>OY728138.1:1813715580-1823715580 GCA_963277665.1 Viscum album
ATTTCACAATTCACGCACCGGATGTTCCCGTGCGGTTTCAGGTCGTTCGGAGGTCGTTCGGGTGGTTTTGACCCCCCAATGCGCCATTTCAGCGCGCGCCGCGCTGCTGAAAACGGCACAATCGGACGTGCCGCGCGAACCGCACGTCCGATGGATGTGCGGCCTCCTCCTGCATCTCAGGAATAATATTTCTATCGTTCCCGTGCGGTTTCAGGTCGTTCGGAGCACGTTTGCTCCGAATCGGACCGCCGCACGCCGTTTTGGTGTTTAATGGCGCCGGAAACGCGTTTCCGGCCGCCGCGGTCACACGGCACCTCCGAATGAGGTGCCGTCTGGCCGACCATTTCACAATTCACGCACCGGATGTTCCCGTGCGGTTTCAGGTCGTTCGGAGGTCATTCGGGTGGTTTTGACCCCCCAACGCGCCATTTCAGCGCGCGTCGCGCTGCTGAAAACGGCACAATCGGACGTGCCGCGCGAACCGCACGTCCGATGGATGTGCGGCCTCCTCCTGCATCTCAGGAATAATATTTCTATCGTTCCCGTGCGGTTTCAGGTCGTTCGGAGCACGTTTGCTCCGAATCGGACCGCCGCACGCCGTTTTGGTGTTTAATGGCGCCGGAAACGCGTTTCCGGCCGCCGCGGTCACACGGCACCTCCGAATGAGGTGCCGTCTGGCCGACCATTTCACAATTAACGCACAGGATGTTCCCGTGCGGTTTCAGGTCGTTCGGAGGTCGTTCGGGTGGTTTTGACCCCCCAACGCGCCATTTCAGCGCGCGCCGCGCTGCTGAAAACGGCACAATCGGACGTGCCGCGCGAACCGCACGTCCGATGGACGTTCGGCCTCCTCCTGCATCTCAGGAATAATATTTCTATCGTTCCCGTGCGGTTTCAGGTCGTTTGGAGCACGTTTGCTCCGAACGGGACCGCCGCACGCCGTTTTGGTGTTTAATGGCGCCGGAAACGCGTTTCCGGCCGCCGCGGTCACACGGCACATCCGAATGAGGTGTCGTCTGGCCGACCATTTCACAATTCACGCACCGGATGTTCCCGTGCGGTTTCAGGTCGTTCGGAGGTCGTTCGGGTGGTTTTGACCCCCCAATGCGCCATTTCAGCGCGCGCCGCGCTGCTGAAAACGGCACAATCGGACGTGCCGCGCGAACCGCACGTCCGATGGACGTGCGGCCTCCTCCTGCATCTCAGGAATAATATTTCTATCGTTCCTGTGCGGTTTCAGGTCGTTCGGAGCACGTTTGCTCCGAACGGGACCGCCGCACGCCGTTTTGGTGTTTAATGGCGCCGGAAACGCGTTTCCGGCCGCCGCGGTCACACGGCACATCCGAATGGGGTGCCGTCTGGCCTACCATTTTACAATTCACGCACCGGATGTTCCCGTGCGGTTTCGTGGCATTCGGAGGTCGTTCGGGTGGTTTTGACCCCCCAACGCGCCGTTTCAGCGCGCGCCGCGCTGCTGAAAACGGCACAATCGGACGTGCCGCGCGAACCGCACGTCCGATGGACGTGCGGCCTCCTCCTGCATCTCAGGAATAATATTTCTATCGTTCCCGTGCGGTTTCAGGTCGTTCGGAGCACGTTTGCTCCGAACGGGACCGCCGCACGCCGTTTTGGTGTTTAATGGCGCCGGAAACGCGTTTCCGGCCGCCGCGGTCACACGGCACATCCGAATGAGGTGCCGTCTGGCCGACCATTTCACAATTCACGCACCGGATGTTCCCGTGCGGTTTCAGGTCGTTCGGAGGTCATTCGGGTGGTTTTGACCCCCCAACGCGCCATTTCAGCGCGCGCCGCGCTGCTGAAAACGGCACAATCGGACGTGCCGCGCGAACCGCACGTCCGATGGATGTGCGGCCTCCTCCTGCATCTCAGGAATAATATTTCTATCGTTCCCGTGCGGTTTCAGGTCGTTCGGAGCACGTTTGCTCCGAATCGGACCGCCGCACGCCGTTTTGGTGTTTAATGGCGCCGGAAACGCGTTTTCCGGCCGCCGCGGTCACACAGCACCTCCGAATGAGGTTCCGTCTGGCCGACCATTTCACAATTCACGCACCGGATGTTCCCGTGCGGTTTCAGGTCGTTCGGAGGTCGTTCGGGTGGTTTTGACCCCCCAACGCGCCATTTCAGCGCGCGCCGCGCTGCTGAAAACGGCACAATCGGACGTGCCGCGCGAACCGCACGTCCGATGGACGTGCGGCCTCCTCCTGCATCTCAGGAATAATATTTCTATCGTTCCCGTGCGGTTTCAGGTCGTTTGGAGCACGTTTGCTCCGAACGGGACCGCCGCACGCCGTTTTGGTGTTTAATGGCGCCGGAAACGCGTTTCCGGCCGCCGCGGTCACACGGCACATCCGAATGAGGTGTCGTCTGGCCTAACATTTCACAATTCACGCACCGGATGTTCCCGTGCGGTTTCAGGTCGTTCGGAGGTCGTTCGGGTGGTTTTGACCCCCCAATGCGCCATTTCAGCGCGCGCCGCGCTGCTGAAAACGGCACAATCGGACGTGCCGCGCGAACCGCACGTCCGATGGACGTGCGGCCTCCTCCTGCATCTCAGGAATAATATTTCTATCGTTCCCGTGCGGTTTCAGGTCGTTCGGAGCACGTTTGCTCCGAACGGGACCGCCGCACGCCGTTTTGGTGTTTAATGGCGCCGGAAACGCGTTTCCGGCCGCCGCGGTCACACGGCACATCCGAATGAGGTGCCGTCTGGCCGACCATTTCACAATTCACGCACCGGATGTTCCCGTGCGGTTTCGTGGCATTCGGAGGTCGTTCGGGTGGTTTTGACCCCCCAACGCGCCGTTTCAGCGCGCGCCGCGCTGCTGAAAACGGCACAATCGGACGTGCCGCGCGAACCGCACGTCCGATGGACGTGCGGCCTCCTCCTGCATCTCAGGAATAATATTTCTATCGTTCCCGTGCGGTTTCAGGTCGTTCGGAGCACGTTTGCTCCGAACGGGACCGCCGCACGCCGTTTTGGTGTTTAATGGCGCCGGAAACGCGTTTCCGGCCGCCGCGGTCACACGGCACATCCGAATGAGGTGCCGTCTGGCCGACCATTTCACAATTCACGCACCGGATGTTCCCGTGCGGTTTCAGGTCGTTCGGAGGTCGTTCGGGTGGTTTTGACCCCCCAACGCGTCATTTCAGCGCGCGCCGCGCTGCTGAAAACGGCACAATCGGACGTGTCGCGCGAACCGCACGTCCGATGGACGTGCGGCCTCCTCCTGCATCTCAGGAATAATATTTCTATCGTTCCCGTGCGGTTTCAGGTCGTTCGGAGCACGTTTGCTCCGAATCGGACCGCCGCACGCCATTTTGGTGTTTAATGGCGCCGGAAACGCGTTTCCGGCCGCCGCAGTCACACGGCACCTCCGAATGAGGTGCCGTCTGGCCGACCATTTCACAATTCACGCACCGGATGTTCCCGTGCGGTTTCAGGTCGTTCGGAGGTCGTTCGGGTGGTTTTGACCCCCCAACGCGCCATTTCAGCGCGCGCCGCGCTGCTGAAAACGGCACAATCGGACGTGCCGCGCGAACCGCACGTCCGATGGACGTGCGGCCTCCTCCTGCATCTCAGGAATAATATTTCTATCGTTCCCGTGCGGTTTCAGGTCGTTCGGAGCACGTTTGCTCCGAACGGGACCGCCGCACGCCGTTTTGGTGTTTAATGGCGCCGGAAACGCGTTTCCGGCCGCCGCGGTCACACGGAACATCCGAATGAGGTGCCGTCTGGCCGACCATTTCACAATTCACGCACCGGATGTTCCCGTGCGGTTTCGTGGCATTCGGAGGTCGTTCGGGTGGTTTTGACCCCCCAACGCGCCGTTTCAGCGCGCGCCGCGCTGCTGAAAACGGCACAATCGGACGTGCCGCGCGAACCGCACGTCCGATGGACGTGCGGCCTTTTCCTGCATCTCAGGAATAATATTTCTATCGTTCCCGTGCGGTTTCAGGTCGTTCGGAGCACGTTTGCTCCGAACGGGACCGCCGCACGCCGTTTTGGTGTTTAATGGCGCCGGAAACGCGTTTCCGGCCGCCGCGGTCACACGGCACATCCGAATGAGGTGCCGTCTGGCCGACCATTTCACAATTCACGCACCGGATGTTCCCGTGCGGTTTCAGGTCGTTCGGAGCACGTTTGCTCCGAATCGGACCGCCGCACGCCGTTTTGGTGTTTAATGGCGCCGGAAACGCGTTTCCGGCCGCCGCGGTCACACGACACATCCGAATGAGGTGCCGTCTGTACGGGGGTGGCGGGGGGCTGTACGGGGGTGGCGGGGGGCTGTACGGGGGTGGCGGGGGGCTGTACGGGGGTGGCGGGGGGCTGTACGGGGGTGGCGGGGGGCTGTACGGGGGTGGAGGGGGGCTGTACGGGGGTGGCGGGGGGCTGTACGGGGGTGCGGGGGGCTGTACGGGGGTGGCGGGGGGCTGTACGGGGGTGGCGGGGGGCTGTACGGGGGTGCGGGGTGCTGTACGGGGGTGGCGGGGGGCTGTACGGGGGTGGCGGGGGGCTGTACGGGGGTGGCGGGGGGCTGTACGGGGGTGCGGGGGGCTGTACGGGGGTGCGGGGGGCTGTACGGGGGTGGCGGGGGGCTGTACGGGGGTGGCGGGGGGCTGTACGGGGGTGGCGGGGGGCTGTACGGGGGTGCGGGGGGCTGTACGGGGGTGGCGGGGGGCTGTACGGGGGTGGCGGGGGGCTGTACGGGGGTGGCGGGGGGCTGTACGGGGGTGGCGGGGGGCTGTACGGGGGTGGCGGGGGGCTGTACGGGGGTGGCGGGGGGCTGTACGGGGGTGCGGGGGGCTGTACGGGGGTGGCGGGGGGCTGTACGGGGGTGGCGGGGGGCTGTACGGGGGTGGCGGGGGGCTGTACGGGGGTGGCGGGGGGCTGTACGGGGGTGGCGGGGGGCTGTACGGGGGTGCGGGGGGCTGTACGGGGGTGGCGGGGGGCTGTACGGGGGTGGCGGGGGGCTGTACGGGGGTGGCGGGGGGCTGTACGGGGGTGGCGGGGGGTGCTCTAACCTCAGCTGTCAATTGCGCATTTGTCTCCTCGGAAGCGCGCAGCCGTGCCTCAAAATCTGACATCTGCTGTGTCATATGAGCAACAGCAGGACCGACAACCGCAGCGCGTGACACTACAGAACGAGGAATCCCTGCTCCATAGGTCAAACTATAGCCATGCCCGTCCCGACCAATAATGCGATGAAAGATCTCATCCCGTCGCATGGGAAGCTGTCGCTGGTCCTCTGGCAGCTGTTCTAACTCAGCTTCAAATTGATCCTGTGAAATATTTAAATATATATATGTTAATATATAGATTTATGTAATTATTGGTAAGTACAGACACTTACTATCAATGCTGCAACCTCTGGATCATTGCGATCACGAGTCCTTATCCACACCGACATTTTATCAGTTGCTGCACCTTGCCCTCGCAACTGTATATTAAAAGAATATAAACACAAAACCATATTAATTAATAAATTAAAAAATGAATAATATATACCTCATGTCGGATCTGAGACACGTGACGAGTCCCGAGCCTGTGAGCTGGTCCCTGCAACGCTCGATTCTCCGAATGGCGTGTTGACACCTCCTACATTCAATTCATTCAAATTTCAAACAAATCACATATTCTTGAAAATATATATACAGAAAAATAATTAATATACTAACCGCAACACCCTCAGTAGACCAATATGCAACCAAGTCACGCCACTGAGCTGGGAGGACACCTCTCGGGACCTTTTCCAAAATGTCAAGGGCACCCACATTTGGTATCCAGTGGTCCCTCTTCACTTTGCCTTTATAATCTTTCCACAGCTTACGGCATTTGCTCATACACACCGGCCGAAACTCTTCAGGGCATACTTTCAAATTTTGCTATAATGAAAATAATCAAACATATTAGTATTATTTATAAATAGAAAATAAAGTAAAATTATTTTCTTACCTGAACCTCCCTCCATAGACGATCTAATGTGTCCTGAGGGATAGAAGCCCAATCACGCGTGGTCAATGGAAATCGATGTGGGTCACGTATGATATGACCCAGCTGACGAATAAATGCCGGGGCATTCGGTCCCACGGGATGAAATACCTCATCAAATGAAACATCTATCGTCGTGTCGGAATTCCATGATAATATGCCACGACCAGGGCCTCTCCTGCGAGAGGAAGAAGCAGCCGAGTCTGATCCTGTTGAAAAAAATTTTATATATAAATTGACAAATGTTATATATATATATATATATGTCAATTACATAAAAAATATAGACAATGACATTCAAACATACCTCGACCCTGAGACGTAGATGCCTCAGATGGATGATGTGGATTTTCTGCCTCTTCCCCTGACATGTCTGCAGTCATACAAAATATCAGTAATGAGTCCGAAGTGTTTAAAAGATAAATTGGATTGTTCTTAATAAATCAAACTTGTACAACTGTTAATCAAACAAAAAATGGGTTGAATAATTAGTTGTGAATGAATTTTAAAAAATCAGAAAGTTAATCAACCTAAATATTTATGACTGAATTAACTTACAAAAGTGAGGATTAAAACTTATAAGGATTTATAAAATGATTAGATAATTTATGATATCCTAGGACATTCTACTGAATAGCGGGAAAACAATTATACCTTTCATTAAGCATGCAAATCGACCGTTTCTCCTTCAACAGCCGCTCTGACCCAATAAATATCTTCTTCACGTTGAACTACGGTATGTTGATCAAGTTGTTGGTAAACAAACGGAACAGTCTCGGGTTCATCTTCTTCAAATAAAAACACTCCTCGCCGAGACATTTTGACAACAACTTGCCAACTTGGATCCGAAGGCAAAGTAACGAAGAATACTTGTTCCGCTTGTGATGTCAAAATGAAAGGTTCATTCTCAACTCGTTCATTATTTCTGTATAACATATAGTTAAAATTCACCAATGAAAACTGATATTGATCGACTTTACATCCACGCACTGGATCAACCCAATACACTTTAACAATATGTACTTCAAACCGTGTGTATATACAACTTCAATGATGTCTATCAATTGACCATAGTAATAACCAGAATCGACAAAGGGACAACCGATGCCACTGTTTTGTGTTGCTCGTTTGTCGTCAACATCTTTAATGCGAAATCGAAAACCATTAGCATCAATAGCTTTATAACGACGAGCCGTTATAGATGGACCCTCAGCCAGTTGGATAAATACTTCAGGTAGCGTGGGGTCCCCTAACTCCCTCAGCTTACGAACCTACATAATTTATAAAAATCAATACTGATATATGCAGAAAGAATTAGTTTAATACTTCACTCATAATGAAAATCAATTTATACATACATAATCCTTGAACCAATCATGAAATGTCGCATAATGAGATTGTTGAATTTGCAACTCAGTCGCACGATGCATCTCTTCTTTTATCTCATTAATGTGTTTCCTGCAAATGATTACGCGATGTTTAAAAGATCAACTTATGCAAAGAAAACATGTAAAAGTTATACAAGCACATTGATAAGATACTTACTGCATTAATGGTGCAACTGATGGAGTATTGAACAAGATATATCGATGTGCTTGTATCCACTCGATGTTGTCCATATCAAATGTGGTTCCTTCTCCAACTGGACCATCATGAATCCGAGAGGGCTTATCTAATTTTGTTTCAACATTCGTAAGATATTCTGCACAAAAGGTAGTACACTCATCCATCAAATAACCATTGGCTATTGATGCCTCTGGACGAGCTCTGTTGCGTACAAATCTTTTCAATGTACTCAAATACCGTTCAATAGGATACATCCACCTGAATTGCACTGGACCAGCAGCCATTACTTCATCAGTTAGGTGCACTGTCAAGTGGACCATAACATCGAAAAATGAGGGGGGGGGGGAAAGTTTCTCAAAGTGAAAAAGCGTAAGTACAATTCGGTCCTGCAAACTTTTTAAATCACTCATTCGTTGATTTCTTAAACAAAGCTGTCTAAAAAAATTACTCATCTCAATCAAGGGCTGAACAACATTGGGGGATAAACAATCACAAATTGCGATTGGAATCAACTGCTGAAGTAATATGTGATTGTCATGACTTTTCAACCCTTGCAATGTCTTGCTCGTCAGATTCACACACTTTGAAATATTAGAAGAGTAACCATCAGGCACCTTGACCATCTTCAAAATGGAAAGAAATGTCTTTTTCTCCTCTGTAGTCATCGAATACTGTGCAGCAGGCATATATGCCTTGTTTCCCTCAGCTAACTGTAAATGCAACTGTTTCCTTAAACCCATTTCTTCCAAATCACGGCGTGCATTAACATGGTCCTTTGACTTTCCACTGACACCTAAAATGGTCCACAATATGTTATCACAAACATTTTTTTCAATGTGCATGACATCCAAATTATGCCTCAACATGTTAGTTTTCCAATACGGAAGACTATAAAAAATACTTTTCTTTTTCCAATTGTGACTGCGCTGCCTACCCGCAGCACGAATATTACGTACTGGAGGAGCCACCAAATCCTGAATTTCATATACCGTGCGAATGTTTTCTTCCTCAATCTGCGATAACATTTCGACTCCTGTCATGATCTTTGGTGCTGGGCTGAACTCTCTAGAACCATCAAATGCCACTCTGTCCTTTCTGAACCTGTGCTGGGGAGGGAGAAAACGCCTGTGACCCATGTACGCCCATTTTTTGGAATGTTTAAGCCATACAGATTTTTTACTTTTATTGCAACAAGGGCAAGCAAATTCCCCTTTCGTACTCCAGCCTGATAAATTTGCATAAGCTGGGAAGTCATTGATTGTCCACAATAAAGCTGCATGCAGTTTGAACATTTCATTCGTTTCGCAGTCATAAGTCATCACACCATCGCCCCAAAATTCATTCAACTCATCAATCAATGGCTGAAGGTAAACATCAATCTTATCCCCCGGACTTTTAGGTCCATCAATAAGAGTGGAAAGTAATATAAATTGTTGCTTCATACAAAGCCACGGAGGAAGATTATATGGAACCAACACCACGGGCCATGTGCTATGAGTTGCACCAACCATAGACTTGAATGGATTGAAACCATCTGCTGCCAATCCCAATCGGACATTACGAACATCTTTAGCAAAGTCGGGATGTCTCTTATCAAAATCCTTCCATGCATGAGAGTCTGCCGGGTGGGTTAACATGTCACTTTCATGAACTCTTTCTGCATGCCATCTCATTAAATTAGAAACTTTAGATGACATAAAAAATCTTTTCAACCTCGGTTTAAGGGGAAAGTAACGCATTTGCTTTACGGCAATCGGTTTCCCCTGTATCGCAATCTGACTTTGATGAGTCTTATTTCCACTGTTCTCTTTCCACCTGGAAGCGCCACAAACCGTACAAATATCCAAATGAGCAGTTTCATTTCTAAACAACATACAGTTGTTTGCACATGCATCTATAGTCTCATATGTAAAACCTAAGTTCTCTGTCAACTTACGAGCATAGTAATACGACTCAGGAATCTTAGCGTCGACAGGAAGAACTTTTTTCAATAAAACCAAAAGCATGTCGAATGATGTGTCTGACCAATTATTCAAAGTCTTCAAATGCAACAACTCCACGATAAACGACAGTTTATTGTAAGAAGTACATCCAGGATATAATTCTGTTTTCGCATCATCAAGTACTTCATAAAACCTCCTCGAATCACGATCTGCACCAGAGCGAAGATTTATCTCACCGGTCTCAAGATTCTGGATGTCAATGCCTTCAGGATCAAACCCACGTACCATTTCAGTAAGCATTTCATGCATTGGATCAGTCATCCTTGCATCAACATCCATCTGAGCTGCATCTGTATTTTGACAACGAACATATTCTTCTCCATGACGAGTCCAACTCTTATAATTTTTCAGAAATCCATTAAAGAAAAGGTGCTCCCTCACAGTATCTCGTGTGAATTGATATCTGTTAGCACATTTTCTACATGGACAACTAATATAGTCACTTTCAAATCCTCTCGTGAACTCAATAAACTGCATAATGCCATTGAAATATTCTCTAGACGTTCGATTTGGAAGATCAATCCAACTCTTATCCATAATAATATCTGTATAACAAACATTTACACAATACTTATTAAATTTACATTTTTCAAATCAAATATATTCAAAATAAATATTAACCATTTGTTTATGAACCATTGATAAAATAATAATGTAACTGAAAGCTCATGTTACCTGATTGAGCTACAAACCTGAAAGGGAGGGGAGCCGAAGGCTGTGCTGCGAGGGAGAGGAGGCAGCGAAGGGGAGCCGGAGCCAAAGGCGGTGCGGCAAGGGAGGGGACGGGCGGCGGCGGCGGCGGGGAGCTGGAGGAGAGGAGGCGGTGAGGGGACGGGGGACGCGCAGCGAGGGGGGGGGGGTGTCCGGGGTCGGGGGGGCCTTCCGAGGTGCGGGGAGGGGTGTCTGGGGTGTCGGGGGCCTGTCAGGGGTGCGGGCAGGGGTGTTCGGGGTGCGGGGGTGTCCGGGGTGCGGGGGAGGGGGGGCTGTCTGGGGTGCAGGGGGGCTGTCGGGGGTGCGGGGTGGGGTGTCCGGGGTGCGGGGGGCCTGTCCGGGGTGCGGGGGGGGCTGTCCGGGTTCGGAGGGGGGGTGTCCGAGTGCGGGGGGGGGGGGGGGGGGGGGGGGGGCTGTCCGGGGTGCGGGGGGGCTGTCCGGGTTCGGAGGGGGGTGTCCGAGTGCAGGGGGGGGGGGGCTGTCCGGGGTGCGGGGAGGCGTCCGGGGTGCGGGGGGCGGTCCGGAGTGCGCGGGGGGGTGCTGTCCGGGGTGCGGGGAGGCGTCCGGGGTGCGGGGGGCGGTCCAGAGTGCGCGGGGGGGTGCTGTCCGGGGTGCGGGGAGGCGTCCGGGGTGCGGGGGGTGGTCCGGAGTGCGCGGGGGGGTGCTGTCCGAGGTGCGGGGAGGCGTCCGGGGTTCGGGGGGCGGTCCGGAGTGCGCGCCGGGGGCTGTCCGGGGTGCGGGTGCCGTCCGGGGTGGGGGGGAGGGCCGAGAGGCCGGAGGGCGGCGGCCGGAGGCCGGAGGGCGGCGGCCGGAGGCCCGAGGGCGGCGGCCGGAGGCCCGAGGGCGGAGGGCGGCGGCCGGAGGGCGGATGGCAGGCGGCGGGGGAGGCCGGGCGGCCGGGGAGGGCGGGCGGCGGGGGAGGGCGGGCGGCGGGGGAAGCCGGGCGGCGGGGGAGGGCGGGCGGCGGGGGAGGGCGGGCGGCGGGGGAGGCCGGGCGGCGGGGGAGGCCGGGCGGCGGGGGAGGCCGGGCGGCGGGGGAGGCCGGGCGGCGGGGGAGGGGAGGGCGGCGCGAGGGAGGGCGGCGAGGGAGGGTTAGGGCGAGGGATCGAGAGGGAGAGTGCGCGGGGGGGGGGGGGGGGGGGGGCGCAGAAACCCCCCGAAATTTTTTAGCCAGCGTAGCGACCGCCATTGGCGGTCGCTAATGCTGACCTATAGCGACCGCCAGTGGCGGTCGCCCGAGTCTGGGGGGCTCCAATGCCCCCTTTTCTAGTAGTGACTATTCAAACATATGAAACATTTTTATAACTAATTTCACTGTGAAATTGATTCGAATGATCAAAATTTTACTAAAATATGTATAATTGGTCTAAATATACATTAAATCCAATTTAAAATATAATTTAACTATATAAATAAATTATATAGAAATGCAGTTTTAAATTAAAATTCATTATTTTTCACTATTCATCAAAAAATTATACTTCTCCGAAAAATACCAAAAAATCACCCAAAGTAAATTTTTATATTTTTCATTAAAAATTGAATTTTACTTTTTCAAATAATTTTTTTGAATATGTTGAATATTATATTTAAAAAATACCCAAGATTAAAAGGTGGTAAATTTATCTTTTAGAAAAAATATATATCTTTGTGCGTAAAATTATATTTATTCATATATCTTGTCTAGAAAATAGATAAGATGAATTTTAAATAGATGACTGAATATAATATATATATATATATATATTTCATTAAAATCAGTTATCAAATGTGTTTTAAATAATTTATTGAGGTAAAACATGTTTTATTTCATAACTATAGTTTTCCAGAATAATATTTCTAATATTTTTAAAAGGTTTTGTTTCGTTGATCACAAAATAATTTTTCTTATATACACATGTAAACCATATTTTTAAAAATTTAATTAATCTTATTCATAACCTCAATTACAATGTCTAGGTGAAAACTATAATAATATTTTAATAATAATAATAATAGTACATTGTAGATTGGTAAAACTAGGTCTTGCATGTAACACAAGCAATCAGCAGAACTCGACATTGTGTGTAAAAAATCCAAAAATAATGTTTCAAGTATAAAAAGAAAATATAAGTGTTGTGTGTAGTATAACCATCCTATGTTATTGTGTATAAAGAAACAATACCTTTGTTCTCTCATATAACACAAGGTATATTTAGTGTTGCGTGAAACGGAAAAAATAAAATAGTTTAAATTAATTCAAAAAAAATATTTCACAAAATCTCAGGGTGTTACAAGATTGTTTCATGTCCATAATATGATCGATCTTAATAGACCATCCCCAAAGGAGAGTCATGAAAACCCTTTATGTGGCCATAAGATCAAATAGTAAGAAGGTCATCCCCTTGCAATCATCTGCCTGGAATGTCCTCCCTAGGGTATATACTATAGGAATTCTTCATATAGTTAGACATTAAAATATAATGGTTTTCCTCTACATAATAACATTATCTGTGATGGTTCTCTCCATAGTAGTGTTTCACTTCATCAAAAGGGTCATATCCTTGGTGATTTCATGATGAGAAAGCACCTATAATGTGATGCACTTGGGAAAATGAGACCAGTCATTCCTAATGACTTGTTATTGACCAGTGAAATATTTTCTCAGCTAGAATACATCCCAAAGAAACGATAATTCTCTGAACCACCCTCAGATAGCCTTTCTTCCAATATGAATGAAGATTTCCATACAAATCTCTTTGTTTATAATAAATCCTCAAGGAAGCAACCACTTTGGTCAGACCAAGTTGAGGAAATTTTAGTTAAAGATGAAGAAGAAATGTTGAACATGAGAAACAATTGGCTAAAGATGACATACTAGTTATTTTATAGCCATTATCCACTCCCCAAAACAGCATTCTAGATACATTTTCAAAATATTATGTGCATAAAATGCACCTCAATATATGGTACACACTTTGTATCTTAAGAGAAAAGGTATAAACATATTAATAATACCTAAGCCACATTAGGTAATAGAAGGGATACACCAAAAATATTACTTGGAAGCTCTCCTTACTGCACAACATCCAAAATTGGGGAAACATCAAGGATCCCTTCAGCATTCATGTCTCGATGTGTTAAAATAATTGCATAAGCTGGTCATTGATTCTCCATCTAGTGTGCATATTAAGGGATGTGGTGAACATGGGGTATTGCATTTCACTATGATCCTCAATCAAAAAATTCCTACAAATATGACATCATGAAATGTCATAGCTTTATGCTAGCATAAAAAACCATAATCTAATCAAAACAGATTATATGCTCAACAAAAACAATCCCCAACCGACTCTCACTGACATCAAGACAAAAAAGAGAAATCCATTGAAATAATTTCCCACTATGCATTTGAAAATATTGACCAAGTATCCCACTTTAGGGAAGTCAATCACTAGATAGAAAAAATGTCACAAATAGATTAGATGACTTTAAAATTAGGTGGTTGAGGTGAAAATATTATGATGCACTTGACCCATGTATGAACATTACTCCATAAAATTAAGAAAGAATCTATGGTAGTAACAGTTGTGATAATATAGAAGCAACCCTAGTCTGTAGGGTTGGTGGATTTTTTGACACAACCTTTGAGGTCAACAAAACAAGATCTCAAGGTATTAGAAATGGAGTGGGAATAACCCCAACCCACGAAGATGCAAGATTTTTTTACCTTAATTACCACCTCCCTAGAAAAATTCAGTCTTCTCCCGATTATGGGGAATTTTGAAGAATAAATCCTCATAGTTCATCCCATCACTTGATCCAGTATCCTCAATAGGAACATGCATGAGAAAATTATCTATAGATTCCCTTTGGATTACATTTTTTCAAATGACTCCAATAGAATGATCCAAAGAGAGGACAAAGACTCATGTAGGCCATCGACAAAGGAAGTCTCACAAAGTTACTTATGAAATGCCTGAAATGAGTTACGCATCAGTGAATGTCATTAACACCACCCCTGAATACCCTATAGAACACAATTCCAATACAAAGGAGAAGAAGGAGGAAGTTTAGGTTCATAATACAGTCCACATTGAAATGATTGAAGGATGTGTGCATACCCAGAACTGGAGGATTTCCTTAAATTTGGTAATTCTCTCAACCAATCCATTACTAACTCCTCAGAGAACATCCAATAAAGAAAAGGGTAAATGTAGGGTTTCCCTACACCCAAATATTGAAGAGGTTGAACCCCTTACACCAGAGGATAGATTTTCTTAGAAAGAGGAATAGATGAAATAATTTAGGAGACTCAACATCGAACTACTCTAAAGGAACATTACTGTCTGATATATTCTAAAAATAGAAGCATAACCCACACTCCCAAATGTAATACCTCATCAAAGAGGGTTTTCTATAGCAACGAAAATAGAGCCAAAAACATCTTCTTGATGTGGGGTAACAACAACCAATATAGTTGGATCCCACAGTAGTATATCTGGAGTTTCCTCCTTTGGGTACACAACCAAAATAGGGTTAGGTGCATCCTTACAAACGTTACCCAATAGGTTACCCAAGGAAGACACTAGTAGGGATTCAACTATTACACCTTCTTGTTGCTGCCTCTATTCAAGACCCTTCACCACCAAACATTCCTAAAGGCCTCATGAATACTATTAAATCTCTAACAGCTCAATTAGAAGCTATAGAGGAGTGGTGTGTGATGGTAGAGCTGGAAAATAAGCATTAACTTATATGGATTGATTCAAATCTTCCCCTGTAAAACTTTGGGAACCCTATATTTGCAATTTTTAATGTCTTGGGGGACTCAGAGCTATATTTGAAACATTTCTTGTAACAATATGATCCCATTATGGGGACACCAACACAATAATAATTAGTGCAACTTAGGTGCTTCATGAAAACATTGTAGGGTCCATATTTTATATGGTACACCTTAATGTCATCTTGGCCAATTATAAGACAGGAAGATCAACGTTAGTAGTTTATCTTTTAATTCATCTTGACACTATTTAATACAATAGTCCTTGGCCTCTTAAATTTCAAGTAATAAGATAATGAGTGGTTCTCAGATTTTATTTCTCTATGGAGGGGTTGAAATACTCCCTAAGACTATAGATTCATAAAGATTTTTTTTTATTTTTATAGAGAATCTTTTCAATGATTTATGAAGACCAATCATTCATATTAAAATAAAGGAGGGTTTTAGGACCTTGTTGTAACTTCTCAAAGAATAAAAGATTCCATCACACAAACCATGGATAATTCTTAAGTAATTCCATCAACTAAAGGAAAGAGAATGGGGAAAGCAGAGCCTTTCAATTTTACACTTAATATTTCCCCTAAAATCACTCATTCTCTAATGACTGTGCTATATCATGCAGTTCCCTATCCTGATCATAAAAAACAATGGAATCCATATAAGGATAGGAAAATGGAGAAAATGTGGAAATAGTTTTAGTAGATTAAGAATATGGTATATTATTCTGAAAATGACCATGTCCCATGTTACTTCATCTCATAATTGGAGAATAACTTGAGAAAGTTTTGAAATCACAAGAATACCACCCAAGATGGTGTCAAAGATCATCCAAACTATTTCCTCTTATACTAGTAATTGGGGTGCACCATCCAAGTATTTTTTGTTTTCAAAAAAACCTTGCAAAAAATAGTGGAATCTGGGAAAGTGAATGTATCCAAAACACCCATTCTATTGGCATGTGTTTCTACCACAGATCCAGAAGAGGAGGATGAATGATAGGAAGTTAACAACAAGGGTATGTAGAAGTTCAGTGATAGTATGAATTGAAATAAAATCAACCAGAATCATGCTATCCTCTGAGCATAGTTGAAAAAAAACTATGCCCCCAGTCGCTTCCGCTACATTGCAACTAACTCCATCACAATCCTCTAAAGTTTATTATTCCAAGAAAAGAAATGGCTAGAACATTTAGAAGGAAAAATAGGAATATAAACCTGTACCAAGGATGATATTGGATTTTAATATCTAAAAATTCATTCCCTTGGTCCAAGAAAAATAGGCGTCTCCCCAAAAAATGGTACAATAAGATTTGATTCTCCAGACAAAGTCCTCATCAGATGAGAAATTGATATTAATTTCTATTAATTCTATTCACTCAATGGAACCCTACTCATATGATTAGTGTGACTATTAACCCAAATTATCTATATACGATTGGGGAATTATGAGAAGAGGCTACTAGATTTTATGACATAAGGAAAGACACATTCATTCCAGAAGTCAATAAGCAGGCCACATCCCCACTCAGACCGTCTACATGGTCAAAACTCATGGGAGAGACCTCTAGAAAGCTCAAAAGAAGAAATAAAGTTCCCTAACACATTCCAATGTTTTTTGGGACTTGATAATTTTTGAAGATCAACTGGATGAGATAAAATTTTCAAATCAGCCTTGGTGTGTAGGAAAACCTAGTTGACCAAACCCAATAAAGAAGGAAGTTCCTTAAATATTTTCCAAAAGGAAAATCAACTTACATTAAATACTTCAGTTCCTAAAGTGATTGGAAAATAGAATCCCCATGATAGAAAGCATATAATTTCAGTCTAGAATTTTGAATTTTTAAATACATTATCCATAGTGCTGGATAGGTTATCGATCATGGATACCTTAAGTCTATTAAATGTACTCCAGGAAGCACTCATTGTGGATTTATATATCCCTCAAGAATTTTAGGTTGAAGTTTCTACTGCTGATGTATATCGTGCAGAGAAATATCATGTGGAATTCCACATGATCATATATTTTAAAAATTAGGAAAAATATTCCATTATTAAAGGATGCATTAACCCATTGTATCTATTTAGTAGGATAAATGATGATGATATCCGATGAGATTTCCATGGAAATAGATTAGGAGTCTACCTCATTCTAATTCAAACACTTTTTCAACTAGGTTTTAACATGTCCTGATTTTTTCCCTCATATATAACTCTATAGGGTTATGATAAGAGTCAATAAAATCCACAAGAAAAAAAATCAATATTAGGAATTATTTTGGGGATATCATATTTGACTCATAATTCATGGTTGTTTTTCAAGATACATTAATAATTATTCTTCTAGGAAGGCCTTGGTTACATCATTATATGGATATTCCCTCATCATACCCCAAATTCCTTAAATAATTCATTAATGGTCCAATTTATAACTTTTATAGTGAAAATGTCCCATTTATATCCTAAAAATAAAAATACATTGATATTTGATTCTATTTGAGGGAAGGAAAGTATCCCATGATTGACAATTTTTCTCGAATCAATGCCCCAAATTGTCTATAAGGGACCATGGATAATCCCATTAAGTAGATCAATTCATAGTATGTGTATCCCATCAATCATATTGAAGAGTTGGGTCCTAATTTAGGCACATATTCAGTGACTCCCATGAAATAATTCTGGAAAATTAAATATGAAAACTCCAGATAAATATTCAACTATATAGGTAGTGATGTAATCCTAATTAAAAATTCCTTCATTCCTCACCTTGAGCTTCAAAAAATCCATATCTCATCAGCTGGGTTAGAAGATGTTGTCATGTAACTGAGAGAAAATTAAGATTCTCACTTTATATCCTTAATATACCCTTTTGAGCATCAAAGGGACCCCACATCATCCGTTGAGTTGGAAGTAGTTATTTTCCCTTCTGAATTTTAAAATATTGACTCCTCCCCTAACCCTGAGAAATTTTATTCATCACTTACTTACCCTAAGAAAAATATAGAGGTGAAGTAGTGGGAGAAGGATAAATAATATGAAGAGGAGTAAGGCCTTAGGGATGCCCCTCCAGTATTTGAAGAAGGTGTCTCTACCATAGTTGATGAACTCAGGGAAATAAATCTGGCTACAGAAGAAGATCCATGACCCACTTTGACTAGTGCAGCCATGAATTATGAATAAAAAATTATATATAACTCATTTTTAAAGAAACATCATTACATGTTCACTTATAATTACACTGAGATTTAAGGCTGCATTCCTAAGGTGACCACTCACCACTTGGGATTTCTTGAGAACAATCGAGGTTATAAGAATGCATGGAGAAGGACACACCAAACTCATGCCTCCAAAACTGAGGATAAAATTGAAAATTTTATCAAGGAAGAATTCATCCTGAAAGTACAATATCTGAAATTTTTGGCCAATATCATCCTATTAAAGAAAAATAATGGGAGAATTATGATCGACATCAACTTTAGAGATCTCAAATGACATTTTATGAAATATTTATTCCCAGTTATAATCACAGAGATACTGATTGATATAATTCTTTTTTATTAAGACCTCTCTTTCATGGATGGATATTTAGAGTACAACCAAATTCTGATGGAGCTATAAGTTGAAGAGTCGAATTTCTTTAGGAAACCCTAGGGAGTATTTTTCTATTGGTTAATTCCATTTTGTTTGAAGAATTATGGTTCAAAAAACAAATGATCCACTCATCAAATATTCAAACCCTTCTTGGGAAATTTTTAATAATTATACATTGAAAATCTAGTGTACATGTCCTGAGGGAATTCTAACCAGCTTTCTTAACTTGAGAAAATATTCAACAAAATTTTATAGAATATATTGAAGATGAACCACTTGAAATGAGATTTTAGGGTAACCTCATTAAAGTTTCTCAACATTGACATACATCATCATGGAATTAAAGTAAACCCTGAGAAGAAAGGGATATCATCAGTATGTCACCGCCAGGAAACCTAAAATAGTTGAGGGGTTTATAGGGAAACTTTTCTAAATTCATCACTTTAAAGACAACCTCAAGAAGAATGAGTTTTCCCTTCATCAAGTTGATGAAGGATGGGATCACATATCTATGGACTGATGACTATCAGATTTTTTTTGAAATACTCAAGAAGTATCTCTTGATTCCAAAAGTGATAATGTCTTCTATTGAGGGGGTATGCTCATTTTATATGTGACAATTTTGGAGAGATCACTAAATACTTTCCTTGAACAAAAGAAGAACATTGGGATTGAAAAACTCTTTTATTATCTCAGCCGAACCATGATCTAAACTAAGACTCATTATTCAGATATCAAGAAGATCCGCCTTGTGTCAATCTTCACAGTCCAGAAATCGAGGCACTAACTAAAATACCATGAGGTCCATTTGGTATCTCATTAGAACCAGATCAAATATATCTTCTTCCATCCTATGTTATTAAGAAATTTCATACTAGTGGGTGGTTATCCTATAGCAGTTTGACATATAGTTCATTCTATAGAAAGTAATGAAAGGCTAGGCCTTAGTAGATTTTCTTGTAGAAAACTCATTTGTAGAAACAACATCAATAGATAATAAATTTCCCAATGAAGAGATCTATTATATTCAATATAACCCCAAAACCTAGGAAATGTATTTTGCTGGCATTTCTAGGAGGCCAAAAGGGAAGATAATGGAAGGCCCCAAGCTCAAAAAGGTCGGGCTGGGAGTTGTGTTCATCTCTCCAGTAAAGGCAGTTTTTCCTTAATCCTTCCTCTTAATAGATGATTTTAAAAACAATTATGCACAATATTATGGGATCATTATAGGTCTAGAACACGAACTTATAATACCAGTGGGTCACCAAGACGTGGAAGGTGATTCAAAGTTGGTAATAAAATAGATCAATCAGGATTATGCTATCATAAAAGAAGAGCTAATTTCCCTACTTAACTATGTCTATGGGTTACTGGAAGAATTACCCTTAGAGACAACATTTACTCCTATCCAATGATCATAGAATACCCAGGAAGTTGCATTGTTGAATGCATCTATGACTTCAGTAGATCCAAACTAGAAAGAAACATTCATCATCACCATAAAATACCAAATGGTGTCTCCCTTTTCTCATTTCATCATGGAATAGATCAGTGAGGCCACTCCCATTCCCAAACCTAATTATCCCATGACTGGTTAGATGATACCCATTGTGTACTACCTTCAAAACATTATTCTATCATCGGATATATCTAGAAAATAGTATACTTGATGATGTGGGAACAACTTTACTCTTTCTGATGAAAAAAATCTTCAGAAAGTCATTTATAAATGAAGTTTATATTGATGGATAAGAAACTAATACTATAATGAAATAAGTACACGTAGGAGCTTATGGTTCCCACCAATCAAGATTCTAACTTTGCAACCATATCAGAAGGGTTGGATACATATGGATTTCAAGGACACAAGATTGTATAGAATTCACCAAGAAATTTCATCCCTACCAAGTGCATTCCAACTTCATCCATTAAAGTCCAGAGTTTCTACATACAACCAAATAGTCTTGGCCATTTTCTATATTAGGGATGGGTATTGTAGGGAAATATCCTCCAACTACGGTCATGCGATCAAAATATTTTCTAACTATTATCGAATCCTTCTCTAAATTGGATGAGGTAATACCCCTCAAAGAATTTGGGGCCAAAAGTATCATTATATTCCTAAAAGTTGACATCATAACCAAATTCTTTTTCCCTTACATAATACATATGGGAAAAGGTACCGAATTATGTTCTAATGAGTTAGAGAATTTGTATCAGGAGTATAATATCAAATCAAATCACTCATCCCACTATCATGTTGTGGAAAATGGATAGATAGAGGCCTTAGAAAAGACCATATTGAATATACTTCAGAAGATTTTGGATAATGAAATAATGTTTTGGCCCAAAAATCTTTTTCATTCCTTGTGGGCCTACAGGACTACCACCCGTACTGCATCACAGTTGACCCTGTATTCACTTGAAAATAGAACAAAATCAATATTACCCATTGATCCCCCATTTACATAACTCCACATTTCCATTTTTGTTTAACTATCCATAGATGGGCAATAAAAGAAATAATTAGATGATATAGAGTGGCTCAATGATAAAATATTGAATATGATTCATCACTTATAAGTCTATAAAAATCTGATAACATGGTATTTTAACAATAATATCCACCTTTATTCATTACTCCAAGGATAAATGGTACTAGTCTTTAGGAATCCAATGATACTGGGGAAAAGGCCTCCAAATATTAATCTAAAGTGGGCGAGTCCTTATTCCAGACATAAGGTCAACTCTAATGGATCTTATCCCTTGATCTAGATGGATGGAGAGAACATTACAATCCCTACCAATGTGAGGTTTCTCAAAAATTACCTCATGTTACAAAAGAGAGATACATATTAGATTCATAATGTTAAACGATATAGTCAGTATTTTTCACATGACCTTAAAAATAATGACATGTCGTCCAAACCAAAAGATGATAAATTTCATGGCGATAACTTCCTTGATGTATGACATTAAAATGCATAACATCATGGCACTCATTGCATGAACTTAAAAGGAACACTATATCGTCGTAGTTGTATGAAACAAAACTAAAATATATCATTTTATGAGTTATAAGACATTAAACCACATAACTTAACATCCTAGTCACAATACATTAAACTATACAAAAATGTCCTTTATTCATAACATAAAACTACATGGTCCATTCCCTTACTGTATGATGTAAATCTGTGAAACATTTAAATCCATGCAAGAATGGATCATAATCTGTGGTGTTGGTATCCCACCACACCTTTCTTCGATAACTACATGTGGATTTATTCCTACCTTTAGAGAATACATAGTGATGCCCAAATATCTAATCATGTGTCCAACCATGGGAAAAAAATTCCCCCTTTCTATGTATTGGTTAGACATACATAGTGATCCTTTGAAAAACTACATATGGCTTGATTTTCAATCAAATGAGATACATATAGATTCCTAGATATTACATCCTGGTCCACCCACCACTAAATAAAATATCACATATCCCTCATTTGTATCATGTTAATGTGACTGAAGAAAACTTTTCCACTCATTTTTTCTCACACCGAGTATATCTCACATGATTTTAGGACTTCTGATAAAAGGTTACCTAAAAAAATAAGGAATATAAATTCACATTAGGGATACAATGGTCCTAGTTTCATGAAATTAAAAAAGAACACCATATCTACTTTCCATATGACTTTAAAGGAGTGATTCTTTAAGAACTACATATGGATTGATTCTTATTACCATGAGATACATAGTGATTCCCAGATTCAACATCTTGGTCAAGACACAATATGAAAAATCCCCCCACTATTATATGTATGAGTCTGATCTGTATAAGTGGATCAAATATGGGTTATCATGTACTTTCTGAGCCCATATTCAAAAAAGTTTTCCTTCACCACATAAGAATTCAATTAGTATTGGGAATATTTTCTAGAACAACATGAGGATTTATTGTTTATCCAAAAATATATACAGTGATTCTCATTTTCTATACCCTATTCCAACAACAATATTTCTTTCTTCACATTGATTCACCTTCATCCTTACCACATGATGTTAAAATAAATGGTCAATGTCCTTTATTTATGAATTTAAACTACATGGTTCCTCAAGAACTGTGTGTGGATTGATTTTCATTTCAATGAGATACATGGTGAATCATAGACCTCATGTCCATGTACCATCCATAGGATAAATAAAAATATTCCCTCTCCTCCTTACAAAGAAATATCTATACATAATACTTCATTTGGGTTCCCTCATTTAGGGGTCCATCATGAAAATAGAGATTTAACCACCTATATTTGAATCAGATCCATAAAAGGGACTCTACACTTCATGGTAGATGTCATTCTAAATACTTCCTTTTTGCTCAAACATATTCCTTCCATACATCATACTCCTAATCTTGGAAAATTTCAAATATTCATAATATTTCTCTAATTACCAAAAATAAAATTTATGATACCTTAGGACACCTTTTTCTGACTATGAAGTAAAATACCCTTGTTTTATTTGCATGAGTCACCCCCCAAAAGATCTCGTCAGCTAGAGGATTCCACTGTTTTACTATGAACTAATATGCCCCAGTTGGATTTGTACAATGTTTCCCATAAAAAGTGTTTGTGAAGTATCAACACACTCATTCTCAGTAGAATCCTATTCTATCTCAATAGGCCATGAAAAAATCATGTTAGAACCCACTATTTGACAACGGTTCGTGGACATACCTCTCATACTTGTCTCATTTCACTTCCCCTAATTTGAGAATACCCATGATATTGGTTTATAATATCCTCCCTCATGTATGAAGTATATCGAAACTATCTTGGTCTAGTAGGAATCATATCGCCCATAATTTTCATAATACCATGGTCCTAGTCATATGTACTAAAACAAAAAACACCATATCATCTTCATTGAATGACATTAAAATGGATGATAAGTCTTGACAACATGACTTTAAACTGCATGGTTTTCCAAAACTATATATGGATTGATTCTCAACTAGTGACACCAAAAAACTGTTATTTGAGAGAAAACTCATAAACCCCCCTCTGTTTCTATGTTTGGGTTAGAACTACATTGGAAACCTTTTCTCCCATTATTGGGTAATTTTGACTTGAAATGATCCTCCTATATTTAGGCACTTTCCGTCCATAAACCAAACTCTATGTCTGGGGAAAACCAAATCTCCATAAACATATTAAGGGAATCCATAATAGAGTGTTAGTATCCTAAGGAAACCATTGTTTAACAATGAATTTATACACCCCAGTTGGATTTACATAATTCATCCACCCAAAAAAGGTCTTTTAAAAAGAAGATTCCGCTATTTGACTATGTAGTAACACACCCTAGTTTGTTTTGCATAAGGTCACCCAAAAAAAGAATTGTTTAACCAAAGTCACATTCGTTCTAAGGAGAGAACTCTTATATCCCCATAATCAATTTATTCCATATCACTATTCACTATAAAAATCACATTACAACTTAGAAACTCCCCCCCTTCACACCAAAATATTATGTAACATTCCCAGACAAATTACTGTGAAAGGGAGAATTAATAATCATTTGGTCAGAGATGAAGGGACTTAAATTGTATCCGCCAATATACTTGATACATGGAATTAAATTTCATAGAATAACATCCTATCCAAAATACATTAAGATTCATGTCATGGGTGTTTTAAATGCTCGGCCTTTGGGTGATAGATTTTTTTTGGTATCAGTTTCCGACTCTTTCACCAGGGCGCACGCGTCCGTCCACCTGAGTGCAACAGACACGACTTTGTTACCCAACATTCCCTCTTTCCAATGGCAGGCGGCATCCGTTCCCTATTCAAGGACATTTGCTCCTTGATCGGAATGGGATGATGGGATGTCAGTTCTTCCTTCCGTGGATTCCTCCTCGGAATTTGTTACGTAGTCCGGGTCTCCCTTATAGATTTAATACATTGTTCGTGAAACTCTTCCTAGTGCCATATCATCATGGATGCTAGTTAATTAAGCTGCTTCTTCTAGGACATTCCAAGGGGTCCGGTCAAGGCAGCAACCTTCGGTTAGGGGAGTAGTCACGCTAGACATCACTGGCGTGTCTGGACGCTGAGGATTGGCCTCTCTGTCTTCGGTTCCTTATTATAGGGCTTCTTGAGGGCGAGGAAGCATGAGGCATCCCACATCGAATGTAGAGAACCATATTCCATGGGCATGTGTCTAGGGTTTTCCTCATCTTTCTATGTTTAACATAGGGTATGCCGCAAGTTTAACATCTGGTGGAGACGGATCAGACTGATCAGAACACTGATTAGAGTGGATCAGATTGAGAATCCCCCTGGAGGGAACTCTGACATTAGGTTCAACACATGGGCAGATTCCTGAATGTTGTGGAGGGGAATGAGGTGGCATGATCTCACTGGGATGTGGTGGCCCGGGTAAGAATCTGTATGGATGATGGTTTTGGTCTTGAGTCTCGAAGAGGCTTCCTACATATCCTCATGGTAGGGAATCAAAGTCTACGTTTTTCATATGACAACAACTTGCCTCTGAATGGTGTCTATAGTTTAATGTCATGCAGGGCGGGGGTGAACCGACGTGAAATGAGCCAGAACGGCTGGATGTTGGGTTTGAACCTCAGAGAGGCCTCCTACATACCTTGCCTTGGCACAGATCAAAGTCCCCATATTTTGGGTGGTGGATATAGTTTAACATCATGTGGGAGGAGGGTGAGTCGACGTGAAGGAGGTCAGAATGACCGAGTGGTGGGATTGAACCTCGTGGAGGCTTCCTACGTACCATGCCTTGACATGGATCAAAGACCCAGTAGTTTGGGATGGTGTGGGGCTTACACTCTAGGCGGCCCAAGGTGTTGGTGAACCGACATGGTCAGAATTATTGGGTGGTGGGATTTAACATCATGGATACTTCTTACGTACCATTCCTTGACATGGATCAAAGTCCCCATAGTTTGGATGGAGATTCGTTAGTGAACTGATGTGAATGTGGACCCGAGGATCCACTGGTGGTGGACTTGAACCTTGTGGAGGCTTCCTACATACCATACCTTGACATGGATCAAATTCCCCATAGTTCGGGTGGTGTTTGGTGACTAACACGGTCAGAATGACTGGGTGGTGGGGCTTGGACCTCATGGAGGCTTCCTATGTACCATTCCGTGACATGGATCAAAGTCCCCATAGTTCGGGATGGCGTTCGGTGAACCGATATGGTCGGAATGACCGGGTGGTGGGATTGAACCTCATAGAGGCTTCCTACGTACCATACCTTGACTTGGATCAAAGTCCCCGTAGTTCAAGATGGATTGGGGCTTAATCTCTGAGGCAGCCCAAGGTGTTGGGGCTTGAACCTCATGGAGGCTTCCTATGTACCATTCCTTGACAGGGATCAAAGTCCCCATAGTTTGGGATGGATTGGGGCTTACAATCTGAGGCGGCCCAAGGTGTTGGGGCTTGAACCTCATGGAGGCTTCCTACATACCATTCCTTGACATGGATCAAAGTCCCCGTAGTTTGGGATGGGAGTACAGTTTAACGTCATGCGGGACAGGGGGGATGTCATGGACGATGCTTACTCTAAGCCCACGCGAGTCATGCTCGGTGTGAGAAACAAGAAGCAGCAAAGGCCTGACGACCATGTCGCGAAAGGTGCGTCTGCAGGAGATGGAGTAGGGCTTATGCGTGGAACGGCCCAGGGAGAGAAAGATTGGGACTTACTCCAGGATGGAGGCCCGATGGTGACAAAGCCCAGTGGGAGAGGGAAAGGGTGACAAGAACCCCTGTGCTCATCTCCCCTCTTGGTCCTTGGCACTGAGGAAGTGAGGAGGACCAGGGATGCTACCTCATACAAGAAGAGATGGGGATTACACCAAGGTGGTTGCTCTTCTCCCATGAACAAACGCCACTCTCATAAGGACGATATCATCCCCTGTGGAGACCAGGGGGTGTGGAGAATTTCCAAGGCGGGGGCACCCCGTGTGCGAGGCACAGGGCCAGGTCACAATTTAACGTCATGTGATGAGGATGATGGTGCTTGGTAGTTTAACGTCCTGCAGCTCGGACGAGGTGGGTACGCTCCACACCCCTAGGAATTACATAAATGGTACTTTCTTCTCCTTGTGGGAGGGAAGGTATCTACAACGCCATGGTGAGGGGGTGTCATGGAGCGAACCATCGAGGCTTCCATGTTAGCGTGGCCATGCGAAGAAGCAATATCCATTAGCATGCCTATGCGAAGAAGCATTAGGAGAAGAAACACAATAGGTGGTATCTTTCAGGGGACATTGAAGTAAAATCATGAAAACCTGTAGGGTCGCACAGGAAAAAGAATTTCCAAGCATAGGGGTCCATAAGCAAGTGCCTTGTGAAACTCTGTTGCCCCGCATGGCATAGGGTACTTGCAAAGGGGTGTGCTTTGCAAAGTGGGGTTCCTTAGCCTTATCATGGGGCGAAGGTGCATATGGGAGGTGTTTTTCTAAGTGTAGAGGAATTCACAGAGCACTGACTCACAAAGAAAAGGTGCCTCGCGAAGCAAGGTGTTGGGAAGCAATGTGCTTCGTGAAGTACTATGACCCTGCCTTAACATTTGGATCATCTGTACATGAAGGGTGTTTCACGAAGCATAAATGCTCCACAATGACCCAGGTCCCCTTGGGGATCACCTTCCTTCAAGAAAGACCTTAGGATTCACGAAAGGCATCCCTCCCTAAAGAGGGGACAAAAAAGAGACAAACGGAAGGCACTTCGTGAAGCGGAAGTACCTCTCATAGCTCATGGTTTGTAGAGGAGAAATATGCTTCGCGATTCGGGAGCTGGGAAGTCGAAAGGTCGGATTGTCTATCCTCTGGGCTCAAGGGGATCTAGGTATTTATAGGCAAGAGGCTCCATAGAGCAGAGCTCGTGCGGCGCGAATAGGGGATAGGTTGCTTCGCGGCGGGTCACAAGAATTAAATGCGGTCGTAGAGAGTCCCGCCTCCTGGCTTCACGGCGGGCATGGTGCTGGGTGAACTCCGCGAAGGGGCTTCATGAGGCAGTTCTTTGGGGCCTTCTCTGGGCCTCTTCTTTGTCCAGAATTTTGGCGCCAACAAATCCTCCCCCCCTCCGACTTGGATCCATGGAGAGATCAAGGGTTGAAGTCTAAGGGAAATCACCAAAATCCTCGGCCGTTCGTGGTGCTGACTTGCAAAGACAGCTCGCGAGGCGGATAGGGGATGCGCAGGCTGAGTGCGCCACGAATATCTATGCGAACTGGATGTACCACGAAGCTCCGAAGGTTGTCACCTATAAATAGAAGGCATGCCCTCTCTTTTGTCCTTTCCTTTCTTTGCGATTTTTTCTTCTTGCACTCTCGATTCGCGAAGCTCTGCATTCTCCGCATGTGTTCTCTACGAATCGAGTCTTCGCAGCACACAACGAGTCCTCAACTCTATTTTTGCGATCCGAGATCCATCATTGAATGCCTAGGTAGTGCTCTGCGAATAGTCTTCACAATCTGACTTCGCAAACATGATTCGCGGACGAGCTTCGCGATCCAACAAAAAAAATGTCCAAGTTCCAAAACCGAATGACCCACCAAGAAGCTGCCCAGGGGGTCCATATGGATGCTTCCTGGAGGGATGAAATAGCAAACAGTCTAGGGCTAGAAGAGTTAGTCTGGAGCCACTTAGACTATAGTTTATTGGTGGAGCTTCTGTTAGAGATCTAGAAGAACTACCTGCTGTGTAGGAGTTTTCCCTTGTATGGCTTCAGGATGAGGGATGACGTCTTCATCCCTGAAGCAAGTAGGGATGAGCCGACTTACTGGTTCCAGAGCACGCTATTCTAGTATCGATGGTTCAGGGTTCCCAATGGTCATGCTCTGGAGGACTTCACGCCTGTCATCGCCGACTGATTATATAAGCATCTGAATGATATCGACGGGAAGGCATTGAAGCTGAAGACGTCCCCTCCTCTATATTGATCCATCTTCGAGGCGGTACTAGGGAACCCGATGAAGGGGTGGTCCGAGGAATGGTACCTGCACCATGGCGGAGACTTTACGGATGATTGGGTCTGGGCCTAATGGGTAGGAGCCTCATGCGAGGAGTTTGGAGCGGAGCTGGGAAGAGTGGGCCTGTATTAGAGAGCTTGGGCTTCCCAGTTCCATATCCACCAGCCGAAGCATCTAATTCCAGAGCTATTGAGCCGGTGGTCACCGGGGACCAATACCTTCCACTTGCATCACGGGGAGGTCAGCATTATCCTATGGGACGTTCATCATATCTCAGGGGTCCCGGTACCGGGGGCGATGTATGGAGAATTCTTCCCGGATATGGGTGCGTGGGATGATCCGAAGCAGATGCCATGTATGGCGATGGCGTTGATGGAGCTCGTGCCCGGGGTGGATAAGGAGGTAGTGAGGGAGTCCCACTTCAAGCATTGGTTGAAGAAGTTTCTGAACTTCCCGGTAGACCGTCAGTTCCCAGTGAGGCCTCGAACTTTCCCAAAGGGGGCCCAGAGTAAGGAAAAATCATACTTGCGGCTGTTGGAGAATATCCAGTGGAAGACCTGGGGGTTCAGTGTCAGCACTGAACAATAGCCAATAGTCAGGCTGGCGGCATTCATCACAACTCTCCTCTTTGGTTGGATTCTGCTGAAGAGGGATACAAACATGGGAGTGCGGCTGAGCACTTTCATCATGGAGTCCTCATTGGCGACAGGAGGGCGAGTCAACCTGGGGATCCCGATGCTCACCAAGTTGTACAAATTGCTGTGGTACATCAGCGATGGGAAAATCCCACAGAAGGTATGCGGGCCATTCCATCTCATGTACGGGTGGATGGTGGCGCACATCAGGGGGATCTATGAATATCTGAACCCCATCTCGCCTCTAGGGTTGAACTTCTGTCCCTCGATCTTGATTGCTGCGGGGAGCTTTCCGACCAAGCTGACTGCACCATCGGTTCTGAACCGGGCGTGTAAGGTGGATGAATTTAATTTCCACCCATTACCATTGTCGAAGGGGGCATTCATTGATGACGATCGGGGGACAGAAGAGCATCAGTCCTATCTCCTGGCCTTTCGAGGAGGAGTCCTGGTGTCCAGGGTGGACCACGAGCATCTCTGTGAGGCAAACACCCCACACCGGTTTGTAAGGCAATTCTGGTGCCTATAGCGGCTGACCCCGTAAGTCTACCTGGGGGTGTGCTATGAGGATAACCCGTGTGTGATGAGGCAGATGTGTCTCATGTTCACATGGGAAGACGGGATGATTAGAAATGTACTACCTCCGTCGACCGTCATCCTTAGGCTGGTAATGGAATATGCCTAGATCTTGGAGGCGGCCTACCTAGGGGTGATGCTGAAGCGGCCAACCATCCTGGTCAGTGAGGGTGAGCTTCCCCGACCTCGGGGCCGAGGCCGAAAGGTGGCAGGGGCATCCCGCTGTGGTGGGGATTCTATTGCAGTGACGCCGACACTAATTGAGGGGGACGCAGTGGTGGCGGATTCGGCAGTGGGAGCGGAGCTGGTGGTCCCAGGAGAACAGAGTCATCCATAGGGGCATCCACTGAGGGGATTCCATAGGATTTCTACTCAGGCTACGGGGAAACGACTGTGCCATATTGACATGTCGGAGAACACTGTCTTCCCGGAGGACTGGGACTTCTGGTAAGTCAACCAAAAATTCCTCGGCCCATCTAAGTTATGGTGGCACCTTAACCACCACAGGATGGACTTGTTGGAGATTGGCACCATTAGAGCCGGTTTTGAAGTATCCCAGGCATAGGCGGAGCAATACACAACCAAGATGGAAGACATTATCCATTCCTGGGGTGCCCTGCACCAGATGACAGAATGAGTTAGGGTGCTTTTGGGTCTCATGGTCCCTCCGCAACTGTCAGCTGCTGACCTGAGGGAACGCTTCCCTCTGCCGGAAGAATCAGACGAGTCCTCCTGGGGAGACGAGGCTGGTAGAGAGATTATTCTAGAGGATGGTGAGGTCGGCGATCAATCCTTGGATGTTGAAGATTTCGCGGAGGCCCTCGAGGTAAAATCCCAAGTTCCTTATTCAGATTCTACCATTAGGTTACTCTAGATTCCTTATCAGTGTTTGCATTGTGCAGGAGGACCTTGTGCCTAGACCTCATTCCCGCCCCTCAGTGGGTACCGACGCAGGACCTTCCGGATCCACGCCCGTGGCTGCATCAAATTTCATGTCTGATGGGGCTAGGACACTTCAGGTGGCTCCCCCGGAGTCTCTAGACCTACCAACCATATACGGGGGGCCACGCCTCAGGGTTCCAACAACATCCGCCCGAGAACAAGACCAGGGATTTGACCTCTCTAAGTCTTCTATACTGAATTCGCAACTGCCATACCCTGACCACGTTAACTAACATGCACATTCCCTTTTTGGCATGTATAGTCCTCCAATTGGCTTGGGCCTCTACAACAAAGTTAGTTGGGAATTCTGGCAGTTCCCTTCCTAGGGTCATGCCAAGGGTCGTGGAGGTGGACATCCAGCCTGACCAGACTGCAGCACTCTCGATCGCTGGAGAGGATGCCAGTGGGACTGCGCCTGAGATTATCAAGGTGGGATCAGATGATGAGGATCAACCAGATAGTCTCAGACCCACCATGCCTGATCCAACGCCAGATGTGGACCCGAACGAGGAGTTCCTAGGGGCATTCCCTGCATATGAGCTTTCTAATCTCGCCGACTGGGACGAGACGACCTCTGACAATGAGGACAACAAAATAGTCCATCACCGATCATGGAATCTGATCATGCACTTCATCAATAACACCCCCAAGATTTATGGTTGGAGGATATGGATAGAATTCGCTTGCGGCTGTGCGAACTATGTGACGGGGGAGTGGATGCCCAGTGCCCTCACATGCTCATCTGAGATCTTATGGCGGAAAAGATTTGGGAGTATGATCGTGGCCTCAGCGTAGGATGGAAGCGGAGGAAGGTGATGAACATAAAGAGGATCCGAGAGGCTGAAAACGAGGTTGAACGGCTAAAGGACCAAGCAGATGAGCATTCTGCTTTTCTTGATGTGCAATCAGAGCTCGTCTCACGGCTGAAAGCCCAGCTCGTGGTGGCCGAAGAGGGAATGAAGCAAACCTCTAAAGAGATGGTCATTATCCAGACTGGTGTGGAGTGGGCTCGGGTCACAGTCGGTGAACTGCACCCTCTTCCAATCGAGGAGGAGCAGGAGGTAAACAAGTAGCATCAACTCTTGGACTCCACTAGCTGGAGGGTGGTGGAGCTTCAACATTCCTTCAACGAGGTCAATTCATCCATGGGTGGAGTCGACCCCCAGGTACTATAATGATTACGAACCCTTAAACATACTTTTATGCATTGACTATTCGAATGTTGTAGGATGCATGAGTTCTATTGTTTCGATTGGTTTATTTCATCCTTATGACGTTCGTAGAGCACCCAATGATCATTCCCTAAGCTCACATGGGTCAGGCCTGATGTGAGAAACAAGGGATGGCCACCTTATCACCCCATCCAAATGTAGGAGTGAAATCCAACCTTTGGGCATCCAAGGTTTGAACAAACGGTCCGGATTTCCATGAGAAAAAAGTAGGGACCTGACTAGAGAATGAAGCTCTCAGAATAGCTGAATTACTGTATCCCTAGCATGCTCTTGTGCACAAACGGGGTAACACCAGAGGCGCTGAAATCAATCTGAATAGATGGGAATGAGAGGTGTGAATCACGAAATGCAGGATTCAGAACATTGTGCGGGTGGCATGACAATAATGAATAACTGTTGACTGTATTCGAGACATAGTATTCTTATTGCATTAGCCTAGAGTGGGGATAACAAATGAGGGTCGACCGTTGTCCATGTTTGAAACACGGTACCAGACTCAAAATTTCATTCGTTAGTCTTCAGGAACATTGGCGTAGGATAATAGGCGGGCCGCAGGCCGAGTTTCAATACTGTTAGAAGGCTCCTATAGATTTTAAAGAGTAAGATGTTAAAAATAAGGGGAATGCAAAGCATGGAATGTGGAGTGATGGTTTGTTCGAACAGAATCTAGCACTCTTGAAATTACACCACCGTGGTGAAATAACACTAGATGGATGTATCAGTTTGATCATGGATCATTCCTTCTTTCAGGCAGGGCCTCCTGGTGAGGGATCCATCACTTCCCAATGTCATATGGGGGAATCCTGAACTTGTTTAGGGTAAATGTTTTGTTACACGGTTCCCTACAAAGAGTCAAGACGAGGGGCCGATGGTGGGAAAGGATGAGATCTGTGATTCCTAAGGCTGGACCCTAGGTGAAATGCCTAGGTGTCTCTACATATCCCATGAGGATAGAAATCAAGTCGTACATAGTTCTGGAAGTACAGTCTAACGTCATGTGGGACGGTGAGAAGCCTAGCTGCGCAGGTGAAAATCCTACCAAAAATACTAAGTCCACGTGAGTCATGCTCAATGTGGGAAACAAGAAGTAACGGGGGACTCCTGACATAGTAAGGAATATGTTAGGGTAAAGGGATGCTTGGTAAACACCATCCCCATGATGCTAACCCATCCATGTAGCGTACCTAGACACGCGAAGAGATAAAGCTATGTATATTGGAATTCCACTTGAACATGAGGAAGTGGAAATGTGTTAATCATGAAGCTCGAAATCTGGACCACAATGATAGTAGCGTGACGATGGAGGATTACTATTGACCATGTTAGAAACACATCATCCACATCGCATTAGCCTTGAATGGGGACAAACAAATGAGGGTCGATCATTGACCATTCTCGAAACACGGGACCTGTCACAAATGTTGTTCGAAATCCTAAGGGGCATTGTCCTAGGATGGTAGGTGAGCTGATGCGGCATGGGACTAGGCCGTTAGGGGGTCCCTTCAGATATGGAAGAGGATGAGGATCCAAACAGCGACCTCATGAAGCTTGGACGTGGAACGAGGTGGATGTCCCCATGAAAATTCCATATTTCAGGCTCTTTGTCAAACGCATCTAAATATGATAATGAAACGTATTAGATAGAGGGATCTGAGTCCCTTACCATAGGGATATCTTAGTTTAGGGTCATAGAACTCAGACCATGGATGGTATGAGATGCGGGAGACACATGGTGGGGTAATTACAAAAACCCGATGTGGATGGAAATCGGGGGTTCTGACCACCACGTGTTCTTTGGAGAGGTTTTAGGTCGAGGGACCGAAAACGAGAGTTGAGATGGGCCTGAGGCAAAGTGCACATGCGTTTTTACATACCCCATGAGGATGGGGATCAAGGTGCACGTAGTTATTCAAGTGGAATTGTAAGGTACCAATGCCAGTGATAAAAGGGGAATGTGGGTGTGGCCCTCACACCAAAAGAAGTGGTATTTGATAAATCTTGTTTGTCCTTTAAGGTAAGTGGGTTTTCTTTTGTGAGGTGACATGCCTAGGGTTGAAGGCCCTAACATCGCCACATGAATCAATCCATAGCAGGCATTGAAAAATGGTATGGCTTGTGATCAATACCAAACATGGTTCCCCCTTGAGGACATCACGATGCAGTACCGCATTTCATCGTGCATCTAGAACGATAATGTCACAGTTTAGGGTCATGTGATATGACCAGGAGGCATAGTTTAAAGTCGTATTGCTTGGACATGAAGGAATTCACATGACGTGATATAGCATACCTAAAGTGAATGAGGACATAACCCCACACCATACCGTATGCGATTCCGAGAAAGGAGCCTTTGGCCAAGGGGCCTGAATAGAGGTAGGGAGGTAAGGGGCAGGAGAAACTAGCTCCCGACTGAGTTGGACCCAAGAACAAGATGTCTGGGTGTTCCTACGTATCCCATAAGTATGCGAATCAAGTCACACATATTTCTGGAAGAGATCTTAGTTTAAGGTCTTAGAGCTCAGACCATGGATGGGGTAAAAACCCTCCAAGTATGTGAAGACCTCACCCTAATCCCTAACCCATGTGAGTTAAAATCGATGTGGGAAACAAAGGAGGAAGATGTTTGTTACAATACATGGAATGCACGCCAATGGGAAATCGGTGCGGAGCCCCGAATGATGCCCCTATCGTGGCTTTGGTCCTCCTAATGCGCAGATGTGCACTAAAGAATTGTACCAAGAGTTTCAAAGTTCTACATGGACATGATGAGGTGGAGAAATATGTGAATCATGTAACTGAAATTTTGGGCTTAATGGGGTTGGTGTGGCGATGGAGGATAACCGTTGACCATGTTCGAAAAACAGTATCCATATCGCATTAGCATGAAGGGGGAGCAACAAATGAGCATCGACTACTGACCATATTCACAATGCTGGATTTGTATCAGCTTGTTGTTCGCGACCCTTGAGGGCATTGGCCTATAATGGTAGGAGAGCCCTTAGGCCTAGAATTCATGCCACTTGGGGGTCCCTTCGGGTTTAAAAGGTGATGGAAGCCCTAATGAAGGGGAACACAAATCATGAAAAGCGGGTGGGAACATGTCTGAGAAGAGTCCGACATTCCAGGTACTAAACCAGAGTACCCTTAGGCACGTTGATGAACCGCCAAAAAGGGTCGACGAGAGTGCTTAGGAGGGAGAGGCACATGACATGGTCATTACAAGCTCGAAGTGAACGAGGAAATAATCCCATTCCATGTCATATACTCCCCCCCACCCCGGGGAAGGGTAGGCCAAGGGGCCATGGTGAATGGGAGATTTCTGGGAGATGGGGCTGGTCCCAAAGTCTAGACATTCGGTCCATCCTACGTATCCCATGAGGATGGGAATCAAGCCATACATAGTTCTTGAAGGAACCTGGGGGTAAGATACCCTAAAAAGGGGGTGTACGACCTGGAGAGTAACCCGACGTGAAGGAGGACATAATCCCACACCACACCGTACACTCTGGGTAAGAACATGGGCTAGGGGTCTGAAAAGGCCAAGGGGCCTGAGGCTGGGCCTCGGTCAGGAAGGCCCGACCAGTTTGCAGTTTAATGTCTTGCTGTGAGGATGAGGGCTAGGGGCCCGAGAAGGGGATAAGGTGTCTCGTCTGGGGATGTGTATGACATGATGAGCAACCTGACATGAAGGAGGACATAATCCCGCACCACGCTGTACAATCCCATAAGAGAGAACCTGGGCCGGGGGCCCAAAAAGGCTATGGAGCCTGAGCCTGGGCCTCGAATAGAGGGCCACATGCCCTCTTGTACAATTACTGCCTCATCACAGCTCCTAAGCCCATGTGAGCGGTGCTCGGTGTTGGAAACAAGGAGCCAGTCTCGGCTCTCCCCATCATATGGGGACTAAAACATGGCTTTTCCCGATGGGACTTTGTCACTTGGAGATACAACGGGGCAGAATGAACCACTACACTCGATGTTTTGGAAATCTTGGGGTGGTTTCAATGTCATAGGACAACTGTTGAACATGTCCGAAACACAACTTCCCTATAGTAACCTGAAATGGGAGCAACAAATGAGCATCGATCACTGAACATATTCGAAATACATTACTTTTATCGGCTTGTTTCCTCACATCCCTGAGGGTGTTGGCCCGAAGTGGTAAGAGAGCCCTTAGGCCTAGCATCCATACCATTCAGGGGCCCTTCCGGATGGGGAAGGTGATGGAATACCAATCAAAGAGTGGGTGAAGCATAGATGTACCCATATCTAAAAGAGATGAACATATATGGGGAGCATGATGTATAACCGGATCGAGGTTAGATCGACGTGAATTGGGGAAAGAATTTTCACCCCAGCATATGTCTTGACCCAAGGGGAAGATTCTAGCGTTTTGGTTGGGCCAACACACAAAATGTCTAGGCGTTCCTACATATCCCATGAGGATGGGAATCAAGCCATATGTAGTTCTGGAAAGCCATGAAGTTTAACGTCATGCGGTGAGGATATGGGAGAATAGAAGAACAGGGAGTGGGCACATGGTGCGACCGCTATAATCATGACATGAGTGGGGTTAAGGAATCTTATACCCTATCATGAAAATATCCTCCAAGAGAAATATACCTGGGAAGGATAGTCAAAGAGAAGAGCTCGAGGCTGGGCTCAAGACAAGGAGTCTAAGAATTCCTACGTATCCCATGAGGATGGGAATCAAGCCTTATGTAGTTCTTAAAACACGATTTTACGTCATGTTGGATGATGTACAGTTTAAAGTCATGTAGGAATGGACAGTTTAAGGTCATGCAGGACTGGCGTGTAGTTTAGGGTCATGTGAGACCAGCAGTTTAAGGTCGTGCTGGACCATCGTGCTGTTTAGGGTCGTGCAGGACCGACAGTTTAAGGTTGTGCAGGACCATCGTGCAGTTTAGGGTCATGATGGACTGACAGTTTAAGGTGTTTCATGACCACCGTGTAGTTTAGGGTCATGCGGGACCGACAGTTTAAGGTCATGCAGGACCATGTGGCTTAGGCAAAGTATTTCTTGAGGAGCTTGACATTGGTGGTAGGAGTTATATGCTCGCCATCCATGGTTACCAAGGAGTATGCTGCATTGGGGTAAACCCCGTGGACTATGAATGGTCCTTCCCATTTGGGATCTAACTTGGTTGGTTTCCTACTAGGGATCATTGGCGCGTGGAGGGACAATACCAGGTCACCTTGTAGAAAAAGAGCGAAGGAAAAACTTCTTATTGAAGGCTATAGCCATCTAATTCTAATGTCTTTCTAGATTGTGCAGTGCACAAAGCCTGTTCTCGTCAAGTGCTTCCAATTCAGCTAGATGGATTTTGGCCACCTTATCTGGTTCTTGCTGGTCATAGAACACGGTGCATAATGGAGGCAGCTGGATCTTGATGGGCAGGACGACATCAGCTCTGTACACCAGGGAATACGGGGTCACCTGGGTGGAATAATGAGTCATCATCTAATAGGCCTAGAGAGCATTTGGGAGGTTATCTGGACAACTCTTTTTGTTCTTCCCAACCATTTTCTGCAAAATTTTAGAGAGGGTTTTGTTCAACACCTCGATCTGTCCATTTGCATGTGCGTGATACCGGGAGTTATGGTTCGAGCGCATATTGTACTTAGCATACAATTTCTTTAGCTCAGTTTCTAGGAAGTTGGTTCTGTTATTGGTGAGGACAACATGAGGGACTCCAAATTGGTGGATGATGTTGGAGCTCACGAGGCCAACAATTGAATGGGCCTTGACCTCCTTGAGCAGAATTGCCTCCGCACACTTGGGAAAGAAATCTGTAGCAGTCAGAATGAAGTGGCATTGGTGAGCTGTCACCAGTAGATATGGTCCCACAACATCGAGTCCCCACACCGCAAATAACCAAGAGTGCTTGGTGGAGTGGAGAGGTTCTAGCGGCCGATGCAGGAAGTTAGCATGAACTTGGAACGCGTGTCATCTCTTAGAAAACTCGATACAATCATGACTGATAGAGGGCCAGAAGTACCCCAGTCTCCAGATTTTATGGGACAGCTTTGGCCCAACTTGGTGGGCACCGCAGGAACTGGCGTGAACCCCTTGCATGACCTGTGGAATCTCAACTCCCTGAATGCAACGAAGGAGAACACCATCAAACCCACACTTGTAGAGGATCTGGTCAAGAATGGGATCACTCTGGAGGGTAAACTGCAGTGTGCGGCGTCAGATTCTCTCACGCTCAGACCTTTCTGGCGGGAGATTACCATTTTGGAGATACTCAACAAAAGGGTCTCTCCAGTAGGGAGTCGCTTCAGCCACAACATCTAAAGCCCCTAGCGGTCCTGACGTGGGCGATCCAGTGGTAAGATTTCTTACCCATAGGCTGTCGTCATCCTCTGGGGTGATGAGGTCGATGACTCTCCGGTGTGCCACATGTATAATCAGATCATCCTGTTCAGGCTTTGCAAGTGATGCAGCCAGGCTGGCCAAGACGTCTTCTTGACCATTCTGTGACCGAGGGACATGTGTAACCTCCGATCGAGAAGGGAACTATGCCATTAGCTATAGGGTGTGTTCCAACAATGGTACGGGATCTGGATTTCTAACAACACAGCCACCATTGACTTTCTTGATGACTAGTTCGGAATCCCCTTTCACATGAAAATGGGGTACACCAATCTCAAGGGACAGCTTGAGGCCAGTGATAAGAGCCTGATACTCTGCCTCGTTGTTGGTACAGCCTTCTGATAATAGGAATGAGTACAGTAGAACTGCTTGCACTGGGGTATTGAAGAAGATACCCAGGCCTACTCTGTTGAGCCTAGGATCATTGAGCCTCCTATTGGTGGGGCTCCAGGAGGAACCACTGAAGTGCATTTTCCAACACGAGATGGCATGATGTACCGATATGATCGCCTTGTTGGGAAAATCCAAGTCTAATGACTGGTCTACGGAGGTTGGATGGGCAACCAGGAAGTCTTCCAATGCTTGTCCATTGATAGCCTTCTGGGGCACGAACCTGATGGATAACTTCTAGAGGATGACCACCCACCGTGCTAGACGACACGTCAACATGGGGTGGTTCATAATGTACTTTAGCGGGTCTACCCTAGAAACCAGTTGTACCTCATGGTGCTGTAGGTAGTGTCACAATTTCTGTACTGATAATACCAATGCAAGACAACTCTTCTCGATGGGGGAGTATCTGGTCTCCATATCGATGAGCATACGACTGAGGTAGTAGAGACTGTTTTTCATCCCCTCACTATTCTTCTGGGTGAGAAGGGCGCTGAGAGATCATTCCAGGGCGATGACCTAAAGGACCAGAGGCTTTCTAGAGATGGGTGACATTAAGACTGGAGTCTAGAGTAGATACTGCTTGATTTCCTCAAAGGCGGTCTGGCACTCTTTATCCCACTCATAGGTAGAGCCTTTCTTCATTATCCGAGAAAAGGGCTTACACTTTCCAGCCATATTCGCAATGAATCGGCGTATGTAGGCCAAGTGGCCTTGAAAAGCCCTAAGCTCCCGAATATTGCTCGGGGGAGGCATCTGGCTAATTTCCTTGATCTTCTCTAGGTCGATCTTGATTCATCGGTTCCTGAAAACAAAGCCAATAAACTTCTCAGAGGTGACCCCGAAGGCACAATTCAATAGGTTCATTTTCAAGGTGTGTGAGCGGAGGAAGCCGAACACTTTCTCATGGTCCTTGAAATGGTCCCAGTGCTGGCGAGACTTGACCACCATATCATCCACATAGAACTCCACCAATGTATTGAGGATTGGCTTGAATATGCGGTGCATGGCCCGTTGATAGGTGTCACCTGCATTCTTCAGGCCCAAGGGAATAAAATGGTAACAGAAAGTACCTTGGGGCGCCCTTAAAGTGGTGTAATATTCATCCTCGGGGGACATATGGATTTGATTATACCCAGAGTAACCATCCATGAAAGAGAGGGCTTGGAATCCAACCGTAGCATCGATCAACAATTCTATCACTGTAAGGGGAAAATCATCCATCGGGCAATGACGATTGAGATCTCGAAAGTAGATACAGACTCTGATCTGCCCATTCTTCTTCCTCACCGGCACAATGTTGGATTTCCCCTTGGGGTACTGGACCTCCTTGACGAATTTGGACCTGATGAGATTGTCAACTTCGGCCTCGACCATGGCACTGTGATAAGGGTGCATCTTTTTGGGAGGCTACTTGAACCCACAATGGTTTGTCGGGAGACCAAGGCGGTGGACGACTATCGGAGGATCTAGTCCTGGAATCTTGTCGTAACTCTAGGAAAATACGTCATGGTGCTGTTTAAGGAAGTCCATGTACCGTTTCTTCTCCTTGAGGGTCATGGTAGCACTGATCAATGTGGGTCTCAGATCTGCCTCACTACCAAGGTTCACTTGTACCAGTTCATCGACCGTGGTAGAGACGCCTTCTTCAAAGGTAGGGGGAGAATCCTCCATATCCACTTCTTCACTCTTGAAGGAGGGATTTCCAATAGGTGGAGCTTCCCCTAGGTCAGAATAACCTGAAGTAAGGCTGGTACCATCCTGGACAATAGTAGACACCATATTAGGAGATTCATGTGCCACTGAGACCATATCGACGAAGGCAGTCGATCTGATCCCATCTGGTCTTCGGCCCAAGGGGACACGCTTGATGATATCAATGCAATAGTGGCGTGTCGGCTTGAGCCGGTTGATCCCAGCCCAGTGAAATAGACACGTATGACATATCATTGTGGCCATGGGGTGGACATCCCGGTATCGTATGGGGGTACGAGGTTCCGGGACCACCTGAGCCTGGTTTGTGTAGGAGTACGAGGTGATCATCCACCGTCACTTGGACTTGGGAATATTCCTTCCTCTTGTAACATAGATAACAAATAATTTCCCCATGTCGGGGGCCGTGGCCTCCAATAGATGGATTGGGAAGACATAGGCGTCATCCAGACCAGCCCAGGGGTCACTTGTGACCATGGCGGGTTCAACCTCTCTTTCCAGAATCTGCTTATCCTTTCTTTTGTAATAGTAAGCATCTAGATAATGGGCTTCACAAGAGACAAAAGGAGATACATCACCTTGGAGTACTCCTACTCGAACATTTATGGAGTACTTGAGGAATTGGTTATATGACGAGGGGACCTCCGCATACAGGTGGATTCATGTCATGCCCATCAATGCATTGTACACTGTGTCCCGAGAGATGACCATAAATCCAATATTGGAAACTAAGCCACCGAACTGGGTATTCAGATGGATCCTTCCAATCAGGGTATGCTCTATCCTGCTATATCCCTGGATTCTTAGATCGGAGGGAGTCAGGTCATATTTGGATAACCCCAGCTTTCACAATGTCCGTGTTGGGATAAGGTTGATCCCGGATCCTGTGTCAATGAGACAGCGGCAAACCTCCACACCGTTAAATTGGCTGGTGATTTACAATGGGAAGATTTTACCCTGTATGGGAGAGACTTCATCTTCTTCAGAGAACGAAATTATGGCTTGACATTCGACATTCTCAACTTCTTCTACATGAAAGGATTCTGCAGCTTCCACCTCCGTCTCAAACTGGAGGGGGCTCCTTAAAGCCTTAGCGAGTGCTTCATGCATATCTAACGACAAGGGGAGAGAATCAAGGACGGAAAGACTTGCTGGGATGCCGACAAGGTTCTTGAGGACATTTTAATTCCATGCCAGGCGTGAAATTCTACTTACAAGAGGCCGCTCTACGACTGGAGACATTGCGGTCCTTGCCGACTGGACCAGCGACTGAGTGGTACTGGGAATATCCCACCGCTCACTAGTCTAAGCCTGAAGAGTAGTTGTCAGATGAGGTCTGGATGACTGAGATCATATTTCAGTGGGGTGAATCTAGTTGTGGCGTGGCCGAAGTGGCTCCACCAGATCCAGTAGCACAAACAGTGGTGGACGTGGTCTTGACGACACCGGATGAAGAGGCTGCGCGTGCTGAGCTCTACGCTGAGCCTGTTTCCTGGTCTCAGTGGCATACACGGCCTGGCAAGAGGTGCCGACTGATGTGCCTCAACAACCCATATAGTCACGGCTTCACAGCTGTTAGCATCGGCTGGGGACATTGGGGAGGTTCACCTGGCGTTCCCCCTCGTCGGGAGTTATATAGGGGTTTACCCATTCGACGGTATTAACCGAAGCGTACCCTTGACAGCCACTTGAAGAATCATCCACCACTGGGTGGATTCTGGGGAGAATCCCCATATCATGGGGCATAAAGTCCCCGAGAATGTGGGATGATGATGGCATGGGTGGGGTGCGTAGCTTTTTCTTACGTCACCGATGCTTGTTCTTCTGGGAAGAGGCCGACTGAGATGATGATGTAGAAGTGGTGGCCATAGTTTCTGAAGGCTTCGGCTGATTCAGGCATTCCCAAATGATTCCATGGGCACGAGCGACCATCTTGTGAGCCATCTAGTCATTATACCTCTAGTACCCACGTTCAGAAACCTTCTTCCAACCGCCTTCACTGTCGCTACTGCTGTCTGGCCTTATAAAGACACCATCCACTTGTGCCGGGGCTGAACCCAACCTGACTATGTTATTATCAACCTAGTCCTGGAGCTAGTCTTTAAACACATAGCACTTCTTAAGGGTGTGCCCCATAATCCGATGATAGGGGAAATAGTTGGGGCGGTCGGTGATATTCTCCTTTGTCGGCCTTCTACACTCAGGCAAGCGTACAATCCCCTACTCTAGGGTGCTACAGAAGTAACTGGGGACTTGATTCTCGTTGAATGAGTAAGTATGGTGCCTTCTTTCCAGATAAAGTGCCCTTGGAGCCTGGCCCTAACGAGGGTCTGTAGGGGCCTGTTGAAGAGGTGGACCCTGATTGTTTCACCTGGGTGGTGGCGGTGCATTACGTGGAGGCACCGACATATCATCCACCCATACTGGGTATGGATTTCCATCTGCTGGGATAACCACCTGCCACATTTCCAATGCCTCTAGGCAGGCAATGAGTACCACTATGGGATCATCTGGACGTGGGTCCCTGTCTTGATGGGGGTCCCTAACCACGAGCATGTTGTCGAGGTCTTCAATGAGGTATACAGGTTCAGCAACCCATGGAGAGATTAGTGAATTGAACCTTGGGGCTGCTGGAGGAGCCTGAGTGGGGTTCCTTAGATTATCGTGCTGTTTAGGAGGGTTTGGTGAGACATACCATACTCTCTTTCCGTGAGATCCGGGTTCCATCCTGTCAGCGAATGTGGCATGATCAGGGTTGCCTGGGGGTAGCTCACTGAAGAGGAGTTGCTCCTTCCCCTGCTGCCCTAGCCTAGAATCACCATAGTCGGGTCGTCGCTCTACAGAACATTCCTCCAGGATTTCATCGACTGAACTCTTCTACTCAGCAAGTTGTTAGTGCAACATGACCTTCTTGGGGTCCTCCTCCATCTTTTGCACTGATGTGGAAGGGTCGGAGTGCTTGACAGCTCTGACATTATCTTTTCCCTTACCAGCATTCTGGCTGATTACCAACATCTCAGTGGCCGCAGGGAGACCTAGGAGGTTCCTCTACTGATGTATAATCCTCCCCTATGGGTCCAATAGTGGTGGTATACCCTCAAGGGGTAAGTCTCCAACGAGATGCTCCAGATCATCCTACTTGTCCACTATATCATCCATGTTGACGATGACCCTTCCTAGGGGCATGTCCACAATATAGCATAGCCAGTCGGGCTTCCGCTGGAAAGGGCTGAAGAGGAGGGAAACATACTGGCCCCAGCCACAGATTTTCATGTGGGGGGGGGGGGGCAGTAGCCTCCCTGATAATTTTGCGGAGTACCTTAATAATCTGAACGCATTGCTGGTGGAGGGCCTCAGAATGACCTGGTGACTCGGGGCGCTAAGCCATAGGCAGTGCGGCCGGATTGACTAGATAACACTGCTCACCAATGTCTTCAAAATGCACTTGGATCCTTGGATAGACCACATGCTGATGATAGAGACTGAAATGCGTCGCCCAAAGGGTGTAGAAGAAACACTCAACTTATTCTGGGGTGAGGGACTCGGGTATGAGGAAATCCCACACTACTGCGGGCCAGAACTTCTCAGGGAAGTGGTCCACTGCAAGGATGCTCCAGAAGCCCCTCAACTCAAATTCAAGGTCTGGCCCTTGATTTCCCCACTTTCCAATTGGTGGTGGTTGAAGAACTAGAAGCGGTACTGAGGCAGATTATTGGGATGGTAGGTCGACCGGTGGAGAATACGGTAAACCGGCTGACTGGCTGTTGATTCTCGGGCTGTCCTCCGAGGAGTGTAGCGACCTAGCAGCTACATCGCGATAGGAGGGGATGACGACCGCCATTCTTGGCTCAAGGGCCAGGGCTGCTGGTGGTGGGTCGCACTGCTGCTTGCCCGCCATTGGTCCCCAGAATAGCTCTCCGGGATCTCTTGTGGAGGTAGAGAGCGCTTCCGGCGATGATGGTGGGGACTGCATGACCGTAACCTACAGGGTCACCAGATTTTAATCCTCCTAGATGATCCTGCAGAGGGAAGAGGGAATCATGTGCACCTCGCATTCCGGTAGCACTAGTCTGATGCGCCTTGTTCCTGAACTGGCCCTTGAATCAGATGAGTGAGGGGAGGATTCTTGAGCTGAGTCTAATTCCGCTTCAGAGTCTGAGAAGTGGACCAATTTGACATCCATCCAGGCTTTCCCAGGATTCTTCTTGTGTTGGATACGACCCTCCTTCCTGCCCCTGGAAGGATCCTCGGAACAAGGTTGATTTCGGATATGTGGTCCTTCGGCAACACCAGTGCTAGGGCTGAGAGGGTTTCTCCCTGGGAAAGCTGGGGTGCGAGGGGCACCAAGACAAATGTCAAAGGGGACATGAGGAGGACCTCCATGAACAACACTAGAGTAGGCAAAACCTTCACCAGGACCGGCAAGAGCATGGGGAGGACCTCCATGCTTAGTGCGGGTGGAGCGAGTCTGACCTTCACCCCTTTGGTTTTCGGGATGAGAAGGACCTTCTCCAGCTGAAGAGAAGAAGTAAGGAGAATCCACACGTTGGAGAGAGGCCAGATGGGTAACATCTCCATGCTGACAGTTGGGGGCAGTTGGAAGGACTCAATACCTAGTGTGATGGGCACACGAGAGGCTCCCGTACCGAACATCACCGCCGCAGGGCAGACCTTCATTCGAATTGGGGGTAGCACGGGGCAGACCTCTATGCCGAACATCAGAGTAGGGAAGGACCACGCTCTGTGTGTTAGTGGTACGGGGAGGACCTCCGCATGGGGTGGCATCACTGAAGGTTGGTTCACAACGACCCCTTCTCATGCCTGCGACCAAGAGAGTCGACCCAGCCTACCCGTGGGGCGGTTGGGGCCTTGATACCGGTTGGGAATATAAGTGCCCCTGCTCAGTGTGTGGAGGGACTTGATGATATGCGTCGGAGGTGGCTTGGGCCATAGTAGCCGTCGATGTTGACGCCCCGTGGCGGGCATCCTTCTCAGCTCGTGCCCGACGCTGGCGTCGGGTCAGATGAATCGGGGCTTGTGGCACAGGTGCATAGCTTACCTGCTCCTCCTTCGATAAGGCCAGATGGCGGCGCTGACGCGGCCGGGTGGGAGCCCTTGCTGGTAGCCCCTGGATTAGGAATCTGACCGGGATGGACCGGACATCGACCACCTCATCAGCGTAAGGCAAGGAGTTGTCAAAGCACTCTGGGGACAGGCTCCCAAAACGATTGAATGTTGGAGTGGGGAGCAGCGACTCCCTTCACAGCCCTCAGGGGTGGCTTGATGGCAAGGTGCAACTGGCTTGAGATCTAGGTGGGCCATATCCCTGGTGGGGATGACCCCTTCCTCCTCGTACCTGCATACAAGGTCTTTAATTACCCTTCACAGGATAATTTCTGATGGGGAGAGGGGGTGTTGACGCCCAGTAGTAATGGATGCAGAAGTCATTGTGGAAGTGGTAAAACCACGCAGAGCGACCGTGCTAGCGTTTCCTCTACCACTATGTAGGTGGGCGGGTGGTGATCACATTCCTATGGTAGCAACCTGATTCCTAAGAAGCAGAGAGATGAACTCGTCAGTGCTGAAAGGAAAACAGAATCGACAACCAATGCCCCTGCGCCATTCCATCTTCTGTGACCGATAAGAGGGATCCACACTGACAACATCAGAGAACGGCATGTCCAACGTTCTACTTCCCCAAATTTGGGTGAGTTTCATGCCAGGCCTGCTATTTTCTTGAAGGGACCTAGCGCCGGATGTCTGGGTCCGGTGACACGTCAATCCATTGATATCTCAAGCACTACTAATCTCTATATTGAGGAGAAGAAATTCACGCCGGGTTCACCATTTCTATTTTTGACGCTTTCCCTGGGGCGCGCGCATCCATCCTCTTGAGTGATACAGGTGGGGATTTGTTACCCCACATTCCCGCTTTCTAAATGTGGTTAGAATATGTTCCCTATTTAGGGACGTTTTCTCCATGACCGAAACGGGATGATGGGATGTCAGTTCTTCCTTCTGTGGATTCCTCCTAGGAATTAGTTACCTAGTCCGGGTCTCCCTCATAGATTTAATACATTGCTCTTGAAAATCTTCCCAGTACAATATCTTCATGGATGCTAGTTAATTACGCTGCTTCTGTCGGAACATTCCAAGGGGTCTGGTCCAGGCATCAACCTTCTATTAGGGGAGTAGTCATGCTGAACATCACTGGCGTGTCTGGATGCCGGGGATTGGTGTGTCTGTCTTCTGTCCCTTATTATAGGGCTACTTGATGGCGCATAAGCTCGAGGCATCCGACATCGAATGCGGGGAACCCTATTCCATGGGCATGTGTTTGAGGTTTTCCTTAGCTTCATATGTTTAACACATGGTATGCGGAAAGTTTAACATCTGGTGGAGACGGATTGAATTGATCAGAACACTGATTAGAGTGGATCAGATTGAGAAACCCCCTGGAGGGAACATCGATATTGGGGTCAACACGTGGGTGGCTTCTTGAATGTTGTAGAGGTGAAGGAGGTGGCATGATCTCACTAGGATGTGGCAGCCCGGGTAAGAATAAGGATGGACGATGGTTTTGGTCTTGAGTCTCGAAGAGGCTTCCTACGTATCCCCGTGGCAGGGAATCAAAGTCCGCGTAGTTTATCTGACAGCCGCTTGCCGCTGAATGGGGTCTATAGTTTAACGTCATGCAGGATGGGGGAGAACTGATGTAAAATGATACGGAACGGCTGGATGTTGGGTTTGAACCTCAGGGAGGCCTCCTATGTACCTTGCCTTGGCACGGATCAAAGTCCCCATAGTTCAGGTGGTGGATATTGTTTAACGTCATGCGGGATGAGGGTGAACTGACATGAAGGAGGTTGGAACTACTGAGTGGTGGATTGAACCTCGTGGAGGCTTCTTACATACCATGCCATGACATGGATCAAAGTCCCCGTAGTTCGGGATAGTGTGGGGCTTACACTCTAGGTGGCCAAAGGTGTTGGTGAACTGATATGGTCGGAATGACCGGGTGGTGGGCGTGAACCTTGTGGAGGCTTCCTATGTACCATGTCTTGACATGGATCAAATTCCCCATAGTTTGGATGGAAATTCATCAGCGAACCAATGTGAATGTGGACCCGGGGATCCAGTGGTGGTGGGCTTGAACCTCGTGGAGGCATTCTACGTACCATGCTTTGACATGGATCAAATTCCCCCAAGTTCAAGTGGTGTTTGGTGAACTGACATGGTCAGAATGACCGGGTGCTGGGGCTTGAACCTCGTGGAGGCTTCCTACGTACCATGCCTTGACATGGATCAAAGTACTCATAGTTCGGGATGATGTTTGGTGAACCGACATGGTTGGAATGACTGGATGGTGGGCTTGAACCTCATGGAGGCTTCCTACATACCATGCCTTGACATGGATCAAAGTCCCCATATTTCAGGATGGATTAGGGCTTACACTCTGAGGCAGCCCAAGGTGTTGGGGCTTGAACCTCATGGAGAATTCCTACGTACCATGTATTGACATGGATCAAAGTCCCCACAGTTCGGAATGGATTGGGGATTATATTCTAAGGCGGCCGAAGGTGTTGGGGCTTGAACCTCGTGGAGGCTTCCTACGTACCATGCCCTGACATGGATCAAAGTCCCCATAGTTCGGGATGAGAGTACAGTTTAATGTCATGCGGGATGGGGGGGATTGTAACACCCCAAGATTTTATGAAGAATATTATTTTAATTTCATTGATGTATTGTGTTTTACACTACACCAATGGGAGATTTCACTACACGCAACCCTGACTTGGCTTGCATTACACGCAATCACGACTTTCCTCGATAGCGTGTGTCGTACGCAATATCAAGTTTCACTAAAGAATGATATTTGGTTATAATATTATTATGAACTAGACATTATGAATAGTATTGACTAAATTTTGAATGTTATAATATTATTATTTCATCTTAAACATTTTCTAGAACATGGTATGTGAACAAAATAAATTTTTCGGGTAAAATAAGTATTTTTCAAAAAATGCAGTTTTGCCACCTTTTGATGGCGCACCCACATTAAATATATTTTTTGACATGTTTATAAGTTAAAATTTTACAAAATAAACTTCTTCTTTTGAATCAGGATATAAAAATTTACATTGGATAAAGTTTTGATATTTTTCTGATAACTTTCATATTTTAATGAATAGTAAAAACACGCTATATTTTATTTAAAAAGAACTTTTTTCATCGTAATAATTTATATGGTTAAATTATAATATTGAATGGGTTTAAAGTATAAATATAATATATTTTTACCATTTAATATAATTTATGTCATTAGCATTGATTTTACCTTGAATTCGTAGGTTAAATCAATTCAATCTTTTGCAATGTTTTAAACAAAAACCCATTTTCTTTCGACAACGAGAATAATTTTAATTTAATTTATGAAAATTTTGTGTATTGAATTTTCAAAAATGGATTACATATTTGGAATCAGTGGGTCCAAATTATGTTAATAAGCTACTTTTTATTTTTGGGTATTATAAATAGTAACTACGACAAGTTTTATTTACCATAGTTAAAGGTAAATCGGGTAATTAGGGTACAAATAAGAATAAAAGTCGACCCATATCACCTAAGGGTCGTAATAGATTCATTTCATGGAATTTTGACCATGAAATAATATAATTATTATTAAAACCAAAGAAAGTGACAACATGTCACTCTGTTAAATATTATAAGTATATTAATTTTAATTTCGTGATAAACTTCATGAAACGTCAAACATGAATAGTCTCCAGAAATATAATAAAATAATCTACATCATATGAATTTATTTATAATTTTTAGGGATTAAATAATTATCATTAAAGGTTACATAATAGTGATGTTGAAATTATTTTATTAAGAGAAATATCAAATAAATGGTATTAAAAAAATTAAAATAAATATTATATGAACTATTTAACGTGATACACTAATTTTATAGATAAATATGACATGTTATGAATCTATTGAACCCTTTATTTTGAATATATCTTCTGTATATTTTTTATTTAAATTCAAATAAATGAATAGTGTAAAAATTGACACTATTGTTATTTTATAAAAATAACATATTATAAAATTGTTTAAAAATCACAAAAATATTTAAAAATTATAAATTTAAATTTATATGGTAGAAAATGTTATAAAGTATCCAATTATGGATAATTCACAACAAATAAGTAATTATTTAAAATAATTTAAAATTTATAATTTTATTACCACAAATAAAATTAAATTGATAAATAAGGATAAATCAAGTTGATAATGTTTAAAATAAATTCCTAACATGTACAAATTTTATTGGTGGATGATATTAAAACTATATATCATATAATATTTGTATATGAGTCATTTTGGATGTTTTTAAGTGGGATTGGGATTTAATATAAACTAACATTTCTTATATTTCCAAAGGTGCCCCTCTCCTCCCTTATAAAAGTGAACCTCCTCCCTCTCTTCCTAACACCATTTTGAGCCTTGAATCTCGGCCAAACTATGACCATTTAACTTCCCCACTTCCCTAGAAACATCCTAGAGGTTCTGGACTTCTTCAAAGACCAATTTTAGTGCCTTAAGAGGAGGTCTCAAAGAGGCGCTTCAAAGAAGAGGTAATGTTCGTTACCGATTCTTTCAACTTTATTTCTTCTTCTACTTCTTCTTATTTAGTTGTTTCATTATGAAGTAATAACATCAGTATCAATAATATAATTATATGTTATTATAAGTATGATACAACCCTCTTTAACCATCTATCCATCCTACGGAAAATGAAATCACCGCGCGTGCGTACGTACGAAATACCATCTCCACGCCATGGTGCATTTTATTTTCCACCACCACCCTACTTGGATGGGAATAATGGTGTAAATAATGAGTATATATGATTATTTTAAAGTGATATTGATTATGAAATAGTATAAATACACTCCAATACAATTCCACGATCATGGGAATGATATCATTGCTCATGCGTACGTACGGACTACCGTCTCCACGAACGCGATGAGATTAATTTTACATGATTAACCATTCAAGAATGATTCTAAAGTATATATAATGAATAATAATAAAATATATGACATAATAATGCTAATGTATTTATGTATATATATATGTATTTCATCTATTTAATTTCATTCAATTCAATAAGGAAACGAAAACAGCGTTCATGCGTACGTACGGCCTACCGTCTCCATGAACGGTGTATTTAATTCCTTTTATCGATCTATAATATATATATGATGAATATATATTATATATAAATCATTTTTTACATTCTATAATTATGTAAATCAGGATATAAGTAATGATATCAAGAACGACAAGTCGAAACACATACGATAAATGAAATGATTTTACCCAAAACGCTGCTTTTACATGGAATTTACGAAAAACAGGTAATATAAAGTCATAAGTGAAACATATATGATATCATAAAAATTAATATGATTATTGAATAAGTCAATGACATTATGTAAATCATTATACAGGAGGTTTGGATCCATACGAAGCATATCGGACCTAAGGTAAGGGATAATTTTGCAAATCTCATTTTTAGCCGAGATTGCTTATACGTAAGTATTTACTAGGGTTATTGTAATCATCCATGTCCATGTTTTCTAAAAGTGTTTTTATGTATGTTTAATTTCCTTTTTACCCATTTTTACTTTTACTACATGGTATGTAAGGAATCTTTCTTTTGTTTACGTTATGAAGTACTTTTTGACTTTTCCGAAAAAAGTACGAGGAGAATGTTTTTTTAACTTATATGGAATGAAATGATTTTTATGGTTTTATAAAGAATTATTTTCATGAAGCTTCCTCCAAAATATTTAATGACTATTTCCAAAAAAATATATTTCTTTAAAAATTGCATGATGTTTTGTGAAAAGAAATTGATTTTGAAAGAAGAAAGGATATTTTCCTCAAGAATTCATTTCAAGTGTTTTATCAAAACCATTTTCCATATAAGATGACATTATTTCAAATGTGTATGTTTCAAGTATAAGGTCTCTATGATTTACATGGTTTCACTTTTCTTATTATGAAATGATATCCATTTCTTTTATATGGATTATGTGATGATGGGATTATGTTTATGAAACCCATTTTATTTGTTGGGTTATTATGAATGATGTATGTTTATTTTGTGGCACAAGTAAGAATGATTTCATTATGAGATGGGTGGGACCTATATCTCCCTCCAATGCATTGGGTAAAGATTTATATATCATGATATAGACATGGATGGAATGATAAGTTAATCTGGTTCAGTGTTACAGGACTGAAACGAGGAGTGAACTCGATTCAGAAAGGGGACTTTGTCCACTAAGATGGTCTTGGCAGTAATTCTTTGGCTACTATAGAAATCATAACATGTGCTGAATGGTTTCCACAATTACATGTTTTATTCCCATTATATTTTATCATGGTTGATGTTCCATTATGATATATGCCTTAATACTTCCACGATTTATGTCTTTGATCAAGATTTTGATGTTTAAATTTCATGTTCAAGTTTTTGTTTTCAAATGTTTATGGATTGTTTTATGTCCTATATGTTTGCCCTTACTGAGCATTTGAGCTCACCCATTTTATGTTTTCTTTTCCCCTAGGATTAAAAGAAAGGTTTTAGGTAAGGAAAAAAAGTGGAAGATCGTTATGGGTGATGTTGAATATCTTTCACCACGATTATAAGATAACATTCCGAGTTTCCAAAGACACTAAACTATTACAATCCTTGTATGTATGTTTTTGTTATGTATTAGGTATTCTGAAAATGTAATGTAATGTCTATATACGTTAGACTTCGGGTATCTATAGTTGGTATCAGAGGAAAGGTTTAGTCAACCTTTGGAAACTAGGATGCGAAAAACTTTAGTGAAATCCCTAGAGATGTTTCTAAGGTATGTCTAAGGATGTCCCTAAGGATAAGTATACGTATAGGTTATTGTCCTAGAATTGCGCTAACAATCTTATAATTAAACCTAAGATGTTAGATATTAAAGTTACTACACCTTTATTATGTTGTTTTCCCTAGCATGGTATTTTCCTCTCACGCTATTATTTTTTCGGTTTTAGACGATGGCTGGAACCCAAAGGAACTATGTTGATCAATGTAATGGAAAATGCAATGATTGTCCTCTTGACCAAACCAATGTCATGGGAGATGGAGTGCACAATCTTATTTCTATACTTACAAAAGCTATGAATCATTCTATACTTCAAAATGAGCAGAGAAAGGAGAAAAATTCTGTTGAATCCTTCATGAGGCAGCGTCCACCTTCATTCAGCAGGTCTTCTGATCCCTTTGTGGCTGAACAATGGATCAATACCACTGAAAAGATATTTTCAGTTCTACAATGTTCTGAGCATGATAAAGTCATCTTAGCAGTATATCGTTTGGATGGTGATGCTGATCAATGGTGGAATCTTATCAAGAATACCAGGCAAAGAGATGAATTCAAGTCCATGGAATGGGACGAGTTCAAGAACTTGTTTTTCAGTAATAACTTCCCTCGTATTCTTCAAAAAAAGATGGAAAAAGAGTTTCTTCAGCTTAGGCAGAAGGATGATGAATCTGTTGGTATATACGAAGCGAATTTTACAAGACATGAAAGGTATGCATCTAGCTTCATCATCCAACCTGAAAGTAAAGTTGATCGATTTTTCAGTGGCTTAAAACCAAGTCTTCGAAGGGCATTAGCTATAAGAGACTTCAGTATCTATGAATAAATTGTGTGTCGTGCTATCAAGGTAGAACTGGAAGTTGGTGTAACATATTCATCTCATGGTTTTGACATGAAACGAAAGATGGAGTGCAAGGATAAATCTTAGAACAATGGTGAGAAGAAGATGAATGATTCTTCATGCTCAAAGTGTGGAAAGAATCATGGTGGAGAACGCCTAAAAGGTACTAGAAAAATCTTTAAGTGTGGAAAAGAATTTCATCGAGCAATTGATTGTCGAAGTGATCGGAAAAAGGTTGCTAATGATGTGAATAGAGAAAAGACTACAGAGAACTCTCCACCAACACTTCAATGATTCAAGTGCAAGGAAATGTGGAATTATTCTAATAAATTCCATAATCCACGGGTTAATGATGATCAACATGAGCAACCTCTTAAAGCAAAGGATAAAGGGAAGTCTCATGCGATCACTGTTTGTGATGTTGAGTATGAAAATGATGTTTTGTAATGATTAAGTGTTTATGTAATGGGATTTCAAAATAGTATCATGGAATCTCATTTATGGTATTGTGGAATTTTGGAATATCTATGTATTGGTTTTAAATTATTATATGGTACTGGTAACCATGAAAAAGTGATTGAAATATTTTTGGAAAGAAGATGAAATGTGCATATGGAAGGGATAAGGAGAAAATAATATGATAGTAATCATGAGCTCATGACTAAAATAAGGACAAAGTGATATCATGGTTTGAGTATATAGGAATTTTGGGATTTTTGTATGTGGAAAGAGTTATCTTTTGACAGCATTCAAGTTTTCACTAAGGTTAAATGGGTATTCATTTTTCAAGAGAATACATGATTAAGGTATTCATATGATTGGAATGTGATCAACAAGATATATCGGGAATAAATGATGGTATTCATATGCTCGGTAGATGACATTTCTAGTAATTGTTTTGATTATACTATAATCTTGGACAGAAGTATTTTGGATAAGCCTAAATATTTGAAATGGATTATGTTGAACATAAGTTAGTTTAAGGCTAGAACTATTTTCGATATTATCGATGGAATGTCATAATGATGTAATTTTAGAAAAAGGACAACCTGCAGGATGGGTGACAACCCGTCACGTCGAACAAGGCTATAGGAATCGAACCCACAAGTGAAGTGCGACTGGCCTTTATCGCATACCACTGGCCTACAGGATGTCCCTGGTTAGTAGAAACTAGTTTTATTTTATTAAGCGGTATGATATATGAAGTATAAGTTCATTTTTGGAATCATATACGATTAAACTCACCATATATGGACTTATGCATATTTGATAACTTTTTCTAACCATTTGTTTGAAACAGATGGAATAACCCATCATTCTATCACATGATATGTTAACGCTTCATGAATAACAAATTCAACTTCATTTCTTTAAGAGATGAAGTGGAAACTGTCCAAAGCATGAACAACAGTGAGATTTTACCAAAATCAAGCAAGTATTTATTTTAATTAAAAATTTTAAACTTTACGGAAATGATATTGAAAACCAAAAATGTTGTCCTAGTGCTCTTATATCCGATGAATCAGATGGTACCTTAGATCATCAGAAATCTATGGCTTTGTGATTTTTGGCTTTTTCATAGCCATGTTCTCTACCACTCTCCATCAAAACTTGATGGTTAGATTTTTCTTCCATATCCATATTTTTACCTATGTTATCCTATATGGAAACCCAGTGAGGATTTACATTGGTTAATCGTTACATTTCATACTTTAGTTTTTAAAATTAAGTTTTAGTATTCCTTTTTACGATGTGGGTTTCTATGAATAGTAAATGATTTATAACCCCGACGAATTTCGAGGGTGAAATTCATTTTAAGGGGGGTAGAATGTAACACCCCGAGATTGTATGAAGAATATTATTTTAATTTCATTGATGTATTGTGTTTTACACTACACGAAAGGGATATTTCACTACACGCAACCTTGACTTGGCTTGCATTACACGCAATCACGACTTTCCTCGATAGCGTGTGTTGTATGCAATATCAGGTTTCACTAAACAATGATATATGGTTATAATATTATTATGAACTATCCGTTATGAATAGTATTAACTAAATTTTGAATTTTATAACATTATTATTTCATATTACACATTTTCTAGAATATGGTATGTGAACAATATAAATTTTTCGGGTAAAATAAGTATTTTTCAAAAAATGCAGTTTTGCCACCTTTTGATGACGCAACCATATTAAATCTAGTTTTTTTCATGTTTATAAGTTAACTTTTACAAAATAAACTTCTTATTTTGAGTCAGGATATAAAAAATTACATTGGATAAAGTTTTGATATTTTTCTAATAACTTTCATATTTTAATGAATAGTAAAAACACGATATATTTTAATTAAAAACAACTTTTTTCATCGTAATAATTTATATGGTTAAATTATAATATTGAATGGTTTTAAAGTATAAATAGAATATATTTTTAACATTTAATATAATGTATGTCATTATCATTGATTTTACCTTGAATTCGTAGGTTAAATCAATTCAATCTTTTGCAATGTTTTAAACAAAAACCCGTTTTCTTTCGACAACAGGATTAATTTTAATTTAATTTCTGAAACTTTTGTGTATTGAATTTGGAAAAATGGATTCAATATTTGGAATCAGTGGGTCTAAATTATGTTAATAATCTACTTTTTATTTTTGGGCATTATGAATAGTAACTACGGTAAATTTTATTTAACATAGTTAAAGGTAAATCAGGTAATTAGGGTAAAATAAGATTATAAAATTACCCTAACACTTGACAAAATCCTATTGGATCAATAAAAGTCGACCCATATAACCTAAGGGTTGGACTAGATTCATTCCATGGAATTTTGACCATGAAATAATATAATTATTATTAAAACCAAAGAAAGTGACAACATGTCACTCTCTTAAATCTTATAAGTATATTAATTTTAATTTAGTGATAAAATTCATCAAACTTCGAACATGAATAGTATCAAGAAATATAATAACATTATCTACATCATATGAATTTATTTATAATTTTTAGGGATTAAATAATTATCACTAAAGGTTACATAATAGTGATGTTAAAATTATTTTATTAAGATAAATATCAAATAAATGGTTTTAAAAATATTAAAATAAATATTATATGAACTATTTAATGTGCTAAAATAATTTTCTAGATACATATGACATGTTATGAATCTATTAGACCTTTTAGTTCGAACATATCTTCTGTATATTGTTTATTTAAATTCAAATAAATGAATAGTGTCAAAATTGACACTATTGTTATTTTATAAAAATAACATATTATAAAATTGTTTAAAAATCACAAAAATATTTAAAAATTTTAAATTTAAATTTATATGGTCTAAAATGTTATAAAGTATCCAATTATGGACAATTCATAACAAATGAGTAATTATTTATAATAATTTAAAATTTATAATTTTATCACCACAAATAAAATTAAATTGATAAATAAGGATAACTCAAGTTGATAATGTTTAAATTAAATTTCTAACATGTCTAAATTTTATTTTTTGATGATATTACAACCCTATATCTTATAACCTTCGTATATGAGTCATTTTGGAAGTTTTTATGTGGGGTTGGGATTTAATATAAACTAATATTTCTTATATTTCCAAAGGAGCCCCTCTCCTCCCTCTCTTACTCACACCATTTTGATCCTTTAAACTTGGCCAAACTCTGCCCATTTTACTTCCCCACTTCCCTAGAATCATCCTAGAGGTCCTGGTCTTCTTCAAAGACCAATTTTAGTGCCCTTAGAGGAGGTCTCAAAGAGGCGCTTCAAAGAAGAGGTAATGTCTGTTACCGATTCTTTCAACTTTATTTCTTCTTATACTTCTTCTTATTTAGTTATTTCATTATGAAGTAATAACATCAGTATCACTCATATAATTATATGTCATTAAAGTATGAAGCAACCTTATTTTACCGTCTATCCATCCTACGGAAAACGAAATCACCGTGCGTGCGTACGTACGGAATACCGTCTCCACGCCGTGGTGTAATCTATTTTCCACCACCACCTTACTTGGACGGGTATAATGGTGTAAATAAGGACTATATATGATTATTGTAAAGTGATATTGATTCTGAAATAGTATACATAAACTCCAATATAATTCCACGATCATAGGAATGATATCATCACTTGTGCGTACGTACGAACTACCGTCTCCACGAACGCGATGAGATTCATTTTCCATGATTAACCATTCAAGAATGATTATAAAGTATATATAATGAATAATAATGAAATATATGACATAATAATTCTGCTGGATTTATGTATATATATATGTATGTCATCTATTTAATTTCATTCAAATCAATAAGGAAACAAAAACATCGTTCATGTGTACGTACGACCTACCTTCTCCATGAGTGGTTTATTTCATTCCTTTTATCGATCTATAATATATATATGATGAATATATATTATATATAAATCATGTTTTACATTCTGGAATTATGTATATCGGGATATAAGTAATAATATCAAGAACGACAAGTTGAAACACATACGATAAATGAAATGATTTTACCCAAAAACCTGCTTTTACATGGAATTTAAAAAAGAACGGTTAATATAAAGTCATAAGTGAAAGATATCTGATATCATAACAATTAATATGATTATGTAATAAGTAAATGTCATTATTTAAATCATTATACAGGAGGTTCGGATCCATACGAAGCATATCGAACCTAAGGTAAGAGATAATTTTGCAAATCTCATTTTTGTCCGAGATTACTTATACGTAAGAATTTATTGGGGTTATTGTTATCATCCATGTCCATTTTTTCTAAAAGTGTTTTTATGTATGTTTAATGTCCTTTTAACCCATTTTGACTTTTACTACATGGTATGTAAGGAATCTTTCTTTTTTTTTACGTTACGAGGTACTTTTTGACTTTTCCGACAAAAGTACGAGGTGAATGTTTTTTAACTTATACGGAATGAAAGGATTTTTATAGTTTTATAAAGCCTTATTTTAATGAAGCTTCCTCCAAAAAATATTTCATGACTATTTCCAACAAAATATCTTTCTTTCAAAATTGCATGACATTTTGTGAAAAGAAATTGATTTTGAAGAAGAAAGTATATTTTCCTCAAGAATTCATTTCAAGTGTTTTATCAAAACCATTTTCCATCTAAGATGACATTATTTCATATGTGTATGTTTCAAGTATAATTTCTCTATTATTTACATGGTTTCACTTTTATTATTTTGTAATGATATCCATTTCTTTTATATGGATTATGTGATGATGGGATTATGTTTATGAAACCCATTTTATTCGTTGGGTTATTATGAATGATGTATGTTTATTTTGTGGAACAAGTAAGAATGATTTCATTACGAGATGGGTGGGAACTATATCTCCCTCCAATGTATTGGGTAAAGATTTATATATCATGAGATAAACATGGTTGGAATGGTAAGTTAATCCGGTTCAGTGTTACAGGACTGAAACGAGGAGTGAACTCGATTCAGAAAGGGGACTTTGTCCACTAAGATGGTCTTGGCAGTAATGCCTTGGCTACTATGGAAATAATAACATATGCTGAATGGTTGCCACAATTACATGTTTTATTCCCATTATATTTTATCATGGTTGATGTTCCATTATGATATATGCCTTACGAACTCCCACGATTTACGTCTTTGCTCAAGATTTTGATGTTTAAATTTCATGTTCAACTTTTTTTTTCAAATGTTTATGGATTGTTTTATGTTCTCTATGTTTTCCCTTAATGAGAATTTGAGCTCACCCTTTTTATGTTTTCTTTTCCTACAGGATTAAAAGAAAGGTTTTAGGTAAGGAAACAAAAAGTGGAAGATCGTTATGGGAGATGTTGAAGATCTTTCACCACAATTAGAAGATAATATTATGAGTTTCCAAAGACAATAAACTATTACGATCCTTGTGTGTCTGTTTTTGTTATGTATTAAGTATTCTGAAAATGTAATTTAATGTCCAAGTACGTCAGGCTTTGGGTCTCTACAAGGATGTCATGGCTGATTCTTAATCTAAGCCCATGTGAGTCATGCTCAGTTTGAGAAACAAGAGGCACCAAAGACATGACGACCACGTCGCGAAAGGTGCGTCTGTGGGGGATGGAGTGGGGCTTATGCATGGAGCGGACCAGGGAGAGAAAGATTGGGACTTACTCTAGGATGGAGTCCCGATGGCGACAAATCCCAGTGGGAGAGGGAAAGGGTGACAAGAACCCCTGTCCTCATCTCCCCTCTTGGTACTTGGCACCAAGGAAGTGAGGAGGAGCATGGATGATACCTCCTGCAAGAAGGGTTGGGGTTTACACCACGGTGGATGCCCTTCCCCCATGAATAGAAACCACTCCCATAAGGAGTGTATCATATCCTGTGGAGACCAGGGGGTTTAATGAATGTCCAAGGTGGGGGCACCCCATGTGCGAGGCACGGGGCTAGGTCACAATTTAACGTCATGTGCTGAGGACGATGGTGCTTAGCAGTTTAACATTCTGCTACTCGGATGAGGTGGGTTCGCTCCACACCCCTAGGACTTACATCACTGGTACCTTCTGCTCATTGTGGGAGGGGAGGTACTGGAAACACCATGGTGAGTGGGTGTCTTCGAGTGAACCATCGAGGGGTCCACGTAAGCATGGATATGAGAAGAAGTAATAGCCATTAGTGTGCTTATGATAAGAAACATTAGGATAAGCCACACAATGGGTGGTATCGTACATGGGACTTTGAAGTCACATCGTGCAAACTTGGAGGGTCGCACGAGAAAAGGAATTTCCAAGCAGAGGGTTCTATAGGCAAGGGACTTTTGAAGCTCTGTTGGTCCACGTGGCGGAGGGTACTTGCGAAAGGATGTGCTTCGCGAAGTGGGGTGCCTTAGACTTAGCATGGGGTGGAGGTACATATGGTACTTGCTTTGCAAAGTGGAGAGGCATTCGAGGAGAATTTCCTCACAGAGAAAAGGTGCCTCGCGAAGCAAGGTGTCGAGAAGCAATGTGTTTTGCGAAGTGCAGTGACCCTAGCTTTGCATGTGGATCAGGTGTACATGAAGGGTGTTTCGTGAATCATAAATGCTCCGCGGCAACCCGGGTCCCCTTGGGGATCCCATGCCTTCGCGAAACCCATTAGGCTTCGCGAAAGGCATCCCTCTTGAAATAGGGGATCAAAACGATACAAATGGGAGGCACTTCGCAAAGAGGAAGTACCTCGCACAACTCATAGTTCGCAGAGCAGAATGATGCTTTGTGATCCGGGAGCCGGGAAGTCGAAATGTCGGATTGTACGTCCTTTGGGCTCAGGGGGAACCCAGTATTTATAGGAAAGAGGCGCCGCAAAGCGGAGCTCATGTGGCTTGAAGAGGAGCTAGGTTGCTTCTCAGTGGTTTACGAATGTCAAATGCGGTCGCAGGGCGTCCCGCCTTCGGGCTTCGCTGCGGGTGCGGTGCTCAGTGAACTCAATGAAGGAGGTTTGCGAGGCTGTGCTTTGGGGCCTTCTCTGGGCCTTTTCTCTGTCCTTAATTTTGATGCCAACAGTATCTTTGTGGTCTTTCTTGGAATCTTGGGTTGGTCAAGTATTTTGGGACTTTCTAGGGTCAAAAAGTGTCATGGTGGGGAGAATTGTCACCTAGACATCTGTAGTAATTTTTATTTTTATTTTATAATTTTTATTGGCTTTAAATTTGCTTTGTTGAGGTGCAGGTTGGACCTGGTGATTATTTTTGTGTTTTTTTGATAAACGAGCGTTGTGGCATGGTAATGTATGATGCACGCACAAGGCATGGTCGAAGCCACATGGCTTCGCCAGACCACCGTATGACTTGCCCTGCATGCATTTAATTAATAAGTGGACCAGATAAAAACAATTCGAGTGAACGAAAAAAATAAAATTGTTATAGAACTATTTAAATAATAATAATAATGAGATTAATATTATTATTATTATTATTATTATTATTATATTTTTTAATAATTTAATTAGTTTATAATTTTTTTCTTAAGTCATTGTTATCATTATAAATTTATTTACGTTGATGTTTTTATTAAAATTCTGAATTATAATTATTTCTATTATTAGCACAATTATATTATTAAATCATTGTTATAATTATAAAATTATTAACTAATTATTATTAATATGTATATTATTAATTTATTATTATTTTTAGGTTTAAGTGTTTTTAGGCTCATTCCATTTTTATTTTTTTAGTTTTTCATTTTTTATCATCTCTTTTCTTTTTCTTTTTTGCTCTCCACTCTCCCTCTTCCACCCCTCTTCCCATTTCACCAAGCACCCCCTTTTCCCCCTTTTTTTTCACAATGGCCCCTCCTAAACCTAGATGCACTACCCCATCCCTCCCACCTCCTCACCTGACCGTTTTCCTTCCCCACCTGAAAAAGCACTGCATCGCCCTTACTCACTTCCAGACACCCACAAACAGACTCCTCTTAGAGTCTCCAGCGGCACCCTCTATTCTCCTTCGATGAACTAGATCGACACCACTCTCAAGCCACACCCTCCTGCATCTTTTCGGCACTGCCTATCCAACCTACTCACCCGCACACATGACCTCTCCTCACCATCCTTGCACCGCACAACCGCCTCACTACCTTTTTCCCCTTTGCACATCCGCACGCCACCTCAGTTTTCCAACATGTGGCATCTCCAGAAACCCCTATCCTTACTCGTCCAGCCTCCCGCATCCTTGGTGCAGGTGCATTCCACCTCAATTAGTGGTTTATTCCATTATGAAGGATTCTATGTTAAGATTTAGTGTGGCGTTTGTTTCAATTTTTATGTTTTTAGTTCAAAACCTTGTTCTTAGGGTCTATTGGTGTGGTCTAAGATGCAGTGGGCATGCATTGGAATTTTTATACCAAGATCATGAAATTTTTCTACATTCCAGGTAGGTGGTTACACATATGAGTATTAATTGTCAAGTTCATTTTCTAAATTAATTAATTTAGCATGTTTACTAATCATTTTGTTGGTGCGCATTTATTTTTTTCCCTCGAGGTTTAATATGTTTTAATGGGTTTATTAGTGTGTTAATATGAAATGAGTATTTGTTTATGTGAAAACCCAAATCGAACTATTTACTAGTGTTTCATAATTTGTAATGTTTATTTGTTAGGATGTGAAAAGGGAGTGAATGGTGTTTTGTTGTAGCGTCTATATGTGTTTTTTTATAAATGAATATTTGAGTGTTTTTCTGGTTTTTGAAGTCGTGTGGAATATCTGGAAATGGTTTGGTAAATATTTATGATGGCTTGTTTAACCATAGAAATGGACAATTTTTTTAACTGCGAGTTGGTTTAGTGTGTGATGTGGTTTTATACTCTTTAAAATTTCTTTATAAAAATTCTAAATGTTTGTCTAAAAAATTATTAAGTATTAAAAATTTGGTTTGATTGAATTGTGTAATGGTTTTTGGTGTTTAAATTCATGTGAAATATATTGAAATTGTTTGATAAATTCTTTTAATGGCTTTTTTGACTATGAGAGTGCTTTCTTTGACCGCACAATATTTTTAATTGGTTGAGTAAGTAGTGAAAATTTAGTTTTGAAATATTTTTAGTTTTTTTATTATTTCAAAATGGTATTTATGAGAGAAAGTAGTTGTTTTTGGCATGTGTAGTGTCTTGTTTTCTTTGGGTGCATAAATATGACATGTGACATGAACAAAAAACTTGATTGAGAATAAAGCGGGAAGCATAGGTAGCTAGATGAGTGGACTATAGTAGTGGGATAGTGATCTAGTGGTGGCTTTGGCCCTATTTCACTTAGTAGGATTGACGACTGCAACACTAACTAAACATATGAATGACTGAGGGTCGTAGTTTCTAAGCCACATTTTCTGAGGTTTGTGGTTTCTAAACCACGTTTTTTGAGGGTCGTGGTTTCTAAGACATGTTTCACTGAGACATGAAGATCTAGGGACCCAATCTAGCTAACACCCATGAGGCCTCTCCCATATTTGGTGCTCCTTGGTAGTTTTACGCTCATCAGTGTGACACTTTGGTTATTTTAAAAGTAAGTGTGTGTGTGTGGTTTAATTTAAGTTTTTCTTTTGAAACTATTTTCTTTAAACCCATATTCTCTAAAACTATTAAATCATTTAGTTCTTTTCTTTAATTAAAATTGCAAATTTATTTGTCATTTAATAATTATGCGTGGAACCTTTTCTCGGTGGAATCCTACTTGGATTTTAGCTCACACCCTACATACACATTTGGGTGTATGTAGATCCTATTTCCTCTGCATTTTAGGTTGAGGTATCGAGCATATCATTGGTGGTTTGGGTTTTCAGTGGTATCCTCATGTTGGTTTGGTGGTGGTGGCTCGGGGATGTGACTCCTCATGTCGCACGAAGGTTTGAATTGGAGTTTTGGTTTTCCATTGATGTAGTCTCTTTTGGGTTTTTAGTTCAAATTGTAAAATTTAAATATGAACATGGTGTAAGGGTCTATTTGGATGTCTGGTTTTAGTTTCAATTTATTTATCTTGTTGTTTGTTTTATATTTATTTATTCAGGTAAATAGTTCCAAAGTTTTAATTTTGATACCTGGGAACTTGTGCCAGCCTGTGGGGATCGGGAATGCCCTTCGGGCCTTACCAAAGACTGGGTCAGGCATCAGTTTGATGGAGAACTGATTTGTTTTGTGACAATAATTGTACATATCATACCATTTATTATTTATTAATGATATTTTATTCCCATGCTATTAACAATTCCTTTTTAATGTCACATTTTGGGGAATAAAAACATTGTTTTTTTCATATGTTTTGATTTATTATTTGTGGTCATATTAATTTGATTATAGTTTAAAAATATCAAGAATCATAACCATTATGTAAATATAATATGTATCCAGTATACATTTCTTTACGGTGATCCCTAAAAGATAAAGATAGAAAATGAAATACACCATTCATGGAGACAATATACCATATGTACATGTAAACATTGTTTCCATTTTCCCAATGGAAAGAAAGCAAGGTAAATAATAAATTACCATGAAAAAATAATTTTTATTTCTTAGATATCACATATTTTAACTAAACCAATTTTTATTACCATCAATGTAAAGTATGAACAAATTACATCGTTTAATGAGACAGTAGTCCACCATACACACGAACGACATTATCATATTCCCTAGGAATGAAAAGTAAGAAGAAACATGTGATATAATGATTATAGAAGAATAATAATATCATAAATATTATATATAAGAAATAAATTTGTTATTACATATAGTCGTGATAGGTAGTGATGGAAAACAAATAACATTAGTTTGTGAGGCGGTAGTCCACCGTACACATGAATGACGATTTCATAACCCATTTCACAGAAGTAGACAATGATTCAGGTTATTCTATTAAAATAATAATATTTAAGTTCATGTAATATAACTATTTTATATATTATCATATTTTATTAATAATTTAAATAGGTGGAGGAAAAAATAAAATAAAATGTTCGGTTAGAGACATTACCTTTTCTTCAGAAAGATTATTTTGGTTTTCTTGAAAAGTCTTCTTAGGTTAGATTTATAACAAAAAATTCTTATAGTATGAGATAAAAAAATTAATAAAGTGATTTGGGAAGTTCATGGAAGAAAAAATGGTTTTTGAAAGTGTGAAGAGGGTAGGAGTGGGGATGGCCTATTATAAGTGGGGTGAGTGAAACACTAGTAATATTTTAAAAGATAAAGATTTACATATGTTTTCCACAATACCAAATGACCCCAAATGGGAAAATATAGAAACTAAATGATATAAGTACTAAATATTTCCATTAAATGGGGATTTTTCATGTTCTTGGTCAATTTTAACACTTATATATTTTGTTTAACCACTAATAAACCCTTTTTTACATTAACTATGATAAATAATTTTTAATATTTTTACTATTGGACATGGTTAAAAATAAATTTTACCTTATTATATAATTTTAATTATTTTTATCCCAAATATTGAATCAATTTTTTTCATCTTCCATTCAGATAAGTGGAAGATTTTATTTTAACATTATTCTCGTAGTCACGACGAGAAAATGGTTTTTCGAAGAAAAAAAGTTTAAAAGTTTAAAAGTTTAAAAAGATTTTAAATATAAATTCAATTGTAAATTGAATAAAATTACTTAAATTGGATTAATATATATATAATTTAATAAATTATACATTTAAAACTATATTAAAATAATTTTTATTTTTAAAAATTTATTAAAAAAATGAAAAATCTTAATAAAAACCAGTGTTTTTCATTTTTCATCAAAAACTTATCTTTTATGAAAATTTTCAAAAAATAAATATATCAAAATATTACCATATTAATTTAAAAAATGAATTTTATTTTTTCAAATAAATTTTATACAAGTGAAAAATTAATTTTAAAATAATTGTGCAAAGGGCGACAAAACTACTTTTTTGAAAAATAAAATTTTAAACATAAAATTGGATTTATTCTTATATCACTTATATAAATAACAAAAGATAAATGTTAATAATTTTATTTAATATGTAATATATAAAATTATTTAAAATCATTCACCAAAATTGAATTGTTTAATTTATTTATGTAAAAAACATTTTTAAATATAAAAATAGTTTTCAAACAACGATTTCCTTTATTTCCAAATTATTTTTATTTTTATTTTTAATTAATTGGTCCCAAAATAAATCATTATATATAAATGTTTAATATATATTTTTTTATAATTTATTTTATCCTATTCATACCCTCCATTCCAATTGCTTGGTGATAACTATCATATTAAATAATAATATTTCAATAGTATGCCATGTTTCGTTTAAACTCAGTGTTTCATGTAATGAAAGAAACACTCAGTGTTGCATGTAACATAAGATAATATTAGTGTTTCATATAATAAAAGATAAACATAGTTTTTTATTCCTTTAAAAATTGAAATTATTAAATTTATTTGGAAAAAATATTTCACAAATATCTGGTCTTATAGGTTTAGCTACTATGAAATGGTAAAGGTTTTCATGATCTTTTTCTATACATATTAATGGATTACAATTATTTTATGGGTGGATATGTTAAAGATTTATTATTAATTGGGTAGATATTAATGTTTTCTTGATCTCAAATAGTGCATGAGTGGTTATTCCAATATTAAAATAGGGTACCCATGATGTTATCCCAATCCCAAAAGAAGGAATATGAGTGGTTATCCTAGACCAAAAGAGGGTACACAGGAGGATATCCCTAACATGAAGCGGGTAAAAGGGTAATTGTTACAATCCAAACAAGTGATGAATTCCTTAGTAGGTTTCCTTGTAATAATATTTATATGATTATGATTATTTTACACTTTATGCTACTCTTTTATGAAATGATATTATAATAATGTTATGGTCTCATGGATCATTCTCTTTGATTGTTTTATGATTCATATATTATAAAATCCAAGAAATATTTCATGACTATTTATTATGATCTATGAGTTTCTAGGTAAGATTTTAAAATGTTAATATCATAATATCATACCCTTATTCTCACGATTTATTTATATATGATTATTGATTGATGTCAATAATGTTTAACACTATATAAAATCTAAGATCACCCTTTATTTTTTTCCTTCTCCATATGATATCGATAATTATTTTAACTATGATATGTATAATAATGGTGATAGTTTTGAATAACTTAGTAGGAGATAATTTAAAACTTCTTTATACCAATTATTTATGAATACAAGTTTCTAAATACACTATAACTTTACAGTTCTAGTGTTAGTTGTAATGATATGTAATGAATATTCAATTAATTTATTGTGACAATTATGTATGTAATGTTTGGGTCACATAAATTTGTATCAAAGTAGGGTTTATTTATTTTTGGAAACTATGATGATAAAAATTTATTGAGAACCCTTAAGACAATCCTAAGTATAGAAGAACATCCTATATTATGGTAAATAAAGGAGTATGGATTTTTAAGAGTATAAATGCTTTTCCATATTCTTGTATGTAGATGTGACTTTGTTATAGATGCACTTTGGGGTAACAAATATAAATGGGGTGGATATGAATCAACTCAATCCTCACTGATACAGTATGAGTGGGCCTAAGGCTACACACAAGGACAAGCACTTATGGGGTATATTTTTGGGATAATTCACATTTTATTTATGAACCATTATCAATGATTTGAATATATAATGACCATGGATGACCACAGTTAAACCTAAGGTTTAATTTATTAAAAATAAAATGTGAATATTTAAACATCATATAAATTATTTTTTGGATTATATGATTTCCCACTATGATAATTATTGTTCATACTATGTTTTTTGGTTTTAGTCGATAGATGAAAATAAATGGAACCATGTTAACACTAAATTAGACAGAAAATGAAATGATTATTCTCCGGAGTAATTGAGTGTTATGGGATCTAGAATTCAATATATTTTTTCTACTCTTATACAATTTTCTCAAGAAATGTATCATGATAATATTTTGAACAAGAATAATATGAGAAAGTGTACTATCGAGTCTTTCATGAGGAAACATACACATTATTTTAAAGGGTCTACAAATCCACTAATTGCTGAGTAATGCGTTAGTGTCACTAAAATGATATTTTATATTCTCTAGTGCTCAGTTTATGAAAAATTTATTTTAATCTATTTATCACTTTGATGTGGAATTGGATAAATGGTGTAATATTTTCTATAATATTGGGAGGTGTTAACAATTTAACTCCATAGAATGGGATGAGTTTATTAGGTTATTTTTAAATAATTATATTACATGTATTATTAATAGAAAAATAAATAAGTTTTTGAGATAATATATATAGATGATGAATGCATTAATAATTTTGAGGAAAATTTATCATTTCTTATGAGGTATTTTCTAATATTATCATTGAACTAAAAAGTAATATTGATCAATTATTTAGTGGATCTAAAGGAAGTCCAAAAGGGTGTCAGCTATAATTAAATTCAATATATATTAATAAATCATTCAATGTGAAATCAAGGTAAAAGTAAATATTGGATCCAACCATCAATATCATGGTTTTGATAAGAAAAGAAAGATAAAATTCAATAAAAATTATAATAAGAAAAACGATGATGGGAGGAATATGAGACATCATTTATTCCATAATTGTGGAAATAAACATGGATGAAATTTACTTGAGGGGAATATTATGTTCTTTATGTGTGGAAATAATGTTCATTGAGCAATCAAATGCAAATTAATGGAGTGAAGTTAGTTAAATATGCAAATGTAGAGAAAGATCTGCAAAATATTCCACCCACACTCCAATGTTTCAAATGAAAAGAGCATGTGAATTATATTATCAAGTGATTAAATATAAAGTCTAATGATGATGATAGATGTCATTATCCTCTTAGTCCTAGAGAAAACGGAAAATTTTTAGGGATCACTATTGGTGATGTGCCGTACAATAAGAAAGTGTTGAAAGGTAAACTTACCATCAAATATAAAACTAGTAATGGATTATTTAATTTACTTTCAACCAAATATTTTATATCCAAATAAGTATCTAAGGGTATCACATTACCACATTAACAATTATATGTTGAATTAGTAGTAAAAACTACTAATGGTATAATGATTCCATCTCAAGTATATGATTCTTATCTGATTTTTTTTTGTTTGAATGAGCTTCTTGCCAAAATTTTTATTCTACCAATAGTTGAATTTGATGTGATTTTAGTCATGGATTAACTATCTCAATGTAGATATCATATCAATTTCCACAAATGTGATGCCACATTTCATATTATGAATTAATCTTTGATCATTTATCAATATAGGGATGAATGTGAGGATCTAATGGAAATTAAATCCATTTTTTAGATATTGACTCATATTCATAAGGGGTATTTATCTTATATTATTGAGAATAAACCAAAAATCAAAGTTATTTATATTATATAAATGTTTGGTGAAGTCCTTCTGGAAGAGTCTCTTAGTTTCCCCCCAAATTGAGAAGTTGAGTTTCCAATATAACTCATACCTATTTCTATACCTATTTCAAATACTCTATATAGAATGGACCTGATAGAGTTGTAGGAATTTAAGAAAAACTATAAGAAAATATTCACAGGGGATTAATTCTTCCAAGTGTGTCACCTTGGGATGAAATTATTCTTTTTTTATTAATCAAGTTTGATAAATGTGATTTTTCATTGATTATCAGGAAAATAAAAAGATCATGATCAAGAATATGTATCTTTTAGCATATATTGATGATTTTATCAATAAAGTATTTAAGAGATCAATATTCTTACAAGATTTATCTTCAATATGGATACAATAAATTGAGTGTCAAAAGTGAAGACATACCTAATATAGACCCTAGTTTTATGTGTGGAAATTATGATATTATAGTGATTATATTTTTTTACTAATTGTATCACTATATTAATGAATTTAATGAATAAATTAATTATGTATTACCTTGATCACATTGTGGTAGTATTTATAGATGATATTTTTATATATTATAATAGAAAGGAAGAGAATGAAGATAACTTGAGGATTTTACTGAAGACCCTAAGGAAAAAGATGCTATATTAAAATTTAAAAAGTGTGCATTTTTGATAAAAAAAAGTTTCATTCTTGGGTTATATAATCCTAATAGAGGATATGCCAGTGGATAAATCAAAGGAAAAAGTTTTTTAACATTGTTACAGTCCAACCATAGTGACTGATATTCATTGTTTTCTTAGATTTAATAGAATTATCGATGTTTTTTGAATAATATATCCCATCTATTTTAAACAGAACTATATTGTTCAAACATATATTAGCTGTTTATGTTTTTTTATTATTTTAAGAATACTTATATTTTTTTAATGAGTTTATCTTAAGTGTTTCATGTTTTATTTTCTTATAATATTTGATTTATTTTTTATATGTGAATATAAATTCATCAATTCTGTCTTTCACATAACTTAATTATATTATTGAGTAGAATCAATATTTTCATTGGATATTTTATTATTTGAAAAAAAATATCTTACAGATAATGAAATTTATCTTCCATATTTTCTAAGTTAGGAAGATCAGTCGAAAGAATATTTTAATAATCCATTTATCTTATGGAAAGCAATTTTATAAAATTATTATATTACAAAAAGAAAACAAATGTGAAAGTAAATTATGATACACTATTGAGACAATTTCTTATAAAAAATAAATATCTTACAATCATTTAATGAGTTCTCTTAAAAAAACATATCCTTTAAAAATGGTGATATCAGATGTTTATCTGACAAAGTATAATAAATTTTTTAGATCGTCATGATTACATTTATAATGTTTATATGATATGTTAATAAGTAATTTTATGATTTTTAGAATAAAAAAAGGAGTTTTCCAAATAAATAAAGATTTATTTGGAAAAGGTTTTGTTTTTCCAAGAATGGAATGATCTGAAGAAGAATATTTCTAACAACAGTGCTGTAAAAACTTATTCCTTGTTTAGAATAGAAGGACAAATTCCATTAAGAACTAGTTTTATAAAATGTCTAAAGGATTATACATTTTAACAATGTTATTATCTAGTATTATTATGTTTAAATAAAAATGGAGATCTAAATAGAAAATTCATCTTCTACATAAAGAGAGAAACACAAACATATATATGAACAATATGATATCTCGAAGAAAAAATGCATGTACATATAAGGAATTCCATACTATGATTGAGTGTTATTATTACAAGTTTATATATTGTAATAAAATTACCTCATTATCTATTCGTTAGAGATCTTCATCTTCTCTGGATGTTCCTTTATATACTGTTAGTCTCTTCTTACAACTCTATGCCCGAATGTTCCTTTAAAATTCATATTTCTATATCATAAAAACTCATTGTAGATGATTTTTTAAGGCCATAGGTAGGAATTATAAAGGGAGGTCCTAGTTAAAAGATATTTGACTTTTAAACAAGTAAAAAAAATACTTGAAATCAACTTGGATCCCTTGGAAGAAGGGTTGTTATAGTAAAAATATCCAAACTCAATGAGTAGAGTGTATTTGAAGCAGATTAGGGGATTTTTATTCCATGAACCACTATAAATCTCATGTATTAAATATTATTCCCTGTAATATTTTATATTTCTTTTGAATTCTATTGTTAAGGAAAATATTAGATCCTACATACCTTAAAGAGGATTATTCTATGGTTATGAAATTTTCAAGAACTCAATTCACCTCTTTTGGTTTTTCAGTTATCAATTCTATGGGATAAAAATTGGTATCCAAGATCATGACTCTTGATTTCATAGCTATTAATGTTTGAAGTCAAAATATCTTCTTTCAAATGACTTATACGAATGATAATAGGGAAGGCATGTTAATGGTTAGAGATCCTTATTTTAATGGTGAAAGTTATGGTTGTTGGAAGGCATGAATGACCTTATATTTGATGAACATTGGATACATGGTTTATCATGAATCAAATAAGCCTTATGTAATTCCTAATACACCACAAAAAACATGGGATGGTGATATTGAAATAAGTTATGAACTAAATTCTAAAGTAATGTGTGCCATTATTTGTGGACCAAGTGCATATGGGTTTAATAGAGTTTCCCAATGTCAAATATCCCATGAGATGTAAAACACTATAGTGTTTTCCTATTAGGGTACATATAATGTGAAGTATCTTAGATATGATTCTTCAAAACATATGTTTAGCACCTATACTTAGTTGAATGGAAGAGTCAATGAGATTGTAAATAATGTTGATACTCTAGGAAGACAAATTACTGAGCCTGAGAAAACAATAAATGTTTTAAGAGTTTTACCACCTAAGTAGAGTGGAATCTCAAATAGTATCAAATAATATTCATAAGTAAATAATTTAAAAATAAAATATCTCATTGGAACTGTTTGGTTGTATGATGAAAAAATGGAAACTGAAGCTGGATAATATAAAATGGTTTAGAAAGAAAACGCTTCTTTGAAGTTTTCTACATCTAAAGTTGACAAAAAGAACAAGGGTATATAGATCTATAAATCATCTAAAAAGGAACATTCCTTAAGATATTTTAGATTGGATAACAAAGGTTGATAGTTTTCATGAAAGTTAAAAAGAGTCTATAATAAGTGAAGAGGCTTCAAAATAACTTTCAAAATGTAAAAGAAGCATAGTGGATATTCTAAATAAGTTATATGTTATGAGTGAAGAAAACATAGAAACATAAATCTATAATTTTCTTAATTTTTTAAAAATAAAAATTAAGATAAAAAGTTTTACAATAATTCTAGATATAAGGAGAAATACAATAGGGCTCTGATTGCTACATAGAGTTATTCTAAATACTATTGATTATTAATATTTAGAATTAGAAGATGAAATAACTAATCCAAAATCCAACATGTGTTTGATGACACATTCAGATGAGGTGAACTCCTATTATTCGGCAGGGCATGAGTTTGATTCTAAAAATGAAAATCACTCATATAAATTAATTAATTAATACAACACCATGTTAGAAACTAATTATAAAATATTATAAAATAAAAATAAACCTCTTATAAATCCTTACAACAAATTTATTAATGGGGAGTAATGTTTAAATAAATAGATTTCAGATTTGAAAAAAGAGTAGAAAAATTATATATATTGTGCACCGAACAAGAAATCCCAATTTGGGGGTTTCAAAAGAATGTTAAAGACTTTAAATTTTTTTTGGTTCCCATGTATTTTATGTATACTATTTTTGTACCCAAGAATATTTGGGAACCAAAAAATATTATTGTTTTTTATTTTTCATTGTAGGGAACTAGAAACATAAACAATAATTGTAAATGATTTATGGAGAACGCGTATTCAATACACATGAGTGGATATTTTTATAACTTTCACTCAATATACAAGATTGATAGAGTCTATGTCACATTTTGTTAAAATAAATAAGGAAATATAATTGTAATTAGATATTATGGAAATGCACAATCCATCCACATCAAAAAAGTAATTTATGTTTAAGGATTTAAGTATTAAATAGATAATTATTTATAATACTTGTGACGATGGTTATATATTTTATTTCTCTAATAGATAATTTCTATAGTTCATATATTAATTCTTTGTGTAGACAGGATGTAAATTGTTTGAATGTTGAAGTAAATGTATCATGGATTTGGAATATAACACATGAACGTTAGAATGGTTATTATTTGAAAAAATTATCAAAGATAATTTTGATTTTGGATTTTCCTGATCTTGAATTGGATAAAAAGAAACGATGTGATGCATTCCAAATATAAAATCAAAACAAGTTTTATTTTAAACTAATTAAGTAGGTTTCTATTATAGAACACTATATATGTCCCATATGGATTTTTTAAGACATATGAAAATAGAAGTTAATTTTTTAAAATCATTTTTATGTGTTGGTAGATGATTTTTTCATATTTACCTGGGTTTATTTGTGGAAATTTAATAGTAGAGACTATTTTGTTTTTGTTAGTTTTTATAAACTAGTGAAAACTGAAAAAGAATCCAAAATTATGAATTTGACAAGATATCATGGAGGATAATTTGATAATAATGAATTTCATTTATTCTACTAAAAATATGGTTCTAAACATACTTTTTATTACCCCAGGTCACATCAATAGAATGACATTGTTAAAATGAGGAATAAAACCTTATTGGAAATTTCTTGAACAACGTTATGTGAATATAACATTCTTACTTATTTTTGGGATGAAGCTATTAATACAACATGTTATTTCATTAATAGAATTATAATAATGGGTATATTAAAAGAAATACTCTTTTAGTTATGGAATTAACTAAACCAAATGGTAGGATACTGTAGAGTATTTGGATATAAGGTCTATAGTCTAAGAAGCACGGAAAATCATAGTAAATTTTACCCAAAATACAATGAAGGTATCTTTCTAGGTTATTATTATAATTAAAAATATTATAGAGTTTATAATAAAATGTCTAGGATTATTGAAGATTCGACTAATGTAAATTTTTAAAAAATTAGTTGTTTTTATGACAAAATGAATCGATTTGATTAGTTGAGTAATTCTCTTAAGGACATGAGACCTAAAAATATTTTTTACAACAATATGGATGATGATTTGAAACTTGATTATTTTGAACCAAATCCTCGAAAGGTTGATACTACTAAACCATAAAGGTTGTTACCTAAAAAACCTAAAAAACCTAAGGGCCATACTCTATAAATAGTTATAAGTAGTTAAGATTAATAATCTATAACTATAATAAATATAGGATATCTAGTATAATTATTTACCTTTTTATCCCACCTAGAACCCAAAATAGTATAAGATTGTTTAGCTGACGAGAGTTGGGTTTTATAAATATAATAAGAGTTAAACCATTTAAATAGGAACAAAGTTTGACAATTATTTTATAGACCCTATGAATATACTATTTTTGGAACAAAATTGGTATTTGGGAACAAACATGATGATCATAGTGTGATCACTAGAAATAGAGCCTGATTAGTTGCAAAATGTTACAATTTAGAAGAAGGAATAAATTATGAAGAGGCATTTTCCCAAATATCTTGGTTGGAAGAAATTATAACTCTTTTAGTATATGCATCTTATATGGATTTTGAATTATATTATATGGTTTCTAAATATTCATTTTTAAATGGTTAATTTATAGAGGAAGCTTATTTTAAAAAACCTCCCCATTTTGGAAATAACCATATTCAAATATATATTTTTAATATTACCAAATCAACTTTTACACTTAAACGAGATCATAGAGAATGATATTAAAGATTAATATATTTTATTTTAAAAAATGATTTTCAATAGAAAAGGTAGATCCTACATTTTGGAAAAAAAATTATATTTAGATATCTTTTCACAAATATAAGTTGATGATGTAATTTTTGGATCAACAAACCAAATATTGTGTAATTATTTTTCAAAACATACAAAAAAATAATTTAAAATTATTACGATGGGTGAGTTAAACTATTTCTTTGGATTTAAAATTTTTCAAAAATATTTTGGACATGTTTCCAACCAAAGAAATTATATTCTGGATTTACAAAAAACAATCGGACATGAAAAAATAGAACTTATACAACTCTTATGATCTCAAATATTAATCATGATATAGATAAGGCTATAAAACTAGTTGGAAATAAGTTATATAAAGATATCATTAGATGTTTTTTTATCTTATTATAAGTAGGACACATATTATGTTTTTAGTATGTATACGAAAAATATATCTATCTAATCCAAAATAATATCATTTAAATTCTAAATTTTTTTTGAGATATTTAAATTGATATGTTTCCCTTTCTCTAATTTTTTTGTAAAAAATATGATTTTAATTTAATTTCATATTCAAATGATGATTTTTGTGGGTGTAGTCTAGATAGAAAGAGCACCTAAGGGACCTATCATTTTCTTTTTAAATCTCTAGTATTGTGGTCTAGTATGAAATAACACTATGTAGTATAGTAAACCACTAAATATGGATATATTTTATCTATAAGTTGTATTGAAAAACTGTAGTCGATAAAACACCCCCTGATGGATTTTGGATTAAATTTAAATTTTCATCTAATAAAATATGATAACACATGTGATATCAAAATTTCAAAGAATCCAATAAACCATGACAGAAATAATTGCATTGATTTAAGGCATCATTTCTTGAGATATCATTCACATAAAGGTGATATCTATTTAGAATTTATATTCACATAAAACCAATTAGTATAAATCTTTACAAAATATTTATTTTCTAATAGATATGAGTGTATCTAATCTGAATTTGGGTTATTTAAGTTAACATAATTTAATTTTACTTAATGTTTTAAGACTTGGTACCTATAGATATATATATATATATATAGTAAATATTTTATTTTCATTACTTAATTTCATATTTAGAACAATTAGTTTTATATTAGTCATATCCATATTAGACACAAAAATCCAGTATTGTTTATGATTATTCTACACATATCACTAGGAAACCCTTCAGTTACCATAAAAAATTAAGTCAATTCTACATGATACATCCTTGAAAAAATCTGAATCTATATCTTTTTTCCATCTGAATAGTTTTTCCCAAATTCTTCAATCCTTCAAACATATTTCAATAATGGAGAATCTATTAGAATATATGGTGCTACTTATAGTAAAGAAAATAACTAAAGGACTATAAAAACTATTTTGAGTAGAATATAAATTGATTTCTACTAGCTATATGTAACATATATGTTTATGAAAAAGGTAATAAATCATCGAGGCTGCGAGTTCATTTTTTATGAGAATAGAACCAAATTATTATTTAAAAAATAAGTGAATGGGTTTTATGAAACGAATATGTTTCATTTTTAAGATAATGATGTTTTTGTTAAAAAAACTATGAACTATAGTTATATTTTGATTACATTAATGGATTTGTATAATTGTTTAAAATTTCCAATGAAGGTTATGCCTTATTTAGTACTTCTATAGCTGATATTGATGAAGTAAGTCCCCCAGAGCTGATTGTGTTTCTTTTTAGAATAGATTATGTTTAAATAAATCAAGTTAAAAAATTATAACTGGGAAGGAAAGTTCTAATGAAGTTTATTTAGTATGGAATTGGTCAATGAAATGATGAGATTGAAAAGATTTTATTTCAAGATTTTACATTGTTATATTTTTTATGATATAGAAATATATGAATTTGGAATGGTATATTATGAAATAGATATTCTATATTCAAAATAAATTAGTAAATATTTAACCTTTCTAAAGGTTTTTAACTTTGATTTTAATTAAAGATCATGTCAATTTGGATGAAACTACTACCAGACATTTTCGTGGTTCAAAAACATTTAGTGATAATGTGTTAAAACAAATTGGATTTTTTTTGAATTCATCACTGAATAAGTTCTTACCGATTAGATTATAATAATAAGATGAGATAGAACATGAAAATATTTAGGGGGATTCTTCATATAGTGTGGTTGCTGGTGACATTTATGCTCAAGTCACCACTAGTATTCATGCATTGTCAATCAAATATTTTTTAAGTAAAAATGTTGAATAAGACTTATATATTTATTCCATTTCTAAGAGAAAATTAAAAGTCATGGTTTTTATTTTATATGGAATTTGAAGTTAGGAGTAAAATGACCTTAAATTTTATTTTTAACCTACCTAATTTTCTTCAAATGACCCTAGTGTCGTTATTGTTCCACTCATTTACATCATAGGGGAATTATTGACTTTTAAATGAAAAAATTGATAAGTATTGGATAATATGAATATATATCCATTACATTTGGAGCTGCTCTACTTTTTCAAATCTCACTACTAGAAAGAACTAGTAGAATATGTAAAATATGGTTTGTTAATTTTGTTAGACGTTATATTGTTAGTGATGATGAGGAGGAAATTATTTAAATAGATTAATCTACCATGATTATTATAAACATACCATCATGGTTAGAATCTATTGAACCATACCATGAATAAGGATTATCCCGAGTTGATCTGAATCGTGAATATCCAAGTGGATAATGGAACCAAGATACTTTATCTCTGATTAAATAACCTCAAGATAAACCTAATATTCATATGTAAGATTGTAATGTTATGAATTTAGGATCCCAAACTAGTTAATTAAAGCTAACAACTGAGGCATACTATTTGAAAAATTATTAATCTAAGTCCACAACTAAAATAAGAACTCTCCAATAACTTGAATTGTCAAAGAATAAATATGATGAGTTGAAAAACTTGGTCTATTTGGTTATTAAAAAGGATTTAAGATATTCTTTTATATAAACATCAGGACAAATAACTTTATATTAAGGCATCATAGAATCAATGTTTCAATAAGTTTCTCACATGATTGATATATTAACTTCAAAAATAGCCTCAATGCAATGTGAAATTATATTTAAATAAATGTTATAAGACATTAAGAGAATAATGATTGTCAAAATTAGGATAATTCCAATAATTATTCCATGCACTATAACAAACATTGATCAAGAATAGAAAGAAAATTGGTGCTCTGTTTATAGATAAGATTCCTTTAATTAAATATGCTTTGGAAAAGACCATGAAGAATGGTATTTTTACAATCAACTCAATGAAAAAAATGGTTGGATCATTAGAAAATAATTTTATGTTCTTGAATAAAGGTTTGTTAAGATATATCATCAAGTTATGGAAAAACTAAGAAGAGACTATTCAAAAAAATAATAAGTAGTTGCATTTTCACAACTTGAAGAACGAATGAAATCTTTAATCGGAAAAGAAAATAATGTTCCATTGTCAGTTTGTTCTCCTGTTGTTGGTCGAGGAAGATTATATAACAACTAGTTTTAATTCTCAAAGATGTTGGTTCAATTTTTTTCTTAAAAAGGGGTTCTATAAATATATTTTGGAAATTTATTCTGGAGAGTGTGGAATATTTTTACAGCACTAATATAATTATAAAAAAAATGACATAGTAAACATACTTAATATGTGTGTGGATACACATAGTCATATAAGAGGAAGATGATCTCTTCTACATACTATATCTGGTCTCCAATACATAGCCTCTCAAAGATTTAAATAAATCATTAATACAAATTATATCTATTCAAGGGAAACCTTAGGTTTGTAGAAGAAGTTTATTTAACTCCACCTAAACCCTCTTCTCAGCCATTATTTATCCCTATAGAAAATATTGATTTGGCATGGGCTCATTAAATAGCTCTAAAAATTCATTCCACTGTAGTAAGGATCACTTGAGGTGACAGATATTGACCTAGAGGATATTTACTTATATTTGACTATTTTTTTGGATAAAGAGATAATTCTCTTATAATAAAATCATCAATTTCAGTTCACTACATAATTATTTTAAAATTCCTCCATCAAAACATCGACTAGTGCCACAAAACAAACTTATCTTCTTAATTGGGTTGTTGTAGTGAATAGTGCCTCTTAAAAATTCTAATCACTATTTAAACATTTTAACAGATGTTTAATTAATGTTCATTTCATTACTTTAATTTCTTTATTTATTATTAGTTTTTTATTTTTATAAAATTTTATCCTGTTTACCTTATTTTTTAATGCTTCTATGATTTATCATTACCTTTGTTATATGTTTCTTTACTCGTCATTGTTTTCATTGATTATTTATCCCCTACTTTTTGGACACTTTTTATTATTGTTTTCATTATTGGAATATTTACGTTGTTATCCTACTATTTCCAAGCCAAGATCATTCTAAATTCTATTCATGTATAGTATAATTTACTTAGATAATTTCCACTTATTATTTGGAGACATTAACTTTACTCATTTTCTTTATTCTAATTTTTTTATATCAAAAAAAGGGAAATAATAAAAATAAGAATGAAAAAAATACAATATATTTAAACTAATTTACACTTTTTTTATTATATTTCAATGGTTTTTGTGATCATCAAAAGGGGATATTGTTAGATAGAATTATTTTGTTCAAATTTATCTTAGTTTTTATGTGTTTTGATGATTCAAAAAATCACTATTTCTAATGTAATGAGTTTATCTTATGAATTTCAGATTCCATATTCTTATAAAAAGTGATTTATTTATTTTATGTGAATATAAATTCATATATTCCACTGGATTTTATCTTTTTGAATTATCTTGTTCATAACATAATTTTCTTATAGACTAAAATCTATATTTAAAAAAGTAATTTATTTTATAGATGAAGAATGTAATATTTCATTTGTTCTAAGTTAATACGCTTAACTAGATGGATATTTAAAGAAGTATTTTATCCTGTAAAAAGGAAATATATAAAATTATTGTCAAAGAATAATCATAATAATCCCTATAAATCAATTATATTACCCCAATAATAAATTAACTTATAAATAATACTTATCCTACGATCATCAAATTAGTTGTCTCTAAAAAATTATATTTTGAGAATAACTCTATTATATGTTTATATTATGAAGTATAAGCTTTTATGAGGGTTTTCATGATTAATTTTATAATGTTATCATAATATCTAGAAAAATCCTTTCATTATTTTAATCATATTAGAAAAAGGATTTGTGAAAATAAGGAAATATTGATTTTTAAAAAGTGTCCTTTTTCCATGAATGGAAATATCCGAAGAAGAAGATTTATGAAATCACCACCAAATAATCTTGTTTCCGACGCTTTCGCTGGGGCGCGCACATCCATATATGGAGGACGTCAATGCGTAGCTATTGCCCCATATCCCCGCTTTCCAAAGGTGGGCGACATCCGTTCCTTATTCAGGGACATTTTCTCTTTGATCGAAACGTGATGATGGGATGTTGGTTCTTTCATCCATGGATTCCTCCTCGGAACTCATTACCATGTCTGGGTCTCCCTTAAATATTAAGTCATGGTTCGTGAATCTTATTCCCGGTGCCATATCATTGTGGATTCCGGTTTATTACACTACTTCTATTAGGACATTCCATGGGGTCTTGATATGGTAGAAACCTCCGATCGGAGTAGACAACATCATTAGGAATGTCTGGGAATATCTGGATACGTGGTCATTGGGTTACCTATATTATTCCTCATAATAGGGAATCTCAAGGGAGCATAACATGAGGCATCCCACGTCAGTCATGGGGTATCTTATTCTAGAGTAATTCCTCTATGGTTTTCCTTAGCTTCCCATGTTTAACATGGGGTATGCCGTGATTTTAATGTATTGCAGAGACGGTTATGCTAAAGGAGTGTCTTCTGAGGTTTTCCTCAGGCATCTCATGTTTAACAGGAGGTAGTCCATGAGTTTAACGTCTTGCAGAGATGAAATGAGGGTGATCAGAATGTCCCCTAAATACGGATTATATTGGTACATCCCTAGGAGGGAGCTCCAGGAGTGTTTACTGGGTAGATGGATCAGAACACTAAATAAGAGTAGACCCAGGATGGTGTGTCCTATAAAGGGAAGATGTCACACAGTGATGGATGATCTATGTTGGTCAGAGTAGATTACTCAAGAAGGTGGGGGGGGGGGGGTGAATTGAGTATCTATAAAAATTTCTAATTAAAAATTATTTCTAAAAAGTTACCCCAAAACATTAAATACAACCCAGTTAATCAAGGCTATACTGTTATAAGAGTTTCCCTATTTTAATAACTTCTTAGAAGATTGATTAGTTCTCAGTAATCTTAATATCAGTTATTAACATTACTTTTGAAACTATTCTTCTAAGGAAAAATAATTTTAACTTATTTCCAAGAGTAACTATCAAAGTGAATTTAGAGATTTCTAAATTATACAGTAAAGTAGTAAAACAGAGAAGACTAAATTAAGTAGCGCAATAGATATGAAACAAATGGTTTAGTCTTAAGATGAGACCTAATCCACTTCACTTGGTGATCACCTACCACCAATCAGTTTATATAAATAAAATTGATCCACACCCTGGATTAGGGTTAACAACAGTAAACGGTACTGTCCAGGAAACAGAAGGACCTCTTCCAAAGCACTTTGTGGGTACAGATGACCATGCCACACAAGGAACTCTTCCACACTAATCTGTGGGTATACCCAAGAGTAAAATAATGTTTGAGTAAGGATATCTTGTATCCTTCAGTTTAATGCAGGAGACAAAGCGTGTTTCTATACAAATACACACTCTGATAAAAAATTAATAAAATTATACACAATAGATCAGTAATATTGAGATAGGTTTAGAAGTTCTCTAAGTGTTGGTCTTTGCAGATCTGGACTTCTAAGTTGAGGCAGATGCAGAACTCAAGTCCTCATATAGAAAATATAGTGTCACAAGTCAGACAGATTCAGCTTGTGTTCTTCGTGGTGTTTTACAGTGTGAATATGTTCTTGGGATTTCAGTATGCTTCCTGTGTTCTTCAACAGAGTCGAGTGGCATGAGACAATTCTCTAAATGTATTCTGTTATCACGCTCACTCCCACCAGCTTGTTCTTTTGTATCATGCTACTTCATGATTTTTCTGGGACCCGTTACTCTTTTATCTTGGAGTTCATGTTTTGGGGTAGATAGGTTGCATGTATTCTGCACCTCGTACTATCCGATGACATGTCTACAAAGTAACATTAATTTATGTCACTACATTAAAATCTTAAAATATGACCATTAGATAGTAAATTTAAAGACAACAAAATATATTAGGAAACAATGTCACATTATGGCATCAAAATGGTGTCTCCTTCACATGGTGTTTGGATTGGTCATGGTGTCTCACGGTCACGGTGTCTCACAGTCACAGTGTCTCATGGTCACAATGTCCCAGGGTCATGATGTCTACTTGTTCACAGTGTCTTGTCCACGGTGTCTTGTTCATGGTGTCTCATGATCACAATTTATCATGGTCACAGTGTCTTCTTGTTCACAGTGTCTTGTTAATAGTGTCCGGATATCACGATGTATGGATGTCACGATATCTTGTTCATGGTGTCTCATGACTTAGGAAAATATCTGTAGTCATACTTAAGAAGTAGTATTTAGGAAATGAATTCAACTTAATCATTTTTCAGAGAAATCATTATAATGTGAATCAAGAGAAAGTTCATAGTAACCAAACGGAGTGTATAGAACTTAAGAGCTTTGGATATCTTTTATTAAGCTACTGAATATTTTATGTGAGATAGATTACATAGAGTTAACATAGTTTATAAACTAAATAGGATTTTTGATCATTAAAACATGATTAATACATGAGGAGTCCAACAATATCCCCCTTTTTGATGATCACAAATCATGTAACTTTAGAGTTTAAATTTGTTATAACAACATAGTTCGAATGAGCATATAACATATATAGAATGATTTCTATCTCGCATATAAACATTTCTAATAAATTTCTTCCCATTTTGGGATTATCAAAATGTAACACGAAAAAAGGAGAAAAGATACAAGCAAAGTGCATAATGTATTAGATAAATAGAGGGTCATTACAAAATGTAAAAAAAAGAAACATGATTCCCATAAAAATAGAGTAAACACCAGATTATTTCACTGGAAGATCTTCTCTTTTCCCTTAGTAGTAGTAGCAGCAGAAGAGGAAGCTATAGGAGCAGATGTGGAGCTAGAAGAAGGGAGTGAGATGGTTGATAGAGAAGGTATAGGAAGACCTACAAAGACAGAGGGAGCCAGAGTAGGTGTAGTTGAAGAGCGAGGTAGTTGTTGATCAAGAATTACATGCCTAATATGACTTCGTGCCTGACTAACAGACATAGAAGTGGAGGCTAGGGTAGAGGTGAATATTGTAAGATCATGTCTCAGAGGGGCATCCAAAGGAGCAACAATGGTTGTACTCTGCAAATGAAGATAGGTCCTTATAAGATTGATAATATCCTTAATGATCTCTCCACCATACTGAATATCATTCTAAATTCATCCTTGTTTTCTATAAACTTATCCAATAGACGATTGAACTCTATGAGATTTTGAACTTGGGTCTCGAAAGCTTGAGTAATAGGAAGAATCCTCAAATTTTTGACAAGATATTTAAATTGATTGGTCATGTCTGTATTTGAGAAGATTCAGTTGAAGTAGAAATCCACCTTTTTGGAAATTTCTTATTGAGCATCATTGGAAATTTTTAAATGGATTTGGACCAGATCAAGAACTTTGTCACTGTTCTTGATAACTTCATTTATAGAATCTTTATTGAAGCCACTAAGCACAATCTGAAGTTCTTCTTTGACCACTGTTCTGAGCAGGTCACTGTCTAGGAAAGGTTGAGATGATTTCCCAGATGCCTTAGAAGCATTGACAGCTGTGGTCAGAGATTTTAGTTGGTTTAGCACCTTTTGAGGACACCCCATATACTCAGTAGTGAGTTTGTTAAGATTAAAAACTAGCAATCTCATCTCCTTCACAATCTGTTTATTCCTTTAAGCAACCTTTTCAGTTAAGGAAGCTAAATGAGTTTGAATCTGAGAGACAACATTTGATGGGGTTTGAGGAACAACATGTTCTATAGGATGAAAAGCAAGATCTGATCTTGAATGCATCTCTCTCTGCGTTTCATCAATCATACCTCTTAGAGTCTTCACTTCATCACTAATCAGTTTATTTTCAACTCTGACTTCCTTAATCTCATGAAGCATTTTGGGTTGTATTTTCCAAATAACTTTCTCCAACAACAATGAGGCATCATTCTCACTTAGATGTGTCACAAGAGAAGGTTGGGAATTCATAACTTTTTCAACACCAGAAAAAAGTGTAGCCCCAAATTCTTTTATATCATCTTTACTCACAAATGGTGGTTTTTCTAACGAAGGTTCAAAAATAGGGACTGATAGAAGCTCAGGTTCCATCTCAAGAGAAATATTAGAGAAATATTTCAGTTGGAACATAGTAGAAAGGTCAATGCCTTTTACTGAAACATTCTAAGAGTCATCGACATCATAGAAACCGGGGAACTTATACTTAGTGTCTATAGGGATTGAAACAGTTGGGTTTGGTACTTCAGTAAATTTCAAATTTGGAGTTTGCTCCCCCTCAATAGTTTCATCCTTATCAGGACTGAGAAGCTTAGGGTCTTGATCTAATTCCACAAACTCATCTCTTAGTTCCACTCTCATTTCCTGTCTAGCTAGCTGAAAATCCAGCTCCATCCATTCCTCAACCGAAGGAATGACTTCAGGAACAGATTGTTCCACTATGAGTTCTACGAGATCAGCTCCTTGCATAGCAGGTAATTTTTCTTCTGTAGGTTCTTCGACAACTTCTTCTTAGTTTCTTTGACAGCAGATTCTGTTTTACCCTTGGGTTGATCTTCCAGATTAACAACTTCTTTTGAAGCAGGGACTTCCTTTTGTCTTACAATAGGAAGGACAGGAGTACTATCTTCCTCAATAGAAAAATTTTCCATGAGGGGCACAACAACCTCTTCTTCCTCTTCATCAGAATACTCAAAAACCTCATCTAGTTCCAAAAAAGGATCAAAAATATCTCTTGGGCTTGAGGGATGTTCCATAGGATTGAATTTTTCATAAATTCTATCATTGTCTTCCACCCATGCCTTTTTCCAAGGATTCAAATTTATTTTTATCCTCTTGATAGAGACTTTTGAAAGGTAGTACTCACAATCCTTGATAACTTCCTCATTGGGTCCAACCATAGCTTTGGAATGAAGCATGGATGAGATAAGCTGAGAGTAAAATAGAAAGGTTGACTTGGATGTGGCTTTGATCAGTTAACACATATGGTGTATGATATAATTAAAAAGGTTGACCTTATGCCCATTTTTCATAAGATGAATCAGAAACACATCCTGATATTTCAGTACAACAAAATCACCATTTCATGGGATAATCTGGTTCTATATAAATTTATACAAAAGCCTTGATTATCCATCTAGTTCAATAGCAATGGCTCTTCTCTTGGTTCCATTTATAGTTAAGATTTTCATATCATCTTCCAAGACAAAGAATTCACTAGAAGGTGGAGGTCCTCTTTTATAATCTTCACAAATTCATTCATGAGGCATCCTAAGACCTGAAACCCATAACCTAGAAGAGAATGAGAATTGTTGCCCATTGATCCAGTTTCTCACAACATATCCATCTTCAGAATCGAAGGATAGATGAACATATTGATAAAAATAAGTCACTAACTTAGGGTAGATAGATCTATCTTCCTTCTAAAATCACTCTAACCAGCCATGCTCATTTAAAACTTTTAGAACCAGATAATTACATAACAGAATCAATTTTGGGGAAAACCTATTCCTCAGGTACAATAACTCGGTTTACCAGATTTGGGTTTATGGGACCTTTAGGTGCTAGCTTGGGTGAGATTTTATTCTTTTTTGAGCTACATTTCTTAGGAGTCGACAATGAAGGGTGTTTCATCCTGGGTATTCACCATAGGTTCGAGAGAGAGAATGGTTGAAGGGTTGAAGAAGGGTTACAAATTGAGTTAATAGAAGAAAGCTTGAGTGAAGGACATGTGATACTTTATTTATTTTATCATTTAGGAAAACCAAACGTTGCAAAAGTAAAAATGCAGGAAAATAAAGAGGTGAAATGAATAATTACCATGACACAGTTTTTAATTCATAACTAAAAATTTAAAAAAAACTTTGCTATGAGACCATATCAGGTCTTTACAGTAAGACAGAGAATGAATGTTATGGTGAGACAGTAACTGAGCATTACGGTGAGACAGTGAACGAACTTCACAGTGAGACAATAAATGAGTATTATGGTGAGACAATAAACAAGAAACAGTTAGATATAAAACATTAAGACATTTACTTAATATTTATCATGCCTAATTCATGTATGATGTAGTCTATTCTTTCAGAATTTAATGGTTTGGTAAATATATCAGCAAGATGATACTCAGTAATAATGAATTCCAAAGTGATATCACCATTTTGATAATGATCTCTAAAAAAGTGATGTCTTACATCAATATGCTTTGTCCTAGAATTTGAAAGATGATTTTTCAAGATGTTAATAGCACTTGTTTTGTCACAATTTATAGGTACATTCCTGAATTGATATCTATAATCTAGTAATGTGTGTTTCATCCACAAGATTTGTGCACAACAGCTGCCAGCAGCTATGTATTCAGATTCTGTAGTACATATTGCAAAAAAATTTTGTTTCTTACTAGACCATGATACTAGTGACTTTCCTAAAAAGTGACATGTTTTAGAAGTTATTTTTTTGTCTAACTTACAGCCACCAAAGTCAGAATCATAATAACTAACTAATTTTAATTATTTTCCTCTAGGATAGAACAACCCTAGATTGGGTGTATGCTCGAGGTATTTGAAAATTCTATTTATATCATTTAAATGATATTCCTTATGATTTTCATGAAAAAAAGAACACATACACACACTAGACAAAATGTTAGGCTGACTAGCAGTTAAGAAGAGTAAATTTCCAATCATTCCTCTATAAGTGGTCTGATCAATAGATTTTCCATCTTCCTCAAGATCCAATTTACAGGTGGTACTCATGGGAGTGTTACTAATTTTAGAGCTATCTAATCCAAAAATTTTAGAAGATCTCTAATATATTTACTTTGAGTTAAGATAATACCATTGTTATTTTGAAATATTTGGAATCCAAGAAAGAATTTTTTTCACCCATTAAACTCATTTCAAATTCATTTTGCATCATTTTAGAAAAATCAACACATAAATAATTTCTTGAGGATACAAAGATAATGCGATCTACATAGATTTGAACAACTAAATCATCATTAGAAATTCGTTTTATAAAAATGGTAGGATCATATATTCCTTTTCTAAAAACATTGGAAATAATAAAAGTACTTAACCAATCATTCCAGGCTCTTGGAGCTTGTTTTAAACCATATAAAGCTTTTGATAACTTAAAAATATGATTTGGAAAAATGGGGGTTTGTAAAACCAGGGGGTTCTACAAATATATCCTCAACTATATGCCCATTTAAGAATTCAATCTTAACATCCATTTGATATAGTTTGAAATTCAGATGTATAGCATAAGCAAGCATGATTCTGATGGCCTCAAGTCTAAAAACTGGTGCAAATGTCTCCTCATAGTCAAGTCCTTCTTCTTGACTGTAACCTTGTGCAAATAATCTAGCCTTGTTTCTAACTATGTTACCAGCCTCATCTACCTTATTTCTAAACACCCATTTAGTGCCTATGGTGAATGTGTCCTTAGGTCTTTCAATAAGTTTCCAAACTTTGTTCCTTTCAAACTGATTAAGTTCCTCTTGCATAGACATCACCAAAAATTCATCATTGATAACGTCATTAATATTTTTAGGTTCAAGTTGTGATAAGAAGACTTTATGTTCATACCGATTTCTAAGAGAATCTCAAGTTTGTGTCCCTTTGTCTAGGAATCCTACATCAACATCTAAAGGATGGTTATTAAGAGTTCTAACAGTTCTAGAAAAGGAGGGACTAGTGATTTCAGTTCATCAAAAGGTTTAGGTTCATTATGGCTTGAGTCTAAGGAATTTATAGAACTGGAAGTTTTCATAGATTTTTTCGATGAATGGTTTGAGGATTTTGGATTAATGTTTATCTTCAATAGATCATCCTCAAGGTTCTCTATAATGGTTCTAGGCTCATGTGGATCTGTTTCATCAAATTTGACATGGACCGATTCTTCCATGCATTTAGTTCTTTTATTGAACACTCTATAGGCTTTACTGGATATAGAATAACCTAAAAAGATACCTTCATCACTATTGGATGAAAATTTGTCAATATAGTCCTTAGTATTATGAATATAGACTTTCTAGACAAATCATTTTGAGGTAGGTAACCTTGGGTTTTCTATTGTTCCAAACTCATAAGGAGTCCCCTTAATAATGGGTCTGATCAACACTCTATTGATTATGTATCATGCTGTATTGACAAATTCATCCCAAAAATAAATTGGTAGGTCATATTCACTAGGCATTGTTCTAGAAATATATTGCAGGGTTCTATTTCTTCTTTCTATAACTGTATTTTGTTGAGGTGTTCTAGGGGCATAGAAATGGTGACTATAACCATTTTGTGAACAAAAGGATTCAAACTCTTGATTTTCAAACTCATAGCCATGATCACTTATTAAGAATTTTATTCTAATTCCACTAATGTTTTCCACAAACTTGGAATATTTAGTAAAATAAGAGCAGGATTCACTTTTGTGAGCCAGAAATAAGGTCCAAGTATATCTAGAAAATTCATCTACAAGAACCTAAACATAGTGCATCCCATTTAAACTAGAAACTCTAGACGGTCCAAACAAATCCATTTGAACCAGTTCGAGAGGTTGAGAAGTTGACACTTCTTTCTTTGGTTTTAAGGAAATGTTGTGTTGTTTTTTCTTTTGACAGGGATTACACACTTTTTCATTTAGAAACTCAAGTTTGGGTAAGTATTTAACTAAGCCTTTACAAGTTACCTTTCTAAGGGAGTGAATATTATAGTGTCATAGTCTCCTATTCCAGAACCAAGACTCTTTATGAAATACACTTAAACATGATACATTTTAAGAATCTAATGAATCTAAGTTAACAGAGTAAACATTTTTATTTATTAAAGTAGAAAACAATAATTAATCTTTAGAATTAAAGAAATTACAAGCATCATTTTCAAATATAACATGAAATCCATCATCACATAATTGTGAGATACTAAGAAGATCATATTTTAATCCATCAACAAACAGTACTTTAAAAATTAAAACTGGGTTAGAGTTACCAATTTGGAAGAGGCCAATGATCTTTCCTTTGACATTGTCACCAAATGTGACATGTCATCCATTTATTTTTATTATATTCTTGAAGCATGTGTATTCTCCTTTAATGTGCCTTGAATATCCATTTCCCAACTACCATACACTTTTACAGGAACTCTTTAAGCAGCTTTCCTACAAAAAGATTAAACAGAAACAGATTTTGGTACCCATACTTGTTTGGGTCCAGTAATATTAGTAATAAGTGTTTTAGGAACCCATATCTGCCTCATAGCTTTCCTATAAGCATTAAGTAAAGTATTTAAAAAATAAACTCTATTTTGTCCAGAAGAACTTGAAACAGTAGAAAATGTATTATGAATTGAATTAGTTGATTTGTGTCCAGAACTGGGAGTAAAACTACATGTCCTAGATTTGGAAACAAAATTTGTTCTACAAAGATTTATTTTTCTAGGCTGATATCCAATGCCAGTGTTGTATTTTTGGGAAATTTATTTTTCTATCATTTGAGTAAGAGTATTTTTCCCATTGGTAAAATTTTCCAGGTCATTATTCAATTGTTCATTAGACATTTTTAATTATTTGTTCTCTTTGAGCAGTTGATAATTTTTTTCTTTTTTTATTGTGAGTTCAGATTTAATAGTCACTGTAAGAGTATATTGTTTCTTCAATGATTTATATTTGTCTTTTAGTTCATTTCATGTTTCTTAAAGCATGTTACAATATTCAAACATTTCTTCATTAGCCATATTTTCAAATTCACTCTAATTTTCAGAATAGTATGAATTATGTATATGAGAGTCCATTTTTACCTCAGATGTGTTTGTCATAAAACACATATTGGATTTGTTTTCATGTTCATCATGTGATGTTTCTCAGTCTCTTGAACTATCCTTAGAAGCACTCCAGGTTGCTTTCGTGGCCTTTTTATACTTCCAGTCCTTGTCCTCATATCTCTTTTTGTACTTGATCTTTGGATAGTCTACCATGATATGTCCTTTGCACTTACATTCATAGCATACAATCTCATCATCCATGTCACTTCTTTTCCAATCCTTCTTCCAATATCATTTTGGTCATATTTTCCCTTGACGTTAGGATTTATGAAAAAGTTCTCATTCTTGTAATTTTTTTGAATCTTCTAGATAATTGATCCACCTCCTCATCACTGTCAGGTGATGATTGTTCAATATTAGAACTTTCTACAGAAGCTTCGAATTTCCCTTTGTCTTTGTTCTTAGTGGTGGTGGTCTTGAATGAAACATATTTCCTATTTGGTTCATCCTCCTCTTATATATTGAATTTCAGTTCCTCTTCATACATCATCAGTTTCCCAATGAGTTTTTTACAGTTAGCTTGTTGATGTCACATGATTCTCTAACAAAGACAGAGGTTCCTCTCCATCTGTCAAGCAGACATATGAGAATTCTCATGATTTGTTATTTGGTAGTGACTTCTCTTCCTAGAGAAATCATTGTGTTGACAATATCCCTAAACCTAAGATACATGTCAGAGATAAGATCATCAGGTTTCATTTTAAAGTTATCATATTTAATAGTACAAGCATTAAGTATCATTTATTTTACACTAGATGTTCCTTCATGTGAGACAGACATGGTATCCCAAATTTCATGGGTAGTTTTACAAGTAGAAATTATATTGAATTATTTATCTTCTAAAGAGAATTATAAATAATTCATAGCTTTTAAATTGTTATTGTAGGAAGTTTTTATAGGCTCAACTCATGTGATTCTATTAGTAGTAAGAATATTATATTCATCTATAATGGAAGACAAATTTCAAAACCCATACTTTCTAAATGCATTTTCTTTTTAATTTTACATTGAGCATAGTTGGTTCCATTAAAAAATTGTGGTCTATTAGTTTCAGAACCTTCCAATCTGCTATCCATTATAAAAATTTTGAAAGAGAAAGAAATTTAAAATTAACAGAAATTCACAGATCTTTAAAGTACAACTATAATCACAATTGAAGTAGGTTATACAAAGTCTTAATAAAACTTCCTCTGATACAAAATTTTGGTCGGAGTAGATTTCTCAATAAGCGGGGGGTGGGGGTCAATTGAGTATCTATAAAAATTTCCGATTAAAAAGTATTTCTAAAAATTTTCCCCAAAATTTTAAATACAGCCAAGTTAATCAAGGTTATGTTGCTATAAGAGTTTGACTATTTGAATAAATTTTTAGAAGATTGATTAGTTCTCAGTAATCTTAATATCATTTATTAATATTACTTTTGAAGCTATTCTACAAATGCAAGGCAATTTTAACTTCTTTCCAAGAGTAACTATCAAAGTGAATTTAGACATTTCTGAATTATAGAGTAAAACAGTAAAACAGAGAAGACTAAATTAAGAAACACAATGGATATGAAACAAGTGGTTCAGTCTCAAGACAAGACCTAATCCAATTCACTTGGTGATCACCTTCCACCTAGTAGTTTATATAAATAAACTTGATCCACACCCTGGATCGCGTTTAACAACAGTACACAGTACTGTCCAGGCCACACAGGGACCTCTTCCATTGTTCTTCATGGGTATAGTTGACTAGGCCGCACAAGGACCTATTCCACACTTATTCATGGGTATACACAAGACTAAATTTTTTTTGAGTAAGGATATCATATATCCTTCACTTTAATGTTGGAGACAGTGCGTATTTCTATACAGATACACACTTTTCTCTAAAATTAATAAAATGATATACAATAGATAAATAATATTGAGATAGTTTTAGAAGTTCTCTAAGTGTTGGTCTTTGCAGATCTGGACTTCTGAGATGAGAAAGATGAAGAACTCAAGTCCTCATATGGAAGATAGAGTGTCGCAAGTTAAACAGATTCGGCTTGTGTTCTTCATGGTGTTTTACAGTGTGAAGATGTTCTTGGGATTTTAGTATGCTTTGTGTGTTCTTCAGTAGAGTCAAGTTACATGATAAAATTCTCTAAATGTATTCTGTTATCACTCTCATGCCCACAAGCTTTCTTCTTTTGTACCGTGCGACTTCTTTCTTTTTCTGGGCTGCATTACTCTTTTATCTTGGAGTGCATGTGTTGGGGACGACAGTTTGCATGTATTCAGCACCTCGTACCTCATAATGTCTGATGAAATGTCTATAAAAAGACTTTAATTTATGTCAGTGCATTAAAATCTTCAAATATGACTGTTAGAGATTAAATTGAAAGACAAAAAAAAATATATTAGGAAACTGTGTCACAGTATGTCATGTAAACGGCGTCTCCTTCACACAGTGTCTGGATTGGCCACGGTGTCTTGCAGTCACAGTGTCTTGCGGTCACGATGTCTCATGGTCACAGTGTCTACTTGTTCATGGTGTATTGTTCACAGTGTCTTGTTCACAGTTTCTCATGATCACGGTGTCTCATGGTCACGGTGTCTACTTGTTCATGGTGTCTTGTTCACGGTCTCTAGATATCATAGTGTCTAGATGTCATGGTGTCTTGTTCACGGTGTCTCATGACATAGGAAAATATCTGTATTCAGACTTAAGCAGTAGTATTTATGAAATTAATTAAACTTAATCATTTTTCAGAGAAATCATTATAAAGTGAAGTAAGATAAAGTGCATAGTAACCAAACTGAGTGTATAGCACTTAAGAGCTTTGGATAGCTTTTACTAAGCTACTGAAAATTTGATGTGAGATAGATTACATAGAGTTAACATATTTTTTAAACTAAATGGGATTTGTGATCATTAAAACATGATTAATACATGAGGATTCCAACAATATGGACACCCCTGAGGGTGGATCAGGAAGTGTTCACCCTAGAATGGGGAAACACCAAGGTTTAACATTGGATGGGATTGAACCTCATGGAGGCTTCCTACGTACCTTGTTTAGATGATAGGGATCAAAACCCGAAAAGTTTGAAGGGGTGACGAATTAGGGTGTACACAAAGGAAAACGACCCAGATACATGCTGGGGATTACACATGGAAAGTGGCCCGTCATAAGAGGGATACTCTTGGCTGGATGGTTATGGATTTTGAGGGGCTTATGCATGGTTAAATGCCTGGGTGCCGCAAGGAGTGGTGCTGGGATGAATTGTATGATCTTACCGAAATGTGGCGACCTGAGTAAGAATTAAGATGGATGATGGAGAGTTTAATGAAGTGGAGCGAGGATGAGATGGAGCTATCGTGAAGGTGATGGTAGCGTTGGGCTTGAGCCTTGAAGATACTTCCTACGTATCCCCATGGTAGGGAATCAAAGTCCTTGTAGTTTGGTAGGACGATGGAATATCTGAGGAGGCAGCCCATGAGAATGGATGCATGTATCAGATTCAGAAGAAATAGAACCTCCAGGTTGGGACATGATCTTCCCAGAACAAATGGGATCAAGGGATAAATCAGGATGATACATGGGTGATGGGCTTGAACCTCATGGAGGCTTCCTACTTTTCCCATGGCTGGGAATCAAAGTCCACATAGTTTTTATAAAGGCGGCTTACCGTCGATTGGGTACTTCAATGACTTACTGTCAAATGTGGTTGAAAAAGGCTTACCGCTGAATGGGGTTGACAACGACTTACCACTGGATGGGATTGGCAACGACTTACCACAAGATAGAGGATTGACAATGACTTACCACCAGATAGGGGACAGTTTAGTGTCATGTTGGAAAAAAGGGGCGTACAGTTTAACGCAATGGAGGATGGGGGTGGACCGATGTGGAGTGGTCGGGACCAATGGGAGTTGGTCTTGAACCTAAGGCAGGCTTCCTACGTACCATTCCATGATAAGGATCAAAGTCTACACAGTTTGGGATGGTGTTTTGTGAGCCAATGTAATGATGGTTGGGACCAATGGGTGGTGGGCTTGAACCTCAGGGATTATTCCTACATACCTTACCTTGGCAAGGATCAATGACCTCTTGGTTTAGAAGGGTGCTTGTGGCTTACAGTATAGGATTCCTAGAAAGGATGTCATGGTCGATGATTACTACTCTAAGCCCACATGAGTCATTCTCAATGTGAGAAACAAGAGGAAGCAAGGACCTAATGATCTTGGAATAAAGGTGTGTCCATGAAGGGTGTTGAATGAGGATTACACAAGAAAGATGCCCGGGTGCCGCTATGGAGCGACAATGGTGAATGGGGCTTATGCAAGGAAGCTGCTCGGGTGCCGCTATGGAGTGGCAATGGTGAATGGGGCTTACGCAGGAAGCAGCTTGGGGCCACTATGGAGAGAAAATGGTGGATGGGGATTACACAAGGAATCTGACTGGGTGCCACTATAGAGCAGCAACGGTGGACGAGGCTTACACAAGGAAGCAGCCTGAGTGCCGCTATAGGGCGGCAACTGTGAATGGGGCTTACGCAAGGAAGCTGCTCAGGTGCTTCTATGGAGCGACAATGGTGGATGGTGCTTAAGAAAGGTAGTAGCCCGGGTGACACTATGGAGTGACAATGGTGAATGGGGCTTACCCAAGGAAACTTCCCAAGTGCCTCTATGGAGTGACAATGGTGGATGGGGCTTATGCATGGAAGCTGCCTGGGTGCCACTATGGAGTGACAATGGTGAGTGGGGCTTACGCGAGGAAGCTGCCCGGGTGCCGTTATGGAGCGGCAATGGTGGATGGGGCATACACATGGAAACTTCCCGCAATGTCTTCCCCATTTATTTCCATGAGGGCATCCTGACTCAATGGTGGGTTAAGGCATATGATTGAGGCCCACACCTATGCACCATTGCACAAATGGGATAACGCCAGGGGCATTGGAATTAGTCCGAATAAAGGGAGATGAAAAGTGTGAATCACATGCATGAAATTTGGAAAACTACTAGGGTGGCGTGATGATGGAGGATAACTATTGACCATGTTCAAAACACAACATCCATATCGTGTTATCCTGAAATGGGGACAAACAAATGTGGGTTGACTATTGACCATGTTCGAAACATAGGACCTGACTCGATGTTTCGTCCAAAGTCTTTTGGGGTGTTGGCCCAGAATGGTAGGTGATCTAAGGCGGTATTGGGACAAGCTATTAGGGGGTCCCTTTAGACATGGAAGAGGATGATGATCCAAATGAATGACACACAAAGCGTGAGGTGGTGTGATGGAATGTTTGAATAGATTCCAATTATCTTGAAGTTATGGCACTGTGTACATGGAATAATGCATCTTTTTCTTGGAACATAAGGCATCCCTTATTTGGAATAAGAGGTATCCTATTATTGAATGATAGGACATGCTACCGTTTATAGTCATATAGAAAAGAATTTTGGAATCTTATTCTTAGATCATAAGGAATCTCTCTTATAGAGCCTGTGGCATCCTATGTTTGGTACATATGGTGTACTACAGTTTATAGTCATGTAGATAGGACTATTGGAATCTTATTCTTGGAGCATAAGGAATCTCTCTTATAAAGCAATAGGCGTCCTATGTTTGGCACATAGGGGTACTACAGTTTATAGTCATGTAGAGAGGACTATTGGCATCTTATGCTTGGAACATAAGGCGTATCTTATTTGGAACAAGAGGAATCATATTATTGAATAATAGGGTTTAATACAGTTTGTAGTCATATAGAGAGGACTGTTGTCATCTTATGGATGGCACATAAGGCATCTCTTATTTGGAACAAGAGGCATCCTATTATTGAATAATAGAGTGTACTATAGTTTATAGTAATGTAGAGAGGACTATTGGAATCTTATGCATGGAGCATGAGGAATCTCTCTTATAGAGCTAGAGGCATCCTATGTTTGGGACATATGGTGTACTATAGTTTATAGTCATGTAGAGAGGAATATTGGCATCTTAGGTTTGGAGCATAAGGCATCTCTCTTATAAAGTAAGAGGCATCCTATGTTTGGAACATTGGGTGTACTATAGTTTATAGTCATGTAGAGAGGACTGTTAGAATCTTATGCTTGACACATAAGGAATCTCTTATTTGGAACAAGTGGCATCCTATTATTGAATAATAGGTTATACTAATGTTTATATTCAAGTAGAGAGGACTGTAGGAATCTTTTGTTTGGTACATAAGGCATATTTTATTTGGAAAAAGAGGCATCCTATTATTGAATAATAGTGTGTAATACAGTTTATAGTCATGTAGAGAGGACTATTGGCATCTTATGCTTGGAGCATAAGGAATCTCTTGTATAGAGCTAGAGGCATCCTATGTTTGGAACAAATGGTGTTCTACAGTTTGTAGTCATGTTGAGAGGACTATTGGCATCTTATGCTTGGAGCATAAGGTATATCTTATTCGGAACAAGAGGCATACTATTATTTAATATTAGGGTGTACTGCAGTATATAGTCATGTAGATATTACTGTTGGAATCTTATGATTGGAGCATAAGGAATCTCTCTTATAGAGCAAGAGGCATCCGATGTTTGGCACGTATGGTGTACAACAGTTTATAGTCATGTAGAGAGGACTATTATCATCTTATGCTTGGAGCATAAGGCATCTCTTATTTAGAGTAAGAAGAATCCTATGTTTGTCACACATGGTGTACTACAGTTTATAATCATGTAGATATGACCATTGGCATATTATGCTTGGAGAAAAAGGCATATCTTATTTGGAGTAAGAGGCATCCTATGTTTGGCACACAGGGTGTAATACAGTTTATAGTCATGTAGATAGGACTATTGGAATCTTATTCTTGGGGAATAAGACATCTATTATTTGGAGTAAGAGGCATCCTATGTTTTTTAGACAGGGTGTACTACAATTTATAGTCATGTAGCTAGAACTATTGTCATCTTATGCTTGGTGTAACGTCCCAGTTCCGAAATTCATCCAGAGACGCCCCGTACCCGGTTGGTCACATGGCCTCAAGCACATTTTCCCGAATGCCAGAGGTTGTCGACTAGCAGTGAGGGCTTTGGATGTGATGGTGGGAAAACTATTCCCTCATTGACAGAGTAACATAGCAGAAGTAAAACAAATATCCATTAGAAAAAGTAGTAAACATACCAAACTATAGTAAATAGTGGAAGACTGATGAAAGAACAACTAGAGCACATATATATATATATAATTGATTCATGATAGATATGTCTGGGAAAGCAGCCAAACAAGTGACAATGCTGAAATACAGTACTAAACCAAAGTACAAAGGAAAGAAATAAATAGCTCCACGGCCTTGAAATCCTAAGCATGGTCCCATGCTCTTCAGCTCCAATGCATTCAAGTACCTAAAGAAGAAGGGTGCTTGTCCTTATCTATACCTGCAACAATATAATCTATTTGGGTACAAAATCATGACCCAAACAAGGTGTGAGACTAAATCCTAGTGGGAAACCACCATTAGATCTGTGCCTAACAGTCAGTGAATATATATGGTTGGAAATAAGCAAGAAAGGAAGCAGTAAACAAGGAAGTATTCAAAAGTAAACAATTCCACAGTTTCAAAGCATTCAGTTATACATTATAGGTAAATAGCTCAACACAAGAAGGTAACCCTCTGGGAAGTACTCATAGCCTAACCCCTCTGGTTCAACCAAATAAGACAAGCATCATAAGTAACCCTCTGGGTAGTACACACAACCTCACCCCTCTGGTTCAACTTTAGTAAAGACTCTCTGGGGAAGCACTCGCCGTCAATCCCCCCTACAGTCTCGTATTGGTAACAAAAAGGAGCTCTGGGGAAGTACTTACGTATCATTCCCCTTGTGGCCTGCGTCAAAGAAATAAAGACACTCTGAGGAAGAACTTACATCAATTCCCTCTATGGTCTCTCATCGTAATAATAATAATGGACACTCTGGAGAAGCCTTACATCAATTTTTCCAATGGTCTACTACACCAGGTTCTCACGGCCCTCTGTAAGTCAAACAAGCATAGAAATGCAAAGCGGCCAAATTAAACCTCAAGAACTACTTGGCTAACTAGTCTATAGAAAAAAACAAGACAGATAGTAATCACTCCATCCTAACAATACAAGGCATGGAAAACAAATCAGCAGCCTACCATGAAAAACTAGACCAAATGGTTAAAACAAGCATACATAGGTAAAACCTCCATAGCAAGAAAAAATAAACCCTATTATCAACTAATAACCTCTATCGAATCAAACTAGGCATAACAAGCACAATTAGGGTAAGAAAACCGAGAACACGCAATACCCTGTTTATGGGTATAGGGAACTTTTGCACATAAAATTCAACAAATATCTACAGAAAGGCTCAAACCACCTACCTCAACATTTTAGGATTGTTATACATGAGCCTCATGACTTTATTCTCCAAATAACACCATAGATCTACAAAAAAAAATAAAAAAATCAACTGAAGATAACTTGATAAAGAGGAGGAATCAAAAATCAAAGCTCTAGGAGAAGGAAGAGCTTACCGAGTTGATCCTAGAGAAATCGAAGATGGTCGAATTAGAGAACAGATACTCGGTCGGGGGATTGGAGAAGTTCTGCAGCCGTAAGGTCTCTCTCGGTCGAACCAGACCTAGAAGGAGATAGTTTTGTCTGTCAGACGTGACCCCAGTACGTTTAAAGAAAAAAAAAGAAAGTACACGGTGTGTACATTCAAAGTACACAGCGTGTACTTGCCTTAACCGGCCCCCGCATTAGGTGGTCTCTAGGTCACCATACACAACCGTGTGTACGACCATTACACGACCAGCACACGGCTACCCATGGTAACTTAGTACATGGTGTGTACTCATAAAGTAAATGGCGTTCACTTAAAAAAATTCTAGAAAACCTCTTTTTTTCTCAAAAACTACTAGAAAAGAAAAACATACCTTAAAAAATCCATATTCTTAAAAACTTTCCCCCTTAAAGAAATTCATCCTCAAATTTCCCTAACAAGGCATAGTAGAAGAAGAATCCTCAAAAATCTTTGGCTACTATGATCGTACATCAGCCTCCCTCTCCCAGGTCTCGTCCTATACTCACACGTGCTTCCATAGTACTCATACCAGAAGAAAAAACCATCCACTGAGAACCTTCAAAATTTGATCAACAATCCAGATAGGATTCCCCTCAAATTAGGCACCCACCTATAAGTAAACCTCTTCAGGTTAAAAACAAGAGACAATTTTGAGAAGTAATGTCAAATTTGAGAAATGTAGAGGACGTCATGCATATCCCGATACCTCTAAGTTAACTACAACCAATAGGAAAACAACCCGAATCTCTCCAAAACCTCAAACGACCCAACGTACCTCGATGAAAGCTTACCCTATCTCCTAATCCTTATGTTCCCCAACCTTAGTGTGACATGCATGAAAAACTGATATCCAACCTCAAAATCCAAAGGTCATCTCTGACAATCAACATAAGACTTCTATCAAGACTGTGTAGTAGCCATCCTCTTCTGAATCAACTCTATCTACTCTTTGGTCTCTTGGACAAGATGAAGTCCCAACATAGCTGCCTCTCCTGCCTCTAGCCAACATAATGGTGATCATCACGACCTACTGTACAAAGCCTCATAAGGTTCCATCTGAATAGTTTCTTGAAAACTATTATTGTAGGGAAACTCCATAAGAGGTATGTGCTTCTCTCAAGAATATCCAAAATCTAGGATGCATGCTGGAAGAATGTCCTCAAGCACCTGAATCGTACACTTGGATTGACCATCTGTCTGGGGATGGTATGCCATATTCAGAAGTACCTGTGTACCCAAAGCCTTCTGTAATCCCTTTCATACTCGAGAAGTAAAACAGGAGTCCCTGTCTGAAACAATGGAGTGTGAGACCCCATGTAGACGTACAATCTCTCAGATGTACAATCTTCCCAGCTCATCAACACAGAAAGTCTCTTTAATTGGGAAGAAGTGAGAATCCTTATTGAGTATGTCGATGACAACCCAAACAATATCATTTCTTCAAGGAGACCTTGGTAAACCTGTCATGAAATCCATCATGACATCATTTCACTTCCACTCAGGAATGAGTAACTGCTGAAAAAGACCTTTTGGTCACTAATGCTCTGCCTTCACCTGCTGATAGGTGTAACACCTCATGAAGAACCCAAAAAAATCTTTCTTCATACCTGGCCACCAATACTGATAGTGTAGATCGTGATACATCTTGGTGACACCAGGATGAACTTCCCAAACGGAGGAATGAAAGTCCTACACCAGCTCCTCGTGTATGTCTGCTGACACCCATACTCACCCCTGGAAATGTAAGATCTCATCCTCGCCTATAGTCCATCTAGGAATAGGGTACCCTCCTAACACACTTTCCCATAGAACTATGCCTTCAGAATCTAATAGCTACATCATTCACACTCAATCAAGAAGAGTATATGTAACAGTTACAGAAGAAAGAAACGTCTGCCCCTGTCTATCATGCACCTCCAAATACATCTCAAAGAACATATCCATAAGTTTCCACTCACTACTAGCCTCCTGAACTGCCTGTATCAGATTCCTCCTACTCATTGCATCTTCAACTACACTGCATTTCCTAGGTGTGTAGGCAAGCACGAAGTCAAAAGACTGAAGGTACTCAACCCACCTTCGCTGTCTCAAATTCAGGTCACGCTGAGTGAATATGTACTTAAGACTTTTGTGGTCAGTGAAAACCTCGAAATTCTCTCCCAAAATATAATTTCTCCAACAATGTAAGGCATGAACAACTACAACAAACTCAAGATCATGTGGCCTCAACTACTAAGACCTATACGTGACGACTCCTTCTCCCTGCATAAGCACAGCTCCCAACATGATACCTAATGCATCATAGTAAATAGTATAGCTCTTTCAAAGATCTTAAAAGACTAGTATAGATGCTGAAGTCAACCTCCCTTTCACCTCTTGAAAGGCTGACTCTCAAGAATCTGACCACAAGAACATCGTACCTCTCTTAGTCTGGCTCGTCAGTGGAGCTGTTAAGTGTGGGAAGTCCTATATGAAACACCTATAGTATCCATCTAGCCCTAGAAAACATTGTACCTCAAATACATTCTTCCGATGCTACTAGGAAACTACTGCTATCACTTTATCTGGGTCCACTGATACTACTGTCTCTGAGATAACATGACCCAAGAAGTGAATCTGGTCCATCCAAAAGTGTAATTTTGAGAGATTAACATATAACTGATGCTCTCTCAGTGTACTCAAAATGTTATCAATATGTGTGACATGGTCGTGTCGAGTGTGAGAGTACACCAAAATATCATGCACGGAGACTACCACGAAAGAATCCAAGTATGGATGGAACACTTGGTTCATCAGTTCCATGAAAACTGTAGGCGCATTTGTGAGACTGAACAACATAACCACATACTCATATAGGCCATACCTACTCCGAAAGGTTGTAAGTGGTATATCAGATGGTCTAACGTGCAACTGATAATAGATGGATCTCAAGTCAATCTTCAAGAACACCGATTATCCTTACATTTGATCAAAGAGATCATCAATCCTTGGCAAGGGATATCAGTTCTTGACCATCAACCGGTTCAACATCTGATAATCCACAAAAAGTCTGAGGGTACCATCTTCATTCTTCAAAAACAGGATAGGCGGACCCCAAGGAGAAGTATTGGGTTAGATAAAACCCTTTGCTTGAAACTCCTCTAACAGCTTCCTAAGCTCTTGTAACTCAGGTGTATCCATCCTATAAGAAGGCATAGACATTGGTGCTGCTCATGGAACAATCTCAATAGAAAATTCTACCTCTCTCTTCAGAGGTAAACCCGAAAAGTCCTCTAGAAAGACATCTCTGAAATGATCCTCCACTAGAGGAAAGTTTATTTGTGAGGTCCCCTGGTCATCCAGATATAGACTAGCAATATGGGCTGTAACTCCTCCCGACCAATGATGCTCGAGTCCCTCTCTACTCACATGTACATCCCATTCATCCTAATGAAGAAATGAGCTGCCTTCTGGTGATGTGAAACTCACCCTACGGTGATAACAGTTGATGACTTCCTGGAAGGGAAAAAACCAGTCCATTCTGAGAATGACGTCATATATTTTCATCTCTAGGACATAGATATCCAATAACAAGTGACACCCAACAACCTCTAGAGGGCACTCCTTACACTATTGTACACTAGTCGTTCTTGTCCCCAACAGAGTGTCTAAAGTTAATATATCAGTAGAGGAAAAGACACAGAGCCCAAGGCTCTCCACAATAGCAATATATATAAAGATATGGGAATCCCCTTTATCGAAAAGAGAAGAAGCTAAAACTGAGGGAACTAGAATCGTACCTCGAACTGTGGAGGGTTCGGGATCCAGCTCCTGATAGGTCTGCTCCACTGTAAAATTCAGGCCTGAACCACGACCCTATGACCCTGCCTGACTACTTTGAGATAATACACCCTGTTGTCGCTGAAATCAAAGTGACTGACTACCATGGTCGCGACCTCCACCTTGGCCTGAACGACCAGAAGAACTCCATTTCCCAAAATGATGAGAAACTGGTGGGGAATCTCCTGTATGAGGAGTCATAGAAGAACCCCTATCACCAGCTGCTGGTGAGAATATCTAACAAAAATGCTAAAGATGACCCATCTTGCCACAAGACTAGCACACCACTAGGTATATCTGGAAATGTGGCATCATATACCCGCTCTTCCCACACTGGTAGCATGCCACCTAGATACCAGAATAAGTGTCTCGCCTCCTTGGATCACCACGCAAAGACCCCCTATGGCGCTTCATGCTGTCAGTAAGAGGGGTACTAAATCCGGATGTCAAACCTCCCTATCTCAAAACTGTAGAATCCCTCAGATTGTGCTCCATGATCATTACCTGGTCGACAATAGAAGTGATAGATATAAAACTAAAGATATTCACCTGTGATCGGATGTCGTTCCACAGACCATACTAAAGCATCCTCACCAGAAATAACTCATCACCTCATTGAATAGGTGTAAAGCAATGCAACTCAGTGAAGCATGAAGGATACTACATAACGAAAAGAGCACCCTGCTCTAGAATCATGAACTATCAGGCTTGATCGACCCTCAATATTTCTGGATAGAGGTAATCATAGAAGGCATGCTAGAACTCATCCCATGCCATAACTTTCTAGCATCCCACCCGTGAGATCACATCCGACCATATCTTGGCGGAGTCCCGAAGCATGTACCTAGCAAGCTTGGCCCTTCCCTCTGGAGGCATATCCAGATGCTCGAAGATGGAAATAATGGCTTCTAACCATGACTCTACAACCTGAGGTCTACCTTCCTCAGTGAAAGTGGGAGGATGTTGCTACTAAAATACCCACTTCAATATACCATAGAAGTGACAGGATGCGGTAATCCTCAAAAGGTCTGCAAGAACCTCAGAAAGACCTCTCAGAATAGTGCATCAGCACCTCTATCTAGAATGATGGCTGGTTCCAATACTGGCACAACTGGAGGATCTACTGGAAGTCCCTAATCAGTCATGTATGGTTTCTGACCACTACCTTACAACTGGTGTACAACTGGAGTACATCTCAGTGGCATGACTCTACAAGGTCAAACACACACCTTTGATCAAGATTATCAAGGACTGAAAACTGGAAGGGTAAGAAGGAAACAAGATAAAGAAATCATTCAAGTTTTACAAAACATGGATACATGGCATGTATACTTAACTACATGACGTGTTACCTTAATCCTTTCACATGGGTGTGTACTTCTACCAAAAATGGTCGTGTAACACACCAAACACATGGTGTATTGTCCTAACACACAGCGTATACCTAAATATTCTTCCCCTGCTCGAGTCCTTCTACATGACTAAACTACATAGTTATCCTACAACAAGACTACATGGTGTTTTTGTGGTAGACACGACGTGTACTAGATGAGATTCACTGACATGTGTTGTTAGTGACACGGCCGGATACACAGCTCACACTACACTGTTTGATCTAGATGGACACAATGGGTACTAAAGGATTTATACCAACCCTTGTTGTTAGTTACACATCTAGATTCTAGGGATTACACTACACGACACATTCAAGACTGACACGAGGTGTGTATTTCTTATGTTTTTATCCATCTGTTTCGTTAGTCACACATGCATACACATGGTCTAAACACACGATGTGTGCGTCCAGTACATAGTATGTCCCACCAAAATTTTCCCAACCCCATGTCTCTGCCCACACGGTTAGCGGCACAATTAGAGACTACATGACATGTACATAGAGTACACAACAAGTACTTAAGAAAAAATATCTTCTTTCTGAACAGAAGAACACATGGTGTGTATTCAAAACTACACAGCATGTATTCTGGGTTTTTCTAGACAATATACCTCAGAAAATACTCCGGAATCCCATAAAACACTAAAACGAACATTAAAGTACCAAATTCTAGTCTACGAGGGCCCATAATCCCTACGAATTTAAGCTTGACATCTCTTACATGTCATATATAAGAAAAAAAGGCAATGATCCACCAAATTCCAATTCACGAGGGGCCATAACACCTCAAGAACCAATGTTTGACATTCATTCAAACAAAACCCAACACAAATCAATAACCTATCAAATATCAGGTACATTATCAAGGCATATATCACAACAACAGGCATATCTTGCACAACATCTATCACAACAACATGCAATAGCTAATGCACCCTAAATGGTCTGTCCAGAATGCATGACATGTGATTTATAGGAAGTGACTATACAATTCATGAGATGGAATACCCTTAACTCATCGGGTTGTAATAGAAATAGAACCTCAATAATATCAACAATAACAGCACTAATCATGTGAATCACCTAACGGTGAAATAATATCAATCGTAAAATTACAAAACCAGAAAAATGTAGTAAACAAGGTTAATTGGCCATTCCCTATACACGGGTTAGCTACTCCTAGGAACAACTTATTACCAAGTGCCTATTTCCATATTATCCCTACCTATAGGCTCCAAATAGAAATTCAATAAGAAAATAATTCCTTTTATTCCACTTTGTAATGTCCCATTTCTGGAATCCTCCCATAGATGCCCCTTACCCGGTTGGTCAAATGGACTCAAACGCATTTCTACGAACACCAGAGGCTGCCGACTAGCAATGAGGGACTTGGGTGTGATGGTGGGGATACTATGACCTCATTGGAAAAGTGACAGAAGATAAGTAAAATAAATATCCAATAGCAGAAGCGGTAAACATACCAAACTACAGTAAACAGCGGAAGACCGCTGAAAGAACAACTGGATCACATATATATATATATAACTGATGCATGATACATATGTCTAGGAATGTATCCCAACAAGTCACAATGATGAAATACAGTACTAAAAAAAAGAAAAAATGAATCAAATAAATTGCTCCACAACATCGCAAGCCTAAGATTGGTCCAATGCTCTACATCTCCAATGTAGTCAAGTACCTAAAGTAGAAGGGTGATTGCCCTTATCTATACCTGCAAAAATATAATCTGTTTGGGCCCAAAAACATGAACCAAACAGGGTGTGAGACTAAATCCTAGTAGGCAACCACCCTGAGATTTGTGCCTAATAGTATGTGAATACATATGATAGGAAATAATCAAGAAAGAAAAAAGTAAACAAGGAAGTACTCAAAAGTAAACAATTCCACAGTTTCAAAGCATTCAGTTCCACATAGCAAGAAAACAGCTCAACATGAGCTGGTAACCCTATGATAAGTACTGACATCCTAACCCCTTTTGTTCAACCAAAAAACACAAGCATCACAAGTAACCCTCGGTGTAGTACACACAACTTCACCCCTATGGTTCAACATTAGTAAAGACTCTATGGGGAAGCACTCTCCGTCAATTCCCCCTATACTTTAGTATTAGTAACTAAAAGGTGCTCTGGGGAAGAACTTATGTATCATTCCCACTATGGCCCACATAGAGGAACTAAAGACACTCTAAGGAAGCACTTACGTCAATTAACCCTATGGTATAACATCATAACAATAATAACAGACAGTCTGGAGAAGCCCTTACATCCATTCTCACTATGGTCCACTACACCAGGTTCTCACGGCCCTGTGGAAGTCAAACAAGCATATAAATGCAAAGTGGCCAAAGTAAAAATCAAGAAATACTTGGATAACCAGTCTATAACATAACAACAAGACAGATAATAATTACTGCATCATAACAACACAATACATGGAAAACAAAGTAGTAACCTAACAGGAAAAACTAGACCAAATGGTCAAAAGAAGCATACAAGGGTAAAAACTCCATATAATGGAAAAATAAACCCTATTCTCAACAAATAACCTCTATCCAATCAATCTAGGATTATAAAGCACAATAAAGGCACAAAAAATAATAACATGCAATACCCTGTTAATGGGTATTGTGGACTTTTTCACAAAACATTCAACAACTATCTACGGAAAGGCATGAACCACCTACCTCGGTTTTTTCGAATCATTATACATGAGACTCAAGCCTTGAATCTCCCAAGAACACCATAGATCTAAAAAGCGCTAAAAATGCTAAACTGAAGAAAACTTGAGAAAGAGGAGGAATCAAGAAACAAAGCGCTTGGAGAAAGAAGAGTTTACCAAGGCGATCCGAACACAATTGACGACGGTCGAATCAGAGAACAGATGCTCAGTCAAGGTCTCAAAGAAGTTCTGTGGTCGTACAGTCTCTCTTGGTTGAACCATACCTAGAAGGAGACGGTGTTGTCCGTCATATCCAACCCTGATATGTTTAAAGAAAGAAAAAATAAAGTACACGGCGTGTACTTTCACAGTACACGACGTGTACTTTCATAGTACACGACGTGTACTTTCACAGTACATGGAATGTACTTTCCCTAACAGGCCCCTGCATTAGGCAGTCTCCAGGTCACCATACATGGATGTGTGTACGAGTATTACACAACTAACACATGACTACCTGCGGTAACCGAGTACACAACAATTCCAAAAAAACCACTTTTTCTCAAAAACAACCAGAAAAGAAAAACATACCTGAAAAGAAGATCTGGGTTCTTACACTTGTATAATAAGGCTTCTCTTATTTGGATTAAGTGGAATCCTATGTTTGTCAAATAGGGTTTTCTACTCATTATAGTCATGTAGATAAGACTATTGGCCTCCTATGCTTGGAGCATAATACATCTTTTATTTGGAGTAAGAGGAATCCTATGTTTGTCACACAGGGTGTACTACAGTTTATAGTCATGTAGATAATACTATTAGGTATAAGGCACCTAGAAATGGATGGTGTTGGGTTTTACGCAAGGGAGGCCCTTTATGTTACAACCTGGTATAGAAGCTACGTGATGGGGTGTGGATGAGTTACTTGAGAAATGGTTCAACTCAAGGTACTCGGGGGGATTGATGATGAGAATCTCAACTCAGGACCTGGGAAATGGACCAAGAGAAATATGTTGACTCAAGGTGTTCCATGGTGTGTGGAGGTGTATCTCAAATCATGGTATCCCATAGGTGGAAGGCAGATGCGCCTTAGGGTTAAATGGAAATTGCAGACATCCCAGGATAAAAATTCGGGGTGCGACTTTCTATTTTCATGGTGGTCAGTGACGGTAGCGAAGGGACCGACCTAGAGGGCTGAGACAGGAGCCCGAAAGTGAACCCAAGTGGCGGTGTGGGGGTGCATCCCCCATAGTATAGACCAACGGGCACAGGCCTAGGCACTGTTGCCCGTAAGATGGCCTATGCACAAGTTGGGCTGCGCATAAGATCGAACTGTGTGGCATAGGTGCACGCAAGATTCATCACCATGGTACTGTTGCATGAAATATTGACGTCTTGCATTAAATATTGAATTATTGTTTGCAATATTGAATGTTTTAATCACAATATTGGATGATTTGTGTGTACGATTGGAAGTTTTGCACGCAAGCATAGAATCTTGCGTGCACATGACTTAGGCAGAAAATATGTCAGGTGAGGATCAAACCACTGTGGGCCCACATGAAAGCGGACCCATATGGGACCTATCACAAAATATCTCACATGTAGGGTTCCATTATTCCATGTGGGCACAGAAGAGGTGGTCTTACGTGTGGCCGAGTGGCGCCCAACCTCCGGAGAGCTCCCCCGAGGGGTGGTGGGCTGCTCTTGTATTTATCGGCGAACCCGGGAGCGGTTGCGCCTAGTATTCTTGGCGCAAAAGTTATCTTACATGCACCCTATGATAGGAAGATGTAAAAATGGGAATTTTACATCGCATTGGGTTCATAATAATCCTGTGCACTAATGCTAATCTTTCATGCACTTCTCAAAAACATGCACGCACCTTCCTTAGAGTTTTTCGGGTGGCCTGGGCGGAGGATGGCCTCTCATTGGGCGTGTAAAAGGTTTGCGCGACATGTTGCACATAAGATTTTTCTATTGTGCACAATATTCCATTATTGCGCAAAAAATATTAATTATTGCGTGCAATATTTCAATTCTTTCATGCAAAACCATACTTTTCCCAAAAATCGTCCAGGATGGCCATTTCCAGAAGCCTCACTTCGAACGACCATAAATTTTGATCCATAACTCCATTCAGGCTCCACGAATAGTCAAATAAAAGCTTGAAAAATGATCTATGCTCTGGGATCATGTATGGAAGCATTCGTTGAATTACATGGATGACTTTTCCAGTGCCAAAAAATATTATTAATTATTGGGAAAGGAAATATTCATGAAATAAAAAACTGTTCTTATCAACTTTACAGATGATTATTTATTTAACCATTGTGATTTTATGTTATGATCATGTTCAAATAAAAAAGGAGATATAAATAGGAAATCCTAAATTAAGAGAGAGATACTCACATATAAACAAACATTATGATAACTCAAAGAATGAACAAATGTATATATAAGGAATCTAATAAAATTATTTCATGTTTTATTACAAGTTTATCTATTTTATTTGAAGAACCTATAGATCTATGATTAAAAGATGTTTATCTTAAAAGAATGTTCCTTTATCTAATATTAGTTTCTATTTGAAACTATGTTATGCAAAATTCCTCCAAAATTAATATTTCTATTTCATATAAACTCATTACAACTAATTGTGTTAATTCCATGGTAAGTTTTGTTAAAGGGAGAGCCTGGTTGAAATCTCATAGAACATTCTAACATGTAACAGGTGTTTCAATTAGTTGGGAGCCCCTAAGAAAAGGTATCTCATGGTGAAAATCACCAAATTCAGGGATTATAGTGTTGGTGGAGTGGATTAGGGTATTGTTTCACTAAAACACTAAAAATATACTGTGTTCAATCTTTTTCCTAATGATTTTATATTTATGATTTCTGGTTTTGATAAGTAAAATATTGGATCCTACATACCTTGAAGTGGGTGGTGTTAAAGTTAAGTAATTTTCAAGAACTCAATTCACACACTATTGTACTTCCATTAATAAATTATCTTGGAGGAAATATAATCTACTCTATAATTTAAATTTAGAGGGATTCAATTTCATTTATATCGATTAATGTAAATAAAATTTCAACGAACTGAAGAGATGATTGTTCAGTGAACCTGTTCTCATGCTACCCTATTGTGGAGAAGGGTTTTTAATTTACAGTGTTGCATCAAGGAATGGGTTGGGATGAATTCCTATATTGAACTATATGTTGATATCTTATGAATCAATCTAATTGATGTTTTACAAAGAAAATTACATGAAAAATGATTTGGAGTTAGTAGTGGTAATATTTACATTAAATATATAAAGGCATTATCATTATCGATAATGGAATGACATATATATTGATCATAATATCTTATAGTATATACTCACATAGAAAGAGTTCAATACAAACCAGATAATATGGGTTGATTTAATTAATGAGTTTTTCTACTCAATACACATCCACCATCAGAAAGCGAACCAGATATCTAATTCTTTAAGCCAAAAGGATAATCTCATCTTATCTATGATGAGGATCACAATAGATACAATTTTTTTTGATTTCTAAGGGACACAACTTGAAATATTGAAGTATAAGGAGAAATATTATCCTTCTCAAGTGAGTGTTAAACCATAAATCTATGTGAATGTTATATAATAACAAAATTAGGATATTATATTTGGAAAATAAGGTGGGAAATATTCATGAGCTCAACATTGATTATGACAGAATGATAAGGTTGATAAACTGAGTATGTGTCCCTTTAATACCATACATTAAAAATGATATTTTTTGATACCCATAGTTCATAATTATCTATTCATCTTGGAATTATTAATATGTACATATACTTTAAGGATCATTTCCGGTGGGATAACAAAATGGAGTTATTGTAGAATATGTATCATAGTGCTTGGTATGATAATGAGTTAAGGTAGAGAAGAAAGGGATGTTATAATCATTACCTATAGTTGTGTGTAAATGGTAAAACATCACCATGAATTTCATCATAGGACTCCCCAATAAATTTAAATGGTATAATTATGTTTTAGTTATAATAGATCACTATATAAAGTCAGTACATTTTACTACTGTTAAAGATGATTTCTCCCTTGATCGTCTTTAAAAGATATACATTAAGTAAATCCTAATGTTGTATGGGGTACCACATACTATTGTATCTTACGAATATTCAATGTCTACATCATTATTATAGATAATTATTTTTCAATCCCTGGATACAATGTTTTGTTTTAGTAATGCATATTATCCTTATATAGATGGTAAGTCTAAGAGAACCATTCAAACCTTGGAGGATATGATAATATCATGTACTATAGATTTAAATTGTGGTTGGTATCAAACAATTAATATAGAATAATTATATAATAAAAATATATTTTACTTGAGCATTCATTTGGATCTTTATAAAGCCTTGATTGCGTAGCAATTCACTATTCATTTCCACCCTTTTACTATTATGTGAAAAAATTGTATTATAAGTTAAAAATAAAATAATAAATTAAAAATAACATTTAATTTAATAATTTAATGTTTATAGCTATTAAAAACATAAATTTTACTTTTTAATGATTATATCATAGGATGATTTTATTTGTAGAGCCCATGATGAAATTCAAGTAAAACATGCTAAACTAAGAAAGACCCATTACACATATGTGGAGTAAAATTTTTATTATGGATAATATATACAACCAATTAGGATTAAATATAGTGGTTCAATGAAATAATATATGTGATAAAATTCTCATGAATTATAGTGATCCAAATTTATCTATTTTGAGTCCCAAAATGAGAAATCATTGGAGAGAATATTCATTGTTCACAGTCTCAAGGTCACTTCTTTAATTTATACATTGATTGGATTGCAGGCCTCAAAATGATGATAAATTTATAGTGGATATATAAATTAGAAATTGAAACGAATTTTTATTTTTATTAAATTTGAGATAATTTTTTATTCTATCCCAAATCCATATGGCAATTGGTTTTTGAACTACTACGTGCCTAAAACTACCTTCCACATTGATTATAAATTGAATCCTTGGGCACCCCATTTGAAAGTTAAATACAGGGAAAAGTTTACATAAATACATAGATTATAAAGTTTTGTATAAAACATTTTGAGGCTTTTTAGTCCCCTATCCACATAGTAAAATCATGGATTAAGGAAAAGTTTCACTTGAGCTCATCAGCCTCTTGATGACAAGCTAGATAGTGTGCGATCATTATGAGGGAACTACACACATGGAGAGGGATTTATAAAACTTTTTTTCTAATGGTTTTGTGTGATTTGTGTCTTTAAATAAATAATTTAGTTGTATACTAACATAATTAATCGTTTAATTTATTTTTTTGATATGATTAATCAAAACAGTTTTCATTTCATAACTGATTAGATCAAGATTTCATGTGTGATTCATGGGTTTTTTCGATTGAAAAACATAGGCAACCATTTTTAGTCACACATAACTGGTATTTTAGTATTATTTGGTAGACCTCATTTTATGAATACATTCTAAACCTTTACAATGAAAATTTTGGGTTAAGGATTGGTTATAGATTCATTTTTTTAAAGGGAAAGGATGGTCTTAAATATCTTAGTTTCCCTAAAGCATAGAATTTCATGAAACCAAATATAATTATTAGATTTATAAACATGTAATCATGTGTAGTGAACTTGAAATGGTAACCTTATTCTACTTATTTTAAAAACTCACCTTTTATTTTAAACTATTAGTCACTTTAAATTAAGTTATTTTATTTTAAACCAATATTTTAAGACCCCATTTTCGGATTTATTTTTGAAAATATTATTTTAAATACATACTACGAAAAACTAATTATCCTTGAGATATGAAATAGAGTCAACTATATACTACATTTAATCCTCTAAATTCTATTAAATTTGACATGTCATGACAACACTATCAAGTATTGGGACCGTTATCGGGGATATATTTGGTTTTTAGCATGAACCTTTGATATGAACACTTGGTATTTTGAAAATATTTTCTTATTTATATCTTCATATTTTGAATATAATTAGTGTCATAACCTCTTTAATGTTTATTGGTTCTATGCATTATACCTTCTAAACTGAGTAAACTAACCCCTTTCAATCCCAAACTAGAGAGGATCCGACATCCGCAACACTGAGACACACATGACGATCCTTTAATGGACAATTCACAACACCTTGAGAATATTTTATAACCCTATTCTTTTAGATCTAAAATAAAAATATATATAATGTTTATAACATAGAATAATATAAATGAACACTAAAATAACTCACTTATCTTTATTTTGGTATCCAACCGATATATATATTCAAGAACAAGGAAAATCACCAAATTATAACTAACATAAAGTCTAATTTAATTATTATAAAAATTTAATAGAAATACTTGATATGAACCACAAAAGAATTTAACGAAATTTCACAATGTTTTTTCAATATTAAAACCTATAAATGTGGATTAAGAATAAGAAAAACATCGAGCTTTTCCATTTTAATTATAATTCAATAAAGAAAATTGTTTTTTTATCTTAACTACCCAATAAGAGACTGGGTGGTCATTAGACTCCTTTATTCCTAAAAAATAATTCACATCCTCTCAAAATATAACTATAAAGAAATAAATTTTTGGAATAAAATAGTCATAATGGGAAATTAATCATGAACTTCAAGAATAATTTAAAAGGTTGTCATCATGTTATCCACACCACCTAATAAGTGATCAACATTTAATAAAATATTATTATGAATGTTAAATTAATATTTATCATAACATGATTGATGAGACTGTAGGTGGTGTTCTAGTTAGTGATGCCCTAATTACTACAAGTAATTAAATTAAAAATATGGGAGAAAACTTGAAGAAATTACCTTAAATTTATAGTGTACCTATTCTATTGGTCTATGAGGTGTAAATTTCTATGTTGGAGAAGAAGGTGGATACAAATTTTGAAGGGGTAAGTACCTTAATCCATTAAGTTTATCTTTATGAAGGGAAATACCATCCTCCACCTCCTCTTCATTGTGGTATCTTTGGAACTGACACCCTATACTCTAACTAATTCCCTGAACTAAGAGAAATTTTTAAGAGTTGTGAGGAAATCATCCTTGGACACTATATAGACAACAAATTAGGAAAGAACCATAATATCCATCTAAATTTAATGGAAATATAACCAAGCCTACAGAAAAGGGTGTATTCAAAGTAACCTCAATAATCTTAGAACTACCCAGTATAGAGTAGTCATCCTCTTCTACCACCCAAAAACCCAAAATAACCAAAAAGGAATTTCCAACAAATCCATTCAAAACCTATGCCTAACCTAGAATAATTAAGGAAATAAATATCTATAAATAATATCTAATTACAAAAAACAATTCAAGAACCCATATAAGACCTAAAAAATCAATTATAAAATCTCACTAACTTGGTGGGTGAAATCCAAAGGAAAATATTAGGTAAAATTACTTCTCAGCCACTACTCAACCCTAAGGAGAAAAAAATTTCAGATTCAACATTATTTAATTTGACAAGAAACTTAAAACCCAAATGAACCAACTACTATAATCACCCACTACAAAGTAAATAACCATTATAACCATTAAAATGATCCAAATTGAGATAATCCCCAATAAAATGAAGGAGATTTTGATATGATGAAACACTTAGAAAATTCATTCCTCTTCCATTTCACAAAATGTTCACCTATCAAAATAAATAAAATGAAGATGAACTTTATAAATAAATATTGGAAAATATTAGAAAAGTACTATTTAATATCCCCTTGATTGATGTCTTAAAAAAAAATCAGGATTCACCAAGTTTCTAAAGGAGATTTATACACACCAATGGTGAATGTGGGGTGATGAAATAGTGATATTGGGGAGGAATATATTAGTATTTGTTTCCATAAATCCCCACCAAATTCATTAATCCTAGAATATTCTCAATTCCATGAATATTTGAGAAGTATTTATTTTTTGATAGTATGATTGATTTGGGATCTTCTATAAATGTGATTCTATAATATATATTTTCTTTTAATTATTGGTTAGGAAATGGATTCCCATTAGATTAGTCATTCAACTAGAAATATGGAGTTCCACACACCCTGGTGGGGTGTTAGAGGATGTTCTCGTGAGGCTTAAAAACCCAGTTTATCCTGATGATTTTTATACTTTTAAATTTTAAGATGATAAAATTAATAGTAATTCCACAATTATATTTGAAATACATTTCATGAAAATTTATAAAACCATAATTCATATGCACAATGCTGCATTATCTATGATTTTCGGTGGTGGCATTTTCAATTTCAATATACTTGATGCTATGAAGCACCAATCAGAAGAGAATTCCTCTTATTAAACTAATTATATTGAAATAATCCATTCATAAAAATAAAAATTTATTATTTCCCTTGATTAACCATATAAGTTTTTATCACTGATAGAAATTCTATTTAATGAATCATACCTTTAATTTTGTAATGGTTTAGATAAATTTCATGCATATTCATTAATTAATGATTTCTTGTGAACTTAGGGTCCTATAACCATTAACGATACTGATTATCTTCTAAAATCATACTCCCTATATGAGACTGTTATCATTAAGTAGTTATATGAGATCACGGACCTATCACTTTCATGTTCACTTACATCAATCAAAACCCCCCTAAATTTAAACATAAACCACTATCTCTCAAAATTTAAAATATTCATATATTTTGAATGGAAACAAGTTTTATATCATCATTTCTAGTTCACTCCCTTTGGAGCATGAATTGTGTTTTATTAACCATTTGAGAGATTATAAACAATCATTATCATGAATATTATATGACATTCCTAGTATTATCCCATTAATGATCATGAATCCTATATTGTTAAATGACGAGGAAAAACTAGTGAGGCAGGCATAACATCGACTAAACACAAACCTTGATGTTGTTAAAAAATGAGGTTACAAAATTATTGGTTACTGGAATCATTTACCCTATCTATGATAGCTAATAGGTTAGTCCAGTGTAGTTAGTTCTTAAGAAAATAGGTCTTATTATGATAAAAAATGAAAGAAATGAATTGGTTCCAAATCATGTGTATAATAATTGGTATGTCTGTATAGACTACCAGTGACTAAACTATAAAACCAAGAAGGATAATTTTTTATTTATATTCATTGATTAGATTCCAAATTGGGTAAAAGGGATGCCCCTATAAAGTTTTCTTGATGGGTATTCTGGATACATAAAAAATCATATTTCTCCTAAGGATCAAGAAAAAGCAAAATTCACTTTCCCCTTTGGTACATCTGTATAGAGGTAGATTCCAGTTAGTCTACAAAATTCTTCATGAAATATCCATTGATACATGGTTTTTATTTGTCTAGATTACATAGAGAATTTCAGGAAGTATTGATAAATGATTTCTCTATTTATGGTTATAATTTTTACAATAATTTGAGTAGTTGTGGCTCTATATTTTGTAAATGTATTGAAAAAAATATAATATTAAATATTTTAAAAAATTATTTAATATTTATACAAGGTATAATAATTAGAAAATTTATTTATGGGTATTATATCTAGGTATATAAATCAAAACACAATATCATTTCTTCCATAACATTCCCCTAAAAATATATAGTATGTGCTATTTTTCATTGGTCATTCTATATTTTTTCATAGTTTCATTCATGAATTTAATAAGATTGCACACCCCTCACCCACTTACATTAAAAAGAAAAATAATTTACATTTGAAAAAAATGGTGAGGATACTTTTAATAAATTTAAATTAAATCTCACATAACCCATAGTGATCCAACAACCTTGGTGGGATTTACCATTTGAGTTCACATTTGATGCCTCTGAGTATCTAGTTGAGGTATTCTTATCAAAATTGGTTTATTGAGCTCCACCTATCATTACTTATTCCTCGTCAACATTATATCATACCCAAGAAAACTACACAAAAACCAAAAAATAATTCATTTACATTCATTTCCTTGGATAAATTTAGGTCATTCCTTTTAGGGTCAAACGTAATAATTTTCTTTGACAATAAAATCCTATGGAATCTCTTTAAGAAACTGAAGGCCAAACGACATATCATTTTTTGGATGCTCTTCATTCTAGAATTTAATTTATAAATTTGGAATAAAAAAGAAGCATAGAACATTTTTGTTGACCATATTAGTTGTATATTTCAATACTTATTCATTGAATCATATGTTTATATTCCCATAAATGATATGTTTCATGATGAGAAATTTTACTGATTTCAAGATGATATTCCTTATAATATTGGCATACAAAATTATTTGGTATCATTTTTCATTCCAAAACAATGGTGATTGTCTAAAACATGAGTCTCATTGGTATATTTGGGGTTAACCTAAACTTTTGTGCTCATATAGTTACAAAGTACTCCAAATTTAAATTTCTGATATTGAGTTTCAATACTTCCTTAGGTTCTATTACACTCTTGCATGTATGGGATACTTTGGTTCCCAATAGACTGCTTGTTAGGTCCTAGATTTTGGCCTCTTTTAGAAAAAATTGTTTTGGGATGACCATGATTTTTGTAACTGTTTTCCTTATTTTAATAAAACATGGAATGTCTCTCAAAGGAGTAAAATTAAACAACCAAACATTCTTTTCCATGTCATTTTTTATGTTTAAATAATTAACTTTATGGGGCCATTTTTTTAATACATTTAGTAACCTGTACATTATTTTGGAAGTAGATTATTTTTAAAATTGGGTAGAGGATTGATCCATATAGACTGATGATTCAAATACAATTGTTTAGTTTTTTAAAACCCATATTTTTTATAGGTTCGAATTTCCTAGGATCATCATTAGTGACCATGGTTCTCATTTTTTCAATCAAATAATGCAATATAATTTTCATAAACATAGATTCATGCATCATGTTTCAACTGCATATCACCCCCAAACCGATGGTATTGTTGATGAATCAAATAGACTGGTGAGATTTTTTTTTAAAAAAATGGGACAACCCAACAGAAAAAATTGGATTCTTAGACACAATGATTAATTGTGGGATTAACATAATATATTGAAAAATCCCTTTATCACTTCAAATTATCTGGTATTTTTTTTGGAATATTTTTCACATTCCTATTATGATAGAGGAACAAACCTATTGGGATATTAAACAATGCAATTCTAATCTTTATGTTTAAGGTGGTAAAAGGAAGTTGCATATTTAGGAGTTTAAGGAAATCTGAAACAACTCCTTTGATTAATATTAGATCTATACAGAGATAACCAAGGCTTTCCATGAACGAATCATCCTTTAACATCAATTCAACATTTGGAATAAGGTCATCCTTTTCAATGAAAGGCTGATGTTTCAACCATGTAAGATTCATTCCCACTGGTCTGGCCTATACACTATTACTAATTTATATTTTTTGGATTGTGTAGGTTAAAAATTAAGGGAAAAAACAAATATTCAATGTCAATGGGTAGTTTTTGAAGAACTTTCATGAAACCTTTTTGGAGTCCCCAGTGGAAGAACTCCACCTTCACAAAGAAACCCACCAGTGACACCACTCACCCTCATTTATTTATTGATTTTAATAAAAGTACAAGAGTACAATAATATAACGTAGCTAGATTATAAGGGTATAAAATGATGTAACCTGAGTGAATCCCCTATAACTAATTTACGCCCTCAAGGGTCATAGAAATTATGTCCAGAGAGTGTATGATGTTCTTCACATGGGTCGAAAAAGAGGCTATATAATCAGAAACCTTTGTACCCACAATCCATTTATATAGAATATCTATGTGGGTACTAATGAGGCTGAGGAATTTTCAAATAATTTAGAAGATAAATCATATAATGGAGCCCTTACCTATCATCATGTTGTAGATGATAATGGATTCAGTATCCAATACACTAAGGGTGATGTTGATCTACCTAGAAAAGTAGAGTCCATTAATCATTTCCAAAGATTCAGCCTATAAGGAGTGACCAATGTCACAATGGGAAGTTAAGGAAGGTCAAACCGAGCCCTAGATTCACGAATCACACTACCACACCTCATGATACCCATGGAACAGGAACCGTCTATACTAATTTTTGGTTTCATGGGATGTGGAGACCAACTTACCCAATTCCCCTATCTGTTGTTTCATGTGGGATGATGGAGATGGTTACCAACTTTAAGCGGCCTCATAGTGGGAGCTTCATTCGAGTATTTACCTAGCTAAACCATATCAATCAACGTGTTCCTGACCCTTGAGATCATATCTCTCATTGTAAAATTAAACCATTCATGATTGGATCCATTTTGATCATTCTAGATGCAGTAACATCCTATAGAATCAACCAAGGAACAAGCATTCAACTTTAGTCCTTTATTACCCACACCATGAAATCATATTTCAAAAAACGAAGCATCTGACAGCTCCCTGAAGGTAATTCCCATAAATTTCCCAAATAAAGACCACACCACAGAAGCCCACTCCCCTTTAAAGAATAAATTCTCTGAGGTATCCTCCTGAATCTCCCTATAGAAAGCACATCTAGAGGACATATGAATGCCCATCCTTTTGATGTTATCATCCATCGATAAGTCATAATTTCTAATTCTCCACACCAAAAAAGTATACTTGGATGCGATTTCTTTTCTCCATAGGGTGTCTCCACATACATCAATTTGATATATGATCATCATTGCCCATTGTAAATCCATAAATAAGAAGGCACCTGAATTTTAAGTAGTGAAAAAACACTCGTACATATCTTCACTGATATCAATATGATAAAAAGTCTCCCATTCATGGTGATTAAGGATAAACACAATAAACCTTTGGTGTATGCTTGCATGAAAGAAAGAGATATAAGTAACAGGGAAATCTAGAAACCCAGGCCTGAAACTTGCCTAGTTATGGTGCAAAAATGGGATCTCCCCTCTCCCCACAATCCATCTAGAGTATAAATTAAGGGTCAAAATAAGAGGATAAATCATGGACCATAAGGGGGAGGCATGGCTACCCAGTCTCCACCATATTCCCTCCATATTTAGAATCTATGAAATTATACGAAAGAGATTGTGATTCAATAACTTTCTAGGAATGATTTTTATTCATGCCTTATAGTGTTCGAGAGATGTCACTTTTGTTGATACACCCTCCTCAATAGATCTATCAAACCTTTCCCATGAATTTGAATTCCATTTTCTATCAGAATGAACATCCTAGATAAATGAAACTAGGATTTTGTCAACATTTAAAATAACTACCGTCAAGACCTTAAAGGTGGAGAGAAAATGAACTAAGATTGAGGTATGAACTATATTCACTAAAGAAATCCTAAATATGAATGAGATGAAATTGTTATTCTAGTTTGGGAGATGAATTGTAATTAAGGAAACAATGTGGCTATAGTTTTGGATGTGAAACCTTCTAGAGGAAACAAGGGATCATAGGTATTCAATGGGGAAAGAACCATGAATCATATTTAATATGTTACTCAAGGAGTTACTTTGGCCATATGGGAATCATTTTGATATGTAGAACATCCACTTCCCTCTGTTGATTTTTCTTCCACTCTAACAATAATACCACCATAATTTTTTGATTCCTTGAATGGATAACTTATTCATGTTAACGAAAATTAACATGTCATTGTCAAACATAATAAGTGAGATATAGAATGGTCTCTACCTATAATTTTAAGAAGAAATAATACCTATGCTTATGAACTTATTGATATGCTAGCTATGAACTTCTTGGGTCATTATGAAGATGATCAAAGAGATAGGGTCCCCTTGTCTCAGACTTTGATGATAAAATTCCATTCCATTATATCATATGAATTTTGCATGTAGAGATTTAAGGCCATGTTTGATCCATGAAAATCCATTTTAAGATCTCTGAGAGCCTCCTATACCAATGTAATCATCCCTTGCATGGACATCCCCCTCACGAAGTCCATCTGTTCTTCAGAAATCCAATAGGGCAGGTAGGAAGAATTCCTTCTATTCATCACTATAGAGACGATTTTATATAGAAAATTACACATGATCACTATCCTCTAATAGTTTAGGGAGTATGTAACCTTTATTTTGGAGATTAGATCTATAGTAGTAGTGCATGAAATGCAGGGTAAGTTACCTCCCTTGAAGAAGTCCTAGACTTCCTCCACCATATTGTTCCTCACTAGGTCCCAAGATGCTCAGTAAAAGGGTCATAGGAATCCATCTGGACCTGGGACACTCTTTGTGTTGATGATCATCATTGCCTCATGGAATTTCTTCCCATATGTAACTACTTAAAATAATTCGTTGTCCTGGATGGAAATACTGTTGGGGATTGCCTCTAAGAATTCCATAGACCCACTCGGGTAACCTTATAGCATGTGTGGGTTATGAAATACTAAGAGTTCTTTGATGTAGGCATATATCAAGGAAGTTGTTGGGTCCAGTAAACATGTATTTTACATTAATACATGAATATAAGTAGGCCAAGTTTCTATCTCCTTCACAGAGCCATTTAATAATTTCTTGTTTTTTATGCCACCCATTACTCCATCAGAATAGTCTCCTCTAATATAACCTTCTTCCTAGAGAGTTCCCCAAATAGGGCATCACAAAAAATAGATTCCAGACTGATTTCTAAATACTCGTCTCCTTTATTAATACATTTAGGTCATTAAGATAGGTATAGTTTATTGATCCAATCCTGAAGATCACCATAGAGTATCCTTATTTTATTTTCAAAAACAATGTAGAAAATTCCTTAAGTATGCTTGAATCAAGAGTCCCTCATAGCCCGGTGATAACATGGAAGGTCAGGCTAAATATGAGTGAAGATACAGTACTGAATCTATTCATACCATAGGGAAAGAGAGAAAAAATGGGGGGAATGGTTAGATAATCTTTGGAAAATATAGGTTACCTAGGAATTGGGGAACCTCGAGACAACCTGAACTTTGGAAAGACACCGATCAAGGTGACACCAAGTGTGTCAATATCCTTTTTGATTTTTACACCATGTGTATCTATCTCCACTGAAGACCATATCCATGAGACCCTTGAGATCCATGAACTGGATGAAATCCATACTGGCTTTATGAGGAAAGCCACCCCACCCTTTCTTCTCATCAAGATTCTCTATGATGTTGAAGTCACCTCTAACCAGACATAGCGTATCCCCTAGGTCAAAAGCCTCAAGAGCCTACTATAGCGATTCTATTTTTTGAGTATCGTAACTAACATATAAAAACGAGTCAAAAAAATTTGAGAACCAATGGAAATTTTTGTGATGACACATTGATCCGAACCCAGAATTCGATTCATCATATAAAATTCAGATATGATGGTTAGTAGGATCTTCATTCATGAAAGAATTTAGTTTAATTATCCTCACAATAACACCTATTTTAGGAGAAAACTTCTTTGGTTCAAAAACTAACACAACAGAAGATTTATTGGACTATGATTCAATAGCTACAAAATCTAGAACCCAAGCCTTGAGCATTCTAAATCATGATAGGAATCATTGAGTCTGAGAGTGCCTAGTTTTTTTCCCAGGAAATTACACCACATTACCTTGAGTAGAGTGGATAAGACCACTTTGTTTTAATTGGGATATTGTTCAGTTTGAAACATGTTGAGGATAGGTCATGGCCTCAGGGGGAGTAGATGTTTCCCAGATAACGGTACTAGTTTAGGACTCAAACTACTCCATGGGAGGTAATGTGGCTGGAGGAAGCTTTTTTATAAGGGATTCCAAAGCTGAAGAAGAAATGTTAAGGAAATATAATGAACATGAGATATTCTAAGAATTTTATAAAATAATGATAGAACCTATAGGAATAAGATCCATCTGGCTAAAAGGTAGAGGAAGTAAAGGGGGAGTAATGCATGCCAATATATCAATAACCTATTTACCTTTGGATCTTCTTGAGTGATTATCGAGAGAATCCTTCAAAAAAATTGCAAGGGTTGGAACTTTTAAGAGAACCAAGGATAGGTAGGGGGAATAAACACTAGGTAGAGGGAAGGGGTTAGGTATATTAGGCTGAAGAGACTCCAAATCCCTAGGGAAGTGAATGGTAGAAGGGGGAACGAATAGAGGCTCTAATGTCTTCTTCTCCTGACCAGAGAGGGTAACAAGAAAACCAGACTGAGGTATGGGAGAAATCATATTGGGGGACGGATGAGGCATGATATTCAGATCAAATTGATGTTTTTTTGAAAATAGGAATGGAGTGAACTTGAAGGTGAAAAAAGAAGCAGAACCTGGGTGCTGTGGGGAAGATGTTGATGCCAAAATTGGGGGTGAAACGAACATCTTGAAAGATTTAGGGACTGACTTGCGAATATGGAACTTGAAGCTCCCAGAACCCTATGACCAGAGCCAAAGAGCCCCACGTGAAGACGCACCACGAAGCAAGGAGTCAAGACAGCTCCGTGAGCCTCTTTGACATTCACGACCCGCCGCAAAGAAAGGAGGCATGAAAAATCTACGAGTCCCTTTGATGTTTCCGACCCGCCGCGAAGCAAGGGGGAGGGACATCTCTACAATCCCCTTTGACGTTCGTGACCCTCCATGAAGAAAAGAGGTGGGGCATCTCCCTGAGCCCCTTTTATGTTCGTGATCCGCCGTGAAGCAAATTTCATCTTCGCGCCGAGCGAACCCTACTTCGCATCCCCTCGTGCCTATAAATACCCAGATCCCCTCGATCTTGGGGATAGACTCTCTGACCTTTCACCTTCCCAGCTCCTAAATCCGGAATCACTTTCTGCTCTATGAACCATGATCTCCTCAAGATACTTTTGCTCTGTGAGGTACCTCCCCCTTGGACTTAATGGATCCCCTCTTTCGAGAGGGATGCCTTTCGTGAAGCCTATGGGTCTTTGTAGAGGTAGGAGATCCCCAAGGGTACTCGATTCTTCATAGAGCACTTACGCTTTGTGAAGCACCCTCCATGCACATGTAACCCAAGTGGCAAGGCTGGGTCACTGTGCATCACAAAGCACATTTCTTCACAATGATATGCTTTGCAAGGAACCCTTGCGTCGCGAGGCATTTCCTCGAAAATCCATTTCCACTTAGTGAATCTCCTCACATATGCACCTATTCTCTATCCCTAGCCTAGGAGACTGAAATTTGTGAAGCACATCCCTTCACAGATTCCCTCTATTTCATGGGGCACCAGGGCATCACAAGGATACTACCCATGAACCCCTTTTCTATGCAACTCCTTTTCCTGTGCGGCCCTTCAGGTTTGCACGGAGAAATTTCAAAGTCCCTAGGATGATACTTCCCTTTGCGTTGCTTTACATCATGCTTCTTTTCATAGGCACACTAACGGCTATTGCTTCTTCGCATAGCCATGCTAACATGGACCCCCCAATGGTTCGCTCCATAACACCCCCTAGCCATGGTGTTTCCTATCCCTTCTCTTCACCAAAGTGCAGAGGGTACCAGTTATGTACATCCTAGGGGTGTGGAGTGAACCCTCCCTCGTCCGAGCTGCAGGATGTTAAACTTCCAAGTGCCATCATCCTCAGCACATGACGTTAAACTATGACTTCCCCCCATGCATCCGAAGCGGGGAAAGGGAAACCACCCTGGTGTAATCCCCTAGCTTTCCTTGCAGGAGGTAGAACCCCTGCTCCCCTCTCTTTCTGGGTGCCAAATCCCTTTACCGCTGGGCTTTCTCACAACCCGGGCCTCCCTCCGGGATTAAGTCCCAATCTCCACTGCTTGGGCCACTAACCATGCGTAAGCCCCTGTTTCATCTTTGGGCCGCTAACCATGCATGATCCCCACTTCACTTCCCACAGACGAATCCTTTCATGATGTGATTGTTAGGTCTTCACTGCCTCTTATTTCTCACAACGAGCATGAATCACGTGGTCTTAGAGTAAGCATCAACCATAACACCTTCGACAGCCTAGAGTGTAATTCCCAAACACTAACCTGAACTACGAGGACTTTGATCCTTGCCAAGGTAGGGTATGTAGGAAGCCTATACGAGGTTCAAGACCACCACCCCAGTCATTCCGACCTCCTTCACGTTGGTTCACCAACACCTTGGGAAGCCTAGAGTGTAATACCTAAACACCAACCTGAACTATGAGGTCTTTGATCTTTTCCAAGGTAGGGTACATAGGAATCCTCCACGAGGTTCAATAATAGCACCCTGGTTGTTCCGACCTCCTTCACGTCGGTTAACCAACACCTTGGGAAGCCTAGAGTGTAACCCCCAAACACCCAACTAGAACAACGAGGACTTTGATCCTTACCAAGGAAGGGTACGTAGGAAGCCTCTACAAGGTTCAAGCCCGGCACCTCAGTCGTTCCAACCTCCTTTACATCGGTTCACCAACACTTTGGTCTGCCTCAGAGCGTAAGACCCAAATTCCCCCCATATGAACTATGAGGACTTTGATCCTTTCTAAGGCAAGGTATATAGGAATCCTCCCTGAGGTTCAAGCCCAACACCTGGTCATTCCAACCAACCTTCACATCGGTTCACTAACACCATCCATCTGGACCCCAGGTCCTTATTCATGTTGGTTCACCTTCTCCCCGCATGACGTTAAACTGTAAACCCCACACAATTGTAATCCATTGTGTCCCCCCCAGTCAGCAGTAAGCCATTGTGTCCCCTAGATAGTGGTAAGTCGTTGTGTTCCCCAGTCAGCGGTAAGCCTTTGTATCCCGATCAGCGGTAAGCCGCTACATCCCCCATTCAGTAGAAAGCTGTTGTAATCCCCTTTGTTGGGACCCAAATCTTTGGTCCATCCTAGTGGCGTCAGACCAAACTAGGCTGCTAACCACACATAATCCCCATACACATCATCGGGTTGTTGTGCTATGTGTACACCCCAATTCAAGCTCTTCGCTTGACCTTTCCATGGAGCTTATGTGTCTCAGAAAGGTCATGCCCCATCCCAGAGGTTCCACTTACTGCGGGTCCCATCCACGTGTCCATTCTCATGGGCCGAATCCTCAAGCATCTGATCGCCCTCTTGAACTACACAGACTTTGATTCCCTTCCATAAGGATACGTAGGAAGTCTCCCTGAGACTCAAACCCAAAATTACCGTCGTTCTCACGACGGTTCCATCCCATTCACCACCCATTTCACTCAGCACCCCATCATCCGTCTTGATTCTTACCTGGGCTGCCACATCCTGATGTGGTCATGTCAACCCACCTATATCAGTGTGTCTTCTAGGGGTTACACTCATCTGATCCACTCTAGTCAGTGTTCTGATCAGCCCGATCTGTCTCCACTAAACTTTAAACTTGTTTCATACTCTGTGTTAAACATGGGAAGCTGAGGAAAACCTCATAGATATGCAAAGGGAATATAATTCCTTGCATTATATACAGGATTCCTCAGGCTCCCGCACCCTTGAGAATCCCTATAATAAGGGGAAGAAACCCAGACACACCAGTGTTCCAGCATCCAGACATTCCAGTGATGCCCAACATGACTACTCCCCTAACCAAAGGTTGCTTCCCTGACTAGAACCTTTGTAATGTCTCAACAGAAGTAGTGTAATTAACTGGTGTTCATGAAAATATGGCGTTAGGATAAGTTTCACGAACAATGTCTTAAGTCTATAAGGAAGACCTAGACTTGGTGACGAGTTCTGAGGAGGAATCCATGGAAGGAAGAACCAAAATCCCATCATCCCCTTTCGATCAAGGAGAAGACATACCTGAATAAGGAACATATTCCGCCAGACTTTGGAAATCGGGAATGCGGGGCAAGAAAACCATGCCATTTGTCCTCAAGCAGACGGACACGCACACCCCAGAGAAAGCATCAGAAATAGAAATGGTGAACCCGACGTGAAGGTGTTCTCCTCAATATTGAGATTAGTATAGTTTGAGGCATCAATGGAATATCGTGTCACCGGATCTAGTTATTCGGTGCGAGGTCCCGTCAATCAAATAACAGACCTAGTGTGAAAATCATCAGAAGTTAGGGTATTAAAACGTTAGAAATACCATTCTGTGATGTTGTTAGTGTGGACCCATCTTACTAGTCATGGATGACGGGATTGCACTGGGGAATTGGTCATTGATTCGTTTTTCTTTCAGCACTGATGAGTTAATCTCCCTGCTCTTCAGGAATCAAGTTGCTACACCCAGAACACGATCACCGCCTTCCCACCGACACAGGGGCAGGGGTAGTTCCAATACGACAGTCCTGTGTGGGTCCGCCTCTTCCACAACGACCTCTACACCCAAAACCATGGGGCGCCCATGCACCATCTCCCCATCTGAGGTCATCCAATGAAGGGTGATTAATGACCTTGTGCACCGTTACGAGGCGGAGGGGATCGTCCCTATGAGGGAAATGGCTCGCCTGGATTAAGAGGAATCTACGCCTCACCGTCAATGCCGCCCCTAAGGGTTGCACAGAGAGCCACTGCTCCCAAATCCGACATATAACTATTTTGGGACCTCTCCCTAGAGCTCTTCGACGACTCCCTGCACTACGCCGATGAGGTAGGTGATGTCCGGGCCAGCCCAGTCAGAGTCCCATTCCCAAGGCTCCGAGTGAGGGCTCCCCCCCCAGCCTTGTCAGCACCACCGACTAGTCTTACTGGATGAGGAGCAGGTAATACACGTGCCTACACAGGCGGCTCTGGTCCATTCGACCTGATGCCAGCATCGGGCACATGCCGAAGAGGACTCCCGCCAAGGGGTGCCAACTTCAGCGGCTACTGTGGATCAAGAAACCATTGACACACATCACCAGTTCCTTGTATACGTAGAGTAGAGGCACTTATACAACCGACCAGGATTGAGGCCCCAACTTCCCCACCGGAAGGCTGGGTCGACTCTCTTGGTTGTCGACACAGCCAGTGGCCGCCATGGACTAACCCGCAGCGATGCCACCCAGCATGGAGGTCATCCATGTACCACTACCATGGAGAGCGTGGACCTTCCTTGCTTCGAGGCTTGACATGGAGGGCTGCCCCGTTGCACCATCAATCCAAATGAGGGTCTTTCCCGCGACAATGAAGCTTCGTGCGGGGGTCTCTCTCGTTCCGACTACACTAGATATGGGGTCATTCCTCCCACAACCAACCGCCGATGTGGGGGCGTTTCACATCCGGCCTATCTTAAACCAATATATCCTCCTTGTGTCCTCTTAGAAGCTAGAGAAGTCCGTCCTCACCTTGGAAACCAGAGGGGTGAAGGACAACCTCGCCTCACTAGCACCCAGCACGAAGGTCCTACCCGTGTTCAGCTAGACCGGTACAAGGACCCTCATCATACAAAGGTCACCAAGGGAAAAAAGCATGGAGGTCCTTTCCATGCTCATGGAAGTTCCAGTGGAGGTCTAATCCGCTCCAGCACTACCCATGGAGGTCCTCCCCATGTCCCCTTTCACATCTGTCCCAGTGCTCCTCGCACCCCAACTTAATCTGGCGGAAATCTTCTCCACCCCAGCACCAGTGCGGCCGAAGGACCTCGTGTTAGAAATCTTCTCAATCCCAAAGGTCCACCCTAGGGTAGGAAGATCGGTCATCACCACCATAAGAAGAATTCTGGGAAGGTTTAGATAGAGATCAAACTAGTCCTCTTCTCAGACTCCGAAGTGGAATACAACTCATCTCGAGAACCCTCCCCTCACTCATCCGAGTCAAGGGTTGGGGCAAGAATGAGGCGCATCAACCTAGTACTCCCAGAATGCTAGGAACATCGGATTCACACCACCCTCTGCAGGTATATCCAGGAGGATGAAAATCTGGCGACACCGTAGGTCGCGATTGTGCAATCACCACCGTCGTCACTATAAGCACTCTCTACCTAGACAAGAGATCACATAAGGCTATTTTGGAGACCAATGGCGGGCAAGCAGAATCACGACCTATCGCAAGTAGCCCTAACCCCTAAGCCAGGAACTGCAGCTGTCAGACCGTCTTATTGTAAAGTAGCAGGCAGGTCACTGCACTCTTCGGAGGACAGCCTGAGATTCAGCGGCCAGTCAGCCCATTCACTATATTCCCCACAGGCATGCCTGCTGCCCTAGTGGTCTGCCTCAGTGCCTCTGTTGGTTCCTTAGCCACCACTGGTTGACGAATGGGGCAATGAAGGGCCATACCCTGAATCCGAGCAATGAGCTTATGGAATATCCTCGCAGCATACCACTTCTCCGAGATGTTCTGGCCCGTGGCAGCGCCGAATTTCCACGCGCCGGAATCCCTTACCCTAGATGAAATTGAGTGTTTCCACCAAACCCACTGGGTGATGTACTTATACCTTCGTCATCAGTGAGTGGTTTATCTTAGAAGCCAAGCACATGTTGAAGACATTTGCAAGCAATGTCGTCTAGTTGATTTGGCCACAATCCCTGTGGCCCAACGCCCCGAGTCACCAGGCCGCTGTAAGGCCCTCTAACAGTAATGCATTCAGAGTTTCAAGGTACTCCACAAGGTTATCAAAGAGGATTAACCCCACTCACAAAGCTGTGCCTAGTGGCAGTATGTTTCCCTCCTCTCCAGTCTTATCTGATGGAAGCCCGATTCGCTGGGTGAAATCGAGGATATTCCCCTAGGAAGGGTCACGTTCAGCATGACCGACATAGTGGATGAGGAGGATGAGTTGGAGATTCTTGAAAGGGGTCTTCACCCTGAGGGTGTGTCACCACTACTAGACCCATTGAGAAGAGTTACTCACTAGCAGAGGAATATACTGGGTCTTCCTCCACCCACCAAGGAATTAGTACTCAGTCAAAATTCTAGTAAGGGTAAAGAGCACATCAGAGCTACCAAACACTCTGACCCATCCGCCTCAGTGCAGAATATGGAGGTGGATACTGATAAGGCCACATTGTGCCAAAAACTTTCCATGAAGAAGAAGTTGGTCGATGGACTCCTTGATGAACGTGCTGCAGAGCAACGACCATACTACGACAATCCTAGACCAGTACAGTAGGGGTAGGAACAACTTCCCCTCAGCGAGCTGCCTGCAGGTAACCCTGATCATGCTGCTCCCATGAACAGGGTTGAAGCCAGAACTTACAACAAGAGGGCGTGGTATGTCTCACCAAACCCTCCCGAACGGCGCGACAAAAGGGACCCATCTTGGGCTACCCCAGTCGCCCCGAGGTTCATGCCACCAGCCGCTCCACGAGCCTCTGGGCCTGCTTACCATGTTGAATAACCCTCCAACGTGCTTGTGGTTAGGGATCCCCGTAAAGATAGGGACCCTTCCTAGATGATCTAATGGAATCACTCATTTCCCGCCTAGAGGTGTTGGAAATGAGACAGGTGGAAATCCCACATAATATAAATCCTTATCCAGCATGGGTGGATGATATGCCGACAACACAGGGTTTCAGGAATCCCACCTTTCCCCCCTTCAATGGGACAGGGGACCCGCCACAGCATCTGGCCCACTTCACCTCAAGGTGTGGGCCCATGTTAGGGACTCCAACATAGTAGGAGGCCAACAAGCTCTGATGCTTTGTGCAGACATTGGAGGGGCTTGAATTTGTCTGGTACAACTAGCTCCCCATCAGATCGGTAACCAACAGGGAGGACCTCTAGAGGAAATTATTTTACCAGTTCATCTCCACCACATAGAATACAAGCATCACAGACATCTTCAAGTGAAAATAGAGGTCTGATGAGATTGTCGCAGACTTTATCACATGGTGGAAAGGACTTACATACTCCCTTGACATGAAACTGACTCTAGGGAAATTACGGACAATGTGTGTGGGAAATGTTAAGATAGAACTGGTTCCCTTTGTGATCACCCAGAACTACCCAGGAGGATTTAGAGACTTCTCCAATAAGGCATAGTGCATGGAAGAATCCCTGCAACAGACTGGTCAAGCACGTCCGTCTCCCCCTATAATTTCCTCAAGGAGGGCTGTCAGAGCTGAACCTACCACAATGGCCCAGATATGGGGCCCCGGATGGCTGGAATTATTACCAGTGGAGCCACCCCCACAACCTCCCAAAATCCCACCACCACAGGTGAAACCTCTAGCCCAGCAGCGGCTTCCTCAAAACCGGCAGGTGCCCCCGCGTAATGCACCGGCACCGCCTAGGTGTGGAAATCAGTCTCCACCTCCTTGACAGGCTCATCCAGCTCCTCCTCAAGGCCAGGCTCCAAGGGACCCCATTTTGAATAGAAGAAACTGGACCTACCCATTCAATGAGAATCAGGTCCTCGGTTATTTCTGAAGTTCCTTGGAACATGGGATTGTGTGTTTTCCTAGTTTCTGAAGGCCAGAAGAGGCGCACCTCACTGATCACCCCAACTATTGTCCCTTTATCTAGATCCTGGGGCACACTCTCAAGTAGTGATATATGTTCAAAGACTGGATTCAAGACCAGGTTGATAACAACATAGTCAAGTTGGGCCTGGCCCTAGAACAAGTGGCATTTGTCGTCGTAAGGCCAGACAGTTGCAACAACAGCAAGGGTGAGTGGCAGTGGGTTTCTAACTGCAGGTCTCAGAATTATGATGACTGGATGGCTCGCAAAATGGTCACCTATACCCATGGGGTCATTCATGAATTCCTAAATCAGCCGAGGCCTTCAGAATCTACATCCACTACTTCTGCATCATCATCTCAGCTAGCCTCTTTCCAGAAGAGCAAGCATCGACGACGTAAGGGAAAGAAACACGCTCCACCAATGCCATCATCATCCCATACTCATGGCGACTTCAGGACCCCAGATATGGGGATTCCTCCCAGAATCTTACCAGTAGGGGACGACTCTTCAAGTGATAGTCAAGGGTGTGCTTCGGTTAACACCGTAGAGTTGGTAAACCTCTACATGACTACTGACAACGGAGAGCACCGGGCGGACCTCCCTAATGTCCCTAGCTTACGCCAGTGTCGGTGCAGCGGCAACTACATGGGTCATTTAGGTACATCAGTTGGAACCTCCAGCCAGGCTGTGCATGCCACTGAGACTAGATAGCATACCAAATGTAGAGCTCAACATGCACAACCTCCAAATATAGTGCCATCCGGACCGCCTCCACCATCGTTTGTGATAATGGACCAAAAAGAGTCCCTGAGACCTCACTGTGATCATCCAAAATCCACCACGGACCGGTCTCAGTCAGCTGGTACCGACACAGTAGTCACTCCACATGCCTCCACTAGTGAGCAACGGGATATTCCCAGCACCAGTCAACCACTGGCCTAGCCGGCAGGGTCCACCGTACTGCCTGTCATAGAGCGACTTCCTACAACCAGAACTTCACGCTTGGCACAGAAGTATGATGTTCTCAAGCATCTTTCCAGCATTCCAACAAGTATCTCTATCCTTGAAGCCCTTCTCCTATCGTCAGATATGCGCGAGGCCCTCTTTGAGGCTTTAAGAAGCCCCCTCCAGTTCAAGACAAAGGTAGCAACCGCATAGGTATTTCACACAGAAGATCTAGAAAATGCAGAATTCTTTGCCATCATTTCGTTATCTAGAAAAGATGAAGGTTCTTTTATACAGGGGAACATCCTCGCACTGTACATCACTAGCTGGTTCAACGGTTTGGAGGTTCGCCACTGTCTTGTTGACATAGGCTCTAGGATCAACCTTATCCCCACAGAGACACTGTGGAAACTGGGGTTATCCGAGGATGATCTAACCCCCTAAGACCTGAAAATCTATGAATATGACAGGACAAAGCAGATCCTAGTGTTCAATATCCTTCTGAAGACCTAGTTCGGTGTCCTAATTTCCAGTATCAAGTTTATGGTTGTCTCTCAGGACACCGCGTACAATGAATTGATGGGAAAAGCATGGATCCACCTACATGCGGAGGTTCCCTCATAGTATCAACAGTGCCTCAAGTACTCCCTCAATGGTCGAGTAGGAATTCTCAAAGGTGACAGTTCTCCTTTTGCCTCTTGTGAATCCCGCTACCTGGATGTCGACTATTACAAGAGAAAATACAAGTAGATTGAGGACAGTGAGTTCAAGCATTCCGTGGTTGTAACTGACCCCTGGGGAGGTCTAGATGATGCCTAAGTCTTCCCGATCCATCGATTGGAGGCCACGACCCTTGATATGGGGCAATGTTTTGATGTCTCTCGCATCGGGGGGAAGCGTATTCTCTGGTCCAAGCGATGTCAGGAGATCACTTTGTATTCTTATACGAATCAAGCCTCGGTGATCCCTGAGCCCCCTACCCCATAAGGTATCGGGATGTATGCCCCATGGCAATGACAGTGTGTCATACCTGCCTTTTCCACTAGCATGGAATTAACCAGCACAAGACAACGCGCCACCATTGCTTTGACATCTTCAAGCGTGGCCCCTTGGACCGAAGACCATATGGGATCAGGTTGAAAGCCTTTATTGCCATGGTTTCGAAAATATTGGAATCTCTTGATGCAGTGACAACTAATGCTCATGCTGGTACCGGCCTCTCTTCAGGATCTACCGAACTAGAGGAATATCCTCCCGCTAGGGATCCCTCCTACGCAATTGAAGAAGGGGATCTGTAGGACACTCCCACCGCCTTTGAAGAGGGTGTCTCAGCCACAATTAATGGATTGGTACATGTGAACTTCGGTAGCGAGGCAGATCCGAGACCCGCATTGATCAGTGCCAACAGGTCCCTCGAGGAGCAGAAGTAGTACATAGAATTATTGAAGCAACATCGTGATGTATTCTCCTAAAGCTATGGTGAGATTCTAGGGCTAGATTCTCAGGTAGCGGTCCACTGCCATGGTCTCCTGAAAAATCATCATGGGTTCAAGTATCCTCCTAGAAAGGTGAACCCTTCTCACAGTGCCATGGCCTAGGCTGAAGTTGACAAGCTCATCAGATCCAACTTCATCTAGGAGGTCCAATACCCCATCTGGCTAGCCAAAAGTGTGTCAGTAAAGAAAAGAATGGACATATCAATGTCTGCATCGATTTCCTGGATCTTAACTGTCACTGTCCAAAGGATGATTTTCCCTTTCCTGTGATGAAATTGTTGATCGATGCTACAGATGGGTTCCAAGCCCTTTCCTTCATGGATGGTTACTCTGGATACAACCAGATACGAATGACCCCGAGGATGAGGAGTCCATAGCTTTCGGGGTTCCACAAGGTATGTTTTGTTACCAGGTCATGCCCTTAGGCTTAAAGAATGCAGGTTCCACCTATCCTCGGGCCAAGAATCGCATATTCAATCCAATCCTCGAGAAATTGGTGGAATGCTATGTTGAAGATCTGGTGGTCAAATCTCACCAGTTCCAGGACCATCTCAAGGACATTGAGAAAGTGTTAAGCTTCCTCCATTACCTCCACTTGAAGATGAACCCATTGAAATGTGCCTTTGGGGTCACCTTTGGGAAGTTCCTTGGCATTGTCGTCAGGTACCGGGGCATCGAGATCGACCTATAGAAGATCAAGGCCATCAACCAGATGCCTCCCCCAAGAAATATTCGGGAGATTTGGGGGTTTCAAGTCCACTTAACCAACATACGCTGATTCATTGTGAATCTGTCTAGCAAGTGTAAGCCCTTTTCTCAACTCATGAAGAAATGCATTTATTATGAATGGGATGAATAATTCTAGACCATGTTCGAGGAAATCAAGAATTATTTTCTCCAGCCTTCGGTCTTGATACCAACCATATCTGGAAATCCATTGGTCCTTTATGTGACCGACCTTGAATGATCTCTTGGTGCCCTTCTCACCTAGAAGAACAATAAGGGGATATAAAACAACTTTTACTAACTTAGCTGCATGCTCCTCAATATAGAGACCAGATACTCCCCCATCGAGAAGAGATACCTTGGACTATTATTTGCAGTATAGAAATTATGGCATTACTTGTGGCACCACAAGGTACAGCTGGTGTCTTAGGTAGACCCACTGAAGTACATTCTGAACCGCCCCATGTTTACTGGCCATCTAGCTCGGTGGGAAGTGATTTTTCAGCAGTTTGATATCAAGTTTGTCCCTTAGAAACCTATTAAGGGGAAAGAATTGACAGACTTCCTTGCCACCCATCCAGCTCTTGCTTACCAATCCTTGGATCTCTATTTTCCTAATTAGGCAATCCCCTCAGTAGATCATTCCATGCCATGCTGGAAGATTCACTTCAATGGTGCTTCCCGGAGTCCCACCGGCAGGAGGATCAATGATCCCAAGTTCAATAGGGTAGGCCTGGGTATTGTCTTTATTAACTTGGCTCAATCCATTTTTCCGTACTCATTTCTTTTGTCAGAAGGCTGCACCAAAAATGAGGCAGAGTACCAGACTTTATTACTGTCCTTGAGTTGGCCCTCAAAATTGATGTGCCCCATTTGCATGTGAAAGGGGATTCCAAACTAGTCATTAAGCAGATCAATGGTGAATACATCGTCAGAAATCTAGAGCTTGTACCATTGTTGGAGCACAGTCTCCAGTTAATGGCCTAGTTCCCATCTCGGCCGAAAGTTACTCATGTCCCTCAATCTCAGAACGTTCAAGCAGACGCCCTGGCCGGTCTAGTTGCATCACCTGCAGAACCTGAGCAGGATGATCTGATTATCCACGTGACACATTGGAGAGTCATTTCTCCCATCACCCCAGGTGACGAATACAGCCTGCAGGTGATCTATCTTAACACCAGATCCTCCAGTTCTGGACCCCAGGTCTCTCAGATGCAGTGGTTGAACTGACTCCCGACTGGAGAGCCCCCTTTGTCAAGTATCTCCAAAATGGTTACCTCCCGACTGATCGGGCCGAGCGCGAGCGAATCAGATGTCGTGCGCTGTAGTTTAACCTCTATAATGGTCTCGGTCTTGAGCAGATCCTCAACAATCATGGGTTTGATGATGTTATCCTCCATTGCATCCAAGGCGTAAATATTTCTCAGGTCATGCAGGAGGTTCATGCCGGTTCCTGTGTGGATCATCAGACCATGCTGAAGTTATCTCACCAGATCCAGAGAATGGGGTACTTTTGACCCTCCAAGATCCATTATTGGATTCAGTTTTTCAAGAGATTTTATGTGTTCCAAGTTCATTTCACCTTCATGCATCAGCCACCAGAGCCTCTCTAAACTACCAAGTACTCTTGAACCTTTGCAGTCTGAGGATTGGATGTCGTGGGACCATATCCACCAGTGACAGCTCGCCAGTGTCGGTTCATCCTGGCCGCTACAGATTTCTTTTCCAAGTGGGCAGAGGCAGTCCCGCTCAAGGAGGTCAAGGCCCGTTCTATCCTCGACTTCGCGAGCTCCAATATCATATACCAATTTGGAGTCCCTCACACCATTCTCACCGATAATGGCACCAACTTCCAGGCAGCCGAGTTGAAGAAGTTGTACGCCAAGTACAACATCCTTTCTAACTATACATCCCACTATCACATTCAAGAAAATGGGAAGATTGATACGTTCAAAAAAACCCTCTCTAACATTTTGCAGAAAATGGTTGGTCAGAACTAGAAGAGTTTTCCGAACAAGCTCCCTAATGCCCTCTGGGCTTATCGGATGACAACTCGTAATTCCACCCCGGTGACCCCATATTCCCTGGTGTACGGATCTAAGGCCATCCTTCCCATCGATATTCAGTTTCCTTCATTACACACAATGGTCTATGACCATAAGGTTCTAGATAAAGTAGCCTAAATTTTTCTAGATTAATCGGAAGCACTTGACGAGAATAGGATTCGTTCCCTACACAATCTGGAAAGGAAACCGAATAATATGGCTAGAGATTTCAACAAGAAGTTCTGCCTCTGCTCTTTCTTGCAAGGTGATTTGGTACTGGCCCTCAGGACACCAATTACACGTGGCAAGAAACCACTAATGTTGGATCCCAAATGGGAGGGACCTTTCATTGTTCACAAGGTTTACCCCATTGGTGCATACTCACTAGTGACCATGGATGGAGAGGGTATAACTCCTCCCACCAATGCCAAGTTTCTAAAGCAATACATTACTTGAGTAACAGGGTCCCACATGACCATTAACTATATGGTCCTGCATGACATTAAACTGGATGGTCCCACACGACCCTAAACTTCATTACGGTCCTACACGACCTTAAACTATATACAGTTCGTCATGACCCTAAACTGTTTGGTCCTACATGACCTTAAACTGCCAGGTCCCACACGACCCTAAACTGCTTCGTCCTGTACGACGATAAACAATTCATCATCATCACCGCATGATGTTAAACTGCGTCGCCCTTTATAACTACAAGTGTCTTGATTCCCATTCGCATGGTATACGTAGAAACGCTCAAGCATTTCGTCTTGATCCCAGCCCCTGAACTCTTCTCTTTGAATATCCCCCCTAGGTATAGTTCTCTCTGAGGATACTTGCATGATATGGTGTAGGATTCCTTATCTCCACTCATGTCAGGATTATGATGGTCGCACCATGTACCCACTCCCCATTTCTCTATCCTCCCATGTCCTCACTGCACAATGCTAAACTGTGTGGCCTTCAATAACTACGTACGGCTTGATTCCCATCCTCATGGTATACATAAGAATGCCCGAACATTTCATCTGTTGGACCATCCCAAATGAAAGAATCTCCCATAAGGTCAACACATATGGTGTGGTGCATTCTTTTTCCGCAATTCATGTCAAGCTCATCTCAATCCTACCATACACACCACTCCTCGGAAGTTTTCACCTCATTCATAGATGTGAACAGTTGTGCTTCACCCACTCCTTTAATTAGGACTCTATCATATTTCCCATCCAGAAGGTCCCCCGAATGGTAGGGATGCTAGGCCCAAGGGCTCTCCTACCACTTCAGGCCAAAACCCTCAAGGATGTTGGGAAACAAATTGATACAAGTCCCGCATTGTGAATATGGTCAGCGGTCAATGCTCATTTGTTGTTCCCATTCTAGGTCACTACAAGGATGCTGTGTTTCGAATATGGTAAAAAAATATCCTTTTTCATTAGAGCCACCCCAATATGTCCCAAAAATTGAGTGTAGTGTTCATTCTACCCCTTTGTATCTACATACGGTGAATCTCCTTCGGGTTATGCCAGTTCTCAGACCCTTACTGGGAAAAAGTCATGTCCAACTCCTTGTTTCCCCCACAGAGCACTGCTCACATGGGATTAGAAGCTGTGATGAGGCAGTAACCACAAAAGAGGTCATATGGGCATAGTTTTTCGGGATGCCCGACCTCATGCCCCTTGATCTATTCCGGCCCCTTGGCCTTTTCCATCCCCTAGCCCATGTTTTTATTTAGGATTGTGTGGGGTGGTGCAGACTCATGTCCTCATTCACATTGGGCAATTTTGCTATTCCACACATATCCCCTTGAGATATACCTCCCTTAATTTATCATCCATCCCGAGAGCACATGCCCTACCATGCTTCACGTGCCCCATCATTTGGGTTCCCATCATCCTTTATACCTAGAAGGGCCCCCGAATGACATGGATGCTTGACCCAAGGGCTTTCGTACCATTACAGGCTGACGTCATCGATGATTTCGGGTGAAAAATTGATACAAGTCTCGTGTTATGAATATGGTCAACGGTCGACATTCAGTTGTTTGACCTGAACTCCGGTCACATGAGGGAAGATACTGTGTTGTGAACCTGGTCAATACTTATCTTCAATTATTTTTGTTGCTTTGAGGACTTCCATAAGCACAATGATTTACCCTTTCTGTCCCACACATATGACATTAAACTAGGAATATGTGGTCTGAGATCTATGACCCTAAACTAAGATCACATTCATCCTCACTGAAGGACGTTAAACTACAATCTAGACAGGAATTCCTATTCGAGGCCCAGCCTTAGGCCTCTTGGCCTTCTTGGCCCCCCGGTCCAAGTTCTCACTCATTATTGTATGGTGTGGTATGGTATTATGTCCTCATTCACGTCGGGTTACTATCAGCACCGTAAACCTCCTTTGTGTGTGGTATCTTACCCATTTGTGTCTTTACTACATGATGGAAAACTACACATTACCTCCTTCAAGAACTATGTGCGGATTGATTCCCATCCTCATGGGATACGTAGGACCGCCCAAAAGTCTTGACATCAGGTCCAGCCCCATCTCTTGGAGATCTCCCTTTCACCTTGGGCCCTTGGCCTACCCTTTCCCAGGGAGGGGATTATATGGTGTGGTATGGGACTATGTCCTTATTCACATCGGGTCTGTAACGACCATGCCATGTACTTATCTATCATGATATTTCTCTATCCCCTTGTTCTATACTCGTCTTTTCAAATCGTCTGCTCTCTAGATGAGCCCCTCGATCCTACTCGGTGATTCACCAATGTTCCCAAGGGTACTCTGGTTTAGCACCTGGGATGTCAGATTCTACCCGGACATGCTTTCACCCATTTCTCAGGCTTCGTGTTCCCGTTAATTTGGGCTTCCATCACCTTTCACATCCAAAGGGACCCCTGAATGGCATGGATGCTTGGCCCAAGGGCCCTCCAACCATTACGGGCCAACGTCCTCAAGGTTTCTGAGCAAAAAATTGATACAAGTACCACATTGCGAATTTGGTCAACGGTCGATGCTCATTTTTTGTTCCCATTCTAGGTTAACATGATATGGATGTTGTTTGTCGAACACGGTCAATAGTTATCCTCCATCGTCATGAAAACCCCTTTAATCCTTGAATGTTGGTTACATGATTCACATCCTTGTCAGCCTCATCATGTTCAAATGGAATTTTAATACTCCTGACACTATCCCTTAGTTAAAATTTACACGTTAGGGGGAAAATCCATGGTAAAGGCATTATTCAGGGCTTCGCACCGACTTCCCTTTGGCGTGCATTCCAGGTTTTGCAAAAAACTACTTCTTCCCTTGTTTCCCACATCGAGTTTGAATCATGTGGGCTTAGGGATCTGGTTGAGGTCCACACTTGGAAGGGTTTCACTTATCCTTGGTTCGAGCTGTAGAACCATAAACTAAGATCTCCTTTAGAACTATGTACATCTTGATTCTCATTACAATGGGATATGCAAGAACGCCTAGACATCTTGTCTTTGGGTCCAACTCATGTTCCACTAATTTATCTCTTCTGTTCTTCCCCCGGTGCTTTAACTCTTACAGGACTGTGTGTCCTGGTATGGGCATCTATCCTCATTCACGTTGGGTTTTCGTTAGCCGCACCACGTATGCCCCTTTCTAGAAGTTATCCCCTACTTCATGTCCCATATGACATTAAACTGTATGTAGTCCCACACGACATTAAAAGGAACCTTCAAGAAATATGTGTGGCTTGATTCTCATCCATATGGGATACATAGGAACACCTGGACATCTCGTCTTTGGGTTTAGCTCAATTGAGAGCCATCTTCTCTTGTCCCATGTCTTTTAATTTTGTCTGGCCCCTCATCCTAAGGTTCCTTTTACGGAATCATGCATGGTATGATGTGGACCTCATCCTCATTCACTTCAGATATGGTTTATCACATCATGTACATTCCCTTTATAACCTCATCATTCTTGTATATGTCTAAGCCATATGAATCTAGACTTTTCTAACTAGTCCCACATGACTCAAAACTATTGCGTCTATCCTGCACGATGTTAACAATTCATGGTTGGTCCCATCACATGACCCTAAACCGTGACATTATCGTTCTAGCTGCACGAAGAAAAACGACACTACACCGTGATATCCTCACTCGAGGATGAATCATTTTTAGTATTAGTCATGCACCATACCATTTGTCAATGCCTACACACGGCTTGACTTTTGGGGTGATTCCTGGAATTTCTATCCTAGGTACATCACTATGGAAAAAAACTCATTAATCCTAAAGGACAAACAAGATCTATCAAATACCGCTTTTTTTGGGTATGGGCCAGACCCACAAAACCTTATTATACCTGGCACTAGTATCCCCCCCATGACATCTTAAGAACTATGTGCTGCTTGATCCTCATCCTCATGGGGTACGTAAGAATGCCTGTGCACTTTGCCTTGGGCCCAGATTAACCTTCGTTTTCAGTCCATCGACCTAAAACCTTCCCAAGGAACACAAGGTGGTTGGAACCCCAGGTCCCCATTCACGTCCGGTTTTATAATTATCCCACCACGTGTCTCCCACATTTCCTACCATCCATGGTCCGAGCTCTATGACTATAAACTGAAACCACTGCATGTCCTTTCCACATGATGTGAAACTACACGACATCCTTCAGAACTATGTTTGGGTTGATCCCATCCTCATGGGATACATAGGAACACCCATGCATTGTTTGTCTCTGGGTCCAGCCCCATGAATTTATGAATCTTGTCCCTTATTTTTTGGCCCCTTGACCAGAACACATCTGGGAATATGTGGTGTGGTGAGTACCTCTTAGGTTCTTACTCAAGTTGGGGTTTTAAATAGTCACACCATGTTCTTCCCATATCTTTTCCCTGCGTGGCCCAAGTTCTATGACCAAAAACCGAGATCTCCCTATGGGAACTACGCATCACATTTGGATGTTTCACCACCCTGCGCACAATCCAATAAATTAATCCCCTCTTAATGGTCCACCCTAAGACCTTAAGTTGAAAGTGTGTGACCCCAGGACCCCTATACTTGGGAAGGTACTCGACTCACTCTGTCTGATGCGTCTCATTGTCGTACATGGATGCACTCTAACAAAGAACCTGAAGTGTGGAATTTTCATGGGGACATTCCGCTCATTCCTTGTCCAAGCTTCGTGAGCCTGTTATTTGGATCCTTATCCTCTTCCACATCCAAAGGGACCCCCTTCATGGCCTGGTCTCATACCGCCTCAGCTCACCTTCCTTTTCGGTCCAACGTCACTAAAGACCCCATGCAACATTTGCGATAGGTCCCATGTTTCGAACATGGTCAACGGTCGACCCTCATCTGTCTATCCCCATTCTAGGATAATACGATATGGATACTAAGTTTTCAAAATAGTAAACAACTATCCCCTATCATCACTCCACCATCTTTGTGATCCAGATCTCAAGCATCATGATTCACATATTTCCACATCCTTATGTTCATGTGGAATTCCAATATCCTTGGCTTTACACCTCCGCACATCTAGGTGCGCTATATAGATAGGTCATCATCAGTGGGACGCCATTCACCTAGTGTCACATAATCCCTAATGTGTGCCTCCCTGTGCTAGGAATGTTCCATCACTACTTCTTGTTTCCCACATCGAGCACAACTCATGTGGGATTAATTGTTCTGGTAGGACGAGTATTGGCGCAACCACGTCATATGCATGTTTCCTCATCCCACAGGATGTTAAACTGCGCTCTTAGAACTATGTATGGCTTGATTCCCATTTTCATGGGGTACGTAGGAACACTCGGCAACTTTTCTTTCGTCCAAGCCTAATTTTCACTCTTGGTCCCCTGACCTGAAGAGTTTCCTCCGGGGATACGTGGTGTGATATGGACCAATTCCTCATTCACGCCGAGTTTATAGCTACCACCCCACATAATCCCTTCCCGGGATCTTCACTTTCATTCTATGTCCCATAGTATGATGTTAAACTACGCGAGTCTATATGTCCTCAACGCATGACACTAAGCTGTGGTTCTACCCTGAATATGTTTGGGATTCCCTATGTTAATCACAGGATGCATCAGTTTCCTATCTAGAAAGGATTATCCCTACCAGTGTTGATCCCTAACCACACTATGCCCCAAGAACTACGTTTGGATTGATTCCCATTCTTATGGTATACATAGTAACCCCGATGAATCCTATCTTTGGGTCCAGACTCAGGAACCATAATTCCCATTTCCCCCTCCTTTTCCAGTCCCTTGACCTGAGCTCTTTTGGGAAACCATGAATTTGAAACTTTACCCTAAACAAGTTCAGGATTCCCCATGATAACATAGGGAGGCAACAATTTCATCATCAGATAGGTCATATTCAAAATTATGTTTGATCCCTGATCAGATTGATGTACCCACCTAATACATTTCCACCATGGTGGTGTAATTTCAAGAGTGTTGGACTCCGGTCGAAAAAACCATCCCTCCACTCTCCATGATTTGTGTACCCTTTATTCGGATCCTATCCCTCTTTCATGTCTAGAGTAACCCCATAACAGTATGGATGCATGGACTATGGCTCACCTACTGGCTTGGGATAATGTTCTGGAAGATTAATGGATGAAATTTTGAGTCAGGCCCCATGTTTCAAACATGGTCAGCGGTTGCCCTCATTTGTTATCCCCATTTCTAATTAACACAATAAAGATAATATGTTTTGAATGTGGTCAACAGTTATCTTTCATTGTCACTCCACCCCCGTAGTGTTCCAAATCTTAGGTATTTTGATTCACACTTTCCATCCTCCCCTGTTCGGGTTTATTCTAGGACCCCTAGTGTAACCCTATTCGTTCACAACAGCACACTGGGAAAATGGTAGTTCAACTATTCTGAGAGCTTCATTCTCCAGTCAGGTATCTCCCCCCTCTTCCTAGGAATCTGGAATGGTCGTTCAGAACCCATATGCCCGAAACCTGGTCAGAACTCTTATGTTCAGATGAAATAATGTAGTGATCATCCCTTTTTTCTTACATTGGGCTTGACCTGCATGAGCTTAGGAATTTATCCCTGGACGTTTCATGAATATAACAGACGCGTGTAAAACTAAAACTAATAATGGGACTCATGCATGCTATGGAATCCAAATAATCAAATCATGAAATTGTGTTAGAGGGTTTGTGATATTTACATCACCTAAGTGTCTACCCCTCCCATGGATGGATTAACACCGTCAAAAGAAAGATGCAGCTCCACCACCCTAAGGCTTGTGGCATCCATGATTTTATGTCGCCTTCTCAATTATCTCTCCTCCTCGATATCAGTGGGGCATAATTCATTGGCTATAATCTGGGCCCACTCTACGTCAATCCGGATGACGGTCATTTCCTCATAGGCTCACCTTAGGCCCTCTCCGGCCTCTGCCAGCTATACCTTCAACCGTAATATCAGCCCCGATTGTGCGTTAAGGGTGGCTGAGTGCTTGTCCGCCCGACTCTATAGTCTATGGGAATCATCTTCAGTCTCCTAGAGCATCTTGATGTCTATTTCCTTCCTCCGCTTCCATTCCACACCAAGGCCATGGTCGTACTCCCGAATCTTCTCTTCCATGAGATCTCAGATGAGTAGGTGGGGACGCCGAGTATCCACTCTCCCAGCACACAGTTCACGTAGTCGTTAGCGAAGCCATTCCATCTCATCCATCCATAGTGCTTGGGGGTGTTATTAACAAAGCGCGTAATCAGATTCCATGATCGGAGACATACTATTTTTCTGTCCTCTTCATTAGAGGTTGTTTCATCCCAGTCAATACGGTTGGCAGGCTCATATGTGGGGAATGCCCTCAAGAACTCTTAAGCAGGGTCCACATATGGTGTTTGATCGGGCATGGAAGGACCTGGGATATCTGATTGATCATCATCTTCAGGTCCCACCTCAATTATCTTATGCACATCCCCACTCACGGTCCCACCAGTGATCGAGATAGTAGCGGTTCGGTCAGTCTGGATATTTTCCTCCATGATCACCAGCATTTCTCTAGGAAGGATGCCACCAGAAGCCCCGACCAACCCCGCTAAGGCGGCCCACACCATTTTAATAACTATTCTCACTAAAAAGGTCTTGGAAATCAGTTGTCATGGTCAGTGAGTGAAAATCATGAATTTGGTATAAGATACTTATAGATTGAATTTTTGGTCTTGTTCTTAGGTTGACGCCATTGGGAACCTGAGGCATGGACCCTCATATATTACCGGAAGATCTGAAATCCCCAGAGAGGTCACCTCAGGCGCCTTGGCTCCGTTGGACGTAGAAATTGATGCATCCACATCTGTGGATCCCGAAGGCCCCACATCTGAATCCACTATAGGAAGAGAATGAGTTCTGTGAATTAGCCTTTCCTATATAGTTTGAACATTAACGGAGGGTCCAATATAGTTTGGAAATAGATCCTGGGGATTGGATCTGTGATTTAACCTCAAGTGCCTCGTTGTATTCTTCAAGCTTTGATCCTTGGTCACCAACTTCACCCTCTTCCAACAGGCACCCTATACCGGCCACATCCCCCCCGGAGGACTCGTCTGATTCTGCCGGCTGAGGGAAGCACTCTCTCAGTTCAGTAGTGAAAAATTGTGGAGGGACTGTACAATCTAGCAGAACCTTAACGCAGTCTGTCATTAGACAAGGGACACCCCGAGAATGTAAAAAGTCATGTAGCTCTGCTAGGTACTGCTCTGCCTCTACCTGGGCACCGTAAGGCCGACCTTGATAGGTCCTATCCTAGGAAAGTCCATCCCCTGATGGTTCAGGTGTTGCCACATCTCAGGAGGGTTGAGGAACTGACTGTTGACTTCCTAGATATCCTAGGCCTCTGGGAAGGAATCATCCTTCGGCATGTCTATGTGACATAGCTGCTTCCCTGGATCCTGAGCGGATATCCTATGGAATCCCCTCGGTGGCCTCCCTTTAGGGTATCTTTTTGCTTCTGGGGCCACTGGGTCTGTTGCCGCTGCCTCCCCCTCAACCGGTGTGGGCCCCTTCACCATGCTGGCCCCACTTCCATGGGATGTACCTGCCACCTTCCAGCATCGGCCTTGAGGTTGGGGAGGTCCACCATTACCAGCCCAGAGAGTCGACTACTTTAGCATTTCCCCCGGGTAGGCCGACTCCCAATGTTGGGAATACTCTTTGACCAACCTGAAGGATGGAGTGGGTGGAGGCAGCTCATTCCTCATATTTCCATCCTCTTGAGTGAACATGAGACACATCTTCCTCATCACACATGGATTCTCTTCAAGGCGCACCCTTAGGTAAACCTGGGGGGTTTGTCGCTGCATACACCGAAATTACTGGGAAAATCGATGTGAGGTGTATGACTCACAGAGTAGCTCATGGTCCACCCTCTCTACTAGGACTCCACCTAGAAAGGCTAAAAGATAAGACCGATACTATTATGTCCCTCATCCATCATCCGTGAAGGCCCCCGTTGGAATCAGGAATGGATGGAAGTTGAACTCTTTTACCTTCCACACTCGGTTTAATACCAACAGGACGGTCAACTTGGCCAGAAAGCTCCCTATGGCGTTTAGGATGGATGGGTGAAAGTCCGATCTTGGAGGAGAAATAGGGTTTGGGTATTCATTAAACCCCCTAATGGGCACCTCTATCCACTCGTACAGAAGGTGGAATGACCCACATATCCTCAGTGGCCTCTTCCCCTCACTGATGTGCTAGATCATTTTGTACATCTTGGAAAGCATCGGGATTCCGAGATTCACTCTCCCTCTGGTCGCTAGCATGGATGCCTTGATGAAGGTGCTGGGTTGAACGCCTTTGTTTGCATCCCTCGACGACAAGATCTAGCCGCAGATGAAAGCCGTGATGAATGCTGCCAGCCTGACTATCGGCTGCTGATCGGTACTGATGCTAAACACCTAGGTTTTCCACTATATGCCCTATAAGAGCCACCAGTACGAGTACTCCTTGCCCCGATGATCTCCCTTTGGGCATGTCTGGGGCCTCACTAGGAACTGTCTATTTTCTGGGATGTTCAGAACTTGATTGAACCACCGTCTGAATTGGACATCTCTCACCGCTTCCTTGTACTCTCTAGGCACCAGCCTCATCAACGCCATCTCTAGTGGCGACATCTGCTCTGGATCCTCCCACACACCCATAACATGGAGGAATTCGTCGTACATCGCTCCTAGTATCGGGACCCCTGAGATGTAATGCATGTCCAATAAACTGATGCCAACCTCCCCATTATGTAGGTGGAAGGTATTGGTCCCCAATGACCACCGGCTCAACAGCTCTGGCATCAGCTGCTTCGGCTGGTAGATGTAAAATTGGGAGACCCAGGCCACCTCATATAGACCGAATCTCCTAAAAGCTTCCACTAACTCATCACACGAGGTGCTTACCCAGTAGGCCCATGCCCAGTTGTCCGTGAAGTTGCGTCCTTGGCGTAGGTCCCACTCATCAGACCATCCCATCTTCGGGTTCCTTAGCACTGCCTTTATGATTGTTTGGTACAGAGGAGGGGATGTCTCCGACTGCAATGCTTTCCCGTCAATGTCGTTCAAAATATTGTATAAACAATCAGTGGTAACATGCATTATGTTCTCCCGAGCATGGTCGTTAGCCTCCCTGAACCGCTGGCATAGACACGACGTGCTCCTCAACCAGTAGGCTGGCTCATCCCTACTTGCTTCAAGGTTGAATATGTCATCCCTCAGTCCAAATCCATACAAAGTCAGCCTCTTACACATCAGGTTGTCCCTTTGGCTTTCAAACAATATCTGCACCAACGAATCATGGGCGGAGTGGCTCCGTACCAACTCCCCTAGACCCAATTTATTTGCCATATCTTCCCTTCGGGCAGTGTCCGCAAGGACCCCCCTGATGACCTCTTGGTGAGCCATCTTGTCATTAAAATTTAGTTAATTTTCGGACTAGACCGTGATGCTCGATCATGAAGCTCGACCGCAGACGATAATCACGGAGACCACTCGCAGAGCTCGATCTGAATAGCAGAATTGCAGATCCAAGCGCTAACCTTCTGACGCAAGTCTCAGAGCACACTAAAATGTTTGTTGTGTGACGTTAAGAAAAATTCCGTATTCGCGGAGAAGGAATTTGGAGTAAGAAGAGCTTTGTGAATCGAGTGTGGCGAAAGTTAAAATCGCAATGGAGAGAAAAGGAAAAAAGAGAAGTCAGCCCCACTATTTACAGGCGATGCCCTAGGTGCTTCGTGGCGCGCCCAGCCACAGCGGCCTTCACGGTGTTCCCAGCCCGCACATCATAGCTCCGCTTCCCGGGCCTCCTTCGAGAGGCCCCTTCACGAGCTTCCTTCACGAGGTCAGTTCATGGGTAACCAAGGAATTTTCGTGATGGGCCCTCAGACATGGATTCTTGTTTTTTCCTCGACTCCCAGTCTGAGGGGGGGGGGGGAATTTGTTGATGCCCAAATTGGGGGTGAACTGAACACCTGAAAGCTTTAAATATTACCTCGTGAAGACATATCACGAAGCTCCCAGAGCCCTGCGACCGGAGCCAAAGAGAAACTTCACAACGAAGTGCCTTGAAGCAAGGAGGTGGGATAGCTCTGAGAGAACCTTTGATGTTCATGACCCACCATGAAGAAAAAAGGCAGGACAGCTCCGTGATCCCCATTGACGTTCGTAACCCGCCGCGAATCAAGGAGGTGGGACAATTCAATGAGCCCCTTTGAAATTCATGACCTTCCACAAAGCAAGGAGGCAGGACAACTCTGCAAACCCCGTTGAGGTCCGCTACCCACCGTGAAGAAAATTCTTTCCTTGTGCCGAGCGAACCCTGCTTCACGGCACCTCGTGCCTATAAATTCCTAGATCCCCTCAAGACTGGGGGACAAACTCTCTGACCTTTCACCTTCCTAGCTCTCGAATTATGAAGCACTTCCTACTCTGTGAACCATGAGCTCCTCAAGGTACTTTTTCTCCACGAAGTACCTCCCCCTTTGCCTTAATTGAGCCCATTTTCCAGAAGGGATGCCTTTCTTAAAGCCTACGGGTCTTCTCAGAGGAAGGAAATCCCCAAGGGGACTCAGGTCATCACGGAGCACTTACGTTTCGCGAATCACCCTCCATGCATGTAACCCAAGTGCCAAGGCTAGGTCACTATGCATCAATAAGCACATTTCTTCATAATGCTATGCTTTGCAAATCACCCTTAATTTGTGAGGCATTGCATCATGAATCCCTTTCCATTTCGTGAAGATCCTCCCATATTCACCTATGCCCTATCCCTAGCCTAGGAAACTGTACTTCGCGAAGCACATCCCTTCATGGAGTCCCTCCACTTCACAGGGCACCAGAGATTCACAAGGCTACTACCTGTGAACCCCATTGCTCCACAACTCCTTTTCCCATGTGGCTCTTCAGGTTTTCACGAAGCAATTTCAACGTCCCTAGGATGATACTTCCCATTGTGTTGCTTCACATCATGGTTATTCTCATAGGCACACTAATGGATATTTCTTATTCACATAGCCACGCTAACATGGACCCCCAATGGTTCGCTCTATAACACCCCTTAACCATGGTGTTGCCTGTCCCTTCTCTTCATTAAGGTGCAGAGGGTACCAGTTATGTAAGTCCTACGGGTGCAGAGTGAAAACTCCCTCGTACGAGCTGTAGGACATTAAACTGCCAAGCGCCATCGTCCTCAGCACATGAAATTAAAATGTGACTTCCCCCCATGCATCCTATGTGGGGAAAGGGAAACCACCCTGGTGTAAGCCCCTATCTTTCCTTGTAGGAGGTAGCACCCCTGCTCCTCGTCTCTTCCTGGGTGCCAAATCCCACTCCCGTTGGGCTTTGTCACAACCTTGGACCCCCTCATGGAGTAAATCCCAATCTCCATTGCATGGGCCGCTAACCGTGTGTAAGCCCCTATTTCCTATTTTGGTCTCTAACCACGCATGAGCCCCACTTCACTTCCCACGGATGCACCTTTCACGACGTGATCGTTAGGTATTTGTTTCCTTTTGTTTCTCACATCGAGCATGAATCACGTGAGATTAGAGTAAGCATCGACCATAACACCTTGGGCAGCCTAGAGTGTATGCCCTAAACACCAACCAAAAATATGAGGACTTTGATCCCTACCAAGGCAGGGTATGTAGGAAGCCTCCATGAGGTTCAAACCCACCAACCCAGTCGTTCCAACCTCCTTCACGTCGGTTCACCAAATACTTTGGTAGCCTAGAGTGTAAACCCTAAACCCCAACATGAACTACGAGGTCCTTGATCTTTTCCAAGAATGGGTACATAGGAATGCTCCATAAGGATCAATCCCACCACCCTGATCATTCAGACCTCCTTCATGTCGGTTCACAAACACCTTGGGAAGCCAATAGTGTAAGCCCCAAACACCCAACCTGAACTACGAGGAATTTGATCCTTGCCAGGGTAGGGTATTTAGGAAGCCTCCACGAGATTCAAGCCCACCACCTTGGCCATTCCAAAATCCTTTATGTCGGTTCACCAACACTTTGGGATGGCTCAGAGCATAAGCCCTAAATTCCCCCCATCTGAACTATAAGGACTTTGATCCTTTCCAAGGCAAGGTACGTAGGAAGCCTCCCTCAGGTTCAAGCCCAACCCCCAGTCGTTCCGACCCACCTTCACATTAGTTTTCCTACACCATCCATCTAGACCCCAGGTCCTTATTCACATTGGTTCACCTTCATCCCACATGATGTTAAACTTCAAACCCCACGCAGTGGTAAGACATTGTGTCCCCCTAGTCAGCGGTAAGTCATTGTGTCACATAGTCAGCAGTAAGCCATTGTGTTCTCTATTCAGTGGTAAGTTGTTGTATCCTGATCAGTGGTAAGCCGCAGCATCCCCCATTTAGCGGCAAGCCATTACAATTCCATTTACTGGGATCTACTTCTTTGGTTCGTCCTAGCGGCCTCAAACTAACCCAGGCTATTAACCATGCATAAACCCTAAACACTTCATCAGGTTGTTGTCCTATGTGTACACCCTAATTCAATCTCATCGCCTGACCTTTCCCTCGAGCCTATGTGTCTCGGAAAGGTCATGTCCCATCCTAGAGGTTCCACTTCCTCCGGGTCCCATCCATGCGTCCATTCTTACAGGCCGCCTCCTCAGACATCCCATCACGCTTCTAAACTATACAGACTTTGATTCCCTACCACGAGGAAACATAAGAAGTCTCCCTAAGACTCAAGCCCAACATAACCGTCATCCTCACAGCAGTTCCATCCCTTTTTCCACCCATTTCACTCATCACCCCATCATCTATCTTGATTCTTACCTAGGCCGCCACATCCTGGTGAGGTCATGTCAACCCACCTACCTCAGAGTGTCCTCCATGGGTTATACTCATCTGATCCACTCTAGTAAGTGTTCTGATCTGCCCGATCTGTCTCCGCTGGACGTTAAAATTGCAGCATACCCTATGTTAAACATATGAAGATGGGGAAAACCTCAGAGATTTGCCTATGGCATATAATTCCTTTCATTTGACGTAAGATTCCTCAGGCTCCCACTCCCTCGAGAATCCCTATAATAAGGAGAAGAAACCCAGACACGCCAGTGTTCCAATGTCCAGAAATGCCAGTCATGACCAACGTGACTACTCCCCTGACCAATGGTTTCTGCCCAGACTGGACCCTTTTGAATTTCAAGAATGTAGCAGTGTAATTAACAGTTTTCCATGAAAATATGGTGCATGGAATAGTTTCACAAATAACATCTTAAGTCTATAAGGGGGACACAGATTAGGTGATGAGTTCTGAGGAGGAATCCACAGAAGGAAGAACTGACATCCCATCATCCCATTTAAATCAAGGAGAAAACATCCCTAAAAAAGGAACATATGCAGCCCACCATTGGAAATATGGAAGGTGGGGAAACAAAATTGCGCCTTTCATCCTCAAGTAGACGAAGACGTGTGCGTTCGTGAAAGCACAAGAAACAGAAGATGAGAGATAGGTTCTAGACAAATGAATCATATATGTGAAGCGAAATCATCTCTGGTAGAGGAATATAGATATCCATATCCACACAGATCTACACCACTGATTATTAATCTAGGCTCATTGTATTCTGATTCAGGTAACAAAATATCTATAAGGAGTTACTAATGTCCCTCAGGAAGTCCCCATTCAAGAATGACAAGAGGATACATAGAATATTAACCCATAACACCTTGTGAGATGAATATATTCCATGATTTACATCCATAAACCACTAGAAAAGGACAAACCACAATAAACCGAAATACCTGGGATCCTTACACCATGCTTGGACAAAATATTATTCCAATACCAGAACCACACAAAAGGATTTTAGATTCAAGTATGAGACCCGAGTTGAAGAAGCCAACTCACATGGGCTCACAGAGATGAGGAATTCTAGGATTGGTGGTTTTTCCACTTCAAATATCACCACCAACATTCATTTGGGGCACTCTGAGGCTTCAGAGAAGGCCGCAGATGGAATGTACAATGCCGCCCAAGGGGCATCCTTGGCCTTAGCCGGAAATTCAAGGATGACCTCTAGAAATTAGGGTGACCAAGATGTATGAGGAAGTTAGTGAAGGGAATCCTTATAGGAATCAAATCGTAGAGTTGTAGGAGGATATATCGGTAGATTATGTCTTTTTTTCATCTTTCTTTTTTTATTTTTTTCTTATAATATGGTTTTGACACCAACTCACTTTATTTTTTCACATTTGTGTTAGAATACTCATTTTTTCCCATATAATCATTATAATTATTTAAAAATTGTGATTAAATTTCCTATTAAAAGTTATTTTAATATTTATAGAAAACTTGTTTCATTGATGGAATATGAGTCTGGGAATGAAACTAACATTGATGGGGTGGTTTTGAGTAAAAGTATTTATTTTTCAATGGTATAAATTATTTCATATTTATAAAACCATTCAGATCTTATTACCTGATATCTGATTTTTTTATGGGTTAACTGTGTAATTTAACATCTCCAAAAATAATTTCACTAAACCATGAAGTGTGAAATTTTATTACTTAATTTAAGGTAAATATAAGATAGGTTAATACTTCTTAGCTCTCCAAAATTATTATTTCATATGATCAATCGATATATGATCTCTTTCATTAGTATAGCGGATTAAGTTATGCATGTGTACCAATTATATAACTATTGTATACACTCAACGGAATAAAAAAAATTAAAAAATATAAACAAAAACATATAAAATATGGGGATATAGAGGTTGAGTGATCAATGTTTGAATTATGTGAATTATTAAGTGATCCAGTCCTAAAATTTGAATATGAAGGATATAGGGATGGTTTGGTTGAAAGAATCAGGTAAGTATAATTTTTTTAAAATAACCCATACTTATTGGATAAAAGATTAATAATAGCATGAAGTGGTTATCACACACATATGTGAAGATTTAGTGACATGGTTTTCTTTACAATTATTTTCTAGGACTTGTATCATATATCTCGTTGACTTTTGTTCTAATATAATTTGTGAGACACTCATTTCCATTATTACAGAGGTTAAATCTAGCACAATCCTTCCTTTCCTCATAATGCTATCATGAAATTAAGTTACAATTAATGTTAAATCTTTATAATTTTTGGAAAATCTTCATGTATCATTTTTCAAAATGCGAGTTTTCTCTGGAGTGAAAATGTTTTGGTGTAAGGGTATGATCACATTAAGATTCACTATCCATTAACAAAATTAATTCGGTTATTTAATGTTTAACAATTTAAAAAACTTAAATTTTATTTTTTTTATGAGTAAAATGTAGGAGGAGGTGATTTGGAGAGCCTGTGATGAAATTCAAAAAAAATGGGCCGAACTGAACAAGATCCCAAGAACACATGTGGTCTAAATTTTAAACTTTAGCTAATCTTTGAATCCAATTTTGAAGAAATTTTGTGGGACAATGAAAAATATGTTAGAAACAATTTAAAAGAAGACTATTTAGACCAAGTAATGAATTTTGAGGCCCAAAATTCACCACCATAGAATAGAATCTTTAATGTTAACAGTCTCGAGGTAACATCATTAATTCAGCCATATCTTAGGTCATATGCCTCTAAATGATGCCAATTTTTAGGGGATATAGTCAAGAGGTGGTAAAAAAACTTTTTAGTTATTTTAAAGTAAGATAAGGCTATCTGAAATCCAAAAAATGTCATCCAAGTGGTTTTCAAAATTTAGGTTTCTTAAAATGACCTTCCACATTGCCTATAAATTTTCACCTTTGGCACCCCATTTTAAAGTTCAACTATGAGAAAATCTCCATCCAATTTGGAGATTTTTAAGGTTCTTCTCATCCATTTTAAGGATCCATAGCCCCTATGCTTATATGGAGATTAAGGATAAAGGTGTAGTTTCACCCAAGTATCCTCATAATCTTAATGGTGGCTTAAATAGTAGAATATCATTATCAGAGAACTACACACATTTCCATGGAGTTCCAACAATTTATTTTATACTAGTACGATGTTATTTTTGTTTGTAAATATTTCATTTTTTTCGTATCATGACATGTTAGAAATATAACTTCATTTTTTTGTATCATTTATCAAAACACTTTTAATTTTTTAACTGATTAGATTGATATATAATGTTTGAGTCTAGTTTGTTCATATTGGACAACACAATCTTCTATTTTCTCCCACACACAAATGATATTTTAGTATTATTTATAAGACAAAATTCTGTGATTATGTTACAAACATTTACAATGATATTTTGGTTTGAAAGTTTGGTTCGAGGTTCATATTTTTAATGGGAAAAGGCAGTAATAAATATCTTAACTACCATTAACCATTGAATTTTATTAAACCAAATGTAATTATCAAAAATGTGAACATGATTTAATGTGTTTTGAAATCGAAATGGACAACTTCTTCTAACTATCTTAGAAACCCACCTTTTAATTTAAATAAAAAACATTAAGTTATTTTATTTTATTATGAATAATCATTTAATCCTCCCATTTTTAAATTTTATTTTCAAAAAAATTATCAGAAATACATACTATAAACCGCCAGTGATCCTTATGAGATAACCTAGGGTCTAACCTAGTCTTTATTTCATCATCTAAATCTTATTAAATTTAATGTCATCAAAACACAGTCAAGATATCTAAGGAAATAATTTAATAATTTAGATATCCTAGGATGAAGTTGGAGAATGAATCCTATTGGGACCAAACCTAAATAAGGAAATGACATTGAAATTCCAAGTTTTTCATAAGAACATCCAAGAATAAAATATTAGATAAAAGAGTTATAAAAGTAATAAATAGATAGATCTAGAATTTTATGTTGGTGAGAAGGTATTCCTATAAATTTCTCAATTAAATAAGGTTATTATATACCAAAATAATGGAAATTTGAGCCGTATTTCTATTATCCCCTTTGAGATTCATGATCATGTAAATATAGTTTCTTATTTATTAGAACTTCCACTAAACTTGTCTCAAGTTTATGATATGTTCAAAAAATATATTTTGAGGAAGTACATACATGATCTTTCATATGTATCAAACATATAGGTTGTACCATTGGAGCATGAAAAATCTTATGGGGAATATCCAGTGGATATTTTGGAATGAAGAGAGAATTTTTTTGAAATAATAAGTCTCACATGGTAAATGTTTTTTGGTGAAACCATATATTTGAGGAAGCTACATGGGGATACAAGGATATAATGGAGTGGAGATATCCTCAATTATTTATATTATAGTTTTGGTATTTTTATAGAAAAATTAATTTTAAGGGTAGTATAATGTAACATCCCAAGTTTTTTTATGTATTTCCTTTGAAATATTGTTTAGGTATTTGATAACTTTTCTCTCACACAACCTTGAGTCTAAATGAACCATAATATAATATTCCATTATAAAATAGATCTTAAAATAGAAGGTAATAATATTAATAAACAGATTATAAAAAAATATGTATAAAAGCTTTAAATAATTCAAATGTTTTGATAAATTCCTAATAAATACTCAATTATCAGTAAAGTTATTTTATCCTTCAAAAATATGTTTTATTTAAAAAATAATTTATTGCATTTTACGAATGAAAATTATAATTAATATATGACATTTTTATAAATGGTATTTTATTAATGAATTTAAAATTTAAAATTATTATGTCAATGTTATCTTGTTGTGAATTTTTAATATTTTTTAAAATAAAAGATTTATTTTTCAGTGAATAGTGAAAAATACCACTTATTATAAAACTGTCATTTATTTTTAAGTTTATGCTCCATTATTTTTTGAATTTTTATATAAACGAAATTATAATATATGAATTATAAATCATATAATTAATAAAATATTAATAAATATTACACTTTATTTTGGTAAAAGTTCATTTTTGGTTTGAAAACATATTTTTTCTAAAAACCATTTTTATACACACAATGTGTTTTTATCTTAACAAATTATGTTAATATCTATTGATTAATGGTTTAAATGAAATATATAGATTATATATTCAAATAAATATTTTATAATTTGATTAATGGTTATTAAAATTTTTCTAATAGAATATTTGTTTGTGCTTAAAACTTCATTTTTCTAAAAATGGGTTTTCATTGCGTTTTATGCATATATTTGAAATAAAATTCTTCCAGTTATAGAAATTTAATCTTGTAAAATATATTCAATATTTTTAATCACTACAATAAATATAATATAATATTTTAAACTCTATTTCGGGTCATAATTGATAGTAAAAACAATAAAATCTTCTAACATGGTTGTAGGGTTCTGAAAATTCCACAAGGGGGGAATCCGATTACCCCAAGACTTGGAAAAGGACAGAACTAGTCCACGTGCCGTCTTCCAGCAACAGCATGCGGCCAGTTCGGCAAACCACAATTCCGCGGACCAGCGTTGTCCGTGAAGCAGAGGCGAGGATCCTCCGTGGGCGTGAAGCAGGGCGAACGCCAAGCCAATCCACCCCCGCTAACAGCACGAACCGGCCCATGCAGCATGCACCGTCACTCACGAAACGGAGGCAGAAGTCGTATGCGGCCGTGAACCTCCTCGCTCGCGAAAAGGAGGTTAAATCCATATGTGACCGCATAACTCATCATTCGCGGAACAGAAGAAGAGAAGTGAACGACCGTGGAGCAATTCCACAAATCTCGGTTCCAAAAATACTCGGTTGACCGAGTCGTCTGTGGGTGGGGATTCATTCATGGGCTTCAGCAGAAAGTTCCATGGGCCCATTGATACTACCTCTTCACTACTCTATAAATAGACCTCGAGGGGAATCAATGAAAAGACAAGAAGGATGGGTGAAACCCCGTGGGGAGACGCTGGAGAAATCACTCCCAGTGGTAAAGTTATGTGGCCATCCGCGGACCCCATATCATTCGCGGATGCACTCTTCTGCATAGAGGAGAAACCAAACCGCGAACCACACGCGGTCATTTCCTTCGCGGATTGTCCCTCCGTGGCCATCTCTTTCACAACCACCCCCTCTGCGGACCAGCATCGTTCGCAAAATGGAGGTGGAAACCCCTCCGCAGGTGAAAATTAGGATGGGCGCCAACCCCTTTGCGGCCATCCTTTGCAGATAGCCTCCTTCGCGGCCTAGTCCTTCGCGGCCTGCTCCCTCACGGCCAGCTCCTCTGTGGACACCTTTTGTGGACAACCAAACCGAAAACCACATTCGGTCAGCTCTACATGGCCGGCTCCTTCGTGGACAGCCCCTCCGCGACCATCTCCTATGCAGCCAACTCTACTGCAGCTAGTCCCTCGCGACCAGCTCCTATGCGGCCCGCCCCATGCACAAAACACCATGCACTCGTTGGTAGAGTCTTTTACATTGCACCCTTGCGCCGCCCCAACATCCATCCAATACATGTCATGAGTCGAGCAACTCCTCATGGCCCTCCTATAACCCCATTACCTAGATCCTTTTTCTAGGTTCATCCAGAATGGGCCACTCTTGCATAAGTCCCACACCAACCATTGCTAGGTATCTCCTACCTAGTCTTCCTAACCACATGACGCTAAACTGTATCACCCTAGTCCTATACATATGACATTAAACTATAAAAAAACAGTCCTATCTACATGATTTTCAACTTTAGTCTTCTCTATGTTCCAAACTTAGGATTCCTCTTTCTCCAAACAAGAGATGCCTTATGCTCCAAGCATAAGATGCATAATGCCATGATCACAATGGCGTACCTTCAAGAGCATTGGAATCTATTCAAACATTCCATCACTCCACCTCATGCTTTGTGTGTCCTTCATTTATATCTTCATCCACTTCCATGTCTGAATGGACCCCCTAATGGCCTGGTCCCATTCCGCATCGGCTCACCTATTGTCCTGGGCCAATGCCCTAGAAGACTTTGGATGACACTTTGAGTCAGGTCCTGTGTTTCAAACACGGTCAGCAGTCAACCCTCATTAGCATGTCCCCATTTCAGGATAACGTGATATGGATGCTGTGTTTCGAACATGTAAAATAGTTATCCTCCATCGCCATGCCACCCTCATTGCGTTCTGAATGTCGGACATGTGATTCACACTTTTCATCTCCCTTTATTTGGACTGATTCCAACTCCCTTGGCATTATCCTACTTGTGCACTTGCGCATAGGTGAAGGCCTCAAACCACCAGTGGGTTGGGATTCCCTCATGGCCAGACATGATGAATACATCGTGGGCATCCATCCCGGAGTAAGCCTCGACTTTTTAAGCTGCTCAATGTGTAATCCCTGCTCCACTTCCCACATATGCACCTTTCGTGACGTGATCGTCTGGTACCTGCTGCCTCTTGTTTCTCACACCGAGCATGACTCACGTGGGCAAAGAGTAATAATCAAACATAGAATCCTCCTATGGGCCTCCTCAGAGTGTAAGCCCCAATCCATTACCATGGGCCTCCACAGAGTGTAATCCCCAAGCTAATGTGAACTACGAGGACTTTTATTCCCCACCATAGGGATACGTAGGAAGCCTCTATGAGGTTCAAGCCCGATCACCACCGGACCCCTGGGTCCACATTCATGTTGTCTCTCCGACACTCCTGTTAGAACTACGTGGAATTTGATCCCTATCTCTCAGGAAAGGTACATAAGAAGCCTCCCTGAGGTTCAAGACCAACAACCGGTCGATCAGACTATCTTCACATCAGTTCATCGCACCACTCCTAGTGCCGCCTCAATGAGTCCAGACTCCTCGGGGTCATTAATCCAACAGGAGATGGTAAACCTCAGGCATAAATGATTCTGAACCCCTACGTCCAGCTTACCATTGAAAACCAAGAGTAATCCGTGGATACTATGATTGGGTGTAAACCAAAGATTCAAGAACATATGAATATATCTTAAATCTACAAGAGAGTCCCAGAACAGACAATAATTCCCCCCAAAAGGGTGTATGAGCCCGACTTCCATCCTCTCGACCAATGTGAGTTCTTTAGTGTTGCTGGCCAAATCGTCTAGTGAACGCCTGCCTTTGGAAAGAAGGTCCACCTATCCTTGGATATGGAACCATTGGGCATTTTGAAACCGATCTGAAATAATGGTTACGGTTAAAACAAGTTTTAGAGGGGGGGATTAAAGTAAGAGAAAAGGGAAATAATGACACGTAAAATTGAATAATTATTATTGTTTGAATACATTTGAAACTTATATTATCCTAAATTATAATTATTATCCATTTTTATCCACCTTTACATGAAACTGATCTTATATAATTGAAATATTTTAAGTAATTCCTTGTGTGTCCCTCCCCTCATTTATAAAAGGGAACCACTTCACCAACCTAATTAACAAAATTATTCTTTATAGATCAAATAATACATACTCCAAAAGACTTCTATTTTAATTTCCTTTATCCTATATCTTATTTTCATATTCAAAGACCAACCTTTCAAGGAATAATGTTTAAGGTAAAGGTTCCCTCTTAAAGAAGTAGTATATAAATATCAACCATGCTCTTTAAATTTTATTTATTATTCCCTCAACTATAAATATATTTTATAAATACTAAAATGATAAAGTAAATATCATCAATATTCTAATATGTTATTATTATTATGAAATAAGAATTTCTCATCTCCTTTCAATCAAATGGTAAATGAAAGCATCGCTCGTTTGTCCGTGTGAACTACCACCTGCACGTAGAGATATGATTCATTTTACATGACCATATTTTATGTTTGGTTATTATAACAGATTTAATATTTATATATGATATTAATTACATTATTATTATTATTAATATATAATTATAATATTTTATCTACCTTTGTATTATCCCATTTGTTGGTTGATGATAATGTGTCCCTTGCGTATGTGCGGACTCCTATCTCCATAAACGAATGTGATTCATTTTTCATTTATTATTTACATGGATAGTAATAAGAATTGATTTAATAAATATATGTGTTTTTATTATATAATAATGATTCCTTGAAAGTGATTTATTATTTATCTTTATTATTTTCCAACCACTAAAAAGTTTAAACATCACTCGTGGGTACATATAGAATACTTTCTCCATGATGTGATGTAATTCATTTTTAATAACCAATTTACATTAATGGTTATAAATATTTATATAATGATTAAGTTTTAAAAATTTTACATTATTAAGGTTACTTATATTATTTAACCATAATCAAAGTGTATGGACTAGGATTTCTAAAATGAAATACACCTGAATAATAAAACAAGTAACACACAGAAACAATGATATTAATGAATAATTATTAATAAATAGGTGTTGAAATGTTATAATGGGATTATATATGATATTATATGTATGAATATTTGTTTTTATAGAATTATAATAAATAAAAATTTATTATATAGGTGTTTATAGCACTTATGAAACAGGTCAGATATAAGGTAAAGGTTCTTCATCACAATTTTTGTTTCATTAAGACATGTTTGATGTTATGATCCTGTTTATGTTTATGAGGATTATATATTAATACTATGAAATTTTATATCATTTTTTCTTCATTATTCTGGTTATTTGAATTTATAATTCGAATTATTTCATCCAAGGGGATTTGATTCTAATGTTACTAAAGTGATAAGGTTTTACCATGTCAAATTGTTTTCTTTGGGACATATATTATGTCATAAATCTATATTATTTTATGAGGTGTATCTACTACTCATACGATATCTATTACCATGAACACCTTTATGTACATGGTATTTAATGTTTTAGTTGATTTTATTACATTCAAGAGAATTACAACTCAAATATTACCAAATTAATATGGGTTTAATGTTACTATCTCACATTTTTCTTGGATTGTTTTTGCTTAAATTTAGGATGATGAAATTATATTATGTATCTATTGAAAATATTATTATTTTTATATCTTAGGTCAATAATATTTTTCTTCCATATCCAAATTATATTTAATTTTTTTAGGAATGCTTTTAACATTACAAAATGATTTTATAAACCCATTTTACATATGTTTGAATTTCTATTAAAATATTTAAAATGAGTCTTCTTATAATTTTCTGAATAAGGTACTTATATATTTTTACCAAACATTTGAAGTTAATATTTATTTTAATGTAAATTATATGAATTTGTTTTCACCATCATGACTATTTTTTATCTAAATTTTACTTTTCATGCTTTTATGGTTATTTTCAATGAATGTTTTTCCTTAATATTTTAGAAATTTTATGATTTTTAATACATGATTTCAAAATGAAAACGGTATTTTACTCAAAAAAAATATTATAGTGATATTTTAAATGTATTTTCATCTTTAAAAAATTTCTTTGATACTTATTATACTTTATAGGCATATGATCTAATGTTACCAACTTTATATTTTCCTCTGGATGGTTATAAATCATGATAAAACAAGTTTTAAATTACTTGGGTTAAGCTATGATAAAATAGTAAATGTTTTCATGGTCTTATGAAACACATATGAATGGAATATGATTATGTGATTGCGGGGTATGTTACATCCCTATAATGAATTGGTAAAAAATTAGTGTTTTATGAGCTCAATGGGTAAATGAGAGGTTTTCCTATGCTCAAAAGAGGGTACACATAAGGTTGTCTTAAACCCAAAAGAGTGTACAAGAGTGGTTATCCCAATCCCAAAAGAGGGTAAATAGTATGTCATACCATGTTTTAAGTAGGTACATGGGTGGTTATCCCAAGAATACCATGTGATGAATGTCTTGGTCTGTATCATTAACACAATATTTAAGTGATTATGATTATTCAACACTTTATGAAACTCTATTTTAACGTGATCTTATGCTAATGTTATGCTCTTGTGGATCACATTATTTGGTTCATCTAGGATTAATATTTTAAAAAATAAAAGGCTTTATATAATTACTCACTATTATGATCAATTAATCGGTGGGTATGATTTTAAAATTATAAGCTCATGTACCAACACCCATAGGATCATGATATAATTACATATGACCATTGATTGATATCTCCCTTTTTAACCTTACTAGGAATCTAAACTTACCCTTTATTAAGTTTCATTATCCTTAGGATATGATGAATGTTTTTAAGCATTATATGTATAATAATTGTTATAGTTGTGAATAACTTAGTGGTAGATGATGTAGATCTTTAATGTACTAGTTGTTTATGAATCCATGTTTCCAAAGAAACTCTAATTTTATGGTTGTGGAATTGATCATAATGATATGTAATGAATATTCATTAAATTAGATACAATAAATATTTATGTAATGTTTGGGTCACCTCAAGTTCACTCCCCTTCCATCATAATCATTTAAAATTACCAAATAATAAATTCTAGTACAAAATTTTGAGATTTCTTTTTATTTAAAAAATGATGGGTTCATAAAAATATATTCTTGGTTGGTCAATAAAAACTTTATAAAAAAATTTCTATTTTTTATACTAAATACACATTATTAAAGAATCACAAACATGGGTCAAAATAATAAATGATGTGTAGAAATAAATTTTTAAAATTGAATCCTAAAAATAGGCATAGTATATTGTTACGAAAATTAGTGCATGACCATAAAATAATTTAAGCCTAAACGACATCCCTAAATAATGTTTTTTTTTCAAAAAGAAAGAATGTTATAAAAAAATACATATTGTGGGAGTTTTTGAAACAACACTTTATAGAAATTTTGTTACTTATTTTAAAGAAGTGGGAACTCCTTAAAAACCACAGATAAAAAAAATTAATTATACAATATATTTTTAAATTCAAATATAGAATAACTCTTATTTTCTGAAAATCATTGAGAAATAGAGGAATGTTTTGAAGATTTTGACATAGATTTTTTAAATGAATTCATTAAACATGATAATTATTATTTTAAGAAATACCTTAAAAATATTTCGAATCATAATTTATTTTTAAAATAATCCAATTAAATGTAAAATTTTTATTTTAGAAGATATAAAATCATTGAACTTGAAAACATTTTTATGTAAGATTATAAAATAAAAAATATCATTTTAAAAAATACAAAAGGGTTTAAAACATAGAATTTAAAAAAAAATCACCTTATAAATGAATTATTCAATTATTTTAAAAGAAATTATTTTATTATAAAATAATTTCTCTTACACATAAAATGGAAACATTAAAAATATTTAATTTTTTTTGAAATTATAAATAATTTTTTTAAAAAAACATTACAAAGAAGGGTTTAATTTATTTTTTTAAAAAAAATTTAAAAATATTTTACCCTATAAAGAAAAACTTATAAAAATAAAAAATATTTTTAAAATATTTCCCTCACTATGATGGTTTTAGAAAAAAATAAATAATTTTATTTTTATATATTTTTATTCCATTACCAATGAATTATTTAAAAACATGAAAAAAATAATTTTAATATACACTTTCTTACAAATAATGTTTTAAAAATTAAATATAAATTTTTTTAAAAATATTTCCACTTACAACGAGATGTTAAAAATAAAAAAATAACATCACCCTCTCTATTTGGAAAATCTAAAATATAAATTTTATGTTAAAATTTTTTCTCCTATATCATACAGTGTAAATTGATCCTTACTAGAACCTACATTACCGAACACCCTCTTGAATGTAATATATAAACTCAATTTTCTTATCCTCCCCCACTCATTACAACTTCATCTTGTGAAAAGATGTATTTTTTTGATCAAGGAGTCTAGAAAATAACTCTCTTATTCTGACCACATAAATACTCATTTCTTATATAAGCTAACCTCCCTATAGATTATATATATATATATTGTATTACATAAATATTGTTTTGAGATTCTATTTTAAAATATATTTAAATACAAAACTCTTTGACTAATAATGACCTAATTCTACCAATGCTATTAAATTATTCACACCCACTCATACTATTTGGTTCTAAACTTACTATATGGGTTTCGGAATTGAAAATTATTTTAAATATATGCATATATATATTTATTCCACTAGAGAACTCTTAATAGTTTAACATTAGAGGAAAGTAATGATGTTAGTGGGGTCCTTTAGAACTTTATTTCACGTGTTTAAAATATTAGTGAGGTTCATAATTATTTGATATATATATATAACTTATAAATAAGTAACTTCTGTCACTCAAGGAGGATGAGGAAAACAACTTTAGCTACACCTTTTCCCCCATGAGCTTCATCAGATCCTCATGTGATTATCCATGTTCTATGAGGATCCAATGAGTAGTTATTCGAGGTGAAGTTTATATATATATTAATATATATGTTGGTCCCATAAAAAAATACTACAAGAGTGTGGGGAAAAATGTTTAAGTTGAATGCTCAACTTTGATTTGATTTTTTTAATCAATAAGATAATATGAAGTTAGTTTTTTACATATTTTTAAGGTAGATATACAGTATTACACCCTCCTATATCCCACATTGACTTGGAAGATGAAATTACTTTGATTAATAACCATCAACAGCGGATAAAACTCTTGACCATGGCATCAGGGTTGGCTCCCAGATAAACTCACAGACCCACTTCACCATTACACACCCACCTGTGTGAAACCCTCTTATACACTCCATGCATCCCATCATCCATCCAAGAATTCACATGTGTAGGTACAACTTTAGTCTTCTTATATGGATGATCTAGTGTTTTTCCCAAATTTTCTATATTATATGTTTAAATTTACATTTCTAAAAAATAAACAAGAAAAACTATAATAAAATTATAATTATATTATAATTAAGTCTAATTCTATACAATAAATTTTATAGAGTTTCATTACTTATTATCCATTTTATTTATATTATTTTTTAATTATCATTTTTATATACAATAATTTTTATATTCTTCAATAAATATTATATTACATTTAAATCATATAATTATAATTAAATATATTCATTACAGCATAATATATATTTACTATAAACTTTATATATCTCAAATTATATTTAAAATTTATATATTTTTTTCAAGTTAATGTACTATGATATATATTGTATTACTTTTATTGATAATTATACTATAGGATAATATCATCTACCTAATACTATATTTAAATTTTACCAAGATGTCTATATTTTTAAATAAAAACATATTATACATAATTTTATTTTCATTAAAAATATATTTTAAAGAAAAATTTATTTTAATGATTTGAGGAATTATAGTAATGGATGCTCGGTATTCTAGAAGAGTCAAAAAAATTAAAAAGATAAAAGGATATGGAGAATGAGTAGCTTAATTAAAGGTGGTCCGATGTGATAATAAAATATTGTAGTGAACGATGGGTATATTTCAAATGATATGCTTCTGGTGGTGAATCCACAAATCTTATATCAAAAGATATGAGAATTCGACTATCGAATACCTCTAGATCACTTGAGCCTTGAATTATAGGTTCTAGAGATTTATTTCAATGAATATCTGAGTGAGTAAATATGAATAATTATACATTCAAAATATTATTTAAGGTGTATCTAATGGATGATTAATACCTTGAGATTATAGAAAATGGTGACGTTTTTATTCATACAAGCAATGAAATTTTTATGGATTTATAAGGTGGGAAATATATTATGTGATTAAGGAAGAACAAAAATTTAATTGGAAAGTTAGATGATGTGGGTTTCTATATAACCTTTTTATATCGAGAATGTAGAATTACATAATGATCAATAGTGGCAGATAAAAGTGTGAAGGAAGAAATGTCATACTTAATGGAAGTTTTGAACAGTTCAATGCATGCTGAAATATATCATTCACAATGTTATTGTATGAATGTCTCAGTTACAAGAGTGAGGAGGGGATTAAAGTAATAAAATTTTATGGAATGAATAATAGTGAAATTTTAGAGTATATAAACTTTGAATTATGCATCTTTAGAATGAAATGGAAGGTTTCATTCAGAGTAAAAGCAAAGACACTAAAGAACTATAAGTTGGAGTTGGTTTATATAGCTGTATAGGGGCCAACTCTAGTTCATTCTCACGATACTTGAATATAATATGTTAATTTCGTCGATGGTGAAAGATAAAAGGTGCAGGTGTTATTTTTAAAGAATTATTCAATGGCATTAAGACCCATTTTTCAAAGGATATCCATGATGGAAAATTATAAAAAATTAAAAATGAAGTGTTTAAGGGTAGATAATGGTGACAAGTATAGATATTGGGAGTTCCAAAGGATTTTTTGTGAAAGGGAATACAATTTTAGTTATCCGTACCAAGTATTACATAACATAATATATCCATAGAGTGGACGAGTAAAATGGTATTAGATAAGTTGATAGGTACGATAATTCATTCTATATTCCCTAAGGAGTTTAGGGTAGAAGTTGTGAAACATGAAACAAACGTTGTGAATAAGAGTCCATCATCCCAATTGAAAATGAAGTTCCAAAAGTTAATTATTATATAATAAATTATGAAAATTTCCATATTTAATTATTTGGCTCAGTCTCTTATATCCACAATGATGCTCAAGAAACGAAAAAACTAGGGGCTAACTCTTAAGTGTACTACTTTTTAGTGTATAACCACGAAGTCTTTGGATTTTACCTTTGGGATAACAACAGTCATAGTATTTTTGAAGTCAAAATGTTATATTTAATGAAAAGATATTTTTTAAATATTATAAAAATGTATAAATTTATAATGAAATAAAATTATTATAATATTATAAGGTTTAATAGAATTGATGTCCAAAAGTTACAGATGTTCCAATGAATTCAGGACGTATATCAATTTTAGAAAGATTAAACAACTTGGAAGAAGTTCCAAAAGTAATTCATGTTCTAATGGTGTTTCCAAGGAATGGAGTATCAATGAAACTAGAAACTATGAATGATTGGGAAAGAGAATCAATATATGAATTTATTTTAGTATTAGTTTTAGAAGTACTATATCTATAGGGTAAATTGAGTATATCTACTAGAATTCAGATCCAAGTGACAAGATACAAAAGTATTTTTCTATATTTACAACTCATAAAAAAATAGAGAACCCAAGAACCTAGAAGTGTCTTCAAATAAGAAAGACTGAAATCTGTTTGAATTCTTTACTATATATAAAATGAATTCATTACATGTGTTCATGTAATGCCCGGATTCTGGAAGCTTCCCAGAGGTTCCCCATACCCGTTTGGTCACATGGACTCAAGCGCATTTCCCCTAATGCTAGAGGCTGGTGACTAGCAGTGAGGGCCATGGGAGTGATAGTGGGGAAACTATGACCTCATTGGCAGAGTAACACAGCCGAAGTAAAACAGATAGTATTATCGGGAGAAGTAAAACATGCAATAGGTAGACAACAGAAGTAATAAAAAAACTAGATCACACACACACGCACACATATGATGCATGATACATATGTCTAGGAAACCAGCAAAACAAGTCACAATGCTAGAATAAAATACCAAAACAAAGTACAATAGAAATGAAATAAAATGTTCCACAACATCGCAAGCCTCAACTTGGTCCCATGCTCCCCATCTCCGCAGTAATCTTGTACTAGAAGTATAAGGGTGATTACCCTTATCTATAACTGCAGCAATATAATCTGTTTGGGCCCAAAAGCATGACTCAAACAGGGTGTGAGACTAAATCCCACTAGGTAAACACCCAAAGATCTGTGACTAAACGTCAGTGAATATATATGGAAGGCTATAATCAAAATAAAGCCATAAACAAGGAATTACTAAAAAGTAAAAAATCCTACAGTCTCAAATGCATTCAATTATCAGATATCAAGTAAGTAGCTAATCATAATAAGGGAACCTTCTGGTAAGTACTGACAGCCTAACCCCTCTCGACCAACCAAGAAAAACACAAGAAACCCTCTAGGAAGTACACACTGTCTAACCCCTCTGGTTTAGCCTTTTTACACTCTTTAAGGAAGCACTCGCCATCAATTCCACTATATTATTGTATCGGTAAGTAAAAGGTGATATAGGGAATCACTAAATATCAAATTCCCCCCGTGGCCCACATAAAGAAACTATAGACACTCTTAGGTAGCACTTACATCCATTCCCTCTATGGTCTCACATCGTAAGAGTAAACAGACACTCTGGATAGGCCCTCAACATCCATTTTTCCTATGGTCTACTACAATAGGTTCTCACAGTCGTGTGTAAGTCAATTGAGCATAGAGATATATAACGGCCAAAGTATACCTCAATAACTACTTGGATAATAGTCTATAACATAACAACATGTCAGATAAAAAAGTCACTCCATCCCATCAACACTAGGAATGGAAAGAAAGAAGCCTAACAGGATAAGCAGGACCAAACAGTCATAAAAAATATAATAATGGGAAAGAAATCCATATAAAAACAATTAAACCTATTCACATTCAATTGACCTATTCTAAAACAAATAAAACATAGCTGAAAAAATAGGGTTAAAACTATAAACACGAAATACCCGATCAAGGGTATTGGGAACTTTTGCACATATAACTCAAAGACTATCTACATAAAGGCACAAACCACCTACCTCGGTATCGTGTGATCGATATACTATGAAGTCAACCCTTGGATTGACCTAGAACATGATAGATCTATAAAAAAATCTAAAATGTTCAAACAACGATAAGTTGAGAAATAGGATAAATCAAGAGACGAAGCTCTAGAAGAAGGAAGAGCATATCGCGGCTATCCCAACGCCATCGACGACGATCGAATCAGAGAACAGGTGCTCGATTGGGGGCTTGGGGAAAGATTGACATTTTACGGATGCTCTCGGTCAAAGAAGGCGAGGAAGAAGATGCTTCTAAGAATTATACGCGACCTTGGTCCATTTAATGGAAAAAGATAAAGTACACGGTGTGTACTTGTGAAGTACATGGCGTGTACTTTCCCGTACTAGCCCCCACATAAGGTGGTCTCCGGGTCACCACACACGGTTGTGTGCTCTGCTGTTACACGACCAGAACACGGCTACGTGTGGAAAAGAGTACACAATGTGTACATATAAGTACCTGACATGTACTTCAAGAATTTCTAGAAACTCATCTTTTTTCTCAAAAACACCAGAGAAGAGAAAAACATACCTGAAATGAAGATCCAAGTTCTTACAAACATCCCCCCTTAAAGAAATGAATCCATGAATTTTCCTAGAAAGGTGGCATAGAAAAAGAATCCTCAAAATGCTTCGACCACTGTGATCGTACATTAGCCTCCCTCTACTAAGTCTCGTCCTATACTCACCCGTGTTTCCATAGCACTCGTAATAGGGGAACAGATAGGCCACATAGAACATTCATACTTTGATCAACAATCCATATAGGATGCTCCTCAAGCTAGGAATCCAACTCTAACTCAATCTCCTCTGGTTAAAAAACATGATACGGGTCTAAGAATTAATGTCGAAGATGAGGAACATGGAGGATGTCGTGCATATCCCAATACCTATGAGGTAACTACACCTGATAGGAAACCAGCCCGACTCTCTCCAACACCTCAAATAGCCCGACATACCTCATCGAAAGCTTACACTATCTCCTAATCCTCATGTGTCCCAAACTCAGTAGGATACGTAGGAAAACCTGATCCCTGTCCTTGAACTCCATAGGTCATCTCTATCGATTAGGATAAGGCTTCTGTCGAGACTGTATAGAATCCATCCACTTCTGAATAAACTCTATCTATTTGGTAGTCTCCTGGACAAGATGAGGTCCCAACATAGCTGCCTCTCCTGCCTCCTGCCCGCATAAGGGTGATCGGCATGACCTACCCTACAAAGCCTCATAAGGTGCCATCTGAAACGTTTCTTGAAAACTATTATTTTAGTAAAACCCCACAATAGGTATGTTCTTCTCCCACGAACCTTCAAAAACCTAGATGCATGCTTGAAGCATTTCCTCAAGCACCTGAATTGTATGATCGGACTGGCCATTAGTCTAGGGATGGTATGTTTTACTCAGAAGTACCTGTGCACCCAAAGCCTTATGTAATCACTAAATGACCCAAGAAGTAAAATGGACATCTCTGTTAGAAACAATAGAGTGTATAACTCCAGTTAAACGTACAATCTTTCATATGTTCAACCTTCCTAGCTCATCAACACTGATGGACTCCTTGATCGAAAAGAAGTTAGCAACCTTCATGAGTTTGTCAATGACAAACCAAACTATATTTTACCCTTGAGGCGACCTCAGTAAAGCTATCATGAAATCCATCGTGACATCGTTCCACTCACACTCGATAATGGTTAACTGCTACAAAATCCTTACTGGTCACTCATGCTCCGCCTTGACCTGCTGACAGGTGGAACATATCATGACCAAAAAAGAAACATCTCTCTTCATACCTGGCCACCAATATTGATGGTGTAGATCATGATACATATTTTTGATACCAGGATGAAATACCAAAATTGAGGAATGAAAGTCTCACATCAGCTCCTCGCGTATGTCTGCTGGCACCCACACACGTCCATGAAAACAAAATATCTCATCCTCACCCACTATCCATCCAGGAATAGGGTCCTCTCTTAAAACACTCTCCCATAGGACTAGGCCTTCTGAATTTTATAGCTTCCTCATTCATACTCGATCATGAAGAGTAGAGGTAATAGCTATAGAAGATAGAAATGTCTTCCCTTGTCTGTCGTTCACCTCTAAATGCATCTCAGGGAACAAAGCCATAAACTGTCACTCATTGCGGGCCTCTTTAATTGCTTGTATTTGAGTCCTCCTGCTCAACAAATCAGTCATAGCTTTGCCCTTCCCAGGCATGTAGGAAAGCTCAAAGTGAAAGTACTGAAGGTACTCAACCCACCTTCACTATCTCAAGTATATATTGAGCTGAGTGGAAATATGTAATGCCGTGACCCCAATTACCCAAAGTCGGTGCATTATTTTACCCCATTGGCATGATTACAAGGAATCGAGTCCCAAAGGACCGATCAGTTTAGCAATCTTAGAGAATATATTACATACATGAATGTTACATTACACTTTATAACATACAACACAACATAAATAATTCTTTATGAATGCCATTATTCCCTTAGCTTAACCCTGCATATCAATCACAATACACTTCTTGGAATCCTGGGAAAAATAAAGCATAGAAAGGGGTGAGCTCAAACGCTCAGTAAGGGTAAGAAATACAATGGAAGATATCATAAATATTAAGCATGTTGAATAATTGAAACCACATGCCTTTACGAATAATAAACATGAATAATTTTATGGCAGGAATATGAGTTGAGTAAATAATGCAATAACAAAACATAATAATGGGTATTATACTAGTCAAATGGCCACATGAACCATCAATATTATTTTCATAATGATGGAACACATAATACCGGACATTCTAAAACATTTTGTCAAGGCCTCGGCCAAGACGATCAAAAATGATTAAGGCCTCGACCAAAACCACATATCAAATTGGGAAAGGGCCTCGACCAATTCCACGTCTAGTTGTCTCATGAGACCTACCGATGAATCGAGGAGCTATAGCGGGCTCCACCCATCACATACTAAGTCCAATACATTCCTCATACAAAAAGGATGAAACATAACATAAACATCCGTATTAAAACTAGCATATGAAATGTCAATATATTTACCATAAACCATGAATGGTATAAAAATTAGACATCCATAGTCAAACATGTTTCAAAACCTTCAATACAATATGGAATATTTGTATCATAATAAGTCAACTTCAAACAAGTTCAAAATCCATCAAAGGATGTTGACATAGATGAAAATGATTTGAAAAACTCTTTGAGAGAAATATCCCTTTTTCATGAAAACATTTAAAAGTCACAAAATTTAGAAAGGAAGACATTTGAATACAATTTTGAATCAATGTGTCCCATACCACTTTGAAACTTTTGAAAGTAATTAACATTTTAAAACATTCATGTCCATTTAAATAAATACTTAAAACCATTGTGAAAATATGGACATTAATGTGAATGGTTTTGAAGAATAAATCTTTAAAACATTTAAAATGTTGTTTTAGTAAAAATTACCTTAAAATAATCCCTTTGGAAACTATTTTATGAAACATGGACATGGATAATAAATATGTCCCATTAGATACTTACATAAAAACAACCTCGGATAATAAAGAGATTGTGAAATTTACCCTTACCAATTTGGTAACTTACGAAACATACACCCTATGAAAGAAGTATAAAAAAATGAATATGTAAATACATATAAATTAAAGTGTATTACACAAATAATACAATTATGTGCAGTACATACACCATACAAAAGGTAATAGTGGAAATATGGCATGAATCACACGAGAATAATGAGTGAGATTAAAACCCCTTACCTTGCACTTTTCTTTAGTCGAGGGTACGTTTAACTTCCTCTATGAAGATCATGGTTTTTTATTAAAGTATACCAGAACCATATTAGTATATATGATATCATACATGATTCATTAATGACTTTATAATACCCATTTAATAATAATTTCCATGTTAAATTAACATTTTGGGTAATAATTGCTTTCTTTATCGTACATGTTTTAACTTTTTACTCTTGATTGTTCGACTTAGACCAAGATTTAAATACTTCTATAATATAAAACATGATTTATATATCATATATATTTAGATTATAAATATTTATAATAGACATATATATGAAATGAAAAACACCATTTATGGAGACAGTAGTCCGTATGTACGCATAAATGGTGTTCCTGTTTTCATATCGTATTGAACAGAACTAAGTGAATAAGATATATGTAAGTATAAACATATATATCTTCAGTATAATTATTATTTCATATATTACATATTAGTAATATATATTTTTATAATCATCGATGAATGGTGATCGTCGAAATGAATCCCATCGCGTTGTGGAGACGGTAATCCATACGTACGCACGAGCGACAATATAATTTTTTAAAGGTGTGGAATTGGATGATATGTTAATTTTAAAGAGAAATTATCAGGTTATTTTCATTATTTATATACATATTACCCATCATTATATCCATCCAAATAAAATAATTTTGAATAACAAATTACACCACGGCGTGGAGACGGTAAGCCGTACGCACCCACGCATGGTGACATTATCATTCACAAGATAGGTAGAATAATGAATATAGTTGTGCCATATTTATAATAAAATCATAGTATATAGAATATACTGGAGTTATTATTTTAGAATAGAAACAACAAAGAAAGTTTAAGTGGAAGAATAAGAGAACTCGAAAGTTGGTGGTGAAATCATTACCCCTTCTTCGGGTTCTTCCTTTTGATTTGATCAAAAGGGATCATTAAGATGGATTTATGACTATAGTAAGGCCTATAGGTTTAAGGTAGGATAGTTTGGAGGATATTTGAGCAGGGGTTGGCTGAGCCAAATGGCTTTGGAGGTGTTGTTTTGAGAGAAGGTGAAGCACCCTTTTATAAGAGGGGTGAGGGTCACTTTAGGAAAAGATTAAAGTATTAATTTAATATACAATAATATTCGGTTTATAATGGTTAAAAATGAATTTATTTCACGACTTAGGTGGTTATGGGTCTAAATCCTCTCATCCAATAGATTTTAGACAAGTGTAGGTTACCATTTTAACCTTATATTTTAGATTTTACTCTTAGTTAAATAGTTTAAATTTCACCGTGTCTTCTTGTATTCTTACCCTATATGGTTAATAAAATTACTCTAAACTTTCAGGAGAACCTCAAGTGGATCATTAATGACATATATAATATTATTTTACCCTTTTGGATGAACATTACATTTTTAGGAATATTATATCAACCAATAATATAGTATTTGTTTTAAATATTAATTTATGTCAATTTTGACACTATTTGGTATTTTGTTTTTATGAAAGTCATCACAACTTGATTAATTCGAACACGATACATTGAATCAGACTTAACATGGCATATCCACCTTGAAAATTCGTGTATGTCATAAAAGCTTTGAAATTATATTTATTTTAATATTTATAATACCATTAATTTGATTCTTTCATTAATAAAGTAATTACTGCATCATCATTGTGTCATAAATAAATTTCATTATTTAATGTCTAAAAATTATAAAAAAATACCATGATGTAAGAAATATTTTTATCTTTAAAATAATGTTTATAGTAAAAAAATATTACTTATATAACACAATATAAAATTTAATTACTAAAAGTGTTTTGTTTTTTTTCAATTTTGTCTTTACTTTAAATTAATTAATCTAGAGTGTCATTATCATTCATAAGTGGCTCCATGGGGTCCCAAAATCGACCCAAGGATGAAAATGGTCGGCCCTTACTCATAAAATAAGTTTATGACATGTTTTAATGTAATTTTGAATTATTAAAATATTCTTTTTACATTAAATTACCTTATTTACCTTCAACTGCAGTAAATCAAAGTCAAAAGTTACTATTCACCAAAAATTATTTTCATCTTATTGAACCAAATTTTACTTACTAAGGTTAACAGTGTCTCTCGGATTTTTGATATTCCACTCACAAAAGAGGTAAAATTACATTTTATGTGAATTTACAAATTATCCTAGGAGGTGGGTAAAAGACGGTAAAAAGTTCAATAAAATTTTTATATATCTATAATTATTATAAAATAACTCCAATGAATTACATTGAATTTATATAGGTATTTTGTATCTATTTTGACCTAAAATAAATTTAAATAAAATATATAATTATTTAAATAAAAAGCCAGTTTTAAAATATAACTCTGTGTTTTTCACTATTCATCAAAAATTTAAAGTTTTCAGAAAAATACCAAAAATTCACCCTAGGATAATTTCAATATTACGAATCCAAAAATGATGTCTATTTTACCAAATTAAAGACATATAAGTTTCATTTATTAATTTAAAATTAATTCCTGTTGTCAAAACCAAAAGGCGTATTTTTAAGAAATAATAACTATCAAAATATTGACACTTGTTTATGTCCAATTTCAATGTAAAATTATTTAAAATGACCAGAATTGGGTTAAAATTTAAATATATAATCTATTTATACTTCAAAACCATTAAAAGGTATACTTTAACACTATAAATTATTTTGATTAAAAAATTTGTTTTCAGTTAAAATATAGTATTTTCACTATTCACCCAAATATGAAAGTTATCAGAAAAACAACAAAAAATTATTGAAACTAAATTATTATGACCTGATTCTAAAGAAGAATTTTATTTCGTCAAATTAAATATATAAAATTTTTAAATATTGGATTTAAAAAGGGTTCGCCATTAAAAGGCGGTAAAATTTCTTTTTTTGAAAAATACATCTTTTATCTGAAAAAATGTATGTGTTCTTACATTATGTCTAAGAAACTCATAATATGGATTCTAAAATTATAATGATTATATAAAGTTCAAAATTCAGTAAATACTATTCATAACCGCTTTTGAACGGCTAGTTTAGTAAGTCATGGTGCACTTGAACTCAATGTTGCGTTTAGTTCAAGTTAATGAATTATTTTGAAGAAATGACATAATATGAATTCTTGGGGTGTTACATTCTTCCCTACTTCAATAAATTGAATCCTCGAAATTTGAAATTGTTCTTCGAAAATAGAAGGTCGAAAATAAGAAATACCATTATGGGAAAACCGACATCAGATATTGGGTTAATAAAATTTAGTCTTAATAAGAGGAAAAGGGGAATGAAAAAGTCACCACAAAATTATGATCTAGATTAGGAGAACATTAGTGGAAATTAGAGACACATAATTGGAGGGAAAACATAAATATTTATAGGGAGTGATTAAGGTCATCGGCCAAAAACAATTGTTGAATTCAGGGCCTCAAAGCCATCAATCAATGATGATTTAAAATATCATTGGTTCAACAAAACATAAGGTATTAGGATAACACGATTTTAGTTTCAATATACATTACCTAAATTTTAAGAAATAAATTCTTCATAGAATAAGTGAAGAAAAAAATATATAATTGGAAAGTAGAGTTCCATACTTTATATAATTTCTACAACATACTCATCTTTCACTCTAAAAGATAATAGAACTTATAAAATATTCTATGTATCCTATTCGTATAGGGTTAAAAAAATGAATTTATAATTCACCTATCAGACCCTTTAAAAAAAGAAACTACATTATACAATACATGGACTTCACATAGTCTAGTGGTAGGCAATAAATCCAAATCACACTATGGTTGTGGGTTCGATTCCTGCTGCTTTGTCCAACGTGATGGGTTGTCACACGGTCTGCATGTTGTCCTAAAAATCCCAAAATAACCTTAACAGTAATATCATAATCCATTCCAACCTTTATAATTATCCAAAATAAATCTATCCAAACTCATAGTCCAAAATTTATAAGTAAGGTAAACACAATGAAGATCCTTTTTTCCACATAATAACATGTGAACACCTTCATCATGTATTCTTTTAAAACACTTCAATATTCTGAATTACCATAAAACCTTATTGATTACATTCATGCTCCCTTGTTCCTTATAGAATACTAGATACAATCCTTCTATCAAAAAATGTTGAAAACTCCAACAATGATGGAATATACAAATCATTAATCAGTTTCAAGGTAGTATAATATAATTTATCCAAATCAACCATTTCTTATTCCAAAATCACTACCTCATTATCAAGACCATATTAAGGATTACCTTTACTTCAACCATGTATTTTCCAAAAACTGTAGCTTACTATTAAGTCACTTTTCTTAGAACCATATAATCTCAAATCCTCAATTACATAGTTCTGCAGTACAATCCTTATTTATCTCCATAATTCATATAACCAGTATATTGCTAATACAACACTCAAGTGAAATAATTATATAATAAAAACATAAGAACACTAGTCATTCCTCTTCATTTGAGGTAGTATCATAACTTGTTTATTATCAAATATCATCATTTTCAGTAAACTATGATGACTGTGACATTGATTCGTGTAGTGTCCCAACTCCTTGCAGATGAAGCATTATACATTGGAAACTTTTTTTTATTACCCTTGCAATCTCGTACTTGGTGTCCATTTTCTCCACACTTATAAAAAACTCCAATTCCCTTCAAGCATTTACCAAGGTGATTCTTTTGACATTTATCACATATGGGAAAATACTTCTTTTCCCTCTTCCTTTTATCCATCTTTCTCTCTTCCATCCTTTTCTTCTCTATCCTTCCTTCAAAGCCATAAGATTCAGAGAATTCTTTACTTATCTTATTAACACATGATACTATTTCTTCATATGTTGAGAATATATGGGAGACAATTTCCCTTATAAATATTGGTTTAATACCGTGAAAGATATGATCCTTCTTACTCTTTGGATCATATGCATTCCTGGAGTTCACATTCCTTCTACTGGGCACCATTTCTATACAATGGCATACACTAAGTCAATTTATGAATTGCAAAGAATAATTCCAAACTTGTAAAATAACTAACATAAATTGAACCATTTAAGGATATAATCCATAAAAATATTTTCTTTGTGGAGACATACACTCGTAAATCCTTCATAATGAATTGTAATGAAAATGAGAATTATCCAAAGCATATCCCCCGGGAGCGTCGTAACCAAGATTACGGTAAGGCCCATTGTCGTGCAACAGTTCTCGTTCGAGTCTAGCTCAAAGAGGTGTTTTCAGGTTTTACCCCTAGGTACATCTGTGCCAGAGCCACCTCTACCTGCTCGTATCTAGACAGGGATGTATTTTCTTGGAAAACTCACAAAATCTCTACACTACCAAAATTCTAGGAAGTTCTTCTATACTAATCCTCAAAGTCTATCTTAGGGTAATGTGCTCTAATCAGAGTTTATCTAAATATAGTTTCCAAGTTTATTTCTAAAATTCCTTTGATACCAACTATAATGCCCTGACCCAAGTTACCCAGATTCGATGCATTATTTTAATACATTGACATGATTACAAAGAATCAAGTCCCGAAGGATCGATCAGTTTAGCAGTAATGGAAAATAGATTACATACATTAATGTTACATTAAACTTTATAACATAAAAAACAACATAAATAATCCTTTATGAATTGCATTATTCCCATAGATTAACCCTTCATATCAATCACAATACACTTCTTGGAATCCTTGGAAAAATAAAACATAGAAAGGGGTGAGCTCAAACACTTAGTAAGGGTAATAAATATATCAAAAGATATCATAAATATTAATCATGGTGAATAATTGAAACAACATTCCTTTAACAATAATAAACATGAATACTTTTATGGAAGGAATATGAGTTGAGTAAATAATTCCATAACAAAACATAATCATGGGTATTCTACTAGTGGAGTGACCACATGAACCATCAATAATAATTTCATAATGAGGGAATGTATAATGCCATACATTCTGAAATATTTTGTCAAGGCCTCGGCCAAGACATCTAAAAATGATTAAGGGCTCGACCAAAACCACATATCAAATTGGGAAAGGGCCTTGACCAATTCCACGTCTAGTTGTCTCATGAGACCTACCGATGCATCGAGGAGCTATAGCAGGCTCCACCCGTCATATACTAAGTCCAATACATTCCTCATACAAAAAGAATTAAACATAACATAAACATCCGTATTAAAACTAGCATACGAAATGCCAATACATTAACCATAAAATGTGAATTGTATAAAAATAACACATCCATAGTCAAACATGTCACAGAACCTTCAATACAATATGGAAGATTTGTATCATAATAAATCATCTTCAAACAAGTTTAAAATCCATCCATGGATGTTGACATAGATGAAAATGAGTTGTAAAAATATTTGAGAGAAATATCCCTTTTTCATGAAAAAATTTATAAGTCACACAATTTATAAAGGAATACATTTATATAAATTTTTTAATCAAAGTGGCTCATTCCAATTTGAAACTTTTGAAAGTAATTAACATTTTAAAACATTCATGTACATTTAAGTAAATCCTTAAAACCATTTTGAAAACTTGGACATTAATGATAATGGTTTAGAAGAATAAATCTTTAAAACATTTAAAATGATGTTTCAGTAAAAAGTAACTTAAAATAATCCCTTTGAAAACTATTTTATGAAACATGGACATGGATAATAAATATGTCCAAGTAGACACTTACGTAAAAACAACCTCGAAAAATAAAGAGATTGTTAAAATAACCCTTACCAATTTGGTAACTTACGAAACATACACCCTATGAAAGAAGTATCATACAATGAATAGATAAATACACATTAATTAAAGTGTATTACACAAATAATACAATTATGGGCAGTACATACACCATACAAAAGGTAATAGTGGCAATATGGTATGAATCTTACGGGAATAAGGAGTGAGATGAAAACCCCTTACCTTGCACTTTCCTTTAGCCGAGGGTATGTTTAACCTCTTATTTTAAGATCATAGTATGTTATTAAAGTACACCAGAACCATATTAGTATTTATGATATCTTAAATGATTCATTAATTACTTTATAATACCTATTTAATAATAATTTCCATGTTAAATTAACATTTTGTTTAATAATCACTTTCTTTATCATATGTGTTTTAACTTGTTACTCTTGATTGTATCACTTAGAACGTGATTTAAATACTTCCATAATATAAAAAATGATTTATATATCATATATATTTAGAATAGAAATATGTATAATAGACATATATATGGAATGAAAAACACCGTTTATGGAGACGGTAGTCCGTATGTACGCATAAATGTTGTTTCTGTTTTCATATTGTATTGAATGGAAATAAGTGAATAAGATATATGTAAGTATAAATATATATATCTCCAGTATCATTATTATGACATATATTCCATACTTATTAGTAATATATATTTTTATAATCGTCGATGAATGATGATCATGGAAATGAATCTAATCGCGTCGTGGAGACGTTAATCCGTACGTACGCACGAGTGAAAATATAATTTCCTTAAAGGTGTGGAATTGGATGGTATATTAATTTTACAGAGACATTATCTTGTTATTTTTATTATTTATATACATATTACTCATCATTATATCCATCCATGAAATGAAGTGTTGAATAACAAATTATACCATGGCGTGGAGACGGTAATCCGTACGTACGCACGCATGGTGACATTATCATTCATAATATGGGTAGAATAATTCATATAGTTGTTCCATATTTATAATAACATCATAGTATATAGAATATCATGGAGTTATTATTTTATAATGGAAACAACAAAGAAAGAGTAAGAGGAAGAATAAGAGAACTTGAAAGAGGGTGGTGAAATCATTACCTCTTCTTCGGATTCTTCCTTTTGATTTGATCAAAAGGGATCCTTAAGTTGGCTTTATGACCAAATGAAGGACTCTAGGACGAAGGTAGTATAGTTGGGAGGATATTTGGGCAGGCTTTGGCCGAGCCAAATGGCTTTGGAGGTGTGTTTTTGCGATAAGGGGAAGTGTCCTTTTATAAAAGGGGTGAGGGTCACTTTAGGAAAAGATTAACGTATTAATTTATTATACAATAATATTAGGTTTATAATGGTTCCAAATGAATTTATTTAAAGAAATAGGTGGTTATGGAACTACATCTTCTCAACCAATATGTTGTAGACAAGTTTAGGATACCATTTTAACCTTATCTTTTAGATATAACTATTAGTTAAATAGTTTAACTTTTACCGTGTCTTCTTGTATTGTTACTCCATATGGTTAATAAACGTACTCTTAACATCCAAGAGAACCACAAGTGGCACATTAATGAAATATATAATATTATTTAAGAAATTTGGCCGAACCTTACATTTTTATGAATATTATATCAACCAGTAATATAGTATTTGTTTTAAATATTAATTTATGTCAATTTTGACACTATTTGGTATTTTGTTTTTATGAAAGTAATAAAAACTTTATTAATTCAAAAAAGATACATTTAATCAGACCTAAAATGTCATATGAACCTTGAAAATTCGTGGATGTCATAAAAACTTTGAAATTATACTTATTTTAATATTTATAATACCATTTATTTGATTCTTTCATTAATAAGGTAATTACTACATCATCATTGTTTCATAAATAAATTTAATTATTAAATGTCTAAAAATTATAAACAAAATACCATGATGTAGGGAATCTTTTTATCTTTTCAAATAATATTTATAGTAAAAATTATTACTTATATAACACCATATAACAATTAATTACTAATTTTTTTTTGTTTACGAAAATTTTGTCTTGACATTAAATTAATTAATCTAAAGTGTCATTATCATTCATAAGGGGCTCCATGGGGTCCCGAAATCGACCCAAGTATTTAAATGGTCGTCCATTACTCATACAATAAAGTTAGGACATGTGTTAAGGTAATTTTGAGTTATTACAATATTCTTTTTACCTTGAATTACCCTATTTACCTTTAACCGCCGTAAATAAAAGTCAAAAGTTACTATTCACCAAAAAATATTTTCATCTTATTGAACCAAATTTTACTTACTAAGGTTAACCATGTCTCTAGAATTTTTGAAATGCCACTCAATGAAGTGGTAAAATTATGTTTTATGTGAATTTAAAAATTATCCTAGGAGGTGGGTAAAAGACGATGAAAAGTTCAATAAAATTTTTATATATCTAAAATTATTATAAACTGACTTTAATGAATTTAATTCAATTTATATAGGTATTATGTATCTATTTTGACCTAAAATAAATTTAAATAAAATAAATTATTATTTAAATAAAAATCCGGTTTTAAACAAAAACTCAGTGTTTTTCATTATTCATAAAAAATCGAACGTTTTCAGAAAAATACCAAAAATTCACCCTAGGATAATTTTGATTTTCCGAATCCAAAAATGATGTCTATTTTACCAAATTAAAAACATATAAGTTGAATTTATTAATGTAAAATTAATTACCATTGTCAAAACCAAAAGCGTATTTTTATGAAATAATAACTATCAAAAGATTGACATTTGTTTATGTCCAATTTCAATGTAAAATTATTTACGATGACCATAATTGGATAAAATTTTAAATATATAATCTATTTATACTTCCAAACCATTAAAATGCATAATTTAACACTATAAATTATTTTGATTAAAAAAGTTGTTTTTAGTTTAAATATAATATTCTTCACTATTCACCCAAATATGAAAGTTATCAGAAAAACACCAATAATTTATTGAAACTAAATTATTATGTCCCGATTCTAAAGAAGAATTTTATTTCGTAAAATTTAATATATAAAAGTTTCAAAAAATACGATTTAAAAAGGGTTCACTACTAAAAGGCGGTAAAATTTCTTTTTTTTTTGAAAAATACTTCTTTTATCTGTGAAAAATGTATTTGTTCTTACATTATGTCTAAGAAAATCATAATATGGATTCAAAAATTATAATGATTATATAAAGTTCTAAATTCAGTTAATACTATTTATAACCGCTTTTGAACGGCTAGTTCGGTTAGTCATGGTGCACTTGAACTCGGTGTTGCGTTTAGTGAAAGTTATTGAATTAATTTGAAGAAATAACGTACTATGAAATCTTGGGGTGTTACAAAAAATACTTAAGACTCTTGTGGTTAGTGAAAACCACAAAAGGTTCTTCTAGAAGATAGTGTATTCAACTACATAAATCACAAACGACTTCAACAAGATCGAGATCATGCGTCGGGTATTTCCTATCAAGTGTCCTCAACTATCGAGACCCATACCCAACAACTTCTTCTCCCTACACAAGAACTGATCCCATCCCAATACATGATGCATCACAGTACACAATATAGATCTTTCTTGGATCATACAGAACCAGTATCGGTGCTGAATTCAACCTCCTTTTCAGCTTCTAAAAGTATGACTCACAAGAATCTGACCACAAGAACCTTGCACTCTTCTTAGTCAGGCATGTCAGTGGCACTGATATGTGTGAAAAGATCTTTATAAAATGTTTGTAGTAACCAGATTTCCATAGAAAAACCTGTAACTCAAAGAAATTCTTTGGATACTCCCAATAAACTACTACTCTGACTTTCTCTAGGTCTACTGATACTCCTGTCTCTGATAAAACATGACCGAAGAAGTGAATTTGGTCCATCCAAAAGTGGAATTTCAAGGGCTTAACATATAACTGATGATTTATCATTGTACTCAAAATAATCTCAAGATGCATGGCATGGTCATGTCGAGTCTGAGAGTACACCAAGATATCGTCCATGAAGACTACCACGAAAGAATCGAAGTATCAATGTAACACTTGGTTCAATAGTGCCATGAAAACTAATGGTCTGTTCGTGAGACCGAACGGTATAACCATATACTCATATAGACCATACCTGCTCAAAAAGGCTGTAAGAGGTACATCTAATGGTCTAATGGAAAACTGATGATAACCGGATCTCAAGTCAATCTTTGAGAACACCAAGGCACATTGAAGTTGATCAAAGAGATCATCAATCCTCAGCAAGGGATTTCGGTCCTTGACTGTTAACTAGTTCCACTTCGGAAAATACACACAAAATCTGAGGGTACAGTCTGCCTTCATTGAAAATAGGACAGGAGAACACCAAGAAGAAGTACTAGGTCGAATGAAACCCTTTGCCTACAGCTCCTCCAATTTCCTCTTGAGCTCCTGTAAATCTGGTGTAGCCATCCTATAAGGAGGGATGGGCACCAGTTCCTCTCCTAGCACATGATTGACAGAAAATTACACCTCTCACTCTTGAGGAAAACTGGAAAATTCCTCTAGAAAGACATCCCTAAAACGATCCACCACTAGAAGAAAGTCCATATGTGAAGTCCATTGGTCATCTAGATATATAATAACAATATGGTATGTAAATCCTCCCAACCCATGATGCTCAGGTCCCGCTCTACTCAGTTGGACATCCCATTCTTCCTTGTGATGAAATGATCCACCCTCTGGTGATGTGAAACTCACCCTATGGTGATAGAAATCAACAACTGCCTGGAATGGAACTAACCAGTTTATTCTGATAATGACATCGTAGCCTGTCATCTCTAGGACATAAAGGTCCCATAAAAAGTGAGACCCACCGACCTATAGAGGGAACTCCTTGCACTGTTGTACACTATCCATTCTTGTCCCCAACAGAGTGTCTAACATCAAGTTAATAGCAAAAGAAAAAATACAAAGCCCAAGTCTCTCCACAACAACAACCAATATAATGCTATGGGACACCCCTATATCAAAAAGAGAAGAAGATAAAACTGAGGCAACCAGGATCGTACCTCGAACGGTAGAGGGTCCGAGATCCTGCTCCTATTGGGTTTGCGCTATTAAAAAAGTTTGACTTGTATCACATCTCTGTGACCCTGCTTGACCACTCAGAGCTGATCCACCTTGTTGTCACTGATAGCCTGACGACTGGCGACCATGACCACAACCTCTACCTCAGCCTGAACGGTCGGAAGAACTCCAGTTCCCTGATTGATGAGAGACTAGTGGTGCTAATTCCGAACGAGGAGTCATAGAAGAACCCCTCTCACGAGATACTAATGATAAGAACTTGTTGAATCACTGAAGATCACGCATCTTGCCGCATGATTAGCACTCCACTAGGTCTCTCGGGCAATGCGGCCTCGTATTCCTGCTCTTTTCGCACTGGTATCACACCACCTAGCTACCAAGAGAAGTGTCCTGCCTCCCCAGATCCCTACACATAGACTCCCTAAGGCTCTTCTAGCTATCAGTAGGAGGGATACCAACTCTAGATGTCATGCCACCTTGGATCACAACTCCAGAATCCCTTAGATTTCACTCCGTGATCAGCGCTTATTTGACAATAGAAGCAATAGAAGTCAACCTAAAGTTGATCACCTGATATTGGATGTTGTGCCTAAGATCATCCTCAAACTTCCTTGAAAGAAATAACTCATCACCTCTTGGAATAGGCATGTAGCACTGTAGCTCTGTGAAGCGAGAAGAATACTCTATAACTGAAAGAGTACCCTTCTTAAGAATCAAAAACTCTTGGGCTCGATCATCCCTAAAAGTCTCTAGGTAGAAGTTGTCAAAAAGGGCCTGCTAGAACTCGTCCCATGCCATAACTTGTTGGTGTCCCGCCTATGAGATCACATCCCACCATCTCTTGGTGGAATCCTGAAGCATATATGTAGTAATATTCACCCTCCTCTCTGGAGGCATCTCCAGATGCTAGAGGACATATAACATAGATTCTAACCAAGACTCTACAGCCAGATGTCCTCCTTATCTTATGAAGGTGGAAGGATGCTATTGCTAGAAAACCTGCATCAACTATTCCATTGAAGGGGAAGGATGCAATACTCCTTGGAAGGTTTGTATAAAACTCATAAATCCATCTTGGAACTGTGCACCAGTACCACGGTCTCAAATGATGGATGGTTCCAAGACTGGCACAACTGGAGGATCTGCTGGTAGTCCCTGATCAACCATATCCGGTGTCTGATCACTGCCTTGTAACTGGAAAACAACTGCAGGACGTCTCGATGGCATGACTCTGCATGGTCAAGCGCACACCTTAGATCATGATTAACAGGGACTAAAACATAGAAGTTTGATAAGAGAACAAGAGAAAGAAAGAATTTATGTTTTTCAAAACATGGATACACGATGCGTATAATTATTACACGGTGTGTTACCTTAAGCCTTCACATGGGTGTGTACTTCTGGAAACCCAGGTCATGTAACACCCCATACGCATGGAGTTTTTTCCAAACACACAGCGTGTACTTGAATCCTCTTCCCCTACCTGATTTATTCTTCATGGCTAAGCCACACGGTTCTCCTCGAACAAGACTACATGACATGTAAGTGCTAGACACAATGTGTAATAGATGTCATCACAAACCTATGTTGCTAGTCACACGACTGGTTACATGGCTCACTCTACACTATGTGTTTGTGCCAAACACAACATGTACCAGAAAGGTTTCAAGGACCCGTTCTATTCGTTACACAGCACGTAAAAACATGAAATGACTTTTATAACTTAAGATTTCATCCAACTGGGTCATTAGTCACACGGGTGGACACAAGGTCTACACAACACGGTGTGTAAAACCAGTACATGGAATGTTCCCCCAATGATTTCTCAACCTCGTGTCTCTTCCCACACAGTCAGTGACACAGTTAGAGACTACATGGCATGTATATAAAGTACATGGAGTGTACTCAAGAAAAACAGTTCCTTCCCAAAAATATGGACACATGGCATGTATTCATCATTACATGTTGTGTATTTTGGTTTATTTTAGATAGTAATCCTCAAAAACTACTCTAGAATCCCATAAAACACTGAAAAAACATTGAAGTTTCAAATTATAATTTGTGAGGTCCCATACTCCCCACAAGTCAAAGCTTGGCATCTTATATAGGTTATATACAAGAAAAACAGGGCAATGATCCACCAAATTCTGATCTATGAGGGCCCAAAACACCTCAAGAAACAAAGTTTGGCATTCATTTAAATGAACCATAAAAAATTTAATACCCTATCAAAGGCAGGTATTCTATCAAGGAATCTACCACAACAGCATGCATATCTAGGACAACATTTATCACAACAAAATGCAATTACTAATGAACCGAAATTGCATGGAAGGAATACATGACATGTGATTTTTTATAAGTGCCTATATGATGCATGAGATGGAGTACCCTCATCTCATCGAGTTGTAAAAAAAATATAACCTCAATAATATCAACAATAATATCACAAAACATGTGAATCACCCAACTATGAAATCACATCAACTGTAATAATTGCAAAACCAAAAAAATCAATAGAGGTAAATTGTTTTTTCCCTGTACACGGTCTAGCTTCTCCCGGGAACAACTTATTACCAAGTACCTATTTGTTCCTATGCTTGGCTACAGACTCCAAACAATAAATCAAGAAGAAAATAATTTATCTGATACCTCTTTGTAACACCCCAGTTCCGGAAGCTGCCTAGAGGTGCCCCGTACCTGGTTGGTCACATGGCCTCAAGTACATTTCCCCGAATGCTGGATGCTTCTGACTAGCAGTGAGGTCCTTGGGTGTGATAGTGGGGAAACTGTACCCTCATTTTAATTTTAACACAACAAAAGTAAAATAGATAGAAATAGTAGATGCAGTAAAACATGAATTAGGTAGACAACAGAAGTAATAAACAACTAGAGCACACACACACACACATATGATGCATGATACATATGTCTAGGAAAGCATCCAAAAAAGTGACAATGCTAGAATAAAATACCAAACTAAAGTACAATATAAAAAAAATAAAATGTTCCACAACAACACAATCCTTAGGTTGGTCCCATGCTCTCCAGCTCCGCAGCAATCAAGTACCTAAAGTAGAAGGGAACTTGAACTTATCTATACATGTAGCAATATAATCTGTTTGGACCCAATAGAATGACCCAAACATGGTGTGATACTAAATCCCAGTAGGCAACCACCCAAAGATATGTGCCTAAGAGTTAGTGAATATATATGTTAGTCTATAATCAAAATGATGTAGTAAACAAGGAAGTACTCAAAAGTAAACAATCCTACAGTTTCAAATGCATTCAATTATCAGATACCTAGTAAGTAGCTAATCATAACCAGGGAACCCTCTGGGAAGTACTCACAGCTAAACCCCTATTGTCCAACAAAAAAAACACCAGAAACCCTCTCGGAAGTACACACAATCTAACCCCTCTGTTTTAGCTTTTGAACAGACACTTTGAGGAAGCACTCGCTGTCAATTCCCCCTATAGTCTCATATCAGTAACTAAAAGGTGCTCAAGTGAAGAACACAACATCCAATTCCCCATGTTTCCCGAATTGAGGAACTATAGACACTATAAAGAATCACTTACGTCCATTCGCTCTATGTTCTCACATCGTAACAGCAAACAGACACTCTGGAGAAGCCCTCAACGTCCATTCTCCCTATGGTCTACAACACCAGGTTCTCATGAACCTCTATAAGTCAATCAAGAATGGTGTATATAAAATCCAAATTATACCTCAAGAACTACTTGGATAAAATTCTATGTCATATCATTCTATCAGATAAACAAAATCACTCCATCCTATCAACACTAGGAATGGAAAGTAAGCAGCCTAACAGGCTAATCAAGACCAAATAGTTATAAACAATACAAGCATGGGAAAGACATCCATATTATAATAATTAAACATATTCACATTAAATTGACCTCTACTAAATCATATAAAACATAACAGGAAAAATATAGGTTAAAACCATAAACAGGTAATACCCGATCAAGGGTATTGGGCACTTTTGCACATATAACTCAAAGACTATCTACGGAAAGGCCCAAACCACCTACATTGGCGTTGTGAGATCAATATAATCCAGCCTAAACTCTTGTATCGACCTAGAATTATGTAGATCTACAAAAATGTCTAAAACATTCAATCGAAGATGACTTGTTAAAGAGGATAAATCATGAGATGATGATCTAGAAGAAGGAAGAGCTTACCGTGGTAATCCCAATGCAATCGATGATGGTCGAATCGGAGAACAGATCCTCGATTGGGGGCTCGAGGAAAGATCAGTGTTGTATAGATGATCTTGGTCGAAGAAGGTGAAAAATAATATGCTTCTTCTAATTAGACGCGACCATGGTCCATTTAATGAAAAAAAGAGAAAGTACACAACGTGTAATTTAGAAGTACATGGTGTGTACTTTCCCTTACTAGCCCCCCCCCTCGCATAAGGTGGTCTTCAGGCCACCACACACAACCATGTGATCAACCATTACATGACCATCACATGAATATGTGTGGAAAAAGAGTACACTGCATGTACATATAAGTACACGAAGTGTACTTAAAAAATTTCCAGAAACTCATTTTTTCTCAAAAACACCAGAAAAGAGAAAAACATACCTAAAAAGAAGATCTGAGTTCTTATAGTTCATAGCATGGGGGATAACATGATGACCTGTGGGAAAGAAATGTCTTCAAAGAAAAATTATTTATTAGATAAATGAGGGAGTATATAGTATATGGAAGTATAAGTAAAATATTCTCATATAGTTAATTCAAGAAATAATTTTTGTAAATTTTTTAAGTTATTTTATCTTTTTTTTTACACCAGACTATTATAATGGTGATTTTACTAATTTCTATAGAACAGTTGTATCTATGGTAGCTGTATGTGAAGAATATGTTTCTTTCGGGAGACTTAAATGAATAAATATACCTGAATAATACTAAAGGGTTCATAGATAAATGGAACCAATATCTTGTGTGAATGATGAAGTGGAACTTTTAAGGATTTCAAAAAACCCTACAAAAATGGAACTAGAGGTTCAATGCCTTTATTAAGGAATGGAAGTTCATATAGAGAAATACTAATTTTTTTTTGTTTCTGAATGTTATTAGATAAAGACAGTTTCATCATCTCACTTCTCTATGTTGATGATATTCATATCTCTTGTATAATAATAGAAAGGATATAGGATCTGAATGTTGAATAATGTGGATGTTTTGAGATGAATGATCTCATTCTAGATAAATAGATTTTAGGGATATAGATCATGTTAGACATAATTTCCAAGAAACATTCCTAACACATTCTGACTACATCTAGAAGGTGGTGGAACATTTCAGAATGGCACTCTAAAAAATGGATATGACTCCTATGGATGGGAATTTCAAGTTTAATAAGGTGAAAAACCATAAACATAATATGATGTTAAGTAAATAAAAAATATTTTTCATAAATTATATTTTATAAGCTTTATGTATACCACGGTTTATGTATGAACATGCATTATATAAGAAGTGGGAGTAGTTTGTAGGATTATAGTGAATCCCTGATGCAAACACTAAGATATATTAACGTAGATTCTCTGATATCTCAAAGGTGTAAAAATTCTATATCTTTATTTTAGAGTAGATAGATCATTGAAAGGTTTTCTGGATATATACTTTTAGGGGGGATGGAAATACTTGTAAGAGTACCATGGGAAATGTTTTCACTTTTAGTGGCATGATTGTGGGTTATATGTTGACACTTTAACAAATAGTTTCAATTTAGAAAATGGAAAAAGATTATGTTTTATTAATGAGTGCTGTGAAGAAGTTGAACTATCTCTAGAGGTTTTAATAAGATCCTAAAAGAAAGAAGGATGTTGTAATATTATTTTAACATTCATAAAATGGAATCCACTTTCCAAAATATCTTCTATTTCATTTTAGGAAAAAGAATATTAAGTTGAAGTATCACATTATATTGAAGCTGTAAGAGGAAAACGTGATAGATCTATGAGAGAGAGATGGAGTTTGTATCCAAAATATATGATGACTATGGTTGGAGTCTGGAATGCACTAAGGTTATTTCATGCCTTAGTGTGAATGGGATAACCAGAACCATGCAGCTATAAAGGAAGTTCTAGGATGGAATAAGGGTTGTAGATCCTGAAAGAGGAATTAGTAATGATAACAAAAAATTAATTCTCATGTAGGAAAATGGTAGGTTTTATCGATGCGAAAAATATTTTTTGTATAAGTTATTATAACCATCATAAATAGGGATTACAAAAGTCAAATTTCTAAACTCTAATAAATATTGTGGATTAAAAATTAAAAAGTTTGGAAGTATAGAAATTAGTAGCCCAAATGATTTTAGTCATAATCTATTATTTGGATTATACCTTAACAACTCTCATGTTAGAAGTGTAGAGATACAAAATCACTATATAAGGGTTTTCTTGGTGATTTTTTTGTAAATAAAATATGTAAGTTACTTCAGAAGGATACAGAAGGGGAAACTCATTGAGTTTTTATAAGCATTCACTATTCCTCATAAGTATAGGTTAAGTTGGTGGATATATTTAACTAAGAAAAGGGATTCTGAAAAATATTTGATCCAATTTGGAACATTTTTCAATAAAATTAGAAGAAAGTTAAATTAGTTATACTGTATAGACTCTATTTTTATAAGTAGGATGAAATCATTTTTTAGAGACTCATGCTCATTATAATCTTCTTATGATATTTATATAAAATTATATGGAATAAGAATGATTTTGAACAACTTAAAAAGTTTATTTTTTCTTATTCTATTTTAATCATTATTTTTAGGATGTTTTGGTTTTATTTATTTAGAACATATTCATTGTATTGAAATGAAATAGGTGTGTAATTTCTTCTATGTTATGGTACATTTTTGATGTGGGCTTATTATGGATGTTTGCTTTCACCTTATATGTTCCAAAGGATTTATTTTTGGTGTTTAAATGGTACATGAATACAAAATTATGCACATATACTTGAAAAAAAGAAATCTAAAGCTTTTAATAGTTCTTTAACTCATACTGGGTTTAATAACATTTCTCAACTGTGTGATTACTTCCATTCCTATGCATGTCTTGTCATCCCTCATCATCCCAAAAGTGGTGTTGTGATGAATTGAGAACATTTTAACTGACTTTATTTGGGATTCCCATGATGATAGAAAATATCATTAGGCCTCATGGGAATGGATATAAGGGGATGTTTATAATGGACACTTTGCTCTTAGGATCACATTAAAGGCAATTTTTTGGCTTCAATCAAGGATAAAATGGGGCTTCATGGAGGGAAGGTCACTGTGGGAAAACATCAGGATTAAAAAATAAGGAACATTCTAAAAGAATTTGGGGTGAAGGTGATCTAGAAAATGTGACTTGATTTAGAGAGAAATTATCACACTATAAAAGATCCTCATATGGATCATTGGGTGTAGCTCAATTGATTTTTGGAATGCCAACTATGTGGGAACTAAGCTATCCATGCTAGGATGTCTCATGGTTGATATTTTTTTTCACTAAAGCCAATGAATTTCTAGATTTGTTTTCCATTACAACCTCAAATATCAACAATAATATATTTTTAATAGCATTTAGATCAAATTTTAACCTAAAATACTCATTTTTAATGAGTCAACAACTAGGTTCTTCTAAAAATATATATCAATGGGCCTTACTTACTAATTTCAATCATAATGCATGGGGATGGTTACTATGGTGTAATGAGTTTCCTATGAAATAAATATCCACATATGGTGAATTTAAAATCAGTATTTCCCCATGGATGGTGGGGAGAAGTGTAATGGAATATCCATTGTATCCTGGTGCAGTTTTCGTAGCATTCCGGAGGAATATTCCTTCGTATATCTGTTCTTTGATGGAGAGTCTGATTCCTTCATTTTGAAATGTTTTTTCATCTTCAACAGTTCAAACAGAAAGAATAACAGTGAAAATTTACTTCAGAATTTGTTCCAAGGATCAAATTATATAATCTATGAATATAAGGTGATATACCTATTTTATCATCCTACTACTAGAGTATTTGGAATTTTGATACTAAATCTTGGAACAAGGGTCTCTTTAGCTCAAACCTAGTGGTGATGGTTAAATAACAATCCCTCACTGTTTATCTAGTACAACTTCTTAGGTATTGGGATCACTCTCCCTCTTAAAAATCTCATGTATATCACTCTTACCATACACACAGCTCATAGTCAAGTTATATAGGTCCATTGGGTGCACTGGATACCCCTAGTTTGTCGTCTTAAATTGAATATTGAAGGATCTTGAACCATCAATAATATGTGGGGTTGGAGGGTTTTTTATAACCAAACCAGTTCTATCATTTTTTAGTTAGCAATTACATGGGCCAGGGGGATCCCCTCATTTTTAAAGCCTCTTCTATGCCCAAGGGAATTTAATTGTGTCTCTCCCATGGTATTGTGATGTATTGGGTTGAAATCGATTCATATATTTTCACAATTATATATAGGGGAATATTTATATTCCATGAAATTTCATTTATTTTAGTTCACAGATGAAATAAGCTATTCACTAACTGAAAAAAGGTCACCCACAAATGGAGGGAAGTGAATATGGTGGTAGACTACTTAGACTCTTATGCCACCCCTATTAGTCCATTTAACATTTTGGTTTCCACTGGATCCCTTCAAATATAATTTTCTATTATTGCAAGAGTTAACACTATGAGAATACATTATTTTAGCCCCCAGACAGTGTTTATGGGCCTTTCATGACGTTAATAAAATTTCTTAATTTTTGATGGATCTCATAGTCAACATTCCAAGAGAAAAACTATCAGAGTGAATTTTTATAAGTGGTAGTATCAACTAGATCTTTATTAAAGATCCATTAATATTTTAAATTATTAATCATTTCTAAATGGGTATAACATAATAGATCATGCTACGAAATAAAATTTAATGATTCAACTTTATTCTCATTTTCATTTTTACTATATATTATATAAGTATCATACAATTCAAAGGATAATTTTGATAGTTTTTATACTATATAATTATTTCACAATTTATTAATGGTAATATATATGTATTTCTCATTTCCTTTATTTGTAATTTGATTATCATACTCAATACAGAATATATAAATGAAATACAACATGTTTTTCTTATACTCTCTTAAAAAAAATTATTATTAAAAAAACTATATTCAATTTTAAAAAATAAAACTTGTTTTACTAGAACCCAATATTAGATATAAAATACTCAATATAATATTAATAATAAATATGATTAATTTTAAAATAAAAAAAATATTTTATATTTTAATGTATTATGTGTGTATTTCTAATTTCACGTTTGAAAATATAAATGAAGTTATTTCCATGTCTATAATACATTTTAGTACTTTAAAGTAAACTATTAACATAAAAAAAAACTAACAACATTTATACATTAACAAAAATACTATCTTTAATAAAATTTCTTTGTTTTTTTTATAAAAATACCGACATGAATAAAAAAATATAAATTATAAAATATATAAAAATAATTTAACAAAATTAATAGGTTTATTTGAAAATAAAATTTTTAACCCTTTCATTTCCTGAAATTCTAGCATGTTATCAGGTTACATGATTTGAAAGAAAAAAACGAGCACCACTCATTCTAAGAGGTTTATATAATTGAGTAAGTGAAACATTCCATGAAAAATATTGATAATTTTAGTTTCCTTCCTCTTCACATCATTAAAAAATATTTTATTTCATGCATTTTCTTTAAAAATGGAATAAGTAGCATAATCTAGGTTTATAAAAATGTTTCGCATAATATTGTGTGAAAATATTCCATCGTCATCGACTATTGATGATTTATAATAAAACTCAACATAATAAATCAAAACTATTAATTTATGAAAATGTGATTATATTTGAGATCATAACCTAATTTGGCATGGAAAACGTTGATCTAAATATTACAATTAAGGTAGTCATATGTAAAATAAAATAAGAAAATTACACAACCAAAAGTAGTTTAATAGTGATTGTAATGGATAATGGATTATTTGGTGAGTGAATTTAATTATTATAATAATCAATGATTATAATATATTTTTGTTTATAATGGAAGGTCTTCGAGGTGGATGGGAGAGGGAATTATGAAAAATGAAAGAAATGATTTTTTTTGAAAATACCATAGACTCCTAATATAACCATTGTTAGAGGGCACCAAAGTTCTGGTTATCATGTAGTAGGTACAATAACCACTATTGGGATCCTAATGTTTGTAATTGAGAACTCAGTGGCCCACCTATGTTTCATTGAGGTCTACTAGAATCTCAGTGGGATTCTAAACTTTAAATTTAAGGAGGGGGGATTTTGTACTCATTTTTGTGTTTTTATTTAAAAATAAGGTGGGAAAATAATTAAATACATAAATAAATCATTATTTTAAATAAATATTCATTACATATATTAATAATACGCAATATAAAATTGTAAAGGTTTAACAAATTTAGATACTAGATACATAATCAAAATATTATTTAGAAGATATAAAACATCTCCCACAACGTTTTTCTCATATAGTACCATTCTTAGACATACCCTATTCAAAAACATTTATAATAACCTAGGGAAATTGAAAAAAATAATGGATGAGATCAAATGGTCAACAAAGTTATGCATAAGAGACATCAATAAATGATCAAATGTGAGCATAATATAAGAATAATGGTATGATAACATCATCATAACTTATGAAATTCATACAAAAGCAGTCAAATATCATTAATCATGAGTCATGGAATAAGGCGCTTTCATACAAAAATCATATGTCATAAGAGTGCATAATAATAAATAATCAACAATGATCCATGAGAATATATTATAAGCATAATACATTCATAAATTGCATACAAAAAAACATAAAAAATTCTTTCCATAGTCAAGGATCATTAAAAATACTATCTTAATGGTCAGAGTCCCATAATTGATTGGTCTCACTCCTAATTCTATCATTTTCTTAGTCAATGATAACTACTAAGAATATCATAGTGGACATAGTCCCTTACTGAACCATGTTCCCTCCCCATTATAGTCCATATTATCTATTAATATACCAGTATTTACAAAATTCATTGAAGGGTTTTATAATTATAGTCCCAATCATCACATAATGAAAACCACACATAAGTCTGCCAAAATATCACAACAACATTCATCATAACATAACTTATGGGAACAATGGGTTTCATAAAGATTTCAACATGACTTAATTAACCCATTTAAATTAACTAGTTTCATAGAACCATCATTAAAACATCATCATCATAACACATACATAAAAGGAAAGTGTAATTTTTCATAATATCATATCTCTTGAGAATTATAACTATCCTCAGTGTTTGTCAAGATATATTAAAAAAATAACCATTATAAAACAATTTAAAATAAACTTTTAAGATCAAGATAAAACATTTATTTATTTTATTAATATTTGAAATTGAAATTTTCTATAATAATGGAAATATAGTTTTCATTGAAAATCCATGAAAATGAGTAATTTAATCTTGATAAATAATTAAGGACATGATGGAGAGAAAATCCATTTATACCATATATGTTTGAAATAACTTTCCATTCACACTTTTATAAAAAATCAAAAATAACTTGTTTACAAAACATTTAAAAATATTCCTTTAAAATCTTAGAAAATAAATTAAAATGTTATTAGTATTATCCATTTAAAATAGTTAATGTTTGGGTAAAAACTTATATAAAACATTTTAAAGGACATAGACATGGAATAAAAATTTTACTAACCAAGGATTTTAATTAATATTGGATATTCTTATAAACAATTTATTGATCATTTTAAGTACAAAAAAGATGAAAATTAATGGAAAAAAATAGAAAATCTAAACAAAATAAATTATAATAATATATATTATGTCTAAATGATATGGATCATAAAATTTTCCAAAATGTAAATTTAATATAGAAAATCTTGAAAAGAAATGTGATTGTAATATAAACTCATACTACTTTTCTAACTTTTTAATAACAAAACCCTTGAAAGAAATAAATTTAAAATGAACATTAAATTCCAATTATATGAATATTTTAATGATATAATGTATGCAATGAGTAGTATATACACTATATAAAAACAAATAGGTGTATATCATGAAACATGTCTCAATGAAACAATATCGACAAGAAGAACACTTACCACAAGTCCTGAATTTCTCAGTATGATCTACAAGATTCCTATATAATAAATTTAAATTTACTATACATATATAATATAACCGTATTAATAATTATCTAAATATATATAATTCCATTATAATTTCCAATAACCAATCTATTAATAATTCTCTATCAAATTCTTTATTCAGGGGAAACTGATCTATTCTCCATACATATTTCAGTTCGAAAGATCCAGTCCCCGCACCTGGAACATGGTTTCATAATATTTATAATATAAATAATTTTATAAATATGATATTTATTCATTATATACACATTTATAACAATCCATATATGTTGGGTATGTAAAATGAATTACATCACTTCGTGTAGATGGTAGTCCATACATACGCATGTGTAATGTTTCTATTTTCCAGTGGATGGTATGAAGTAAAGGTAATTAATCATTTAACATTTTATAATTATAATTATATCATAAATTTTATATATATTCATTACATATATTCATATTATCATTCATTTAAATATAAAATAAAAATTTATTTACATCACTTCATTAAGGTTGTAGTCCATATGTACATACGAGTGACATTATCATTTTCTAATGGATGTGATGGTAAGAAGATAGATAATATTTTTTACTTTAAATCATCACAATTATGTTTAAAAAATATTCATTAAATATATCTATATAATCAATCATGGGAGATGATGATAAAAAATGAAACACATCACTTTTCATAGGTGGTAGTCCACACGTACACACAAATAATACTTTCATCTGTAATAACTCGGATCTTCTTTTCAGGTATGTTTTTCCTTTTCTGGTTGTTTTTGGGAAAAAGAGGAAAATCAGGAAATTTTCAAAGTACATGCCATGTACATTATCAGTACACGTCATGTACTTTGATGCTGCTCAGGGCCGTGTGCTAGAAGTTTCATGAACACACACACGACCATGTAGGGGTGATGTTGACGCCTCTTAATGCGGAGTACAGATAAGCCTAGTACACACCGTGTACTCCAAAATTACACATCGTGTACTTTCTTTTTTTCATTAAATGGACCAGGGTCGCATCTTAACCCCAAATACGTCTTCTTCTCCACCTTATTCGACCGAGAGCAAGGGTATAGCTACAGATCTTCTCCGAGCCGTTGATCTGTCACTGATTATCCAAATTGAACACAATCAGTTACAATAGAATTGCACCGGTGAGTTCTTGGTTCCTCCTTGGCCACGTTTCCTGATTCCTTCTCCCATGTGAGTTATCCGAGGTTGATCATTTTAGACATTTTTTCAAATATACTCCATTCTATGACGATTCATAGGCCTAGGTTCAAGTATATCTACCTCCTAGGATTGAGGTAGGTAGTTTGATGCCTTACATTGAATGTCTTTGAGTTTTTGTGCAAAAGTGGTAGATACCCATGTATCAGGTATCTCGTGTTAGGGTTTTGATCCTACATTATTACTTGCCATAGATTTCTTGTGTGCTTGAGACTATTAGATGAGTAATGATTGCTTTTTAGCATATTTGAGGAGCACCCCATGGGTGTTTCCCCTGTTTTGGCTATTTATCACCGTTTGGATTAGGTTTCCTATGAGGCGGACCTTGTTCCATTGATTTCCTACCTTGATATAATTAATTGCATGTATTTGCTAATAATTATATACTTTTTATGCATTGTAGTTCTTAGCCAAGTAGTTTTTGAACATACCTAGGGCTTCTGACTGTCGATTATGCACGAATAGACTGCTCATGGCTGTGTAAACCTGGTGTGGTGGACTAAAGAGTAAATTGACGATTAAGGTATTTCCTAGAGAGTCTCTTATAAATTAGTATTATTCTTAGGACCTATGGTAATTGGAAATTGTGCTTCTTCAGAGTTTCCTCAGTTACTTATCGAGACTACATGAGGAATTAGACGTAATTGCTTCCTTAGAGAGTCTATAGCTATCATTTCAAGACCGCAGTGTAATTGACGGTGAGAGATTCCCATAGTGTCTGTGCCTTTGTATGATTACTTGAGTAGAGGGGTCTTTCAGTATGAGCCACCCAGAGAGTCAGTGTGAAATTTTTTTGGTTGGTTGTGATGAGTCCACCAAGACAAAGAACAAGATTGGGTTTTGTACTTCTTGTTGTTTAGGTAGTATGTTGGGATTCCTGTTGTGTTACTTTCTATGACTTGGGAATATATAGATGTTTTCTAGATTCCATGGTTAATAATTAAATGAGTTAATTGAATTAATATATAAATTTAAATGGAGGTTTTTAGGGTTGTTTACTTTAGTGTACTCCTTTTTCTCTGCTACATTTATTTCCATTACTTTTGTTATATTGTTCACTGACAGTAGGGAACAGATCTTGTGGTGGTTGCCTACTGGGATTAGTATCACACCCTGTTTGGGTCCTTCTTTTCGGCCCAAATAGGTTATATGGTTGCAGGTAAGGATAGGGATTGTGGCCCTTCTACTTCAAGTACATGATTGCTGGTTGGAGATGGAGAGCATGGGACTGAGCTTAGGCTTGCGATGCTGCTGGAGTTTCTGTTTACTTTTAGTAATTTGTTTCTCAGTTTTATTTCAGGACGTTGTTATGTTTTCTTCTTTCCTTAGATACTTGTACCTACTACATCATTATCATCATTACTATATATTCATTGCTTCTGCTGTTTAGTTTCAGTTATTGTGTGTTGTTCTTGCTTCCTCTATTGACTGTTATTTCCTTTCTCTTGTATACCTTACCAAACGAGGGAATAGTTTCCCCAATTACTCACCTAGGCCCTCGCTACTAGTCAGCAACCTTTGGAAGTTGGGGAAATGCGCTTGAGGTCATGTGGCTAACCGGGTACGGGGCACCAGTTTAGTGGCTCTAGATTCGGGTCATTACAAAGTGGTATCAGAGTGGAAGAAGTGGGCATAAGAATCCTCAGTGCCCAAGAGACCCAGTGGAGTGCCGATCCTATGGCAAGATGGGTCATCTATAGAATTTCTGCAAGGTTCTCCTTCCATTGGCTAGTGAAGGAGGATCAGTTTCGATTCCACATACAGGAGTAGGATTACCAGTTCTGCAGTAGACTAGGGTCTAGAGTTATTCAGGTCATTCAGGCCAGGGTAGAGGTCTTGGACGCAGTGGTCAGGCTCAGGGAAGTTTAGCTCAGGGATCCCAGGCTGCTACACAGGGCTGCAGTGCAGGCCAAACTTTTGCGGTAGAGCAGATTCATCAGGATCAGGATCATGGACCTTCTACAGTTCGAGGTATGATTTTAGTAGCCTCAGTTTTATCCTCTAAACTTTTTGATATAAGAGATTCTCATAGCTTTATTTCTCTGTATAATGTGGAAATCCTTATACTTAATATTTATACTTTTGAAGAGATGATGACGCTAGACACTCTCTTGAGAATTAGAACTGCTAGCATGTGTCAGTTCTTAGACTGCCCCTTAAGGTTGGTGGGTGTCATTTTTTGTGGGATATGATAGGCTATGATGTCATTCTTGGGATGGACTAGTTAGTTCCCTTCCAGGCCTTTGTCGATTTCTATCACTGTAGGGTGAGTTTAATATCACCGAAGGGTTGATCGTTTCTTCACAAGGGAGAATGGAATGTCCAGGAAAGTAGAGCTGGACCATAGCTTCATGGGTTGGGCAGTGTTACAACACAGATTTCTAGCTTATATCTAGATGACCAGGGGAATTCTTACTTATACTTTCCCCAGTGGTGGATCATTTCAGGGATGTTTTTTCAGAATACTTTTTATGTTTGCCTCCGGAGCGAGAGGTATATTTCTCTATTGATCTTGTTCCAGGAGCAACACTGGTATCCATACCTCCGTATGGAATGACTACACCTAAGTTACAGGAGCTTTAAAAGCAGTTGGAGGAACTGCATGCAAAGGGTTTCATCCGACCCAATACTTTTCCTTGGGGTTCACATATTCTGTTTGCAAAGAAGGTGGATGGTACTTTATGGCATTGTGTGGATTATCGGAAGCTAAACCAATTGACGGTCAATAACCGATATCCATTTCCATGGATATATGATCTCTTTGATCAGCTTCGAGGAGCCAGAGTGTTCTCGAAGTTCCACTTGAGATCTGGCTATCATCAGTTGCATGTTAGACCATCTGATATACCTTTTACAGCCTTCTGAAGCATGTATGGTCTGTATGAATATTTGGTTATGCCGTTCGGTCTCACGAAAACGCATGCAATTTTCATGTCACTGATGAACATAGTTTTCCATCCTTACATGGATTATTTCGTGGTGGTTTTTGTGGACGATATCTTGGTGTACTCTCACACTCGACACGACCATGCTACCCATCTTAAGATCATTTTGAGTACACTGAGAGAGAATCTTTTATATGCTAAGCTCTCAAAGTGATAGTTTTGGATAGACGAGATTCACTTCCTGGGTCATGTCATATCAGGGACAGAAGTATCAATAAACCCAGAGAAGGTGAGAGTAATAGTCACCTGGGAGTAGCAGAAGAATGTCTCTGAGGTACAATGTTTATTAGGGATATCTGGTAACTACATGTGGTTTATACAGGACTTCTCACACTTAACAGTTCCATTTATGGGCTTTACTAAGAAGGGGGTGAAGTATTTCTAGTCATAATCCTATGATTCAGCCTTTCAGGAGCTGAAGGGGGGATTGACTTCAGCACCGATTCTAGTTTTGCCGGAGCCAGGAAAGAGTTTTACAGTCTTCTGTGATGCATCTGGCATCAGGATTGGAGTTGTGCTTATGTAGGAGGATCGTGTTGTTTCATATAGATCTCGGAAGTTGAGGTCGCATGAGAGGAACTATCCTACACATGACCTAGAGATGGCTGCCTTTGTTCATGATTTGCATTGTTGGAGACATTATCTTCTAGGAGAGCATTTTTTGGTATATACTGACCACAAGAGCCTCAAGTATATCTTCACGTAGCGTGACTTGAATCTAAGACAACAGAGTTGGGTTGAGTATCTACAGTCTTTCGATTTCGAGCTTGCTTATACGCCTGGGAAAGGAAACGCTGTGGAAGATGCACTAAGCAGGAGGACACAGATATAGGCAGTTTAGGGGGCCAACAGCGAGTGGTAGCTTATGGTTCTATTCTCTGAAATGAATTTGGAGGTTCTTGATAGACAGGGTCAGACTTTTCTTTCTTCTGTAGCTGCTACCTCTACCCTTCTTGTTCGAGTTCGAATGAGGCAGCTATCAGATTATGAAGTCCAAGTCATACAGGAAAGTGTGTCTGGAGAGGACCCTCTTCCCAGATGGACTGTAGGCGAGGGTGAGATCTTTCATTTCCAGGGATGCGTATGGGTGCCAGCAGTTATACGCGAGGAGCTGATGCGAGAATTTCATTCCTCAGTTTGTGTAGTTCATCTTGGATTCACCAAGATATATTGTGATCTGTACCTCTAATATTGGTGGCCAGGTATGAAGAGGGATGTTGCTAGTTTTGTCATGAGGTGTTCCACCTGTCAGCAGGTGAAGGTAGAGCACTAGCGACCAGCAGAGCTTTTACAGCAGCTACGCATTCCTAAGTGGAAGTGGAATGATGTCGCGATGGAATTCATGACAGGGTTACCGAGATCTCCTTGAGGGAATGATGCGGTATGGGTTGTCATTGACAGGCTCACAAAGGTTTCTCAATTCTTGCCGATTAAGGAGACCTTTGGTGTTGATGAGCTTGGACGGTTGTACATCCATGAGATTGTACGCTTTCACGGGGTTCTGAGTACTATCACTTCAGACAGGGATGCCCATTTCACGTTACATTTCTGGAAAGGGCTACACAAGGCTTTGGGTACACAGGTACTTCTGAGTATAGCTTACCATCCCCAGATAGATGGCCAGTCAGAGTGCACGATTTAGGTGTTAGAGGACATGCTACGATGATGCGTCCTTGATTTTAGACATTCTTGGGAGAGACATATACCTCTAGTGGAGTTTTCCTACAATAATAGTTTTCAAGAAACTATTCAAATGGCACCTTATGAGGCTTTGTAGGGTAAGACATGCCGATCACCCTTGAGTTGGATGGAGGAAGGATAGGTAGCTATGATGGGACCTCGTCTTGTTCAGGAGACCACAAAACGGGTGGAGTTGTTTCGGAAAAGGATAGATACTGCACAGTCTCGACAGAAATCTTATGCTGATCAGCAGACATGACCTTTGGAGTTCATGGTCTAAGATCAGGTTTTCCTATGTGTTACACCGAGGTTGGGACACAAGAGGATCAGGAGATAGGGTTAGATTTCACTGAAATACGTCGGCCCATTTGAGGTTCTGGAGAGATTCGGGCTGGTTTCTTATAGGTTGCAGTTACCTCAGAGGAACCAGGCCATGCACGACGTCTTCTATGTTTCTCAGCTTCAACGCTATTTCTCAGACCCGTCTCCTGTTTTTCAACCTGAGGAGGTTGAGATGGAGCAGGATGAATCATTTGAATAGCATCCTATCAGGATTGTTGATTGTAGTGCAAAGGTACTCTGTGACTGGTCTGTTCCTCTCGTACGGGTGCTATGGAATCATGGCCGTGTACAGGATGAGACTTGGGAGAGGGAGACCAATATGCAATCACAATGGCCAGAGTTGTTCGAGGTTTCTTCTTCACCACCTTGTTAGGGAAATTCAGGGATTAATTTATTTAAGGGGGGATGTTTTTAAGAACCTAGATCTTCTTTTCAGGTATGTTTTTCCTTTTCTGGTAGTTTTTGGGGAAAAGAGGAAAATCTGGAAATTTTCAAAGTACACGTCGTGTTCTTTATGAGTACATGTCGTGTACATTGATGCCACTCTGGGCCGTGTGTGGGCCGTGTCATAACCACACACATGGCCATGTAGGGGTGATGTGGAGGCCGCTTAATACGGAGTATGTAAAAGCTTTGTACACACAGTGTACTCCAAAAGTACACATCGTGTACTTTATTTTTTTTCATTAAACAGACCGGGGTCGCGTATTAACACCCAAAACATCTTTTTCTCCAGCTTCTTCAATCGATTGTGAGGTTATGACCACAGATCTTCTCCGAGTCGCCAATCCACCACTGGTTATCCGTATCGAACACCATTGGTTCAATAGAATCGCAACAGTGAGTTCTTGGTTCTTCCTTGGCCACGTTTCCTGATTCCTTCTCTCGAGTGAGTTATCTGAGGTTGAAAATTCTAGATTTTTTTTAGATATACTCTATTATAGGCTGATTCATGGGCCGAGGTAAAATTATATTGATCTCCTAGGATCGAGGTAGGTGGTTTGATGCCTTACATTGAATGTCTTTGAGTTTTTGTGAAAAAGTGTCGAATACCCATGTATCAGGTATCTCGGGTTAGGTTTTTGATCCTACATTATTATCTACCTTAAATTTCTTGTGTTCTAGAGACTTTTAGATGAGTAATGATTTCTTGTTATCATATTTGAGGAGCACCCCATGGGTGTTTCCCTTGTTTTTCCTGTTTATCGTTGTTTGTCTTAGGTTTCCTGTGAGGCGGACCATGTTTTATTGATTGTCTGCCTTGATATAATTGATTGCATGTATTTCCTACTATTTATATTCTTTTTATTCATTACAGTTGTTATCCAAGTAGTTTTTGAACTTACCTAGGGATGATGACCGTTGATTATGCATGACTAGACTGCTCAGGGCTTTGTGAACCTGGTGTGGTGGACAAAAGAGGGAATTGACGATTAAGGGATTTCCTAGAGAGTCTGTTATAAATTAGTATCGTTCGCAAGACCTATGGGAATTGTAATTTTTGCTTCCTCAGAGTTTACTCAGTTAAGTATCGATACTACATGAGGAATTAGACGTAAGTGCATCCTTAGAGAGTCTATAGCTATCGTTGCAAGACCGTAGGGGAATTGACGGTGATAGCTTCCTAGAGTATCTGTGCCTTTGTATGATTACTTAACTAGAGGGGTCTGCCAGTATGAGCCACCCAGATAGTTAGTGTGAAATTTTTTTGGATTGTTGTGACAAGTCCACCAAGCCAAAGAAAAAGCTTGGGTTTTGTACTGATTGTTGTTTAGGTAGTCTGATGGGATACCTATTGTGTTACTTGCTATGCCTTGGGAATATATAGTTGTTTTCTAGATTCATTGGTTAATAATTAAATTATTGAATTGAATTAATAAATAAATGAAGATGGAGGTTTTTAGGGTTGTTTACTTAAGTGTAATTTTGTTTCTCTGCTTCATTTATTTCCATTACTTTTTCTATATTGCTCGCTGATAGTATGGCACAGATCTTGTAGTGGTTGCCTACTAGGATTAATCTTACACCCTGTTTGGGTCCTGCTTTTCATCCCAAATAGGTTATATGGTTGTAGGTGTGGATATGGATTGGGGCCCTTCTACTTCAGGTACATGATTGCTGGATGGAGCTATAGAGCATGGGACCGAGTTTAGGTTTGCAAGGCTACTAGAGTTGTTGTTTACTTTTATTATTTTGTTTTTGAGTTGTATTTTAGTATGTTGTTGTGTTTGCAGCTTTCCTTAGATACTTGTACCTGCTGCATCATTATCTTCATTACTATATATTCATTGCTTCCACTGTTTAGTTTCAGTTATTGTGTTCTGTTCTTGCTTCTGTTGTTGACTGTTATTTCCTATCCCTTGTATACCTTACCAAATGAGGGAATAGTTTCCCCAATTACTCACCAAGGCCCTCACTACTAGTCGGCAGCCTTTGTCATTTGATGAAATGCGCTTGAGGTGATGTGGCAAACCGAGTAAGGGGAACTAGTTGAGTGGCTCCGGATTCGGGTCGTTACATCATCACCCATAGGATGGAAAAGGAGATAAAAAAGGGTGTAACATAAAAATAATAACAATTAATTATATCCGGGATAATTATATTAATATATAAGAATGATTATTAAATTTTTGATTGAGGTAGTATAAGAAATAAATATGAAAGAACTCAGTTAAGAGGGATACATATTCTTGTTAAAAGCACCTTTGGATTACACATTAATACTTATAGGTTGGTATATTAGTGATATTGGGATATCTAGATAATGGTAATGAAAATTTTAAGTGTATTTTTATATATATTGGTTGATACAAGGGAACAAGTGGTGTAGATAAGTGAGAAGAGGATGTGTCCTTTTATAAGTGAGGTAGGCCGAAAACATGTAAATACACAAAATTTTATCATATAATATATGTATTAATAAATTGAAGTGGATCCAAATTTCCAAATATTAAAAATTATTAAGGTTAACAAAGAAATAAAATCAACCAAAAATATAAATTAAGTGTTTTGTTATATTTTAAATCTTATCTCTTTGGTTTACCATTATTTTAACCCTTATAACCCTTACCATAGTAACAAGAATTATACCGTGGTAAATATTATTTATTGATAAAAATTAAAATTAAATTATTAAATAATTATAATTATGACGATTCAAAATATAAGAAAACTTTTAAAATATTTAATTCCTAGAATTTTTAGAAATTATTTCTAATATTTGTACACAAAATACGTAAAAACCATTTTTAGAGAAGGTACATTTTAACAATAAAAATGATATTATTATAAATAATTAGATATTAAAAAAATATTTGAATTTTAATATATTTTGTTGAATAAATTATTTAAAACTTTGATTAATTTAATTTATCAATAGCGATGAATTCAATTTATTAATATAAAATACATTGGACACAAAAAACAATTTTTTGAAAATATACTCTTTTGACCATAGAATGAATTTATCCCCACTTATCACATGTTGATAATAAATGAGTGAATGATTTTTCATTTTTTTTACAATCATTAATAATATATTTAATCAAAATCAATGTTCATTAATGATCATAAAATATTTAAAAATACATTACTTTGGAAAACATTAAAAAATATATTATTTTTATCATTTAAAATCGAGTACTTATTTCATAGGTATTAACTAATGCCTTTTCATTAAGAAACAATTTAATAAATATTTTTCATATTTTAGTTTGTCCTATTAATACCAAAAAATCCAATATTCATGTGATAAAAATCACATTTAATAATAATATTTCAATACTATAAAGTAATGTTTTTAATATTATATTCAAATATGAAGAAATATATCAAACACTTTGAAAAAAATAAATATATATTTTAAAATCCATGTTACATTCTACCCTAATAATAATAATTTCACCCTAGAAATTAAATTACTCTAATACAAAAAAATGAGGATAAATTGGACTTATCACATCCTTGGGTTCCTATATAGCTTCGTGAAATTTATAGTTTCACCAAAAAACATTGACCAGGTGATTTATCCCATTCTAAGAAACATTATCAATTTAGTCTAGAATTTCCACATATTTATCCATATAATAAAGACCATGATCCAAAATTATAATCTATGAGTTTTTTACATGGGAACGATTGGGTATGTACTTAATCAAAATTGATATGTGGAACATATCATGAACATGAGAGAGATTTTGTGGAAGCATCAATCGATAAGAAACCATCCCGATATGATCAAGAATTGTAAAGTGACTGATACATCTAGGGATTATATTTACCTTATTTCCAAATATTATAACCTTATTCCAAGGAGATATTTATAGGAATATCTTATCACTGACTTCCTACTTTGGATATTTCCAATGATTATCAGTATAAGTATTCTGCCATCTTTGAGTTTCATTGATATTCTGCGAAATGGATCAAACCTTATCTTTAATTTCCCTATATATATCACTTCACGGTCATTCTCATTCTCCAAATAAATCCCAATATGATGTTTTTCTATAATTTATTCCATATATGTATTCATATTGAGTAATTTTTAATCTAGTGTGAAATCTATTATTGAAATAAAATTAAACTAGAGAAAGGGGTTGATTCCAAACAACTTTTAAATCCATATAAAAAGATATCAACTTATGTATTTTGGGTTTTAATAGTCAACTACAATTGGCCATTTTTCTGAGGGTAAAATGTAATTCTAATATTCAAATGAAATGTCAAAGTTTACGAAAGAATTATATTGAACTTTTAAGGAATCCTTAGATCTAAATCAAATATAATAGAATATAGTACTCCATGAATACTTAACACTTCATTAATGTATGACCAAATAAGCTGATCAATATAAATATAATCTCTAATAATATTTAAATTTGATGATTTTGTAATGTGATCAACTATAACCCAAATTACATTATTTACTTTAGATGTTTTGGGGAGTCCAAGGTTGAAATTCAGGGTTATGTATTCCTATTTGTATTATGGTATAAGTCATGATTATAACATCCCCTTAGAGATATATATCATACCCTTAACTTGTTTATATACTAGACATTGAGATATATATTATACAATATCCATTTCATGTTGTTACACCTCAAATTACCTTTGTTATTAATATAAATCTACGTACATCTAGTATGAATACATAACAATGAATTATGAGCTTCATATAAAAAATCCTTTTTCATTTATGGTATTGAAAGGACACAATTCGATAACTAAACCATATTAGTTAATCAAAATTGTGGTTGATCTCAGGAACATTTCTCCCCTTCTTCTATAGTTTTACATATCCCGTTTATATCTATTTAATATTTAAATGGATATATAGTAGACACACATTCGGGGATGATATGATCTATCTTATTTCATTATGATATAAATATCCATATTTTGAAAATATTTAATTTTTGGATATTTTTCAATTCTAATCTTGGATAACATAGAATGGTCCTTCTAGATTATAGAATTAGTCACCTAGAACACCTTCCATGGAAGGTTTTGTATTGAGTGGTTATAATACTTATTAAACTATAACCATCCCTTTTGCACATATTCACCTCTTTATTTGCAAATATATAATTCATTTTTTCTTGGTTCGTATATATAATATATATATATATCACAATGTTTAATATAAATACAATGCTTCCACATTTTCAATATTGGGTATCTCCCCAACTATTTAAGATAAATACTCTTTATGAATAGGTATTAAAATCCATATAATGAATGTATTTTCAATTATAATTTCATATTCATCAAGAAACTAATAGAAATTCATAGGTTGATTATGAATATAAAAAGAGAAATTGCTTCCTTGAAAATTTATATGAGATCAACATAATGAGATCTTATCAAATACTAATATCACATAAAAAACAATTATAGGTAAAATAAAAATATATTTTTGAAGCACGTTCTCACAAGCTTCTATTGGAGAGCAGAAATAAATTTGGTATGTAATCATCATACTATTAGTCGTATTTTACTTATAAATCAATATATATTCATCAGGTTGGAAATATTATGTTCATATAAAACATTCTAGGTCAAAGGATGGGTTTGAACAAGAACCAAATGTAACACTAGAAGTTCTTGAGTGGACAATATGGGTATCTTACTCCCCATCATTTTCAAAACCCTGTTTTTATTGAATAAGATTTCTATTATTCTATTAGTGTATTTTAGGATACCTATCATCCTTTTTATTCCTATAATTAGGGAATTTACACGGATAAAACCCAAGTTTCCCACATTTATAACATTAAAATGTTAATTATACCTTAGGATGAACAATATTTCCAATCATTTCTTCAAATGGAATCTTCATTTTTTGTTGGTAATTTTCTACTTTTTTCCTTCCTCTTACTCACATAAATATTCTTCCATTTACTTTGAGACATTTCATTTGGTTCTTCTTACAACATATTTAACATATCAGATATTAGAAAATCTTTTATCCATGCTCATAATTATAATTAGAGATAGATAATTAGGTATAAACCAAAAATTTTAAATCCCTGATCTGATTCAAGTTGATTTGTGATGAATATGGTCATTATATTGTTTGTTACACTATTTTTTCACATGATTTACAATATTTATATACATTAATTATAAAAAAATTGGTCCATGTTATTATTAATGAAAATTATGACACATTCTGATCAAATCGTGAATCTTTTGGTTTATCCTATATCTCTTATGTTTATCACAGATTTCCATCAATTATATCCTCCCTTTATTCATAATTATTCGTAAATAGAATGTGAATTGACCAAAGAACTTCCCCTAAGAGTGTCAATCTAGGTGTAAAGTTATACCTTTTTATCATATGCTAGGTGAATATTGATCTAATACCCAGACAACCTTTTCAGGGTCATTACACCTAGTTTCATCTATGCTAGATCCTACATCCACTTTTTTATATCCTAACACAGATTTAATATCTAGGTAAACACAAAATATCCACCTTAAAAAACATCATTATGTTATCCTATATATATACTTATCCTTACAAGTTTAATTTTTTTTTTCTAATCATAATATCTAAAATAACTAAATCCTACTATGATACAAATTGAGGTGATCCAAACCTTACATATATAATTATTAATCATTTTAGATGAATATTCCATAAATATCATAATAATACATTCCCTAGAACCATAAAAGTTTTCTATATTTCATGGATAGATATATAATCAACCAGTTTAATGAAATAACTTAAATGTATTCAATAATGTTCTTCTCATATAGTACCCTTATAAGACATGATTCATTTAAAAATAGTATTCATAATGTGAGGCAATGTAAATGTAATAAAGGGTAACCTCATATGATAATTAATGGTAAACATAAAATATATCAACCAATGATCATAATTGATCATAAGATAAGCATCATTTTATGATAACATGATCATAACTTATGAAAGTTACACCAAGTTAGTGAGAAATCATTAATCATGTGCCATGTTATGATGCTCTTTCATAACAACATTTATAATTCATAAGTGTTTGTAATCATCAATAGTCAATAATGATCCATGATAACATAGCATAAGAAAAATACATAAGTATTTGGAACAAACATACTAAATAAAATCATTTATTTAACCAAAGATCACTTCCAAGCATATTATAGTGGTTAGAGTCCCATAGTGGATTGGGTTCAGTCCTCATTCCAATATTTCACTATTCAAGGTTCAATTCCAAGACAATAATAATAGAAATATTCCATTACATAATTAGGTTCACCCTCCATTCTATTCCATATTATTTCATGAGATAATAGTATTTACCCAATGCAATGGAGGGGTATATGATTATGGATCCACACATCATATAATAAAAACCATACGTAATTGTTCCATAAGATTAAAAAATAATTAATTATTTAATAATCAGTGGAAAATAAATTCATTTCATAAATATTTAATCATAAATTAATTAACCCTTGGGAACGTAATAGGTTTCATATAATCATTTTTAATGCATAAACATAAGCCACCAAGAGAAATAAAGTGGATTTAATCATGATATCATTTCCCAAATAAAGAATTAAAATCCTTAATGTATGTTGTCATAGATGAAAAAATCTCTTTAATAAAATTATTTAAAATAATATTTGAGAATCAAGATAATTTTTTTTTATTTTTTTTTATTTTAAAATGAAAATTTTCAGAATAATGGAAATAGTGTGTTCTTTGAAAAACCATAGAAACATATATATGAAGCTTAAATAATAAGGACATGATGATGGTCAATTCCTTTCATGTTGTATAAATTAAAATATAATATTGTTTTCAATCATTTGTAAAAAGTTAGAAACAACCTGTTCAGAAATTTTTTATAAATATTACTTATATATTTCTTTAAACAAAATAAATGTTAGTGAAAATAAAAATTTTAAAACATTTAAAGTATCTTTAAACACTTACAAAAAACATTTTAAAGAACATAAATATGGAAGAAAAAGTTCACCGACCAAATAGGAGAACTAGGGTCGCCTATTCTTAAAAATATTTTATCGATAATTTTATGTATGAAAATGAGGATAATGAAAGGAAAAATTTAAACTCTCAAAATAACCACATTGGAAGAAAATATATTTGGTTTAAAATATATATATCAAATAATTTCTCCAAATGTAAATTTAACATAGAAACTTTCAAAAAAGAAATGGGATTATAATGTAAACCCTTACCACTTTGGTACATTTGAATCATAAACCACTTTAATGAAATTACATAAAATGGAAAATTAAATAGAAATAATATTAAAATATTAATTATAAATATATCTAAGGGTAAATATATACATCATATAAAAACAAATAGGTTTATAACATGAAACATGTCTCAATGAAATAATATTGAGACAGTGAACCCATACCTTAAGCCCTTACTTTCTTCATATGCACTTGTAGCCTCATGAATAATAAATTTCAATTTATTATGAAATTATAAAAATATATTCATACTTATAGTAATATATATAATTCCATTATATTTTATAATTACCATTCCATTAAAAATTCTTCATTAAAATCAATATTCTTGGGAAAACTGGTCTGTTTTCGACAGATGTTTTAGTTTGATGGTTCTAGTACTAACACCTAGTTCAAATTTTAATCATATAAAAAATATTCATAATTTAATAAATAAGATAATAATTCATTAGACACACTTTTATAACTATGCATACAATTTGGCGATGAAAAATTAATTACATTACTTGTTGGTGACATAAGCCCATACATACACATGAGTAATGTTTCCATTTTTAAATAATTTTATTTAAAGAAATGTAAATAATAAATCAGATTTATAGAATCAAAATTATATAATAAATATCATCTATATTCATAAAATAAATCCTTATGATCATCCATGTAAATCAGAAATTATAAATGAATCACATCACTTCGTGTAGGTGGTAGTTCACATGGACAGATGTGTGATAGTACCATTTTCAAAAAGATGTGAAGGTTAGAAGATACATAATATTTTTTATTTTTGAAATTATAATTATGTTATAAACATTATATATATTTTCTAAATCTATTTATACAACCAACCATGAGATTTTTAGATGAAAAATGAGACACATCCCTTCAAGGTGGTGGTGGTCTACAGGTACACACGAGCAATGTTTTAATTTTCCATAGGATTGAAAAGGATATGAAAAGGGTTGTAACATAAAAATAATAAAATTTTACTATATTTTATATGATGATATTTTTATATCATCAGTATTATGATAGGTTTTAATGAGATAAAGAAAAAAAACAATCATGTATATCTCGTTTAAGAGTTATACCTCATCTTTGGAAAACCACATTGGGATTACACATTAAGCCTTATTGGTTGGTATTTTCTAGGCATGAATATATATAAGTCATGGCGAGTAATTTTGGGAGAATATTATTATAAATATTTTTTTGAGTTATAAGGATCAATTTTTTTGGGGAAGTGAGAATTGGAGGTTCCATTTTATATGTGAGGTGAGGGTAAAATTGTAAATACTTCACATTTTATTATATAATGTATGACTTACTCAAGTCAAGTATCTCTAAATTTCAAAATAGTTGAATATAATAAGGTTATGGTAAAAATATAATCAAATTATAAAATTAAATCAAGTGTTTTGTGATATTTTAAACCTTATTTCTTAGGTTAACACCTCCTTTAACCCTTTTAATTATTACCGCGTTAACATGCTTTCTACCATAATAGGTATTAATTATGGAAAATGTAAGTCTAAATTATTAAATAATATTAATAATGATTATTAAAATTATATAATAAATTTTAAGAGATTAAATTCCCCTAATTTATTGAAATTAACTCTAACATTTTCACACAAAATGTGAGAAACCCATTTTAAGGAAAATGTATTTTCAAGCATAAAAATGATTTTATTCTCATTATTTACCAAGTAAAAATATTTAAGTGAATATGAATATATTTGATTTAATATATTATCTAAAATTTTAATTAAAATTATTCATTAATAGTGTTCAATTGATTTTATTAAGATAAATTACTTTGCACCAAAAAAATAATTCTCTAAAAATTAAATTAATAGGAAATATACCATAAAAGGATGAATTTATTTAGCTAATGAATTTATTTAGCTAATAAATAATATGTGGAGGTTGATGTAATAATTTACCATTGAAAAATCATTGACTATTATATGATATTAAAATATTATCAAGGGTAAGCACTGAACAACTAATACACCACTCTCATTAAATCGAATCTGAAAAAATAAACATCTTCACTGAACATCAATGAGAAACTACACCAGTAATTAATAAAGATATTGGGGTAATAAAATAAATCAATTATACCTTTACCAAGGTTTATTCCACACATACAATTTTTAAAAAAAAATCAATGTTGTATCCTCAATAGTAGACTATAGTCAAAACAAAACCCTTCCATCAGACCAGGATGAAATTGAATTGGTCTATAGATGATTAATACATTTCATCCTCTATAATAGACCAAATTTCATGAAACAACCTACAAGTATAGTTGTGATGGGGTGGTAATTTGAATCATTGAAGGAGGATAAACACTAAAAAGTTATAAAAGTGGTATTAACTGTAATATTTGTCACTCATCATGTAGGAACCAAACTATTTGGTCTTATTAAGAGGCTTGGGTTTATTTGTCACTCAATGTCATATGACTACATGGAGTTCATAAAGAAGGGTCACGAGTTCCAATTATATGAAAAATTCATACATCATCAGCAATGTTGTCTATATGACACTACATAATCCAATAAATTTTATATTTTAGGAATATATATCATTGGTCCATACCCTCTAATGAGCATTTAAGAGTAAAAATTCATCCTCTCAACCATCTATTTCTTCTGAAAATGGGTTTAACTTGTTCCCCTAATGGATGTTAGAGATAAATTAAAGATCCATTTTATAATATCATATATCATTAGTATAATTTTACTTTTTTTCACTATCCACATAGATAATAGCACAAATTTTTGTTTATATGAGTTGAAAATGTTAGATTCAAAATAAAAAATTCAATTCAACCATTATTACCACTTGAATGAAGTGTAAAATTTTTATATATAATCTTGTGACAATAATATATAGATTAGAAACCAAAATATAGAGAACAATGAATAAAGGACATGTCCTAACAAACTTTTAATGCTTTTTTGACCTATTAAAGAATTTTACAAACCTCTTATTAGGCAACTCTATTTTCTTTATTAGATAATATTGAAACAATATTTTCTATATAGATGCAGTGAACATCACTATATATTACCATTTATAACTAGTTTAGTGAAGGAGAAAAATGAAAAATTTTGTTGTATAAACTATAAAATATCAATGAATGTAAAATTCAAACATTGTATGACCTTGAGGTTTACAAAAATAATGTGACCCAGGAATCCAATAAGAATGTTTACCTTTGATCATTTATTCAAATTGAGTTAGTCGTAATATTTATTACACAAATTAAAAATTGAGAATAAGACACTAAAATGGTTTCCCAAATAGAAGGGTCATTATATCATGTAATAGTCCCCCTAAAAAAGAAACCATTCCCTGATCACTCTGGATAGGGAGTGTATCACACCTCCATCAAATTCAACGTTCCTTAAAAAATAATTCCCATGATGAGTAATATTTTATTGAATAATCCATTCCACATAAATATAAATGGAATATTATATAGTTAGTTTTCATGATTTGTAACTACATGACTTAAGGAAATCATTGTAAAACCCAAAAATGTTGTTACGATAGGATGGAATGGAGGGGGGGGGGTAATTTCTGTTTTAAAATTTTAAAAAAATTAATGTTTAATACAAAATTAACAATATTAAATATAAGAAATTAAATGTTGAGAATATTTTTTTGGGTTTATAACGATAGAAAAAACATATTCAGGGAAACAAAAGGCACTGAAATCCTAAAACTACCAATATCAAAATGTTATATATAACTAAAATCATGTATAAAGGAAATGAAGAATATTCACCTTTCATTAAAGGTGGATACCTTAATTTTCTTTAATAATTATTCTTAATAAAGATTTATTATAAGTAACAAATAATCTACTTTCTTTCTTTGAGTCACCCAATTCTTAGGTGGGATTCTCCTCAAAACCATAATATGTGAGTATATTTACGAAACTATGGAATAAGAAGGAATGGGGGCATTGAATTAATTAGACCGAGGAATATTGAGAAAGTAATTCACACAACCAAATTAATCATTTCTAGATCCTTATATATACCTTTTGATAATGTTTAATCATATGTATCATTTAATCATACAATTTGAAATGTACGAGTAAAAAAAATTGGTTGTAAATATTTATAATCCTCAACCATGCATTTAACACTTTTTTGAATTCAATTCTCCTAAGAATTTATTCTTCTAAAACATTTTACCAATTATATATTTTAAATGTAAGATATATCCAAACATTAAAATTTAATTTTTAGAAATCTAATCAATTGTATGATGATATATGAATTGTAAACTATTATTAAATGAATTATGATATTCATTTTCTAAATTTTTTGACTATCTAAGTCTATAAAATTATAATATTCACATATCATAAGTAACAGTATCCCCACATGTTACGAAACAAACATTTTATTAATTAATATAATACAACACTGAAGTTCAATGGAGTATATGAACCATCGATAAGGGTGTATAATAAGTGGTGATCTTCTTAAATTTAATTTCTCATGAAATTATCCTAAAAAAACTGTTAATAAATTGATCCTCTAAACTTTAAAAATTAGCCTCACCTGTAAGAAATGAAAAATAAAATAAATTAAATTTATAATGGTTTTTTCAAGGATTAGTCCCAATATGGGTACCTATTCATTATTGTGTCTAGATATTATCCTACGCCAATTTTTTTGACTGAAAAATAAAATGTGAATACAAATGAGCTAGCACTATTATAGATCCTTTATCCTCCCAATATTAAATATTTCTGGTTCATAGTAGTGGTAAGATTTGATTATTATTTTGAGCCAACATAGAATTAGTATATTTATTTCTGATTACAATTTAAAATTTTGAGAATTAAAGTCTCTAGAATTTAAGTTACTTGAAGATATATTCTTATTCTCTTATCTCAATAAGTTTCCATAATTTTTATCTTTCTTCTCAGTATAAAAAATATAATAATTTTATCAATTATTTAACCCTTTTGATTCTTTAAAAAATGTTGTCTAGACCATGCTCCACTATGATATCTCTCAAAATTAGTAGAAACTCTTCAACAGGTCTCATATAATTTTTTCATACACCCATTGATTTTATGAAATAATTAGAGATACATAGAATTTTAACTCCTTAAATTTCAAACAAACATAATTCTCAGTGAATGTCATCAAAGACTCCTGAATATTTAAAGTAAAAATCCTTATCATACCTTCCAAAAAAAGGAATCAATGATTTTCAAACCTCTCTAGGATCACTAAAAATAATCATAAAAAATATATCATGAATGATATATTGCATCATCCAACATGGAATTACCATAATTCCCATTTTATAGAGCTTTAACCACTGTGAGTTATACACGGTTAGATACTCATAAAAGAAACTCTATTACATTTAATAATTCTCACATAGGATTAATAGAACTCAAACCCACTAACAAACATTTACCTACTGGAAAAAAACATATACCTACAATAATAACTCGTATGATCCATTTTTAAGATATTTTTCTTAGTCTATATAATTGATAAAATGTATCGTAGCTTAGAAGTCGTCAAACCCACTTTCATATTTAAAACCTGAATATTAGGTGATGATTTTCCATTGAACTTTTATTTTCATTCATGAATAAACCTTCATCTGATGAACTCATCTATCAATTTTTTTATACTTTGTATTCTTTTCAAAACCGACCTTTCACTAGCTTTACACTGCATTCAAACTCATCAAAGGCACATAAGACATAAAAACATATCTTCTTGAAAAAAATATGAATTATAAAAAACATAAACCATTTCTTCAAGATATACATAACAATACATCAATAAATTCTTCTTGTGATCATCTAACTCATGCCCAAAACACTGAATCCATTAACCTCAAACACACAGATACATTTATCACCTAGTCATTAATATTTGACTATCTTCCATTGCATTTAAAACTGAAATCTTGGTTTTCACTCTCTGTATGAAAACCATTAAACCCTCATGGAATCTATTTCTATCAGAAACATCATTTGATATCAGTTCATCATGAACATTAAATGACTATAATTATATATCCTACTCAAACTCCCAAATAACTCTATATGTATCTCCAAGTATAGACACATCATTCACTATAATGAAGAGTCCATCCACTAATTTTCACATACTTTGAAAAAACATGTATTTTAGTAACACTTCTTCTACTAAGATATTTTAGCCATAACATATCACTATAATATCATCATTTTATTTATTTAGTAATACTATAAAAAAATATGCATCAACTATAGAAATCATCGACGAATATATTTAATTACCATTAAACTAGATATGTAAAAACGTTTGATTCATCAATCCTCATTATCCGATACATCTACCAATGTTGGTATATCTACTCTTGAGTTACACTAGAAGTACAAAATTTTCTTATTTTAGTCATTCAAAAACTCAATAAATGATACTTTTATCTTAAAACCACTTTAAAAATTCTTTATTACATCTTTCTCCTTTCTTGGATTTAACATTTTGTAAAATATAGCCACTCACTCCTTGAGGATGAAATGAACTTTTCTTATTTAATCATCCAAAAGGAAGCATGTAAACCCTACATTATGTGGTTGAATATGACATAAAATTATTTCATTTTAAATAAAATCCTACATGTATATAATTACTTTTAATTGAAAATTTACTATAATAATGTGTTTAAAATTAGAAGTAATAAAGGATTGATTATTGTTAAAATAATCAAACACAATATTTCTGGGAATTGAAATAATATGTCACCCACCCATGCTACAACCATTAATTACTTTCCCTATGTAGTCTATGTAAAACATTTAGACATAGTTTTTATGCATAGTTCTTATCCTTATCAGAGAGTCTCCATGGACATCCTACAGTAGGCTCTGGTTGGGCACTAATTTTTTTAACAAACTCACAAACTGTTTTCCCTTTACAATTAAAATTCACATTAATTGTATCTTCTAATCACCTAACTAGATAATATTCAAATCAACCTCCAAAATCACAACATTAAAACCAATAAGCTATATAAAACATAAAAAACATTCAAAGAAGTAGTTGAAAAAAGTAAAACTACATATATAAATCCAAACCATGAGTTCTTTAATCCACCCTTCGGTTTTGTTTTCAACACCAACATCACCAAATTTTAATTAATCTACTCTAAATTTCATGTTAGACCAAAATATTTCCAATACATTGTTTTTAAAACACCACACAAATAAATTAAGAACTGTGATGAAGGAATTTCATAACTTAGTAATAATATGTTTTTTGACTATGATATTGAATTATTTTTCCTCAAGCATCATCAGGAGGTTTAACTTCTAAAACTTCTGCTCATATTCTTCTATGGTAAAAGAAGCTTCGAATTCATAAAATTTAAATAAGTATAATATTATGGTGTACCTATTCACCACTTTGATAATATAATCCAAAGGAAAATGGTTGTAACTCAAAGAAATTTCTTCAGTGAGTAGTGCAAAATGAAAAAGACAATTTAGTATGAATTTCAAAAATATTTCCATTGGCATAGATTTGGTGAATACATCAGACTGACTAAAAATTATCTTTTTTTTCATTTTAAAAATAGTCGCTTTATTGTTGAGCGGTATCAAAAACACCTTGTCTGGGATTCAAATTCAAAGAGATAAAATAATGATCAAAATTCAAAAAGTAAAAATAACCTAAAGATACTTCAAAGCATGAGAACCCACATCGGCCCAAGTCACATTACATCCTCTTCTATCATCATCATGAGACCCAATATCATTATTTCTATCATGTCAACATCTTCATTTCTGACCAATCACCACACCATTATCTATAGAATACAACTGATAGATTCCATCATCACTACCATAAAACATCATAACATATTACCATAGATCATCAAAACCACTAATCGAAGCTGTTACACAATTTCATTATCATGTATGACCACCACCATCATCATCAACTATTCACCACACTATTTCACTAGAGAAAACCATATATCAGAGTATATCATCTATACAAAAAAAACACCATAATAGACCACCCATGAAACAATGAACTAACACCATTTCCAAAACATACCATCCTTCCAGACCACCATCACCCTGAACTAGACCAAGAATAAGCCAAGTGAATCCAAGACCAAAACCAAAAAACCTTCTAAAGAAAAATCCATTTGAACAGGAACATAAAAAATGAACAAAGAAGTAAATGAAAACTGAACTTGATGACCAAGAAGAAAAATCAAAAACAACAAAAGGGAAAGAACCAAGATATGGAGGAAATGAAGACATTGTTGATAAAGAACAAGACATAGAAAAATGTCATCCCCCCTCTAGAACCATCCCAATATGACCTAAAACTTGCATCGAGACTAACCAATATGGGGTGGGGCACGATGGGTTTACCGTCAAGAGTAGCGGAGAATGAAGATTGAAGATACCGCCACAACGCTGACCCAATCGATTTGAAGCACCCGCACCCAGACCCAAGATGAAGGTATGATGTGCTTGGGTTATGAGTAAATAGGGGTGGGGGAGACATATTATGTGTACACCAGATGTAGATCTAGGAAATAAGTGGGAATGACAAGACATGACTCGGAAGAGAAAGCAGATCCAGGTGAAGATAAGATCACCATCGCCGCCAAGAAAAACCATGAAACCTTAGAAGGAAGGGGAAGACAAATGTTGGATAGGAGCGCATGGAGTGAAAGGTGAGTGGGGATCCATCCCCATGATGAATACACCAACAATATTATGTTTCATTGATTTGTAATCTATCTTCATATCTCCATTGAAATTTTTTTCATTGATAAAATGATACATAATATCTATATTCTTAGATATAGAGTGTTACACCATATTTTTTGATAAATAATTTTAATTATAATTTTAAAAAAAATTCAATGGATTTTTAATATTCATTCTCAAGTATTACAGTTGATCCTTCATTTACATCATTGGTGTATGTGAATCAGTGGAAACAAAATATTATTCATCTAATGTACTTAAAGTCACATAACATTGTTTATTACTTTTCCAAACCACACAAGTTTCTCCTAAAAATAATATTCCCATAATGTTTTTTATCATTGTAATATCTAGCCAAATAATATTCAGTAAAACCAAATATATTCAACTCATTACTACTTCCATACATTAGAACATAATTTTATGTTCTTTTAATCAACATGAGGATTATTTTTGCTGATAACATGTGTGATTTATTATGATCACTCTAATATCATATGAATACAGTTAAGAAATATAAAATATGTATTATTGTTGTTATAAGATAACAAAAAATATATATTAAAATAAAAAATCCATTTGAATCAAACATTTTATTTTTTATCTTCGTTCGTTTTCATACCAACTAAAATGGATGTGAAAACTTCCATAGCTTCTTCTATACCAGAACTGTTTAAAAATTCATTGAAATTGTATTCTAGTAAAAGGAGTATGTATATTACTTTATGTAAAAATTTTATTCCTAAAATTAAATTCAACTATTTTAACATTGAAATATCAATGTTCTTATTCATATTTTCAAAAAAGTCATCACAATATTTATCCCTATCACTAGAAGAAATTATTCCATCAACATAAAAAATGACAATTAGGGTACCCATACCCATTTATTTCATATATATGATTCTATGAAATTTTATTTTAGAAAATATAAAATTCATTAGGAAATGTCCAAGTTGTAAATACTAGGAATGAGGAGTCCGGTTAAAAAATTATAAATATTTATTCAGTTTCCATGCCATTATTAAATTATAATGATGTATAAAATTATTAGGATACTGATCAAAAACTTATTATTAAATTTATCCTGAAAAATTTATATTGATATATATATATATATATATATGATAGAATTTGAATTTTCATTGAGAAGGTACTACTAAAAATAATGTTATTTTTTATGTCCTTTAATTAGAGAAAATGTTTCTTTAAAATCAATGTATTTTACCTATGAGTAACCCTTATAAACTAACCATTTTTTATTCCTCACAATTTCTCCACATTCATTAAGTTTATTTCTAAACACCTGTTTAGTTCATATAACATCCATTCATTCTAGATAACGAATAAGATCCCATTTTTCATTTATCTCAATTTGATATAGTGCTTTATTTATTGCATTTAACTATTACTTATGATTAGTTACATTTGAAATGGATTGTGGTTCTACATGAGAGATTAGTGTCATTTGATTTTTAAAACTCAATTTTGGAATGGTATGAACTTGAGGTACCAAACATTTGATGATATTATTTAGTTTGACTTAGTCTAGACGTTTAATTTTTTTCTTCCGGTCTAACTATCCTCATAACTAGACTAATATGAATCATCTTGTATAAGGTTAGGCCCATAGTCAACATCATTTTCATTAACCTCTCTAGAAGTTTTCATTTTATCTTTCAATAAACCATCCATATAATATTTAGTAAATTTATTGAAGGTGGATTTATTTTGAAGTGATTTTATATCAAAGGAATAAACAAACTAATGTTTCCATTTATTTTAACATCTATATCTTATTATGTTGGATGAATTTATCATGAAAGAACCTTCTTTCCCCTTTTTATCAAATTTCTATAAATCCTTATTTTTGATATTTAAGGAATATGGGTATCTAAAATTATTAAAATATTTTATAGTAAGATTGTTTTGGAACCACATATCATAGAGAGTCTTCTATGACTATGGAAATAATAAAAATATTTTATATACATATAAAACATTACATATATCTTCCCTCTAGATGAAATTGGAAAATTTATATTTAGCGAGCATAGTTCTTACCATATCAACTAATCTTTTCTATTTTCTTTTTTGTGACTCTAATTTGAAAGAAAATTGTACTTATATTTTATCCCCTATTTCTTTGAGTAGTACAAAAAAGAGATACTTGTATACTCCTTTACATTGTCCATTATGAAATTTAAAATGAATACAGAAAAATCGTCCTCAAATTCCCCTTTGAAAATTTCAAACAACTCTACATAAAATAATTTATGTTTCATGAACATTAAATTGTTCATATGAATGAAATCATAAATAAAATTAATAATGTATAAGTAACCCTATCATGATTGATGTCTCATCAGCCTAGGTATGTCAAAAATAATGATCTCCAGTGGAATAGTGGATTGAATTTCAATTTCCCATGACATATACTAACCATCATCCCTTTCTTAAAGGTTATGAATATAACATCATATTTTTTCTTCATTTGTTCTAAATTCATGAAAATATATTCCTTTTATATTTTAATCACAATAATATTAATGATATGAAAAGTATCTAATGCTAAAAAAAATTCATCCTTAGTAGTGAAATATAATTAATTACTAAGGTCACTAATCTAGAATAAATTACTTTTGGTTCATTATCAGTTATAATTTTTTTCAATATTTAAATTGATAGATGATACATGAATATTTTTTGAAGATAACATTATTTAAATAATTACATAATTATGTAGCACTGTGTAAGTTGTATTCAAGTCTATTAGAAAAAATTACATACATGGAATTTAACATCTAATCTTAAATTTCAGCCATACCAAATTCCATTTTTTAGGAATGTTCATTTCCAAAGGTAATTTATCCTACCTTATGTTCTATAATGTTTTCTAGGATTTTCACATCACTTGTCATATGTTATGAGTAACCACTAAAAAGTATCTATGGTTTTCTTTTTTTGTAGAATTTATTAAAATATAAACAATAATATATTTTAATTATATCTTATACATTCCAAATTCATTTTAAATTTTCGGAAAAAGTAAACTTTCATAAAACAATTTTCATTAACTATTCATCATATTGTTCTATTTGGTAATAACATTTTAAAATACCCTCCTAGAAATAAAATTGATTTTTTCCTGAGGGATTTTTACCTTCCAATGAATTTACTTTGTATTTACCTTTAAATTTAATGTATTTCTTCTTTTTTGTTTACTATTACTCCCCTTAAATTCATGCATACTACCTAGGAGTTAAAATTTTGTTTCAATAGATATCTAATTTGTGTCTAAATATTACAAAACATCAATAATATCCATTAAACCTCAATCTATCATAGTAGTATGATTTTCCCATGAAATATGTTTAATGAGATTTAAAGGATGTTATGATATAACATTTACCATGGTGGGGGGAATCATTGATCTAGAAGTTTATCATAACTTTCATTGATTTGGAGGAATTATCACATACGTTTTTACCCAATATATCCCATTATTATTTCTCTAATCTACATGGTTAGTAAATTTAGATGAAAATATAAGTTCAGTTGCCGTATATTTCACTAGATATTTTTGGGTAAGTATTCTCAGTAGCTCAAGTTATTTTAGCCCTGAACTTTGAAGATTTATTGAAATTTATATCCACCTTCTTCAAATTATTTTCAAACATGATAAATATTGATGGAGTTTTACATATCTCTTCTTTCATAAGAATATTTTTATTAGTATCTTATCAATTTTTTTTCTTTATTCCATAACTTTGAACCCAAGGTTATCAATTTACTTAATGAATGCATGTTTACTTTTAATAAATCATTCTATAGTTTTTTAGCGCCATAACCCTAGAGTCCCAAATCTAGTTCATTATTTAATTACATTTTCATTTTTAAAAGCAATCAAATCCTGAATGGCTGATTAATTTAGTATTATTGGAAATCCAGATTACATACATGATACCCATAATACATTTGGAAACAAAAATTACAAGAATGACACATTAAAAAAGAAAATAAACTGTATTCTTAGAAGCTTATTCCAAGACTTATTATTCATGACATGGGGAAATGAAACATAATATAGGTGAGATTAAATTCTCTCTAAGGGTAAGTAAAGTGAAAGAAATAATGAACCAATATGAATTAATAAACATGAAAATTTAAATAACTAATAGAAAAGGCCATTAAAATAAATAGATAATGTAATATCAATATGGAAATGTACAAAACAAAAACTCATGCCATCTAAATAAATAAATTGAGAATGAAATGCATCTATATATTTGTCGATGAAAAAACTCATGGATGTATAACAACTGAAACTAAGGTAAATTGTATAAATAGACATGTCGACATAAAATATCATGGTTGAGTAATAAATGAATCTAAATTAGGGAAATGATTAATTATTATACATTATGATTCCTAGGTACATGGAATCTCTAACATTATGAAATTTCACAAAATGATTTACAACATGTAGGGTAAAAACGCTTGTGATTGGCTAAACAATTCGTCTCATGAGACTACCAATGCTTTGAGGGTATATCTATAACTCAGTCCCTATCATGTCGTACCAGAACAAAACATTTATCATTTTCATGAAAAATGGACCTTATCCAAATTTATTAATATTTAATAGAAGATACATATTTATCAATAATTCCTCAGTTAATCAAATAATTTTCTAAGTGAACATTGTATGTAAAATGATATACGGTTTAAGGAATAATAATATCTATTGTGTGAGAATATAGATATTCAACTAAATTTAAAATTTTAAATTATTAAAATCTGGTGATTGTTTCCTCGATAAAGTTAACAATCATAAAAGGAAGTGAGATTTTGATGATAATAATTAAAAATATGTTTTAGGAAATTAATCATTAAACATCCCAATGTGTACCATACCACTTGAAACATTTAATTAATAATAACCATAAAGGAAATTATTTCAAACCATGAAGAAAAAGGATTCATTATATAATGTATAAAAGGGTAAGTAGATACACTATACAAAAGATGTGTGTGGTGTATATGGTGCATGCCTTACGAAAAGAAATGTAAGACAAGAATACCTTACTTTATCCTTTATTTTGGTGTTTGGTATTTACCCCCATGTATAGTGGTTTAAAATATGTTACTAACTTATAATATAACCATAATATCTTTTATAATATCATATATTAATTCCTTATAATATTTTATTACTTGTTTGTCAATAACTTTCATTAATTTTACTATTTCGTGTGTTAATTGCCCAGTTTTTCTCGAGTATGTTTTACTTTGGTATTTGTTGTTCCTATTTATTAGATCACATATTCATTATATCCAGAATGTAAAATATGTCCAAATTATCTTATATATTTAGTACATATGTATTTATAGTAGCCATAATATTTAAATATTATAAATAAAGTGCACCATTCATGGAGACGGTAGGCCGTACGTACAAATAAACGTTACATTCATTTATTTATTGTATTAAAACAATGAAAGATAGAGGATAAATATGTATATTTTAATTACAGTATCATATCTATGTTATATATATAACATTGTTTTATTACAGTCATACTTTTTATGGTCCATTTATGGAATTAACGAGTCATATCGTTTTGAGGGGGCGGTAGTCCACACTTCCATAAAGGAAATTATTGTATTTACAGAAGATGAAAATAATAAAGAGACATTGTATGTAAAAATTACAGAACAATGAATAAATTTTATATATCATATATAACATATATAAACATATTTTCCATCATAATGTCCACCATGATAGGTGGAAAGGGAAAATGAACAATCATCGTTTCGTGTGGTAGCAGTTCTCCATACACAAAATTTTTTCGTTCATTACCCATTAGAGGGAGGTGTGTATAAGTATAGGTGAAAATATTAACATAAAAACATCTTAATATATTTATTATACTTTGTTTTTTGTAATTATGGAATAATAATAGTATTGAGAGTGGATAATGGAAATGAAACAAAAAATATTGAGAGATGACGTTACCTATTAATGAGGTAACTTCTTTTGGTTTATAAGAAAAGAATTCCATGGAATGATTTATGCCAAAATAATGAACTCTTGGTATAGGGAAGGTATTTTTGGAAGATATTTGGGTAGATCTTGGCAGAACATAGGAGGTTTTAGAGGTGTGAAGAAGAGGGAGAGGTGGTGGACTTTTATAGGAAAAGAAAAGTACTCGCTTGATTTCTTTTAAAAAAAGTTCGGTATACACAAGTTATTACCTAATAATAAGTCATAAAAAACCATAAAAATACAATTATTGAAGGCTTATGGACGATATATTTCCATTCAATGGGTTTTTTAAAATGGGATAGGTCATTTGGGCCCTTAAGTTAAAGGGTCAGTCCTTTATTAAGCTTAATTATTCCTTAATCACTATACGTATTATTAATCACTTTCACTAATAATTTAGGTAAAAAATATTTTTTATATTTTTAGAATCTAAATATCATATTTACTATTTTTTATATCCATTTTTTCAAAATTCAATTCACATAAGTGGGAAAAGTTATATTAATGCTAATCTTATAGACGAACGAATTAACTGGTTTTAGTAGAAAATTTCTAAAAGGTTTGTTATGTTTTTATATTAAATTTCAATGTTAAATTGATAATAATGAACTAAATTGTGTTAATAGATGTATAATTTACCTAATTTTACTTGAAAACAAATTTAAAATATAATTTTACATTAATAATTATTAAAATGAATAATACTGTTTTAATTAAAATGCAGTATTTTTCACTATTTATCAAAAAATAATGTTTCTCATAAAAATAAAAAAAATTAACCCTAAAATAATTTAGAAATCACTAATTAATAAATGAATTTTATTTTATCAAATTATATTCATAAGTCTATCAAAATTCAGATTTAAAATAACTACTCCATTAAAAGGCTGTAAAAATGTCTTAATAAAAATATAAATTTTTATGTGTAAAATTATGTTTGTTCTTATCATATGCTCATAATTTTTCTGATGAATGTAAAAAATAAATTACTTAATATGTAATATATATTTCATTAAAATCATTAAATAATTGTCTGTGATTATTTTTATTAAGGAAAAACTCTTTTAGAATCATAAAAATAATAATATTTCATCTAATATCCAATTTGATCTTAGTTTCATTTATCATTAATTATCAAAAATTTGAATTCTTTTTATATGTATATAAACCACAAATTTTCATAATTTATTTATTAATATTCATAACCACTAACATAATGGCAAGGTTAAATCATATTTTATTGAATAATATATTGTTATTTGGTGAAACCTGGTTTTGCATGTGATAAAAGATATTTAGGAAGGTCTCTCTTGCATATAATGAAATCTAACCCAATGTTTCACACACAAAGAGAATATATTTTAAATATTAAATATTATTTAAAGTATCCAGATATTATATTCCAATACTTTCTTGGTGTCGTGTGTTATATACACAATCAAACAAAAGGTTCTTACTTTAGAATGTTGTGGTGTTACATTCTCCCCACCGTATTTAAATGGAATCCTTACACTTAAAACATGATCATAATAATCTAGGGATTAAAAATAAACAATTGATGAAAAAAAATATGGTTAATAGGTTTAATAACACATATTCTTAACTTGATATAATGGAATTTAAAATGGTCATGTATCCAGGTTCCCTAGTAGGAAAACCATGGTTGGAAATAGAAACATAGATACAGATGAAAAATATTAAAATCATGTTCTGATGGAGAGTGGTAGAAAACTTGTTCAACTTAATTTTATAGACGATAAAACCATAATATAGAGCTGTTAAAATAGTCTATTGATATCATAAAAAATGATGATAATTGGACAACATGTTTGTTTCAAAACCCCATTTTCTATAGTTAAGGTTTTTTTTCACACTATAAGATTATAAGTAAATATATTTTTCTATAAACATAATATGTCCCTTTTATAATGCCTTGACATATTTCTACTTAATATCTTATCACATGATGCATCATATATTGAATTAATACACTAGTCTCTAAAATCTCATCCAATGATTAACTATTCCATAAATGGTTAAATTTTAAAACAGATTATGATCCAATCAATTTTGAAGGAGAGCCACTGAATTTACAAAATGAACTTATCATTAGATTTTAATCAAAATGAAGTTTCTCTAAATTATTACATTCTAAACATGTTAATAACATTATGACATATCTTCTTGAAATATGGTAATAACTCAAATCACCATAAAACCTCTTTGGGAACACGAATTCTTCCTTATTCCTTAAGTGCGACACATGTAATTAGACATATTTTTTTAAGATAGTTTTTTGTAAGCTCTATCAATGATAGAATATATCACTTATCATCAAGTCATTTATCAGTTCTAAGGTAGTAATCACTTATCCAAATCAATCAATTCTTCATCATTATCTTAATATCATGTACATATAAAGGGTTCTATCTCTATCAATAAGTTGTTTTTGAAAAAATTTAACATTCAAAAAAAGTTTATTGGTACCACTCAACAAATGATCTAAAATCCATAATGAAAAAGTAATACAATACAATACTCATATATTTAATAATTATTATAACTAGTAAATTATTGATAAATTAATCAAATGACATAATTATTGAATAGGAATATTAATCATTCATCTTCATCTGCGGTAGTATCATAACATGATGATTATCCAATAGAATAATTTAGGTTATGTCCCTTTGATACTTGAGACATTTATTTTTATAGTGTCCCATTCCCTTGTAGTTGAATCATTTTATGTTAGAAACCTTTTTCTTACCCTTAAAATCAAAAGCGTTGTGTCCTTTATTTACTCAATTGTTGAAACTTTCCATTACTTTTAAGCAAGTTCCAAGGTGTTTCTTTCTACAATTATCACATGTGGGAAAATCATTCTTTCCCTCCTTCCCTTTATCGATCTTTTTCTCTTCCATCCTTTTATTCTCTTACTTATCTTCAAATCCAATGGACATTGATAATTAATTACTAATATTGTTAATACATGATACTATATACTCATATTATGAGAATACTTGGGACACTATCTCTATTAAAAATTTTGTCTTAAGACTGTGAAAGATATGATCTTTAATTGGATCACATGAATTGGTGGTGTTTTTATTCCTTCTGATAGGTTCCATTTCTAAATAATGTAATATACTGGATTAGCTCCTAAAATTATGAAATTTTTACAACTCAAAATATGGTATAACACATGACATAAATATATGCATCATGAATCCTAGAATCAGAAACATTAGTAACATTGGGGAAAACATTACTTTTAAATCCTTCATAATGGTATATAATGAAAATGTGAACTATCCTAAGCATATCCTTAGGGAGTGTCAAACCAGGTGCACAGTAAAATCCATTTTCATGTACTAGGTTACCTCAAGTCTGGACCGAAACACCTTATCATAATTATTACTCATTGGTACATCTGTTTCAGAACCATATCCACTTGTAGTATCCAATAATTGATGTATTTCTAGGAATACCCACATAATCACTACTATACCAAAATTTCAGGATGTTCATGTATCCTTATCCTCAATTTCTAAATTATGTTTGTTCTCCATAATCTATGTTTTTTAAATATTTTTTCAAGGTTACTGTGAAAATTACATTGATATAAACTGTAATGCCCCTACCCCAGAAGCTCGGAGCTGGTGCATTATTTTATTACATTAGCATTATTACATGGAATCAAATATCAAAGGACCGTTCAGTTTAACTGTCTCCGAAATCCATACTACATACATTATACCCATAATGCATTGGGAAATAGTAATTAAAATCATGATACATAAAAAAGAAGATAAAATCCATCCGTGAAATATTATTCAAATACTTCTTCTTCATGACATGGGTAAAGGAAACATAACAGGTCCGATATCAAATGCTTAGTAAGGGTAAGTAATACGGAAGAAATAATGAATCATTATGAATAAAATAAAATGAAAATGTAAATAACAGATAACACATTCCATTCAAATATCTAGACAAAGTAATATAAATATGGTAAAGTAAGAAACTAAAACTCATTCCATTTAAGTAAATAAACCAAGAATGAAATATATTCGTAGATATTTTGATGAAAACCTCATGGATGAATAATATCCAAAAATAAGGAAAAGTTTATCCATATATACATCAACATAAAATATCATGGATGTATAATAACTTAATATAAATACTGGAATTGTTTAATTTTTGGATGTCATGTTCCCTAGGCACATTATACTTTTGTAAGAGTTGGTGTCCTAGAACCAACTGGTTTTACTTTTATTATATGAAAATTTAATGTATTTAAATGTTAAACATCTAATTACATATTGTTCATTGTTCTGCATGACTATGATGCAATAATGTCTTGGATTATTTGTTGCATTGATAAGGTGATGGAAGTTCCCCACTATGAAGAAAACCTTGAAATTATATAACTATATTCTTAAATATAGTTTTATGATTGGATGACATTCTATGATGGGACACATAGCATGTAGACCGTTATGTGTGAGTAATCATAAGTAGATGAGACTTCCTCTCATGAAGTTAGAACTTGGTAATCTCCAAGACATGAGATTATGACAACAGACCCACCAATAGGAATTCCACATGTTTTGGTGTCATCAGATATTTAAATATGTGATCATGTGTAATGATCCTTAGACTTTAGGATTATCATTAACACATGTCATGAGTCACACTATTTGATTTACTGACGAAAACTATCATTCAGAAAGTTGGTGGGAAGTAGGGTACGTTCGGTGCATCATGAGTGGCATGTTATTAATGGATAAGTCAAGGAAGGATTTGTCCCTTCCATTTATTGAAGTTGATATCTTGTACATTTTATTGAAATAGAACAGTCGTGCGAAATTCCATGTCCATGGTGTAATGATGAGTTTATTTCAGGTAGTCAAAGAATGACATATCAAGCATAAAATTTTAGGACACTATCATGAAACCTACTTGATGAGATATTGTGACCAAGTTATTCTATTCTACAATGTGCATTCATATATGGATATCATTTTTGATACCTTATGTTATTTCTCATGGGCGCCTTGACCCATTTTTAGACATTACTCTTAGACTTTAGGCAAGCCCACCTAATGCCAATGAGAAAGAATCCTAGAGGTTCACACACTAACTTTTTTTGGTTTTCTTAGTTAAATTATATTTGAATATAATTAATGAAATAAATATTATTCTCAATACCATGGAATAACTTTATTCAAGTTAAAATGATTGCATAAATTTAATAAAATATTTTTTTCCTTTTATTGAACAGTTAGTAAATATTTATTAATTAGTTTGTTAATAAAATATTAATTTAAGTGAAAAAATTATTTATTTATTTATTTGGGTGTTCAATAAATGGAAGTAGAGTTCGAGCGGACTAAGGCCAGTCCATTGGTAAAATAATTACTTTCATGATGGTAAATAATTATTTAACTAGTTGGCATAAGTTAAAATAAAAATGACTCAACTATTTTTTTGTGATGTAGAATTTTATTTATAATTTTGTTTTGCTCATGTTGGCGCACTATAAATAATGATGTTGTATTATTATTATGAGAATGAGTTTTCTCTAAGTTCATGAATGTATTTAATTTCTATTATGTAATTAAATATTGTAACTGATGTTCCATCCATATAAATAGACATGTATTCCTATTGTGTTAGACACCACAAGACACCGAATCGTACACCTGGTGAATTGAGAATTGTTGAGCTAAAAAATTTCTCCCTCAAATCCTATTCCCACCCCTCTCAAGAATGAGAGATGTTCTTCAAGGTTGAAGAACAAGCGATCAAGAATGATAGACACAAGCCACTCGCTTCGCCGCACTTGCACCCGGAGAATGAGAAATATCGATCAGAGGCCATCAGAGCACATGTGGATCACTGCTAGAGAGATTCTAGTTTGGATCCTTACAAGCACAATTATATAATCTAGAATAGTCATTCTGGATGATATACATCATTAATGAAGAAAAATACTAATGATTTAGGTATTATTTTTTATGAAATTAATTAAATTAATTATAAACATGATGTGAAAGATCCTCTTTAATGGTTTCGAGTCTCTTCATTCTTTATTTAAATATTTGATTCAATTCCATGGATACTGTCATTTATCATTGTATTGATCCCGGAATAATCATTGATAATGGTAAAAATTAATGTTGGGTTCTATCCCTAACATGTTTCCTCTACGCCCGGAACCTACAAGTGCTATCATGAGGGTTACGTAATAGTTTATAATTAGTTAAATATTTCATTGATGACTTACTCATTTAACAATTTATTTGATTCAATTCAAGTTACTCATTTTACTAATCAGAATCTTGAGATCTATTATTCCTCTTTCATTTCTCATTCACCTTACATAAATGATTTTTTCTTTTAATTTTCATTAAAATAAAATAGAGGATCTCATCCAGAGGTGACAAAGATTCATGTACATACAACACCATAAAACATGGCATGTATTTAGCAGTACTTGTTGTGTAGTAAAGATTCAATGCAATGGATCAGTCTGCCAAACCAAGTAATTTTTTGGATTCTTTCTATGTCTAAAATTAATCCATGCGTTGACCAGGAATAGGCGGCACACTGTTTCTAGATTACACACCATGTAGTCCACTAAACACGGTGTATAGTCCCTTTGGGTTAGGGTTGGACAATGTACCATGTACGTGGGTTTCCTGAATGGAAACCATGTAACGAGGATACTAAATGACATGTACCCCACTAAAAACTCCATGTACTCTGAAGATTGCCAAAGTACACTCACACACCATTTCCCCAGGCGTGTACTTCAGATGGACATCGAAAAATAGTACACACTGTATAGTTGGAACTAAATGCCCTGTACTCATCCAAATTACACAGATTTATTAAAATTTAATATTATATTATACAAACCCTGAGACGTGTACCATCGTGTAGGCGCAAAGCTGAGGCACAACACGTGATAGGTGTTTTATATATATGTGTTTAATTTAACATTTGCGTAATATTCATTTATACTCATTGGGTAATTATGAATAGTAATTCAAATTGATTCATCCAAGGTAAAAGTTACATACAAATATTATTTTAAATCAATTTATTTGTTTAAAATTATGATAGATGGTAATCTCAAGGAAATTCATAAAAATGGTTTAAGATAAAAGGATTGAATAATTAAAGATGATAATTAATTGATTCAAGTGTGATTTATCTTAAAAAAGAATGATTAAATAATTGAATGATAGTTTTATTTATGCATAAACATCGTTGCATGTATGGATGATCATGTGCTGCACCAAGAAATTTTTATGTGGATGGTTTCTTTTAATTAATTTATTTAAATTAATTTTTTTGGCATGTGATCCATCTCTCCTCATTAAATTGTAGGGCCTACATGCCCAGGGTTTCATTTATGTAAAAACCTTTTTATCCTTCACCTTCATGTGAGTTAAAAAATGGAAGATGTAATGGATGTAAATCCCAAGCTAGTGGAGGTGGTTTAAGCTGGAGCTGAGACTAAACCAATCCCTTGATATACACGGGCATACATGTGGAAATCTATAAACACAGACCCAAAAGGTTCAAGATGTTTCTCCCCCAGGTTAGGCTTAGTTTATCATCTGGTTGATAAACTAACCATAAGAAAAGTTCATGAACATTATTATTTTTTGATTTCTTTTAGTTTCATGGTTTATCATTATGGATGTGTTGTCATGATCACATAATTAATGAGTTAATCTAGAATGCAAGATAGAACTAAAATAAACCCGTCTTATGCGTAAATATTTTCAAGATATGGTTAATCACTTATGTATGTTCCACTTAATATTAACAAACATGTTATAATGATAATAATAAATTCACATATAAGTTATAAAAATCCCTCAAATAAAATATTATGTCAGACCAAGCCTTCCGTTACTTGATTAATGCAAAAACTTAATAAAACTATGTGTCTCACCAACCCTTGTTTGGACACATACTTTTTTATAGAAATCCATTATTAATGGTTTCAGGTTGACTTATTCATATTACATTAAGAGGAGTATCCCTTGAAAGACTTGGTGTAATTTGGGAGGTAAGAGTTAAGAAAATCCAAATTCATGATTTCAGGATTGCGGAGTCCACTCAATAGATCAAGGAGCTACAAGCCAACAGTTAGCAAAGAACTTCCTACCTAAATACCGTCTAATAGCTTAAACAACTTTTTTGGGGGTTATGCGAAGGGGAATATGGATCCTTTCCACTATAATGTTATGGAAACTGGATATTATGAGTTCAATGGAGAGGGATATTGGGACATGATAAAATAGTGAGAGACTTAATAAAATTTATTATTTCTTATAAAATGTAATCAAGAAAGTACTAATGATCTGCACTTTTAATTGTAGAATAAAAATGAAAAACTCTTCAACCAAACTATCACTATGATCAATTATGGATAAAGACAATATCCTCACTATCAGTAACTTCTATGAATGGTATAGACACCTTCGGGTTATCCTATACCATTAACTAAAGTCCTACGTGCTAGAGTCAACATTACTTGATCTGCCTACTAAAGAGGTGAGTGATGAGGATTTACTGTTCTATGAGAAACATATGAATGATGTTTTCTACATTCAATGTTTGATGCTATCATAAATGTCTAGTAATTTTGGGAATTCTAAGGAAAACATGGACGCTTATAGCATGCTTGATCACCTCCATGTTCCTTTTGATAAGGAGAGCAAGACATTAAAGGTTTGAGATCTCTAAGCAAATTTTTCATATTAAGCTTGGATAAGGTTCCTTAGTTGTGCCTCATATAGTCAAGCTCATTGGCTACATTGACTGCTTGGATGTTCTAGGGTTTAAACTCCTCATAGAACTGGGCACCGATCTCATTCTCGTATCACTCCCTCAAATATTCTATAACATTGTTTTCAATTTCAATATGATAAACATTTAGAAATCTCTATCAAATATTATTATTCTCATTCCCCAAGTGGAAAAAGATATGAAGCGTGAAATTCCTTCTTTCATTATGGTTAATAAGAGGAAAGGGAAGGTGAAGAGCTTTAATCCCAAATATTCTTCACGACCTTCCCTGAAAACGAAGATCAAATAAAAGGCAAGGGAACAAGAAGATGTTTGAAGGCCACCTGGAAGAAGAACTTCACCCAACCTAAGAAGCAAGGGGAAGCTTCATGTTCATTTTTTATTGAATGAAATCTATTTGTTTCTACAAATTGGGTATTAGATACAGCTTGTGGGTCTCACATATGAATCCAAATATAGTAATCAAGTAGATTCAGAAAGATGGAAAGAGGGGCGGTAGATCTACAAGCAGCAAACGGAGCCAGAATTTTTGCTATAGCTATCAGGGACTACCAACTCACATTTCCAACTGGGTTGATCTTGGTGTTAAAGGGTTGTTATTATGTTCCATATGTTACCAAAAAAATTATTTCTATATATTGATTATATAGAGATGGATTTTTTTCATGTTTGGAAACAAATTTTGCTTCTTTTGCAAAGATATCATTTGTTTTGGTATGGAACATTTATACAATGGTCTTTATGCATTGGAATACCCAAACCAAGCAATGGAAACTGATAATAAAGATACTTCACATGACTCAAACCACACCCATCTTTAGCATCACCGACTAGGTCATGTAAATGAGAAATGTTTGACAAAGTTACATCAAGATGGTTATTTAGATTATTTTGAACTAAAACCACTTGGTGTATGTCATGCATGTTTAGAAAGAAAAATGACCAAATCCCCATTTAGTGGAAAGGTGAAAGAGATAAATAAATTCATGAATTAGTTCATACAAATGTGTGTGGACCATTTTTAGTCGAAGAAATGGGAGGGTTTTCATACTTCTTAACTTTTAATGATGATTTTAGTAGATATGGATATATCTAATTAAGGAGGAATAAGTCGAATTCTTTTGGTACATTCAAAGAATACACGAATGAAGTTGATAATCATCTTGGTTAGAAGTCTAAGAAACTGTACTTAGACCGAGGTGGAGAATATCTTAATCAAGAATTCATTGATTACTTATGGGAGTTCGCAATCCTATCCCAACTCACTCCTCCATACACTCCCCAGTGGAATGGTGTGAGAGAAAGGAGGAACCACACCCTATTGAACATGATGTGATCAATGATGAGTCATGGGAGTCTTACATTATTTTTTTGAGGATATGAATTACAAACAGTGGCACACATACTAAACCATGTACCATTAAATCGATAAATATGAGTTCTAGATTGGAAAGAAATCCATATTATCGAATTTACATTTGTGGGGAATCAATGCATTTTAAGGCATATTTAGGTAACAAACTTTGACCCCAAGTCACAAAGTGTAAGTTTAGAAAATACCCCAAGGAAACATGGGTATATAACCTATAAAACCCCTCAAAAAATTTTATAGTAGAAAGACATATCGTATTCCTTGAGAGGGATTAAATCTCCAAAAGAGATAGTGGGAGTGAGATAGACTTTTATGAAGTTGAGGCTCAAGGTATACAAGAGTTGGTACATGAACAAATTCCACAAAGTCTAATGGAAGACTGAACTATTCCAGAGACACAAGAGCTACGTAGGATTAAAAGGGAGGTTAGAGAACCAGAACAGAACAGTTTTCTAGTTACCAAGGATGGTGACTCATTATTAGTTGATAATAATGACCCTCTAACCTACAAGGAATAAGTAAGTGGCATAGATGTTACCAATTGGAAAGAAACCATGAATTCTAAAATGGATTCCATGTACCAAAACCAATTATGGATTTTATTAGATCCTCCAGTTGATGTAAATCCTATTGGTTGTAAATGGGTATTCAAGAAAAAACTGGACATGGAATGACAAGTCATAACCTATAAGGCATGATTGGTTGAAAAAGGGTTCAAACAACATAAAGGAATTGACTACGACAAAAACTTTTCCCTAGCTTCAATATTGAAATCCATCATAATTATATTGGACATTGCTACTTACCGTGACAATGAGATTTGGAAAATGGATGTCAAAACAATATTCCTTAACGGGAACCTTCAGGAAGATGTCTACACGACACAACCTGAATGGTTTATGACTCAAAAGGATTCAAATAAGGTATGGAAGTTGCAAAAATATATTTATGGATTAAAGAAATCATCTAGATCATTGAACATTAATTTTGATGAAGCTATAATGAAATTTGGTTTTATCAAGAATGAATGTGAGACTTGTTTCAACAAATGGTTTAGTGGGAGTGCATTCGTTTTTATAATAGTATATGTTAATGTCATATTACTTATTGGAAACGAGATACCAGTCTTACAGTCTGTTAAGGCATGTTTGAATCAATGCTTCTCTAGGAAGGACTTGGGAGAGGCATCCTATATTCTTGGGATCAAGGTCCATTGTGATAGATCCAAGATATTGTTGGGCCTAAGTCAAAGTACACACATTGATAAGATACTGAAGAGATTCAGTATAGAACAATCATAGAGGGGATTGTTTATAGCATGACATGGAATTCATATTTCCAAGAAAAGGTTTCCTTAGACACATGAGGAAGGAAAGATAATGGAAAAGACTCCATACACATTAGAGATTGGGTTTGTCATGTATGACATGCTGTATACTTGGCTCGATGTCGCCTACACATTGTGTGTAGTACACAGATATCAAGATGATCCAGGTGACTGCCAGTGGATGGAAGTCAAAACTATCCTAAAGTATCTAAGACATACTAAGGATATATTCATGGATTATAGAGGAGATGAGGAACTAGTCATCAGCAGATATGCAGATGCTAGTTTCCTGACTGATCAATATGACAAGAAGTCGCACACATGATACATCTTCACTGTGAATAGAGGTGCAGTGAGGTGGAAGAGCTCAAAAAAGAGTGTGGACGTAGATTCTACAGTAGATTCTGAGTATATAGTATATTCAAAGATACCTAAAGAAGAATTTTGGATGAAAAGCTTTGTCCAGGAGCTGGATGTGATTCCTAGCATTAAAGATCACATCACATTGTACTGCGATAATACTACAGTTGTGGATCTCGCCAAAGAACCAATGTCACATCAATATAAGAAGCACATATTTCGTAATTATCATCTCTTAAGTGATTTTTCTTAGAGAGGTGAATTTTTAGTGAGAAGTATTTCCACGGAAGACAATGTGGTGGACCCCAAGAATAAAGCCTTTACTCAGTAGAAAAACGATCACCCTGCGAGGTCTATCAGACTAAAAGTTGTAGGCAGTTGGCTCTAGTAAAAGTGGGACTTTGTTAAAGGTGGTGTTTTAGAACCAACTAGTTGTATTTTGATTACATGGACATTTAATGTATTTAAAATTTAAACATATTATTAGATATTTTTCGTTATTATACATAACTATAATGTAATAATGTCCTAGAATATTTGTAGCATTGATAAGGTCATGGAAGTCCCCCACTATGATGAGAACCCTGAAATGCTATAACAATATTCTTAAATATAGTTATATAGTTGGATGACATAATATGATGGAAAACACAGCATGCAGACCCTCAGGTGTGAGTACTCATAATAATATGAGACTTTCTATCATGAAGTTAACACTTGGTAATCTCTAAGACACGAGATTATGAGAATAGGTCCATGAGTTGAAATTCTTCATGTTTTGGTGTCATCAGATATTTCTATCTACAAGATATTTTAATGATCCTTAGACTTTAGGATTATCATCAACACGTGTCATGACTATCTCACTTTGATTTACTAACAAAAACCACCAAACAATAAGTTGACATGAAGTAGGGTATGTTGGGTGCGTCATGAGTGGAATGTTATTAATGGATAAGTCGAGGAAGGATTTGTACCTTCCATTTATGGAAGTTGATAACTTGACTCTTTGATTGAAATATAACTTTCGTACTAAATTCCATGTCCATGGTGTAACGATGAGTTTATTTTTGGTATTCAAAGAATGATGTATCAATAATAAAAGTTGATGACACTATCAAGAATCATGTTTGATGAGATATTGTGACAAAGTGATTATTTTACATAGTGAGATTGATATGTAGATGTCGTTGTTGTGACATTACGTTCTTTCCTTTTGGTGCCTTAACCCATTTCAAGATTTTAATCTTGGACATTAGGCAAGCCTGCCTAATTCCAATAAGAAAAAATCCTAGAGGGTCACATACTAAGTGTTTTTGGTGGTATCAGTTAAATTATATTTGAATTCAACTAATGAAATAAATATTATTATCAAGACCGTGGAATAATTTTATTTATGTTAAAATGATTGCATAAATTAAATTAAATATATTTATTTATTTTATTGACCATTAAATAAAGAGTTATTTACTAGTTTGTAAATAAAATATTTACTTCAGAGAATAAATTATTTATTTATTTATTCGGGTTTTCAATAAATGGAAGTGGAATTTGAGTGGACCAAGGCTGGTCTGGGGGTAATGTAATTATTTGTAAGATGGTAAATAATTATATAACTAGTTGGCATAAGTTAAAATAATAATGAAACTACTATTATTTTGTGATGTGGAATTTTATTCATAATTCTGTTTTGTGCAAGTTGGTGCACCATAAATAATTACATGGTATTATTATTATGAGAATGGATTTTTTCTAAGTTCATGATTGTATTTAATTTATATTAAGCAATTAAATATTGTAACTGAATTTCCATGCATATAAATAGAAAATTACACCTATTGTTCCAGACACCACACGACACCGAATCGTATACCCGGTGAATTATGAATTGTTGAGCTAAAAAATTTCCCTCTAGAATCCTCTTCCCACCACTCTCAAGAATGAGAGACGTTCTTCAAGCCCAAAGAACAAGTAATCAAGAATGACTGAAAAAATACACTCACTTCACTGTACTAGCACCCTGAGAACAAGTAGTGTCAATCAGAGGCCATCGAAGAACATGTGGATCACCACTAGAGGGATTCTAGTTTGGATACTTACAAGCGCAATGAGATAATCCATAAGGGTCATTCTGGATTATCAACATCATTAATGAATAAAAATACCAAATATATCAAGTATTATTTTTCTTTAAGAAATTAATTATAAAAATGACGTGAAAGATCCTCTCTAATGGTTTTGAGCCTCATCCTTCTTTATATAAATCATTGATTCTATTCCATGGAGACTAGAGTTAATCATCGTATTGATCCCAGAATAATCATTGATAATGGTAAAAATAAAAGTTGGGTTCCATCCCAACCATGCTTCTTCTGCGTCCAGAACCTACCCCTTTACCGTCAAGACCTTTCACAGGACAGTTTACAACATGTAGTGTAAAAACCCATCTGATTTTCCAAATGATTCATATCATGAGAATAGTGATGCATCAAGGGGATATCATTAACTAGGACCCACATGTGTTGTACCAGTCCAAAAAATTTCTCATATTCATGATCAATATTCCTTATCAAAATTAATACATATTGAATTAAAGATACAGATTTATCAACATTTCCCCTTTTAAGGAAATAACTATCTATGGGAACACCATATGTAAAATGATATACAATTTAGGTAATAAAAATATCCATTTTGTGATAATATGAATATTCAATTTAATTTACATTGTAAAATGATTACAATAAAGTGATTGTTTCACAAATAAAGTGAACAGTAAAAAAAGGAAGTGATATTTCAAAGATTATCATTAAGAATAAGTTTTATGAAATTAATCATTAAATATACCTAAGTGTCCCATAAAACATGAACATATTAATTCATAATCACAATGAAAGAAAAATTCAATACAATAAAGAAATAGTATTGATGATTGAAAGTATAAAGGAGGAAGTAGACACCCTATACAAAATAAGTTTGTGGTGTATATGATGTATGCCTTACAAAAAAATAAGACACAAATCCATTACCTTATACATTATTTTGTTGTGTGGTATTTATTTTCATATATTATGGTTTAATATATTTTACTAAATTATACTAGAAATATAATATTGTTTATAATATCTTTTATTAATTCCATATATTATTTTATTACTGCTTGTTAACAACTTTCCATAATTTTCGTTTTCTGGCAATAATTTCCTTGTTTTTCTCAAGTAAGTTTTAACTTGTTATTTTTTGTTCATATTTAATAAATCACGACTTAATCATCTCAAGAATGTAAAAAATGAAAAAAAAAATTATATATTCATTACAAAATTATTTATAGTAGACAATAAAATTTTGAGATTAGAAATGATGTGCACCATTTATGGAGATGATAGGCCAGACGTACACATAAATGCTACTTTCATTTATTTATATTATTAAAATAATGAAAGATAAATGATACATTTGTATATTTTATTTAAAGTATTAGAACAATATTATATATGTTACAATGGTTTATTATATCCTTCCTTTATATGTTCCATGAATGTCATGGATGATTCTTATTGCTTTGGGGGGGGGGGTAGTCCACACTTCCTCAAACAAAATTATCATATTTACACGAGATGGAAAGCATAAAGGTATTTTATAAATAAAAATTACAGAAGAATAAATACATTATAAATATCATATATAACATATATAAACAGAGTTTCCATCATAATGGCTACCATGATAGGTAAGGGAAAATGATCTATCATCTTTTCATGAGGCTGTAGTTCGTCGTACACAAAAATAGTATATTCGTTACCCATTAGATGGAGGTGTGTGTAAGTATAGGAAAAAATTATAACATAAAAAAATACGAGTTTATTTATGATACTATTTTTTATTTAAGAATATAATAGTAATGGTATAGGGATTAGAAAATGGAAATGAAACTAAAAAGCTCGGGAAAAGATGTTACCTCTTAATCAGGTAACTTCTTTTGGTTTATACCAAAAGACATACTTGAAAACATTTATTCCCAAAGGAGGATTATTGGTATAGGTTAGGGATTCTTTGAATATATTAGAGGAGATATTGGATGAACATAATAGGTTTGAGAGGCATGAATAATTGGGAGAGGTTATTGCCTTTTATAGTGAAGAAAAAGAACTCATTTGGAATTTTTGAAAACAAGTTTGGTATACACATGTTATTACATAATAAAAATACATAAAAAACCATAAAAAATAATAATGGATGGTTTATGGATGATATATGGCGATAAAATTGGATTTTTAAAAGTTTCTAGGTCATTTGTTCCCTTAAATAAGAAGTTTAGTTCTTTATTAACCTTATTTTTTTAATCACTATAATTAAAATTAATCACATTCACTAATAATTTTGATAAAAAAATTGAGTTTATCTTATAATAATTGAAATATATTCTTGATTAATATTTTTAGGTCCTTTTTTCTAAATTTAATTCAAATAAGTAAGAAAATTATGATTAATGATAATCTCATAGACTAAAGAATTAACTGGTTTTAGCAGAAAATGTTTAAAAGTTTATTGTGTTTTTATATTAAATTTCAAAGTGAAATTTATTATAATTAACTAAATTGTATTAATATATGTATAATGTATCTAATTTTACTTTTAAAAAATTAAAATATAATTTAACATTAATAATTGTTTAGATGAAAGACAGTGTTTTAACTGAATTAAGTATTTTTCACTATTTTCCGTAAAATAATTTTTCTCAGAAAAATACCAACAATTCACCGTAAGATATTTTTTGAAACTGTGAATTTAAAAATAAAGTTTATTTTACCAAATTATATTCATAAATGTCTTAAAATTCATATCTAAATTTGGTACACCATTAAACGGTGGAAAAAATTCTTTAATAAAAATACAGGTTTTTCTATGTCAAATTGGGTTTTTTCTTTTATTATGCTTATAAAATCAATAAGATGAATATAAAAATTGTATTATTGAATATATAAAATATAAATTTCATTAAAATCATTATAAAATCATATTTAATTAGGTTTATCAAGACAAAACTCATTTGGAAGCATAAAAATAATAAAATAATTTTTTAAATCCAATTGGTTCTTATTTTCGTTTCTCATTAATTAATAACCCGTGAATTAATTTTATATTTATATAAATCATAAATTTTCATATGTTGGTTAATAAAATTAATAACCACTGATATAATGTCTAGGTTATATCACATTAAATTAAATAAGAACTTAATAAGAATATAATGTTATTTGGTGAAACTCGGTCTTGGGTGTAATGCAGATTATCAAGGAAGGTCGCTCTTGCGTATATCACAAGATAAATAATCTTTTCATGCTTATATATAATATATTTCAAATATTAATTCTATTATAAATTATATAAATATTATATTTCCTTAGGATCTTAATGTCACGTGTCATACACACTATCAAATAAAAGGTTCTTACTTTAAAATTTCAGGGTGTTAAAACAATAATTTTTTGTTTCATTTTTCTTTTTCAATACCCCAGACCCTTTCTTGAGTTAGGTATTTTCCTCAAGATAGGCCTAATGTTTTGATCTCATTTTGCGGTCCTTATATTTTTTTCAACTACTTATTCTTCACTACTTAAAGTATCTCCATATCATTTAATGTGATACACAGTGGTTCTAAAATTCTCTAGAACATCATCTTATGATGATCTGCTGTTAGATACCTCTTCTTTATTTAACACACTTTTGTCATTTATAGTGGAATTTTTATTGCCTCTAGAGGATTTTAAAACTTCCTTTATTGTTTTACCCCTGATAGTTGTCTATGGGTTTTATTTAGTATCACCTATATAATATTATCTATTTTTATTATTTAGATAGTTTATTATGAAATTTCCAATCCCCCACACATAAAAAATCTTAGTGGGAGTTTTAGTATGTACATTACTCAACCTTTATCAAAATCCAAGATATAATTTATCAATTTCCTTAATATATTTTTTATAATATTATTTATCTTCTGGTTCATTATAGCATATAACTTCATCTTTCAATATATAAATGTTATTCTCACTCAAAACGTCAAACACCCTTTCCTCCTTAATAATATTTTTTAATTATAGATATTTCATAAATTAGTATTCAATAAGTTTATTAGGTATTTTATTGAGAGAAAAATCTTAGCTATCTTATAATTTAAAGAATTTAGGATCAAACATATATGTAATGTTTCTCATAAATTTATTTACAATGGTAATATATTCAAAAGTAACTCTATATCCTTTGATGTTACAGACTACTTCATTCACTCTGGTGAAAAAATCATCACATTTTCTTCCTTAACCATATTGATATCCTCAAACATGATTCTCTAGACTTGAAACTTTTCTTCCTTTACATTTACATTTCCATCAAATATTCATTCATGTTTTCCCCAGTTTCCTTTAAAGATTGGATGCCCATCACCCTTTTATAAAACCTTTTGGATAAGTAAATTGGAATAATATTACAATCATTTCAATCAACCTCAAGATTCTATTTTTAATCAAAAGGTATGGGTGAATGTGTCTCTATTGGAAGAAAATATACAGTTTCAACATCAATCATCCCCATGTCAAGAGACATATGATAATGTATCATTCTATTTTCTATCCCGGATAATCATTTTCTTATAAAGGTAGAAATACCTCTACTATTTACTATGATGAAATTGTACATGAAAAAATATAAGGATCTTATAGAGGGAGCCTGATTTTCTCTGATATCAATTTATATTCACAGGATTATGCAAACCACTGAGAAGGGTGGATAGATCAATGGTGATGATTTAAAATTACATTTATCTTGAAATTAACCTTTCAAACCTGTTAATGTATAGATCCTACCAACATTAAATATTAAACTCACCTGCATGAAATGACAAAGAAAAAAATGCAAGAAATATAAGTTTTTATAACGTTTGTTCACAATATTATAACCCAACCCTTTCAGTGTTTTGTTATTATATCAAGCTATAAATATTCCCAATACAAAAAAAGTTAATATAAATGAGTTAACTCCTATGAAAATAATTTTATCACCCATTATAAAATACTAATCATTCCCACCTATTATAGGATTTGAATCTTTTTTCATGAGAACATAAAATTGGATCTTTTATTTATTCTCACAATGTACGTTGTCTTTAATTTAAGTAGAAAAAACATAATTTACCAAAAGATATATTCCTGAACTCTATAATCAACAAGATTCTTGAATTTGAACTTTATTCCAATTATAAATACTTCTAATGCATCAAAAATTCTTTAAAATGTTAAATTATTCGAATAAATATGTCTTGATATTACCCCACTATAACTTCTCTTTGAATTATAAAAAACTCAATAGGAGGTCTCATAGAATTTTCTAGATATATACTCATAAATTTCCTAAATTAATAATAGATACATGGAATTTTAACTTATTAAATTTCACACATTAAAAATTCTCTTTGAATACTCAAAGCCACATGAAACTACAAAGACAACAATTATTGTCTGACTTTCTAAAAAAAATTATTCTACAGTCTTAAAAAATCTATAGGATATTAATAAAAAACATGTTTAGCACATCCATAATGATATACTATTGCATATAATATGTCATAATTGTAAATAATTTTTGTTATTTTACCACCATGTGATATATTTTATTAAATTATTATAAAAGAGAATGCATTAAATGAATGAATTCTTCATTTGATTTAGTAAAACTCAATCACATTTTGTATCTTTGAACTAATTGTCATAAAACTTCTACATGCAACATAAACTTGCATGATCTATTTTAGAACACCTATCTAAGTCTATATTACTCACTCAATGTATCATAACTTGTATCTCTTAAAACACACTTTCATAAAAAACATAAATAGATGGTGATAATTCCTAGTCACACTTATAGTTTAATTAAAGTATTAATATTCATTAGATCAACTCAACTAAAAAATATTTTAAAATTTATTTTCCAGTCAATATAAACCTTTAATTTTCTTTCAATTCATTTCATACTCATTTAAGGCCTTTAAGACATTAAATTCCCTCTAAAAAACAACATAAAATAACGATGCACATCAAATACTACTTTGAGATACATTTAAAACTCCATCTAAAAAATCCTATTACTGTCATCTAACTCACGTTCGACACACTGAATTAATTATCCTCTAACACATATATACAAGTATATGTTGGGATTAATCACATTTATTTATGACAGAGAAATTTATATTAATGGAGAGATTTATTGCAACAATAATTATGAAATTTATCCCATCATTTATGGTTAGTTATTATCAATATTAATGGGTTTAAAAGGGATGTTGACTGAATTAATTATTTATAATGTACATGGTTTATAGATAATAAGATACATTAATATATTTTGAAAGTGTCCCGAAACGATATATCTAGTAAGGGATAACCAAGAAGGGGTTTCTGAGATTACAGTGGCCCGCGTGAAGTGATGAAGAATATTCAATTTTCGTGTACACATGGAGAGATTTTGGTAATTATTTTCAAGATGTCATCTTCCAGGAGAAATACCTAGGCTACCACATCGATACTAGAATGCATAGTGCATCATCATTTTACAAGTGTAGAGCAGTAGGGCCATAATCTATGATCAGAGTCATGCATTGAAATTATTCCTAATAATCATTATCAAGTGATGTTTCACAGTTAATGATCAGTGGTACATCATGATGGATAGATCATGAGAGAAAGAAATCCTTTGGGAGTCACAATATGGTGTGAGACTAACACATGTTTGGATGATGATCTTTGAGGTAGTGACATTTTTTTGACAAAAGGGTGATGATTTTTCATTGATTTATCTTTTGATACATGGATTTGGTGAGATGTTTTTCAGAGCGAATGAGAAGGCATACCAGGGATGGTTTTCACATAGATTTTATATGCTCTATCATTTATAATTCATGCTTAAGAATTACTTATATTCTTAGTATTTTCTGATTCATAGTGGATATTTTAAGAATTTCCCTGTTCTTTTTTAATCCTCCTAATGGGACAGATTTTTAAAATTAAAACCCCCACGTATAGATTTATTTATTTTTCTTATATCTCTTCCATAAGTCATCAGGTTTCTCACAATATTTTGGCATGAAATTTTCATCAAGGAATCAATATTCTCTCCAACAAGTTGTATTAAAGGATGCAGATTCGTTCTTGCAATTTAACATTATAATTATGGATGTTTTTGAGAGGATCGATGATGTATGCTTGTAGAAAAATAAGATTTAGAAATTAAAGAAGGTTGACTGAGGTGATACACATGTCTTCTCATGGGATCTTGAGTAGTGGGATTAGTTTATTTTTGGAAGGTTTGTCAGATTAAGTGTTTATCATTATTATGGGGGAGCTTGATGTTTTTCATTCTATTATTATTCAGTAGGGCAGTGCATATATTGATGTGATGATGATTTCAGATTTTGGTTTTCTTTTTTGCAGGGGGAGCTATCATTTTTTTCAGAAGTACAGAAGGGAATCATCATATTTTCTATAGATGATGATAATTCGTGTGTTACTGACCTATTTTATTTTCAATTGGGTTTGTTGGATGTTTCAATTCTTCTATTTGATGAAGGGGGAGTATTGGTATTCATTACATTATTAATGAGATATAAAATTATATTAATGGAGAGATTAATTAAAAAATTAATTTGTAACTTCTCCCAAAATTTATAGACAGTTATTCTCAAAATTAATATAGTAAAATGGATTTTGATTGAATTAATTGGTTATTATGGACTTGGTTTCTCTATAAGAGGATGCACTAACATGTATTGAATGTGTTCCAGCTCAATGTAGCCAGAAAGAGAGAACCAAGAAGGGCTTATTGCATTTGTGGTGGCCCATGTGACACAATTATGACAATTCAATTTTATTTTATGTGTGGATAGGTTCTTGGAAATATGTTCAAGATGTCATCCACTGGGAACAATAAGGGGGAAATCTTGTCAGCAGCAGCACACATGGTGTGTCATTTTTTTGGAGGTGTAGAGCAGTATCAACATAATCGATGATTGGGGTCATGTATAGAATATCTTCCTAATAACGGTTATCCGGTGGCATATCCTTGTTAATGATCATCGGTACATCATGATGGTGGGATCTGGTATGAGGGAAATATTTTGGGTGTTGCAATATGGTGTGAGGCTGAAACATGTTTATAGGAAGATATCTGAGTTGGTGACATTACGTTGATATAAGGGTGATGTTTTGTCACAAATTTATCTTTCAATACATGGAATTGGTGACTTCTTTTTAAGAGAGAAGGCATAGGCATATCGGGGTGTGTTCTTCACACATATTTTCTACACTCTCTCATTTGTAATTTATGTTTAGGTAATTACATGGATTCTTTGTATTCAATGATTTGTAGTGGATATTTTTAAGAATTTTCCTTTGGTATTTTAATCCTCCATATGGGAGGGTTTTTTACATTAAAAATACTTCATGATTATTTATTTATTCTACTTATATCGCTTCCATATTTTATTGATTTTCTCATAATATTTTGGAAATCAAATTTCAAATTCTCCCAAACAGTAGCTACCGATCATCAAAATTTGACCATATTACGATGGTTTTAAAATTGAAATATTTGTTTTTATAATTTAATTGAAAACACATGTACCAATATGAAAGCTATTTCTATTATCAACATCAATCGATATTATCTCATTAAAAAACATCAAATGATAATAATTATTTATCCTACTAAAACTCACATATAGATCTGTATATATCCCGGAAGAAAAATATATCATTTTATACAATGAAGAGTCCATACTTATAAGATCACATACTTCGTCAAGGCTTGTATCATATTAACACTTCTACTTTTGATATATTTTAACAATAATAGAATATTTCAACATTATCATTTTATTTTTCCAATAATTCACCCAGAAAATACTTATCTATCAGGGGATACATCAACCAATTGATTTAATCACTATTAAACATAAGGCCAATGGGATTATGATGACTCAACACTCATTATGATATGCATATACTAACATTGGTTTATCTACCAACATGTTACAATAGAAGTATATAATTCATTAGTATTCTGGAAACTCAATAAATTATAATTTCAAATTACATCCACTTTACAGATGCTTTCTTCCTACCATGACCTTACTTTTCATCAATATCTAGTAAAACCAAGCTACTCACTCATGATTATTTAAGATAAATTCATCTCATGTTCTTCATTTTTTGTGATGGTACAATGAAAACCCTACTTCACATGGTTTATGATGATGAATAGTAATTTTTTTATATAAAACTATGTATGTGTCTAAATATTTTTATATAAAAAATAAATACTATAATGTGTCCCATATTATAAATAATAAAGGGATGATACTAGTTAAAATAATCAGATGTGGAATCATTGGGCCTTTAAATCCTTTGGCAGCCACATATGCTATGGTGACTAGTTTTTTTACCAACATCCTCTACACCCCATCCAGTACACATAGTCTTCAAATATAGTTCATAGAATTATAAAATCCTCTCCATGAACATCCTAGAGTTGTATCATATTTGATACTCATGTTGTTGAAAAACTCATAAAAAAATTTCCCTTTAAAAATAATCCTTACAATAATTATATCTTTTAGTGACCTTACTAGATAATCTTAAAATCACCATTCTAACAAACATAATTATAATTAATAGGTTACATGAAACAAAAAAACAATTTGAATAAAAATTTAAACCAAATATAATAAGTAGAAAAAATCCAAACCATGGGATATTCAAAAATGATATCACTTATATCATATCTTCTGATATATCCTATGACATGCATATAAAATATAAGGAATATCTCCATCAATATCCCACTTACACTAAAGACATGTAGACATTGTGTCGTTTCACCATATATTATATCATATATGATGGCTTGTGAAAACATTACCAAAACGATCTTTGGATACTTTCTAAAACAATTTTGGAAATCAATTATCAAACCCACTATGCATCACATTATATTAAATACCTTGCATTTATCCATCCAAAACTAATTTTTGTTAAAATATAAAAAACTTTTCGATTATCTCTTTATGTTTTATAAAACCCAATACCCATTTAGTAAACCAAAAATAATGACAACATGTGATTTTATAGCATTGATTACAAATATGAATTCCCAAATTCATAATAGTGAGAAAAAGAGGCCTATAGAAAAGCATTAACACCAATCAAGCTACAATGGGATCCAATATGATCTTCATAAAACAAATATAACTCTATACCTTTTCCCACTCGTCAGATGAATCATATAAAACCATGAATTTTCATATAATATAAATTTCCAAGACATCAAGTAACTATAGGATAAAAAGTATATAAATCATGTATATATACTCAGAGGTTCTCTATTTCCTAATTATAGATTAACAATGTTTATGAATATATACCATTTTATTCACCATTATAGATGTGAAAATCAAATTCCCATCATTTTATAGATAAAAAAACACAAGTCATATCTAGGTAAATAAATAAACTTAGTCAATCCAACTCAATTGAGGTCACAGATGTAAAAACCCCAACCCCATTTGCCCAGATTCAATTCCTTTATTTATTAAATTTTCATAGATATAGGAAATAAATCCCAAAGAATCAATCAATTTTTTAGTTTTGGAAACCCAGATACATTCATGTACTTTACATTACAACTTGAAAGAAAAAAAACAAAGAAAATCCTTTGGAAACACCCATAAAATCATAAATTATCCTTGACAGTCAATCATAATATAAATATTAACATACTAGGGAAAAATAAAACATAAGAAATGGTTGATTTCAGATGCTCAGTAAGGGAAATCAATGTAGTGGATTCTATCATGACCATAAAAAATAAGGCACGGTGAATAACTAAAAACACATGTCATTAAAACATAATCTTGAGTATCATATGGTAGGAATAAAAGATGATTACATAATTTCATAATAAAACAAAACCAAGGATATTATACTAGTTGAATAATCAAATGTAACAACAATTACGAGTTTCATAATTAGGGAATTCATAATTCTACGAATCATAATAATATAATCAAGACCTCACTCCAGACACTAGACATAGTAGGTAAAACCCAATCTTTTTGGTCTCATGAGACATACCGATTAATCGAGGGGCTATAGTGGGACCCACTAGTCACATAATAATTCAAATGAATTCTTCTTATGAATGGGTATAAACATGAAAACATATACATATGAAATGTAATTACTTTCCCTAATATGTAAACATAATCACTTACCATTACGAGTAGTATGGTGAGTGGTAACAAGATAGCTCATCCAGAGTCAAAATAATCATAAACCATTTAATAAAATATGGTGTATGTTAATTTCAATAGATAAATCCCAATAGATAATAAAATTTAATATAGGTGTTGAAATAAAAGAAAACACTCTAATAAAATTAGTAGGATGTTTTTTTGAGAGAAATACCCATTTTACATTTCAATGTAGAGTTCTTTGAAAAAAATCATTTGTATTTTTAAAAAATTGTTATATAAAACCAAAAATGAAAAAATATATTTTCATGGAAAAATTAGTGAATTAATAAAAATAATTTCTACTTAAAATATATTAATAATGGTAATTGAAAATGGCTAAAAACTCAAGAGGTTCCATATAATCCGGCTTACATATTGGGAATAATTAACAAGGAAACCTTGTAAAACATGTACTTCCCCATAAAAAAGATGAAATGATCTGAATATATTAGTTTGGAATAAGGGAAAAAATATTTAATAAGTAAATAAAAATAAATAATCATTACATTGGGGTAAATATAATGAAAGAATAACCTGAAGAAAAATGAAGGTTCGGGTAGAATCCCTTACCTTATGTCTGAAAGTGTTCTAAAATTTACCTTATTTTCTTAGATAATCAATTTAAATAAAATAATTAATTAATTAATATCCTTATCTATATTTATTTGATTCATTATAGCTTTATTAAGTTCATTTATGGCTCTATGGATGACTTATAGAGTTTAATTTCATCATTTGAAAGCACTCATTTTCTTGGTTTTTAGTATCAGTTTTCTTGTTTATAAGTAATGGAGTTCATGTTACTTGAGTATAATTCTGAAAAATTGGAATTTTATTTTATTTATGAAAAAAATATTTTTAAATGGTTGTATATATCATTTGATTATATGGTCTATGGAAGAATCATTAGATAAAACATTTAGTGATATTCATTTAGATTATTATGGTTCTTATTGATCATAATAAACTCATTTTGTTAAATCGTTTAATATTATATAAATATGTTAAATATTAAATATAAAAAAATTATAATATATATTTTACAATATATTTGAATCATTAAATCTTTTTTAGGAACGACCTTCAACATGGTAAAGAAAAATTAAAAATGTTCATCCTTGAAGGTGATGAAACAACACCTCAGGAAAGACATTTCCATTTTTTGAATAAAAGGGAGTGAAGAATGGGATTAATGATGTATTATTATATTAGCATAATAAAACTCTAATATATGTAAGGGAAAATATTTATAATTCTATTTGGATAGGGGTAGGCGAGGAGAGAACAATTAATGAAAATAACGTGAAAACAAATTAAGAGGGAAAAGAAAGTGGTTTTTTCCTATTGAATTCTCCTCTTTGAGAACCTCATTATGAAAATGGTTTGGTATTTTGATGATAAAAAGATATCATAGACATGGGGGAGAGACTTGGGAAGAGTATTAGGTTGAAATTATACAAGTATAAAAGCTTGTAAGGTGTAAGGAGAAGGGGTGGTATTTATAGTGGAGGAGAGGGGTGTTTTTTGAATATTTTATTCATTTGTCTATTATTTTGGATCAAAACAATGAATATTTTGATAATTATTGTAAAATATATTAAAATAATTAAGGATATATTGATATTAAGGGTTTAAATCATCCCTGAATCATTTATGACTCAATAATTCATGTGTTTTTCATTTATCGTAAATTATGGTATTTTATTATTCCCCATATATTCAATTATTTTAGAAAAATATCAAAAATTGACCCTATACATTTATATACATGTAGAATTTAATAATGGATTCTATTTTATGAAAATAATTTCTAAATATGATAATTTTAATTTTTAATTAAAATCTCCATTTACTAGAAAAATATAGTTTTTCAAATTAAATATGATTTTATAACATTTTGAAAAATTATCTAAAGTATCATTAAACAATAGTAAATTCATTAGAAAACAATTTTTTTAAGAATAATTTTTATTAAAATAAATTTTATTTTAAATAATTTTATTAATTATAATATTTTAATGAATTATTTATGAATCACAAAAATACGAACACTTAGTTAATAATTTTTAAAATATTCATTTACTTATAATACAATATAATTTTATGATACTTTCATTTATGAGATGCCTAAATTTTATTTATAATTTCTTGGGAATGGTTACAGTTAATTTGTGTGATTTACTATTCATAAGGGTCATATTACTATTCATAATTTCAAGTTACTATTTTATCAGTATAGGTTCCTTAACTTTTAGAAATACCTCTTATTGTATTTATTATTTATTTATAATGTTTGTATTGTATTATATAAGTGATTTTATGTGATTTATACTATATGAAATAATCATAAGAAGGGAAATATCATTGATATAATTCTGGGTTGTTACACGAGATGTCTAAATTATCAAATGAGAGTAAAAATATCATTTTGGATAAGCTCCAACCAATGAGAATATTAACAACATACCGAACCACCACCTGATTTTCTAAGACATAATGATTTTTTAAGAAAGATATCAAAGTATAAAGGTTCACATTATTGGTATATCTCTAATAATAGGGTTTTGGGAAATAAAAATTTGAAACATACACCACTAGTATACCATAGACATAGTGTATGGCATGTAATGTGGTATACTTGGGGGTTCATCCAGTACACAACACTTTTTTTTATACTCAAAAGTATATTTTGTATCTCTATATAAAATAAAACTCCATATAAACCCAACATTTATTTAAAAAATAAAATACTCCATGAAAATCATTGTTTATGGATAATTCAACATCATATTTTTATAGGTTCATTATTATTTCACTTCATGAGTATATATAAGAAACATGACAAAATAACAAAGTGGAGACTAAATTTGTCATAACATGAAACATTTTACATTATAAACTTTCTAAAAAATATTAAAAAACCATACATAAGAACATATGTCATCATATCCCACATGAGAGACTATCAAATAGGACTTTTTTTCTATGATTTTAGGGTTTTTTTATACTTATTACATCTAATTTTAGTTCCTACAATATATCTATGTAACTATTTTATAACCCCAATTGATTCTTATAGAAATGTATTAAAATTTCTTTAATTCACAACATCTAATTTTATGGTGTTAGTGACTTATATTGACTATATAGAATTTTTTTTATGTTTATCATCATCATCGTTCTTGAAAAATTATCTATTAATCTTTTCATTGAAATCTTTTGGTAACTAAAGTAACTTTTATCACAAATATTTCACTAACACACATTAAACCTTTTAGGATATTAAGTGTCATTCAGTTTGTATTCTAAATAACACAATATTTTATTTTTTATACTTGAAATTATTTAATTTCAAACTGTAAAAACATAATTAATTATACAATAAATAATTTTCATATTCATTGTTATTCATAAATCATATAGTTATATTCGTTATAAAAATATTATTTAATTTTTAAATCAAACGATTCTTATAATGTTTTATCTAAAAGATTAATTTAAAAAATTAAAAAATTAATTTGAAATAATGAATTTAATTTTTGAATTAATGAGGAAAAATTCTCCTATGATGTTTTCATGATAATTTTCTAGAAGGATTGATTTTTCAATTTATAGTGAAAAATATTGTTTTTTGTTGAAAAATGTATTTTCTTTTCATGTATTTACAAAATGAAATTTTATTTTGGATCAATTTTAAATTTTCATTAGTTCATTTTAATTAAAAACAATCTAATTATATTATCTTTAATACATTTTATATTGTAATTTAGCATAATTTATTTTTTCAAAATTTATTTTTTTCTTTTTTTCTGGTTTAATTTTACTTTAAAATCTACCACTTATATGTTTTAAATCAAGAAAAATAGATTACATGTTTGAAATTAGAAGGTACAATTTTTTTCCTTTTTTTATCATTATTAATAGTATCCATTTTAAGTATTTTTTATCATGAAAAAGGTAAAATGGATTAATTAAAGGTAAAATTAAAATTTTAAGGATAAAAGTAAACCTAACTCCTTTATTATTATTGTTTGTATACTTTAGTTTATTTTATGACTATCCAATATTTCAATATACGACCTTTGGTTTTCATATGGCCATGTTCATGACCTTTATAATACGTTATGTAAGGAAATGATAAAAATGTCACTCTTTTTTTTATTATTTTCAATTTTTTTACATTGACATAAAAATAAATTATTTAAAGTTATAAATATAATTTTATGGATAAATGATTTTTCATTATCATGGTTATTTATTTATAATTTTTTGTGATGAAATAATTTCCATAAATTCGTGCGCAACACCAACATATTAATTATTTAATTTTAGGGAAAATAAAATAAAAGATATAAAAAATATTAAATGTAATATAATTTGAATTAAATACTATATTTGACAAATTATATTGATAAATGTAACATATTATGAATTTTTTATAGGTATATATTAAAATTCAATGTTTGTCTTCATGTTTTTAAATTAAAATTAAATGAATAGTGTCAAAATTGACCTCAATGATATTTCATAATATATAATGTTTTATTAAATGATTTAAAATTCATAAAAATATTAAATTCTTCCAAGTGGATGTAAAATGGTTTTTGACATCAAAATTTTTCAATTAATGGACCATTTTTTCTTTTACAATAACATTCTTGATCCCTAAAAAGTAAAATCTTTAATATTTTGGTAATTATAAAAAAATGTTTAACTCCAGTTAAAATAAAACGATTGGGGTGAGAAAATCACCTAAAACTATCCAATTTGTTATGGATGAGATAATAATGAATTATAAATATCTTAGGTCTTAATATTATTAATATAGATCCATTTTGATATGAAAATTAATTTATATTAATTTATTACTTTAAGCAATTCCAAGAGTTCTCCTCTACTCCCTTATAAATGGGAACCACTTCTTATATTTTCTTATCACATAAATAAACTTTTATTTTGTGAAAATAAATAACCAAATATATTTATTATAACACCATATATGTTCTAGATGAATTTTCATGATCATAAAACCAACATAAGAATTATTTTGGTGTAAACTATAAGTGTTTTTTTCGAAGAATTGGTATAGTTTTCAAGCAAGTATTATCTGTTTGTTTATTTTTCAAACACCAAAAAATATTCTTTCATCCTCATAAAAAAATAACACTAGTATCTTAAATATATTTATATTTTATTATTTTAATGTAATAACCTATATCCATCTTCTTCTCTACATAATGGTAAATGAAACCGTCATTCGTTTGTATGATGAACTACCGCCTTGTGAACATATGTAATTAGTTTTTCATCACAACCTCTCACAGTTTGTTAACTATGTATTTAATGTATATATATTATATTAATTAAATATATTTAATTTTAAAAATTTAACATATTATATATTTTCTTACAATCTATTCATTGAAAAATGATAACATCATTTGTGCATACATGTGGAATCCACCTCCATGAAGCGATGTTATTTATTTTTCATAACCACGTCACATGAATGATGTAGATAATTATATTTAAATGAATAAAATGTTATTTATGATATAATTAATATTTTATAAAGATAAAATAACACTTAAATTCATTCTGTCATGATCACTGAAAAATGGAAACATAACTCATACATACGTATGACCTATTTTCTCCATGACTGCGACATAGTTCATTTTTCACAACCATATATAATGAATGGATTTAAAAGTATAAATTATAAATCTAAATGATAATTATTTCCTGATTATTATTCTATAGATTATGGAATAATTAATTCTTTAACCATAGTCAACTTAAGGAAGTAATTTTTCTCATATGAGATGAATATCATGAAAATAACTAATGTGAGATAAAATGATTAAGTAATTGATTATATCATGGTAAAAGGATAATAAACTTGAAAATTTTTATTTATAAATTAAATAATTAATATAATTTTTTTATTAATGAAGATAAATAACATACATGATGATTCAAACTCAACATAAGAGACTTTATTTTAAAATTCCTTTTTAAGGATTCACTAAAAACCAGTTTTCCTTCCATCTAGATGTTATAAATTTTTTTATGGTTGTATATATATGTAAATTAAAAAATTATAATGTTAATTTTATGTCACTTTTAATATTATTAAAAAATAATCATTTTTTACATATTTTATATGAACATTTTGACATTCCTTTTAAATGACAATAGGATTGTTCTATTCTAAAATATATGACGTTAAATAATTGTCATTACTCCTAAAACATTGTTATATTTTTTGAATCAATTATAATATTGCTTGTTTTATTAAAATAAAAACAATATTACCCTTTTCTTTGATGTTTAAATTTGAAATTTGGATTTTAACGTAAATGGATATGTCAATTTTTGGAAATGTTTTCTTATGGGTGCGAAGAATATTTTGAAAACTATATGATTTTATGTGTTATGATAATTTTTTGGTTTTTAGACATTGTATATGATGAAAATTGGATCCATTGTAAATAAAGGATGGTTGGGTCCATGATATCCCTCCAATTCATTGGATAATATTTTTTTTGGAAGTTGATTGTGGGGGTAATTCTAATTATAACCATGTATGTTATTTGAAAATATAAAGAATATTATATTTATAATCATGACGATTATTCGATTGATAACCATGAATATTATTACTTATGTAAGAGTGATATGAAAATAATGCCTCAAGTTACCAATATTATTTATTTATACATACTGTGGGTTTTAATGGAAATCTTATGATTTCAAAATGGTAAGAAATGCTATTATTTTTAAAGTAATGTATTATTTATTCCATAAGGGTGAAGAGTATACCATATTGAAAATGTTTTCAGAGGATTTTCATGGTGTAATGAAACATTTTGGATTTTTATTTTCCCTTTTAAATTTATTATGAAATGTTTTATGAAAATATTTTAATAGAGAATTTGATTTCTTGGGAAATAAAATGTTTATTTTGAACATATGGTTTGTTTTGAAAAAATAATTTTTTTAAAATATTAATAGAATAATGACTTCATTCTTTTTTATGTTCATTACTTATATTTTTGTGCTTATACTACATTTAAAAAAAATCACAAGGTTCTAAGGGTTATTAGGGATAAGGATGAGGACATGATGAAAATTACAAAGATGTTTCATAAAAAACATGTTATATCATATAGGTTTTGTTTCATGGGAAAAAATGGTTACTAAGTGCATGTTCAAATTTTGTGATGTAATAAATATTTCTATAAGTTATAAAAACTAATTTCAAAAAATAATAAACCTAAAATATATTAACAAATTAAAGAGAATGAATTCATGTCTAAAAATACTAGAATGTGTATTCTTTAAGGCCGAGTCCCAAGAGTTGGTATCAGAGAAAAAATTTAGATAAAATTAGTCATTTGGTTTATGTAATTAAATAACCTTAATATATTTTAATTTATGGTTATCATGTTATTGAATTTGAATATTACGTTAATGCTTGGTCTAAACGTTATCAACTCAGAATGGGTTTATATAAAGGAAATATGGAAGATTATGTGGGAAGGAATCAAGAGGAAAATATCCTTCCAAATTATCAAACTAGAATATTTATAATTGGAAAATATTATTTTTTTGACCGATGGATTAGTTAATGCTAGCTATAAATTATGGTGGTATCCATGTTAGAGAGGATGAATATTTACCACATATGAACATGTTGATAGTGTATCATTTTATAAGGAAACACCTTCCAACATTTAATTTAACCTCTAATTGAGGGTAGTAGAAGTATGAATTAAATAATTATAAAATATATTTTATTTCATTGGTTTTTTGGATCATAAAAAGAAAACACTTTCTATTTACCATTTTGAAGGTGAGTCCAACCAATGATGGTCAATGGTTAAAAATAACAACGAAATAAATAATATTGAAGACTTGGAAGGAAATGAATTAAAAAAACTTGAGAAATATTTTACTAATGTGGTTCTACATAGGTCGAAAAACCAATTCTTTAAATTGAAACAGAATGATTAAGATTCAATGGCCACATATAAAGAAAACATCACTCATTTGGCATGGTATCCAATAAATTTTATCTTGGATCATGTGTCATGACCCGACCTTTCTTGTCTTGACCCGTAACTACCCCAGGCCTGCTTCCATTGGCCAGAGGCTGGTGATAATCACTGAAGGAGTAATGATCTCGGGGAGGCCTTCGCCTAAGTACCTGTACACACACACAACCCACTCAATGAAGAAGTGCAGAGTAAAAAAGAAAACCAAAGTATAAAAAACTATAACCCAACCAAAGTCATGCATCAACTTCTAAATAGAAAAAGTAAAGTGTTGAAAAGTACTGAAAATATAACTGATCAAAAAAAGGGAAAACCATGATCCTAACCAGAAAGGTTCTACAACTCAGCAACAAGTAAACAAAAGTAAACAGCTGTTGAGTCTCACACCTGAAAGTCCTTCTACGGCCACTGAACACATCCCAATCTTTTGTGTCCTCTACACTCCTCTATAGTCTCGATCGACTTGTCTGTCGTCTACAAAGGCACACCAAGTGTGGGAAAATCCTTAGGGGTGAGTATAAAGATACTCAGTCGGATGCCCTGAAATCTCGAGGGAGCGACAAAGGAGGTACCAAAATGGTGAGTAGTAGACATAACAAGATACAGTGAAATAGTACAGTAAAAAGAGTGTAGCTCAACCCAACAAAATAAAAGAAGTAAACTCGTCCAACAAAGAGGGGCTAGACACGTAAAGCACGTGGCATGACCCACGTGTCTTTGCCCCTCCTAGAAAGAGAGTAGCTGAACCCAAGGAGTGTGAACAAAAGTAGTGTGTGTATATATATATATACTCAATAAGAAACCCAAATGAGTGTGTAAGGGGATCTCCATCTCCAAGCTCAGTCCAGGAAAATTCGCCTACAGATCCAAGGATATCCATCACTAATTCCCCAATAATCCCGCACTAGAATCTATCTCATCGCTAAACTGTACAAAAAAGGTCCCGCTTTGGTAATCACGGAAAAAAGTCACAGACTAGCCTCATAGAAAGGGCTGAGTCTCTACGAATTCATCAGGTAATCCACTAACCAGCTGAGCTGGAGGGTAAACCCTAAGAGGTCGTCAAGTAACCCACTGCCCAGCCCTGTTGGAGGGTAGACCCTAAAGTCCACGGGTAACCCACTGACTAGCCCCGCTGGAGGGTAAAACCTACGGTCAACGGGTAACCCACTGCCCAGCCTCCTGGAGGGTAAATCCTAAGGTCAACGGGTAACCCACTACCCAGCCTCACTGGAGGGTAAACCCTGATACACCGGTAGGTAACCCACTGCCTAGCCCCGCTGGAGGGTAAATCCGGAACTGGTCCGATAACTTCGCACTACCCGTACCATCTCTGAGTGTCACTAACATCGCTACCGTGCGTTGGTTCAGAGTGTGTCAAAGGAACCTTTGACCAACACCCTTTCATGTTTCCACATTTAATGAGATCTCTAAAGAGGCTCCGCACGCCCAAACAAATTACACCATTGTACTCCTAGCAAAAAAACACGCGAGATAGACTATTTACTCGCTTGAAACAGACTCCCGACGAAGAAGTTAATCAACACCACTTTATGCCCATACCACGTCTCATGGGGCCCACACATCGGTCCCAAGAAAGGTCGGTCAAACTATGCCATCGTGATTCTCTTGAAAAAACACACCAAAACGACTACTCATTCGCCCCGAATAGACATCTTATGAAAACGTTACAAAGCACTGCTCACACCTTAAAAGACGGCCTATGGGGCCCATGCCTCAACTCTAGCTTCGACGCCTAAAACCACCCTATACTACATCTTCTCGACGCCAGGGTTACAATGCTGCTGACAATGCCTAAAATAGACTCTGGATGTGCTCACGCCATCCGAAAGAAGAATCCCGACAAGGAGCTAATCAATACTTAGCGGGCGTGTCACTCCACCGAGTCCCCATCCCAGAAATTAAAAAACCCTGAGACAACCTCAAAATCCCCATCTCTATCCAAGGATCATGTCTCCATAGACAGCATGCAAATCCAACATTTTATTTGAAATTTCGGGGTGTTTAAACGCCTATGGATGGAGACGGGGTGGGCTAGACCAGTTCGGCCAGTCCACCCCCTTTTGATCGGCGGATCGCGGCTCGGTTGCCCAGACCGGCCGGTCCACCGTGGCCTGCGGTTCACCGCGCGGGCCGCACTGCTTTAAATGGACCCACATGAGCCAGTCTAGCCCCTTTTCCACGAGACTTGAAAAGAGCGGGTCTCGGACGGCTCACAGGGTTGCGAAGACCCTAGTGTTGCACGCCGCATGCCGACCGGTGAAGCCTGCCAGCACGCCTCCTGCGGCCCAGACCGTCGGGCCACCACTCGCTCGCTCGCCACCTCTTGGGAGCCTGCCACGTCACCACCTGGGAAGCCTGCCGCTCCACCTCTTCGGAAGCCGACCGCGCCACCGTCTGGGAGCCCGCCGCGCCACCGTCGTCTCCCGCTGGACCGCCCTAGAACCACCATAAATGGGGATTTTTTGCTGGAAAACTTCTCAAGGTCACCTCGGACACCCTGTGACTCAAAATTTTGATTCTAAAGACTCATTGGAAAGCTTGGATCGAGCCCTATGCATCTATGGAATTCTATCAACAAATAAAAAACAATTCAACACAAATATTTTAGTTCAAAGTAGATGCGGAATTTAAAAACGTAACACACAATCCTACCTCGCAGGGTGTTGCCCGTCGCTTCACGAATGGTCCACCGGAGCCGCCACCGCCTTATAGGAGATGAGGAGAAACTTGAAAGAGGTTTCTCCCTTGTTGGGAGAGATTTCTCCAGAGAAGGAGTTCCAAGGGGAAGAAGGGAGGGGTGGAGGTGTTTCAGTATGGAATTAATTAAAACTTAATTACTTTTTAAACACCCACCAGTAGGCCCGTACCCAAACTTTTGATGGGGTCAGGGTTAAGATTCTCATAGGGTAAACTCTGCATTCTGAGCACAATTAAGGTCTCATAATTTTAATTTGAGCCTTCGTTCACAAGTTATAATGTTCACACCTGAGGCCGCTAAATTACTAAAATTCCCCTAGTGGCATTTTACATCGAAGGGTTGTGTCGACAAACGTTACACCCATCCTAGGGTAAACATCATGCTCCGGACTCAACGATTCCGAAGGTTTTCCCATCAGAGCAAAATTTTTGGTTTTATTCTATTTATTTGGCATGTCTAGTGTGAACACACTTAAAATTTAATTCCATCCACACCGGGGCTCGGAACCCCACGCCGTATGAACGCCCTACTCTGGAATAACATCAAGAATATTTCAAAGTCTTACAGGCTCAAGAACTGGGTTCTTACATCATGATATTAAAATTTATTGGTTTTACATAGTATTAACGAAATGATTTCAAAGGGTATTGGATTACCCTAAATTTAAAATTTATGAGAAACTTGTTTTATTTGTTGAGAAGGTGGAAATGGAGTCTACAAATGATCAGGTGTTCAACGAAAATAATTAGAAAAGGTGGTCAAGGTGTAAGGTATTGTGAAAGAACCCATAAAAGAAATGTAAAGGATAGAAAATCAAGTTTACAATTACTTATAGGCATGGTAAAAACCAACCATGTGAATTCCTTATTAAATTTGGGAAGTGTTCCCGATGTGGTAATTTAGAGCATATGTCCATGATTGCAATGAGAAAGATATTGGTAATGGTAAGGGATATTTTTATATGTAGGTAGTAAAGTGTTTTAAATGTATAGAGATGGATTTTTATATGTACGATTATCTGAAGAAGAACACGAATGATGAGGAGAATCCAAACTATAAGTAGAAGTGTGTGGTGAAATCCTTTACAGCTACTTTAGTAGATGTTGGTTCATCAAAATAAGTGGTAACATGTATGTTTCTTTTTTATTTAGATTATTATAATTTCACGTATGATTATGGGTTAATGTATTTTTTCTATTCTAGTAAATTTTCCAGTAAATTAGAAATTTTACCATTAGAAATGATGTTTTAACTTATGGTACAAACACCTTGGGTAAGCATTTTGTAAAAAATAAATTATAAGAATATTCTTGTTATTGTTTGTCTAAAGAATTTACCTTAAAACATTATTTTCTTACCCTTATTAGATCCTAATCTTATTTTGGGTATAGATTTAATCTCAATTTACCATGATTATATATATATTGAAGATATTAAGATATTTTTTTGAAAGTGTTTTTGTTTTCATTTAAGAATAAATTTATACATATGAAAACACAAAAATAATATTAAAATCTATTTAAAGATAAAAATAGTATTCATCTTTCATATATTATTGAAAATAAGAAATCAATATAGATTCATGATGTTATGGTAATAAATGAATACATGGTAGTTTTTACTTATGAGTTTCTTAGTGTTATACGTAATAATGAAGTTGAATTTACTAAATAATTAGTGCTTGATGCTAATCCAATTTCAAAACCCTCTTATTAAATGAATCAAGTAGAACTTTTTAATTGAAAAAATAGTTAAATGAGATTCCTAAAAAAGGACTCATTCATCCTAGAACATTACCATTGGGTTATCATGTATTGTTTGTTAAAAATAAAGATTTTTCCATGAACATTTTCATTTATTATAGGTAATTGAATAAAATTAATATTAATAATAATAATTCCTTTCCTCATATTGATTTTTTTAGATCTATGAAGATCAGTATTTTTCCATTTTTGACCAATAGTTCAGGTACCATCGGTTGAAGGAGAAGGGGGATAAGATTTCAAAAATAGTGTTTTGGATTAGATACAGACATTAAGATATTGTTGTTATGCACATTCGGTTGAAAAATTTATAGATTTTATTAATGTTACTTATAAGGAGTGTTTTCCAAATATATTTGGACATTTTTATTGTTATATTTACTGATGATATCTTAATTTATTCAAATAAAATTTACAATCCTGAAAACTAGTTTTTGAGCCTTTTGTCACGGTGCACACATCCATATGTGGGGATGCACTAGTTGTTTCCAAGCATTCATGATTTCCAAATGTGGGAATCACCCTTCACTTATTCATCAATGTTTTATCATGATTAAATCATGATGATAGGAAATCTGTTCAACCTTCCTTGAATTTCGCCTCAATTTTCATTGCCTAGTCCGAGTCTTCTTAAAAGATTAAGATGTTGTTTGTGAAACTTGTCCTAGTTCCATATTTTTGTTGATTCTAGTTAATTAGACTACTTCTATTAGGACATTCCATTGGATCATGTCCGGGAATCAACCTTCAGTTAGTGGAGTAGTCACATTGGGAATCACTAGTGTTTCTAGGTTCTAGAACAGTAGTACACCAAGATTTCTTCCCCTTATGATATAGTTTCTCAGGGGCATGGATTCCCAAGGAATCCCACACAGATTTTGGGTAATTGTATTCCATATGCAAGTCTCTAGGGTTTTCACAGACTTCCCATGTTTAACATAGGGCATTACATGAGTTTAATGTCTAGCAGTGATAGATTAGACTGATTGGAACACCAATGGGAGTTGATCAAATAGGACCATACCAAGGAGGGAGCACCTAGTAGGATTATGATATAGGTGGATAAAGACACCCAATGAGGATAGATCTGATGATGATTGGGTCCCGATAAAGTGGACACAAATGTTTACCATTTATTAGGATTAGACCTTATAGAGGCCTCCTGCGTACCCTGTATAGAGGACAGGGATCAAAACACACGCAGTTCGAGAGGGAGATTCATGGGGTCGGGGTGTACATAATGGAAGACAACATAAAGATATGTTGGGGATTACGTGTGGTTAGAGGATAGGGTGCTACGATAGAGCAATGGAATGAATGGGGCTTACACATGGTTAGATACTAGTGGATGGAATTATTTCACTAGGATATGGTGACTTGGGTGGAATCTGGATTGATATGGATGGAGAGTTGAAGGATGGGATGAGTGGGGATGTAACCGAGGACCAGTGAAAAGGTGATGGTATTGGGATATAACCTTGAAGTGGTTTACAACGTATCCTCATGGAAACGAATCAAAGTCTATAGTGTTATGGAAATAGGGATATGAGTCACTTGAGGAGGCAACCCATGAGAATGGATGCATGGATGAGACCCAAAGGAAGTAGAACCTCTAGGTTGGGGCATGACCTTCCCAAAACACAAAGGATCAATGGAGAGACCATGATGGGACATGAGTGACGGTCTTGAACCTTGGGAAGTTTCCTACGTACCTTACTCAAAAAGGATAAAGAACAAAGTCCACATAGTTTGGATATGGGGGCATAATATCAGGGTGTAAGGAAAGGACATCAAACTGACAACATGTTGGGGATTACATGTGGTTTACAGCCCATCTCAAGAGGGTAAATCTTGGTTGGAGGAGTATGGGTTGAGTGTGGGGCTTACACATGGTTAGCTGCCTGAGAACTTGTCAGACACCACTAAATTGTGGACAAATATGTGGCTTCCAACAAAGGGGACACTAAAGTTTAAAAGTGCTTGGGGGTGAACCTCATGGAGGCTTTCTATGTACCCTGTATAGGAGACACAAATCAAAACTCACGTAGTTATAAAGCCTATAGTTTAGGATCATGAAAGATGAAAAGGGCATACAATTTATCATCATGCTGGACAACGGTGATCCAATGTGCTGTGGTCATGAATGATTGGTGATGGAGCTTGAATCTCAAAGAGGCTTCTTACATTCTTTCCCTAGAGGGGTAAAATATCAAAATCCATGTAGATCAAATATGGGGCATATGGCTTACACACGAAGGAATACTAGAGAAGATTTTATGGTCAATTCTTCTTCTAAACCCACACGTGTCATGCTCTGTGTTAGAAACAAGAGACAATAAACACCTAAAAATCGTGTCTTAAAAGATAAATCTATTAAAAATGGTGTAGGTCTTAACAATGGTTAGAGGCCTATGGAGATGGATATTGGGACTTGATCCTAGAGTGAGGCCAAAAAAGGTGGTTTAGGGCTTACGTGGAGACTACCCGAGATGTGATTTGTGACAAATCACAAAGGTAGTGGGGAGTGAGAAGGGACTGGTTCACATCCCTTTCATGGTCCCCTTGAGGCTTTTTTCTTATGCGGTGGTTATAGTTTAGTATCATATGTTGTGGATTTGGGTTCTTGGAATTTTAACTTCCTATAGATCGGACGATGTCGATTCACTCATAACCCCTAGGACTTATATAACTAGCACATTTTAACCCTTGGTGAAGGGAAGGAACTGGAAATTCGATGTGGTGACGGGGTTCTAGAGTAATCCATTGAGGGGATCACGTTATCATGGCTATGTGAAGAAGAAATAACTGTTAGCGTTCATATGCAAGGAAATGTGAGGCAAAGTAACACAACATGAAGAACTGCCCAGGGTACTTTGAAATTACTTCATACAATCTTGGAGAGATGCATAGTAGAAGTATGTGCAAGATAGAGGTGTTGCACGTAAGAGGGTCTCAGACATGGTGCCTTAAGGTATAAGCACCACATGGAGCGGGCAAGGAGAGCGGTGCACAAGATTGAAGAGTTTCACCCTAGATTAGGGAATACAAGCAATATTGGATGGTTACACACAAAATGAGTGGCTGCACACAAGGGGGAACCCTATGCACAATACTGGAACATCATAAGGGAAAACATTTGTCCAAGAGTAATATTTTACATGGAATTTCCTGGGACTAAAATAAATTGGGACTGGGTCAAGCCCTAGTGGGCCCACTCAAAGGAGGACCCATGGGAGACCTATCATGCAAGATACAGTTCCCTGAGGCCATGTCTTTCACTCCATTGCAGAAGGGATGTCTTTAGCTTAGTAGAGTAGTGGTTCTTCTTCCATAACCATCCCCCAAACTATGGGGGTACACTTTTATTTATAGCTGAAAACATTGGTGGGGGCACACAAGGTGGGCTATGTGCAAGTGTCAACTTGACGTTGCATTTTTCGCGGAATATCTTGCACGCAATTTCCAATCTTGTGTGCCATAAAAAAAATTTAGTGCCTATGACTTGGCTATTTTACAAAATAATGACACTAAAAATCCCATTTGACATTAAATTTTATGTGGAAGATCTTTCATGAAATTTCCAATCATGGGCGCTAGGAAAATTTCTTTCGTGCTACTACCTTTGGGATTTTTCAGATAGTGGACACATAAGGCTCCTTTTAACATCTCATTGGGCGTGCAAGATCTTGCGCACAATTTCCAATCTTGCACTATGACCTCAGAACTTGTGCACCCTTCTCTTGGGCATCTTGGAACTATTTTCTGATTCAAAATATACGTTTCGTTAGCTCAAAAATGCCCATTCATGGCCGTAACTGGAATTTGGTGCCAACAAATGCCCCCTTCAGAATCTAATCTAAAAGGGGGTCTAAAGGCCTGATTATGAGGGAAACACTGAAGATTAGAATTCTTGAAGGTTGGTGCATGAATTAAATGACCATTCAACAGGCAAACAACTTCTACGCACGTGGAAGGTCCGGTCCGAGATAATAAATATACAGGGGGCCCATGATCCACACTTTAACATTTTCATACGATAAGCGAATTTTCTCTCATGGGTGAAAGATCTTCTTTTCTACATAAAATATCCTGGATTTGGTCAGCATCTTGTGTGAAACCGAACACTCATTCACACCGCTTCCAATTCTTGTGCACACCCGATGTAGCGGGTTTTATTTGAGTGTCCTAATTCCATGATGGGTGGAATAGGATATCTTGTATGTAGAAACACTATTCTACCATGCAAGTACCTTTGTGAATTTTAGGGCCTATAATAATGGCTTCTCAACATACTAATGCTGAGAGGGAGGCTGCTACTATTTCAAGGAGGACCCAAAAGATAAAAAACCCTCATATTCTTCATGCGAGAAGAGTCATGTCTAAAAATTAGATGCTATTCAATATACCAGGACAAGCTCAAAAGTATTACATTATGAGTGAGTGTCTACCAATATGGAACTTCGTTATTATGGAATATGTGTTCATTCCAAGATTTGAGACCGATACGCCACAGTCATGGTTAACATGTGAGGATACCCTTCTATAGTTCAACATCCTGAGAAAAAGTCACCTTTCCAGGGAAACATTGAACATAGCCATTTACGTCCTAAATTCAAACACAAGGGATATTGTAAGGATCAATCTAACTCTTGAGTAATCTCCAGCTCAGTATATAAACACATTCAGATTCAGCATTATTGATGAGACCAAAGGCTGGAAGGAATAGGACTTTAGGTCCGGGGGAAAGTTTATGAGTGAATGGGCATGGGCGTACTAGGTACGACAAACATGTGAAGAGTTCGGGGTTGATTAGTGGTCTATCAAGATTTTTGAAGCTATGTGGACATCGTAGTATTACTTTAACTAATAGAATTTTTTTTTGTAATAGATGTTTAGTTGGTGGACTCCCAACACAAATACTTTCCCCCTCCACCATGAGGAGGTAGTCATCATTCTATGGTACATTCATTGCATTGGGAGAATTCCCTTGGAAGGGTACCTATACAATGAGTTCCTTCCAACAGATAATGTTTGGGGGGATAAGATGCACACCCCCATTCTGACATGGAATATATTGGATATGGCTAAGGAGAAGCTAATAATCAAATACATCATGAAGGATATATCCTATTTGGGATGGTTCAGTATGTTTCTAATAGAAGACACAAGGCAGTGAAGATGCCATGCCGAGGGAAGCAGTGCCCAAACACATTGTAGTTGGAGAAGGCGGTATCATACTAGATGATCCTGGAAATAGGTGATTACCGATCATGGGGGTTCAACATAAATTAATATCATGACTTGAATGTATGATATTTTGGGTTCCTTGATGTATTTCTGAGTTGGTAGTTACTTCTGGTGAGAGACACGAGGATGGGAGTTCTTCCTAGGACGCTAGTGATGGCCATAATCAAGGTTTCTAAGAATAAGGTAAACTTGGGGGTACCTGTATTGGCCATTCCATACAACATTGAGGGACACATCTATAGAGGAAGTACACCCATGGTAATATACGGACCATTCTATATTCTTCATGGCTAGTTTTCAGCTCATTGTGGTGGGTATGAATTCCTAAATTACATCCTCCCTCCAAGTGACGACCTACAACCTTCCCTGCTAAATATTATTGGAATTCTCTTGTTGATGATCAAAGAGGAAGGGATCAAACTCAAGATTGGAAACCATGAAAACTATGACAGTCATCCGTTTTAGACCCCTACCTAGCCAGATGTTAGACGATGAGAGAGGCCCATTGAAGTAGAGGGAATACATTCAAAGCATCAGGGGGGTGTACTAGTATCCCAGATCAATCACAAAATCTTATGTGAGCACTATGTGTTGACACGGTTCTCCAGGAAATTTGAGTGCATGTAGCGGATTCCAAATACAGTATATACAATGGTTTGGGAAGAGAAACATCCTTTCATCATTCACCAACTATGGCTCATGTTCACGACGATATGTTTTGGTGAAATCATCACCTTTCCCCCTACAGATGTCAATACTGTCCTATGAAAGGAGTATGTTGACCATTGGATTGAAATATACCTTGAGGTGATTCTACAGAAAAGCATTTGAATAATCATTGTGTCCAGTGTGGAGTTGGGACAGTGAGGAAGTAGGCGAGGCACTGCTAGGGAGGTGGGATAGGGAATAATCTAGGCAGTTAGAATGACCTGATATGGAACTTCATCAAAAAAATAATCACAATGTGAGAATGTGCCTCTGCCATTTGTAGAGGGGTGGTGCCATGGGCGACCACGTGGGCCAGCTAGGGAGCTCCTTAGGAAGAAACTAAGACATCTTCTAATTATGACCACTGACACCAGTTTTCTATCTCCATGGTCTTCATGGAGGATGCTGCAACAATATATGTCTACTAAAGAGTCGTGTTGTTGACTTGTGTGCAATGTACATGACCTACTAGACATAGGGAGCATAAAGATGGAAGATAGGGTGAACTTTCATCACCGACATGCATAATTTATATCCACATATATTTATTCATGCCTATGGGGGAGTTACAAAGAACCAAATTACCCAGTTAATGTAATGACTGGCCTGGAGCACGACTCAAAAAAAATCTGATATCCGGGGATGAAGATGATAATGAAGAAATAGAAAAAGGGGAGGAAGATAAAGAAGAGGGAAAAGAGGAAGGGATATAAGAGGACAAGAGTGAAGATGGGTTTGGGGGTGAAGCTTCGGTAGGTGAGAGACCTTAGGAAACAACCATTTTCTAGGGAAGCCCTTGTGATGGTGAAAAAATCACAGGTTCTAATGCAGAAATGGCCATACATCTCGAGGTGAGTCACAAATATTACTTTTATTGGCCTTTCTCTTTTCATAATTGAAATCCACTGACCAAACATTTCCCTATTTGGAAACACATCAATGATGAGATCCGGGAAGTTTCCTCAATAATGGATGAAAATGTACCCATTGATGTGGAATAACATCATCATGAATCTTCATCTAGGATTGAGCATGGAGGGGAGCCGACCATGGTTCAAGAGGTCAAAGGACCAGCCATGCTTGAAGTGGTCAGTGATAAGACATAATGAGGGTTTGAAATGGAAAACTCGGAGTCTCAAGCTATTCCTACCATTCAAAAGGAGCTAGCGGTGATTATTGAATTAACAAGTGCCAAGTGATCTCCTGTGATGGAATCTTCTACCATGACATAGGCACTAGAAAACATTGTGCTTGGATCATGTATATTTCTAACTTTTTAGTCTCACATCATTTTTTGGGGAACTTGGATGACCAAGAAATTGATTCCCAATATAGTGATCGCAGGGATGGAGGCTTGAAAAATTGTTTAGACCGTAACATCTATGAAGGATTTACCAGTGATTTTAATATTGTGTAAAATCAATTATTCAAGCTCCTCCATCCCTAGTACCTAGTGAGGAAGAAGTTTCAATCATGGGTGATGGTGATTCTAGGGTTGAGCTCCAGGTTGGCGTGGGTGATTTTGCTAAAGAAGAAAGGGCGCCAGAAGAGGACCCTTCTGTGGAACCCCTGTCTATTTTTCTAGAGTACAGGCCTATAGATCCTAAGGAGATGGAAAAAACTGGCCCTGATATAGCTGAGTAGATTCATATGATGTGACGCAAGGCATGAAAGTGCATCAAACAAATCCTGATTGAATCAAAGGTAGAATGGCTGAGCTGGATGGGGTCACTTCACACATAGCTACGCTTTCTCTTTGCCGGAGGGGTGGATTCTCACTGTCGTCATATAATAATTTGTGATTTTATGGCTTAAGAAGATACAAAAAATTATTCAACAATCCAATATTTCCTAGTATAGGATGTAATTAGAAAATTCCCACATGTTTCTTTGAGGCTGAGTAGAAATTCAAATGCCTTGAAGAGCGAGAAAAAAAAGTGCGACATTATTCGCGAGCCATTCAGAGCTTTGTGAATTGTTGAAGGCCCAACTAGTCAATTCCCATGAGAAAGAAGTTCAGTTAATATGTTAAATGATTGATTACCAAGATGATATGGAATGAATTCAGGTCAAAGATAATGATCTCTTCTCCATAGATTCAGATGAAGAGAGGTTTCTCAAGGATCGAGAAGCATCCCTAGAGGCTGCGATCTAGAAGGTGGAAGCACTAGAGCAATCCATAAAAGGGCCTGATCCATAAGGAATGTGTTTTTCAGAACTCATAAACATATCTCCCTCTTTGTTTCTTGGTCCCAAACTGTGTGCATGGGATTTCTATTTGATTGATTTATTATATTAGTTCACTTACACCAGAGTTATGAAGTAATTATCTATCAATCCCTAAGCTCGCATGGGTCATACCTGATGTGAGAAACATAAGAAGACTACATAGTTATTCATTTTATGTATGATAGTACTAGCGAGACTTTTGAATACATGGGGTTTATATTACCACCCATAGTTTTTTAATATAAAATAAAATAGTGGTCCTAACTAGAGAATAGTGTCTTTTGAACATGGAAAATGATCTTACTAACATTCTCTAGTGCATTAGAGGGATGACGCCAGGGGCGTTGGATGAAATCCTATCAAAGGGGAATTATGAAAATTAATTATGATACCAAAATTTTAGAACACATTGAAGATGGAATTATGACAAAGGATAGATGTTGATCAAATTCGAAACAAAGCCTCCACCTCATGTTAGCCTGAAATTAGAACAACCAAATGAGAGCCATCCGTTGAATGCATTCGAAAACACAAGTCCAAACTCTAAGTATCGTCTGATGTCCTCCGGAACATTGGCCCAAGATGGTAGGTTATTTTTCAGGCCAAGCATCCTAACCATTAGGGGGTTCCTTTAGATGTGGGAGGGAATGAGGATCTAAAATAAAGGGAACATAAATTGCGGTGATGGAAATAAGAACAATTTCAATATTGCCAAAAATTATTGAAATTATGCCACTATGATAAAAGTACATAGGGTGAGTGTATCAGTATAAATCAATATTATGCCTACTTCTAGGAGGGACCTCTCTAGTGAGGACCTAGGATGGTCTATAGTTTTATGTCAAGTAAAGGGGGAAGTTAGGTTCATAGTTTAGTGGCATATGGTGGGAAAGATGCCTGAAATAGTTTAACGTTTCATAATTAGGATGTTTCAAAAAATTTACATTTTTACAACCTAGACCATTCTCAATAATTTAAACCCATGTTACATGGACTGGGAACCCATAGTTTAAGGTCATAGAGTTTAGACCATAATTAGGGGAAAAAACCCGGAAAGTTAACGATCTTGGGGATGGGACCATGGAGAAATGCCTAGGCATCACTATGTATCACATAAATATTATAATGAAGCCAAATGTAGTTCTTAACCATAGTGTGGTTAGAGACCAACACTGGTGGGGGAGATCCTCTCTAGAGAGGAAGATGACACATCCCATAATTGTCATGGGGAATCCTGAACATGTTCTGCAACACCCGAGACTTTTATGTTATATAAATCATCAAAGGAATCTTTTTCTACACAACACTTGCTTGGCTTGTTTTATACGAAATCGCGACCTTCCTCGATAGCTTGCGTCGTACGCAATACCGAGTTTCACTAAACAACGATATGCTATTAAAATATTATTAAAACTAACCGTTATGAATAGTAATAACCACTTTATGAAATTTTATAAATTTTATTTTTCAAAATGGACTTCATTTTTGGATTCGGAATATCGAAATTAGCCTAGGGTGAAATTTTGGTATTTTTCTGAAAACTTTCAATTTTCGATGAATAGTGAAACCACTAAGTGGTAGGTTAAAAACCGAATTTTGCATAAAACTTAATTTTACCGCTTCTGTGAATGGAATTTTGAAAATCCGACAGACACGGTTGATATCAGTAAGTAAAATGTGGTTCAATGAGATAAAAATAATTTTTTGGTGAATAGTAACTTTTTACTTTTTTTTACCGCGGTTAATAGTAAATAGGGTAACTATGGGTAAATATGATATTACTATTACCCTAACACATGTCCTAATTCTATTGGATAAGTGTAATTCGACCAAAAACAACCTTATGAATATAAAATGACCATTTAGGTCCACTTGGATTAGATTATGACGTTTAATATTATTTTATTTAATGAATAGTTAAAATAGTTAAAATCAATGTTTAATAACTAAAACATTTTTAATATGGGGTTATACATAAGATAAATTCAACTATAAATATTAATTAGAAAGATAAAACGATTTCTTACATAATGATATTTTATTTATAATTTTTAGACTTTAAATAAATTAATTTATTTATGACACAACGATGATGCAGTAATTACCCTTTCAAGGAAATGTTAACATAATTGATGTTATAAATGCTCAAATAAATGTAATTTGAGACTTTTTATGAATTCCACTAATTTTATAGGTTACTATGATATATTAGTGTTGATTTAATCAACTTGGTTCGAACATATAATTCTGTTATGACTTTCACAAAAATCATATATCAAATAGTGTCAAAATTGACACAAAATAGTTTTTAAATAAAATATTATATTATTAATTGTTATTTTATTCCTAAAAATCTAAGGTTCGGCCAAATAACTTAGATAAGGATATATATATTAATAATAAACAACTTGGGGTTCGTTAGGCATGTTATAGTAAGTGTATTAACCATATAGTGTAAGAAAACAAAAAGTCACGGTAAAAGTTAAATTATATAACTTAGAGTTAAATCTAATTCATAAGGTTAAACTAATAACCTAAACTTATCTAAATCCTATTGGTTGATAGGATTTCAACCCATCCCCACTTTACCTTCGAAATAAGACATTTTTGAACCATTATGAACCGATTTTGACTTTAATATAAAATAATATTTGAGATATTCCTAAGGTGCCCCTCTCCTCCCTTATAAAAGGGCACCACCTCCCCCTCCTCCTCACACCAATTTGAGCACTCAAGCTCGGCCAAACCCTGCCAAAATCCCTTCTCCACTTCCATAGAAGAATCCTAGAGGTCCTGGTCTTCTTCAAAGACCAATCTTAGTTCCCTAAGCGGAGGATTCAAAGAGGCGTTTCAAAGAAGAGGTAATATCCATTACCAATCTTTTCAATTTCTTTCTTCTTCAACTTCTTCTTCTTTAGTTGTTTCATGATAAAGTAATGAAATAAGTATTACTTACATACTGATATGTTATTATAAATATGAAACAACCCTAATTAACCTTCTATCCATCCTACGGAAAAATGAAATCACCGCGCGTGCGTACGTACGGAATACCGTCTCCACGCCGTGGTGTAATCTATTTTCCACCATCACCTTACATGGATGGGTATAATGGTGTAATAAGTAATTATATATGATTATTATAAAGTGATATCGATACTGAAATAGTATAAATACACTTAAATACAATTCCACAATCATGGGAACAATATCATCGCTCGTGCGTACGTACGGAATACCGTCTCCACGATGTGATGCGACTCGTTCTACATGATCATCATTACATAGTAATTATATAAATGAATTCAATGAATAAATATGATATATGTTACACTAATACCATTCTGGATATAAGGTATCTATAACCTTAAAATAATAATAAGAATTTATTTGGCAAAACACACATAAGAACAAAAGGCAATAAAGACCCGAGTAACAAGTAACAATGAAATATTACTAATAAGAAGCTAAGAATATGACCATATATGATATCATATCAATATTTATGATTCATTAATAATTCAATAACAATATTTAAACCATTATACAGGAGCTTCGGACACGTACAAAGAAAATCGGACCTAAGGTAAGGGAAAATATCACAATCTCATTTTTATCCGAGATTGTTTATACTTTGGTATTTACTGGGGTGTATTTTATCATCCACATCCATGTTTCATAAATATGTAATATTATTTCCATCCACCTAAAATTGTTTAAATCCATTTTTACCCTTCGATGAGTTTTTAGTAAAGGATATTAAAGGAATCTTTTGTCATTTTTCATACGAGGTACATTCTTACTTTTCCGACAAAAGTATGAGAAGAATGTTTTTTAACTTATACGGCATGAATGGATTTTTTAAAAATTATTTCCAAGAATCTCCCTTTACAAGTTTTCAATTTTATTTTTAATCAAATTCTTTTAGTTTAAATTTGTATGACTTGTTAAGAAAGGAAAAATGTTTTTGAAGAAAAAAGGATATTTTCCTCAAGAATAGAGTTCAAGTGTTTTATCAAAATTATTTTCCATCTAAGATAATATAGGGTTTTGTTTTTATCCTTATTATTACATTGATTTTATTATGTTGTGATGGAATTATTTTTATGAATTCATTTATCTTATATGAATTGTTTTACGATGTCATGTTGTTTAAGAATCCCATTTTTATTACATGGGTTATGCAATGATGTATGGTTTATGATTTTGTGGCACACATAAGAATGGTATCATTATGATATGGGTGGGACCTATATCTCCCTCCAATGCATTGGGTAAAGATTTTATATCTCATGAGATAGACATGGCTGGAACGGTAGGTTATACCGGTTCAGTGAAACAGGACTGAAACGAGGGTGACTCGGTTCAGAAAGGGACTTTGTCCACTAAAATAGTCTCGACAATGAGTCTTGACTAACAAGAAATGATTCTATACGATTATGTGTGAATGCCACAAAGGTTCATGTTTTAAGTTATGATTATTGTGATTACATTTCACTGCCATGATTTACCCCATGATATGAAATTATGATCTCTTTTGCAGGTTACGATTTCCAAAAGTTATGTGCTTATGTGTATGATGTGATTGATATTTATTTTGTTTACCCTTACTGAGCATTTGAGCTCACCCTTTTGTATGTTTTCTTTCCCCAGATTAGGAAGAAGGTTATTAAGTAAGATATGCCAAAAGAGACTATAGATATGATGAAATAAATGGGTGACAGTGTAGACGCTTTATGAACCAGTTGTTTATGTTTCCCAGTTTCTAAAGACACTATACCTATACGGTCCTTTCGTGGTTTTGTTATATGTTGTAATAAGTATGCTTCAATTTTGAAGTATTAACAATGTATGTAAAGTATGGGTCTTTATAGTTGGTATCAGAGGAAAGGTATAGTCAACCTTTGGAAACTAGGATGTGAAAGCCTTAGTAAGAACCCTAAGGATAAGTCTAAGCATAAAACACAATCTTAGTGTTTTAGAATTGGCCATGAATAACCTAGGATAAGACCTTAAGCGTGAATATTTTATTCTTGAATTATGTGGTTTTCCTATTATAATTAGTGTTGCTCACACTATTCTTCATGGTTTTAGTCAATGGATGGAACCTGAAGGAACCGTGTTAATGCGGAATGCGATGGGAAATGCAATGATTGTTCCCCTGAGCAACCAAACGATATGAAAGATGGAATGAAAAATCTTGTAGCCATGCTCACAAAACTTTCTCAAGCTATGAATCATGCAGGACTTCCAAACGAGCAAAGGAAGGAGCAACATTCTGTTGAATCCTTCATGAGGCAGCGTCCACCTTCTTTCAGCGGGTCTACTGATCCATTAGTTGCTGAACAATGGATTAGTACTACTGAAAAGATATTTTCAGTTCTTCAATGTTCTGAACATGATAAAGTCATCCTAGCAGTGTATCGTTTGGAAGGAGATGCTGATCAATGGTGGATTCTTATTAAGAATACGAGGCAAAGGGATGAAATTGAGTCCATGGAATGGGACGAGTTCAAGAACATATTTTTCAATAAGTACTTCCCTCGTATTCTCCAAACAAAGATGGAGAAAGAGTTTCTTGAACTGAAGCAAAGGGATGATGAATCTGTTGGTACCTATGAATCAAATTTTACAAGACTTGCAAGGTACGCTTCTGGTATTATTATCCAACCTGAGAGTAAGATCGATCGATTCTTTAATGGCTTAAAACCAAGTCTTCGAAGGGCGTTAGCCATAAGGGACTTCAATAGCTACGAGGAAATCGTTCGATGTGCTCTCAAAGTCAAGATGGAGATTGGAGTAACCCATCAGTCATATGGGTTTGATAAGAAGAGGAAAATGGAATTCAAAGGAAAATCTACAGAGCACACTGAAAAGAAGATGAGCTTTCCCTTATGCTCAATGTGTGGAAAGAAACATGGAGGGAGTTGTCTTAAAGGGACAAGTAAATGTTTCAAATGTGGAAAGGAAGGTCATCGGGCATTTGAATGCCGCGATAATGGGAAGAAGATGTCTAATGATGAAAACAAAGGAAGGGATACACAGAATGAACCTACTACACTTCAATGTTTCAAGTGCAAGGAGATGGGGCATTATGCGAATCAATGCCCAAATCCAAGGGTTGATGATGATGGTCTACATCAACAAACTCTTAAGGCTAAAGACAAAGGAAAGTCACATGCAATTTCTATCAGCGATGTGGAGTACGATAACGAAGTGGTGAAAGGTACACTTACCATCCACTCTAAAGTAGCAAATGTTTTATTTGATTCTGGATCCACCCACTCTTTTATTTCTGAATAATTTTCTATGGGTATCACCGTATTACCTCAACAATTAGATGTTGAGTTAGCTGTGACAACACCTAATGGCACATAAATCGAATCAAAAGTTTATAATTCTTCCCCAATTGACGTTTGTGGGAAAGTGCTTCCTGTAAATCTTGTGATCCTTCCTTTAGTGGAATTCGATGTGATTCTTGGCATGGATTGGCTTTCTTTATACGGAGCTCATATCAATTGCCAAAGAAGGGAAGTCACATTTCATATTCCAGATCAATCTATGATCGTCTATCAATGCAAGGATGAACATAACCTTCCAGTGGAAATTTCTTCCATTTTATGGGTATTGATTCCACTAAATGAAGGTTATTTATCTCAAATGGTTGGTGAGAAACTCGCGATTAAGAATATGCCCATCGTACGAGAGTTTGATGATGTCTTTCCGGAGGAATTACCGGGTCTTCCACCAAATCGTGAAGTTGAGTTTTCAATAGAACTCGTACCGGGTGCTTTTCCTATTTCAAAGACACCTTATAGAATGGCCCCAATTGAGTTGCAGGAATTGAAGAAGCAACTCCAAGAGAACCTTGATAAGGGATTCATACGCCCTAGTGCGTCACCTTGGGGAGAACCTGTTCTATTTGTTAAGAAGAAAGATGGATCAATGAGACTCTGTATTGATTATCAAGAACTTAACAAGATCACTATCAAGAACAAATATCCTCTCCCACACATTTATGACTTATTTGACCAACTACGCGGAGCTCAATACTTTTCCAAGATTGATCTTCGTTCAGGGTATCATCAATTAAGGGTCAAAAGGGAGGATATACCAAAGACGGCTTTCCGTACAAGGTATGGACACTATGAATTTATAGTGATGCCATTTGGTCTTACTAATTCCCCTGCTATTTTCATGGATCTAATTAATAGAGTCTTTAGAGAATATCTTGATCAATTTGTGGTAGTCTTTATAGACTATATTCTTGTTTATTCAAAGAGCAAGGAAGAACATGAAGATCACTTGAAAATTATATTGAAGACCCTGAGAAAGGATAAGCTTTATGCCAAATTTACCAAGTGTGAATTTTGGCTTCAAAAAGTTGCATTTTTGGGTCACATATTCTCAAAAGAGGGGATATATTTGGATCTAGCAAAAACAGAGGTTATCGAAAGATGGTCGAGACCAACAACAGTAACTGAGATCCGAAGTTTTCTTGGTTTGGCTGGATATTATTGACTTTTTGTGAAAGATTTTTCACGATTATCTAATCCACTCACCAAGTTGACTTGGAAAGGAGTTAAGTTTGTTTGGACAGAGGAATGTGAAGAGAATTTCAAGGAGTTGAAAAGAAGGTTATCCAATGCACCTGTGCTCACACTGCCTTGTAGTGGAGAAAGGTTTGTGATCTATAGTGATGCATCCAAGAAGGGATTGGGGTGTGTTATTATGCAAAATGATATGGTGATAGCTTATGCCTCACGACAGTTGAAAATCCATGAGCAAAATTACCCAACACATGATTTGGAGTTAGCTGCGGTAATCTTTGCATTAAAGATTTGGAGGCATTACCTTTATGGTGAAAGGTGTGATATTTATACTGATCATAAAAGTTTAAAGTATATTTTCACACAAAAGGAGCTGAATATGAGTCAATGAAGATGGTTGGAGCTGATTAAGGATTATGACTGCTCAATCCATTACCACCCTGGGAAAGCAAACAAGGTGGAAGATGCATTAAGTCGACAAGACCATGCCAGTTTATCAATGATGAGGATCACAAAAGATCCAATATTTATGGATTTACAAAGAATGGATCTTGGAATTATAATAGGGGAAAAATCTTATCTTTCTCAAATGAATGTTCAACCATCTATACATGTGAAGATTAAAGAGGCACAGAAAGAAGATGTCGAGTTACAAAAGAAGGTGAGAAATTTTCCTGAATTCAACCTTGATTGTGATGGGATAATAAAGTTCAGGAATCGGGTTTGTGTTCCTCCCATCCCCGAATTAAAGAAGGAACTGCTGGATGAAGCTCATAGTTCTTCATTCTCTATTCATCATGGAAGCACGAAGATGTATAGGAACCTGAAAGAGTACTTCTGGTGGGATGGCATGAAAAGAGATGTTGCTGAATATGTCTCTCGATGCTTGGTTTGTCAACAAGTTAAAGCTGAGAGACAGAAGTCTAAGGGGATGTTACAACCCTTACCCATACCCGAATGGAAATGGGAAAACATAACTATGGACTTTGTCACAGGACTTCCTAAAACATCCAAAGGCAATAATGCTATCTGGGTCATAGTTGACCATCTTACAAAGTCTGCACATTTCATTGCTATTAGAGAGGATTTCTCTCTGGATCAGCTTGCCATGATATATGTAAAGGAATTGGTAAGATTTCATGGAGTAACACTTTCTATTATCTCTGATCGGGATCCGAGATTTACCTCGAAGTTCTGGCAAAGTCTTCAGCATACTCTGGATACAGAGTTGAGTTTCAGCACTACTTATCATCCTCAGACAGACGGTCAGTCTGAGAGAACAATTCAAACTCTAGAAGATATGTTGAGAGCTTGCTCTATGGATTTCAAAGGTGGTTGGGATCAACACCTACCTTTGGTGTAATTTTCTTATAATAATAGCTTTCACTCCAGTATTCAGATGGCTCCTTATGAAGCTCTCTATGGAAAGAAATGCAGGACTCCAACTTGCTAGGTTGAAGTTGGGGAAAGAAAGATATTAGGACCTGATCTCGTTGATGAAATGGCCGAAATGGTCAGATCTATTCAACAACACATAAGAGCAGCTCAGAGTCGACAGAAAAGTTATGCCAACAACCGAAGAAAAGACCTAAAGTTTGAAGTGGGTGATAAAGTGTTCTTTAGAATATCTCCCTGGAAGAGGGTTATGAGATTTGGAAAGAAGGGGAAGTTGAGCCCTAGATATATCGGTCCTTTCGAAATACTGGATCGTGTTGGGAAGGTAGATTACCGATTGGCACTTCCACCGCATCTCTCTCAAGTTCACGATGTGTTCCATGTATCTCTCCTGAGAAAGTACATACCTGATCCTTCACATGTACTCAGCTCAGAAGTTGTACCGCTGGAGCACGATCTTTCTTATGAAGAACAGCCGATAGAGATTCTGGATCGTAGCGAAAAAGTCCTATGAAACAAGACCACTCGCTTGGTGAAAGTTTTATGGAGGAACCACCAATTAGAAGAAGCTACTTGGGAGCTTGAGGATATGATGAGGGAGAGGTATCCTCATCTGTTTGTTACAAAGTGATGAATTTCGAGGGCGAAATTCATTTTAAGGGGGGTAGAATGTAACACCCGAGACTTTTATGTTATATAAATCATGAAAGGAATCTTTTTCTACACAACACTTTCTTGGCTTGTTTTACACGAAATCGCGACCTTCCTCGATAGCTTTCGTCGTACACAATACCGAGTTTCACTAAACAACGATATGCTATTAAAATATTATTAAAACTAACCGTTATGAATAGTAATAACCACTTTATGAAATTTTATAAATTTTATTTTTCAAAATGGACTTCATTTTTGGATTCAGAATATCGAAATTAGCCTAGTGTGAAATTTTGGTATTTTTCTGAAAACTTTCAATTTTTGATTAATAGTGAAACCACTAAGTGGTAGGTTAAAAACCGAATTTTGCATAAAACATAATTTTACCGCTTCTGTGAATGGAATTTAGAAAGTCCGATAGAAACGGTTGATATCAGTAAGTAAAATGTGGTTCAATGAGATAAAAGTAATTTTTTTGGTGAATAGTAACTTTTTACTTTTTTTTACCGCGGTTAATAGTAAATAGGGTAACTAAGGGTAAATATGATATTACTATTACCCTAACACATGTACTAATTCTATTGGATAAGTTTAATTCGACCAAAAACAACCTTATGAATATAATATGACCATTTAGGCCCACTTGGATTAGATTATGACATTTAATATTATTTTATTTAATGAATAGTTAAAATAGTTAAAATCAAAGTTTAATAACTAAAACATTTTTAATATGGGGTTATACATAAGATAAATTCGACTATAAATATTCATTAGAAATATAAAAATATTTCATACGTAATGATATTTTATTTATAATTTTTAGACTTTAAATTAATTTATTTATTTATGACACAATGATGATGCAGTAATTACTCTTTTAAGGAAATGTTAACATAATGGATGTTATAAATGCTCAAATAAATGTAATTTGAGAATTTTTATAAATTCCAATAATTTTATAGGTTACTATGATATATTAGTGTTGATTTAATCAACTTGGTTTGAACATATAATTCTGTTATGACTTTCACAAAAATCATATATCAAATAGTGTCAAAATTGACAAAAAAACAGTTTTTAAATCAAATATTATATTATTAATTGTTATTTTATTCCTAAAAATCTATGGTTCGGCCAAATGACTTAGATAAGGATATATATATTAATAATAAACAACTTGGGGTTATTTTGGCATGTTATAGTAAGTGTATTAACCATATAGTGTAAGAAAACAAAAAGTCACGATAAAAGTTAAATTATTTAACTGAGAGTTAAATCTAATTGATAAGGTTAAAATAATAACCTAAACTTGTCTAAATCCTATTGGTTGATAGGATTTCGACCCATAACCACTTTAACTTCGAAATAAGACCCTTTGGAACCATTATAAACCGATTTTTACTTTAATATAAAATAATATTTTGAGATATTCCTAAGGTGCCCCTCTCCTCCCTTATAAAAGGGCACCTCCTCCCCCTCCTCATCACACCAATTTGAGCACTCAAGCTCGGCCAAACCCTGCCAAAATCCCTTCTCCACTTCCATAGAATAATACTAGAGGTCCTGGTCTTCTTCAAAGACCAATCTTAGTTCCCTAAGTGGAGGATTCAAAGAGGCGTTTCAAAGAAGAGGTAATATCCATTACCGATCTTTTCAATTTCTTTCTTCTTCAACTTAATCTTATTTAGTTGTTTCATGATAAAGTAATAACATCAGTATTACTTAAATACTGATATGTTATTGTAAATATGAAACAAACCTAATTCACCTTCTATCCATCCTACGGAAAAATGAAATCACCGCGTGTGCGTACGTACGGAATACCGTCTCCACGCCGTGGTGTAATCTATTTTCCACCATCACCTTACAAGGGTGGGTATAATGGTGTAATGAGTAACTATATATGATCATTATAAAGTGATATTGATACTTAAATTGTATAAATACACTTAAATACAATATCACAATCATGGGAACAATATCATCGCTCGTGCGTACGTACGGAATACCATCTCCACGATGTGATGCGACTCGTTCTACATGATCATCATTACATAGTAATTATATAAATGAATTGAATGAATAAATATGATATATGTTACACTTATACCATTCTGGATATAAGGTATATATAACCTTAAAATAAGAATAAGAATTTATTCGGCAAAACATGCATAAGAACAAAAGGCAATAAAGACTCGAGTAACAAGTAACAATGAAATATTACTAATAAGAAGCTAAGAATATGACCATATATGATATCATATCAATATGTATGATTCTTTAATAAGTCAATAACATTATTTAAACCATTATACAGGAGCTTCGGACACGTACAAAGCAAATCGGACCTAAGGTAAGGGAAAATATCACAATCTCATTTTTATCCGAGATTGTTTATACTTTGGTATTTACTGGGGTGTATTTTATCATCCACATACATGTTTAATAAATATGTAATATTATTTCCATCCACCTAAAATTGTTTAAATCCATTTTTACCCTTCGGTGAGTTTTTAGTAAAGGATATTAAAGGAATCTTTTGACGTTTTTCGTAAGAGGTACTTTTTGACTTTTCCGAAAAAAGTATGAGAAGAATGTTTTTTAACTTATACGGCATGAATGGATTTTTAAAACATTATTTCCAAGAAGCTTCCTTTACAAGTTTTCAAGTTTATTTTTAATCAAATTATGTAAGTTTAAATTTGTATGACATGTTAAGAAAGGAAAAATGTTTTTGAAGAAGAAAGGATATTTTCCTCAAGAATGGAGTTCAAGTGTTTTATCAAAAATATTTTCCATCTAAGATAATATAGGGTTCTGTTTTTATCCCTATTATTACATTGATTTGATTATGTTGTGATGGAATTATTTTTATGAATTCATTTATCTTATATGAATTGTTTTACGATGTCATGTTGTTTAAGAATCCCATTTTTATTACATGGGTTATGCAATGATGTATGGTTTATGATTTTGTGGCACACATAAGAATGGTATCATTATGAGATGGGAGGGACCTATATCTCCCTCCAATACATTGGGTAAAGATTTTATATCTCATGAGATAGACATGGCTGGAATGGTAGGTTATACCAGTTCAGTGAAACAGGACTGAAACGAGGGTGACTCGGTTCAGAAAGGGACTTTGTCCACTAAAATAGTCTGTGCAATGAGTCTTGACTAACAAGAAATGATTCTATACGATTATGTGTGAATTCCACAAAGTTTCATGTTTTAAGTTATAATTATTGGGATTACATTTCACTGCCATGATTTACCCCATGATATGAAATTATGATCTCTTTTGCAGGTTAAGATTTCCAAAAGTTATGTGCTTATGTGTATGATGTGATTGATATTTCTTTTGTTTACCCTTACTGAGCATTTGAGCTCACCCTTTTGTATGTTTTCTTTCCCCAGGTCAGGAAGAAGGTTATTAAGTAAGATATGCCAAAAGGGACTATAGATATGATGAAATAAATGGGAGATAGTGTAGACGCTTTATGAACCAGTTGTTTATGTTTCCCAGTTTCTAAAGACACTATACCTATACGGTCCTTTCGTGGTTTTGTTATATGTTTTAATAAGTATGCTTCAATTTTGAATTATTAACAATGTATGTAAAGTATGGGTCGTTATATGTTCAGGGTAAGGCTGCAATTTAACGTCAGGCATCGAGAACTTGGGTACCCAAAAGAAGAAATGTGCAGTGAGGTTCACAAACAGATATTAATGAGGTCCACAGAGGTCCAAACCACATCACATGATCTTGAAAGGAAATTCATGGTTGAGAAGGCCAAGACAAGGTGTTTACCATTCAGTTGGCTAGACCTGGGAATCAAATTCCCTATTGTCTTTACATATCCTGTAAGTGTAAGAGTTTGGCCTTACATAGTTCTTTATATTCCAAATAGCTTAACATTAAGTGTTGAGGATTATAGTGTCATAGTTTAAGGTCATGTGGTAGGACCAATGGGTCACACAATCTCATATATGGATAATATCATATAACAACCCTTATGCCTACGTGAGTCGTGCCCGAGGTAGGAAACAAGGAACATTTTCATGACTTCCCTATCTAATGAGAGTGTGCAAGAGTAAATGGAAATTTCAGGAGGGAAAAATCATAGACAAAACAACATTCCTACTGGATGCATGAAAATACCAGAAGCTACAACATCAGGGGTGTCGAGGATTCGTAAAATGGGAAGTGGTAATAAACATGTGATTCATAACATCAAATATTTGAGATGTAATGGGGATATACTTATGATGAAGGATAAATTTCGATGGTGTTCTAAACACTGCATTCATTTCATATTAGCCTATAATTGGAACAAACAAATGAGGGTCGACTGCTGACCATATTCAAGATGCGGGATTTACGTCAAATTATTGTTTAAAATCCTTTTGTGAATTGTTCCAATATGTTAGGAGATAAAGGAGTCATATAATCTACACCATCAGGGGGTCCCTTTAGATGTGAAATATAATGAAAATCCAAATTATTGAATGTGTGATGTGTGAACATTACCCAGGTAGTTTAAGCGTCATGCAGGACAAGAACAAGGAGGAGTAATCTCAAAGGAAGTACATAGAGCAATTAGTATAAACCTGTCATGAATGAGGACCAAAAAAGTTTTCACCACCCCATGTACTATTGGGAGAACACATGACAAGAGGGCATTGGAGGTTAAAGTGGTTGAGACTGGACCACATATAGGAAGTATGGGCGTCACTATGTATCCCATAACAATGGGAATCAAGCCACACATCATTCACAGATGGGGTACGGAATATGGACAATACGAAAAGGGGGAATAATCTTCTTGAGTGAAGACATTATATGGTTTGGAAATTTATCATTACATAGACTAGGTGTATAATATATAGTTTAGCGCATACGATAAGGACTTAAGAGATCATTGTTCATGGTCATAGAGCTCAGACTAGAACGGGGAGATTTCCAAGGAGAAAATATGTAACGCGATGCTATAAATAAATCTCTACATGAATGAGGTCATAATAATTCCATTCCACGTCATATATTTAGGAGATAACAAACATATTTTAGGGTTATAATTTCAAGACTTGGATGCCCAGTTCAAGATGAGAACTAAAAGTTTACGGTCATAGGGTTCTGACTAAAAGAAGTGTGGTTCTTCCATGTAGGCACAAACCATACTCCTATCCCTAATCCCATGTGATCTATTCTCACTATGGGAAATAAGGGTAGATAATATATTTAAAACAAATTGAATTCCTAGTGGGGGGAGGCAGTGTGGATTCGATGATGACCCCACACCACTTATTCGTCTTTTTAATGTGCAAAGGTACATGGAGGGATAACACCAAATGGTGTTGAAATTTAAGTTGAGCATGATGGAGTGGAAATATATGTGAATCACAAGACCAATATTTTGGGCATAATGGGGGTTTCATAATGATGGAAGATAATTGTTGACCATGTTTGAAACAAAACAACCACATCGTGTGACCTGAAATAGGAACAAAAAACGGGGGTTGATTGCTGATCAAATTCGCTACATGGAACTTATCTCATAATGTCGTTCAAAATCCTCTAGGATATTGGCCCAAGAAGGTATGAGAGAACAGAGGCCTAGCGTCCATGCCATCTTGGGGTCTTTTTGGATGTGAAAGATGATGGAAACCAAATTGCCACGAAATGAATCTTGTCTCCTTCAAAATCGGCACCCGACCTGGTCTGTGGCTAGAACCGAAGGGCATTCCCAATCCCCATGGGCTGGAAAAAGTTCCTAGGTATCATAAATTGATTAATGGGAATGATTTACCTGAATTTGTAAACATAAAATGACAAACGAAACCAAGAAACCAAAACTGGATTTTTCAATCCAAAACATCTTTTACAAAAATTCATAACTTAATTACACAATTTTAAACAATGTATGAAGACCATTACAAAGGTAAAAAACCAAGAAAAGACGTCCCAAGAACATCCACATGGAAAGAGGCACCTCCCTCAAGCCATCTCCACAACACTGCATCACAATGGACCAATAAAAACCCGAACCAATGAAATTAGACCTGTACCCAAACTTGTGACACAAATTAAGAAAGTATACTTACAACCAATGGTGTAATTAGGGTGTGATAAAAATCCCAGTATGATACCACCACTAATATATTCCATGTGATAAACATTTAATGAAGAAAAACTAGCAAGTTTTCAAAAACATGAAAAACTAGTTACAATTTCTAAAAGATGCAACTATGAATAAAAACAGTTTTCAGGTGGGATATTATCAAGGGTTAAAACTTTTAAAATAAACACCAATGCTACTGAATTTTCCAGCCAAATTTACCGTATGCCTACTGTAAGTATAAAGTAACTAATGATCACAAGAAATAGGAAATAACCCCTAGGCACTAGCTAGATGTGGGTCCCAGGTACCTCGTATCTCGGTGAGAGTAACCATCAAAATATCCATTCCCATGCACGAGCCACTAGTAGGGAACATACCCATAACCTAGTTTTCCCCAATCATCATCATCATAGTTTATTTAGAGTTGTGAGTGGTAATCTTTCTAAGTTAAACTGAGTCCAAACCCCAAAGATTCACTAGCATACTAGTACTCGTCCACCCACCTAGATACCCAGGATTTTCCCTTGTTCTCAAACAAGTTCAACAAGTCAAGAAATATACATTGAACATGAAAATATTATTTCCACATCGCAAATTCACCAAAAAGACCATATATATACCATATAAGTCACAAAAGTCCATTTAACATTCCAAATGATTTTGAAATCCGACTCACACCAAAATGGTCCACAACACATTTCACATTTCTTCAACACTTCCACAAAACCATTAAAAATTTTTATAAAACAATTATAAGATATTTCAACTCATATAACAGCCCACACACATGGCACATAACAATCCTTTCATAATAAAAAATTCTATTTTTCACATCACACTCACGCAAAACAGTCCACATCACATTCACATCTCTTTCACACCTCAATATCTCTTTCAATCAATTTAATAAAATATTTCCAAGACAATACATATCACATTACATACTTTTCACAAATGAAATGGAAATTTTAATAATATACTCCTACCAAAAAAAATTTCTGATGTAGTTTCACCTCTTACACAACTCAATAAACCATTCAAAACTTTCATAAAACAATAATAACGAGTATACCCAAGCTTTGCACATAAAACCCATTTCAAAAACCTATTTTTAAGCCAAAAATCACACCAGGACCCTACCAAAATATAATTGGAAGCCCAATAAACATGTAATAATCCACTCTCAAATGTTATATAATCACCATGAACAATATCACAAAAGATACCCATGCGAACACACAAATCCATAAAACACGTTCAAGGAGTATAACAAGGTTACAGACATAAAACCCATTCAATGACCGCCATATTTTTAGGCCCACATGACACAATATCATTACCCAAACAAAATTATCATCCCCTTTCAACAACTAATAAATCACTTCCACATTTTAGAAAACTACCACAAGAGATAACACATGAAATACATTTGAAAAATACACACTTTAAAAAAATGTAACTTTAATACCAATTACTTTACTATCGCTACCAAAAAATGGGTTTTCTCATAATTCACATCATATAAGGAAAATGAAAAATTATTTAATCAAGAAAACTAATTCATCATTAAATGGTTACCCACAGAATCACCTACCGAAATTGTCGAAATCCCTCAAAACATGGTGTGAAATATCAACCGCACCACCCAGGCACCACAAGGATGATAAATCCAACCCTAGACCACAAATATTCACAAAATATACTCATGGTTAAACCTTAAGTTCTAACCCTAGGTTCTGGACACTTTGGAACGTCAAAAAAGAGGGATGAAACCCTAAGGAAATGGAAGAAGTGGAAGAGAGGAACACTTATCTTGAAAAACCATGAAGAAATTACCCCTAATTAACCAAATGATTAATCTCAAAGCAAAAAAAAACTGATAGTTAGGCTCTACTGATGAGGAGGAGGTCATGTGGGGACTGAAATGGGGGAAAAAAGAGTAAATATTTCAGGAGATATGAAAGCATAAATTTACCTCTTCAAATATGCCCGATTTTCAAAACCCTAATAAGGTGAGCACTCCATCACGATGAATAAGAGTTCCAAAGAGAGGAGAGAGAGGTTGGGAGCGCGGCTGGGTTCCGTGGGCATGTGTGAGGCTTTGAATCACCGAAAAATCCTTAACATTGAATATGTTATTAATTAATCAAATTTAATTTTTAAAACTGGAATTGGGATTTTGGGCAGGCCCAATCCCTTAAATAAAATCCCATATAAACATTGGTTATGGATTTTTAAAGGCTCCAAAATACAGTGGTGGTGTTAATATATCAAAGGATACCATTTAGGAATTAGAATGGGTGCAAAATATTAAAAAATGAAAATGTTATGAAAGAATCAAAATTTATTTCGAAATCTGAAATTGGTCTCACGGGTTGGCCCAATTCACGAAAACTCACCCATTCCACCATAAAATCTTGATAAACCCCAAAAAACAAAGCATAAATTAAAATTAAATCAAATTTAAATTTAAAATAAGTCATTTATGTGACAATTCTCCCCACCATGAAAAATTTCCGTCCCCGAAAAACTACAATAAGTCCAGATACGAAAACCAAACTCAACCGATAAACCAAGATGTACTTCCTTGCCAGGTTTCGCCCTCAAAGGACAAACGACCTCCCGTGCTCAATTAAGCAAGGAATAATTCACAACCAAAACATACAACACTATAATGAAACAATAAATCACATACAGGCTTTATCCCAAAGAAAAACTCCTCAAACTCAATCTGAACAAGGCTCAAGCAATTTACCCATAAAAACAACCACATCAAACAAGGTTACACCTATCTTGATATAACTAAACCGTTGGGAACTCTCCAATACCAATGTTTACCCAAGTAAGATGTAGGTAGTTAGATATATCTGAAAGAGACTACCCACTTCCAATCCAAGACCATGGACAAAACTATGTTTCTGGTATGGGGAGACACAAATGGGCTACCCACCATAAGAGACAACTTAATAATTTTTTTCTAAGACAAAATCAGGAAACTAACATGGGGAGGCCCAAACAAACTCTTTGGTACAAGGGGTAGGCTTCCATTAGACATTTCCAAAATAACATACATGAGACCCATGGTGGGTCTCCCCACTATAAGAACTGACCAGCATGAGCCGACATGGAAAGACCCAATTTCTTTTTTAATGATTTGGGAAGGGCGCAAGATCAGTCTGCACGGTTTGGGAAATTCTGCCATAACTGTGCAGATAATTCTTTTCTCATGGCTTCCTGGAACATGGTCACTACTAATCATACACAAATTGTGTCCTCAGCATGTCTATCCAAATTTCCTACCATTCTCTAATGACTCGATGGAAACCAAAGGGGGAGGGAATGACATTAGGTGATGACATGGGTACAAGGCCATCAACCTATTTCCACCGAATGGGAGAAACAGAAGAAAGATGATGTCACTCGATGTTTAAAATATTACTATCTTTCATACTGAGGATAAGACATTGTACATGGGTTTAAAAAACCCTAGGATTTCCCATGACTACGAGTCAGCTTCTCTCCGAGACCTATGGCTAGATCTCAAATGATTGAAGCATCTTCGACCTCGTAGTTAGGCTTTGGAAACCCCCCTAAATGAAAATTATTTATTTGGTTAAACCAAAAAATACACCACAATCTCCGATAAGTTTTACAAGACATATCACATTGCAAACTCACATTACCCTAATCTGATATTTCACTAAAACAAGGGTTTAGAAGATGCACACACATCACACCTTGTTTGTTCAGGTGAGAAACAATAGAAGTAAAGAACACCTATACAAACATTCCTTTAAAATGGAATATTTTTTAGTTTTTACAAGGGAGACATTCCCGCAACATAACAGAGACTCTCAGATAATTGCCCAAATTTTACCTTTACGGTCAATCGAGCACATGACATCATAAGGCATCACCGAACATTACCATTGTGACTAATATAAACAATACATGGAGAGGAACTTTATAAAAAATCCCTAAGTTACAGACAATTCTGAAAAGTGGTCACAATGTCCTATCATGAACATATTTACCACACTGGTGGTTTAACATGAATTCATGCTTTAGAGAAATTATGAATAACCCAGAGGCCCTCTTAAAAACCATCGAGACACTCATCCCCACTAACAATCCTAGACCACTTCCAGATTCGATGAATTAGGAAACTTAAGAAACTAAGGTCTCTTTCAACCTTCCACAAGCACTCTTCCACTACAAGAGGATCTAAAAATCAAAGAGAGTAATGGGTCTAGACTCAATCAACAAATATCGATAAAATATTCCTTATATTGATCAACTGAAGGATTTTCCAATGGAGAAACAATCCGGGTTTCACTTCAGTTATGCATTAACCCTTAATGGGGGCATACCTTATCCAATGAGAGAACCCAAGGACACAACCAAGGAGGTCCATTGGTCAAAAAAAATCCATAAACCAGATCCAAACACATGAATGGAACCACCATAAATTTGTACCGAAAAATATCTCAGAGGAGACTACTAGTCGTTCCTTCTACCCAGCTTACCGACCAAACATAAACCCAAAACATAGTTCAAACAGGAGGGGTTATTGGACTCAAAACATCCCAAAACATCATCATTTTCAAAAAAAAACACATAATATAATCCATCCCAAACAATTCATCAAGACATCATGTTTTTCTTTAAAAATATTTCTTGAAAACAAACGGTTCAGCGGTTACTGTATCCACCAATGGTACCTCATGGGCCTTACACATGCATGTTTCTATGCCACACCAGCCACCCTCCTCATATCCATCTGCCACTCATCCACTCATTCCATCTACCATCCATCATCTTATATAACCCCATCCAAGTGGTTTTCAATGGAAATACCAAAGGTAAAAACAAAAAATTCTTTCCACTTTTCAAAACCAAAACAGTCAACCAACACATCATTTTTCTCAAAACTGCTAACCACAAGATCGAAATCCCAATTCACATCATACAAAACATTTCATAAAGACACAACCATTTAGAAAATAACTCACTTTCAAGATATTCACATCAATTCCAAAACATCTCATCCCATTAAAACACCCTTTGATTGTTTAGAAAACTCAATTGGAAACACTTTTCAAAACCAACATCAATATAGTTCCTGATTTCAAAAGATCTGTAAAAACACCATTTTCTATTTAAAAACAATTCTGAGAATTCAGTTCCCCCATTTCATAAATCAAACCATTCCCTCTTTATTTTAAAATCATTTCACAAAAACTTTATGCTTCTTAAAACCAAAGATCCATGTTTTCAAAACTAAAGAACAAAACAATGCGAGAGGAAACTAGTTTCAGTGGGTGACATGGACATATGGTTGGAAGCCATATTTCAATAACTTCACTGTCATAGAGAGTGTTCTAGGGAACATCCTTCTCTCTACATGGCTATCCAGGCCCTGTGAGCTCAATAAGAGCATTAACCCAACTCTCTTTTTATTTCCCCTAATCATGATCGAACCAAGAAAACCAAAGGACTTAGATAAATACCGAATTCTACTAGAAACATTAATCCCATCAAGAGGTGTGGTGATCATGCACACTACCCATAACTGGAATTCCACGTCCCAAAAATCCTAAACCTATAATATCCCGACTCTTCCCCAAATAACATGACCCAAATAGTTAACATGAACCCCCTCTAATACCATTTTCTCCACAACTGAATCTGGTCGCCATCAAAATCAGCACCCGACCTGGTCTTTGGAAAGACCCAAAGGGCGTTTCTGATCCCCATGGTCTGGCACAAGTGCCCAGGTATCATAAAATGAAGTTTGGGAATGATTTACCTGAATTTTTAAACATAAAATGACAAACGAAACCAAGAAACCAAAACATGATTTTTCAAACAAAAACATCTTTTAAAAAAATTCATAACTGAATTAAAAAATTTTAAACAATGTATGAAGAACATTACAAAGGTACAAAACCAAGAAAAGATAGTCCAAGAACATCCACATGGAAATAGGCACCTCCCTCAAGCCTTCTCCACAACACTGCATCATGATGGACCGCTAAAAACACGAACCAATGACATTAAACTTGTACCCAAACCTGTGACACAAAATAAGAAAGTCTACTTACACCCAATGGTGTAAGTAGGATGTGAGACAAATCCCATTAGGATACCACCACTAAGATATTCTATGTGATAAACATTTAAAGACGAAAAAATGCATGTTTTTTAAAACATGAAAAGCTTGTTACAATTTCAAAAAGATGCAACTTTGAATAAAAACAGTTTTCAGGTGGGATATTTTAAAGGGTGAAAACTTTTAAAATAAACACCAAAGCTACTGAATTTTCTAGACAAATGTACCATATTCCGACGGTAAGTATAAAGTAACTAATGAGCACAAGTAATAGTAAATAACCCCTAGGAACTATGTAAAGACCCTTAAATTTCAAGGGAAATTTTTTCTTAATTTTCTTTAGAATTTTACAAGAGCGCGGTGTCTGACGGCACCTGATTCCAAGTCCCGGTGTGCCCGGAATCAATTTCCGAAGTTTGGCTCGGGTACATTCAGTGAACGAACGAGCGGGAATTTCTAACTTTTGATCCGGTGCTCAGAATTGAAATCCGAGGACACCAATGAACTCGCAGCGCCGATATTCGCTTAAGGAGACCTTTTCTGAGGTTGCGTTTTATGCGGGTTGAGAGTTAGTTTTGGGGAAAATTAAATGAAGTTAAATGAAGTTAAATAAATTGTTGAAACCCAATTTATTTTTATCCATGTTGGTTATTTCCTCCCAAAGGGAGTTAGAGGTGGGACCCACACCCACATAACCTCCCTTGAGAGGATTAAGTGTGGTGGGGCCCACACGAACCCTAACTCTTCAACTCCCCTTAAAACTCCCAATAACTCCTCTCTTTTTAATTTTGACAACTTGAGTTATTAATTGAGTTGAGTTCTTAATTTCAAACTTTTGAAATTCAAAGTGGTTTATTTGTGTAAATAAAATAAGCCTTAGACTTATTTTATTTTGGTTAGTTCCTTTTTCCACCTTGAGATTTTGGGAAGCTTTCTTCTTCTTCTTCAACCACGACAAAGAACTCGAAGAACTCTTAGGCTCTGACGAAGAACGTCGTCACCATAAGGAGAGAAAGACATGTCGTCTCTTCTCTTCTTCCTAGCCGGTGTGTTTCCGAAGATCGACGACGCCGCTTCTTTCGATCTTCTTCTCGTGTCAACGAAAGGAGACGCCGCTTCCTCCTCGGGCTTTCTCTGTCAGCTTACGAAGCTTCACCAGCGACGTACCTCTTCGGACGCACCTCGACGTCAACGGAATCGACGTACGATTACCACGATGCCCGACCTCCGCGACGCTTGTCTTCTGCGGCTTGTTGACGTGCTCCGCTATTGAAACCGAGGTAGGGGAATTTTTTTATTTATTAAATTATTTCGTTCCTGATTCTAGCATGTCGAACTTCATGGTTAATCGAATAAATGTTATCATTTAACGAGAGGGGGAAAGACCGCACAAACACGGCTTAACCCCTTCCTATGTTCATGTTTGTTCCCTTGCGGATTGAACGGGATGGCGTGGTGCCGTCGCACAACGCGGGAATCACGGGAAGTATTGCGCGGCACCGTGGAAAGAAATCCAAGAACGCGATGCCGTTGCGCCGCGTCGAAGGAAGTCGAAGGCACCGTGGCCATAGCGGGGCTGCGGCGGAGGGGCGCGGTGCCGTCGCACCGCGCCGGACGACAAGGGCCGCGGCTGGTTCCGGGCCGTGGCAGAGCTTGGTGACCGGCGGCCAGCCGGGCCGCCGGGGTTAGAGCCGGAATGGGACCGGCCACTGCTGATCCCGTTGAGGAGGAGCCGGCCGGCCAGGTCGGGCTGGCCGGAAGGGAGAAAACCGCGGGAAATAAATTCACCCGGCCAGCTCAACGGCCCCATTATAGAGGGGGGGCCGCGGTTACAAAGGGGGGGTAGGCGCCCCCCGTTTTTCTTCAATCAGCTCGGCCGAAGCCAAGCTGGCAGCGCGCCCAGCGTGCTGCCTTGAGCTGGACCTGCGCCGGGCCGGGCCGACCCTGTCCGGGGCGGGTCGACCCGGTTCGGGCCAGCCGGGGGGTCTCGGGCCGGGTCGGCCCGGGCCCGAAACCCCCGATACCGAACTATTTGGGTTCAAATGCCCATAACTCTGGATACGGACCTCCAAACGACGCACTGTCAGCGGCGATACGATCCTTGGATCGAGAAGGTCGTTTCGGTATATCGCACTCAAGGTTTCGGAATAATTTGAATTCGGCCGGGTTGGTTCGTACACGAAACCAACCGGGCCCTCAGAGCGGAAACACTCATATCTTGAGCTACGGACGTCCGATTGACGTGCCGTCAGCTTTTTTGAGTTCCTCTTAGTGAGACGGATCTTTTGGCATACTCCGCACAAGGTTTGGACACAGGTGGAGTACGTTCGGGTTGGTTTTTCCTTAAAAACCAACCGGGCCCCTAGGACGAAAAAGCCAATAACTCTCAGACCAGGCGTCCGATTAACGCGCCGTCTGTTGCGTTGAGTTCTTGTTGACAATACAGAACTTTTGGATACATCAACTCTAGACTCTGTGATAGTTGATGTATCAGCCTATCGGCTCGTGGAGCGGACCCTCCTGAACGAGCTTGCTGTGTGCGGGAACCCTAGAGCTGGCTGCGACTGCTGTAGTGACTGCGACGACGACTGTGCAGAGATCCTCAGTGGATTCAACGACGACGACTACAACACTCAGCAAACCTGTGTGGATCAGTACTACCGATCCTGTGTGGGTCCGATCCTGTGTGGGTCAGCGCTCAGTGGTCCTGTGTGAACCAGCGCCTACAAATCATGTGTGGGTCCGATCCTGTGTGGGTCTTTGCGGGGGTTAGTACTTATCGATCCTTTGTGGGTCCGACGACTTAGATGGATCAGTGATCTTCTCTATCGTCCTCGAAGAAGTATACCTGTGTGAGCTGAATCCTGTTTACCTTCCTGTGTGGATTGTTTTGTGCTATCCTGTGTGGATTATGTTTTTCTTTCCTGTGTGGAATACGTATACTTTCCTGTGTGGACAGAGTTGTACTTGGGCTTGGAGGTTGGAGCGTATTGAAATGATGACTTAGGTATATGTATGGGCATATACCTAAGCAGTGTCGGTTGTTACTTCGTGATTGTATCTTTCCTTTGTGATTTATCCTTTGTGGATTTTGGGAGACCTTCGGGGGTCTCGGGGTTCCTACTGAGTAGCTTATACTCACCCCTGCACGAGCTATGCCCGCACTACATTGTGTTGGTTGCAGACGATGAACAACATTGATCGTGGTTGAGGCATGAAGAGAAGGACGGTACCTGGAGGTGGACCACTGGGCGGGACGTACTCGGAGCGGACAGCAGGACCCGTGGAGCAGTGGAGCTATCTGTACCCACCCTTCAGGTGGGATCCCCAATGGACAGCTCGGTGTAGTGGCTTTTACTTTACAGTTGCTGTTTTCCCTTTCGAGTTGTACTTTACTTTCAGTTTTGGTTTGTATACTGGCCCATTTACTTTTCTGCACTTATAGTTATACTCTGTTTTTACTTAGTGTTTACTTTTCTTCTTGCTTACTATGTGGTTCTTGTTTACTTTACAAAGGCAATACCTTCCCTTTTTACCGGAAATTATTCATTGGTGCTAGTCGCCAGCCCCTGGCCTATGGAAGGCGGGCTTGGGGTAGTCACGGCATGGGCCCCGAGGACGGGTTGTGACAAATTGGTATCAGAGGAGTTCAGTTCTACCGCGAACTCTGATCTTTTCTATGTGAAGCAATAATGTTTAGCGTATTGAGTGTGGTTATCAGTCCAGGGAGTTCAGTGTTGGTGCGGCGGCCGACGTATCCGTACACCAGGACCCTGACTTCTGATTTCCGACATAATGCACGAAAACATTGATTGCGTGTGTGTTTCAAGTTTTCTTTGTGATTACTTTGTATCATCTCACCAGGTATACTGTTCTGACCGTGGTGCACCTGTTTCCCTTTTAGGATGGCCCCACGACGGCAGCCAGCTAGGGTTCCGAGAGTCGAGCGTGATGACAGCCCACCGAGCGACGAGCCCTCGGTGCAGGGCCCTTTTTCAGCAGTGGCACCGGCGGTAGCACTACCCGCCGAGCCACCGATACTTCCAGCACCAGCCGCTGACGATGCACGTCGCCTCAGCGCACTGCATGAGTTTCAGCGCCAGCGACCACCCAGGATTCGTGGGGAGACGAACCCCCAGGCAGTTGAGGACTAACTGGAGGTAGTCATACGAGTTTTCAGGCTAGTGAGGACACCAGCAGACCTCATGGTGATCCTCGCTGCGAGCCTACTGCACGCAGTAGTGGGCCGATGGTGGAGCTTGATGCTCCAGGTGCACGATGAGGCATCTCTACTTTGGACGGACTTTGAGAGCCTCTTCCGCTCGGAGTTCATCCCAGTCACCCTCCGTGCGGTGCGCATTCAGGAGCTTCTTCAGCTGCGGCAGGGCAGCATAACGGTCGCTCAGTACTCGGCGAGATTTACTGATCTCTCGCGCTACTCGACCGACATGATACGGGACCCATTCTTCTGGGCCCGGACCTTCGAGTAGGGATTGAGACACGAGATCAGGGAATCTCTGATCTCCCTCAGCATACCGACTCATATGGGAGTACTGGAGCAGGCCCTTTTGATCAAGAGCTTTCTTACTGAGTCTACACCAGCGCCGAGACTCACCGCAGGGCGGCACGTAGAAGAGTATTCTGCAGCAGGCAGTCAACGGATGACTCAGGGGTCCAGGCAGACCAGACCCTCAGGCAGACGACCTCAGGACACTGGCTCAGCAGTGCGGGGCACACAGTGCGGAGCCAGTCTTTCGAGAGGCAGACAGTGCTACTCGTGCGGCGGGCAGGTCCACATGGCTCGTGACTGCCCGACCCGCCGTGCCGAGGATCAGCAGACGGTTGAGGGACCACCGAGGCAGAGGCAGAGGGTCGACCGTGGCAGTCCGCAGGGAGGATGTGGACGAGGGGGAGGAGCTGGCCGAGCAGCAGGTGGTGGGCGACGCTTTGAGGCTCTACCACCACCACCACCAGGAGGTCCACCCCGACCACAGGGAGCTGGCGGGCAGAGACATGCACAACTCCAGGCAGCAGAGGCCTACGACCACAGTGCGCCAGAGATGATTCGAGGTACTATCAGTGTCTATTCCACCCTTGATGCAGTACTTATTGACACCGGATCGAGTCACTCTTTCATAGCTGCTGCCCTTGTTCGGAGCTCAGAGATTCCGACAGAGCCGTTGGCTTGATCCTTACAGCTAGAGACTCCTACGAGAGCAGAATCGATGATTACGCACTGGTGCCGGCAGTGTGAGCTCACTCTAGGAGGCAAGATCTTCGGCTGGGATCTTCTTTTAACAGCGTCGAGGCCTTACGACGTCATCTTGGGCATGGATTGGTTATCTATGGTCCATGCACAGATTGACTGTTTTAGGCGCAAGGTGCGATGTGTACGCACCGACGGGAGCAGGTTCACCTTCACTGGCGAGAAGGGAGCCTTTTCAACATTGGATGGACTTCCACAGAGGAGAGGAAATACCATCACTCATCAGTTGGCTAGCCTCATCCTAGGAGCAGTTGACGTGCGAAGTCTTGGTTTTCCTGCAGTGGTGGATCAGTTTGCTGACGTTTTCCCCGACGACGTTCTGGGGTTACCTCCTCGTAGAGAGGTAGACTTTTATATTGACCTGTACCCCGGGACAACCCCGATATAGACTCCAGCATATCGGATGGCCCCCGCTGAGCTTCGAGAGCTACGGGTACAGTTGGAGGACTTGCAGGGAAAGGGGTTCATCCGACCCAGTGTTTCACCCTGGGCTTCCCCGATATTGTTCTCCAAGAAGGCGGACGGGATCTTGCGACTTTGTGTTGACTATCATCGCCTGAACTAGGTGACAGTGAGGAACAAGTATCCGCTACTGAGGATTGATGACCTCTTTGATCAGCTCAAGGGAGCACAGTGGTTCTCGAAGATAGACCTTAGGTCAGGCTATCACCAGCTCAGATTTCGAGACGAGGACATACAGAAGACGGCCTTCAGATGTCGGTATGGCCACTATGAGTTCTTGGTTATACCCTTCGGCGTAAGCAATGCTCCAGCAGTGTTCATGGCCCTCATGAAAAAGATATTTCAGCCATACCTCGATCGATTTGTCGTGGTCTTCATCGACAAAATTTTCATTTACTCGACAACTGAGGAGGAGCACGCCTACCACTTCCGGGTTGTACTAGACACACTCCGAGAGCACCAGCTTTATGGTAAGCTCTCGAAGTTCCAGTTCTGGATACGTGAGGTCCACTTATCGGGACACGTCATCTCTGAGGCGGGAGTTGTAGTGGATCATGCGAAGATCGAAGCAGTGTTAGCTTGGGAGCCACCCAGGAGCGTGACGGAGGTGCGGAATTTCTTGGGATTAGCTGGATACTACCGGAGATTCGTGCCTGACTTCTCTAGAGTTGTGGAACCACTCACAGGTTTGACGAAGAAGTGTAAACCTTTCGTGTGGTCAGACAGATGTCAGCAGAGCTTCCAGGAGCTGAGACAGAGATTGACCAGCGCACCTATCTTGAGGTTTCCTGAGGAGGGAGTAGGGTACGTAGTCTACTGCGATGCATCAGGGACCGGACATGGATGTGTCCTCATGCAGGAGTGGGCAGTGATCGCCTATGGATCATGTCAGTTGAGGCCACATGAGTAGAACTACGCTACCCATGATCTGGAGTTAGCAGTAGTGGTCTTCGCTCTGAAGACATGGCGACACTATCTGATGGGCAAGCGCTTTACAGTCTTTTCTGATCATCAAAGTCTCAGGTACATCTTCTCGCAGAAGGACCTGAACCTGGGACAGCGGCGATGGATCGAGTTCCTCCAGGACTATGACTTTGATATAGTCTATACTCCTGGGAAGGGGAACGTGGTAGCCGATGCCCTCAGCAGGAGGATGGGCATTCAGCTACTTGAGGAGGCGACAAAGCAGTTAGCCTCTTTGCAGATATCCTTCATGGATAGAGATGGAGCAACCTTCCTTAAATCTCTCACAGTCACTCCTCCACTTCTACAACGGGTCAGAGAGGCACAGCGTGGGGACGCTGACTGTGAGACGCGGCGTGAACAGATATCCTCAGGACAGGCTCAGGATGGTTTCTCCTTTGGAGCAGAGCACGACATCCTTTTCAGAGGACGTACCATGGTACCAGTCGCTTTACGAGAGGAGGTTATGAGAGAGTTTCACACTTCTCATTTGGCGGTACATCCTGGAGTGGCGAAGATGTACCAGGATCTCAGACGACAGCACTGGTGGCCGGGCATGAAGAAGGCTGTGGCAGAGTTCGTTTCTCGATGCCTCACCTGCCAGCAGGTGAAGGTAGAGCATCAGGTACCAGAAGGCTTGGTACATCCCTTGGAGGTCCCGGAGTGGAAGTGGGACGGGATATCTATGGACTTCGTGACTCGACTTCCACGCACTTCCTGAGGTCACGACTCCATCTGGGTGGTTGTCGATGGACTCACCAAGTCGGCTCACTTCTTACCCATTAGAGAGCAGGGCTCAGTGGAGAGCTTGGGACAACTTTACATCCCGGAGATTGTGTGGCTTCACGGTGTTCCATCATCTATCGTCTCCGATAGAGATTCTCGCTTTACTTCCCGACTTTGGAAGGGATTGTAGGAGGAATTCGGGACGCAGCTATGTCTGAGCACAGCCTTTCAGCCTCAGACGGATGGTCAGACGGAGAGGACCATTCAGACTCTCGAGGATATGCTCCGCGCATGTTTCCTTGACTTTGGTCGTAGCTGGGATGACCACCTACCCTTGGTGGAGTTTGCGTAAAACAGAAGCTACCACTCCACCATCGAGATGGAACCGTACGAGGCATTTTATGACCGACCTTGTAGATCTCCTTTGTGCTGGACAGACCCTGGGGAGTCAGCACTTGTGGGGTCGGAGATGGTCCAGGCCACGACAGAGAAGGTCCAGGTCATCCAGGAGCGGATGAGGACAGCTCAGAGCCGGCAGAAGTCATACGCTGACAGGTGGCGGAGGCCACTAGAGTTCGAGGATGGCGACCACGTCTTCTTGTGTGTCTCACCTCGACGTGGTATACAGAGATTTGGCCGAGGCGGCAAGTTATCCCCGCACTTCATCGGACCCTTCCAGGTTCTCAGCAGGATTGGCGAGGTGGCTTATCGCCTGGATCTACCACCTCAGTTGCACCGGGTGCATGACGTCTTCCACGTATCTCAGCTGAGGAGATACGTGCACGACACGACGCACATCATTGACAATGGGGAGCTTGATGTTGAAGATGGGGAGACTTTTACGGAGGTCCCGGTGGATATTGAGGATCGACAGGAGTGGGTCCTATGTGGATGGTTGATTTCTCTAGTGCGCATCAGATGACAGCACGAGAATCTCCAGGAGAGTACTTGGGAGCGGGAGGCCCAGATGCGTGCTCAGTACTCTAATTTGTTTCCATAGTTTTGATGTATCTTTACGGGGACGTAAAGCCCTGTGGTGGGAGTAATGTAAAGACCCGTAAAAATCAAGGGAAATTTTTTCTTAATTTTCTTTAGAATTTTACAAGAGCGCGGTTTTTGACGACACCTGATTCTGAGGCCCGGTGTGCCCGGAATCAATTTCTGAAGTTTGGCTCGGGTACGTTCAGTGAACGAACGAGCAGGAAATTCTAACTTTTGATCCGGTGCTCGGAATTGAAATCTGAGGACACCAATGAACTCGCAGCGCCGATATTCGCTTAAGGAGACCTTTTCCGAGGTTGCGTTTTATGCGGGTTGAGATTTAGTTTTGGGGGAAATTAAATGAAGATAAATGAAGTTAAATAAATTTTTGAAACACAATTTATTTTTATCCATGTTGGTTATTTCCTCCCAAAGGGAGTTATAGGTGGGACCCACACCCACATAACCTCCCTTGAGAGGATTAAGTGTGGTGGGGCCCACAAGAACCCTAACTCTTCAACTCCCCTTAAAACTCCCAATAACTCCTCTCTTTTTAATTTTGACAACTTGAGTTATTAATTGAGTTGATTTCTTAATTTCAAACTTTTGATATTCAAAGTGGTTTAGTTGTGTAAATAAAATAAGCCTTAGACTTATTTTATTTTGGTTAGTTCCTTTTTCCACCTTGAGATTTTGGGAAGCTTTCTTCTTCTTCTTCAACCACGACGAAGAACTCGAAGAACTCTTAGGCTCCGACGAAGAACGTCGTCACCATAAGAAGAGAAATACGTGTCGTCTCTTCTCTTCTTCGCAGCCGGTGTGTTTCCGAAGATCAACGACGCCGCTTCTTTTGATCTTCTTCCCGTTTAAACGAATGGAGATGCAACTTCCTCCTCGGGCTTTCTCCGTCAGCTTACGAAGCTTCTCCAGCGACGTACCTCTTCAGATGCACCTCGACGTCAACGGAATCGACGTACGATTACTGCGACGACCGACCTCCGCGACGCTTTTCTTCCGCGGCTTGTTGACGTGCTCCGCTCTTGAAACCGAGGTAGGGGAATTTTGTTATTTATTAAATTATTCCGTTCCTGATTCTAGCATGTCGAACTTCGTGGTTAATCAAATAAATGTTATCGTTTAACGAGAGGGGGCCGGACCGCACAAACACGGCTTAACCCCCTCCTATGTTCATGTTTGTTCCCTTGCAGATGGAACGGGATGGCGTGGTGCCGTCGCACCACGCGGGAATCACAGAAAGTATTGCGCGGCGTCGTCGCGCCGTGCCGTGGAATGAAATCCAAGAACGCGACGCCGTCGTGCCGCGTCGAAGGAAGTCGAAGGCGCTGCGGCCGGAGCGGGGCCGCGGTGGAGGGGTGCGGTGCCGTCTCACCGCGCCGGACGACAAGGGCCGCGGCCGGTTCTGGGCCGCGGCAGATCTTGGTGACCAGCGGCCAGCCGGGCCGCCGGTGTTGGAGCCGGAAAGGGACTGGCCGCTGCCGGTCCCGTTGAGGAGGAGCCGGCCGGCCAGGTCGGGCCGGCCGGAAGGGAGAAAACCGGGGAAACAAAATTCCCCTGGCCAGCTTAACGCCCCCCATTATTGAGGGGGGACCGCAGTTACAAAGGGGGGGCAGGTGCCCCCAGTTTTTCTTCAATCAGTTCGACCGAAGCTGAGCTGGCAGCGCGCCCAGCACGCTGCCTTGAGCCAGACCAGCGCCTAGCCGGGCCGGGCCGCACCGGGCCGGTCCGACCCTGTCCGGGGCAGGTCGACCCGGTTCGGGCAAGCCGGGGGGGGTCTTGGGTCGGGTCGGCCCGGGCCCGAAACCCCCGATACCGAACTGTTTGGGTTCAAATGCCCATAACTCAGGCTACAGAACTCCAAACGATGCGCCGTCAGAGGAGATGCGATCCTTGGATCGAGTTGGTCGTTTCGGTATATCTCACTCAAAGTTTCGGAATACTTTTAGTTCGGCTGGGATGGTTCGTACACGAAACCAACCGGGCCCTCGGAGCGGAAACACTCATATCTTGAGCTACGGACGTCCGATTGACGTGCCGTCAGCTTTGTTGAGTTCCTCTTAGTGAGACAGATCTTTTGGCATACTCCGCCCGAGGTTTGGACGCAGGTGGAATATGGTCGGGTTGGTTTTGACTTAAAAACCAATCGGGCCCCTAGGACGAAAAAGCCAATAACTCTCAGACCGGACGTCCGATTGACGCTCCGTCTGTTGCGTTGAGTTCCTGTTGATGATATAGGACTTTTGGATACATCAACTCTGGACTTTGTGACAGTTGATGTATCAGCCTCTCGGCTCGTGGAGGGGACCCTCTTGAACGAGCTTGCTGTGTGCGGGAACCCTAGAGCTGGCTGTGACTGCTACTGTGACTGCGATGACGACTGTGCAGAGATTCTCAGTGGATTCGACGACAACGACTACAGGACTCAGCGATCTTGTGTGGATCAGTGCTACCAATCCTGTGTGGGTCTGGTCCTGTGTGGGCCAGCGCTCAGCAGTCCTATGTGAACCAGCGCCTACAGATCCTGTGTGGGTCCGATCCTGTGTGGTTCATTGCGGGGGTTAGTACCTATTGATCCTTTCTGGGTCTGACAACTTAGATGGATCAGTGATCGTCTCTATCGTCCTCGAAGAATTATACCTGTGTGAGCTGAATCCTGTTTACCTTCCTGTGTAGATTGTGTTGTGCTATCCTGTGTGGATTACGTTTTGCTTTCCTGTGTGGAATACGTATACTTTCCTGTGTGGAATGAGTTGTACTTGGGATCGGAGGTTGGAGCGTATTGAAATGATGACTTAGGTATATGTATAAGCATATACCTAAGTAGTGTCGGTTGTTACTTCGTGATTGTATCTTTCCTTTGTGGTTTATCCTTTGTGGATTTTGGGAGACCTTCGGGGGTCTCGGGGTCCCTACTGAGTAGCTTATACTCACCCCGGCACGGGCTATGCCCACACTACGTTGTGTTGGTTGCAGAAGACGGACAGTGTTGATCGTGGTTGAGGCGTGCAGAGCAGGATGGTACCTGGAGGTGGACCACTGGGCGGGATGTACTCGGAGCGGACGGCGGGACCTGTGGAGTAGTGGAGCTATCTGTACCCACCCTTCAGGTGGGATCTCCAGTGGACAGCTCGGTGTAGCGGCTTTTACTTTACAGTTGCTATTTTCCCTTTTGATTTGTACTTTACTTTCAGTTTGGGTTTGTATACTAGCCCATTTACTTTTCCGCACTTATAGTTGTACTCTGTTTTTACTTAGTGTTTACTTTTCCACTTGCTTACTCTATGGTGCTTGTTTACTTTCCAAAGGCAATGCCTTACCTTTTACCTGGAAATTACGCCTTGGTTCTAGTTGCTAGCCCCTGGCCTATGGAAGACGGGCTTGGGGTAGTCACGGCACGGGCCCCGAGGACGGGTCGTGAAAAACTAACTAGCTATGGGTCCCAGGTACCTTGTATCTCAGTGCGAGTAACCATCACAATATCCATTCCCATGCATGAGCCACTAGTAGGGAACATACCCATAACCTAGTGGTCCCCAATCATCATCATCATAGATTAGTTAGAGTTGTAAGCATCAATATTTCTAAGTGAAACTGAGGCCAAACCCCACGGATTGACTAGCATACTAGTACTCGTCCACCCACCTAGATACCCAGGTTTTCCCCTTATGCTCAGACAATGTCAACAAGTCAAGAAATATAAATTGAACATGAAAATATTATCTCCACATCACAAATTCACCAAATAGACCATATGTATACCATACATGTCACAAAAGTCCATTTTTCATTCCAAATGATTTTGAAATTCGACTCACACCAAAATGGCCCACAACACATTTCACATTTCTTCAACACTTCAAAAAAACTATTAACCAATTTTATAAAACAATTATAAGATATTGAAACTCTTATAACAACCCACACACATGGCACATAACACTCCTTTAATAATAAAAAATTATATTTTTCACATCACACTCACACAAAACAGTCCAGATCACATTCACATCTCTTTTACACCTCAATATCTCCTTCAAACAATTTAATAAAATATATCCATGATGACACATATCACATAACAGCCCTTTCACAAATTAAATGGACCTTTTAAAAATATAATCCTACCAAAACGGTTTGCTGATATATTTTCACCTCTTACACAACTCAATAAACCATTCAAAACTTTCATAAAACAATTATAAGGAATATACCCAGGCTTTGCACATAAAACCCATTTCAAAAACCACTTTTTAAGCAAAAAGCACACCAAGACCCAAAAAAATATAATTGTCTACCCAATAAACATGTAATAATCCACTCTCAAATGTTATATAATCACCTTGAACAATATCACAAATGATACCCATGAGAACACACAAATCCATAAAACACTTTCAAGGAGTATAACAAGGTTACACACATAAAACCCATTCAAAGACCCCATTTTTTAGGCCCACATGACACTATATCATTACCCAAACAAAATTGGAAGCCCCTTTCAACAACTAATAAATCACTTCCACATTTTACAAAACTACCACAAGAGATAACACATGAAATACATTTGAAAAATACACACTTCAAACCAAAATGTAACTTTATTACCAATTGCTTTACTATTGTTACCAAAAAATGGTTTTAACAAAATGAAAAACATATAATAAAAATGAAAAATTATTTAATCAGGAAAACTAACTCAACATTAAATAGTTACCCATGGAATCACCTAACGGAATTGTCGAATCCCTCAAAACATGGTGCAAAATATCAACTACACCACACCAACACCACAAGGATGATGAATCTAACCCTAGACCACAATGTTTCACCAAAAAGACTCATGGTTAAACTGTAGGTTCTATACGCTTTGGAACATCAAGAAAGAGGGATGAAACCCTAAGTAAATGGAAGAAGTGGAAGGGAGGAACACTTACCTTGAAAAATCTTGAAGCAATTACCCCGAATTAACCAAATGTTGAATCTAAAAGCAACAAAACCTGATAGTGAGGAACGACTAATGAGGAGGAGGTCATCTGGGGACTAAAATGGGGGGAAAAGAGTAGATATTGAAGGATATATGAAAGAATGAATTTACCTCTTCAAATATTCCTGATTTTCGAAACCCTAAGAATTTCAGCACCTAATCGCGATGAAGAAGAGTTCCAAATAGGGGGGAGAGAGGTTGGGAGCGCGTCTGGGTTCCATGGGTGTGTGTGAGTCTTAGAATCACCGAAATATCCTTAACATTGAATAAGTTATTAGTTAATAAAATTTAATTTCTAAAATTGGAATTGGGCTTTCGGGCATGCCCAATCCTTTAAATAAAAACCCAAACAAACACTGGTTATGGATTTTTAAAGGCTCCAAACTACAATTGTGGTGTTAATATGTCAGGGGAGACCATCTAGGAATTGGAATGGGTTAAAAATATAAGTAAATGAAAATGTTATGAATGAAAAAAAATTTATTTTGAAATCTGGAATTGGGCTCACGATTTGACCCAATTCACGAAAACTCGCCCAATCCACCATAAAAGCTTGAGAAACCCCAAAAACAAAGCATAAATGAAAATTAAATGAAATTTAACTTTAAAATAAGTCATGTATGTGGCACAAATAAATGGAAACATGAATCATAGGAACGAATGAAAACATGTCCATGTATAATCAAACACTCAAAGCCCTAAACCACAGTGTATCTAAGCACATGGGTGAGGTATGAAAATGGTCGAGGGGTCCAGTTAAGGATAGACAATTCGAAGTGGTGACTAGAGAAAAATAGGAAAAATGTATCAATGAACCTGGGGTTGGATGCAAGGATGAAATGTCTTAGTGTTTCTATATATCCCACAAGGGTGAGAATTAAGGCACACATAGTTCTGGATTGCCATGAAATTTAACGTCATGCGATAAAGATGTGAGGGAACACTGAAAGTAGATCCCTGAAGAGAGTTACATGAAATGGATATTATAAACCTAATGTGAATGAGTGATAAAGAAGTCCACCCCATGACGTGTGCTTCCAATAGAACTCGGGCTGAGGGGCCAAGAAGAAGGAATGATTTGAGGTACCTAGGTCTAACCTGAAGATGAAATGTTTGGGTATTCCTACGCATCACATAAGGATGGGAATAAATCCATAAGTAGTTCTTTAATTACCATGCGGTTTAATGTCATGCGGTAAGGATGAGGAAAAATTGGTATCTCAAGGAGGAATGTATATGGCATGAAAAAATAACCCAACATGAATGAGGACATAAGTCCACATACACCGCACTATTCATAATTATACGAGAGAACATAGGCCAAGGGTCCAAGAGAAAGAATAGATGAACCTGGGCTGTCCCCAAATATGAAATTTCCTAGAGTCCCTATGTATACCAAAAGGATGAGACTCAAGCCAAATGTAGTTTTGAAATTGGCATTGTAGGATACCAATTTCATGGGAAATACTATCGTATAAGTCTATCCCATGCACCAAAAGAATTAAAATTTTATGGATCATGTTTGCTCGTTAGTGTGGGTGTTTTTATGGAGAATAAAATACCCAGTATGATGAATCTAGGCATCGTCACATTAATGAATCCATATATAGGCCTTGAAAAATAGCATGGTGGGTGACTAATGCTAAACATTATGTCTCCTCAAGCATGGACACAACAATGCAATGTTGTTTTTCATCATGAAAAATGGATGATAATGACATAGTTTAGGGTTGTATGATAGGACTAGCCCATGGAATTTAACATATTTTAATAAAGACGCAATATTTTAAAGTCATGTGGGATGAGGCAGTATAGTTTAACCACATATGGTATGGATCCATTCCGAAGAAAAAGGTTCTAATGGGAATGCGCATGGAATTGTAAAGAATAACCGACCTGAATGAAGACATATGTACACACCATTCCATGCACAATCCTAGGGGGTCTTAGAAATAGGTGGAAAAAAGATTGTGGGATCTAAGGATGGACTCAAAGACAAAATGTCCGGGAATTCCTACGTATCTCATAAGGATGAAAATGAAACCATATATAATTCTCAAAATGTTGTGAAATTTAACATTATGCAGTAAGGACACAAATAAAGGGGATGGTCTTGATGGATGGGCACAAGGTGTGACTATTTTATACTCGATGTGAATGGGGACAAAAGTCCACACCGCACCACGTGCTCCTGGGGTACTTAGGCTGAGACTCTAGAAGGAAGGCATAATCTGTGATACAAAGAGATAGACCCGAAGATGAAATTTACAGGCTATCCTACATATCCTATAAGGATGGGAATCAATGTAACTCCCCAGGATTTCATAGTATGTTATATCTTTAATGTAATTCAATAGCATTCACCACACACAACACCGAGTTCCAGCGCCCCATGACTTACGAAACTAGTCGTTAAAAAAGTTGTTATGAATAGTATTAACTGCATATTGAATTTTTTATACTCCATATAATTTTAACATCTATATTATGTGTTTCTTAGAAATATTATAGAGACAAATTGAAGATTTTAGATAAAAGAAGTATTTTTAAAAAAATGCAGTTTTTCACCTTTTAATGGAGAACCGTTTTTAAGTAAAATATTTGAAACATTTATATATTCAGTTTTATGAAATTAAATTATTATTTATAATCGGTATATAAAAATTTAGGTTGGATAATGTTTTGGTACTTTTTTTGGTAACTTTCATATTTTGATGAGAAATGAAAAAAAATACAAAATTTTAATTGAAAACAACTATTTTAATCAAAATAATTTATAGTGTTAAATTATAAATTTGAGTGCATTTAATGTAAAATTAGATTATATTTTTACCATTTAATCTAATGTTGGTAATTGGAAGTAATTTCACTTTTTAATTAGACATAAACACATGTCAATCAATTGGTAGTTTTTACTTTTAAAAACCCGCTTTTTATGATTGACAACGAGAATTAATTTTAAATTAATTTTTGAAAATTTTTTGTTTTGAATTTTGAAAAATTGATATAATATTTTTAATTAGTATGTCCAAATTATGTAAATAGGAATTTTTTTTAGAAATTATGAATAATAACTTCAGTAAATATCTTATTTACCATGATTAAAGGGTAAATCTGGTAAATAAGGGTAAAAAATAATATTAAATTACCCTAAAACGTGTCATAACCCTATTGGATGATACATTTCCGACCCTGGGAATCTTTGGGTCGATTTTGGGACCCCATGGAGCCACTAGTAAGTTAAAATGACACTTTATAAAAATTAATTTAAAGATAAGGAAAATGTAACATTAACATATATCTTTTAGTAATTTTTTTTATAAGGGTGTATAATTTGTCTCTTAGACTATAAATATTACATAAAAAAATAAAAATATTTTCTAAATCATGATATTTTATTTATAATTTTAATACATTAAATAATTAAATATATTTTTGACACAATAATGATGTAGTATTTTCCCTATTAATGATATAATAAAATAAAAAATATTATAAATAATAAAATAAATGTAAATTGAAACTTTTGATACCATAAAAGACTTTTTAGGACACTATGACATGTTATGGTTGATTAAATGTATTTTTTTCGAAGAAATCAAATTGTTATTACTTTCAGAAAAACAAAATACTAAATAGTGTCAAAATTTGCATAAGTGATTTTATAAAACCAATACTATTTTATTAAATGATATATTATTTCTAAATATCTATGGTTTAGACAAAGAACATGAATAATTTTATATATTTCATTAATGAACCACTTGGAGTTCTATTGATAATTTATAGTATGTTTATTAACCATATAGTGTAAGAATACAAGAAGACATGGTAAAAGTTGAACTATTTAACTAAGAGTTAATTCTAATAAATATGGTTAATATGGTGACCTAAAATTGCCTAAAACCTATTGGTTTAGATTTTTTAGACCCATAACCACATCATCCTAGAAATAATTCTATTTAGAGCTACTATAAACATAAAATTATTTTATAATAAATTACTATTTCAAGCTTTTCCTAAAGTGCCGCTCACCTCTCTTATAAAATGGTACATCCCCTTCTCATACATTCACACCTGCATTGCCATTTGGCTCGACCAAAACCTTCTCAAATATCCTCCAAACTACCCTCACTTAATCCAAGTGGCCTTAAATTGATCCAAAACCCAACCTAAGGAGCCCTTTTGTTCAAATCAAAAGGAAGAACCTGTAGAAGAGGTAATTACATCATCACCTCTTTGAATGTTATTTCCTTCTTCCACTTCCTCTTTCTTTGTCGTTTACATACCAAAATAATAAATCTAGTACCATATACTTCTTGATATGTTATTATAAATATGGTACAATCATATTCACTATTATATCCATCCTATGAATGGAAAATTCACCATGCGTGCGTACGTACGGCTTACCGCCTCCACGTCGTGGTGTAGTTTGTTATTCTACACTTCATTATTTGGATGGGTATAATAATGAGTATAATTGATGTAAATAATAAATTTAACATTATAATGATTCTGTATAAATAATATACCATCCAATTACATACAATTTCACCATCAATAGAATGAAATTGTCGCTCATGTGTACGCACGGATTACCGTCACCACGACGTGATAAGATTCATTTCCATGTTTACCATTCAATGATGATTATAAATATATATATATATATGTATGTATATAATATATGAAATAATAATGATAATGTGTATATATATATATATATATTTATTTACATATATCTCATTCTCTTACTTCCATTCAATACGATATGAAAACAGAAACATCATTTATGGGTACAGATGACCTACCGTGTCCATAAACAATGTTTTTCATTTCATATGTCTATCTATAATAAATATTTATATTTGGGATATATGTGATAAATAAATAATTCTTTATATTCTTTATGCAATTAAATCATTATATAAGTGATATGATTAAGAATAACAAGTTAAAATATGTATGATAAAGAAAATGATTGTTATCCAAAATGTTATTTTAAAAAGGAAATTATTATTAAATGGGTAGTATAAAGTCATAAATGAATCAAGTATGATATCATAAATATAAATAAATTTCTGGTATAATTTAATTACAGAATATGGTCATTATACTGAAGGTTAAATGTACCCTCGACCAAAGTAAATTACAAGGTAAAGGTTATTTCCTTAATCTCATTATTATCAGAGAATTGTTTATCTATAAATATCTAATGGGAAATATTTATCATATATGTCCATATTTAATTAAAATGTTTCAAAAATGAATATTTTAAGGTTTTATTGAAGTTAATATTTAACTAGATAATCATTTTAAATATTTTTAAAAATCAATCTTTCGAAATATTTTTAATTAATGTTCATGTTTTAAAAATGATATTAAGGATTTATTTACATGAACATTATTTTTTTAAAGTTTTAATTTCTATCAAAATTTTCAAAGTGGTATGGGAAACTTTGATTCAAAAATATATTTTAAATTAATTCCATTATAAATTGTGTGAATTTTTAATGATTTCATGAAAATGGGTATTTCTGTTAAAGATTTGTATTGATTACTTTAATCTATGTCCACATCCTTTATTGGATATTATTATTGATTGAGGTTGATTTACTATAATACTATCATCCATATTGTATCGAATTAGTTATGATATGTTTGATTGTGGATGTTCTATTTTTATACTATTCATGGTTTAAGGTTAAAGTATTGACATATGCTATGCTAGTTTTAGTACAAATGTTTGTGTTATGTTTAACCCTTTTTCATACGATGAATGAATTGTACTTAGTAAGTGACGAGTGAGTCCTGCTATAGCCCCTAGATTCATCAGTATGTCTCATTAGACAAATTAGTATCTTGGAACAAGGCCTTAACACAATTTTTATTTGTAGTATTGGTACAAGGCCTTGACAATGTGGTTATAATGTCTGACATTATGCATTCCCTCATTATGAAATTAGTTATTACATGTGATTATTCATCTAGTAGAATATCCATGTGAATGTTTATATGATAAGACATTATTAATTTTTACCATATTATGTTCAATTTTATGTTTAGAAGGATGTTGTTTTTATTACACATATTGATGTAAATGTTTATAGCTTTAGCTAAATTATTTACCCTTACTGAGCATCTGAGCTCACCCCTTTATTATTTTTTTCACAGGATTCTAAGAAGTGTGTTATGATTGATATGCAGGGTTATGCTAGTGGAATAATTGCATTCTAGAAATATTATTTATGTTTTGTTTTATGTTTGAATGTGGAATGTAATGTTCATGTATGTAATCTATTTTCCAAGACTGCTAAATTGATCGGTGATTTGGGACATGATTCCTTGTAATCATGTCAATCTATTAAAATAATGCACAGACTTTGGGCATATGGGGTCGTGGAATTAGAGTTGGTATTAGATCAGTTTTAGTAACAAACTTGAAAATATATTTAGAAAACATATATTAGGGATCATAACCAAAAGATAAACATTGAGGAAAGTATAGAATAACCCCCTAGAATTTTGTTAATGATCATGGATAACCTAGGAATAAACCTAAGATGTTATAGATTGAAAGAAACATACATTTATTATGTGGTTTTCTTTAATGATATGTGTTTTCAATCCATGATTTCTGGTCTTAGATAATGGAGGAAACCATAATGAATCGAATTAACATTTATTTTTTTGGTAAGTCTGGTGATTTTTGAGCAACAATCTTAGATAATTATAGGAGAGAAAGATATTGTGATTATCAGAAATCAGTTATCAAGATATATGATTAACAATGTGATCTTTGATTACATTCCTAACACATTACATAAGAGGAAGATAGACATTTATAAATGTTCAAATTTTAAGAATCATAGAGTATAGATGACTCAGATTCCTATATGTCAATAAGAAGGAAAGAAGAAACTTGGGGAATATCTCAAATGGTGGAGAAGATGTTATCTATGTAGGAAAAATTGTCATAGAGTGACCAATGGTCATGGAGTTCAGTGTCTCATCTATGGAAATCATGGGAATTACCAAACTCAATGCCCAGACATACGAATCTACTTATAAACCAAGGAAGGACCTATTCCATGCTAACCATTAAATTATAAAAAATGAAGTATTAATGTATTTAGAGGCTATAATTATAAATAAGGGAATTATATATAGAGTATTTAGCTTATGTTTTTCATAATGGATCTTCAAGAATATGTTGAATAGTTATAATGGAAAGAAAAGTGATTTTTGTGTAAGAAAAAGGTTTCTAATGTACAATGATTCAACTATAAAAATATGGGACACTATGTGAATAAATGTCTCAATCATCAAAGAAATATACCCCAAAAGACACTATTGGGTCACAATCAATATTATGCTTCTACCACAGATGGAGAGGAATGATTAAGGTGATTATATTGGGATTGAAGAATTATGTCATTTGAGTATTATATCAATGATGTAATGGTTATAATAATTATGGAGATAAATAAGGATTGTACTATAGTACTATTTAATTGAGGATTTCTGATTGTATTGTACTAAGAAAGGAGACTCAATATAAAGTTAATCATTTTGGATAATACATATTTGAGGGAAATATAAACTTTACTATGGTCCTCATACTAAGGTAGTGATTTTTGAATAAGAAATGATTAAATTTGATAAATTTTATTGAATATTATTGACTACCTTAGAACTAATTAATTGTTTGTTTATTCGATAATTGTTGGAGTTTACAAAAGTTTTGGATTTATGGAGTATATCATGTATTCTCTAAGGTATAAGGGAGCATGTCCATATTCAATAATGTCTTATGGTAACTCAAGGTTTTATGTTGTTTTAAGAAAATAAATGATGAAGGTATTCAAATTTTATTATGTGGGAAAAGAGATCTCTATTATGTTTACCTACCATATAAATTTTTAGACTGTGATTTTGGACACAAGTATTTTGGATAAGTCTAAAGGTTGGAATGGAGTAAGTTGAGCACTTGTTATTTTGTATAAGGATAAAGTATAATTTATTGGATACCCTAACCTATCCTTTTGGATTTAAATAAACATATAGAGGATTAAGGAAATACATTTGGACCTTATGATTTATCAAATGTGCTTTAGGTGTAAAAAAATCATTTTTCAACATTCATTTCCTCGTGTGAAAATAGATCGGAGCACCACCAAATGATGAGATTATGATTATGGAGGTAATGAAATCAAGTATGTTTTCTTGAGTTCTTATCTAGATAGTAAATTAATCTATCCTCTTAAAAAAATAGTATCTAAAAAATGTGTTATCTTAATACCTTATGTTTTTTTGAGCTGATGACACTTTAAATCATCATAGATTGATGGATTTGCGGGCCCAAATTTTACATTTATTGTTCACTTGTTTGTGATTGATGACCTAAATCAATCCCTATAAATATTTACGTTTTCCCTCCAATTATGTGTCTATAATTTCAACCAATGTTCTCCTATTTTAAACCCTAATTTGGTGGTGACTTTTTCATTTCCCTTTCCCTCTTCTTAAGACTAATTTTTAGTAAACCTATTCTCAAATGCTGGTTTTCCACAAAGGTATTTTTTATTTTAAAGTTTTTATTTTCAAAAAACAATTTAAAATTGTGAGGAAAACATTTATTGAAGGAGGGCAGAATGTAAATCCATAGGATTTCATAGTATGTTATATCTTTAAATTAATTCAATTGCTTGCACCACACGCAATACTGAGTTCGAGCGCACCACGACATACCAAACAAACCATTCAAAAAAAGGTTATGAATAATATTAACTTAATTTTGAATTTTATATACACCATATAATTTTAAAATACATATTATGTGTTTATTAGACATTTTATAGAGACAAATTTAATTTTTCAGATAAAATAAGTATTTTTCAAAAAATGCAATTTTTTGCCTTTTAATGGAGAACCCTTTTTAAATCCAATATTTGACACTTTTATATATTCAATTTTATGTAATTAAATTTCTATTTAGAATGAGGATATAGAAATTTAGTTTGGACAATTTTTTGGTAATTTTTTGATAACTTTCATATTTTGATGAATAGTGAAAAAATACTAAATTTTAATTAAAAGTAACTATTTTAATCAAAATTATTTATTGTGTTAAATTATACACTTGTGAGTTTTAAACTTATAATTAGATTATATTTTTTCCATTTAATATAATTTTGGTCATTGTATATAATTTCACTTTTTAATTAGACATAAACACATGTCAATCTTTTGATTGTTTTTTACTTCTTAAAAACCCACCTTTTGGTTTTACCAATAAGAAATAATTTTAAATCAATTTATGAAACTTTTGTGTTTTGAATTTTGAAAAATAGATTCCATATTTATAATTAGGAGGTCTATATTGTGTAAATATGAAACGTTTTTCTAAACATCATGAATACTAACTTCAGTAAATAGTTTATTTACCATGGTTAAAGGGTAAATCTGGTAAATAAGGGTAAAAAATAATATTATAATAATATTAAATTATCCTAACACGTGTACTGACCCCATTTGATGATACATGTCCAACCATGGTCATCATTGGGTTGATTTTGGAACCCCATGGAGCCACTTGTAAGTGAAAATGACACTTTATAAAAATTAATTGAAGGATAAGCAAAATGCGACATAAACATATATCCTTTTGTAAAAAAAATTTATATGAGGTTTTATAATTGATATCTCAAACATAAATATTAATTATAAAGAAAAAATTTTTCTTATATAATGGTATTCTATTTATAATTTTTAGATATTAAATAATTAAATTTATTTATGACATAATAATGATGCAGTATTTTCTTTATTAATGAATGAATCAAATAAATGATATTATAAATATTAAAATAAAAATAAATTGAAACAGTTGATGCCATCCACTAATTTTATAGTTTAATATTACATGTTAAGGTTTATTAAATGTGTTTATTTTGAATAAACAAGCTTGTGATTACTATCACAAAAACCAAATACTAAATAGTCTCAAAATTGACATAAATGAGTTTTTAAAACAAATACAGTTTTATTAAATGATATAATAATCCTAAAAATCTGAGGATTGGCCAAATGACTTAAATAATGTTTTATATGTCATTAATGAACCACTTTATGGTCTCTTGGTAGTTTATTTTAAGTGTAGTAACTATATAATGTAAGAATATAAGAAGACAAGGTAAAAATTAAACTATTTAAGTAAGAGTAAGATTTTAAAGATAAGGTTAATATGGTGAACTAAAATTGTATAAAACCTACTGGTTGAGATTTTTTCTATCAATACTCAACTTATACTAAAAATAAAACCATCTCGAGCAATTAGAAATTGAAAATTATTTTAGAATAAATTTATCTTTCAAGATTTTCCTAAAGTTCCCCTTACATCTCTTATAATAGGGTACTTCCCCTTCTATTAAATTCACTCCCTAAATCCATTTGGACTGCACAAAACCTACTAAAATATCCTCCAAAATACCTTCATTTAAAATTAGAGTCCTTAAATTGATCATAAATCCAACCTATGTTTCCCTTTTGTTCAAATAAAAAGAAGAACCCAAAGAAGAGGTAATTACTTCATCACCTCTTTCATATTTCTTTCCTTCTTCCACTTCCTCTTTCTTTGTATTTTCCATACCTAAATACTAAATCCAGTACCTTAAACATACTGAGATGTTATTATAAATATGTTATTACCATATTCATTATTCTATCGATCCTATTAATGACAAAGTCACCATACATGCGTACGTACAACTTACCATCTCAATGTCGTGGTGTAGTTTGTTATTCAACACTTCATTATTTGGATGGGTATAATAATGAGTATAATTGATTTAAATAATAAATATAACATTTTAGTTATTCTGTATATATAATTTAACATCCAATAATATGAAATTTCATAATCAATAGAATCAATTTTTCACTCGTGCGTACATACAACTTACCGTCTCCACATTGTGATGAGATTCATTTCCATGTTCACCATTCAACGATGATTATAAATATTTATATATTTATGTGATATATGAAATAATAATTATTATAGAAATATATATACATATATACATATATACATATATATTTACATATATTTCATTCACTTACTTCCGTTAAATACGATATGAAAACAGAAACAACATTTATGTGTATGTACGACCTACCGTCTCCATAAATGGTGTCTTCCATTTCATATATCTTTCTATTATACATACTTATATCCTGAATTTATTTGATACATAAATAATATTTTATATTCTGTAAGAAATTAAATAATGATATAAGTGATATGATTAAGAAAATCAAGTTAAAACATGTATGATAAAGAAATAAATTATTACCCAAAATGTTATTTGAACATGGAAAGTAATATTATATGTGTAGTATAAAGTCATAAATGAATAAACTATGACATAATAAATATTAATATTATTCTGGTATAATTTAATAACATACTATAGTCATTATACATGAGGATAAACATACCCTCGACCAAAGGAAAATACATGGTAAGAGTTATTTACTCAATCTCATTATTATCTAAGAATTGTTTATCTATAAATATATACTAGGACATATTTATCATCTATGTACATTTTTTTTAAAAAATGTTTTAAAATGGATATTTTATGTTTTTATATAAGGGACTCATTATCTAGATCATCATTTTAAATGTTATTACAAATTTATTTTTCGAAATCTTTTTAATTAATGTCCATGTTTTCAAAATGATTTTAAGGATTTATTTACATGGACATGATTGTTTTAAAGTATTAATTTCTTTAAAAAGGTTTAAATTGGTATGAGACACATGGATTAAAAAATCTTTTTTAAATTACGTCCTTTATAAATTTTGAAACTTCTAAATGATTCCATGAAAATGGTATTTCTCTGAAAGATTTTTATTGATTATGTTCAACTATGTCAACATCCTTTATTGAATATTATTCTTGATTGAGGTTGATTTATATAATACAATATTACATATTGTATTTAATGTGTTATGATATGTTTGACTGTGGATGTGCTATTTTTATACCATTTATGTTTTATGGTTAAAGTATTGACATTTCATATTCTAGTTTTATTATGTTTGTTTATGTTATGTTTCACCCTTTTTTATTTGAGGAATGCATTGGACTTAGTAAGTGACGAGAATGGAATGATTTATCTCCTCGATGAATCGATTGGTCTCATTACACAAATTAGTGTCTTGGCACAATGACTTGAAAAAAAATTATTTGTAGTCTTGGAATGAGGTCTTGACTATGTGGTTATGATTTCCATCATTATGCATTCCCTCTTTATGAAATTAGTTATTACATGTGATTATTAGACTAGTATAATATCCATGTGGATATTTATATGGTAATTTTTTATTTATTTTTTCCATAATATGTTGAAGTTTATTTTTAAAAGGCTATTTATTTTATTACACATCTTTCCTTAAACGTTTATAACTTCTGCTAAATTATTTTCCCTTACTGAGCATCTGAGCTCACCCCTTTCTTATGTTTTGTTTTCCCAGGATTCCAAAATTGTATTATGATTGATATGAAGAGTTAATAGAGGGTAAAAATGGTGTTCTCAAAGTATTATTTATGTGGTGTTTTATGTTTTAATGTATATCATCCCGCCTTTTTATCACATAAACATTCATTACATTTTACAAAACCAAGGATCTTTAAGGTTTAGTGTCTTGGAAACCAGGAACTTAAAACATGAAAACATAAAACATTCTTCTTAAACACTTGAATGGATTATAATCATGTTCATCCTAGGTTCATTACTTCATCTCATAACCTGGGGAAAAACATAAAAAGAAAGGTTGAGTAGAAGGCCCAATAAGGGAAACAAGAGAGACATTTTACATGTGAACTTGAGATACTTCAATAAGGTCATGAAAAGAATTTTAAGGCATGAGAAAGAAATCATGACATATATCATAATAAAAATAACATTTTTCATAACTTGAAGATGTGTATAAAACATTTAATATTGACAATAATTTCGTTTCACCAAGGTTCATCCCCAATGTGTCATTAAAAATTACCAAGCTTATTCACCAAGGTATCAGTCTAAAAGGTCATCTCTATAGATTAAGTCTTTACCCAATGCATTGGAGCGCTATCTGGACGCACCCTCTACATGTATTTATTATCATGTGAGCCACATATATCATCATAAATAATTTCATAAAAAACCCATATATCATAAAAGAAATGGGTTTCATTGCATAATCATAACGTTTTAATTACTTAATTAAAGACATGATCTTTATGTCACTTTAAACCCATGGAAAGGGAAAGTGGGTTTCATGTATGTAAATCCCAGAATTTAAAATAGAACATTTTGATATATTTGTGAATACCCCTATATAAATAAGATCTTTGAGTATTCACTTAATAATATAACATAATTTTGAGAAAAAGAGAGAGGCATTTTGAGACGAAAATTCTGCAGCACAACGACTACGTTACAGGGTTTTAGAAAACGCTGAAAAGATAGGGGACATGAGTCAAACATTCATAAATGACCCATAAAATAGTAGAGGGACAGAATATAATTGATTTAATAACATGGTAATGAAATTTGAAAATATACTATATGAAATGAATAACATGAAAGGAATACAAAAATAAGATTTCTCTTATGAAAACTCGGCCGCCTAACGGCGTCACATAAACTTCAACCAAAAAAATGAAATGATGAGATCAAATAGGGTCTCTCATCATATGAACATATAAGATCAGTATGATATATATAGATATCATACCCCAACATAATAAAAAGGTACTTGAAAGACTTGACATGGAATTAGAACTTTGAAAAAGGAGAAAGGTGAAAGAACCACTTAAAAATTCGGCAGCCTAACAGCGCCACTTAAAACTTCAAAATACTGAATTGAAGAGGTCAAATGGGGTCTCGCATAATATGAACATAAAAGATCAGTATTATAGATATATATATCATACCCCAACATAATAAAAAGGAACTTGAAAGATTTGACATGAAAGTTGACCTTGAAAAGGAGAAGGGTGAAAGAACCACTTAAAAATTCGGCAGCCTAACGACGCCACTTAAAACTTCAAAATACTGAATTGAAGAGATCAAATGGGGTCTATCATCATATGATAATAAAATATCTGTATTATATATATAGATATAATACCCCAAAATAATAAAAAGGAACTTGGAAGACTTTACATGAAAATAGATCTTGAAAAATGAGAAGGGAGAAAGAATCTGTTACAAAAAGTTCGGCAGCCTAACGGCGCCACTTAAACATTCATAAAATTAAATAATGAGAGTAAGAGGGGATCTCTAATTATATTAAAATTAAAAGGGTAGTAATAGGAATATAAAAGAACATCCTTTAACATAAGAACATGGAGCATAATGGAAATGACATAAAAGAGATTACTTGAAAAGAAAGAGAGAGGTCAGATCCCTTACCTTAAAACGTAACTCTTAAAACTCAATGGTTTGGACCTTGATGGGCTCAAGGGAACCTTTGGAGGACTCATTGGGAGGTAAGGAGACCTGAACTTCGTTGAGAATGATTTTGGTGTCCAAAGGATGGGAGAATGTCTTGGTATTTATAAGGAAAGTGAGGGGACAAGGCATTAATGGCCAAGGGACACATCATAAGTGGGTTTCTCAAAACCATGTGCTCTTCCATGATATTTCCCATGAAGTTAGGCCACATGGGGCCCCAAACAATAATTCATCACCTTTGGTCGGCCAACCCATAAAATATCTCATGAAATCATCATGACACAGTTATGATGTCATTAAACATACTGAAACCCTAAAACTGTATTTTTACTATTCACTGAAAATTCAACTTTCTCAGAAAAATCTCAAAATTTCACCTTAACAAAATATCAGTGAACTGATTTCAAAAGTGAACTCCATTTTATAAAAATAATTTTCTAAATATTTTAAATTTAATTTTATAAATAAATACACTATTCACTGAAAATTCATTTTTTTAGAAAAATCCCCAAAAATTACCTTAACATAATATTGATGCTCTGAGTTCAAAAATGAAATCTATTTTATAAAAACAATTTTCTAAATAATTTTATTTTTATTTTTAATTAAAAAACACTATTTACCTGAAAAAACTAATACTTGAATAATAATTTATGAAACCGTTATTTAACAATTTTATTGAATCACATTACTTAATCAAGGTGCCTAGATTATATTAATACTTTCTTTAAGTGAGATTACTAATCCATTTGGTTACATTACTAATCCTAAGCATAAAATCACTATTCATAATGTACTATTCATCAAAAAATAAGTAGATATTATTAGACTCTAAATTTCGTACTGAACATAATTGTAGAAGACCATTTTTTGGAAATCAATACACATTTTTAATTATTTAAGGTTTACATAAACATTTTTAAAATATCCTTTTTCTAAAATTAATTAAAAATATGCATACTCTATTTATCCGGTCATTTGAAAATTCATAAAATTCATCATAAGAAGAAATCCCAATTTTTTTATTTAAAACAAAGGATTACACAAGGCAGTTACAGTCTCCTTACATATCCCCTTATCACACCAGCATATGACCTAAGTGTAAGGTGTGCTAAGGGGAGAGAATCCGATGGAGGCTTGGCCAACAACGCACGAGTAGTAATTTCTCTCAATTTGAACTTCTCGCGAAGGCGATTCCGTTCTAGCTTCACACGATGATGTTCAGCTTGGGTTTGGTCTGGAGAAAAGCCTAGTGGTGATACCTCCTTCCCAAGTTCTATTAGATGGGGTTTGATCGGTCCAAGACTACTAGGTGAGGCCATCAAATCTTCTTTTTATATTAACCAAGATCACTTGTATTTAGAGACAATAATCGAAATGTTTAGTTTACATCAGTTATATTGACCAATGGTCATATAACAGTCAAAATACAACGGTCTCATTTTAATTATACTCAATTTATCAAATGAAATAGTTTTGTTGAGTATAAAAAATAAAATAACACACAAAATTAGGAAACAAGATTTATTCAAAATTTCGGGTCGTTACAATCTTCCCCCCTTCAGAAATTACACCCTCAAAATTTATAAAATTAGGTTTTGAAATTTCATTGAATGTCCCACATCAGAAAAGGAGTCAGTAAAACCATTACTTTAAAAGAAAGAAAGGGAAGTACAAAGGTCACCCGAGTTAACCAACACTAGGATTCCATGTAGGAAAACATGGTCATGGAGGAGAAAACAAAGGGTCATGTTTTGAGGGAGAGTGATAGAAAACATGATTAGGAGAAAGTTAACCATAATAAAATCCAAAACATATGATGTGTGCAAATGGTCTTTGATTTTCTAGTAGAAAACGTAAACCAACAACGTTTTTGTTTTACGTTCATTTCCATAATTTTGTGGAATTCATCTACTACATAGAACAAAAACATAAGAAAATATACCTACCTTCTTGTAGAGTTTCATCCTTTAATAAGTTTCTACCAAAACTAATCTTTTCTCCTAACGATGTGCATTCAAAACTACTTTGTCTCATCAAAGCACAAGAATCATCTTCTTGAGAGTCACTTAGTCCACAAAATAATAACTATCAATTTCTTCTATCTTTAAACAGTATCCCAAAGACATAAAGGGTAAGATGAAACAACTCTTCAAAAAGAAAGAATCCTATAGGAAGGGAAACTACTTTTAAATCATCAAGGTTCCATGGTACTACCCAAAGTTCATCATAGACCATTCCATAAATAACTGTCCTTAAAATTCCTTGAAATAAACCAAACTAATATTGAAACCCAAATACAAGAAGGATTTGATAACATATTCTACCAAAATAAACTTCATCGTTCATCTCCAAACAACATAAACCACTCCTAACATCTTATAACAAAATTAACAAACCTAAACATATTTTTCCCAAGATAGGTTAATCATTTTCATAAGTAACATATATTACCATAAGTTCACCTTAAATTCATCGATTCTTCAAAATATAAGTCAACCTTTATTCCTCAAAGAAAATACCGTAGTAATCTATTTACCTCGATCAAATAGGGTTCCAAAAAATTGAGAACGTCTTCCAAAATAATAATCATCTTTTAATCCCCTAATCATCTCTGTCATATTAATACGGCAATCATCACATTTTCTATCACGTTGGTTGTTGGGACATGTTCTTCCATTTCCCGCCATTAACTAAGGAAAGAAAGTACAATTAGGGGCTTAAATACTTAGCCAATAATCATTAAAAGGAAACTTAAAGCATAGAAGGATAAACTTGTAGAAGAAAAGTATACCCTAAATTGTGATTCCCTAGGTCCCAATCTAGGTTATCCATGATAATATATTCTTATGTGAATCGTTATTTTATTTTTTCTTTCTTCCTTTAATAATTGTTCATACTAAGCTTATGAATTTACCAAAGAATATCCCCCGGGAGTGTCGTAACCAAGAGTGTAGGAAGACCCATTGTCGTGTACCAGTTCCCGTTCGAGTCTAGCTCAAATTGGTGTTTTCAGGTTTTACCCCTATGTACATATGTGCCAGAGCCACCTCTACCTACTCGTATCCAGATAGGGATGTATTTTCTTGGCAACCCCTTAATCAATACTCACCAAAATACCTGGAAGATTTCTTATATTTAAACTTTTCTATAGGTTTCTTCCTAAAGTTTTCATATCCTAATTCCCACTAATAACTAAACAATCCATTAATACCAACTATAGCATCCCGCCTTTTTATCACATAAACTTTCATTGCATTTTACAAAACTGAGGATCTTTAAGGTTTAGTGTCTTGGAAACCAGGAACATAAAACATGAAAACATAAAACATTTTTCATAAACACTTGAAAGGATTCTCCTCATGTTCATCCTAGGTTCATTACTGCTTCTCATAACATGGGGACATACATCAAAAGAAAGGGTGAGAAGAAGGCCTAGTAAGGGAAACAAGAGAAACATTTTACATGTGAACTTGAGATACTTCAATAAGGTTATGAAAAGAACTTTAAGGCATGAGAAAGAAATCATGAGATATATCATAATAAAAATAAAATTTTTCATAACTTGAAGATGTGGCTACATAATTTAATATTGACAATCATTTCGTTTCACCAAGGTTCATCCCCAAGGTGTCATTAAAAATTACCAAGGTTATTCACCAAGGTATCAGTCTAAAAGGCCATCTCTAGAGATTAAGTCTTTACCCAATGAATTGGAGTGATATCTGGGCGCACCCTTGACATGTCTTTATAATCATGTGAGCCACATATGTCATCATCAATAATTTCATAAACAACCCATAAATCATAAAAGAAATGGGTTTCATTTCATAATCATAACGTTTTAAAAATTGCATTAAAGACATGATCTTTATGTCACGTTAAACCCACGGAAAGGGAAGGCAAGTTTCATGTATGTAAATCCTAGAATTTAAAATAGAAAATTTTGATATATTTGTGAATACCCCTGTATAAATAAGAGATTTTAGTTTTCACTTAATAATATAAAATAATTTTGTGAAAAAGAGAGAGGCATTTTGAGACAAAAAATCTGCAGCACAACGGCTACGTTACAGGGTTTTAGAAAACACTGAAAAAATAGGTGACATGGGTCAAACATTCATAAATGACCCATTAAACAGTAGAGGGACAGAATATAATGGATTTAATAACATGTTAATTAAATTTGAAAATATACCTTATGAAATGAAAAACATGAAAGGAATACAAAAATAAGATTTCTCTTATGAAAACTCGGAAGCCTAACGGCGTCACATAAACTTCAACGAAAAAATGAATTGATGAGTTCAAATAGGGCCTCTCATAATATGAACATAAAAGATCAGTATGATAGATATAGAGATCATACCCCAACATAATAAAAAGGGACTTGAAAGACTTGACATGGAATTAGAACTTTGAAAAATGAGAAAGGTGAAAGAACCACTTAAATATTCGGCAGCCTAACGGCGCCACTTAAAACTTCAAAATACTGAATTGAAGAGATAAATGGGTTATCTCATCATATGATCATAAAAGATAGGTATGATTGATATAGAGATCATACCCCAACATAATTAAAAGGAACTTGAAAGACTTGACATGAAAGTAGACATTGAAAACGAGAACGGTGAAAGAACCACTTAAAAATTCGGCAGCCTAACGACGTCACTTAAAACTTCAAAATACTGAATTGAAGAGATCAAATGGGGTCTCTCATCATATGATCATAAAAGATCAGTATGATAGATATATAGAAGATACCCCAACATAATAAAAAGAAACTTGAAAAACTTTACATGAAAATAGATCTTGAAAAATGAGAAGGGAGAAAGAATCTGTTAAAAAAATTTCGGCAGCCTAACGGCGCCACTTAAACATTCATAAAACGAAATATTGAGAGTAAGAGGGGATCTCTCATTATATGAACATGAAAAGGGAAGTAAGAGGATTATAAAATAACATCCTTTAACATAAGAACATGGATCATAAATGAAATTACATAAAAGAGATTACTTGAAAAGAAAGAGAGAGGTCGGATCCCTTACCATAAAACATAAGTCTTAAAACTCAAAGGTTTGGACCTTGAGGGGCTCGAGGGAAGCTTGGGAGGACTCCTTGGGAGGTAAGGAGACCAGAACTTCGTTTAGAATGATTTTGAAGTCCAAAGTATGGGAGAATGTCTTGGTATTTATAGGGAATGTGAGGGGACAAGGCATTAATGGCCAAGGGACACCTCATAAGTGGGTTTCTCAAAACCCTGTGCTCTCCCATGATATTTCCAATGAAGTTAGGCCACATGGGGCCCCCATACAATAATTCATCACCTTTGGTCAGACAAACCATAAAATATCTCATGACATCACCATGACAGAGTAATGATGTCATTAAACATACTGAATCCCTAAAACTGTATGTTTACTATTCACTAAAAATTCAACTTTCTCAGAAAAATCCCAAAATTTCACCTTAACCAAATATCAATGCACTGATTTCAAAAATGAACTCCATTTTATAAAAAAAAATTCTAAATATTTTTAATTTGTTTTTTTTAAATAAATACACTATTCACCGAAAATTCATTTTTTTATAAAAATCCCCAAAAATTACCTTAACATAATATCGATTATCTGAGTTCAAAAATGAAATCCATTTTATAAAAATAATTTTCTAAATATTTTTAATTTAATTTTTAATTAAAAAACACTATTCACATGAAAAAACTAATACTTGAATAATAATTTATGAAACTGTTATTTAACCATTTTATTTAATCACATTACTTAATCAAGGTGCCTAGATTATATTAATACTTTATTTAAGTGAGATTACTAATCCATTTGGTCACATTACTAATCCTAAGCATAAAATCACTATTCATAATGTACTATTCATCAAAAATTAAGTTGGTCTTATTAGACTCTAAATTTTGTACTGAACATAATTGTAGAAGACCATTTTTTGAAAATAAAGAAACATTTTTAATTATTTAAGGTTTATATAAACATTTTTAAAATATCCTTTTTCTAAAATTAATCAAAAATATGCAAACACTATTTATCCGATCATTAGAAAATTCATAAACTTCATCATAAGAAGAAATCCCAATTTTTTTATTTAAAACAAAGGATTACACAAGGCAGTTACGGTCTCCTTACATAGCCCCTTACCACACCATCATAGGACCTAAGTGTAAGGTATGCTAAGGTGAGAGAATCTGATGGAGGCTCGGCCAACATCGCACGAGTAGTAATTTCTATCAATTTGAACTTCTCGCGAAGGCGATTCCGTTCTAGCTTCACACGATGAAGTTCAGCTTAGGTTTGGTCTGGAGCAAAGCCCAGTGGTGCTACCTCCTTTCCAAGTTCTATTAGATGGGCTTTGATCGGTCCAAGACTACTGGGTGAGGCCATCAAATCTTCTTTCTATATTAACCAAGATCACTTGTATTTAGAGACAATAATCGAAACGTTTAGTTTACAGCAGTTATATTGACCAATGGTCATATAACAGTCAAAATCCAACGGTCTCATTTTAATTATACTCATTTTATCAAATGAAATAGTTTTGTTGAGTATAAAAAATAAAATAACACACAAAATTAGGAAACACGATTTATTCAAAATTTCTGGTCGTTACAATCTTCCCCCCTTAAGAAATTGCGTCCTCGCAATTTATAAAATTGGGTTTTGAAATTTCATTGAAAGTCCCACAAAGGAAAAGGATTCAGTAAAACCATTACTTTAAAAGAAAGAAAGTGAAGTACAAAGGTCACCCAAGTTAACCAACACTAGGATTCCATGTAGGAAGACATGCACATGGAGGAGAAAACAAAGGGTCAAGTTCTGAGGGAGAGTGATAGAAAACATGATTAGGAGAAAGTTAACCATAATAAAATCCCAAACTTATGATGTGTGTAAACAACCTTTGATTTCCTCGTAGGAAACGTAAACCAAAAATGTTTTTGTTTTACGTTCCTTTCTATAATTTTGAGGAATTCATCTACTACATAGAACAAAAACATAAGAAAATATACCTACCTTCTAGTAGAGTTTCATCCTTTAATAAGTTTCTACCAAAACTAATCTTTTCTCCAAACGATGAGCATTCAAAACTACTTGGTCTCATCAAAGCACATGAATCATCTTCTTGAGAGTTACTTAGTCCAAAAAAGATTAACTATTAATTTTTTCTATCTTTAAACAATATCCCAAAGACATAAAGGGTAAGATAAAACAACTCTTCAAAAAGAAAGAATCCTATAGGAAGGGAAAATACTTTTAAATCTTCAAGGTTCCATGGTACTACCCAAAGTTCAACATAGACCATTCCATAAATAACTGTCCTTAAAATTTCTTGAAATAAACGAAACTAATATTGAAACCCAAATACAAGAAGGATTTGATAACATAGTCTTCCAAAATAAACTTTATCGTTCATCTCCAAACAACATAAACCACTCCTAACATCTTATAACAAAAGTAACTAACCTAAAGATATTTTCCCCAAGATAGGTTAATCATTTCCATAAGTAACCTATATTACCATAAGTTCACCTTAAATTCATCGATTCAGCAAAATATAAGTCAACCTTTATTCCTCAAAGAAAATACCGTAGTAATCTATTTACCTCGATCAAATAGGGTTCCAAAAAATAGTGAACGTCTTCCAAAATAATAATATTATTTTAATCCCCTAATCATCTCTGTCATATTAATATGGCAATCGTCACATTTTCTATCACATTGGTTGTTGGGGCATGTTCTTCCATTTCCCGCCATTAACTAAGGAAAGAAAGTACTATTAGGGGCTTAAATACTTAGCCAATAATCATTAAAAGGAAACATAAAGCATAGAAGGATAAACTTGTAGAAGAAATGTATACCCTAACTTGTGATTCCCTAGGTCCCAATCTAGGTTATCCATGATAATATATTCTTATGTGAATCGTTATTTAATTTTTTCTTTGTTCCTTTAATAATGGTTCATACTAAGATTATGAATTTACCAAAGCATATCCCCCGGGAGTGTCGTTACCAAGAGTGCAGCGAGGCCCGTTGTTGTGTACCAGTTCTCGTTCGAGTCTAGCTCAAAGCAGTGTTTTTGGGTTTTACCCCTATGTACATATGTGCCAGAGCCACCTCTACCTGCTCGTATCCAGACAGGGGTGTATTTTCTTGGCAACCCCTTACTCAATACTCACCAAAATACTTGGAAGATTTCCTATATTTAAACTTTATATAGGTTTCTTCGTAAAGTTTTCATATCCTAATTTCCAAAAATAACTAAACAATCCTTTGATACCAACTATAGCATCCTGCCTTTTATAACATAAACATTCATTTCATTTTACAAAACCGAGGATCTTTAAGGTTTAGTGTCTTGGAAACCAGGAACTTAAAACATGAAAACATAAAACATTCTTCTTAAACACTTGAAAGGCTTATCCTCGTGTTCATCCTAGGTTCATTACTACATCTCATAACCTGGGGACATACATCAAAAGAAAGGGTGAGAAGAAGTCCTAGTAAGGGAAACAAGAGAAACATTTTACATGTGAACTTGAGATACTTCAATAAGGTCATGAAAAGAACTTTAAGGCATGAGAAAGAAATCATAAGATATATCATAATAAAAATAACATTTTTCATAATTTGAATATGTGGCTACAACATTTAATATTGACAATAATTTCGTTTCACCAAGGTTCATCCCCAAGGTGTCATTAAAAATTACCAAGGTTATTCACCAAGGTATCAGTCTAAAAGGTAATCTCTAGAGATTAAGTCTTTACCCAATGCATTGGAGAGCTATCTGGGCGCACCCTTGACATGTCTTTATTATCATGTGAGCCATGTAACAGCCCAAGATTTTATAAAAAAATATATTCTTTTTAATTTTATTAATGTCTTGTGTTGTACGCTACACCAAAAGGAGCTTGCACAACACACATCCTTGACTTGACTTGCATTACACGCAATCACGACCTTCCTCGATAGCGTGTGTAGTACGCAATACCGAGTTTCACTAAACAACGATATGCTATAAAAATATTATTAAAACTAGCCGTTATGAATAGTAATAACCACTTTTTGAAATCCAGTAAATCTTATTTTTCAAATGAACTTTATTTTTGGATTCGGAGTATCGAATTTAGCCTAAGGTGAAATTTTGGTACTTTTCGGATAACTTTCATATTTTGATGAATAGTGAAAATGACTAAATTTTAATTAAAAACAACTTTTTTAATCGAAATAATTAATAATGATAAATTATTAATTTGAGTGATTTTAAAGTATATTTAGAATATATTTTTACAATTCAATACAATGTTGGTCATTGGATGTAGTTTCACATTTAAACTAGACATAAACAAGTGTCAATCTTTTGATAGATATTGTTTCTTAAAAACACGCTATTTGTTTTAACAGCGGGATTTAATTATAAAATTAATTAATGAAAATTTTATGTTATGAATTTGGTAAAATAGACTTCATTTTTGAATTCGGAATATGAAATATAGCTTGGGATGAAATTTTGGCATTGTTCTGAAAAACATCAATTTTTGATGAATAGTGAAACTACTAAGTGGTAGGTTAAAAACTGAATTTTACATAAAACTTAATTTTACCGCTTCTGTGAATGGAATTTCGAAAATCTGAGAGACACGGTTAATATCAAGGACTAAAATGTGGTTCAATGAGATGAAAATAATTTTTGGTGAATAGTAACTTTTTACTTTTTTTTACCGCAGTTAATAGTAAATAGGGTAACTAAGGGTAAATATGATATTAATATTACCCTAACACATGTCCTAATTCTATTGGACAAGTGTAATTCGACCAAAAACAAACTTAGGAATAAAATATGACCATTTAGGCCCACTTGGATTAGATTAGGACATTTATTATTAATTTATTTAAAGAAGGGTTAAAATAGTTAAAATCAAAGTTTAATAAGTAAATCATTTTTAATATGGGGTTATACATAAGATAAATTAGACTATAAATATTCATTAGAAAGATAAAACGATTTCCTACATGATGGTATTTTATTTGTAATTTTTAGACATCAAATAATATAATTTATTTATGACACAAAGATGATGCAGTAATTATCTTATTAATGAAATATTGACATAATTGATAATATAAATACCAAAATAAATGTAATTTAAGACTTTTTATGAATTCCACTAATTTTCTAGATTACTATGATATATTAGTGATGATTTAATCAACTTGGTTCGAACATATAATTCTGTTATGACTTTCACAAAAATCATATATCAAATAGTGTCAAAAATTGACACAAAATAGTTTTTAAATCAAATATTATATTACTAATTGTTATTTTATTCCTAAAAATCTAAGGTTCGGCCAAATGACTTAGATAAAGATATATGTATTAATAATATACAATTTGGGGTTCGTTTGGCATGTTATAGTAAGTTTATTAACCATATAGTGAAAGAAAACAAAAAGACACGGTAAAAGTTAAATTATTTAACTTAGAGTTAAATCTAATTGATAAGGTTAAAATAATACCCTAAACTTGTCTAAATCCTATTGGTTGATAGGATTTCGACCCATCCCCACTTTAGCTTCGAAATAAGACCCTTTGGAACCATTAAAAACCGATTTTGACTTTAATATAAAATAATATTTTGAGATATTCCTAAGGTACCCCTCTCCTCCCTATAAAAGGACACCTCCTCCCCCTCCTCCTCACACCAATTTGAGAACTCAAGCTCGGCCAACCCCTGCCAAAATCTCTTCTCCACTTCCCTAGAAACATCCTAGAGGTTCTGGTCTTCCTCAAAGACCAATTTTAGTGCCCTAAGAGGAGGTCTCAAAGAGGCACTTCAAAGAAGAGGAGGTTCGGACACGTACAAGCAAGTCGGACCTAAGGTAAGGGAAATATCACAATCTCATTTTTATCTGAGGTTGTTTATTCGTGAGTATTTACTGGGGTGTATTTTATCATCCACATCCATGTTTCATCAATATGTAATATTATTTCCATCCACCTAAAATTGTTTAAATCCATTTTTACCCTTCGGTTAGTTTTTAGTAAAAGAAATGAAAGGAATCTTTTGATGTTTTTCGTACGAGGTACTTTTTGACTTTTCCGACAAAAGTACGAAGAATGTTTTTTTAACTTATACGGCACGAACGGATTTATACTGTTTTATAAAGCCTTATTTTCATGAAGCTTCCTCTATAAGATTTCATGACTATTTTCAATAAAATCTCTTTCTTTTAAAATTGCATGATGTTTTGTGAAAAGAAATTGATTTTGAAGAAGAAAGGATATTTTCCTCAAGAATTCAATTCAAGTGTTTTATCAAAATTATTTTCCATATAAGACAATAAAGGGTTCTGTTTCTATCCATATTTTTACATTGATTTGACTATGTTGTGATGGAATTATGTTTATGAATTCCTTTATCTTATATGAATGGTTTTATGATGTCATGTTGTTTAAGAATCCCATTTTTATTACATGGGTTATGCAATGATGTATGATTTATGATTTTGTGGCACACATAAGAAAGGATTCATTAAGAGATGGGTGGGACCTATATCTCCCTCCAATGCATTGGGTAAAGATTTCATATCTCATGAGATAGACATGGCTGGAATGGTAGGTTATACCGGTTCAGTGAAACAGGACTGAAACGAGGATTACTCGATTCAGAAAGGGACTTTGTCCACTAAGATAGTCTTGGCAATGAGTCTTGACTAAAAAGAAATGATTCTCTATGATTATGTGTGTATGCCACAATGAGTAATGTTTTAAGTTATGATTTCATTTCACTACTATGATTTATCCCATGTTATGAAATTATGCTCTCTTTTGCAGGTTAAGATTTCCAAAAAAATGTTATGTTCTTATGAAAATTATGTGATTGATATTTCCTTTGTTTACCCTTACTGAGCATTTGAGCTCACCCTTTTATGTTTTCTTTTCCCCAGGATATAAAGAAAGGTTTTAGGTATAAAAAGGAAGATCTTTATGGGAGATGTTGAAGATCTTCCACCACAATTAGAAGTTTACGTTCCGAGTTTCCAAAGACACTAAACTATTACGATCCTTGTGTGTGTGTTTTTGTTATGTACTAAGTATTCCGCAAAAGTAATGTAAAGTCCATGTACGATAAGCTTCGGGTCTCTACAGTTGGTATCAGAGGAAAGGTTTAGTCAACCTTTGGAAACTAGGATGCGAAAACGTTAGTGAGATCCCTAGAGATATTTCTAAGGTATGTCTAGGGATGCCCCTAAGGATAAGTATACGTATAGGATATAGTTCTAAGAACTATGGTAACGATATTAGATTAAACCAAAGATGATAGATATTTAAGTTACTCCCCCTTTATTACGATTTTTGCCTCTCACACTATTCTTTTGGGGTTTTAGACGATGGCTGGAACCCGAAGGAACCGTGTTAATGCGGAATGTGATGGGCAATGCAATGATTGTTCCCCTGAGCAACCAAACGATATAGGAGCTGGAATGCAAAATCTTGTAGCCATGCTCACACAACTTTCTCAAGCTATGAATCATGCAGGACTTCCAAACGAGCAAAGGAAGGAGCAACATTCTGTTGAATCCTTCATGAGGCAGCGTCCACCTTCTTTCAATGGGTCTACTGATCCATTAGTTGCTGAACAATGGATTAGTACTACTGAAAAGATATTTTCAGTTCTTCAATGTTCTGAATATGATAAAGTCATCCTAGCAGTGTATCGTTTGGAAGGAGATGCTGATCAATGGTGGAATCTTATTAAGAATACAAGGCAAAGGGATGAAATTGAGTCTATGGAATGGGACGAGTTCAAGAACTTATTTTTCAATAAGTACTTCCCTCGTATTCTTCGAACAAAGATGGAGAAAGAGTTTCTTGAACTGAAGCAAAGGGACGATGAATCTGTTGGTACCTATGAAGCAAATTTTACAAGACTTGAAAGGTATGCTTCTGGAATTATCATCCAACCTGAAAGTAAAGTTGATCGATTTTTCAGTGGCTTAAAACCAAGTCTTCGAAGGGCATTAGCTATAAGAGACTTCAGTAGCTATGAAGAAATTGTGCGTTGTGCTATCAAGGTAGAAATGGAAGTTGGTGTTACATATCCATCTCATGGTTTTGACAAGAAACGAAAGATGGAGTTCAAGGAGAAATCTCAGAATAATGGTGAAAAGAAGATGAATGTTTCCTTTAGCACAAAGTGTGGAAAGAAGCATGGTGGAGATTGTCTTAAAGGGACTAGAAAATGTTTTAAGTGTGGAAAAGAAGGTCCTCGAGCAGCTGAGTGTCGAAGTAATGGAAAAAGGGTTTCTAATGATGTGAATAAAGCAAACACTGCAGAGAACGCACCGCCAACACTTCAATGCTTCAAGTGCAAGGAAATGGGGCATTATGCTAATAATTGCCCTAATCCAAGGGTTAGTGATGATCAACATAAGCAACCACTGAAGGCAAAGGACAAAGGGAAATCACATGCGATCACTATTGGCAATGTTGAATATGACAACGATGTGGTGGAATGATTAAGTGTTTATGTAATGGGATTCCAAAATAATGTTGTATCATTGAGTATTGCAATATTTATTGATGTGGTATTCAAAGTGATTGAGATATTTTTTTGGAAATAAGATGATATGCGCATAATGAAGACGAGAAAATAAAATGTTTAATAGTATTCATGAGCTCATGATTGATATAAGGACTAAGTGATATCATGGTTTGAGTATATAGAATGTTGAGGATTTTGGTATATGGAAAGTGTTAACTTTTAACTGCACTCACTAAGGTATTCAAGAGAATACACGATTAAGGACTTTGAATGTTTGGAATGTGACCAACAAGACATATCTTATGTGGGGATCAACGACAGTATTAAATCTTTGGTAATCGTTGTCACTATATTATGAGAGTGGACTGCAGTATTATGTATAAGCCTAAAGATTAGACTGGATTATGTTGGACATAAGTTAGTATTGTTTGTTTTTTCGATATTATTTATGTGATGTTATAGTAATGTAGTTTTAGAAAAAGGGACAACCTGCAGGACGGGCGACAGCCCATCGCTTCAGACAAGGCTGTAGGAATCGAACCCACAACCGAAGTGCGACTGGCCTTTATCGCCTACCACTGACCTACAGGAAGTCCCTGTTTAGTAGAAACTAGTTTTATTAAGCAGTATGATATATGAAGTATAAGTCCATTTAGGAACTATATATGATTAATCTTACTATAGAATGACTTATGTATATTTAATAACTTTTGATTACCTTTTGTTTGAGACAGATGGAATGACCCATCATTCTATCACATGATCTGCTAACACTTCACGAATAACAAATTCAACTTCATTTATTTAAGAGATGAAGTGGAAATTGTTCAAGGCACGAACAACAGTGATATTGTATCAAAATAAAGTAAGTATTTATTCTAATTCAAATTTTCAACTTTAGGGAAATGATCTTGAAAACCAAAAATGTTGTCCTAGTGATCTTATACCTGATGAATCAGATGGTACCTTAGATCGTCACAAATTTATGGATTTGTGATTACTGGCTTTTCCATAGCCATGTTCTCTACCACTCTCCATCATAACATGATGGTTAGATTTCTCTTCCATATCCATATTTTCACCTATGCGGAAACCCAGTGATTAGTTTATTTGGGTAATCGTTACATTTCATACTTTAGTTTTTAAAGCCAAGTTTTGGTATTCCCTTTTACAATGTGGGTTTCTATTAAAGAAACTTTCAAATAGTAAATCATTTATAACCCCGACGAATTTCGAGGGCGAAATTCATTTTAAGGGGGGGTAGAATGTAACAGCCCAAGATTTTATAAAAAAATATATTCTTTTTAATTTTATTAATGTCTTGTGTTGTACGCTACACCAAAAGGAGCTTGCACAACACACATCCTTGACTTGACTTGCATTACACGCAATCACGACCTTCCTCGATAGCGTGTGTAGTACGCAATACCGAGTTTCACTAAACAACGATATGCTATAAAAATATTATTAAAACTAGCCGTTATGAATAGTAATAACCACTTTTTGAAATCCGGTAAATATTATTTTTCAAAATGAACTTTATTTTTGGATTCGGAGTATCGAATTTAGCCTAAGTTGAAATTTTGGTACTTTTCGGATAACTTTCATATTTTGATGAATAGTGAAAATGACTAAATTTTAATTAAAAACAACTTTTTTAATCGAAATAATTAATAATGATAAATTATTAATTTGAGTGATTTTAAAGTATATTTAGAATATATTTTTACAATTCAATACAATGTTGGTCATTGGATGTAGTTTCACATTTAAACTAGACATAAACAAGTGTCAATCTTTTGATAGATATTGTTTCTTAAAAACACGCTATTTGTTTTAACAGCGGGATTTAATTATAAAATTAATTAATGCAACTTTTATGTTATGAATTTGGTAAAATAGACTTCATTTTTGAATTCGGAATATGAAATATAGCTTGGGATGAAATTTTGGCATTGTTCTGAAAAACATCAATTTTTGATGAATAGTGAAACTACTAAGTGGTAGGTTAAAAACTGAATTTTACATAAAACTTAATTTTACCGCTTCTGTGAATGGAATTTCGAAAATCTGAGAGACACGGTTAATATCAAGGACTAAAATGTGGTTCAATGAGATGAAAATAATTTTTGGTGAATAGTAACTTTTTACTTTTTTTTACCGCAGTTAATAGTAAATAGGGTAACTAAGGGTAAATATGATATTAATATTACCCTAACACATGTCCTAATTCTATTGGACAAGTGTAATTCGACCAAAAACAAACTTAGGAATAAAATATGACCATTTAGGCCCACTTGGATTAGATTAGGACATTTATTATTAATTTATTTAAAGAAGGGTTAAAATAGTTAAAATCAAAGTTTAATAAGTAAATCATTTTTAATATGGGGTTATACATAAGATAAATTAGACTATAAATATTCATTAGAAAGATAAAACGATTTCCTACATGATGGTATTTTATTTGTAATTTTTAGACATCAAATAATATAATTTATTTATGACACAAAGATGATGCAGTAATTATCTTATTAATGAAATATTGACATAATTGATAATATAAATACCAAAATAAATGTAATTTAAGACTTTTTATGAATTCCACTAATTTTCTAGATTACTATGATATATTAGTGATGATTTAATCAACTTGGTTCGAACATATAATTCTGTTATGACTTTCACAAAAATCATATATCAAATAGTGTCAAAAATTGACACAAAATAGTTTTTAAATCAAATATTATATTACTAATTGTTATTTTATTCCTAAAAATCTAAGGTTCGGCCAAATGACTTAGATAAAGATATATGTATTAATAATATACAATTTGGGGTTCGTTTGGCATGTTATAGTAAGTTTATTAACCATATAGTGAAAGAAAACAAAAAGACACGGTAAAAGTTAAATTATTTAACTTAGAGTTAAATCTAATTGATAAGGTTAAAATAATACCCTAAACTTGTCTAAATCCTATTGGTTGATAGGATTTCGACCCATCCCCACTTTAGCTTCGAAATAAGACCCTTTGGAACCATTAAAAACCGATTTTGACTTTAATATAAAATAATATTTTGAGATATTCCTAAGGTACCCCTCTCCTCCCTATAAAAGGACACCTCCTCCCCCTCCTCCTCACACCAATTTGAGAACTCAAGCTCGGCCAACCCCTGCCAAAATCTCTTCTCCACTTCCCTAGAAACATCCTAGAGGTTCTGGTCTTCCTCAAAGACCAATTTTAGTGCCCTAAGAGGAGGTCTCAAAGAGGCACTTCAAAGAAGAGGAGGTTCGGACACGTACAAGCAAGTCGGACCTAAGGTAAGGGAAATATCACAATCTCATTTTTATCTGAGGTTGTTTATTCGTGAGTATTTACTGGGGTGTATTTTATCATCCACATCCATGTTTCATCAATATGTAATATTATTTCCATCCACCTAAAATTGTTTAAATCCATTTTTACCCTTCGGTTAGTTTTTAGTAAAAGAAATGAAAGGAATCTTTTGATGTTTTTCGTACGAGGTACTTTTTGACTTTTCCGACAAAAGTACGAAGAATGTTTTTTTAACTTATACGGCACGAACGGATTTATACTGTTTTATAAAGCCTTATTTTCATGAAGCTTCCTCTATAAGATTTCATGACTATTTTCAATAAAATCTCTTTCTTTTAAAATTGCATGATGTTTTGTGAAAAGAAATTGATTTTGAAGAAGAAAGGATATTTTCCTCAAGAATTCAATTCAAGTGTTTTATCAAAATTATTTTCCATATAAGACAATAAAGGGTTCTGTTTCTATCCATATTTTTACATTGATTTGACTATGTTGTGATGGAATTATGTTTATGAATTCCTTTATCTTATATGAATGGTTTTATGATGTCATGTTGTTTAAGAATCCCATTTTTATTACATGGGTTATGCAATGATGTATGATTTATGATTTTGTGGCACACATAAGAAAGGATTCATTAAGAGATGGGTGGGACCTATATCTCCCTCCAATGCATTGGGTAAAGATTTCATATCTCATGAGATAGACATGGCTGGAATGGTAGGTTATACCGGTTCAGTGAAACAGGACTGAAACGAGGATTACTCGATTCAGAAAGGGACTTTGTCCACTAAGATAGTCTTGGCAATGAGTCTTGACTAAAAAGAAATGATTCTCTATGATTATGTGTGTATGCCACAATGAGTAATGTTTTAAGTTATGATTTCATTTCACTACTATGATTTATCCCATGTTATGAAATTATGCTCTCTTTTGCAGGTTAAGATTTCCAAAAAAATGTTATGTTCTTATGAAAATTATGTGATTGATATTTCCTTTGTTTACCCTTACTGAGCATTTGAGCTCACCCTTTTATGTTTTCTTTTCCCCAGGATATAAAGAAAGGTTTTAGGTATAAAAAGGAAGATCTTTATGGGAGATGTTGAAGATCTTCCACCACAATTAGAAGTTTACGTTCCGAGTTTCCAAAGACACTAAACTATTACGATCCTTGTGTGTGTGTTTTTGTTATGTACTAAGTATTCCGCAAAAGTAATGTAAAGTCCATGTACGATAAGCTTCGGGTCTCTACAAGCCACACATTTCATCATCAATAATTTCATAAACAACCCATATAGAATAAAAGATATGGGTTTCATTTCATAATCATAACGTTTTAAAAACTGCATTAATGACATGATCTTTATGTCACTTTAAACCCACGGAAAGGGAAAGCGGGTTTCATGTATGTAAATCCCAAAATTTAAAATAGAAAACTTTGATATATTTGTGAATACCCCTATATAAATAAGATCTTTGAGTATTCACTTAATAATATAAAATAATTTTGAGAAAAAGAGAAAGGCATTTTGAGATAAAAATTCTGCAGCCCAACGGCTACGTTACAGGGTTTTAGAAAACACTGAAAAGATATGGGACATGGGTCAAACATTCATAAATGACACATTAAACAGTAGAGGGACAGAATATAAGGGATTTAATAACATGGTAATGAAATTTTAAATTATACCATATGAAATGAAGAACATGAAAGGAATATCAAAATAATATTTCTCTTATGAAAACTCGGCTGCCTAACATCGTCACATAAACTTCAACCAAAAAATGAAATGATGAGATAAAATAGGGTCTCTCATAATATGAACATAAAAGATCAGTATTATAGATATAGAGATCATAACCAAACAAAATAAAAAGGGACATGCAAGAATTGACATGGAATTAGAACTTTGAAAAAGGACAAAGGTGAAAGAACCACTTAAAAATTCGGCAGCCTAACGACGCCACTTAAAACTTCAAAATACTGAATTGAAGAGATCAAATGAGGTCTCTCATCACATGATAATAAAATATCAGTATGATAGATATAGAGATATTACCCCAACATAATAAAAAGGAACTTGAAAGAGTTGACATGAAAGTAGACCTTGAAAACGAGAAGGGTGAAAAACCACTTAAAAATTCGGCAGCCTAACGATGCCACTTAAAACTTCAAAATACTGAATTGAAGAGATCAAATGGGGTCTCTCATCATATGATCATAAAATATCAGTATGATAGATATAGAGATCATACCCCAACATAATAAAAAGTAATTTGAAATACTTTACATGAAAATAGATCTTGAAAAATGAAAAGGGAGAAAGAATCCGTTACAAAAATTTCGACAGCCTAACGGCGCCACTTAAAAATTCATAAAACGAAATAATGAGAGTAAGAGGGGATCTCTAATTATATGAACCTGAAAATGGATGTAAGAGGAATATAGAAGAACATACTTTAACATAAGAACATGGATCATAAAAGAAATGACATAAAAGAGATTACATGAATAGAAATAGAGAGGTCGGATCCCTTACCTTAAAACGTAATTCTTAAAACTCAAAGGTTTGGACCTTGAGGGGCACGAGGGCAACTTGGGAGGACTCCTTGGGAGGTAAGGAGACCATAATTTCGTTGAGAATGATTTTGGAGTCCAAAGGATGAGATAATGACTTGGTATTTATAGGGAAAGTGAGGGGACAAGGCATTAATGGCCAAGGGACACCTCATAAGTGGGTTTCTCAAAACCATGTGCTCTCCCATGATATTTCCCATGAAGTTAGGCCACATGGGGCCCCCATACAATAATTCATCACCTTTGGTCGGCCAAACCATAAAATATTTCATGACATCATCATGACACAGTTATGATGCCATTAAACATACTGAAACCGTAAAACTGTATTTTTACTATTCACTGAAAATTCAACTTTCTCAGAAAAAACCCAAAATTTCACCTTAACCAAATATGAATGCACTGATTTCAAAAATGAACTCCATTTTATAAAAATAATTTTCTAAATATTTTTAATTTATTTTTTAAATAAATACATTATTCACCGAAAATTCATTTTTTTAGAAAAATCCCCAAAAATTACCTTAATATAATATCGATGCTCTGAGTTCAAAAATGAAATCTATTTTATGAAAATAATTTTCTAAATATTTTTAATTTAATTTTTAATTAAAAAATTTTATTCACCCGAAAAAACTAATACTTGAATAATAATTTATGAAATCGTTATTTAACCATTTTATTGAATCACATTACTTAATCAAGGTGCCTAGATTATATTAATACTTTCTTTAAGTGAGATTACTAATCCATTTGGTCACATTACTAATCCTAAGCATAAAATCACTATTCATAATGTACTATTCATCAAAAATTAAGTTGATCTTATTAGACTCAAAATTTCGTACTGAATATAATTGTAGAAGACCATTTTTTAAAAATCAATACACATTTTTAATTATTTAAGGTTTACATAAAGATTTTTAAAATATCCTTTTTCTAAAATTCATCAAAAATATGCATACTCTATTTATCCGATCATTTGAAAATTCATAAACTCTATCATAAGAATAAATCCCAATTTTTTATATAAAAAAAAGGATTACACAAGGCAGTTACAGTCTCCTCACATATCCCCTTATCACACCAGCATAGGACCTAAGTGTAAGGTGTGCTAAGGTGAGAGAATCCGATGGAGGCTCGGCCAACATCGCACGAGTAGTAATTTCTATCAATTTGAACTTCTCGTGAAGGTGATTCCATTCTAGCTTCACACAACGAAGTTCAGCTTGGGTTTGGTCTAGAGCAAAGCCTTGTGGTGCTACCTCCTTCCCAAGTTCTGTTAGATGGGCGTTGATCGGTCCAAGACTACTGGGTGAGGCTATCAAATATTCTTTCTATATTAACCAAGATCACTTGTATTTAGAGACAATAATCGAAACGTTTAGTTTACAGCGGTTATATTGACAATGGTCATATAACAGTCAAAATCCAACGGTCTCATTTTAATTATACTCATGTTATCGAATGAAATAGTTTTGTTGAGTATAAAAAAATAAAATAACACAGAAAATTAGGAAACAAGATTTATTCAAAATTTCGGGTCGTTATAGAATGTGTAATGTAACATTCATATATATAATCTATTTTCCAAGACTGCTAAACTGATCGGTCCTTTGAGACTTGATTCCCTGTAATCATTCCAATGTATTAAAATAATGCATCGACTCCGAGATTTTGGGGTCAGGGATTTACAATCAATCCACACATAGTTCTTGAAAACATTGTGATATTTAACGTCATATGGTAATATGGTATAAAAAGGGGATAAAGAGATCTTGATAGAGTTATGTTGAGTGGTTATTTAAAACCCAACTTGAATGAGGAAATAAGTCCACACCACACCACATACCCCTAAGAGAACATAGGTCAAGGGGCCAGAAGGAAGAGAAGGATTCTAAAAACTAAGGTTGGATACAAGGAGGAAATGTTCGGGCATTCCTACATATCCAATTAGGATGGAAGTCAAGCCATAAATAATTCTGAAAACACCATAAAGTTTAACGTCATTCGGTAAGGTCATAATAATGAAAGACATTCTCGAAGGATGGGAACAAGATGTGGTCATTGTAAACCCGATGTGAATTGGGACTAAAGAAGTCGAGACCACACCATATTCAATCCCTCAATGTGTACTAAAACCTGATCGGTGAAGATATTTTTTTTGCGTTGGACCCGAAGATGACATGTCTGGTAATTACTACGTATCCCATAAGGATGCGAATCAAGAAAATTGTAGTTATTGAAACTGATGTGCTGTTTAACATCATGTAGTAAGGACACAAGGGAAGAGGTGTCTCAAGGGGATGTGAGTGGTGTGGAAAAAATAGCCTGATGTGAATGAAGACAACAAGTTTATACCATACCACACAATCCTAAGAGAGAAATTGGGCCAAGAGGCCGGAAAGGTCAATGGACCTAAGGCTGGGACATAGATGAAAGGTCCAAGCATTCCTATATATCTCACAAGGGTGGGAATCAAGCTACATGTAGTTATGAAAGTTCCATGTAGTTTAACATCTTGTTATAAGGATCTGTAAGATCTTAGTTTAGGGTCATAGAGCTCAGACCGTAGATGCCTAGTTTACTGTTTTTTGTGTGGGATGGAAGGGAATAGAAAATTTGAACCACCATGACCACCATTTGGGAGACCATAGGGATCAAAATAGTGATTGAGGATAACTGATGACAATGTTCACAACACAGTATCCATATCGTGTGATTTTGAATGGGAACAAACAATATAGAATCGACCGATGGATATATTTTCAATGCGGTACTTGTGTCAAATTACTTTTTGCGATCATCCAGGATGTCAGCCTCAAATGATAGGTGAGCCAAGGTGGTGTGAGACCAAGCTGCTAGGGGGGGTCTTTTAAGATGTGAAAGATAATGGAGACCCAACTAATAAGATGCGTGATGTGTGGTGGTAGAAGTGTAGTTTAAAATCTTGAAATAAGTATGAAAGAGATCATAGTTTAATGTCATAGAGCTTAGACAATGATTTGTATTCATTATTGGTAGTTTATCATCATGTATTATGAAAGGAAACTTAGTTCATGGTCATTGAGATCGAACCATTTTCAGTTGAATGTATTTTAGGATGAGGATGACCAGTTTAACATCTACTAGGACGATAATACAGTTTAACATCCTACGGGCTGAGAATTCACTCACTTAAAGTACTTCTTGAGAAACCTAGAATTGGTGGGAGGAGTAATACTCTCAAAATCCATAGTGAACAAATAGTATGAACCATTGGGTTAATCCTTACGAAGGACGTAAGGTCCCTCCCATTTGGGCTCCATCTTTAGTGGCTTCCTATTGAGTATTATTGGTGTTCTCAGGGCCAATACCATGTCACCTTTCATGAATGAGTGGAGGAGATCTTTCTCATTGAAACCCTTAGATATATTATTCTAATGCCTCTCTAGATTGTGAAAGGCATGAAGCATGTTCTTTTCAAGTGCTTCTAGTTCATCAAGATGGATTTTGACTACTTTTTCTGGTGCCAGCTAATCATAGAAAGATGTGGGTAGTGAGGGTAACTGAATCTCTATGGGAAATACTCCTCCATACACCATGAAATATGGAGTTACCTAATTGGAACTATGATTCACTGTCCAGTACACCCAGAGAGTGTTAGGGAGTTTGTACGACCAACTCTTCTTGTACTGACCAACCATATTCTGCAAGATGTAGAGATGGTTTTGTTGAATGTCTCGATCATGCCCATTTTCATGCGGATGATTGTGAGAGGTATGATTACAATGAATATTGTACTTGGAGTATAGTTTCCTAAGATCAGATGCTTGGATGTTGGTGTTTTTATTGGTGAGGATGGAACGAAGAACCCCTTATTGGTGGGTGATATTAGAGATAAAAAACTCAACAATGGAATGGGACTTAACTTCCATGAGCAGAACTAGATTTTCCCAATTGGAAAAGAAATATGTATCAGTCAGGATGAAATTTCCCTGGAGAGCTATTTCCAATGGATATATTCCCACAACATCGAGTCCCCAGACCACAAAGGGACAAGGGTAATTGGTAGTATGGAGAAGATCTGGTGGCTGATGCACAAAATTAGCATGGATCAGACACACAAGGAACCTATTGGAAAAATAGATACTGTCAGAGATCTTGGTGGGCCAAAAAAATCCCAATTGTTGGATCTCATGAGATAGTTCTGGCATGGCCTGATTAGCTTCTAGGGAATTTACATGAACTTCCTACATAACCTTGTAAATCTCCTCTCCCTGAATTCAATAGAGTAGAATCCCATCAAACCCTGTTTGTAGAGGATCTGCTCAAAACTAGGACCCCTCTAGAGGGTAAACTACACTGTGATCCATTGGATATTCTCACATTTGGATTAGTCTATTGGGAGGTTACCATGATAGATATAATCAATAAATATATTCATTCAGTTAGTGGTCTTCTTAAATATTACAGTAGGGGGACCTAGAGGTCCCAATGTGGAGGCATCAATGGTAAGGTGGATTACCTGTAGGTTATCATCATTGTTCGGAGTGATGACAGTGATGAATCATCAATGCGCCAAATGAATAATCATGTCATCCTGGCCAAACTCTGAAAGGGATGCGGCAAGGCTGGATAAGGAATTAGCTCGACCGTTAGGTGATCAAGGGACATGAGTAACTTCTGGCCGAGAAGGGAATTGGGCCATCTGCTGGTGAGTATGCTCTAACAAAGGCATGAGATCTGGTTTCCGGATAACATAGTCATTATTGATCTTCTGTATGACATTCTTAGAGTCCCCTTTCACATGAAAATGTGTAACACCAATCTTGAGGGATATCTCGAGACCAGTAATGAGAGCCTCATCCTCTAACTCATTTTTGGTATAGCCTTCTGACAATTGGAATGAGTAGGGCATGATAGCTTATACATGCGTGATGAAGATGATACCCATTCTTACTCTATTGTGTCTGGGAACTTTGAGTCTCCACCCAGTACGGATTTGGGAAGCACCATCAATGTTCATTTGACGACATAGAGTGGATTGATCCACTGAGAGGATTTCCTCATCTAGAAAGTCATGATCATGAGACTACTCTGTGGGGGATAGATTGGTAGTAATAATGTCTACCAATTCTGATACTTTGATAGCCTATGGAGGACAATCTTGATTTTGAATTATTGAAGGATCATTTCCCACTGAGAAAGATAGCCAGTCAACATGGGTCGGTTCATAATGAACATCAGCGAATCCACTCAGGATGCCAACTGTATTTCACGGTGCTACAAGTAATGTTGAATTTCTACACTATGAATACCAGCACAAGGAGTCTCTTCGTGATAGAGGAATATATTTCCTCTGTATCAATTAGCATGTAGAAGAGATAGTATAAACTATTATCTTTTTCCTCATTGTTCTTATAGGCAAGAAGGGAGCCTAGTGACCAATTTTGATAATTCACATAGAGGACGAACGATCTCTTGAAAGAGGAGACATCATAACCGAAGGTTGTACAAGGTACTTCTTGATTTTTTCAAAGGTAGTCTGACACTCCTCATCCAACTAATAATCAGAACCTTTCTTCATGAGGTGAGAAAATGGCATATACTTTCTACCTAGATTTGTGATGAATAGGAATATATAGGCTAAGTGGAATTCAAAGACTCAGAGCTCCAAAATATTTCTCATCGAAGACATCTAGATGATGGCATTTATCTTTTTTATATTGATCGGAATGACTCTGTTTAGGACGACAAAGATGAGAAACTTTACTGAGGTGACCCTAATTGCACACTTTAAGGGGTTCATCTTCAGAATGTGGGAATGTAGGAAGATGAACACTTTATCAATATTTCTGAGATATTCATAATTCTAGAGAGATTTTACCACCAAATAATCCACATATCATTCCACCAATGTCCTGAGGATTGGATTGAATATGCAATGCATGGCATGTTGATAGGTGGAACATTCAATCTTCAGACTGAAGGATATTACCTGGTAGAAGAAAGTAACTTGTGGTGCCCTAAAGGTAGTAGCCTCTTCATCTATATGGCCATTTGGATTTTATTTTATCCAGAATACCCATAAATAAATGAGGGAGCCTAGAACCCCACAGTGGATTCAATCAATTGTTCTGTCAGGGGAAAGGGAAAATTATCCTTCAGATAGTGACAATTGAGATATTGGAAGTTGATGTAGACCCTTATATGTCTATTATTTTTCCTAAAAAGAATAATTTTAGCTAACCATATGGGGTATTAGACCTCCTTGAAGAAGTTGGCTTTGATGATCCTATCAACCTTGGCCTCAACCATGACACTGTGAGAAGGGTGCATCTTTCTGGGAGGCAGTTTGAACCCATGATGATTTGCTGGGAGACCGAGATGGTGGATAAAGACCAGAGGATCTAGCTCTAGAATCTTGTCTTAACTCTAGGAAAATACATCATGATGCTAATATAGGAAGTCGACGTTTCATTTTTTCTAATCTGTAGGCATATCTGAACTGATCAACGTTTGTTTTAGATCTGTCTCGGTATCGAGGTTCCCTTGTACCAATTCATCGACTGTTATAGTGACGCCATCTTTGAATGTGGGAGGGGAATCATCCAAATCCTCTTCATCACCCATGGAAAGCAGATCATCAGTAATCGGAAAATCTCATGGATTGGATGATCCTAACGGGATAGTGGTGCCCACCTAAGTGGCAGTAGAAACCTCATTGGGGGAATCCTTCACTATTGAAACCATTGCGATGAAAGCTGTCGACCGGATCCTATATGAACTTTTTCCTAGTGGTCACATTTGATAATGTCAAATCAATAGTGGTGCATCAGCTTGATCCAGTTTATCCCATCCCTGCAAAAAAATAAGGTATGACGTATTTCCATTTCCATGGGGTGGACATCATGGTATCTTATTGGTGTAAAGGGATCTGGGATCATCTGAGCCTGATTTGGGTCAGAAAATGAGGTGATTTCATGGAATTATTTAGACTTTGGAATGCGCTTCCCCCTATTTCCAAAGAAAAAAATAAATTTCTCATGTCCGGGGCTATGGAATCCAATTGGTGAATCAGGAAAACATAGGTTTCATCCAGGCATGTCCATAGGTCAGTCATGATGATAGATTGCTCAACCTCATTAGTATGAATCTTCATGTCATTTCTCTTATAGTAGTTGGCATCCTGGTAGAGATATTAGCTAGATAAAAAGGGAGACACATCACCTTAGAGTACACCTAATCCACCATTAATGGAGTACATAAGGCCTTGGTTTTATGAGGAATGGACTACCGCATATAGGTGTATCCATGGTCTACCCATCAATGCATTGTAAGAAGTGTCTTGTGAGAAAACCCTGAACTCAGTGTGAGAAATTAGGCCACCAAACATGGTCTTCAGGAGGATCTTGTCATCTAGTGTTTTCTCCATCCTATAATAACTTTGAATCTTCAGGTAATAGGTACTTAGATCTGTTTTAGACTGCTCTGTTTTGTGTAGTGTCAGGGATTGAATAAGATTGTTCCCATAATCCGTTTGGACAAGACAATGATGAAACTCTATGCCATTGAACTGAAAAGTGATGTAAAATGTGCAGATGTGCCCTTTTATAGTAGAAACGTTATCTTCTCTCGAGAAATAGATGATTTCATGAATTTCTCATGCTCAACTGTATCAACACGGAAATCTTCTACAGTTGTTACTTCTATCTCACACGGGTGGGGGCCTTTTAATGACTCCTTAATGGCTTCACGCATATCCTCTGATAGGTAGAGAGCCTCTAGAATAGATAGCCTCACAAAAATTATATCAAGAAGCTTGAGGACATCATGTTTTTTTCTAGGTGTACACATCTTCTAGTAGGAGGTTGCTCTGTGGTAGGAGGTATGACGGGTGTTGCTGGTTGAAATGAAGGATTCAAGCTGGTGCTGGGAATATCCTACTACTCACTAGACGAACTACGTATATTGAATAATGACTGAGGGATAGATAACTAAGCTCTATCTATGATAGAAGGTGACTGATCCTAGCATGTTCGTGGTGGATCTGCATGATCATGTAGTATAAAAAATGGTGGAGTCGGACCTGATGAAATGAGATGAGAAGGCTATGTGTGCTGAGCTCTACACTAGGCTTGCTGTATAGTCTCATTGTCTTTCATGGATGGACAAGAATCACTGACCAATACATTCTGGTGATTCACATACCCAAGGATTCATCGACGCTAGTGTCGATTGGTGATGTTTGGAGGTTCCGCCCAACACTCTTTGTAATTGGGAACAGTCTAAGGGTTTACATGTTTGATGGTATTGACTGAGGTGCACCACTGGTCATCACTCAAAGAATCCTCCATTTTTGGGTGGATTTTGTGGGAAATAACCATCTCTGAGGGAATAAAATCACTAGGATTATAGGATGTATTGGTAACAAGGGGAGGTCTTTTCCTCCCCTTTTATTTCCAGTTCTTTCTCTCCGGAGAGGGTGAAGGCTGAGATGTTGATGCATATGTAGTAGATGAGGGTATCTTAGTGACATATAAAGGCTCGAGTCGATTAAAATTTGTACGAATAAATTCATGGGCATGAGAAAATACCTTGTGATCCATCCGGTCATCATATTTTTGAGACTCATGGTTAGAATACTTCTTCCATTCACCCTCACTCTCTCTGCCAGGCTTTATAAACAAACATGCCACATGTGCCAAGACTGGACCCAACTAGACTATGTTGTTTTGGAATTGGTTTTTGAAATAGACTTTAAACACATTAAACTACATGAGGGTGTGCCCAAGGAATCAGTTGTGAGGGCAGTAATTAGGGTGATCAGTGAGATCTTTCTCTTCAGGTCTCTTACATTCTGGAAACTGTAGGATCCCTGGTCTAAAGCACATTGGAAGTAACGAGGAACCTAAGCCTCTTTAAATGAGTAGGTTCAGTTTATTCATTACAGAAATGGATATCTGGGATCCTGTACCGGGCAAGGGGTCGGCATATCCTATTGAAGAGGTGGAAGATAATCATCTCACCTAGGTGGTAGTGGCACATTGCATGGGGGTGCCTACTAATTCTAAGGTGGGAACTTCTAGGTATGAGGCTATTCCTGAGGTGGTGGGCCTCGACCAAGCTGTGGAGGTGGATATTTTAGTAAAAATTCCATTTGTTTGGTGGCATCAATAAATGCTACTACGGTGACCTAGACCTTGGAGGCTCATTTTGTGGGATCTACAAGAGGCAATGGACGTGGCTGATTGTCTTTCTATAATGATTCCTCTAAATGTTGAGCTTTCTCAGAGAAATTCCAAAACCCAACTGGGATGTTCTATGTGATGAGAGAAGATACTAGTTCCATCATCCCATTCCTCATGCACATCATCAGTAGCTTCTCTTGGATTGGTTACATATCAAGGGAATATGTGAGGCCCTTCCACCAAGAAAAAAATTCTGTAAGGCACTCATCAGGCCTCTAATTTCACTTGAAGAGTTCAGAAATTCTTGTCTTTCGGGTGGTGGAACTAAAATGGTAAAGAAACTTCCTATGAAGATCCTCCAAACTAGATATTGACCCAATGAGTATGTAGCTTTACCAAACAAATGTTGTCCCTTTCAATGTCTATACAAAAAACCAAAGTTTCGTGGCCTCCTACTATGTTGGAGTTCCCAATATGGGTCCACACCATGAAATAAAGTAGGCTGGATGCTACAAAGGATCCCCTTCCCATTAAACGGGAGACGGTAGGGTTTCCAAAACGCGTGGTGATGGAATATTGTCCACCCATGCTAGATATGGATTTCCATCAGGTAGGATTTCTACCTATCATGTTTATAGATCCTCGAGGTGATAAATAAGTGCTATCATTGGATCATATGGATGAGGATATTAATCATGAAGAGGGTCCCTAACCACCAATAGGTTGGAAGGTTCTTGAACTTTGTAAGTGGGCCTAGCTACCTGTGGGGCGACTAGAGGAATTACTTGAGGATCTTGGGGAATAAAATGTAGAGCAGATCTTGGGACCTGTGGAGTGTCGGCCAGAACTCAAGCTGGGCCCTGAGGAAGGTTGTCACAGAATTCAGGTTGATTGGGTGATGTATATCATGACCACATGCCATAAATACCAGCCCTTACCCTATCTAGATGTGTAGAGTGGTTGTGGTCACCAAGAGGCAACTCACTAGAAGGAAGTTGTACTTTCCCCTATCCTTGTTTCCCTAGTCGAGGATTATCGTAATCTAGCTACCATTCTGCAGTGTGCTCAACGAGGGGCTCATCAACCATCTTTTTCTATTCAGAAAGATGTTGATGCAACAAATCTTTTTTAGGGAAATCTTCCATCTTTTTCATTGAGCCAAACAGGTTAGAGGGTTTCCAGTTCCAATTTTCTCTTTGCCTTTGCTATAGTCTCCACTAAGAGGCAATGACTCGGAAGGTGCAAGATGGCCATGAAATGTTATTTTTTTGGAGAGTATGGATTCCATAAAGATCTGTTGGGTGTTGTACTACCCCAGTGGGCTATTCCTCGTCTCCAAGACTTGTACTAGTGCCCCCTTCCGGGTATATATTTTGAACAATCTTGTTCACTGTGATGACGCCCAAAGGAATATCCTCGATATCACTAGGATAACTTGTCAAGTTCATGATATCAATGAAATGTTGTGAAGCATAGTTCCCACATAAATGGATCGGGACATGTGGGGAAGTCCCTTGGATAACATTTCAGATCATAGTGAAGCTCTTTATGCATTTTTTCTGGAGGGACTGCAGACAACCTGGCGACACATGGTGCTATGAAATAGGGAGTGTGACCAACTCTAACAGGTAGTATTGCTGAATGATATCATCATAGAGTCCTCCACTCTTGGGGTAAGCTAACCTCTGATAGCGGATATGGAAATGAATCATACCCCAGGTTTTCCATAAGCACATAACCTCATCCTAAGTAAGGGACTCTGGAATGATGATGTTTTCAGTTCCAATTGGCAAGAACATATCTAGAAAATAGTCTACAGTGAGGATGTCCCACAAACTTCTTGGCTCAGAATCAGGATCCGGCCCTGGATTTCTCCACTCTTCGACTGGAGGCAGTTGTGGGACCGGTAACAGCACTAAAGGGGATTGTTTTGATAATATACTGGCTAGTGGATAGTATGACACACGATCTCACAAGAAGTCGTATCTTGGACTGTCTTCTGAATAATTTATTGATTACACCACCACATCCGTATAAGATGGAATAATGACCACTGCTTCCCACATATGTGCTGCAATAATTGGTGGAAGGTTACACTGTTTCTTGTCCTCTATCAGTCCTCAAAACAACTCTTTGTGATCTCTTATTGAGGCAGAGTATGATCCTGTTTACGATAAATAGGATTGAATGACCATGCGCTAAAAAGGGGATAAATATTCATCCTCCTTAACTCACTACTGGGAAGTATGCGGCTAATACATCCTTTTCATTCCCCATCCCCTAACATAGAAAATTTGGGTGAAGGTTCAATCATAGAATTTTACTCCACTTTTGAATCTAAGATGCAGATGGGTTTGATTGTTGTTTAAGGCTTCTTAGGATTCATCCTCTAGTGACGAAGACCCACCCTCCCGCCCTGGGAAGCATCATCAAGGTAGGGTAAATATTTAACCTAGGGAATACCTATGATATGGTTGGTGATAGAGAGGGGATGAACTCTACTTGGAAAAACCATATTGTGAGGTGCACCTGATAAAATATCAAATGGAACACGGGGAGGACTACCTTGATTGAGGGTGTTGTTGCTGGGAGGACCTCTTCTGGAGTTGGTAACGACATGGGGATGGACTCCATGGTGATCATCCATTGTATAGGGAGGAAATTCGAATCATATGGCTTTGGTATATGTGGTATGATGAGGGAATTTATTCTGACCATGCTAGATAAAGAAAAGACCATCATGCCGACCCTCAATGAAGCAGGGAAGGAATCTGCTGGAATTTGTGAGAACACGGGGAGGACCTCTATGCTAGTAGGTGATAGGGAATAGAGGATCCTCATATTGATAACCTATTAGGCAAGAGAATGTTTTATACCTGAGGCCAGGAGCATAAGGAGGACCTTCGTGTTGAGTGTCGTTGAAGTGGGGAGGGCCTCTACTGGAGTTGATGATGGTGGATTGGGGGGTAACTCCATGCTGGGTTCTAGAGTAGGGACGACCTAAACTCTATCAATTGATGGGATGGAATGGGCCTCTAAACTAGACATCATCATCGCATATCAGCACATGATGACTACTGCTTTCACCAATGACTGGGGAAGTCAACTCAATCGGATTGTGAGGTGGCTGGTGTCTTACTCCAGGCCAGGCATGGAAGCATCCCTACTCTAGGATAGGGAAGCTCCCATACTATGGAAAACAATAGGGATCGAATAGAACAATCCAATAGTGTATCGAGCCATAGGATCCATGGAAGATGATTCCCCATGGATGGAATCTTCCTGAGCTTGCTCCTGACATTGACACCATGTTAGTCGAACTAGAGCCCGCTATGCAGGGGTATGGACCACCTGTTCCTCAGTCTGTGGGACCGGCTAGAGATGTTGATGGGGCCAGGTGGGAGATCTCCTAGGTGGATACCTAGTTGAAGTCCTAGCAAGAAATACTCATACATCCCTTACATCATCAGCATAAGAGTGTGAATTGTAGGATTGCTTTAGGGATAGGCTCACAATGTTTTTGAAGGTCATATTGGGGAGTAGCGGTTCCTGCAAAGCCTTTAGGGTCGATAGCATTGATGGGAAACAAAATCATCCAGATATTGATGGGCCATGTATCTTGTCAGGAAAACCCATCATGTTCGCATCGGTAGACAAGTGTATTAATCACAATCCGCCAAATAAATTCAGAGGGTGAGAGGTGGCATGGGTGCTCGATATCTATGGTCATGGATGTTGCTGTAGAAGATATAAAGCCATACAGGAATACCATGTTAGAATTTCCCCTTCCCTTGTGTACATGGGAAGGAGGTGATTAGTTTCATATATATATAGAATGGGCTCTACAAATAAATAAAATTAAACCATTAGTACAGATAATAGGAATGTTATGCCTAGTTCCCCAACACTGTTCAATATTTTATGGAATGATAAAAACAAAGACACTGAAAACGTCATAGACCGGGATTCGCAATGTTCAACTTCCCCAAATCCTAGTGAGTTTCATGCAAGGATCACTATTTTTATGGTGGGTCTGGCACTGGATTGATGGATCCAATGACACTCTTATCTATTTATTTCTCGAACACTGCTAATCTCTATATTGTGGAGAATAATTCACGTCAGGTTCACCATTTCGGCTTCTGAGGCTTTTTCCGGGGTGTGCGCATCCATCCATGGGTACGTGCTGGATATTTACCCACAATATTGATTTCCAAATGTGGGTGACATCCATCACTTATTCAGATATGTTTTCTTATTGATTGAAACAGGATGATGGGATGTCGGTTCCTCTTTCCATGGGTTCCTCATTGGAATTCATCACCTAGTTCAGTTCTCCCTTAAATATTAATCCATTTTTCTTGAAACTGATCTTAGTGTCAAATATTTTAGGAATATAGTTAATTACATTACTTTTTTCAGGATATTACTTGGGGGTCAAGTCAAGGAAGAAACCTTTGGTCAATGGAGTAGTCACATTGCGCATCACTGGCGTGTCTGAGCGCCAGAACACTAGTACACATGGATTTCTTCTCCTTATGATAGGTATTTTCAAGGGAATGGATGCCAGAGGCATCCCACATTGAGTGCGGGGCATTTCAATCCATAGGAATGTCTTTAGAGTCTTCATTAACATTCCATGTTTGACATGGGGTATACCACGAGTTTAACATCTAGCGGAGATGGATCACACTGATCCAAACACTGATGGGAGTGGATCATATAGGAACATCCCTAGGAAGAATCACAACCAATGTTTATGAGATGGGTGGATCAATATTCCCAATGAGGATTAATATAGGGATGATTGGGTCCCGATAATTGGGAAACCAAGGTTTACCATTGATTAGGATTTAACCTCATGGAGGCCTCCTACATACCCTATATAAAGAACATGGATCAAAACCCACATATCTCAAGAGGGTGGGTCATGGGATTGGTGTATACATAATGGAAAACAACTCAAACATATTTTGGGGATTACATGTGGTTAGTGGACCAGGTGCTAAAATAGAGTAATGAAATGAATGGGGATTACACATGGTTAGCTACCTGAGGATGGCATGATTTCACCGGGATGTGGAAACCTGACTGGAATCATGATGGATATGGTGGAGTGTCAAAGGATGTGATGAGTGGGGATGGAACAAAGAATTGGTGTGAAGGTGATGGTGTTGGGTCATAATGTCAAAGAGGATTCCTACATATCCACATGGTATGGAATACAAGTCCATGAAGTTATAAAAATGGGACGATGAGTCACCTGAGGCAGTGACTTGTGGGAATGGACGCATGGATGGGACCCGAAGGAAGTAGAACCTACAGGTTGGGGCATGAGATTCCCAAAACATAGAGGCTCAAGGGAGAGACAAGGACGGGACATGAGTGATGGGATTGAACCTTATGAGGCTTCCTATGTACCATGATCAAAATGTAAAAATATAAAAGTCCACGTAGTTCAGATATAGAGGCATAATATCGAGGTTCACACAAATGATAGAAACCCGAAAACATGCTAGGGATTACGTGTGGTTAGCAGCCCATCACAAGAAGGAAACTTTTGGTTGGAGGTGTATGGGATGAGTGTGGGGCGTACCCATGGTTAGTAGCCCATGAACTAGTCTGAAACCACTAAGTGGTGGACAAATAATGTGGTTAACAAGAAAGGGGATGTTGAAGTTTACCAGTGCATGGGGTTGAACCTCAGAGAGGCTTCTTACATACCCTGTCTAGGAGTCAGAGATCAAAACACACATAGTTTGAAAGAATAATGTTTAGTCTCATGCTAGATTAAAAGGGAATACAATTTATTGGCCTGTTGGATAAAGGTGAGCCAACACTTAGTGGTCGAGACTGGTGGTGATGGGGCTTGAACCTCAAATAGGATTCTTACATACCATTCCTAGAGAGGAACCATATCAAAACCCATATAGTTCAAATATGTGGAATGGGGTTACAAACTAAGTATTCCCAAATTGGATGACATGGTCGATGCATACTCTAAGACAATGTAAATCATTCTCGGTGTGAGAGACAAGAGGCAACAAATATCTGATTATCTCATTATGAAAGGTGCATTTGCGAGGAATGGAGTAAGGGTTATGCATGGTTAGCGGACCATGGAGATGTACATTGGGATTTACTCTAAGAGGGAGGCCTGATAATGTTGTTTAGGTTTTACATGGAGACAACCCATGTGGTGCATGGAGACAAAGCTCAGAGGGAGAGTGGAGGGGGATGTCGCTCATGACCATCCCTTTCATGGTACTCTCGAGGCTTGTTGAACATTATATGTCACAGATGTGGGTGATTGATAGTTTATTGTCTTGCATCTAGGATTGTGGAGATTCAATCCCCACACCTAGGACATATATAATATACACACATTAACCCCTGTGGAATGGATGGCACACACAATGCCATGTGGAGATATGGTTGTGGACTGATGCATTTAGAGGCTCACATTTGTGTGGATAGGCAAAGAAGCAATATCTGTTAGCATGCCCATGTGAAGAAGTATGATGCAAGGCAATGCATCATGAATAACCACCCAAGGGACTTTTAAATTACTTTATACAATCATGGAGGGTCTTATAGGTGAAGTATGCATAATACATGGGTGTTACATATAATTAGTGCTTCGACATGATGCCTTTGGGTTAGGATGACACATAGAGAAAGTGAGGTAGGGGGAAAATAATATTTAACTATTTCATTCAATATAAGGGAAAATGCACATGATTGGACAGTTGCACACAAAATGAGTGGTTGTGTTCAAGGGGGAACAATACGCGCATGATTGTCTTGTTAGAAGGGAAATCTTTCATGCAAGAGGAATCTTTTTAATGCATTTGCCTGGGAGTAAAAGGAAATGGGTGAGGATCAAGTTCTAGTAAACCCCCCCCAAAGGAGGACCTTTGAGAGACATGTCATGGAAGATCATGTACCTTGAGGCAATGTCTTTCATGTAGTTGCAGAAGGGTCATGTACCCCACAATAGAGTCGCAGTTGATCTTCTGTAACCCTCTCCCGTGGTGAGTGGGTACACTTATATTTATAGCTGAAAACTTTGGTGGCAGCGCGAAAGGTGGACTGATTGCATGTGGTATTTTGACATTGCATTGGGCGTGAAAGATCTTGATTCAATTTCCAATCTTACAAGACATCTTAAGTTATTTTTCACCTCTGACTGGCTATTTTCCAGATGGTTGCCTTAGAAAATCCCATTTGACATCGCATTGCACACAAATGATCTTGTGTGCAATTTAAAATCTTACGTGCTAGGGAAATTTATTTCACACTAATACCGTGAGAATTATTCAGATAGTGGATGTGGGTGACCCATTTTGATGTCATATTGGATGCACAAGATCTTGTGTGCAATTTTCAATCTTACACATCGAACTCGGAACATATGCACACTTACCTTGGGCATCTTGGTACTGTTCGATGATTCAAAATATGCCTTTGGCGGGCTCAAAAATGTCCATTCATGGCCTTAATCGAAATTCAGCAACAAAAAAAAACATCTAATGGTTATTTTTCAAACATGAATGAAAATAATTTTTATATAAAATTTATGAAATGTGAATTTTGTTTAGGAAATATTTCTTCCACTAGGAACATTGTAAATAAAGATGGCATTACACTTGATGCCACTGAAGATGAAGTGGTTTATTAATGGTGATAACCTAGAAATATTAATGAGATTTATTGTTTTATTGGAATAATAAGCTATTACTGGAATTTTTTTAAAAACATTTCATAGTTTTCTACCCCAAAAAATAATTTAACATGAATGGAATTAAAGTATATCTTTATAAATGAATATAATTAATTTTTCTTGGAATTGAATAGAATATTTGTGAATTCTATAGTTTTTCCTCTACCATATAGAATTAATTTATTTTTTATTTATAGTGATGTATATTTTAGAGGTATGATATTTGTTTTAATGTATAATTATCTAGTAATTTATCATGCTTCTTATCAATTAAAACAACATTAAAAAAAATATAATATGAATTTCCTTGAAATAATAGTTGTAGTGTTTTATTTAAAAATTTGGAGACATCATTTACATAGAGATAAGTGTGAAATATATAACGATCATAAAAGATTTGAGTACATATTCACTTAGAAAGAGTTGAATATGAGACTTGAGAGATGTATAAAATTGATAAATGATTATGAATTCACAATTCATTACTATCCATGAAATGAAATTGAAGTATCTAATTCATTGAGTTAGAAAAATAATGCAACAATAAACAAATTACAATTATAACATGACCCTTTAGTGAGTGATTTTATGTATTTTAACCTAGGAATTATTAATGAAGGATCTTCATTTATTTTGTTTTAGGTGGCAGTGCCATCAATTATGTCAAAAATAATTAAGCCTGATTAGAAAAAGGATCATGTTTTATTAGAAAAGGTGGATTACCTTAAGAACGGTATGTTTATAGAATATAATTTTGACTTAGAAGGTTTTATTAGTTTTGGAAAGTTATTATGTGTTCCTTGTGATTCTTAGTTAAAGAAATAATTATTTATTAAATCACATAGTTCAAATTTTTTTATTCACCCAAGCAACACTAAGATGTACAGATAACTTCAGGAGTATTACTGGTGTGATGTAATGAAAAGAGATATTGATGAATTTACGAAGAAATGTTTATTTTTTTAGTAGGTTAAAGTTTAATAACTTTTATAGAAGTCGATGCTTCTTCATTTTTTAGCGCCAAAATGGAAATGAGAAAATATATCCATGAATTCTATATTGTGATTGCTAAAGACATCATGAGGTAACAATTCAATTTGGATTATTGTTAATCGATTTACTAAATTTGAAAATTTCTTTATAATTCATGATACTATGTCTTTATATAATTTTTTTCCAACTATATATCAAAAAAATAGTTTGGTTATATAGAGTTTTTCATTCAATTATATCTGACAACAATAACAGGTTCACATAAATTTTTTTAAAAGGATATCAGAAGTCATTGGGAACTTAATTAAATTTCAGTAGAACCATTCATCCTCAGTTTGATGGATATTCTAAGAAAATGATTTAGACCATGTAAGGAATTTTTATTTCTTATTCAATGGAGTATACAGAGTTTGTAATCAACATGGTTTATAAAATTAATTTTTTTACAATAACGGTTTTCATTCTAGTATATTGATGGCACCTTTTGATCCATCATATAGAAAGTGGTGTTAGAATCCAATTTTATGGGATGAAGTTGGTGAAAGAATGTTTTTTGCGAAATTGTTGGTAGTGGAAATTTTTGAGAAGTTTATAATGATCCAAATACATATTACAACATCTCAGAGTAGATCAAAAGGTTTTGTAGATAACTAGTGGAATGATATTTCATCTGAGGCTGGTGATAATGTTTTAATTAAAGTACCTCAATAGAGAAGTTTTATTTATTTTGGTAAAAAGGGGATGATAATTTTATTTTTTTAACCAAAAAAATTCTTAGATAAATATGGATCAGTTGCCTATCGATTGTTCTTGCCTCCATGTTTATCCCAGGTACACAATGTTGTTTGTGATTCGATGTTAAACAAACATGTGTTATAATAATATTATTGTTTGATCATTTATGTAGTTCAATTAGAAGATAACATTTCTTATGAGGAACAAATAGTATATATTTTTAACCATAGAGAGAAATTTTGGTATAATAAGATGATTCACTAAGTTAAGGGTTTGTGAAAAAAATATGGTTGAAGATGCATTATGGGAATCCGGAAATGCTATGAGGGAAAGATATCCCCATTTTTTTAATAAGTGAATAAAATTATTTAGATGAAATTTCTTCAGGGTATAATGTAACAAACTAGGTAATAATGGAATAAATTATTTTCATATTTATTAGTATTCATGAATTAGATAATTATATCATTATAAAATTATTATAAAAATTTTAATTCAAAAAGAAATATCTTTATTAAACACTACTTTATAAGGTTTTATTTAAAAGTATAATATTAAAATAGTTTAATTTAAAATATAAAAAATAAATATCATTTTTTAATTATGAAATTACAAATTATCCTAAGATATATTTTTGATATATTATTTGAAAGATTGATTTTTCAATGAAAAGTGGAAAATATTGTTTTAAATTCAAAATTGAATTTTCTATTCAAGTATTTAAAAAGTAAAAATATATTTTGGTTTTGTTTCAAAATATATTTATTTAGTTTTTATAAAAATTAATCCATTAATTGTATTTGTAATGAATTTAATACTATAAATTGGTATGAAAATATATGTATACTTAAAAAGAATTTTTCTAAAAAACCATTTTTATCACATTTTACTGGTCTAATTTTAATTTATATTCTACAACTTTTGTGTTTTGAATCTTAAAACATAGATTCAAAATTTGGAATCATGAGATTTTAATTCCTCAAAATAGAGCCTTTTTCTTTTTAGTAATTATAAATAGTAACCGTAGTAAATATTTTTACCACGGTAAAGGTAAAATGGGACAATTAGTTGTAAAAATAATTTGATATGATCTAAAATGCAATCCGAACACTTGAATTAATTTTATTGTATGAGTGAATTTCATCTTTAACAATCCAATATTTGAATATATGAACTTTTGTTTTTATATGTCAATGATTATGACCTTTATAATACTTTATGTAAAGAAAAGAATAAAATATCAACGTCTTTGTTATATTACCTTTAATTTCTTCACGTAGGGATAAAAATATGGAATATTATATTATAAATAGTAATTTTAATTATAAATATTTTTTATATATCATTATAATTGATTTATAATTTTTAGTAATGAAATAATTACCCTAAATTCTAACCCCATGATGACATAATAATTTTTTAATTTAAAGAAAAATAAAAGAACTGAATTTTAATATATTTAAATTTATATAATTTGTATAAATTATTATCTTCCATAAATATTTAGAGAAGTATAACATTTTAGGAATGTTTAAAATTAATATATTCTAATTATATCGTTGTCTTCATGGTTTGAAAGTAAAATTAAATGAATTTTATCATGATTTACATAAAAAATATTTAATAATGAATAATGTTTTTTAAATGATTTAAAATTTAAAAAAATCATATATTCACCCAATAAAATGATAAATGTTTTATAATACCTACCACAGTCAATTTCTAGTCAATTATTCCTTTTTATATTATCTTTCTTGACCCCAAAAGAGTAAAAAATTTAATACCATGGTAATTGTGAAAAATGGTTTAAACGAGTTAAAACAAAAATATAAGGGTGAAAACATCTCCTAAACAAGTACAATTTTTATTTGATGATATTATTATGACTCATAATTATCTTATATTTTAATGTTATGAATTTGTGTCCCTTTTAATATGGAAATTATTTTATATTATTTAAATATTTTAAGAAATTGCACGAGTCCCCCTTTTTTTATAAAGGGTTACTCTTAGTCTCTTTTATTCACACCAAAAAACCATTTATTTCATCAAATAGTTGACCAAATAAATTCTTTATATACCTAACCACATATTATTGGACTTTTATAAATTAGAGAACCAACCTAAGAATGTTTTTTCTGTAAAACTTAAGAGCTTGTCCAAAGAAGAGGTACATTTCTTAACTAAGAATTTTCATATTGTTTTCTTTTATACCTCCTTAAAATATCCATCAAACATGATTAAATAATAACAAAAATATATTCCATATAATAATATTTTATTCTATTAATTAAATAACCTATATCCATCTCCACTTCCGTTAAATGGGAAGAAGAACCATAATTCATCATGAACTGTTCTAACATGTTCTCCATCAACACCTCTCAGGGATAGTTATAACGATGGATTATATATATATATATATATGATATTTTTGATGAATTAAACTTGATTTCTCTCTCAAAATGGTACATGACCGGAATTTTCAACATACCCGAAGGGAATTCCTAATCCCCATAGGTGGTGCCTAGCATATGGGCATCAACAAAAAACAGGGGGAATGTGTTTTCAAAACTTGAAAAAGAAAACATGGAATATATATACATGTATATAAAGAAAAAATAGAAGAAAAAATGAATATATATATATATATATATATGTCAAAACAAAAAGAGAATAATGAAAGAGAAAAAACTGAAACAGTAGCAAAACAATATCCAAGAGACAAGTCCAATTACAAAGATTGAAAAATAAAAACTACTACTCCAATTGTAGAGACCCAAAGGTTGATGTACATGGACATTACATTACTTTTGGGGAATACTGAATACATAACAAAAACAAACAACAAAGAACCGTAATAGTTTAGTATCTTTTGAAACTCATAACGTAATCTTCTAATCATGGTGAAAGATCTTCAACATCTCCCATAATGATCTTCCCCTTTTGGTTTACTTACCTAAAAACATTTTTTAATTCATGGGGAAAAGAAAACATATAAAGGGTGAGATCAATTGCTCAGTAAGGGTATGAATGGATAAAATAAAACAAATCATAAATATTTGAACATAAAAACATGAACATAATATTTAAACATCAAAATCATGGGCAATGACATAAAACATGGCAGTACATAAGGAATAGATCATAAATAAACATTAATGATGATAAAATAGCATGGGAATAAAAAATGTGATTGTGGAAACTATGAAGAACATGATATTATTTCTATAGTAGCCAAGACATTGCTTTCAACACCATCTTAGTGGACAATGTTTATTTCTTAATCGAGTTCACTCCTCGTTCCAGTCCAGTATTACTAAACCAGATTAACTTACCATTCCACCCATGTATATCTCATGAGATATAAATCATTATCCAATGCATTTTAGGGAGATATAGGTCCCACCCATCTCATAATGAAACCATTCTTACTTTTTCCACAACATGAACATAAATCATTCATCATTGCCCAAAGTATAAAATGGGTTTCATAAACATCATCCCATCATAACATAATCCATAAAAAAATGGATATCATTTCATCATAATAAAAGTAAAACCATGTAAATCATAGAGACATTATACTTGAAACATACACATATGTAATAATTTCATTTTAGATTGAAAATGGTTTTGACAAAACGCTTGAAATGAATTCTTGAAGAAAATATCCTTTCTTTTCAAAATCATTTTGTTTTCTCAAAATGCCATGAAATTTTAAAAGAAAAGGGTTTAATTGAAAACAATCATTCAATATTGTATAGTAAGCTTCATGAAGATGAGGCGTTATGAAACTGTAATTTTTTTTTCACGCCGTATAAGTTAAAAATAACATTCTCCTCGTACTTTTGTCGAAAAAGTCAAAAAGTACCTCGTATGGTAAAAAAATGATTTCTTACATACCATGTAGTAAAAGTCAAAAACGGTTAAATAGGATTTTAAAAATACATGAAAACATTTTTATGAAACCTGGACATTGATGATAACAATAACCCCAGTAAATACTTACGAATAAACAATCTCGGATAAGAATGAGATTGGAATAGTTATCCCTTACCTTATGTCCGATATGCTTCGTATGTATCTGAAACTACTGTATAATGATTTAAATAATGTAATTGACTTTTTACAGAATCATATTTATTTTTATGATATCATATATTTACTTTTGACTTTATATTACCCGTTCTTTTGCAAATTCGATGTAAAAGTAGCGATATGGGTAAAATCGTTTCATTTATTGTACGTATTTCAACTTGTTGTTCTTGATATTATTACTTATATCATGATTTACCTAATTCCAAAATGTAAAACATGATTTATATATAATATATATTCAGTATATACATATATATATATATATGATAGAACGATAAATGGAATGAAATACCCCAATCATGGAGACGGTAGGCCGTACGTGCGCATGAACGCTGTTTTCGTTTCTTTATTGAATTGAATGGAACTAAGTAGATGACATAAATAAATATATACATAAATACAGTATCATTATTATGTCATATATTTCATTATTACTTATTATATATACTTTATAATCATTCATTAATGGTTAATCATTGAGAATGAATCTCATCGCGTCGTGGAGACGGTAGTCCGTACGTACGCACGAGCGACAATATCATTCCCATGATCATGGAATTGTATTGTAGTGTATGTATAATATTTCATAATCAATATCACTTTACAATAATAATATATAGTTATTTATTTACACCATTATACCCATCCTAGTAAGGTGGTGGTCGAAAACAGATTACACCACGACGTGGAGACAGTATTCCGTACGTACGCACGCGTGGTGATTTCATTTTCCGTAGGATGGATAGAATGTGAAATAGAATTGTTTCATATTTATAATAACATACCAGTATATGATTGATACTGATGTTATTACTTCATAGTTAAACAACTAAAGAAGAGGAAGTAGAATAAGAAATAAATTTGAAAGAATCGGTAACGAATATTACCTCTTCTTCGACACGCCTCTTTGAAACCTCCTCTTAGGGAAATAAAATTGATCTTTGAAGAAGACCAGGGCCTCTAGAATATTTCTAGGAAAGTTGAGAAGGGAAATGGGCAGGGTTTGGACGAGCTTGAAGGCTCAATGTTGTGTAAAGATGCGATGAAGGAGGTTCCCTCTTATAAGGGAGGAGAGGGGCACCTTTGGAAATCTTAAAAATATTAAATCATATTAAATCTAACCCAACTTAAAAACCTCCAAAAATGACTCATATTAGAATATTAGATGATATAGGGTTGTAATATCATAAAACAATAAAATTTAGACTTGTATGTAATTTATTTTAAACATTGTCAACATGATTTATCCTTATTGAATCTATTAAAGTTTATTTGTGGTAATAAGATTATAAATTTTAAATTGTTATAAATAATTACTTATATTCTGTGAAATATCCATAATTAGATAATTTATGACATTTTAGACAATATAAATTTCAATGTATAGTTTTTAAATATTTTTGTTATTTTTAAACAATTTAATAATATGTTATTTTTATAATATAACAATAGTGTCAATTTTGACACTATCTCTTTATTTGAATTTAAATAAAATACAAAGAGAGGATATATTCGAAATAAAATATCTAATAGGTTCCTAACATGTCATAGTAATCTATAAAATTAGTGGAACACATTAAATAGTTCATATAATATTTAGTTTACTATTTCTAAAACCATTTATTTGATATTTATCTTAATAAAATAATTACTACAACATTTTTGTATAATTAATAAATATACTTATTTGTTGCATAAAAATAAAAAATAAAAAACAAGGATGAAGATAAATCTTATATATTTAATAGGAATACATTTATTAAGATTTATCTTCTAAGAAACTCAAATTTTAAAATGTTATATTTATTAAATTATGAAGGTGACAACTTTGACATCATATAAAATAAAATATTATAAGTGTCACAATAACTTTTATAAGACTTAAAACGGTCATATATTTTGTAATTGGATGCTTATGGTATATATATACACTACCAATAAGTTTTGGTCCGGTTTGTGATCCTTTTAATGGGTATTATTATTACAATAAAAACTATATTACTTATTTTTCACTAAATAAATAATTTCTGCATCATTAATGTATAAGCTATCAAAGTAATTAAATATCTCTTAAAAATTATAAATAAATTACCATGATAAAGAAAAACATTTTATATTTCAAATTATTATTTATAACCGAATTTATATTCTGTATAAACTTATATTAAAAATACTTTAATTACTAAAGTTGAGTGAGACATATTTCACTTTCCTTTAAATAAAATTAACTAAAGGTCTTAATCACCTCCAAGTGGGTTCCAATGGATTCCATTTCGACCCAAATATGCCTTAGGACGAAATATAAACATCCAATTATATTAATACAAGTTTTAGGGTAATTTTATAATATTATATTTACCCTTAATTACCCGATTTACCTTTTACTATGGTAAATAAAATTTACCGTAGTTACTATTCATAATGCCCAAAAATAAAAAGTTTACTATTAAAAAAATTTGGAATCACTGATTACAAATATGGAATCCATTTTTCTAAATTCAATACACAAAATTTTCATAAATTAATTTAAAATTAATCTCGTTGTTAAGAAAACAAGTTTTAAAAGTTAAAACATTGCAAAATATTGAAATGATTTTACATATGAATTCATTGTAAAATCAATGCTAATGACATACATTATATTAAATGGTAAAAATATATTCTATTTATACTTTAAAACTATTCAATATTATAATTTAACCATATAAATTATTATGATGAAAAAAGTTGTTTTTAATTAAAATAGAGCATGTTTTTACTATTCATTAAAATATGAAAGTTATCAGAAAAATATCAATACATTATCCAATGTAAATTTTTATATCATGATTCAAAAGAATAATTTTATTTTGTAAAATTTAACTTATAAAATTTTCAAATATTATATTTAAAATGGGTGCGCCATCAAAAGGCGGCAAAACTGCATTTTTTGAAAAATACTTATTTCACCTGAAACATTTATTTTGTTCTCATACCATGTTCTATAAAATGTGTAAGATGAATTATAATGTCATAAAATTAAAAATTTAGTTAATACTATTCATAACGACTAGTTCATAATAATATTATAAAAATATATCGTTGTTTAGTGAAACCCGGTATTGCGTACAACACACGCTATCGAGGAAGGTCGTGATTGTGTGTAATGAAAGCCAAGTCTGGGTTGCATGTAGTGCAAGACTCATTTGTTGTTGTGTATAACAAAATCCAACCATATTTCATTTATACATTGAATATATATATATATATACATACTTAATGTTTCATAGAATAACTACTATCAAACAAACTTGAAATTTTGTGTAACACGATCCAAGAATAGTGTTGCATATACTGCAAACTAATATGGTGTTGCATATAGCACAAGATAATATTGGAGTCGTGTACAACATAAGATATGAAAGAAATTAAAAAGAATATATATCATAAAATCTCAGGGTGTTACATTCTACCCCCCTTAAAATAAATTTCTCACTTGAAATTCGTCGGAGTAATAAATGGTTTATTACATGAGTGTTTCTTTCATAGAAACCCACATCGTAAAAAGGAATACCAAAACATTTATTTAAAAACTAAAGTATGAAACGTAATGGTTACCTAAATTAACTAATCACTTGGTTTCCACATAGGATTACATAGGTGAAAATATGGATATGGAAGTGAAATCTAACAATCAAGTTCTGATGGAGAGTGGTAGAGAACATGGCTATGAAAAAGCCAACAATCACAAAGCCATAAATTTTTGATGATCTAAGGTAGCATCTAAATCATCAGATATAAGGGCACTAGGAAAACATTTTTGGTTTTCAGGGTCATTTCCCTAATGTTGATGAATTTTAATTAGAATAAATGCTTCCTTTATTTCGATATAATTTCACCGTTTTCGTACCTTGAAGAATTTCCACCTCATCTCATAAAGAAATGAAGTTGAATTTTTCATTCGTGAAGTGTTAGCAGATCATGTGATAGAATGATGGGTCATTCCATCTGTCTCAAACAAAAGGATAGCAATAGTTATATACATAATTTCATCTATCATATATCATTCCAAAAATGTAATTATACTTCATCTATCATACCGCTTAATAAAATAAAACTAGTTTCTACTAACCAGGGACTTCCTGTAGGCAAGTGGTAGGTAATAATGGCCTGTCGCACTTCGGTTGTGGGTTCAATTCCCACAGCCTTGTCCGACACGACGGGTTGTCGCCCGTCCTACATGTTTTCCTTTTTCTAAAACTACATTATTATAACATTACATCAATAACATCAAAAAAAGTTCTAGCCTTAAACAATACAATTTGATTTCTAACTTAATCTATTCTAATCTTTAGGCTTACCCAAAATCATAGTATAAGGAAAAATATTGATAGAGAGGTCATCTACCAAGCATGTAAATACCATCATTTATCCCCCATATAAGATATATCTTGTTGGTCACATTAAAAACATGTGAATAGCTTAATCATGCATTCTCTTGAAAAATGAATACCCAATTAATCTTAGTGAAAACATGAAAGCTGTCAAACATTAACTCTTTCCACATACCAAAATCCAAAAATTCTATATACTCAAACCATGATATAAATTTTTCCTTATATCAGTCATGAGCTCATGAATACAGTCAAACATTTCATTTTCTCCTTATCCCTTCATTATGCACATCTCATCTTCCTTCCAAAAATATCTCAATTGCTTTCCATGGTTACCGGTACCATAAAATTATTGAAAACCACAATAGACCAATACATAAATATTCCAATATTCCATGATACTATATACAACATTATTTTGGAATCCCATTACATAAACACTTAATCATTCCACCACATCGTTGTCATATTCAACATCACCAACAATGATCACATGTGACTTACCTTTATCCTTTTCCTTAAGTGGGTTCTCATGTATATCATCATTAACCCTTGGATTAAGGAATTGATTAACATAATGCCCCATTTCATTACACTTGAATCATTGAAGTGTTGTTGGTGCGTTCACTGCAGTCTTTTCTTTATTCACATCATTAGCAACCCTTTTTCCATTACTTTGAAACTCAGATGCTCGATGACCTTATTTTCCACACTTAAAACATTTTCTAGTCCCTTTAAGACAATCTCCACCATGCTTCTTTCCACACTTTGACCATAAAGAAACATTCCTCTTCTTTTCACCATTTTTCTGAGATTTCTCCTTGAACTCTATCTTTCGTTTCTTGTGCAAACCATGAGATGGATATGTAACACCAACTTCCATTTATACCTTGATAGCACAACACGCAATTTCATCCTAGCTACTGAAGTCTATTATAGCTAATTCCTGTCTAAGTCTCGGTTTTAGGCCACTGAAGAATCAATCAACTTTACTTTAAGGTTGGATGATAAAGCCAAATGCATACCTTGCAAGCCTTGTAAAATTTTCTTCGTATATACCAACAGATTCATCATCCTTTTGCTTAAGCTTAAGGAAATACTTTTCCATATTTTTTCGAAGAATATGAGGGAAATACTTATTTAAAAATAAGTTCTTGAACTTATCCCATTCCATGGATTCAATTTCATCTCGGGGCCTCATATTCTTAATTAGAGTCCACCATTGATCTGCTTCACCTTCTAAACGGTAAATATCCAGAATGGATTTTTCATGTTCCGAACAACAAAGTATAGAAAATATCTTTTCAATGGTACTAATCCATTTTTCAGCAAAAAGTGGATCAGAAGTCCCACTTAAAGAAGGTGGACGTTGCCTCATGAAGGACTCAACAGAATCTTGTTCCCTTCTCTACTCATTTGGATGTCCAGAATGATTCATAGCTTGTTTAAGTATAGAGCTAATATTTTTCAGTCCATCTCTCATAACATTGGTTTGTTCAAGAGTACAATCATTGAATTTTCCATTACATTGATCAACATGGTTCTTTTGGGTTGCAGCCATCATCTAAAACCCAAAAAGAATAGTGTGAGAGGCAAAAATCATGCTAGGAAAATAACATAATCAAGGGGAGTAATTTCAATCTCTAACATCATAGGTTTAATCCTAGGTTATTCATGATCGTTATCATAATTCTAGGGCTATAACCTATACATATATCTAACCTTAGAGACATCACTAGACATACCTTAGAAATATATCTAAGGATTTCACTAAAGTGTTCACATCCTTGTTTCCAAAGGTTAACTAAAACTGGCTCTGATACCAACTGTAGAGACCCAAAGAATGACATACATGGAAATTACATTACTTTTGTGGAATATAGAATACATAACAAAAACAAACACCAAAGGACCGTAATAGTTTAGTTTCTTTGGAAACTCGGAATGTAATCTTCTAATCATGGTGAAAGATCTTCAACATATCCCATAAAGATCTTCCCCTTTTGGTTTTCTTACCTACAAACTTTCTTTAAATAATGGGGAAAATAAAAACATATAATGGGTGAGCTCAAATGCTCAGTAAGTGTAAGCATGGATAAAATAAAACAAATCATAAAAATTTGAACGTAAAAACATGAACATAATGTTTAAACATCAAAATTTTGGGCAATTACATAAAACATGGCAGTACATAAGGCATAGATCATAAAGAAACATTAATCATGATAAAAAATCATGGGAATAAAACATGTGATTTTGAAAACCATTAAGTACATTATATGATTTCCATAGTATCCAAGGCATTGCTTCCAAGACCATCTTAGTGGACAAAGTCCCTTTCTGAATCGAGTTCACTCCTCGTTCCTGTCCATTATTACTGAAACGGATAAACATACCATTCCAGCCATGTCTATCTCATGAGATATAAGTCTTTACCCAATTCATTGGAGGTAGATATAGGTCTCACCCCTCTTATAATGAAATCATTCTTACTTGTGCCACAACATGAACATAAATCATTCATCATTACCCAAAGTATAAAATGGGTTTTATAAACATCATCCAATCATAACATAATCCATACAAAAAAAATGGATATCATTTCATCATAAGAAAAGTGAAACCATTTAAATCATAGAGACATTATACTTGAAACATACACATACGTAATAATTTCATCTTATATAGAAAATGGTTTTGATAAAACACTTGAAATGAATTCTTGAGGAAAATATCCTTTCTTTTCAAAATCATTTTATTTTCTCAAAATGCCATGAAATTTTAAAATAAAAGGGTTTTTTTAAAATAATCATCCAATCTTGTATATTAAGATTCATAAAAATGAGGCGTTATGAAACCATAAAAATCTGTTCACACCGTATAAGTGAAAAATAATATTCTCCTCATACTTTTGTCGAAAAAGTCAAAAAGTACCTCGTATGGTAAAAGAATGAAAGATTCCTTACATGCCAAGTATTAAAAGTAAAAAATTTTTAAAAATGAACTTAAACATAAATGAAACCATTTTTAGGAAACATGGACATGGAAGATAACAATAACCCCAGTAAATACTTACGAATAAACAATCTCGGATAAGAACGAGATTGGAATAGTTATGCCTTACCTTATGTCCGATATGCTTCATATGTATCTGAACCTACGGTATAATGATTTAAATAATTTCATTGACTTGATACAGAATCATATTCATTGTTATGATATCATATATTTACTTATGACTTTATATTACCCGTTCTTTTGCAAATTCATTGTAAAAGCAGCGATTTGGGTAAAATCGTTTCATTTATTGTACGTATTTCGACTTATTGTTCTTGATATTATTACCTATATCATGATTTACTTAATTCCATAATGAAAAACATGATTTATATATATTATATATTCAGTATATATATATATATGATAAAATGATAAATGGAATGAAATACACCGTTCATGGAGACGGTAGGCCGTACGTACGTATGAACGCTGTTTTAGTTTCCTTATTGAATTGAATGGAACTAAGTAGATGACATACATATATATATACATGAATACAGTATCATTTTTATTTCATATATTTCATGATTACTTATTATATATACTTTATAATCATTCATGAATGGTTAATCATTGAGAATGAATCTCATCCCGTCGTGGACACGGTAGTCCGTACCTACGCACGAGCGACAATATCCTTCCCATGATCATGGAATTATATTGAAGTGTATGTATAATATTTTAGAATCAATATAAATTTACAATTATCATATATAGTTATTTATATACACCATTATACCCATCCTAGTAAGGTGGTGGTCGAAAACAGATTACACCACGGCGTGGAGACGGTATTCCGTACGTACGCACGCGCGGTGATTTCGTTTTCCATAGGATGGATAGAAGGTGAAATAAGGTTGTTTCATATTTATAATAACATACTTGTATATTAGTGATACTGATTTTATTACTTCATAACGAAACAACTAAAGAAGAGGAAGTAGAAGAAGAAATAAATTCGAAAGAATCTGTAATGGATATTACCTTTTCTTCGACACGCCTCTTTGAAAACGCCTCTTAGGGCCCTAAAATTTGTCTTTTAAGAAGACCAGGACCTCTAGAAAATTTCTATGGAAGTTTAGAAGGTAAATTTCCAGGGTCTGGTCGAGCGTGAAGGCTCAAAGTTGTGTAAATATGAGAGGGACGAGGTTCCCTTTTATAAGGGAGGAGAGGGGCACCATTGGAAATCTCAAAAATATTAATTTATAATAAATCCAAACCCACTTAAAAACCTCCAAAAATGACTCATATTCAAATATTAGATGTTATAGGGTTGTAATATTATCAACCAATAAAATTTAGACATATAGGGAATTTATTTTAAAAATTTTCAACTTGATTTATCCTTATTTAATCTATTAAATTGTATTTGTGGAAATAAGATTCTAAATTTTAAATTGTTATAAATAATTACTTATGTGCTGTGAATTATCTATAATTAGATAATTTTTGACATTTTAAACTATATAAATTTTAATTTATAATTTTTAAATATTTTTGGGATTTTTAAACAATTTAAAAATATGTTATTTTGATAAAATAACAATAGTGTCAATTTTGAAACTATTCATTTATTTGAATTTAAATAAAATCCACACAGAGGATATAATCGAAGTAAAATATTTAATAGGTTACTAACATGAAATAGTAATCTAGAAAATTAGTGGAGCACATTGAATAGTTCATATAATATTTATTTTACTATTTGTAAAACCATTTATTTGATATTTCTCTTAATAAAATAATTACTACAACATTTTTGTATAATTATTAAATATACTTATTTGTTGTATAAAAATTAAAAATAAAATACTAAGATGACGATAAATCTTCCATATTTTATAATAATATATTTAGTCTGATTTATCTTCTAAAAAACCCAAATTTTAGAATGTTATATTTATTAAATTATGAAGGTGAAAACATTGAAATCATATAAAATAAAATAATATAAGTGTCATGATCACTTTTATAAGACTCCAAACGGTCATATATTCTATAATTGGATTCTTATGGTTTATATATACACTTCAAATAAGTTTTTGTCTGGTTTTGGAGCCTTTTAATGGGTATTATTATTTCAAGAAAAACTATATTACTTATTTTTCACTAAATAAATAATTTCTGCATCATTAATGTATAAGCTATTAAAGTAATTAAATGTCTCTTAAAAATTATAAATCAATTACCATGATGAATAAATACATTTCATCTTTCAAATGAGTATTTATAACCAAATTTATATTCTGTACAAAATTATATTAAAAATACTTTAATTATTGAAGTCGAGTGAGACATATTTCACATTCCTTTAAATAAAATAAGCTAAAGGTCTTAATCGCCTCCAAGTGGGTTCCAATGGATTACATTTCGACCCAAATATGACTTAGGACGAAATATAAACATCCAATTATATTAATACAAGTGTTAGGGTAATTTTATAATATTATATTTACCCTTAATTACCCGATTTACCTTTTACTCTGGTAAATAAAATTTACCGTAGTTACTATTCATAATTCCCAAAAATAAAAAGTATCCTATTAACATAATTTTGAAACATTGATTCCAAATATGGAATCAATTTTTCTAAATTCAATACACAAATTTTATAGAAATTAATTTAAAATTAATTCTGTTTTTAAGAATACGAGTTTTAAAAGTTAAAACATTGTAAAAGATTGAAATGATTTTACCTATGAATTCAATGTAAAATCAATACTAATGACATAAATTATATTAAATGGTAAAAATATATTCTATTTATACTTTAAAACTATTCAATATTATAATTTAACCATATAAATTATTATGATGAAAAAAGTTGTTTTAAATTAAAATATATCGGGTTTTTACGATTCATTAAAATAAGAAAGTTATCAGAAAAATATCAAAACTTTATCCAATGTAAATTTTTATATCCTGATTCAAAAAAAATTATTTTGTAAGATTTAACTTATAAACTTGTCAAAAATTATATTTAAAATGGGTGCGCCATCAAAAGGCGGCAAAAGTGCATTTTTTGAAAAATATTTATTTCACCCAAAAAATTAATTTTGTTCTCATACCATGTTCTATAAAATGTGTAAGATGAATTATAATGTCATAAAATTATAAATTTAGTTAATAATATTCATAACGGCTAGTTCATAATAATATTATAATAATATATTGTTGTTTAGTGAAACCCGGTATTGCGTACAACACACGCTATCGAGGAAGGTCGTGATTGCATGTAATGTAAGCCATGTCAGGGTTACGTGTAGTGAAAGACTCCTTTGTTGTTTCGTATAACAAAATCCAACCATATTTCATTTATACATTGTGTAACGCCCCGACCCCAGCTACCCAGAGTCAGTACATTACTTCGTAACATTGGCATGATCACAAAAGATCAAGTCTCGAAAGACCGATTAGTTTAGTAGCCTTGGAAACACTAGATACATTCATTAATGTTACATTACAACATAAGGAGAAAAACTAAAATAACAAAGTCTCCATAGTACACACTCATATCCTCTTCTGACTATCCCTGCAGATCATTCATAAAATACTTCTTCACATCCTGGAAAATATTAAAACATTGAAAGGGGTGAGCTCAGATGCTCAGTAAGGATAACAATACTGCGGAAGCTTTCATAAGAAAACATAAGCATTTAAGGCAATGTATAACTAAAATAAAAGCCTTATAAACATGAACATCAACATAATATGGCAAAATTAAAATGAGATAATGCCATTTACTTATTCACATGTTTATTCTACTGGTCGAATAATCACAAGCAATATCAATAACCACTTTCATAATGATGGAATGCATAATGCCAGACTATCATAACCACGTGGCCAAGGCCTCGTTCCAAGACCACAAATAAGATTTTGTCAAGGCCTTGTGCCAAGACACTAGTTTGTCTCATGAGACCTGCCGATGCTTCGAGGAGCTATAGCGGGCTCCACCCGTCACTTATTAAGTCCAATGCATTCCTCATATAAATAGGTTTAAACATATCATAAACCATAACATAATCGTATCACATGAAACATGCATAAATGAAACATAACATTTCCACATTTCAATAACAAGATTTCAATACAACACATTGATATAATAAAAACTATTTCAAAACCATTTTCAATAACAAAATAAAGGAAAGTTAAAACATTGTATTTATTTTTCATTAAAAAAAGTGATGGCTTGTAGAGGACGCTGAAACTCAAATAATGGTCACGGCGGCGGAGAAGTCATTTTCGCCGCATATGTACGGAAAGAAAAACATTCCCTTTTTGTCGTTTAGTAAAACTCTTCGTATAAAAAAGATTCCTTTTGAATAAATGTAAAAGTCAAAGGGGTTTATACACCGTATAAAAGAATGTTGTGTATAAAACCAAATATGCTTCAATGAAAGGAGATTGAGACGAAGTCCTTAAAAATATCATTTCTAAAATAAAATAGATCTATTATGTGTATTCACTATAGGTACACATAAAGAATACAAAATAAGACATAATAATATCATGACATAATTTGAAAGTCGGAGATTAACCCAAAGAATGGAAGTTGGGTTAAGAAATTCCCTTACCTTCTGTCCGACTTGACTCAACCGTTCTTTAACCTCCTGAATAATAAACTAGAGTTAATATATACCTTATTAAGAACCATTTTCAATTTCATTATCCTTTTTATATCACTTATTACAATGTTATGAATATTATGTAATTATTCAAGTTAATAACGATCGTTTTGTCGATCTTTGGTAACTTGAGTCAACAATAAACTTCTTATAATTACAAGTTGTTCATGTGGTAGAATATCCATTATATCCAGAATTATATTCATGATTTATATGTCATATATATCTTATATATCCAGTATATACATTCATTTATAATATTACGTAACATTTAGAGGTAAGAAATGAAATGCACCGTTCATGGAGACGGTAAGCCGTACGTACGCATGAACGCTACTTTCATTTCAATTTCATATTTAATGGAACTAAATAATAATGATATAAATGTATAATATAATTACAGTATAATATAGTGTATAATACCATTTACTCCATCCTTTATACATCCCACATATGGCATTAACGATTCAAATCACTTTGAGGGGGCGGTAGTCCGCACTTCCTAAAATGAAATTATCGCGTTTTACCCATAATGGAAATCATAAATTATGCCATAAATGAGAAATACAGAAGAATAAGTAAAACATAAACATATTATATATCATATATAAAAATATTGACATCTTAATGGCCACATTTTAAGGTGTTATATGAGTGTTGAACAATCATCGTTTCGTGAGGCAGAAATTCGCCATCCACAGAAACCGTATGTTCTTTAACCATTAGATGTAGGTGTGTGTAAGTGTAGCTCGAATACTTCTTATAACAACATCCTAGTATATTTAGTATACTGGTTTTGTTACAAAATAAATGAATAAAAAGCGTTTAGGGGGTTGGAGAAGAAAAATAAAACAAAACAACATTAGAGAAGACATTACCTCAAAATCGGGTAACTCTTTTTGATTTGAGCCAAAGGCTTCCTTGGGAAGAGTTCTGCCCAAATTAAGGCTTCTAGGAGTGATAGGGGGAAGTTGGGAGAGTATTTGGGCAGAGGTTGGCCGATCCAAATGGCTTGAAAGTGTAAATGAGGTGGGAGAGGTGGGGGCCTTTTATAAGTGGAGAGGAGGGGCACTTTTGGAAAGATTGAAATGTTATATTATTTCACAATGATTTTCGGATTCTAAAGGTCCCACACTTATATAATTCGAGGATAAGGTGATAAGGTTTCGAAATCTCCTCATCCAATAGGATTTGGACAAGTGTAAGCCTTGGATTTTTCATTATCTTCTCATTTTATTTAAATCGTTAAATAATGAGGTCATCGCTGCATCATAATGATGTCATAAATAATTTAATTTATTTAATTTCTAAAAATTATAAAAAAAATACTATGATGTAGGAAATATTTTTATCTTTATAATGAATATTTATAGTCAAAATTTGGACTTGTGTAACCCCACTTAAAAACTGTTTTAGTAAAATAACTCATGTTTGTGTCAATTTAATTTTAACATTATATAAATATATATTAATGTCATTTTCCAACTAAAGTGGCTCCATGGGGTCCCCAAGTTGACCAATGGGTTGTCTTTGTCGGACATGACTCATCCAACAGGAGTAGGACAAGTGTCATGTTCATCTCATATTATTAAAACATTATTTGTACCTTAAACTACACTAATTACCTCTAATCGCGATTAAGAACTTAAAAGTTACTATTCACCAAAAAATTATTTTAATCTCATTGAACCACATTTTAATTATTAATGACAACCATTTATGTTGGATTTTTGAAAATCAAATCACAGAAGTGGTAATATTTCATTTAAACGAAAAATCAGTTATTTAACTACCACTTAGTGGTTTCACTATTCATCAAAAATTGAAGTTTTTCAGAACAATGCCAAAATTTCACTCTAATCTATAACTGATATTCCGAATTCAAAAATGATGTCTATTTTAAAAAATTCCAAACATATAAGTTTCATTAATTAATTTAATAATTAATTCCCGCTGTTACGACAAATAGCGTGTTTTTAAGAAACAATTTATATCAAAAGATTGGCAATTGTTTATGTCCAATTTCAATGATAATTAATTCTAATGACCACCTTTGGATAAAATGTTAAAAATATATTATAATTATACCTTAAAACCACTAAATAGTAGAATTTATCACAATAAATTATTTTGATTAAAAAAGTTGTTTTAAAGTATTTTTCACTATTCATAAAAATTAGAAGTTCTCAGAAAAATACCAAAAATTCAACATAGGCTAATTTCGATATTCCGAATCCAAAAATGAAGTCCATTTTGAAATATAAAATTTCTATAATTTTAAAAAGTGGTTATTACTATTCATAATGGCTACTTTGATTAGTCATGGTGTTTTAGAACTCGAAGTTGCGTACAATGCAAGCTATTGCATTATTGAATGAGAAGCGTATCGTGGAAGCTCGGGGTGTTACACATTGAATATATATATATACATACTCAATGTTGCGTATAATAACTACTATCAAACAAACTTGAAATTGTTTGTAACACGATCCAAGAATAGTGTTGCGTATACTGCAAACTAATACGGCGTTGCGTATAGTGAAAGAAAATCTTGGTGTAGCGTAAAACAGAAGATATAAAAGAAATTAAAAAGAATATATCTCATAAAATATCAGGGTTTTACACCAATAGTCTCTATTATATTACATGGGAAACTCCCACCATCTAACCATCCAGATATCCAAACCCAACTGAAATAAAACAAGACGCCTCACTATGACACCTTGCTTTTCCCTACATCGATAGAAAAACTTGGTCCACGCACCACTGAAGGGGTGCAAATTTTGTGATATAATAGGCTTAGTAGGGACCTACCTAGGTGTTCTATAAAAATTATTTGAACAATAGTCCAATAATTATCAACATTAAGGATAATAAGTAATGATATGTAGTTTAGAAGTTTTTATCTCAAAATCATCGAAAAAACATTAATTTTCCCCTTTTCCATATTTCCCAATAAAATAGGTAAATCATTTTCAAAGAATTTTACATACATCAAATATATCATATCAAAACAACTCAGGTATCCCATATCATATCAAATCCATGGAAGTACATCCAAAATAGTACAAGCCAAAGGACATTTTACATCACTCCAAGGATGAAAATATTTAAATATTCCTAGGACACTCATACATAACATATAAAACCATTCACATCAAGTCTATAGACATATGTATCAAATTTGGATAGAGGAATAACACCCTAGAAAGTTAAACGATGAATAGGTCTAAAATGTACCTATAATAATAGGTATGGGAGTAGAGAAACACCCCATGAATTAACCCCCAATAGTGGATGAGGCATATCACTACACCTTCCAACTATGTACCCATGGATTCCCATGTGCAATATTTTTTAAACCATTACATAAAAACATTTCCTCAAGACCATGCATTCAAAAACCTTTTATAAAACCATTTTATTATACTTTGAAAACACTTTTATTTTACCAAAACCAGGGTAAAACAATATTTTATCAAAAAATAATTTCCAAACACACAAATAAAATGAATCAGTAATTCCATTTCATTCAAAAAATAATTTATCAAGTCAGAGTAATACAGTTCACCAACACATGCTATCTATAGAACCACCTACCTCAAAACTCAGGTTTCACACATTTTCAATGGGATCCACTAAAAGGAGGAACACAAAAAATGAAAAAAGAGGTAATAGAATAAATCTACACAACTCAGAATTGATTTTATTTAAAAAACTTTCATCAATGAGGAAGATACAACCATGACTTAAGGACACACACCCACCGTACCACAACCAACAAAGGATTGGCCCTTGGAACAAAATCAAATGTATAATCTAGAAAGAATGAAACAACATCTCAGATCAATAAATACAATAATTCAAGACAAAAATGCTATCATGATGAAATGAAATGGAGAATAATAAAGGATTGATCATATAGAGAGACACTACACTCAACCCTAATGATCAAAAGATAAAAATAATAAATTTGGAAGGATATGAAGTTCCCAAACTCACTATATAATGACTATTGGTCAGGAGGGAAGATGGATATGGAAGTAATAAATAGGAATAGACAGTGAGACACCAAAAATGAAAAAATCATGATGATTATATGATCTTTAATTTCATTACACATTGTGTAATCCATAAGTTAAATATACACCAAAAACCCATTGAATTTTTGTTAAAATCCATATTTTGAACATTACATGATTTGTTCTCATTCACATTGTGTACATAGATCATGACATGATCCATGTGATCAAATACATGATGTGTAAACTAGTTATACAATGTGTAATTACCAAGTGTCTACAAAAATTGAATATTATTACATGAAAATGAAAACCACCTCGGGTGTAACATCCCAATCCCGGATGCCACTAAATAGTGCGTCGATCCTGGTTGGATACATTGACTTAATCAAATCTCCCCAAATACTAGAGGATTATAAATAATAGTGAGGAACTAGGTGTGTCATTGGGGAGACTATGTCCTCATTACCAGAGTATAACACAATAGAAGACAAAAATATATAAATAGAGAAAGTAGTATAACAAGAAGAAAACACATACATAGAAAGAATAGATGGGAATCTAAAAACATGGCTCAAATACAATGATGAAGATGAAAAATATATCTATAAAATATCATAAATAGGTATATGAAAATACAATTCAACACAAGTATCCAAAATTACCAAAAGTACAAAAAGTTCACGTATAATCACAAGCCTCAGCACGGTCCCATTCTACCTTGCTCCAAAACAATGATCGAAAACCAGTACAAGGGTGCTTTCCCCTACCATCACTTAAAACTATATAATCTTTTTGGGCCCCCAATGTGGCCAAACCAGTTGTGAGATAAGAATCCTAGTATGATTCCACCAAGATATCTATACAATTCTATGCGGCACAATAAAATAAGATAAACAAGTGTCAGTAAGCTGTAACATTAGTGAGAATTCCCACAGAATATGGCTATTACAAAAAGAAATACCTAACAACCCCTGAAGGAGTCATGAAACCAGTGTTACCTTCTAACGAGGTTGCTACAAGAAATACAAATAAACAAAATGAACTCACTATAAAACCATCCATACCCTATCCACATGATCAATATTTGTAAATAAGGAATATAAAAAACCTATGACATTATCTTAAAACCAAATTCATATATCTCATGGTAGTGCCATATAATGAAGTGTATCAAAATTTTCCCAAGACCTTCCTATATAATGAAGTGCATCACCATTTCCACAACCTTGTCACAAAATGAACTGTGGATGATAAAGGGATGGATCCATATAGCATCCCCGCCTTTTTTTACATTACCATTAAATCATTTTTAAGATAAACAACAAAATAGTATTATACATAGAGGATCCAAAGGTTTAGTATCATGGTCAAACTAGGACCATACATAAAAATTACAAAATCAAGCATAAACATTTATTTAATTTCTTATCCTCTAGATTCTTATTAGCACTTGTCCTCTCCTTAGTACATGTAGGCACCTGAAAATATAAATCAAATGGGGTGAGATAGAATCCCATTAAGAGGATAGATAAGAACAATATACCATGGGGTGAGCATAATCATAACATGGGAAAAAGATCATGACCATGAGAGGAAGAATAAATATAAGACTTGAAATATGGAAATGCATAAAAATGAAACAACATGTCTTAGTGGTTACCTACCACACATACTTGTGAAAAAAGATAGAATTTTTATCACACATCATTTCACATTTAATCATGGGATTCATCACTTTACCCAATGCATTGGGGCACTTTATAATTCCTGGCACACCCGTCACATTGACACATTCATATTGCGCTATATAATTCCGGGTGCACCCGTCACATCATAACATTATCATCATCATGGTTTCCAAATAGAACACATATTAAAAATGTACATAACTAACCAATGGAATGGAATGAGTTTCATCTCATAATAACACAATCATAAGCTTTGGGTTCCCAAAAGAAAGATGGAATAACATATATGTTACAAGAACCGTCCACTTTGAGTGAGAAGTGAAAGGGGTGTTCTTAAGAGAAGAGTTATTTTGGAAAACATTTTGTTTGACATAAAATCTAGTGAAAAATATTTATATCCCACAAATGTAAAGACAATGATGAAAAAATGATCTTTAAGGAGTAACCATATCAAAAATGGAGTGAAAGAGGGAGAACCCGAAGGAAGAAAATTGGGTTTGATATTTCCCCTTACATTGTACCCGAATGCTTCCTTCTCTTTAATGTCCTGTATAATAACATTATATTCATTAATTAGAAATCCAGAAATTTAAGTACATTAATAAGGTTCATTATGGTTTAATTATGTTATTTTATGTTCCTTTGGATGAGTTATAGAGTTTGAAAACATTGTTCGGGAATGTTTGTTTTTATGGTTTTCTTAAGTGGTTCACTTGTATTCTTGAAGTTTGGGTAGAACATGGGTAAAAATCCAGAACTGATATTACATGTTATTAATGATATTACAGGATTTTGTATGATCTTTTAATGAATTATATTATATCCATGTGGATGAATCATTAGATAAGAATTAAATAATGATTGTTTGGGTTAATTAGAGCGATTTTTCGATCATAATGAACTTGTTTTATTTTATCACTAACAATATGATCATAAGTTAGTTACAGAACATTAAATAGGAGATAATACATATAATATGTTCTGGTTCAACCTATAAAATGGTTTCATTATCAGATCTAAATGTATAAATGGATAAAGAAAGCATGTCATTCTTGAAGGTGATAAATTAACACCTCATGAACAACGTTCTATTTAATAAAATAAAAGGGAGTGGGGAAGGGGGTTGGATGATATAATATCCCATTATAATCATATAATTATAGTATATCTATAATCATGGAGTTAAAATACCATTTGGATGAATATAGGTGGGGAGAGATCAAGAAATGAACTTGAACTTGAAAGGAAATTAAAGGAGAAGTGGGAGAGAAATTACCTCTTAAATCCCCCACTTGAGATCCTCCTTAAGGAAGCTAGGCTTGGTATTTTCATGATACCAGAAGCTCTTGGACGTGGGAGAGGGGATATGGAATATTTTTGGGCAGAGTTTAGAGAAGGCTTGGAGCTTGAGAGGTGTGAGGAAATGAGGGTGTGAAGGGTGGTTTTTATAGTGGAGGGGAGAGAGGTTTCCTTAATATAAAATTCATTAGTTTATTAATTTACCCTAAGGCAAGGAATAGTGAGTTTTGAATGACCAAGAATAGTAATTTTATCATGTGATCCCGAACCAAGTGAGCTTACATCAGTAGAATATCACACATGACTCTATAATTAGATTATTTACCCTATTTTTGTAAATTATGGTATTTCACTATTCATCAAAAAATCAAGTATTTAAGAAAAATCCCAAAAATTTACCCCAACCATTTTTAAACATGTAGAATCAAAAAATGATGTCCATTTTTCAAAAATAATTTTCTAAATGTTATTAATTTAATATTTAATTAAAATCATAATTTACATAGAAAACAGTTTAAAAATTAAAACTGATTTTATAGTGCTTTCAAAAATTACGCAGGGTATTAAAAAATTATCTAAAAACTATAAGAAATTGATTTGATAATTAATGAAAACATTTTAAGAAAATAATTTTTCTTTTAAATTAATTAATTAATTAAAATCATTTTTTTGTGACTTACAAAATACCAAAACGTTTACTAAGGTCAAATTGTCACTTTCTAAGATGTCTAAATTTTATTTAATTAATCATGGGTAAGGTTACTCTTATGTTGGATTATTTACTATTCAAAAGGGTCATATTACTATTCATCAGGGTATGTTACAATTCCTAAGGGTAAGTTACTATTCACTGAAAATGATTTTTGTTTTATTAGACTCCAAAAATCATCCTAAATGAAACCGTGTATGTCTGATTTTCAAAATTCAAAACATAGAAGTGACAATCTTATGGTTAAAGGTCACTTAGAACTTAGTAGTTTATTATGTTGTGTTTTCATGTGATTTTAGGACATAATTATAAGAAGGTAATTCCATTGAAAAACTTTGGGTCGTTACATTCTTCCCCCCTTAAGAAAATTTTCCTCCGAAATATCACTTTACACAAACAGGTGAAGGTACTTCTCCTTCATTGCCTCTTCTGGTTCCCAAGTTGCTTCCTCAAACTTATGGTTCCTCCATAACACTTTTAAAAGATGGGTTGTCTTGTTGCGTAGAACCTTATCTCTCCGATCTAGAATCTTCACTGGCAGCTTCTCATAGGAGAGATCATCTTCCAGCTGCACCACCTCTGAGTTTAGTACATGTGAGGGGTCTGGTATGTACTTCCTCAGTAGTGATAGATGAAACACATCATGAACTTGAGCCATATTCGATGGAAGTGCAAGATGAAAGTCCATGTCTCCTATGCGGTCCAGGATCTCAAAGGGGCCAATATACCTTGGGCTTATCTTCACTTTCTTCCTGAATCAAATGACTCTCTTCCATGGAGATATTCGAAAGAAGACTTTATCTCCAACGTTGAACTCCAAGTCCCTTTGACAGTTGTCAGCATACCTCTTTTTCCGACTTTGAGCAGCTTTGATTTGTTTTTGGATGACATGAACATTCTCTGTCTTCTCTTGAACAAGATCAGGTCCAAGTAGCTTTCTTTCTCCAACTTCATCCCAACAGGTTGGAGTTCTACATCGGTTTCCATACAGAGCTTCATATGGAGCCATCTAAATAATCGAGTGGAAGCTATTGTTGTATGAGAACTCAACCAATGGGAGATGCTGATCTCATCCACCTTTGAATTCTAGATAGAAATCCCTTAGCATATCTTCAAGCATCTGAATAGTTCTTTCAGACTGCCATCAGTTTGGGGATGATAGATCATGCTGAAATTTAATTCAGTACTCAAAGCATGTTGAAGGCTCCTCCAGAATTAAATATGAACCTTGGATCATGTTCAGAGACAATTGAGAGTGTAACACCATGCAATCTCACCACATCCTTCACATATATCTTTTCAAGTTTTTCAAGTGAGAGATCTTCCCGAATAGCAATAAAATGGGCAGTCTTGGTGAGTCGGTCAACCACAACACATATCACATTATTTCTCTTTGATGTCTTCAGGATACCCGTGACAAAGTCTATAGGAACATTTTCCCATTTCCACATGGGTATAGGCAATCGCTGCATCATTCCTTTGGACTTTTGTTGCTTAGCGTTAACTTGCTGACATACCAAGCACCTTGATATATATTCCAAAATCTCTTTATTCATGTTATCCCACCAGAAGTGTTCTCAGAGATCACAATACATCTTGGTACTCCCAGGATGGATAGAGAAAGTTGAGCTATGTGCATTGTCCAATAGATCCTTCTTTATCCCGGGTGAAGAAGGCACACAAATCCATGTTCCAAACCGAATCACACCATCATCATAGATATGGAACTCTTGCAGCTTCCCTTCCTATACTTCATTCACCCTCTTTTGTATCTCCACATCATCCCTTTGTGCTTCCTTAATCTTCTCTTGTTTGGATGGTTGCACAATCATTTGGGAAAGGTAGGATGTATCCCCTTCCCTTATGATTTCAAAATCCATTCTTTTCATATCCAAGAGGATAGGGTCTTTCTCAATCTGTAAAATGGATAGAGTAGCGGGTTATTTTCTTCTTCGATCATTAGCTACCTTGTTTTCCTTCCAAGGATGATAGTGAATAGATCAATCATAATCCTTGATTATCCCTAATCATCTCCTTTGATGCATGTTGAGCTCCTTTTGTGTGAATATATAAGTTTGGCTCCTGTGGTCGGTGTATATGTCACACTTCTCACCATAAAGGTAGTGCCGCCAGAGTTCCAAGGCAAAAATCATGGCTTCCAGCTCTAGATCATGCATTGGGTAGTTATGCTCATGGATCTTCAACTATCGTGAGGTGTAGGCTATCACATTATCATTTTTTATGAGTACACAACCCAATCCTTTCTTTGAAGCATTACTGTATATCACAAAACGTTCTTCACTTTTCAGTAGTGTGAGTACAGGTGTAGTGATCAACATTCTCTTTAGCTCCTTGAAGCTTCCCTCACATTCTTCTATCCAGACATACTTTAACCCTTTCCATGTTAACTTAGTTAGTGGGCTTGAATATCGTGAAAAGTTTCTCACAAAATGTCTGTAGTACCAGATAATCCAAGAAAACTACGTATTTCTGTGATACTAGAGGGCCTGGGCCATTCCTCAATCACCTTTGTCTTTGAAGGATCCACAGAAATTCCCTCACTTGTGATCACATGTCCCATGAATGTGACTTGCTTCATCCAAAAGTCACACTTGCTGAACTTGGCATACAACTTCTCCTTTCTCAAAGTTGCCAACACAAGTCTTAGATGTTCTTCATGTTCATCCTTTCTCTTGGAGTAGATGAGAATATCATCAATAAACACTACCAAAAATTTGTCGAGGTAATGTATAAAGACTCTATTGATCAAATCCATGAAGATTGCATGGGAATTAGTAAGTCCAAAGGGAATCACCAAAAACTCATAGTGCGCATACCTTGTAAAGAAGGCAATCTTCTGAATATATTCCTTCTTCACCTTTACCTAATGATATCCAGAACGATGATCCACCTATGAGAAGTATTGAGATCCTCTTAACTGATCGAAAAAATCTTCAATCCTAGGGAGATGATACTTGTTGTTTATGGTGATCTTGTTGAGTTCCCGATAATCGATACATAGCCACATTTTTCCATCCTTCTTCTTAACAAAGAGCACTCGAGCACCCCAAGGTGATGCACTAGGGCGTATAAACCCTTTGTCCAGATTCTCTTGCTTCTACTTCTTTAACTCATCTTGTTTTATAGGATCAATCCTATAGTGACACTTTGAGGTAGGAGTAGCTCTAGGTATGAGTTCAATTAAGAACTCAACCTCACGATCCGGGGGAATTCTGGGTAACTCTTCAAGAAATACATCACCGTATTCCCTCACGATGGGCATTTCCTCAAGGCTGGCACTTTTCTTCGACTAAACCATTTGGGAGAGGTATGATTCTTCATAGGGAATCAACACCCACACCATTGACGGATTTATCAAAAGGGATTCATGATCTTCCTTGCATTTCTAGAGGAGCATGGGATGGTTTAGAATATGAAATGTTATTTCCTTTTCCTGACAGTTGATATGTGCTCAATATAACGAGAGCCAATCCATTCCCATTATAGCATTGAATTCCACCAAAGGAAGTATTACAAGATTTTCTGGAAGAATCTTCCCACATACACCAATAGGAGAAGATTCAAACACTTGGGTTGTAATGATTTCACCACTTGGTGTTTTTACAGATATCTCTAATTCAAGGTTTCAGGGCTTCGATTCTATAGTTCTAGCAAACTTTCAAGATATAAATGAATGCGTAGAACCAGAATCAAATAAGACATTTTCCATTATTGAGTGAATAGGATGTGTACCTTGTATGACTTCATTATCATGCTCCACCTCTGTAGTAGTGATGGCATAAGCCTTATCTTGTTCCTTTGGCTTTGGTGGTTGCTGACGCTGATTACCCTCGAGAACTCTGGGTTTAGTGCACTGGTTTGCATTTTGCCCTAGCTTCATAAAGTTGTAGCATTGAACCGTGAGTTGTTATCTCATTTCATCGGCTACATTCTCCTTCCTTATCATGTATTTTCGACACTCTTGAGCATTATTCCCTTCTTTCCCACACATGATGCATTTCCCCATCCCTTTGAGGAAGTTCCCATGGTGTAACTTTCCACATTTTTGGCGTGTGGGTTGTTGAGTTTTCTTCCGACCATTATCATTAGATCCACTGGCTTGACACTCTATCTTTGGTTTCTTATCCCCATATCCATGAGACAATTCTCAAGACACTATCTCCACTTTGATAGCACATCAAAAAACTTCTTCATAACTCCCAAAGTATCGAATTTCAAGAGCCTTTCGAAGGTGTGGTTTTAATACACTAAAGAATCTATCAATTTTGATATCACTGTTGATAACAAAACCCGAAGCGTACCTTGAAAGCCTTGTGAAATTCTCTTCGTAGGTTGTGACAGATTCTCCTTCTTTTTGCTTGAGCTCTATGAATTCTCTCTACCTCTTCGTGCGAAGATTTCATTGGAAGTACTTATTAAGAAACATTATCTTAAAGTCTTCCCATTCCATCTATTTAATTTACTCCCTTGTCTTGGTGTTCTTAATAAAACACCACCATTGATCGACTTCTCTATCTAGATGATAAATGGCTAGGGTCACCTTCTCCGTCTCAGAACAGTGAAGAACAGAAAAGATCTTCTCCATGTACTTGACCCACTGTTCCGCAACTATTGGATCGGAAGATCCACTAAACATCGGTGGTCGTTGCCGCATAAAACATTCAATAGTGACTTTATCCCTCTTTGGTGAAGGAGGACATTCACCATCATTATGGTTATTGTTCATAACCTGAGATAATTGGGTAAGCATTTCCATGATGTTTTGAACTCCACCTCCCAAATCATTTGGGTTTTCATTTGGGAAATCATTGCATTGGCCCTCGCACGAGTTGTTGGCCTGATTTCTCCTAGATCCCACCATTTTCTAAAATAGAAAAGGTTAGAACAAATCATAAGTAAAAAATTCGTGAATAACTTATTAATTTAAACAATTTATACAAAAAACATAACATATGTAGGATATAAAGGTTTAGTGTCTTAGGAGTACTAGGACCATACATAACAATTACAACATCAAGCACAAACATTTATTTAATTTCTTCTCCTCTAGATTCTTATTAGAACTTGTTCTCTCCTTAGTACATGTAGACACATGAGGATATACATCAAATGGGGTGAGCTAGAATCCCAGTAAGAGGATAGATAAGAATAATATAGCATGGGGTGAGCATAATCATAACATGATAAAAAGATCATGAACATGAGAGGAAGCATAAATATAAGACTTGAAATGTGGCAATGCATAAAAATGAAACATCATGTCTTAGTGGTTAACTACCACACATACTTGTGAACCAAGCTAGAATCATGTTCACACGCCATTTCATAATTACTCATGAGATTCATCACTTTACCCAATGCATTATACCACTGTATAATTCATGGCACACCCATCATATTGAAACATTCAAATTGCGCTATATAATTCCGAGCGCACCCATCACATCATAACATCATCATCATCATGATTTCCACATAGAACAAATATAAAAAATGTACATAACTAACCAATGTAATGTAATGGGTTTCATCTCATAATAACACAATCATAATCTTTGGGTTCCCAAAAGAAAGAGGGAATAACATATATGTTACAAGAACCGTCCACTTTGAGTGAGAAGTAAAAGGGGTGTTTTTAAGAGAGGAGTTATTTTGGAAAAAAATTTGTTTGATATAAAAACCAGTGAAAAACATGCATATACCAAAAAAGTAAATAAAATTATGAAAAAATGATCTTTAAGTAGTAACCATATGAAAAATGAAGTGAAAGAGGGAGAACCTGAACGAAGAAAATTGGGTTCGAGATTTCCCCTTACCTTATACCTGAATGATTCCTTCTATTTAATGTCATGTATAATTAAATTATAATCATTAATTAGAAATAAAGAAACTTGAGTACATTAATATGGTTCATTATGGTTTCATTAAGTGATTTTATGTTCTTTTGGATGAGTTAAAGAGTTTGAAAACATTGTTTGTGAATGTTTATTTTTATGGTTTTCTTATGTGGTTCACTTGTATTCTTGTAGTATGGGTAAACATGGGTAAACATCCAGAACTGATATTACATGTTATTAATGATATTAAAAGATTTTTTATGAACTTTTAATCAATTATATTATATCCTTTTGGATGAATCATTAGATAAGAATTAAATAATGATTGTTTGGGTTAATTAGATTTATTTTTCAATCATAATGAAATTGTTTTATTTTGTCACTACCACTATGATCATAAGTTAGTTCCAGAAAATTAAATAGGAGATAATAAATATAATATGTTCTGGTTCAACCAAAAAGTGGTTTCATTACCAGATCTGAAGGTAGAAATGGAAGAAGAAATCATGTCGTTCCTGAAGGTGATAAATTAACACCTCACGAACAATGTTCTACTTAATAAAATAAAAGGGAGAGGGGAAGGGGGTTGGATGATATAATATCACATTATAATCATAAAATTTCATTATATGTATAATACTGGAGTAAAAATACCATTTGGATGAAGATAGGTGGGTAGAGAAGAAGAAATGAACTTGAACTTTAAAGGAAATTAAAGGAGAAGTGGGAGAGAAATTACCTCTTAAATCCTCACCTTGAGATCCTCTTTAAGGAAGCTAGGATTGGTCTTTTGATGAGACCAATAGATATTGGACGTGGGAGAGGGGCTAAGGATGATTTTTGGGTAGTGTATATAGAAGTATTGGAGCTTGATAAGAGTAAGGAAATGAGGGTGTGAAGGGTGGTTTTTATAGTGGAGGGGAGAGGGGTTTCCTTAATATAAAATTCATTAGTTTATTAATTTACCCTAAGAAAATGAATAGTGAGTCTTGAATGAAAACGAAGAGTAATTTCATCATGTGATCTCGAACCAATTGGGCTTACATCAGCAGAACATCACACATGACTCTATAATTATCTTATTTAGCTTATTTTTGTAAATTACGGTATTTCACTTTTCATCAAAAATTCATGTATTTCAGAAAAATCCCAAAAATTTAACCCAACCATTTTTTGATGTGGAGATTCCAAAAATGAAGTCCATTTTTCAAAAATTATTTTCTAAATATTATTAATTTAATATTTAATTAAAATCATAATTTACTTAGAAAACAGTTTAAAAATTAAAACTTATTTATAGTGCTTTCAATAATTACGTAGGGTCTTATAAAATTATCTAAAAACTATAATAAATTGATTTGATAATTAATGAACAAATTTTAAGAAAAATATTTTTCTTTTAAATTTATTAATTAATTAAAAATAATTATTTATGACTTACAAAATACCAAAACGATTAATAAGGTCAAATTGTCACTTTCTAAGGTGTCTAAATTTTATTTAATTAATCCTGGGTAAGGTTACTCTTATGTTGGATGATTTACTATTCAAAAGGGTCATACTACTATTCATAAGGGTATGTTACTATTCCTAAGGGTATGTTACAATTCAACAAAAATTATTTTTGTTTTATTAGACTCCAAAAATCATCTTGAACACAACAGTGTATGTCGGATTTTCGAAATTCAAAACATAGAATTGACAAACTTATGGTTAAAGGTCACTTAGCACTTAGTAGTTCATTATTTTGTGTTTTCATGTGATTTTAGGAAATAATTATAAGAAGGGAATTCCATTGAAAAACTTTGGGTTGTAACAATCCAAGGGGTCGAAGATCAAGGCATCCTCATTGAGTCCTAGGAGTATCCTGATGGAGACTCAATAGAGAAACTAGTTGGATTACTAGTAGCATGTGTACCGACATGTCCTACGCAAGTCCAAGCAAGCCATATTCAAGGGGTAGTAAGGCCCATGACATTCCATGTTATCAAAGAAAATGTTCATTGTCAACAACTGAATCCATTACATTGTTCCAGATCCATAGAGATCCATCTATGGAATATATTTAAATTATCAGGCATTCATACAATTTAATAGAACAATTCCAAACCATATGAATCTACCCACTCATATAATCATTTTCATTTAAAACAATCCACATGGGTATACCATCCCATTTATCACCATTATCCATTAAACACATTAAGTGGGTGTACTGACCCATTAATCATGAGAAGACATTTAAGAAATCCAAAAGTAACAAATGAGTATACCCACTCGTTTAACAAACTCCATTTAATCTATATAATATTTTAGGTATGGAATATTATGTTAATGCAAGGAAATGAGGCATAACATCTTCTACTAATGTAAACCAACATCATTAAATTACAAATGAGAATCCTTAAACTAAGAAAACTAAAAAACACACCCCTTGGGTGATTTATTAAAGGTAAAAACCTAACAAAGTCCTATCACACCCCTTGGGTGGTCTCCAGTTAGGGAAAACAACCACCAATGTATCACTTAGAACCTAAGGCCATCTCTAATTGGTCCAACTGCATCTATTTTAGATGAATATATCAAAACTAGGTCCGTTCTAAATTTTATGACGAGAGATAAAAGGGTGATACCTCTATAAAACATCAAAATCCAAAAGAAAAGTATATACCTCCTACCTTATATTGGTAGTAGTGTACTCATCCAGTATTAAGTGCTTGTTTTCCTCGGTTAAGAAGAAATATGAAGAACATATAAATAATGATAAATTATAGAATATGCACCTAAATCTGAATAGTATATCTATTGTTCCAAAGAATTAGGAACAACTAAAAAGAAATCAAGATCACATAAATGCAGTTCAAACAAGACCGACGATTGAAGAAACTGATTCATGACATTCAATTGGGAGAAAAGACAACATTTATACCTTATTGGTTTCTTCTATGCGTCAAAGAGAGGTGAAGGTTCAATTTAAAAAAAATAAGAGTCCACTGAATCATTAGAAAAAAATTCGGTAATTACATGATTTATAATTTCATTACACTGTGTGTAATACTTTGTTTTCCCTTACTAGGAAAAACAATTTCATACCGTGTAATCCCATTGCACATTGTGAAATTGGCCTACAGCCAGTACACAACCTTCATAACACCTCTTTCTTAAAACATCCCAACCATCCCACGACTCGGCTTAGGGTATAATCCAAAAATGGAAATTTAACAAGCATTTATCCATAATGAAAATATCTATACCTCATGGAAAACCTCATATCTTACAATCTCCCCCCTTAATGAAATTCATCCATGAATTTCCCTCTCAAAGGTCATCAGGATTGGTCTAAAAACCAGTACCCACTAATCAAATACGTTAGCATAATGCTCCCATGTCTCATCCTATAAATGAAAATGCTACTATATCATATGTACTAGAGGAAATGACTGGCCTCAGAGAACCGGGATGCTCCTAAAAAAGATATGAATCAGATGCTCCTCAAAGGATACATAAACCTAAAAATCAACTTCATTTGGATAAAAAGTGTGAGGTGGGTATGAATGATAGTAGTTCTACTAAGATATGTGAAAGACGTTGTGCATGGATCATTAACTCTTAGGTTACTACAATTGATAGGCTACCGACCTGAATCTATCAATAATCTTGAACACTAAAAATGTCATGGAAATTTTTTCCCAATCTCCTGACCTGTATGTGTCCCATGATCAGTGAAAAATTCATGAAAACCTGATCCCTAACCCTCAACTACAGAGCTATTATTAGGAGATAGGTGTAATGTTTCTAATGATACTATATAGTATCCATCCACTTCTAATTCAATTGGACATGATCAAAAGTCTTCTACATGATATATGGTCCTAGTAAGTTTCCTCACCTACCCCTAGCCAGAATAGGGGTGATCTGTAAGGACTATCAGACAAATCCTCATTAGGTGCCATATTTTTCATTACCTGATATCTTTTATTTTGTAAGAACTAAACCAGGGGAATGTACCTCTCCCAGGATCCCCCAAAATCCAAGATGCATGCTTGCAACATGTCCTATAACACCAAAATTTTATTTTCTAACTGGTAATCAGTCTAAGGGTATTATGCTATACTCAGAAGCACCTATGTACCCAGTATATTCTAAAAAAATTGATAGAAACAAGACATAAAGTGGATGTACCTATCAGAAATGATTGTGCGAGGGACCCCGTGAAGTCTTACTATCTGACATATGTACAACCATCAAAGCTCATCAACACTGAATGTATCCTTAATTAGAAATAAATTAGAATCCTTCATGATCCAATCAATAAGAACCCAAACAACATCATTACCTTGACATGACCTCGATAACAGTGTCACAAAATCCATATTGACATCATCCCTTTTCCAATCGAGAATGGGAAACTACTGTAAATGCCCCTCATGTTACTGATGTTCTAGCATCACCTGCTGACAGATGGAACACCTCATAACAAGACCATCTGCCTCTCACTTCATACCCAACCAACTATACTGATTTATCATGTCATGATAAATATTGGTGACTTCAGGGTGTACTGCCTAAGTTGAAGCATGAAACTCCCACATTATCTTCTCATGTATATCCATTGGAACCTAAATGCATCCATGGATAGGAAAGATCTCATCTTGACCTATGGTCCAACTAGGAAATGGATCATCACCTTACACACACTCCCATAGAACTAGACCCTCAGAATATGATAGCTACCTTATAGTTTCTCTATCATGTAGGGTAGAGTTCACAACTAAGGATGATAGATATGTATGTCCATGACAATCGTTCAACGACAAATTCATCTCAGAAAACAATGCCATAATCTACCACTCTCTACTGTCCTATTGAATTGTCTATATCTATGTCCTCATGCTCAGTGCTTCATCCACTACATTACCTTTACAAAGAATGTAGGAAAGATAGAATTCAATATACTATATGTAATCCACCCACCTCCACTGACTCATATTAAGATCACGTAGTGTAGAAATATACATGAGGATTTTTTGGACTGTGTACACCAAAAAATTCTCTCCCAATAAATAATGTCACAAAAAGAAAATTCCTAAAAAACTATTTCTATCTTAAGATCATGCGTCAGGTAATTCTTATCATGTTTCCTCAGCTTCTAAGACCCATACACCACAAATAAATCCTCCTACATCAGCACCTTCCCCATAAAGATACCTGATGTGTCTCAAAACATAGTGGAACTCTCGTCCTGCTCTGGTAGTATCAGAACTAGTGTGGGTGTCAACCTTCATTTCAACTCTTAAAAGGATATATCCCATGATTTTGACCATAAAAAATTCATATGATTCTTAGTCAATCCCATCAATAGAACCTCTAATTTTGATAATTTTTATATGAAATTTTTGTAGTAAGAATCTATCCCCAATAATCTTTATATGTTGAAAAAGTTCTTGAAATGTTCCCAGGAAACTACGACTCTCACCTTCTCTAGGTCCGCTGATACTCTTATCTCCGAGATTATGTGACCCACGAAGTTTATTTGATCTATATAAAAGTAGTACATTTTGATCTTAGCATATAATTGATGTTATCTTAGTGTATTTAAAATGATCTCAAGATGAATGGCATGGTCATGTCAATTATGATAATACACCAAGATATCGTCCATGAAAACCATCACAAAAGATACCACGAAAGGATGGACCACTCAGTTCATTAAAGGAATGGAAACTATTGCCATGTTCATGAGACTTAATTGAATAACCAGATGAAAATATAGACCATTCCTACTATAAAAGTCTATACATTGTGTGTTTGTAGGTGGAACACACACCTGATGATATTTGGACCTCAATTCAATTTTAAGAGAACACTCGGGATCCTCTAAGCTGATCAAATAGATCATCTTTCAGTGGGAAGGGATATTAGATTTTAACTGTCATCTGGTTTAGTTTCTGATAATCCACTCATAGCCTAAGGGTACCATCCACAGTTTTCATAAAAGTACTGGCGAACCCCATAGAGATGTGTTGGGTCAAACAAAATTCTTCACCTCCAAATAGTCTAGCTACCTCTTAAGATCCTGAAATTCTATCATATCCATCCAATATAGAGGAATGGATACTGGTGTAGCTCATGGAATTAGATTGATGGATAAATCTATGTCACGACCCCCTCCCCACAATGGGTACCCCTTTTGAGCTGACAATGTGAGAAGGGTGATAATGAACCCTGAGTCCTGCCTCTAGTAGGCCCCAAGTTGGCGACTAGCACCTAGGGTATAGTAAACACACAAATGTGAGGCATTGACCTCAAAGAGAACACATGCGGAAGTGAGAGATAAGATAGACAGCAACTATCTCCAACTTAACCAGTAAGATGAATGAAATCCCAAGTACAAATATAAAATTTCATGCAAAACTACTAAAACTGAAAGGGGAAAAATTGTAAGTAACCAGAAGAAAATAAAACAGCAGCAACCACAAGTCTGAGCAGCTCCTACAACCACAAGCTAATAGTAACCAGCATGACCTCCAACCTTCTCCAAGTGACCTGAAAAATAGTTTATATATACATAGGGTGAGTATAACAGTATACTCAGTAGGATCCTCCCCGAAGCCTCTTGTGAAAAATTAAAGAAAGCATGCTAAAGCACAGTGAACAACAAGTGAAACTAACTCATCCTCTAAATAGGTATACTTTGTTCCCAGCCACACCATGGATACTCTCACCGTGTAACACATAAAATACTATATAATTTAATAAAGAATATTAAAGTTACCCTACTACTACTTCCCCACTGGTTTGTTGCATTGCCCCAACGTCACACATCCTAAGCATCTCTCTCCAAACTGTATTGCCTTCTGACAGGTGGTCGAAGCACCACAACATGCACCTCTTGCAACAAAACCACCACTTCCATGTAAGCAAATTAACTGGGTAGTTTCTGAGAGCCACCATAGCTCGCATAACATGTATTATACATCAGGTAATATACCTCAATCCATTACAGCCTATACAGTGAGTAAGGATCCACAATCCATCACAACCTATACCCGTTACACCTATAGTAGTCCATAAAAAACTATATCCCAAATATATGTGTCTAAATAACCACAAGCCATTACAGCCCTCTACACACATATATGAGGAAAACTAACCAATGTGCCTGCCAACACAAGTAACTACCAAGAGAAGAGAGTTGGGCCAAAGGGGGTAGTTACCCATTCGTCCTCCCACCAGAATGTTGGGGAAAACAACCCCCTAGGGCATAGAATCCCTGGGGTGTGAGTTTCTCTTTCTGATAGGGTGGAGTAGCATATAGAAACACAAAAGGTTCCAAATATACTATATATCACAACCACACTATGGGCATAACCTAGTCTTAAACTCAACTGCAGCTAACGTCTCTCAGACTTTGGGCTGCTACTTCTAAGAATAGGTATCCTATAAGCACACAACCATTTAAAGATCTTTAATACATGATTTCATTCCCTTTACTAGTTTCACTTTACATTAATTAATTCTTTAAACATTAATTAACCATTTATAATTCCCCATTAAATTTCATTAGCATGACAACCAAAGTCCATTGTCCCTTTAAAATTGTAACCTAAGCTTTTCGTTAAAGAAAGCTCCAACCCAATAGGATAACATCATTAATTCAATTATTCATTTCATAATTACTTTCCCATATTTCCAGGAATTCTAAAAAAACAATCTATGATACTAAACACAAGGGATCACAGTGAGTAGATGTACTACCCGTCGTGTCTTTTCCACCTATAGCAAGAGCATAGACCCATCCTCCCTTGAAAAGCTAATCACAGAAAGCACGTGGCATACATGCGCTTCTTCGCCTCATCTGGAAGAAGGGTAAGTAAGACCAGCTACCTTGACCAGTGGGGAAAAGTAAAGTCGACAAACAACCATTTAGAATCAGCAAGCATCCAATAATTACATATATATCCCATTCTATCATTCTTGGTGTCCTCCTCGACACCCACATTCATAAACTGGTGCATCTCACCACTCTAGGCGTTATCCGCCTCAACAACCAAATAAGCCTCCGTACCCCCGCATATCACAATATCCATCCATGCTCACATCACAACACAATCAGAATGAAAACAAACATCATAAAAATTGGTCTCTTGGGCCTTTAATAGTCAAGAGGGTAACTTAGAACCCTTCAAGTAATTATCAAACAATTAGTTCTTTAATCCATCTTGAATTAACCACTTTATTATTCATAGGTTCCAAATTTGGGAAACCTAATCAGTAATCTATCAAAAATATTTAAACATGCTTACTGTGCCAATTTGATTAAAATAAAATTACAACAAGGAGAACTAGATTCCTTTACATGCCTCCTAATATTTTAACCAAAAAATTATCAATTAATTGATGTTTATGTTCATTACAAATTTCCATCAAGAACGAACAAATAAACAAAGTAATCATATACATCACACTATCAAGCAAAACAAGAGGCAATAACATATGATCGATATCAATTTATTTATCTGGTTTAAATATTTATTATGTCAATTCCATTGTCATCTGGTGGGATAAAACAAGCTAACGATACAATTGCATGTAATATAAGAGAGAAGCAAGAAATACCCTACCTAAAATAGTTATTGACATTATTTATATAAAAATAGTCCACACAACGGATTACGATCACCTCCTCTCGTGACAACTACAACCACCGGAGGATGCCACAGTTTGACCGCACCAACCAAACATAAGAAACATCCATTAGAAGAATGGGGATCACATGCTATAATATGGAAAGAAGAAGCAGGAGAAGATGTACCCCAAAAGAATGACGAGAAAACATACCTTATATCGAATCTTGATTGATACTCCTTGGTTGCAACGAAACATCGAAACCAATCCATGAAGAAAATTTTGATCTCACGATTCCTACAGAACGTAAGGAATGGATCGAGCTTCTCGCACCATAAAACAATGAGGAAGAACAAGGGATGAAGATATATTGTCCCTTTTGATGATTTAATGGAGTGACAGTTTGAGATACACATGATTTCTCTATAAAAGCAGATCGCATTAAACCATGCAGTTTCACCAAATAAAAACATCCCAATCCTTAGTAATAATTAATATATGAGTTATGACCTTTGAATAGGCCATAGAGTCCTTAAAACAAGGCTTTAAATGCATTTTAATTCAATGGAAACATTAAAGGGGTGAAATAGTAGGAAGCTGGAAACACTATTCACAGTTGGAACCTCACCATTCTAGAAACACTATTCATGAACCTCATCGTTGGAACCTCACCGTTGTGGAAACACTATTATTGAACCTCTCTATTGGAACCTCACTGTTTTGGAAACACTATTTATGAACCTCACCGTTCTGGAAACACTGTTCATTTAAGGTTACCATTGCACTATTCATAGAAGGTTAATATTGAAACTATTCACCTATGCTTACCATTGCATTGTTCACAGATGGTTAATGTTGACACTATTCAACTAAGGTTACCGTTGCACTGTTCACAAATGTCTACCATTGGAACTGTACACCGAATTGGAAAATTGGAAAAGTGTTGGGGATAAGTCACCCTGACCTCCCGAATCACCTCATACACCTGATTTTCACGAAGGAATGGACTGGAGAGGTTTGTGACATTACATCAGATACCTCGCAAAACATTCTCACCCTCGATAATTCAAAACCCACCTAAAGGGAAAACAAAACAGTGTTTGAACAACCACCCATCGAGATACCTCTCAAAAAAGAGAAAGTCACAAGAACCAACAAAAGAAAACTATATTATAAGCATGAATGGTCTAACCAAAAATGGGACATTGTTACATGAAAATAGTTAAACATCAAAAAACTATGTGTAATGAGCACGTATCTATGACTCACATTCCCTTATAATCTCTTCTATGCCACCGTTTCACCACATGACACTAACCAAGGGGATAGAACACCCGCACAACATCTTCTCCTTACGGTCATGGATCTCCACAGGTCACTCCTCAAAGGTCGCATCATCATCATCAACAATCTCTCCCCAATCGATGACGTGAGAGTCATCATGAAGATAACGAAAGAGCTATGATACATGGAAAACATCATATATCTAACTCATCTGCGGGGGAAGTGCTGCTAGATACTCTGTGGCTCCAACATGAGCTAACACCTCGAAAAGAACAACAAACCGGGGAGAAAGCTTACTCCCATGACCAAAACATCACTTCCCATGACGGGGAGTCACCTTTAGAAGCACATGATCCCCAATATTAAACTCTAAGGGTATACTCCTTTGATCAACATATGATTTATGAATATCTTTCATTGTCTTCATCTTCTCACAAATCACCTGAACCATCTCTGTTGTATTCTTCACTAGTTCTTATGCAAGAATTGCTGAATCTCCGACCCCAGTTCAGCACAATAGAGAACAAAATGGTCAGCCATACAAGGCTTCAAATGGCTCCATACCGATGGTGGAGTGAAAAATATTATTGTAGGAAAACTCCACCAAGGGTAAGTGCCTCATTCATGAACCCCCAAAATCAAGAACATAAGAGCGTAACATGTATTCAAGAGTCTGGATGGTTTTCTCTCTATGACCATCCATTTGAGGATGAAAAGCAGTGCTAAGGCATAGTTGAGAACCAAAAGCATGTTGGAGACCTCTCTACACCCTGGAGGTAAAACGAGGATCTCAATTTGAAATGATTGTACTTGGGACTCTATGAAGTCTCACCACATCCTCTAGATACTACTTCGAGAAAACTTCTACTAAGCTCGACTCCTTGATCACTATGAAGTGGGACAACTTTTTTAAACGATACAATACCACCAAAATAACATAATTTCCTCCGGGATATTGAGGAAAACTAGTAACAATGTCCATTTATATGTCCTCCCACTTCCACTGAGGAATCTTTAATGGCTGGAGAGGACCACAAGGAACACGGTGTTCAGCCTTCACCTTCAGGCAGACCAAACACCGAGACACAAACTCTGCAACAACATGCTTCTACCCCGGCCACCAAAACATGTTCCTCAAGGCTCAGTACATCTTTGTCATTCCAGGATGCACCGTTAAAGGAGAACTATGAAACTCTCTAAGAACCATATCGCTCATTATCAAAGGAAAAAAAATACTTCCATGATACAACACTCGTGGTTGTTCATCCTCCGACCAACCATCAGGGGCCTTTCCACAAACAACTCGGTCTCTCCATACGTCCACCTCAAGATACGCCAAACACGACTCTTCCACCTTCTTCATTAGGGATGACTGTACCATAATCTAAAAAAGACAACCTCTACCCCCAAATTCTCCCATATCAAAATGTAATGCTGAAAACTCTTCCATTACTCTCCAGGAATCACCGGATTCATGCACAGCATCACTACGTGAATTTCGACTCAGTGCATCAGCTACAACATTCCCCTTTCTAGGTGCATATGATATATCGAAGTCGTATTAATTTAAGAACTCCATCCACCAATAATGTCGTAAGTTTATGTCATGTTGGGAGAAAACAAACCTTAGACTCTTATGATCGGTGAAAACCAAAAAGCGATCTCCAATGAGGTAGTGTCCTTAAAACATCAGAGCAAACAACATGGATACCAACTCAAGATCATGGGTGGCATAGTTTCATTCATGGGGGCGCAATTTCCAGGACCCATAAGAAACAACTGACCTCTGCTACATGAGAAAACAACCTAAACCCGGATGCGAAGAATCGTAGAAAATATCAAACTGAACTCCCTCAGCCAGAAGACAAAGAACTGGAGAACTTACTAAATTTTACTTTATATACTCGAAATATGCCTAAGAGTGATCATTCCATATGAAATTTTGATCCTTCCTGGTCAAAGGTGTCAGAGGAGTCGCATGTCCTGAGAAATTGGCTACAAACCTCCTGTAGTAGCCTGTGAGACCAAGGAAACTTTGCACCTCTGACACTGTATTGGGGGCTGCCCAAGACACAACTGCTTCTATTTTCGATGGATCCAAAAAATACTCCTTGTTGGGACACAACATACCCCATGAAATAGAATTCTCAAGCCCAAAACTCACACTTCGACAACTTACCAAGATGTTGATGTTGACAAAGAACTCCCAAAACGGCGTGTAGATGCTCTGCATGCTCTTCTTCAGACATTAAGTATAAAAGGATGTCGTCAATGAAAACCACCACAAACTTGTCTAGGAACTCACAAAACACAACATTCATCAATCCTAGGAACAGATTTGGAGCACTAATCATGCCGAATGGCATTACAACGAACTCATAATGCCCATGATGACAACAGAAAGTAGTCTTCGGGATATCCTCATCCTTCACACGCATCTAATGATATCCTGACCGCAAGTCAATCTTTGAGAACCAACTTGAACCCTTTAGTTTATTGAATAAATCATCAATCCATAGAAGAGGATACTGATTCTTTATTGTCACTTTGTTTAAGCAACGATAATCGACACACAACTGCAAACTTCCATCAACCTTCTTCATGAACAAAACTAGTAAACCCCATGGTGACACACTTGGATGAACAAAACCGCATTGTAACAGACCATAAAGTGGTATACGTAGATCTCGTAACTCTAAAGGGGCCATCAGATATGGAGACATAGATATAGGAGACACTCCTAGTTTTAGGTCAATCCCAAACTCGATCACTCGTCGAGGGGGTAATGCTACAACCTCTTCTAAAAAGACATTAGGGTACTCTCTTATGACCATAGGAAATGCCAATTTCTAAACCTCTGAAGAACTCAAAATCAACTCAGCCATCATGGATGATAAGGAAAGAATGTGCCTATGACCCTTCTGAGCATCTCACTCGCCAACGAACAACACTGGCTCTCCATCCGCACAAAAGAAAATGACCTTCTTCCTGAAAAAATCCACGATATACTGCATAGAATACAACCAATCCACGATGAGAATGACATCATATGGTTGTATTCATTAAAAATGGAAATCTACCCAAGAGTAGTGCTTCCTCGACACTAGCTCACAGTCTCTACATACTTCAGAAAATTCAGATCGACCTCCAACTGGTGTAGTCAACACCAAGGGAACTAGAACCCTCTCTACCTCAAGTCCCAATGCATGAAAAAGGGTATTTGATATGAACGAGTGTGTCACTAATGAATCAAACAAGGCATAAACCAAGGTAGAAAATAATATAAGGGTTACATGAACGACATTTGGCTCACCTAGAGCTAGCAATGGAAGAGCATGAAGCAGACCATGACCTCCTCAAAGGCCTCTCTGACCCTCATGAAGACCACCACCATGACCTCACTCTGCTCTCTAAGGACGAGGAATGTCATGAGGCTGTCCTCTGTGAGCCCATCTACTATCTTCTGATCTAAAGCCGGTGCAACGTGCAACTGCTTCCTCGGCTGGAACTACCTCAACGAAGGAACCAGGAGCGTAGCACCTGGTGCACAATGACTGCACTGAAAGGTCAAGAGCTCCCGCAATTGATGACCAAGAACCCCACAAGAACAACAAGCACATGATTCCATGGAATATGCCTAAGAGATGCTGCCTCTAGAGAAACAATATGTGAAGGGATGGGACCTACCCCTAGCTTAATGGAAACTCTACTGCCCTAAAATGAGGGAACCCTAGACCACAACTCTGCTTCATGAGGAATCATGACGATTCCCATCTCGTGATGATCCAGTCCTGGCCAAAGTCTTCTCGACAACCTATGCCCTCGCCAGCACCTCAAGATATGTTTCTATCATAAATGGGGAGACCTAGCACTGGATCTATGGATGCAAAGCCTCCTCAGAATGCCTCACCCTGGCCTCCTCATCTGGGAGCAGGTCTGAAGAATATCATAAAAGGATCCTGAAATAAATTCCAAACTATCGAACACTAGAGATCCCTTTTAGAAGGGTAAGAAGCTCCTAACAACTGGACGCCTTAATAGTCAAAGAAATAAACTCTACTCTAAACATGTCTCGGAACTCCTCCCATGAGATCGCTGACTCCTCACGATCCCTGAGGAACAAGAACCACCACTACCTTATTGCTCCATGAAACATAATCACAACCAAGGACACCCAGTGCTCCTTTAGAGAACGGATTGAATTAAATCCCATCTCTACATCCTCCAACCAGTCTTCCGTGACTGCATCTGAAACAAAGCCCTCATACTTCCACAGACTCTAGCGCTGAAACTCTCGGAGTGTCTTCCTCCAAGTGTCGTCATCGTCAACCTCTACCCTACAACGATCTGCTGGAACAACATGCTGGAATAGTTCTGCACAAACTTGACGAGGACGTCTACCTGGAGCAATACCTATAAAATATCAAATCATTAGGGATCCTAAAGCTGGAATATGGAAGACTCAACATTAATTAATTATGTTTTTTCTTTCATTGATTTTAGGGTAACCTATCCAAAGGTCTACCCATTCAAACACATGCACAAAAATTAATGATGCATGATCCTTTCTTAGGTCTCTATCCTGCAACTAGTATCACCTTGTTTATTAGCCATTGTAAACTTAAAGGTCCATACATCAGATCATAATGGGCCCTAAATTCATATGTATCAGCTGGTCCCTAGTGTTTACATCACTTGTTAAACATGAATGACACTGTTTCCCTACCAATACATGCAACCTCACCTATGCCAAACTCCAAAATCCATCCTATCCCTCAACCAGACCACTGATACCACACTGTCATGACCCCCTCCCCACAAAGTGTACCCCTCTTGGGCCAACAATGTGAGAAGGGAGATAATGACCCCCCGAGTCCCGCCTCCAGTAGGACCTGGGTTGGAGACTTGCACCAACGGTGTAATAAACACACAAATGGGAGGCATTACCAACTAAAAGAACACATGCGAAAGAGGGAGATAATATAGACACAAACTAACTCCAAATCAACCAGTAAGATGAAATAAATCCCATGTACACATATGAAATGTTATGAAAAACTACTATAACTGAATGTGAAAAAACTTCAAGTACAAAAAAGAAAGTAAAACAGCAGCAACCACATGCCCGAACAGCTCCGCAACCACAAGATATTAGTAATCAGCCTGATCTCCAACCTGCTCCAAGTGACCTAAATAATAATTTATATATACATTGGTTGAGTATAATATTATACTCAGTAGGATCCTCCCTGAAGCCTCTCATAAAAAAGTAAAGAAAGAATTTTAAAGTATAGTAAACAAAAATTGAAACTAACTCGTCATCTAAATAGGTATACTAAGTTTATGGCCTCATTATGGTTACTCTCACCAAGTAATGCATACAAGTGTATATAATATAATAATTATTATCAAGGGTACCCTATTACTACTTCCCCACTAGTTTTCCACTTTGCCCCAACGTCGTACATCTTAAGAATCTCTCTCCAAACAGGCTTTCCTAGAGACACCTGGGTGAAGCACCACAACATGCACCTCATGCAACAAAACCAAAAAGTCCACATAAAAAAAGTAACCAGGTAGTTTTTTGGATCCCCCAAAACTCTCATAACGTGTATCATACATTGATTATTATACCTCAAGCCATTAAAACCCATACATTGAGTAAGGATTATCAAGCCATCACAACCTATACAGGTTACACCTATAGTAGTCCATAGAAAACTATATCCAGAATATATGTTTGTGAATAACCACAAGACATTAAATCCATGTACACAAATATATGGGGGAAACTAACCAATGTGCCTTCCATCACAAGTAACTACCAAGAGAAGAGAGTGAGGCCAAAGGGGGTAGTCAGCCATTCATCATCCCACCAGAATATTGGGGAAAACACACCCCAGTTCTTAGAATCCCCGAGGTGTCAGTTTCCCTTACTCATAGGGTGAAGTAAAATAAAGAAATAAAAAAGTACAGGATATAATATATCTCAATACCACACTATTGGCATAACCTAGTCTTAGACTCAACTGCATCTAAAGTCTCTTGGACTCTGGGCTGTTATTTCTTATACTAGGTATCCTATAAGAACACAAACATTTAAATAGCTTTAATACATTATTTCATTCCCTTTACTAGCTCCACATTACATTTATTAATTCTTTAAACATTATGTTGAACTCTCTATGAAATGATTATTTTAATAATCACAAATCTTAGTTTTATTTATATCAATTTAGTATTTTGTTCAAAATTATTCTAAATGTGTTTATATATGTTTAAATCATGTTTACATATGTTTATTTATGTTAATTTATGTTTATGGTTGACCTAGAAGTATTCTGGCTTGAACAGACACTTTGTGAGAATTCCATGTCTTGACTCACCGTTAGTTATTTTCCTGAGTCACCGATGATGAATGGTCGTACCGATGATGAACGGTCGCACCGATGATGAATGAACGCATTGATGAAGAACGGTCGCACCGATGATGAACAACCACACCAATGATGAATGGTCGCACCGATGATGAATGGTCACACTGATGATTAATGGTCGCACCGATGAAGAACGATCACACCAATAGCTACCGAAGATCTAAAGAGCTACCGATGATCATGTTTCACTGATACTGATGATCATGTGTCACCGATACCGACGATCATGTGTCACCGATACTGAAGATCATGTGTCACCGATACCGACGATCATGAGACACCGCTGATGAGTCACCGATGATGAGAAAACGATGCTGAGACACTGATGATGAGTCACCGATGCTGAGACACCGAAGCTGATGCTACCGAAACCAATAAAGATTCAAAATGTCTCACCGATCACATGACTCATCTATAGTCATGAAAACTGTTTGAATCTCTATAAATTCGTATTTAATTCCAATGGTCATAATTTATGTTTTTAATGAAATTAATGATATTTAATGTTAGTTGTTGGCATGTCGGGAGACTGTACCTTGTATCTATGGAAAGGTAATCATTCCCATTGCCAGAGCTTGTGGAATAAAAGAAGGATGATCGAGCTGCAAGTAAGGATGGATGCGTGAAAAGGCATAGAGAAAAAAATCTTCCTAGAGCATACATACGAGATTGAAGAATACACGGCGAAGTGGAAAAATGGGCATTTTTTCAAGATCTAAAGAAAACTCTTATGCAAGAAATCCAGCACTACTGAAGAACATACGAAGAACACTGGAAATCAGAGAACACACTTGCTTGTGAAGAACATCAAGCTGAATCACGATACGCTTTTTTTAACAGAAAAACCACAGAAGGACTCATAAGCATCTCTACTAAATCCAACGAGTCCAGAGCTGCACTATCAATCACAAGAGCATTCTAAACTCTGATACATTCTCTCTTAGTGATTATTTTACTTACATTTTTGAGCAGTTTGTGTACTCTTTTCTTCATACTCACAAACTGAATCCTGTGCTGAACTGGAGGATATAAAAATCCTCAAACCAAAATTGTTTACTCTTGTTTACCCATGAAAACTATGGAATAGGTCCTTGTGTGGCCTGGTCATTGTTTTTTTCCCTCAAATAACTATGGTAGAGGTTCCTATGTGCCCTGGACAGTCGTTCAGTGTTGTTAACCCCGATCCAGGATGTGAATTAATTTATATAAATTGTTGAGAGGACTAAGTCTCAGCTTGAGACTGAACCTCTTGGTTAACTCTACTGTGCATTTTAATTTAAGTCTATAAGTAAACTATATATTTATTCTACTACTATTACTTTGAAATACAAAACTATTTTAAAGCTACTTTTATAGTTAAATTAGAAAGTTTTTATACTTATTGTAAATCAGTAAGTCAGTTTCAAAAGTTAATTTAATCTTCATATTAAGTTAACTGAGACCTTATCAATCTTTGAGAAACTGAATGAACCTTTGCACTCTATATATATTCACTACAGATTAACTTTGTTTTTAAATTGGGGAATTTTAAGAGAAATATTTTTAACAGAAATTTTAATTGGAACTCAATTCACCCCCTATTGAGTATCCACTCCGACCAACATTTGGTATCAGAGGGTGTTTTTCTTGTTAAAGGAATTTTGAAATACTCTGTTTTTGTTTCAACTATGATTTTAGTTTCATTTTTAAAGTTCCAAAATTTCTGTTAGTTCTAAATATTTATCTCATTAAATTTATTTTCTAAAATCCAGTTATGGATAATATACTAGAGGGTGATGCTACTAACCATCCACCTTTCTTCAATAGTACAAACTATGATCAGTGGAAACTGAAAATGAAAATACATTTAGAGAGTATGGGTTTTGATAATTCGACTACTATAGAGTCTCAATATATAATTCCAAAAACTAAAAGAACAATATGGGATGAACCTAAAAATACTACTTACAATATTAATTGTAAAGCTATGAATGCCCTATTCTGTTCTTTAGGATATGAGGAATTTAACGGAATATCTGCTTGCAAAATTTCTTATGAAATTTGGGATACTTTAGGTGTTTCTCATGAAGGAACAACTAATTTTAAAGAAATGCGATTGAATACTTATACTATTAAATAAGACAATTTTAAAATGAAAACTGATGAACGCATTTCTGATATGTATCTCAGGTTCAATGAGATATTCAACACAATGAATTCACTTGGTAAAGATGTTCTAGAAAAGGAACAAATCATGAGAATCTTGAGATGTCTACCAGACCGATGGAGAGGAACATCTATTTCAATCATAGAATCATGTGATATTGGAGCTCTACCTGTCAATGAACTTATTGGAAAACTAATGATGTATGATGAAGAACTCAAGTTAAATAAATAGGAAGATGATGAACCAAAAAGGAAATCATTGTCTTTCAAGACTACTGCTTCAAAAAGCAAGGACAAGGAGAAAGTTCAAATACCAACTGAAAGTTCAACAAGTGAAGATTCAAACTCTAATAGTGTTGTTGAAATAGCTCTGATAGCCAAGAGATTCAAGAAGTTCTATAGGAAGAAGAAATTATTCAGAAAATCGAATTACAAAGGAAAGTATGACAACAAAGGACATTGGAATAAGGATTGGAAGAAGTATGAAAAAAGTGATGAAGTTGTCTGCTATGAATGCAAAAAGAAAGGACACATCAAGTCCGACTGTCCAAAATTAATGTTCAAAACGAAATAGGATTATAAGGACAAGAATTATAAGAAAGATATGAAAGCTACTTGGAGTGCTTCAGAAGACAGCACAAGTGAATCAAAAGCTACTGATTCTGAGAAGAATCGTTCCAATATGTGCTTCATGACCAATACCTCTGAGGTACCTATTTCCCCTATGCTTAATGATTATTATTCTCGAACTTATTCTGAAAATGAAAACATGACATGTGAAGAGTAGTTTGAATACTGTAATATGCTAGAAGAGACATGAAATGAACTTAAGGACAAATATAAATCATTTAAGAAACAACATGCTCTCACTGTCAATGTTAAATCTTCCTTTGATGTAGAAAAGGAAAATAATGCTCAAATGCTAAAGGAAAATACTGAACTAAAAATGTCTAATGAGAAACATAGAAAGGATTTAGAGAAATTCACAAATGGAAAGAATACTCTGACTCAAATGATAGGATAGAAATTTGCACCAAAGTATACTACTGGTATAGGATATCAACTTGGACAAAGACAGATTGTTAAGACTAAATTTATTTCTAAATCTGGAAAAAAATTTGTTAGTTCTAGTTCTGATAATTCATGTCTCATCCAGTTATTCACACAATTATAGATCAAATAGATTTTACTTTTCAATGTCTATGGATTCTGTGAATTATATTAAAACCATAGGACAAATGTGGGTACCAAAATCAGTGATTGCTAACCTGTCTGGACCTAAGAAGATCTGGGTACCAAAGTCATTTTCCATCTAAATTTGTTTTGTAGGAAACCTGTTTGAAGTGTTCTCACAAGAATGTATGGTACTTGGACAGTGGATGTTCAAGACATATGTCTGGTGATTATTCATGTTTCAAAAGTTTAATCATGATTGATGAAGGTCATGTCACCATTGGTGATAATTCTAAAGGAAAAATCATCGTCTGAGGCCAGATTGGAAACACTGACTTAGTTTAAATTTCTAAAATTTTATTTGTTGATAGACTGAAATATAATCTGTTAAGTATTTCTCAATTGTGTGATGATGGTTTTAATGTCAAATTTGAAAATTATTTTTTAATGTTTTTAATTCTAAAAATGCTTTAGTCTTTTCTGCCTTAGGAAATAAAAATGTTTATGTAGTTGATTTAAATTCTTTATCTATGGAAAATGTTACTTTCCTAAATGCTTTTAATAAAGAGTCTTGGATTTGGCACAGAAGATTACGACACTACAACATTCATTCACTTAGAAAACTAACTAGGAAGAACTTGGTTAGAGACCTACCTAAATGTGAATTTCCAATTGAAAATGTTTGTAATCCCTGTCAAAAGGGAAAGAAACATAAAGTTTATTTTAAATCAAAGAAAGAAGTCTCAACTTATCAACCTCTCGAGTTGGTTCAAATGGACTTGTTTGGACCATCTAGAGTTTCTAGTTTAAATGGGAAGCACTATGTCTATGTTCTAGTAGATTACTTTTCTTGATATACTTGGGTACAATTCTTAGCTCACAAAAGTGAAGCATGTTCTTACTTTGTTAGATACTCCAAATATTTAGAAAATCTTAGTTGACTTAAGATTAAAAGTCTAAGAAGTGATAATGGCCATGAGTTTTAAAATCAAGACTTTGAATCTTATTTCTCACACAACGGCTATAGTCACATTTTTTCTGCTCCTAGAACACCTCAGCAAAATGGTGTAGTAGAAAGAAGAAATAGAACCCTTTATAAAATAGCTAGAACCATGCTTCATGAGTATGACCAGCCTATTTACTTTTGGGATGAAGTTGTAAATATAGCTTTTTATATCATTAATAGAGTCTTAATTAGACCAATTCTTAAGAAGACCCCATATGAGTTGTGGAATAATAGAAAACCCAAAATTAGTTAGTTTAGAGTCTTTGGATGCAAAATTTTTATTCTTAATACAAAGGATTATCTGGACAAGTTTGATTCTAAAAGTGGTGAGGGAATATTTCTTGGATATTCTATCTCTATAAAATCCTATAGAGTCTTTAATAAGATAACCAAGTGTGTGGAAGAATCCGTTCAAATCACGTTTGTTGAAAATGATCCACATGAGTCTAAACCATCTCTTCAAAATCTTGAAGAAGATTTCTCTATTCTGAACCTTAATGATAAGATCAATGAACCTGTTGTAAAGACATCCAGTTCTGGAAACTTTTCAGAACATGATTTTATAGAACTTGAACCTAGATAAGAACCTGAAATTTATATTCCTACCTTCACTAGATCAACTAGGATTGTAAAGAATCATCATTTAGATGTTGTTGTTGGTAATCTTGATAGAGGGACACAAACTAGAGCTTCTCTAAGAAACCAGGTTGAACATCAAGCCTTTCTTTCATAGTCAGAACCTAAAAATATCAATGATGCAATCAATGATGAATTTTGGGTAATGGATATGCAAGAAGAGTTAAATCAATTTGAAAGAAACAAAGTCTGGGAATTAATTGATAGACCTAAGGACACTTTAACAATAGGCAAAAAATGGGTTTTTAGAAACAAAGTTGATGAATTTGGAAACATAGTTAGAAACAAAGCTAGGCTAGTTACACAAGGATATAGTCAAGAAGAAGGTATAGAATATGAGGAAACCTTTTCACCTGTATCCAGATTAGAAGCCATCAGGATCTTACTTGCATATGCTGCTCATATGAATTTCAAGTTATATCAAATAGATGTCAAAAGTGCTTTTCTAAATGGATTTATTGATGAAGATGTTTTTGTTGAACAACCACCTGGATTTATTAATCATCATTTTCCAAATCAAGTTTTTAAACTTTATAATGATTTATATGGTTTAAAACAAGCTCCACGAGCTTGGTATGATAGACTTAGTAGTTTTCTTATTTCAAAAAGTTTTACTAAAGGGATTTCTGATCCAAGTCTTTTTATTAAAAGAATTTCTAAAGATGTTTTAGTTGTACAAATCTATGTTGATGATATTATTTTTGGATCTTCTAAACATTCATTATGTACTGATTTTTCAAAGAGTATAAAAAATTAATTTGAAATGAGTTTACTGGGAGAAATCAAATATTTCCTTGGATTTCAAGTTTTCCAAAATGAAAATGGTATTATTTTGAATCACAGTAAATATACAAAGGATCTTCTAAAACGTTTTGGTTTGGAAAATATTATGGAAACTGATACTCCTATGAGTACAGTCTATAAATTGGATGCAGATGAAACTGGGAAACTAGTGGATCAAACCAATTACAGAGGTATGATTGGATGCTTACTTTAACTTACTACTAGTCGACCAAATATTATGTTTAGTGTGTGTACGTGTGAAAGATTTAAATCTAACCTGAAAGAATCTCATTTACTTGCTGTTAAACGGATTTTTATGTATCTTAAACATACTGTAAACTTAGGCTTGTTTTATCCAAAAAGAGAATATTTTGAGCTAATTAGGTATTCAGATGCTGACTTTGCTGGTTCCAAGTTATATAGGAAGAGCACATCTGGAACATGTCATATTTAGAGAAAGTCTCTGGTATCTTGGTGTAGTAAGAAACAGAACTTTGTTGCATTATCTACTGCTGAAGCAGAATACATTGCTGCTGGTAGTTGTTGTGCACAAATTCTGTGGATGAAACACACTCTTTTGGACTTGGATATGATTTTAATCATGAGTCAATCAATTGTGATAACACTAGTGCGATTAACTTATCAACGAACCCTGTGTCTCACTCTAGAACCAAACACATTGATATCATCCATCACTTTTTGAGAGATCATTACAAAAAATGTTATATTACTCTTGAGTTTATAGGTACTGAACATAAATTAGCTGACATTTTCACCAAGACCTTAAGTTCTGAAAGGTTAGACTTTATTAAACCAGAGTTAGGTATGATAGATATGTGAAACTAATTTTTCAAACTAATCTGTCAAATCGATTTGTCAAACTGATCGGTGAAACCGATCTGTCAAAATGATTGGTTCTATCGATTGGGCTGTTTTTTTATTTTCTGTTTAGAACAAATTTTTTTTACTTAATCGATATTTTATTTTCTGTAACCATAAATGATACAAATAAAGACACGTGGCTATTTCTTTCTCTAAAGACTGTTGACCTTCCATTTCTCACTGAACTCTCTCCTCTCTTCTCTGTAACCCGAGCCTTTTGAATCATTCCAAGCCTCTCAATTGTCTCAAAACCTCAAAATGGCCAAGAAAAAGAGACAGAGTAAGGAATCTAAAGAAACTTCACCTATCAAGCATGCTCGAGGTGAGTCAAGAAGTACGACGCAGAGTTCTGTTAACCTAGATCTAGAAAAACGAGAAGGTATAACTCAAAAGGAAATTTGTTCGGAATGAGTTTTATCTAGAAAGTCCATTCTCTTAAAAGTTTTGGAAACTCAAGGCTCGAAGGAGTTGTTCTATAATAATGATAGAGTCTTTTACCCAAGGCTGGTGCATGAGTTCTATTTGAACCTGGATATAGATTTGGACAGAGTAGAGGCTACGAGATTTTCTTCAATAGTAAAAGGGAAAAAGATTACATTTTCATCAAAACAATGGGCTGAATGTCTAGGAGTACCTCACAATGGAAGACATGAGTAATATTCTGGTAATATTCCTCCCAAAACTGATTAATTTTCTTATGATCTTGCTCTGGAGTTTTTTACTAGGAAGTCTGAATCGCGAAGGATAATTGCTACTGAGTTGGATAATGAGAACAGAATCCTGTTCAAATTTATTCAACATCAGGTATGTCTGAGAAAGGGTGATTTTGCTGTAGTAAAGTATCAAGATGTTTTTCTGCTATTTCTTTTGCTGAATGGTGAAAAGATCAACCTATGTAGATATTTTTCTGAGCATATTGTTGAGATGATAAAACCTTCAAATAAATCTACTACTCTGTTTTATTCTAAATTGATTTCTGCCATGCTAAATTTTTTGGAATGTATAGATGATGGAGAAGAGTGTATATCATCAACTAGTTTCTGTTTCAACAAAGTTATTTGTAATAGGATGAAGATCAATTGTAACCCATGGAAGAAATCTTGGGTTCCTGATGATAAAAAGTTATATGAGTCCTTCAATCCTATTGATCATCCAAGGAGACCAAAGGAGTGAAGAGATCATAGCTTAAAACCTGGTGAGGAAGTGATCTATTCGGATGAATAAGAGGAAGTGGATGTTCCTAAAGAAACTGGTGAATCTAGTAAGAAAGGAACAGATGAAGAAGAAGAAGCTGATGAGAATCTAAATACTGAATAAGAGGCTGAATCATCTCCTGATGAAAGGAGTGATCCTGATACTATTATCCCAAAGAGAAGAAGGATGGAATTTGGTTCAGCGAGTCCTCCTCTCAAGATTCCATAAATTGAACCGCTTTTAGATGATGATGAAGAAGGAGAGACTACTGAATCAAATTCTGAGGAGTATGAATCTAGAAGTACAGATAGTTCCAGTGAGAGATCAGTTAATGATGATGATGATGATGAAGGTGGTGATGGTGATAAGGGTGATGTTGATGGTGATGGTGGTAGCGGTGATAGTGAAAGTAATGGTGATGATGACGATGATGATGATGCTGATGCTCGACCTATTGAAGGCCAGAATGTGATTCTAGATGATCCTCAACCCCAACCTATTGAGCAAGAAAATGTCCCTGAGGCTAAGAGGACAGAACAGTTAGAGAGTGATTAGGATGGAGAAGTCCTTCCTGAAAATTCTGGACAAGCATAGTTTGTGAAACCTATATACCCTTCATGCAAAGCGGAATGGGAAGAGAATCCAGGTCTTGCTGTTCTAGGATTAGACTACCTAGAGGAAGAAGAAGGTGTAGAAGTGGATCTTGCAGGCATAAGTGATTCTGTTAAGACTAAATTCGTTGTTGAGTTTTTGCAAAGAGCAGATGTCAGACCGGATCCTTCAGTCTCTCAAGTTAGACCTGATCATGCAGTTTCTCAGTCATATTTTGACAGATTCAAGGTTGAATTGATTCAAGATATTAGGGAAACTATGAAAGATGAGTTATCTCATATCCCTGATCCTGCTCCTATGACTTTATCTGATGCTTCTATGGATGATCTGGCTCAAAGATTTGTAAGCCTTATCAAACTAGACATGTGCAATTACAATGAATCGATTGGCAGGTATATCACCTCTTTGAATCAAACACTGATGGAGTTAGGAAGCAATCTTGTTTATCTTTTAGGAGAGTTGAGAACAACTATATCTGGTATGATGGAAGTGTTAAGGAATCTGATAGAACATTTTAAGAAAGAAGATTTGAGGAAGTTAAAAGCTGAAATCACTCAAGTTGTTGCTCAGGATAGCAATGACAAGGTGACCAAGATAACTGGTCGTGAATTAGATACCTTAAAAGATATTATTAGAGAAGAATTATCATCTCTTGTGCAGATCGTAGATTTGGATTCTTAGAAAAAGATGAAAGAACATAGTGATCATGTGCATAAAATGGTACAGTTGTATTCGGCGGATGATATAAAGGCTCAAAAGGAGATAAAAGAGAAAGTAGATCATTATTTCTCTAAGATTTACACAAATCATAAGTTGAATCATAATTTTAATGTTTTGGCTGATAATTTGAGACTCCTTCCAGTGACTCATGCTTTTAAATCTCAAGTTCAGTAGTTAAAAGATTTTACCCCCACTTTAGAAAATTTCATGAAAAATAAGGATGATTTTGAAACAGCCATGAAGTATGGTGGTGAAGTCATTCAAGACTTCATAAACATGCTAAAACCATACCTTCATGTGCAGGGAGAATCCATTGTTTTTCCTATAGCTGAGACTTTGCAATCATCAGATGTTGCTCTGGGCCATATATCTGTTTCTCAAGATCTTTCCAGTATTAGACCAGTCTTTCAACAACAACCTTTAGAACGACCTTCTTCGCAACATATGACCTTGGAACCCACAGTTCGTCTAGCTCGGGATGTCTAACCTCCTTTATCCATAAGGCCAGTTCCACCTTCTACCCAAAAACCTTCTGGACCTTCAATTCCTCATACTGCTAAAGGGAAAGTTCCCTTGTACCCCAAGAAATAGCTGTTACAGTCAAATTTTGATAGGGTGTTTGTTTTCCTTAACTATTCCCTCTTGTCTATAATATGTGTACTCATTATTGGCATGAAATCTTCTTTCTTATCTTATTTATCTATTCTTTTTGATAATACCAAAGAGGGAGAGAAACCATGGAGAGAAATCATGGAGAGAAATCATGTATCTGGATGAATAATGTATCTTGATGGGTGAGCTGAATGTCCATACGCGACCATGATGGATATTTATCACATGCATGTATACATAGGGGGAGAAATATTTATAGAGGAGAATGCCTCAGTTATATATATGTTCTGGTTATTATTCTAACCTTATTTTATCTTTGGGCATATATTCTTTTCTATAGGGGGAGCATACTGAATGTCATACTATATTCTCTATTCTTTTATGCTATTGATTTGTGATTATCAAAAAGGGGGAGATTGTTGAACTCTCTATGAAATGGTTATTTTAATAATCACAAATCATTGTTTTATTTATATGAATTTAGTCTTTTGTTAAAAATTGTTCTAAATGTGTTTATATATGTTTAAATCATGTTTAGATAGGTTTACTTATGTTAATTTATGTTTACGGTTGACCTGGAAGTAATCTGGCTTGAACAAACACTTTGTGAGAATTCCATGTCTTGACTCACCATTAGTTATTTCCCCGAGTCACCGATGATGAACAGTGGCACCAATGATGAACGGTTGTACCGATGATGAACGGTCGCACCGATGAAGAATGGTCGCACCGATGATGAACGGTCGCACCGATGATGAACGGTCTCACCGATGATGAATGGTCGCACCGATGATGAATGGTCTCACTGATGAAGAACGGTCGCACCGATAGATACCGAAGATATAAAGAGCTACCGATGATCATGTTTCACCGATACCGATGATCATGTTTCACTGATACCGACAATCATGTGTCACTGATACCGAAGATCATGTGTCACCGATACCGAAAATCATGAGACACTGATGATGAGTCACCGATAATGAGGCACCGATGCTGAGACACCGATGATGAGTCACCGATGCTGAGACACCGATGCTGATGCTACCGAAACCAATACAGATCCAAAATGTCTCACCGATCACATGAGTCACTGATAGTCATGAAAACTGTTTGAACCTCTATAAATTCGTATTTAATTCTAATGGTCATAATTGATGTTTTTAATGCAATTAATGATATTTAATGTTAGTTGTTGGATTCTCATGAGACCGTACCTATTATCTATGGAATGGTAATCATTCCCATTGCCGGAGCACGTGGAATAAAAGAAGGAAGATCGAGCTGCAAGTAAGGATGGATGCGTGAAAAGGCATAGAAAAAAAATTCTTCCTAGAGCATACATACGAGACTGAAGAATACATGGTGAAGTGGAAAACATGTCATTTTTGCAAGATCTAAAGAAAAAACTTATGCAAGCAATCTAGCACTACTGAAGAATATACGAAGAACACTAGAAATCGGAGAACACACTTGCTTGTGAAGAACATCAAGCTAAATAACGATACTCTTTTTTAACAGTAAAACCACATAAGGACTCAGAAGCATCTCTACTAAATCCAACGAGTCCAGATCTACACTGTCAATCAAAAGATTATTCTAAACTCTGATACATTCTCTATTAGTGATTATTTTACTTACATTATTGAGCAGTGTGAGTACTCTGTTCTTCATACTCACACACTGACTCCTACGCTGAACTGGAGGATATCAAAATCCTCAAACCAAAATTGTTTACTCTTGTTTACCCATGAAAACTATGGAAGAGTTCCTTTTGTTTTCTGGTCATTGTTTTTGTTTCCCACAAAGAACTGTGGTAGAGGTCCCTGTGTGGCCTGGATAGTCGTTCACTGTTGTTAACCCCGATCCAGGGTGTGGATCAATTTATATAAATTGTTGAGAGGACTGAGTTTTGGCTTGAGACTGAACCTCTTGGTTAGATCTGCTGTGCATTTTAATTTATGTCTATAATTAAACTATATATTTATTCTGCTGCTATTACTTTGAAATACAAAACTATTTTAAATATACCGTGATAGTTAAATTAGCAAGTGTTTATACTTAATGTAAATCAGTAATTCAGTTTCAGAAGTTAATTTAATCTTCAGATTAAGTTAACTGAGACCTAATCAATATTTGAGAAACTGATTTAACCTTTGCACTCTATATAGATTCACTACTGTTTAACTTTGTTTTTAAATTGGGGGATTTTAAGAGAATTATTTTTAACAGAAATTTTAATTGGAACTCAATTCTCCCCCCTTTTGAGTATCCACTACCAACACATTAATTAACGATTTAAAATTCTTCATTAAATTTCATTAGCATCACACCAAATGTCTATTATCCCTTTAAAATTGTAACATGGTCATTTCATTCCAGCATGCTCCATCCCCATGAGTTAATATCATTTATTCAATTATTGATTTTAGAATTAATTTCCCATATTCCTAGGCATTCTAGAAAAACAAGCTATTCTACTAAACAAAAGGGGGATCAACATGGTGAGTAGATTAAATACCCATTGAGTCTTTTTTGCCTATAGCATGTGCATAGAACCATCCTCCCTTGAGAATATAATTGCAGAAATCACGTGTCATACCCCGTGCATCTTCGCCTCTTTTGGTAGAAGGGTAAGTAAGACCAACTGCCTTGGGCAGAGGGGAAAAGTAACGAAAATAAATAACCAATAAGAATCAGAAAGCATCCAAAAATCACATCTATCCTGTTCCATCATTCTTGGTGTCCTCCCTGACACCCACATGCATAAAACGATGCATCTCGCCACTCTAGGTTTTATCTGTTCCCACAACCAAATATGCCTCCAAGCCCGCACATTTCACAATATCCATCCCTTCTAATATCACAACACAAGCATCATGAAAACAAAAATCGTAATAATTGGGCTCTTGGACCTTTAACAATCAAGAGGGTAACTCAGAACCCTTCATGGAATTATCAAACAATCTGTTCTTTAATCCATCTTTAATTAACCGATTTAATATTCATAGGATCCGAATTTGGGAAATCTAATCAGTAAGCTATCAAAAACAATTAAACATGCTTACTACGCCAATTTTATTAACACCAAATTACAAAAAGGGGAACCAGATTCATTTTCATGCCTCTTTATCTTTTACCCAAAAAATTATCAATTAATTTTTGTTTACGTTCATTACCAATTTCTATCAAGAACGAAAAACTAAACAATGAAAGCATAGATATCACACTATCTAGAAAAACAAAAGGCAATAGCATTTGATTGATATCAATTTATTCATCCAGTTCAAATATTTATTATGTCAATTCAATTGTAATATAGTGGGATAAATCATGATAACGATGCAGTTTCATGTAATGGAAGAGAGAAGCAACGAATCCCCTACCTCAAATGGTTCTTGACGTTCTTTATATGAGAACAGTCCACACAACATATTACGATACCCTCCTCTCGCGACAACTGCATCCACTCGAGGATAACATGGTACGACCGCACCAGAAAAACCCAAGAAAACTTCATTAGAAGCATGGATATCACATGCTATAATATGGAAAGGAGGAACAAGAGAATATGAACCCCTAAAGAATGGCGATAAAACATACCTTTTATCAAAGCTCGATGGATACTCCTTGGTTGCACCGAAACAAGGAAACCAATCTGTGATGAAAAGTTTGATCTCATGATTCCTATGGGATGGACGGAAAGGTTTGAGTGTCTTGAACTAGAGAACAACAAGGAAGAAAAAGGGATGAAGATATATTGTCCCTTTTGAAGATTTAATGGAGGGACAGTTTAAGATACACTTGATTTCCCATTAAAAGAGGATCGCATTAAACCACGTGGTCTGACCAGGTACAAACATATCAACCCTTAGTAATAATTAATATAGGAGTTATGTCCTTTGAATGGGCCATAGATTCCTTAAAAAAGTATTTAAATGCATTTTACATCAAATGAAACATTAAAGGGGTGAAATAGTAGGAAGCTGGAAACACTGTTCATTGTTGGAACCTCACTGTTCTGGAAACACTGTTCATGAACCTCATCGTTAGAACCTTACCATTATGGGAACACAGTTAATGAACCTCACCGTTAGAACCTCACCGTTCTGGAAACACTATTCATCTAAGGATACAATTTCACTGTTTATAGAAGGTTAATGTTGACACTGTTCACCTAAGGTTACCGTTGCACTGTTCACAGAAGGTTAATGTTGACACTGTTCACCTAAGGTTACCTTCACACTGTTCACATAAGGTTAATTTTGAAACTATTCACCTAAGGTTACTGTTGACACTATTCACCTAAGGTTACCATTGCAATGTTCATAGAAGGTTAATGTTGACACTGTTCACCAAAGGTTACCGTTGCACAGTTCATAGAAGGTTAATGTTGACACTGTTCACCTAAGTTTACCATTACACTGTTCACCTAAGGTTACTGTTGCACTATTCATAGAAGGTAAATGTTGACACTGTTCACCCAAGGTTACCATTGCACTATTCACAACTATCTACTATTGGAACTATTCAATGAACTGAAAAATTGGAAAATTGTTGGGGATAAGTCACCATGACCTCCCAAATCACCTCATACACCTGAATTTCATGAAGAAATTGACCAGAGAGGTCTGGGCCATTACACTCCACCTCTATAGCAGGAGGTAAAATAGAAAATTCCTTAGTAAACTCATCCCCTAAGTGCTCAACCACTAGAGGAAAGTCCACGTGACTCAGTGCCTATTCATCTAAAAACAAACTAGAAATTTGGGTTTTCATCCTACCCAGCCCATGATGTTCTAGTCCCGCTCTTCTTGGATGGACATCCCATTCAACCTTTTGAGTAAAAATTGTGCCCTCTTATGATGTGAAAGTCACCCTATGGTGATAACAGTCAATGTAAGCTCAATAAGATTCTAACTAGTCCATCCAAATAATAATGTCAAACCCTATCATTTTAAGGACATAAAGATCCAACATAAAGTGACACCCACCAACCTCATGGGGAAACTACCTGCATTGGTGCACATCATCCATTCTGATTCCTAAAAGTGTGTATAGTGTCAAAATTACCTTTGAATACCACACACCATGTCAGAGGATTTTCACCACAGGTGTAGATCTGAAACTATGAGATGCACCTCTATCAAAAAGAGTAGATGAAATAGTAGAGGCTACTTAGATCATACATATCACTGTAGATGGTTCAGAACCCATACCCTTAGGGGTAGGATGTATATATTTGAACTAGAATGAACCACAACCCTATGAAACAAGTTCACTACCTAGAGTAGTTCCACTCTAATGTATAGGTGTAAATAGTGTTTGGAAACCTTTTCCATGATCACTATTGCCTTGGCCTGATCGGAACACACTACTACAACTCTATGCCTGACGTATAGATGAGGTACATTGTCCAGAACTTAGTGTCGGAGCTGACCTCTACCACTCACAAATAAAGGGAAGGTCCTACAAAACCGCTGCACATGACCGATCCTGCCACATTCTCATCACTCGACTGGGTCATGGTCGCACTAATTATTCTTGTGCCCTCACCTGCCACACTAGTGAAAAAACACTGAGCAATTAGTAATGACACCCTGAATCACAATCATATTTTCATAACCCTCAAAATGACACTTCATTCCCATATATGTAGATACACTATGTTGAGAAACAACACTTCCCTACTCTACTCCCCCATCCTCCCTCAGGTTCCACTCTTTAATTAGCACCAGATTCACAATTTCAGTGATATCAGTCAACCTGAACACATTGACATGGGAATTCAATATCTTTTCAGAGACCTTGATCATATCATCTCACTCTAGATAGCTCATTAGCCAGGTAAATTAGTCAAAACATTGTAACTCTATAACGAATTTAGATTACTCAATAATCTTCATCGTGACCTACTTTTAAAATGAAGACTCACTATCCCACACAGTTTTTAGAGTCTTACTGTAAAAGTAGTCATAGAAGAGTGTATGCAAATTAGTCTAACACATTTTTTGTATCCCATATTCCTAGTTCATAACATTCAACATGCACTTCACTACTCAACGTATCCGGAATGTAGCAAGCTTGACCCTCCTTAATAGAGAAATCTCTAGATGCTCGAAGATAGATAATGTTATCTCAATTCACAACTCAAAAGCCTGTGGATAGCCATCCTCAGAAAATGCAGGAGGATGATGGTGTTTGTACACTTGTGTCATCTCATCCATAGACAAGGCATGCTGTGGTGCCCTCAGAAAAGTCTGCATATAGTGAAATAACCCCTCACAGAACTCTTCCTCAATACCTATGTATGGAACAACCCCTAGTTCCATAACTATCATTAAAGAAGGATACATTGGTATCCCATGTCTTATTTCTACCGAAGTGTAGTCATTGCCCCCCCCTCTTGGAGTACCCCTAGAGGTGATGGAGGTACCAGGTATCTTTAATGAAAAACATATTCCTTGAGAATGAATGATATCAATTTTTCATAGCTCAAAAGTGTAGGATAGGTCAAAACCATCCTAAATTTTTTTCTTAGGACACAACCTACTCCTAAACCCTTGACTATATAAAGAACAGTCACCAAACCAAAAGAAGTTATGCCTCGTGCCAACTCAAAATCCGGGTCTAGGTCAAGTATTTATTTTCCATTTCATTTCATTTAACAATCACTTGTACAAATTATTTAACCCATGTTCCACCATGTTATGATCAATGAGGGCCCATAACATCTCATGGAACAAAATTTGATTCCCATATAATCCGCATATATCAAATTCAAAAAAACATTGAATTTTGAATGGTGCATCATTTCATTGTCTATAAGGGAAAATAAACCATATGAATTGAAAGATGGAATCACTTTTCTATCCACTGCACAAGATCTAACACAATATAAAGACAAGTATCACATCTCCTATCAAAACAAAATGCGTTAGATAATTTATTCTGAATGGAATGGAATAATTTATGCCATGTGATTTCTAACATGTGGCTAAATGATGCATGTGATGGAATACCCTCATATCATCAGGTTTCTATAGAAATGGAACCTAATAATATCAATAGTAATATAAAACATCATGTGAATCACCCCACAGTGACATCAAATCAACTATAATCATCAAAATACAAGAAAATAAAAATTTAATTTGGGGTAATTTAGCTTTTTCCTATACACGGGTTAGGTACTCCTTGGCACAAACCACTACCAAATTCAATTTTCTTCATATATATATTTATTGTCTCCAAATAGTAAATCAATCCAGAAAAGAAACCCTTTAATACCACATTGTAATAACCCAAACTCATATGCCACTCTATAGTGCCACGATCCCTGGTAGGAGGCATGGCCTCAAGAGAGTCTCCGCAAATACCAGAGGCTGCTAAATACAAGCGATGGGCAAGGTGAGTCATTGGTGAGACTATGCCATCATGAACAGATTATAACAAAATAGATGTCAACAAAATACATATAATAGAAGTAGTAAAATATAATGGCAACACATACATAGCACGAATAGATAACAATATCAAAAGATAGCTCATATACAATGATTTATATGGTACATGTATCTAGAAAACATCAAAAACTGGTTCATGAAAACACAATAGAATACAAGTATCAAAAATGAAAAAATAGAAAAAAGTACCCATATCATCACAAGCCTCATCTTAGTCCCATGCTCCCCTATTCCAAATAAATGATCAACAAAAAATACTAGGGTGCCTGCCCATACTATCACCTATAACTATATAATCTATTTGGGTCCCCAAGGAGGCACTAATAGGGAATGAGAAAAAAAACCAACATGTTTCTCCCAAATTTCTATACAGTTCTATGAAAAAAATAAATTAAGATAATCAAGTAAAATTATGAAGTAATGTAAGTGATAATTCCCATGGAATATGTCTACTGTAACTAGTAATACCAAACAACCCCTCAAGGCTCCATGTAACAAGTTTCATCTACTAACAAGGCAAATACAAGAAATATAAAAAATAGCATTTCCACTTCATACAACCATCCCTAACCTATCCATACAACCTTTCTATTTAAGGACTCCATATAAAAAACCCACGACATTCCCTTATAACCAATTCATTATATCCCACAGCCATTCCGTATAATGAAGTGTCTCAAAATTCTCCCACAATCATTCCATATAATGAATTGTATCATAATTTCTATAGCCATTCCATATAATGATGTGTAGACCACAGAGGACCAGATCCCAGATGTCGAAGGCCAAGGAATCCTCCTTGAGTCCTGGGAGCATCTTGATTGAAACTTATTATAGGAACTAGTTTTAGTCATAAGAGCATGTGTACTAATATATCTTATGTGATTCGTTGCATTCTAGAGACAAGGGGTAGCAAGACCCAAGGTATGCCACATAATAAAGACCCACGTTTCATACTCAACTAAGGCATCCACTATCACATTACAGATCTATGGAGATAATACCATTTCATCTATTTAGACTATCAAGCATTTATACCATTTAACATAACAATTCAAATCCATATTAGTCTACCTACTCATAAAATCCATTTCATTTAAAACAATCCACATAGGAATAACCACCCATTTATCACCATTAGACATTAAACACTACACATGGGTATACCCACCCATTTATCACGATAATTCATTTATGTAATAAATAAAACCAATTAGTATACCCACTCATTAAAAAAACTCGATTCAGGACATCTAATGAAGTATGCATGGAAAATTATGGTAACATAAGGAAAGGTGGAAGAACATATATTAAGAATGTAAACCAACCATATTACATTACAACTGATCTTCCTTAAACTAGGAAAACTAAAAAACACACCCCATGGGTTGTTTATTAAAGGTTAAAACCAGGAAAAGGCATGGTAGACCCCTTGGGCGGTCTCTGATTAGGGAAAAAAACAAAAAACATATCTCAAGGAACCTAAAGGTATCCCTAATAGGTCTAAATGCATCAATGTTAGGTGAAAATATCAAAATCGGGCCTATGTATAAAATTCTGATAGGTTACAAAAGGGATGATAACTCTATAAAGCATCAAAAACCACTGAAAAGTATAGATCCCCTACATTAGCCCAATATTAGAGTTCTCATGCATTATCAATTCATGATTTTTCTTCAATTTAGGATAAATCTGAAGAAAGAATGAAGAATAAAAAAATTGTGGAATATGAGCCTAAATCCAAATAGTACAAACTTTGTTCTAAAAAATCGTGAATGGATAAAGTGGAATCAACATCATACTACCATGGTTAAAACAATACTGGTGGTAGAAGTAATAGAGTTCTAATCTACAATTGAGAGGATAGCCTATCTTTATGCCTTCATGGTTTCTCCTATGCATAAAAGCAGGGTGAGCGTTCTATTTTTTAAAAAAATAAGAGGGTACTACCACATTTTAAAAAATGTTGTCAGGAAATTACATGACATGTAATTGTATTACACGACGTGTAATGTTTGATTTTCCATTCCCAAGGAAAAACCATTTTTTGTCGGGAAATTCCTGACCACACCATTACACATCGTGACATTGGATTGTATATAGTACAAAGTCATCCTAGCCCATAATTACTAAAACAACCTAATTAGACCATGGATCAGAATAGGGTCTAAGGAAAAAAGGGAAACATAACAAAAATTTATCCAGAATGAAAATATATGTACCTCAAAGAAAACTTGGGATCTTACATCAGGCATTCTCCGAACTCAAGGAGAACCCTTCAAAACGGTTACATGTTTATACCTGGCCTCCATTAATTCAAAAAAACACACTTCATTGAAATTTAAATCATTTTAACCAAATAAATATTTCCATCCTTGGGAGTCACATGATACTCCCATGTGAAGATTTAAACAAGTAATAAGATGATAAATACCAGAAAGACAATAACATGATGTTACAAACTTCCCACCATAAGACTTTCCATCTTCAAGAATATATGTGGAAGAATTAAATCTCGTAATGATGTGAGGACATTACTCCCTCATCAATTAATTGAACTCCCAAGTATTAAGAGAATATGATATGTGTCTCCATAACACCTGAACCAATAAAATAAACTTCTCACACAAGAAATTTATATGAGAGTTAATGATATCTACTGGATTCTACACAACAGAAATTTCTAGCTCCACTTCCCATCTCTGAATATGAAAATTATTATGATGGTATTTCCGGAGTTGTGATATGTGGAAAACATTATGAATTCGTATACTGAACTGATAATGCCAACCAACAAGCATCCTACTGAATATGACCAGGGACCTAAAATAGACCAACATATCTCAAAGACAATTTTCCATGTTTTCTAAGCTGATGGTTACCCAATCAAGGAGTTAATTTCTTGAAAACCCAAAAAAACCTATAGAAAACTCTAATGGGTGATTTATTTTTCCCAGATAAGATTTATATTAACTCTAAAATGTTACCAGATGATGAAGTATATACTGAATCCTCAATAATGTATCCTGAACCAAAATATGTCCCACCAATTATGATTTTCCAACCGCTTCCCAAAAAATAAGTGACCTTCATGGGTAAACAAACTGATCCTAAAAAGGACCCATTATGATCGATGAATTATAAAAATTGTTATAATAAAGCTTAACCAATATCATATGGCTATCCTAAGATCCAAAAAAAAATCCATGATACATGTGGAAACAAGATCTGAATAACATACTCCATCAGACCATCTATCTATGGATGCCAATATATACTCAATCTGTCCGGACCTGACCCACCCAAGTTCGAACTATGACTACCCTAATCCAACCACCATTAGATCAGGGGATGGAAACCAATGATGGGTAGGCATATACCATATATGAGAGTCATTAACATATGGTACCTATACACACACAAACACATCTTCATACCCATACAATGATAAAATGTAAAAAACACTATAACAAATTCATGAATATATCTATAATCCGGTAATCATACTATGATACTAAAGTACTAAATAGAAATTAGGGTCCAAATAAAATCCCAAAAAAAAGTGAAGAGAGTCTAATATACTCAATGGTCAAGGACTACAATGAAATGTAAGAACCTAAAAAACACCTTGGCCTGTTAAAGTTAAGATATGATGCACATGCTCCCTTTCCTCATTGGACATTGTCAAAAAAGCTATCATCTAAATAAGAAATAACACATTTTGGAAGATCCCATGCAAGTGTGAGTATAGAAATACCTAGATGAAAACCCCCAAAACACTAAACACAAATCATCAATAATTGTCATATCATAATAGTAATACAATACTAAATAGATATAAGAAAACCCAGATATACTCTGAAAGGACATCGTGGCACCTATAATTCACAACCAACTACAAGGCACATTATTATTTTTGAAGCAACAATCATTCCATGATAATCCACTCCACAATCCATTCCATCATCGATGACACTCATCCAAGATGAAAAGATCATTGGACCCCACCCAATAAATCCCACTTGTCTTAGAATACCCTAATAGTAAGATAGTGGGTCATGCCCAGGACTTCTGGGGGATACCTCGAACCAAATATTGATCAACCCACTTTTTATGGTATCACATTCAAATGATACTGCAAACCCTACCAATACAACCTAATAGATTGATGATAAATTCCCTACTCAAGGCGGTCACACCAATTCCATAAACCCCACCTATGGTATAATACAATAGATGATCACACTTTGGTCTCATGTAGGGGCTCAAAAAACTATATTTGAGACTCATCCTTTAGAGGGGATCATCATCCTCTGATGTGGATACAATGCTGCACAATACCTTCATGTGAACGGACCAAGGGAACACACTCAAGTAATAATAGTCCAATGCTGAAGGGATAAAGGGTTACAAATAACCTCAATGGGGTACATGGTGTGTAATTGTGGAACATGACATGTGTAGCTAACCATTATTCATACAATGTGGTAATTACTTAGACGACATTTAAACCTTAACATACATGGCTTATAAGTGATCATAAATCACATGTAGAGGTTGCTCAATACCCTTCCTGTGTCATCTGGTTGAGCCTTTGTACACCAGACTGTGTCCATGTACTCTGGTCATGTCTGTGTACTCAGCCTAATAGTTCCTGTGTAACCTCCAAGTTACTCACCATGATATCTAACGAAAGTCACATAGAGTGTCAAAGGGTCGCATGACCTGTAATCTTTTTCTCACTATGGAAACCCTATCCCCACACAAGGGGGTCCCACATGGCATGTTACAACGTATTAAATGATGTGTAACCTGCGATTTTATATATCATGTGGGTTCTTCTCCATGCTATTATCTATATAAACAGATCCTCTATACTCACTATAACCTATAGATTCGTGGTGAACCGAGCCTCTTGTTTCTAGAGATCAGGATTCTAGGCTTTGAATCTACTCAAGAAAAGGTCTCACACACTATTCGTAGCCATACCTTTGAAGATAGGATAAAATGGTATTATAAAGTTGTTCAAATCCATGTCTGATTTTCCTCTATCATCATCGCTCATCGACCATACCCTTGATCACAATCCACACTATAGTTATCTATCTTTTCACCAAATAACAGTCACATAATGATTAAATTTCATATGTTTTTAAAACAATGGGAAAAAGAAATTTCCTTATATGAATGTGCAAAGAACGGGTGGTGGGATAAATCCCTAATTCATGGAATAGGAGGGAAAACAACAACCTTTGTTCATTCAACCTCAATCTATTTACAAATAAAAAAATAGGATAATCAATATAGAAAACAAATTAATCTATCCCAATTAAATATACTATCGATGCATGATTCAATTTTGTTCCTTGAATTGATACTCATTAAATTGGAAACAACAAAAGGGATGTAAAACACAAATCAACATCCTACATGGAGTTTGGATCAATCATTGATTTAGAATGGATGATTTTCCATCATTTATGAGATCCACAAACTCTGTTGGAGCAATTCCTTTTGATTTTTTCTCAATCCACTATCATACTCCAATATTTCTTCCAATGATATCTCCAATGAAACCACAAAAATTTGATGGATTATGTGACCAACCTAGGAAGTTATCCATATAAGAATTTAAATAGTGGAGTTCAGTCACTATAGAGAATTAAATAAAATAGAATAAAATAAAATAATTTATTTATTTTATTAATACCATGAACATGGTGAATGTTTCACAAACACTATGTGCTGAAAAATATTATGTCATGCCTAGGGTCAAAACCATTCTCTAAACTCATTGTTTCCAGGATATTTCTGATTTGGTACCCCATTTATGCATTATTCCACTTTTATAGGTAAACCTAAAACATGTGATATTAATGTATTTAATATATTTCAAACATTTATTTTAACCAAACCAGGCGTCAAAATTTCCTACATTTTCAGCACCTAGTCCCAAAAATATCCTATATAATATCAAAAATTAATACATAGAAAATTTGAGTTGTTACATAGTCCCCACATTTGAACTTTACATCCTAAAAATCAAAACAAAAATGTCCAAACAAAATGATGTGGGTATTGTGATTGCATCTGGGTCTCCGTCTCCCTGGTGCTTTTTGGAAAATTACCATGCTTCCACTCGAAACACACTAAGGGAATCAATCTCCTATGAAGGATAATATCCTATGGATCCTCAATCTCAATTGGGTACTCAAAATATTTATCTCTATCCTCGATGTCTAGCTCACCCCAACTGATAATTTGCAATGGTTCATGCACGTACATCCTCATCTATGTCATGTAGAAGACATCGTGTACCTTTTCCAACTACAATGGTATGTTTAAGAAGTACACAACCTTACCAACTCTACATAGTATTTGGAAATGACTAATTAATCTTGGTGATAACTTGTTACCCCAGACAAATATCCACAATCAACATTAAGGTGAGATCTTCAAGAACACATGGTGGCCCATATTGAACTCCATAGGTCTTTGCAGTTAGTCCACGTAAGATGTATGATGTATTTTTTTAGTCCTAATCCACTGTTGGATGATTTTCACCTTCTCTAGAGTATCTCACACCAACTTTAGGCCCATGAGTGTGGACTATCCTGGATGAGTCCAACCTAGTGGTGACCTAAAAGTTCACCCATACATGCCCCTAAATAGTTCCATAAAGATGATAGAGTGATATATTTTGTTGCATGAAAATTTATACAAGGAATGATGATCCACCCAACTATGAAAAAAGTCTAACCTCAGGACCGTAACATGTTTTATAAGACCTGAATGATTTTCTCAGTCTGGCCATCACTCGGGGGGTGAAACACCATGCTCAAGAATAACTAAGTCCCAAAGGCATCCTATTATCCAATCCATAATCATGATGTGAAGTAAGAATCATAGGATAAAATGGCTGTTGAGGGAAATCCACGGAGTCATACTATCTTCAATATAGAGAGACTCCCCAATCTCTTGACTGAACTCTACTCTTGAATATCTAGGAAGTTGTCCAACTTAGTGTGTCCGTCTACAATCACGCAGATGGAATCGTCCCCTGTGGAGGTTTTTGGTAACCCCATCACGAATTCCATTGATGTCCCATATCATTTACACTATGGAACCTCATGGTATTAATCTAAACCCACTGAAACCTAGTGCTAAACCTCCACTTGTTGATAAGTGAGGCATCAAGAGATAAAACTTGCATAACAACTCTTCATGCCTGGCCAGAAAAATTAACATCAGAGGTCATGATAGAACATTTACATGTCTAGATGTACCATCAATGTGGATGTGTAAAACTCACATATATCCTCCACCTACAACATCAAAGGTACCATCATCTGTACTCCAAAATGTATAGAATTCTCCCCATCTTCATAAAATCTATTAGAAGCATTCCTAGTAGATATATGAGTACATAATGTCTCATACTAAGTATATTCAAACTCATAATCCATGAAACACTATAAACGTGGTGTGAAAAAAATATCTGAAGATATGAATCACTATCCTTGTCCACTAAAGACAAAAAACACAAGGCTAACCGCTTTGACAACATGAAAAAACCTAGAATAAGATATCCTACTAAGGGCGTCTTCCATCGTGTTCCCCATAATAAGAGTTTAAACAATCTAAAAGTCATAGTGTCATGGGAACTATAGATGTTTACATTGTATCATGTTAAGATCCTTATAAGAGAAGATATACATGAGACACTTATGGTCTAAGTAGATGATAAACCACTCACCCATTAGGCATTTTTGCACTATCTTTAGTGAAAATAGTACTGCTACTAACTCAAGATTGTGGGTCATGTAGTTATGATCATGTGGTCACAAATGGCATGAATTATAGGAAATCATTACCTATATCTATATCACTACAAAACCAATCCCATTCTCGGACTCATCATAGATAACTAAAGATTCAAACTTCACCTCTATAAATCTCATAATGGGATAAATTGTGAACCTACAACTCAACTTAAAAAATATATTTTGTAACCATTTCTACCACCTGAAAGGATTCTAATTCTATGAAAAATCTATCAAGGGTGATACTGGTTATAGAAATTGGATAAAAACCTATGATATTACCCTTCTAGACCAAGGAAACATCACACCATGGTAACACTTCTAGGTGGATCCCAATCATGCACTGCCTTATCCTTGGCTGGGTCCACTACCACTCCTACCTATGAGATGAAATTTACCAGTAAGCGGACCTCTCAAATCCAAAATTGACACTTCAAGAGCACCCCATAAGGCTTGTGATATCAAATTGTGTCCCAAAAACATCCTCTAGTGTCTGGTTTTCTACTCCACAAACACTGAGTACATTAGGATATCATCAATGAATACCACCACCAACTAGTCTAAGAATGGCTGAATGATCTGATTCATGAGTCCCATGAACACAACTAGGGATTTACCCTTGCCAAACTGCATCACTAATTTCTCATTGTGACCATAGCGACATCTAAATAACGTCTTCAATATATCCTCATCTAGTAATCACAGTTGGTGACAGCCTAATCCAAGGTCAATATTTGTTAACTATTGTTCCCTTCTGTGTTGATCAAAGAGGGCATTGATCCTCAGTATGAGATACTTATTCTTTATGATCACCTTGTTCAAGTGTCATTAGCCTATATATAACCTCAAGATCCCATCTTCCTTCTTGGAAGAAAACACTAGGGCTTCCCAAGGGGAGACACTAGGTCTCGCAAATCCATTCTTCTGCAAGTCCTACAACCTCAACCTCTTCACATGAAGCTATATGGTATCCATCCAATAAGTTGGTGAAAATAGTTGGGAGGTCTTAGGGTGTATGTCAATGGAGATTTCTAGGCATCGATGGAGTGGTAATCCTATAATATCCATAAGAAATACTTCTTTATACTCTTCCACCCCTGTAGGGAATTGGTATCTCATAGTATCTACTAATTTGTGAGTCATTCTAGCCAAATGATGAACACTATACAACACTCTCCAATGCCTAAGAACATCCTTTTCTACTATGGATTACTTTTCACCCGTAATGGAAAACCTTAACCAATCACTACAGACACACCACATCCTCTACCATAAGCTTCCAATATTTGTAGAAAGTATGCATAGATAGTCCATACCTAATATGACGTCATAATGCCTCACCACTACTACAAATAGTTCCCATAAAAATATCTCACATCCAAGAAAAATATCACACTATCGGATCATGTGTGTAATCACCGAGTAACCACATTTTGGAGTCTCCAATTGCAAGAGTCGATTCAAAGGCTCAACCAAAATCACCGAGTCTCAAACCAGAGAAGTGTAAAGGAAGGTTTGAATCACACCTATTTCTACCAATACAATATATATAGAAGAAAATACATATATCATAGCTCGTATCATCCATGGATCCTCAAGATTGTAGGCCTCCATAGCTTGCATCTAGCCTCTTCCTTGACCACCAGTTCTCATAGACTGGCATAGACCACCTAGTGGTTATGGTGGTGGTAATAGATCAGACCTCTAGAAACCTATTTCTTCTCCACTATCCCCTCTTCCACATTCACGATCCTATGGAACACCTAAATCCCACCAATATATCTACCTCATTGTTCCCTTGACCATCTCTTGATTAACTATATACCATGTTAGAAACTCCAATTCTAGATTTCCCCATCAATCATTGGAGAACAATGGCTCTCCCTTGGCTGATCTAAACCATCATGAGATCCATGCAACATTGAACCTGTCTACTGTGATAACCTCTTCAAGCATATGACATTCTTGGATCCCTACGAATTCCATCAGATACCTGCTGCTGATGTATCCACTCTCAGGTTCCCACTACGAGCACCCACCATTGACATCTACTATGAAAAAAAATATCTCAACCACTATGGCCCTCTCAATCACTCCAAAATAGGTGAAATGTATAGATATATCAGTGACATTATTATTTCATGACATAATCCCTACTCAAAAGACCATACACTAATGAACAGATCATGCACCACATCCATAGTGTAATACGAGAGTTCAGCAAACATCATCGAATACTCTTCCATGGTCAAAATAACATTCTGCAGATTCATAATCTCTTATATGTACACTAATCTTAATGTGACTAGATAAAACTCCTCCCTAAATATGTTCTTAATGTATGACTAGGTGGGACATGTCTTATCATGTGACTAAGTCACTAAACTCAAAAAATTCTCATATATCATTGAAGAAGACTCACCCAGAGGACCACAATATGGTCTACATGCATCCTCACAGGGAGAAAATCATGAGTGACTGATTTTAACCAATCATTAGCCACATGGAAGTTTGGCTCACCCTAAAACATTTGAGGCTTCTACCTCCCAAACCCACACAGTTCCCTCAGCCTACGTGCATCCTCTTATGGCACTTATAGAGATTTCTGCTAATCAATGGGTGGTGGTATAGATGGTAAACCACCCTGAGGTTCTATATATGATGAATTATCCTATAATAAAGCCTTGTCACTCATGGGATCATCCTCATGATTACATAGTGGAATCTTAGCAAACTATATTAACATAGGAAAAAAATTAAAACAAGATGTATCATGGTAAAAGAGTATATATGGGTAACTATATCAAGAAGGATATAGAAAACACAACACATTCCAATATGATGTGTGTACCAATGTTTTCCCTATAACTAGTGTGTACTTATACCGAGTTGAAAGACACAAGATCTGAGTCCTGGTGTATAGATATGTTAGCTACCACCCCAACACCGATGTCCCTGGCTGGAAATACAAACTCAAAAAACTAAACACTATTTCCCCAAACGAATCTCATAGACACTAGTCCTAAGGTAGAACCAACTTCCTATTGAACACCCTTTTCATGACCTGGACAACTAGGTTCCCAAACATGACTACCCCAAGCCTAAATTCAATAGAACAGGGGACGAAAACAAGTTTTAAGTATGAATATCCCACATTTGGGAGTTATTGGACTAATTTACCTATAAAAACACTCACATATACATGCACATACACTATTGAAAGATAAAAAAACTTAAATAAATACATGCATACATTTATAATCCCACAATTAGAGTATGATAGTAAAGTATTGAAAGTGAAAAGGGGCCAAATAAAGTACCAACCAAAAACTGATGAGAGTCCAACCCAATCCAAGAAAGGCGACTATGATGAAATGAAATAACATGGAAGAAAACTTTGTATGGAATGTAAAATCTATTCCCTACCCACTCACAACCTCCCACAACAATGTCAAATTGGTCGTTGTCTTTATAATACATGAAATGTGTGGGAAGAGCCCATTCAGGGGTGAGTAAAAAGTACCATGTAGGATGCCTATAGAAAACTAGAAACGAAGCATAAATAATAGTCATATCATTACATTAATACACTAATAAATAGAAACAAGAAATCCTAGATATACACAGGAAGGGAACCATGCCACCATGCAGTGACAACCAACTTCCATAAACATGATTATATTTGAAGCAATGCTCATTCCAGGAGAATCCATTGCATGAGACTAGACATCATTCGATACACTCATCCAAGAGGTCAAGATCATTAGGACCTAACTAAGAAATATTAGTTGTCTTAGAATACTCTGATACTTAGATTGGGGGTCACCCCTCAGAATCATAGGGAGCCTCACAAACCCAATTTGGATCAAAAAAACATCCATATATAACTGTTTTGGAGGAAGAAGTATCAAATAAATCAATATGAACTAATGATGAAATAAATACGGTAACAACATCTATCATTAGTCCCAAATCTAACTCCACAATAAATACATTTACTGCATGAAGGTGATTAACTCCCAAGGCCTCTAGCTAGAGCCCTGTAGTCTTCGAAGCATATGACTACACCATAATAACCTTTGTAGACAATGATCCTTGAAAATATCAAGGCATAAAAATAACCTAATAAAAATAGTGTATATGGATGTGATGTCCACAACTGTTCACATATTTGTAGTTGATTGATAAGTACTCTGTGTGTGTTTGACCTTTCCACATCAATTACAAGTCAAAATAATACCACTAGCTATAACTAGAGGAGATGAAGAGGCCTGCTGAAGAGAAATAGAACTACCACTCCAATTATGATCTTCACAGAACTTCCTTTTTCCATAGTGTTCCACTGAATCTTCCACTAGGTGGAAGATAAGGGGTAAAATATCCAAAAATTCATTCCATACTCATTACTACCATCACCACCATTTCCAATATATATTTATAGGTCGAATGATTTAGCATGAAAACCAGTGATGTGATATCTAGTTATAAAACCTATAGGTACTTCTGAGCATTCAGATGGACATTATTTATAACCTATGGTGAAAACCAAACCAAATCTATAAACAGATTAGTGTATACCTACACCAAATGTTCTATCAAATACAAAGAGATGAACTACAGAGATTTTTCCATCATTATTGACTCTAGAAAAAAAATGCAAGAAGAAGAGTGTTTTGAATCCCATATAGTCCAAGCCCACATGTCTGTCCTCCTATACCATGGAATGCCTCTATCGCCTTCGAGGACCCTAAATCCTAAACACTATACACTTCACCTTGATGCTCTAAGGTTTATCTAGGAAGTTGAATATCAAATTAAATGTTTCATGCCAGTACTCCAAATTTTGAGATTCATTAATACCTTTAAAGGATAATGGATTATAATGAAAGAACTCTTGTGATTGATCTCGACCTCCTATAAATCACGACTCTACAACACCTTCTCCATTCAGGAATTGTGGTGAATTATGATCTTCAGCAAAAACTGCTCCCATGATAGCCTCAATAAAATTATGATCCATAGGAGGATTATCATGAGGGACATCATCTAAACCCACCCATAGAACACATGAAAAACTTCATGGAGACATACTTCTACACACCAAGGTAGAAGGAATGATCAGAAAATTGAAACATATATGTTCAAACTAAAAACCGAATAATCATAATCTAAGATTAACATCATGAAATCAAAACCAGAGACACACATCCCAACATCCCATGGCAACATAATACTATTCACAATAAGAGAGCATCAAGGAATCACGAAAACCTCTCTATCAAGTTTATACAATCATATATTCATTCTATAAAACTTCATAAGACAATGAATCTTGAGGACATACTACCTATGATACCAAAGAGAGATGAACCTAACCTGAATACCCCCTCTAACTGGTACCTAATGAAAATTTTCCATATACTTGAAGGGAATTCCCAATACCAATGGGCCGACGTCTAGCGACAATAAATCAATAAAAAATAGAGGGAGTGATTCCTCCCAGCCTAAAGTAGACAACATGACACACACACACAGACACACACACACACACACATATATATATTTACTGAATGAAATAGTTAAGGAAAAAATGATTATATATAAATATATATTATGATATCAAGAGAATAAAATAATAGAAATAAATGAAATGGTAGCAAAAAAATATCCAAGAGAAAAGTCCAAATATGTAGGCCCACAAATATAAATAGTTAATCCACCATTATCCATATGGTAACATGGGAAAACATCCACCATCTTAATACCCATCTACATAAACCAATTTGATAGAAAACCTGACTGCCTCACGATATTTCCTTTTCATTTCTTAAATCAAAATACATAATAAGGTCTACACATTACTGAAGGAGTGCACATGGTGAGAGCTAACATGATATGTAGGGTCTCACCCAGGTGTTCCATAAAAATTAATTGAATAATAATCTAAGCATACTTAGCATTAATGAAAATAATTCAAGATATTTATTTTAATAGTTTCTATCTCAAAATCATGGATAGATTTAATTTCACCATTTTCGACATTCCCAACAAAAGATGGTAAATTTGTTTCAAAGCATTTCATGTACAACTGAGTAGTCATATCAAAACAAAGTAAGTATCACATATCATATAAAATCCAATATAATACCACCAAAATAGTATATGCCAAACAATAGTTAACATCCCACCAATGATCACACAAGATCATGAATGATATGAGACTCATACTTAATATAAAAAATCACACACATGAAGTCTCTATACATATTCATCGAATCAAGAGAGAATAAAAACGAAAAAGAAATTGAACCTCCCAATGGATTTAAAAGGTCCCTTGAACAACATGCCTAGGGAAAAGAGAAACAACCCATGAATGAACCATTTCGCAAATAATTTCATCAAAACTGTTATTTAAAAAAAATCTGAAACCATTTCACAATTACATGAAAATAATTTTTATTTACCAAAACCAAGGGAAAAAATATTTTATCAAAAATCCATTTCCACACACATAGATCAATGAAAATATCATTCCATTTCATTTATATATTTTTATATAAACTCATCAATTTAGTTCACCAAAAAAGGTTCGATACAGAACCAACTGCCTCAAAACACATTTCGAACAAGATCTCGTTGAGAACCACCAATAGGAAGAAGACAAAAAACAACAACAACAATAAAAGATATAGAATAAATCTAAAAAACTCCAAATTGATTAAATTTATAATAAAGGTTAGGGAATAGGAATAAATATCCATACCTGAAGAACAAACACCCACCACACCATAACCAATAATAGACCAACCCCCAAAATAAGATAACATGATGGAAATAGAAGTAAACAAGAAACAAAATCATATCATATCAACATATCCAATAATACAGTGAAATGATTCTATCATGATCAAAGGAAATGAAGATGAAGAGAGGATTACTTGCCAAGAGAGACACCACACACAACCCTAATGATCAAATTACAAATAATTCAATACAAAAAATATGAGGTCCCAAAAATCATTGGAGAATTATTATAGGTTGATAGGGAAATGTGATGCATAATGATGAAATAAGAATTAGTCATACAACACCCTTAAAGGCCAACTTGTGTTAATTACACAATGTGAAATCTCTTAAAATATCGTGTAGTCCACATGGTCTATTTACCTCAAAAACCCATAACCTTTTTTTATTAAAACCCCTTTTTAAATTAAATGGTGTGTAATGTTTAAATAGTGTGTACTCTTTAATTTTATTAAAACATCTCATGAAATGATCTGGGAGATTAAATACATGACTTGTAAACCAGTTACACTATGTGTAATCTCCCAACATAATGTAAAAACAACATATTCTTGGATGTAAACCCAAACCACCTCAAGAGTTCCGAAAAATCAAGGAGAACCCCAAGAATCCATTACACATTTATACCCAAATTACACTAATTCAAAAATACATACACCCCTAAACCTTAGGCCATTTTCCAAAAAACATTTCTCCATACTTGGGAGTCTAAAGATGTAACAAATTAAAGAGGAAAAGAATTAAAAAGATGGGAAATACCATAAGTAATAAAACATGATGTTATAATATTATGAACATATTTATCATTATATAAATTTAATATATAATATATTTTATTACCTTTACATTCCGTGAAAAAATATAATGTATTTTATGCGTACGTGTGGACTACAACCACTACAAAGTGATCTTATTTTTTTCCATCAACACGTGAAATAGATGAGAAATATAATTATATTTAATTAATTAACATGGTACTTATTATATAATTATCATTATAAAAATATAAAATAGTACTTAACTTTTTTCAACCACTATCATTTAAAAAAATGCTACCCATGATTATGTATGACCTAACCTCGCTATGATTGTAACATAGTTCATTTTTCATAAATATATTTCATAATTTGTTTTAAAAGTAAAAATGATATATTAAAATGAAAATTATTTCATGATTATTATTTTGGAGATGATGGAATAGTACCCTCATTGATCATAGTCAACCTATCGATGTCATTTTTGACATATGAGTTAAATATCATCAAAACATCTGATGTCATCTTAATTGATTGTGTAATTTCTTATAACATGGTAAAAGTAATAATAAAATTGGAAATGTTCTTAATAAATTAAATAATTGACTTAATTATATTATTAAACAATATAAAAAATGTACATGATGATTCAGACCGAAGGTAAGAAATTTTCGTTTAAAAGTCATCTTTTAATGTTTCCCATAAAAATATTTTCCCCTTCCATGTCCATATTAATAAAATTATTTTATATAATTTTCTGTGAAAATGAAATAATTATGAAAGAAACATTTATGTTTCATTCAATGGTTTTTAAAAAGGAATATTTTTATGTATTTTATATGGAACATTTTTTACTTTACTTTTTAAATGACCAAAGGGATGTCATATTTTAACGTATACAACATCAATGGATTTTACCACCACCATAAATATTATTTAATTGTTTTTTAAATATCCCAAACCCAATATCCTGAAGCATAGTGTTACTTTATTACATTAGAATAAGATATAAGAGATCATTTCCAAAATGACTACATAGTTTAGCAGTTTTGGTAAACCAGATACGTAATTAAATCTAACAAAACATTTGAAAAGATAAATTAAAACATATTAAAAGTTAATATGTTGCAACTTTAAACTCATTTAAATATTCCTTATTCATATAATGGGGAAATGAAAAAATGTAAACTGTGATATCATATTCTTAGTAAGGCTTACATACCACAGAATCTATCATATGTAAATGATACATAATCAATATGGAATGGTAAATAACTAAAAATAAATTCCATTTAATCAATAACATGGGAATGATAAATAATATGAAGGAATAAATGATGATCAAATAACTCAATACGAATAATAACATGATTTTGAAGATAATATATGGATAAAATAAATAAAAAAATAATTATATAGAAGTCAATAGTTAAATTCAATGAAATAAATGCCGGATATTAGACTTTTTTATTTGGACATCATGAAATATAAAATGTTAATACCTTGCACTAAGATAGTTTAATTTGCAGATAGGTAAAAACCAAAATCTTATTTAATACTTTCTTACTAATTTATATCATGATACTTATCAATGAATCAAGGGGGTATATAATTATAGGCCCCACCCATCACTGTATTCCAAATGGATTGATAATATATCAAATTATAGATATAATTCATGAAAAAAATATCATATAAAAAATTATCCTTATTAAGTATAGAATACTGAATATGAATATTTTCCCAGTCAATGAAACACCTTTCAAAGTAAAACACCATATGTAGAAATGTTATATTATTTAAAAAATAATCATATCGATGATACACATAATATGGATATTTTAGGTTAATGTAATGTTCAACGAACACATGAAAATAAATTTTTTAATATAAAGTTAATAACAAAAAAATAAATTCGAAATGTGAATGTCAATATTTTACATGGCCAAAATAATAATAAAACATGCATAGAAATAATAATTATGAAATAATTATAAATTATCCTTAGTGAAGTATAAATAATAAAAGGTTTATTGTTTTATATGATTATAAATACCATAAAAACAAAATTAAAATCATTCTTGAGAAAATTTCGCTCTTCACTTTGAAATCCAGTTTTAATAACTAAAAAATTCAAGGATGTTAGAGAAAAAAATTAATTAAAAATAATCATGGAAAAATTTTAATAGACACATAAAATAAATGAGTGGTCATGATTATAGGAAATTGTTTTTATGTCTATTAGGTTAAAACAATGAAATTTTTCACAATCATTATAAAATTTAAAATAGTAAATCTTTTTTTGGAAAATGATACAAATATTAATTTTAAAACATTATATAAAACATTAAATATGGATAAAAATTTAATTAATAAATCATAATATTAAATGGAAAATATTATTTAATTTTTTTAATGGAAAAATATGGATATGGAAGAAAAATATTTCCGACTGAGTAGAAATGCATTGTTGGTTTTCCTTAAAAACTCAATTTTGATATAATGAGTACTTAAAGAGTCCAAAATGAAATAATAATTTATAATTTAATGAAAAAAATTAAAGAATAAAATATTACGTGTCTATTTTATAAAGGTAAAATAATTCCCCCAATGTATAATTAAACATAAAAAATCATGAATAATGATGCGATTATATAATAAACCCTTACCACTTTGCGAAATTTTGATTCCTAACCCCAATAAAGGAATTAACATCAAATTAAAAATTAAATTCCATTAATATAAATTGAAAATTGATCTATCATAACATGGAGGTAGTGTATACACCTTATAAAAATAAATATGTGCATAATACCAAATATTTCTCAATCGAGTGGAAATTGAGAAAAAACATCTTATCAAAATCAAACCATTAAAGTAGGAATTAATCAGTGAATTTGATATGTTTATCCAATTTATATCCATAGATTTATTCAAATAAAATATAAAATAATAAAAATACTTTACAACCAAAATAATATAATATCATATACAATGAAGATGAAATATTACGCAATGAAAGGAAATTGAGTTTTGAAACCCTTACAACTTGGTAACATTCAAGTCAGATCCCATTGGTCTAAATAATATTTATTGAAAATTAAAATACCATGAATTATGAATTATTAATGATATAACATGTAAAATTATAATATATATACTATATAGAAGAGATTATGTGCATAAAAATAAAATATTCCTCAATGAAGGAAAATTGAGATGATATCCCATACATCCGGTATGAATCATCACATACATTATTTATATTCTTGAATAATAGAATTATGTTAATTATTTAATTTATTAAAAAAAAATTAAATGTTTTATTCCTTTTATTTTTTTACAATGTTATATTTAACTAATTAATTAATTTATTTCATGTGAGACCTTTTTAAGATATTCATTTCATATGTCCGAATTGACACCGGTAGGTGGAATTTCATCAATGAGGTCATTATTCTACCATATATAGAATAATAATCACGAAATAATAATAATAATTTTAAATCAACTATAATTTTAAAATAAACAACGAAATATGGTTTTGAAAAATGAACTATGTTACATTCTTAGTGATGGTAGGTCATATGTACACATGAGTAAGATTTTCATTTTATAATAATCATTATGGAAAGAAGGTAAATATTATTTTTTCTTTCAATAATAATAATAATATAATAAAAACCATATTAATTGTTTAAATATACATATATATATATATATATCATATATGTGATGTGGTGATAAAAAACAAATCACAATGCTTCATGGTGGTGGTAGTCCAGAGAGACGTAATAATGAAATCAATATTTTTTATTGAATGGAATGGTTGAAAAGTAAATGATATATTATATTTTCATTGTGATATACATGTAATGATATATATATATATATATCAAACCCATCATTAAAACCAGTCGTGGCTTGTGGTGATGGAAAATTAATTACATCAGTTTGTGAGGCGGTAGGTCACCGCACACACAAACAATGAATTCATTTCCCATTTGATGGAAAAGGAGATGAATATAGATTATTATATTAATATAATAACATATTAATATAGAAGATATAATTATGTTGTTATATTGTAATTTTTGAAAGAATGTGGAAGAATAAATAAATAAAACGCTCGGTTAAGAACTATACACCTCTTTCAGAAATCCCTTTAGGATTATAATTAAATCCATCCTTGATTATATTTTTTATCAAAACAATAAATCTATGATGTGTTAAGATAATATAGGAAGGTATTTGAGTATGTAATTTCTAAAAAAAAAATTGTTTTTAAGTGTGGAGAGTTGGAGAGATGGTCTACCCTTTTATTAGTTAGGGGAGGATTACTTTTTTAATTTCTTAAAGTATTAAATTATAATAGGGTCATATTTATTTAAAGTACATATAAATGGGTAATTATTAGATTTTGGATATTATTAGTTTGAAATATGGATATAAAATAGTATTTATATATGATTAATTTGTAAACTAACACTTATCACTTAATTTAACACTTGGTAAACCCGTTTTAACCTTAACCGTGATAATAATGTTTTCAAACTGAAAGGGTTGTAATTTTAATTTTAAGATAAACATGGAATCATAAATGGAAAAGGTATGAAATTATAGATAATTTATAATCCAAATCTTCCACTTTAATGATATTTAATATTTTTAAATTAATAAATAAAAAGTAATTTAACATTAAATATCATTAATGTCTTTTTTGAAACTATTAATTTAATTTGAATTTAAAGAAGAAAAGATAATAATAAATTTTAAAAATAATAAATTTTAAATAAATTAATAAATAATTACTAACTATAGAATTATTTTTGAACCACAAATCATCCCAAATATATCACTTTCACGTTTTTAAAATAATATAACTTGTTTTTTCTACTATTTTCACAAGCGTAGTGTCAACATTGTATATGTATTTAAGTTTACTATATAACTAATAAAAATAAAAAATAAGTTACCATTGTAAAAATAATTTCATTATACTCAAAATAACCATTAATATTCATCCACCACTTATTTTTATCCTCATGTTAACATATAAGAGATATTTAAAGGAAAGAGAGTGACATTTCTCCTATTTCTTTAGATAAATTATTTCATTGGTCAATAATAGGGAAAAGTGACCCCAACATAATTGATCCTCGAGCCTAAGGGGACATGGTTTGAAATAAATTGTTCATAAAAATTTAATATGAAAACGTCTGGTCTTATCCCTTAGTTTAAAACTATGTTATCCTGATGTTCCCTTTTACCATGGTGACAATTGTTTTTATTATTTTTCCAATTCATAAAGAAAAAAAATTAAATTGGACTTATTGAAAAATATAAATAATTATAATTGAAAATATTTAATATATTTTTCAAAATAAATAACTAATAGTAGAAAAAATTCATTTCATAATAATCTTATAAAGCATGACAAAAAATAGTTTTTCTAGAAAACACTTTTTTCAAGAAATAAAATTATCTTGTATTAACAATATGAATAGAAATCACAATTATATTATTTTAAATTTAAACACACACACACAAATTATATATTATATGTATATATTCTACAAATTTAATTTAAATAATTCTTAATTATGTGTGAATTTAGTAAATTTAAATTTAACCACACTATGCACTTAAAAATTGCTTTCCAAAAAATGTGCTTTAAAGCTTAAAAATAAAATTATACCAAAATATGGTTTTTAGATTATTAAAATGTAATTAATTATATAAAATATAACTATGTAATAGTAATTTTATTTTTAAATAAAATTCACAAAATAATGATACTCTCAAATTACATAATTAATTGAAAATAAATGAGAGTTTTAAAAAAGAGGTACTATCACTATTCATTGAAAAATCCCACTTTTCAAAACAATACAAAAATTTCACTCTAAGTAAATTCTCAAATGAAAATTTTAAAAATTAAGTTTATTTAATACAATAAAATTTTCAGAATTCGGAAAACTTAATTAGATTATTTTGTAACAAAATGTAATAAATACATTTTTCGATGAAAATATATTTTTTAATTCATGAAAAGACTTTACTAAAATATGGGTCCCTATTTACAAATAAATTTTTAAAATATAAAATATTTATATATAATTTTATGAATTTATTTCCCCTATTTATAAAACTAATTTTAACTACTAGGTGATAACTATCACATTTAAATAGTATGTCATTGTTGTCTTAGGATTGGTGTTGCCCATCGTATATGCTATCAGAAATAATGTTCCATTAAAATATATGGGTGTCAAATTCTCTTCACCTTCATTATATTTCTTTATATCTATTTTAATGTGGTCTTGAAAATCAATGGATTTAAATTTTAAAATTCTTTTTTGTAAAACCTACATAATAAGATGGTATATTAAGAAATTTTCTTAAAAAGAGGGAAATGAAAATAATAAGGCTATATTGAATAACACATAACTAGGCCTTCAAATAAAATAATATTAGTGGAAAATGAATATATATACATGGAGGATAAATCTAATTCCCATGTACTTATATAAAGTGACAAAGAACATGGTCATAAGAAAGCTAATGACCACAAATCCATAAATCTATGATGGTTGAAAATACCGTTGATTCATTAGAAACGATAGTAAATGTATAAATATTTTATTTCAATATCATTATACTATATTTGAGGATCTCTTATACAATCACGATATTTAATAATAAAAAATATACATACTTTATAAATTTTAATTTGATAAGAATAATTTCATCTGTTGGTTGTGATTCGATGAATTTACAATTCACTTATTACTCCAATAAATGAATATCTAATATTTTTTTATGAATAAATAACTAATATTAACTTTTAAATGATCATTATATGTATAAACTAATTATTATATATTTCTAATTTCTTCAATTATTAGCCCAAACAAAAATTATTTCCAAAAGGTAAAATAATAACAAAAAATATATATACCTTTATATGGAGAATAAGTGGATTTTACATCAAAATTTCTACAAAATGTTACACTAATATTATTCAATAAATAAATAGCACTACATATTAAATATTAAATAATGTTTTCACCTCATAGGTGATCTCATACCATTTAACATAAACTTGAATTAATTTAATATCATTCTTCCTAAATGATCCTTTACATTAAACCTATTGGTTATATATATAACCCAACATAATAAAACATCACCTAAAATATCATATATTACCAAAAAATAAAAAAATATATTAATATATTCTACTTTTCGAAATAAATATAATATTTATCCATAACACTATTTATGTAAAAAAATCGTACTAACTTGTACATTTTGTAGGCCAGTGGTAGGCACTACAACATTGTTTCCCTTCAGTTGTAGGTTCAAGCCCCATAACCTTTTCAAATTTGATGGGCTATCACTGTCTCCCAAATGGATGTCACATGACATGAAGGTATATATTTTTCTAAAACTATATTAATATAATTTCTATAACATTCTGAAAATATGATGAGAATCCTAAAAATAACGTAAACCGTCAAATCACTTTTTAACCACTATGGTTTTCTATAAAACATATGTTTCCAAAAAAATAAAATAATAATAATTGAATATTATTAAATCAACATAAATTATCATATTAACCATAATGGGTGTCAATAAAATTAAAATTATGTCCAAAAATATAAAATCTTTATTCCTAGATTAATGTTCCCACTAATGGCAGGTGGACACTTGGGGTTTTAGACCCAATGCAACTTAGGAACTCACATTTTTCTAGAGGACGGGTGGTCAAGATCATCACAACCTTTAAGGGGGAATTTTACATAATCTAGTACTCTATTATAGATTAAAGATTTTTTTGAAAATTTTGAGGGTCAATACTGATTTATTAAATATAAAAAGGATATAAATCCACTTTGAAAAACTATGAACGGGGGGGGGGAGACCAATTACAAGTCTTAGATGAAACAATCTTAACAAACTTGAACCAAAGGGCCTAAAAATGGTCTCGAGATCCTAGTGAGAAACAAAAATAAAGACAATCAATTGAAAAAGTCTCATCACCCCTGTTAAACAATTAATCTAAGAAACGAGTCAAAAAAATGTATCACCCCTTCCAAAGATGTTACACTATTATAGAACAAAGAACTTGGTTGAAAACTCATACTACTAAAAAAGTGAAGAGAAGATAGTATGATATATACGAAGACACCTATCTCTATTTTGAATCGAAAACCGAATAATGGATGTGAGAAACACAATGCAATTTCAACATGATGCACCATAGATCATGATTGAAAACACACAACAAGAATAGAATAGGGTTCCCATTAGTTCAATGTTAATAGATGGATGATGATGGGTGTTAAAACACCCATCCATAAATCAAGGATATCCTCCCATTGACAACTGTAAGAAGTTTCATCTCATATAATTGCAATGGGAAGATCTCCAATTCTCAACATGAAATAAGAAACTAATAAAAAAAGTATTCCACAAAACTGAAATTAATCAAACACACTGAAAAATCCAAGCTTCTAACCATGGGTCTAATGAAATCCTTATCCTGAAAACCATCAACCATGAAAATCCCCCCACTTCCATCATCAAGTTCGCCACAATCTACTTAATAAAATATCACCCATCCCAAAAAACATCCCCGTATGACCACCACCCAGAAGGGAATTGGATCCATCTTCATGGGTAATAAACATGAACACCATAGTCCCAATAAAGCACTCTCTAGCCACCCAACATCCATCCCATTGATTTTGGCACCAAAAGGATGAAAGCATCATGATTTGAGCCAAATATGGATACCGCTAGATATGAATACGAGAAACACAAGAGTGCTACCACCACCACCATTTCATAAAGAGGATAGGTCTGAGAGAAGATGAGTCACCAGGGAATTAGGGAACCATAGGAAGATGAAGAACAAAAAATGCGTAAGTGGAGATGGGAGAAGTCATCAGTAATTACTTTTGGATGGATTCACAACGAAATTTTCCATTTTTGAATCATAGATACACCACCAAAACTCCTATAACATGGATATAGAAATAGGATATTGAACCCCACTAGAGGAAATTAAAAAAACCATAGAATAAGGGTTCACATATACTAAAGAGTGAGTTACCATATCTATTTTTTCAATATCTTATAGTTTTAATATATGTCCAAGAATCTCTTCCTAATCCCAACAAAAAACTAGTTACCATAAAAAATGTTCATAGTTTTAATGTCTCTTATATGGGAAGGGTAATATTTCATTGATTCTATCTATATGTATCTAAGGTTATCCATCCATTCCACCTAATGGATATATACTTATATGTTTAAGATGTATTTCCAGACACTTCAAAACTTTATTCGATGTAGTGTGGCATTTAATATGTCATGGATGAGATTAATCTATTATGAGGTATCAAAGATATCTTGGTTTATATCTAGAATTAAAAACCAATTTGTTTGTTAACTCCATTCATTTTATTGTCATGTAGAAAATAAAATATATGAGGGAAATTATGCACCAGGTATTTGAGCTTGAACCAAGGGAAGACATCCTCTTTATCCTAGATATAGAAGGAATATGATTCCTCATAGTTCAATCACACCCCCAGAGCTTTCCCAAATGTAGATACCCTTATGTGGGGGTAGTCATATCATGTTTCACTTTAATTCCTAACAATTAATGTTTCCCTAGCTAGTGGAGAATCATGATACAGATGAAATTAACATTGAATATTTTTAAGCCCACGTCTTCCATGATTATTGTGAGAAATAAGGGATATAATTTAATCAATATCAATTCATATGAATGAGCAACTTATGTACTATGAAAATCCTTTTGAAGATTAATATAGTGATCAAGCCATGATAATACATCCTACGTATCCTAGTTATAGTAGGAATCATATTCATCATTGTTTGGTTGACTTCTCAGTCCACTGATGGATGATGTAGGATGATCATACCATGTGAATGAATGGGTCCCGATGATAGAAATTTCATAGAACTGAGTAGATGTATAATAATGGGGATTCCCCTTTGATCTTGGGACCTAATAATTCTTTTTGTGTATCCTGGTTATTGTAGAATTCAAATTTCTCAAATTTCAGTTTTATTTATCAATTTTCTAGTGGATGGTGCATCATGATCAACCCATGGAAGAGACTGGGTCTCAATGGTTGAAATGGAGAATACATGAGGGGACTTATATTGAAGTGGATGCCCATTTTATCTCATGAAATAAGACTTCATCTTATATATCTTTTTTATTTATAGAATTAGAGTTCTCATAGTTCAGTGTGATTGGGCCTTGCACATCGAGGGTTCCCTAGTATAGAGGCATCCATTTCATGCGACTGGTCATAGATTACACATTGAGGCTTCCCTAGTATGCATGATATATCATATAATGCTACTGGAAAGGGCTTACAGACTAAGGTTTCACTATGATGTAGGACATATCATATTATGTTGTTGGTTGGGGATTATATAGTGTGGTTTCCCTAGTACGGAGGACGTATCATATTATGCCATTGTTTGGGGATTACACAATGAGGTTTCCCTAATATGTTAAATGGACATGGTTTTCATGTTTTGTGTTAATTTCTTGATCGATCATTGTAGTCTTCTTGACTAACTTGATTGTCTTCTTGAAATTTCTTGATTGTATGACTTAACATTCCAAAGGATGCATTAAAAGGTTTTATTATATTTTATTCATGTACAAATACAATATCATAGAAAATTTATCTTATCTGATGGATGTTTCATAATCTAAATGAAATGTTTAATGGTTATCACATGATCAGGGCCAACTTATTTTGAGGACATTGAAAGAAATGGATGACATTCCTTGGAGGCCATCACACGACCTCAATTGAAAATCATGGAGGGTGTCACCAGATCCAACAAACTAGTACTTGAGTCATTGTGAAATACAAATGACATGTTTGGGCGACGTCGCATGACCTAGATGAATTGTCTAATGGATGTCACGAGATCCAGTTGGCATGTCTGGAGGGTTCCACATTAACATTTTGACTTGTATAGAGGTTGTGATGAGTGTTAGTTAACATGAAATGGTGCCCCCATGAGACCCAACTGACATGCACTAGTGTCACCACATGACTAGGGTGAAACATCTAGAAGAGATATCAAGGTCTGAATATTGATCTCAAAGGATTTTATGGGTCTTTTTTGGTATGCCCAGAGGGGCATTCATGAAATTATTTTACAAGTATAGGGGACATCTCATGATCCAAAATATATTCCAAGGAATTCATCACATGATCTGAGAGACATGTCTTGATGTTATCTCACGACCTAGATGGGTTATGAAAAGTGAAAGAGAATCAATTTATATGTTATTCTCATAAGTCTTAAATTATTTTTAGTGTTTTTTTCAGCCTTTTAATGTATATATTCCTTATATTTTTTTTTATTGTTATCTTGTTTAGGTCACACATGATTCGAAGAATATGTGAGATATCCATCACATAATCATCAAGATGTCCTTTCAAAGATCTCAAGTGATCACACGATGAGCTTATTCATGTTTTTCAATCTCTAATTTGTTCCTCAAATTATACCTGATATAAAACCTTTGTGCTCACAAGTCCAGATGCTTTGAGAAGTTCTCTTCGATGCTTGGGTGTGCCGATGTGTGGATACAAGAATTCAATTTTTCATTCTAGGGTGGGGGATTTACAGACCTCACCATCCTAATTATACACTATCTGGTTCAGTGCATATCTCATAGATTTAGGCTAGATTCCATGGATTAATTTCTTGTCATGTGGTTCATGGATCCTACCGTAGTTCATACTGAGGGTGTCAAATGATTTTATGTGACTACAGGATAATCTCATCAATTAACCTATTATTGGGGTATGGATAATCAAAGGACTATTTCTTAATAATTTAAACATTCAAAGGGGGTTTTATAAGGCCAATATGAAATGTATATTTACATTCACGTGATTAGGAAACCTATTAAAAGTATTTTGTGTGACCTCAGGTCACTTGTATGATGTCTTTAGTGATATAGAGGTGGATTGTTAGGGGGATTTCACATTAATTAGCTAGCATTCCATGGGTTCTTGCATAACCAATGGTGATCCCCAAGGAATATAAACTCATTCACATAATACCATTTTAGAATCACCTAACAAGAATATCCAATTATTTCCCATTTTATTTCATTATTTATTTTGAATGGTTAGTGGATATTGTTAGTTTGTTTGAGTGTTTTTGAATTGGATCACTCTCCCCATCAGTGATGATTCTAGATAAAAAATGGTGATTACGATGATGAGTGATCATTAACATGGAAAAAGCTTCTATTTTTATTTGGTACTAGAGAGGGAGTATGAGACTGTCTAGACATGTTTGAAACCCTTTAGGTGGCGAGGGTGACATGCTAGTGAGATCTTGTGTGATAAAGTGGAAATTCCTCCAAGGATTCCATGATTCCTTTCAAACAATATGGGTGCATCAAAAAACATTTTTGATAGTTAAAGGATCCCCCATTTTGAATATTTGTCTCATTATTTTACATGAACGTTTGGATTGATTAGGAGGCAATTACTGGTTGAAAATTCCCATTAATCGGGGGGATCTCATATGGTATCCTCCACATGATCATCATGTGTCTAGAATTTCTTCACATAAACAAACAGGATTTTTCAAAGGGGATCCATGTGATATTATAGTAGGTTATTAAATTCACATGACCATTCACATGACTTTATAATGGTCTTATGATCACATGTACATCATAGGTTTACATGATTTGTGAGTTTTGGAAACCTTATATTCCTTTTATTTATGGGGAAAATAATACTATATTTTGGGTACATCATCCATTATGTATTATTCAATGCTTATCTGGTGGGAATCAACAAATTCCACCACTTAGGAGAAACATCCAAGGGGATAAGGGATCAGTGTTGAGGAAAGTAAATACCTGCCCGAGGCTTTGGTGTTATCTCCAATAAGTGTCTTGGGTGACACTTGGTATTTCTAGTGACATTTGGTATTATGAGGAAGACCTTATAAAGTATATAATGGAGGTTGGCTCATTCACAGGCTACTCGACTCTTAGAGATATTTCTATCTACCGTCATCATGTGTATTCTTCGCAAGGCCTTTTATACGTACCAACTTCAAGACCTCATCATGAGATCATTTTGTGAGAAATACTTTACAATACATGATATGGCTAGGTGATCATTTAGATCAACCAGGGGTTATCTTTATTAATTTTTTAACCAAGGGTATAGTTATGAATGGTTTTCTTTTATGGTTTCACAAGATCTGTTATCTTGATCACCTGATCATTCAACTATTTAGGTGAATCGTGCGACCTTGTTAGGGTCACAATATCACAGGTCTTGTGACTGGTCGTGCCATTGGAAATTTTTCTTGGGTGTTTTGTGGATTGTGAGATCCATATGGGGCAGGTGATTCTTGAGTCTATTATGTTATTATGTATCCACTTAAGATTCATGCGATGTGCATGATGCATCAGTAATTATTCATTCCCTTTGAAATGTTTCATAAATGAGGGGACATATTGATGGGGTTTGTCAATTTGAGAATTATCCAAGGGAAGGTGTCCTACATATCATGGTTGTTATAGAAATTAGAGTTATCCTAGTTTAGTTTTCTTTCTAAATATAATGGAGGGTGAGGTAGGATGATCTGACCATTAGAGAGATTAGGTGCCCATGGTTGAAATGTCAAATACATGAATGGACTTATTCTAAATTGGATTCCTAGTTGAGCTTGGTCCTTAAGAATGCATCAAACATATCTCATTTGTTGTTGTAATTAGAGTTCTTGATGTTTGGTGTGATTGAATATTACACTATGAGGTCTCCCTATTATGTAGGAAGTCATACCATGCCACTAATTGAGGAGCACACACTGAGGTTTCCCTAGAATGTGGGAAATATCGTATTATGCTGCTGTTTGGGACTTAGTCACTAATGTTTCCCTAGTGTGTTGGTCATATCATATTATTCCTCTGGTTATGGATTACACACTAAGGGTTCCCTAGTATGTGGAACATATAATATTATTCCACTGGTCAGATCCTATACACCGAGGTTTCTCTATTATGTAAACTAGAGAAGGAAATAATGTCTTGGGATACCTACTTGATTTCGCCTCATTGTCTGCCTGACTTGAATGATTGTCTCATAAAATATCTTAATTTTATGATTTTAAATGAATAAGGATGAATTTAAATGTATATTTTTATCTCTTACATTTACAAAGGCAATATCATTGCCTAGTTATCCTATTTGTGGGATCTCGCATAATCTAAATTGATTTTCTGAATTCCATCGCATGATCAAGGATGACTTATTCAGTGGACATCACAAGACTTGGTAACTTTTCCTAGAAGAAATTCTATGATCTATGTTTATATTCTTGGAGGGCGTCACATGATCTAGATGACCTATCCTGGTGTAATCGTCGAAGCTAAATGACATGTTTTGAGGATAGTACATGACCTCGTTGACTTGTATGGAGGAAGTTTTCAGATCCATTTGACATGTATGTAGGGTGATGCATGACCTAAATGAATTTTTCAAGGATGTCAAGAGATCCATTTGACATTACCTAGTGCCATTGTGTGACCCAAATGACATACATTGTTGTTGCCTCATAACATAGGTGACACGTCTAGAGGAAATAAAAAAACTTATATGGGGAGATTTGAGGGTTTCGTGAGTCTTGGGTGGTATTACTAGAGGTCATTTACTACATGATTTAATAGGTCTTGGGGAAATTGAATGATCTAAATGATAAGCCAAGTAAGTCATCGCAAGTGCAAAGAAACATGTCATGGTGCTGTCATATGACCTAGATGGTTCATGTGATACACATGAGGAACAATGTATATGTTATTCACATACAAATTCTATTATCTATATTATTTATTCTATACTTTTATTTCATACACGGATTAGATTTGATCAATGTTATCTTGTCTAGGTTTTGTGTGATTTAAAAAATATGAGTGATTTACTTCTCATAATCCACTAGATGTCCTTTGTGTGATCAGAGGTGAGAATGTGAAGTGGATATGTATTCATCATGATCCGTTTGTTTTTCCATAGATTTTACTTTATTTAAATCCTTTGCGATCAAGAGATTAAATAAAATGAGAAGTACGATCTGATGCTCAGGTGCACCTATTCATGGATCCAAGGATGCATTTTTTCATGCTAGGGTGGGGGGTTTATATGCCTCAACAACCTAATTATATACCTTATTCTATGGAATGTATCTATTAGATCAAGGTTGATGTTGTGGGAGCTCTTTGGTGTCACCCATTTCATGAGATCCTACCATAGGTCATCCTAGGGGAGTAACATGACTTCCGGTGACCACAATATCATACCTCTAAATTCAACTTTGTTATGTTTTATCCAATCAAAGGAGTCATTCTTATTCATTCATACATCAATAGGGGTTTTTAAAAGGAAAGGATGACATGTCAAAGGGCCTTCATGTGATCAGGAATCATGTTAAAAGTATTTCAGGGGATATCAACTGACTTTTATAGGGAATTTTGGGAGATAGATGTGGCTTGTCAAGGGGATTTCTCAAGACCAAACCAACATGCCAAGAGTTCTTGTGGGATTAATGGTGATCACCTGGGGAAGATGACCCCATTTTCATAAGATAAGTATATCTTCCCCTTGTTAGAAGTTCTCATCATTTCCTCTTTTATTTGATTCATTATTTTTAAAGGGTTGTGGATTTATAGAGTTTCTATTAGTGTTGTAAATGACATTATCCCTCACCATCGGTGAAGCGTTATGTGTCCAAAGTGTCCGGCAGTGATGGATGAGCATTGTCATGAAAAACCATCAATTTGTATTGGGAGATGGAGGGGGAGTGTGAGACCACATGGTTTTACCCAAAACCCTTCACATGATGAGCGTGAAACACTATATGGATCGTGAACAAAAATGATGAAATGATTACAAGGCTTCTGTGGCACCTTGCGAACCGTATGGGTGCATCCCTAGTTGTTTGTAACTAAAAAATGATCTGAACCTTTGGATATTTATATCATTATTTTTTAATTATTTTTAAATAGATTTTTAGGCACCCAATGATTAACAAATCACATGACTCAAGGAAGCTCTCCTGGAAGCAACTCCATGATCAACGAGTGTCTGGGATTCCTTCTTAAGAATACAGAGGACTTTTTAAATGGTCTCCATATTATATTCCAGAAGGGTATGCACTATGTGTGACCATTCACATGACATTCCAAAGATCACTATATCACATTTCCTTTAGAGGTTTACATTATCCATTATTTTCCCCCTTCCCTTCCTTTTTATTATAGGGAAAATAATACCCATGTTGTGGGAACATATTCTTTTTTTTATTTTCCGATTCTCATATAATGGGTGTCAATGGTAACATATACCTCAAAAATCTACTAGAACTCAATAAATGTATCTAAGCTATATAAATAATATTAAACCTCAAAATGTTTAACATTTAATTTAATCTTATAACCTACCTTTGACTTATTAACTGATTATGGTACCTATAAATTCTAATAAATCTTCATATGAATCATAAACATAGTATATTTTTGGAATTTACCTAAATTCTATCATAGGGTTATGTTATTTTATCAATGTTATTTTAAATATATATCCCATAGTTTCGAATAAAAATTCTTTAATTCCAACTGTAAATACCCCAAACCTAGTAGCCCAAAGCTGATGGTTACTTTATCACACTGGTAAAAGATACAAGATATCACACCCCTAAGGAAAAAATAGCATAGTAGTCTCAGTAAATGTGATACATACCTGAATAAAATATTGCATTTGAAAACATAAATTACAACATAGTGAAAGTAAATTTTCTACATCATTTAACACGTTTAATGATTCATTATTTATATCTCATGGAAAGGGAAAAAACAAAGGGTGAGCTCAGATATTCAGTAAGAGTTATGTACGATGGATTTAATCATGTTTAAATAGGACATAATCAATATGAAAACATAAATAACTAAAAAATAAGTTCCATTAAATTAATAAATTTTGCACAAAGAATAATATGGTATGAATAAATGATGATCAAATAAATCCATATTAATAATCAAAAGATCATGAAGCTAATCTGTGGATATCATAACTATTAAAATAATCCCATGGAAATTAATAACTGAATTCATGGAAAAAAATTATTAATATCTAGTTTCATGATTTTAGACCATCATGATATCTATATCATCATTAACTTATGATAAGATAGTTTTATTGATGGTTATGTAATCACAAAAAAACTATTTAATTCTATCTTAATAATTTATTTCATGATACTTGTCAATGAATTAAGGGTGCATATAATTATGTGGCCCAACCATCAATTCATTTATAATTAATTCCAAACATGTCAAATGATTTATTTAATTCATGAACAATATTCCTGATAAAAAATAACCGTATTGAGTAAGGAATAAAGAATTTTAATATTTCCTCTATTAATACAAAAAATTTAAAATATAAAAAACATATATAGAAATGTTTGATAATTTAGGTATTGATCATCTAAATGATACAAATAATATGGATATTTAATGTAATTTTAATGATCAATTATCATAACAATATTATTATTTGAAGAGAATGTTTTTAACAACAAAATAAATCAATAAATTGAATATCTATAATTTCCTCGGTCAATAAAATTAGAAATTATCCAATTAAAGAATAAGGATGGAATCAATAAAACATATCCTAAATTAATTAAAAAAAATAAATTATTTTATTATTATTATAAATACCATAAAATTTTCATTAAAAATATTATGTAGGAAAATACCCTTTTCACTTTGAAGTAGACTTTGGAAACAAAACAATTTCTAGAATATTTGGGAATACTTTTCTTTGAAAATAATAATAGAAAAATTTAAAATTAGTGTTCAAATAAATGAGTGTTCATGATGAGGGGGAATTCTTTTCAGGATGATTATATTAAAAATGATAAATAATTTCATATTTTCAATAAAAATTAAAGAAATACATTATTAGGAAAATGAAAAGAAGGATCATTTTAAAATACATTGTAAAAATTAAGACATTGATAAAAATTTATTTTATAAACTATTGGTGTATATTAAAAATATTATTTAAAACATTTTAAGGAAAATATGGACATTGAAGAAATATATTTCTAACCAGGTAAAAAAAGATGCTATTCCTTAAATACATTATTTTTTGTATTTTGAATACTTACAATGTGGAAAATGAAAGTAAAATTTATAATGTATAGAAATAACCCTATTAGGAGAAAAAGTTTTTATTTTAGATATATATATATAATATTTACCCTAATTCAGCCTTAAACCTAAACACTCTCTAATAACGATGATATTTCGATGTAAAACCATACACATTTAGTAATTTCTGAATCATAACCCTAATGAAAGAGATAAATCCAAATGAAACACTAAATAACATGAAGATTAGTAGAATAATTCTATATAATATAAAATATAAAATAAGTAGTATATACACATCATAATAAAAAATATGTTCGTAATTCAAAATTTGAGTAGATTAAGTGGAAATTGAGACGCAATATCTTTGAAAGATCATACTATTGAGGTGAGGATTAATCATTGAATCAATTATTTATATCCAATATAAATAAAAAAAAGTGTAAATAAAACATAAAATAATCAAAAGTCATTACACACATAATCTTTGAGTATCAAATACAATGAATAAGTAATATAACCAAATTAATGGAAATTGAGTCATGACACTCCTTATGACTTTGTAACCATCAATTAAAATCTACATGAATGAAATACATTAAATAGAAAATTAAAATAATATTAATTAATAATTATTCATGATATAACTTGTAAAATTGTAGGATATACATCATATAAAATAAATCAGGTGTATAACAACAAAATATGCCTCTTTGAAGGAAAATTAACACAAAACCCCTTACCTTGGATCCAAATCCTCACATAAATTATTTATCTAATTAATTAATAAAAATAAGTTATTTATATAATATATTAAAAAAATTAATGTTTATTATTACTTTTATTTTATTTACTACCATTATATATTTAATTACGTTATTAATCAAGTTCACGTTGGTTGTTTTGATGATATTCAGTTTATATGTCTAAAATGACATCTGTGGGATGACTATGGTCATTGAGGTTTATTGTTATATTAATATAAAAATAATAATCATTAAATAATTATATGTTTTATTAATAATTTATATTTATTAAACTAAAATGAAATAGGGCTATGAAAAATGAGTTATGTTACAATCATTGAGACGGTAGGTCGTACACACGCATGAGAAAAGTTTCCATTTTTCATTGATCATTATTTAATGAAGTTAAGTATTATTATTAATGAATGATAATAATACCATAAATAAAATATTAGTTATATAAATATACTTATATATATTATCCTCTAATGTGGTGATAAAAAATGAATCAAATCACTTCGTAGAGGCGGTGGTCCACACTTATGGAAGAACAATGTTATCATTTTTCAGTGAATGGAAAGGTAAGAAAGTAAATGACATAGTATATTTAAAAAATAATAAATACTTAATATATATATATATATTAAATCATTACTTATAACCAACTATGAGTGTTGGTAATGGAAAACGAATTACATCAGTTCGCATGATGATAGTCTTCTGTACACACGAACGATGATTTAATTTAACTTTTTATAGAAGGGAAGTCATATAAAGGTTATGAAATTAACATATTAATATCATATTATATGTGTGATATTGATTATAATATATTTTAATGGTTTAATAATATTTAAATGTGGTGGTAAAAGAAATAAAATGAAAACTTTTTATTAAGAATGATAAATCCCATTCAAGAAAACCTCTTTAGGATTATAACTAAATCCTTCCCTGATTATCTTTATGAAAAATAAATTACATTAGGATGTGGGAAGGGATATAAGTAATGTATTTGAGTAGGGAATATATTAAAAAATGGTTATTTTAGTGAGGAGAAAAGGGGATAGGGGTTCCTTTTCATAAGTGAGGGGAGGGGTAGTTTTGGAATTTTTTAAATTATAAAATTATAATAAGGTCATGTTCATTTAAAATAATTCATACATGACTTGGATAATAATTTGGTATGGGATGAGTTTGAAATATGTTTATACAGTATAATTTTTACTCATTTAATTAGAAAACAAACCCTTATCTCTTTGTTTGACCTCCTGTCAACCCATTTTAGCCTTAATAGTGTTAATGACTTTTTCAATGTGACAGAGTTACAATATTTATTATAATGAAAAAATTGGAACATAAATGGAAAATGGAAGGACTTTTGGACCATTTATCATTCTAATTTTTATATTTAATCAAATTTTGAAGTTATTAATAATTTTTAAAAAATATAAATTAACATAAATTATCATTAATGTCATTTTGACCCTATTCAGTTAATTTGACTTTAACGACATAAAGATAATAATGAATATAAAATATAATCCATTTAACAAAAACAAAATCAATATTATCTATAATATTTTTATGTATAACTCATCCCAAATACATTACTTTCAATGATTTTAATATTATTTTCCTTGAGTTTTACACTATCTTCACAAGTGCTTTTTAGTGTTTTATAATAATTTAATATAAAACTTTGATCACTAAAAACTAAAAATAATTTAACAAAATGAATTTTTTTTAATTATACTAAAAATAACCATTAATATTAATTCATCACTTTTTTATCCCTATGTGAGCATGTAATATGTAATTAGATGAATGTGAGTGACATTTTCCTTTTTCATTACACTAATTATTATATTGGTCACTTTCTAGGAAAATTTTATAGTAAATAAATGAATATATAGAATAAGGTGCTAAGGGTATAATTAAATTCATTGAATAATATTTATTTTTATGAATGTGGGCCATATCATTTAGTTTTCACCTAAGTTAACCCGATTTACCCTTTTATAGTTGTGACAATTTGTTTTTACTGTTTTAAATATTATAATAAAAAAAACATAAGTCAGACATATTAAATAATATAAATTTATATTATTCAAAATATATATTATATTTTACCAAATTAAATTCATATAAGTGGTACGATTTAATTTTATAATAATCCCAAAAATTGTGATGAAAAGAAGGTTTTCAAGAAAATGCATTTTTTAAGAAAAAGATGATCTTAAATTAATTATGTGTCATTCAATAACTATTATATGAATATAAAATAATATAGATAAAATATATATTAAAATATAATAATTCATCATCAGGGATTATTTTAATTAATTAAAATGGATAAACATTATAGAGACAAAAACAATTTTGATAAAAATGTGTTTTTATGCCTGAAAATAATCCTATAACATAATTTGGTATGTAAATGATTCACATAAAAGTAATTATATTAAATATAAATAAATAATATTTATTTTACTTTGAAATAAAATTTAAATAACAATGATAATATTAAATTACATTATTTATTGAAAAGAAATGAGAGTTTTAGAAGAAGTAGTATTTATCACTATTTACAGAAAAATTTCTCTTTTCAAAAAAATCACCAAATTTCACCCTATTTTAATATTAACATCATGATTTAAAATATGAATTTTATTTTTTAAAATAAAATTTCTATAATTCGTATAATTTAATTACAATATTTACTCATAGAATTTATTAAATATATTTTTGATGAAAAATATATTTTTTGAATAATGCAAAGACATTACTAAAAATTAACACCTTATTTTAAAATATATTGAATTCATCGAAAATATATAAAAATAATTTTAAAAAAGTGGTTATTAAAATTTTTACATCCAATCTTAATTTCTTGATTATAATGGTTATGATTAAGTTTTATGTCATGGTTTCTTTAGGCTCGATATTGTGTGTTTTATATGCTATCGAACATAATGTTTTAATTTTAATATATATAAGTGTAGCATTTTGGATTAAATTATAATTTTAAATGTTTTATTCAAATATAAACTCTATTTCTCATTGTTCTATGAATTTAATATATTAAAATTTTTTTAATGGAAAGGGATATATAAAATTCTAAAAACAAATCATTTGAGTGAAAAGAATATTTTTAAATTTGAACAATTTTACGTGTTATTATTATGTTATGGTTTTGGGGAATTGTTTATGATGATGGGTGGTTCCATTAAATAAATGTATGTATTAGCCCATGATATCCCTCCAATTCACTAGGTATGATTTATATTGGATGTTTTCATTGCTTGTTATTCAACATATACCCATGAAGGTTATTTGCAACCATAATGGTTATTCTATATATAACCTATAAGGTTATTCCATTTATAAATGCGAAGGTTATTACATATGTAATAATAATAATAAAATTATTCCCTAATTTTACTATTTGATTTATCTATTATTTTATAGGGTTTTATGGAAATATTATTATTTTAAAAAGGTAAGCAATGAGTATATTTTTAAAGTAATGTGTATGCTACTTCTTAAGGGTGAAAAGTATAACTATGTTAACAATATTTCATAATATTTTCATGGGATCAAAGAAAAAATTATGTGCTTAATTTTTGGTTTTATATTTCTTATGAAATATTTTATCAAAATATTTTGGAAGATAAGAGGATTTCGTGGGTAAGAAACTATTTATTTTGAATGAAAGGGCTATTTTGAAAAGGTAAATTTTTATAAGTATTCATAAAATAACACTTTATTTCATTCTTCCTATGTACCTTACTTAGATTTTTTTGCTCATGCACTATTTAAAAAACATTTCATGGGATTTTAAGAATGATTAGGGACAAGTATGTGGTCTTGATTAAAATTATGAATATTCAACTTGATAAGAAAACATGTTATATCTTAATTATTTTGTTTTGTGGAAAAACTGGATACTAAATGGAAGTTACCCCATTGTGATTTAATATGTATTTATGTAAAGGCAATGATATAATTATTTAAAACTCTAAAAAAATGATCTTTAGGAATAAAATAAAATATATTCTTATCTCAAAACAATACAATATGTATTGTTTAATGTTAGAACCTTATACATACATACCCCTACAAACATATTAGAGACTATATTATCTTATGAATAATCTGATATGATATATAAAATTCATTTTATGTTAGGGAAGAAAACATAGTTCCTTAAACGAGAATGTTTCCCAAATAAACTATAAACTCAAATATCATATATGGTATTTCTACTTGTCTGGTTAAATATTATGGAAATAGTTTTATTACTTTAAAACATTCCAATGATTAGTAGATTTATTACATGCATAAAATTTTATAAAATATATATATGAACTCTTTTCTCTTTGATAATTAAATTTTATACTTGTTTTCTTCTCAATTATGTTATAGAAATTCGTGAATCATAAATCATATGTGCTAAATCCATCATCTTATATTATTCATACAATTTTTATTTATAAACATATTCTCTTGTAATATAATGTAAATAATATAAAAACATGCATAATTTATTTATATTCATGTAAGCTTTAAAAATTACTTTAAAGTCAGTTATTTGAGGTTAAAATATTTTATTTATCATTTAAATGAAAATGAAAATTCTCATCAATTATTACCACAATTTTATACACCAATATATATATATATTTTCTAATTAGGGGGTAAAATTACAATTAATCACACAAAAACCAAAAAAATGCCTAAAAGTCATTCCATAGACCCCCAAGGGGATAAACCACACATCAAGCATTATTTATTTTTAACACGTAGACCAAAGGCCCAGTGGGCATGAAGCCCATTACATGGATGACCAGAAGTCCCAAACCACCTTTCCTAACACAAAGGTCCAAACCAATTCTTTTGCACACTGTCACACCCACACCATGCTTGGAAATTTATACAGACGTCACCCTTTCCCCCGCCTTTGCATCATCATCTCCTGTGACAGTCATCCGTAATCATCCATTGTACTACCACCACAATTACCACCATCATCCTCTTTCGATGCTGTTCGGACCTTCATTCTCATAGGCCACCACCAAAAGAATCCTTGGATAACCAGTGATTTTATATTTACATGTGTTGACCCATGCACCCTTGTGCTCCTCATCAACCATCAAAATAAACCAGGTATAACCAATGGTCATGTCCCTATGGAAATATTTCCATTACTTCCTAACACTAATCCTAAATTTGAGTGACCAAGGCTAACTACTGGACAAGTCTAATAATATCTTCATAGCTTAAACATTTACCAATTTCTTCTATCATCATAATATAAGAACCTTAATATCACTTTTTTAGTTCCTTTAACAACAAAAAATTTAAAATATAGTTAAAAAATTTATTGAAATCATTTACACTATCAAAATATATTTAATGATGATTTTAGAATACAATCAAAAGATATAATGAGCCTCAGAGGTAGATTCCAAATTCAACAAGTCATGTTCAACATCAATCACATTTAGTATATAATTATAGACTAAAGTTCATTAAGAAATCATGTATATTATGTTTTTAAAACCATAAGTGAATTCATTTATGCATATTATAAGAATCCGAACCCACTTGTAGAGTAATTTCAACATTTAGAAACTTTGAAAGGTGTTACCTTAACACATAGATTTTTCTCCCTTAATTAAGAACAATTAATATATTTTTAGTAGATTAAGGAGTTTCTAAAATTAATCGCATTAGTTCTAAAAGATTATTTTGAAATACATGTTTTAATAGATTGATTTTATTATATCTACAATAGAAGATTTTATTAGATGTTAATAGAATTTTAATTTCTTTTTAAAAAGAGATAAATTGATGAAAACTTTTAAATTACTCAATTATTTATGGAAATATTCATATATAACTCAAAAATTAAAAACACTTTGGCATGAACCACATCAATTTACCTATTTAGTTAGACAATCATATCAATCATATTTGATATAACTCTAGGATGTTGAGTAGAAATATATTTATCCATTCCATCATATGGATAATAAAACTCTTTTCCTCTAGTATCAAAAATATTATTGTTTCCTAGATAAGTGTATTTCAAAGAAAATGTAAAAAACAAGGAACTTGTCTATGAGGGTCACCTCATTACATACTTCACTTATGAAAGATAATCTATGGTCTCCCATAGTTGGCATTGTCTGACTGAGTTGGATGTTAGACATCATGATATGTATTGTCACTGGAAGGAACCTAGAGATTAATATTTTTAAGGTGATTTAAAATATAGATCATACCTATTTTATTCTCTTCACATGATTAAATTATTCTAATGATTTAGTTTGGACCCCTCTTCCTTCCACCAAATCAATATGTTCAAACACATTTATGTATAATTATTTTGGTGACTCATAGAATTGTTTCTAACCCAAATTAAAAGACAAAAATATTCATTAAGGTGAAAATTCATCTCAGGCATAAGATTTATGAAACCATTTTGTGAAATATCTTAGAGTAATATGAAATAAATAATAACAACAAGAGTAATCTTGGAGTGATAAACAACAAACCCCCCATTTTTAGACAAGTTATAATAATCTACGCCAGTGATCTGTCTAACCCAAATTTTCTCTACCCAAGGTTACCTTACTCATAAGAGTTCCCAATTCCATCATAATACTAACAATTGATATGTATAAACAATAATCAACTTCTTAATTCATGATCAGAACTTAATATAATCCAATTTCAATTTAGAAGAGAACTAAATCAATTATTTTACCAAGGACATAATTATTTAGATTCATGTATGAAATCTTAAACAAATGGATAAAACCATTAATAATATGACTATTATTTATAAGATTAATAAATAATGGAATATGATAATTAAATGTACAATTAATATATTTTATGTTGAGTTAAATAATTTATGAACATATTATAAATAAATTTTAAACACACTAATTTAAATATGCATTACGAATATTCCATAATCATACAAATATAAACACTTTACATTTTTTTCCAATAAAAATACCTTTATTTTAACCTTTTATATGACATTAAACATAAATATATGATATTAAATGAATATAATAAATTTATATTTCAATTTTTATGTGAAAATTTACACATTCAAAATATCACATATTTACTATTTTTTAAACATTCAAAATATAATTTTCAAATACAATTTTGATATTATTCAAATGAATTTTTAAATATGGCCTTTAATTTTAACATTTAAAATTTAATATTAGGAAAAATTCATAATATTAAATATAAAATCCATTATAATTTTTATTATTTTATAATTTATAAACACTCTAAATCACCCTTATAATTTCCATATAAAAAATTAATATTTAAATTATAAGTCATGGAATATAATATCAAAATTTATATAATATAAATGATTAATATTATTGATATTTTTAATAACAATTTCATAAACATTCAATTAATTAATTATTATTATTTTAAATTAATTCATTTATAAACTCTTTATAAATTAAATAAATATCCCAATATTTTTTTTATAATTTATATATAATTTATATATTATATTATTTAATTCATTACTCAATAATAGAATAATAATATTTTTCTATAGATGTCATATTAAAAGATATACACAGATCATAATATGTAACTTAATCTATTATATTTAAAATTTTATGATAGTGAATCCTTGGTTTATAAGATATCCTTTAGCAGTTAGTGAATCATATTGTTTGATAGACTATATATCATTTTTATGATAGGATTCCCTTCTTTCATGACATGTATTAAATAAAAAATATCATCAGTTACAATAGGGAAATAAAGAATACTACAATACACCATAAACTAAAGGATGACATTGTGCCACATATTATGATATACTATATCATACATGGTGATCCCCATAATTTATTATGACATCACATATCAGAAAATAAATAATAGTATAAACCTCATATCACCACTTAAAATATACCATATCATAAGAGTACTTCTAGTTCAATTCCTACATTTCTTCTATGAATACGATTCAAAAATGATATCAGAATGTAGTTAATTTTCAATATGATTTTCTAAATCTGGATGTATGGTGAATATTTTCTACCATTCATTAGTTTTTAATGATATATAACACTTTTTCAAGGTAGTGTACGACTATAGAAAAATCAAATTTCTAATATCACTATATTATGTAAAACCAAAACCATGCATAAATGAAATAAACATATAAATTTAACCAAATAATGTTTCATATTCTGATTTCAATTAAGATACTTGATGTAGATCCCTTGGAAGTTCAAATCTGACGCCTTCCTCTATAGTGTATCCATGATTTTTTTGAATCACCCAATTATTAGGAAGGATCCTCTTCACAACCATGATATGCAAGAATTTATTGAAAGCCAATGAAGGAATATTTGGGAGGATTAGAAACAGATAGATTTGGAATGGAATAGAGACAACAATCTCATTGGTTTTTACATTCAATTATATCAATTATGATAATCTGGAATCCACTATAGCTTTAATCATATTTTATGAAAAAATTTAAAAAATACCTTATATTACGACTCATTGGAACCCTTATCCAATCACTTAACAAATAAGTTAACGTGATTATCCCATTAATTTCATCTTATTAAATGTTTAATCAATGATAAAATTTACATGGAAGATTGATCTAGAAATTAATATTTAAAATTCAAATACCTTACCAACCAAAATATTCTACATGATTGCTACACATAGAGTCCCTGTATTACGTTATGCCATTTTCACAAATATGAATAGATGTGGCATTAAAAATAGGATATCCACATATTGTAAGTAATGATATAACCACAAGGTATAAAATAATCCTTTTCATGATGGATATTTTATAATACTATATCCCTTACACTATCTCACATGACATGGTTTAAAAAATCCCAGACATATAGGAATTAGGATATATCTTCTCCCATATTTCCTAAAACATTTATCACAAAACATGATATATGAATGCCTACATACCCCCTATTAAGCGTGTCGAGGGTTCATTTAATCTATTTTACTTAAAAATATCTAAAAAAAAACAAAAAACATATAATTTCACTTGATTCTTAGTGTTTGTAATAAGAAACTGAATTCCCTCTCTTTTAATGGTAGTGATAACCCAACAAATATGAAAGAAATCACTAAAATCCTTACATATTTTAAGATCATAGAGTTTATAAATTTATAAATTTATCAACCATTACCAATCTAATATGGTATAAAGTAGTGATATTCCAAGGTTAGTCCTACATAGAAACTCATGTGACCCCCCAAGTGTTATGTTCATTCCTGTTGTCAACCAATTTTTTCAGGAAATACTAGACATAAAAAACAAAAAAATAATCTAATTAATAATAAAAATAGCTAAATAAATATGGTCATGTGATCAATTTAAATTTATAATATCAAATGATATTACATTTCTCACTCATAAATTTGTAGATTCAAATGGATAAAAATTTATCAAAAATTACAAGCTCATTATGGTTATGTTCTTTGGTCATACCTAGGTCAAAATAAATATATTTATTGGAGAAGTGTATTTAACTAGGTTCATTAGATTTTATTTTTCATAGAATTTGTAAAATCATATTTACTTTTAATAGCTTATTTTTCTCGATTTCCTTGATATTCCTCCATTCACACAACTATTTGGTCAAATATATAAGAATAAGTAAGTAGGATTTTTGTTTTATGAAAAATACTAATCATAATGAAACTTTCATGACTGGGAATAAAAAATATTTTAAAGCCACAAAATTTTACTCATGATCCCTCACACCTTAATTAATTTATCCACACATGCTAGATATGATCTCTATCACATATGATTGAGACATATTATGGAAAATATGGAAATAATGAACAAATTAAAAGGAATTAAAAACTAAAAGACATGATTCCTAACATATTTAATTGAATGAAATTCTAAAAAAATGCACAAGAATTAAAATTATAATAAAAGTACTTGAAAAGACCGAATAAATTGAAAAAAATCTATAAAAGATCTATAACACTTGAGAAAACAACTTATATATAGACATCCTATAAATCACAGTGTAATTATAAACATCACAAAATGAATAAATACAAGTATTAAAAAAACAAAATATCATCCAATATCCATGACAGAACCCATCATAGTGTGAAGGGAAACATCCCACCATGAATTATCAATCCCCTCATTTCAAACATTGAATCCTATAAATTTCATGACATGAATTCTAAGTAAATAATACCAAATATCATCCTCCTTTATCAACTATAAATGTCACATGCTGAGAAGGAGAAACTGGCCATCACAAGATTATTTGCAATATCATTCTCTCACATGAATTCATCATCTTATAATGAAACTAACATTGTCCACGATGTAGCCTTTTTTGATCACGAGAACCCAAAAAAGTCATCCTCTATAGCAGAATATATCTTGATATAAGTGTATATAACTATTACATAATTTATGTTGACCCATATGTATTAATATTCTCTAGCTAGATGAATCTTACCTATCTGTTCAAATATTTTGTGAAAAAGGATAATATGTTCTCTATAAATGGATTTACCGTTGAAACACATAAGAATCAAATATTTCTTCTTAGTTACTCTAATATTTTAATATTCTATCTAGTATGAATCTTATGTCAACCCTATCATACCATGAACATACATATTTTGTTATGGGATATCTGTAAATCTTCTCACATTATTTTAAAACTCTAACATTGATCTTCCAATCATGAATCCTTAAAAAATAATCAAAATTACATAACACTAGGAATTATGAATTTCATTAATTACCTAAACCCCTGGTGAAAATATATTATAATTTAATAAGTTTCAAATACACCCACACCTAATTATTGTTTTCTTTAAAGAATAAAACATCTCAACAATAATCCCAAAGGAAAAAAACCATCAACCCGAGAAGAATAACAACATGAATATCACTAAACTAGAGGATTTATTGAAAATAATTTAACTTCAAAAAACTCATCCATCCTAGGTATCAATAATTATTCCTTACAATATTAATCGTTTAATTCTTATTTCATTTTATTATTATTTCTCAAATTTTTAATAGACATCCATGAACATGTTGATGTCAACCATTCTGAAATGTATACAATACACACTCAATAAAAAAGAAAATGGGATTTATAACAAATAATATGAGAATTCATTTAATCTATAATATTTCAGGATGTATCGATATCTAATTTATTGAAATCAGACCACGTCAATCAAGAGAGAAATTTTAATAATGTGTTAACGATTCCCTGGTTAAATGTGGGTGGCTCACAATTTAATCAATAAAAAATTTTGGTTGTAAATAATTTCTGATTTCATTATCACGATGAAAAATATTCTATTTGATATAAGTAAAAAATACTCATTCTCTCCATAAAAATAAATCAACCCACATTAACCTTATCTTTGTTTTGTGATTCTTAACATTATAAAAAAAGAACAATGACATAATTTTGTTTCTATTTTACCATTTATTCCATTTCCATTCATTTTTTGTTATATAAATAGAACATGGATCAAATATAACACCCATTAAATTTACCTTATTTGATCTACTCAGGAAAATAATTATAATATAAATAATAATATCATAGGATAAATAAGGATTTCCATTCTTAAGTCTTAGATACAACCCATTGTTGAAATTTTTATTTCAAAAATACTAGATGAATTAAATAAACATAATAAAAATAATCTTTTAACAAAATAATCACTTTCAAATGGATAATTCATATCATCCTTATATAGAATTATAACTATTAATTCTATGTAATAAAAAAATCCATTATAAAGAAAAATATAAAAATCATAAAATCACACTAAAATATTTAGGGTGAAATGGTGAAAAGGATCATAATATGTATTCTAAGTAAGGTATATAATGAATTATATGAGATTAAATGAAAAATAAAATTAAAATTTTGGTTTAGGAAACTTTTTTCTATTTAGAAGTTTGGATTAATTCTAGAAATAAAAAACCTAGATATAAAACAAGTTAGGGAAAAATAATAAAAGTAAATAAACTCATGAATAAGTGTGTGTGAAATAATATTCAGTGTATTTTCATAGAACATTATAATATAGATAGACATTAAGAACCCGATTCTTTCTTTGAGGTACAGATATTTCCTTTTCCGTTTATACATATAAAAATTAAGGAAAATATGTCAAGGGGAAGGTTTTAGGCTTGTTACATGACGTGAATGGGAATTGCACGTCATATACTTATAGGTACATGCCGTGTATGGAAGGCTACACACCATATAATCCTTGGACACAACCACATTAATGTTAGGACAAGAAACTATACGAATATGACATGTAATCTCAGGTACCTTTTGTGTACTTTTTTAAATGATTAAATTAGGAAATTGCATCATTTTTCATCAAATGGACAAAAGGATAATCCACGGTCATGAACAGTAGCACCAAGAGCCATTTTACTACTCGATGGATCATATGAACCCTGATTCATTTGATATCAGTTACGTTTTAACCTGATCGGTGAGCCATTGATTCATCTTAAGTCAATCTTCATTATTTAATCTCTCGATTGAGTTATCAAGGGTTGAGCATTTTTTCTCATTTTGTAGATATTAGCCGTTCTAGGTTGAATCAAAGTCCAACATTGGGAGAGGTTAGTCGTACTATGATGAGGTAGGTTTCTTTGTGACTTTTGTGAATTTTTTTATGTTAATATATACTGGACAACAATGTGCCCACTTTTAGGGTGTTTCTTGATTGAATAATTAACCTTATTATGGATTATTGATGATTAGGTAATTGATTAGATGACTTTAAAGAATGTTTATTTTTATAAACCTTTACTTAAGGCCACCCCATGGGTGAATTTCGCTTGGATGGATGTGTGGCTGAGAATTCTTATGATGTTTTATTTGGACACCCATTCTTGGGTTGTTAAAAATGTATTGATCATTTTATGAATTTCCCATGTGAGATACATGTTTTGTTAAGCCTTGTAATTGTTTATATTGTATAAGACGATTATGATATGTTTTTCCCATTGAGTTATCCATGTTTGACCATGTTATATTTTAATTTATATGTGTTGGTTATTATGTATACTGAGCCCATGTGAGTTGATTATGTTATGTCAATGTGACAGTATAATTTACCTGTGTTTCTTTTGAGATGGAATGTGTAATTTAAATAAATGATAAAAAGAAGTAATTAATAGTGAATGAGCCACATTCTTGGTTAAAAGACAAGGTTGGGATCATGTGACTAATTTCACCTTATATACTTTGGGTGAACAATTTTATTGGTTAAAATATAATGGATGGGATCTAGAGTTTAATGATGTAGAGGCCGTGAGAATTCCACATATATGGTGGTCATGCTCATTGAGTCTTATTTTAAAATGTCAAGTGACCCTAGGATCCATTGAGGGATACCCAAGCCGAGCTCTATTGAAAAATAATTAAATTATTATTAAGTCATGGGTTGACGGTTACTTTTATACCGAGGTACGTCAGGCCATGGACAGACCATGAGACTTTATATAATTCACGGATCATAAATAATGAAATGGATGACTTATGATGTGTCTGCAATTCCAAAGCACAACCTGGGATTCAGTCTTCACTTATCTCTATTTACCATTATCCTATGAGACATATTTTGTGCTTACTTTTGAGTACCTAAGGTTTACTACTTTCACTATTGTACATTTCCTGTTATATATATATATTTTATAATATATTTGGAAAGACTATTGATGTTTTCCTACTCATATTTTCTCTCACACCCTATTTGGGTAATGACTGAAGCCCAAATAGATTATATGATTGTAGGTATTGATCTTGGAAAGAACCCTTCTATAGGTACTTGATGTACTGCTTAGGAGTCAGAGGGCATGGGACCATGACGAGGGTTGCGATGAGTCCTAGTCTCTTTTTATTTATCTTGTTCTTTTTAGACATATATTGGGTAAAACTATAGTGTATTCGTTTGGATTATTTTATAGAACATGTGTCATTCTGTATCATCTTTGGTATTGACTGATTCTTGGTTATTAATCTTATCAATATTTAACTGTTCTCTATTTACTACTTCTGTAATTGTTTATTATTTTTCTGTTGTGTTACACTATGAAAATGAGGCCATAGTTTCCCCACAATCACACCCTAGGCCCTTACTGCTCATCGGTATCCACTACTGTCTGGGGAAATGAACTTTTGTCCATGTATTCAACCAGGTACAAAGAACCAGTTTAATGATATCTAAATCTGGGACATTACAATGTGGAATCAAAGAATTTATTTCTTTGTTTTCTTTACTATTTGGCAACGAAATAAAGGAAATAGTATTTGGTAATTAGCTATTTCTGAGAGTAGCTACCCCTTGTGTGGTGAAAATCCAAATGACCTCAAATGAAATTGTAATTTTTGGATTTTGACCTATTAGAGTTAATTTGATTTCATTATTTAGTGACAAACTTGTTTTATGAATTTATTATGGATATCATTATGGTTATATTTTGTTGCAACCTGATGAGCTGAGGGTATTCCATCTTATGCATCCAATAAGCATTTATTAAAAATCCCATGTCATGCATTCTTTCCATGCCATTTAGAGAGCATTATAGATATGCATGCTATTGTGATAGATACAATGATAGATATTCCTACTGTTGTGATAGGTTTATTGTACATGTTATGGTTGAATTGTATGGATACCAAACATTATTCCCTGAAGAGTATAGGCCCTCTTGGAGCAAAATTTGGTCGATCAAAGTTTTTCCAAGGGATATATATATTTTTTGTTATGTGATATATGTGGATTCCAGGATTTTATTATTTCGGAGTATGGGCCCCCACAAATCATAATTGTGCAAACTGTTGCTTTATTTTACAAAAAATAGGGATTTCGAAGATGTTTTTGAGGCTTAATCTTTGGAAACATTAACAACACAACATGTGGTCCTCTGAACACATGCCATGTGTTCTTATTTTCTGGAAGAAAGAACTTTTCCCAGTATATACCATGTACTATGAGTACATGTCATGTGGTAGATGAACATGTCACCGACCGTGTGAGAGAAAACATGGGTTTATAAGTTTTTATCCAAAAAACAGCATTTACCTTATGTACAATCTGTTTAGTTTTACATAGGAAGACTCATGTGGCTGTATGCATGTAAATGTATATAGCATGAAGGGATTACCTGAGTACACGTTGTGTGTTGGCCAAACATGTTGTGTACCTAGGACCTTTACATGACCAAAATGGAGAAGTTACACACCCATGTGAGAGTCTATCGGGGCACACTAGGTGTCAAGATTACACACTGTGTACCTAGGGTGTTTAAAATACCAGGTCAATAGAAGTACAAGTCCATGTAAGGGATTAAATGTATATGCAGTGTATCATTCCTACATGCTGTGTACTTAAATATTTGTGAACTTTTGGGGATTTTCTTATCAAGTTTAGTTCTTGAACTCTAGAACCATGTAACATGATGAATAATGTTATACTAAGGTGTATGAGTTGGAGTTTTACATAGAAATTCCACCATGATGACCACCAGTAGTATGCTAGGAGGGTGGAGATGATTATACCTCGGAGGTGGTAGCCTATAGGCTTCTAGTGGGACCTCCAGACATTTCAGTTGTGGCACCAGCGGTTATACCTGATGAAGGTGATAATGCAGTTTTCTGAATGTCTTTATGAGGTTCATGAAAATATTTTATAGAGCACCACAACCAACCACGTTTATGGAAGAACTGTCATTAGTGTTCCAGAAGCAGCATCCACCCATGTTTTCTAGGGAAGGTGGGACACAAGCTACTTAGTCATGGATAGAGGATATGTTATCGATTTCAAGCATCTTGAGATGCCTCATGAGAGGTGGGTTAATCTCACAACTTATATGATATGTTATTCCTCCAGGAGGTGGTAGGATGTTACCACAAATATGGAGTATTAGAAGGACATGTCATGGGGAGATTTTTAGATAGTCTTCTTTGACTACATCGATCCCGAGACGTTGAGGGATGAAAAATCCCATTAATTTATGAATACGTAGTATGGATCACTTTGAGTTACGGATTACATTGACCACTTTACCGATATCTAGCGCTTCACACCTATTCTGATGGGTGACGATCTATCAAAGACTAGGAGATTCGAGGATGCTCTCAGGTACGACATATACATGTTGGTGAATATCTTCCGGATGACTACTATATATGGTATAATAAAATAGGAACTAATTACCAAGTGTAATCAGAGGGAATCTTGAGGGGTGATCCATGGCGGTTCAACACTGAGATCTGGTACTGTTTCAATAAGTAACAGGAAGTGTCGTCTAGAGCCTACGCATGGCGAATCTAGTACACAGAACATATCTTCCAATATAAAGGTGGTGTGCTTTTAGTGTGAAATAATTGGGAATACTAGACCTCAATGCGTGATGGAACCACTTGAGTTATGATATTATGGAAGTATGGGCAACATACATCGTTTTATCAGGACATTTCCATCAGTACCTAGTGAGAGAGGGTATGCACCAACTCCATGTTAAGGATTAGGGTCCACAACTTCTAATCAGTCACTGAACTTGAATGCATTAGGCTGGTTAGACTGAGTAAGTGGTCATGACCATGGAATCCAGACCCCCGGGATCTCTGCGATAGTAGGGTGGGTCAGCTCAAGGTAGCCGGTCTGTGTCCTTGGGCTAGGGTATAGGCTTGACTTATGCAGTGTAATAGACTCAGCATAAAGAGGATCCAATGCCATCTACTAACATATGTACTAGTCTAGACTCCTCTATTTTAGATTCTGCACTCTTTGATATAGTGGATTCACATAGTATCATATTTTTTTCCATTATGGAGAGCTTAGGGATCCATGTTTTTCTTCCGACGACATTATGAAACTAGACACTCCATTAGGTATTGGAACGATATGTGTGTGATATTGTAATGTGTGACCCCAAAAAATTTGTGGGTGTCACTTATTTTGGGATCTCTATCTATTAGAGATGATATGATTTGACGTCATACTCGGAATGGACTATTTATTATCCTTTCAAGACTTTATCGATTTCTATCACCGCATGGTGAGTTGTACATCACCACAAGAATGATTGTTTATATAAAAGAGACAGAAGGATTTATAGGAAATCCGAGCTACACCAAAGCATTGTAGGTTCAGTGGGATGATATCACCGATTTCGAATTTATATCTGGATGTCTAGGGAACACGTTAGATAGATTTTCCTCCAGTGTTTGATCATTTTAGGGATGTTTTCCCAGATGGCATTTCAAAGAAACATTCGGAGAGAGTGGTTGACTTCATGATCAAGCTAGTTCCAGGAGCTATATCAGTATCCATTTTTTCTTACAGGATAGCTATGATAGATCTACAAGATCACAAGATGTTTTTAGAGGATTTAGAGGCAAAGGGGATTATTCTACCCAATACTTCTCCCTGGAATTCTATGGTTTGCTTTGTGACGAAAGTAGATGGTAACCTTATTCAATGTATTGACTATCGATAACCGAACCAGATGAATGTTTAAAACCGATTTCCCATTACATAGATAAATGGCCTGTTTGATCACCTTTGAGGAGCATGGGTGTTCTGGAATGTCAACATAATGTTAGGAAATCACCTGGTACGTTTCCAATCTTCAAAGATACCTTGTACCACATTTCATTGCTGGTATGGTCTGTATGAGTATGTGGTTATTCTGTTTGGTCTCACGAACATGCCTGCAGTTTTCATGGCACTAATGAACCGAGTGTTCCATCCATACATTGAATATTTTCTGGTGGATTTCATGGGTGATATTTTGGTACATTATAACAACCAAAATGACCATGACACATATCTTGAGATAGTTTTGAGTACACTATGAGAGCATCAGTTATACGCTAATCTCTTAAAGTTATACTTTTATATGGATCATGTTCATTTCCCAGGTCTTGTCATCTTGTAGATTGAAGTATTAGTGGACCCATAGATATTGTGAGAGTAGTAAATACATGGTAGCATCCTAATAACTTCTTTGAGGTGAAAAGTTTTCTAGGACTGACTAGTTACTGCAGGAGTTTTATACAGGACTTCTCATGCTTAGTATCACCAATTAGGGTCTTGAAAAAGAGTGTTTTAAAGTACATATGGTTAGATTCCTGCAATATGGAATTTCAAGAGATAAAAGGTAGATTAATTTCAGCACCAATACTAATTTTTCCAGAGCCGGTTAGGAGTTACACTATGTACTACAACACATCTAGTATCAGGATGGGAGTGGTGCTTATGCAGGGGGATCGAGTCATTGTGTATGGGTCTCAGTAGTTGAGGAAACATGGGAGAAACTATCTAACACATGATCTCAAGTTAGTTGTGGTTGTTCACACTTTATGATGTTGGAGATATTACTTATTAGGGGATCAATTTTCCGGTCTACACATACCCAAAAAGCATCAAGTTCATCTTTACATAGTGTGATCTAAATTGGAGGTAGTAAAGGTGGTTGTAGTACCTTCATTCTTTCAAATTTGATCACGCCTACATGGCTAGAAATGGAAGTATAGTGGCTGGTGCACTGAGTACGAGGACTCAAATGTAGGTAGTGTAGGGGGCTAGTAGCGAGTGGAATCTTAGGGTGTTGTTCTCTAAGATGAAATTGGAGGTGGATGATAGTAAGGTAAAGACATCCCAATCTTCAATAGTGGTAAATTATACCCTATTAGACAGAGTGAGGAGGAGAAAAATTTCAGATTCTAAAGCCCTAGTATGGGGGGAGAGTGTAGCAGGTGAGGATCAACCTCCTTGTTGGACAGTTGGGGATGATGAGACCATGCAGATCCATGTGCATGTTTGGGTTCTAGGGGACATACGTGAGGATTTGATTTTGGAGTTTCATGATTCATCTAGTGAAGTGAATACCATAGTTACCAAGATGCACCATGACTTGCTCCGTCATCACTGGAGGTCGAGTATAAAGAGAGAGGTGGCTAGTTTTCTTATAAGGTGTTCCACCTGTCAGTAGGTGAAAGAGGAACATTAGCAGCCATTTAGGATTTTATAGTACTTACCTATTCCGGAGAGGAAATGGGATAATGTCACTGTGGATTTTGTAAAGGGTTTACCAAGGTCAACCTAAGGTAATGATTCAATGTGGGTGGTGGTTGACAGACATACAATGTTTTCTCACTTCTTGACCATCAAGGAGACCATCATTATTGACGATCTTGGGAAGTTGTATATTAGTGAGGTGGTACGACATCATGGGTCCCTTGTTCTATGTTTTCAGATAGAGACACCTGATTTATGTCTCATTTCTATCAATTTTTTTATAGCACATTGGGTACACATGTTCTTCTAAGAACAATGTACCACCCCCAGACTGATGGCCAGTCAGAGCGTACGATACAGGTTCTGGAGGACATGCTACCATCATGCGTCCTAGAAAATGGTGGATCTTGGGTGAATCATATTCCCCTAGTTTAATTTTTCCACAATAACATTTTCCAGGAGACTATAGAGTTTTCACCTTATGAGGATTTTTATGGTAGGCCTTTTCAATCACAATTGTGTTGGATGGAGGAGGTTGAGGTAGCTTTACTGGGTCTACATATCATGAAGGAGACTTCTGAGAAGGTCAAATTGATTCAGAAGTGGATGTATATTACGTATTCTTGTCAGAAATATTAGGTTGATCGCTGCAGATGACCCCTATAGTTCATGGGTGGGGATCTAGTTTTCATGTGTGTTACACAAAGTTTGGGGCACAAGAGAATCAGGAGGCAGGGTATGCTTTCACCAAGATACATTGGTCAGTTATATATTCTGGAGAAGGTTGGACCAGTTTCTTATTGTCTGTAGTTACCCCAGAGGTACGAGGATATGCACAATGTCTTCCACATTTCTTAGTTACGACATTACTTTTCAGAACCATCTCACACATTTCAACCCGAGGAAGTGGATTTATAGGATATGTTTCCTTTGAGGAGAATCCCCTCCATATTATGGATCATAGAACAGAGGTTCTTCATGGTCAGTCTATTTCATTGGTACACGTAATATGGAATCATAGCCATGTACATGATGAGTCTTGGGGGATGGAGACTGATGTATGGCCATAGTGTATGGAGTTGTTCCTATATATTTCTTTATCGCCCTTGGAAGAGTAATTCATGGATGAATTTCTTTAAGGGGGTAATTTTGTAATAACCTTGTTCTTCCATTGAGGTATAGATCCTTAAATATAAATTTATACATAAAAATATTGGGGGTAAGTGGTCAAGAGGATGGATTCAGGGCTATTACATGATGTGAATTGGAACTACATGCCATGTTCTTATAGGTACACATTGTGTATGGAAGTCTGTACCCCGTGTTATCCCAGTACACAACCACGTAAAGGTCAGGCCATGAAACTATAAGGACAAGGAGTGAATCTCAAGTACACCTCTTGTACTTTTTTTAATGAATAAATTAGGCAATAGAATCGTTTTTCATCATATGGATAGAAGGATCATTTGGGGTCATGAATTGTAGTGTTGAGATCTTTTTTCCTCTCCGATTAATCACTTCAACCATGGTTACTTAGCCATCGGTTTCATTTAAACCTGATCGATGAGCTCTCAATTCCTATTAATCCTTTATTCCAAATTTATTATCTCAATTGAGTTATAAAGGGTTGCGATTTTTTTTTCTCATTTTTTAGATCTACCCCATTCTACTTCGAATCAAAGCCTGATTCTAAATGAGGAGAGTCATACTATGACGTGGTTGGTGGTTTTTTTTGTCTTTCACGAACATTCTTGATTTTTATATATGCCGAAGTGACAGGAGCCCACTTTTAGGATGCCAATTGATTTAATAATTAACATTGTTATTTAGTATTGATTATTAGGTAATTTATTATATGTTTTTAAATCATTTTTAGGGTTGTGAACCTTGAGTTACAACTACCCCATGGGTGCGTTTCAGTTGGATGGCCGTATGGATGAGAATGGCTATGATGTTTGACATGAACTTCCTTTCTTGGGTTGTTGAAAATTTGTTTCTCATTATATGAATTTTAAATGTGAGATACTTATTGTGTTATGACTTTAAATTGTTCAAATTGTATAATTATCTTGTTATATGTTTTTTCCCTATGATTTATCCTTATTTAACCATGTAATTATTTAATTTACATGTGTCAGTTATTTTGTATACTGAGACCTGATGAGTTGATTATGTTAAGGCCATGTGATAGTTTAATTCACATGTATTTTATTTGAGATGTAATTTAAAATTAAATTAAATGATAAAAAGAGGTAATTAGCAATGGAGGACCCACCATCCCGGTTAAAAGACAGGGTCGATCACATGTTACTAATTTAACCTTATATACCTTGGGTGAACAATTGTCTCAGATAGAGGATAATGGATGGGATCAAGAGGTTAACTATTTAGAGGCCGTAAGAAATCCACATATATGGTGGTTGAGCTCATTGAGTCTAATTTTATAATGTCAAGTGAACCTAGGATCTATTGAGGGATACCCATTCCATGCACAATTAGAAAAGGATTAAATGATTATTATGTCACGAGTTGAAGGTCACTTTTATATGGGGGTCTTTAGGAATAGGCCAGACCTAAAAAATTTATATAATTCATATAACATGAATAATTAAATGGAGACTTATGATGAGTCTTCCAAGAGAAAGAAAAATCTTGGATTCAATATTCACTTATACCTATTTACCATTGTCTTCTAAGACATCTATTGTGATTACTTTTTAGAAAAAATATTTACTGCTTTCACAATTGTACACTAACTATTATTTATAGTCACTGATAGATTGGAATTGAACTCTGGTGATTTCTTGTTGGGATTTAGACTCACACCCTGTTTGGGTCATGCTTTGGGCCCAAACTGATTATATGATAGCCTCTCTTGATTTTGGAATGAGCCCTAATATAGGTACTTGATGTACTGCTTAGGAGTCGGAGGGAATGAGACCAAGTTGAGGCTTTCAATTCTTCCAAGTCTTTTTTATTTATCCTTTTCTTTTGAGACAAATATATTTTAATCCTACATTGTACTCTTCTAGCTAATTTTCTAGATTATGTAACATGATTCATCATCTTTTATATTGAATGATGTTTGGTCATTTATCATATCAGTATTATGATTTTTATTTTAGTTATGTGATATTTACTACTTCTATTTTAGTTTATTATTATTCTGTTGTGTTACACACTACCAATGAAGGAATAGTTTCCCCACTATCACAACATGGGCCCTCGCTTCAAGGCAGAATCCTCTGGCGTTTGTGGAAATGTGCATGAGGCCATGTGGCCAATCAGGTACGAAGCACCAGTTGAGTGACATTTAGATCAGGGAAGTTACATAGAAAATAGGTTCAAAACAAATAACAATATATTATAATAAATCTACATAATATAGAGCGATAAAACAAAAATTGGAAAAAGAGAAACCCTTTGATTTTTGGATCATCCTTTATAGGAGTACTGTGGATCCAGCTAGATGCATCCACATCCTCTACAGTGCCTGGGGAAACATCTCAGGCCTTCAAGGTTTAGGGTGGGATATATAGGGTGTGTGGGGTCTGATATATTCATTTTCACTAGAAGGATCCTTGATCCGAATAGATATTAACTAACAAGTAATTAGATCAATGAACCATATATAGTAGAATCATATAACTAAGTGGGGTCCTGATAAGAGGTGGGGAGTGAACCAAACGTTTTATCCAAAGATGACCACTAAATTGAATTTTTAGGTGGGATAAAGTAATGTGGGGATACTAGGGGGGTAGGGAATGGAAATTATATTGACTAGTAAAAATGCATTGATTTCAAATAATGAACTAGAAGGATAGTCTAAAATACTGTTTCCATTCCTCTAGAGGAATGGAGGGTGGAGATTTGTGATTTGGTGAAGTGGATGCACTCATTCTTAATTGAACATGAACAGATCAAGAAGTATTGGTATCCTAATAATGGACCTCCATGGCCTCATCCAAATATTAAAACTAGTCATACTCATCATCCTACTAATATCACATCCCTTATTCATTTTATAGGAACATCATAAGGTTAATGGAAATTTAATTAACTATATCTCCACTAGGGGGAAATGGATAATAACATATCAACACATTTCACATGATTGTCTAATTATGTAAAGAAATTGTCCCTAATGAATTTTCCATGCATTTTTTTCACTTTTCTTTCATAAGAGGAAAAATTATTGATCCATGTTAATGGATGAACTCTTTCTGGAAATAATATAAAGGATGATAAATTACAACTCTCTCAAAGAGAGAGTTCCCTATGGAAAGAGATAGTTACCTATGGATGGATCTTAAAAGGGAGGTACTTAATTATTTACTCTTAGTATTGGTTGGGTTATGCTTAGTCTATAGGTTATCTGGTGTCATGGTCTAATTTTCATGTGCAATTTTTATATTAGGCTTAGTCATGATCCCAATAAATTTGTGTGTATTAAAAATCATCAAGCCATAAATTCCCAGTCCAACTCAGAAATTCATGATAAAGAGGTTATAAAAACATCACCTTAAATAATTTGACGTAGCCTAATTCTAACATACGGTAGGAAATAAACTAAAAAAATATCTCTTAAATGTCCCCTTCCACGAAATTATTTATTTTAACTTGGCTCAAAGACTTTAGATAACCAATATTTTCCCTCCATATTAATTTTATATATGGTATTCAAATCCATGGTCAAATTAATACATATCAATTTCATTTCCCACCTAGCTAATCTATCATGGTGCTTTGGATTAGTAAATTTAAGGCAGCAATGTACGTGATAATGAGTGGAATCCTAACTTTTTGAGGAATGTTATAGTAATTATTTTGGATTTTTATTTGGGTATTATAATGATAATTGGGTAGGGAAATTTTTAGTAAATGTGTGGGTACTTTGGTTTTCTAATTCCATATGGTTTATAAGGGACCATAACTGGACATTGGGATTACTGGTCATTTGGCCTTGGATTTGCTACCACTATTTTGATTTATGTTATAAAAAAATAATATAAGGAAGTGAAACTAAAAAAGAAGAGTTTTTGAAGGTTTTAAGGGGTTGTATGGAATTGAACTGGATTTTCAAATGGGGGGGATAGGTTTAATAAACAATTAAGATAGATTGAATATATATGTTTACAGGGAATGTGAAGGCTCTAAAACCACACCACTAAGGCTCTAGAGGGGTTAAATTAGTCATAAAGAGTGATTAAAGATAGAGTTAATCACAATTAACACTGATTGTGGGAGTTATATAATAGGGTAAGAGGAATATTTAAGACATAATTTATGTTGGAGTAATGGAAAATTTGCCTGGCTTCAATGGGTAATGATATGAATTCCTACCTTTTAATATGATTATTTTACTTCAAAAACACCTAAAATATGCACTCTTAGGATTCATTAGTGCCCGTTCCATGGGAATATCTATGATGGCGTACCCATATTGATGGGATTATAGGTGTATCATCATCGTGTTCCCTTTAATTGTGGATAAACATAATGAAAAGTAAGTGTTAACTTATTTTGTTAGCTTTTTTCCCTATGATGGAATGAAAACTATCCTTACACCATGAATTAAATTGTCTATGTTTATGTAACAACATGGTGTATATGGTTGTTCCATGATATCCTTATTCTGATCAAAATTTCTCTTCATCTGATATATTTACCTTAGAGATATATTAGGGGAGTAAAGGTGCGTACCCAGAGTCTTTACTCAGTAAAAATTATTAAACAAAAATAAATTGAATTAAAAACTATAAAATAAAATCAAACATCAGTTTCCTCCAAGCCTATGCATCATTTAGAATCGAGATCAAGATATACCTTCCAGGACTTCAATCAAAATTCATAGAGAGAATGATTAATTATTTAAAAGTTTCCATGTAATGATTTACCCATTATAAATTGACCAAGAATGAGGGATCATCCCCCTTTTATATCTTTATGTGTCTATATGAATAAACATATACTACCATGAAAGATCCCGATCATTGTGAAATTAATTTTCCTAAAAACGGTTTCCTATGTGAATTAAAATATAACAATATGTCAAAAATTAGAAACATTTCTTGAGTTATTCATAAACCATTCAACTTCATATCATTTTACTTACAAATATTTTTGTTCTCGTATAAATGTCTTTGAATTTCATTCAATTCATTCACCTATAGAAACCTCCTAGGTTTATCTTGGTGGAGATCCTTTTTCATCTTCTTCACATCCCGATATTATCTATGAATGGGCTTCACCGACCAATGTAATGGATTCCAATCAATAAAATAGAATAGGTTTTTACATATTTGAATTTTATATTCTATTTTATATAAAAAAAGGAACCATCGAGCTCCCACTCCAATGAGTATTGCTTTTACTCACTATAATCTCTAAAATTTTATTGTTCTCATGGTTAGATAACTCAACTTTCCTACTTTATATGGATAATAAAGGGTGATGGTGTCATATACAAATGCATATTTTTTATCAATACCCTTTGTATATAATTGTTGAAATTTGTTCCCTGATCACTTATATATAACTGAGAAATTACAAATTAATAAAAGATAATTTTTCTATGAATCTTGATCATTACTTATTTTATGTTCATAAAAGTGGATTCAACTTCCATTAATTTTGAAACATTATAAAAACATACTTTCATATAGGTTTCCTAAATGAATTTGAGAAGTTTTCCATAAATTCAACCCCCAAACATAGAATACCTTGACATTAATAATAGGTTTTAGTGGAAGTTTACCCCTCCATCTAATATATCTTTTTCTCTGACATCAATCAAATATCGTCATGAATTATCAGGAATTTTAATAAATAGTTAGTTAAGGGAATCTACTTTATGAGATCTTAGATAAAATTATATTCATCCAATGGTGTCCTCTAGTACAATATGAATGATATAATTCCAATACACTCTTCACCTTTGATTTAAGAACAAATCACAAAATTAGTCCATCTCCACACTATTTAAACAAAATAGGATCATCTAAGAAATAATGAACTGCATCAACTTGAAATATTTTTCACACTGATAAAAAAATTGAATAAATTTGACTTTTAATAAAATGGTTCTTTATATCCAAAAAATAGTAGTGATCTTTTAGATCATCATATAAAATATGTTTTTCTAGGAACTCATAGATAATTTTGATACCCACATATTCTTCCCTATATATCATCTATATCTTTGAAATATGGTCCTACACCACATTTTTAACCCTTATTATCCTTCATCATAATTCCAAATGCTTTTAGAAACAAAATTGACCAAATCAATTTCCAATTTTCATCTCTTTTTTAAAAGGTACCTTAGAGTGGCATAATCAATATAGATAACTACCTTGGAGAGTAATAAACAAGATTTAAACTTATCAAAAAAAATCCATTACAAAATGATTAATATATATAGTAGTGTGGATTATTAAGGCATCATTGATTGTGCATCGTTCAAAGATAATGGGTCAAAATATGTTATTAATAAACTGTCCCAGCATGTCACCTATAGTAAAATAACTCACACCACCCATTATCTCAAAATATTTTTCTAATTTTAAGAGATCATGATCGAGAAGACCATGAAAATCATTGTCAATGAACTAATGTATATCTCAAATGATTCATTAAAATTTAATATAACTTCCTATGATTATACATGAGTGAGTAATTAGGCTATATTACGTAATCCCTTGATTAAGTGATAGTAGAATCCAACTTGTCCAAGAAATCTTCAAATCACCATTATTGTGGTTGGATTGGGAAGCTCTTATATCAACCGTATCTTCATAATATTGTCTTAAATTACATTTTTGAATATTATGTGGATGATTTTAACGCCTTCACATTTGTTTATATCCAACTATATGTTATTCAACCACACATCAATATATCGTAAACATACTAAAAAATCATCTATAAAAATATCTAATAATTCTTTTTTCTTGTCATGGAAAATATGTCATTGACCTATGAAATTTCTTGAGTGAATTAAAAAAATCAAATTAAATTTGATGAAAGGATAAATTACTATATTCGAATGTGAATGTAGTCTTATTAATTATCTAGGCCCCTATTATTTTATTTTAACCTAATTATATATTTTATAAGTAATTCAACACTCACCCAACTAATCACTTAAATGATTTGCCTATGAATATCATATGAAAGTGATGAAATTTTCATGAATGCATTCAAATTATTATAATCCATGAAAACACTCCACCTCATAAGAGTTTTTTTTGAAAAATATCATAATATAAATTATTTATCTAGAATATCCCCCATCATGGGGAAAAATTATGATGGGCTGACCCATTCTCAATCTGAAATAGAGAAAATAATTACCTAATCCAAAATCATCAAAACATCTTTTTTCCACCTCCTTTATCTAGGGTGTGATTTTTTATTATAGTGGATGACTTCATCAACCCCCTCCTTCCCACAAAACGCTTTGTGTAAAAATAGTTGGACAAATTCCCTTGATATTAGAAATACCCTAAGCAGTTTCCTACCTTCTTTTATTAAAAATTTCAAATAGGTAATCCTATATATACTTCATAATATATGATTTATGATCACTCATAACATGTATTCGTATCTAAAAATGAAAAATATAATTAAATTATAATATAATTGAACTCAAGTGTTAGTTACTTTATTTTTAAGTACCTAATTTAAGATAGGAATTCCATGAAAAATTATATATGCACTATGAAATTACATATTATTCTATATCCTCATCCCTAATTTTCCCCAATTTATCTTCCACCATCACACCAATGAGTTTCACCATGTACTTTTTTTTCTTGTTTTTGAAATATAATAATGGATGTTTGTTATTTAGCATGAAAATGATACGAACATGTACAGATTGTACTATATTATTCAAAGAATGCATTAGATCAATTATAAATTATTCATAAAAAACACTAAAAATGATTGTCTCTTGGATAAAACAATCAATAACTCATGATTTTCTAGGAATTTTCCCTCCAAAATTAATGTAAAATAATATTTCTATTATATATCAATTTTTAATAAATCATTATTAAAAATGAGTTTCCCTCCCATAATGAGAACACCTTTATGAATTCCTTAGGGTAGTTCACTGACCAATCATTCAGTTTAAGTATAACTACCATCAACTGTGGATCATCTAGTCTTAATTTTTAAAACATACATAATTTCTTGATCTTAACACTAGTTCATAAATCGTAAATTTCCTTCTCAAATGCACATCATCTAATACTATAAGGGATTAAAAATATCTCTAGATCTCTCATATTTTGTGGTCTATTTCATTGACTGTATTCTAAACTCCCTAAAATAAGAAAAATACACTCTATATCGTGTATGTTTTTCCTTTTCAATTAAAAATCCTTCAAGAATTTATAATGAGTTAGTATATAAGAAATTAATTTATCAAAGGTATTGTATATAGGGTCAATAAGGTTCTATCTTCTTTTACTCATCCATCATTACTTACTCTTATACCTAATGTTCAACTCTCTCTTTCTTCCTATCTTATTTCTCATCCATGATCATTTCTGCTTGGGTTTTATATTCCTCCTCATATCTCTCCCTTACTTATTTATTTTTATCTTCCTCTTTATCAGCCTTTTATTTCATCCTTCCCTCTAAATATTACCTAATTATCAATTCAAAATTCATGGCCTCATTCCCTATATTAGTCTCTACAATACATGATAGTTTTAGGATATAATATTCAATATTGTTTGAGTCCATTAAACTATATAATTCTTGAGGTTTGAGTGAGCAGATTATTGATTCATCTTAGAAGTTTCTTTTATTGTCATCCATTGTTCCTATTTTTGAAAAAATGAATGAAATATATCATTTAGATATGGTTTTGGGGGATGTTTTGGTGGTTTTGGTCTAGGATGGGATTTTTGCAGATGTTTAATATCATGAGTATAGGGAGTGAAAATAGTTTAAAATTTTGGAATTATGAAGCCTCTCCATGTAACAAGATATAACAAACTAGAATGAGGGACTGTGAATGTTCAAATAAGATTTTTATAGAATAAATAATTAAATAATTCAACATGTAGGTATGTTTATTATATGGTTTAAAACAAAAAGTGATTTGATGAAGAGTCCCAATAGAGCTTTTCCAAATAAAATATTTGAGGAGATAATATATATAGGGAATTGGATGTTTATTGACTCTAATGTGTGGTTGAATACAATATTAGGCTAGTGGTATAACTTGTTGCACTAGTAATAAACCTATATAAAATATAGGTGAGTCCAAATGATGATTGTATATTTTACTTTATGAAATTTAATCAAATTTTAATGATATCTTATTATCTATTATGTTTGTAGACCATTTAAATTTTGACCCTATTAGAGTTTCTAGTGTTATCCCAAGGATATAAGATGAAGTTCTAAACCATGAAATATTTTGTATCTAATTTACCTTTCATGTTTCTTTGTTTTCTTGAATAACTATGTATGAGTTTTTATGGAGACTATCTGTGTAGTTTGAATTATAGCGATGAGTAGAGTTCCTAGTCTTACTATTTATAGTAATCTTAGTTTATGGGGAAATTATAGTGGTATGAATTATATAGCGTAGAGATTATAAAATTTGTGGAACTCTAAGGGATTGAATATTATTATTTCGGGGGTTTCATAAAAGGTCCTTCCATGAATAAGTGGTATTAGATATCAGCAGTTCACACCCAATCAAAAATATAGGTTATATTTACCCATACAATTTTTTTAATTGATGTTTGTTTTTATATCATTGAATAAAATTATGATAAAAGAAATAAAAGTTTGAATCATTAAATTTTACAGAATTAGTTATAGTTTCTAAAAACTTAATATAGAGTATTATATCATCTATATATATCAAGAACATCGTTAAGGTGGTAGGAACACTAAAAAATATATAATTGCTAATAAAAAAAATGTGTTGAAAATCACTAGGTTTGGTGAGGATTTTTCCATAAAAACATTTAGTCTTCAACATGTAGAATATGAAGAATTAAATTGAACAAATAACAGATTTAGAAAATATATACCAGAAGCCATTGAAACTGATCAAAGTGTTTATAGTGTGATTCATTTATAGTATGACGTTATCATCAAGAATTTAGTTATAGGCCTTGTAAAATATTTCAAAAAAACTAAAAGTCATCAAGAAGTGTTGAATGTTTCCACCATAGATGATGTATGGTTAATTCTATTGGTTTCATATTTAATGGAATATCGTGATGATATAGTTACTGTGGTCAAAAATTCTTATTGGAAGATAGATATGGTGCTTGAATAATTCTGGAACATGATTCTCAATGTGTAAATTTGGATAATAGAGGTCCAAGTACCTCCTATAAATGATTTGAATTCTGATATAAGAGGACACTCCCCTTAGATAAGGAATCATTAATGATAAAAAGGAAAGTATAGTTAGAGGAAAAATGGAAAGTTGACTTCTCAATGACTCACGTAATAGAATTGTGGAAATTATGGGAATCCAAGATAAATTTTAGTAATCATAATTATGTCACTATATATATATATTTTATAATTTGAAATTTCATTAATAAAATAGAAGGAGGTGAAAATCTGCTACTCAATGCCAATGGTCCTGTAGAGTCTTTATTGGTTGAATATGAAGAATACTTCCACTCAATATTTGATAAAACATTCATGGTCATAATGTATCTAGAAGAACCCAGAAAGATCATCTTATGGATGATTAATCTTTGAAAATTGTTGGAAAAGGATATGTGGTCATCCAGATATAGAATTGGTGTTTCCTATAGTTGAATTATGTGAGGAACATTTAATGTCTCCAAAATAACCTCATAACCACGGGATAATTGAACAAAAATGGTGATGGTCTATATCTTCCACATAGTATGGAGAGTGAATTGAGGTTCCCTGGGTTTGGTACGAGGAGTAAATTATTTACCAATTCACATTCATAGAAATTTTTATGGAAATGAAATGGATATAATTTGATGTTCAGAAGATATATAGTTATAGAACTAAAATTTGGTCACATAATTGAAACAGACATGAATTTTATTGTCGGGTAACCCACTCATATGCTCCATCACACATGAATCAAAAGTTGTGAATGCTCTGTTTTGCTAAATCAAAATTAGGTTTCATTCAATATAAATGGCCAGAAGACTAGATCCTTGATGATAGGGATTTTTCACTTGGATTTATGTGGACCAAACCTATTCATATATAATAGGGTTTCTATTAACATTATCAAATTTATCAATGATGTTACAAGGGAGGTATAAATGTATTTACTTCAATATAATATTGACTTTGTTTCTTTGATTTTTATTATGGGATGTTATTTTACAAAGGGAATTTGGTAGAATGTAAAAGTGGTTTAGGCCGGACAATGACTCAGAATATAGTAGACTAAACTTCTAGAACATTTAAAATATGGGAATTAGGATCAATAGTGAAATCCCTAAAAAACCAAAACAATGGTGTATTAGAGAGTATAAACTGGACCTTGATATATATAAGTCAAGAAGAATGCATGTGCATTTTAGAATGCCCAAGGCTATTTGGATGGAAGTGATCAAAATTATAGTCTAATTAGAAAATATATGTCCATATTATTCTATGTGATATAGGGTAATTGAAGTGGTTTTCCCTCAAATGCTAAAAAAATTATGGAAACATGAAAGTATTTACAAGCCAATTTTATACCCGAATTGATGAAAATGATACAGAAATGATGTAGTAATAGTCTAAATATTATTTTATCATGGGATATGGTAATGAATAATTTTTCTTCATAATATAGGATTTTAAAAAGTTCCAATTCATCAGATATTAGAACACTCTCTTTTACAAGAATATCTTATGGAACAATCAAAACTTGACTGAATCAGATATTTATTTGGGTAGAATTCAAATACTAAAGTAAATTTTTTTATTAATGGAATAAATAAAACATAGAAAATTTTGGGTATTCTAAATATTAGCATTGGTTCACTAGAAATTTGAACAAATAATAACATTCTAAAGTTATCAAGGTCATCTAAAGGATAAGTGAAAGCTCGAGAGGTCGAGCAATCAATGGTTGGTTCACTAGAAGTTAAGGAACTGGAAATAGTATGAACAAAAATTACAGATTATTAGATGAGGTTGTGAATATATTCTAGAGTTAGGTGACTAAGTTTAAAGTTTATAATTTATTTTAATTTCATACTTATTATAGATTATAGGGAGCTTGAATTCCCATATTAGTTATGAATGTTCAAGGACTAAAAACAGTGGGTTTCTGCTATAATAAATGTAATGAATTCCAAGATTTTCGATGGAAATTTGTAGTATAATAAACTCCTAGAGGTAAATTGAGAACTAAAAAATAAATGACTTTTCTATTTAAAGAAATAAGATGCTAGAAGTATATTATACAAGGGATAACAATTGGTATATGTATTCTAACATAATAGAGAAATAAATTTCTCAAAAATATTTCCATTGGTAGATAAGAATATGGACATAAAACTAATGACGAGTCTTATAGAATACAATGACTTAAAATTATAGAAAATGGATCTTAAGAATGGTTTTCTTCATTTTGATTTGGTGGGGGAGATATACATGAATCAATTTAATGATTTTGAAGAACTTTTGAAGAACAACGTTATTTGTATGTTAACGTGAAGGCACTATGTATTGAAACATGCATGTCATTAGTAAAACTATAATTTTTGAAACTTTAATGATTGAAGAATGTTCCATGAGATACAACATTGATTAATATTGTTGTAAGAATTTATGGGATGATGTGACATATTTTATATTCCCACTATATGTGGATGATATGCTATTGGTTGGTTTATAGAGTTCATGGATTCAATAGATGAAGTAAAACTTGAATGGAATATTCAAAATTCATGATATTGGAAAATCCATAATATATTAGGGATTATATAAAATGGAAATATGAATATAATGCAACAGTGACATCGTTGAAGGGATACATCTAGAAGATCATCATGAAATTTAGGATGATTGAATTTGTTTCTATGTTGACCTCCCATACTAGAAACTTCATCCTACCCAAGTCATATTCACCAATATTGGAAGTTGAACCCAAATATATAGATAATGTACCATATGCATGAGTCTTCAAAAGATAGATACATTTGATTACTTGTACACAACCACACATTTCTTTTTTCCATGGGAGTAATATGTTGATTTATAACGAACCCTAGAATGAAGAATTTGTAATTCATGAAGTTGATCACTCGATACATGAAGGGATATGAAGATAAAACATTGTTATTTAGGGAAGATAATCCATTTCAGGGATTCATAAATATAAATTTTACAAAGTATTTAAGTACAAATAAGATAAATAAAGGATTTTATGTGTTTTGTGGAAGCATTTACACTTGTATTTATTATCTAAGGTTTCTGGTTACAGTGTCTATAGTTTATGTTTAATACATACCGCTTTTGGAATTTGTAAAGAAGTCACACTAGTTATTGTACAGACTGAAGGATCATTGAAAATAACTAAAAAGAGTAATGTTATTCTATAATAGTCAGAGTGTAATTCACATTTTTTAGAATCGATTATTTCAGGTAATAATTAAATATTTTGAATTTTTATTCATTTTAATATAGAATATACTAGTATAAAATATATATAACTATAATGGATATAAAGAAATAAATAGTTGGATAGTATGTTTATAAAGGCTTTAGTCATAGAAATTATAAGGTATAATTGTACCTCTGTTGGACTTAAGAGGAAAGGAGTTGAAGGAGAGAGATGCATGCACGATGAATAAGGATGAATTTTCTCAAAAGTGTTGGAGGATACAGAAGAAATAAATGAGTAATTATTTAGTTGGATGATTTTTGAGATTGTAAATCATCTTCAAGTCTATAAATTCAACTTACTAATTTTTTGAACTCTGGATGTTATCTTCAGTGCTTTCTGGGTAGTATAAATTGATGACTTCAATATATGAGTAAGTTCAAAATAATGTGCTAGACATTTTATTTTTTGAGGGAGAATCCTAGTGGAGGTTTTCCATATAAAATAGTTGATTTGGTGGAAGTTACAAGGAATCATAGGTTGACTTATCCTATGAGTGGGTTGACCAGAATCATTGGTTGGCGGGGAAACCTATTTCACTCGTAATAAAATATATAAAATAAATGGGTTTATAGTTTATAATTATATATTCTACTATATAACATTGCATCAAGGTATAACACTTTTACTTTAATTTTTTAATTCTTATATTTCTATTAATATAAATGTTTGGAGTGTTCTCTTATGGACATAGGATGAAATAGCGAGACATGTAATCTAGTGTGGCCAATTCACTTTTATTATTGATTTCTTTATTCGAATTTTTATATTTGGACTTGTTTAGAGAGTGTGAGAGAAGTGTAACTTAATATGGGTATTAGGGTTCTATGTCTTCCCATATTCTAGTACAATAAGCTTAGGGGGGAATTTATTATGGTTTAACTTTTGTAGTGTAGAAACAATATCATGTGTGAATTTATTCTAGATTGAATATATATATTCTAATATTTAAAAAAGCACTCATTACCATGATATAAAATTCTATTAATCTTGAAAATGAGGTTGGTATCGAAGTGTTCATTTATTTTGGTTAATGTTATGGAAACTTTGTGGTTGAATCCACCCCATATTTGGTTTAAAATGTTGTTTCACTAGCCTCATTTAATTTTATATAGTTGGGTACTATTAGGGGCCTCATCTTTGACTTATGTATTTATCATCAATTAGATTATTTCATTTTGTTCTAGCATAAAATTCTTAATATTCATGAGTAATTACACCCATTTCAGAAGATTTAACATTAAGTGTTGGTGTTGGTGGTAATAGTTTCTTGGAATGAGCATCATCCATTTGTAATTGGATGTTATTTAGATTCTTCATCAATACATCCACCTAATAAGATAAATGGGAAATATCTTACACTTGATGCATTCCTTATCTTCGTAGACCCATCCCACAATTCAAAATAATTTCATTTTGATAGATTTCAACAAGAGCATCTGGTATGACCTCTAAAGTCTTCATTATCAGTCTTCTATTAGTTGGATCATGAACCATTACTCAAGATATGGGTCTAAACTGTAGTAAAATATCTACATCTAGATCCAGAAATTTATTCCATGGTGTGAGATTTTTCTCGAAAACTCTCTAAATATATCTCAATCATTGAATTTTTATCCTCCACCAATTTAAGAAAAATCGTGAATATACCTTCACCACTTTCCTATTATTTTTTGGTGGAAATCAATTTAAAAAAAATAGCATCCACTCATACAAATTTGTAATAAACCCTACTAATTGAATCTTTATCCAGTCATTGTCCTTGTCTCTAAGTGATAATCAAAATACTCTTTACAGAATGAAATATGAAGAAACTCTATTATGTTTAAGGGTATCACAGATTTCTAAAAAACTGAAAAGATGAATATGTAGATATTCATATTGTATTTAACTAAATTGTTCCATATCATGAATCATTTTATTATTCACATCTTTTTCTCAAATTTCATTACTGGAATATGAGGATACTAAATGTTTGAGGAAACCCTAATTATGGATGATAAACAATAATACATGATGTTTATTACATATGGCACTGGTTGCACTCTTTTTTGTAGGTTTTTAATAGTGAATTAGACCTTAAATCTATTGGGTAAACTAGGATTTCAATACACATCTATAAAAGGGTGGAGATGTGAGAAGAGGAAAGGCCCAATATGATATACTCATGTGATTCATGATAATCAAGAATTTATAACCACTTCTTGGTGTCTTTCTCATGCAGTATTTTTCTGTAATAAATATTAATAAAATAACCCTTGCATTAAAAAATAATTAAAAAAAAGTGGAAGCCATGTAATTGAAAATTGGGATAACAAATTTTTATTGACTCTTGTGATCACCACGTATCCCTAGACCCCTTAAGTGAATTATCCATGAATGGTAAATAAAATATCTATAACACATTATTCAATAATAATAAGTAATAATATTGGGAAAGAAATAATGAATTAAAATCAATTAAAAATTAAAGGAAAATAATTCTCGTTGAATGAATGATTGAAATGATAAAAGTAATGTATTGGAATTGAATGTATAATAAATAAATATAAAAATAATAAAAAAATTCGTAATAAGGGAAAAATGATGCCTAAAATTTGATGAAAACTTATATATTTATACACCCTAAAAATGGCACAATGTAAAATATCAAGTCTAGAAAAAATACAATCCAAATTTTTTTATCTAATCTCCATGATTAGATGTATGATGAAATGAATGGGAAAATTGTTCCATGAATGTTTTATCCTCTCAATTTAAACTTTAAATTCTCTAAAGACCATGAAATAAAATCTTATAAGATCAATCTGAACCACATCATCCTTCATCAAGTAAAAATGTATTATGGTATAATGATATAACTAGTTGTTGATTGATTTTTATATATTTTCTTATCTTACTTTCATTTACCAACTCATGAAAAACTAACATTAGTTTGGGTGTAGTATCCTATTATTTACTCCCAAGAATGTCTAGATTGAGAACAAATTATACCACAACTCTATCCTCTATAATATAGAATCTGTTAATGAACGTTTTGATAAATATTACATATTAGGTATTTAACCTTAAATATACCTCTATTTTAACTAATAGACCCATATATATCAACTCATACATTAAAAAATAAAATAGAATCACTTACATATTGAGGGATTTGGTAGTGAAACATTTATATATATATGTTATTATAGTATAGTTATTCTTATATATTGTGTTTCACCATGGGATGAATCTTACTTAAACCCTATCACAAAGTGAACATATCTTCCACGATGTTCTAGATATGAAATTCTTTTAAATTCACAATGAAACTATCCAACATATCATCTTACCACAAATAGTTTAGAAATCATCAAAATTAGACGAGACTATAAATTATTTGATCCATTAATATATAGAAACCATGTTAAAAATACGTACACATTTAAAATAAACGAAAATGAAAAAGAAGGATTTGTTTTATCATAATCTCAGTTATGCTAACTCACTAATATAATTATAAATTTTAAATTACAAAAAGAGAAAATGAATATAATATTGGATGGTTGAGAATATAATAAAGAGAGTTCAATGAGACTTAAATGTGTGTAATCTTAGTTACCATCACTTTAGAGACTTTATATAGGTGTATTTATTACATCCCAATATTCTTTTGATGAATTTAATCAATTAAAAATTCAATATATCTATTGGGAGGAAAATTTCCATTTGAATGATGAAATTGAGAAGATTTACTTTTTGGAAACACTAACCATAAGTATATTAGTTTTCCTCCAGAGTTTTGTTAGAATGACCAAGACAAGGAATTTTATCCTCAGAACTACAAGAGTTCAAGATCTACCCATAATATTTTTATTGGTGCATGATGTTTTTATCACCTCCTCCACTAACTTTATAGTGGTTATTCACTATCCTTATTTTGGGCTTACTAAACAACACCACATGTTATTAGATTTTGTGAGGAATCATTTTTCATCTTTTAGGTAAAATGATTATTTAATTTAAACTTAATAATTTCATTTTATATTAAAAAAATATGATATTATGTTTTTTAAACTAAGAATGCATTTTCCGTCACCGAAATCAAAATAAGTGTATAAGATCCATACATATAAACTTTTATGTCATGAGGTCCTTGTTACATGACCTTAAATTGGATGAAATACCATTCTTCCTGTATAGGATTAAATTATATGGAGTGTTAAATGATATGAGACCCAAAAAGATATGATATGTTGTCCTTATAACATGAATATAAAATATGACACCCGAATAATCTTATTCATAACCCTAAACTATATAGATTCTCTATTTAATCCTGAACATTACATTGGTATAATTCCAAAATTCATGTCTGGTTTCATAAATATCTACCAGGTTTTTCCTACGATGAGTGAACAAGTGGTAATGGAATTAACTAATACATTATGTAATGTGTGATTTAGTTCATACAGACTCAAGAATTTCTCAAAAACATTATAAGGATACAATCACTATAAGATATTGATCATCCAAACTTACCTAATCCAATAGATTATTCTCCCTAAATCTCTCTCGTTATCCTCCATTTATTCCATGAGATACTATTATATAATGAGATTGATGGGATGATTACCTGTTTTATGGGTGATTCAGTTTCAACCTATAGTCACACCACAAATAAAGAGTAGTATGGATTTGTTTAGGGGATATTCATCAAAAAAATGAATGAAGAAGGAGGAAAAACCATATAAAGTGACATTTACAGACATTGGTAATTATTTTATGTTATACATGGTTTTAGTTTCATATATGGTTAATCATGGGAATGAGGTTTCTAATTTCTTCCACTTTCTATAATGAGTGTCATTTAATACTTATAAACCCATAAATGGTATCAGAGCAAGGAAATGTATTTTGGTTCATGAAATTGTGTTGATAAATGAATAAAATCATATACCGTATTAATATGGAATTATCTATTGTAAAAATAATAATAAAATTTCATTGAGGATAGTTTTTTAATATGTGATACCATAAGCCTTGATGGGATCAACTTATATTATATAGTATAATGTAACAAATGACCCAATGTAATCCATCAATTCTTATTATATACTAGTGAATGACATGGATAACAATAAATATTAATAGCATCATACCAAGTATGAAAAATATAGCATTTAATCACTTATGTGTCATCGATTCTAGTCACATGCTGTTAGGCCACCGCACCATGGGTTAAACTAACTTGGGAAACCATGTATTACAATAAGGGGTGTGCAAGAATAGAACTAGATTCATATTATGCAGAACCAGTGTTTTCAAAGTTAATTATACATAATTATAGAAGGTGATATTAGAGATGATATGTTATCTATCATAATGTATAATAGATAGCACCCAAATAACTTTTTTCATGTAGTAAGACTCACTTTATGGTATAGGCTATATCAAAGGTTGATATATACTAAAAAATATTTATTTTTATAAATTACAATAATGAGTTAATTTTAATACATAATAAAATGTTTATAAAATATTGAAAAATGAATTTTAGGATATTTATTTAATTTATAAAATGATTATATGATAATTAATTATAAATTTTTTATAATTTACTAATTTAAATGTTCATGAAACATTAATTAAATAAATTTCCATAATAATTACTATTAATATCAGACATAATTTTCAATTTAAATAAATAAAACATAATTTAAATTTAATATGTTTATATGAAAAATATGTGTAATTTATAATGTGTTTAGAAATTAAAAAATAATTTATAATATAAGAGTTTATATTTAATATTAATTAATGTTCTTAATATATAATTTAAAATTTTGAAATTATTATCCTTAATTGATATGTTATTTAACCCACCTCAAAATGAGTTTTGACTATTGATATAATAGAGGTTTAAAATAGTAATTATGAAATATTGTAATTATTTACATGATATATATGAATAATTTACCTATATATAAATATTATATTGAAAATGTTATATATTTAAGTAAAATAACATATAAAGGAAAACATGAAGGAGTTGATGTTGGAAATAAACCTAAATTATTTATATTTATTAGATTATATAATATCCAAAGGGAATAACTAAATCATAAAATGCTTATAATTCCATTATTTATAAAATATTCACAAATTTATTATCCCTTGTTTAAAAATATGAATTATTCATATATTAGTTTTTTTCCACCCCTAATTAATGAGTATAATTATTATATAATATATGGATGTATACTTTAGTTTAAAGATCTAAACTTATTCTATAAAATTTCATACATTTTTGTACTGAGTTTGGTGTCATGTATGATAATTGATTTGATTTTCATTTACTTTTATTTTGGCTCATACTGGGTTTTTATCTTAAATTATGATGTTTTTAGTTTATATATATGAGGTGTTTGAATTATTATGGAATTGAGGTCTCTATTCACTTAAGTATCCTTCTGAAGATGGAATTTGGGTTGGACGTCTTACTATCCTTGAGGTTTATAGATTTTTTTAACTTTTTATTACATTTCAATCTCTTTAAGATTACTCATATGGGTATTATTAGTTTCATATGATTCTAAGACATTACAATAATTGGTTTTATATACCTTATGATAGAGAGACATTTGGATGCCTATAAATATAGTTTTATTTCAATTTTGGTTTATAATATAAAATTTTGAATGTCTAAAGAGTTTCATATCAATTTGGTTTTAATATATTTCTTTTGTGGGAGGATTAATATTACAAAAAAATTATTATAAGAATGCATATATAAAAATATTCACATGAGATAATATAGTGATATTAAATCCTTTTTAAAAATTCTTTGCATTATGTTACTTTAAATAATGAACACTTATCAAGACCATGATCATTGAAATATTTAGTTTTATGCAAGAGTGGAGTGCCCATATATTATATAGTGTAAGAAAATAATGTAATGAGGTGACCCAAAGATCTAGGTTCCTCATTTACGGTGTTTTCGTTTGGTTACACATAGATGGGAAACCCTTGGGAAGGATACCATAAGTATAGTGTTGAGTTTATCCATATGATGGATTATATAAATATCGTTCTGCTTAATATTCTATGATTCATATATGAAATTACTATCATGATGGACATACTAAATAACTATGTACTAATATGAAAACCAAAGTGGAATCATTTTATAGTGAACATGAATCTTTTCCCACTAATTGATAGAATTAATTTAAAAGGGTCATTATTATAGTGGTAGAAAAATTAATTAATTCCCATTCTAAATAAATGATAAACACGGTCTTCATCTAATAAAATATTTTACTATAGATATAATGCTATACATCAAGAAAACTAACTTCAATATTAATCCAATAAAAGAAGAATCACGTTATTATAAACCTTTTAGAGTGTTATAGAATCTTATAAAATATTCTTCAGTATATTATTCTATGTGTTAGTTTAATTATAGAACACCCAAACCAGAACCACTGAGTTAAAGCCGAAGAGTCACATGACCTCATGTATGAATACCCATACCCAAATAACTATCCACTTGTAGTGAGGGTCTAAGTCCATCTGTAGCAAGACTATTCCTTTATTATCATGTCCTTGCAAAAATAATAATATAACAAAATATATTAAATTATAGAAATCATCACAAGATGCTGAAACTAAATAGATGGGATAATATTCATACAAATAAGTAAACATGGCTCATAATGTGGAATGAGAAACCCAAGTATATATTTAAGTAGGTAAATACATAAATTGTAGTAATATTAAAAGTATTTACCAGTACTGCTCCCAAATCTATTTTATTTGGCTCAATTATCCACCATGGGGCCCTTACACTTTCTCGGATTCCTATACATGAATTTTTCATGTGAATCAATGTTCCCATACATAGTTTAATTAGTAAAATCTAGTATGAAAACATTGATGCACCCTTAACCAAATTTTCACTTTTATAAAAAGTGTAATCCATGATAATAATAAATGCACAAGAAACGTAAACAATCGTCTACTAAGAACCCCTTGTATAATCAAGACTTGATGATCACCATCTATATCTATTATAGCTCAATTCAAGATAGATGGTCAAGATACTATAAATTATATGAAACCAACCAAATGGATAGTGACATGTCACCTAGAATCCAAGAGGAATCATGTGGGCATGTTACTTAGTATCTGCAGGGCAATGTGTTTAAACACATTCCTCAACATCATCAAGCCATGAGGTTTCATCTAGTTTACAAGGCTATCATTATCATACCTTGTATATGGTTATACCTTTATCATTGTTTCACATCATGAACACTACTCCTCCTAGGGGTAATCATACCATGATGGTTATTAATGAAGATATACCAAGAACAATCTCAAATGAACTTGTAATACACATAATAAGTAAGATCACAATAATATAATCATAACATAGAATCATTATAATATAGTAGCATTATTAAATAACCTCTGATCATCATTAAGTATGGTAAAAAATAATATTTCAATAATCACGGAAACAAGAATCATATATGGGTATAAAAAAACACACACATCCACAAAACAATTACCACAAATAAAGAACAATAATTCAGGCCAACACATGAGGAATAAAGTAAACAAAACAAAAAATGTCCTAAAATGATAAAGTACATCATCCATTAATTTTATTAATTATGAACACCAAATTTTTTCAAATGATCGAAGAAAAAACTATGTTTTAATCCCATAGATAATAGATCGGTCATCATGGATGTGTACATTAAGTTCTTATTCATCACGAAATAAGTTTATAATTGAGGAACAATAGGATCACAAGTTCATAATTTTAATCTAGAATCACATACAATTTTAAATCCACAAATCAAACCATTTCGACATATGTAGAAGGAGGGGTCCCAAAATCACATGATTCTTTGTCAAATAAAGAAAAAAATCATGAATTAATATATAATTATGTAAATGGGACTTGGGTCTATCCAATTATCATTAATCCATCATTAATATATCAATAGAATAGATATTCAATAATAAGAAGCTCTTGTGAAATTATTCTCGATAAACATTACCAGAATCTTCCACCATTATAGAGAATTAAAAATTCAATCAAGGGGAAGTTGTCACTAATGTGTTTAATCCTCAATAAATATTCTATAGAATTATAGATTTATTAATCTTAAATTATCATTACACAACCAAGAAAAGGATTATAATGGATATTTATGAACACTTACCCATAAAACGTTCATTGTGAAAGGTATATCTCGATTCAGTCAAGAGAAAATATTAACATTCCAGTTCTAAGACCAATAAATGATGAAAAGGAGGATTTTATATAAAATAAGTATTTAAAACTCATAGAGAACATAGATCTATGCTCATATCATAAGGAAGAAAAATTAATTTTTCATAGATATAAAGAAAATCATACCATTCTTGGATTACTAGACGATTCTAATAATGATGGAGAAAGGGGGGGATGAATGGAAGAGTTAACAATTCATGAGGGGAGGTATAATATTAAAAATGGGTTATTAGGGGTCCAAATTGAGTTTTTAAATAGAGCTAAAATCATTTGATATTAATACATGTGAGGTGTATTTAATGAACCCATGGACAAGGCACAACGATGAGTCAGTGGTCCTCACCGCCTAGACATTGGTTATTTTCCATCCACCCTAAGGCCATTCCCTCCTTAAATATTCCAAATTTAGTTTCTAGAACCTTATTAAATAAAAAACATCCTCTTATAAACCCATATTAGGAAAAAAAATGATAAAGGAGTCATTTATAAATTCTACAAAGCCATATTCATTGAAATTAAATGAGGACGTCACATACACCATCCTAAATAAGAATTTGTTAAAGTTGTTCATCAAGTAGATAAAGATTATTATGAAGAGAATAAATAAATTCAAATTAGGATTAAATATAATTATATTGAAGATAATCAATCTAATTTCAGACTACTCGTAGATTTTTTATGATTAGATAACTTAATAACTTGCAGAGACTAGAGGTTTTTGTGATTCTTGTTCTAGAAATTGAATTTATTCTTTTATTACTAGTCATTGATTCCCAGTGATATTTAAGATTTATATTTTTATATATATTTTTCATAAATATTATATAATAATCTCATATTTTATAATGAGGAAACTTCTTCTTAGATTCTATTTTTTCACATTATAAAACATTTAAAGCAAAACATGATTTCTTTTCGTGAAAAATAATCCCGAATTTTAACTTGATGTCTTCCTTTACCTTTTCAATTTTGTACACGTATAAAAATAACATTAAATCATGGGATGATAAAAAAATAGTAATTTAAATAAAAATAAAAATAAAAACTATTAGTCACTGAATATTTATAAAAATTTATATTTTTTAAAAACAAACTTTTGGCTCCAATTAAACATTTTATTACCGCAACAATCACTTACTATAGCCAAATATTTTCATAAAAAATTTATTAATAAATATTAAAATCAATATAAAACATAAAAAATGTTTTTAAAAATAGGAAAAAACAATAATTACTTTTTTTCACAATGTTATACATTTCAACCTTACAAAGTAACATATACATTCCTTTACCTTGTGAAATCATAATATTTCCATAATACCGATATAAAGAGTAGATAAATTATATATGTAACATAGATAATAATTTTTATATAAATAATAATTGCAGGGTAACCCTCATTTATACACAAGTAATAACCATAACATTTATAATTAGTGTTACTATCATCATTACACTAGAAATAACTATCCTGATTATACATGGAATAACTATAGCTGTATATTATGATAATATCATGGGAGAAAAATCATTGGTTAACTATATACCATTAAACCATGAATCGCAGAGATTAAACATTATCACTTAACCTTAGCTTAAAACTAAAAAACCCATCCATATAAACATTTTCGAAGTATAATAACATAATCATAATATATGAAATAATTGACTACTAAAATATTCTTCTCACCAATAAGAATACATTTTCAAATATTTATATATCTTGTAAACATAAAATCCATTTTAAAATAAAAATAATATAGGAAAGAATGGTTTTATTTTAATAAATCATAAAATAATATAAATTAATACAAAAATAAAATTTTAACACCCTGAGGTTTTGTGAATATATTTTTTATTTAATTTAATATATTTTGATATTTTTCATTTCACACAACATTAAAAATAGTGTTTTTTATATTAAAAATCTATGTCAGGATTTCAATATATGGAAAAAAAATAACCATGAACGATTAAAAACAAAATTTTAGCTTTCTCTACATAATACACTGATATTATCTTATATTTAATGCAAGATTGACTTTTCTTGACGGCTTGCATAACATGCTAGACCGAGTGTCACCGAAGAATAATATATTATTAAAATATTATTTTTTAATAAGATATAACATAGTCCTTAAATTTGTTATTATAGGATAAAATAAGTTTTAAATATATATATTTTTTTCCTTTGGTTACCTATAATTATGAAATTAATATATAAATCAAATAAATATAAAGGGAATGATTTTATAAAAGCCTATTTTTCTGAGAAAAAAGATGATTTATGTTAGAAAGCTAAATTAATTAGTACAAGTGAATTATACTAGATAAATTTATATGATATATATTCCAATGAATATTTTTAATATTCATATAATATATTTTATATGCATAAGATAAGAACAAACCCAATATTACACATAAAACCCTATATTTATATAAAATCATGTTTACCACCTTTTATTTGAGAACATATTTTAAATCAAAATTTTGGAAATATTATAAATCTTACATGTAAAAACAATATTCATATTTCAAATCGAAACATTAATATTATCGATGTGTGATATTTTGGTATTTTTGGGTGAATTTTTATTTTTTAATGAGTAGTGCAAAATACTAAATTTTAATTCAAAATTGATTTTTCCTGAAATTTTTATACAGGGATACATTATGTATAAAATTGGTTTAAAAGATTAATTTAATCATATTATTATCAACTAACTATATTTTGATAATTATAACCAATTTCACATTGAAATTGGATATAAAACATAGAGAAGTGTTGATCAATTTTACATTAAAAGCCTTGCATTGTCGTCACATCTGTGGGATTAAATTTAAATTAATTTGTTACAATTAGGATATTTTAATTTGGGAAAATAGATTCCATATTCATAATTAGAATAATTTATAATTTATAATATGTTAAAACTATTTTTTGACCCAAAATATGAGTGAATGCAGTTAAAATTAATTTTATTGATTATGGTAAATTTATGATTAATAAGGGAATATATGATAACCTCAAAGGTCAAAATTTCCTATAAACTTTTCCAAAACATATTTTGAGGAAATTATTTTCCCATTAACCTTTAATTAATTATTCTTTTGGGTTTTTATGACTTTTTATAGGTTTAAACGTGTGTACACCAATCTTGTTTTCAAAAATACCAAGTGAGTCATTTTCATCCCCTATAAAAGGCCACCACATCTACCCATTATAAAACCTCATAAATCACTTAGTTTTGGAAAATATATGCCCAATAAACCAAACAAACCCATTTATTCCTCATTTGAGTCTCCATTTTTTAATAAATCAATCCAAGTAATCCCTTTAGTGAAAACCAATAAGAATTACCCAACGAAGTTGTAACATCTCCCATCAAGATCCTTTATATTATTCTCATTATCCACTCCCTCCAATATCAAAATTATATTATTATAATAAAAATAAATAATTAAATATACTAATATGTTTTTATGATAAGTTTTCAACCTAAACTTACCAACATAAACATCTAATGGGTAACAAACATACTGTTCATGTGTTTGACAAACTGCCGCCTCATTAAATGATTATTGTTCATTTTTTCTTTAAAAAATTTCATGGATGAGAATTAAGATTAAAATATTTTTATATATGATATATATCATAACTTGTATTTATTTAATATTCTATAATTCTTTTTGAACACAAATATTTATACTTCCCCTTTTTTGTAAATTTGATTATGTCGTTTGAGGAAGTCTGGACTACATTCCCCTAGAAGTGAAGAGATTTATTCACACACTACATGGAATTTAGCAAAGATATGTTTAGTGAAATTATATGATATATATTAAATTTTAATTTTAATTTAACTGTATTACATACATATATGTCATTTTATTTATTTCATTCAATACAATAATAAAACAGTATCAACATTGATGCGTACATATAGCCTATCATCTCCATGAATGGCATATTCAATTTCATAATTATTTAATATAAAAATTATTATAATAAAAATATACTTAATATACATGATATTTATATCATATTTTACATGGTGTAATTCCTTATATACATATAACAACCAAAGATATAATAAATTACGACACATGTGAAAAACAACGCGAATATCATCCGTAGCGTAACCTAACATGAACTTGTTAACAAAATAGTAATATAAATACATAATAAAACCATATATGGTGCTAGATATAATAATATGGTTATGTTATTTATTTATAATAAAATTATATTTATTATACATGAATTGTGTATGATTATGAGGTGAGTGATGACACAAGGTAAGGGAATTTCATCTCACTCTTTTATATCCATGAGATACATGCCATGTTCACCGCTACATTCTTTTGAATTATATATAAACAAACCGTGATTGTATTGTATTATTATTATTATTAAATTTATTAGTATTTAAATACCAATTCTATGATATTTCTTTTGTGGTGTTTTTGTTTATAATATTACCATATCAGTAAAGTAATTTTGTCTCAATTTTCCTTCTTCGAGTCCCATGCCATGTTATTCACCAATATTTTCGATGATGTTTATATACTAGATTTGAAATTTTATACCATGAATCTCCTTTATTTAATAATATTTTACACTTCATGTAATTTCATTTTATTAAATGGGGAGTATGTTTCAAATTTACCAAGGGGTAAGAGTTTATTGAAACAATCTCATCGCTTTTTGAGATTGTTTAGGATTATGGATCCTTTTATGAAATATTACAATCCATATCTCAAGAAAAAACCTTAATTTTTTTATCCTATATATATATTCATGATTTTATCATGTATTGGTACCATTTTTACTCCCTTTGATACATATTATTGTTAGGGATTTTTTAAGAAATCTCAACTTTACCCTCTATTCGATCAGAAGTTTGTGTTCCTTGAAACCATGTTTTCTAAAGGGAAAAGTTTCCTAAAATATTATAATATTATTATATGATGTTGAAAATAAATTTATACCCACGTATTACCTTTTAGATTTTTTTCTATGTAATCTCCTTGTAATTTTTTAGATGAGGGTCTTTTGTAAACATTTTACGGTGCAAAAATAATCTTTTGTATATAATAATTTATCTGTTGTCTTGAATTTCATTACCTTGATGATTTATTTAAAAAATTACATGGTTATTTTCTCAAGAAAAATGTTTCCTTATTTTCTATAATTCTTTTTTAAATTTTCTCTCAATGAAAATTGTTTTCAACAGTGTTTTATGTTAAAAAAGTATTATAAATGATTTCAAAGCCTCTTTTATAAGTTGGCAAATTATTTTCATGGAAAAAGGTTTTCAAAACATTTTTGATATTATTTTATATTTTTTCATGAAAAATGTGTTTGAAAATGTATTAAATATTATTTTATATGTTTTTAAGCAACACTATTTTCAAAATAATTTTAACTTATTTTATATGTTTTCAAGGAAAACGGTTTTCAAAATGCTTTCAAAAATTATTTATAAGATTTAAAAGAAAAAGGAAATAATTTTTTTTTTCAAATATTCTTTTATAGGTATTGACATTTTTTATGAAAATCATCTTCCAAAGTTTTAACATTTTAAAAAACATTTTTTCAAATAAGAAATGATATTTTCTTTAATGTTATAATTTTTTTTCAGAATTATTTTCCATCTAAGATGACATCCATTGTTGTTACTCATATTTTTATGAGTAAATTATTCAAAGTTTCCATTCATATTATTTCTCTGAATGGTTTATGTTTTGATGGAATGATGTTTATGAAACCTGTTTCTCCTTCACAGGTTATATTGTTCTGAAACCCACTTTTTTTGCATGGGTTAGGATTTTAATGAGATGGTTATGAAACCTGTATATTTTTCCACAAGTTATTATATTATTACATTATTATGATACCTATTTAATTTAATGGGTTATGATATTATTGTTTATGATTTTTTGGAACATGAATGTATTATTTCATTATGAGATGGGTGAGACATGTATCTCCCTCCAAATCATTAGGTAAAGATTTATATCTAATGATATAGACTAAAATGGTCTTGGGACAGAATCTTGAATACTAATATGGTGATAGGAGTGAAACATGACTATGGAGATGGTATGAGGAGTGAACTCATGCTACTAAGATTTCCATGGGATTGAAAAATGACTTCCATGATGGTATGAGGAGTTAATTCATGCTACTAAGATGAATATCAGAGTGAACCAAGACAACCAAGATGGTATGGGGAGTGAACCAATGCAACTAACATGGACTTGGTATAAATTTCTTCAATACTATGGAAATCATTTTAAATGGTTACATGTATTCTATAATTTCTTTTATTATTATTATCTTATGCTTTCATGGATTGTGTTATTTATTCTCTTATAATTCAGGTCTTATGAAATTCCATGCATTATTCTGTGATATATTTATATTATCATTGATGTACATTGAATGATCATATAACGTTATAATCACATTCTCATACCCCCATGCTCATGTTAAGGATTACATGTCTCCCTTGTTTACTATTACTGAGAATCTAATCTCACACCTTTTTATGTTTCCTTCTCTAGGTTATGAAGATATCTATAAAGTAATACGTGTCTAAGAAGTGTTCATGTCATGAGTAACCTAGTGGGAGATAATTTATCTCTATCATGTACTAGTTTTTATATTTACATGTTTCCAATTTCACAAAACTAATATGGTATTTGGGAATCCATTTTTATAATATTTTATGCAATCCTCAAATGTTATGTAATGTTAACATATAAATTTAGAGGGTAGCTATAATAGGTATCAGATTAAAGTTTTATTCAACCGTTAGGAGCTAGGATGATAAAAAATTAGTGAGACCCCTCGGTGTATATCTAAGGATATGCATAATAATATCTCTAAAGATACGTATGAGTATAAGTTATTGTTTAGGAAAATGTGGGGAAAATTTATTAAAAGATATAGTGAGTTGTTTATAATAAATAAAACCATGAATGGATACTATAAGGGGATGTGGCTCTCACACATATGTACCTAGGAGTAAAAACTCCAACAAGGTTTGTTAGGCTTGACTCGCCATAACCGAGAACATGAAAATGGGTCTTACTGCACACCTAGTTTGACACTCTGAGGGGATATGATTTGGGAATTCAAAAACAATTCACAAACCATCATGTGGGATTTAAAGAGAAGTTGCATATTAACAACCATGGATAAAAATAAGGTTTCATATTTTAAGGAATGTTTCATTATTTAGACATAATATAAGTAATATTTTTTCATGATTATGTGTGTTTACCCCATGATAAGTGTTTCTCACACTATGCATTCCGGTTTTAGTTAATGATTGGGAATAAGAAATAACTGGGTAAATTTTTAATGTGATGGAAAATTTTCTTATTATAAGTCAAATTGGATGATCACTATAGTGAAGGATGTTTTGATCATGCATAATCAGTTTTCAGGGAATGTGATTAACAACGTGTACCTTAACCAGTTATGAGACTCAACAAGGAGGATAAATAAGGAGTTAACTAAGTGGTCGGGTAATGGATACCATGTATGAATGAATATCCAATTACCTTTATTCCATTAATGTGGAAAGTATTATCCAAGTGAATTTACCATAAGAATAAGAAGATGTTTTGACTGTGAAACATATTGACATAAAGAAAGGAACTAAGTAGAAAAAATAAAGGGTTCAGTGAATGAATTGGTGGGAATATTTTCATCTCTAAGACATCATTAATGGTAAAATGCATTAAGTGTTGAATAAATGGTAATTATGTTGATCGATGTCCTAAGTTGAAATCCCCCAAATTGAATAATCAAGGTGTAATGAGTATTGGTTATACTATTCATGATAATGATACTATAGTTGATATGTGAATGGAAAGAGGTATTTAGTAATAGGATGAGGTAGCCTTCTTATAGTATATGTAGGAAGTGGAATAATTGAAGTTTATATGTATTTGGATTCAATAATAATTTTATATGAATATAAAAATATATAAGTATTTTCTAGTTTATCATTTTCATTAAAGATATAGAAGATTATGATCAATGGTTCTGATGGACTAGAAAAGTGATTTAATGATAAGGTGATATTTTTAATAAGGGATGGTAACCCTTAATGTGTTTAAAAGAAAGATAATTTTTTTTATCATGGATAAAGAGATGGTTTGGAAAAAATCCCTCAAGGTGCCCCCTTAGTATGTTTTGTGTGTGATTGTTTTTATTGACAAAGCTAGATGAGCACTAATGAGTATGGTTGCTGTTTTCTAAAGTTGGTATTTAAGAGTATGCAGTTTCCTAGTGTTTTCCAAATTAATGGACCTTAAAATAAAGAGTTTGTTTTTTTAATAGAAATATTATCCACATAAGAGTACACGGAATGCAGACTGTAAAGATGTTACGCAGACTGGAGGTGAAAATCTGCAAAGGGAAGAATTCCGCATAGCAGCACTATACAGATCTTGATGTGTATTATGTGGACCACATAAGAGGAAGGGTTTTCAAAGTGATGATGGTTCATAGGAAGTCCCGAGGTACATGGATGACTTGGGATAAGAAATATGGTTTGTTCTTCAGGAAGACAAGATGGTGATTTGGGACATCGTGAAGTAAGATATAATGTACAAAGACCGTATAGGGAAATTGTTCATAGAAGGTGAAGTATATGGTAAAGGTGGTACAACATCAAGGAATTAATAAATATAAAATTATCAAATTTTGTTGATATAGTTTCCAATATAAGGAGCATTAATCCCATCATTAGTAAGATTGATTATCAGAATAAAAAATATTTTCTCTCTGAATTCGATTATGCTTAAAGTAGTTTAAAATAAAAAAGTCCATGAAGGAGAAGTGGTTCATGAGGAGGATTTGAAGAAAATAGGAGTTCATGGAAATGGTTCCTAAATAGGTTTTGTGAATCACCATAGCCCGCAATGGAAAATGGAATGGAGAAGAGAGGTGGTTCGTAGAGATGAAAAGGTCCATGAAAGAGGCAGTATGTAGAAAAAGGAAGTATGATATGTGGAATCGGTACGCATAAGAGGTTTTTGGAGCTAGTATACAAAGGAAGTATATAACAGTGAATGTGGATGTAATATACAAAGGAGGTGGTCTTCCAAGCATACATGATATGAAGAACACATAGGATGCAGATGGTTCAAGAAGGGAATTAAACATTTTGTGAAAGTTATACCAGCTAATTCGCAGCATGAAGAAAATTTGACTTCATATATGGATGAAAAATGGACTCCAATAGAGAATCTATCTATAGTTAAGCATGCATTATTTCATATAAATTAGTGGACCTAAAAGTCTATATATTATGTGTTGAACCATTCCAAGAGTAGTAAGAAATGAAAGAAGAGGATGATGACCCTTCCAACTAGAAGTGAGTTAGAGGAAGAGACATTAGGAGTGAACATGGTAATGTTGTGTGGAGACCCTTAATCATGTAAGGGTATTGAGACTGGGCATAGATGTGTTCTAGACCGAACCCTGTAAATTGGAAGTGAGCTATAGTGAATTTGGTACATCATCATAACATCGTTTAAATCTAGAAATGGGCTCACGATTTTGCCCAAATTTTGAAAACCCACCATTTCCACCAAAATTCGTGGGAAACTACCAAAACAAAACTAGAATGGAAATTAAATGAACAATACCTTTAAAATAAGTCATGTATTTGACAATTCTCCCCATCATGAAATTTTTCCATCCCAGAAAGTTAACCTGAAGCTTGATCGGAAAATAAGAACGCGTAATGTTGTATTTTACTTGGACGTAGCCCTATGAGGGTAATCCAAGTAATATTTCTGTGTCCTAAGCATTAATTAATATTTTTTCATATATTTATATTTGAGAAATATATAATTGTTTTTTATTTAACGATCAAACAAGACTTTTAGGTGTAGGAGTTTCAATCTTTCATACCCGGATTTGCCACCCTTTCCGGGTATTTGACCTAGTGGGACTAAAAGAGATGATTGTTATAGATAATGTAAATTGGATAGTATCAATGAAAATTAAAAAAAATTATGGATTTGTTGAAAAAGTGACTAATATCATCACGGATTAAGTTTACAACTTATTGGATTTAAGAAATATGTCAAATGATCTTTGGAATAAGGTAAAATTCATGTTTTCCAAAATAATTTATAATAATTCATGTTATTACCTTTTTTAAAGAATATTTATGTTGAGGGTATTCACATGTTTGGAATATGAAAACCAATTGATAATTTATGATAAATGGTGGATCAATGTTAAGATGATTCCATTAATTTATTTATAATTTTTTGGATTTATATATTTCAAAACAGTTATAAGGTAAACCATTCATGAAAAGTTAATGTTAAACTTTAGAGGAAGTATTTATGTATTTAGGGTGTATTGAAACCTTATTTAAAATGATATTTAGTGATTAACCATATTTCAAGGATGTCTATAATATTTATTTTGGAGATAATATTTGTATGTTTTAATAAAAGGACATCCTTTATGCCAGGTGACAACAAATCATGTCTGGAAAGGCCACAAGTCCTAAACTCATGACCGATGTTCGATAAAGTTTTCATACCTTCTACTGACCTAGGTGATGTCCGGGTTAATGTGTAATTAATTCTTATGTATAAATATTAATGATGAACCATTATTGTTACTTTTTATTTACAGAGATTAATATATTAAACATATTGGTTTTGAAGAATTGTAAGGGACAAACAGTTAAACTTTTCAATATTTTATGGGCCTTAATATCTGTTAATAGTGTATTTTAGTGATTCAATAATGAAAGTTAATTTCTCGACATACACTTTTTTTAAGTAATGTATGAATAAGAAATTGATAGATGAAAAAAAAATGAATTAATATTTTTATAAAAATATATCAGGTAATTTAATTTACTTATATTATTGGACAATAAAATATTTACATAACATTATAAAAATGAACAAAATAATGTTGTCTTAATATATTAATTTTTTATGAAACAATGGTTTTTTAAATAATCATAGATTAATATATTTTAGGCACTAAACTTTTAATTGATAAATAAATTTTATTTATTGATAACCTCAATCAATCCCTATGAATATTTATGCTTTTCCTCTAAGCCTATGTTTTTACTTTCCACCTATGTTCTCCTATATGAGAATCAAGTTATGAGTTACTTTAGGTAACTGTTATGGTTCTATATATCCTTTTTTAAAGGATTTATTAGATGAGGGTTTATATGAAAGGAAATTTTAAGTATCAAAAATTTGATAACCTAATTGAATTTAAATGGAGAAAATAATTTTATGGTAGGAAGAATGGAACACCCTATGTTTGTGTAAAATATATATATTTATCAATTAATTTAATCATTCTGATATATTTCATTTCACACAACACTGAAATTTTTTTAATTTATAATAAATCACTATGTCTACCTTTCATTATATGAAACAACAAGTCAATCATGAACTGTACACAATTGATTTTAGCTTTCTCTACATGGAACACCGAGATTAGAGTACATTACAAAAACGACTAACTTCCTTGATGGATTTCATAACACACAAGACCAAGTTTTACCAAACAGTAATATATGATCAAAATATTATTATTTAATAACTTGTAAAATAGAAGTTAAATTCAAATTTATTTGATTAACTAACCTATGAATATATGTAGTTGAATTCATTGGTTACCTATTAATTAGAAATTAATATATAAACAAAATGAATATAATGGGAATGATTTTATAAAAAGATATTTTATGTAAAATAGAAGATTTACCTTAAAAAGAAAAATTAATGAATACTAGTGAATAATATTAATGAAATTTATATTCTATATGTTTAAAATATATTTTTTATATTTATCTAATAAATTTTATAAGAAAGATAACATCAAACCCAATATTACATATAAAAACATATATTTTTATAAAATTCGTATTACCTCATTTTTTGGAGAACCGATTTTAAATCTAAATTTTTGAACCTTTATAATAATTATATGTCAATGTATATTTAATTTTTGAAATAGAAACATTAAAATTATCTTATGGTTATGTTTTGGTACTTTTCTATGAAGTTTCATTTTTTTAATTAATAGTGAAAAATACTGAATTTTAGTACCTAATAGATTTTTCATATAAATTATTTATAAAATTAAATAATATTTTAAATTTTATTAAATTTTCCATTAGATCATATTTTTATCATTTAGTCCAATTTTTTCCATTTTAACCAATTTGAAAATTGAAATTGGATATAAAAACATTGTAAACTATTGATAATTTTTACTTTAAAATTATGTATTGTTGTCCCTTTTGTGGGATTAAATTTACAATAAATTATGAAACATATAAGATTGAAATTTGTAAAATTGGATTCAATATTTTGATTTAGAATAATTTAAATTTGTTAGTAAGGTCAAGATAGTTCTTGAACAAAAATATTTGTTAATGTAGTTAAAATTATCTCTAATGAATAAGGTAATATTAAGCTTAACAGGGGAATAAAAATGAAACTCAAGGGACAAAATGACCAATACCATTGACCAAAAAAAATTGGATGAGATTGTTTTATCCATTTACCATATATTATTGAGTTTGGTTTGTTTTTTACTAAATTATTTAGGTAAAAACGTTTGTACACCTAACTTGTTTTAATAAAATACCAAGTGAGTCATTTTCCTCCCATATAAAAGGCCACGACCTATCCCCCATCCTCAAACCTCTAAAAACACATATTATCATCCAATAAATTCCCAATAAATCTTCCAAAACCCCAAAATTCCTCTTATAATCCTCCCTTTTGGAAAAAAGAAATCTAAGTAATCACTTTGGCGAAAAACAAATGAATTTACCCAAAGAAAGGTAACATCCTTTCTAAAGACCTGTTATCTTATTTTCATTATCCAACACTCCAATATCCTTATTCAATGATTATAAAACAATAAAATTATCCAAAATATACTTATATGATGTTATTAAAAGGGTTCTACCTATACTTTAACTCACATCCATCTAATTAGTAAGAAACATACCATTTATGTGTACAACAAACTACCACCTCATAGAATGATGATTTGATTTCATTTACCAAATTCTATGAATATGAATTATGATGGAAAAGATATTTATATATGATATATATGATAATTATTATTTCTTAAATCTTACTTAATATTTTTAACACACATATCTTTATAATTTCTATTTTGATTTAATATGATAATGTCATTTGCGGAAGTGTGGACTATCTTCCCCTCAATGTGATGTGATTAGTTCACACAATACATGGTATGTATTAAAGAAGTGTGTAGTGAAATTATATGATATACATGATATAATAATTATACTTTAATGATACTAAATAATGATATGTCATTTTATTTATTTATTTAGTACGACAAGAAAACAAAAACAATTTCATGTGTACATATGACCTACCGTCTCCATGAATGGTGTAATCCATTTTATACTTATATATTTTATAGATTATTATAATAAAAATATAAATAAAAACAATGCATGTATCTGCAATAGAAAACACTATCTAACCTCATATAGATATATGAAAACACTAAATAATTTCTCAAATATACTGGATGAAATGTATGAAACCCTGAAAACCAGTAGATTTTTTCACATTTTTCTAGTATTTTGGGATTTGTGGATTTAAAATGTATCTCCATTAAATGATGTTTTTTGATATTATTTTCCCCTATCCAGAGATTAAGTGGAGAGCATGGATTATTGGAGTAGTCACTCTCAAGAAAAGAACTATTCAGCTACATGACTGGAAATTAAATTTCAACCTGAATGATTTTAGAGAAACTTGTGCTCAGGTATGGATCAAAATTGACAGTCTAAATTGGTTTTTATTGTATGATGAGATCCTTTATGATATAGAATCCATGACTGGTGCCCCTATTATAATTTATTATGCCACCAAAACAATTTGTTATGTTTATTATGCTTGTGTTATAGTATAGGATTATTTAACTTACACATTAATAGAAAAGATCTTTTAATCCACGCTACAAGATGAGATTTGTAATCATATTGAATTTTATAAGATAACTACTTTTTGTAGTCAGTATAAAATTAGTGGCCAAGCCAATGATTCTTATATAGGGGACATAATCTGCTCTAATTCTCATTTAAATGGTTATGAAATAAATCATTTTATTAAGAAGTTTAGTAGAGAGGCTCCTAATGAAAAAAATTGGTGGCCCTATTTATAAGTTAGTCAATAAATATACTAGGTAGACTCATTATTTAAATATGAAACTAGTTGAGATATCCCATAAACCCGCCATTGAAAATCCAGATGCATTACTAATGAAACTTCAGATTTTAATCCACATGTTAAAATAAGTGATAAAATCTAATTATATTGGGATGATCTAGTAGAAGATAACAAAATGGTAGTTAATGGCATGAACTGTATTGATGATTTCAAGGGTGTTTTATTTAACGAAGTACTATCTAAAAGATTAGTATATGTACAGGAGGGAGGCTCAGATGAAAGTCAATATAGCAAGAAACACTCTGATCAAAGGGTAGTATATTGTAGTTTTTGGCAAGAACAGACTATAATCAAATATAGAAGTGTAAAAGGAAAAGATAAGAGAGATGTCACAATTTTAAATAAGTATAAGCGAAAAATTGTTATCCAAGAATCTTTAAATGGTAATTTTTCGTAGAGTGGATCTATATGTGAGAAATTTGAATCTTCTATATTTTCTACACCTTATATAGAGGCTGATTCAGTCAATAAAATCCTACACACATTTTCTGATGTTGAATTTTTTCAAAATAGAATTCTATTGTAATATGATGTATAGGATAATTAAGTCTCCGAGAAAGAAATTCCCATCCACAAGTGGCATGCGTGGGTATGGTGGATGAACCTAAAAAATATTCACCGCAATCCTCTATTGTCCATTCTTCCAGTAGTTTTCAACCTCATGTGAGTTCATTTAATCTTAGACAGAATATAAAATATGTTACCTTTTTGAATGAATATTGTTCTAAACATCATTCTGAATCAAGAATGTGTTCACTATCATATAATAATTTTGAACTTACTCATTTTATACCGAAAATAAGAATAGATGATACAGGAACAAAGGCTTTTTATCTCCAATTATCAATGCCTATTCTCAATCTAAAAATGATATAGAAGCAGGAAAGTTCGTAGTCACAATTAATTTGATCTTTTTGGTTTGGCCAGTAGTGATGAATATTGTAGAAATATTGATGGCGTCTCTAAACCCAAATAATTTAAGGATGTTTTTAATGATGATATATTGAACGATGGTGATGGACCATGGATGCAGGATAAGGCATGGATGAGGGGACAACAACCTCATCATAGGGTTGGCCGCATCACTCAGCACACTAATAACACACATTCACAAGTGGATTAACGATGTTTGTTTCTTGATTTTTATGTAAACATGTGGTTTATTTGATTCTATCACGACCCATCCTCAGGGCCCGTGTCATGAATACCTCAAGCCTGCCTTCCATAGGCTAGGGGCTGGCGACTAGAACCAAAGGCATACTTACCAATAAAAGGGAAGGAATTTCCTTTATATAAGTAATGAAATACAACAGAGTACGCATGCTGGAGTAAACACAAAGTAAACTGAGTACAAAAGTAAGTGCTGGAATGTAAATGGGCCGGTATACAAAACCAACTGAAATTACCGTACAACTGAGAAAGAAAGTACAATAGCTGAAAAGTAAACAACAACCACTGAGTCATCCTCCGGAAATCCCACTTGAAGGGCAGGTACAGATAGTCTCGTCCGTACCTTGGGTCTGTCTGTCAGCTCCGTGTACATCCCGCCAAGTGGTCCACCTCTGGATACCGTCCAGCTCCACAATCCTCAACCACGATCAGTGCTGTCTGTCGTCTGCAACCAACACAACGTAGTGCAGGTATTGCCCATGTAGGGGTGAGTATCTGATACTCAGTAAGGACCCCGAGACCCCCGAAGGTCTCCCTGAATCCAAAGAGGATAATCTACAAAGGAAAGATACAAACATGATGTATCAACCTACTCTACTTAGGTATATACCCATACATATACCTAAGTCAACAATTCCAGTACAGCTCCAACTTCTGAGCCGAAGCACAATCCAGTCCAGACAGGAAAGAAGTCAACCACATCATTAATAATGATTGGAAAACATGACTCAACTCACACATGTATACTACTCATGAAAAGGGGCGGAGATGATTAGATTTAGCCTCTGAATCATCTCCTCTACCGAACCCATGTAGGATCCAAGTACTGAAGATATTGCTGCCGAACCCACATAGGATCCAAGTACAGTAACCGTCACTGCCGAACCCATGTAGGATCCAAGTACAGTTGTTATCACTGCCGAACCCATGGAGGATCCAAGGGCAGTCATCCTCACTACCGAAACCACGTAGGATCCATGTACAGTCGTTTTCGTCATCGCAGTCGCACCCTGTTATAGGGTTTCCAGACACAGTGTACTCGATTCTGGGAGGGTCCGGTCCATCAGTAAAAAGAGGGTGATACATCAAATATCACGAAGTCTAGAGTAGATGTATTCCAAAGTTCCATCTTGACAAAAGGAACTCAATGTGACAGACGGTGCGTCAAACGGACGCCCGGTCTGAGAGATATTGGCTTTTTTGTTCCAGGGGCCCTCTTGGAAATATACTCGTTCCAAACCCAGACGTTTACCAAATCTTTCCAAAAATCACTTAGTATTTCAAAAGGACCATCTCATCGAAAGAGTCCCAGTTCCATAGACGGCGCGTCGATCGGACGCGCGGTATTTAAGTAATTCATGTTTATGTGGATAACGAGCCCGACCCGTTTAGCCGAGTGGGCCGACGGGTCGAGTTAACCCAGTTTGACGGGTTCGACCAAGCAGGGGTGTCAGATCGGTCTGAAGGAAAACACAACTCAGCCCGAAGGGGCGCGACCTGTAGGCCGAGCGGTCCGGGGGGTGCGACCCCCCGGCTGTCCGCATTGGCAGTGCCAAGCGGCACCTCCCTTCCCAAACCAGCCGGCCGGCCTTCTGGTGCACCAGCTCGCACAGGCGGGCCACCGTTCTTCCTGCACTGTGCCCTCCTAGCGTCGCGGTCCAGCTACACTCGGCCAGCCGGTTCTTCTACCGAAGCGGCCTATGTAGCGGGCCGCGGTTCCTCCCGCACAACCGACCCGACGACGCCGGTTTCCTTTTCTACGTTTCTGGCATGGTGCGACAACGCCATTCTTTCCCCACCTCTGGTTGCCAAATCCAAAAAGATCAAGAAAGGATGTAGTTTCATCGGGACGTGTTTGTTCAGCCCACTCCCTCTGCGTTAGGCGGTAACAATTGGCCGAAGATGGACAAGGTTTCATGATGCACAATGAACAATTTTTATTCAAATAAAAATTGGAACAATTCAGCCTACCTTAACAAATGATGTCGAACATCGGCGTCACGGAAGACGACGTCACAAGGTAAGGATTCATGGATGTCGCCAGAGTGTGCCCGAGGAAGAAACATTGTACCCTCTCTTGTTGTGGAGAAGTGAAAATATAAGGCACATCGTCGTTGGCGAATTCCCCACGTCGGTGTCTCCTTCCTTGTTGCGAAGAAAGAAGAGGATGGAGAACCATGGTTGCCGATTCGTTCCAGGTTGAAGGGTCAATGTTCTTCATCGGAGAAGAACCGTAGTTCATTGAGGATGATGTTCTTCAAAAAATCTAGAGTTCTCTCAATTCCTCCTCACACAACAATTTCCAACCCAAATAAAATAAGGCTTCTCCTTATTTTATTTAATCTTTCTATTCATTCAAAATTTAAAATTCATGCACTTAATTAATTTAATTGAAGAGGTTCAATTAATTAATTAATTTTTGTGTTGGAAACAATTAAATAGGGAGATATAGGAGAGGAAGAGTTACTCAATTAAAGGGGAGTTAGCAATTAAGAAGGGGGTTTAAAAGGAGTTTAAGGAATGTGAAGGTTGGCGCTCGTGTTGGCCCCACCTCACAAATATCCTCACATGGGTAGTTAGGTGCTTATGGGTCCCACCCCAACTCCCCCATGTAGGATATAACCGCATTAGATATAAAATAAAATTTTTACACAATTTTATTCACTTCTAATTTAATCCACAAATTTTGAACTTCTCCTCTCGTGAAAACGCATCAACGGTAAAGGTCGCCTTAAGCAATTACCAGTGCTGCGAGTTCATTGGTGCCCTCAGATTTAAATTCTGATCAACAGTTCAAAAGATAGAAAACCCCGCTCGTTCGTTTACTGAACATACCTGAGATAAACATCGTAAATTGATTCTCGGCACACCGGGCCTTGGAATCATGTGCCATCAGAAGCCAAAGACTCGTAAAATACCAAATTATAAAAGAAAAAAAGTTACTTGAAATTTCAGGGTCTTTACATTACTCCCACCACAGAGATTTACGTCCCCATAAAGCTACATCATAAATTAGGGAAACAAATAAGGGTACTGTGCACTCATCTGAGCCTCTCGCTCCATGTGCTCTCCTAGAGGTAACCGTGCTGCCAACGAATGCGCAGAAGTAGAATTGACCATCCATGTAGGACCCGATCCTGTCGATCCTTGATTTCCACTAGGACCTCCATGAAGGTAGCCCCGTCATCGATGCCCAGCTCCTCGTGATCAATGATGTGTGTCAGGTCGTGCACGTATCTCCTCAATTGAGATACGTGGATGGCATCAAGCACCCGGTGCAACTGAGGTGGAAGGGACATGTTTTAAGCCACCTCTCCTACCCTATTGAGGACCTGGAATGGTCCGATGATGCATGGAGATAATTTACCGCCCTGGAAAAATCTCCGTAATCCAAATCGAGGTGAGACGCGTAAGAAAACGTGGTCGCCATCCTCGGACTCCAGTGGTCTCCTTCTCGTATCAGCATAAGAGTTATGTCTGCTCTGTACAGTCCTCATCCGCTCTTGGATGATATACACCTTCTCCGTTATAGCCTGAACCATCTCTGGTCCTACGAGTGCTGAATCCCTAGGGTCAGTCAAACACATAGGTGATCTGCAAGGTTGGTCGTACAATTCCTTGTATGGTTCAATCCCGATGGTGTAGTGGTAGCTATTATTGTACGCAAACTCCACCAAGGGTAGGTGATCCTCCCAGCTGCAACAAAAGTCAAGGACACATGCACAGAGCATTTCTCGAGTGTCTGAATGATCCTCTCTATCTGGCCATCCGTCTGAGGGAGAAAGGCAGTGCTCCGCCATAGCTGCATCCCAAATTCCTCCTGCAACCCCTTCCATAGGTGAGAAGTAAAGAGAGCATCTCGATCAATGACTATAGACGATGGCAAACCATGAAGCCGTACGATCTCTTGAATGTAGAGGCGTCCCATGCTGTATACCGAGCCTTGCTCTATGATCGGTAGGAATTGGTCTGACTTGGTGAGTCGGTCTACGATCACCCAGATGGAGTCATGTCCTTTGGAAGTATGTGAGAGCCCCATTACGAAATCCATGGATATCCCATCCCACTTCCACTTCGGAACCCTTAAGGTATGTACCAAGCCTGCTGGTACCTGGTGCTCCACCTTCACTTGCTGGCAAGTGAGGTATCATGAAACCAACTATGCTACAACCTTCTTCATACCCGGCCACCAGTGTTGTCGTCTGAGGTCCTGGTACATCTTTGTCACTTTTAGATGTACCGCTAGAGGGGAAGTGTGAAACTCCCTTAACACCTCCTCCTGTAGTGTAACTGGTACCATGGTATATCCCATAAAGAGGATGACGTGATCTCCTCCTTCAAAAAAATCCAACAGGCACTATCCCTATGGAAATCTGAGCACGTCTCATCTCATAGTCAACGTCCACATGCTGTGCCTCTCTGACCCACTGATGTAGTGGAGGAGTGACTGTAAGGGACTATAGGAAGGCTGCCCTCTCCCTATCCATGAAGGATATCTGCAAAGAAGATAACTGCTTCGTCGCCTCTCCAAGTAGCTGAATGGCCGACCTCCTACTGAGAGCATCAGCCACAACGTTCCACTTCCTAGGAGTATAGACTATCTAAATGTCATAGTCCTGGATGAAATTGATCCATCGCCACTGTCTCAGGTTTAGTTCCTTCTGCGAGAAGATGTACCTGAGACTCTGGTGGTTAGAGTAGACTGTAAAGCGCTCGCCCATCAGATAGTGCCACCACATCTTCAAGGTGAAGACCAATGCTTCTAACTCCAGGTCATGGGTAGCATAGTTCTTCTCGTGCTGCCTCAACTGTCATGAACCATAGGAAATCACTACTTACTCTTGCATTAGGACACACCCGAGTCCGGTCCCTAATGCATTGCCGTAAACTACGTACCCTACGACCTCCTCCGGTAGCCTCAAGATGGGAGCACTGGTCAATCTCTATCTCATCTCCTGGAAGCTCTGCTAATATCTATCTAACTACACGAAGGGTTTCACCTTCCTTGTCAAAACTGAATGAGGTGTTCAGCTTTGGAGAATTCTGGCACAAATATCCGATAGTACCCATCCAGACCTAGGAAACTCTGCACCTCTATCACGCTCCTTGGTGGCTCCCAAGAATGTACTACCTCGATCTTCATAGGATCCACAACAACTCCCACCTCTGAGATGACGGGCCCCAAGAATTGAACCTCTTGAATCCAGAACTGATAGTTAGAGAGTTACCATAAAGTGGGTGCTCTCAGAGTGTGTCCAGTACAACCCGTAATTGGTAGGCGTGCTCCTCCTCAGTAGTCGAGTAAATCAGTATGTCATCGACGAAGAATACGACAAAATGATCGAGGTAAGGCTGGATGATCCTGTTCATGAGACTCATAAACACTGATGGTGGATTGTTTACACCGAAAGGCATAACCAAGAACTTGTAGTGGCCATACCGACACCTGAAGTCCGTCTTCTGCACATCCCCATCTCGAACTCTGAGCTGATGATAGCCTGACCTATGGTCTATCTACGAGAACCATCATGCTCCCTTGAGCTGATAAAAGAGGTTTTCAATCATCAGGAGTGGAGACTTGTTCTTTATGGTCAGCTGATTCAGGCGACGGTAGTCGACACATAGTCGTAAGCTCCCATTTTCCTTCTTGGCGAATAAAATCGGGGGAAGCCCAGGGTGAAAAACTGGGTCGGATGAATCCCTTTCCTTGTAAATCCTCCAGATGTACTTGCAGCTCACGAAGCTCAGCGGGAGACATCCGATATGCTGAAGTAGATATCGGTGTTGTCCTGGGGTACATGTTAATATTGAAGTCTATGTCTCTACGAGGAGGTAGTCCTATAATGTCATCAGGGAAAACGTTTGCATACTGATCCACCAAAATAGGAAACTCGAACTCTGCACATTAACCGCTATGAGGATGAGAGTAGTCAACCGATGTGTGATCGGCTACCCTCTCCTCTGCGTAAGTCCATCCTACGCTGCAAAGGCTCCCTTCTCGCCGGTGAAGGTGAACCTGCTCCCATCTATGCGGACACACCTCACATTGCGCCTAATATTGTCAATCTGGGCATGGACCGTAGATAACTAGTCCATACCCAAGATGATGTCGTAAGGCCTCGACGCCGCTACAAGAAGATCCCAGCCGAAGCTCTCACCTCCTAGAGTAAGCTCACAGTGTTGGCACCAGTGTGTAATCGTCAAGTCTGCTCCTGTAGAAGTCTCTAGCCATAAGGATCGAGCCAACAGATCCATCGGGATCTCTGAGCTCCGAACAAGGGAAGAGGTAATAAAATAATGACTTGATCTTATGTCTATAAGAACTACAGCAAGGGTGGAGTAGACACAGATAGTACCTCGAATCATCTCAGTTGTGTCGTGGTCATAAGCCTCCACTGCATGGAGCTGAACCTGCCTATGTCCACCAGCTCCCTATGGTCGTGGTGGACCGCCTAGTGGTATTGGTGGTAGAGTCTCGAAGCGTCGTCCACCACCTGCTTCTTGTCCAGCTCCTCTACCTCATCTTCTTGCTCCCTGCAGACCGCCGCGGTCAAACCTCGGACTCTACCTGGGTGGTCCCTCATTTGTCTGCTGCTCCTCTGCATGGTGGGTCAGGCAGTCACGAGCCAGGTGGCCCTACCCCCCATATTCATAGCACTCCCTACCTCTCGTATGACAGGCTCTGCTGCGTGTGCCCCACACATCCGAACTAGTATCCTGGGGTCGCCAACCTAATGGCCAGGTCCACTTGGACCACTGCAACATCTGTCTACTGCCTGCTGGAGAAGACTCCACTATGTGTCGCCCTGCGGTATGCCTCGCTGCTGGCATAGGCTCAGAAAGAAATATCTATATAAGAAGGGCTCGCTCCAGTACTCCTACCTACGTTGGAATCCTGAGGGAGACCATCAAAGCCCTGATCTCATACCTCAGTTCCTTCTCAAAGGTCCGGGCCTAGAAGAATGGGTCCCGTACCATGTCTGTGGAGTAGCGCAAGAGGTTGGTAAATCTCACCGAGTACTGGGCTACTGACATGTTTCCCTTCCATAGCTGTAGTAACTCCTGGATGCGCACTCCACAGAGTGTGGCTGGGACAAACTCTGAGCAGAAGAGGCTCTTAAAGTCCGTCCAAAGTAGAGATGCCTCATCTTGCACCTGGAGTATCAGGCTCCACCATCTACCTACTGATGCGTGCAAGAGACTCGCGAAAAAGATCACCATAAGGTCAGCTAGTGTCACTACCAATCTGAAGACACCGATGATAGCCTTCAACCAATCCTATGCTGCTTGAGGATCCGTCTCTCCACAAAACCGGGGCGGCCTCTATCACTGAAACTCATGCAATGCACTTAGGCAGCGCACACTCTCCATAGCTGGGTCTAGTGGTATCGGTGGCCCCTCGCGTAGTGGTACTGCTGGTGCCTCCTCTGTAATGGGGCCCTGCACAGAGGCCTCATCGCCCAGTGGGATTCCATCTCACACGTAGCTCAGAACCCTAACTAGCTACCTACATGGGGCCATCCTGAAAAACAACAGGTGCGCCACGGTTAATACAATATACCTGGTGAGCTGACACGATGTAATCACATAGAAAACTTCTGAAACACACATGCAATCAGTGTTTTCGAGTACTAATATGGAAATCAGAAGTCAGGGTCCTGGTGAATGGATACGTCGGCCACCGCACCAACACTAGACTCCCTAGACTAAAAACCACACTCAATATTCTTAACACTATTGCTTCATAGAGAAGAAATTATCAGAGTCCTTAGTTCAGCTGTAGAACCGACTCCTTTGATACCAATTTTTCATGACCCGTCCTCAGGGCCCATGTCATGACTACCCCAAGCCCACCTTCCATAGGCCAGGGGATGGCGACTAGAACCAAAGTCATAATTCCTGATAAAAGGGAAGGAATTACCTTTATATTAGTATAAAAATACAACATAGTACGCAAGCTGGAGTAAACAAAAATTAAACTAAGTACAAAAGCTAGTGCTGGAAAGTAAATAGGCTGATATACAAACCCAACTGAAATTACAGTACAACAGATAAAGAAAGTACAACATCTGAAAAGTAAACAACAACCACCGAGTCATCAACCGGAAATCCCACCTGAAGGGTGGGTACATATAGTCTTGTCGGTACCATGGGTCTGTCTGTCCACTCCGTGTACGTCCTGCCAAGTGGTCCACCTCTGGATACCATCCATCTCCATAAGCCTCGACCATGATCAGTGTTGTCTGTCATCTGCAACCAACACAACGTAGTGCGGGCATTACCCGTGCATGGGTGAGTATACGATACTCAGTAAGGACCTCGAGACCCCCGAAGGTCTCCCTGAATCCACAAAGGATAATCCACAAAGGAAAGATACAAACATGAAGTATCAACCAACTATACTTAGGTATATTCCCATACATATACCTAAGTCAAAAATTCCAGAACGACTCCAACTTCTGAGCCCAAGCACAATCCAGTACACACAAGAAAGAAGTCAACCACATCAATGATAATGATTGAAAGACAAGACTCAGCTCACACAGGTATAATACTCACGAAGAGGGGTGGATATGATTAGATGTAGCCTCTAAATATTCTCCTCTTCCAAAGCCACGTAGGATCCAAGTACAGTCATCATCGATGTCGAACCCACGGAGGGTCCAAGTTCAGTCGTCCACCCTACCGAACCCACGTAGGATCTAAGTACAGTCGTCTTTGTCGTCGTAGTCACAGCCAGCTCTAGGGTTCCCCAACACACCGTACTCAATTCCGGGAGGATCTTCTCCGCGATTAAAAAGTGGGCGATACATCAACTCTTACGAAGTCCAGAGTTGATGTATTACAAAGTACCATCTTGTCAAAAGGAACTCAATGCGACAGATGGTGTGTCAAACGGATGCTCGGTCTAAGAGATATTGGTGTTTTCATTCCAAGGGCCCGGTTAGAAATATACTTGTTCCAAACCCGGCCATCTACCAAATCTTTCCAAAACTCAATTAGAGTATCGAAAAAGTACCGTCTCATCGAAAGAGTACCAGTGCTGTAGAATGCGCGTCAATCGGACGCGCGGTCTTTATGTTATTCACGTTTAAGTGGATAACGGCCCCGACCCGTTTAGCCCAGTGCGCCGATGAGTCAAGTTAATCCAGTTTGACGGGTCTGACCGAGAAGGGGTGTCAGACCGGTCCGAAGGAAAAAACAACTAGGCCCGAAGGGGCATGGCCTGGCCCAAAGGTGCACAGCCCGACCTGAAGTGGCACGACTCGGTGGGGCGCACGGCCCCGCTGGCTCGGCCAGCTGGCTGAGCGGCTGGGCCCTTAGGCCGAGCGGTCTAGGGGGGCGGCTGTCCACACCGGCGGTGCCAAGGGGCGACGCCCTTCCCAAACCGGTTGGCTAGGACTGCCGGCCTTCTGGAGCATGCAGCCCGCACAGGCGGGCCGCCGGTCTTCCAGCGCGGTGCCCTCCTGGCGCTGCTGTGCAGCTTCACCCGGATTGCTGACGGGCAGGCCGGTTCATCCGCCGAAGCATCCCGTGTAGTGGGCCGTGATTCCTCCTGAACAACCAATGCAACGACACCAGTTTCCTTTACTACATTTCTGGTATGGCACGAAGACGTTGTTCTTTCCCCGCCTCCAGTTTCCAATTCCAAAAAGATCAAGAAACGACGGAGGGTCGTCAGGCCATGTTTGTTCGGCCCGCACCCTCCGCATTTGGTGGTAACAATCTGCCGAAGATGAACAAGGATTCAAGAAGCACAATTAAAATTTTTTATTTGAATTAAAATTGGAACAATTCACCCTACCTCAACAAATGATGTCAAACGTTGGAGTCATAGAAGACGAAGTCATGAGGTAAGGATTCGTGGATGTCATCGGAGTGCGCCAGAGGAAGAAATGGTGTTCCTTCTCTTGTCGTGGAGAATAGAAAATATTAGGTGCGTCTTTGTTGGCGAATTCCCCATGTCAGTGTCTCCTTCCTTGTCGTGAAGAAAGAAGAGGATGGCGAACCGTGGTTTCCGAGTCGATCCACGTTGAAGGGTTGATGTTTTTTGTCAAAGAAGAACCGTCCTTCGTTGAGGATGAAGTTCTTCAAAAACTCTTGAGTGCTCCCAATTCCTCCTCACACAACAATTGCCAATGCAAATAAAATAAGGCTTCTCCTTATTTTATTTAATCTTGCCATGCATTCAAAATTTAAAATTCAAACACTTAATTATTTTAATTGAAGAGGTTCAATCAATTAATTAAGGTGTGTGTTGGAAAGAATTAAATAGGGAGAGTGGGGAGAGGAAGAGTAACTCAATTAAAGGGGTGTTAACAATTAAGAATGGGGTTTAAAAGGAGTTTAGGGGATGTGAAAGGTTGGGGATCGTGTGGGCCCAACCTCACAAATATCCTCACATGGGTAGTTAGGTGCTTATGGGTCCCACCCCAACTATCCCATGTAGGATATAACCACATTAGATATAAAATAAAATTGTTCCACAATTTTATTCACTTCTTATTTAATCCACAAATTCGTAACTTCTCCTCTCTTGCAAATGCATCAATGGTAATGGTCCCCTTAAGCAATTACCAGTGTTGCGAGTTCATTGGTTCCCTCATATTTCAATTTCGAGCATTAGTTCAAAAGATAGAAAAACCCGCTAGTTCGTTTACTGAACCTACCCAAGCTAAACATCGGAAATTGATTCCGGGCACACCGGGCTCGGAATCAAGTGTCGTTAGAAGCCTCAGACTCATAAAATTCCAAAGTACTAAATAAAAAAATTTCCTTGAAATTTCTAGGTCTTTTTAGTTTCCCTCTTCCAAATTTTATTTTGAATAAAGAGGCCTTTTGAGCCTTAACCTTTTAAAAAAATGAAAATTTTATCAAGTATTATAAAGACATAACCAAACCATATACGATATCATATATAATATTATGGTCCCATTATAGATTTATAAATAAACTTATATTAATTATACAAGAATTTTTCTTGACTACGACGAGAGTCAAGACACAAGGCAAGGTAATTTTATCTCACATTTTTATATTTGTGAGATACATGCCATATTAACCACCCTTTTATTTTGATTGGTGAATATAACACCCAAGGATGTATTATATGATTTTTATTTTTAAATTTATACATATTTACATGTCTATTATATGATAATTCTTTCTTGGGGTTTATTTTTCAAAAGTTAACAAATCGGTAAATAAATTTTGTCTCACTTTTCCTTCTTTGAGACACATGCCATGCTATGAAAATATATTTCTCCCTGAGGATTATATACTAGATTTAAAATTTTATATAATAAATATTCTTATTTTCATGACATTTTATGCATCATGTAATTTATTTTCTTAAATAGGGAGTATAGTTCAATGTTTCCAAGTGGTAAGAGTTTATTATAACAATATCATCACTTTTCGAGAGTTTTTTGGATTATGATTCCTTCGATGAAATATTATGATCAATATATTAAGAACACTCATTAATTTCATATCCATTTGATATTTATGATATTTTCATGTATTTTTTCCATTTTCAACTATTTGGCACATATGATAGTTAAGAAAGTGTTTTAAGAAAGCCTAACATTACGATCTCTTCGGTCAAAAATCTATGATCCATCAAAACATAATTTACTAATAGAATTTTTTTATAAAAATATTATAATATTATTCTATTTTATTTAAAAGGAATTTCTACCAATTTTTCACCATTTAATAAGACGTTTTTTTAAGTGAATCATGTTGTTGTTTTACGGTTAAATAAATTTTATAAAATTTTAATGGTGCAAAAGGAATGTTTAGAATGTATGGATTTAACCACCATCATGACTATCATTCCTTTGAATCATATATTACAAGATTAAAAAGTTAAATTTTTATGTAATTTTTTTCCTAATATTCTGGAAATTTGTTATTTTAATAAGGTTCTCAATGAAAAAGGTTTTCAAAATTGTTTTATGTTTAAAAAGTATTTTAAATAATTTCAATGCTGCTTTTAAAAGTTTTCAATGTATTTTCAAAGAAATTGGTATTCAAAATGTTTCCAATATTACATAATAATTTTATCGAAAAATTGTTTTCAATTATTTTTAAATTTTATTTAATATGTTTTCAAGGAAATGTTTTTTCAATATGTCTTTAACATCTTCATAGATTTTCATGGAACATGATTTTCAAAATGTTTTCAATATTTCATTATAATATTTTAATGAAATTTTTTTGAAAGAGTTTTAAAAAACACTTTTATATATTTTCATGTATACGGTCTTCAAAATATTTAATGTTTTAATGAATTTTTTTCAATGAATATAGTATATTTTTATAAGGACTCGACCTTAAACACTAAATAATCTTGAATTAAATCAATAATTCACATTGGGGATCTTTTCAAGTTTATATATTTAAATAATTACTTCCTAACATATACATAACAACTTGAATATTATCTGTAGACACTTCTACAAAATACCCATTTTTTAATAAAATAAAAACCCTTGAAAATAAAGAGTAATGTCTAGTTTCATGTTTTAGAAATTATGAATTTTCCTTGATACCATCCTTGACACTATTCATCTTTATGTACTATGAAAATTATTTCAAAAAAACATGGGTTGAGCATAAAAACCTTAGTAAGGATTATAAAATAATGAACTAAAACATTAGTCCATCAATAAATTCCAAGAAAAATCTATAAGGCCCTGGCCTTAAAACATTACATAATCTTGAATTAAATGAATAATTCACAATGAAAATCTTTTCAGGTTTAGAGTTTTATAGAGTTAGGTCATAAAATTTACATAACAACATGAATATTACATGTAAAAAATTCTACTCAGTATCCAATTTTTTCATAAAATAAAAACTCTTGAAAAAAAGAGTCATGTCTAGTTCCATGTTTTGGACAACAATACTTTTCCTTGATCCCATCCTTGACATTATTCTCCTTTTAAGTCCTCTGAAAAACATTTCAAAACTTGCGATGAGCAGAAAAAAGCTCAGTAAGGGTTATAAAATTAGAAAGAAACAATTAGTACCTAGAAAACAAAAACTATTTTACTTACCTCATGACAACATAAGGTTTATGAATGACACATAGTAATAAAAAATCATGACGGTACTTATGTCATTCAAATCATACTTACATTTTAGCTCTCACAGCTAAATAGGGAGTTACGTTGGAATACCCATCATAGTATATTACCTAAATCTCTTAGGAGAAACATTCACGTTTACCTTTGTCACATTACCCAATGCATTAGAGAGCTATCTCCAGCTCACCCTCCCTAAGTTTATCATGGAACCACCTGTATACATAAATAATTCCCATGACCTATAACATATTCATAAAACATAAAACAATCATAAAATAAAGATGACATTTACACATTTCAATCATGATATATCATTTAAATATGTTGACATAACAAATTCATTATAAAAACCATTTTCAAAACCAAAATATGTAAAAATTATATAGTATTTATTGTCCTTAAAAACACCGTGGCATGTTAAGGAAGCCAAAGATTAAATAATACTCGCAACGGTGGAAAAAGGTCATTATTACAGATTACATTAAAAAAACATTCCTTTTTGTTTTTTAGTAAAACGCTTCATATAAAAAGATTCCCTTTGAATGAAATGAAAGGTAAAAGGGGTTTATACACTATATAAAATAATGTCCCGTATAAAACAAAATATTCCTCAATAAAGGGAGATTGAGACTGTAGAGACCCGATGCTTGACGTACATAAACATTACATTACGTTTGCGGAATACTTTTTACATAACAAAAACACACACACAAGGACCGTAATAGTTTAGTGTCTTTGGAAACTCGGAATATAATCTTCTAATCGTGGTGAATGATATTCAACATATCGCATAAAGATCTTCTTTTTTTTCTACCTAAAACCTATCTTTATATCCTGGAGAAAAGAAAACATAAAAGGGTGAGCTCAAATGCTCAGTAAGGGTAAACAAAAGAAATATCAATCACATCATATTCATAAGAACCTAACATTTTGGAAATATTAACCTGCAAAAGAGATCATAATATCATAACATGGGATAAATCATAGTAGTGAAATGTAATCCAAATAATCATAACATAAAACATGAAACATTGTGGAATACACACATAATCATAGAGAATCATTTCTTATTAGTCAAGACTCATTTCCAAGACTATCTTAGTGGACAAAGTCCATTTCTGAACCGAGTTCACTCCTCGTTTCAGTCCTGTTTCACTGAACCGGTATAACCTACCATACCAGCCATGTCTATCTCAGGAGATATAAAATCTTTACCCAATGCATTGGAGGGAGATATAGGTCCCACCCATCTCATAATGATACCATTCTTATGTGTGCCACAAATTCATAAATCATACATCATTGCATAACCCATGTAATAAAAATGGGATTCTTAAACAACATGAAATCATAAAACAATTCATATAAGATAAAGGAATTCATAAAAATAATTCCATCACAACATAATCAAATCAATTTAATAATATGGATAGAAACATAACCCTATATTATCTTAGATGGAAAATAATTTTGATAAAACACTTTAACTCCATTCTTGAGGAAAATATCCTTTCTACTTCAAAAACATTTTCCTTTCTTAACATGTCATAAAATTTTAAAATAAAAGAAGTTGATTAGAAATAAACTTGAAAACTTGTAAAGGAAGATTCTTGTAAATAATGTTTTAAGAATCCATTCATTCCGTATAAGTTAAAAAAACATTCTTCGTACTTTTGTCGGAAAAGTCAAAAAGTACCTCGTACGAAAAACGACAAAATATTCCTTTCATATATTTTAATAAAAACTCACCAAAGGGTAACATAGGTTTTAAAAAATTGTAGGTGGATGGAAATAATATTAAATATTGAGTTAACATGGATGTGGATGATAAAATACACCCCAGTAAATACCAAAGTATAAGAAATCTCGGATAAAAATGAGATTGTGATTTTTTCCTTACCTTCAGTCCAATATGCTTTATACGTATCCGAAAATCCTGTTTAATGATTTAAATAATGTCATTAACTTATTATAGAATCATATTCATTGTTATGATATCATATATGGTTCACTTATGACTTTATATTACCCGTTCTTTTGTAAATTCCATGTTAAAGAAGCGTTTTGGGTAAAATCGTTTCATTTATCGTAGGTGTTTGTACTTGTTGTTCTTGACATTATTATTACTTATATCATGATTTACTTACTTCCAGAATATAAAACATGATTTATATATCATATATATTCAGTATATATACATATATATAATAGATATATAAATGAAATGAAACACACCGTTCATGGAGACGGTAGTCCGTTCGTACGCATGAACGTTGTTTTCCTTTCCTTATTGTCTTGAATGGAAGTAAGTAGATGACATAAATATATATATACATCAATCCAGTAGATTTACCATGTCATATATTCCATTATTATTCATTATATATACTTTATAATCATTCTGTAATGGTTAACATGGATAATGAATCTCATCGCGTCGTGGAGACGGTAGTCCGTACGTACGCACGAGCGATGATATCGTTCCCATGGTCGTGGAATTGTGTTGAAGTGTATGTATAATATTTTAGTATCAATATAAATTTATAATAATCATATATAGTTACTAATTACACCATTATACCCATCCAATTAAGGTGGTGGGGAAAATAGATTACACCACAGTGTGGAGACGATATTCCGTACGTACGCACGCGCGGTGATTTCCTTTTTCCGTAGGATGGATATAAGGTTAATTAGAGTTGTTTCATATTTATAATAACATATCAGTATATAAGAAATACTGATGTTATTTCTTTATCATGAAGCAACTAAAGAAGAAGAAATTGAAGAAGAAAGAAATTGAAAAAGATCGGTAATGGATATTACCTCTTTTTGACGCGCCTTCACTTAACCTCCACTTAAAGAACTAAGGATGGTCTTTGAAGAAGACCAGGACCTCTAGAATGATAATAGGGAAGTGGAGAAGATATTTTGGCAGGTTTTGGCCGATCTTGAATGCTCAAATTGATGTGAGGAGGAGAGGGAGGAGGTGCCCTTTTATAAGGGAGGAGAGGGGCACCTTAGGAAAATCTAAAAATATTATTTTATATTAAGGTCAAATTCGGTTTATAATGGTTCCAAAGGGTCTTATTTCGAAGCTGAAGTTGGTATGGGTCTAAATCCTTTCATCTAATAGGATTTAGACATGTTTAGGTTATTATTTTATCCTTATAAATTAGATTTAACTCTAAGTTAAATAATTTAACTTTTACCGTGTCTTTTTGTTTTCTTACACTATATGGTTAATAAACATACCATAATAAGCCAAAAGAACCTCAAGTTGTTTATTATTAATATATATATTCTTATCTAAGTCATTTGGACGAACATTAGATTTTTAGGAATTAAATAACAATTAATAATATGATATTTGTTTTAAAAACTAATTTTTGTCAATTTTGACACTATTTGGTACATGATTTTTATTAAATTCATAACAGAATGATATGTTCGAACCAAGTTACCTATATCAACAATAACATGTCATAGTAACCTAGAAAATTAATTTAAGTCATAAAAAGTCTCAAAGTACATTTATTCGGTAATTTATAACATCAATCATGTCAATATTTCATTAATAAGACAATTACTGCATCATCTTTGTGTCATAATAAATGATAATTATTTAATCTCTAAAAATTCTAAATAAATTTTTATGATGTAGAAAATTGTATTATATTTCTGGAGACTATTCATTTTCTAAGTTTCATGAAGTGTATCACTAGATTAAAATTATTATACTTATAAGATTTAAGAAAGTGACATGTTGTCACATTCTTTAGTTTTTATAATAATTAAATTATTTTCATTGAAAAAATTTAATTAAATGAATCTAATCCGACCCTTAGGTGATATGGGTCGACTTTTAGTCATCTAATAGAATTTTGACATTATTAGGGTAATTTTAAAATATTATATTTACCCTTAATTGCCCGATTTACCTTTAACTATGGTAAATAAAATTTACCGTAGTTACTATTCATAATTCCCAAAAATAAAAAGTAGCTTATTAACATAATTTGGATCCACTGATTAAAAATATGGAATCCTTTTTTCCAAATTCAATACACAAAAGTTGTAGAAATTTAATCAAAATTAATCCCGATGTCGAAAGAAAACAGATTTTTCTTTAAAACATTGCAAAAGATTGAATTGATTTATCCTACGAATTCAAGGTAAAATCAATGTTAATGACATACATTATATTAAATGGTAAAAATATATTCTATTTATACTTTAAAACCATTAAATATTATAATTTAACCACATAAGATATTACGATGAAAAAAGATGGTTTTAATTAAAATATAGCGTGTTTTTACTATTCATTAAAATATGAAAGTTATCGGAAAAATATCAAAACTTTATCTAATGTAAATTTTTATATCCTGATTCAAAATAAGAATTTTATTTTGTCAAATTGAACTCATAAACATGTCAAAAACTAGATTTAATGTGGGTAAGCCATCAAAAGGCGGCAAAACTACATTTTTTGAAAAATACTTATTTTACCGGAAAAATTTATTTTGTTCTTATACCATGTTCTAGAAATGTGTAAGATGAATAATAATGTTATAAAATTCAAAATATAGTTAACACTATTCATAATGGCTAGTTCATAACAATATTATAATAATATATCGTTGTTTAGTAAAACCCGATATTGTGTACAACACACGCTATCGAGGAAGGTCACGATTGCGTGTAATGCATGGCATGTCAAGGATGCATGTTGTGCAAGCTCCTTTTGGTGTAGCGTACAACACAAGAGATTAATGAAATAAAGAAAAAATTCATAAAATCACGGGGTGTTACATTCTACCCCCCTTAAAATGAATTTCGCCCTCGAAATTCGTCGGGGTTATAAATGGTTTACTACTCGAAAGTTTATTTAATAGAAAACCACATCGTAAAAAGGAATACCAAAACCAAAATTTAAAAACAAAATTATGAAACGTAACAGTTACCCAAATAAACTAATCACTGGGTTTCCACATAGGTGAAAATATGGATATGGAAGAGAAATCTAACCACCATGTTCTGATGGAGAGTGGTAGAGAACATGGCTATGGAAAAGCCAGTAATCGCAAAGCCATTTATTTGTGACGATCTAAGGTACCATATGATTCATCCGATATAAGTGCACTAGGACAACATTTTTGGTTTTCAAGATCGTTTCCCTAAAGTTGATGAAATTAAAATTAGAAGAAATACTTTCGTGATTTTGGTATACTCTCACTGTTGGTCATTCTTTGGACAATTTCCACTTCATCTATTAAATAAATGAAGTTGAATTTGTCATTTGTGATGTGTTAAAAGATCATGTGATAGAATGATGAGTCATTCCATTTGTCTCAAACAAAAGGTTAGAAAATTTTTCAAAAAATACATAATTCCATCTATAGTGAGATTAATCATATATGGTTCCTAAAATGGACTTATACTCCATATATCATACTGCTTAATATAATAAAACTAGTTTCTACTAAACAGGGAATTCCTGTAGGCCAGTGGTAGGTGATAAAGGCTAGTCGCACTTCAGTTGTGGGTTCGATTCCCACAGCCTTGTCCGACGCGATGGGCTGTCGGCCGTCCTGCAGGTTTTCCTTTTTGTAAAGCTATATTACTATAACATCCCATCAATAATATCGAAAAAAATGTTATATCCTTAAACAATACTAACTTATGTCCAACATAATCCATTCCAATCTTTAGGCTTATCTATAATACTGCAGTCCACTCTCATAATATAGTGAAAATGATTACCAGAGATTTAATACCATCGTTTGTCCCCATATATCATAAGATATGTCTTGTTGGTCACATTCCAAACATTCAAAGGCCTTAATCATGTATTCTCTTGAATACCCATTGAACCTTAGTGAAAACATGAATGCAGTTAAAAGTTAACACTTTCCACATACCAAAATCCTCAAAATTCTATATACTCAAACCATGATATCAATTAGTCCTTATATCAATCATGAGCTCATGAATACTGTTAAACAATTCATTTTCTCGTTTTCCATTCATTATGCGCATATCATCTTATTTCCAAAAATATCTCAATCACTTTGAATACCACATTAGACCAATACATAAATATTCCAATACTCCATGATACAACATTATTTTGGAATCCCATTACATAAACACTTAATCATTCCACCACATCGTTGTCATATTCAACATCGCAAATAGTGATCGCATGTGACTTCCCTTTGTCCTTTGCCTTAAGTGGTTGATCATGTCGATCATCACTAACCCTTGGATTAGGGCATTTATTAGCATAATTCCCCATTTCCTTTCACTTGAATCATTGAAGTGTTGGCGGTGCGTTATATGCAGTCTTTGCTTTATTCACATCATTAGAAACCCTTTTTCCATTACTTCGACACTCAGCTACTCGATGACCTTCTTTTCCACACTTAAAACATTTTCTAGTCCCTTTAAGAAAATCTCCACCATGCTTTTTTCCACACTTTGTGCATAAGGAAGCATTCATCTTCTTTTCAACATTATTCTGAGATTTCTCCTTGAACTCCATCTTTCGTTTCTTGTCAAAACCATGAGATGGATATGTAACACCAACTTCCATTTCTACCTTGATAGCACAACGCACAATTTCTTCATAGCTACTGAAGTCTCTTATAGCTAATTCCCTTCGAAGACTTGGTTTTAAGCCACTGAAAAATAGATCAACTTTACTTTCAGGTTGGATGATAATGCTAGATGCATAACTTGCAAGTATTGTAAAATTCGCTTCATATATACCAACAGATTCATCATCCTTCTGCTTCAGCTCAAGAAACTCCTTTTCCAACTTTGTTCAAAGAATACGAGGGAAGTACATACTGAAAAACAAGTTCTTGAACTCGTCCCATTCCATGGACTCAATTTCATCTCTTGGCCTCGTATTCTTGATAAGATTCCACCATTGATCAGCTTCACCTTAGAAACGATATACTGATAAGATGACTTTATCATGTTCAGAACATTGAAGAACAGAAAATATCTTTTCAGTGGTACTGATCCATTGTTCAGCACCAAGTGGATCGGAAGACCCACTGAAAGAAGGTGGACGTTGCCTCATGAAGGACTCAACAGAATATTGTTCTCTTCTCTGCTCATTTGGAAGTCCAGATTGATTCATAGCTTTTGTAAGTATAGCAATAAGATTTTGCACTCCATCTCCCATAAAACTTGTTTGTTCAAGAGGACAATCATTGCATTGTCCATTACAGTGATCAACACGGTTCCTTCGGGTTCCATCCATCGTCTAAAACCCAAAAAGAATAGTGTGAGAGGAAAAAATAATGCTAGGAAAAACAACATAGTAAAGGGGGAGTACCCTTAATATGTAACATCTTAGGTTAAATTCTAAGATCGTTACCATAGTTCTAGGACTATATCCTATACGTATACTTATCCTTAGGGACATCCCTAGACATACCTTAGAAATATCTCTAGGGATCTCACTAACGTTTTTGCATCATAGTTTCCAAAGGTTGACTAAACCTTTCCTTTGATACCAACTGTAGAGACCCAAAGCTTGACGTACATAAACATTACATTACTTTTGTGGAATACTTAGTACATAACAAAAACACACTCACAAGTAACGTAATAGTTTAGTGTCTTTGGAAACTCGGAATATAATCTTCTAATTGTGGTGAAAGATCTTCAACATCTCCCATAAAGATCTTCTTTTTTTTACCTAAAACCGATCTTTATATCCTGGGGAAAAGAAAACATAAAAGGTTGAGATCAAATGCTTAGTAAGGGTAAACAAAAGAAATATCAATCTCATCATATTCATAAGAACATAATATTTTGGAAATCTTAACCTGAAAAAGAGATCATAATATCATAACATGGGATAAATCATAGTAGTGAAATGTAATCCCAATAATCATAACATAAAACGTGAAACATTGTGGAATACACACATAATCATAGAGAATCATTTCTTATTAGTCAAGACTCATTTCCAAGACTATCTTTGTGGACAAAGTCCATTTCTGAACCGAGTTCACTCCTTGTTTTAGTCCTGTTTCACTGAACCGGTATAACCTACCATTCCAGCCATGTCTATCTCATGAGATATAAAATCTTTACCCAATGCATTGGAGGGAGATATAGGTCCCACCCATCTCATAATGATACCATTCTTATTTGTGCCACAAATTCATAAATCATACATCATTGCATAACCTATGTAATAAAAATGGGATTCTTAAACAACATGACATCATAAAACAATTCATATAAGATAAAGGAATTCATAAAAATAATTCAATCACAACATAATCAAATCAATTTAATAATAGGGATAGAAACATAACCCTATATTATCTTAGATGGAAAATTATTTTGATAAAACACTTTAACTCCATTCTTAAGGAAAATATCCTTTCTACTTCAAAAACATTTTCCTTTTTTAACATGTCATAAAATTTTAAAATAAAAGAAGTTTATTAGAAATAAACTTGAAAACTTGTAAAGGATGCTTCTTCGAAATAATGTTTTAAGAATCCATTCATGCCGTATAAGTTAAAAAAACATTCTTCGTACTTTTGTCGGAAAAGTCAAAAAGTACCTTGTACGAAAAATGACAAAAGATTCCTTTCATATCTTTTACTAAAAACTCCCCAAAGGGTAAAATAGGTTTTAAACAATTTTAGGTGGATGGAAATAATATTATATATTGATGTAACATGTATGTGGATGATAAAATACACCCCAGTAAATACCAAAGTATAAGCAATCTCGGATAAAAATGAGATTGTGATTTTTTTTCTTACCTTAGGTCCAATTTGCTTTGTACGTATCCGAACCTCCTGTATAATGATTTAAATAATATAATTAACTTATTAAAGAATCATATTCATTGTTATGATATCATATATTGTTCACTTATGACTTTATATTACCCGTTCTTTTGTAAATTCCATGTTAAAGAAGCGTTTTGGGTAAAATCGTTTCATTTATCGCAGGTGTTTGGACTTGTTGTTCTTGACATTATTATTACATATATCATGATTTACATACATCCAGAATATAAAACATGATTTATATATCATATATATTCAGTATATATATATATAATAGATAGATAAATGAAATGAAACACAACGTTCATGGAGACGGTAGTCCGTACGTATGCATGAATGCTGTTTTCCTTTCCTTATTGTCTTGAATGGAAGTAAGTAGATGACATAAATATATATATACATAAATCCAGTATATTTTCCATGTCATATATTCCATTATTATTCATTATATATACTTTATAATCATTCTGGAATGGTTAACATGGATAATGAATCTCATCGCATCGTGGAGACGGTAGTCTGTACGTACGCACGAGCGATGATATCATTCTCATGGTCGTGGAATTGTGTTGAAGTGTATGTATACTATTTCAGTATCAATATAAATTTATAATAATAATATATAGTTACTCATTACACCATTATACCCATCCTATTAAGGTGGTGGCGGAAAATAGATTACACCACGGCGTGGAGATGGTATTCCGTACGTACGCACGTGCGTTGATTTCCTTTTTCCGTAGGATGGATGGAAGGTTAATTAGTTTTGTTTCATATTTATAATAACATATCAGTATATAAGAAATACTGATGTTATTACTTTATCATGAAACAACTAAAGAAGAAGAAGTTGAAGAAGAAAGAAATTGAAAAAGATCGGTAATGGATATTACCTCTTTTTGACACGCCTTCACTTAACCTCCACTTAAAACTCTAAGGATGGTATTTGAAGAAGACCAGGACCTCTAGGATGATACTAGGGAAGTGTAGAAGATATTTTTCAGGGGTTGGCCGAGCTTGAATGCTCAAATTGATGTGAGGAGGAGAGGGAGGAGGTGCCCTTTTATAAGGGAGGAGAGGGGCACCTTAGGAAAATATCAAAATATTGTTTTATATTAAGGTCAAATTCGGTTTATAATGGTTCCCAAGGGTCTTATTTCGAATATAAAGTGGGGATGGGTCGAAATAATCTCATCCAATAGGATTTAGACACGTTTAGGTTATTATTTTAACCTTATCAATTAGATTTAACTCTAAGTTAAATAATTTAACTTTTACCGTGTCTTTTTGTTTTCTTACACTATATGATTAATAAGCTTACCATAACAATAAAAACGAACCCCAAGTTGTTTATTATTAATATATATATTCTTATCTAAGTCATTTTTCCGAACATTATATTTTTAGGAATTAAATAACAATTAATAATATGATATTTGTTTTAAAAACTAATTTATGTCAATTTTGACACTATTTGGTACATGTTTTTTATGAAATTCATAACAGAATGATAAGTTCGAACCAAGTTACCTATATCAACAATAACATGTCATATTAACCTAGAAAATTAATTTCAGTTATAAAAAGTCTCAAATTACATTTATTTGTGCATTTATAACATTAATTATGTCAATATTTCATTAATAAGACAATTACGGCATCATCTTTGTGTCATAATAAATGATAATTATTTAATCCCTAAAATTATAAATAAATTCCTATTATGTAGATAAGTTTATTATATTTCTTGATACAATTCATGTTTTAAGTTTCATGAAGTTTATCACTAGAATAAAATTATTATACTTATTAGATTTAAGAAAGTGACATGTTGTCACATTCTTTGGTTTTAATAATAATTAAATTATATTCATTGAAAAAATTTAATTAAATGAATCTAATCCAACCATTAGGTGATATGTGTCGACTTTTAGTCATCCAATAGGATTTTTAAATTTGTTAGGGTAATTTTAAAATATTATATTTACCCTTAATTACCCGATTTACCATTAACTATGGTAAATAAAATTTACCGTACTTACTAATCATAATTCCCAAAAATAAAAGGCAGCTCATTAACATAATTTGGATCCTCTGATTCCAAATATGGAATCCATTTTTCCATATTCAATACACAAAATTTGCAGAAATTAAATTAAAATTAATCCCGTTGTCGAAAGAAAACGGGTTTTTCTTTAAAACATTGCAAAAGATTGAATTGATTTAACCTACGAATTCAAGGTAAAATCAATGATAAGGACATAAATTATATTAAATGGTAAAAATATATTATATTTATACTTTAAAACCATTCAATATTATAATTTAACCACATAAGATATTACGATGAAAAAAGTTGTTTTTAATTAAAATATAGCGTGTTTTTACTATTCATTAAAATATGAAAGTTATCGGAAAAATATCAAAACTTTATCTAATGTAAATTTTTATATCCTGATTGAAAAGAAGAATTTTATTTTGTGAAATTGAACTTATAAACATGTCAAAAACTAGATTTAAAGTGGGTGCGCCATCAAAAGGCGGCAAAACTGCATTTTTTGAAAAATACTTATTTTACCCGAAAAAATTATTTTGTTCTTATACCATGTTCTAGAAATGTGTAAGATGAATAATAATGTTATAAAATTCAAAATTTAGTTAACACTATTCATAATGGCTAGTTCATAACAATATTATAATAATGTATCATTGTTTAGTAAAACCCAGTATTGCGTACAACACACGCTATCGAGGAAGGTCGCGATTGCGTGTAATGCAAGGCAAGTAAAGGATGCGTGTTGTGCAAGATCCTTTTGGTGTAGCGTACAACAAAAGGCATTAATGAAATTAAAAAGAATATTTTTCATAAAATCTCGGGGTGTTATAGAGACGGAGTCCCTTACCTCATGTCCAACTTGACCCGTTCGTTCATTAATCTCCTGAATAATAAACTAAAGTTAATTTCTACTTGATTAAGAACCTTTTTAAAGTATATTTTTCCTTTTTATATCATTTATTACCATGTTATAAACATTATGTAATCATTTAAGTTAATAATGGTTGTTTTGTCGATATTTGGTACTTGAGTCACAAATGAACACCATATAATTACAAGTTGTCCATGCGATCAATAGTCCATTATTTCCAGAATGATATTAAAGATTTAGATATCATATAAATAATATATATCCAATATATATCTGTATTTATAACAGTATATAACATTTTGGAGATAAGAAATGAAATGCACCGTTCATGGATACGGTAAGCCGTACGTACGCATGAAAGCTATTTTCATTTCTATTTCGTACTTTAATTGAATATAAACATAATGATAAATAGGTATATTATAATTAAATTATAATATCATATATAATATCATTAACACTATCCATTATACATCCGACATATGGCATTAACGAGTCATACAACTTTTAGGGGGCAGTAGTTCGCACTTCCTCAAATAAAATTATCATGTTTACCCATTATGGAAACTATAAAGGTAAGATATAAATGTAAAATAAAAAAGCATAAAAAAAACAAAATTCATATCATATAAAAATATAGTTCCATCTTAGTGGCCACCAAGAGAGGCGTTAGGAGAAAATCGAACAATCATCATTTCGTGAGGCATTAGTTTTCCCTCCATAGAAATAGTACGTTATTCACCCCTTAGATCGAGGTGTGTGTAAGTGTAGTTAAAATAATTATCATAACAACATAGTAGTATATTTAGGATAGTGATGTTGTTATAAAATAAAGTAATACAAAGAGTTTATGGGTTGGATAAGTAAAATAAATGAAAATAAGTTAGGAGGAATCGTTACCTTTAATTTGGATAACTCCCATTGGTTACAACCGAAAGGACTCCATGAAGTGCCTTCTGCCTAAGGTAAGGCTTCTAGGAGGAGGAGAGGAATATTGATAGCTTATTTGGTCAGGTTTTGGATGATCCAAGGGGCTTTAGTGGTGTGAGGAATCGGTAAAAGTGAGGAATTTTTATAAGGGGGAGGAGGGGCTCTTTAGGAAAGTGTGAAAATATTATTTTATTATATAATGATATTTGGTTTCTAAAGGTCTAAAACTAATTAAAGTCTAAGATAATATGACTCATTGTTTAAATAAAATAATCCAATAAGAAATGGACTGGTTTTATATATTGTTTTAATATTAATAATCTTATTTATTTAAATCTTTTATTAATGAGGTAAATACTACATCATTATTATGTCATAAATAATTTAAATTATTAGATCTCTACAAATTATAAAAATACCCCACGATGTAGGAAATATTTTTATATTTCCAATTAATATTTATAGTCGAAAATATAAATTATATAACCCCTTGTTAAAATTAATTTACTAAAAGATATTTGTTTATGTCATTTTTTCCTTTACTTTAAGATAATTAAAATATAGTGTCATTATCACTCCCATGTGGCTCCATGGGGTCCCAAAATCTACCCAAAGATCACCATGGTCATAAATGACTAATTAAATAAGGTTAGGACAAGTGTTATGGTATTTTTTTATTATTATGATATTATTTTTACCTTGAATTTCCTTATTTACCTTTAACAGCGATAAATAAAAGTCAAAAGTTACTATTCACCAACAATTATTTTTATCTTATTGTACAAAATTTTAGTTAGTAATAACAACCATGTGTGTTGGAATTTTTTAATTCTATTCACAGAAGTAGTAAAATTTCATTTAAATGAAAATTCAATTTCTTAACTACTACTAAGTGGTTTCACTATTCATCAAAAATTGAAGTTTTTCAGAAAAATACCATAAAATCAGCCTAAGATATATATTTTTTATCACAAATTCAAAAATGATTTCTATTTTAAAAAATTAATTACATCAAAGTTTCATTAATTAATTTAAAATTAATTCTGGTAGTCAAAACAAATAACATGTTTTTATGAAACAATATCTATCAAAAGATTGATACTAGTTTCTGTCCAATTTCAATGTAAAATTAATTAAATGACCAAAATATTATTAAATTGTAAAAAAATAATATAATTACACTTTAAAACCAATTAAAAATATAAAACAACCATATAAATAAATTATATTAATAGGCACTTTTGAATTAAAATACAATATTTCTGACTACTCATGAAAAAATGAATTATATCAGAAAAATACCAAAACATTTCCCAAAGAAAATTTTGATGTCCCAAATCAAATAATGAATTTTATTTTCTCAAATAGAAAATATAAAAATGACCAAAACTAGATTAAAAGAGGGTTCTCTATTAAAAGGTGATAAATCGGCCTTTTAGTGAATATTTGAGTATTTATGCTTAAAATTAGAATCATTCATATTTTAAGCACCTAAATTTTATTGAATAAATGTAATTTTTTTTAAAAAAATATGTATATTCATATTGTAGTTAGTTCTATTCATTCTTTCCAATACAACGACTAGGCATTAACTACCATTTAAAATAATAATATTATATTATTAATGTGCAATGTAAGATTTCAAATAAACCTGTTATTGTGTATCAGGTACGCCATCGAACATAAAAACCCATTTAAAGTAAAATTAATATTTAATTCACAAATATGAATAATTACGGAAAATTTATTATTCATTACTTACTTGGGATGTTACATAAGCTCTTTAACATACCTCATGAAACCTTAATATTTATGAATAACACATAGAAATCATAAATTTTAAATGTAACTTGTGGAATCCATAATATAATTACGTTGTAGATTTAATAACAATGTAGGGAGTTATGTTTGGAATAACCATCAAAATATATTCCCTAAATCTCTTAATAGTATCATTAATGTTTACCTCTGTTACGTTTCCCAATGCGTTGGAGAGATATCTCTAGATCACACGCCCTTAGTTTATCACAGAACCACCATTATATGTAAACAATGGCCAATTACAATAACATTTTTATAACAGAAAAAACAAGAATAAAGGAAATATAACATTTCCATATTTCCATCACAATATATCATTTCAAGATATTGACATAATGAATGCTTTACCAAACCATTTTCAAAACCATTTAAAACATATATTAAGATATTTCTGAATAAATGTGTCTCATACCACATTGAATATTTTCAAAGAAATTTTAATTTCAAAACATTAATGTCTGTATAAATAAATCCATAAGACCATTTTTAAAACATGGAAATTATGAGAATGATTTAGAAGAATAATTATTTAAAACTTTTAAATGGATATTTTAGTTAACGAGTTTCTAACGAAATGAGAGATGCTTGGATACAAATAATTGAGGGATAACAATAATCATATATTATAAAATCATGAGAGAAATGATATTCATGATATAATATGTCAAAGGGATGTATACACACTATATAAAAATGAATTGGTGTATAATAAGAAAATAGTCTGAATGGAATGTAAATTGAGACAAAGTACCTTGCAATGATCATATCCTTAGATTAAGGACAAGTCACTGGCATAATTATGTGTGAAAAATAAGAATACAAAAAATATAAGTGTATATTAAGTGTAAAAAAATCCGAGTTCCGTCACACATATTCGTAGAACGACATAATAAAGAAGTAGAAGTTTATCCCAAATAATTGAAGTTGTGGTAAAAAGTTCTCTTAGAGAAATTCGACAGCCTAACGGAGTCGCTTTAATATTCCAAAAATGAGCTGATGAGAGAGAAAATGGTATATCATCAATTTTAAATAAAATATATAAAATTGAAGATACATAATAACATATCCCAACATTTGAATATTTAAATTTGAAGACATAACATAAAATAATTCTTTAACAAAAAGAGGATGGTGAAGGGATTTCTTAACAATTTGGTAACTTACGAAACATACACCCCATGAAATAAGGTGAAAAAAATGAATATGTAAATACACATAAATTAAATTATATTATAAAAATAATACAATCATGGGCAGTATATACACCGCAAAAAAGTAAATATTTCCAAATATAGCTTGAATTTCACGGGAATAAAAAGTGAGATGAAATACCCTTACATCAAGTCCGACTTGTCTTGTATGTTTCTTGTTCTTCCTAAATAATAAACTTAAGTTAATATCTACTTTATTAGGAAACCTTTTCAAGTTTATCATTCCTTTTATATCACTTATTACCTTGCTATAACAATTATTTAATCATTTGAGTTCATATTGGACATTTTGTCGATGTTTGATACTTGAGTAAAAAATGAACATGTTATAATTACAAATTTTCCATGGGGTAAAAATTAAATTATCTCCATAATTATATTAGTTATTTAGATATCATATATATAATAAATATTTACTATATATATGTATTTATAATATCACATAACATTTGGAGATACGAAATGAAAGGCACTGTTCATGGAGACGGTAAGCCATATGTACGCAAGGACGCTACTTTCATTTATATTTAATATTTAGTGGATTGAAATATTAATGATACATATGTATATTATAATTCTAGTATAATATCATATATAATTTAACTAACTACATCATTTATCTGTTCCACATATGGCATGAATGATTCATATCACTTTGAGGGGGCGGTAGTCCACACTTCATCAAATTAAATTATCACATTTACCCATTATGGAAACCAGAAATATATGATATAAATGAAAAATATAGAAGTATAGAGATAATATAAATATCATAAATATCATATATAATTTAATTTCCATCATAATGTCTACTATAAGTGGTGGTAGGTGAAGTTTGAACAATCATCCTTACGTGAGGCAGTGGTTCGCCGTCCACAGAAACTGTATGTTCTAAATCAATTAAATGGAGGTGTGTGTAAGTGTATTTAGAATACTAAAAATAACCACAAACTATTATATTCAGGATACTTGTTTTGTTATTAAATAATGGAATAAATAGAGTTTAGGGGGTTGGATAAGGAAAATAAAATAAAAGAACTTGATAGAAGATGTTACCTTTAAATCAGGTAACACCATTTGGTTTGAACCAAAAGGATTTCTTGAATTTACTTATTCCTAAAGTAAGGATTCTAGGTGTAAGAGTGAGATGTTTTGAGATTATTCGGACCTAGGTTGAGTGAGTCAAAGGGCTTGATAGGTGTTTGTAATGGGTTAGAGCTTCTTTCCTTTTATAAGAGGGAAGAGGGGCACTTTAGGAATGTTTGAAAGTATTATTTTATTATAAAATTATTCTCAGTCTTAAAATGTCAAAGAAACATTAAATTATAACATAATATGACTCTTTATAGAAATAAAATCATCCAATAATAATTTTACAAGGTTTGGATACGTTTTCATTTTTATAATCTGATTTATTTAAATCATTCATTAATAAGGTAAACATTGCATCATCATCGTGTCATAAAATATTTTCTTTATTTGTGTTCTAAAAATTATAAAGAAAATTCTATGATATATTAAATATTTTTATATTTATAACTAATATTTATATTCTTAGAGATATCTAATATAACCATATCTAAAAATTTATTTACTAAAAGATATGTGTTTATGGCATTTGTGTCTTTACTTTAAATTAATTAATATAAAGTGTCATTATCACTCCAGAGTGGCTCAATGATGTCCACAAATCTACCCAAGGATTACATTGGTTGAAAATATCTCATCAAATAGGGTTATGACAAGTGTAAGGGTAATTTAATTTTATTATAATATTATATTTTACCCATATTTACTAGATTTACCTTTTAAGCATGGTAAAAAAATATTTACTGAAGTAAATATTCATAATGTCTAAAAATAAAAATTACCTATTTACATAATTTTTAATTCCTGATTCCAAATATGGAATTATTTTTTCCAAATTCAAAACATGTATGTGGAAGAAATTGATTTAAAATTAATTACCGTTGTCAAAAAAATGTGGTTTTAAGAAATAATAACTATTAAAAGATTGACACTTTTTTATGTCCAATTGTAATGTCAAATTTCGTCCAATTACCAAAATTAGACTTAAAGTTAAAAATATAATCTAATTACACTTTAAAATAAATTAGAAGGATAATATTACCATATAAATAAAATGGATTAAAAGGCAGTTTTGGATTAAAATGTTGTATTTATCACTATTCATTAAAAAATGAACATTATCTTTAAAATAAAACAATTTCAATCAAAGTAAATTTTTATGTCCAAATTATAAATAAGAATATTATTTTTTCAAGTATAATATATAAAAGTGGGAAAACTAGATTTAAAAAGGGGGTTTCATCAAAAGGCGGTAAATCGACCCTTTAAATAATATTAGAGTATTTATGCTTAAAATTGGATTTATTCACATTTTAAGCCTTTAAATTTAATTGGATAAATGTATTAACATTTAATAAACATGTGTAATCCTATTTTAGTTAGTTCTGTTTATTCCCGTTAATACAATGACACTACCTAAACTTCCATATAAAAAAAATTAATAATATATTATTATTTTGTTATAAATCAAAGTTGTGTGCAACATAAGATTTCAAAGAAACACATTATTGCGTGATGAGTACTATATTAGACATAGAATTCCCTTTTTAAGTAAAATTATTAATTAATTAAAAAATATTAAAAAATATGAAAATGTCATATTTTTTATTTACCTGGGATGTTACAATTTTCCTCAAAAAAAGTTGTTAAAAGTTCTTTTAAAATTATTTTCCATCTAAGATAAAATCCATTTATGTTACTCATGACTTTATTGGGAAATGATTCAATTTTTACATTAATATTATTTATTTTAATGGTTTATGTTTTTATAGAAATATTTTTATGAATCCTGTTTCTATTTCATGGATTATATTCTTTTGGAACCTTATTCTTTTTTATGGGTTATGATTTTGATGAGATGATTATGAAAGTTGTGTCTTTTACCTCAACCTATTATATGATTACATGTTTATGATATCCATTTTATATCATGGGTTATGATATGATTATTTTTGATTTATTGGAAATTTTTTTTAATATTTAATTATGAGATGGGTTGGACCTATATCTCTCTCTAATTTATTGGGTAAATAATTATATCTCATGAGATAGACTAATATGGTATTGGTAGTGAACCTTGAATAGTTATTTTGAAATGAGAGTTTATCATGACTTCCAAGATGGTTTGAGAAGTGAACACATTATACTAAGATGGACATGGGAGTGAAAAATGACTACCAAGATGGTATGGGGATTGAACCCATGCTACTAAGATGGCATCAACTGAAATGCCTTGACTACTATGAAAGTAATTTTATATGCTTATGTGTCAAAAAAAATTCAATGTTTAATTCCTATATTATTCTTTTATGGATTATTTTATTTATTTCATTATGATTCATGTCTTCTTAATTACAATTATTTAATTAATGATTCATTTTCATGATCTTTTACATGTGGGGTATGATCTTTTAATGTTATGGTCATGTTATCCTACCTCTATGCTCATGTATATGATAACATTTCTCCCTTATTTACCCTTACGGATCATCTGAGCTCACCCATTCTTTTTACTTCCACAGGTTGTCGAGAAATGTATTATGTATGATGTGTCTAAAATGGTGCTTTTATGGAAGAACCTCAATGGAGATATTTTATCTCACTCATATACCCGTGTTTATGTTTTCATTTTTCAAAAGGAACTAAACTAATACGACCCTTAAACATTAATTTGTATAATTTTTTAAGTATTCCAAAAAATTTATTATATTTTAATATATTAAAATCATGGGACTCTATAAAAATAATTGTTATGGGGGTGGGAAAATCAATTTTTTTCTTATACATTTTAATAGAACATTCCATTTAATCTGTTTTAAATAATGCTAAAACATTCTATAAAAAGATTTATTTTGATAATTTTTTATAGAAATTTAAAAAAACATAAACCTAACAATAAAATTCACATATTTTCATATATATATATACATTAATAATATATTTTTTTAAAATGTAAATTAAAAAAATAGAATTTTAAGGGAAACATTAAAATAGGATTAAAAAAAGTGCTTTACATTGAGTCTGACTTGTGATGTATGTTATTTATGTTCACGAATAATAAAAATATGTAAATTATATAATTTCATAATATTTTTTTTCTGTTTTTTATTACTTTTATTTTATCTGTTACAATTCTATATTTAATTATCTTATCATTTGAATTCACATTATACAATAGGTCAAAATTTATTCTATACGTCTAAAATGGATTCTGTAAGCCTACTATATCCAAATGGGTTATTATTATATAAAATTTAGAATATTAATAAAGAAATAAATAGTATTTTTATAAATCAATTATACATTCAAAAATAAAAATGAAATATCTTCATAAAAAATGAAAATGTTAGAATCATGGAGACATTAGGTCATATCTACACATGAGTAAAACATTCATTTTTCCAATTATCATTATTGATAGAAGGTGTGGATAATTTTATCCTTATTTAATGATAATAAAATCATAAATATAATATTATCCATTTAATTATACTTACATATATCATTTATTTTATGTGGTGAGGAAGAATGAATCACATCACATCATGGAAGTGGTAGTCCACATGTACGCACAAACAATGATGTCATTTTTCAGTGAATGGAATGGTAAGGAAGTAAATGATACATATCCTTTTATAATGATAAATATTTCATGAATATAATATATATTCATTAATTTAATAATTATAACCACTCATGGGGTATGGTGATGGAAAATGAATTATATCAATTTTCTAGGTGTCAGTATGTCATACAAAAATATGATGGTTTCATTTCCCATTTGATTAAAGAGGAGATGAATATAGATTATTCATTTAATATAACAAAAAATAAGTATATATATAAGATAATGGTGTTTCTATATAATCATGATTAAAGAATATTTTAAGGAAGTGGAAGAAGATATGAAACTAAAATATTCAATTAAAAAGTATTCCTCTTATCTAGAAAGTCTCAATTAAATAACCCATTAATCAATATAAGGATGATATTTAGCTAAAATAACTTATATAATGAGGGGAAAAATTCATTAAGTTATTTTTTTCATGTATTGGATGAAAAAGGGGGTTTTAAATTTAAACTAAGCGGAAGAAGAAATGCCATTTTATAAGTGAGGGGAAGTTCACTCTTGGAATTTCTTGAAATAATAAATTATTATAAATTTATTTTCCTTAAAAATGAATGAAAACATATTTATTATAAATATAAGATGATTTTGGATATAAATACTCGCATATAATAAAAATTATATAGTTTTTGAATATTTTTGAAAATTATCCTTTTTGTTTTAAACATTCGTTAACCCTTTTGATAATGTCCAAAATATTTAAATTATTACTCTATATGGGTTAATAATTTTACCATAAAAATAAAAAGAGCCATAAATGGACCATTTTTAATTTTACTGACCATAATAAATTATGTTGTCTAAATCTATGTTTTTAGAAATTTTATTTCATTTAATTAAATATTATTTTCATAAAATATCAATAATATCAATATTAAAACTACTCCATTACTTTTATTTGTTATAACATCAAGAAAACAAAGAAATAAAATATAATCAAATAACTTATAACTAAATTGTTTAAATTATTTCAAAAATTCATGAATCACATTAATTCAATAAAATTATTTTATTATTAAATTTTTTAATATAATTTATTTTATTTTTTCATGAATTTATTAATTACCATGTCAGAAATGTGTAATAATTTATGGTAATTAATTTCTTCACAAAAAATTAAAAATAAATTACCATGATTAAGATATATCATTTATATTTCAAAATAACTCTTGTAAAAAAACATATACTCTAGTTATCCCTATTCAAAAAATATCATACTTGGTAACAAAAATAGTATTACATTTTTGATAAAATTGAATCATACAATAAATTTAATCCAGGTTTTAGTTTTATTTTATATTACTGATCATTTTATTTTTAACTTCAATTACCCAATATACCCATTATCGTGGTAATATTTTTTATTAAGAATACTATATATATTAATCAAATATAATAGTGGCCATTATACCAAATTTAAAAACAATTATTAAAAATATAGAATCCATTTTAAAAAATTCAAAACTCAAAATTGTAAGAATTTAATTTAAAATTAAAATGGTAAAACACAACGAAAAAAAGATTTTCAGAATTTTTTTTGTTTTAAATATAAATTTTCTTTGTAATAAATTCACATATAAAATTAATTTTTAAAACTAATATAAAATATTATTTACCATTATGTTGAATATAAATAAATTTGGAGTACAAATATATATTTTTTACTATTCATTGAAATATTAAACATTTCAGAAAAATATAAAACATTTATCCTAAGATAATTTTTGAATGATGAATTAAAAAATTAAATTCATTATATAAAATTGAAATTATATAATTTTAAATTTAAAATTTTAGATAAAACCTTATAATCAAATATTTTAATAAAACTATTTATATTTTTATTTGAAACTTTTATAATGAATATAGATATATATCTCATAAATAATAAAAATATAAAAATAATTACTTTTATTATTATCCAGGTTGATAAATATTTACCCCATCATTTACATTATATGCTGAAAATTTTATTCACTTATTAAACATGTGGATATACCATTCCCTTAAATAATTTTTAGACTCTCATGTTGCTTCTTCAAAAATATGGTTTTCCACAAAATAATTACCTAGTCTAATACCTTTTTTCAAAATAAATTCTATCTATGGTAAATAATTTGAATAAGAACTTATTGATAATAAAGGTTCTATTTTAACTGAAGTACCTTAGGGACCAAATCATGAGACGAATCCATCATATATTTTCATAACATGAAAAGAAGAAAATATTTGTGTACCTAAGATAAATTTGGATCCATAGCCACTTGATTGGAATATGATCCAAATTTCTCCAAGATTTGATATTGTCTAATTAATTTAGTGCTTATAATCATTTTTTTCCATAATTCCTTACACTTTTTAAAGGTGGTATTTTCCGAAAAACAAGACCGCCTACCTTGAAAGCAAGATCTTTTCTATGATTATCTGTCTAAAGTTTCTTTCCAATCTAATTTTTTTCATATGTCATAGAATTACCATCACATTCCCATCTATTTTATTTTCCAATTATGACCCATTAACTTCATTTCTCCTACATTATCCCAAAAAGCAGAAGTCTGACATCACTTTTCATATAATAACTTAATATGTGCCATCTATATAGTAGAATGAAAAATATTATTATATGAAAATTCAACTATTGAAATACAATTATCCCAACCGACCTATTAATATATTGAACAAGAACTTATCATTTAATCTATGAACTATATTATTAAATCTTATTTTTCATCATATTGGGAATGAAAATCCATGCTGAAATTTTATTTAGTACCTAATCAATTTTAATGTCTTTTCAAAAAAAATTTAATGCCCTTCCAAAAATTTGAATTAATCACGTGATTTTTTTCAGATACAATATAGATTATACTTCCCTGTAACATAAATTTCTCATCGCGATACCATCAATAAAGTTTTTCTAAATAAATATTACCTTTAATGGGAAGAAAATAAGTATATTTAATTAATTGATCAGTAATATCCAAAATAAAATTATTAAAAAGAGTAGTTTTTTGTTAATCTCACCATAAAATTTGTTGATATATTTTCCTATTTCTACTTTGGAATAGGAAAAGGTTAAATAATACCCATTATTAGTTGTCATTCTAATTTATCCTGTTGACAAGACAGATAGTTCATTGTAATGTCAATAATGTATGTTTTCATTATATCCCACTTGTAATTCTTATAATGTTCTCTATACATGTTAGTTCTTCCTTGATGAATTGAAAACATCGAAGTATAAGCTTCACTCAAAAATTCCATCTTCAACTAGGAATCACATGGAACACATAATCTATTTATAAATATAAAAAAACAATCTTTATCAATGGTAAATTCTAAAAACATATTGTTCCTAATTGATTTTACCTTTTCCTGTAACTCACGTTCTTCTTTCTAAGAATGGTTAATTATTTATAACATAGAAAATGATATAAAAACCTAAAAAAGTTGAATATTTTTCTTAGTATATAAATTCTAGGACAAAATTCACAAAATTGTATACCAATAGTTGATGTTCTAAATAATGAATGGTTAATTAAGCATTATTTTTCCATCTTAAAGAATTATTTAAATTGCTTTAGTTCCCAGGATTGTAGGGAATTATACATTTACAATCCTTTCTGAATTATATAGATATCCGATGTCTCATTTTCAACTCCTTTTGAGTGAATATATACACCATACTTTTATGGTAAATATATATTTCAATCATGGCTCCATATAACTTATCTCTTCAAAAAATTAAATAAAAAACCATGATATCTAATTAAAGATCACATTTACGATGATTTAAATTATGAGGCTTAATCTCTAATAAAGCATGAGAAATTTTCTAGATTATTCTACACCCAGACACACACAAGTTCTTTTAATAAAGCCTCACTATATATGAAAATTATACCAATTATAGAGGGTCGTGATAAAAATGTTTCTTTCACCAGTATTCTTTTTAGTTCTTGAAAATATTCATCACATTCTTTTATCATGATCAATTTAGCTCCTCTTTGAGTTAACTTAGTCATGGATCTAGATAACCATGAAAAGTATTCAAAAAATCAATAGTAATACCCCGAAAACCTAATAAAACTATGAATATTTGTAACATTTGTTGGATTTGGAAATTTATCAACCACTTTAGTTTTATAAAGATCAACTATTACTCCATATTTATTTATGATTTGTTAAGGGAATGAAATATTTTGTTACTGAAAATTAAATTTACTGAATTTTCTATACAATTTATTTTCTTATAATGTTTGTAGAACAATCTTTTGATTTTTTCATGATCCTCATAACTTTTTAAATAAATAATGATATCATCAATACAAAGCCACATAATTATCATTAGATTTATAGAAGACTCTATTAATGAGATCTATAAATATATTTGGGGAAATTGTTAATTCAACAGGACTAATCACAGTATCATAATTCTCATATCTAGTTCTAAAAACAATTTTCATAATTGCAACTTCCTTCAGAATCAACAAATAGTACATGGATCTTAGTCCAACTATGAAAAAATATTGAGCTCCATGGATCTGATAAAAAAAATTTATACGAGGAAATATATACGTATTCTTAATATTAATTTTATTAAAAGAACAATAATCCACACAAATTCTTATGAATCTATCTTTTATTTTAACAAATACGATAAAATCACACCATTGTGAAGTGATGGGGTGAATGAAACCTTTATAAAGAAAATCCTATATCAGATTTTTCCATTTAAACATTTCTACTTGATCTATTAAATAAAGAGGGTTTGAGATTACATTAGTATGAAGACTTGACTTTATAGTTAATTCAACTTCCTAGTCACCGATAACACTATCCCCCAAATTATGAAAACACTGAGGTACTAATATACTACCAGAACATCATTGATCTATATAGTTCCTTTATAAATGAAAATATGCGATAGATAACATTCATTTCCATATATTAGTAGTTTCTTGGATTAATGATGTTTTATTAATAGTTTGGGTTGATACCTATATTGAAATTGAAATTATTCATGGAAAAACATCATTCACACTTTAATCTATCCTAGCATGAAAAAAATAAATCCATTAATAACATAGAATAACATAAAACACTAGTATGGTCAAGAAAACAAGGTTTTCAGGTATTTAATTTTCATAGATAATAGGAAGATTATTCGCATAATCTATTTTTCACTTTATAATTCCCATAGGTTTCTTTAAAATAAGTAATAGTTTCATTTAATGTGGTATATTTTAAAATTTACCTAAAAAATTATCATAAATAAAGGAATTTATAGACCTAGAATAAAAAAATATATTTTCATAATCTAAATAAAAAATCTATGAACCTCATACCACATAATTCTATAGACTAACATCTACTAAAGTTGTTATAAAGGATTTACCCATATCATTCTACTTATAGTCTAGATACTTCTTATAATTTGGTATCTTCTTCGTACACTCATGTGTATAATGATGCATCACATTATATTTAAAACATTTTACTCACTATTTATTAGAATTATTCTACACAATACCATGATCTTATCAATTTTCATTATGAACCATATTCCCTATCTTACCACATCATAAGCACTTACTAGAATTTATAAGGAATTATTCGATGTTCTTTTTACCATAAATATCACTAACTGAAAGATTAATTTTTATACCATTGGATTTCATTAATCAATTATTTATTTTTTATCTACCACCTGGAACTCTTTTTCTACTTGTTGTTGATGTAAACCTGATCATTAAAAAACTCTATTTTTACATTCTTTAATAAAATGACTAGTTTATCAAAACTTTTGAAATCATAAGAATAAATTTTCCTTCAATATCAAGTCTTCAAACTTATATAAAACTGAATAATCATACTATCCAAATCAATGATAAAATTTTGTTCATAACATACTATTTGGGTGAATTTTTCATCATATCATCCACCAAATCTTCCTTGTTTTTTTTCTGAAATCTATGAATTTATTTTCCATCCAAATATTAATAGCTTTAGAAAAATATTTCTCAAAGAATATATTCTTAAAATCATCCCATTACAAGCTATTAATATCATCACATTCTATAGTATTACTAATTTTTTCCACTTTTTATTAGATCCACCTTGAAAACAATAAATAAAAAGGCTTATTTTTTTTATTCTATGAACATCCCACATCATTAAATATATTTTCTTGGGAGTTAATACATCCTTAATCTACTATAGGATTAGAAGAACTACTCAATTAAGGAGGATGTTGCCTCATTAAAATTTTCCACTATCAACATGTTCCTTTTTTTGTACATTATGATGATCTCTAGCATGGATTCTGCAACCATTTATAGACTTCTCAAGTGATCCATCATAATAGAAAAATGATGTAATCCAATTCCCATCATAACAAGTTTATTATTCAAAATGTATATCCCCCTTGGTGCATACTTCATTTTCCCTATTTCCTTTATGGAAAACCATCCCAAACCGACATAATTTAAACGAATAAATATATTAATATTAAAATTATATATAATTTCAACTATACCATAACGAAAAATTCTTTAAGAGTACTATATTTGAAATACCCTAGAACACATTGAGAGGGAAGGGGTGAATCAGGGTGTCAACCTTTTATTTTTGAAGTTGTGGATCTTGTTCCTATGTTGGTAAGAACTTATTAAATCTATCAGTCAAAATAAATCAAGGAGATGACACAACACTTTTACATGGTTCACTGAAAAGGTCTATGTCCATAGAGAATACAATGAAAGTGTGTCAGTCATACCTAAATCTACTAATCTTCACTAGTTGTGGAGTACAAGAGTTTGGTCACAGTGACTCTGTTCCAGGCACACTGCCCTTAAAAAGAGCAGGGATGGCTCACCACTTCCTTTGTATGACTTCCGCAAACTCCCCATAGATCACTACTATGAGATAATCCTATATCAATTTATCAAATTGAAGGTTGATTAAATAGATTGGCATTGAAGTCCTTTTCTCATTCCAGTATAGAACACTCCTTGCATCGAAGACCTGAGTAGATTCTCAATGAATGTATTGACTACTCAAAAATAACCAATTTTCACAATTCTTTCCATTCCCCAAATGATGGACCACAAAAATTGGAAAACACTTGGACATGAAATCAACATTAAACCTGCATATGACTTGAACTGTATGATCCATTTCCTTGTTATAACCCTTATCATCCATTAGAGGATTTACAATAAACACAGACAATACACATTTTTCTATAAGGAACATACTTGGTTCCAACAATCTCCCCCTTTGGGTTTATTGGTAATCTTACAAGAAATTCACTAATTCTCCATCGATGTTCAAAACTAGAACTTTAAATAAACAACGTAGACATCAATCCAAGTCTATGTGAGAAATGCTCGGTGCAGAAAACGAGAGAGAGGATAGTAATTGACTTCTCGTTCATTTCATTTCTCTCTTATCATTTCATTTATAGATATTTCTATTTTCTAACCTTCCTATATCAGAAAGAAACAGAACACTCTCCATGAATTTATCCATTCGACACCATTGGAAATATACCCAATGAACCGAATCGTGACTTGTGGAGTAAAAAACATCCTTCACTAGATCGTATCTCCAAAAAAAACTTCGTTATTTATTCAAACAGATTAAAAATAGTTAAAAAACTAGGAAGAGGGGAATCTCGTATCCACCTTATGCATTGGTAGGTGCCTAAACACAGTGGTTGAGTCAATGCTTCACAAACACAGCCGCTTATAATTTCGTGGTCATAATGTCAGCCACTTGCTCACAGGTTCCCTCATGTTCCATTTTGATCACTCCTTGTTCATATTTTTCCTTGATGAAGTGATATATGATATAAATATTGTTTATGCAAGAATTCTGAACATGATTCTTCATATGATAAATTGATCTCTTGTTATCATAGTAAATCCTCATTGGCTATTTCACTTCATCACCTATGTCAGTCAGTTGTTGCTTCATCCAATGTAATTGAGTGCACACCTTGGTATTAGATATGTATTCATATTCAGTTGTATGAAGAGAATTAATTTCCTATTTCTTTCTTAACTAGCACATAAATTATTCCCAATATAGAATGATCTTCCAATAGTAGACTTTCTGTCAACATATCTAGACTAGTTAACATCAGAAAATGCTGATTGTTCGGTCTCTCTTCCTGCAGAAAAGTATACTCCATAATTATGAGTACATTGAATGTAACACATAACTCATTTTACTTCCCCCATATTTTCATCCTTCAGATCACTCTAAAAGTAGGCCGCAAGTAAAATCACAAAGACAATATATGGCCTTGTCCCAGTTAGGTACAAGAGGCTTCCAATAATTCTTCTTTACATGGTGGGATCTATAAAATTCCCTTCCTCATGCAACCTAATATTTTTTCCAACTAAAATTAGAGTCAACCTTGGTTTGGAATTATGCACATTGAATTTATTCGATAGCTCTCTTGTATATTTTTCTTGACATATTAAAGTGTAATCCTTCTTTGAAATCACATGAAATCCTAAAAAGTATGCGAGTTCACCAATCATGGAAATTGAAATTCATGATTTCATGTGATTAGAAAATTCTTCCAGTAATCCCTTTCTACTTCCAATGAAAATAATATCATCCATGTATAACAATACTATGAACTGATCCTTTTAATAATTAGTTATAGAGAGATTGTGATCCAATCCTCCTCTTTTAAACTCATGATTTCTCACAGAAGAGTCCAACCAATTGTACAATGCCTATGGTGCCTATTTGAGTCCATAGAGAGCATTATTTAATTTTCAAACCTTCATCTCATTTAATCCAAGTGAGAAGCCCATGGTTTGTTTGATTTAGTCTGCTTCTTCCAAAACTCCATTTGAGAATGTTGTCTTGACATCCATTTGATAATCTTTAAAACCTATTTGGATTTCCATGACAAGAAATATCCTGATAGACTGTAACCTTTCTATATGAGAAAATTTATCTTTAACATCAAAACCTTCGATTTTTAGTATCCTTTAAAAACCAAGAATGCCTTGTTTCTGACCACATTTCCATGCTCGTCAAATTTGTTCTTAATGATCTACTTGGTACCTATCCCATTATGACCATTGGGTCTCTTGGCTAGGTCCCATGTCTAATTCTTACCAATCTAATCAAACTCATCTTTGGTGGCTTTCACCCATGATTCATACTTTTCACCTTCTTCAAATGATGATGGTTACACAACTAATAAAAATGTAGATTGTGTATTATTCCTCATTCTCCGTGTTTGTGTGGGAGCAGTCCAATCCCCAATAATATTGGATTGATCAATTTATTCTCTTCAATTCCTCCATTAAGATTCAACAAAACTCCTTCCAACCAAGATATCCTCTTCATATTCTTCTTTTTAGTCAGCATCATGATGTGGATCCTGAGAATTTGGTACACATTCCACTATTTCAATATTTTAATTTTCTCTATATTCACTTTCTTCCTCACCTTCTAACATTTCAACATATGAATTCCCAAAATAATTTGTGGTTTTCACTTCATTGATCATAACATAATTTCTTTCCAAAATCCTTCATAAGTTCTTGTGGACACAATTGTAGGATTTTTTTCTCATTGAGTATCCTAGGAAAATTTCTTTGTCTTCACTGTCACCATAATTCCCTTCAATTTATTCTTGGTTTTTGATGAAACATTTACTTCAAAAAACAAGAAAGTATTTCAACATGGGATTCCTTCCATGCCAAAATTCATATGGTGTATTTGTCACATCCATATAAATCCCTGTTCGGTTTTGAATATACATTGAATCTTGAGTGACCTATTTCTAGTAATGGCGAGGAATAGGAATCTCAATCAGCATTGTTCTTGCAATGTTGTTCACTTATTGATTCTTGCGCTCAACAACTCCATTTTGCCGTGGAGTTCTCACAACAACTACCTCATGTATTATCCCATGCTTATTTTGGTAATTTCATATTCAATAGACATGTCTTCACCTCTATTATCATATTTCAAAAATTTTATTATTTGTCCAATATCATTCTCAGTGATTCGATGATATGTTTTCATGTAGTCAATCACATGTTGTTTCCCGTGTATAACCATTACACATTCCATTATATTATAATCATCTATAAAAATAATGAAGTACCTTTTTACCTGAGTTCTAACTACATTTATTGGGTCACATACGTCTGTATGAATGAGATCAAGAAGATGAGATGCTATTTTATTTTTTGGATGATATGAACTGCAGACTAGCTTCCCCCCAAATGTAAGCATCAGAAGACTTTTCACGTTCATGCTTCTGGGTGGGTTTATCTATGAAAATCATTTGTTTTTATATCCTCACCATGTCTTATTGATTAATGTTCCCCAATCTTTGATTCCATAAGTTATTTTCATCTTTAAAATTCATGTAGAAAATATTTTCATTACTATCAACTGGATACATGTTGCCATCTGTTATGAATCTTTTCATAAGTGAATTTCCTATATTTCACTTGATAGTGAATCCTTTATAATTAAAAGTAACTATATGTCCTGAGTCATAAAGTTGACTTACACTAAGGATATTATGTCATAGTTTATCCACATAAAGGACTTATGTTTTCTTTAGTTATCCATTAGCTAGTTTAGTACTTCCATTGCCACTGATTTTCTGATCACTATCATTACTGAACCAAACTATTCCATCAACTATCTTCTTAAAATTCATTAACAATTCTGTATTACCTGACTTATGATATGAACAACTGCTATAAATAATATTGCTATTGTGTATTTTTGTAGCTTTTAGGGCTACCTCTACAAGGTTGGATTTCTCAATTTTTTTCTTTTATTTTCATGATACATTCGATTAAGTGTATGATATTAATGTCATTTCAATTATCTCTTGGATGTACATGGGATCTTCATAGTCAAAATATTATCCAAGAAGAGAAAACCTTTTTGATAGAGAAACACTATCTTATTGATGAGATTTGACTTGTCTCGGACTTCGGTATGAGGTTTCCATGCCACTCTTCTGCCTACAGTAAATGGATTTATGGCCAAAAATAGAACAATGAAAAAAATATCCATAGAAATTGTTTCTTCTATAAGTAGTAGGAAATGAGTTTATTATCCTATGTTGATCTCCTAGATCTCTCCCATTCAGATATCTCTTTGCCTCCTTGTAATTTGACATTGTGTGACCCAGATATCCATAGAAATCACACTTCATGAGAGGAAATGTCTTCTCACTTAAATTTTTCCACATGAATTCTTCCTTGGGAATTTTTTTGAAAGCCTTTTATTCATGGAAGATCGAGGATAGTATTTTTGCTCCTTTCTATGTGATTTAAGGGTCTCTTTTTCATTACTTCTCGTTAGTTTTCGACATGATAAACTTTCAGATTGCCTTTATTTTGGCCCAATTTATTTTCATCATTTAATGTTTCAGAATCAAAAATGATTCCACTATTTCCCATCACTACTACAATTTTAAGCTTTGAAGCCCCCCGACACGCGCGACCGCCTTTGGCAGTCACTGCGCTTAGCCAAAAAAAGGTTTTAGCTTCCCCCACACCTCCTCCCTCACCCTCAACCTAGCCTCCCCATGTCGCCACCCTCCTCCTCCCTCTCCATGCACCCTCCCCCGTCGCCTCACCGTGTGCCCTCGCCACCCTCCACCGCTCACCGCCCTCCACCCTCCACCCTCATCGTCCTTCACCCTCCGCGTGCCCTCCACCCTCTACCCTCCGGCTCCGTCCACCCTCTGACCGCCCTCCACCTTCAGACAATCCTCTGCCTTTTCCTCCACCCCCTCCGGCATCCCTCTACCCTCTGGCCTCCTGCCTTCGGCCTCCGCCTCCGCCCCCTCCATCTCCAACCCCTCTTCCCTCCGGCCTCCAGCCTCCAACCTCCTCCCTCGGCCCTCCGCCCCCGTGGCCCTCCCCCCCCACCTCAGACGGCCCCCACTCCGGACAGCACCCCCCCCCCCCCCCGCACCACGTACATCAGACTCCCCCCGCACCCCGGACAGACCCCCCTAGAAACCCCCCGCACGTCGGACAGCCCCCCCCCCCCCCGCACCCCGAACAGCCCCCCCCCCCCCCCCCCCCCGCACTTCGGACACTTCCCCCGTACCCTAGTGTATCTTCCCTTTGAGGTATTCATTATCTGGTTCATGTGCTGCTTGAGTTTTTATTAATTCATTCTGAAATTTGGCAATGCGTTGATTGGTTTTGTACATAATTTGTATATCTGTTCTTTTAATTTTCTGATTTTTTAAAATTCATTCACAACTAATTATTCAATCCATTATTTATTAACAATTGTAAATGTTTTATTTTTTTTATGAACAATCCAATTTATCTTTTAGACACCTTGGATAATCCCCTTACTAATGTTTTCTATGACTACAGGCATGTCAGGGGAAGAGGCAGCAGATCCACATCATCCATCTGAGGCATCTATGTCATAGGTGAAAGGTATGTTTGAATGTCATTGTCTCTATTTTTTATGTAATTGATAAACATATATACATATTTATAAGATCTTTCAAATTGTATATACAATTTCAACAGGATCAGACTCGAATGCTTCTTTATCTCGCAAGAGAGGCCTCATTCGTGGCATTTTATTATGGAATTCCGACATGACGATTGATGTTTCCTTTGATGAGGTATTTCATCCTGTGAGTCCAATTTCCCCAGAATTTATTCATCAGTTCGGTCATATCATTAGTGACCCACATCGATTTCAATTGATCATGTGTGACTGGGCTTCTATACCTTAGGACACATTAGATCGTTTTTAGAGGGAGGTTCAGGTAAGAAGACAATTTTCCATTATTCTCAATGTATAAAAAATACTAATATGTGTGATTTGTTTCTTTAATAGAAAAATTTGAAAGTATACCCCGTTGAGTTTCATCCTGTGTGAATGATAAAATTCCATAAGATGTTGGAAAACTATAAAGGCAAAGTGAAGAGGGACCACTGGGTACCAAATGTGGGTGCCCCAGACATTCTTGAAAAAGTCCCGAGAGGTGTCCTCCCAGCTTAGGGGCGTGACTTAGTTGTATATTGGTCTACTTAGGGTGTTGTGGTTTGTATATTTATTTTGGTGTATATATATTTTCAAGAATGTGTGATTTTTTTGAAATTTGAATGAATTTAATGTAGGAGGTGTCAACACGACATTCTGAGAATCGAGGATTGTAGGGACCCCCTCACAGTCCCAGGACTCGTCACTTGTATCAAATCCAACATGAGGTATTTATTATTAATTTTTCAATTTATTAATTAATATGGTTTTGTGTTTATATTCTATTCATATATAGATGCAGGAGAAAGGTGAACCGACTGATAAAATGCCGGTGTGGATGAGGACTCATGATCGCAATGATCCAGAGGCTGCATCATTGATAGTAAGTGCTTGTACATACCAATACTTACATAAATATATATATTAACATATATATGTATATATATTTAAATATTTCACAGGCTCAATTTCAAGATGAGTTAGAACATATTCCAGAGGACGAACGACAGCTTCCCATGCGAAGGGATGAGATCTTTCATTGCATTATTGGTCGGGACGAGCATGGATATAGTTTGACCTATGGAACATGGATTCTTCATTCTGTTGTGTCATGCGCTGCAGTTGTCAGTCCTGTTGTTGCTCAGATGACACAACAATTGTCAGATATCGCGACACGGCTGCGCACTTACGAGGAGTTAAATGCGCAATTGACCGATGAGGTTAGAGCACTACGGGAATATGTGCGTCTAGGTGATGGTGTATGGGATCATATGATGCAGATGTATACTGTATTTATTTATTTAATTTATATTATTCTTGTTATGAAAATATTCATAATGTTTATTTGTTGAATGCCCTTGGCCCACCGGATGGAGGTAGTAGTTATGACCACACATGACACGTCATATTCACGAGGTGTGTTTATGTTTTTACTGGTGGGGTTGTTATTGGTGTACAGGTTGGGTTTCTAGTGAGATGTTTCATTATTTGGGGGTATCATGTGTGTTTTGGCCTGACGCAATGTTTGTGTGCTTGAATTGAGAAGTAACCATGAAACTGATTAATGATTTGGATTTTTTTGGTTCATTTAATTCTTTAAAGTTTTAAATTGCATGTTCTGTAAAAGTTTTGAAAAAACCATGTGATTCCTAATATAAACCATGAAACTTGTTTTTGATGATTGAGCTCGGGTTCCCTATTTGTAGTCCCCTGACAGCCCCCCCCCCCCCCCCCCGCACCCTCGGACAGCCACCCTGCACCCCCCAGATAGCCCGGCCCACCCCCGGATAGCACCCCCACCCCGAACATCCCCCACCACGAAAAGCCCCCTCAAACCCCCAAACACCCCCCCCCCGCACCCCCCAGACACCTCGCCCCACCCCCGGACTGCCCCCCACCCCCAAACAACACCCCCACTACGGATAGCCCCCCACCACCGGACATCACCCCGCACCCCCAGACAACCCCCCCGCAGCCCCCAGACAACCCGCCCCACCCCCGGAGAGCCCCCCCCACCCCCCACCCCAGACAGCCCCCCACCCCGGACAACCCCCCCCCCCCCCCAGACAGCCACCCACACCCCCCGCACCCCCCAGACAGCCTGCCCACCCCTAGATAGCCCTCACCCCCAGACATCACCCCCACCCCAGACAGCCCCCCTGAACACCACCCCCCCCCCCCCCCGCACCCCCGAACAGCCCCCACTGTACCACCCAGAGAGCTCTCCCCACACCCAGAAAGCCCCCCCCACCCCCGGACATCACCCCCACCCCGGACAGCCCCCACCCCCGGATACCCCCCCCCCCCCGCACACCCCCAGACAGCCCCCCCCCCACCCTCTGACAGCCCCCAACCTGGACAACACCCCCCCGCTCACCCGAGACACCCCCCCCCCCCCCCCGCACCTACCAGAATGCCCGCCCCACCCCCAGAATCCTGCTGAATCTCAAGCATCACGCATAAACAAAAATAAAAATAAAAGAATGATTATAGAATCATCCACAGCTTACCTCAACAACTTATCCCAAACCAGGATTCCACATCGATTCAGATTATAATGTAACACTTGCAAGAATCACTACCCAAACACACACACCCACTCAAGATCATTCTATCAATAGGGAACCCACTCGATTCCTTAGTCTCTATATGTACGAAGATTCATTCCTATTGGTATCCTCAGAAATAGTATGATTGTTGAGAAATCCCTCATGGAATCCTCAAAGGGCACACTGGGTGGTCAAAACCACCCAAACGACCTCAGAATTCCATGAAATAATACTTCAACAACCGAAATGTGAATTGTAAAATGGTCGGGCAGAAGGCATGTCAATCGGAGGTGCAATTTGACCGTGGTGACGAAAAACTTGTTTTCGAAGTCATAAAAGACCAAAATCGCATGTCATGGTCGAATTCAGTGAAAAGCTGCACCAAATGATCTGAAACCACCTTATAATGATAGGAATATTATTCGTGACATGAAGGAGGATACAACACATCCATTGGACGTACTGTGCGCACATTAAGACCGAATGTGTCATTTTCAGCAGTTCAGCGCACTCTAAAAGGGTGTGCTGGTTGGTCAAAACCACCAAAATGACATCAGAATTCCATTAAATCATACGAAAACAACCGCGGTATGAATTGTGAAATGGTTGGCTAGACGGCAAGTCAATCGGAGGTGGTGTTTGACCGTGGTGACCAGAAATGCGTTTCTAGAGTCACAAAAGACCAAAACGGCGTGTCACGGTCGAATTCAGAGAAAATTTGCTCCGAATTACCTGAAACCACATGATAACTATAAGAATATTATTTCTGACATGTAAGAGGATATGAAACATCCATTATAAATGCGGTGCACGCGGTACGACCAAATGTGTCGTTTTTAGCAGTTCGGTGTGCTCTAAAAGGGCGCACTTGGTGGTCAAAACCATCCGAACGACCTCCGAATGCCATGAAATCATACAGGAACAACCGATGTGTAAATTGTGAAATGTTTGGGCAGACGACACATCAATCAGATGAGACATTTGGCCACGGTGACCGGAAACATGTTTCCGGAGTAATAAAAAACCAAAATGGCATGTCACGGTCTAATTCAGAGAAAACGTTCTCTGAATGACCTGAAACCACATGATAACGATAGAAATATTATTCTTGACATGTAGAAGGAGACAAAACATCCATCGGACGTGCGGTGCGTGTGGTACGACCGAATGTGTCATTTTCAGCAGTTCGAGGAGCTCTAAAAGGGCGCGCTGGTTAGTCAAAACCAACCGAACGACCTTGGAATGCCAAGAAATAATATGAAAACAAACGCGGTGTGAATTTTGAAATGGCGAGCAGACGTCATGTCAATCAGAGGAGTCATTTGACATTGGTGACTGGAAACACGTTTCCGGAGTCAAAAAAGAACAAAACGACATGTCATGATCGAATTCAGAGAAAACATGCTCCGAATGACCTAAAACCCCACGAGAATGATATGAATATTATTTGTGACATGCAGGAGGAGACTACACATCCATCGGATGTGCGGTGCATGCGGTACGACCGAATGTGTTGTTTTCAGCAATTCGGTGCGCTCTAAAAGGTTGCGCTGGGTGGTCAAAACCACCCGAATGACCTCAGAATGCCATGAAATCTTACAACAACATCCGCAGTGTGAATTGAGAAATGGTCAAGTAGACGACACATTAATCAGAGGTGCCGTTTGATTGAGGTGACTGGAAATGCGTTTTCGGAGTCATAAAAGACCAAAATGGCGTGTCACGGTCAAATTCAGAGCAAACGTGCTTCGAATGACCTGAAACCACACAAGAAAGATAGGAATATTATTCGTGAAATGCAGGAGGAGACGGTACATCCATCGGACATGCGGTGCGCGCGGTACGACCGAATGTGTCATTTTCAGCAGTTCAGTGCGCTCTAAAAAGGTGCGTTGGGTGGTTAAAACCACCCGAAAGACGTCAAAATTCCATGAAATCATACGACAACAACCAAGGTGTGAATTGTAAAATGGTTGGGCAGATGACACGTCAATCAAAGGTGCTGTTTGACCGCGGTGACCAGAAACGTGTTTTCGGAGTCATAAAAGACCAAAACGATGTGTCACTGTCGAATTTAGAGAAAAAATGACCCGAATGACTTGAAACCACATGAGAATGATACAAATATTATTCGTGACATGCAGGAGTAGAAGGCACGTCCATCGGATGTGCGGTGCGCACAGTACGACGGAATTTGTGGTTTTCAATAGTTCGACGCGCTTTAAAAGGGCGCACTGGATGGTCAAAACCACCCGAATAGCCTTGGAATTCCATTAAATCATATTACAATAACCACAGTGTAAATTGTGAAATGCTTGGGTGAACGACACATCAATCAGAGGTGTCGTTTAACCGTGGTGACTGAAAACACATTTTTGGAGTCACAAAAGACCAAAACAGCGTGTCATGGTCACATTCAGTGTAAACGTGCTCAGAATGACCTAAAACCACAAGAGAATGATTGGAATATTATTCGTGACATGTAGGAGGAGATGGTACATCCATCAGACATTTGGTGCACGTGGTACGACCGAATTTGTCGTTTTCAGCAGTTCAGCGTGATATAAAAGGCCGCGATGGGTGGTCAAAACCACCCGAACGACCTCAGAATGCCATTAAATCTTACGAAAACAACCGCGGTGTGAATTGTGAAATGGTAGGGTAGAGTACACATCAATCGGAGGTTCCGTTTAACCGCAGTGACTAGAAACGCATTTCCGGAGTCATAAAAGACCAAAATAGCGTGTCACGATCTAATTCAAGGAAAATGCGCTCCGAATGACCTGAAACCACATGAGAATGATAATAATATTATTTGTGACATGTAGGAGGAGAAGAAAAGTCCATAGGATGTGTGTTGCATGCGGTACGAACGAATGTGTCGTTTTCATCAGTTCGACGCATTCTAAAAGGGCACGTTGGGTGGTCAAAACTACCCAAACAACCTCAGAATGGAATGAAATCATACAACATAAACCACGGTGTGAATTGTGAAATGGTCAGGCAGACAACACGTCAATCAGATGTTCTGTTTTACTGTGGTAACCAAAAACGTGTTTCCAAAGTCATAAAAGACCAAAACGGCGTGTCACAGTCGAATTCAGTGAAAACATGATCCGAATGACCTGAAAGCACACAAGAACGATAGGAATATTATTCGTGACATGCAGGAGGAGAGGGAACATCCATCGGACGAGCGGTGCGCATGGAAAACATTTCTTTTTAGAAAAAGAAACACTTTTCAGAAACTAAATCAAAGACTCCAAAATAAGAAAATCAAATTCAAAAATGATAACATTTATTAAATTGGTGGTTTTACATTATTATAGCACCCATGAGATGGAATATTTCATTTTATTATATGTATATAATAACTTAATAAATATTTAAAATTTACGTTTGTTTGGTTTAGTTGTTTTCTTTGTATATTATTCTAGGTTTCTAAAGCAGATAGTTGTGGATCGTTGAAGCACGTCTATAATGTGTTGTTTATGATGATCTTGTTGTTTATGACATTTGGATTTGTTTTCCATTTTATTGATTTATATGCTGTTTTTTATTCTGTACCATGAATTGTTTTTTTTTAAATATTTCTAGTTTAGAGACCTCCATTGGCGGTCGCTGAAGGCCGGCATTTCAGCCAGCTTCAGCGACCCCCAATGGCGGTCGCTGTAGGCCGACATTTCGGCTGACTTCAGCGACCGCTAGTGATGGTCACTGGAGGTCGACATTCAGCCCGCTTCGGTGACTGCTAGGTGGTCGCTGTAGGCCGGAATTTAGGCTAGCTTCAGCAACCGCCAATTACGATCGCTGTAATCCAACAACTTCGGGACTAAAGCGACCGCCATTGGGGGTCGTTGTGTGGTCCCTATAGGCCTTTAGAGACCGCCAATGGCAGTCGCTATAGGGAGAATTTTTAGTAGTGCATGCGTGAAGGTATTTGATCAATCAAACTCATTTCAACTCCATATGACCCTTGTTCTTCTCAATCCATCAACTCAACATCTGAGAACCTACCAAATTGTATTTTCTTCTATGTTTCTTTTGAACTTGATTCAGTTTTGAAAAAACTCTTAAGGGTAACAACTTCTTGTTCAATCCCCATACTATTTTGGACTTCTCCTCCAATCTCAAGGTAAGGTCATTGATGAAATTTTCCTATTCATTTATTATGATCATTAGTTCCACTACATCATTATCCCTTTCAAGGATTGATGAATGTTGTTTGAACAGTTCTTCCATTCATTCAATTTCAGCTTCAAGCTGACCAATAACTTCTGATGATTCTTTACCCATTGATTTCCAATTATGGCATCTATTAAAATTATTCTCAAGATTACCAAAGATTCTTGATGTTGGAACCTAGGATTAAAATTTGATTTCAATTAGTTATCTCTAGATTTATCTGTTTATTGGTCCGAATTTTCCCTTGCATCCATCATGAAATCATGATTTCTAGTTTTAAACTCTAGTTATTCTTTTTCATAGAATTCATTATCATCATCTTCCTCTTCACAGAAAAAATACTTTTTCTATAATTTTTTTTCTATATTTGAAGTCTCCCAATTCAAAAAAAACATTTTAGGGCTTCTCAATGTGTTCAGCTTTTCTTACTTCATCTTCATACTTTATGGATCACTGTGAGGCAATGTGCCCAAATTTTCTACAAATAAAGAAAGCCAAAGGAAATATCCCATTAAAGTTACATTTTCCATTATGGAACTTCTTGGTAATGAGGGAAAAAATTTGTTTTTTTTGATCGTCTTCACCACTAATATCTTTTGAAATTTTCCATTTGTCCATGTATTTGAACACCATTTCCATTCTCACTCTAGTCATAGAATATTCATGTTTGACCGTCATTTCATATGACACCAGGCTGCTCTGCGGATGATCTAGATAATGTTTGGGAAGATCTCTTTCATCAAGGGATAAACTATTTTCATTGTATAGGGGTGTACTTCTTATAAATATTTTCATTACAATATCAGTTTCTATTATTTTTTCGCATAGACCAAAAATTTCTCAAAAATATTTAGTAATTTGTTTGAAGAAGGATTTTTCATTCCCATCAGGATACATCTTCAGATCTGCAAACCTATTGTGAAAGACTTGTAGTTTCACCTCCTTTAATTTTATATCTCATTCATTATTGTTATTAATTTTATCCCAGATTCATCTTTTTTTGGTGAGACTCCCCACATTTAGATATATCTGATCATAAGGGGCTACTGTGAGAACATATTGTGCTTTAACATCTGCAATGAGAAATTTCCTATCTGCATCAGTCATAGCAAGCACTGTTGGATCTGTAACATGTATTACTTGCACAGAAGAAAATAATACTTATATTCCAAGAGATATTATATGAGATCTCATTTAGTTAATCCATATCTGAAAATTACTTCCAACGTAGAGTGGGACTCCCTTGAAATTGGATGATTTTTCTATAATTCTATAAGAAAGATCGAACACCAGCAACCTCTCTCTGATACCACTTAAAGGACCCTGGGACACAAAAAGAGGGAAGGGATGAATCAAGGTGTCAACTTTTCCTTTTATTATTTTAGATCTTGTTCCCAAATAGGTAGGAACTTGTTAAATCTATCAACAAAAAGAAAGCAAGAAGATGACACGAAACTGTTATGGTCTTGTCCCCGTTAGGTACAAGAGGATTCCAAAAATTCTTCTGTAAATTGTGTGGATCTATAGAAGTTTCTTCCTCATACATCCTGATATTTTTTCCAACCACAATTAGAGTGTACATTGGTTTGGAATTATGCACCTTGAATTTATTAGATATCTATCTTGTATATTTTTCCTGAGATATGAAAGTGTAATCCTTCTTCTGAATCACATGGAACCCTAAAAAGTATGGGATTTCACCAATCATTGAATTTTAGAAATCTGATTTCATGTGATTAGAAAATTCATCCACTGATCCCTACCTACTTCCACTAAAAATAATATAATCCATCTATACTAATACTATAAACTGATCCTTTTGAGAATTCTTCATAGAGAGATTTTGATCCAATCCTCCTCTTTTAAACTCATGATTTCTCAAAGAAGAGTCCAACCAATTGTTCGATTCTTGTGGTGCATATTTCATGCCATAGTGATATTCCTATAATTTTTAAACCATCAGTTCATTATTTCCAAGAGAGAACCCCATGGTTTTCTTGATGTATTTTGCTTCTTCTAAAAATCCATTTAAGAATGCGGTCTTGACGTCCATTTGATAATCTTTAAAACCTCTTGGGATTTCCATGGGAAGAAATAACCTAATTGACTCCAGTCTTTCAATAGGAGATGATGTATCTTTAAAATCAATGCCTTGGATTTGTGAGTATCCTTTAAAAACCAAGCATGCCTTGTTTCTGGACACATTTCCATGCAATTCAAATTTTTTCTTGAAGATCCACTTTGTACCAATCCCATTGTGACCATTGTGTCTCTTGCCTAGGTCCCATGTCTGATTCTATTCAATATGGTCTAACTCTTTATTCATGGATTTCACCCATGATTCATTCTTTATAGCTTCTTCAAATTATAATGGTTCCATAACTAATATAAATACAGATTGTGTATTATTCCTCATTCACCATGTTTGTGTGCGTGTAGTCCAATCCCCAAGAATATTAGATTGATCAATTTACGCTCTTCATTTTCTCATTTAAGATTAAACTTAATTCTTTTCAACCACGAGTTCATCTTCATAGTCTTATTATGAGTAAACATCTTGATGTGGATCCTAATAACTTTTTACAACTTTCTCTGTTTCTATATTTTCATTTTTTCAATGTTCACTATCTTCTTCACCTTATATCACATTAGCATATGAATTCCTCGAAGCATTTGTAGTTTTTTCTTCAAGGATCATAACATCATTTCTTTACAAAATCCTTCATAAGTGCTTATTGAGACACTTTTAGTATTTTCCGCACATTGAGTATCCAAGGAAAATTCCTTCATCTGCATTGTCAACATACTTCCCTTGAATTCATTCATTCTTTCAGATGAAACATTTACATCCAAAAACAATAAAGTATTTCAAATAGGGATTCCTTCCATGCCAAAATTCATATGCTGTATTTGTATAACCTATATAAATCCCTATTTTATTTTGAATATACACTGAATCTTGTATGACCTCTTTCCGGTAATGTTTAGGAATATGAATATCAATCAGTATAGGTCTTGCAATGTTGTTCACTTGTCGATTCTTGCACTCAACAACACCATTTTGCTGTGGAATTCACACAGAAACTACCACATGTTGTATCCAATGTTTCTCTAGGTAATTTTTAAATTTAATAGACATGTATTCACCTCTATTTTCATATAGCAACACTTTTATTGTTTTTCTAATATCATTCTCGGTGATTTGATGATATGTTTTCATGCATTCAAGAACTTGTCGTTTCCTATGTATAACCATTTCACATGACATTCTACTGTAATAATATATAAAATGGATAAAGTACCTTTTTACATGAGTTCTGACAACATTTATCGGGTCACAAACAACTGTGTGAACAAGATCAAGAAGATGAGATGTTATTTTCTTATTTAGACGATATGAACTGAAGACCAGCTTCCCCCAAATGTATGCAGTGCAAGACTTTTCACGTTCATGATTTAGGGTGGAAATATCATTGATAATCATTTGATTTGATATATTTTCCATGTCTTGTTGATTGATATTCAACAATCTTCGATGCCATAGGTTATTTTCATCTTCAAAATTCGTGTAGAAAATATTTTCTTTACTATCAACCAGATACAAGTTGCCTTTTATTTTGCATCCTTTCATAATTGACTTTCCAATCATACCCTAGATAGGCATCCTTTATGATTAAAATTAACTATAAGTCCAAAGTCAGAGAGTTGACTCACACTAAGGAGATTATGACATAGGCTATCCATATAAAGGACTTCAGTTTTATTTATTTATCCACTAGCTAGTTCTGTAATTCCATAGCCATTGATTTTTAGATCTCTATCATTACCAAACCACAATATTCCATAAAATCTCTTCTTGACATTCATTAACAAGTCAGTAATACCTTTCATATTATATGATCAACCACTATCAAGAATCCAGGTGTTGTTACTTTTTGTATCTTTGAGGGCTACCTCAGTAAGGTTGGATTTCTCAATTTTCTACGTTTATTTACTTGAGACCTTTGATTGAGTGTAGGACATTAATGGACTTTAAATTATCTCTTCCATGTACAAAGGTTCTTCATGGTCAAAATCATTTCCTAGAAGAGAAAACCTATTTGCTAGATCAGTTCTGTCTTATTGACGAGCTCTAACTTGTCTCCAACATCTATATGAGGTTTCCATGCCACTATTTTGCCTACAATAAATGGATTTATGGCCAAAGATAGAACAATGAAAACACTATACATAGAAATTTTTTATTCTATAAGTACTAGGATATGAGTTTTTTCTCTTCTGTTGAACTCCTAGCTCTCCCCTATTCAGATATCTCCTTGCCTCTTTACAATTGGACATAGTGTGACCAAGATATCCGTAGAACTCACGCATCATGAGAGGAAATGTCTTCTCACTTATATTTGTTCTCATGGATTTATACTTGGGATTTTTTTTGATTTTCGGTCATTCCTAGATGCTCGAGGATAATATTCTCTTATCCTTTCCATTTGATTTAAGGGTCTCTTTTTCATCACTTCTGGATACTTTTCAACATTATGAAATTTCAGCTTGCCTTTATTTTGTCCCAATTCATTTGAATCATTTGATGTTTCGGAATCCCAAATGATTCCACTATTTCCCATGCGTTCACGTATTTGATCACTCAAAATCATTTCATCTCCATCAGAACCTCATTCCACTCTATCCATCAACTCAGCATCTGAGAAGCTACCAAATTAAATTTTCTTCATTTCTTCTTTTGAACGTGATTCACTTTTGAGCACACTCCTAAGGGTAACAACTTCTTCATCAAGCCCCCAACTATTTTGGACTTCTCCTCTAATATAATGATTAGACCATTGAAGACCTTTTCTTCAATTATGATCTTTAGTTCCACTACATAATTATCCCTTTCAAGGATTGATGAATGTAGTTTCAGCAGTTCATCCAGTTATTAAATTTCAGCTTCCAGATGATCAATATCTTCTTACCACACTTCCACCATTTCTTTCCACTTATTAAATATATTAAATTTATTCTCAAGTTTACCAAAATATTCCTGAAGTTGTATCCTATGATAAACATTAGTTTTCAACTGGTTATCTCTATCTTGATCTGTTTATTGGTCAGACTTTTCCACGGTAGCCATCATGGAAGCATGGTTTCTAGTTTTAAATTATAATTATTCTTCTTCACATAATTCATTGTCATCACCTTACTCTTCATAGAAAAAACACATTTTGTATTTTTTTTCTAGATTTGATGTCTCCCTATTTGAAAAACCTTTTTAAGGCATCTCAATTTGTTCATATTTTCTTTCTTCATCTTCAAACATTCGTAAGCACTAAGAGTCAATGTGCCCAAATTTTCCACAACGAAAGAAAGACAAATGTAACATCCCATTAAAGTTTCCCTTTCCCTTATGAAACTTCTTGTAAATGAGGGAAATAATTTTTTTCCTCATCGCCTTCACCACTAACATCTTTTGAAATTTACAATTTGTCCCTATATTTGAATGCCATTTCCATTCTCACTCTTGTCGAAGAATATTCTAGCTTGAACCTCATTTAATATGACACCAGGATGCTTAATAGATCATACAAAGAATTTTTGGAATGATCTCCTTCATCAAGGGATGAAAAAGTTGCATTGTACAGGTGTGGAAGTCTTCTCAGTATTATCTTTACAATATCAATGTCTTTAATTTTGTAGCCTAGACCTCAAATTGATCCAACCACTTCAGAAATTTGATTGAAGTATGAGTTTGGATTCTCATCTGAATACATCTTCAGATCATCAAACATATTGTGAAAGACATGTAGTTTCACCTCTTTCACTTTTATATAACTTTCAAAAAAAATTCAATTTTATCCCACATGGACTTTGCTGAGGTGAGACTCAACACCTTTAGATATATCTGATCATAAAAGGCTATAGTGAGAGCATTCTGTGCTTTAGAAACAACATCAAAAAATTTCCAATTTGAATCAGTTATAGCCAGACATGTTTGATCCTTAACATGTATTCCTTGCAAAGTAGAAAATAAGACATCTATTCCAAGAGATATTAAATGAGTTATCATTATGTTTTCCAAATCTCAAAATTACTTCCATCGAAGAGTGGGACTCCTTTAAATGTGGATGAATTTTCCATAATGGTATAAAAAAGATCAAACACTAGCAAACTCCCTATAATACTACTTAATGGACCCTTGAACACCATAAGAGGGTTTGGATGAATCAAGGTTTCAACCTTTCTTTTTATTGTGTTGGATAATGTTCCCACATTGGTAGGAACTTTTTAAATTTTATAGTAAAAAGAATGTAAGGAGATGACACAACACTTTTAATTTGTTCACAGCAATTGGCTTCGTCTAAGGAGAAAATGTTGATAGTGTGTTAGCCGTACCAAAATATTTTAATCTTATCTATTTGTAGAGTACATGAGTTTGGTCACAGTATCTATGCTCTAGGAAACCTTTCCTCACAAATGTTCAGGGATGGATAATTCTTCCCTTGGAATATATCTATAATCTCTCCTTAGATCACTACTATGAGAGAATTCTAACTCAGTTTATTGTCTTGACTGTTACTACAATAGATTGTTATTGAAGTCTATATCTATGTCCATCACGAGACACTAAATGCATCAAATACCATAGTATACACCCACTAAATGACCAGAACACTCAACACTGATACTCAAAAACAGCCCTTCGCAAAGCTTCTGGGTGCTGGGATGGGCAGCGGAAGCCGGTGTGTCAGGAAATTACAATTTTTGCATCATCAGAGTGATGTTATGACATTGAATCTGGGGAGCTATCCTAGTACAGTCCGAGGACTATGCGTTGATTAGTCAGAGCAAAAAATAAACAGAACATGAACCTAGTTCGGAATTGACGTGTGCAAGTCTACCATAGGATGCCGATGATCGTTTCTCGAAGACTCCGAAGTCGAATACCTCTAGACCATACACACATGCCTCCCGAATCTACTCATGCACCGTTCTTTGAGATCTGGGTGCTAGTGTGGATCTTCGACGCTCACTTCAGTGCAGCGATGATCACCACAAGGGAAGAAGCTTCAATCCGAGATGGATGAACTTGAAGATCTTCCTTCGCTTGAGAGACTCTTTCTCTAGATTCCAGTAGGAGAGATAAGCCATCAATCTCAAAACATGAATAGTTTTCATGGGAGATCCCCTCTCTCACTTATATAGGGAGTGGTTAAAACACGCAGTATGGATTCCGGATCGCCCGTGTAATATACGGCTGCTATATAACTGTTATAAATAATTACTTACGACAAATAAAATTATTCCTTAAATAATATTTGTAATTTATCACTTACATGTAATATATAAATAAATTACATGATAAAATTGTGTCTTTAACTTGACTCACACCACCAACTAATTTTAAACATACCTAGGATATTAAAATCCATTGGAATAATATTAATACTTATATTTACTAAATAATCTTTAAATACATGTAATAAATAAATTCAACGAATTGTTTTAAACACGAATAATTAATGAATTTATTTATTCTTTAGTGATCTATAGAACATGGATAGTTCTTGGACCCTTTGGTGGGGCCCACGAAGTTCTATATTCCTATTCCCAGAATAAGGAAGACACTCAAGGTGTTATTGTGTGTGACCCTCTAGGCCCTTACCTCAGTAGCAGTGAATAATATCAGCCAACCTAGAGGGGGGGGGGTCTAACAACCCATCTAGGCCCCTATGGAGATAAGGAAAAGTCAAAGTATTGACTGCCTTCTTACGAACACGGTCCGTATAATATAATTTCTTCATCATCGATATCTCAATAAAGTAGAATGCATACCAGTGTCATCATTCTCTATTTTGATTTTTTTTAACTATTGATTTGTCTGGATGGTCTTACCTTCCACTACCATGGCCATGGATTTAATGAAGGTGCAACCATCCTAATAAACCAATCCCGAGATATATCCTCCTGAACTAGGAAGTGACAAATCCTTTCACGATCATTCCAACAATGTCATGCCATTAATGACATACCTGATACAAACTACCTCACCACAACTTTGTCTCCATGGTTTTATCCTTGAATCAAATGTACATAATTAAATGAAATCCATTGGCAATCATCCGATGTCTAAAGATCATTACATATTTCCATAGATTGGAACGAACAATGACACCTAACACATGTGGTGTTCCAATTACGCGGGTCAGTCTTCATGATCTCAAATACTAGAGATCATCAAGTGAAAACTTCAGGAGAAGAAGTCTCAATGCTTATGAGCCCCTAGCACCTGACGGTCACACATCATCTGTGTCCTTTAAAAATTATATAACTAGACCATAGGAAGTTACTTTAAGATTTCCGTCCTGAAATCTCATGGTTCTCATTATATCTTAGGTTCTACTATAACCCGTTGATGTGACAAGTAATATAAAGAAATTTCCATACACAAAGTTGATGCAGAAGTATCTACACTATTATGGAAAGATAAACACATGTATTATAACAATCTTAATACATGAAACAGTAATCAAAGTAAAAAACAGGTTGGGTCTAAGGAACCCATTTTCATCACTCCCACTTGCACTAGAGCCAACTGCAAATAGGATTCAATCCGCTAACTCTCACATGTGAATCATGCTTCCACTGAGAAATGGATTTAGTCACGGGGTATTCCACGTTTTCCTCTGTGGCTACTCTACCAACCGTCACTTCACCTCTTTGAGTAAAATCCCCCAAGAGATGAATCTTCCGAAGAATATGATTTTTTCTCTGGTGAGACCCGAGCTCCTTGGAAAGCACCACTACAACAGTATTATCACAATATACAGGTATAGGGTTGGCACTACAAGGTACCACACCAATGTCTAAGATAAAGCTATGTATCCAGACTACTTCCTTTGCTGCATTAGAAGCTGCAATATATTCAGACTCTGCTATAGAATCAGCAACCACAACTTGCTTCGAGCTTCTCCAACTCACTGCACCACTATTTAGGAAAACGATGTAGCCGGAATGTGATTTCATATCATCATGATTTGTCTGGAAACTAGCATCAGTGTATCCCCTCACAACTAGTTCGTCATCTCCTCCATACACCAGGAACATATCCTTAGTACACCTCAAGTACTTTAGGATAGTTTTAAAAGATTTCCAATGCAGCTCTCCTGGATTAGCATGATATCAACCCACCATAATTAAAGAAAAGGCAACATCAAACCTATTACATATATTGGAATACATGATAGAACCCACTACCAAAGAATAGGGTACTCAACTCATTCTTTCAATATCTTCTTATGTTTTTGGAAACATTTTCTTAGAGAGATTTACACCATGTGACACAGGTAACAATCCTCTCTTGGATTGTTCAATACTGTACCTTTTGAGTACCTTGTCACTGTATGTACTTTGAATTATCCCAAGAATCCTTTGAGATATATCTAGAAAGATCTTGATCCCTAGAATGTAGGTTGTTTCACCAAAGTCTTTCATGTAGAATCATTCATTTAACCATGTCTTAACTGAATGCAAGACTTGAACCTCATTTACCATAATTAAAATGTTATCAACATATAATACTAGGAAAATGATGGCATTCCCTTCAACCTTTTTATAGACACATGGATTGCTATCGTTTTTGATAAAACCATAATCTCTTATGGCCTCCTAAAAATGAACATTCCATGATCTTGATGATTCTTTTAATCTATAAATGGATCTCTACAACTTGAATAATTTATTGTCATTATTTGACTTGAAAAACTCTTCGGGTTGATTCATATAGATGTCATCAACCATCTTACCATTTAGAAAAGCTATTTTGAAATCTATCTGCCAAATTTCATAATTATTAAAGGTTGGTATTCCAATCAATATTCCGATGGATTTAAGCATTGCTACTGGTTAGAAGGTTTCATCATAGTCAATACCTTGACATTAACTGAAACCCTTTGCAACCACTCTTTCTTTAAAGGTATTAACCTCACCATCCAAGTCCAGCTTCATCATTAATACCCATTTTCATCCAATGGGATTTACATCAGCTAGAGGGTCTACCAAAATAAAATATTTATTTTTGTACATGGAATCCATCTCAGAATTAATAGATTATTTCCATTTAGCAACTTGTTTTCCTTCTACTGCTTCCCTGTTGGTTAAAGGTTCATCATCTTGAACGACTAATGTGTCACTTGACTTGGTGACAAGAAAACCATAATTCCTTAGTTCTCTAACCTCTCGTGTAGACCTATGCAGTATCTATGTCTCAAGAGTGACTTCTTCTTTCACTTTTTCTTATGGATATTTTTCATCTACCAACTCATTTGAATCTGGAGCTTTAACTTCATCAAAGTCAATCTTTATCCAACTGTTTCCAATAGAAATGTGTTCCCTTTCTAAAAATGTGGTGTATCTTGCCACAATGAATTTTCTATATAAAGGTTTATATAGGTATTATCCTCTAGTTTCCATAGGATAACATATAAAGATGCACTTAGTGCTTTTGGATGCTAATTTGTCACTTGGTAAAGTCTTGACAAATGCCTCGCACCCCCATACATGCATGTGTGTCAGGTTAGTTTTCATTCCATGCCATAACTGTTATGGAATCCCATTTACAGCTCTAGTTGGTACTCAGTTAAGGGTATATGATGCTATCTTCATGGCGTATCCCCAAAAGAATAATGGAAGGGTTGCATGACTCATCATTGATCTGTCCATATTCAGAAAGGTCCTCTTCCTCCTTTCACTAACACCATTCCATTGTGTTTTATAAGGAGGAGTGAGTTGGGATACTATCCCACAATCCTTCGAGTGATCAATGAAATCGTGGTTAAGATATTCTCCACCTTGGTCTAAGAGAAGTGGTTTTTTCTTCTTACCATGTTCGTTTTCTAATTCATTTTGGTATTACTTAAATATCCTAAAGGAATATGACTTATACCGCATTATGTAGATATATCCATACCAACTATAGTCATTGGTAAAAGTAATTAAGTATTGAAAATCACCCCTTTCCTCTACTGAAAATGGACCACATACTTCAGTATGTATTAATTCCAGCACTGTATTAGCTCTTTCTCCCTTTCCTGAGAAAGGTTCTTTGGTCATCATTCCTTGTAAAAAATATTGACATACATCTAAGGGTTCTCACTGTACCATGTCTAGATACCCTTCGTGATGTAATCTTATTAATGGATTCACATTTACATGACCAAGCCTGAAGTTCCATAGGCGGGTGTTATTTGGGTCATGCGGGCTATTATTGTCATTGATTGCCATTACTGAGTTCTCTAGTTCCAACATATATAAACCATCATTAAGATGTGCCGAACCATAATAGATGATATCTATATAAAAGAGACAATATTTATTTCCAAACATGAAATAAAAACTCATAGTGTCTAGAATTGACATAGAGATAATGTTTCTTGTAATAGAAGGTACATAATAGAAATTGTTTAAAACTAGAGCCAAAACAGTTGGGAAGGTTAAGTGATAGTCTCCCACTGCCAAGGCTGCCAGAATTGCACTATTTGTAGCTCAGAGATCCACTTGACCTTTTTAAATCATCTTGAACCTACTTGGTTTCAATATATGAATGAAAATGTGTCAGCCACATGCCGTATCCAATACCCAACTTTTAGATAATGATAGATTGCATTCAATGAAAAAAATACCTGAAGTAGAAGCATCAGTTTGCTTTTTCATCCCAGCTCTGCAAATCTTCTTCTTGGGGCCTTTTTTGACACATCCAATGCAGACAAATTCCTGCTCATTACATTGCCTCTGAATCTTTGCATTCTTTTCAGGACGACACATTGGTGTATTTGGGCTTGACAAGGCCTTAGACCCCTTTTCCTTTCCCTTTTTTTCAGGATAACCATAAGGACAGATGAATTGGTATTTTTCATATCCTTATCATATTTCTGAACTAAAGACAAAAGGTCCGGGAGTGACTTTGTCATATCATTCATATTATAATTGACAATTAAGGTTGAGAAGCTTGATAGTAAAGAGGAAAGAATGAGATCCACTTATAGTTCTTGGTTTAGTTTGAACCCAATGGCTTCCAGCCTCTCAATATACACAATCATCTTGAGTACGTGAGGACTGGCATGGTGCCCTTCTTCTAACCTGAAATTATAAAGAACACTTGAGATTTCATACCTTTATTGCATAGCCCTCTCCTCATATAGTTCTTGGAGATACGAAATCATCTTGTAGGCATTCTCATCCTCATGAATTTTTTGAAATTGGTTGGACAAGTTTGAAAACATGATGAATTGTACATCAAGTGAATCATATACATGATTTATCCATTTATTTTTTTCCACCATACTTGCTCCCTGAATAGGCTCAGCAGGAATTGGTGATTCCAACACATATACCTTCATTTCTTGGCGTAGTACTACACGCAACCACCTGTTCCACTCCTGGAAGTCATTTCCGGTCAGGATATTTTCTTTATCCAAGATCTATCGTAGAGATAAAGTACTTGTGGTGTTGGTGATTGCAATTTTGAATCTATATCAGATAAACATTTAGTAGTTAGTACATTGTCATGATTACCTTTTGGCATTTAGGATTAATAAATTATTATATCATTTTAATGTCTCCCACTATTTTAGAAAACCTTAACAGCCCTCACTATTAGATTCAGAATAATCTCTCTCTTGAGTATTATAGTGGCAATAATCCATGAAACCTCCCTCATATTCTACAAGCTAGGGATATGCCACTACTTGGAGGGTTTCAAGGTTGGAACTAGACTGGTCAACCACTAATTCTTGTGGTTCCTTGTGTTGTTGTGTAAATTCCCAGCTTTTGGAAGCTGAACATGATTCCCTCAACATCTTGCCTCCAATGTGATTTCTAGTTAGATAAGGGTAATCCTTGAGTACTCAATTAAGCTAACTTGACCCATTTATCTTATGAAAATGTCATGGTAGTAAGAGGCACTATCAACTAAGGCTGACGAGCACCCCAGACAACTAGTTTTGTTTAGATGAGAGAAATGGAAGGATTTTAGACTTAATATATCATTGAAAGATTTTTGATATTTATTTATTGATGAATATAATATTTTTCTATTTATTATGTTCAAACTGGGTTGTCACGCTCCCAACTGAACATGAAATAGAATAAAATTCATCACATCTTTATGCATTTTATCTTGATTACTATTCTATGTGATCACACAATAATCATGCAGACACATAAAATAATATACTATACATAAAGTAAATCATGTGATCTGACTGGTCTTGAGAATTATATAAAGATCGATCCGTAAAGAATCAACCTTGACCTAGGTGCATCCATTCCCGAGTCGTGACTTGACTCATGTCGCAGCTTTCCCAATGTAATGCGTTTGGCTTCTATCTAGTTTACCTCCTTATCTTGGTGGGGTATGCGTCTGGAATAATAATTTAATTAAAAATATACTCACACATATGCGAGGAGGTCTAGGGGTACAAAATACATATTCTGAATTGAAAACACATGACCTTATATATATATATTTGAAATTAAAAGGAAGATTCACAGAATGTCATTTATTAAATTAATTATTACAATCATCACACACATTGAATAAATAAATAAACAAATAAATACCAGCCATACAAAGTTCAGTCACTTGCTCAAGATAATTCGGGGTAAAATATGCACAGGAAAATTAAATTGCAATAAAATTAAATAGTTCAAGGGTTTTCTAATCAATTAAATGAATTTGATTAAATTAAAATAATTTATTTTATCAGTTCCTTTTGTTTAATTTAATTTTAATTCAAAAAATTAAATTAAACCATTAATTTAATTTTAATCTTAAATTAAATTAATATTTAGGATTAAAATAATTTAAACCCACAAATTAACTCTAATTAATTTAATTAAAAAAACAAAATTAATTGAAACTGATTTATGGTAGGGTTACCTCTAGCCGGGGAGTCCGGGAGGACTATGAACCGCTGTGAGTATCTTAATGGAGCAGTGCCAAACCATGGGGTGACTGTAGCGTGACCGTGCGGTCCAGTGGTACTTATGATGGCAAAGCTTTCCATCAAGCAATAAATTCCACTGGAAGGGGAAGAGGCAACAAAACACAACTTTGGACAGCCATAAAGGTGGATGCCCGTTGCTTCGGCTAGCCACATGGGAGAATGCCCGCTGATCCTGCAGAAGGGAGGAAGTGTGGTACCTTCGTCCAGTGGTAGCAGGGAGTGATGAGGGGCGGCAATCCGAGCAGGGCGACTGTCTGATGTGGCGTGACCAGCCCTGTCCAACCAGAGGGCGGCAGGCAGTCTGGGGCAGCTCGGGGAGGCGAGTCCAGCGTGGCAGGTCCAGTGCGGGAAGTCCGGCGCTGCGGCGGTACAACGAGAAGGTGCGGGCGTCTGGGTGGCAGTGGGCAACAGACTCACTCTGGTTCTATGTGGGACAGAGGCGCGACCGATGTTCGGGTACCGGGCGGCACGACGTGGCCTAAGGAGGAGGGAGGCGTAGTCTGATGGCAGTCCTGCCGGAGGTGCAAGGGTGAGGCTTGGGCGGGAGGCTCAAAGATGGGTGCAGTGCTAGGGTTTTCACCCTCAAGGCAGGCACACCCCACATGGAAGAAGACCCCCCTTTTTGGAATTCTTATTTTATTTGAATTTTTTTAATTAAAATAAAACTCCCCTATTTTTTAATTAAGAGAATGAATACCCCAAAATGGGGTCTCAGTCCTCCCTTTTTTTTAAAAAAGAATATAATTTTATAAATTAAAAAGAAGACTTGACATGACCCCATGTCTTGAAATAATATTTTATTTGAGGAAAATAAAATAAAATAAAATAAAATATATTATAATATTATTTTATTTTTCTCCTAAAACATAAATTACCTGATTTGTTCCACCTACCAGATTCATGCCATAATGGGGCCAAATTTTGATATTTTGAAGAACATATTAATAAAATTAAAAACACATTTTTCTAAAATTTTAATCCGAATAAAATTTAAACTGATGATTCGATTCGATTAAATATTTAAAATGGCCATAACTTTGCCATTCAAAAAGAGATCGACAGGCGGTCGGTTGCATTGGAACCGATTTAATCCCTCGTACTTAAATTTTATGAAATTTAATTTTTTCTTTTCACTTTGAAAAATAATGTGTCACTCTAATACCACTACTAGGTACCTGGATGGATTGCGGAAGCCGGTGGGCCAGGAAATTAAAAAATTTTCATCACCGGAGTGACGTTACGACGTCGACTACGGTGAGCTATCCCCGTACGGTCCAAGGACTACACGCTGATTAGTCAGAGAACAAAATAAACAAAACATGTACCTAGTTCGAATTTGACACATTCAAGTCTGCCATAGGATGCTGGCAATCATGGCTTGATGTCTCCGACGTCAAAGACCTATGGGTGTTCCACACAAGACTCTTGAATTTGCTCGCATGCCGTTCGTCAAGATCCAGGTGCTAGATTGTATCTTCGACACTCACTTCAGCGCAGTGACGATCATCGTAAGGGAAGAAGCTTCAATCCGAGATGGATGACCTTGCAGATCTTACTTTTGTTGAGAGAACCTCTCTCTAGATTCCAGGAGGAGAGAGAAGCTCTCAATCTCAACACATGAATAGTTTTCATGGGAGAGACTATCTCTCACATATATAGGGAATGTTTAAAACACGCGGTATGGATTCCCAGCCACCGTGTAATAGATGTCTGCTATATAAGTGTTATAAATAATTATTTATGACAAATAAATTATTCCATAAATAACATTTATAATTTATCACTTACTTGTAATATATAAATATATTATGTGATAAATTTGAGTCTTTTACTTGACTCACACCTCATGCTAATATTGAACGAATCTAGGATATTAAAATCCATTCGAATAATATTAATACTGGTATTAACTATAGAACCTGTTAATACATGTTATAAAAAAATTCAACGAATTATTATAAACTTTAATAATTAATGAATTTATTTATTCTTTGGTGATCCATAAAACATGGATAGTGCTCGGAACCTTTGGTGGGTCCCACCAATTTCTACATTTCTATTCCCAAAATTGGGCAGATTCTAAAGGCACTATTGTTTGTTACCCTCAAGGCCCTTACCTCAATAGATGTGAATAATATCCACCAACCTGGAGCGGTGTCTAGAAACACATCGAGGCCCCTATAGAGAAAAGGCAATGTCAAAGAAATGAATACCTTCCTATGGACATGGATCATGTAATATAATCTCTTCATCATCGATATCTCAATAAAGAAGAATGCATACTTGTGTCATCATTATTTATTTTGATTTATTTTATTTGTTGATTTGTCCAGACGATATTACATTCCACAACCATGTTCATGGATTTAAGGAAGGTGCAACCATCCTAATCAACTAGGCCAGAGATATCTCTTCTTGAACTCGGAAGCGACAAATCCTTTTTCAATCATTAAATCAATGACATGCCATTAATAACATACACAATAAAAACTACCTCACCATGAATTTGTCGCCATGGTTTTCTCTTAGAATCAAATGTAAGTAATTAAATGACATCCATTGACAATGATCTCAATTATAAAGACCATTGCACATGTTCGAAGATTGGAACAACCAATGACACCTAAAACATGCGGTGTTCCAATTATGCGGGTTAGTCCTCATTAAATCAACTACTAGAGATCATCAAGTGCGAACTCTATGAGAAGAAGTCTCAATGCTTATGATCCCCCCATCACTTGATGGTCACACATCACATGTGTCCTTTCAGAATGATATAACTGGACCTTATGACGTTACTTTATGATTACTGTCATGGCATCTCAGGGTTCTTATTATAGCCTGGGATCTACTATAACCCTTTGATGCGACACGTAATCTAAGGACATTTACACACACAAAGTGGACGTAGAAGTATCTACACTATTATGGCAAGATAAACATATGTATTATAAAAATTGAATACATGTAGAAGAAATCAAATTACAAAACAAGTTCGGTCTAGGGCACCCACTTTCAACAAAATCCCCTTTGCAAAGATAAACCCTTCAAAGAGCACACCACTTCACAAATCTCAACCCCTTGCAAAGATCTCTACAGTGCATAAAAAACCCTTCATTGAGATCACTACCTCACAGAGAAAAATACTTCTCAACGCAGATTGATCCAACGTAGATCTCCCTATCTCCATGAATATATCATGACGTAGAAGCATTTGAATTATACATGAATTTAAAAGTCTCTTCGCAAAGCTCAACATCACATAGAATAATAATCTTAAAGGACCACCCCTTGCTTAGTGATGTCAATGTGACCCCAGATTTTCTATCTTCATATCATGTGGAATGAAGAGGGGTGGCCACTTATTTAGAGGCCCAGTCGAACATGGAGCTCCACTTTTTCTGGCGTGACATCTGGATCAGCCAAAAACATATTCCCAAAGCATTTCTATAATCACAATTCTCATTGTAACCACATATCTCTCCATCAAAACCCTTTTCACCACCACAAAGAACCACTACATAACCTCATTCGCAATGCAGGTCTCATAATCACATAGCACACCAAATAATTTGGCGAACACTGTGAAACTACATCACTTTAAAAACTGCTTACAGCTTGATTTGTATGATCAATTTCCTTGTAATATGCCTTATCATACATTAGAGGATTGACAAAAAACACAAATAATACTATTATTTCAACAAAGAAGATCCTTGGGTACAATAATATTAACATTATTATAAAATCTAAAGTTATTTAAACCTACATCTAACACCAACTATAAGAAACTGACCATAATCATTACTTAATCTAGAGTCTCTTGCTTAGATTTGATTTTTTAGATTTGAAAAGAACTTTTAGGTTTATATATATTAAGATTTAGGTCATAAATATTAAATAACTATCCCATATATTATAGAAAATTAAATTTTACTTAGTATTAATTTTTTTCAAAATATAAAACCTTTAAAGAGAAAACTATTTTTTTCCTGAAAAATATTCATAACATTCAACATGAATTATTCCATTCCATTACCTATATGTAACCGCTGTGATTTTATTTTTTCAAAACATGGGATGAGCATAAAAATATTCATAAGGGATGTAAAAATAAATAAATAATCCATTAGTCCATGAATACTTATAAGAATTTTCCATTTCAAAAAATAATTTTCACTAAAATATTATTATTTTCTTATCCACGAAATAACTGTCATTTCCCAATGATTTTCATAAAACATTTCATAATAAATATTAATTCAAAAATAAAACTCATACGGCTTTTTATTTTGTCAATAAATACTCAAAATAGTTTTTTTACATTTTTTTACTTTTTAAACTTATAAAGTTGCATATACATTCCTTTACATGGTAAAATCATACTATTTCCATAAAGTCCCATATAAATCATAAGTAAATCATATAGGTAAATTGTGGAATAATTTTTATTTCAATAATTCATGTTATTTAACCCTCATGGTTACACATGGAATAACCACCATATTTATAATTAATGTAATCATCACAATTCGCATGAAAATAACTATCATGATATTACATGGAATAACTATCAAAGTACATTCCCATAATCTATTAGGAGAAAATAAATTATTTAACTCCACACATTTATCGAAAACAATTGGGATCTATAATGATCTCACACAACATTAGTTTATAATAAAACCACCCATCTATATAAATAATGACCAAGGACCATAAATAATCATAATATATGAAATATTGAACACCTAAAACATTTTTAGATATTGATATATCATTTTTCATTAAAAACATTTTAAAAATAACTATAATAAATGGAAGGAGAGTTTTTATTCTATGAAAACATGGAGTCTTGGAAAGTTTGAAAAATATCAAAAAATGGTTATGATAGTGGGAAGAGTCATTGTCACCATATATTTTAAAATAAAGTATTCCTTTTATCATCTGTAAAGAAAGTAAAAACATTCAATGAGAGGAATTCCTTATGAAACCCATCGAAATAAAGTTAAAAGAAATGTAATATTTCTTTTATAATTAAGTTACTTCCATATAAATACCTCCATAAAATAATTTAAAAAAATATGGACATGGAAGGAAAAGAATGTTTAAGGGGAAACATTAAAAGAGTATTTTTAAAATAATGCCCCTTAACTTGTGTCTGACTCATAAAGCAAAATCATTATCTTATAAAATATTTAAGAGTTGATTATTATTTCATTTTTTGGAAAAATTTTAATTTTTATTATTCCATTAACTTCATCTCATACCATGCTATATTTAATTATTTAATTATTCTAATTCACATGAGAGGTTTTTGTAATATTAATTTTATAAGTCAAAAATAGTCGTAGAAAGATGAATATAGTGAACGGTTTTTTTATATAATCATATCTAGAAAATAATTATGAAATAATAATAATTTATGCCTATAATATAGTTTTTAAACCAATTATAAATTATGGATAGAAAAAATGATCTATGTTACAATTATAGAGATGTTAGGTCGTATGTTTGCTTGAGTAACATTTCTATTTTTCAACGATCATTACGAAAAAAAGGTAAGTATCATTTTATCTATATGGAATGATAATAATACTAAAAATATCATATTATTTAATTTATTATACATATATATATATCATCTATGTGATGTTGTTCTAGATAACTAATCGCAACACTTTATGGATGTGGTAGTCCACACACACACAAACGACATTATCATTTTATAGTGTATAGAAAGGTATTAAATTAAAAGCCATATTATATTTTTAGAATGATATATATGTAATTAATATAATATATATACATTAATAATATCATTATAACCATCCATGAGATAATGTGATGGAAAATGAATTGTATTGGGTTGTGAGGCGGTAGTCCTTCGTACACATGAAGGATGGTCTTGTTTTCCATTTGATAGAAGAAGAGATAAATATAGGTTTCTACATTAACATAACAACACCTAAGTATATATAATATAAAATTTTAATTATATATTATTAGTTAAACATAATTTTAAGGACATAAAAGAATAAATAAAACTAAAACATATAGTCAAATACTATACCAATTCTTTGGAATTTCTCCTTCGATTAACACTATAATCCTTATAAGGCTAGTGTTATGACAACAAACCTCTAGAATGAGAATAGGGATTCAATTAACATATTTTAGAATTTATTGGAAGAATGAAACAGGGTTTTATGTGTGATGTAAAATGAATAAGATATGCCTTTTATAAGATAAGGGAGGGGGCCTCTTTGAATTTTTAAAAATAATAAATTAATATAAATTATTTTTTAATTACAACTCGATACACACTAATTTATTTAGGATAAAAAATGAGTATGTAATGAAATACTCTCAGAAAATAAAAATTATTTATGTTTAACTATGTTTTTACCTTTATCATTTGGTTAAACCATACTTAACCATTTTTCAAATTACCACAATATTAACATATTCTACACATTAAGGGTTAATAATGATACTATAAAATTAAAAAAAACTAATAATATAACTTGTTTAATGTTATTAATCTTATAAAACTGATTTGGATGGAATGGATAATTTTAGGATGTTTATATAATTTAATAAATTTTTATCTTCATAAAGTATCAATAATGTCACTTTTGGAACTAGTCATTTACTCAGATTTTTATATAATCAAGACAACCAAAAAAATGAATATAAAAACTGCCGTATCATGTAAATGATACAATTTTCTGAATAATTCATGAATAAAATTAATTATAAATTATTATATTATTTTTAAAATAATTAATTTTATTTTCCATTAATTGAAAAACTTATATGTTAGTGTTTTGTAAGAGTTTATGGTATTTATTTTTCACTATAAATGAATAATATATTTTCGTAATGAATACAAATCATTTATATTTCATAATAATATTTTTATCTAAACATAGAATCTCATTATACCCATGTTAAAAAGATATTTGTAATGTAAAAAAAAAGTGTGACATTTTTGAATTTTCTTTAAATATACTGTTGTAAAGTTTATACTCACATCCAAATGAAAATGTATATATAATTGAATATTTGAATATTATGAACGAAATAGAATCATAAAATAAAATTAATTCAAGTGTTAGGGTCATTTTATAGTGTATATCATTTTATTTTTAACATTAATTTCCTGATTTACCCTTCACCGTGATAATAAAAATTACTAAGGTTACTATTGATATTAAACAAAATGAAAAGAACAATTTAAAAAATTTGGCCCAACATATTAAAAATATAGAATATGTTTTTTAGAATTAAAAACATATAATTTATACAATTTAATGTAAAATTAATCTGATAAAATGCAACATAAAACAGTTTTTCAGAAAAATGTCCCTTTTAAATATAAATTGTTTTATAAAAAATTCAAGTGTAAAATTCATTTAGAAAACCCTAATTATAATATAATAAAGTATAAATAACCAAATAAATATTTAAATTTAATCAAAATTGAATTTTATATTTTAAAAACATTAAAATAAAATATAGTTTTGAATAAAAATCTATATATTTAACTATTCCTAAAAAAAGACATTTTATAAAATTCTGATTTTTTTTGATAATATAATTTCAATACAATGAAATAAAAAATAAACTCATATTTTCAAAATCCAATTATATAGTTTTGAAATCAAACTTTTAAATAAAACCATATATTAAAATTTTTTGAATATACAATTTCATTTTTTGTTTTAAAAAAATTATAATGAATAAAAATATCTATTTCTATAATAATAATAAATATGAAAATTATTTATTCTATCATTACATGCCCTGTTAACATATTTATAGTACAAGTGGGTAAAATTTCTAACCAAAAGATGAATAATTTGTTTCACAATGCGTTAGTAATTTTCAAATATTTAGCCATGGTCATTAAAACCAAATTGAGTTGTGAAGAAGGAAAAGTTATGATACCATATGATGGAATTATTAATAATTCTTAAATGATTATGAAAAAATATGTGGAATGACTATGTATGTTACTAGTGTTATAATAAAACAATTCTTTGATTATGAAGGGTATGTGATACCAACTATTTTTACAAATTTTAAAAATATTAAGGAGTTAAAAATCACACTAAAAATTGAGGAACATATAGTTTCTAAAAAATAATAAAAAATGGTTACTGAATAAAATATTACAATGTAATAGAAAAAATCATGAACTGATGAATCTTAGTAATGGATGTTTTGTGTTATATCATTTATCTTATATGATAAGTGATGTTTTTAATGAAAAACAATTATGAATAATATGAGGTGTTAGATGTGGTTTTTTATACATTAGAAAATATAATATATTTGTAAAAAATGATGAGGATAAAATTATTTTCATTAGAGTTAAAAGCTTTTATTTGGGATATTTTCTAAAATATGAGTGATTTGATACCACCACTATTTATTGGGATTTGGAATAATAAAATTATATTAAATTATATTCTCTATACACATTGAATGTCATATATGATATGGATATAATAGTTTCCTTGAAAAATTATCCAACTAAAGTAAATTTACATTTTTTATATCATAAAGAATCTTTTTTTTCATGGTTTTTTTATTCTAGAATGAATATAGAAACTAAAGGACTATTTAGAGTATGTTTAGAATAATAAAAGATAAATTTTTAATAAATAGTATATTTTTAATGTAAAAAAATAATTATATATTTTATTATATCCAAAAAGGTTTACGGTATGTTGGTAAATGATTAATCAAAACAGTTACCTTAGTTACCAAAATATATTAATGATAATTTCTTATGGAAATTATTGAAATAATATTGTTGATGATGAACTTTTAATAGTCATAAGTATAAAATAGATGTTAGTAAAATAATGAAATTTAATATAAAAAAGTTAATGAGTTTGAATATGATGTTCATGGAGTTGATCATTATAAATATGACTCCTATATGTAACAATTATTCAAAATAGATTAATTTATATATTTTACTCAATAAATAGTTTAGTGTGGGAGTTTTATCTGATGCCCACATAGAGATGTAAGAATTATATTTAGATGTAATGATTTATGAAAACCATAAAAAGTATAAAATATAATCTAGAATTCTATTATTAAAATTATTATACGAAAGGAATGTTTTTTTGATTTTTTAGTATTATTAAATGATTATAAGAATATAAAAAGCATCATATTATAGAATAGGAAATTTTAACTTTAAAATTGTTTTAGATTTTCTATATATATGTATAAATCATGAAGTGTAATAATAATTTGAATATCAGGTTATGAGTTTTATTTATCCCTAATTGATGTTCTTCATGAAATATTGTAGGTTTTAATAAATTGTTAATGTTTGTGTGAGTATTATTTCCATTTCCTTTCCATAGACAGTGATGGTCACACTAGCCCCTCCCCCCTCGCTGGGGGAGGGTCCTCTGATGTCACTTCCAAGAGATTGACCAGTTCCAATCACCACCTTTTCAAATATGTTTTTCTTACCTACTTTACCATAGATTTCTTTAATTCCAAACATACTTGAAAGTATCAATGTCTCCCTACAATTGTCTATCTAAATTTCAGAATTCACTAATGTGTCCTCCCTACCGTATCTGACCTTTATTATTCAATTCAATCATCACAGATCATCAATGGATCTCTTTGATCATTTTATTTTTTAATCACAGGGTCTTCAATAACAATATGTGGTGGGTATTATTGATTCCAAATAGATCACGAGTTGATTTTCATCTAAAGATGACATGATTTGTTCCTGGTCAAACATGCCATATACCAGTCATAGTTTACACTTTATTTTGTTCAAATGGTTATATGACTTTCATATTAATTGACACTCATCAATAATGGAGATTTGGGTAATATTTATTGAGCATTCATTCCAATTTCGCAACCTTTCAATTATTCATTTTCTAGGAAATATTGTAGGGTGTTATCTCTATTTGGATAGTAGGACTAGGGTAACATGTCATATGATCTCATTGAGGATTTTTCTTGATGTAGATATGTTTAAGGAATTTGTCTCATCCTAATGAATGTCCTTGGGTGAGGAATTCCAAAATAATAAGTCTGTCATGTTTGAATCATGGTATGAGTTCTCTTATTCATGTAATGAATTGGGGCATCACATGGATTTTTGTAGGAAAAGGGGGTTGAAGCATGTGGGAACTAGTTTTGATGTTTAGGTAACTCAGGTCTCATGCCATACAATTGGGTGTATAATGTTTCTGTATGTGTTTCACAAGTAGGAATTTGAGGGAGCTAAAGGTTATGTGGATGTTGGTACATTATCAGGTGAAGCAGTAAACCAGAAGCTGGTAATGGTGTCACATTATGAACCGAGTGTCACTGGTGTTTTTCATAGGCTGAGACAGGATCGGGCATGCCCTTAGAGTGATAATAAGGTAACATAGTATTCTCACGATAGTGTTATGGTGGATATGAATTTTCATTTATAGAATGGGGGTGTTAACCAAATTGATGGTGTTGAAGTAATTGAGTGGTGAATGATGTTTTGTACAATGAAAATGCATAAAGAAGTAGGGATGGTGCTAGGGAATATGATGGGATGTTATAGGATAATGATGCTAGTCATAAAGAGATAGATTCCCATTTAGATACGAGTAAGGAATTTATGTAATAGGTGGCTAGAGTTAATTCCCAAGCTACTGGGGAGAATCTTCCTGGCCAGGTCTTGGAGGATACTAATATTTAACCACAGTTTTGGGGAGTGGATTTGTGCATCCTAGAAGTTCAAATTTATTTTGACAAGAACCACGAAATGAGGATCATGACATTGATACATAGAATGTTAATTTCTAGGAGTTAATTTAGAAACATCATAGCTCTTTGAAAATAACTGATAGGTTGGAGGATTTTACTGATGATGAAAAAGTGAATGATAATAAAACTATCAAAGCCCCAACCCATGGAAAAGTATCTTTCAAAGACATCATCATGAATGAGAAGAAGATGATGGTATATATAAAGATTTTCACCTCTTCTCCCCCAAATAGGAGGCTGATGAGGGACTGTTACTCTATTCCAAGGACCCTATCCACTATGTCTTCTTATAAGTTGTCAAGTTGGATTGATGCTGATATTCTTAAAACCATCCTTCAAAGTACCTTTTAAACAAAATGTGAGTGTATTGGTGAGTTTGATTATAGTAATGACTTTTTTATTGTGACTTGAATTTTTTCTTATTATGGTTGTGGGGAATCTGTTATCCCCATATTCTTTTCTTGTGTACTATTTATTTTTATTAATAAATATATAGAATCTTTTGCATCTGACTGGACTTATCTGGTAATGTGAGTATGATTCTTGTATTTTGATATAGAATATGCACATAAATCAAATTTTTTTTTTAACTGGATAATAAATGATATTTACCACATCGAGTTCCATAAAATATGTGTTTGGAATACTAGTGGTGTTCGTATTTTGATTTCAACATAACTGAGTTTTGTGAGGTACCTAGCATAAAGTCCATCATAATTTTAACAACCAATTTTTTTTAAAAAAGATAATAAAACCATATTATTGATAAATAAAAAGGTAATTATGTTGAAAAATTGATTTATCATTGAAAAATAACTTAATAAATGTTGTAAATGATTTGTGTAATGTAAAAATTCTAGTTAACACTTTGAAATATTCAATCGAATACTTTTTGAGTTAAATTATATGTTGGTTCGATATTCAGAGGCATGTAAATCTTCAGTAAGGACATCATAAAATTACAAAGTATATTATTTTAATCACACACAATTTATTTTAAATAATTTAATTACTCCATAGTGGTACATCGTATAAGAAATATGTGACCACTGTAAGGTATGGAATGTTGTGTTTACCCTTGGTGGGGTATAACATTTGTAAGCATAATACATTTGAACACCTCACTCATAAAAATAATTTATCTAATAATTTTTATTATATTATTTTAGAATTTTTTTGAGTAACTATGAAATAGATCATTGTATATGAAATCAGAGACCACTATTCAGTTCAGGACAAAGTGTTTACCCAAGGCGGAGTATAACATTTGTATGCATCAAACATTATGACGTATTTATCCAAAAAACACTTTATATATATATATTATTATTTAATTCGTTTTTTAATCATAAAATTTTAATATATCTATTAAGGTTCATCGTATGAGAAATCTGAGTCCGCCATTAGGTTCGAAATGTGGAGTTTATCATAGGTAGGGTGTTACTTCTATGCACAATAGAGGTTTCGTTTTATTTAATATTTTTGTTACAATTTTTTGTAATAATTAATTTAAAATGTAACAATATTCCAATCCCCCACCCTATAAATAATAAAACACCATTAAAGAACTCAATTCATTTTTAAAACTATCAAATTTCAACCTTTTCTACCCATTCATGTTTGAAATTATTTAAATAAGAGAAATAAATGACTTCATCATTAATTTATCGCTAAAACATTTATTAAATAATGGTTTTTAGAATTTGATAAAAACATATGAACCTTTTGGGGTTATAAATAGAAAACGCATTCGGTTTTGGTTCTGGATTGATGTGTTTGTATTCAATAAAACTTGTATGTCTTTTTGACATTTCTAATGAAGACAATGTCGATTTCTATTCATCAGATATAGGTGGTCTATGCGACTCTTTATTTCTCATTCGGTGCATAGACCATTACATGGTTGGTTTTATTTATTCCTTTTAAAATTAATTAATTAATTAAGTAAATTATTTATTTATTATTTTTAAAATATTCTAAATTTAATATCTTCTATGTGTTTTATCAGAATTATGTACTGTTAGTGTCATTGGATTTGTATCAACAACCAAAACCTAAATTATATTTTTGATTTGAATTCAGAAATTTAATTGTAAATATGATTTTTCACATTTTAAATAGATCATTTAATATAAATCATTAAAGGATAAAATAATTCATTTTTAGTGATAATTTATAAAATTATCATTTGATAAATGTTTTGAATTATGAAAGTACAATTACACGTCCTATCAAAAATTATTACAAAAAAATATTGATAGATATCTGCATGAAATTATCAAATGATAATTTGTAGAAAAAATCATCATTAGATAATTTCAAAATAATAATTTCTATTGAAAAATAACATTTCTATAAGAATAAAAATTATTTAAGGATAATTACATGGTAATTTTCATATGAAAAATAAAATCAAAATTTTATAGGATAATTACATGTATTAGAAAATAATAAATTTGAAAAATTATCGAATGATAATTATGATGTTTTTTAAAATTATAATTTCATAAAATTATCAAAATATGATTATAGGTATTATAAAATGATAATTGCATGGAATTTTGAGATATTACTAATTGATACATTTTATTAAATTAAGGAAGTACAATTATTTAATGATAATTTCAAACACATGCATAATTTTGATAATAATTTTAGAATTATCCAATAAAAATAAATAATTGTAGAATTTTATAATTTATTTAATAACGTTAAAATTATTCAAGAATGTTAAATTATCATTTCATGAGGTAATTTAGACCACAATTTTAAAATTATTCAATAAAGGTAAATTATTTTTAAATGTGATAATTTAAATAATAATTTTGAAAATTATCTATCAGAGATTATGTATCAGAACATATGATATTTTATTTATTTTTGAAATAAAATAACATTTTTTAGTGCTTGTAATCCCAAATAATCCTTGAGTGTTGATGAATGTATAATAATATCACAAATAGGTATTCATAACCAGTTATATCTATACCTTTTTTAATCAATGAATTTTGTGGTAGGATGATCCATACCTTATTAGGATCTCCTTCAAACATATTTCAGTGATGATTATATTTGTCTGAATTTTTATTGACCCTTATTTATTTTGATCTACTGTGAGTGTGTGCGTATAGCCCTTAATTTTTTTTGTGATTCCTGGAGTGATATTTTAGTGGATTTTATCCATGTTTGATTATGATCACATGTTGTAGTGTATGTTGGTATATACTCATGTTGATATACTATGTCAATTTCTGTTCTCACCCTATATATGTATCACTATGACTTGTGAGTTGTTACTGGTATTTGAGGTAGGTAGAAAATCATGAAATATTTATTCCCAAGTGGAGGAGAACACTTGATTACCACAAGAGTGATGCGGGACCAAAGCATAGGGTGGTGGTACAAGGTAGCTATGAAATTGTGTTAAGGGAGTGCTCGAGGTAGCCTTGATACCAAGTGCCATTCACCACAAGATAACCTGTTTGATTGGAGTACTATTTATTAGCGTCTAGAGGATCTGATTGACATGGTCCTCTTGGGGGATTCATGATACCGATTATCACCACCACAACACTATGCGGATGCTGTACAAGGGATGATTTGTTTCTTCCGACTCATTCAGTTATCTTCTAGAATAGATCCAAAGTAGGTATGACCAGGGGTTTTGGAATTATTCTTAGTGCACTATATCTTGTTTTCCTCTTATATGTTAATTTGTTTCATATGTTTTTTATTATTCTTATGGAATAAATATGTGTACTTGAGAACATCATGATAAAGATGCACTACGGGTCACCTACTGAGTCGTATACTTACACACTACTCAAGCATTTAGGTTCTCCTATAGATTTCATGAGATAACCGATGATGGGAAAGATAAATATGGAAGATGGATGAGGAGGTTTAGAACTGGGGTACAACATCAAAACCAATGTAGGAAAAAACAATTATTTTATTTATTATTAGTTTTATTCATTCTGGACAGGCATGCCACATTAGGATATGGTTTCATTTGCACGACATGTGTTTTATTTAAATTCCTCATGATTAATTTGATTATTTACTATATTTTTAATTTTTATTATTTATCCTATGATGTGATACTAAGGGTATAATCTCCCCATTGACATAATTAGACCCCAACTACTAGTCGGAAACTTCTTGCATATGGGGAGGTGCTCAGGATGTTATGTGAAATTTAAACTTAGACCCAGTGGTTCAGGTGGGGATGTTAAAAAATGAGATCAGAGCTTCAGGACTCAATATGTTGTTTAATCTATTGTCTTGGTTTAGGATAGGGTAGACCACATTTTTGTTGGTTGGGACTCTTGATGGGGAACTATGCCAGTGTATGGCCAACACTATATAGTGGAGCTCTGGTTTTCCCTAAAGTGGCGAACTTATGTTTTGTTGTTACTATTGATTAAATACACCTCGGGTGGTGTACATAAAATTGAAATGTGATTTATGAGATTTTGTGTATGTTCATGCATCATGAATAGTCACGTAGGATCACATTCCATATAAAAAAATGTTTTTGTGTTGTATAGTAGTTCATTACCTAATTCATTGTTTTGTTCTATCTATTTAGGGTAGTTTGTTCTGTGTGATTTATCTTTGTTTCCATGTTGTGTGATATTTCATTGTTGGAATTAATTAGCTAAGAAGAGATTTATATTTTGTTAGTATATATAAGATGACTATGACTAACATGCATAGATATGGAATACCGTTTCTTCTATGAGGTTTATACCTTTGGTTGATGGTATTCACTAAGGAAAACCTTGTGTGATCCCGTAGACTGATTATGGTGTATCCTAATGACTATTTACTTCTAAAAAATTTTCTTCTCATTCTAGAAGATGTCATGTTAATATATTTTATGAAACTACCAGGGAAGCATACTGAAATACATTTGAGAAGGAAGAGGTTTCAAAATTACCAATGGACTTGTAATATAATTCAGTTTATCCATCACCCGCACTTTCTTTGTGGTATTGGTAGTAGGGCCACTTCAACTAGAAGTAATTATATTAGTGTGTATTATAGGATAGAAGTTTATAGTAGTGGTTGATAATTCTATGATTTTCCACAAAAATATCCTTTATCCACATAGAGCATCAGAGGCCCTCAGGATGCTGAATAATGTGTTGTGATATTTTTATTAATCTTCGACCTAGTAGAAACTCTAAACGATTTCAATGTTTTGCTAATTTTTATATCATGTTGGGAGAACAACACTTTCAATACCCATATCATATGGTGCCAACTGAGATGAAGGATATTAAGGTTTAGTTGGATGACTTGGAGAGAAAGGGGTTCTTAAATCCAAGTACTTCACCATGGGTTTACCTATGACATTTTCCAAGAAGGAAGACAATAGTCTTTGTCTATGTGTTGATGAAGAAAAGTTGAACATGGTGACTGTGAAGAATCAATATCCATTTCCCAGGATTGATGATCAAATAGATCTACTATGAGGATCATGGTGTGTCTCCGTGATTGATCTTTGATTAGGCTAACACCAGTTGCATGCAGGGAAGTGTACATTTCGAAGCTCGTGTTTTGAAGAAAATATGGACTGTATGAGTTGTTAGTTATGCCGTTTGGGATAAACAATGAACCATATGTGTTCATTGACCCCATGAACAAGATATTTCATTAATACATGGACCCTTTCATCATATTGTTCAAGAATGATATCATCATCTTCTCACTGACACTGTATAAACATTATAAGCACCTTGACATAATTTTGAGTACGCTTAGAGGACACATAAATTATGCTATGATATCTTAAGGTGTCTTGTGGATTAAATAAGTGAAGTTATCATGAAATGTGGTCTTTATGACTAGTATATCAGTTAACATAGTGAAGTTCAAGGTAGTCAACTATTGGACACGTCATCAAAATGTTTTTGAAATTTAGAGCCTTATGCGGTTAGAAGGATATTAGTAATGATTTATCATGAAATTATTTAAAATTTCATCACAAATGATAGAAATGACCAAAAAGTTAGTGATATTCCAATGGTAAGACCAGTTTTAAGAGTTTTTCATTTACATAAATATATGTTTTACGATAGATCATGTAAAAAACTAACAGAGCAAAAGATTTTTTTTTGTAGTTTACTATGACTCATTGAGAATTGGTCTAGTGGTGATGTTGATTTAATGAGAGTAGGCAGTTGCTAATGGGTCTCATCATGCATGACCCTATGAGAAGAAATACTCTACACATTACATGGATCTTGAAGAATTTGTTCACGCTTTAAAGTGTTGGATACACTATCTCTTCAGTGATATTTTTTATTCTTTACACGGTCCACAGAAGACTTCACTCTATGTTCACACAGAGGGACCTAAATCTGAGGTAGAAGTGCTAGGATGAATTTCTATAGATGTTCAAATTTTGGGATGTCATTAGTAGTCTGTATTTAAGAGTTCATGGATGATTGTAGTGTTATGATGGGTGACCTCTTGTAAATTACTTATGTGGAATCCTTGGGTGCGATCACACCAGCATTAATACACCATATCCCATTTGAACTATGTTGGTTTTGTATCATGATGCCTTACCTACCAGAGGGTGAAGGCTATGGAACATCATTTGGGTGGGTTGTTGCAATAACTCTTGATTCATATGTGGAAGTGGGAGGACATCATGATAGACTTTATGAAGGGGTTACCTAGGAACTTGAAGAATTGTGACATAACCTAGGTGATTTTCAACTAACTAAAAAATATACTCACTTGTTACCTATTAGAGAGATTCACTTAGTGGAGGAGGTTGGATGGATTTATGTATGAGAGATTTTGTGACTACATGGTGTCCCTTTTAGATTTCTTTTAGATATAGATGCATGTTTTACACTTCAAATTTGGAAAGAGTTTCAGAAATCCCTAGTGAATCAGTTGACATTAAGTATGGTGTAATATCCCCAGACTGATAGACATTTTGAGCAGACTATACACATATTAAAGGATATACCCCTACCTTGAATGCCTGATTTTGGAGAAGTAGGATATGAATAACAAGATTTAATTTAGTCCACATAAAATAAAATTTAGTAGGAATTGATTCATATGTAACCTTATGATGCTTGTTATGGGTGGTTGTGTTGCTCATCACAATGGTGAAATTTGGTGGGTGAGGCCTTAGTTGTTGTCCCTGATATGGTTCCCAATACATCTGAGAGAGTAATGTTAATATAGAAGAGATTGAGCAACAATCAGAGAAGAAAAATATTATATCCCAATCGTAGGAGGAGACCCTTGGAGTTTGCTGCTGAATAATAGGTTTTCATGATAGTGACTACTTGGTTAGGGTACAAACGTTTGGGAATGCCAGGTAAGTTAACACCAAATTTTTTTATACCCTTTCAGATCACAGATTAGATAAGTGTACTAGTGTATCTTCTGGATCTCCCTTATCTCTATAGATGTACTCATGACATGTTCCATGTCTCAAAGCTTTATAGGTATATACAAGACCCTGAACATGTTGTTAATTGTGGTGGTTTTAAGAGGGAGATTGAAGCATCTTATGAGGACCGTCTATTGTGGATCATCGATCGAGGCGATAAGGTGTTTTTAGGAAACACCATACCACTAGTACAGATAAATGAGATAATCTAGGAAGAAACATGGGAACATGAGTGGGATGTTTGAGCTCAATGGACATAGTTGTTTGAAAAAGACTGTTAGAAATACTTATCAAGGATGAGAAGTCGATTGGGGAGGATAATTATGACACAAATTTTTTTTAAAATAAAATAAAACCATTTTTTGATAAATTATAATTGTCATATGACGAGAAAATGATTTATCAATGAAAATTACTTAGTAAATGTGTTAATAAAATTTTTTAGTGAAAAATTTTCATTAACAATTTGGAATAGTCAATCCAATATTTTTAGAGTTAGATGCTAAGTTGGAGTGATATTTGTAAAGTTTTGATGAGGACAAACTAAAATTATGAAATATATTATTTTAATCTTGAAAAATTTATTCAAAATAACTTAATAACTCCAAAAATATATGACATATGAGAAATATGTGACCACTATTAGGTCGAAGACACAATTTTTACCCCTAGAGAAGTATAAAATTGGTAATCGTCAAAAGTTTGGATGCCTCTCTCATGAAAATAATATATTTAATAATTTCTATTATATAATTTTTACAAATAATTTAATCAATCATAAAATTTTTGTCGTATGAGAAATATAACACCACTGTTAGGAATGTGACACATTGTTTACCCAATGTGTTGTATAAAATTTGAAGCACTGGATGATTGAACATCTCATTCAAAAAAACCTATTTTAAATTTTATTAATTATTTAATCCACTTTATAAATAATAAATAATTAATATATCTGAAATGGTGTGTCATATAAGAAATATGAGGCTACAAGTGGGTTTATAGCATAGGGGTTTCCCTTGGAATGGAATAACATCTATGCACAATAGATGTTTTGAATTATTTAAAAATTATGAAAAATAATTAAATTAATTATTAATTATAAATTGAACATTATTCATTTTCCACACCCACTACACACTGAAACACCAATAAATCACTCCATTTATTTATAAAACCATCTAATTTCGATCATTTCTACCCATAAAAGTTATTAATCCTTTAAATAAAAGAAATAAATGATTCTAACATTATTGTTTTTTGAAACATTGATTAAATTAGGGGTTTTAGAATTTGATAAACACCAATGTTTCTTTTGGGGGTTTAAATAGAAAAACCATTCATTTGTGGTTATTGAATGATTTTTTCACATTCAATAAACCCTGAGGGTCTTGTATATGTATCTGACGAAGAATTAATAAATTTCATTTCTTCCAGTACAGGTTGGCAATGAATATTTTTCTATATCCTTTGGTGTGTGGCACCTGTAGAAGGAAGATTTTCATTTCCTTTTAAAATTAAATAATTAATTAATTAATTTTAATATTCTCCTAATCTTTTAAGTTCAATTATTATTCATTAATGATTATTATTGTGCACCGTTAGTGTTTTTGGATTCATATCAATGAGAAGAACCTAAATCATATATTTTTTATTTGAAGGAAGAAATGCATTGGTTTATATACATTTTCATATTTTAAATGAATCATTTAAAATAATTTATCAATACAAAATTTCATGGATTTATGAAGTGATAGTTCATAAAATTCCATATGATAATTGCTTTGAATTATTAAAGGAGAGTTACATGTCTTTTACAAAATAATTATGAAAAATTATTAATGCATAATTCCATAAAATTATTAAATGATAATATGTGGAAAAAAATAACCATAAGATAACAAAAAAATAATAATTTGTATGGAATAATTATTAGAATCAAACTATAAAAATTTTCTAAGGGAAATGACAAATAATTATGAAAAGATAAAGAATAAAAAAGCATCATAGGATAAAAAGGTGCACTAGAAAATAATAATTATGAAATATCATCGAATTATAATTATGATGTTTTCTAAAATGATTATTTCATTAAATTATTGAAATATTATTATAAGATAGGTAAAATGATAATTTCAGGGAATATATGAGAAATTAAAAAATGATATTCCTTGTGAAATTACAATAGAAATATTATGGAAAGATAATTTCAAACACATGAATAATTTAGACAATTATTTTCGAATTATCCAAGAAAGACAAGTTCGCATCACATTTGATAATTTATTTCATAATTTTATAATTATCGAAGAAATATAAACTATCATCACAAGTTATAATTTAGATTATAAATTTAAAATTATCCAAGAAAGAAAAATTGTCATCACATGTGATAATTTAGATAATAATTTTAAATGTTATCATGGAGAGAGAAATCAGCATCACATAATATATTTTATTTCTTTCCGAAAAAAACATTTTTTAGTGCTAGGAAACCCTGAAAAACCTTGAGTGTCAGCATATCTATAATAAGTCTATGGAGAGGTGTTTAAAACTGATTATCCCTTCCTTTTTTATATTTATTAATTTTGAGATAGGAAGACCCTTACCGTCTTCGGCTAGCATTTACACATGTTTCCTTGATGATTATATTGGTTGGAATTTTATTGACTGTGGTTTATTTTGATTGCGTGTGAGTGTGTGTAGCCATTAATAACTATTGTGATTCCATGAGTGATAATTGTGTTTTATTTATACTTTCTTGATTATTATCACACATTGTTGTGTATGTTGATATATACTCTTATATATATACTATGTATACTTGTGTGATCTCCCAATATTTTTATTACCATGCCTTCTTGGTTGTTAATGGTATTTGAGACGATTGAACCATCCTGACATATTTATCCTCTAGTGGGGGATAATAATTGATAGTAACGATTGTGATGAGGGACATGAGAATAGAGTTGAGGTTTGAGGTAGTCATGGAGTCATGTTGAGGGTGTGCTCGAGGTAGACTAGATGCAATGTTCCATTAACCATGAGATAACATGGTCGACGTGAGTACAATTTATTCTCATCCAAAGGATTTGGGTTACATAGTCTTCTTGAGGGATAGATGATGTCAGATATCACCTCCAGGACACCATGAGGATGTCGTACAATGTAAGGTTTGTTTCTTCCAAAAAATTCAGCTATCTTCTGACATAGATCTGAAATAGGTATGGATGGGGGTTGTGGCAGCCTGGTTGGTAAACTAATGATATTTTTTTTTGAATGTTAATGTTTTTTTAAAATTTGTTTTATTATTATTATAGGATAAAATTATATACTTGAGTACATCTAGTTAAAGATGCATCAGTGGTGTTCTATTTTGTCATGTACTCCCAACCGACCCAAATATTTTGATGCTCTTTTAGATTTAATGATTGAACTAATAAAAGGAAAGGGCCCTATGTTGGATAGATAAAATTTTTGAGAATATAGATCGAGTAGAATATGGAAGGTACTAGAGGAATATACCGTTATTTTATTTACTGTAATTTTTATTCATTTTGGATAGGCTTTTCCACATTGGGAGCCACTTATATTTGTATGACATGTATTCTATTTTTATTCAACATTATTAATATGATTATTTATTATATTTTCATTATTTACTATTGATCGTATGACATGATACCAATGGTATACTCTCCCCAACAACAGACATAGACCTTCATTACTAGTCGACAACCTCTTTAGTATGGGGAGGTAAACAAGAGGTAATGTGACATTCTTGGTCGGACCTAGTGGTTAGGGTTAGGATGTAACAATACATTAATACATTTATTATATAATACTTGTGGCTTAAATTACTAGGGGTGTTTGGTTACATATCTGATCATTTCATCGATTGAAGCTTAACTGAGATGGGATTTTTCATCTCAAATAATAATTATTATATTTGGACCATGGATTGAGGTAAACCAAAGAGGTGTATATATGTACATAGATTTTACAATTTATACGATTTTATATCGAATGGGTTGAACGTTTTAAAGTTATATTCCCTCCCGATCTATTAATTTTCTAGTATTGGTTGTCAAAGGTCTTCCAAGGAGGCTCTGAGGGGGTCTAGAGAAGTTTGTTTTCTATAGTATATAAGAAGCTAATGTACATGTCTTGTAACTGTATTACACAACATGAAATTAAATTTCACTTTTTTCAAGGAGGTTTCATGATGTGTAAATATTTTACATAGTGATAATAAAGGATTCAAGGTGTGAAATATATCGAGGTTAGAAAAAACAAAATAAATGAATATTATCTTTATTTTTAGTGAAAACCGATCCCCGAGGATTTCATGACATGAAATTAGTTTACACGTCGTGTAATCCCCAAATCCAATGCAATTTTGAAATTTTATTAGGGAAAAATTTATTCGTTCAGACATTATCTCATATTAATTTCATTTTGGGTGAACCCAATGTTCCCCCAGGTGTTCATCGATCCTTATTCCAATAACATTGATCCATTTATCTCGGTGGATGTTTGTTGGAGATCTGTGGTTAATCCATGGTTCGTTTTATACTCTATAACATTTTTTATCCCGTTTTTCATTCGGGTATCCAATATAATGGTGTTTCATTTTTTTGGATTGTGTGTTTTGTTTCATTTTATGATATTGGGATGTGGTGTAGGTTGATCTGTGGTTTCTCATGGTAAGGCTGTGGTTTGTGGGTACTCTTCCTCCCCCAAAGTTGCATAGAAAGATGAAAATATTCCTTGAGGTCGTCTTTAGATCATTCCTCTTTCTTTGTGTGTCATATGGGAGGGGTTTTTTTGTTTACCTATGTATTTTGGTGGTTTTGGAATAATTAATGATTAAAAATTGATTAAATTTCAAATAAAAGGGGTAATGGGTTTTGATTCAAATTATTCTATAACATTGAAATTGTTTGTGATATTGTGATTTTTTGGTCTTGATGCCCCACTAAAAATTGTGTCTGTTTGGGGATTTGTTTGTATTAGATATAGCTAATGTTATTTATTATTTTTTGGGATTGTTGTGATATTAGCCAAAATAGGTATAGGTTAATTACATATACATGGGTAATTAAATGGTGGCCCCAAGATGTTGGTTTGTGTGATAACACCCCTAAAATAAAGTGGAAGGTGATAAAAATCCCCTCTGTAAATCTGAAAATGAAATTTGTGATGTGAGGCCATGCTTCTGGGATTGAGATGCGTGGTTTGGTATTTGTGGTCGTTCTGTTTGGGTGGTAATTGATGGTTTTATTGGTCATGCTTGTGGGGAGGTGAGGTGAGATTGTATTTAATGTTGAGATATTTGTGTAACATTTTTTCATTGTGTTAGATTCCCTGAGTAGTGATGAAATAATTAAATGGCTATGTAATAATTATTAAATGGACTTGGTTGGTTAGTTAATGATACAAGAGTGGTTAATGGAATATAATTATGGGTTATGTAACTAAAGTTGGTTGATGCGAATCAATTAAATTAATGGGTGTTAAATGGAGAGGAATCGTGATGCCACCTTTTAGGGATCTTTACCTTCTGAAATGACTATAGAAGATAATAATAAATGCATTTACATGTAGTAGTAAAAGTGACAGTGATGTGAGTTTATTAGTTTTATTGTAAAATCATAGGATGAGATTTTGTGATTTTCTATATATATATGTATACACTATACATTCTTGTGATTTCTTTATACACCCCTCTAATCTTGAGAATTTTGTGACGAACACTAGCATAGTCATGTGAGGGGTTTTCCCCAACGTCTAGTGAAAAGTAATGATGGATGGGTACCTACCCTTTTTCACTCTCTCTTCTAGGTGAGGTTGGTATTGCACATGTTGTGATAGACGAAAGACAATCAGTGAATTAGATGATGGTTGTGATATCCCAGGTGTCTTTGAGATGAGTTGTGATGCGCTATCCTAAGTGTCTTTGGGGTGATTTGTGATGTGATTTCCCATGTGTCTTTGGGATGAGATGTGATATGATGTGCTATATTGTGAGGACCTAGTGTGTGTGGGCTGTATGTGTTGTGGGTCCCTGGTGTGCATGGGAAAGATGTTTTGTGAGGCCCTAGTGTGTACTAATGGGATGTGTTGTGATCCACCAGTTTGTGTGGGTGGGATGTAATGTGCTATACTAAAGGTATGGGAGTTACAGGATGTATGATGTAGGGTGACTGTAGAATACCATTTGGAAAGTGATAAAGGGTTCCTTATCATTGATGTTATTTACATTATAATATATTAATTCAATTGAATTACTTAGTGAGTGTGCCTTAGTTATGTTGGTATGGTTAGTATACCTTGATCGGTACTGTTTGGTTATGATGTTTTCTCAGAGGGGATTTAGTATGATTATTTCACATGTGCACGAGAGACTTTTTCTTTCTTACTTAGTATGCCTGTATGCTAAAACTACATATAGAAAACTATTTTATCATTTCCATGATGATTATATAGACCATGATGGGAGTTACTAGATTTGGATGTGGGGAAATTGTTGTGTTGCTGCTTTATATTTGCTTTTGGGTATTTACTTTGGAGGCCATCTTGTTTTTATAAATGTAATATTTTATACATTCCATGTTGGATTGTTTCTTAATTTTTTATACTATGAATTGGGGTTATTGTGGGTGATTCATTCTATGTCCTGATCTTGTTTTTTTTATAAAATGTAATGCCTCTCGTGTTGTAATATTTGTACACCATGGGTGCCAGTCTCCAACTCGGGGCCTACTGGTGGCGAGACACCAGGGTGATTATATCATTTTTCATTTCCAAACCAGGAGGGGTACCTTTGTCAGGAGGGGGTCATGAAAATGTGATATCATATGTGATTATTGAAATATATGATGGAGTTTGGAGTTAAGAATAATGATCATTTCATGGGTTGGTATGAAAAACGTTTTTGACCTTTGTGTGTCACATAGATGAGAGAGACAAGCTAGGACATGGGATTATAGGCCCCCCATGATCCAGTGCATAGGCTATAAGTTTATCGAATGTTAATGTTAGATGAACATGAATACATGGTAGAGTCCTAGTAAAGGTGAATTCATCATGATTACTTGTGTTATAGTTTGGATTAGGTTGTTTTGGAAAAGTTGAAATGGATGAAAAATAAATTAGATGAGTTAAAATAAATCATAACAACAATTACATACTAACGGGATTTGGAAATCATTATTTTCCTTTCTTCTATGGCTCTTGGTCATCACCCTCATGTGACTTAAGAAGTTAAGGCTCAGCAGGATGATCCAATTTATCATCGTAGGGTTGATCCGATTGAGTAGGATGATCAGCGATCAAGGACGTTGCACACATTCCTTTGGCAGGATTTGGGAAAGTATGAGGGTAGTGTTTTTTTGTTGAGATAGAGAGATTACTCATGGAGATTGAGATTTCTATCAGTTTGATCTCGGTCCCGACAGAGTACTGGGTACCTTTGGTAGTCAGTCAGATGTAGGGATTTGGGCATCAATATTGGGCGCTATATCTGGTTTAGAAGGAGGAGGTATATTTTTTATGAGTTGACTTCTAGAAGGATTTCAGGGAAGAGTTCATTTCATTGACCATGAAGGTTGTGAAGAGATAGGATATTAGTTCTCTTCATTAGGGGAGCACATTAGTGTGGGCTATCGGAAAAAAGTTTAAAGAACATATTCACTTTTCCTCATATATTTTTCTAGATAAGGAGTCTCATGTTAGAAGTCTTGAGGAGGTACTTCATACTTCTATCCAGTATGTTTTTATTTATTTTACATTTCCTAATTATCTGGAGGTCAAGAAGAAGGAAGAGGTGATCTAATGGATGCACATGGGGATTATTTCTGTGAGAAGGGAATTGATATGTTTATTCGATGTTCATACATTTCAATGGTAGGTCCCAAGCACCACGACATTCGAGGTTTTGAACAACCAAGATTCCAAATCAATAACCTCCTTTTCAGCCTTCTAGTACTACTGGTTTCTATTATTTTCCTCAAATATTTGTGACAGTTTGTTTGGGTTGTGGGTTTCATGTCTATCACTATAGATAGTGACCAGTGGTTCCCAGATAACAGTTTGGTGTAGGTGGATGGGTCCAACGTCAACTGCAATAACATTTTCTTGTGAGACCATTTGAAAAGTAAGAGCTTTAGGTTTTTTGTCTAATAAGGGGAGATAGAGAAGGTAGATTCAGACCTCATGATATTCATCATGTAAAATTAAAATTAACTGAGAATGTATATGGAGGTGGTCTTCAATAGAGTGGAAGAGGAGACAGGTGTGATTAGTTGCTTGTTATGGAGGCAATATTTCAAGAAGGGCAAGAGATTTTCACAGGAACAATCAATTTGTTTAGTACCCTTGTTTATAACTTTATTGATTATTAAGATTCACACTCATTTGTTGAACCTACTATATCCCATGATCTGGGAATAGATGTAGAGATGCTTCCTATACAGCTGGTTTTGACTACACTATTTGGAGGCTAGACTAGATTCTTTGATGTATGCAAGGGGTGTCGACTAATGATGGGGCTGTATCAGTCCCCTAGGGATCTTATCTTATTATAGATGCAACCATAAAATGTTATTCTCTGTATATATTAGTTGTATTCAATATGTTATTTTATTTACTATTTTTAGGAGAATCATGTTTATGAACATGGATATCCAACATGTGATTTTCATTGGTGAGAAGAGTTTTTAGGTGGGTAGTCAGTATGTCTAGCCCCTTCTTTTCTTGTTTGAAAAAATATCAGTGAAATTAGGGGATTCTGAGATGGGGGAGGTTCCCATGGTCATTTGGGGTTTTTGGATGTTTTCCCTAAGGAGGTTTTGAAGCTACCCCCTTGACATGATGTTGGGTTTAAGATAGAATTGTAACATAGTTCTTCTATGATTTCCATGGATCCATATTGGATGACACCTTATGAGATGCATAAGTTGATGTTTTAGATATATGATCTGATGAATAATGGATTTATCCTTCCCATTGTGTCATCATGGGATTCTAAAATGTTATTCACAAATAATGAGGATGGTGGTATGAGGTTGTGTATAGACTACTAGTTCTTGAATTAGGTGATGATAAAGAACCATTTCCCTCTTCCAAGGATAAATGAAATTTCCATGTAAAAGACATGGGTGGGATTGTTTTCAATATTGATATGTGGTTTGGATATCACCAATTGAGTGTTATGCAAGGAGATATCATGGATACTACCTTTAAATGTTTGTATTGGAACTTTGAGTTTGTATCCATGATCTTCGGTGCTGTAGGCATAGAAGCCATATTCATGGGGTATTTTGAACTATGTGTTCCTTAAGATCCTGGACCAGTTCTTCAACGTATTAATCGATGATATCTTAATCTAATAAAAGTCATATGAGAATGATTCCAAGCATCTCCAAAATATCTTGCATGTTTATTAACAACAATATATTGATGAATTTTCTCTATGTGTACATTATGGAAACGAGAGGTGCATTTCCTCAAGAAAGTGGTGTCTCAATAGGGTGTATCTGTAGACTTTTCTAAGGTGGAAGAAATTGTTTCTTAGGCCGCACACATGAATGTGGAAGGGGCTCGTATTTTTTTGGTCTTCTAGAATATTATAGGATGTTTTTACCTGATTTCTCTTGAGTTATATCCCCATTGATAGCTTTAGCCAGGTAGAACAAATATTTTGTGTGGAATGATCAGTGTTAGGAATCGTTTGGTTTCATACAGGGGAAGTTAGCCAGTGCTTTACTGCCTGAGCTTCTATATGATGGTGTGAGGTTTGAGGTCTTATATGATGATTCCCATTTTGGATTGGTATGTGTGCTGATATAACATTAGGCAATGATATATTATGGGTTTATAATGTTACATCTCCATAAGTGTAACTATTTGTGTTTCTGATAAATTTTTTGTGGAATTACCTAATTGGGGAGAACTTTTTGGTCTTCATAAATCAAAAGTTATTAATGTATATTTTCTTTCAGCATGATTTAATCTTACAGAAGTGGGGGTTGATGGAGTTTATTCAGGATTATGATTTTGAAATCTCCAACAACTTAGGAAAAGGGAATGTTGAGGCCAATTATTTGAGAATAAATTCATCGGATGATGTTATCCGGGAATCCAGGTATGCCTGGAGAGTAATGGAGGAGTTTGTAGCCATTCACGTAGATGGAAGGGTAGATGATGGTAGATGTTGTTTGTTTAATATTACAATGAAGTCTTCTCTAATGTAGTATGTGGAAGAGTCTCAATGGGGAGACCCAGCAGTAGTGGTGATACAAAATCTTGCTAGCCATGGTGATGATCTGAAGGGATGGTCAGAGGATTATCATAACTGAATGTTTTTTATGGGAGGCTACTAGTTCTGGTGGAAATGTGTGATTGATTCCTTCATGAGTTTCATAGATCACATTTAGTAAAATGCCTAGGAATTTTCAAAACGTATCATTGCTTGAGGAATCATTTTTTGTGGCCCTAAATGAAAAGGGTAGTGGTGAAGTTTGTGAAAAATTTATTAGTTTTCCAGTAATAAAGGATGAGCATCATGTTCTTGGTGATATGTTGCAGCCCTTAGATGTTCATGATTGGAAATGAGATAACATCATTATGCATTTTTTCTCATAGTTACCCAGAGATTAGGGATGTTCAGATTCCATCAAGGTGGTCATGGATTAGTTGATGAAATAAGAATACTTATTAGCAATCAAGGATTAATGCCTAGTGAGTTCTTCTGATAAGAGGTATGTGGATGGGGTGGTGCAGTTGCATAGAGTTCAAAGGTCTATTGTCTTAGACCAAGACACACATTTTACGTCATGAGTCTCGAAGGGATTGTACAATGCTTTTGGAACTTAGTTACACATCATTATTTATTTCATCCCTCAGAAATATGGGTAGAAGGAATAGAATATCCACACATTGGAGGATATATTGTGAGCTCATGTCTTGGAATTTAGTGGATCTTGGGTACAACACCTACCATTGGTAGAGTTTTCTTATTATAATAGATTCGACTATTCCATTGGCATACATCTGTTTGAGGATTTGTATGGAAGACCCTGTAGTTCATCGCTGTACTAGATGGAGGTTGGGGAGATAGTATTTCATGGTCCTGATGAGTTGAAGATAATGAATGAAAAGGTTCAGCTTGTTCATGAGAGGATGAAAGTAGCGCATAACCAGAAGAATTTTTATTCTGATTGTTGGAGGAGACCCTTGTATTTCATGGTTTGGGACCACATGTTCTTGAAGGATTCCATTTGATGTGGTCTTAAGATGTTTAGAAGAGGGAGGAAGATTTTTCCCAGGTTTTTTTGGGACCTTTGAGGTGTTGGGGGGAGTTGGAAATGTGGAGTATTATTTGGTGTTTCCACTACAGTTGGAGAGTATCCATGGCATCTTCCACGACTCTCAGCTTCATCAGTATTTTCATGATGAATCCCATGTCATTAACTACGGAGATTTGGATATCGGGGATGAAACGATGTTTTTGGGGGGTACAATATTGATCCAGGATCATCCGGAGAAGGCACTGCATGGATAAACCCATGCTTTTGTTCATGTGTTGTGGAGGCATGGTGGACAGGAGGAGAGTGCATGGGAGTGAGGGATGCAAATGCATGCCTAGTATCCATAGTTGTTTAGAATTTTTCCTTCCTCTATTTTTCTTTTCAATGTAATGCTTGAGACCTTATTGTCTTACGTGATGAACCATTTTCCTTGGTTGTAAAGTGTGAAAAGTGATATGTAATAATTTCATGACATATAAAGAGGGGAGAACTAGATATCTATTTAAGTATCATTAACTGTGATGCGGTTAAACCCCTATACGTGAGTCAGTTCCACCAGTAATTGATAATATCTTTAGATAGAAGATGGAATTATAAGAGTTGTGTGTTTAATATAGGTTAGTTCATTTTTTGTAGTGGCTGGTGGTTTTTCCTGTGTGGAGGTGGAGATTGTATTTTAGTGGTTGTGTGGAAGTGTGGTTGAGTGAGAGGATTCAGATTTTGGTTATGGTGATGAGGTTTTGTAGTGTGTTTTTGGTCATTTGGATTGGAACATTTGTCTCCTAGTATGGTTTGAGGTATGCCAAGATACTTGAGAGGTATCATGAGGGGTGTTTATTTAGAGGCCTTTTCTTATGGGCTTAGTTTTAGATCCTTGGGGTCAAGAATCATTTAAGAGTGTCTAATGCAATGGGTTGTGTCCTCTTATTTCCATACATAGCTAGTCCTAGATGTTGGAGGTGCTGAGAGGAGTCCCAAAGGGATTCAAGAGAAATTTAGTTGCAAAAGGTTGGAAGAAGGGAAATCACACATAGTGTAACTATATTACACAACATGAAATTCAGTTTTAGGGCTTCACTATGGCGTTTCATGATGCAAATTTTTTTCAAATAGAGTGAAGAAGGGTTTCACAGAGTATAATATATCAAGGATATAAAAAATAATATAAATAAATAGGTGATGCATTTTGTAGTGGAAACTGATCACTGGGGATTTTATGACGTGAAATTGGGGTTACAAGTAGTGTAATCCCACGATCCGTTGCATTTTACAAATTCTTTTCATTTACATAATTTTATTCATTTGGACATTTTATTATCTTCCTCTCATTTTGGGTGAACCCTAGGTGCCCAAGGTTTTATTCGAGACCTAATCGTCCCTCTTTGATCTTTTTATCCCGGTGGATGTTTGTTGGTGATCCATGGTTGATATATGGTGAGTTTTCTCATCTTTCTCATTCATTTTCTCTCATTCTTCACCTTGGGATCTATTGTGGGGGTGTTATATTGGTTTGGGGTATGTGTTTGGAATCATTTAATGGACATGGGATTTTTATTAGGATGATACATGGTTCTTCATAGTGAAACTATGGTTTTCTGGCATTCTTCCTCACCATGTAGTGCACAACAAGTTGAAAAGAATCTTTGAGATAGGTTTTACATCATTTCTCGTTCTTTATGAATAATGACAGAGGGGATACGGTTTTTTATATATGAATTTGGGTGTTGATGGATTAATTATGGGCAATGAATTAGTTAAATCTAAATTTAAAGGGCCAATGGGGTTTGATTCGGATGATTTTACAACTTTAATATTATTTGTTACACTATAATGCATTGGAATTGATTCCACTCTAAAAATTAAGGTCATTGGGTGATTTTTTTTGTGCTGTATATATCAGATTTGATTGCTAATTCGGCAGTGATTGTTGTGATATCACCCTAAATGGAAATTTGTTAATTATTTATATGTTGGTAAGGAAATGATTGTATCTAGATTTTGGTTTGTTTGATAACCCCCCTAAAATAAAGTGCAATATGATGAAGATCATATTTTTAAATGTTTAAATGAATCTCGGTGTCTTGTGATGTGTGGCCATGATTGTGGTAGGGTGATGTGTGGTTGGGACTTATGGGGATGATAGTTTGTGGGTAGTGATTTTGGGGTGGTGAGGTGATGGTTTGTTGGTCGTGCTAGTGGGGTGGTGAAGTGAAACTGTATATAAAATTGAGCTATTGTTGGAATATTTTTTGTTTTTGATAGATACTCGAGTAGTGATGGAATAAAGAAATGATTGTTTATTTATCGTTAAATGTATTGGGTTTGTTGGTTAATGAGAAGAAAGAGGTTAATAAAATATAATGATGGGTTGTGTGATCAAAGGTGGTTGATGCTAAATATTGAAATGAATTGGTGTTAAATGGAGAGGAAATGTGAAGCAACTAATTGGGGCTCTTCACATTCTAAAATGACTATTACATATATTAATATATATATTAAGAGGTACATGTAAAAGTGGCAGTGATGTTATTTGGTTAGTTTGTTTTTAAACCCATGGTACATGATTGTGTTCTTCTCTCTATGTATATGTATACATTATAAATTCTTGTGACTTCCATATGCACCCCACCCATGTTAATCACTATGTGCTGGACACCAACATAGTCACCGGGGGGTGTTTTTCTGAGCATTTGGTGAGAAGTATATATGAAATGGTACTTATTATTTTTTTTCTCTCTCTCTTCTATGTGGGATAAATATTGAATAGTATATGATGGATAATGGTATATTAGTGCATTAGATAGTGGTTGTGGTACCCCAGGTGTCTTTGGGATGAGTTATGATGTGGTGTCCTCGGGGTCTTCAAGTTATGTTTTGATGTACTTTCCCAGGTGTCTTCATGATGACATGTAATGAGATGTGAAATGATGTTCTATGTTGCAAGGCCCAAGTGTGTGTGGGAAGGATGTGTTGTGAGGCCCATGTGTGTGTGGGTAGGATGTGTTGTGAGGCCCAGGTGTGTAATTGTGGGATGTGTCGTGATGACCGTACTTGTGCAGGCGGGATGTTTTTGAGGCCTATATGTGTGTGATAGGGATGCGATGTGGTATACAGAAGGGATGGCAGCGCCAGGACATACGATGCTTGGATATATTGGAATACTAGTGTAAAAGTAGTATGGGATACCCTATCATCGATGTTATTTACTTTATAATATATTAGTTGACTTTAGTAACTTGGTGGGTGTGACTTGGTGAGGTTGGGATGGTTATTATACCTTGATAGGTGCCATTTAGTTCTGCTATTTTGTCATAGGGGCATTAGTATGCTTCTTTTAGATGTGCACAAGGGACTTTGCATTATTTTCTGTGTATACCAATATGCCCACACTATGTATACAAAACTGTTTCAGTATTGATGTAGGATTATGTAGACCATTTTAGTAATTACTAGATCAGGCACTGTGATAGTTGTTGTGTTGTTGCTTTAGCTTTACCTTTGGGTATTTTCTTAGGAGACCTTATTGTTTTTGTAATACTTTTATTTTATACATTCATTGTGGGATGGTTTTTGGATTTATTTTTTATAGTATATTGTGGTTGTTGTGGATGATCCATTCTATCTGTAGATATTTTTTTATAAAGGGTAATACCTCCCATGTTGTGTGATTTATACACCCTTGGTATACTTTCCAACACGGGACCTACTAGAGGCGGGACACTAGGGTTATTATCTCTCTTTCTTCATCAAGAGGGGTATATATAGAAGGAGGTGGTTATGAAAAATGTGATGCGATTTTATATAATATTTAATGACATATGATGTATTCATCGACTTGGTTAGTCTATACTTGGTAAATTTAGAACATATATGTACCTATATAGGATACTCATACTATTTTTTTATAGTTACATTATTTCCTAGAAAAAGGGATCATGTTAAAATATACGCCTGCAAACAATGTAGCTAGTAGACACAATTTTATAGATATATGTGTTTGATGGAGAACAATCCATATTCCATTATATATTCAATAATACTGAATCTTTTTTAAGGAACTCTCCTTGCTTAAATTTATGAATTTAAGAACTCCTATTTATCTTCTTCACTACAAATGCCCATGTGGTGACATTTTTTGGTTGATCAAAAGTGTATTGATTTTTATTAAACATATACAGTTTCTATAAATGTATCTTACATATTATATAATGTATTTTTATATTTATATTCACCAGAAATTTATAATGATATGATATATAATAAATATTATGATATCTTTACAAAAGAGTTTTGGATATAGCCTAATGTAGTTTTGAATATGATTTGAAAAGTTATTGTATATGATATAAAATAAGGTGAAATGGTATTAAGACTATAGGGTTTCAGTTAATGTTGAAAATCAAATGAGGTACATCTTAAATATGCAAATATATATGATGAGTTTACGTTGAATCATATGTAATGATTTGGTTATGTCGTAAAGCATGAATTAAATATTTTATATTACTGCCTTCACCAATGATACTATTAGATTATACTATAATGTATACCAGTGAATCATATTTTACCATTCATATATAATATCTTTGATTTATTTGAAATCAATTGATATGTATTTTCCTTCAATTTATCATCCATAAAATCAATCATTTGATATTTTAAATAATGAAATGATCCTGAAGATCAACATTTTATTTCTTTTTTGAATGTATGAATAACTGACGAATTAAATCATATATAATTTTATGTATAATTTAATTTATGAAAATTGATCAATACATGAAGGCCTATATAAGAATAAAATAACTATGAGATAGTAATCATCTAATATTTCATAATTCTTAGTCAATTTCCCATATATTTATCTCTTTTTTCTTCATTTATTCAATGAGACAGTTGAAAATAATGGGGTTGTTGAGGGTATTTCCCATTTGAAGGGTGATTTAGTTTAAAATCATAGATACAATATAATGGAGGTATTCCTTTAGATAAATTTAAAAAATATTCTTTAAAAACATGAATAAATATGAAGGCTGGAATATTTATGGGGAATGGAACATTCATTTTTTTCACCATTTTATTTTATACATGGTTTCTGTTTCATACATAATTGATCCTAGGAATGAAATTTATAATTACTTATGCTACCTTAAATGAGAATCATTTTACCCTTAGAAACCCATCACAACTTGTTATGAAAACTAAATTATAAAACTATTTACACTATCCTTAAAATATCTATACATATATATATATATTGATTAAAAATGATATATGTATGGGGAATAACAAGTTTATTATTGTTATTTGGAAGAATAATAATGAAAATGGATAATGAGAAGAATTTAAATTATACATGGGGTTCTTTACATAATATTTTACAGTTTAGTTTCATGATTTTTCTCTAAAAGAAGAAGAATTTGAGAAATTTGAAGGTTATATGAAGCATCATTAATTACATTACTGATTATGATTTTTGATCATATGAGATAAAATGGAAAGGATATAATATGGGTGATATATTTTAAAAATTTAAATTAGTGGTGTGTTTCCCTTGATTTTTAATATTAAACCAAGCATCATTATTAAGAGTTAAACCTCATTAATTCATATGTAATTTTTTTGTTAATATATACTAATCCATAACCATAATAAAACCATTTCAAAATTCATCATGATCGGTGTGATTATGTTTATAAATTAGGGAATTAAATTTATTACAATATTATTATTATAGTAAATTTAATTGAGTATTTATCCAAACTGATGTAAAATGACCCTTTAGTGATGAGTTAAATTACTTCTAGTAAGGCTACTCATGGTGTAAATCTAAACTAATTAAAAGTTAATTGATGTGAGTTCATGGTTGTAGAAACAAAACTGTTTACTTGTTTTGGGATTTGATAACACTAATTTATGCATAAATGTTCCTTATAAATTATATTGGATAATTAAATTACTAAAGAACATTTAATTAATTTTAATTATTTGTAGCATAATGTATTTTTTTGATCGCTTTTAATGAGTTTTAAAGATTTAAAGGATGGAAAAAAGTACACCATAATGCGTAATCATTGCACTGTGATTATTTAGAAACATGGAGATCATCCATTTATGGTAAAATAATTGGACTTTGAGTATTTACTATACCATAATATTCATGTAAGATAAAATTGGAAGAGTTGGTAATTATGGATTATGATGAGATATAATAATTCATCACATCACAATACTCCAATGAGTAAAAACATAAATAGATCAATTTGGAAGAATAAATTCACAATGGTCCAATGATTGAACTATAAATATCATATAATAATGAATGTACTTATATAAAGTGAGAATATATTCCATAATTAAGAGAGAGTAATAAATAATTTTACACATGAAATATCATGTTGTAATGAATCACTCATTATAGAGTAACAATTTGAATGATGGGGAGATTTTAGAGGATATATTTCACTGAAAAATTAGAGAAAATTCCCTATTTATTCGGGTATTTATGAATACAATAGAAAATAACATATAATTCACTTCAAAAAAAGGAAAACATATTTTTATGGAGTGAAATATAAGTGGTTAGCATTGATGTAATGATAAGTAAATTTGTAGAGATATACACATTATGATGTAATGATTCACATCACAACCCAATTTTTTATTTTTCATTTATTTATTATTTTATCCAATTACAATGATACTTTAGAAGAATTTAATGACTTTGAATATCATATAGATATTTTGGGAGTTATAAATATGAGTGTGAAGGAGTAGGATTAAGGCTTCCAAACATGTTGAGTGTCTTTATTCTCTTGAGTAAGATTCTTGATCTATTCTTATTATTCGTCCCGATTTCAAATTAATTTGAGATAACTTATCTATTGATGGTCGGCTATATTTCAATCACATGTGATTAATTTCCTGAAGGTATAATGAATTAAGTTTCGAATAAAAATTATATAGGGAAATAAATAAATCTTAATTGAATGGTTGATTTTTTGTTAAAGCTAATAGAGAGAATTTATCATATTTTATCTTTATTAATTATTTAATAAAATTGTTAAAATAGGAGGAAAAACAATATCATAAATAAGAATTTCATATATGAAAAATGTCTTGGTAGTTATTTATTATATAAAACTAAGAATTAATTTATCATAGTTTAAGTAAGTGGTTTTAGCCAAAAAAAATAAAATAACAATGAAAAAGTGATTGAAATTGATCTAATGGATATCAATTCTTTAATAAGTGTTTCAATTAATTGAATTTATTAATATTTAAATTATAATTATATAATATTTTGAATAAAATTTTCTTTGAAATTAATTTACTTGGTTTTTTTCATAAGAGCTAAATATATTCTGAGATTTTAGTTTTTTCATTGAACATTTAATTATAAAATTTAAGATTTGAAAACTGCTAAGTAATTATAAAAAGATATTTTTGGATGTACAATATTCCATTTGGTTAACAATTTTACATTATTATAAGTCATTATTTATGTTTTATTGTAATTAATGTTGCGTGGGTAGATAAAAATAATCCTCTAGTGTTTTAGTCACTGGGTTTAAATACCACTTCATTAGTATTGTATCTTTAATGATTGATTGGTGTGTCTGTGTCCTTAATTTTATACCATATTATATTATTTATAAACTATATGATTCAATACTCAATTGAATTAACAAATAATATCCTTTTTAATTGCGTGGACTGTATTTCAACATACCACACCTTCCATCAATAATTCTTATTACTAATTCCCCGATATTTAGGAATATGTTCAAATAATAACTAAACCACCCACCTAAACCATTTTTCTATTCAATTTTCATTTATATAAAATATTCATATTATATAAAGATAGTTGAAATCATAATGTATATTAAAATAAATTTGTTTTCATAGAATTTAAACAAAACAATTCCTAATATGAGAACCATCTAACTGAGATAATTACCCAAAGGAATTTCTAGGGCACTATAATGAATAAAATTAATGATTACAGCCCTTATAATGAATATAATCGATATAATTAAAAAACTTATGAATATTAAAACCCGTTAACAATAAAAAGTGTACATTAATAATTCATCAACACATCAAAAATGATGTAAAAAACAATTAAACAATTTCATTCTTTGGAGACATTGAGATTCCTAATATTAGAAAAAATAATAATATGAAGGCCTTTTAATGATTCATCAATGATGTTATCTCTATAATAATAAGGATTTCATATATAACTATAGATGCAAGAAAAAAATTTATTTTAAAATTAAATTTTTTGCATCAATTTCTTAATAGAAAATGATAATTTTTTTCTTGCTAGTCATAAATAACTAATGTAAAAACCCACCATGTGAAAATTTTTAAAATCAGTTATTGAAATTATCAACTTGAAAAATATAATTCACAATATTTATTAAACATCTAATATAAACATTCAACAAAATATATAATTTTATCAATCTTTATGGAAATAACATATGTATAAACGGAGTTGAATTATATTTTTCACATAGGTTAATTGAATAACCACTATTAATTTTTTTTTAAAATCCTTCCTATTCTTAATTAAAATAACAATCATGTATCATAAATTAATGAATATAAACCTTAATATGACATTTACGTTTTTAAAATCACGCCATACCCCACCGCCATGAATGTTTTCCCATGATTTTATTTCATTCTACAAATTTATCATGCCACACAAATGTTTTTCCATTCAGAATTCAAAATTATTATTTACCCCTTTACTCTCCATATATCTCCTCTTCCGATTGTAATATTTATTCATTCATCGATTCAAAACCATTTTTTAATACATCCAAGTATCATAAAGACTCACCTATAATAGTTAAAATAATAAGAGAGAGGGTGGTATCAATAATAAGAGAAATGGTGGTGAGTATTAAAATGAATAATGTTTATGTAAATATTTTTCAAAAATTCAAGGATGATGAAGAGATATGTTCAAAAAAGGAATATTTTATCAATGATCATTTCATAGAGTAAAAATCTATGTAATTTTACTCTCAGTTCATATCAGCTTTTTTATTAATAACCTATATTGATTATTATTTTTAATTCATTAATAACAATTATTCCATTAATTTAATTGAATACTAAAAATGATTTTCATAAAATCAATTAATTAAAAAAATCAAATTTATACTTGTTTTTTAGTATTAATTTAAAATTTTATTATCTTTCCAAAAAAAGAATAAAGAGTTCTATGCTAAATATTTTTTTGTAAAATTAAAAAATCAATTTTAATTATTTTATTAAACGATATGAATGATTATTCTTCGCATATATTTTTAAAATACACCATGTTAAATATTTGTTTTTTCATGTTAGTTTGTTAAGGATATGATATAAAAAATTATATAAAATTAAATTTTATATCCCATTTTACAAATTACTGATGTTGTAAATGTTTTTTATTATGATATTTAAAAATTGTTGTTAAAAATATAGTTATAACATATAATTCTCTTTTTAATTTCTAAAATGATGTTATAAAAAGTTAATTTTGATGAAATATTTAGGTAATAATGAGGGGCTTACTCTATTGATTGTCATTATAGATGATTAGGGATTAGTGTCATCATGGTGGAAAATTTTACTATGTTTGTTTCTGGTATGGAAGAGTTTTTTCAATTATAAATATATGGAGTGTACCATTTATTATTCAAGGGGATATGTGGGTGTATGATTATATTGTTGACATAACATAATGCCATCAGGGGTGAGTGGAAGAGTTTTTTTGGATAGGTGTTTACTTGGTTGGATAATTTTTGTCCAGGTATCTTATTATGGATACATTTTGGGATTCATTTATCATTAGAGGGTTTCATTTTTTTATATTTATAAATTTTTATTTCTTTATTATTTCTTTGTTTTCATGCCTTTGGTTTTTTTTGGTATAGAGGTTTCCCTGGGATTATGATGTTTAAATGTAGTTATAGATATAGTATTTCGAAAAATAATAGGTGTTTCATTTCTTTGTAGGGTTATAATGAGGTAATTTATTATTTTTTTATCTAGGTTTTGTTTCACTATATTGGGATTTATTTATGGATCCAATAAAAATGAATTATACTATGGGTTTTTTGGGGGACAATAAACTATTAAGAATTGTGACATCAAAAGATTCCTCAGATGGTATTATTTACTAGCATCAATGTGATGGACAAAACATTACCCACATATATCCCTATAATTCTTAATAGAAATTTTTTAATACTAAAAAGTGTAATGAATGTGGAAATAGTTTCAAGAGTTGGTAAAATGGGATTCACTAGTTACATGAGACTCTTATAGTGGTGCACATGGTCTCAACTCTAAATCCCCCACATATACTTTTGAGAAACATTATATTTTATATATGAGAAGAAATGTTTGAATGATGATAACATGTGTTAAGGACACATACTAAATGCCTTAGATGTTGATATCTTTAATACATTCTAACACTTATCAATTAAAATGTATATGTGGGATACTTTAGAAAAACAATGACTCTTTGGATGAATTATATAATTTACCATAATTTTATTTATCTAATTTCCCATCTATATATACTTATGTGGCATATTTAGTTTTGTATTATTTTATAAAACAAATGATAAAAATATAATAATTGATAATAGTATATTTATTCAATAATTAAACACAACTAAATTCAAAAAATTATAATTTAAAAATAAATAAATATAAAATATAATTACGAGAATAAGAAAATTTGGATAATATTTGTCTTTTAGGACTAACAGACTCTCACACAAAACTAAAACAAAAATCAGAATTCTAGAAATGAAATCTTAATTTGGAAAATTTATAATATTGATGCTTGATTGAAATTGATGTAATATATGAATGAATAGAAATTTAGGCATTAATAGGTTGTATAAACCAGTGATGACCATTGGGTAGGATAATAATTGGTAATGTAACTATTATAATGTGACCATTAGAATTATTGTATGTAAATGATAATTAAGTGAAATAATTTGTTCCAATTGAGGAAATAATTCCTTAAACTAGTAGAATAAATCCTTATGAATATCATTTTTTATAGCTTGGGAATGAGTAAAAATCACTAGGGTTCCAACATAACCAAGCCCATGTTGAGATACGATAAGAGAGGGTTGAGCAGATCCATCCATGGAAAAGTTCAAATTATCAAACATCGCCACTAGATTATTGTTAACCGAGCCAGCCAATGAATGTAGCACCACCGAACACCATTCCCTTAGGGAATATGTCAGTGTAATAAGGGGATATGTATATAGATATTATTATTATAAAGGTGTAATTTTATTTTATATAAATGAAATAGTGGTTTCTTTAGTCTCATTTTTATTATTCTTTTATTTAATAAAATACACATGAATATAAGATTAATAAAATAAATAAATTTTTATATATATAACAAACAGAATTAGGGTTTAGGAAAATATTTAATCTCAAAATAAAATTATGAAAAATTAAAAAAATTGATATAATATATTTTTGTGAAATAATATTAGAATACAATATTTATTTAAATATAAATTATATTATAATTATATAATATTATAGATATATTTTTATTTTTAAATTTTTTTATTATGTTGTATGATGTTTTTTTAATAAATATGGTTTTTTATTTAAAAGTTATTATTAAAATATATATAATTTTTTTTTGAAAAAATAAATATAAATTTTGAAATTAGCACACCAAAATTTGGTAAGGGTGAGTTTTTCAAAATTTGTTAAGATTCTAAAATTTTTGGGTAAAAATAAAATACTTTATGAATATACAGTAAGTATAATGATATCATAATAATGTAAATGTGATGTAATAAATTATATAAAGGATTTCATAGACAAATAAAAAATTGGTTAAAAATTCGTAGTTTCTGTGATATTTTTATTTTTTAAAATCTCTTTTGTACATTTAAAAACCGAATGGTCATACTATGATTTTAGAAATAAATAATTTTTAACATGAGTCACATTAACATCATTAAATATATTTTTTGTATTTCTGTTCTTAAAGTAATAACATATTAGAAACCAGTCTTCATTGGAAAATACAATTGGATAAAAAATTGGTAAGGATAATGGTTTTTTATTTTTTATTAACTATAAATACAATGCCTTTGTTTTGAAATTATAAAAAATCACCCTATTATTTATAAATACTAACCCTTTATACAATTAACATTCACTCCAAATCCCTGGATCTTGAATTAGAAATCATTTTTATTCTCTTGATCCATCTTAAGAAGTTTCTATGGTTTAAGGTTATCTTTTAATGCTTTAAGAAGCAACCACATAGGTTATTGGTTATCTCTTCCCTATTTTCAATACATGAACTTCTTTATTTATACGATTTTTTATTTCAAATTGTTTATATTCTCATGTGTTAATAATCATGCCTCACTATCGAAATTATTCTCTATTAATTAGATATTACCCTTCTCTTTAATGTATCACATCCATGAAATTTTATGTACACTATTTATGCTAATGATATTATCCCTTCATTTTTCATATCGAACCCTTGGGTTATGAATAACCTACCAAATTTTCATTCAATGGTATTCAACTATATATAACTACCCTTAATTGCCTGAAAACCTCCATGTATAAAACCAGATATCCTTACTTATATTATTGAAATGACGAAATATTATTTTAAGTTGTATCATTGATGTGGTAAAGGTAATGTTATACATATGAATGGAAACCCTTGATGGTGGTAAAATAAATTGGGCAAGGTTTACATATAATTAGGTATCATATATGGTTTATAGTTTGATTGAATAATAAAACAATGTTATGATTTATTTATGGTAAGCCTCAAATAATGCATATGATGTCACATTTTATATTGTTTGAACATTACCAAGATACCTTGATTTTATTATGAATTTTTCTCAATTAATAAATCCATACGATTATAAATGATTTTTACCTATTTATAAAATAAAGATATGGATCTTGAATCACATGTATTATTTATAATTATTTTATGCTTTTACTATCCCCTTGCTAGGTTATACTATAACGCATTAAGAGTATAATGGAAACTAAGAGAACATTATATAATTATTAAATAATGTTTTTTATATTAATAGATTGAATATCTAATTACAAAAATATAATATGCCTCTCGATCCCTGAAAATTTATTTTATTGATCATTAAATAGAAAATCTTGAAATAAAATGTATTATAAATATAAATAGTTTTATTTTTTATTAGAGAAAGTTATTGTTATTTTTGTGGAATGTTCTTGAGAAAAAATTATTGAAAATGCAATGTATTTCTCTAAAGATATGTAACATCCCTAAATTTTTGTAATTTATAGAGCATGTGGTTTAAAAGAAATTAAATATTTTTCTTTATACTAGAATGTGGATGTGGTTCTGGAACAAATTAACCTATGGGAAATCACCATTGAAAATGGTAGTTGAGCATTGAATTGATCTTTAGATGGTGCATGATGAGTGGGATTAAGACTTAACACATGGCTAGAAATTCCAAGAGGAGATGCTTCAGATAATTGAATTCCTCTTTACAAAAATCTATATAGTACTTGAATATAATGAAAATATAGAGAACTTAATATGAAATAGACCATAGATAACCTATATTCAAATTTTTTAATTCATAACATTGGGTATGTATTTCATTACTCATAAGTAATTTTTCTTCCTATATAATTAATGAATTATGTATCCTCATCCTAAACATTCAATTATTTAGGGAAATTGCATGAGGAAAGATGAATCCTCTCAAAAATATATTTGATGTTAAATGGGTTGATTTACCTAAAAAAATTCTAATATGATGGGAGTGGTAGTATATAAATTTAAAGAGAAACTAGTAAAAGTTCCTTTATTTATGAGTAATAACATGAATCATGATAAACCCCATTCTTCTCATAAGGTAATGTTGTAGTTGAGTCCTTTATATGAAAATTACTTCCAAATTTATTGTGAAAATTTCAATCCCCTAAATATAGAGTAACAAATTAACTCTATTGAGGAGATATTGTCTACACTCAAATGCTCTAATCAAGATAAAGTCATACTAGCTATCTACCTCTTAAATAGAGAAGTTGATCAGTGGTAGACACTAATCAAGAAACAAAATATCAAGGATTGATTTTAATACAAGGAATTAGATAGGTTCAAGAATATATTTTTATATAATAATTTTCCCCTCGCTCTTCAACTTAATATAGATATGGAATCCCTTAGAATCTAGGAAAAAGAGGATGAATCCATTGGGTAATATAAAGAAAACAACATAAGGATTTCATGGTATGCCTCTGGATTTTTCAATTACTTAGAAATAAAACATGAAATAATCCTTATAGGTATAAATATGAGTCTGTAAATTGATATAGCCACTAAAAGACATTGATAGCTATGATGAAATTGGATATATTACACAATACAAGAAATAAAGATGAATAATTCTTAGTGGTACTGTGGAATTGGAGATAAGAAGTGGAGAATGGAGTGTAATATTGGGGGATAATTAGATATTCACCATGTTAGTAAGACAGTTCAACTTCCAACTTGTAAGAATAGTGGGAAAATCATCTTGGGAATTATCTCAAGGGGTATGGAAGGGTTTCAAGTGTGTAAGGGAATGAAATCATAATAATCAATGCTAACGTGAGATGAAAAATCCCGCTAATGTGATGGGGGAAGAGATATGATTGATCAATCATATTATCATGGTTTAATGTATCAACTTTAAGAAATAATAATGCTATGTAAAACATTTCTTGAATCCAAGGGCTGTGAAATATAATTGCGGACAATTACATCTAAGGATATGGGTGAAAGGATGGGGTCCTGTAATAAAAAATGTCAAGGTGGGCTGAAAAAAAGTTCTATTAATCAGTTCAATAGTTATTCCTTAAAGAATATATAATTTACAATTTTATTCTAGTTTCACACATTCCTTAATATCATTTATGTGTAGCTTAATTATCCAAACATCACTTCAAAACATGAAGGCTGAGATATATTTGACAATATAAAATGAGAAAAATGTTTTATTTCAAGCTTATAAATCCTACATATCAATATTTTTGGGACAATTCTATCATGAAACATTATCATACTACCATTATTGTAATTTTATGTTATATCAGCCCTTATATAGAGCCAAAAATAATTTTCCTGGGAATAAAATTACCATATCTGTACTAAACTATCCATTGATTCAATGCATGTGAATGGATAAGGATGAATTTAATTTTAAAACATATTCTCAAGAATTGATATTATTGCCTTATGAGAAAGTGTATCTTGAAAAAATTAATAAAAAATAAGTGTATCACTCATAATGTCATGCACATTGTAATGGAATAAGTTTATGTATTATGTAAACAATTTCATTCTATTCCTCTAAGTTGATAGGTTTAGTTCTCAATGGAACATATACTCCAAAGTTTATCTATATCTAAGAATAGAAGTGAAATGGGAACTATTGAACTATAATCACTAAATAAGCACCTATAAGTGAATATATATATATATAGATATAATGTATTAAATTCCAATGTTTATCACCGTGGGGTGCACCAGACTTCATCATTAAAGAGAAGGATGGGTAAACACATCTAGGAATTGATTATCCTGAAACCAATACTATCACGAAACATTAAATGCAACCCCCTACATGTATTAAATAATTTTTTAATAAGTTATGTGGTTCCCAATACTTATCTTGGGTGAAATATATTACTATTCCAATTTTATAGAGGAGGAAATTATCAAGACTAAATATTATACACTGTACAAGAATTATAATTTCATAGTGATGCATTTCAGACTCAGTTATTCTCTATAAATATTCACCTAGTTAATGTATAGAGTCATTATAGACCACATTAACTAATTTATTCTAGTATTTATAGATTATATCCTCATACACTATATTAATAAGTTGGTATATGAAGATAATTTGAGTATTGTGAAAAAGACATTGATAAATGTTATATTGTATTTTATGATTATAATGTATGATTTTTTGATACAAAAATATCTTTATTAGGTAATGTAATCATATTTATGGTTGTATTTATTGATCCATTAATAATAGTTAGTATTGAAGAATAGTATAGACTAAAATCTATAACTGAGATATATAGTTTTCTTGAATTAGCTAGGTATTATCAGTGATTTTGTGATATTTTTTACGACTGTGAAACCTTATAGTCAAGAAAAATTGGATCATGTAATGTTCTTAAATAATGATTAATTTTATTCTACATTCAAATATTTAAACAAAAATATTATCCCTACACCTACGATCACACTATATAAAATTATTTGTGATCAATGATTATGCTTCCTAGAATGTATTGGGTTTCCTAGTCATGAATAATGATAAATTTATGTATTATTCCACTCAAAAATTGAATATCCATAAGTAGAACTATAATACACATGATATGAAGTTTGATTTGGTGATCTTTACATAAAATGTTTTGAGATGTTACCTCTACAGGTAGAAAAGTGACATATATACAGTCCATAAGATCATAAGTATATATTAAAGTAAAAACGGTCCAACATTCACTAACAAAGGTGGTTATAGATAATAAAAAATTATTAATGTTCAATCTGTTACCATCTTGGGAATGTGAATAATGTGATATATTATTTAAATTAAAATTATCATGAAACCTTATCCATGATGAATATTAAAATGGATACAAAATTATTTTAAATATAATGGATAGACAAGGAGAAAATAAAGTAAATAATGCCATCCTACCAAGCTCAAATAATTGGTCAACCATCCATCCATGTGAAGACCAATGAGGTTTGAGTGATGATGTGGGAAAATATGGAAAGGTAGTGAAAATTTATGATTTTATATTTGATAAAGTTATAATTATATGTTTTGGATACCGAATATGTGTCCCGTAAAAACTATCTCTAAACTGGGATATTTTATATGATTAATATAGATGATCCTTCTCTATTAATATAGGGATCAATAATATTTATAGATATTTTAAAAAACATCGGGTGTGAAAACATGAAGATATAGATTTTAGAGTTTTTTTCTCAATGTATTTAATTCAAACTAGATAATGATGAATGTAGAGGTCTTATGGGATTATAGAACCATAATACACACATATATATAAATTGGAAACTCTATAAAAGGATTGTGTTATAGGACTCCCTAAAAACATCTAAAATTGATAATTCCATTTGGGTTTTAGTTGGTCACCTTATAAATTAATTCCATTTTATTTCTATCAAATTGGATTTCTATCTTGATGAACTTTTAAATATACAAGATAGAGAAGTGGTAACACTACACAGAGTAATGGACTCCGTTGTATCAGATTAAGATATGAATTCCACTACAAAGTTATAGTGATGTCTTCTAAGGGGTTTGATATCGTGTTGAGTTTCTTTAGTTATTTACGTGATTTGGAAAAGGGCTAATCTAATATAAATATTCATACTCAATAGAATATTCTACGACTATGTTCAAAGGGTTTCTATGGATTTTGGGGCCAATACCATCCCCTAGTTGAGTTCTCATATAAAAATTATTTCCATTCCATATTTTAAATGGAACTTTATGAGGTTATATATAGGTAGAGGATCATGACTCCAACATGATGAGATGATGTTAGAGAATGGAATTTTATAGGACCAAATATTTTATAAGATATGAAAGTGATAGTTGAAACCATTCTGTATCAGTTTTAATCCATAAAAAGATAATATAAAATATATGATTACAATACTGTATGAGGCCACTATTAGTGGTTAGAGATAAAGTGTTCATTTAAATAACTTTTTTTGAATAAACTCATGAGGTTTTGAGAATAAGTAAATGATAATTACTAGATACATCGAACCATTTGAGATTCTTGAATCCATCCGAGGGGTGGCCTATAAACTACCACTTCCACCCATCTATTCTCATGTAGATGATGTATTCAATATATATTTCTTGAGAAATTATATTCTATATCCCTTGGATGTAGTAAAAATTGAAGGGATATAATTGGATAATTAACATTTATATTAGGAGAAGTCTATGAAGATATTGGATCATAATGAAAATGTTCTATGAAACAAGAAAATTCACCAAGTTAAAGTACCATTGAAGAACCATATGTTTGAAGATGAACCATGTGAATTTGAATAAGAAATGAAGTAGAAGTACCCTCATATTGTTTATGTTAAAATTAAATATCTAGGGTCAAATTTCTAAATGGGATGAGGGATAATGTAACAAAAAAAATTTATATATAATTTCCCTCGTATATATGTATGTGGGACATATTTTAGTAATGTATTATAGTAAAAAAAATTACAGTAACACTTTTTTAATTGATAAAATTATATGGACTCAATAATTTAACTGAGTATAATGTACCAAAATTATCACGGGAGAATAAATAAATATGAACTAACTAGAATATGATAATTTGTAATATCTTGATAACCATGGATTATTTCACTTAATAAAAAAACTCTAAAAATAAAAAAAATTATATTAATGTAATACTGTTTTGAGAATGAATAAAACAGAACGTTTATTGAAATAAAAGTAATAGATTATTGAATAAAATATTAGTTACTTATAGGATGTAGAAGAAAATTAATTCTATTGGACATTATAATCTTTGTGTATGATGAACTTTTGGAAATGAAACCATTATAATATAAATAATATAATTAGTCTGTATTATGGGTAATTAAGAGAACTAATTGATGAATAAGGGAGAAATAGTTTCCTCAACTAGTAGAATCATGCCATAAAATTATCATTTATCAGATATTGGGTGGGAGGTAGTAATATCGAGGTTCTCACTTGTCTAAGACCAAGAACAGATTGAACACATGAGGGTCGAGAGAAACCTCTTATGGGAAAGTTCATGTTAGTAGTGATTCCCCAAAGATCGATATTAGTCAATCCACCCCTTGAGAGTACCACTATCGCACTCCTTAACTATATGGTGTGTGTTAGTGTAATAAGGCATTATGTATCTATACCTATGTTTTAAAATGGTGTATTTTAATATTTGAAAAACTAAATAGTAGTCTCTTCAGTCCCATTTCCATTATTATTATATTTTAAAAAATAAACATAAATATAAGATAAATGTGATAAAATAATAATTTTATATAAAAATAAAAATAAATAATTTTTTTTAAATTATATAATTTCAATAAACCTAAAATAAATTGAAATTTTTTAAATAAAATATATTTTTAGAAATATATTTATAGAACATTATTTATTTAAATAAATATTATAATTTAATTTTTAATGTCATCGGTAATTTTTATAAGGTCATGAATGTTGATTATGTAATGAAAATTATTATTTTTCAATAAATAAATAATTTATTTAAATTTTTAAATTATCTTATATACAATTATTTTGATAAAAAATATCATTTCTGAAATCAACATGTCAAAATTAGCTATTGGTGAATTTTTCATAATTTTCAGAGAACTGAATTTTTTGGAAAAAATTAAATTCTCTTTGAATATATAATCTTTATTCAAACATCATAATAACCAAAATGTTATGTAATAAATTCTATAGAGGGTTTTATTAACAAAATAAATTAGTTTTCATTAAAATAATGTATTTTTATTGTAATATAATTTTTACAAAAAAAATAAAAAATATTCCATAACATGAAGGAAACATTAAGTATTTAAGAACAATTATTTTTGAACATGGCTCACATCTTCATCAGTAATGATATTATTTTATGTATTTGGTTTCTTAAACTAATAAAATATTATAATAAACTTGTTTTTAAGAAACCATTAGAAACCTTCATGGAAATTTCAATGGCTTTCTTACTATTATCATCTTGGATTCCCTGAAAAATAATATAAATTAATAAGAAAACCCTATATTTTGAAATATATACCCACCTATTATCCCATTAATCTTCACTAAAAATAATTTATGTACAATTTCATCCCATTTTCCTTCCCTAAATCCCTTTTATGTAGATTTTAAGGTAATGAGGATGTATTCCCAATCTTGAATACGAAACCTCTCATGTAAGGGTTTTATCCCTCCCATTACTTATAAAAGAACCTTCTTGGCCATAAGAATTTTTATTCCTAAGATTTTATTTTATCATGAGTTCTTAATCATCCCTTAACATCCAAATAATACCCTATTAATTAGATACCACCATTTTACTCCATTAATCCCTTCAATGATCTTTTATGTACACACATTATAATAATAAAATTATGACTTTGTTTCAAATTTCATACCCATGTGTTGTGACCATATAACCATTGTTTCAGTCAAGGGTATTCACCTAGATATTAATATCGTCCATTGATTTGGGACCTCAATATATTAAACCTACATTCCTTATTCATGTGACTAAAATTGTTAAATATTTTCATATAATATTTTGTCGATGTGACACACATAATGTAATGTATATTATGGTTTCTCCCTGATAGTGCTATAATACATTGGGTAATTTTGTAATATTATGACATAAAATGTATGCATTATGATTTTTTATACTATGAACAATATGATATGATATATTGGGGGTTATCCTCAACTTATATTGATGATATATGGTCCTTGCCTTAAACATTGCATGATCTAGTTAGTTCAACTAGATTTAACTTTATTAGATTCCCAAAAATCATTTTGATTTAAGGTTTTAGAAAGTTAGGGAATAACTAATACATATCAAACCACAAGAATAATGTGCGGGTATAATTAAAACAATATCCATTTCATCCAAAAAAATTAACACAAAACAACAACATGATTTCTTTGACAAATCATCATAAAAATTAGCTTCACTTACTTATTTCTCTTACACATCCTTATAACCTGAAAAATTAATTTAAAAACATAGGATGATAAAAAATGATCTATAATGGATATAAAAAGAATAAATGAAAACATTAGATATGAATACTTGCAAACATATGAAATCAATTGAAAAAACACATACTTGAATCCCATATATACTTACTTAGTGAAATTTGAGATTTACATGACATTTACTCAAAAAATACAGAACACAAATAGAAAAATAAAGATATATTGGATAATTTCATAAATAATATTTTAACCCACTCAGATATATTATTATTTTTAACTGTCACAGATACCATGCAATGTAACTTTCACAACTACCTTATTGAGTAAGCATCACACTTACACATGGATTAACCAAATAGCTAACCTCCAACATACACATAACCAATGCATTAGATGGAGATATATGTCCCAAAATTAATAATAAACAATTAACAAGAACCAAAACATAACCATACAACTTGAATAATTTCATAAGAACATTTCTTTTGAATTTTGTAAAACAGAATTTCAAAAGTTGATTTAAAAAGAAAATCCACTTACAAATTTCATATAATATAAGAGAGACTTAATAGAGTGGATGGAATATGTATATAACATATATATACACATAATTAAACATAATATAAAAAAATTAATCATAATAACAATTTTAAAACCACATAGTTAATGAAGTATATGTTTAACCCAAAGAATGAAAATTGGGTTAAGAATTCCCTTACCACAAGTTTTTATGTGAAAAATTTCTAACTATCTTTTATAATGGTTAAAAGAGTGCTATTAATATCATACATAAACATATTCATGTTTATAACACATTATTTTATAATTTAATTACAATATTTTATCCTTTAATTATTAGTATTTTGTTTCTTCTATAGTTTCAGGTGTGTTCTTTACATGATTTCAATGACTGGTTGGTATTTGATTTACATGCCATATGGAAATGAAATTACAAAGGAGAAATTAAATGGTATTAATATGTTTCAATAATATTAAACTATTACATAAATCATTTTGTTTATATGGTATTAGGATGAATAATTAGATAAATCATTAGTGATATCTCTTTAGATTATTTTGGTATTTATTTGATAAACACAAACTAGTTTCATTATAAAAAATATTATTCTGTATATATGTTAACACTAGAACCCAAAAAATGATAAATAATATAGTTTTAAATACGTTTTCAACCATTTAAATGGTTATATAACTTGTTTTGAAGTCTACAATGAAAATTAAAAACACATCGTCCATGTTTTTGGGAAATCGGCATAATACGGACAATGTTTTTATATTTAGAATAAGAGGAAGAGAAGAGGAATAATGATGATGTTTAATTTTTGTAAACATGATATTATCCATATTACTTTAGATTCTGGTTCTTTCACACTTCATGTATATAGGTAGTGGAAGAGATTATATGAAAAGAAAAGGAATTGAAAAGAACACATAAAAAATGAAAGGGGATTATTATCTCTTGATCACTTCTCATTGAGATGCTCTTTAAGGCCTTTGGTTTTGGCCATTTAGTGAGAATAGTAAGTCTTGGATGTGGTAATGATCCTTTTTAATGTGATTGGGTATAACTTAGTCAATGAAAAAAGCATTTGAGGTTGGAGAGGAAGATGGGGTGAGGTTGGTATTTATAGTGGAGGAGAGGAGGTGTTTTACATTATTTTAATGATTAGATTTACCTTTTTGCACAAGAATTTGAATAGCCTTGATATATTTGGGCCAAAACAACAATAGGTGCATGTGATTTCAAACCAAAGTCCATTTACATCATCTATGACACAAGTAAGATGAAAAAATAATTTATTTATCATATTTTGTAATTATCAAATCTGATTATTCACCAAAAACTCAGTCATTTGAGAAAAATCTAAAAAATTAACCCAAACCATTTTTCGATGTGTAGAATTAAAAAATGAGTTAAATTTTTTGAATATAAATATCTAATTAGTAATAATTTAATTTTAAATAAAATCATATTTTATTCCAAAAAATAATTTTTTTAAAACTATAAAAGATTTTATATCACAATGAAAAATTAATCAAGATATCATTATCTAATAACCATAATAAAATAAAATAATAATATTATTTACTATTTATAAGAATCATATTACAATAAATATTCATAAGGGTATGTTACCATTTACCAAAAAATCAATTTGGATCTATCATACTCCAAATAACTTACTGATCAAAACCGTAGATGTCCGTTTTTTGATTTTCAAATCATAGATGTGAAAAAATTAAGTTTAAAATATAATTTATAAATATCTCCTTAAAAAAGTGTCATTATGTATATAAGTAACAATTTGTGCATTTCTATTTATTTTTAAAACCCCGGGGTGTTACATTTTCCCCACATTCTAGGAATTGAGTCCTCATAATTTTATTTACTTATTTATCAAATGAGGGTACCATTACCTTGTATCATTTTTATATTCCCATAAAGCATCCTTAACCTTTTGGTTTCTCCAGAAAACCATTAGCCAGTGGATTAACTAATTGTAGAATACTTTTTCTCTTTGATCATGAATCTGAATAGATTTCTCTTCATAAGAAAACTTCTATTTCATCTAAAATAATTTTGGGCTCAAAACATGAGATGAATCTGGAATATACATTCTCAATATTGAAACATGAAAAACATTATGTACCTAAGACAAACTCAGAGTAAAATCCACATGGTAGTAAACTAGATTATCTTTCTCAATGATTTCATAAGTTCGAATATACCATGGAAATTTCATCCCATTCTTACCAAAACACATACCTTTATTCCATGGTGAAATTATAATAAAAACATGATCACCTACCCTGAAATAATAGTATTTCCTATTATAATTTGCATAAATTTTCTTCGTTCTCTTAGATATACCCATGATTTTATGGATCATCCTCACTTTCACAACCACTTCATCTTCTAATTATTGTCACAACAACTTGTTTTCTTTTACTTCATCTAAAAATTCTAGAGTTCGACTCCACTTACCATATATTGCCTGAAAAGGTACAGTCTGTATACTGGAGTGAGAACAGTTATTATATGAAAATTCATCTATAGAAATATGTTGATCCCAACTTCCTTGAAAATCCACGGAACCAGATCAAAGCATATCCTCCAATATCTGAATCTTCCATTCTGACTTACCCTCTGATTGAGGTGGAAAAGATGTACTAAAATTTAATTTTTTTACCAATGACTACTGAAAGCCCTTCCCAAAGATAGATGTAAACCTAGGATCTTGACCAGATATAATGAAAATAGGACATCCATTTATACTGAAAATATCATTGAGGTAAAATTGAGAAAGCTGATCCAAAGACATAATATCTTGAATATAATGGAAAAGAGCTGATTTAGTTAGTTGATCAATAAGTGTAGGGGCATTGGGGGTGCTCCATCATGGAAGAAACAATTACCTAGGATCGATGGCATCCATGCTGGCCCCTCCCACCTCGGTGGGGGAGGTTCATTCATCTACTTTACCTAGTTTTCAACAGTCATCTCTCTCCCCCTTATCAAACCCAGATTTCATCCCTCCTTTCCTCCTATTTCTCTCAGTCTGATATTGCCTTACTTTTTTGATGGACTCCCACAACTTTCGATCTCTACATCAGAATTCACTGAAGCCTCCTCCCTCTTAGGTCTAACTCTGATAGAAATATTCAAGCTTCATAGGCCTTCAGTGGACTCCTTCAACACTTTCGACTTCAAAACCGTGGGTTTACAAGAGTGGGTGACCATCAGTCTCCATGATGTGAAGCATATAAAGATCATATTCTCATCTGAGGACGACATGATCTTGGCTTGGCTAAGTGCTGCATGAATTTTTCATGTATTTCGTTTTCTTTCTATTCAAGTGGTCCTATGAATTTCATATCCAATGTGATTCTCCCTCAGTTGCGATCTCGACAATGTTTCTTAATCTTCCACTTCCATTTCAAAACCAACCTATTTTACGCAAGTTAGGGAACCTAGTAGGTAGATATCTTTTTATGGACAGCTAAATGTAATCTGAATTCCATCCTATTTCTCATAGACTCCGTGTCGAGGGTAATGTTTAGAAGCTGCTGGTTGAGTCTTTCTGGGTGGCTGTAGGAGAAGAGTTTAGATACAAACATCAATTTGTTTTTTAGTATTGGTCTAACTTTTTTCCCCATGTACAATCAGCTAGGGAAAAAGAGTGAAGTTTTTAGATGCATGAAGCCATCTGTGAAGGATCGTGTTAATTGGATTCAAGTTGAACATGCCTCCACTAGGATGTCGGGTAGCTTTTCCTTGAGCGTCACTTTATACTTATCATTGGATAAGGTTTTACCAGAATCTAAACAATTGGTCAGGGATGTTGAAACTAATATAGTGAGGAAGAAGAGAACATTGTCTCTGCCTCTTGATCCAAATTTCCATGGTATTTTAAGCAGATTGATATTCTATTTGAGTGGAGAGACTCCTTAGGTGGAGATGGTACCTTATAACAGTACTGAGATATTGGGTAGTCTCTCTCAATACATGCCTAGAATTTATGATGATGTAGTCAAATATTAAAAGAATATGAATAAAAATGTTGTGGTTGAAGAGGGAGGAAATGAGAAGATATAGGATGTTGGTGCATTGACACATACACACAATTCTAATAGTGAAGACTGGGTGAAGGCAGCAAGTGGGGTGATACCAAAAGGAATCCCTTCAAAGGTAACAATCTATAATAGTTTTGAGTGCCTTGAAGTTGAGACCCGAGAGAGGAGGGGTACAGGTCTTGGGAAACTACTATTGTGATGAATGATATTCATACTGAATATGTTTATGGTGAACTTGATCTATAAGATAATGGCTTCAGCAAAGATGTACAACTTTCTAGAGAGATAGATGATCCATGTCAGGAGTCAGAAATGGATAGGGGGAAGCGCATCCACAATGAGAGTAATGATTATTCCCATTTTCTTCCTCTGATGGAGACACAATTAGCAATTAAATTGAATGGAATGTTGAATGTAAATCAGTTTAAGATCGATTATTTGATTGAGAAATCATTGGAGTTGCTCATGAGATCAGGTGAAGAAGCAGTTGAACAGGTTTTTTCTCATAGTGCCACTAAATAAAAATTTAATAAAATGATGGGGATATAATTGAGGGTGACTCTCAATGAGGAGAAATATTTTATGATTGACAAGAAGGACCTAATATTAGTTGGGTTTTCAATAATGGGATGATCAACCTCGAGGTGTAAATCCTATCTTGGAAAAAACTGTCATATCGTGTCAAATATATTCTTATGGAAGAACCCAACAATCTTGTATACAATTTCTCCTCGATATTATTTAGGTAAATTTAATCTATTAAACATAAATTTTACTTTAATGATTATGTAATATATTTTTTGTGGTCGAACCCATGTTTTATCACTTTTTCAATAAAAGTGTTTGGAAAATAAAAATTTAATTTTCAGTCAGCCTGTTAGAAGACCAATAATAACCAAGATTTCATTGTAACTGTAGGAAGTCTTTGGTAGTCACACAGAGAAGTCCATAGATATATTTTTCCATTTCCACTCTGTCACTGGTAAAGGCTGAAGCATCACCTTTAGTAATTACTACTCTTCTTTAACCTAATGAATTGTCACTCATTTTAGGGTAAAATATGCAACATCTCTTTTCATTCCATCCCAATAGTAATACACTAGAAGTCTCCAAAAATATTTATGCTTCCAAGATAAACTGAAAATATATAACTATGAGCTTTGAAAAACTACTCTTTTTCTTCCTAGAATCACATTTCACACAAAATCTTCTTTCAAATTTCTAAATATAATCGTTGTCAATGTTAAATTCGGGAAACTTACCCATTTTAACCAATTCTACTATATTCTATAGCTCCTTATTTACCTTCTTCTATTTCTAAATTATATCTAACTATGATGACTACACTGAAACTTGAAACAAAATAAATGAACTTCCTACACCAACGACTTCCAAAAAAATCCATCAAATCATTAATTAAGGGGTCATTTTACTAATGTAACATGGTTAATGATTGATGATGTTTTCGACTCAAGGATTCCGCCACATTTTTTTATTTCCAGGATGGGAATTGATCGTGCAATCATAATAATTTATCAATTAAAGCCATATTCTCAACACCTTAGGAGTGAATATATACTTAATAATTTTATGGTTGGTTTATATTTCACATTTGGCTCTGTATAAATGATTCCTCAAATTTTTAAAATAAAAAACCACAACACCAAATAATGTGTGGGGTAATTTAACTCATGAGTTTATAAATGACTTGTAGCATAAGAAATTACCTAATCTTTATGAATCTGAGAACATCCATGTCCTTTTAATGAAGCGTAGTTGTAGATGAAAAACATACTATTTTTGGATGGAAGGTCCAAAAATGGAGCATTCACAAATCTCTTCTTTAGTTCCTGAAAACAAACACCACATTATTTTACCAAAAAAAATTAACCCCTTTTTGTGTTAACTTAGTTTACAAGCTAGATAACCCTGAAATTTTTTTAACAAACTTTAAGTAATAACCTACTATTCCATGAAAACTACAATTCAATTTATCATTTGTAGGTCATGTACATTCATCAACCACATTAGTTTTAGTAGGACCAACTGTTCTTCCATTATTATTTATAATATGCAAAATAAAAGAAATCTATTGCAAAAAATATTCACACTTGAAGAATTTTCCATATAGTTTCTTTTTCGTTTTGGGTTTTAAAACAACCCATTGATTTTTTTTTCATTCTTCATTATACATATAGAAAATACCATAATGTAATCAGTAAACAAAAATACCAACATATCTATAAAATCATGGAATATTCTTTTCTCAAGATCGATGAACACAATATGTACATTAGTCACCAAAATGGCATAATAAAAAATTCATAATGCCCATATCTAATACGGAATGTAGTCTTTGGGATGCCTGAATCCTTTAAATTCAACTGATGGTACCCTGACCTTAGGAAAACATTCATAAAATATTATGCTCTATAGAGATAATCAACAAAATCATCAATATGATGAAAATGACGAGTATTTTTAACATTGATGTTATTAAAGGCTCTATAATCAATGGAAATTCGCATGGAATCATCTCCCTTTTTAACAAACAAAAGAAGAGAACCCCATTGTGAAGTGCTAGGATGAATAAATCCTTTATCAAGCCACTCTTTAAAATAATTTTTTAATTAAAGAAGATCCATTTGTGCCATTCGATAAGGGAGTTTTGAAATTGGCCTCGCATCTGGAACTAAGTCAAATGCGAAATCATCTTCCTGATCAACTTAACATTGGGTAACTAATCTAAAAAAATATCATGATATTAATTTACCAATGGAACATCATTAATCTAAATAGATCCCTTTTTTCAACAATATGACCTAGATAACATTCACTTACATATTTTAACAGTTACTTAGCTTCCTGATATGTTATCAATTTTATGGGTTCATTATTTTATTCAAACTAAAAAACTCTCTAAAAAACTAATTCTTTAGAAACATAATCAATCATAGCATGATTAAAAAATCCAATCCATACCCAAAATTAAAACAAACTCTACTAAGGAAAAAACAACAAGTGTTGCAGGTAATGTACTTCAATAGTTATCAATTAGAAGATTCATAAAATTTCTTTTTGTTGTAAAATTTTCCCCTAGTGTTTCAACTATAAGTTATGGTCTCATTTATTGAGGTGATATTTTTAGTTTTCAATAATATTTCTCAAAAATTAAAAAATGTTTCAAACTAGTATCAAAGAAGACTTTAGAAAAACTAGTGTAAACAAACAATATTCATGATACCAATTAATTAGATGGTCTGAAATATGCTAACATAGTTTCACAGGATGTCACTACACATTTCTTCTTATAGTCCAACTTCTTCCCATCATTCAGACATTTCATTGGGCATGCATTTTCAAAATGACCCATCTCACCACATTTGAAAAACATCATAGTTTCATATCAGGATTAATCTTAGGATCATTTTCATTACTATCTAGGGCCATATGTAAATGAATTTAACATTGAAAACCGTTTCTAGTTTTTTTAAGCCATTCCCCAGTGTTTGTTTTACCACACTTTTCAAAACATGAAACTGAACATTCTTACCATCAGATTTCATTGATTGATTCTTACCCAACACTTTATATATGGAACTATTTTCCTCTTTGTTATCAAAATAAATTTGATCATCAGAGAACTCCATTTCTACCATCTTAGAACATTAGACATGTTTCTCATAACATTTTTGCCCTCTAGAATCCAATTCCCTTCAATATCATGGCTTTAATCCCGAGAAAAAACATTAGATTTTGTAATAAAGATAATGAATAAGATTTTGAATGTACCTTACCAGTAGGGTGAAGCTTTATTCATACACAACCACATAATTTTCCACTTTTTTCATTAATTAAAGTAATTAATTCTCTATCCAATGTCTAATAACCTTGGAAATGTTTTTTCATGGAAAATACTTTTAAATTTATCCCACTCAATGGAATCAATATACTATTTATCCATGATATTATTGTCTATAGATCACCACAGATTAGCTTCAACTTCAAAAATATGAATTGAAATACTTAACTTTTGATTATATGATCATCCTATAACATGGAATATCTTTTCATGGTCTTTAATCCATCCTTAAACCGATACTAGTTCAGAATATCAACTGAATTGAGGCGGTTATTCCTTATAAAATGTTCCACTATCGTCATGTTTGTTTATGTTAGCTCATGTTTTTCTATTACATGGATTCCACCAATATTTATTGACTCTTTTATCTGATCCATGGCCTTCATAAACTGTTCGGTTCCAATTCCCAATATTCTGAGTTGCAGATTCTGAAAGATATCAGCCTCTCTGTTCCTTCCAATATCAACTTCCCTATTTCTTATGTGGAAAAAAATTCTGAACAAACATATAATTGATGAATAACCATGTTAATATTTAAATTACCTACCTTTTCAACATATAAATAAGGTATAAATCATTTATGGTATTCTGTCAACATCATACTAACTTTTATAGTTATTTAAACAGTGCTTTGATACCATCATTAAGGGCCCAGACTTAAACATTATGTATTATAGTTATTTTAACTTCATTTTACTTCATTAAATTCCCAAAAATATTTTTGTTTTATAGTTTTAGAAATTTTGGGAATAACTTTTACATATTAAACCAAAAACATAAAAAGTGGGTACCATTAAATCAATATCCATTTCTTCCAAAACAAAAAATTAAAAATGCAAAACAACCACAAGATTTCTTTGAAAAATATTCATAACATTTATCTCGAATTACTTATCTATCTTACACATACTTATAGAATATTAATATAATTTAAAAGCATCGTATGAGAAAAACAAGCTCATTAAAGGTTATAAAAAAAAGGAAAGAAAACATTAGTTCATGAATACTTGTAAATGTTTGAAATTAATTTCAAAAAGTCATACTTTACACCCATATATACTTACTTTGTGAAAAATGAAATTTACATGATGTTTCAAAAAAACATAATGAACATAAATATAACCATACATGTGTCCTAGGGGAATTATTTACATAATTTTTTAAACCTCTTGACTACCTTATGATCCCCTCACAACTACCTTACAATGATACCCTCATGACAACCTTATTGTGTAACCATCATAGTTATACTAGAAGTAACCATACATCCAACCTATAACATACACATACCCAATGAATGAGAGGTAGATATAGTTCCCACCCTTCATCATAAAAAATTCCTATGATCCATAGCATAATAACACAACATGAATAATTTCATGAAAACATTGCTTTTGAATTTTTTAATAATGAATTTTAAAAGAAAATCCCCTTAAAAATATCATATAATTAAATTGATACTTAATAAAGAGTATGGAATATGTATATAATCTATAAATACAATTAATTCAACATAATATAAACAAAATTCATCACAAAAATAATTTCAATACAAGAGAATTAATGAAGTAGATGGTTAACCAACATAATGAAAATTGGGTTAAGAATTCCATTACCTCGGGTTTGTCACACATCAAACATGATTAAACCTACTGTATAATGGATATAAGTGAATTATTAATATCTTATAGAAACATATTAATGATTATAATAACCTATATTATCTTTTTATAACATCATTTAGCACTTTAATAATTAGTATTTTGTTCATTCTAATGTTTTAGGTACGTTTTTTACATGATTTCAATGGCCGATTTGTGTTTGATTTCCTGGTCATATGAAAATGAAATTATAGAAGTGGAATGAAATGGTATTAATATGTTTAAAATTTATTAAATGATTCCTTAAATCATTCTAATTATTTGGTATGAGGGTAAATCATTAGATATATCTTTAGTGATATCTGTTTAGATCATTTTGGCTATTCTTTGATAATCATGAACTATTTTCATTATGTAACATAATATTATTTATATATGTTAACTTAAAAACATGAAATAGGATATATTAAAAAAATTAAAACTTTTTCAACCATTAAAATTGTTTTATAACTAGTTTCGGTGGAGGTAATAGAAATTTATTACACACCATCAACGATTTTGGTAAATTGATAAATCATAGACAATGTTATTATTTTTATAATAAGAGGAAGATGAGAGGAATAATGATGACAAATTGTTTCCATAAGCATGATAAAATAATGAATATATAAGTTTATGGATATTTTATACATCATGAATAAGGGTAATGTAAGAGAATATATGAAAATAAATGTAATTGAAAATAACACATAAGAAAATGAATGTGGATTCTTACCTCTTGATCTCTTCTCCTTGAGACCCACCATAAGCCCATTACTTTGGGACTTTTGGAGAGTCTAGTAGGTGTTCACATGGCGAGGAGCCTTGGGAAGGGTATTGGGAAGGATATAAAAAATTCACAAAGCTAGAGAGGTGTGAGAGGTAGAGGGGAGTGATGGTGGTATTTATAGTGGACGAGAGGAGGGGTTTGACCATATTTTAACCATTAGTTTAATGTTTTTTCTCAGAAATATGAATATCCTTGATACAAGTTACCAAAAAAAGTGCATATAAGTTATAACCCATGTCCATTTACGTCATTAATGGATCAATAATGATGCAAAAATTCATTTATTTATCATGTTTCTTAATTATTGAATTTCAGTATTCACCAAAAATTCCTGTATTCAAGAATAATACCCAAAATTCACTAAAACAATTTTTTGATGTTTAGAATTAAAAAATGAATTCAAAATTTTCAAATTCAATTTTTAAATATGATGAATTTAATTTTCAAATAAAATCAAATTTTATTCCAAAAATAACAAAATTTAAAACTATAACTGATTTTATATCATGTTCAATAATTAATCAAGATTTCATTATATTGTTACCTTAAAAAAATAAATTAATAATATGATTTAATATTTATAAGGGTCATATAAATATTTCTATTCATAATATTATGTTACTAATCACAAAAAAAAACATGTTGTTTCTTTCAGACTTCAAATTACAAACTGATCACAACTTTAGAGGTCCGTATTTCCAAATTAAAATCATACAAGAAACAAAATTAAGTATAATAGATAGTTTACCACTATATCCTAAAAAAGTGTTATTATGTAGAGAAACCAGGTTTAATGAATTTAAATTTATTTTTAAACCATTGGGGTGTTACAGATGACATCATGTTTTATGTTTTTCCCACATTCCAATGATATAATTATTTCATGGTGTGATATTATCATGTCATTATACAGTGTGATAATTTTTCATTATTACTTCTTTATGTTATCATGATACACCTCTTGACTGATATACATTCTTTATCATCATGTTATTTTTTATTCACTTACCATTATTTAAAACTCATCCATTTATTCTATATGTCCTAAAATTATCCCATTTAGTTTTAAGAGATTAATGGATACTAGAAGCAGATTATAGATTTTTAAATAATGATGATATATTTTATTTTCATTTAATTGTTCATTTATCAATTTTCCTAAATAATCCAGTGGTATTAATTATTCTGGGATTGTATTATATGGATGGTTATGTTAAATATAGTGAAATAAAATGTATTATAAATATGGGTTGTTATAAATAATTCAAGAAATTCAATGTAAGATAGTTTATTCTATAAAAAATGGTTGATAATAGATCTATCATAGTGTAATTATATGAAATAAAACACACATGAAAACAATAAATCAAAAAAATATGAACATTGATGATTCAATCATTTTAACATCCATTATCAATAAAATTTAATTTTCATGGAAGGATGTTAAAAATTATCTAAAACAAAATAAGGAATATATTTCCATTACCAAGTTAATCAATTACCCAAAAATTAATGAGGTATATAAAAATCATGAGGGGAAATGAAGGTAAGGAAGAAAAGTACAATGTCATCATCATTGTGAATATAGTGGTATTATATGTCTTACTAAATGTAAAAGACATAGAAAGCATTCATCAAAAGGAAAGGTATAATTGAACAAGAGAAATGGGAAATTCCACTTATTTCGGAAGTTGGGACACTTAAAATGAGATTATTTTCTCTATAAGGATTAAAATAGAAACAATTATTCAAAAGATAAATCTATGAATATTATCTTTGATGCTAATATTCTCAAATATAACTCTACATAGTAGATATATTCTATTGCTAAATGTCTTGTATGTAACAAATAATAGATCTTCAAGAGGATTTAATTAATCAGATATTGGGCACCACTATACGTGGGGAACTATACAAGAATAAATATAAAATATAAGGGATTGGATGATCTTTATTTAACCTTAAGTATGATACTCAATTTGAATGACATCTTGAATGTGATCTAACTTCATTGGTATATGTATTAGGGATCTTTGTTTTGTGAAATAATGGGTTTCAAATTTTATTAAAGGTAGAAAAATTTGGTTTTTCCGAGGGTATGATCTCATTAGATATGTTGAATTTTATAATTGAATATTCAAATTAAATATAAATATTTTATACTAAAGTTATTGATTTTTGTTTATTTTTGAAATAAATTTTATGTTTACACAAATTATAATAGAAAGATTGCATTTTATAAAATTAAATATTACCTCATCGTGATAAAAATGATAATAAATGCATGAATGTAATATAAAATATTTATGAAATTGTCTATAAATAAAAAGATGAAAATTAATTTGATATAATTATACATATTAATTTATTTTATTTTCATGTAACACCATCCATGGGAAATAAAAAGTACCATTATCTTTTATCGAAAATTATTCAACATATTTCATTCTCTAACTTTTATATGATAAAGATGAATTTATAGAAAAGTTGAATATCTTTAAAATTATACTGAAATCCAATGTGGTCATATAATTAAATTTATTAGAATATATAGGGGACGTGAATATAAAATTATTTTATTGTTTATATCACTTGGGATCACACATGAACTGAAAACTACATATACACCTCTAATGAACAGTGTAGATGTGAGAAAGAGTAATGTATTAACAGAAATTGTTAATTCGATGAAACCTATCTCAGTTTACTCATGAGGTTTTTTAGGAGAGACATTATTAATTATGTTCCATATCATAAATAGGTTTTCCATAAAATGGATTTTGTGTAATTGAAAGAAATTATTGAATAATAGGAAACCAACCGTAAATTATATAAAGGATTGAGGTTGGATCACAATTAAAAGAGTACATAAACCTAAAATGGAAATTTTAAGTAAAATAAATATTAATAGCATAATGGTAGGATATTTAGAGAATACAAAACTAATATTATTGAGTCAAATGATTTTTAACATTAATGTGATATTCATTAGAGCCATTTGTTCTTTGTTTTATGATTCATCTTTATTTTACCAAATGATTTAAAAACTGCTAATATAATTATTGAATGAGGAGATTTTATATTTAAAGAATCTAGGTGTTATATTTATATAAAAAATTTAAAATATAGGAATTTGGATCAAATAATAGTGTATCTCAATATGATATAGTCGAGGAGTTTCATAAAAATAAATGAAATTAGATGAACAAGATATGTGGATCTAATTTATATGTGAACTTCCTGAAAGTAACTAATAACATAATTCTTATAGAAACTCTAGTTTTTCTTAATATAGAGATTGATTTAATAGAATTAAAAGAACTTATGTAATATTTTTATTTTTTTGGAAGGAATTTATAAATAATGAAATGTAATCTGTAACAAGTAATGATACTTAAATATTATTTTTTTCATTCAAAAGGTTCAAAACTTATGGGATTTAATTGGGTTGTTAGACCAATTTGTTTTTATGATCCCCTTGTTTGATCATGATCTGGACTTAACTAGTCTTCTAATTATGTTTTACTATTATAAAGGAAAGATTCCATGATATAGACATGATAAGATTCATAGAATCATGATAAAAAAGTAGTTTGACCCTCCCAATCATGAGGTCCTTTCCCAAGGTAATATGATGTGATTTCTATTGGAGAAAACCACAATGTATAAGAAAACCTAAGTAGAAATTATCATGGTATCTAGGTGAGTACTGGTGGATAAGAAAATTAACTGTACCTGGTATTAGATCTAGGGGATGTTTTGAACATCCCTTTGGTAATATTTAATGGGATATTTATGGACCCAACAATTGTATAACTCTCTCTTTTGGTGGTCACAACATGGCCTTAACATGCCTATTGCTGGTGTGATACTGCTGTAAAGGAATGTGTTACAATTTGGGGCATGTGATGTCTTACAGATGCCTAATAATAATGGAACTAATTAATAATTATAATGGGGTCATTTCTCAAGGAAAGAGTGTGTGATGCCTTTGTGCAAAAAAAATTAGGGGTGGGATGTCCAAAACAGAACATTGTCATGATAGCCAAGTGATTATTGGCAGACATGTAGAAATCATTTAAAAAACTATTAGTAATGAAAATCACTCTAGATCATTATTGATATGAGCCAGATGAACATATTTAATAGCATATCATGTCCATTTTTTTTCACCTTAAATTGTTCCCAACTTCAAACACCTCTTCTCACACATTATCATTATCATATTTTCCTCATTAGTTTCAAACCCACAATATTTAGTTATAAATATATGTTTATATTATTACATGATAAATTAATTTATTATCTTTATCATTATTATTCCTCTTTTGGAGATTATAGGTTCTATATATATACACACTCTAACTCTAAATCATAGTAAAATTCATTATTTTTTTCATATCCCATTAATCAAGTAAACTAAATATTTTTGAATTAAATTAATTAATAAAACTACTTTCTTGCCCATAATATTATAGGATTCTCCCAAAACATATTATTATGATGAAAATTCTTGTTCATTTATGAAATCATTTTTTTCATGTGCAACTCCCATGATCAATAAATATTCTCTTCTTTATTAAAGGGATATCACTAGTATATTTTCTATTATATAATTATTGTCTTTCAATTTTTCAGAAAAACAAATTCAAAAATATTATACACTTTTGATCACCAATAGAGAGTAAATAATAAAAACAAATATGTTTAAATTCAATAAATATTAACTTTAAAATTTAAATTGAATATCCTTGAACTCATTATCTTCATCCAATAATAGAACATACAACACTTCATAGTATGACTCATGAAAATTTTAGTAGATTGAATATATATTATAAAAAACCCCAGCAATAATCACAGCATTGTTAAATAAAAGGTATTATTTGAGATTTATATTTTAAGAAATCATCATACAAAAACAATTAATCTATTTTATATTGTTTTTAATCACTAAACTCAATTTATAACTCCATATATTCTATTAAGATAAATCATATTGAAACATAAAATGAACAATATGAGTGATTACCAATATTGAAATCATTCATGGATCATCTTTAATGAATTAATTTTGTTATTTTTGGTGAAGTAAACATTGTCTCCAGAAATGTTGGGTTGAATTTAAAATAGAATATTAAAAATTATAAATCATATATTTTATCTAGAATAATTTTCATAATTTTCTAACTAAAACTTTATTCATAGACAGTGAAAGTTATATAATACATATCAAAATTCTAATCCATGTTGAAAGACTTACACAACTTAGAAGAAAGTAAGTCGAGTTCATCCTTATCAATAATATATGAAATTAAAATTTATATGCCCATATTATTTCCACATACTAGGTGTATCAAAGAAATAAATTGACCTTAATTTTATATGGGATAACCTTCAGTCTCATGATTTTTCCATTTTTTTAGCACAAAACAAAATCAATTAAATTTTGAAATTCATATATGAAAAGGATGTTATATGAGCTCCTCAAATTCTAACATGTTCAAAAATTTAGTTTACTACATTGAAACGTAAATTAGACTTATGGACATGGTTCTAAAGCCATATTTTTGAAAAAAACCGTGATAGTGGGTATACTACTATAGTTATTATCAAACTATGGTACCATACATTTTTGGGACATGCTTTAGTGACATTAAGAGTAAACTATGTCTATATGTATACCTATAACCCCAGTTATCTAAAACAATGGTAAAAGGTTAATGGAAAATGTTTTAGGGAAAAACCATTTTTTCATTGGAATTTGGAAGGAACACCAATTTATATAGTTTTATTTAATCAATAGAAATTGGTGTTCCAAGAAAAATATACAACCAAGGTTTAAAAAATAATGGGGCCACAAACTGTTATAGACATGGTTTGAAAAGATATTTTATAAAGTATAGACATATCCATAATTTATTATGAATTCCTAGAAAGACATATGTAATTAATTTTATAAAAACATGGAATTATGTCCATTTTCATCCACAATTAGAATAACACCATTTTAATAGTCTACGGGGAATAGCCTACTACAATGGTTTTTTGAAACCTGGCCATAACCCATCCCATTAAATATATTTTTAAATGAAAAATAATAAATAAATAAATAAATAAATGTTTATAAATATATATATTTATACACATATATTTTGATATATATTTACAAAACATTTCATAGGGTATTAGTAAAGTCTTCAATAGAATATGGATGAGGTTTCCTTGTCAAATCCATGAGGTATGCATTATTTTATCAAAAATCTATTTTCATGGTTTATGAAACCACATAAATTGATATAGTGTTTTCATCCAATGGCCATAGTCATTGTGGATAATAGCAATAGATAGAATATTTCCATAGTTAATTAAGAAATTTAAATAACCAAAATTTTCAAAGAATTTGGCCATGGTCCATGAGGACCATAGAAATATCAAACCTACAATAATGGTTACAAACCATGGTAGTAGCTTAGACCCTATTGAAATGAAAATTGGGGCCATATTTTATATAAACCATTGATATAACATATGATTAAATTTTTTGGGGCGATTTCCACAGTTTTAAACTATAAATATATGCTATTTTTGTAGTTTTGGTAAGTAATTTATGAATATAAATCAATTAAAATTAAAGGATTATCAATCATCTGACATGAATTCTCTAACTCATTTAAAATATCAATAACCTCCAAATCATAATCAGAATATTTCAGTCATTTTGGATGATTTATAAATAATTTTAGTAACATTGTCTCCATTAATCTTAAACCACGAATCTTCCCTTTTTCAAAAAACATAGACATTTTATTTCCTCATTTAGAGAACACATAAATATCTTTTTAAGACATTACATGGATATTGTATCATAATAGAAAAAACCAATCACTAACTTGAATAATATTACACAAATTTTCAAAATTAGTTTCCAATTCATATCTAATCCATCCAAATATAATATCAAGATGTATCCTAAAAAAATAATTTTCAATATAACATGGTTTCACATCCACTAAATCTTTATAAACTATCAATATATATTGATTATTTTTAATTATCAATAAATCTTGCCTTATAGAAAACAAGTAAAATTTTGTATAATTTGAACAAAATGTGTATTATGAAAAAACATGTCTTTCATATAGTATAAAAATATAAATCCAATTGATAGAAAAGGTGTTTACAAAAAATAAATGAATAAATTATTTAAATAATTATTCTAATATGGGTATTCCTTCTTCAATTATATTTTATCTCGATTTTAATTCTATAAATAATTTTTAAACTCACCAAATACATGTTAAACCAAAACTATTAAAATTTCGATTTAGATGATGAAATAAATATGAAAGGAAAAATAAATCATAGTACATAGAAATGTGAAGGAATTTTTTCAAATTGGTATGGTACCTAGATAGTTTGATTTTTTTCTAATAAATCAAATGATAAATTTAATAAATATTTTTTTAATTGGATTTATAGTTGTCCTAGAGAACAAATGTGCATATAGTATGTTCTAAAAAATAATAATGTTATTATTTTTTATATGATTATTACATACTAGTATATATTTAATATTTGTGAATCAAGTAAATGATTCAAAGTATTTTTCATTAATAAAACATAATATAAAAGATATTAGTGATGAAAATTAAACTTTGGGAATCAAAATTATTAGGGAAAATAATATTTTTTTATTTATCAATATCATTATATCAAAAACTGATAAATAGTTTTGAAATATTCTATTGTTTTCCAATAACTACCCAATATTATTCTAGGAGTAGAATGCCACAAAATCCTAGTTAAGAAGTTTCATATCTAGAATATAAAAGGTTATTTCGTAGAATCGTGTATTATATAACTAGAACAAGACCAGATATTTCACATTCTATCTGAATGTTGAGAAAGTATCTTAATAAATTGGGTAATTCAAATAGAGAGTAGTTAAATGTTTAATAAAATATTTTAAGGACCATATGGATTATTATATATATTATAGTGGAAACGCAATAATTTTGGAAGGGTCTCCCAATGTAAGATGGATTCATAATCTTGAGTATCACTCTTCTATGGGGGGGTTCAGTTATTCAACCTGAAGATAGAGAAATCAGATGCAAATCAATGAAACAGACCAATATAATGGATTCCATAATTGATTTTGAGTATTTTTCTTAGAAGTGATTAAAAAATAATTTAAATGACATATATCTATTTTATGAGATGTAACATTGGGACCCATTCCTATATATCTTCTTTATATAAATTTTAATAGTCATTAATTGTTTTATAGGGAGTAAAACAACAATCTTAATGGGAAATCAAGAAATATTGTTCTCCGAAAAAGCTATATGAGGAGGTTTATAAATAAAAAATCATAGTGGTAAACTATTTTATATCATGCCAAAATTTTGAAAATAAACTAACAATGGGTATTTATAACATCATTAGGAATGGGATGAAATTACTAGTAAAAAATTATCCATTGTTGGGATATGATCACTAAATGTGATAACTTCACATGACAAATTTCATAGTAGTTAATTAAATAATTTGTGTAAAAGAAACTCCAAACGTATATTAAATCATTGGAAAAGGGAGTATAGTTCCCATTAGAAAAATAGTGTGAGTTTAAAACACATAATTAATCAAGAAAACAATGTATGTTTTGGAACATGGTTAAACATTTTGGTTTGCCTATGTGGATATTAGAGTTGGAAAACCCCAAATAGAATATGACTTTACTTCTCAAAAAAATCAACAGAGGATAAGTGACACATTCCAATAATGGTGTCTTGGAGTAACTGAGGAAATGAAGAATTTGAACAAACATATGTAGCATGAATCAAACTAATAATAAGACTTATAGGTTATATGTAAAATTCAGTAATTTTTAATAAAAAATTTATTTTATGATTTATTAATATTATTGTTAAATTTATGGGTTTATATTTATTATAATCAAATACATGAATAAAATAAAATTTGTTAGTTGAAATAGAAATAGTGTTTTTTATAACTAATTTATTTTCAATATATTATATTGTTTTATTTAAAAGATAAATGTATATATTTCGTAAATTGAAACTGATAAAATATACTTCAAATTTGATTACATTAATTCAAAATTATCTTAGGATAAATTTATTTATTTTTTTAAAATATCTATTTGTTGGTGAATAAAAATGTTATCATTTATTTGAACAAATTTCTTTTACAAATTTCATAATATTGATAATTATATCAATATAATATATTAATAAAATTAATGAAATTATTAGTTAATAATTATCAACATCTAATAAATAATATATTAATTTTAACGAGTTTGACATTCAGTGTTTAAGGATGAACGAAAAAGTTTTCTTTTAAAACAGCATTTTCTTTGTATAATTTGTGCTTTAACTAAAAATTGTACTTCTCATATCATAAGTATTTGTTTAATAAAATGAATTATATATATGTATATTCAGAAAAAATACCCATCATTCAATGATTATTACTCAATAAGAAAAGTGTATAAAATCATTTTCACGATTTAAAATTCATTTTAAAAAAATGATTTTATTGCATTATGTGAACATATATTACAATTAATTTTATACACACATAGAAATTTAATATAATAATCTATTATATATATTTTTAAACATATTGTTTTAATTAGAAAATAATGTATATTTTAGTTTTTTCATTCAAATATGTTATTTGGGTGTAAATATATTCACTACAATTAAGGTTTAATGTGAAAAATTATTAAAATAAGCAATAATACACAAATATTTATGAATATTATATCAATTGTTTTGTATTAATATATTATCAACTTTAATTATACATATTTGAAATTAGGTTATTTTCATGGTACATTATTTGTGTATGAAATTTGTTATATATTAACAAAACAATTATTTAATATAGTGACACTCCTATAACATATAATAGGTTGTCTTCATCAACTAAATTATACCAAACTCCTTGAGAAAAAAATATCCACCTGTAAATAAATAAATCCATACCTAAATCCCTTTCCAATATCCTAGATATTATAGTATCACTAAAAACCCATTCTAAGTAGGCTTATAAGGAGACTTAAAAGAGGACATTCATAGAAGCGGTAATTATTTTAACCTAGTTATTTGGAGTTTATTTCATCTTCAACCCCCTTGAAATATGTAATAACCATAATAATATAATAAAATTAATATATTAGTAGAGTAAAATTTTATTATTTTTTTAGAACTATCATTATTTCCCTCCATTTCATCAATTGAAAATTAAAAACATCACCCATAAATATTATAATCAAATTATATACAAACAAACCTAAATAAATGATTATTGAAAACAATTGGTACAGATATAAGAAAAACACCTTGAGTCATTAAAATAATATTCTTTTAGAATAAATATTATTTCTTTGAATGCTTGAAAAATAATCAACCTTAAGTTTAAAAGAAACACAATAATCTATTTAATTTATATTATATAAAGGTGATGGTTGTAAAGTAACAGTTATGCTGGGAGGTACTAATATTACTGAATAATTTATGAAAAATAAATGTTTTACACATTCTTTCTTGGTATCTATTTATCAAGAATATAAATAGAAATAATTTTAATGAAAAAGAAATAATTTATAAAAAATTATATCATCCTGACTTTCACAGTTATATTAATGTTAATTTTTCACAATTTTAGAAAATTTATTTGATAAAATGGACTTTAGATTTTAAATAATCATATAAAAATTATCTTAGGGTGATTTTTTTTATTTTTCTAAGGAGATTTTTTTATGAATACCGGGAAATACTGATTTGTATAAAAAACTGACTATTCTATTAATGAATTTAAATGTTTCATTTTGTTAATTTTTTCCTTTAAAATAATATACTAATTAAATTATAATATAATTAATAAAATTATGTAATTAGAATAAATTATATGTTCAATGTTTATATAACCATTATTTATAATTTTGACAACCTTTAATTTGGAAAACCATTTATTCATTACATCAATGGGTCAAATTTGCAATTATATTCTTCCACTTTTACGAGTTAATTTTGTAAAATGATAAAAAAAATTAATAAAAAAATTAATATTTTAAATTTAGTTTGACATAATTTTTTAACATAATGAATATTGCAAAATTTAAAAATAAATTATCGTAGTTAAGGTGAAAACATGTTTACTAAGAGGATAAAATAAGAAGATAAGGGTTAAAAATGACCTAAAACACCCAAAATTGTTCTGCTATAAATATATTTATACCATATATCATCCAATTTTTGATAATTTTTCATTTTGAAAAATGTTTTTCATTTGTAAACTGTGGGTTTAATTCATTCTTTTATAAAATCTCAAGTTTGTCCTCTCCCACACTTATAAAATGAAACTCCATCTACCCCCTCTTCACACATTCAATGAAATATGGTTTTGAATATCAATACATAAATAACTTATTTACTTCCCTCCCAAAATCATATATCACTTAATTTAATCATAAATCAACCTGGGTACCACTTCTGGTGAAACCCAAAAGGGGTTTCTAGAAGAAGAGGTAACATTTTTCAACATGCATTTTTATTTTATTTCCTCTTCCAAATCCTTAATATATTATTGAATCATGCTAATATAATAAAAAATTAATCTTATATATATTTATATGTTATTTAATTAATTTCATAACCTATATCCATCTCCTATTCCATCAAATGAGAAACAAAATCATCGATCATGTGTACGGTGGACTTCCGCCTCACAAACAGATGTATCTCATATTCCATCAAAACTTATAATTGTCGTATATAATGATGAATTTAATTTATGTATATAATATTTATTATATAATTCTTATTTTTGATTTATAAAGTCACACATAAATTCATACTTTCTATCCCGTTTAAAATATGATATGATAGCTCTTGTGTATGATGGAGTACCTCTTCGCGAAATGATGTGATTCATTTTTCAAAGAGGCATTATATGCAAGGTAATAATGATAAATTTAATAAATACATGTGATATATATGACATGATATTGACATTAAAATAATAATATATCACCCAATTACTTACCCATTCACCCATTAAGGGAATGATGTCGTCTCTTGTGTGTATATATGACCTAACATCTTTATAAAGCTATGTCATTCATTTTCCAAGTAAAAAGTTAAAGAATGGAATTAATAATGTATATTATAAATAAATATTTTATTTATAAAATTAATATAATTTTTGATATGGTTGGACTATATCATATACATAATACCTAGATCATTCTCGAGAAAAACACATGAAGGAACAAGGAAATTTACACACAAAATAATGAAAATAATGAAGCATTATTTACAAATTGGTGGTAAAAATTCATTAAATGATAATTAATGATGTTATAACCACTAAAATGTAAATTTAATAAATTAATAACTTGATTAAAACCATTATACAGGATGTTAAATCATGTTTAACCAAATTTATGTGTAGGGTAAGGTACTTCTACTCAATTTCCATTTCATTGAGATATATTTGATAATATAAACCTATTTAGTTTTATGTCATGTATGTACTTACCCTTTGATGTATTAAAAATTAATACCTATTTATTCATTATGTTTAGTGATTCAATTGATGTTTATTCTTTCTAAGGGTTATAATTTCAATGTTATAGAAGAAGTAATAATCAATTATACAATCTCAAATTATTTTAGGATTGGTTTTACATCTGTTTAATGAATATTACCATTTATCTTATATAATTTAAAAATATATGATTATCCATATTATTTTTATCAGGGATATAATAATTTACAAAACTGTATTTCATTTCTACATATAGTTTTTACTATGAATGTTATTGGACTAACTGAGTAATGTTGAAAAATCCATAACCTTTACACAGTATATATATTTTTTATAAAAATATTGATTCATGAATTAAATTGATCAATTGAAATGTAAGGAATGTGTTGGACATGTAGTGATGGGTGGGATTTGGAATTATATATTGACTTGATGTATCAATATATCACATGGGGAAAATTAGTTGGCCAAATTAAATGGTGTTTTTCCCATATTTTTATACTATCTTCTAAAATGTATTTACATTAGAGGTATCATGATATACAATACATAAGCATTTAAATAATTTAGAATTAATTTTTTGTTATTATCCATGTTAATTCTACATTTATATTATCTATAGGTGCATTTCATTCATAGTTTATTGATTAAATGGATTGTGTTTTCAATTTTCTATTAGTCCATTTTGAATATTCTTATTTCATGCTCAGATTATTGATTAATTAGAATGTATTTTTAGTTATTTACCATTCCAGATTGATCATGATTTATTTACTCATGATAGATTCTATTTTATGTAACCCTTATTAAGCATTGCATCTCACCAAAATTATATTCCTTTAAGCATGCTATGAAGAAATTCTCATTGATTGGGTTTCATGGATATTTATCTTATGATTTATTTATGTTATATTTTTTATTACCAATATAAAATGGGTATCATCTATGTGTATAGTTATTCAATAGTACTATATTATTTTCTCCTATGGGATGCAATTTCTTTTACCAAGTGACAATTCAATAATGTAAACAATAGCTCATGATTACTGGAGTCAAGGTTGTTATAGTTGGAATTATGGAATGTTTAGTACAAACATTGGGAACTTTGATTAAGGAAAACATAGATCAGAAAATATAACCCCATGATTGAATTTGAGGATTTATATATAATAAAATGATAATGTATTGTTAAGGATGATATTATGTGGTTTTTCACAATAATACATCCATTTCTGGATACTACAGGTGGATGTTATTCTAGTATAGGGATGTCTACTTGTAATAACTCTAAAAAGGAACATCAAAATTGACTTGGGAATTTATTAGTACATAGAAATGGTCCTTAATTTGAACTTAGTTCGACTGTAATAGGGGATTTTTTTAGTTAATTCATGTTTTCCTTAGGAACAACTTTGAATGGTATGATATTATTCTCAAAGAAACTACGCTTATAATTCTGATATTAAAAATGAATAAATTTTCATTTTATGTTACGTATTTTATAGATTTAGAATTATAAAGTATGATTTAAAATTCACAATATTATGATATAATATAGACTATTATATTATTTTGAAAAACCAACTAGATAATAGAAGGGTATAAATACTTGTGGCCAATGTAGATATTTCCATATTGTTAAATACAATACCACTTTTTTTACTGAATGAAACATAATTTTTTATTGTAAAAACACTATTGAGGAAAAGTGAGAAACCATGTTCCTTACAATACATCCAAATAAAACCATAAAATAATTAAACCTAGATCAAGACGTCAGGAACTGCCCCTCCCCAGCGACTAAATCATGACGTCAAGCCTCTACCTTCACATGACCACTCGACAGCTGTCCCGTGCAAGGTTGCATTGGTGATGAAGATTAAATTTTCTTTTATTTTATACTGTAAATCATTTTTTATAATCCCACCATAGTGTTATTGAATGAGTAATTGTCACATTTTTAGGATTCAGTGTTATTTTGATCATAAATGTGAAAAATGAGTAATTCTGGATTTTTGACAGATTTTTAAATCATGGGTATTTTGGTCATTTACTGAATACTATAATTCCAAATTTTCTGATTCAAAGTTTCTTAGAATTATTATTTTATTTCCTTCATTTTTGGATTCTATACCAGGTGCATATTCGGCCATCTAGAGGGTCTGAAAGTTCATTGAAGTTGAACATTGTTTTCGGGCGGACATCATGGACAACACCAATTTAACGGAACACAAACACGGATGACACACATCCAAATGAGGTGTTTCTACTTGTGATGGGATGAGGACATCTATTAACGACCATAAAATAAATTTGGGGAAGTTTGGAAGTCATTAAGGTGGAAATTAAGCGACATACTTTTGAAGGAACCATCCTTAAAGCTTCATCCAGAAAAAAGAACCGAGAATTAAAAATTCATAACTCGTTCATCAGGTCTCCAAATTAGCTGATCATCGGAGGAGGGACGGCCAAGATATTTATGAACAACATTTATTAAGGGTCAAACGCGTGAAGATGTCATTTATGGGGTCTACAATGCGCATACTTTCAAGGGTCGAATTGTTCATATAAAATGAGGCCCTCACCTCTTTCCCAAAGCATCCCATTCTCCATCCATTCCTTCAAGGCACCAAGGAGGAGATCTACACCGAGGGATTCTGGACACAAATATTCCCCATTTCATTTGTTTTCTTTATTTTTGTTTTATTTTTCAATTGTAATTTAGATTTCAAATAAAATTAATGCATTATTTTTATTTTTGTGTCCACCCATCCACCCTGTTTTCTTCTTCATCTTTTCTCCTTACTTTATTATTTTATTATTCTCATATTATCCACAGTGACCTCTTACCCTCAAATATTAAGGATTAACCCGAGACTTGGCCCGAGGTAGGTATGTGGAAATTTCATTTATTCTGTGCTTAAAATCGGAATTTTATTAAGTTTGTGATGAGCAAGAGTGATGTGCACAGGTGTGGCAATCGTCCACCACGAAACTGATCTCAAACTCATTTCTATTCTTTTATTAAATATTTTCCCTCCATTCTACTGGATACAATCTCTTCATATGATGGAGTTGAGCCATTAAGTGGTTAAAATGGCATACGGTGGAGCCAGGTCTTGGAAGATGACACACTCTCGATCAGGGTGTGCCATCAAACTTGATTATAGGAGGAGGTGAAGTTAAGATTACTAAACGCATTCAATATTTGACACCAATAAATAAAATAATAGTAATTCATTAATGAGATCTCATAATTTAATTATCAAACTTAATTTAAATACCAACAAGGAGGATGATGAAACCCACAAACCAACCCATAAAGGCCAAGTTCTTTCTCAATTAATTACATTTTGACTTTGCATGTTAGTTTTATCTTTTATTTAAATTGAATTGGATAACATTCCTAAATTAAATAAAAATCACAAAAAATAAGTAGTTTAGGTGAATTATATTATGTGAGTGAACGATTGAGAAAGATCCCCACGTGAGACGACCCTGGTCAGCCACTGTGCTGCATTAGGAAAATTAATTTGCTTTTTCCACGCCTTACAACAGGCATGCATAAAACTGGCGCCGTTACCGGGGAGCTAATCAGTTGTTTACTTAACTTTTTATATTTTCAAATTTTAGATAGTTTTCATTATTTAAAAAAAATCCAAAAAAATTATTTTTTCCTGATGTATTCACATTCAAATTATTATGCATGGAATAATTACTCACATGTGCATGAGGAAGAAAACGACTATACTGAGGAGGCCCTACAACGAAGAGCTGATGCACTAATGATAAGGTTCAAATAGAAGGAAATATGACTTTCAACATGGATCTCACTTGAAGATTTGATGGCCATGGGTGATGAACTCAAAACTGACATTCAATGATTCACAGCTAAGAAGAAATTTCCACAATTCTTCGCTAATTTCACTGAAGAAATCAATGATGTTGAATCCAAACTTGAGGTGGAGGAGCCTGACTACCCACCTTCACCTTCCACCATCATACTCCAAGAGGAACTTACCACTGAGGTAGATATTGAAGCTGAACCAAATCAGAAAGTGAAACCTTTCTTTGACCCCATATCTTCTGATTTTATTGAAATAGATTTGTACATCACTCCTTATTGTTTTGATTATACAGAATCAGACATAATTTTCCATGACTTAGAGGAAGATGAAGAATACAGTGGACATGCACCTGTTGAGGAACACATGGAGCTCCTTGATTTCAATGAACATGCATTGGAGGAGCCCCACCAAGAGATCCAGGTAGCTGAGCCTAAGAAAATCAGACAAGAGGCTTCTCTTCATGCAACCCTCATGAAGCTAGCACTAGAAGATAAGAAGGTTGCACAAGTAGAAATCAAGGAAGATGGTGGTCCATACATCATCTTACCCCCACCATGCAAGCTATACCTCATTGTGAAGGGGGAGGATATGGTTCACTCTATCCATGGATCACCCCTCATGAACAAGGATAAAGCATAAGCTGGGAAAAGCCACATGTGGTGGTTCAAATAAAAGAATCTTTATCCACCGACAGATTATGGATAAAAGCTGGTACTGCCCTCTGGAGGCAGTAAAAGATTACAGGGCCCACTTGGGGGATAATAACAAGATTTATCTTTACATGCTTTCTAGTAATTTAAATATCAATTTCAGTATTAGGAAATAGTCTAGCATGTGGCCCCCTCCCTCTTTTCATTTTGAGATTAAATGAAATTATCCTTGTGATTAATTGAGTAATTTTTCTTTTGTAGGATCATGAAGGCAGAATGAAGCCCCGAGAATTAGCGGAAGAGGACCGAATCATTATTTCAAAAGGGAGTTAACTCTTTACGATTATCATTTTAAATCCTTTAATTCTTTGGTCCAAAATATATTTTGAGCTTTAATGAATATTCTATTCACTTTTCATAGATCAATTGATTTTGAAAGAGTTGAAATGATTTTTGAAATAATGGATTTTAATTGATGGTTGATATGAATTATTTTCCCTTGAAATGGATTTTCAATCATTTTAAGGTGGTTGACTGATTTTTGAAGTCCATGCCCATGAAATAGTGACTCAAAATATTTTTCCAATCCTGTGAGTTATTCTAAACCACTTTTACGTATTCTTCCTAATACCCACACTTTCTTGAGGGAAACTTCAATTTTTTGTGAGAGCCAGAATTTGTGAATATTCTCTTTAAAAGCATTGGATTTCATGGAATGTATTTGAAATTATTGAGGCATATATTTGGATAGCCACATTTTATCTTGAGACCCACCTTTACATTTTTCCTTTGAAGGCCCTTAGATGCCATGAATTTCTTTATATGTTTAAGCCACATTACAAGCCAATTTTCCATTACCTACACGCTCTTTTATTATTTTTGCATGGTTATTTCATGTTTAAGTGTGGGGGAAGGGAATTTCGTGTGCGTTCATTGGGATGTGTATCATTTATGGGTGGTGCAAGGTGTGTGTCAATACTTTGGGCAGTAGATAACAAGAGAATTGGGCATGTGTCGTCATTTCATTGTGCTTTATTTATTTCATCCATTTCTCCTTCAAAAAAAGAAAAGAAAAAAATGGAGATGAGCTTGAATTCCTCATTGTGCATTATTTTATGACTCATGTCCCTCTAAAAATCAAGGGCATGAATTTTCATTCATTCATTGTATTCAATTTTCATCTCATCCTCGATGAAATAATAAAAAGAAAATAAAGTTGTGCCTTTCTGGAGCATTGAAAAAAGGATAACTTAGATGAAAGCATTCATTATAATTAGTTATTTGCTCATGTACCATGTCATAAAAGTGTGTGGTTTTTTTTTCATATTTTCAAGTGGGATTGAGTGATAAATTTCTTGTGTTTTCACTTTAATTAATCATGAATTGTACTTAAAAGTCCAACCACCTCTTTCTAGCCTGAAACTTTTTCAATCATTTTCCCACCAACCCTAAGCCACAGAATCATTTGAACCATTAATTAAAGCACTTGACGCACGCCTGTCATGGGGCGTGGGAAAAAATATTTTATTTACCTAAGTATTGTATATCAGTTGATCCTAGGTAGTCTCCCAAAGAGGAGTGCACACAAAACAAGGTTATCACTTTTTGTTGGTTTACATAAAAAGATTCGTTTTAAAAAAATTATAAAGACGATGATTGGATTGGGATCAGCTAGACCTAGTGTTGTGCCATCATGGTTTCCAAATTTTATCTCTTCTTCTTCCTTGTACTGGTAAGATAGAGATTCATCTACCGAGTCCTCTCTCTCCCTTAATCAGATAAATGTGAAGAGAACATTCCTTTCTAAAACCTTTGATTGGCTTATCCTCCTTCCAATGTCCTTAGGGTTGTAGAAGGTCTATTGATTAATTAGAGAAATCACAGACCTGGAATTATTGTTCCCTAACAATCCAAGATTTCTATATACAATCCTACACACGTGCTTGACAACCACCGAGCAATCCCCACCCAACCCTAATCTTGTTCCACCGTATACAGATTAGAATTGGGTGGAGGGAGATATGATCATCGACCAAAGCAATTTATAATTTCAGAATCAAAAACATAACACTACCGCATTCAGAATTTAATACTCAATTAATAATTTAAACCATTATAAAAAAAAGAAGAAATTTTTTTCATTTTAAGAACAAAAACTCAAACACAACACATAGGTCCAGCCTCCCCTCTTTCCGATCACTCAAATGAAACTACCCCTCTATAGATGAGGTAAATGAGATGATACGGGAGAGGATAGACATTTTAAATTAAATAAAAATAAATTAACGAAACAAAAGGATGTTAAAAAATGAGATCAGATCTTCAGGACTCACTATGTTGTTTAATCTATTGTCTTGGTTTAGGATAGGGTAGATCACATTTTTGTTGGTTGGGACTCTTGATGGGTAACTATGCCAGTGTATGGCCAACACTATATAGTGGAGCTCTGGGTTTCCCTAAAGTGGCGAACTTATGTTTTGTTGTTACTATTGATTAAATACACCTCGGGTGGTGTACATAAAATTGAAATGTGATTTATGAGATTTTGTGTATGTTCATGCATCATGAATAGTCACGTAGGTTCACATGCCATACAAAAAACTGTTTTTGTGTTGTATAGTAGTTCATTACCTAATTCATTGTTTTGTTCTATCTATTTAGGGTAATTTGTTCTGTGTGATTTATCTTTGTTTCCATGTTGTGTGATATTTCATTCTTGGAATTAATTAGCTAAGAAGAGATTTATATTTTGTTAGTATATATAATATTACTATGACTAACATGAATAGATATGGAATACCATTTCTTCTATGAGGTTTATACCTTTGGTTGATGGTATTCACTAAGGAAAACCTTGTGTGATCCCGCAGACTGATTATGGTGTATCCTAATGACTATTTACTTCTAAAAAATTTTCATCTCATTCTAGAAGATGTCACGTTAATATATTTTATGAAACTACCAGGGAAGCATGCTGAAATACATATGAGAAGGAAGATGTTTCAAAATTACCAATGGACTTGTAATATAATTCAGTTTATCCATCACCCGCACTTTCTTTGTGGTATTGGTAGTAGGGCCACTTCAACTAGAAGTAATTATCTTAGTGTGTATCATAGGATAGAAGTTTATAGTAGTGGTTGATAGTTCTATTATTTTCCACAACAATATCCTTTATCCACCCAGAGCATCAGAGGCCCTCAGGATGCTGAATAATGGGTTGTGATATTTTTATTAATCTTCGACCTAGTAGAAACTCTAAAAGATTTCAATGTTTTGCTAATTTTTATATCATGTTGGGAGAACAACACTTTCAATACCCATATCATATGGTGCCAACTGAGATGAAGGATATTAAGGTTTAGTTGGATGACTTGGAGAGAAAGGGGTTCTTAAATCCAAGTACTTCACCATGGGTTTACCTATGACATTTTCCAAGAAGGAAGACATTAGTCTTTGTCTATCTGTTGATGAAGAAAAGTTGAACATGGTGACCGTGAAGAATCAATATCCATTTCCCAGGATTGATGATCAAATTGATCTACTATGAGGATCATGGTGTGTCTCCGTGATTGATCTTTGATTAGGCAAAAACCAGTTTCATGCAGGGAAGTGTACATTCCGAAGCTCGTGTTTTGAAGAAAATATGGACTGTATGAGTTGTTGGTTATGCCGTTTGGGATAAACAATGAACCATATGTGTTCCTTGACCCCATGAACAAGATATTTCATTAATACATGGACCCTTTCATCATATTGTTCAAGAATGATATCATCATCTTCTAACTGACACTGTATAAACATTCTAAGCACCTTGACATAATTTTGAGTACGCTTAGAGGACACATAGATTATGCTATGATATCTTAAGGTGTCTTGTGGATTAAATAGGTGAAGTTATCATGACATGTGGTCTTTATGACTAGTATATCAGTAAACATAGTGAAGTTCAAGGTAGTCAACTATTGGACCTGTCATCAAAATGTTTTTGAAATTTAGAGCCTTATGGGGTTAGAAGGATATTAGTAATGATTTATCATGAAATTATTTAAAATTTCATCAAAAATGATAGAAATGACCAAAAAGTTAGTGATAATCCAGTGGTAAGACCAGTTTGAAGAGTTTTTCATTTACATAAATAGATGTTTTACGATAGATCATGTAAAAAACTAATAGGGCAAAAGATTTTTTTTGTAGTTTACTACGACTCATTGAGAATTGGTCTAGTTGTGATGTTGATTCAATGAGAGTAGGCAGTTGCTAATGGGTCTCATCATGCATGACCCTATGAAAAGAAATACTCTACACATTACATGGATATTGAAGAATTGGTTCACACTTTAAAGTGTTGGATACACTATCTCTTTAGTGATATTTTTTCTTCTTTACATGGTCCACATAAGACTTCACTCCATGTTCACACAGAGGGACCTAAATCTGAGGTAGAAGTGCTAGGATGAATTTCTATAGATGTTCAAATTTGGGGATGTCATTAGTAGTCTGTATTTAAGAGTTCATGGATGATTGAAGTGTTATGATGGGTGACCTCTTGTAAATTACTTATGTGGAATCCTTGGGTGCGATCACACCAGTATTAATACACCATATCCCATTTGAACTATGATGGTTTTGTATCATGATGCCTTACCTACCAGGGGGTGAAGGCTATGGAACATCATTTGGGTGGGTTGTTGTAATAACTCTTGATTCATATGTGGAAGTGGGAGGACATCATGATAGAATTTATGATGGGGTTACCAAGGAACTTGAAGAATTGTGACATAACCTAGGTGATTTTCAACTAACTAAAAAATATACTCACTTCTTACCTATTAAAGAGATTCACTTAGTGGAGGAGGTTGGATGGATTTATGTATGAGAGATTTTGTGACTACATGGTGTCCCTTTGAGATTTCTTTTAGATAGAGATGCATGTTTTACACTTCAAATTTGGAAAGAGTTTCAGAAATCCCTAGTGAATTATTTGACATTAAGTATGGTGTAATATCCCCAGACTGATAGACAGTTTGAGCAGACTATACACATATTAAAGGATATACCCCTACCTTGAATTCCTGATTTTGGAGAAGTAGGATATGAATAACAAGATTTAATTTAGTTCACATAAAATAAAATTTATTAGGAATTGATTCATATGTAACCTTATGATGCTTGTTATGGGTGGTTGTGTTGCTCATCACAATGGTGGCATTTGGTGGGTGAGGCCTTAGTTGTTGGCCCTGATATGGTTCATGATACATCTGAGAGAGTAATGTTAATTTAGAAGAGATTGAGAAACAATCAGAGAAGAAAAAGATTATATCCCAATCGTAGGAGGAGACCCTTGGAGTTTGCTGCTGAATAATAGGTTTTCATGATAGTGACTACTTGGTTAGGGTACAAACATTTGGGAATGCCAGGTAAGTTAACACCAAATTTTTTTATACCCTTTTAGATCACAGATTAGATAAGTGTACTAGTGTATCATCTGGATCTCCCTTATCTCTATAGATGTACTCATGAAATGTTCCATGTCTCAAAGCTTTATAGGTATATACAAGACCCTGAACATGTTGTTAATTGTGGTGGTTTTAAGAGGGAGACTGAAGCATCTTATGAGGACCGTCTATTGTGGATCATCGATCGAGGCGATAAGGTGTTTTTAGGAAACACCATACCACTAGTACAGATAAATGAGATAATCTAGGAAGAAACATGGGAACTTGAGTGGGATGTTTGAGCTCAATGGACATAGTTGTTTGAGAAAGACTGTTAGAAATACTTATCAAGGATGAGAAGTCGATTGGGGAGGATAATTATAACACAAATTTTTTTTAAAAGAAACTAAAACCATTTTTTGATAAATTATAATTGTCATATGATGAGAAAATGATTTATCAATGAAAATTACTTAGTAAATGTGTTAATAAAATTTTTAAGTGAAAAATTTTCATTAAAAATTTGGAATAGTCAATCCAATATTTTTAGAGTTAGATGCTAAGTTGGAGTGATATTTGTAAAGTTTTGATGAGGACAAACTAAAATTATGAAATATATTATTTTAATCTTGAAAAATTTATTCAAAATAACTTAATAACTCCAAAAAAATATGACATATGAGAAATATGTGACCACTATTAGGTCGAAGAAACAATTTTTACCCCTAGAGAAGTATAAAATTGGTAATCATCAAAAGTTTGGATGCCTCTCTCATGAAAATAATCTATTTAATAATTTCTATTATATAATTTTTATAAATAATTTAATCAATCATAAAATTTTTGTCGTATGAGAAATACAACACCACTGTTAGGAATGTGACACATTGTTTACCCAATGTGTTATATAAAATTTGAAGCACTGGATGATTGAACATCTCACTCAAAAAAACCTATTTTAAATTTTATTAATTATTTAATCCACTTTATAAATAATAAATAATTAATATATCTGAAATGGTGTGTCATATAAGAAATATGAGGCTACAAGTGGGTTCATAGCATAGGGGTTTCCCTTGGAATGGGATAACATATATGCACAATAGATGTTTTGAATTATTTAAAAATTATGAAAAATAATTAAATTAATTATTAATTATAAATTGAACATTATTCATCTTCCACACCCACTACACACTGAAACACCAATAAATCACTCCATTTATTTATAAAACCATCTAATTTTGATCATTTCTACCCATAAAAGTTATTAATCCTTTAAATAAAAGAAATAAATGATTCTAACGTTATTTTTTTTGAAACATTGATTAAATTAGGTGTTTTAGAATTTGATAAACACCAATGTTTATTTTGTTGTTTTAAATAGAAAAACCATTCATTTGTGGTTATTGAATGATTTTTTCACATTCAACAAACCCTGAGGGTCTTCTATATGTATCTGATGAAGAATTAATAAATTTCATTTCTTCCAGTACAGGTTGGAAATGAATATTTTTCTATATCCTTTGGTGTGTGGCACCTGTAGAAGGTAGATTTTCATTTCCTTTTAAAATTAATTAATTAATTAATTATTTTTAATATTCTCCTATTATTTTAAGTTCAATATATTACTCATTAATGATTATTATTGTGCACCGTTAGTGTTTTTGGATTCATATCAATGAGAAGAACCTAAATCATATATTTTTTATTTGAAGGAAGAAATGCATTGGTTTATATACATTTTCATATTTTAAATCGATCATTTAAAATAATTTATCAATACAAAATTTCACGGATTTATGAAGTTATAGTTCATAAAATTCCATACGATAATTGCTTTGAATTATTAAAGGAGAGTTACATGTCTTTTACAAAATAATTATGAATAATTATTAATGCATAATTTCATAAAATTATTAAATGATAGTATGTGGAAAAAAATAACCATAAGATAACATAAAAATAATAATTTGTATGGAATAATTATTAGAATCAAACTATAAAAATTTTCTAAGGGAAATGACAAATAATTATGAAAAGATAAAGAATAAAAAAGCATCATAGGATAAAAAGGTGCACTAGAAAATAATAATTATGAAATATCATCGAATTATAATTATGATGTTTTATAAAATGATTATTTCATCAAATTATTGAAATATTATTATAAGATAGGTAAAATGATAATTTCAGGGAATATATGAGAAATTAAAAAATGAGATTCCTTGTGAAATTACAATAGAAATATTATGGAAAGATAATTTCAAACACATGAATAATTTAGACAATTATTTTTGAATTATCCAAGAAAGACAAGTTCGCATCACATTTGATAATTTATTTCATAATTTTACAGTTATCGAAGAAATATAAACTATCAACACAAGTTATAATTTAGATAATAATTTTAAAATTATCCAAGAAAGAAAAATTATCATCACATGTGATAATTTAGATAATAATTTTAAAAGTTATCATGGAGAGAGAAATCAGTATCACATAATATATTTTATTTCTTTCCGAAAAAAATAATTTTTAGTGCTAGGAAACCCTGAAAAACCTTGAGTGTCAGCATATCTATAATAATTCTATGGAGAGGTGTTTAAAACTGATTATCCCTTCCTTTTTTATATTGATTAATTTTGAGATAGGAAGACCCTTACCGTCTTCGGCTAGCATTTACACATGTTTCCTTGATGATTATATTGGTTGGAATTTTATTGACTGTCGTTTATTTTGATTGCGTGTGACTGTTTGTAGACCTTAATAACTATTGTGATTCCATGAGTGATAATTGTGTTTTATTTATACTTTCTTGATTATTATCACACATTTTTGTGTATGTTGATATATACTCTTATAGATATACTATGTATACTTGTGTGATCTCCCAATATTTTTATTACCATGCCTTCTTGGTTGTTAATGGTATTTGAGACAATTGAACCATCCTGGCATATTTATCCTCTAGTGGGGGATAATAATTGATAGTAACGATTGTGATGAAGGACATGAGAACAGAGTGGAGGTTTGAGGTTGTCATGGAGTCATGTTGAGGGTGTGCTCGAGGTAGACTAGATGCAAAGTTCCATTAACCATGAGATAACATGGTCGACGTGAGTACAATTTATTCTCATCCAAAGGATTTGGGTTACATAGTCCTCTTGAGGGATAGATGATGTCAGATATCACCTCCAGGACACCATGAGGATGTCGTACAATGTAAGTTTTGTTTCTTCAAAAAAATTCAGCTATCTTCTGACATAGATCTTAACTAGGTATGGATGGGGGTTGTGGCAGCTTGGTTGGTAAACTAATGATATTTTTTTTTGAATGTTAATGTTTTTTTAAATTTGTTTTATTATTATTATAGGATAAAATTGTATACTTGAGTACATCTAGTTAAAGATGCATCAGTGGTGTTCTATTTTGTCATGTACTCCCTACCGACCCAAATATTTTGATGCTCTTTTAGATTTAATGATTGAAATAATAAAAGGAAAGGGCCCTATGTTGGACAGATAAAAATATTGAGAATATAGATCGAGAAGAATATGGAAGGTACTAGAGGAATATACCGTTATTTTATTTACTGTAATTTTTATTCATTTTGGATAGGCTTTTCCACATTTGGAGCCACTTATATTTGTATGAAATGTATTCCATTTTTATTCAACATTATTAATATGATTATTTATTATATTTTCATTATTTACTATTGATCGTATGAGATGATACCAATGGTATACTCTCCCCAGCAACAGACATAGACCTTCATTACTAGTCGACAACCTCTTTAGTATGGGGAGGTAAAAAAGAGGTAATGTGGCATTCTTGGTCGAACCTAGTGGTTAGGGTTAGGATGTAACAATACAATAATACATTTATTATATAATACTTGTGGCTTAAATTACTAGGGGTGTTTGGTTACATATCTGATCATTTCATCGATTGAATCTTAACTGAGATGGGATTTTTCATCTCAAATAATAATTATTATATTTGGACCATGGATTGAGGTAAATCAAAGAGGTGTATATATGTACATAGATTTTACAATTGATACGATTTTATATCGAATGAGTGGAACGTTTTAAAGTTATATTCCCTCCCGATCTATTAATTTTCTAGTATTGGTTGTCAAAGGTCTTCCAAGGAGGCTCTGAGGGGGTCTAGAGAAGTTTGTTTTCTATAGTATATAAGAAGCTAATGTACATGTCTTGTAACTGTATTACACAACATGAAATTAAATTTCACTTTTTTCAAGGAGGTTTCATGATGTGTAAATATTTTACATAGTGATAATAAAGGATTCAAGGTGTGAAATATATCAAGGTTAGAAAAAAAAATGAATATTATATTTATTTTTAGTGAAAACCGATCCTCGAGGATTTCATGACATGAAATTAGTTTACACGTTGTGTAATCCCCGAATCCAATGCAATTTTGAAATTTTATTAGGGAAAAATTTATTCGTTCATACATTATCTCATATTAATTTCATTTTGGGTGAACCCAATGTGCCCCCAGGTGTTCATCGATCCTTATTCCAATAACTTTGATCCATTTATCTCGGTGGATGTTTGTTGGATATCTGTGGTTAATCCATGGTGCGTTTTATACTCTATAACATTTTTTATCCCGTTTTTCATTCGGGTATCCAATACAATGGTGTTTCATTTTTTTTGGATTGTGTGTTTTGTTGAATTTTATGATATTGGGATGTGGTGTAGGTTGATCTGTGGTTTCTCATGGTAAGGCTGTGGTTTGTGGGTACTCTTCCTCCCCCAAAGTTGCATAGAAAGATGAAAATATTCCTTGAGGTCGCCTTTAGATCATTCCTCTTTCTTTGTGTGTCATATGGGAGGGGTTTTTTTGTTTACCTATGTATTTTGGTGGTTTTGGAATAATTAATGATTAAAAATTGTTTAAATTTAAAATAAAGGGGTAATGGGTTATGATTCAAATGATTCTATAACATTGAAATTGTTTGTGATATTGTGATTTTTTGGTCTTGATGCCCCACTAAAAATTGTGTCTGTTGGGGGATTTGTTTGTATTAGATATAGCTAATGTTATTTATTCTTTATTTGGGATTGTTGTGATATCAGCTTAAATAGATATAGGTTAATTACAGATACATGGGTAATTAAATGGTGGCCCCAAGATATTGGTTTGTGTGATAACACCCCTAAAATAAAGTGGAAGGTGATAAAAATCCCCTCTGTAAATCTGAAAATGAAATTTGTGATGTGAGGCCATGATTCTGGGATTGAGATGCGTAGTTTGGTATTTGTGGTCATTCTGTTTGGGTGGTAATTGATGGTTTTATTGTTCATGCTTGTGGGGAGGTGAGGTGAGATTGTATTTAATGTTGAGATATTTGTGGAACATTTTTTCATTGTATTAGATTCCCTGAGTAGTGTTGAAATAATTAAATGGCTATGTAATAATTATTAAATGGACTAGGTTGGTTAGTTAATGATACAAGAGTGGTTAATGGAATATAATTATGGGTTATGTAACTAAAGTTGGTTGATGCGAATCAATTAAATTAATGGGTGTTAAATGGAGAGGAATCATGATGCCACCTTTTAGGGATCTTTACCTTCTGAAATGACTGTAGAAGATAATAATAAATGCATTTACAGTTAGTAGTAAAAGTGGCAGTGATGTGAGTTTATTAGTTTTATTGTAAACTCATAGGATGGGATTTTGTGATTTTCTCTATATATATGTATACACTATACATTCTTGTGATTTCTTTATGCACCCCTCTAATCTTGAGAATTGTGTGTCGAACACTAGCATAGTCATGTGAGGGTTCTTCCCCAACGTCTAGTGAAAAGCAATGATGGATGGGTACCTACCCTTTTTCACTCTCTCTTCCAGGTGAGGTTGGTATTTCACATGTTGTGATAGCCGAAAGACTATCAGTGAATTAGATGATGGTTGTGATATCCCAGGTGTCTTTGAGATGAGTTGTGATGCGCTATCCTAAGTGTCTTTGGGGTGATTTGTCATGTGATTTCCCATGTGTCTTTGGGATGAGATGTGATATGATGTGCTATATTGTGAGGACCTAGTGTGTGTGGGCAGTATGTGTTGTGAGTCCCTAGTGTGCATGGGAAGGATGTTTTCTGAGGCCCTAGTGTGTACTAATGGGATGTGTTGTGATCCACCAGTTTGTGTGGGTGGGATGTAATGTGCTATACTAAAGGTATGGGAGTTACATGATGTATGATGTAGGGTGAGTGTAGAATACCATTTGGAAAGTGATAAAGGGTACCTTGTCATTGATGTTATTTAAATTATAATATATTAATTCAATTGAATTACTTAGTGAGTGTCCCTTAGTTAGGTTGGTATGGTTAGTATACCTTTATCGGTACTGTTTGGTTATGATGTTTTCTCACAGGGGATTTAGTATGATTATTTCACATGTGCACGAGAGACTTTTTCATTCTTACTTAGTATGCCTGTATGCTAAAACTACATATAGAAAACTATTTTATCATTTCCATGAGGATTATATAGACCATGATGGGAGTTACTAGCTTTGGATGTGGGGAAATTGTTGTGTTGCTGCTTTATATTTTCTTTTGGGTATTTACTTTGGAGGCCATCTTGTTTTTATAAATGTAATATTTTATACATTCCATGTTGGATTGTTTTTGAATTTTTTATACTATGAATTGGGGTTATTGTGGGTGATTCATTCTATGTCCTGATCTTGTTTTTTTTATAAAATATAATGCCTCTCATGTTGTAATATTTGTACACCATGGGTGCCAGTCTCCAACTCGGGGCCTACTGGTGGCGAGACACCAGGGTGATTATATCATTTTTCATTTCCAAACCAGGAGGGGTACCTTTTTCAGGAGGGGGTCATGACAATGTGATATCATATGTGATTATTGAGATATATGATGGAGTTTGGAGTTAAGAATAATGATCATTTCATGGGTTGGTATGAAAAACGTTTTTGACCTTTGTGTGTCACATAGATGAGAGAGACAAGCTAGGACATGGGATTTTAGGCCCCCCATGATCCAGTGCATGGGCTCTAAGTTTATCGAATATTAATGTTAGATGAACATGAATACATGGTAGAGTCCTTGTAAAGGTGAATTCATCTTGATTACTTGTGTTATAGTTTGGATTAGGTTGTTTTGGAAAAGTTGAAATGGATGAAAAATAAATTAGATGAGTTAAAATAAATCATAACAACAATTACATACTAACGGGATTTGGAAATCATTATTTTCCTTTCTTCTATGGCTCTTGGTCATCACCCTCATGTGACTTAAGAAGTTAAGGCTCAGCAAGATGATCCAGTTTATCATCGTAGGGTTGATCCGATTGAGTAGGATGATCAGCGATCGAGGACGTTGCACACATTCCTTTGGCAGGATTTGGGAAAGTATGAGGGTAGTGTTTTTTTGTAGAGATAGAGAGATTACTCATTGAGATTGAGATTTCTATCAGTTTGATATCGGTCCCGACAGAGTACTTGGTACCTTTGGTAGTCAGTTAGATGTAGGGATTTGGGCATCAATATTGGGCGCTATATCTGGTTTAGAAGGAGGAGGTATATTTTTTGTGAGTTGACTTCTAGAAGGATTTCAGGGAAGAGTTCATTTCATTGAACATGAAGGTTGTTAAGAGATAGGATATTATTTATCTTCATTAGGGGAGCACATTAGTGTGGGCTATCGGAAAAAAGTTTAAAGAACATATTCACTTTTCCTCATATATTTTTCTAGATAAGGAGTCTCATGTTAGAAGTCTTGAGGAGGTACTTCATACTTCTATCCAGTATGTATTTATTTATTTTACATTTCCTAATTATATGGAGGTCAAGAAGAAGGAAGAGGTGATCTAATGGATGCACATGGGGATTTTTTCTGTGAGAAGGGAATTGATATGTTTATTCGATGTTCATACTTTTCAATGGTAGGTCCCAAGAACCATGACATTCGAGGTTTTGACCAACCAAGATTCCAAATCAATAACCTCCTTTTCATCCTTCTAGTACTAATGGTTTCTATTATCATCCTCAAATATTTGTGACAGTTTGTTTGGTTTGTGGGTTTCATGTCTATCACTATAGCTAGTGACCAGTGGTTCCCAGAGACCAGTTTGGTGTAGGTGGATGGGTCCAACGTCAACTGCAATAACATTTTCTAGTGAGCCCATTTGAATAGTAAGAGCTTTAGGTTTTTTCTCTAATAAGGGGAGATAGAGAAGGTAGATTCAGACCTCATGATATTCATCATGTAAAATTTAAATTAACTGAGAATGTATATGGAGGTGGTATTCAATAGAGTGGAAGAGGAGACGGGTGTGATTAGTTTCTTGTTATGGAGGAAATATTTCAAGATGGGAAAGATATTTTCACAGGAACAATCAATTTGTTTAGTACCCTTGTTTGTAACTTTATTGATTATTAAGATTCACACTCATTTGTTGAACCTACTTTATCCCATGATCTGGGAATAGATGTAGAGAGGCTTCCTATACAGTTGGTTTTGAATACACTATTCGGAGGCTAGACTAGATTCTTTGATGTATGCGAGGGGTGTCGACTAATGATGGGGCTATATCAGTCCCCTAGAGATCTTATCTTATTATAGATGCAACCATACAATGATATTCTCTGTATATACTAGTTGTATTCAAAATGTTATTTTATTTACTGTTTTTAGGAGATTCATGTTTATCAACATGGATATCCAACATGTGATTTTCATTGGTGAGAAGAGTTGTTAGGTGGGTAGTCAGTATGTCTAGCCCCTTCTTTTCTTGTTTGAAAAAATATCAGTGAAATTAGGGGATTCTGAGATGGGGGAGGTTCCCATGGTCATTTGGGGTTTTTGGATGTTTTCCCTAAGGAGGTTTTGAAGCTACCCCCTTGACATGATGTTGGGTTTAAGATAGAATTGTAACATAGTTCTTCTCTAATTTCCATGGATCCATATTGGATGACACCTTATGAGATGCATAAGTTGATGTTTTAGATATATGATCTGATGAATAATGGATTTATCCTTCCCATTGTGTCATCATGGGATTCTAAAATGTTATTCACAAATAATGAGGATGGTGGTATGAGGTTGTGTATAGACTACTAGTTCTTGAATTAGGTGATGATAAAGAACCATTTCCCTCTTCCAAGGATAAATGAAATTTCCATGTAGAAGACATGGGTGGGATTGTTTTCAATATTTATATGTGGTTTGGATATCACCAGTTGAGTGTTATGCAAGGAGATATCATGGATACTACCTTTAAATGTTTGTATTGGAACTTTGAGTTTGTATCCATGATCTTCGGTGCTATAGGCATAGAAGCCATATTCATGGGGTATTTTGAACTCTGTGTTCCTTGAGATCCTGGACCAGTTCTTCAACGTATTAATCAATGATATCTTAATCTAATAAAAGTCATATGAGAATGATTCCAAGCATCTCAAAAATATTTTGCTTGTTCTTTAACAACAATATATTGATGGATTTTTTCTATGTGTACATTATGGAAACGAGAGGTGCATTTCCTCAAGAAAGTGGTGTCTCAATAGGGTGTATCTGTAGACTTTTCTAAAGTGGAAGAAATTGTTTCTTAGTCCGCACACATGAATGTGGATGGGGCTCGTATTTTTTTGGTCTTCTAGGATATTATAGGAGGTTTTTACCTGATTTCTCTTGAGTTATATCCCCATTGATAGCTTTAGCCAGGTAGAACAAATATTTTGTGTGGAATGATCAGTGTTAGGAATCGTTTGGTTTCATACAGGGGAAGTTAGCCAGTGCTTTACTGCCCGAGATTCTATATGATGGTGTGAGGTTTGAGGTCTTATATGATGCTTCCCATTTTGGATTGGGATGTGTGTTGATATAACATTAGGCAATGATATATTATGGGTTTATAATGTTACATCTCCATAAGTGTAACTATTTGTGTTTCTGATAAATTTTTTGTGGAATTACCTAATTGGGGAGAACTTTTTTTTCTTCATAAATCAAAAGTTATTAATGTATATTTTCTTTCAGCACGATTTAATCTTACAGAAGTGGGGGTTGATGGAGTTTATTCAGGATTATGATTTTGAAATCTCCAACAACTTAGGAAAAGGGAATGTTGAGGCCAATTCTTTGAGAATAAATTCATCGGATGATGTTATCCGGGAATCCAGGTATGCCTGGAGAGTAATGGAGGAGTTTGTAGCCATTCACGTAGATGGAAGGGTAGATGGTGGTAGATGTTGTTTGTTTCATATTACAATGAAGTCTTCTCTAATGTAGTAGGTGGAAGAGTCTCAATGGGGAGACCTAGCAGTAGTGGTGATACAAAATCTTGCTGGCCATGGTGATGATCTGAAGGGATGGTCAGAGGATTATCATAACTGAATGTTTTTTATGGGAGGCTACTGGTTCTGGTGGAAATGTGTGATTGATTCCTTCATGAGTTTCATAGATCACATTTAGTAAAATGCCTAGGAATTTTCAAAACGTATCATTGCTTGAGGAATCATTTTTTGTGTCCCTAAATGAAAAGGGTAGTGGTGATGTTTGTGAAAAATTTATTAGTTTTCCAGTAATAAAGGATGAGCATCATGTTCTTGGTGATATTTTGCAGCCCTTAGATGTTCATGATTGGAAATTAGATAACATCATTATGCATTTTTTCTCATAGTTACCCAGAGATTAGGGATGTTCAGATTCCATCAAGGTGGTCATGGATTAGTTGATGAAATAAGAATACTTATTAGCAATCAAGGATTAATGCCTAGTGAGTTCTTCTCATAAGAGGTATGTGGATGGGGTGGTGCAGTTGTATAGAGTTCAAAGGTCTATTGTCTTAGACCAAGACACACATTTTACGTCATGAGTCTCGAAGGGATTGTACAATGCTTTTGAAACTAAGTTACACATCATTATTTATTTCATCCCTCAGAAATATGGGTAGAAGGAATAGAATATCCACACATTGGAGGATATATTGGGAGTGCATGTCTTGGAATTTAGTGGATCTTGGGTACAACACCTACCATTGGTAGAGTTTTCTTATTATAATAGATTCGACTATTCCATTGGCATACATCTGTTTGAGGATTTGTATGGAAGACCCTGTAGTTCATCGCTGTACTAGATGGAGGTTGGGGAGATAGTATTTCATGGTCCTAATGAGTTGAAGATAATGAATGAAAAGGTTCATCTTGTTCATGAGAGGATGAAAGTAGCGCATAACTAGAAGAATTTTTATTCTGATTGTAGGAGGAGACCCTTGTATTTCATGGTTTGGGACCACATGTTCTTGAAGGATTCCATTTGATGTGGTCTGAAGATGTTTAGAAGAGGGAGAAAGATTTTTCCCATGTTTTTTTGGGACCTTTGAGGTGTTGGGGGGAGTTGGAAAGGTGGAGTATTAGTTGGTGTTTCCACTGCAGTTGGAGAGTATCCATGGCATCTTCCACGGCTCTCAGCTTCATCAGTATCTTCATGACGAATCCCATGTCATTAACTAGGGAGATTTGGATATCGGGGATGAAACAATGTTTTTGGGGGGTACAATATTGATCCAGGATCATCCGGAGAAGGCACTGCATGGATAGACCCATGCTTTTGTTCATGTGTTGTGGAGGCATGGTGGACAGGAGGAGAGTGCATGGGAGTGAGGGAAGCAAATGCATGCCTAGTATCCATAGTTGTTTAGAATTTTTCCTTCCTCTATTTTTCTTTTCAATGTAATGCTTGAGACCTTATTGTCTTACGTGATGAACCATTTTCCTTGGTTGTAAAGTGTGAAATGTGATATGTAATAATTTCATGACATATAAAGAGGGGAGAACTAGATATCTATTTATGTATCATTAACTGTGATGCGGTTAAACCCCTATACGTGAGTCAGTGCCACCAGTAATTGATAATATCTTTACATAGAAGATGGAATTATAAGAGTTGTGTGTTTAATATAGTTTAGTTCATTTTTTGTAGTGGTTGGTGGTTTTTCCTGTGTGGAGGTGGAGATTGTATTTTAGTGGTTGTGTGGAAGTGTGGTTGAGTGAAAGGATTCAGCTTTTGGTTGTGGTGATGAGGTTTTGTAGTGTGTTTTTGGTCATTTGGATTGGAACATTTGTCTCCTAGTATGGTTTGAGGTATGACAAGATACTTGAGAGGTATCATGAGGGGTGTTTATTTAGAGGCCTTTTCTTATGGGCTTAGTTTTAGATCCTTGAGGTCAAGAATCATTTAAGAGTGTCTAATGCAATGAGTTGTGTCCTCTTATTTCCATACATAGCCAGTCCTAGATGTTGGAGGTGCTGAGAGGAGGCTCAAAGGGATTCAAGAGAAATTTAGTTGCAAAAGGTTGGAAGAAGGGAAATCACACATAGTGTAACTATATTACACAACATGAAATTAAGTTTTAGGGCTTCACTATGGCGTTTCATGATGATTTTTTTTTCAAATAGAGTGAAGAAGGGTTTCACAGAGTATAATATATCGAGGATATAAAAAATAATATAAATAAATAGGTGATGCATTTTGTAGTGGAAACTGATCACTGGGGATTTTATGACATGAAATTGGGGTTACAAGTAGTGTAATCCCACGATCCATTTCATTTTACAAATTCTTTTCATTTACATAATTTTATTCATTTGTCCATTTTATTATCTTCCTCTCATTTTGGGTGAACCCTAGGTGCCCAAGGTTTTATTCGAGACCTAATCATCCCTCTTTGATCTTTTTATCCCGGTGGATGTTTGTTGGTGATCCATGGTTGATATATAGTGAGTTTTCTCATCTTTCTCATTCATTTTCTCTCATTCTTCACCTTGGGATCTATTGAGGGGGTGTTAGATTGGTTTGGGGTATGTGTTGGGAATCATTTAATGGACATGGGATTTTTATTAGGATGATACATGGTTCTTCATGGTGAAACTATGGTTTTCTGGCATTCTTCCTCACCATGCAGTGCACAACAAGTTGAAAAGAATCTTTGAGATAGGTTTTACATCATTTCTCATTCTTTATGAATAATGACAGAGGGGATACAGTTTTTTATATATGAATTTGGGTGTTGATGGATTAATTATGGGCAATGAATTAGTTAAATATAAATTTAAAAGGCCAATGGGGTTTGATTCGGATGATTTTACAACTTTGATATTATTTTTTACACTATAATGCATTGGACTTGATTCCACTCTGAAAATTAAGGTCATTGGGTGATTTTTTTTTGCTGTATATATCGGATTTGATTGCTAATTCGGTAGTGATTGTTGTGATATCACCCTAAATGGAAATTTGTTAATTATTTATACGTTGGTAAGGAAATGATTGTATCTAGATTTTGGTTTGTTTGATAACCCCCCTAAAATAAAGTGAAATATGATTAAGATCATATTTTCAAATGTTTAAATGAATCTTGGTGTCTTGTGATGTGTGGCCATGATTGTGGTAGGATGATGTGTGGTTGGGACTTATGGGGATGATAGTTTGTGGGTAGTGATTTTGGGGTGGTGAGGTGATGGTTTTTTGGTCATGGTAGTGGGGTGGTGAAGTGAAATTGTTTATAAAATTGAGCTATTTGTGGAATATTTTTAGTTTTTGATAGATACTCGAGTAGTGATGGAATAAAGAAATGATTGTTTATTTATCGTTGAATGTACTGGGTTTGTTGGTTAATGAGAAGAAAGAGGTTAATAAAATATAATTATGGGTTGTGTGATCAAAGGTGGTTGATGCTAAATATTGAAATGAATTGGTGTTAAATGGAGAGGAAATGTGAAGCAACTAATTGGGGCTCTTCACATTCTAAAATGTCTATTACATATATTAATAGGTACATGTAAAAGTGACAGTGATGTTATTTTGATAGTTTGTTTTTAAACCCATGGTACATGATTGTGTTCTTTTCTATATGTATATGTATACATTGTAAATTCTTGTGATTTCTATATGCACCCCACCCATGTTAATCACTATGTGCTGGACACCAACATAGTCACCGGGGGGTGTTTTTCTGAGCATTCGGTGAGAAGTATATACGGATTGGTACTTATTATTTTTTTTCTCTCTCTTTTATGTGGGATAAATATTGAATAGTATATGATGGATAGTGGTATATTAGTGCATTAGATAGTGGTTGTGGTACCCCAGATGTCTTTGGGATGAGTTATGATGTGGTGTCCTCGGTGTCTTCAAGTTTTGTTTTGATGTACTTTCCCAGGTGTCTTCATGATGACATGTAATGAGATGTGAAATGATGTTCTATGTTGCAAGGCCCAAGTGTGTGTGGGAAGGATGTGTTGTGAAGCCCATGTGTGTGTGGGTAGGATGTGTTGTGAGGCCCAGGTGTGTACTTGTGGGATGTGTCGTTATGACCGTACTTGTGCAGGCAGGATGTTTTTTGAGGCCTATATGTGTGTGATAGGGATGCGATGTGGTATATAGAAGGGATGGCAGCACCAGGACATACGATGCTTGGATATATTGGAATACTAGTGTAAAATTAGTATGGGATACCCTATCATCGATGTTCTTTACTTTATAATATATTAGTTGACTTTAGTAACTTGGTGGGTGTGACTTGGTGAGGTTGGGATGGTTATTATACATTGATAGGTGCCGTTTAGTTCTGCTATTTTGTCATAGGGGCATTAGTATGCTTCTTTTATATGTGCACAAGGGACTTTGGATTATTTTCTGTGTATACCAATATGCCCACACTATGTATACAAAACTATTTCAGTATTGATGTAGGATTATGTAGACCATTTTAGTAATTACTAGATCAGGCATTGTGATAGTTGTTGTTTTGTTGCTTTAGCTTTACCTTTGGGTATTTACTTAGGAGACCTTATTGTTTTTTTAATACTTTTATTTTATACATTCATTGTGGGATGGTTTTTGGATTTATTTTTTAGAATATATTGTGGTTGTTGTGGATGATCCATTCTATCTGTAGATATTTTTTTATAAAGGGTAATACCTCCCATGTTGTGTGATTTATACACCCTTGGTATACTTTCCAACACATGACCTACTAGAGGCGGGACACTAGGGTTATTATCTCTCTTTCTTCATCAAGAGGGGTATATATAGAAGGAGGTGGTTATGAAAAATGTGATGCGATTTTCTATAATATTTAATGACATATGATGTATTCATCGACATGGTTAGTCTATACTTGGTAAATTTAGAACATATATGTACCTATATAGGATTCTCATACTATTTTTTTAATAGTTACATTATTTCCTAGAAAAAGGGATCATGTTAAAATATACGCCTGCAAACAATGTAGCTAGTAGACACAATTTTAGAGATATATGTGTTTGATGGAGAACACTCCATATTCCATTATATATTCAATAATACTGAATCTTTTTTAAGGAACTCTCCTTGCTTAAATTTATGAATTTAAGAACTCTTATTTATTTTCTTCACTACAAATGCCCATGTGGTGACATTTTTTGGTTGATCAAAAGTGTATTGATTTTTATTAAACATATAAAGTTTCTATAAATGTATCTTACATATTATGTAATGTATTTTTATATTTATATTCACCAGAAATTTATAATGATATGATATATAATAAATTTTATGATATCTTTACAAAAGAGTTATGGATATAGCCTAATGTAGTTTTGAATATGATTTGAAAAGTTATTGTATATGATATAATATAAGGTGAAATGGTATTAAGACTATAGGGTTTCAGTTAATGTTGAAAATCAAATGAGGTACATCTTAAATATGAAAATACATATGATGAGTTTATGTTGAATCATATGCAATGATTTGGTTATGTCGTAAAGCATGAATTAAATATTTTATATTACTGCCTTCACCAATGATACTATTAGATTATACTATAATGTATACCAGTGAATTATATTTTACTATTCATATATAATATCATTTATTTATCTGAAATCAATTGATATGTATTTTCCTTCAATTTATCATCCATAAAATCAATCCTTTGATATTTTAAATAGCGAAATGATCCGGAGAATCAACACTTTATTTCTTTTTTGAATGTATGAATAACTGAGGAATTAAATCATATATAATTTTATGTATAATTTAATTTATGACAATTGATCAATACATGAAGGCCTATATAAGAATAAAATAACTATGAGATAGTAATCATCTAATATTTCATAATTCTTAGTCACTTTCCCATAGATTTATCTCTTTTTTCTTTATTTATTCAATGAGACAGTTGAAAATAATGGGGTTGTTGAGGGTATTTCCCATTTGAAGGGTGATTTAGTTTAAAATCATAGATACACTATGGTGGAGGTATTCCTTTAGATAAATTTAAAAAATATTCTTTAAAAACATGAATAAATATGAAGGCTGGAATATTTATGGGGAATGGAACATTCATTTTTTTCACCATTTTATTTTATACATGGTTTCTGTTTCATACTTAATTGATCCTAGGAATGAAATTTATAATTACTTATGCTACCTTAAATGAGAATCGTTTTACCCTTAGAAACCCATCACAACTTGTTATGAAAACTAAATTATAAAACTATTTACACTATCCTTAAAATATCTATACATATATATATATATTGATTACAAATGATATATGTTTGGGGAATAACAAGTTTATTATTGTTATTTGGAATAATAATAATGAAAATTGATAATGTGAAGAATTTAAATTATACATGGGGTTATTTACATATTATTTTACATTTTAGTTTCATGATTTTTCTCTAAAAGAAGAAGAATTTGAGAAATTTGAAGGTTATATGAAGCATCATTAATTACATTACTGATTATGATTTTTGATCATATGAGATAAAATGGAAAGGATATAATATGGGTGATATATTTTAAAAATTTAAATTAGTGGTGTGTTTTCCTTGATTTTTAATATTAAACCAAGCATCATTATTAAGAGTTAAACCTCATTAATTCATATGTAATTTTTTTGTTAATATATACTAATCCATAACCATAATAAAACCATATCAAAATTCATCATGATCGGTGTGATTATGTTTTTAAATTAGGGAATTAAATTTATTAAAAAATTATTATTATAGTAAATTTAATTGAGTATTTATCCAAAATAATGTAAAATGACCCTTTAGTGATGAGTTAAATTACTTCTAGTATGGCTACTCATGGTGTAAATCTATACTAATTAAAAGTTAATGGATGTGAGTTCATGGTTGTAGAAACAAAACTGTTTACTTGTTTTGGGATTTGATAACACTAATTTATGCATAAATTTTCATTATAAATTATATTGGATAATTAAATTACTAAAGAACATTTAATTAATTTTAATTATTTGTAGCATAATGTATTTTTTTGATCGCTTTTAATGAGTTTTAAAGATATAAAGGTTGGAAAAAAGTACACCATAATGCGTAATCATTGCACTGTTATTATTTGGAAACATGAAGATCATCCATTAGTGGTAAAATAATTGGACATTGAGTATTTACTATACCATAATATTCATGTAATATAAAATTGGAAGAGTTGGTAATTATGGATTATGATGAGATATAATAATTCATCACATCACAATACTCCAATGAGTAAAAAAATAAATAGATCAATTTGGAAGAATAAATTCACAATGGTCCAATGATTGAACTGTAAATATCATATAATAATGAATGTACTTATATAAATTGAGAATATATTCCATAATTAAGAGAGAGTAATAAATAATTTTACACATGAAATATCATGTTGTAATGAATCACTCATTATAGAGTAACAATTTGAATGATGGGGAGATTTTAGAGGATATATTTCACTGAAAAATTAGAGAACATTCCGTATTTATTCGGGTATTTATGAATACAATAGAAAATAACATATAATTCACTTCAAAAAAAGGAAAACATATTTTTATGGAGTGAAATATAAGTGGTTACCATTGATGTAATGATAAGTAAATTTGAAGAGATATACACATTATGATGTAATGATTCACATCACAACCTAATTTTTTATTTTTCATTTATTTATTATTTTATCCAATTACAATGATTCTTTAGAAGAATTTAATGACTTTTAATATCATATAGATATTTTGGGAGTTATAAATATGAGTGTGAAGGAGTAGGATTAAGGCTTCCAAACATGTTGAGTGTCTTTATTCTCTTGAGTAAGATTCTTGATCTATTCTTATTATTCTTCCCGATTTCAAATTAATTTAAGATAACTTATCTATTGATGGTCGACTATATTTCAATCACATGTGATTAGTTTCCTGAAGGTATAATGAGTTAAGTTTCGAATAAAAATTATTTAGGGAAATAAATAAATCTTAATTGAATGGTTGATTTTTTGTTAAAGCAAATAGAGAGAATTTCTCATATTTTATCTTTATTAATTATTTAATAAAATTATTAAAATAGGAGGAAAAACAATATCATAAAGAAGAATTTCAATTATGAAAAATGTCTTGGTAGTTATTTATTATATAAAACTAAGAATTAATTTATCATAGTTTAAGTAAGTGGTTTTAGCCAAAAAAAAATAAAATAACAATGAAAAAGTGATTGAAATTGATCTAATGGATATCAATTCTTTAATAAGTGTTTCAATTAATTGAATTTATTAATATTTAAATAATAATTATATAATATTTTGAATAAAATTTTCTTTGAAATTAATTTACTTGGTTTTTTTCATAAGAGCTAAATATATTCTGAGATTTTATTTTTTTCATTGAACATTTAATTATAAAATTTAAGATTTGAAAACTGATAAGTAATTTTAAAAAGATATTTTTGGATGTACAATATTCCATTTGGTTAACAATTTTACATTATTATAAGTCATTATTTATGTTTTATTGTAATTAATGTTGCGTGGGTAGATAAAAATAATCCTCTAGTGTTTTAGTCACTGGGTTTAAATACCACTTCAATAGTATTGTATCTTCAATGATTTATTGGTGTGTCTGTGTCCTTAATTTTATACCATATTATATTATTCATAAACTATATGATTCAATACTCCATTGAATTAACAAATAATATCCTTTTTAATTGCGTGGTCTATATTTCAACATACCACACCTTCCATCAATAATTCTTATTACTAATTCCCCGATATTTAGGAATATGTTCAAATAATAACTAAACCACCCACCTAAACCATTTTTCTATTCAATTTTCATTTATATAAACTATTAATATTCTATAAAGATAGTTGAAATCATAATGTATATTAAAATAAATTTGTTTTCATAGAATTTAAACAAAAAAATTCCTAATATGAGAACCATCTAACTGAGATAATTACCCAAAGGAATTTCTAGGACACTATAATAAATAAAATTAATGATTACATCCCTTATAATGAATATAATCGATATAATTAGAAAACTTATGAATATTATAACCCGTTAACATTAAAAAGTGTACATTAATAATTCATCAACACATCAAAAATGTTGTAAAAAACAATTAAACAATTTTATTCTTTGGAGACATTGAGATTCCTAATATTAGAAAAAATAATAATATGAAGGCCTTTTAATGATTCATCATTGATGTTCACTCTATAATAATAAGGATTTCATATAGAACTATAGATGCAAGAAAAAAATTATTTTAAAATTAAATTTTTGCATCAATTTCTTAATAGAAAATGATAATTTGTTTCTTGCTAGTTATAAATAACTAATGTAAAAACCCACCATGTGAAAATTTTTAAAATCAGTTATTGAAATTATCAACATGAAAAATATAATTCACAATATTTTTTAAACATCTGATATAAACATTCAACAAAATATATAATTTTATCAATCATTATGGAAATAACATATGTATAAACGGAGTTGAATTATATTTTTCACATTGGTTAATTGAATAACCACTATTAATTTTTTTAAAATCCTTCCTATTCTTAATTAAAATAACAATCATGTATCATAAATTAATGAATATAAACCTTGATATGACATTTACGTTTTTAAAATCACGCCATACCCCACCGCCATGAATGTTTTCCCATGATTTTATTTCATTCTACAAATTTATCATGCCACACAAATGTTTTTCCATTCAGAATTCAAAATTATTATTTACCCCTTTACTCTCCATGTATCTCCTCTTCCGATTGTAATATTTATTCATTCATCGATTCAAAACCATGTTTTAATAAATCCAAGTATCATAAAGACTCACCTATAATAGTTAAAATAATAAGAGAGAGGGTGGTATCAATAATAAGAGAAATGGGGGTGAGTATTAAAATGAATAATGTTTATGTAAATATTTTTCAAAAATTCAAGGATGATGAAGAGATATGTTCAAAAAAGGATTATTTTATCAATGATCATTTCATAGAGTAAAAATCAATATAATTTTACTCTTAGTTCTTATCAGCTTTTTTATTAATAACATATATTGATTATTATTTTTAAGTCATTAATAAAAATTATTCCATTAATTTAATTGAATACTAAAAATGATTTTCATAAAATCAATTAATTAAAAAATGAAATTTATACTTGTTTTTTAGTATTAATTTAAACTTTTATTATCTTTCCAAAAAAAGAATAAAGAGTTCTATGTTAAATATTTTTTTGTAAAATTAAAAAATCAATTTTAATTATTTTATTAAACGATATGAATGATTATTCATCGCATATATTTTTAAAATACACCATGTTAAATATTTGTTTTTTCATGTTAGTTTGTTAAGGATATGATATAAAAAATTATATAAAATTAAATTTTATATCCCATTTTAAAAATTACTGATGTTGTAAATTTTTTTTATTATGATATTTAAAAATTGTTGTTAAAAATATAGTTATAACATATAATTCTCTTTTTAATTTCTAAAACGATGTTATAAAAAGTTAATTTTGATGAAATATTTAGGTAATAATGAGGGGCTTACTCTATTGATTGTCATTATAGATGATTATGGATTAGTGTCATCATGGTGGAAAATTTTACTATGTTTGTTTCTGGTATGGAAGCGTTTTTTCAATTATAAATAGATGGAGTGTACCATTTATTATTCAAGGGGCTATGTGGGTGTATGATTATATTTTTGACATAACATAACGCCATCAGGGGTGAGTGGAAGAGTTTTTTTGGATAAGTGTTTACTTGGTTGGATAATTTTTGTCCAGGTATCTTATTATGGATACATTTTGGGATTCATTTATCATTAGAGGGTTTCATTTTTTTATATTTATAAATTTTTATTTCTTTATTATTTCTTTGTTTTCATGCCTTGGGTTTTTTTGGTATACAGGTTTCCCTGGGATTATGATGTTAAAAAATGTTATAGATATAGTATTTCAAAAAATAATAGGTGTTTCATTTCTTTGTAGGGTTATAATGAGGTAATTTATTATTATTTTTATCTAGGTTTTGTTTCACTATATTGGGATTTATTTATGGATCCAATAAAAATGAATTATACAATGGGTTTTTTTGGGGACAATAAACTACTAAGAATTGTGACATCAAAAGATTCCTCAGAGGGTATTATTTACTAGCATCAATATGATGGACAAAACACTACCCACATATATCCCTATCATTCTTAATAGAACTTTTTTAATACTAAAAAGTGTAATGAATGTGGAAATAGTTTCAAGAGTTGGTAAAATGGGATTCACTAGTTACATGAGACTCTTATAGTGGTACACATGGTCTCAACACTAAATCCCCCACATATACTTTTGAGAAACATTATATTTTATATATGAGAAGAAATGTATGAATGATGATAACATGTGTTAAGGACACATACTAAATGCCTTAGATGTTGATATCTTTAATACATTCTAACACTTATCAATTAAAATGTATATGTGGGATACTTTAGAAAAACAATGACTCTTTGGATGAATTATATAATTTACCATAATTTTATTTATATAATTTCCCATCTATATATACTTATGTGGCATATTTAGTTTTGTATTATTTTATAAAAAAAATGATAAAAATATATTAATTGATAATAGTATATTTATTCAATAATTAAACACAACTAAATTCAAAAAATTATAATTTAAAAATAAATAAATATAAAATATAATTACGAGAATAAGAATATTTGGATAATATTTGTCTCTTAGGACTAACAGACTCTCATACAAAACTAAAACAAAAATCCGAATTCTAGAAATGAAATCTTAATTTGGAAAATTTATAATATTGATGCTTGATTGAAATTGATGTAATATATGAATGAATAGAAAATTAGGCATTAATAGGTTGTATAAACCAGTGATGACCATTGGGTAGGATAATAATTGGTAATGTAACTATTATAATGTGACCATTAGAATTATTGTATATAAATGATAATTAAGTGAAATAATTTGTTCCAATTGAGGAAATAATTCCTTAAACTAGTAGAATAAATCCTTATGAATATCATTTAATATAGCTTGGGAAGGAGTAAAAATCACTATGGTTCCAACAGAACCAAGCCCATGTTGAGATACGATAAGAGAGGGTTGAGCACATCCATCCATGGAAAAGTTCAAATTATCAAACATCACCACTAGATTATTGTTAACCGAGCCAGCCAATGAATGTAGCACCACCGAACACCATTCCCTTAGGGAATATGTCTGTGTAATAAGGGGATATGTATATAGATATTATTATTATAAAGGTGTAATTTTATTTTATATAAATGAAATAGTGGTTTCTTTAGTCTCGTTTTTATTATTCTTTTATTTAATAAAATACACATGAATATAAGATTAATAAAATAAATAAATTTTTATATATATAACAAACAGAATTAGGGTTTAGGAAAATATTTAATCTCAAAATAAAATTATAAAAAATTAAAAAAATTGATATAATATATTTTTGTGAAATAATATTAGAATACAATATTTATTTAAATATAAATTATATTATAATTATATAATATTATAGATATATTTTTATTTTTAAATTTTATTATTATGTTGTAAGATGTTTTTTTAATAAATATGGTTTTTTTATTTAAAAGTTATTATTAAAATATATAGAAATTTTTTTTGAAAAAATAAATATAAATTTTGAAATTAGCACATCAAAATTAGGTAAGGGTGAGTTTTTCAAAATTTGTTAAGATTCTAAAATTTTTGGGTAAAAATAAAATACTTTATGAATATACAGTAAGTATAATGATATCATAATAATGTAAATGTGATGTAATGAATTTTATAAAGGATTTCATAGACAAATAAAAAATTCCTTAAAATTTCGTAGTTTCTGTGATATTTTTATTTTTTAAAATCTCTTTTGTACATTTAAAAACCGAATGGACATACTATGATTTTAGAAATAAATAATTTTTAACATGAGTCACATTAACATCATTAAATATATTTTTTGTATTTCTGTTCTTAAAGTAATAACATATTAGAAACCAGTCTTCATTGGAAAATACAATTGGATAAAAAATTGGTAAGGATAATGGTTTTTTATTATTTATTAACTATAAATCCAATGCCTATGTTTTGAAATTATAAAAAATCACCCTATTATTTAAAAATACTAACCCTTTATCCAATGAACATTCACTCCAAATCCCTGGATCTTGAATTAGAAATCATTTTTATTCTCTTGATCCATCTTAAGAAGTTTCTGTGGTTTAAGGTTATCTTTTAATGCTTTAAGAAGCAACCTCATAAGTTATTGGTTATCTCCCTCCTATTTTCAATACATGAACTTCCTTATTTATACGATTTTTTATTTCAAATTGTTTATATTCTCATGTGTTAATAATCATGCCTCACTATCGAAATTATTCTCTATTAATTAGATATTACCCTTCTCTTTAATGTATCACATCCATGAAATTTTATGTACACTATTTATGCTAATGAGATTATCCCTTCATTTTTCATATCGAACCCTTGGGTTATGAATAACCTACCAAATTTTCATTCAATGGTATTCAACTATATATAACTACCCTTAATTTCCTGAAAACCTCCATGTATAAAACAATATATCCTTACTTATATTATTGAAATGACGAAATATTATTTTAAGTTGTATCATTGATGTGGTAGAGGTAATGTTATACATATGAATGGAAACCCTTGATGGTGGTAAAATAAATTGGGCAAGGTTTACATATAATTAGGTACCATATATTGTTTATAGTTTGATGGAATAATAAAACAATGTTATGATTTATTTATGGTAAGCCTCAAATAATGCATATGATGTCACATTTTATATTGTTTGAACATTACCAAGATACCCTGATTTTATTATGAATTTTTCTCAATTAATAAATCCATACGAGTATAAATGATTTTTAATTATTTATAAAATAAAGATATGGATCTTGAATCACAGGTATTATTTATAATTATTTTATGCTTTTACTATACCCTTACTAGGTTATACTATAACGCATTAAGAGTATAATGGAAACTAAGAGAACATTATATAATTATTAAATAATGTTTTTTATATTAATTGATTGCATATCTAATTACAAAAATATAATATGCCTCTCGATCCATGAAAATTTATTTTATTGATCATTAAATAGAAAATCTTGAAATAAAATGTATTATAAATATAAATGGTTTTATTTTTTATTAGAGAAAGTTATTGTTATTTTTGTGGAATGTTCTTGAGAAAAAATTATTGAAAATACAATGTATTTTTCTAAAGATATGTAACATCCCTAAATTTTTGTAATTTATAGAGCATGTGGTTTAAAAGAAATTAAATATTTTTCTTTATACTAGAAAGTGGATGTGGTTCTGGAACAAATTAACCTATGGGAAATCACCATTGAAAATGGTAGTTGAGCATTGAATTGATCTTTAGATGGTGCATGATGAGTGGGATTAAGACTTAACACATGGCTAGAATTTCCAATAGGAGATGCTTCAGATAATTGAATTCCTCTTTATGAAAATCTATATAGTACTTGAATATAATGAAAATATAGAGAACTTAATATGAAATAGACCATAGATAACCTATATTCATATTTTTTAATTCATAACATTGGGTATGTATTTCATTACTCATAAGTAATTTTTCATCCTATATAATTAATGAATTATGTATCCTCATCCTAAACATTCAATTATTTAGGGAAATTTCATGAGGAAAGATGAATCCTGTCAAAAATATATTTGATGTTAAATTGGTTGATTTACCTAAAAAAAATTCTAATATGATGGGAGTGGTAGTATATAAATTTAAAGAGAAACTAGTAAAAGTTCCTTTATTTATGAGTAATAACATGAATCATAATAAACCCCATTCTTCTCATAAGGTAATGTTGTAGTTGAGTCCTTTATATGAAAATTACCTCCAAATTTATTGTGAAAATTTCAATCCCCTAAATATAGAGTAACAAATTAACTCTATTGAGGAGATATTGTCTACACTCAAATGCTCTAATCAAGATAAAGTCATACTAGCTATCTACCTCTTAAATAGATAAGTTGATCAGTGGTAGACACTAATCAAGAAACAAAATATCAAGGATTAATTTTAATACAAGGAATTAGATAGGTTCAAGAATATATTTTTATATAATAATTTTCCCCTCACTCTTTAGCTTAATATAGATATGGAATCCCTTAGAATCTTGGAAAAAGAGGATGAATCCATTGGGTAATATAAAGAAAACAACATAAGGATTTCATGGTATGCCTCTGGATTTTTTAATTACATAGAAAGAAAACATGAAATAATCCTTATAGGTACAAATATGAGTCTGTAAATTGATATAGCCACTACAAGACATTGATAGCTATGATGAAATTGGATATATTACACAATACAAGAAATATAGATGAATAATTCTTAGTGGTACTGTGGAATTGGAGATAAGAACTGGAGAATGGAGTGTAACATTGGGGGATAATTAGATATTCACCATGTTAGTAAGACAGTTCAACTTCCAACTTGTAAGAATAATGGGAAAAATCACCTTGGGAATTATCTCAAGGGCTATGGAAGGGTTTCAAGTGTGTAAGGGAATGAAATCATAATAATGAATGCTAACGCGAGATGAAAAATCCCGCTAATGTGATGGGGGAAGAGATATGATTGATCAATCATATTATCATGGTTTAATGTATCAACTTTAAGAAATAAGAATGCTATGTAAAACATTTCTTGAATCCAAGGGCTGTGAAATATAATTGCGGACAATTACATCTAAGGATATGGGTGAAAGGATGGGGTCCTATAATAAAAAATGTCAAGGTGGGACGAAAAATAGTTCTATTAATCAGTTCAATAGTTATTCCTTAAAGAATATATAATTTACAATTTTATTCTAGTTTAACACATTTCTAAAAATCATTTATGTGTAGCTTAATTATCCAAACATCACTTCAAAACATGAAGGCTGTGATATATTTGACAATATAAAATGAGAAAAATGTTTTATTTCAAGCTTATAAATCCTCCATATCAATATTTTTGGGATAATTCTATCAAGAAACATTATCATACTACCATTATTGTAATTTTATGTTATATCAGCCCTTATATAGAGCCCAAAATAATTTTAATGGGAATAAAATTACCATATCTATACTAAACTATCCATTGATTCAATGCATGTGAATGGATAAGGATGAATTTCATTTTAAAACATATTCTCAAGAATGGATATTATTGCCTTATGAGAAAGTGTATCTTGAAAAAATTAAAAAAAAATAAGTGGATCACTCATAATGTCATGCACATTGTAATGGAATAAGTTTATGTATTATGTAAACAATTTCATTCTATTCCTCTAAGTTGATAGGTTTAGTTCTCAATGGAACATATACTCCAAAGTTTATCTATATCTAAGAATAGAAGTGAAATGGGAACTATTAAACTATAATCACTAAATAAGCACCTATAAGTGAATATATATATATAGATATAATGTATTAAATTCCAATGTTCATCACCGTGGGGTGCACCAGACTTCATCATTAAGGAGAAGGATGGGTAAACACATCTAGGAATTGAATATCCTGAAACCAATACTATCACGAAACAAAAAATGTAACCCCCTACATGTATTAAATACTTTTTTTAATATGTTATGTGGTTCCCAATACTTATCTTGGGTGAAATTATTACTATTCCAATGTTATAGAGGAGGAAATTATCAAGACTAAATATTATACACTGTACAAGAATTATAATTTCATAGTGATGCATTTCAGACTCAGTTATTCTCTATAAATATTCACCTAGTTAATGTATAGAGTCATTATAGACCACATTAACTAATTTATTCTAGTATTTATAGATTATATCCTCATACACTATATTAATAAGTTGGTATATGAAGATAATTTGAGTACTGTGAAAAAGACATTGATAAATGTTATATTGTATTTTATGTTCATAATGTATGATTTTTTGATACAAAAATAACTTTATTAGGTAATGTAATCATATTTATGGTTGTATTTATTGATCCATTAATAATATTTAGTATTGAAGAATTGTATAGACTAAAATCTGTAACAGAGATATATAGGTTTCTTGAATCAGCAAGGTATTATCAGTGATTTTGTGATATTTTTTACGACTGTGAAACCTTATAATCAAGAAAAATTGGATCATGTAATGTTCTTCAATAATGATTAATTTTATTCTACATTCAAATATTTAAACAAAAATATTATCCCTACACCTACGATCACACTATATAAAATTATTTGTGATCTATGATTATGCTTCCTAGAATGTATTGGGTTTCCTAGTCATGAATAATGATAAATTTATGTATTATTCCACTCAAAAATTTAATATCCATAAGTAGAACTATAATACACATGATATGAAGTTGGATTTGGTGATCTTCACATAAGATTTTTTGAGATGTTACATCTATAGAGAGAAAATTGACATATATACAGTCCATAAGATCATAAGTATATATTAAAGTAAAAACGGTCCAACATTCACTAATAAAGGTGGTTATAGATAATAAAAAATTATTAATGTTCAATCTGTTACCATCTTGGGAAGGTGAATAATGTGATATATTATTTAAATTAAAATTATCATGAAACCTTATCCATGATGAATATTAAAATGGATACAATATTATTTTAAATATAATGGATAGACAAGGATAAAATAAAGTAAATAATGCCATCCTACCAAGCTCAAATAATTGGTCAACCATCCATCCATGTGAAGACCAATGAGGTTTGAGTGATGATGTGGAAAAATATGGAAAGGTAGTGAAAATTTATGATTTTATATTTGATAAAGTTATAATTATATGTTTTGGATACAGAATATGTGTCCCGTAAAAACTATCTCTAAACTGGGATATTTTATATGATTAATATAGACAATCCTTCTCTATTAATATAGGGATCAATAATATTTATAGATATTTTAAAAAACATCGGGTGTGAAAACATGAAGATATAGATTTTAGAGTTCTTTTCTCAATGTGTTTAATTAAAACTAGATAATGATGATTGTAGAGGTCTTATGGGATTATAGAACCATAACACACACATATATATAAATTGGAAACTCTATAAAAGGATTGTCTTATAGGACTCCCTAAAAACATCTAAAATTGATAATTCCATTTGGGTTTTAGTTGGTCACCTTATAAATTAATTCCATTTTATTTCTATCAAAGTGAATTTCTATCTTGATGAACTTTTAAATATACAAGATAGAGAAGTGGTAACACAACACAGAGTAATGGACTCCGTTGTATCAGATTAAGACCTGAATTCCACTACAAAGTTATAGTGATGTCTTCTAAGGGGTTTGATATCGTGTTGAGTCTCTTTAGTTATTTTCATGCTTTGGAAAAGGGCTAATCTAATATAAATATTCATACTCAATAGAATATTCTACGACTATGTTCAAAGGGTTTCTATGGATTTTGGGACCAATACCATCCCCTAGTTGAGTTCTCATATAAAAATTATTTCCATTCCATATTTTAAAATATATGATTACAATACTGTATTAGGCCACTATTAGTGGTTAGAGATAAAGTGTTCATTTAAATATCTTTTTTGAATAAACTCATGAGTTTTTTAGAATAAGTAAATGATAATTACTAGATACATCAAACCATTTGAGATTCTTGAATCCATCCGAGGGGTGGCCTATAAACTACCACTTCCACCCATCAATTCTCATGTAGATGATGTATTCAATAAATATTTCTTGAGAAATTATATTCTATATCCCTTGGATGTAGTAAAAATTGAAGGGATATAATTGGATAATTAACATTTATATTAGGAGAAGTCTATGAAGATATTGGATCATAATGAAAATGTTCTATGAAACAAGAAAATTCACCAAGTTAAAGTACCATTGAAGAACCATATGTTTGAAGATGAACCATGTGAATTTGAATAAGAAATGAAGTAGAAGTACCCTCATATTGTTTATGTTAAAATTAAATATCTAGGGTAAAATTTCTAAATGGGATGAGGGATAATGTAACAAAAAAAATTTATATATAATTTCCCTCATATATATGTATGTGGGATATATTTTAGAAATGTATTATAGTATAAAAAATTACAGTAACACTTTTTTAATTGATAAAATTATATGGACTCAATAATTTAACTGAGTATAATGTACCAAAATTATCACGGGAGAATAAAAAAATATGAACTAACTAGAATATGATAATTTGTACTATCTTGATAACCATGGATTATTTCACTTAATAAAAAAACTATAAAAATAAAAAAAAATTATATTAATGTAATATTGTTTTGAGAATGAATAAAACAGAACGTTTATTGAAATAAAAGTAATAGATTATAGAATAAAATATTAGTTACTTATAGGATGTAGAAGACCATTAATTCTATTGGACATTATAATCTTTCTGTATGATGAAATTTTGGAAATGAAACCATTATAATATAAACATTATAATTAGTGTGTATTATGGGTAATTAAGAGAACTAATTGATGAATAAGGGAGAAATAGTGTCCTCAACTAGTAGAATCATGCCATAAAATTATCATTTATCAGATATTGGGTGGGAGGTAGTAATATCGAGGTTCTCACTTGTCTAAGACCAAGAACAGATTCAACACATGAGGGTCGAGAGAAACCTCTTATGGGAAAGTTCATGTTAGTAGTGATTCCCCAAAGATCGATATTAGTCAATCCACCCCTTGAGAGTACCGCTATCGCACTCCTTAACCATAGGGTGTGTGTTAGTGTAATAAGGCATTATGTATCTATACCTATGTTTTAAAATGGTGTATTTTAATATTTTAAAAACTAAATAGTAGTCTCTTCAGTCCCATTTCAATTATTATTATATTTTAAAAAATAAACATAAATATAAGATAAATGTGATAAAATAATAATTTTATACAAAAATAAAAATAATTAAATTTTTTCAAAATATATAATTTCAATAAACCTAAAATAAATTGAAATTTTTTAAATAAAATATATTTTTAGAAATATATTTATAGAACATTATTTATTTAAATAAATATTATAATTTAATTTTTAATGTCCTCGGTAATTTTTATAAGGTCATGAATGCTGATTATGTAATGAAAATTATTATTTTTCAATAAATAAATAATTTATTTAAAATTTTAAATTATCTTATATACAATTATTTTGATAAAAAATATCATTTCTGAAATCAACATGTCAAAATTAGCTATTGGTGAATTTTTCATAATTTTCAGAGAATTGATTTTTTTGGAAAAAATTAAATTCTCTTTGAATATATAATCTTTATTCAAACATCATAATAACCAAAATGTTATGTAATAAATTATATAGAGGGTTTTATTAACAAAATAAATTAGTTTTCATTAAAATAATGTATCTTTATTATAATATAATTTTTACAATAAAAAATAAAAAATATTCCATAACATGAAGGAAACATTAAGTATTTAAAAACAATTGTTTTTGAACATGACTCACATCCTCATCAGTAATGATATTATTTTATGTATTTGGTTTATTAAACTAATAAAATATTATAATAAACTTCTTTTTAAGAAACCATTAGAAACCTTCATGGAAATTTCAATGGTTTTCTTACTATTATCATCTTGGATTCCCTGAAAAATAATAGAAATTAATAAGAAAACCCTATATTTTGAAATATATACCCACCTATTATCCCATTAATCTTCACTAAAAATAATTTATGTACAATTTCATCCCATTTTCCTTCCCTAAATCCATTTTATGTAGATTTTAAGGTAATGAGGATGTATTCCCAATCTTGAATACGAAACCTCTCGTGTAAGGGTTTTATCCCTCCCATTACTTATAAAAGAACCTTCTTGGCCATAATAATTTTTATTCCTAAGATGTTATTTTATCATGAGTTCATAATCATCCCTTAACATCCAAATAATACCCTATTAATTAGATACCACCATTTTACTCCATTAATCCCTTCAATGATCTTTTCTGTACACACATTATAATAATAAAATTATCACTTTGTTGCAAATTTCATACCAATGTGTTGTGACCATATAACCCTTGTTTCAGTCAAGGGTATTCACCTAGATATTAATATCGTCCATTGATTTGGGACCTCAATATATTAAACCTACATTCCTTATTCATGTGACTAAAATTGTTAAATATTTTCATATAATATTTTGTCGATGTGACACACATAATGTAATGTATATTATGGTTTCTCCCTGATAGTGAAATAATACATTGGGTAATTTTGTAATATTATGACATAACATGTATGTATTATGATTTGTTATACTATGAACAATATGATATGATATATTGGGGGTTATCCTCAACTTATATTGATGATATATGGTCCTTTCCTTAAACATTGCATGTTCTAGTTAGTTCAACTAGATTTAACTTCATTAGATTCCCAAACATCATTTTGATTTAAGTTTTTAGAAAGTTAGGACATAACTAATACATATCAAACCACAAGAATAATGTGCGGGTATAATTAAAACAATATCCATTTCATCCAAAAAAATTAACACAAAAAAACAACTTGATTTCTTTGACAAATCTTCATAAAAATTAGCTCCACTTACTTATTTCTCTTACACATCCTTATAACCTGAAAAATTAATTTAAAAACATAGGATTATAAAAAATGATCTATAAGGGATATAAAAAGAATAAATGAAAACATTAGTCTATGAATACTTGCAAACATATGAAATCAATTGAAAAAACACATACTTGAAACCCATATATACTTACTTAGTGAAATTTGAGATTTACATGACATTTACTCAAAAAATACAGAACACAAATAGAAAAATAAAGATATATTGGATAATTTCATAAATAATATTTTAACCCACTCAGATATATTATTATTTTTAACTGTCACAGATACCATGCAATGTAACCTTCACAACTACCTTATGGAGTAAGCATCACACTTACACATGGATTAACCAAATAGCTAACCTCCAACATACACATAACCAATGAATTAGATGGAGATATATGTCCCAAAATTAATAATAAACAATTAACAAGAACCAAAACATAACCATACAACTTGAATAATTTCATAAGAACATTTATTTTGAATTTTGTAAAACAGAATTTCAAAAGTTGATTTAAAAAGAAAATCCACTTACAAATTTCATATAATTTAAGAGAGACTTAATAGAGTGGATGGAATATGTATATAACATATATATACACATAATTAAACATAATATAAAAAAATTAATCATAATAACAATTTTAAAACCACATAGTTAATGAAGTATATGTTTAACCCAAAGAATGAAAATTGGGTTAAGAATTCCCTTACCACAAGTTTTTATGTGAAAAATTTCTAACTATCTTTTATAATGGTTAAAAGAGTGCTATTAATATCATAAATAAACATATTCATGTTTATAACACATTATTTTATAATTTAATTACAATATTTTATCCTTTAATTAGTAGTATTTTGTTTCTTCCATAGTTTCAGGTGTGTTCTTTACATGATTTCAATGACTGGTTGGTATTTGATTTACATGCCATATGGAAATGAAATTACAGAGGAGAAATGAAATGGTATTAATATGTTTCAATAATATTAAACTATTACATAAATCATTTTGTTTATATGGTATTAGGATGAATAATTAGATAAATCATTAGTGATATCTCTTTAGATTATTTTGGTAATTATTTGATAATCACAAACTAGTTTCATTATAAAAAATATTATTCTGTATATATGTTAACACTAGAACCAAAAAGATGATAAATAATATAGTTTTAAATACGTTTCAACCATTTAAATGGTTATATAACTTGTTTTGAAGTCTACAATGGAAATTAAAAACACATCGTCCATGTTTTTTGGAAATCGGCATAATACAGACAATGTTTTTATATTTAGAATAAGAGGAAGAGAAGAGGAATAATGATGATGTTTAATTTTTTTAAACATGATATTATCCATATTACTTTAGATTCTGGTTCTTTCACACCTCATGGATATAGGTAGTGGAAGAGATTATATGAACAGAAAAGGAATTGAAAAGAACACATAAAAAATGAAAGGGGATTATTATCTCTTGATCACTTCTCATTGAGATGCTCTTTAAGGCCTTTGGTTTTGGCCATTTAGTGAGAATAGTAGGTCTCAGATGTGGTAATGATCCTTTTTAATGTGATTGGGTATAACTTAGACAATGAAAAAATCATTTGAGGTTGGAGAGGAAGATGGGGTGAAGTTGGTATTTATAGTGGAGGAGAGGAGGTGTTTTACATTATTTTAATGATTAGATTTACCTTTTTGCACAAGAATTTGAATTTCCTTGATATATTTGGGCCAAAACAACAATAGGTGCATGTGATTTCAATCCAAAGTCCATTTACATCATCTATGACACAAGTAAGATGAAAAAATCATTTATTTATCATATTTTGTAATTATCAAATCTGATTATTCACCAAAAACTCACTTATTTGAGAAAAATCTAAAACGTTAACCCAAACCATTTTTTGATGTGTAGAATTAAAAAATGAGTTAAATTTTTTGAATATAAACATCTAATTAGAAATAATTGAATTTTAAATAAAATCATATTTTATTCCAAAAAATAAATTTTTTAAAACTATAAAAGATTTTATATCACAATGAAAAATTAATCAAGATATCATTTTCTAATAACCATAATAAAATAAAATAATAATATTATTTACTATTTATAAGAATCATGTTACAATAAATATTCATAAGGGTATGTTACCCTTTACCAAAAAATCAATTTGGATCTATCAGACTCCAAATAACTTACTGATCACAACCGTAGATGTCCGTTGTTTGATTTTCAAATCATAGAAGTGAAAAAATTATGTTTAAAATATAATTTATAAATATCTCCTTAAAAAAGTGTCATTATGTATAGAAACAACATTTTGTGCATTTCTATTTATTTTTAAAACCCCGGGGTGTTACATTTTCCCCACATTCTAGGAATTGAGTCCTCATAATTTTATTTACTTATTTATCAAATGAGGGTACCATTACCTTGTATCATTTTTATATTCCCATAAAGCTTCCTTAACCTTTTGGTTTCTCCAGAAAACCATTAGCTAGTGGATTACCTAATTGTAGAATACTTTTTCTCTTTGATCATGAATCTGAATAGATTTGTCTTCATAAGAAAACTTCAATTTCATCTAAAATAATTTTTGGCTCAAAACATGAGATGAATCTGGCATATACATTCTCAATATTGAAACATGAAAAACATTATGTACCTAAGAAAAACTCAGAGGAAAATCCACATGGTAGTAAACTAGATTATCTTTCTCAATGATTTCATAAGTTCGAATATACCATGGAAATTTCATCCCATTCTTACCAAAACACATACCTTTATTCCATGGTGAAATTATAATAAAAACATGATCACCTACCCTGAAATACTAGTATTTCATATTATAATTTGCATAAATTTTCTTCCTTCTCTGAGATATACCCATGATTTTATGGATCATCTTCACTTTCACAACCACTTTATCTTCTAATTATTGTCACAACAACTTGTTTTCTCGTACCTCATCTAAAAAGTCTAGAGTTCGACTCCACTTACCATATATTGCCTCAAAAGGTACAGTCTGTATACTGGAGTGAGAACAGTTATTATATGAAAATTCATCTACAGAAATATGTTGATCCCAACTTCCTTGAAAATCCAAGGAACCATATCAAAGCATATCCTCCAATATCTGAATCTTCCATTCTGACTTCCCCTATGATTGAGGTGGAAAAGATGTACTAAAATTTAATTTTTTTACCAATGACTACTGAAAGACCTTCCGAAAGATATATGTAAACCTAGGATCTTGACCAAATATAATGAAAATAGTACATCCATTTATACTGACAATATCATTGAGGTAAAATTGAGAAAGCTGATCCAAAGACATAATATCTTGAATATAATGGAAAAGAGCTGATTTAGTTAGTTGATCAATAAGTGTTGGGGCATTGGGGGTGCTCCATCATGGAAGAAACAATTACCTAGGATCGATGGAATCCGTGCTGGCCCCTCCCACCTCGGTGGGGGAGGTTCATTCATCTACTTTACCTAGTTTTCAACCATCATCTCTCTCCCCCTTATCAAACCCAGATTTCATCCCTTCTTTCCTCCTATTTCTCTCAGTCTGATATTGCCTGACTTTTTTGATGGACTCCCAAAACTTTCGATCTCTACATCAGAATTAACTGAAGCCTCCTCCCTCATAGGTCTAACTCTGATAGAAATATTCAAGCTTCATAGGCCTTCAGTGGACTCCTTCGACACTTTCGTCTTCAAAACCGAGGGTTTACAAGAGTGGTTGACCATCATTCTCCATGATGTGAAGCATATAATGATAATATTCTCATATAAGGAAGACATGATTTTGGCTTGGCTAAGTGCTGCATGAATTTTTCGTGTATTTCGTTTTCTTTCTATTCAAGTGGTCCTATGAATTTCATATCCAACGTGATTCTCCCTCAGTTGCGATCTCGACAATGTTTCATAATCTTCCAATTCCATTTCAAAACCAACCTATTTTACGCAAGTTAGGGAACCTAGTAGGTAGATATCTTTTTATGGACAGCTAAATGAAATCTGAATTCCATCCTATTTCTCATAGACTCCGTGTCGAGGGTAATGTTTAGAAGCTGCTAGTTGAGTCTTTCTGGGTGGCTGTAGGAGAAGAGTTTAGATACAAACATCAATTTGTTTTTTAGTATTGGTCTAACTTTTTTCCCCATGTACAATCAGCTAGGGAAAAAGAGTAAAGTTTATAGATGCAGGAAGCCATATGTGAAGGATCGTGTTAATTGGATTCAATTTGAACATGCCTCCACTAGGATGTCGGGTAGCTTTTCCTTGAGCGTCACTTTATACTTCTCATTGGATAAGGTTTTACCATAATCTAAACAATTGGTTAGGGATGTTGAAACTAATATAGTGAGGAAGAAGAGAACATTGTCTCTGCCTCTTGATCTAAATGTCCATGGTATTTTAAGCAGATTGATATTCGATTTGAGTGGAGAGACTCCTTAGGTGGAGATGGTACCTTATAACAGTACCGAGATATTGGGTAGTCTCTCTCAATACATGCCTAGAATTTATGATGATGTAGTCAAATATTAAAAGAATATGAATAAAAATGTTGTGGTTGAAGAGTGAGGAAATGAGAAGATATAGGATGTTGGTGCATTGACACATACACACAATTCTAATAGTGAAGTCTGGGTGAAGGAAGCAAGTGGGGTGATACCAAAAGGAATCCCTTCAAAGGTAACAATCTATAATAGTTTTGAGTGCCTTGAAGTTGAGACCCGAGAGAGGAGGGGGACAGGTCTTGGGAAACTACTGTTGTGATGAATGATATTCATACTGAATATATTTATAGTGAACTTGATCTATAAGATAACAGCTTCAACAAAGATGTACAACTTTCAAGAGAGATAGATGATCCATATCAGGAATCAGAAATGGATGGGGGGAAGCGCATCCACAACGAGAGGAATGATTATTCCCATTTTATTCCTTTGATGGAGACACAATTAGAAATTAAATTGAAAGTAATGTTGAAGGTAAATCAGTTTAAGATCGATTATTTGATTGAGAAATCATTGGAGTTTCTCATGAGCTCGGGTGAAGAAGCAGTTGAACAGGTTTTTTCTCTCAGTTCCACTGTATAAAAATTTGATAAAATGATGGGGATATAATTGAGGGTGACTCTCAATGAGGAGAAATATTTTAGGATTGACAAGAAGTACCTAATATTAGTTGGGTTTTCAATAATGGGATGATCAACCTTGAGGTGTAAATCCTATCTTGGAAAAAACTGTCATATCGGGTCAAAGATATTCTTATGGAAGAACCCAACAATCTTGTATACAATTTCTCCTCGATATTATTTAGGTAAATTTAATCTATTAAACATAAATTTTACTTTAATGATTATGTAATATATTTTTTGTGGTCGAACCCATGTTTTATCACTTTTTCAATAAAAGTGTTTGGAAAATAAAAATTTAATTTTTAGTCAGCATGTTAGAAGACCAATAATAACCAAGATTTCAGTGTATCCTTAGGGAGTCTTTGGTAGTCACACAGAGAAGTCCATAGATATATTTTTCCATTTCTACTCTGTCACTGGTAAAGGCTGAAGCATCACCTTTAGTAATTACTACTCTTCTTTAACCTAATCAATTGTCACTCATTTTAGGGTAAAATATGCAATATCTCTTTTCATTCCATCCCACTAGTAATACACTAGAAGTCTCCAAAAATATTTATGCTTCCAAGATAAACTGAAAATATATAACTACGAGCTTTGAACAACTACTCTTTTTCTTCCTAGAATCACAATTCACACAAAATCTTCTTTCAAATTTCTAAATATAATCATTGTCAATGTTAAATTCGGGAAACTTACCCATTTTAACCAATTCTACCATATTATATAGCCCCTTATCTACCTTCTTCTATTTATAAATTATATCTAACTATGATGACTACACTGAAACTTGAAACAAAATAGATCAACTTCCTACACCAACAACTTCCAAAAAAATCCATCAAATCATTAATTAAGGGGTCATTTTACTAATGTAACATGGTTAATGATTGATGATGTTTTCGACTCAAGGATTCCGCCACATTTTTTTATTTCCAGGATGGGAATTGATCGTGCAATCATAATCATTTATTAATTAAATCCATATTCTCAACACCTTAGGAGTGAATATATACTTAAGAATTTTATTGTTGGTTTATATTTCACATTTGGATCTGTATAAATGATTCCTCAAATTTTTAAAATAAAAAACCACAACACCAAATAATGTGTGGGGGTAATTTAACTCGTGAGTTTGTAAATGTCTTGTAGCATAAGAAATTACCTAATCTTTATGAATATGAGAACATCTATGTCTTTTTAATGAAGCGTAGTTGTAGATGAAAAACATACTATTTTTGGATGGAAGGTCCAAAAATAGAGCATTCAAAAATCTCTTCTTTAGTTCCTGAAAACAAACACCACATTCTTCTACCAAAAAAAATTAACCCCTTTTTGTGTTAACTTAGTTTACAAGCTAGATAACCCTGAAATGTTTTTAACAAACTTTAAGTAATAACCTACTATTCCATGAAAACTACGATTCCATTTATCACTTTTAGGTCATGTCCATTCATCAACCACATTAGTTTTAGTAGGACCAACTGTTCTTCCATTCTTATTTATAATATGCAAAATAAAAGAAATCTATTGCAACAAATATTCACACTTGAAGAATTTTCCATATAGTTTCTTTTTCGTTTTGGGTTTTAAAAAAACCCATTGAATTTTTTTTCATTCTTTATTATACATATAGAAAATACCATAATGTAATTAGTAAACAAAAATATAAACATATCCAAAAAATCATGGAATATTCTTTTCTCAAGATCGATGAACACAGTATGTACATTAGTCACCAAAATGGCATAATAAAAAATTCATAATGCCCATATCTAATATGGAATGTAGTCTTTGGGATGCCTGAATCCTTTAAATTCAACTGATGGTACCCTTACCTTAGGAAAACATTCATAAAATATTATTCTCCATGGAGATAATCAAAAAAATCATCAATATGATGAAAATGATGAGTATTTTTAACATTGATGTTATTAAAGGCTCTATAATCAATGGAAATTAGCATGGAATCATCTCCCTTTTTAACAAACAAAAGAAGAGAACCCCATTGTGAAGTTCTAGGATGAATAAATCCTTTATCAAGCCACTCTTTAAAATAATTTTTTAATTAAAGAAGATCCATTTGTGCCATTCGATAAGGGGGTTTTGAAATTGGCCTCACATCTGGAACTAAGTAAAATGTGAATTCATCTTCCTGATCAAGTTAACATTGGGTAACTAATCTAAAAAAATATCATGATATTAATTTAACAATGGAACATCATTAATCAAAATAGATCCCCTTTTTCAACATTATGACCTAGATAACATTCACTTACATATTTTAACAGTTACTTAGCTTCCTGATATGTTATCAATTTTATGGGTTCATTATTTTATTCAAACTAATAAACTTTCTAAAGAACTAATTCTTTAGAAACATAATCAATCATAGCATGATAAAAAAAATCCAATCCATACCCAAAATTAAAACAAACTCTACTAAGGAAAAAACAGCAAGTGTTGCAGGTAATGTACTTCAATAGTTATCAATTAGAAGATTCATAAAATTTCTTTTTGTTGTAAAAGTTTCCCATAGTGTTTTAACAATAAGTTATGGTCTCATTTATTAAGGTGATATTTTTAGTTTTCAATAATATTTCTAAAAAATTAAAGAATGTTTCATACTAGTATCAAAGAAGACTTTAGAAAAACTAGTGTAAAAAAATAATGTTCATGATACCAATTAATTAGATGGTCTGAAATATGCTAACATAGTTTCATAGGATGTCACTACACATTTCTTCTTATAGTCCAACTTCTTCCCATCATTCAAACATTTCATTGGGCATGCATTTTCAAAATTACCCATCTCACCACATTTGAAAAACTTCATAGTTTCATATCAGGATTAATCTTAGGATCATTTTCATTACTATCTAGGGACATATGTAAAAGAATTTAACATTGAAAACAGTTTCTAGTTTTTTTAAGCCATTCCCCAGTGTTTGTTTTACCACACTTTTCAAAACATGAAACTGAACATTCTTACCATCAGATTTCATTGATTGATTCTTACCCAACACTTTCTATATGGAACTATTTTTCTCTTTGTTATCAAAATAAATTTGATCATCAGAGAACTCCATTTCTACCATCTTAGAACATTAGACATGTTTCTCATAACATTTGTTCCCTCTAGAATCCAATTACCTTCAATATCATGGATTTAATCACGAGAAAAAACATTAGATTTTGTAATCAAGATAATGAATAAGATTTTGAATGTCCCTTACCCATACGGTGAAGCTTTATTCATACACAACCACATAATTTTCCTCTTTTTTCATTAATTAATGTAATTAATTCTCTATCCAAAGTCGAATAACCTTGGAAATGTTTTTTCATGGAAAATACTTTTAAATTTATCCCACTCAATGGAATCAATATGCTATTTATCCATGATATTATTGTCTATAGATCACCACAGATTAGCTTCAACTTCAAAAATATGAATTGAAATACTTAACTTTTGATTATATGATCATCTTATAACATGGAATATCTTTTCATGGTCTTTAATCCATCCTTAAACCGATACTAGTTCAGAATATCAACTGAATTGAGGCGGTTATTCCTTATAAAATGTTCCACTATCGTCATGTTTGTTTATGTTAGCTCATGTTTTTCTATTACATGGATTCCACCAATATTTATTGACTCTTTTATCTGAGCCATGGCCTTCAAAAATTGTTCGGTTCCAATTCCCAACATTCTGAGTTGCGGATTCTGAAAGATATCAGCCTCTCTGTTCCTTCCAATATCAACCTCCCTATTTCTTATGTGGAAAAAAATTATGAACAAACATAACATTGATGAATAACCATGTTAATATTTAAATTACTTACCTTTTCAACATATAAATAAGGTATAAATCATTTATGGTATTCTTTCAACATCATACTAACTTTTATAGTTATTTAAACAGTGCTTTGATACCATCATTAAGGGCCCAGACTTAAACATTACGTATTAGAGTTATTTAAACATCATTTTACTTCATTAAATTCCCAAAAATATTTTGGTTTTATAGTTTTAGAAATTTTGGGAATAACTTTTACATATTAAACCAAAAACATAAAAAGTGGGTACCATTAAATCAATATCCATTTCTTCCAAAACAAAAAATTAAAAATGCAAAACAACCACATGATTTCTTTGAAAAATATTCATAACATTTATCTCGAATTACTTATCTATCTTACACATCCTTATAGAATATTAATATAATTTAAAAACATCATATGAGAAAAACAATCTCATTAAAGGTTATATAAAAAAGGAAAGAAATCATTAGTTCATGAATACTTGTAAATGTATGAAATCAATTTCAAAAAGTCATACTTGACACCCATATATACTTACTTTGTGAAAAATGAAATTTACATGATGTTTCAAAAAAACATAATGAACATAATTATAACCATACATGTGTCCTAGGGGAATTATTTACATAATTTTTTAAACCTCTTGACTACCTTATGATCCCCTCACAACTACCTTACAAAGATACCCTCATGACAACCTTATTGTGTAACCATCATAGTTATACTAGAAGTAACCATACATCCAACCTATAACATACACATACCCAATGAATGAGAGGTAGATATAGTTCCCACCCTTCATCATAAAAAATTCCTATGAACCATAGCATAATAACACAACATGAATAATTTCATGAAAACATTGCTTTTGAATTTTGTAATAATGAATTTTAAAAGAAAATACCCTTACAAATATCATATAATTAAATTGATACTGACTAAAGAGTATGGAATATGTATATAATCTATAAATACAATTAATTCAACATAATATAAACAAAATTAATCACATAAATAATTTCAATACAAGAGAATTAATGAAGTAGATGGTTAACCTACATAATGAAAATTGGGTTTAGAATTCCATTACCTCGGGTTTGTCACTCATCAAACATGATTAAACCTACTGTATAATGGATATAAGTGAATTATTAATATCTTATAGAAACATATTAATGTTTATAACAACCTATATTATCATTTTATAACATCATTTAACACTTTAATAATTAGTATTTTGTTCATTCTAATGTTTTAGGTACGTTTTTTACATGATTTCAATGGCCGATTTGTGTTTGATTTCCTGGTCATATGAAAATGAAATTATAGAAGTGGAATGAAATGGTATTAATATGTTTAAAATTTATTAAATGATTCCTTAAATCATTCTAGTTATTTGGTATGAGGGTAAATCATTAGATATATCTTTAGTGATATCTGTTTAGATCATTTTGGCTGTTCTTTGATAATCATGAACTATTTTCATTATGTAACATAATAGTATTTATATATGTTAACTGAAAAACATGAAATAGGATATATTAAAAAAATTAAAACTTTTTCAACCATTAAAATGGTTTTATAACTAGTTTCGGTGGAGGTAATAGAAATTTATTACACACCATCAATGATTTTGGTAAATTGATAAATCATAGACAATGTTATTATTTTTATAATAAGAGGAAGATGAGAGGAATAATGATGACAAATTGTTTCCATAAGCATGATAAAATAATGAATATATATGTTTATGGATATTTTATACATCATGTATAAGGGTAATGTATGAGAATATATGAAAATAAATGTAATTGAAAAGAACACATAAGAAAATGAATGTGGATTCTTACCTCTTGATCTCTTCTCCTTGAGACCCACCATTAGCCCATTACTTTGGGACTTTTGGAGAGTCTAGTAGGTGTTCACATGGCGAGGAGCCTTTGGAAGGGTATTGGTAAGGATATAAAAAATTCACAAAGCTAGAGAGGTGTGAGAGGTAGAGGGGAGTGATGGTGGTATTTATAGTGGACGAGAGGAGGGGTTTGACCTTATTTTAACCATTAGTTTAATGTTTTTTCTCAGAAATATGAATATCCTTGATTCAAGTTACCAAAAAAGTTCATATAAGTTATAACCCATGTTCATTTACGTCATTAATGGATCAATAATGATGCAAAAATTCATTTATTTATCATCTTTCTTAATTATTGAATTTCAATATTCACCAAAAATTCCTGTATTTAAGAATAATACCCAAAATTCACTAAAACAATTTTTTGATGTTTAGAATTAAAAAATGAATTCAAAATTTTCAAATTCAATTTTTAAATATGATGAAATTAATTTTCAAATAAATTCAAATTTTATTCCAAAAATAACAAAATTTAAAACTATAACTGATTTTATATCATGTTCAATAATTAATCAAGATTTCATTATATTGTTACCTTAAAAAAATAAATTAATAATATGATTTAATATTTATAAGGGTCATATAAATATTTCTATTCATAATATTATGTTACTAATCACAAAAAAAACCTGTTGTTTCTTTCAGACTTCAAATTACATACTGATCACAACTTTAGAGGTCCATATTACCAAATTGAAATCATACAAGAAACAAAATTAAGTATAATAGATAGTTTACCACTATATCCTAAAAAAGTGTTATTATATAGAGAAACCAGGTTTAATGAATTTAAATTTATTTTTAAACCATTGGGGTGTTACAGATGACATCATGTTTTATGTTTTTCCCACATTCCAATGATATAATTATTTCATGGTGTGATATTATCATGTCATTATACAGTGTGAGAATTTTTCATTATTACTTTTTTATGTTATCACGATACACCTCTTGACTGATATAAATTATTAATCATCATGTTATTTTTTATTCACTAACCATTATTTAAAACTCATCCATTTATTCTATATGTCCTAAAATTATTCCATTTAGTTTTAAGAGTTTAATGGATACTAGAAGTAGATTATAGATTTTTAAATAATGATGATATATTTTATTTTAATTTAATTGTTCATTTATCAAATTTCCTAAATAATCCAGTGGTATTAATTATTCTGGGATTGTATTATATGGATGGTTATGTTAAATATATTGAAATAAAATGTATTATAAATATGGGTTGTTATAAATAATTCAAGAAATTCAATGTAAGATAGTTTATTCTATAAAAAATGGTTGATAATAGATCTATCATAGTGTAATTATATGAAATAAAACACACATTAAAACAATAAATCAAAAAATATGAACATTGATGATTCAATCATTTTAACATCCATTATCAATAAAATTTCATTTTCATGGAAGGATGTTAAAAATTATCTAAAACAAAATAAGGAATATATTTCCATTACCAAGTTAATCAATTACCCAAAAATTAATGAGGTATATAAAAATCATGAGGGGAAATGAATGTAAGGAAGAAAAGTACAATGTCATCATCACTGTGAAGATAGTGGTATTATATGTCTTACTAAAGGTAAAACACATAGAAAGCATTCATCAAAAGGAAAGGTATAATTGAACAAGAGAAATGGGAAATTCCACTTATTTCGGAAGTTGGGACACTTAAAATGAGATTATTTTCTCTATAAGGATTAAAATAGAAACAGTTATTCAAAAGATAAATCTATGAATATTATCTTTGATGATAATATTCTCAAATATAACTCTACATAGTAGATATATTCTATTGCTAAATGTCTTGTATGTAACAAATAATTGATCATTAAGAGGATTTAATCAATCAGATATTGGGCACCACTATACGTGGGGAACTATACAAGAATAAATATAAAAGATAAGGGATTGGATGATCATTATTTAACCTTAAGTATGATACTCAATTTGAATGACATCTTGAATGTGATCTAACTTCATTGGTACACGTATTAGGGATCTTTTTTTTGTGAAATAATGGGTTTAAAATTTTATTAAAGGTAGAAAAATTTGGTTTTTCCGAGGGTATGATCTCATTAGATATGGTGAATTTTATGATTGAATATTCAAATTAAATATAAATGTTTTATACTAAAGTTATTGATTTTTGTTTATTTTTGAAATAAATTTTATGTTTACACAAATTATAATAGAAAGATTGCATTTTATAAAATTTAAGTATTACCTCATCGTGATAAAAATGATAATAAATGCATGAATGTAATATAAAATATTTATGAAATTGTCTATAAATAAAAAGATGAAAATTAATTTGATATAATTATAAATATTAATTTATTTTATTTTCATGTAACACCATCAATGGGAAATAAAAAGTACCATTATCTTTTATCGATAACTATTCAACATATTTCATTCTCTACCTTTTATATGATAAAGACGAATTTATAGAAAAGTTGAATATCTTTAAAATTATACTGAAATCCAATGTGTTCATATAATTAAATTTATTAGAATATACAGGGGATGTGAATATAAAATTATTTTATTGTTTATATCACTTGGGATCACACATGAACTGAAAACTACATATACACCTCTAATGAAAAGTGTAGATGTGAGAAAGAATAATGTATTAACAGAAATTGTTAATTCGATTAAACCTATCTCAGTTTACTCATGAGGTTTTTTAGGAGAGACATTATTAATTATGTTCCATATCATAAATAGGTTTTCCATAAAATGGATTTTGTGTAATTGAAAGAAATTATTGAATAATAGGAAACCAACCGTAAATTATATAAAGAATTGAGGTTGGATCACAATTATAAGAGTACATAAACCTAAAATGGAAATTTTAAGTAAAATAAATATTAATACCATATTGGTAGGATATTTAGAGAATACAAAACTAATATTATTGAGTCAAATGAATTTTAACATTAATGTGATTTTCATTAGAGCCATTTGTTCTTTGTTCGATGATTCATCATTATTTAACCAAATGATTTAAAAACTGCTAATATAATTATTGAATGAGGATATTTTATATTTAAAGAATCTAGGTGTTATATTTATATAAAAATTTAAAATATAGGAATTTGGATCAAATAATAGTGTATCTCAATATGATATAGTCGAGGAGTTTTATAAAAATAAATGAAATTAGATGAACAAGATATGTGGATCTAATTTATATGTGAACTTCCTGAAAGTAACTAATAACATAATTCTTAAAGAAACTCTAGTTTTTCTTAATATAGCGATTGATTTAATAGAATTAAAAGAACTTATGTAATATTTTTATTTTTTTGGAAAGAATTTATAAATAATGAAATGTAATCTGTAACAAGTAATGATACTTAAATATTATTTTTTTCATTCAAAAGGTTCAAAACTTATGGGCTTTAATTGGCTTGTTAGCCCAATTTGTTTTTATGATCCCCTTGTTTGATCATGATCTGGCCTTAACTAGTCTTCTAATTATGTTTTACTATTATAAAGGAAAGATTCCATGATATAGACATGATAATATTCATAGATTCATGATAATAAAGTAGTTTGAACCTCCCAATCATGAGGTCCTTTCCCAAGGTAATAGGATGTGATTTCTATTGGAGAAAACCACAATGTATAAGACAACCTAAGTAGAAATTATCATGGTATCTAGGTGAGTACTGGTGGATAAGAAAATGACATGTAACTGGTATTAGATCTAGGGGATGTTTTGAACATCCCTTTGGTAATATTTAATGGGATATTTATGGACCCAAAAATTGTATAACTCTCTCTTTTGGTGGTCACAACAAGGAAATAACATGCCTATTGCTGGTGTGATACTGCTGTAATGGAATGTGTTGCAATTTGGGGCATCTGATGTCTTACAGATGCCTAATAATAATGGAACTAATTAATCATTATAATGGGGTAATTTCTCATGGAAAGAGTGTGTGATGCCTTTGTGCAAAAAAAAATTAGGGGTGGGATGTCCAAAACAGAACATTGTCATAATAGCCAAGTGATTATAGGCGGACTTGTAGAAATCATTTAAAAAACTATTAGTAATGAAAATCACTCTAGATCATTATTGATATGAGTCAGATCAATATATTGAATAACATATCATGTCCATTTTTTTCACCTTAAATTGTTCCCAACTTCAAACACCTCTTCTCACACATTATAATTATCATATTTTCCTCATTAGTTTCAAACCCACAATATTTAGTTATAAATAGAAGCTTATATTATTACATGATAGATTAATTTATTATCTTTATCATTATTATTCCTCTTTGAGAGATTATAGGTTCTATATATATACGCACTCTAACTCTAAATCATAGTAAAATTCATTCTTTTTTTCATATCCCATTAATCAAGTAAACTAAATATTTTTGAATTAAATTAATTAATAAAACTACGTTCTTGCCCATAATATTATAGGATTCTCCCAAAACATATTATTATGATGAAAATTCTTGTTCATTTATGAAATCATTTTTTTCATGTGCAACTCCCATGATCAATAAATATTCTCTTCTTTATTAAAGGCATATCACTAGTATATTTTTTCTTATATAATTATTGTCTTTCAATTATTCCGAAAAACAAATTCAAAAATATTATACACTTTTGATCACCAATAGAGAGTAAATAATAAAAACAAATATGCTTAAATTCAATAAATATTAACTTTAAAATTTAAATTGAATATCCTTGAACTCATTATCTTCATCCAATTATAGAACATATAACACTTCATAGTATGACTCATGAAAATTTTAGTAGATTGAATATATATTATAAAAAACCCCAACAATAATCACAACCTTGTTAAATAAAAGGTATTATTTAAGATTTATATTTTAAGAAATCATCATACAAAAACAATTAATCGATTTTATATTGTTTTTCTCACTAAACTCAATTTATAACTCCATATATTCTATTAAGATAAATCATATTGAAACATAAAATGAACAATATGAGTGATTACCAATATTGAAATCATTCATGGATCATCTTTAATGAATTAATTTTGTTATTTTTGGTGAACTAAACATTGTCTCTAGAAATGTTGCGTTGAATTTAAAATAGAATATTAAAATTTATAAATCATATATTTTATCTAGAATAATTTTCATAATTTTCTAACTAAAACATTATTCATAGACAGTGAAAGTTATATAATACATATCAAAATTCTAATCCATGTTCAAAGACTTACACAACTTAGAAGAAAGTAATTCGAGTTCACCCTTATCAATAATATATGAAGTTAAAATTTATATGCCCATATTATTTCCACATACTAGGTGTATCAAAGAAATAAATTGACCTTAATTTTATATGGGATAACCTTCAGTCTCATGATTTTTCCATTTTTTTAGCACAAAACAAAATCAATTAAATTTTGAAATTCATATATGAAAAGGATGTTATATGAGCTCCTCAAATTCTAACACGTTCAAAAATTTATTTTACTACATTGAAACGTAAATTAGACGTATGGACATGGTTCTAAAGCCATATTTTTGAAAAAAATCGTGATACTGGGTATACTACTATAGTTATTATCAAACTGTGGTACAATACATTTTTGGGACATGCTTTAGTGACATTAAGAGTAAACTATGTCTATATGTATACCTATAACCCCAGTTATCTAAAACAATGGTAAAAGGTTAATGGAAAATGTTTTAGGGAACAACCATTTTTTCCTTGGAATTTGGAAGGAACACCAATTTATATAGTTTTATTTAATCAATAGAAATAGGTGTTCCAAGAATAATATACAACCAAGGTTTAAAAAATAATGGGGCCACAAACTGTTATAGACATGGTTTGAAAAGATATTTTATGAAGTATAGACATATCAATAATTTATTTTGAACATGAAAATATGAATTCCTAGAAAGACATATGTAATTAATTTTATAAAAACATGGAATTATGTCCATTTTCATCCACAATTAGAACAACACCATTGTAATAGTCTACGGGGAATAGCCTACTACAATGGTTTTTTGAAACCTTTCCATAACCCATCCCATTAAATACATTTTTAAATAAAAAATAATAAATAAATAAATAAATAAATGTTTATAAATATATATATTTATACACATATATTTTGATATATATTTACAAAACATTTCATAGGGTATTAGTAAAGTCTTCAATAGAATATGGATGAGGTTTCCTTGTCAAATCCATGAGGTATGCATTATTTTATCAAAAATCTATTTTCATGGTTTATTAAACCACATAAATTGATATAGTGTTATCATCCAATGGCCATAGTCATTGTGGATAATAGCAATAGATAGAATATTTCCATAGTTAATTATGAAATTGAAATAACCGAAATTTTCAAAGAATATGTCCATGGTCCATAAAACCATAGAAATATCAAACCTACAATAATGGTTACAAACCATGGTAGTAGCTTAGACCCTATTGAAATGAAAATTGAGGCCATATTTTATATAAACCATTGATATAACATATGATTAAATTTTTTTTGGCGATTTCCACAGTTTTAAATTATAAATATATGCTATTTTTGTAGTTTTTGTAAGTAATTTATGAATATAAATCAATTAAAATTAAAGTATTATCAATCATCTGACATGAATTCTCTAACTCATTTAAAATATCAATAACCTTCAAATCATAATCAGAATATTTCAGTCATTTTGGATGATTTATAAATAATTTTAGTAACATTGTCTCCATTAATCTTAAACCACGAATCTTCCCTTTTTCAAAAAACATAGACATTTTATTTCCTCATTTAGAGAACACATAAATATCTTTTTAAGACATTACATGGATATTGTTTCATAATAGAAAAAACCAATCACTAACTTGAATAATATTACACAAATTTTCAAAATTAGTTTCCAATTTATATCTAATCCATCCAAATATAATATCAAGATGTATCCTAAAAAAATAATTTTCAATATAACATGGTTTCACATCCACTAAATCTTTATAAACTATCAATATCTATTGAATGTTTTTAATTATCAATACATCTTGACTTATAGAAAACAAGTAAAATTTTGTATAATTTGAACAAAATGTGTATTATGAAAAAACATGTCTTTCATATAGTATAAAAATATAAATGCAATTGATAGAAAATGTGTTTACAAAAAATAAATGAATAAATTATTGAAATAACTATTCTAATATGGGTATTCCTTCTTCAATTATATTTTATCTTGATTTTAATTCTATAAATAATTTTTAAACTCACCAAATACATGTTAAACCAAAACTATTAAAATTTTAATTTAGATGATGAAATAAATATGAAAGGAAAAATAAATCATAGTACATAGAAATGTGAAGTAATTTTTTCAAATTGGTATGGTACCTAGACAGTTTGATTTTTTTCTAATAAATCAAATGATAAATTTAATAAATATTTTTTTAATTGGATTTATAGTTGTCCTAGAGAATAAATGTTCATATAGTATGTTCTAAAAAAATAATAATTTTATTATTTTTTATATGATTATTACATACTAGTATATATTTAATATTTATGAATCAAGTAAATGATTCAAATTATTTTTCATTAAGAAAACATAATATAAAAGATATTAGTGATGGAAATTAAACTTTGGGAATCAAAATTATTAGGGAAATAAATTTTTTTTATTTATCAATATCATTATATCAAAAACTGATAAATAGTTTTGAAATATTCTATTGTTTTCCAGTAACTACCCAATATTATTCTAGGAGTATAATGCCACAAAATCCTAGTTAAGAAGTTTCATATCTAGAATATAAAAGGTTATTTCATTGAATCATGTATTATATAACTAGAACAAGACCAGATATTTCACATTCTATCTGAATGTTGAGAAAGTATCTTAATAAATTGGGCAATTCAAATAGAGAGTAGTTAAATGTTTAATAAAATATTTCAAGGATCATATGGATTATTATATATATTATAGTGGAAATGCAATAATTTTGGAAGGGTCTCCCAATGTAAGATGGATTCATAATCTCGAGTATCACTCTTCTATGGGGGGGTTCAGTTATTCAACCTGAAGATAGAGAAATCAGATGCAAATCAATGAAACATGCCAATATAATGGATTCCATAATTGATTTTGAGTATTTTTCTTAGAAGTGATTAAAAAAGAATTTAAATGACATATATCTATTTTATGAGATGTAACATTGGGACCCATTCCTATGTATCTTCTTTATATAAATTTTAATAGTAATTAATTGTTTTATAGGGAGTAAAACAACAATCTTAATGGGAAATCATGAAATATTGTTCTCAGAAAAAGCTATTTGAGGAGGTTTATAAATAAAAAATCATAGTGGTAAACTATTTTATATCATGCCAATTTTTTTAAAATAAACTAACAATGGGTATTTATAACATCATTAGGAATGGGATGAAATTACTAGTAAAAAATTATCCATTGTTGGGATATGATCACTAAATGTGATAACTTCACATGACAAATTTCATAGTAGTAAATTAAATAATTTGTGTAAAAGAAACTCCAAACATATATTAAATCATTGGAAAAGGGATTATAGTTCCCATTAGAAAAATAGTGTGAGTTTAAAACACATAATGAATCAGGAAAAAAATGTATGTTTTGGAACATGGTAAAACATTTTGGTTTGCCTATATGGATATTAGAGTTGGAAAACCCCAAATAGAATATGACTTTAGTTCTCAAAAAAATCAACAGAGGATAAGTGACACATTCCAATAATGGTGTCTTGGAGTAACTGAGGAAATGAAGAATTTGAACAAACATATGTAGCATGAATCAAACTAATAATAAGACTTATAGGTTATATGTAAAATTCAGTAATTTTTAATAATAAATTGATTTTATGAGTTATTAATATTATTGTTAATTTTATGGGTTTATATTTATTATAATCAAATACATGAATAATATAAAATTTGTTAGTTGAAATAGAAATAGTGTTTTTATAACTAATTTATTTTCAATATATTATATTGTTTTATTTAAAAGATAAATGTATATATTTCGTAAATTGAAACTGATAAAATATACTTCAAATTTGATTACATTAATTCAAAATTATCTTAGGATAAATTTATTATTTTTTTAAAAATATCTATTTCATGGTGAATAATAATGTTATCATTTATTTGAAATTTTTTTTTACAAATTTCATAATATTGATAATTATATCAATATAATATATTAATAAAATTAATGAAATTATTAGTTAAAAATTATCAATATCTAATAAATAATATATTAATTTTAATGAGTTTGACATTCAGTGTTTAAGGATGAACGAAAAAGTTTTCTTTTAAAACATCATTTTCTTTGTATAATTTATGCTTTAAATAAATATTATACTTCTCATATCATAAGTATTTGTTTAATAAAATGAATTATATATATTTATATTCAGAAAAAACACCCATCATTCAATGATTATTACTCAGTAAGAAAAGTGTATAAAATAATTTTCACGATTTAAAATTCAATTTAAAAAAATTATTTTATTGCATTATGTGAAAATATATTAAAAATAATTTTATACACACATATAAATATAATATAATAATATGTTTTATATATTTTTAAAAATATTGTTTTAATTAGAAAATAATGTATATTTTAGTTTTTTCATTCAAATATGTTATTTGGGTGTAAATATATTCACTACAATTAAGGTTTAATGTGAAAAAATATTAAAATAAGCAATAATACACAAATATTTATGAATATTATATCAATTTTATTGTATTAATATATTATCAACTTCAATTATACATATTTGAAATTAGGTTATTTTCATGGTACATTATTTGTGTATGAAATTTGTTATATATTAACAAAACAATTATTTAATAGAGTGACACTCCTATAACATATAATAGGTTGTCTTCATCAACTAAATTATACCAAACTCCTTGAGAAAAAAATATCCACCTGTAAATAAATAAATCCATACCTAAATCCCTTTCCAATATCCTAGATATTATAGTATCACTAAAAAACCATTCTAAGTAGGCTTATAAGGAGACTTAAAAGAGGACATTCATGGAAGCGGTAATTATTTTAACCGAGTTATTTAGAGTTTATTTCATCTTCAACCCCCTTGAAATATGTAATAACCATAACAATATAATAAAATTAATATTATTAGTAGATTAAAATTTTATTATTTTGTTAGAACTATCATTATTTCCCTCCATTTCATCAATTGAAAAATAAAAACATCACCCATAAATATTATAATCAAATTATATACAAACAAACCTAAATAAATGATTATTGAAAAAAATTGGTACAGATATAAGAAAAACACCTTGAGACATTAAAATAATATTCTTTTAGAATAAATTTTATTTCTTTGAATGCTTGAAAAATAATCAACCTTATGTTTAAAAGAAACACAATAATCTATTTAAATTATATTATATAAAGGTGATGGTTGTAAAGTAACAGTTATGTTGGGAGGTACTAATATTACTGAATAATTTATGAAAAATATATGGTTTACACATTCTTTCTTGGTATCTATTTATCAAGAATATAAATAGAAATAATTTTAAAGAAAAAGAAATAATTTATAAAAAATTATATCATCCTGACTTTCACAGTTATATTAATGTTAATTTTTGACAATTTTAGAAAATTTATTTGATAAAATGGACTTTAGATTTTAAATAATCATATAAAAATTATCTTAGGGTGATTTTTTTTATTTTTCTAATGAGCTTTTTTTATGAATACCAGGAAATACTGATTTGTATAAAAAACGGACTATTCTATTAATGAATTTAAATTTTTCATTTTGTTAATTTTTTCCTTTAAAAGAATATACTAATTAAATTATAATATAATTAATAAAATTATGTAAATAGAATCAATTATATGTTCAATGTTTATATAACCATTATTTATAATTTTGACAACCTTTAATTTGGAAAACCATTTATTCATTACATCAATGGGTCAAATTTGCAATTATATTCTTCCACTTTTACGAGTTAATTTTGTAAAATGATAAAAAAAATTAATAAAAAAATTAATATTTTAAAATTAGTTCGACATAATTTTTTAACATAATGAATATTGCAAAATTTAAAAATAAATTATCGTAGTTAAGGTGAAAATATGTTTACTAAGAGGATAAAATAAGAAGATAAGGGTTAAAAATGACCTAAAACACCCAAAATTGTTCTTCTATAAAAATATTTATACCATATATCATCCAATTTTTGATAATTTTTCATTTTGAAAAATGTTTTTCATTTGTAAAATGTGGATTTAATTCATTCTTTTATAAAATCTCAAGTGTGTCCTCTCCCACACTTATAAAATGCAACTCCATCTACCCCCTCTTCACACATGCAATGAAATATGGTTTTGAATATCAATACTGAAATAACTTATTTACTTCCCTCCCAAAATTATATATCACTTTATTTAATCATAAATCAACCCGGGTACCACTTCTGGTGAAACCCAAAAGGGGTTTCTAGAAGAAGAGGTAACATTTTTCAACATGCATTTTTATTTTATTTCCTCTTCCAAATCCTTAATATATTATTGAATCATGCTAATATTATAAAAAATTAATCTTATATATATTTATATGTTATTATATTAACTTCATAACCTATATCCATCTCCTATTCCATCAAATGAGAAACAAAATCATCGATCATGTGTACGGTGGACTTCCGCCTCACAAACAGATGTATCTCATATTCCATCAAAACTTATAATTGTCGTATATAATGATGAATTTAATTTATGTATAGAATATTTATTATATAATTATTCTTTTTGATTTATAATGTTACACATAAATTCATACTTTCTATCCCGTTTAAAATATGATATGATAGCTCTTGTGTATGATGGTGTACCTCTTCGCGAAATGATGTGATTCATTTTTCTAAGAGGCATTATATGCAAGGTAATAATGATAAATTTAATAAATACATGTGATATATATGACATGATATTGACATTAAAATAATAATATATCACCCAATTACTTACCCATTCACCCATTAAGGGAATGATGTCGTCTCTTGTGTGTATATATAACCTAACATCTTTATAAAGCTATGTCATTCATTTTCCAAGTAAAAAGTTAAAGAATGGAATTAATAATTTATATTATAAATAAATATTTTATTTATAAAATTAATATAATTTTTGATATGGTTGTACTATATCATATATATAATACCTAGATCATTCTCGAGAAAAACACATGAAGGAACAAGGAAATTTACACACAAAATAATGAAAATAATGAAGCATTATTTACAAATTGGTGGTAAAAATTCATCAAATGATAATTAATGATGTTATAACCACTAAAATGTATATTTAATAAATTAATAACTTGATTAAAACCATTATACAGGCTGTTAAATCATGTTTAACCAAATTTAAGTGTAGGGTAAGGTACTTCTACTCAATTTCCATTTCATTGAGATATATTTGATAATATAAACCTATTTAGTTTTATGTCATGTATGTACTTACCCTTTTATGTATTTAAAATTAATACCTATTTATTCATTATGTTTAGTGATTCAATTGATATTTATTCTTTCTAAGGGTTATAATTTCAATGTTATAGAAGAAGTAATAATCAATTATAAAGTCTCAAATTATTTTAGGATTGGTTTTACTTCTGTTTAATGAATATTACCATTTCTCTTATATAATTTAAAAATATATGATTATCCATATTATTTTTATCAGGGATATAATAATTTACAAAACTGTATAGCATTTCTACATATAGTTTTTACTATGAATGTTATTGGATTAACTGAGTAATGTTGAAAAATCCATAACCTTTACACAATATATATATTTTTTATAAAAATATTGTTTCATGAACTAAATTGATCAATTGAAATGTAAGGAATGTGTTGGACATGTAGTGATGGGTGGGATTTGGAATTATATATTGACTTGATGTATCAATATATCACATGGGGAAAATTAGTTGTCCAAATTAAATGGTGTTTTTCCCATCATTTTATACTATCTTCTAAAATGTATTTACATTAGAGGTATCATGATATATAATACATAAGCATTTAAATAATTTAGAATTAATTTTTTGTTATTATCCATGTTAATTCTACATTTATATTATCTATAGGTGCATTTCATTCATAGTTTATTGATTAAATGGATTGTGTTTTCAGTTTTCTATTAGTCCATTTTGAATATTCTTATTTCATGCTCACATTATTGATTAATTAGAATGTGTTTTTAGTTATTTACCATTCCATATTGATCATGATTTATTTACTCATGATAGATTCTATTTTATGTAACCCTTATTAAGCATTGCATCTCACCAAAATTATATTCCTTTAAGCATGCTATGAAGAAATTCTCATTGATTGGGTTTCATGGATATTTATCTTATGATTTATTTAGCTTCTATTTTTTATTACCAATCTAAAATGGGTATCATATATGTGTATAGTTATTTAATAGTACTATATTATTTGGTCCTATGGGATGCAATTTCTTTTACCAAGTGACAATTCAATAATGTAAACAATAGCTCATGATTACTGAAGTCAAGGTTGTTATAGTTGGAATTATAGAATGTTTAGTACAGACATTGGGAACATTGATTAAGGAAAACATAGATCAGAAAATATAACCCCATGATTGAATTTGAGGATTTATATATAATAAAATGCTAATGTATTGGTAAGGATGATATTATGTGGTTTTTCACAATAATACACCCATTTCTGGATACTAAAGGTGGATGTTATTCTAGTATAGGGATGTCTACTTGTAATAACTCTAAAAAGGAACATCAAAATTGACATGGGAATTTATTAGTACATAGAAATGGTCCTTAATTTGAACTTAGTTCGACTGTAATAGGGGATGTTTTTAGTTAATTCATGTTTTCGTTAGGAACAACTTTGAATGGTATGATATTATTCTCAAAGAAACTACGCTTATAATTCTGATATTAAAAATGAATAAATATTAATTTTATTTTATGTATTTTATAGATTTAGAATTATAAAGTATGATTTAAAATTCATAATATTATGATATAATATAGACTATTATATTATTTTAAAAAACCAACTAGATAATAGAAGGGTATAAATACTTGTGGCCAATGTAGATATTTCCCTATTGTTAAATACAATACCACTTTTTTTACTAAATGAAACATAATTTTTTATTATAAAAACACTATTGAGGAAAAAGTGAGAAACCATGTTCCTTACAATACATCCAAATAAAATTATAAAAGAAGTAAACCTAGATCAAGACGTCAGGAACTGCCCCTCCCCAGCGACTAAATCATGACGTCAAGCCTCCACCTTCACATGACCACTCGACAGCTGTCCCGTGCAAGGTTGCATTGGTGATGAAGATTAAATTTTCTTATATTTTATACTGTAAATCATTTTTTATAATCCCACCATAGTGTTATTGAATGGGTAATTGTCACATTTTTAGGATTTAGTGTTATTTTGATCATAAATGTGAAAAATGAGTAATTCTGGATTTTTGACAGATTTTTAAATCATGGGTATTTTGGTCATTTACTGAAAACTATAATTCCAAATTTTCTGATTCAAGTTTCTTAGAATTATTATTTTATTTCCTTCATTTTTGGATTCTAGACAAGGTGCATATTCGGCCATCTAGAGGGTCTGAAAGTTCATTGAAGTTGAACATTGTTTTCGGGCGGACATCATGGACAACACCAATTTAACGGAACACAAACACGGATGACACACATCCAAATGAGGTGTTTATACCTGGGATGGGATGAGGACATCTATTAACGACCATAAAATAAATTTGGGGAAGTTTGGAAGTCATTAAGGTGTAAATTAAGTGACATACTTTTGAAGGAACCATCCTTAAAGCTTCATCCAGATATAAGAACCGAGAATTAAAAATTCATAACTCCTTCTTCAGGTCTCAAAATTAGATGAAAATTGGAGGAGGGACGGCCAAGATATTTATGAACAACATTTATTAAGGGTCAAACGAGTGAAGATGTCATTTATGGGGTCTACAATGCTCATACTTTCGAGGGTCGAATTGTTCATATAAAAGGAGGCCCTCAACTCTTTCCCAAAGCATCCCATTCTCCATCCATTCCTTCAAGGAACCAAGGAGGAGATCTACACCGAGGGAGTCTGGACACAAATATTACCCATTTCATTTTTTTTCTTTATTTTTGTTTTAGTTTTCAATTGTAATTTAGATTTCAAATAAAATTAATGCATTATTTTTATTTTTGTGTCCACCCATCCACCATGTTTTCTTCTTCATCTTTTCTCCTTAAATTCTTCTTTTATTCTTCTCATATTATCCACTTTGTCCTCTTACCCTCAAATATTAAGGATTAACCCGAGACTTGGCCCGAGGTAGGTATGTGGAAATTTCATTTATTCTGTGCTTAAAATCCGATTTTTATTAAGTTTGTGATGAGCAAGAGTGATGTGCACAGGTGTGGCGATCGTCCACCACGAAACTGATCTCAAACTCATTTCTATTCTTTTATTAAATATTTTCCCTCCATTCTACTGGATACAATCTCTTCATATGATGGAGTTGAGCCATTAAGTGGTTAAAACGGCATATGGTGGAGCCAGGTCTTGGAAGATGACACACTCTCGATCGAGGTGTGCCATCAAACTTGATTATAGGAGGAGGTGAAGTTAATATTACTAAACGCATTCAATATTTGACACCAATAAATAAAATAATAGTAATTCATGAATGAGATCTCATAATTTAATTATCAAAATTAATTTAAATACCATCAAGGAGAATGATGAAACCCACAAACCAACCCGTAAAGGCCAAGTTCTTTCTCAATTAATTACATTTTGACATTGCATGTTAGTTTTATATTTTATTTAAATTGAATTGGATGAAATTCCTAAATTAAATAAAAATCACAAAAAATAAGTAGTTTAGGTGAATTATATTATGTGAGTGAACGATTGAGAAAGCTCCCCAAGTGAGACGACCCTGGTCAGCCAATGTGCTGCATTAGAAAAATTAATTTGCTTTTGCCACGCCTTACAATAGGCGTGCATAAAACTGGCGCCGTTACCGGGGATCTAATCAGTTGTTTACTTAACTTTTTATATTTTCAAATTTCAGATAGTTTTCATTATTTAAAAAAAATCCAAAAAAATTATTTTTTCCTGATGTATTCACATTCAAATTATTATGCATGGAATAATTACTCACATGTGCATGAGGAAGAAAACGACTATACTGAGGAGGCCCTACATCGAAGAGCTGATTCACTAATGATAAGGTTCAAATAGAAGGAAATATGACTTTCAACCTGGATCTCACTTGAAGATTTGATGCCCATGGCTGATGAACTCAAAACTGACATTCAATGATTCACACCTAAGAAGAAATTTCCACAATTCGTCCCTAATTTCACTGAAGAAATCAATGATGTTGAATCCAAACTTGAGGTGGAGGAGCCTGACTACCCACCTTCACCTTCCACCATCATACTCCAAGAGGAACTTACCACTGAGGTAGATATTGAAGCTGAACCAAATCAGAAAGTGAAACCTTTCTTTGACCCCATATCTTCTGATTTTATTGAAATAGTTTTGAACATCACTCCTTATTGTTTTGATTATACAGAATCAGACATTATTTTCCATGACATAGAGGAAGATGAAAAATACAGTGGACATGCACCTGTTGAGGAACACATGGAGCTCCTTGATTTCAATGAACATGCATTGGAGGAGCCCCACCAAGAGATCCAGGTAGCTGAGCCTAAGAAAATCAGACAAGAGGCTTCTCTTCATGGAACCCCCATGAAGCTAGCACTAGAAGATAAGAAGGTTTCACAAGTAGAAATCAACGAAGATGGTGATCCATACATCATCTTACCCCCACCATGCAAGCTATACCTCATTGTGAAGGGGGAGGATATGGTTTACTCTATCCATGGATCACCCCTCATGAACAAGGATAAAGCACAAGCTGGGAAAAGCCACATGTGGTGGTTCAAATCAAAGAATCTTCATCCACCGACAGATTATGGATAAAAGCTAGTACTGCCATCTGGAGGCAGTAAAAGATTACAGGGCCCACATGGGGGATCATAACAAGATTTATATTTACATGCTTTCTAGTAATTTAAATATCAATTTCAGTATTAGGAAATAGTCTAGCATGTGGCCCCCTCCCTCTTTTCATTTTGAGATTAAATGAAATTATCCTTGTGATTAATTGAGTAATTTTTCTTTTGTAGGATCATGAAGGCAGAATGAAGCCCTGAGAATTAGCGGAAGAGGACCGAATCATTATTTCAAAAGGGAGTTAACTTTTTACGATTATCATTTTAAATCCTTTAATTCTTTGGTCCAAAATATATTTTGAGCTTTAATGAATATTCTATTCACTTTTCACACATCAATTGATTTTGAAAGAGTTGAAATGATTTTTGAAATAATGGATTTTAATTGATGGTTGATATGAATTATTTTCCCTTGAAGTGGATTTTCAAGCATTTTAAGTTGGTAGACTGATTTTTGAAGTCCATGCTCATGAAATAGTGACTCAAAATATTTTTCCAATCCTGTGAGTTATTCTAAACCACTTTTACGTATTCTTCTTAATACCCACACTTTTTTGAGGGAAACTTCAATTTTGTGTGAGATCCAGAATTTGTGAATATTCTCTTTAAAAGCATTGGATTTCATGGAATGTATTTGAAATTATTGAGGCATATATTTGGATAGCCACATTTTATCTTGAGACCCACCTTTACATTTTTCCTTTGTAGGCCCTTAGATGCCATGAATTTCTTTATATGTTTAAGCCACATTACAAGCCAATTTTCCATTACCTACATGCTCTTTTATTATTTTTGCATGGTTATTTCATGTTTAAGTGTTGGGGAAGGGAATTTCGTGTGCGTTCATTGGGATGTGTATCATTTATGGGTGGTGCAAGGTGTGTGTCAATACTTTGGGCAGTAGATAACAAGAGAATTGGGCATGTGTCGTCATTTCATTGTGCTTTATTTATTTCATCCATTTCTCCTTCAAAAAAAGAAAAGAAAAAAATGGTGATAAGCTTGAATTCCTCATTGTACATTATTTTATGACTCATGTCCCTCTAAAAATCAAGGGCATGAATTTTCATTCATTCATTTTATTCAATTTTCATCTCATCCTCGATGAAATAATAAAAAGAAAATAATGTTGTGTCTTTCTGGAGCATTGAAAAAAAGGAGAACTTAGATGAAAGCATTCATTATAATTAGTTATTGGCTCATGTACCATGTCATAAAAGTGTGTGGTTTTTTTTTCATATTTTCAAGTGGGATTGAGTGATAAATTTCTTGTGTTTTCACTTGAATTAATCATGAATTGTACTTAAAAGTCCAACCTCCTCTTTCTAGCCTGAAACTTTTTCAATCATTTTCCCACCAAACCTAAGCCACAGAATCATTTGAACCATTAATTAAAGCACATGACGCACGCCTGTCATGGGGCGTGGGAAAAAATATTTTATTTACCTAAGTATTGTATAGCAGTTGATCCTAGGTAGTCTCCCGAAGAGGAGTGCACACAAAACAAGGTTATCACTTTTTGTTGGTTTACTTAAAAAGATTCGTTTTAAAAAATTATAAAGACGATGATTGGATTGGGTTCAGCTAGACCTAGTGTTGTTCCATCATGGTTTCCAAATTTTATCTCTTCTTCTACCTTATACTGGTAAGATAGAGATTCATCTACCGAGTCCTCTCTCTCCCTTAGTCAGATAAATGTGAAGAGAACTTTCCTTTCTAAAACCTTAGATTGGTCTATCCTCCTTCCAATGTCCTTAGGGTTGTAGAAGGTCTATTGATTAATTAGAGCAATCACAGACCTGGAATTATTATTACCTAACAATCCAAGATTTCTATATACAATCCTACACACGTGCTTGACAACCACCGAGCAATCCCCACCCAACCCTAATCTTGTTCCACCGTATACAGATTAGAATTGGGTGGAAGGAGATATTATCATCGACCAAATCAATTTATAATTTCAGAATCAAAAACATAACACTACCGCATTTGGAATTTAATACTCAATTAATAATTTAAACCACTATAAAAAAGAAGAAGAAATTTTATTCATTTTAAGCACAAAAACTCAAACACAACACATAGGTCCAGCCTCCCCTCTTTCCGATCACTCAAATGAAACTACCCCTTTATAGATGACGTAAATGAGATGATACGAGAGGGGACAGAAATTTTAATGTAAATAAAAATAAATTAATGAAACAAAATGATGTTGAAGAAGAATTTACCTGAGTGTCCCTTGGCTTCCTCCCGTCTCCGATTGTGCTGTACCAGAAGGAATGGGATGGAATATGGGATGCTTTGAGAGGGTGGATCTCTCCTCCTTTTATAGCCAGAATTTGTACCCCGGATGTTGACGCATTTTAGCCCTAATAAATGACATCTTCACGCGTTAAGCCATATTTAAAGGTTTTTCATCATTCTATTGGCCGTGTCCCCTCAAAATCGCATCAGATTTGGACATGTATTCCGAGAGTTATGGATGTTTTACTCTGAGCATTTATTCTGACCATTCTGACTCTCCAAAATGAAATCCTTCGGATTCGGGAGATTTAATGACCCCCTAAATGGCCAATTCACTCGGTGCTTCCTTCATCAACGATTATCTAGAACTCCTTGAGAGTCCACCCACTGAATTTGACAACATTTGGGCCCACCATGGATGAGTTATGGAGCCCACGCCAAAACTAGGCAGAACTGCAAACAGTTTTCTTTCTCCCACTTGTGAGCTTCCTTTGTGCTTTCATATGGCAGATTCAACTGTTAGTAAAAATATAGTAAATTAAGCCATGAATGTGTAGAATCTGAAAAAGAATGAATTTTGCAATTTGTATTAGTGTGGATAATGTTATGGCCAATATAAAAAAATAATTTAAAACTGTTAAAAATCCAAAATGGCCAATTTTTACTATTCAGCTCAAAATAACACCAATATCTTAAAAATGAAACAATTAATCTTAGAGGATCACTTATGTGGGTTTAAAACAATGATACTAAATATAAATTAATTGAAAATATTTTCTCTATCGATTCCCCCATACCTAAACTATGTGTGTCCTCAAGCATAAAATCTCAACATGGAATTCAAAGGGCACCAATGTCACCAATATTTAAATTTCAAATGAAATAAAATCAAATGATTATAAATGCCCAATAAAATTTTCCAGTTCCACAAAAATTCGAATTTAATTTCCCATTTTTCAAAGAAACAATCAATTCATGCATTTTACTTTTCTCCTTTGAAAAATAATGGTGCTTCTCCTTTCATTCATTCAAGCTTCTCAATTTATTATTATTAAACATGCCAAATCAGGATCTACCTCACTTTTGAATCTTTTATCTCATCACTGATGATACAATTAATAGTGGAGTTATGCTCATAACATGAGAACATGCTCCTTACCCATAGGCTTTTAAAGGAACCACATTCTCTACTTTGTATAAACAAAACACACATAAAATCATGAGGACTTTCAATAAAGGTTCAAATGAATCTGTGGCTTAGGGTTGGTGGGTAAATGATTGAAATAATTTAAGGCCAGAAGTAGGAGGTTTGACTCTTTTTTACAATGCATGATTAATCAAGTGAAAACACCAGATGAACCTCATTCAAAACCCCTTGAAATGCGAATCACAACACCGCTCCCCTTTTAATGACTTGGGTTATGAGTCAATAAATGATTTACAAATAATGATAACATCAAAGTTCTCCCTATTATTTTTAATGCTACAGAAAGGCACATCTTTATTTTCTTTTTTTGTAATGCTCCAGACATGCACAACTTTATTTTGAATTTTTTTCTCTCTTTTTTTTATGGAGAACCAGATGAAATGAAATAAGCATAATGAAATGATGACTCATGCCCAATTTTCTAATAATAAATTTCCCAAAATGATGACGCACACATTATACCACCCAAAAATGATACATATCCCAATAAACTCACACGAAAGGCCTTTCCCCCACACTCAAACTTGAATTACCATACACAAATACTAAAATTGTGGGTAGGTAAGGAAATATCAGCTTGTAATGTGGCTTAAACCTATAAGTCAATTCATGGATTCTATGGGTTAACGACGGATAAATGTAAGGGTGGGTCTCAGGAAAATATGTGGCTAGCCAATGTAGTGCCTCAATCATTTTAAATGTGGTTTTGTACAGTCATAGCTTTGACTAGTTTCAAAACAAGTTCTAGAAGGTGGCACATCCCAAGATCAGTCAAGAAAAATGCTCAAGATAAAATAGGAAATATTTGGTATAGAAATCCTCTCAGGAATGAGAATATGATATTGAAAAATCACTCATGGCATGATTAATAATAACAAATTAATTCCCATGAATTTCAGAAGTTCAAAGAATACAAAATGGAAGGGAAATTTCATTTACATGAATCAATTAATTCCCTCAAATCATGAGTCCTTATTTCAATATCCTTGCTTCACTTTAATCATCCAATTATCCATTTTAATCATTCAATATCATTATCATTGAAATCTAAAACATGGAATCACTGGATTTATATGAAACTCATGTCTCCTAGGCAAGTCAAGTAAAATATGAATTCAAGCATGGGCATGAATTTTTTTGATTAATTATTTAAAAGACTAAAAATGTAGGGAATAAAGTTGGATAATATAGAATTGAAACTCTTAATCCCCTGTCAAATGGATTATTTTCTTCACAAAGTATAATCCCACTACATATTCTTCATTAATGGACCTGAAATATAAAAATGAAAACAATTGATAGAGCAGGCCTGTTCAATCATGCTGGTGAATGACTAAGAAGACAAGTGGACAATAAGGGAAAATGCGGGTTGCCTCCCGGTAGCGCCTTTGTTTAATGTCGTTGGCTCGACAAAACAAAACGAAACAAAAAATTAAAATTTTTAAAAAATCTCCTGGACTAAAATATTCCCTCCCCCACACTTAATTGACGCAGTGTCCTCAATGCATGTAAATGTAATTTTTTATGTAAGTTTCAAAAAGATAGAGTTACTGAATTTAATCAAGTGTAAAGGAATGATGTAACCTGGTAGGTGTTCATTTGTATTCAGGGTGAAGGAGTGCAATCTCCTCCACTGGTTCTTGAGGTATGGTCCCATGAGACTTCTTCATCCTCTGCCCATTTATAGTGAATGGGTTTCCTCCTCCTTTCTTTTGAATCTACACAGCACCAAAGGGGTATACATGAATAACAGTAAAGGGGCCTTCCCATCTAGAAAAAAGTTTACCTAGAATAAGCTTAAGTATGGATTTGATGAGTAACACGTGATCTCCAGGGTTGAAGGTTCTTGGTTGAATTATCTTTTCATGGGACATCCTTGTTCTCTCTTTATAGATCATTGAGTTTTAAAAAGATTCCCTTCTAATTTCCTCTAACTCCTGCAACTGCAATCATCTTTCTTTCCCAGCTTTCTCAAGGTCCAGATTCATCTCTCTGACCGCCAAGTAGGCTCTATGCTCCAACTCCACAGGAAGGTGGCAACTACTTCCATATATCAATCTATAGGGACTCATACCTATTGGTGTTTTGTAGGCTGTTATGTATACTCATAATGTATCATCTAACTTTTGGCTCCAGTTCTTCTGGTTGGGTTTAACAGTCTTCTCAAGAATGGATTTTATTTCTCTATTGGAGACTTCTTCTTGGCCATTTGTTTGGGGATGGTATGGGGTAGATGTTCTATCATGCACCCCATACTTCTTCAGCAATGATTCCATTTCGCTATTGCAGAAATGAGATCCCTGATCACTGATGATTGCCCATGGCATGCCAAACCTACAGAAAATGTTAGCCCTGACAAAATCAAAAACATCTTTTGCATCATCCATTCTGGTTGCTTTTGCTTCCACCCATTTTGAAACATAGTCTACATCCAAAAGAATATATGAATTTCCAAATGACATTGGGAATGGTCCCATGAAATATATGCCCCAAACTTAAAAAATTTCACAAAAGGTTATTGGTTTTTGTGGCATTTTATGTCATTTGGATATGTTACCAGAAAATTTGCATTTTTCACATCTTTTACAAAATTCATATACATCCTTGAATAAGGTTGGCCCATAGAGTCCAGATTCTAAAACTTTTCGGGCAGTCCAATGAGGTCCAAAGTGGCCTCTAGAAGATAATTTATGACAAAATTCAAACACTGATTCAATTTCACTTCTTGACAAGCATCTTATTATGATTTTATCATTATAAAGTTTCCACAAAAACAGGTCTTCCCAAATGTAAAATCTTGATTCAGATTTAAGCTTATGTTGTTGCAGAGAGCTTAGATGAGAGGGTACCTGAGATGTTACCAAATAGTTGACAATGTTGGCATACTATAGTACTTCACTGTTGATAATGTAGAGTTGTTCTCCAGGAATCTCATCATTAAGTGGGTTCGGCTTTGGTATTTCTGTTTCAGCGGTGTGGGGTAGTCGAACCAGATGATCAGCCACTTGATTTTCAGTCCCTTTCTTATCTTTGATTTCCAGATTGAAATCTTGTAAGAGTATCATCCATCTCACCAACCGTGGTTTAGCATCCGCCTTTTTCATTAAGTACATAAGAGCTGTATGATCATAAAAAACAACAACTTTAGTGCCCAGAAGATATGATCGGAATTTATCTTTTCAAAAACGACTGCAAGGAACTCATTCTCTAGGGTTGTGTAATTTATTTGTGTTGCAACCAAGGTCCTTGATGCATAGGATATGACTTGAGGCTTGGTGTCAATTTTCTGTGATAGAGCAGCTCTCACTGCTTGGTTGGATGCATCACAAAGTAGCTTGAAAGGGTAATACCAATTGGGTGGCTGCATTATTGGTGGTGCTATCAGCCTTTCCTTTAATTTATCAAATGATTCCCTACTTGAACAATCAAAATTAAAGTCAGCATCCTTTAAAAGTAATCTTGAGAGAGGGAGAGAAATATTACTGAAATCCTTGATGAATCTTCTGTAAAATCCTGCATGCCCTAAAAAGGATCTAACATGTTTGACACAAGTTGGATATGGAAAGGAATGTATTACATCAACTTTTGATTTATCAACCTTAATCCCTTTTTGTGAAATCATGTGCCCCAACACTATCCCTTTTTCAACCATGAAATGAAATTTTTCGAAATTTAAGACCAGGTTATTTTCAATGCATTTTTTTAAAACTTTTTCCAAATTTCCCAAGCAATGATAAAATGAATTTCCAAAAACTGTGAAATCATCAAGAAACACCTCCAAGAAATCATCAATGTGGTCCAAGAAAATACTCACCATATACTGTTGAAATGTACCTAGGGCATTGCATAGCCCGAAAGGAATCCTTTTTAGGAGAATGTTCCAAAAGGGCAGGTGAAGGTTGTCTTCTCCTGGTCTTCTGGTGCAATTGGTACCTGAAAATATCCTGAGAATCCATCTAAAAAATAGTAATGAGTTTTTCCAGCTAACCTTTCAAGTATCAGATCAGTGAATGGAATAGGAAAGTGATCTTTCCTGGTAACTTGATTTAGCTTCCTATAATATATACACACTCTCTAGCTGTTTTGTATTCTCGTGGGGATCAGTTCATTTCGTTCATTTGTAATAGTGGTCAGGCCAGTTTTCTTGTGGACTACATGAATTGGGATGACCCATTTAGAATTATAGATTGGGTAAATGATATCATCTGCTAACAATTTCTCAATCTCTTTCTTAACGACCTCCATGATTGTGGGATTGAGTCTTCTTTGAGGTTGTCTAACTGGTCAAGAATCACTTTCTAAAAATATCTTGTGAGAGCATACTATTGAGCAATGTATTGTTTTCAAACAATTCAAAATAATGTTTTTTAAAGGGGGAGATTATTTTAAATAATACTCTGTCTCTTTATGATGATTTTGATGCTCACAAATACCCTTAATTATTTACTAATTATTTCGTTGAGTATTTTGCAGGAATTTATTTTATTTATTTATTTCATACAACGAGATTTCATACTTCATTTATTCCGAGATCAATTTTAGTGCGTTCTGGAATCACTGTAGCGCAAGTTCAATTTTAGCGCGTTCTGGAATCACTGTAGCGCGAGATCAGTTTTTAGAGCGTACTGGAATCACTGTTCATACCCTATGTTGATGAACGTAATGTATGGATGAAAATTTTACTTTTTATGTTAAAAGAAACGTATGGTTAAGGAACCTTACGTTATTTTGAAACGTATGGTTGATGAACCTTACATTGTTGAAAAGTATGGAAGAAGAACATTACGTTTGGAAGGAACCTTACGTTTTTGTTGTTGGACAAGTATGGAAGAGAAACCGTACGTTAGTTTTCAGTGTTGAGTTTGTTTCTCAAAAGTATAGATCATCAACCTTACTTTTATAATCAACCGTACATTCTTTGGAGAGTTGAAGCAAGACAAAGTATGGATGATCAACCCTACGTTTGAATGCTGAAGAGAAAGTATGTATGTTCAACCTTACGTTCTGAACCTTACGTTTGTGAACCTTACGTTTGTGAACCCTACGTTTGGAGCCACGTCATCAACCCTACGTTTGGCGTCGGGATATTTTTGACAGACGATATTTCTTTTTTCATTGGTCAAACAGGCGGATTATTAAGCGGATTTCGAGCTGATTCTTAAGTACGACTTTGAATGAATCAAAGACGATTTTCAACGGATTAATGATTGATTTTAAACGGAGCTTTTTATGCCGATTCTTCAAGGGAGTTACAACGGCTCTGTTGTTTAATATCTCGAATCTAAAGGAGATTTTCATGGATCTATTTATGCGGAAGATTTTCTCAGATTTGAATATATATGTTCTATCTTGGAAACTTCGGATATATATATATACACAGGAAAGTGTATAAAATATATAGATTGATCTTTTAACGAGCAAGAAACAGAGACTGTGTGAAAGCGTTCTTTTCTGGTGATCGATAAGAAGTGTAAAACCTTTATTACCGAAGGAAGATCTTGATAGCAGATTCACGTATTCTACATCTACTATCTGTTGTGAATCTACTGCTGCTGAAGTTGTGAAGTTTCTTATAATATATATTGCAACTGGATCGACTCAGAACTGTTTTTGATTACAGATCTTTATTTTCTGAAGACGACGATCTATCTACTATCAATTGCATTCTGTTGCAATTGTGAAGAACAACTGGAGAAGTGTTTTCTTTATCGAAACCCTTTTTATTTTTGAGTGATCAGCTTCTCGTTCTAAGCTGTGTGGGTTCGTGTTTGAACCAGGAAGGCTGTGTTTGCCTGAAACTTGTAAAGGTATCAACTGCCTGTACTCAGTTGTGAACAGGTCTGTGGAAATGAGGACCAGATAGTGAAAATCGCCAAGCTCGTGGATTTGAGCGTTGGTGGAGTGGACTAGGGGCCTTCTGTTCCCCGAACCACTATACATCCGTGTGTTCATGCTTTTACTTTTTCCGCTGCATATTTAATCGTGCTAAAGCATAGTGGACAGAATTTGTCTAAATTGAAGAGATTGTAATAATTATGAAAAGACACAATTCACCCCCCTCTTGTGTGTAATCCATAGATTCAGATCCAACAATTGGTATCAGAGGAGGAGCTTCTTATTTTTAAAGTCTTATCAAGCTAGAAGTATTTAAAGATTGTACATAGTGTATCATGGCTGATACGAGAGAGGGAATGTCAATGATCAGAGCACCTTACTTTAATGGAGATAATTATGGCTGCTGGAAATCACGTATGATTATTTATCTGAAAAATCTTGGTTACAGAGTCTATTCATAGATTCTGAATCCCTATGAAATTCCTGAAAATCCCGATACATGGAGTGCTGCTACAGAGGCTGAGTATGACATGAATTCAAAAGCTATGAATGCAATCATCTGTGGTCTAGGACGGAATGAATTTAACAGAGTATCTCAATGCCTGACTGCATATGAAATGTGGCAAACAATAGCTATTGCTTATGAAGGAACAGATAATGTAAGACAGATGAGATATGCAACTGCTAAATTAAAATTCGATACTTTCAGAATGATTGAAGGAGAGAGCATCACTCAGATGAATGGAAGATTGACAGAAATTGTCAATAATATAACAGCTCTAGGAGAACCAATCAAGCAGGCTGATCAAGCGTTAAAGGTACTGAGAGTACTTCCTACTCAATGGAATGGAATCTCTGCAGCAATCAGACAATCAACTTCTGTTAAAGATCTAACTATGAGAGAGCTGATTGGTACATTGATGATGTACGAGGCTGAAATGCAAGATGAGGTAAATGAGCATAAAGTCTACATAAAAAGGGAAAATACTGCTTTGAAAGTGACTTCTCAACAAAAGGATAGAAAGATGAAGAACAGATAAGTAACTGCTAAATCAGAAAGCTCTGATTCATCAAATTCGATTGAAGAACTGGCTCAGCTAGCCAGAAAATTCAGAAAGTTCTACAGTAAGAAGAAAGACTTCAAGAAATCCTTCAAGAAGGATAGCAAGGAAGTGAGATGTTATGAATGCAAAAAGATGGGACATATCAGACCGGATTTCCCAAAATTGAAAAATGCAAAGAAGAAGAAATTCTTCAAAATAGATGATTATGAGCAGAAAGACAAGAAAGCTATGAAAGCTACATGGAGTGTTTCTGAAGACTCAAGTAATTCTTCTGAATCAAGCTCAGAGAAGGAGGAAGCCAATTTAAAAGAAAATATGTGTTTCATGGCTGAAACTGATGAGGTACACTCATACTACTCCTCTGACTCAAATAATGAATCAAACTCTGAAACAAGCTTCTCAAATAAAAAACTTGCAGCTTACTACAATATGCTTGAAGAAAGGTATGACTCATTATTTAAAAAATATAAATCTATAAAGAACTTACATAAAGCTATTTCAGATGAGAGAAATACTTTGCTAAAACAACATAAGGAATTAATTGACAAATACAACTCTGCTGACTCAAATAAAATTAATTTTGAATCAAAAATAAAAACTCTACAGGATGAAGTAGAATCTTATAAAAAGGCTGCATTAGTTTTTACAAAAGGAGAAAACGCCTTAAATGAGATACTTGGAAAAACTGTAATTAAAAAGGAAAGGTTTGGAATTGGAAGTAAAGGAGAAAAACCTAAGTTATACAAAAATTATTTTGTTCCTAGCACTAAACAGGTTATTTGTAACTTCTGTGGAACAAAAGGTCATATAGCTAAAAACTGTTTTCTAAGACAACCTCAAATATGTGGAATTAAGAAATCTTATATTTCCAATGATCTATATGATTCAATCAATTTTAAGAAAACAGAGCAAATCTGGATACCCAGATCACTGCTTGCTAACACTCCTGGACCCAACAAAATATGGGTACCAAAGCAATTTGTTTGAATGTCTTTGCAAGTAGCAGGTCACCAAAGAAAGAAAGAAATATGGTATATAGACAGTGGCTGCTCAAGACACATGAGTGGAACTTCAGCTAATTTCTCTTCTCTTACTCGAAAGGAAGGAGGACTTGTCACCTTTGGTGACAATGCCAAAGGAAAGATTATTGGTATTGGAACAGTTGGAGATCCAAAGACAGTCTCAATCAACAAAGTACTTTATGTACAAGGGTTAAAACACAATCTGATAAGTATCTCTCAACTCTGTGATGATGGATACACTGTTGATTTTACTAACAATAGTTGTACTATTTTTAAAGATAAACTGTTTAAGTTTAGAGCACCCAGAACTGATAATGTTTATACTTTGGATTTGTATTCCTTGTGTAAACAACAAGTAAACTGCTTAACTGCTAATATAAGTGAATCCTGGATCTGGAATAGAAAACTTGGTCATTGCAATATATATGCTTTACATAAATTATCTAAGAAACATCTAGTTTCTGATTTGCCTAGTCTCAAATTTGAAAATGACAGATTCTGTGATGCATGTCAGCTTGGCAAGCAACACAAATCATCATTCAAATCTGTTAATAAAGTTTCTACAACTAAACCTCTAGAACTTATCCATATGGATTTGTTTGGACCTTCAAGAGTAGCAAGTTTAGCTGGTAAATTATATGTTTATGTATTAGTTGATGATTATTCTAGATTTACTTGGATTTTCTTTTTGAAATTTTAAAGTGAAGCTTTTAGTTTATTTGAAGGTTTTTGTAAATCTATTCAAAATGAAAAAGGTTTTAATATAATCTCATTGAGAAGTGATCATGGTGGAGAATTTGAGAACCAGGAATTTAATTCCTTTTGCTCAAACATGGGTATTAAACACACCTTCTCTTCTCCAAGAACACCTCAACAGAATGGGATTGTAGAAAGAAGAAATAGAACTATTCAAGAAATGGCTAGAACTATGTTAAATGAATATAGCTTACCTATATATTTCTGGGCAGAAGCTATTAATACAGCTTGTTATATAATAAATAGAATTTTAATAAGACCTATTTTGAAAAAGACACCCTATGAACTATGTAATAACAGAAAACCTAAAGTAAATTACCTTAAAGTTTTTGGATGCAAGGTTTACATCTTGAACACCAAAGATAATCTTGGTAAATTTGATCCAAAATCTGATAAAGGTATTTTCTTAGGATATTCTGCAACCTCCAAAGCTTATAGAGTCTATAATAAAGAGTCAAGGATTGTTGAAGAATCAGTTCATGTGAAATTTGATGAATCTGATCCTTTTGAGAAAAGGATAGAACAAATAGATGAACCTGATTCTAATGAAAACATGAGACTTGAGAATTTAAAGAATGATTTTGAAAATGATATAAAAGAAATTCAGTCCAGTTCAGAAGAACATGACACTGAAGAACCTTTGAATGTAATGCCTAGACAGTCTAGAACCTTAAAGAATCACCCTTTAGAATCTGTGATAGGTGACTTAGAGACTGGTATTCAAACTAGAACAAACCTTGGAAACATAGTTGAATTCTCTGCTTTCCTATCCCAACAAGAACCTAAGACCATAGAAGAAGCCATAGATGATGAGAGCTGGGTAATAGCAATGCAGGATGATTTGAACCAGTTTAAGAGAAATAAGGTTTGGGAATTAGTTGAAAGACCACATGATTATCCAGTAATAGGAACTAAATGGGTCTTTAGGAATAAATAGGATGATCAAGGGATAATAACTAGAAATAAAGCAAGATTAGTAGCTAAAGGATATAATCAAGAAGAAGGAATAGATTATGATGAGACCTTTGCACCTGTAGCCAGGTTAGAAGCCATTAGAATCCTTTTAGCCTATGCATCTTATATGAATTTTAAATTATTTCATATGGATGTTAAATCTGCCTTTTTAAATGGTTATTTAATGGAGGAAGTTTATGTTGAGCAACCTCCTAGTTTTGAAAATTCTCAAAAACCAGATTCTGTTTTCAAACTTACTAAAGCTCTTTATGGACTTAAACAAGCACCTAGAGCTTGGTATGAAAGACTAAGTTCTTTTCTTTTGAAAAATGATTTTACCGTTGGACTGGCAGATCCAACACTCTTTAAGAAAACTGTGAAAAATAATGTTTTGTTGGTTCAAATTTATGTTGATGATGTAATTTTTGGATCAACCAATAAAATTCTTTGTCATGAGTTTTCAGAATTAATGCAAAAAGAATTTGAAATGAGTATGATGGGAGAATTAAATTTCTTTTTGGGTCTTCAAATATTTCAAAAAGATTTTGGAAATGTTTTAAATCAATGCAAATACATTACTGATTTACTTAAGAAATTTGGACTTGAAAACAGCAAGCCATTTACAACTCCTATGTGTACTAATATAAAACTTGATTTGGATGAAACTGGAAAATCAGTGGACAACAAGTTATATAGAGGTATGATTGGTAGTTTGTTATATCTTACTGCTAGTAGACCAGAAATAATGCATTCAGTATGTCTTTGTGCTCGATTTCAATCAAATCCCAATGAATCCCATTTAACTGCTGTTAAACGAATTTTTAGATATTTAAAAGGCACTATTTATCAATCTCTGCTTTATCCAAAAACCTCTGATTTTAATTTAATTTCATATTCAGATGCTGACTTTGGAAGCTGTATATTAGATAGGAAGAGTACTTCAGGAACATGTCACTTTTTAGGGAAGTCTTTAGTATCATGGTCTAGTAAGAAACAACACTCAGTTGCCATGTCAACAGCCGAGGCAGAATATGTGTCTGCAGGTAGTTGCTGTGCACAGGTGTTGTGGATGAAAAACACTCTTATTGACTTTGGATTAAATTTCAATAATACACCTATTTTATGTGATATTACTAGTGCAATTAATATTTCAAAAAATCCTATTAGTCATTCTAGAACTAAGCACATTGATATAAGACATCACTTTTTAAGAGATCATGTATTTAAAAAGGATATATTTTTAGAATTTGTAAATACAGAAAATCAATTAGCAGATATTTTTACTAAACCACTTCCCACGGAAAGGTTTGAATTTTTTAAGGGGGAGTTAGGTTTATTTAATTTTAAATAGTTTTTTTTATCTTATTCTGTTTTCGATTTCTGCTTAATTTCTGTTTTCCGCTATAAGTAATTTTATTTTGTTTTAAATAAAAGTAATGATTAGTGATTACACAGGAATCAAGGCTGTTAGAACCGTTTCACCTTCTAAACTGCTTCACCTTTTTTCGGAAACCCTTTCAAAAACCTAAAACTGCACATCTGCTCCAAAACCCTTTTCTGAATCTTCAAACCCTAAACTTACGAACCTTCAGAAATCGTTGTTGGAATGGCAAAGACTAAGCGTCCAGATGAAGCCGAGAGCAGTGCTGCAAAGAAACCTAAGGTAGTAGGTCGGAAAATACTGCAAGGTAAAGTCATAGATTTAGAGTGGCTGTTTGAAACTAATTTACTGTTGAAGCAAGCGTTGTCGTTTCAAAGCCTTGAGCAAGCTTTTAATAGTGCAAATTCTGAGTTTCTATATGAGGCAGAAATGAGACATTTCTTTAGAACTGTTCAGTTTAGCCTTGGAGATACAGAGGATAGTTTATTGGATCAAATAGAGGATAAGGACTTTTCAATATCATCTGTAGAGATAAGTCAAATTCTTAACTGCCCTCATGAAGGAGTTTTTCATTTCGATTTACGGAATATTGGAGATTCTGTACATAAGTCTGAAGACATTATGTCTTTTCTGTTTGGAACCAGAGTGATAAAGAAAGATGATTTGTCTGAGTTGAATATTTACATGGAGAATAAATTTGAGTCTGTTGCAAACAGTGCTGTGAGTGGATCAGGCTATTCACCTGATTTGATTCGGAGATTTCAAGAAATTACTAGAGCAATGAGCAATATGAGTGACAGATTACACGATCTTCAGTGTAATAGTGCCCCTTTGTCAGTTTTGCTAGATAATCAGAGATTTTTTAGTGGATCAGTTGACATCTGGAGAGCAACCGATTAGGATTCTTTTGAATCAGTTATCAGAAAAACTGAGTCTTTTTGTTGAAAAAGAAGAAAGAATGCATGAGTTTTTCAGAGTTAATTTGATTGAAGATATTCATATGACTCAAGAGAACAGAGATCTTATCATCAAATTAGGAGATGGGATGATGAAGAGGCTCAGAGAACAGTTTACATAGATAAAGACCGTGATTCAAAGGAGATAGACACCTTTTTTTCCCTGTCTTATCTATGAACCTTGATTCCTCTGTATATCACAATCGTTTATATATAACAGCTTGTGAATGAAAATTCTTTTCTTACTTCTTTTTTGTTTTTTTGTTTATTGATTAATGATTGAGTTAGCCAGTATAACAAATTCACTTATTCATACACAGTTAATTATAGTATTTACTTATAGTTCAGTGCAATATTGAATGTGTTCAAATCAGTAATTTTTCATTCTTTTTGATATCACAAAAAGGGGGAGAATTTGGATAAACACAACATTTAAATTCATTTGTTTCCTATGAAGAAATTTGGATATATGGGAGAATTTGGATATATACGATATTTATCTTTTATCTATTTTTAGCTGAAAATTTATTTTTATGGGGGAGAAATTTTATTATAGTTAAATATTGTTTTAATCCTTTCAAAATTCTAAAATTTTATAAAACTAATTTTTCAATAAAGATTGCAATTAAATTAGTTCTATTATTTTTATAGGTTTTGTGATCATAAAAAAGGGGGAGATTGTTGAGCAATGTATTGTTTTCAAACAATTCAAAATAATGTTTTTTAAAGGGGGAGATTATTTTAAATAATACTCTGTCTCTTTATGATGATTTTGATGCTCACAAATACCCTTAATTATTTACTAATTATTTCGTTGAGTATTTTTCAGGAATTTATTTTATTTATTTATTTCATACAACGAGATTTCATACTTCATTTATTCCGAGATCAATTTTAGTGCGTTCTGGAATCACTGTAGCGCGAGATCAATTTTAGCGCGTTCTGGAATCACTGTAGCGCGAGATCAGTTTTTAGCGCGTACTGGAATCACTGTTCATACCCTACGTTGATGAACGTAACATATGGATGAAAAGTTTACTTTTTATGTTAAAAGAAACATATGGTTAAGGAACCTTACGTTATTTTGAAACGTATGGTTGATGAAACTTACGTTGTTGAAAAGTATGGAAGAAGAACATTACGTTTGGAAGAAACCTTACGTTTTTGTTGTTGGACAAGTATGGAAGAGAAACCGTACGTTAGTTTTCAGTGTTGAGTTTGTTTCTCAAAAGTATGGATCATCAACCTTACTTTTATAATCAACCGTACGTTCTTTGGAGAGTTGAAGCAAGACAAAGTATGGATGATCAACCCTACGTTTGAATGCTGAAGGGAAAGTATGTATGTTCAACCTTACGTTCTGAACCTTACGTTTGTGAACCTTACGTTTGTGAACCCTACGTTTGGAGCCACGTCATCAACCCTACGTTTGGCGTCGGGATATTTTTGACAGACGATATTTCCTTTTGCATTGGTCAAACAGGCGGATTATTAAGCGGATTTCGATCCGATTCTTAAGTACGACTTTGAATGAATCAAAGACGATTTTCAACGGATTAATGATTGATTTTAAATGGAGATTTTTATGCCGATTCTTCAGGGGAGTTACAACGGCTCTGTTGTTTAATATCGCGAATCTAAAGGAGATTTTCATGGATCTATTTATGCGGAAGATTTTCTCAGATTTGAATATATATGTTCTATCTTGGAAACTTCGGATATATATATATACACAGGAAAGTGTATGAAATATATAGATTGATCTTTTAACGAGCAAGAAACAGAGACTGTGTGAAAGTGTTCTTTTCTGGTGATCGAGAAGAAGTGTAAAACCTTTATTACCGAAGGAAGATCTTGATAGCAGATTCACGTATTCTACATCGACTATCTGTTGTGAATCTACTGCTGCTGAAGTTGTGAAGTTTCTTATAATATCTATTGCAACTGGATCGACTCAGAACTGTTTTTGATTACAGATCTTTATTTTCTGAAGACGACGATCTATCTATTGTCAATTGCATTCTGTTGCAATTGTGAAGAACAACTGGAGAAGTGTTTTCTTTATCGAAACCCTTTTTATTTTTGAGTGATCAGCTTCTCGTTCTAAGCTGTGTGGGTTCGTGTTTGAACCAGGAAGGCTGTGTTTTCCTGAAACTTGTAAAGGTATCAACTGCCTGTACTCAGTTGTGAACAGGTCTGTGGAAACGAGGACCAGATAGTGAAAATCGCCAAGCTCGTGTATTTGAGCGTTGGTGGAGTGGACTAGGGGCCTTCTGTTCCACGAACCACTATACATCCGTGTGTTCATGCTTTTACTTTTTCCGCTGCATATTTAATCGTGCTAAAGCATAGTGGACAGAATTTGTCAAAATTGAAAAGATTGTAATAATTTTGAAAAGACACAATTCACCCCCCTCTTGTGTGTAATCTGTAGATTCAGATCCAACACATACCTTAGGGTTTATTCCAATAATATCACCTAAAATCCATCCTACAGCTTTGACATTCCTTTTGAGAAGGTCAATCAATGTTTTTTCTTGTGAATGAGATAGGTTATTGGCAATGATTACTGGGAATTTCTCTCCTTCCATAAGGTAAGAATACTTAAGTCACATAGAAAAGGCTTCAACTCTAAACATGGGGGTTGTTTAAGGGATGATATTTAATTTAGGTTTCCTACTTCTAATGTTTAATTCTCTAGAATAATCTCACTTCATTTTAACAAATCATCGAAAAAATCAGATTTTACCTCATCTTCCAACATGATATCAGAATTATTAGGTTCATGGAAGTTATAATATTTAAATGAAGAGTGTTATCCCAAAGATAAAAATTCATGAAGCATACCAGAGTCTTCAATTGGTTCTATACCATCATCATGGGAGATTGCATAAAGTGAGTGATTGCTGGACGAGTGTTTCATCGTAACATGAATATTGAAGTGTACCGTACTATCTCCGAGCTCCATGGTGAGTGTTCCTTCATGCACATTGATGATTGTCCTTGCTGTTTTCAGGAATGGTATCCCTAGGATGATGGGAGATTGGGATGGTGCTCGGTCATCCTCCATGCTAAGGACATAAAAGTCTGCAGGAAAGATTAATCCTCTCACTCCTACAAGTACATCTTCAACGACTCCAACTGGGAAAAATGTGGATCTGTTTGCTAATTGTACCACCACCTGAGTTGATTTTAGTTCTCCGATATGCAAAGATGAAAACATTGAGTGAGTCATCAAATTTATCGAATCTCCAAGATCACATAGTGCATCAGTAATATTTACAGAACTGATAGTGCAGGGAATAGAGAAAGTCCCTGGATCGTGACATTTTTGCGGTATCGGTGGTGTGATCAATGCTGAGACGCTTCTTCCTAAGTTTATTATTTCATTTTTATCCAGCCTCTTTCTTTTAGTACACAACTCCTTCAGAAATTTTGAATATTTAGGGATTTTCCTGATTTCATTCAGTAGTGGGATGTTAATCTCAACTTTTCGGAATGTTTCCTGAATTTCCTGTTGAAGTAGTTCTTCTTCGACCTTCTTTGACTCAACCAATGCTGATGAGAATGGTGCTGGGATATCCTTTTTCTCCCTTTTTTGTTTCTGCAATGGTGTTTCCAGTCATTCTTTCCTGAACCTTGTTCTTTCTACATTGTTGTTGACTCTAGCTTTTAGTTGGACAGGACGAGCTTCAGCAGGTTCCCTAGATTCATCCTCCTCACATTGTTCTAGTGGTGTGAGCTCCTTCCCTCTTCGGGTTGTGATTGCACTAACATTCTCTTTTGGATTGGGAATTGTTTGTGTAGGAAGCTTACCGTGGTTCTTGGTGAGAGCATCCATAATGATTGAATATTGATCAGCTAGCTTGTCCATCTTATCTTCTATTCCCGAATCTCTTGTCTTCAGTTGTTGGTCTTCATTTTTCGGTGCACTTGTGGGTGGATGCTCATAATTCTTCCGCTGGAAAGGTGGTGGTTGGAATATTTTTTGTTGTTGGAAGGGCTTCTAGTAAGGTTGTTGGAATGATATCAGGTTATGATATTGATGCTGAAAAGGTACTATGGCTTGGTTTTGTTGAAACCCATACCCTGGTTGGGTTTGCGGGTGGTATTGCCTTTATTGATAGGCTGCAGCACAAATTTCTGTCCCCTGCACTTCTGGACATTGATTAGTGTAATGAGAATTAGAAGAGCATAAACCACATACCTGATTCGGTCCTTGTTGTTCCTTCACATGGTTCACAGCTATTTGTCGCACCAACCTGGTGAGTTCACCCATTTCATTCCTAATTAAATGTACGGAATCAGATGTTCTTACCTCATGGATTCCTCTGGTGATCGTACCTCGAGTGACAAACTTCTATGAATTTTGTGCAATCTTTTCAATCAGAATTAGTATATCTGCAGGTGATTTATCAAAGGGCTCCTCCAGACGAGGCATCTAGTAGATTCCTGTCATTGTCAAGAAATACTTGTTAGAAGCACACAAGTAATTGGTCCTCTTCTATTTATTGGTGTGGACAACTTTCACAAAGCTTTATGAAATATTCCCAGTATTCATAGAATGTTTCTCTAGTTTATTGATGGATGACATAAAACTCTTTCTTTGTTGTAGTGCTCCTGGATGTTGGGAAGTATCTTTGTAGAAAGCATTTTTTTAGAACTTCCCAGTCACTGATCTCCCCCGGTTGCAGATTTTACAACCATTCCTTCGATACTCCCTCTAGTGAGAAGGGGAAAGGTCACCACTTCACATGATCTTCTGCGACTGCTCGAGGTTTGAAGCTTGAGAAGACATAAGTGAATTCTTGAATATATTGATTCAGGTCTTCACCTGCAAGACCATGAAATTTAGGAAGCAATTGGATCATGTTAATTAGAAATTCAAAATCATTTTTAAGGTAAGAATTGCAAGTTGGTAATTTTGATTGGCAAATTGAGGTGCACAGATGTCACATAGGGTTCAGTTGGGATTTACAACCATTATTAAAGGTACAAAGTCTTCACTGAATGTTTTACTTGAATTAGTGAGATTGATTTCTTCAAAATCTTTTGTAAGATTTTGAAATCTCAATTTGGTTATTGTGCACTCAATTTCAGGATCAAATTATAACAAATTTCTATTTGAACTACAGGTCATTCAAAAGAGATGGTTTTTTTAAAAAAAAAAATAGGAATTGCCTCCCCGGCAACGACGCCAAGTTTGACGCATGCCTGTCATTGGGCGTGGCAAAACAATATTTTATTTACCTATGTATAGTATAGTAGTTGATCCTTGGTAGTCTCTAGAAGAGGAGTTGACACAAAACAAGTTTTTCACTTTTTGTTGGTTTACTTAAAAAGATTGGATTTAACAAATTATAAAGATGATGATTGGATTGGGTTCAGTTTGACCTAGTGTTGTGCCATCATGGTTTCCAAATTTTATCTCTTCTTCTTCCTTAAAATGTTAAGAGAGAGATTCATCTACCGAGTCCTCTCTCTACCTTAGTCAGATAAATGTGATGAGAATTTTCATTTCTAAAACCTTAGATTGATCTATCCTCCTTCCAATGTGCTTAGGGTTGTAGAAGGTCTCTTGATTAATTAGAGAAATCCCAGACCTGGAATTATTTTTTCCTAATAATCCAAGATTTATACATACAATCCTACACACGTGGTTGACAACTGCCGAGAAATAACAACCCAACCCTAATCTTGTTCCACCGTATACATATTAGAATTGGGTGGAGGGAGATGTGATCATCGACCAAAAAAATTTATAATTTTAGAATAAAAAACATAACACTACCTCATTCGGAATTTAATACTGAATTAATAATTGAAACCATTATAATAAAGAATAAGATATTTTATTAATTTTAAGCACAAAAACTCAAACACAACACATAGGTCCAACCTCCCCTCTTTCTGATCACTCAAATGAAACTACCCCTCCATTGATGGGGTAATTGAGATGATGCGGGAGAGGAGAGACATTTTAAAGTAAATAAAAATAAAATAAAGAAACAAAATGATGCTAAAGAAGAATTTCCTCAAGTGTCCTTTGGCTTCCTCCCGTGTCTGATTGTGGTGTCCCAGAAGGAATGGGATGGAATATAGGATGCTTTGAGAGGGTGGAGCTCTCCTCCTTTTATATCAAGAATTTGTCCCCACATTGACGTGTTTTAGACCCAATAAATGACATCTTCACGCATTGATCCCTTCTTAAATGTTATTAATAATAACCTTGGTCGTGTCCCCTAAAAATCTCAGTGGATTTGGACATTTGTTCTGAGAGTTATGGTCGTTTTACTCTGCACATTTATTCTGTCCAGTCAGACTCTCCAAAACGCAATCCTCCAGATTAGGGTGATTTAATGACCATATAAACGGCCAATTCATGCGGCGCTTCCTTCATAAAATATGCTCCAAAACCCCTTTCCCGTTCACCCACCGAATATCACAACATTTGAGCCCACCATGGATGAGTTATGGATCACACACCAAAACTAGGCAGAACTGAAAACAGTTTTCTTTCTCCCACATGTGAGCTTCTTTTGAGCTTCCATATTGCCGATTAATCTTTTAGTCCAAACATAGTAAAGGTGATGAGAGAGATTCATCTACCAACTCCTCTCTCTCCCTTAGTCAGATAAATGTGATGAGAAATTTCCTTTCTAAAACCTTAGATTGGTCTATCCTCCTAATGTGCATAGGGTTGTCAAAGGTCTCTTGATTAATTAGAACAATCCCAGACCAAGAATTTTTGTTCCCTAATAAACCCTGATTTATACATACAATCCTACACACGTGCTTTTCAACCACCGATCAATCACCACCCAACCCTAATCTTGTTCCACCGTATATAGATTATAATTGGGTGAAGGGAGATGTGATCATCGACTAAAGAAATTTATAATTTCAGAATAAAAAACATAACACTACCACATTCAGAATTTAATACTGAATTAATAGTTGAAACCATTATAAGAAATAAGAATAAATTTTATTCATTTTAAGAACAAAAACTCAAACACAACACATAGGTCCAGCCTCCCCTCTTTCTGATCACTCAAATGAAACTACCCCTCCATAGATGGGGTAAGCGAGATGATCCGGGAGAGGAGAGAAATTTTAAAGTAAATAAAAATAAATGAAAGAAACAAAATTATTCTGAAGAATAATTTCTCCGAGTGTCCCTTGGCTTCCTCCCATCTCGGATTTAGGTCCCCAGAAGGAATGAGATGGAATATGGTATGCTTTGAGAGGGTGGAGCTCTCCTCCTTTTATAGCCAGAATTTGTACCCCGGATGTTGATGTGTTCTATCCCAAATAAATTACATCTTCACGCGTTGAACCCTTCTTACATGTTGTTCATAATTCGGTTGGCCATGTCCCCTCAAAATCTCATCGGATTTGGACATGAATTCCGAGGGTTATGGCCGTTTTTCTCTGAACATTTATTCTGTCCAGTCAGACTCTCCAAAATGCAACCCTCCGGATTAGGGTGATTTAATGACCCAATAAACGGCCAATTCACGCGGCCCTTCCTTCATAAAAGATGCTCTGTAACTCATTGTCCGTCCACCCACCAAATTTCACAACATTTGGGGCCACCATGGATGAGTTATCGAGCCCACACCAAAACTAGGCAGAACTACAAATGGTTTTCATTCTCCCACTTGTGAGCTTCCTTTGAGCTTCCATATGGCTGATTCATCTATTATTAAAAAAATAGTAAATGAAGCCTAGGACAGGTAGATTCTGAAAAAGAAAGAATTTTTCAATTTGGATCTATGTGAATAATGTTATCATAAATATACAGAAATAATTTAAAACTGTTAAAAATCCAAAATGTTCAATTTTTACTACGCGGCTCATAATAACACCAACGTCATAAAAATGAAACAATTAATCTTAGAGGATCACTTTTGTGGGTTTAAAACAATGATATTAAATATAAATTAATTGAAAATATCTGATATATCAGCACTCATGATTGAATTCATTTTCAAGTTTCACGCTGTGGAGAAATGAGAATTTTCACAAGCCTATGACGATACATGCGATTTCTAAGTATGGGCATAACTCTAGAATCAATTTCTCTTGAGTGAAAAGTGACATAAAATTCAATGTGTGGTAGGTTGTGATTGGAACATGGATTGATTTATGAGGTTAAACAAATTTTAATAATTGAAATTAAAATGAGAGTGACTTGTTATTCATATATGAGACATGATAGAATTCTATTTTGGATAAAATCATTGATATTTTCTCATTTTTGATTATTATGTGGAAATTGATTTGGATGTATGATGATTGCCTAGGAGTGCAATGTTTAAGTGTGGGGGAGTGATGAAGCTTACATTTTGTTATATTTTATACTGTAACTCATTGTTTATAATCCCACCATAGTGTTATTTAATGGGTAATTGTCACATTTTTTTGTTTTAGTGTTATTTTTAGCATAAATGTGAAAAATGACTAATTCTGGATTTTTGACAGATTTTTACGTGAAGGGTATTTTTGTAATTTACTGAAAAATATAATTCTAAATTTTCTGATTCAAATTTTTGTATAATACTTAGATTATTTCCTTCATTTTTGTCTTGTGGACCAGGAGGTGATTCGGCCATCTAGAGGGTCTGAAAATTCATTGAAGTTGAACATTTTTTTCGGGCGGACAACGTGGACACCACCAATGTAACAAACACAAAAACAACATGAACATATCCAAATGAGTTGTTTCCACCTGGTAAGGGACGAGGACATTTATGAACGACCATAAAAGAAATTTGGGGAAGTTTGGAAGCCATTACGTCAGAAATTAAATGACATACTTTTGAAGGAACCATCCTGGAAGCTTCGTCCAAAAACAAAAAAACGAGAATTACAAATTCACAACTCCTTCATCTGGTTTCCAAATTAGCTGACATTTGGGGGAGAGACGTCCAAGATATATATGAACATCATTTATTAAGGGTAAAACGTGTGAAGAGGTCATTTATGGGGTCTACAACGTGCCAACGTTCAGGGGTTAAATTCTGCCTATAAAAGGAGGCCCTCACCTCTTTCCCAAAGCATCCCATTCTCCATCCATTACTTCAGGGCACCAAGGAGGAGATCTCCACTGAGGGAGGCCATCCAAAAATCTTCCCCATTTCATTTATTTTCATTATTTTTGTTTTAGTTTTCAATTGTAATTTAGATTTATAATAAAATTCATGCATTATTTTTATATTTGTGTCCACCCATCCAACCTATTTTCTTCTTCATATTTTCTCCTTCTTTTCATCTTTTATTCTTCTCATATTATCCGCCGTGACCACTTACCCTCAAATATGATGGGTTAACCCAACACTTTACCCGGGGGAGGTATGTGGAAATTTCATTTATTTTGTGCTAAAAATCTGATTTTTATTAAGTTTGCGACGAGCAAGAGTGATGTGCACGGGTGTAGCGATCATCCACCAATACACTGATCTCAAACTCATTTCTATTCTTTTATTAAATATTTTATCTCCCTTATACTGGATACAAGTTCTTCATATGATGGAGTTGAGTCATTCAGTGGTTAAAATGGAATACGATGGAGCCAGGTCTTGGAAGATGACACACTCTCGATCGAGGTGTTCCATCAACCTTGATTATAGGAGGAGGTGAAGTTAAGATTGCTAAAAGAATTCAAGATTTCACACCAATAAATAAAATAAAAGTAATACATGAATGAGATCTCTTAATTGAATATCAAACTTAATTTAAATCCCAATAAGGAGAATGATGAAACCCACAAACCAACCCATAAAGGCCAAGTTCTTTCTCAATTAATTACATTTTGTCTTTGCATGTTAGTTTTATATTTTATTTAAATTGAATTGCATTACCTTCCTAGATTAAATAAAAATAACCAAAAATAAGTATTTTAGGTGAATTAGATTATGTGAGTGAACGATTGAGAAATCTCCTCAAGTGAGACGAACCTGGTCAGCCACTTTGATGCATTAGGAACATTAATTTTCTTTTGCCATGCCCTACGACAGGCGTGCATCAATGGGCTTGGTACCGATGGAATAATAATACCCTCTCGAACATCCAAATCCAAATGGAAATGATCTGGTGAATTCTTACTACTCTGATCCTCATCTATAACCAATCCTTTTAGCATGCGGGTAGCATTCACACACAAAGTACAAAATAAACCAAATTCTAAAATTATGTCTCAAATCACACCCACTCCAAAATCCCAAAACCGATTCACTACCATCAGTACACCACTACCAAAAACCCTCACCGTCTTCACATCAACATACCACCAAAGACTTAATCCTACAGTGCCTCCCTTGCCACCAGAACCACAATTCCAATATAACAAATTGAAACTTCACCCATACCATTACGAAATGCCGATGTGAACAGGTCTCAAGATGAATGAATTCAAGAATTCTCTTCCACTAAAATGGAATCTCCAACAACATTCTTTTGAGTGTGCCCACAAGGAAGAATCCATATCCAGAGAAAATGCAATGAAAATGATCAGAATTAAGTTCATCAATCGACATAGAAAATCAAACAAGGACCAGTAATTTCATGAACCATGAACAGATCTAAACAATGGATCGATACTTCAAGAACTGAAAGAATGTAAATTTAGAACGATGATTACCGTGCAGAGAAGGGAATATCAATGACGCCACCGAACCAGAAAACCAATCATGAACCCAGAATCACGAGTAGTAAAAAAACAATCCAAACCATAAAGCGAATACAAAACCGAATAGCAAGGAACCATCACCAGTATGCCGGAAGAAATACACCCACAATGAAGATCTCGTCGCCACCATCCAGGTCGCCCGCGGAGACCACGACAAACCACCCAAAACACATAGATGGAAATGAAGCATCAACCCTCAGACCTTGGAAGATGGGACTCAGTTGTTGTACCATCACCGCACCACCATGGGAATCCCTATCTGGTGAAGATGGAATTGGGCGAGAAATGGGCCGACAACGATGCAAGACACCAGACGGTCGAGCCCACGAGTCACGCGACACCACTGCAATAGAGAAGCCATGTGTAGGATATCTTATTGTGAAACAATCCCCCATCCTTTAATTGGAATACAAATCCCATGGTTGTAGAAAAAAGGATTATGTCTCTCGAAAATATATTCCAACCCCTGAAATAAAATAGAATGGAAGTGGTTATATTGGTAGTATATTATCTCAAGGAAAATAGAGATCAATGGTGGTCCTTGATCCCATATACTAGTGAGGAAGAGGAAATAGAAGATATAGAATTGGGAGATTTTAAGGAGACATCCATCGTCAAATATTTACCTACTTAGAAGAGAAATGAGATGAAGATAATGTTTATTATCATAATAAAAAATAAAGAAGGAAGTGTTTTAGAGTGAGAGACAATGATTACAAGATTATCAAGGTATTCTATAGATTAAATATGAAATATATAATGGAGGTTTTATTATTTAATAGAAGTAATTAAGACAAGACTCTGAAGGGAACTGGTCTCTCAAACATTTCCATCAAATAATGAAATTGTTTTATATGAAATAAAAACATATAATTAATCTTATAGATCCAATATATTCAAGGGTAATCAATAAAATAATTATTTGACTAAGAAACAAGAAAAACATAATGTTTCAAAAAATAATAAGAGAATAAATTTATTTTATTCTTGTAGAAACTATGGAAATAATCATCTTGGGTGACGCTGTATGGTAATGAGTGTTTGTAATATGTTATGAGATAAAGGTCTTCATGAAAAATAAACAAAACTAATGAAATAAAACAACCACATACAATTATCCAAAGGTAAATAAATAGGGAATTATTAAAAATAATTTCCCAAGTGTCAAGGGAATCTACCACAAAAGAGACCATATTGAGAAGGCCAAGTTTATGAAATTACTACAACTGAGGTAGAATACACAAATAATGTTGTGAAAAGTACATAAATCACAACATCAAATAAAATTAATTTTCTTTTTGATTATTGATCCCCATACTCTTGTATATCTTACATTTTTTCTGGAAAAATTAGATATTTCCATAGAACACTAAGAAGGGTGTTTTTAGTCAAAACTCTTAGTGATTGTCTCACTGAAACAAGGATGTGTCAACTAGTCCCAATTATAATACATAAAGGTGATTTATTTTTAGGCTTTATGATTATACAAATGGTTAGATTTAATATAAACGATACTATGAAATGAATTTAAAAATATTATGAAAATATTTATTGTAATGGGAAGGAAATTATGATTCATAATGATGATATATAATTCTTTATCTTTAGAGTGGATAATTTATCATTTGAGTTATGTATAAATCTACCACTAGTAGTTTTTCAGAGTGATATTCTCGAGGAATAATAGAAAATAATATATATGGATGGAGAAGGTAATAATCAAATTGAGGACGTACCTATTGCACAAAAATATATAGATGTATTTTTTACGGAATTTACATGACATCTACCGAAGTGTGAAGATGAGTTCACCATTTATTTAATCCCTGATGCAAGTCTTATGTCAATGAATCACTATAATATATCCAATATGGAATTAATGGAGTTGAATAAGAAATTACTGGATTTTTTTGGAAAGTATTTTATTCAACCTAGAGTTTCACAATGGGGATCCCCTATTGACTTCTTTAAGAATAAATATGGATCCATGAAGTTTTTCATTGATTATAGAGAAATTAATGCTATTATGATAAATAGAAAGTATCATCTTCCTCACATTGATGAATTAATTAATCAACTACATGGAAATAAATATTTATCTAATATTAAACGATGATCTAGGTATCATTAATTTTTAGTAAAGAATGAATAAATTCATAAGACAACATTTCGAAAGGAGAATGAACATTATAAGTATACAATAATTCCATTTAGATTGGAAAAACCCCTTTTATTTTTATGGACAGAATGAATAGATTATTCAAGAAATTTATTGCTTACTTTTTTGTGGTATTCATTGATAATATATTGTTGTATTATAAAATCTACTAGGACCATGAGATAAACTATTGGATGATTCTTGAAACTCTAAGAAAAAAAGAGTTATAATTGAAATTTATTAAGTGTGATTTCCTACATCAAGACATTTTTTTCGTGGCCTTATTGTTTCCAAGGATGGGATGTCATTTGATCCAACTGAGATAATGGAATTCCAAGAGTGTCCTACACATATGAACATAATAGATGTATGAAATTGTATTTATTAATAAGTTAATTATCGATGACTTGTTCAAAAAATTCCTGATTGGATAACTAGTTAAACAATATTATTATTATGGAAGATAAGTTTGTATATAAAATGGAAGGTGATGAATTATTTGATAAATTGAAGAGGATATTAGTTAATGCACTCATTTTTAAGTTACCAACAAGAAATGACTATTTTTTATATATAGTGATGCATCAAAGAATAGAATGAGATGTGTAATTAAGAAAAAATGATAACATTATTTCCTATTCACCAAGGTAGTTCAAGTATCAGAAATATAATTATCCAACCCATGATATTGAGTTGGAAAACATAATATTTTCTTTGAAGACATAGAGACACAATCTCTATAGTGAAATATGGAAGATTTGAAAAGACTATAGGATCCTAAAATACATCTTTTCATTGAAATATATTAAGATGAGGCCTAATAAATGGCTTAAGATACTCAATGATTACGATTTGTCAATAAAATACTAATCGGGGAATGAAAATAATGTAAGAGATTCTTTGAGATAAAAGGATTATATTGTTTTGGAACAATTTAGGATCAATTAGGAAACTATGTTCATGTATCTTGTAATGATATATATGGAAATAATTACATAGGGGGAGAATTCACTCATTTTATAAATGATTGTGAAACCTTATTTATTAGAAAATATAACAATTTCTCAATATGATTATATTAATTTTTAGAAGAAAGTAAAAATGAGAATGATGGGAAATTCATAGCCTTCATTTTTGAACACAGTGTTCTAAAATTTAGAAAGGTATTATGAGTTGCATATTTACTGGAGCAAAAAGGGAATTGTTGGATGACATTAAATGCTCAAATTTATCAATAGACCATGATAACACCAAAATGTACAAGGATTTTATATAGCATTTTTGGCAGGATAACATGATTTAGGAAATTGATGATTATGTATTCAAATCTTTGGTTTGTTAAAAAGTGAAACATAAGGGAAATCATTATAGAGGATTCATGCAACCTATTTCTATTCATGTGTATAAATGATATTGCAATAATATATACTTTGTAACTGGACTACCAAAAAATCCTAGAATGAATGATACAATATGGGTTATGCTTGATGGCCATACAAAATATGCACATTTCATAGATATAATAGATGATTTAACACTTGAGTGACCTTCATGGATCTATATAAAATATTTTAATAAAAATCTTGCATTTCCTCTTCAAAATGTGTCTGATCATGATATTGATTTGAATATATGTTTTTGAAAAGTCATATAAGTGCACTTGATACTGAGATTCATTTGAGCACCACCTACCATCCTCAAATTGATGGATAGTTCGATAGGAAAATCCTATCATTGGGAGAAATGTGAGTTCATTCCCACATGAAATTCATTGTATTTGGGGTTTTTATTAAGCTTTTGAAGAGTTTTCTTATAACAATAGTTTCTATTTTAGTATTTAAATGGAACCATATGAATAATTATATAGATATAGATGTCATAAAAAATGTTTTTGGGGAGATATCAGGGAATGGAAACATATATGTTGTGACCTTTTTTATGACATAAAAATAAAGTTAATGACTATGCCAAATTATATTAATGAAGCTCAAATCAGAAAAAACAATTATACATACAATCAAATGAATAATTTGTACTTCTAATTGGGAGGTAATGTTTTATTGAAAGTATCTACAATAATGGGTGTCATATGGTTAATTTATAAGGGAAATCTTATCCAAAGTACATCAGAATCTTTGAAAATCTGGAATGGATTGGAGTTGTTTCTTACCAGTTGGCAATTCAACCAAACCACTGTAAAGTACTTGATGTTTTCAATATTTTATTTTTAAATAAGTAAATCCCAAACCCAGTTCATGTTCCCACCTCTAAATAAATTATATTTGAACATGACATATCATATTATAAATATCCCATCTATATTAATGATTTTAGAGATAATTTATTGAGGAATAAAATGACTATATTGGTAATGGTATATTGGATAAATCGTAAAATGGATAAAGAAATATAGGAACCAGAGGATGTTATAATGAATAAATAAATGAATTTTATTAGAAAATAATTATCATGGATGTTTGGAGTTTTAATTTTTTGTAGGAGGAATAAATGTATCACCCAATGTATTTACAATATATTTCCTTTAGTATAAATTATATTTTTATGATATCTTTATGGTATATTCAACTCCATGTTTACAAGAATCACATTACTATATGAAAATATCTTTATTTAAACATAGAGGTTATAACCATATTGTTAGGTTTGAAGTTATGAATATTAATAACTAAATAATAAAAAATATATTGTTTTTACATGTTTATTGGGTATCTTTTGATCAGGAATGAAAATAGAAGTGATTTTAAAGAAAAAGAAATATTTACCCAGAAATTGTTTCGTTCCATCTTGTGTAATAATGTTAAAATTATTTTTTAAAAATTTAAGACAATTAGTTTGATAAAATTATATTTATTTTTGAAATGACCATATCAATATTATCCTTGAGTAAATATTTTTTATTTTTATAAAATGTTTAATTTTCCTTATTATCAATATAAAAAACCGATTTATATTAATAACTACATATTCATTAAAAGAATTACAATTTCCATTTGGTATATAAATTATTTTAAAAGACATATTAGTTAAATTATATTATAATTAATCAAAATTTTCAAATTAGAATCAATTTTATGTTCAAATTTGTTATAAATGTGTTTTATACATTAGAAGACCTTACCTTTGGAAAACCATTTTTCATCACTTCTATGAGTTTGATTTTAAATAATAATCTTCTAATCATGTGAGTTGATTTTGGTAAAATTTATTACATACTATTAATTATAATAAAAATTATTATCAAATATGATCAACTTAATTCTTGACCATCATGAGTAGGGAAAATATTTAAAAATAAATTATCACTTTTAAGATTAAAATAGTTCTACCAGGGGCTAAACAAAGAAGATAAAAATTTAAAACACTTAAAATATGTACAAATATTATTGTGTAGCCATATTTGGATCTTATCTCATCCAAATATCAATAATGGTCTATTTTGAGCCTTATGGAATTTGAAAAACATGGCTATAATTTATTGTTTTCAAACATTCCTTGTATTTCTTATCCCTAACTTATAATAGGACACCCACTATTCTGCCCTTTTCACATATCCAAAGATATTTTTTTAAAAATACATTCCCAAATCAAAAAGTTACTTCTCTAAAAATATCATCGAATCATTGATTTGATCATAAATGTAGACCCATACCCCAATAGCATGGTGTCAGAGCCTCTATTTATTACATTAATATAAATACAATATTGAAACCCCAAAGGAATGATCAGTTTCTTAGTCTTGAAGAACTATATACATAAATAGTTCCATTATTTTATAGGTAAATAAACATAGAACATAACTAATGGAAATTAACTATTTTCTTGACACTTATTCAAGTATTTTATCATAATTACTAGGGGAAGGAAAAAAATAAAATGGCGAGATAAAGTTCTCAATAAACGTAAAATATAGGGGAAAAAATAATCAATAATAAAATAATCAGGATAGTTATATAATAGTAAAAATATAAGGGTAAATAACTAAAAAGCACACTCTATTTAATCAATAAATTTATAATGAAAATGCATCAATTTTGTTTGTTTGGAAAAATATCATGGATATTAATTACTAAAATCTTATTAATGGAAATCATTAATTATAGGACAACATATATCATTAACATTAAACACTAATGTTAATAGATTTTATCATTATGGACTAATTATGGGGGTAGAAACTTATCTGTTTTTTCTCAGAATCAAATGTTAAAGGTTTTCCAAAAACTATTTAGTCTCACACGATATGTCGATTCATCGAGGGGATATATAATGTTGTGCCCCAACATTATCATCAACAATAATGTAATATCCATACATACATTTAATATTTGAACAATATTCCGTATCAAAATTTCTTTATTTAGTAAAGGATATAGATTTATCAATATTTCCCCATTTAAAACAACATTCAAAGTAAACACCATATGTAAAAATGGCATACGAAAGAGGAAATAATCATATCCATGATAAAAATAATTTGGAAATTTAAATGAAATATAATTAAAATGAAAATTTACTAAAATTTGGTAGTAGATACACCCCATAAATATTAGTAGGTGAACAATTCAATGTATGTCTCAACAAAGTGAAAATTAATACTCAGTTAGTTACCACTTTTTAATCAGTCAAACCATATGCCCCCTAAAATTAATGATTATCAAATGAAACATTGAATTACATAAATATAAATAAATACATGATATGATAAATCAAAATTGATGAATACATACACTACACAATACAAATAAGTGGGGATTACAAGATATCTCATAGAACTAGAAGTTTAACAATAAACCCCTTACCTTATGTCCAAAAGAATCTTAAAATGTACTTAATGGCATGGATAATAACATTAGATTCATTATAAACATAATATATAACATTTTCAACATATATATAATTTATTATAATTTTATTAAATTCATTTATATATATTCTGTTTAGTTATAATGTTCACATTTATTGTTTTGGGAGCGTTCCTTTCGTGGTTTTAATGTTGTTTCCCTTGTGTATAATAATGGAAGTTCTTATAAAATGGAAAAAGTAGTCCAGAAGTGGAATTAAATGATATTAATATACTTCTACTATTTTAAATTTTTAACTTATATAATTTTGTTTTATGGTATGAGGATGATTCATTAGAAAAAATGTAAATGAAAAATGAATAGTTTATTTCATAAATTTCTATGACCATCAGGAGCTAATATTATTTTATTTAATAACACGTATATATACTAGTTCTAGAACATTAAGTAAAATTAAATAAACATATTATAATATCTTGTAATGATAAAAATGGTTTAATGACCAAAATTGGAGGCCATAATGAAAAATGGATACTCGTTATCAGCAAAGGTGGTGAATCGATACCACACAGATGATGTTTTCGATTTTAGAATTAAATGAAGAGGAGGTGAGATATAATGATTAACATTTAATTAAAGAAATTCCATTTTATAATTTAAATATTTTATACTATATTTAACATTACACGTTTCATAGGGGTGAGGATACGATAAAAATATTAAAGAAATTAAATTAAAAGTGGAAGAAGAAGGATTTTACCTCTCGAATATCATCTCATTAGGAACATTAGTGAGACAATTAGAATTGTTTTTTCATAAGACCAACATGCCTTGGTTGTGTGGAATATTATTGGAAAATTATTTTGGAATAATTATTGAAATATTAATGGATTATATGTACTGACAATAAGGGGCGGTGACAGGTTGTATTTATAGTGGGAGAGGAGTGTTTTAGACAATTTTATTCATTTATTTATTATTACAGTTTATGAATATCAATAATGTTGATTGTTATGATTAATTATATTAAATAGTTCATGATATTTATAACTAATGTATTTTTACATTATCTATGGCTAAAAAATTTACGTATTTTCTGTAAAATGATAAATACTATAAATTACCTTATTTCACTATTCACAAAAATCAACTATTTCAGAAAAATCCCAAAAATTAACCATACCTTTTTTTAAAGTGTAGAATTCAAAAATGGAATCCATATTATGAAAATAAATTTCTAAATATGAGGAATTTAATTTATAATCATGATAATTATTCAATATATAAAATACCAATTTTAAAATTATAACTGATTTTATGACACATTAAAAAATTAACTAAGGTCTCATAATTTATATTAAAAATATAATAATAAAAATAATAACTTACAAATCTATTATACAAAGATAATTTTCTAAAATCATTATTTTGAATATAATATTGTAAATAAAAATTTACTTTAAAAGAATACAAAAACATAATTTATCATTTGTAGAAAATTTATTTTCTAATTCTATGATATAATATATCCTATTTTTCTTTTATGGGATTCCAAAATTTTATATATAATTTCAGATGTGCGGTTATTATTTTAATGTATATGGTACGTATTCCTAATGGTCACATGAAAATTCCAATGATCATGTTATTATTTAATATTATATCACAATTCATTTGTGCAACATAAATTATCACACACAATGAATTTATTTAATAAGATACATACCATAAAGTAGGGGGGTTTCTATTATTCCATCCTTCAAAATTTTCTTCCTCAAGAATTTTTGTGAATATTTAATTCTAAATAGATGAGGGTGTTTCTTCTTCATAACATCTTCAGGTTCTCATGATGCTTCCTTAACTTTGTGATTTCTTCAAAGAACCACTACCGATCGAGTTGTCTAATTTTTCCAAACCTTCTGTCCAATGTTAATAATATTGATAGGATTATCTCAGTAAGACAAATCATGTCCCAATTATATTTTTTCATAGGTGAGTACATGCATTGGGGGTGGCATGTACTTTTTTAATAAAGTTATTTGAAACAAATCATGATCTTTGGAGAGGCTTGGTGGAATTTTTAATCAGTATGCGTCAAATCCATGTATTTATATAATTTCAAATGATTTTATGTACTCGTTGCTCCATGCCTATTTCTTACTAAACTAAATGACACAATTCGATGGAAATACATTCTGAATGAAATGATTACCCACTTCAAATTCTAAATACTTTCTCTGATTTTTAGTATAAATATTTTCCCATAAATTAGTTTCTTTAATATAAGCCTAAATAATTTTTAACTTAGTTTTGTCTTTAATAAGTTCTAGGAATATAAGTTTACTTTTAAAAACATCATTTCAACAAGTTGGAGTATGATATATCATTCCACATAATGCTTTATATGGTTCAATTTGAATACTTTAGTGGAAACATTTATTATAGGAAAGTTTAATAAAATGAAAAAACGAATCCAAAATACCTATAAAGTAAAGTGAGCATGATACAAATATTTTTCCAGATGTTTTAACTTACCATATAGAATTTTCATCCATTTTATGGTGATAAAAATTACTCAAATGATGACCAGTATCCAAATCCTTGTGAATACTATTCAATAATATTGATGTTAAATAGGGATATTGAATAGAAGAAATCAATATAGGGGCACCATAAAGTCTTACAACTCCAATAATATCATGTCATGCTTGGTGCTCAAGCTTAAATTCTTCTCCTATAATATTAAAAAGTGTTGATTTTATAAGATAATCAATAATAACCTGTATCTTATAATTTTTATGGTGGTATTTTGTAATATAATGGCTATGCCCTTATTTTTCATCCCAATTCCACATATGAATACATATAGGTAGCATGAATCCTCTGGGATTATATCTATTAGGCTTCAAATGTTGAAACACTAGGAATATTGACACATAGTCAGTAATTTCTTTCTTCATATTATCCCACCAAAAGGTTTCTTATGATCTTTATACATCTTGGTACTACCAAGGTGTATAGAGAAAATTGAGTTATGAATATAATCTAATAGTTCCATTTTAGGTCAGGTATTGAAAGAACATATAACCTCTATCCAAATTTCATAATTCCATCGTCAAACACAAAATCATCCAATCCAGCATCCTTAACATCTATTAATTTTTTTTAATAATAATTATCTTCATATTTACAAATTTTTATCTTCTGTAATGAATATATACTTGAAATAATTTAAAAATGAGTAATTTTATCTCTTCCTTAAAAATTCTCATATCAATCCGTACTAAATCAATGAACATTGGTTCTCTATCAATCCCCATATTGGTCATAACTCCATAACGGTTCCTACTCAATGAATCATCTATCTTATTTTGATTAACTGGTTGTTAGTTTATTGAGCAATCATAATATTTGATTAACTTAGACAATCATATTTTCCATAGGTTGAGTTTATTATGTGTAATGATGTTTTTCGAACAATATTTACCCATATATATCTTAAATCGTTCACCACAGAGATAGTTTCTCCATTTCATTATATAAATTTTTACAAATGCTAACTAAAGATCCTGATTTGGATTATTGTTTTCCATGATTATTCAACTTCAATGATGAATATGATATAAAATCATCTTTTAAAAAAATGACACAACCCATTAATTTCATTGATTCATCACTATATATCACAAACCCACTATTTCCTGATGGTAGAGTAAAAATTGAAGCATTCATTAATATTATATTAAATACTTCAAAAAATTACTCACATTCTTTTGTACTTAAGAAAATAACCTCTTTACATGCGAGCTTAGGTATAGGGTTATCCAATTAGGGAAAATTCATAGCAAAAATCTAATAGTAACATGACAAACCAATGAATCTACATAACTTAGTTATGTTCATTTATGTTGGCCATTCTTAGACTACATTTATCTTTATAGGATCAACTGAGATTCCATCTATAGAGATAATATGGACATGAAAATAAATTTCATAATGCCAGAAAACACACTTTCTAAATTTACCAAATAACACATTCCTTTTGAGAATCTTCAAATTGATCCACATATGATTATCATGGTATTCATATGTTTTATAATATAACATAATATTACAAATAAATACCACAAAAAAATAATTAATATATTCCTTGAATATTATTTTCATCATATCCAGAAATATTGATGGTTAATTAATCAATATAAATGGTATTAATGTAAACTCATAATGTCCATATGTCATCTGAAAAGGTGTCTTAAGAATTTCTTCCTTCTTCAAAAGCAATTGATGATATGTAGAACGATGGTAAATCCTTGAAAAATATTTATATCCATGAATTTGATCAAATTAATTTCCAATAAAGGTAGTGGATACATGTACTTTATCATAATTTAATGTATTTCTCTATAATCAATGAAAAACTCAGGAATCCATATTTCTTATAAACAAATAGAACATGGGCTCCCCCTTGAGAAAAAGTAGGGAAAATAAATCCCCTATAACTAAAATCCTCCAGTTCTTTCTTCAAATCAACTAATTCCACAGTTTTCATTCTATAGGGTGTCTTTGATATTTGTTCTGAATTATATATTAAATCAATATAAAAATAAACATCTAGTTGTTGGGGTTTTACATGTAATTACTCAGGAAATATATCAATGATTTCCTATACAATTGGGACATACTAAATTTGAGGATTACATTCCTCATCCTTAGATGTTGTTTACTCTTCATCCCCAATAATTAAATTTTTTATTGATAATAGGGGTGGATCTAGATAGGAATCATATAATTATGTTTCTGATCTAATGATGAGGAAATCTACATATTCTTTAGAGATCAAAATTTCCTTGTTCTTGTAATATGTTTTCACATAGTATTTTGAAATCCAATCCATTCATAGGATTATATAAAATTCATACATAGGTATGATGATAAGGATAGAAAATGAAGAACATTTATGTGTCATAATGGTAAATCCATGGAACATATTTATTGAAATGATACATCTATTAAATTTTAGACTAATATCTCCCTTAATAAATTAAACTGGAAATATATACTTTTCTTTGAGAACTGGGTATATATAAAACAATGTGCTGATCCAGAATAAAATAATGTATTGTCTAAATATCAAGACATGATTAATGTCCCTACTATCACATCCTTGTGTACTTATAGTTTAGATGTAGTGATCACATAGGCTTTTCCATCACCCCTTAGCCTCTTATTTGGTATATTACCTTGATTCATGGGAAATTTATTTCTATAATTCATCATTACTTTATAGTTGAGTAATATAATTGCATTGATTTATTTATTCCCATTTAATTCATTAGCTTGATGAATCTTTTCTCTGTATTTATAACAAACCACCATGCCTTTCATGAATTTCCCCAGATTATTCTTTCTACAATTTTAACATAATGGGAAGTTATTTGTACCATCATTCTTCATTGATACTTTACCTTTTTCATGGTTACTAGAAGACCTATTCTTATTTTAATTTATCAGTTCCCTTTTTAGACTTGTTTAAATACTATCAACGAAATAATAATTTTTTTTTTCAAAATCATGTATGTAATCTATAACAAACATAGATATTCTTTTGATGGTAGCCTCACACTCTGCAACTGTCTCTTCTTTCTTTTCCTTTATGCTATGTTATTTTCACTTTATTTCAGTTTATCACCCGTGAGGGAAATATTTTTTTTGAAGAATGTTTCTTTAAAATTTCTCTAGTTTATGTATTATATTTTAACTTCCTCCCTAGTATTCTAGATCAACAACCAAAATTTATCAACATCACCCTTGAGTTAATAATCTTCCAGTATTACCATTTTATTTTAATTACATCCCAATTCTAGAAATATATTTTCAATGTGTTTGGTACATTTATCATTTACCAATAGATTATTAGTCCTACAAAATGATAGGGACCTATACCACATGAAATTATACAACAATGGTATAGAATGATTATTCTTCATAACCTGAGTTATGTGTCCTAGTATGGTAATGATCTTCTAATATCTAACACCAAGGGTGTTTACTTGCTTAGTGGGGAGATCCCTACATTACATATGGGTATTGATTCACTTTCTTCTATTAGGTTCTATCACTAAATAATGTCACAAACTATGTTATCTCATAATCATCCTGAGTATTTTTCAATAAATTTACTACGAAGAATTATTATAGTTCTCATTTTTAATTAACATCTACTTTAAAAAGTTTCTAAAAAGTCTTATATGATATAAAATGTAAAGATATAGATCATTGTAGCCTAGAGCCAGAGCCTTACTTTATTACACTCTCATAAATAAAAGAATAAATTACAACTATTGATTTTTACATAGTAAATACACCATGGATAGTAATCAATGGAATCATAATGAAGGAAATGAATAATTATTGGACTTCATGTATATAACACATTAACTACTACTTTTGAAAAATAGAATCCATTTAATCAATAAATCGATAATGAAAATGCATCCATTGATTTTGTCATATTGAATATATCATGGATAATAATGAGTGAAATATTAATGAAGGAAATGACTAATTATTGGACTCCATGTATCTAACACATTAAACACTACAATAAAGGACGTTAAAAAGATAGTTTAATTATATGGGTTGAAAGCTATCTAATTCTTCTTAGAAAAAAATGTAAAGTGTTCATCACCAACGGTTTTGTCTCATGATACATAACGATGCATCAAGGGGTTATATAATGATAGGCCCCACTCATCACTAAATTTTCAAATAAATGTTCATAAATATATTTATTTCATGATCAATATGCCATATAAAAATATCTGAATTGATTAGTGGATGTGAATTTATCAATATTTCCCAAATTAAAAAACATTAGATGTAAACACTATATATACAAATGGTATATAATGAAGACAATAATCGTAACCATGACACAGATAATTTGAATATTTAAGAGAAATATGTTTCAGATGAAAAATGATCACGAAATGGTATTAGATACCAATAATAAAAATGATTAGGTTCATATTATCATATATGATTCAATGAAGTGAAAATTGTGGTGATGTCCCTTACCAATTTTTAATTACTCGAACCATATTTTCCATAAATTTAATGATTATAAAATAACACATTTAATAACATGAAGATAAATATATTTTTATTTCATTATCCAAAATCGTAGTATACATACACCACATATAAGAAATAAGTGTTGAATAAGTCATATCTCCCAAAAATAAATATGAGTTTAGAAACCGTGAACATATGTCTATAAGAATTACACATATTTAATTAATATTATGTATAATAATATTTCATTATGTAATGACCCGGAATTTACATGTAATTTTTTAAAAATATATGGGAATTTTACGAGTCCGCAAGAATTGACATCCTGTGATTCGGAGGCCCAGAGTGCCCGGAATGATTTTCTGAACGTTTGTTTGGGTGCGTTTAGTAAACATATGAGCAGGTTTTTTTATCTTTTGAACCGGTGCTAGGAATTGTAATATGAGGTCACCATTGAAGTCCCATCACATGTATTTTCTTAAGAAGACTTTCACCTCGACGGCATTTGTTCGATGGTGGATGTTAATTTTTTGTGTTTTTCATGGAAATAATAAAATAAAATAAACACACATTTTATTTTATTTTGTTGTAACCACCCTCTTGTGGAGACTGAGGAGGTGGGGACCATAGGTGTTTTATTCTCCAAATTCAATGCTCGGTGGTGGGGACTACACGAGCTAGTAAAACCTCCCATGAGTGGTTATGGTTGTGGGAACCAACCAAGGCCTAAACCTCTCAACTCCTCATTAAAAGTGGGAGATCCTCTTAATCTCCTTCAATATTAATTATTCCAACCTTCCTCTACAATACTTAAGCCAACACACAACTGTAATTGTGCCAACCATTGAGATTATTTAACCCAATTTGAGTTATATGCCAACAAACATAATAGATCACATAATCTTCTTTTTTTGGGGCTACCATTTCATTTTGGTGGAATTGGGAGAGGAAAAGATTTGTGATAAATGATATCCAATGAAGAACGCCAATAAATAACGCCTCTCCTTGGACAATTTCTTCTCCTAACTCTATCGAAGGATCTCCAATGATGCACGAACCAAAAATCGAGTAAAACGCCGATGACAACGACGTCCATCTTTTCCCAATGATTCGTCTTCTTCTCACGACCTTGTCGAAGTCATCAAGTGAATGAGGTAGGGGTTTTTTTATCACTTCCCATGAACACCCCTTCTCTTTCTTTTGCTGGTTGGGAACAATCATTGTGTCTGGATAGGATTTGATGTTCATGTTCTTGTTCTGGATGAGCCATATGCTACCACCCTAACGCAGAAGGTATGGGACCAAAAAACATAGCCCGACACTTTCGAGAATCATGTGATGTTCTTTGTGATGGAGGAGTATGGAAACCATCCATGGTTGAGGCATGAGAATGGCGGCCGACACCACCGTCGTCTGCGCTAGAGGCAACAGCGCAACGATGCCACCCCGTATCCACTATTACTGACCTACGACCACCACTGCCTCCCCGCGGCCTCTGCGCTAAATGAGGCCCCCACCGCCATCCACGGCTCGGCACCACCCTATAACTGAGGCGCCGCCCTGCGGCCGGACCACCACCCCATGGACGGACTGCCACCCCGTGGCCGGACCACATCCTAGTGGTCGTACCATCATCCTCGGCCGTGTTGCCCCACAGACTCATGCCCTCGGGACACCCCCCGCAGCCTCGTGGACACCTGTAGCCCTCTACGGCCCCTCGTGGCCTGCCGAGCTGGACCCAAGAGGTCGGTCTGAGTCGACCCAAACCGGGTTGGACTGGACCTGGGCCCGCTACGACCTATTTACTTTCCTTTGGCCATAATTATGGCACCAAGAATACTTTTCATGAATTGTTAGCATCGCTAGAAATCTTGGAGTGAGACGGTCCCTTTGAGTATACCCCACTGAAGTTTTGGATTAAGATGGGGAATGATCAGGTTGGATCGAGCACGAATCCAATTAGGCCCCTGGGACTAAAATGCAAATAAATCACAGACCGAGCATCTGATTGACATACCATCTGTTGTGTTGAGACCCCTATGACATGGATGATATTTTAGATAATTCCTTGTGGAACATAATGAAATTTGTTGTATCGACTAGTAGCTTGTGGAGTGGATTCTCCCAGAGGCAAGCATGAACAGTGCGTAGACCTAGTAACTGGCTGAGACATGACAACTACTGACCGTTTCGACTCAGAGTGACCTGGAAGGCCCAGTGAGGAGTGCCTATGTGTGACGTGATAGACCCACGGTGGGGAGTGCCTCTGTGTGACGTGTCAGACCCATGGTACATGACAGGAGAAGTACCTCAGCAGGCTTCGAGGGGGAGAACCTCTAGGTGACGTTGCAGACCCATGGTACTCGATAGGAGGAGTATTTCAGTAGTCAAGAGGGGGAGCACCCCTGTCTAACGCAGTAGACCCATGGTGGTGTGCACCTCTATGTGATGCAGAAGACCCACAATAATCGATAGGAGGAGTACCTCAATAGTCCATGGATAGAGGTAAGTGCATCTGTGTGACACAACATACCCACTGTACTCGATAAAGGATGAGTTCTCCAGCAGATGAGGTGTTTTAAATGTTACTTGTTACTACCATGAGAATAAATCCTGGTGTTATCTGAGTCAGTACCTCTGTGTTTTCCTCATGATTGATATGGATTACTAGATTACATAGGTATATGTATGGGCATATACCTATTTAAGGCTGTCTATTGATTTCATACTTTGTGGTTTATCCTTTGTGGATTTTGTGATACCATGAGGGTCTCGGGGTCCCTACTGAGTATGTTTATCTCACCCCTTCACAGGCTATGCCTATACTTCATTGTGTTTGGTGTAGACGACAGAAATCGCTGACTGAGGACGTGAGAACCAGGACTGGATGGTGTAGGGAGGCAGACCATACGACATGTTGATAGGAAAAGGAGACAGGCAGATGTGGAGTGTTGAGGAGGCGATCCGTACCTACTCTTCAGGTAGGATCATTGGAGGACGAACCAATAGATGACTTTCACTTTTCTTCAGTTGTGTTGTTTCACCGTTGTACTTGTACTTTCTAGTTAGGCTTGTATTCTGGCCCCTTTTACTTACTGTACTAACTAAGTTTACAGTTTAGTTTACATGTGTTCCTATCTTGCTGTGTGCTTGGTTAAGCGTGCTTATAGGTTATAAAGGCAATGCCTTCCCAGCTATAGAGAATACACCTTTAGTGCTATTTTCCCGCCCCTGGCCTATGGAAGGTGGGCTTGGGGTGTTCACGACACGGGATCTGGGTGAGGGTCATGTCAAATTGGTATTAGAGGAGTTGGTTCAACCACAGAACATAGGACACTGATCTTTCTATTTAAAAACAATAGTGTTAAGTGCAGTGTGTGTGGTTATCAGTTTAGGGAATCCAGTGTTGGTGCAATGGCTGTTGTATCCATACACTAGGACCCTAAATTCTAATTTCTGACCCAGTGCACGGAAACACTGATTGCATGTGTCTTTACTAGAGTCTTCTTTGTTATCTCTTGAGTGAGCACACCAGGTATAACTTATTAACTGTGGTGCACCTATTTTTTTTCCAAGATACCTCCACGCAGACATCTGGCTAGGATTCTGAGAGTTGTACGCACTCATATCCCACTAAGCGATGATGACTTGCTACATGTCCCTTTTAATGTAGTGGCACTAGAGGAGGCACCAGAGGTACCATTACTTATTGGGCCACTGATTCCACCAGCCCCAGCAATGGAGAGTGAAAGCCACTTGAGCGTGTTCAATGATTTCCAGTGCCAGAGGACACCCTTGTTTAGGGGAGAGACAAACCCACATGCAGGTGAGGATTAGTAAGAGGCTGTGGTGAGAGTCTTCTAACTCATAGGGCCACTAGCTGATCTCATGGCGATCCTTGCCGCCAGCCTTCTACAGGAAGAAGAGGGAAGATGGTGGAGCTTGATGCTCCAAGTTCACGACTAGGTGATGCTATAACAACCTGAATCTGGAGCCACTCAAATGGTTCCACGTACCTAGTTCTCCACATGACCTGAAGTGCATTTCCCCAAACACCAGAGGCTGTCGACTAGTAGTGAGGGCCTTGGTGAGTCATTGGGGAAACTATGCCCTCTTTTGGTAAGGAATACAAAGAAAAGGAAATAACATTCAATAGCAGAAGTAGTAAACAACATTCAATTACTGAAACTAAATAGCGGAAGCAATGGATAATATAATAATGATTAAAATGATGCAACAATTATAAGTATTGAAGGAAAGCAGCAATCAAAACAATGTTCTGAGACAAAACTATGAACAAAGTACTAAAAGTAAACAGAAACTCCAGCAACATCGCAAGCCTAGGCTCAGTCCAATGCTCTCCATCTCTAACTAGAAATCATGTACCTGAAGTAGAAGGGCCACAATCCCTATCCACACCTGCAACCATATAACCTGTTTGGGCCAAAACAACGGGACCCAAACAAGGTGTGAGATTAATCCCAGCAGGAAATCACCATAAGATCTGTGCCCTAATGTCAGTGAGAAACATAGAAAAAGTAGATGAAATAAATTTAGTGGATAAATATGAGTACAATAAGTAAACAATCCTACAAATCTCAATTCACATTTATTTAGTAATTTAATTTAGTCATTTAATTATCTCCCAAGGAATCTATTAAAAGCTATATATTTCCAAAGCATCGAAAGTAACACAATAGGTATCTCAGCAGACTACCTAACTACAAGAAGTATAAAACACAAGCTTGTTCATTGTCTTGGTGGAATCATCACAACCAACGAAACAATATTCACACTGGCTCCCTGGGTGCCTCATACTAGCAGAACCCTGTAGTCAAGTAAAGGCACAGACACTCTAAGAAGCACCCACCGTCAATTCCCATGTGGTCTAGCAATGATAGGTATTGAATCTACGAGGAAGCATTTAGGTCTAATTCCCCCTATAGTCTCGATTCATAACTAAAGACACTCTAAGGAAGAAAAATGTCCAATTCCTATAGGTCCTACAAATGATACTAATTTATAACCGACTCTCTAGGGAAGCCCTTAATTGTCAATTCCCTCTTTAGTCTACAACACCAGGTTCACACAGCCCTGAGCAGTCTAGTTATGCGTAATTGATTGTCAGCAGGCCTATGTAAGTTCAAAAAATATTTTGATTATAGCTACAATGAATCAAAAGAATATAAATTGCAGGACATTCATGAAAAGAATTATCTCATGGTAGGAAATCAATGCAACAAGGTATGCCTCACTGGAATCCTAAGCCAAATGGTAGTAAACATCTAAAACAATGGAAAACACCAAAGGGGTGATCCTCAAACATGCTAACAAGCAATCATTAATCATCTAATAATCTCAAGCATACATCCAATCTAAGGCAGACAATAATACAAGTTCAAAACCCTAACATGAGATACCCGATACATGGGAATCTGACACTTTTTGCATAAAAACTCAATGACATTCAATGTAGGGAAACAAACCACCAACCTCGATCCTAGGAGATCGATATAATTGAACTTCGGCATATGGTTCATCCTAGAATGGAGTAGATTGGAAAAAACGTCTAAACAATTCAACATTAGATAACTATCATAAGAGAAAGAATCAGGAAATGTGGCCAAGGAAGAACCAAGAACTCACCGTTGCGATTCTATGGAAACCGACGGCATTCGATTTGGATAACTGGTGACGAATCAGCGGCTTAGAGAATATTTAGCCTCCTCGGATGCTCTAGACGTAATTAGGTGAAAACAGGACGGAAATATGGATTAGAAGCAACCCTGGTCCATTTAATGAAATAAAAAAGAAAATTTCATGGCATGTACTTATTTAGTACACGGAATGTACTTCTTTAGTTCATGGAGTGTACTCGCCTTTTCCGTACACTGCCTTATGTGGCCTCCACATCATCCCTACACACCGTGTGTGTGGCCTGGACATGGCCAACACACGACCTCATGCAGGATCGAAGTACACGGCGTGTACTTATGAAGTAAATGGCGTGTACATAGAAAATTTCTAGATTCTCATCTTTTTCCCAAAAATGACCAGAAATGGAATGAAATACCTGAATAGAAACTCCATGTTCTTATAAACTTCCCCCCTTAAAAAAATTCATCCCCGAATTTCCCTAACAAGGTGGCGATGAAGTAACCTCGAACAACTCTGGCCACTCTGATTGCTTGTCGTCCTCCCTCTCCCATGTCTCATCTTGCACACGGCAATGGTTCCATAACACTCGTACGAGAGGGACATATCGACCATGGATTACATTTGAACTGTGATTAGCAATACTGATATGATAATCCTCGAACGATGCATCCTGCTCCAGCTCAACCACCTTGTGTTGAAAGACATGAGATGTGTATGAGAAATAACGTTGAAGCTGAGAGACACGGAAGACGTCGTGCATAGCCTGGTACCTCTTAGGTAATTGCAACCTATAAGCAACCGGCCCGACTCTCTCCAGAATCACAAACGGCTCGATGTATCTCAGTGAAATCTTGCCCTGTCTCCTGATCCTCTTGTGTCCTAATCTCGGGGTAACACATAGGAAAACATGTCCTCCGACGATGAACTCCAAAGGTCATCTCCGCTAATCAGCATAACATTTATACTGAGACCGTATAGTAGACATACTTTTCCAAATCAACTACACCTGTTCTGTTGTCTCCTAAATAAGATGAGGTCCCAGCATACCTTCCACTCATACCTTTAGCCGACACAAGGGTGATGGGCATGGCCTACCATACAATGCCTCAGAAGGTTCCATCTGAATAGTTTATTGAAAACTATTATTATAGTAAAACTCCACTAGAGGAATATGTTTCTCCATAGAACCTCCCAAATAAAGGATGCATGCTCGTAGCGTGTCCTCTAGCACCTGTATCGTGCGCTCTGACTGGCCATCTATCTAAGGATGATAAGTTGTACTCAGAAGTAACTGTGTACCCAAATCCCTCTGTAGCCCGTGCCAGAAATGCGATGTAAAGTGGGCGTCCCTATTTGAAATGATATTACTTGAAACCCCATTCAATCACACAATCTCACAAATGTACAACCGTGCAAGATCATAGACACCAAAGGTCTCCTTAATCAGAAAGAAGTGAGCAACCTTCGTGAGCTTGTAAATGACACCCCATACCATGTCATTCCCTCGCGGTGAGCTTGTTAAACCTATCACAAAGTCCCTCATGACATCATTCTACTTCCACTCGGGAATGGGTAGCTGCTGCAAAATCCCTGTTGGTTACTGGTGCTCTTCCTTCACCTGCTGACAGGTGGAACATCTCATGACAAAACCATCAACATCTCTCTTCATACCTAGCCACCAATACTGGCAGTGCAGATCACGATACATCTTGGTGACGCCAGGATGAACTTCTGAAACTGAGAAATGGAAGTCTCACATCATCTCCTCGCGTATACTTACTGTCACCCATATGCATCCCTAGAAATTCATGATCTCATCCTCTCCTATGGTCCATCTAGGAAGAGGGTCCTCTATTGACCCGCTTTCCCATAGGACTAGGAATTCAGAATCTGATAGCCGCCTCATTCGAACTCTATCAAGAAGGGTATAGGTAACAGCTACAAAAGAAATAATAGTATGACCTTGTCTTTCGTGTACTTTCAAATTCATTTCAGAGAATAGAGCCATAAGCTGCCACTCGCTGCTGGCCTCCTGAACCACCTGTATCTGTGTCCTTCTGCTCCGTGCGTCTTCCACAACATTGCCTTTCCCAGGCATATAAGCAAGATCAAAATCGAAATATTGTAGGTACTCAACCCACCTCCACTATCTCATATTCATGTCACACTGCATGAAGATATACTTGAGGATCTTGTGGTTAGTGTATACCACAAAATTCTATCCCAGCAGATAATTCCTCCAACAACGCAAAGCATGAACAACTACAACCAACTCCAGGTCGTGTATATGATATTTCCTCTCATGTGGACTCAAATGATAAGATCCATATGTAACGACACGATCCTCCTTCATAACCACTACTCCACGCCCGATGCCAGATGCATCACAGAAAACGGTATAACTCTTCCCCGACTCCGACAAAACTAGAATCGGTGCTGAAGTCCATCTCCCCTTCAGCTCATAAAATGCTTAATCGCGGGCTTCTGACCAAACATACTTCACCCCCTTCATATTCAATATCATCAGTGGAACTGATAAGAATGAGAAGTCCTGTATAAACCGCCTGTAGTAACCAGCTGGCCCTAAGAAACTTCGTACCTTGAAGACATTCTTCAGATGATCCTAGGTAAATACATCTCTCAACATCTCTGGGTCTACTGATACTCCTATCTCTAAGATAACATGACCCAGGAAGTGAATCTCATCCATCCAATAGTGGCAATTTGAGAGATTATCATATAATTGATGCTACCTCAGTGTACTCAAAACGATCTCAAGATGGGTAGCATGGTCGTGTCGAGTGTGAGAGTACACCAAGATGTAATCCATGAAACCCACCACAAAAGAATCCATACAATGATGGAAAAATATGTTCATCAACGCCATGAAAACTACTGGTGCGTTCGTGAGACCGAACAACATAACCAAATATTCATACAGACCATACCTACTCCGAAAGGTAGTAAGAGGTATATCAGATGGTCTGACAAACAACTGATGATAGCCGGATATCAGGTCGATCATTGAGAAAACTATAGATCCTCGAAGATGATCAAATAGATCATCTATCCATGGAAAAGGATATCGGTTCTTAACCGTCAACTGGTTTAGCTTCCGATAATCCACACAAAGCCTAAGGGTTCCATCTGCATTCTTCGCAAACAGGACAGGAAAACCCCAAGGAGAAGTACTGGGTCAGATGAAACCCATTTCCAGCAACTCCTCCAACTGCTTCTTGAACTCCTGAAACTCAGGTGTAGCCATCTTATAAGGAGGAATAGACACTGGTTCCACTCTCATCACAATCTTGTTAGAAAAGTATACCTCTTGCTCTGGAGGCAATTCTGAAAAGTCTTCTCAAAAGACAATTGGAAAGAGATTAACCACTGGAGGATAATCTATCTAAAATTTCCCATGGTCATCATGATATAAGCTAGCAATCTGCTCTATAACACTGCCCAACCCATGATCCTCTGGTCCAGATCTGCTCTCCTGGAAATCCCATTCTCCCTAGTGAAGAAAATATCTGCCTTCCAGTGATGTAAAACTCACCCTACGACGATAGCAATCGACACTGGCCTGGAAGGGAACTAACCAGTCCATCCCAAGAATGACATCATAGCCTATCATTTACAAAACATAGATAATCCATGAAAAAAACACCCACCAACCTCAAGGGGACAGTCTAAGAACTGACGCACACTAACCGTTCTAATTCCCAAGGGAGTGTCTAGCATCAACATATCCTCAAAAGTATAAAAAGAAATTCTATGGTTTTCTACAGTATTCATAGAAATAAATCTAAGAGAATATCATGTATCGAAAAGTAGAGCTGATAAAAATAAGGCTACCAAAATTGTACCTCAAACTGTGGATGGTCCAGGATCCTGCTCCTAATAAATCTGCTATACCGCAAAAGTCTGGCCTGCATCGCGGCCTATTGTAGCAGCCTGAGATCCCTGAGCTGTCCCTCCCTAAGCTTGACCACTATGTCCATGGCCTCTACCCTAGCCTCAAAGACCTGAAGAACTCCATCCCCCAGTCTGCTGCGGAACTGGTTGTCCTTCTCCTTTACACAGAGTCGAAACTGATCCTCCTTCACTGGCTGCTAGAAGAAGAACTTTGCAGAAACGCTGCAGATGACCTATCTTGCCGCATGATCGACACTCCACTAGGTCTGTCGAGCACTGAGTCTTCTTATGCCTATTTTTCCACACATATAGCACACCACATGGTTTCTAGAAGGATGATCTCATCTACCAGAATGAATACCTCACTTTCTCGAGTCACCTCATGTAGACTCTCAGTGGCGCTTCTTTCTGTCTACCTGAAAAGGTTCAGCCATGGAAGCTAAACCGCCGTGGTCTAAAGATCAAGTCTCCCTCAGGTTTCTCTCCATGATAAGTGCCTGGTTGACTATAAGAGTAACAGAAGTAAACTGGAAGAAGTCCACCTGTGATCTGATTTGCTGTCTCAGGCCTTCCTCAAACTTCCTCACTAAAAACAACTCGTCATTCCCCATAACGGGAGTGAAATTCTGTAACTCTATAGAGAGAGAGGAATAATCCATCACTGTGAGAGTACCCTGCTTCTGGTTCATGAACTCTTTGGCTCTGTCATCCCTCAGTGTCGCTGGGTAGAAGTAGTCATAAAACGTATGCTAGAACACGTCCCAAGACATAGCTTGTTGGTACCCTGCCTGTGAAACCACATCCCACCATCTCTTGGAGGAATCTCACAGCATATAAGTTGCGAGCTTCAATCTCCTATCTAGGGGCATATCCAGATGCTCGACGAGGGATAGCATGGCTTCTAGCAATGACTCTGCATCTTTCGGTCCTCCCTCCCCTGTGAGCATGGGAGGATGCTGCTGCTGAAAAACCCGTGTCAGTTCTGCCATAGACGGGGGAGGTTGATGAGCTCCCTCAATGGTCTGCATGAACCTCATGAAACCCTCTCTGAACTGAGCATCAGCACCAGTGTCTGGAATCACTACAGGAGCCATGTCCGAAACGATAGTTGGAACTACTGGTAATCCCTGGACTGCCATATCAAGCGTACAGTCACTGCCTAGTTCCTGACATGCGACGGGAGGACGTCTTGGTGCCATAGCTCTGAAAAGTCAAAATCACACCATCTTTAATGACAAAAACAGTTGCAACATAATATATTAAAATGAAACAGGAGGGAAAAACATTAAAATTTTGTAAAAACATGACTACACAGTGTGTGAGTACCACTACATGACGTGTTTTCACGGAATTTTACCCTGGGTGTGTACCTTGGCAATACATGGCTATGTAAACCACCCGGATACACGGTGTGTTCTCAAACTACACAGTGTGTACTGACCCTTTTTCTCCCTACCCAATTACTCCTACTTTACTAGGAACATGGTCTGTCCCAGTAGGAATCTACACTGTGTGTTTTTCCACTACACGGTGTGTCCTTAAGATGTTTCCCATGTCTGTGTCGTTAGTCACACGGACATGTACATGGATCACTACTACATGACGTGTCAACATGTGCACGACATGTTTCCCTGATAATTTTCCTAACCCATGTATTCAAATAAATGGCGTGGTCACACGGCTCCCCTATGAAAAAACTACACGGCGTGTTTAAAGGAGACACGATGTGTACTAGACAAGACTTACCTAGCCTGTGTTGTTAGTGATATGTCCTGACACACGGATGACCCTACACAGCGTGTTACAGATGGAGACGATGTGTACGTGAATGAAACCCCCGACCCGTGTTGTTCGTGACACGGACGGATACCCAAGTCATACTACACGGCATGTAACCTAGTACATGACGTGTTCCTACAAGTTCTTTCACAACCCCATGTCCCTGTCCACACAGTCAGTGACACGACTAAAAACTAAACGGTATGTATTCATGATGTACACACAGTGTATTTTGGGTTTTTCTAGACAGTAGACTCAGAACTACATCAGAGCCAGAAAACACAGAAAAAAAATGTTTAGGTGCCAACATCAGATCTGTGGGGTCCCATACTCCCCGCGAATGAAAGCTTTGAATCATAACAATGAATATATCAAGAAAACAGTATAACAAACTCACGACCCGCCAAATTCCTATCTTCGAGGTCCCATAACACCTCTAAGACCAATGCTTGGAATTTAAGATAAAGAAGCTCTAAACAAACGATACCCTATCAACATGGGAGGTATTCTATCACAACTGCTATCACTACAACAAGCATCGTCTATCACAATTTCTATCACAACAGCATGCAAATTCTAATGCAACCTAGATGGAATGGAAAAATGCATGACATGTGATTCTCTATCAAGTGCCTATATGATGCCTGAGATGGCATACCGTCCTCACATCGGGTTGCAAAAAAATATAACCACAAACATATAAACAGTAACAACACAAAAAAAAGTGCACCACCCAATGATGAAATCTGGTAAACTGTAACATTTGCAAAACGTGAAAATTGCAACATTCGAGGTAATGTAGATTTTTATTTATACACAGGTTCTAGAACTCCCGAGAACAACTATTTTCCATTTACCTATTTCGTCCTATCCATATATAATGTTGCTAAACAGTGAGTCAATAGAAAAGGAAAGAACAACTCTAATACCACTTTGTAACGACCTGAATCCGGAGCCACTCAACTGGTGCCCCGTACCTAGTTCTCCACATGACCTCAAGCACGTTTCCCCAAATTATAAAGTCTACTGATTAGAAGAGAGGTCCTTGGTGAGTCATTGGGGGAAACTATGCACTCATTTGGTAAGGTATACAAAGAAAAGGAAATAACAGTCTATAATGGAAGCAGTAAACAACATACAATAACTGAAACTAAAAATCCAAAGCAATGTATAATATAATAATGATGAAAATGATGCAGTAGGTACAAATATATAAGGAAAGAAAAAAACCCAACAACTTGCTGAGATACAACTGAGAACAATGTACTAAAAGTAAACAGTATCTCCAGCAGCATCGCAAGGCTAGGCTCGATCCTATGCTCTCCAGATCCAACCAGAAATCATGTACCTGAAGTAGAAGGGACACAATCCCTATCCACACCTACAACCATATAACCTATTTGGGCTGAAAAGTGGGAACCAAATAGGGTGTGAGACTAATCCCAATAGGCAATCACAATAAGATCAGTGCTTTACTGTCAGTGAGAAATATAGAAAAAGTAGATGAAATAAATGCAACAGAGAAACAAGAGTACATTAAGTAAACAATCCTACAAATCTCCATTCACATTTATTTTGTAATTTAATTCAGTCATTTAGTTATCACCTAAGGAATCTAGCAACAACGCTATATTCTGAATGCCTAGCAAGTAACTCAACATGTATCTCAACAGACTACCTAACTACAAGCAGTACAAAACACAATCTTGTTCTTTGGCTTGGTGGACTTGTCACAAACAACAAAAAAATATTCACACTGACTCTCTGGGTTTCTCGTACTAGCATATCCCTATAGTCAAGTATTCCTGCAAAGGCACATACACTCTGGGAAGCACTCACCGTCAATTCCCCTATGGTCCAACAATGATAGGTATAGACTCTCTGAGGAAGAACTTACGTCTAATTCCCCATATAGTCTCGATACATAACTAAGGACACTCTGAGGAAGCACAAAGTAAAATTCCTATTGGTCCTGTGAACGATACTAATTTATAACAAACTCTATAGGGATGCCCTTAGTCGTCAATTCCCTCTTTAGTCTATCGCACCAGGTTCACATAGCCATGATCAGTCTAGTCGTGCATAATAGACTGTCAGAAGCTCTAATTAAGTTCAAAAACTACTTGGATAATACCTAAAATGCTTCAAAAGCATATAAACAACAGAAAATACATGCAAATTGTTATCTCAAGGCAGGCAATCACTGCATTAAGGTATACCTCACAGGAAACCTAAGCCAAATAGCGGTAAATAGCCAAAACAAGTCAAACACCCATGGGGTGATCCTAAAATATGATAACAATAAATAATTAATCATCAAATAACCTCAATAATACAAGAAATCTAAGGAAGAAAATAATACATGTTCAGAACCCTAACACGAGATACCCAATACATGGGAATTATGCCCTTTTTGCACAAAAACTCAAAGACATTCAACGTAGGGAAACAAACCACCTACCTCGATCCTAGGAGATCGATATACTTGGAACTCAGCCTGTGGTTTGGCCTAGAATGGAGAAGATTTGAAAAAACAACTAAAATGTTCTACCTTAGATAACTATCACAAGAGAAGGAATCTGGAAACATGTCCAAGGAAGAACCAAGAAGTCACCGCTGTGATTCTATTGCAACCGATGGCGTTCAATTCGGATAAATGGTGATATATCAGCGGCTTAGAGAAGATTTAGCCTCCTTAGATGTTCTGGAAATAATTAGGTGAAGAAGAAGATAGAAATATGGATTAGACGTGAACCCGGTCCGTTTAATGAAATAAAAAGACAAGTACACATTTTGTACTTCTTGAGTACATGGCCTGTACTCGCCTTTTCCAAACACTGCATTAAGTAGCTTCCACATCATCCCCACACACCGTGTGTGTGGCCCAGAAACGGTCAGCACACGGCCTCACACGGGATCAAAGTACATGGCATGTACTTAAAAAGTACATGGTGTGTACTTAGTAAATTTACATATTCTCCTCTTTTTCCCAAAAACGACCAGAAAAGGAAAATCATACCTGAAAAGGATGTCCATGTTCTTACAGACGCTTCTCTGGGCATACTTTGAGAGCCTGTTTCGGGTATATTTTTTCCCAACAACTCTTCGTACAGTGCACATACAAGAGCTTCTTCATTTATAGCAGGGTAGTATGACTATAGCTCAGTAATTAGTGAGGCTCACTGGCCTCTCACGCTACTCCACAGATATGGTGTGAGACCCACTATTTAGAGCCGAGACCTTTGAGCAGGGACTCAGGAGGGATATTAGGGCTTTGATGATCACACTCAGCATCCCGATGCTAGTGGGGGTGTTAGAGAAATCCCTCTTAGTGGAGTGTTTTATTACTGAGCAGTCACCGGCAATAAGACCCACCTCCAGTCATCACGTCGAAGAATCTTCTATAGCTATTAGAAGATAGATGTCGTAGAGGTCCAAGAGTACCAGACCTACAGGTGGACAACCACATGACTCAAGATCGGTTGTGTGGGGCACCCAAGGTGGAGCCAAGTATAGAAGGGGAGGGAAGTGTTAGAAATGTGGAGGGAGGGGTCACATGGCTCGTGATTATCTGAACAGTCATACAGATGATCAGTAGATGGTCGAAGGGATGCCGAGGAAGAGACGGATGTTCGATTGAGGTGGTTTGCTGGGAGCAGGTGGACATGGCAGGGGAGCTGGCCGTGTAGCTAGTGGTGGGAAATGATTTGAGATGTTACCTCCACCACCACCAGGAGGTCCACCCCAGCTGTAGGGAGCAGGTGGACATGAGAGAGCTCAGCTCCAGGCAACTGAGGCTTATGATCACGATGATCTAGAGATGATACGATGTACGATCTGTGTCTACTCTAACATAGATGAAGTACTTATAGAAATAGGTTTTAGTCATTATTTTATTACCACTACCCTCGTTCATATCTCAGAGATTCTGATAGAGCTGTTGAATCGATCATTATGGCTAGAGACTCCTACAAAAGTGGATTCGACAATTACGCACTGGTGCTGGTAGTGTGAGATTACTCTAGGAGGCGAGAGCATCCGGTGGGATCTCTTAGTAGCGGCATTGTGGACATAAGAAATCTTCTTGGGTATGTACTGGTTATCTATAGTCCATGCTCAGATAGAATATATTAGGTGCAAAGTATGGTGTGTCTGCACAGATGGGACTAGGTTTACCTTCACTAGCGAGAAGGGAGCCTATGCAACGCAGGTTGGACTTACCCGGAGGAGGGTGCATCCAATTAAAAATTAGTTGGTGAGACTTACCCTAAGAGATATTGATGTGGAGAGCCCGAGAAATCCTCTACTGGTGGAACAATACTTAGATGTCTTCCCTGATGATGTTCTGGGTCTACCTCATTGTAGGGAGGTGGACTTTTACATTGACTTGTACCCTGGGATGGCACCACTATCTACACCAGCATATCGGATTTCTCCCACATAGCATTGTGAGATGCGTATACAGCTAGAGAACATGAAGGGGAAAGGATTCATCCAGCCCAATTTCTCACCTTGGGCAGCCCCGATGTTGTTCGCCAAGAAGGCAGATGGGAGCTTGAGACATTGTGTCGACTACCGCCACCAGAACATTTTGATTGTGAAGAACAAGTACCCACTCTCGAGTATTGATGACCTCTTTGATTAGCTGGAAGGAGCACGAAGGTTCTCAAGGATAGTCCTCAGATTAGGCTATCACTAGCTCAGAGTGTGAGACGAGGATGTGCCGAAGACGAACATCAGATGTCTATACAGACATTACGAGTTCTTGGTTATTCCAGTTAGTGGAATCGACTCTCTAGAAGTATTCATGGGACTCATGAAAATGATCTTTCATCCATACCTTTATCACTTCATAGTAGTCTTCATCGATGACATTCTGATCCACTTCACTTCTGAGGAGGAGAATTCCTATCATTAAGAGGTAGTACCAGACACACTTCGAGAGCACCAGATTTATGGTAAGCTCTCAATGTGCTAGTTTTCGATCTGATATGTTCACTTTCTAGGACAAGTCATATTGGAGGCTGGAGTTATAGTAGATCCAGCAAATATTGAGGCGGTACTTTCTTGGGATCCACCCAAGAGTGTGACAGAGGTATGAAACTTCCTGGTTTTGGATGGATATTACCGGAGGATTGTGCCAGATTTCACTAGAATTGCAGCACCACTATCATCCTTGACAAAAGAAGGGGAAACCCTTAATTTGGTCATGGATATGCCATGGGAGTTTTTAGTAGCTGAGGAAGATGCTGACTAGTTCCCCCATCTTGAGGCTTCAAGAGGAGGGTGTAGGGCACATAGTTTTCTACAACGCATCAGGGACCATACTCAGATGTGTCTTGATGTAGGAGAAAGCAATGATCACATATGGTTCTCGACAACTATGATAGCATGAGAAAAACTATGATGCCCATGACCTGGAGTTAGAAGCAGTGGTCTTCTTCGTGAATATGTGGTGACAATATCTGATGGGTGAATGTTTTACAGTCTATTTGGATAACAAGAGTCTCATGTATATCTTCTCTTGGTGGGACCTGAACCAGAGACAATGACGTTGGATAGAGTTCCTTCAGGACTATTACTTTGAGATAGTCGATACTCTTGGGAAGGGGAACATTCTAGAAGATGCACTCAGTAGGAGGTATGGTATACAGCTACTAGGAAAGGCAATGAAGTAGTTTTCTTCTTTACAGATATCCTTTATAGATAGAGATATAGTGGATTTTATTACGTTTGTTACAGTCACTCCCCAACTTCTTCACCGAGTTAGGGAGGCACAGTGTGGGGACACTGACTGTAAGACATGACGTGCTCAGATATCCACAAGACATACACCTGATGGATTTTATGAATCAGAGGATCATGTCATCCTCTTCTGAGGATGTACCATGGTACGAGTGTCACTTCAGGAGGAAGTTTTGAGGGAGTTCCAGACATCCCCTCTATCGGTACATCCAGGAGTGGAAAAGACCTACCAGGATCTATAATGACAACACTGGTGGCCGAGAATGAAGAAAGTAGTTGCAGAGTTTGTCTCTCGATGCCTCACTTGTCAGCAAGTGAATACAGAGCATCAGGTACCAGCAGGCTTGGTTCAACCTTTGGAGGTCTCAGAGTGGAGGTGGGATGGTTTATCCATGGACTTCATGACAGGACATCCACGTACATCTAGAGGCCATGACTCTATCTGGGTGATCATCGACTGACTCATAAAGTCAGCCCACTTCCTACCGATCAGAGAGTAGGATTCAATAGAGAGCTTTGGAGGCCTCTATGAGGAGGATATTGTGCAGCTACATGGAGTACCATTGACGATTTTCTCCAATCATGATGCACATTTTACTTCCTGGCTATGGAAGGGGTTTTAGGAGGCATTCGGGACACAACCTCATTTGAGCACCGCCATACATCCTCAAACGGATGGCCAGACTGAGTGGGCCATACAGACCCTCGAGGACATGTTGCGTACTTATGTCATCAACTTCAGTCGCATTTGGGACGATCAATTTCCTTAGATAGAGATTTAATACAACAACAGTTATCACTACACCATTAGGATTGAACATTTTGAGGCATTATCCAGGCGACCATACAGATCACCTTTGTGATGGACTGAACCAGGGGAGTCACCAATCGTGAGACCAGAGATGGTATGTGATACCAAAGAGAAGGTTCCAACCATCTAGGAGTGGATGAAGACTGCACAAAGTAGCAGAAGTAGTATTCCGAGAGGAGACAGAGACCTCTAGAGTTTTAGGATAGTGCCCATGTCTTTCTACGGGTCTCACCCCAATGAGGTTTGCGGAGATTCGGACGAGGAGGCAAGTTATCTCTGAGATTCATTGGACCCTTTCAGGCCCTCAGCAGAGTTGATGAGGTGGCATATTGCTTAGATCTTACACCTTAGTTGCATTGAGTGCACGACGTCTTCCACGTATCCCCGCTGAGGAGATACGTGCATGACCCTTCTCACATCATCGACCATGGCGAGATGAACGTCGACGAGGGGGAAAACTTTACTAAGGTTCTCGTAGAGATTGAGGATCAATAGGAGAGAGACCATTGTGGACAGTCGATACCTCTGGTGTGCGTTTGTTGGCAGCACAGGAACCTCCCACAGAGGAGATGGGAGCGGGAGGCTCAGATGCATGCTCAGTAACCCCATTTGTTCCCTTAGTTTGAGTTATGGCTTACTGAGACGTAAAACCATGAGGTGGGAAGAATGAGATGTCCCCGAAATTTCCATGTATTTTTTTTAAAATACATTGGAATTTTTCAAGTCCGCAAAAATTTACGACACGTGATTCCAAGGCCTAGAGTGCCCAAAAAGAATTAAAGAACTTTTCTTGTGTACTTTTAGTAAATGTGCGGGGGGTTTTCATAAATTTTGAACCGGTTCTCAAAATTTAATTCCAAGGGCACCGTTGAACTCGCAGTGCCAGTATTCACTTCAGAAGAGTTTCACCAAGATGAAATATGGTTGTGGGTGGAAGTTAATTTTTGGGTTTTTTTCGTGGAAATAATAAAATAAAATAAACACACATTTAATTGTATTTTTTTGTAACAACCCTCTTGTGGATATTGTGAAGGTGGGGAACACAGGAGTTTTATTCACCAAATTGAATGCTTGGTGGTGGGGACCACCTGAGCTAGAAAAACCTTTCTTGAGAGGTTATGATGGTGGGGACCACCCGATGCCTAAGCCTCTAAACTCCCTCATTAATTGTGGTAGAGCCTCTTAAACTTCTATAATATTAATTGTGCCAACCCTCCTACATAATAATTAATCCAACACTCCACTTTAATTATTCCAACCTATGAGATTAATTAAATCAATTTGAATTATATGCCAAAAAACATAATAGATTGCACAATCGATTATATTAGGGCTACAATTTCATTTCGGGTGAATTGGGAGACAAGGAGAATTGGGAGAAAAGCTCTCCAACAAAGAACGCCAACAAAGAACACCTCTACTTCGATGATTTATTCTCCAAACTGTGTCAAAAGATATCCAACAACGCTTGAACCGACAATCGAGGAAAACACCGACGACACCGACGTCCACCTTTTCCCAATGATTTGTCTTCTTCCTTGCGACCTCAGAGATGTCATCAAGTCAACAAGCTAAGGGTTTATTTCTTTTTTTTATCACTTACAATGTAAACCCTTATATTTCTTTTTTAGGGTTGAGATCAATCATTGTGGGAGGATAGGATTTGATGTTCATGTTCATGTTCTTGATGAGCCATATGCTACAATCCTAATGTAGAGGGTACGAGCCAAACGAACATGGCCCGACCATTCCAAAAATCATGTGATGTTATTCACGATGGAGGAGGATGAAAACCATCCATGGTTGGGGCCTCAGAACGGCGGCCGACACCACCGTAGGTCGTGACGAAGGCAACAACGCAACAACATCACCCCTCGGCCACCGCTGCTTCCACGCGACCTTTGCACCGAACACGACCACCGCCGCTGCCCCGCGACCTACGTGCCACCCTGCGGCCACCGCGCCGCCCTACCGCCGGACCGCCACCCGGCGGCTCGACCCCTGCCCTGCGGCCGGACCACCACCCTGGGGCCTCATCGTCGCCCCGCGAACAGACCACCGCCCTGCGGCCGGACCGTCATCCTCGGACGAGCCGCCCCGCAACCTCACGCCCTCACAGCACCCTCCGCGGCCCCCTGCAGCCCTCCGCGGCCCCTCACGGCCTGCCGGGCCGACCAGCGGGCCAGGCTGAACCCAATGGGCTGGGCCGACCTGAATTGGGTCGGCCCAGGCCGTGTCAGGCCAAGTCTGTCTGACTGGGTCGGACAGAACCTGGGCCGACTACGACCCATTTACTTTTTTTGGCCATAACATTGGCACTAAACGTCCGTTTGATGAACTGTCAGAAGTGATGCAAATATTGGAGCTAGATGGTGCCTTTGAGTATACCCCACTGGAGTTTTGGATTAAGATGTGTAATGGTTAGGTTGGATTGAGCACGAATCCAACAGGGCCCCCGGGACTAAAAGGATAATAACTCATATATCGGGTGTCCGATTGATGCTCCGTCTTTTGTTTTTAGACACCTATGACATGTAAAACATTTGAGATACTTCCTTGTAGATATTCGTGATAGTTTGAGTATCGAAAAGTAAAATTTTGAGTAGATCCTCCCAGAGACGAGCGAGCATAGTGCAGAGACCCAGTAGCTGGCTGAGACTAGATGACTGCTTACTGTTTCGACTCGGAGTGACTTGAATGAGCCCGTGGGGAGAACCTCTATGTGACGCGGTAGTCCCACAGTGGGGAGAACCTCGGTGTGACATGGAAAAAACACAGTACCCGATAGGAGTAGTACCTTTTTAGGTTTTTAGGGAGAGCACCTCTGTGTGACGCGGCAGACCCACGATACTCTACAAGATGAGTGAAATAGTAGTCACGAGGGGGAGCACCTCTGTGTAATGCGGTAGACCCACAGTGGGGAGAACCTCTGTGTGATACAGAAGACCCATTTTACTCGACATGAGTAGTACCTCAGTAGTCTAAGGTTAGTGGGAAGCACCTCTATGTGACTCGGTAGACCCACTGAACTCGATAGAGGAGAAGTTCTCCAGCAGCTGAGGTGTTCAAAATGTTACTTGTTACTACCCCTATAATAAATCCAGGTTTGATCTGAGTCAGTACCTAGGTTTTTTCCTCTTTATTGAGACGGATTTATTTATCACTTATGTATATGTATGGGAATATACCTTATTATGGTTTTCTGTTGATTTCATATGTTGTGGTTTATCCTTGGTGGATTTTGTGAGACCATGAGGGTCACTAGGTCCCTACTGAGTATCGTCACTCTCACCCCTACATGGGATATTCCCACACTTAATTGTGTTTGATTCAGATGACGTATTTTGCTGACTGAGGACGTGTGTACTAGGACTGGACGGTGCCTAGAGGTGGACCATACGACGTGTTGATACGCAGTGGAGACGGACAGACATGGAGTGCTGAGGAGGTGATCTATAACTACCCTTCAGGTAGGACCCTCGGAGGATGACCTAGTAGGTGAATTTACCATTTCTTCAATAGCATTGTATCACAATTATACTTGTACTTTCCAGTTGGGCTTCTATTCTGGCCCCTTTTACTTACTACACTCACTATGCTTACAGTTCAGTTTACTTGTGTTCTTATCTTGCTGTGTGCTTAGTTACATGTGCTTATGGGTTTTAAAGGCAATGCCTTCCCAGTTTTAGGGAATACGCCTTCGGTGCTATTCACCAGCCCATGGACTATGGAAGGTGGGCTTGGGGTAGTAACAGCATGGGCCCTAAGGGATATGTCATGATAGATAAATTAATTACTTAATAAAGATCATTTAAAAAATATATATTTTTAAAAACAAATTTATAATGTTTATTTAGGGACATCCAAATGAGTTATAATTTTAAATTTCATTGTTTCCGGGCTGTTTGTTTCATAGATTAATCGTCGGTTCCCATGTGTATAATTTAGGGAGTTCAGGACAAATAGAATAAAAACACTATAAGTGTAATGTAATTATATTAACATAAATCCAGGATATTATGTGTTCCAAATATATCATATGGTTATATGGTATGAGGATCATTCATTAGATATAATGATAATGAAAAATCATTACTTTATTTTGATGGTTTGTTAGAAAACCACAAACTATTATCATTTTATTTAATATAATGGTTATATACTAGTTACATAACATTAAATATGTTTTAATATACAAATTAATTTGGATTAACAATATTTTTTTACCTTCTATGATAGTGGTAATGAGAAACAAAAACTCATCGTCCATAAAGACCATGAATTAACACCTCACAGACGATGTTTTTATTTTTATAATTAAATGGAGAGGAGAGTAGATCTGATGATGAATATTACATTAATATCAAAAATAAATTATATATATATCATACTAGAGTTACCATTTCACATTGGATAGGGGAGGTGCGGAGGGGATAGGAAAATTAAAGAAATTAAAAGAGAAAGAAGGGGGATTTAACTCATGAATATCATCTCCTTAGAAATATAATTAATAAACATGGATATGGTACTTCAGTAAAAATAGAAGGCCTTAGACGTAGGGATGATTCCTTTGAATGAAATTTGGAATAATTTAGACAGGATTCAAGGATTATAAGTTGTAAAGAGTTGGGGTTTTGATGGGTGGTATTTATAGTTGGAGGAGAGGGGCGTTTTTGATTATTTTATTCATTTTTTAATTATTTTGGATAAATACTATCTATGGTGTTTGTTTATCTTACTAAGTATATTAAATAATACATGTTATTTCAAAAGAAAAGATACTTACATCATCCATGACTAAAAAATTAGTGTATTTGGCTTAAAATGTCAGATACTGTAAATTACTATATTTCAATATTCACAAAAAATTAAACTATTTCAGAAATATCCCAAACATTCCCTGAAACCATTTTTAAAAATTTATATGTATAAAAATTCACTCCATTTTCTGAAAACAAATTTCAAAATATTTGAAATATAATTTCTAATTAAAATCACTCTTTATTGGAAAAATTCCGATTTAAGAATTATAAGGGAATTTAGGAAACTTTGAAAAATTATTTATCATCACATAAAATGATCTTATAAATATAATAAAACAAAAAATTAATTTATGAATCTATTTAGTGAAAATAAGTTTTCTATTAAATCAATATATTAATTAAAAAATTGTAAATTAAAATTTATGATCCCCAAAAATACCAACAATTCATATATCATTTTTAAAATATTTATGTAATTATTATATGATATAAATATATCATATTTTAACTTTTGAGATAGCTGAATTTTATTTATAATTTTATAGTTGAGGTTATTATTCTAATGTCGATATTATTATTCATAAATGTCACATTACTATACCAATATTCAATTCAATATTTAAAAGTATACCACATTTCAATTGTGAAATGTAATATATTGAATAAATTAAATTTAGTAAAGACGATATATACCATAAAATCCGGGGGTGTTATATGTAATAAAACCATGGAACGATTTTGGTGAAATCCAAAATAAGTTTTCTAAAGAAGATGCGTCTTTCCTAAAATAGTGTTTTTATATCATTTCCTCTTCCACCAAAATAAAATATTACTAAAAATGATAAGATAATGATAATCATATTTACCATATACATAGATTTTATTTATATAATGGTAGAAACTTTATCTATATCTTCTTCTGTCAAATTAGAAATCAAATTGTTGATTCTATGAACAATGGACTACTAGCTCACGAACTGATGAACATGTTTTCCATCAAAATTTATCATGGTTTGATATAGCTACGAATTTAATTTTTATATATTATATTTATGATAAAATAAAACTCCTAAAATTATAATTTCAAACATATTTTCATACATTCAATTCCGTTTAAAATATTATAACATCACTCATGTGTGTGACAACCTACCACCTTGTGAAGAGATGTGATTTATTTTTCACAGAATATTTTCATGGATAGAAATAATGGTAAAATTAATGAATAAATGTGATATATAAAACATGATATTTATTCAATAAAATTAATACAACACCCACTACATTACCGTATCATCCTTTAAGAAAATGATGTTTTCACTCATGCGTATGTAGGCCTACCGTCTACACAAAGCATTGTGATTCACTTTCCATGTACAAGATTAAGGATTAGGTATAATAAAATATATAATGAATAAATATCATATTTATAACACTAATATAATGATCGATATTATACAGATATATCCTACACATAAGAAGATGGACTTTCACTATAAAACACGCGTCATAAAACATGGAAATCAATACAAGAAACAATGAAAATAATGAAATATTATTAACAAAATAATTTCCATTTCATTGGGTCATATTTGCTACAATAAAAATATTCCCTGTTATGTGGTGTATATAATACCCCTTTTATGTAATTAAAATAAATTCATTTTTTTCATGATGCTTAATTTTGAAATTAAATTTTATTCTTTCAAGTGGTTATGACATATTTGTTACCAAAGAAGTAAGAATATATTTTATAATCTGAAATTCTTTTGGGTTTCCCTTTATTTTTTTGAAGGAATCATAACATTTATCATTAATAACCTCAAATAATATTCATATGCATATTATTTGTATCATGGATATGATTAATTCCCAAAATTTAATCCATTTATGAAAAAAGTGTTTACTTTTAATGTTATTTGATTAACTTGTGAAATATCAATAAATACATATACTTTACTCAATAAAAATATGTTTTGATATGGAATATTGATCTTGAATTAAATCGTTAAATTGATATCATATGAATTCATAAAACATGAACAGATGGGTGGGGATGAAATTATATAGCCCCTATATGCCTCAATATGTATCATTAGACAAATCAGTTAGCTAAATTAAATAGTGATTTACTCAATGTTTTAACATTTTTTTGAAAGGTCTTGGTAGTATAGGTACCATGTTGTCTGACATCATGATTCCCAATAATTAAGTATTTAATTAATTTAAAATTAAATTATTATTATTATTATCTATGATATTTTCACATAGATATTATCTCTAGATTCATTTCATTCTCAATATAATGATTAAATGGATTTTGTGTTTATTTATTTACCATTCTATATTCAGTTTTCCATATTTCATGCTCAATTAATCAGTTAAAGGGAATATGTTTTCAGTTATTTACATTTAAATATTGATTATTATTTCTTTACACATGCTTGATTCCACTATATATAACCGTTACTGAGTAGTTTATCCAACACTTATTTTTTTCATTTCTCCCAAATATGAAGAAGAATTATTTGAATGAGATGCAAGGATTATGAACATTTTATATTGTAATGTTCTATGTTTCATTGCTAGTATAAAGTTTTTTTCATATTCATATCTAGTTCTTAAAAACTATTACAATATTTTTTCCTTTGGGATATGAATGCTTATATCCAGTTCCAATGTAATAAAATAGACACATTTTTTCAAGTTATTTGAGTTGGGGTCATTACTAAATACTAATGGTTTTGAAAACCAACATTTTAAAGAAGATATTCTTATTAGGTATCCCCTTTTTATTTATTCGAGCCCACCCTCCCCTAGATATCCATTGTGTTCATCTCTATTTAGATGTGGTCTCCATTATCTCCATTTCATTTCGGTATTCCAACATTAATCCTCATTTCTTTCAATTGATTTGATTGGAATAAAGGAATATGTTCTACATCCATGTTATATATTATTCTATAATTTAACTTATGAATTTCATATAATATATTATGTTGGTTCTTGGGGTTTTGTATTATGTAAATTTGAATGGGGTTTCTTTATATTTTAACATTACAAATATAAAAAACAAAAAGTATATGTTTATTATAGAGGAATAATAGTAGGTGTAACTTTATACACTTTTTTCATCAATAATGATGAATAGTTGAATAATTTAACTATGTTTATCTTGGAAATTATCTTCTAAAGTATATTTTTTTCTTATTTATGAATTATAATTTTATATATAACTATATTATTCTTGGATATTAAATGATCATGTGAATTTTAGTATTATTTTTAAATTATAATTTTATATTAGTGTTTTAGATCTTAATTACAATTCATTTTGTTAGAATCTATATAAATATTTGAAATATTAATTTTTATAAAATATTTTTATGATTTTTTGTTTTATAATTAATATTTTTCTGATAGATTTATTTTTAATAACATTATCATTACTTAACTAAAAATATGTGATTTTAGGAACCATTGGAAAAATACATAACTATTTTTAACACATTACAAAATAGAAACAACAATATGAAATGGGTTGTGTAATAATGTTATTATATGATATTAAATATTAATTATTAGATAATAAATGCATTTTTTATTCTGTTTATTAATGTTTTTGGTATTTTATTATGTATAGTTATTAGTCATTGATGAAAATAATTTCAATGTTGTGGTTATATATACGTGGAATTGTGTTATAAAATGGAATAGAATTATTGAATTGTGGATTTAGGTGGTAAATTTAAGGTTTTAATTATCTCCAAAGGGTCTTTACCTTTTCAAATTGTATTTTTCATGAAAAACTATGTTTTTTATAATTTTTTATTCATGTATATTTTTTTATACAAATAAATGAGGACTCATTTAAAATTATTTTTAATGTGATAAAAATAATGTAAATAAGTCACTTTTTCCTAAATAAATTTCTTATTTGGTAATGAAATCCGAGAAATAAAATAGAGAATGGTTGGATTCCTTATACATTTTAAATAATTGTTTTTAGAATTTTTATATCATATTATACATTGATATAGAAAAATTCAAGATCTATTTTAGAATAATTAAAAAATTATGAGTATTACATATATTCTATTTTTTCTTAGGATGGTTTCAATAAATATATTATGCTATTGTGGTTATTTTCAAAATATTTAATGATTTTAATGGTTGACATTTGATTGAATGATCTATATTTTTCAATTTATAAATCATTTATCTTTATAACTTATGTATGAGTACACCATAAATATGTTATGCTATGTTTCCACTTAATGATTCCATATTTCAATATTTTCATTCCCTGTATCATGAATGACCTACCATAATAATATAATTTTCATGTTTTATTATAATTTTGAAAAATAAATTGTGAATTCAATAGAAAACCTCTTTTAGTGACGTGTTTATCATAATATACTACATTGTTTGTTTCATGGAGATGGATCAGGCTATGCTAGTTGAAAATATTATTCCTATTAATATATTGTATAAAACATATAACTTCAACTATGATATCATGATTTTATTAATTATATTTTACAATGTTGATATTAATATAATAATTTTTGGAAAAAAATGGAAATAAGTTTGATGTATGAAACTAATTAAACGTAAAACAAGTTTAAATATTAATTTTATTGTTTTTAAGCATTGAATTCATTAAATATTTAGATATATGGCTCATACAATTCCCTAGATATATTTTTTTTGGGAATCCACTGGTTATGTTTTAATAAGTTAGCAACTATATAACAAAGTAGATTTTTAATGAAACAATTTTTTCTGTTATCATAATGGAGATAATAGAAAATATCATTCTATTCAATATTTTAATGAATGGAGTGGAGTAAAGGATTTTATATTTGATTCGTTTCTATTTTCTCATCATAATTATAAAGATTGTATTCCAATAAAAGAAAAAAAAATATATGATTAAAAAAGAAGAAACTACTAAAAATGATAATTTTGACTGTGAGAAATTGATGGATGATTCCAAGAATCCCATATATAAACAATGTGTAAAAATGTTAAATCTAGAGTTTTTAATGCGATTGTATCATGGTATAACCATGTATGGGGCTTATAATACTTTAATAAACTATATTAATATATTTTTTAAGGTATTATTTGTTGATGATGAAAATATTCCCTCAAGTATTTATTTATAATTGATTTTAATTGACCAACATATAATTCCTACAAATAAAATTCATTCATTGTCAAAAGAATTTAAATTTTTCGAAGAGGGGACTATTGGGATAAAAAATTATAATGAATGTTTTAAATCATAATGGAATCTAAGTATAGATGAAACACCATCTTGTGTGCCAAAAAAAATAATAATAGGGCACTTTACATTGATTCTTAGGATCTATAATCTTTTTTATCTTTTGAATTCATAAAAAATATAAAATTCAATACTTTCAAGATAATTTAGGATAATAATAAGTTGGTTCATACTATAGATGGATATTTATGGAAATAATTTGATGCACTGTATCCTAATCGTCTAGTTAAGGTGTGAAATGTTAGGTTGGTTTTATCATGGGATTTTTTTAGTACATTTTTTTCCAGATTATTAATTTTCACAACATTTTTCCAATTTTTATTTACATTTATAACATAAGCCTATAGATGTGTCAAAAATCACTAAATTTGTTAAGCATACTCATTTCTTGACGTTATAAACCAGGAAATAACTTAGATGTGTACATGAAATGTTAAAAAAGGGTTAATGTAGCTTTTTAATACTAGGTGTTCACATATAATGATTCTTTAGAAGAAAAATTTTATATGTGTGGTTCTATTATATGTATAAAAATGATTTCATGGCCTCATCAATGTTTTGTAGATAAATAATGATGTTAAATATATCGTATCCTTTTTGAGTGAATGATACATCATTTATAATAATTAAATATTATCATAGTTTTTTTACTAGAAATCGCTTATTCTTTCCAATAGATCACTCATAAAGGTATAACTGTCAATGGATTGATAATACAGTTTAGGCCAAGAGTCCAACATAGTGTTTTTATATAACTGATGATCTTAAATAATTAAAATATTTCAATTTTTCACTTAGTAATGGTTAATAAAATATAAAAAATTAAAGAATGTTTCCACTGAATTCAAATAAAATTGTATGAAGAAAAGTATCATCTTTGGATTCATTTATTGGTCATCCAATTTGTTACATTATTGTTTATATATAATATAAATTTTGAACATCACACATGAAATAATTCTTTCAATTATTCTAAATTTCATGGGTAATGTCAAAGATGATATATGATCACGACATGACATATTAGATTAGGGAATCTACATGAAAAAATTCTAATAAAATATACCATTTACAATCCAATAATACATGAGTGTTTTTTATTGATGAATGAATTTATTATACATATTTATATACTAAATGTATTTCCAACTATTTCTTGAAAAAATGAACGATGGAGCATTGATTTTTTTGTTTATTTTTTATAATATTTTCCTCCAACTATTTTCACTTGCATGTTTCATCTTACTATCCATATTCCAACTGAAATTATTCTTGGGGGACCCATTACATTTAATTGGATATATCCAACCAAAATAGATATGTTCACAATGAATTCTTATGTTCAGATCCATAATCACCGTGAAGGTTCCATTATGAATGGCTAATTAGATCAAGAATATATGAATTTCTATTCAATCAAATTGGGTGATGTATGAACGAGATCTAACTGACCAGTGAGAAATGAAGAAGACTGGTATGGGAAAATATATCCTACTTTTCAATAGAATCCCCAAAGATGGTTACTTCCATGATCATATAAATTGTCTATATTGATCCTTGCAGAGTTGGATATAGTATTTTTTACATTCCTTTTTAAATGTATTTTTTAGATGACTATATCAAGCTGGTTATGTGAAATTGTATATGTTATCTAATACTATGTAGTTTCAAATAAATCATGAACTTTTATTATATTTTATATATAATGAATATGAAAATTAGTAAGAACTCAATTTTTGTTACCTCTGAGAGGGATGGATACATTACACTCAAATTTTATTCCTCTGTGGTTGAAATGAAATGCAACACACCAAGGTTTTAGGAAATATTTTTTAAAGTGTAATTTTTTTGAGAGATTACATTGCACACAACCCCAGCATTACTATATAAAGAAAAATTATTATAACCTATCCATTAAATTATTTTTTAATGATAATATAAACCATATTATAAATTTATTATATATTAAAATGTTTTTAAAGTCGTCCAGTAGATTTTATAGGCATAAAATAATAGTAAATACATTGTTACACAAAAAAAGTCATATTTTTCGAAAAGATGTTTTGTCACCATTTAATGGCACACTTGTTTTAAAACTAGTTTTTTATGATTTTATAAATTATATTTTACAAAAAAAATTATTTCTGAAATCATAATATCAAAATTTACTTTGGTTGAATTTTAAATAATTTTCAGGTAAGTTTCATGTTTTGATGAATAGTAATAAAATATTGAATTTTAATTGAAAATAAGGTTTTTATCTAAATAATTTATATTGTTAAAATATAATTTCTATGGTTTTTAATGTATAATTATATAAAATTTATAAAATTTAATCCAATTTATGTAATTGGAATCAATTTCACATTTAATTTGTATATTAAAAAATTTCCACATTTTAATAATTTCCACATTAGTAACCCATTATCTAACCCCATCATCGATATTAATTTTAAAAATAATATTATACAATTAGGTATTTTAAATTTTTTAAAATGGATTATATATTTTTAATTATAATGTACAATATTGGTTAATTTTTTTCTTTTATATATGGATAACTCGAATAATATCTTTTGTAATTCTTAATAAAACGATTAAGGATAAATCAGATAATTAAGGGTAAATTTAATTTTATAAATATAATAATATTACCCTAACCATTGTATGAATTTTACTGGATGAGCAATTTTTGATGCAAATCATCATTTTAAAAATTTATGGCCTCTTCGGGCCACTTGAATGACATTATGAATTTTACACTATTTTATTTTAAGAAATGTCAATTATATAATACTCAGGTTTTTAAGAAGAATTACTTATTTAATATGTGTTTATTCAACACTTATAATTGACTATATATTTTAGTTTTAATAATTAAATATTTATTTCAATACTGATAATTTATTTTTATTTTTATTTATTAAAAAATAATTATATTAAAGACGTACATAATGAAGATGCAGAAATTGTTAAATTAATGTGAATATCAAATAAATGTTATTAAAAATATCAAAATAAATAAAATTCAAAATAATTAAAATCATACATAATATTTATTGAATAATTTGACATGTTAGTGATGTTTTAGAATAATGTTTTTGAATTTATCTTTTTTTTATGATATTTTAAAAAATCCGTTTAATGAATATTGTCAAAATTGATATTATTGATATTTGAAAATAAATAATATTTTATTAAATGATATAGAAGATAGAAAAATCTAAAATTGAGAAAAATAATTTTTATATAGATTAAATAATCACGCAAGATTTATGTATGGTAAATTTGTAATTTTATAGTATCTATACTAACTTTCGAAGGGTTTAAACACATGTTGTGATAATATGAGTTAAAGAGGTTAGATAAGGGTTAAATACAATATATTAGGGTATTAATGTTTCCTAAACATGTCTAAAAAATGTTGGTCTGGGCTATTTCCACCCATAATCATCTTATATTGTAATAAAATCACATTTAACTAAATTTTTATTGAAAATTAATTTATATTAATTTATTAATTTTAGAGTTTCCTAAAGTGCCCCCACCTCAATTATAAAAGGAAAATCCTCCCTCACATATTCACATGACATTGAACCGTATATATCGAGTAAAACATAAACATTACTCTTGAAAACATCATTATACAAGTATTGGAGATCTTGGTTTTCCAAAAATAATAATCCTATATTACATAAGAAGAGAATTAACGGGAGCCCACTGAAGAAGATGTAATCATTTTTACCAACTTATTTATGTTCATTTTTTCTTCCAATTCTTATTCATGTGTTATTCCAGGATAATATAATAAATATATAATCATTTTTATTATAAAATTTTATTTTCAATAAGGTAAAACCATATTCCCAAATTTATCTATCCCTTGAAAAATAAAAGTACCACACGTGTGTATGCACAGATTACCATCTCTAAATCATGGTGAAATTTGTGTTCCACCACCACTCTACTTGGATGGGTATAATGGTGGAAATAATTGATATATATAGAAAAAATTTCAGGATATTTATTCTTTATATTAAATATACCACTAATTTGTTACCATTTTATCATTAAGGGAATGATATCAATGCTAGTGTGTACGTACGACTTACCATATCCACAAAGCAATGTGACCCATTGTATATTTTCAACATTCAAGAGTGGTTACAAATAAGTATTTATGATTAGATATTATATTTTTTAAATTAATATTATTATGGACATGTTTGATATATATATATCTTATACAGGATAAATGATACTTTCAATACAAAATAAACATGAGAAAACAAGAAAATTAACACCCCAAATAGCGAATTGAATACAATATTATTAATAAACGAGTGGTAATATTTAATATTGGGATTATATATTATATTATAAATAGTATTATTAATATATTATAAGATAATAATATTTTTTAAACAACTATACAAAAGTTTTAGTCACATACAGAGGAAATCATATGTTTGGAAAAATATTTTCTCCTCACTTTTGTTTATATGGAATACATGCCTTATTCACCACTTATTTATTCTATGTGGTTTATATACAAGACCTTTAATATTATATAATTAATCTACATATATTCATGATATTTAGTGTTTATTTTGATGTTATATGGAATATTATTCAACTGATTACGAAGTGGTAAAAATTCCGTTGACAGTCTCATCATCAATGGAGATTGCTTTTGTTTAAGTCTCCATTGTGGAAAATTTCTCTTCCATGTCAGTGTAATCTATTTTTTTTTAAAAAATGTTTCTACTACTATCCTATTAACTATTAAATTAATTTTCTTACCCATTTTTAATTTTTATATAATAGTTTGAAAGGAATATCATTTTCATTTTCCAAATGAGGTAGTTTATTATTTTTTTAAGGAAATACAGATATAATGTTTTTTAACTTATACAGAACGAAATAATTTTACCAAATATATGATGAATTAATTTATTTACAAAGAATTTAAAATTATAAAAGGTTCTTTTCAAATAAAATATTATCTTTAATAATTTCACATCTTTTTAAAAAAATGATTTCAATGTTAAAAAAAGATATTTCTTTCAAATGTTTTTTAATTACTTTTTAGATTATTTTCATCTCTACAAACATCCATTATTTTATATATTTATTAATTAATGTTGATATATTATGATTTAATGTACCATATTTTTTAATGGTTTATGATTAGTGTTACTATGTATATTCTATTTTGATACCATTAATGGTTTATGGTTAAAGTATTCACAATTTGTATGTTATTTTTAATACAAATTTTTATTTTTTTATATATTAACCACTTATTATGAAGAGTGAATTTTAATTATGAAGTGATGGATGTGAACCACTATATCCCCTTGATGAATTGGTAGGTCACATAAGATGAATGAGTTTAGATATTGACTAGTACCATACCAGTTTATATATGTTGTTTTGGGTGAAGCCTTCAATGTATGTTTATGAGGTTCGATATTATGCATTACCTCATTGTGAGAATAGTTATTGATATTACTTGTGATTATTTTATTAGTATAATATAAACAGTTCTGTTTCATTAACACGTTATTATTTATATGGAATTAATTTATTATTATATATTCGTTCCATATTATGCTCATGATTATGTTTAAATGTAATGTGTTTCAGTTATTTATCTTTCCATAATCATTTATGATTATCTATGATATCTTACACGATATTTATACCCTTACGAAGCATCTAATATCTCCCATTTCTTATGTTTTTTTCCCATGGATGTCAAGATGTTTATTATGACAAATATTTAGGGTTGAGCGAGGATAATAATGTTGTTCTAAAAGGATTATCAATATTTTATTTAATATTTAAAATTGTAATATAAGATTCATGTATATAATATGGATTCTAGAAAAACTAAAGTAATCAGTCCTTTGGGATTAAAATCTTATATACATGCTAATGTAATAATGTGAGACACCAGCTCTGAGCTATTGTTGTAGGGTTTTGATCGTTGGTATATAAAATGTTTTTTAAAATCCTTGAAAACTAGATTTAGGGAAACATGAATTTGGGAATGAAACCCAATGATAGAAAATTTAAATACATCTAAATAAAAAATACTTATGAATTAGAGATTAGTTATAACCAAATTTTTAATTTATATTATTTAATTCCCTAGTTCATAGATTATACATTATGTCTCAAAATGTTACTATCTAATATTTTGTATTCTATATTTTTAGAAATTGTGCATATTTAATGGAATGAAAACTATATCAACATACATAAAAAATATAGGTATTTACATTAAATTCAAGGTATTGATGTGGGAGATGGGGATAAAAATAGTGTCAAATAATATAAAACTACACTCAGACAACTAACTTAGGTTATGAAAAATAACCACACCCACATAGTGCAGCTTGATCCACAACTTAGATGAATAATGATAGGCATGAACCGCAATAGCTGAACAATTGATATTTTAATTAGAAAAGATATTTATCCCTTTGGGATGCAAGGAAAGGTATACTGTTATCATTTCATTTCATTGTCTTTCTGAAGATTTGGATCAATAGTGGTCACTAATTAAAATGATAAGTAGGATGAGAGAAATAAAAAACAAGGAATTGTAGTATTTTATGGAAATTATCTAAGAAAAATATTTCCCTCATTAATAGAGGGTGGATATAGTGATACACTTCCTAATTATGAAACAAAATGAGGATATGAATACTCCTAAATATGATTCCAAATTTACTAGATTATTAAGGAATGTTGAAAACTACATACATTATTCAATGATTAAGATTTATTGTTTCATAGATGGGTTAAATCCATTCCTTTGAAAGGAATTGGTCTCAAAACCTTTCTACTCATATGAAGATATTTCCTCTTGTTCTATCAATATAGAGAAAGAATTCAATATGCCTTATTAAATGAAGAGAGAGTAAGAGAAGAAGAGAATAGTCAAGAAAGATATGGATTATGGGAAAAAGGGAATGATTGATTTCCCCACATGTGATAATTGTTGGCAGAAACACCCCGGTACCTTCTTAAAGGGAATTTTAGTTTTACAAGTGTGAAGATAAATTCCACTAGGCTAATGATTATGATGGAAAAAATGAAACTACAAATGTGAAATGTTAGAATGGTAAGGATATGGGGAAAAACCCATATAAATTTCCCAAGAATAAATTAAATATATCTTAGTATATGCAAATGGATAAAGGTAAATAAAATATTGTTACTATATTCAAAGTATAATAATTGATGTATTTTTGTTTTTTCATTCATGAATTATTTTATGATATTCTGGTTAAAGGAATAAATGAGAAATATACAAATTGTACTGTAGTACTTATTCTTTACTGAATTTTAATTATTCATGTTTTCATTATTATTTTAATGATATCCAAATTTAAATATATTTGGTACATTGTATTAAGAGATAAATTGTGTTTAGAGAATCTAATGATAACTTTATTTTGAAAATTTAATGACCTTCCTTCTAAATTTTTTTAGTTATTTCTCACGAAAATAAATATTAAGGATGAGTCTTTAGATTGAGAACTTGTGGAATTTATTAAGTTTAACTTTTGAAATAATGTTTTAGTTGATAACATGTGTTAACTATATTGTTTTCAATAATCATTTAATGGCTATTGTAATGTATTAATAACCATTCGATTAGTTCATTGTGCTTATGTCATGAAAATTCATCTTTAATATCTATCTATATGTTTACAAAATGAGGTGAACATATATGAAATATCAATCAAAGGATGATATTATTATTATGAAATATGAAAAAATAAATGTATGTTTATTATATCAAATTGTTATATGAAAAAGACCCTCAATGTGAGGAATATTATTTGGTAACAAAACTTTATATGTTTACTTTTCTTTCTCAGGAATCTATGGTCCTATAACCAAAAACAATTAATGGGTTTGTAATGGTTAACTTTAAAATGAAAATGTTCTCTATCATTATCCCTAAGAACATGAAAGTTTTATTTCCCTTCCATGTTCATGTTTTTAGTTTCTACTAATGTTCTCTTATTCAAAATCCAAATTGTTTTGGGGACTTTCACATTTCCATTTTCCACTTAATAAGAGGATGATTTATCAACCCCATTTCCAATTTGAGTTTCTCAAAAATGAATTTTAAATTCTAAACCATTCATTTTTGAAGTGCAATTTGAAATCATGAGGAGACAGTTTTTTGAATTAGGGGATAATGTAACACCCCATGATTTTAAGGAATGTTTTTTTGAAAAGAAAATCATTTTTAAAGTATACATTGCATGCAACACCTATCTTAACCATACAATGAAATATTGTTATAAACAATACATTGAATTAGATGGAATGAATAATTTTAATTACATTACTAAATTTATATATATTCAATTTTTTTTAACATTCATCTGATAGATTTGATAGGCATGATATATTAATAAATCCAATTTTACATATAAAAAGATATATTTTTCTAAAGTATTTTTGTCACTTATTAATGGAAATAATATTTTTAACTAAATTTTGACACTTGTATATATTATATTTGAATCAATAAACATAATTTATGAATTATGAATATAAAAGTTCACTTTGGTTGATTTTTTATTTATATTTTTGATAATTTTAATGTTTTGATGCATAAAAAAATAATGGATTTTAATTGAAAATATATTTTTATTCTAAATAATTTATAGTTTTAAAATATATATTTTATTGTTATTAAATTATAATTAAATAATATTTTTTCATTTGATGTAATGCATGTCATTTTAATAAATTTTACAATGAATATGAGTATAAAAACATTTTAATTTATTGATCATTTCCACTTTAATATTCCATTTTCTCACCCCGTCAATGAGATTAATTTTAAAATAATTTTATCCAATTTCATGTTTTATATTTTTTAAAAAGGATTCCATATTTGTAATCATATGGTCCATATTTATTAAACATAACCATTTTATTTCTTGACATTATGAATACCAACATTATTAATTTTCATTATCATGGTTAAGGGTAAATCAGGTTATTAAATACAACAATAATATTATAAATATTTGAAAACAACACCAACACTTATCAAAATATTTTTGGATGAGTGTTTAGAGACCCAAATAATCTATGATATTATATTATGACATCTTGGAGAAACATGAATGACATTAATCCTTTCATAGTATTTTATTTTATGAAAAGTCAAATATGTCATAATCATGTTTTTATAATTTTAATAAATGGCTATTCAACACATATAATAAACTATAAATAGAAATTTTAAATATAAAATGTTCATATTCATCATGATAACTTATTTTTAATTTTTTAAAAATAAATAGTTATCTCAAAAACCTACACAATGATGATGCATTAATTTTTCAAATAATGGAAATACCAAATAAATAATATAAAAAATATTAAAAAAATAATTTCTGATAATTAGTGCCATAATATTTTTATAGATCACTTTTCATATAAGTGATGTGTTTTAATAATTGGTTTTAATTTATTTTTTATGAATTTTTTTACCAATTCAAGTAATTAATAGTGTTAAAATTGATATTAATGATATCTTAAAATAAATATTTTTTAATAAATGAAATAAAATTAAAAAATATATAAAAATAGAAACATTGATTGAGATAAGGTTGAAATAATCATCCATAGTTCATTTATGATCTGTTTTTAATTTTATTGTAGTTATATTATCCTTCAATGTGTAAAAACACATGTTGTCATTGTAAGAGTTAAAGAGTTTAAATAATTGTTAATGACAAAAGATAAGGGTAGAAATGTGACCTAAACCTATCTAAAAATTATTTCTTGATCTGATTTACAACCATAATCATATTATATTCTAAATAAATCACATTTTACTTATTTATAATCTAAAATTAATTACTATTATTTTAATATTTTGAGAGTTTCTTGAAGTGCCTCTCACCTCAATTATAAATGGGAAATTATTTACCTACTAATTAAAATGAAATTGATCCTTATAGAACAACAAAACCCCAAAAAGTTATCTTCCAAAAATGATTGTAAATTTTATAGAGATCTTTTTCTTCAAAAAATACAAACCCTAGACGCTTTAGAAGAGATCCAAGTTGGGTCCACCGAAGAGGAGGTAATCATTTTTACTAACTCATCCATGCTAATTTTTTATTATAATTATTCTTCATGAGTTGATTAGATATTAAAATAATAACTATGTATAATTTATATTCTGATATTTTATTACGATTATGGGAAAACCATATTCCATTATTTATCTATCATATGAAAAATGAAGTCACTGCGCGTGTGTATGTACGACATACCATCTTCACAGTGTGGTGTAATTTGTTTTTCCTCACCAGTATATTTGGACGCATAAAATAATGGAAATAATGGATATATATAGTACTTAGGTAATGATATTTAATATTTATAATAAATATAAAATACAATTCCTTACCCTTTTACGATTAAGTGAATGATATCATCGCTCATGCGTACATACAACTTACCATATCCAAGAAGAGATGCATTCATTATATAAGTTAAATGTTAATGAGTGGATATAAAAATGTATTTAATTATTATATATGATATTTATGACATTAATATTATTCTTAATATGTTATATATATATCATAAGGAAGAGAATCAGGACATTCAATGAAAAACAAGCATGATAAAACATGGTAATTAACACTCAAAATAGTGAAATGAATAACATATTTTTAATAAAAAAGAGGTAAAATTTTATAATCGGATCATAAATTATATAATAAATATTATTATAATTCTTTTATAAGTTAAAAATATTTTTAAAACCACTTTAAATGAGTTCTATTCATATACGGAATAAATCATACATAATGAAGGGGAATTTCATCTCACTTTTATTTATTTGGTATACATGAATTATTCGCCACCTATTTATTTTTTGTGATCTATATAATAAAAATATAATATATTGTCATTAATATGATAATATTCATGGGAATTAATATTTACTTTGATCTTATGTCACATACGAATTAACAGATTACATAGTGGTAAGGGTTTAATTCGTAATCTCATCATTAATAAATAGTTTGTTTTGTTTAATTATCCATTGGAGAATAATAAACTTCCATGTTAGTGTTTTCTTAAAATGTTTTAAAAAAATTTCTCCTCTGAAATTTTAAATCCTTTTTCTTACAAATGTTTTACTTTCTAAAAAATGGTTTGAATGGAATCTTTTTGGTTATTATCCAAATATGGCACTTTATGTCTTTTCTGATAAAATATGAATGTAATATTTTATCCATATGTGGTGTGAGTGTATTTTCCTAAAATTAGTTTGAATTAATATTTTGATGATCAAATAACTTTTTTACGAGGTTCTTTTCATAGAACTATTTTTCATTTATAAATTTGTGGCTTTTTAAATAAAGGATTTAAAAATAAAAAAGGGTACTTCTCTAAAAAAAAATTATTGACATTATTAGAGTATTTTAATATATTCCAAAATTATTTGTTAGAGCTTTTAATTTATTGATTTTGATCTCCAATGATACTATATAAGTTATACTATTGAATTTTTTATGATCAGTTTGATTGTGGATATACTCTCTTTATACCTTTCATGGTTAATGGTTAATATATTTACAATTCATATGTTTGATATCAAATATAAATGATTATGTTTTTTCTGTTTTACCCCTTTCATATGAGTAATGCATTTGACTTAGTAAGTGATGGGTTAGACCCGCTATCGCCCCTAGATACATTATCATGTCTTTTGAGATAAACAAGATTGCGTATTTGCTATGGTCAGACCAGTTTATGTCTAGTGGATTGTTTGATGCCTGGATAGTTTGTTTATGATGTAAAACATTATAAATTAACACATTCTATGATTAGTTATTTATATTTCAAGTTATTATCTCATTTGTAGAATATGTAGGGTTGTGTTTCATTCAAATTTGATTATTTATATGGAATTATTTTATTATCATTTATTTTTTACATATTAAGCTCATTTTTTTTAAATTACATGTGTTTCATTTATTTACCATTGTATAATAATTTTTTATTATTTATGATATACTTATCTGTATTTATACCCTTACTGAGCATCTAATCTCACCGATTTATTTTTTTATTTGTCCCAAGGATGCCAATAATTTTACATTGTCTAATATTCAGGGCTAATATTAGAGAATAATAGTGAACTAAAATGATTATATATGTTGTATTTTATATTTTAAAATGTAATGTAAGATTATAGTATGCCATTTGGTTTCCAAAATGGCTAAACTGATCTGCCCTTTTGGAATCAAATCATGTATCTGTAAAAATTAAAAAAAGTGAGGCACTGACTTTAGAAATCTCTGGTTGAGATCATTACATCCAAATAATGATATATAATTTAATACAATGGAGAAAAAAATTATAAAAAAAACTATAATAATCAATTTTAGTCTTAGTATTAATTTTAAAAGATTAATTTTCTTTTAAAAAAATAAGAAAAATTTATTTCAGTCTATATTACTTGGTTAGTCAGTGTGAAACACTAGTAATCAAATGTACAATTTTTTCAAACTAATTGAGAAGTGAACATGAGAACACAACATGATAGACCTATATTAACAATAATAACAAACCATTATTCAGGTCAATAGATTTTAAGACTCAATATAAAAATGTGCCTTATTATATTTTTTTTTATAAAATACTAATATTATATTATTACTCCCAAGAGTGAGTCACTATGATGATATGAGCTTTTTTTATTCAATGTTTTGTCACATTACATTTGTTGATTACTATGGATTTAATTTTATTTGGAATGACTCAAATCCCGAATTAAGATGAGCCATATATTTTGGAATCAATGATGAAACATGTATTTTATGTGAGTGATCATTTGATGCCAACATTCAGTGTTATTAGTGAAGTAATCAAAATACATATTTTTTTTATGATAGTGCGGATAGAGTTGAAATTGTTTCTAACCCTATTGGTCATGATAAATACATTCCATATAATAAATCAAATCTTATAGCAATAAAAGTGTATTGTGGACTTGAAGTGGTGGAGGTTAATTTTTATAAGAAACCATATGTTTTCACACATCATTTAGTGTAACTTTACATGATTAATATGGATCAATATTTTCAAATTTATTTATTTTGATTTTATTTTTGAATTGTAAAATAATTTTAATAAACAATCTACATGAATACAAGAATATCTTATTATATTTATTTTTATATTGTCCCCTCAAATCAACCAAATATAAATATTATTCTATTAAACAAAAATAAAGTGGTCATTTAATTAAATTTATCTCTAAATAAACTCTACCAAAATTGAACCAAATGACTTATTTCAAAATGAATGAAATACTGTAACCCTAAAGGAACCAAAAATCCTAACCCAAAATAAATAGAATAATCTAAAAAAATGTATCACTTTACCTAATCATAAAAAGAAAAACTGATCAAATGACCTCACCCAAAAAATCTAGTGATGCAATTACATAATTGAACTAGATGACCTAACCAAAAAATTATGGAACCCAAAAAGGAACTAAATTCCTTAACCCCAAAAACTAACCAAATAACAGAACCACAAGAAAAAAAATCAGCCTAACAAAAAGTGAAAAATTGTTTAAATTACCAAAAAAATTAAGCAAACCAAAAAGGATCGAAATTACCGAAAGAAAAATAATCCAAATGACTAACAAAAAATGACATGATATTGAAAATGAACCAAATGACCTCACCCAAACCAAGGTAAATTGAAATGAAATAAACATAAATGAATCAAATATCCTAACCAAGTATGAAATAGATAATTTAACTAAAAAATTATATAAACAAAAAATAAACTAAATGTCCAAACAAAAAATGAATTAATCATAATGACTTAAACCAAATTGATCCAAATAACCTCACCCAGGATGAACAAAATAATGCAAATGAATAATGAAGTAACCAAAAAATAATGTAAATGGACTAACCCAAATTAACAAAAATTAATTAAAATAAAATATAAAAAATAACCTCATTCAAAATGAACCTTTTTAATTAACCTAAAAATAAAATAACCCAAAAATGAACCAAACGGAATCACCCAAAATGACCAAAACTAGAATGACTTAATCCAAAATGATCTGAATATCATGACCCATGATGAACCAAATAGTATTAATACAAAATTGAATAACAAAAAATAATCCAATTAGACTAACACAAAATGACCTAAACAAAAATGGCCTAAAATTAATAAAAAAACAGATAATGTATAAAACAATGTTAATAAAAAAATAACATAATCATAAATAAATAAAATGGCATCAAACAAATAAAAAATGAAATTATCCTAAAATGACCAATAATGAATGTCCTAGAATAAATATGACATATGAAAATAAATAACAAATTGACTTCAACCAAAATATCGTAAATCCAAATGATCAAAACCAAAATGAAAAAAATACCCTGTCCCAAAATGAACTAAAGAATGTAACTGAAAAATGACATAACCCAAAAATGAACCAAATGAACTAACACAAAATTACCTAAAAACGAATGACCAAAACCCAAAATGTACCAAATAATATTACCCATAATGATCTAAATAATTGTACAAAAAATTGACATAACCCAAAAATGAAACAAATGGCCTAACATAAATCAACCAAAATTACCGAAACCAAAAAAAATTAACCAATCCCAAAATAAACCAATTGTTCTAGCCCATAAATAACTTATTTAAAAGACTACCAAATCATGGGGGGGGGGAAATAAATGCACGCATGACCCATACAAACTTAGAAATTTATTCAGATATAACATATACCATATCTTCTTATCCCTTAGTTCCCTTAGTGACATCGGGGATTTTTATACCAACTATATTATTGTCTCCCTTTTAATATGAACATAATCCTCATATATCATTTCTACATCTAATGGATGATTCTAATTCCCATAAATATTTTAATTTTCTGTAGACATCAATGTTGTAACATCTATTACTTAGTTTTCCATTCTCCCAGAGATTTTAAGTATGTGCTGCCTCAACTTCGCTTGTAGCACCTTCAGGTAATCTTGACTATACATTAGACCCCCAAATGACTATATAGATTACCAATCCTTTATATCATAGAGATCTATCATATCACACTAATCGACATGGCTATATTTTATGTATTAAATCATAGTAAATTTTCTAAACATAATATTAACTGTAACATGTATTAATTTTATATTTTTATTTTATAAATAATTGAATCTACCAATAATATGAGGTGTTGAATTACTCGCATGCATGATGTGTAGAACCACCAGACAAAAACAATGATCAATTATTAAGAAAATGTTTAATTGAATTGAAAAACATAGAGGAATTATTTGAGTTTTATTGAATCACATTCCTAAAACTCATTCATCATTCTTGTGAAACCAGTTTTTTAGAGAGACTATAAGAAGGAAATAAAAGATGTTACATGGGTTCATACAAGGGTAAAAAATTTAATATATTAAATTTTATTTTATTACATTATTTATATGAATTAATATTTTGGTAGGATCTTTATTATAATATTTCCAATGGTTAAGTTGTGCAAGCTACACATGTGATGTAATTTGGTGATCTATAAGGATCTTATCAGAATTAGCTATATAATGGATGATATGATTGAGTTGGCTCAAATTTTATAGGTATATAGAACATCTATGATTTTCTACTACCATAATATCTTGATAAAAATTTTTATTGGGTGAGTGAAGAGTTTAGTTACGATTAAAATTTAATATTTTTTTAATTAAAATAATTATAATTTTTATTAATACATACATTTTAGTATTGATTTTTCTTTTATTGGAATAAGCAAACAGAAATAAAAACACAAGGTTTCATTGAAGTATGAAAAACATTTGGGGTATAGTAATATGCGAGATCATGTCAAAAAATTGTTATCTTTCAGGTAGAACTATGTTTAATTGGGTACAAGCACAAATGAACCAAACCTAATAAAATATACCACACCAAAACTGAACCATAACAAATGGAAAGAAATAGAATTGAACCAAAAATAATTAAATGAATAAAAATTTTATTGAAGATATTGAAACTAAATAGAACCCAATAAATTCAAAATAATCCATAATATATTTTATGTTTGCAAGTAAACTATAAATTGATTAAATATTTTAATAGGATTATAGTTTTTTAATAAATTAAATATGAAACTGACACATTACTAGGATAAATATATATAAAAATAATGAGTTTCTGTCATCAAATATCAAAATTAATTAGATTTAAATGATTTACCATCGAAACAATTAGTATCCCTTATAATTTTAATCAAAACCAGCTACCCCAATAGGGAAAACCACACTTCTCATACCTAGACTACCTAACAACATTTGAATCATTTATTTAATATAAAATAAACATGGTTTAATAAAAAATTTCTAAAATTAATTCCACATGAACATTAAAATAGTCATACATCAGAGAATCTAAATCTCCATACCATTTATACCCCAGCCATCCACAAAAAGGTATAAAATAAAAAATAACCCCCAAACTAAAATATTCCTAGTTAATTATGATAAATGAAGACATATATAAAACTTTATTACTAAATAAAACATTCCCAAATCCATCTTACACAAAATAAAAAAAATAATCAATACATTTCCACTTAATTTTAAATTCTAAAAATTCCATTTCAAACCAAACAGTCCCATATAAATATATCGGTCATCAAATTAAGATAAAAAATAAAATCAAAATTAAAAGAATATTTAGAATCATTAAATCAATTAATTTAAAAAATCCCAATGTAAAACCATAACACCCAAGGTTCCAACTATGGGAAAATTAAAACATTCCATTATCTATATTAATTGAACTAAAAAAGACACAATAAAATAGGAAAAATGTGTTTTTAAATATAAACCATGTAAAAAACATTTTCACAATTTTAATCCATGGTTTTTAATCCACAAAATAATTTAAAATTAGAAATTTTATAATCTCACAACATTCATTTTGAAGAAATATTTAAAATATTTGATAAAAAATCAATTAAAATAAATTTTGTAATCTTTATATACAAATAGGATTGAACTATTTACCCGAAGTTTTTTAAACATAAATTAAATCTTAAATAATATATTATTGAAAAATATATTATTTCATTCCATTTCATTTGAAGTGGGTGGTATTGAACATTGAAGGGAGATTTACTCAATTGAAATTGTTTTTATATAACATTATGAAGATATACGGGAGGGATATAAATGAACATACGGAATAAAAGATTTTATTTTTTTATGGATTTAAAATTATAAATTCAATTTTAAAATAATTATCTTATATATGTTTTATACAATATGATTTAGAGGACCTATATGAGAAAGATGATGTATAATATAGGCTATATGATCATTTACCGTAGATATTAGGTTATGATCATGATGGATGAATTTTTTTCAACATGATAAGAGTATAGAAAAAATATGTATGGTCCCACATCCGGAACCTCTAATATCATAGGCAGTGATGAGTTGAAATAGGGAAATGCTGAGTCAGTAAAGGCCCCTACAAAGTAAAAAATAGGGAAACATTATCCATTCTAGGCAATGAAAGGAGTCAAAAGGCCAACAAGATGTTTTTGGAATCTATATCAACATTATTCACATCACAACCACCAACTACATGTATTAATTTTGATACAATAATGTAGATTTTTTTATCCATATATGATGCACCCATCAAAAGTGATGATGGTCGATGTTGTGGGTATGGTCATTCAATTCCTAGTAGTGATAATGATGGTGTTGAAGACGTAGAATGTGACGATGAAAATGATTAACTTCATTATGATATTAATAGTCTTGATGGTAGTGATGGTCTTAAGAGAGATATTTATCCCCTTATATTTCTAACCTTATATTTATTTAATAACTATATGAATTGTGTTAGTTTGATGGAAATTGACTATATATTGGTTTTTTAAAAATATAAATTATTTAAACTTGTAATCCTAGTAGTTGAAGAAATTAGTTTATTTGTTTCTGTAATTTATTATTTCAATTGTGATTTAGGTGGGAAAATCAGTTGTTTTAATATATTAAAACTATACCAAAATGGGAAAAAAGGAGTTTATAATGAAGAACAAGAGAATAAGAAAAATGTAGAAGGGAGCAATGAAGAAGGTGAGGAAAATGAGGAAGGTAAGTATCTGGATCATATTATACTTTCCAATGAGGATCCTTCCTTAGAGCCTTTCTAGATGAAGGCTACAGAGAAGGATAAGGAAATAATTATGGAAAGATTCTCCCAGGTGGATGTTAACGAGGAGAAAGAGGCTTGGATTAGTAAAAAAGATAAATTCATGGAACAAGGTTTAAATGAAGGGAGTATTAATTTTAGAGCGTATTATCACTCATGGGATAAGCTAGTTAGAAACATCGAATATCTACTCCACAAGGACCCAAAGATAAAGGCACATTCTCTTTTCTAGAATCTCTATAAGTTATGTGACTCCAGCAATTTCAGCCTTGTTTTTAATGATTTTGTCATTTCTTACGGTGTTTAACTTACTTTATAAATATGTTTTGGTATCACACTTATCCAATAAAGTGTTTTTGGAATAAAATATTAAACTTAGTAGTACTAAATATATCTATCTATATTTTATAGTAACAGAATTTAATTTTAAATAATATTTTTTTATTAAAGTAGTTTTTATAAACTCCATATGAACCATCACTATTAGTATCATATGGTTAAAAAGTTAGTCTAAAACTATATTAGAATTATTTATTACATTTTCATGGATATTCTAGAATGGTAAAATAACTGTAACACCCTATGATTATAATGTAAAGACATTGTATTTAATTGTGTCTATTATGAGCAACACCATGCGTAGAGAGGAATATTACATCCCCATACATTATGAAATATTTATTTTTTTTAAATAAATCTATTATATATATTTAAATGCATGAAACACTGGGTTATCTTGTGTTATATGAAATAAGAACTTTTTTCTATAGATTTCATTACACGCAAGACAAAAATTTTCCGAACAAAAACATATTATTAAAATATTATTATTTAATATAATAAGGTAATACATAGCTATTAAGATTAAGGGTATGAGTAGCAATAAATAACTTATAGATATATATGGATGAATTCAATGGTTACAATTTAATTATAGTTGAAATAAAACCAATTGATAATAGAGGATGTGTTTTATAAAAAATTATTTTTACACCCAACAAGGAATTTTATCATAATAAATTAAAATAATTAATAATAGTGAATTGTTATTGATATATATATATATATATTATATTCAAGGAATGTTTTTATATTCATACTATATAATTAATCATCATAAAACAAGAATATATTTAGTTTTATGTAAAAAAAGTTCTGTTTCTAAAAATAAATATTTTGACGCCTTTTAATGGTGAACCATTTTCAAAATAGAATTTTTGAAAATTATTAAATTTTCATCATCAAAATAAACATTATTTTTAAATTAGGAACATCAAAATTAGATTTGTGTTAATATGTTTTGCTAAAATGTTACAATTTTTTATGAATAGGGAAAATGTTGAATTTTAATTGAAAGAAACTTATTTCATTTAAATAATTCATAGGGATAAATTATATATTTAATTTTATTTAATGATTATTTTTATAAATAATATATATATATATATAATCCAATTTATTCCATTGGTATTAATTTTATATTGCATTTGGTTATAAAAACATTTCAATATTTGAACAAATTTACTTAAAAAATGTGGTTTCTCATACAGTTTGTCTGATTAATTTTAAATTAATTTATTCCACTTATTTATGTTGAATTAATAAAAATGGATTCCATATTTTTATTCAAAATAATTTATAATTTCTATTAAATTCTATTAATTTATTTACAAAAAAATTAGTTAAATATATTAAAATTAATTAACGGGATTAAGGAAAATATTATTTTACTTAGTGGTTAAACATTAATACTAAAAAAATAACCTAAAAACTTTTCAAAAAGACAATCTACGGTCATATTTAAACTTTATAATAAATTGACACTAAAATTTAACATTATTTTAGGAACATGAAGTAAGGAGGCCTCTCAATAGTGTTTACATTTTATATTACAAGAATTCCGTTTCTACTCCACTAGATAAGCACAGTCACCCATCACATCTACACACCTATAGATATATTTATCTCATCCAAAACCTAAATAAATAATCTCTCCAAATCCCTAACCACTTATAGGAATCCTCACATTGGGATGAAATCCACCCAATGAAGTCTTTTGTTATAAACCAACAGGAGGTACCTGAAAAAGTTGTAATGTTCTATAAAAATAATTTTTTTTATTCATTCACCAATTAGATTATTATTATATCATGATTTTATAATAACATAAAAATCTTAAATATTTCGGGATGTTTTTAACTTGGTGTCTTTCCCTATTCCTTGACAAACATCCAACAAATGTGAAAAGAAATCATCTATCCTATGTACGGCAGACTACCACCTCAAGGGCTAATGTCATTTGTTCTACAATTGATACCTTTAATGGTTTCTAATAATGATTTATTTTTTCATTAAATATTATTTATATGACCTTTATAATGTATTTATTATTCTAGAAATATTTAATAAAATATACCGTCATGCTTTCCATTTTGTGCGAGTATGATAACATCATTTGGGGACGTGTAGACCACTACCTCATCAATGTGATGTGATTCGTTAACACGTTAATATGAATATATTAAGGATGGTTTTAATAAAACTATGTGATATATATGAAATAAATACTATACTATAATATTTTTTATTTAATTTTCATTCTTTTAATACGATATGAAAATGGAAGTAGCATTCATGCGTACGTATGACCTATCATCTCCATGAATAGTGTATCAAATTTACTATTAATAAATATTATTCATTAATATATATAAATTTATACTAGATATATATGATATAAATTAAATCATTATGTTATTTATGACATAATTACCTTTCTGGTAATATAATTTATCTTTTCTTTATTAACATTTCACACATTGAAAAAGTGAAAATGTCGTTTGTGGATATGTGGAGTACTACAACCTCAAAGAGATGTCAATCCATTTTAATCCCAAGAATTTATATTAAATTCTATAATGTAATTTAATATGGTATTTAATATATAATGAAAATGTTGGAAAGACAAATATTACCATCATTCTTTCTATAATTATCAGTAAAAAATGGAAATGTTACTCTTGCGTACATATAACCTACCCTCTCTATGATCATAATGTTAGAACATTTTTCCTAACCATATTAATATATTGGTTTTAAATGTATAATTTATGTATAAATATTATAATTATTTCATGATTATTATTCCAAATATTTTTTCATAATGAACCATTGATTATTTTCTACCAAACGAAGTCATTTCTAGCACATGAACCGAATATAGTCAAAACATTCGACTTAAATTTAAATGATTATTTAATTATATATGAATTTTTAATAGGAGAATTAAATGTTATAATAAACATTAATAGGTTCTACAACATGTAAATAATTAAAATAATTTTATTATTCATGAAGATACAGACAAATGTGACAAGCCGGTCTCTAGGTAATAGATTGTCTTCACATTTTTTACATCTGTGAGATAAACATCATATTCACCAATTACAAATTTTATTTGGGAGTATCTAAAGCCTATTTTGGAATATTATATCATAAATCATTTTATATTTATTTTATTTAATTTTTTTACTTGGAATTATCTCGTATAAGGGGCATTATCTAGAAAATTAGCAACTGGCAAGAGTTATATTTAAATCTCACATTATTTTTTTATTGATAACTTTCTCTTAAAACAATAACATACCTATAGTAATTTTTCATTGAGAATTATATTTCTTCGGGTTATCTATATTATTGAATAAGGGATATGATTATTTCATAAATTTTATGCAATTTTCACAAGAGGTGTTTACTTTTAAATTTATTTGATTTACTAGGGAAATATTGGTAAATAAATATCCTTTAATAAATATGGATATTTAATAAAAACCTGTTTTTAGGAATTAAAATAAATTATTCATAATAAGAGGAATTATTTTGAAATTATTGTAATGGGTTGGGGACTAGTTATGTAATGTCTCGTACCTCCCATCTACATTACTTTGTGAAAATCAATTGTTTGAGGAGTTATGGGATGTCACAATGGAACATTTCAAAATTTTATTAAAAATATTTTTTTTCCAATGGTAGCATATCTAATGCTGATTCATCCAATAGTAGGAAGTGATGGTAAGTCACCAATGATGAGTCACCCAACAATGACTCTTCCACTGGTAGCTCATCCATCGTTGACTCACAGCGGTGTGTAGTGAATGTGAGTCTCAACGGGGAGTCACTAATGGTAGGTCAATAGCGATGACTCGCAATGGTGAGTCAACCAATAAGGACGCATCCAAAAAATACTCATCAAACAATGACCCATCCAACGGTGAATTTTCCAACACGGAATTCTCCAATAGTGAGTTTTCCAATGATAGGTCACAAAATAATGTGTCATCAAATGGAACTTCATCCACTGGTGAGTCATTTCCAAGAGTTTATCAAAATTTCAATTTCCACCAATTTATATATTTTGTATAGCTTCACCCCATTAATGTTTTATTTGATGTAAATTGTGTTTAATGCCATATTTAGGGGGGTAGGGGTTGAATCCTTTTTAAGGGATATAAAATATATCATTAAATTAAAGACACTATGGGGGATCCTAATTGGCCATGTCTTGTGGTCATGGACTATATCCACTATTAATGGCTTTTAAACAGTTTCATCCATTGAGTTTGGAGCTTGCCTTTATAAATCCATGATGCTATCTCCCTTGTTTTCTTCCCTTTTCAATTTATACATTATATCCCTAGAACACTTCTTCCCCGAGGAGTCGTGTGGTGGTGGTTTGATCATTGCTTGGTGTTTTCAATGGAGTTATCTCTTACTTGTTCACCCCTTCTTTTGCACATTAAAAAATTAATAATTGTTTTGACATTGTAGTAGAGACACCTTCATCTCTCTTTTATTTTTGTATCATGAGGGGTGGGTGTATGAATTTCTCCTTTGTGAATAAAGAAAAATACCAACTTAATAATGATAATACAATTTGATTATGATTAATATATGGGTCCAGGTAAAGTGATATGTTATGATATTTTATTTTTTGATTGTGTGAATGTATAGGCTATAATAAAACATAAAATATTTTCAATTTGCGGTTCTTGGACGGATAGGGAATGTTTTTGAATTCATGTTGGTCTGTTTCTAGTTAAAAATGCATTGAATCAGTTAATCTTATATATTCATCTAAATTAAATGTATTCCGTAGGAATATATGGTTTATGTGATAATACCATAAATATTGTGGATTTGAATAAGGGATTCCCTATGAAATTTGGAAGTATTTATTTCTCTCTAATGTGCTATAACATGTTTGTGGAAATAATTGTGTGCAGGAGGGATTTGACGTGGGGCTTGCATAAGAGTGTGGAAGAGTTATGATGTCTTCTACTAGGGTATGAATAGTTAAACAGTGGGAATTGGGGAGGGGTACCCAAACATCAACGTTATTATTAAATTACATTATCTAACTTGTTTTAATTAGTGATTGTGCCTTGGTGAGGTCGGGATGGCGTGTATACCTTGTTTCGGTGCTGTTTGGATCTAATTCATTCACATGGGTGCATTAGTATGCTATTTTTACATGGGCATGAGATTCATTAGTTTTCATATTGTGTATAATTATATTATCACCATATGTATATGAAACCCATTTTTATTTTTTAGGGAGGATATTGTGGACCATGATTAACATTTTTGGTTTGGACTTTTGCTGATGTTGATTTGTCGATGCCTTAGATTTGTTTTCTTGTGGTCTTTCATTGGGAGAATTTTATTTGCATTAGATTTAATTTATATATGTATTGTAAGATGGTTTGGATTTATTTGATATATTTAATGGACTTGTTTATGGTTGATTTTTCATATCTTCTGATCTTATTTTGTCGTAAATGGTAATGCCACCCATATTGTGAAATATTTGTACCCTTGGTGCTAGTCACCACCCTAAGGCCTACTACAAGTTGGACTCTAGGGGACATTATCTCCCTTTCATCACTACCATCCAAGGAGTGGTATATTTAGAGGGAGGGGTTATGACAAAATGGTACCATATTCTGATGGTTGAAAGATATGGTTGAGTTTGATGTTAGCCACAGTAATGAGTTCATGGGATGGTAGGGAAACATGGTTAGTTGAGTTTGGGGCATGAAAAAGGCCAATGATACCTGCTAGGAAGTATGATTTTAGGGCCCCATGTTTTATTTCATGAACTATATGTCAATATAATGACCATGTGAGGCTACACAATTTGTAGGGTAGAAGAATTAAGAAATTTACATATGTTTTGTTGAGTTGTGTTCTAACTTCAATCAGTTGATTATTTGAAGTTACAATGAATTATGTGAATCATGAAATTTTATGTTTGTTTCCTTAAATTTTCATAATTATTTATTGCTAATATGATTCATAAATTATCTCTGGGATATTTTAATAAAAAATAGGATAGTGTAATATGATGTTTAATCGGCTTGGTTTGTTTATTTGAAACATTCTTGAGGTTTGAATGTGTGGTTTCATTTCCTGTTATATCTTGATTATTAATAAATTGGATTTTTCATCTCTTTTTATAAAACTACAACATTCCGTATAGTTTTGATAATGTTTGAAATTGATAGAGAGACATTAATAGTTTATCTTGTTTTAATCATGTGTTTTTAAATTTTAACCCATATAGAGCATGCTTCTTGGAAGTAGACTTCACACATTCATGATAAAATAAATTATTTTACAATCCATGCTTACAATTATTCTATCTTAATTATGAGGTAATATTCTATGTAATTTTATACATTTTAATTTTGCATGTGGTGTATGAATAAAATTCATCAAGAACACGATAAGGGGAATACCCTTTCCTTAATTGAGTTGTGTTATAGCATTAAATGATTGAAAACATGCACACAAGTTAGTGCCTCCTATAGTGGATAATATCTCAACATGGGAGAGGGAATTGCTCAATTTTTGTGCTTGGTCATTATTTGTGATGATAATTGGGATTTTTGTTTGGGGATATGTGGATAATGAGATGGCGAATGTGGTTATTTGAAAGGGGTATTTTCTTTTGGATGATAATTTGGTGCGGTGATGTAGATGTGTGAAATGCATGGTGGATGTTTTTTGGTTAGTGAGTTTGGGGACCATGGTTTTGTTGTATAAAAGTAGTTTTGTGTCATTCATGACAAATATGGTTATCATAGTGTTTTGACTTGTGTTTATTGTGAAATTGGGTGGGACTATTTTGAAGAAATGAATCACCAACAATAAGAAAATTTATCACATAAATTTATAAATAAAATAAAATGGTTGGTTTGGGAATCTGGAATGAAATTAATATTTGATTGCCTATAATGTTTAATATATTTTTTATAAAGGAAGGGATGAGATGGTTTGACTATTATTTTGTTGGTTCAGATTTTTGTGTTTGATTTTATGTTTATAAAATGTTTAATGAACTCAAATATATGATGAAAGGGGAAATTATTTCCCACAACATAATGTGTTATATTAGGAAACATTTTAAAAATGTTCGAGTCAGTCAGTGCCGCCAAAATTGGACAGTATCATGGTGTGGTGGATGAGTTCCTATGATTTGTATGCTTGTGTTTTCAATGTCTCAGTGAGGTTATTTTTTCTTGTTCACATAGGAATGTTATTTTTAACTCCAGTATGTAATGATGTGAACCTGTGAAAAATAAATGTTTGAAATGTTGAACCCCCTTTTGTTTTTATATAAGTATGTTCCTGGAAATTAATGTGTTGATGAAAGACCTCAAAGTTTTTTAAACATGGAAAAGCAAGTAAGATTAATAGGCTTGTCATATTTTTGATTCATGTCATATGTAAATTTTAGACTTCTGTATTTTATTATTATCTATGTCGATAATATATTTTAATGAAAATGTTAATGTTTTGTTAGTATAATAGAATAAATATTATGAAATCATGAAACCATCCAATTTAATTATGCTGTATTGGAGAACACGTTGAAGAAAAGTGGGTTTAAATTTTTTTTTGAAATTGTTTTTACAAAGATCATTTTTATAAATTAGATAATATAATATTGGATAAAAAATATTTTTAACTGAAAATAGATTTCATAGCAGAATGAAACACAAAAAACAATATATTTCATGGTAATGCTTTAATAAGTATGTTTTCCAAACATAGGATGTTATGAAACAAAATATTGAGATACATATGTTGAAAGTAATATATTTTTTTAAGAATCATGATTATATTTTAAACTCCTTTAGAAATATGGTTAAATAAAGTTTCATAAATATATTGTAAATGTTGTTAATAAATTATTACTTGTACATGGTAATCTGTTTCATCATAACATGTTAAGAATGATATGTTTAAACTATTTAGAATTTTAAATATAGAGATTAAAAAATCTGGAAAATGCATATATATAATTTTTTTTAATGGAATGTCAAGGTGGTGTTATTGATAAAAAAATATTATAGTTATTTCTCTAGTCTGAAACAACAACTTCCATTTGAAATAATGTGGATAAATTGTTTTTAATGTTCTCCCTTCTTTGGTGTTATTATGAATGTTATGAATTTAATAATGGTTTTATATACCTATAAATGTGATTGTTTCATTCTTTAAGAGGCATCTTCAAGGATGGCTGGTTTTAGAGTGACTGTTGTGTTCTAAATATATCAAAAAACATAAGGGGTATCGCAAGAGGTGGTTGTTTGGAAGTTTAACTTCTTTTCATCTAGGATGGTATTGAATTCTTAAGGATGGGAATAATTTTATAGGTATCTGATAAAATATACTATACCTCTATGGTCCTTTATGAAAACATAGTGTTGAGGTGTTCTAGGAGGTCATGGTGGCTCATTTCAAGAGTTTGACCATAATACTATTTTTTCCATCGTATCTCATCTAACAGTTAGTCTTCCACTGGTTGGATGCAAAGGTTGGTCAATAAGGACGAGTCACAAAATTTTGAATCATCCCCCGATAGCTGATACACCGGCGACACACAGTGGTGAGTTGTGGTTGTGAGTCATAATGGTGATTCACTAATGGTAGGTCGCCATTGGTGACTCATGATAGTGATTCATCCAACAACGAGTCATCTAATGGTGACTCATCCAATGGTGACTCATCCAATAATGAGTCGTCTAATGGTAGGTCACCTATTAGTGAGTCGTCCAATGGTAGGCCATCCACCACTGATTCATCTCTAACAGTTTTTCATAATTCAACTTTTCTATAGTTTTCTAGTTTGTCACCATTACCATTTTATTTCATATAAATTGGTTTTATCAAAATATTTAAGGGATTTTGAATCCATTTCAAGGGATATAAAGTATATCCTTATATTCCTAGCACCTAGGAGTCTCATAAATGGCCAAGCCACATAGTCTTGGTCAAGATCCCCCATTAATGGATTTTAATTTTTTTTATTCTGTGGAATTATGATCTAACTATTATAATGCCATGATCCTTTATCACTTATGCACTTCCTTTTTTCCTTGATACTAGAGATTCCTAGAATATTTTATCCTTCATTAGTTGTGTGTTGGGGTGGTGATCTTGGATTTTTATTTCTTTGGAGGGTGCTACTGAATGTGCACCCACTACATTGTCACATTAAAGAATTGTGGATTATTTCTTCTTCATAGTAAGGAACCATTATTCTCCCTTATATTTTTGTATCACATGGGGTGGGTGTATGAATGTATAATTTATGAATATCGTATAATAAATACCTAATAAAGACAATTTAATCAATTTATGGACAATATGCGAGGTTGGAAAATGTGATATGTTCTTCTTTTTTATTGTATGTTATTGTGGATATATAGGATATATGTCCATTGAAACTCGTGTCCCTTGGGGGTACATGGTAGCGAAAATAATGTTTATGAACATATGTTGGTCTTCTTATAGTTAAATAAACACATGGAATATTTCAAAAATGTATATTAAAATAAAATAAATGGATACATCAGGGTTGTATAATGGTTATGGTGTGGATGTGGAAGAAGGCTTAAAAAATGGGGTGTGGCTATTAATTGGTTTTGATGTTGGATTTTTGGAAATAAAGTTATGAGTTTTTGTGTGGTTATTCTTTCAGTGTGTTACTTATTGTATTTTGTGAATTTAATCTACTACCTTTGGAACTATGTAACTGAAATAGAATACCTTTTTCTTGGGAATGATATGAAAAATAGTTTAATTAAATCATAATTTGGAATTTGAATTGCCAATGAATTAATGATAATAGGTTAGAATTTAATAAACCAATATGATTTTAACATGTTTTTATTCTTTTTTTGTAAATCTGTTGAGCTATTAAATGTTGATTAAAAGTGTAATGTGACTTGTGGATTGTTTTCTGCTTGTATGGTCTTGTGCTTCTACTATATGATTAGTTATTTTATATCTACCCAAGTGTTAATGGAATTATTTCCGTGTGTTAATAACTATAAATGGATATGTTAAATGATGAAATTTTTAATAGTTTGTATTTTTTCACTTAATAATGTATGTGTATAAGAAAACTATATGGTTGTATGGCTTGAGTTATGGCATGTTGTGGGGTCATGTATTTAGAAGTGGCACCAATGTTATATGTTTTTTGTGTGTTGATTGTTTTATGGGAAACTAATAAATAGAGAGGATTCGTTGGTATCTATATATGTATATACTCTGTATTATCCTTTGTGATTACTATATGCATCGCACCATAGTTGAGATCTATGGGCTGAACAACCTGAATTTAATGAGGGAAGGTATCTTTTAAAAAATATTCCAATGGGGGGATGTATGGATAGTTATTGGATCTTACATTCTCCCACTTCTAGGAATTGATATCCCATGACAATTTGGGTATTTTATGGAGCAGTTTTGAAGCCCAGGTGTCTACTAGTGAGGCGTGATTTCTCTTGTATATATGGAATGAGATGTGGTGTTATTTCCTAGGTGTCTTCAGGATGAGGTATGGTTGTGGCCTAGGTGTCTGTGGGCGGCATGTGGTATTGTTATAGACAAGGTGTTTTCTATTGGGATGTGGTATGGTTGAGGCCCTGGTGTCTATGGGAAAAATGTGGTGAGATTCATTAGCCCAGGTTGCAGGAATATCACTGAAGCCTAGGTGTGTGTGTGTGGGTTGGTATATGGGGTTTGATGAAGAGTGTGGAAGTATCTGGAAATTTTCTATTAGGGTATGAATATATAACTAGTTGGAATTGACTTGTGTTACCTAAAAATCAACGTACATATTATATTACGTTACTTGATTTTTATTATTGGGTGAGCATGCCTTGGTGAGGTCGTGATGGCTAGTATACCATGTTCAGGTGTTGTTTGGTTCTACTTCTTTCACACAAGATAATCAGTATTCTCTTTTTTCAAGTGAATGAGAGACTTTGTTTTTCCAACTTATTATACTTGTATGATCACCATACGTATATAGGTTTAAAGGATGACATTTTTGACTACTCTGGTTTATACTTTTGGATATGTTGATTATCAGTGCGTTAGCTATTATTTCTTTTGTTCATTATTTTTGAGAATTGTATATGTATTAGTTTTGATTTGTACATGCATTTTGGGATGTTTTGGCTTTATTTTATATATTTCATGGATTTTTTAAGGTTCATTCATCATATCTCATGATAATTTTTTATTATAAAGGGTAGTTCCTCCCATATTATGAATTTTTTTTACCCATGGTGATGCTCACAACCCCAAGGCCTACTGGATGCGGGACTCGGGGTTACTATATCTCATTCATATATTCCATCACAAGATAGTTATCTTATCCTATAAATAATTTAAATGGTTAAATCATATTTATAATTTGTTTTAATGTTTATATAGATAAATTATAAATCTATTAGAACAATTTAGGTCAGCGTGATCAATTTTCTATTGGATTCAGATATAAAACAATTTTTAACTTTTAAACATTTTCACTTTGAAACCTCGCTTTCCCATCACATATTTGGGATTTATTTTAATATAAAAGTCTCAGAAAAAGTGATTTGTATGCATAGAAATGGATTAAATATGAGGAATTATAATTATTTATAATTTCCAGTATGGTCAACTCATTTTTTACAAATTTTTTTAGTGAAATAAATTAATAATAATTATAATGATTAATGTGAAAATGAGTACACATGGTTGTAAAAATTTAATCATAAGGGTCAAATGACCCCAAAAAATTTTAAATATACAAATTATGGAAATATTTACACAATATATTCCTTTATATAAAAAATGGTCAGTTATTGGATGCGTGTTATGTAAGTGATACCTCTAAATGGTGTTTATATTTTTATTTTTACAAGAACGTCACTCCTAATCCACAATAAAAGGGCGCATACCCCCTCACTTATTCACATCATTCAATACTTTTGGTTCATCTCTAATATAAGAAAATAATATCAGAATATCAATACCCTCATCCTAGATGCCTCACTTTGGGAATAAATTGAACCAATGAAGTCTTTTGTTATAAATCAACAGATGTTACCCGGAAAAAATGTAACATTATTCAAAAATAACTTTTTTATTTCATAATTCACCAAATAAATTATTATTAATCAATTATTATATAATAAAATCATTATACTAAATATGTTGATGTATTTTTATATTATTATAATGACTGAAACATTCACATAAATCAATCAATTGGGATTTGAAATCATCATTCATGGGTTTGGAGGACAACCAAATCACGAACTGATGTCGTTCATTATTCTATTTACATCATTAAAAGACCGGAATAATGATAGATTTATTATTTATATATGATATATATGATATTTATAATTTATCTATGCTTCTGGAATAATTTCATAGGAAAAGAATTCATGATTTCCATTTTGTGGGAATACAATAACATTTTTTGTGGAATTGCGGACTACCACCTCCTTGATGCAAAGCGATTCGTTCACACATCACATCGATTGTAATAAGATTTCAATTAATATGAATTAGTGAAGTATATCAAATAAACAGGATATTGTAAATATAATATACACATATATTATTTAATTTTCATTCTTTTTATAAAAAATAAAATGTAAATAATATTAATGTGTACATATGAACTAGAAACTCCATAAATGGTGTATTCCATTTCCTGTCAATAAATATTTAGTATTAACATCAATAAATATATAATAAATATATATAATAGAAATGAAAAAATTATTATATTCATGAAAAAATTACCTTTCTGGTTATATAATATATCATTTTCTTTATAACCATTTCACATAATGAAAAGGTGATTACATTGTTCATGGATGTGTGGAATACCGTCTCCTCAAATAGATGATATTATTTCTGTACAAGTATAATTATATATAAAATAATATATGATTAAATAATGTTTTATTTAATATATAATTATCATTGTGGAATGATTTATATTTTTTACATTTTTCCAAAATTATCATTGAAAAATCGGAATGTTACCCATGTGTAATTATGACCAACCATCTCTATCATCGTAATATCTATTCGTTTTCCTAACCATATAAAAATATATGTTTTAAAATAATGATTTATGTATAAATATGATAATTATTTCTTTATTAATATTAAGTATATTTTTACATAATGTACCATTTTTCCATAGTCTACCTCTTAATGTTGTTTTGGATACATTAACCGAATATGATAAAAATATACAAATTAAACATAAATGATTATGTAATTGTACATAACTTGTATGAAGGTGAAATAAAAATAGTAATAAACATTAAAAAGATTCTCAAATAATTAAATAATTAACAAAATCTTATTATTATGTAATATAGAAATAGACATGAAAATTTAGACTCAAGGTAAGATATTTAAAACTATATTTTATACATGTGTGACATATATGTCATATTCAAAACATAATTATTTTATATGGTATATATAATTCCCCTTTTGATATAATATATAAATGTCCAATTATATTGATGGTATGTATTATTTTTTACTTTGAATTATCTCACCCATATTGTTTAAACATGAAAATTACTAACTGGTAAAAGATATCTTCATATCTCATATTTTTTAGGGACTGTTAAAATTATCTGAAATACTCGATTCCTCGTAATAATTTTTCATTGATAATAAAATTACTTTGTGATATCCATATTATTTTATGATGAATATTATTATTTCCAAAACCATATAACATTTTTATATACGATTTGGTACGTTGAATGTAATTTGATTTACTTGGGAAATATTGATAAATCTGTATCCTTTACTGAATACATATATTGGATAAGGAACATTTTTTATGAATTTAAATTAATTATTTGATATATTAGGAATGATTTGGATATGAAATACATGGGTGAGGACTAGTTAATGAGATCCCCATAATGTATTAGTAGTCTCATGGTATGAATTTAGTTGAAAAAGACCTTCACATTTGTAACAATAATGCTTTAAACACTCTAGTGAAAAGTATTTAAATTAGATTCAAAGGTTGTATAAACCAAATTGGTTTTTTACTAGTATGTTTTAAACCATCTTATGAAAGGATAAGATGGTAAAGGTTCATTTTACCATGAAAACAATGAATCTAATATGTATGGATTTTCTATATTCAGTATTCAGTAAATATCATCCAGTAGACTTTCCCTATGATATAACATATAGATGAATTTTAATTGCATTTTATTGATTAATTGACATGTGTGTTCATTTTTTTACATTTTTATATTGATTGTGCTCATTTATTAATTTTTTGTTCTGATATACATAACACTTAATAACCATTTCAGCTCATTATTATTTTGTTTCCTTTCCAAAGGATTTCAATATGAAATATTGTAATGAGTTTCAAGGACACTATTGAATAATATTTATTATGTGTAATGTTTCATTTTATTTTTTTAATGTAAAAATGGGTATCATTTATGCAATCAGATTTTCGAAATTTTTTAATATTTTTAGTCATTTGGGATTTGATTCTTATGTACATTTCGATGTAAAAAATTAAGTCACTATATTTGGGGTTTCTGCGGTCGAGTTCATCATAATAACCCTCATAATAATTTAATTAGAAAAAAATAATCATGGTTATTTTACCTACAAAAACATGATTATTAAAAGAGATTAAGGGAAAATAACTATTAAATTATTGTATAATTATATTGTTTTTTTAATAATTAGAACCCTAATCCTTGACACACACATATATATCTTATAGAACCATTTTATAATTAATTTATACCATTATAAAGATATTGAAAAACTTTTTAGGAAAATGAACCGAATGATCCTAAAACAACCAATGTGAATTAAAACAATTCATCAACTAAGTAAAACATGATAGAAAATAATATTAATGGAATAATAATAATTGAATAAATTTGAATATTTTATGAATAAATTGAATAATTAATATAATTTAATTATTCATGATTTGAATGAATTTATGAATCTAGCCAACACCCAATATAAGGTATTTTTCATTTAAACCTTATTTAAAATGTGTTGATGTTTTCCAGTAAACTCTTTTTTCACAACATAGTGTTATTTGAAGAATGTTATTATCTAAATATAAATGATTTCTTTATGTAATTTTTTACTATATTTATAATTACTTAAATTTTTTAAAAAATTAAAATTTTAGCTTTTCCTATATGGGTTTTTTTACTTTTGTAAAGGTGTTAAAAAAATGTTTTTAACATCCAATGACTGATCAAATTTTCATGATGTCATAAATATTAATTATTAAAAATATTCATTTTTATATATTCAATATTTTAAGTAAATTAAATTCAAAATTGTCTATTAATTTTACATTTTAAACATTTATGAAATAAAATCTTATTTTTTAATTATTATTATGTCATAACTAAAGGTGCTTACCCCTATAGGCTAAAAGAAATGTTTTTAAGAATTTTATGATAAAATTGATGCCTTTATGTGTTTTATTCATGGTACTATTCTTGGATATATAAAAATTTTAGTTATAAATACTCCTATAGAATTAATATAGTGTGTCATGAATGAATCAGAATTGTCAATTTAAAGAAAAGGATCTTGACAAAAAAATGAAAAATATGTGGAAATGTTATCTATTATAGTGTAATTGTATTACTAATTACACTAAACAATACACTTAATTGGTCTTGAGAATATAGGGAAATGAAATCCTTTTAATAAATCATGTAACTATGGATTGGTTTTGTACAAGTAACCATAGTTTATATTAGATCTGTATTTAGAAATATTTTGAGGTTAAGAATTTATTGTGGAAATAGAATTGTAATATTATAATTTAAGGTAATATTTTTATATGATAGTTTTTTAGTACTTTATGGGTTTCCATGTTTTATAATATAATATATGTCCCTTATAGATTGGTTTTACACATATCATACAATGTTAATGAAGATAAAAGGATGCAAGTGGAAAATAACCTTCAGAATCAGTAACCTCAAATGGTTGGTGTTGGGGATGAGTACTTTTTTTGGGGTTAAAAAAAATAACAAACGTTGTAAATGGTGTTATACAGGATTCAGAGTGACCAAATTCTACAAAGTGGAATAATTAAATAGTGAATTATTTAATAAAAAAATTAAGCCTATAGCAGAACCTCAAGCGCTATAAAAGAAGAAATATAGTTATAATATTTTGAGAATATATTTTATGTCTTGGTTGTTCAAATAAATATAAGGAAACCCATTCTATTTACCATCTTAATAGTGAAACCGATCAATGGTGGTATTTCATTAAGAATAATAAATTGAAGAATAATACTGAGATAATATAGTGAAATTAATTTAAAAATGTTTTTATTGAAAAATATTTTTAATAAATAATTTTAATTTAGGATGGAAAGGAAATTATTAGTGTTATAGAAGAACTAGGAGGACATGATTGTCACTTATAAATTTTTTTCACCATAATTCCTTAGTATGCACCTAAAGGTAAAATTGATAGATTTAACATATTATTAAAACCTATTTTTTGAAGGGATTTGATTCTTATTGAATTTAAATTTAATGAGGAAATAAATTTATTCATTAAGAATGTTAACATAATTTTTTTAACTTATATTAGTGTCCTATCAAAAAGGACAAGAAGATGTCATGTTAGAAAAAAACTAGGAAGCATTCTTTAATAAAATATAAAGGAAAGATAATCAAATTTCTTTACTGTAATTTGTATTGTAAGAAGACTTATGGGGAGCTTCTAATGAGATACATTACATTTTATAAATGTGGAAAAATTGGGAATTTGGCTCATGATTATAAATAAATGAGAAATGATAATTATCAAAACATTAATGGAAAACATTATGTGGTGTGTTTTAACTTTAATGAGATTGGACATTTTGAAAATGAGTTTTCATAGATAGGTACAAAAGATATAAATAATTGAGAACATAAGCATATGACTATTGAAAATCCATATTATTCAACTATATTAGATGACAGATGAACAAATATAGTGGTGAGAGATAACTATTTTTACTCAAATTATACCAATTTATTATATGATTCGAGAACTACATATTCTATTATTTTAGAAAAATTTATTTTTAAAATTTAAATACCATAAAAATAAATAGGGAATGAAATTTTGGTAAAAAGACATATTGGATTTACTAAAGTAATAAGTATTTGGAGTAATATTTCTATTGTTATCTATGAAATGAATTTTCTTGTTTATATTATTTCCTAAAACATAAAAGAATTTGATTTTATTTTGTGTATGGATTGGATTTTTTCATTTCATTCCAAAAAATATTGATGATCATAGAAATTGATATACATTTTATAGAACAAATTTCAATTTTTATATAAGATTGATTTCAAAGGAATAGTAATGAATCAGGTTGAGAAAAATTTATTAAACATAGAGGTGAATGTTATCTTGCTTGTGTAATTAGAAATAAAGAAACCACTCAACTAGTGGAATGTCTATGGTAAATAAATATTTTTTCTATTACTAAATAATTTGATATGTATTATTTATTACTAAAATGTTGAATCCATTATTGACTTTGTTCCAGATTTTATGAGAATTTCAAAACACTTTTATTTAATATATCTATTAAAGAAATTGGAATGGAAAATAAAACTATAGGAATTATATAAAAGGGGTTTACTTTTCCCGAAAACATTACCTTGGGTTTCTCATATTTTTTATTAAGGAATAATGGATATATAAATATTTTCATTAATTAATGAAAAATAAATAACAATAAAATTTAGAACAAGTCTCATTTTAATTATATTGATTACTTGTTTAATTAGTTCTAGGATTCTCATTAATTTTTGAATATTTAAATCATTTTTGGATATAATCATCTAAAATTAAAAGAAGATTACATTTCAAGGAATGTTTTCTAGACTAGGTATGGATATTATGAGTTTGTGTATATTTCGTTTGGGATGAAAAATTAACCCACTGTATTTATTAATCCAATGAATAAAATATTCCATGAGTATTTGGATAAATTTATAGTTTTATTTATTGATGATATATTTATATAGTTTTAAATTTATGTGGATCATGAGAAAAATAGAAGGATTGTTCTTAAAAATCTTAAATAAACTATTTCTTGTGATAAATTTAATAAATATAAACTCTTGTTATAACAGATTTCATTCCAGGGGTATATTTTAATGAATGATAGAATAATTTTTTATACTAATTAAATAAAGTGGTCGATTAATGGAAAATAACTCCTAATGTCCCTTAAATCCATAATTTTGAAGACTTTTAGGTTATTACACTAAATTCATAGGAAAATATTATATAGTTTCTAATCCACAAACAATGATAACTCAAAAATGAGTTATACTTTTTCTAGAAAAAATTGTTCAAAGAATGATTTTAGTAATTAATAAAATATTGGTTAATGACCCAAAATTATATTTTCCATAAACAAGAATTCATTATATAAATTATTCTTGATTGAAGAACCTTGGTTGATTTTTGATGAAAATTTACTATGTAATTACATACACATCTTGTAATTTGATACACCATGGGAAAACATATCTAACATATGATCTTTAAATTATAGTGGTCTTTTATGTTATAAAAACATAAGAAGAATCATTTATATGGGGTGATAAGTGATATATTTATATGTATTGTAAAATTGTGACATTTAAATTCACTAAAACACTGGTGAACCCCGGGACAAGAAGATGGTTGGAACTAATAAAGGATTATGAGTGCATTATTTATTGTCTTTTAGTTAGAGTGAATTATATTGATGATGCCTCGAGTTGTAATAATAATGAATCCACAACCATGTTATGTTAAGAACATGATCCAATATTTAATGATTTAATAATAATTTTACTTGAATATATATATATATATATATATATAAATGAATACCTATACTATTTTTGGATCAAATATCGATATAGTCATAATTGTTAGAAATTATTAGGTATGCTCTAATGTATGAAAATATTTTCATTGAGAGGATACAATTGATTACGGATGGAAAGTCACCCAGCTGCAATATTAATAGAGAATGTGTTTTAAGATTTATAAATGGGTTATTCCTGTCTAGTGATCCTTAATTGAAGAAAATAATTTTTTAGTGAGATATATAGATCTTCATATTCCCTTTACTCAGATGTACAAAGATATATATAGATTTTATAGGATATTTTTTATGGGGATTAATGAGTAATGAAATTAATGATTATAAAATGAAATGTTTTATTTTTCAATACGTAAAAGTTGAATGAATACAATATAGGTAATGTATCATCCTTGGTTAGTTTTAGAATGATATTGGGAGAATATATTAGTGGATTGCATTAGGGGATTAGCCAAAACATCTCCTTGTACTAATGAAATATAAGATATTAATGACAATTTGAAAAAATCAATTCATTTTATTACAATTCAAGATAATATAACATTGGATTATCTATCTAAACTCGATATTAAAGAGTTAGTCAAGTTACATTGTTTTCATATCTCTATCCCATCTAATCGTGATGAAAAATGTATATCGATTTTTTGAAGGTAATTTCAATTTTTAGATGTTAAGTTATGTTTTAGTACAACATTTCACCCGAAATTGGATTTGAAATTAGAGAGAACAATCCAATAATGGAATATATGATTCGGTACTTCTCATTAGAATATAAATGATGTTGGTTATAATATCTTTCACTAGTGGTATTTTTAATGACTTTTTAATTGATATATTTATATGTCACCATTGGATGCATTATATATAAATTATTTCCGGATTCTAGTATTTTTTGTTATTATTACAGAGGGAGGATTTTTGAGACTATAATTAGTTGAATATGTGATTGAAAAGGTGATGTTGATGAAGCACCATTTGAGGGAATCTAAGATCAGATAAAATAAATGCGACGATTAATGAAGGGAATATCATTCATTTGGGGTAGGGGACCAATTTTTTTTAATGTATCCTTATATAGTGGAGAGATATTCTTTGATAAGAAGGTTAAATAAAGTCAATGATTTTTTAGCCCATATGTAATTTTGGAGAAAGGTGGATCAATGGTAAATAAGTAATGTTACCTTTATCTTTATCTCATGTAATTGATGTATTTCATATTTTTTTATTAAGGAAATATGTTCATAATGCATATCATGTTTTGAGACTCTAGGTGGTACTATTAAAATATAAATTTTCTTATAAGAAAAATATAGTTTCTTTTATTTATTGTAGAGAGTATTTGTTGAGAAATAAGGTGAATCCCATATTTAATTTTTTATGGAAGAGTTATATGATTAAAGAAACAACATGGGAACCTGAAAAACATATGTGTGAAAAATATCATCACATTTTTATCAATAAAGAAAATTTATAAGAAAAAATTTCTTTAAGGTAAGAAGAATATTGAAACCATCATATTAATTTACAAATAAATTATTAATTTAATTAATTTTTATTTTTTTTATTTTCATATATTATTTATAATTCTATAAATTATTATATATAATTTTTCAATCGAAAGAAATAGTTTTTATTAAAAATAAGTTGTTTTAAAAATATTATAAATTTTTATTAAAATGTGAAATTTATATATTTTCTTATTTTTTTTATTTTGTAAAATAAGAATTATTTTTTATGTCAACACGGTAAAATTATCTCTTGATGAAGTTATGTTATTTTTATAAGGTTGTCAATTTTTATGGGAATAATAATGAAACATTTTATTTTAGTGAAACTAATTTTATGAATTTCATATTTTACATGATGATATAAATATAATTTGTAGATAAAACTCCTGAAATTATTATTAAAATATATTATTAACATATAATAAATAATTAAATATATATAATAATTACTATATTATTTTTTCATGGTTAAACAAATTTTTTTTGAAAAACATCGCTTTTTTAATATATTGTATGATTCGTTTGATAATTAAATTTCACATATGATAATATTTTTGAATGAAAATATATATTTATATTTAATTTTAAAAAAATTACATATCATTCATTATTTATTATTCCATATGATAAGTGTATGAACTCATTTCAATTCATTTAATAGTTTTTTTTTTCTAAAATGTGTTTTTTTGTTATGTAAAATAATTGTAAAATTACTTTTTACCAGCTATAGAACAAGAATCTAGTAAAATTGTTTTAATATTTTAAATTATTTCCTTGTAATTAGTTAATAAGGTTTATTTAGTTGTTAATCATAAATATATGTTTCCTTCGTAAAACAAATTCACTGTCGGTAAGGTTATATGAGGTAAACGGTTAAACTTATAAATAATGAGTCAAATGTCAGTAAAACATATATTAGTTTCGTTGTATGAGTCAATTATTAACATCTCATATAATATATTTGAAATTTTTATAATTTGGATCCCTATTATTTGAGAATGAAATTTATTATAAATTATAATGATAGGTATTTAGAAGACATCCACTCCTCTCACTTTAAAAAGATCCAACAACCACCACACTTTTCCACACACTTTGAGAAACATAACTTCAAAAATTCCCAAATATGTTACTCCCCAAACCTATCTATCCATCATATAATCTTCTTTAGTACAAAAAACCCACATATAAAGGCTTAATGAGACCATTAAAGGATAATACGTAAAGAAGATGTAATTATTATAACCATGTTCTTCCAAGTTTTTTTCTTCTTCCACGTTCTCCCAATATCTTATAAATATAATAAAATAATAAAATAATTATCATTAATAGACCTAGATATTATTATTTTGATGGAAAAACATTGTCTACCTCCCTTTAAACCACTGTAAAAATGAATATATCACTCGTATTACATGTAGACTGTCACCTTCACGAAGGATGTATTTCATAAAGAACGACTTGTTTATTTTTCATCATCAATGTTACAAATATCATTTTGCATCATCCCCATACATGGAATGTTATAATGTTGTATTTAATGAATAAATATAATATTTATAATGTAATTAAGGTTTTTAAAGATAATTTTAAAAATTATAAATAATATTAACAATAATTGGTTATTATAAAATTTAATTGAAAAAAATGATAATATCATGAATCTTCACTAGAAATAAATTCTTATCAATATATTTCATTCATATTTTTTATATTCCATTATTGAATATGATTTATCATATTAAACTCATGTTTTTAAAATCCATGTTATTCTGAAAAAAATTATATTATAATATAATATATCCTTACTCATTTGATAATTATAAAGTGTTCATTTTTTGTTTGGATTAAACATATAAAATAAAAATATTATTATTTTTTTCATAAATTATCATGAAACATTTTAATAATGTAAATATTATTTAATAATTATAAATTGAAGATATTTTTATGATAATAAAATGTTAATATATCATCATATATTTTCTAATAAAAGAAAATAAATTTTAAAAATGAAAATGTAAAAAAAGGGGTTTTAAGCATTGCACATAGGCCATCACCATAATATCCACAAGATGATCCTGGTACTATTAAAATATAAAAAAAATTGATTAAATTTTCATGAACAATATAGACTAATTAAATAACAATCATAACATTGAAATTATAAATAAATAATTATGTTTTTTCATCTATAAAAAAGAATATTATCATGGAAGAATTATGGAAATGTAACTATTAAAATACCTATTGAATAATTTTTATAATAATATAAACCTTATACCTTTTCCCATATAGATCTTATTAAAACATTATATAATGAAGTTTTACCATTATAATCATTGATTCTTTTATGAAATTATGAACTAAATTACCCAAAAACAACCAATGTGAACTATATTATTTTAATTAATAAATGAAACATAAATAAATATAAAATGGTATAAAAATAAAAGAATAAATATGAATAGTATTTCAAAAAAATAAATTGTTCACACAATTTTATTATTCATGAAGGTTGAGTACATACGAAGGGATTCCGGGCTGAAGATAAATTGATTTTATTTTAAAGCTTATTTTTTGTGGTTTTGAAAGATTCACTCGACTATTTTACCTCCATATAAATATTTTAGGACACTAACCAAAGTAGTTCAATGTCACGACCCGACCCAATGGGGCTCGAGCCGCAACTCCCCACACCCGCCACCAATAGGCCGGGGGATGGAATCCAGCACCGAGTAGGCTATCACACACATGGGAGGCATTAGCCTAAGGTACTTATACACATGCACCCACAAACACCTCAATGCGACAGTGCCGAGATATAGAAAACTGAAAAGGAAATTCATGCATATAATCTATCCCAAACCAGAGTGCAATAGCAAAAGTACAAAAGGGAAAAACATGGCCCACCAAAAGAAAACTACAAAGCGCATCCAACCTGCTCTGAAGAAGGGGGGACTTTGCCACAAACACCACCGAAAAGCTCCCTCAGCACCGCACTGGCAAACACCCCGATCAGTATCGCTCACTCAACTCTGCCTGCTCCGGGTCCTCTTGGGACTCCGTCGAAAGGCATGTGGTTTGCACAAGACACAAACATGTGTAGGAAAAGCCCATTTAGGGGTGAGTATAAACATACTCAATAGGGACCCCAAAAACCCAAAACCAAAGAGAGAAACTGAAAGGAAACAGTCCGCTCATTCCAGCCAGAGGGAACCCAGACAAGAGAGAAACTCCATCTCATGACCATCCTCGACTAAACATAACTCATCAGCTCAGTTCAGGTGTATGCCCATACATAACCTTGATCAATCTAGATATAATCAGCTCACGCAACAAGCCACATGAGGTACCGAACTCAACACCAGCAACTGTCCACAACCAGAAGAGTACACCACACGATCACTGTCATCCCAGCTGACACTCGTCCAAGAGATACACTCCATCAGGTTTCTCTCAAACCTCTCAGATGCTCACTCATGAGATCAGGATCGTCGGATACTGTCTCTGAGGAAAAACCCGCCAAAACAACATAACCACCAGAATCCTCAGATAGGGGATCGCTCCAAGGGTCTGCTAGGGGATACCATAACCCACTCTGGAATATGAAGCTCACAGACAGGGGATCACTCCCAAGGTCCGCTGGGGGATACCATTACCCAATCTAGCATACGTAGTTCTCATAGATAGGGAATAAAACCCAGGATCTGCTGGGGGATACCACAACCCAATCTGGTGCATGACAGTAGCACATCACTCAAATAGAGGATCATCTCCCAAAAAATGTGTTCATGACGATACCGGAACCCTATCTGGTATAACTCGCGATGTATGGTATCGAACCGATGATGCCGCAACCCTACAGATACCATTCACTGAGTAGGGGATCACATAACCAATGACACTGCAACCCTACTATACACCTCATGCTGAGTAGGGGATCATATACCCGACGATGGCGCAAACCTACTAAATACGGACCACCGCGTAGGGGATCATAATCATGAAGATGCCACAACCCTACATGGTTAACCAGCTAGATAGGGGATCGCTACCCATGCATAAACGGTCACAGCAATACCAAGAACCTGATCTAGGGTAGCGATGTTAGAGGATCCCACTCCGGCCCACCGAAGGGATACCACAACTCTAACAGATTAAACATCTCATCGAGAGGATCACAATCTTACACTAAGGTTGTGATGCCGTGCAAACCCTCGTAGGAACGATCCAAAGGAGTATCCTCAACAACTGCTGGTCCAAAACGTCGCTAACCCGAGCGGCCCACCACAACGCCACACCGCACATCTCCAATGCCAATACCGAGGACACCATCGCGTTCCACGTGGAAAAACATGCAGGATAGGCTATTTTCTTGCCCGAAACAGATCACCGGTGAAAAATGCACTATTCACCATGCCTAGATCGTGCGGGGCCAGCAGAACGATCCTCAAACTCCTCAAGCAGATCATACCACGACAATCCTCTCGGAAAAACACATGGAATCGACTACTCATACGTCCGAAACGGACACCGGGTGAAAAAGGCACTATTCACTAGAGCCAACTCGGGTGGGGCCCACGCCTCGATCTCGAATCACCTCGAACAGATCACACCATTGCGATCCTCTCGGAAAGACACACAGGATCTACTATTCATCCGTCAAAATCGGACTCCTGGTGCGAAAGATGCGTTTCTCCGCAAATGCCAAAACCCGGCCTCATGGGGCCCGCACCCCAAACTCAGTCCCAACACCCAGAAATCATCTCAAAAAGTTCGTCGTACAATCAGGGTCTCAACTCCACCGACATCACGTCATTCAGACGCTCCGGGTAGAAGTTACAACGACCCGAAATCATAAAATAATAAAATATTATTATTTTATTCGATGTTTGAAGCCCCCGGGCCAAAATCCCGACTCAAAAAATTCTCAAAGTGAGTTCAAAAGGTCCAACTCGATTCAAGGAAGTCGTCGTCGCAAACGGCTCGCAAATCGGAGTTACGGGTTGTGAGTTACGGGGGTTTAAAGAACCCCCGGAAAATCCTGGCCGGACCACCGCTGGCCTCACCGGAAACCACCGCGTCGCCGCCGGATTCTGTCGTGCCACCGGATTTCGCTGCTCCGCCGCCACACCACCGCCGCGGCTTGTCGGATTCCTCCATGGCCGCCACCGGAGTCCGGGGTTTCCACCAGAAAACTTCCGGGAACCCCAGGGAGAACCCCGGTGCTCCAAAAACATATCCGAAACATGTTTCGGAAACCTCGGGACCCGAACTATACAACCTTTATGATGATTTGAAGAAAAAAAACACACAAACAGGGTCCATGAATTTAAAACTCAAACCGCCTACCTGTTGGTGGATCACCAAAACTTCTGGTGCAGAACGACGCCTGCGACACGATGGAGATCGATCTACTGACGATCGACGCTTAAAACAGACGCCTGGAGCTCAAATCGGTGAAGAACCGGAGGATGGAGGGGTGTGGTTCACCTTGCTTAGGAGGAGATGGGGGAGGGGGTTGAAATGAATTTTATTTTCTTTTTTTTATAACACAACAAATTTCACTCCCCACCAACTCGCCTTCGTCCCGGCACCCGATGCAGGAAAAGGTAAGGTCACCCCTATGGTAAACACGCCGTTCTGAACGCAACATCGGAATCATATTTGCGATCTGAGACTCCATTCAGATGTTATTCGAGCCGACGCTCGCAAACCAACTTTTACACTTATTTACGAAAACGCCCCTGGTGGCGTTTTCCACAGCAGGCCCGGGCTCGCGATGTTTACACCTCGCCTAGGGTAAACATCACATTCTGGATGCAACCGTGCCCTCAGAATAGTATTCTGAGCTACCTTTTGCGAGATATCACACACCCTCCATTTGTATAGTATAAAAATACATAATATTTTCATAAAATTATTTCTGGGCATAGCAGGCCTCGGAATCGCACGTTGTCTCTGTGCCTAGCTATGGAATTATTCGTAGAAATAATCCAAAGTCCGACAGAGATAAAATCCAAGTTGCTACATTCAAGGAGAAAAAATAAATTATTAATTAGGAATAACAAATAATAAATCACATCAAATATGACCAAATAATTTAGTAGTCTCAGTAAACTAGATGAATAAATAAGTATTTCATAACATTTGAATATAAAATTTTAATTCATTTTATTCATGAATATTTTTTTATCAAGAATATACTTTCATATAAATCATTGTAAACTTCATGGATACCTAGTAAAGGGAAAATGATGAGATGCAATTCCCAATAATGATTAACTATAATATAATCAATCATGAATCAATAAGAGTAATCAATAAGAATGGGGAAATAAGTGGGCATGCATGTCATATAATCAATAAAATTTGATTGATGTAAATACAGAGGTAATAACAATGAAAATATATCTGGGAAAATATTTAATATGGTAATTTTTATGACTAAAAACACATTCCATTTAATTAATAACATGAATATAATAAGATTATAAGGAATAATTAATATGTGGAGATAAATAATTGAAAACACATTCAAGAAAATCAATAACTGAGAATGAAATGCATCCAGAGATAATATTATTCTGAATGTATCATAGATATTAAAAAATAAAATCTTAACTGGGGAAATTTTTAATTATTGGATCTCATGATCTCAAGATCATGATACCTCTATGGTCAAGACCTTTCATAAGACAGATTAAAACCACATGGTATAAACTCATATTGTGTGTCGAAATTATTTTATGATAGCTTACTGATTCACCTCATCAGACTACCAATCCATTGAGGGGATATCTGTTAATGGTCCACACCCATATCTATATTCCCAAATAAATTCCCGATATATCGAATGATTGATTTAATTCAAGAATAATAGGAGTTAACATAAAATATCCATATTAGGAAATGAATATAGATTTATCATTATTACCCAGGATAAAAAATAACATTAAATATATAACACAATATATGTTAATGATATACATTTTAAGAAAACAAATTTATTGTTAAATAATATTGATATTTAGGGGAAATTTAATGTCCACAGAAAGGTGAACAATTTCATGGAATGTTGATGAATAAAAAAATGATTCAAGGATGTGAATGTAAGTAATTTTCTTTAGTCAAAATGACTATAATCCATCCATTAGAAGAATATGGATGCTACTATACAATATAAACCAACTAGATTAAGAATAACCGGTTTTCGACATTGATGAAGGGAAATTTTATAAAAAGACCTTTAAAAAAATTATTGTGTAAAATACACTTCTCATTTTAAAAACCAATTTTTAATATAAAAATTTGTTTTAAAATTTTTTAAAATACATTTACTTGAAAATTATATTTGATATTTATAAATTTATCTTTAAAAATTTTGTATTCTCCTAATGGTTTGAAATTATTTTCATGTCGTCCATGGTAAAAAATGACACTTTTCACTTTTTCAGTAAATGAAAAACAGTTAATATATTTAAGATGATTTTAGAATTGATTTAAAAATATTTTATATAAATTTGAAATGGATAAAATATATAATAAATAAATTAATAATGGTTAAAACATTTTTGGAAACATTTTTTTAAAAAATGGTTTTGGAAGAAAACATATTTTCATCCAACAGAAATAATTTCATATTGTGCTAAAAACATTTCACCTGTTATTTCAATTACCAAAGAGTGGAAAATAGTAATATTACTTGAAAATATAATGAAAAATAAATTAAATAAAAAATTATATGGGTTTATTGTACAATCATCAAATAATTTCCTTCAACTGAAATTCAATAATAAATAATCTTAATAAGAATGATATTATGAAATAAGCTGGTACAATGAGCATAATGTTGAAGTGAGTATTAAAAAATGAACAGTTTTTTTGTATCAACTATAAATTTACAAAAATGTGTAAATAAAAAATGTTATAATAAAAATTAATTTCAAAAATAATATTAGAATATGAAATATGAAGAAGAAGTATTATTACCCAATGAATAAAAATTGAGTTGTGAAAATTGTTACCACATTTTAACTCTTAATTCGAATCCCATGAGATATAATAATTCAAATTAATACTAAAAATTCTATGAATTATTAATTAATCATTATATTACATGTTAAAGGGGATGTATATACACTATATAAAATAAATTTGGTTCATAAAACTACAATATGTCTAATTGAAGGAAAATTGAGATGCAGTCCCTTACCTTACACTTCATTTTGGTTTAATGTGATTTAACCTCTAATATAATCACAATAAAACTATAATTAACTAATTAAAAAACATATTAAAATTTATAATATCTTTTATTATCCTTTTATAACATCTTATCACCTGTTTGTTAATAATCTTTTATTATTTTCATTGTTTCCGGTATAAATTGTCATATTTTGGCATCTAGATTTTATTATGAATGTAAATGTTCTTATAAATATTATATAATTATATAATATTAATAATAATAATCATGAAATAATTATCATATTTTAACATTAATAATACTTTTAAAACCAATCATGAAATATTCTTATGAAAAATGGACTATGTTTCAATCATAGAGATGTTATGTCCTACATACGCATGAGTAACATTTCCAATTTCAATGTTCAATATGGAAAATAGTTAAGTAATATTTAATGATAAAATAATTATAACAATGTAATATAATACATATAATTTCATTAAATATAATTATATATATTATCCATGTGGTATTGGAGGAAAAGAGTGTCACATCGCTTCATGAAGGCAGTCTTCCACGCATACACGAACGAGGTTATCAACTTTATATTAGTGAAATTTTAAGAAATAAAATAAAATAATATATTTTAATAATGTTAAATATTTCATTAATATCATAATTATTTTAGGTATATCACATATATTAACTTATTTTACCCTTCTTAGATACCATATAAAGCGTTATTGAAAAACAAATCACATCGCTTCGTGAAGCAGCAGTCCATATTACACACGAGCGATGTTATCATTTCTAATATTAATGTAAATAAAAAAGATATATATTATACAATGGATGAAGCTGTATAATTATGTTATAAATATCCTATATATAATTTATATACATCATCATACCCAATAATGATAGGTGTTAATGTAAATAACGGATGACATTGGTACAAGAGGAGGTAGTCCTCCATACACATGAATGATGATTTCATAACCCATTTGATGAAAGTGGGGATGTTTTCAGGTCAGTCACATAACATAAAAACTTCTCAGTACATGAAATATACTAATTTAATTATATAATCATTGATTGATAAGAATTTATAGAGGAAAAAGTATAAATAAAACAAAGACGCTTGTTGAAGAATGTAACATCTTCTTCCGTAATCCTCCTTTAGTTTTCCCCAAAATACTTAATAGTTTGGATTTATTCCCAAAATAAGTATTAAAAAGTAATTGGATAAAATTTTGGATATTAATTGGTCTAATATTAGATGAACCAAAATGTTTTTAATGAGTCAATACGGGAGAAGAGGTGTGACCTTTTATATGTGTGGTGAGTGGAAAAGTTGAACTTTTTGAAAAAGTAAAGATACATCCACATTTTTCACATTCCAAAATGATGAAACATTAATTATTATATAGGATAAGAAATTATAGTGTCAAAATATGACCCTAAAATATATTTTATATGTTTTTTAGTTCATTATATCCTTTATTGTTTTTGTTTAACCCTCAGTAAATTGATTTTATGTTAACCATGATAACTTCCTTTTACTATTAATTTTGTTCAAAAATTAAGTTAAAATTACTATAAATTATAAAATATTATGATTAAAAATATGGAATCCATTTTTACCAATTCAATTCATATAAGTTGAAAAATATAATTAAAAATTATCCCCAAAGATGTGATGAGAGTGAGAGTTTTCAAATAAAAAACGTTCAAGTGTTAATGAAGTTTTTATATCAATAAAATATGTAAATGAATCAATAAACTAAATTGTATTAATAGATATATAATTAAACTAATTTTACTTTAAAACAAATTATAAATATAATTTAAATATATAAAAAAGTTAAAAAATTGTACTTTTTTATTAAGCTTTTGAATGTTGACTATTCATCCAAAAATCGAAATATTTATGAAAAATACTAGAAATTAATCCTACTAAATTTTTGATATTGTAATTTCAAAAAAATATTTTAATTTAATCCAAATATTCTTATAATATTGTTAAATTTTAATTTTAAATTATGTTCATAATGTGTGAAAAACATCCATTTAGAAATATACATTTATTCAGAAAATGTTTTTTTATTTAAATGATTCATATTTTATTTCTAATAAATAGATAAAATTAATGTTTATAATTTATTTATTACTATTAATACCTTCCAATTTAATTACTAGATTTACTATATCAAGGTTTACTTTGAGTCCCGGTTGCGTGTTCCCCATTCTATCAGATATATTAAATTTAAAGAATCATATTTCATCGGTGGTTAAGCTCAGAACTTCATGTCCGATAAAATATTGAATAAAATGTTATTAGTTTATAATTTTTGAGTGTTAAATTTTATCCAACTTATATAAATATCTCCTAAAAAATTTAATCTTGTTCTCTCTAATGAAGGGTTTATCATTGGGAAATACTATATTTGTAAAACCCGCATTATAAAAGGAATAAAAAATATCCTCTTAAAAAGTGATAAAGGGAACTAAAAAATTTCATATGGAATAAAACATGACTACATTTATATGTGTGGGAGCATTGGAGGTATGTGACGATATCGACATGAATGAAATGTGGAAAAAATTATCGAGTGTGATTGAGCTCATTGATCATAAGCAACTGAATGGTCAATAGAAAGTTATGGGGGTCAAAAACATAAATATATTATCATTTACAAGGCTATATGGTTCATTAAATAATAATTTTATATGATAAATTATTTTATTCAAGATTATATTCATCTATTTGATGAATTATTTTACTATCTAAGAATATAAGGATATATAGTTATTTAATGATTTTCTATTTCATAACCACAATTACATACTCTTTTCAGGCTTTGATCAATTTCAAATTCAACCCTTAATCCATGAAATGAAAATCCAAAAAATCAATTTTTAATTCTTGAGGTACTGAAATTCATATTTAACGGACCATAAGATCCATAAAATAGTGAAAATTAGTTTCAATTTTCTCTACATATTTTCCAAATTCAATATAGTTTTCAAAAGTTATCCAATATAATAAACTAATCTCTAAAACTAAAATGTAACACCACTATTTAACCATTAATATATATTTTTCAAAATGTTTAATATAAAATAATGACATTTTAACCCAATAATTTCATAGGCCATTGGTATGCGCTGAACTCTTATCATCTGTCAGTTATGAGTTCAAGCCCTGAATCCTTTACTGTTACAACGAGTTTTCACTCGACATGTTATTTATCCATTTTGTGAACATTATTAATATAATTCCTATAAAATTATGAAAAAATATGATGGAAATCAATGAATGAATATTAATCATTTAGTATCCTTTTTACTATGTTTTTCAATAAAATAGTTTTTTTATTACTATTTTTATTATATTTTCCACAATGTCTAACAATATTAATTGAATATTATTACAATGTCAATAATTAACATATTAACTCTAATGTTCAAAATTTCCTTTTCAATCCAGCCAATAAAATTTTATGGCATTACTCCATAAATAAAGTTTCCATTAAAACATATACATGATGTAAATTTCTCAAAAAAATCCTTAAACATGGAAAACTCCCATCGCATAGAACATAAAGGGGTGTTTAAGAAAACAAACATATGATCAATATAAAACTCATAAATCCATGATAGTATCATTAATCTTAATCTATGTAATACATATGTGAATCTAAAATTTAACAAAATCCTTTAATGTTTCATGACTCTTATAACAAAAATACCATTGGCTAATATAATTCTATTATATAATTCAAGAAACATAGTAAATGATTTAAAAATTTTATTTCAATATAGTTTATTTCATGGTTTATTGTTTAATGATTAAAATTGGGAATTGAAACAAATGATGACAAATTTATACTAATTTAAGATAATAAGCTATATGTGGATCCACATGATAATATTTATTTCCTTCTATCACACTCTTTATTTGTCAAAAAATATTCAGTGATTTAGGGCCTACTATTTCACAAATAGAACATTTTTCCATTGATATGACAGATATTCTCCTCAATTTAAGACATATTAGGTTTAACATAGGTCATTAATTTTTTTCACTGAGTCAAATAATTCAAAATGATTGGTAATGGAAATATGAATTATCGTAAAAATATCCCCCCGAGAGTATCAAACTAAGTGTGTAGTAAGGAAGATTTTCATGCACCTGGTGATGATTAAGTCAAGAATAAACCACTCTTTTTATATTTATCTCGCCTAGGTAACTCTGTGAGAAAAAACAAAATCCACATGAAATATCAATATAGGGTTGTATTTCATGTGGAAACTATATAATCACTTAATTATAAAATCAGCAGGATGTTTTTCAATAATTATTATAAAAGTGTATCATTGGGTTATAATCTAATGTCAACATCTTCATAAATCTATTTTTTATGGATTCAACTGAGCTTCCTATAATATAAACTATAGTGTTCCCAATGCCAGTACCCTAGAGCTACTGTCTTATTTATTAAATTGGTATAAGATAAATGGAATCACAACGTAAATAACCGAAAAATTTACTAGTATTGGTAAAATAGATACATACATTTTTTCAGAATTACATTGGAATATAAAATTTTCAGCACATTTTTTATTATAAATAATTATTCCCTCAAGATTATTATTAAATATCAATCATAGTAAACATCATAGATTCTAAGGGAAGGGTCCAAAATAATGGTGATCTAAAATTATTATTAAGGCTTAAGTATAAAAAATTAAATAACGAATCAATAAGAATAATAAATATGGTATATTAGTAACTGAACAGAAATTCCATTTAATAATAAAATTAAGAAGGAAATACATCCAGATATAATATCAACGAAATAATCTAATATATAATAATAAATATATAAATGTACATAACTGAAAACATATTCTATTTAATAAATAAAACTCCCATCAAAATTTCATAAGGCATAATACTTATAGAAAGAAAAGTAAATGAAAAAAATGTTCAATCTAATAATTAAATGAGAGTCAAATGCATCCATAGATAATATCATTCAAAAAATATAATGGATAATCATAATTCAATTCTTAATGAATGAAATTATTAATTATAATATTTTATGAAATCAGGATAATGATACCTATATTGTCTAGACAATTCATAATGATATCTGAATCTACTATATACAAACTCATCTAGTTTGGGAACCTAATTTTATTATAGATTACTCACTCACCTCATGAGAATACAAATGTATCAAAGGGCTATATATAACATGATCTATCTAGCTCTACATGTCTAAAAAATCATAAAATATAAAATGATCGATTCAATTCATTTAAAATTTTCCTTATCATAAAATATATGTATTGAGTAAGGAATATATATTTATTAATATTAACAGAGAAAAAAAATTCAATTTACAACACTATATGTATAAATTATGTACGGTTTAATAAACAAAAATATCAATGTTAAATAATATAGATTTTATTGGAAATTTAATGTCCATAAAAAAGCGAATAAATCTAGGAATTTTGAAGATTTCGAAAATAAATCAAGGAAGTGAATGTTAATACATTCCTATTTCAAAATTACTATAACCTATGTAGAGGAAGAAAATGTATGGAATAAATACAACATAAATAAATTATAGTAATAATAATGGATTGTTGACATTGATGAAAAAAATACCATAAATGTATCTTTAAAAAACAATCCTCGGGAAAATATCTTTTTCATTCTCGAAATCACGTTTTAAAAATAAATTTCAAATAAATTTATAATTTTATCTGAAAATAATATTTGAAACATAAAATGAATTTTTTGAAACATTTTACTGGTCATGAGGTCTGTAAATTACATTCATATCGTGAATGTTAAAACTATTATTCCTTTCACTTTTTTTAGTAAAGTCCAAACATGAATTGTTTTCAAAAATTCATGAAATTAAATATTAAAAAAATTATAAAGTAAAAAATTACGTTAATCGATAAATATTAAATATTTAAAAATAATTATGAATACCTTTTTTTGAAAATATAGGGTTTTAATAAAATAAATTTTAGAATGAAGAGAAAAAAGAATTCGTAATTTATTAATAATATTTGGTCAACAAATATCATTTAACAACGACAAAAAATATTGTAAGATTACATGAAAATATCAAAATTAAACATTTTATAATAAAGATATTTCATTTTATTATAATCTTATAAATTAATTTCCTTCATCTAAAATTCACGAATGAACAATCTCAATGATAATGTGATTGTGAAAAAAAACCCTTACACTGATCATAATGTGGATGTGAGAATTAATCAACAAATAATTTATGGGTTACAAATATAAATCCATATAAAATACATAGAAATACAAAATAAAGTAATTAAAATTCATTTGACGCATAAAAATTTAATATCAATAATGATAAACAAGTATTATAAACTGAGGAAAAGAAATTGTATTATAAAATAATTTATCTCTTGCTGACTCTTATATCGAATACCCTTGATTGTAATAGTTAAAATATATACTCAAAATAAAATTAATTATTAAAAAATCATAATCGGACATGTAAAAGGGTAATTATATACAACATATAAAATTAATTATCTACATTATATTAAAATATTCTTTAATGACTGAAAATTGGGATGAAGTCCCTTACCTCATACTTCCTTTTGGATGAAAGTGATTTGACCTTCTATGTAGTGGTTTCTATAATAATATTAATATATAAAAGAACTATATTAGTATTTATAATAGTACATATAATTGTTTTATAACATCTTATCCCCCGTTCTTTAATAGTCTTTAGTTATTTTCAATATTTCTAGTGTTAATTTTATTACATTCGCATTCATAATTTTTTACGAATTTTTATGTTCATGGGAATATTATATAGTCATATCATCACTGAATGAATAATAATGACATAATTATCATATTTTTAAATAATTTATACTTTTAAATCCAATCGTAAAATATGGTTATCAAAAAAGGATTATGTTACAATCATTGAGACTGTACACCATAAAAACATGAGTACTGTTTATATTTTCAGTCATCGTAATGAAAAGGTGGTATGTAATATTTTACATTTAAAAATAATAATAATATCATATATAATATTTAATTTTTAAATATACGTATATATATCATCACTTCGGTTTGGTGATAAAAAGACAATCACGTCGATTTATGAAGGCGATAGTCCCCATGTATAAAAAAATGTTATCATCTTTATGTGAGTGAAAAGGGAAGAAAGAAAATGATATATTATGATTTCAAAATTATAAAAATGTTATTAATAATATAATTATTTATTTAATATCAAGTAAATTCATTAATTTTATAATTATTATATTCAATGTATAGTGCTATCAAAAAATGAATCACATCACTTTGTGATGCGGTAGTCTGTCGTACAGACGAGATACGTTATCATATCTATTATGGAATGGAACATAAAAGGTATATATTATATAATTAGTTGAGAGGTATAATTATTTTATAAATATCATATATATATACATTATATCCATAATCATTCACAAATGTTAGAGGTGGTGATGGAAAAACAATTTACATCGATTTTCTATGTGGTTTCCTTCCTCATGCAATAATGATGATTTCATAATCCATTGGATCGAAGTGGAGATGGTTGTATGTCCTGAACATAAAAAAAATATAAATATATTAAATATTTTTTTATATCATGAATGATTAATAATAATGTATGTTTGTGGAGGAAAAATAAAGATAAAACACTCTTTGAAGAAAGTTTCCCATTATATGGTAAACCAATTTAGGCTTCCACCAAAATTCCTCCTAGTTTAGATATATTCATAAAATGAGTCATAATGGAATAAGGTATGTATTTTGGAATGTAATATGTGTAGGTATTCATTTAACCAAATTTTTTTAAGGAGTGAAGTGGGAAGAAGATTGGGTGGCCTTTTATAGGTGAGGTGTGTGACACACTCGTAATTTTTTCAAAGAAAAAGGTGTACCCATGATTTTTATATAAAAAGGATCCAAAATGTATTATTATAGTAACATATAAATTAAAGGGTCTAAATATTTTTATAATATATAATATTAAAAAAAATTAGGTCATTTTAACCCTTATCAATATAGTTTAGACCCTGATAAATCAATTTTTACCTTAATCAAATTAATTAGTGTTTTCTATTTTCAATGTTCATTTTGGTCAAATCATTAATTAAAAATGTCATATAATATAAATTATTTTAATTAAAAATATGTAATATTATTTTTATATTACATTCATATAATTAGAATAATTTAATTTAATATTTATCCCATAGACGCGACGAGAAATAGGGGTTTGAAAGAGAAAATGTTAATCATTTTACAATGTTTTTCTATCAATATTCAATTTCAAAATGATTAAAACAACCTATATTATAGTAATAGATACAAAATTGTACAGATTTTACTTTAATGATATTTTAATATATAATATAACTTTATTAATAAATTAATTTAAAATGTATTTTCCAATTAAAAAATAGTATTTTTTAATATTCCTGAAAAAATAAAATATTTTTGAAAAATAAAAACAATTAACCCTAAGAGAAGTTTGATATTATATATTAATATATATTTGTAATTTTATCAAATAAATTTTATAAAATTGTTAAAATATAATTTTCTATTATATGTGAAAAGAGAAACAAAATCGTCTTGTCGAAAAAATACAGTTTTCTGAAAATATTTAATTTTATTTTAAAAGATTGTTATTTTATTTCAAGTAAAATGATGTTATTCCTAGAACCCATAATGTATTTTTGAATTAATTAATTCTTTTTACTGTGAATTATTATTTGGGAACACCCTAATCGCGTATTTATAAGGTCTGGAAGATTAATTTGACTGTTGGTTTTGGTAATAATCATAATAATTTGTAGCCATTAATTATTTTTGAATATTTTAATTATTATAACTATATATTAATAATTTAAAATGACTTAAAATGTTTTAAATTTATTAGTTTTGTCTTTATTAAAATAACAAAATTGTTCCAAATTGAATTTGCATTTCGTATTTGGATTTTAAAAATATAAATCTAATAACCATGCTGTGTTTTTTAAAATGATTTAAAATGAATATAATTTTATGAAGTGTTTTAATTAAATTTGTTATTTAGATTTTAAAATTTAATTTTTTGAATCTAAAAATTTAAAAAATATCAAAATAATGGTATTTAGACAATGAAAGAATACATATATTTTCATTAATATATATGTTATATTTTTAAAACATTTTTGAGTTTTATAATTGTTTTTCACAGGACTCTTCGGTGATTACCCCCCGAACAGAGGGCGTCCATAAAGGCTAAGACCTCATGGTCTGGTTGGGATCTCACAATTGTATCCAAATCTATGCAAAGCACCCATATATAACACGATGAGTCGCGTTCACACTTGTGTATAGGGCCTGGTTAGGGGCATAGAGGGGGTAAGGCAAGTCATGCACCCACAATGGTAAGGGTGATCCATGGCCCATGGGTGGGGGTCCCATGTGTAAGTACCCAAAAGTGTGTGGTTTTGTGTCATTGAAGTGATGGTTGAGGAGTAAAGACTTTTAATGAGGTCAATAATCGCTTCTTATTTCCATGTGGGATGCGTTTTGTTTAGGAAATGTGATCTGATCAGTTAGATCGGGACACAGTTGATCTCAACCACTCATTCCTTTTAAAAGTCATGGTTTTCCCATTGCCATCCAATCAAGCCACGTCTAATCTCAACCATTCATTTTTTTTAAACCCTAAAAATCCCCTCAATAATCTGATTGATCCACACTTAATTCAAATCGACCATTCTTTTCCACTTCTTCTCAATTTCTTCTTTTTCTTCTGTGCATTGCACAAGTAGTCGTCACCATCCTTATCCACAATTTCTTCATCTTATATGAATCCTCCTATACCTCTCCACAGCCTAGTTTTAAACATTCATCATTCCAAAAGTAATCACGGGTGCTTTATTTTTTTTATAAAAACCCTTTACTATATCGCACGAGTTTTATATAATATGTATATCATTAATCAATGACCAATCCTTTTATGATTTGCACTATCAATTTTTTTTGTGTTTTATGTCTAAATAGTTAGATTCTAATTTCATTATGTTTAATTGTTTATATTTTTATGATTGAGTTTTTTATAAAAAACTGTATAAATACATTTTATATAAACCATCGTTTTCACTCATAAACCTAAGAGTTTTTATCTCCTCATCCTTCCTCCAACCTATTCTTGACCCACCACCATCTTTGAAGAATTTTAAGGGCTTATTTAGCTTTTTTTTAATTTTATTAACCCATATATAAAAATATGTGTATATAACATCATATATAAATACCAAAAAATTCAATTTTTATGATTTTCATATGATGAACATTTTTTATATGATGTATTTTATGCATGTAAATCATGTAATTGTTCTATTTAGTTTTTCTATTTGATTAACCCATATATACTTATATGGGTATATAGGTGTATATATATAACAAACCCATTATAATTTATAATTTTTGAGTGATTAGTATTTGTGTCTTAAATTATGTTTTTATTCATGTAATTCATTTAAGGGTTAGCCTCACATCATTATGTATATGAAAAAACCCATATATATAGATTGTGTATATAAACTTATAGGATTTTATATAATGGTTTTAATATGGATTATGTTTTTATATAATTTATAATTAAGTGATGAAATAATGTTTTTGAAGTGTATTGTTCTTATAAGGGTTCATCAAACCCTGTTTTGGTTATGAAAATCACATGTATACAAATTATATATATATAGTATTAAATAAGCTTCAAAGCCAATCTATTTTGTTTTTTTATGTGTAAATTATTAGTAATTAACTCATGTTTTTATGCATGTAATACTTTTAAAGGGTTTACTACGAGTGGTTTCTACGTTTCAAAACATATATATATATTAATTATATAGGGTTATATATATATATATGTATATATAATGTCTTTAATCCTTATCTAATTTAGTATCTTTCTTCTTATGTTAGAAAATTATTTCTAATGGGGATCCATATCCTTATAATTAATCATTTAATTCTATTTTTCAAAACCCACATGTATATATAAATAAGCACCACAATTACATATATTCATTTATTAATGGAATAAATGATCCCCAATACAATTTGATATTGGAAAATAGTAAAAAACATTAATGTTTATTGTGTACCTAAATATTTTAAGATTCCATCACCTTGTTATTACCATTAATATGACACGCATGCGTCTCAATTAATAATTTTAGGATAAAGGTATAGAATTATATTTTTATCAACATGTAAATTTACATTCATAAACATATATAGTGAAGTGTGATAAACTATTTTACGCATCAATATCTCATAATAAATGAATTTATTACATTTATAAATATTGTAATGTAATTCATTATGATTCTGGAAAAATGAATACTTTCAATTATTAATGATTAGTATTTAATACCTTTGACATTACTAATTATCAGTTTATGAAAAATATAAATTATATCTATCATAAATTAAAAAAACATGTATTTTAGTACATTAAATGTTTACTTTCATTGAACAATGGTTTTTAAGAGTTAACATTTTATTTGATAAAACAAAACAATCTATTATTAATTTATCACATACGATAATATGTAGATTAGGAATTTAATTATTCAAAGTGGAATGATACCCATTGAATGAGGGATATAATTTAATTGTTCAAAGGGGTGTGGGACACTTTAGCTAAGTGACACAATTTTATTATTCAATGTTGTTTAGGACACTTTTAATATAATAAATACTGTAATAAATCAAAGTGGTGTGGTACACTTTGATTTAAAGACTTATTTTGACATATATGGAATGAATTGGAATTATTATGTGATGGGTGAGGCTCACTAGAGACTCATTATGAATCAGTAGGTCTCTTGAGAGGAAATATTTTCATGGTACCAGGCCTTAATAGAATGATTAAGTGTGATATTGGAATGAGTCCTTGAAGGGATGTTTATGATTGTCCGACATTATGCATTTTCTCAATATGTGCTTATTATTTAACCAACCATGTGACTATTTGACTAGTAGAATAACCCTGGTTGGGGATCTTTTACTTATGATAATGGTGATTAATGAACATGGAATAATGATGTTCATACATGGAAGGTAATTTATAAAGAATGTATAGCATTTATTCTCTGAACATTGATACAGAAGATAGAAATACTTTTCTCATTTCATTAATATCATTTTATGTGTAATTTGATGTATGCCATTATACTTATGAAATTCAAGGAAAGTATAATTACATGTGTTTTTTCGTACCTACATCATTTTATGCCACAATTAATTTAGTTTGATCAACTTAGGGTTATTATGTAGAATTCCCTAAATTTTTGTACAAGTATGTGTGCTCTGAAATGTGTTTTAGCCTTTAAATTAATATATAATATATTTCTTATAGGGTTTTCCATAAAAATGATCTCATGTATCCTTCGAAAAATGAAGATGATGTACAACATGAAATGTTGTTTCATTTTATAAAAATGTTTTATAATTATTTTAAAAGGAAGTTTTTAGAAGGAATTTTATTAATTGGATTTAAAACGCCTTACTTGAATTATTGTTCTCACTAGACGTTTTTATTTATTTTCACAAGTTTAGTAGATTTTTTAACATTCATTTCTCTTATGCGATGGAAAAAATACGAATCTTTTCTGATATACATTTTTAGAAGTGTGCAAGTTTTATATAGTTTTCCTAAACATATGTTGGGAAGATTCTCTGAGGTGATACGTGATGTTTAATTTTATCAGTATCTTATAAAACAAATTGTACACCAAGTTTTAGCTACCAGCTTTTGGCATCTGGGGTCAGGTCATTACAAATGATAATCATAATATTTTTAATTTACTTATTACTATTAATTCCTTATTAGTTAATGAATATTTTTACCCTATTACAATCCACTTTGACTTATGGTTGTGTGATCTGCAAGGTATTGAAGAGATTTAATTTAATTAAATACATTTTGTGGGTTGTTTATACTCATATTTTACTTTCAAATAATCTATCAAATACAATTTGATTATTTAGCAATTTTTTATTTTTAGGAAATTTATTTGAATAATTTTGTTCTTTAAATATAAATTATATATTTAATACATGATTTATTATCTTTTACTTTATTAATTTTTTTTAAAAAAGTATAATTTTAACACATTCCATAAAGGTTAATTTGGATTTTCTTTATAAATATGTGAAAAAATTAATTTTTACCATTTAGCATTTGATATTATTTTCCCATTAATATGTGTATAGTTTATTATGAATTTTCCAATTTAAAATTTTAATGGTTTTATAATTTAAATTCAATTCATACTGTTCTATGGAATTTTCTTTTTAAGGAGTTGTAAAATAAAATGTATTTACTCTCATTTTTATGTGATAAATATAGATGCTTTTGAATATGTATCAAAATTTAATTTGTTAAGATTGTTTTGATGAAATTTCCTAAAAATATGTGTTTTATTAATGTTATAGTTCTTATAAATTAAATATTATGTTGTAATGGTAGGATATATAACTACAATTCATTGTATAATGATTAATTCTCAGTAAAATATATGTTTGAATTAATTATATAGGTTTATGTGTTATAATGGTGATTATAAGTGAGGAATGAATATTATATACCATTTAACATTAATGATCATGATTTTTTCCTTTATGATTTATTTTAATAAAAATTAATAAACTATTTTTGAAATTAGTCTTATTTTATGATAAGGTCTTTGATAATTTGAGTTAAAAGTTTAATTTTACAAAAAGGGAAAAAATACTAAGGAGTTTTCATGTTTTTGAATTGTCTTAAAAGATTCATTTTTATACCAATTTCAATATTTATGTTCCCATTACACATTTTGAAATTATTATATAAGATATAAGGATATATAAGACCTATAGTAATATAAAATATTTTGTTATATATATTTTCATTGGATAAATAAAATTTGTTATAAATGAAATATGTGTCTCAATTTTAAGAACACAATTTTTTTGGAAAAATATATATAATAAGTGGAATTATTATATTTTTTAATTTAATGATTTTCCTAACTCTCTAAAACATTAAACCAGAAGGGTTGTGTGAATTTAGGAATATGAAATCTATACTATAAGTCATGTAATTATGGTTTGGTTATGTACAAGATTTTATATTTCTATATAAATACCCCACTATTTTTCATCATTTATTTATCTATACTATATAGGGGATACTAATTAATTATAAATTTATTCATGAATGTTCATTCCATGAGAGTTTGATGCTTTATTTTCAAAAGGTGTTTTTAAATATTTTAAAATGATGGGGATTATTAAAAATTTAAATGGTTTCTTTTTAAAATATGCAAAATTATTATGTTTTATGATTTTCAATGGAAATTAATTTTTGGATCCCATATTAAAAATAGGTTGGAGTGGGATGCATATATTAATGGGGACAATTAAATCATAATTAAAAATGATAAATTTTATAAGAGTATTCTATTGAGGGTTAATACATGATGCACACCTACCAAGGGGTGTGGAAAAATAAATTTATTACCTAGGTGAAATGTAGAAATATTTTAAAGGTAGGGTTGTCTATAAGAGAGGAGAGAAAAGTAATTGGATGTCATTTTTAATTTATAGAAAATGTTGGATTTGTATTTTTTGATTTTTGAGACGATGGAAATAAAGTTGAAACTAGTGTTTGAAAATTGAATGATGAGATAGTAATTAGGTCTTGGTTAGCTTCCAAATTGTAATTATATAATGTTATTAAAATGTCTTAGTATTATTCATGTTATTAGATGAATTGGTGGTTCCATAATTTCTTTACCTATAACCAATGGGTAATGCTTTTGATGATAATAAACTTAAAAACCCTTTTATTGTGTCTTAAATCCGTCGTATATATTAATGTTACACAGATAATCACCCTATGATTACTCAAGTAACCTAATTAATTCATGTTTTTTCCATGTAGTCAATGAATGACTATTTTACATAATAAAAATTCCATAAACATCCTTGACCTTCACCACTCAACCCCAAAATATCCACCAAATATAGTGTAAAATTAATTGGTGTGAGATTATGATCATTAATAAAGGAAATATATAGTAAAAAATATTAATACCCGACCATATATGATATTTAATAGGCTTCTGGAGACAATAATTAGTTCAAAAAAGAGGGGTCAGAAATTATAGATGTCTGAAGACTCAATAATTATAAATGGTATACATTATCTTCCCTAATCACATAATAATTAACCCACCATTAGAAGGGTATAAGAGAAGAAATGGTAAGTGGACATTACAATACTAAAGAAAAAAATTAAAATTAAACCACATCATATTATCCAATATGACTCATGATTAAATTAGTGAGCCAAAATTATATTTTATAAGTCGAAACATATTTCTCTTACAGATTCATGTCCTACTTCCCTTTATTCTATCCAAACTCCTATGATATTATCTCTTTTTTTAATGTAACAACTTCGACTTTTATAAAATAAATTCCATTTTTAAACAAGTAAATTACTCAATGAGTGATGTATTTATATAAAATGTTCACTACTTTGGTTATTTTAGACTATTATAGTCTTTCATATTACAATGAATGTTTAGAATCATTATCATTGATGATATCTCTATTTCACAGCAGCTATTAATATTTGAATATATTAAAGAATATGATAATTTATAATTGATACAGATTGAAGAAGCTATGACATCGACCAGTAGAATCAAACACAATATGTTCCTTTAATAAAGATATTTATGGAGATAAAGCCACATGTTTTTTCCCACCCCCAATACCAAGCTGATATTTAACAACTATATATTTATATAAACAGTTTGATGGATAAGTTCAAGTTATCGATACCACAACCAAAATCTTGTTCTCTAGATGACCCCAATAAATAAGTATTGTATCACACCATACCATTAAGCCATACAAAGGTGTAAAAAGGTTTTACATATCAAGGCCACAATAATATAAATTTTTAAATATTATTATTAATTAAATAATTAATATATTTATCTATTTTGATTTTATATTTATAAATGATTATATAATTTTTTTGAGTAAAATTTGATTTTTATTTAACAAAAAATTATTTTTGGTAGTTAAATTTGTTTTTGATAAATTCAATAATTTTTTATATAAATCATATTTTAATAATGTATTCGAATTAAATAATATTTACTAATATATAAATGATAATTTTATTTAATTAATTCAAACCTTGTTTTCATAATGACTAGAAAGATATTAGAATCTTAAATTTATATATTTTAAAGTAAATAATAATTTTTATTTTAAAAGTTAATATATTAAATTTAGATAATTATTTTTAAGAAATAGATTTAAGTTTTAAAATCCGCGCATCAAAATTATCCAATGGTTAGTTTATTCTTTTTTCAGTAATAATAAATTGTTTTTTGTAAATATTTAATAAAATATAAATATATAGTATCTATTATGAGGTTATAATAGCCCAATAGTTATGTGTTAAATACTATAAAGTAAATCCATGATCAATAATATATTTTTAATTTTAAAAAAATTCTATTTTTTGATGTGATTTTATTATTTTTATAAACCTTTAATGTGTACTCGAAAACATATATTATATTGTAATGTTTTAAGGTTAATTGTTTATGAATATGAATCAATTACACCTAACCAGTGGTATTATTTAAATTTTTGAGGTTCTTAGAAATATAAAATGTTAAAACATCAATAAATTAGTATAAAAAATTAGAAAAACCATGGGATGGATTGTTTTTTGGTATAATTTTTTATATAGAGTTTAAAACCAATGTTTTGAAATTAATAAATAATTCCTACCTCCTTTTATATAAATACCCACTCATCCTCCAACTAATCATCACTAAAAACACATTAATAATGAATTTAATATCACTATTACTCTCTAAATCCCCCATATGGTGGTCCCATTATCATAGTACGCTCTTACCAAGCATTTAAAAGTTCACTCTCAAGGAAAGGGATCTCTACCTCCCTTATTTTCCATTAAAACAGCTTCTTTTTATTTATCCTTGTAAATTTAATTTTTTTTTTCAGGAATTTATAAATATTATTCTATGTCCAAATTAATTTTTTATAATTATACATCATCTATAACTTTTCATTACTATCATTACCTAATCCATTCTTTTGCAAAAGTATCATATTCTCTTCTTCCACCTATTAATTCAACTAATTTCTTCATATTATTCAAATTTATTTCCAATTTTTCATTTTTTTAATATGTTTCTACTCATCTCGATACAACGATTACAATTCACATATAATGAGATACCACCTTTCACTATTATTGAACCTTTCCATAAACATTTATGTACACTTGTTAGGCTTCCAAAATTACAACCAATGTTTTTATGAAAAAAAATATGTGTTGGGGATATTGATTTTCATTTCCAATCAAGGGTATTCACATAATTGTAACTATCCTTTCATTATTGGTTACTATCAATTATTAATCCCACAATTCATAATCATGGGGTTAAAAGTTATGAAATATATTCTTATGTTATATGATATATATAGAACAAGAATATGTGTACATGATATGAATGTGGTAGGTGTGCCCGAAATTATATATCACTCTAATGTTTTAAAAATTGTTTTTATATTGAGATATATCAAGAATAGTTCATGATAGGTTATCCTAAGAATAATATGTTATTATGTCTTGGTGGTCCCCCATGAAATTTTTATATGATTTAATTATTTATATTGTTTCAACATTCATAAGTTATCTTGAACTGGTCATCATATATCATGCTTCAATATTCGTGTTTTTGATTCTAACCATTTTATGTCATCTTAATATTCCAATTGATTAACTTACATTCAATCTTTTATTCATTGATTATTCCCATAATGACTTTATATCTCTACCATTTCATATGTAAGTCCTAAGGTTATCCTATGGAATAATATATAATCAATCGATTTTAAGGGAATGAAATTTAATTTTAAACAATATATTTATATCCCAATTTCATGTGAAATTTCTATATATCTAATTTTTAAAAGACTCTAGGAATCTCAATCTTGTGGGATTTTATTATGATTATCTTTATCAAATAAATCATAAAATAATTTATATAAAATATATGGATTTTCATAGTTGGGTTTAGATGAAATTTATTGTTTGGGGGGTTGTTTAGGATAAGAAAACCATATTTAAATTCTTAAAGGTAATAAAAACCATAGGATAGAATTCCTAAATTTTGGTATAGTAAAGAGTAAGTGGTTCATAGGAAACAAAATCCCTGGATGGTTACTAAAAGTTGATGTAGATTTGGAAGAGTTATACCCAAGGTAATAACCCCACAAGGGTGAATTTGGTATTACATCAATCATCATCTAGTGCCTGAAAAAAACTCCTTGTTTGAAAACAAGTATGACACTCATGGGAGATATGTTTTAGGGAATTTAAAAACACTTTACAAACCATTATAAAGGGAACAAAATTCCCAAAAAATATTATATTTAGACAGAGACCATGAATATATGATATTAGTACCTATAAATTTATGGTTCAAGGAATTAATTTCATTTATTAATTGACTCTTATATTTTAAAAATTTTTATTATATGTTTCTAATATTTTAAAAATTATTATACATAATTTTCCATTAAGTTATTTCAATGGTTGGATATTAGAGGAATCATGTCCACAACTAATTTGATGGGAAATTTGATGACTTCTGAAATGATACTCCTAATGTAATGGGAGATTTAGTTGGGAAACTCATGATGATACTTACTCAATTAACTCATATTTTGAAAAAAATCATGAAATATGGGAAAAACCCGCATTCCATAAGAAATATCATGTTGTAATTGATACCCTTGTTTGATAATGCCCTCCAAATTTTAGTGGATGTTCTGATACCGTAAACATTGAAAAATTGATTGAATCTATTGAATAGATATTATCTCACCTTCAATTATTTGAGAACGAGTATATCATTTTAGATGTTTATCATTTAGAGGGTGATTTTAATTAGTGGTGGATATTGATAAAAAATATGAACCCTGAGGAAGATATCAAAGAAATATATTGTAATAAATTCTATATGTTTTTGGGTAAATAATCTCCCCACACACTCTAATATAAAATGTAGATTGATTTTTTATCCTCAAGAAAAAGGATAGTGAACCCATATTGGAATACGTAGGGAACATCAAAAAACACAACTGATACACATCATTCTTTTCCAATGATAATAAAAGTAAGGTTAACCTCTTTTTTACTGAGTTAAATATGAATCTATGAAAGGATTTGGAAATTCAAGACTATAAAAAATATGAGGAAGATTTATGATTCACCCTTAAAGATGATATGGAGATCAATGAATCTCAAGATTCTCATGATCTATGAAATATGAAGTGGTGGATCGAGTTTATTATAGGGGAGGGATGAAAAAATAATACAATGGAAATAAATTCCGTCATCCACATTGTCAAAAGTGTGTTTAGAAACATCCTAAAAAATACTCGAAATTGAGAAGGAAATTATTTATATTGGGGAATAAAGGTAACCTTGCTAGGGAATACTGATTGGAGGAACCCACCCATATGATTGAAAAACGTAATATTCTAGTAAACCCTTATCTTACTGTCTAATGTTTCAACATAATGGAACACGTACACTGTGAAAATAAATGTATTGTGTCAAGAGTTGTCGATAATAATTGATGAGTAAACTTCTATGGCCTAGAGATAAATATGAGCTCGCACCATCACAACTATTATGGTGGATTCTGAAAATTGATTGCGCTTAGTCATTATAGTAAGCCATTCAAGGATAAAAACATAGTATTTTATTCTAGATCATCACATTCTTTTATATTACATAATTATAGTAGATCCATTATGACAACACCACAAAACAAAGGATTATATGTATCAATGAAAAGAGAAAACATATATATTATTTCATTCCATGTATACAAATTCTCCCTTATTAATATTTTTAGGATGAATTTACTTTTAAACCTTATGATACTACATTTAATATAATCTAATGAAATTCTGGATATGAATTTGTTTTTCTTATATATAGTGAAAATAAAATTTTGAGGGAATGAAATTACTCTCTCTCTCAAGAATCAAATTTTGATTCTACAAAAGTGTTAGGTGGAGGATGGATATCCTTTGGAATAATTATCTAATGAAGGTATATTGTTACCTTATGGGAAACATTCTTTAGATTATATGATTGAGATCAAGGAAAAGATCATCCTTGAGGACATTCCTATTTTAAGATAATATATTGATGTGTTTCGAAAATAATTTTGTAGATATTCTGCAAAACATGAAGTTGAGTTCTCAATCAAACATATCCATGAATATATCACAATATATAAGACTCTATATAAAATTACCACTATTTAAATTGAATATATGATGAAGAAACTATTGGAGAAGTTGGATAATGGGTTTATTTTTTCAAGTTCCTTATCATTGGGTTGACTGATCCTTTTCATCATGAAGAAGGATGTTTCAATAAAACTATAAGATGATTATCTTGAGCATCATAATATCAATACAATGAAAACTTATCATCTACTAATGATAGAATACATTTTCAATAATATACTTAGATTCCCTACTTCTCTAAGGTGTACCCACGGTCGAGATATTATCTAGTAAAAGTGACTAATTTGGATATTTATTAGAAAACATTTTGTAAAAGGTATGATCACAATGAGTTCATATTGAATCAATTTGGAGTCACTAATGATCCATCTATATTCCAAGAAATAATTAATAATTTATTTAGTTATTACATCATTAAATTTTTGATATTTATTATATATGATATAATATATATACACCAAATGTAAGGAGGTGCATTTGAATGTTATTCCTCGGACCGTGAAAGTGTAATTTTTATGCATAGTATAAAAAGTGAATGTTTTGGATAGTGTAAGAATAATTTAGGGGGTATGATATCATCATAAAATCGATATATATGGATCCTTAAAAAACAAATTCTATTGAAAGATTTCACAGACAAACATTTGTGAAAGAGACTAATAACTTCCATAGATTGGCTAGATTAAACCATTTATTTCTGAGAAAATAATGATAACATTATTGAATTCTTATCTAGATAAAATTATAGGGATTGAATTTGGTTTAGACTAATGAATTTGAAGATACCATTATAGTTTCAACGAAAAGGATAATCCGTAATCTTGTTCTCAAATTACCAATAATCGGTAATGTAATTATGATCTACAATGATTCATCAAATTAATTATTAGTATGTGTACTCATACAATATAAAACATTGATATCAAATTCTTCATTCTAATTAATGATCCATGAGAATAACTTCCCAATACATTATCTATAATTTTGTGTGTGGTGATATTAGCTTTAAAGATTAGGTGACATTATCTCCAGAGGGGAAGTGTGACATATATAAAAATCATAAAATACTCAAATATATATTAAAAAAATAGGATAACAACACTCACCAATGTTGGTGGTTTGAGTTGATCATGTTCTTTGATTATTCAATCCTTTATAATTCTGGGAAGGTAGAAAAAGTGTTAGATTCACTGAGTACGAATAATCTCATGACCCAATCCATAATGATGATTGAAGGGAATGAAATATTTTAAGACATGAAAAAGATTGGAATGGGAATCATAAAAGTGAATTAATGATATATTTCTCAAATAAAATCACAAAACATCCATTCTGAATAGTGTCAAGGAGCCCCAAATAAGATGGCTGGTAGGTACAAAAACGTTTTTGAATATTCCAAAGTAAAACATTGAAAATTATGGAGTAATAAGGGTTGGATCCAATATATGTCTACCGTTAAAACTATATTTATAGAGGGATCAAATAGATGATGTGTATAGCTCATCCTACTAATTTAATCTAGGAATTTGTTGTATTTATAGTGATCTGAGGAAAAATATTTTAGAGGATGTCATTAAGAGAGAGATTGTAGAATTTGTATCTCGATACTTAGTAAGAATCAAAATTAATTACAAACAAAAATGTATTACACTATATTGTAACCATTGAATAAAAATTATCAAATTGTGAAAAAATAAACTTTTATTTCGTTTTTGGACTCCCTGGGTCATCTAATATAAATAACCCCATCTTGGTTGTTGTCAATCAACTTAAAAATCCAAAGAATTTTATTTCTATTAAGGAATAATTTGTTATTGACCAACTAATTAGGGTATAAATAAGGGATGTGGTGAAAGACCATGTAGTACCATTTTCCATTTTATATGATTGATATTCTACGGATTACCAAGAGTTTTTAGATAGGAATTTAGAAAACACTAGATATATAATTGAGTTTTAGTCGATCTTAGCACCCTCACATGGATGTTCAATCATAAAAAACTATTCAAAATTTATTGGATATACTGATACCATTTTAAATAGATTTACAAGGATGTTGGGATAAACCCCTTCCCCTATTGTAAATCTTTTATAATTATAGTTTCTATTATTTTATTCAAAAGGCCCCTTATAAGGCACTATATAGGAAAATGTTTTAGACCGCCAACAAGATGTGACAATGTTATAGGGTGGAAGATTATGAGACCTGATATTATATAAGATAAGACACAGAAGGCTAATCAATTTAACATCATATGAAATCCATTCAATATTGATAAGAATTTATGATGTCATTTATTGACATGACATAGAGTTACAGTTCAGTGAAAAAGGCTTCCTTCATATGGAATAAATTCAATATATTTGAGAATAATGGTAATCTATGTCATATATAAATAATCCCCTTTTAGACCATTTATTGCATTAGAGCTATGCCTTATATACTATAACTCATATTTATCCAATCACGATTACATTACATGTTCTATTTACACATATTGAGGATTTACTTAATGAACCCCTCACTTGTACTATATCCAATGGTGGTACCTTTTGAGAATGATAATTCATATAGGGGGAAGCTGTTGAATATACAAGATCATAGAGACAATGTTGAATAAACTGAGAAAACTCACTTGGTCAAAGTACCATAGAGGAACCACATGTTTGAGGAAGCTACTTAAGAATAGAAATATGCGTTGAAAGAAAAGTACCCTCATATATTCTATTCTAAAAAATGAAACTTTGAGGGTGAAATATATAATATTTATTAGAATTTAATGACTAAAAATTTAAAAATTATATTCCCGTTTTAAATAAATAAATGAATTAGTAGGTAACATATTTATATAAAATGAATGAACTCATTTGTTAATATTGGAAAATTATAACCTGTAATATTAAAAATTCCATTATGATTGATAACTATTGATAATATTTTTATTTTACAGTGACCATTAGGATTATTATATATTAAGGGTTATAATAATGTCTAATTTAGAAAGAAGAAATTAGTAATGAAATTGACTGGTAGGATCATGCACTATCAAGCCCATTTAATAGAGCTTCCAAGAGATATGACATCACTTTGTTTTTTTCTTAACCCCGCCCAAGAAACAATTATACAAATAAATATCATTAGATACTATTTAATGGATAATTTCAAGCTTATCAAGACCCAAATAATGTTTTTTAACCACCCCAAGAAATCACCACCATTGCAATGTATCTAAACCCTAGTTATATGAGTTAATATAGTTTCTTTTTTAATTAAATAATTATTATATTTACTATATTAATTATTAATTTATATATAATATTATAATGAGTATGATAAAAATATTTTTTTATAAAAGGAAATCACAATTGTATTTTTGGAAAATATATAGTTTCAATTAAAACATTACTTGAGATAAACTCGGGAACCTGTAAAATAAAAATTTAATTTAAAAGATATTATCATTAACTAATATTTATTAATATCTAAAAGATAATATCACTTAATTAATTCCAATGTAGTTTGTTATAATGATTTAATTGTGTTGTTATCATAAAGACTAGTATCACCCATCAAAATTATGATTTTTATTTCAAAGTGTAAATTATAATATTTAGAGAATTATTTTTATAATATATATATTATTTTTGAAATTAACCTATCTAAAATAGTGAATTTTGAATATTTCCAGATTTTTTTGAGATATTTGAATGTTTTGATAAAAATTAAATATGTTATATATAAATTTTATTTACTATGAAATAATAATAACCCATAATGTATGTAATAAATTCCACAAAAATTTGATTTCACCATTAAAATAATTTGTTTTTTATGTGTATTTTTTAACTTTAAAAATCATTAATGAATTTTAAAATTCATAAATATTATATTTTATGGTTTTAATATTAATTCATTATGAACATTAATCACTTCTACATAACCAATTGAATAATATTAATATGCTCATTTTTCCATCTTATTAAATATTAAAAACCACTCCTCTTTAGAAGGAACTATGATAAGTAACCATGATAAGGTTTTTAGTTTTTATTATTTTGTTATATAGTTTTTAAAACACATTATTACAAATTAATATAGAATTCCACTATCTTTTTCTATAAATACTCACCCTATATCCAACCCATATTCAGTAAAAAAACCATTAATAAATAATTTACTCCCCCAATACCTCTCAAAATATCTCCACAGGTGTTCTCAAGATCTTATCAATATCCTCCCATTCTTTTGGAAACACCCTATGTAACATCCCATTACTTACCATTATGTATTTACATTCTCTTTATTTATTCCCCTCTTTATTTGGGTAATATTGGGACTTCTGAGGATGTATTAAATATTTATGAAAAAATTTCATAAATAATAGGGATGTGTATTTTTTTAATTACTGGATTCTGGATTTTAAAATGTAATTGGTTTGTGGGGTTATATCCAAGTGCAGAGAACAACAAATGTGGTTCAATTTTTTCTACTAAATACTAGAAATTTCAATGTCTATAAGAGAAATAAACTATCTATAATGGGATTATTTTCAATGAAAATTCTACCAGAAAGAATCCATTACTTTTTTACATAGAGTGAAAGGAATAATCATTGTGTATTTGGGTCACATCATGTACTGTTTAAAGTCAGGTTTTTGTTAAAAGGTTACTCATTTGTCGGTGTTTTGGCATTCATTAAATTGAAAATGTGTAAAGGGGTTGCACAATTTTTATTTTGTGGGTGTTTTGGTGTTTAGGTTTCTGTTAGACAGGTTTTTATTAATTAATCCATAGGCTATTTGTTCTCAACCTAGAGGCTCCCAAGGTAGATTTTAGAGTCCTATGCTCTTTCTAGATTTCTTTTTTCGGTGACTGATCTTTAGATATATAGTGCTACAACTCTCTAGGTTAGAATTTATTTAGATTATTTATTTAATTTGATCACAGTAGATCCCTTAAGATATGTATCATGATCTAATTATATGTGATGATGACTATATTGATTATTTTATAGTCCCATCAAGTGAATTAGTTCTAGGGGCTGATCCTTTGTTGGTTGTGATGTGGATGGTGTAGAAATAGGCATCATCCATTGATACTGATAGGGGTTCTATCATGGGTTGTTATTCTACCCCCTAGTCATGTTGTTTTGGGGTCATGGTAGGTGCTATTGGAAGGTTTCATTTTTTGGTTACTCTTATATAGCATATATTCGCTGCATATGTATAGGGGATCGATGCATGCACATGTTTTTATGTTTAGGGTATGAGTGTCATAGCTATCCTAGAAAAGATTGATCCTAGGCATGATGTTACATGTGCTTTTGGATAATATTGTTAAGGATTACACTTTCTTTGATTTTATATGATATGTGATACATTCTTTGGTTTGATTTTATATACCTAATTTGATAGATATATATACACATGAAATTATTTGAAAAATTATTAACATGATTATTTTGGAAAATTTGAAAAGGAGAAAATTAAATGTTTTCCATGGTTTTGATATAGATACTATTAAACTCCTTGTAACTCCTAATTTTTTTAAATTTTAACATGTTAACATTTTTTATAGATACTTGTTATATAACACCGAGGTGGGATCCTACTGAACCTGTTAGGTCACACCCGACACAAACCTTAGATAGTGTGTTTTACTTTACATGTGTTTCAATATTGGGGAATAGAAGGTGATACAACATGGTGGATATTTTTCTATCAACTATGTTTGAGTAGTTAATTGTTAGATGGCAGTTGATTTCCCATTCTAGGACATTGAGTAGTCAATTTCATTTTTATTCATCCTTTTATGATTGAAATTTTTCATTGGGATATTTTGAATATTTTCAAGTTGTATAACTTCCACTATCTTCTTTTACCTATGGAATATATATTTTCTTCTACTATTTTTATCTATCATATATATATGACATGTAATTAATTCATGTTTGGATAAATCATTCCCTCTATTTGTTTTTTTATTTTCATGTGCTACTCCCTATCCAATGGGGATAATGAACTCCATTTGGTTATGTGGAAATTTGGGCAGTGTACCATCGTGATAGGGTATCTAGGAAGGCTTCATCATAGTTTGGTATCAATTTTTGTTTTATCTCAAGAGTAATAGTCATGGGATATTTGGTAGAATATATATCAGATTTTCAGAACATTCATGTATGTTTCATTGAGTGTCAGACCATATCATTCAACGATGAGACTCAAGTAAGCAAGGGATGTTGGGATGTGTGTCTCCTATTTTTAGTTCTTAATATTAATTTCAGTTTTTCCTGTTTTTTTTGAATTGATATTATTATGTTTTTTGGATCAATTATTTTGTTTCAATGTTCAATGTTATTCCTCATAGACATCTTATAAGGGATCCACTGAAGGGGGAAGAGGATGGTCCTCAAGGTAATCCTCTTATAGATCAAAATCATATATAGGTAATCATGTAGTTAGTTTTTTATATTGAACATAATATGCCACAAGTCTAGAAGAATGTTTCTGAGATACTACATGGACCTGTAGGAGAAAAATATAGCTGAAGAGAGTTATGGTATGAGAATACACAATCCTTTAAGGGTTCAAATGAAAGTCAAGTGGTGGAGGACTGGCCGTAAAATAATGGTCAGATATTTGTATTTATAGGTAGACCTAAGAGTATCAATTTGATGTTCTCATCATTTAAGGTTTAGGGTCATAATAAATGAAATTAGTATTCCTTATCATAGGTATATTAGAAAATGGGTTTGGTCTTGAAGGGTTTCATGACTCTCTTCTTCCAACACTTTTTCTAGATTCTATGTTATGTTTCATGATTTTTGTTGTTTCTATATTAAAAATAGAGAGAGAATTTAGTGTGGGCACAGAACAAACAGTTTTCAAATCAGGTTTTTAGTTTTCCAAAAGTAGTAAAGAATTACCAAGTGAAGGTTCATAAGTACTTGTAGGGTTTGCTATTGAATATTAGGTCACATTTATTTATGATTAATACATCATTCTATACAATGATGATAGAAAAATAAATGATAACTGAGATTAATATGGTAGGTAAATTTTGTTAATTTTCCCCTCCTCTTCCTCCCAGTGGAAGTTTTAGTGGAGAACAATGAAAAAAGATGAAGTAGAAGGGTCATCATGGATTATTGGGTTGGTTCTTTGTAGAATATCTCCTAGGAATATCATTTATCACTATAGGTGTTGATTTTAATTTCTATTAGTGTGGAACGATCAGAAACATCCATCATTCTTGTCCAGTACCTATGAATATGTATAAATATTTGGGATATTATTGTAATATGTGTGCTTCTTTTAGGATATGTATACGCCTCGATTTGGTTAGGGATCATCAACTCTAAAGGCTATTGTATCACAAAAAAACTATTTAAAGACTAAAATAATCCAACCATTGGCCTCCAAAGTGACACACCTTGATGAAGTTAATGCGCTTTTGGCAGAGGTAGATGTTGGTCCAAGAATTGTGAGTGGTAACAACTTTATTTAATCTTCTGTAGATATTTTATTATTTATAAAATCTCTTTTCCACTCATTTATATCAAGATATTTATTTATATTCTTAAACTTCCAATAGTTATCATGTCCTTTATTACGGAGTTATAGACACCTCTGGGGAAGACGAATGAGTAGTCATTTTAATGTACTTATTGTTATCTATTGATACCTAATGAAAAGATAGAATTTCATTTCACCATTCTCATTCTAGTTTTATTTGTTTTCATAATCATATTTTAATATCTTGTTTCTCACAATGATTTTGATGAGTTTTTTCATCAACACGTCTCATTTTTTTGTAGTAGATGGGAGATCATGAGTGTTTCATATAGAGTAGGAACCAATGTATGGTTTTGCAGGACCATCCTTACAAGATCATAAGAGTTTATTTATATATTAAAGTGGTAAGGAACGTTGAATTTTAAGTTGTTATTGACCTTCTTATAGTTTTTTAGGATTTCTAGATATTTTCCCCAATGATTTATCTAGTATTACACTAGAGAGGGTGGTAGAGGTTATTATCAACTTGGGTACTGGTACATAGAAAATTTCAATACCTTATTATCATGTGGAACCAATGGATATCAAGGAGATAAAGATTCAATTGGAAGATCTGATGGTGAAATTTTTTCCTTAGAGTTTTTCTCGGGCATGCCTAATGATATTTACGTAGAAGACTAAGGGTTCACATAGATGTTGTGCTAAATATTGTAAGTTGAACCAAGTTACTGTAATGAATAAGAATCCATTGGCTCACAAATATGGTTTTCTTCATATCCATGCTTGATAAAGGGACCACTTTATGTTTTGTTCTAGAGATCATGAGGAATTACCATTTATAAGGAATGATTTAAAAAATGTATATTTTAGAACAACGAGGTGATGTTTATGGAGTTCAAGATTTCTAAAAATGGACTATCAGTTGTTACTAAGAATTTAATGGATGTTTTTTTGTGTGATTAACCATGTAACATATTTTAAATTTAGTTTTTCTTTGGTATTACTAGATAATATCGATGGTTCATTAAGGATTTCACAATGCTGGAATAACCATTGACTAATTTTACTATAAAATGGTTGAAATTAATATGGGATGAAAAGTGTAAGTCTTATTTTGATGATTTGAAAATACTTCTTACATCAAATCGTATTCTAATCTTACAAAAGCTCAATAAAGGGTTTTGTTGTTTTCTGTGATCCTTATAGTGTTTTGTTGTTGTGTTATTATGAATATGATCATGTGGTTTCTTAATGATTTCATAAGACTTAGTTAAATAAAAATAATTATCACAACACAGATTTGAAGCATTCCATGGTTATTCATGCACTTAACTATGGGAAGAAATGAATATTTAGGGAGAGGTTTATGTTGTTTTTTATTCGTAAGATTCCAAGTAATATCTTTTATCTGAATGAATTGAATCTCATATAGAGGTGGTGGGTGGAATAATTTAATAGTTTTGAATTTCGCATCACATACTACTAATGGAGGGGGAATTTTATTATTGATTCTCTCAGTATAAAAGTTTCACTTCATGCTATTTTGGAATTGAAGTAAGAGTTGAACCAAATGGGTATCTTTACTTAGTTACACCATTATCATAATGAGGATTTTCAGTTATGGTTTTACCAATGGATTGGTTTATCATCTATCCTAGATTATATTCTATATATTTAGAAGGACAATGACATGTTCAATGGAATTTAGGGAGCCAATCATTGAGGGGAGACTATTTCAAGTTATTTAATCTCTTTAGATGGTTTTCCCCATTTTTTGGATCATTTTTTCATCCCATAAGCTATGAAGAGATAATTTTTTTTGATATTCATGATTATTCATGGTCCTTCAATCCAAGAACAATTTATATTTATTATTTCATGAGTTAGAGATTTTGGACACTGGTTATAAAGAATGACATTACTAATTATGTGTTCCCCAGTTACACCTGGAAAATAATAAATGGAAGAGCATAAGAAACCTTATTGATTTCTATGTCTTCTTATGATACTGGTTCATAAATTGGATGAGCTGTCCATGGACTTTTTTTAGATTACCATAGACCCCATGGGGCAGTAATTCTAACTAGGTAGCCAATGATCGATTTAAAAATTCATCTCAATTCATTATGATCAGCAACAATTTGAATGCTCACAATATGGGTAATCTGTATCTAAAATATATTGTGGGTCACATTTTCTTCCTTCTAAAATAATTTCATTGATTTATTCTCATTTAACTTCGTGGTTCAAGAGGATTCTCTAAAAGGCAATGGGGTCTCAGGTGAGTTTGAGTAGAACATAACATCTATAGACTGAGGGACATATGGATCTTGATATTTAGATTTTGGATGATATGATCCATGATAGTGTCTTGGAATTTACTATATCATGTGATTTCCAGATGGGATAGATTTAGTGTGATTATAATAATATATATTAGATTTAGATCAGAACAGATACCTTTGAGGCTCTATATGGTTTCCTGTGAAGGTCAGCTCCTTATGGGTAGAGGACATTGAAGTGTCTCTAGTGGGGGGACCAAGTGTAGTTAAATATATATTATTGGGTATTAATGATATAATTTTACATTTGGTTATGTCTCAATTTCAATAGAAGTCTTATACATATCAGTTTTGTCTTCCTTTTAAGTTTTACAAAGGCAAAATGGTTTTCAAGAATGATTTTCCTTGGTCGTGTCTTATTTAGCTTGGAATATAGTGCACAATGGCACTGATATGTGTTTATCCATTTTATTCCATTGAGGGGATTGGGAAAGTTTCTTATTAGTTGGAATTTTCGTTTTAGTTGACAAGCCTTCACAATGCATTCCATCTATCAAAACATTGAAAATACCTTCTAGATACCTCTATTGTTATGAGTTGAGAAGTGATTGAGATAGTGCTATAAATTTAATTTGGAGAGAATCAAGTAGAGGAATTTGAACCTAATGTTTAAATATTACATTGGACTTTAAATATATTGGTTAATTTTTTATGGCAACACAGAATAGATTCCAACGAGACTTGGGGGAAAGAGTCATTGATAAGGGATTAGTAGCCTCACCGATTTACTAGAAATAAATCTTCCCCATGGATTCTTGAGGATATAAAGTATTATGGAGAGGATATAGTAAAATCCAATAACATGAGATTAGATATTTATCTCTATTTATTTGTTTTCAACTTTATTTCGGTGCATGTTGGGACTCCTGGGGCTTGAGATCATTTATTGGGGAAAATGAACTATAGTTTGGGGATGTATTTTTTAATATTTATGGGGTCTAGGTATAATTGTGTAATAAATTTTTTGGGGTTTTCCCCACATTCAGAGAACATCTCAGGTGGTCTGGTTTTTTCTCTAAATAACTATACTTTTCACAATCTGTATGAGCAATACTTTTTGTTTAATGGGATTACATGATGTGTAATGTTTACTCGGTAGAATATGATAAAATAGAATTCAACATGAAAGGATTATAAACTATTTATTTATTACGTTTATTGAATTATTAAACATTTTATTTTTTAAATAGTTTTCAAATTTCTTATTACTTCCATCCTTTATAGATTACATAACATGAACAGGTCTTACATTCTATGAAATTTTTGAAAGTTTATGGTTTTAGGGTAACATATGGTTGCCTTGTTAATTTATTCATATTAATGATATTTTCTCTCGACCTAAGGGCACTTAGGGGAAAATTTTGAGACCTTCTCTACATTAGGATCACATTATTCGGTAATCAATAATTAGGGTTGTGGTGATAAGTATCATGTAACGTCCCAGTTCCGGAAGCCACCAAGAGGTGCCCCGTACCCGGTTGGTCACATGGCCTCAAGCGCATTTCCCCAAATGCCAGAGGCTGCCGACTTACAACGAGGGCCTTGGGTGTGATAGTGAGGAAACAATGCCTTCATTGATAGAGTACACAGTGGAAGAAAAATAAACATGAAATAGCAGAAGCAGTGATAACCAACAATATAAACAGTGGAAGACTAAATCATCAAACTGGAGAACATATGTATATATATGAAATGATGGAAAATACATAACTAGGAAAGTATCCAGACAAGTCACAATGCTGGAATACACTACAGTACCAAGAAAAGTACAAAAGAAAAGTAAGATCTCCTCAGCATCTCAAGCCAAAGCATGGTCCCATGCTCCCCTGCTCCAAGCAATCATGTTCTAGAAGTCGAAGGGCAGTTTCCCTTGTCTATACCTGTAGCAACATAGTCTTATTGGGCCCAAAAGCATGGCCCAAACAAGGTGTGAGATAAAATGACAGCAGGAATTCAACCGAAGATTTGTCACTAATATTCAGTGAGTATATGGCATGTAAAAGTACAATAAGCAGTAAACAACAACAGCAAGCAATAGGCAGTAACAGTAAGCAGTAAGGCGGGATGATACAAAAGAAATTAAACCACAACCAACACCAGTAGTGAAGAACAATGCTAAAAAATAAGAAACTCCCTGGGATGTTCTCACAACCATCCCTTCTAGTCCTATCCAAGAAGTACCACAACCCTCTGGGCAGTGCACACAGCCTAACCCCTCAGGCTTGGTCAGAAGCATTTATGAGACTCTCTGGGGAAGCTCACTCGGTCAATTCCCCTTATAGTCTAGGGTAGTCAGGGACTATATTGAGGAAGATCACACGGTCTAACCCTCTTATCCCCAAGGTCTAGAGACTCTATGAGAATTCTATCTCGGTCAATTCCTCTTATAGCCTCAGGTATACCACAAACTCTCTGAGGAAGCTCACTCGATCAATTCCCCCTCTAGCCTGGGAAGGTTCATAAAGAGATTCAAACAAGGTAAGACTCCCTAAGGAAGCACACTTGGTCTATCCTCATATAGTCTATAAAAACCAAGACTCTACGGGAGATCACTCGGTCCATCCCCTGTGTAGTCTGTAATGTCTAAGACTCTCTAGGAAGCTCACTCGGTCTATCCCTTATAGTCTATAGCACCGGGTTCTATCATCCCCGTGCTAGTCAGTGCATAATAATTCTATAAGGACAAATTACACCTATAGTGCAACTTGGCTAACCGAAGTACACCTATAGAGCTACTTGGCTAGACGGTCTATAAGGAAACACACATAACATGAACTCCACTTCAACCTATAACCACAAGGCATGAATACACGTAAGATAACCAATGGAAAACGAGACCAAAGGGTCGTAAACTGAATAAAGAAAGGGAAAACACATCCAAGAACATCGAAATATCCCCTAACATGGTCAACATACCTCTACACAAGAATACATGCAAGGTAGGAAAACAACAAGGGAAAAAAGGTAAACACGCGATACCCCGTTCGTGGGTATCGGTGGAAATTCGCACATAAAATCAATGAATTTGAACGGTAAGGCACAAACCACCTACCTAGATCCTAGGATATTGATATACCTGAACCATGAAGGATGATTCTCTCTAGAACGTCGTAGATCTGAGAAAAAACACAAAACGTTTAACCTTAGATATCTTGTGAATGTGGAAGAATTGGATAACAAGGTTCAAGCAGAAGGAATAACTCACCACTGCGCTTCCAATGCAATCGACTGTGCTCGAATAGGAGATCGGACAGAGAGGCGGGATCTCAGGGAATATTCGGTCGTACGGGTCACTCTCGGATGAACCAGACCTAGAAGATGGAAAATAAGGTGACGAGGCACGACCCCGGTCCGTTTAGTGGAAAAAAAAGAAAAGTACGTGGCGTGTATTTTTAAAGTACATGGTGTGCAGTGAGTTTTTCTATACTCCTCCAAAATTGGCCTCTATGTCACCCCTACACACTGTGTGTGTAGCCTGGGCACGGCCAACACATGGCTTCGAGCCGGAGAAGAGTACACGGCGTGTACTCAGAAAGTACACAGTGTGTACTTTGAATTTTTCCAAAAACAACAAAAATTATCAAAACTCAAGAAAATGAAAGACATACCTAAAAAGAAGATCTGACTTCTTACAAACTTTCCCCCTTAAATAAATTCATCCCCGAATTTCCATCGATGGGCATAGAAGAAGGATCCTAGAACAGTTCCGACCACTGTGATCGAACCTCGGTCTCCCTCTCCCAATTCTCGCCCTGTACTCGCCCGTGCTTCCATCGCACCCATACCAGAGGAACAGAATAGCCTTGGAGAACCTTCATGCGATGATCGAAAATCTGTATAGGATTCTCCTCAAACAACGCATCCGCTTCCAGCTCAACCTCCTCAGGTTGGAAGACATGAGATGGGTTTGAGAAGTAACATCAGAGCTGAGAGACATGGAAGATGTTGGGCATAGCCTAGTACCTCTGAGGTAGTTGCAACTGATAGGCAACCGGCCCAACTCTCTCCAATACCTCAAACGGCCCGACGTACCATGGTGAAAACTTAACCTGTCTCTGAATCCTCTTATGTCCCAACCTCAGTGCGACACGCAGGAAAATCTAATCTTCATCCTCAACTCCAGAGTTCATGTCCGATGATTAGCATAAGACTTCTGTCGAGACTGTGTTGTATCCATCCTCTTCCAAATCAACTCTATCTCCTCTGAGGTCTCCTAAACAAGATGACGTCTTAGCAAAGCTGCCTCTCCTGCCTCCAGTTAGCATAAGGGTGATGGGCATGGCCTACCGTATAGAGCCTTGTATGATGCCATCTGAATGGTCGCCTGAAAACTGTTGTTGTAGGCAAACTCCACCAGAGGGATCTGCTTCTCCCAAGAACCACCAAAGTCCAGAATGCAAGCTCGAAGCATATCCTCAAGCACCTAGATCGTGCGCTCGGACTGGCCATCAGTCTGGGGATGGTATGTTGTACTCAAAAGTACTTTTGTAGCCAAAGCCTTCTGAAGTCCCTACCAGAACCGAGAGGTAAAGCGCGCATCCCTGTCTAAAATAATGGATTGTGGAACTCTATGTAGATGTACAATCTCTAAGATGTACAGTCGTCCCAGATCATCAACACTGATGGTTTCCTTGATCAGCAGGATGTGTACCACCTTTGTAAATCTGTCAACGTCAACCCAAACATCATCACTTCTCCATGGTGACCTCGGCAACCCGGTCACGAAGTCCATCGAGACATCGTTCCACTTCCACTCCGGAATGGGTAACTGCTGTAAAAGCCCTGCTAGTCGCTGATGCTCTACTTTCAGCTGCTGACAAGTAGAACATCTCATGACAAAACCAGCAACATCTCTATTCATACTAGGCCACCAGTACTGGTGATGAAGATCCCGATACATTTTGATGACGCCATGATGAAATTCCCAAACAGAGGAATGAAAACCCCGTATCCTCTCCTCGCATATGTCTATTGGCACCTATGCGCGCCCATAGAAACACAAGATCTCATCCTCGCCCACTGTCCATCTAGGAAGAGGGTCCTCTCCCGACACACTCTCCCACAAGACCAAGGCCTATGAGTCTGATAGCTACCTCATTCATACCTGATCAAGAAGTATAGAGGTAATAACCATAGATGAAAGGAAAGTTTGTCCCTGCATTCCATGCACCTCTAGTTGCATCTCATAAAATAGAGCCATAAGCTTCCACTCACTACTGGACTCCTGAACTACCTGAATCTGAGTTCGTATTCTCAATGCATCTACCACTGCATTTCCCTTTCCCGACGTATAGGTGAGCTCGAAGTCAATGGACTGATGATACTCAACCCACCTGCACTATCTCAGATTCAGATCACGCTGAGCGAAGATATAATTTAGACTCATGTTGTCGGTGAAAACCACAATGTGCTCTCCCAGAAGATAGTGTCTCCAACAATGTAGGGCATGAAAAAATGCCGCCAACTCCAAATCGTGTGTTGGATAGTTACTCTCGTGTGGCCTCAATTGTCGAGACTCGTAATCAATGACTCTACCCCCTGCATAAGCACAACATCTAGCCCGATACCCAAAGCATCATAGTAAATAGTGTGGGTCTTGCCTGGATCTGGAAAGACTAGTATCAGTGCTAACGTCAACCTCACCTTCAGGTCATGAAATACCGACTCACAAGAATATGTCCATAAAAACATCACCCCTTCTTGGTCAGACCTGTCAATGGTGCTGCTAGGCATGAAAAGTACCGAATGAAGCGTATGTAGTACCCGACCAGCCCTAGAAAACACCGTACCTCAAATACGTTCTTCGGATGCTCCAAGGAAACTATAGATCTCTCTTTATCTAGGTCCACAGATACTCCAGCCTCCGAGATGACGTGACCGATGAAGTGGATCTGATCTATCCAAAAGTGGCACTTCGAGAGTTTAGCATATATCTGATGCTCTCTTAGTGTACTTAGAACGATATCATGATGTGTGGCATGGTCGTGTCGAGTGTGAGAGTACAACAAGATTTCGTCCATGAAGACCACGAAAAAAGAGTCCAAGTATGGATGGAAGACTCGGTTTATCAGTTCCATGAATACTGCAGGTGCGTTCGTATGCCCGAACGGCATGACTGTATATTCGTAAAGGCCATACATGATCCAAAAAGATGTCAGAGGTATATCTGATGGTCTAATGTGCAAATGATGATAACCGGACCTCAAGTCGAACTTTGAGAACACCAGGGCTCCTCAAAGATAATCAAAGAAGTCATCGATCCTCAGCATGGGATATCGGTTCTTGACCGTCAAGTGGTTCAGCTTCGGATAATCCACACAAAGCCAAAGGGTACCGTCTGCATTTTTTTCAAACAGGATAAGCGAACCCCAAGGAGAAGTATTGGGTCGGATGAAACCCTTCTCCTACAACTCCTCTAACTGCTTTTTGAGCTCCTACAACTCAGGTGTAGCCATTCTATAAGGAGGAATGGACACCGGTGCCGCTCCTAGCATGAGCTCAATCGAGAAGTCTACCTCATGCTTCAGAGGTAAACCGGAAAAGTCTTCTGGAAAGAAATCCTGAAATGTTCCACCATTGGAGGAATGTCCAACTACGAAGTCCCTTAGTCATCCAGGTAAAGACTGGAAATATGGGCTGTAACTTTCCCTAGCCCATGATGCTCTTGTCCAGCTCTACCCACATGGACATCCCACTCGCCTCTATGATTGAACGATCCACCCTCTGGTGATGTGAAACTCACCCAGTGGTGATAAAAATGAATGGATTCCTAGAAGGGAACCAACTAGTCCATCCTGAGAGTGACGCCATATCCCGTCATCTCTAGGACATAGAGGTCCCATAAGAAATGACACCCTGCAACCTCAAAAGGGAACTCTCTGCACGGTCTTATGCAATATGTCTTCATTCCCAACGGTGTGTCAAGAGTCAACAAGTTGGTAGACGGATAGATAGAGAGCTCAAGGCTCTCCACAACCGAAACAGAGATAAAGCCATGGGAAGCACCAGTATCGAAAAGAGTTGAAGATAAAACGGAGGCTACTATGATCGTACCTCAAACCGTAGAAGGGCTAGGATCCTGCTACTGATAGGTCTACTCCACGGCGAAGGACTGTCATGTACTGCGGCCCTACACCCTTAGCTGACCGCTCTGAGCTGATCCACTCTGCTGTCATTGATGACCTGGTGACTAACCACCACGACCGCGAACTCCACCTCGGCCTGAACGACCGGAAGTACTCCAGTTTCCTGACTTGTGGGAAACTGGTGAAGCATCTCCAGAACACGGAGTCATAGAGGAACCCCTACCACTAGTTGAATGTGAGAAAATGTGAATGAAACGTTGAAGATGGCCAATCTTGCCACAAGATCGGCACTCCGTCGGATCCCTCTGGCCCTGAGGGCTAGTATGCCCACTCCTACCGCACTGGTAGCATACAACCTGGTTGCCAGAAAAAGCATCCCGTGAACCTCTATCTCCTCGAGAAGACACTCTACGATGCTTCCTACTGTCCGTAGGAGGAACACCAGCTCTTGATATCAAACCACCCTGGCTCACTGCTCCATTATCCCTCAGATTGCGCTTAGTGATCAGCGCCTGGTTGACAATGGAGGATATAGAAGTCAACTGAAAGATATTCACCTGGGAATGGATCTCGTACCTGAGATCATCCTCGAACTTCCTAGCAAGGAACAACTCATCACCTGCTGGGATCGGTGTAAAACGCTGCAGCTCAGTGAAACGAGATGAGTACTCCATAATGGAGAGAGTACCCTGCTATAGACTCATAAACTCCTGGGATCGATTGGCACTCAAGGTCTCCGGATAGAATTAGTCATAGAAGGTGTGGCAGAACTCATCCCAAGACATATCATACTGACATCCTGACCGTGAGATCACCTCCCACCACCACTTAGCGGTGTCCCGGAGCATATAAGAAGCCATCTTTACCCTTTCTTCAGGAGGGATATATAGGTGCTCAAAGATGGTCAGTGTGGCCTCTATCCACGACTCTGCAGCCTGAGGTCCTCCATCCCCTTAAAATGTAGGAGGATGATACTGCTGGAAAAACCGCATCAACTCATCCATCGATGGGGCACGAGGCGGCACTCCCTAGAAGGTCTGCATCATCCTCGGGAAGTCCTACCTGAACTGCGTATCGGCGCCTATGAAAGGTATGATAGCCGGTGCCAAGGCTGGCTCGACTGGAGGATCGGCAGGAAGTACCTGACCAACCATATCTAGAATTTGATCACTACCTAACGACAGACGTACAACTGGGGGAAGTCTTAGAGGAATATTTTTGAAAGATCAAAAGTATACATTAGAACAGAAAAATAGGGACAAAGAACATACGAGTACGAAACAGGAATAGGGAAAAGAAACTATTGGATTTTACAAAACCCGACAACACGACGTGTATAAAAACTACACGGTGTGTCTACTCAAGCCACTATCATGGGCGTTTACCCTTTCCTGATAGGCCGTGTAACACCCCAAACTACACAACATGTTGACCCATCACAAGACGTGTACTTGAAGACTATTCCCCTGCTCAAGTCTCTTACACGGCTAACTCACATGGTCAAACAAACCTCAAACTACACTGCGTGCTCCATAGGGACACTGTGTGTACTAGACACTGACCTGAAGGCCCGTGTTGTTAGTTACACAGTCGTCTACATGGTTGGAATTTACACGGAGTGTTTCAAACAAACACGGCGTGTATAGGTGAATCTAACACCATCCTATGTTGTTCGTGACACGGCTGGGTACCTGGGTAAGACTCCATGGTGTGTTCTGAAGGAAACACGGAATGTCTACTCGAGCTTCCCTGACCCATGTTGTTGGTGACACGGCCGGGTACACAGATCTAACTACACGGCGTGTACCTTCCATACACGCCGTGTTCCTGAAGTTATTTCTACAACACCGTGTTCCTGCACACACAGTCAGAAACAAGGCCTGAAAACTAAACGGCGTGTAACAAGAAAGTACATGCTATGTATTCTGGGTTTTTTGGGAAGTAACTCGGAAACCGCACAGAATACCCAGAAACAAAAATAACTCAGAAAAGAGGTTCCAAATTCCAATCTGTGTGAGCCCATATTCCCCACGAATCAAATTTCAGCATCTCCACCAATCTTGTATAAGAGAAAAGAAGATCATGATCAACCAACATCTGATCCAAGAGGGCCCATAACAACTCAAGAATCAAAATTTGGTGTTCATTTGAGCAAAGTGAAATACAGAAAATTCTCTAAAAAAGCAGTAAATATTCTATCAAGAATCAATCATAATAGCATGCATAATCTACACAAAGTCTATCACGATAGCATGCAATCGTTAGTGCACCCTAGATGTCATGGAAAGAATTCATGGAATGTGATTTATACAAGTGCCTAAATGATGCATGAGATGGCATACCCTCATCTCATCGTGTTTCGATAGAAATAGAACCAAAATATCAAAACAATAACATGACAAAGCATGTGAATCACTCTAGGTGAAATCATTTCAAACGTAAAATCTCAAAACCAGAAAATGAAATAAAGAAGGTAGTATGATTTTTCCCTATACACGGGTTAGCTACTCCCGGGCACAGCTTATTACCAAGTACTGAATTCGTCCTATCCCTGGCTAATGTCACCAAACCATAAAGCATGAGAAAAGAATCCCTCTATTACCACTTTGTAACGTTCCAATTCTGGAATCCATCCAGAGGTGCCCCGTACCCAGTTAGTCATAGGACCAAGCTCATTTCCCCAAATGTCAGAGACTGCCAACTTACAGAAAGGGCCATGAGTGTGATAGTGGGGAAACTATGCCCTCATTGGAAGAGTACACAGTGGAAGAAAAATAAACATGCAATAGTGGAATCAGTGATAACCAACAATATAAACACCGGAAGACTAAATCATCAAACTGAAGAACATATGTATATATATGAAATTATGCATAATACATAACTAGGAAAGAAGCCAGAAAAGTCACAATGCTGGAAAACACTGTATTACCAAGACAAGTACAAAAGAAAAGTAAATAGCTCCTCAGCATCACAAGCTAATGCTTGGTCCCATGCTCCCCTGCTCCAAGCAATCAAGTTCCAGAAGTCAAAGGGCGCTTGACCTTTTCTATAGCTACAACAACATAGTCTGCTTGAGCCCAAAAGCATGGCCCAAACAGGGTGTGAGATAAAATCCCAGTAGGCATTCACCCAAAGATCTGTGCCTAACAGTCAGTGAGTATATGGCAGGTAAAAGTACAATAAGAAGTAATCAAAAACAGCAAGAAATATGCAGTAAAGGTAAGCAGTAAGGTAGGATTGTACAACAACAATCAAACCACAACCAACAACAGCAGTGAAGAACAAAGCTTGCAAAAATGAAACTCTATGGGAAGTACTCGCAGCCATCCCCTCTAGACCTATCCAACAAGTACCACAACCCTCTAGGCAGTGAACTCAGGCTAACCCCTTTGGCTTGTTCATACGCATTTATGAGACTCTCTGGGGAAGCTCACTCGGCCAATTCCTCTTATAGACTAGGGTAGTCAGGGACTCTCTTGAGGAAGATCACGCGTTCTAACCCTCTTAGTCCCAATGTCTAGAGACTCTCGGAAGAATCTATCCTAGTCAATTATTCATATATCCTCAGGCATACCATAGACTCTCTGAGGAAACTCACTCGGTCAATTCCCACTCTAGAATGGGAGGGTTCATAAAGAGATTCAAACAAGGTAAGAATCTCTGAGGAAGCGCACTCGGTCTATCCTCCTGTAGTCTATAAAAACCATGACTCTCTGGGAGCTCACTCGGTCCATCACCTCTGTAGTCATTAATGTCTAAGACTCTCTGGGAAGCTCACTCGGTCTATCCCATATAGTCTATAGCACCGGGTTCTCTTAGCCCCGTGCTGGTCAGTGCATAATAATGCTATAAGGCTAAAGTACACCTATAGAGATTCTTGGCTAACTGAAGTACACCTAGAGATATACGTGTCTAGATGGTCTACAAGGCAACAAGCATAACATGAACTCCACTTCAACCTACAACCACATGGCATGAAAACAGGTAAGACAACCAATAGAAAAAGAGACCCAAAGGTCGTAAACTGAACAAAGAAAGGGAGAACACCTCCAATCACAGAAAAATATACCCTAACATGGTCAAATTAGATCTATACAAGAATACCTTAAAGGCAGGAAAACAACAAGGGGAAAAAGGTAAACACACGATACCCCATTCACGGGTATCGGTGGAAATTCGCACATAAATGCAATGACTTTGAACGGTAAGGCACAAACCACCTACCTCGATCCTAAGAGATTGATATACATGAAACATGATGGATGATTGTCCCTAGAATGTTGTAGATCTGAGAAAACGCAAAAAAAAATTCAACCATAGATATCTTGAGAAGGAGGAAGAATTGGAAAACAAGGTTCAAGAAGAAGAAAGAACTCACCGTTGCGCTTCCAACGCAATCGACCGAGTTCGAATCGAAGATCAGACGGAGAGGAGGAACCTTGGTGAATATTAGGTCGTATGGGTCTCTCTCGGACAAACCAGACATAGAATAAGGTAAATAACATGACGAGGCATGACCCCGATCTGTTTAGTGAAAAACATAAATGTACACGACGTGTATTTTTAAAGTACACTACATGTAGTGGGTTTTTCCGTACTCTGCCAAAATCGGCCTCTACGTCACCCCTACACACCTTGTGTGTTGCCCAGGCACGACCAGCACACGACTTCGAGACGAAGAAGAGTACATGGCGTGTACTCAGAAAGTACACAGCGTGTACTTGGAAATATTCCAGAAAATCCAAAAATTCTCAAAACTCTAGAAAAGGAAAGACATTCCTGAAACGAAGATCTGAGTTCTTACATATCCCTAGGTAATAATTCCTTTGCTTTATTCATTTACATTAAATGTCATTGTTTTATTTCTCTATGCTTCAATATCTATTGATCATTGGTGATGATGACCATGATTCCTTCCGAGATATATAGTGTGATCTTGTTCTAGGGTATGATCATTTGTTGGTTGTGGTGAAACAAGTGTCATTATTTGAGACATGTTGTGAAATATCATCTCCACCGAAAATTTTGTTTTTTAAATTGGTTCCATGATGTTTAGATTGGTTCTATGATCTATTTTTTCATCATTTTGTATTACTGGTTTTGGGATTATTTTATAGATACGTGAAAAGTTTGTTTGAGGTTGGTGGTTCTATCCCGAGCCTATGTTAGATGAACTGTATTTCACTAGCATTGATAAATTTTTTTATAAATGAAATTTCATTATTGATTGATTCAATTTTGTTTGTGTGGAAATGGGTTTTTGTTAAAAGATTGTTTACCCGTGGATTGGTAAAAGAAGACCGTATTTTCAAATCATTGTGAAATTTTATTAAAAAAAGGTGTTTCAAATCATGATATTGATGAAATGGCTTAGAAAAGAGAGCATATGGGAATACTAGTGTACATAGTTGAAATTTGTGGTAATATACCTCATCTGCTGATACTATCAGGGGGTTCACACACCGGGTATTCCTATTCTCCATAGGCATGTTGTTCTAGGTACACGGAAGTAACTATTGGGAGGGTCAATTTTTTGGGTGTTCCTATACAACCTTTATTTTAGGCATATTTCTAGGGGATCGATGTGTGAATGATTTTCAATGTTGGGGTTTTGAGTGTCTAAGCTATACAGACCTAGAGAGATCCTTGGTGTAATGTTACCAGTGATTTTATATTTATTATTTTTTAGCATTTACTTACATGAATTTGATATGATATGTGACACATGATTTGGTTTCATTTGATATATGTACATTGATATGTGTATATGAAATTATTTTAAACTCTTTAACTTTTCCTTTTTTAAGAAATATGGAAACAAGAAAAATTAAATACTTTTCTAAACTTTTGATATAGAAAATATTAAACTCTTTTTCATTAATTGTTTTATTTATAATTTCGTATGTTCACCTTTTTTACAATGTATTTTTATATAATACATTGGTGGGATTTTACAAAGACTATTTACTCGCACCCTACACACCCCTGTAGTTGTTCATATACCATTATATGTTTTTTGATGTAAGGAAAGGAAAGGATGTGAGATGAGGTGATGGGGTTTATGTTAGCTATGATTAGGTAACTGGTGGTGGGATAGTGGTAATTTACCATTTTATCACATAGAGTAGCTAGTTTATGTTTTAGTTATCCGTTGAAAATTGGACTTGCACATTAGGATCTTCTGTCTATTTTTATGTTGTATAATTTCTATAATATTCTTTCACTTATGGTGTATATCGTATTCTTCAACTACTTATATATATATTATATATATATATATTCCATATTGTTCCTTTAGGTTGGGTAAAATAATTCTCCATGGGTTTTGTTAAATTCCTAGGTCCAAGTCTTGAATATTTGAAAATTTCGTTTTAGTGCTAGCATGAGAGGGTATCTTGGTCAGGTTCGTCACACCATATCAGTATAATGGATCTCTCTATTATCTTATTTATTCAAGCACCATTATTGTAGTTATCGGTTTTAATTTCTTTTGAGTATGATTTTATTCCCATAAAAACCCTTTTACTCTCTAATTTATGTTCCTAGAATGAGATATTATATCTCCCATCTCATTAAAAATTTTCCCTAAGCTATTAGTTCGTCAAAGTAAGAGATTCTCTTATTTTCCCTCATTATTCAATTATGTTATTTTTATTATGTCTTTTGTTTTAAAATTGTTAATATCAAAATATTTTTTTCAAACCCTTTGTTATTATTATAATTCAAAATTATTTATAGAACAAATTTCAATCACATTAAAACCTTCATCAATGTTTATATACACCTGTTATGACCAAAAAATTATCCCATGATTCTTTATATTTAATATTAGTGTTTTTTATAACCATACCAATTTTCAATCAAGGGTATTCCACAAGGTTTAACTATCCTTCATTGATTTTGGAATACCCCATATATAACCCATACTCTATAACCATTGTAATAAAAGTGATAAAAAAAGTTTATATATTGTATTCTCTATATGAAAAAAAAATGACGACCCATGATATGATTTTGATAAGGGGCCATGATTTATATAGTCATCTCATGCATTTTGTAGTGTTTTTTCTAATAAGATACCATGTGAGGTGCATAATAGGTTATCCTAATCATACATTGATATGATTTCATGGAGATTATTTTTAGACATATACATATGATGAAATGTTTTAGGTTCTTTCTCTTATTAGGTGTTTCCTTGAAATTATCATCTTATATATTTTCTTGATGATCGTGGTCATGATTCTAACCCATTTATTCCACCTTGATATCCCCATTGACTCACACTTATTACTTTTGTTATGTTATGATATGATTATTCCCTTACAAGGATTTATATATCACCCCTTTCTTATGAACTTCCCAAGAGATTCTCATGTAATATTGAAATATTAATAGATTTTAAGAGTAAATTATACTGACATAAATTATTTCTATGTATACCAATTTAATTTTAGCATGATATGTATTCAATATCTTAATGACACTACACCTCTTGATCTTATGGGATTATATTATTTATATCTTCATGGAATAAATTAATGAATAATGGTATATTAATGTTATGGGTTGTCATATTGAATATTTTAATTCATTAATTTTTTCATCGATATCTACCCTTTCATGGTTTGTTCATCTAGTAAATATCTATCCTTATCTCTTTGGTGTCTACTGAACGAATTTTCCTATTTTTGATCCATATTGTAGCCTCTTTTTGAATGAATGCATGAAAAAATGGTGCATGATGTTTTTTCAATAATTTTGAAGAGTTACCTAAATTATTCTTTGTAATGTTCTCATAAAACTCAATGAACTGGTTTTTGGAAATGATTTGTATTGACCATGTGACTCAAGTGACCACATGATAGATGAGTGATCAAGTGGTAAACTATTTATATAGTCGATTCAATAGTCGTATAATAACTTCAAGATTTTCGGTAATTTCAAGGAACGATCTATGGATATCCTCTTCTTATAGGTAAATGACACACATGATTGATCCAAGAGAGTGTGTATTTTTTTATCCCTTTATATATTTTATATGCACATACAGTTATGTTTCTTCTTATAGTTGATTTTACATGACTTGGGTTATTGGATTGTACATGTGGCCAAATCAAGAATTTGTGGAATATTTACTTATGGTAGGTTGGGTGGAATGATTGATTGATTTTATTCTTGTGGTCGATTGATGAATTTATCAATATATTAGTTAATATACAGTTGGTTCATTATGTGTTTTGTTGATAACATAGTGAGTTTCTTACCACTATTAATTGTGAAGATCTTCTAACTGTCGAGGGATCCACCTCATGATTACATCATGGAAATGCTTCTATAGAAAAAACAATGATACAAAAAATAATATAATCCTTAAAATTTACTTAGAAAATAATCCCACTACATGAAGTATTAATAAAAAAAATACTTGATTTCATGTAGGATTTATTTGAATAATTCCAAATATTAAATAATATAATTAAAAATAAATAATTATTCCATTTTACACTAAATCCAAAAAAATAATCTATTTATTTAAACATGTGATAATTATTCAGTACATGAATAATTTTTTTATTTAAAACATCATACATACATATCTAAATATATAAAATAATTACCTCTATTAATCTCCCATACATAAACCATGAATTTTATCGAAGTGAATTTCAAAAAAATTACAAAGTAAATATTGAAATACCTTGCCAATGTGAATTACATTCTAAAAACAATGTATATCAAGTTACCATTCCTCCTAAATTTCCATGGTTAAATTTTAGATATTTAGTACATTCAATCAAGTACCACTTCTTTAACCCTCATATACACTTAAAAGTACCTTCCATGAAAATACTCATGTATGCTTCTAAGAATGTTTTTTTCTCAACCCAACTTAATAAAAGATTCAACATTTGATTAATTAATAGATTAATATCAATAAAATGAGTCAGGTATTTGTTTGAATCATGGTGATATAATTTGGTATGTTTTGTGGATCAATTGTTGATAGGATGTAAATTTTAAATTATTGAGGTTGACTGATGAGGGTTGTCTTTAATATCAATCTTAATACATGATTTTTACTTTCCTATGATAAAATATTCTCACTCATATTTTTTATTTTACTAATTCAAATTAAATTGAATTATATATTGAAAATACAAACATTTCAGTCATTCAATAGTATCAAATATTTCTCTCTTAATTTTCTCCCACATATTTAACTTTCATTTTTTTGAATAGCCATACTCGTGAGGGAGGGGGTGGGACTCCAAATTTTCTTCTTGGGGGTGTGATTTTTTTCTAGACCAATACTTGGAATTATTTTATTTCCATATGATGTAGAAAAAACAATTCTTCCACATCTTCAATATTCTTCATTAAATAAATCCTACAAGAGAAAATATTCAAAATATATTATGTATTAGATTACAACCTAAATGACTACTATTGTTTTTCTCATAACAATCCTTGAGCTTTTTAAGTATCCCACCTCTTGTAATTTCAAATTTAACCAGTATATATCTCCCCATCACACATTTTTTATTTTTATCTTACATTCAAAAATTTATTTCTTTTTGGAATCATATGTTTGAGGGGATGAGTGGGAGTTCCACTTAAAATTTTTAAGGTATAACATAGAAAACCTTGGGAGACATTAACAAAAATTTCTACTATTTACATGATGATTTTTATACAAAAATAATATAATTAAATTTTTAGAAAAATATTCCTTAAATTAAAATCAATTATACTAAATAAATCTATCTCTTATCCTTTTCTCTCCCCCAAAAATTAATTTGACTTTAGTCTTGAAAAAAATTAAATGAATGTAAAATATGGTTATTTTTCTAGTAATTTAGTTTCCTAAGAATTTATTTTATTCCTTATTAAGTATATAAGGATTAATATAGAAGAAATCATGAAAAAAAAGTTTATTTTAAAAGTGGATTTCTATTCAAAATAATCCCTCAATAATTTATAACACATTGGAAATGAATTATTCGAGAGGTTGAATTGATTAATCAATAAGATATAGTTATTCAAAAATTCTCTCAATAAAAATGTAATTGTGAAGATTGTTTAAAAATTTTCATAGAATCCTCACATGTATTTGATTAAAAATATAGGATAGTAAGTCACATGAGTTTTATAATACAATGGGGTTTTCAATAAGTTTTTTCACATATAATGTGAAATCAATGTAATTTACATATTAAACTAATTTCTGTTAATGGATCAAATTAGTTTCTCAACATTATTATGATTTAAAAAATTATAATTGTATTCAATTTAAAATACTATATTTTAAAAACCAGGTAAAATTGAAAAATATAACATCTAGTTTATAAGAATTCCATAAAATTGAAAATTAGATTTTTTTAAAATTCCTAAACAACAAGGTTCAATCATCCACACTTCATTGATATAGTGTACTCAATTCCTTAAATGTGATTCAATGTGTAATAATATTTTATATATACATAATTTAATAATTAAATGAAAAATAGAGGAACAAAAGTTTAGGGTTTTCATTGATAGACATGATGGAGGAGAATTGATCCCCTCTTATGCTCATTGGGGTAGATTTCCCTGGTACTTATTCAGTCTGTGCCCATTATCAGGGAATGAGTTCTAGTTCCCATTTTTAATAACCTTTATGGTACCAATAAGAAAAAAAATTAGTCTATATAAATGAACCTTCCAATATGGAATGATGTATACAATAAATTATCTGGTATTTTTATATATAAAGAGACACATTTTCCCCATTCATGATGTAATTTGGTTGAATTATCTTTTCATTGTCATCCCAGAGTCATTAATGATGAATTTTTCAGTCCATAAAAAATTCACATCTAATTTATCCCATTTCATGAAACATAATTTATTTTTCTCTTTTCGAGTTTAATCTATGTCTATATTCAATTCATTAACAACAGAATATCACATCTGTTATTTTTCTATCAATAGATTTTAACTTTTCACAATGAAAAATATGTAGGAGCCCATTCCAATTGATGTCATGTAGGCTACCCTATAATCCCATATTTTTTCTTTAAATATATATCACATGAATTTTTTATTTTATTTGATTGTATTCTCTATGATTTATTATATTTCTTCATTACACACAATAACTTTTCCATTTTCCTATAGATATTAATTGTTTAATGTAATGTGATTCGCTCCATATTTTCCCAAAAAAAACCCAATAGTCTTATTAAAAAAGTGATTCCCATGAACTCTAATGTTTTTTCAAAGAATTATAAATCCATAAAAGATGGTTGTCCCAAAAACCATACAAAACGTTAGTTTCATTACTTTTGGTGGTCTTGAATTACAACTCTATAGAGATGTAATCCACCACAATCAAGTTTTTATAACTTACAAATGAAATTATTAATGTTCTCATAAAATATATTATAAAAAATAAAAAATTCCACAAAATATAATGGGGGGTTATAATTTATTTTCATTATGAAATAATCCTACAAAACTGAAATTTTTTCATAAAATTTAAAAAATTAATGTGAATTTCTAAATAATATGTGCTAGTAAATTCTAGATTCTAAAACATTAATTGATATACTTTGATGTCCAAAGTGGACATCACAACCTAAATTGAGACATAACTAAAAAACAAATTATGTTACAATTTCAAGAAATAATCCTCTAATTACTCAATCATTGTAAATTTTCAATCCAAATAGACTATACAAAATTTAAAATCAATATTCATATTTTAGATACAAAATATTATGGTGATTTAAGTGATTTTGGGGTTGAGATCTTAAAAATTAATTTACTATGTCCTCTTACCATGTCATTTCACCTCTATCTAAATAGAGATTCCCCCTATAATGAGGTATGATACTGGTTTGTGGTTTAGAATCTCCACGTATACTATATTATTCAGTCTACATATTTAATCAGCCACTTAGTCCTTAATTATCCATTTTTATTTTATTAATTATGATATATTGTTGTAGTAACATCTATATCATAAGTCCAAGAATGAAATATTATTTATTAATCTAATATATTAGGGGTTCATGGTTATAAAAAAAATTATCCCCAAGAAAATATTAACTGAATATTTGGAGATCAAATAAAACATACAATATTTATTTTTTATGTTATTATATAGTACATTAGGGTACCATATATGGTTCTTGAGGCATAATAAATTACATGTTGTCTACCCATATTTCACTATGAAATTAATGCTCCAATTTTTTTGTAGGAATTATAAAATTTATCCCAAATGGTTATTCCTAATTTGGTGGTTGTATCATTTCTAAGGATATCAATATCCTCCTGAATTCATCAAAGGCTATCCTAATGGCACTATTTAAATAAAAAATACTATCATTTAATAGTAATAGATAGTGAGGGGTAGAAATAATACTAAGAAACTTCATGAATCTTAAATAAATTAATATATATCATTAGAATGATATAGCATGTTTCCCACAAGTTGGGTAAGGAATGAAATTTTTCACATCAATTTTAAATTTTTCCATGTTATTTTAATTCTAAGAAATTACATGATTAAAGAAAAACATTCTTATGTAACATGAAATAATTGTTTTGAAAAGATAAAATAATATTCTTTTCAATGAATTGTTTCAAGTACTTTTTCATATCTTTCAAAAAATACTGAAAATAATTTTAAAAATATATTAAATAATCATGGAATAGCTCTAGTAAATCCTAAATATTATTAAAAAATATACTAATCATGCACAAAAGAAATTTTCCCAGAGCATTACATAATATAAATGAAATATTTATATAAAAAATGGTTCGACATGAATAAGTACAGGTAGCCATCTCTTAGTCTTATAGTGCAACTCACACTTATAAATAGCCTAAAAACACTCTAGAAAGAAATAATGAGTTATCCCTACAAATAAATCATCCATCAGACTAATTAACAGAATAAGGATTTGATCCTTCTCTGTGAAATAGTATAAATTCTTATAATGAACACACTATCCAATTTTTCATAATTCGTAGAGTGATAAATTTATTCTGAATATTTTTATAGTGATCAAACCTATTTTTTTAAAAAAACATAGATTAGGATATCCCAATATGAGTTTGATATGGGATAAGAGATCCCATCATCTATTAAATTTCATATATCCTTCTTCACTACCTTCATCAGGTTAGGATTCAATATTCTCTTAGGCTCCAAATAATTTTGGAATATTACTCAGTTATAAATCTATTTTATGACATTTTCTAACTTATTCTAGGGACATCAACTTTGATACATCATATTTCATGGAAATTATTTCGAAAACGTTTAGTCATATTTTTCTATTGGTTTATAGATTGATTATTAACAATTATAACTGGTAAATGTCCTACTTCCATGGGGTAAAAATATTTTTATTCTGTTATAAATCTATTTAATTAAATATTTGTTTGGTTTTCAAAAAGAAAAATATATTTGATTTCATATAATCCTTAATATTGAACATATTACACAAAAAGAATCATATCATATTATTATTCATGAATTATCAATTATATTTACAAGAATATTAAAAACATACCCCTTCAACCTACCCAAAAAGAGAATTTATTGAAATAATGATAGCCTCATACTCCATATATTTTCCGATAAAAATTTATTCCTATAGAAAAATTTCCTATAAAAAATAGAATATTTAATGTATTTTTTCTCTTTAATGAGGTATAATATTTAAATTTAACGATAATGCATACAGTTCTTCACAGAGTCATAAATATTAAAATGTATAGTGTCTTCACTGAACTATAGGGAGATTGTTACTTCATTGACATTTATTAGGGTCTTTACATTATTATGAAAGGAATACCAAAGATATGGGTGAGTGACTCAATCCTTTATCCTCTTCAATGATAAGCACAAAGATTTCAGTTGAAGATATCAATCCATAAAATCTAACTAGAACGTCTTCCAAAACATAGAATTGGATTAAATATGATCATTTTAGGAGATGTAAAACCAATCTTGTGGGATTTAAATTTCACCAATAGAAAAACATTAAATATTTATAATGGAAATAAATTAAGAGAATCACTAATATCACACAATGAATTTGAAAAAATTAACGATCCATTAGTATATTGAACTAAAATATACCTAGATCTTGATATTAAGTGTTTATTTTGGGTGTGATCAATTCGAAGACACTTATTCTAAAAGTGATATTATAAATATATTAAACAGTTCTCTTACTTTTAGAAATATCTTTGAGGAACATACCATGCATTAGAATCTTTTGAGTTCTTTAATAAGGGGTATATTAATCAACACTTTCTAAAAGGATTCCTAAATTTACATTTTTATTTGTTTGCATCATTATTGTTTTAAATGGTGTGGTAAATTCTTTCATACCCAATTTTTGTCATTGGGGTGGTTTTTATTTTTTCTTTTTTCTAGGATCTAGTTTACCCCATTTTAATTTTTAGGATCTTTTCAAGAACAAATCCATAATAATCAGAATTACCAGCCTTATACCTCTCTAGTTATGTATTTAGTGTGGATTATGTTAGGATATATTTTCCACTTATTTTTGTTACTATATAGACATTATAATTTAGTTTAAATATTGTTTTGGTTGGTAGTTTACCTTTTATATGGAGAAAAAATATATAAAACTACTGATATGGATTATCAACTACTAAAATTCAATCCATATTTTTTCTACTCAAGTGTTTCTCTTCTGTTCTACCATGAGTTTTATACAATTAGATGGTTACACATAGAGATTCATTTTTTTAAAATGGTGATTTGGTAAATTGGTTTGTTATATAAATGTTTTTATATTTTCTATAAGTGTGTTGGATGTTTGTAATTTTTATATTATTATAGGAATAGAGGTTGGTTTGGGTACTATTTATGGTCGGCGTATTATCTTGCATGTTCTTTTTATGAAATACAAACTGGAATTATATAGGAGCCTCCAATCCTTCATTTTATTAAAATTTATTTATCCTCAAGGCTTCTATGAAACTCTCAATTACCAACAATTCAACACCCTAGTTAGAAAAATGACAAATTGATGGGATAAAAATACATACATATGTTTGGGATTATTTATCAATTTTTTCCTAAATCCATAGGACTCACCAATAAAGTCATCTATTGAAGTTTGCTTTATAATAATAGAGATGAATTTTTCATTCTCATTTCATGTAGGCCTCTTGTATTAGTTCCTTTTTTAACTGAATTATTGTGAGTTCTATAAAATATTATCAATCTAAATGCTAGCCTCTACTAGTTATATCTGAATAAAAGATCCTCTGGATAATACAACCAATATATTTTTATCATTATCAAGTATTTCATTATAAAAAGACATATGTAAATATATTTCTTCAAAATATATATGTTGATAGTTGATGATGATATTTTTTGTATCTCTACGAACATTCATAGATATATTTTTATATAAGAAATTAGTTAAATTTTATTATAGCGAATGCATTAAGGAATTTTTTTTGTAGACATAATATAATTATGTCATTGGGATTCTCCCCAAATGATATCCTTTCATTCCTATGGAATAAAAAAAATACTAGCAAAATTTTGAATAAGAAAACAAGGATCACCATTGGATATAGTACTATTGGATTATATACCTCCTTCATTCCATGTTTATTCAATATTGAAATTCTTCCTAATTTTTTTAAAGAGGATCTAATGTAATTTGTTATCGATAAATGGTTTGGTAGATGAACTAAAAGGAAATTAACTATTAAGGCCATATCAGTGCCAACCATGGAATGGTCCAGATTATAGTGAATACTTAGAGAAAGAAAACTATAAAGAGAACTATATTCTCCCAAAATAGAACTGTCATTTCTATAAAAATTATTAAATGATAAGAACATTAAACCGTTATAAGCCCAAATTATTTAATCCCTTATAATATTACCCTCCTCGAGTGAGCCATCCAAATTAAATTTCAATCGAGATTTATGATATTTTTATCTATCCCATTGGACCTAATATATTCGAGATTAAATAGATGATACTAAAATAAAGAAAAAATATGTCTCTTGGGGGATGGTTATAGTTCATCACCTTTAATCATATAGGAAATGTCTGTATCTAAATCCTTAAAATAAACCTATAGACCTGCAAACATGTTGTTACCTACACTATGCCTCGATGTATTATTGTCATCCGAAAGTATCCCATAACTGATAGGGAGAATAATGATATGAATATAAATATATTTTTTAGTTATTAAATTCATGAACTTCAAATGTATGTAGGGTAAAAAGCAATTTTTTGGAAACTCATTCATTTGAGAACTCAAACTCCTTCCACTTATTTTAGTTCTCAACTGCTCATCAAGGTTTTAGAGTAGAGAATACATGTGTGAATGCCTATAAGTGTCTATTTTGGAAATCACTTTTATGATCATAAATCCATAAAAGTTGAATCATATTTTATTTTTAAATATAGATTTATTTTTCAATTTAGTAATATCAATGTGATTACAATGATTATAAAATTGATGTGCACACATGTCTTAGTGGTTCAGGTCAGTATTTATAACCATGATGATTGGATCCGAGTGAACACTTGATCAGTCTTGTATAAAAAAATAAATTTCCTTTATTCATTTTTATAAAGTTATGTTTCTTAATATAATAAAATATAATTATATTTTTTGATCAAATTCAACAACTTTTTTATTATAATACCATCACATGAAAATTAAAATTTATATATTTTTTTATTATTACCACTATTGTACTAGTAAAGGTGCCATGTTTGATGAATTATTATCAAGGGCTGTATAGAAACTAATTAATTACCAATCCTAATTGTAGTATTAGTGGAATAAAAGGGATTTATCTAATAGAGGAGTACATAAATATTAGTTTTCACATTTTAATTGGAGAAAAGGGACTGTTTTGTGTTTATGTTTTTTGAAAAATGTAATAAATTTTAAACTATATTTTATAAATAGTATGATGAGAAGGAAACCAGTTAAGTATTTTTTTCAAATTATAATGTTATTTTAGAATTATTATTTTTATAATATTATTATTATCTGATTAATGGGATCTTCAATAATAGATTCACCACTCACCCTTGGTTGAATTGAATAGGGAGGATAAACAGATGATAAAAAAAATAAATTTTTATACTTTACATTCTATTTATGAACGTTATGTAGAAAATCACCCTTATATGAATTAGTAAAAAATAAAACCGGTCCATTTCATTGCTTGTAATTCAACAATAACTATTATACCCTCTACATGTGCCAATAACCATTAGGAAATACACTACTCAACCCTTACTATTGTTGTATATATAGTCCAAAATAGTGTGGAGGGAGATAATTATCATTTAACAAAAAAATATATAGTAAATATAGGTAACAAAAAAAATCATATTTGAAATTTAAATATACTAATTGACATTGAAAAAATTAATAAAGTAACGGATTAATTCATTAATGTTTGAATAATCAAGCATTATAAAGAGTTCACCTTCCATTCCTAAGTCAATAAAATATTACATAACCATTCGAATGGTAGCATAGAATAAATGGGAAGGTTAATACATAAAAAACTAATGATAATAGAAAAATAAGATAGAAGTTACATCAAATTATCCAGCATGAATCATTATCAAAGTACCAATGGAAAATTATTGATCAGTAATTGATACCACTATATTTCTTAGATTCATTACCTCATTCTCTATTTTCCAGCCAAATTAATGATATGTTTTACTTTGTAAATATTTTAATTCAATGATTTTTAACAAATTTTTCCACTTTATATATTTTTTTATCTAGAATATCCATGTATATCCCTCTTGGATATTTTCTAAACTAATTTTCATGTTTTGTATCCATGTGTAATACAATTATTAATCAAATTAATTCTGACATGATGATAAATATTTATTCATGTTGTTTGTTTATGTTATCTGAAGCTTTCTAAATATACTACCTGAAACCATCCATGAAATTTTTTAGTGAAGTGATTGATTTACCATGAGGTAGAATAGACATAGATAAACCATGAAACTCCTGTTAACACATTATGTATGAGTGAACATGTAGACAAAATCAACATATTTTAAATTAGAGGTTCATAAAATAGAATTAATAATTTGTGGAATTTCTATTCATAGTAGATGGATATCATAATATGGCAGGATGATGATATGAATGATTGATCGAAATGTATGTTTAATGAGTGTAGTAATTTCTTGTTTTTTTCCATGAATGATTGAGTTTCTTTTTATAGTTGATTCCCAATGACATGCTCATTTAGATTTAAAATAAAATATCTTTTTTTTAGATTTTCATTTATTGGTCAGATGGAATGGTCTATAGATTTTTTATGTAGTTGATTGATAAACCACACAATGGAAAATTGACTACACGGTGGGAAAACCAACTGGTTGATCAAGGACATAAATAATTTATAGTCATGATTTATTATGATGATCTTTTGTAGGTCAATCCACCATCATCATGATCTCCTCACAGTTTTTTGTTTTCAAAAACTCTATAACTCCCATGAAAACAAAAAATGAACAAAAAATTTCTAGAAAAGAATCAAAATTATTGAAATATTTATGAAAACATCCAAGATTCAATGTAGCATCTATTGTAATAATCCAAAAAATAAAATAATACAGTTAAATAATTGTACGAAAATTCAAATATGTGATAATTAAATAGAAAATAATTAAATTATTGGATTAAAAATATCAAAATACACAATGAAATATTCCAATGTACTGGTTTTTTCTATTAACCATACTAACAACACATGTAAAATCATGAATGCCATACCTTTATAAAAAATGTATACAACTAATTAAAACGGGCCTGATTACTAATATAATTGAGTCTCACACTTTTAAAACATTGTCTATATTGGATGAAAAAAATATTATATATTCTATGTAATTATAATTCGAATAACCCATCTCAATTTTAGATTCACCTCATGTATTCCAGCAAGCATCAAAGATATTTTTTTGGTGTGAAACAATAAAAGAACATCTGTTTTCTCTCTTGATCCAAATGAATCATCAAGGGATACTCTTCACTTTGTACAAGTCTTGGGTATGAATACAAAATTGTATCATAAAAAATATTTTATAGCAACCCATTATACTATCGATTTGGCGAAGGTGTATCTACATTTAAGGGTAATGATATCATATCGTGCCTCAACATGCTTCATCGACAACCATTCTACAAAATTCCATTACATTAGACACCTATATCTCTAAAATATATTTCAAGTCCATCTCACCTATGAAAATTATGATCCTATAATGAATTTGGGTTTTTACCAATGGGGGTTTTCTTTTTAATCTTTGAGTTTTTATATGGTTTTCTTCATTGGATATCAAATAATACAGTATTAAATATGTTATTTATAAAATAAATACAAATAAAATAAAATATAATATAATATAAATGGAATAAAATGATCCATTGGTCACTTTTCAAATAATATTAGGTAAGGAAATGGGAACCTTGTATGTTCAAAAGATGATGTGTGTAATCCATATAAAACACTATCCATCATTATTTTCTGAAATTACTTCTATGTATGTTTATATACATATTGGCACTGGAAACTTTTTCTTGGATGATCAGAAGGATTTTATGCATTTTGGATGGGTTGTATTAAACAAAATCAAGAAATTTGTGATTATTAAAATGGTAAAGTTCTAGGAGCCACAAAGGATCCACAACAGAACCCTGACATTAACATATCATTAAATCAATGTTAGTTACTTCTTAGTATAACACCTCCACAAAGTGACTCCAAAAATGAAAATTCTATCATTGAGTGATGAATTATATTTTCCCATGCAAAAAAATTAACTTTTAGGGAGAGAAACGATTTACAGGTCACAAAAATTGAATTTTTATTCATAGGGTGAAGCATCCCCCTTTATAAACCCAAAAATGAAAATTCGTTTACAGGGTGAGGAAACATCCCACAACACAAGATACCTTTATGGGTATCAGTTTTGATTCTAATCATTTGGGGAGAGTGGTTACGTCCATAACCCAATAATATCCATTCCCAAGGATTTATGTGGTGGGGATTTTATTTGTGTATGAGAACATGAAGAATTGTGGAGATGATAATGGATAAATATAGAGAGATAGTCTTTGTAACCAATTTCAGTAGGTATTCATTCACTGTATATCACAAAGTAAATGATGGAATAATAATTGGTCAACATAGATTAATAAGTGGACTACATAGAAAAAACTATTTTTTTGGATACCATTATCATAGAAAACCCCTATTTAGACCACTATTAGCTGAATAATATGAAGATGAAATCTTTAGAGACTGCCATCCAACATAGAAAATAGTTTTTTCGGTAGGGACCTTCTGTCATAGTAACCTCTCATGTAAGATTGGACCTTATCTTAGATCCTATGATAACTATCCAAAAACCCATCTATGTTAATCTCTCCCATGAATTGACAAGACAAAAATCCCCCCCCCCACGCAAACCAAAAATAAAAGTCCAAAACCAAATCCTATAGATATGTATGATCAAAATAAAAGGGGACACCAACATTCACTCTTGATCATAAATTCCCTTGGTAAATCAGAGAATACTAGTGACCTAACTTGAAAAATAGGATCCTAGGAATGTTTTCAATCATATATAGATGTGGTAATGGGTATCCAAACCATAGATGTAGTTCTGGGGCCTCCCCAATTTAGTCAGGGATGATAACCACTTTATTTCCTTTTTATATTGTGTAAAGTAATATCCCCCTCTCAACCTCTCTGAAATTGGGAGAAGGTCATACCTCCAAGAGTAATTCCAAATCATTTTTGGTATGTGTCATACATATGTGTCCGTAATTAATAATCATGGATATGAAAGAAAGTAGGTGATGGTCATCATATCCCCTTTTCCCTCCTATAACATTAGTATGAGAACATAAATAAATTATGAGAGCAACACCTCAAGTCACTTTCTATCTACTGTAAACCTAACCTTATCTACCAGAGAAAAAATTAGATTATGTAGTATGTTAGATCTTATACATCCTCTAATTTCTCAACATGAGTAAGAATCATGTGGTCATAGAGGTTTGTAGAGATCTTGAAACTCACATGATCACATACCTATCTCGAGAGGAGGTTCCCTTTATAAATCATCCTCTAACATTCATGGGCCTCTGAATCAGTTTAACCTAAATAATACCCACCACTTGGACTTCTAAAAATAATTAATCCTGAAAAACCATGTGTAAATCCCCTCAAGGGCCCTATTTACTTTGATACCAACATTTAAAGTGTCATATTCCCAATGGATCACACTTATGGGTCCTCTATTCAGTGTAATCATCAATGATACCCACCAATGGTCCTCCCACAAAAGAATTTCCCCCCCAAAAAATAATCATCGTATTAAAAGGCCATATTCTATATGATGCCAATCTTTAAAAGAACATATTTCTATTGAGTCACACATATGGTCCTCCTCTAATTGTGTAAGCCCCAACCTTATAAACTAAATGGTCTTTGATTTATGACCAAATGGGATACACTAAAATCCTCTATGAGGTCCAAATCCACCACCCTAGATTAACATTAATGTTCATTGACACATATCCATAGTAAGATCATATCAAAATTGGAGCGTCATATTCCTTATGGATATCTTCCATCATTATACTTATTAGAACACATTTAGAATTAGATCATTGCCCACATAGGAGACAACATTCTTTCTAGGTCCTTTGGCCTACTTTGACATAATTACCACACCAACCGTGACAAATCACCTTTTCCCTTGTCATTATTACTATATGAAATTAAAATAAATAGTTTAGTCCTCATCACATGAACATAAAAGATATAATGTTTCCCATTAAGTGGCATCAAACTACGTGGTTTCAGATTCCTTTCGTTATGATACATTATTATCCATCTCTTCAAAAGGATCAAGACTACAAAACAACTTATGTCTTCATGGAATATGATAAATTGTATAGTTATCCATAAGTGGCTTCAAACTAACATTGTGTTAATAATATGTATAAGAACATAAAATCCACTTAAAAAAGGGTACCATCAATAGATAACTTCAGATACATAAAAATATATCCTTCGATGAAAAACTGTTGAAAAAAATATGATTTTGAAATTAACACATGCTATATAATTTATTCTCAACACATGGGAGTACAATTTATTATTTGGGATTTAATAATGGATTCATGAAAATGTCTTAAATCTATAATAGATTCACAATGTTGGAAATAGTTTTTCTTAAATGGGCGTAATGAGTCTTCCCACATTTCCACTCAGGCAATTATTTTTCAAATGTTCTCATTGGATAAATCCATGTGGCTGCATAACATTGGAAATATGGTTTGTATCAACTAGAAAAGGTAATTTGATTAGTAAAACATCATAAAAAAACAGTGAACCTGACATAAATCCATAATCAAAAGGTGACTATGTCATCAACATGTTAGGGCCCTTCCCTAAAATAAAATTGTTCCATAACATTGATCGATATAAATTAATTCAGAATGTGTACATATATACAAATTATAATTTGATTGGTTATTATTGTTTATGTTATTCATATGTATCTAAAAGATTTTTCCTTAGAATTCATTCAATCCAATCCAATGGAATTATTTCATCCAATATGATCTTTTTATACGCTTCCAGGTCCTCATAAAATCATTAGACACTATCATCAACCCAACATCATTAATTCGATGATATAAATATAATTTTTCTGGTATACCACCAAACTTTTACAATCCCTACCATGGAAACCACATGATAGAACCTCTAGCTCATGAATCCCCTCCTGTCATCTTGTCAAGGTTGACTGGTGGCCCAAAATACAATGACACCATTTATAATATAAAAGCGTTTATGGTTCATATCTATAGAACGCATAAAGAAAATTCCTGCATTATCTTAGGGAGTTTGATTAAATGGTCCTAAAAACCTTATACATATGACAAAAAGGTCCCAAAATTTCATCCTTCTAGATGTATCCCCTTCCAAAACCACTCGACATAAAACCCATAGTGTGATGGGGGTGCCACCCTCGAGAGTCCAACCCTAGTAACTTAGGCCCAGACACCCAAGATATCCTACCAAGGGAAATGACCAGAGCATAGAGAATGGGATTTTACCTCAAACCCCTCTAAGTATAATTTTTAATAATTTTTGGAAAACCATGTGCTAGAGCACAAAAATTATTTAACCCATAAATCCTTCTTGAACAATTTGGAGACACCTGGATAAGAAGGATAACAGTTCCTAACTCCAAATATAGGAAAGACCCATATCTCTTCCTTTGTAAGTGATTATTGTTAGAATAAAATAGTAATAAATGAATTTAATGAGAATACATATATCATTGATCCCATTATAGAATGAGAATATATTCTTGTTCTAGAAATATAATTCTTTCTATATTTCCTTAAGATGACAGAGGGACATGAATTTATTCTTGTCCACATTCTACAGGTCATGTAGTACCTAATGGTAACATCTTCAACGAAAAAGATTATGTAACACAATCATTACTATATATTTTAATATAATTACTAGAATAATTTGAGACTCACCGGGTAAAATATGCATATCCCTAATCCCATCTAGAAGGATCGTGAAAATATCCCAAAGAATGAAAAAATATATTGGACCCATAATCCATTTTCTAATGATGGTCATCATTCCATCCCAATGGCCACTCAAGGTAGGCATATATACTTGCAATAATTTTGGTGACCCATATGAAAATTCAAGTAGTGACACTAGATTTTATCAAGAATTTTTCCATTTATGAAATAGGATACTCATTGTAGGTGGATCTAACCTTCCAGATGAAGAAATTTAAAATTAGATCTCATACATGACAATTGGTAAATAGAATATTTAACCATTACCATGCTTAAATGAATTATGATATTCCTAAATCCCTCAGAAACATATCTATGACTACTCATGATCCTACTTTCTATTACAAACTTATGGGGATAGTAATGGAAATTGTCATGGTCCCCCCCAAAATTTAACATCCATAAGTTCTGTATGTCCTCCCTAGAAATCCTACCATAATGGACCCCTTCATGTCTATAAAATGATCAATCACGAGAGACCACCGCCTAATGAATTTCCATGTATCCCTCTGCATGGCCAAAAAAATAAACATCATAAAGGTTATCCCGTTACTACAAACCACCATGATGGTCCTCTCCATGGTATACACTATATAATTTCTACATGTAGTTATATGTTAATCCATGATGGTCATCCTAGCCATGATAGAATTCATAAAAAGGTCATACCCATAATCAAACATCATTTAATAAATAGGTACTCTCCTTTGTGGATCATCTCTGATAAAGACCTCCTCCCATTAGGATCTTGGGAAAATAAGGCCACAAATGCCTGATGCCCCATCATTGAAAAGAAACATTCTTTATCATCTAGAATAAATACAATGTATATGTTCATTCATCAAACCCTCCTTGGATAACATACCTTATAATTAAATATTAAAAATCTATTATGACTGTATTGTTTACAATAATTCAATGGAAAAATATACACTGTAGTCAAGATCTGAATGAGGAACCACTTAAAAAAGAGGAAGAAGACACATTTCTTATGAGGATACAGTTGTCTTGGAATAAAATACCTATAATAATTTTAACTTTATCCACTCCCCATTTCAATATTTATAAAGAGTATTCAAATTATTATATTCATGAAATATTCCTATGTATATGGAACACTCTTAAGAAATAGAAAATGGTAGTCATTTTTACAATGAATTCCCCAATCAAGTTTAGTTAATAGAATATATAAACCACTAAATTTATTTGGTGACCCTAAAAGATGCACGAAACCTGAAATTGGAAAATCATAAAGGATCTCTTCAAAGTTAATGCCTAGAGGAGTTTAGAGAACCGTGTTAGCTGGTCACTGATTCCAAATCTAGTACTCATATCAGATTATATGGTTAACATAGGGAATTGTTTTGTTACTCTATCCATGATCAATAAGGTTCAAAATTGGTGACATCCTACATTTTCATAGCCCTAGTATGGCATGAATAAATATATTTTTACACCACATATGGTATGCTTGAAAATAAGTATCCCATAAAATCACTCATAGATGTTGGGCTAGAAGAGAGAAAACAAAGGAATTATTCCTACATAATGTATCAAAAAATACTATGACAGACTCCTACTTAGGGTAAGTCAATCATCAGATAGAACAAATTTCATTGGAAGAAGATGGATATGCTATATTTCATGTAATATACCCAACCCATGTTTAGAAAAAACACCATAAAATCCTATGAGGATACAAAAAATTTGATTCTATTGAAGTCTGAGAGAAAACCAATCCCACAAAATCTAGGGAATTTCTAACACAACTATAAAGGCCAAAAATTCATTCCAGAAAAATTGTAAAACTGTAACATGAGAACTCCCAACCCACAAGGTTGGGTGAATGTTTACCTCAACCTCAGTAAATGCCCTTGTTTTCTCTATTGTGGAATGTTCCACAAAATTAATCTTCTTCGTTCACCTTGTCCCATGAAATAGTGTAACCTTAGGGATGTGAGGAAAAAATTATCTGGAGGTTCTATTTAGATAATCCTTCACCAGAAATCATAGAATGGATCTTTGAAATAAATTATGTGATTCTCCAATGTCCATAAAAGAAAAAACCTATTAAGGGAAGAAAAACAATCAAGACTCACATATATTTTGGTATATTACATTGAAGAAACTACTTCACACACCATTCTGAGGCTAATAAAATGCTCTCAATGTTGTTCATATCAGTATAGAGAATCAGTAATTTCAGACAATATTGTGTAAATTTATAAATATATTGGAGGGAAATATGGGGATATGTGTGTTTGAAATACAGTGCACAATGAAATAATAAAAGAAGGTTTTCATAACACAAATTACAGGATTACAAAAAATATGGTAATTCCTTCTAAGGCTTCATTTTCTCCTCAACATGAAAAAAACTATAGAAATGGGTATGGTTTTGGATCAATGAAATTTGTTCCTTATGGGTTTCAAACCCCTTATACTCAAGGTATTAATATCATAATATGAGATAAAAATAAGAGAACTAAAAAGGATTAATGCCAAAATACTCAGGGTTTATATTCCTTCTGTATATGTTGTTATAAAAAACATCACTTACCTCCTCAATATGATGTACCTTGTAATGAAGTGAACATAAAACCACCAATAGTGGATTCTAAATGTGTAATAAAAATAGTTGAAAACAACTAATCTATTTGTCACTAGTTACTACTAAATACATATACTTCCCTCTATTGACTAAAGAACTAGACCAATGTCTGTCAAATTACATTCATCTAACTCAGAAAAAAATGCCTATAGGACCAACACATATGGTTCAGCTTGTTATTACACTAGCTCTAGATCATGTTTCATAAGTTATCCCTATAGAACTTGCCAACACTATTGAGTCATTAATATCTTATCAAGAAGATACAAAATAGAAACATGAAATAGTAAAAAAAGGTAATCCTTACTATTAATGGGTGGATGGAAAAAAATCCCCCACCTAATATTTTAAATCCCACAAATCCAAAATTTATGGTTTGGGAGATCTGAATAAGAATATGTTGCATTACGTGTCTCAATTTTTCCCCATTATGGGAAATTTGTTTCAATAAGAAGCCTTAAAATTATTAAGTTTTGTATAGAACATTTAGGGACTATCTATCATGGGGTACACCTATTTACCTTCAAGGTCCATCAAAGGATGGGATTTCCTCCACTAGAAATTACATTACAAAGTCATCTCAACATTTCCAAAGAAAATATTATGAGGCATCTAAAACTACGAACAAAAATAAAAATAAATTCTTAAAAATAATTTTCTTTGAAGAGTCTATCATACTTCATATATTTCTAATTTTAATATGAATATTTCGCGGTTATTTTTCTTGAAAACATCTACAATGAGTTATGGACACCACTCATTCTATAAATATATATGGGTAGATTTTTATAAATTGTTGTAGTTTCAAAAAGATTAGAATACTCAATATTGCTAAACATAGAAAAATATAGAAGAGTACCATAACCCTATGGAATGAGGACATTTAAAGAAATAACTACAGTCGTCACTCTAAACTAAGTCATTGTAATGGTTCCTACACATAAAACTACACCATATCATAAATCGCCCCTTATGGATGGTAAAAACAATAAAAAACACACCGGGGTGAAATGATAGATCCATAAAGATCCCAATTTGAATAATGGAAGAAAAAGATGACACCTTTTGATTTGGTTATGTTCCAGGTTATTTCTTAGATACCATTGAAAAAACAACATTTTGACTCTACTGGACCCCATAATACAAGATCTATTTGATATTAATGACCACTCAAATTATTTACTATTTCCCCAAATTTTAGATCCCACCATCAGAAGTATTTCTTGTTTAAGGATATACTGCATAATACTATTTATTTTGGGAATTGAAACATGGAAAACTGTCAAAACTTGTAGCATGTGTTTCTTCCATTTATTTAGAATAATAAGGTTTTTGGGATGAACTTAACATCAAGAATTAATGGATTTTTAGTGACTGGATTACATGAAATATGTTAAATCAATCTCATTTAATTCAATTAGAATTGTTAAAGTTAACAATTATGCATCTAGATTAATTCTTTATGGCATAATTGAATTCTTTGGTACTGTAGTCCTCCAAATTCCAATCTTCTATGAAATTGAATGCCTATAAGGATGAAGAAAATTTAGAAATATGATCTTAAACCATCTTAATTTTATACTTAAATCAATCATGATTTATATAATTAGTCCCAATAAAACTAGAACCACCCCACCAAATGGTAAAAAGGGCATCGGCTAGCCAAACTGCACATTGGGAACCAACCAATCAAACATAGCACTGATTATATAATGAATTCATCTTATCATATAATAACATCTTTCATTTTATGGATCCCTTATACGATGATGAGTGTTTATATGAATGTCGACTCCACACACCAAATAGGGTAGATATGAATCATGGCCACAGAAGCATAGGATATAATGGAAGGAATAACCATGGTTAAATATAATATGTCAGGTGCATCCTTGTTAGAGCTACATATGCTACTACACAGATAGACTATATGTTAAATAAATCCAGTAGTGGTAGGAAAATCCCCCCACACCTTTTAAATTTCATTTGAAACCCATCATTTTGGAATTCTAACTAATGAATGGCAGTCAACTTGACCGACCCGGGAAATTTGGCAGGTCAGGGCAGCCAGATCTAATTGTTGATAAAATAGCTGGAAAAGTTTCTCTAACACCATAAAATACTCATCAAGCATGTTATATACAAAAAAATATTTCTATGGAACAGTCCCATGTTGGGAAACATAGTCCCTTGACCCAGAATTATGATATCTTGAAGTAATTAGCCACATTTATAGAAACGAATTCAATTTTTGATTCCCTAAAACTATTAAAGGATCTATGGGAAGCACTTTTTGAGGATACATTGTTTGCCTAAGAATTCAATGTTAATGTTATTTCAATTGATGTATATCATGAATAAGTTGATCCTACAATATGTAATGTGGTTATATCTTTCACCGAAGAGGATATAGATGATGTTAATAAGGAAACATTAATCCCCAAAATGAATTGAACATATTAGATGACATTGAATCATTTCAAGATTTCACTGAAAATGGATCAGGAGTAAAACTCCTTCCTATCAGAATGATTAACTGACTAGAATGTTCAAATGATGATTTATTCCCAACATCTTTGACTCTATAAGGTTTTGATATATGTGAAGAAAAAATCATAACCATATTAATATCAGAGTATAGTTTGGAAATATGGTGTACAACTATGAGATATTGGTCATCAAAAAAGATACGAATAGCAATGTCTTTCAAGGAAGGCATTTGTTTCATTAGAAAGTAGTGATAACATCACCATACCATCAATAAATAAAATAATTTTTAAATGGAAATAGTAAGACATTTCATGATGTCCAATCTCTATTAGAGTCTTGTGAATATTAATATGTTGATGTCGGATTCTACCATAGAGAAGGGAAGAAACCCATAAAAGATGTTTCTACTTTGGTTGGCTCTACAAATAGTCTAGAAATGATCATGGTAAACCCATTTAAAGACATAAATGTATACGTGATTCCCAAAATATATGTCCAAGGAATCAGATCGGATTCTGAGATGTCAGAACTGATATTCATGATATCAAGTACATTAGATAAGACTAAGATCATTGATGAAATCATTGATTCCTATGTTGGATGTGATACCTCATATGGAAATTATACAAAATTATCTTCAAAAAAAGCTGTATGATAGTAATTTATTTTTTGAACCTACATATATCATGATATCATAGTTGGAAGCAAGATGTCATGACACTGACCTTACCCTTAAACATAATGACACTCTATTATCTCTCACCCTTCATGGAATGTAAATAGATGAAGAGGAAGAATATAAAGAAGTAGAGGAAAAAATTCCCTTACATATTCTCCCCAAACACTTGAGGAAGGAGTCCATATGACATTCGATGAGCTCTGATAGATAAATATGGATATAAAGTACGATCCATTCCTAATGCTGATTAGCGTAGCTATACCCCTCGATGAATATGAAATTAAAACAACTTTCCTAAATCAGAACATAGATTTGATTTTATCAAGTATCCAAGAGTTCCCAATCCAAGATCCTAATATGTATACCAATCCCCTAAGTCTACCATAAGACCATTATGGGGATAGATATGCTTCTAGAAGGACATATCCAACTCATACAACCAAAGGAGAAGTGCAATTTTATAAGATCAGTAAATACAACATAATTTAGTAATTGCAAAACCTAAAATATTTATCCAACATAGTCTATTTCATTGAAATGAATGAGAATATAATGGATTATATCTATTCTATAGACCTCAACTAGAATAGTTCATAAGATGAATTCCCTATTCTGATAACTAAAATTATTTTTAATGGAATATCTTGATATCAAAACCATTGTTTCATGGATATATATTTAGGGTAAAATAAAATATGAATTTCATAGAAATATGATGAATCCACCAACTCCACCCCCCATGTATTATCACATTTTTATTTAATACCTTTTGGTTTAAATATTGTTGGATCTACATATCAACATTCCATGTATCACATCTTCAAAATCTCCCTTTGTTAATCATGGAAATGGTATGTTTATGATTAGGAGGTCAAATCTTAATAACATTTTGATAACCATGCCCATTTTAATAGCATATTTTAAAATATTTTTGGGAAATGAAATAAAGATAAAGATCATATAATGTGATTTTGGTGTTACATTAATAATCTTTACCTGCTTCACTATACACCATCATGACAATGTAGATAATCTTATTAAGTCTAAGTGAATTATGGGTATGTTTCATCATCAAAATCCAAAATAGTTGAGGGTATGGAAGTATAACCTTTCGTTCAATCGACATTTCATATTAAACATCCTGGGATATTTTTCCCCTTCACTAGAATAATAAAGAAAGGGGTCATATTTCAATGGAATGGTGAATTCCAAGAATCATTTGACAACCTAATGAAATATATCTTGAGCCCATTCATTCCAGTTCCACTAGTTTAAGTTAATTCATTGTTCCTATATGTGATAAACCAAGAATTATTTTTTGGTGTCTTCTTTTCAAAGAAAATTTATGCTGGTAGTGAAAAACAATTATTATCTATGTCGCACTATACTCAACCATGAGACTCATTATTTATATATTGATAAGAACTATTTGGAATTGTCTTTGTAAATTCATAAATTATGTAATTACCTACTAGATCATGTGGTCTATATTATCTCATTAATTTACCTACTAAAACATACCCTCAATCATCCCATTATAACTGGACATTTTCTTTGCTGACGATCATTCTAAAATAGTTTGACATTTGTTTCATAATGAAAAAGGTGACAAAAATACATTACATGTAATATTTACTAGAGGAACATCCCTCTATTAAATATGTACCAATGAGTACCAAGAATCTAGACACAGAAATAGTTTCTATTCATTTCTCTACCCATCTTTGAGAAATGTAGTTTGACAATTCATCCAGAATCCCAACCTAAAAGATTTTGGATGACCCGATTCTCAATAATGTTGGGTAAAGAATAATTATAATTTCAGAAAAAATGAATTTTTATGTTATTAATGATATCAATATTAGTGTTACAACTATGATGATTACGAATACCAAGACCTCAGTGCAGGTTTGGATTGGGATTTTCAAATACATGTGCTTTAGTTGAGAATCAAAGGTGATTTTGAGTTGGTAATCAACCATATCAATGGTGATCATGAAATCAAAAAAAGAGTATTTGATACCCCTAATTATTTAAATTTAATGGTTAATGGTAGAATTAAACTAAAATAAATCTTATAATTGATGTCCTATTTTAACAAAATGATCATTCATACACATTATAAAATGATTTTATAGCCTTACCATATCAATATCAGGATAAAATATTAATTAACATATCCCATAAAGTAACATTATCTCAATATAATATCATCATTTCATTAAACTGTCATGGAATAGATCAATGAGATAAACACTACCATTGAACCCAATAATGCTATATGTGGGTTTATGGTTCCAATAATATAATGTATCCAAAATTGGTGCTTTCTCCCATAAAGAGATGAAAAAGAATTTTTTTTATGATGGGTGGTCAGTTTCACTATCTATAATAGACCAGGTCATTAGAAAGTTCTTTACAATTGATTATTTGGGAAAAATATCCTTATATTCATTGAAGAAAATGAGAGTATTTCCACCATTGAGGATTTTCATGTTGGTACATTATGATCCCATAAATTGTGAACAATAATTTATCACTATGTCGGAAGGATTTGATATTTATAGCCTTTGATAATAGAGGTTTGCACAAATTTTTTCATGAAGTTTCATTCCTTCCAAATGCATTCAAAATTCACCCATAATCCCCAATAGTGGGTGAATACATGGAAATACTCATGCACATTCCATGAATTGGGGATAAATATCATAGGGTTGTACCCTTTCACCATAAAAAAATAGTTCATGTATATCATTAATGCCACTGACTTCTTATATAAATGGGATAAAATAATACCCTTCATGGATCTTTGGAACCAAAAGTATTTTTAATTTCATTAATAGAAGAATAACCACCAGATTTGATATCCCGTACAGAATATTTATTGAAAATTTAACGAACATCCATTAAACCATAGTGATGTATTTATACTAGGTGTACAACATTATATCCAACCATTTTTTCTGATAAAAAGTGGGAAAAAATGGAAATATAAAGGATTTTAGAAAAAACTATATCAATAATTTTCCTGATGATGGTGTATAGATAAATGAAGTCATACCTTGAAAAGATCACATATTCCTTATGGGTCTATCAAAAAAAAATTCACACTACTACTTAAGAAACCCTGTATTCATTGGCCAATAAAATAGAGGGAGTAAATTATGTGAAATTCCATTTGACCACACATCAAATAACTATATGTGGAAAACGCTAAGATGTTAAAAAATAACAAAATTTGTTTGATAGGTTATTGAAACTCCCTGAGAAAATGTTTTATACCCTGCAACACATTGAAAAAAATTACTAGAATCAGTTATCACCAAAATTCAACGTGAATGTTCATCTCTAATCATTCGTTCATGGACAGATGGTATGAGTAATCATAAACCCAATTACAGTGGGTAAGAAACCCATAAATATTGAACCAATGTGGTAGGGACCTTATTCCAATAACATGGACTACTCTAATGGATCTTAATCATTAGTCATAGTGTATGGGGAATTCCCTACAAAAATACCAGTGTAAGACTTATCAATAAATACTTCTTGTGAAAAAAAACATGGGAATACTTCAAGGTGTAATCCCCAACCAAAACCTACTTTCCATTAGTTGATATTATCCTCATGGTTCTATAAATTTGGTTCTCCCTTGTGGGTCTAATCTGAAAACCTTCATCCTAACCACATGTCATAAAACATTATGGTTTACCTTCTTCATTCTTTTGGAAATATGGAAAAATGAATACCATTTCAGACTATACAAGAGTGGACCATTGAATTTATTATTCTCATTATTCCATATCATAACTCCATAACTACATGTGGTGTTATTCCCATCTTCATGGGATATTTAGTGATTCCAAGACCCTCCATCTTCTTGACAAGTATCATATTCATTGCAAAAACCAGCTATTACCTATGGTGATATCACACCAAAATTGTCATATTAGAGTCCCCCAAATATGGGATGACCATAACTTTCATTCTTGACGAATGATGTTAAACTACTTAGTTTCCATTAATCATTTCTAAATGAATTAAAAAATACATTGTATAATTCGTCCTATTATCATGACCGTAAAAGGACAATATAAAATCATTTTAAAATTATGGAAATCAAAATGAAATTTAATTATAGTTATAAGATGTTAAATAATATGGATGAATCTATTCTATATGATGTAAAACTACATGGTTGATGTACTAATTTCATGACATAAAACTTCATAACATTTTTATTCATTCTTGAGAAATTCATGATCTTTGGTGTTGGTCTCCCACAATAACTCCATTAATGAACTATGTGTATATTTATTTCTACAATAACATGTTATGGAGTGATGCACATATCTCCAATCATGGGACTAGCAACAATACAAAAATGTTCCCCCTCCTGGTGAATGGGTCAGACCTACATGGGTGGGGAGTTCTTTCCATGAAATATTCATGGATTGATTCTTGTATCAATATGATAAGTATTTTCACTTATACCCTTTGTACTGGGCCTAGTCACAAATTAATGTAAATACCCTCTATCTGAACCAAGACAAATATTTATGGAGGATACTTCATAATACAAGACATATTCCTATTAAATTTCTTCCTTTTTGATCAGACACATTACTTCCATGCATTATACTATATTTCCTGGGTATATTTTGGATACCTATATACTTCCCATGATAATTAATAATATAATGTTAGATTATTGAGGACACATTTTTTTTGACTAAGAATAACATTCCCTAGGTTGGTTTTGCATAATTCTCTGATAAATGTCCTGCCAACCGGAAGCATATTCATCTTCAGAAGAGACCTCTTATATCCTTATAATCATTTCAAAATTTATTCTAGAAAACTATTTTCAATCTTGGTCCATATTCATTCTATACATACTTGTCCCATGTCATTTATCTGGATCTTTTAACCACTAAGATATTGATTTCCAATTTCCTTTCTCACATCTGAAGCATGTAAAAACACTTATAACCTGATAACCCTTATATCACACATGGTTATCACAACATTAGTAACATTATACATCATCTTATGAAATTAAAGTACATGGTTTTCCAAATCTATGTATGACATGATTCTCGCTTTGGTGAGATATATAGTGACTCATGGACCTTATATCCTGGCCCAACCATGACATGATACAATATTCCATTTCAATTACTTATTATTCATTTCTTTATGTGGAAGTAAACATTTTCTACTCCATGTTTCTCAAACTAAGAATGGATTTTTTTATATTATGTGTTTTGGTAAGGGACTCCCACACATTTTCAAGGAAAATTATTTCACCTTAGGGTTAACATGTTTCGGGATGAGGGACCTTAAAAGGCATGCTCCACATCCTTTTTTCTTGACATAATACTACATAAAATATCAGTATTTGTTAGAGGGGACCATTATCCTAGGTTATGGTCTCCCATCACCCTTCCATCCATGAACTAAGTATGTAATTATTCTTTATTTGTTGATATACATAGTGAAACATGGATCATACATTTTGGTCTAACAACAATACAAAAATACACAAATTATTTTTGGTTATATCCATATCTTAATAGGAGTGTCTAGTATGGATTCTCACCTCGTTTATGTTCCCGTTTTAAAAAATAATTCCCCTCTCCGCAGATGAAAATTTGACTGAGTGTGGGGAGTCCTTATGATTAAAACTGATTTTTGAACATTGAATGTGGTCATTACTTTCATTTTCCCAGAACTAAATGTTTCTTGATTCTCTTATTGATGAGATACACAGTGACACTAGAACCCTTTGTCTTAGGCTCAATCATAATAAGAAAAATAATTTCTTGGAATATGGGTAAGACATATGTAGAAAACATTTCCCAAAACCTAGAGATGTTTTGAAATGAAATGATCCTTCCATACTCAGGAATATTCCTAATAGAAATAAAACTCCTTGTTCTAGGAAATCCAAATATCCATAATCTTACGTTGAATATTGATAAAAAGTTGTATTAATCTTGAGGAAACATTATTTTAACTAATTATAACATTCCCCATTATGTCTCTGCATAATTTTTTGTTAATGGACTTTCAACAAGAGGTGTATTCATCCTTATGAAAGACCACTTCAACCACTATAATCCAAAATAAATCTACAATGGAAACTTCTTTTCGATCATGGTTCATGTTCATTAGTTAAAAACATATTCAATATCACGTTTCATATTTGGAACCCATAGAATATAACTTACATCCTTTTATCTTATCACCTAATGTATGATGTGATATTCTTAGTCAGATCTCCATGGAATGATAAATCGTCAATAATTTGGCAAATTCCATTCGACCTTAAGAGGAAAAACTGTAAATCTCCCCAGGATGATGTAAAAATACGGGGTCCATGTTAATTTCATGACGACATTAATCTATATGAACCTTATCCAAAACATATGAAATTAAAAAATAATGTATAGTTATCATCACAAAACCCTAAACTGTAATGTTTCCATGTATTTACTGCCTGACATTAAACAGTGTGACACAAAATCAATTTTACATGACCCATTACCTTCTTGATAACTAGATCCATGAAAAGATAAGTGGTAATAGCTTTAGAGACTCAGATTATTCTAATACCATACCATAATGAAAGAAGAAAATTTCATTCCCCTATATAAGATTTTAAATTGTATTGGGGTCCTATCTTTTATCAATGACCCTTGGACATGGTTATAAGGCTCAAGTCCTGAGTTTTATTAATAATAAATTAATAAATATTACTATGGTAAAGAACTTTATATTTTCCATGTCATGAATTGTCATATAAATTGAAATTAAGTCAAATATTCCCTCTTGTTTTTCACACCAGGCATGTGTCATGTGATCTTAGAGGACCCAAACAGTAATTATGAATAACCTGAAACATTACCCCATGGACCATTTATTGCGAAATCATTTATTCCTAAATGAGATATTTATCCCTGTGGAAATATTTTTTCACATAAATCATTTATTCTTTAGAATAATAATACCCCATTTCTTGTGTATGAGTATGATTTACACCAAAGATTCTAAAACATATTCTCTAGTTTATGGTCACTTGCTAAGAATAAAATGATCATCTCCCTACACATAAATTAGATCTATGCAGGTATTTTAATATTAATGGTATAAAAACTATTTTTTTTGGGATTATTACCCTCACAACTATTGGTCAAAAGTATTTAAACTAATGCACTGAAGGACTGTGGAACACCCTGAGAGGGAGTGGTGAGTCATGTTTTCAAAGATTTCTTCTAAAGTGAAATATATTATTCCCATGTTGGTAGGAACATGTTAAACCAGTATGATCATAATGAGATGTCATTTAAACATTCACATGCAATGGGAAAACCTAGATATTTTACTTGGTTCACCACTAAGGGCTAGTCTAAGGAGCATATGCCAATGTTGTGGCACATGTACATTAATCCCTGAATGTTAACTAGTTTTGAAATAAATATGTTTATAGGAATTCAGAATGTTCAATATACACTGCCAATAAATATTTTGAGTATTTATCACTACCACCCAAAGAACACTTCCATCGACTCCAGCTTGATGGATGCATTGGGTGAAGTCTAACTCAGTTTAAGGAATTGAACACCACATCCTTAGATTTGAATTTATGTCTTTCTCCAAAAATAAAATGAGACACTTCATTCTCTATAATAATGAGTTGATGAATTATAAGGAACTATTCACTAATAACATATGATCAATACAGTCATTCCAGAATATCCTTCATGTGACTTACTACCATTATAATGAAATCATCCTCCATGAATCAGAATTTATTCATAATGCTCACTGATTCGTAACGAAATACCTCACCATCACGAAACTCATTTTTCATAGATACCTAACAATTACTCAGGACTAGAGTAGTATTTTCATGAGATTCAATCTCACATTCAATACTTGATTCTTGACGCTATTGTCCATTGTGAAATAAAAGTTATTCATGCTTTTCTATGAATTTTTTCATGTCAAATGAAGTTGGGGTAGATTCATATTCATAGGGTAGGCCCTCACAAAGCTACCATGGCTCTGCCACATTTATCATGAATGTTCAAAAACATCATTCTGAAGCTCATAAATTCCCAATGATCTAATGAGATTCATTATAATCTTGGTGATTACCATCAAATCACCACACATTGACAATGTCCCACTTCTCATTTACTCATATAACATTGCCAACTCATTGTACACTCATTATGCTCTATACCATAAAAAATCACAACCTTTACAAAACCAAATATTTGAGAAATGCAAGAAATTACCATTTTATGAAGATTCGATTCAAGAAGAAAACCATTCTTAATTATAGCATATTTCTCTAAATTTTTATCCCAAAAATATGGTAAACAAATGTAAATGATGCCACCTTCAATATTGTAGGTATCTCGTAATGTAATATCATTTTTCATGAAAACTGCCTAACCATCCACGTGATCATTAATAATAAAAATAATCTAGAATCCATTTTCGGCAAAGAACATAAATTTCTTCATTTACCTCGGTATGTATGATACATAAGTCAAAGATCCCATAGGCAAGAAAAAAACCCATGTAGTGCATTTTGGATAGTTTTGAAGGGAGATTTTAGAGCGGATTTTGAGAAATATATTTTTATATTTTCCTCTACACTTTCTACTAGAAAATGTGGAATGCATCATGATTTTTAGTGTACGAATTTGAAATTGTCTTGGAAGGAAGAACATATCCATGGAACATGTCCATAATGGAATGAAAATGATCAATGTCATCGACATGAGTGAATTCCATATTAGATGAAGCTAGTGTTACCTCAGTTAATTTAAAACATTATGTATCTAGTACACCAAACACTCGTACCAATTATCTTGAAATAGGTATCCAATAATCAATAAATAATAATGACAAATATGAGGAGGTAAATATGATGGGAGACTCAATTTCATTTGCTGAGGAATCAAACTGATCAATCATCACCTACCCAATGAATGTAATTAGAAGTGATTCCCAATTTAGTTTTCACATGTTCCATAAAATAAAAATATTTTCAGAAGGCATTTGAAATGGGTGAATATTTGTTAAGACAATTAACTCCCAAAAGGTGACTCACCAATACCAATTTCGTAGGAATGATCATGAGTGAACTTTGAGAAATAGTATAACTCAAATATTCATGGTACAACATTGATTCTTCCTATACCATTTTAATATCCGTTGGATGGTCAATATCCTTGGTGAATAAGGATTGTCTACCTTCAGTTTTGAACTAGAATAAAAAACATTCCTCCCAAATCTCATTGTAGATCTCGTTGCATTAGAAATATCATTCCCACCAAATCTATCTCTATAGGAAAAGCTGAATCAGTGTATTTAATCATTAGAACCACATAAACATTTGAACACTTGTAAAATCTTACACTAAAGGATTCATTAATATAACTAGACACGTGGAATTATAGTTGGGAAATTAGGATACAATTATTAATTATGGATCTATATCATACGTTAATTGTAAGATTCATCACCTTTTGACATGTCATGAATTCCTATCGTGGTAATTACATAGGTAACATAATAGGTGGAAGAGGGGTTTAGAATACTCTTACTGGATCTACAATCACATAATACAATTGTCCAGGTTACTCAAGAGTTCCTTATTCTAAAAAACTATTATCATTACAAAAATATACCCCAGCTATAGTACCTCCGTCCATCTATTCATGATATGGTATGTGTGACATCACATCCCCTTCCTCCTAAAAAAGTGTTGATGGTGGGCGAGAATAAAGGTTTTATGATTATAGTTGGAATAAAAAATGTTTTACATAATAGCTTATATTACCTCTTAAGAAAAATATAACCCTTCCACCATTTCTAACACCATATCTCATACCCAAAATGGAGAATGTATCTTTATATTAAAAGATTCGATGGAGGCTTCCATCTCCACAATATAAACAATGATTCCTTTTTTTATTTTGATGGAATTAATTATGATTGGGTGTGGTGATCATCCTATATATGAACAGATTAATCTATTATACTTTAAGAACTGCCATATATCTTTATTAGATGTCTCCCTTCCTCAAGAATCCCACTCTCTCCAGGATTTGGAAAATAATTCCATGATAAGGGTCGATAAGGTTGAAGAGGATGATCTTTTAGTTGAGACAGGTTTATGTTGATGCATCTATTTCCGTTGCATATATGGTACCACTCCCCATTAACAATAGTGCATCTAAGGACCCAATCAGGAAGAAGTCTTCTCACCTAGTTCACCCAAAGATATATAAGTTTCCTTATCACCCCACTGTGAACTATCACTGCTATCTTCACTATAACTTTCGTATGGCCCTAGCATATCTATTAAATGATTTGAAAAAAAACTAAATTGAGTGAATAAATAGTTGCTTCAGGGTCTTAGATTCAATCACTCACTATGTTTTCATAGTTTATATGAGAAATTAATTCAAGATAAGATATGCTGCTATTACCGGTTAGAATGATATCGTTCTTTTAAAGAATGTGTTGGATCACATCAATGGGAATAGAATTCACCGATGTTTCACCTTCCCTATAAGAAAAGATATATGTAGATTATATGGGAATGAATAATTGGTAATATGGATCAAGAGACTGTGACACTGGAGTATAACAAGTATTTTATGGGATAAACCTCATATCCTCATCATTTTACATATCATCTCAAAATTGATGAATTTCCTTGTGGAAATAAATTTTCTCAACTAAGATTATTCAATTTTTTACTCTTTATTACCCATGGAATAAGACATGGGTTGAAATTTAACAAATAGGGACTAGTTTATCCATCTATCCATTTTGGTATGACATAATACATGATTCCACAGAAGGTCTAGTATGTGTAGGATGAATGTTAGTAGATAGAAGTTCAGTTTTGGAACTTATGAATTCCCACATGATCATGAACCATTATTGGAATGAAACCACTATGTTATTATTTAACCTTAAACTATTAATCAATGGATATAATCTATTCCAAATATAAGGGAATTTATAGAAAATCTATAAAGATGAATACCCTACATAGATAAATTTACCTTTTATTTTTGTTTCCAAAAAAACTTAAACTAGTGAAATGAGGTACCCTTATTTGGTTTTATCACAAGATGAATCATCTATTAAGATACCATAGGGTGAATAATAAGCGGAGTAAAAAAAATAGTTGTCTTTATTGAGCCAGTCCAATAATTCTTGTTATCCCAAAGTCACCGAGTTCACCTTAATTTTACATTGAAATAAAAGAAGAAATCAATAATTAGGAATCTTATAGAAATTTATGAACTCATAGCCTCCCATGAATGATATATTAATCCACCAAATAACCTCAAATGAGCCCATGATTTTATTGGGTGGCATTCCCTATATTATACACTATAAAAATGATAAATATTTAAAAGTGTTTTGACTATAAGAACAATGTGCCTCAATATTCCTAGTAGGGATTCTATCATAAAGTTTGTAACTATGAATAAATTTTTGATTTCATGCATAAATAGTAACCAAACACTAAACAAAATCACCAATAAATATGCATGTTTAACCAATTGGTCATCATTATGGGAGAAATTCCAACTAAAATGTTTGAGGAAACCTTCCTCAATCATCAGCTAGTAAGAACAAATAAGTCTCCAGTTTCTAAGAAATGGGCACATACATGGATTCCTAGAATGAGGCTCATGGTCACTTGATGTAGAAAATAAATTAATCTAATATGAAAAAGGGAAATAATTAATATGGTGGGGCTCAAACCCCCCCAAAACAATTTTTTCTATTATGGGAATCTACCTCATAAGAGGAGGGGTTCTATCAGGGTCATCCCATACAAAAGGAGGAGGATAAAATTCATCATACAAGTCACCTGTAATTATGGCACTAAGACCTTCTGGATGTCCTTTAGCGTAAAAATGGATTCCCTGTGCACTAAGTGGAATGTGTTGGTATCCGAGATCCGCAAATTGAATAGTTGAGTGATGAAGTATCTAGTTCACTAAGAAAAAGTATGTGGCACCCCAAAATCGTCATATAGTACTAATTTATTTAGTTTAATAGTAAAGTCATCATATATCTTGTGAACCAAGAAAGGTAAGCCCTTTTCTAGGCTATAGGACCCTATAGTGAGAAGATACAATTTGTACAACCACCATAATGACTCATCAAACATGGATTTCCTTACAATATAAATATTGTAATGTATCTTCATATTATGTGACAATATTAATTCTTCTAATGATAATGGGTTGTCATTCAGAATAAACCCCTCAAAGTAAGAATCCAATATAAAAGTCCTAGTTGATGAGATATTTTCTCTAGGTGTGTTTTTGGACATGATTATCCAAGCCAGCGGTATATTTTTTCAACGAGATTCTAGAATAGAGACATCTAACGGTATTCTAAATCCATAAAGATGCGGCCTATCTAAAAAATGATTCAATTGGAATCCATCACCCATAAGTCCTTCAAAATCATGATATTGTGGAACAATTTCATTTTTTGTGCTATTGACAACACTTTCAATAATGATTTTCCTCTTTTTATCAGCAACAAAAGTAACGGATTATGAGAGATCCATTTTAGTAGAAGAAATATGTTATTTAGGACCCATCATATGAAAAATGAGGAATCTAAATGTTGGATATAAAAAAGTTCGAGAAATCAAAAAACACCCTACATGGAATTGTCATGTAAAGCACATAGCGTTATGAAGACTATGAAGAACATCATACACTTATTAGACCAAATAAATGATTTATTAATTATACTCAAGACATTATTTCAACATGAGAATAATCAGAATATAAATATAAATAATCGGTTTTTTGAAAATACCAGTTTGTGGATAAGAATTTTTGCTATGTGGGATAGGCCGTGTGTAAGAGGAAATGCTATGGGAAAAAAGAGCACCCTTAGATATAAAACAAGTAAAATGATTTAAAAAGTGAAAAATGAGTCATATATGAACAAATTTATAAGATTATTCCATTCGTCAGGTCCATATAAACCCCAGAAATGATCCCACAATGCTTTAAACAAAAAATATTTCTTCTTGTGAAGGGACTCCTCTTCATGGCGATCATACCCCAATCTATCCGGGATATTGTTTTGGGTTTAGAATAGTTTTTATGGACGATTAGAAGGATATTATGTGTTTTAAGGTGGAAGGATTAAATTAAATCAGTCTATTTGATAAGGATTGAAATGGTGTAGTACCATGAACAATAAAGGAACCCCACATTTTTCATAGTATTATCATTATGTTAGTATATACTCCCCATAACATGTTATTATAGAGTTACTAAAGATATAAATTCATTTCTCGGATGATGAATCTTATTTTGGTATCCTTTAAATGAACATTTATTTTCAAGGTGAGGAATAAATTTTCCCACTGTAAATGAAAATATACTTTTCGTGGTGAGTTTTGATTTCTAGGCACCCAATTTTTTTTTGATTCACGGTGTGAGGAATCTCATTTTCCACCACTAATTAATTTTTTCATTTTATAGGGAGGCATTATTTTTAGTTCCCCCCATAAATAAATTTTCCTATACGGGGTGAAAAAGCCACCTAAGAACCAAAAATCCATTCAGGAAGTGGTTTTTCTTCTCAATAGATTATAATTGAGGTTACATTCATGCCCCTATAAAATCCCCATTAGTGAATGAGGTGTTGTGGATTTTCTTTTTTCAGGGGAATGAGAAGAATGGTGGGGAATAATATATATAGATAGAGAGAGAAATAAAAAACATATGATTTTAGTAGTTAATAATTCAGAGTGTATCACAATGTAATATAAGAAAAAATAATTGTTCCACATATTATAAGAATTGGTTATAATAGAAAAAAATAATTTTTTATTGATATTTTTTTAATAACCCTTTTAAAGAACACCATTTTTCGAAAACACGTGGATGAAATATTTTCAGACCACCATCCCACTGAGAAAATATTATGTTGGATGGGATCCTTATGTCTGGGTTGACTCCAGAATAATGTTTGACCTTATAACTACTGATCAATGAACTATCCAAGAATTCCCTCTATCACTCTCTCCCATGAAGTTCTCAGACCTAAATGGACATCTTTGTAAACCGCCTATAATAGACCTCTACCGAAGCCCCGAGATATGTATGATCAAAATAATATAGAAGACCATCATGCCATTTTGATCATACATTCACATGGTAAATTAGGTGATATATGAACCCTAAATAATAATTAGTATGCTCAATATTTTTTAAATCCAACATTCTTGTGGTAATGGGGATTACAATTGTGGAGGTAGTTCTAGGGGCCTCCCAATTTAAAACTGAGAGGGGAACTGATTGTGATTCCCTTTATTAAGGGAAAATGTGATACCCTCCTATCATCCTATTTAAAATAGTAATCAAATAATCCCTACAATATTAATCCCTTAGACCTTTATATATGAGACATTACTGTTGGTTCCTAAGTCCTGATCATTGTTATGAAAATAATAGAGGAGATGGGAATCATATCCCTTTCCCCTCCCCTAACCTTGAACCGGTAATGAAAATAAAATAGGATATAGACACCTCAAATCCATTTCTCTCTCCAAAACCGAAACCTTATCCCTTAGTGGATAAAGGATTTTTTTTTAATTTTTTATATCTTTTACTTCCTCTTGTTTATCACAATAAACATGACTCACATGGTCTTAGAGGATATTGATGATCGCGACACCAACATCATAACATTACTTTATTGAGAGAATATGAAATTTATGAGACTTATTCTCACCTTCATGAGACTCTTATTTATTATAATCCCCAACCGTACCCACCATGGTCCCCCTCTAACAGTTTAATCCCCCAAAACCATGTTTTTGTCCGGTAAAAGGGCCATATTTCGCTAAGAGACCAACCTTTAAAGTCCATATTCCTGTTGAATCACACTTATGGGCCGTATATTGAGTATAATCTCCAACCATACCCACCAATGGGCCTCATCTAAATGTGTAATCCTCAAAAACATGTCATCACCCTCTTAAAGGTCTATATTCTTTGTGATACCTACCTTCGAAAGGTCATATTCTCAATGAAGGACATCGATTTTCCACCTCCAACGGTATAAGACCCAATCATTGGAACTACTAGGAATTTGATTCTAGAACACATCGTATATATAAGAAAACTCCTTGAGGTCTAATCCAAACACCCCAAATCCATCGTATTGTTCTTTGGTACATATATTCAGTAGACTCTCATTCAACCCAAAGGGCCCTATTGCTTCTCAGTATCATCCATCACCAGTAATATTTTTACAAATTTCCAGTAAGATCATTTCCCAACCTAGGAAACCAAAAACCTTCTAAGTACTTCAGGAAAATTTGATATAATTCCCACACCAAACATGACTTTGAACCTTTTTCCTAACTATCCTTGTCACGTCAAGTTATAATGTACAATGTGATATTCATCACATGACTTTTAAAGGTATGATTTGTCCCATTTTTTGGAACCAAGAAACATGGGACCCGATTTATTTCATAAGGATACGTAAAAATCCTATCTCACCATCTTGATCCCAATATCAAATACATATCCATCCCCATATATGATGATAAATTAATGCTCACGCCATTGAGCGGATAAAAAACTGCATGTTGATAATAAATGATATAAGAATCTATAATCCTTTACAAATGGATTCCATCAATTAAGATTATTGAATAAATATAGATTATATTATAGATAAATTACCTCAGATACATATAGTTGAATCTTAAATCATTTCAAGCTAAATAATTGAATATCAATACAAGGGAGACCAGTCTTATATTTATGATTTAATGAATGATTCATGAAAACATCTATAATCTACAAGAGAGTCACGAATTAGAAATATAGTTCCCTAAAAAAGGGAGTGATGAGATTAACCATCCATCCTATTATCTTAAGTGTTTTCTAATGGTCTCATTGGATAAATCTAAGTGTCTTCCTTCTTTTTGAAGGTAGGTCCACACAGATTCCAAACAAGCACATGCTCAAGATCGCGTCAGAAACAACACACAAAAATGTTTTGATTTATATATTGTATATATATTCACATATATTATTATATTGAGTCAATATATGGATGATTTTTATATGGGTTTTATTAATATGTTTAATGGAATCTAGGTCTTTTACTAGAAAGGGTTCTGAGAGATCCTATTGAATTTTTTCTCTAATATTTTTTCACGAGAGTGCATCTTCAGTTGGTATTCTCTAATGAATTCCATATAAAATTGGGTGGGAGCCCCCCCTTTCACTTCACACAACTCTATTTCCTAGTACTCACAAGTATTTTTAGAGATCTCCTTTTTTGATTCAATTATTTTAGTCTTCAACTATTGGATGCATTCATCGTATTATTTAAGTTTCATTATTTATATTATAATGTTCTATTATGTTATTTAATTAAGTGTTTAACATGACATTTCATGTTAAATTATAGATAATTTTTTTTTATAATTTATGAATTATTATTAAGAATGTTATTAATTTTCATGGTTAATTAAAGAATATTTGAAATCTGAGTGTTTAATTAATAGAAGTATTAATGAATTCCATTTGTATAATTAGTAGTGATGTATTATAAAGATTCATATATAAATATATTGCATGTTTAATATTTAATAATTTGTTCAATTTTAATATCAGTAATGTCATATTATTATATGTTATAATAATGAATTATTATTCAAATGAACAATTAAACAAATTTCATATTGAAATATTATTTTAATGTTTCAATTATTATTATAATAATTTATTTCATTATTTAAAATGTTTTTTCATTTAGTTAAACATTTAATATAGAAAATTTTGTCCTTTTAAATCTCGAATGGAATATTTATATTGTATTTATGTTAAAAATGATTTAGTAATGATTTCTAAAAATAGATGGTCTTTACAGTTGGTATCATAATAAGGTATAATTATGTATGGAGATTTATACTAGAAAACGTTTGGGAAAGACTTACTAATTAATCTAAAAATAGGTAAAAATCCTAAAAAATTTTAATATTAAAAATGTGTTATTTCATTGAAATGAAATTCATATATGGGTAAAAAATAATGATGTGAATCTGGATTAGATTCACTGAGTGGTAATTACTTTGAAGGAGTTTATTTGGGTTCAACTCAATAAGTACTATGTGCGAAAAAATTGGGCCTAATTAAAAAGAACGACGTAACTCCCCCAAGGGACATTAATTGGATGATTAACTAGCACTTTAGAAACCATAATTTATTACTAGATTAATCTATGGAAGTTATATCCAAAAATATTTCACAGTTATCCCTAATGATAAATTTAAAAATACGTAAACATAATGAAATTTCGATATGATTAAGAGTATGTGGTTTATTATTAATGATTTCCTACCTTGATTCATAAAATTGGATGAAACAACTCATTTGGATTTACATAGGGGTAATAACCTTGAAAAATTTGGTTGGGTTTTAACTCAATGTCTACATGGAGCATAAAAAATGGGGGTAAATTCCAACCTTGTGTGAAACTCATTGGGGATAAGTTTTGGATGATTCACATGAACTTTATGAAAAAAAATTCATATATGGTGTGCTTTAGTTGGGATGTCCAGTGTTTACTCCACTAGACAAAATTTAATTAATATCTTTTAATACTATAATTTAGGAGACCCATGGTTAAATAAATTTCATAAATATTTTAAAATAATACTATATTTAATTTATATAACTAATAATTATGAATTTTTATAGATTACAAAATTTCTATAGGTTTTTATAAATTGAAAATTAATATAAATTAATAAATGATATAGATATAGTAGTAAACCATAAAGGGCAATAATCCTTGGCATCTATAAAAATTTGGAATATGTTCTCAGAAACAATCATTGATAGTTACAACTCATTATTAACTAAGTCATTAAATCCATCATATATTGAAATATATAATATAAAGATTATTTATGAAATATATCCTATATAAGTATTGATGATGAGGAATGGGAACATATATTTTTATAGTTCAAGAACAATTCCAAATATCAAATGATATATTTATGTGTCACTATATGTACTATGGAATATGTTCAACCAACATTGAATGTTGGTCCATGAAAGCTTCATAAAAAAATTACATATCCTCATTATATATCATATAAAAAAGATACATTAGTGATAAATGTTGTAAAATACTAGGCTCATGTTACAATTTCATATCCTCTAGCTATGAAATCTCAAATAGACAACATAGTTTTAGGGGATGTCTTTTATATGATGTTGATTTAACAGTGGAAAATTTTAAGGAAGATGAAAATTATGAAAAAGAATAAAATGAATATGAAATAAAATAATAGAAAGTATCCAATAAAATTTTTATACTACTAATGGGGTGTCCCACTAACCCTTGAATAAATTCCCATCATTTTAATCATGGTTGACAGAAACCATGAAATGGATACCAAGATATAACTGGTCAATTATTACTCATAGTATAAAATTTCATGGAATTACTAGTTCCACAAACTAAGAGTATGATGATGGTTTTATGTATATTAGAAGATATTTTCATTGAAAATAAGTGATCATTCATAACAAAAAGTTCATGTTTGAGTGAATCGTAGTTATTTCATAGAAAAAAAACTGACCTCATTAATTGATTCAGTGTGGAAAATTCATTTCAAAGTGTTACATGCGTTAGAAATCTATAATTAATAAAAATTGACATTTTTGGAACATTATCTGATTTACTCTGCACACATGGATTAATCAATGAGTATCATAGAAGAATATTAAATACATGTTTTGGGAAAAAATATACATATTGTTATGTAAAATTAAACACCATCTGTAGTCTTTTATGATCCAAAATGATACTTTTTGTCAAATGGGTTGACGTAATTAGAATCAAATTCATATAGAGTATGTTTTCTAATGTGTTATGTTTGGTCATACTAAAATCTAATATCCAAATGTTGATATTTCTACCTTATACATTTAAAATGTTAGTTTCACTAGATATGGGCTATGTATTATAGCCAATTATGACCCTTTTCCAAAAAACTATAATACATTATATAGAATTCATCCTGAATTTTACAAATAGAACAAATTTTTTCTCCTTTTATTATCCATATATTACGATAATAAAAATAAAAACTCCAAATTAAATAAAAGGTTGAGTTGTATAGTTCTAAATGATATTTAAGGGCAATAATGTAATAATTGTTAGGATATTTTTATGCATAAGATAGTAAGCATAAGAAAAAAAAATTTAGGTAGTTTCTATGATAAAAAATATAAATAAATAATAATGGGTTTATTAGATAATGAAAATAATTCATGAAAAAATGGTAAATTAGAAATACCAACAGAGGTAAAACCCAATGACGCCATTATGCCTTTCATTTTAAGGTGTTGTTTGAAAACTCATCATAAGTTTAGATGTAATACTAGGAAAGATAAACGTGAAAATATGGGCGGTACTAGAAATTATAATCTAGTAAAAAAATATCGAATTGTATACATAAATATCGATGTGTTTTTGTACTATGCTATTTCACAATAGATAAAATACGAATACATGAAAAATAATAAATAACCAGTGTAATAAAAACACTATGGAGGAATATTTCAGTATTCCGACTATTCAGAAATATTTTTTAAAGCCATAAATTCTACTTAAAGAAAAAATAAATAAATATAGGAATATGATCATCTCATGTTTCTTTATTATTTAAATATAATTCCAATTTAAAATTCTCTTCCATAAATTTTTAGTGAAATTCCAATCATATTTGAAATAATTAAATAAAATTTTTAAAATAATAAGTCCATGGGGTAGTTCAATTTATACATCCTAACAGTGGAGTGTTTCGATATCCTTCAGAGTAAAACCCCATATATGATTCATGAGCCATGATGCTTTGAACTTCCATGATTCTTATGATATAGTTTTCAGATTAACTATTTATGTGACCTCAATTTTAACTATTAATGTCATCCATTTTTCATTATTCCATAACATAATTAAAAGAGATTTAAGACCCTCCATAGTAGTGTTTTATCAAGTGGACCAATCAATCACTCATCCCATTTGGAGATTAGATGTGCATATATTGGGAGCACAAAAACAAAATTTTCATTGTTATTTCCTTATACATGATATATAGTATTACTTTTTAGTCCCTATCACCATTGGTGGGAATTTTTTACCAATATATAGAGTAGTCCTTTATGTTTCTAAAAATAAATTATTATTTAAATTTGAAAAAAATCATTAGGAAATTAATGTTTTAAATAAGTGTATGTTGGCCCAAACAAACATGTAATTTCTCTGTGATAATATTATAAATAGTGAAGAAACTGTTCAAGATGAAGAAGGTGACTCTTTGAGGATGTTTAAAAAGAATAATCTTGATCCCATTATCATAAAAACATCTATGAAAAAATGATTTATCAAGGAGAAGGATCCATCAGACGAGTTTAATGGTGAGTTATCAGAACAACACATTAATTTTACATAAAAACATTTATTTGGGTGTACATAGTATTACAGTCTAAGGAGATGTCTTTTCTATAGAAAACAAGGATCAAATACTATCTAGATCAAACAGTTCATTTAGCTGAAATATTTACGACCTTGTAAAACCACATCCCAAAAGTAAATTGTTCCCATTAGATGATTAGTATTTGTTTTTAATAATGTATAATGAAAATATGTTATATGATTTTGAGAAAAAATAATAAGTAGCTAATGATACATGGAAGAATGTAGTGGATACATCCTAATAAAATAAATATGAAAACTAGAATGGAGATCTTCATATTTCGTTAATGTCTATGTTTTGGTGGATAAAGGATCCCAATATTATATAAGTCAGAAGTATGTTGGAGTTTCTTGAGGAAGGACTAGAATAAATTTGGAGGAATTAGGGTAACTTTATAATGGTAACTATGAATTCTAATTACTTGATTAATGGTAACATTGGGTTTTTGTAGGCTTTGTAATTGAAAATAATAATTAGAATTAAAAGTATAATAGAATTGAAGATATTAAAACAACACATACATTTAAAACATTGGTTGTGTATTTGTAAAGTGTGAGATAAAATTTATTTGTAAAGGTGAAACCCTATCTTTATATTGTTCAGATAAATATTTCACAAACTATGTAAATAGTAGTCTATATTCAATGAAATATAAATTAAGATAACTATGATCTATGTAAAGGTACATGAAAAATGTGTACATTTCATCTGATAGTTTCATTATCTATATAATAGTAATGTGTTAGAAAGGAATGAAATGTAACGGTAAATTTTGTGGTAGCATGAATTTATTAAGTCAAAAAAAAAACAATTCTAAAATTGTTTTTGTTGTTGATCTCGGAAGAAGGTATAGTCAATCCACCCAACAAATTTGGAATCAAAGCACCATAAATCCACTCACTACAAGGTATTTGTAGTAGACTGAAATGGACCTACTGTGGGTTCTTCATGGTTGAATGATAAACAATAGAATAAAATATCTACAATGGAGAATAATAGTTCATATATTATAATATAAAACATAGGCCTCATGAAACTATAACAAGTACAATAATTTTTAGTCAAATTATTGTAAAATAAATTATAAATTGTGAAATGATGAAAATTGAAAAATGTGAAGCATGTGCCAGCCAATCCATAGAAAATGGAATTTGAAATGAAATGTTTTCTAGTGGGAATTGAGGTACATGATTTTATCATGGTTCTTGTTTTGTGACTTTTATAAGGATCTTGTATAAATGAAATTTTCAGTTCATTATACCATATTATGTAAGTACAACATTAGAGTTAATATATGTGTAATAATTGTTATGGAAGAGTGAGTTTATCATATTGGTGAATGCATTGATAATTATATTTAGTATTAGTCTCAATAATATTTTGTGAACTATTTATCCACACATGATCTATATAGAAGATAATGCTTCTATAATTAGGACATCCCATAGATAAAATCACTGTGATTTTTAATATATTTAATTGAAAAAATAAAGTCATGGGGATTTAAATGAGTATTGAAGAGATATTATTAAAGAAAATATCTATTTGAAGAATGAATAAATATTAAAGAAATTTTAAATAATAACAACCTAGATATCTGACGTTCAGCGAGGAAGAAAGAAAGTCTACTGAAATATATAGATTATTAATGAAATAATATATATGAATATTTGGGAATTAATACCCATATTTTTCTTGAAATATAAAAATTGAATTAATGTGATGGAAAGCTAGATAAAGTCTTGATTATTATTTGATATAACTCATTAAGAACTTAGAGAGAATTTTTAGAGATGATATAATATATGTTATGGGGAGAGAGAAGAAAAAAGAGAACCAAGATTACTCAAGATCTAGTGAAAAGATTCAAGACTAGTAGTGCTGTTGATTTTCTTGAAGAATGTACATTAGAAAACTTATTAATATAAACTTAATTTGAGATGATATCCATTCAAAATTGGTATAAAATAAACTTGTAACATATCCAGGTCCTTCTATATTTGATAAAAACTGAAGGAGTTTGTGGATAGGGTGTATAACTAGTATCTGCAGGAATGTAGTAGGGGTGTATAACCAAGAACTTTTGTGGGATTAGGGTGTATATCAAGTTATATTTCTATAAACTTTTATTTTTATTACAGAATCTATTTCGGGTCATATATGAAACATAGAAAAGGGTATTTTTTTATTCTGAACCATATAAATATCAAGTGTTGTATTCTCTCTCTCTCTATTCAACTTTCTCTTATTTTTACAACATATAAGGTTAGGATGTGTGATTTTACTTATAGTATTGTTAAACTTAATTGGTTAAAGATATTGTATATAGGAGGTGAAATAATACATAACAATTAAACCACTAATTCACAATCCTTTTAGTGTCCATATAGCCTAGGGTATTACAAGTGGTATTGGAGGGAGGTTACCTCTAGATATATAATAATAAATTTATAACATCAACATTCATAAAAAAATTTACTACCAATGTCTTCTCAAATTACATGAGAACAATTATCATAGTTTTAGGAATATGATGTCACCCTACAACTTACCACATGGTATTGAAATGAGATATTCTATAATAGTAAGTTTTCCAGCAAATGGTCATGATTGTTCCATAAACTACGAAAACATGTTACATATATGGATTGATGGATATGGAAAAAATGATATATGAATGTCGTTATCAGAGAAGGTCTAAATAAAATTCACGAGTCTCAAGACTAACAAGGATATTTGGGATGAATTTTGATGACACTATAAAGGTAATATCGTGGCCAAAAAATATAATATTTCAAAAGAGGAAATTTGATGAAATTTGAATGGATGAAGACAAGACCATTTGTTAGTACATTACAATTGTTTATTATATCATGAGAAACATACAGGGTTTGGTGAGAAGATATAATATTCCATCATTGTCAAAAAAAATTGGATGTGTCATTCAGATTTATTTAATTAAAAATGGTAGTCTTAAAATATATTATTTAACAATGGATATATTACATAAAATACTAATAAATTATTATATGAGGAAAAAAACAACATTCAAGAAGAATAAGAAAGATCATATGGCCTTTGAATTAATAACAAATTGAAAATTTTAATATGTATATGTTACTGAATTATGATATCCATATACTAATTGTGATGAAGGGACCGATGAAAATAGTTCCCTTATATCATGATGGTTCTAAATGGGAATGTAGAAAGGGAGAGTAAAAAAGATACTAAAATGATGGAATTATGATGTAAATAGATAGTTTTACAGTAATTTTCCAATGAAAGAGACATCCAAATCAAATTATTTTGATGAAGGTATGGAACATTGAAAATAGAAAAATGATAAGAATAAGAAGATAAAATGTTGCAGTAGGAAAAGTAATTTTATTTGTAAAAAATGATAAACCTAAATCATCATCAAGTAGCTCATTAAATGATCTAGATAATTTGTTTTCTATTGTTTGAAAAGGGTTTGATTCATCAAATAGTGATGATGATGAATATTAAACGATAGATTTCTAATGTTAATTAAAATGTGTGTTGGAAGAATGTATATATGCGATTGGAAAATAATAAAAATAAAAATGAAAAAGATTCTATTTTTTTACAAAGATAATAAAAATATACCAAAATTAAAATCTCACAAGAGTTGAAACGTGGGGAATTTATTACACTAATTCCAGAAAGGATGGGTGAGATCAGCAAGAAAATTCTCCATGTATGTTCTATTGCTATCAACAACTTTTTTTGGGATACATCCGCCACCGTATTCACCCCTCGGTATATGTGCATGATAATATTTTTGAGTCCGGATTGGTATTGGAGGTAGACGATCCAATTGGAAGTGTGTGTCCAGGCCAGGTTAAACGTTCCATATCTAAAAGCCTGGATGATTTTAGTTAAATAAATTTCAATCCACATATTGTTCCATCATTTTGGATGTATCAAATCAATACAATTGATGACATTGTACATTTCTACTTCAAGGGAGGAGGCATGAACACAAGAACCATAGCAATATCAACGAATTCCCTCATTGTGGATTCTTCATACGATGCCATAGTTAGCAGGGCCTGGGTTTCCATTTGAATCACCATCCACATTGATTTTTATCCATACAGGAATAGGTGGTTTCAAGAAAACATCTAACAAAACCCTCATCAGGCTATAAATTTCCATTATCCCAATCATTATTAGGATGCAAAAATCCATGAATGAATTGTGGTAAGTCTTTGTTTGCATTATTCCAGCCTCTTTGATCATAGTGTGTATATTTGTTTACACTGTACAAAAATTTAAGGTATTAACATTTTGTTTAATTTAAATTCTTTAATACCAAAAAATATGTATTTGTTCTACCACAACTACAATGAGGAGCTGATGAATTTTTTGAAAGGCATCAACATTGGAGCATCTTTGAAGTTACAAAACAATATTATCCAAACCTTCCCATATAAAATAAAAAATGTTAAAAATGTTTTTCTATAAAGAAGAATTAGTAGAATAGGTTAAAAACATTTGATCAATATCTTCTCTATGTTGGTTTAACATGAAACATTTAGAACAAACAAGAATACCAAACATTGGAAGATTTTGATCCATGTAAATCTTATTGTGAGTAATTATCCAAACTAGAATGATTTAGGAGGGTCTAATCCATTATTTTATAAATTCATTAACAATTAAAAATTATTATTATTCTCAGTAGTTATATCATAACCATAGTAAAGGTTAGAGGATAAAACAGAATTATTCACTGGTTCCCAATATAGGAAATCATAAGAGTTAAAAAAAGTGTAGTTTCCAATAATACAAGAGATTCCTTCTATTAGATCCAAATTAGTAGAGATCACACAATCCTTGATAGTGATGTAAGAAATTGTGGACAAAGGGATGGGGTCTATCATGTCACAGAGAGGTATTCCATTCCATTTATTTAACCAAAATAGAATAGAATAGTTCATATTAACCTTCCATCTAAAGTTAGACATGATTTTCGAGAAACTATTCTTAATTTAAGGCTATATTGATGAGTCCATATATGTATGTTTTCATTTCTTAAGGTCATTATAAAATATACCATGAAGTAAGACATATGTATTGGAGCTATTGTTCACAATATTCCTGGTAATCTTAGCTTAAAGGGATTCATTGAAATGTTTGAGGTTCTTCATACCAAAACCTCCATTATCAATGGTAGTGCATAATGTTTTCAAGGGAAGAGTGACAAGTATCCTTTCTATAGTGTTTCCACTAAAGTCAAAAAATTTATCCTTGTATTGGTATTTTTATGTGAATCAGTGTTCCATTTGTACCCCACCATTGAGTATACCATTTTAGAAACTATGGTCTGTTTTACAAGATAGATCTGACCTTCCATTGAATGAGTATTTCCATTCAAGGAGCGGAATTGGTTACTGATCTGATCAAAGATGGTTTTGAAGTTCATGTTTTTGGGACTTCCCCAGAATATGGGTACCTCTTGATAGTTAAAAGTTAAGGAATTTTCTTATTTCCCTAGTTCACTTATCACATCAGTTTTGCTAGTGGTGGTAAAAAATTTAAAGAAGAAAATATCAGATTTAATCCAATTTATAGATTTACCAAAGAAATCATCACAATAAGAGAGGACATAATTTATATTTTTAATATTTTTCTTGCCTCCTGATGCACGCGTATCGTGGTGCATGGAAAAAACATTTATATATTTTTTTCCAAGTGCAACATAGTGGCTGGCCAGGGTGGTCTCTCTTGTGGAGCCTTCTCAGTTTATTTCACTTTATTTTAATTCTATTAAACTATTTATTTTTGTTTTTTTCTATTTAAATTAAATAGATGACAATATTTTTGTTTTTTTGATTATTTAAAAATATGAACTATCATTCAATGCAAAAAAAAATTATTTGATGAAGAAATAACTTGGTTTTGAGGTTTAGTCATATGTTCAACCATTATTCTCTTTTATATGTTGATTTCAGTTTGATAATTCAAACATGAAATCTCATGTTTGAATCACTTTTCTTTCCCCAAATAGAAATAGTTTAAGTTACGTGTCATTGGTGGTCGTCACCCAATCAGGGACATTCATCTCACCAATGCATGCTACTCAAATCTACCACAAATTTAAATAAACATTAAAGAAAATTTAAGAACACCTTGACCTCACCCCAAGCCAAGTCTCGTGATTAGCCTCTCATTTACAAGAGTATGAGATTACATGGTGGAGTGGGTGGAAGAAGAGATAGATAGGGAAAGAGAGATGAAGAAAAATGGATGGAGAAATACAAATGCATGGATTAACAAAAATAAAATTTCAATTTCAATTTAAAATAAAACTAAAAATACTATAAAAATAAAAACTATAAATGTTGGGGGAAGAGGGAAAAAATAGTGGCTCGTGCCCTGGTGGGATCCCTCATTGGCTGTGGGTGTCGAGATAATCATTTGAGAAGAAGGTGAGTGCCTCCTTTTATAGGCAGATTACTATCCACTGAAAGTTTGCACGTTGTTGGACCATTACATGGCTGAATCACGTGTTGAATCCTTCTTCAAAGATGTTCATAAATGTCTTGTACGTTCCCCTATAAATTTTATATCATTTGGAAACGTGATGAAGGAGTTATGAATTTTTCATTGGAGGTTTCTTTTTCTAGACGAAGCTTCAAGGAAGGTTCCTCCCAAATTATAACATTAAACGACCACCTTAATGTCTTTACAACTACATACAATTTGTTTCAGAGCCTGGCTAATCTATCATAAATCTATACCAGGATGAAGAACCTCAATTGGATGTGTTTAGGCCGAGTTGTGGTTCCATTGCGGTTGTGGGGTCCACACTATCCACTTGGAAAAATCATTAACTTCATTGATTTTTAAGCCATTTGGACGGCCAAATCAACTCCTGGTCCAGAAGACAAAATTGGAGGAAATAAAATCATGATTCTAAAATAATTTTAATCACATTGTTTAGACCTGTAATTTACGAGATATGACAAAACTACCCTTGTGGTCAAAATATGTTCAAAATCCAGAAGTATTCACTTTTCTCTATTATGATAATTTTAATTATAAAATTAAAATTACCCATTATTTAAATAAATCATGTAAATACATGGGATTTATCATTGAAAAAATTTAAAAAATTCTCATTATTTGATAAAAAATATGGGTGTAAATTCGTTCTATCAAATACCCCACACATAATCCATGCTTATCCTTAAGCATAAAAACTCAACATAGAAATCAGAGGACACCAATGTTACCAATATTCAAATTCGAATGCAATAAAATGAAAAAAAAATCAATATAAAATAAAATATTCAAAAATCTGAAAAAAAATATCAATTTAATTTCCAATTTTTCAAAGAAATAAATAATTCAAACATTTTACTTTCCCCTTTGAAAATAGATGGAACTTCTCCATTAATTCATTCAAGCTACATGATTCATTTTTATTAAACATGCCAAGTCATGATTTACATAACTTTTGATTCTTTTCTCTCATCAGTCATGATAAAATTCAAGTAGAGTTATTCTCATTTCATGAGAACATGTTCCTTATCCGTAGGCATGTAAATTAACTACATTCTCCACTTTTTCAAGACCAAAGACACATAAAATCACAAGGACTTGCAATAAAGGTTAAAATGACTCCGAGGCTTAAGGTTGGTGGGATTATATTTTTTAACAATTAAGGATCAGGGAAGAGTTTTGTCTCTGAAGTATAACGCATGATATAAAAAGTAAAAGTGTAATGAAATTGTCCCCTTCAATGTAGCAACACCCACTTCCAAAAACTCAAAGAAAAGGTTATGACCGAGTAAGCATAATGAACGATTTGTGCACCCTCTAGAATTTTTTAATTTGTACATTTTTTCTTTTTTCAAATGATATCATAAGATAAAACCTCATGTCCATCACCCATCAACATACAATTATAAGATCATCAGTCTAGAAAATGGCGATTTTTGGTTCTCCCAAATCACAACCCATTTTTCTATTTTTTTGATATTTCATTTTTTTAATTCAAGAGTGAAAAAATAGAGTATAATGAATGATTTCAAAACATTTTACGATTCCCACAATAATACCCGCACACTTCATCCTTATAATGCGTATCATTATGTCCACCATGATTCCCAATACCCTCACACTTCTATTTTAAAATATCATGCAAATACCAAGAGTAGGGTAGGAATGGATAAAAATGGATTGATACATGGCTCATCCTTATAAAGATCATTCATTCTCTCTATGGGATAAAAGAAGGATTTATGTAAAGGTGGTATTTTAAGAAAAAATTTCTTTATCAATGGATGCCTTAATCATTTTAAATGTGTTTTTGCACAGTCATAGCTTTGACAAGATTCAATACACGTTCTGGTCAGTTACATGTCATATGATCACTCATGAAATATGCTCCAGAATTAATAGGATGTACTTGGTCAATAAATCATCTCGGGAATGAAAAACATAACATTAGACAATCACTCAGGGCATGACTAATAATAATAAATCTATTCACATTTATTTTTGAAATTCATAGTATGAAATACGGTAGAGGAATTTCAATTACATTAATTAAATAATTCCTTCAAATTACGAGTCATCATTTCAAGATCTATGCTTCATATTTAAAAATTCAACTCTCTATTTCAATAATTTAATAATATAAACATTGAAATCTAAAACCTGGAATTACTGGGTTCTTAAGAAACTCATTTCTCGTAGATAAGTCGAATAAAACATGATTTTAAGTGTGGGAGTGTAATTTTATCTTTAATTCTAAAAACTTGTTTTGAAAAAAATGTAGAGTGTTTAAAAAAAACACTAAAATTGAACTCCCTTTACCAATGAAACTTGGTCCTCCCCCACCACTGTTTGGGGCTTTCTTCTACCATCATGATCCTACAAATGAAAATCACTCAATGAATCACAATGATTATTTCATTTAAGCTCAAAAAAACAAGAGGGAGGGGGATGCATCCTAGAATACTTCATAAGAAATCAATTGGAAATCTAAATTCCTAGAATTCATGTAATGTTAACTCATGGTACGATCCCCCAAGTCGGACCAACATTTTTACTTCCTCCAGAGGGATGTACAAGATGTTATCCAATGTCTGATGGAGGATGAAGATTCATTGACATGAACAACCACATGTGGCTTTTCCTAGCGTGAGCATCATCCTTGTTCTTGAGGGATGATCCATGGATAGAGTACACCATATCAATCCACTTCACAATGAGGTATAGATTTCCTGGCGGGGGTAGGATGAAGTATGAATCATCCCCCTTCTTGGTTACTACTTGTGAAACCTCTTCTTCTATGTCTAGTGGTTCATTAAGGTATGTTGCATCAAAGGAAAAATCAATGGGATAGTCAGAGTGTATTACAATTTGAATGAAATTAAAACATGATGTATCATGATCAAATTATTACCCATCAATGTAAGAAGATTTGGTCATGGTTTCCTTAAGAAAATCTACTAGAGTCTTCTTAGGAACTTCCTTTAACAAATATTCAACATGTCCAGGGATCTCCATATGTCCCTTAGCAAGTGCACATCCAGGTTCTTCGTTATCCTCTAAGGCATAGTAGAGATTTTTTGTTTCTGTATAATCAAAATCACAAGGAGTGATATAGAATTTTGATTCATGAAAATTAGAAGAGATATAGTCAAATTATGTTTTAAATTCTTGAGTCGGTTCAGTATCAATCGCTGGCTCAGTGGTAAGTGCCTCTTGAAGTAGACACTCTGAAGATGGAGGCAGGTAGTTGGGCTCCTCCATCTGGACATCAATTCCACCACTTGGGTGGTTTCACCCATCAGTGGTGTTGGAACTTATTCATTGTATTGTATATTAAGATCATAAAATGCTTCATAATTAATCATTAACTCATCCAATATTTGTTGATCTCCCACTTGTGGCTCAGTAGGTACGTATTCATCTGTTTCTACCTATAGTTCATGAGCCAAATCTGTGTTGGGTTTCTCCATTAATGAACTAACATAGTCAAATTCTCTTTTATCTTTTCTCATCAGCTGTTCTATGCTTTCTCTATGTTCATTCACTTGAGATCTTATAAAATATTCATTTTATTCTGGTTGTTGTTGTTGCTGCACCTGTGAGTAAATTTTCAATGCATAATATTCTGAATTTGAATACATCAAGAAAGTTTTTTTTCTATATAAATTAAATATACCTAATATCTGAAAATATAAAAGTAAATGGACTAATGATTCGATCCCTGGAAACAACGCTAGTTTTGACGCACGACTATTGTGGGGTGTGGACACAAACAATTATATTTTTCTCCAGGTGAATCACAATGGCTTACTAGGGTCGTCTCTCTTGAGGATCCTTCTCAATTTAGTTCACTTACTTTATTCAAATTCACCCAATTTATTTAATTTTTTTCTATTTAAATGAAATTGATGACAATAATTTTTGTTTTTTTGATTATTTAAAAATATGAACTATCATGCAATTCCAACAGAATGATTTGATGGAGAATGAAATTGGGTTTGGGGTTTAGTCTTAGGTTAAATGACACACGCCTTTCATAGGGCGTGGCAAAACTATTATTTCCTAAGTTAAAATGTAGTAATGTGGTTGACCTAGGATGTCTCTCGAAGAGGAGTGCACACAAAATGGGTTTTCACTTTAAAACGGGGGTAAAAATGTTGTGAACGGAAATTTGAAATTCAAATGATTGAAAAACAATGAAATTTAAAAGGGTGATTAGGTCGGGGTCGGTTTCCTAATTATAATGATATCCTTCTCATTTTAATTCAAACCTCTTCTTCTTAGTTGATTAAAGTGACTTTCCACAATCGTTTCCTCTCACTTCCTTGGTGAAATTATTATTGTAAGAGAAAACCTTACCAAGATCTTGGTTTGGTCAACTTTCCTTCCATGTGTAAAATAGTTGTATTGAATATCCTTAATTGAAATGGGCAATTCCAGATCTGGTTTTGTTTATCCCAAACAATCAAGAACATTCACTACACCTTTTACACGTACTGACGATCGTCGAGTACTTCACCACTAATTCCTGGTTTATTCCATCATATATAAACCAGAAATTAGTGGAGGGAGATATTGATTATTTAACCAAGGAAAAAATAAATAACGGAATTAATATTCAAGAACGATCGAACTTGATAATAAAATACGCTATAATAAATTGAAAACAACTTTGAAGAAGAAAGATATTTATTCAATTGCATCCAATAACTCAAGCATTACAATGTAGAAAACCAACCCTTCCCCAATCACTCCAAAAGATTACCCCACCATGGTAAGGGTAATCGAGTTGAATGGGTATGAAGAAGGAATTACAAAACTATGAAAAATAAAATAAATAAAAAATAAAACCGAAAATATCTTCTTCTTGGTGTCCCGGAAGGAATTGGGTGGAGATGGATGCCTTGAGAGGGTGGATCTCTCCTCCTTTTATAGCCAGAATATTTTCCCCTAATGTCTACGCGTTTTAGCCCCATTAAATGACATCTTCATGTATTGCGACCTTCATGAATGTTGTTCATAATTCCTTTTTCCGTGTCTCCTCAAAATTCCAGCGGATGTTGACATGTATTCCGAGAGTTATGGCCGTTTTACCTTGCGCATTTATTCTGTCCAGTCAGACTCTCCAAAACCAAATCATCCGGATTAGGGTGCTTTAATGACCTAATAAACGGCCAATTCACTCGGTTAATCCTTCATAAAGGATGCTCCAAAACTCCTTTTGCGTCCACCCACCGCATTTCACTAGCTTTGGGCCCACAGTGGATGAGTTATGGATCCCACCTCAAAACTAGGCAGAAGTGAAAACAGTTTTCTTGATTCAACTTGTGAACTTCTTTTGAGCTTCCATATGGACGATTCAGATTTTGGTCCAAATATATTAAATGAATCCCTGGATGTGTAGAATCTGTAAACGAAAGAATTTTTCAATTTTATTCAGTGTAGTTAATGTTATGGCCAACCTACCGAAATAATTAAAAACTGTTAAAAATCCAAAATGGCCAATTTTTACTATTTAGCTCAAAATAACACCATTATCATAAAAATGAAACAATTCATCTTAGAGGAACAATTTTGGGGGTTTAAAACAATGATATTCAATATAAATTAATTGAAAATATTTTCTCTATCAATTCCCACACACTTAGCACTTGGACTCCTGGACAAGTAAAAATCAAATCAAATCAAAATCAAAACACATATCAATGAGATCAATCAAATAAATTTCAAGAAACAAAAAGATATCATGCCTCAACAAAAACTGTTATTTCAAGTTCTCCATTTAAGATTTTCATATATTTCCACTTCATTTCTTATTCCATGCACACAAAACACCTACCTCACATGAATTTTATCTTATCTCACAAATATAAAGGCTGAACAAGGCTTTTCTCATCCAAACTCACACAAGAGTCACCATAGGTTTGATAAATTCCTACTTTTCCACCCGATGTGAGTCATGAACATGTGTTTCTCATGAGGACTTTTCAGGGTTGTTCTGTGGCTTCCGGTTGGTAGTATTTAGATGTCAAAAGTTCTGAGGCCAAAAAAGGAAGGCTTGGCTCTTATTGAAGCAAAATTGCAAGATTCTAGTTTTCACTCAAATATGGTCTCCTTCACTTCCCCTTTGTTGAAAATAGGCTCCATCATCATTCAATCAGCTCAGCAGCAAACAGTTCAATCTTTTCAAACATGATTTTTTTTAATGCTCCAGATAGGCACAACTTTCTTTTTACATTGGAAGCTCCAGAAAGGCACAGCTTCACTTGTCGTAAAAGCTTCAGAAAAGGCACAGCTTTCAACAGAATAATTTTTCAGCATCACACACATCTCTTCCACAATTTATTTTCCACCCAAAGTATAACCAAATGAGGTAGTACACCACAAGACATCTTCCCCCACACTTAAGCTCAACTAGATCATGCAATTTTACTTCAAGAGCAGGTATGATAGGGAAAATTGGCTTGTAATGTGGCTAACCTAACAGGACATTCATGGTTACTAGGGGATACAATGAAGGATAAATGTAAAGGTGGGCCATAATGAAAATGATTATTTTGAAAAGGGGGATTCAAACAAAATAAATGCCTCAATAATTTAAAACACACGTACCATAACCCTCATGTTTTGAAAGGAATAAATCAAATTCTAGTTAAAGCAAGTATGGTCTGGTTCTCTCAAAAAATGAGATGAATGAAAAGAATATAATAAAATGGTTCAGAAGCCTCACAGGAAAGTGATCTTAAAGATACAGACAGTGAAATGTGGAATGAGATTCAAAAATTACTGTACTTTCATGAATTTCTAAAAGATTTGAACTTGAAACAAAGTTATTTCAACATTCATTTAACATCAGTTTCATGAAATAGACTAGTTCACTCATTGACATGGGTTTCAAAAATGGTATTGATAATAATTTCAGCTCAAAAGTATCAGAAACACCCCAAAAATTGAAAAATAAACACACAAAAATTTGAAATCACGCATTTTTTTTATTTTTGAAAACAAACATCAAATAAAAATCCTATACTACAAAGGTTCCCTCCCCCACACTTAAATGATGCAGTGTCCTCGATGCATTTATGTGGATTTAACATGTAAGCCAATTTTCAAATTAATCACAACATCAAGAAAGTGTGAAAGAGAGGTACAACCTGATTTATTCGTAGTGCAACATTGAGTTAAGCTTCCAAGTGTTGCACTCTGAAAACCTACAAATAAAAGAACAAAAGAAAACATAAGATATTTATTGAAAGAAATAAAAATAGAAATAGGATGAGAATAGAAGGATAAAACTTTGTTTAATCCCCCAAGTGAGCCCTGGGTTTTGACTGCCTCTAGTGGGGCAGTTCTAATCGGTTATCCCCAATCTGATGGTGGATGAGGTTTCATTGATTTGAACCACCACATGTGGCTCTTCCCAACTTTCATTTCATTGTTCTTGTTGAGGAGGACTCCATAGATAGAGTACACTAGATCCACCCCCTTATCAATGTGGTACACTGTGCATGATGGGGTTAGGATGATATATAGAGCCTCCTCCTTCTTGGGTTCCGCATGAACAACATCATATTTATTCTCTAGTGGTTGATGAAGGTATGATACATCTGGGGAAAAATCAAAGGGAATGTCAGAGTTTAATTCTATTTGAAAAAAATTAAAGCATGAAGAATCAATATCAAATTCTTCCCTTTCAAAGTAAGTATCTTGTGTCTCATTTTCCACCAGAAAATCCACTTTGATATTCTCTTGTACTCCCTCCATTAAATGTTCAACAGGTTTGGGGAGCTCTAGATGTTCCTCTTCAGATTCATATTCTCCCTCCAAGGAAATACAAGTGTTGTATGAATCTGAAAAATTAAAACAAGGGGAGGTAATACTCAATTTAATTTCAACAAAATCAGAAGATAATGAGTTTATAAAAAGATTAACTTCCTGAGATTGTTTGGATTCAATTTCTTCTTAAAAAGGAGGTGGCTCTTGGAGTTGAATTTCCGTAGATAGAGGTAGGTAGTCATACTACTCTATCTTCTCTTCAAATTCCACTACTTGGTTGGTTTCTTCCTTCAATGTTTCTGAATCATCTACATTATCAGGAATAGTTGGATCAAGAAGTTCCTCACACTCATTCCAGATGTTATCCAGATCTTTCTGATCTCCCATATGCATTTCAATAGCTAAATCTTCTTCATTAATCTCATCCAGCATTGATTGAGATGAGTTCAATAGATCTTTTTTTAATTTCATCAATGCTTCCATGGGTTCTTCAACTTGCAGTATTTGTGGGGATACTTCTTCCATCAATTTTTCTGGTTCTGGTTCTTGTTCGGGCTCCATTTTTTGTTGATCCTGGGATGCATGTACTTGTTCCGCAATCCACTGTATTGAGGTCTCTAGGTTTTTAACTGTTTGACTAATTCTTTCAAATTGGGATTCAATATCCTTGTGAAGTTCTTATTCTTGGTGTTGTACATTGATCATTTCTAGATAAAATTCTGGAAAATACACCTGAAGTTCAATTAATTCTCTTGCCAAACCCTCCAACACTGGGTATTCGAGGTTCTCTTTAAGGTTTTCAATGAGATCCTTGAATTCTTCCTCTATGATGATTTTGATTCGAGCTCCTCGAATTTGTCTAGCCAAGAAAGAAACTTTATACTATATAGACCAAGGTGATTCAATAATTGGTTCTCACACTGGTGGGTAATTATTCCATGAATTAAAAAAAAATAATTTGAAAACAACATGGTAAAAGTTTTTTTTAATTGAAAAAGTCAAATATTTACAATTAGTTTGTGGCACTACCTCCCCGGCAATGGTGCCAAGTTTGACACACGCCTGTCGTAGGGCGTGGCAAAACAATTATTTCCTAAGTTAAAATGTGGTAATGTGGTTGACCTAGGATGTCTCTCGAAGAGGAGTGCACACAAAATGGGTTGTCACTTTAAAACGAGGGTAAAAATGTTGTGAACGGAAATTTGAAATTCAAATGATTGAAAAACAATGAAATTTAAAAGGGTGATTAGGTCGGCGTCAGTTTCCTAATTATAATTCTATACTTGTTCAATTTAATTCAAACCTCTTCTTCTTAGTTGATTAAAGTGAGTTTCCACAATCATTTCCTCTCACTTCCTTGGTGAAATTATTATTGTAAGAGAAAACCTTACCAAGATCTTGGTTTGGTCAACTCTCCTTCCATGTGTAAAATAGTTGTATTGAATATCCTTAATTGAAATGGGCAATTCCCGATCGGGTTTTGTTTATCCCAAACAATCAAAAACATTTACTACAGCTTTTACACGTACTGACGATCGTCGAGTACTTCACCACTAATTCCTGGTTTATTCCATCGTATATAAACCAGAAATTAGTGGAGGGAGATATTGATTATATTACCAAGGCAAAAATAAATAACGGAATTAATATTCAAGAACGATCGAACTTGATAATAAAATCCGCTATAATAAATTGAAAACAACTTTGAAGAAGAAAGAAATGTATTCAATTGCATCCAAGAACTCAAGCATTACAATGTAGAAAACCAACCCTTCCCCAATCACTCCAAAAGTTTACCCCACCATGCTAATGGTAATCGAGTTGAATGGGGAAGAAGAAGGCATTACAAAACTATGAAAATGAAAACAAATAAAAAATAAAACCGAAAATATCTTCTTCTTGATGTCCCGGATGGAATGGGGTGGAGATGGATGCCTTGAGAGGGTGGAGCTCTCCTCCTTTTATAGCCAGAATGTTTCCCCCAAATGTCGATGCGTTTTAGCCCCATTAAATGACATCTTCACGCATTGGGCCCTTCATGAACGATGATCATAATTCCCTTGTCCGTTTCTCCTAAAACTTCCAGCGGATTTGGACATGTATTCCGAGAGTTATGGCCGTTTTACCTTGAGCATTTATTCTGTCCAGTCAGACTCTCCAAAACGAAATCCTCCGGATTAGGGTGATTTATTGACCCAATAAACGGTCAATGCACTCGGTGCTTCATTCATAAAAGATGCTCCAAAACTCCTTGTGCGTCCACCCACAGAATTTCACTAGCTTTGGGCCCACGGTGGATGCGTTATGGATCCCACATAAAAACTAGGCAGAAATGAAAACAGTTTTCTTGATCCAACTTGTGAGCTTCTTTTGAGCTTCCATATGGCCGATTCAGATTTTGGTCCAAATATATTAAATGCAGCCCTGGATGTGTAGAATCGGTAAAAGAAAAAATATTGCAATTTGAATCAGTGTAGATAATGTTAAGGCCAACCTACCGAAATAATTTAAAACTGTTAAAAATCCAAAATGGCCAATTTTTACTATTCAGCTCAAAATAACACCATTATCATAAAAATGAAACAATTCATCTTAGAGGAACAATTTTGTGGGTTAAAAAAAATGATATTCAATATAAATTAATTGAAAATATTTTCTCTATCATTAAACCATTATTCTCTTTTATATGTTGATTTCAGTTTCATAATCAAAACATGAAATCTCACATTTGAATCACTAATCTTTTCCAGAATAGAAATAGTTTATGTTATATGTCATTGGGGGCCATCACCCAATTAGGTACATTCGACTCACTAATGCATGATACTCAAATCTATCACAAACATAAAATATCCATTTAATTAAATTCAATAACACCTTGACCTCACGCCGAGCCAAGTCTCGTAATTATCCACTAATTTCAGAGAGTGTGAGATTACATAGTGGAGTGGGTGGATGAAGAGAGATATAGAGAGAGAGATGAAAAAAAATGGATGGAGAAACACAAATGAATGGATTTATAAAACTAAGATTTAAATTTAAAATTAAAATAAAACCAATATAAAAATAAAATAAAAAGAATAAATGAGTGGGGAAGAGAGAAGTAGCAGCCTGTGCCCTGGTGGTATATCTCTTTGGATGTGGGTGTCGAGCTAATGATTTGAGCAGGAGGCAAGGGACTCCTTTTATAGGTAGATTTTTGTCCCCTGAAATATTTCGTGTTGTTGGACCATCAAATGGCCAATTCATGCGTGGAACCCTTATTTAAAAATTTTCATAAATGTGTTGGACGTTCACTGTCACAACAATGTAAAGCATGAACAACTACAGTCAGCTCAAGATCGTGCGTGGGGTAGTTCCTCTCAGGTGACCTCAACATCTGAGACCCGTATGCAATATCCCCTTCCCCTTACATAAGAACTGTTCCTAAACCAATACCTAATGCATCATAGTAAATAGTATAGCTATTTCCGAGCTCTGTAAATACTAGTACCGGTGCTTAAGTCAACCTCCATTTCAGCTCTTGAATGGAGGACTCACAAGAATCTAACCACAAGTACCTTGAACCCTTCTTAGTCACTCCCGTCAGTGGTGCTTCTAAGCATGAAAAATCATGTATGAAACGCATGTAGTAACCATCTAGCACTAGAAAACATTGTACCTCAAAGACATTCTCAGATTCTCCCAAGAAACTACCACTCTAACGTTATTAAGGTATATTGATACTCTTACCTCTGAGATAACATGACCCAAGAAGTGAATCTAGTCCATCCCAAAGTGGCATTTCGGGAGATTAGCATATAACTGAAAACTCTCTCAGTGTTCTCAAAATTATTTCAAGATGTGTTTCATGGTCATGTAGAGTGTGAGAGTACACAAAGATATCGTCTATAAAGATTACCATAAAAGAATCCAATTATGGATGGAACACTCGGTTAATTAGTTCCTCAAAATCTACAGGTGCATTTGTTAGACCGAATGACATGACCACATACTTGTATAGAACTTACCTGCTCCGGAAGGCTATAAGAGGTACATCCGATAGTCTAACATGCCACTGATGGTAACCGGATCTCAAGTCAATCTATGAGAACACCCAAACTCCTTCAAGTTGATCAAAGAGATCATCAATCCTCGATAAGGTATATCAGTTATTGACCGTCCACTGGTTCAACTTCTGATAATCCACACAAAGTCTGAGGGTACTGCCCGCCTACTTCACAAACAGGAAAGGAGAACCCCAAGTAGAAGTATAGTGTTGTAGAAACCCTTTGCCTACAACTCTTTCAAATACTTCTTGAGCTCCTGTAACTTTGGTGTAGCCATCCAATAATGAGTAATGGACACCTATGCTACTCATAGAACAAGATCAATAGAAAATTCCACCTATCTCTCCGAAGGAATATCTAAAAAGTCTTCTGGAAAGACATCCATGAAACGATCCACCACTGGATGAAATTCTATCTATGATGTCCCCTAGTAATCCAGATAAAGACTATCTATCTGGGCTATAACTCCTCCAAACCCATGATTATTGGTTCCCGCTCTGCTCGTTTGGACAACCCATTCACCCTTTTGAAGAAACAATCTACCATTGGGTGATGTTAAACTCACCCTACAACGGTAGAAATCAACAACTGCTTGAAAGGGAACTAACCAATCCATTCTGAGAATGAAGTCATTGCCTGTCATCTCTAAGACATAGAGGTCCCATAATAAGTGACACCCACAAACCTCTATAGGTAACTCCTTGCACTGTCATACACTATCCATTTGTTTCTACATCTGAGGGTCTAAAGTCAAGCTATCAGCAGAAAAAAAGATACAGACCATAAGCCTCTCCACAACAAAAATAGATATAAAGATATGTGAATCCCCTATATCAAAAAGTATAGATGATAAAAAGGATACAACTAGGTTCATAACTCATACTTCTAAGGTTCCAGGATCCTACTCTAGTTGGGTGGTCTCTAGTATAAAATTCCGACCTACACCGCAACCCTGCCTGACCTCTCTGATCGGATCCACCCTATTTTTGCTAAAATACTGGAAACTGGATACCACGACCACAACCTCCATCTTTTCCAAAACGGCCGGAAGAACCCTAGATCCGAAACTAGTGAGAAACTGGTGGTGCTACTAATGAACGAGGAGTCGTAAAATTATCCCGATCACTAGATGATGGTGAGAATATCTGACAGAATCACTAAAGTTGACCCATCTTGCACCATGATCGGCACTCCACTGCGTCAATCAAGAAATGTGGCCTGGTATTCCTGCTCACCCTGCATTGGTATTACAAAACCTATATACAATAATAAGTGTCCCGCATCCTCGGATCTCCACGCATAGACTCCATAAAATGCTTCATGATTTCAATAGGAGTGATACCCACTCCGGATGTCAAACTGCTCAGGCTCACCACTCCATTATTTCTCATATTACCCTCTATGATCATCGCCTAGTTGACTTAATATGTGATGGAAGTCAACATGGGGATGTTCACATGAGATCAGATGTCATGCATGAGACCATCCTCAAACTTCTTTTCCAGAAATAACTCATCTCCTCTTGGAATAGGTGTGAAGCACTACAGATCTGTGATACGAGAAAATACTCTATAACTAAAAGAGTACCATATTCTAGACTCAAGAATGCTCGGGCTCGATCGGCCCTCAAGGTATCATGGTAGATGTAATCATAGAGGCACACTGAAACCCATCCCACACCATAACCTGGTAGCGACCCGCCTGTGAGATCACATCCCACCATCTCTTGGTGTAGTCATGAAGCATATACATACAAAACATAACCCTCCTATCTAGAGGCATATCTAGATGTTCAATTATATATAGCATGGCTTCTAACCGTGACTCTGAATCCAGGGGTACTCCTTCCCCTGTGAAAGAGGGAGGATGCAACTGTAGGAAAAACTACATCAAGTCTATCATAAAAGGGGCATGATTTGGTACTCCATCGAAGGTATGAAAGAACCTCATAAAGCCCTCTCGAAACAGTGCATCAACACATGTATCCCTGATAATGGCTGGTTCCAAGACGGGAACAACTAGAGGATCCACAGGTATTCCTTGATCAGTCATATCCAGTGTTAGATTACTTCCCTTTTACTGGCAGACAATCGGAAGACATCTCAGTTGCATGACTCTACACAATCAAGGGAACCCCTAAAATCAACATTAATAAGGGATGAAACATAGTAGTATGGAATGTGAACAAGATAAAGAAATCAATCATGTTTTTTTTTTGAAAAACATGGATTCACGACATGTATATTGACTACACGGAGTATTCCCTTAAGCCTTCACATGGGAGTGTACTTATTCCATCACAGGTCGTGTAAAACCCCATACACACTACGTGTTATCCTAACACACTGCATTTACTTGAATCCTCTTACCCTACTCATGTTTTTATATAAGGTTAATCTACACGATTCTCCTAGAAAAAACTACACGCAGTGTTAGTGCCAGACACAGTGTGTACTAGACGAACTTGTCCACCCATGTTGTTAGTCACACGGTCGGTTACATGGCTCACTCTACAGGGAGTGTTTGTGACAGAAACGACGTGTACTAGACGAACTTCACCAACCCATGTTGTTAGTCACATGGCCGGTTAAACGGCTCACTCTACATGGTGTGTTTGTGCAAGACATGCCGTGTAATAGAACGGTTTCACCGACTCATGTTATTCTCTACACGGCTGGATTCCTAGGTAACACTACACGGAGTGTTAAAAAATCACACGGTGTGAATTACTTAATCTTTTATCCTACTACGTCATTAGTCACACTAGTGGACACATGGTCTACACAACACGGCGTGTTCAACTGGTTCATGACGTGTTCCCCAAAAAAAAATTCAACCCCGTCTCTCTGCCCACACAGTCAGTGACACAGTTATAGACTACATGACATGTATATATAGTACACGGTGTGTAATTAAGAAAAATAACTCCTTCACAAATAGTAGGACACATGGGGTTTATTTATCATTACACCCCTTGTATTATGTGTTATTCCAGACATTAATCCTTAGAACTTACACTGAAACCCATAAAAACACTGAAACAAACATTAAATATCAAAATTTCGATCTGTGAGGGCCCATACTCACCACGAATCAAATCTTTTCTTCTCATATAAGTCATAACCAATAATAACATTGCAATGATCCGCCAAATTCCGGTGGATGAGGTCCCATAACACTGGAAGAACAAAATTTTGGAATTCATTCAATCAAAAACACACACAATTCAATACCCTATCAAAATCATGTATTTTATCTAGGAATCTATCAAAACAACATGCATATCAATCACAACTTCTATCACAACAACATTCAATTACTAATGTACCCTAAATGGCATAGAAGGAATGAATGACATGTGATTTTTAATTAGTTCATATATGATTCATGAGTTCGAAAACACTCATATCATCGGGATGCAACCAAAATAGAAATCAATAAAATCATCAATAATACCACAAAACATGTGAATCACCTTATGGTGAAATAAAATCTACTGAAATAATTTCAAAACCAAAAAATTTTGAATAACAAGTTAAATTGGATTTTACCTGTACACGGGTAAGATACTATTGGGTACAACTTTTTACCAAGTATATATTCCATCGTATCCCTGGATATAGGCTCCAAATAGTAATTCAAGAAGTAAGAATTCCTCTAATACAACATTGTAACATCCTGGTTCTGGAAGCCACCCAGAGGTGCCCCGTACCCAGAAGGTCACATGACCTCAAGTGCATTTACCTGAACGCCAGAGGCTGATGACTAGCATCGTGGGCCTTAGGTGTGATAGTGGGAAAACTATGCCCTCATTGGTAGAGTATCACATTATAAGTAAATCAGATAGCAATAACGAAAGTAGAAAAACATGAAATAGGTAACAATCAAAAGTAATAAAAAACTAAAGCAGACACACACACACAAATAAATATATGATCCATGATACATATGTCTAGTATTGAATCCAAAAAAAGTCAAAATAATTGAATACAATACCAAAACCAAGTACAATAGAAAACAAATAAAATGTTCCACAACATCGCATGCCTCATCTTGGTCGCATGCTCACCGGCTCCGCAGAAAATCAAGTACCTGAAGTAAAAGGGTTCTTGCCCTTATCAATACATGCAACAATATAATATGTTTGGGCCCAAAAGCAAGACCCAAAAAAATTGTGAGACTAAATACCAGTAATAAATCACCCAAAGATATGTTCCTAATAGTTGGTGAACTTATATGGTATGCTATATTCAAAATGCAGCAGTAAACATAGAACAAATCAAAAGTGAAAAATACTAAAAATTCAAATGCATTAAATTATCAGATATCATGTAAGAATCTAATCATATGTTAGTAACCCTATGGGAATTATTCACAGAATAACTGCACTAATTGAAAAAAAACCCTCTTGTTCAGCTTTTGGAAAAACTCTCTGAGAAAGAAATCACTGTCAATTCCCCTTATAGTCTCATATCGGTAACTAAAAGGTGCTCTAGGGAAGCACTCAACATCCAATTCCCCATGTAGCCTACATCGAGGAACTACAGACACTCTAAGAATTCACTTACGTCCATTACCCATATGGTCTCACATCGTAATTGTAAATGGACACTCTGGAGATGCCCTCAACTTCAATTATCCTTATGGTCTACTACAACAGGTTATCACAGCCTTGTGTAAGTCAATCGAGCACAATGATATATAATAGCCAAAGTATACCTCAAGAACTATATGGATAAATAGTCTACAACATAACAGTATGTCAGATAAACAATATCACTCCATCCCATCGACAGGAGGAATGGAATGCAAGCTGCCTAATAGGGAAAGCAAGACCAAACAGTCATAAACAATACAAACATGGGTATGTAATCCATATCATAGAAATTAACCCTATTAAAATTCAATTGACCTCTGCTCAATCATAAATAAATCATAGTAGGAAATAAGTGGGTAAAAATCGAAAACACGCATTACCCCGATCAAGGGTATTGGGCACTTTTTCACATATAACTCAATGAATCTCTACAGAAAGTCACAAACCACCTACATCAGCTTTGTATGATCGATATACTCTGGCGTCAGCCCTTGGATCTACCTAGAATGTGGTAGATCTTAAAAAAATTTCTAATATTCTCAACATAGTATAAATCACAAGAGATGAAAAATCAAGAAACCATGTTCAAGAAGAAGGGAGATCTCACTGTTGCAATCCCAACGAAACCAACAAAGTTCGATTCAATGAACGGATGCTTGATCCAGGGTTCATGGAATGACCTATGCTGTACAGATACTCTCAATCAAATAAGGAGAAAAAGAAAATACTTCTTCTAATTAGACACATCCCCGATCCGTTTAATGAAATAAAGTACATGGTGTGTAAATTAGAAGTACATGGAACGTACATTCCCTTACTAGACCCTACATAAGGTGGACTCCAAGTCACCACACACAGATGTGTGCTCATCCATTACATGGCCAACACATAGCTATGTGCGACAAAAGAATAGATAACCAGTACATATAAGTTCATGGCATGTACTTCAAAAATTTCCCGAAACTCCTCTTTATCTCAAAAACACCAAAAAAGTGAAAAACATACTTGAAAATAGGATCGATGTTCTTACAATATATATATGAGTTTCAGGTCCCTATATGTGAACACATACGTTAGAATATTAGGATCTAAATTTACAAAAAAAACACACTCTAAAGCTATTATGTCATCATGTCTTCAACACATGCACCACAACTAATAATTCTAGGTAAAGGGTGGGATAATTCCACTAAGGTGGGCATAGAAGCCTCAATTTGTAGGACACTATATGATCAACATGAATCATCACACAACCCAAATCCACAGAAAAATAATCAGAATACACAATATAAGCTATACTAGTATTGAGAGTAATTTAAAATTGAAAAAATGTTAAATTAGTATGTAACTACTCAAAAGAACCCTTGAAATTTTCATCCCAGTCAAACATCACCCATTTCTAGATCATGGTTGTCATTGGAGAATCTATACTAGAAATATCTTAAATAAATTATTGACAATTAACATCCAATCACTGAAATATGTGGATCTCAAAAACATTCAAATGATACTCAAAATACATGATACTCAAACCTTATCATGATACACTGGTAATATTTCATCATTAACTACATGGCCTAATTAAGTACTTGATAAATTTAAAACCAGTACTTGAAACGCTTGAAATATAGTTTGTTCCCCCTCAAAACTACCAACACAACCATTAGATGTTCTGGATGGTCCCCCTACCACCTGTAATGTATCAGTATTTCATCCAAAAAAATGACCACTAATGGAAAATCCAAATTTTTTAAAAGACTACACAATGCTCAATAAAATACCTGATATGACACATTTATCTTAAATAAACAACGTATTATTATTAGGATCATTAAAAAATATCTTTTTTCATTTTTTTATTTAAAATGATTAACTGAATTAGGAAAATATAGTTTACACATGTGTATATAATGATTCATTTGTTAGAAAATTAATTAGAAATGTAACGAAAAACCAATTGAATGTAAAGGATATGTTTTTATGATAAAATATTTAAATGCAAATAATTGTTTTTGTAAAATAATCAAATAAATATTTTTGGATTATATTAATGAAATATTATTCTAATATAATATTTACAAATAATATTATATTTTTTTCTATACATTTTATAAGAACAAATAAAAGTTTACAGAAAAAATGAATGTTTTTCTAAAAATATAGTTCTAGAGCCTTTTGATAGATAACCCTTTTTAAATATAGTTATGTGGAACATTTATGTGTTATAATTGACAAAATAAAATTCTTATTTATAATAGTGTCATAAAAATTCACTTTGGTTGAATTTTTGGTATTTTTTTGATAACATTCATTTTTTAATGAATAGTGAAAAAATATTGTGTTTTAATTCAAAACCTTCTTTTCATATAAATTAATTATATTGTTTAATTATAATTTTATTTTTTTTAAGTATAATTGAATATTTTGTTATCATTTATTCCAATGTTGGAAATTGGAAGTAATTACACAATGAAATTAGATATAAACGCACACCAATATTTTGATGGTTATTACTTCTAAAAAATAGTTTTTTCATTTTGCAAGAATGAAATAATATTAAATTAATTACTGTATGTTTTGTGTTGTGAATTTCGAATAAATTTATTCCATATTTGGATTCATAAGTTCAATTTTTTATTAATATGCCCTTTTATTTTTTGGACTTTATGAATAGTAACCTTAGTAATTATTTTATCTATCATGGTGAAGGGTAAATCTTGTAATTAAAGGTAAAAATAATATTATAAGAATTTAATATTCCCCAAAAAAATCTCATAATTTAATAATATGAGTTTATCCTAACCATGAAAATCCTTGGGTCTATTTTTGAACCACTTAGAGCCACATGTATTACATTAATGCTTTTAAAATATCATATTTCATGAATAGTCATATTTGTTACATTTTAAAAAAAATTTATTTTATTATGTAGTTATAAAATGGATATATTTGAATATAAATATTATTTGGAAATATATAAATCTTAACAACATCATGATAATTTATTTCTTATTTTTATAAATTAAATAATTATATTTAATAATAAAAAATTGATGATGTAGTAATTTATTAATTAATGAAAGAATCAAATAAATGATATTATAGATATTAAAATAAATATTATCTTATATAATTTCAGTAATGCACTAATTTTTGGATACCTTATACATGTTTTATATGATTTAAAAGAGTGATATCTACCTTATATTCCTGTTATGGTATTTTTAAAATTTAACTAATGAATATTGTCAAAAGTGTTTGAGGATTTCTCACTTTTTCCTCAAAAGTGTTTGGATAATAAAAAAATGAATTTTCAGTCAAAATTGGCACTATAGGTACTTTAAAATGTAAAATTTCTCATTAAATAATATTAAATTCCTAAACATATAATATTCGACCAAATGGTTTGGATAAGACCAAATATTTCCTAAATGTAACTTTTTGGGGAATTTTTTACATGTTGTGGTAAATACATTAACCTAAAAAGTGTAAATAAGATAATATCATGGTATGATTAAAAAGGGTAAAATAATCTTTAAAAAAAATAAGGATTAAAAAATATTGAAAAATTGATTAATTTTAGTTTTATGATGGTTATTCAATCCAAAATAATCTAATCACCAAAATAATGTTTTTTGGACCATTTAGAATGTAAATTGAATTTATATTAATTTAATATATTAATAGTTTCAAAGGCTACCCCTCCAATCTCCTATAAAAGGTACCCACTATTATCTAATACAAACCCATTTCAAACCATTTGGTTCATCCAATATCTTTCCAAAACATTTATTAGACTACCTACCCACATTATAGAGGCCATATTTATGCATAACTCCCTTATTAGTGCTGTTAATGTGTCCTTTAAACATGACAAACCGAAGAAGAGGTTTCATTTTTATGTTCTTCTATTATATTTCTTCTTCCACATCCTTTAGATCTCTATTACATACGAAAATAATAACTATAGTACAATAAATTTAATAATAAATTCATATGTTAATATCATCATCTATATCCATCTCCAATTTAATCAAATTAGAAATGAACATTTTGTTATATTGTACGGTGGACTACCGCCTCATGAACCCATACACTACATTTTTCATTTCAATGTCTAATGACTGGTCATAATGATGGAATTAATGTTCCTATATGATTTTAATGTCATATTTTACATTATAATATAATAATAAATCAATCATATTCTCACTTTACATGCCCAAAAAAATTATAAGGACATTATTGACTATGTGAGAACGATCATCGCCACGAAGCGATGTGAATTTTTTTATTGACCAAATCACTTGTATGATATATATGAGTATATTTAAATCATTAATAGGATTTAAATTATATTATTATACTTCTTAAAATATAAAATAATAATTACCTTTTTTCTATAATTATCAATGACAAATGGAAATGTCACTTATGCAAACGTATGACCTACTACCTCCATTATTATAGTGTTGTTCCTTGTTCCTAGCATAAATGAATGGTTTTATTTTAAAAGAATAATTTATGTATAAAAAGGATTATTATTTCATTAATACTGTTCTATATTATATAATTATTACTATGTGGAAAATTGACATCAATCAAAGTTCATTTTTAACTGAAGTGCGGAATATCTACATAACGTCTAATATGAAATTAATAAATTATATAATTTTTATAAGATTTTAGTAAGTGCTATAATAGAAATAATAAACATGAAAAAGTTCTCAAGTAATTTTTAATCAACCTATGTTTATTATTCAGGATGAAAAAAGAACAAACCTAATGAATCAAACATAAGTTAAGTTACTTTATCTCAATATCCATTTATTGAGGAATTTCATGATAATATGTATGTTTATTATTTTATAAGATTTATATAAAACAAATAGGACATTTCATATCCATATTTTTTCTATAATAATATTATATACTTTTTAAAAAAATGTATTAATTAATGGAGATTATGATTAAAATGTTGAAAGTGGTATGTGACACCTTGATCGTTTAAGGATTTCATTATCGAATATTTTTATACATGATATTAATTTAAATATAATTTTAAATAGATATAAAATAATTATACATAAAATTATCCATATATTTTTAATTTCATAATTTTTTTAAAAAATTAATAATTTTATATGAATTGTTTTACTTTCTTTGGAAATGACAAAAGGAATGTTTTTTAACTTATATGGCGAAAACAAATTCTCCGCCGCCGTGACCATTATTTGGTATCTATTTTCCTATACAAACCATAATGTTTTTAATTGGACAATAAATACCATATTCCATGTTCATGTATTATGGTATTGAAAATGGTTTTGAGAATTTATTGATTATGTTGATATCTTGAAATGACATATTGTGATTTCAATGTGAAAATGTTATTTTTCCTATAATTTTATATGTTATGAACACTTTTTTTTCATTTGAATTTCTAATGTATATGGGTAGTTTCATGATAAAATAAGGTAGGGTGATCCTTACATATCTCTCCAATGCATTGGGTAATGAGACAGAGTTAAACGTTAATTTTTCTCCATTGATATTTAGGGAATACACAGTTTTTGGTATTCCAAAAGTGATTGTGTATGTTACTCTCTATATAGTTGTAAAAGCTAAAATTAGTATGATATAGATTCCACAAGTTAATTATATGTATTATGATATCTTTTAGGTTTTATTGGAATGTTATCATTTTTTAAGGCAAGATAAAGAGTTTATGTTTTGTGCTCTAAAAGTATGATTTTTTGAAAATGTTTTCAAGATATTAAAATATTTTTCGAATAATCGTTTCATAACTTATTTTATATCCATTAATAATATTTTTGTGATCATACTAGTTTTTTTAAAAAAAATTCATAGATCTTAATATTGTTTAAGAAAAAATAAGATTCCATGATAAGAGTATTGATGATATGTATTGAAAAGAAATCATGATTTATTTTAATGTGAATCAATTTGTGAAAAAATAGATAGTGAGTAGAAGTGTCTATATTGTAATATTTTTCTTGTTTTGAAATAGTAATTGCATAATTATATAAATCTCTAAACCATAAAAGATCCTCATTGTAAATTCTTGATTTAACTAAAGATTACTTAATTTTTGAGGTTGGGTCTTTATAGATAGTATAAAAGGATGGCATAGAAAACCATGGAGATTAGGATGTTTTATTAATAGTTATGGATACCATAACGTGTTTATAATTTTATGTTTTATCATAAGTACAATTTCATAGAAAAAACTTTTGATTATTTATTCTATAAAATATAATTGTCGATAATATTATTTTTTTGATACATTGACCTTTGAAAAAATTAAGGGGAATTAGTTTTTGGGATGAAAAATGCGAGGAGAAAAATAAACATTGAAGTTAAAACATGTTAATGTTATTTTTGATGTATTTATAAAATTTTTGGAATATTATAATAATATATAGTTTTTGAAAAAGGAAAACCCATAGGATGGTTGAGAACCTATCACATCAGGTAAGGCCAAAGGGATTGAACCATCAACCGAAGGGTGAAAAGGGTGCATCGCCTACCAATATCCTATGTGATGTTCTTGGTTAGTATGACATTTTTTAGTTAAATTTATTGATGAAATAATAATATGTTGATTTTGGGAACTTATGTTTCGTCAAATAGATATATATTGTATTGAAAATGATTTGGGGATTATGTGTTAAATGTGATTTTGGATGACATTAACTTTTTTGGGGATCCTATATGACATAAAAAAATAAAATACTATGGGATTTTATATGGAGAATAATTATTGAATTTTATTTTTGAGGAATATATGCATTTAGTGTGGACATAACAGTAATTAGATTATTTATGAAAAATATTAACCTATCAATGAGAATATGTGATTAGGAAATTAATCTTCGATATGAGACATTAAGAGTGACTTATAGAGATAAATGATAAAAAATATAAATGAAGAAAATGTGAAAAAATACTTTTGAATTTTTGGTTTCAATCTTAGTTTTATATATTTTATGAATTTTATGGAATTTTATTTTTCTGAATGGTCTAGGTTGGTATTTAGGTATTACTTTTGAATTACAGAGATTTAAATTAATTGTTCATCATATAATGGTTTATTATTTAGTTATTACAATATGATCTTATCATAGACATGTTTTTTAGTTAATTATTAACGACAAGAAAAATGGATTGTTAATATTTTTTTGATTATGTGACTCTGTAAGTGTTGATTCAACTTGAATACTCATCGTTTAGAGAAAAAGAAGTGTTTCTGTGTAAAATTTATAAAAGGAAGAAACTCTACTTTTCAAGTAAGTATATTTTCTTCTATTCTCAGTGAAGTAACTAAAATAATTCCTCAAAATTATGAACATGATCTTAAAACAAAAACATTTTGTATTTATATATCCAACATTAAACCCAAGACCATTTAAACCATCACATTTTTTTGGTTTTTTGATTGATAATTTTCTCTGGATCATGTTTTCTATCACTCATTATTAGAATATTATAGTTATTTTTTCTTCCATATCAATTTTTTCAAACATAGATTTCTTTTAAGTGTTATCTTAGTTTACCATCACACTTTATTTTGAATATTTTAATGATGATGTTTACTTAAAAAAATTTATGATGTGGGATTATAATAAAGGTAATTTGAAATGTATTACCTTAGTTACCAACCCCAAATTCAATCTTCGGGGAATAAATTTTCAAGGGGGTAGAATGTAGCATCCCGAGTTTTAAAATGGAAACATTATGTTCTATAGAATACATGATAGGCCACATTTAGCTTAAATGGACAAATTAATATTATTAGGATAGTAATCACATAGCCATTATAATGGTGGGATTGAAAAGTATATACATAATAACGAAAACATGGTTTACACATGTTTTTATAATGATTCATTGGCTACAAAAATACTTATAAATGTAAAAAATACAAATTCAATATAAATGATGTGTTTTTCTGAAAAAGAATTAAAGTGTGAATAATTGTATTTATAAAATAATCAAATCTCCCTTGTATGATTATATTAATTAAATATTAATTAAAAATAATATTTAAAATTCATTTTTTTTTGTTTTATAGATATTATATAAGATCAAATAAAATTTTACAAATAGAATGATTGTTTTTCTAAAAATGCAGTTTTACCACATTATGATGGTGAACTCTTTTTAAATACAATTTTTCAAATTTTATATGTTCTATTTGACAAAATAGTCTTTTATTTAGAAGTAAGATATATAAAATCAGATTGGTTGAATTTTTTTGTTTCTGATAATCTTTATAAATAAATAGTTTAAAAGTAATACATTTTAATTGAAAAATATTTTTTCAAATAATTTAATTATATAGATATATGATACTTTTATTTGGTTTTAATGTATAATTAAGTAATTTATTTATAATTTAATCTAATTTTGGTTATTTGAAGTAATTTTACATTGAAATCATATATAAACACACATTAATATTTTTATGGTTTTTACTTTTAAAAACCTCATTTTCTCAATTTAACAACGAGGATTAATTTTAAAATAATTACTGAATCTTTTGTGTTTTTAATTTTGAAAAATTGGATTCGATAATTGGAACAATAATGTTTAAATCATGTAAATATTCCCTTTTTAGATTGGGAAATTTTGAACAGTAACATTAGTAATTATTTTAATTGGTACGATTAAGGGTAAATCGTGTAATTAAAGGTAAAAATATTATTATAATAATATAAAACAACCATAAAACTAGTCCTTATTTAATTATATGAGTATATATGAATAATGAGCATCCTTGGGTAGATTTTAGGATTACTTAGAGACACATGGATTACATTAATGCATTTATAATATTATATTCAATGAATAGTCCTTTTGTTACACATGTTTTTAAAGAGAAATGTATTTTAATATAGAGCTATAGAGGCAATATATTAAACTATAAATAATAATTAGTATGATACAAATATTATATACATCATTATAATTTATTTAATTTTTTTATCAATTTAATAATTAAATTTAATTATTATACAATGATGTAGCAATTTTTTAATTAATGAATGAATCAAATAGCTGATATAATAAATATTAAAATAAATACTATTGGACTTGTTTTATGACACACATGATTTTTTTTAACACTTCTAGCTAGTTTTTGATGATTTAAAAGTGTTTTTTCAAGCTTAACTTCATGTAATAATGTTTTTAAAAGTCAACTAATGAATATAGTCAAAATTGACACTATTGAAAAAAATATAAAATATTTTATGAAATGAAATTAATTTTAAGAAAATATAATATTTCAAAAAATTGTTAGGATAAGTCAAAATATTTCATAAATGTCCCTTTTTGGGACTTTTTACATGTTATGTTATTTTTTTTAACCCAAAATATTTAAATAACATAAAATCACAGTAAGATTAAAATGTGTAAAATAATGGTCAAACCAAGAAGATAAAGATTATAAAATATTAAAAATTTGCCTCATTTTAGAGGGGTGATAGATATTTTATAGAACATCATCTTATATTATAAATAAATAATTTGGGGATCATTTTGAACTGAAATTTAATTTATATTAAATTATTATTTTATGTGTTTCCAATGGTGACCCTTCACTATATTAGAAAAGGTAACCACTATTTTCTAATACTCACACTTAAGATGATATTTTTTGGCCAATACATATCCAATATTATTCCTATAATCCCTCTCTACATTCGTGATCCATTAGTTTAGTCACTCCACCTTTCATAGTTCTTTTATGGTGTTCCTAAAAGGTGTTCTACCAAATAAGTTGTATCATGTTGTAATGCATTGATATTTTATTTCTTCATAAAATTCCTTTAAATCTCATTCATCATTAATGAAATAATAACTAATTTATCCTCAATATACTTAAATATTATTATGTAAATATCATCACCTAAATCCATCTCTAATTTAATCAAATGGGATATGAAAATTTAATTCTTGTATACGACGAACTGCTACATTACTAACTGATATAATTTGTTTCTCATTAATGTCTCTCATAACTAGAAATAATGAAGAAATTAATTTTTATATATTATTTTAATGAAATTTTAATCTCTATAATAGAATAATATATTAGTTATTTTATTACCTTAAAATCACATGAAAATGATAATGTCGTTCATGTGAATGTGTAAGATTTCACCTCTACAAAGTGATGCAGATCATTTTTATTCACCAAATATATTGTATTATATATATTATTATATAAAAATTATTATTATTATTTCATATAAATTATGAACAATGTGGAATGATAAAATAGAAATTACTTTATTTCAATAATGGTCAATAAAAAATGGAAACGTTACTAATGTGTACATACGACCTACAATCTACCTGATTATAACGTTGTTCATTTTTTATACCATAAATGAATGGTTTGATTTTAAATGTACAATTGATTTTAAAAATTATTATTATATCATTAATAGTAGTCTTTATGTGATTTAAATATGAACACATGAACTGTTGTCATCAAAATAGATTCATTTTGGAATCATGTACTTAATATCAACAAAATGCCTGATATGAACATAAAGAATAATTTAATTTTCATAACATGGTAATAAGTGATATAAAAGAAATAATAAACTTGAAAAAGGTTATCTAGAAATTAGAAATTATTGTAAGTTTATTATTTAAGAATAGAAAGGAACATACCTAATGAATTGAACATAAGGTAAGGGACATCATCTCAATCTCTATTCATTGAGGCATTTCTTAATAAAATGAACCTTTGTTTTTATATGGTGTATTTACATACAGTAAAAAATTTCATATAAATATTTTATCTATACATATTTTATGTAATTTCTGGTAAATATATTAACTCATGGTGATTAAGATTTAATTTTTCATAGTGGTAAGTGATACATTGATTATTTTCAGATTTAATTATCGAATATTTTTTTCATAATATTAATAAACATATTTATTTATATAGATATAAATAGATTAAAAATGATATTTTATGTATATTATATATATAATTTAATTTTTTCAACATGAATATTTTTTTCAAAGTATTTTACTTTCTTTATAATAGAAAAAGTTATATTTTTTAATATATACGGTCACAACAACTTCTTTGCAGTCGTGAACATTATTTTATATCTAGATTCCTATTTAAGCCATAATGTCTTTAAAAGGAAGATAAATACCATATTCCATGTTCATGTATTATGGTATTGAAAATGGTTTTGATAAGGGATCGATTATTTCAATATCTTCAAATGATATATTTGGATTGCAAGGTGGAAATGTTATTTATTCCATTAATCTTGTTTCATTTCTCAGGTTTATGTTTTGGTTCTTGAGAATTACATATGTATACAGGTGGTTACATGATAAAATGAGGTTAGTTAAGCCAATGATAGCTCTCCAATTCATTGGGTAATGATACAGAGTTAAATGATAAAGTTTCTTCTAAGGGATTTATGGAATATACTGTGATGGGTATTCCATTGGAAACCATCATGGTTACACCCAATATAGCTATAAAAGATACAATGAGTATGATGTGAATTCCAAAATATACCGTTATGTTTTATGGTTTCTATGAAGTTTTATTTTGTTATCATGAGGTATGATATGCAATTTATTTTTTATGGTTGATAATTATGATTTTGTGAAAAAAATTTCTTGATTTTGAAATATTCATGGACTAATAGTTTCATTCCTTATTTTATACCTCTTATTGATAATGTTTTTTCTCATACCTTGTTTTTAAAATGTTTTTCATAGGTCTTAATATTGGAAAGGACATATAATATTTAATTATTAATGTATTGAAGATATTTCATTTAAATGGATCTTGTATTATTTTAAGGAGTCTAGTTTTGTGAAAAAATGGATAGTGAGTTGATGTTTCTACGTTTTAATATTTGAGTTGTTATGTAATAGTTACATCCTAATTATCTAATACCCCAAAACAAAAAATATCATTAATGTGAATATATGATATAAGTCAATAATATGTAAATTTTATGGCTGATTCCTTATAAATATTTAGTCTGAAAAGTTATGGAAGATATAGTATATTAATGCGAGGAAAATAAAGAAGCACTAGTAATCCCAAATAGTATATACAAATATTAAAAATGTCTATAATAGCTTCAAAAGGAGGAATTTTAAATATCCTCTTCTTATACGATCATTTGGTGGTACCTAGATCTTAGGTCGATCATAAAAAACCATTGGGTCCAATGAGTTGATAAGAGATAACACCAATTCTTGGGAGAAAACCATTATTTATGGTCATTTGGATAATTTTATAGAACTCTAAATAAATTTATGGATTTTTAAAAATATCATTAAAAATATAACTGAAAACCCCATAGTGAAACACTAGGATAGATAAATCCCTTTACATAATGGTCCTCTAACTAGGAATTCAACTATATAAACTCAAAATAATGCATCTGATAAGATAATAAGGAGATTGGGATCATCTTGGGGAGTAGATCGATTGTCAACTCAATATATCATTAGAATGGAAACACAAAAAAATACAATAAAAAAACATCTAATTACCTATCCAGGACCAATTTATGTTCACCTATAGAATAATACTCAATTACATTTGGAAGAAACTTCAAAAATTGGTTGAGATATACCCGAACTCTAATGAAAAAAGTCTCTACCTCACTAATCATATATCCCACTCACCCTAAAAAAATGTAAGGTCTCCAATCAAGAGGATGGAATAAGTCCCTTTTGTGAAAATAATAAATTAACACATTGATGATAATAACCCAATACATAATAATGATAATGTTTTAAACTTCTTGTTCAAAAAAATAAAATTAATCCAAAATGATTTCAATGTCAACAATTATGATATGGAACTATGGGCAGATAGATCCCACCTCCATCCTACAAAATGTGGTTAAAAAATCCCTAGATTATAGAATATAATCTTCTCACATATATAAATAATAGATCAATTTTATTTAAAAGAAGAATGGGATGTGAATATTTCCAAAAAAATAGTTTCTTTAGAAGAATTAATAAACATCATACCTCTCATAATGGATATCCTATAATATGAGTACTATGGAATAAAATATTCTACATGGGGAACTGACAATTTATACCCTACCTTTATCTTATTTTCTTTCGTTAGAGTCCTCCTTACCACAATGGAAATAAACTACAACCATGTATGATTGAATATTCCCTTAAGTTGTTTCAGAAACTAGAGATTACATTTCTCACAACATAAAACAATTTTCATAAATGTCGATAATTCTATGACGACCCACACTAGTGGAACATCCTTTAATTCTCTACAAAATGAAACCTACTGTTTCAAAAAATCATTCATTGATATCAGAAAATAAGATTATGCCCATATAAATCTATAGAAGCTAAACCTGATGACTTCTGAATGCCCTATCCATTGTCTTGATGAGTCTCATCGTGCTTCTACTTCTACCTTGATGATGATATTTGGAACCCACCTACTAAATAGAAACTATTGAAGCCTATATTCCTATTTAATTAATCATCATCCAGAACATATTTATCAAAACCCTCTGAATAGGTTTATGGATGGAAAAGGATAATAACCTAAATGATCTTTGGCCTCAAATCCATAAAAAAAACCAATCCTTGAGGTAATCATTTATGAGTTGATCTAGATAGATTTGACCAAAATGGTATAATTGGCGGCATAATCCAAAATCGGATGACCCCCCTATTCAAATGTGAATAACTCATAGGTATTATCAAATATAAATGTCTCAAGGTAGAACTATTAATTGAAAACTACCTTGAAAGAAGTTCACATATTATCCTCATTCACTTCAAGAGCACCCTCGACACACATTGCATTCTACTTTTTCATTACTACATATACATAAAGAATCCATCATTAGAGGTCTCTGAGAACTTCAAGAGGTCAATGATACACTTGATATATCCTAACCACTCCATCGGATAATTGGGTCCCATGTTTCCAAAGAACATCAATGGATTACATCATGTAAACTTATGAGCATAGTCCACCATTCATTCTTTCCCTCAACCACATAGTTAATACAAGGATTGTAATGTATGAATTAGTCTATCTACCATAGTTAGATCAATAAAATGATACTCCTATAGTTTGTTCTCCATATAACTACATCTACACATGGATGAGGTTCTTTAATGATGAATTTTCTATATATAACAAAATAGTAGCCTTATAAAATACATGTAAATCTCAAACTCCATTAAAAAAACTCATCATCATGTTTATCATAAAGAAACATTATCATAAAAAAAATATCCCAATGAAAAATTAGAAGTTTATTTTAAAATCATACGCATTCTTATTGGACGTGTTTTTGAGGAAAATACACTAACCATGATTGATATAATAGAGTTGGATGGAAAGGGAATATAGATTTTTCATAGTCACTACTGACCATGCATACTAACCGTGAACCTCTCCTACACCTTAAAATTTATCAAAAAACATGAAATATCTACAGGGAACACCCCAAGACTCACCAATTACTATGAAATTCAACAAAATATATTTACAACCACATAATAATTCTCATGATATAGACGCAATCCCAAAATACCCATGGAAACTCATGCTTATACATACAAAATATATATCTAGGAACTACACCATTCTTACCTACCATTTCCCAATGGTCCTAGATCCATTCTACCAATGAATCCAAATTAAAAATTTATTTGATGCAATTTTCAATGAACCATCCCTATTCAACATTAATAATAAACCATGCTTACATGACACATGAATAGAAACTTGTTCTTAATCCCCTTACAATAATGAAAAGAAGTAGTGACAACTAACAATATCATTGGAATAGTATCACCCTTGGTAAAATGGAATGACCCATCCATAACATCGGACAGACACATAAATATCATCAAATTCAACATAAAATAACATGCCATGTAGAGTACACATATTAAAAATCTAATTATATACCTTAAACATAACTACATATCATATACAAGTCATGAAACAGAAGGTCGTACCGATGGTATTTAAATTCATAGGACAAAACATACAAAAAGGGGAAAAATACCATATGTACCAAAATAAACATCCTAATGGGTACAAAACACCTAAAAAACCCCATTCTCAAAAGAACTTGATGGGATGACATTTTATACAAGAAAAACACTTGATGATAATAAAGAAGATCCACATTGGTACATGGAATATTTTCCCATACCAATGTTTTAAAAAAAATCAACATATTAATAGAGGTATATGTATGGTGTGGGGCACACTACCTAGTAGGATACACCCACGATTTTATTTAATGATTTTCCCCGTGCAACCCAATAATCAAATTTAAAATAACATTTCATAACTAAAAAACATTGAAATGATTTTTATTATAAAAAAATATTTTGAAAAACCTTTTATTTAACATTTCAAATAAAATATGTTTTCCCAAGAAATTACCTACATGGGGTAAATAAACAAATAAGTCCATATGGAACTACGTGCTCTACATATCCAATAAGACATAATAATGGTATGGATTAAAATCAACTTATAATAAATAAAATAATAATGGGAATAACATATCTCATTACATCATAGTTGGAACTATAAAAATATATAAAGAATATAATCTAACCCAACTTGAGTAATTAAACCTAGGGTAATAACAATTATTGTATTATATGACTCAATTTAAAAAAATATTACTATTTTGCTAAAGAATGTATTAGCTCTCATAGTCTTCCCTGGGACCAACTCCAAGGTCTATTATAGTCTCTCAAATTCCTAATGGAATATATCATGGTCTTCCAAAGAAAGTATCTCACAGTACCTTCGAAACAAAAATGGAATCCCCATATGATATTTTTCTACGAAGGATTTCAACTTCAATTAGATAACTACTATCTTACACCGTAGTTAACCCGTGAGATACTGCATGCCAAATTAATTGGAAACAAGATGCATATAATCAAAATCCATATCACATCACTATTAAAAAAATATCATCTTATAAAGAAACATCTCACAATGGGAACCCATTTCTATAAAAATTAATGAAATCCATTTAAATCTATTAAAAATATATAAGATATTTATTCAATCTCTTTGGGTGGGAACATGGAATACCATTTGGAATACCTTATTTAATTTACCAGAAATTGAAATAAATTCATAATACACATCAAGAATGGGATATAAATTAACCAAAAATAATTTACATTGAAATTAAGAAAACATAAATCAAATGATTTTCAAAATTTAGTTGTAATATATTTAATGAAAACATAAATAGATACACCTATCTCAGAAATGGTTCCAACCTAATCACTTTCAATGGTAGCCACCTAAAAGTTTAAGATCAAGGCCTTACACAACAAAAAACATGAAAACATACCAAAACCCGCATTACACACCCATGTTTGGTAAGAAACCCTTATGGGGTCATTCATCTCTATCTAAATGGTAGAAAATGAATATAAAATCGGGAACAAGGAATAAAAATCTTTAAACTGGCATACCTCAATACAAACAACCTTTAATTCAAAGATACATCCACCACCAAGGGATATGGGAGCTACACCACCATGGAGCAGGGGGTGCACATGGTGGGGAAGTAAAATGAGGGTAAAATCACTTAAATTATATAGGGTTAAAATGATAATATTATAATTTGTATGTGACCTAGACAAGCCACATGGTTTGGTCACATTGTTAGGAAAACCATGTGCCAACCATATATGGCTTCTTCATCCCCCAAAACAAAGACATATATTTACTATTGGGAATCACATGGCTTGTGAAACCGGGAAGACCCCATATGACACCTTGAATCCCCCTCACTCGATATAATATACGGTTAAAAAATTGATGTGATAACTATAAACCTTAGGTTATCTTCCATGAACACCAATTTTTCAGCACTGATACCCATAAAATTAACGAACAAACTAAAAGTTAAATAAATCCTTAAATTAATAATAATAGTGAATGGTATAGTATCAAAAATACATTACATATTGGACCTTATAAAGGGATTGTGAATTTTCATTATAAATTTTATGGATCCATAGATTTAGAAATGATGTGATTTAGTTACATTATTGATTCCTATATGTATATTTCATAAAAAATTAATGCTAATTCAATAAATTAACATTTATCAGAGTTTCATATTGAAAATTTGTTTTATTGGGACCAAAATATATTGTTTACCAAAAATATTAAGATTTAATTTTTTTAAGAATGTTTATGATTGTGATTAGAAATAGAGAAATTATTTTTTACAAATTATTACTTACATAAAAATTTATTTATTTTTATTCTCTTAATAGTGCCTTATGTTTAATTCTACCATTTAGAGTGGATGTTCATTCGAGTGATATGGTTGGAGTAGTTGTTTCTTGAATGGTTATTAGAATTAGGGGTGCATTAATAAAGGATAATCAGATCAAATAATGATGGAACATTTCATTGACTCGAACTCCTTCATTTTGATCACCAATTCCCTATTATTTTATTATAAAATAATTGAATATTATTGATAAATCATAATAAGTTATTATTTTTTCCTCATTATCCAAATGAACTAGTATTCATTTCAATTTTATGAACAAATTTTGAGTTTAGAAATGGATAGGATCAAGGGACATTTAAAAAAACACCGATTGCATTTTTTTTCTATTTATTATTAGCCCCTAATAGACATCGTTATAAATAATTATAATCGAATAATAAAACCTTTTTGGAATCCATAAAATTAATTTTATATATTGATTGTTATTTAAAATATATTTTCTATTTTCTTCATTTTTTATTGATGAACTTATAGGATGATTTTTTTTGAAAGCAATAGTGAATCTAGAATCATGTGTCATGATATATCACCACCAAATGTTTGGTAAGATTTCAAGATGATATAGAATGGTCAATACACAAAACTTGTTAAAATTGGCAATAAAGAATGGTAGAGTTGGATATAAACTCCCTGTGTGATATGGGCTATTCGATATCTATTCGGATGGTCAGTAACGAGTTACATGGCTCTTGGGTTTTTGGGTATGAAATTGAATTATTTTTTCAAGGTGATAATATTGTTAAAAATTGGATCAAATGATCATATAGTAATGAGAAAAATGGTGTACCATGACATGAAGGTTTTATGAAATGCTACTCCAGTTTCCTGTTCTAACAATTAGACAACTAACAAGATATCCACATGGGGAAATATGCGCCAAAATGTTGTGCCAAACTAGTGACCCAGTCAAAAAGATTGGAAATTTATCATGGGGGATAGGATTAATGTAGAGTGCAAGGTAAAATAGAATAATTAGAACCATTTGATCAGTGGTGTATGCAGATTAAATATCATATAGTTTTTATGGGAGTGTATGATTTCTTGGTTTTATTTAGAGTATTTGTGGGGGTGTCACAAGGAAAACTATATAATCTGAGTATAAGGAATAGACCTTAATCTTAACTTATTATATAGAATTAAAAGCATAATTAAATTTCTTATATTACAAAATATATTTTATGATTATTTTTCTACATTGTTAGATCAAAAATATTATATAAAAATCCATATATTAATAAGTGGAAACATTTATTAAGTATTAATTTTTCCCAAAAAAAACACATCTTCTATGATATAACATTTTATTTTCATGAAAATTCTTAAAAATTTGTTCTTGACTCCAACATTTTCCTTTTTCATTGTCAAACATGTTGTTTTAGTATTTGAAATGTGGGATGATCACAAAATCTCAGTAAGAGACATAAAAAGAAAGATGTAATCCATTTTTTCTTGAATATATATATAAAAAATCATTTTTCAAAATAATACTTTGACAAGAAAATAAACATTTTCTTACCCAAGAAATCACCTTCTCCCCCAAAATATTTTGGTAAAACAAATCATAATAAGTTATAATGGAAAAATTAAACCCATAAATCATTCTTTAAAATCATAATAAAATAATAGTAAAATTTTTAAAGAGTAGCATATTTGACCCATAAGATGTAGAATATACATTCCTTTACTCTTTGAAATGATAATATTTCTATAAAAATATTAATCAAGATTAAATAAATAATGTTGGTAACATGAGGATTTATTTTTCATATCATTATTAATTACACATTGAATGACCATCATATTTATATTTATGGTAACATTTTCAATTACAATTTAAATAATATCATGGTTATACTTAGAATAAACATCAAATTATATTCACATAATTTATTTGGATAAAACTAATTAGTTTACTCCATCCCATTACAGAATGCATTGGAGAGCTATCACATACTTAGCTACCCTATATTTATAATGGTACCACCCATCCTCATAAATAATGTGAATAAACTGTATCATAAATAATGTATATAGAGATTGAATTTGAGAATAACTCAAAAGTTAAATCAATGTTTTTTTATTTTATGAATATAAATAACATTAACTCAATTAAAATTTTATTTAGGAAAATAACCTCACTATTTGAAATAACTTTTTTTTGAAAAATTATAACATATTAAGATAAAATACTTCATTGAAAATAAAAAAATAAACAGGTAATGTATTTCTCAAAGAAAAATGGCCATATTTGGGGTAAAATCAGTAATGTTTATATTAGTTAAAAAACATTCCTTTAATATTTGTTTTTCATAAAATTGATGAAGTAAATCATTTTGAAAATGAAAAAATCATTCCATTCAAACCATTTTGTATAAAATAAATGATGGATAAAAATAAAATTTATAAAATCATATATGGATTATAGTGAACTTATTTAAATCATTTTTAGAAACTAATTATATGGATATTGCCCAAAATAAAAATTTTAAGGGAAACATTTAATATTATTTTTATTCGAAATTCCCTTACATTGAGTTATACTCGTCAAAAATATTATTTATCTTTGGGAATAATAAACATATGTTAAATTAAAAAAGATTTATAATATTTTTTGTAGTTTATTATTCCTTTTATTTTATCTCATAACATGGAAAATTTATTTAATTAATAAAATAAATACCTATTAGATTTGTTAATGATATTATGTTCATATGTACAAAATTGACTTAAGTATATTGAATATGGTCAAAGTGATCAGTAATCCATCACCTACACAATAATAATCCTGAAATAATTATAAATGTTATTCATAAAATTCACTTTTAAACTAATCATTAATGATTTTTATGAAAAATAAACTATGTAGCATTAATGGAGATGATATGTCATAAATATGCATGAGTAACATTTCATTTTTAAATGGTTATTTTTGAAAGAGGGTATGCATTATTTTATCATTGAATATTTATCATCATTAAATTAATATTATATAATTTATGTAATTATACTAATAAATATCAGTTCTTTTATAGGGTGATGAATAATAAATCACATTGCTTCATGGAGGTAGTAGTCTCCAAGTAAAAACAAAAAACGTTATCATTTTTTAATGTTTGTAAAGGTTATAAAATTTTTATTATATAATATATAAAAAAATTAATTCATTTATATTATATTTATAACATAAATCCATCATTATAATTAATCTTTAGATATAGTTATCGAAAAAAACATAATTTTATTCGGGAGGTGGTAGCTCACCATTGAAACGAATGATAAATATCATACCCATTTGTTGGAAGTGGGATATTTGTATAGGTTATTCTATTAACATAATAAAATTTTGGTAAATATTGGATAACATTGTTGTAATTTTATAATGTATGATGAATATTTTAATGTAGTGGAATAAAAAAAAACAAGTGATAAAAACTATACATTTTCTAGGGAAATTCTCATTTTATTAAAATTATATGCATTATGAAGTAGATATTATAAATGAACAAAGACCTATCTAAAGAGGGGAGTGATTATAGGAATTTATTTGTGATGTTATTTTTTAAAAAAAAAATTGTTTTAATGTGTAATGTAATTGGATGAAAAGATGCCATTTTAGAATATAGAGGAATGAAATTCTTGTAATTTCTCAAAATAATAAATTAACATATATTAATTTACAATTCATTTTTTTTATAATAAATTATTATGAATATAATAGTGGTTTGGTATGAAATAATCTCATAAAATAAAAATTATACACATTTTTACTATGTCATCATCATTATCATTTGATTTCAACCCCTTATTAACTCATTTCATAGTTACTAAGAAAACATGAATTTTCCCGGATATAGGGTGAATATACACACAACATGCGGAAAATACCATAAATTTGACCATGGTTGAATTTAAAAACAATATAATAGTCAATTTTCACAATATAATATATTTTTCGGAATATAAAATTGTTTATAAAAAAATATTTATAATAAAAAAAATTTAATGTCAATTACTAGAGATATTCCATAATTTGATTTTAATAACATCAATAAAATAATAAACTTTTTTAAAAAATTCAACACATCCTTAAAATTACATGATAATCCATAAATTTTTTGTCTCATTAATTTTATCAAATGATAATAAATTTAAAATTTATAATGTCATTTACATTATTTTTTCGACTAATTGAATAATTATTGTGTCAAAGTTTTTTGGGAATTAATGGGAAAGTTGTATTAAAATAAAATTAAAAAAAATTACCATGATGAAGATAATTACTTTTTATTTGTCAAAATACTATTTATAATTAAAATACCGACTAGAAATAATGCTTTTAGTAATATTATATTTATTAATCCCTAGAATGTGACATTTTTACTCTATTTTATGAAATTATAAAGGGTAAAAGAACATTCATATGTAAATAATATACATAAATTTTTTAAGGTTTATGGAAGAAATTAAATTGTCCAATAAAATTATGTCCAATGATATGGTCATTTTATAATCCATATTATTTTATTTTTAACTTCAATTAACAAATTTTTCTTTAACCGTGTAAAAAAATTACTAAGGTTATTATTCATATAGAACATAAATAAAAGGGCCTTGTTTAACATAAAATAACCAACTGATTCCAAATATTTAATCATTTTTTTAAACCTCCACACACATAAAGAGTACAATGCAATTTGAAATTGAAATAGGAAAACACAATGAAATGTTTTTTACAGAGAAATGCCTTTTTTAATATAAAATGTTTTTATACTAAATCCAAGTAAAATGAATTTTTAGAAGACCATAATTGGATTATTTTAATTAAAATCAAACTAATATAATTTTTAAACAATTAATAGATAAATATAAATCGAAAATAATTGAAGATAATGTTTTTTAAAAAATTAGTATTTGTGGAAATTCATTGAAAAATAAATATCTCCAATCAATTATAAAAAATTACTTTATGTTAACATTGAAGTGATTATTAAAAATATGAAATTATTTTTTTCAAATTAAAAATATATAATTTTGAAATAATTATTTCATATAAACCTTTATAATACCTGGAAATCTAATTTAGTTAGAAATAATGACATTTTCTTTTGAAAAAAAATTGAATAATTTTTTTTAAAAAGAATATGAATAGATAATATATGACTAGTAAATATATGAAAATGTTATATATAAAATTTAAATATTATTTTAAATCCTTTTACCTTTTTCAAATAGAATCCCTATTATTTTAATAAACTATTAAACAAATGGGGGAAGATTTTCTATCATAGAATTTCTAGGCTCCCATGTTGCTTCTTCAATAGTACAGTTATCCCTAAAAAACCTTACCCTAGTAAATATAATTATTTAGAAATTATTTCTAATTATGTTAAACAATATAAATAGGCTGTTCCTTATATAAAAGGTTATCTTTCAACTAAACTACCTCAAATATCAATGCAAGAGTGGAATCCAACACATACATTCTTATCATAAAAGTATGAATAACAATGTGTACGTGGGGTAAATTAAGTGGCATGGATACATTGTATGAATATGATATAAATTTATCTTGGATTTCATATTATCCAATTTAATATTCAATTAGTGTTCCCTTTTTATCAAAAAATAACATTTACCAAGGAGGTACTTTAATAAATATTTGTGCACCTACCTCAAAATAGAAATATTTCTTCCAATTATCCATATAAATTTTTCTTCATTTTATGAGAATTCATAATATGTTGTTGAATTAACCTAACATTTTAAACTATTTAATCTACCATTTATGGTCCCTAAAACATTAATTCACATACTTTATCCCGAAAAAGATAAATTTTAACATTTTGTTCCATATAATTTTTCGGAAGGTAACATGTGTATATAGGAAGGAAAAATAGTATTATAATAATAACCAATTAATGAAATTTAGTAATCTAAAAATCCTTCGTAATCTGTTTAATAAAAATTTATCACATCCTACAATGTTTTAATTGTTTATTTAGATTATCCATTAGATTGAGGATGAAAAGCTGTATTGAAATTTAATGTTTCACAAAATGAATTATGATGTAAATTAAAAAAATTAGATTTAATCCGATGAAAATTTTCATATAAAATAGACATAGAAACTAAAAACAACATGAATATATATAAGATATATTTGAGAATGATGTTCTAAGGATATATTATCTCAAATAAGAAGGAAATGCAAATATTTTCTTAATCGATCAGTAATTACCAAAATCACATTATTACCACAAGATATTTTTCGCAACCCCCCTTTGAAATCAATGGATATATTATATCATATATAATTTGTCAAATAAAATGGGTGAAGAATTCATTTCTATAACATAAATATACATTAACCTATTTTTAAGATAAGAGTTCCATGGTAAAATTTCAATTTTTTTATATTCTATCCTACCAGTAATACACATGATGGTCATTGTATATTTTCATACCAATAGAATAAAAATGGAAAAATATAATATTTAAAAAAAATTATCTACTCAATTGGGATATCACAAGGAAGAGATAATATCTTTTTGAATCTCAAAAAACATTCAGTTTCAACATTAATTTCCAGTAACATACCCTTATTAACCAATTCTACCTTTTTCTATAATCTATGGTATTCCTTCTGGGCTTGCTATATTCTATCATTAAATGTTGATTACACGAAAAATTGAAAATAAACTTATTATTTTCATTAATCCAAATATACAAGGGAATAATTCATCAAATAATTAACCAATTGTTCATGTTCAAAATGTAATACCGATAATATGGAATTATTTATCTAACTCAAGACTTACACTATTTTTTCCTTTCCTAGATGATAATGAATAATTTAGTCACAATACATTATCAATTCCACAAACCTCCACTATATCATGTTCAACTATTTATCTGTGAATCTATGCTTAAGAATTTTATGATCAATATATTTAAAACATGAATCCATATAAATGTGGTATCCAAGTTTTCAAAAAAACCATGGAAACTAATTCTATATTATGTGTAGTATAATTTATCTCATTTGTTTTTAGATTCCATAAAGTATAAGAAGTTACCTGGTGATTGTACATTTGGAAACAACAAGGTCCATTTAATAAAAAATCATTGCATATGGTAGAATATCCCTTCCTAAAAGGAATGAACAAAATTAAAGTGTTATCCGTTCTTGTTTTTAGTTTTCATAAACAGTCATCAAATTATTTTCTCCATAGGAATTAACTCATATTTGATTTAATATAGTCATTGGCGTATATAAATGTTTTTTTGAAAAAAACATTAGTAATATCCTAATAACCCAATATAACAATGAATCATAGTAAAAAATTTAAAGTCTTCCCTATTCATCAAGAATTTTAGTTTTTAAAGGATCATCAATTTTTTCCATATATATTTACAATGTGTCTATGTAATGAAATATTATGCAACCAAAAGTCACATTTTCTAAATTTTACATATATATTATTTTATATTATGATTTTTGGAAAAATCTTTATATGTTTTTCAGGATACTCAATATTTTTTTAATAAATCAATATATCATAAATTAATTAAACCAAAATAAATATCTGATAGTCTAGAAAGAATCTATTCATAGGATCCATAAACATGGAAGGGGAATTTTTTTAACCCAAAAAATAACCAAAAACCCATAAATCCTATATCATGTTTATAATACAAGTTTTTTTGTAATTTTATTTTCATAAACCATCACCAGATATTATTCAAACCACACGCCATGTTGTCAAAAATACTAAAATCCTTGGAGAAAGTCAATCAATAGATCAATATGAGGTAATGGATGCATATTCTTCATAGTATTATTATTCAAATATCTATAATCAGTGGAAACACTCATGGAACCAAATCTCTTTAACAAACAAAATAAGATAACCCCATAGTGAATTACATGGAAGAATAAAACCTTTATCAAGAAAATTCTACAATTTCTTTTTAAATTCCAAGATATCTAATAATTACATTTGATAACGGGGTTTCAATATTGTCTTAGTATCATGTAATAAATAAAAAGTTAATACAATGTCCACATATAGTATAACACAGGGCAACTCATCATGTAAAACAAATAGGTATTCTTTTACCATTTCCACATAATTAATCTAGAAAGTTCTAAAATTTATAAAAAAATTATAAGATAACATTAATTTCAATATATTAATTTTTTATCAACTACATTATGCATTATCAATGAAATGGGTTCATTATTTTATACAAAATATAAATATTTTTGGAAAAAATTATTTAGATCTACTATATATCTTAGCATGGTAAATAGTAATCCAATAGAGACTTAGATTAACATTAAACTATTATATGGGAATGAAAACACGGTATGAAGTTAATTTCATTCGATAAAATAGATATTAACATTATAATAATATAAATTTTACATAAATACACCCCCATGTGTTTTAAACCTAGGATACAACAAAAGTTTTTGCGGTGGGACATCAAATTTACCTGAAACTGTCTCAAAAAATTAATGATTTTATAGACCCAAAATCAAAAAATACATTAGAATAATTTTAATAAAAAAGGAATGTGAAAAATCCCACGTTTATTTATGGCCTAAAACTACTTATGTAGTTAAAATATATTTCACCACAACATTTTTTCTTACAGTCTAGTTGCTTCTAATCATTCAGTTTTATCTTTGGACAATCATTTGTAGAACGACCCATTTTGTTACATTTAGAACATTACACTATCTATTTATTATAATTGTACCTACCACTACTATGTAATTTTTCATTGTAATTATGAGACATATTCTATACATATCAACATTAAACAAACTTATAAGACTTCTTAATGAATTCACCATTTTTCTTTTCATCATAATTCTCAAAAACTAAAAATATAACATTCTTACCATCAGATTTCACTGATCAGTTATTACCTTTACTTAATGTGATATTGATATATTTTTTCTTAATGTAAATGTATATATAATATTTAGAATACACTATTTCATCCTTTTCAGAACAATTCACCTATTTATAATAAATTTATAATTTATAGGATGCAAAATACCTTTTATATCATGTCTTAAATCCTACGCAAAAATAATTAATATCATTATCAAGATCAAAGATAAAATTTTGTTTATACCATGATAATCAGGCGAAGTTTCCTTCATATGTGGCCAATAGGTTACCTCGATTAGGTTCAATTATATTAAATTTTTTCCATCCTTAGTAAAAAATCCCATTGAAAAGTTTTATCATGAATATATTTTTAGATTCATCCCATTCAAATAAATTAATATATTAAATTTAATTAATAGTATTAACCACATTATACCATTGATTAAATTATCCTTAACAATGGAAAATATAAAAACATACGTTTTGATGATCTGAACATCCCATGACATAGATTATTTTTTATTTGTTTTAATACATACATTACCTACAATTGTGATATAAGAACCACTAATTTTATGTGGGTGTTTCCCTATATGATATTCCAATATTTCAATTTTTTATTGTGGAATATGTTTCTGGTATATGGCTTTTATACCACCACTATTTATAGCCTACATAAACAAATACATCACAGTGACTAAATACCCTATTCCAATTACTACCATTCCATGTAACTAATTCATAATGATATTACCCCTTTTCATCCTTCCTATATCAGGTTCCATTTTCCCTCTATAGAAAGTCATTATGAAAAGATATTGTTTTGATGAAGTAATATAATAATTATAAAAGTATGTATCATTTTAACTTAACCATAAAGTAACATATTTTATGGGTTTTCTATTAACATTATATTAATCTCAAAAGTTATCTAAACCTCCTTCATATACAAACTATATGAAAATGGCCTTAAAAATTACATATTAAAGTGACTTTAATATATAATTAACATTCTTCAATTACAAAAGATCTTTTATGATTAATTATTTAGAGTTAAGTCTTAAATATTTTATAAAAACACATATATTAAAAAGTTGACACTTTTATTTTGAAATCATTTTTCCAAAAAAAAAATCATTTAAGACATTGTAAATTTTTTTGGAAACACCTACCCAATTTTGATACTGGCCTCATATTTTTTGTTATTCATCCTCAAATACAATTAATATCATTTTAATATGTGTTATAAGAAAAAAAATTAGTATGGGACATAAAAACAAAGAAATAAACTGTTAGTCGATGAATACTTATAAAAATTATCACTTCTAAAATTAATTTTTTTGTTGTATATAAATATTTCCTATCCTATGATATAACATTCTATGCCGAAACAATTTCATAAATAATACCATAAAAAATATCAATGTAAAAAATAAAACTCATTAAGGTTTCTATGAAATCATGAAAAAAGAATAATATATTTTAAACAAAGTAATATGTTTCAAACATATGAAGTAGAATATAATCCCCCTTAAATTTTTAAATAATAATACTTCCATATAAAATATAACTTGCATAGGAAAATAATTTAGGAAACATGCGACGTCATTTTCATATCATTATTACACTCACAGGGAATAACCATCTACATTTTAATTAGAGTTACCATCACAGTTAAACATAAATTAATCATCATATTTTTACCTGGAATAGACATAATACTATATCATAATAATCTCTTTGTAGAAACCAAATTAGTTCACTCCATCCCATTACCTAAGGAATTAGACAGTTATAACAAACTCACCAGCCCTCAATTTACAATAGAACCACCCATCATCATAAACAATTCCAAAAAATCATAACCTACAAATTGAATAAATAGATTTATTTTAATTTTAGAAAAAAATAAAATTTATGGTTTATTATTTTGTGAATGTAAATAACAATTAATATTGTTAATTTTTTCAGTAAAATATCTGTCCCTTTTGAAATAAATTATTTTTAATGAAACTCTGAACATATAAAATATATAAATTTATTTGGAAAGAACCATATAAACATGTAAAAGAAGTTTTAATGAAAAGAAACGAGTAATTATGGTAAAAAGATCCATTGATGTTTTACCTGTTAGAAAAAAACATTCCTTCAATATTTTTTTTAGAAAAGTCACAAAGTAGCTCATTTGGAAAACATCAAAATGATAAAATTAAAATTATTTTTCAAAAATTCAAACTTGGGTAAAAATATCATTACAAAACCATATAACAATAAAAAAAATCTTATTTAAATTTTTTTTATGTAATAATCATATGGATATAAAATAAAAAGTATTTTTTTGGGAAACATTAAAGAATATACTAAAAGAAGATCCATCACATTGAGTTTGACTCATCATATACTTTTTTTACCCTTATAAGTATTTAAAATATGATAATTTAAACTATAATAATTTTTTTAAGTTTATTATTTCATATTTCCCTTAAATTTTTATATTTATTTACATAATCAAATAAATTCATGTTGAATGTTGTGATGACATATTGTTCAAATGTTTAAAATGTCTTATGTATATTGACTATGGTCAAAGTAGTCATTAGCCCATATTCTCCAGAATAATAATGAAGAAATATTTATAATTTTTATACATCAATTATACATTTAAAACTGATCATGAATGAAACTTATGAAAAATGAATTTTGTTACAGTCATAGATACAGTAGGTAGTACGTACGCTTGGGTAATATATCCATTTTTCAATGATCATAATCGAAATAGGTTAAGTAGTATTTTAAATTTCCAAATACACAATAATATAATAAATATGATATAATTTCATTAATTATACATATAAATTTCATCAATGTGTTGTGGTGATTAAAAATGAATAACATAACTTCCTAGAGGGGGCATTCCACATGTATGCTTGAATGACATTTTAATTTTCTAATATTAGGAAAGGTATGAAAGTATTTATTATATTATCTTTAAATAATGTCATAGTTTTCCTGAATATCATATATATAACTAGAATAAATCATTATAAATCATCTTTAGGGATGATAATGGAAATCAGACTACCTCGATTCATGAGGCTGTGGACCACCGTACACATGAATAATTAATTACATTCCCATTTGATGGATGCTGGAGATGGGTATAAGTTATTATATTTAAATAAAAACATCTTAGTACATTGATTATATCAATGTAATTATTTTACAATATTTTAATAATATTTGAATGATGTGGAAGAAAGAGTAAAACTAAGACATGCGATAAAAACAGTAACTCTTCTTTATAAAGTTACATTTGATTAACACATTGATCCCTATAAGGTGGGTATTTTCCCTAAAACCAGACCTCTATAATGAAGTAAGGGATTCTATAAAGGCGCCATGGAAGGGGAAAAATGCGTTCATAAGTGTGATGAGATGGTAATAAGAGATTCACTTTTATATGAAATTGGAGGGTCACTCATGTAATTTCTCAAAACATTAAATTAATCTAAATTAACTTTTAATTCCAAATAGAACAAAACTGATATATTTTTAATATAGGATTGTTATAGGGACATATAATCTCTTAAAATAAACATTACACATGTTTTGATTATGTTTTTATCTTTACCTTCTTGTTTTAACCCCTAGTTAACTCATTCCACACTTAAAATGACAATAATGATATTCCATCTTTTGAGAGTACATTTTTTTGTAAATGGGAAAGACTCATATAAATAAATCATTATTGTAATTATTAACAATATCACAATAACTATGATGAATCTAATATTTTTAGAAATTTAATAATATTTTATTTGAATAATATTTGTTATTTAATATCATTAATGAAAATATTTAGAACTGTTCATTAATTTTATTTTAATAACACAAAGAAAACAAATTAAAATATTAATATATATTTCAATACATCTTTAAAATTTCATGATCATCTAAAAAATTCATGAATCAGTTTAATTATCTCAAAATGTAATATTTTTAATATTTTAATTATCATTTATTTGATGTTTCATTAATTGAATATATAATGAGTTAACGTTGTCTAAGAATTTATATAAATTATTTCTTTAAAAAATAAAAATGAATTACCATGATGAAGAAAAATATTTAATCTCTAAAATTAATATTTAAAACTTAGAACTACCTCTAGTAATCCCAATGTTTAAAATATTATAGTTATTAAAATAATTGGTGTTAAATTTTTAATTTTTCTTTAAATAAAATATAAAAAAGGTTATAATCACATTAAAATGGCCAAAATACTAAAAATAACCAACTAATGGATTTTTATGTAATAAATTGACTCATAAAATAAAAATAAGGTGGGAGATACAATCATTTAATAGTTCTTACCAATTTATTTTTTAATTTAATTATTAGATTTCTCGTAACTATGGTAACATAAATTAATAAGGTTATTATACATGATAACCAAAAAGAAAAGGGACCTATTTAATAAATTTTAACCCATTGATTCCAAATATTTAATCCATTTTTTTAAAATTCAATAGACATAACTGTAATAATTATTTTTAAAATTAATTAAATAAAACTCAACTAGAAAAACTTTATTTTAAAAGATTGGATATTTTATGTATAAAATGTTTTTATTTAAAATAAATGTATAATATTCAATTAAAAAAATATAATTGTATTACCTTAAATAAAAAATTTCTAATTAAATTTTAACAATCAACCAAAATATAATTTTAACTTATAGATAAATGAAAACAAAATAAATCATTCCCTAAAAATATATATTTTTCACTATTCATTGAAAATCAATATTTTCAATAAATTATCACAAATAAAAATTATTATTATTTTGAAAATATGAATTAAGAAAAGAAATTATTTTTTCATGTTACAATAATATAATTTTGAAATTATGATTATGATTAAAATCATATAATACACAAAATTCCAATTTAGTTAGAAATATTTTATTTTCCATTTTAACTGAAATAATGGTCAAATATTTTTATAATGAATACCACACTAAAAAATATAAATAAAAAATATATGAAATATTTCTATATCAAAATTACTTAGGCTATTAAACCAATACTTATTGGGATGCATGAGTTCACATGAGGTGTCTAAATTTGACCATGAGTTGAACTAAAAATTTAATCTTCTGCATAATGAAACAAAGATTATGTCATTTTGAGATAATATAGTGGGTAATTTAAAATTTTAATGATTACATGAATATAAAAAATTAGTATTATTTTTAAATGATAAGTTTAAATTACAAAAAAATTCAAAAGTCTACACTGCTGGTCGCCAGATATATATGTGTTTTTTGAATTTAACTTAGTGGTTAGAGGTTGTTTATATAGTTATATCATCATTATGTAGGATGATATTATGAATTATTATAATAAGTATAAATAATACAATTTTTAGCCATATTTTTAAACAAAAAAATATACCCTTCATTAATAATTCATATGAGTTCCCTTACCGAAGGATTTTCTGAATGGGGTTTTCCATGAATCAACATATTTATGTAGATGTTATTGTAATGGGAATATATTTAATTAATTTTATAATGACTTCTCTATAACCATGTTGAATACACTATTACTTATTATAAATTTTGTTTAAAACAGAAAATATAGTATTTTTATTGTATACAATTATGTATGATTGGGAAAACATAATGGAATTATGAATTTTACGAAAATGAAAGTATATTTTTAAATAATGAATAAGAAACATTATCTATCTACTTAATGACGTGGGCATGTAATAATAATAATAATTAGAATATTATTTAAATTTATACTATATACTGTAATCTTAGTGGAGTATTTTGGATGATATAGAATAATACCTAGAAATTGAATTGAAATATGTTATTAAATTATAAATGTCATTAAATATGAATGATTTTAAATTTGATGATAATGGAGATTAAAGAGTTATATAACACTAATTATGAGGATTTCCATCAGATTTTGGGACATGACAAAGAAATTGGAAGTAAGAAATAATTTTCTTATAATATATAAAATATAATAATGAATTAGGAATTTAACCCTAAGTTTTATGGTTTTTGAATCATTTTAAAAATTATTTGAGTAATCTAACAGAATTTATAGATTATGAAATAGGGTAAGTTTAGTTACTCTTGATGATGCAGAAGGTAATAAAAGTGAAGAAGGTGGTATGAGCCTGGTTTTGATGTTCCCAACAAAATAATTCATCAAAAAAACATTATAAAAATTTAATATTTATTAATTGAATATTATTGGATGTGGTTATGAGAAAATTTTAAAGGTATTGTATTGTAATGGGGTGAACATGTGGAATGTATTAATACCCTTATTGTGTTCTAAATAGTAAAAAAATTCCAAACTACAATCAATATAATATTGAATTTACATTCTCTCCTATGAGTTTGAGAGATGGTGATCCATTACGGAGGATGTAGTTAACGATTTACTGATTTTGTAATCCTTTGTAGTTTTGAAAAGTTTTATTTCTTTCATCACATACACTATTTTTTGATACAAATGTGGTGGGTGGATATCAATGATGAATTTATATAATAGTATATATTCATTATTGTCTCCCTATTAATAGGGTTAGTGTGAGAATACAATGACAATATCTTGCCTCACCCACTGATCATATTAGACACCCATGATAAATTATATATCTATATAAATCATTTAACCCATTAGTACAATATGAGATATATCAAATACCTACAAAAGATTTTTTTAGATGATTATGTCTTCTAACATCTCTAATTTGGGATATAGTTAGATGATGAGTACAAGTAGTATCCCAGATAATATTACATGATGGGTGGGATGGGTGGAGATAGGTAAATCATCCATTATCCATGATATGAGAACACTATGGATGGTAATTCACCTGAGTGGTGACACACATCCTCACACAAAAATGTAGGGTTAAGGTGGACTATAAAAAAACCGATATTATCTATACCCATAAACTAGAAATAAAGGATTGGGAGTACCATATATTAAATGAAAACCCTATAGATCTTTATTTTGACCATTCTACCACTTTAAAAATCTAGCCTTAAAGTTATATATCTCTTCCAGCATTCAGACATGTATACCCTTCTAGAAATAATGATTTGAATTTCCTCTATGAGATATGTGTATTTAATATTGTACCTATGAGATAGTTGTTTATTTATATTTACTTTAGTAGTACTTAGATATGTTGAAACATGTATTTCCACCACCATATCCTACATATGAAACAAGGTTGAATTGTTAGCTATGATTTTTAGGATGGGTTGTAAGATATGATTATAATTATTTTTTAAAGACCTTTTTTATTTTTTGATAATGATAAAAATGATAAATGGTAAATGATTCTTCATACATGTGATTTCAATACACATGAACAGTTTCTATAATTTTCGTATCACTAATTCATGTCGGTACTAGATGTCATGGGGTTGGATCACTATTTTCAATGACCATACTATGTATTGTTTTGATCAATCTCACAAGTGTAATTACAAATTTTTTACCATATGTCTAGAAATATTAATTTATACAGATGAAATATGTTAATAGATCATAAATATGGATCATTTATGTGGGTACTTAGTGTAGAAGGGACCATAGGATGACGAACACCTTCATTTAATGAGAATAAATTTTTCTGGAATTTGGGATGTTTAGGATTTATTAGTGGTTTAAATATATTTATTATAATTTTATCACATGGATATATATATATATATATATTTATTATCGAATTTTTATGATTTATATTTCACACACACACATATATATATAGTGAATTTTTTATGTATGAATAAAAGAGGATGGTAAATTAGAGGTAACGCCTTTAATGGATTGTAGATACCTTAACACTGTTTTCAATCCATTGGCATAGTTGAGGTGGGCTTGGGGAGTTTATATACTAATAATCCTAGTAATGAAATATTGGTATCAGAGTGATATGATAATTTATGGAATAGGGAACATGTTATTTTAGTTGGAATTTAATAGACATAATTTTATCATTGATATATAGTACTTGTATTAACAACATGGGACATTGAAAGCATGAAACATATTAGTGAAACATAATTGAGACACAATTATGTGGAATAAGATTTTAATGTGGGATCATGATTCTTATATATCCAGGGAATGAGTTTTCAATTACATATTTTAATTAATTACATCAATGGATAGTTCGTATGATCAAGAATAGTGGGAGATATATTGAAATTCCCCGTCATTTTGTATAAGTGAAATTTTGAGATAGAATCTATGATATTATGGGAATGTATTTTTGAGATTGGTATATTGATTAATGGAAATTTTTTTGTCATGAAAATATAATATGTATACTATAGATCATACATTATGGTAGAAATATGGATAATGGATTTCGGAGGACCCAAGTAGACTGACATCTAAATCTTGCTTCACGGTGGTGTTGATTCCTTTAATGATGACAAAGGAAGTCAATAATGTTTTTTAATTACTCACTTCTATTATATTATTTTAATTAAATATTTATCTTATACTTGTGACATGTCATAGAAACTATATAATTTCTTGTGATGTTGGGACCCATACCCTGATATGCATTAAATATAGTGATACTAGTGGATACATTGATGTTATAAGATACTTATGACTGGTATAGCACAACATATCCATAGTGGATGATTTATAGTAGTCATGAGTATTATTGTAATGGATTACTTCTATAATATAAATTCTTATATATACCAAACATGTGGAGTTGTTTTAATGAATGATAGTATTATGTTTTCTCTCAGTTTGAATCAAGGGGACTCAATATGAGAATGCGTTGTTATTATTCTCATTCATGATAAGACAACATTATTCTTTTAGTTTATTTTTATATATATTGGAAATTCAGGATGGGGATTAGTTAGACAGATGGTGATAGGAATTATGTTAATAATTATATGGGATTTTCATCACCATCATTCTCAAGTTCAACAATATATTTGAGCTTGGTTCAATCTTTTTCTCTAGGCATTGAGTGTGTACTGACTAATTTTAGTTAATTTTTATAACATATAGGTAATTTCTATATATGTGAAATAATTAGTGATATCGTATTCATGATATATTGTTTTTATTATATTTAATAGAAATGGGTGGTAGTGTTTCTTTCATTTGGGAAATGTAGGGGGGTCTCGATCATCTTTCCTAGTTGGTAGATTATTTAGTGCATCTGAAGGAATATATCCCCACTATAATAGATGCCTATGTTATAGGACATAGAGAGTTTATTATTATAATAATGGGTTCACCAATGAGTTTAAATTTTACTATTAGCCTAATATTATTGTTTTATTTTGGTGATGACTCATTGATATGGGAATGTTTGGAATATATATTCACAAGCGTTGAAATTTAATTGTTCTGTGGTTTTTTTCGGTTCTTTAATCATGTTATTCATTGAAACTGAGGTATTATTGTCATATTCATCATAGTAAGCCTTTGGAGGTCCCATCAATCCCTTATAAGACACTCATTATGTATGGTTTTTAGGGGGGATTGTCTTTTTATATAAATATTAAATATAGGTTGAGATAATGCTGATTTATTTTTTGTAATATTAAAATAATTCCAATTTATCGAATAATATGACATCATATGATGGATTATTGTATCGGGAATTCAATTTTTCATTGGAAATTGAGTTTTTTATATTATTTTACTATGTTAAGAAACCCATTATTTTGTATAGATGACCTTGAATTTCAGGTAACTCATGAGTAGTGAATTGTGAGTGGATATATTTTTATTTTGAAATCTAAATCTCTTCCCCAAATTAGGATCTTGGTGTGTTTTCAAAGATATATGATTAATTCTAATGAGATTATAAGTAAATTTTTTGGAGGATTCATGTATATATTTTAATAGTTGGCTGTTTTGAATAATGTTGAGATTAATTTTAGTAATGGATATAAACTCTTGTGGGAATATTTTTCAGAAAATACAATCCTCATCTCTATTTTTTTGTGATGAAAACCTATTAAGGTAATCCTCAAGTTTTACCACTAAATGAAGAGGTATGTGTTATTATTATAGTCTATGGATATTTCCTACATATTTCATGAAAAATGTTTGATTGGATATTTTTTATTATGGGATCGAATATTTATAAAAATTTTACTTATGTTGTATATGGATTGTTTATTTTCGAGGATTGAATGTTTTTTTTGATTGAATAAGTAATACAATATGTTTCCCATTAAGAATGATTTTTTATTTTAATAGATAATTGATTTTTGATTTTGTGTCGATGTATTATTTATTACTCATTTTAATTTGAATTAAATGATTTAGTGTCTTGATTGATCACAAAATGTGTTTATTTGTAAAAATTTATTCGTTAGATTAAAAGGATAAATTTGTTTTTTTAGGTTGATCAGGGTGATTAATTGAAAAATGTACATCACCATTGATTCTATAATTGGGTATCTGTCATTGTATTGGTGGCTTTATAGTTTTTGGGTGAGGTCATAATTGTGCACATATGTGTAGAAATAATTTTAAAATAAAAATAATTATTTTATAAATATTTTATATTAATTTTATTAACCTATACCCACATTATTAATATCACTTGTGAGTAAACAGAGGGTGTGGGGATATGGTTTGATGTAGTTCGACTAGAGGGGTCATTGGAATCAATAGAGCATGGCCAAAGGATTGTAAAAGCATAAAAATTAGTAATGTTCATTGATCCAAAATCCACTATTTAAATCCAGAATCTCCTCCTTTTATTTTATGATAAATTACTGAATCCTTTAATTAAATAAATATATTTAATTCACTAGTGTCTCATTATATCAATTCACATGGATTCATTGAAAATTTATGAATGAGTTTTTTGATAAGCTAGAGTGAAATTCTAGGTATATTTTTAGACAAATACAAATAACAACTTTTTTCAATTGAATCTTGAACCATGACATACCATGTTAGAAATAGCACGAATATATGAATCAAAAATTATCAAAATCAAAACGATAAATTTCTTAAATACAAATAGATTTAATAGTGTATATTGAGGTTTTTAATACTCTCTATTTATGTTAGGGCCCATAAATTTAGATTTTTGAAAAAAATATCAAATCTGAAATGAGAGTTTTGTGATCTAACATCCCCTGATGTTTGGTGAAATCATGTAATGGTAAAAAATTATTTATATCCTTGAGTGGAGCTCAGGGACAATTTAGCTTGGTAGATGGCCATATTGGTGTAGGATGTTAGATATCTCATCCTACGGATGATAACAAGCCATGTGTCATGAGGGTTTTAATGCATGACACTTCCTAATCATTCTAATGGGGAAATATTTCTATCCATATTATTAGATGAATAGACCATTAAAATCTAAAAATAGTTAACTAATATAATTCAACTCCAGCCATATGATTCAATAATTATACAATTGTTATAAGGTGGTCTAGGATGCATCACAATTCGAGTAACCCGATAATGTAGATTAGATGATTTACCTGGGAGTGGGGATTGATACAGGGTACTGATAAATTTAGTGCAATGGGGTCCAATAGATAATTTGTAAATATATATCTAATAGGATATAATTGAATCAATTGGATTAGGTTTTCCTCGGAAAAAGTGTGGGGGGGGGGCACCAAAAACCCCTTGATAGGCCAACAAGTCATGGGGCATGTGTGTGAGGGTGGGGTCCAAATTCAAATCCAAACATTGAATTGGACTCCAAATTTCATTATGGACCCATTGAAACCATGTATTATTAATTCAATTATCATATTATGCATAGCTTGGGAATCAAATTAATAAATTCATAAAAATAAAAATAATAATAATAATAATAATAATAATAATAATTGTTATAATAATAATAATAATAATAATATTTGTCTAAAAAAATTACAACATAATTCTATGTTATATGACTTGGTAAATAATGTTAATAAATTAAAAGAACTCAGTGGTAAGATGATGGTTGGGAATGTATATCATGTTTATTTGGTATAATCATATTAAATATTATTGTTACCTAAAATAATAAATTTTTTTATACATTTCTCTAAACATAGAAATGATCTTGAATTGATCAATCAAATGATTTTCTTATATAGATGATGTAGTGAAACTGATATTTTGTGATGAATCACATAAAATATTATGCTAGAATAAATATAATATATTATTATAGTTTTATAATGATTTTTCATGAACCACATTGAAAACACATTTAGATTTTATTAGTACGATATAAAATAAATAATCTAGGGCGTTGATCAAATATGATTATTATGAATAGTGAAAACAAAATGGAATGAATTTGATTATGAAAATGAAATTAGAATATTAGAAAAACTAAAATGTGATCTAACTACTCAACCAAGAGATGTAGTAATAATGAGGTTCAGTGGCTTCAATAAATTCATGGTAATGAATGTAATAATCCAAAAGTTGATTGGATGTTACGTAACACCACGAGTTATTGTGAATTTTTTATAATAAATTAAATTTCATTGATAGATTGTGTTAATCACATCACCGTGTTAATATTTCCCAACACATGACACTAGCTTAGTTTTCGTTACACATGACACTAGGTTTTAACAAAACCATGATATATTTTTAGTATAGTTATTTAGAAGTGACCATTATAACATATTTGTTAAAACTATTGAGTTTAATAGTAATTAATAATTTTAAAATATTATATATAATGGTACTGTATAAATACAAATTATTGATAAAAAAATATTTAATTTTTAGTAATGACTTTATTTGTTTTTAAAAATACTACATTCTCATAAGTTTCTCTTTGTTACTTTATATAAATAAAAATATAATTATCTTTTGTCACATTTAATAAATTAATTTGATAAAATAAAATTAATTTTTTTAATCATTATGTCAAAATAATCTTAGGGAGAAAATTCAGTTTTTGGATACTAATTTTAATTTCTGAGTAATACTAAAGAATTATACATTTTAATAGAAAACTTCATTTTAGTTAATTTATTTATAATGAAAAATTATTTTTGAAAATTTGTTTAATGTAAAATTTGTTCAATTATAAATACCTAAATCGAAATTTGTTCTTTAGGAGAAATTTCATATCGAACATGGTCATAAAAACATTGCAAAATTTTGAACATTTTCTATTTAAAACCATTCTTTCACGTTTATTAGGTGGGATTAATTTTAAATTAAAATTTTCCTCTTCAATGAATTTAATGTTTACTAATTACATTTAAATTTAGAATCAGACTAATTTAGATTATTTAACGGGTTTTATATTATTTTTTTACAAAATTGAAAACTTTAAAAAGTAAAAAATTAATTACTGTACTTAATGTAAAAATTGGTTTACACTGGGTTTTAAGTAAAAATATAAGTATTATAATGACCTATAAAAATTTTTAGAAACTATTTTATTGTAATATTTTGGCCATATACCTTATATAATTGGTAATGATCCATTATTAGAGCCTTATGTCGTGAAAATAATGTGGGTGGAATTCATTCTGTTAAAAAAATTACAAGTGTGCCACTCACCTCACTTATAAATGGCCATGCCTCTCATCTATTCTTGAAAACCTAAATCCCTTTTGTATCGGCCAATAAAGAATAATATAAACTGTTAAGGTCCATCCTCTCATTTTATATGACTTCTTTTGGATATAAATCTAGTAAATAATAAGCCTTTTAGTGAAAACCTAAGGAGTAAACCCAATAAGAGGAAACATTCATCAATGAGAATTATTATTTATTTTAATCTACCTAAATAAAATCTTATTATTACATTTCTTTATACTAAACATATTTATTAAAATTTATTTATTTTTTGGTATGTTTATGTAATGATGTAAAACCATATCCACTTCCATCCAATGGGATTCGAAATCATTGTTAATATGTTTGGAAGACTACCCGCTTGCGAACCAATATCATTCTTTTTTTCCTCTACCACCTCTCATGATTTAAAATAATTATATATTTATTGGTTAAATATGATATTTAAGATATTATTATAGTAATATAATTATTATATCACATATAACATCATGAATTTCATTTTGTGGGAATTTGATAACGTTTATTCTGTGTATTGAGGACTACGACCACACGAAGCAATGTTATTCGTTGAAACACTACATGAAATATGTTAAGGGAGAATTTAATGGAAATATATGATATATTTCACATAAAAAAATATGTAGGGATAATATATATAATTTAATTTTCTTTCATTAAATCTAAAATAAAAACTTAAACGACATTCATTCCAATATATAACCTATCGTCTCCAAGAATGGTGTATTTCATTTACTATCACTGAATTTTATGGATTAATATAATTAAATATCTAATGAGTATATTGGATATTTTTATCACGTTTTATGTTATTAACATGATGTTGAAATTATCAATGTAATAGGAAAAAATATAACGATTAAAAAAATTGAAAAACAAACCAGTTATTTCCAAAATGGTAACACTAACACAAAATTGTTAATTAACATATAATAAATGGTCAGAATAAAATAAAATATGTTATGATATAAATAAATATGTCTCTATAATATGTTTTTAATATATTTTTAATTATTATAATGGAATTTCAAATGATTTATACGTAATTCATGACTTATGGTATGATATTATTTTTCTCAGTTTCCATTCTTTGAGACTTATGTTATCTTATGCATATGTAATATTTCAAAAGGTGTATATAAAAACATTTTGACATGTAATATAATGAATTTATTCATCAAAATAATATTTTAGGTCCCATTTAATGTTATTCTTTTATGGGGATTACGATTCAAGGTAACCAATATGTTAATTATTTTATGTTATAATATCATCATTTATCTGGATTGTTATAATTAAATTTCTGATGATAAAATCTTGTGATCCATATATCATGAAAACACGATTTTTCATGTCCTATGGTTATTCATTACATTATCAAGTAATAATACAATTTCTACACTCATTGGTAGTAAAAATAACTGACAAAATGGTTTTAATAAATCCAACTCTATTTATCAATTTGTTCATAAATCCATTGTATACCAAATCCATGTTTTCTATTTTTTCAATATTTCTATCATTCTTCTATAAATTTTTAAAATTATTTTTTACCCATGTTTGTAGTTCTAATTTTTTTTATAATGTTAATGTTCATATCATTTTTAAAAAATATTTATCATTTTGATTTTAAAGAAAATGATTAATATAAAATTATTTTAACATTTATTACATGAATGAAACATCTCATCATCCTAAAAAGTATTTTCAATGAATATTCCATTATAATATTTCATTTTTAATTTGAAATAAATATATTTCCAAATGATTTATAAACATAAAATGTTTAAAATTATTTATCAAAATAAATTTTCATCCTAAATGGAACGTGTTGATGTCACCAATTCTTTACAAGGGTTATCATTCGTTGATAAAAGTCTTATATTTTATTTGAATGATTAATGTTTATGATGACATGATATTTATGAAACATATTTCTCTTCCACGGGCTATACCATGATAATATTATTATGATACCTACTCATTTTCATACAATTTATGCTATGTTGAAATGATGAAATGGCTATGATACATGTCTCTTTTCCACAGAATCTAATATAAAGAAATATTTATGAAACTCATAACATATAAGGGATTATTTTATGATTAATGATTTTATTTTATTTTGGAAGACATAAATATGGGTTCAATTATGTTTTTTGTGTGATACCTATATCTCCCTAAAATTAATTGGGTAATGATTTATATCTAATGAGAGAGAGATAGAGGATAAGAATGGGGATTGAACACTATTCATTAATGGGATTTTTCAACATTGATGGTATTGGGAGTGAAACATTACTACAATAATGGTTTAGAGAGTTAACCAATTCAACTATGATGTCATTTTAAATGAACCTTGACTAATTTGAAAAATAGTTTCTATGATTATTGTTCTTCCAATGATTGTTATATTATGAAAATGTCTTTCTATCACAGATCATGTTCTTTGATCTCATTATGATTCTAGTATTATAAACTACCAAACATTATTCCATGACTTGGGTTTATGCTATTTGATATGCAGATTATGGGTTTTAAATACCATGATCAGGTTCTCATACCACAATGTTCATGTAATTCTTACGTATCTCCCTCTTTTACCCTCACTGATCATTTGATCTCACCCTTTCTTATATTTCATTTCACCAAGATATAATAAAATTTGTTGTGTATTGTAGAACTATGAAGTCCTCTAGTTATTAATAACATAGTGGGATATGATTTCGTTTAATTATAGACCAATTTTTTGGTTATATGATTCAATATACATTAATCCATTACAGAATTCAAGCATGTATTTATTTAATGTAATGAATATCAATTCAAATGATATAATATCTATTTATTTTTAGAATGTGTTTCTATATTTTGTTTTATCAGATAAGTTTAGTTAAACTTTGGAAACTATGATGACATATCCTTAGTGATATACCTAAGCACATGTTTAAGTATAAGTATAAGGGTGTGTTAATGTATAGGAAAATTTCAAATAATTTTTAAATTGTATAGAGAAATGGGTTTAATAAATTAAATCCTTTTATGGATATTACAAGTGGATCTAGATTAGAACAATGGTACCTTGTGTTAATGACATTGAAAAGGGTTCATTGATATGGACTTTACCACTACTGAGTGTATTCCAATAAGCCTAACTAAGCACCTGGATTGAAAATCCTAGGGGAAATGCTTTGGGAATTCACAAATTCATTATGAACCATCATTAATGATTTAAATATATGATGACTATGTAAGAAAAAAATATAATCCTATTTTTCCATACATTAACTAATATATCATTATTTAGACTCATAAAAGATTTTTTTATGATTATGTGGTTCCCCATCATGATTATAGTTTAATACAATAAGATTATTAGTATTAGTTAATTGTTGGAACCTAAAAGATCCATAAAAATGATGACTGTGATGGACAGTGAAATGATTTTCCATAGGATAATAAATATTATTACAGAACTAGAACTGAAAATTTCATTGCTATTCTCACACAGCTCTCTAAAGATATGAATCATGATGTACTCCCAAATGATGTAAAGAGAGAAAAATATTTTGTTGATTCATTCATGTGGAAATATCTACCTTATTACATTCGGTCATATTATCCACTAGTATTTGGACAATTGATTAACACCACAAAAAATACATTTTCCATTATGTAGTGTTCAATACATGAAAATTTCACTTGGGATGTGTACCATTTTGAAGGTGAAGTGGATTAATGGCATACTCTTATCATGAATACAAGGAAACTGAATGAAATTGAATCTATATATTAGGACGATTTTAGGAAATTATTTTTTCAATAAGTAAATCTATTGTATTATTCATACGAATATGGAGAAATGTTTCCATGAGATAAATAAAAATTATGTTGAATCCATTCGTTCATATGAGGAATATTTTAAAATAATATCGAGGTACACTTATGGTAGTATAATCTAACTTGAAATTATGATATATTAATTACTTAATGGCATAAAACCAAGAACGAAAATGGTTTTATCCATAAGATAAATAAATATCTATAATAATATTTTTCGATGTGATAGAATAGTTAAAATCGAGGTTGGAGTTATATATCAATCTTGTAGTCTTGATAAGAAGTGAAATATAGAATTCAAACAAAAATGAAAGAAACATGTAAAAAAATATGATGATATTTACCATATGCTTAATGTGTGGAATAAATCCTGAAGGAAATTTTATTTTGGGGACTAGTAAATATTTTAATTTGAAAAGGTAAGGTCATTAGGAAATTCAGTTCTCATGTGACATGAAAAATTTATCTAACTACGAAAACAGTGAAAATGTTTCACAGAATGAACCACCATCCTTCATGTTATTCAAATTAATTGAGTATGGGAACTATTATAACCAGTGACTAAATAAAAATTATAATGTTTATGATTGAAAAATGAAACTTGTTAAGCCAAGGGATTGGGTAAATCTCTTACGATCACTATTTCTGACAAGGGTTGTGAGAAATACATGGTGAAATGTATACATACTATCCACTTTAGAACTGGTAATGTCTTATATTATTATAGATCTACCAATTAATTCATATTTAAAAATATTTATAAGGATTTAAATATTCCAACCAAATTTTTCTATATATAATTAGTAGTGAAAACCATAATGGTAAGAGGATCACATCCCACATATATGATTCCTCTTCGGTTGAAATTGGCAAGAATGGGCATCCATTAAAACTTGAAATTTTTTCCCCTGATGAATTTGATGTTATCTTGAGAATTTATTGGATTTCTATAAATTAATCCCACATAAATTGTATAGTAAGAGATGTAATGTTTGATATTCTAAAAAACATATTATCATCTATTAATGTGATTATAAGAATTAATATCTAATGTAGATCTCATCCATTTCATTGCTTATGGTTCCCATTTATATAGAGTGTTTATCTTAGATGGTGAGGGAGAAACTTGAAAACGATTATATGACAATTGTGATGGAATTTGGTGATGTATTTTTAGATGATAATCCTACTTATTCACAAAAACATGACGTTTAGTACTCACTAAAACACATACATGGTTTACAAAACAATTTTAATGACTCTCTATAGGGTGGCCCCAATTGATTTATAGGAATTAAAGGAGTATCACTAAGAGAAAGATAAAAATGGATTTATTCGGACAAGTGTGTCACATTGGGATGCACCAATTCTTTTTATTAAAAATATATATGGATCGACGTGACTCTACATTGATTATTTTTATTTGAACAAGATCATGATCATGAAAATAGAACCTCTATCCTATATTCATAATGTATTTGATCAACTACATAGAGATCAATATATTTCCAAGATTGGCCTTCTTTTGGATATCATTAATTAAGTTTCAATATGGTGAATACACCCTAGATTTAATTCCTTACATGGTATGGTCCATATAACTATATAGTAATTTCATCCAGTCTTCATAATTCCTCTTCTATCATCATTTATTTAATAAATAGATTCTTTATAAATTAACACGATCATTTTTTAGTCATCTTTTTAGTTGATATTATCATATATTACAAGAGAAATAAATAGAATTAAGACTACTTTAGAATTTAACTAATGACCCAAAAGTGCAATAAAATATATTAATAATCTAAAAATATTTAATTTTGCAGAAAAAGGTTTCATTTTTGGGTCTTCTATTTTCAATAGAGGCTGTATCGGTAGATCCATCAAAGATGGAAGTTGGGGAATGTAGTCCCAAACTAATCACAGTGTTTGGGATACACATTTTTCTTATTTTATTTGGATATTATTGATTATTTGTGGACAATTTCTCATGACTATCTAATCCACTAATGAAGATATCTTGGGGGAGCCAAGTTACTTTTGATAGATGAATGGTAGGAAAATTTCAAGGATTCAGAGAAAATATTAGAGAGCACACATATGATTACAATACCATGTATTGGAGAAGGGTTTGTAATATATAGTGATGTGTCTAATAAGGTATTTATATGTTTCCTTAAGAAAAATTAAATTGTTATATCTTATGCCCCATTAAATTGTAAACTCAAGAGAGATAATACCCATCTCATGACATGGAGAAATGTGTAGTTAGTTCTTCATTAAATATTTAGAGAAATCATATTTATGGAAAAAAGATGTTATATATATAACAATAACAAGGGTTTATAATATAAGTTCACAAAAATAGACTTTAATATGTTCTAAATAAGATGGGATGATTAAATATTATGACTTCTAAATAGATTTAAACCATATTAAGGATAACAGGGTTGCTGATTCTTTGAGTCAAAAAGATTATTCAATTTAATTCATAATGAGGATTAAAAAATTTCCATTATTTCTAGATTTTAAAAGAATAGATCTAGAAATCCTAAAGGGAGCCGACATATATAATCTTTCTTAATTGATTGTTCAAACATATATCCATGTAATGATTATTGAGAGCCAGAAGGATGATGTGGATCAAAAAAACAAGGACATAAATATTTATATGTTTAACATTGATCATCATTGATTGATAAATTTCATAAGCCATGTATACGTTCCTTTCATTCTTCATTTTAAGGATTTATTACTGGAAGCTCATATTTCATCGTTATATACTCAATTGTTATTTAAAAATAATAATAGAGAATTGAAATATTATTTTTGGTGTGATGGAATAAAGGAAGATATCCCAGAGTTTGTATCTCAATGGTTATTATATAAAAAAGTTATGTCTGAATGAGAAAAGACTAAGGGGGTGTTGCATCCATTACCCATACCATAATAGAAAATGGAAAACAACATCATGGATTTTGTTATTAGACACCCCAACACCCCTAAAGGGAATAATATTATGTGGGCTATAATAAATCACCTTATATATTCAAAACACTTCACTGCTATCAAAGAAGTATTCCCTATACAAAAACAATTCGGGATATATATTAAAGAATTCGTAATGTTACATGATGTACCATATTCCTTTATGTATTATTTGGTAATGAGGATTAACTCAAATTGTTCATAAAGTTTTCAGCATGATCATGATAAGTAATTTATTTTAAAAATGTTGTATAATTTTCAAATATATGTTTACTGTGATAGAAAAAATAAAACCCTAGAGGATATGTTGAGATATTTTTATTTTGAGTTTAATGGTTTTTGGTATCAGCACCTTCTTCAAGTATGTTTTTAAAAATTAATAGATTTATTTCAATAATTCGAATCGATTCTTATGATGGCCTATTTGGAAAAAAAATATAGTGCTTAAAAAATATCACATTTTGTTAGAGAATGAAATATATTGTTACCTCAGATAGCTAATGAAATGTAATAAATCTATAAATTCATTCACAAAAACATCAAGGTATCATAGGGTTAGTAGAAAATATTTGATGATAGTCATTAGTGTGATCATGAATTTGAAGGTAGTGATAAGGTGTTTATAATAATTTCTAAATGGAGAAATTTTATGAGATTCATGGAGAAATAGTAACTAATCCCTAGGTATATTTTTACATTCAAAATTATTTATCATATCAGGATTTAATCCTAAAAGATGGTTCTTCCAATAAACAAAACTAAATTCTACCATATGATCCTTGTATAACTCCTATAGAACTACATACCTGACCATTCACACGTTTTTAATCTAGAGGACTTACCATTAGAGAATGTTTTTTCTTATGAGAAAAAACTAGTGGAGATTATGGATCATAAAAAAGAATGTTTTATGAAACAATACTACTCACCTGGTGATTATATTTTGGTGAAACCACATGCTTTATGAATCTATGTGGAAACATGAGGAGATGACGATGAATATGTATCCTTATTTTTTAATATTAGAGGGATGAATTTTAAAGAAATATTTCCTTTTAATGGTAGTAGAAATTAACATCATGAGTATTTGGGACCTTTTTACAAATAAATTAAATTTATATTATATATTTCATTATAATCTTCATCGGGTTAAGCATTATCTACACAAAACACATGGTTATCTTTTGATATACAAAAGATAATGTTTTAACATAACCACAATATTTTATTAATATAGTCCGTTAAATGAGTCCATTATAACCTATACATTAAATGTAGTGATATGCATATTACTAACAAAATTTTAAATATTTTTTATAATGGTTCTATTTAAAAAAATATTTTGATAAAAAAGAACATATTTTTTAAAGTCATTATATTTTTTGAAAATATTATTTTTATCAAAAAATAATTGTTTTTTATATCTAACAATAGTAATAATATTAAATTTTGAACATTTTATAAAAATTTATTTATAATTAATTTTTTTTCCAAAATCTTCATGTGAAAATTAACATAGGGTTAATTTTTCACTTTTTTCTGAAAGGTTTCATTTTTTTATTAATAGTGAAAACACTAAACATTAATGGAAAAATAGATTTTAATTTCATTTATTAATAAAGATAAAATATATTTTTATTTTGATTAAAACCACCAGTAGATAAAAATTACATCCATTATTCTAATTTTGGTTATTGGATGAAATTTTTTATTGAGTATTGATATAAAAACAATGTAAACGTTTGAACATTTTCTCTTTGAAAACCACTTTTCACATATATTATACAGATTAATCGTAAATTAAAATTTTACACATATGTGAATTTAAATTATGAAATTGTATTATATAGTTAGAATCATAATAATTTATATTATCTACCAATTTTAACTTTATTGATGAAAAAAATAGTGAAGACATATAAAATTAATTTCAATAGTTAACGTAAAAAATGGGTTTACTGAGGGGTTAAAGTAATATGAAAATTGTTAAAATTACATATAATCTGGTATAAAAAATATTTTCTTATTTAAAACATATACCTTCTATTATAAATAATTTTCCATTATTGGGTCCTTGTGACATGAAAAATGTGGTTAGAATTTATTATTTTATAAAATTACAAGTGCACCACTCACCTCACTTATAAAACCCCACCCCTCTCCCCTTTTCATTATACCATAAAAACATTTTTGTTTAGAAAATACCTATTTAAATAACATTAAAACTTCCCTTATCTCATCAAATATGACTTTTTTTGTACATAAATTTATCATGTGAAGGATTATGGTTCAAACTTAAGGTGGATTCCAAAATATGGATAAACAATCATCAATGAGAAATTTTTTCTAATTTAATCCTCAAAATACTTCCATTATTATTATACCATGAAAATATAATAACCTCATTGTATACTATATATTTATATTTAGTTATATTTTATAAGAGAACAACAACCATCCCCACTTCCATTAAACGACTTAAAAATCATTATTTTTGTGTATAGAAGACTAACTACTTGCGAACTATTGTCATTATCGTTTGCATGGCCAGCACTCACAGTGGGATATATTGAAGGATTTACTATTTATAAATTACAATTATGATATTATTATGATAATATAAATATTATTTCACAAATACATTGATGAATTCCTTTATTGTGTTATATGATAATATCGCTCGTGTGTATCACAACCCACTACCACATGAAGTGATGTGACTCAATCACAAATTATGTAGAATTTATTAAATAAGAGTTTAATGAATATATGTGACATATTTGAAATAAAATATTTTTTATGTATATTTTATATCATTTAATATTCATTATTTAAATTTGATATGATAATGCTAACAACATTCATGCGTATGTATGACCTATCATCCCTACGAACAATGCATTTCATTTCCAATGAATAAATTTTATGTATTCCACTAAATATATATATTCTAAATATATATGATATTTATAAAATCTTTTAAATAATTTTATGTTGAAACCATTATCTAATTTTGAGTACCAAAAATAACAATTCAAAACATTCCGAAAATATTAATATTTATGGCTTGAACGTGACATTAACATAGATGTGTACGTTAATGGGTAATAAAAGGTAATATGAAAATCATGTATGGTTTGATATATAAAATTATGGTCCTAAAATATATGATTAATAAACATATGTTTATTATTTAGGATTTTTTTGAGAATGAAGAAATTCAATACATAAGGTATTTTGTTTGTCTCAATTTTCCCTCTTCGAGACATATGTTGTGATATGCACATATATTCGTCCATGAGGTGTATATACGTCCCATATAGAAATTAATATAAAGAAATAATTCATCATACTGAAATATTAAGATTCATTTTATTGTATTAATTCATGGGATTTTCAATACTTGTTTACCAAAGTTGTAATGATTTTATTTTACAATTTCATTTGTCTTTTGGGATTGTTTTTCATTAGGTCTATGATGAATACATATTATAATAATTATCTAAATATAATCATGAATTTTATTCTCTTATGTGTATTAATGATATTATATAGTAATAGTATCATCTTCCCACTCATTCGTACTTAAAATAATTGATAAAATGTTTTAAATAAAATCAGGAATTTTTATCTATTAATTCGGAAAACCGTTTTCATCCAAAACCATGTTTTTAAAAAAAAATAAAAAAATGTTCTATTATTTATATATTTTTTTATAAAAATAATTATTTACCATGTTTTAATTTTTAATATTTATAATGGAATCTTCATGGTTTTTTCCAAACAACAATCATTTGGATTTTACTAAAAATTGGAAAGTAATCATTATTTTTTCATCTATTGAATGAACAAAACCTACCTTCATCATGACCACTATTTTCATTAAATATTCATTTATATTTTTTAAATAGAAAATTAAAAATATTTTTTTAAATATTTTTCTATTTTAGAATTTTTTTTAAATGACTAATAAAAATCATTTTCTATCTAATATGACAACCATTGATTTTACCCATCCCTTACGAGGGATATCATCCCAAAATTACATTATTATTTTTTGTCTGAATATTTTATGTTTATGATGGAATTATTTTTATTAATCCGATTTATCATTCATGGGTTTTACCATAATAAATTTCCTATGAAACCCTCCCCTTTTTCCATAGGTTATGCTATGACGAAATGATGAAATTATTATGACACCATTCCATTTTCAACAAGTTATGATATAATGGATTCTTTTATACCATTGTTGCCCAGAAAAATATGGTATTTATTATGAGATGGATGGGGCCTATATACCCTTACAATTCATTGGGTATATATTTATATCTCAAGAGATAGACAAAATAGTAATGTGATGTGAACTAGGTTCAGAAAGGGACGTTCTATACTATGATGGTCTTGGGAGGGAAACTTGAATAATATGGTTGTTTGGGTAGATTAACAATTCCACTATTAAATCCTTTTAAATAACTATTGAGTTACATGAAACTATTTTTTCTTAATTTTTATATGTATTACACAAATATATATCTTTTTCTTATGTTATGGTCTAATGGTTCATGTTATTTGATCCATTTATGTTCTTTGTCTGATGAAAATACAATCATTATTCCATGTCTTGGGATTATGATATTTTATAATTTGGGTTTGGTTTTAGAATGATAAAATCAAGTTATCATGCCCTTATGTCTTTATAATTATTTATTATCTCCTTTCTATCCTTTTAATGAGAATCTATGCACACTATTTCTTAGGATTCCTTTCCCCAGATTAGGAAGAAATGTATTCATATTATATGTATATATATATGGTGATATTTATGAATATTATAGTGTGATATGATTTAGTTTACATATGGACAAGTGGTTCATGTGTCCAAGATTCCAATGATAGTAAACTATTATAGTCCATTTGCATGTGTTTGTGTAATGTGAAGAATATTCATAAAAAATTATGTAATATCTCTTTATGATTAGCTTAGTTTTCTATATGTTATATATTAATACCATATAATGAAATGAAATTTTAATTGTATAATAATCATGGATAATTTGATTGATTTGAAAATGTGTGATAATGGTATTGAATGAATGATACGATATTAAAGACTAGGATTTCCCTCAGATGGTGTGACATAATAAAAAATAAATTTAAACTAGTAAATTAATGTACTTAAATAAAAAATTTATAATAATAAGAGATGTCTTCAACCTTAATTAATTAGTTTCTTTTAATCATGCTATAAATTTTTTTAGTAAACTACTAGAATTTATAGATAATAAATTAGGGTGACCACAATTACTCGAGTTGATACAAAAGAACTCTAAATGAAATAGGTGATATCTATTGGTTTTTTATTTAACTAGTTGAATAACTAATGGATCCCTACATTTTATTTTAATTGATATTTGTAACTTGAGACAAGATGAGTTTATGAGAATCCATTGAGTGTGTTGGGACATCCAATGGTGGATATGTATAATGTAATACTATATATGTTGTTTTATAACTCATATGACAATCCAGTAACATTAATACACTTGTAATTTAATTTTATCCCACCCCATGAGAGTTTTGGAGATATGAATCCATTTCTAAGGATATGTAAGTTAGTTTACCAATTGACATAACTTTTCTTTTATTTAGGTTACAAATTGTATGACTCATCATCTCTGAGGTGCGATGAAACATGTTATGGGGGATTCTATTATGATTAGATAAGATAATGGATCATCATTAAAATCACACAACTACTTGGGATAGATTATTAAATCAGTTATAATAGCATTCCATACCCACTGATCTAATTGGAGACTAATAAAGTCTATAAGACTCCAACCACAATCATTACATAATATTTAATTTTAGTCAATAATATAATTTATGTCACCTTGAGTATCTTTTCAGGTAAATAGTTTTAGAGAATAACACCATAAAAGTTTAATAAAAAATCACTAGAATTCAAAGTGGAAACTTCACAACGATATACATTTTTTCACCAAAGAAAAACCTTTTAATATAAAGCCAAATTTATTTTCAAGACACAACCTCAATTACATCATCATAACATCTTATTTGTACTTAAAAATCATAAGACCAGAAAAAAATTTAAAACATAGTATGAGGATAAAAAAATAAATGAGTTATATAATTATGGAATAAAACTGTTAGACAATGAATATTTTATACCCCTGAAAACAATTAAAAAAATCATACTTTTCACCCATAAAAAAATGTTCTATGAAATACCCTATGTAATTATCAAATTATTCAAGGTATTCATAGAAATAATAAATAATAAAGGTAACTTATTACATCCCTATCATAATTAAATTGTTTATTTCATATCTACATAGGGAGTAACCTTCATCATTATGTTTGGAATACCCATTACAAAATATTCCCTAAATATCTTAGGGGAAACCATATCCTTTAACTCTATCTCATTATCAAATTCGTTGGAGAGATATCATGGTATCACCCACCATAATTTTATCATGAAACTATCCATATACATAATCAATTCCCAATAACCATAACATAGTCATTTGACATAAATCCATCATAAAGTAAAAAATAACATTTCCTTATTGAAATCACATTCCATATTTACAATTCCAAAAATCATAAATGAAATAAATTTAACGTAAAATAAAATTTAAAACATGTAAAGTAAACATTCATACATAATAGTTACATGAAATTTATAAACAAAATTCATGGTTTATATGTTAAAAAAACGTTCCATGTTATTGAAATAATCAATCCATTTCCAAAAGATAACAAAAAATTTTATAAAAGAAGATATTTGAATCAAACGGTCCCATACCAATTTCAATCATTTAATAGGAATTAAAATTTTAAAACATTCATGTCCATTTAAATAAATATTTAAAAACATCTTGAAGATTTGTATTTTAATGATAATTATTTAGATGAATAAATCTTAAAAACAATTAAAATGATTTTTTAGATAAAGAGTCCCTTACCGCTTGAGAAATAGTTGAATAAAAATAAATATTTAATAACATTGAAAATCATATAATATCATGAGAATAATTAGATTCATGATATAATATGTCAATGGGAATTATATACACCATATACAAGTGAATTGGTGCATTATAACAAATAAGTCTAAATTGAATGTAAATTGATAGGAAATATCTTACCTTAAGTCTGAATCATCTCATACATTCTTTATCATCCTTAATAATAAATTTAGGTTTATTTATAAATGTTATAGAAGATTTTTAATTTTTATTATCCTATTTATAACACATTGTTATAATTTTATAAAAATTAAACAATTATTTTATTTCACATTTGATGTTTTGTTGATATTAGGTACTTGAGTTGAAGAAGAAGTTGGTATGATCTCAATATCCCATGAGTTAATCAGTCCATATTCTCAAGAATTATAGTAATAATAAAATGATCATCATTATACTTAAATTATATATTAAAATCAATAAATTAAATATCGTAATGAATATTGAACATCGTTATAATCATGGAGATAGTAGGCTGTAAGTATGCATGAGTAACATATTCATTTTTGAGTACCAATTATGGAAAGAATGAAAGTAATATTTTAACTTTAAAAAATGTTCATAACATAATTAATAAAGTATTAATCATTTTAATATAATTATATATATCATACATCTGATTTACTTAATAAAAATGTATCATATCACTTCGTGAATGTGATAGTTCATACATATGCACAAATGACATTATCATTTTTATGTGTTTGGAAATTAATAAATTAATAGATAAATTTTTATCTTATAATGCTTAATATGGAATTATTAATATATATGAACATTAATTCCATTATTATAACAAAACATAAGATAAATTTTTGTTAAAAACTAGATTGGTTTATAGAGTTCATATTTCACACATACGAACGAAACATTAATTACATTACAATTTAATTGAAGTGGAAATGGGTTTAGGTGTTGATATTAACAGAATAAAAACAATGTATATTAATCAAACAAGATTTATTATTTCATCATTGTTGGAGGATATGTGAATGAGGTGGAAGATGAAATAAAATAGAAATACTTAATGACAACAATACATCTTCATCGATTGATCGCCTTTGAAAAACCGTAAAACCTATAAAGATGGTTTTATGAAAAAAATAATGCCTCAATAATGTGGGGATTGACTTTAGTAATCTTTTGGATGTAAAATTTCCCAAAACAAAATGTTTTTATTGTGATTAATAGAGATTAATAAGTTATTTTTTATAGGAGGGGTGGTGGGTGTCACCCATGGAATTACAAAGAAGTGTTAAATTAATAAAAAATCAATTTCGATTAATACCAGTACGAAAATATTATATTTCTAATCTACGATTATGTTGTATCTAATACATATCATACAATTATAATAATACTTGGTTTAATATTTTTTAATCATTTACCTTTTTTCTTTCCCTTATTTTACCATTTTTAATCTTACCGTGATTTCTTGTTATCTATAATTTAAGGATTAATTTAATTAGAGTAACATGTCAAAATTACAAAAAGTGTCATTTATGAAATATTAGAACATATAACAAGAATTATTTGTATATATATTTTTGATATATTTTTACATCATTTAATATACTATTTTATATTTTAAAATACCAGTAGTGTCGATTATGACACTATTCAGTGGTTGACTTTTAAAAAATACTATTACAACAAGATACCTTCAACCGAACTCTTTTAAATCATCACTAAAATGTAATGTATATCCTAAAATTTATTTAATTACTTAAATTAAGTCCATTAATATTTATTTAAATATTTATAATATCATTTATTAGATTCGTTCATTTATTAAGAAATTAGGACATCGTCTTTTCAACATAATTAAATTTAATTATACTATTACTAAAATATATAATTAAATTAAAATTATTTAGGTAATAATTTTATATTTAAAAATATTATTTATATTTAAAGAGATCCTTTGTATGACTCCATATTAAAATATAGTTATTTTTTAAAAACAAATGTCTAAAAAATTAATATTCATTGAATATAATATTATAAATGCATTAAAGTAACACTAATGGCTCAACGTGGTACTAAAATACACCCAAGGATGATCATTGTCAGATTAAACTCATCCAATTAAATTATAACAAGTATTAAGGTAGTTTTAGCATATTATAATATAATTTTTATCTATAATTACCAAGATGATCATTAAGTGTGCTAATAATAATAATTACTAATGTTACTATTTATAATGCCAAGACATTAAGGGGAACAATTTAAATAATTTGGGTATTATGATTCCAAATATGGAATCCATTTCTTGAAATTAAAAACATAAAATTGACAGAAATTAATTATAAAGTAATCCCATAGACGGAAAGAGAAAGAATGTTTTTAAAGAAAAATGTTCAAAAGATTAAGTATTGTTTCAGTTAATTTATAATTACAAAATGAATCTAATGAAATAAATTAGAATAAATGATAATAACATAATCTAATGACAACTTAAAACCCAATAAAAATATAATCTGACAATATAAATAAACTAGATGAAATTTCTATTTGAATTATAAATGAAGTATATTTCAGAAATCATTAAAATATAAATTTAATTTAGCAAAATACCAAAAAAACATAAAAAGTGAATTTTTATGTCTTAATTTCAAGTAAGATGTTTATTTTTTTGATTATATCATATAAATTTGAAAACCCAAAATTTTAAAGGGGGTCATCATCAAAATGTGGAAAAACTACATTTTTCTGAAAAATACTTCTTGTATCTGAAAAATTGAATTTTTTCTTATATCATCTATCAAAAACATATAAGATTATGTTTAAAATTTTATTTGAATATATTAAATATATATTTCATTAGAAAAATCCCTAATGTATTATTGTATACATTTAGGAACTCACTTATTTTTAATAAAATGGTTTTTTTAAATAAAACATCACCTTTATTTTCAATTGGTTTTATTTTTATTTAAAATTATTTTTATAACCAGTTAATAGTTAGATAAAAAAAATTTAAACCCTATTTTCATAATTATATTAATAATATTCATTCATTCCATTCTAATAAATATGTTACAATATAAACATTTAAATGGTAAAATTTAATAGTTTATTTAAACATGGTGTGGCATATCATGTATGATATCAAACGTTGTTTTCATTTTTAAATCATGGGATTTCATATTCTCCCCGCTTTTTTTGAAATTTCATCCATGAAATTTAAATCTAAGGTCGGTAACTAATCTATGAATTAATAAAATACTTTTATTGCAATCCTACATCAGAAAAAGGATTAACAAAACATCGACTATAAAATAATAAAAGGAATGTAATAAGGTCTCTTGAGAAAACACATACTAGGATTCTGTTTTGGAAAACATGAAGATGTAATAAAAACTAACCATCATGTTCAAATGTGGAGTGATAAAAATTCTTTTCAGTAAAAAATATATATAATGACAAAGATATATATTTTTTATGGTTTAAATGGTATTTGTCATCATAGGATGAATAGTAATCAAAAAAAGTTTTGTTTCAAGATCCTTTTCATAAATTTGAGGAATTATATTACTTCCTTGACTTTGAACATAATCAAACAAACATAATTGACATGTATAATTTTACCCTTCAATCAATTTCCTCCATAAACTCATCATTTTCACTAAATGATGAGTATTCAAGATTATTTTTTTCATGCCTATAAAACAAGAATCAACTTACAAAAAAATATCATAATAGATAAAGGAATAAATATCCATTTCACATATCTTGAAAAATTAACCACAAATGTTAATCGATGGTAAATGTCTCAAAAAATAACACTAGTCACATTAAATGTTCATAACATATAAACATAAAAGGGTTTGTATGACATCAATGAAATAATATTAAATAAAAATATAAACTCCTGAGGATATCCCTATCTCGTTAGAATATATCAAAATCTACAATGTTTTCTAAACAGTCCTCTGATAATTATTAAAAGGCGTGGTCCATAATCATTTTATAATCCTGAGTCTTATTAAAGAATTTAATTTCCTTCACATTAAAAATGTTTTCACATTTTGAGTTTTAGTTAATTTGGCCACAACTATATCAAAACTGATACCATAAGAATGGAAAGTGGATAGTTCCAAACACTTTCAAAATTTTCACTAATGTAAACCCTTTTAAGATAAAATATCGTTTTTGGACACACATCCTTAATTCTTTCATCATGAAATCTTCTTTATCCTTAAAAATAGTAATAATTTTGATAAATAGTTTAATATTCGGGATGAGCATTAAAATATTAGTAAAGGATATAAATAAGGAATGATACCATTATTCCATTAATATTTTAAACTAATGAAAAAATTTAGAAAAATCATACTTATCAACTATAAAACATAAGTTCTTTAACAACCCTCATGAAATCCTAATATTCATGGAAAAATTATTATTAATAATAAATAATGAAGTTAACATGTGCTATCCATATCATACCTACACTGTAGATTTCTTATATATATATATATATATATATATATATATATATATATATTGTAACTACTCGGGCCCGGGGGACACTCAACGGGTGCCGCGAACCCAGTTCTCCAAGTGACCTCAAGCGCATTTTCCCAAATACCAGAGGCTGTCGACTAGCAGCGAGGGCCCAGGTCTGATAGTGGAGAAACTATGCCCTCATTTGTCAAAGTGTAACGCAGCGGAATAAAATAAAAAACATACAAAAACATCGGAAGAAAAAAACAATGCATATTTAATATAAACAAATACAGTAAAAGATAACCAACCAGTTATATTGATATGATGCAACATGTCTCGTATTCTACGAAAAATAGCCAGAACATGTTACACAGCAGTACAATACAATATAGAGTACAACAAAGCAAAATGAAATAGCAGGTAGCATCGTGAGCCTAGGCTGGGTCCCATGCTCCCCTACTCCTCAGCAGCAATCAAGTACCTGTATAGGGACCCTTTCCATTATCCACAAACTGCATAAATGTAATCTATTTGGGCCAAAGAAATGACCCAAAAAGTGTGTGAGAAATTAATCCCAGTAGGCACCCACCAAAGGCCCGTTCCCAACTATGTGAAAATACGCAACAACAGTGTGCAGTAGTCAAATGAAATAAAATAAACAGTACTCAAAAGTTACTCACATTACCAGTTGTATTTCAATTTTATTATTCATTATACCATTTAGTAAAAGGAAATCACTACAGTGTGTTTCTATGTAAACAGTCAGTCAGTGTCCTCAGACACGAAAACCCTTACCCTGAGGTATTCAGAATCTTGCCCTTAGGCATTGCCCTCAGGCATAACAGATATTGCCCTTAGGCGTATGAAGGGTTGCCCTCAGGCATAGAATTCACTACCCTTTGGCATACGAAATGTTTCCCCCAGGCGAAATGGAATGTTTCCCTCGAGCTAATATAGTAATGCCCTCAGGCTATAGTAAAACACTACCCTCAAGAACAAGTAACCGGGTCGATCCCATCATGTAAATAAACAATTCACATTAAATTCCTCTCAAGGCAATTTAACAAACATTATTACAATTTCATACCCTTGGTTATCCTGGCCAAATGGCTAAACAGAGGAACGCACCCCTGGGGTGGTCCTGGATCAAAGAAACGATCCCAAACAGCAGTTTATTATCACATTTAATCATCTATAAATTTCTTGGTAGTTAAAATATCCATGGCCTCAGCCTCACAACACCCCAACATGGGTTCATGGTGCAACAGTACTCAAAACGCACAACTGTTGGGAATTTAAACACTAAGACACCTACCTTTATCACCAACGAATGATGTAGTCGAACATCGATTCCATAAATTCCCAAAGATGGTTGTTTTCGACGCTTTTGCATAGGTGCATGTGCACATGTCCGTCACACATTGGGAGGATGTGTGGCTTGTTGCCCCGCATTCCCGCTTTCTAAAGGCGGGCGACATCTGTTCCTTGTTCAGGGACATCTGCTCCTTGATCGAAACCAGGATGATGGGATGTCGGTTCTTCCTTCCGTGGATTCCTCCTCAGAGCTCGTCACCTATTCCGGGTCTCCTTAATAAATTTAAGACAGGATCTTGAAGCTCGTTATCGGTGCCATATCTGCTTGGACGCTAGTTAATTACGCTGCTTCCGTCGAGACGCACCAAGGGGTCTTGTCGGGGCATCAACTTTCGGTGAGGATAATAGTCACGTTGAGGTGTCGTTGGCATGTCTTGGTGCTGGGGATCGACATGTCTGTCTTCTGTCCCTTATTAGAGGGATTCTCGAGGTTGGGGAAGCCCGATGCATCCCACATCGAACGTCGGGAATGTGTACCATCTGAGGTTTTCCTCAGCTTCTCATGTTTAACACAGGGTATGCCGCGAGTTTAACGTCTTGTAGAGACAGATCAGACTGATCAAAACAATTAGAGTGGATCAGATTGAAGGACCCCCTAGGTGGAACACCGATGTTGGGGCCAGCACATGGGCGGCTTCCCGGATACCATGGAGTGGGATGGGGTGGCATGCTCTCACCGGGATGTGGCGGCCCGAGTAAGGATAAGGATGGATGATGGAGTGACGGTCTTGAACCTCGTGGAGGCCTCCTACGTATCCCCATGGCGGGGAATCAAAGTATGCGTAGTTCGATGATACGGTGGGACACCTGAAGAGGCGACATGTGAGAATGAATGCATGGATTGGAGCCTGGAGGACGTAAGATCTCTGGGGTAGGGCATGAGCTTCCCAAGGCACGTGGGCTCGAGGGGGAAGTCAGGGTGAGACGTGGGTGTGAGGCATGGGGCTTACACTCTGGGACGTCCCAAGAGGGGGAATGCAGTTTAATTTCATGCGGGACGAGATACAGTTTAACGTAATGCGGGACGAGGGCATATAGTTTAACGTCATGCGGGATGAGGTCATACAGTTTAACGTCATGTGGGACGAGGGAAAACAGTTTAACATCATGTGGGACAATGAATTTGGGGATTACGCTCTGAGTTGGCCCAGAGTGGGTATGGGGCTTACGCTCTGTGGCGGCCCATGGTGGTCGTGGAATCGACGTGGAGAGGTCGGAACGACCGGGCGGTGGGCCTGAACCTCGTGGAGGCTTCCTACATACCATTCGTTAGCACAGATCAAAGTCCACGTAGATCGCTGGGATGGGGCTTACGCTTTGAGGCATCCCATGGGAGGATTTCATGGTCGATTCGCACACTAAGCCCACGTGATTCATGCTCGGTGTGAGAAACAAGAGGCAGCAGGGACCAGACGATCATGTCGCAAAGGGTGCATCCATGAGAAGCGGGAAGGGGCTTACGCGTTGAGCGGCCCAAATAGGAAACAGGGGCTTACGCGTGGTTAGCGGCCCTGGGTGCCAGGGCTTACTCCAAGATAGAGGCCCGCGGTGCGACAAAGCGCAGTGGGAAAGGGACTCCACTGGCCTTAGAATGGGGAAGTACAGAGATGTACGGGTGCACCCTTCCGCAAGAGAGGGTAGGGGTTTATGCTTTTAGGTAGCACTTCCCCAGTGGACAAATTCCACTCCGACAGGGAGGATCTCATTCCATACAAGGAAGAGTATATTCCTGTGGAGACGAGTGGGAGTAAAAAAAGTCCGAGCTGGGGGGACCCTGCGTGCGAAGCATGGGGTCGGACCACAGTTTAACATCATATGTTAAGGACGAGGTGCTTAGCAGTTTAACTTCCTGCAGCTTGGACGAGGTGGGTTCGCTCCACACCCCTTGGGCTTACATGCTCAATGCCCTCTACCCCTTTTGGAAGGGAAGGCATCAGCAAGGCCGTAGTGAAGGGGGGGGGCACAGGGTGAACCATAGAGGGGTCCATGTTAGCGTGGCTATGAGATGAAGCAATAGCCGTTAGCGTGTCTATGAGGTGAAGAATAAGACAAAGAAATGCAACGGGAAACACCGCCCAAGGAACCTTGAGGTTGCTTCGTACGAGCCTGGAAGGCCGTACGGGGAAACAACGCATGGCGCGCATGCCCGGCAGGGAAGACATCAGGTGCTTGCGCAGAGAGGTAGCCAAGGGGCGTCAAGGTAAACGGTCTATGGTGTTGTGCGCAAAGAGAAGGTTTGCGCGCAAAACACCGGGATGGCATGCAATAGGGCCCGAGGATTGCACGGATAGGCGACTGCGCGCAAGGTATTGTGTGCAAGGAAGGTAATTGCGCTCACGGTTCAATGATTGCGCGCAATGGAAGATCTCGGAGGAGGGGGAAAATTCAGCTAAGACGGTGGAGTTGCACGCAAAGGCGAACCCTGGGGAAAGGTTGCGCGAAAAGGGGAATTACCTGGAAGTCATATTGCGTTCGGGGGGAGTCGAATTGCACACACGGGATCCATTCCGAATTCCGAAACCCCAAACCATTTGGGGTTGCCCTCTATTTATAGGCATCGAGCGGTGTGGAATTCAGGAGGCGCGCGAAATCTTCCGTGCGCGGGAACCATTGGGGCGCAAAACCTCAGAGTGAGGAACCTGGGGCGTGAAAAATTGCGCGCCTCACCGGCTTTATTCCGCGCATCCCGGGGATGATTCTCATGCACAGATTTATTTCACGCAAGTCCTCCTTTATATCTCGCACCACTTCCCGGGCCTCCGGACCGGGCCTCCGATTGCGAATATGACTTCGCTTTGTCATTTCGAAACATCCTTTAGGAGTTATAGAATTTTTCGGCGTCTACAAATGCCCCCTGTGGAATTGGATCAGTGAGAGGTCGTGATGGTCAGATTCCGAGGGAAATAATGAAACGCCGAAGTGGTGGGTCTCCTGGGAACTTTGCGCGCAAAACTCCAATGGGGCGCGCAAAACTACGGACCCACGCGGAATTCTCTTTCCGCGCGGTGTAGACCTCTGGCCTCGACTATAAAAAGGGGCGATGGGCCCCGAATTCATACTCAAGTTTTTCCGCGCGACAAGCATACCTATCTAATTCACGAAATTTCTCCCGCGGCTGCACGTAAAAACGCTCTGCAGTGCGTAATTCCTTTCGAATTTTGGTCGTACTTGTGTGCCTACTCGGGACATTCTGCGGCTACTGTGCCGATTGCGCACCCATCTTCTGGATTTCGCACCGCTACATCAGATTTCGCGCAGCACTCTCCGATTCTGCGCACTACATCCTGGTTCCGTGCAACTCCCGAGATATTCATGATGGCCACAAACCGCGTTGATGAGGGAGAAGCCGCTGCTCATAGGACCGAAATATCGGCGACCAAAGGGGTTTATGGCGCTAAGGTGATCGTCTCAATCAACTTGACCTTGTTCAATCTACTGAATCCGGCTCAGAAGATGTATCCTCTATCTGACAACGTCCCGCTCTGGAGCATAGGCATCCTGGAGGAGGTTCCTATTCCGGGCTTCGAGGTGGACACACCGCGGTCATGGGTGACCTGGGAGGACGAGCTTCCTCACTACAACATCACCAACAATGGCCATCCTGCTAGAAAAACCATACATATAGATGTATATGTCATGAACCCGAGGACCAAGACCATTACTGGGGACGAGCCTGTCACAGAGAATTCTCCGCCCTCTACGCGACCACGTTCCGTCAGAGCGTCACTGATGACACGAAGGGATGGCTGATGTATTTGGACCTGCGGTCCAGGGGAAACATCACCAGTGAGTGGGCCTAGGCGTTCTGGGTTCTCCATACTTGCGACCAGTTCAGGGATGAACTGTGGCACATTGGCCTATTTGAGGCGCTATGGATGTCGCAGTTCCACTTCCACCGTCAACCTAAACTTGGGCCGGAGCTATTCACCCGGTGGTCTCCTTATACCAAAACATTCCAACTTCATCATGGGGAAGTCAGGATCAATCTCTGGGATGTTCAATGCATCAGAGGATTCCCACTAGAGGGATACCAATATGAAAAGTTCGTTCCTCCAAAGATCACATAGGAAGATAGGTCACGGATGCCTATGCTGACGTGGCACCTGTTGGAGCTGGCCAAAGAGAGGCTGGGGGTCAAGGAATTCATGAAGGACATTGCCTACAAGGGCTGGTTCAGCCAGTTCCTTGAGAAGGATTAGGCCATCAAGATGCTGGGATGGGGTAAACGGTGCCTAACCACGGCTCAGAGGAGCAGCGATGGGTCATAATAGAGGACCCTGGAGGTGGGGCATTACCAATCATGGGGATACCTCGTCATTGAGACTCAGGACCCAAATGTCCGTTACGCCTCATTTCTCGCCGCCTTCCTGAGCGGGTGGTTCCTGCTAGTGCGGGATGCGAGGATGGGCGTCCGTCCAACAACACTGGTGATGGCGGGCACCATGTCTTCCAACAAACGGTTCAACTTGGGGGTCCCCGTTCTGGCCAAGATGTATGCCATCCAGGGATGCATCTCATGAGGGTGGTCGCCTCGGAGAGTATGTGGTCCCTTCCAGATCTTCCATGGCTGGGTGGTGGCTCATTTCAGCAGGTACACTTTCCCGAACGATATCCGTCCTCCAGGAAATGGCCTGCGACCGTCCCTGCTGAACATCGTCGGGGTGGCACTGATGATGCTCAATGAAGAGGGCATGAGAATCCGCATTGGCAACCACAAAAACTTCCACTTCAGACTGTTCCCCACCTCGGTCATCCAGATGGTGGACAATGGGTGAGGATCTCTGGAACAACAAGAGTATTTCCTAAGCATTTGGGGTGGGGTGCTCGTGGCTCGGATCGACAGGAAGATGATCTGCGAGCCTTACGTTCCATCCCGATTCGCCAGGAAATTCGGGTGCCTCCAATAAATGTCGAAGAAAGTATTCATGGCTGTTTGGCTAGAGAAGAATCCCTGAGTTCTGTGCCAGATGTGGTTTATGTTCACCACTTTCGGCTCTGGCAACGTCATTACTCTTACTCCCACATGGGATGACGCTGGCCTAGCAACCGAGTATCCCGAACATTGGACCATCGCATACCATGAGGGGATTTTATGCAAGGGAGTCTGGAATCTCGAGGTTACTCGTGCAGATACCGGGCGATGGGGAAGAAGGCAAGGTGCTGCTGTAAGGGGGGAACCAGGGGTGTGTCAGGCAGTGAGGCCTGCGTAGGCCAGGACTTCAGCAGCAGGAACATCACGCAGTGCTGCCGCGACCTCGTTGACCGTAGGGGGGTCACATGAGGCGGCGAGGGAGATGCCCAAGAAGCAGATAAGTTACCTGCTCGAACCTTCCCAAGATGCAATTCTCCAGGCACTATGGTCGGACTGGATGACCATGCGGTAATCACTGAGCATTGAAGCCATCTGGAAAAAGATAATGAGAAACGGGATCCAAATGCCGGAGGTCGGGCTCATTAGAATTACCGAACGGGTGAACATCCATCGACGACATGATTACTTGACAGCCATGGACACATACACGTGCCAAAGGGCTCGGCGTGCGGAGCCACCTTTCCTCATGAAAGTGATGCTTGACCAAGAGCATGATCCGGAAGGGATGCCGTCGGGAGAAGGCAACAATGATGAGGAGTCGGAGGGGGAGGAGGATACCGGAGAAGACGAAGGAGAAGGAGAATATGAAGAAGAAGGAGAACCCAATGGTGTGGGGTCGTAGGGGGTGACCTACCAAGGGAGTATCCGAGAGAGCGGAGAGATTGTTAGCTCTGATCTCGACATAATCGAGATACTCGAGGTTTGTCTCTATCTTCATTAATTTTACTTATTCATCCATTCTCATTTTCAATTTCCCAACCATCTCTCTACCTCGCTCATGAGCATCGGAGTGTTGGACATGCGTCCCCACTAGAGGAGGGACGAGAGGAATCGACGGGACATGATGGGGATCTGACACCCATCATTGAATTTACAAGCGCAGAGGGGTCTCCCACCACGACGGCTCCTACAGCAGTCGGAACACTGGAGACCGACGCCCTGGATTCCGGTAAGTCTCACACTTCACTACTGGCACTTGGTGTCAAAAGATTCCAGCTAACCAGAGTAAATCTTGCACAGTGATCTCAACATTGGAGGCTCATCAGGCTGCGGAGCCCGGGCCGTCCGTGAGCGGACCAGTGGCAGACATACCACCTCATTCAGAATATGCTCCCCACACTGAGTCGTCCCTGGAAATTAGTGAGTAGGGGGCAGTGGACATTAGTGGCACTGTTCTTGAGGTGAGGCTGGGAGCTGACGGAGGTACCTTCGCTGCTAGGGCGAGAGAGGAAGGTTTTCTAGACATCGAGGATCCTATTACTCGTGAAGACATCTATGGGTCAGATCCGACTGCTGATCTACTGGCTACCTTCCCTATGTACCGACCCACTGACCCTGAGGAGATAGATGACTCAGACTCAGAGGCAGCCGAGGAGAGCCGGATGACATGGCACAAAGGGTGGAAGTGTATCCAGCACTTTCTAAGACAGCCCTGGTCGGATTGGATGAGATGGATGGGATAACTCCATACCTAGATGTGCGTCCTGTGCACCGGAGGGGTTGACGCTCAGCGCCTTCATCTGACGGTCTGTGATTACATGGACAAGAAGATATGTGAGAGCAGCGGGCGCACTGACATTGCTCAATGTTGGGAATGATCGGCGAGCGCCTGAGCATTGCTGAGGGCGGAGCGGGTGGTCCGAAACCTTGAAGGGAAGGGGGAAGATAAGGAGTCCTTCATTGCAACATGCACTGAGCTTGTGGAACAACTGATGGACCAGCTGGATGACGCGCACGAACAAGTGATGGAAGCAAGTCACCAGATGACCGTACATCGAACCGAGCGGGCGTAGGCACAAGCCAAGATTGACTAGCTACGCTCTGTGGCGACTGATGAGGAGAGAGTCTTCAAGGAGCGAGAAACAATCTTGGAGGTTACCAGCCAAAGGGTAGAATCTCTGGAAAGAGCGATTCAGCATGCTAATCCTTAAGGGATTTGTTTTGGCCATCCCATGAACTTCTTCCTTGTACTTCTCATCATCTCAATCCAATACATGGAAAAATCCATTCATCTGTACCCTTGGTTTAATATGCTCAACCATAATTCCAAAATTAATAACAAATCACCCCTAATCTCTTGTAGGTCACACCCAATGCGAGAAGCAAAGGACACTCGTGCTATCATTCCGTCCAACTGTGGGGCATTAACCAAGCTGCAGGCATCCAAAATTGGGCCTGGATTTCTGAGGGGAAGACCTCAGACCGATTGACTTATCACCTTCTCAATCTGCTCTGACACACAAGCGGGGCAATGCCGGGGGCATTGAAATCCATCCGAACATTGGGAGATGGAAAGTAAAGGTGAATCACACTACCTGAATTCAGAATACTATGGGGTGCGACGATGGAGGATAACTGTTAACCATGACGGAAATGCAAAATCCATATCGTGTTGGCCTAGAATGGAGAAAATAAATGAGGGCTGACCGCTGACCATGTTCACAACACGGGGCCTTACTCAAATATCTTCGGTCAATTTTCCGGAATGTTAGCCCAGGATAGCTACCGGACAATAGGTCTATAATCCATATTGCTACAGTAGGCGGACCATAGGTCTATCATCCATAATATTAGGGGGTCCCATCGAACATGAAAGAGAATGAGGGTACGAATAAAGGGACACGATAAGAATGGAAAGTGGAGTGGTGGTTTGTTCGAACAAAGTCCAACACTCCCGAAATTGCTCCACCGTGGCGGAGGCTAGTTAGGCGGACGTACCAACCTGATCCCGGGTCGTCCCAATTTTCAGGCCGGACCTCTTTGGCGAGAGAACATCTGGTTCTCATTATTACTATGGGGAAACCCGAACTAATTCGGGGTAGATTCCACGATTACACTATTTCATAAGAAGTCAGGACGAGGGGACGACAATAAGGAGGGACAAGGTTTGGTAATCCCTAGGGCTGGACCCGAGACGAAATGTACGGGCGTTCCTACATATCTCATAAGGATGCGAATCAATCCACACGTAGTTCTTGAAGTACAGTTTAATGTCATGTAAGACGAAATACAGTTTATCATTGTGTGGGACAGAGGACACATCTCATATGGGGATGGGCACAACACGACGAGTAACCTGACGTGAATGAGGATATAATCCCGCACTACACCGTACAATACCATAAGAGAGACTGTGTCATTGGAAATCCAAAGAAAGGATCCTTTTTTTAGGTCTTAGAACTCGGACCAATGGATAGGGGAATTGGAGACACACGGTAAATTGGTTGCTAAACCCAACGTGAATGGGGCAAAGCCCTTCTTACTATGTGCTCCTGGGGACGCGTTTAGGCGGAGAGACCGAACACGAAAAGTTAGGCTGGGCCTGTGGGGAAGTTCCCAGGTGCTCCTACGTATCTCATAAGGATGATAATCAAGACATACGTAGTTATTCAAAGGTATCATGGTGTGATAAGGCTCCTGCGCAAAGGATGAAGGAGTCGTGCAGGTCTAGACCTCGCACCAAATGAAGCGGCATTTGATATATCTTGTTTGTTCTTGGAGGTAAATGGGTTTTTATTTTGTGGGGTGACTGGTCTAGGTTATAAATTCCTATAATCTCCGCAATAATCAATCCATAACAGGCGTTGAAAAGTGGTATGGCAATCGACCAATACCTGGCGTGATGTCCCCCATGGGGAGGTCATCACAATGCGGTGCCGTTTTTCATCATGTGTCTAGGATGATATCATCACAGTTTAAGGTCATATGGTTTGGACCAACAACACAGTATAAGGTCATATGTTTTGGACCATGAAGCACAATTTAAGGTCGTATGGTATAGACCATGCATAGTTTAAGGTCGTATAGTTTGGACCAACAACACAATTTAAGGTCGTATGGTTTGGACCAACATCACTGTTTAAGATCGTATGGTTTGGACCTACAACACAGTTTAAGGTCGTATGTATTGGACCTACAACATAGTTTAAGGTCGTATGGTTTGGACCTACAGCACAGTTTAAGGTCGTATGGTTTGGACCTATAGCACAGTTTAATGTCGTATGGGTTGGACCAACAGCACACTTTAAGGTCGTATGGTTTGGACCAACAGCACAGTTTAAGGTCGTATGATTTGGACGCGGGGGAACACGCACGATGCGATAAAGCATACCTGATAGGAATGAGGGTGTAATATCATACCATCACCGCACGCTATCCTGAGAGAGGATCCTTAGGCCAAAGGGGCCTACAAGGGTTCAACAATCAGGGGGGACAGGAGATGCTAGCTCCCAGCTACGCTGGGCCCAAAACGCCATGTCTGGGCGACTCCTCGTTCCTCATGGGGATGAGGGTCAAGCTACATGCAATCTGTAAAGAAGAAACCCAGGCACATACTCTAGATCTCAGATCACGGGAGCCCCGAGAGACACCGTTACACAGCTTGGTCTGTCTGACGTATGGGGGTGTACAGAGGGTTAGTACAAAGAGTGTCGAGATTCCACCTTGATGCGGTGGGATGGGACATAATGTGAATCATGCAACCAATATTCAGGGCCCAAGGAAACTGGTGTAACGACTGGGGATTACTTCTGACCATGTTTGCAACACAGCATCCTATCGCATTAGCCTATAATCGGGGGCAAACAAATGAGCATCCACCACTGAACACACATGAAACACGAGATTATTATCAATTTGCTGCCTGAAACCCTTGGGGGTGTTGGCCCGTGACGGTAGGAGAGCCCTTGGGCGTTCTATCTAGGTCGTTCTTGGGGGTCCCTCTGGGTGTGAAGGATGGTGGGGCCTGAATGAAGGGGAAACAGAATCTTGAAAAGTGGAAAAAAACTTTCCTAAGTCGAATCTGACACTCCAGGTCCTAGACCATAGTACTCTGAACACATTAGCAGACCACTAGATAGGGTCGAAGGGCTCAGTTTGAGAGCAGCCAAAGGATTGAAGATCCCCGAGGGAAGGGCAGGACAAATGCCAAAAAAAACCATGTACCACACCTATATATCCCATCCATGAGGTGGGGGGGATAGGCCAAGATACCGAGGAAACCGGGAGATCGTGGGATCTCCTAAGATATGGGACTGGATCTGACATCTAGGTGTTCAGACAGTCCTATGTATCCCATAAATATGGGAATCAAGCCATACGTAGTTCTAGATGGTGCCTTTTAATTTCATGGGGAACATGACATAGGAGGGAAAATCCTGAGAATAGGTTGCGCGTGGTGCAGCTCATAATCCCATACCACGCCATGCGATCCTGTGGTCAAGGTCCCATAGGCGAGACAAACACGATAGCGGACCTCAAGATGGACCCAAAGACGAAAGGTATGGGAGTTCCTACGTATCCCATTAAGAAGAAGAACAAGCCAGACGTAGTTCTAGAAACACAGTTTAATGTCATGTAGGACGAAATTCGGATCTTAGTTTTAGGTCTTAGAACTCGGACCAAGGTGCAGTTTATGTTCGTGCGGGACAGTACAGTTTAAGTAATGCTGGACCAAGGAGATTGGTAAAAGTACTGCTTGAGGAACCAGGCATTGGTGGGAGGAGTTACGCGCTCACCATCCATAGTCAGCAGGGAATATGCGCCATTGGGACAGACCTTACGGACAATAAGAGGCCCCTCCCATTTGGGCTCCAACTTGGGTGGTTTCCTACCGGGAATCATTGGTGCTCTAAGAGCCAGCACCAGGTCAACTTGCAGGAAGGAGCGGAGGAGAACCTTTTTATTGAAAGCTCGATCCATCCTGCTCTAATGCCTTTCCATGTTATGTAACGCGTGAATCCTGTTTTCATCTAGCGCTTCCAATTCGGCTAGATGGATTTCAACAACTCTATATGTACCTTTATAGTCGTAGACTGCCATGCGCAATGAGGGAAACTGGATCTCGATGGGCAGGACGGCCTCAGCATCGTACACCAGGGAATATGGAGTCACCTTGGTGGAGTTACGATTCGTCGTCCTATAAGCCCAGAGGGTGTTGGGAAGCTTGTCCGGGCAACTTTTCTTGTTGTGACCAACCATCTTTTGCAGAATGTTAGAGAGGGTTTTGTTAAATGCCTCAATCTGTCTTTTCGCTTGCGCATGATAGCGGGAGGTGTGGTTAAAGCGAATGTTGTACTTGGCATACAATTTCTTCATCTCGGCTGCTCGGAAGTTGGTTCTGTTATCCGTGAGGATAGCATGAGGTACCCCAAACCGATAGATGATATTGGAGCTCACGAAGTTTGCAATAGAACATGCCTTGACTTCCCTAAGAAGGATTGACTCTGCCCACTTCGAGAAGATGTCTGTAGAGGTTAAGATAAACCGGCACTAGCGGGTCGTCGCTGGCGGGTAAGGCCCTACGACATCCAATACCCAGAATGCAAAGGGCCAAGAATACTTGGTATTATGGAGAGGTTCCAGTGGCCGATGCACAAAGTTAGCATGAACATGTCACACATGACACTTCTTGGCATACTCAATGCAGTCATAGATAATGGAGGGCCATAAATATCCAAGCCTCTAAATCTGGTGGGACAATTTCGACCCGGCCTGGTGGGCGCCTCAGGAACCAGCATGCACTTCTTGCATGACCTATGGGATCTCAACTCCTTGAAGCCAAATGAGGATAAAACTATCAAATCTGTGCCTGTAAAGGAGTTTCTCAATGCTGGGACCACATTGAATGGTGAACTGCAGCACGCTGCGTCGGATTCGCTCTCGCTCGGCTCGGTCCAGCGGAAGATTGTTGTGCGGGAGATATTCAACCAAGGGCGTCCTCCAGTCAAGAGTTGTCTCGATTACCGCACCTGAATCCCCTGGGGATCCTGATGTAGGGGAACCAGCTGTGAGATGGTTCATTCATGGGTCACGATTGGCCTCCAGAATGACAGGAGAAATGACTCTCTAGTGTGCCACGTGGATGATTAGGTCATCCTATCTGGGCTCCGCAAGTGATGCGGCCAGGCTGGCCAACACATCTGCTCAACTGTTCTGCGACGGGGGAATGTGAACTACCTCTGGCCTGAATGGGAACTTAGCCATTAGACGGAGGGTGCACTCCAGAAATGGCACGAGTTCTGGCTTTCTGAAAGAATAGTCACCATTGACATGCTTGATGACTAGCTCGGAGTCCCCTTTCACATACAGATGGGGTACGTCAATATCGAGAGCCAACTTGAGGCCAGTGATGAGGGCATGATACTCTACCTCATTGTTGGTGCATAATTCTGACAACAGGAATGAATATGGAAGAATGGCTTGCTCTAGGGTGATGAAGAGGATACCCAGGCCCACTCTGTTAAGCCTAGGATCGTTGAGCCTTGTACCGGTGGTGCTCCGGGAGGCACCATCAAAGTGAATCTTCCAGAATGGGATGGCGTGATCGACTAAGAGGATTGGCTCATCAGGAAATCCCATATCTAGTCGATGGTTCACAGAGGTTGGGGGGGGGCAGCTAAGACGTATGCCAATGTCTGTCCTTTGACGGCATTCTAAGGTATGAACCTGATGTCTAACTGGTGGAGAATCACTGACCAGTGAGACAATCGGCCGGTCAACATAGGTCGGTTCAGAATTTATTTCAACCGGTCTACCTGAGAGACCAGCTTTACCTCATGGTGCTGCATGTAGTGCCGCAATTTCATCACAGCAAATACGAGTGCCAGGCAGCTCTACTCAATGAGAGAATATCTAATTTCCATGTCGAGGAGAATGCAGTTGTGGTAGTAGAGGCTATTCTCTATTCCCTCATTGTTCTTCTGGGCGAGAAGTGCGCCGAGGGATCGCTCCAGGGCGGTCACGTAAAGGACCAGGGGCTTTCAAAAAACGGGTGGCATCAAGAATGGAGGGTGTTGTAGATACTTCTTGATTTCCTCAAAAGTGATCTGACACTCTTCGTCCCATTCATAGGCAGCGCCTTTCTTCATGAGCCGAGAAAAGGGCACACACTTGCCGTCCAGATTCGCAATGAATCGGCGTACATAGTCTAAGTAGTCTTAGAGGCCTCGAACCTCCCAAATATTTTTCGGGGGAGGCATCTGACTGATAGCCTTGATCTTCTCTGGGTCGATCTCAATACCTCGATACCTAATGATGAAGACAATAAACTTTCCGGAGGTGACCCCGAAGGCACACTTCAACGGGTTCATCTTCATGTGGCGCGAACGGAGGAAGCCAAACACTTTCTCAAGGTCTTTGAGTTGGTCCTTGCGCTGACAGGATTTAACAACCAGGTCATCCACATAACACTCCACTAGTGTCCAATGTATCGGCTTGAATATGTGATGCATAACCCATTGATAGGTGTCACCCACATTTTTCAGGCTGAAGGGCATAAACTGGTAGCAGAAAGTACCATAGGGGGCCTTGAAGGTAGTGAACTCTTCATCCTCGAGGGCCATCCAGATCTGGTTGTACCCAGAGTACCCATCCATGATGGAGAGGGCCTGGAACCCGGTCGTGGCATCGATCAACAACTCTGTCATGGGAAAGGGAAAATCATCCTTCGGACAGTGGTGGTTGAGATCACAGAAGTCGATACAGACCCTGATCTGCCCGTTCTTCTTCCTGACTGGCACAATTTTGGCTAGCCACCTTGGGTACTGGACTTCCTTGACGAAGTTGTCCATGACGAGCTTATCAACTTTGGCCTCAACCATGGCACCGTGAGAGGGGTGCGTCTTTCTGGGAGGCTGCTTGAACTCGTGATGGTTCGCTGGAAGGCCAAGGCAGTGGACGACTACCTAGGGATCTAGTCCTGGCATCTCATCATAACTCCAGGCGAACACATAGTGGTGCTGTCTGAGGAATTCTACATACTGTTGTTGTTCCTCGGGGGGCATAGCGGCGCTGACCAATGTGGGTCTCGGGTCCGCCTTGCTACCAAGGTTCACCTATACCAATTCATCGACCGTGGTGGGGATTCCCTGCTCAAAGGTAGGAGAAGCATCTTCCATGTCCTCCTCTCCGCTTGTGGAGGGATCATCCACGGGGGGATCCGTTCTGGGGAAACCAGACCCTGATGGGAAGCTGGTTCCGGCTTGGGCGGCAGAGGTCGTCACATTAGGAGACTCGCGCACTGCGGAGACCATGGGGACAAAGGCGATTGATCCAATCTCATCTGGCCTTCAGCCCAAGGGTCCACGCTTTATGACATCAAAGTAGTAGTGGCGCATTGGCTTGATCCGCTCGATTCCGGCCTGGAGAAACAGACATGTATGACGTACTGTCGTTTCCATGAACCCAACATCCCGATATCGTACAGAGGTAGGAGGCTTGGGGATCACCTAATCCTGGTTGGTGTTAGAGTACGAGGTGATTTCCCGCCATCGCTTGGACCTGGAAATATGCCTTCCACTGGTACCAGAAACAACAAAGCACTACCCCATATCGGGGGTCATGGCCTCCAACTGATGGATTCGGAAGACATATGCGTCGTCCAAACCTACCCATGGATCACTTGTGACAGTGGAGGGCTCAACCTCGCCTTCCAGTATCTTTTTTTCCTTGCTCTTGTAATAGTCAGCATCCAGATAACAGGCTTAACAAGAGGTGAAAGGAGATGCATCTCCTTGGAGCACGCCCACTAGACCCTTAAGGGAGTATTTGAGGCATTGGTGATATGATGAGGGGACCGTTGTGTGAAGGTGGAGCCACAGCCTTCCCGTAAACGCGTTGTAGGAGGTGTCCTGAGAGACAACCATGAATTCGGTATTGGCAATTAGGGCACCGAACTGGGTCTTCAGATGAATCTTGACGAGTGGAGTTTGCTCAATCCTGTCATACCCATGGATCCTGAGGTCAGAGGTAGTTAAATCATCCTCAGACAACCCTAGTTTCCGCAGCGTCAGCGATGGGATTAGGTTAATCCCGGAACCCGTGTCGACAAGACAGCAGCGGACTTCCATGCCATTGAACTGGCTGGTGATATATAGTGGGAGAATGTGCCCCTGTATGGGAAGGTCTTCATCTTCACCGGAAAATGAGATAACCGCTTGAAATTCGGCGTCCTCAGTCGCCTCGGTGTGGAAGGCTTCTACGGCCGCTACCTCCGTTTCAAACTGGAGGGGGATTTTTATAGCTTCGGAGAGCGCCTCACGCATTTCAGATGACAGGAGAAGGGCCTCAAGGATAGAATGACTTGTCGGGATGTCGGCCAGGTGATTCAGAACATCATACTTTTGAGCCAAACGAGTGATTCTGTTTACAAGAGGTCGTTCTGAGATTGGGGGCATGACGGGCCCTGCCAGCGGAACTGGTGACTGACTGGTACTAGGAACATCTCGCTTTTCACTACCCGATGCCCGAGAGGTGGCTGCCATGCTAGGACGGGAAGGCTGTAGTCGGCCGGTGGCAGGGTAGGGCTGGTTGCGGCACAGACGAGGTGGTCCCGCTTAATCCAGCAACACAAATGGTGGTGGAGGCGAACCTGTCCACACCAGGTGAGGGGGTCGCATACGCTAATATCTGTTTCGGGCCTACTACCTGGCCTCAGTAGCGTGCACATCCTAACTGGAGGTGACGACTGTCGTTCCCCGGCGATTCACATAGCCACGGCTCCGCCGACATTGGCGATAGTTGGGGACATTGGGGTCGTCCACCTGGCATTCCTCATCGTCATGAGTCAAAAAGGGATTTACCAACTCTACGGTGTTAACCAAAGCGTACCCTGGGATTTCACTCGAGGAGTCATCCACTACCAGACAGAGTCTCGGAGGGATCCCCATTTTTGGGGGCCTAAAATCGCCAAGCATGCGGGAAGATGATGACACTGGAAGGGTGTGTTCATTATTTTTGTGCCGACACGTACTCTTCTGGGAAGAGGTAGACTGGGACGATGATGCCAAAGCGATGCTCATAGATCTTGAGAGCTCTAGCTAACTCAGGAGGGCACATATGATTCCATGGGAATGGGAGACTGTCCTACGGGCTATCCAGTCATTATACTTCCGGGACCCACGGTCAGAAACCTGTTCCCACTCATCCTCGTTGCCATTGCTGCCATATGATCTCACGAAGACACATGCCACTTGCACCGGGGCTAGGCCCAACCTAACTATGTTGTTGTCAACATGGTCTTGGAGCTAGTACTTGAACACATGGCATCACTATATAGTGTGCCCCAGGGTTCGGTGATAAGGGCAGTAGTTAGGGTGATTAGTGAGACGTGTCTCTTTTGGCTTCCGGCACTCAGGCAGCCCCACGATCCTCTGCTCCAAGGAGCTACGGAAACAACTGGGGACCTGGGCCTCGTCGAATGAGTAAGTCTGATTCCTTCTGTCTGGAAAGAGGGATCTTGGAGGCTCACCATGACCATGGGCCAGAGGAGCATTCCAAGGAGGCGGAGCCTACTTATCTCACCTGGGTGGTGGCAGTGTGTTATGCTGAGGTGCCTGCAGGTTTTGAGGCGGTCGCTGCTGGGCTGGAGGTTGTGCCTGTGGGGGTGGACCCTGATGGGGTTGCTGAGCTGGCCATACTGGTAGCAACTCTAGCTATTCGGGGGCCTCTATCTGGGCCACAGCAGCGAGCTCGGCTCTGGCGGCTCTCCTTGCAGGGATTATAGGAGGCAGCGGGAGTGCCTGGATGGCCTGTTGCAGGGCTTCTTCAAGGCGCTGAGCTTTGTCCGAAAAGTCCCGAAACCCTCCAGGGTAATTCTGAGTGATTAGAGAAGGAAAAAACTCTTCCTTGACGTTCCCTACACACATTTTCAGTAATTTCTCATGAGTTAGTGGCATGTCAAGGGAGTAAGTGAGCCCCTTCCACCGGGGGACGAAGTCCGCGACTCACTCATTGGGCCTTTGTTTGCATCTGAAGAGGTCTACAATGATCGTCTTCTGAGATGTGGAACAGAACTGGTAGAGGAATTTTCGGCGAAGTTCCTCCCAGAAAGTCACAGATCTAACAGGGAGCTGGTTGTACTAGACGAATGCTGGTCCTTCCAGTGTCTGAACGATGTAACGGAGCTTGGCGGCCTCCTACTACTCCGGAGTCCTTAACATCTGCCCACACCTCATGTTGATGTGGGACATGTTTTTTGGCGGGACTCCAGTCCTGTTAAAGGGGGAGAATGTGGGGTTCCCAAATCCCGGCGAGGCCGGCATATAATCCACCCACGCTGGGTATGGCTTGCCGTCCGGTGGGATTTCCACCTAGCGAGTTTCCAGGGCCTCTAAGCGGGCGATGAGTGCTTCTATTAGATCTTCAGGACGTGGAGTCATGTCTTGATGAGGATCTCTAACTACAAGCACATTTATGGGCTCTTCAATCCGGTATTCATGATCATCATCTCGTGGGGTGGCTAGCGGAGTGACTCTCGAGGTAGCAGGAGGAAACCGAGTAGGGTCCCCCAGGTGATCCCTCCACTCGGGAGAGTCCGACGAAACATATCGCGCCCTCTTTCCATGGGCTCTAGCCTCTCCCCTGTCAGCAAACACAACATGGTCGCGGTTTCCTGGGGGATTCTCGGAAATGGGTAGGTGGTCCTGCCCCTACATTCCTGGTTTAGGGTTACCGTAGTCAGGCCGCCGCTCTGAAATGCGTTCGGCCAAGAGCTCATCAACCATCCTCTTTTTCTCAGCAAGCTATTGGCGTAGTGTGGCCTTATCTGGATCTTCCTCTGCCTTTTGTACCGAGGCGGATGGGTCGGCATTATTGACAGACCCGACAGACTCTTTACCATTTCCGATGTTTCGGCTCAATGCTAGTGCTTCCATGGGTACAGGGAGACCTAGGAGGCTCCTCTGTCGGCGATTTATCCTCCCAGATGGGTCCAATAGCGGATTTTCCTCAGAATTAGATTCCCCATCGAGGAGCTCTACACCGTTTCCTTCATCTGAAAGGTCATCCATGTTGACTGCCACTACCGCTGACGACGTTCCCTCAGGGCCACCCAGTGAATCGTGCTGTCGGCAGATCACACAGAAAAGAAGGGCAGCGTACTGCCCCCATCCTCGGACGTGCACGTGGGGTGTGGCTTCATCAATAACTTTGTGGTGTACTTGAAAACTCATGACGCACTATTGTTGGAGGGCCTTGTGGTGGCAAAATGACCCGGGGTGCCGAACTACCGGGAGCACAACCAGGTCGACCCAACGACACTACACACCGATATCCTCGAGATTTGCTTGACTCCCGGCATAAGGCGCTAGATGATGGCGAAGACAGAAGTGATTCACCAAAAGAGTCTGGCAGAAGCATTCAAACTCTCCTGGGGTGAGTGACTCTGGCATATCAAAATCCAATCCTGCGATCGGTCAAAACTTCTCGGGGAAGTGGCCCACTGCGAGGACAGTCTAGAAGCTCCATGACTCTAGTTCAGGGTCCGGACCTTTCTGCCCCTTCTCATCAACCGAGAATGGCTGGGGAGATAGCAACAGTGCCGAGGCAGGCCATCGGGCCAGTGGGCTGGTTAGGGGGGAATACGACAAACATGCCGACTGGCCGCCGATCCCTGAGTCGTCCCCCAGGGGTTACAGTGCCATGGATGCCACGTTGCGATAGGATAGGCTGAAAAATGAGCCTCCGGCCATAGCGTCAGTGATCGCTGAGGGTATGTCACCTTGGGACTCTTCCGTCAGTCCCCAGAATGGTTCCTCACCCTCCCTGACTGAGGAGGAAGGTGCTTCTGGGGTGGCCATTGGTAATTACGGGTTTGACCCCTGGGGGCACACCAAGTCCTCATCCTCCTGGATATACCTTCATATGGAGGAGGGAATCATACAGATCTCACATTAAGGGAGTACGAGACTGATGTACTGCGTCCCCATCCCTGCCCTCGACTCAAATGGTTGGGGGGGAGGTTCCATTGTCAAGTTGTACTCCACCTGAGAGTCTGAGAAACAGACTGGTCTAGTTTCCGTCCAGACTCCCCTGCTATTCCTCTTACGGTGACGACACCCCGCCTTCCTGCCCCTGGGTTACTCCTCAGGGTAAGGATGATTTCTGTCGAGGAGTCCCCTAGCCGCAATAGCGCTGGGGCAGAGGGGAATGAAGGCCGGTTGCGAGAAGCACTAGGACAGATGTTGAAATGGGACATGGGGAGGGCCTCCATGTGAGTGAGTGACTGGATACACAATGGCTCCATACTTGCGGCCAATAGTAGGGGGAGTGACCTCATACCCAATGCAGTGGGCATTGGAAAAAGTCACACCCGAAGCATAGCCGTCGCGAAGAAGCCTTCGACATTCCAGATCAGTGGCATGAAATGAGATTTCATGGTGGGTGGCACTACCGCGGATTGGTCTGCGGTGGCCATTGACAGTGCCTGCGACCGGGAGAGTCGACCCAACTTGCCTGCAGGGTGGTCGGGGATTCGATCCCAGTCAGGCATGTGACTGCCCCTGCTCAACGTGTGCGGGGGTGTTGTAGTAGGAGTCAGCAGTGGCTCGGGCCACAGTGTTTTCTGATGTTGGTGCCCCAAGAAGGGCATTCTCTTCTGCTCGTGCCCGACGCTGGTGTCAGGTTATATGGGTTGGAGCCAGTGGTGCGGGCATAGAAATTGCCTTGTCTTTGGCATGGGGAGTCGGGAGGTGATGCCGACGCAGCCTGGCGGGGGTTCATGCCGTTAACCCCTGGGACGGGTCTCTGATCGGGTGGACCCAGACATCCCCCACATCATTGGCATTGGGGACAGATGTGTCAAGGCCCTCCGGGGATAGACTCCTAAAGCGGTTGAACATTGGAGTGGGGAGCGATGGATCCCTGTGCGGCCCTCGGGGGTGGAGATGGTTGTGAGGCACAACCGCCTCTAGATCCAAACGGGCCATGCCCCTGGTGGGGATGATCCCTTCCTCATCGTACCTATGAACCAAGTCATTGATCACCCTTCGGTGATGATTTCTGACGGGGAGAGGGGGCGTGAGCGCTCGGAATCTACGATTGTCGGAGTTGGAGTGACTGCGGAAAAGGTGGCACCGCGCGGGGTGGTCGCGTCGGTACTGCCCATGCCCCTGAGCCAGTGGGTAGGTGGAGATCGAGCTCCAGATGCAGTGATTCGATTCTTGGAAGCATGGAGACAAACCCATTAGTACTAACAGGAAACGAAATGAACAACCAATAGCCCAACATCATTCCTTCTTTTATGGTCAGTGAGAGGGATCCACACTGGATGTCACAGAATGGAGTGATCAACATCCTAACTACCTCGACCCCTGGCGGGTTTCACGTCCCGGTGATAGGTACCCGGACCCGGTGACATGCTAATCTTCCGACACCCCAAACGCTACCATTCTCCATATTGTGGAGAATATATTCACATAGGGTTCACCAATTTATGTTTCCGACTTTTTACACCGGGGCGCTCGTGCATGTCCGTCACACATTGGGAGGACGTGCGGTTTGTTTCCCCGCATTCCCGCTTTCCAAAGGCGGGTGGCATCCATTCCATGTTTAGGGACGTCTACTTCTTGATCGAAACCGGGATGATGGGATGTCAGTTCTTCCTTCCGTGGATTCCTCCTCAGTGCTCATCACCTAGTCCGGGTCACCCTCATAGATTTGAGACGGGTTCGTGGAGCTCGTTCCCGGCGCCATATCTGCATGGATGCCAGTTAATTACGCTGCTTCTGTTGAGATGCTCCAAAGGGTCTTGTTGGGGCAGCAACCTTCGGTGAGTATAATGGTCATGTTTGGGTGTTGTTTCATGTCTTGACGCTGGGGATCGACATTTCTATCTTATGTCCCTTATTAGAGGGCTTCTCGAGGGCGCGGAAGCCCGAGGCATCCCACATCGAACGTGGGGAATGTGTACCATCTGAGGATTTCTTTATCTTCCCATGTTTAACACGGGGTATACCGCGAGTTTAACGTCTTGAGGAGATGGATCGGACTAATCGAAACACTGAGAGTGGATCAGATTGAGGACCCCCTAGGGGGAACACCGATGTTTGGGCCAGCATGTGGGCGACTTCCCGGATACCATGGAGTGGGATGGGGTGGCAGGATCTCACCGGGATGTGGCTGCCCGGGTAAGGATCTGGATGGATGATGGAGTGACGGGATTAAACCTCGTGGAGGCTTCCTACGTATACCCATGGCGGGGAATCAAAGTCTGCGTAGTTCGATGATACGGTGGGACACCTGAAGAGGCGACCCGTGAGAATGAACTCATGGATTGGAGCCTGGAGGAAGTAAGATCTCCGGGCTAGGGCATGAGCATCCCGAGGCACGTGGGCTCGAGGGGGAAGTTGGGGTGCGACGTGGGTGTGAGGCATGGGGCTTGCGCTCTGGGACATCCCAAGAGGGGGAATACAGTTTAATGTCATGTGGGATGATATACAGTTTAACATCATGCGGGATGAGGGCATACAGTTTAACGTCATGCGGGACGAGGGAATACAGTTTAACGTCATGTGGGACGAGGGCATACAGTTAAACGTCATGTGGGACGAGGAATTTGGGGCTTACACTCCGAGGCGGCCCATAGTGGGTATGGAGCTTACACTGTGAGGCAGCCCATGGTGTTCAGGGAATCGACGTGGAGAGGTCGGAATGACTGGGTGTTGGGCTTGAACCTCATGGAGGATTCCTATGTACCATGCGTTAGCACAGATCAAAGTCCACGTAGTTCGCTGGGATAGGGCATACGCTCTTAGGCAGCCCATGGGAGGATGTCATGGTCGATGCATACTCTAAGCCCACGTGAGTCATGCTCGTTGTGAGAAACAATAGGCAGCAGGGACGAGATGATCACGTCGCAAAGGGTGCATCCGTGAGAAGTGGGAAGGGGCTTACGCGTTTAGCGGCCCAAAGAGGAAACAGGGGCTTACGCATGGTTAGCGGCCCTGGGTGTCGAGGCTTACTCTAGGATAGAGGCCCGTGGTGCGACAAAGCGCAGTGGGAAAGGGACTCCACTGGCCTTGGTTGGGGGGATGTACGGAGATGCATGGGTGAAACCTTCCGCAAGAGAGGCTAGGGACCTACGCTCTGAGGCAGCCCTTCCCCAGTGGAAAACGCCACTCTGACAAGGATGATCTCATTCTATGTGAGGAAGATTCCATTCCTGTGGAGAGGAGTGGGAGTAAAAAATGTCCAAGCTGGGGACCCTGCGTGTGAAGTACAGGGTTGGACCACAATTTAACGTCATGTGTTAAGGACGAGGTGCTTATCAATTTAACGTCTTGCAACTTGGACGAGGTGAGTTCACTCCACACCCCTAAGGCTTACATTCCCAATTCCCTCAACCCCTTGTGGGAGGGAAGGCTTTGGCCAGGCCGTAGTGATGGGGTTCTACAGGGAGAACCATCGAGGGGTCCACGTTAGCGTGGCTATGTGAAGAAGAAATAGCCTTTAGCGTGCCTATGCGAAGAAGCATAAGGCAAAGCAACGAAACAGGAAACACCACCCAAGGAACCTTGAGGATACTTCGTACGAGCCTGGAAGGCCGTACATGAAAACAATTCATGGCGCACATGCCCGGTAGGGAAGATATCAGGTGCCGGCGCGGAGAGTCAGCCAAGGGGCGTCAAGGTAAATGATCTGGGGTGTTACGCGCAATGAGAAGGTATGCGTGCAAAAAACTGATATGGCATGCAATAGGGCCCGAGTATTGCACGGATAGGCGACTGCGCGCAAGGTATTATGCATGAGGAAGGGAGTTGCGCACACGGAGCAATGATTGTGTGCAAGGGAAGAACCCAAAGGAGGGGGAAAATTCACTTAATCTGATGGTGTTGCGTGCAAAGGCGAACCTCGGGGCAAGGTTGCACGAAAAGGGGAATTACCTGGAAGTCATATTGCACACGGGGGGAGTCGAATTGTGCGCATGAGAGTCGTTCCGCATTCCGCAACCCCAAACCTTTTGGGGACGCCTTATATTTATAGGCATCAAGCGGCGCAGAATTTAGGCGGCGCACAAAATATTCCCTACGTGGGAACGGTCGGTGCGCAAAACCTCACGACGAGGAACCAGGGGAGCGCAAAATTGCGTGCCTCACCCGCTCGATTCCGCACATCCCGGGGATGCTTCGCGCCCATGGCTTTATGTCACACAAGTCCTCCTTTATTTCACGCACCACTTCTCGGGCCTCCGGATCAGGTCTCTGAGTCCGAATATGACTTCGCTTTGTCATTCCGAAACTTCCTTTAGGAGTTACGGACTTTTTCGATGACTACAACGACGTAGATCTGGGTTAGATGAAATCCCATTCAAACGTAAATAACATACCTTAGAGGAATAATTGTCAAGAACCACTCATGATGGAGGTAGCTCTTACCCGTGCGGTTCCAGCAAGATCGACGAAGGTGGAATCAGATTCCTGATTCGCGATCAATGGATCGCCAATGCTCCGACCTCCTCCTTTAGCTCCAAAACGGCTCAAATTCCTCCTTTGCCAAATGAGGAGGATACTTCCTATTTTATACCAAAAAAAGAGACTACATGGCTTGTACCTTTTCATTTAACTGTTTCTTTGGCGGCACCGCCGCACTGTTCATTCGTCGACATGGGTACACGATGTGTATTCCTGATGACACGATGTAAACTATTGCACAACTGGCGGCTACTTACACCACCTTACTATTCACCTGCCGATTGACTACACATCATGTAAATACCCACTACACTGAATATAGTCTGGTTTTAATCCTTTCGTCCCTGACATGCCTACACACCGTATGTGCTAATCCCATAAGGCCAAAATTACACGGTGTGTGGAAAATTAAATGGCATGCAGTCCCAAATTTTAGGATTTTCCCCATTTCCCTTATTTTATCAAAAAAACTTAAGGAAAAAATAATGCAAGAAAATCGTACCTCAAAAATAAGAACTGGGTTCTTACAAACTCCCCCCATTAAAGGAATTCTTCCCTAAATTTCCCTGACAATGTTGGAGAAGATATAGCCATGAAGAATTATGGCCACTGAGCACATATATCGGTCACTGGCTCCCAGGTTTCTTCCTGCACTCGGCCATGCTGCCATATCACGCGTACGAGAGGAACTGACCAGCCTCAGAGAACCTTCGTGCTCCCAGCAACAATATGAATCAGATGCTGCTCAAAGGACACATCTGCATCAATCTCAACCTCCTCGGGCTGAAAGATGTGAGACATGTATGAATGATTGCGATGAAACTAGGAGACACGGAATACTTCGTGCATTGCTCGGTACCTCTGTGGTAACTGAAGCCGATAGGGAACTGGGATGAGTCTCTCCAGAATCTCAAATGGGCCCCAATAACTCAATGGGAGTTTACCCTCTCTCCTGATTCACCTGTGTCCCAACTTCGGTGAAACACGCAAGAAAACCTGATCCCCGACCATGAACTCCAAAGGTCTTCTGTGGCGACTGACATAAGATTTATGACGAGACTGAGCGGTAGCCATCTGCTTCCAAATTAACTAGACCTGCTTACAAGTCTCCTGCACGAGACGTGGTACCAGTAAATCTGCCTCACGTGCCTCTAACCAGCACAAATGTGATCAGCATGACCTACTATATAAATCATCATAAGGTTCCATCTCGATAGGTGCATGGAAACTGTTATTGTAGGAAAACTCAGATAGGGTTATATGCCTCTACCAAGAGCCCCCAAAGTATAGGATGAATGCATGTAGCATGTCCTTAAGCACCTGTATCGTATGTTCTGACTGGCCATCGGTCTGAGGGTGGTATGTTGTGCTCAGAAGCACCTGTGTACCCAGTGACCCTTGAAAACTCTTCTAGAAAAGAGACGTGAAACGAGCATCCCTATTTGATATGACAGAACGAGGGACCCCATGAAGGTGTATGATCTCGGATATAAAAATTCTCGAGATCATCAACACCGAAGTTCTCCTTGATCGGAAAAAAGTGAGCTACCTCCGTGAGTCTGTCCACAACAACCACATGGCATCATTGCCTCGAGGTGACCTCAGAAACCCTATAATGAAATCTATTGTGAAATCATCGCATGTCCACTCAAGAATGGGTAACTACTGTAATAGTCCAGCTAGTCTCTGATGCTCTGCCTTCACCTGCTGAGTGGTGGAACACCTTATAACAAAACCTGCTATCTCACTCTTCATACCCGGCCACCAGTACTGACGTCTCAAGTCATGGTACATCTTGGTAACTCTAGGATGAACAGCCCAAGCTGAATCATGATACTCCCGCATCAACTCCCCATGTATATCCCCTGGAACCCACACTCATCCTTGGAAACGCAGAACTTCATCATCTCCTATCGTCTAACCAAGAATAAGGTCCTCACTTGCCACTGACTCCCGTAAAACTAGGCCTTCTAAATCAGATATTTGTCTCATCCTCACTCTATCCAGGAGGGTAGAAGTCACAGCTAATGATGAAAGTTAGGTCTGCCCTTGACTGTCATGCACCTCCAAATGCATCTTAGAGAACAAAGCTATGAGCTTCCACTCACCAATGGCCTTCTGCACTGCCTGTATCTGAGTCCTCTTGCTCAGTGCATCAGCTACTAAATTACATTTACCTGGTGTATAGGCAAGCTCAAAATTGAAGGACTGTAGGTATTAGACCCACCTTCACTACCTCATATTCAATTCATACAGAGTAAAAATATACTTGAGACTCCTGTGGTCAGTGAAAACCACAAAATTCATGCGTCGGGTAATTCCTCTCATATGGCCTCAATTGTAGAAAACAGTACGCAAAAACTCGATCACCCTACATCAACACTGCTCCCAGCACAATACCTAATGCATCACAGTAAACTGTATATCTCTTCCCTTTCACTGGGAGTATCAGGATTAGTGCTGATGTCAACCTTCCCATCATATCCTGAAAGGTTGTCTCACAAGATTCTGACCAAACAAACTTCACAACCTTCTTGGTCAGACCCGTAAACGGCGCTGCTAAGCACGAGAAGTCCGGTATGAATCGTCTGTAGTAACCAGCCAGCCCCAAGAAACTCTGTATCTCACACGTATTCTTAGGCATCTCCTTGGAAACTACTGCTTTCACCTTCTCTGGGTCTACTACAACTCCTTCCTCGGAGATGATATGACCCAGGAAGTGAATATAGTCCATCCAAAAGTGGCATATTGAGAGCTTAGCATATAGCTGATGCTCTCTCTGTGTAATCAATATGATCTCGAGATGGGTGGCAAGGTCGTGTCGAGTGTGAGAGTACACCAAGATGTCGTTCACGAATACTACCACAAAATAATCTAGATAAGGATGGAACACACTATTCATAAGAGCCATGAAAATTGCTGGCGCGTTCGTGAGTCCGAATGGCATAACCAAGTACTCATATAGACCATACCTGCTCCGAAAAGCTGTAAGCGGTATATCCGATGGTCTCACGCGCAGCTGATGATATCCGGATCTCAAGTCAATCTTCAAGAACACTCATCCTCCACGAATTTGATCAAAAAGATCATCAATCCTCGGTAAGGGATATTGGTTCTTAACTGTCAACTGGTTTAGCTTCCGATAATCCACATAGAGTCTAAGGGTACTATCCACCTTCTTCACAAAGAGGACCAGTGAACCCCAAGGCAAAGTACTGGGTCAGATGAAACCCTTTGCCTGTAACTCCTCTAACTTCCTCTTGAGATCCTGCAACTCTGGTGTAGCCATCATGTTAGGAGGAATGGACATCGATGCTTCTCCTAGCACAAGCTCAATAGAGAAATCCACCTCTCACTCCAGAGGTAGACCTGAAATGTCTTCTGTGAAGAAATCCCAGAAACGATCAACCACTGGAGGGAAATCCATCTGACAAGTCCCCTGATCATCTAGATATAATCTTACAATCTAGGCTGTAACTCCACCACACCCATGATCCTCTGGTCTAGCTCGACTCGCCTAAACATCCCACTCACCCTTGTATAGAAACTCTCCACCATCTGGTAACGTGAAAAACACCCTACAACGATAGCAATCTACAAAGGCTCAAAAGGGGACCAACCAGTCCATCCTAAGAATGACATCATAGCTCGTCATCTCTAATAAGTAGAGGTCCCAAAAAAAGTGACACCCACTGACCTCAAGGGGTCACTTCTGGCACTAACGTACACATGTCGTTCTCATCACCAATGGAGTGTCTAGCATCATAACATCAGAAGAAGAAGGAAAAAAAGGCCCGGGGCTCTCCACAATGGGTAAAAATATGAAACATTGTGTAGCACCCATATCGAAAATTACTGAAGATAAGACAAAAGCTACTAGAATAGTACCTCTGATAGAAGAAGGTACGAGATCTTGCTCCTGCTGGGTCTGTTGCACTACATATGCCTGCCTAGAGCCATGACCCTATGACATAGCCTGACTACCCTGATCTTTCCTACCCTGTTGCCTCTGAGATCATGGTGTCTGGCTACCACGGCCACAACCACCATCTCTTCCTGCCTGGCTAACGTATTCTAGTTCCCCTACTGGTAAGAAGTATCTGGTCCTGCTCCCATACAAAGAGTACGCACAGAACCCCTCTTACTAGCCCCTCGTTGAAACGCCCTGCAAAAGCGCTAAAGTTTCCCCATCGTGCCGCAAGCTCGACAGTCCACTGGATCACGTGGACACAGTGGTCTCTTGCGCCCCTCTTTACCGCACTGGTAGCACCTGACCAGGCTACCTAGAGAAATCATCTGGCTAGTACTACAACCCTAAGAGATGTCCATATGTCTCTTCCTATTGCCCATAGAAATAGTACCAGAAACCGGTGCTGAATCACTCTAGCCCACTCCACTATCTTCCCACAGGTTCCTCTCTGTTATCAGTTCCTGGTTCACAATAGCATGTACAATAGGAAACCTTAAAACATTCACCAGTGCGATGATGTCATATCGAAGACCATCCTCAAAGCGTCTAGCCCTCAATGTCTCATCACCGACCAGAATGGGTGCAAAACGATGAAGCTCGGTGAAACGAACCGAATAATCCATCACCGACATGGCACCCTGTTGCAGATTCATGAAATCTTAAGCTCTATCTGCCCTAAGCATCTCTGAAAATAAGAAGTCATAGAAGAATACCAGAAACTCTTCCCACACCATGTCTCTGTGATGCTCTGACTATGTGTTAACATCCCACCACCTCTTGGTGGAATCACACATCATATAAGTTGCGAGCGTGACCCTCTACCCTGGAGGCATCTCAGGATGATCGAAAATAGACTGCACAGACCCCAGCCAAGACTCCGCAGCCTATGGTCCGCCATCCCCAGAGAACGTAGGCAGATGCGGCTGCTGGAAGATACGAGTTAGCTTAGCCATAGATGTGGTAGCCGATGGTGCTCTTTTAAAGGTCTTCATGAACTGCATAAAGCTGTCACGAAACTGCTTATCCGCACCTATGTCCGGAATAACAGCTGGCGCCGCATCTGGCTCGGCTGGATGATCTAATACTAACCCATGGCTCACCATCTATGGAGTATAATCATTGCCACTCTCCTGGAGGACAACGAATGTCCGTCTTGGTTCCATGACTCTACAAGGTCAAACACACACCTTAGACCCACATTATCAAATACTAAAAATAAAGGGACCAAAAAGGGAACATGAGGAAGAATTGATTTCAATATTTGAAAAACAAGACTACACGATGTGTATACTAACCACACATCGTGTACCTAACTTTTCTTCCCCTACCTGTGTCCTTCTATACGGATAATCTACACGGCTCCTGTTGATCAAAACTACACAGCCTGCATATAATCCACACAACATGTATGGTGTAAATTTCCAACTTCCCATTTCTTTTGTGACACAGTTGACTAAACGGCTTGATACTACACATCGTGTTACAGCCGCACACGGCGTGTAAACCACTCTGTCTTCCCGGCCACACGGATAACTCCACACGTTCTGTCTTCGGACAAGACATCACATCGTATCCCACAGGTACACGATGTGAAATAGATGATCTTCGCCGACCCGTGTTGTTAGTTACATGACCGGACACACGACTCACACTACACGGCGTGTTCCATACTCACACGGTGTGTACACAAAAAGATTACACCGACCCGTGTTCTTAGTTACACGGCCAAATCCTATGTCAAAATACATGGCGTGTTCCATAGTGGACACGACGTGTATGTCTTTAGGTCTCCTATATCCATGTTTGTTAATTACATGGGTGGACTCCGGGTCTACACTCCATGGCGTGTACATCCGGTACACGACATGTTTTCCCCAAGAATTTCCCTTCCCCGTGTCCCTGCCCACACGGTCTATGACACAGAAAGAGACTACGCGGCGTGTAATTAGGTTACACGACGTGTAGTTAAAAAGTTTTCTTTTCTTCCCGAACAGAAGATCACATGGCGTGTGTCCAAGCAACTACACGGCGTGTATACTGGGTTTTCCAGGTAGTACGCCTCTGAAACTATTCTGGAACCCATAAAATACTGAAAAGCAACACCTATGTTTCAAATTCCGATCCGTGAGGGCCCATACTCCCCAAAAAATCAATGTTTGACATCTTATGTGTTATAACAATGTAAACAGTAAATGGTCCACCAAATTCTAGTCAATGAGGGCCAATACTCCCCAGAAACCAATGTTTTGCGTCCATTCTATCAACATTCTCACAAGAAAATACCCCATCACATAGCAACTATTTATCAAGTAGTAATCACAAGAACAACCTTCTCTCTCTAGCACAACAACTATCACAACAACATGAAATTTATAATGCACCTACATGTCATGGAAGTATGCATGTCATGTGATTTCTAGCATGTTCCTAAATGATGAATGAGATGGCATGACCTCATCTCATAGGGTTGCAACTAAATAGAACCCATGGATAAAATATAAATAGCACAATTCCCAAGTGTGTCACCCAATAGTGAAAATCAGATCAACTATAAATTGCAAAATCAATAAAATTGAAACACGAGTTAAATTAAATTTTCCTTGTACACGAGTTAGCTATGCTCGTGCACAGCTTATTACCAATTACCGTTCCCGTCCAATCCTTGACTAAGGCTCCTAATAGTAAGTCAAAGTAAAGAACCCCTTTGATAGAACTTTATAATGTCCCGGGCCAAGGTACCACTCAACGGGTGCCCCAAACCTGGTTCTCCATGTGAAATCATGAACATTTCCCCAAACCATAGAGGCTGCCGACTAGCAGCGAGTGCCCCAGTCTGATTGTGGGGAAACTATGCCCTCATTTGTCAAAGTGTAATGCAGTAGAATAAAATAAAAAACATACAACAACAGCAGAAGCGAAAAAACCATTCATATTTAATGTAAACAATCGCAGTAAATGATAACCAACCAGTTATATAAATATGATGCAACATGTCTCAAGTTCTAAGAAAAACAGCCAGAACATGTTACACAGTAGTACAATACAATACAGAGTACAACAAAGCAAAACAAAACATCTGGTAGCATCGGGAGCCTATGCCCAGTCCCATACTCCCCTACTCCTCACCAGTAATCATATACCTATATAGTGACCCTTTCCCTTATCCAGACCTACATAAATTTAATCTGTTTCGGCGGAAGACATGACCCAAACATGGTGTGATAAATGAATCCTAGTAGGTACCCACCACAGGCCCGTGCCCAACTGTGTGAAAATATGCAACAAAAGCGTGCAGTATTAAAATGAAATAAACTTTTCAGTACCCAAAGTAACTCACTTTACTTGTTATATTGCCATTTTATTATTCATTTACCCATTTAGTAAAAGGAAATCACCACAATGTATTTCTATGTAAACAGTCAGTCAGTGTCCTCAGACACGCAAACCCTTACCCTCAGGTATTCAGAATCTTGACCTCATGCATTTCCCTCAGGAATAAAATATTTTTCCCTTAGGCATACGAGGTGTCTCCCTTAGGCACAAAAGTCATTGCCCTCAAGTATACTAAAGGTTTCCATCAGGAAAAATAGAACGTTTCCCTCAGGAAAATACAGTCATGCCATCAGGTTATAGTAAAACACAGCCCTCAGGAACAAGTAACCAGGCCGAGCCCAACATGTAACAAAAATTCACATACAATTCTTCTCAAGGAAATTTAACAAACACTATTACAATGGCATACCCTCGGGTATCCTGGCCAAACGGCTAAATAGAGGAATGCACCCCCGGGGTTGTCCTGGATCCAAGCAACTATCCCAAATAATTGTTTATTATCACATTTAATCACCTATACATTTCTAGGTAGTTAAAATAGCCACGACCTCAGCCTCAAGACACCCCAACATGGGTTCTTGGTGCAATGGTACACAAAACACACAATAGTTGGGAATTTAAACACTAATCCACCTACCTATAACACCAACGAACGATATACGCGAACGTCGATTCCAGAAACATCCAAAGATAACGTAGATATGGGTTAGATGAAAACCCATTCAAATGTAAATAACTTCCCTTAGAGGAATAATTGGAAAAACCACTCAAGATGAATGTAGCTCTTACCCGTGCGGTTCCAGCAAGATCGACGGAGGCAAAATCAGATTCTCGATTCGCGATCAACAGATCTTTGAAGCTTTGGCCCCCTCCTTCGGCTCCAAAATGGCTCAAACGACTCCTCTGTCAAATGAAGATGTTGTTGCCTGTTTTATTCCAAAAAAAAAACAGATTACACGATGTGTACTCTCAAGTACATGGTGTGTAATTATACATTTAGTTGTTCCTTTGGTGGCACCACCACACTGTTCATCTGTCGACAAGAGTACACGACGTGTATTCCTGATTACATGGCATGCACTGTCATGGAGCTAGTGGCTACTTTCAGCGTCTTACTATGCACCTGCCAACTGACTACACGGTGTGTAAATACCCACTACATTGCATGTAGTTAGTTTTTACACCTTTGGTCACCAACAAGGCTACACACCCTGTGCACTCATCCCACACGGCCAAAAGAATATGATGTGTGGACATGTACATGACGTGAACTCCAAAATTTTAGGATTTTCCGCATTTCACTTATTTTCTCAAAAACACTTAAGGAATAGAGAAAGTAAAAAACCCGTAACTCAAAAATATTAACTGGGTTCTCACAAATATGTAGTAACCCTCCGGGTTTTTTTTGGAATACCCATCATAATATATTCACTAAATCTATCATGGGAAACCTTATTGTTTAATTCCCTCTCATTAACCAATACATTAGAGATCTATCATGAGCACAACTATCCTTAGTTTATCATGGAAAAAACATTATACATAATACATTCCCAAGAACCGTAACATAATCTTAAGACATAAAATATGCATAAAAAAAATAACATTTCCACATGTAAATATGTAACATTACATATTTACAAGTCCTGCATTTATAAATGAATTCATGTTATTTTGAAATAAAACTTCAAAAATTTAATGTAAATATCAATATATAATAGAAAAATGATATCTAGAAATTCCATTCATGGTATATATGTTAAAAAACTTTCTATGTTATTCAAATAGTCAATAATTTTTTTTAAAAAAATTAAATCATTTAAAACTGAATATTTTTGAATCAAAGTGTCCCTTACCAATTTGAAAATATTGAGAAGAATTAAAATTTAAAAATATTCATCTAAATATAAATAAAACGTTAAAACAATTATGAAAACATGGAAATTAATCACACTGATTTTGAATTATAAATGTTTAGAACTTGTTAAATAATGTTCTAGTTAAAGAAACCCTTTCCACTTAAGAAACACCTGAATACAGATAAATGAAGAATAAAATTAAAAAAACATAAAATATCATAATAATATGTATATTTATGATATAATATGTCAAATGGCATAATATACACCATAAAAAAGTTGAAATTGTGTATAATAAAAAATATGTATCAATGGAATGTAAATTGAGATGAAATGCCTTACCATGAGTCTAACTTGACTCGTACATCATTTATCTTAATGTATAATAAACCTAGTTTAATTTATACTTGTTTGATAAAATTATTAAATTTTATTATCCTCTTTATAACACATATTTATAATGTTATAACTATTAATTAATTATTTAAATTCATACCAGATGTTTTGTCAAAATTCTGTACTTGAGTCGAAGATGAACATAGTATAATGTCAATAGTCCTTGTGGTCATAATTCTGTCATCTGTAGAATAATATTAATGTAATAATTATCAATTTTATTCAGAAAATATACTTTTAAATCAAAAAATTAATTATTATAATGAAAATTGAAAAACTTTCTAATCATGGAGACTGTAGACCATACGTAGACAAGAGTAATGTGTCCATTTTTCAATGATCATTATAGAAAAAAGTTCAAATCTATTTAATTTTTTAAAAATGTTCTTTAAATAAATAATATAATATAAATAATTTATATATTATTATATATATCATAAAAGTTATATAGTTACTAAAAAAGAATCACATTCCTTGGTGGAGGTGATAGTTCACACGTACGCACAAATTATGTTATTATTCTTATGTGGTAGGAAAGTAAGAACATAATTGAAATATTATTATATAAATTTGATAAATGTGACATGAATATCATAGATTAACATTAATTCAATTCTTATAACAATTCATGAGAGACAATTATGGAAAAAAATTTAGATTGGTTTGTGGGGTTGAAAGTTCACACATACGGACGAATGATTAATTTTGTTACCATTTAATAAAAGTTGAGATGTATTTAGGTGACTATATTAACATAATAAAAACTTTTTATACTGATCATACAAGATTTATTATTTTATCACGGTTGGAGGAGATTTGAATGATGTGGAGAGGGAAATAAAATAGAAATACTTAAAGAAAACGACACCTCTTCTTCAGTTGATCACCATTCAAGAACACCATGACTAAAATAATGTCTTAGGAATGCTGGGAGGAATTAATGGATGTATGTTTTAAATATCATTGATGAATAAAATTGTTTTGGAGGGTGAGTAATATAGATTAATGTGTTCCTTTTTATTAGAGAGGGGCATGACACCATTGGAATTATTAAAATCATTAAATTAATATAAATTCAATTTCAAATTACAAGTTGTACCAAACTAGAACACCCATATCCCAATTTAAATTATATATGTTTTGAAAATTTTTAAATCCACATATTTTTGTTTTAACACTTATTTTACCATTTTTAATCATACAATTATATCATGTTATTTACACTTTGTGGGTTGATGTAATTACAATAACAAGTCAAATGATAAAAATAAGTCCCATTTATGACATATTAGGACATATACATTCATTTTGGTAGAATAAAAATTTATTTGTAATTTTATAAAATTCAATAAACTATTTCATATTTTAAAATACAAATAGTGCCAATTCCGACACTATTCATTAGTTGACTTGAAAAAAATATCATAACCAGTTATGCGCAAACCAATTATTTTAAATTATAATCAATTTTAAAAATATATCATGAAAATTATTGGATGGCATAAATTATGTAAAATAATATTTATTTTAATATTTATAATACCATTTATTATATTATTTTATTAATTAAGAAATTACTACATTATTATTGTGTCATATTTAAATTTAATTATTTAATTTCAAAAAATTATAAAAAAATTACCATGATGTATGTAATATTTTTAATATTAACAAATACAATTAATAATCTATTCTATCCTCTTTGTAACTCTATATTAAAATACATTACTTTTAAAAAACAAAAGTTTAACAACAAGTACTATTCAGAGAATATGATATTATAAATGCATTAAAGTCTTCCATGTGGATTTAAGTGGTCCTAAAATAGACCCACACATTCTCATGGTTGGAATAAACTAATAAAACTAAATTAGGACATGTGTTAGGGTATTATTATATTATTATAACATTAATTTTAACTTTAATTACTTGATTTATCATTAACTATGGTAATAAAAATAATTACATATGATACTATTCATCAAGCCAAAAAATAAAAGAGACCTATTTACATAATTTTTACTTTATGATTTAAAATATATAATCCATTTTTCAAAATTCAAAACATAGAATGGGTAGAAATTCATTAAAAATCAATCATGTTGACTGAAAGACAAAACAAGTTTTTAAAGTAGAATGTTTAAAAGTTTACATGGTTTTTCTCTTTAATATTAATTTGAAAAATATTTTAATGAACTAAATTGTATTAACTGATAAAAATAACAATCTAATAATACCTTAAAACAATGTAAAAGTATAATAAATAAATATGAAAAAAATTAGACAAAAAGGAAGTTTGAATGAAAAAAGATGTGTATTTTCACTATTCATTAAAATATGAATTTAATTAGAAAAACACAAAAAATTCAACCAATGTAAATTTTGATATAAATATTTCAAATAAATAGTTTAGTTTTCAAAATAGAACATATAAAGGCAACAAACAATAGATTCAAATGGGGTTCTCCATCTAAATGTTGTAAAACTGTATTTTTTAAAATACTTCATTCTTCCTAAAAAAATGAATTTGTTTTTATATCATGTATAAAAAACATATAAGATCATTTTAATCGTTATATTGAATATATTACATGTATATTTATCTAATAATATCATCATGAGTGATTTTATTATTTTATAATCTCACTTATTTGAATTTAGTTTTTGTAGAAAAACACATCCTATATATTCATTTGGTTTTTATTTTTATTTCTTGTTAATTTTATAACTTATGAATCATTATAAAAACATGTTAAATACATTTTTTAATAATTAAATTAATACTTTTATTTAGCACTATTCTAAAAAATATGATATAATAGAAAAAATTAAATATTAATATTTTATTGTTCATTTAAGCATGATATTGCTTATCATGTACGCTATCGAACATTATGTTTACTTTTAAAAGCATAGAATGTTATGTTGTCCCCCAATTTTAGATATTTCAAACTCACAACTTTAATTTGGGGTCGGTAACTTAGGTATGGCTTTTCAAAATACCTTTATTGCAATCCCACATTGAAATAGGATTAGAAAAACATTCACTTTAAAACAAAATAAAGCAATGTTCAAAAATCACCTAAGATAAAACCTACTAGAATTACATATAGGAATAAAAATATATAGAATATAAAATAACCATCATTTTCTTATGGAGAGTTATTGAAAACATTGTTTGGATAAAAATTTCACAATCACATAGCTATAAATTTGTGATGGGTTAAACGGTCATTGACATCTTAAAAGGAAATGTAAATAGAAAACATTATTTTAAGATCCTTTTCATAAAGTAGAGGAATTGTTTATTTATATTACTTTTAACATAAGGAAACATACTTAGCTGAAAAGTATATTTTCATTTGTTAATAAATTTATTCATCAAACTCATCTTTCTCCCCAAAAGATGATTATTCAAGAAGATTGTTTTCAGGTCAAAAACACTAGAATAAACTTATACAAAATCAAATAATCCCCCAAAGATGACTTATATATTTATCTAATATTTAAACATTATCCAAATAAAATAATTTAGGAAAAAATAATATAATTCCCAAAATATTATAAATTTGTAAAGAATAAAGACTACTTTTAATCTAAAAAATTCAACTGTAAAACCGAATGTTCAACGCAGACCATTCAACCAATAAATTCCCATAAAATACCTCGAAATAATAAAAATGATGATTAAAACTCAATGTTCCAAATTATTTGATCACATAGTCTTTTATATAAAAATAAAATCGATCACTCTAAATTTCTTATACCAAAATGTAATTTAAAAAATCACATTATCTCCAAGATAGTTTAATAATTTCCATGAATAACCCAAATCATCAAAAGTTCAAAATTAAATCATATATCTTCCAAAAAATAAGTCTACCATTACTTCTCAAATAAGATTCTATAGTATTATATTTACTTCAATCAGGTTAAGTTCCATAAAAATTGAATGTCTTCCAAAATAAAATTTAACAATTAATTCCCAATTAAATTTCTAATATCAAGTAATTTGATTTGATAAAATATATGTTTCCAAAATAAACTTATTATTAATCCATCAACTAGTTTTAATCTAAATATTATTCTATACAATCTAGGTCCCTCTCATATACTAATGGTACACGATAAATCCTTTTCATACAATCGTTGTGAGTTTGGTTTCCACGGCCTTGTCTGATGTGATTGGTTGTCACCCGTCGTATGGTTTGTCCTCTACCTAAGAATATATAATTTTATAACATTACCAAAATGAGATAAAATCCTCAAAAATAACCATAATATATTTTAACCTGAAATTTTATCTACGTCTTTCTTTCCTCATCGTAAAATGTAATAAACAATAATAACATCAATTGGGATTTGTCTAAAAATAAAAATATTCACCATACAATTTCAATACATATATCATAAAAAGGTTTTTCTTGACATTAAACTCATAATCATAATTAAAAATATACCCTCATGATGATATCCTTAACTCATTAAAAATTATCATAATTCAGTTACCAATTAATGGATTTGAAGATGGATTTTGGTGATGATATTAACCTAATAACATCCCAATATATTGAGAATAATGGAGTAATTATTTCATAATGGTTATAAAAGCTTTTAAATATGTGGTTGAAAAAATAAAATAGAAATATTTAAAGAAAAATATACCTCTTCTTTTGATGATCTCATTTGATAAAAACCTTAACATCTTTAAGGATGTTTTTCTACCTAAAATAAGGATTCCATAATGTGGGAGGTGTTCTAAGAATGTTTTTGGTAACATGTTGGCCAAAATTAATGGTTCTATATGTGTGAGTAATAGAGAGGAATGTGTGTATATTTATAGGAGAGGGGATTGGGACCCTTGGAATTATTAAAAGTATTAAATTAATACTTTATTAATTTTGATTTCAAATTGTCCGAAACTAATATATATAAAAAATAATATTACTGTGGGACTAATATTTATCATCCAATTAACATTAGACATGTTTTTTTTCCAATCGTTAAATATTTTTTAAACCCATATTTTACAATTTTAAACTTATCGTCATATCATGTTATATACTATTGGGGATTAATATAATTAAAATAACTTTTAAAAAGTTAAAGAAAAGTCTAAATTAAGTCATTTTAGAATTTATCATATCAATTTGGAAGAGTATTATATATATATTGTTTTTAATTTTATAACATTTAATAAACTATTTTATATTTTAAAATTCCAATATTGTCAATTGTGACACTATTCTTTAGTTGACTTGTAAAAAATATTATAAGAGGAAGTTAAGTTCAAAAAAACTCTTTTATATCATCACAAAAATATTAAATATATAAATAAAACTCTTTTTTGGGATAAATAATGTCATAAAATATATCTACTAATATATATAATTTCATTTATTTGATTATTTCATTAGATATGAAATTACTACATCATCAATTTCTCATTTTTAAATTTAATTATTTAAATTTTAATAAATATAAAAAAATTAATATGATGTTGGTAATTTTTTTTTCATTCTATAAAATATTTTTAGTCGAATAGATCACATTTATATCTTCACAATAAAATACACTACTTCTTAAAAACTAAAATAACTATTCAAGGAATATAATATTATAAATACATTATATTTATCCAAGTGTCTCCAAGTGGTTCTACAATTGTCCCAAGGATGATCATTTTCTGAATACACTCATCCAAATAAATTAGGATGATTGTTATGGTTGATTTATATTTTTATATTTTAATTTCAACCTTTAATTACCTGATTTTCATTTAATTTTTTTAATAAAAGTAATTATAATGTAACCATTCATACTCTCCAAAAATAAAAGGGACCAATTAATATAATCTGGAAACTATAATTTCCAAAATCTAATCCATTTTTCAAATTTCAAAAAATATAATTGACAAAAATTAATTAAAAATTAATCCTGTTAGGGAATGAGAAAACATGATTTTAATGTAATCTGATTAAAAGTTTAGATAGTTTTTCTATTAAATTTTGAAATAAAAATTTATCCAATGAATTAAATTGTATTAACATATAAAATATGTATATAGTAATACCATAAAATCATGTAAATTTATTATCTAATTATATAAATAAATTAAATGAAAAGGCACTTTGAATTAAAAATGCAGGATTTTTCACTATTCACAAAATTATGAATTTAATTAGAAAATAAATAAATAAAAAATAAAATCTTACTGTATTTATTTAAAATAAAACGTTTATTTTTTCAAATATAACATATAAAAGTGAAAAATTCATATTTAAAATGGGTTCTCCAACAAAAGGTGGTAAAACTGCATTTTTTTTAAAATACTTCTTTTATCTGAAAATTTGAATTTGTTCTTATAACATGTGTAGAAAAAAATAATATTAATTTTATGAATTAAATTTAATATATTAGATATTTATTTCATTTATAAAATAAATCAATAGTTATTTTATTATTTAATGACCTCGCTTATTTTCATAAAAAAATGTTTGTTTTTGGCAAAACACTTCCTTTTTATTCAGTTGGCTTTCATTTTCATTTCTTATAAATTTTATAACAAATGAATAATTATATAGACATGTTTAAAAAATATTTTAATAATTCAATTAATAATATTACTTCCTGCTATTCTAAAAAATATGTTATAATGGAATCATTTAAATAATAATATTTAATTGTTCATTTAAACATGATGGGGTGTATCATGTATGCTATTGAACATTGTTTTTCCTTTAAAAAACATAGGATAATAGAAATAAAAATACATATGCATATATATACTTATAATTAAATATTTATATACTCATATATAGATTGGATACATTTAGAATATCATTATAGAAGCTTACTTCCACCAACATCTACGATTTTCGAAAGATAGGAATAGTTAATTCCACTCGTATCCTTGAGATGATGGCATAATGAAAGAGATGGGTAATTAATCAAGCATACCAGATTTTAGAATACTATGAATGGTAATTCAACGGAATAATGTTGGCTTTCCTAAACCACACCTCTTTTGGATATGGGCTTATATATATGTGTGTTGAATTATACAATTGATGCAGATCAAAGGATATGATATCCATGAGATGGATATCCTAGCATATGAATTGCCTAGTTCACAAATTGGGATTAAGAATCATATTATGTATTTCATATATAGTGTGATAAAAATAATCCTTATAAACTTATTTCATGAGATGCATGAACCTACTAGGATCCTCCCATGTGTTTTCTTTTTGTTTATCACCCATTGTGATTAGATTAATAATGGGTGGAATATTTATTAAGGGAGTTAATGGATTTTATAATGGGTTCTAATTCAAGAGTGACATTTGATTACATTCAATATATCCAAATTTATATTCATTGATGGAGGAAAATTGACAGTTCTTATCAAAGGTAACGAGTTCCCTCATTCATTAGTAGGTGGTGACCAATAACATCAGGAAAGTTCACAAATGCGGATTAATAATCTTATTCTGTATTTCATATATAGTATGATAAAAATAATCATTATATAACTTCTTTCATGAGATACATGAACCTACTAGGATCCTCCCATGTGTTTTCATTTTTTTATCATCCACTGTGATTAGATTAATCATGGGTGGCATATTCATTAAGGGAGTTAATGGATTTTATGATGGGTTCTAATTCAAGAGTTACATTTGATTACACACAATATATCCAAATTAATATTCATTGATGGAGGAAAATTTAGGGTTCTTATCAAAGGGAATGAGTTCCCTCATTCATTAGGTGGTGGTGACCATTAATATCAGGAAATGTTTTCTGAGAAAACTAGTTTATCTTGATATACCACTCATCATGATTATTTAATGTAGATAAAAACCTCTTTAAATTTATGGAGTCCTCATGTTAGAACCTGGATAATTCGGATGGTGTAATCAATTAATGATATGAAGAATTGATTTTCATCTTTGGGGATTCTCATATAGACTACTCAAGTGAAAAAAATATAGAGGTCGTTACCATACATATATAGGTATAACATTCTCCCTTAATCCTTGTGTATTTTGTTCTTGAAAATATTTAAGTATGAATGCTGGGTTTTTTCTTTCAGTAAATATCATAGGATGATCCCCTAAAACTCATCTGTTGTACTGTTGATTTATTTTTCAATGTTTTAACATATATAATTCATTAATTTTTTAATAAGAAATACACATTTCATTATATTCATAGGTGTATCATATAATATGTTTTGGAAAATTCTACTGCTTCATTCTACCAAAGTTTTCAATAGAATTATATATTTGTGTAAAATATATAGAAAAATATAAGATTTTAAATTTTACAAATAATACTATATGGGATATCATAAAAATTCCATGATCCAATTTTTTAACGAACATGGTATCATATCATAAATATGACACCTGCTATACTATAGAAACATATTTGAGATATATGATATTAGAAGTTTTATTTTGAGAATGAATGTGATATTATAAAATGGAATATCATAGAACAACATATATACTTTAATATCGCCCTATCTCTAGTGTCTAATGAATTTTACAACTGAGTTTCAATTATTAAATAACCATTTATAAAAGTTATTAAAAATATTAGTTTAATAATGTAATTATTATTTTTAAAAATTTAATGAACTTGGATTAGTTAAAATTATAAAATTATAAATATATTTATTAATAAAATTTAAAAAATATTATATTTATTTTTAATATATTTATAAATAAATAAAATTTTTATTTATTAATTTATTCCATTAAATTATTCATGTTTATATATTTTTTTATAGAATTTCAATAATGTCCATGAATAAATTTATATGATATAATTATTTCAATAAGATAGAGACTTGAATTACATGTTATGTACAACTCCATAAGATTTATTTTTCATCTTCCTTGACCTCATATTATTTTTATAGTTTTAATACTGATAATATATGATGAATGTAGTTTCTTCATATTAAGTTTTAGAGATAACATAATCAGAAATATGTATTGAGAAAAGTGTATCTATAGAGTAGGACCCGAGGTTGGATTACTCACCATTATAGTGGAATTTGGATTTATCTATAGATATTATTGTTTCAATATCTCTTACTACAAGACATCTCATGTAGAGATTATCAATCTCATATACCTATTTAAAATTACATGAAAACATCATGTATATTTTTAATTAGATTAATTCAATAATGTATTAATTTTTTGGACACTTTTTTGATGGAATAAAATAATATTTTGGATTCTTTAAAGAGTGACACATTATTCTAGTGTGAATAAGTTAATTTGGTGGGTTGAATAATGATTCCAAAATTAAATAATTATAAGCAAGCATAAAAAAATGGATACAATCAGATAACATTAATACATCCATGAGAAGAATGAAGATTAATATTCAAGAAATATATATTAACAAGAGATACTTTTAAAATATAAAAAGATTAAAATTATTATTGTATAATTTTTTCAATGTCTTAAATTTCATGACTTCAATAATTTATTATGGGTTACCCTGTCAATTTAGTTATCATGAATTATCTTGTGTTTGAAAAGAAAAGTGAAAGAGGTGACATTAATGATTACTTTTTTTCATTGAGTTTAATTTTTTTAAGTTAACTGGGAAAACCTACCCATTTGGATAGAAAAAAATAAAATAGATTTAATATATATAATAGATTTTTATAATTATTTTATCCACTAAACAATTAAATAATCTTACAGGATGTGATCAAAAAGATACGGTATTATAGAAATAGATCACATTTATTTATATGTTACCTAATGTAATTAATGGTGAAATATATATCATTTATCAAAAAATAGATATGATGTATGGGGTAATCATTTTTATTTGGATAAAATTCAATAATATTCCATGATTTAAAGATATAATACAAGATAATCACCTATAGAAATGGAATTTATATGTTATTTGTTACTTCACAATAGTCATATTAGAAAATCAAATAGTTATGAACTATATAAAAGTTAAATATTTGTACCTAGGGATGAAATTTTTTTTTAATGGGAAACATTCCAAGAATACGAATGATTTATAGAGATCAATTCCACTAACTCTGACTAATTGGTATTAAATACCAGTTTTGCATCACACATTTGTACTTATAAACACAATCTTAAGGATAGAATGGAGTTGATAAATGGTAAATTAGATGTATGTGTATACAATGGTGAAAGAGTTGTTTAATTGAAATCCAATACTTAAGATATAATTCTAAAAACTGGATGAATAATATAATTAGAGAATTATTTTTATATTCTGACCATAAACATAAATTTTGTTTATATATATTTTTTGGATAAGAATATATTGTCTTTCAATAAAAAGAATTAGGTATTATATATATAATTATATTAATTATATATATTATTCAATTTATAATATGGTATGTGATTTATAAATTTTACATATACATAAACCTATTTATAAAATTTAGAATAAAAGGTCATTGTTGATACTAATCCAACCTTACATTGGCATTGTCACATTAGGTATGTTAATGAGAACCCTATTAAAATACTATTGAGATGGTCTGTTGGAATCCTTATCTTTTTAATAATGTAAAAATTGTGAATCCTTTTTATATAAAAAATTATTAACGAAAAATCTATTGGAAAATGTGAAATGATAGTGGATTATTTCATCTCATACATTTTGATGAATAATAACTACTAGTTCTTGGTACTTTATTACCATAAACAAATATTTTTTTTCATTATGGATATCTGTTTATGTGGAAACGTAAGTGTGAACCCTTTGAAAAATTCAATGTTTTTATGAATGAGATACAGAATCATCTAGGGAAGTTTATTAAGACTCTCTAATAAGATTGGGTTGTTGCATTCTTGTGCTAATAATTCATTGATTACATGATGGCATGTGTAATTGTTTATCAAGTCAATCCTCTTTGAAAACTATAATATAATGGTTTGTCTAATTGGAGGAATCATAAATATATGAATGTGATTCCATTAATTTTGATTTTGTGTGACCTTCCAATTTAATTTTTGGGTGATGCAATATAAAATTATATATTTTTACTAAGTCATATTCCATATTATGGCATCATAAATACAACATATGACATATAGATTAGGAAATATCGCAATATGTCTTTTTTAGTATTTAGGGTTATAAAGAATATGTTTTTCATTTGGATTTATATAATCCCATTCCCAATTATGGTGAATTATTATTTTTTGGTTATCTCTAAGATATCAAGAAATATTATATCTATAATATTAGTGAATACAAATTATATGTGTCCTAAAATGGTTTTATCCTTATTAAAGAACATGGTAATTGAATATTTTGTGGGATGATTATTTAACATCAAGAATTTCAAGACCAAAATAGGAATTCATCCAAATGATGAGGTTGTCTTAGTTTAATAAATAATTATTGATGAAGAAGTAACTCAATACCTAAATGAACTGGAAGTTATGATAGAATTCATCAAGATATTTTAACATATATATTCCTAATAGATAATTATGATGTGGGATTGTTCATGGGAAATTATTGTACAAAATAATAACGAGTAATGATTTTGAGAAATAGTTAAAATCATTAGAATCTGAAATGCACTCTATAAATACTAACTATGTTTGGAATATGATAGATCAATATGATGTGGTGAGACCCAGTGGGTGAAATTTGGTTTTATATAAGATAAATAATAATAATAAAATATTTTCTACTTATAAATCATGTTTACTGTAAAACTGTTACAAAAACATTCACTGTATTAACAACGAAGAAACATTTTCACATGTTCCAATACTGAATTAAATACAAATTTTTTGATCCATATCATTTAATTTTGATTATGAGATATATAAAGTGTAGAAAAACCCATGTGCTTTATTGGATATTTAGTTGAGGACATGTATTTGATACAAAAAAATTGATTATTACTGATAAATGTTGTTAGTCTATTATACAAGTTGCAATAGTCAATTTGTGGATTAATGTATGATTTTTGGAGTTAGAAAAATAGTTATTTTGATGACTCTACAAAACAGTTTAGTTTCATAAAAAAATGATGATTAATATTATTTATAAATTATCTTTTGTGAGGGTATTTCACACCCCTACATGTGTGACTTTTTCATTTTATTATTGTTCTATATTCTAATAAGGGTTTTCAGGGACTGGTTTCAGTCCCAGATTAATTTATTTGAGTTATATTAAAATTTTCATTTTTTGGGGGTTGACGTCATCTGGTGCACAGGCACAACACGAATTTGGAATATGTGTAGCTTCGCCCTGACAACTGCAGGACCACCCATTATCAGAAAATGAAAAAAATAATTTTTTTATCTAAAACAAACTTTATTTGTTGTCATATAATAATTTTATTTTTGTTAATATTTTTTATATTATTAAAAATTATATGAATACCATTATTATTTTTATTGTAACATTATGATTATTATTATGATTATTATTAAGTTAGTAAAACATTAACTGAATTTTAAGAGGGGTTTTTAGGGATTATGAAACCCATTGTCTCTCTATTTTAGTGTACCCCATCATTTCCCTTGTGTGTTGCATGAGTAAGCCCAACACCCCCTCTGATAATAGTAGTGTCATCAGCCAACTCCTCTCAACTTGAACTTGTAGACCCACTACCCAGCCCATTAATGTGGCCCCAGTTGTCCAGAGTGACAACTCCCGGACCTCAGCCTCTCCCACTTACATCGGCGCAGCCACCCATGGTCAGCCCTCCTCCTGATGAAAACACTCCCGGATAACTCCCTCCTTTTAGCTGCTTCGACGCCGCTCCCAGCAACACTCCACTGACTAGCCTCCTCTGCCCTCTATAGCTGACCGGCCCCCCGACCTCCTGATCCCAGCAGTGTATCCCCCTCAGACTACTTGCTCGATGTGATGTAGCCCCATATGGTGATCCAACCTCTGATGAGGCCTCCCTATGGCTGGAAACGCCTTTAGTCACCCCTCATATGGCCGAAAACCCATATAGATGACCTTCTCTGGTGGCTGAGGCCTCTCCATCCAACCTGTGACCATTAGTTCACTTCTCTCTGGCATGAACGACCCCCGAAGAACCCCCTTTCCAAACACACCTCCTATGTCAAATACCTCAACATCATACTCCCTTCCGATGAGTTTTTGTTCATAGACTATCTCCGATAACCCTATTTTGGTGTGTTTCCTCTTACTTATTTTGTTTTAGAGTTTTCTCTTGGTGAGGTTTTGTTTTATCCAAACTATAGGCATTATTCAATCTGATTTTGATGTTTCATCTATGAAGGGGGTGTGAAACCTGTCTCTGCAGACCCTTTGTGAGGTGAGTTTTAGTGTTCTTCGTCGAAGACGAGGTGTTTTGAATCATTCCAGGTAGCCACTTCCATTTGAGGTGAGGGTTTTCTCCCCGTCTCTAGTTTCAAATGACCTAATTTGGGTTTTTGATTATGTTTTGAGTCCATAGTATTTAGTATTTAGGGAGTTATATCTTGTCGTGTGGTTTTAGACATGGTCCATTCTCTTTTATCTTGGTCTCATGGTAGGTCTCTTAATGTGTTTGCCTTTATAATTTATGTTCATATATTTCATACTATCTACATCATCTAATTGTGTTAATGATTGATGCATAATTTGTTTCTAATTTATTTGGTGTGTGAATTGATTGTTCAAATTTTGTTGAGTGAAAAATGTGGTTGTTTTTTTATGTTTGTAAACACCATTTGTTTGATTAAAATTTTTATTAATTATTAACCATTTTTACCAAATAAAATAATTTCATTGAATGAAATTCACATTTGGAAATGGTTGAGTGCAAATTAGAGACTGTTTTTGTAAATGTTGCATGTGTTGCTGTTAAATTTCCCAATTGCCTCTTATGGTTTATTTGGGATATAAATTGTTTTGGTTTGGTTCTATAAAAAATATTGGAAGCATGTGAGGTATAAATTTTAGGTTCCTTAAATATTTTTATAATGGTTTTCTGTTTTTTTATGAAATGTGATTTTATAATCAGCTTTGGAATAACAAGAGCTGTCCTAGCCCCTTTTTCGAAAAAGAATTTTTTTAAAGTGGTGGTATGTGAAATGTGTTTAATAACCGCTTTGATCCTTGTGGAAAATGATGAAATTGTTTTGATGAAAATCCTCCTTGGATAACTCTCTTGTCTTGGTTGTGACTGATTGTTGGGAGTCCCACACATAGAGGATCCCAGGTGCTGAATTGGTTTAAAGGAAAGAGGTTTTAACATGTAGTGGCTCAGGGTGATACTTGTTGTTATTTATTAATTTTATATAAAAATTTGTGATTGGATGATTGGTTGGCATCAGTTGGATCACCCCTATAATATAAATGAGTCATAGTATCCAAAAATATTGAGAGAGTATTCTAATAATTATTGTCGCACTGGAAGGTTAAGGTACTTATCAGTGGACCATAATAAGATGATATGTTTGGGTTCATTGATTTCATATTTTCTCTTGGAATTCCTAAGAAAATATGGCAGAGCATTTTGATCATTTCTATTTCATCATGTGGGAAAATTTAACGACGATGAGGTCTCATGTATTGGTGTCTTTTGGACAATTCTTGATCTTTTGGGTTTACCTATGTCTACTCGTTATTAGAGCTTGTAGTGCTGAATGTGTTACTTATTTATATATTTTCTTCTCATTCACCATGTTCTGTAACTACTATGGAGCTTTCATGTGTAGTGTTTAATCGAAAAGTGATTTTTGGGTTTAATATGTCTTATGAAGACAATTTTCAAAGAAAGGTGGCTTATTCATTTCTTACAAATTGAAAATGTGAACATCACTCTTCCATTGGAAATTCAAATGTCTCACTAAAAGACTGACTTGTGTTTTGAGATATGAATGAGGGAGATGACTTGTACTTTGTTTTTTAGTCACATATTTAAAAAAAATACTTTTATACATTGTAGTTCAAACTTAAAAATGTATTGTTATTTTATTTTAAAGAATTTCATTGAGAATTTATTATCTTTCTATCATAATGAGTTTTAATATTGACACCTATAATTATTTTTTGATATTAGTCATTGTGATGGTTCTGTGTTTGGTGTTGTTAGGTGCACTAGGCTGGATACCCTGAGAGGGGGGGTGAATCAGGGTATGGCTAATTAAAAATTAATGCCCGTTCTGATCTTGTTTCGCTGTTAAGCAAAACAATCTTCTCTCTTTTTCCTGCTGCACGATATAAACAGAGAGTAAAGCAAGCACAGGACACAACAATTTTACTTGGTTCACCGCTAAGGGCTACGTCCAAGGAGCATACGCCGACAGGTTCCCGGTCGTTCCAAATTCCACTAATCTTCACTAGTTGTGGATTACAAGGTTCAGGCTAGATCACTTCTATGCCCAGGCTCACTGCCTTTACAATGTTTAGGGTCATCTCACTGCTTTCCCAAGGGTCACTCCATGTTTCTCTCTCTCTGGCTCACTTCCGGTGGAGAGGATCACCTTCTTCCTCTTCCTAAGCTCACTGCTCCTGGAAGGAACCCACTCACCATTTATAGACCTGTAGGTCTCTTCATTTGCATGAATGAATGCATCTTCCTCTGTGTTTAGATGCTCTGTTGAAGTACAACTTTCACCCGTAGATGAATATATCTTTGCACCGAAGGTATCGGGCAAACTTCCAGCTTCCACACAGCCCGAGAAGAACCGCTGGAACAAAGCCTTACTTGGCGCACAAGTCAATCACGGCGCGCAAGTATCGGCGCACAAGTCACAACGGGCGCGCAAGTCCTCCTCTGACACTTGCGCGACACAAGCTTACTCAACTCCAAACTTGCGCGACTCTCTTCCTTTTACGCCCAAACCAATATTGGCGCGCAACAGCCAACCGGCGCGCAACTTCTAACACCGGCACACAACTTCAACCTCTGGCGCGCAACTCCCACCTGCGCGACCACACACACCACTTGCACGACCACCACACCTGTGTGACGGGAGCTCTGAGTTGAACTCCGGTGGTAAATGAGGAGGGGTGGTCCAGTATTTATAGGCAATCTGACCACCCTACGCGACGGCGCGCAAGTCACCTGCGCGACCCAGTTTCGACGCGCAAGTCTTCTCTCCTTTTGGACACTTGCGCGACCAACTCCCAAACTTGCGCGAACCTACTTCCTTTGCCATATTTTGATCTTCTTATCTTGAAAAACATATAGCGTGAAAGTTTCCTATTCTCCAATTCCTCGGCGCGCAAGTCCCTTTTCCAAAAACACTTTTCTTCATTTGCTGATTTTCAGGCCCAAAAATTTGGCACACTGGAAAACGGTGCCACCTTGTATCTGTTCTTTTGTACCGCCTCCAGACCATCCATTCCTTTTATCGACGTTCTTGAATCAACCATGGATCGTTGACCTCAGCTCTTGAACTCGACATTCCACCATGAAATCCTCTTTGTCAACAATCACAACTCAGATGTCCACTTTGTCAATAAACACAATCACCTAAAAAATGCTTCAATGGTACCTTAAGGGATTTTTTCCCAACTATCTCCCCCTTTGGGTTTGTTGACAACTCTTCCAAACAAAGATACGTCATTGATTCTTCAGCCTCCATTCGCCTCATTGCGATTCTGATAGCGACCAAGGATTTACTCAACACATACTCTAAGCCCACATGAGCAATGATCGGCGTGAGGAACAAGAGTAAATGAAAAGTTCATCAATGAATCACTTTATCTCTGACATCCGCACTGTCCAACACCACTCTTATGCTTTTATCACGATCCTCACCTGTCGTGATATCTATTATTTGATCGATCACTTCTAGCATCTTCAGATTTAATACACTCCCCCTTTCTGCTCACAGCTTCAACACCTTTTTAGCCATATTTCCTGTGTTGTCCAAGCTAAGCTCTGGCTAAGCGCGTTCAACTAGCTTCAACTCCCCCTATCTGGCTGCTCCACCTGTCAGCTTCTCCCCGTAACAATTATGATTTATCAAATCTCAGCACTGTCTCCCACTTGAACAATCACTATTTTCTCCTCCTTTAACAAACACTTTTCTCCCCCTTTGTCAACGAACCCAAAGGACACTCCTTTGTAGTCTGTAACATAGTAGAGAACACATATCAGTGTATTAGTGAAAAACAGATCATACCTCGGGGAGAGGGCGGGGGTGGTCCCATATCCACACTATTTCAAGTGTGGGGAATCAACTGAACTCCCAGAGCCAGTCGATGCCTCTCAAAAGCTTCCGTGGGTAAGGCCTTTGTCAGAATGTCTGCAACCTGTAGCTCTGTAGGCACGTACTCTAACTTCACGATTCCCTGCTCAACTTTCTCCTTGATAAAATGATACTTAATCTCAATGTACTTTGTCCTGGAATGATGGACAGGATTTTTTCTAAGATTTATAGCACTTGAGTTGTCACACTAGATTCCGATCGGAGACTTCACTTCAACTCCCATATCTTCAAGCTGCTGCTTCATCCACAATAACTGTGTGCATGCTTGAGTGGCCGCAATTTACTCAGCTTCTGCGGTGCTTAATGAAATGCAATCCTGCTTCTTGCTCAACCAAGCAATACATAGTCCACCAAGATAAAATGCACCTCCAGATGTTGATTTCCTATCATCTGTTGAACCGGCCCAATCTGCATCAGTATATCCCAATAATTCTGTCGGAGACTTGTCGTTATATGTCAGCCCGAAGTCCACTGTTCCCTTGATATACCGAAGTATTCTTTTTACTGCAAGCATGTGACTTTCCTTGGGTTTACTTTGATATCTCGCTTCTTGGCATGTGGCAAAAACAATATCAGGCCTTGTCGCGGTCAAGTACAATAGACTTCTGATAATTTTCCTATATTCTGTGATATTAACTGCCTTTCCATCCTCATCTTTTGATAATCTCATCCGGGTAGCAACCGGAGTCTTCATCTCCTTGGAATTATCCATTCCAAACCTTCTTAGAACCTCGTTGGCATATTTGGATTGAGAAATAAAAGTGCCATTACTTCCTTATGTCACCTGTAAACCAAGGAAAAACATTAGTTCTGCAATCATTGACATTTCAAACTCATTTTTCATGAACTCGGAGAACTGTCTGCATTGAGCTTCATCTGATCCACCGAATATTATGTCATCGACATAAACCAAAACCATCATCCCTTGATTACATTCATTGCTGAAATAGAGGTTGTAATCAACTCCTCCACACTGGAAACCAAGCTTCTTCAAGTATTGATCAAGCCTTGAGTACCATGCCCTTGGTGCTTGTTTCAGCCCATACAATGCCTTCTTCAGCCTGCAAACTTTTTTCTCATCCTCATGAATGAGAAAACCATCTGGATGCTCAATGTACACCTCTTCTTCCAGAACCCCATTCAAGAACGCGGATTTGACATCCATCTGGAACACTGTAAACTTTCTTTGCACTGCTATGGACAAGAATAATCTGATTGTCTCCAGCCTTGCAACTAGTGCAAATGTCTCATCAACATCTATTCCTTCGATCTGGGAGTACCCCTTGCACACTAGTCGTGCTTTGTTTCGAATCACAATTCCATCTTCATTCATTTTTTTGCGATAGACCCATTTAGTTCCAATGACATTCTTGTCTGTTGGTCTCAAAACAATCTCCCATGTCTGGTTCTTCTCAATCTGATCAAGCTCTTCATTCATAGGTTGAACCCAGTTTTCATCTTCAGCTGCATCGGAAAAACATTTCGGCTCCACCTGAGATAAAAACGATGTCTGCTATAATGACTTCATTATTCGAGTCTGAACTGGTGATGTCTAGTCACCAATGATATTTTGCCTATCAATTTCAGCTCGACTCTTTGGATTCCTTGCAGATATAGACTTGTCACTTTCTTGTTCATCATCAGTATCATCTTCTGAGTCATCCTCTGCAACTTCTTCTCCCCCTGTGTTGCTTACCTCATCATCACTTTCATCCAAAAACTGCTCACTGGGTCGTTGAGCAGTCTGCTCATTTTCGACTATAGTGACATCATTGCTCTCAACAATTTTTCCCAGCCTCTTGTTGAAGCATTTATATGCTTTTCTCTTCCCTGAATAGCCAAGTAATATCCCTTCATCTCCTCGTGCCTCAAACTTCCTATGATGTTCTTTGTTGAGAATGAAACACTTACTTCCAAAGATTCGAAAATATTTCAACGTTGGCTTCTTTCCGTACCACAGTTCATACGGAGTCTTCCCTTGCTTTGGACATAACAGGGACCTGTTTGAAACATAGACCGATGTCAAAATTGCTTCCTTCCAAAATTTCTCTGGTAGGTCCTTATCAATAAGCATTGTTCTGGCCATGTTGTTGATGATCCGATTTCTCCTTTCAACCACTCCATTTTGTTGGGGAGTTCTTACTGATGAAACTTGATGCCTTATCCCATGTTTCTCGAGATAGTTTTCAACTTGACTGTTTGTAAATTACGTACCGTTATCAGTACGAAACTTCAGAATTTTCTTCCCAAGCATCTTTTCTGATTCTCTCCTGTACTGATTAATGCAACTGAACAAATCTGTCTTATGGGTAATGATGAATACCCAGGACATTCTGCTATAGTCATCAACGAAAAGAACATAGTACCTTTACCCATCTATAGCTCGTGGTGAGATTGGTCCACATACATCAGCATGCACCAATTCGAGCACTCCAGTTGCTTTTTGTTCCTTTGGCCTGTATGTGTTCCGGATGATATTCCCTTGTTGAAAATCATCACACATATGAGTGCGATCATGTGATAGTTTGGGAAGGTTTCTAGCAGCATCACACTTTACCAGATCTTCCATAGATGGTTGACATAGATGACCAAGTCGCTTATGCCACAACTGATTTTCTTCTTCTCTAGATAAAAAGCATGAATCTTCTTCCCTACCTATCAGGTAAAGATTCCCCTTTGTTCGTTTTCCCTGTAGAATGACTATTCCATCTTTTCCTTTAACAATACCCATCTTCTTGGTAAATAAGATAGAGTGCCCAGAGTCGCATAGTTGACTGGCGCTAAGCAAATTATGACTGAGACCCTCTACCACCAAGACATCAGCATGTCTCATTTCTTTGCCCCCAAACTTGGCATTCCCTGAGCCATCAATCTTTAGGCCTTCATCATTTCCAAATTTGACAACTCCTTCTTTGTCATATTTGATGCCTGTAACAATATCCTTATTACCCGTCATGTGGGATGTGCAACCACTATCAAGGATCCAAACACCAGATCGATCTGATTCTTTAAGGGAAATCTCCGCCACCACAGCCTTCTCATTTTTCTTCTTCTTGATCCATACTTTTTCTTTCATACTCAGAATAGATTGAGACTTCTGTTCTTTCTCAGAGTATGATGGACCAGCTTCATCTTGTAGAGCAGCAAATCTGTTCTGAATTTTTAACTCACTTGTTGGTTCATTGATTGGCTGCTTGCGAGAATCCTGATTCTTCTTTGGCACATTTCTTTGAATGGTCGAAGTTCAATACCTAGCCATGTGTCCAAATCATCCACACAAAAAACAGTTTCCTTCAAAATATGTTCGAGAAAATCGTCCTTTGTTTGGCTGCCATCTCTGTTGCTGTTCACTTCTATATCTCTTGGCTATGGAACACACATACTGTGAATGCCCCATCTTTCCACAACAATAACACCTGATATACGGTGCATTTCTCTGTGTTACTTCAGCACTACATGTTTCCCCTTGGGATCTCTAAGTATTCTGATTCTGCTTTGTGCTCAAATCCACTTTCAATATCCGGACCGGTGCTTGCGGTTTGACTTCAGCTGCCACATATTTTTGTTTCTGATTAAGCCATGACTCAGCCTTAACATCTGAGTTCAATTTCGGCTTCTTTTCTGCTGATCTACTATGCTCTTCTTTCTTCTTTTTAGTCTTCGTAACGACCTGATTTCCCAAGAATGTGTTGGGATTCAATGGGTTTTCATGGTCTTTAACTTTTCTCCGAAGACCGACAACTTCCTCTTCAAGATCTTCAATATGATTGATGTGATCTTTCACTTTTCGACTCAAGCAATCGATCTCCCTTTTCTACTCTTCAATCTTGAGCTTATGATCATCACCCTTTTCTGTGCGCTCTGGCCTGGAAGACTTATGATTTTCAATTTCTTTCTCAAGCTCAGAATTCTCTTCTTCTTGTTGTTGCATGTAGAGTTTGGCATCACGTACTATCTTGTTGGCTTTCTTTGTTTTTGCTCGCCAAACATCTATCTCTTCAAGAGATGCTTCTAATTCAGCTTCCATGTCAACTCTCCCTTCAATTTCTTCTTCTTCTTCATCAGTTTCGGTTTCTTTCTTTTCTAGAGCACTACTCGCAATAGCCACCATCGCATTTTAAACACGATCTTTGCAGTTTTCTATCTCTTCAACTTCTTCACTCTCAGACTCAGCTGAACTGTCTATTTCTTGTGAAAGTAGATTCTTCTTCTTAAAGAAATTTCTCTTAAACGGCTTCTTCCATTTCACATAGGCTGAAGACGTTTTCATGGGAATCTCAACTTCATCTTCATCGCTTTCTTCTTGCAACTTTTTGGGGCATCTTTCAGCAAGATGACCAACCTTTCCGCATCGGAAGCATGCTAGTGGAAGTTTCCCTTTAAACTTTCCTTTTCCTCTTTGCATATTTGAAGAAAGGAATGACATCACCTCATCTGACTCTTCTTCCTCCTGAGAATCTTCAATAGTGAGCCTCTTCATGGCCTTAAATACCACCTCTTTGTATTTCCCCTTTTCCACAGCATCATTGTCATCATTTCTCATTTCATATGCAATAAGAGTGTTGTGTAGGTTATCCAATGTCAGCTCTTTCGGATCTTTATCTTCCAAATCAGAAACTTTCGGATTGAACCGAGGTGGAAGATTTCTCAAGATGCGCTTTACGATTTTAATGTCTTCGATAATCTCACCAAGACCTTGCATGTCTTCTACAACAGCATTTACCATGTCAAAGAATACATCAACAGACTCATTCAGGTTCATTCTAAGATCTTTATACTTATTCCACAACACTTACAGATTTGCCTCTCTGACTTTTGTATCCACTTCATAAATATTCAAGAGCTTTTCCCACAAGGCATGTGACATTTTGCATGACATCACCTTTGTATATATGGGATTGGAATGGGATCCCCCTAAGGCATTGATTTCTTTAGAATCAGTATCCACCTCTTTATGCTCTTCTTCTGATAATGCACCACTAATAATATCAGCTGTGATACCATGCATAGCTGCCGAAAACACATCCATTCCCAATGATTGGAAATATTGTTGCATTCGATTCTTCCATATCTGAAAATTACATCCGTCGAAGACCGGAATCCCTATATGATTAGTGACCTCTATTTGAGAGAAGAACAACTGTAAACCTCTCCCTCTGATACCACGTGTTAGGTCCACTAGGATGGATACCCTGAGAGGGGGGGTGAATCAGGGTATGGCTAATTAAAAATTAATGCCCGTTCTGATCTTGTTTCGCTGTTAAACAAAACACTCTTCTCTCTTTTTCCTGCTGCACGATATAAACAGAAAGTAAAGAAAGCACAGGACACAACAATTTTACTTGGTTCACCGCTAAGGGCTACGTCCAAGGAGCATACGCCGACATGTTGCCGGTCGTACCAAATTCCACCAATATTCACTAGATGTGGATTACAATGTTCGGGCTAGATCACTTCGATGCCCAGGCTCACTGCCTTTACAATGTTTAGGGTCAGCTCACTGCTTTCCAAAGGGTCACTCCCTATTTCTCTCTCTATGGCTCACTGCCGGTGGAGAGGGTCACCTTCTTTCTCTTCCTAAGCTCACTTCTCCTGGAAGGAATCCACTCACAGTTTATAGACCTGTAGGTCTCTTCATTTGCATGAATGAATGCATCTTCCTCTGTGTGTAGATGCTCTGTTGAAGTACAACTTTCACCCGTAGATGAATATCTCTTTGCAACGAAGGTATCGGGCAAACTTCCAGCTTCCACGCATCCAGAGAAGCACCACTGGAACAATGCCTTACTTGGCGCGCAAGTCAATCACAGCGCGCAAGTATCGGCGCGCAAGTCACAACGGGCGCGCAAGTCCTCCTCTGACACTTGCGCGACACAAGCTTACTCAACTCCAAACTTGCGCGACTCTCTTCCTTTTATGCCCAAACCAATATTGGCGCACAACTGCCAACCGGCGCGCAACTTCTAACACCGGCGCACAACTTCAACCTCTGGCGCGCAACTCCCACCTGCGCGACCACACACACCACTTGCGCGACCACCACACCTGCGCGACGAGAGCTCTGAGTTGAACTCCGGTGGTAAATGAGGAGTGGTGGTCCAATATTTATAGGCAATCTGACCACCCTGCGCGACGGCGCGCAAGTCACCTGCGCGACCCAGTTTCGGCGCGCAAGTCTTCTCTCCATTTGGACACTTGCGCGACCAACTCCCAAACTTGCGCGAACCTACTTCCTTTTCCATATTTTGATCTTCTTATCTTGAAAAACATATTGCGCGCAAGTTTCCTATTCTCCAATTCCGCAGCGCGCAAGTCCCTTTGCCAACAACACTTTTCTTCATTTGCTGATTTTCAGGCCCAAAAATTTGGCACACTGGAAAACGACGCCACCTTGTATCTGTTCTTTTGTACCGCCTCCAGACCATCCATTCCTTTTATCTACATTCTTGAATCAACCATGGATCGTTGACCTCAGCTCTTGAACTCGACATTCCACCATGAAATCCTCTTTGTCAACAATCACAACTCAGATGTCCACTTTGTCAACAAACACAATCACATGAAAAATGCTTCAATGGTACCTTGAGGGATTTTTTCCCAAAAGGTGCATTCACCTTGGGTGACGTTTGGTCGTGAGTTGTAGAGTAACATGTCAGGTCACACAGAGTTAGTGGTTTTCCCAGTTAGTTAGTTGGATTTTCATCATTTTTGGTTTTTTCACATTATTGTGTTTAATTATTCAGAACTACTATTTAATAATTCATCTACTTTTATATATTATCATTGAGATAAATCATTCCACTCTTATTTGTCAATTCCCTAGTGCTTGTCGCCAGCCCTGGAGGATCAAGAACCCCTCTCGAGCCTTACCGTAGATCGGAATGGGTGACCGGTTCAGGGTTGACCTCGGTTGGTTAAAGACAAAATTTTATTATAGTAGGTGAGATCTTAGTGGACCTCTCATTTCAGAGATCTCTTTTTTATTTAGAAATTTCATGTAAGTAGGAGTAGGATTGTCGAGACATGAGGGTTAGGTGTGGGAAGAGCATCCCAAACTCTTATTCATTCTAATCCTGGGATTGCATGGGATGTTTTGATTAATTTAATTCTTTGAGATTGTAGTGTCTGTTTTATGATAGGGATATGAAAAAGGGAGTGGACTGATAATCCTCATGATTCACACATATTGACATGCAATTTGGATCTAGGGCCATAGTCCTAAAATGATCTCTATGTCAGTTCCATTTTTAGAATTTGGCCTCAAACAATACGGTCAAGTCACCCAGCGATACTAGTTCTTTTTTTGAGTTTTTTGGGTCTCCAATGACTTCTAGAAGAATCTTGAATCATAAAAATTGGGTTGAAAAAAATGGTTGTTTGAAAGGACATGTTTAATTTGTATATTGTTTTAAATGAAATGGGATGAATGATTTGTTTTTGGGAAATTATTTGTTTTTTTTCATGGTTTTCCTTGTTTTCTCACATGCACAGTGGTATGTTGGAATATGAATGGGTGTCTAGTATGGTGGATGGATTCCCGAGGTGGCATACAAACATTCTTGCGAGTGAGACTCTAAATAATATCAATGGTGTGGGTTTAATGCACCATTATTGTTTTAAATAAATGATGTCTTAAAATGAAATGTATTTATGTTATTATGGATCTTTTTCTTATGTTTAGAGCTTTTCATCTATGCTATGTTTTATTTTGAGGATTTTTTATTGAGTTGGACTTGATTGTGTTCTTGACTTTTCATGTCTAGCTATTATTCCCTAGAAGCATCTATGGGTGATCATAGTGCGATTGATCAACCTAAGGATTTTATTCATGAGTTTTGTAATCTAGATCCTCCATAATTTTATGGTCAAGCATACCCTTCCATAGTAGAGGAGTGGATGAAAATGATCTAATAGGAATTTAACCTCATTGAGTTTCCCAAGTCCTTAATGGTCAAGTTTGAAACCTTTATGCTTGATGGTTCACTGTGGATGTGGTGGAAGTAAGTGTCTTGGAACAAGCTCTATCAAGAGATTATGTGGTAGTTTTTCAAGGTTTTGTTCATTCACCATCATTTCTATGAGAAATAAAGGGTGAGAAAGGGGGTGAAGATTTGATGTTTGCAACAGGGTGATGGATCCGTGTGGGAGTATATCTAGTTATTTGTGGACCTAGTCCCTTATGGTTTATAGTATGCCACAATCGGCTCCTTGAAGGATGGATGTTTCGAGGGGACTCCCTACCCTGATCTACAATTGGTGGTTTCTTGGTCCAACCAACATCGTTTTCCGATGTGTGTAGGAAATAACTTCATGGTGAAGTCATGTTGGTAGGAGTGCAGAAGGTAGTCCCATCTCGTTCGATTACAAGGAGCGATGTGGAGAATACAAAAAAGAAGACGAGTAAGCGATCAAATGTTGATAGAGTATTTCATGGATTCAAATGGCCTTGATATCTTTCATTAACCTCTTCACAATAAGAGAACCTCATGTGTTATAATTTGGGTGATCTAGGTCACAAGAGGCCATCGTGACCATGTACTAATAAGCCTTGTCATGCTTGTGGATGTCTGCGTCACTTGCGACGATTCAGTCGAAGAATCTCTAGAATGTGTCATGGGGGAAGTTCTCAGAAGTGAGGTTCTTTAGGTTATATGTTTATTGAATATTTTGTATGTTACCTCCTAGTGTATGTCATCTCTTATCATTTCAGTTTAACTGATGGTGTTTTGGGTTGTGAAATGTATGGGAACATTGTTGGTCTTTTGATGAACTCTGGTTTTCAATGCCAATATGGTTTTTATTTTGAAATCCACTCCATTATTCTGTCAAATAAAATGATTTATGTTTCTTATTTGGACTAATTGAACCCAACTGTAAGACAAGAGATTCTTTATCCCACAAATATCTAGCCAAAAGGCCTCACAGTGAAGCTAGGGCATAGTCAGGAACACTGGTGGATTTTTAAGGAGTTTGGTAAAGGTTGTGACTCTATTGTTGCAGTGAGATAGTTTATTCATTTTTGTTGTGGGTTCGCCATCATTGTAAATTTATTCTTGTCACAAGTGCATTGTGGAACAACCCCACACATAGCTTCCATGGTCATACATTCTTGGATGTGACTTTCGGGTCAACAAACTTTTGTGAACCACCCATGTGAATCTAGCGAGGTCCTAGATTTTATTCATCCATTGGTAAAAAGGATGTTGATGATTTAAATGGTAATTTTATAATCCTTTTTTATGGGGTTGGTCCTAGTTCAGGTTTATGATGGATATATTTTAGGCCACTTTTATTTTAGTTTTTTATGGTGGGGGGTTCATACTGGCCTCCCCTTTGCTAGTGACCTGTTTCAGAGAATAAGGTTGAGTCTAATTTGTAGTTGATTAAATGTTATTGGATTAAGATGTTGGATCGTCTTTATGTGGAATCCTTAGGCATTGATCGATCTTCTGGATGGTGTTTTGGATTTCCAGTGGAGGAAAGTGTTATATTTGGTAGAATTGTCACACCCCAACCTCTGTAACTCTATAATTTTATTATTTTTTTGTATTTAAATAATTTATGTCAGGGTTTGGGATCAGTCTCAGATTAAATTATTACAGTTATATTTAAAAGTGAAATTTTTGTGTTGACTTAACTAGGCTAATGGGGAGAGTAGGAATTTGGAAGTTGTGGGGATTCCCCCTGGAAACTACACAACCGCTGATTCTCGGAAAATTTTAAAAGTAATTTTATTATTTAAATAAAACATTAATTTTTGTCATTTAAAAAGTTTATCATCGTTAATAATTTTTTTATTATTAAAAATGATATAAATCACTTTAGTATTAATATTTTACTATTATGATTATTATTATTATTATTATTTTCATTTTCATTTTTATTGTTATTATTATTATTATTATTAAATTATTAAAACTTTAGTTGTTTTTTAGGATGATTTTTTCGGGTTTCAAAAACCCATTGTCTCCCCATTTTAACTCACACCTCTTTTCCCTTTTGTGCGTCGCGAGCAGGCCTATCACCCCCTCCATTCATAGCAGCACCACCAGCAAGGTCCTCTGGACATGCATAAGTGGACCGACTACCCTCCCCTCTGATGTGGACCTGACAGTCTCGTGTGACCCCTCTAGGACCTCAACCTCTCCTGCAAGCACTGGCGCTGCCACCCTAAGTCAGCCCTCCTCCAACCGGAAACACATACAGCCAGATCCCTCATTTACATCTACCAAAGAACCACCTCCAACGCATCTTCCCATAATATCCTCCTCTACCCTGTTCCGGCTGACTGACCCCTGACCTCCTGCTTTGAGCGACATAGCCCCCCTCAGACCTCTTGCTTAGTGCGCAGCAACCCCAGCCTGCGATGCCACCTCAGGAGAGGACCCTCTCCAGTTGGAAACACCCTCGGTCACCCCTTATATGGCCAACTACACATTTGGATGACCCATTATGGTGGTTCTGGCCTCTCCACCGGATGCTCAACCTCTCGCACCCTCCTCTCTAGTATGCGCAACCACTCCGACGAACCCCCTTGATAGAGTACACCTCCTCCGGCTGCAACCTCGCTGCTGCACCCCCTTCCGGTGAGTTTTTATCCACTAACTACCTCAGAATAACCTCTTTCTGTGTGTTTCCCATTCCATCTCATGTTTTGGAGTTTTCCTTTGGTGAGGTTTTGGTTTGGAAAAACCATAGATGTGAGTTTATCTGATTTTGACGTTTCTTCTTTTAAGGGATAGTGCAACTTGTCTCTCCAGACCCTTTCATGTCAGTTTCAGTGATCTCCATTGAAGACGGGTAGTTTCACCACCACCATATGAGGTGGGGGGTTTTCTCCTCACCGAATGGTTTCACATACCTAAATATGGGGTTTTTGTATGTGTTTTGAGACCTCAGTGTTTGGTATGTAGAGAATTGGATCTTACCATATGGTTTCAGATGTGAATATTTCCATTTCATCATGGCCTCGAGGTAGGTTTCTCAATGTGATTGAATTATAATTTATGTTGATCAATTTCTTCATGTTTTTATCCTATTATTTTACTAATGATTTTTGTCCAATTTATTGCAAATTTATTTGGTGTGTGAATTTGATGTTCAATTCTTGTTGTGTGTAAAATAATTTTGTATTGTTGTGATTGTGCATGACATTTTTTCAATTAAAAGTTTTTTTATTTTCACACCAAGATTATCAATTTAGATTAATTCTTGGAATTAAATTTCTATTTTCACCTGGTTGAGTCTTAATTAGAAACCATTTTAGTAAATGGTGCTCGTGTTGCTCACAAATTACATGGCTGGATCGTATAGTTTTTATGGGATATAAATTGATTTGGTTTGGTTTTATAAAAAAATTTTGTACCATGAGAGGTATCATTTTGAGGATTAATAAATTATTTCAATCTATTTTTTTATAATTAAATGAGATTTTATAAATGGATGTTGAAAAAAAGGTGGTCTTGCACCTTTTTTGGAATAATAATTTGGTTCTTTTAAATGTGGTGGTTTGATTAATGTGTTTAATGCCTGTTTGGAACCTTGGGGAAAATAATTAAATTGATTCCATAAAAACCCTCATTGGATAACTCCCTTTACATGGTTATTACTAATTTTTGGGTGTCCCATTCTTATAGGCTCCCTGGTGCTAAAATGTTTTAAAGGCAATAGGTTGACCCATGAAGTGGATCTGGTTGAAGTTTGTTATTATTTATTAATTATTTATATATATATATATATATTCATGATTGGATGCTTGGCTAGCATAATTTGGATCAACCTTGTTATATACATGAGATATATGAACCTTTCATATTGAGGGAAAATTCTAAGAATGATTGTTTCACATGTAGGTTATGGTGCTGACCGGTTGACCATATTTGGTGGATATTTATGGGTTCATTGCAATTGGATTTTCCCTCAAACTTCTTAGGAAAGGAAGGCAGAGTGTTATGAGAATTTTGATTTCATCTTATCTGACATGTCAATGAGGATGAGGACTCATGTATTAGTGTATTTTGGATTTTTCTTGATCTCATAGGTTCACATATATATACTCATTCTTAATGCAAGTAGTGTTGAATGTGTTACTTGTATGTATATTTTCTTTTCGTTTCCCCTGTTCTGTAACTACTGTGTCACTTTCATGTATAGTGTTTTATTGGAATGTGATGTGTTGTTTTAATGTGGCTGATGAAAACTATTTTCAAAGAAAGGTGTTTTATTTTTTTGTGAAATTTAAAATGAAAACCACACTTTCCCATTCCCAATTATAATTTCTTACTAAAATAATGGATTGGGATTCTGAGAAATGAACAACGGAAATGACCCATTCTTTGTTTTTGTATAACATGTAGAAAACCGTAGTTTTATACAATATATTTCAAACTTGAAAATGGATGTTTTGTTTATTATAAAAGAAATACATTGAGAATAGATTATCGGGCCTCCCTACTAAGTATTAATATTCATGCCTATAGTTATTTTCTGTTTTATGCCCTTGTGTAGTTTTCATCTCGGGTGTGTTCTCCTTGGGAGATGTTCAATAATGAAATAGAGAGTGACCCATGAGGTCACACGGAGATAGTGGTTGTATTGTTCTGTTAGTTTGATTTTCTTAATTTTTGGTTAAGTCGATTGGTTTGGTTTATTTATTCGGAACTTCTCTTTAATAATTCATCTACTATTCTTTATTTTCAAAGGGAGAAACAAATTCAATTGTCTCTGTCGATGCCTTTTCACTTGTCGCCAACCTGGGAGGATCAGGAACACCACTCGGACATTGTCACGCATTGACTCGGGTGACCAGTTTATGGTCGACCCGAGTTGGTTCATGACCTTATTGTATTGTTTCTAATATTTCATATATATAATATAATATTCATTAAAAATCAAATATCAACACTTCACTCTATGAAGGTTTGGCTGAGTAAATGGTTCTCAATGAACAAAATTGGTGAATAAGCCTATGTATAATATATGATGATCTATAGATATCAGTTTAAAATGTTTATTAATGTCAACTAAGACATATATATTGGTTATGTTCTACAACATTTGATCATGAAAAACACTTCAAATGGGTCTTTTCTAGTGTTACATGGACCATATATTAGAATGGTTTAAGATCCTTTTAAGGAGTTATACATGATGAAGAGGATTCCCAATGAATATGGATATGGTTCTATTATGTATTCTTGGTAGTTTACTCATCCTGATGTCATATATGGTTTATGTGTGACAAGTAGATACCAGTTTAATCACGATGATAGATAGTAGATTGTCACAAAGAATATTATTATGTAGTTAAGAAATACTTCATATATATTATGAGTATTTTGATGGGAGGGTGATCTCAATGTTAAGGGTAACACATATATTATTTTCCAATATGATTGATATGGTATTGAATGATAATATAATTTCATATTTTTTAAAATGTAGTGGTTCCATATATCAGAAGTGTTCCAAATAATCCACGATAGAAGATTCAATAATAGAGGCAGAGTGTATCACTACATCAAATTGCATAAAGGATGTTTTTTGAATTAATAAGATTATATTTTAAACATAGGTAGTTTCTTCTATTAATGGTGTGATTGATATTTATTATGAAAATAATAGAGTTATTTCTCAGGTAAAGGAACCTATGTCTCATCCAAAACACCAAAAACAACATTAAAAAATAACACATCATACATGAGATCATTGAGATGTGTGATAAATATTTAATTCTATGAACTTTTATTATATATTAATTTATATAAATATGTTTATTAAAAAAATGGAAATTATATTATATTTTGAAGGAATAATTTTCTAATCATATGGATTATTAGTTAAAATTATTACTTTTAAAGATTTATATAAATAGAATGTATTATTGATATTTTATTAATTACTGTTAAAATATTTTAGAAACATACTGCAAATAACTATTCAAATTTTATGAATTTTAATTTAATTTTTCATGGGGAAAAATGATTTATTTATACTTATTTATTACTATATAATATATTTATTATTTACAAGATATATTTATATTTTTTATAATTTTAGTTTGTAAAATTATTTTTATTTTTTGATTCTTCATGAAAAATATATATTTGGATGATTTTTTGGAATTTTCTAAATACGTGTATTTTTATATGAGTAGTGAAAAATTCAAATATTAAAATATAGTAACATTTATGACATCATTATGATATAAGCATGAGTTTAAAAAAATTTAATACATATTCAAAAAAAATTAATTTATCAAAATTATTAAATAATTTAAAATTAATATAATTAATTTTTAATTTCAGTTATTACATTTTAAAACCAACATAATATTTTATTCAAATTTAATAAATAATTTTCTCTTTTTATATAAATTATGTATTCATAATTTTTCATTGATTTTTGAATTGAATTTAAAATCACTTGACTAGATTTTTATTCATAAACCAATAAATTTAATAGGAATATTTGATATTCATTATTTCAGTGTAAATTCATTTTATTCTTGAGAAGTTATTTTTCTAGAAACTGATTTTTCTGTGTTATTTTATATTTGTTAAAATAAAATATTAACATCTATATAAATTAAATATTATAAATCGGTTAAAAAATTTGAAATATGAATTTTTCGATTATTCAATAAGTTCTAATTCATTTTTAGTCATTCAAATATGTTTCTATAATAAATGTTAGTCACCTGTGTAGTGGTTAAATGTGGTGAAATGGTTATAATTAGTATAAGATCACTAAATATATCAGAAACCTATAGTTAAATTAGTGGATAGAAGATTTATACAACTCAATATTATATATTTACAATATTTAAATTTTTTTAACCTATTTCCATAAAAATTACTTCACCTTTTTTTATAAAGAAACTATTATTTATAAAATTTTGATCCCTCTTAAGTATAAAAGGATTCATTCATCATCCAATTATACCCAAACCATGTGCTACTAATTATGAAAAATTGGAATATAAATTAGTCCAAAAATAATTTTCCTACTTCCTATATATTTTGGATCATAGAATTTGTAATCCAATGAAGCTAAAATTGTGTTCTAAAGGAAAATATCCAAGGATGATGTAATTGTCCACACTGAGTTTCATAGAGTTTCATTCTTCTTAAAAATACTAAAAAAATAATTTGAACATGAATATATACTGAAATTTGTATCATCATTATATTAATGTGTTTTTATTTTAATTGAACAACCATTGTCTTCCTCCCTCTAATCCATTGGAATCTAAAAAGGTCTCTAGTGTTAAATGCGGACTACTGCAACCCAAAACAATGAATTTCATTATTAATAACCTCTTTACATGGATGATCATAAAAATATTTTTAATGAATAAATTATATATATAATATAAATAAAGTTATTTATATATAATATATCCATTCAATTAATAATAACAACAATAAATGGATATCGCGGAATTTAACCAGCTAAAATTAGGACAGCAAGACACTTTCTTGTTTGAATATATTTTGGACAAAATCATGATTGATATATAATTTTACCCACTATTATGATATGATTTAAATATGTAACTAATTATTTATGGTAATTTAATGGTGATAGTAATGTTCAAATAGGTATTATGAAACCTCATTTTGATTGAAAAATATTACTAAAAAAAATCCCATCATGAGGTTTATATTTAATAATCATACATAAAAGTCCATTTGAATAATTATATAACATCGTAAATATTTATATAAAATTCATTCCAATAATTTAAAAATTCTTAATGAAATCATGAACATATAATATTAATTGAAACTATTATACTTAATAAGACAAGTATCTATTCAAACTACAAACAATAATAATCAATATTAACAAAAGAAGAGTAATAATTATTTAATAAATGATTATACATGATTTATTTAAATGGTAATATTAATGATTTATTTAATGAAATATATATTAATTTTTTATTATATGAAATTACAAGAGTTTAGAACATAACCAACAAAAATGATGTTTGATGTAGGGGTTTTCATCTAAATATCATTTTGTTGAGATATATTTCATATTATGAATCTATATTCATTTATGTGGTCTATATACTTCTTATTGGACATATTATTTTATAAATATATCTATACACATGATATTTAATTTTTCATTTCATGTTTTTACTTTCAATGGGTTTATATTTAAAATTTTTCAAATCCTTAAGGGTAATTTGTCTCAATTTTAATTCCTTGAGGCGTGATTCAGATTATAAATAACTCTCAATTATATGGTTTGAATAATACCTTACTAATTATTATATAAAAAATTATTTCTTTCTATTTTGATTTTATCATTCACTTAATATATCTATTTTCCTTGTCACGTGATTCATACATTAACAATGGTATAAGGGTTATTGTTAAATCAATTTTAAATCATTTTGTTACAAGATTAGTAATTAAACATAATAATTCAAATTTTTTTCCAAAATTATTATTTTTTTATATTTTACTACTTTTTCATGTTATGTTGTTTGAAATTTCTTCTTTCTATTTTACCTCCTTAAGGTTCAGAATTCAACCAAATAGTGGTATATATATAGACTCAACCATACCCTTTCTTTATATATATAAATATATTTCATCCATATCCATATTAATAATATTTTTAAATAAATTTATTTAATATACATAAATGATTTTTTAATTACATTTATAAATATCTATAATTTTTAAAAATGTTGAAAAAATAATCATGTTTATCTTTTTCTTTAAAGAACATTTATTACCTTCTTTATAATATATTGAAAATTATTTTTTATATCTACCACATGATTTCCTTTTCTAGTTGTTATATATATCCATTTTATTAATCTTATTTTCCATTTTTCTGTAGTATTTTAATGAAAATACTATTCCCATTGTTCTATGAATTTTTCACTTTAAAAACATTATGTAATATTTTAGAAGAATGAATAAATAGATATCATAAAAATTATGTATATTTTATCTCCCAAAATAAATTTATTATCTTGAGAGTTATTTATTTCAATGTTTTAAAAATATTTAATTATTTTAAAATTATGGATTTAAATATTTAATTTTATTTCAATTTAAATAGGTATTTGAAATAATTTATAAATCAATATTCTTTCTTTATAGAAATTCATTTACTTTAATTTTTGACTCAATGTATAATTTATCTATTCTTGGGTTATGTTTCTTGTATTTCCTTTAAAATTAACATAATTTTTTTTCATGAGGGTCTTGTTCTTTATCAGTCTTATTCCATCTCTTGAATTTATTTCACTACATCATTATTATATTTTTAAAATTTTTATACTATATTGAAATTTAATTTTCTATACTATGTTTTCTAGAATTAACTTTATAATATCCTCAGTATTCTCTCCAATTTTTTATTGAAGGATGATTCCCATGAATGTTTCTTAATGTATTGAATAATGAAATAACTACTATTTTAATACTTGTTATTTTAATAGAAATGTTTATCTATTACTATAAATTATTGTTTCTGTGTTATACCGATAATTAATTATGTCATATGATGAGTTCATTGAACATAATTACTAAATGGAGGGCCCCAAAAAAATATATCATCTTGATGAATTAATAGGTAGCCTTTGAATAAATAGTTTCAGTATTTTGAAATTTTTTTAATTTCATACCTATTTATGTATGATGTCTTGACATGAGGACATAATAGTATGATTAATATGTTTGAAATTATTCATTTAATCCATATATAATCAATTATTATTTCACATGTGATTATTGAAATTTTTAGGTTTTCCATTAGTATATATTGTACTGATGTTATAAATTATATGACATATTTTATTATTATTTATTCCAGATATATTATTCAAACCTTCTTATGAAAAAATATTTTTATTATGACCCATAATTTCTTATCTTTGTTTTGTTGGGAATTATTTTCTTATATTATGTCCTCTTTCTTTTATTCTCATATTACAACCACTTATAATCATTGATTTTCAACACTAATGTGTAACTATACATATGATTATTTCTCAATCATATTATTTTGCATTTCCATAGGATGTGAAGTATGATACAATGTAATATTTTTTATAGAGGTTATTACATGTGAAATTTTTGTAGTGCCCTTGAGGATTAACTATATGATAAAAAAAATTTGTATAAAAGGAAAAAATCCAATTTGAAAAGAATGATATTGGTTTTTTAAGTAATTATTTTTTAAAATTACATAAAACCAAAATACAAAAAATATTAGCTATATAAATTAATCATTATTGGTTATTGATAAAATAATTATGGTATGAAAAATTTGATTTGTGTTAGTTGATATCAGAGCATGTATGTAAAGTACTTTTTTATCACCCCATCCATGTATATGGATGCGAAGAATACCATTTGGTATTAAAGAAGGGTTTTAATAAATATATGGGTTATAATGTTGTTAGTTTAAGATACATTATCTATAAAACCTGAGAGATTTTGGTTTTTTGGAATTAATTTATCATTTTTGTTATTTTTCATTTCCTGCAACTCGGAATAAAATTTATTTTATTTTAAAGCACTATGTTTGGTTTTTGTTATAGGTTATACCTTGTTAATCATACACTACATTCAATACCCACTTGTCTTACAGAATAATCAATACTGATTTGGCTTTCATTACATCTAATACTGACTTTACATGCACTACAAAAAATGTTGAATTTTCATTCACTAATATATACTTATCTTGTGGTACGTGGAACCCTGACTTGGCGTATACTACATGAAACAATGAGTTTCTAAAAAGAAAAATATTATTATATTCTTCTATATAAATAAATTATAAAATAGAAATTATACATAGTGATATAAATATTTAATAATATTTTTATATTATTATTATAACTGTTTTTTAGAAATAACAATTATTGATAACGAAATATCTAATTTTATGTAAAGAATGTTTTATATTTAAATTATCATTTTCTCAAATAAACCACGGTTAACAATAAAATTAATTGTATACACATTTCAATATTTAATTTCATAAAATAATATTCAATTTTTAATTCCTAACTTCCAAATTATCCTAGGTTTAATTTTTTGGATATTTCTATGAAACATCATTTTTTATGAATAGTGAAAAATAAAGGTTTTCAGTAAAAAAATGCCTTTTGTCCAATTAATTTACAGTTTTATGTGAAATTATATATTTTTTTAATGTCACAATAGATAAATATTTCACATATTAATACAACTGAATTTAGTATAATTAATTTCACATTGAAAATTAATATAAAATCTTAAAAAACATTGGAACATTTGTCTACTTTAAAAACTTGTTATTTAATCCATTCTGTGGGATTAACATTAACCATAATTTTTCTGGTTATATGATTTGAAAATTGAAAATATAACATACAATATTTTATTGAGTATAATATTTATATTATAAAAAAACTTGTTAGTTTTTAACCAATATGATTTATAAAAGTGAGTAAAATTAATCACAATGATTAAGGCCTAATTAATGTTAATTAGGGACTAAGTCATAAATTTAAGGTCCCAACTGATCTTTCAACTTTTCCAAAACCCTTTTCTACCGATACTTCGGAAATAAATATTCAATTATTTACTTTTTGGGATCATTATGACTTTTTTTGGGTAAGATCTTGTGTACCCATAAATTGATTCTAAAAATTCCAAGTTAATCTTTTTTACTTAACTATAAAAGGCCACCAACTCTTACAATTCGTCACACCTCTTAAACATCTTATGTTCATCCATGATGTATGAAAATCACTTCCTAGAATTCCTCCCTTCCTCATAGAATCCTTACCTTGGGGAGAATGAAATCCACAAAAGCATAATAAAACAAACCCATAAGAGTTATCCTATTTAGGGGAAGCATGTATGTGTATGAAGAGAGTCAATACACAAGGTAATATAATTTCATATATCTTTTTATTAATATGATATATATTATTTATTCACAACCAATTCCTTATTTGTGGTCTATTGACCTCCCATGTATATATTCAATGATTTTTATAGATAAAGTTATGGGTATTTATGTATCCATTCTGGTATCTTTATTTCATGGGGGTTAAGATTAAAATGTTACCAAACTAGTAAAAAAATTATATCTCAATTTACATTATTTGATACTCATGTTATTTTATTCACCTAATTTCTATTTTGAGTTTTATATACTCCCATTTGACATTTTATATTATTAACCTCCATGTTTTAATGATATTTTAGTCTTCATTTACTTTTATTTTCTTCCATGGAGTGTATGATCCAAACTTACCAAGTGATAAGAGTTTATTAAAATAATCGCATCACTTTTCGAGAATGTGTATGGTTAATCATGCATTGGTGAATTCTTATGTTCCATCTCTCAAGACCTTCATGAATTTTCTTCTCATCCGGTTACTCATTCTATATTCATGTATTGTTACCATTTTCTACTCATTGGTATATAAGATAGTTAAGAAGGTGTTTTTATGAAATCCCACCATTACTCACTCTTCTTTCTGAAATATATTTTCCATGAAAACCATGTTTTCTAATAAGTGTTTCCATGAATATTTTAGTAATATACTATTATCAGTAAAATGTATTTTTACACTTTTCTTCTTTGACCAAAAAATTTCAAAGGAATTTACTTTTTAAATTATGAACTATTCAATTTCTAAACCATTTTCTATGAAAAAAGAATTTTTTTACCTCATACGGCATGTACATATTTATGCACCATCAATCCATTAAAGGATTATTTTCATGTTTTAAAGTTTAATTTTTATGAGAATTTATTTTAAAATGGATTTTCGAGGTAAAAGTTTTCAATAGTATCTTAGGATTTTTTATATGAGTTTAAGGAAAATGGTTTTCAAATGGTTTTATGTTTGAAAGTTCCTTTTTCAAAAAAGAAAGGATATTTACCTCAAGAAATAATTTCAAAATATAATTTCATGTTATTTTCCATCCATGATAACATCTGATGATGTTACTCATTCCATTTTAGGTAAGGATCCTATGGTTCCATTCACTACTGGAAAAGTCATTTTTACTAACGGTTCATTACCAACGGTTTGGTTAAACTGTTGGTAAAGATGGTTTAGGGAACCCTTTCTCAACGGTTCACTAGAACCGTTGGGAAAGGGTACCCCTTTTCCAACTGTTCCGTCAGTAAAGGGGTGTTTAAGATACCCTTTCCCAACGGTTTTATGAAACCATTGGAAAAGGGTATACCTTTGCCAACGGTTTTTAAAAACCGTTGGTAAAAGTTTTCCCCAAATACAATTGGGTCGCTGCTCTATCCCATTAGCGACAAAACCCTAATCAATCTAGCACTCTACTCCTCTCGCGAACTCCCCCATCCTAACAAGTGAAAAACCATCTCAAATTAGGTATTTTATTCTTTATACACATATGATACCTTGTTTTTATTGTTATTGATCTAATATTTTAGTTTTAAGTTTGGATTTTGATGTCATTTCACCATGAAAAATAAGGAAATGATCGAATATTTTGTTAATTAATTAGTTTCCCATGAAATATCATTTGTGCTGTAGTGTCCATGCTAAATAAAGGGGTAATGTAATAAAATACCATGAATAAATTGCGGAAGTTAGGGTATGTTGCTTCTATGAGTGGTTTTTTGTTGTGTTTCATTATATGTTGTAGGTTTTTGTATGGTGATTGAAGTAACGAGTTGAGCATTGTGATATGTGGGGTTGTAATGTGATGGTTAGTGGGCATGGCTGTGACTTGTGAAGTTGTGTGATAGGGATGATGTGTGGTGGTGTTGTTCCATGTGGTGGTATTGTGTGATGAGGTTGTGGTGTAGGATGTGGTGAGGTGGTTTTGGTTGTACGGTGGTTTTTGAAGTGAAATATTTTTGTAGTGATATGTGGTTGTTTTGTTGAGATGGTTGGCCAATGTAACATGGCGAAGATGGTTATTATGAGATGGTGAGTTGTTGTGTGGTGGTTTTATTAGTTTCCTAGTTATCTATGGAATAAATTATGATGTTAAAACAAAAAAACAAGATAGTGAATAAATGAGATGGAATAGAAATGGATGTGTGGTAAATGGTTTTAATTAATTTAACATTAAATGAATGGACAATGTAAGTTTGAATGAAATGGATTATAAATGAAAGTGGGCAATACTATGCATCTTGTGTGGTGGTGGTGTGGTGTGTTGCATATAGTGGTGAAAGTGGTTGAGATGGTTTATGTGTTGTATGATAGTAGTGAAGTGTGTGATTTTTTAGTTAATGTGAACCCATAGGTTGGGTATTTTGTGCTATCTATATATCATGTATTTTATGTCATTTTTACACATTCCCAACTAGAGTTGGATAAACATACCAACGATCATCGGTTTTGAGTTATGGGTATTTTTTCTAAAATCTAGGATGGTGGTTATATGGTTAGATAGCTACCATGTCTTGCGTACTCTTCCTTCATAAGTGATTGACCATGTGTTTTTAGGCAAGTTGCGATGTGATTGTCCATGTGTCTTCAAGTGATATGTACTATGATTTCCCTAGTGTTTTCAGGTGAGGTGCGATGTGATAAGGCTATAATAAGATGTGGCATGTGGTTGGGGTCATGTAGGGTAGGAGGATGGAACAAGGTTGATGTTATTCATGTTCATGATACCCTACTAATATGGTTATGGGATGAGGCATGTTGTGATGTGATAACACATTAAGTTCTTGTTGGTTTTACATTTTATCACTAACACATTAGTATGTTTTTTTTCACATGTGTAGTTGATACTTTGATTATTTTCTTCCTTCATCGTTTACTTAAATGTATTTTCTATTAATGTTCAATCCCATTGAATTTTTTATGAAGAAATGACTTATATAAATTTCTTTTACAGAATGGACAGAAGATGGATGTATGAAACCGATCGAATCTCAGGCGATTTTCAAAAAAAATGGAGAGTTTATAGATTTTGCATTTCACAATGCTTCATATAGTGGTCTCATACACTGCCCATGTTCTAATTGTGTTGGTAGACCTTGGTTGAGACATGAAGAAGTCAGCTACCACATAATCAAAAATGGTTTTCAAGCAAACTACTTTGTGTGGTATCACAATGGGGAGAAAATGAAATCTCAAATTGGTGATGATCGAAATGAAAGGACTGGAATGGAGAATTTTTTAGATGATCGGTTTCCGTTTATTCGTCATCATGAAAAGGAAAGGATTTCCACTCAAGAAGACTTCGATATGAGGATAGCTGATGCATCTAGTGAAAATGATGATATTGAAAGGGTGAAAAAATTGAATGATGATGCCATGCCTCCAGTATATCAACAATGTGATAAAATGAAAAAGCTGGAATTTTTAATCCGATTGATTCATGGGAAAACTATGTATGAGATTTATAATACAACAATCGATTACATTCTTACCCTCTTGAAGGATTTACTTCTAGATGATGCAGATATTCCCTCGAACCACTATATAGCATGGATGTTAGTTGATGAACTTGGATTTTCAAGAAACAAAATTCATGCTTTCTCGAAAGATTACAATTTATTCTGGGAGGAAACCGCTAAACTAAATGATTTTATAAAATGTGGAACATCCCGCTGGAAGTCAAAATCTGATGGAACACCATTCCGCGTTCAATAGAAAGTAATGTGGCACTTTCCATTGATCCCCAGACTCCAGAATATTTTTATGTCTGATGACATATCAATAAAAATGAGATGGCATGATACCGAGAGAAAGAAGACTAATGATGAGTTGGTTCATCCTGCAGATGGATTTTCATGGAATAGATTTGATGATCGACATCATGATTTTGCAGCTGATATGCATAATGTGAGGCTGGGTCTTTCATGCGACAGTTTTAATCAGTTTGGGCAGATGCTTACTTCGCACAGCACATGGCCAGTTTTTGTACACATTTATAATCTTCCCCCATGGTTGTGTATGAAAAAACCTTTCACTTTCATGAGTATACTCATATCTGGTCCTTCTGATCCAAGCAATGATATTGTTGTATACATGCAACCTTTAATAAAAGAGTTGAAACTTCTTTGGGATGTGGGTGTGCACACATACGATGCATGTTCGAAAGACATATTTCTGTTGCGTGCTGCATTTATGCGGACAATCAATGATTTTCCAGATTATGCAACGATGTCTAGATGGAGCATAAAGGGAAAACTGTCATGTCCAGTTTGTATGAAGAACACACGATCCAGAAGACTAAAACATCATTGTAGTTTCAGTTTTTTGGGACATCGACGATTCTTGCCAAAGGATCATCCATATAGATTGAATCATCGAAGATTTGATAATACCATAGAGACCGATGATCCACCTCAATGTATGTCTGGAACTGATGTACATAATGAATTGAAAGATTTCAGTTTTTTGTTCAGTAAGGGTCAAATGAAATCTAGAAAGTGAAATAATGTTTTCACTGAAACCTGTTACAATTGGATGAAGAGGAGTATCCTTTTTGATTTTTCTTATTAGTCAACCAATTTGTTACGTCATTGCTTAGATGTAATGCATATTGAAAATAATATATGCGAAATTTTTCTTTCAGTTCTTCTAAATTTCAAGGGGAAGACAAAAGATGATTTGCGATCTCGGCGTGACTTGGTGGAATGGGGCATCAGACCAGAATTGCATCCTGTGCGTATCAGTAAAAATAAATGGAAACATCCTTGTTATTCTTATTTTATGACACCTACGAAAAAAACAATTTCTGAAATTATTAGAGGCTATTAGAGTTCCTGATGGCTATTCAAGCAACATATCTAAACAGGTCAACAGAAGAGAGTTGAAGCTAAAATCCTTGAAGACTCATGATTATCATGTTCTACTGCATGAGTTTCTTCCAATAGCAATTTGTCATCGTTTGTCCAATAATGTAAGGGTGGCTGTTATTCGGTTGTGACATTTTTTAGAGATATTTGTGCTAAGAATTTTTCAAAGTATTTCTTGCAAAAACTGATGACAAATGCCCCATTAATTTTGTGTGAGTTGGACAAAATATTTCCTCCATCATTTTTCACATGCATGATGCATCTGACTATCCATATTCCCACTAAAATACTTCTTGGAGGATTTGTTTATTTTCGTTTGATGTATCCAACTGAATGAAATATGTTCACATTGAAGTCTTATGTCCGAAACAGAAATCATCACGAAGGTTCTATCGTGAACGGTTACCTGGATCAAGAATGTATGGATTTATGCTCGATGTATTTGTCTGATATTACTACAAGATTTAACATACCAATGAGAAATGAAGAAGAACAATATGAGAAAATTGAACCCGGTTTTCCATCACTTCCTCAAACAAGAAGAATTTCTGGATCATATACATTGATGACATCACGCCATGAAGAGCTGGAGATGGCACATCTCACAGTTTTTTTCAACTGCGATTTGATCAATGACTATATCAGGTAGCTAAATTGATTATGTATATCTTACATATATATCTGTTAAAATATTCATATTTTTTATCTACAGGGAACATATAACAATGATAAATAGGAAGCATCGTTCTTTATCTTTGAGAAAGAGAGAGACTTTGCATAGCAAAGAGTTTTCTGCTTGGTTAAAATTGAAGGTAAAAATATTACTGTTTAAATTAATTATTTCAATATTTAAATAAGTTTAACAATAATTTTTATTATTGGTATTGAGTTTGTCTGCTGACTATGTCTCTAAGGAAATAAGATCTTTGGCTTTTGGTCGTAATTCCGTGGTTCGTGACTGTAAATCAATTGTTATCAATGGGTAAAAATTTATTGTCATTGAATGAACAATGAAAATGAGAACACAACATGATATTGTTATGGTTATTTCCATAATAGATTGTTATGCCAGTTCATCAGTTAGTATACCACGATATGAAAATGTGGGTTATTACCGAGTCGTTGAGAAAATAATAATATTGGATTATTACTCTCATGGATGAGTCGAAATGATCAAATGCCATTGGTTTGATTTGATGACGAGACATGGCACATTTATTGATGATTGTGGATTTTGAGTAATTAATATGACTCTCACTCTTGCTACCGAAGAACCATATGTGTTGGCATCAATGGATAAACAAGTTTTTTTTTATGTCAAAGACCAACTTCGACCTGAATTTGATGTCATAGTTGAAGTAATTCCAAGACATATTTTTGATGATAGTGATGATGGAATTGACACTATCCCTATTTCCATTGGAACCAATCCATTTATTTCTTTTGATCACTTTATTAGATCAATTGTCATAGTTGATTGTGAACCTGAAGTTGTGGTTGAAAATATATAGAATCATTCATCCATGTTCTGAATTATTTTGGTTTCCCTTGATTTGGGTTGTTAAGGGTGGTAATATTCAAATTGATTTAGTATTGATCATAGATATGTTTTAGCTAACTTGACCGTTATGTGAATTTTCAATGTTTATTGGTTACTGTTTTATTTGAACTGCATTTTGTAATTTGGAATTACACTATATTCAAACCTAGTCAAACAATATTTATAACTTGGTGAACATTACAACTTCTATGATTTATTAAATTCATTCAAGATCTTCTAAACCAAGTGATAGATAAATTATCAATGAATCCCCATATTCCCTCATATATTTAGTTTTTTTCTTTACACACAACTTTCATTTTTCTAATTAATTACATATTTGTTTTCAAAAGCAGGAAATGCAGCCAATTGAAGAGAGAAAAAGGGAAAAAATGATGGAGAACAATCGTCGGATGGCGGAGATGGGTGTTCCACAATTAGTGCCTACAGTGAGTACTTTATTTCAAATATATATATTTAAAGAACATATAATGTCATGTGATTAATTTTTTTTAAACATTTTTGTAGGATCCACCTATACGTCGACAGTTATTCGACGAGAAGCCTAGTATTGGTCCTAGTACTCAGGCCGGTGGTACGAGGAGGGTTCGTACCATAGGTGGGCGATTAGCTGCGCGTGCCTGACTAGACCCTGCCCCTACCATTGACATGTCATCATTCCCACATTCTGATCTCGGTGTGTCATCAGGGACACACGGGATATTTAGGCCTCCCATGTTTTCTCTACCTTCTGCATCTTCCGGCCCATCATTTTCACATCCCATGATGATTCACACTCCCCAGTCAGCATCCTGTCATACTGTTTTCCCATCTTCTTTTCCTTCTACTTTTGTCTATCCAAGCTTCTATATTCCATCAACTTCAACTCCTGTTCCACTACAGGGAGTTCCATTAGTTTCTGTGGATCCGGTGGCGCTCAGTGATCAGACCGGAACATGTATATTTTTAGAACCCTAATAAATTTTTATAGCAATATTTATTATCATTATAAAATGTTTTGATAAAATATTTGTTTTTCTTTCATGATAGATAAATCTACTGATACGAGGCATGGGTGGGGGCGTATATGCATACGTTCGATGTGTAATCGCTGCATACTTGTTATGGTGGATTATAATGAAAACAACCAAATGGTTGAGAAAACAGGGAAGTAATGTCGGAGTTTTTTTGGTGGAGCTTGCCAAATACTCCGACATCAATCCCGTTAGCCCGCTGTCATGGAGACATTTTCCACATGAGGTCAAAAATAGAGATTGGGCAGAGATAGGGGTAAAAAAATCTGTTCTATTTAATGCCATGAATTATTTTTGTATTTATATGAATTAATATTTTTATTTTAGCTTCGATTTAATTTTCCCGATGGTGAGGGTGCACGGACGGAACATCTAAAGGATTTAGGAGAGCATTGGAGAGCCTAAAATAATGAGTTGTATATTGGCTTGGTTTCTAGAGTTGGCACTAAGTTAGAGGCGGTACCAGTGGTGGTTGATTGCCCTATAGAGCAGTATCATCAAATGATTACTCATTGGACAAATACCCAGTTTAAGGTATGAATAACATTTGGGGTATTTAAATAATAACTTTCATGTTTTTCATTAATACTATCTATTTCATTTTTTAATTTTATTTATGAATCATCTGGAAAAATAAAAAGAACATTGATGCAATAAAAATACCTCCACACACAGGGACGCACTATGATGTCTGTTCATGAGAGGAAGCAGTTATGACAATTGTTTATAAGTTTTCTTTATGACTTAAACATTTTTTTGTTTCCTCAATTATTTAATAGTTTACTAAAGTTTTCATATAACTTTAGTTTTCAAGGTCATTGTAGAGGCAAATACAAAATATTGAAGGACGTGTGCCTCGAACAAAATAGTTTTGCTCGAGTAGACGGAAAAAGGATGGAAGTGCCATCAACGAAGCGACTCAGCCGCAGATTGTAAGTTTTAATTTGTTGAATTTATATTTTAATATCTATTTTTTAACATAATGATATATTTATATTTGTAAAAGGTTGCTTTAGAGGCCCTCGATGCCAAATAACTAGACAATTTTGGGCCAACAGATCAATTACATCAGGTGTTGGGAGAGGAGCATCCTGGCAGAGTACGCTGCCGACCTAGGATAACCCCGAAAAGGTATTGGCCCTCCTCAGGTATGAGCTGCAGTGCCACCGAGCTGCAGAAAGATAGGGCATAGGAAAAACAGGTTGAGAAAAGGGGCATAGAGATAGCAGAACAGTCTGCTAGGGAAAACAGTGATTTTATAAAATTTATTGTAGTTCTACGTCCAACACTTCCAGGAGAGGCCAGCCCAGATTTTGATGAGTATATGTCATCAATACGTTCTATATATGGTGCACCAGGTGTAAGTTCTAGTGGTGTTCAGGATGATGTCCAACTTGATGATGATGATGGCGAGGAGTCCGATTGGGAAGAGGAGGGAGAGGAGGAGGGCGAGGCGGGTGGCGAGGGCGACGAGGAGGGCGAGGGCGAGGAGGAGGGTGAGGGAGAGGAGGGAGAGGACGATTATGGGGACAAGGATGAGGGTTATGACGATGGTGATAGTGATGTGGGACAAGTTTATCCATTACATTTTTGACTGATATTACCGAGATTTGATATTTAATCTATTCTAGTTGTTGGTTTTATCAATTCTCGTAGTATAGTATTGGAGTTAAGTTATTTTTATATATTACCCATTTTTATGAATTTTGTTGTCTTTTAGTGGATGTGTGTTTGGGAACCCCCTCTTTCTTGGACCCTGGACAATCCCCCACCCTCCTCCCTGGACCCCAGATAGCCCCGCCGGACAGCCCCCCAGACAACCCCCCGGACAACCCCCCCACCATATTCCTTGGACCCCGGACAACCCTCCGAACACCCCCGGACAACCCCCCAAACAGCCCCCCAGACAGCCCCCCCACCCTCTTCCCTGGACCCCGGACAACCACCCTGACAGCCCCCCAGACAGCCCCCCCACCCTCATCCCTGGACCCCGGACAACCACCCTGACAGCCCCCCAGACAGCCCCCAACCCTATTCCTTGGACCCCGGACAACCTCCCGAACACACCCCCGAACAGCCCCCAGATAGCCCCCCGAACAACCCCCCGGACAACCCCCCACCATTCTCCCTGGACCGTGGACAACCCCCTAGACAGCCCCCCCCCCGGACAGCCCCCCGGACAACCCCACACCCTCTTCCTTGGACCTCAGACAACCCGCCGAACACCCCCGAACAGCCCCTGGGCAGCTCCCCGAACAGCCCCCCGGACAGCCCCCACCCTCCTCCTTGGAACCTTGACAACCCCCCCCCCCCCCCCCCCCCCCCGAACGCACCCTACACAACCCCCCACCCTCCTCCCTGGACCGTGGACAACCCCCCAGATAGCCCCCCCCGGACAGCCCCCCGGATAGCCCCCACCCTCTTCCTTGGACCTCAGACAACCCCCCGAACACCCCCGAACAGCCCACGGACAGCTCCCCGAACATCCCCTGGACAGCCCCCCCCCCCCCCACCCTCCTCCATGGTCCCCAGATAGCCCCCCCAGATAGCCCCCCATACAACCCCCTAGACAGCCCCCCACCCTCCTCCTTGGACCCCGGACAACCCCCCAAACACCCCCCGCACAGCCCCCACCCTCCTCCTTGGTCCCCCGACAGCCCCCCAGACACCCACCGGACAGTCCCCCAGACAGCCCCACCGGATAGCCCCCCCACCCTCCATGATTTAATTTAATACTAGAAAATCTATAAAGTATATTTTATTTATTTTCATCATGATAATCAATGTAAATCACATTTACACATCTAATCAATATCAAAGATTCTTGGTATGTTATAAAAGAGATGTATTCATTGGGCCTGACATTGTTAGCTCTGAAATGTTTCATAGAAAGATAAAATAAAATATAATCCATACTAAGAATGATATAAAAATATTTTATATAAAGGTCCACAAGATTTTATGTAAATACCATTCCACTAATAGAAACATGAAGATTCTCATAAAATGGACAACATTATAAGTACATACGGAAAACTGACCACACGCATTCGGTTTCCACTGAAACACTAGGAGAACGATCCATGGGTCATATGTGAAGTGTACGAATCAACCCCGCCTCAATCCGAGGTGCGGTGTGGCCGCCACTACTCAATGTTTCTGCCTTTTGTTTCAAAAGGACATAATTTTAATTAAAAAACATCAACTGGCATACAAAAAACCAACCAAAAGCATTCGGATTGTGTTGATACATTATCAAAATCATCCATGGGTGATATGTGACATGTACGAGTTAGCCCTGCCTCAATCCGAGGGGCGGTGTGGCTGCCACCACTCAAAGTGTCTGTCTTTTGTTTCAAACGGATGTCATTTTAAGTGAAAAACATTAACTGGCATACAAAAAACTGACCAAACGCATTCCGATTGTGTCAATAATTTAGCACAATGATCCCTGGGTCATATGTAATGTGTTCGATTCAACCCCACCTTAATTTGATGCATGGTGTGTCAGGAATCACTCTAAGTGGCTCTCTTTTTCTGAAAATGGACATCATTTTATGTACATACAGAAAACCAAACAAACGCATTCGATTTCCGTTGAAACATTACGAGAACGATTCATGGGTCATATGTGACATTTACGAATCAACCCCGCCTCAATCTGAGATGCAGTGTAGCCGGCACCACTCAATGTGTCTGCCTTTTATTTCAAAAAGCCGTCATTTTAATTGAATAACATCAACTGTCATATGGAAAACCGACCAAACGAATTCAGATTGTGTCGATACATTAGAACACCGATCCATGGGTCATATGTGACATGTACGAGTCAACCCCGCCTTAATCTGAGGTGCGGTGTGGCCGCCACCACTCAAAGTGTTTTTCTTTTGATTTAAATGGACAACATTTTATGTACATATGGAAAACTTACCAAATGCATTCAGTTTTTATTGAAACTTTAGGAGAATGATTCTTGGTTCATATGTGATGTGTAAAAATAAACCCCACCTTAATCTGAGACACGGTGTGGCTAGCACCACTCAATGTGTTTGTCTTCTCTTCCAAAAGGACATCATTTTAATTGAAAAACATCAACTGGCATACACAAAGCCATCCAAACTCATTCAGATTGTGTTGATACATTAGCACAATGATCGATCAGTCATATGTGACATGTACGAGTCAACCCCGCCTCAATCGGCGGTGCGGTGTGGCCGCCACCACTCAAAGATTCTGTCTTTTGTTTCAAAAGGACGTCATTTTAAGTGAAAAACATCAACTTCCATATGGAAAACCAACCAAACGCATTCGGATTGTGTCAATACTTAAGCACGACGATCCATGGGTCATATGTGACATGTACGAGTCATCCCCGCCTTAATCGGAGGCACAGTGTGGGCAGAATCACCCTAGTGGCTCTCTTTTGTTTAACATGGACAACATTATAAGTACATATGGAAAACTGACCAAACACATTCGGTTTCTGTTGAAGCTCTAGGAGAAAAATTCATGGGTCATATGTGACATGTACGAATCAACCCCACCTCAATTTGAGATGCGGTGTGGCCGACACCACTCAAAGTGTCTACCTTTTGTTTCAAAAGGACGTCATTTTAATTGAAAAACAACAACTAGAATACAGAAAACCGAGCAAACGCATTCGGATTGTGTCGATACTTTAGCACAACGATTCATGGGTCATATGTGATGTGTACGAGTCAACCTCACCTCAATCCAAGGCGCAGTGTGGTCGCCACCACTGAAAGTGTCTAACTTTTGTTTCAAAAGGACGTCATTTTAATTGAAAAACATCAAATGGCATACGGAAAACTGACCAAATGCATTCATATTGTTTCCCTACTTTAGAACTACAATACATGGGTCATATGTGATGTGTACGAGTCAACCCCGCCTCAATATGAGGTGAGGTGTGGCCACCACCACTCAAAGTGTCTGTCTTTTGTTTCAAAAGGACATCATTTTCAGTTAAAAATATCAACTGGCATATGGAAAAGCGACGAAGCACATTCGTATTGTGTCGATATTTTAGTACAACGATCCATGGGTCATATGTGACGTGTACGAGCCATCCCCGCCTTAATCAGAGGCACAGTGTGGCCGAAATCACTCTAAATGGCTCTCTTTTGTTTCAAATGGACAACATTTTATGTACATATTGAAAACGGACCAAACACATTCGGATTGGGTCGATACATTATCACAACGATCCATGGGTTATATGTGACGTGTACGAATCAACCCCGCCTCAATCTGAGACACGGTGTGGCCGGCACCACTCAATGTGTCTGCCTTTTGTTTCAAAAGGATGCTATTTTAATTGAAAAACATTAACTAGAATAAGGAAAACCGACCATACACATTCGGATTGTGTCAATACATTATCACAATGATCCATGGGTAATATGTGATGTGTACTAGTCAACCCTGTCTCAATCCGAGGTGTGGTGTGGCTGCCACCACTCAAAGTGTCTGTCTTTTGTTTCAAAAGGATGTCATTTTAAGTGAAAAACATCAACAACCATACGGGAAACCGACCAAACGCATTAGGATTGTGTCGATACATTATCAAAACGATCCATGAGTCATATGTGACGTGTACGAGTCAACCCTACATTAATCGGAGGCATGGTGTAGCCCGAATCACTCTAAGTATCTCTCTTTTGTTTAAAATGGACAACATTTTAAGTACATATGGAAAACCGACCAAACTAATTCGGTTTCCATTGAAACATTAGGAGAACGATTAATGGGTCATATGTGACGTGTAATAATCAAACCCTCTTCAATTCGAGATGTGGTGTGGCCGGTACCACTCAATGTTTCTGCCATTTGTTTCAAAAGGACGTCATTTTAATTGAAAACCAACAACTGGCATATGGAAAACCGACCAAATGGATTCAGATTGGGTCGATACATTAGAAAAACGATCCATGGGTCGTATGTGACATGTACGAATCAACCCTGCCTCAATCCGAGATGTGGTGTGGCCGACACCACTCAAAGTGTCTGCCTTTTGTTTCAAAAGGACATCATTTTAATTGAAAAACATCAACTGGAATATGGAAAACCGACCAAACGCATTCAGATTGTGTTGATACTTTATAAAAACGATCCATGGGTCATATGGGACATGTACGTGTCAACCCCGCCTCAATCCAAGGCATGGTGAGTCCGCCACCACTCAAAGTGTTTGTCTTTTGTTTCAAAAGGATGTCATTTTAAGTGAAAAACATCAACTGCCATATGGAAAACTGACCAAACGCATTCGTATTGTGTCGATACTTTAGAAAAACTATCCATGGGTCATATGTAACGTGTAAGAGTCAACCCCTCCTTAATCGGAGGCACGATATGTCCATAATCACTTTGAGTGACTCTCTTTGGTTTAAAATGGACAACATTTTAAGTACATACTGAAAATTGACCAAACGCATTCAGTTTCTATTGAAACTTTAGGAGAACGATTCATGGGTCATATGTGATGTGTAAGAGTCAACCCTGCCTCAATTTGAGATGTGTTGTGGCCGGAACCACTCAAAGTGTTTGCCTTTTGTTATAAAAGGACATCAAGTTTTTTGAAAAACATCTACTGGCATACAGAAAACCGACAAAACACATTTGTATTGGGTTGATACATTATCACAATGATTCATGGGTCATATGTGATGTGTACGAGTCAACAATGCCTCAATCCGAGGCGCAGTGTGGCCGCCAACACTCACAGTGTCTACCTTTTGTTTGAAAAGGACGTCATTTTAATTGAATGACATCAACTGGCATACAGAAAAACGACTAAACGCATTAAAATTTTGTTTATACTTTAGCATAACTATCCATGGGTCATATGTGACATGTACGAGTCAAACCCGCCTAAATCTGAGGCACGGTGTGGCCGCCACCACTCAAAGTGTCTATCTTTTGTTTCAAAAGGGCGTCATTTTAAGTGAAAAATATGAAATGGCATACAGAAAAGTGTCCAAACACATTCGTATTGTGTCTATACATTAGAACAACAATAAATGGGTCATATGTGATGTGTACGAGTCATCCCCGACTTAATCTGAGGCACGGTGTGGCCGGAATCACTCTATGTGGAACTCTTTTGTTTAAAATGGATAACATTTTAAGTACATACGGAAAACCAACCAAACGCATTCGTTTTCCATTGAAACTTTAGGAGAACGATTCATGGGTCATATGTGACGTGTACGAATCAACCCTGCCTCAGTCTGAGATGCGGTGTGGTCGGAACCACTCAAAGTGTCTACCATTTGATTCAAAAGGATGCCATTTTAATTGAAAAACATCAACTGGCATATAGAAAACTGACCAAACGCATTTGGACTGTGTTTATAATTTAGAAAAATGATCCATGGGTCATTTTTGACGTATAAGAGTCAACCCCACCTCAATCCGACGCGCGGTGTGGCCGCCACCACTCAAAGTGTCTGTATTTTGTTTCAAAAGGACGTCATTTTAAGTGAAAAACATCAAATGGCAAAAAGAAAACCAATCAAGCACATTCCGATTGTGTCTATACTTTATCACAACGATCCATGGGTCATATGTGATGTGTACGAATCAACCTCACCTTAATCGGAGGCACGGTGTGGTCAGAATCACTCTATGTGGATCTTTTTTGTTTAAAATGGACAACATTTTAAGTACATATGGAAAACCAACCAAACGCATTCGGTTTCCATTGAAAAATTAGGAGAACAATTCATGGGTCATATGTGATGTGTACGAATCAACCCGCTTCAATTTGAGATGTGGGGTGGCCAGCACCAATCAAAGTGTCTTCCTTTTGTTTCAAAAGGACGCCATTTTAATTGAAAAACATCAACTGGCATACGGAAAACCGAAAAAACGCATTCGTATTATGTAGATACTTTAGAAAAAAGATTCATGGGTCATTTATGACATGTATGAGTCAACCCCGCCTCTATCCAAGGCGCGGTGTGGCCACCACCACTCAAAGTGTGTGTATTTTGTTTCAAAAGGATGTCATTTTAAGTGAAAAACATCAACTGATATACAGAAAACCAACCAAACACATTCGGATTGTGTTGATACATTATCACAATGATCCATGGGTCATTGTTGATGTGTACGAGTCAACCACACCTTAATCGGAGACACGGTGTGACCAGAATCACTCTAAGTGGATCTCTTTTGTTTAAAATGGAGAACATTTTATGTACATACGGAAAACTGACCAAACGCATTCGGTTTCCGTTGAAACTTTAGGAGAACGATCCATGGGTCATATGTGACATGTACGAATCAACCCCGCCTCAATCTAAGATGTGGTGTGGCTGGTACCACACAAAGTGTCTGCCTTTTGTTTCAAAATGACGTCATTTTAATTGAAAAACATCAAATGGAATACGGAAAGCTGACCAAACGCATTCGGATTGTGTCGATACTTTAGAAAAACGATCCATGGGTCATATGTGACATGTACGAGTCAACCCCTCCCTAATATGAGGTGTGGTGTGGCCGGTAGCACTCCAGGTGTGTGTATTTTGATTAAAATGGACATCATTTCCTGTAAAAATATATGGTATACAAAAAACCGATCAAATTATGAATTGACTTGCAGACTCCACATATAATGGTCATCTAAATTTTAAATTGAATTCTAAATGAATTATGTATGTTTATAATTATGTTATGAATTCTAATTTAATTATTGATGTGTGTAATTCTAGCATTATATGTTAAATGTGTATGAATTTGTTCTCTGTATGTATGTGTTAGTTAGTTATTGCAGGTACAATAATTGTATATGTATGTGTTAGTTTATTGCAGGTACAATAATTGTATTCAAAATGGGAGGGCACAAAATGAGGCCTGGTGTACAAATTGCAGACCTTCTGTAAAAATTGTAGGCAGCTGTGCAATTTGCACAGCATAGGCTATGCCAATGGTTCAAAACCATTGGCATAGCATCATGGTTCCTTTTTTTACCAACAGTTCATTGAACCGTTGGTAAAAATACTTTCCCAACAGCTCATTGTACTGTTGGGAAAGAGGGGAATCCTTGAGATTTCCCATCGGTTCAGGCCAAACCGTTGGGAAAAACTATCCCAATGCTTCAAGCCAACCCGTAGAGAAAAACTATCCCAACAGTTTGGCACAACCATTGGGATATGTTGGGATTTCCCCACCCTATCCCAACGGATTACTTCCCTACGATTTGCAGAACCATTATTATAGCATATACCAATGATTCTTCAGCCTTTCCCAACGATTCAGAACCGTTGGGAAAGGCTGTATTTCCAGTAGTGATTAAGGTTCTTTTCTGAATGGTTTATGTTTTTATGGAATGATACTTATGACACCCATCTCTCTTCTATGTGTTTTATGATTTCGAGACATTATTATTTTCATGGGTTATGATTTCATGAAGTGATTATAAAACCTTTTTATTTTTATGGGTTATTTTGTGAGGAAATTGTAATGATACTCATTTCATTTCAAAGGATATGATTTTTTGTTTATAATACCTATAACTTGTTAAGGGTCATGATATGTTAACTATTTAAATATATTTTTTAGCCTTTATTAATGATTTTATTATGATATGGTTGGTACCTATATCTCTGTTCAATACATTGGGTAATGAGAAGTTGTATATGATATCAATATGAACACATGTTGTAGCCCATGTCTAAAAGTAAAAAGATAAATGGATTGTAGATGATTCATGAAAAAAGAAGGTACTTGGGATGTTGACAAAGATTAAAATAAAGAGCTAACTTGGGTTTTAACCCAATCCCAAAAACAAAATTATTCATGTGTTTTAGCCCAGTCCTAAAATAAAGAGGGTACACCTTTTGTAGTATAAGTCCAAAAGAAATATGGTGCATGGTTTATAGACTAAGACAAAAAGTATGAGTGTACATGGGCTGTTAACCGAATACCATAGTAGGTACATGGGTCATAACCCAAAACTAACTTATTATAAAGGAATCTATGGCTATCCTTAGCATAAAATTTTATATTCTTATATGAGTTCCATGAATCCTATGCATTATTCACGAGATATGATTTTATGTCTCGTGATGCTTACTTTCTCATGATTTATATATAATGATCTATGATGATTTATGCGAAGATTCTAGTTTATGGTCATTGATATATAGGTATTGATATTTTTTTACGATATTGTCCTCATACAATTATGCTCATGATTAATCATACATGTCTCCCTAGTTTACCCTTTATTATCATTCGAGCTCACCAATGAGTCTTTTCCCCCAGGTTATAAAGAGACGTTTTAGGTAGAATTAATAAATATAGAGATATTTATGAGTGATGTTTATGATCATTCACAGGTAAATATGATTTTGATTCTATGTTTCCAATGATACTAATCTATTACGGTCTTCCAGAATGTATTATGAAAATTTACTGAATATTCCTAAAAAATGAAATATACATGTTTGTCAAGACATGGTCAATATTGTAGGTATCAAAGAAAAGTATTAGTCAAACATTGGAAACTATAATGATAAATCATTAGTGAGATACCTAGGTATATTTCAATGGATATGTATTGGGATATATTTAAGGATACATATAAGGGTGAGTTAACAATTAGTAAAAGTTCATGGTATTTTGCTAAACGATCATGTACGTGATTACCAATAAATAAAACCCTCTCTGGATACTAAAAGTTTATGGGGGCTCTAAGATAAATGTACCTAGGGGTAACGACTCTGATAAGATGTTGTAGGCCTGGCTCGGGGTAATATGGTACACAAAATGGGCCTTGTTTCACACCTTGTTTGACACTCCCTAGGGGTATACTTTTGGGAATTCATAAACTCTTCATGTACCATCACGAGTGATTTTAATATATGTTGTCTATGCATAACCTAAGATAAACATACACTGTCATAGATTAAAGAATTTTTCATTCATTCGATAACCTATAAGTGAATTTTTAGGATTATATTGTTCTTCTATATGATAATTGATTCATACTCTATGATATCTTGTTTTAGTGAATAGATAAAATATAAAAGAACATTTCTAATGAGGAATATAGTATAAATTGCAACGATTTCCCCCATGAGGGACCAAATTTTATAGGAGATGTATTAAAAAAATCAGTTTTATGACCATCCAACCATATCAAGCAATGAATCATGATGAATTTACAAATAACCAGAGGTAATAATGTTTTCATGGATACTTTTTTAAGAAATGCCTACTAAATTTTAGTAGAAAACCCAATCCACTAGTTTCTATTAAATTGATCTGCACCACCAAAAAATATATTTTTCATTTACCATTGTTCAGAAGAAATATATTGGGAACTAATATCTTGGACGGTGAAGAGAGTCAATGGTTTTACTTCTTCAAGAATACTAGTAAATAATGTAAAATTGAATGTATGGAATGAGAAATTCTGAAGAACTTATTTTTGGATATGTTCCCTCCACATATTCTACTTATAGAAAGGTAGATTAAAGATTCTCATCAACCTCATGGTTATGAAAAGAAAGAAGAAGATAAAAGTTATATCTAAAGAATATAGAGATAAGAAAATTACATTTACCTAATGCTAAAATTGTAAAAGGAAACATAGATGAAATTGTATTAGGGGAACTACCAAATGTTTTCATTGTGTAATGAGTGGTCATTGAGAAGGTGAATATTGAGGTAATTGAAATAATGAAAATTCTAAAAATAATTTTCCACCCCCAATTAGGTCCATGAAATGTAAGGAGTATGGTCATTACAATTGGAATTTTGTAAAGCCAAAGGTTACCAATAAAGATCGACATAAACATTGTATCATGTCGATAGATAAAGGTAAAGTCCATGAAACATAATGAATGAAGAAAATCAATATAATTTGGAACCCTTATCCTCTACTTCTATAATGGATGGTTCAGGTTTTATTTTATTATGTATAATCCCTATAAATTTCTTATTGTTCATTATTTGGTGATATTTTATTTAATTATATTTCCTTTACGAATTATAGAACAATAAAATAACATTTAATATTCTATCATTACATGGATGAACCCAATTATCCAATGAAAATGATTTTGGTATTATATAAGATAATATTTAAGTAATGAAAAGTGTATTACATTTTTGAAAGGTTAAAAGGTTAACTATTTATGGATTGTTTATGTTAAACATCTGATGAAGTCATTATGAATAAATTATTATCTCTCCATATGTGGATTAATTCATATTATATAGCTTGTTCATTCTACTTTGTGTTATTGATAATGATTTGGATGACATATCAAGGGTCTCGTGATCCATTAGATCTTTAAGAATAAAATGGTCACCTTCTATGTTTGAGAAAGAGGTGAAGTAGATCAACAGATAATAAAGGATGATGTTGTTTTGAAATCATAGAAGTATATATTTTAATGAAAATAATTAAACTTTATAGAAAATTTTCTTCAAGACATAAATGTTTTCTATTAACTTTAATTTGCAATGAATCTAAATGTCCATTAGGTCATCACATATTTATGGATTTGTGATTGTTATCATTTTTTGACCCTGTTTTCAATCACAATTTATTAGAAATTGATGTTAATATTTATCTTTTATGTCCATGTTTTCAATTCCCAATTATATTATACTATTTGGGAATCTCATTATGAGTTACTTTGGGATACCATTAGAGTTTCAATATCAGCTTACTGGAGGGCTGTTTAGTATTCTTTTTTACAAGGTGAGTTTCTATTAATGAAAATTTCATTTATTAAACCTTTGATAAAATAGGTGAATTTCATCGGAGAAAATCATTTTAAGATGTAGAATATAACATTATAATATTTTTTGATTTTTTTAGAATTAATTTATCTAATTTATATTTTTCATTTCATGGTAAAATCATTATAATATATTTTATATTAAAAAATTATATTTGGGATGTGTCATATTCACCAACAAGTAAATTCTGTGCTTCATCCAATTCCAACATTCCTTATGCTACATGAAATATATACTTGGCTTAAACCACACACAATAATGACTTGGCTTCTGTTGAACTCAATTCCAATTTCCTTGTTGTGCATAAAATACTTAATTTTCATTCACTACATATAATACCAACATGGTGCACAGTACATGAAATACCAATTTTCAAATAAACATAATTTTATTAAAAAAATTAATTAATTAAAGTATAAAATAGATATTCAAATAAGTTATATGAATATAAATAAATAATTTTTAAAAATGTTTATAATTTTTTTATAGAAATGAATAATATTTATGAAAAGATATAATTTTTGGTAAAGCCCTTTTTATGTTTAAAAAAACCATTTTCTCAATTGAACCTCTATTAAAAATAAAATTAATTTTAGAAACATTTATAAAATGAATTTGATAAAATAAAAATTATTTTACTATTCATACCATTGAAATTAGCGTAGGTTGATTTTTTGAGAATTTCAAGAAAACATTATTTTTGATGAATAGTAAAAAATATCCCTTTTTAGTTGAAAAATAAATTTTGGTTTAATTATTTATTAGTATTAAATGATATTATAAATTTTATTTAAGGTTTAACTATAAAAATATTAAATCTATTAATAAAAATTAATTCATTAGGAACAATTTCACTTGAAATTTAAAATAAAATAATAACATGATTATGAAAATTTTTCTACTTTAAATCTCGTCATTTCCACTCATTTACAGGATTAACATTAATCATTTTTTTTTCAACATATGTGATTTGAATTTTCTAAATCATAAAAACACCATTGTATTGAACCTAATATTTAGAGTCTAATTAGATACGATTTGGTTTTTACGAAAATGATTAAATAAATTGAATAATATTAATCATATCAAATAAGGAAAAATTTTGCTAAATTAGGGACTAAACCTTTAAATTAAGGGCCCAAATGATCTAGACACTTGTATATCACCCATTGGTCTTCTATATTTCAGATAAACACCATCCTTTCTTGATTTTGTTTGGTTTTTTATTACTTTTGTATGTAATAACATGTGTACTCCTGACTTGTTTTTAAAAATTCTATGTGGGTCCTTTTCCTTCTCTAAAAAAGTAAACCACCTCTACCCATTCCTCACAACTTTCAGAAATCATAGGTTCGACCTTTCCATAACTAATCCACATCCCTAAAATAATATGGCACTCATATAATCTTTCCCTTGTTTTTTAGGAAATCACAGATGCCTTTTGGAACAAACTAAAAGGAGTTACATGATTTAAAAAAAGCATGTATGATTACAAATAGAGTCAAGTCACCACTTAAGGGAATTTCATCTCACATTTTACCTATATGATATACATTCCTTATTCAACACCCATTGATTTTGTGTGTGTGTGTGTGTATAGTACCCATGGATGTATTAAATTATTATTATACTTAAATTTATGGGTATTTACATATCCATCATATTAAAACTATTTCATGGGATTTATGTTTCAAAAGATACTAAATATATAAAATTGTTTTTTCTCAATTTTACTTTTTTGAGACTCATGTTTTGTTATGAACCTAAATTATTTTTATAAGGTTTATATAATTCCATTTTCCATGTTATATAATTAACCTCCTTTTGTTCATGATATTATAATCTTTAAATACTTTTATTTTCTTAAATTTATAATATTATCCAAACTTATGTAGTGATAAGAGATTACTGAAACAATCTCATCACTTTTCGATATTATTTATGTTTATACATGATTTGATGAATTCTTACGTTCCATATCTCAATAAATTTATTAATTTTATTTTCCTTTATATACTCATGATATATTAATGTAGTTGATACCATTTTCTACTCTTTGATATATAAGATTTTTAAAATGTGTTTTTAAGAAATCCCGACTTTACCCTCTCTTCAGTCAGAATTTTTTGTTCCTTCAAAACCATGTTTTCTGAAATGGGGTTCCATGAATATTATAATAATATCCTATATTCGTTAATTTTTCCCTTTTCTCTTTTAACAACGTTTTCAATAGAATATTTTTACCATTTACCAAATGAGGAAGTATCTTATCTTTTTTACAATGAAAAAATAATATTATATTTTCCTCAAACGACATATATGTATTTTTTACATCAATTCTTTAATTTTCATGTTTAAATGGTTATTTTATAAGAAATTGTTTCTTATAGTATTTTTTGAAAGAACTTTTTTTCAAAATATTTTAGAGAATATTTTATAATATTTTACGGAAAATGTTTTTCAAATGGTTTTATTTTTGAAAGAGTCCTTTTCAAATAATAAATGATATTTCCCTAAATAAATGTTTTAAAAATATCTTTCCATGATATTTTCATCCTTGATAACATTTTTAGATATTACTCATTACATCATTGAACTGATCCAATGGTTCAATTCATTTTTTTATTAAATTTTTATGTTTTGATGGAATGATTCTTATATCATCCATTTCACTTTTACTTGTTTTATTCTTTTGAAACCCACTTCTTTCCATGAGTTATTATTTCCTGAAGTGATTATGAAACCACCAATTTTTTATAGGATATGATGTGATGAAATGTAAATGACACTCATTTCATTTCATAGGCTATGACATGATGTTAATACTACATATATATTTTATGGTATATGATATGATGGTTGTTTAATTATCTTGTAGAAAATTTATGAATGATTTTATTATGATATGGGTGGGACCTATATATCCTCCAATGCATTCGGTAATGATATGTTGTTTATAAGATAAAAGGGTACATGGGGTGTATCCCATGACTGAAAACATTAAGGATTATGGGTTGTATCCCAATCCCAAAGATAAGAAGGTACATGGGATGTAGCCCAAGCCTAAATGAAAGAGTCTACACAAGTTGTATCCCAAGCTTGACAAAAAAAAGTTTCATGGGTTATAGAAAAATCCTAAAAGAAATAGGGTACACATGTTGTAGCCTAAGCCCAAAAGAAAGAAGGTATATGGGTTGTAGCCCTAGCCTAATAGATGTTATAGGGTTCAAAAGTTGTTAGCCCAATGTCAATGTAGGTACACATGACGTAAAATAAGCCTAACCTGTTCTAATTTTCAAAGTAGGTAGTCTTAAGATAACTTTTTATATTATTATATGTATTAAAAAAATCCTATGGCTTATTTCTTCATTACGATTTCACGGATAATGATGTTTATTTCCTTATGATCCATGTCATATGAACAACCAAAATTTATTACAAGATTCATATTTTTGACCCTCTATAGGTATGGTATGATCTTATTCTTTCATGATCATGTCCTCATACCGCAATGCTCATGATTATGATTACATATCTCCCATGTTTAACTATAATGAGCATCTGAGAACACCCATTTTTTTCTTTCCCCATGAGTTAAGAAAAAATGTTTTAGGAACAATTACTAAAGGTGGAGATATTTCTTGTATTTTTTGATAATATTTAACCAGGATATAATATTTTGGTTCCATGTTTCCATAGACAATAAAAAATTACGGTCCTCGAGCTTGTATTATTGTCCTGTATATAATATTTCTCTAAAATGATAGAATATCCATGTGTGTCAATCCAAGGATCCCATGGTAGTTGTTTTAGATAAAATCTAGGGTTAATACATATAAGTATTATCATATGTTGAAAGGAACATGCATCTCTTTTTGGTCATTATGTGATTGGATTTTTAGGTGAAAAATTCTATTTTTGTATTTTTTAATTTCATATTAGGAATGATAAGAGATACATGTATAAACTATATTCACATTTGTATGGTATTTGTAGTTTATTTAATTATTGTTAATTAATAAATATGCTTAAATGATTTTGAGAATATAATTTTGTAAAACCATGTGGATTAAAATCTACTTTTACGTCATGGATTATAACGTTTATTTATGAAACCATTAAAATTTTATTAGTGGACTTTGTGATTATAGTATACGTTAATTATTATGTGATTATTGTTCTACGAGGATAAGGATATGTTGAAATTTTTTTGTATAGGATTAAATTTTTATTTTGATTTAGAATATAGTAATAATGGTCATGGTAAATTCATGAATAATTATTTTGAGGGATCAAGTTATTGGAATTAAGAGGTTCTAACTAAAGTAAATACAGGTTTAATTAAATCAACTATAGAGAAATCAATTTTATCTTGGAATTAAATGGTGATGGATTATGATAAAACAACTTATAATGCATTTTAATATGTTTATTGTTTATTATTATAACCTCTTGCTTTTAGTATTTTATTGAATATTGGATCCTAAAAATTATTATTTGAAAGGTATGTTTCTAAAAACACCATTTTACTATAACTAGTTAAGATCATTTAGATGAAATGTTTTTTAGAAAATAGAATCTTGATATATGTCCATTGTGAGGTAAAATATTAATATTTATCATGATAGTAAGGGGGAAGACACATCAAAAAATTTATATTGAATATTTATATCTTATAGACACCCTTATGAAATTTCATTAATGAATAATAGTTAATATATGTGTGATGTGATTTAATTAATGTGGGATGAATGTAATAACATGATATTTTAGTATATATTACATAAATTAAATTATTTTTGAATAGACGAAACATAAAAATTTATTTTCCAAAACACATTATATTCTAATGGATCATGTTTTATGAAGTACGAATTTTTATTAATGTTATAAATTTTGAAAAATTATAATAGTATAATTTTTATTTGAAATTATGGAATTATTTTTGAAATTATTGGTAACATCCAATAAAAAATTAAGCACAATAATTAATATTTATTGAATTATTAATGTCTAAAATATTTTTCTGTTTAAAATTTTTATTTTTTATTATCTATTTTGTAATATGGTTTTGATAATTGAAATCTATAAGGATTGTGATACAATGAAATGGAGGTTTATTTTCTCTATACTGAGTATTAATGGGTATTCAAAGATGTTTATTCATTTGATTTTCTCTATTATGAAAAGTGCAAGGCTATCCATTCATGTTAATGGGTCACCAGGAGGTTTCTATTAGTGCTCACAAGGAGTTCACCATGGTGATCCTTTATCTGTGATCCTTTCTTCTATTACTAAGGATTATTTGGGTTGGTGCCTTACTGATCATGTGAATCATGGACTATATCAACGTACGCGGGTTGAGAGGGACTTCATTTCACCCTCACATCTTCTATATGCGGATGATATTTTTCTTTTTGGAAAAGTGGATAGAGGTACTCTTTTCAACACCAAGTGAATTTTCTCACATTATGAATAAATTTTTGGTTATGTGATAAGTTGGAACAAGTATTCCATTATGTTTTGTGATGGAGTGCCTATTTATAAGAATAATTGGGTGGACCAACACATTGGTGTGAAGAGAGGATCCTGCCCTTTTATTTATCTCAATGTTCCCATTTTTTTAGGGAAGTGTAAAAATTTCTATATAGAAAACATTTCTTTAAAAATTGTTAATCTGTTGGAATCATTGAAGGGGAAGATAAAGTACCCATCCATTAGAATTTCATTGGTCAAATCTATTATCAAATAAATGATTTTTTATTCTTTCTCCTTATACAGATAGACCTGAATCCTCATTAAGAATCTGCAAATGATGATTCAAAACAATATCTGGACTGGATCAATTCCTGAATGGATTTTAGGTATGGTACATTCGAATTATTGTGTCATGAATGTTAATATGGGTGGAATGGGAGTGAATGATCTAATTATTTTTAATAATAATTTGATTAAAAATTTCACATAGGGGATTCTTTCCAACTATGATTTTTCACTGGAATTCCCTATCACCTAGTTTGATGATAAATTACATAACTGATATTCCTTATATGGTCCCTCATCTATCTGACCGGTAGTTAAACAGGCATACGGTGAGACAATGAACTCCTCGAAATGGGTTGAAGGTAGGCATTCACTATTTAATTGCGGGTCTACTCCCTGGATTTTTAGGCTCATACTAGATGATGTTAGCATACCGGCTAATGTGAAGTGTTTTAAAATATATTAGTTATAGAGTAGTATATAATTGCATATATTATTTCCCACTGATATTTCAATGGAGGCCTCCTGGTTTGAATTTAATGATTTTGATACATTAGTCTAGTTGCCTCATATGGGGGGCCGGTTTTCACTAGTTAGTGTTATAGTCACTAGTGTGGTGTCTATCATGCACCACTTGTATGGGATTCAGCCTTTAAGGACTATTTTATTTCCAATGATGACTCACTGATGATCTGGAAAAGATGGATGTGAAGGAAAAAGACTTGTCCCATATTACATCACACTGGTTTTCAATTAGAACCTCCATGATTCTTCTGTCTACATACTGATGAATCCATGGATCACCTCTTTGTTTGATCTGATATATATCTCAAGCTTTGGAATTATGTGGAGGAATTGTTTTTATGTAGATTGATTACTAAAAATATTTAGTTTTTGTTACTTTGTTATTAAGGTATCATACAGTGTACTTGTACGTGGTCTTCTTATAGTTGCTGCAATGTTTGTTGTTTATTCCATTAGGTGCATTCCATTTATTCTCGTGTTTTCTCCATTCAATGTGGGATTATGTGTTTAATTAACATGCAAACTGGTGTAATGAACAATGATGTTTCTTATATTGGTCTACTGAGATCACTTGGGTATGATGCTGGGTAAAGCAATCATTAGTGGTGAAATTATTCAGATGGATCATGTCAAATTCAAGATGGTTAGAGGTTAATGGTAATGATGTGTCATTAGGTTCAATAGAGACTTTTGGTTGTGGTGGAATTTGTTGAATTCATTGGAGTCTTATTAAGGGATATTTATTCCATTTAATTGGGGATGTAACATCTCGTCCCATCCCATTGGCCTGAGTAGGAAGAGGAATGCCACATGGCCTTAAGCAAAGTTCCCATGGGGCCAAAGGCTGGATATAAATATTGAGGGATTCACGATTAATTTGGGGAACAAATTTACCATGAGATAAAATAAGCCAACTAGACAATCCATCAACAACAAACGACATGATGCCTGTTAAACAAACAACCAAACCCATACATTACCAAAAGACAACCAAACTATTCCAAAACAAATCCCAAATGCCAATACAACCAAACCCATTATCATAGTACCAAGAAAAAGACTACACAAAAAGTCCCCAATGAACTAGGAAATCATCCATAACTCCATTCCACGATCCATGCATCTAGCATCAAAACATCACCAATTAATCATGTCGAAATGCTAACCAAATGAGATGATTTACCCTTACCTCTGTCCCAGAAATCACCATCTACAAAATCAACCAAGTTCCAAAGCAGGGGTGAGTATTAATACACAAGATAATTTCCCCAAATAACATCCCTACACATGCCACCAGGATAATACCATTAGAAAATTTATATAAAACAGTGTATATAAAACCTTAAATAGTGAAACAACTTACAAAAAGCCACAAAATCCTTTACCAAGACTTTTTCACCCAATTCCCACAATGCAGAGTAATGAAACACAACCATGCCACAAAATATTAAACATTTAATATTAGATGTAATGACCCTGTCTTTTTAATTATATTTGTTTCCTAAATTTGGTTGCTATTTTATTTTAAAGTCAACAAAACTATATCCTTTAATTACTGAAGTGGGAATAATTAAAATGAGACAGTTGGGTTTCAACTGTTATATGACCATTGGAAACTATAATATTGTGTTTTTATAAATATAGTTTTCTTGGTTAATTAATATAGAAATAAGATTGAATGGCCTCATCCAGTAGACTCGGTCCACATGAAGCCCATCTGTCGGAGCTTGGGAAATAGGTAGTGTCACTGGGCTTTGCGTTGGACCAAGCCCAAGTTCAACATCAACATATGAATCTTGAATATAATATCCTAAGGAAGATGTTCATGCTGATAGAAATCACCCCTCGGTCAATGATGTCTGAGCCACCCCAAGATTCTATCACCATACCACACCATACACTTAGAACCTATGCTGTGGTTACAAGGGGCTATGTAACGATAACTTAGCTGCTTTGTGTAATACTTTTATATAAATAAAATTGATGTTTATTATTATGGAAAATTTGGTCAATTTCAATTATCCGAATAAAAATAGGATGTTTATTATAGATGAATTTGTGAAAAAATAGAATTTTAAAATATATTTGTATTCTTTAAATAATGAATAATGTGAAATGATTTTAAAAAATTGTTCTTCTATAGTTGTGATTAGTGATAATTTTAGAGTCTAATAAGATCAATCTTATTTGTAATGAATAGTAAAGAATGAATAGAAACATACCTATATGAATATTAAATAGTATTAACAAATAGTAAATAGGCTATAAAAATAGATACTTCACCCATGAATGTATAAATACAATTTAAGCATTTGAAAAGTGAAAAAAACAATCATAGTATAAGTTTTGTTTTTTTTATGTCATAAATATTTTTTTACAGATTTATAATTAATATAATAATTTAAAATGAAATTTTTTTTCATAATATTTAATCTTAAATTGATACATTATTGTCTTATGGTTATATGATAATATTATGGTACATTGATTACTTTTTTTAAGGTGTTACAAAATGAGTTATATTTTTAATGTTGTATTTTTGGAATAAATAATGATTTTATTTAAAAATAAATTAAAAATATTTATAAAATTATCTTCATAAATTGGATATAATTTTGGAATTCAGACCATCAATATTAGGTTAGGGTGAATTTTTCATATTTTTCTGAAACAGTTGAATGTTCGGTGAATAGTAAAAATACAGTTTTGAGTTTTGCGTGTTTAATGACATCATTAGTGATGTAATAATTATGTAAGATTTATGGTCGACTTATCAATAGTTATATATGCTATTGGGTTTCTCAAGAGGCCAGTTCCATGGGAAAATACCTTGGGAAATCCCATGGTTTTGCAAATACCACTGATGAGGCATCCCTTGTAAATTAATAATTTATTCCATAACTTTTACTATAAAAACAATGCCATTTCCCTCATTAATTTCATTCCACAATCCTCCAAAATGAAATTATGGTCTCCTTACATCAGAAGGAGTCCATGAAAGGTTCTCTCAATCCTCTTAAGGTCCCGACCATCATTCTATTGAAGTTACACTTCAATGTAAGGGACCGTTTCACCCTCCTATTTTCAGTCCTAAATTCCTTTTTGTAATGTCTTATAGTAACATTTTTTTATGAGGGGGAATCTTATTATATACCTTTAATACTTCCATTTCATTTCAGAATGACGATTTACCCTTTCCACTTTCATCAGTTTACTTTTCTGAATTATTATGTGACATCGTTAGGCTGCTGGATTTTCGTAAAAGAAATCGTGCTTTCTCATTTCTTTCATGTTTCAATTTCATGTGGTGTGTCATCAGATGTCCACACCATGAACTTATTTATTTTCATTATCCCCATATATTGTAAATGTATTCATTTATTTATTATATACCTTCCTCCCCTCTCCTTATATTATGTTATAAACCACGTTATATAGTCGTTATGCTGTAGAAATTTCATCTAAAAATTTCTCGCTGTTTTTTCTCAATGAGTTTTCTGGTTTTATTTATGTGAATACCCAGACCTATTTCGTTTCTATTGGTGTTCATAGATACAAAAAATGATATATTTGATTCTGTAATTGACATAGATGTATCCCTAACTCCCATTCCATGAGTTATAAATGACATAACGATCTTATTTTTAAGCACTTTTAAAACGTCACGATTTTGAAGTGAAACCCATTTATTTTACAATATATGGGTTATTTATACAATGTTCTATTATGATCTATGTGTCCCACATGAAAATAAATACATATTAAGGGTGTTACCTAAAATCACTTCAATTTATTGGGTAATTAATTAATCTTTAGAGATGGCATGTTTCACGATACCTTGATGAATAACCTTGGAAATTGTTATGACACCTCGGGGAATAACATTTGTGATATGTTAATGAATGTATAAATTAAAGGTTTTAGCCACATATTAATTTTATTATTCATGTTATTTTTATCATAATATTCACATTATTCCATTTCTCATGTCTTTGTGATTTTTATCATGTTCATATTAATATTGCTCAAGATCCCATGTCAACTGTTTCACTTGTTTTCATTACTAAGCCTTCTGATCACCCTTTCCTTGGATGTATGTCTCCATGATATGAGATGCAGTAATTCTACATAAAAAGTACCTAGGATGAAGGAGTATGAGTTTTTTAGAAGAATGTTTTATGTTGTTTTCATGTAATATGTTTCTAATTTCAAAGATAGTAGACTTTAAAGATCATATGTATGTAAAATGTAATGAAAAGTTATGTAATAAAAAGGAATGATTCTATAGTTGAAATCAAAGGATAGTTTAGTTATTTATAGAGATTAGGCTATGAAAAAATTAAGAATAATACGATATAAAAGTATAAATATTGGAAAACTTCTTTATAATTTGATGAGTTTTGATTAAGTGGTTTATCAAGAAAATACATCCCTTTCTAGATACGAGTAGGTAGAGGCGGCCCAAGCACATAGGTACATAGGAGTGAAAACTCTGACTTGGAGTTTCGGGCATGACCCAGGGTATCATGGTACATGACAAGGGTCCTTGAAGAACTCTTGGTTATGAAACTCCGGGGGATATGATTGGTGAATCATAAGATTTTTATGAATCATTATGATGGATTTATAGAGAAATGTAATTGTTTATTGATGTTTTAGGGCATAATATCCATTATTGTTAAAATATTTGAAAATAAAATAAGTTTCTCACTAAGGATTTATTCTTCTAGAAAATGGATGGGAATAGGAGGAACCGTGTAAATGGTGATCACAATGGACCATGCGCTGATGGCCCCCAGTTGGAAGCCGAAATGGAAACAATCATGTGAATGATGAACCAACTGACTCAAGTTATGGTATATAACATGAATAAAGCTAAGAGACTGATCTCACCATGAAGGGAAAAACATTCCTTTGACTCCTTTATGCATCAATGACCATCATCCTTTAGTGGGTTGGCCAACCCATTGATTGATAAATAGTGGATCAGGTCTATAAAGAAGATCTTTCCTGTTATCTGTTGTTAAGAGCACGAGAAGGTCACCCTAGTTGTCTATCACTTAGAGGGAGAAGCTGATCAATTGTGGGAACTGATAAAAACATGAGGCAAATAGTGGAGGTTGATTCTATGGAGGGGGAAGAGATCAGAGGGATCTTCTTGAGTAAGTATTTCCATCGTTATATGAGAACAATAATGGAGAAGGAGTTTCTCTAGCTGAAGCAAAAGGAGAATGAATCTGTTGGAATCAATTAGATGAATATTACCAGACTTTCCTGTTATACCTCATGCTTTGTCATGGATCCTAATGGTATGGTTGATAGATTCTTCAGTGGACTAAGACCTAATCTGCAAAAGAATCTAGCCAACCGAGACTATGACAGCTATGAGGAGATCATATAGAGTGCAATGAAAGTTAAACTAGAGTACGATGAGACACAGTGGTATCATAAATCAAAAAAAAAATAGATTCAATGGAGCACAACTTAGGAAGGAAATTTTATCAATTAAGAGGAGGAAATCAAGTGCATCATCCCATGTGTAATAAATGTGAGAAGAAGCTTTCGGGAACTACCTACTCGAGAGTAGGAAATGCTACAAGTGTAAAAGAGATGTCCATATTGCGAGGAATTCTTATATTGAGGTGAAACCTCAACATCTAAACACTAAAAACAAGGGGAAGATGGTTCATTACCTTCCCGATTTCGAGTGATTTAAGTGTGGACAACTTGGGCACATTGGCAATCAACTCATGACTTTCTAAAAGTAGTGATATCAGTCAAGAATTTAGCTGGGATTATCCAAGAATCGTCAGTGTTTAGAAACTCTGGTATTTATTTTGGTGAGCACAATCTTATCACAAATCTTTTAGTCATTCCCATTATGGAATTCGACATTATACTAGGGATGGACTGGGTCTCAAAGTATAATGCTAAGATAAAATGTAGAAGTAATGAAATCCCAGTAGTCTTGAATGGAAAAAAATACTTATCTTCCAAGGGGAGATATCTCAACCTGATAATTTTCATGAAGAACCTTTTGTATCCTTCTTTATGGAATTGATCAGTGAAGAAGAAGGAGAAAATTAGAGTTTGAGGATTGAAAATTTCCCCATCATCCAGGAATTTGTTTTTGTATTTCCTGAGGAGTTGTATGGATCTCCCCTAGAAAAAGAGTTAGAGTTATCTATTTAACTTGTATCTAGATCCTATCCAATATCAAAACCCCATATTGGATGGAAAATGTAGAGGTGGAGATATTAAAGAAACAACTCCTAGATCTTTTGGAGAAAGGGTTTATCTAACCGAGTGTGTCTCCACGTAGAGCACCGGTTCTCTTTGTAAAGAATAAGGATGGATCGATGCGGTTATTCATTGATTATAGAGAACTGAACGAGATCAATTTAAAGAACAAATACCCTCTTAAAAGAATTGATAACTTAATTGACCAACTTTTTGAGGCTCAATCCTTTTCTAAGATTTATCTTCGATTTGGTTATCATCAATTAAGGGTGAAGAAAGAAGATACTCCAAAAGCTACCTTCCAATCAAGATATGGGAATTATGAGTATGTTGTTATGCCTTTTGGACTGACTAATGCACCTTCTATTTTTATAGATTTGATGAATAGAGTCTTTAAAGACTACCTTGATAACATTGTGGTAGTTTTTATTGATGATATTCTGATATATTCCAAATATCGTGGAGAGCATGAGGATTATCTATGGGTAATTTCGCAAACTCAAATGAAGGAGTGGCTTTTTGTATAGTTCAGTAAATGTGAATTCTGGTTACAACAAGTGGATTTCATGGGGGAACATTGTTACCATTGAAGGAATCACAATTGACCCTGCAAAGTCATATGTTTTAGAGGAGTGGCCTTAGCCAACAACAATAACTGAGATGCATAATTTCCTTGGATTAACGGGATATTATAGGAGGTATGTGAATAACTTTTCACGACTTTCTAATCCATTAACCAAGTTAGATCAAAACTGGGTCATGTTATTCTAGACAAAAGAGTGTGAGGAATATTTTCAAGAGCTGAATAAGAGATTGGTTAATGTATCCATGTTAACTCTTCCCTAATGTATAGAAGGATTCATTATTTTCCGTGATGCATCTTCAAAAGGTATTGGGTGCGTCCTCATTCATAAATGAAATGGTCATGGATTATGCATCTTGACAGTTGATGACTCATGAGCAGAACTACCCTACACATGGTCTGGAGATGGTTGCTATCATTTTTTCTCTGCAAATATGGATGCACTATCTTTATGGGGAGAAATATGATATATACATAGACCATAAAAGATTGAAGTATATTTTGACACAAAAAGAATAGAACATGAGACAAAGGATGTGGTTGGAACTCCTTAATGACTAATTTTTCAATTAATTATCATCTCAGAAGAGCAAACAATGACTCTGATGCATTATGCAGGAATGAACCAGTTGTTCTGCCCATTATGAGGATTTAAAGAGATCCATTGATCAATGACCTAATAAGACTGGACATGGGAATTATAATGAAAGGGACATCATCAACTCTAACCCAAGTTATTTCTCAAATGTCACTACTAGAGGATATCTAGAATGCTCAGAAAGAAGATCATTTATTACAGAAAAAGGTTGAGGCTGTGAAGGATGGGAAGATTCCTAAGTTCAATAATAATCAAGTAGGTTTATAGAAATTTCATAGAAGACTTTATGTTTCATCTATTCCAAAAATAAAGGAGCTAATGGATGAAGCTCATAGTTCTACATTTTCTATACATCCTGGAATCACAAAAATGTATAAGGACATTCATGAACATTATTGGTGGGATAATATAAAAAATGATATTGGTGACTACACGTCAAGGTGCTAGGTATGTCCGAAAGTGAAGGCAGAGTGATAACTTCCTAAAGAGGTATTGAAACCACTATCCATACCAGTATGGAAGTGGGAAAATATCACTATGGACTTTGTCACTAATCTCCTGAGAACATCCATAGGAAACAACGAGATGTGGGTTATTATGGACTGTCTCACCAAGACCACCCATTTTATCTCAGTCTGTGATGATTTCTCAATTGATAAACTTGCTAGGATTTACGTGAAGGAAGTGGTAAGGCTGCATGGAGTTACACTTTCTATCGTATCTGATTGCGATCCAGGGTTCACATCAAAATTCTGGAGAAGTCTTCAATAAGATCTGGGAAATGAATTGAATTTTAGTACATCCTATCACCCCCAAAATGATGGAAAATTTTAATGGACTATTCAAAAACTCTAGGAAATGATGGAAACATGTCAATAAAATTTAATGGTGGATGGTATAAACATATCCCTTTAGTATATTTCTCTGTCAACAATAACTTCCACATGAGTATTAAAATGGAACCTTATGATGATCTATATGTGAAGTGATGTAGAACTCCTACTTTTTGGAAAAAATCTGGTGAGAGAAATATTTTGGGCCTAATATTGTGCAAGAGATGATAGAAAAAGTCCATGCCATCTAGAAACACATTAAGGATGCTCAGAGTCAACAAAAGAGCTATGTTGACAACCGTCGAAGGGACATGGATTTTGATGAAGGTGAAAAAGTCTTTTTTATGATTTCACCTTGGAAGAGAGTCATTAGGTTTGGGATGAAAGGGAAGCACACCCAAAGGTACATTGCCCCTTATGAAATCATTTATTGTGTGGGGGAAGTGACATATCAGCTTTCAATTCCTCCAAATCTAGCACAAGTTCATGATGTCTTCCATATATCCCTCTTTAAGAAGTACATACCTCACCCTTCACATGTACTAAATCTAGACGTGTTACAACTAGAACATGACCTCTCTTATGAGGTGAAACCAATGGTTATTTTGGATTATAGAAGCAAGGTTTTATTCAACAAGACTACACACCTTGTTATGGTGTTGTGGTGGAACCACAAATGTGAAGAAGCCACAAGGGAACCTGAGGAGTCTATGAGACAAGAGTACCACACCTTCTCTCATCTGAGGGTACAAGATAAAATTTCGGGGACCAAATTTCATTAGGGTGGGGGGGAGAATGTAATTACCCTAAATTTTTAATTATATTTTTTTCTTAAATTTGTGTGATATTTTATTTTATACTCAACAAAACTATATCCTTTAATTAATGAAGTGGGTATAATTAAAATGACACCATTTGGTTTCAACTATTATATGATCGTTGGTCAATATGAATATTGGAAACTATAACATTGCGTTTTTATAAATATAGTTATCATGGTTAATTAATACAGAAAGAAGATTTAATGGCCTCATCCTATAGTCTTGGGCCATATGAAGTCCATCTTTCAGAGCTTGGGAAGGAGTTAGAATCACTGAGATTTTCTCTGGACCAGGACCATGTCGAACTTCAACATAGAAATCTTAAATATAATTGCATAAGGAAGAAGTTCATTCTGATAGAAATCACTATTCGGGAAATGACGTTTGAGCCACCCCAAGATTCTATCTCCATAATATACCTTACACTTAGGTCCAGTGCTGGTGTTATAAGGTGATATGTAATGATACCTTAGTTGCTCTGTGAAATCCTTTTATATAAATAAAATTGTTATTTATTATTATAGAAATGTTGGTGAATTTCAAATAACTGGATAAAAATAAGAGTTGTATTATTGATGAATTTAGGAAAAGAAGGGGTATTTTAAAATATTTTAGTAATTTTTAAATAATTAATAATGTGAAATGATTTTTAATAAATGGTATTCTACAGTTTTGATTATTGAGAATTTTAGAGTCTAATAAGATCAACCTGATTTTTAGTTAATAATAATGTATGAATAGAAACATACCTATATGAATAGTAATGAATAGTATATTGGCCTGAAAAATAGAAACTTCACCCATGAATGTATAAATACAATTTAAACATCTGAAAAATGGAAAAACGATCATAGTATATGTTTTTGTATTATTTTTTGTGTTATAAATATTTTATTTACAATTTTATAATTAATTAAATAATTTAAAATGAGAATTTATTTCCATAAAATTTAATTATAAATTGTAACATTATTATCTTATGGTTATACGATAATTTTATGGGACCTTTATAACTTTTTGAAAGGTATTACACAAATAGTTATTGTTTTAAAGTTATATTTTTGGAATAAATAGTGATTTTATTTAAAAATTAAACTAAAAATATTTAGGAATTTAGTTTTTCTAAAATGGTATTCATTTTTGAATCATAGCATCGATATTAGGTTATGTGATTTTTTCGTATTTTTTTGAAAGAGTTGAATTTTCGCTGAACAGTAAAAATTTAGTTTTGAGTACCGAGTGTTTAATGATATCATTAGTGATGTAATAATGATGTAATAATTCTTGTCAACTTATAAATAGTGATATATACTATGAGGTTTTCCAAGTGGCCAATACCATGGGAAAATACCTAGGGAAAGCTTATGGATTTGGAAATACCACCGATGAGGTGTCCCTTGGAAATTAATAATTTATTCAATCAGTTTTCCTAAAAATACCAAGCCATTTCCCTCATTTATTTAATTCCAAAATCGTCCTCAATGATGTTATGATATTTTTATCTCCCAAGGAGTCCTCCAAAGGTTCTCTCAAGCCTCCCAAGGTCCCAACCAACATGCTTTCGAAGTTACTCTTCAAGGTAATGGAACCTTTCACCCTCCTCTTTTAAGTCATGAAATCCTTTAAATTATGTCTTATAGTTTTATATTATTAAGATGGGGATTGTTCTTATATATCATTAATAATGTCCATTTCATTTCCAAATTATGAGATACCCTTTCCACTCTCATCAATTTATTTCTCTGAATTTCTTTGTCACATTGTTAGGCTGCCGAATTTTCGTAAAAGATATGGTGCTTTATCTTTCCATTCAAGTTTCCTTTTCATGCGGTGTGTCATTCAAATGTCCACACCTTGATCTTATTTCTTTTTATTAGGCCACTCTATTGTAAAATAATTTAGTTATTGATAGGATACCCTTTTAACCTCTCTTTATATTATTTTCTAAAACCATGTGATATAGTCGTTATGCTGCAAAAAAGTCGTCTCAAATTTTTTCCCTCTTTTTCTCAAGGAATTCACATCTTTTACATAAGTGAATACCCAGACCTATTTCGTTTTTATGGGTGTCCATAGATAAAAATAAATAATATATATTATTCTATAATTGACATACATGTATCCATCAATCCCTTTCCATGGGTTATAAATGACATAACGATCTTATTTTGAAGCACTTTTAAAACGTCACGATTTGAAGTGAATCCCATTTCTTTTACTCTCTTTGGGTAATTTCTGAAATTTTTTATAATGGACTATGTGGATCACATAAAAATAAATAAATATTAAGGGTGCACCCACTAAGTGGTCCAATGCATTGGGTAAATAATTAATCTCTAGAGATGATAAGTTTCACGATACCTTGGTGAATAGCCTTGGTATTTATTAGGATACTTTGGGGATAAAACTTGGTGATATGTTCTGGAATGTCTTATTGAAATGTTTTACACACATATTCAAGTTATGATTCATGATCTTTTTATCATTATATTTATATTCTTTATTTGATTATGTCTTTATGAATTTTATCATGTTCTTATTAATATTGCTCCAGATCACATGTCAACAGTTCCACTTGTTTTTTTTCTGATCCTTCTAATCAAAATTTCCTTTGATGTATGTCTGAAGGTTATGAGATGTAGTTGTTGTACATATTATGGACCTATGATGAATCATTACTAGTGGTTTATAAGAATTTTATATGTTTTTTTCATGTTTTATGTTTCGGGTGTCCAAGATAGTATGCATTAATGATCCTCTATATGTAAAATGTAACGAAAAGTAATGTTATAAAACAACGTGATTACATATTAGAACACCAATTTCCATCTTTTAAAAAAACTCACAATAAATGAACAACCATAGTGGATTCTTTCTGTCCAATCCCATTTACATCATTCCCAAACTCGAGGTACTTCTCACCCACTTATCTCTTGATGGTAGTTCTTCCATCCACTATCCATCTCCCATTTTATAATGTTACTCCTTTACCACAACACCCAAAAAATTCACACAATATATAACACTTAATAAACAATTATGTGTAAATCTTCAAAGACAAACTATGAGCACACAACCTTTTACTGACATGCCAATTAACTTCAATAAATCACCCATTTATAGAAGACAACCTTTTTACATTTTCCAAGACCAACCACATTTCAATAAACTACATATTTTTCGAAAACCAACATTCAAAACAAATTTTTCATAGTCAACCACTAATGATTTTAAATTTATCATTTAAAAATCACACAATAAACCCCCTTTTTGAAATAATTACTCATTTTCCCCAAAAACCCCAAATCATCCCCAATGGGTTTCGAAAAATATTTATCCAATTATATTCACAAGGAAATTTAGTAAAAACAAATTAATTTCATCCAATTCCACTAGTTATAACCAACTGGAGTCGAGAGAGAAGCAACCTGCCATTTGGTTTCCAGCGAAATTGGCCTACAAGAAACCGCACCACAAATATAGACAAACTATCACATAAAACCACACTAGAAATCCTTCACTACCATAAAAAATGCTTAATATCAACATACATGGCAAAAAAAAAACAGTTCATATACATGCAATGGTGGTATATCTAGAAATATGAATGATATAGTTGTGTACAATTTAGAGAAAACCAAAGAGAAACTAAGAGGAGAGACTTAACTAAGATAAACTCCCTTAAACCCACATTGCAACCCCATAAAATCCCTCCTAAAATGATTAGTATAGCCCAAAAAACCATTTAAAACTGAAAATCCCGAGGGAGGATCAAGTGGGAGGATGGTTGGAGTGAAATAGGCCAATCCTGAGTGAACCCGGATTTGGAAATACCTTCTTAAAGAGGCCACAGAGTTATCCCACATGGGTTGAAAAAGCATATGATATCTGTGTTCACGCCACTACCTCATGAGAATTGGTCCTGCATGGTTATCTAACACGGTTTGGATGACCTTACGTAGACCATGTGAGGACCACTATCTCCCCCAACATGGATACCTAGAGAACCCGCATGGTTTTCCCAAACAATGATCAAATTTCATGCCCCTAGAAAAAAAATCCAAACATAATCAAGACCATTCCTAACTCTAACAACCTCTTCATAACATATCCCATGCTATTTAAACACATTAAATGGGATAATAAAAGGCTAAATAGTGAAAATATCTGGTGATATATTCTCCCCACTAACTACCAGCCATCAAATTACATATATAGGTCTTGAATTCCTCTAACAAGATTAATCAAGATTAAATAATTTAAAAATACAAATGTAAATCAATATAATTCATTTAAAACCATTTTAGAATCATTGAACAAAATAACCCAATGAGAAATGGAATCTCGCCCGACCTTTCTAATGCATAATAGGTAAGGGAATACCCAAGGACATACCACAAGGTATAACAATGAAATTAATATTAAATAATAGGTTTCTCTCAAAAAAACACCTTTGCTCTGAAAAATGAAACCCCAAAATGTTTTAGAAAACATAAAATTATGTATGCACAACCTACCTCGTGCTCATATGACTATCCCTGTCCAGTGCCATCCTTTAATTTGGTCTAGAACAAGGTAGATCTACATAATGAGAATAAATGATAAAGCTCCTATAACATGTTAAATAAATCAAATCATGAATAATGGGCCATGATTAATCAATAGCTTACTGGTGGCGTTGAAATGGATACAATGATGTTCGATTTGAAACTAAAACAAATAAACAGGAGAATAAATGAGTCCCAACCAACTGGTTTGAACAATTTGGTGATGAGGTTATATGCACTAACACCAAAATAGCCTACTACTATTTATGAAAAAATTATAAAATACATGATGTGTACTTGTGACTTCATGATGTGTAGGTACTTTTACTATTCTAATCATGGTCATGTTTTTTCTAACATACATTAGAGGTGTTAACGACATAACTACATAGCGTGTGGAAGGAAATACACATTGTGTACATGTTTAATTCACTCTACCCATTTCCGACATCCCAATACTCCATGTATACCCCTTTAATGGATAGAGATTAAATTATGTGTACATGGTATTACATGGTGTGTAACCCTATGTCAGGCACATGATTGTCTGATTGTAGTACTTTTCCAGTTTTCCCCTATTTTCTCAAAAACAACTCAAAAAGAAAAAGAAAGAGAGAGAGAAAAAATTGACAATACTTTAATGGAATAACTGGTTTCTTAGATTTATAACATGGCTATTGTTTTTTAAATATAATAAGTTCATTCAACTAATAATATTAAAAACAGTATTTTTAATATCAGAACCCAAAAAACGAGCATAATGATACACTTTAGTTGGTTTTATTCTATTATGGATGACTTGTTTTAATATTTAAATTTTATTAAAATAATAAGAGATTTAATTAATATATATATATATATAGTTTCAATAATGGTAATATAAAATTTTATGTCATTATTAAGATACCATCTTTAGTTCAGTTAAAATTATAGAAAACAAGCTGTTATTGGTTTCATATTTAGTAATAAGTCTTAAAAATACAATTACATTAACCTAAAACATCATAAATAATTAATTAAAATCCAATATAATACTCTTATAATTCTATACATAATTATTTTTTATGATATATTGTAAATGAAGTTGTTATATGGAAACATAAAAAGAATAGAGAAAACTCTAAATATCAATTATAGTTATTAACAAAACATGAGTAACAATTATATAATAAATGAATAATAAAGATTAATTTAAAAGGTAATAAGTATGAATATGATTATTAATTATATGATCAATTAGTATGAGTTTATTATATTAGATGATAAAATGAATTTGACTAATCTGAAATATTAAGTAATGGTTTTCAACTAAATTTCACAACATTATGAGATGTACCATATTATACACATATTTTTATTCATATAGTATATGTCCTATCACTTTAATTAATTATATCATATCTGTATTTACATGTGCAGTTTTATATTCCATTTAATTTTATTAAATTCAATTGTTTTAGATTCAAAATATAAAAATATTTAAGGAATCATGGTTTCAATTTTAATTCCACATGATATGATCCTATTTATTAACCAATTTACTTTTATGTTGGGAAAATTATTATTTTATGTATTATGAAAACATCATTTTTTTTATTTTTTATCTTTCATCTAACTGTCCCTTTTTTTAAGACTCTTAATCATTCATTACATAATTTTGAAGGGTTTTGGTTAACCTAATTTCTATTCATTGAGTTATTTTTTTCGTGAACATCATCATTATATATTTGTTTTCAAATAATATATTATATAATTATACTGTATTTTTTATTTATATTATGGGGTTATAATTTATTTTTGATATTTCACATATTTATGGTTCATAATTCAACTAAACCATCAATTTTATGTTGACTCGAACTTACCTCTTCATTATAGAAATGAATTTTTTTCTTCCATATAAATATTATTTATATTATTTTAGTAATATTATTATATAGACATTAATGATTTTAAGTCTATTTTTATCTTTTATTTTTTATTTTTCTAAGAATATTTAAAAATAAATATTTTCATGTTTACTATATCGGTGATATTTTATATTCTATATTATTGTGTAAAGATAATTTTTTTCATTTATATTTCTTGATCACATTTTCCCAAATTCATGTCTATTGTTTTTTTTATATTCCATACCATGTTTCAATATTTCTTCAAAATATATTACTCCCACTATTCTTCTTATTTCTTTGTTTTGAAAATAAAGTGTATGATTCTAGAAGAATAAAAAAATGATTTCCCTGAACATATGAATATGTTATCTTCCATTCCATGTTTTTCAACATTAAATATATTTATTTTCAATATATCAATATTTTTTAATTTTTAATATTAAGGTTTTCAATATGATCTTTTCTTCCTTTGAAGTAGTTTTTGGAAACACCTAAAAACATTATATTTCTGAATATATTATAGAGGATTTATGAAAATTCGGTCACCTAAATTATCATCACTGTCTCTAAATATTATAAAAACTCCTAATTTTAGAGAGTATTTCTCATTATATATTTTAATTTCTTCGATAGCATTTGTTACAAGAAATAATGTGTTTTAACTAACCACGACATAATATTAAAATATTATTATTTATGGATGCTATATCTATGATGTTGAATTAGTGGGTAAAAATATGATTTAATACTTTATGAAATATATATAAATATCTTACAGTATATAATTGTATTGATAAATTATTACTAAATAGTCACTATATTTATAGTAAATTCATTTAATCGTCCAAAATAATTTTTATTGATTTTTTTTAATTTTTATGAGAAGGTGTTTTGATTAATTTATAGAAAATTTAGAAATTTTATATTATAAAATAAACGTCATTTAAAAAAATTTGAATTTATCTTGAATTGAATTTTTTAGAATTTACTAAAAATATTTATTTTACAATGAATAGTAAAAAGTACTAATTTTATTGATAATTATTCGTACAAATGTCCATTTTTTTAAAAATAATTGTTTCAAAAAAAATTAGTATTTATATATTTTCAATAATCGCATTACGTATAATTAAATCAATTATATATTTCAATTTATTATAATTTTTTTATTATAGGTTAAAATTTATTTTCTAGAAAAAATTGGTTTTATTATTGCAATCATTTTTATACAAATAAATTAAATTTAACACTATTGGTGTATACTATTAATGAAATATATACAAAGTTATATATATATATATTATTAATAATTTTTTTAACTTTTATAATATATATTACAATGCATGAGATTATAATAAATACAGTTTTATGCCTAAAAACTATATTTTGTAACAAGCCGGTTTCATCCCATTTAGAGGACATATTTTAAAAATCATTTCTTCAAAATATATCTATTGAATTTCATAAAATTGATTTCATATTTAGAATTAAGAGGTTCATATTTGAAAATGATGGAGCCGCCTTTTATGGACTATGATTGAAACAATCATATTTTAATGATGAAAAACCATGATCATTTTAGTACTAATGTTACACATATTGTATGATAGCATTTTACATGATAAGACTGCTTCGTTGATATTTATAATATGTATTATAGAATTTCATTTTTGTCTAGGACAAACAGTTACCATAAGATGGGACCTCCACGATGAGATACCACTAAGAAAATTCACAATCACTGCCAATAGAATCTACCGATAGGATGAGCTACCACAATAGACGAGTCACTATTACCATCATCGGAGTCACTGCCAGTTTTTGTGCCACCACTATCTTTTTGTTACTATTTATTTCTGAGGAATTTTTCTATAATATCCCCCAGGGATAGATCTATTCTTGGACAGTTTCAACATCTCTGCAAGACTTCCAAAAATCCAATATAATAATTGTGGATCTCCATCCCCAACATAGCTATATATTCACAAAGGATCTATCGATTGGGTATAAAACAATAGATACAATAGACAGTAGATTGTATGGAATTTTTTTTTGAATTCTCACAAACATATTGATTCACATTCTATGAAGACAAATGACACATTATCACATCACCCATTACCTATATTGATTGAGACATCCGATCAAGATTAACTAAGACATACCATTAGATTTCTATGATCCTCAGTTATACATGAGTTTTTAGAAAAAATCATACACCCATCACCAACTCTGATATGTGGATAAAAATCATTCATAAAACATGATAATGATATTTTCTATAATCTAATTTTTCTTTATATTTTTCTTTTAATAATTTTGTTATTTTCCCATTATCCAACACACACTTCCTCTTGAGCATTACTAGAGAATAAATATTATTCTCTTTATCCTCAATCAATTTCCCGCTATGTTTTTGGAAGAGGAACCTCTGTGACCTGTTTTATTCTTACATCCAATTAATAACTGTGGAAGTGAATTTTTATCCTAGAAAACTTGTTTCTATTTACTATATACTTTTTCTGGGATGTGGATTTAATTTTTAATATTTATAATCTTCTTGGAATTAGGTGATTTCCATGTTGTGTTTATCATGTATCACCATGATAATGAACCACTTATTTATTTCATTGTGTCATTCTATTAATTTTTTTCATTACTATCATATTTAGGATTACATTCACTAACAAAAAAAACAATTTCATTGATAATTAATGTTTACTATTGTTGATATATGTTTTTGTCTAAGTAAATTTATTTCAAAAGATAATGTATATATAATAAATATTTTAACCAAGACATAATCATTTTTTAAGAAATAATTTAAAATGATATATATTATAATGATCTTCTTTTTTGGTTAATTTGAGTGTTTATTTTTGTTGTGGGGTTTTAGTTTAGTCTAATCTTGATTTTTTTTAATTTTTACTGAATTCAAACCTTCTAGAGTTACTCACTCAGACCAACATTTGGTATTAGAGGCTAGTTCTTTTATATATATCTATAAACCTTTTTAATAGTGAATTTAGTTGAACAGTAATGATCTCTAATTTTGTCAATTCTAAATTTTTATTTCTTTATACATAATATACATGAAGGATCTTCTACCAACAATCCTCCTTATAATAGTGGTTCCAACTATGATCAATAGAAAATAAAAATTAAAATGAATTTTCAAAGTATAGTTATTGTCATATGATGTAATAGAAGATCAATATGAAATTCTACAAACTTTTAGAAGTCAATGGAGTAATACTACAAAATATTTCTTACAATAATATTTAAAAGCCTATGAATACATTGTTTTCTGCTTCGGGGTATGATGAATTAAATAGAATCTCAACATTAAAATATACTTTTGAAATATGGGAAACCATATCTTTCTCACATGAAGGAACATAAATGTTCCAATAAATTAGATTAAATACACACAAAAACATGTACGATACATTTAAAATGAAATTTGGTGAACCTATTTCTGATATGTATCTATGGATCAATGAGATAGTCCACACCATACACTCACGTAGACAAAAGGTGATAGATAGAGGTAAAGTAATGAGACTACTCAAATGCTTACCAAACAGATAAAGAAGCACATCTTTGTTAATAAAAGAATCATTTCAACTATATAAACTACATGTCATGGAATTCATAAGAAAATAAATGATGTAATAATAAGAGCATAAAGGGAATAATAAAATTAATGAAGATGAAAAATAAAATAATATTAGTATCCTTCCAATATACTACCTATAGAAAAAGAGAAAACGTAACAACTAATAATGCCATTGGATAAGGATCTATTGATGACACTGATGAAGAAATGGAGCATATGGCAAAAATATTGAAGATATTATGTATTAATTAAATTTTCATCAAAAATTATATTTTTATAGGATATTATGATTACAAATTAATGTGGAAAAGTCTTGTAAAAGGCATGATAGTCAAAACAATGTCACCTGTTAGGAATGCAGGTGGAATGGCCAAATTAAAGATGACTGTCTAAAATTAAAAAAGTGATGATTTTGGATAAAGGAATAAGATACCAGAAATACATGAGAGAGTCATGAAGTGCCTCTAATGATAAGTCAGTTGTGTCAGACACTAATTAATGAGACATGTCTGAAAAAGACAATACATTATTTATAATAAAAAAATTATAGGTATAAAATGTTCTTCCTGTTTCTCCTACTCAAGGTTCATATATTTCAAAAAATGTTGAAAATAATGAAAATGATGAAAACATGTCAAAAAAGATATGTAAGACTACATTACCATGCTGAAGATACCTTTCATGAGTTGAGAGAAACATACAATTCACTCAATAAATAGAATACATAAATTTTAAATGTTAAAAAAACAATACTATTGAAAATGCTAAAAATAATCAATATTTGAATGAAAAAACTAATTTAAAATTTTAACTGAATTTTTTAATAAAGGCATATAAAAATATGAATATTGTGTGAAACATAAACTCAAATTATGGGAATGAATGTTTCCCCCAAGTATAAAACAAGCAAATGTTACAATCTTGGAGAAAAAAAATTCAAAAACAGATTTACTACAAGTACCAGTTATAAATATATACATATACTAAAAATACGAACTCAGTTGGGCATAATAATTTTTTTTATCTCTATATGCCTTTAATCTATTTATAATAAACTTGTAAGAAAAATAAGGTTTCTAAAATCACTTATTTCTAACATAACTGGACCTAATTGGATTTGGGTACCAAAATATATTTTTCCATAAACACTGTGTTATAAGAAACAAGTTTGAAAACCGCCAAAAAAATCCTATTTTATCAGGATTGTGGATCTTGTATAAATATGTCTGGTTAGTATTCAAACTTCATGAATTTGATTCATGTTGTTGGTGGACATGTTACTTTTTATGGAAATTTAAAAGGAAAATATCATCAGTTGTAGCCAAATTGGTAATTCTAATTCAGTGTTAATTTCCAAGGACATATATATATATATGATTTAAAATAGAATATTCTTATCATTTCCAATTATATGATGATGGATTTTATGGAAAATTTGAAAACAATGACTTTCATTTTTTTAATGATAAAAATGATTTAATTTTTTCTTCTTTGAGAAATGATAATATTTATTCTATTGATTTCAATATTTTATCTTCTAAAAATATTTATTACTTATGTTCCTATCATTGAAAATATTTTCCTTGGTATAACAGAATAAAAAATTGCCATATTCACTCACATAGAAAGCTAACTATGAAAGTGTTAGTTAGAGACCAAACTAAGCTTGATTTTTAAATGATAGAGTTTTTTATCCCTTCCAAGAGGAAAAATATCATTATATTTATTTTAAATATAATAAATATGTTTCAACTTATCAACCATTAGAGTTAATTCATATGGAAATATCTGAACCTTCTAAAGCCTGGAGGTTAAAAGGAAAAAAATTTTATTATGTCTTTGAAGATAGATCATCTATATACACATAGATATACTTTATATCTCACAAGAGTGAAGACATTTCATAATTTATAATTTTGACCATATGTATATAAACCTTTGTGGATATAGTATTAATATCTTAATGATTAATCATGGTCGATAATTTAAAAATAAATAATATTTATAATTTTGATCAAAAGAAGTGTATAATTACAAATTTTATCCTCCTTGGACACCACATCAAAATTGATTGGTATAAAAAAGAAATATGAATCTTCATGAGATATCCTAAAACATGTTAAATGAGTGTGAAATAGATGTCTAATTTTGGGATGAAGCTATTAATGTTTCCAGTTATAATATAAATAAGGTGTTGTTTATAACTCCCTTAAAAATAACAACTTATGTGTTGTGTAATAATAGAAGGCCAGAGGTTAATTGCCTTTGAGATTTTGGTTGATTTTTTTATTCATAATATAATGGAAAATTTATAAAAAAAAATTCATTGAAGAGAGATGAAGGAATTTTCATTGGATATTCAACATCTAGTAAATCTTATAGAGTGTGTAACATAAAAACCATAACATTGGAAGTATATGTTCACATTAAGTATGATGAAACTGATTCCAATAAAGCATAGGATATATTATAAGACACTGAGGATGATCTGTCAACACTATATATCAATTATAAACCTTATAAAAGTTCTATTAAACTAAATCATAGTTTATCCCGTAAACATCCAGAACCTAGATAGGAAAAAGACCATGAATGACCCATCCCCTCTTCTCAGAGACCCATTAGGACTCTTTGAAATCACAAGTTAGATGTTATAATACAAAACCCAGACAAAGGAACACACACTACTGGAATTCTTGGTATTTGCGACGACCAATTTTCTAGGGGCTCCCGTCGCAAATAGGCTTTAGCGACGGGGCACAGTCACAAATATCCCATTGCAGAAAACACTATCTCAAATACAATTATTTGTGACGGGCCCATCGCAAAAAATACTATCTACAATGGGAAACATCCTCGTCACAAAAATGACTCCGGTTATATGTATTATATATACATAAACATTTTCATGATGGGCCTGTTGCAAAAACTATTTGTGACGGGCCCTTGTCCCATCCCATAAAATATATATTTCTAAAACATTCTACGACGAGCCCGCCGAAACAAAGTATTTGCGACGGGAAAGTAGTCCCGTCAGAAATATGTTTTTAAAAATATTTACTTCGACTATTTACTATGGGACACCGTGGAAAACGGACCCATCGCAAACAATAAATTAATTTTTTAAAAAATCAAATTTAATAAATTTACTATCAGTTAAGAAATAATATTACTATTATTAAAAAAATAAAAAAATAAAACATAATAAATTTATCAATATTCAGAAAAAAAATCCAAAAATTAATAAAAAATAAAAAATTAAATTATGTAATATTTCCACTGATATAAAAGATATAAAATGTAAATAATTCATATTACAATGTTAACATCAAATGTTTGTAACATAAAAAAATCACTTGGGGGTCATCTTCTGGAGGAGGTGGAGGAGCTGAAGGAGATGGTGGAGGAAACTCCATCCCTAAACTATGAGTCAGATGAAACATGTACTCCATCTGCTCGTGATGCTGCTGCTGCCATTCATGTGTCTCCTCATCATGCTTATGCTACTTCCCTCGACGCATATTCTCCTCGTAATGCTTCTCTTGATGCTACTTCCGCTAACACATATCTTCTTGCTTGTAACGACCCGAAATTTTTAAATAAATTTTGTTTCCTAATTTTATGTGTTATTGTTATACTCAACAAAAATGTTTTATTTGATAAACATGATTATAATTAAAATGAGATCAGTGGGTTTTGACTATTATATAACCATCGGTCAACATGACCGCTGTGAACAAAATGTTTTGATTATTGTCTCTAAATATAAGTAATCTTGGTTAATTATTATAGAAAGAAGATTTGATGGCCTCACCTAGTAGTCTTGGACCGATCGAAGCCCATCTAACAGAGCTTGGGAAGGAGGTAGCACCACTTGGCTTTGCTCTGGATCAAATCCAAGCCAAACTTCATCATGTGAAGCTGGAACGAAATCGCCTTCGTGAGAAGTTCAAACTTATAGAAATTACTACTCGGGCAATGTTGACTGAGTCGCCCCAAGCTTCTATCACCCTAGCACACCTTACTCTTAGGTCCTATGCTGGTATTATAAGGGGTTATGTAACGAGACCATAACTACCTTGTGTAATCCTTGTTTTAAATAAAAATTGGGATTTCTTCTTATGATGATGTTTATGAATTTTGAAATGACCGGATAAATATAGTATGCATATTTTTGATGAATTTTAGAAAAAGGATATTTTAAATATGTTTATGTAAACCCTAAATAATTAAAAATGTGTAATGATTTTCAAAAAATGGTCTTCTGCAATTATGTTCAGTACTAAATTTAGAGTCTAATAAGATCAACTTGATTTTTGATGAATAGTAAATTATGAATAGTGATTTTATGATTAGGATTAGTAATATGACCAAATGGATTAGTAATCTCACTTAAAGAAAGTTTTAAAATAATCTAGGCACCTTGATTAAGTAATGTGATTCAATAAAATAGTTAAATAACGGTTTCATTAATTATTATTCAAGTATTAGTTTTTTCGGGTGAATAGTGTTTTTTTTAATTAAAAATTTAATTAAAAATAATTAGAAAATTATTTTTATCAAAATGACTTTATTTTTGAACTCAGAGCATCGATATTATGTAATGGTAATTTTTGGGGTTTTTTCTGAAAAAAATGAATTTTCGATGAAGAGTGTTTTTATTTAAAAATTAAATTAAAAATATTTAGAAAATTATTTTTATAAAATGGATTTCATTTTTGAAATCAGAGCATTGATATTCGGTTAATGTTAAATTTTGGGATTTTTCTGAGAAAGTTGAATTTTCAGTGAATAGTAAAAATACAGTTTTAGGGTTTCGGTATGTTTAATGACATCATAACGGTGTCGTGATGATGTCATGAGATCTTTTGAGGGGTTTCCGGCCAAGGGTGATGAATTATTGTTTTGGGGGCCCCATGTGGCCTAACTCCATGATAAATGACAAGGGAGAGCACTTGGGTTTGAGAAAAGCACATGTGAGGTGTCCCTTGGCCATTAATGCCTTGTCCCCTCACTTTCCCTATAAATACCAAGCCCTCCTCTCATCCATTCGACTCCCCACTCATTCCCAACGAATTTCAGGTCTCATTACCTCCCAAGGAGTCCTCCCAAGGTGCCCCCAAGCCCTCAAGGTCCCACCCTTTGAGGTTTAAGAGTTACATTTTAAGGTAAAGGATCCGACCTCTCTCTTTCTTTTCAAGTAATCTCTTTTATGTCTTTTCTTTTATACTCCATGTTATTATGTTGGAGGATGTTATTTTATATTCATCCTACTGCCTATTTCATGTTCATATGATGAGAGACCCCCCCTTGCTCTCATCAATTCGTTTTAAGAATGTTTAAGTGGCGCCGTTAGGCTGCCGAATTTTTAAGGGATTCTTTCACCTTCCTCGTTTTCAAGTTCTATTTTCATTCAAGTCTTTAATGTTCCTTTTTGTTATATTGGGGTATGATATCTATATATATATCATACTGGAATCTTATGTTCATATGATGAGAGACCCCATTTGATCTCTTCAATTCAGTATTTTGATGTTTTAAGTGGCGTCGTTAGGCTGCCGAATTTTTAAGTGGTTCTTCACCCTTCTCGTTTTGAAGTTCTACTTTCATGTCAATTATTTCATGTTCCTTTTTGTTATATTGGGGTATGATCTCTATATATATCATACTGGACTCTTATTTTCATATGATGAGAGACCCCATTTGATCTCTTCAATTCAGTATTTTGATGTTTTAAGTGGCGTCGTTAGGCTGCCGAATTTTTAAGTGGTTCTTCACCCTTCTCGTTTTGAAGTTCTACTTTCATGTCAATTATTTCAAGTTCCTTTTTGTTATATTGGGGTATGATATCTATATATATATCATACTGGACTCTTATGTTCATATGATGAGAGACCCCATTTGATCTCCTCAATTCAGTATTTTGATGTTTTAAGTGGCGCCGTTAGGCTGCCGAATTTTTAAGTGGTTCTTCACCCTTCTCGTTTTGAAGTTCTACTTTCATGTCAATTATTTCAAGTTCCTTTTTGTTATGTTGGGGAATTATCTCTATATCTATCATACTGAACTCTTATGTTCACATGATGAGAGATCCTATTTGATCTTTTCAAATCATTGTTTGTTGAGGTTTAAGTAACGCCGTTAGGCTGCCGAACTTTCATAAGAGAAATCTAATTTTTTTTTCTTCCTTCCATGTTTTCATTTAAAATGGTATGTCCTTGAAATATCATTACCATGATCATGTATCCTTCTTATTCTGTCCATGTACTATTTTATGGGTCATTTATGAATGTTTGACCCATTTTACCTCTCTTTTAATGTCTTCTAAAACCTCGGAACATTGCCGTTATGCTGCAGAATTTCTGTCTCAAATGTCTATCTCTTTTTCTAAAGTCCTTTTATTTTATTAAGTGAATACTCAATGCTCTTTCTTCTAAATGGGTATCCACATATATACCAAAATGTTCTATTTTAAATTCTGGGATTTACATACATGAGACCCACCTTCCTTTTCTGTGGGTTTTAAAGTGACGTAATGATCATGTCTTTAAAGCAGTTTTTAAAACGTTATGATTATGAAATGAAACCCATTTATTTTATGCTATATGGGTTATTTATGAAATGTTTGATGATGATATATGTGGCTCACATGATAATAAAGGCAAATTTAAGGGTGCGCCCTGATAGCACTCCAATGCATTGGGTAAAGACTTAATCTCTAGAGATGACCATTTTAACGACGCCTTGGTGAATAACCATGGTAATTTTTAACGACACCTTGGGGATGGACCTTGGTGAAACGAAACGATTGTCAATATTAAATGTTGCAGCCACATATTCATGTTATGAAAAAGTTTTATTTTTATTATGATATGCCTCATGATTTCATTTTCATGCATTAAAGTTCTTTTCATGATTTATTGATGTATCTCAAGTTCATATGTAAAATGTTTCACTTGTTTCCCTTGCTGGGCCTTATGCTCACCCTTCCTTTTGATATATGTCCCCAGGTTATGTGATGCAGTAATGAGGCTAGGGTGAACATGAGGAGATGCCTTTCAAGTGTTTAAGAAGAATGTTTTTTTTTGTTTCATGTTTTATGTTCCTTGTTTCCAAGACACTAAACCTTAAAGATCCTCAGTTCCATGTAATGGAATGAAAAGTTATGTTATAAAAAAACGGGATGCTATAGTTGGTATCAAAGGATGGTTTAGTTATTTGTGGAAATTAGGATATGAAAACTCTAGGAGGAACCCTATAAAAAAGTTTAATATAGGAAATCTTCCTGGTATTTTGGTGAGTATTGAGTAAGGGGTTTCCAAGCAAATACATCCCTGTCTGGATACGAGCAGGTAGAGGTGGCTCTGGAACAGATGTACATAGGGGTAAAACCCGAAAACACCGCTTTGTGCTAGACTCGAACGGGAACTGGTACACGACAACGGGCCTTGCTGCACTCTTGGTTACGACACTCCTGGGGGATATGCTTTGGTAAATTCATAAGCTTGGTATGAACCATTGTTAAAGGAACAAAGATAAAATAAAATAAAGGTTCACATAATAATATATGATCATTCATAACCTAGATGGGAACCTAGGAGATCACAACTTAGGGTATACCTTTCATATACAATTTATCCTTATATGCTTTCAGTTCCTTTTCATGATTATTAGCTAAGTACTTAAGCCCCTAATTATGCTTTCTCTTCTTAGTTAATAGTGGGAAATGGAAGAACATGTTCTGACAACCAATGTGATAGGAAATGCGACGATTTTCGTATTAATATGACAGGGATGATTAGGGGATTAAAATATGATTATTATTTTGTAAGACGTTCATTATTTTGGGAACCATATTTGATCGAGGTAAATAGATTACTACGGTATTTTCATTGAGGAGTAAGGTTGACTTATATTTTGAAGAATCGATGAATTTAAGGTGAACTTATAGTAATTTAGGTTACTTATGGGAATGACTAACCTATCTTGGGTAAAATATGTTTAGGTTAGCTACTTTTTTATAAGATGTTAGGAGTGGTTGATGTTGTCTGGAGATGAACAATGAAGTTGTTTTGGAAGACTATGTTATCAAATCCTTATTGTATTTGGGTTTCAATCTTAGTTTGGTTTGTTTTGAGGAATTTTAAGGACCGTTATTTATGGAATGGTCTATGATGAACTTTGGGTAGTACCATGGAACTTTGATGATTTAAAAGTAGTTTCCATTCCTATGGGATTCTTTCTTTTTGAAGAGTTGTTTTACCTTAACCTTTCTGTTTTTGGGATAATGTTTAAAGATATAAGAAATAGATAGTTAATCTTTTGTAGATTATGTGATTCTATAGAAGATGATTCTTGTGCTTTTATGAGACCAAGTGTTTTTGAATTCTCATCATATGGAGAAAAGATTAGTGTTGGTAGGGACTTGTTAAAGGATGAAAATCTACTTGAAGGTAGGTATATTTTATTATGTTTTTGTTCTATGTAGTAAATGAAATCCTCAAAATTATGAAAAGAAACGTAAAACAAAAATGTTGTTGGTTTACGTTTCCTACTAGGTAATCAAAGACCGTTTACACACATCATAAGTTTGGGATTTTCTCATGGTTAACTTTCTCCTAATCATGTTCTCTATCACTCTCCCTCAGAACTTGACCCTTTGTTTTTTCCTCCATGTCCATGTTTTCCTACATGGAACCCTAGTGTGGGTTAACTCGGGTGACCATTGTACTTCCCTTTCTTTATTTTAAAGTAATAGTTTTACTGACTCCTTTTCCGATGTGGGACTTTCAATGAAATTTCAAAACCCAGTTTTAAAATTGCGAGGACGCAATTTCTTAAGGGGGGAAGATTGTAACGACCCGAAATTTTTAAATAAATTTTGTTTCCTAATTTTATGTGTTATTGTTATACTCAAAAAAAATGTTTTATTTGATAAACATGATTATAATTAAAATGAGATCAGTGGGTTTTGACTATTATATAACCATCGGTCAACATGACCGCTGTGAACAAAATGTTTTGATTATTGTCTCTAAATATAAGTAATCTTGGTTAATTATTATAGAAAGAAGATTCGATGGCCTCACCTAGTAGTCTTGGACCGATCGAAGCCCATCTAACAGAGCTTGGGAAGGAGGTAGCACCACTTGGCTTTGCTCTAGATCAAATCCAAGCCGAACTTCATCATGTGAAGCTGGAACGAAATCGCCTTCGTGAGAAGTTCAAACTTATAGAAATTACTACTCGGGCAATGTTGACTGAGTCGCCCCAAGCTTCTATCACCCTAGCACACCTTACTCTTAGGTCCTATGCTGGTATTATAAGGGGTTATGTAACGAGACCATAACTACCTTGTCTAATCTTTGTTTTAAATAAAAATTGGGATTTATTCTTATGATGAAGTTTATGAATTTTGAAATGACCGGATAAATATAGTATGCATATTTTTGATGAATTTTAGAAAAAGGATATTTTAAATATGTTTATGTAAACCCTAAATAATTAAAAATGTGTAATGATTTTCAAAAAATGGTCTTCTGCAATTATGTTCAGTACTAAATTTAGAGTCTAATAAGATCAACTTGATTTTTGATGAATAGTAAATTATGAATAGTGATTTTATGATTAGGATTAGTAATATGACCAAATGGATTAGTAATCTCACTTAAAGAAAGTTTTAAAATAATCTAGGCACCTTGATTAAGTAATGTGATTCAATAAAATAGTTAAATAACGGTTTCATTAATTATTATTCAAGTATTAGTTTTTTCGGGTGAATAGTGTTTTTTTAATTAAAAATTTAATTAAAAATAATTAGAAAATTATTTTTATCAAAATGACTTTATTTTTGAACTCAGAGCATCGATATTATGTTATGGTAATTTTTGGGGTTTTTTTCTGAAAAAAATGAATTTTCGATGAAGAGTGTTTTTATTTAAAAATTAAATTAAAAATATTTAGAAAGTTATTTTTATAAAATGGATTTCATTTTTGAAAACAGAGAATTGATATTCGGTTAATGTTAAATTTTGGGATTTTTCTGAGAAAGTTGAATTTTCAGTGAATAGTAAAAAAACAGTTTTAGGGTTTCGGTATGTTTAATGACATCATAACGGTGTCATGATGATGTCATGAGATCTTTTGAGGGTTGGTCGGCCAAGGGTGATGAATTATTGTTTTGGGGGCCCCATGTGGCCTAACTCCATGATAAATGACAAGGGATAGCACATGGGTTTGAGAAAAGCACATGTGAGGTGTCCCTTGGCCATTAATGCCTTGTCCCCTCACTTTCCCTATAAATACCAAGCCCTCCTCTCATCCATTCGACTCCCCACTAATTCCCAACGAATTTCTGGTCTCATTACCTCCCAAGGAGTCCTCCCAAGGTTCCCCCAAGCCCTCAAGGTCCCACCCTTTGAGGTTTAAGAGTTACATTTTAAGGTAAGGGATCCGACCTCTCTCTTTCTTTTCAAGTAATCTCTTTTATGTCTTTTCTTTTATACTCCATGTTCTTATGTTGGAGGATGTTATTTTATATTCATCCTACTGCCTATTTCATGTTCATATGATGAGAGACCCCACCTTTCTCTCATCAATTCGTTTTAAGAATGTTTAAGTGGCGCCGTTAGGCTGCCGAATTTTTAAGGGATTCTTTCACCTTCCTCGTTTTCAAGTTCTATTTTCATTCAAGTCTTTAATGTTCCTTTTTGTTATATTGGGGTATGATATCTATATATATCATACTGGACTCTTATGTTCATATGATGAGAGACCCCATTTGATCTCTTCAATTAAGTATTTTGATGTTTTAAGTGGCGCTGTTAGGCTGCCGAATTTTTAAGTGGTTCTTCACCCTTCTCGTTTTGAAGTTCTACTTTCATGTCAATTATTTCATGTTCCTTTTTGTTATATTGGGGTATGATCTCTATATATATCATACTGGACTCTTATGTTCATATGATGAGAGACCCCATTTGATCTCTTCAATTCAGTATTTTGATGTTTTAAGTGGCGCCGTTAGGCTGCCGAATTTTTAAGTGGTTCTTCACCCTTCTCGTTTTGAAGTTCTACTTTCATGTCAATTATTTCAAGTTCCTTTTTGTTATATTGGGGTATGATCTCTATATATATCATACTGGACTCTTATGTTCATATGATGAAAGACCCCATTTGATCTCTTCAATTCAGTATTTTGATGTTTTAAGTGGCGCCGTTAGGCTGCCGAATTTTTAAGTGGTTCTTCACCCTTCTCGTTTTGATGTTCTACTTTCATGTCAATTCTTTCAAGTTCCTTTTTGTTATGTTGGGGAATTATCTCTATATCTATCATACTGAACTCTTATGTTCACATGGTGAGAGATCCTATTTGATCTTTTCAAATCATTGTTTGTTGAGGTTTAAGTAACGCCGTTAGGCTGCCGAACTTTCATAAGAGAAATCTAATTTTTTTTCTTCCTTCCATGTTTTCATTTCAAATGGTATGTCCTTGAAATATCATTACCATGATCATGTATCCTTCTTATTCTGTCCATGTACTATTTTATGGGTCATTTATGAATGTTTGACCCATTTTACCTCTCTTTTAATGTCTTCTAAAACCTCGGAACATTGCCGTTATGCTGCAGAATTTCTGTCTCAAATGTCTATCTATTTTTCTAAAGTCCTTTTATTTTATTAAGTGAATACTCAAAGCTCTTTATTATAAAGGGGTATTCACATATATACCAAAATGTACTATTTTAAATTCTAGGATTTACATACATGAGACCCACCTTCCTTTTCTGTGGGTTTTAAAGTGACGTAAAGATCATGTCTTTAAAGCAGTTTTTAAAACGTTATGATTATGAAATGAAACCCATTTATTTTATGCTATATGGGTTATTTATGAAATGTTTGATGATGATATATGTGGCTCACATGATAATAAATTCAAATTTAAGGGTGCGCCCTGATAGCGCTCCAATGCATTGGGTAAAGACTTAATCTCTAGAGATGACCATTTTAACGACGCCTTGGTGAATAACCTTGGTAATTTTTAACGACACCTTGGGGATGGACCTTGGTGAAACGAAACGATTGTCAATATTAAATGTTGCAGCCACATCTTCATGTTATGAAAAAGTTTTATTTTTATTATGATATGCCTCATGATTTCATTTTCATGCATTAATGTTCTTTTCATGACTTTATTGATGTATCTCAAGTTCATATGTAAAATGTTTCACTTGTTTCCCTTGCTGGGCCTTATGCTCACCCTTCCTTTTGATATATGTCCCTAGGTTATGTGATGCAGTAATGAGCCTAGGGTGAACATGAGGAGAAGCCTTTCAAGTGTTTAAGAAGAATGTTTTTTTTGTTTCATGTTTTATGTTCCTTGTTTCCAAGACACTAAACCTTAAAGATCCTCAGTTCCATGTAATGGAATGAAAAGTTATGTTATAAAAAAACGGGATGCTATATTTCTGCTTCTGCAGAGTCTCTATAAGCTCATCCTGAGCTCATAACTGCTCCTGATAATGTGAGCCATAAGATGATGCCTCTCCATGAGCTCCTCTCGAGTTGGACGCCGACATCACAGAAGTACCATAATAAGTACCAGGAGTCAAATGAGAGCTAAAACAAACTACTCTGTCCTTCTCAAAGCCATACCGAGTCACCTGCATCCATGCCACCTATTCGAAATGGTGAGCACTGGTCTGCTCAGTCATCTCGTCCTGACCCTCAGCTTGTGTCTGAGAGGTCGCAGCCTCATATAACTCCACCAATTCCAATTTAAAATTAAAATTGTGAAAATATAATATTTAGTTAATTGTCAATCTGAAAAAATAATACTAACCACAATCTAACGCTAGAGATCACCTCTAATCTCTCTAGTGGATGGATCACTGTACATCCTCCAATAAACGTCAAAATCTTTAATATCAGGATGCAAAACTTCCTACAGAAATATAAAATAAACTTTTTATATTTAATGTTATATAAAATATTTAAAAATTATACTTATCAGATGCTCCGTATGCGAACTAAATGTACGACTACTAGCTCGATGCATCACCTCCTATCTCCCCCGGTTCTGTCGTCCCACTGAAGAACTCCACTTAAATCAACCACGCAACCAGTATAAAAATAATCCATCCCAAACATGAGAAGATATATACTCATGTTGGTGGGCTCGACACGACTCATAATATTTTGTCACCCCTGCTTTCTTAATTGTTGTCCTTCTAAAATTGTACAAAAACTGACGGAAAGAGTCACGTATAGAAACCTTCAATGCCGCATGGATAGCGTCGCACATAATATCATCGATATGATACCATAAACCCTAAAAATAATTTATAATATCATGTTTTTAATAAAATAAATTTCAAAATAAATATTATTTATTTACCTACCATCCAATGATGGAAGTTGTCGCATCGCACATCAATGGGAATATGTTCCCATGTGATCCATGGCTGATAAAAATAATTGTGCAAGATAGAGCTCCCCTTCCCAATAGCTAAATGCACAAAATTGTGAAAAATGAATAAATAATGAAACAATTGATATATATATATAAATAAATTAATGAAATCTAACTAAAATATATAGGTTACCATACCTATTTGTGCATGGATCGAAACCAAGATGTGGATGATGCTTGGGGAAATGGTCAAGAATCATTAGTCATGCAAGACCGCGCCTCCTCTGTGTACCCACTGAATCGCCAGTAGGCTGAGGGTCAGATGATCCGAAATCCCTCTCATCAAATGGTAGGTCAGCCTCCGGCAACTCGAGAAATACCTTAGGGTCCATCTGAAACACAAAATGATTTTTGTTAGCAGATTTTTGAAAATAACTATTATATATAGATATATATTAGTTATGATTATAATCAGAATTTAACTTTGTCAATGTCCATCTTGATCCTCTTCTCCATATCTGTTAATGTCAATGTCTTCATCTTTCTCCCCAATATCATAAATATCCATATGAGTTTCAGATTCATCATCTCATGTCATTTCAAATTCATTTATAACATCATTAACATATTCATCACCATCGATCCTTAATTGTGTGGTGTCATCATCGATATTCATGTCTCTTTGTGAATCAGATAGATTTTGAGCAGTCTCTTTAAAAATTTCAATTCCTTTCACTTTAGCGGAACCAAAATCATTTTGAGTAAAATGATTTTCCTGAGATTTCATTTTTATTATGCTCCACCAATCCCTCAAGTATCATGAAGTTGCACATTACTTTGCATAATAAATTTGAGGTGCCTTTTGAGACAATAAAAATTGTTCCTTTACTACAAGAAGAGTTTTATATTTAATATCGACGATTCCATGAGTCGGATGAGCATGCAAGACACTCTCACTATCCAACCACTGACAATTAAACATTGTTATTTAATTCTTTCCTAGATAACACAACACAATAATTTCATCCAAAATGCCATAAATTTAAACTTCATTTTCTCAGTTATGTGATCCTCTCAAGAAAACTCCACTGTTCATTGTTTTTTTATTCACTGTATGCATGGGTATGAAATTGATAACCATTCACCACATATTCCTTATAAGATTTAACCATTTTGGATGGTGGGTTACACCATATACACAGTCACTTATCAATTTTATCAGCATATTGATACACTTGAGAATTTGTAAAACAGTTATCAATATAATAAATAATAAATGGAATTGATATTAAACCATCAATAATTAATGTTACCAGTTTTTGAAACCATTGAGAAAATGATTTTTGTATGCGTTCTTCAAGAGCAGCTGCTGTAATTTGTGGAAGTTGTTTCTTGACATGATTATCATATATCCTACAAATAAAATAATTTTATTTACTATAATATAAATTATAGAATAAGTGATATAAGCACTCACCGGACAAATGATGTCATTTCTTCACAATTTAGCAGAACGTATGTTTGAGCTATGTGATGATCATCATCTGAAATCCACCGTTTATGAACACCACTGAAACCAAGATTTGGATGATTCTAAACTATTAATTGATCGTCCATTTATTCATTAACATTCTCCTCATTTCGTCCCATGCAATTTTTGTAGGGATACTGAGATTCAACATAATGAGATCAGAAAAAAAATTCCTCTTGCAAATAAGCTTCAGCAATTGAGCCTTCAACTGATGTTATGTTACATATTTTTTTATTCAATTTCTGCTTGCATCTCTCTAATGGTTACATCCATCGAAACTGTTCTGGACTTCCACATTTAGCTTCATGTGGAAAATGTAATATCAGACGTTTCATTGAGTTAATGAAATCCGACAGAAATAGTTTTTCCAATTTACATATAATTACAGCAACATCTTCTTCTAGTTTTCTTAGCGCATCGTAGTCTATTGTCGCTACAAAAATGTTTCAAAAAAAATATGATATATCTATTATCAAATCCCAAATCATAGAATTCAACAATCCTTTGAATCTAATCGGCATAAGTCTTTCCATTATAAAAAGTCAATCATGACTTTTTAATCCAATAATATAACCATTCTTAACACATCTGCCCAAATTGAAATCATAGCCATCAGGAAGTCTCAAATCTTCATTCCACTGATAAAATAATAAGTTACTCTCTTTGGACAGTGTATAACTTGCTTTTGGCTTCATTAAACTCTATGATCTGACATTTTAAAATAGTTCATGTTCTAGTCGCCAAAAAATTTGGTCAAGATCTAATCGTGCCTTTACAGTATCTTTGGTCTTACCTGGTGCATCCAAAATGATATGAAATAAATTATCAAAAAAATTCTTCTCAATAATCATAACATCCAACATGTTGCAGACCATGAAATCAGACCAATACGAAAGATCCCAAAAAATGCTCTGTTTTGTCCAATTATGCTCTTTCCTAAAGCCACGTATTTTCTTGTTGGTTTAGTGTTGGTCCAAATGTGATGGGGGTAATGAAAATACAAATTATTTTAACTTTGTGCCTGAAATTATCTTTGGAGGTTCATCCCATTCAAGTGTACCTTTTCTGAAATGATATTTGTTTCTCCGAAAAGAATGATCGGTTGGAAGAAATCTATGGTGACAATCAAAATAGAAAGGTTTTTTCCATTGATGATCATAAAGGCTTTGTTTTCTTTCATACATTAAGGACATGATTTAGGACCATGTGTACCCCAACCAGATAACATGCCATATTCTGGAAAGTCACTAATCGTCCACATCAATGCAACCTTTAATATGAAATTTTGTTTCGCAGCAACATTATATGTATTAACACCATCACTCCACAATGAATTCAACCCATCAATAAATGGTTTCAAATAAACATCAATATTCTTTTTCAGAGGTCCTGGAATTAATATATTCAAAATGATATAAGGCTCCTTTATCAACATCCATGGAGGCAAATTGTACAGAATTATAATTATAGGCCAACACGAATACTTACTACCATAAGAACCAAACGGACAGAAACCATCAGTAGAAAGACCCAATCACACGTTTTGGGCTTCTATAGAAAAAGACGGATGCAGACGGTCAAAATGTTTCCATGAATCACCATCAGATGGGTTATTCAATCTTTTATCAGTTGAAATCTTGGTTTTGTGACATGAAATAATCGACGCTGCGTTCTGAGACATAAATAAATGCTACAACGTGGGTGTAAGGGGGAAATATCTCACCTGTTTTACTGGAATCTATCTAGACTTCCCCAGTTGAGCTTCATCCTACCTCGATTGTCCACATGTGGGACAACTATCCAATGACTACTTTTTCCACAGTATAAGATGCAATCATTTAGACATGCATGAATATTACGATAACTAAGGCCCAGATTACGAATCAACCTCTTGCATGGATATCTGTGATGATTTACCCAAGCTCGATCATCTATTAATGACTGATGTCGACTTCCTTGTTACATATATTTCTATATAAAATATAAAATCATCACTGTTTTTCAATAAATTGAAATTATAAAAACACTATATGAAAAAAAGTAGATAAATAATTAAAACTACTTAATTATTACCATTAATTAAATGCGACACAATTTCCAGTGGATTGACAACTACTATTTTGCCTGATGGTTCATTTAATAACAACATTCCCACACTTATTATTTCTAATTATTGCTAATTATTCCTAATTATTCCAAATTATTTCTAATTATTACTAATTATTACAAATTATTACTAATTGTTACTAATTAGTACTAATTATTACTAATTATTATAATTTATCTATAATTATTACAATTTATTACGAATTATTACTAATTAATACTATTTATTATTATTTATTAATAATTTAGCAAAACTTAGCAATAATGAGAAAAATGAAAACTGCTACAATAATGGAATGAAATTTGGTAATCATCATTGTGGAGATGATTACAAATTTTCCCTTCATTATCCAAACAAATTTTGTTTACAAATTATTACTAATAAAAAATTTATGTTATCAATATTTAAGAAAAAACAATATTAATATTATTAAAATAATAAAAAATTTATAAAATATTAAAATTATCAATATTCACAACAGACATTGCTCTATTTTTAACATGTTCAAATACCAAAGGATCAACAATTGTCATGTTATGCACAATAAAAGGTTTGTGTCAGTCATGTACAATGTAAACTCTATAATTGTACTTACATGGTTGGTCACCCCGCAAGTATTGTTGCAATAGGACGACCAAAGTAATGACGTTCTCATCTCTAACAATCATCTCAAATGACGCTTTACATATATCATTTTTCCTTAAACATTTGAGGGGATATTAGTATCATTCCCTTAAATTTTCAAGGAAGAATGGTCTATGTAAAGGTTCATGAGAGATAATTCTTATAGATAAGAAAGGCATGACTTGGGTTGTCCTATTGCAACACTACTTGCGAGGTGATCAACCATGCAAGGACAATTATAGAGTTTACATTGGACATGGCTAACACACACATTTTATTGCGCATGACCTGACAATTGGTGACCATTTGAGATTTCAACGTGTTAAGAATAGAGCAAAGTCTGTTGCGAATTTTGATAATTTTAATATTTTATAAATTTTTTATAATTTCAATTATATTAATATTGTTTTTTATTAAATATTGATAATATAAATTTTTTTGCAAATTATTGCTAATTATTGCTAATTTTTGCTATTTATTGCTAAATATTGATAAATATTGCTAATTATTCCTAATTATTGCTAATTATCGCTAATTATTGATAATTATTCCTAAGCATTGGTAATTATTTCTAATTGTTCATAATTATTCCTAATTATTCCTAATTATTCCTAATTATTCCAAATTATTCCAAATTATTCTTAATTATTCCTAATTATCCCTAATTATTCATAATTATTCCTAATTATTTATAAATATTGTTAATTATTCCTAATTATTCCTAATGATTGCTAATTATTTCAAATTATTCCAAATTATTGCTAATAATTGCTAATAATTCCTAATTATTTCTAATTATTTCTAATTATTCCTAATTATTCATAATTATTCCTAATTATAACTAATTATTGCTAATTATTGCTAATTATTGCTAATTATTTCCAATTATTGCTAATTATTGCTAATTATTGCTAATTAATTCTAATTATTTCTAATTATTCCTAATTATTCCTAATTATTACTAATTCTTCCTATTTATTCCTAATTATTCATAATTATTCCTAATTATTCCTAATTATTCCTAATTATTTCTAATTATTGAAAATTATTCCTAGTTATTCCTAATTATTGCTAATTATTTCTAATTATTGCTTATTATTCCTAATTATTCCTAATTATTCTTAATTATTCTTAAATATTTATATTTATTTCCAATTATTCCTAATTATTCCTAATTAATGCGAATTATTCCTAATTATTGCTAATTATTCCTAATTATGGTTAATTATTCTTAATTATTGCTAATTATTCCTAATTATTGCTGATTATTGTTAATTATTCCTAATTATTCCAAATTATTCCATATTATTCCATATTATTCCTAATTATTGCTAGTTATTGCAAATTATTCCTAATTATTGCTAATTATACCTAATTATTCCTAATTATTCCTAATTATTCTTAATTATTCATAATTATTCCAAATTATTGCTAATTATTTCTAATTATTTCTAATTATTACCAATTATTCCTAATTGTTGCAAATTATTGCTAATTATTCCTAATTATTCCTAATTATTCCTAATTATTCCTAATTATTCCTAATTATTCCTAATTAATCCTAATTAATCATAATTATTACTAATTAATACTTATTATTACTAATTATTACTAATTATTACTAATTAATAAGAATTATTACTAATTGTTACTAATTATAACTAATTATTACTAATTGTTACTAATTATTAATTTTTATTACTAATTATTACTAATTAATACTAATTATTACTATTTATTTCTAATTATTACTAATTATTACAAATTATTACTAATTATATCAAATTATATCAAATTATATCAAATTATATCTAATTGTATCTAATTATATCTAATTATTACTGATTATAATTATATTTAATTATTACTAATTATATCTAATTAAATCGAATTACTACTAATTATATCTAATTGTTACTAATTATATCTAATTACTACTAATTATATCTAATTACAACTAATTATATCTAATTACTACTAATTATATATAATTACTACTAATTTTATCTAATTACTACTAATTATATCTATTTAATACTAATTATATATAATTACTTCTAATTATATCCAATTACTACTAATAAACAATAATTAAAATTCATATAAAAAATAAAATAAATATACAAAAAAATTAAATATAAATACCATAATCTTTGATATTCTGAAAATATTGACGCATTCTGAATACTCTCGAACAAAAAATTTCAACTAAAACAAAATTTTTCTTTGAAACTAAAGAATGAAAATTGGGATAGAGAAAGATCTTAATGATTTGGGAAAACGGATGGGGTATATATAGGTTAGATTAGTTGTGACGGGATTATAGCAACGGGTTTCCCATCGCAAATGTTGGTATTTGCGACAGGGTTCGATGGAAATACCCTCGCCCGCATTAATTACAGTCGGTTGTTAAAAGGTTATTTTCGATGAGTCATGTCGCAAATAGTTCATGCCGACAGTCCTTTTGCGACGGGACGACATCCCATCGCAAAAATTCATTAACCACCACTAGGTATTTGCGACGGGTCCCGTCGCAAATAGCCCTCCGCAGTTTGGCGCGCAAGCAATGCGGTTTGGCGCGCAAGTCGCGCCAAACTATTTGCGAGGGGAGACATCTCCCCGTCACAAATACTATTAACACGCTTTGGCGCGGAAGTTGCGCCAAACTATTTGCGACGGGAGACGAAAACCCGTCGCAAATAATTGGTTATTTGTGACGGGAAAATTTTACAGTCACAAATAACTACCTGGACGGGTTATTTTCGACAGGAAGATATCACGTCACAAATAATCATTTTTCCCGTAGGGACTTTATAGAGCTTCCTTGGGAAATCAAAGTGAACATCATGCCTTCTTTTCAGATATTGAACAAAATAAAATCAATTATACCATCAAGGATAAATTTTGGATAATAAATATGCAATAAGAACATAATTACACTGAAAGAAATAATGTTTGGGAACTTGGTGACCGACCTAAAAGAACCATATCTATGGAAACTAAGTGGCTGTTTAGAAAAGAGGTTGATGAGTCTGGCACAATAATAAGAATTAATGCTCGTATAGTTGCACAATGTTATAATCAAGAAGAATAGATTGATTATGAATAAAATGTTTCACGTGTATCATGACTTGAAACCATTAGGATACTACTTTCCTATGAGGCACATTTGGACTTCATACTATATCAAATGGATGTTAAAATTTCATTCATAATTGAATTTATAATTAAGGATGTTTTTTTAAAAACCCCTTGGATTTCAAAATCAATATTTTCCAAATAGAGATTTAAAAGTCACAAATGATTTTTATTGTTTAAAATAGTCTTGTAGAGCTTGGTTTGATATGGTTACCTCGTTTATTATTTAAGAACGTTTTTCAATAGGTATATATGATCCAACCACCTATATAAAAATAATTTGATATTAAGTTTTAATAGTAAATATATATGTATATGATATTAATTTTGTATCTACAGAAGATTCCTTATGTACAGATTTCTCAAAATTGATGAAAAAATAATCATTTACCAATCAAATTAAATGTTATTATCACTATGAATACAATTTTATTCTAAATAAAAAAATAATTTAAGTACCATAAATATTATTAAATGTTATTATCAACATTAAACCTCGTTTATTCACCATATTTCAACCATATTCTATATGAAAGTATCACTTGTGTGTACGCACGACTTACCGTCCCAACATGTCGGTATAATTAATTTCTCATCACGATATTTTATAGAGGTGTATTTTCATGGGGTTAATTTATGAATATTCTAATTATTAATGAATTATAATTATTTAATGATAATATCATATATACCTTCTTACCGTCCGATCCATTGGAAAATGACAACGCCCCTCTTGCGTACATGTGGACTACCACATCTATGAAGTGATGTGATTAAATTCTTATTTATTTGTTAATTGAATTTTAATAAGGATTAGTTTGATTAATATGATAAATATATATGATTTAATAACTACTATATAAACGAGATTTACTATTTACCAATATTTTGATCAATCCATTGAAAAATAAAACTAGTGTTTGTGTATACTTTTGAAATACCATCTCCATAAACTATGTAATGAATTTATCTTTATCTAATTTTATGAATTAATATAAAAATTAATACAATAAATATATATGATATTTTTGTCAGTATTAAAATTATGAAGATTATGGAACCAAGTTCTATGTAAATGGTCCCACTCTACAAGAACAAAACATACATGAAAAACAAAGAAGATGTCAACAGAAACATGGATGTTAATAATGAATTATATATAATGGTGTGATTAAAGGTTATAAATAAATCAAATATGGTATTATATAAATTATTTATGTATTTATAGAATTATCATAGATCATGTATTTAATATACATGATTATCTGATGCGTTTGAAGTAAATAAGACCATACATAATGGATTTTTGTCTATGTTTTATTTATATGGGACACATTTCATATTAACAACATTGATCTATTGTGTGATAGATATAATAACCCTGATTGTATTTTATGAATATTATCATGAATGTTATGAGGATTTAAATATCCATATATGTTTCTTTCTCTCATGGGGATTATTATTCCAAAGATACAAAAGTGATAATAGTTTGACGTTTTAATGTCATTATTTATCAAGATGGTTTATGAATATGTTTCTCTTGATGAAATTTTATGAAATTCGTCCCATGAAACACATAAAATTTATTATGATATTTTTAATTCATGAAAATGCATGATTCCCATTAATTTAAGTCACCTTATGTACTAAATAAATCGATAATATTTTTAAGGAAAATTTTCATTTTTTAACTATTCAACAATTTTTTTTGTAATCTTCATGTTGTGTAAAAATGAATTAAAAAATATTATTAGTATTATATAAATTTTTAATGTAATATTTACCCATGTATTAGCTTTTTAAAAAAATTATATTGAAATTTCATGCCATTTTCTAAACATGGTACTTTTGGAATTACTATGAAAAATGGGAGAGGAATTACTTCTTTTAACATATAAAACGTTGTCTAAATTTTCCAACATCATTACCACTCAATTATATAATTATCCTAATAAAAATTTCCATGAAAATTGTCAATGAAATTTTTTTCTATGATATTTTAGGAAATGTTTTATTTTAAAAATGATTTTCAAAATGGAATGGTTCTTTTTTTTCAAGAGACATTTCATTGATAGTTTTGAGGAATTTTTTATATAATAACAACCTTTTATTTTAATAATGATTTAATTATGATGTGATCCATTAATACCATTATTAATATTTATTTATATAATTAATTTTTATGTTAATGAGTTTTTAGGTAACTAAATTATTTTTTAAGGTTTATGAAATAGTAAATTGATGAAATATTTATGAAACACATTATCATGAAACGAGTTAACATGTAATAACATGCTACTTGTTTATAATATTTTTGAAAACAATGTATAGTTTTAATTAGGTGAAAATCATTATGTAATAAATAAAGAGGGTGGATATGTTATAACTAAGGATCATGGTTACATTATAACCAAGCATTATGGTTATATTATAACAAAAGATGGGGTAAAGGTTTTATCCTTGGTTGGGTGGGGATTATATATCTATAAAATCAAATAGGAAAAGATTTATGTATCTAGATATAAAAATGAATAGAATGAGGAGGGAACCTGGTTCGTTATGGATCATTTTCCACTATGATAGTCTTGAGAGTGAAACTTCAGTACATAATTGGTTTTGGAATTGATCAAATTACACTATGTTAGTCATGGAAATTATTATTAACTCCAAAAGAAATAATTTTATATACCTATGTGTAAGTAGAAAACTGATATATTATAGTAATGTTATACTCTATGGGACCATGCTTTTTGATTCCTTTATGATTCATGTATCTTGAATTTTCTAGTTTTATGTCGTGACACAATATTATGATCTATGACATATAAAGTTTTATTTTGAACTATTTTTTTAATTTTCTCATACCCATATGTTCATGTTATGCTCATGTGAGCATGGATATTTCCATTGTTTACCCTAAATGAGCATATGAGATCCCCCTTTCTGATGATACTATTCCACAAGTTATGAAGAAAGGTGAAAAGTATTTTATGTCTCATAAGGGTTCTAGAAATGAATAACTTATTTGGAGATGATGTAAATATTTTATAAACAAGATATTCATGTGTCTATGTTTCCAATGTAACAACACCTGTAAGATTCTATTGGGAATAGTTACATAATGTAATAAATATTAAACTATTAAGATGTGATATCTATGTATGATAAGTATGAGTCACTATTGTTGGTATCATATCATGTTTTAATTAATCATTAGAAACTAGGATTGGATTACTTTTGTTTTAACCATAGAAATAATTCTTTGTTTGTGATAATATCCAAATATTATATTAGTGATCATGACCATGGCTAAACCTAAGTTGTTGTAGATGAAGGTTTCAGGATTTATGAATCTTATAAATTATTTTCCATCAATATGTGGTTTCCCACTATGTTTATTGTTCATCAAGAAATGATTTTGGGTTTTAATCAATGTATGTAACCTGAAAGATTCAAAATATTGTTGAATGTGATGGTCAATTGAATGATTTTCATTATAAGAAACTATATGAAATAATAAATTGAATTTGAATGCTAGTTATTATTCTTAATCATATATCTCAATATATGAATAACAATATAATATTTGAGGATTTTATTGACAAAACTAATCAGAAAAAAGTTGATATTTCTTAAAGAGTATATAGGGATGAAGATTCATGTTCATATATGTGATGAATGATGGAATACACACTCAATTGAATTTCATAGTGTAATATGAATTTGTTTTGAGTGATATCAAGGTTGGAAAAAAGAATTTAATTTTCATTAAATAAAAAAGAATCCAATTAATGAGACTGATAGACTAATGAACTCCCTACATTCTCCAAGATGATTGAATGTTTAAAATGTGGAATGCATGGTCATGTTTCCTCAAAAGATACATGGATAAGATTAGGAAACAATATTATTGTTTGGGGTTCAATGCCTTTCTCAATCACTCACACCAGTTTTAAAATTTAATTTTACTTCCCTAAAAACACCAAATGGTTCCCACATCCATAACATGGTGTGTGACTTATTTTTTAAAAAAGTAAGTCTTTTAGGGTTTCAATCCCAAAAATTATTTGGAACTCACATTGGTCGAGAAAATGGGAGGTTCGGATCATCACACCCATTGTGGGGAATTGATTCCTACTATAGGATTCTTTTATATATTTAATATCTATTCATGAAATATTTCCAAGACTCATTTATAGGCCTGGTTTACCCTGTTTCAATAGATTGATTAGAAACATGTATTGTTATATGTGATTATGTTATTTTTACACTTTATCTTTCAATCTATTATTTATTTAAAATTATTTGGTTTTGTACCATGTTCATGAACTCTGGAATCATAGTTCTATAAAAATATATTGGTTGGTGTATTGGATATGAGATTAAAACTCTATGAGGTATCCTAAAAGTCCAATGAAAATAGGACTCAAATACCACATACTTAGTTTGATGCAGTTTATGGTCGTGTGACTAGACCCATCCATGCAGTTTAACATAAAGTGTTAAGGATGTAAATATATGGACCAAGCCACATAGAGGCATACTTTGAATCCTATAATTTAGAGAATAGGAGACTACGTAGTTCTTATAACTGGAATCTTTTTCATGAGAGATATAGAAGTAAAGGCGCTAGGTAGTACTTATTCATATAATACTTTCCTAGATTTTTTCATTGGGTTTATGGACCTTTTAGAGGAGATGAGATTTAATCATGATTACACCATAATTTTGATCCCACGTGGAATAATTATCGTCAAATTATCAATATAATCCTCTACATTCTCTAAGACCATGTGTTTCATTCATATTGTGAGAAACAATAGATATTGGGAGATTAAACACATCTCATGCGAGTATATCCATATGGGGATTACACATTAAAGTTTCCCTTTGATATCTATGATTACCCATCCTAGGGGGATATGGTATCAGAGACATCATACATTAATTCACCACAATCCTTCTGATGGTTTTTTGGTACTAGGGAGAATGTTCGGGGCTTATAATTAAAATGATACACATGTATGTGTCCTCTCCTCATCCTCTAATGGATGGTGATTATTTACGGTGGACATAAGGGTGATGACTAGGTTATGATGATTGAAAATTCAGAGACATGAGGCGACATAGGAAAAAGTGGATTCCCATTGAAGCTCAGGCCTAAGGATGGCATCCTAGGTTAACTATTTGGATAGGTATCAGAGTTATCATAGTTCAGTTGATCAGGGCTTACAAACTGGTGTTTCCTTTTTTTCATTTTCATTTTTATTTTATGATAGATTATAGAGTGGTGATAATGACCATGAATGGTCAGCTGGATATTCATTGCATGAAATGGAGGTCCATCCTGAGATCATGATAACAATAAGATCCATGAGTTTCTAACCATTTCCTATTAATGACACATCCCATTAAAATGTGTATATAGCTGAAGGTTATTAGTTGGTGTCCACATGTCATGGGTATATGTGTATCTGATGGATGATGTGGATTTTTTTTGGGATTTTAACAACATGTTTTGGTTTCCCGATGGAAATTTCATCACTCTCTGACCCATATGTTTGAGGCATCAGTGTAACATGAAATACTTGTCGTTGGGTGTCTTCCTAGCCAATTGAAATGTCCTGTATGTCTTTATATAATCAAATAACACATGTCCTATAAGATTTTCCTAACCTAAAGAGGTGGGTTTTGGGTCCTACGTATGATCAACGAAGACATGACCACACTCTATCACATGATTAACCTGACATGTCTTCGGATTGTCTCATGAAAATGGGAGAAATTAATTGGAAAATTAGATGATCCTATCGACTTGTAAAATATTCCTTCTCATGATTGAAGAAAATTGTACAAGATATATATTCCTAATAAATGTGGACAATTGCATGGTTCTTATGATGATAAAAATGAATTTCCCTCACATTTTAACATGAACATATTTAAATGTTAATATATTTTCACCTGAATATGGTAATAATGTCATCAATATATTGTGAGATGATCCTGAATTTTCTTCAGGTAATTACATGAACAAGACAACATGCTAATAGGTGGGCATGAGTTCAACTTGAATTATCTATAGATAATCTATTGACATTGCTGGAATGTTAATGGGTAAACAAATGATAATTTTGACATGTCCGAGAGCTATTTTAAGATGAAAATTACTTATCCCAGGCGAATATGGTGATCAAAGTGACATTTTCTCAGCCGCCTATAGACATCATGTGTCCAATGAAGAATATTGAGACCACGTGACCTTAAATTAATCATACAATGGGGTCTCCAAAATATGTTTATAATCATGAACACATCCAATTGTTGAAATTGTGTTCCATAATTTATCATGCCTCAGATCTCCGTGGATAAAAATATTCTTAGGGAGAGGGGTTCATAGAGAAGTGTTTTCTTCAAGCTTCACCTCATAGGATATTCATGGTGATGGAAGGGCATGTCCTTCTGTGTCAATGATATGAAGATGTGAATTATGGAACTCATGTTTGAGCCACAATAAACACCCAATGCTAATATTATTTTTATGACCCTAATTGGATCTTTGGTTGGGTTCTTACAATAATGAGGGGAGTTTTTTGTTGTCTTATACACATGAAAAATAATTCTGCATGTCGATTTGTGTTTTAATATTGATACCACATGATTCATTAATCCATGAGATCTACGTGACCATCATGAGGTCTTGTGACATGTATTAGGTTCGTGTACATGAGATTCATATTACATTCATCATTTTCATGGACGAGGTATACATCACAAAGTCGAGAAGATTACATGACAAATGGAGGTTTATGTTCTTGAGTCTGCACCCTGTGGGTGAGGAAATGAATATCACGAGACAAATGGTTTTTGGAAAAAATGGACAAATGTGCACCAGTGTATTCATGTGGACACTTGTCGGAGTTTTAGATATTTTTGTGGACCTATCCTATAATGTAACATCAGGTTCTATCACTCCAGGAATCACATGGTCTTACTAGGGATATTGAAACAATTGAAAGGGGGATGACAACCAAGTACAGATTCCATTTTATAGGGTATTAACATGGCGTTACTCAGCCTTGATATCATTTTTTCTTAAGATGACCATGCAATGAGTTATTTTGGTGACATTTCTACAGTGGTTTCATGTGACACGGTACCCTTAATTACCCGGAGAAGTTCTTCGTTGACAGTGGTAAACCATTATCCTTCTTCACTTGTTTTTTTGTCTGACTATTATTACATATATTTGTTTTAAATGTCATGGGGATTGTATAGGATAAAGGAGTCTTTTTCCCCTCCTCATGGTGGGAATTCAATGTGTATCAGTTGGGGTGGAAGAGACTTCATGATATTGACATCACAAAACTACAAGATGGAATCATGTGATCTGTGTTTTGTAATTATATGATTATATCATCAAAATAAAATCATATTAACTGGATGGAATCTTAAAAAATAGATGTAAATCCTCTCAATTAAATTGATTTATTCAGTAGATGATTCATTAAGATGACAAGAGGTTCATGTGGTTGTAAACTTCATGGGATGACTCTCCCAAGAACCATTACAACATCACCCGATCATAAGTTACCCATGCAGTGAGTGTATTTAAAATCTAAAAGGGCCTCAATTAATCATTCTATAGCCTCACCTTATTGATATTCAATTGGGTTTATTCAGTGATGTCATATGACAACTTCATAAAAACCAAAATTAATTTATCCAATAATTCCTACAAAAGATATATAGTTATCATGATCGTAAATCTCATGTGATTGCATCTGAGATACCTTAAATTGATCATGTGATCAAAATATCAACAGGTGATTGATTCATGAATTGGTGGAATTTGTTATGCTAGGACAATAGTTCTTGTTATGGGATTCACGTGATATCTTATTGTACTACCATTGTTTTTCATATGCATTAGTACACATAAAAGAAAAAATATCAAGAATTGTTTCGATGAGATCATGTTTTTCTTAAATCCATTGACATGACAAGTGAGGAGGACCTATTTCTGTGATCACATTTTCATTTTTCTCTGGTGGACAATAGTTGAAGATGAGGTCTTTAGCGGTGCACGAGATCCTTTTGAATTTGCATAGTGCATGATCAATTTATTTTGAACTTGTGATGTTCATTATTTAATGGAAAGATCAGATCATTATGGTAAAATATTTGATGGCTATTCTTATATCCATACTTGTAATCTCTTGTATAGTGTCAAAATAACCCATCCAATATCAAAACACCATAGTGATATCGTTGTGGTTTATCAATCAAGCGGTGTGGTTTGGGGTAAATAAATCTTAACACTTATTCCATCATGCATCACTGAACTAAGGAAACATTTCTCCTACTGCACCACTGCTCTAGGGTGTGGCTCTTCCCCTCTTCTCTGGGAACATTGTTGCACACCCTATACCATCAGTGCTATCTGTCTAGGATAGTACACTAGGCATGGTTGAGGTAACTCCCACATGAGCATATGTCATGTTGGCATGGTTTATAGTGATACCTGGAAAATTTATTTTTAAATTAAGAAATAATTTTTAAATATACATTGAATAATATTTTATTTAATATGAGTCCAATAAAGGACAAAAAATGAATCCACATTACACATCAAATATATTCTTGAAATTTGAAACATTCAGAAAATTTATTCATATAATGTATGTATTTTTGAATTGTATTCAATCCTCTAAAATCACTAATGGGAAAGTATATATCACCATATTATGGGTGTCAACCCCACCTAGAATGAAATTTATTTTAAACAAAAGGAATCTGATTATATGGTAAACGTAGACAACTTTTCTGTATAGTTGAACATCTGACGAGTTTTTACATTAAGACCTATGAGATAGTCTTCCAAGAGTGTGTTGACTAAGGAACTCTCATGTTCCATGATGACAAGACTCCTAGAAATTAATTCTTGGATGAATCCATTATAGGATGATTCATTATATTTTACCACAGATACATTGAAATTGGAATGTACACAAATTCCATAATGGAACATTGATCGGTTGAAAAAAAAAATTTATTCATGGATCTAATGTAAGGTACTTGGACTTCAGTACATATACCATGAAAATGGGAATCAATATGTATGAATTTATAAAATATACCACAATAAAGATAAAACTCATTCATTGGGAATATAGGTTCATATATATAAACGAAATGATTAATTTCCTCACTAATATCTAACACATATATAGGAAATGGAATGCCAATATTTTATGAAGAAATATCTAGAAGAGATCAATGTTCTAGTAGAGATGTTTCTCAGATCATCCATGATACCAATCCATTATGTGTAATAACAAAAATATTCAATCTTTTGGATTTGAGTTCATAACATACAAACGGTTTGTCCAGATAAAGACTCATGAATTCCCACCAACATGAGATTATGCATTGATGTAACTTCACTATTATTATTTGTATACCCATAATTTAAAAGGATAATGATTATATGGTATCCATACCAATGATAAAATTGTATTACAAATTTCTACGTAAGAGGAAGTAGCGAGCATTGAATGATTTTTTCTATGTCCATATGGTAGACCCCACAATCAATGTATCTATTTATTTATATTTCCCTAGCATTTTAATAATCATCATTTGGATGATGAATTCTGAAGTTGTGGACATGGATTTTGTTGAGGATGCCTTCATATATGGGTTTTATAATTAAATATATATTCCTCTTTCAGTTGTAACTTTTATGGTGTTTAATGTTAGGTCATATCTATGCTATAGTTTAGAGTCCTATAGCTTTGACCATTGTTAGAATATAGTTTAATGTCAATCAACTAATACTTTGGATGTGTTGTAGCTGAATTTCATCTACTTTTGACTTTTGATGAGCTATAAATTATGGTCTTATAGCTTGGTTCATTGATGATCTATAGTTTCTTGTCTTATAGTTTTGAAATCAACATAAAATGTAGTTTAAAGTGTTTCATAATAAAATTTATTGATATATATGAAATGGGTAACTCATGTTAGGGATGATCCAAAACACCCTTACATTATGAGTTCTGTTGTGGTGTTTTTAAGGCTCATGAGGATTGTAGTTCCTTTCTTGTAAGAAGTATATTCCTATTTCTGAAAGGTTTAATCCCTTAATTCATCAATATCATTGTAAAACGGAGTTTTCTCCAATATTCTCCAAGGGCCATTGAGGATTTTGGAGATGAAATGGGAGTATGGTCAAATCATAGGAAATTATGAGTCCACATATATTCTTGGAATATGGTTTTTGTAAATCATATTCCCAATAATGTGAGTCATTGCGTTATGGAATAGGGTAGACGAGGATGACACAAATCACCTCAAGGTGTTGAGTTCTGGCATGGTGTCAATGTGGCCCTTGATGATAGGTGTTCCTATCATATAAGGAAGAGACATCTCTCCATGGATGTTTACATATCTTATTCATGAGTCTATTGGGATTACATTCACGACCAATTATATCGTACCCCCACTAATTCCCATGTCCATAAAATATTTTTGAATACTCAACAATCTAGGAATTGAAATCAAATATGGATCAAAAGCTATCTCAAAAGGGTTATATGACCCTATGGCAGTTTATCTCATAACGTGGAGCTTAGGTACTATGACTGGTGTTTTTGAATATGGTGTTGTGAGTGATAAAAATTGTCAATATTTGAGAGTCATGTTCCTTCTTTGAAAAATATTTCAATACATGGTGATGTAATGTCGAGGATCTGGAATAGACTAGAATGGTTTGGTTAAGGGAATTCTAAATATTTTTCCAAAGAGACCAAGTCATGAGGAAGGTATGGAAAAATCATACAAATAATGACCTAGAACACCCAAAGGTGATGGGTTATACTATAGTGATTTTAGGATCACAATAATTACAAAGACCTTTGTAAAGGGACAATATGTATCTGTTTGGTCGGTATAAGCCTTTCTGCATCAATTTTATCGAAAACTGGAGACCTTTTTAAATTTCCAAGGGACATTAAATGTTTATGATATCCTAAGGAACACATGCCATGATTTTTGATTTATGGAAAATGTGTGATTCAATAATGGTTCGATTACTATTAAAGTTATGTCACCACCTAGAAAACATGTTCTCGTGGTGAGGAGATGTGAAAAAACCATTATTGTAACTCATTTTAGGACAAGGGGATCAAGATAGCATATATTTTATTTTACTAGTCATATAAGTAAGTCCATATGAGATTTATAAATTATTTATTTTCTCTCCTACTTTTCCTTAATATCTTTAGGTGATGATTGTAGCAAGTAAAGACATGAATTTTTCATAATCCACCCTTCCACGGTTTTCAAACTGACATGTATTGTGTCTTTTTCACTACTAGTTATTAGTCATCTTATTTCAATCATTATATGATATAGATTAAGATTTTATATCTTTGACGAGAGTGCAAGAAGTTTATGTTCAAGATGCACAAGAGCCTAACATGAGGGAGATAATGCACAAGAACCTTATAAAAATAACCAGGGCCAAAAGAAATTAAAAATAATTCTTATCAAGATATGAAAATGTTGTGAATCATGGATAAATATTATTAGGTCATGGGTAATGATGTGGGACAATCATATCGGGGTTGGACTAGAATACTATTAGTTTCTGACTTCCAAAAAGGTTACATAAAACTCAAATTCATAGAAATCCATTCTTGTAGTTCCATGATATCTATGGTTTTTAGTTATCATACCTTATTCATCAAGAGAATGGTAATGTAGAGAGATCCATTTTCCTTCCAAAGATCAATGAATGGTTTGAAGCAACCCAAGGTGATCAAGAGGTGAAGTGTGGTGTATGGATTACCGTGCTCAAATGATAGAAGATGCACCCCTTACTCTAGTTGAAAAGGCTTAGGATATTGTGGTCCTTTAATAAAGTATGATAATGGGAGATTCCATACAATTTGTAATGTCATTTAGTAGAGAAATATTTTTCACGAAGTTTTAATGTCACGAGACTAGTAAAAGTTTCTTGCAGTTATACATCATGTGGTATGAAAGTATTTGTTTTATTGCAGTTCATCATCATTCAGTAAGGACATATGAACTGACATGAAAAATTATACATGGTATATTACATGCACCTGAAGGACATAAATATATTAAACTCATTTTTAGGAGAAATGAGCCTTTATGAATCGTACCTTTTGATGTTGGGATGTAATTTTATTTTTTTGTAGCTAGACCCAAGATTGGTGACTCGAGCATCACATCATATCATGTGATGACATGAAAAAAGACAAATGTAATTCTCGAGGAACCTTGTAATCCAATGTCATGTGGCATGGAAATTTGATTCCAAATATGAAAATGGGTGATGCATTTGGACCTAAGGATGGAAACCTAGGAAGCACTGTGTATCATACAATAATAGGAATCAGGACACACATAGTTCTGGAGGAAGGATCATCCTACACAAGTATGTCCCATACACAGGGATGGTAAATTTTATTCTTATTTTTTTTACCAGATCTGGGGTTGTGTATTCTTACGTCAAAATTTATCTTGTGATGTGAGGAAGCAAGTCACACATAGTTCTTTAATGAAGGTGTATTAGGATATAAATCACCAACAATGGTGGTCCTCTAAGGAGTGGTCCATTTGAATAATTAATTTTATTTCATTAAAGGGACATCAATCATGTAATTTAGCATCATGTAGTGAGGAATCATGGTATTCCTTTTATGCTATATCATTAATGACAATAATGATAAAGTCTTGAATTTTTATGACTCTTTCTTATAGGGAGTCCCTTAGTGAAATTATTAATCACATGTGAGAAATTATCGATGTGAGAAACAATGAATAGAAAGCGTCCCTCTCACCATGTAGATGAAATTAATGCATTTATAAGTTCATTTTGTGTCATGTTGTGGCTGGTCTGGTATATAGGATCGATGTGTCTCTACTTATCTCAATGAAATGAGCTTCAAGAAGTATGCAGTTCAAAAAATCTATGTAGTTTAATTTATGGGGGAAACTGAAATAATAGCATAGTTTAATGTCTTGTTGTGTGGATTTGGTTGAATAAATATGAATTAGTAAGAATTTTGGGTATCCATGAAGTTTTATGTAATGTGTTTGGGAAAGTTTCCATGAATTTTAAGATCATGTTGTAAGGAAAAGAGTCATACGACTTGAAAGGGAAGTAAAAATATGGCTAGGCCATAAAATATAGGTTTGGGCATCATTATAAATCTTTTCATGGAAATAATCAAGAAATATGTAGTTCTTAGACGAAGATATTTCCAAGGTAGATTTGACTCTCGCATTAGGATGAGGGAATTTCATCCCTCTTTCACACAAATATAGCTCATGTGTGGTGAGTTGTTATTGAAATGGTGACTCTGATGTATATTAATATCATGTAGTTAGAAAATCTTTGATTCAGTTTAATGTAATGTGTTGAGGACATGCTTCATACAGTTTAATGTCATGTTAACCGGACAAGGGTCTCGTAATGGGAATGAAGATGAACCGTTGGGGGATCTATGCAATTTTATGTCATGAGGTGAGGATGTGCTCTATATGGTTTAGCATCATGTGGTTAGGATTTTTTCGTACAGTTTAACATCATGTGGTTAGGATGTTCTCTGTATAGATTAACATTCTGTGGTTATGACGTACTCATTATTGTTTAACTTCATGCAGTTAGGAATTTCTCTATATTGATTAATGTCATATCATATGGAAAAATTCTGGATCTCCCTTTTTGACCCATTTGGGATCTTGTAATTTGATGTTTTAATTGGTCATGGCATGTTTGGGAGGTCTCTTCCCACTAACACTCTCCATATCTCAATGATAGAAAATTATTCATCAAGGATATATGTGTTTCCTTGTAAAACATTTTTTTTCATTAGGTCACCTATTAACCATAGTAAATTTCTGGTGATTTATTATGGGGCACTATATATGGTTATCCATGTTATTGTGAGCAATATTCTATATGAATGTGCCTAATATTTTTGAAAACCTCTCTATATAAAGGTGTCTTTTCAAGGGGAGTATTTCCTTATCTGTGGTAGATAACACCATGGAGAATTTGAACACATCATATGTCAAGAGTATAGTCTCTAAAATCCATCTCCACACCACTACGAGGAAGACTATCGTAATAAGGGTCACATTCTTCTGTGTTTGAAGAATCAACAGATCCTTGGAGTGTTCAAAATAGATCTAGAACAACCTCAAGGTCATAAGGAACTGAGTAAGACATGGGTATGATACCCACTCTACATCATGGCTATAATATGTCATCAGGCTATTTGGGGTTGTATAGGGATATAATCCTAATCTATGATGCCATCCAGAATATATTGATAAATATTTAGTGCTACATGAATATGATCCCACTTCTAAGAATCTCTTAGAGTATTTCAATGAGATTATCTGACTTGCATATGTGTATTTCCTGAGGTGCGTTCAACACTCACATGTTGGGCCTCATCTGGAATAGGGATATGATATAAATCATGGTCCTTTAGAACATACCCCTTGTCATTTTTGACCGGAGCCTGAGTCTTTCCCATGGAATGTTATTCTATCACATAGTGATTATGGATTGGAATGAGAATATAAGGCCCCAGCCTTAAAACTTACTTTATCATGAGTTATTAGAAGATTACACATTGAGGATCTTTTTGGGTTTAGAGTTTTAGAGAATTAGAACATAAAACTTGCATTACATTCCACATTTAAACAAAGTGGTTACATAAAGATAATATTCATTTTTCCCATCAACGGAAACATATTTACAATAAAACATGGATTCTTTCTTGACACTTCCTTGACACTATCATCATATCATGTACCATTCCCTTGACCTGTGAAAAACATTTCAAAAAACTTGGGATGAGCATAAGAAGCTTAGTATGGGTTATAAAAATATGGAAAGGAAACATGAGTTCATATATACATAAGAATGAAATCATACTTTACCCATAAAACATAATCACTTTAACATACCTCATCAAATAATGAATAAATCATAGAAATCATAAGACATAAAGGTAACTTGAGGCATTCATAACATTCTTACGTAGGGAGTAACCCTCTTGGTTACGTTTGGAATACCCATCACATTATATTCCCTAAATCTCTTCGGAGAAACCATAACGTTTAACTCCTTCTCTTTACCCAATGCATTGGAGATCTATATCGGGCTCACCCACCCTTAGTTTATCGCGGAACCACCCGTCTTTATAATAATGCCCAAGAACCTCAACATAATCGTATCACATAAAACATGCATAAAGGAAACATAACATTTCCACATTTCAATCACATGATATCAATACAACACATTGATATAAAAACATTATGAAAACAATTTTCAATACCAAAATAAAAGAAAAGTAAAACATGGTATTTATTTTTCTTTTAAAAAAGGTATGGCTTGTAGAGGAAGCCGAAACTCAAATAATGGTCACGACGGTGGAGAAGTCATTGTCGCCGCAAACGTACGATAAAAACATTCCCTTATGTCGTTTAGTAAATGCTTTGTATAAAAAATATCCATTTTCAATAAAGTTAAAGGTCAAAGTGGTTTATACACCGTATAAAAGAAGGTTGTGTAAAAAACAAAATATGCCTCAATGAAAGGAGATTGAGACGAAGTCCCATACCTTGGGTCCGACTTGACTCGGTCATTATTTATTCTCCTGAATAATAAACTTGAGATAATTTCTACTTGTTTAAGAACTTTTTTCATGTTCATTATTCCTTTTATATCACTTATTTCCATGTCATGAACACTATGTAATTATTTAAGTTAATAATAGTCGTTTTAACGATCATTGGTACTTGAGTCAAAAATAAACCCTTTATAATTACAAGTTGTTCATGTACCCATTATATCCAGAATTATAATCATGATGTATATATCATATATATAATATATATCCAGTATATACATGAATTAATAATATTACATAATCATTTAGAGGTAAGAAATGAAATGCACCGTTCATGGACACGGTTAGTCGTACGTACGAATGAACGCTACTTTCATTTCTATTTCGTATTTTATAGAATGAAATCATAATTATATATAGGTATATTATAATTCCAGTGTAATATCATATATAATATCATAACTCCATCCTTTATACGTCCCACATATGGTATTTAACGAATCAAATCACTTTTAGGGGGCGGTAGTACGCACTTCCTTAAATGAAGATATCGTGTTTACCCATAATGGAAACCATAAAGGTATGACCAAAATGAAAAATACAGAAGCATAATGAAAACATAAACATATTATATATCATATATAAATATAGTTTCATCTTAATGTCCACCTTTGAAGGTGTTAAAAGATTTCTGAACAATCATCGTTTCGGGAGGCCGAAATTCGCCATCCACGGAAACAGTATGACCATTAACCATTATATGTTGGTGTGTGTAAGTGTAGCTCGAATCCTTCTTATAAAAAATTCCTAGTATATTGAAGATAATGGAGTTGTTATAAAAGAAATTAATAAAAAGATTTTAGGGGGTTTGAGAAGTAAAATAAAACAAAAGGACTCAAGTGAAGACATTACCTTAAAATCGGGTAACTCCCTTTGGTTTTCACTCAAAGGCTTTCTTTGGAATACTTCTGCCCAAAGTGAGGATTCAAGGAGTTAAAGAGGGATGTGGAGAGACAAAATGGGTAGGGGTTTGCCGAGCCAAAGGCTTTGTAAGTGTGGGTAAGGAGGTAGAGGACGGGGCCTTTTATATGAGGAGAGGAGGGGCACTCTTGGAAAGTAAAGAAATGTTACTTTATTTTAAAATGAGTTTCATATTAAAAAGGTACCACATTGATATAATTCGAGGGTAAGGTGATAAGGGTTCTAAATACACCCATCCAATAGGTTTTGGACATGTGTAGGTTGTAGATTTTACATTATCATTTCATTTTATTTAAATCCATTATTAATGAGGTAATCATGCATCATCATGATGTCATAAATAATTTAATTTATTTAAAGTATAAAAACTATAAAAAAATACTATGATGTAGGAAATCTTTTTAGATTTCCAATTATTATTTATAATAAAAAATATGACTTGTATAACCCCACGTAATAATTGTTTTAGTAAAATAACTCATGTTTGTGTCATTTTAATTTTAACATTAAATAAAAAGATAGTAATGTCATTTTCCTACCAAAGTGGCTCCATGGGGTCCCCAAGTTGACCCATGACTTGTCTTGGTCGGACATGACACATCCCATAAGGTTAGGACAGGTTTCTAGGTATTTTCATTTTATTATAATATCATTTTTTCCTTAAATTGCACTAATTACATCTAATCGCGATTAAAACTTAAAAGTTACTATTCACCAAAAATTATTTTAATCTCATTGAACCACATTTTACTTCTTAATGAAAACCATGTATGTCGGATTTTTGAAAATCAAATCACATAAGTGGAAAATTTTCATTTAAACAAAAAATCAGTTTCTTTAACCACAACTTAGTGGTTTCACTATTCATCAAAAATTGTAGTTTTTCAGAAAAATACAAAAACTTCAACCTAAGTTATATTTGATATTCTGAATTCAAAAATGATGTCTATTTTACAAAAATCAAATCATATATGTTCCATTAATTAATTTAATGATTAATTCCCGCTGTCATGACACATAACATGTTTTTATGAAATAATAAGTATCAAAAGATTGACACCGGTTTAAGTCCAATTTCAATGTAAAATTGCTTCCAATGACCACCATTGGATTAAATGGTAAAAATATATTTTAATTTCACATTAAAACCAATTAACAATATAATCTAATCATATAAATAAATTATATTAAAAATATGTTTTGAATTAAAATACATCATTTTTCACAATTCATTAAAAAATTGAACTTTATTGTAAAATACCAAAAATTCACAAAAAGTAAATTTTGATGTCCCTATCATAAATAATAAGTTTATTTTGACAAACATAGCTTATAAAATTGTCAAAATATCGATTAAAAAAATGGGTTTCCATCAAAAGGTAGTAAAACAATATTTTAAAAATGTTTGTGTATTCCATGCTTAAGATTGGATTTATTTTCATTTTAAGACTCTAAAACACTATATAATTCATTAATAGACATAGATAAAAATTTATATTGTTTATTACTTACTTGGGATGTTACATCCTCCCCCCTATAGAAAATTTCTTCCCCGAAATTTATTTACTTATCGAATAAATGGGGGTACTTATCCCTCATTGCATTTTCAGATTCCCATGTTGCCTCTTCCATCATGTGGGTTTTCCATAAAACCTTTATCTGATTAATCACCTTATGCCATAACACTTGCTCCCTATGGTCAAGAATCTGGACCAGTTGTTCCTCATAAGATAGGTTCTCTTCCAGCTGAACTACCTTTGGACTCAAAACATGAGATGGATCTAGCATATACTTTCTCAACATCGAAACATGAAAAACATTGTGTACCTGATATAAACTCGAAGGTAAATCCACTCAGTAAGAAACCGATCCAACTCTCTCTAGAATTTCATATGGTCCAATGAACCTTGAACTTAGCTTTCCTTTCTTACCAAATCGCATCACACTTTTCCATGGTGAGACTTTGAGAAAAACATGATCACCTACCTCAAAGGATAGATCCTTCCTCATGTTGTCCGAATAACTCTTTTGCCTACTCTGAATTTTTCTCATGTGTTTCTTTATCAGCTGAACTTTTTCTGCCACCTCTTCTACCAATTCTGGTCCCATCAACTTCCTTTCACCCACTTCATCCCAGAAAGCTGGAGTTCGACACCGCTTCCCATATAACGCCTCAAATGGATCCATCTGTTTACATGAATGAGAACTGTAATTATATGAAAATTCAACCAAAGAAAGATATTGGTCCCAACTTCCCTGATAATCCATAGTGCATGAAAGTATCATATCCTCCAATGTCTGAATTGTTCGTTTTGACTGCCCATCTGATTGAGGATGAAAAGCTGTACTAAAATTTAATTCAGCACCCAACGACTTCTGAAGGCCTTTCCAAAATTTAGAAGTGAACTTGGGATCACGATTAGATACAATGGAGAGGGGAAATCCATGTAACCTGAATATATCTTTAAGATAAAAACAGGAAAGTGGATCTAGGGAAAAAGTATCTCATATAGCAAGGAAATGAGCAAATTTAGTCAAGCGATCAACAAATAACCCAGATTGCATTATTACCTCGAGGGATATTTGAAAATCCCACAACGAAGTCCATGGATATACTCTCCCATTTCCACTCTGGAACTGGTAAAGGCTAAAGAATCCCATTCAGGAACATCCGCTCTGCTTTAACCTATTGTCATGTCAAATACTTCACAGTAAAATCAGCAATATCTCTTTTCATTCCATCCCACCAGTAATACTCCCGCAGATCTCTGTACATCTTAGTACTTCCAGGATGAACTGAAAAAGGAGAACTATGAGCTTTAAATAAACACTCTCTCTTCAACTGTGAATCACAAGGCACACACAATCTCTTCCCAAATCTCAAAACGAAATCATTATCAATGTTGAATTCAGGCAACTTAACTTTCTGAACCAGCACTAACTTTTTTTGCAACTCACTGTCTTGCTTCTATGCTTGCTTGATTCTATTTGATAGAGAATATTTCACTGATACCTGAAACAAAATAGAAGAACGTCCTGCACCAGCAACTTTTATGCCAAATTTCATCAAATCCTTAACCAATGTATCATGTTCCAAATACAACATTGCTAATGAATCATTACTTTTTCAACTCAAAACATCAGCCACTTTATTTTCTTTTCCCGGATGGTAATGAATTGTACAATCATAATCCTTGATTAATTCCAGCCATCTCCTCTGTCTCATGTTTAACTCTTTCTGAGTGAATATATACATTAAACTTTTGTGATCAGTATATATTTCACACTTTACTCCATAAAAATGATGCCTCCAAATTTTTAAAGTGAAAACAACAGCAGCTAATTCCAAATCATGTGTAGGGTAATTTACCTCATGAGTTTTCAACTGTCGTGACGCATAAGATATTACCTGATCATTCTGCATTAGGAAACAACCAAGTCCTTTCAATGAAGCATCACTGTAGATAACAAACTCACCATTCCTGGAAGGAAGTTCCAAAACTGGAGCATTCACCAATCTTCTTTTCAATTCCTGAAAACAATCATCACATTCTTTTGTCCAGATAAACTTAACACGCTTCCGAGTTAGCTTAGTCAGTGGACTAGATAACCGTGAAAAATTTCTTACAAACCTTCGGTAATAGCCTGCCAAACCATGGAAACTACAAATCCCTGTTACATTTGTGGGTCTTGGCTAGTCTTCCGCAACTTTTGTTTTTTCAGGATCAACAGTTATCCAATCTTTTGAAACAATGTGACCAAGGAAAGAAGTTTGTTGCATCCAAAACTCACACTTTCTGAATTTCCCATACAATTTCTTTTCATTAAAGGTTTGAAAAATAACCCTTAAATGTCTTTCATGCTACTCTTTAATTTTAGAAAACACCAAAATATCATCAATTAAAACCACCACAAACTTATCCAAGAACTCTTGGAAAATTCTATTCATTAAGTCCATGAATATAGCAGGTGCATTGGATAGCCCAAAAGGCATTACTAAAAATTCAAAATGGCCATATCTTGTACGAAACGCAGTCTTCGGAACATCTGCTTCCTTTACCTTCAGCTGATGGTACCCCGATCTCAGGTCAATCTTTGAAAAATATTGAGCTCCCTGGAGCTGATCAAACAAATCATCGATATAAGGCAAAGGATATTTGTTCTTAACAATGATATTATTCAAGGCTCTATAATCAATGCAAAGTGTCATAGAACCATCTTTCTTTTTAACAAATAAAAGAGGAGCACCCCATGGAGACGTGCTAGGTCGAATGAAACCATTCTCTAATAAATCTTGCAATTGATCCTTCAACTCTAAAAGTTCAATTTGAGCAATTCGATAAGGGGGTTTTGAAATTGGATTATCATTAGGAACTAAGTCAACAGTAAAATCAACTTCCCGATCTGGTATTATTCTGGGCAACTCATCAGGAAAAACATTAGGATACTCATTTACCACTGGAACATCATTAATCTAAACAGTTCCATTATTTTCAACGATGTGTGCAAGGTAACATTCATTTCCATATTTTACAAGTTTCTCGGCCACTTGATATGTTATCAATAGTAAGGGTTCATTCTTGTACAAAAACTGAAAGTCTTTCTGAAAAGAAAATTCATTAGCTCTACAGTCAATCTTAGAATTGTAAATAGAGATCCAATCCATACCCAGGATAACATCAAACTCTACTAGAGGTAATACTGTAAGGTTCACAAGTAGGTTCTTTCCACAGATAAGGATAGGAAGATTCTTATAAATTATTTTTGCCTCAACATTTCCCCCAGGTGTATTTACCAAAATTTCAGGAGTCATTTCTTGAGATGGGATTCCCATTTTACTAGAAATGTTTTCAGAGATGAAAGAATGTGTAGACCCCGAATCAAACAACACAATGGCATAATCTTAAAAAACAAAGTTCATGATACAACTTCATTTGATGGCCCGACATCTGCTGAAGTAGTTGCAAAGGATTTAACCACCCCTTTCTACTTGTAGTATAAATGCTTCCCATCACTCAAGCTCTTTGTTGGACACTCGTTTGAATAGTGACCCATCTCATTGCACTTAAAACATTTCACTAACTATAAATCAAATTTGAACTTACCATCACCTTGATCTTTTTCATTGCAATCACGATTCTTATGTACAATCTTACCACATCGGTAGCACTTTCCAGAATTCAGAAGACATTCCCCAGCATGCGTTTTACCACATTTATCACAAACTGGAAACATAGTTTTCATACCATCAAACTTTTTTGAAGAATTATTTCCTTTCTCCTGCCAACTCGGTCTCTTCTTCTGTTGGTTGTTATAGAACAATTGATCATCGACAAACTCCATTTCCATATTCTCAGCACATCGAACAAGATTTTTATAACTTTTAATCTCACAAGCAGCTAATGCCCTTCTATATTTTGGCTTTAATCCTGAGTAAAAACGATTGATTTTACTATCAAGGTCTCGGATAAAATTTAGAGCATACCGTTCCAATCGAGTGAACCTCTCTTCATAGGTAGCCACTGAGTCTTCCTCTTTCCTCAATTCCAAGAATTGATTTTCCATCCTAAGTCGAACAGCATTAGGAAAATACTTTTCAAGAAACATACCTTTGAATTCATCCCAGTCGAGAGCATCAATCTCATCAGCGTCCCTGATATTTTTAACCATCAACCACCACTGATCTGTTTCACCCTCCAAATGGTAAATAGCAAGACTAATATTTTGATTGTCTGAACACCCCATGACATCGAAAATCTTCTCTAGTTCTTTAATCCACCCTTCAGCTAGAACAGGGTCAGATGACCCTCTGAATGATGGGGGATGTTGCATCATGAAATGTTCCACCACTGACATGTTCCTTTGTGGTTGATCTGGCTGATCTCGTGCATGGATACCACCGCCATTTATCACTTGAGTCAACTGTGCCATTACAGCAACACACTGTTCAGTTCTAATTCCGACCATCTCAGGATGCTGATTCGGAAGGTTATTTCCTTCTGTATTCCTTCCAAGCACTGCTTTCATGTTTCCTCTGTGGAAAACCATTCTAAACAAAAATGTCTTAGATGAAGCAACATGGTAATCTTCAAATTATATATCATTTCAATTTGACCATAAAAAAATATTTTTGGATAATAATTTAATACAATTTTAACTCCTAATGTTATCTAAACTGACCTCTTATACCAACTATAAGGCCCCAGCCTTAAACCTTACTTAATATTGAGTTATTACAATATTACACATTGAGGATCATTTCGGTTTTAGAGTTTTAAATAATTAGAATATAAAACCTTCATTACATTCCACATTTAAACAAAGTGGTTATATAAAGATAATATTCATTTTTCCCATCAACGGAAACATATTTAAAATAAAACATGGATTATTTCGTGACACTTCCTTGACACTATCATTATATCATGTACCATTCCCTTGACCTGTGAATAACATTTCAAAAAACTTGGGATGAGCATAAAAAGCTCAGTATGGGTTATAAAAATATGGAAAGGAAATATGAGTTCATATATACATAAGATTGAAATCATACTATACCCATAAAACATAATCACTTTAACATACCTCATCAAATCATGAATAAATCATAGAAATCCTAAGACATAAAGGTAAATTGAGGCATTCATAACATTCTTACGTAGGGAGTAACCCTCTTGGTTACGTTTGGAATACCCATCATAGTATATTCCCTAAATCACTTCAGAGAAACCTTAACGTTTCACTCCTTCGCGTTACCCAATGCAATGGAGAGCTATATCGGGCTCACCTGCCCATAGTTTATCACGGATCCACCCGTCTTCATAATAATGCCCAAGAACCTCAACATAATCGTATCACATAAAACATGAATAAAGTAAACATAACATTTCTACCTTTCAATCCCAAGATATCAATACAACACATTGATAAAAAAGAATTATGAAAACCATTTTCAATACCAAAATAAAAGAAAAGTAAAACATGGTATTTATTTTTCTTTTAAAAAAAGGTATGGCTTGTAGAGGAAGCCAAAACTCAAATAATGGTCATGGCGGCGGAGAAGTCATTGTCACCGCATATGTACGACAAAAACATTCCCTTTTGTCATTTAGTAAATGCTTCGTATAAAAAAGATTCCTTTTGAATAAACGTAAAAGTCAAAGGGTTTCATACACCGTATAAAAGAAGGTTGTTTATAAAACAAAATATGCCTCAATGAAAGGAGATTGAGACGAAGTCCCATACCTCGGGTCCGACTTGACTCGACCGTTATTTAATCTCCTGAATAATAAACATGAGTTAATTTCTACTTGTTTAAGAACATTTTTAAAGTTCATTATTTCTTTTTTATCACTTATTTCCATTTCAAGAACACTATGTAATTATTTAAGTTAATAACGGTCGTTTTAACGATCATTGGTACTTGAGTCAAAAATAAACACTTTATAATTACATGTTGTTCATGTATCCATTATATCCATAATTATAATCATGATGTATATATCATATATATCATATATATCCATTTTATACATGCATTTATAATTTTACATAATCATTTAGAGGTATGAAATGAAATGCACCGTTCATGGAGACGGTAAGCCGTACGCACGCATGAAGGCTACTTTCATTTCTATTTCGTATTTTATATAATGGAATCATAATTATATAAAGGTATATTATAATTCTAGTGTAATATCATATATAATATCATAACTCCATCCTTTATACTTCCCACATATGGTATTTAACGAATCAAATCACTTTGAGGGGGTGGTAGTCTGCATATCCTTAAATGAAGATATCACGTTTACCCATAATGGAAACCATAAATGTATGCCCAAAATGAAAAATAAAGAATCTTAAGGAAAACATAAAAATATTATATATCATATATAAATATAGTGTCATCTTAATGGCCACCTTTGAAGGTGTTAAAAGAATGTTGAACAATCATCGTTTCGGGAGGCCGAAATTCTCCATCCACGGAAACAGTATGTTCTTTAACCATTAGATGTAGGTGTGTGTATGTGTAGCTCGAATCCTTCTTATAAAAACATACTAGTATATTTATTATACTAAAGTTGTTACAAAAGAAATGAATAAAAATAGTTTAGGGGTTGGATAAGTAAAATAAAACAAAAGGACTCAAGTGAAGACATTACCTTAAAATCGTGTAACTCCCTTTGGTTTGAGCTCAAAGGCTTCCTTGGGAAGACTTCTGCCCAAAGTGAGGCTTCAAGGAGTAAGAGAGGGATGTGGAGAGACAAAATGGGCAGGGGTTGGCCGATCCAAAGGCTTTGGATGTGTGGGTAAGGAGGTAGAGATGGGGGCCTTTTATAAGAGGAGAGGAGGGGCACTCTTGGAATGTAAAGAAATGTTACTTTATTTTAAAACGATTTTCGGATTAAAAAGGTCCCACATTGATATAATTCGAGGGTAAGGTGATAAGGGTTCGAAATCCACCCATCCACTAGGTTTTGGACATGCTTAGGTCATAGATTTTACATTATCATATCATTTTATTTAAATTCGTTTTTAATGAGGTAATCGCTGCATCATCATGATGTCATAAATAATTTAATTTATTTAATGTCTAAAAATTATAAAAAAATACTATGATGTAGGAAATCTTTTTAGATTTTTAATTAATATTTATAATAAATAATATGACTTGTATAACCCAATGTAAATTTTTTTTATTAAAATAACTCAAGTTTGTGTCATTTTAATTATAACATTAAATAAAAAGATATTAATTTCATTTTCCTACCAAAGTGGCTCCATGGGGACCCCAAGTTGACCCATGGATTGTATTGGTCGGCCATGACACATCCAATAAAGGTAGGACATGTGTCTAGGTATTTCCATTTTATTATAATATCATTTTTGCCTTAAATTGCACTAATTACCTCTAATCACGATTAAAACATAAAAGTTATTGTTCACCAAAAAATTATTTTAATCTCATTGAACCACATTTTACTTCCTAATGACAACCATGTATGTCATATTTTTGAAAATCAAATCACAGAAGTGGCAATGTTTCATTTAAACGAATAATTAATTTCATTAACTACCACTTAGTGGTTTCACTATTCATAAAAAATAGACGTTTTTCAGAAAAATACCAAAACATCACCCTAAGCTATATTTGATATTCCGAATTCAAAAATGATGTCTATTTTGCAAAATTCAAATCATATAAGTTACATTAATTAATCTAATGATTAATTCCCGTTGTCATGACAAATAACGTGTTTTTATGAAACAATAAGTATCAAAATATTGACACCAGTTTAAGTCCAATTTCAAAGTGAAATTGATTCCAATGACCACCATTGGATTAAATGGTAAAAATATATTCTAATTTCACTTTAAAACCAATTCAAAAGATAATCTAATCATATAAATAAATTAGATTAAATAGAGGTTTTGAATTAAAATACAACAGTTTTCACTATTCATTAAAAAATGAACATTATTGGAAAAATACCAAAAATTCACACAAAGTAAATTTTGATGTCCCTATCATAAAGAATAAGTTTATTTTGACAAACATATCTTATACAATTGTAAAATGATAGATTTAAAAATGGTTTTCCATCAAAAGGCAGTAAAACAATCTTTTAAAAATATTAGTGTATTCCATGCTTAAGATTGGATTTATTTTTATTTTAAGCCATTAAAACACTATCTAATTCATTAATAGACATAGATAAATATATCTATTATTCATTACTTACTTGGGATGTTATAGATAATATGGGTCCGTTTGGAAAAAGCATTTCCCATTGAAATATATCGAAAGACCTCCAAAATGGGAGAATGGATATAAGCCTCCTCCTGTATGATACATGGATTTTTCGAGTAACATTGTTGATAGGAACATTGGCCTATCCTAGGGCATGTTCCGCTATCATAGGGTGAGTCTCAACTAGAATTTGGATATGATCATGATCTCAAGCTTCTATAGTATACTTCTATTCGTTTTTCTATAGGGATATGAACATGAACCGAGGAATGTGACACTCCCACTTAGTGATCCCCATATAAAATGGGGATATGTGGCGTATCTTAGGAAATTGGAATATGTCTCTAGTATTTTGAAATAGGAATATAATCCTATATGGAGGCATATACCACTCTCAGTTGGGGTGCCCCTGTAGGAACTTTTAAATGATCTAGGTCCTTATGCCATATCCTTTACAATAATATGCCTATAATCCTCCTGGATGGGAGTGGGGATATGTACATTCTCCAGAGTATCCCTTTTTTCACATTTATCACAATGTTGTTCTTCTATGGATATCAGGATAAGAATTTATCAATATCACATGCATCTTAACTATAATATAACTGTTTAGGTCCTCTTTTTCTCTCACAATGCACTGGTACTTCAACAGGGCTTGTAAAAGAATATATGCATGAACTCTCTCATCTACCATGATATTTTGGTTGAGGTATATGGATGATGTGGGGACATAAGTCACACATTTTCTCCTTATTCCATCGGAATATGAAGATTAGATTTATGAACAGGGGAATTGATTCATTCCAGCCCCACGTTTTCTCCCTAGATATGATAGAAGACCATGTCTGAACTACCAGGGGTATGATCCTACACTATCGAGTTGGAAGCCTTCCACATTTGACAATGTTTCCATGATTTCCAAATAAGAGTATTTGGGAATGTGAACTATTGTTGAACACCCTCAATATTCGTCTATGGGGTATTGGAAATTTTGTGATATAATTGGGATTGGGATTGATATTGTATTGTATCAATGGTTCTCCTAGAAACATCAATTTCCACCATATGCTAAAGATGACTCAAAATGATCATGATACTGCCTAGTTTATCTTCTAGTGAGCAGGTTTTGTTCTGTTTAGTTTATCATCACGTGGTAATGATGTGAATATAGGTGGATAGGTAAAGATAAACGATCCAGGAATCCCTATAAATCTTATTAGGATAATTATCATTCTATAAATTATTCTAGTAATCGATGTAGTTTAAAATCATGTGGTACAGATAACATCCTCGTTGTTTAATTTCTTATAGTAATGATGTGAATATTGGTTCATGGGCCAAGATATAGTATCTAAAAAACACTACTTATCTCACATGGATGATAATAAAGATGTACATAGTTCTAGTAACCCATGTAGTTTAATGTCATGTGTTGAAGACATCAACCATAAAGGTTTACATTTTGGGGTAGGGATGTGGGTCATAAAGTATAACATCTTGCATTAAGAATGTTATACTTGTAGTCAAATTTCATGCATAAACCACATCATCCACAAAGTTTAACATCTTTCAGTGAGGATGATGATAATGCAGTTTAGTGTATTGCAGTAAGGACAACGTTAATAACCTATCAAGAGAGTGGATCATATAATGGAGTATGGATAACTCAATTTCATATTTAATGAGTTTTTGGGCCTTTGAAATGTATTATTCATGTACATACATATACCTCCAACCAATCCTTGAATACCATGGAGCTATATATTTTATGCACAAGACAATGATGGTAGGGTCAATGGATTTCATGCCATTTTAATCCTACCACATTCAACTTTCTTATTATTTGGAGTTCCCTGAAACTGTTTTCCATGGTACATTCATAATACATGGGGACATGTTTTTTTTCGAAAAGAGTTGCTCGTGTGAAATCTTGTATCGAATGATGGTAATCTATCCATGAGATGAATTTTTCTCATGCATGGCTACACATCTGGTGTTACACTTTTAGAGTTATTAAATGATGGGAGAGGGGATTCATGTGTTTTTTTGTTCCAATATCCCAATGTTCATCTACTCCAAAATTCATACTTTAATGAAAAATCAGCCATCAATTGTGTGTCTGAAACGTCTATGGTTTGGGAAATGATGGTCTTGGACTATCATCCATGACTCAATAATCTATCTCATCAACATGATCTCCATAATATTTTATTAATGTAATAGTTTAAATACCCAGGAACATGTCCTGATTAGAAGGAATATGCTTCTAAATGTGTTTCATAACGACATGGGAGAGAAAGGTGCTTCTTACGCATGTTATTTATGCCTCCATTGACTTGAGTGAAAGAATGATTCTAGTGAATAGGGTATAATGCCAATATTATTATTAGTTCAGAGAAAGGTGATTAAGCATTGGGGGTCTTGGATGATGGAGATGCATCCAACTGATTAAATGATCTTGACTATCCTAGATTTTTTGTGGGAACATATCAGGTCATATGTTTTCCAAAAAATCTCTGATGGGAAGGATGCAATTATGGAAATTCCCCCAGTCGTATAGGATTTGGAGAGGCAGAACAATGGTTGGGTTTAACACTTTTATGGATGAAAAATAAGAAAATTCCCCTAGCCCTGTGGGGTGGTAAACATCACTACAAGGGAAAATTCCATAGGAAAGTACCCATATATCATTTCGATGTAGATATGTCATTAGTATTAGAAAAATAATTTCATAGAGATCCCAATTATATTATTGGATTTTATTAAACCATTTTATGTAGAAATTATTTTAGCATCCCCAAGGGGATGGCTAATAGGAGCCATGATAAAACCATTTCCTCACTCAACAGTCGGGTGGTTGGATAATGACAAGAGTCCAGACATGAAACCTAGAGATTGAATCCACTACCACCTCTATTCAAATTATATATTTTCATTAACATCTAAAATACCAAAACAATTGGTGAAAATTTTTGTATATTCCTAAATGATACAAATAATATTTTAATTTCATTTTCCATTGACCCAATTTAGGCTAAACAGTTATGGATCAGATGATTTTTGGAGGGTATGAATGTACTATTCAGGTGGGTTTTTTTTCCATGTCTGATGAGGAGTCTTCAAATATGATTGATATTATATTGACTAAGACATATGTTGGTGGGTGGTCCTCCTCTATTAATTATCACATTTCGTGAGACTATTACCAATATAAAATTTGTGGGTCGGTTCCCATGGTAATGTTTGAGGGGTCAGTTCCCATGATACAATTTGAGGGGTTAATTCCCATGAAATTATTTGAGGGATTGATTACATTTTACCATTTAAGGGTTTGACTAACATTTTATCATTTTAGGGTCCATTTCCCATTATACATGTAATCCCAATTTCATTAAATACCCTAAAAGGAAGACGAGATGAATATGTGTATGATAGATTGAAATAGATACCCTTTCAGATCTTGATACAACATTAAAAAACACCCTTATCTCTTCTTACTGTAGCTATGTATGATGTATAATGAATTCATGCATGAGACATGATGATTTTTACTTGGCTCACCCTAATTGGGTTATGTCCAAGGAGCATACAATGGAAATATGCCAATATACTAAATCCACTATGACTCACTTCCAAATTACATGGTTCAGGTTAGATCACTTCTATGCCCAGGATAACTTCCTTTACAACATTTAGGGCTTTTTCACTATATTACCAAGGGTCACTCCCTTTTTCTCTTTCACTGGCTCATTACTAGTGCAAAGGATCACCGTTATCCTCTTTGTTTTATAACATATCATGGAAGCAAACCCCTCATAGTTTATAGAACATCACTACCCTTAATTTTTATAAAGGCACACATCCTAAACTATAGATAGATACTTTTATGATGTATCTTTTTAACCCATATTTGAAATGATATTTTCTTTACACTATTAATTTTCAAAAATAACTCTTACAGACTATTCCTCCATAAACATCCTTGATTCCTCTGTAAACACTATTTCAATTTGTAGCACACGTGCTTCACAGACCACTTCTCCTTTGGGGACTGACACTCCTCTGTAGACCACCTCTCTTATATAGAAAACATCTCCTTCATGGACCACTTATCTTCCACAGACTATCCAGACATCATGGAGGGATTCTTCCTCCATGGACCTCCCACAATTCTGCAGATTTTTTCTTCTTCATGAATCACCCTCACTTACTCAAATCCATTATCCTATATGAATCCTTTTCCTTTTTGAGCTTTAGAGCAATGGGAAATCCTGTCATTCAATCCTTTATCACAAACAACACCCCTTCATGAACATCCTCACTAATTTCTTTTCGACTTTATCTAAAATATTTCGATATTAATGATATTTTTATAATGAAAAATTCTCTTTATTATAATGGTATTATCAATCCTTATATTGAAAAATGACTCCAAAAATACTATTGATATGTTTTAGCCAACTATTTGATGCGGTAGAGCCATCACCACTAAATACTTCTCTCACAGAGTGTTGTTCCCACCATGGTCCACATACCCCCTCTATACCATCACGATGGACGATCTCTTCCACAAAAAAAAACCATTCATAGCTCATAAAATCACTTCTTCATGTTTGTAAATAATGATCCACCCCCACGTAACCAAAGAATTACAAGAACCGCATTCATAAAGGGAACAAAAAGTCTTCCTATGAACCATTTCCCCTACATATTCTTCATACCGTGCTTCATGTTCCACAATGTGTTGTTATGTGGAATACTTCCTTTTCCAAATTTCCATCATCATTCTGTGTATCTTCTACAAAGTCTATGAACTGTACTCCATGGTCTGTGAACATTGTACTCTTTAATGGAATGTATCCCTTTCCAAACCAAACTCTTAATTTTGAGGCCCACAATTTTTTCAAACACTGGGAAACTATGCAACCTTAAACACCTTATTCATAAAACCCCATCCATACAGATTGTTTTTTTATTCTAGAATTATCATAAATCACAATCACACAAAAAACACAAAGAATAGACCATGATGAAGGATTTCCCGATAATCCCACCTTTGGATTGATGAGAACTCTTCCATAAATTGAATCATCATTAAATCTTCTTATATATTTTAACAAAATTGGCTTCATGCAATTAATATAATGATCAATGATTTATTCAACACATACTCTAAGCCCACATGAGCCACGATCGGTGTGAGAGACAATTGTAATATGAAATTTTCAACATTGAATCACTTCATTTAATTCCAAAACCACTCGCCTTCTTTCATCACAAACCTAAGATATTGTGATATGTAATATTTGGTTGATCACTTCTAGAATCATCATATATAGTTCTCCCCCTATATCATTTCCCCCATATCATCTTATCCCCATGTATTGATTATGTAATTTTTCACCTTTATATGATTTCTTTACCCTTTATCAAAGAACCCATAGGTAACTTCTTCATATTATACTATAGGGTTAAGAAAATAGATTAGAATATTTGTGAAAAAAACCAATCCTTAGGGAGGGGGATCCAACATATTTAGTTTTTCATGTGCGGGGAGTCAACTGAACCCACATTGGAAATAGATACATTTAATATTATTCTTTGGGTATGGACTTTGTCAAAATATCTTAAACCTAAAGTTCTATAAAAACATACTCCTACATCAGAATACCTTTATCCAGATTCTCCTTCCTAAAATGATTCTTGATTTCAATGTTAATTGTGCATGGGTGATGAACTAGATTTTTTTTCTACTCTTTTTTTCACATTAATTATTGTAATTGTGTCTGATCAAAGACTTTACATCAATTTCCATATTACCGAGCTATTGTTGCATCAATAATAATAGTGTGTATTATTTTAAACCCACAATATAGTTGGATTTTGTGGTGGTCAATGAAATTCAGCCTTTTTTCATTGTTTTCTAATAAATACACAATATGCCAAGATAAAATGTTAATCCTGATGTCAATTTTTTATCATCTTCTAAACTATACCAATATGAATTTGTACATCCCAATAACTCATACTGATATTTGTCATTATACACCAAATCGAAATCCACTGTGCCCATGATATACAAAAGTAATCATTTCAATATAAGAAAGTGTGTTTCAATGGTATTTCATTAATATAATGCTTCATGGCATGTGGTAAAGACAATATTTTATCTTATCACCATCATGTATAATTGACTTCCAATGACATTCATGTACTCTATGATATGGAAGGTATTTCCATCATCATTCCATGATAGTTCCAACTGGCTATCCACTAGAGTTTTTATCTCCTTGAAATTATCCACTCCAAATATTCTTTGAACCACCTTGGAATATTTGGATTAATAAATAAATTTTTAATTCATTCCTTGTGTAACCATTAAACTGAAAAAAACATCAATTCACCGATCATCAACATTTTAAATTCACTTTTCCTAATTTTGGAAAATTTCTTGCATTGACCTTAATCAAATCCAACATTGATTATGTCTTCAACATATACTTGCACCATTATCCATGAATTACTATAATTGTTGACATATATAATGTAATCTACTCCAACATGTTGAAAATAAGGCTTTCTAAGAAACTGCTCTAGCCTTGAATACAATTCTATGGGTGCATGCTTCAAATCATATAAAGCCTTCTTCAGAGGAAAAAATATGTTATCAGTTTCATGAATGTGAATCCCATATAGCTACTAAATATAAAATTATACAACTGGAAACCAATTTAGAAATGTTTTCATGATGTATATCTGGAAAACCATGATCCTTTTTGGAAAATCTATGGAAAAAAATATATATTGTATCTAGACTTTAAACAGGTTAAAAATTTTCATCAACATCAACGAACTCTATTTGAGGGTACCCTTTGAATAGTTTCCATGGTTTTTTTAAAATTACCACACCATATTCATTCATTTTGTTGTGAAATACCCATTATTCCCAATGACATTAGTATATGTTTTCTTCGAAACAATATACCATTTCAGATTCTTTTCAATTTGGTATATCTCTCCATTCATAGCCTGAACCCGATTGTTATGTCCATATACATCATCAAAACATATAGGATTAGCCACTGATATGTATTATAATTTTTGTAGAGTCTTCATCTTCATTTCCTAAACAGGAAATGTTTGATCACCAATTATGTTACCTCAATCAATTTTTTATTATCTCTTCTACCATGGTGAAGATACTGAATTTTTTTCATCCTTTCCATTATACAAATCTTCTTCTAAATTATCCTTTGAAACTATAACATCCCCTGATCTAGTTATCTCTTCATCACTATCCTCCCAAGACAGATCATAAATTGATGAATATTTTACTCATTCATTGTAGATATATCATGACTTTCAATAACTTCTCCCATCCACCAATGAAAGAATTTATATGCTTACATTTTCTTTGAGTATCCTCGAAGAATCCATTCATCTACATGGGAATCAAACTGTCTATTATTGTCTTTATTGAAAATGAAACACTATCTTCCAAAGACTGTAATGTACTTTAACATTGTATTCCTTCCATTCCAAAGATCATATGGAATCTTCTCTTCTTTTGGACCTAATGAAGCTCTATTTTAAGTTTAGACTAATTTCATCATTTCATCATTCCAAAAGTTCTCTGGTAGGTCTTTCTTAATGATCATTTTTCTATCTACGTTGTTGATAATTTTGTTTCTTCTATAAAATAATCCATTCTACTGTGGAGTTCTCAGTACTAAAATGTGGTACTTTTTACCATGTTTATCGAGATAATACTCCACATGAATATACACGAACTCGGTTTCATTATATTTCTTGATCATATTGATTTTCTTAACCTGCATCCTTTCAAATCATCATCAATATCATGCATTGAAACTGAACACCTCAGATTTTTGGGTGATGATTGATACCCATGATATGCTGCTAACATCATCAATGAAGATAATAAAGTATCACCTCCAATAAATATCTCATGGTGACAAATATCCACACACATCAATATGAACTATCTCAAAAACACTTGTAGAATTTTTTTTCCTTATATGTCTTTCGAATGATCATACATTGCTGAAAAGTATCACATGTCTGAGTATGATCATGTGAAACCAATGTATATCACGAGAAGTATCATAATTGAATAGATCATAAATATATTTTTAGATAATGTCATGAAGGTATTTATTCCATAACTTATTTTCCTCTTACATATATAGAAATAATATATCTTCTTCTCCACTCATAAGATAATGATTTTATTTCGTATACTTTCCCTGCAAAACTACTTCACCATCTTTTTCCTTGATGACAAATTAATTCATAGAAAATCTTATGGAATGTCATGAGACACATTATTGACTCACATGATGCATGTGGTTAATAATACCGTCAAAAAATATATCATCAATATGTATCAATATTTTTTGATAACATAGATTTTTCCAAGACAACAATCTTCAGGCCTTCAACATTACTAAATCTTATGATACCTTACTTATCATACATAATTTCGACTAGAAAATCATCAATTACTATCATATGAGAGGTGAATTCACTATCAATGATCCTCATTAAAATGTGATATGATGCGCTAAATGAACTATCTACCACCAGTTCCTATTAAACTATCATTTTTAATCCTTTTTTTAGATTTAATACCTGGTATGTACTGATAATCTCAATCCAACTCGAAGCATGATGGACCTGCTACATATTGTTGAGGTAAAAAGAAATTTATAAATTTTATCTAATTTGATGATAACAATAACTCCTTCTTATGGCTATATTCATTCTGATATAGAACATTTCTCTACATTATTTACGAGATGTATATTTACTTGTTCTAGAATCCTCCACAGCTCAAATAGTGACAATAAAATGTTGTCCTGGAATATTGATCACAATATTGATGTCTATGTGGGACTGTTTTTTGTGATACCTATTTTATATGGAATACACATTTTTTGAGTGACCTGTATTTTCACAATAATAGCATCTTATGCATGTTTCATTCCTGTATGGAAAATATGAACTATTGGTTCTCCCTTAGGATCTCTGAGTCTTCTGATTCCGATTCATATGCATATCAATATGATACCTTGGGGTGGGAGTTTTTGTACTTAATTCACCAATTTATACATTTTTATCAATGCCCATTCATTTTATATCATTCTGATTAATAATTATCCTTTCATTAAATTCCATTATCTGCATCACTAGGACTCTAAATTCAACATTTCCTTTTTCTTTTACATTTCTGTCTTTCTTTGTTAGAATAAATTATTTGTCCAAAACATTTAATATTATTTTTTACTAATAGATTCCTCTAAATGCTATTCAATACATTTGATTTAATATTTTCTAGTATTAGTAATACTATCGATCTTGTTTATTTCATCAATTTTGAGTTTGTACTAAACCACCATTTCTATTATTTCTGGCATTGAAGGCTTCAGTTTTTGAATTTCTTTATTCATATCAAATATATCTTTTTTTTTGCTACATATAATGTTTTTCATAAAATATCAAACTCTTGGATTTCTTTATTTTGGCACTACAAACATCTACCTCTTCATAAGATTATTCTAATTCAGCATGTAGGTCAAATATCTCTTCTATTTATCCCTCATCTATATCTAATTTTCCCTTGTATGAGAATTCACCACTACTTCCTCCATAATATTGAATTTATAATCCTCTTAGTCATCAAACTCTTCTTCCTCATATTAGTATGAACATTCAACTTCTTTTGAAAAAAGTTTCTTATTTTTGATGAAATCTATATTTTCCTTCTCCTACCATTCACACTGGGTGAATACTTATTCTAGAGAATTTCCTTATTTTTTCTTTATTTTCATCTTCAAACTTATTTGGATGATATTTTAAAAAATGGACAATATTTCCACATCAAAAGAATGCATGTGGATGTTTACCATTGAAATTTTCTATTCCACTTTGCAGATTTGAAGATAAAAATTACATGATATCATCCAAATTGTCTTCCACCTGACTATTTTCAATAGAGAATTTATCTGCGGCCTTTAATGGAACTTATTCAGACATCCCCTTTTCCACGTTATCATTATCATCATTCTTCATTTCATATGGAATAGAATTTCTATTAATGTAACCCAATGTCAGCTCATTACGGTATTTCTCTTCCAATTAAAAAACATTCAGATTAAACAGAGGTGTATGTTTTCTCCAGATACAAATGATGATTATTGTATCAACAATAATTTCTTTTAGACCACACATAAAATCCAAAAAACATTCACATGATGAAGTATGGAATCAGGAAACTCATAATGTAGCATTTTGAAATTCTCATGTTTATTACATAGAAATTGCATCTTTCCTTATATGACTTTGAGTCACCCTCATAAATGTTCAATTGATTTTCCCACATAGAATTTATTGTTTCACATGACATCACATTCATATAGATTAAATTGGATTGGTATCTTCTAAATAGTTAATCTATTTTTCATCAACATCCAATTTCATTCTATCAGATTATGATAAAAAAACATTGTTGATATTGGCTAATATTCTATGCATAGAAGTGGTAAATACATCCATTCCTAATGATCAGAAGTAGTTCTGCATCCGATTCCTCGAAAATTGAAAATAAAATTCATCGAAGTTCATAATTCATTTGTGATTGAAAACCTCCATTTCTTCCACTGAGACAAAACCACAAACATTAAACCATTACCAAAAATTAAAATGTAATCCCAATTATGTAAAATACCCAGTGGTGGGGGGGGATCAAGGTATGAGAGATTAAAAAAATTGAACCTTCGGATAATGTTTTTTCACTGAAAAACAATATTATCTATTGTCTCCCATATAAATATAAGAAAATTAATTAAATAAAGAATAATAGACATTTCTTTTTACTCAGTTCACCCTCAATGGAATACATCAATGGAGGATACAAAGACTATGTTTCAACATACCAAATCTGCTAAGGTTTACATCCAAATTACAAGGTTCTGGATAGATCACTTCTATGCCTTGGAAAACATACTTTATAATATTTTGGGTCTTATCATAGGATTACCATGGGTCACTCCCTGTGTCTTTTTCTCTGCCTCACTGTTAGTGGAACGAATTGATATACTCCTTTTCACATTTCTCTTAGAAGGGATCGACTCAATGTTTATGGACTGGTAGGTACCTTAATTTTAATGAAAGCATGCATATCAAACTATATATAGATTCGGTGTTTATGTCCCTTTTCCACCATGCTACGAAATCCACATTTCCTCACACTATTAGTTTGTGTAAATTACTATCATGAACTATTCCTTCATTAATTTCCATGAGTCCTCCGTGAACTCCACTGCACTACATATCACAAGTTATTTGTTGAAAACATGTCCTCTACAGACCATCTCTCCTCCTTATAACCATTCTACTTCATATACCAATTCTTCTCCATTGACCAGTTCTCCTTTTGGGACCTCCCCTTTTTCACAGAAATATTCTTCCTTCACAGACATCATATGATTCACTAGACTTTTTCTACTTAGGGTATGACCTCTAATTATAAAGATCATTTCTCCTCCATAGATCCCTTTACATTGTGAGTTCTAGATGCCTAAAAAATCCTTTTATAGAATCCTGCCTCACGATATCTTCCACATTGTAGTCTTATTCACGAACTTATTTCGAAATTAGCTAAAATAGTCCTGGAGAAATATCTTTTTCTAATGAAAATACATATTTGTAATAATGGGATTAGCGATCCTTATATAGTCAAATATATCCAATAAAATCTCTAATTGATTATACCAAATCATTATCTATATTGAATCATTCACCGTGGAGCACTTCTCCCCTGAACTGTTTTTTCCTTCGTGGTTCGTGTATGGCCTCTATTCCATCATGTTAGCCAATCTATTCCATGAATGAAACCATTCATGGATCATCAAATCACTAGATTTTTTTATAAATTATTATCCATCACATATACTTCAATAATTCCATGGATCAGGTTTTTCTGTAAACCATAGGAATTCCCACAATTCATTTTCCCTATGCAGTTCGCACAACATTCTACACGATCTGTGTAGGTATACTATTTAGAATCATATCATTCAAAATTTTCTATCACCATTCCATGTACCTCAATAGCGTTCCGTGAACTATCCATCATAGTATGTGAATGGTGTACTCCTATGTGGTAAATCATCCTTTTCGAAAAACTATTTCTCGATTTTGAGACCCAAAAGTTGACAAACCTAGGGAAATTTTGCCACCATAAACACCTGCACTGAAAAACACAATCCATATTGATTTGAATTCATATAGATCAATCAACAAACACAATCACACCCAAAACACCAAGGAGACACATTAATGTATTTTTTATTAATAATATAGTTTGAGGGGATGGTTCCAAATATACCATTTCACAGGCTAGAGCACATTGTACTGATTAAGGGGCTAGTGCCCGTTGTCTCATTTTAGGGATTAGTTCCCATATCGAAGATATTATTAGGGAGAAATATGAAAATTATTTTCCCCACCATGTGGCTTGGGGTTCTACCTAGGATTCCATATTCCCCAAGGCTAGTTGTGATGATGTTAGATGATCCTAGATAGTGATGATATGGGATTGATTCTAGGCCACTGTTAGGATACAATAGTGGGAATGAAGAATATTTTCAGTAAGAGGGATATAAGACTACTCTAAATATATAATTATTGGATAAGCTTGGAGATCCATCCTACTAGATTCCCAAGCATGGAAATTCAGTGTAGTCATAACTTCTTTTTCTGGTCCTCATGGAATCATGATCACATGTCGATGATGATGAACATAATGGATTGAAACACTCTTTTGAAGATCCATAGTGACTGATTTTACATGATGATTTACCTCATTAAACTCCCCCATGTAGGGAAGGAATGCATTGTTTCACTCTAGGTATAAGTCCACAATGTAGTTGAATGTGTCAAAAAAGGAAACTTCTTATGTTAAGGCATGTCATATGAAAGAAGAATATCGGTAGTTCATCTTCCACAAAATTACAAGGTCCAATTATAGTGAAAGGATGGAGGTGGTGATGCAGTACTATTAGACCAAGACATTAAGAAAACTTTACTAGATGTGTTGTGTTGGTGATATCATAAGTCGTGACCTCGTTTCTAAAGGTTCTTGTCTTTTGATCCTGTAATTCATTGGCACATTTTATTATGTAATTTCAATTAAAAGAAATATGGATGGTCCTGGAGAAGATACAAGACATTTAATTTGTGAAGCATCATATATAAATCAACATGTTTGATGAATCAATTTCATAGATAATGGATTAAGTGGAAATACATTATTTTTACAAAAGGTTCCATGATGTTAAAAGAAACATGTTGGGTTCATAATTTTTATTGAAAAATTCATGTAAAATACTATCCTAATGGGAACGAGACAATCTATAAATTTGGAAAATGAATGGGTTGACACAATTTCTTTATTTTCACATTAACATTTCCAATTTTGTTTCCTTAGTATTATGTGGTTGGGATGAGGTTTATGAATTTATTCTTTGGGGATAAAATCCTTTATCAATCTCTTATTTAAGATTCACCATTGATGTAGTCTTTCTTAGTAGCACCCAATAGTGACATAACCCATAACATAGTACGAAACTAAATTCTTATGGAAGATGGTCTTTTAGGGATTCAACTCCAACAAAACATAAGAACTATAATTGTTTGAGAGGGGGAGGATAGGCTCATAACACCATTTTGAGGGGAGTAATTTCCTACTATGATACACTATTATATATATAAGATATGTTTTTGAAATTCTTATGAATATCTAATAAAAGGCTTCTTCCCCGATTTAAATAGATTTTTTTAGAAGGTATATTGATAGGAGAAACCATGTGCATGTTGAAGGTTCTACATCACTCTATAATTTATTTATGATGAATTGGTTTGTAACCATGTATTTGAATAATAGTGTTTATTGACATCTAGAGAACTAGCTAGTGTCTTGGAAATGGAATTGAACCTCTTGGTGGTGTCCTACATATCCATTGAAAAACATAAAATAAAACCCAACTTGTTCATTTGACATTGTTTAAGGATGTGTGGCTAGAGCCATTCATTTAATTTAATATAATCTATTAAGGATGAAAATTGCATGCTCATGAAATTGAAAGGTATCCATAACATATTTTTTGTGACATGAAATGGATTCTATGTATTTTTTATAGAGGCATCTATTTCATGATAGATATAGAATCAATGGCCATGGGAGGGAGTTATTTTTACAAGGATACCATGGAATACTTCATTAGGATTATTAAACTTTCAGATAGGGTGAGATGTAATCATACATAAATCATGATGAAGATAACTCCTTGGGGAAGTCGCATTATGTTATTGGTAAAAAAAACATTGAGTCTCTAATCCCATGTGATTATTCCTCGTTGTGAGAAACAAGAGATAATAGGAGATCAGACACATTACATTTGAGGATATTTGAGTGGGGCATTCTCATTAATGTTTCCCATTAGTGGTATCATTACCCATACCATGGAATATATTGTATGGGGTTTGGGATATATGTGGTAATCATATGTATCCTATTTTATAATAGGAATCATAGTTTTCATAGTTCAACTCATCCCTAATCCGCTAATGGGATTGAGGTACTACTGGGCATGGTTGGGGAATATACAAAACATTATTCCCACATATGAACCCAATTATCATCCACTTATGAAAAAAATATGGATGTTATGCCTATGAGAGATAGAGGGAATCACATTAATGTGGTTCACCCAATAATCTAGAGTCTTAGGAAGGTGTCTTACTTATCCTAGTTAATATATGAATCATAGTTCTCGTGGTTTGGTTACCCCTTAAACCGCTAATGGGATAAGGTGGGTGACCACTTTTTTAGACATCATTATAACCCCCATAGTTTTAGGAATACTAGGGGATTATACGAGGATGAAATCCCTTTTCATGTTCAGTCATTATAGGGGAATGCTACACATCTTGGTTATACCAGAAATTAGAGTTCATATAGTTCAATGATTCTAGGATTACACACTAAGGCTAAACATATATGCAATATATCACATATTATTCTAGTGATCAGAGATTACATACAAAGGATTGCAGTTAGAATACTCATTATGTATCAATTGATAGATAAAGAGAGTCGGTGACCATAAATGGAATGTTCATGTACATGACACTAATAGGGTCACATTAGTGAATATACCTTTATTATTCATCACAGATCCCGCTAAAACTGGTATGTGGTTTATGTATCTTGGATGGGATCCACATGGAATTGTTATAGGTGTATTGACTAGATGAAGTGGAAATTTCCTAGAGGATTGTTCTGAAGGGGTTTGGATACTAGATGGACATGTCTTGATTGTCTTCCTATCGTGTTTGGGGTATCTATATGAAATAGAAAAAACTTCCAAACCATCATTCTGATCATTTCTCTGGGATTAGATTCTTTCACATAAATAAGGTATAATTGTCCTAAATGATTCACATTACCTAACAAGACATGTATGTGGTCTTATGCATGATCGAATTAGATATGAACATAATCGGTCTCATGATTGACCAGACTTGTTTTTATGTAGTTTGATGACAATGATAACATATCTATTTCATATCACAAGATCATGATGACATGTAAAAGATGGGATCGAATGATTGAATTTATCTTTCAAGTATATTTTCTCATAATCTAGGCAGAAAGTTCCAATGTTTTTCACATAATCCACACGACTTGTCCTCATACGATCACATAACATTACAGACTTCTCAAGCTGTTGTTGCGAGATCAAACTGAATTTTCCTTAGACAATCGCATGTCCAAACCGACGTGTTAATCGGAAATTTCATGACATTGTAGACATGTCAATAAAATGTGAGGATATAAAACCAACTTTTCAGGAAATTTTATTACAATAAAAGTTATACAACCAAGTCCAACGATTGACATCACGATTCGAATTAAGAATATTGAGGTCACGTCCTACTTAATTAATCACGTGGAGAGGTCTCATAATAATTCTAATGATTATGAACTTAACTAAGTGTTAATGGTATATACAATAAGGGTCATGACCCGTAGCCTCAGGAAAAACAATTATACAAGGAGTAGGGGTTAATAGTTAAGTGCTTGATTGAAAATGAACTTTTTAGGGATTTCATGGTGATAAAAGGGAATTATCACAAGTTTCAAGGACACACACATACATAGGGGTTTACCCATGATGGTACCACATGTAGCAAAACCCCTCATGACATTCACATTACCGTAATTGCATATATTAAGGTTTTATTATATGATGTAGATGGTATTTACATTGGCTCATACACATTCCAAATCCTTTTGCATGTCAATGAGGGTTTTCATATTGACACCACTAGACACCCGGAGTCATTAGATCTGCAACACCCTCTTTAGGTCTTGGGAAAGTTTTTATGTTCATATAAAGGGGGTACCATTGATTCCATTACATACATAGATGATGTAATACACTTCATGGTTGGGACAAGTGCATGACATATGGGAGGAATAATTTCTCGAGTCGACACTGATAGGCTTAGAAAAGGATTACCATGGTACTAAGGGTTTCTGGTAGCACAAGATGCATGTGAACTGGTGTATGAATGTAAAATCTAGTATTTGTGTGCTTTATGTTCATGGAATTGTCCTACGACATCACATGAAGTTGTAGAGATCATGTAATCATGTAATCTATTGTAATTACTTATGATGTATGATTTGAATGTTAACTAGGGTTTTCATGGATGAGTGGAGGTTACGTATCAATTGGGATGCACATGATGTTATTTTTCTATGTGATCATGTGATCTTATGATTTTCCCGAGAATTTTTCTTGTGGTGACATTTTTGTTGTAGGTTCTTACAACATGATGCCCATAATTACCTAAGAAATATCTCCAAAGGCAGTGACTGGCCACTTTACTTATCCAATTATCTCATTCCTCTCCTTGCATGGATATCTTTTTAATGGAATCATGCTATTTTTTGGTTGAATAATGTTGAGGTTTATCTCCCTTTTCATGGTGGTAAATCTATGTGAATCAACTAAGGTGGTGGAGAATTCATGGTATCAACATCACCTGACCTCAATATGGCTGAGTTTGATATTAATTTCATTATGTTATGGATCTATAATGATCACTAGATTAGTATATTGTTATAAGAACATTCATGATCAATGAAAAAACTATTGATATAATTTATTTATTCAATCAATAAAATATTCAGAGGGAGGGTGGTTCAAAAGGTCATAATCATCATCTGATGACTTGACGACCAACCACTAAAGTGTCACATGATCTCTAGTTACCCATTTCGTGTTCCAATGAGCAATTACAAAGGGACTAACATAATCATTCATGGGGATTTTCCAATGAAATATGCCATTTTATTTTTACTATGATTCCACATGAATGCTTCATATATGTTCAAATTAATTAATCCAATAAATCCTTCAAAAGACAAATGATTATAGTGGTCATAAATCTAATGCGCCAACATCTAGGTTGTCTTCTCATAGTCATGTGATTAAAAGATCATCAGAAAATGGTTTCATTAACTATTATAATTTCTTACACTTGGCCACTAATTCTTGTAATTGGATTCACATGAATTATTATCACAATTTTTTTGTTCTTCGGTTGTATCTGTAGGCATAAAAGATGAAGTTGAATTCATTGTTTTAATGTAATTTAGTTTTCCATTGAGATTTTAATTTAACAAACGTGGAGGACTAGTAAATGTGATATCGGATAGACAATGTGTAGGTGGATGAAGGTATAATATTATCCCTTTCTCACTACATGAGATCATTTTGAATTTCCACATATCGTGATCAATTTATTTTTAACTCGTGATGTGTAGGAATGAACAGATGGCTCAAGTCAGTGGAATCAAGGTTCAAATAACTATTCATATATATTTATTTTGATAATGTGAAAATTTTAGTCAGATTCCATCCTAAATAAAAACACCACAGTGCTAAATCTAAACCCTTATACCACCTACCACGATGGAACCTCCACTCCTATTGTACTGCTACCCTACAACATGTCTATGCCCGTCATTCATGGGAATAGACTTGAACACCCTCTACCACTAATTATAGTTGTTCAGGGAGGTTCCCCCTAGCCATTTTAGGTGACTCCTGCAAAATCCTAGGATGAACAATCAGTGCATCTTGTGTTGGTTGGAAAATTGTTTTGGAAAGGGGAAATAATACTGTGAGATACTTTTAATAATATAGAATGTATAATGAGTGAGTCCGATTCCCAAAAATGTATCCCCATTACACAAGAAATAAATTATTAAAATATGAAACCATTAGATTTTGTATAAAAATAATGTCAGTAATTTTTCATTTTCATAAAACTTCTAAAACATCGATGTTAAAGTGAATATCACACAATTATGGTTGTCCAAATTTTTGTTTCTTAATAATGATGTGTATAATATTATGATGAAAATTTGATTATAGGGGGTTCAATTCCTATCTCAATCTAACATGTTGGTTTTATATTTTATTATTTGTTCCTTAGAATCTCTCAAAGGTTCCCATATCCATTTTTACTTTTAGACCTTGTTTCTATAAGAATGTGGTCCTTTGAGGTTTCAAACCCAAAAAATGATGAAGAACTCACATTATTGAGTGGATTGGAGGTCATGGTCATCACACCCATTTTAGGGAATTATTTCCCACTCCAAGTCTCTCATATAGATTTAAGATTTGTTTGTAAAATACTTCCTAGACTCAGATACAGGGCTGGTTAGACCTGTGTCAACATCTTCACTAAGATAATTTATTCATGAGAATGACTGTGTGTATGTCATGGGTTCTCCATAAATATATTATTTAATTATGGTTCACTAGATTGTGAACATGTTCAAGAAATATATTGTTTGTTGTTTTCAAGGGGAGCAATTGGTGTATTGGAGATGGGATTGAACCTTTAAAAGGTGTCTTATGTATCTTATAAAAAACATGAATAAAAACCCACATATATTTTTTGAAATAGATTAATGTCGTGTGACTAGATCCATCCATGAATTTTAACCTCTTGTGGTAAGGATGAAAATATCAGGCTAAGAACCCAATGAGGTGTCCAACATATGTTGTTTGAGATAGAAATCAAAGTCTATAAGGTTCTATGATTGGAGTATATATCGTGATATATACAAGAACAGAGGTTGTGGACTTGACATATATATAAAAGGATTCCATGTATTAATTCATTTGGAGTATGGACATTTCATCAATGGTGAGATGTAATCAGACTTAAATATCAATGAATATACCTCCCTAGGGAATTCTCATCATGTTGTTTTTACAATTAATTTCAATTTCTATGCCCAAGTAAGTCACACTCAGTGTGATAGAATTGAGATAAAGGGGGATCAAACACATTTAATTAAAGGATATTTGAGTGGCCATTACACATTAATAATAACCTTTATGAGGTATGATTACCTTTATAATGGAGGTTATAGTATATATCTCAGTCCTTGGGATGTATTATTGAGTATCCTATTTTATAACATGAATTACAGTCATTGTAGTTCGATTCATCCCAAACCCGCTGAGGGGTCTGAGGTACTGTGGGGCATGGTTGGGGCATATATATAAAATGATAAACATGTATGAGACCAATTATCAAATTTATGATGGATGAAAAAGGAATGTATGACTATGAGAGATGGAGGGACTCACATTAATGTTGTTTCCCAAGGGAGATCGGGCCTTGAGAAGGATTCTTAGTTATCCTGTCTATTTCTGGAATTAGATTTCTCATAGTTCATTTACCATGTAATACAATTATGGTCTATGGTGGGTGATCACTATCAAATACACCATTGGTATCCCTATGATTTTAGAAATTATAGAAGTTTATACAAGGATAGAGTCTCTTTTGGATCTTTTCCAACTGAGGGGATTCCCACGTATCTTGGTTATAACGGGAATAAGATGTATCATAGTTCAGTGGGTCAAGGATTACACACTTAGGATTCCCTTATATGTAGGAAATACCATATTATGCCACCCATCAGGGATTTCACACTATGGTTTGCCTTTGTAAAATTAATTCTATATCTTATGAGATATAAAGAGAGATAGGGATCACAGATGGTATTTCCATGATCAAGTCACCAATAGGGAAACATGTGTGTGTAACCCTTTCCGATTAAGGACACATCCCATTAAAAGGGGTATACAGTTTACGGTTCTTGGATGGGGTCCACATGGATTCGTTATAGGTGTATTTGTTGGATGAAGTGAACATTTACAAGGGGTGTTTCCTAACGTATTTTTTCACCCTACTATACATGTCTTGATTTTATTCTAGGCATGTTTCTGACATCATTTTATCATTTTAGAAATGACCAAGGGTGTCCCCCTGATCAATTTTGTTGTCTTAGACATCTTTACATAATCAAAGTATACATGTCTGATATTCATTACATAACCTAAAAACACGTGTATGAGGTCTTTCACATGGTCAAATAAGACATGAACAAACTATTTCACATGATTGACCTTAATTTCCTTTAGACTATCACTTGAGGACGCTGACATGTCTAGGAGAAATTGCATGATCCGGTCGACATGTCGAATATTCCTTCTCATGATATATGTTAATTGTGTAGGATATTTTAACATAATAAATGTGATCAATTCCAAGCAGAATCACGTGATTAATATGAAAATTCCCCAGATATTCTCATGACAATATTGATATGGAAGTAAGATTCCATGAGATCAACCTGAATTATACATAGACAATCACACAACCACAATGACCTATCAATGTGAAATTACATGACAATGTTTACATGACATTATGTTTTCCCATTATCAAACTAAGTTGTCCAGGGCCTGTCTTTTAATCAATGTGAAACATCTAAGTCTACCCAAAGACATCATGACTCTAATGAAGAATCTTTCGATCAAGTTGCCTTTAATAAATTGCATAGTGGGGTATCGCAAGTGTGTTTATGAGATTGAAAAAATAAAACTATTGAAGTTACATGATCTAATGGATCATTACTCAAAGTGGCAAGGTGAAACCCTCACCGTGGAAGAGGGCTCCATTTATATGTTTTTTCTTCAATCTACAACTCCTTTGGTGTTCCTGGCAATGTAAGAGCATGTCCATAAGTGTTAAGGGCTCAAACATGTAGATGGGTGTACACATGATGGAACCAAATGAATCCCCACTACTCATGAGATTATCATGAACATAATTAGGTCTTATGAGTGGGGTTTACAAAGACAATAGGGCTTTTTATATTGGATTATTCTCATTCAAAAGAAATATTTATGTCAAAAAGTGTCTTCATATTAACAATTCATGATTCCTGAAGTCCTGAAATCTTCCCGGCCTTCATTAGTTCTTATGATTGATTCAATCTTAATGAAATGGGGTGTGATTAATACAATTATGATCATGGATGAAGGTATACATCTCATGGTAAAAAGTATAGGATGAAATAATAGGTGGCATGCAAGTCCTTGAGTCTACACCGCCGGGATGGTCAATGAATTACTATGAGGCCAATGGTTTGCAACATCAAAAGAACCATTTCCCATACTATATTTAAAAGGAAACCAGTATGGGTGTATTTTAATTCCAACGATGTATCCTACCATATAGAATGAGGCTCTATAACTCATGAGGTCACATGATATAAAGATAGGACTTGAGAAGGATCATTCAATCATTCAAAAGGGGGTTCTTGGGTGAGTGGAGATGTAATTTTATAGGGCATGTGGATGGTGTTATTCTTCCATGTGATTTAATGATCTTAATTTAATCATGAAATGAGTTCTTCCTGTGACATTCCTACAGTGGGTTCTCACGATGGAAGCCCCGTAATTACCTGAATACGATCTCCAATGGTTATGACTTGACCCTATGTTTTTCTATTTCCCTCATTTTTCTCCTCAAATGTATATCTATTGTAGGGGATCATGTTATTTATTTTTATAAAGAGGTTAGGGTTGATGATGTTTTCATGGTGGGTATGTCGTGTGTACTTGCTGAGGTAGTGGTGACTTCATCAGATTAACATTCTGAAACCACACTATTTAATTGCGTGATTTTCATTCCTTCATACGATTTTTCTCTCATGATCACATTATAAATTTCTCATGATGGAATATTGGATGATCTGTGGACACCCACTCGATAAAATATATTTATTCAGAAGATAAAAAATATAGTATATTGGAGTTTCATGCGGTCATAACATCATGCGATGAATTAAAGTACTAACATTACAGTGTGGCATGATCATGGGATTCTGATGCAACGAGTCTCTAAATTATCACAAAGTTCCTCACATGATATTTCTTGGGACATTACCATTGATATATTAAAAATGGGTTATTCTTCAATTCCTCATGAAATATTCTATTAAATATGATTTAAAATGGGTTTATAACTACCAATGACCGCACACACGCATACAAATAAATAGACAAAGAAACCAACTGAGGGAGTCGACCTTGTGACCAAAACCCAAAACCCCAACCCTCCTTTCCACCCTATTTTCCTAAGGGGGTTTAAAAAATCAAGATAAATGATGGATGATTCATACAGTGGTAAATATAACATGGTTGTATCAGAGTTTCCTTTTCATTATCACATGATCAAAAGATCATCACATGTTGGCTTCATCCACTGGGGGATTTTCTTACACCAATTAACTGGTTCTCATGGTTGGATTTAAATATAATCTTATAACAATGTTTTTATTTTTAGTTTCATTAGTAGGCATGTAAGAATAAGATTTATTCTTTGTTTCAATGTGATCGAGTTTTCCTTTAATCCTTCTAAATGAATATTGACTAGGACTGATTATTGTGGGATCAGATGGATACTTCGTAGGTGGAAAAGGTAGAACATGATACCTAGAATGATCTATGGGATCTGTTCGATCATTCATAGAAAAATATTGAATTATTTTTAACTTGTTATGTGTGGTATTGAATGGATAACTCAGATCATCAAGATCAACGATTGGATGAATATAATTATATCCATCTTCTTAATAACTAGAATAGGGTCATGGGACCCATCCCACATCGAGCCGCAAAAAAACCACTACAATGTTTTATCAATCATACGATGAATCATCAATTTCAGATATCCAAACTATCCAACTATCATACAACACCACCACCTTGCAACACGAATCTGGCTCTATTGTTTGGTCATAGGATTTTAAATTAAAATACTATGTTAAATAAGGAATATGATAATATTATATGTATTATAACTTGACCATTAGAATGAATATGTTATGTTGGTGGAAATAAATATAAATAACTGTGTTGTAAGACAAATGTATAAGTTAAATAATAAATAAAATAATTTTAATGATAGAAATTTAATTTTGTAAAATTTATTGAAAATATACAAAAACATATGTATAACTATTCCTCAAATAGATATTATATAGAAATTATTAAATCCACCTTCTAGTTTGAAGTTAAAATTATTCTAATTTTTTTTCATGTGTAATGTGTTCTTACATGAAAATTAATATTCATCACTTCAAGTTATTATATAGATTAAAAGTATTTGAATACATTTAATTATAATTTTATAATTATGTACTAAGGGCAATCTCATTTTCAAATAGTGATAGTTTTCTTTAAATGAATTATTTTTACATATTTTTACATAAAATGTTTTTATATATATTATTTTGATCACATTATATTAAATATATTAATGTAATTTTTATATGAAATATATATTAACACAAATTTAATAGGTCATTTATATAAAATTATTCTATATGATGTTGATATTTTAAAAAGACACATTTCAATATAAAATATTTTTATATATATTATAAGTTATTATATACATTTTAATTTTAATGTATTTATATATTTAATTATATTAAATGTAGTTTAAATTCATAATACTCTCATTGATTTTTGTTTCAAGGTTCATCAGATTTTTGAAAAAAAAAATAACCATGGTTAATTTTTTTATCAATGTTTGTATGGGATAAAATGACCAAATTAACTGAATAAAAATTAATTAATAAGTCTTTTTATTATCTTAAAATTTTATAAATACATGTATAAAAACATTTTATGACCTACCTTACATATTTATAATGGTATTTCATTAATACCCCTTATTGACAATTCAATTACAAGGAAAATCCCCTATTTTCACCTATAAAAACATCTCAATTAAAACCATATCAAGTCACAAAAATAATTACAATTTCTCTTACAAATATTCCCACATTAAATACCCTATATTCAAAATACATTATTTGAGTCTCCTTCTTTAATAAACAATACCTTTTTCCTCTATTTATAGGGCATCTTCAAAGAGAAGACACAATGTCACAACATGAGTATTGTCTATGCCCTATCATTTTCATCTATATATTTAAAATACACCCTCTAAAAGAAATTCGACAAATATTTATCAAAATGAAATTTATGTCTTTATTATTTTGATATTTATCTTATAATAAACTATCCACTACACCTTAATCCATTAGAAAAATTAATATGTTTCTCATGCATATGTGCATACCACTACCCTTATGGACGTCATGTTTCATTTTTCGTCACTATGTAAAAATGAATGATTAAAAATGTAATTGTGGAATAAATATGATATATATGATATAATTTTAAATATTTAAACATAATTAATTATTTATCTTCTTTTCATTCCAAATATTATAAAGTGAAAATGTTTCCTTTTTGTACAAGCAGACTACCACATCCAAGGACTACATGTTTTAAATTTTCACTTGAAAAATAAATTGATTGTATTATAAATATATCTATTTAATTATTTTGATAGATACAGTTTATTTATAAATCAATAATGATATATTTTTTTTAACATTGATTTATTTACCTCAATTTAAAAATGAAAACAGAACCCGTGTTTTTTTTGATACAACAACCTCCATGGATGAAATATTAAAAATTTCATTACCACATGACATGGATTGTTTTGTAATTATATATTATTATTATATATAATACTAATAATTAAAATTTTCCTGAATTTTAGTAATATCCCCAACCCAATTTTCCCTCATGTAATAGAGTTAGGATGGCTATATGGCCACATGAATTCCACCATGTATGCTAGAGGATACGAACATGTAGTGAGGGTGTCAAGATTATAGTGGGGATACTATAACCTCTATAATAGTGACTTTATAATAGAAAAAATCATATATAATACTCACACATGAAGCCATGATGATAAAGGAAAAAATTAAATAGTCTAATAATAACTGAAACAATATAAAGAAATGATAAATGTAAATAAATGACATAATTGAAGTCATTCAAATAAAAAAAAATATAAATTTCTCGAAAAAAACTAACCCTATACCCATGTTGTTATGGTCTCCAAACTCTAACCCATTACATGAAAAACCAACTAACACATGACCCATTTTCCTTTTCCACACCTGAATCATTGTAATTTTCCAAGGTACCTAACATCAGCCCTAACTGGGTTTGAGTAAAAAATATTTGAAAACCTTTAAAGGCATCTAAAAACAAGATCAAAATATATATTCCAGGGAATATTGTGATAAAAACTTCTATACTTTTATATAATAATACATTTCATAAAATACATATACTGGTAATTAAGTTTCATGATGACACGTCGAGCCAAATAATCCCACTTCGAATTATTGTTGGATAACCCTAAAAATGTCACAGACCCATTCCAACTATATACATAACCCTCTAATGGTTTAATATAAAAATAATAATAGGTAAATTGTAAAGATTCATATATGGAATATAGAATTCTCTAGAACAATCATTTTTTATATTCATTTCAGCATAACCATATAAAATAACATTATATAATAATTTTATCATAACAAGAGAAATTTCCATATATAATAATTTTATATTAAATAAGTAAAATATCATTATATAATAAATTTATAAGAACCATGGGAAAAAAGTTTTACATAATATTTTCCTCAAAAACTGGGTGTATGGATTTTTTTATAATAATTTCATTATAACAAGGAAAAATCTCATTATAGAAGAATTTCAACATATATGTGGAAAAGGACAATATGTAACATTTTCAGTATGAATGGTCAGAAGAAATTTCTAAAAGAATTACCATGTCATAGGAATCAAGAAAAATATATAATTATATAATTATTACAAGAATAAATAATAATTATATAAGATAAGCTGATATAACACATTGTGTCTCGTTATAATATGAAAAAACTATCTTTATAATAAATAATTTTCAGTTCAAAAAATTTACATATTCTATTCATTTTCATTTAATATACATAGTTTCCTAATATATTTAATATTTTCAATAATTCAATTAAATTTATTACTTTATTCAAAAAGTTGTTAAAATGATAATATAGCTATAACTAATCATGTTGTCAAGCCATACTGATTACAAATCAATTACCTAATTTGGATTTCATATGATAAATTCTATGGAAATCACATTACTTCATCAAATATAGAAAAATTCAGGTGGATATGTCTACCAGTTAAATACAAGTTCAGGGGCAGTCTCACCTCTTGGGTGGACAGAGGATCGTTGAAAATTTAAACACAATTGATGGTATCCATGAGAGGATTTTGAAAATTGATTTCCAATATGTTAGGGAATTATATATTTATATTGATTTCATGGACAACATGTTAGAAAGATCAAAAATTTTAAACCTAATAGAATAATTTAAAATATATCTTTTAGGAGTGTTTTATACAACATAGATTAAAATAAGAGAATATATTGCTATCCCAAATTTACATGTAACAACATGGTTCCTCCATCCTTTCACTGAAAATAGGAAACTTAAATACCAAAATCTTGAAAATGAAGACAAAAAAGAACATTCTTATTTTTCAAATAGAAAAATTACAATAATCATATATATAAGGACTGGATAACCATGGATCGATCCTTATGAGGTGTGGGTGAAATCCAATCATAATGGTCATCAATGTATTTCAAAAAAATTTCTATTGAAGCTATGGATTTATCAGAAAAGATATGTGGAAAGGTGTTTGGAGGGTTTAGTGAATTTAGGAAAAAATAGATAAAGAGAATACCATAGTGAAGAATCCAAGTCAATATGGTAGAATTCGTTGAAAGGGCTAGAACTGTGGAATAACAAAAGGGAGGGGACTACATCCTACCCTATTAAACAACGTTAGAGTATTGCAACGACATAAAAAATATAGATACTATATTCCTAGGTAGGGACTAAGATATAACCAATGATACCACAATATAAATCCCAGAAACCCTAAAAGATTCCAATACATTAGATAAGCTCTACACTGTAGGGGTATCACATTTAGTTAAACTCGAAAAATTCTTCACCATGGAACTTTCACCATAAGCACCCTCACAAGGATTTGTCACTCAACTACCATGGGATGTATTATATCGCAGGATTCCACTATGTCGCAACTATGCCTCAAAATCATCTAAAAACATACATCCTCTCTCAAACTTCTTATGCCACATATTGAGATTCCATATCATAGTGGCTATTCTTATAGGGTTTTTAAGGATCCATGAAAAAAAACCATTTGTAACCATCGATTTATCAGCATATCATTACTTCCACCTATTAGAATTTTTTTGAATATTTATTGAATACAAATATTCATACCAAATATAACAATCTCAAGTGGATTATGAAAATATAAAGAGTGATTCACCTAAAAAATATGAGAAATTTCATATTCCTATACTTCCTATGCACTCACACTATAGGTACAACATTTCCTTAGAGATTATTCTCATTATTGTATATGATACAAATTAAATTCTCCATAGAGTATGCATTAACATCCATATAGACATCATCTACTAGTATCTTGTTAGTAGGGTCATGATTATATCTCATAATAAGTTCAATGTGAATGTCATTGTGAATGGAGTTGTAACATAGTGGAAGGGAAAATGCAATTCCATTGGATAGACCATTTCCACTATCTCATATATACCAAAAAACCTAGGTATTATATTCAATTTTTTATTGATACTCTTTTACCACAACCTATAAAAAACTTGAAGGAAACTATGATTTACAGTATAACACTATATTGGCAACCTACTATGCTCATTATATGACTTTTTCATCTCCACACTATCCCCAACAAAAATTTGATCAACCTAATCTACTTTAAAATCTCTTACACATGACTAGGTACAACGAGTGACGAATCACCTACCTATAACTAGTATAATGATGTATACAGAATTAAATTCTATTGAATTCATTGGATGGGGATTTTTATTTAGATTTCGAGATGATATTATTTTAGGTGTAATCCATGAATTATAGATAATGTCCCCACCAGCCACCGAAATCCATAACACCTGATCAGAAAAAATTAACCAAAATATGAACCGTTCCTTAATATTAGACATCATTCTAAAGATTTTATGATGTATTTAGAAGAACCTATAATCCAAAATCCTTCTGAAGACCCTATTAGAACAAATATGTGAAATGAGGATATCAATATAAAACTTTAGTCCATAGAACCCAAGGAAACTAAATAATCTCTCACATGTAGAGACTACCCAAAATATCCACAATGAAGGTATACCTTATATAACAATGGTGTTCTACCTATTCCAGTCGATCCATGATCAGCAAAACTAAATAATTCATTCTTATTTTCCTCAGCAATCTTGTTACTAAATATATACAAACAAAACCCTACTTAAATTCCATAATTGGTATTGGATATATATTTTTTAATATTTTAATGCCTTTCCATCCTTTACTAACAAGTGAAACATCATAAAATAATGTATGTTATCTAATTTTTCATCCATGTCGAACATTATTTCCTATAGATTTCAGGACATTTTTTTTAACATGGATATATTATCCATATCAACACATGATAACCCTCATCACCTCATATTAAAATATCATAGGAACCCATATAGAATAATAGATAAGATGAAAATATCCAAATCAAAGATACCATACTGTGGTTGACTATAAATCAGATACGTTAACAACAATGCTAAGTCCTCCAAATGAGATAACTTTTCAATATTTATGTTTTCAAGAAGCATGAGTATAAAATAATTCATGGTTAGTGCTACACAAATGCGGGACTCCTAGACCACTATATGAATATCTACAAATGCGTTCCATTATCATTGACTCATTGAAACACTCATAAACTGCCTATGTTTGTATCATTTGGATCAATTCCATGTAAATAACTTTTCCTGTTCTTAGAGTGTAATCCCAATTAATATATAAATAAGATGAAAATCTACCCACCTCCTCTTAAAAATGGTCAAGTCTCTCTAAAAGAGGACATACATGAGGTTCATGTGGTCTATGTATACCAAAAACCACTCTCCTAAAAGATAGTGTCTCCCACATCTTCGATTATGTACCAATGTAGCCAAATCAATATCATGTGTAAGGAAATTCCACTCATTTTTCCAACCCACATGCATCCAAAAGAAACCATAACATGGTTGAATAGTAGAACAATTCCATTCCCAACTCTTGATGTTTCATTATTCATAGTATATGCTATATTGAACACCTATTAGGTGAGGATTTGTTTTGTGGAATGAATTTTCTTCACCTCTTGGAAGGATTTCTCCATGGTTTTGTAAAAAAATGTCACCCCTATCATGGTCAAACCAAACATTGGCACTTCAATATGGGTGAAATCATGGATGAAACCCCCCTAGTGGCCTTCTATTCTAAGAAAAAGTATTATCTCAAACTCATTCATAGGCCTCTCACATGTTAAAATGAATACAACCCTCCATGGGTTCAATTTAACTCTACCATAAGAGAAAACATTACCCCAGAAATGTAATCTAAAATTTATGATGATTTATTTAAATATATTTTATTAAATATGGTTCCTTCTAACTGTAATCCAAAATATGTCAATAAGTTGGGAAGGATCATATATATACTAAGAGTACACATAGTTTTAATCAAAAAAACTAATACAAATTATTATTGTAATGGTTGAAATATAATATTCCTCAAATCTAGGAACACTACCGGTTCCTTTTTAGGATAAATGACATCAGTACCAACTCATACAACCAATTACATATTCTAAAATACTTTTTTATTATATCTAATTCTCACACCCTCAACATAGGGAACATTTAACTCATCTCAATCTTGGAGAAAATTCAATCACCTCACAATGAATTGAATATATCATAGATGTATAGAAGAGGATAAAAGTTCATTACCATCATACGGTATAATCATCGATAATTCTCACATAAATACAAATTCATAGATAAATTTTTGAAAGAAAACACGTGACAACACCAAGGAAAAATACTAGTGAGAATAAATCATTTTTTTCTAGAACATCCAAGGGAACATTTAACACATGATGAAATAATGATTTCATTCAATCATGTTGGATATAATCTTGACTATATATTGACCCCAACTCGATCATCAACTCAATATTTTGCTAAAGAAATAAGCTACTGAACTATTTTGGAAATACCTTAGAAAAAAGGTTCAAAACTGTAGGAAATATTTCCTATTAAATTTCTCTGTCATAAATAAATATGAACTCTATCTCATACATGTGGTAATACAATATAAATAAATTTTTCCTTAAATACCATCCTAAACTTCTTACTCACCTTGGTGATTATTGCTTCCTCCTTATGGATATATATGTGTAACTTTCCTTTGATACTAGTCCATATGATCATAGTATAGAACTATAGAATCCATTTACAAAAACATGTTAATGTATTCCAATTTAATCAAAAAATTATCCCAAAGTAAATGGTACACACAAATTTCAATTGATATTTCCTTATACATTTTGATATCTTCTTAATTCATACCCATGGTATATCGATGCACATAATTCCAACCCCTATATCTACAACCAAGACAACAAATTTTATAAATTTAGTACATCAATATTCATGATATTATCCTTTATAAAATAAACATAATAAAAGGTAGATGATATATAAATCCTACCTAAAATTGTAGAAGATACCCCATCTAGGCTAGTTTGTGATGTATTTATACTTTGTAGATGACATTCCCATCATCCCTTGGATCCACAATAACTCTCTATTGTTATTTACCATGTACTTTACTATCGCTTCAATGCGAGAGTACAAAATCCTCTTCCTCTATATGAATGTACATTAGAACCCCAACTACTAATAATTATAGGGGTATATGAGACCCTTACTTTCTCTTATTATTTTATTGACCCCCTTCTACTACAATGTTTTTGGGGGGTGTTGTAAAACCTCTAAATTTTACAAATTATTCCATACGCATAACACTCCATATTTGGGTGATGGAAGTACAAGAGCATGTGGACCACAATTCCACTATAAAATAATTACACCAAGTAATGATATTCTTGTATATTTCCTCTCCACTATATTCTATACAAAATACTCCCATAGTGGTAACATTCATAGTTATTATTCTATCTAATAGAATATGAGTTCCCAGATCGCCATGTTAAATTTACCTAATGGACATTTAGTACTCTCTCAGATTCATTTCTAATACAATATCCCAATTTCTAACATTTTCAAGGATAGTCATGTGATATAAAATCACTTGATAACTTTTATCTTGGTGAATCTGATCATGGAATTATCATTCCATAGTTTCATCATATGATGTCAACGATAGGGAAAAATATTGTAGGTTGGTGAAGTGTTTGTCATTTCCCATTACTGAAACGAATACCAATTTCATGTGGATGACCACATAAGACATCTAATTCCTCAACTTATGTAGATAAAATTTTCTAAAAAAATACACTTGAGTTCATTTTATGATAACACCTCTTGCTTACGGTTATTATCCTGACTTTTCCAATAACACATGGTTGTTCTTAGAAATATCTACGCAGTGAGGATCACCCTAAAATTTATGGGGGATGATTCAAGGTGTATGAAAATAATATAGAATAATTAAATCAAACACATAAATTCTTAGTAGATTCCCTCTCTTGATAATTTATGTAGATTATTCTGCGAGAACACTCTTATCAGATCAGACATAGATTACATCAATTGAATAGTCTCACTTTCCAACGATCCCGTGACCCTTAGGAAGATGTCACGGAGGTGATCATCCATCTAATTCTATGGAGTTGCAGGTAGTTCTCGATTTGAAATATTAGAAATGTTCCTATTTCCACTCTCATAACACTATGTCCAATCAAGTCATAGAAGCATTCATTCAACACAGGTTTAAACACACTGTATAAAAAACATGTTATATAACAAGATCAACTTCAATGGTGAGAACAACATAGTAACACCAACTCCACTATCCTATATATTTCTTGAAATAATAATATTTTTCAAATACCTAACAATTTATTTCATATCTTATATTAGTTATATCACGGAATCTAATTTTTACATTCATTTGGTATGATATGTCATAACAAAAATATATGTCCCTGTAGAGAAAAATTAATTCCAATGTATTCCCCTATGTTTATAATGTGATATATGAATGTTCATCTCATTGAATACATGAAGATGAAGAAAATATCAATTATAATCAAATAAATCACAAGAAGATAAACCAAATGGGAAATAACTATAAAATTTTAATTAGAATACAACAATTACAATAATAATATATTAGGGAACTCATTCCTAGGATGCATGGGTGAACTAATCCCATAAAACATATTTTTGACAAGTCACATAATAACCTAGTCATCATTTAATCACTACAAAATTGTGATTTAATAGAAAAAATAGTGATCCACTAATATAACATTTGTGACATCATTAAAACGATACTCTATCAAGGGACTAGTCCAGGTTGGATATATGACATTAAGTGTACATTCCCATTTTATGAGGCCTCTAACTAGTATTGTGAATCCATGAATTATAGTGGATAGAAATTACACTCCAAAAATATTTCGAAAATAATGATATAAATTTCATATAGATACTCAAACATTGAATGAATAAGATAATGTAAAAAAATGAATAATAAAATAAAAATTTGATTAAAGGAATGACCACATAAATGTAACTAAATCCCATGTGGGAATTCATTAAATAAAAAGTTAAAACAGAATGAGAATGATTAAAAAACTCACCATCTTAATCCCCATTTCGATTCAATCAGAAAAATATCACTTATGTAGTCTGAAATCAACCAATTTATGTCAACTTTTTATTTTCCATAAATACATATATTCAATAATCAATTTACCAAAATGTTGGTGTAATAGGGTGTGATTACAACATAGAATGACACCACCATTTGTGTCTATGAAAATCCAGAGCATATAGTGCATGCAATAAAGTGATATATAGTGGTATTAGTGTAGTAAATTAATACTTATCAAAAAATAAACCCACTGACCCTCAAGTACATGGATTAAACATACACATATCCTATCCTTCTCCACAATGTTACATAATAGCCTAGAGAAAATCATGGAACCATTCCAACCACATTCATAACCCTACAATGGTTTAAAACACAAATAATCACAGGTAAACTAGGAAGATCACTATAAGCATTATGAATTTTCTAGATACAAGATATTTGTATAACCATTTCATCATAACAAGGAAAAATCCATTTATATAATCATTTTCCATAGTTGGGTATAATCTACTTATATAATAATTTATCATATTCGAGTGTAAGAACATTATATAATCATTTTATCATAACCCAAAACACACAATTATATATGTATTAAAAAATAATCAATCACATGCCATATATATAAGAATTTCAGCATAATGGGGCCAAGACCTTTATTTATGAACATCACCATGACTGGGCACTGAATCTTTATATAATAATTTTAGCATACCTGAGGGTAATCCCATTATATTACCATTTTATCATAAATGAAAGACAAAAGAAGATAATAATTCAAAAAGATATAACACAAGGGCACATATCAAGGATATCAAAAAAGGTCATCATAAGCCACTATGAAAAAATCATTAAGTTACCATTTATTTATCCATTTACATTTTACATATTCTAGTTTCTAATTGCATTATTAAATTCCATAATTTATGTAAACTTATCAATTTATTGCAAACACTGTTATTATGCTAATATAGCCACTAATCATTATGATAACAAGCCATTTCAAATATAGATCCGGTAACAAAATTTCCTTCCATGTGATCCAATCTCAATAATTCACTAAAATTCACCTATCATGCCATAATAAAAATTCTTCCTGTTCAATATTAGTTTAACATCAGGAAAACCTATTTAGTGTCCACAATTCCAGTCTCAACTACAATAGACCAGATAAGACCCATATGAGGTCTATATAATGAGATTTCCATCCCTTCAGTAGACACTTGCATAACTATGAAAAATTGATGCGCCAACTTTTATTAGCCCTAACACAGAAATAACTGATAAAGCGGGCCTTTCATCAGCACAACTAAAAGCGCTAAAAAATCAACCATTTATCCGCACTAAAAAGCAAGCTAATAATGGTGAACCCTTTATTAGCACTTTTTTTCGCTGATATTTTTAATAAGTGATATTATTATTGTATTTAAAATTATTATATTTATATTCAGAGATAATGTTTATTTGTATACGTTAATTAAAAATTAATATTTATAATTAGTATATTATTTTTAATATATATATATATATATATAATGTTTTTAAAAAAGTATTTCTATTGTGGTAAATGAATAAATATCTATTTAAATAATTTTAATATTATGATAATTTTAATTAAATAATGAATTTATTTATTAGATTTATTAGATTAATTATATTTATAGTTATATATAAATACTTTTAATATATATATTTATAATTAAAAATAAACATAAGTTTCCAATGAATTTGGTAAACAAATATATTGATGTGTGAGTATAATTGTAGTGCATACATGTTATGTATTGATCATGAATATTCACTTTTACATTGCATCTTTCTTATTATTCATGTTTTCTATATGTGATGACCATTTTTTATTATTCATACTATCTTTATGATACAATCATGTTACACCCATGAATCAATTATGTTGTCAAAAATAATTTTAAAAATACAATAAATATTTTGAGATTGTTAATATATTTATTAAATTTATAGTTATAAAATATTAATTATATATAAATAAATTTCCAATCTATTTAATTGTAATTATAATTTAACTAAAGATATATATATATAAATATAATTATAAAAATAAAATGAATACAATAGTTATAATTATATAAATATATATAGTTATAATTCAATAAAAATATTTATAAATATATATATTTATATTTATAATTATAAATAAATATATATATGTATATAATTATTGAAATGTAATAAATATATTTATTATACTTATTAATAGGTAAATATATATAACTTAATAAATATATTTATCAATGTATACAAATTATTATATTTTAAATTCTCAATTAATATAGATTTATATAAATAATTATTAAATTATAATAAATATATTAATTAATTATATATATATATATGACTATTTAATAATAGATACAAATGGTTTTAATTCCAATTATAAATAAATATAGATATATCTAAATAATTATAAAATTATAATAAATATAATAAATATATAAATTAATAAATATATAAATATAATTGTTATAATTTTATAATTATATATATTTTATAAAATTTTAAATTGAATATATATATATATATATATATATATATTTAGTTGTAATTACAAATAAATACTAATATATTTATGTAACACCCTAAGCTTCCATGGTATGCTCCTCTTTGAATAATAGAGCAGTGTGTGTTGTACGCAACCTCGAGTTCTAACACACCACAACCAATAAAAGTAGCCGTTATGAATAGTAATTCCCACTTTTTGAAATTATATAAATTTTATATTTCATAATGGACTTCATTTTTGGATTCAGATTATTGAAATTAGCCTATGTTGATTTTTTGGTATTTTTCTAAGAACTTCAATTTTTTGATGAATAGTTAAAATACCTAAAAACAACTTTTTTAATCAAAATAATTTATAGTGATAAATTATACAATTGAGTGGCTATAAAGTGTAATTAGAATATATTTTTACCATTTTATCCAATGGTGGTCATTATAATTAATTTCACTTTGAAATTGGACATAAACAATTTTCAATCTTTTGATTGATATTCTTTCTTAAAAACACGCTATTTGTTGTGACATCATAAATTTATTAATAAATTAATTAAACCAACTTATATGTTTTGAATTTTGTAAAATAGGCATCATTTTTGAATTAGGAATATCAAATATAGCTTAGGGTTAAATTTTGGTGTTCTGAAAAACATCGATTTTGATGAATAGTGAAACCACTAAGTGGTAGTTTAAAAACAAATTTTTTCATGTAAATGAAACATTCCCACTTCTATGATTTGATTTTCAAAAATCCGATATACATGGTTGTCATTATGAAGTAAAATTTGGTTCAATGGGATGAAAATAATTTTTTGGTGAATAGTAACTTTTCTGTTTTATTAATCGCGATTAAAGGTTATTAGTGAAATTTAAGGTAAAATTGATATTATAAAAATATGAACATATATTGACACATGTCCTAAACTTATTGGATGAGTCATGGCCGACCAAGACAATCCATGGGTCAACTTGGGGACCCCATGGAGCCACTTGGGTAAGAAAATGACATTAATAACTTTTTATTTAATGTAAAAATAAAATTGTCACAAACATGTGTTGTTTTACTAAAACAATTATTACATGGGGTTATCTAAGTTAAACTTTCGACTATAAATATTCATTGGAAAGCTAAAACGATTTCCTACATCATTATATGTTTTTATAATTTTTAGACATTAAATAAATTAAAATTTTTATGACACCATGATGATGCAGTGATTACCTCATTAATCAACGATTTAAATAAAATGAAAACATAATGTAAATTCTAAGACATACACATGTCAAAAACCTATTAGATGAGTAGATTAAGAACCCTTATCACCTTATCCTCGAAATATAAAATTGTGGGACCTTTGAAATCCGAAAATCATTTCATAATAATGTAACATTTCATGAGATTCCAAGAGTACCCCTCTTCTCCTCTTATAAAAGGCCCCCACCTCTACCACCTTATTCACACCATCAAGCCATTTGGCTCAGAAAAACATTTCCCAAATACTCTCTCAACTTCCCTCTCTTACTCCTAGAAGCCTCACTTTGGGCCGAAGTCCTTCCAAGGAAGCCATTGGCTCATATCAAAAAAAGTTACTCGATTTTAAGGAGGTTAAAGAACTGTCGAGTCAAGTCGGACATGAGGTAAGGGCACTTCATTACCCAATTTTCGTTCTTGGGGTTAATCTCCTACTTTAAAATTATGTCATGATATTATTATGTCCTATCTTTTATTTGTACTTTCTTTATGTGTTATCACAGTTAATACACATAATAGATCTATTTTATTTAAAAAATGATCTTTGTAAGGGAACATCTTAACCCAATTTTCGTTCTTTGGGTTAATATCCTAATTTAAAATTATGCCAGGATATTATTATGTCCAATCATGTATTTATACTTTCTTTATGTGTAATTATAGTGAGTACACATAATAGATCTATTTTATTTAAAAAATTATCTTTGTAAGGGACTTCATCTCAATCTCCTTTAATTGAGGCATATTTTGTTTTATACACAACTTTCCTTTATATGGTGTATAAACCCCTTTGACTTTTACTTTTATTAAAAAGTAATCTTTTTATATGAAGAGTTTTACTAAACAACAAAAAGTAATGTTTTTTTCATACGTATGCGGCGACAACGACTTCTCCGCCGCCGGGACTATTATTTGAGTTTCAGCTTCCTCAACAAGCCATAATTTTTTTTTAAATCAAAAATAAATACCATGTTTTAATTTTCTTTTATTTTTGTATTAAAAATGGTTTTGATAATGTTTTTATTATATCAATGTGTTGTATTGATATCTTATGATTTAAATGTGGAAATGTTATGTTTCCTTTATGCATGTTTTGTGTGATACGATTATGGTATGGTTTATGATATGTTTAAACCTGTTCATATGTGGAATGCATTGGACTTAATAAGTTACGGGTGAAGCCCGCTATAGCTCCTAGATACATCAGCAGGTCTCATGAAAAAAATAGTGTCTTGGAATGAGCCCTTGACAAAATATTATTTGTAGTCTTGGCATGAAGCCTTGGCTACGTGGTTATGATAGTCTGGCATTATGCATTCCATCATTATGAAAGTGGTTATTGATATTTCATGTGATAATTCAACCAGTAAAATATCCATGTAAATAAGTAAATGGCATTATCTCTTTTTACATTTTCCATATTATGTTGAAGATCAAGTTTAAAATGTTTTTTTAGTTATACATTGCCTTAAATGTTTATGTTTATTTATGAACGCTTCTGCTATATTTTTTTCCTTACTGAGCATCTGAGCTCACCCATTTATATATTTTATTTTTCCCCAGATGTGAAGAAGTATACTATGAATGAACTGTAGGGATAGTATGAGGGGATATGAAGACAAGATGTTGTTGTAGTTTTGTTTTACCTTATGATGTAATGTAAGACTTATCAATGTATCTAGTGTTTCCAAGGATACTAAACTAATCGGTCTTTCAAGACATGATCTTTTGTGATCATGAAAATGTTACACAATAATGCACCAACTCTGGGTAACTGGGGTCAGGGCATTATAGATGGTATCAGAGGGAGTTTAGTACTAACCTTGGAAGCTAGATTTAGATAAACTCTGATTAGAGAACATATCCCAATGATAGACTTTGAGGATTAGTATAGAAGAACTTCCTAAATTTTGGTATTATAGAGATTTTGTGAGTTTTCCAAGAAATACATCCCTGTCTGGATACGAGCAATTAGAGGTGGCTCTGGCACAGATGTTCCTAGAGGTAAAACCCAAAAACACTGCTTTGAGCTAGACTCGAATGGGAACTGGTGCCCGACAACGGGCCTTGCTGCACTCTTGGTTACGACACTCCCATGGGATATGCTTAGGATAATTATCATTTTCTTTACAGACCATTATGAAGGGTTTATGAGTATATACGTACTCAAATAAAACATTTATATGATTATAGTTCAATTTATGTTAAGTGTTTTACATGTATATAATTATGTATTTTGATTCTTAAACTAATATAGTTTATGCCATGGTTTAGAAATGAATCCTAGTGGGAGGAATGGAAATCGTATAAATGCACGCACTCTGTGTAGGGATTTCCCTCCTGATCAAGATAATTATTGTGGAGCTAGAGATACAACTAGTTCTGATCAACTTATCACCATTATGGGACAACTCACTCATGTTATGAATAATAACCTTACTCGTATGGAGCACCCTGATCCGCAGTGTGGAGTATCAATGTTAGATCGCTTCATGAGGCAACAACCACCAATATTTAATGGGGGTATAAATCCCTTAGTAGCTGATCAATGTATAAATTTCTTAGAGAAAATATTCCATGCCTTGGGGTGTAGTGAAAGGGAAAAGGTTATCATGGCAGTTTACCGCCTCACTGGAGATGCTGATCAATGGTGGTCATTGATTCAAAACACAAAGGAAGATGATGAAGTGTCAAATATGAAATGGAGGGAGTTTAGTGAAATTTTCTTATAAAAATACCTTCCACATGACCATCGAGCAGATATGGAAAGGCAATTTCTGAGTCTGAGGAAGAAGGAGGATGAGAATGTCGCAAAGTATGAGGCTAACATTACAATGTTAGCAAGGCATGTTGCAGATTATATATGTAACCCAAGAAGTAAGATTGATATTTTCTTTGATGGGTTAAAACCATTTCTCCATCGAGCATTAGTCTCACAATCTTTCTCAACATACAAAGATATAATGTCGTGTGCTATCAAGACAGAAAATGAATTCTATAAGTCTTATGACGACAAAGTAAAGCAAGAGAAGAAGAGAAAAGTGGAACAAGAGATAGATAAATGGTAAAAGGGAAAGAAGGATTTTCCATTATGTGATAATTGTGGGAAGAATCACCCTGGTACTTTCCTAAAAGGAATGGGAGTTTGTTATAAATGTGTAGAAAAGGCCACCATGCTCGTGATTGTAAGGGAAATAAAGAGGCTATCAATGTTGAATGCTAAAATTGTAAGGAAATGGGGAATCATGAAAATGAATGTCCTAATTGGTAGGGAAACATACCTCAGAAAAGGCCAAGGGATCAAGGACAATATTATGTTGTTACTACAGTTGAAGTAGAATAATTAATGTATTGGTGATTTTGGACTCAAGGATTATATTCTGGTTCTAAGAATACTATGATTCATATAAGTATTGTACTGAAATACTTTTTTTCATTAAGGTTTTAATATGATGAAGGTAATCATATTTTCAGTATGTGACAATTAGAGAAACATTACTTTGTTTGAGGAATCTGATGATACAATTGATTTTGGAATTTAGAGGCCTTTTAGAGAAAGTCTAGATGGAGGTATTTTGGATAACTATAATGGTTGGAATGGATTAAGTTTAACATTGGATAGTATTGTTTAAGGTTAAAACATTTATGAAGACTATTTTTGGAATATTATAATACTATAGTTTTAGGAAAAGGACAACATGCAGGTTGGGGGATAACCCGTCGCGTCAGACAAAGTTGTAAGAATCGAACCCTCAACCATAGGGCGACATGCCTTTATTACCTACCACTAGCCTACATGAAGTCCCTGGTTATTACAAAAAAGTTTTCCTAATCTAAATGGTATGTGATACAATTATGATAAATAGAATATTTTTGAGTTTTATTACCTTTTTAAGTGAAAGATGGGTTTGTGGTAAAAATTTATTAAGGGGTGAAAGTCTACATGACAAGTAATTATATTTCCTTACATTCTTAGTAAATCTCTTAAATAAATTCCTCAACTTTATGAAAGTTAACATAAAAAAATGTTGTCCGTTAAATTTTTCAATTGGGGAATCAATGACTGTTTAACCAATCACAAGTTTGTGATTTTCTTGTAGTTAACTTTCTCCTAATCCTGTTTTATACAACTCTTCCTCAGATCATGATGGTTTTTTTCCTCCATATCAATATTTTCATAGAATCATAGTATGGGCTATCTCGGATGACCATTGTACTTCTCTTTATTTATTTTAAAGTTATATTATCCTTATTTCCGATGTGGGTTTTCCACAAAGGTATTTTCTATTTTCAACCTTATATTTGCAAAGAAAAAATTTAAATTGTGAGGATGCAATTTATTGAAGGAGGGGAGAATGTAACACCTCATGATTCCATGGTACGCTTCTCTTTGAATAATCGAGCAGTGTGTGTTGTACTCAACCTCGAGTTCTAACACACCACGACCAATAAAAGTAGTAGTTATGAATAGAAATACCCCCTTTTTGAAATTATATAAATTTTATATTTCAAAATTGACTTCATTTTTGGATTCTAAATATCGAAATTAGTCTATGTTGATTTTTTTGTATTTTTCTGACAACATCCAATTTTTGATGAATAGTGAAAAATACTTAAAAACAACTTTTTTTAATTAAAATAATTTTTATTGATAAATTATAAAATTTATTGGTTCTAAAGTGTAATTAGAATATATTTTAAATTTTTTTTCCAATGGTGGCAATTATAATTAATTTTACTTTGAAATTGGACATAAACAATTGTCAATCGTTTGATTGATATTATTTATTAAAAACACTCTATTTATTGTGATAACGGGAATTAATTATTAAATTAATTAATTAAACTTATATGTTTTGAATTTTTTAAAATAGGCATCATTTTTGAATTAGGAATATCAAATATAGATTAGGGTTATTTTTTGGTGTTGTTCTGAAAAACATCGATTTTTGATGAATAGTTAAACCACTAAGTGGTAGTTTAAAAGCTAATTTTTCGTGTATATGAAACATTACCACTTCTGTGATTTGATTTTAAAAAATATGACATAAATGGTTGTCATTAGGATGTAAAATGTGGTTCAATTGGATTAAAATAATTTTTTGGTGAAGAGTAAATTTTAAGTTTTATTAATCGCGATTAAAGGTAATTAGTGAAATTTAAGGTAAAAATGATATTTTAAAAATATGAAAATATCTTAACACTTGTTCTAAACTTATTTGATGAGTCATGGCCGACCAAGACAACCAATTGGTGAACTTGGGGACCCCATGGAGAAACTTGGGTAAGAAAATGAAATTAATAACTTTTTATTTAAAGTAAAAATAAAATTGTCACAAACATGTGTTCTTTTACTAAAACAATTATTATATGGGTTTATCTATGTTATATTTTCGACTATAAATATTCATTGGAATGATAAAAATATTTCCTACATTATTATAGTCTTTTATAATTTTTAGACATTAAATAAATTAAAATTTTTATGATACCATTATGATGCATCGATTACCTCATTAATCAACGATTTAAAGAAAATGAAAAGATAATGTAAAATCTAAGACATACACATGTCAAAAACCTATTGGATGAGTAGATTTAGAACCCTTATCACCTTATCATTGAAATATATAATTTTTGGACCTTTCAAATCTGAAAATAATTTCATAATTATGTAACATTTCATGAGTTTCCAAGAGTTCCCCTCCTCTCTCTTATAAAAGGCCCCCACCTCTACCACCTTATTCACACCTTCAAGCCATTTGGCTCGGAAAACCTCTGCGCAAATACTCTATCAACTTCCCTCTCTTACTCCTAGAAGCCTCACATTGGGAAGAAGTCTTCCCATGGAAGCCTTTTTATCAAATCAAAAAGAGTTACCCAATTTTAAGAAGGTTAAAGAACAGTCGAGTCAAGTCAGACACGAGGTAAGGGAACTTCTTAACCCAATTTCTGTTCTTTGGATTAATATCCTACTATAAAATTATGTCATGATATTATTATTTACTATCTTTTATTTTTTACTTTCTTTATGTGTAATCATAGTGAATACACATAATAGATCTATTTTATTTAAAAAATGATCTTTGTAAAGAAACTTCTTAACACAATTTCTCATCATTGGGTTAATCTCCTACTTTAAAATAATGTCATGATATTATTATTTCCTATCTTGTATTTGTACTTTCATTATGTGTACTTATAGTGAATACACATAATAGATATATTTTATTTAAAAAAATTTATTTGTAAGGGAATTCATCTCAATATCTTTTCATTGAGGAATATTTTGTTTTATACACAACTTTCCTTTATACGCTGTATAAACCTCATTGAATTTTACGTTTATTCAAAAGGAAACTTTTTAAACGAAGAATTTTACTAAATGAAAAAAAAAGGAATGTTTTTTGTCGTACATATGCGGTGACAACGACTTCTCCATTACCGTGACCATTATTTGAGTTTCAGCTTCCTCAACAAGCCATAACATTTTTTTAAATGAAAAATAAATACCAAGTTTTAATTTTCTTTATATTTGGTGTTGAAAATGGTTTTGATAATGTTTTTTTATATCAATGTGTTGTATTGGTATCTTGTGATTGAAATCTAGAAATGTTATGTTTCCTTTATGCATGTTTTATGTGGTACAATTATGTTATGGTTTATGATATGTTTAAACCTGTTCATATGAGGAATGCATTGGACTTAATAAGTGACGGGTGAAGCCTGCTATAACTTCTCGATGCATCGGCAGGTCTCATGAGACAAACTAGTGTCTTGGAAGGATTCCTTGACAAAATATTATTTTTAGTATTGGCACGAGGCCTTGGCTACGTGGTTATGATAGTCTGGAATTATGCATTCCATCATTATAAAAGTGTTTATTGATATTTCATGTGATTATTTGACCATTAGAATATCCATCTGAATATGTAAATGGAATTATCTCATTTTACATTTTCCACATTATGTTGAAGTTCAAGATTAAAAGGATTTTGTTTTAGTTATACATATCCTTAAATGTTTCTGTTTATTTATGAAAGCTTCCCCTATATTTTTATCCTTACTGAGCATCTGAGGTCACCCCATTATGTGTTTAATTTTTCCCAGGATGTAAAGAAGTATATTATAAATGACCTATAGGGATAGTATGAGGGGATATGAAGACAAGATGTTGTTGCAGTTTTGTTTTACCTTATGATGTAATGTAAGACTTATGAATGTATCTAGTGTTTCTAAGGCTACTAAACTAATCGGTCTTTCGAGACTTGATCTTTTGTGATCATGCCAATGATACGCAATAATACACCGACTCTGGGTAAATGGGGTTGGCGTGTTACAATTTAAATATTTATAAATATATATAAAATATATTTATTATTCTTATAATGTTATATATAATTATATAAATATATTTATAAATATATAAAAATATTTAATAACTAAGTTAAAATATTTAGAATTATAATTATAATTAAATAAAGATATATTAAAATAGTAATAATATCAAATTAAATATATTAATTATATATATGTAAAATTATAAATATAATAAATTTATTTTCTAAAATTTTAAAAATATTTAAATAAATAAATAAATAAATATAGTAATAATTAAAAATATATATATATTCAGTTCAATAATTTTAAAATTATAGGAAATATATATATATTTTTTTAAATTATATAAATATATAATTAATATATTAACAATATTTTATATTTAATAAATATATTTATTATAATTTTATAATTATTTAAATGAATATATATTAATTAATATTTATAACTATAAATAAATAAATAATTATTTTTTTATATAATTTATAAAATTATAAATAATATATTTATTATATTTATAATATTATTTATATATATATAATTAATCTAAAAATTTTAAATTTATAAATATAAATAAATATTATATTTATCTACAATTGTAATTATAAATAAATATAATTATTTATCATATATATAATTATTTATATATAATAGTATAAATAAATTATTAACATTATAAATTTTGCAGTGATTTTCAAGAACTGATAATGATATGCCTTTATCAGGGCTAAAAAGAACTCCTAAATTTTGTCTTTATCAGCACTATAATTTTAGCGCTAAAAAAGGCTATTTTTAATAGCTATTTTTTAGCACTGATAAAGGCCTATCTTATGGGAACTAAAAAACATTGATAAAGACATGTTTTATTAGCGCTTTCAATTTGATCCCTGATAAAAAATGCCTTTATCAGTACTTTTTATCCAGTGTTGAAAAAATCCTCATCTGATTTTAAAAATGATCAATAAAGGTCGATGCCTTCTATTGCACACCTCAAGCTATTACAGATGTTGAACCCTACTCTATTGACCACTCCTCTACCCCGAACTCACCTATTCCTTTGTCGACCTCGCCTCTACCATTGACACCTAATCAATCATAATGAATCCCTCCACCACTGAGAATCCCTACTCCACCACGATACCTCCTCTTTCTCGAACCCTAATATACAACGATCCCAAATTTGAGTCGCGCTGAACCCCACCTCTTGTCATAAAACCCTTCTCCACTGTGATCCCTTTTCATCCGTGAAACCTACTCGAATGTGAAATGAACCTGCCATGAACCCCTCTATCATTTTAAACCCATCCACGACCCCCACTACTGCCACCCACCCAAAATCCACCACCACCAAATCCTACAATTACCACCAGAGGTGCATTCCATTTCTTCCAAATTATTATGAATTCCTAATATATTGATATATTTTGGGTTGGTTTTAGCATGATATTACATTACATTTAATATGAATGAGATTTCTTTGAATACCTTTAAATTGAGGGTAATTGATTTAACAACCCTATATGTATCCTCCAAATCATTTAACAAACACACACACACACATATATATTCTATATTTTGAATAATAACATTGTTGGAATTCATATTAGGAGAGGTTTTAGTAAAATTACACTCCCCTTTAAATGTGTTCATTAATAGGTCCTAAAGAAGTAATGGGAAGAGTAAGAGGAGTATTTTATTTCAATATATATGATGGAATATTATTGGATGGGAAAAGTGAGTGTGAATAATAAATTATTTTCATGTAGAATAGAAGGGTTTTAATACTATATTAGATATTTCCTAATTGGAAAAGAGAGTGAAGATGATCCGTATTGTATTTATTCATATGAGATAAATATAAACAAGAGCATTAATGTATACTATCAGTTATTAGTATATATTTTTTATTTAAGGGGCGATGATCAAGATAATGAAGTTATATTAGATTCCTTTTCTATATTTTATACATGGGATAAATATGAGAGTTATATTGAATAACAATTAGAGAGAAATAGAATAATTATTATATAGATAAATTAGATTTTCTGTCACAGAAGAGTAGAAATATTCAACCATAAAATTTGAGATATGGATCTGATTTTGTTACAAAAGTAAATAGAAATAATATATTGAAGATCAATGGGAATATATATTGAGTTAAACATATAAGTTACACAATAACCAAAAACTATTTGAAAAGGGCCATTTTTTCTTAACTATTGAAGGGTAATTTTTTTACAAACAATCGCACACATCACTCGAGCTGTGTGTGAGCGTAGAGGAGACAAATTATGTCTAGAATTGTATGTTTAAACTACATAAATTAATTGTTATAAAAAAATAAAGAGAATCATATCCCTTTCACAAAAAAACAGTTTTTGTATATTCCCCATTGAGTATCCCTTTTGGGTGATTGAAGATAAATATTGTGTAATTTAATATTTCATTTCCATATGTGTTCATGATTTTTTAAATGATTACATATGAAGGGGGAAATCAGTTTGATGTATTATTCTTCCATCTCTGGATAATGATCCTATATTTGAATTATAAAAAATAAATAATAAATGATTATTTTTTTACAACTAGATAACACTGTATCATTGTGTCTCATGTACAAACATGTTATATCAATAACTAAAGGTTATGAAATTTTATTTGAACAAAATTTATTGATTTTGATCATGGTTACCGTATTTATTCTATTTTTATGTGCAGTTTTACAATAGTCTTCTGTATCATAACAAAAAATGGAGACATATTTATTTGAATTTGCATATTGTATGAATTTTATGATGTTTCATAAAAAATATAGTAATATGAAAAAAGTTAATTTAATCGAATGAGGAGAGAACGATGATATAACTATATATTATGGCCAATAAGAACATTATTCAGTTTGATACTTCTTTTTAGATCTCAAATTCATTTGAATAATTGTTTGAAATTCATTTATAATGATGTAAGTGAATCGTGTACATGAATGAGAAATAGAGTGTTTATTATCTACATGTATGAGTAAGTACCATAGGAAAATGGATGGAATTGGAAATCATTGTGAATCATTGTATTTATAGTGAAACAAAAATTTTAAAAATTTAAATAATGTCAAATAAATAAATATATATTTATATATATTAGATGTGGGATGACATCAAAACATTGGAATAGTTCTTAATTTGTTGAGAAAAAAGTTCATCAGATTGAAATTAAACATTTGTCTTCTTCTTCCTTGAAAAATATCATGCACTTTGGGTATGAACATAAAAATACATTTTATCATTGAAATGTGGGTAATTCCCAACATCCCGAACCTATACCACAGAACATATATCTGTTTATTTCAATAACTGATATAGAAAAAGGTTCTTATTTGATATCACTCCAATATGCATGAAAAAAATACTATCTATATAATTCCATGATATATATCCTTCATTTTTAAGGTGTAATTTAATAAGAGTTATATGAGAAAAAAATGGGGAAATCATATGTTCCACCCCATGGTAAAAGACTTCCAGTTTGAAATATTTATTTTTGGGAACTAATAAATCTACTACATCCTTTGATTTAAAATGGTGTTTTGATAACATCAATAAAAATCACTTAATGTTGAAAATAATTACTTTGCATTATGATCTATTCTGAACATATATAATCATAACATTACACAACATGGATCATTTTATATCAATATTTTTATAAATTTTAGAGAATAAAAATATGACTATATCCCTTAATTATTCAAGAGTTTAAAATGAATGTAAATGAACATATATATAGAATAAATGAATTATATATTTCACTAGAATAAGAAAAACCATTACTAGATTATCTATAATGAAATAATTAACCATTTATTAAAATAAAGGATCTTTATTTGACATCATTTTACAATATGTTGTATGATTGTTTGACTAGATATGATATTAGCGGACACTTAACAACAATCATGATCTTAAAAAAGAACGTTTTTTATTTTATAGTAATCAATATAAAAAAATAAATGATTTAAAAATGTGTGTAAAAATAAGTCATAAAGTACGTCATGGTAGAGGTGTATGTGTGATATATTAAAATATATATCATTCAATATGAAATTATGATGACAGTAAATCACAATAATAAATACTTATAACATAAAATAGATTGGATTTACCACTATATTTGATATTTCTTGGATGAAAATAATATAAAGTATGATCTTTGTAATATTGATGCATATGGAATTAGTGTAAAGAAGAATATGAAGTATACGTTTTAGTGAATTATATATCATTGGTATTTAAGGTAGAAATATCAAGAGAAGTAAGGTAAAGGGAATACCTTTAATACATCTAGAATGAGAAAAATAATAAAATTATTTAAGAGGATTAATTCAAACCCTTTATAATTATTACTATATATATGAAGGGGATGTCACAATCCCAGAATAGTAAACAAACATAAACCCTAAATTAGTGATATTTTTTTCATTGAATATGAAAAATCAATTTTAGTAAAATATTAAAGAATATTCAAAATCTATCTAGAGGAATATATTAAATATTACTATATAATCTATTATGGTTTAAGAGAGACCATAATATATAGAATTGCTGAATGACGACCAATCTCTATAAATTGACTCATTCACTACTTGTGTGTTAAATTATAGTATAGATGATACATTGTGCAATGGATAAATTGTATTATCAACCATAATCAATTATAATAACCCTATTATGGGTATTATATCCCATGAGGACCAATATATAATTTTTGTATTCCTGAGGGAGTATTTATTTTTTTAAACATCTAAAACAAGAGTTCTTGCATATTCACATCTTATATGTGTCCATGACGTGTGAAATTATTTCATGTGAAAGGAAATATAGTTTGAATATATAATACATATATAATGGGAGAATGATTCTTGAGTATAATCTTAATAAGGAAGTGAAAAAGTTGTTAATTTTTTGATACCCTAATTCAGTCTCCCTCTAAAGGTGTATCATTTCTAAAGAATTTATTTATTTTATATCATTCCATCTCTAATTTTTAATGGTACAAAAATATTTGTATTTATTTTTGTTACATGTGATGTATTCCTCCTATTATTATACATCCCTATTATATATTTATTTCCAAAATTTATACTTTTTTACTAATATACATCAGTATTTAAAATACCCTATTGGATCCTAATTATTATTTTATTGGATCTTGGTATATATATTATTAATAATTTTCATGTTATGGTTTTAGTAAATCTTGGAATTTCTATGGACCTTTATAATTGATTCAATAGTTTTCCAATGACTACTATATTCTTTTGATATTAGTTTATAATGTCTATAGTATGTAGATCCTCATCTGATATCATGTGGTTTATCTAACTCTCTCTATGTCGGGGTGATCCATGTTAAAGATTGTTTAATTTGAATTAATTGAATTTTTGGTTGGGATATTTTTAGTTATATGTGGATATGGTTTTCCATACATAGGAGGTACACCATGACCATTCCAATGTAGAATTTTATTAGTTAAAACCCAACTCTCTAAAGAATTTATTGTAATGAGAGTAAGAAAACATTGTCTTATGGGGACATTACCTTCAATTTTTTAGAATTATAGATGTTAAAATATCTCATAATTCATATTATTAATTTAATAACATATTCATTAAAAATATTTTATATATTCTTAGGTCATGATACATGTGTGTCTATGAAATGTTGTTACATAAGCACCTTATCTAGATCCATTATTATTTCATTAAACATATAATATATTTAATGATTTTAATACATTATAAGTTTTTTTAATATTAATATTTATCAGTGGAGGGTTTATAATATTTTTATCAAATTAGGATTATTTTATTTCATAATAAAAGATTATTTTTGGAAATTTTTGGTTTTAGGTACAAAATTTTTGAAAAAAAACATTTGGTGGTATCTACTGAAAATTTATGGGTTTTTTAATAAATGACCAAGGGGGATGTGAATATTGTTCTTTTCGAGTTCTTGATAATGTGAAAAAAATTAAAATTTGAAATTTAATTTAAATAATATATTTTAATAATTGAGTTAATTTTAAAGTAAATTACTTTATAGGGAAATGATTTTGGAATTATTACTTGGTGAAAACCCATTTGTGCTAAAGGGTTATTTGGAAATCAGAAGTTATTGATTTTGTTAATGTGATCTACTACATGTTAAAAATTAAAAATTGATGATTTGTAACTAAATTTATTAGTGTAGTTGATTTTACATTAAATGACACATTTTTTTAAAATATAATAATTTATTATCTATGATGTGATAGATTTATAAGATTTTTATGTTTTAGGATTGGGTAACATATTATGTGATTGTTGAGTAATTTGGTTTAAACTAATTGACATTTTTAATATAAGTTATTCATGATCAAAATTAGATAAAATTTTCCTTTAGTTGAGGGTTTTTATTATGGGAATATCCATCATTTAAAATATTGATGGAATAGTTTTATTTTCAAAATTATGGGTGCATCTTGAAATGGTTAATGATTTTGATGACTAATAGGAGTGGGATGAATAAAGGATAAGTAGTTCAATAGTAGAGTATATGTATGATTTTGTGTGAATGAATCTAATAATTATATGAAGAACATGGACTAATTATTGGGAATATTATTTGCTCCATATCATAAAATTATATATATTTCTCACTTGTGTGTCAGATTTGAGAATCATAATTTTTTTGGAGTTCATTATTAAAATGTGATGAGTTTGAGATGAATTGAAGAGAGGTATATATTTGGACAGAGAGTTCACTGACCAACGTGGTTTCTCACGGTGGAGAATAATTATAGACATTTGATTTTAATTACTCATTCCTTCATGTATCGATGTACCCAAAGTAGGGTTGATATAATATTATTTTAGTGGATATATGAATATGAATTTACAAATTTTTATTAGCTAATGGATGTTGTTGATGTGTTTTAAATGAATTATTATTTATTTTGGATGTGAAATGATTGGGTTAAATTTACATTAATGTGTTTTGGGTGTTATTTAAGATAAAAGTGGTGGTGGTTTTTGTCAAAATCTATCACATACCAAAAACATATATAAAAAGTTCATTGTAGATTAATCATTCAGTTTAACCTATAATTCATTTAATTAACAGTCATATTTTCTAAAACTATTTACATGGGTTAATATCAAGTAAGCAGGGAGGGTAGATCGATGTACTAATATTTTACATTATTATAAAATAGGGATACATATTTTATTTAATGGTTTATCCCATCAATTATAGTTATGATAATGGTATATAAGAGCCTATTTTTATTGAATGTCCACCTTTATCATTCCATGACACTTATATTAGACATATGAAATTAACAGTACCTTTGTGTTTATATTTGATGTTGTCCCTCAGTCTCCATTTCATTTTGAGATATGTAATTTTTATACACTAATTTTCTACTAGGGTTTTGATGTGACATACAAATGAAATAATGATGGAATCAAATTTTTAAGAAGGTACATTTTATAGTGATGAGGGGAGGCTTTCAAGGTATTAATTTTATATATTTCTCATAAATTAAATTGAGGTTTGATTGAAGGATGATTTGTTTAGTTATTATTGGGATTTATGACTAAATTTGTGGTTTAATTTAGTTATAAATTTATTTTATTATATACATTGGCATAATATTTTTCAGGATTATAAAACTATCTAATGATCAGTGATTGGAACTTAATGGTTTGATAACTATTTTTGGAACCAGTTATGAAATTTTAATATTATATTTTTAATTGTTTAGTGATTTATAAGTCTATTATTAATGACTATATTCATTATTGATGGTGTCAATAGATCATTCATTGTGTTCCAAATTATATAACGAGAGTTTTATTGATGTAGGTGGTCCTATATCACTATAAATATTGGATAAATGGTTGTTGGGATTGATTTAATACTTATTATTATTACCCTATTACTATTATTTATTGTGTAATTGTTATAAATTTCATTACTCCATAATTTATATTGGACTATAATGGTCCAATAGTCAAGAAGGATCATATATCTTACCATAATGGATGTTGGTGGAAACTGATGGGATTCATATAATTAAATAACTATTAATCACGTCATGAATAACTAAATGAAATCCAAAACCAAGATCTCTATTCTATAAAATTTAATCAGTAAATATAATAAAATGATTAAAATATACCTATCATTGTAGATTGTGGAACCATGCATATTCAATTACATGATTGATGATGATCAGTGAGGAATATCAATGGAATCATTTCCTATAGGTTCGTCAATAGGTGTATGAATAACTCTATAAATGGGAGGGATTCCCCATATAACAATATTATACTAGTCCTAGTGTATAATATTGAATGGTAAAAGTGAATATGGATAAGTGAAATCAAAATATATTTGGTTGGACTTTTATCATAGTTATCTAAATCATCCATTAACTTTTTTCAAGGAAACTCCATCATTGTTCCATACATTTACATCAATTTTATGTTACATTTAATTAATATTTGTTTTTTCGCAATTTATAATCCTCAAGCTAGTATATTCCTGTATTTAACATTTATATATGTCATTTAATTCTCTCATATATTTAATTAAATTAAAAAATTATTATCAATACTAGATTATATTGAAGAGAAACTAATAATTATCATTTGATGTTGACCTACCATTGTAAATAATTATACATGTTCTCTCAAAATTTCTACATATATAATATTATTTTTTATATTATATGATATGGCCTAAAATAGTAATGTGATATATGAATATTCCTCCGTATGATTTTTAGAACTACTATATAAAATATTCCTTATATATATGTATGTCATGTGATAGAAAATACCATATATTGTTACATATTTTTTTAATTATAATATATTAAATATTAAATTTGGAACGGATATAAAAAAATCACTCACTTTTTCTAATGTATCATATATTTCTTTAATTACACCTTATAGTGTATCATATATAATATCATAAAAAATAATACCAAAAAAATTAATTTTGGATCTTTCGAAAATATTTTTTAATGATAGAATTAATTAAATTATGTTTTACAACATATGAAATAATTTTTTGAAAGTACAATACGTATTATTTTCCAATAATATTTAGAAAAACTGTTGAGGTTCAATATATAATATGTACAGATTATTTCCCAATCATTCAACAATAAATTGTAAATTTTTTTCCTTTATTGAAGTTATTAAAATTATAAGTTATAAAAATAATAAATTAAGAAAACAGACTATAGAAATTCATATGTTAATGTCATGAAACAATATTATCTTGTGTGATCTCACTTAAACTCATGTATCATGATCCATAAATCTACTTACAACATCATATATAAACATTTTATAATCACATGATCCTATTGTCTATGAAATCAATTTATAATGGGACGTAGAGTATTTTAGTACCATATAACATATCATACATTCTCATTTATCTGAGTATAAAAATACCTAGTAGGCAAACACATCACATGTGATTCAAATTGATGAATCTTAAAATCACATTTCGATCACAAAATAGATAAACACATAAAATTCGATTATCATTGTATATTTTTATAATCTATTTTTCTATATTAATTGGGGTATTAGATGTCTTAATAAACATATAATATTTAAAATACAATTTTTATTAGAGTTAATATATTACCAATATTATAACCAACCACATCTAGTTAACCATAGACACTATGATGGTGAAATATGGGAATTAACCTCGGAAGGTTCTAATGTAAGTTATAATGTTTATAAAAAGGTTTATGGATTATACTAATAAATACCAATGTAATATTTTATTAATAATAAATATGGTATACATCATGGGAAATACATCAAAAAAAACCTGAATATAGGAAAACCATACATAAGTACATCTCTACTCAAATATAATATAATATATCAAAATAATGTAGATTGGTTTCATTCAATTTTAGTATTTTTATAATCTCATTATATATCGATGTAATTTTGACCACATCACTATATCAGTGTAAGATAAACCTCTCCTAAGAAACAATACAATAGGAATACCAATAACGGGCGAGTATAATTTAATAGGCCACCATATATGGAATCTATAAATTAATCTAGTTTATCAAATTGATCTAAAATATGTGTTCTAAATAAAATATTAAATGTATAAGTACTAGAACACTAAAAAATAATTCTTAAAAATAAGCTCTATAGATAAGTGAAAAATTTACATTAGGAATGGTATATACATACTTCATCCATTACGGGGGAGTAAATGAGGATGTGATGAGAGTGACAAACATAACAATCTCAACTATGGTAAATATACCCATCTTGTGTCCAAACCTAAATCTAATTTAAATATACCCATCCTTAGATCCTATATTGATATGGGTAAATAATCTAACACATGAATATCCATCATGTTCAAATCCTAGGGAATGAATTCACCGTAACTTAACCATCAATTACTAGTGTCCCCTTGGTACTGTGTTTACCCGTGTTAACATTACATACTAGCATCCCATCAGTGTTGTCTTTAGAAATGGATAACTATCAAATACCAGAATCATAAGGGGCAGTATTAATCTCATGTTAATTTTAAATATCAGTGTCCCCATGGGAATCCTTTCCCATAGAATGGATATAAAATAAATAAATCAAGATACACATATATTCAATATTACAACATAACATAACCTTACAAGACATGAATATTAATTTATCATCTACATTACAAAAATATTCAAGATACCATAGCCCAACTATCCGAAGGAACACATTCCAAAATACTCATTCCCCTTAAACATTTCAAAAGAAATTAAATAACCAAAAATGAGTAATCAATACCAAAGAAAAATTTTCATTTTTTTAAAAAATAGTTTATTTTCATTTCCTCATTATACATTTTTGGTACCAATGTACTTTTTATTTCAAAATAATATATAAAACATTCATTCCCATTTTAATTTTTTTTATAAAAACCAAATCTATTATTTTAAATAAATAATACCACTTATGTAATTATGATATCTACACACAAATATTTTATTATACAATACCAATTAATGAAGACTATGAATTATAATATCAAAATCATCAACCAAAATCATATATTTTCCTTAATAATTTTAATTAGTTTAATGAGGTCATCCATTATAAAAGGGACGAGACCGATGAAAGAAATCTATAAAAAGAGAATGTTTATAGATTAATTAGTGGAACAAATTCCCTTATAGAATCTAACACATTAAAATCCATGGGGTTACCAAGAGATACCATGTCCCAATCAACCTCTACCTCAAGAAAACCATCCACCATTACCAACCCTTGATTTGATAGAATCGATAAACTAAAACAGTGACCAAACCCATGAATAATACTCATGGATTTCCTAAAACTTAATAGGAGATAAATCCCCAACAAATTTCTACAATTTCAGAATAAAATTAATTTTTAATTGTGGAATAATATGATTAGACTCGGTAGTGTGACATACCTCAACTCTTCGATGAACCAAGGAACCCAGATGGCACTCACAAGGTAGAACGAACACCCCAACTAAAAATTCAGATTCCATAATGATATGTAGTAATAAAAAACAAAAAACCATCCAATAGAGGAATAAATTTAGAAAAAAAAAGATTATTTAAAAATATAGATATCAATGTATGTGATAACATTAAACAAAAAAGAAGAATAAACTAAGGTGTATTATTCATAAGTAATGTTAGAAAGGGGGGATAAAGGTGGGGGGAGGCTAAAAGAAAATCATGGGTAAGAGTAGAAAAAGAAAGGTTGTACACATCATAATATTTGATACTGAATAAAATTAAAATCAATTTTTAATGGGAGATCAATTTTGATTCTTGATTGGGAAAATTTCACAAAAACCATATGCACATGTCTCCCCATATCAAACCGTTCTGAATAGTTTTGGTAAATGGATTCATGAACCATTTATCATCCATGAGGTACTCTATATAGTTCTATCTTGACTTATACAAGAAAATATATCCTCATTTTCATGGTTTAACAAACCATACGACTAGGAAATTTAAGATTTAAATTCGGGTTGCCTTTTTAGCAATAACAATATACCAATTTTCACTCCAAATACCAAAACATAATTCAACAATCAAAACATCAACTCGTTAACTATTATTATACATCAATAATACAATTACATACATGAGGAATGTAACAGCCCAAGATTTTATAAAAAAATATATTCTTTTTAATTTTATTAATGTCTTGTGTTGTACGCTACACCAAAAGGAGCTTGCACAACACGCATCCTTGACTTGCCTTGCATTACACACAATCATGACCTTCCTCGATAGCGTGTGTAATACGCAATACCGAGTTTCACTAAACAACGATATGCTATTAAAATATTATTAAAACTATCCGTTATGAATAGTAATAACCACATTTTAATACTCTGTAAATCTTATTTTTCAAAATGAACTTCATTCTTGGATTCAGAGTATCGAATTTAGCCTAAGGTGAAATTTTGGTACTTTTCGGATAACTTTCATATTCTGATGAATAGTGAAAATTATTAATTATAATTAAAAAACAACTTTTTTTAATCGAAATAATTAATAGTGATAAATTATTAATTTGAGTGGTTTTAAATTATATTTAGAATATATTTTTACAATTTAATTCAATGTTGGTCATTGGTTGTAATTTCACATTTAAACCAGACATAATCAAGTGTCAATCTTTTGATAGATATTGTTTCTTAAAAACACGCTATTTGTTTTAACAGCGGGATTTAATTATAAAACTAATTAATGCAACTTTTATGTTATGAATTTGGTAAAATAGACTTCATTTTTGAATTCGGAATATGAAATATAGCTTGGGATGAAATTTTGGCATTGTTCTGAAAAAACATCAATTTTTGATGAATAGTGAAACTACTAAGTGGTAGGTTAAAAACTGAATTTTTGCATAAAACTTAATTTTACCGCTTCTGTGAATGGAATTTCGAAAATCCGAGATACACGGTTAATATCAAGGACTAAAATGTGGTTCAATGAGATGAAAATAATTTTTTGGTGAATAGTAACTTTTTACTTTTTTACCACGGTTAATAGTAAATAGGGTAACTAAGGGTAAATATGATATTAATATTACCCTAACACATATCCTAATTCTATTGGACAAGTGTAATTCGACCAAAAACAAACTTAGGAATAAAATATGACCATTTAGGCCCACTTGGATTAGATTAGGACATTTATTATTAATTTATTTAAAGAAGGGTTAAAATAGTTAAAATCAAAGTTTAATAAGTAAATCATTTTTAATATGGGGTTATACATAAGATAAATTTTATTGTAAATATTCTTTAGAAATCTAAAAAGATTTCCTACATGATGATATTTTATTTGTAATTTTTAGACATAAAATAATTTAATTTATTTATGACACAACGATGATGCAGTAATTATCTTATTAATGAAATATTGACATAATTGATGTTATAAACACCAAAATAAATGTAATTTGAGATTTTTTATGAATTCCACTACTTTTATAGGTTACTATGATATATTAATGTTGATTTAATTAACTTGGTTCGAACATTTAATTCTGTTATGACTCTCACAAAAATCATATATCAAATAGTGTCAAAATTGACACAAAATAGTTTTTAAATCAAATATTATATTATTAATTGTTATTTTATTCATAAAAAACTAAGGTTCGTCCAAATGACTTAGATAAGGATATATATATTAATAATAAACAATTTGGGGTTCGTTTGGCATTTTATAGTAAGTTTATTAACCATATAGTGAAAGAAAACAAAAAGATACGGTAAAAGTTAAATTATTTAACTTAGAGTTAAATCTAATTGATAAGGTTTAAAATAATATCCAAACATGTCTAAATTTGATTGGTTGATGAGATTACAACCCTATCTCATCTAATATTTGAATATGAGTCATTTTTGGAGGTTTTTTAAGTGGGGTTAGATTTATTATAAATTAATATTTTTAAAAATTCCTAAGGTGCCCCTCTCCTCCCCTATAAAAGGACACCTCCTCCCCCTCCTCCTCACACCAATTTGAGCACTCAAGCTCGGCCAAACCCTGCCAAAATCTCTTCTCCACTTCCCTAGCAACATCCTAGAGGTTCTGGTCTTCCTCAAAGACCAATTCTAGTGCCCTAAGAAGAGGTCTCAAAGAGGCACTTCAAAGAAGAGGTAATTACCGTTACCAATTCTTTCATCTTTATTTCTTCTTCCACTTCTTCTTCTTAGGTTGTTTCATTATGAAGTAATAACATCAGTATCACTCATATACTGATATGTTATTATAAGTATGAAACAACCCTATTTCACCATCTATCCATCCTACGGAAAAAGAAATCACCGCGCGTGCGTACGTACGGAATACCGTCTCCACGCCGTGGTGTAATCTATTTTCCGCCACCACCTTACATGGATGGGTATAATGGTGTAAAGAATAACTATAAATAGTTATTACAACATCATATTGATTCTGATATATTATAATCCACTCCAATTCAATTCAATATTTATAGAAATGATATCATCGCTCGTGCGTACGTACGGAATACCGTCTCCACGACGCGATGAGAATCATTCTCCATGTTAACCATTTAAGAATGATTATAATGTATATATAAGAAATAATAATGAAATATATGACATTATAAAGCTACTGGATTTATGTATATATATACCTATGTATGTCATCTACTTACTTCCATTTCAAGACAATAAGGAAAGGAAAACAGCGTTCATGCGTACGTACGGACTACCGTCTCCATGAACGGTGTTTTTCATTTTATTTATATACCTATTATATATATATATATACTGAATATATATGATATATAAATCATATTTTATATTCTGGAAGTAAGTAAATCATGATATAAGTAATAATGATGTCAAGAACAACAAGTCAAAACACCTACGATAAATGAAACGATTTTACCCAAAACGCTTCTTTAACATGGAATTTACAAAAGAACGGGTAATATAATGTCATAAGTAAACCATATATGATATCATAACAATGAATATGATTCTGTAATAAGTCAATGACATTATTTAAATCATTATACAGGAGGTTCGGACACATACGAAGCAAATTGGACCTAAGGTAAGGGAAATATCACAATCTCATTTTTATCCGAGATTGTTTATTCGTAAGTATTTACTGGGGTGTATTTTATCATCCACATCCATGTTCCCTCAATATGAAATATTGTTTCCATCCACTTGCAATAGTTTAAATCCAATTTTACCCTTAGGTGAGTTTTTAGAAAAGAATATGAAAGGAATCTTTTGTCGTTTTTCCGTACGAGGTACTTTTTGACTTTTCCGACAAAAGTACGAAGAATGTTTTTTTTAACTTATACGGCACGAACGGATTTATACTGTTTTATAAAGCCTTATTTTCATGAAGCTTCTTCTAAAAGATTTCATGACTATTTTCAATAAAATCTCTTTCTTTTAAAATTGCATGATGTTTTGTGAAAAGAAATTGATTTTGAAGAAGAAAGGATATTTTCCTCAAGAATTCAATTCAAGTGTTTTATCAAAATTATTTTCCATCTAAGATAATAAAGGGTTCTGTTTCTATCCATATTTTTACATTGATTTGACTATTTTGTGATGGAATTATGTTTATGAATTCCTTTATCTTATATGAATGATTTTATGATGTCATGTTGTTTAAGAATCCCATTTTTATTACATGGGTTATGCGATGATGTATGATTTATGATTTTGTGGCACACATAAGAAAGGATTCATTAAGAGATGGGTGGGACCTATATCTCCCTCCAATGCATTGGGTAAAGATTTTATATCTCATGAGATAGACATGGCTGGAATGGTAGGTTATACCGGTTCAGTGAAACAGGACTGAAACGAGGATTACTCGATTCAGAAAGGGACTTTGTCCACTAAGATAGTCTTGGCAATGAGTCTTGACTAACAAGAAATGATTCTCTATGATTATGTGTATATGCCACAATGAGTAATGTTTTAAGTTATGATTTCATTTCACTACTATGATTTATCCCATGTTATGAAATTATGCTCTCTTTTGCAGGTTAAGATTTCAAAAATGTTATGTTCTTATGAAAATTATGTGATTGATATTTCTTTTGTTTACCCTTACTGAGCATTTGAGCTCACCCTTTTATGTTTTCTTTTCCCCAGGATATAAAGAAAGGTTTTAGGTAGAAAAAAAAGAAGATCTTTATGGGAGATATTGAAGATCTTTCTCCACGATTAGAAGATTACGTTCCGAGTTTCCAAAGACACTAAACTATTACGATCCTTGTGTGTGTGTTTTTGTTATGTACTAAGTATTCCGCAAAAGTAATGTAATGTCCATGTACGATAAGCTTCGGGTCTCTACAAGGAACCCCTTTTATATTGTTTTAAACACTATAATACCATTATTAATTTCCAATAAAAACAAGAACCTTATAGTGACCCAAAAATATTAATCTCATCATAAAATTTGAAAACTATCGCATTCCTATGGTTTTATAAACTCACCAGCATATAAATTATCACCCCTAATAATTCCGATAAACATTACATCATCGGTCTGAAAAAAATGGTTTTTAAAATCCCACTCAAATGATAATGTTGTATACTTCAATTCCCATTGAGCTCCCATAACACAATATAACCTAGATGCATAAAAAATTCGAACTCTAGAAAATCTTCATTACTCTCATGGGAAAATATTGAAAAAATTTCCACATGCCTACTCAACCCAAGAAAAACCCATTTCTATATCCAATTTACTTATCACTCATTGGTCTACCAAAGAATCGATGATTCTTAATATGGATAATTCCAATACCTGGGATCATCCCCCAATGGAACTTCATGTAAAACATTATCCTTTCAGTGTACCGATTAACTAGGTATATTTTATCATAACATCACTTGAGTATACCCGATACCGCTACATAACAACCAACTCCCTTTATCGCTTCGACATTATATACCAAATGTGTGTGTGCCTTTATTTCCCATTCATAGCATGATAATGAATTATTTTCTTTCAAAATCAAAGGTCAAATATCATAACACAAAAATTATAATCAAAATGATATTCCATATGTATTCTCTATATCACCACATCATAATACAATAGAAACTCTCATTAGACCTCCACTGGTGGACATCCATTTAAAATTATATGATTTCTTCACCAATTAATAATTTTTTACTAGGTCCTGATACAGTCAAACTTTTAGGAACCATGTGGTCATTCCAAATCAACCCTTGATGTCACCCCTATTGTGCATTATAATTCCACATCCAAAATTTCAATCGACAAATACCATATCCATTACTTTCCAAGATCACCAACACATTAATGATTTTAAAATTTTGGATTCATTTTGAAACAACCCCATTTTGGAAACCAATACATGGACTCCACCAGATACATTTCTGATAATTATCCCAAAAGTAAATAAGAAATAAAAATAAACCATCTGTCATTTCATCACCAATATCACAAAACCCTAATGATTATCTATGGATTGATTCTATACTCTAATGAACCTTACAATACAAAAGGTGCCCCACCCATGATCTATGTCATGCTCACCAGTTGAAGATCATAATATTAATTACACCAAATGATGAACATGACCAGTACCAACTACATATTGTAAGTCACAAATTATCATGGATGAAATTAGCCACACACTCTAAATCATGAGCACTAACCTAGAGTAGAACCTGACAAGTGATCTTTACTAATGAATACACCCCCTCATTCTCAGTCCTGAGAAAGATAAATTTTGTGTCACCACTAATAGTTATTTATTGGAATTCCTAACACTACATAGTTTAAGAATTCCACTCATTGGGTGTATATCTTCACCAAGTTCAACCAAAATCATTCATATATGATTCTATACAAGTAAAAAATTATTTTTACTTCAAAACATAACGATTCCCCCAATATCAAACCATTTATATCACACCTGATACTATATTGTATTACCCTTCTATGATGGCAGACATCATGTTCTCATATATGTTCAAGATTCTAGGAACACTCTCGGGTTGACCATTCCATAGTTCCTCTTCCAATTCAGATGTCCCATTGAAAACTAATGGAAATTTTTAATTTTCTACCAATGGTGATCCATAATTCCCAAAGTTTTATAATAAATTTCAATTGGTCCTTTTTTCACTAACAACCATATATGACCCAAACATAAACCATCCTTCCAATCCACCAACACCTATTTACTCGATCCCATCTAAAAACTAACATGTTTAAACTATATAACATGAAAACACAGAAGACATGAATTAGTCCCCCATGATTCCCATGCCATCATGGAATGTCTTGTTCACATTAATTTTTTCCATGTTACCCAGTATGTCCACAACATCACTAATCAAACTATCACTGAAATTTCTCACAATATATTCATAATATATCAAAAAAATTATACATATTGTCTATGTTTTCCCATACCAATGGAATATAAAACCTTATCCCATTGATCTTTGATTCACAAAAATTCACTTTTTAGTACACATGAACTATTAATGGTCTATCTAGGGACATACTAGGCATTTCACATCAAACTGCACTTCACCTATAACAAAATTTTCATCCTCACCTCCCCCTATAAGGGTATCCATCCTGACAACATGTGTCTACCACACTAATAAAACAATCTAAAAAACAACAAATTATTGTATATGAATCAATACATTCCTATATATATATTAACATTCAAATAATAATCCTAACACATCATGTGATGGAACACTCCATGGATGAAGGAATACTCAATGATTTTTTATTCCCAGCCAAGATTATCATCATGTAGTATGAACATATTTGATCGATGAAAAACACATATCTTAAGGAACACCCTACCATTATAGACATTATCAATGATTCTTCATGCCTTACAACACTATAATACATCAGGAGAACCGTTTAGATAAATTTTACCTTCTAAATCTTCCTGCCACTATTGAGAATGTAAGCTTAAGATAACCCCGAAGATATGAATCCCAATGTAATAATAAAAACATTCTTACAACCCCACTAATCCCCCTATCAAATTCTATTCGAATCATCCAAAAAATACTTTTCAAGACTCACAAATGTCATAAGACATGAGGGAAAACCTATTTCTCCCATCCCTAAACCCATGAAATCATTATGATAATACATCAACTCACTGGTCCGTCATACATTACGCATCAAAGTCTAAAAAAAGAAAAAAATATAATTAATTCACACTAATTAAACTCTTACATGATTGATCACTAAATGATCATAAAATCCAAAGATTGGGCCAACTCATATAGTCATTCCTCCCCAGATTGTTAACACTGAGTGAAACATGAACATTGAAAATGTTATGTAGAGTATAATTCCACGGAAAATTGGAAAAACACATAAAATTTATTAATTAAATATTAAATAACAACACATGAATAATAAATACCCACCAAGGGTGTCTAACTAAGGGCCCATGTTACCTTACTAGCATAGTAGGGTCACAACACATCATGTTCATATGCACTACATAATAACCATCATGCTTTTCGATGTAGATCTACATAGCTTTTTCATCATGAATATTTACATCCATGAAAGTCATCCCAACAATGTATAATGTCACAAAGTACACATATTTGGAAAAAATAAAAATAGTGTATTCCTCCTTAAACTTCTATGTATGTGAAACATGTTCCCCATATGTAACCGTACATGTAATATAGATATAATGTTCCTAATTTTGATGCATGTGAATCCAACTTCTTCTACAAGACAGGAGTAAAATCCCCTATAATTGGATTAGTTAAACAATTTCATGATCTATAAATCTAATAAATCAATAAATCATTAGACATACATGTGTCATGCTTATGGTGGAAATCATGTTTTACTATATTTATGAAAAAAAATCAATATAATATATCAAACCCCAAGAAGTCTTGAATTACATTTATAATTGTTTCTTATTACTCACCAAACAAGTATGCATCATAATCTCTGATGGATTACTATATCTTTAATGTACAATTTCCCAAAAACCATAATAATAAATGGATCTAATTAATCATTATATGTAATTCAACACTATACCATTGAGTAACACAAGACTGACGATCAATTCTTTACCTCATGTGAACCTCTTTAATTTCCAAAGGTAACGACTAATTGTGGGGGGAGGCTAAGGAGGTACTATGGGGAGGTTAGACTTGAGTATTATAGTATAAAATTATATTAAAATTACAATAAATAATTTATCGATACCAAATCTATTGTAGTTCATAATAAATAAATAACAACACTAAAAATAAATGAATATTATATTATATATGAATATATAATGGTCTCTCACGAGGATGAACACATATAAAATACTTAAATAAAATTGCATGTCAGTCCACTGAATCCTAAAGAATCACCACATCCCTAAGATAAATCCCATCCATAATTATCCAAAATTACCATCTAATCCGTATGCTTCAATACCACATGATCTTTCAACAATTGAGGACTACACATGTTTCAAGTGCCACAAATGCATGATAAGGTTGTGAGAATATTTATGTAGACACCATCACTTAAATCCCTATATATATTATTTTTGAATAAAATTTCATGTAGTTTTTATCCAAATAAAATTTTACATATAAAAATTTTAATACAATAAAATCTATCTAAACAATATAAACTCCCATATCAAGGCCTAGTTCTACATGGAAATGGTAAATACCATCTTTGGGAAGTGCCTGGTTATCTCTAAGAACATTATGATGATTATACACACCATACACTCCAATACAAGGTAAATATACACAACCTTGGTCCAAAATTTCATCCATTATAAATATACCCATCCCATGAAATGTGAATCCACCAAGGGGAAGTATTCATCTAAGGATTAACCATCACATTATTAACGTAAGGGTGCCCTTTCACATAGGTTAACCATCATGTATCAATATCCCATTGAGAAAACATTCACCCAAGGTCAACTGAATACCAAGGTACCATAGATGTATAATCCCCCCATGTTATCAATAAAATACTAGCATCACTTGGGTAAAGAATTCAATGTGAGTTAACCATCAAATAACTAATACATCATACAAATAAAAAAAATTCCATAATATAAAAAAAATTGGACAAGATTGAATATCCATTTAATGTTATCATTTAAACAACATTTCCAATATCCCATAAAATAACCAAACTAATGAAAATTTTCCATGACACCCCTTCCATTCCATCATTTCAAATCATATTCTACATCCCAACACATGTCACCAAAAATATCTTCATTTCCATTTTAAGAATACTACGAAATACTGGGACGTTCGAAATGATCATTTTTAGACCAAAAAAATATCATTTCAATAAAACATCACTAAACATCATTTCTAATTTTCTATAACCATTTTAAAGAAGCAAAAAAATCATCTTATAAACATAATCACCCACATGGGTGTTTTGAAGTCAGAACACAACAATTCAAAATCACAATTTAATTTACCAATTCCATTGAATAATCATTTCTAATTATTAACCAATATATATTTATATGATACATTTAAAAAAAATGTGGTAATCCACTAAAATAATTATTGTACCACACAGTAGTTATTTTAAAAAAAAAATAATTTCTTTGGGAAATATAGAAGGAAGACCTACCGTAATAAATTATTATGCATTTCTATCAAATGGTCCAACGGTTTCTACCAATTAGTGTTTAATATCCCTCTTAGAAAACTATCCATCATGACCCACCAGGGGAATAGGGCCCTGATTACTTAGAAACCATGACTAAATGCATGTAAAAAACCGATGAGGATTTGACAATAGACAAGTATGAAAAGTCCCAATGTTCTACAATTATTAAATAAGAAAATACATTTAATATTATTAGAAAATATTAATAATTTTTGATATGTGACATACCTTTGACCGTTCGATGAATGACATTACCTAAGAATCATCTCATGTTTCCCCTTCCCAGGAAGAGTAAAAACCCGAACTCAAACAACCGATTCCACCAAGATCTAGTGTAGTCAAAATCAAAATTTTATTCAATTTATGTTGACATTTATAAAAAATGAGGATAGAACCAATATATATCAATAGAGGTGATCACTTACGTCAAAAAAATTACAACAACCCATTAAGGATGACCAAATGTCCCTAGGACATGGGAGAGAAGAATGAGGGGAGGAGCTAGTTGCACGTGTTGCAGGAGAGAAACAAAACGAGTGATTACCATCTAAAAATTTCAATGATAAGAACGGTAAAACAATGTATTTATAGTATTCACTGTTTGTGCACAAGGGCATCCAATATTGAGGCCAACCATGTAATCACCTCTACACACAACCATCCATTTTGTGTGGTTACATTTCATAGTTTTATATTCTATGTGTTAACCTTGCAGTTCCCAATGAAGTTCTCTATAGAAACACATGTACTATTTACTAGGATCATATTCATAATTTAAACACAATTTACTTAAGTAGTATTGGTTGCATGGTTTGGATGCATGGTTAGAAAAATATGTGATCTAACCATGGACCCTATTTATTCTTTGAAAAAAATAAAAATATGATCCCCATTCACCTCCTAAACCACCTACATGCGACAGAGACCTCTTGAACCCAATTATAGATTTGAGATAATCATTTTATGCAGTTAAAACCTCAGGAATCCTATTCCATATATGGACTCAATAATTTTCTATTCCCATAAATAAAAAAATTTAAAACTCCTTTAAAAATAAAAAATTTAGTTCAGGCCAAATGTTTTAAAATCCACCCACCACAGAGCATATCATCTATAGGAATCCTAATATATAGTCCTTCATCATTCCCAAATTACATAAGTTGTTTGAAAAAATTCAAATAGTCACATTCTAACAATGAATACGCATCATTATCCAATAGTATAATATTTATATGATTCATAGGCCATATAACCCTAATACAACACTCATATTTCTCATTAGAACATTAATACTCCACTAAAAATTTCTCATTCACCCCAAGGAATAATTGTGATTCCATCAAATTGAGAAACCACTCTATGTTTCTCCCACCTACACACATTGGCTATATAGAGCTAATTTTTATTATTGGGTGCTTTTGCCATAAGATATTCCTGTCAAACTATCCCTTGGAGGTCCACCGACCCACAAACAACATTTCACTACTACCAACAAAGAATATACAATACCACATCTTAACCACCAGTTGCTATTATCATATCCATATTCTAAAACAACAACAAGGGTGTTGTTACTCATCCTGAGTGACATGATCATTAAAAAAATTCCATGAGAGGCCACAATTTATTCCCATAACACACACTTGTTATTCCAAATAACCTACATGATGTAGTGGTGATCCTTACACATCAATCTATGTGAAACAAAAAATGACACCATAACTAGGTTATTTCTTCTAAAAATGACCTTATTCCTGCCCTAAAACTCCATTCATTTACCTGATCTCATTTCCCTTTCCCCGAAGGTACCCTTATATCATTTCAAAATAACCCCTGTTGTCTAAGATTAATTTTGGGAATAATTTTATTTCTTAATTATATATCACCAAAATTGATCATTATTCCATTCAATGATCACTACAATGCCATGGATATTATCGTGATTGAATTATTTCAAAGATACCCAAATTCGAAAGACAATGATAATTATATCCCAATACACATACAAGAAATATGTCATTAGTATCTAACGAATCCAGATTTACCACCATTGGGTTATTAAAAAAATGCCCAAAAAAAACAATGATAATATAAGAACTAAATTTGAAATATTATGTACATTATTTGATAAAAGACACACCAACTACAATTGATGTCAATGTCCCCACTATAAGAGTGAACATTTAATTATTTTTATAACACACTTTTACCCCATCTCCCTCATCCCATTGATCACAGGATATAATTTTGTCATTATGGTGAACCAACCAATTCTTGATTTCCATCCTAAAATATAACTTAACGTGTGATATCAGCTGATGGATACTACTACCACTATCTCTGTAGTGATTCACATGATAATAGGGTCCCTATCTTGAATAGTTTATAGGTAAATGTGACACTAAATTAGCCACACTTAATGTTCCTTTAGTATATAGAGTTTTCATGTTCACACACAACCATACACATAATTCTCTATAAATGAAATGTTCTAAAAATATGTCTACCATTAATTCCCCTATTGTAATCATACTTTTTTTGGTCATTAAAATACACCTAACTATGTAAACATTTTCACCATATACACAGTGGTACCCCATTTTCCACTATATGCATTAGCTACTTAGTAGGCAATCTGGTTAACTATTCATTGGAACCTATTACATTTATGGTTTCCCATTGTCTATAGACTAATATTTCATAATAATAATCAATTTCAAGACAATATGAGTTTATTTATTTCATCGATTTCAATCAATCCAATGATCAAAAATGGAGATAGAAAACCTTGTCATCAATAGGGTCCACCATTATGAATTGAATTGATTCCTTATAAATACTAACACATGTACACTACATACCATCCAAATGTTGATGGTCTAACATAATCCCCAATTAGTCACATTCCATCAGGGTTTGGCCTAGGTGATTAACATTATACCCTATTACACAATATTACTATTACCCCCACCAACCCACATCACATAGACTATTATTATAGCCAACACATTATACCTCAACCCATTTAAACATGATGGAAGCATGATCTCATACATCTAAAACTCTAAAACATGACCCATGAATTTTTTAATAAAATTACATCAATATTAATCCCAAAAGTCCTATTTGATTGACAACCCAAATCATCTTGTGTATATAAATTGAAATGAAACATCCCCATTCCTTGATTTACTTCACAACCACACAAAATATGGGTTTATCACCTAACCAAATGTTTCTAGCTTGTTGAGACCCCGCAGAAATATAAAATTAAAATAATGGTGTTAGGCACATGAATGTTCATTTTCATCCATTCCCAATCGAAATAAAATCACTAACAAACCATGTTCTATGGATCCTTTGGAAAAAATGAACATTTTATTCCATTTTACAACAAGTCTGAGGGTATTCCCAAAAATAGGGACCCTTTATGCTCGATCCAAAAAAAACAACCATAGTCACACCAAACCAATACCCAAATTCTAAATGATTCCCCATTACTGGAAATAACATGTAAACCCTCACATGAACTGTTTTGACATGAATCTAATTTTTTTACTACTACCTTCAAAAGAAAACATAATCATGGGAAAACCCCTCAGTTGGGTCTCCCCCGAGTGATACTAAGAACCAACATACCAACCCATTGAGTAGAATATTAATGTATTTGGTCCCCCATAAAGAAATATATGAATATTTATCACACACATGTCAAAAATCATGGGACATTACATACTAAAACTATCTAAAAATGATGACATTCTCATACCAAAACACCCACTCATAGGTCTGACAAACATTTGGAATCACAAACCAAACCAACAACATAATAAGGACTAATCCGAACAACACATCCTCTTACTAGACTACTCCCTCAATAATCACAATCCTAAAATTTAGTGTCTACTAATATACAACTTCATCCCTAGGTGGCCCATAAATGGGAAACTATTCCATTGGATAACTAATGTAGAGTACCATTCCATTAAATACGGTAAAAATTAATATATCTTGTTACTAGATCATTAATATAATGAAAATAGATAATTATAAAAGGATAAGGGTTTACCAATAAGGAACCATGTGCCCTTAATAAATTATTATGTTCACTAAACCTCTTTTTAAAATGAACCATTATATCACCATGAATATCATCATTAGAGATGTAAAAAGTCATCCCTAAAAAATAGAAAAAAAAATCATAACAACTAAGTATAATTACACCATGTACATTGAAATGAAAATTACATATGACAAAATTATATTAATTTATACTCCATCACCAATGGTGGTGATATAGGATACACACATATGGTTAAAAATTTTATGCAATTAATATATTCTTAAACATGATGATTGTAACACTATTTTCCTATACAAGAAAAGAGTCCAATCCAACAAAACAGGATTCATTCAAATGTTTAAAGAGAAATAAATCCAATATATTATAAATCATCACAAATTATTGTATCAACATATAGTTGTAATTAATATATTTTTTTATAAAAATAAACCATAAATTTACAGTACTAAACCCTTGGTAATTTAGATATCATACGTTAATAGGCATGCACAACACACTGGCCTGATATCCATCATGAATCTAACATATTCTTGTATCTCCCAGATACCAAGTCATTGATATTATATGATATTATAAAACAACACTAATACAATATTTTAATTAATTCCCTCCCCTTACATTTGACTAACTCCTCTAGTAACTTAGGAACACCTCCTTGAATTCTAGGGTCTACTAACTAGCAGAAGGGGTCTAAGGAGGTACAATGGAGATGATGCACCACATTTTTCAGAGACTATAGTAAAATATAAATAAAAAAATTAATCAAAACCAAATTGAACATAGTACTAAGTATATCAATGAAATGACTAAACGGTACATAAAAATGAAAATATAGAAAAACAGGCATATGGGTTCATCACCCATTAGGCTGAGACATATACATAAAAAGGAAAAAAAGACCAAAATAAATGATCATAATGATTCCATATTATCCAACCCACACCTAATACAAAACTACAATCCATTAAAAACTATTCTAGATCAAACATTAAAACACGATCATTAACCTTACATGAACCTTCATCAAGAGAGGAATAAAATTGTAATGAAGTACCAGGGAAGCATGAGTAGGATGTGAGTAAAATTTATTAGGAAATAACCAAAAGAGTCGTAAAATACTTATTGTATGAATAAAAGTCCATAAAAATAGGATCTGAATAAAGTAGTTCAAGTACATCCACTAAAAACATAACACTTACTTCATAATATAAATGCTTAACCTAGGGGCTAGGTTCAACACTAGAATAGTACAAACCTACATCCTCTAGTACCAGGGTGGATATTAGAAAGTCATAATAACTATGATAAGAATATTTATTTTGAACATTGTAAATAGAAATATCCCTAATCAAAATTGGAATCCATGGAAAATACACCCATCCTTGATTCCATGAATCCTCATAGGTGAAATGTTCACCCTTGAATTTACAATGAAATAAATCCACCAGGGGTTGAATTCATCCCTGGATAGCGATTATTTTCTAGTGCACCCTACTCCTATTGTTTCCCCCTGGTAAAAAATCAAATTCCATAATTCTTCAGGATACTATAAACCTATGGTTACCTATCAAATACCAAGGTTCCTTGGTGGAATCTTTCACCCTACTTTAACAATCAAATAATAGAATCCCTTATGGAAATTATTCACCTATATATAATAATCAAATAAAAAAGTCAATATTACACATATAATCAATTACAAATCATATAATTAAAAGATATGTTAAACATATCCCTTTGATGATACCATTTCAATAACATCCTAAGTATCCCTTAGCCCAACCAATCCGATGATGACATCTAAAATACTCTTTCACATACTATTTCTAGTACCTAAACTATAACCTTACATGTGTAATCATAATGATTTTCATTTCCAATTTATGAAAAGAAATGAAATAATTATCATCTCATTTATAATATTCATGCAAGAAAACATATCATTTCCAATGAATAACATCATACCATTCTTTCAATTAAAAATTTATTATAATGAAATCTAAAGCAATTCCATATAATATACACATAACCAAGGGGAATTATCATTTTTGTGCCCAACATTTTAAAAATAAAATAAAATTTATTGATGAATATGATTTATCATTTTCATAATCATAAATTGAAGTCAAATTTTTTTAACAACAATAATTTAGTTTATGATGTCATCCTTTGAAAAACTGGTGAGGCCAAAAAATAGATGCATTAAAAAATGAATCACTAATGGTAATCTTTTAGGATAACAAAACTCAATATTATATTTTATATTAAACACATTAGTGATAGAAATAATTGAAAAGGCATGTTATAGAAATTTCATATGCCAAATAGCCACTATCACCCCATATGGTCAAATAGCATCATTATATAATAACTATGACAAAAAAAACAAATATCTAGTAAAGAACCCACAAACATAACCTATGAAAAATAAATATTACATGTAATTTATTACATAAGAATTTCCATTTTAAAATTTGTATGAATATTAATAAATAATGTGGAGCACTATATCAATGATAGTCCAAAAAGATTCATTACTGAATGGTTTCATTGGTAAATCTTGTCACAAGGAATAAGAAAAACCTAAAACCAAAAATATTATTCCAAAATATTCCACTATAATCAGTACTGAAACCCTTTCGTGCAGAAGAATAAATTTAGAGAAAGAATATATAGGAACTAAACAAGATCAATTATGGTGGGAAAACACAAGAATACATCAGAGGAACCCTTGATGAAATCCCCCTGATCAAGGGTGATTGGGGGGGAATGGATAAGTAAGATGGGAAGACATGGGGGATCATTAAAAAGAAAAGATGGATTCCTCTACATAAATTATATATTGAATAAATATTTGGACCAGGTTTTTAAAAAGACCATGGTTTTTCCAAACACTAGTCTAAACCATTCACCATCCTTTTTAAACATTTCTCCTTGTAGATAGTTATTCTTGCCAAATATAGTGCATCGATTCACCAAACAAGAATCTACCTCAGCGTTTATCTATAAATATCTACATGTATTCCCAATAACACTTTCTAGATTTAATAATTTGTGAAACTAATCATTTAAGGTTTTAAAATTTGGGTTCACGATCAGTATAAAACCTATAATGACTATGTGTTCAATTTTTTCTTTGGAAACAAAAAATATAGTCCTCAGTCACCTCTCAAAATTATGAAATTCCTCTAAGACATCCCAAACGAAATTCCACATCCATTGAACCATTTTTATGTAGTCTTGAATTTATAAATCCCATTATAAACATAAATTCAAAACCTATACCTTCCACATACCAATAAAAAATTTAAAACCCCTAAAAAATTTATAAAACACAACACTCTTAGGGCATTATTTGTTTGGAGTAGGGTCATGGAGGTATTGATTATGTTTGGAACTACTTTTATTTTTTATAGTATTTTTTATGGAATGAATGTTTATTAATGATAGAAGTGGTTATTCACAACATGTAGGGTGATAATTCATGAAATGAATATATTTATGAGAGTTATTCACATAATTGACCCACAAAATGAGTGAATAAACCATGATGTGTAATAATTAATTAGTTTCATTCCATGAAATTTGGTGAAATTTCATCGAGTTTTTAGTTTGAGGGATTCATGGAAACTTTTTTTAAATCATGAAATAGAGGAACATAACAAAACTAAAAACATTAATATATATTTAATGATGTGAATGTGTTGTAGTGTATCTTTGTAGTAAAATGTGGAGGAAAATTGATTTTATTCATTCCACTATATTTTATCTCAGATCTTGTATAAACATAGGTGATTTTAAAGAGTATTTTAGCCCCATTATTCCTAATTTGATCCGCGTCCTCTATAGTTTAGTCTTTAGAAATCCATAGTTATTAAATCGACTTCTATCAGTTGATTTATTTTGATAAAATTTTAAGAATTATTAGTTTTTAAATTCATTTTGATCTAAATTTTTACGGGTTAGTTATTTTTATTACCATTGATGTAATTCTAGACAATTCAAGGATTTCATATTCTATTAGGGTATCATTATTTTTTTTTCATTTTCATTAAGGTGTGATATTATTGATAATGATTTTTTGAGATAGGTGATCCTCATTATCACCATCTTTAAATGAATGAGTGATGATTATATGATTTGGACTTCCGTTGAGTTGATCTTAAAGGTTTACATATGAATATAATTATTTTGGATACATCATAGATTTATTTTAATAAAGAAAAATCAATATTTTTTAAACATTCGATGATATTGTATATGCGAATAAAAATTCTAATTTCAATTTAAAAAAAGATTTCAGAGTGCTTCTTGTGTTGTAATTGTGATAACATCGAAATCCTTATTGTGTTGATTGTTTGATAACACCATGTTTTAAATGGTTAATCACTCATATAAGACCATATTATTTGTATCCCAGGGAAATCAATAATTTGTTTGAGAATAAACCTAATAAATAATAAATTAAAGTAATTTCATCCCTTGTTAAATCATGAATTTTTTAAATTATTGATGATGAAATATTTATGTATATGTTTAGGTTATTGGTATGTTTCCTTGTGAAATATTCATATTTCTATGGTTATGGTGTTGAGAAGCACAGGTTTTTGAATGGATTGGTTAGTGTTGTGACTGTTGGTTGGAATGGTAATTGATGTGGTTAGTTGTGGAATGTTTATGATGTGGGGTTGTTGTAGTTAGATGGGTATAGTTTTGTTAAATGGATTGTATTCGGATGTGTTGTAATAGTAGTTGATGTGAGATGGATGAGCTGTCATGTGATGGTTTGTTGTTAGATTCATGGTTAAACATTTAATGAAAATGAATGTTTGAACTGAAATTATATGCGTTGGTAAATACGAAATGTTTTTAGATGTATATAATAAGTCATAGGTGACCAAGTAGTTTCATTCACCAGGAGGCGATCCTTCATAGAGTGGTTAGTTTGTTTTTTTGAGGAGAATGACACAAATAAGTAGACCATGGATGTCCAGTTGTTGTTGTTCTAACTAGAATATTTGAAAAATCGATAATCCATTACCTTAAATTCAATGGATGGTGGAATTATAGAACATTCTCGGGGTTTAATTTTTTGTGCTAAATCTATTTGGGGTTGTGGGGAACACCATTATTAGTGTTCTATAGTACATATTGAACAATTCCCAATGGGTGCTCATGACCGTTTTTTGGTAGGAGTAGTAGATTTATCCAAGGTAGATCCAATTCAATGAATGATTACTAAATACTATTCTTAGATGTTATTTGTAGAAAGGTAGATGATATGTGAATTGGAAGGTGCATGATATTGAAGTGTCTGTGCATACTGATATAGATTTAGGTCAATGTATTATTATTTTCCCACATGCCAATGTTTATTCCTTGTTCGATTTAGAAACATCATCACTATATGTTTTTTATACCCTATTATGTTATTTGAGAATAAATTACTGATAAATCTTGTTTTTATAATTTTATATAAACTAGTTCTTAGTTAAGATGGTATATTCGATTTGTGTTGGGGATGTAGAAAAGTGAATTGGTAACAGAACATAGTGAGGGATTTGTTTTTTCAATGATACCACCATATGAAATTATCGATGGAATGTATTGGCAGTGTTACATGTGTTTACTCATTGATTTACTTTGATAGAATGTTGATTTTTCTTACGAGATGGATGATAAAGTGTCATTTTTTTCATTAGCAGAGTTATCATATGAGTGTTAAAAATGTGAAGAATATTATATCTTAATTTGAATAGATGTCAGTTTAATCACTATGATAAGTTGTTCCTAGCGTTTTGTAGGAGTATGTTGTTGTATTTATCAGTGAGGTTATGAAACTAACCCCTTGAAACACATTCATGTTTGGGATAGAGTACAGACTAGGCGTGTCACTAATTTCAATGGATCCCTATCAAATTGAACCTATAATGTTATGTTATATGAGGTTTTAGGTTAATGATTTGATGCAAGGGGGTTCCTTGTAACCCCGTGTTTTCCCAAAGGGTGGTATATGCTAGTTATTTAATCAGGATTATGGTGGAATGGGGCTTTTCATAAACTACAATAGGGTTTAAAAGTCGATAGTAATGAACCATTATGCTCTCCCAATGATTTATGATCTATTCGGCCAGATAAAGGGAACTGATTGCTTCTCAAAGATCTTTTTTTTGTCTGGATATCCAAAAATGATTTTTAGATTTTGTGATATCATGAAAAGCTCCATTTAGTTTATGTATAGGTAAATTGACTTTTATATCCTGATTTTGGTTTCCTGGAGGCACGAGATATGTTAGTGGTGAATATGAATTTCATATTCCATGAGATCTTGGAACAATTAATAATTGAATTCATTGATGAATTATTAATCTACATTATGTCAGAGGAGGACAACAATAATCATCATAGTTAATTCTTATAATATATTCAATACAGTTGAATCTATGGAAAACTATCCAAGTTCATGATGTGGATGTGAGTGCTTCATTAATTTGAGAAAATGGTTTCAGAAAATAATGTCTCCTTCGATCCATTGAAGGATAACCAAATTTTTATGGGGTAGCCTTAGTGATAATTGTAGATGTATTCAATTTCATTAGTCTTATAGAATATTACTATAGGGGGTATTAATGATTTCCTATAGGATGTAACCTCTATAATATATTTTACTAGAATGCACTATGATTTAATTTGGGCTAATCAGTGCTATGAAATAATCAATTACTTGAATATTAAATAGACCAGTGCACCAACTGTTCTGCTACTTTAAGAGCATTTGATATTTCATGTTATCCATTATCAGTCTCGAACTGGTGTATGATGTCTCTTGATGTGGTATAAAGAGGAGATATCTTTTAGTTCACGGTAGTAAATCATAATAAATTTAACTATGAAATTCAAGATCTAGAGTTCTGATCCATTGTTTTTCCCCTAATGCAATGTAGATTTTACCTCATCTTTTAGTGATTTATGTATTTATAGTCCATAAGTTATTGAAATATGTTTCCTGTCAAAATGATCTAAATGTGTTCCAATGGATTTGGATGATATTTTCCAGGATTATGAATTTGAATTCTGATATACCATGTGATGTGGGATTTTAAATAAAAATAGGTAGACACAAAATTCCTAAAATGTTTTGGTTTGGGTGTCCAAGGTTGTTTGGGGGGGGTGAAGTATCTTATTTTGATACATATGGTGATATAAAGGAATGTTTTCACAAACCATCTAAAATAAACAGTTACATTGATACCTATTCCGACACTGACATTTCCCAAGGGGAGTTCATGATCCCCAAAGGTTAGTGACTAGAGCATGACATTATGTGATATAAATGATGAAAAAATTGGCTATAAACAAAATTTTATAGAAAGATACATGTCAATATACTCAAAAACATCAAAGGGAAATAGTACAAGAAAACTATCTAGAATATAAAAATCCAAGAATTACACCATCAAAGTACTGTAAAACCTTAATTAAAACCCAATTACTCAGAGGAAAACTCAATACAATCCCAAAGATATTATGAAAACCTAAATCCTATATGAGTCAATTTCTATTTACTCATAATTGGAAGATGAAAATCTAAAAACATGCTATGAAAATGATAGTTTGTGAGCTAAAAATCATTATTTGGTATCTCCATGTGTTCCATAATAAGAGTCCATAATAATAAATAATTGAACCATACTATTTATTTTAATAAAAATAGGCCTGATTGTACATTTTCATATTTAATACAAAACATGATTTTAATTTATAATGAAGAAAACATTTCAATAATGTTTTGAATAATCATTTTATATTAAATTTTCAATACAATTTCCTAGGAATGATTAATACAGTTTAAACAACATTATGATATATATTCAAATAATAAAAATAAAAAATTGGTTCATATACCCTGAAATGTAAATGTTTTTAGCTTTATGATCCTCAGACATATCATATTAGTGATCACATAATGTATGCATACAAATGTCAATTATGATCATGCTGAATAAGACCCATAAATACCCCATTAATGATAAGATATGCCACAATAGGGTTTTTAAGAGTTTTATATGTCAATCTATGGAACCCTAACTGAGTAATCCTAGAGGTAGTGTTAACAACAATTAATTTTTCATGATTACAAGGAAATAAAACCTGAACGACTGATCAGTTTAGTAGTCTTAGTGAACTAGTTAAATAATGAGTCTTGTATTATAAATTAATACAATAATTATGACATAATTATTTTTCATTTTTACGATAACATTATTCCCACTTAAAATATCCTTCAATATCATTCTTAGAATAGTTCATGGAATCCTAGGGAGGGAAACAAAATAAGGGTGACCTCAGATTATATAATGGTTATGTACAATAGAATCAATAATGAATCAATGAGAATAGTCAATATATCAAAATAATAATTGAACACACATTCCATGAAATCAATAATCTGACAATGAAATTCATCCATATATTTTTTGTATTGAAAAAATCAAGGGTACTAATAACTAAATAAAAATGAAATGATTCCATAATTATTCTACGCCTTGTTTTCTAGGAACGGGGTACCGTTACTATCAGAGTCATTCACATGATGATTTATAAAATACAAGGTAAAAACATACTATGGTTATCCAAAGGACTCATCCCATGGGACTATCAATGAATAAAGAGTCTATCTACATCTTGACCCATCCATTTGTACCTATTAACAACATTCCTCATATATTTAATAATTGATTTAATTCAGGAACAATGATCCATATCAAAAATCTGCATTGGGTAAAAGATACAGTCTTATTAACATGCCCCCTAATATCAAATAACATTCAGAGTAAACACCATATATAAAAATGGTATATGGTTTTGGAAATAATCATATCTATGCTAACTTATATGGATTTCATGTGGAAATTTAGTGATCAATGGTCCCTGGAAAGTGAATATCTCATGAGGATACAAAATTAATCAAGGATGTGGATATTAATACCATCCCTAGGGTAATATATCATAAAACATCTAGAGGAAGAATAAAGATGGTATCAATAAAACATATACTAGCTGGATTAAAAATTAATGGTTAATTTAATTTATTAGTATAAATAATATTAAAATACCGTTAAACCCATTCTTGATGAAAATAATTTCTAATATTTTCAAGCTAACCATACCACATTGAAGCATTTGAATTATATTCCCCATAAAGGAATAAAAATAAATGATACCTAGAATATCATTACAATAAAGAGCTTTATAATATAAAATTACATGGTGTAGTATATTAACAAAACAAATTAAATTAGTGGTGAATATGAAATATATATCACAAAAATAAAAGTGATACTAGAAACCCCTTACAACTATGGTAGCATTAGAATTGGAATCCCAAAAATTAACACTAATAAAATGAAAAATTTAAATCACATTAAGGTAAAATAATTCACGATATGATATATCAAAATCTAATACAGATACACCCCACAAAATAAGTTGGTTTGAAATATGGTATTTATCTCATGGATGTAAAAAGTTAGATTAAAATCCTTTACGATATGGTAACATTTCAATTTATAATACCAATCAATGAAACAAAAAAATATGAACATTTAAATATCATGATAAAAATTTTATTCACGATATGAAATAAAATAGGGGAAATATGTATGTATCACCCCCTGAAATCAGAATATTTTCATTTAAATTTTCTTGATATCATTGTAATACCCACAACACCCGACTTACTCAAAACAATAGTTAGCCATGTTTTAAAAAGTAAATTAAATTATAACAATTGCTATATGTTTATGTAGTTAATTTATATATTATATATCCAACCAAATATTTTTACAGTCATCTAATATATTTTGTCTGAATAAATTCATAACATTCCCAATATTACACATAAAATAATATGTTTTTAAAAGTGTAGTTTTACAACCATTAAATTAAGAACATATTTTAAAACTAATTTTGACCATTTTATAAATTCAATATTTCAAAATATACATAATCTATCAGATAATAATCTAAAAAATTCGTTAAGGTAGTTTTTTTTTTGTTTTTAATTTTTTATGATGCTTCATTTTTTAATGAAGAGTGAAAAATACTAATGTTTAGTTCAAAAAAAACATCTTCATATAATTTATTTATAAGGATAAAATAAAATTTCAATTTTTTTTATTATTTAATAATATTAAAAATTTATAAATTAATCCAATTTAATTAATTTTGAATAAACTTCTCTATGAAATTTTTCCTAAAAACAAATCAATATTTCAAACATTTTTACTTTAGATACCTGCTATATTGTCTCATCTATTGGATTAAATATAAATTAATTTCTTCCGCTTATGTGGTTTTAATTTGGAAAAATGGATTCCATATTTGGAATATCATTAATTTATAATTTTTTATAAGTTCATTTTACTTTTTTACAAAAAATATTAGTGAATGTAATTATGATTAATTATAATGATTAAGGTAATATAAAGATTTATAAGGGACTATACCTTAATCTTTTGGGCCCAAATGACCTAGAAACGTATCCAAGTGCCTTTTTATGTCAATATTTAGACCATATACTCACTTTTATTAAATTTGTTTATTATGAGATCCACACTCAATCGAATAGAAGTTTGTGGAATTATCTTTCCCAAAATTAAGAAGAGTGCCACTCCTCCTCCACCATAAAAGGCTCCTCTCCTACCACTTACTCACACCCCTAAAGCCAATTTAGATCAACAAATATCTTATCTAAAAGAACGTAAAAATTCCCTATCCTAATCCTATAATAATACCATTGGGCATAAATCCATCCATGGAAGTAGTTTTATTCAAACCAAATAAGAGTTACCTGATTAAGAGGTGCCATATTTGTGTATGCACTTCAGTTTTATTTTAATTATCCACCCAATATACTCTTCTTAGTTCTATATTATATATAAAATATATTATAATCAATATAATAGTATTTTTATATGATAAGGGTTTGACCTAAAATTAAATACACTCCCATATAATGGGTAATAAATATATTGTTTATGGGAATGGTGAACTGCTACCTTACGAAACAATGATTATTTATAATTCCTTTAATACCACTAGTGGTAGTAATTTTGGTTTATAATATATTTATATATGATATATAAGATATTTATAATTATTTTATTATTTTATAATTCATTCCTATATACACTCCATTTTGTGTAAATATGAAAACATCGTTTGTCTAAGTGTTGACTACCACCTCCTTAAAGCAATGTGATTCATTCCTACTATACATGAAACATAGTAAGGATTAATTTAATAAAACTATGTAACATATATAACATATATATGATAATATAGTTATAATATACATATTTAACATTTTATTTTTCAGTCATTTAACCCAACATAGAAATGAAAGTAGCATTAATGCCTACCTATGGCCTACCGTCTCCTTGAACAGTGCACATCATTTTTTATACCTTAATATTATTGAATATTTTAAGTACATATGTAGTGTATTTATATTATAATTATATATTGGTTTAATTTATGGAGATTATGAAATAATAATCTATGTAACAATAACAACAAATGAAAATTCAAAACAAACATGAAAAAACTAGACAATTGACACCCAAAATTGTAAAAATAAGCATAGAGTTTTAAAAAACAGGTAATGAAATATTATAAGATGTTAATATAAGATATTATAAAAATGAGTATGGTTATCTTATTAGTTTTTAATATATTTTTAGACAACTTTATAGAAGGAGGATGACCACAGAAAAACAAAAATAAATATAATATAAGGTATTTTGTTTCAGTTTACTTTATTTTGAGACCTATTTGTTATTATGAACCAATTCACTTTTAAATGGTGTATAAACATACCTTTTAAATGTTATATAATGAATATACTTATCCTAATGACAATATTATTTTCGTTTAATTTCAAACCATCATGGGGATTATGATTCAAATATTTCAAAGTGTTATGAGACATATTTGAATATTTAAAGAGTAATTTCCTAATGATTGTCCATAATGATTTTATCTTTAAATATCACTTCATTTTTGTGATTTTTAAAATCATATAAAAAAATAACATTATGATAATCATGTTTCCTTATAAATTTCCCTTGATTACCAAATTATCACACATTAGATACTTTTATTGTCTAATATGTATCTCATTTTTACATAAGGTCTTCACTATACAAGTTTTTTTATTATCATGGGAATAATCAATGAAATTTGTATCCTTTAATTAATATATATATTTAATTATGAATGTCTCATTTATTTTCCTTGATTACTCAATTTGAGTAATTCTTTGGACATGTATGACACAGGTGGGCCTCAGTTATATATATCCATTCTACGCCCTGGTAGCCTCATGAGAATAGTTAGTTGGCCAAATTAGATTGGGTTTTAACTGATATGATAAATTGTATTGTAAAAGGTATTGAAAATAATGGATCCATGTACATAAGAAACATTACATCCAATAATTATTAATTTTCATCACTTTTCTTTACTTATTATTTATCCATGATATTTTGTGTCTATATATCTATAGATGCATATAATTTTCAACCCATTTATTAAATGGAATGTGTTTTTATTTTCTTACCATGACATATTAATATTTCCTCATCAAGTTATTTGAGTTAAATTTATTATCAGTTATTTAAATTTCTATTGTTTTTTTATAAATGTTTAACAAAATCCCTAACATCACCATTATAGGTATCCCCCAATATTTTTTTGTATTTAATTAGCCATGAAAAGGAATAATACACAAATTATTAAAAACATATGTGTCAGAATGTTAAAATTATTTTACAAAACTTCCAATCAATGATATCTTTATCATATTATTGATATGTTTTCTTAGATTAAAAAGCTATAAGAATATCAGTGGATATAATTAGGGATATTTTTGATGGATGGTCATGTTGTAAAATGTGATGTTGTTTAGGGGTGGTTGTATGATTATCAGGACCATATGTTTTTCATGGGAGAGAATTTATTCTATTTTAATTGATATAGGTGTTTTTAATTGATTTTCAAAGATAACCCTTATTGGTAAATACTGGTGTAGATATGATGTATCATGGATAGATGATAAATCTTTGGTGGCTATGGATGAAATGGTCGGTGAAATATTTTATGAAAATTTTTATTTGTCATCCCAAGGATAAAGATAGCCCTCGTGTTCCCGATGGATTATAGAAGTTATATAATTTGAAAGTGTGAAAATAGAAGGATATATTAATGGAATTCATCACTGGGATAACCTAGGATTTAGAAAGATGTGATTATGTGTTGGTGATTTGGGACCAAATGATGAATTCATGTCAATTTCTAGTGATTTTAACATACTTTTATTGATGTTTTGGAATGTTAGTATATAGATGATGTGTTTAGATCTCACGGGGTACTGATAGCCAACATACCTAATCAATATCAATATTTTATATAGTATTTATAAATGTCATTAAAACTTTCTTTTAGTTAATAGTTTCTCTTACTGCTTTTTCTCCAATAAATGATGGGATAATGGAGTAGGCTATCCAGATTCTAAAGATTATATTGATGTATTCCAATTGGATTTTAGTGGGTACTTGTGAAACATATTGTTTATTGGGATCTCTTAAAAAACATATCCTTCATAAATTAGAATGGTCATATTTAAAGAGTCTAATGGGTGAAACTATGAAATTTTTTATAGATAGAGTTTGGGGATCTAGTGGTTTGTGGACATGACATAGTGTAGAGTATAACTGAGAATATAAATACACTATGAGAATATATGAGGGTAGGGAAGGATAATTATAATTATTATTATTATAATAATGAGAGGCCACCAGAGCTTGTGGCTTCATACCCTGAGTATTTGAGGGTTCCCCACATTTGAGGAAATATAGGTTTCGATGAGGGAGTAAGATTTCTCTCTAGTTTTTTAGTACATATGATGTGTATAGGAACATTGGAAAGGTGGATTATCAATTGGATCTTACATCATGGATAATAATGATCAAGGGAATCGTCCATGTGTCTCATATTCAATGATATTTAACCTAAACAACTAAATCATTAACTAGAGGTAGTAGTATATTGAGTACAATACTAAATTAATGATTTGAAATTTAATGATCCTATATTGTCGGGAGAAGGTCCTACATAGACGAACTGTCTCCTTGGATAGTGTGATATGGAGTCACAACCTATTGATGGAGTGTACATGGTAGTGTGAGACATATATTAATTCATAATACCCAATGTTTTTTATGTGGATTGTATTTCTTTATTCATTGAAGATGTGATGTTTAAATCATGAGGATATATAATATGTTCTTTTTTTCCCTCTGAGTGGAATGTTTTATCAGCTAATGATATGATGAAGGGGAACATTTTATTAATCATGAATATTTTATTTATGTAAAGTTGTAAACACATGTGGTCAGTTATTTCTTCACCAACATGAAAATATATTGACTCATAAGGTAGGTTTTCATCAATTACAATCATCGTATTCCATTGTTTAGTGTTTATTGTGATAAATTTCATGATCAATGTAGAGGTTTAAATAGTTATATGAGTGGTTATGAGTATGATATGTGGATTGTGAGTCGATTTGGATGGTGATGTGGTTGTGTGGGTTGTTTTGGAGACGTTTTTTAGGCAATGATTTGTTTTCTGAGTGGTAATTTATGGTTTAATGAGATCTCTAAGAGATATATCAGGAGAATGATTTCTAGAACCTTACTATTTATTTAGGATTTTTTTAATTTTTTAGGATTAAAATTATTTTATTTTTATATAATTAGAGGGTCGGTGTTTTATTGACATATTAAATTGTCGTATTTGGATTTAGGTAGTGTTTATAAAAAGCATGAGGAGGGTTTAGAAGAGTTTTCTATTAAAATTTTAAAATAGGTGGTAGTTATTAGAATGAATATACCTTCATGATCTGTGGAGTTTTTAGTATACTAATTGATGTAGGATCACTAAATGATTTTCTGGATGGGATTTTTGTGATTATGTGGAAAATTAAATAAAAGAATAATTCATGACATGAAATAATTTTAGGCTGTTGAACCATGAAATTTTGTAAAATTTCATTGTGTTTAGATTATGTGGGGTTCACAACATAAGTTCATTTCACAACATGAATTTGTGTTCCTCTGAACAACAAACGACAGGAACATAGTTTTCACATCATGAATGTGTTCAAGTACACCTTGTTTATAAAATCATAATCCATCTCTATATATTTCATTCCTATCATATTTCCCTCAATGATTGGTTTAACATCATAGGTTTTTATAGGATCATTCATCCCTATTTATCCTTACATTAGCCACAGAATAGAGAGGTTTACATTTAAAAATATATCATGAGTATATCCAATTTTATCTACTGATTTACCTAGTTTCTCAATGGGAATTCATTAGTATGAAGTTATTTTATTTGGATGAGTGTTTTGGGAGGTTATTCTAACAATCCTTTATGTAGTTATAATTTATTTATTTTTTATATGTGGTTTTGGGACCTTTTTTTCATTTTTCATATTTAGTGTGAACATTCTTAAGGCTTATTATTTGTAGAGTATCATCATTCTCTTTATACTTATGTCCATGTGCGGGGAATGCATGAATTTTTAATCCTTTTGGTGGATACTATTGTTAATATTAATATTGAAAGTATTTTAAAAAATATTATAATATCGATAATGGGAAGAAATAAAATGTTTTTACTAATTTTGAGTATATTATTATGGAGAAAATTAAATCTTGTTTGATTTTCTAAAAAACATGGCAATTAGGAGCACTATTTGTGTTGTCGTTGTGATATCAATGTTACACATATTTTTTAAACTGTTTATCTCACCTTGAATGAACTGTATAATCAGTTGTATATGATTAACAATTGGGATTTTATTTAAATCGATAAATATTCTGAGAATGATCATTCTATGTATTGTAGTGAAGTAATTTAAAACAATGTTAAATCCAAAATTGTGTTAAATTTTAAATTAAAGAATTAGTTTAATTATGTATATATTCATTCAACATTTCATTACAAAATACAGGATATTTTGATGTGACGTGGCATGTAATATTTGGTTGGGGATTTTTTTGGATACATTTTGATCATTAAATTTCATCTGATGTGATGTGGGGTGGTGTGGTGTGTTTTTGATGCATGGTTTTTTAGGTGAGATGGTTGCATTGTAGTGATATGCCCGAGCTTATGATGTGTTGTTGTTGCGGTGGATGTGATATGGATGATCTATTATATAGTGTTGTTCTATTGATTTTCATGGTATCTATGGAATAAATTTAAAATTATTAATGAAATGAAATTGGTGGGAAAGTGAAAATTATTATATTAACTCTGCATATGAATATGATATGAAATTTATGTGTTGTAATTTGCATAGAAAATGAATAAGAAATTAATAGATTATTTTATTATGAATTAAATAGACGATTAAGATAATTTTAGATGAAACTAATTAATTATAAATTTTTTGGAACATATAATTTAATGGATAAATGTGGGGAAATTTATGGTGGTTTGATTGAGTGATCTTTTTAGTGGTTCTAGTTGATGTTTCTAATTTCTCATGGATAAATATTAGTGATATGGAGTATGTTATTTTAGTGAAAAATAACACATTTTTTTATTTCATGTTATATATCTAATTTTTTATTTTATTTTTATAAGAACACCACCCATGTCATATTACCCTTCCAATACCAAAATTTCTCATATTGCAGGTGATTTCTGCATCATCCATTAAGGTGGTAATTTTGATAACTACTTACCCCTTATTCCATGACCCCCCATTGACATGAGATATGAGCCTTTTTTGTTGTAAATTACCAATAAAAGAAATGGGTTGGTGTATGATATTACCCAATAATGATTTGGTATTGGATTAGAGATTATCCCATGATGATAATAATTGTTGTTGGTAATTCATAATAATGATGAGGATCTAAAATATGGTGAGAGTCATGAATTACTAGAGGGGTAATGAGGTTGATTTCCATAACATTTTTGATACCCTACATTGGATGTTACATTATGAGTTTGTGATGTAATGATAAATAATTATATAAATAGTATCTATACCCCTCAATATGTTGGGATAGATAGTTATGTGTCCTCAACCAATGAATTTATATTTGGATGAAATGTGATTTATATGGAAGTTATGGGGAAAATGAAATTTAATATTCTGGTTTGAGAGAAGAAAATCTATAGGGAAGTGGTTGTGGGGTTCCAATATTTGTTTTTCATTTCATATTGTGTTACTATATCAGATGTATGATTTGGTGGCCTTGTAATAGTGATGTTGTGATTGGTTTTTGTCATATTTATGGGTATGATGAGTTTGATGTTTATTTACCAGTTCACTAGTATGCTATTTTCACAATGTCTTGAGAGATCTTGGGTATAGTCTTTCTGATTATTCTTGTTTTGATCACACTACATATATAAACATTATTCCTTACCCCAACAGGATCATGGGTATTGTGGTTGGAATTATTAGCTTTCATTTCAAATATTGCATTGAGTAATTTCTATAAAACCTGACCTTATATATTTACATTGAGGAAATTTATACTACTTTGATAATACTATTCATTAATTATGGGATGCGTTTTTATTAACTTATATATTGTATGCTATTTTTTATTATCATTCATTCATCCCATATCCCAATATTATATTAATATTGAGGGAAATTATATCCAATGGTGATATTTTTATACCCTCGATTCAATTCATCAAAAATGAAAAACATGATGTGAGATTTAGGTGAAAAATATATATCGATGTTCATTTCAATCCAAAGAGGGGTACCATTGGATGGAGTGACCCATGATAACATAAAATATTATGACATTAACAACTTTTATTTTATAATATGTATTCTCAAATATTAACCTCACTATCATTGAACCTTACCAAATGTACACATATTTAAGATCCCATCAGATATAAATTTTATCTTGTAAAGTTTTTTTCACTACAATCCTAACCAAAAACTATTTTATAATTTTAATAATTATTAAATATATTTTTTTTGGTATAATATATTATTTTATTTTATATTTATCACTTCTCTAAAGAAGAAAATAAAAACACTATCTTCGTAAAAAAATATTTTCCCTGCTGAATATCAATGGAAGCAATATACGTTTCTTTGTGTTGGGAAATAACATTAATTTATATTAATGGGGTTATTTAGAAAATATAATATTATCATAAACACATTTATGATATACTATTTATTTTACAAAATATATCTTAAAAAATATTTTATTCATTAAAATATACCAGTGATTGGTGATGGAGTTTATTGCCTCAAATAGTAACAAATTTCATAGATTAAACATTGTAATCCAAGATAAGTATTAATTTATCCAAATCATAATCTATTTTTTTCTTATTTAAAATGATTAATTTTAAATTATTTTTCTTATAAATATCACCACCTTTGTTTGTGACAACAATTATTTATAGTGTCACCCCTTTTCATATAAGATTAATGTTATATATGAATACAAAATATTTATTATGATATATTATATTATTAAATTAACTCACTATATCCAAATTCCCTATATAATAATAAATATTCAACCACATGAATCGATAATTTGGATTAATGATCTATTTATCTCCCTCATGGTTATCTATTTTGTTCTATTCGTTCTCATTCATCCACTCTAACAATGACGTCCTTAGTCATCCAATAAAATATCATCTTCACTAGTCTCTCATCATGGTATGATTATACAAATACATTATTTCTATTCATTTGGTTATATATATATTTTTGGTTTTCTCTTATATTTAGGTTATCCATCTCATTAATGTTTTTTTATTACTTGGATATCTGTTGTTTATTCTTGATGCATGAATATTTATAAACACAACATATTATAAGTGAAACATAATTCCAAAAAACTAATTTTTTATATGAATGTACTATAGTGGTTTGGGATAAGTTGGATGTGATTGTTTTTTGTACTTAAAATTTCCAATCCCCCCCCCCCTTTATTTTGGTAACACCCTGATATTATGTAAAATTTTTATTTTTCAAATAAATTTGATCTTTTCTATATTTTATATGACACACAACACAGAGTATGGATTTCATTACCAAAAACACTGATTTTATCTTGTCTTACAATTAACAAGGAGTTTATCATAAATTACATGCAACACTATGTTTGGCTAGTGACACACAAAATGCTGATTTTATCATGCATTACACATAACATTGATTTTAAATGAAGTGTGACATACTATTAATATATTATTATATGATAGTTATCATGTATCAATTGGAATGGATGGTATGGGTAGGATTAACATTGTTATGAAAATATATTGTTTAAAAATTTGTATATAATTAATTATTTAGTTACCAAATGTTTATAAATTAAAATAAAACCCATTAGAAAACAAATGTAATCATTCTCACACAAATAATTTTTAATCATATAAAAGTGTTTTACCCCAAAAAAATTAATGAATCAAATTTAATGAAGTATTTTTTTGAAATTTATATACTAAATATTAAATAAAATGTTTGACATTCATTTTTTTGTTTTATTGAAAAGATATAAGAATAAGTCTAATTTTACCCTTAATACATTATTTTCAAAAAAAAAATTCATTCCCTTTGGTGAACATTATATTAAATTAGATTTTACCAATTTAATGAAAATTATTTAAAAAAATAAATTAAATATTTTAAACTACAATATAAAAATTATGTTAGGTTGAATTTTTAGATTTTAATAAAATGTTTCAATTTTTGATGAGTACTGAAAAATAATGAAAATTAATAGAAAATTACCTTTCATTTTAATTTATTTATAAATTTAAATTAAAATTAAAATTAATTTCATTTTAAAATTATTTCAGTTTTAGATCGATCAATCCAATTTATTTTATTCAAATTAATTTAAAATTTAACTTGGAAGTAAAAAAATTGTAAATTTTGTGAACATTTTCTCTTTAAAAACATTCTTTCTCATCACCTGTGCGAGATTAATTTCAAATTACAATTTTACATGTATGCTAATGGGGTTTTTTTAAATTTGGATTCCATATTCTGAATTAGAATAATTTATATTAAATATAAGGGGAAAATTAATTTTTTGTCATGATCGATGCATAATTCTAAAAAAATTAATTACTGCGTTGAAGGTAAAAATGAATTTAGTATGTGTTAAACTGAATATATAAGGGTAAAAATGGCTTATAAAATTTTTAAAAATCATTTTATGGATATATTTATACAATTAAACTAATATTTTTTTAATAATGAACCAATTTGGACCCTTGTGACATATGAAAAACATGGGATTACCAAATTCTATTCCAAAATACAAATTGTGTACTCTCTGGCACTTCTAAAAGACCACCCCATATCCAATCATCTCCCAATCCCATTTGTTTTAGAAAATACCTTCCCAAATAAGTTCCCAAATTCATTAATATAATCCTAGAATCCATTATTTGTATAGAAAGCTAACCAAAGAGGAATTTTGAAGCAATCCAAACGAGTATACTCGAAGAAAAGGTGACATTCATAAATTAGAATTTTTCTTTTATTTCACTCTATAAGCCCTTAAATAATTATTATTTAATTCTTATATAAAACCTTAGTATATTCCATATCATAATATTTTAATATATATAGGAAATCATCTAAATATATCTTCAATTTCATGAAATGGGTTATGAAATCATCATTCGAGTGTATGAAAGACAATCACCTCATGAACTGATGACCTTCTCTTTTCCAATAGCATGTCTCATTTATTTAAGTAATAGAGGATTTTTTTATACATTATTTTTATGATATTATTTTAATTATTTAATTTTTATACCACACAAACGTTCATCGTTTCCATTTTGTGGGAATACGATAATGATGCCTGTGTGTAGTGTGTACTACCTAATCACGTAGTGATGTGATTCATTAACAACTGAAATAAAATTTCTTAAAGATGGAATTAATAAGAATATTATATATATATATATGAAATAACAGTGATTTTAAAATTATAATATATCATTTACTTTTCATTATACTAAATTTGAAATGTTAATGGAATGTGTGATCATGCATACATACAATCTACCATCTCCATGAACAAGATATTTCCTTTTCAATACCTAAATATATAAGATTACACTAAATATATATATTGTATATATATATATATATATATCATGGACAATATATTGGAGATTGTGAAACAATTATCATGGTAAGGGGACTAGAAATAAAAAGTCCAAACATACCTGAATAACGATGCGATTATCAATAAAACATAATGTTATTATGGATTTATTAACAAAATGGAAATAAAATGTCATAATAAAATAATAAAGAGTTATACATATATATGCATATGTTTCATTTGTATATGTATAATGAACATATAATTATTATACATTTTTTATTGACTATGAAGGAATTCACATCTTATGGTATTGGATTTCCATCTCACTTTTAATTTTCTGTGAGACACATTCCATGTTCAACATTTAATTTCATTTATGTGGTCTATATAAATACCTTGATTGTAATTTAGTATTATTATTATCATTATTATTGGGATATTCATATCCATTTTATTATATCTTTCTTAGGGGGATTATTATTGCAACATTACCAAATCAGTATGGGATATTTGTTGTATGATTCAATCTTTGAGACATATGTTTTTTCATTCACCTGTATTCTTTTACGAGTTGTGTATAAATCAAAATTGAAATTTAATACCATTATTTTATTTAAACAAATTAAATTTAAATGTTTCATTTGATTTTATCCTTTTAGGTGTCATACGTTTAAATGTTATAATATTTGTATTATTTTTAGCTACAATCTAATCATTTATTGGGATTAATAATGAATTTGAATATAATTATAAAATAGTATGATCCACATCTCTAGAAACCAAGTAATTTTTAAATACGACTGTTTTATCATTATTGTAATGGTTCCCATTCATTTTACACTATTAATATACTTAGTATTTCAAAAAGAATGTTTTGTTTAAAAATTTTATTTTCAGTCAAGAACCTTTTTTCATTAATGTCTATTTTTTCTAAAAATATTTTCAAAAGTGTTTTAAATATTTAAAAACTAATTTATGAATTAAATAATTAAAAATTCATTAAATTATAAAAAATTATATTAATGTAATCACCATGTTTTTTTTCAACAAATTATCATTTTTATTTTATTGAAAATGTGAAAAAATATATACATTTAACACTCAAATCATGAATTGTATTTCCCACATTCATGAAAACATAATGATTTCAATATTACCTTACATGTTATTAAAGTACATTTAAAATAGATTTTTATCCTTAATATATGGGGAAATTTTTTAATTTTATTTTAATAATTTCAAAATGAAAATAATTTTAAAATAAAATTTATTTTTTAAAAAAATTATTTAAAATTTGAGACCTATTTTAGTCAAGAAATATTCTAAATGATATTTAAAAGAATCCTTCAAAAAATTTCAATGTTATTTTCAATTAAACATATTTTTAAAATGTTTTACATTTTTAAAATTTATTTTCAATGAAATTTCATTTCACTTATAAAATTTTCCATGTGGTTTTCAAAATCCTTATACATCTAAGATAACATATTTTGACGATTGACATGATTTACATGGGATATCTTCCAAGGATACCATTCATACTCATTTTTTGAATTCTCTTTATAATGATGTGATGTTTATGAAACTCTATTATCTTCCATGGTTTATACCATGGTAAATTTATTGTGACACCTACGTTATTTTCTACATGTTATGATATAATGAAATGATTATGAAACCAATCCCTTATAAATAAGTTATGATATAATGAAATGTTTATAAATAAAATTTCATTTAATGGTTAGGTAATGATAAATATTTAATGATATTGTGGAATACATATGGATTTTTTAAATATTGTGAAGTGTGTGGCCTATATGACCCTCTAATTCATTGTGAAATGTTTTATATCTCAATAGAAAGATATGACTAGAATATAGATGGAAACTACTTTAATAATAGGTTTTTCAACTAAAATGGTCTTAGGATTGAATATTGACTATTGTTATGTTATGTGTGGGACTTTATTTCATATCCATAACATTATTCATGAACTATATTTCATATTCGAAATGCTATGTTTGAACATAATTACAGATTCAAAATGTTATGTATGGACATGTATTTGATGTTCATAATTTCAATCATGTATATGCTTTTATTTCCATAAGATTAAGTGAGGGACTTATTTTAAATCCTTAATATAATGATTCAACCATAAATTATTTACTAATGTTCATAATATCATTAGATTGTATGTATAAACAAATCCACATATTATCCAATGTTATGATCTAAAAGATCATATTCATTGATATCCTCAAAATTTATCTGTTATGGTAGGAAATTACATTAGTCATGACTCGTGACTTTGATATTGATATTATGGGTATAGATTTTCAAATATTCTGATTATGATATCATACAATTATGTTCATGTCATATTTATGTGTGATGAATGATCCTAGATACCCCGGTACTCTAATAATCGATCCAGCACTAAAATAACACATAGGGAATTACTGATTCCCACAGTTTTGTTAATAGCACTTCGAATCATACATGATAATAGTGTGAACATTTTTTTGCAGATAAACATTATGAAAACACATACATATCATTATCCTCAATGAAAATATCTAAAAATATCTAACGAAATGTCAAATAGGTATATCAAAACCAAAATAGTATGCATTCTTGTTCTCAATGAAATCAAGATAAAACTGAAATATCACAAATGTATTATTACATGAACAGCAATGTGTTAAGAACAACCACCTCTTCTAAGATGTGTCTTCCCATTACTGAAACCTGGATGTAGAAAATATACAAAAACCTAATGAAAACTTTTATTTTTGAGATAAAATCCAAGTATGGTCTCACTCAATGTTCCATAATAATATGACATACTAAATAGAAAAATTATTTCTTTAATTTAAATAAAATATTGTATAGTAATACAATTGATTATTTTTAAAAAACATTATTTTTATTTTACAAAAATTAAACACTTCAATTAGGGTCTTAATAATTTTTTATATAAAATAATTTATATAAATAATCATGGAATGTGTAATGTATTTCAAAATAAATCGAATATATGTAAACTCAAAAACATTCATAGCTCCACCACATAAGATCCAATTATATCCTCTCTCACAAAAGGTAAAATTACATCCACTACCAATTAAGGTAGAATCCCACCATCTCCCATTTACGGGAAAATCACAACATCTAACACTTATGGGAAAATTACATCATAAAAAGTGAAAAAAATACTTTTAAAACAATTTAAAATTCAACTCGTAATTATAATTTTTGATATCCCAATTACTCACCAAAACTGAAAATATTTTTTCATTAATTCATGATTTTCCAAACCAAAACTAATAATAGTTTATATCAAATTAGTTGTATAAATTGTTTTTAACATATATCTGAAATAAAATTATAATTTCCATCAATATGAAAAATACTCCCAAATGCCAACTCTATTAGATTTGGTGGAATTTCTGAAAATCAATAACAATTCCATTGAAATTAAAAAGATCAGTGGATTGGGTTTTCATAAATTCAATTGAATATAATTTAATTTATACCTTGAAAATCAATTGTTAATAAATTGGAAAATATCAACAGAACAAAGTACCTTTATCAAAGAGATCGCGTATCACTCCATCCATTATAAGAGTTTGCAATGAAGATTTATGGAGGTGAAGATCAATGAATCAAACACAGATTCATAATAAAACATAAAAAATTTAGATCCATCAACAATGAGATGATCTTAAAAACACATTGGATGAAATAATGAGAGTGTGAGAGATTCAATGAGACAATATCACCAACTAAAGAGGGATCGAATGGGTTTCACCAAGATTATATCCACTACGTTTGGGGTTTGGATCCGCCAAAAATGGTTATTGAGACACCAAGGCCTTGGATTTTGAGTAATATGATGAAAAAATCATGTGAGATATAAATAGGGTGTTCAAGAAATTTTTATTTAATTTTTATAAATATAAATTCTCGAGAGGATGGTTTTGTGGGGTTGGGTGGTACAATTTACTAAACCATGCACCAAAAGGAATTTACCCTATGATGGGGTCCATGGGTTTTACTATGTTAGTACATGGTTTGGGAAATAGTGAACCAGACATTCATTCCCCACTGTACAGGCGTTCCACAGTTGGTAGTGGTGGGTTGCACATTTTTGGAAAATTTAGCACCAACCATGAGCAACCCATAATTTCTCAAAATTTTAAAATTTTCCCAAAGAGAATCCCAAGTCAAACCCAAGACAAATAACGAACCAAAATTAGGGTCTAGGATTCCCTCAAAATAACAACAGGTTGTTATAACCTCCCCATCATAGAAACATTCCTTCAGAGAAAAAATTGTCACGATTCTTCCTTATAAAAAAGGTGAGGCCACTACTCTCCCATCAATGACTCTACCTCCCTTGTATCATTATAATTTGAAATATTATTCAATATAACATGATCTGATGTATTTTACAACAACTATGTACCATGGTTTTAGAACCAAATATCATAAATGGATGTTGAGTCATGAATAAATCATCCTCAACATCATGATCACACCTACACAAAATATGAGATGGACAAAAAAGACACATATATAGCTATGAAACATGGAACACATTATGCATTGACATCAACTATGGTTGATGTTCTAAATGGTAATGCACCTTCCCCAAATTTTCAAAAATCCAAAATGGTAACACAATTCGAGGATCATGAATCCCTTTCCTCCCAACCCTTCCATGAATCAAATGAGGTGATACTTTTAAGAACACAAACACACAAACGGAAAAATCCAAATGGACATAGTGAAGATCACCATAATATTTATATTTGATTTTTAGTGTCAAAATTATCTATAGAAAAAACAAATTCTTTTATATTGTCTCTTAAACCAATCTCTATCCAAATAAGGATCTTTCACCGGTTTAGGGCCAACCAAAAATATTATAACGAGACTAACCATACAAGGCCTCAAAAGGAGGCATTCTGATTTTGTGATGTCAACTATTCATATAAGAAATATCAAACTTTTCCAAAAGATCATCCCAATATCTTCCAAATACAAAAAAATATGGACAAATCATATCCACAAGAATATGTATATTAGTCCATGTCTTACCATCCATTTGTGGATGGTATTCAATATTCAATCAAACCTATGATCTTAGTTCCTCTTGAATGCTGCTCAAAAATAAATTGGGAATATGGCCGTCCCTATTAATGACTATTTGAGATATAACTCTATAAAAAAGAAAAATGGATTTCACGTAGTGATTTCTCAGCTCATCAAATTTGGTTCAATCAATAATGGTTATAAATTGAACCAATTATTTAGCGGAAAAATAACAATGCTTATAATATTTTTTATTTCTGGGGTACAAGGAAAACCAACCTCGATATCCATAGAAATCTAATACCACATCCAAATCAGTAGTGTATGTCGATGAATAATACAAAAAAGGTATCTGATTCTCATTCCAGACCTGGTGGAACTTATATAAAAAATGTCAAAATTAGCAATTCCTTGTTTCAAACCACCCATAAAAAATATTCATTGGATGAAACTGAACATATTTTTGGTTCTTAGGTGCACAATGCACTGGGAATTATGGAAATCCCCCATCATTTCCATACTTACTTGTAATGGTAAAAAAAATTATTCTTTAAACATTTAATACCCTCTATATAGAATGGGCACATAGTAATGGTCTGTCCCCCCTAAATAGAGTCTATAAAGATTTAGAATTCATCATCAAGGTGTTGCTCTTGAAGATTCATCTCAAGAAGATAATAGGTCAACTAAACACTATAAAAAAAATCAACCCCTATTCGATATGAAACTGTGAAAAAATAACCATCAAGGTCCACTCTTATGAGTATTTATTCGTGGCTTGTGTTGAATATATTCTGCTCAATGCATCTTTGGGGATGTTCCATTTTTTTTGGGTACAAGAAGTTTTGAAATAAAAGGGTTTTAGGTACACCATCCAAACCCAATAAAGGACACTCATATAATTTTAAGAGTAGATATAACACATGATTTGTTGTATTCAGTACATGGTAATAATTTCTCTAAAAGTAAATGTTGAAATATATTATACATATGCCTCGTAACTACATGTTCAATGTCAGGGTTCATGTAATTATTTTCATGCATCCTAATCCACTGAAAGATATGTGAATAAGCATGATCAACCTACATGATAAAAAAACAAATCATCAACATAATGTGTAACAAAATACCACATTTCCCTAACTAGCCTCTAGAAGATTAAAAACTAGCAAATAAGTCGAATTATGTTTCAACACAACAAAATAAATCTTCAATTTATCATTCAAATAAAACATCACTCCATTCCTGTTAGGGAAGACAATAGATAATCCAACTACTACAAATATAATAAATATGATTTATAATACACTTCTAATCCAAATATTCTTTGTATCAAGAAAACATTGTTCCATTAAACCCATGTCATAATACCTTTCAACTTATAAAGTTAAACTGAGATACAATGTTTTAACACCATGGGTCCTTCAAAAATAACATTTGAACCCATAAATAATATTTTGATATCTTGGAATAATGTTCACGATTTCTCAATAATTCTAAAAAAACTCTCATTTGTCCCACATGATCCCATTTTGATATAGACTAAATAAGGATGTTATCCAAAATGATCATATTGAATGTATCAAGAAACTCATGGAAGATTCTATTCATAAAATCCACAATAAATTAGAGCATTTGATAGAAAAAATATAATGAAAACATACTTATAATATCCAAAACTGTTATATGACGTAGTATTATGAATGTCATATTTGTTTATTCTCAATAGGTGATAACTAGATAAAATATTTATATTTTAGAACCACTTCGACCTTTTAAAATGGTAAAAAGGATCACTAATCAGTGGTAAAAAATATTTTTTATTTACAATGATAAGTTAGAGTTATTTTTAATCATCAAAAATTTATGTAACCCTTCAACATTATTAGAACAGATAACCGGTGATGCCCAAGGTGACACAGTTGTAGACGCCGGAAAAGTCCGTTGTTCCCAAACGAAGCTCCGGATGCGGAAAGCGAAGTGATATTTGGAGTCGGAAGAACGTTTCGGAGGGCCCGGAGGCCTTGCGCGGAATTTCAGAGGCCCGCGCGCAAAAAGGATGTTCCGCGCGCAAACCCCCCGGGATGCGCGCAATGCGCCGGTCCGGCGCGCAATTTTGCGCGCCACGGATCCGCGCGACTCCCTTGCGCGCCGCGCCCGATTCCGCGCCCGCGAGGAGAATTTCGCGCTCGCACCCTGGATTCCGCGCCCGGGGTTGCCTATAAATACAAGGCGACCCCCAACGTTTCAAAGGTTGCTGGAAGTCGAAACGTCTCTCGTGCGCGCAATTCAACCCCTTCCGCGCGCAATGACGAACTTCAGGTAACCTCCTTTCTTTCGCGCAAGAAAGCCTCGGGGTCCGCCTTCGCGCGCAGTCCCCGCTGGCTCCTTTCATTTGAATAAAAACTCACCCTAAGGCCTTTGCGCGCAAAAGAACCCGCTTGCGCGCAATTGCCCCCGGGGTGCGCGCAATCCGGCCCGATTGCGCGCACCCCCTTCTTTCAAGTGGCCATTCATTAGAGAATGAGCCGTTGCCCCCGCGCGCTATCCGAAGCCCGGTGTGAGCAATCTCAAGCATCCGCGCGCAAGGCACTGGCCCAATTGCGTGCCAGTCGCCCCGATTGCGCGCCGGTCCGCAGTATTGCGCGCAAAGCTTCCTTTTTGCGCGCAATCTGCCAGGGTCGCCCCCTCGACCCCCCTGAGGGCACCTGCCTGCGTGCCGCCCGATGCTCCTCATCCTGGGTGCCCGCACCGTGCGTTGTCTTCCCGTGCGGCCCTCCAGGTTCGTGCGAAGTGACATGCACCCATCGTCCGGCAACCTATGCCCAGCATGACGTTAAACTGCACATTCGTCCGGCAATCTATGCCCGCATGACGTTAAACTGCGCATTCGTCCCGCATGACGTTAAACTGCGCATACGTCCAGCATGACGTTAAACTGCACATCCGTCCAAGCTGCACGACGTTAAACTGCCTAGCCCCATCGTCCGCGCTGCAAGACGTTAAACTGCCAAGTGTTTCGTCCTCAACACACGACGTTAAACTGTGCTTCGTCCGGCAAGACGTTAAACCGTCCGCATCATCCGATCCCGTGCTCTGCACGCAGGGTCTTCCCCGGTTTGGATGTGGCCCCCACCCGCTCGTCTCCGCAGGGATGTCGGGATTGTCCCGCTTTCGGGGCGATTTAATGGGAGTGGCTTTTCCCTACGGGGGCAGGGTATTACAAACCCCTAGTTTCTCGTGGGAGGCTGCACATGTGTATCTCCATTGCGCCTCCCCACGGGCGAAGCCAGTAGAGGGTCTGACTGGGATCGAGGTGTCTTCCGCTTTCGGTCCAAGTCCCTTCCAACTGAGTTTTGCCGCATCCGGGCTGCCTCAAGTGCGTAAGTCCTGACAGAATGAACTACGTGGACTTTGATCCCTGTCTTCTATACAGGGTACGTAGGAAGCCTCCCTGAGGTCCAAGCCCACCATCTGGTCGTCCCGGTCGTATTTACGTCGGTTCGTCCATCAGTGGACCCCTCCAGGGTTCACGCTTGCGTCGATTCACCTATGAATCCGCCCCTGTGGGAGACTGCCCGTGTGTATCTCCATGGTGCCTCCCCACAGCCCCCCTTTTTCCATTTCCCCTTTTATCGTCCAGCATGACGTGAAACTGTGATCCACCCGGCCGTTCCATCCCCCTCTGTGCGAGGTGGTTCGGTTCAATCCTCCGCCCGGCGGCCTCGACCTCTTCGTGAGTCGGCTTGCCGACGTCCAGCATGACGTTAAACTGTATGCCCGAACTACGTTGACTTTGATCCGTGTTAACGCGCGGTACGTAGGAAGCCCCTCTGGGGTCCAAGCTCTTCACCTCCATCATCCATCCTGATCCTTACCCGGGCCGCCACATCCCGGTGGGGTCATGCCACTTCACTCCACTCCACGTTACTTGGGAAGCCGCCCATGCGCTGGCCCCAGCGTCGGAGGTTCCCGCAAGGGGTTCCGTCATCTGATCCACTTTTCGTGTTGATCGGCCCGATGCCGTCCCCGCTGGACGTTAAACTCGCGGCATACCCCGTGTTAAACACGGGAAGCTGAGGAAAACCTCAGGTGACACCGTTCCCCGCACCTAGTACGGGATGCCTCAGGCCGTCATGCCTTCGAGAAGCCCTATTAGGGACGGAAGACAGATGTGCAGAGCCGCAGTGTTACGACACGCCCCCAGCACCCAGAGCCACCCGGCCTTCTCACCGCAGGTTGCTGCCCCGCCCAGACTCCTTGGAACGTCCGGGCGGAAGCAGCGTAATTAACCGGTGTCCATGAAGATATGGCGCCGGGAACGAGATTCACGAACATTCTTAAGTCTATGAGGGAGACCCGGATTAGGCGACGAGTTCCGAGGAGACGTCCAAGGAAGGAGGAGCCGCCATCCCATCATCCCGGTTTCGATCAAGGAGCAGACGCCCCTGAATAAGGGACGGATGCCGCCCGCCCTTGGAAAGCGGTACTGCGGGACCACAAGCCGCGCGCCCATCCCCTCGGGTTGACGGGTGCACGCGCGAACGCGTCCTGGCGGAACAGCGTAACCCGACGCACATCCGCACCGAAACAGAAAAATGGTGAACCCGACGTGAATCTCTTCTCCTCGATACGAAGACCGATGGCTTTCAGAGGTGTTGGAAGACCGGCGTGTTGCCCGGCCAAGCATTCAGTCTTACCCGCCAGGGGCTGGGGAAGTGAAATCGGGCACTCCGTCTCGCAACGTCGAGGGCCTGGGTTCCCCCCACGGAAGGCGTCGTGGCGCTAATGGTTGGTTGTCGATTCCTTTTTCCTGTCAGTGTTAATGGGTCTTTCTCCCTGCTTTCAGAAATCAGGTCGCCCGATCCAGTGCCCGATCGCCACCCGCCCACTGGCGCAGGGACAGGGGAAACACCAACGCGGCTACTCCGCGCGGTCCCGCCCGTTCCGCAGCCGTCCCAGTAGCCGCAATTGCGGGACGACCACGCCCTCTCTCCCCCTCGGAGGTCATCCAGAGAAGGGTGATCAACACCCTGGTGCGGAGATACGAGGAAGAGGGAGTCATCCCCACTAGGGAAATGGCTCGCCTAGACCTTGAGGAGGCTGCGCCTCGCCACCACCGCCGCCCCCGAGGGCCGCGCAGGGAGGCACCACTGCCTACCTCAACGTCCAACCGCTTCGGGAGCTTATCCCCGGAGCGCTCTGACAGTTCCCTTCCCTACGCGGATGAGGTGGAAGAGGCCCGGGATCACCCTATCCGGGATTCGCTCCAGGGGTCTTCGGTAAGGACTCCCGCCAGGCCACGGCGACACCGCCGCCAGGCCTCTCCAGTCGGAGAGCGGGCTCTCCACCTGCCCGCGCCGCTCATCCCGACTCGTCTGTCTCGACGCCAACGTCGGGCACGAGCGGAAGAGGATGCCCACCTTGGGGCTCTAGCAACAGCGGCCGCATTGGCCCAAGCCACTGCTGGCTCCAGTCGCCAGGCCTCTGCGCATCCTGAGCGGGGGAACTCCTATGCCCGACCCGGATCGAGGCCCCGACCGCCCCAAAGGCAGGTTGGGTTGACTCTCCCGGTTGCTGGCACTGACAGTAGCCACCGCGGACCACCTCGCGGTAGTGCTATTCACCGGCAGGATCTACTCTGTGTGGCCGATCCAGGAGGCATGGGTCATCCCACCTTCCGATCCCGGCCCGGAGTCCTGCCCGGAATCATCTCTCCCCGCGTCCCCTTCGATATCTGTCCCGGTGCCCCTCGCACCTTGGTTCCCAGTCCTCTTGGCCCCAGCACCAGTGCGGCCGGAGGACGCCAGGACAGAGATCAGCCCTGCCCCGAAGAACCACCCAGGGGCAGGAAGGCAAGGCGTCCACGCCGAGGGAAGAATGTTGCGGAATTCCGGACAGAGATCCGACCGGTTTGCTTCTCTGACTCAGAGGCGTAGTACGATTCGGCGACAGAACCCTCTCCCCAATCCCGCCAGTCAAGGGCAGGGGTAGGAATGCGGCACGTCAGCCTCGTGCTCCCCGAGAGCGAGATCGATGTGATCCCCGCGTCTCTCCGAAGGTATATCCGGAGTAACGAGGGCCTGGTAGACCCCCAAGGATCAAACTTGCGGTTGGTACCGGCCCCTCCGGAAGTGCCTTCCGTCTCGATCAGAGAAGCCGGAGACTTTTTCTGGGGACCGACGGTCGAACCACGATCTAGTGCACCCTCGGTGAGCACCGATGCTACGGCAGGATGTTCGCTCGCCGGCCCGTCCTATCGTGATGTGGTAGCTGGGGCACCGCCACCCTCAGGGGGAGGCCCGGGATATGGAGGCCAATCGGCCTGCTCGCCGTATTCGCCGCCGGCCAGCCCGTCGGCCCGACGGCCCGCCTCGGCACCACTACCAGTTCCCCGTCCGTTCCCAGCCATGGAAGAGGACTAAGGAGATCTGGGTCCCGAGTTTGAGTCGTGGAGCTTCTGGACCGTCCTTGCAGAGGGCCACTTCCCTGAGAAGTTTTGGCCAGTCGCAGGACCGGGCTTTGATGCACCCGAATCGCTCACCCCGGATGAGTTCGAATGCTTCCGCCGAACTCTCCGGGAGACTCGCTCCTGTCTTCACCGCCTACAAATGCCATACCCCGGGAGTCAAGCGCACCTGGAGGATATTGGTGAGCAGTGCCGTCAAATTGACCTGGTCGTGCTCCCCGCGGTTCGGCACCCCGGGTCATTTGGGCACCACGAGGCCCTCCAACAACGATGCGTTGAGTGTTTTCAAGTACTCCGCAAAGTTATCGAGGAAGCCACTCCCCACGTGTATATCCGTGGATGGGGGCAGTACGCTGCCCTACGCTTCAGTGTGATCCGCCGACAGCCTGATTCGCTGGGTGGCCCTGAGGGTATATCCCCAGGGACAGGAACGGTCAATATGGCTGACCTGTCGGGAGAGGGGAACGACTTGGAACTTCTCGACGGGGGCTTCCCCCCCGAAGACAAGCCGTCGTCAGATCCATCAGTGAGAGTTACTCGTCATCAGAGAAACCTCCTGGGGCTCCCCGCACCCACTGAAGCACTGACGTTAAGCCGAAACGTCAGCAAAGGAAAAGAGCACAGCGAGGCTATAAAGCCCGCCGACCCATCTGCCTCCATGCAGAGGGCAGAGGAGGATCCCGAGAAGGCTACGCTACGTCAGCAGCTCGCCGAACAGAAGAGGCTGGTTGACCAGCTCCTCGCCGAGCGCGCTGCAGAACGGCGGCCTGACTACGGTGATCCCAGGCCAGGACAACAGGGACCGGAACAACCGCACCTCGACGAGACTCTCCCGGGCAACCGTGATCATGCCGTGTTCGCCGACAGGAGAGAGGCCATTGCCTATGGCAAGAGGGCGCGGTATGTTTCGCCACACCCTCCCGAGCGGCGGGACTACCTGAGAGATCCCGCTCGGATTCCTCCCGCTGCCCCAAGGGCCGCTCCGCCCGCCATCCCACGAGCTGCCGAGTTCGACGACCCGGTCGACGACCCGATTGAAGGGCCATGCAATGCGCTCGTGGTTAGAGATCCTCGCCAGGACTGGAACCCATGTCCGGACGATCCGATGGCGACACTCATTGCCCGCTTTGAGGCCTTGGAGACTCGGCAGGTGGCGATCCCACCGGACGGCAAGCCCTACCCAGCATGGGTGGATGACATGCCGGCGCCTCCGGGATTCGGGAATCCCACTTTCGCCCCCTTCAACGGGACTGGAGATCCGCCACAACATTTAGCCCACTTCAACTCGAGGTGCGGGCCTATGTTGGGGACTCCGGCGCAGCAGGAGGCCGCTAAGCTTCGCTGCTTTGTTCAGACACTGGAAGGGCCAGCATTTGTCTGGTACAGCCAGCTTCCCGTCGGGTCGATAACTAGCTGGGAGGACCTTCGTAGACAATTCCTCTACCAGTTCAGTTCCACGACCCGGAAGACGAGTATCGCAGACCTCTTCAAGTGCAAGCAGAGGCCTGATGAGCGAGTCGCGGACTTCGTCGCCCGATGGAAGGGTCTCACGTATTCCCTTGACATGCCATTGACTCAAGAGCAGTTGCTGACAATGTGCGTCGGGAACGTCAAGACCGAGCTGGTCCCTTCCCTGATCACTCAGAATTACCCCGGAGGGTTCAGGGACTTCTCAGACAAAGCTCAACGTCTTGAGGAAGCCCTGCAACAGGCCAGCCAGGCACACCCGCTGCCTCCTATGATTCCTGCAAGGAGAGCCAGCAGGGCTGAGCCCGCTGCTGTGGCCCAGATAGAGGCTCCCAGGCCGTTGGAGCTGCTGCCGGTGAGGCCAGCTCCACAGCCTCACAGGAATCCGCCTCCACGGGCTCAGTTCCCGGCCCAGCAACGGCAGCCTCAGAACCGGCCGGCCCCTCCGCGTAATGTACCGCCGCAACCCAGGCGAGATAATCAGGGTCCACCTCCTCGGCAGGCCCCTCCAGCCCCTCGTCAAGACCGCGCTCCCAGGGGCCCGCGACACCTGACGTACTCATTCCATGAGGATCAGGTCCCCGGTTATTTCCGGAGCGCCCTGGAGCAGAGGATTGTGCGACTGCCTGAGTGTTGGAAGCCAGAGGAGGCACATCTCACGGATAACCCCCGCTACTGCCCCTACCATCGAGCCCTGGGGCACACCATCCAGCGGTGCTATGTGTTCAAGGACTGGCTCCAAGACCAGATTAACAACAATGTAATCAGGTTGGGCCCAGCTCCAGCACAAGTGGCGGGCGTGTTCGTGGGATCAGATGACGATAGTGGCAACGAGGACGAATGGCAGCTGGTCTCCAACCGCGGATCCCAGAAGTATAATAACTGGATGGCCCGCAAGACGACCATTCGCGCCCATGGAATCATCCGTGCGCGCTTGAATCAGCCTGAGCCCCCAGAATCCGTGGGTGCTGCTTCGGCATCGTCGTCCCAGCCTGCCTCTTCCAAGAGGAGCAAACGGCGGCAGCGCAAGAAGGAAGAGCGCGCCCCGCCAGTTCCGCCACTATCCCGTACTCTCGGCGATTTCATGCCCCCGGAGATGGGGGTCCCTCCTCGGATCCGCCCGGTGATGGATGATTCGTCCGATGACGGTATTGGGTACGCTTCGGTTAACACCGTCGAGCTGGTAAATCCCTTTTCGGTTCCCGACGTTGAAGAACACCAGGTGGACCTCCCTAGTGTCCCCGGTCGTCGCCACCGTCGAAAGAACCGCAGCAGCAGGAGTCGCCGGGACACAGCCGCCGGTACCTCCGGCCAGGCCGTGCACGCCACTGAGACTAGGCAGCAGGCTCAAGATCGAGCTCAACGTGCGCAGGCTCCCCATCCGGGGATGACGGATTCGCCTCCGCCACTGTTTGTGGTGTGGGACCGGGAAGAACCGCCTCAGCCGCGTCGCGACCAGCTCCGCCCTGCCACAAGTCCATCCCGGCCTCCTGACTCCAGTACGGTGACCATTTCCCGGACTGCGACCAGTGAACAGCGAGATGCGCCAAGTACCAGTCGGCCGCCGATCCAACCGGTAAGGCCCGTCATGCCACCAACCGCAGAGCAACCTCCTGCAACCAGGAGCTCGCGCTTGGCCAAAAAGTATGATGTCCTGAAGCACTTGGCCGACATCCCAGCAAGGCTCTCCATCCTTGAGGCTCTGCGCATGTCATCTGAGATGCGCGAGGCACTCGCTGAAGCCCTGAAGAGCCCCCTCCAGTTTGAGACAGAGGTTGCGGCTGCAGAGGCCTTTCACGCCGAAACGATCGAGGACGCCGAATGTCAGGCAGTTATCTCGTTCTCTGGTAAGGATGAAGACCCTCCTATACAGGGACACATTCGTCCGCTGTATGTCACTGGCCAGTTCAACGGCCTTGAAGTCCGGCGTTGTCTTGTCGACACGGGGTCCGGGATTAACCTGATTCCAACTCGGACGCTCCGGAGATTGGGGTTGTCTGAGGATGACTTGATTCCCTCCGACCTCAGGATCCAGGGGTACGACCGCACCGAGCAAACCCCGGTCGGCAAGATACGTTTGAAGACCCAGTTCGGTGACTTGGTTGCCAACACCGAATTCATGGTAGTCTCTCAGGACACTGCGTATAATGCATTGATGGGCAGGCCATGGCTCCACCTTCATGCGGCGGTTCCCTCGTCATACCACCAATGCCTCAAATACTCCCTTAATGGTCGAGTAGGCGTGCTTCAAGGAGATGCCTCTCCTTTTGCCTCATGTGAAGCCCGTTATCTGGACGCGGACTATTACAAGAGCAAGGATAAGCAGGTCCTGGCAGGTGAGGTTGAGCCTGTCGCTGTTGCGAGCGATCCCTGGGCAGGTCTGGATGACGCTTACGTCCTCCCGATTCACCGGTTGGACGTCGCCATGGTCTTGACAGTCCACGAGTCTCCTGATGAGACGGCCGCGACCGCCCGCGCCAGCACCAGTGGCCCAGCAGGACCTGGTAGCCCCAATGCAGTTTCCAACGCAGTCTCTCCCGTGGATGATCCCTCCCCAAGTGGAGAGGACGTGGAAGATGCACCCCCAGCCTTTGAGGAGGGCGTCCCCGCCACGGTCGATGAGTTAATACAGGTGAACCTTGGAACCGAGGCTGATCCAAGACCCACATTGGTCAGTGCCGCCATGCCCTCTGAGGAGCGGCAACAGTACGTGGACTTTCTCAGGCAGCACCGTGATGTATTCGCTTGGGGCTATGACGAGATGTCGGGGCTAGATCCTCAGGTAGCCGTCCACCGCCTTGGTCTCCCGGCGAACCATCGCGGGTTCAAGCAGCCTCCCAGGAAGATGCACCCATCCCATGGTGCCATGGTTGAGGCCGAAGTTGACAAGCTTATCAAAGCCAACTTCGTGAGGGAAGTTCAGTACCCCAAATGGCTGGCCAACATTGTGCCGGTCAGGAAGAAGAACGGGCAGATTAGAGTCTGTATCGACTTCCGCGATCTCAACCGCCACTGTCCGAAGGATGATTTTCCCCTTCCAGTGACAGAGCTGTTGATTGATGCCACGGCAGGGTTCCAAGCCCTCTCCTTCATGGATGGATACTCCGGATACAACCAAATTCGGATGGCCCCTGAGGATGAGGAGTTCACTGCCTTCAGGGCCCCCCAAGGTACCTTTTGCTACCGGGTCATGCCCTTCGGCCTGAAGAATGCAGGTGCCACCTATCAACGGGCGATGCACCGCATATTCAAGCCAATCCTCGGCACACTGGTGGAATGCTACGTCGACGACTTGGTTGTCAAATCGCGCCAGCGTCAGGACCATCTCAAAGACCTTGAGAAAGTGTTCGGCTTCCTCCGGTCTCGCTGCCTGAAGATGAACCCGTTGAAGTGTGCCTTTGGGGTCACCTCCGGAAAGTTCCTTGGATTTGTGGTAAGATACCGGGGTATTGAGATCGACCCAGAGAAAATCAGGGCGATTAGCCAGATGCCTCCCCCGGGTACCGTCCGGGAACTGCAAGGGTTCCAAGGCCACTTAGCCTATATACGCCGATTCATCGCGAATCTGGCCGGCAAGTGTAAGCCCTTTTCTCGGCTTATGAAGAAAGGTGCCACCTATGTATGGGATAAAGAGTGTCAGACCGATTTCGAGGAAATCAAGCAGTACCTGCTTCAACCTCCGGTCCTGATGCCGCCCGTATCCGGAAAGCCGCTGGTCCTTTATGTGACCGCCCTGGAACGGTCCCTGGGTGCCCTTCTCGCCCAGAAGAACAACGAGGGAACAGAGAATAGCCTCTATTACCTCAGTCGCATGCTCCTCGATGCGGAGGTTAGGTATTCCCCCATCGAGAAGAGCTGCCTGGCGCTCGTATTTGCCGTACAGAAATTACGGCACTACTTGCAGCACCATGAGGTACAGTTGGTTTCTCGGGTAGACCCGTTGAAATATATCCTGAGCCGACCTATGTTGACTGGCCGTCTAGCGCGGTGGGCTGTGATTCTCCAGCAGTTCGACATCAGGTACGTGTCTCAGAAGGCCATCAAAGGGCAGGCATTGGCAGACTTTCTGGCCGCTCACCCGACCTCCGCGGATCAGCCGCTGGATCTAGGCTTTCCTGATGAGACCATTCTCTCGGTTGATCGAGCCGATCCATGCTGGCAGATGCACTTTGACGGTGCCTCCCGGAGCCCCACCGGTAGAAGACTCGATAATCCTAAGCTCAATAGAGTGGGCTTGGGCATCGTCTTCATTACCCCGGAGCGAGCCGTGCTGCCATACTCTTTCCTGTCGTCAGAGGGATGTACCAACAATGAGGCGGAATACCATGCCCTCATCACCGGCCTCGAGTTGGCTCTCGAGATCGATGTGCCCCGTCTGTGTGTGAAAGGGGACTCCGAGCTGGTCGTTAAGCAGATCAATGGCGACTACGTTGTCAGGAAGCCGGAACATGTGCCATTGTTGGAGTGCACCCTTCTTCTGATGGCCCGGTTCCCTTCTCGGCCGGAAATTGTCCATGTTCCCCAGTCGCAGAACGGTCGAGCAGATGCTTTGGCCAGCCTGGCTGCGTCACTTGCGGAACCTGAACAGGACAACCTGATCGTCCGCGTGACGCGCCGCAGGCTCATCGCTCCCGTTATCCCGGAAGAAGATCGCGGCCCGTTGGTAAGTAACCTCACCACGGTTGCCCCTATGCCCGGAGCCCCGAGTACCCCAGATATAGCAGTCGAATCAGCCCGTGATTGGAGGGCGCCTTTGGTTGAGTACCTCCAACATGGCATTCTTCCGTCAGATCGGGCCGAGCGCGAGCGAGTTCGACGCCGCGCATCGCAGTTTGTCCTCCAGAGCAGTCCCGGTCTGGAGCAGATCCTCTACAAGCGCGGGTTTGATGGTGTTCTCCTCCGTTGCCTTCAGGGAGTCGAGATCCCACGAGTCATGCAAGAGGTTCATGCTGGTTCATGTGGCTCCCACCAGACTGGGCCGAAGCTGTCCCACCAGATTCGGAGGTTGGGATACTTCTGGCCCTCTATGATCCATGACTGCATCGAGTACGCCAGGAGGTGCCATGCGTGCCAGGTTCATGCGAACTTTGTGCATCGGCCGCCGGAGCCTCTCCATACCACAAGGTATTCCTGGCCCTTTGCAGTCTGGGGGATGGACGTCGTGGGACCTTACCCGCCGGCGACAGCTCGCCAGTGCCGGTTCATTCTGACCGCCACGGACTTCTTCTCCAAATGGGCAGAAGCGATTCCGCTCAGAGAGGTCAAATCCTGTTCGATCGCTGACTTCGTGACCTCCAACATCATCTATCGATTTGGAGTGCCTCACGCTATCCTCACGGATAACGGAACCAATTTCCGAGCAGCCGAGTTGAAGAAGTTGTACGCCAAGTATAACATCCGCTCGAACCATACATCTCGCTATCATGCGCAGGCGAATGGACAGATCGAGGCGTTTAACAAAACCCTCTCTAACATTTTGCAAAAGATGGTTGGTCAGAACAAGAAGAGTTGGCCGGAAAAGCTCCCCAACGCCCTCTGGGCTTATCGGACGACGACTCGCAATTCCACCCAGATGACCCCTTATTCCCTGGTGTATGGAGCTGAGGCCGTCCTGCCCATCGAGATACAGTTACCATCCTTGCGCACTGCGGTCTACGACCAGCAAGCGCCGGACAGAGTTGCTGAAGCCCGTCTAGTCGAGTTGGAAGCACTGGATGAGAATAGACTTTGCGCTTTGCACAACTTGGAGAGGCATCAAAGCAGAATGGCTCGAGCTTTCAATAAGAAGGTTCGCCTCCGCTCCTTCCTGCAGGGTGATCTAGTGCTAGCCCTAAGAGCGCCAATGATCCCCGGCAGGAAGCCGCCCAAGTTGGAGCCCAAGTGGGAGGGACCTTTTGTTGTCCGCAAGGTCTATCCCAATGGCGCGTACTCCCTAGCGACTATGGATGGTGAGCGTGTCACTCCTCCCACCAACGCTAGGTTCCTCAAGCAGTACTTTGTCTGAGTGTGCCGACGTCCTGCACGACGTTAAACTGCATTCGTCCAGGCTACAAGACGTTAAACTGTTCAGCATTCGTCCAGGCTACAAGACGTTAAACTGTTCAGCATTCGTCCGCGCTGCAAGACGTTAAACTGCCAAGTGCTTCATCCCGCATGACGCTAAACTGCACTACGTCCGAGCTACAAGACGTTAAACTGTTCAGCATTCGTCCTGCATGACGTAAAACTGCCACTCAAGAACTACGTGCGGCTTGATTCCCATCCTTATGGGATACGTAGGACCGCCTGAACATTCATGTTTCAGTCCCAGCCCCATCCTTCGGGAATTTCCGTCCCATCTCGGGCCCTTGGCCCAGTTGCCCCCGGGTGTGCGGCGTATGGTGTGAGTGCGGGGCTATGCCCTCATTCACGTCGGTTTGCTCGTCACGCTGTACGCCCCCCCACGTTTGGGGATGCCTCCTGCTTCCCCCTTCTTTTTTCCTCATCGTCCTGCATGACGTTAAACTGCCTCTCAAGAACTACGTATGGCTTGATTCCCATCCTTATGGGATACGTAGGACCGCCTGGACATTCATGTTTCAGGCCCAGCCCCATTTCCCGGGAATCTCTATCCCGCGTTGGGCCTCTGGCCCAAGTTCCCCTCCTTTTTGTGCGAGGCGTATCGCGTGAGCGGGGGATTATGTCCTCATTCGCGTTGGTCTACTGGCCGCGCCGTACGCCTCCCCCGTGTGTGGGACTACCTCACACCCCTCATCGTCCTGCATGACGTTAAACTGCCTCTCCAGAACTACGTATGGCTTGATTCCCATCCTTATGGGATACGTAGGACTGCCTGGACGCTTGTGTCTCAGGTCCAGCCCCGTCTCTTGGTTGATCACGGGGATCTGCCCCCCTTCGGTTGCTCTCAGGGTGAGTCCTCCGACCCTTTCCGGAGATCTGTTAACATGTTTTGGGTGCTTCGGTCTATGACTCGTAGTGTCAGATTCAATCCCGACAAGTCCTGTGTTGCTTGCCAGGCCCCGCGCTTCCTCTTGTTCGAGCCTTCACTCAAAGGGATCCTCGTTAGCGGTTTGGGTACGATGCCTCAGTGCTCTCCCACCGCTCCGGGTCGATTTACCGGCGGGTCTTGGGCCGCAAATCGATATGAATCCTGCGATTGAGCGGTTGATGCTCGTTTGCTTGCCCCGTCTTAGGCTGACGCGATCGGATGTTGTGTTGCGAATGCGTCAGCAACGTCCTTGATCGCCATGTCAGCTCTCTCAGGCTCTGAACATCGGTTGCGCAGTCCTCATCACACTCCGCCTTTGTGCGTTGTGGTGGAATCTTGACACTCTCTTCATACTGACCTCCGGTACGCCTCTACACGTTAGGCAGACCAACCAGGGTAATGATGTCGTTCGAGGCTCCCATGATCTGAGCGCCAAGGATATATGCGGATGTTCTCCCCAAAGGGCCATGCGTAGCTGGACCCTCGTCCCCATAAGGAGGAGGGAGTCGCCCGAACAATTGCGTTCTGGGCCCAGTATATCTGGAGGCTAGCATCTCTGCCCCTCGGGTGATGGACATGTGCAGACCCCTATCCCAAGACTCTTCTCCTGGAATCGTGCGTGACCGCAGGGCTGGGTATGTTCCCACCTCCGCCGTGTCCGCCGTACCACAATAAGCGGATTCCTCCATGGTCCGAACCACACGACCTTAAACTGTGTTGTCTGGTCCTACCACACGACCGTAAACTGTGATCGTCTTGGCCGCCCGACGAGAAAACGACACTGCATCGTGATGTCCTCCTCAGGGGACACTCATGTTGGGCGCTGGTTAATGACCACGCCATTCGTCAATGCCTTCCGTGGCTTGATTATTGCGGCGACGTCAGAGATTTCTCAATCACAGGCATGTCGCCGCACAAAGAAAAATCATTCATCTTTAAGGACAAACAAGAAATATCAAATGCCGCTCCTTTTGTGTGCGAGGGTCAGACCCGCACTCTTCCCCGCGCTGGTGCCCGATTGTGTTGCACCGCGCTTCAAGAACTACGTGCGGCTTGATTCCCATCCTTATGGGATACGTAGGAACGCCCGGATGTTTGAAACTTCGGGTCCAGCCCCCCACCTCTTAGAGATCCCCCCTTCTCTGGGGAATCCGCCGCCTTCAGGTCACCCTCAAGGCGTGTTCCCCGACCTCTTGCCGTGGTCCACCGGTGTCAAGAGTACTCTGGTTTATTGCCAGGAGGGTCAGGATCCGCTTGGTCAGGTTTCCTCCACTTTTCAGGCTTCGTGCTCCCTTTCATTCGGACCCATCGTCTACGCCCTGGGTGGAGCCCCCGTGAACGGTTCGGACACAATGCCTCAGTGCTCTCCCACCGACTCGGGCCGGTACCCCCAATGGCCTCGGGCAGCAAATCGATATGAATCCTGCGATTGAGCGGTCGATGCTCGTTTGCTGCCTCATTCCACCAACGGTTAGTGCGATATTGATGCTGCTTTTCCTCCACGGTCGGCAGTACTCCCATATCGTTACACCGGTGCCCCCAGTCCTTGAGTGAATGGCCGCATGATTCACATTTTCCACCTCCCATTCTGACCAGGCGAAACCTCGACACTCTTGACACTATCCCTCAGTGCATCTTCGCATATCCAGGGGATATGACCACGATGTGGTGTGCTTTGAACTCTTATGGTCCGAGCTCTAAGACCTTAAACTAAGATCTCTCCTTATGGTCCGAGCTCTAAGACCTTAAACTAAGATCCCCCCTTATGGTCCGAGCTCTAAGACCTTAAACTAAGATCTCTCCTTATGGTCCGAGCTCTAAGACCTTAAACTAAGATCCCCCCTTCTGGTCCGAGCTCTAAGACCTTAAACTAAGATCTAGCCCTTATGGTCCGAGCTCTAAGACCTTAAACTAAGATCCTCTAGCCCTATGGTCCGAGCTCTAAGACCTTAAACTAAGATCCTCCACCTTTGTGGTCCGAGCTCTAAGACCTTAAACTAAGATCCAGCCCTTATGGTCCGAGCTCTAAGACCCTAAACTAAGATCTACCCCAAATGGGGTCCTACGTCCTGCATGACATTAAACTGAACTCACAGAACTACGTGTGGCTTGATCTCCAGCCTGATGGAGTACGTAGGAACGCCCGGGCATTCCGACTCGGGTCCAGCCTCAGGGATCGTTAAGTCCCGCCCCTCCTCGTCGCCGGCCGTCTGGCCTGACTTCGGGTAGAGTGGTGCAGTTGTGATATTCTCCCCGATTCAGCTCGGGATTCCCCATCGCAAGGATGGGAAGCGACAGTTTCCTCGTCAGAGAGGTGCTGTCTGAGAATTGAGGTGACTCACGGCCAGTTTAGTGCATCCGCCTAGTACGTTTTCCCCACGGTGGCGCAATTTTGAGAGCGTTGGATTCTGTCCGAACAAATCGTCACTTCGCCCCACGCTTCGCATGCCCTGTTGATCTGGATTTTCCACCCTTGTGTCTGAAGGAACCCCAAAGCGGTATTCATGATGACATGTGGTCCGCCTCCTGCAATATGAATGATGGCCTTTTTCGGTCCGTCTATTGCAGTTTTTATGGTCGATCCACTGTCCGCCTACCGTCTTGGGCATTTCCTGGAAGGCCGGCCGTTGTGGATGTCTGGATTCGGGACACGCGATTCACCCTTTCTCATTTCCCTATGTTCGGATAAAATCTCAACGCCCCTAGCATTGTCCCGCTCGTGTGTTGGAACAGGTTGGGGGATGGTACATTGATTAGGTCTGAGGTCTCCTTTCCTAGGAATGACCTCCCTCTTTTCTCCAGAAATCCAGGCCCAATTATGGATGCCTGATGCTTGGTTAACACTCCCGCAAGACAACGAATTGTGGTTGAGCATATTAAACCGAACGACGCAGATAAATATATTGATTCATACAAATGGATCGAAATATTGAGTAACGGAAGCAAAATGTTCTAGGAATGGCAAAAAACAAAGCCCCTAAGGATTAGCGTGCTGGATAAGTCTTTCTAATGCCGCTACCCTTTGGCTGGCGGCCTCCAGGGCTACTTCTCGTTCTCTGCGTGCCCTCTCCTCATCGGCGGTCGCAGCACGCAGTTCGTCGATCCTGGCCTGTGCACGCTCCCGCTCGACTTGGAGTGTGACCATCTGTTGGCCCGCCTCCGTCAGCTGTACCTGAGCGTCGATCAGTTGTGCCGATAGTTGCTCCACAAGCTCGGTACATGCTGCGACGAAGGCCTCCTTCTCTGCCGCCTGCCCTTCAAGGCGCCGGACTTCCTGCTCTGCCGCGATGAGCGCCTGCGTGCTCTCCGACATGTCCCGACTTTGTGCGACGTCGGCACGCCGGCGGCTCTCGCGCATCTTCTCGTCCATGAAATCACGGACCGTCAGATGGAGGCGTTGAGCATCAGCTCCCCCGGCACACAGGAAGCGCAGCCAGGTCTGAAGTGATCCCATGCGCCCCAGCCATTCCGATGGGTCTCGCTTGAGGAAGCGCTGGATGCACTTCCACCCCCTGCGTCGCGTTACCCGGCTATCCTCGACCGCCTCCGCGTCCGAGTCATCCATCTCCTCGGGGTCGGCAGGCCGGTAAGCAGGGAAGGCAGCCAGCAGGTCTGCTGCAGGGTCCGCCCCTGGGAGGTCCTCACGAGGGATAGGTTCCCCAACATCCGGGCGACCTTCTTCTCTCTCCCCAGTGGCGCCGACACCCTCGTCAGCCCCCAACCTCTCTCCGATGGCAGCACCGCCGACGTCCGCAGCCCCTTGATCAGCAGTTGGTGGGGCCGGCTCGGTTTGGAAGGTCTGTTCCGGAGCAGGCGGCATGTCCACCACTGGTCCACTCGTAGATGGCCCGGGTTCGGCAACCCGACGAGCCTCCAATGTTGAGATCACTGCGCGGGGCATGCCATGGTTAGTCACGGATCGTCAATGGCAAGCACCAGCAGTAAAGTAGGGAGACTTACGGGAGTTCAGAGCGTCATCTTCCGCTACCCCGGTCGCCGCAGGAACAGTTGCAGCAGGGGACCCCTTAGCACTTGACAGTTCGATAATGGGTGCCTGGCCCCCGCCTTGTCCTGGTGGCGCCTCTCTTACTCCTGTTGAGGACGCCTGACCGACATCCGTGTGCTCCTGAGAAGGATGGAGAAACGGGTTAGAAGCTGCATAAGAGAATGGATGAAGCAAGTTGAGTAGGGATAGAAGCGGACCTCGAGGAGCTCAGTGACATCAACGTTGTCAGAGCCGGCCACCTCGCCACTCTCCCGTGGGCTCCCCCGATGGGACCTTCCCTCAGAGCCTTCATCCTCCCCCGTCTCCTCCTCCTCCTCGGAGCCGCTACTGTCATCTTCTCCCGGCGGCATCTGTTCTGGAGCGGGCTCGAGACCGAGCATCACCTTCACCAGAAGGGATGGCTCCGCACGCTGACCACGTTGGCGCGCGTACTCGTCCATGGCCGTCAGATATGCATATTGCCGGTTGAAGTCCACCCTGTCGGTGATCTGGAGGCGCCCGACCTCTGGCAGATAGATTCCTTCTCTGAGTATCTTTCGCCAGATGACGTCGGTCCCCAGTGACTGCCGCAGGGTCATCCAGGCCGACCACAGCGCCGGGAAGACTGCATCGTGGGAGGGTTCGAGCAGACGCCTCACCTGCTTCCCGGGCCGCTCCTCGACCGCCGCATGTGCCCCCTCTCTGGGCGCCGAGGTCGTAGCGGCAGCCTGCGATGTGCCCGCCGCCGAAGTCCCTGCTCGCGCCGGCCCCGCTGCTTGGCGCGCCTCCGTTCTCCCCCGCGTGGCGGCGCCTCGCCTCCTTCCTTGACGCCCGGTCTCCGCACGGGTAGCCTCGAGCCGCCGAACTAGCTTCCGCAAAAGCCCCTCAGGGTACGCAATGGCCCAGTGTTCGGCATACTCGGTTGCCAAGCCTGCGTCGATCCCGGTAGGAGGGAGAGTGATGACGTCGCCAGAGCCGAAGGCGACGAACATCAGCCACATCTGGCGAAGGACGCAAGGGTTCGTCTCCTCCCGGACAGCAGTGAATACCCTCTTCGGCATCCGCTGAAGGCACCCGAACTGCCTGGCGAACCGGGTCGGCACGTAAGGCTCGCAGATCACCTTCCCGTCGATCCGAGTCACGAGCACCCCGCCCCGCATGTTCAGGAAGTATTCATGCTGCTCCAGCGGGCCCTGTCCGTTGTCGATCATCTGGCCGACGGGAGTGGGGAACGGGCTGAAGTTGAAATTGGCATGATTGCCAATCCGAACCCTCACGCCCTCCTCACTGAGGGTCATCGGAGCGACCCCCGCAATGTTCAGCAGGGAGGGTCGCAGGCCGTTGCCCGGAGGACTGATGGCATTTGGGAACGTATACCCACCAAGGTGAGCAGCCACCCAGCCGTGGAAGAACTGAAAGGGCCCACAGATCCTTCGTGGTGACCCCCCTCGTGAGATGCGTCCCAGAATGGCATACAACCTCGCCAGTACTGGGACCCCGAGGTTGTACCTCTTATTGGCAGCCATGGCGCCCGCCATCGCCAGCGTCGCCGGGCGGACGCCCATCCTCGCATCCCGCACTGGAAGGAGCCACCCACTTAGAAAGGCGGCCAGGAACGCCGCATACCGGACATTCGGGTCCCGGGCCTCGATGACGCGGTACCCCCATGAGCGGTAGTCGCCCGTCTCCAGAACCCGCCAGTACGACCCGTTCCGGCTCCTCTGAGCTGCGGTCGGGCACCGCTTCCCCCTGCCTGGCATCTTGACCGCCGGGTCATGCTCCAGGAACTGGCCGAACCAATCCTTGTAGGCTATGTCCTTCTGGAAGTCTTGGATCCCGAGCCGCTGCGTAGCCAGGTCAAGAAGATGCCAGGTCAGAATGGGAGTCCGTGACCTGTCCTCCCAGATGTTCTTCGGTGGCAGGAACTCATCGTACTGGTAGCCCTCCAGCGGGATACCTCCGATGCAGTGGATGTCCTAGAGACCGATGCCGACCTCCCCATGGTGAAGATGGAAGGTGTTGGTATCCGGGGACCAGCGAGTGAACAGCTCTGGCCCGAGCTCAGACTGCTGGTAGAAGTGGAACTGCGACGTCCACACCGCCTCGAACAGGCCGATGTACCGCAGCTCCTCTGCGAAGTGATCGCAAGTGTGGCGTACCCAGAACGCCCAGGCCCATTCACTGGTAAAGTTGCCCCCAGAACGCAAGTCCCAGTCCTTCAGCCAGCCCTTGGTGTCGTCAGTGACACTCTGACGGTATGTGCTCGAGTAGAGAGCTGGAGAATTCTCCGCTGTAGGCTCACCCCCATCGATGGTTCGCGTCCTCGGGTTCAGGACGTAGACATCCAAGTGCCTGGTTTCCCTGGCAGGATGCCCATTGTTGGTGATGTTATAGCGGTGAAGCTCGTCCTCCCGGGTCACCCAGGTCCGCGGCGCATCAATCTCGAACCCTGGCACCGGAACCTCATCTAGGATGCCGAAGTTCCAGAGCGGCAGGTTGTCCGACAGCGGATATGTCTTCTGGGCCGGCGTGAGTAAGTCGAACAAGGATTGATTGTTAGAAACAATCTCCTTGGCTCCGTAAACCTCCTCGTTCGTCGCCATCTCGGCTCTGCGAGTGGCGGCATCCCCTTGATTTCCTCTGTGCGCGGTCATCTCGGAAGATTCGGGAGTCGTGCGGGTTAAGGGATGAAGCGTGCGGGATCGGACGAGGCTGGTGGAAAAGTTTGAAGGTTGGCGCGCAATCCAAGTGGACGGCGCGCAATTGGGAAGGCTGTCGCGCAAAGTTCCGGGTTTTTGCGCAAAAACAGGCGAAATCCGGACGGTTTTGCGCGCCGATCGGGCGAATTTCGCGACCGGAAGAGGCAATTTCGCGCACGAGAGCTTTGGAGCTTATCGCGCGGAAGGCCAGAGTACGGAACGCGGGACCCAGCGCCCCTATTTATAGGCGAGGCCGGGTCCGCGCTGCGCGGAAAGCGCTTTGCGCGACCGCAGCGGCGAATTTTGCGACCGGCGCCCCTTTTTGCGCGCCTAAGTCCCGCGCCGCCCGGGACTTCGGCATTCCGGCGTCTCCCTCGGAACCCGATCGTTGCGACCTCTCGCCGATCAGATTCCGAGGGGGGGCTTTTGTAGACGCCGGAAAAGTCCGTTGTTCCCAAACGAAGCTCCGGATGCGGAAAGCGAAGTGATATTTGGAGTCGGAAGAACGTTTCGGAGGGCCCGGAGGCCTTGCGCGGAATTTCAGAGGCCCGCGCGCAAAAAGGATGTTCCGCGCGCAAACCCCCCGGGATGCGCGCAATGCGCCGGTCCGGCGCGCAATTTTGCGCGCCGCGGATCCGCGCGACTCCCTTGCGCGCCGCGCCCGATTCCGCGCCCGCGAGGAGAATTTCGCGCTCGCACCCTGGATTCCGCGCCCGGGGTTGCCTATAAATACAAGGCGACCCCCAACGTTTCAAAGGTTGCTGGAAGTCGAAACGTCTCTCGTGCGCGCAATTCAACCCCTTCCGCGCGCAATGACGAACTTCAGGTAACCTCCTTTCTTTCGCGCAAGAAAGCCTCGGGGTCCGCCTTCGCGCGCAGTCCCCGCTGGCTCCTTTCATTTGAATAAAAACTCACCCTAAGGCCTTTGCGCGCAAAAGAACCCGCTTGCGCGCAATTGCCCCCGGGGTGCGCGCAATCCGGCCCGATTGCGCGCACCCCCTTCTTTCAAGTGGCCATTCATTAGAGAATGAGCCGTTGCCCCCGCGCGCTATCCGAAGCCCGGTGTGAGCAATCTCAAGCATCCGCGCGCAAGGCACTGGCCCAATTGCGCGCCAGTCGCCCCGATTGCGCGCCGGTCCGCAGTATTGCGCGCAAAGCTTCCTTTTTGCGCGCAATCTGCCAGGGTCGCCCCCTCGACCCCCCTGAGGGCACCTGCCTGCGTGCCGCCCGATGCTCCTCATCCTTGGTGCCCACACCGTGCGTTGTCTTCCCGTGCGGCCCTCCAGGTTCGTGCGAAGTGACATGCACCCATCGTCTGGCAACCTATGCCCAACATGACGTTAAACTGCACATTCGTCCGGCAATCTATGCCCGCATGACGTTAAACTGCGCATTCGTCCCGCATGACGTTAAACTGCGCATACGTCCAGCATGACGTTAAACTGCACATCCGTCCAAGCTGCACGACGTTAAACTGCCTAGCCCCATCGTCCGCGCTGCAAGACGTTAAACTGCCAAGTGTTTCGTCCTCAACACACGACGTTAAACTGTGCTTCGTCCGGCAAGACGTTAAACCGTCCGCATCATCCGATCCCGTGCTCTGCACGCAGGGTCTTCCCCGGTTTGGATGTGGCCCCCACCCGCTCGTCTCCGCAGGGATGTCGGGATTGTCCCGCTTTCGGGGCGATTTAATGGGAGTGGCTTTTCCCTACGGGGGCAGGGTATTACAAACCCCTAGTTTCTCGTGGGAGGCTGCACATGTGTATCTCCATTGCGCCTCCCCACGGCCGAAGCCAGTAGAGGGTCTGACTGGGATCGAGGTGTCTTCCGCTTTCGGTCCAAGTCCCTTCCAACTGAGTTTTGCCGCATCCGGGCTGCCTCAAGTGCGTAAGTCCTGACAGAATGAACTACGTGGACTTTGATCCCTGTCTTCTATACAGGGAACGTAGGAAGCCTCCCTGAGGTCCAAGCCCACCATCTGGTCGTCCCGGTCGTATTTACGTCGGTTCGTCCATCAGTGGACCCCTCCAGGGTTCACGCTTGCGTCGATTCACCTATGAATCCGCCCCTGTGGGAGACTGCCCGTGTGTATATCCATGGTGCCTCCCCACAGCCCCCCTTTTTCCATTTCCCCTTTTATCGTCCAGCATGACGTGAAACTGTGATCCACCCGGCCGTTCCATCCCCCTCTGTGCGAGGTGGTTCGGTTCAATCCTCCGCCCGGCGGCCTCGACCTCTTCGTGAGTCGGCTTGCCGACGTCCAGCATGACGTTAAACTGTATGCCCGAACTACGTTGACTTTGATCCGTGTTAACGCGCGGTACGTAGGAAGCCCCTCTGGGGTCCAAGCTCTTCACCTCCATCATCCATCCTGATCCTTACCCGGGCCGCCACATCCCGGTGGGGTCATGCCACTTCACTCCACTCCACGTTACTTGGGAAGCCGCCCATGCGCTGGCCCCAGCGTCGGAGGTTCCCGCAAGGGGTTCCGTCATCTGATCCACTTTTCGTGTTGATCGGCCCGATGCCGTCCCCGCTGGACGTTAAACTCGCGGCATACCCCGTGTTAAACACGGGAAGCTGAGGAAAACCTCAGGTGACACAGTTCCCCGCACCTAGTACGGGATGCCTCAGGCCGTCATGCCTTCGAGAAGCCCTATTAGGGACGGAAGACAGATGTGCAGAGCCGCAGTGTTACGACACGCCCCCAGCACCCAGAGCCACCCGGCCTTCTCACCGCAGGTTGCTGCCCCGCCCAGACTCCTTGGAACGTCCGGGCGGAAGCAGCGTAATTAACCGGTGTCCATGAAGATATGGCGCCGGGAACGAGATTCACGAACATTCTTAAGTCTATGAGGGAGACCCGGATTAGGCGACGAGTTCCGAGGAGACGTCCAAGGAAGGAGGAGCCGACATCCCATCATCCCGGTTTCGATCAAGGAGCAGACGCCCCTGAATAAGGGACGGATGCCGCCCGCCCTTGGAAAGCGGGACTGCGGGACCACAAGCCGCGCGCCCATCCCCTCAGGTTGACGGGTGCACGCGCGAACGCGTCCTGGCGGAACAGCGTAACCCGACGCACATCCGCACCGAAACAACAGTCATATGTATAAATCCATTCTCTAACTGATCATCAGAATGATTATTCAACTCTTACATTTTTTTAGTTTTTTATAGTAAGAAATAATTGGGGACAAATAGATAACCAATAATAAATCAATATATAACACCCCCTTTCATACAATAGAAAAAATAGTGAAATCAAATTAAAAAAGGATGGGAAACTTTATAAAAACTAGAGGGATTTCATCACTAAAATATTCCAACTCTAGGTAGAAATAAAACATTGAAATTACATTCCAAAACACTAGATTATATGGTATGGATCATCTCAAAATTGGCTCCCTTTCCCCTTGAGTGTTATGGAAATCCCCATTAGGAAAAATTATGGAGACCTATTAAAGATAAAAATCTATTTATGATTTATTAGTTATATGAAAATCTATACATGAAACTATTTTTTGATGTTTAATGTTAATACTAGGAAAAATATATGTTGGATCAATATCTCGTAAAGATAAATCCCAATAAATATAATAACGATCTTCCTCTCTCTTCATTCTCAGGGTTTCAATAATATCCATAACATAGGAAAACATATTAATATGAAGAATTAATAGGTTCACAATAAGATTTTAAATGAATGAATGAGAAACACCAATATAAAATAAATCATAAATTAAAGATGAAGCAATTGGGAATAATGTTTTAATTGTAATGGACCTTTTTTCTTTATTTGGACATTATTATTTTTATAATATTATTTATCTAAATTCTTGTAGCTGGAAACCATTTTTTCATCATGATTTTTTTAAATGTTCCAATATTAGTTCCATATGATCTTGTTATACTGTATGTACAAAAAATTTGATAAATAACATATGAATGTGGAATGAACATCAGCAGGAACCATATATATGTGGTTCCCTAGTAGAAACATGTTTTTAATTCCCATGCATTCCAAATAGGATGAATGTCAAAGGGCATCTGTCAGGAATTACATAAGGTCCAGAAGAACCCTATTATCAAGATCCACTGTGAAACTCATCTTGTTTCCTTTTCTAATTATGTAATTTCATATAACTACCACTATGAATAAAAGAGACTTATATTAACATTAACTTACTAGAACGATCAATCTTTACCATCCGTGCCCTATTAATAATGTAATAATAACAGTAGAGTGTGAACAAGTGAACCTGAGAATAAATATTTGACTTAACTAACACCTCAAACCAAAAAGTATTCATCTTATAGTTTGATAATATATCAGGTACAGACTGCATAAGATCAAAAAATCGGGTTTCATACCATTTCATGGTCCTGTCATCCTTATCGATTTTAGAAAACTATGTATCCTTAACGATCTCCACAAACATTGAATAGAACTCATAAGGTAATATAATATTGAATTCCCTCTACTAAAAACCCACATTCTTCATCACTGAAAAAATGGCATCCCAAAATCTATAGCTAGGTAAATATTTCATGAAGGCAGCATATTCCACCATGATTGCATCTGCTGTATCCATGAACTCAAACTAAATTTCAATCCTAATCTACCTTTTCTCATCCTATTGACGATTATTAGATACATAGAATGATAGTAAATTCATAAGGAGGAACTCTTTAGCATTCCTTTTGAAAACATCCCTACGAGGTTGCACAACTTGAGTTTAAATTTGAAGGGGTGTGGGTATCTATTCCAGAGCATGAAGAACATGCACTATGACCTAAACTAGATTATGGTCAATAGAAAGATTTTCCCATTACAGTTCATCTGAATCTACCTCCTAGATCCTATTCAAATGTCTTTTTTAAGGTATGATTCGATAAAAAATTATCAAAAAATGTTAAATAAATCATAAGATTACTTGGATCAACAATCAAACAAGAGAAATAATGAAATTAATTCCATTATATAGATAATGAACATTTTGTTTTCAACCATTACAATTCAATAAAAGGGAATACAATTGAACTTTTCATCAATATTCCTTTCCCAAACAACCTATGGTGACTTAAGTCTCATTATAATGAGATATGGCTAGGAACACACTCACAACTACCATTTATGTACTGATAATATCCCTCAACCTCATGAAAACATAAAATAATGATGTCAAACTGATGCCTTTTATACCAATATTCTTGAACCAACATAGATAACCCAGAACATTAATACCTGAAATGATATTCATAAATCCTTAAGGGCATTCCAGATCCCCAAGGTTTGGGGACTAGCACCTAAAATCATACTATATCAAAATGGGAATAGTTTTTTCTACATTTTCAAAGGATGAAATATATACATATAAGTATTCTCAAAGAGAACTACCAAACCATTTAGTACAATATGTCAAAAAGTAACATAAAAACCCAAATTATAAATCATAAACCAATAAAAAATCTATATAAAACTCAAAAATTCTGAAGGTATTAACACACCAGGTCCAATGAATTAATAATATCCACCTCCTCCAAGAGATACATACCCTTTACTCGAACATTGTAGTAAATAAATTCAAATGCATTGAAGATAGAGGAAGGGTTTGATCTAAAACCCCAATAGGGTCTCACAATGTGTTCCATAATAAAATTCTATAACAAAAAGAAACATTCAGGCTTTCAAATGTAAATAAAATATGAATGGATGTAAAATTGTATATATTTTAAAAATGTATATTTCATTAAAAAAATGGGAAAGTTTTAAACAATGAATTAATTAAAATTTTATATAAAACAACTTATATAAATTACATGATCATGAATATTGTGGTTTATAAAAAATTTAAGGTATATCAAGTCATACAACTCATAGATCCTCAAATTAAGGGCTAATTATTTCCCCTGAATGAAAAATCGCATCATCATCCACTTAATGGAAAATTATATCATCTCTCACTTAAGGTAAAATTACATTGAAATTTAGAAAATACTCTTTTTAGAACTCTTTAAAATTCAGTTTCAAAGTGATTATTTCATTATTCTTATTCAGATTGAAAACTGAAAAAAAGTTTTCATAAATGCATTTGTGTCATTCAAAACAAATAATATTTGATTATCATATAATTTTTAATTCATTTTTATAAAATCATTTTTGGTATTGAATTATAATTCCCTTACATGCCAAATTCGAATTCCATTGAAATTTGGGACTTTTCTAAAAATCTATACAATGTCCATTAAAAATAAAATTTTAATCAGATTGGATTTTCATTGATTAAATTAAATTAAATATAATTTATAAAAAAATCAATTGTTTATAACATGGAAAATCTCAATGGAACCAATTACATTTATCATGGAGATAATTTATCACACACACAATGATAATTTCCAACAATGAATGATGGAAACAGAGATCAATTAATCAAAACTAGATCAAAGATCACAAACAATATAGTTAAAGCCATCATTAATGAGATTATATAATAACCCATTTCGAGGAATGAAAGATATAGTGGGAGTGATGGAACCTGAGAAGATCACTTTACGATGTATGATTGAATAAGATTCATCAACATTCGATCTACAAAATTAGGGGTTTAGAGGAGAAAAAAATGGTTCTTCAGAATAATAAGGACTTATTATTTGGATTAATCCCTATTTATAGTCATTCGTGAGGTAAAACGGGGTTAAGGGAAATATTAAATAATTTTTTATAAATAAAAAGTCCCTCACACACGATTCTCTAGAGAATCCATCATGGATTCCCATAATTTGCACAATAACTATGTTTCCCTATAATGGGGGTACATGGTTTATACATTGTATGTGCAAAATTTATGAGACTATTCACCAAACATGAATTACCCTCTATCAAATGGTTGATTAGTTTTATCTTTTCAGACATACTGTTTTGGAAAACCATTCTATAATTGGAAATGACCCTTAATTGTTCAAAATCATCAAATTTCCAGCCTATGTAACCTATGAAGAAAATGAAAAAATAATCACTAAAAATAATGTTACGGAATAAATTAAAATAGTAATATGATGTTATATTTTTCATCTCAATTTTTTACCCTTATTGGTCATATAATCTCACCCTTTCTTATGTTTATTTTTCCAAAGATTATGATATTTTTTAAGTATGGTATATATAGGATGAGTACATAAAATGAATAACATTATTTTAGGATTTAGGATCTTTAAATAATTTGGGTTTTTTTCATATTTATGAAGGCACTAGAATATTAAGGTCCTTCTATGTGTGTTTGTGAAATGTAATGAATACTCATCTAAAAGATGTTATAACCTTGTATGGTAATCCTCATTCACTTTAGATTTTATCTATGGAATGTTTTAACTAATATTTTTTAAGTGGAACTAGTATACATTAGTGGCATCCCAAGGAATATTTATAAGGATATGTCTAAGGATATATCTACAGATATGTCTAAGGATGAGTTAAATTATATAAAATGTCCTAGAATTTTTGGGAAGAATGAAACATGTGGATTCAAATTAATTATACCCCTTTTTAGATACTACAAGTGGATGTGTCTCTATTATAGAGAAATTTGTGGGTAATAACTTTGAGAAGGGTATATTGAGCTCGACTCGGCTGTCACCTGGGGCTGGAAAATCAGCCTTGCTACACACCTGGTTTGACACATGAGGGTGATATTCTTTGTAAGATCAAATAATCATCATGAACCTTCATTAGGATTCATATAGATTACGACTATGAATTTGCAACTATATACATAAAGTGTAATAGAATAGAATGAAGGTGTTCATATTTAGACATTATATATGTGATTTTTTTCCATGCCTATGTAGATTTGTGCAATGATTAGTGTCTCTCACATATTAATTTTTCTTTTAGTTAATGGAGGAATGAGGAGGAACTATTTTAACATTTTTGGTGATTTAAAATTTTATTTTAATCATACAAATGGGATTACGACTAAATGGAAAGGTGTTTGGATTTTTCCTAATTAATTATCAAGGAACACGATAGAAAATGTGTACCTTAAATTAATATTAGAATAATAAAAGAGTATAAATGATTTCACTAATATTTTCTGTAATGGATAAAATAGCCTAATGAAAAATGAGTTTCATATGTGTCCAAAATTTTGTTTGAAACAACCAAATGGATGTAACAAAATAATGGAATGATATTTTGAATATAGAAATGATAAATAGAAATAAATTAATTGAAAAGTGAATATGAAATGTTTATATAATGAAATAGACTAGAATAATGGCCTCCTTATGATTTCACTAAATATTGATTTAATTAAATATAGAAAGTATGGGAAATATTAAAATTGATGTCGTAAGTGGAAATGTTCTGTTGAAAATTATATAGTATGTACGAATATGATTTATTTTTTTGAATATGAAGAGACAAAAAACTACATATGAAAGGAAAAGGGTACTAAGGTAGGAGATGATTAATAATATTTAATGGATTAGATATTAAGTACGGTAAATGATGTAGTTATTTTTAAGAATTCAATGAGTTTGTTAGAAGAATCAAGAAATATTTATGTATTAAATAGTATAAATTTTTTGTTACTGATTTTAATGAATATAATGAATGATTATAATGGATTTATGAGTGAATCAATTGAAATATGAAATTTTGATTTTGGGAATGTAAACATTAATATGACCCTAATGTTGATAAATTTGTGTTTTTTAGATAATGTGATGATATATATGGGAAATTTAAATCAGATAGTATTTATTACCTCAAAATAGATAAAGTATTTTTTTGAAAACGTGTATTATGTTATAATTTATGGAGTTTACACGATTTTTCAATCTATTGAATATATTCACTTATTCATGGATTTTTTCAATGAATGAGGAATACTTCATGCTCACATTGTGCGGCTATTGTAAATATAGTTTCAAGAGATTTGAACATGAAGGTGTTAACATGTTTAGTATGTGACAATTAGAAACATTTTAATATTGGTTGGGGTATTAATGATACACTCACTTTGGAAATATAGTGACATTTCTTATAATTTTTTTTTGTTTTTTATCATTTAGAATTGTCATAGGGTTAACCATTTATGAAATAGTTTATGTTTAAAATTGAATTATGTTTTAGGGAATATTTTTTTATTTCACGATATGATGATCTATGCATATTTGATAACATTTTCACAGCATTTTTTTATGATAACTAATAATAAAAATAATTACATAACATTTTATATTTGGATATTATAATCAAATAATAATTTTGGCATAATAGTTTCAACTTAATTTAATAAAAAAGAGATGAAGTATGAATTTATCAAAGAAAAACCAAATGGTGATATTATTCTTATGGAACATAATGAAATCATGTAAGTACTTCTTCTCCTTAAATTGTATAAAATTTAAGAAAAGAATTTTGAAAAAATGGGGTCATGTTATCACATCGTTTGTTTTTCTCAATGTCCCTTTTCATTAACATTGTCCTATGGTTTTCGGGTTAGTAAAATTATTTAGATCAACATATTTACTATTATTAGTTACCTCCAACACTCTCTATAATTATTTTCTATTTCCTTACATGCCTAAATAGTCACTTCCCATCTATATTCTCTTATGTAGAAAAACAGATAAAATGTAATTTTATTGACCTTTATGATTCCAACGTTACCTTTTTAAGGAAAGTTTTATTTCTAATTCATATGATGTCACTTTCTATAAATGAATTTTAAAATTCAATCTAATGATTTTAAAGATGGATTTTGAGGGCCAAATTTAATTTTAAGGGCTAGAATTTAGACACCAATATTTTGTTAATATTTTTCAAATAAATTTAATAAATTTAATATTTTCATGAAAAAAAACTATATGATTAGAATTCATTAAAAAAAACTTATATTAGATTTCATTACATTTAACAATGAGATAATACATTATTTTTAGATTCATTATTTTTAGATTCTTTTTATTCAAAATACTGAGTTTGTATTGCATTATATGCAACACCAAGTGTAAAAAATGTGTGGAATATTATTAAAATATTATTATATATTAGTTATAACATATAATTCAGAATAAAATTAATGCGTAGGATTAACTCTGTTATGAATATATATAGTTTAAACATGTATATATTATAAATTATCTGGTGGTTTATTTTTTAGAAATTAGAATAAAAAACATTTAAAATAATGAAAATGATTATCTATGTAAAGACCCGTAATTTTCAAGGAATTTTTTTTCTTAATTTTCTTTGGAATTTTACAAGAACGCAGTTTCTGACGGTGCCTGATTCCGAGGCCGGGTGTGCCCGGAATCATTTTCTGAAGTTTGGCTCGGGTACGTTCAGTGAACGGACGAGCGGGTTTTTCTAACTTTTGAACCGGTGCCCGGAATCGAATTCTGAGGGCACCGATGAAATCGCAGCGCCGGTATTCGCTTAGAAACGCCTCTTCCGGAGTTGCGTTTGCTCGGGTGTGGTTTTTAATTTTCGGGCTTAAAGTTAAGAAATAAAATAATTTTGCGACAACTTTATTTTATTTCACTTAAGCCACTTGGAAGCCACATGAAGCCACTTAAAGGCGGCTTGAACTGAGTTGAACTGGATAGGATTCTATCCGGAAATATCCTACCCCCTTGGTAGGATATTTGTGAGGTGGGGCCCGCACGAGCCCCGCCGTTTCTTTCCGCTAAGAAACGCACCCGTGAAAACCCGTCTTAATGAAAGTCAACCAACGCGTTTTCTAAATTCTTAACAGACCATTTAATTGGGTGGTTTATTTCGTGAATTAAATGGGCTGTTTCTTTCGTGAATTAAATGGGTCGTTTCTTTCGTTGAATTAATTCAACGAATTGATGGATCGTTTCTTAACCAGTTTTTCAAATTCGTTGGCGTAATAATAAAATAAGACCAACGCTTAACCTCTGGTTATTTGCACTTAAGAAGATTTGGGAGAACCCTCGCAACTTCTTCTCCCTCGCGAAGAACGCGAAGAACGCGAAGAACGCCGAACCCGGAAATCGACGACGCCTTCGCCCGAGACGTTCTTCCGATCTCCGATCTCCGATCTCCGATCACCGACTATTCGAGGTGAGTGCTTTCAGATTTCCTCTCAAGTTCTTTTCTTTGGTTTTAAACGAAACACAGATTTAAATATTAATAATTTAAATCTGTTGTTCTTGGATCGTTGAGCTCGCCGACTCAACGCCGGAATCCGCGACGACGCGACGCCTCCCCGCGACGATGCGACGATCGATCTCTTCCGCGACGATCTCTTCCGCGAAGAACGCCCGCGCACGACGATCATCAAGGTAGGGATTTATTTTGGAAAATTACCCCCTTTTTAATTTTTTCTCGTGAACGTTCTTCGAAAATTAAAAAGCCGGTTTCAATGAACAATTTTTATTTTTAATTAAAATTGTTGGATCATGTGTTGATCATTTTTCTCCCGGTTTTTTTTATTTCTAACGTGGAGGGTGCGGGCCAAACGAACACGGCCCGACGACCCTCCGCCATTCTTCGTTTTGTGCGGATTTGGCAGGCGACGACGGAACGTGCTGCAACGGGTGTTTGATGATCCCGCAGTAAAGAACGGAACCCGGGAGGAACAACGGCGCAGACGGGAAGGAAAACGGGTCACCAGAGTGACTCCGGCGGCCCGCGGAAGCCGGAGGTGGCGCGGGTCGCCGGCGCGGCGGCGCCGGCGGCCGGAGGCGGCGGCACCCCGCGGGTGTCCAGCGCGACACCCCGTGGGTGTCCAGCGCGACACCCCGCGGGTGTCCAGCGCGACACCCCGCGGGTGTCCAGCGCGACACCCCGCGGGTGTCCAGCGGCACCCCGCGGGTGCCGCGGGTGTCCAGCGCGACACGCCGCGGGTGTCCAGCGCGACACCCCGCGGGTGCCGCGGGGTTGTCAAGCGGCACCCCGCGGGTGTCTGGCCGACACCTCGCGGGTGCCGCGGGGGTGTCACGCGGGGCGGCGGCTTTCCCCCGCGTCGGCCGCTCGGCCGAGCCGAGCCGGACCGGCCCTGGCCGGGCCGGGCCGGGCCAACCGAGTCGGACCCGACCCGGTTCGGGCCAACCAGGGGGGGGGGGGGGGGGGTCGGCCCGGGCCCGGACCCCCCGTTTTCGGACGGACTTCGTTCAAATGGCCGTATCTTGAGCTTCGGGCCTCCAAACGACCCGCCGTCAGCGGCAACGCGATCCTTGGATCAAGACAGTCGTTTCGGTTTATCGCACTCAAGTTTCGGAATACTTGGGGTTCGGCCGGGTTGGTTCGTACACGAAACCAACCGGGCCCTCGGAGCGGAAACGCTCATATCTTGAGCTACGGACGTCCGATTGACGTGCCGTCAGCTTGGTTGATTTCCTCTAAGTGAGACGGATCTTTTGGCATACTCCGCCCGAGGTTTGGACGCAGGTGGAGTGCGGTCGGGTTGGTTTTGCCTTAAAAACCAACCGGGCCCCTGGGACGAAAATGCCAATATCTCTCAGACCGGGCGTCCGATTGACGCGCCGTCTGCGACGTTGAGTTCCTGTTGACGATACGGAACTTTTGGATACATCAACTTCGGACTTCGTGTCAGTTGATGTATCAGCCTCTCGGCTCGTGGAGCGGACCCTCCCGAACGAGCTTGCTGTGTGCGGGAACCCTAGGTTGGCTGCGACTGCTACTTCGACAGCGATGACCGTGCAGAGATCCTCAGAGGACTGCGGCGACGACTGTGCAGAGATCCTCCGTGGACTGCGGCGACGACGGTGCAGAGATCCTCCGTGGACTCCGACGACGACCGTGCAGAGATCCTCAGTGGACTGCGGTGACGACCGTGCAGAGATCCTCAGCGGACTGCGACGACTACTGCACTCAGCGATCCTACGTGGATCAGGACTTCCGATCCTGTGTGGGCCCGATCCTGTGTGGGTCACTGCAGAGATTAGTTACCTATCGATCCTTCGTGGGTCCGACGACTTATATGGATCAGGGATCATCTTTATCGTCATCCGAAGAAGTATACCTGTGTGAGATGAATCTTCTGTTTTACTCGATAGAGGTGGTGCGCTTGGTTGTAGCGGCAGACCCGCGATACTGGAGACGAGCGTACGGAGTACGGAGACCGTGTAGCCGACTGAGACCTGAAGACTGCTCGACCGACTCGACTTGGAGTGAGTCGACTAGCCCAGTGGACGGAGCGCCCAGTATTTGGCGGCAGACCCACGGCGGACGGAGCGCCTGGTAGTTGGCAGCAGACCCGTGGTACTCGACTGGAGGAGTACCTCTGTAGGCTATTTGGGTGAGCGCCCGGTATTTGGCAGCAGACCCTCAGCGGACGGAGCGCCCGGTAGTTGGCAGCAGACCCGCGGTACTCGACAGGAGGAGTACCTCAGCAGTCTTAGGTTAGTGAGAAGTACCTCGGAGTCGTGACAGGACCACTGTACACTTCAGAGATGGGGCTCTTCAGCAGTTACGTTTTTGATAATGAAAATCCTGGTTTGAGCTGAATCTTATGTTACTCTCCTTTGTGGAAATGTGTTGAACTATCCTATGTGGATTTACTGTTTACTCTCCTTGTGGATTTGAGTCTTGCTTTCCTGCGTGGATTGAGTTGTTCTTGAGCTCGTAAGTAGAGCTAGAATTTGGGACTTAGGTATATGTATGGGCATATACCTAAGTCGAGTCTGATGTTACTTCGTGATTGCATCTTTCTTTTGTGATATATCCTTTGTGGATTTCGGGAGACTTTCGGGGGTCTCGGGGTCCATACTGAGTAGCTTATACTCACCCCTGCACGGGCTATGCCCGCACCTTGTTGTGTTGGTTGCAGACGACGGACATCGCTAATCTCGGTTGGGGCGTGGAGCAGGACGGTACCTGGAGGTGGACCACTGGGCGGGACGTGCTCGGAGCGGACGTGGGACCCGAGGAGCCTGGAGGCTATCTGTACCCACCCTTCAGGTGGGATTTCCAGTGGACGACACGAGGCCGCCGTCTTTTCTTCAGTTGCTATTCTCTTTACTTTTCCAGTTGTACTTTCAGTTGGGCTTGTATTCCGGCCCCCTTTACTTTTCTGCACTTTGTAGTTACTTTCCGCTTGCTGACTCTGTGGTGCTTGTTTACTTTTCAAAGGCAATGCCTTCCCTTTTTGTTGGGATTTACGCCTTGGTGCTAGTCGCCAGCCCCTGGCCTATGGAAGGCGGGTTTGGGGTAGTCACGGCACGGGCCCCAAGGACGGGTCGTGACAAATTGGTATCAGAGGTGGTCGGTTCTACCGCAGACTCTGATCTTCCTCCTATGTGAAGCAATAGTGTTTAGCGTATTGAGTGTGGTTATCAGTCCAGGGAGTCCAGTGTTGGTGCGGCGGCCGACGTATCCATACACCAGGACCCTGACTTCTGATTTCCGACTTAATGCCCGAAAACATTGATTGCATGTGTGTTTCAAGTTTTCTTTGTGATTACTTGTGTCAGCTCACCAGGTATACTGTTCTGACCGTGGCATACTTGTTTTTTTCAGGATGGCACGACGACAGCAGCCAGCTAGGGTTCCTAGAGCAGGGCGCGACGACAGCCCGCCGAGCGACGAGGCCTCGGTACAGGGCCCGTTGACAGCAGAGGCACCGGCGGTACCTTTACCCGCCGAGCCCCCGATGCTTCCAGCACTGGCAGCTGACGACGCACGACGCCTCGGAGCTCTGCACGAGTTCCAGCGCCAGCGACCACCCAGGTTCCGTGGGGAGTCGGACCCCCAGGCAGCCGAGGACTGGCTGGAGGCGGTCGTCCGAGTTTTCAGGCTAGTGAGGACACCAGCAGACCTCATGGTGATCCTCGCGGCGAGCCTACTGCACGCAGCAGCCGGACGCTGGTGGAGCCTGATGCTCCAGGTACACGATGAGGCCACCCTCATCTGGACGGACTTCGAGAGCCTCTTCCGCTCAGAGTTCGTCTCGGCCACCCTCCGTGCGGTGCGCATCCAGGAGCTTCTTCAGCTGCGGCAGGGCAGCTTGACGGTCGCTCAGTACGCGGCGAGGTTCACCGACCTTTCTCGGTACTCGACAGACATGGTACGGGACCCCTTCTTTCGGGCCCGGACCTTTGAGCAGGGATTGAGACATGAGATCAGGGCATCACTGATCTCTCTTAACATCCCGACCCAGGCAGGAGTGCTAGAGAGAGCCCTTCTGATCGAGAGCTTCCTGGCTGAGTCCACAGCGAGACCTGCCGCAGGGCGGCAGATAGCGGAGTCATCGGCAGTAGGTAGCCGACGGATGACTCATGGCTCCAGGCAGACCAGACCTACCGGTGGCCGACTGCACGACTCAGGCTCAGTTGTGCGAGGGAACCGGGGTGGAGTCAGAGCCAGGCGTGCCGAGAGTGGGCAGTGTTACTCCTGTGGCGGGATTGGTCACATGGCTCGTGACTGTCCGACCCTCCATGCTGATGATCAGCAGTTAAGTGAAGAACCTCCCAGGCAGAGGCAGAGGTTCGACCGTGGCGGTTCGCAGGGAGGAGGCGGATGAGGCAGAGGAGCTGGTCGCGCAGCAGGAGGTGGGAGACGCTTTGAGGCTCTGCCACCACCACCACCAGGAGGTCCGCCCCGACCACAGGGAGTAGGTGAATATGCGAGAGCTCAGCTTCAGGCAGCCGAGGCCTTCGATAATGGAGCTCTGGGAGCAGATGGATAGGAGAGGAACTAGCTCCAGACCTGGAGACTTTTGTTCATGTTGCTTCTAGTTTTGTTGATGTATGTTTGTAGATGCTTTGTGTCTTTGTACTTGAGCTGCAGTAATAAAAGACACCCTTTCTTGTGGCATTTACTTCCCTTTTCTCTCTTGTGTTGTTACTACGACGTTCCAGTTTTGACTGTTGACTTGACCCTCACTTGTGAGACATCTACTAGAGGAGACCCAGTTACCACACACTGATGCCGACAGTGTGAATCAACCCTTGGAGGCGAGAGTAACGGTCGGATCTCTTGGTAGTAGCGTCGAGGCCTTACGACGTCATCCTTGGTATGGATTAGTATCATCCATCTCGGGATTGACCGTATTAGGCGAAGAATGTGGTTCATCCAGGGGATGAGACCAGGTTTCTCTTATCGGCAAAGAAGAAATCTAGCAGCTCTAGTGGGACCAGAGGTGGTCCGGGCCACGATAGAGAAGGTCCAGGTGAGCACATGGAGCGGAAGGCTCAGATGCATGCTCAGTACCGCCTTTTGTATCCCTAGTTTGTGTTGAAGCTTTACGAGGACGTAAAGCCCTGTGGTGGGAGTAATGTAAAGACCCGTAATTTTCAAGGAATTTTTTTTCTTAATTTTCTTTGGAATTTTACAAGAACGCAGTTTCTGACGGTGCCTGATTCCGAGGCCGGGTGTGCCCGGAATCATTTTCTGAAGTTTGGCTCGGGTACGTTCAGTGAACGGACGAGCGGGTTTTTCTAACTTTTGAACCGATGCCCGAAATCGAATTCTGAGGGCACCGATGAAATCGCAGCGCCGGTATTCGCTTAGAAACACCTCTTCCGGAGTTGTGTTTGCTCGGGTGTGGTTTTTAATTTTCGGGCTTAAAGTTAAGAAATAAAATAATTTTGCGACAACTTTATTTTATTTCACTTAAGCCACTTGGAAGCCACTTGAAGCCACTTAAAGGCGGCTTGAACCGAGTTGAACTGGATAGGATGCTATCCGGAAATATCCTACCCCCTTGGTAGGATATTTGTGAGGTGGGGCCCGCACGAGCCCCGCCGTTTCTTTCCGCTAAGAAACGCACCCGTGAAAACCCGTCTTAATGAAAGTCAACCAACGCGTTTTCTAAATTCTTAACAGACCATTTAATTGGGCGGTTTATTTCGTGAATTAAATGGGCTGTTTCTTTCGTGAATTAAATGGGTCGTTTCTTTCGTTGAATTAATTCAACGAATTGATGGATCGTTTCTTAACCAGTTTTTCAAATTCGTTGGCGTAATAATAAAATAAGACCAACGCTTAACCTCTGGTTATTTGCACTTAAGATGATTTGGGAGAACCCTCGCAACTTCTTCTCCCTCGCGAAGAACGCGAAGAACGCGAAGAACGCCGAACCCGGAAATCGACGACGCCTTCGCCCGAGACGTTCTTCCGATCTCCGATCTCCGATCTCCGATCACCGACCATTCGAGGTGAGTGCTTTCGGATTTCCTCTCATGTTCTTTTCTTTGGTTTTAAACGAAACACAGATTTAAATATTAATAATTTAAATCTGTTGTTCTTGGTTCGTTGAGCTCGCCGACTCAACGCCGGAATCCGCGACGACGCGACGCCTCCCCGCGACGACGCGACGATCGATCTCTTCCGCGACGATCTCTTCCGCGAAGAACGCCCACGCACGATGATCATCAAGGTAGGGATTTATTTTGGAAAATTACCCCCTTTTTAATTTTTTCTCATGAACGTTCTTCGAAAATTAAAAAACCGGTTTCAATGAACAATTTTTATTTTTAATTAAAATTGTTGGATCATGTGTTGATCATTTTTCTCCCGGTTTTTTTTTATTTCTAACGCGGAGGGTGCGGGCCAAACGAACACGGCCCGACGACCCTCCGTCGTTCTTCGTTTTGTGCGGATTTGGCAGGCGACGACGGAACGTGCTGCAACAGGTGTTTGATGATCCCGCAGTAAAGAACGGAACCCGGGAGGAACAACGGCGCAGACGGGAAGGAAAACGGGTCACCGGAGCGACTCCGGCGGCCCGCGGAAGCCGGAGGTGGCGCGGGTCGCCGGCGCGGCGGCGCCGGCGGCCGGAGGCGGCGGCACCCCGCGGGTGTCCAGCGCGACACCCCGCGGGTGCCGCGGGTGTCCAGCGCGACACCCCGCGGGTGTCCAGCGCGACACCCCGCGGGTGTCCAGCGGCACCCCGCGGGTGTCCAGCGCGACACCCCGCGGGTGTCCAGCGGCACCCCGCGGGTGTCCAGCGCGACACCCCGCGGGTGTCCAGCGGCACCCCGCGGGTGTCCAGCGCGACACCCCGCGGGTGCCGCGGGTGTCCAGCGCGACACCCCGCGGGTGCCGCGGGTGTCCAGCGCGACACCCCGCGGGTGCCGCGGGGTTGTCACGCGGGGCGGCGGCTTTCCCACGCGTCGGCCGCTCGGCCGCTCGGCCGAGCCGAGCCGGACCGGCCCTGGCCGGGCCGGGCCGGGCCAACCGAGTCGGAACCGACCCGGTTCGGGCCAACCAGGGGGGGGGTCGGCCCGGGCCCGGACCCCCCGTTTTCGGACGGACTTCGTTCAAATGGCCGTATCTTGAGCTTCGGGCCTCCAAACGACCCGCCGTCAGCGGCAACGCGATCCTTGGATCGAGACGGTCGTTTCGGTTTATCGCACTCAAGTTTCGGAATACTTGGGGTTCGGCCGGGTTGGTTCGTACACGAAACCAACCGGGCCCTCAGAGCGGAAACGCTCATATCTTGAGCTACGGACGTCCGATTGACGTGCCGTCAGCTTGGTTGATTTCCTCTAAGTGAGACGGATCTTTTGGCATACTCCGCCCGAGGTTTGGACGCAGGTGGAGTGCGGTCGGGTTGGTTTTGCCTTAAAAACCAACCGGGCCCCTGGGACGAAAATGCCAATATCTCTCAGACCGGGCGTCCGATTGACGCGCCGTCTGCGACGTTGAGTTCCTGTTGACGATACGGAACTTTTGGATACATCAACTTCGGACTTCGTGTCAGTTGATGTATCAGCCTCTCGGCTCGTGGAGCGGACCCTCCCGAACGAGCTTGCTGTGTGCGGGAACCCTAGGTTGGCTGCGACTGCTACTTCGACAGCGATGACCGTGCAGAGATCCTCAGAGGACTGCGGCGACGACTGTGCAGAGATCCTCCGTGGACTGCGGCGACGACGGTGCAGAGATCCTCCGTGGACTCCGACGATGACCGTGCATAGATCCTCAGTGGACTGCGGCGACGACCGTGCAGAGATCCTCAGCGGACTGCGACGACTACTGCACTCAGCGATCCTACGTGGATCAGGACTTCCGATCCTGTGTGGGCCCGATCCTGTGTGGGTCACTGCAGAGATTAGTTACCTATCGATCCTTCGTGGGTCTGACGACTTATATGGATCAGGGATCATCTTTATCGTCATCCGAAGAAGTATACCTGTGTGAGCTGAATCTTCTGTTTTACTCGATAGAGGTGGTGCGCTTGGTTGTAGCGGCAGACCCGCGATACTGGAGACGAGCGTACGGAGTACGGAGACCGTGTAGCCGACTGAGACCTGAAGACTGCTCGACCGACTCGACTTGGAGTGAGTCGACTAGCCCAGTGGACGGAGCGCCCAGTATTTGGCGGCAGACCCACGGCGGACGGAGCGCCTGGTAGTTGGCAGCAGACCCGTGGTACTCGACTGGAGGAGTACCTCTGTAGGCTATTTGGGTGAGCGCCCGGTATTTGGCAGCAGACCCTCAGCGGACGGAGCGCCCGGTAGTTGGCAGCAGACCCGCGGTACTCGACAGGAGGAGTACCTCAGCAGTCTTAGGTTAGTGAGAAGTACCTCGGAGTCGTGACAGGACCACTGTACACTTCAGAGATGGGGCTCTTCAGCAGTTACGTTTTTGATAATGAAAATCCTGGTTTGAGCTGAATCTTATGTTACTCTCCTTTGTGGAAATGTGTTGAACTATCCTATGTGGATTTACTTTTTACTCTCTTTGTGGATTTGAGTCTTGCTTTCCTGCGTGGATTGAGTTGTTCTTGAGCTCGTAAGCAGAGCTAAAATTTGGGACTTAGGTATATGTATGGGCATATACCTAAGTCGAGTCTGATGTTACTTCGTGATTGCATCTTTCTTTTGTGCTATATCCTTTGTGGATTTCGGGAGACCTTCGGGGGTCTCGGGGTCCATACTGAGTAGCTTATACTCACCCCTGCACGGGCTATGCCCGCACCTTGTTGTGTTGGTTGCAGACGACGGACAGCGCTGATCTCGGTTGGGGTGTGGAGCAGGACGGTACCTGGAGGTGGACCACTGGGCGGGACGTGCTCGGAGCGGACGTGGGACCCGAGGAGCCTGGAGGCTATCTGTACCCACCCTTCAGGTGGGATTTCCAGTGGACGACACGAGGCCGCCGTCTTTTCTTCAGTTGCTATTCTCTTTACTTTTCCAGTTGTACTTTCAGTTGGGCTTGTATTCCGGCCCCCTTTACTTTTCTGCACTTTGTAGTTACTTTCCGCTTGCTGACTCTGTGGTGCTTGTTTACTTTTCAAAGGCAATGCCTTCCCTTTTTGTTGGGATTTACGCCTTGGTGCTAGTCGCCAGCCCCTGGCCTATGGAAGGCGGGCTTGGGGTAGTCACAGCACGGGCCCCAAGGACGGGTTGTGACAATCTAGAAAAATATTTTTATATACATAAACTTGTTTTAGTTTACAAAATTAATCCAATAATTTTGTTAATGAATTTGTTTATATTTATATATAATATATTCAATCAAAATTTTAACAATCATCTTAGGTTTTTTTTAAATAATAGTTAAGAATATATCTAATATTATTCCTATATGGTATTTTTTAATAATAAAATTTTATTACCATTGGGAAAAATATAAAATTTTATTAAAAGAAATTTAAATAAATTTATTTGGAAAAAATATATTTTTTTAATTATAATGTAATAATTTTATTAGGGATAATTTGTTTCTAAAATGTTTAGTTTATTAATGATCAATGAAAAAAATGAACTTTAATTGAAAAAATAATTTTTTATTAAATTTTTTGATAATGTGAAATTATATTTTAATTATATTTTTAAGCTAAATAAGATCAGCTAAAAATACATTAATTCAATATGATAATAAGAATTGATTTTAAATTAAAATATTGATATAAAACATTATAATTTTTTTAAAACATTATCTCTAAAAATGGATTTTCCAAAACATATTCGTATTTTTTTTAGATAATTCGTATTATTTGAAAGTTATTGGGAAAAATTTATTTCAAATTTATAATGAATATAATTTATATTATATTGTAATGTGAACAATATTTTTTACCAAAAAGCATATTGACTGTCGTAAAAATTAACTACCTATGATAATGTAAAAATTGATTTGTAGGGGGTTAATATAAAAATATTAGTATAAAATAAAATATAAATGATTATAAAAAACTATTTTGGTGAAATTATTATACCTTTATAGTAATTATGTTTGAGAATTACACATTTTGGACCCTTATAACATATTAAAAACATGGGATTAGTCAATTAATTTAAAAAAACCAAGTGTGTTTTATTCCACACATATAAAATCCCACCCACTATCCACTCCAAATAATCCATGAAATTCATTTGGTTTTGCTCTGTAATTCCAAAATATAATCCATAATTTCTTCCCATCTTCCTAAAATAATTCTAATGGATAGAAATCCAACTTAGGAAGGTAATTGGGTCAAAACCTAAAAAGGATACGTGAAGAAGATTTAACGTTCATAAATGTGTGGTTTTGTTTTATTACACAATGTACCTCCTTTATTTTTTATTATAACATTATTATATAATATATGTATTATAGTGCATAAGTTAATATATTTCTATATTAAGAGTTATAAATACAACAACAAAAGATCTGTACCATTTATGGATATGTTTTGGTCACCTTTATAGGTAGAATTTTTGTATAATGTGGAGTATTTTTTATTTTCGTTATAACGTGATGTGTATTTTGTGAAATTTTGATGCAATAGAAAGGGACAAGGTAAGTGAACCATTTTTGGGTTGTTCTTCAAAACTGTTATCCACTTTCACAAAAAATCCTCCAATTCTGGACAGAAAAGAATTCCATGGTTATCACACAATTTTTGAAATAGTGTTCCCTCTTTGGAGTAATCATACACCCCTAAAATAAATGATGCAAAATTTAGGGTCATGGTTAGGAAAAATTGTGGACCCCACCCAAAAAAACCAATGATCGACTTTCTAGGAACATTAAAATTTGATTTCTATTAAAAAAAACGCATTAATATTCCAAAATAATCACAATATTTAACCGTGAATATCTTCAATGACTTTGGGGTCTCTTGGATGGGTTTGAAGCCCCGAAACCTCAATTATTAGTGTTTATAAGCTCAGGTCGAAAATCTATACCTATCCCGACATGTGAATCCAATCCCTTTTATTTTTCTATACTCTTCCATTCTTTTCCTTTTAGAAAAGTGGTAGTTCATATTGTTTGGTTTAGTAATAGATCTGAATTTTCGGATCACAGTTTTTTTATTGTAGATCTATATCATGATTTATGATACTTAGATATTTTTAATCCTGATTTTGGGATTTAGATCAGGATATCATTCTATGTCACTGTGCTCCTAAAATTTTGGGGGTTTCCACTAGGTGACCTTTCATCAATAAATCATGGTAGGAAGACAATAATTAAAATCCCATAGAATATTATTAATATGAATTTATGTGATGGTATGATTTTAGTTAGATATTTATAAATATTTTTCTTAAATGGGTTTAGTAATTTTTTTACAAATTTATTTTGGTGATGCGGAATTGTGGATTTCCAGAATTTAGGATTTCAAAATAATTAATTTTTTGAGTTGGTTATGAGATATCGATGTTTTTATTATAAATAATTAATTAATGAATTAATTATGATATTTTTGTTTTTGAGATCATAGAAACGTTGTTTTTGGAATTAATTATATTATTTTTAGGTGTGGATATTGATTTATGAAGTGATGAATTAAATAAGTGCTATAACTTACATAATTAAGTGAGGTATCAATTAGGTGGTTTATTTGATTAGTTAAATGTTATGTTAACTGATAGAATTTCTATTTTTACTAATTATTGAACAAGTAATGAATTTTTGTGGATAAATAATTGAGGATTTAATTATTTATTGAATGGTAACATGGTCGTTATGTTTGGAATTGATTAACGGTGACATGGTAAATTTGATGTATAAGTTGCGAATAGTTATATGGTCATTTATTTTTAAATTAACAAATGGTGACATGGTCATTCTAATATGTACAATATTAATGGTAACAAAGTCACATAGATGTGAATTAAAAATGGGAACATGTTAAATCTGATTTGTAAGGTATAAATTGTAACATAGTCATTTCGTTTTGTATCAATAAATGGATACATGATCACTATATTTTGTAATGTGTCAATGGAAATATGGATATATACCTTGTAAATGATTTGGGATCTATCATGAGATGAAGTAGGGACTGAGGTATGTGTGTTTACAAGATACTATGGGTTTATGTGGCAACATAATTATTAATTGATAATGTGATAACTATTTAATTATTTATTTTAATTATTTTATTCATAAAACTGCATCCACTATTAATGGAATGGATATTGTTATAGATATTATTGGTGGTGGCCTACTAGGTTATACTCAGACCCTTATAGGGCTGTCAGATCAGTACCAGAATAGACATTGTGTTTTATAGATACATTAGTGTACAAGGAATTGCGTTAGATGACTTGTATGGGATAGATATCGGATGAGGGAACATGACATTTCTTCTGGATTATTAGAGATTCATCCGTGCCATTAATTATGGGTTTTCAATTTAACACATTGACTGTACATTGGCATGAAACATTTATTTTTATGTTTGATATTTCATCTTCAATTTTGGTCATCATGTTATATTAGAATATTTCCAGTAAAAGTTATATATTTTTTATTTTTTATTTATTTTTTTATGGTGTTTTAAAATTAAGAAGGGTGTATATTACAACCATTAAAAATAATATACCCTCTCTATTATTCAATAGTCACTGGAATAAGGGGATGCTCACATGAGGTCATGTAGTGAATTGGATTGGGGTATGGGTGTCTCACCCATATCGTGATGTTACAAAGTGGTATCATAAGAGATTTATTTTTTCCCTTTTTATTACTCTTTTGGAAAGGAATAAATGTGACTTAGAATAATTGGGCATTGATTAAGAGCTCATGCATGATATTAGTTAACCAATGTATGGGGAATAACTAAAGTACGATGGGTGGGATTTTTTTATTTTTGTTTTATATTATAGTTTAATATAATTTCACTTTGTCTGAAACAGTTATTGTATTATCTGATTTTTGTTTCTAGAATTTGTTCATATTTTACATTGGGGATTGTATGGCATGAGAGTTTAGTTTTCATGAATTATTCTAGGCACTCATGATTATTCCCTAGCATGCATCATTTTTAGGCATGCACAGAAAATGGGTTATGGGTAATTTGTCAAACATGAAATATTTTCAATGGTTGTGAAATTGAAATGAAAAATCTTCCTAATGTGAAAATTGATAATTTTAAAATGATTAAAGATGATATTTTTTGGGATCATAAAGGGGAAACATTAATAATGAGAATGAATTTTCTTTTGTGAACTATGAACTAGGTGTATGATGGTTAAGGGTATTAATATCACCTCAGTTAATTCCGTGTAGATAGGTTATAGGAAAATATGTCATGGGGATATTGTGTTTACCTATTTTATAAATGTGTTAATTTTATGAAATGTTTAAAAAGGAACATGTTTGGAATTATGGAGAAATTCCTCTACAATGATTATTGTTAAGTGGATGAATGAATGTCAGGGATAGAGATGATCTACCAGTAGTGGGACCTAAGTCAATGATTATGCCAGTGAGGATATTCAAGAGTAGTTTTTAGAGAATTTTTTTTTCATGATTCTATTCAATGGAAGAGACCTAGGGCTATTTGTTATGAGTGTGTCAAATATGATAAGGGAATTACAATTGCAGGACCCTATGACTTTTACTAGAGAGTTTGATACTAAGGGAGATGAGTTATATGTTGATTCCATTAACAATATACTTGACCACATGGATAATCATACATAAGGTAGTGTTATGTTGGATTTTAACATGCTAATAGAATCAATGAAGCACTCTTGGGACATTTAGGTGTAGACTGGATAGGGTGATGGTATTCTATGGAAGGAATTCTTATTGAAACTTCTAGAACACTTATATACAGATAAGAGGAGGTAAGAGAGAGTTATTAAGATCATGATCTTGAATTAGGGGAGTTTATTTGTAACAGACAATGCTTAATGATTTGTAAATTTTCAATAGTTTTCTCCATCGTTGATGGGGGGATGAGACATCCATAGAATGGAATTTTTATGATGTTCTTAAATGTGAGATGAAGTCCCACTTTATCCTTTTATCGGATAAATATGTATTTCGATGTGGTCAATTAGTCTCTCATAGATGCGGATAACCTGAAGTATGCTTCTAGTGAAAGACATGCGGTTTTCACTGGATGAATATTTGGTAAGACTTACAAGAGTTTGATGTGTCGCTATGACATTGTCAGCCAATGCAGTGGGAAAAAAAGTACCCAGAATGTGTGATTAGTCAAATATGAACTTATATGTATGCTATTTCACTAGTGTGGTAGTTAAATACACCTTTGATTATAGTTCACCCAACCACCAGTGGAGTTCTGGTTTTTCAAAAAGAGAGGACATCTATAGAGGTTCTGCAGGACACAATGACTGACGAACTGTGAGGGTGTACCTTGGAAAAACCATAGTTTCTGAAGGAGATATTCCACACCATATCAGTATAAAATATAGAGTTCTATTGGAAGAGGTGGTTGAGTTTGTCTACATGAAACATCCAGGAAAGAGCACCAGTATTACGAGAGTGTTTCAAATTAGGGGAGTCAAACATAATTTTATTGAAGTGAGGAAAGACAATTTCATGTAATTGAAGATATACTTGTCTCTAGAAAGGAGGAACCATAAAAAATGATAGGTTTTATTCGTGTATCCCTTATGATATATAACACCTTATTTGATACTGGTTCCACTCATTAAATTATTTTTACAAAAGATGTAAATAGTTCGGGCCTGGTCTTGGAATTCATGGGTACGGATATAATGATAGATACACTATTGAGAGTATGATCTAGTGACATCAAATTCTGAAGGGATGTTTTCTTAATGAGTATGAGTATAATATTATGTCATATCTTTATGTCCCTGACATGTCAGGCTCAACATAATTTTCTCATATGGACTTCTTTGAATAATATTGATCCGATATAGATTGTTACTAGAGGAGAGTGAATTTCACATCACCTAAGGGTGAAACATATATTCACTATAGATAGTTGGATATTTAGGATGGTTGAGGATGGATAAATAATATTTAAATGGGAGATATCGCAACCCATGTTTCTAGTTTATTACTATATATCAATGGTCTATAGTAAGAAGTATTTTCATATATAGTATCAATTTATAAATTTTTTTGGAAGACTTATCAGACATACCACCTGAGAGAGAAGTGAAATATTTTATTGAGATCATGAAAGGATATGATCAATTTTCTATTAGACTATATATAATGGATTCTACATAGCTTTGAGAGCTCATGTATCAACTGTAGGAGTTGGGGGATAATGGGTTTGTCTTACAAAGTACATTGTCTTGGGGTTCAATAGCCTTTTTCTGATTAGAAGGCTGGTAGGGGTTTTCTCTTATGTGTCATTTACCAAAACACGAACCAATTTATAGGGAAGAAATGGTATCCTTATACACATAATAATGACCTATTTGACCAGTTTACGGGAGCTTCTATCATTTCTATAATAGAATGGATATTAGAGTATCAATAGTTGAGTGTTTAGAATTCGGACATACCGAGATCATTTTCCAAAAGTAGGTATGGACAATATGATTTCATAGTAATACTTTTTGGGTTGAAGAATGCACCATCAGTGTTTATGGTCACGATGAATATAATTTTCCATCTGTGCCAGGATTAGTGTGTTGCGGTGTTTGTGGATGACATATTGGTGTACTCCAATACTCATGACGATCACCCCAAACATTTTGGAATCATTCTATGTACATTAATATGGAATCACCTATACATCCCAATTATCTAGGTGTCAATTGTTTATTTATTAGGAACACCTTTTAGGTCATACCATATCAGAGGAGGGTGTGTTGGTGGATCTATAAAATGTTAACATAGTTGTTTATTGGGAGAAACCCAAGAATTTTTTTGATATTCACATCATTCTACGGTTACCTGGATATTATCATAGGTTCTTCTAAGAATTTTCCCAATTATAAGAAGCACTCACATTCTAGACCAAAATGGGGATAATTTTTGAGTGTTCAGAATCATGTGAGGATTCCCTTCAAGAGATGAAAAATCATTTGAAATATGTATGAATAATGATAATAAATGAACATTGGGAGGAGTACATAGCCTACTGTAAAGATTATGGGATTTTAAAGGGAGTTGTGTTGATTTAGGGAGATTTAGTTGTGGAATATAGGTCTTGAATGTTTAGGAATCATTAATATAACTACCCTATAAATAATATCAATGAGGTTGTAGTTTTATTTTACATGATGTTTTGGAATCATTATCATTTGGGTGAAATTTTTACAGTTTATACTAATTACAAGACCATAAGTTACATCATTTCATAGTGATATTGTAATATCCAAAAGATGATATGAGATGACTATATGCAGTCATTCTATTTTTAGATAGCATAAATGCTCAGAATGGGGAACAATTATACTAATGACTTGAGCATGAAAACCCATACTCAGGTATTTCCAAAATCTAGTGATGAGTGGATGATGATGAATTTACTAGATAAGAATCACATTATGGTTTTTTAGAGTTAGGATAATATAACTCTGGTAATAGTTTTAGAAAATCCAACACTTTTGAGAAGAATCTTAGATATGTTGTATGATGAAGCATCATTATTATCTTTGATGGAAATCTATTTTTGGAAGATTTTCAATATTCATTAGTTGTCGTAGACTATTAAATAAAATAATAACTAATCTCTTACTTCTAGCTTCTATAAGGGATTACGTAAGGCACTTGGTACATATGTTTTTTTGAGTAAAACATTCCACACAAAGATATATTTTTAGTCTAATAATATTTTATAGGTTATTGATGATATATAATGATCTTGTTTCCTAGACTTAGGTGGGTCTTGGGAGAAGCACCATGAACTATTCACATTCATTTAACACAATAGTTATTAGGAAACTATTTAGATGGCACCACAAAAAGCCCTTTATAAATGGCCATGTAGGTAAACTATATGCTTTGATAGGGGTGGGTATGTCATATTTATTGGGAAAAAATCTCATGAAGAAGATGTTAGAGATGAGTCTATTAATTAAAAATGTTTGGATATGACTCAATTTTTAATGAAGCCGTATAATGATATATGTCAAAGACCGATAATCTTTTTCATGGGTGCTCTTATTTTCTATTAGTTGTCTTTTATGTTAGGACACCACTAGATATGGAGTCAGGGTAAGCTAGCACCCAAGTTCTTTGGGACAATTGAGGTTTTGGAATGAATTAGTCCAGTGGAATACTGATTCTCTTTTCCATAATGATACAACACTATGCATGATGTTTTTTCTTATGTCACAACATTAAAGGTATCAACCCGAACCTTATCATTTGATTTATGTGGATGATGATGAGATTGAGGTATATGTGTCTTCTGAGGAAAAACTGATATGTGTGTTGGATCATAGTAAGAATGAGTTTTGGGTGAAATACCATGCTTATTGTTTATATATTTTATAAATATGGCCATGTTCAGGAGGAATCATTGAAAATATTGGAAAATATGAGAACTTAGTGGCCCGATCATTTTGGCCGAGAATCTTAGAGATGATTGGGGGTGAATATCAAGGATTATTTGTTATAATGTTGTGTGATTATAAGATCCTTACTTTTTCTGGAGATGTATTAGGATCCATTACGGGTTAACATTTTCCATAAGTTAATTACATGACATTTGGGTTATAACATGAAGGGTTTCCGTGTAAAATTTATGTAATTTTATATGAGAAGGGAATTGAATAGTTGGTGAAAGGTTTTCCCTAACTGTGTTCCATATCCTAGAAAACCATGCGACTCTAGATAGAGGTGAATTTCATGTTTGGTGTAGAGTTTTTCAAACTATGCACCCACTTCGGAGTAACTAAGAAACATTTAAGTAATATAAAAATTGTATAGTTTCATTGTAAGGATAAACATTTCTCCCCTTCCCAACTAACCATTCTCGACATTTTATGTCACCAGAAATGAATATTTTTAAATACCGAAACATCTAAATAATCATTAATAAAATTTTATTCGACCCTAAATGATCTACATTGATTTTAGAGCCTCCAAGATGGATTCCAATCAATACCAACTTAATTTATTCAGAATTCAAATCCCAGATTGAAGATCTACACCTCTCTTCATAAGACATTCTCATACAACTTGGTTTCCTATTCCTCTTCATTAGTACTACTTGTATGAAATTGATAAATTCTCTTGAATTGGTTAGTTATAGATCATGTTTTCTAGATCTATATCTAGCATATTAGATATATATCTTGATTAAATCAATCTTGAATATTTTAATCATGATGTAGGGTTTTAGATATGTAACTCATTATTTTTTGTTGTTTCAGTTAAATTTTGGGGATTTCCATTTTTAAATATGTCATCAATGAATTATGATTGGTGGTCTATAATTCCAATTGAATAGACATTATATAATTTATGTATTTTTTATTTAATTATTTATGTTATATATTTATTAATTGTCTTTTTGATAGAATTAATTAATTTGGTTAATTAATTTTTTAAGGATATATGAAATTATGGATTTTTGGAAATTTGTATTTGATGATATTTGATAGTAGAATTAAGTATGAGACATATAGATGGTTTATTTTAGATAATTAAATGAATAATTAATAATAATATTTTTAATTTTAGAATTTTTATAATTAATTTTGGAATTAATTATGGGATTTTGAGCTGTAGATGTTGGTTAATTATGCGAGGATTTAATTAATTGTTTTTATATACTTAATTAATTGAGATATTCATTGAATCATATCATGGTCATTTAGTTATGAACTAATGAATGGTAACAAGGTCATTATAATGTGTAGGGTATTAATGGTAACATGGTCATTTAGTTATGAATTAAATAATTGTATCATAGACATTTTAATGTGTATGGTATGAATGGTAATATGGTTATTTAGTATTGAATTGAAGGACAGGAACATGTCCATTCTAATGAGTAAGGTATGAATTCTAACACGGTCATTTAGTTTTAAATTAATGACTAGGAAAATTATCATTCTATTGTCAAATGTGTGAACTATATCATGGTAATATCCCATGGACAAGATTCAAGCTCCGACATGAGGTAATATATGGACTGTGGTATGGGTGTTTATTGGATCCCAAGGGTTTGTGTGGTTTAATAATGATCATTTGGTATTATGGAAACTATATAAATTTTCATTTTAATTAAATTCCTTATATAACTTCATAGAATATATATTTTTTTATATCTCATTGGTAGTGGCCTACTGAGTTTTACTCACACCTTACATTGGTTTCTAGATCAGTTCCAAGATATACATTGTTTTTTATAGACTATTAAAGGAAAAAAAGTACCGTGTTTAATGGATGAGTATTGATGGAGAATGGCTGAGGGAAGCAGACATGGTTTTAGTCTTATTTTCGATTCATCAATGTATTTATTTTTGAGTATTATTTTTGAAACATTCCACATAAATTAACATGAAACATTAATTTTTCCGTTGGATATTTTATATTCTATTTTGGCGATCATGTGATATTGTAATATTTTCTATTATAGTAATGTATTCGGTTGTAATTTAATTTTTAACTTGTGTTTTACTCTGAAAAGTTTGATATACACTCCCCATGAATGGTAATTGACCCTTGCAGTTAGTCAAAATCATCTCACATATGGGGAGGTGTGAATGAGGTCACATATCGAACTAGCACAGAAAATCAGTGTGTGTAACATAGGTCAGGATATTATAAACCATCTATATTTCCATCAAATGGGATGTAAAACCCTTGATAATGTCTACAGTGGACTTCCACCTCACAAATTTATGTCATTATCCTTTAAATTACCACAAATCATGGTTGGAAATAGTGATGGATTTATGATTTATATTGTTTTTATTATATTGTTGTGATTATTAATTTTTTATATCAAACATACCTTCAAGATTTCCATATTTTTGGAATAAGATAATTTCACCCATTTTGATAATGATCTACCACCTCACAGAGCAATATGAGTCATTAATGATATATATAGTATTTATTTTTAATTAATTTAATAAAAATTTGTTATATATAATGTATAAAAATTATTCTATAATGATAATATATCATTTACCTTTCTTTATTTCAATTTGATAAGAAAATGGAAAAAACATTCAAGCAGACGTATGACCAATCTTCTCCATGAATAGTACATTTCATTTACTTTATATAAATATTATATATTACTCTAAATACCTATATAATAAATATATATGATATTTGTATATTCAATAAAATTATATATATTATTAAATAATGATCATTTTAATACGACTGAAAATAACAAGTGAGAACATATTCAAATCCAAGTAGCTGTCACCCAAAAATAATCATTAACATTTAATTAATAATAAATGGGTAATGATGGTCCATAATAAAATCATATACAATATTATATATATGAATAAATCATATTAAAGTTGAATTTAATGGTAATATTATGCAAATTTGTTCTTTTAAACGGTTTTTAGAAATCCCATTTTACTTTTTATATAATGATGATTTCTATCATCATTATATTATAATGTTTAATTTTGTATTTACTTTCATTGGGATAACGTTTCAATGTTATCAAATTGTTAAAAATTATATTTTACAATCTAATCATTTATAGGGGTAATTTATGATTTTGTTTCCAATGATCAAATATTATGATCCATATATCAATAATCTCATTAATTTTCTTCTCCACCTATTATATCATTATAATAAATGTTGTCCCATATTATTCTCTTAATTAACTCAAAATTTAAAATGAATTTTTTTAAGGAAAATTAAATTTTCAATCAAAATCCCCTTTTCATGCCAATTGAGGAATTCTAGAAAGGTTTTCAAGAATGTTTTCAAAATTCATAAGATGATAAATTAAATACATTTTTACGAAATCTTGACATTATAAAATATTTATTGAATGTGATATTTAAATTATTTACCAATAAATTCAGGTTTAGATTTTAGAGAAAGTAAGAAAATAATAATTGTTTTCATGCGTTGAATGAATGAAATTTCCCACTATCAGGATCACTCAATGATTTTAATTTTCTTTTATATGTTTTCAATTTTATTTGTAGTGAATATATTTCCATTATATACTAGAAATTTTTTATATTTTAAATAAGCCATTTCAAAATGAAAAGAATTTTAAAAATTTATCATATTTGAAAAAGTGTATTTCAAAGAAGAAATAACATCTTCCACATGAAATGTTTTAAATTATTTTTAAATTATTCCTTTAAATTTATTAAATTATTTTTTCAAAGAAATGAATTTTGAATATATTTTAAATGATTCCATTATGTTTTTAATGAAATGATTTTTATGAATATCGATTCCCTTCCATGGGTTATAACATTAAATAACTCAAATTAAACATGATTCTTTTTCCATGAGCAATGAAATGATGAATTGATATGGTTATTATGAAACATATGTATTTTAAACTATTTATGATATGATGAAATGATTAATAATCCCATTCTATTTAATAGGTTATTATTTTATGAATATTTAATGATCTTTTGTCACAATTATGAATTATTATCATTTTTTGATGTATGGGACTTATATACCACTCCAATGATTTGATAAAATATTTATATCTAATGAAATTGATTGGACTGGAATAGAGAGTATAACCGGGTCAGTATGGTACTCTGTCCAATATGACGATTTTGGGATTGACCCATATCAAATATAATGTTATTTGTGGACCCATATTTCGTGTCTATAATTTAGTGAATGAGCTCTTTTTAATTTTCACGATGTTATGCATGAACATGACTACATATTAAAAATGTTATGTGTAGACAAGTCTGTTATGTCCATAATTTTATGCGTGGTCCTGGTTCAATGTTCATAAGTTAATGGGAATGCCTAATTTCATGTTCGAAGATAATGTGTGAAGATACCTATATTTATACATCTTTAATAGGATATAAGCTAATGTGTTTGAAAAAATAGATGTCCAATAACAATGATATGATCTCATGGATAATGTTCTTTATTTTATTAGGATTCATGGGTTACGATAAATTAAAATTTTTTCAATGATTATAGATTATGATCATTGATGTGAAATGAATTTTTTTGAAATCTTACAAACATGTTCTCATACCTAAGTTTTATTTTACATTTATATATATCCTTTTTTTACCCTTACCGAGCATATGAGCTCACCATTTCTCATTTTTCATTTCCCATATATTATATGGAATGGTTTTAAGTTGGTTATCATTATATAAAAATCATTATGTGATTATTTTTTCATGTTCTATTGGTGATATTTTACGAATTAAGAATATAATGTTCCATTTTTCCATAACCACAAAACAATTATAGGCCTTAGGATTGTATTTTTTCAATATCAATAATATTCGGCTAAAAGATATAATATCAATGTATAAGAATCATAGTATTCTATAATTTCTTCTTATGATGTTGTGATACAACCCATTGTGGTCTCATAGGAATATATTTAATATTGATTTTAGATGTTTTCAGTGGATATATTTTGTTTCACGATTACATATCTACTGGTGTTGTCCCCTTATATGTTTTTTTCTTCAATTAAAGCTTACTTGTTTTTTTTAACAATTTCAATTTTAGAGATTTCTCTTATCGGTCGTTTTCCACACAGTAATTTGGATGATAAATCAAATGGATTGTGATCATTTAGGTAAGTGATATACATATACATATATATATATATATATTAATATCAGCGGTATTATAGAGATTTTTTATGTTTCAGTTTGATTGGAATTGGTATAATTCTGGTGAAGATGTTTAAATGTATTTCTTCCAAAATGTTATACGTGATGAACAATTGTGGTGTTTATTATTTTTTATTTCATTTATGCTGTAATATTGTATTAATATGAAATTTCAAACATCGATCATCTACATTTAATTAGAATTTAAGTTTATTTATGTTTCTTATATGTCTCTTCTTATCATTTTCCCACATTACACTCTTTAGTGTATTTGATTTGATGGGGGGTTTTTAGCAGCATTTTTTCATTTTTTTTATTATAGTCAGCTCCTTTTATAGACATCATCCCAATTACTATTAAAAAAGGTTTCTTAATAATAATTATTTGATAAAGTGGGTTTTTAGTGGTATTCTGTTGATGATTTTAGGTTCGGTTTTTAGTCAATGTAGTATTTTTTTGTGTTTTTATTCTCTATGACATTGTTAGTTCATTGTATTTTTTTTTATACAATTTCATGTTAGATAATGGTGGTATCTATATGGGGTCATGCAAGTTAATTTTTTTATAACAACCCACAAATTTATACTCCATGGAATTTTAAATTTCTATTGAAATATCATTATTATTTTTGAAATTTTAAGTTAATTAATATTTTGGTTTTTTATATTTATATTTAATACTAAATACTTATTTTTGTTCCCACCCAACCCTATAAAATTAAATTATAAATAATATTTACAGTTGATTAGATGGATGATATATAGTCGGTATCATAAAACAAATAATGTATAATAATTTTTTCTATAAAATTTTTCATGATAAGTACTCTCCAAATTATTTCTTTTAAAGAATCATATATTTTATGAAATTCGTCTTATAGTGTTTAAACATATCCCATGGGAATAATTGTCTCACCATTTTTACTCATAGCATACGTTTCAAATAATGGCTATTTAAGGACCCACTCTTTTACTTCCACTTAAATTTTACTTCGTATAGTTTTAACATTTAAATTCGTAAATTTTTAGTACAATTATTAAACCAGGATACCCACAATCTACTAAAATACCATAAAAATTTAAATATTACTGGATTTGTTTTTCAAACTAAATATGTTTTAATTTATAAAAACCTACTAGAGGAACTTTAGTAGTGATTAGAAATAAATCTCATAAGTAGATCAAGTCTTAATGGATACATTGGCCACCCTATGTTAGCGTCATTCCCAATAAGTTTGATTACTTGATTGGAAGCTATTGTTACATCATATATATTTCATTTAAACAATTCCATTGAAATATCATGCCTTTTATGGTAAGCATTTTTTTAGAAATCCATTTCAAGGTTGTCTCTCATTTGGAAATATTTATGTTCTCAGTTTACATTTTCCACATAGACTATATAGAAACTAGTAGGTGTGAGAATACATATAAAAAATCCATAAAATTATTATCATAAATATATTGTTTTTCATATTTAATGGCTTATAATTTTTACAACTTAGGATGTGGTTCACTAAAATATATGATTTTTCGTAATATTAAAGGATGATTTGTACATTTTTTACTAGTATAAGATATTATTTTCATTTAAATTTTTACCCCAAATACTAATAATAAATTTTGGTTTGGTGATTATGATTCCAATTAATCAATATAAAAATAATTTTTAGAAAGGAATTATTATTTAATTAATTTAATAAGAACATTTATTTTGTGTGTCAAACAAAAAATGATGGTCTCCATTTACATCCATCAATTCAATTAGACAGACCAGAACATCATTTCACTAAGTATATTGTTCAATTTAGAATTAATTTATATACTTAGTTATTTAAAAAAAAGATTTATACCGATCAGATCAAGTGTCTCATAGATATTTATGTTGAAAACACTACAAAAATATGTCATGTGGATCAGATTAAATATGTTATTTGAGTATAATAAGTCATTGGGTTTCCCCAAATTGTGTAACCAAAATATTATCATGGGATCTATTTACATAAAATTATTGTAAACTAAATCACACATTCCTTATACATGTTAATAAATGGGAACCCACCATGAAGAAGATACAACTAGATTGGATGATCGTGGTTTTGGAATGAGCTTGGTCAGGAAGGAATCAAACACATTATAAATTTAAAGGTGTTCTAAAATCACATAATATTATCAATTATATCCAATTGTATGTATTCATGATTCTAATTGTATATTTTTTAATCATTATTTAATCCAAAAAATCAATATGTAAATGTTATTTGATTTGTATCTCTTTAGAAAACATATTTATTTTTTCAAATACATTAAAACAACACCCAACTATACTTCAACATATCCAAATGTATCAAAAATATATGGTGCATGAAACCCTTTAATTTAATGAATAGAATACGATGATATCAATAATCTCCCATAAATTAATAATAGTGTTATATGTTGTGAACCCTATCAATTTTAAGTAGATCTGATGAGTTAATGTCAATGAGAAATGTAGCAAGAAAATCACCCAACCGATGGTTATATACTATGACATAAATTTTAATGAAATTTTGACATCTAATATATTTAACAATAAATATCCTATAAATTGGACTCTTAATTCACAAATAATCAAAAATCAAGGTTTATTAATAATAAATCAACTATCACACCTAGCACATAACACTAAAAAATGTTGTATAATAATTTATAGTTTATTATGAATCACATGGACAATTATTCTTACAATATAGGGTATAATATAAATAATTTATATGTTTGAATAAATGTTTCAATAAAATTATTAAATGAACATTTTATAAATTTAGACATGACCTAGATATTTCCTAATAATTTATAGATAACAAATATAAAACAACATTATAATTTTTAATTCACTATAGAGACTCTATAATCAAATAATTAGAAAAATATATTATTTAATTCCAACATGAACTCCTTTATTTTATTTTTATATTTTATATTTTATATTAATATATTATTAATTGACATAATTTTTTTTATATTTTTTATGAACATTTCATACACTCTACAAACATTTTAACATGTTAAAATATTTCACATTTAAGATTAATTTGTTTATGAATATATTAACAACATTGTTTTCTTAGGATTCTAACAACATAAAAGATAATTCAATTTATTTAGTTATATCAAATCAATAATTTCATGAAATATAAAATTTATATTTAAAGTACTTTATATTTTTCCCTATTTTATAATTTATAATAATGTTATAAATTGCATTTTAATTTATATTTAAACATTTTATAGTAAATTTATGTCATTCCATATCAGTCAAAGGTATTTAATATTAAAAATTAATATTAGGGAAAATAATTTATTTAATATTTTTGGAATATGTAACTAATAACAGAAAATATTTTAAAACCAACTAAATTATCATCCATTATTAAATAAAAAAAATATACCAAAATTAATATTTGAAATTTTATCAACAATACTTAAATTATTTAATTCATTTAATAAAATGAAAATTGATATTACAAAAGTCCATTTGTAATTTTTTTTCAAAATATGATACATCCTCATTAAAATTGGGGAGGCTATTGATAGTAATGTTGTATCATACATTTATAATATTATAAATGTCCTAAATTTCAATAACAACTTCCTTCTGGATGTCATTCAGGTCATGGTGAATGAGGAAGACAATGTTTATCTCTTAATAACCCCTCTTGAAAATGAAATCAAAGGCCGTATATTTATCATTAATCCTAAAATATCCAGTCATCCTAATGGTTTTAACAATGGTTTTTTTCCAATTTCACAGGGTGTTCATGCATATAGATGTTTGAAAAAGAGTCAAATCCTTCTTTTCCAATGTTGTTCTCCCCCACAATCTTAATGTTAAAATTTTTACTTTAATTACAAAAGTTTCAAATGCCTCTAATATTATTACCTTATGGCCTATTGGTAGTATTAATTCTCTTTATAAAATAATTACTAATCTTCTTTTATATAGACATGATTCAGTTTGTGATAAAATTGTGTCTTTGAATCAATTTGGTTTTATCAAGGGAAGTCATATTCAAGGCTTCATTTGCCTAACCTCAGAATGTACCAAAATCATAATCAAAGCTAACATATGAGGCCATATTTCCATTGAACTTGATATTAGTATGTCTTTTGATACCATTGATTGGGGTTTCATCTTATCTATCTTTCATTTCTACCAGGTCAATGATTATTTTTTAGTAGGATAAACTCCTTGTTTTAATCGGATTCCATCTCTATCCTTGAAAATGGTTTACCTAAGGGATATTTTAAATTCACTAAGGGAGTCAAACACAGTTATCCCTTATGTTCCATTATTATTTCTATTATGGGAGATTACAGAAGTAGATTTATCACTTATATTGTTGATCAAAATAAACATAAACCAATATAGGCTTCCAGAAATCTAAATGTTCCTCTTCATATTTTACATGTAGATGACATCATCCTATTAATACAAGGTGATAAAGGGAATAATAATTTTTTTAAAAAAATTGTCCCATTACGAAAATGTCAATAGTTACTCTATTAGTAGCAGAAAATCTTTTGTTTTATTTGGAAATGATTTCCTTTCACTAGAAAAAGTAATATCACCAATGATTTTGGTATCAAAGAAGGATATTTCATTTTTACATATCATGGAGTTCCAATTTTTGGGGGAATATATTAATCCATTAACTTTTCCACGATGATAGACTGAGTCATCAATCAATTTTCCCCCTAGATGGGTAAATCCATCTCTATAGTAGGAAGGATTTCTCTGGTAAAATCAAGAATTGTCTCAAAAATGGTATACTCCTTGATGGTTTATAAATGGCCTCCTGGTCTCCATTAGAAAATTATTGTTTTCATCAAAAATTTTGTTTGGACTAACAGTATTCTAGATGGGAAGCTTGTCGCCATTCCCTAGGATAATTTTTGTAAACCCATAGAGAAGGGTGGTCGTTGCATTAAAAATCATATGTTCTTCAATGGTTCCCTTAAATATAGACTAACATGGAGGTTGATATATTACTACTCTTACACTATTGATATATTTTTAAAATATTCCTTACAAATATAAATAAGTGAAATTTGAATTATTTTAACTCCTCCATCTACCAATCCATTCGGCATTCCTTTTCCAACATCATGAAAAAACTCTAGATGGATGGTTAGCACAGATTCTTCCATTAATTTTTAACTAGACAACTGTGCTGAAACTCCTCTAATCTAAATGTTGCCTCATAATTCCTTTCCAGAAAACACCAACTGCACTTTAATTTATGTCATTCAATCTTGTAATATTAATTTTTTTTGATAATTTCATTAAGAATATAAATATTTATTCCTACTATAATATTGATGATTTCTTTATTTGGGAGCCTATATATAATGACGTTCTAGAATGAAAATGTTATTACCATAATAATTTTTCAAATTTATATCTTCATTTTTGTTGGTTTTAATCCTTTGATTATCCATGGTTTAAACCCTCGAGACTTACTTCTATTTGGAGTGTCACTCACAACCATGTTTCAGCTGAGGTTTGTCTTCAATATTATGGGATCCAACATTGCTTTCAGTGTCATTTTTCTTACCAGCATAGAAAAGACACCAACCATCTATTTCAGTATTGAACTATAACTTTATCACTTTGGATTTATATTTCTATTTTTTTTTACTAAAGATGGTTACTACTTAACTTTATTTGTGCCCATTTAAAGCATTGTGTGGATCTCGAATCCTCTTATCAAATAATGAATCTCTTCTAAATCGCTATTACTGAGCTTCTCCTTGTGATCTGGTATAATTGAAATGCTATTATTAACATAAATTACTCATTCAATCTTAAAGAAGGTTAGATACAGTTTCAAATTTCAATTTGGGATGATGCCTCAGTTCAGAATGTCAATTGTGACAACACGGTTGGAGACTTTGATATTCTTCATCAACTTCGAATTTATGGTCTCTACAGATAACTGAGGTGCACTTTTGAGGTCTTCTGGAAAGCCCCAACTCAATGATGGATAAAAGTGACTGTTGACAATGCCTCCAAAGGAAACCTAGGACATGTGGGTTGTGGAGCCATATTCAGTGACTTTATTAGCTAGTGTTAAAGATACTCTTTTGGAAGATGCAATACCTCCTCATATATGGAGGCAAAAATATTGACTACAATCCATGTTGTTTATTTGTCCATGATAAAGTGTTGGAGAAATATTTGGATGGAATGTGATTTGATAACTATTTTCCACGCTATTTGGAATGGTGTGGTGCATTTTTCTTGTACACTTACTACGAGTTGGATAATCTCCCTTGCTTCACTTCTGTAGGTCAACTACATTGTCATCCATGCATTCGGTGAAGAAAACATGGTTGAAAATGGTATTTCTAACATGGGAGTCAACCAAGATATAACTTAGTGGGATGTCCTTCCTGTAGATCATCTCCATCCCTATGATAATAATTTTAATTAGATTCATTACATCAGACTCATGTAATTTCTTTCTTTCTATATTATAATTTCTATCTTGGTCTTTGATGGAGACAGTACCTTCTTTTAAAAAATAAAAAATAATAAACCAAGATATAATATAGAATAGTTTCTTATATGATATTAAATATTTCAACAAAAACAATTTCATCTCAATGATTTGTAAATCTTTTTATGGAAAATAATATTATAGATAAATTAAATACGTAAATAAGAATTTACAAAATCATACATTTGGATAAATTAAAACTGAAGGATGTATAGAAAATTTATAATGATGATTTAACATATCTTATAATGTGACATAACAAAAAACTTTTATATCCAGTGTTTGTGAATAATCCATAGTTAAAAATTCCTATTATAACTGAGAATATTTTATAATTTTCATTATATTAATGTTAAAATATGATTAAGTGAATGAATAATGTGTGGAATAAATCTTATTCCATGGATTGTATTAATAAAATTCCATAACACATATTCATATGGAAGTACCCAACAAGAAGCCAAAAAATATAATAATTGTGAAGTAAAATCAAAAACATGTATACTATAAAATGGTGAACATGCACGTTATATAATAGAATCCAAATATTATACTATTTATTCACATTTTTGATGAAAATCATTGAGAAGTAGCAATATAACTCCATCCTCTTTAGAATTTCAATGTATGGATGAATTGTGAAGTTAGTTGGAGCGATCCTCCATAAAATAAATTAATATGTTTTATCTCACAGATAATGGATAATAATTTAGGAACATTTAACAATAGTAGTATCAGTATTAGGGTGATGAAAAATCATAATGATGGAATCCATCGTTATATATGCATTCATGCCACCACCTAATAATTATATTATTTTAAACACTAATTATATAATATCTATGTAATTTCGGTAGTTATAACATTTTAAATCCCCCATCGTATAAACATATTCATTTTACATTTAGATACAACAAAAAATTCATTCATATGTACCATGATGATAAATATTTAGGATAAGTAATAACTTATATGGAAGTGAAACAGAATGATATCATTTAAAAATATTTTTCCATTATCAATTATAGTGAATGATTAGACCATATTGAATCACATTCAATATTCCCATATCAAATATTAAAATATTTTGAATGTTAGTGGTGAGATATATCAATATAGAATAATATGAAAATCTAGACCAACATATATTATTTTTCTAGCTAAATGTTTATTACAGAATATGATATACCATATAATTTACCATGATATATAACAAAGTAATTCATATCAATATTATATTTAGTTAATATATCCTTTAATACCTTGGGAAAATAATATCCTGCGACTCATTCTATAGTTTTTATTGTAACTCCTCAAATTTATAAAAGAATTACATTTTATTTAATAGAATATATGACATTTAAAACCTAGAACATAAGATAATATATCCCCAAAATTATATAATATATATATTATTAACTATAAATTTAGTTTTTTTTTACCTTATGATACACACAATAATGAGTTTCCTTGATAGCTAGTGTTATATGAAACACCATGTTTCACAGAACAACAATGTACTATTAATATTACAAATAAATGTGATAGTTATTTCTTAGCTATTGTAATGGTGGGAATGAATATTAATTTATATATAATGAAAATATATATTATATAGAAGTTTATTATTTGTATATTATAGTTATTATATAATTTAAAAGTGAAAAAATGTTTTCTGAAAAGTTGTATTTATTTTATAAATGAATGACTAATCAGTCTTTGACAACATAATTTATTATTTATTTTATATCACATTAATCAATTTTAACTTAAAAAATAAACTTAATTTTTTAACTCATATTATCAAAATTACCTTATGGTGAATTTTTGGTATTTGTCTAAAATTTTTCATTCCTTGATGAGTATTAAAAAATACTGAATTATAATTGAAAACTACCTTATCGATTAGGTAATTTATAATGATAAATTATATTATTAATTGGTTTTCTTGTAACAGTAGTTCAATTATAGATAAATTATTCTAATTTAGTAAATTTTAATAATTTTATTATTGAATTTAGACATAAAAAACTAGTAAAATTTTGAGCATTTTCTTTTTTTGAAAACTCACTTTAGTGTCGCCACTATGAGATTAATTTTGTATATAAATTTACCAATTACAAAAAATATAGAAAAATGGATTTTTTTTATATTTAATTAGAATAATTTTCATTATCTAATAATTTCTCATTATGATTTCATAAAATTAATAGAGATTTTAGTAAAAAGTTATTTACCACGGTTAAGGGAAAATATATTTTATATATGATTATACTATAATGATTAAATTTAATGTAATGTAAAATATTTTCTTATTTTTTTTTAATATAATTATTTTGATATTTTTCATTAAATTATCATAAATATTCTGATTTATTTCCACATTTCTTTGAATATAACCCTAATAATATGTTATGTATGCAAATAGTCAAGAATATAATTTTATTAATATTAATTTTTATAAATCCATGGGATTCTAAAAAAATTTATATTTTCAGTTCAATATATCGTTTTAAATGAAAAATGATATTTCTATCCTGATATTTTTTTTTTATATTTTGAGATTAAAAAATTAGATTACATTATTATGATATGTACAGAAAATATTTATTATCATAAATTTTCAGAAAATAAATAATTGAAAATAGATTGAAATGTGTAATAAATTGAATGAATTGTTACGATAAATTAACTTATTATATGATTATTTCATAATAAATTTATTTTAAAACAATATATTCTATTTCTATCATTTTATTGATATTTTATTAATTAAATTTAAATGAATATTGTCAAAATTGACATTAATATTATTTTAAGATAAAATATAATTTAATAAATGATGTAAAATTACTAAATTTAATGATTATTCCAGGTTATTTTTAAATGGAAATATTTATAAACTATTTTCTATTAAAGTACTGGTTTTTCTTTAAAATGAATATATAGATTCCTATATAGTAAAAACTATGTTAACAAGTTAAGGATAAAGTAATGTGTTTGCATGTTTCATGCGTTTTTATTAATATTAATTTACAACATACATTGGATTTATATTTTTAAAATTGGTATTGTATTTATAATCATAAGGTAAAAATTATTAAATATGAATCATTTTATTTTTGGTTTAATTCATAAATTAAGAAGGTAAAATATACTAGTTACCGAAGTGAAAAACACAAATTGTAAAAATGGGGAAACATAGTGATCATGGATGAAAATGGTTATTTTTTTAAGAGGTTTTTTTAAACATATAATCCTTCAACCATATTAATTATAAATATTTAATCCCATTTAGTTAATATTGTCCTCTAATTAGTGAATAATGCTTGGTATTTAAAAAGTATCTATCATTGACAATTTTAAAAGGACACCCAATCACCTCTCATAACCACACCATAAAATTGATATGAGTTCAAAAATACCTACCAAAATGACTTATAAGCATCCATAAAATCATATGATATTCCTTAGATTATTCCAAAATCTATCCTTTGAAGGGTATAGTTCAAACTAATAGAGGATACCTGATGAAGAGGAACTGTTCATCAATAAGCGTCTCTATTTTATTTTTTTATACACCTCCATCAATACTTTTAAAACCATGATGATACAATACCCTCAGTATCTTTCATATAGTGATATGTTTTTAGGTTAATGATGGGAATGAAAATATACAAGACTTCCATCAAACGGGATAGAAGATCATCGTTCAATTTTATGGAGGTCTACCACCTTCCAAATTATTGTCGTTCCTTTTTCCATTACCACCCCAATGATGGGAATGGTGATGGATAAATATTATATATATATATATATATATGATATTTTTAAAATTATTATAACTCTACAGTCACTATAAGTTTTATTTATTTTCATCATATATTTTATAAGAGATAGAATAACATCAGTTTTGTGTATAGAGGACTACAACCTCACTAAATAATGCGATTCTTCTTTCACCAGCGATTCACATGGAATGTGATGAAGATAATGTATATGATTATATATGAAATAAATTATATAATTTAGATATTCCAGACATTTTTTTAAAATATAATATATATCATTTTATATCATTCATTTTCACTCATGTAATGATGATATAATCATTCTAGTATGTTTGGAATACTTCATTAACGAAGTGATATAACTCTATTTTCATCACAAAAACCACATGGATTGTTTATATAAAAATATAATCTTATATTAATGGTAGTATGATTATATAATAATTATAATATAAATCTCAACTAATTTCTATAATGATTAGTTCTAAATTGAAACATTACTCATGCGTGCATACAACCTACCATCTTCACAATAGTAAGTCTCTTAATTCATTATATCCCTCAATCATGATTGGATTTAAATGAAAAAATGATGTAAAAATCTGATAATTATGTCAATATTAATATTATGTTGATGATATAACTAAATAATATGGGAATGACTATATATTTCATGAATCAAGACGCCTGAGAAAATAAGGAAATTTACATAAAAAATCAATTATTCTTAACTAATGGTTGATAAGATGTTATAAAAGGATAATGTATGATATTATAAATATTAATGAGGTTCTATTATATCTTAATAAAATGTTTAAAGCCATATTACATGTTTTTACGTGATGTTCATTCAAATTTAAGTGTGAGGGAAGTTATTTTGTCTCAATTGACATTCCATTGTGGCTTTTTTGTTATTGTTAAGATGGTATGTAGAGTATAATATACTCTATAATACCAAATGTAGGATTGAAATAAAATAGATACATAATAAAGTATCTAATAATTATATAAATACTAGAGTGGGTGAATTTTATACTTTTAAAAATTCCGTTGGAACTTATTAAGATGATTATGTTTAACAAGGTTAAACAATGTAATTCACAAATCCTCTTGTTCTACACAGTTTTTAGATACAGGAAATATGATTCCGAGAAAGAAATTCTGTAAAAGTTGTTCTTGAAAAGAAACATAACAATAGTTTACCAAGATAAATATTCTACCATAAAGAATATAGAATCTTACTAAATCAAAGTATACAACTATAAATAAGTATAAGATATTTATAATTTACTCAACAAAAAATACAGTGGAAAACTTGAAACAAGCAAGTAACAAGTAGTAAGTGTTTTAACCAAAATAGAAGGGTATCCAACAACCTTGGATAAAGGTCCCTTGATTTATACATTCTATAAGGTCTTTCTTATCCAGACTAGGGTGAGCCCTTGATACGATGATCGGAGTATGTCTTTTTATCTCCGAAATCCCTCAACATCAAGGTAGTCAGTACCTATGTCTTCATAAGAAAGGAAGTCCTCGAACTTTAAGGTAGTAGGTACCTCTATCTTCTTATCCCCAAAAGCCCTCGAATATACTCATCAATATTCCAAGTCACACAAATAAAATCTAAACAAGGTGATCAGTACACACAAACAACGGATAGATAGTAACTGAAAGCCCGACATCGTTGTATAACAAAAACAAGTGTAAACAAAAATATGGTCACATAACAAAAATCAAATATTCGGAATGTAATCAAATAAAAGTTCGGAGTCTATCCAAAAAAAATTCAGTGTCTATAATACAAGGATATTCAGATTCAATTTTCAAAGGAATTTAGAACCTGAACACTATAGAATTCTGGAGTCCGAATTTCATGGGAATTCGGAATCTAGATTCACAAGAATTCTGAACCTGAACTTACATAGTTTGGAATTATAATTCTTGAGAATTCAGAGTTTGAACTTAAAATTTTCAGAGTCAGGGTTCATAAGAATTCAGAGTCAGAACTTACAATTTTTAGAGTCATAATTTATTAGAATTTGGAATATAAACTTACGAAGTTTGGAGTCTATATTCAAAGAACTTGGAGTCAGAACTCATAAGAGTTCAGAGTCAAAATTTAGAGAACTCGAAGTCAGAATTCGTATCCTGAAAAAAAATTCTCTTTATCTATGTATTATATGATTCTCAGGCTTTAGATATGAAACTTAATTTAACACTTAAATAAGATAAGCAACGAAAAACATGGTAAGGACGAATTTTCTTTGGGAAGGAAATTTTTCTTAATAAAGCAAAGCATAGGGTAAAATGAAATTTCTCTTAAGATAAAGTGTTTGTGATTTTCAAAACAAGAAGTAATGGTAAAGTAATAATGAAAACTTATTGACTCATTAATCTCCCCAAACTTGAAGGAATGGAAAATTCATAAGGAAAACCTTATTGAGTCAAAATTCTCCCCATTTTTGCAAAGCACCAACATCCTTACAAAAAAGAAAATAAGGACTTTCAAAATATTTTTCTAGACATTGAAAATGAATCATATCTCCCTTAACATATGGGAAAATATGAATACGACTATCTCCCCCTTAGGGTTTGGAACATTAAGGATCGTATTCTAGATTTCCAGAATGAGATATTTCATTATCTTGAGTACGGAAGTCTCTGTAATGAAAACACATCCTTAGATAAACTCCCCCAAACTTAGGTATATATCATCATTAATTAGTATTATTTTTCCTTTCTCCCCCATGGTGATTTTCAAAAATAATTTGAGGGAACTGAAAAAAAATTATTCTACCTGAACGATTAGTACACCATATCCAAAAAAACAAGAAACCAAAAAAAAATCATAATGATTAGAGAGAATTTGTACAAGGAATAAAAGTATAATAAAAGATCAGATTGGAACATAGTTATCCTTCCTTTTCCTTCAGAATCATCATCTTGACTATATACTTTAGCTTTTTGAGCTCTTAGTGATCTTTCTCTGCTCGATTAAGAAGCTGATCTTGATCCTCTGCTTTTTTCTCTAAATCCTTGATTCATTCTTCCAGATATTTAAGAGCCTCTTCCTGCTTAAAAATATTTTCTTCGATCTCAATCCAAAGATCTATTTCTCTCTTCCATCAATGAGAAAATGAATACAACTTTCCATTTAAATACATTACTTGATGAATCCAAGAATTTTGATCAATAGTTAGCTTTTCCTCAAAGTTATTCGTGAGATCCTTGATCTTCCCCTCTTTTATGTCAAAGGCATCCTTGACCCCATCATGAAACTCATCATGTTCTCTCAAATCATCAACTGTTTTCTTTGACTAGCCTACCATTTTCATATAGGGCCTTTAGTGGGCATCATAGTCAATAAGGAAATATTTGAAGTCTACCTCTAGCTTGACACACTTTTCCATCACCATGGACACTGAATATTCTTTCTGATATAGTGTGTGTTGAAGCATCTAACATTTGGTGTCAATACTGGGAAACATCAGAATGGTCTCCACAAGCTTTTTCAAGGATTGGACCAAGAAAGCGTGTCCAAGTGAACAAGATTCCAAATCTGAAACTTTAATTATTGAGGGATCGTTCACTATCTAAACATGATTCCTCTTTGATGATCCACCCGAATCATTATTTTTCACAACCACTTTAGTGGGTGTATCAACAACCTCCTATTTACCCTTGTCAGTTCTCAGAATGACTTCCTCATCCGGAGATTTATGTTCACTATCTGATAGCTAAACAATATTATCTTCATATAACTTCTCCTTATAAGCTCCTACCTCAGCATCTTTAGGATGTATAAAATTATGAATAAAACTCTCTTCTTAAGATAGCTTGTTTACATCATCTTCAACTTTATCATCCTCTTCTTTCAGATATTTTCTAGGTGTAGAAAACTTTGACGATTCTGCCTCAGATGCTCAGATTGACAATTTCTCGGATGGAAATTCATTCTCATGAATGTTTTCAACTTTATTTATGAGATCTTTATTATCGCCACTTATTTCTCCTTCTTCCACTACATTTATTTTTTTTATCCTTTAACTTTTTCTGTAGTGGAAAACTTTTTAACAGGGGTTTCAGGTAATGTTTCTACCAAGAACGGTTTTGGTACTAGGATACTCTCGGATGATTTCTCAGGTATCTCTCAGAAGGGATGTCACTAAATCAACTTTAGTGATATTATACTTTACAACTTTTCTTTAGCTTTCTTATCAAGATTATCATCTGTCTTCTCTTTCAAAGCCTTTGCATCATCAGGATCCAAGAAAAACTGTGGATCCCCCGCTTTCCTTTTTTCCTTGTCTTCCATCCATTTTTCTACCAACTAATCGGGATAGTATTTTTTGCTTCTTAGGTTATGGAGGCTCGGATTGAGCATCCTTAGAATTTGGGGGTTTTCTTTCTTCTTATACTTATTTAAACATTCTCTTATTTACAATCTTTTTTGATGGTTCAACGTCATCGGCATTCTTCAGAACAGCTTCAGTTTCTCCCTCCAGTAGATCATTAAATTCTCCAGAGTTTTTAGAAAAACTAATATTCATTATCTTCAATGTATCATAACTTAATAAAAGGAGTTTACAATTCATTGGATAGGAATTGAAAATAATCTTGAAAGACTCAAGTCACCGAACAATTATCTTAGAGAGAATGGAGGGATACATGATTATCCGAGCTTTCAAGTTCCCATTCTTAATATTATCAATCATAATGAGAATATTCTTCATTATGTTGATCTTTCTTTGGTTTACCAAATATTCCAAAAAGTAAAGATCACTCTTCTTCAACATTTCTTTATCACCCTTTCTCGGAATGACGAATTCTTGAACCCATAATTCAAGGATCCAATTATTTGTAGAGATGTGACCAATCTTAGGAGTCTAGATATCTGTAAGACCAAAGACCTCCATAGATTTTACCTTTACAAATTTTCCTTGAACATCTCACAATATGTGGGAACAAAATTCAACTTCCCCTTCATAATATAACCCCACCATGATTGCAGCCTTGGTGTTTGAAATGGCATAAGTTTTTCCATAGATTTTGAATGAAAATTTACTCCTATATTCTTCTATGAAAAACCTAATAGATTCATAAAATTCTGCAAGAAAATCTAGATATACTACATCTTGAGCTCCTGGATTTGATATGAAAACACTTTCCCACCCATTCACCTGATGTTCTTGGATATAATGGAATCGTACTTGTTGAAGAAATTCGGATGGACCAACCTCTCTCTGTAAATCTGCCAGTCCGAAATCAGCTTGATAGTGGACACCACATGAGAAGGAACTTCAACAGACATTCAGATTTGGGCAAGATTTGAGATGTTTGGAATGGGATATTGAAAGGGGGCAGAGATTTGGCATGAAAAGGTTTGCAATATAGTGTGGGATCACCATCGGGGGGATCCTTTATATAGGTGTTTGATACGACAGTTGAACTTCCAAATTCAATCCAACGGTTGAGAAATTTTTCGATTAGATATGATAGTTGAAATTATATCAGCAAGGAAAATTTAATATAATCTGATCTTTTGAGGTTTTTACAAAAACATTCAGATTTATAGAAAAGATAATCTGAAATATTTAAAACCAAATGAAAATACCAGCAAGAAAATGATGATTACGAAAACATAAGAAAGGAAACATACCCCTTTGGATTTATAGGAAGATTTTTCATATTGAGGGAAAAATTTTCATGAAGAACATTAGACTCTGAAAATCTTCATTATGAAAATAAATTTCAGTACCTAAATCTTCATTATGAAAATTTTGAGGACGAAAATCATCATTACGAAATGTTTGAGTATGATAATCTTCATTATGAAAATTTTTAGTACAAAAATCTTCATTATGAAAATTTTGAGCATGAAAATTATTATTCCCAAAATTTTGAGCACAAAAATATTCATTACAAAAATTTTGAGAAACTTCATTACAAAAAAAAATTGAAAAACATCATTACGAAAAATTTGATAAACATCATTATGAAAAAATTTTAAAAACATCATTACGAAAAATTTGAATAACATCATAAAAAAAATGTACCCCCCTATTGAAAGGATTTCATTACTGTAATGAGATTTATTTCAACAGAAAGTTAATAAGGATGGTTACCCTATGGTTGTAATTACTAACTTATGTTTAATGTAATCAAATATATCAGAGGGTAAGGATTTTGGGAAAATATATGCACGTTGATCTTGTGTTCTGATAAATGGAAGATGATATCTCCTTTTTTTGTGATCCCTAAGAATGTGATGCCTAATATCATTGGTTTTGAATGACAATGATGTTATGGGATTTTTCGTAATTCCATGGAACTAGTATTATCAAAAAAATTCTGTTTTGTTAAAAATCATACCATGGTCTATGAGTTTGGGTTGCATCCACAACACTTGAGCACAACAACCTACAAATGCTACATATTAAGCTTCAGCAGTGCAATGTGATACTGAGTGTTTCATCGTGCATGACCAAGAAACTAATGAATCTCTTAATAAATGACATGTTTTGTATGTACTATTTCTATCCATTCAACATCCACCAAATTCAGCATCTGAAAAACATTTTAGAATAAACTCATTTATATAAGTATAGAAAGGACCTAAATCCATGGTTCCCATTAAGTAGCAAAAAATTCTTTTAACTGCCTTTAAATGTGATTCTATAGGATTAGATTAATATCTTGAACATAAGAATACTGAAAACATTAAGTCTGGATGACTAGATGTCGAGTAAAGTAAATTTATTATCATACCTCTAAAAGATGTTTGAGCTACTAGATTCCCATCTTCATCAAGATCAAGTGTGTTTGAGGTGAACAATGGAGTACTAATAATTTTAGTGTTATCAAATCCATACTTTTTAAGAAGGTATTTTATATAATTATTTTGGGATATGAAAATTCCTTCTGGTTTTTGAGAAATTTTAAAACCAAGGAAAAATATTAACTCCCCCATCATATTCATTTCAATCTAATATTTCATTAGATCCGAAAAAAAAACATTTAAAGATTGCTGAGTTGAACCAAATATAATGTAATCTACATAAATTTGAATAATCAAAACATTTTTCTTAACTTCCATTATAAAAAGGGTTGGATCAACATTTCCCTTAACATAATTATTTTGAAGCAAAAATCTATTATAACAAGCTCGAGGGGCTTTCTTAAGTCCATACAAGGCTTTGGTAAGTTTATAAACATGTTCAGGATGTTTTGTATCTTCAAAACCAGGAATTTGTTCAACAAAAACTTCATCTTTAACATAACCATTTAGGAAAGTACATTTCACATCCATTTGAAAAAGATTCAAATTGAAGAATGCTTCAAATAAAAGTAAAACACTGGTATATTCAAGTCGAGCTACTGGAGAATAGGTTTATTTATCGTCTATTACTTCTTGTTAATTATAGCCTTTAGCAACCAATCTAGATTTTTTTCTTACTATGATTCCATTTTCATCACACTTATTTTTGAAGAACCATTTTACACTAATGAAAGATGTTTCCTTAGGTCTTTCAACCAAGGTCCATACATTATTCCTTTCGAATTCATTTATCTCATCTTGCATGGCTTCTATCAAATCATTATCACCTAATGTTTTATTAATACTTCTTGGTTCTAATTGTAAAATAAATGCTATTTGTTCTACATTATTTGTTAAGGAACATCTAGTCCTTACAAGTTGATTCACATCACCAATGATAGTATCACTAGGATAATTCTATAGAAACAACTGATTTGGGTTTTGTAAAACCTGATCATCATCATATGGTACAAAATCATCTGCGGCAAATGATTTAGAAACATTTTCTTGGGAATCATCCTTATCATATGAATCTTATAACAATGTTTTATAATCAGTTTTTTAAAACACATCTAAAGATGTAGGTTGGGGTTGTTTAATTAGAATGGGATCAGTTTCATCAAATTTGAAAAGTACTATTTCTTCAATAGTATAAGTGTTTTTATTGAAATCTCTATATTCCTTAGATGATCTAGAGTAACCTAAGAAAATTTGTTCAATAGATTTTGGTGCGAATTTGTGTAAATTATCTTTAGTATTTATAATGAATACATTGCAACTAAAAACCTTAAAGTAGGAAAGTATATATTTTCCACCATTCCATAACTCATAAAGGGTATTATTAAGAAAATGTCTAATCAAAACTAGATTCATAGTATAACAAGCAGTACATAAGCTTTAGCCCAAAAATACGTGGCTACAGAATACTCACTCAACATGGTTCTTGATATCTCTTGAGTAAATCTATTTCATCTTTCAATAACATCATTTTGTTGAGGTGTTCTAGATTATGAGAAGTTATGAGTAATGATTTTTCAACTAAAAAAAGTTTCAAAATCAGAATTTTGAAATTCTCTTCCATGATAACTATGAATAGTTATCAGAGAAAGGTTTTTCTCATTTTTAACTTGGGCTCTAAAACATTTAAAATAAGAAATATCTTCTGACTTCTTTGTTAGAAAAGAGACCCATGTAAATCTTGTGTAATTATCAACTAAAATAAATACATAATATTTCCCTTCAATGCATCCAGTTGGTGTCAGGCCAAATAGATCTATATTTACTTACTGCAATTCATCAATAGTTGAGACTTCTCTGACTGATTTAAAACTTCATTTATGTTTCTTTCCATCTTGACAAGAATCACAAACATTTGACTAATCAAATCTATGATTCGGTAGATACTTAACTAATAATTTCTTTGAGAGTTTTCATAGGTTTATAAGGTTACATTATCCTAGCATTCTATGCCACAACTAAGAATAATAATCCTTTGCACTAAGGCGTGGTAGTTCTTAGCTCATAAGGTCTTATTTATTTATTGTGTAAACATTCACTTGTCTATTGGAAGAAAGAATAAAATATTCATTGGACTTCTGTACAAAGCACTTATCATTCCTAAAATTCACAAGGTAACCTTCATCACATAATTGAATTATGGTAATGAGGTTTTTCTTAATAACCTTAAAAAAAACATTCTAAATCAATGTTTTCCAAGAAGACCGATGTTACCTATACCTATAATTTCTCATTTAGCATTATCTCATAAAGATACTTTTCCTACATTCGTTTTGAAAATATTTTCAAAGAAGTTCTTGTTGCCATTCATATGTCGGGAACATCTACCATACATGTACCATGTATTTCTGTTGGTACATTCACTATTTTTCCGAAAATTAGAGAGTTAGATTTTTGAAACCCAAAATTTCATGGATCAAGAAATTTTAGAATGAAAAATCTTAGGCACCCATATTTTCTTATAAAACAGGATTTATGGAATCCTAAATACTTGGTTTTTTTAAGGAACAAATTTTTTCCTAGTATCCACCACACTGACACTTAGTGCAGAATGAAGCACTTTGAGGAAAAAATAATTGTTACTAAAAATCTATTTAGAACTGGAATAACCAAAACCACAATTACTCCTTAGAGGTCAGATTTGAGAATACATCTTATCAAAATTTTAATTACCTAAGGTAAAGATTGACACACACTTCATCAAGGAAAAAATTTCGGATTTTAGTCTAATAACTATGTTCTTATCTTCCAATACATTAGCACTATAGTTTGGCTCGAAAACATTTTTCATAGAAATTACATTTTCTAGATCATTATATAAAGTTCATCATTCTTCGAATTTACTTCCTCATGATTTCATGAAATATTTTCAAAATAACGTTTTTTCTTATCTATATCTTTAGAAAGATTTGATATTTCTTTAGTAAGTATTGAAATACTATAATTTTCATTAATACGATTTTTGTTGACTTTAGAATTATCATTCTAAAGAAGCATAAAAAACCAAGAAACTTCTTCATTACTAGGTTAAGTATTATCCTCATTAGAAGAAGATTCTTCATCTGAAGATTTATAGTATTTATCATTACTATAATTTTCATTTAACGAAACATTGGTCATAGATTCAGCATTATGTACCTTAGAAATTAATTAATGATTGCCAATAGGTAGCTTGGATATTAGAACAAGATTCTTATGTACAAAATATTCATAATCTGATGATTCATCGTAAGAGTATCCACCAATGGAACTCTAGATTTCATTAGCTTTCAAAAATTTCTTAGCTTTAGATTTGTAACACATCTTTCTATTTCTATCATAATTATTTTCCATTCATTCCTTCCTTTTAATCATCGGAAAATCTTGCCTTATAAATCTACAACTCTTGCATTCAAAACCTTTAACTTCTAAATATTTCTTATCATTCCTTTATATCTTCTGTTATCTAGATTAAAAGTTATTCTGTCCATCTATCTTGTTTATTCTTTGAGCAAGATTGGCTAGTTCATATTCTGAAGATTCACTTCCACTAGATTCGGATTGTATAAAAACCTTCTTTTATTTGTATCTAGTAACTCTCACAAGAGTCTTGGATTTCATATGATTTAAATTTGTTGTAAATGCAACACTGCCATTCCCATTCTTTATCTTAATTATTCCAGCATCTCTCTTCATTCTTGTCTCAAGTTTAAGAAGATTTCCAAAACTTTCATCAAGGTAAATCTGAATAACCTTTCGAATCACATAAATAGTATTTCTCTTAGATTCCCACTCATTAGTCATGATTTCTATGAACTTATCAACAAAGGATTCGTCATCTAATCATTTCACGCCCATAGATTGTAAACTATTAACAATAGTCATGAATCTCTATTGCACTTTACATATGGGTTCTCCATAAGGAAAGAAAATCCATGATATTCTGCTCTAAGCTTGGTTCTTCTTGTTTCAATAACTTTGGATGTTACAAAATGTGTAACTACAGGTTTCATCCAAATAAAATTTTCTACTTCACAATATGAAATTTGGCTATATATATTTCCATCCAAGGAACAATGTAATGTATTGTGTACCTTATAATTAAGTTGATATTCATGTTTTCTTGATTTGGGAATGTACTAATTTCCTTGTCAGTAATTTTATATCCTCCAGTAAGATTAAAAAAAATTTCAACTCTAGTATTGATAATGAATTCCTTCATGCGATATCTCTAATATTTATAATCATTCCCACCAATAATAGGTGGTCTTGTTGGATTTAGGTTGTCAATGGAACCAACATTGATTCCTGCCATCTTAAAGAACTGTCTCCACACAAACTTGTTTGTATTAATTTTTTGTAAACATGGAAAATATTCATCAACAAGAAAAATATAGAACAAGAGTATCTCTATGAAAAAATCATTCCGAACATAATGAGTCTGAAAAGATGATTCCAGAAATAAGAAGAAGATGAATTCTCTTTTAAATCTAATCCTGAGATTAATTCAGATTGATCCAATCCACTGATACCAATTGTTGAGATGGTATGTGGAGTATGACATACTCTATAATACCAAATGTAGGATCAAATAAATATAGATATTGAATGAAGTATCTCATAATTCTCAAAATACAAGAGGGGGGTGAATTGTATTCATTTGAAAATTTCATTGGAACTTTTAAAGTTGATTTTGTTTAACAAGGTTAAACAAGGTAATTCACAAAACCTCCAGTTCTACACATTTTTTAGATACACGAAATAAGATTCTGAGAAAGAAATTATAGAAAAGAAGATCTGAAAAAAGAAACATAACAAAAGTTTACAAAAGATAATGATTCTACCTTAAAGCATATAGAATCTTACTTAATTAGAGTATACAAGTATATAGAAGTATATGATAGTTATACTTTCGTCAACAAATAATGCAGCAGAAATCTTGAAACAAACAAGTAACAAGTAGTAAGTCTTTTTACACAAAGTGAAAGGTATCCAACAACCATGGATAAAGGTCCATTGATTAATACATTCAAGAAAGTCTGTCATATCCACACTAGGGTGAGACCTTGATATGAAGATCAGAGTTTGTCTTGTTATCCCCGAAAGCCCTCAACTTCAATGTAGTCAGCACCGATGTCGTCCTAAGCAAGGAAGTCCTCAAACTTTAAGGTAATCGATACCTCTGTCTTCCTATCCTCGGAAGCCCTCGAATGTACTCAGCAACATTCAGAGTCACAAAAAAAAATTGAACAAGGTGTTCAGTACGCACAAATAAATAAAGTCTCTCTATCTAGAAATCTCTTTAGCAGCAGGTAATCTCTAGATTTATCAACTTGTTATGATATCTTTTATATGAGCTCATATTTATAGGTACGACACAAAAAATCAGCTTCATCCACCAACGGTCTTATTTTTCCTTGAATTTTGGAGGGACCTGTACATGTGTCACTCAAACAATGGTTAGTTATTAACTGAAAGCACGACATCGTTTTATAATAAAAACACGTGTCTGAAAAAATATGATTACATAACAAAAATAAAATATTTGGAATTTAAGAAAATAAAAGTTCAGAGTCTAACCAAAAACGCATTCAGAGTCTGTAATACAAGGATATTCGAATTCTGTTTTCTAAGGAATTCCGAAATTGAACTCTGTAGAATTCTGGAGTTTGAATTTCAAGGAAATTCGTAATCTGGATTCACAAGAATTCAGAACCTGAACTTAAAATTTTTGGAGTCAAAATTCATGGGAATTTGGAGTCTCAATTGAAAAAGTTTGGAGTCAGGGTTCATGAGAATTCAGAGTCAGAACATACAATGTTTGAAGTCAAAATTCATTAGAATTCGGAATCTAAACATACAACGTTCAGAGTTTTTATTCTGAGAACTCAAAATCAAAACTCATAAGAATTCAGAGTCTAAATTCAGAGATCTTGGAGTCAGAATTCGTATCCTAAAAACAGAATGATCTTTATATAAGTATTAAATGATTCTGAGGTTTTAGATATGAAACCGAATTTTACACTTAGACAAGATAAGAAATGACAAACACGGTAAGGATGAATTTCTTTAGGGAACAAAATTTTCCTTAATAATTAAAAGCATAAGGTAAAATGCATTATTCCTTAAGATAAGGTGTCTGTGATTTTCAAAACAAGAAGGATTGGTAAGGTCATAAAGAAACCTTATTAACTCAACAATCTCCCCAAACACGAAGGAATGGAAAAGTCATAAGGAAAACCTTATTAACTCAACAGTTATTATGCACCAATTCACTTTAGGAATTTTTTATACTACCCCTTTGACAAGGAAGGTCATGATTCATTAATTATTCATTATATTTTTTGTTTCACTTCGAATTATCGTATCAAATTTGACATAAATTCAAAATTACCATGTGGATAATGTTACTATACAATATCAATTCCTTTTTTATTGTTAACATTATCTTGAAATAATAACATTCATTCAATCCATTTTCTTTAGAAAATATATTTCTATTAAATATACATATTAATATATGAGTTATATGACTATTTACTAAAATTTATACCATTTTTAAATACAATATTTACATAGAATATTATATGTTTTTTGGGAAAATATTGATAAAATATAATTATTTACTCAAAAAATATATTTTTAACGAACATTATTAATGAATTAAATATATAATTTGATAGAAATTATTATTTGTAAATAGAATAAATGGGTTGTGAACTGGTTAATGAATTCCATTAAATGAAATGACAAGTCTCATGAGACTTTATTAGTTTTCCTTAAACCCTTCATGTTTGTAACCATATTGTTTAAAATTTTCTGGAGGATAGATCATGATATGAAGTATCCTATTAATGGTCGTGACTCAAATCAAATTGGGTTTAATCCATATTTTCTAAAACCATCTTCAGGATTGATCTTGAATGTTATGGAATCATGTTCTTTGGAATTATGTTTCCCAATATCTAATCATCACCTTAATTCATAAGCAAATTATTATTATCCACAACATATAAATTATGATATATGATTTGGAACCATTTAATTATCATAATATTGATTAAATGACATGTTTTCATAGTGTTTTATATTTCTATATTAAATATTACTTATGATACCATGATAATAAATTATTTAAAATCCATTTTTGTTCATTTATATAGCGTTCCATAATTATTATGCTTATTCATTCATGATAACTTATATTGTACTTAACAGTTATTGAGCATTTTAGATCACAATTTATTTTTCTGTCTATAGAATCCATGATGTTTACTATGAATGATTTACATGTTTATTCTAAAATTTAATAATGATATACTCAAAAGGGAAAAAAGTAATTTGAATTTTTTTATTGAAATGTAATGTAAGACTCATGTATATATCAATATTAACATAAAATACTAAACTATTAGGTCCTTTATGATGTAATTCCTTGTATCTTATTTCTATGTAAAGTAGTATGAAACTATCTAGGGGATAATGAGGTTAGGTTCACAACATTTGGTATCATAGGATTTTTAGTAGAGGAATTATGAAATATATTTAAGAAAACATAGATTAGGGAACATAACCCTAAGATGGACATTGGGGATATGTATGGAAGATAATCCTAATGTTTTGGAAATATTGAGACTATGTTGTTTTCCAAAGAAATATTTCACCTTATAGAAAATAAAATTTGATGTGATTATGAAATAGGGATACCTAATATTGATAACCCATAAAAGGGAACATTGATCATGAATCTCTAATTACCTAGTACATGAAAACAAGTCTTACCACATGCCTATTACGAAACACATAAGGGATATTCTCAGGATAATTCCAATTTTTATTATAAACCATTATGATGGATTTGAATAAATAATGAAACTAAAAGACCTAGGATAAACATTACACCATGTAAGGTCCAATGAGGAAATTATATTAAAGATGTATTTATGTATTTAGATTTTATAATTAACATGTTGCTGCATTTTTCTAATGATACTTTTTTATATGAATTATAAAACATCTAATGATTTTACTAAACTTTATAAGTCTATGAGTGTTTTTAGAAATGAGATTTATGAAAAAAATCATTGTTTAAGTGTTTAATATTTACAATTTATTTAAAAAAGTATTCACATATTTTTGGTATTAATGTGATGAAAGCCTTTTATTATAGTGGACATTTTGTAGAAATTTTAAAAAGTATATGTTTTGGAGGAAAATGTATTTGAGTAATAATTCCACAACATTATAAAGAAATATTTTTATAGGTATTGATATCATATATGGTAAATATGTTAAATAATGAAATTTTAATCATTGTCAAAAAGTATATTAATTTGACCTAAAAAAATTATGTTGTATCGAATACCTCTGTAAAATGGTGGTTTAATGATTAATTGTTTTTTAAAGGATATATATAAAATATTTTTGGGAATGCCATTAGAAATATATAATTTTTAGAACAAAAGAATCACATTCATTTGGTGGAAACATGTCACATATGAAAAGGTGGTGGGGCTTCAACCCATGAACATTGAAAGTTAAATGTTTGTCCTCTACTACTACCATATAAGATTTCTTATTTAACATGTCATTGTCCAAAGGTAAAAAAAATTTAAAAAGAAATATTAAAAATTTATGTGATGTATTATTTTTTATGTTTAGAGATTAATATATCAAATTATATAACATGTACTATCTATATTGGTTTTGTGAAATAGTTAGAGATACATGAGAAGACACATTACTCTTTTACGATTCATATGATCCATTAAAAGTGAATTTCAGTGTCTTCGGCATAAAAATTAAATTTTACTATATTTATTTCATATAAATAGTGATGAAATATGAATTGATCGAAAAAATCCAAAGGATAAAATTATTCTAATTAAATAGAAACATATCTACTCAAGTATATTTCATTAAATTCATAGAATGATAAATATTTCTTTAAAATTAAAAAAAATTGCCATGGAATAAAAAAATGTTACCATATAACATTCATATCCAATAAACCAGATGGTATAATAGATCATAAAATATTTATGGGTTTGAAGTTACTAATTTGAAATTGATCCTTATACTTATTATGATCAATGATTTCACCCAGTCACTATAGTTATTTTTGAATTTTCTCTTTGTCCACGTATTTACATTCAACTACTGTTCTATTACATAAACACAAAGTTCCATGTTTTACTATATGACCTTGATAGTTCACATTAAATCATATTAAAATGGTTTTTTTACAAATCATTATCATGATGTGGTATTTTAATAATGTAATTTTAAATATTAATCCTCGATTACTAAGATCATGTTTAAATTGGGACAATGAAATTTCATTAAAGTGGGGAGAATATAACACCCAGATATTAAAAAAGAATATCAGTTTATTAAATAGATTATGTGACATGTAAAACCAAAATTAGAAAAGAATATAACATCCCAATAAATCAAAATAAAATTCCTTTATAATAAATTTAATTTCTTCAATATCTTAAAAAATTCAAAATAATGAGTTTCTTTGATAGTTGTCGTTTCATGAAAGATCATATTTTACTGAACAAAAATATACTATTAATATCATTATTTAATATAATAGTTATTGCATAGCCATTTGAATTAGTGAATGTATATTATTTTCATAATTACGTAAATATAAATTTATTAACAGTTTATTAAAAAATTATTTCATAGTAATTAAATAACACCCATTTAAAGGGAAAAGAAATGTTTTATGAAAAAAAATATTTTCTTTCTCAAAAATAATGATTAGTCATAATTTTCACATGTTATAACTAATAAAATATTTAAAATTTCTCATTAAATTTATATGATGAATAAAATTAATTTTTAGAATTGAAATATTTAAATTAGTACAGAGTGCATTTCTTAGATTTTTCTGAAATTTTTCAGTTTTTTATGAATAGTAAAAAATAATGTATTTTAATTTATTATTAGGTATTTAGTTTAAATAATTAATTATGAAAAATCATATTAATAAAATTTCAATGTCAATTTATTAAAATCATAAATCAATTAATTTAATGTTGTTCATCATATTCATTTTCATATTGATTTTAGATTCAAAAACATTGTAAAATTTTGAACATTTTCACATAAAAAACAACTTTTCTCCTACCATCTGTAGGATTATTTTTAAATTAAAATTTTCCATTACTATTAATTTTATTTGGAAAAATGTATTAAATATTTTTGAATAATAATAATTTATAAATTGTAATAACCTTAACATAATTTTTGAAAAAAATTATTAGTGAATTCTATAAAAATTAAATAACATGATTAAGTAAAAATGGATTTGTAGGAGGGTAAATATATAATGGTAAGGGTGAAAATTACCTAAAATATCATCTATTTTTTATTAACTCATTTTTTGTCTGATATTTTTTATTATGGAATATGGAATATAGATATTATTTTTCACTTTCCACTAAGTGTAATTCATATAAAATGTTATGTCTTGAAAAAGACATAAAATATACTTTTCTAAATTTGAACATTTATAAATCCATAGGATCATGAAAAAAATAGGTTAGGTTAAACATGTATATTTTTATGATATATAAACTGTTTTTATATAATATTAATTTAATTTAATTTGTTTATATGAAATAATTACCTTAAATATTTATGAAACCTTTACATAGAAATTATTTTGTTAACAATAAAATAAAATAAGTGCTACTAGAAATATTAAAAGTGAGGTAAATTGATTTAATAAATGAGTATAATTTTTAGAAGAATATTACATTATAAACTAGTGTTAACATTATAGATTATAATTCCATCATTATCATGATATTTTTATATTCAGATTATATAAATAACGTCAAAATTGACATTAATGTCAAATTATGATAAACTATATATTAATAAATGACAGAAAATTTTAAAAAAATGAATATTTGTACATGTTATTTTTATTGATATAATAAATTATATATTATCTATTAATGAACATATTTTTTTAAGGAATATATTTACAACTAAAAAATAAAAAACTCAATTATCATGGTTTGGGTTATTGTTGTATTTTTTCATATAATATGCACTTGTGATTAAATTAAATTACAAAACACATTGGATTTATATTTTTTATATGATATATAATATTTAAATTTAGTTGTTCTATTTTATCTAATATTGATTTTTTTATTTTAGGTTTTATGCATAAATTATTTATGTTAAAAATACTACTAACCATAGTGAAAAAAATGGAAAAATAAGGAAATGTTGATGATAAGGAATAAATTGTTTGAAACGTGTGTTTAATAATGCGGGGAAGGTTTTGATTGACCATATAATCCTTAAAACCCATTAATTATCAATCTTGGATCCACATTAGGTATGTCTGACCTCCCAATAGAGAATACATTTAGGTATTTACAAAATTATCACTCCACTTCAAGAATAAAATTGAACTAACTCCCATAAAATATTCACACATTTAAAGATAATATTTTATTAAAATAATATCACACCCATAATTTTTAATTTTTTTATTCTATTAATTTTTTGGGCATTGGGTAGTTTGGGTCGAGGCCTGACAAAAAATTTCTGAGTTCTTATTTAAAAACATGTGTTTTGACCTTGACTGCATCTAGAGCACTATGGTCGAAGCCATGTGGCCTCGCATGGGTCGTCGCGTGACCCCGCCTAGTCACTGTATGCCTTGTCAATATTCAATTAAAGATATAAAAGGAATTAATATTGGTTTTAATAATAAAATTATTATTATTGTCACATGAGAATATTATTATTATTATCTTGGATAATAATTTAATTGAGAGTATTATTTTTATTATTAGCATTTTGTGACGTTGATTATTTTTTTAGTTTACAATTTAGTTTATTATGTTTATTATTATTATTATTATTGTTATTATTATATTTATCATCATTATAATAATTGTTATAATTGTTATTTTATCATTTTTATTATTTTATTTACTCGTGCAAATCTTGGTCAGAGTGCGGACTGAGCTGATTAAAATTTTACACTCTGCTAATAAATGAATATTTTGGGCCTGACAGCGTCCAAAACACGAATAGGGGACGGTCGCAGCTGCGTGGCCTCGCCTAGTTCACAACGCGGCCTCACTTGGTTCCCTGCATGCTGGCCCGATGTTCAATCCATTTAAATAAAAGGAATTATTAATAATGAAATAAAATTTTACAGGGATAAAACGAAAATAAAATAAAATATGAAGTGTGATAATGATTTAATGGATTGTTTCAATACTTAGGGAAATAATTATCATTATTATTATTAGATATAAGGATGATAATTTATTTATGTTATTCTTATTGCTCCAAATATTATTAATATTAATATTATTCATTGTTTTCTTTTCTTTTTTTATTTTATTTTATCTTTTATTTTAAAGTTTAGGGTTTCCTTATTTTCCCTCTTCTACGGTCCCCTCCTACCCAGGCCGTTGAGTCCACCACTTCTCCCACCTTCTTTCTTTCACGTCGTCGCACCCCCTCTCCCTGGATCCTATTGCGCCGCCCACCCGGCTCACCCATCCTGGTTAAAATTGACCCCCTCCCACTGATCTCCACTATTGCCTTCTGCATCGCACAAAAAACAGTCATGCCACATCTCGTTCACCTAGGGCCATTCGCCTGACCGCCCTGCCTCCCTCCTACCCAGCCACCATTGTAGCGCCTCCTCTACATCCTTGTGTTGGCCTACCCGCTGCCCCACCGTCCTTCCTGCTTCATCCGACGAAGAACCGAACCTTCACCCGCTACTTCATTAGGCGAAGAGTCGAACCACCACCCCTGCTTTTTTCCATCGACACACCACTATGCCACCATCTTGATTCGTCTGAAAAAGCGCTGAACAACCCATGCCTTCTCTACCCACCGAATACTCCCCATATTGTCCTATCTAGATTCTTTGTGGCCAATTCCTTAACCATGTGCCTCCCATTGTTTAGATGAACATCTGGTGACGCCCCTTTTTTGATTTTGTGAAAGATTCTACAGCCGCCTTCAAGCTCTCATCGGACTCCCGAACCCTTGCCATAGATGCGTCCTCCTTCAACCACATGTTATTCCATTTTAGGTGGTGATGCTGTTAGTGTTTCAGCATTCCATTATTTCGTTTTTCACATCATTGTCCCAATACATTGTTTTATCGTCCGTTATAGATCCCTTGCAGTATAATCGACGTGCGGGTGGAGTTTTACATCGATTTTTTAGGTTATTCCTACATAGATGTGGGTCGTTCCATGCCTAATTATTAATTGATAACATAATTTTCCTGTTTAGTTTGTTTATCATATCATTTATTTGATTTGTGTATTGCGAAGTTGTTTTTCTTTGATGTTTGATATGAATTTGAACAGTTTAATAGCATGTCTATTTTACGTGTCTTCTTTTTGCATAAAAATACATATATATTTAGTTGTTGTTGATTCTTTTATTGATTATGCATTTAGGTTATTAATCTCTACAAGTTGTGCGAACTATATTTTTGACATGACGTCATGTGCGTCTAGTTTTCAAAGATTTTTTTGTGTGGGTTTAGTCATTAATGCAAAGTGATGTCCATTAAATTGTTTGGTATGATTTTATTTTTGGATAATTAAGTTATGTGATTTGTGAAAAGGTGATTTACATATGATGTATTTTTTTCCATCAAATTGTATGTGTGGTAGATGTCACCCTTTAAAATTTTAATTGAGTGTGTGTGATGTTTTAATGCATTTGAATTTATAACTGGTTATTTTAATGTCTGCATTGCCATGTAACACTCTTTTACTACATCTTTATATTTTTTTTCAAGCGGTGTATTAAATTAGGACAATGGTGTACAACGTGTTTGGAAAACGTTTTAATGTGTGTCTTATTTAAAAATGGTTTTTATGTATGTAAGTGGTGGTTTGTTTAACGATAAGAGTGCTTTTAAATTGTACGAATGGTTTAATTGAGTACGTAACCTATGAATATTGAGTTTTGAAAACACTTTTGCTGTGTGTATTGTTTTAAAAGAGGGTTTGAGTGTAAAAATGGTGATTATATGTGTGTATGTACCTTTTTTGGATTTTATGCATAAGTGTGATGTTTGACATGAACTTGGAACTTGTTTGAGAACAAAGCGGGAAGCCCGGGTTGCTAGGAGGGTGTACTAGACTCGTGGTCTAGTGTTCCGAAGGTGACTCGAGCCAGTATCAACGGTAGGACTAAAGATTGTGACACTAACAAAACATATGGTTTTCTGAGGGTCTTGGTCTTCTAACAAATGTTTCATAAGGGTCATGTCCTTCTAACCCAAGTTTTTTGTGGGTCGTGGTTTCTAAACCACCTTTCACTGAGACACGAAGATCTAGGGACCCATGCTAGCTAAAAAACACGAGGAATATCCCATATTATTTTCTCGTTGGTTACTTTACGCTCATTGGATTGACTCTTTGGTTATTTTAAACAGTAATTGCATGTGTTTGTGTTTTAAATTATGTTGTTCCATTTGATGCTACTTTCTTTAAATTCTATTTTCATTAAAACTGTTTAAAAATTCACTTCTCTGCTTTAATAAAATTTTCAAATGTACATGTCATTTCATGTTTATACGTGGATCCTTTCTGTTGGGTGACATCCTACTAGGCTCCTGGTTCACACCCAACATACACCTTTGGGTGTATGTAGACCTTGTTCTCTAATTATTCCAATTTGAGGCATCATGCTCAATGATGGTTGTTCGGGTTGTTGATGGTCTTCTCGTGCAGGTTCTAGTTGGTATCTTGGAGGTTGGTACTAGAGTTTTTTTCTATATCTTTGTTGTTTTTCACTTTGGGTTTTAGTTGATTTGTAAAGTTAGACATGTTTTGGGTTTAATGACTTGTTTGGTTATCTGTTCCAGTATTAGATTATTTATCTTGTTAGTTGTTTTTCTATTTCTTGTTTTGGGAAAATCATTCCCATGTACTATTTTGATACCCGGAAACCTGTCTCTACCTGTGGGGATTAGCAATTTCCTTCAGGCAATGTCGTAGACCGGGTTGGGCATCGGGTCGGATGGTTACTCGGCCTGGTTCATGAAAAAAATGGTATTGGAGAAGGTTTTTTCTTTTAGTTCATGTTCTTTTGGGATATATTTAAGGTATAATAATATTAAGGGTGTCAGAACTCGATGCTCTATCTATGAGTAAGGTTCCTGGCAAGCACACATCGTGGCGGAATTCAAGTTACCAAGATATGTTGATGTTTGTCTGATTCGTTAGTCCTTCTGATTGATGTTGTTTAGGGGAAATGAAAAAGGAGTAGGTTTAGTAGTCTTAGTGAGCTCAAAGGGTCTGGAAAGTCATGTGGAGTCGGGGATGCTATCCTAGAGTACTCTCTATGGCAGTGGCATGATTAGAGTATGGGCACCAACCATATGTCTCATTCACCCACAGACACTAGTCTCCTCTTGCATCGTTCCATGTCTCTTGGTCTTGGAGTCATGGAAATATGTGTTTTATGTAAAACTTATTTGGTCTTGTAATTTTTTTTTCAAATGAATCATTTTAAAAATAAAATGATGTGTTAGTATTGACAAGTGTGGGTTGAATGTTTGGTTTTGAAGAGTGGAATGGTTCAGTTTTGATTCTTGGTGCTCTCATGGGAAACCACATGCATGGGTATATATGACAAGGGAAATGGTTAGTGGAACGAGTGGATGAGTGCCTGGATGGACATTAGGTGGGTTTTGGTGTTGCATTAGAACATGTATGTGTGAGGCCCATGGGGAACCATTGGTGTTTTGGTAACCCATCATCTCCTTTTTTAAAAAAAGTTATGTTAAAGGAAAATTTGGGGTTTTAAATAAAGGGTGATTGTGTGGTGTGTCCTCGTTTTTTTTGGAAATTTTGGACCTGAGGAGCTTCAAGCCACAAATCCTTTTTGAATTATTTTTGTCTTGATTTTGAATTCTTATATGTAATATTATGTAAAAGTGTGTGTTTATTGTATTTTTTTGAAAATGTCTTCTAGAAGCCCTTACAGTGGTTCCCTCCGTACGTATAGTTTTCACTTATAGTATGTCTTCTCCATTAGAAAACTTTTATTGGGTCCAAGGTTTTCTTTCTTAATTATTTTACGCCCCCCATAAAGCATTGACATGTGATTGATGTGTGACCACGGGCAATTCGCCCATTGGCCGGCCCTCTAGTTGATCAAAGGACTCTCTTCTTGTATTATAGAATTGAACCCACCTCATCTTTTTTACAACAGAACAAATCCTCTCGCAGTGGGATGACATATGTGAGAGAAGTTGAAGGGAGTTTTAATCTCTTTGAGTTGTGTGATTTGTCGGCTATGAAGTTTGACATTGTTGTGTTTGAAGGTTCCCCTAGAAACGGTTAAAGGAATTCCAGTGGGGAAGGGTGAATGCGGTTCAGAATTATCTGTGTTGACCGATGTCTTTAAAGTTTTTTTGTGCTCCCATCGGCCAGAAGGGTCATTATTGGTGACTTCTACATCATGAGTTCTCTTTAAGAGAAAAGGTGGAATTCGTAAAACCCTTCGAGAATCCTTATTTTCATAGGAGTGCTTCCTCCTCTTGGAGAGTTTTTTCTGTCAAAAGATGAGTGTTTCTCAAGAATCTTTCTGTCTTATGTTTCGCAGTTAAAGTGAAGAGTTAGATGCATGTGAATCATCTAAACCCTTATTATTGTGAATGTGTCATGAGCTAGTAGTTGGATGTCGTGGTGTGTTGTGTTTTATAGTGTTATCTCAGTTTTGGTATGGTTGTGTCTGCCTCCAAAAGGAAAAGCTTCGTTCAGGAGTCTTCAATACCAGATTGCAAGGCAGGAGATGCTTCAAACATCAGGGCAACACCCATAGGCCTCATAGTGAAGCTAATCCATATTTAGGATCCCCTAGAGTGGATGGGACCCCAACTTTATTTCAGTCATCTATGTTGAATGTCAGAATAGTTTATATCATTTCCCGTAGTAGTTCCATTCCAAATGACCCTTCTGGGTGCATGAGGTTTCCTTGGATACAAGGAATCGTGGTCATATCATACATTAAAGTCATGGGGGTTGAATCCCACTGGGGGTAACAGCTTTTAGTAGTACTTATGGGGTATATTAGGTAAAGTAGTCTCACATTTAAATAGTGCTCATCCAGGGAAGTGGAGATGTTGGTTTGTCTTGGGTTGTGGTTTTGACACCTTGGTAGTTAGGCTTGACCCTCCCCTCCCCCTGTGGTGGGGTGTTTGGTCATCATTAGTTAATTTTAAACCTTTGGTATCTTTCGCCATCCCCAATGGTGGGGAGACCCTTAGGCTTACCCATGTTGACCTTTTGGTTCTATTTCTAAAGATGGCTTGGTGATAAGTGATAGGAGTGTTCCTTAAGCATGGTTTGATCTTGCTTGTTCATTCTATCCAAATGGTGTGGGTTTCATTTTATAGTGATTGAGATGTTCTAGCTTGTGAAGTTGGTTTATATTGTTGTAAGAGTTCTTTTCCTTGATCTGTCAATTGGAGGCGTTCTAGCTCTTTGGGAAAGGTGACACATATCAGAAAGATTTTTTATGAGTTTCATGAAGTTGTATTTGAGTTACTCTCTTTGAGCACACTGTTTTTTCCTATCTTAGCTTGTTGTTTGTGGGGATCCCCATTGAACCTTAAGAGTGTTTGGTTTTGTACTTTGCATTTTGGTTCTAGTTGTGGCTTTCCGGGGATGGAAAGCTTTATGGTGGGGAGAATTGTCACATTCGTCATTTAAAATTTGTTTATTCTATTAATTTTTTTGGTAATCGGGTTGTTCGGGTTGAGGAACGACATAAAATTTATGAGTTATTATTTAAAAACCCTTTTTTTAACATGACTGCGTTCAGCGCACTACAGTCTAAGCCGTGTGGCCTTACATGTGACGTTGCGCCACCCCTCCTAGTCGCTACATGCTTTGACGATGTTCAATTAACTAAATAAGGGGAATTAAGAATGGTTTTAATAATAATTATATTATTAATGTCACTTGATAATTTTATTATTATTTTATTGTATAATAACATAATTGAGGGTATTATTTTTATTATTATATTCTTATAAAGTTGATTATTGTATAGTTTACAATTTTGTTTATTATGATTGTTATTATTGTTATTATTATTGTTATTATTATTGTTATCATTATTATTATAATTGTTATAATTGTTATTTTACTAGTTTTATTATTTTATTTACTCATGAAAATCTTGGTCTGAGTGTGGACCGATCCGATTAAAATTTTACACCCTACTGATAAATGAATATTTTGAGCTTGGAGGTGTCTCACGCGTGAGCAGGGGATTGTCGTAGCTGTGCAGACTCGCTTGGGTCACTGCACGACATCGCTTGGTTCCCCACATGCTGGACCGATGTTCAATCCAATTAAATAAAATGAATTAATAATAATTAAATAATATTTAAGAGGGATAAAATTAAAATAAAATGAAATATGAAGGTTGATAGATATTTAATGGATTTTTTCAATATTTAATGATATAATTATCATTATTATTATTATTTCTATGGAAGAAAATTTATTTATGTTATTATTATTTCTCAGACTATTATTAATATTGTTATTTTTAATAGTTCTGTTTTGTTTTATTTTATTTTACCATTTACTTTCTTGATTAGGGTTTCTTTTTTTCACTATTCTTCGGCGCCCTCCTATACTAGTCGTCGAGCCAACCTATTTTACAACCTTCATGATTTCACACCATTGCACCATTCTCTCCCTAGATCCCATTGCGCCACCCACCCGGCTCATCCCTACAGATCATCTTTGACCCCCTCCCACCGATTTGTGCCATTCTCTTCCGCGTCAGGCAGCAATGTGTTGCGCCACCTCCCGTCCGGATAGGATCATTTGCATGACCGCCCAGCCTCCATACTACCCAACCAACATTGTAGCGCCTCCTTCTCTAGCCTTGTGCCGACCTACCCGCTGCCCCACCAGCCTTCCTGCTTCATCTGGCGAAGAGCCGAACCTCCACCCCCTGCATCATCCGGTGAAGAGTAGAACCCCCCTACTTTGTCCATCGATGCACCACTCCACCACCATCCTGCTTCATCCAATGAAGCACCGAACAACCCACCCATTCTTCATCCAGAGAAAACTCCCCCTGTTGTCCTAGCTAGCTTCTTTGTGGTCGAATCCCTAACTGTGTGCCTCTCTTTGTTCGGATGAACATCCGGTGACCCCCTTTTTATCAGTGTTGTGAAAGCTCTAACAGCCTCCTTCGAGCTCTGTTCAGCCTCTCACACCATTTTTTTAGGTGCTTCATCCTTAGATCACTTTTTATTAAATATTTATTGGTGATGTTGTTAGTGTTTCAGATTTCTGTTCGTTCATTTTTTACATTATTTCCCCAATACAGTGTTTTAAGGTCCCTTTTAGATCCCTTAAAGTACAATCGACGTGCGTTGGGTGTTTCTCTTAGATTTACATGGTTATTCCTACATCATGGTGGGTGGTTTAATGTCTAATTATTATTTGATAAATAAATTTTCGTGTTTATTTTTTTAGCATCTAATTTAGTTCATTTGTGTATTGTGATGTTTTGTTTCATTGAAGAATGATATGCATTTGAACTGTTTAATAACATGTCTATTTTATGTAGGTTCTTTCTGTATAGAAACTCAAATCTATTTATTTGTCGGTGTTTTTTAATTGATAGTGTGGTTAGGTTATTAATATGTGCATGTTATGTGAACTATATTTTTGACATGGCATCATGTGAGTCCGGTTTTCAAAGAAGTTTTTTTGTGGGTGTAGTTGGTAATGACATGTGATGTCCTTTAAATTTGTTGGTATTCTTTTTTTTTGACTTATTAAATTATGTTATTTGTGAAAAGTTGTTTTACATATGAGGTAAGGTTTTCTATAAAATTATCTATGTGGTGCAGGCCCCCCTTTAAAATTTTATTTGAGGGCGCTTGATGATGGAATGTGCTTGAATTTATAACTGGTAATTTTAGTGTGTGAAAAGCCATGTAACACCCTATTACTACTCCTTTATAATTTTTTCAAGTTGTGTATTAAATTATGAAAATGGTGTAAAACGTTTTCGAAAAATGTTTTAATGTGTGTCTTATTTCAAAATGGATTTTATTTGTGTAAGTGGTGGTTTGATTAATGATAAGCATCCTTTTAAGTTGTACAAATGGTTTAACTAAGAACGTATCCTATGTAGATTGAGTATTGATAACAGTTTTGGTCTGTGTATGGTTTTAAAAGTGGGGTTGAGTGAGAAAATGGTGATTATGTGTGTGTAAGTTCCCTGTTTGGAGTTTATGCGTATGTGTTATGTGTGAAATAAACATTGAACATGTTTGAGCACAAAGCGGGAAGCCCGGTTAGTTAGGAGGGTGGACTAGAGTAGTTGTCTTGTGTTCCGGAGGTGACTCGACTCGGTTTCACTAGTAGGACTGACAATTGGAACACTAAATAAACATACTCTTTTCTGAGGGTCATGGTCTCCTAATCCACATTTTATTAGGGTCGTGGCATTATAAGCCACGTTTTCTGAGGGTTGTGGTTTCTAAGCCACGTTTCATCGATACACAAATATCTAGGGACCTAATATTACTAACACCAATGAAGCCTCTCCCATATTCAGTGTTCATTGGTTATTTTACACTCATTGGCCTGACTCTTTGGTTATTTTAAAAGTTAAGTGTGTGTGTGTTTGTGTTTTAATTTAAGGTTTTTCATTTGAAAAAGCTTTCGTAAATATAGGTTTTCGTTAAAAGTTATTAAACATTAACATCCCTAATTTAATTAAATTTTCAAATGTACTTGTCATTTAATGATTATACATGGAACCTTTTTGTTAGGTGACGTCCTACTGGGCTCTTGGGTCACACCCTACATACACTTTTGGGTGTATGCAGAACGTGTTCTCTGTGTATTCCAGGTTGAGGCATCATTCTCAACGATGGTGGTTCGGGTTGTTGATGTCCTTCTCGTGCATGTTGGTATTGTTATATTGGATGTTTGTATTATAGTTTAGTTCTCTATCTTTGTTGTTGTTCACTTTGGATTTTAGTTGATTTGTTGACTTAGACCTGTTTATGGTTTAATGGTGTGTTTGGATATCTGTTCCAGTCTCATTTTATTTATCTTGATAGTTATTATTCAGTTTCTTGTTTTGTAAATATCATTCCCACATACTATTTCGATACCCGTGAACTTGTGACAGCCCATGGGGATTGGGATTTCCCGTCAGGACATGTCGCGTACTGGGTAGGGCGCTGGGTCAGATAGCCACCCGGCCTTGTTGGTGACAAATAATATCCAAATTCACATCAAATAATACCCCTAATTATACTATAATCCATATATTTGGTATAAAACCACCCTTTGAAGTCTTTAGTGAAAACCTAAGGAGTAATCCAAGAGAATAGGTAATGTTCTCCAATAAGAATCTTCATTTTATTCCCCTCTCCACATATTTCTATTCCTGTCAAGACATCTTGATAAACTAAACTATGTATATTCCAAATAATAATCAATTTTGATGTTATCATTATGACCTATAACTTCACACACAACCATCTAATGATTTATCTAATCATTAATCGTGTGTACGGAGGACTACCACCTCATTAACGGGTTTCATTAAATTTTCCAATACCACCTCTAATATTTTGGAATGATGACTGATATAAATTAAAAATATCATATTTATAATATATTTATAAATCCTGAGTCGCTATATCAAATACATATTTTCACCTTTCATTCCATAGTAGATATGATAACATCACTCATGTATAGGGAAGTCTATGGTTAGGAAGCGATGTGATTTTTTTCACTACAGTTTGTCATGGAAGGCGATAATAATAAAGTAAATGAATATATATTATATAAATTAAATAATTATTATATTAATTACATATTTATCATTATTTAATTATAATATATTTAATTTTCTCTTTTTCCATTTCACTCATGTAATGATGATTACATCGTTCGTGTATGTGGGGACTATTCCCTTCACTAAGAGATATGACTTAATTTTCATAAAAATTCACATGGATGATACATATAATTATATTATATATCTAGTAATATCATCTCCATTCACCCGATGGAGTTTATCAATGATTTTCCTCAGTATGTGTACTAATTTTCAATGATAAAAATGAAAATTGACCTTGAATATATTAAAATTAAAAATTAATGGTACATAAAAATGATATTCTTGTTACATAATTGATGTGTCGTCATAAATATAATATAATAAATTTAATATTATTTATAAATAATAAATTTTATTTTTAGTATGGTGAATTAAAATACATGAATGAAAACATGAGATAAATATAATTCTGATCCTTTTGTTAATTATCTTTGGTGTTGAGGCCATACAATCCTTGTATGAAATAGTAACAAAATAAATAATAAATAATATATTATAGTAAACATAGAAAAAATATTTCTCACTTTACATACTATTATATACAAAATAATATTTTATAATGATTATGTGACTGGATGAAAATATTTATGATATATACAAATAGAACATTTATGTTATAAATGTAGTAAATTAATATTCAATGAAAATATATATGATATAAAACTAGAAAATGATACTGGTCAAATATCACAAATTTAATATTCATCCTTGTTGAAATCCTTCATATTAATGCCTCTATTGAATTCAACCACTAAAGGGGTTAAATCCCCTATATGAAAATTCATTCAACACCTAAATGTAATATTAATTATGTGAATGTAAAATATTAAATATATTTATTTACATTCTAGCATGAATAATTGAGACATACAGTGAAAAAAATAGCTCCATATAAGAATATACTGAATATACAATTTCCATATTTCTAATATGAAATATACCTATAAGTAAATTATAAATATTGTTGATAATATACTAATTACAATATATAAGTTCATTTTGATAAATACATACATTATTATGTCTTTTATTAAGGGTTTCTATAATATATAACATTATGCAATATACTCATTAATCTAGAATATGCACACATTATTGATTTTATTAATGATTATTCATAATATATATACATTTATTTTCATTATGTTAGTGAAATATTTCCAAAAAAACATCTATAACCATTTAATACATGATAAAAGATATAATATCTCACTATACAAATATATACATTGTGTTTTTACACTATATGTGTTGATATTGATCTTCTATTATATTGGTTTGGATTTAGAAAGGTAATAAAATTCAAAATAAAAATAATAAATTATAATTGGTATCTGAAAGTGAATACATAAATCTATACTGATTTGTTCTGATTATGTTTCTTAAATCTCCATATTAGTACTTCTATAATGCTAGTTTTTTAATAAAAAAATTCAACTCATTCCAATGGAAACATTCAATTTATTATATTTATGAATCAAAATTTAGAAAAGATGATTCAGATTCCTACAATCAATAAATGTAATCCCACAACTATAAATGATAATTTTTAAATGATATCTAATTGAGAATATGAAACTATAATAGAACAAACCAATTTCAAAGATAAAATTATATGCATGATTTCAAAAGTGAACAAAATTAAAACAAATTACATATTTAGTTGAAAAATAAAATAAAATCAATATTATACAAATAATTTCTTCTTAATTAATTGGTATATAAAATATATAACAATTATTGGTTTTTCAATACATAATATGTTTCGTTAATATAAAATAAATACAATACAGAATAAAAATTTATTAATTTTTATATATTTTATAACTGGTTTCTACAATATATTACAATTATGCATTATGTATTTTAATTTGTATCATATTTCCTCTTATATGTGTATATTGGGATCCATGGTGAACAAAATATAGATTAAAAATTTTTATAGTAGATGGTTAAAACAATGTAATAGATTTACAAAAAAAGTGACCTAACCAAATGAACCAGCAAACATAGGCACACATTTCATATTTCTAGGCACATCTTGATTTTTTGATCTAATAGAATATGAGAGTGAATTCATTAGAATAATCAAATTTGTAACAATTTATACCCTCTGGAGTCACAAGAAAAAATCATCACGTGTATAACTGAAAAACAATGCTAAAATGGAGTGATACAAATGATCAAAGAATGAAATTTATAATCTAAATATAAATTTTGATTAATTAAAATTGAGATGCATTTCACAATCAGTTTTTGGATTAATAATTCATTTCAATAATATAACATAAATAGTATATAGTAAAAAAATAATCAATTTGATATATTTTATAAATGGTTTCTGTAATTTGTAACCATTATGCATTTTGAATATAATTTGGAACATGTTTTCAATTATATTATAATATATTGAACTGTGGTTAAAAATCACACTAAAAACATTATCGAAGATTGAAAAAATTGATTAATAAGTAAAGAAATTAAATATTTGACCTAAACTGAATAAGTAGTAAAAATTAGTATAGATTTCATATTTTTGGTCACATCTTGATGTTTTTCTCAAATAGAATATGAATATGAATTTATTAAAACACAATTGTTTTATTGATTTATACTCTCACGTGTCAAAAGAGAGAACAGAAAAATCCAATTTAATATTAACTTTCTTAAAAATAGTGATAAAAAATATTCAAACCATAAAATTTAGAATCTAAATATATCTTTGGGTAAATTCAACTTTAGTGGCATTTCAGTTCTTAAAATTTAAAATATAACACATTCTAATAAATTTCAGAAAAATATTAATAAGGATAAGCCATGCCAATTGAGAACATGTATCAAGAAGAGATAAAACAAAAAATTCAATAGTGAAGAATCGCTCCAGAATAATGGAGAATGTATTAATGAAAAAAGTAGACATAAAATATAGTGAATATCCATTATGAGTTGTAATATCAAAAAGAATGGAGGTACAATATATTGTTCATTTTTTCATAGAATAGGAATACATATGATTTTAAAAAAGATTAACATTACAAAGACATGCCAAATATGCTTATATGTTAGAATATGCTCAATCTTCCAGTATGTTAACAAGCTTATATGGTATCTCAAGGAATGTGGAGATGCTATAAAAATTTGGAAATATAGAAACTTGTTTAAAGATGATGAATGTGGTCAACGACCAAAAATGTATTTCATTTAATTAAAACCATGGTTAAGATATAATTATAAAATACTATTTGATGGTAATATCTTCCACCCGGAATATACTGGTATTATTATTCTATTTAAATTAATGGAAAAGAAAATCTAGGAATTAGGAGTATATGGAGAGACAAATAGGGGTTTAATGGGAATAAAGGTTGATGCTAAGGGAAAACATTTTTTTGAACCAGTTAAATCATGGTCAAGTGAAAAATGATAAACTGTGATGTAGAATACATAAATATGTTTATATATTCAGAAACCTGTAAACCCAATACATAAAGGTATATGGTTTCCAACCATTTACATTATTAATACATGATCTAGAAAGTGATTCATCCATATGAACATATACACTACATAATTTTTGTATTTTCTAGATAAATATTTATTGAAATAAAATCAGGGTAAACTAGAATGTGTTAAATGAATATAAAAAAAACATGCCAAACTAAAAGTCTGAAAAAACCAGTTGAATAAAATCTTATTAAACTTAAATTCATGCAATTATGTGTGACCCAAAATAATCTCAATAGATTCTAATTCATAAAAAGCATTTCATAGTATAAAATAATAAATCCATTAGTTGAAAAATAACATAAATATATGAAACAAATTAATTGAGGACCTTTATGTGATTTAAATCAATTATTCATTGAATGGATCATTTTAAATTCTCCCTTGCACAATCCTTCAGTATATGGTTTATCTCCCTTGATATTATCTCACATATATGTAATATGTTTGTTTCATCTATTCATGGATGAAAATTCCTTAATAGTCTTGAAATGAACAAGCCATCATCATTTAGTGTACCTATTAATAATAGTAATAGGTGGGGTGATATCATAAGATGATATATGAAGGAAAAAAACTATTGAAAAAATTTATATAAGTATTTCTTTATCTCAAGAACGTGCATAATTATTTACGTACCTGCCACATATGGATTTAATCTTGTGATCAGGGTTGTAACCTAATTTTTTTTGAAAATTGATAATATTTGAATCCATTATAGCTGTTAATCAATAGTATCGTAATAAAAAAACATCAAAATAAATTATAATAGGTAAAAAAATACAACAAAATCAAAACCACTAGAACACTAACAATGGGATTAGGGGTGTAGTATTTATTTCACATAACCTAGAGGACTATAGTTTTAGGACTCACAACCATCTCAACTTCCTTTTTGATTTAATCTTGGTCATGAGAAAAAATTTCATATATCATTGATCCCTATTCATTTTGTATCTATGACTTCTTATAGAAGGACACTATTTAGATTTTTTGAAAAACATTTTCTACCACGGTTGATAAAATATACAAAAGGATAAATTGAAATATTTGACACATATTATTAATGATATTTTAAAATAGAATCAATATATATATGTAAAATCATATCAAATCAAAGTATATGTCATAGAGAAAAAGAAATCTTGAAACACCTCAAATGAAAAGACATCATGGTAGAATAGATATTACTTCAGATGTAAACATTGAATAGAAAACATTAAGATAATAGCAACACATTGAAATTCTAGTCAATAACCCATAAATAATACAAATGGATACATATAATTATAAAAATAATTCATATAACACAATAGTAACCTTATACCGGTTGTACACTTCACCCAATTTTAGGGCCTATTTGTATAATGAAGCTCCTAGGGAATAATCCGAAAAGCGTGAAAATATATATTAAAAAAAATAAATTAGTATGTTTAAAACCATAATAATATATATAAAAATTGAAAATTCTATTTCAAAAAAATGACCTAAGTCATATATATTCCAAAAAATATTACTTGGGAAAAACTACCTGCTTTATGTTACAACTGAGCATAGCCAATCTTTCTTATTAATTTCCAGAAAAAAGGTACCTTGGGTTGGATGAGAAGTAGTTGTACCTGTAATGACTCGTGAATCAGAATATGATATGTATTAAAATATTATTTTAATGATTAACGAGAAATTTAAATTAATAAATTCATTAGGAATGCAAAAAAATCCATAAAATTTGGTGAACATATCGTTTTAGGAGCTTATGATCTGTAGAGTTAGTGATGACACAATGTTGTACAATAATGGTGGAAGAACGAATGAAGTGGAACCTTATTTTTTGATTCTTTAATGATGATTTATTATAATACAATATTGATATTTTTTATGTTTAAACTTAAATAAAAAATTCATATCGGAGAAAATAGTTAGTATACTATGCATATAGTCTAAGACATTTAGAAAACATTAATCAGAAGAACAGGGACCATGAATGACTGAAATTGGAAATTTTGTATATTGAATGATAAAATTTATTCAAACCTAAACTGAATAACTCTATGATATTTAGTGTCGCTAATCACATGCATTACAAAAAAAATTTGGTCAACCAAATGTCTTGGATCCCTCTTTATGGAATTGTGAATACAGATGTATCATATTTTAGTATGTAAATATACTATGAAAAGAGTTAAAATTAAAAAATTAAAGGGGATGAAAATGTTACAATAATTTAATTAATGAAATATTACGATAAGAATTATAAAAATTTGACATGTTGAATCTGTGATAATGGAAAATGGAAACCCATCTTCGAGATATGTGAATTGATATTTTTTTAATGTATCCAAATACATGCATAGTGGACTGACTGTTTTCTCCAATCTGAATAGGGATAATTCATGAATGAATGTAGAAAAATATTATATTCAATAATATAATTTAGTCATTGCTAAAATGTATAACTCTTTGATGTGTAGGGTATCTGAATACACGAAGTACAGAAAATAGTGGTTGGACTAATGCTGTGGATTCCAATTTCCCGAATTGTGAGTGTATCATATTTCAGTATGTATACATGGTATGAAAGGTGTTAAATTTGAAATAGTATAGAATAAAAATGATAAAGTAATTTTATGATGTAAATATTAACATAGTAAAGATATATATTTAACAGGTTGAATATGTGATAATGGAAAATGATGACCCATCCACGAGATCTACGAAGCAAAAGGGAGATGCATTTTTTCCACGATACTAGGAGAAAATATTTTTTGAGAGATCAATGTATCCTTGTAGAAGGTATTAGTGAAGGTAATGGGGTTCATAAAGATGATGATGGGCGTCCTTCATTGTAGTTGATTTTAAAGACAAACTAGAAGGTCTTACGGGACGAGAAATGATGGTGGAGTTGGTGGAGGCGGATTAGCCTAGTGAAGTGGTTCAAGAGGCAGAGAAACCACAAGTGAAGGCAGTAGATGATGAAGGAGAATTCAATGAAAATCATGAAGTATTTTAAACACTAGACTTGGGAGGCCAAATAGTTATTCTTGATTGGGGATTCCAAATAGAGATGTTTAGGAAGCCATAGATTAGGCAGACCGAAGGAGGTGAATCCATAGGATTTACAATCAGAAAAAACCCTAGATTGACAAGACTGATGGATGTAAAGTCTATGGATATAGAGGATGGAAAAAAAGGAGTAGAAAAAACCAGATATTTTAGAGTCAAAAATCACTACATGGAACCGGGTTTAGTGGATAGAAAATAGATTGAATGATATGGGATTTGGAAGGGAGACCTAGAGAAGGTAACACGTGGTGGAAAAAATGCCAAATTTTTTAAATATATAGATATTATTGATATTATGATCATTATTTCAATTAAAAATAATACATACCTCCATTAAAAAATGATCAGTGGAAAATTGAAAAATTAATCATTCATATATATGACATAACGTCTCTAGTATCGCAACATACATAATTTTTCATAACATTAATTCACGATTGGGTTTAAATGTAAAATAGATGTAAAAATATGATAAAAATTTCATGATTTTTATATGTAATATGGTATAAATATTTTTTATTTGAAATAACTAGATCTTTCATGATAGAACATAAATGGGAAAAGGGAAATTAACACCCAAAACAATAAAAATAAGGAATGATCAAATGTGAATGGGTGATAAGATATTATAAAATGATCATATATGATAGTATAAAAATAATACGTATATATTACTATGAAATAACTTGTTTAAAGAAACTATATAAATGTTTAAGGAATTTCTCACCAAAACGAGTCACAAGGTAATATATTTCATCACAACTTACATTACATTGATACTAATTTATTATTATGCACTAATTCTCATTTACAAGGTGTATATACATACCATTTGACATTTAATAACAGGAATCGAACATAGTTAATTTTTTTTTGTGTTTTACATCTAATTATCTCATCCATGAGGGTTTTACATGAAAATTTATGAGAAGTATAAAATTTCATAAAATCTGACTTCCTTATGTGATTTATAGAACACTCTTGAAACAAAAAATAATATGTAATATTTTTTCATTGGAATTATATATATATATATATATTCTTGTTTGATTGATATGATTATTTCTTAAAACAAATATGTTTTTTCATATTGTTTTTACATAGAATTTTAATTCATTTATAAGAGATGTAATGAAAAATTGTAATCCTTTACTCAATATAGATATTTGATAAGGAACATTGATTGTGAATTTAATAAAGTATTTGATATATAATTAATTATTTGGACACCATATACATGGGGTTGAGACTATTTAATGAATGAACCCCAATACATTAAAATGTATCAGGAGACATAATTAGTTATTCAAAAACAATTTTTGATTGTAACCAAGTTATTTTAAACAATATGGAGGATTGATATTGATTGTATTTGTCTTTTAAAAGGTACTGAAACAAATAATATGAGTTTTACCAATCATGTTTTATGTTGTCTATAGGATAATTTAATATGTTAATGTTATCATGTTACTAGGAAACAAGATATACAATAAATAACCATTTCCTTCATCCATAATTTAGTTGTTATTATCCAAAAAAATTTCCTATTCTTATATATAGAAATGATTTTAATTATCATATTTATGAATAAATGGAATGTGTTATAATCTATTTACCATTCCATATTTATTATACCCTATCTTACAATGATATTCATTTTATTTAAATTTAATATGTGTTTAGTTTATACATTTTCATATATCGATTATTCTTATTCATTCAAGATAGAGTTTTCTATAATTAATTCATAATGAGAATTTCATTTTATCCTTATTTTGATTCATTTCTCTAGAATACATGTCATTTAACATAACTAATATGTAGAGTTATTCTAGTTTGAATAATGATTTTCTGTAATGAAAATAAAATGTTGTAACTTCTGTATTCAAATGTATTATAAGACTCATGTATATAAGTCTTTTACCCAGAAATCTATACTATTAGGTCCTTTAAGATGTGATTCATTATATCATATTCCAATGTTATGTAGTAAGGAATATGATCTGGGCTACAATTTTCATAGTCACTATATTTATAGTATAATGTGTAGGCATTGTATGGTGTCAAATTTCATTATTTTTAATAGTGCCTAAAAATTAGTATGTATTTCATGTGTATTTATAAATTCCTAATATATTATCCTTATAATATAGATGTTATATTAAAATAAATTTGTAAGGGATTTATAAATTATAGATGAGAGTATACTATGTCTTATTAAGTGTTATTCCGAATCAAAACTGAGATGTTCTATAATGTGAATTCCATTTTATTTAGAAGTTGGACATGATTGAGTAACTTGACATTAAATAATAATATATTTTTTGAAAACTATTTTTTGATTTATGATTTTAAGAAATAATATTTTTTTGATATATTATTTGGATTCATTGATTACATGTGGGTGAGTTCATGTTATCCAAAACATGAATGAAAGTGTGAGTTTGATTATTTATAGTTCCCTTGAATAAAAAATATTTCTTGTATAATATGAATGCAAGATTTAAAACCACATGATAAATATTACATGGAGTGATTGATTATTAGATTCTCTTATGATAATGTTAATATTTAATTTTATTATATATTCGTAATATAATTATAGTACCAATATTGAGATGATCGACTCTTAGACCACTCTATGGCCCCATATTATTTTAGAGATTCATAGTGTTATGTGATGCTTTGTGCAAGGGATCACATGTGACATAATATTTGTTTATTAGATATTTATTGAATAGTGGTAAAACCAATAGATATATTAAAAATATCGTTAGGTATATCACCTTTAAGATTCAATCACTGATTATATTAAATAATGATTTTTTTGGATCATTAGATCATGTTATATTTCCCTCATTATTTTATATCATTGGATGTGTTAAGTGATAGTCAACTAGATATGTTTTTTTGACAATAAGGGCTAAATTTATTAGAATTAAACCCATTTTATGAAATTCTTTATATTTATTGCATTGTGATACAAGTTTATAAGTGTTTTCATCCATAGTAAATTTAATATGAGGATAGTCGTATCCCATTATTGTGATAACAAATTGAAGCCGATTTAGTTTGTTAGATAATATTTATTTGTATGAGGGATGTTTTTTCCCACCTTATTGACATAGGTTTATGATATATTTCGAAAACATATATAGGTACATAGACTTTTGGTGGTGAAAATAAACTCTTTGATTATAATTTAAGACCAGTAATCATGGACTTAGTTGATAGAATTAATATCCTCTTGAGCTGAAATAAAATTATTAATTTTTATTTGAGGATAGGGTTTCTAATCATTTTAATTGTGGTGACATGGGATCATCCTATTAGGGATCAAACTGATTGGAATATATAATGGTGGGATAGAAGATAAGCCTCTACATATAATGGTTGAGGATTTCTAGGGATATATTAAATATTTTAAAATTTTCTGGTGACTACCCTCTCTAGTGAACAACCTGAGATAAAACAACATCCATCGAACAAACATATTTGTGATGATAATTTAATGTGACTCATCGAAATGACATGAAATTAGAGAATATTTATATAATGTATTCATATATATCATAATAATAAAATAAAAATACATTGTAAAATTATAGATGTTCTCTATATTTAGGTTGGTATATCACTCTAGTGAGCACTAGAGAGGAGAAACTAGGTTGCTCTTGAATGATTGTGTTGTTACATCATATAGTCATGACCAATTTGTTTTTATAAAATTTATTTTTATCAGAATATATATATATATAATATGATTGATTTGGACCTCTTTTATTAAACCTTTAATTTTACTGATATTTAATTAATGGTTTATACCTCATTAATTATTCGTTGATTTTATTTTTTGCCGTTATCATCACCTCAAAGGATAATTTTGGTTTTGGATAATGATGGGTAGTGAGATAAATGATGGAAAAGTGTAACAATGATGATGGTTTCATATAATATACCTATGTAAAAACATTAGTATTGCATATATTGAAATTATAGTATCTATCATGTATTACCATTTTTGTAACATGGTTATACATGTCATTGATTATTATAATGTGTTTCCTAGCTTAGGATTTGTTGAATCTGTCAATTCAATTAGCTCAATGGGTCTTTTAGTAGTACTGAATTTATATCATGACAATGTATGTTGATGTGATGCGTTATAATTACTAGGATTGTTTAGTTGCACTTACAACTTATATTGTCAAACCACCTTCATGAACATCCATCAGCTTGATAATTAATAGAAAATGTATTGATGTGGGTGGTGGTATACTTATAGGTTTTTTGAGTCACCCCTATTATTTCTCATGATAAGGGTTTCAATGTACATGGGTAGAACAACTTTTTTATCATGAATATGTATTGTTTTGGAGTTGGATTCATGTCTTTGGATGTGCATATTATTGTAAAAGATTATTATATAGTAGGAAATTCCTAGGGAGTTAGGATTGAGGTAATTAGGATGTTTAATTTTTAGGTGATGGTCAAAATTTATTGCAGGTAATGAGATAACCTAAACAATATTGATTTCATCCAAATATATATATCGTAATCATTTTTCTTTTATATATTAATATATAAAATATGAAATATAAAATAATTTAAATTTATGTACTGAATAACTAGACACTTTATTTACACTCGATTTATTTGTCTATATGGTTCTCATCTCTCTATTATAAAGAAAACCACTGACCATTTTTTGGCATATTCAAAAATTAAACTATTGTATTATATAAGAAGGAATAGTCACCTCATGACTACTCTAGGCCTTTACCATAATTTTAAAACCTCCAATTTATGGGTAGGCATGCTTAAGGTGACATGATTCCACTATCTTTGTTGGTGTTCAATTAATCTGGTCTATAATAATACTTGATATGTATAAAATGGTTAGAATGATTTTAGATAAAACATTCATTTCATTAATTGAAAGACACATTAATTTTTTTCCAAAATAATCATGTATTCCATTTAATTACAACATTTTTTAACTCGAGTAACATATCTCAGGTATGTGGTTCAAATTCAGTCATAGGTACATGGAAATATGATGATGGAATTAAATAAGTATTTACCATAATAAATACCCTCAGGATTATTTTTAATCTTTAATAATTATTGGGATGAATTTATGGAGTAAATAAAACTATGTTACTAAAATTTAACGATTTTTATATATATTACGAGTACCAATATAATTGTAACACAAATGATTAATAAAAATTATTTTACAGATTTTTTTCATATATCTTGTAGTGATGTTTTAAATATTTTATTTCATGTAATTTCCATATAATTTAAATTATAGTATTTTTTGTGATATCGATACATTTTTATCTTCAATGTCAATCAATATACATGAAGTGATATTAATTAGTTTATATATATATTTTTATCGACAGTTTTATGTGAATTATTATCTTTAATTTTTGTATTCTATTAGGTTAAACAGATGTCATTGGCATTATGACCCGCTTTAATGAACATTCTGAAAAAACATGAACTATTTTTAGTTTTTTTAAAATACTTTCTTCAAATTACACATTAATTTAATATATATATATATATATGTGATATTTTCATTTTATTATATAAATATGAATTATATATGTTGTATAATATGAGAAACAAAGGCACCATTTTAAATTATGTAAGAATAGTTTGTATTATTGGGTTCATGATGTGTTAGATGTATTTTTACTTATTATGATTCATTTTCATTTCATTGAATATTCATGATACATACATTTAATAAAGAATTTAATTGATTATGGAGGATGATCATCCCCTTCTCGAGTTGTATGAACGATTAATTTTTTTTCATTAGATTAATATAGATTAATTTTAAATATAGGCCATTGGTTTCTTTGTGATAAAACAAAAAAAAATTATGTCCATTATTCTTATTTAATTTTATAGGAGAAAAATTAATTTAAAAAATAATGAATGGAAATTCCATTTTCAATCAAATTACGACATTTTGATCTCAATCCATCATTGATATTTATCACTAGTGAATATATTTTAAAATTATTTTTTTCATACCAATATATTTTTGTTATTCAATGGATTACTCTATCATAAAATTATAACATGAATTAATCTTTTGACATTTTAAAGAAATTACATTTTCTCCAAAAATCAAGATAAAATATTATATATATTAATTTCCATAGATTATTTTGGTTTACATGTATATGATTTTATATTTAGACACATAGTATGTGATTAATTTGATAAAATGTTCTCCAGATTCATATATTATGAAATTGAGTTTGTCAATTTTTATATTATTTTATAATATTGTTTATAATAAAATTCACAAATGTGTAACCACAGAATGGTATATTATAAGAAGTCATGTTTTATCTAGTTATGACAATAATGTAAACAATAACAAAAGATCATGGTACAATAAATTGGATTCCACACATTATATGATACCATGTGATTTTGATTAAATCTTCAAAATTATCAATAATGTTTGAGTGGATCATCATGTGATATTGATTTTAAAGTTATGAATATATAAATAAATAATATTTACATTAAGACTTTTGATGAAAAAATTATAATACAATTTAATTTTTTAATACATTTGTGATTTCATTAATATTAAAAAGGTTTTTAACACTTCCATTTTATCATTTGTTCTTTAAGACTGACGTTAATGGGGTCCAGTGAAGGATTTCAACTTCTATTATTTTATAAATGATGCTAAAATCACACTTTCATTTGTGATTTCATTTTCGTCATACCTTTATGGTTTCCATTATGGGTAAACGTGATATCTTCATTTAAGGAAGTGCAGACTACCGCCCCCTCAAAGTGATTTGATTTGTTAATACCATATGTGGTACGTATAAAGGATATATTTAATGATATTATATATTATACCATACTAGAATTAAAATACTATTATGTATCATTGTGTTTTAATTCCATTAAATATGAAATAGAAATGGAAGTAGCGTTCATGCGTACGTACAACTTACCGTCTCCATGAACGGTACATTTAATTTCTTCTTTAAAAATGTTATGTAATACCATAAGTACATATATATAATGGATATATAAGTAATATATTACATAAAAATTATGGATATCATTCTATAATTATAACATATATATATATCTATCATTTTGTTTTAATTCCATTAATATGACAAAAAATGAAAGTAGCGTTCATGAGTACGTACAGCCTATCGTCTCCATGAATGATGCTTTTCGTTTTTTATCTCCAAATTATATGGAATAGTATGAAATTAATATTTACTGGATATATATGATATTTTAATCATTAATAGTATTCTGGAAATTATTTACTTATAACTACATGGGCAATCTTTTTTCAAACAAGTTCATTTTTGACTCATGTACCAAACATTGGCAAAAACGTCTGATATGAACTAACATTATTAAACAATTATTATAACATTATAATATGTCATATGAACTGAATAATAATCTATAAAGGAGGTACATAGGCAATTATTAATTGACCAAAGTTTATTATTCAGGAATATAAAGAAACGAACAAGACAAGTTGGACTTGAGGTAAGGGATCCTACTCCTCTCTTTCTTTTTAAGTACACTCTTTTATGTCATTGCTTTTAAGATCATCTTTCTTGTGATTGGGATGTAATTTTATATTACTATTACTGTAATTTTTATGTTCATATGATGAGATACCCTATTCTCTCTCATCAATCCATTTTGGATGTTTTGAGTGGTGCCGTTAGGCTGCCGATTTTTTCGTAAAAGATCTAACCACTCTGTTTCTTTTTAAGTACTCTCCTTTATGTCACTGCTTTTAAGATCCTCATTGTTATGTTGGGGGATGTTATTTTATATTCCTCTTTCTATAAACTTTATGTTAATTTGATGACATACCCTACATGATCTCATCAATCCATTTTTGTAAGTTTTATGTGGCGCCGTTAGGCTATTGTGCTTTCATAAGGGATTTTTCAACTCACTTTTATTCCCGTGAGATTTATGCTACATTTGCCACAATTTCCTTGAGTGGTGTATGTACTCCCCATTATTTTACTCATTGTGTAATATACTTTCTTTTATGAGTATTTACATCAATGTTGTATTGTCCTTCTTTCACGAGGTGTATGTTTCGAAAGATACCCATGTCGGTAAGGGAACCTTTCACCCTCATATTTTTAAAATACTTATTTTTTGGGTCTTTTAATTTAAATATTTTTATGTGGGGATATGTTCTCATATATCCTTATTGATGTAAATTTTATGTCCAAGTGATGAGATCCCCTTTTTTTGATGTGACGTTGTTAGGCTGTCAAGGGAACTTCTTAACACAATTTCGATTTCTTTGGGTTCAACATGTAGTTATTGAATATGTCATCCTTTGAATATGTGTGAATGACCTTTGATTATTTTACACTTAATATCCACTTATATTTGGTGTATTCATTTGTCACACATAATTATGTAATTGATTTATCCTTAAACCAAGGATACCGTCTTTGTAAGGGACTTCGTCTCAATCTCATTTCATTGAGGCATATTCTGTTTTATACACAACATTCTTCTATACGGTGTATAAACCCCTTTCACATTTACGTTTATTCAAAAGGAATCTTTTTTATATGAAGTGTTTATTAAATGAAAAAAGGGAATGTTTTTGTCGTACGTATGAGGCGACAACGACTTCTCCGCCGCCGTGACCGTTATTTGAGTTTCTGCTTCCTCTACAAGCCATACATTCTTTTTAAAAGAAAAATAAATACCATGTTTTAATTTTATTTTATTTTGGTATTGAAAATGGTTTTCATAATGTTTTTATATCAATGTGTTGTATTGATATCTTGTGATTGAAAGGTGGAAATATTATGTTTCCTTTATGCATGTTTTATGTGATACGATTATGTTGAGGTTCTTGGGAATTATTATGAAGACGGGTGGTTCCGTGATAAACTAAGGGCGGGTGAGCCCGATATAGCTCTCCAATGCATTGGATAACGCGAAGGAGTGAAATGTTAAGGTTTTTCCGAAGAGATTTAGTGAATATACTGTGATGGGTATTCCAAATGTAACGAAGAGGGTTACTCCCTATGTAAGAATGTTATGAATGCCTCAAGTTACCTTTTATGTCTTATGATTTCTATGATTTATTCATGATTTGATGAGGTATGTTAAAGTGGCTTTGTTTTACGGGTAAAATATGATTTCACTCTTATGTATATATGAACTCATGTTTCCTTTCCATATTTTTATAACCCTTACTGAGATTTTCATGCTCATCCCAAGTTTTTGAAATGTTTTTCACAGGTCAAGGGAAAGGTAGATGATGTGATGATAGTGTCAAGGATGTGTCAATAAAGAATCCTTGTTTTATTTTAAATATGTTTCCGTTGATGGTAAGAATGAATACTGTCTTTTATGTAACCACTTTGTTTGAATGTGGAATGAAATGCATGTTTCATGATCTAATTCTCTAAAACTATAAACTTGAAAAGATCCTCAATGTGTAATCTTTTAATAACTCAATATTAAGTAAGGTTTAAGGCTGGGGCCTTACACTTATGGATTTTGAAAAAAATGGGCACAATTTAGTCTATTAAAAATTCAAATTACGACATGTCCACCACATATAAATGGCCTCATTCTATCACATCATATTAAATATTACAATATCCTTTAACTTGTGAAAATCCAACCAAAATACATTCCTTACATCCATACCCACACACTAGAGTCATTAGTGTTATTATCAACGTAACATCCAAAGATTTCATGAAATGTAATATTTAAAATTAATTGAAATTTTATGATTGATTTATTTTAAAATAGTGATTAGTTTAATTTTTGTTATACCCTACACCATGTTTTTCTTTCACTTCATGTGACATTGATTTTATTACATAAATATTGTTACACGCAAGGCTGAGTCATACTGGACAAAATTATACTATTATTATTATTATTTAACTGATAGTTATCTCTTAGCCATTGGAATAACATAGATGAAGAAAATTTAAAAAATTGTGAAAATTTGGTTTATTCATTTTTATAAAATAAATCTTTTTTTTCGGTAAATTATAAATAGAAACAAAAATCATTTGAATATAAAGGATTTGTTTTTATGAAATACTATTTTTATATCCAAAAATGAATTTTATCATTATAAATTATATTAATAAATATTTGTGAAGTTTATTAGTGACGTATTTACATTATATATTCAATAAATAACTTATTTATTCATCCAATAATGTTTATAGGAATAACATTTGAACAAATCACAAATAATGAGTGAAAAATGTTTATTTTTATAATGTACATTTTTCCAACATTTAATGAAATAATTGTTTCAAAATTAAAAACTGAAACTTTTTTAAATTTTAATTGAAAAATTAATTTTATTTTCATTTTTTAGATAAATTTTATATTTTTTTTATTTCATGGTATTTTTATGTGATGTTTCATTTTTTTATGAATTTTTAAAAATACTAGTTTGTAATTGAATACTACTATCTTTCTAAATAATTTATACGATAAAATTATATTTTTAAATGGAATTAGTGAATAATTATAGAAATTTTATAACATTTAATAAAAAATACCTGATTTTAATAAATTTTATTGTAATTTTATATATAATAACTTAGTAAACTTTTGGACAATTTCACTTTTAAAACTCGCTTTCTAACCAAGTATACAAGATTAATTTAATATTAAATTCTTAGACTTATTTTATTATAATATGAAAAAACAGACACAAAATTTTAAATTTTCATAATTTATAATATATATATATGTTCATTATATTTTTAAATCAGCAATATCTTTAAAATAAATTAAAATTAATTACATCGATTAAGGTAAAAACAAGATTACGTAGTGATAAAACCTTAATATTAAGGGGGGGAATGACCTAGAAACATTCCTAAAACATATTATTGGTACATATTAAGAACATTTACAACCTAAATCATTTATTGACACAATATAGGGTATACCTCCAAATAATTTTTTTATATTAACAAATAATTCCACTCTTCATCCATTATAATAGGGTACTCACCACCTCACATATTCATAACTACCAAGACATTTGTATTTTAAAAAATATTGTCATTTTATCTACCAATATCTACCCTCTAATCCTATATCCATCACTTTTAGTATAAATAAAAATAAGGATGCCCTTTGGTGCAGTCAAAAAGGACTAACCTAAAGAAGGGGTAATAATATTCAATGAGAAGTTTTTATATTTTTTTCTCCACTCATTCAATTATTCTTATTCTTTTATTATATAATTATCTCAATATTATAAATATTATTAGGTGTTGTAATGCTATTGTTCATACCTATAGCTACACTCAAATCCATAAAAAGTGGAGTGAAACCACCATTTGTGTGTACGGTGGACTACCACAACATGATAAGATGTCATTCATTTTCTATTACCACCAATCATGATTGGGAATACTGATAGACATAAAATGGTTATATGATATATATGTTATTTATGACTTATTAATGTTTATTTTATTATTATATAATTCATACATTCATTCATTCAATTTTTTTGGAATATGATAACATCATTTGTGGATCTGTGGACTCCAGCCATCTCAAACCGATGTGATTCATTCATACATTAGATGGAATGTACTAAGTATGGTTTTAATAAACATATATGTTATAAATGAAATCTATATAATATATGTTTCATAACCATATATCTATTCATATCACATATCATTTTATTCCTTCCATTTCACACACTAAAAATATGTGATTTCATTCATCGATGTGTGGACTACTACATCCATAAAGTGATGGGATTCTTCCTTTTTCATCATCATAAGCCCCAATGTTTTATTGGACTGATAATTTGAGCATAAATATGAATTTTTTCTATCAAATTCATGTGAGTTATAAAATGGCATTTTCCACTAGCATATGATCTAAGATAATTTTTTAAACACTGTGTTGGTTGCGAAATAAATCATTTACCTTATATTAGAGTTTGGTAGAAATAAAATCCCTTCAAATTCTAGAAAAATAATTAATAATTTATATTTATTGAGTTAAATATTGATTTATTTATGCATGTTTAATAGGAAATATTTTTTGAACTAAGATTCAAATGGATATTTTTTCTCCATCATTGAGATTGGAATGAAGAGTTTTTCATATCCATGACAAAAACTCGTGTAGGTTTCTTGGGCCATATGGGTCCCCCTTTTATTTTTCTTTTTCGTTTATTTTTATCCCTTTTCTTTTTCTATGTTTCTTTTATTATTTTCTGCATAGATTATCTAATATGATCCTACTGTCTATTCCTCTAATGACCAATGATGGGAAGGGAGAGGGAGAGAAAAATTAATAGATGGTGATAGGGAGGTACAATCAGAGAGCTTGAGATTTGTTGGGTGGACATGTAGTAACTATAGACCATGGAAATGAGAGAAGATTTGCAGGATTCCATTGAAAGGTATGCATTTTTATTTTTTACCCTTTATCCCCATATATTTACCATTTTATAGTTCTAATCCCTATATATAAGTGTTTTTGGACCCTTGTGTCCTGATCATTAGTTTTTGGGAATGAAATTGGGGTTTTAATTCATTTCAATGGTTTTTCGTTTGGGAAATACCTTCTCCACAACATGTGGATTGGGAGAAAACACCATGTATTCTTTCTATTTAGGGAAAATTATGTTTTCAATCTATGTTATATGTAATAGGGTGTACACTGTGTGTACTAGGGCTCAACCATATAACAGTGTACATAGAAATGAAACCCATGTAGGTTCTCCTTCCATGTAAAGTACATGACCAAACATGGTGTGGGTGGAACGACCTATAGAAGTACACGACCATTCCATGAAGATAGAATTATATTGTTAGGGACACAAGTAGGTACACATTGTAAGTTATACATAGTTTACCCTTCTTAAAAAAATGTACTTAAGATTTTATATTGCAATTTTTAAAGAGGTACACATGCAAGAGAGACATTGCGAGTACACATTTTGTTCTAACGGTGACACACTGTGTTCTAACCCATTTTCAATATTTTGACTGTTTTTCATGTATTTTCACCCATAAATCAGAATTTGTCCTAGGATTTTTCTATTATGAGTATCATATTAATATAGATCATGATGCTTGGATTCTTAATGTGTTTTGAGGATCCCTAGGTAGATTTTCATGCTTTTTTATTATTGGAGATGTTCTTCCACTAGTGGTTGAATCCATCATCTCTCGAGAGTGTGACTTGATCTGAGATGGTACATGACATATCTCTCATGACTGATGACATTGTAGATTCTCCCAAATTGATTTATCCCTTGTGAGAGGTTCAATTCTATCCCTAAGGTAATGGGAATAGTTTTAATGGACCCCTTATAGGATTCCTCTTTTTACGTGTCAACTAAGAGGATACCATGTAAGATAACTACATCTTCTTCCTATTACCCAGGGTAACCAATGGGATTCATTTCCTTAAATTATGACATAAGGAATCCATTGTAAGATCACTTTTATTTCTTATCATTCCAAGGATCTCATGTAGGAAGACTCTACCTTGTTACTCATTTGAGTGGGTCCACTATAGGATGTCATTTCTTATGTACTGTCTGATGATACCCAGTATTATTTGTTTGTTTCATTACCATTATATGATCCCTTATAGGATTCATCCTTCACTACTGCTTCTAGGAATCCAATGTAGTATTTCATGACTTATGTATGTACCTTGAGGGTCCAGTGTATGATTCCTTATCTACCATTTCTACCGAGGATCCCATATAGGATGGCTCTTTTGTGTTTTTCCTTGTTAAAAACAATGGCTACATGAATGTGTTATATAACTTGAGATAGTACATTAGGTTTGTGTATATATGGTGGAAGAGGTCACTTTAGAGCATGTTCTATACCTATATTACCATGGGGATATGAAATATGTGTTAGTAATAGGAATTCCTCCAATATCACTCATTTTATTATACATTAACTTTTTTCCTGTTGATGTAGCGATGATTACCAGATGTGATTCCTATATAGTTGTTATTGTGCCTAATGTGATTCATTGATCATTATCTTTCATATTCCTGGATGTTTTTTCTAATATGCAGCTTTTGAGACATGTTATTTCTTAATATTATTTATATACATAGAGGTACTACCCAGAATGTGGCTATTGAGCTTTCATATTTGATTATTATGATTTTGGAATATTAAATGGGGAATCCTATGATAAGGTTGTTGATTGTATGATTATGATATAAATTCATGGAGTCCCTAGTAATTATACTTGTGGATGACTCAACTCTCTTATGTTATGAGGTTGATTCTGATCTCATCGAGTTGTGAAATGATGAGTATAATTATGCTCTCATTCAATTATTAGTTAATGAATATTATTATTATCTCCTCATCCTAGTGTTGTCTATGGATGTTTAAGATATTCCAAACATCTAGTATATAGAGGATGATTACGATCTCCTCAACATGTACCATATGGTGGACAACAATGTTCCACTTCATTTCTTATATGGTGAGGAGCTCAAGATGTTTTATCTATGATCATGCCTATGAGAATTATTCTTTATTATGGTGGTTGATCAGGATGTCTCATACCTATGAGTTACCATAAAATATTTATCTCATTAGTGTAGGAATTATATCACACCAGTGATCTCTCTAATAGATCACCTTTGTGTCTTACTCATAGGTTTCATCCTAGTCACAATCTCATAAATAACTATGTACCAGGGACTACAGATTAGAAATTTCACTATATTTACAAGGAATGAGATCTATATTATCTTGATTTTGTCCATTAATAGGATATACAGTTGTTCTTACATTTAACCCCTCAATAAATGGATTGGATGTGAGTACATGTGAACCCATAGTTATGAAAAGTATTCCCCTATGATGAAATAGGTTTCTCGAGAAATTTCTAATTTTTATCAAATAAGATATATGTTGATTGATATTACAAACAATGAGACCAACTTAATTTTAATGGGATTGAGTGGGATGACATAAAACTCAATTCCCATGCAACAAATGTCGATTAAAATGGTATTATATACCTGAATATGAATTGTGGATTTGTTTTATGTTATTTATCTCACCTTACTCCTGAATATTCATATTTTTGTATATATATATATCGGTATGTAACTATAAATGTGTGCATATATAGATGTGGACATCCATCGTGGAACATTTATAGTTTACTAGGATTACATTCCCAAGGCTTGACATTGGTTACAAATTTTATTCATTAATTACCTTTTTAGTTGTGTCTCAGCTAAGCTGAACATATTTTTTTGCATTAACTTATAGAATCATATTTATAAGTTCATCATTGGGGTATCCAATTGAGATTATATATCAACCAAACACATGAACCTTCATGTATGTGTATACAAAATATATACATATCATTTTTATCAGATGTGAATGACAGATAGGGATGAGACCTAATGTTTTATCAACATGCAGAGGTCCTCTTGTGGGTTATTCTGAATGGGCTGGTTCAGTTCGATAGTGTGTGGAGATTGGGTATCTTGTTTGGATCAGTGTTAGTAGTAGAACCACATATGTTTATTTTAGTTTCATTAATACTCATGTATCTTTATATTCATCCCAGTCGGTGACTAGTGCTGTATATATGGAATAACTGTTTGGTATTTTATAAACTATTTCATTTACTATAATATCGTGTACTATTTCAGTTTATTTACTGATTTCAAACTCAGTTTATATTATGATGTGTATGATACATAATATTTTTTTTGTTTTCCATTCTCTTATATAAGGTTTTAGTATAACCGAAAGCACACCCAAGCCCTCTATTATAGTTAGAAGCATCTTTTTTATAATGATGTGCTATTGAGCAACATAAAAAATATGATTAAGGAACTATTTTTTTGGCATTCGGGATGGGATGCCACAAAGAGGTATCAAAGGGATAATTTTTTTCTGGTCCATACTATTTGGGATATGGTAGAAAAGAGTACTACGAATGCATTGGCACCTAGGATGGATTTCAGATTGGTAAATTATGAATACTTGTTCAGATAAGAAATCATGGTTTCTAGGTTATGGGATTTATATACTAATATGTGATGTTATAGTTACATGTGATTTCTCCCATGATAGATTCACATGTTATGTTTATGTAATTATTCACTAATGATATCTAAATCTTGTCCATTGGAAAGTGGTTAGAGATGGATTTTCACTCTTGACTAGCAAAGGAAATAGGTGTCCCATTCAGCATCATTGGAATATTGGATTCACATCATATATGATTGCAAGTGTATGATTTTATTTAAAACTCAGCACTCATTATATTTTTCATATATATATATACATATATTTATATACATATTTATGAAGGAAGGTGTTGTGGTTCTATGTTGTCGCATTTTATTTGATGCTTATGACTCAGTAGTCATGAACGAAAGGTGTAGTGACCCATGTGGGTTGATATGGAATGTGATTCCCTTATTTCATACACCATATATGGGTTTTTTATGTCATGGATACATAGTCATATCGTTTAGTATGACGCTAATATATACCATTACACCTAATGTAAACTAGAAATCAAGGGGATATTATCATATACATAATCCATGTGAGTATCAATTCGATCTCATTTTATGCATTGGTATTATAACATCTAATGAGTTCTTTCAAACAAAGTACCTTGGTGAGGATCAATACCTTATAGGCTATGTTATCAATTTTCACCCCTGTAGATCATCTTGATCATTACCTTCAATAATGATTTTTCATATTTTGGGATTGGTTGTTATACCTTGTGACCCAGTTTTGAGATTTATTCTATATATATCTGTGGTAGATCTAGAGTCCCTTAGTTTGACTCAGAACCTTTTATATTGATTCCAATTATACTCAAAGGAAACCCATGTGAGAGATGTTGGAAAATTAATTTATATTCATTTTTAAGAAGTGATCTTGGTTTTGTGATAATTTTGATATTGATTCTTGATAGGTGTTTGAGTTTTGTGTTATAGGCATATTGATGCCTTCACCTTTTTTCGGCACCTAGGGTGCTAGTTTTTAATGATTGGATTTAATTGAAAGAATATTTTATGTTCCATTCATGGTTTTCTAGTGAATCTTCTATTGCTAATGTTGTTTGGTTATGGGATGACTCCCTTGAATTGAACGATTTTGGGTGATGGATGGTCATAGAATAAAATCACGCTATGGGTGGGGTGACTGATTTTTAGGATGATTTCAATGGATGATTATATATTATATTGACTAATGTTACTTGTATCATGGTGACCTTATTCTTATATTGGATGACTTAGAGGAGCGTGATTTGGGTGATAAAGGAATATGATGGGTTCGAGGTTTACTCTTTAAATCCTAATCAGTGAGTGACAGAGTGTGTGATGAGTACAAATAGTTATAATAATTTTAGTGACATGAAAACCATATAATTTTGATTAAATTATTAATGTACTTCCATTGTAGAGGAGAAATAACGAATGAATATATAACATCTTTACCTGAATCCCCACTAAGACAGTGGTCAGACCAGTCAACACATGGCCTGAAGAGCACCTCCCCATACACAAATGGCTATCGACTAGAAGCGAGGGTCTCTGGAGGAGATACTGGGGAGACTATAATCAATTATTAGAGTTATGAAATGGTATAAAAAAGTAAATAATAATCAATACAGTAAGTAGTATATCGCGATGATAAAACAGAAGAGGAAAAATGTTTGTATTTAATATAGTAAAAGTGGGCAATGCTAGTTTACATCCTAGATGGATGAATGACACGATGAATATACATATATTAATGTAGTAAATAGTACAGATTCATCTCAATACCAAACAAAAACAATGAAAAGACAAAAAAAAAATATATGGGTGATCTCATTGAGCATCTCAATCTATCTCTCGTCCCATTGTACATATCTCTTGGTTAAAGAAACACAACCAACAACCTAGGTCATGAAAATATAAGATCTACTCAGATAACAAGGGTGCTTGGGAATTGTGTGATATATAGATTATAGAATTCCATCACCCCTTAATATCTAGACCAATACCTCTAGTGTAATCTTAATTAAATAGTGTTTAAGTATGAAGAATATTAATATATGGAATAAAATAACATCACCCATCTTAGTTCACATGAGACACCTATTGACAATACAATTTTCAGCCCATGGATGGTGTCTGAACATGTAATTAGTTCATTAATTTATTAGGACTTGTTTATAATTAAGTCATCTATTAACAATCATGAAGGATCCATGATGTAACAATCCAACATGTGATGATATCAACTAGTTAATTCCAAAGGTAACGAACAAGGAAATGTAGACCTCATGGGTAAACGACATTATAATAACAATAATCTGGATTAGGTTAAGAGTGTAATCCAATGTACTTAATCTAATGAATTCTACATTAAGATATATTTAGAGTCCAAGGTGTTCATCCATGGTAAAATGGGGATAATTAAAGACTGTGACCTATGTGATTTTACCACAGAACATTCTTATCAATGCCAGATCCATGGAGTATATTCAAGGAATCCATTACTACTATGTGAGGTATCTAGTGGTGTCATGGTGGGAATCCAATAATAGAAAATTATTGATATCTATAATGGTATCAACCTAAGAAATACTCATCCCTAAATTGGAATGTGGTTCCCAATTTTTCAAGGCATTCCATGATAATAATCCAATTTGAGATCATGTTAGGCCATCCATATTTGACAATGAGGTAAATTAATTTTTAATTTTGTTTAATCCTTTCCTTTCATTACTTTGAAAAGTTCATGTATCTTGAAACAATTCATATAATCTATTTAAGATATATTTAATAATTAAGTTTCACCCCATGACCTTTTATTAGTATTGTATGTGGTGCTGTATACATGAAACCTATTATTTAATTATGATCATGAGTCCATCCATGGAATTCGACCAACGGAATCCACGTATCAGCCTAGGTATGAGTATTATAAACCATTGAGTCCTTCCATGACATTCCAACATGGGAATCCATGTATCACCAAAGGTATTAATAGCATTCAAGACATTCAAAAAATTAAATATTCTCATTTTATGGTTTATTATCACGAATAATCCATTTAACATATATCAACACATTCAATGTTCCAAATCATTTCAATTGTAATCATATTTCTCCATGGGTAACTTATGTAGTGTCAATAGAAAAAAAGGCAATCACTTACACAAGAAATTCCAATCTAAAATAATGATGAAGCAGTTAGATGATGCATTGAAACTTTTTTCATTTAAAAGGGAAACATCATTATTGTAATAAAATTAGGGGTGTTGTCCTAAACATTACATAGTTCAAACATAACATCAAGTCAATACATAAATATCAATACAAAAATACAAGAATGAATAAAATTCCATTGAATACTTTTATCATGAAGAAATCACACCTCCATTGGAGGGGTTTTATTTTGAAATCATGATATTATTATCACACAAATCATTTAATAAATTTTGATTTTTAAAGAGTGAAAGATTTTAAATTAAATTTTAATTGTAATTTAATGTAAATACATCAGTGCATTAATTCAATTCTATCAAAAGTTTATGAAGCAGTTGATTAAAACATTTACCCAATTTGAGGACATGGAATGGGACCATAACATGGGGTGGAATTTATTTAATATAAATAAGGTGACCTGAAAATATCAAACCACTAGTAATTGGACCGCACATGAATTCATAAACAATCACATATATATATATATATCTTTAATAAAATACACATATTCACCACACAATTATGGAATATGAACAATGAGGACATATATATATATTATACATAGCTTATGTATATGTGTGTGTGCCTTGAATCATTGATCGAAACTCACTATATCATTATAAGACCTCAGAAGTAATGCAACGTGGAATATCACACCTCGATTTAAATACTATGGACTTATAAACAACAAAAGTCAATAAATTATAGGCTTTGAAACCAATAAACAAGTTTATAACCATACCCAACATGACACTGACATGCCAAATTGGATCCACCGGCCTCACACATGGTGGAAGATGTCTAAAAACTCTTGAATGAATACCAAAAGATTATTCACACACCCTATCAAAGGAAGAAACCCAGAATTCGTGTTTATTGAAACCCTATGTTCAGTCACAGCTCCCATGACAATGGAGACACCAAAAATATCCACAAAATGTTAGAGGAACGAGGCTTACAACATTGAATAACATACATAACCCCAAGATATCTTGAATAAATGATGCACTAGAGGGGATCCAAAGAGAGGAGGTTTTCACCTTGGGATTTTTTCTATAGGGGTGATTAATACCTACTAGATACCGCATCAAGGAGGGTTTGCTAATGGGTGTTGTAGCTATTGAGAGGGAGAGGGAGCATGGGTCGTTCTTGGTAATGTTATGGGGAGAGGGGATCATGAAATACGGGGGGGAGAGACCCTTTCATGTTGTAGGTATGGTGTAGGATAGGCCTCCCTTTGGGTTTTATAATAACCTATCAAAAAATTAATAATAATAATAATCATCAACATAGACATAATCATACTAACAATAATAATATCATTATTATCATTTATAAAAAAATATTAATTATTTAAAATTATATATTTAATAATATTTAAGAAATTATATTTTTATCATTTAATTAATTTAACTATTAATTTTTAATGAGAGTATATTTCTTGCAGTTTAGGTTTCATATATTTGAAAACCGGGCCCCAATCATGAGCCCTCCACTTGTTACCTGAGCTCCCCACATGGGTTAGCCGAGCAATTTGCAAAACCGTTAATAGCTCGTACATACTTTGTTGTCCACATAGAACAATCCACATTACTTCCTGAAATTGGATATATGGTTTCATACAAACCATTATCTCAGTGCATCCCTATTAAAATCATGATTTTATGGGTCAAGTACTCCTAAAACCCCTCGATCTATCTAGGAAACTGGTGAAGCCTTTACCATAGCCCGATAACATCGTCATAAAAACATTCCAACCCTTGTAAATTCATTTCGAAGATCAGTTTTTATATATGACTCATCCATTAAACAATAATGATAAAAACCATCAAATTTTGACCTGATTAAAAAACCTGAGACTCTACATAATGTGGTACTATAAAATGGTTGAGCTCTAGAAAAATATAAGTCAGGTTTTCACAAGAGGTGTGTGTGACTTAGAGGGAGCTGAAAATTCTATTTCAATGAAATATTATTAAACTCATGGATAAATATTATCATGTTCTATCATGATTTCATCATCATTATGATGAGAGAGCTTTGGTGTTAATCCAATCTTCTTTTATTTTAAATGTTTTTCACACGTTGAGGAAGGAATCCAATTGAGATATTGTTCGTTGAGTTGTATAAGGTAAAACCTATGGTGGGGAGTGCAACATTGGTCAATTAGGGGCGGTGAATCATTATTTATTTTTATCATTTGTGTTTACATTGGGATGTTAGGCTTTGAGATGGTTTTGTAATGATGAAAAGGGTATACCTATGGAAGGAAGTTCCAAAATGTGTTTAGTTAAATGTCTCCTGTGTAGGAAAAAGTTGTTTTCACTATGAGACTATTCATTGGATATTTCATATATCATGTTTTTTTATGTGTGGGTGTAGAGTATGGATTCCATTCATTCCACTAGGAATCTTAGGCTCCTTAAGGTTTATAGTGGAAAACTCCGAAGGTCCCATGTTTTTTCCAGACTGTAGTATTTATCCAAGATATATATTTTATCTCTCATATAATTTTATGGGTTAAAATTGTCATTTTCTATTAAAATATGAGCTTGGAAAATTTTTATGAATAATATTTTGGTCCCATAATAACGTTTTCACCCCAGGATAAGACTTTGGTAGAAATATGAGCCATTAAAATTTAAGTGGAATAAATAATATTTCTTATTTTAATATATTAAATATTAATTTATTCACGTAAGTTTTTTTGAAAATATCTTTTTAATAAAGAATTAAATAAGGATTTCATCTCTTATATAGTTTTTATAAATGGGTTTTTATACTGGGCGGGTCATAATCTAATGTTGGGAACCAGGTCCAGTAGGGGGGCCTTTTCATATTCTCTTTATTTTCTTTTCATTTTTTCTATTTCTTTTTTTATTTTACTTTTCATTTATTCCTCATTGATTCTCAAATATACCTCAAATGGACCACATTTACTATGGAAAATGATAGGAAGTGAGAGAGAGAGAGAGTGTAAGGGAGAGAGGGTGATAGGGAGGTAGCAAATTTGATCTCAAGAGGTTCCAGATTGAATGCCAACAACAATGGACTATAGAAGTGGGTGAAGCATCAACAAATTCTTCCCAAAGGAATGATTTTGGTGTTTTATCCATATACCCTATTAAATGTACTATTTTATTGTATTAATCGGCATATATGATTTTTATTTCTCCATGTGTCCTATTAAACTATATTTTGAAAATAAATAGAGGTTTTTGGGTGCTTATGGGGGTTTCAATTAATGAAAACCCGTGTACACAGTGTGTCATTTAGAGAATACACACTGTGTGTTCATGGTATTTGGAGAAGAAGATGTTTTTGATGTACCTAAAGTGTACTAGGTTGTATATGAGATGTACTAGGAATTTAATATGTAGCCAAGTACCCGACAATGTACCCATATAGGGGAACATATCATGTAATGTACATAAACAGACACCTTTTGGATCCACACGATGTAGAAGTACACAACAATGAAAATTACATGGACATTACATGGGAGGGACACGAGAATGCACCAAATATAGAGTAGCTTCTACATAAAAATATTGCATGTCATGTATATGGTAGTTTACATGCCATGTATTCCATAAGTACATGCTAGGTGGGAATTTGAGAGAACACAGAGTGTACAGGATGACACACCATATATTGCCACTTTTCCCACCCTTTCATAGTTTTTTGTTTCATTTTCCCCATGAGTTACGATCAGAACCATTTGTAGTTCATTATAATATTTCTTTTAGATCTCTATTGAAATACCCATGAGGGGTTTTGGGGTTTTCTATTCACTATTTCATTTATTTTCTTAATGGATCGGTTCTTCTTCCAATGATCAAATCCAGTGTCTCTTCAGAGTGAGACTTGTTCTGAGATGAGGCATGTGCTATCAATCTTGACCAATTCCTTTGTTTCGTTTCCCATAAAGAAGTCCCCCATATGAGTTTTTCATTTATGGTCATGAGTCATGTGAATAGTTTCCTAATAACCCTTATAAGATTCCCTTTTTAAATTTTTACCTATATGATCCAATGTAGGATGCCTATATCTTCTTTTTCATGGAAAGGGTCTCTTCTGGGATGCCTTTACTTATGCGATGGCATAGGTAATTCCCAATAATGTGATTTTTCCAACTTACTATTCGTAGGATCCCTTATAGGATTCTTATTAATTTTTCCTCTATTAAGAGGGTCCCTTGTAGGATTCCTTTTAATATTTACCATCTATGGATCCCTTATAGGCTGCCTCTTTTTCCTTGACTTTATAGGATCCCCAATTTGAATCTTCTTTTTCCTCTACTATAATGGATCCCATGAATGATTATTTCAATTATTCATGGAACTTTAGGATCCCATGTAAGATTCCTAATTTACCTTTTCGACTGAGGATGTCTAGTAGAATATATGTTTAATGTTTTGACATGAGAGGCCTATTAGGTGCCCTGATGTGTGACCATACAAGATATAATATGTCTGTTTTTTTGGATATGGTAGAAGGTTTCACCTTAGAAAACATGATTTACATGTATTCTCATGGGGTTGTGGATGAAGTGTTTCTTTTCAGGATTCGACCACCCTCGCTATGTTTTTTATACTTTTATTTATTTACTACTGATTCAACGATGATTTCCAAATGTGATTCATAGTTAGTGGTTTTTGAACTCAGTGTGAGATATATTCCTTTATCATTGGTATGTACAACGGTTCTTCATAGGATCCAGATTCAGAGCAATGTTATTTGTTATTTTGATTTATATATACATAGGTACTACCAGGAACATTCCTTTAGAGCCTATGTAATTGTTTACTATATTATTTGGATTTCTAGATTTTCTTTCTCAGATTTAGATGTTTGGACTATGATTATGATATATTGTAATGGTGTTTATAGTAATTATAATCATGGATGATTCTGCTCTCCCATGTTATGAGGATGACCTCAATCTCCTTGAGTTGTTATAGGATAAGGATGATTATGATATCATCAGATCATGGGATCATGAGGATGAGTATTGTCTTCTAAACTACTAGATTTTTATGGATGATTACAATCACCTTGGAATGTGGTATATAAAGGATTTATAAACTCTCTTCAGACTATGGTGAATAGAGGATTACTACACTCTCCACAATTTTTCGTATGGCAATGATCTCTAAATTTTCTCTTTATGATAAGGATTATGATTCATTTACATTATCATTGTGGTTGAGCATGGAATTCCATAGATCTGATTAAATTTCACATTTGGATATCCAAGGGTGGGCATGAAATCCAAACTATGATCTCTCCAATATATTTCTTAAGGTTCAAACACTTATGGTTCATCTGAGTCATAATGTCAGGACCGAAAATGTGACACGACCTAGGACAAATTCAATGGACTAGATATACCTATAATGGTGACCATGGTGTCTAGATCATGTCCATTTATAGAATTTATGGATTTGATTCCATGGAAAACTTATTTAGAATGACTGGAGGTGAGTATGGGGGAACCATTGGTTAGAATGAGTTCCCCCAGTGGTGACATAGAATGCACAAAGACATTTCTAGTGTTAGATGATGAAACTATATGTATATTAGGATTACAGAACATGAGATTAACTAAATTATACATGTATTAAATGGAACTATGTCAATACCAACTCCCAAGGATAGGATGTCCATTCTATTAGGATTATGATCCCATTTATCTCATGATGATAAATTTTATGTTATTTCCTTCTACTTAAGAATGAATATTCATATTTATGTATAGATGTATGGGTATGTTAATATACATGTATACACATATTGATAATGAATTCCATGGTTGCACCATCCTAGTTGACCATGATTTAATAGATGATGTTAAACTACAGTTTCAGAATTTTTTTCTCGAGTCTTTGAAATGATTAGCTTATTTCTTTTAAATGCGTTTATAACAACATGTTTATAGGATTTTCACTGGGGTGACCTAATGAATTTATTTATCACCCCTGTATATGAACCTCAGCTAATTTATAGACCTTATGTATGATTTTTAGGTGGATCATAGTTGTATGATGGATAGAGATGTGTCCCATTGTTGCATGATCAAGCATATAGTCTCATGTGTTATCTTTTGATCAGGATAGTGTGGTTTAAAAGTGTCTAGAGACTAGGTATGTGGTCTATCTCGATGTTAGTAGTAGATTCTTGCAATTATGTTTCAGTTTATTTTGTACACTTATGTCTATATGGTCCACCTAGTCGGTGGAAAGTGTTGTATGTATTTCATTTCTATTAGGGATTTTATATCTTTTTAATTTATTATTACTACATGTTCTATTATACCCTATTAATAACTCTTGCACAATTCTTATTGTCTACAATGTATGATACATAGTTGTTTATGTTATTTTCATACTTTTAAACGAGAGATATGTATCCCCATTATCACACCATTTTCCCTATATACTAGTTTGGAGCCATTGGCATATGGGGGGGGGGGGGCTTGATGCCTTATTACCAATAGGCTCTGGGAACCGTTTTAGTGACATTTGGTCCATGAAATTACAAACACCAGATCAGATAAGTTATTTATAAATGTATATACAATATAATAATATTATATTTATGATATAAATATCATAATAGAATGATATATTTTATTTTCCATCTTTATATAATGATTTTTCAAAAATTGTAATGTTACTCAATCGTACTTATGACCTACCACATACAAGATCCAAACATTGGTTCATATTTCGTATCCTTTTATCATGTATGGGTTTAAAATTATAATTTATTTATAAATATGAATATTATTTCATGATTATTTTTATATATATTCTTGAATAGTGACCACATTTACCTTTTTTGGCCTATCAACGTTAGTTTGGACACATAAGACGAATAAGATAAAAACATTCGACTTAAAACTAAATGATTAAATACTTTTATATAACGTTTATATATTTTAAATAAATTAAATAATAAACTTGTAAATGTTTCTCATGGATCTAAATAATTAAAAAAAATATTATTCAGGATTATATATGACCGTCAAGTCGAATCTGACTCATGGTATGGAATTTTCAAACAACATTTTACATTTGTGAGATAAATGTCATATTATCAAAATAATTCTTTTGTGTGGTAGATATATTGACCTTTTGGATATATTATATCATGAATTATTTTATCATCATGGAATATAAATGATTAATTTTATGATTATTTATTTTTTGGGCTTCTAATTGAGATATTTCAACCATTGATAAGTGTTTCATCTCAATTTATATTCCATTGATACTTATTCTTTATTATACACATAATTACTGTTATGGAAATTATATAATTCGCTATAAAATATTAAATCTAAAATATAATTTATTTAATTCATTTAATGTTTCAATTGATTTTATTCTTCCTTGGATATCATGTTTAAAAAGGTACTCATGTATTAAAGGTTTTCATCTGAATTTTCATTCTATTTGGACTCATTTTTTACATGTCTAATTAAATTTTTATGACGAATATATTTACATATGATATGATATATCACCAATTTAATTTATATCATGATATTAAAAGATAAAGTTTATTTTATTATTTCAATGATCTCAGCATTGAAATGTTACTCATATTATAAGGGGTTTTCTCACTGACATCAATTTCTTTGATATTTTTTTCATATTCTACACAAAGTTATTGTTTTGAGGTAGATATACATAACATGATTTTGTTTTTTGATTATTATACATAATTTTATGAGTATATATATATATATATCCATTTGACAATCTCCTTTTCATGGGGTTTACTCTTTCATACTTTCAAAAACAAGAAATGGGTTTTTGTCCCAATTTTCTATCATTAAGACATTTTCTATATTATAAACTTATCATCTTTTATGAGTTGAATATACTAATATATTGAAATATAATATAAAGAATATAATTATTATCATGATATTATATAATTCATTTAACCTTATTCTTTCTCGGGGGTTGTGATTCAAATATTGCATTGTGGTATGAACACATGTAAATTTTTAATGATTATTTTATTAATGAATGTTTTAAATGAAATTTTAATGGATTATCAATTCATCTAAATCAATAAACCCTATAGTTAATTATTCACCAAAAGGGATATTTTTTTAATAATACCATCCTAATTATATCTCAATTTAGATTAATATTTTTTCAATTAATGTTTTATAGAAACTGCGACCTCACAACGAGATAAAATTTTTTTAAAGACATTTTTATAGAACCATTTTATTCTACATAATTTAATAATGTTATGAACGAGATAACAGTCGTTCCTCTGAGATTTTTATAAAAAAAACTTTAGAACTATTTATTTTTTAATGATACATGGAAATTTTACAGTGGGTTATATGATAAACTGTTGAAAGCTAGTTCTGCGATAAATCAATGATGGGCGGTTCGGTGAAAACCCGACAATCGATGGGTCTGTGATATCCCACTAATGAATTTTTCGTGGATTTAAATCATATGGTTATTTCATTTCAATGAGTTCTTATATGAGTAAAGAATAACTTATATCCTAATCATGTATATATTATCTTTGTTCTATCTATGGGTCAATATTGACTCTCAAGATTAAGATTGATATCCCATAGCTCATTAATATTGATCATAATGACTCTTTCCTATGAAATGCTTTCATGTTTTATAATACATTAATTTATGGGAATAACTTTTTATTTAATTTTATCATGTACTTTTATTTTATCATACACTTATGAATTCTTATCCTGATTGTTTATATTGAATTGTTAATGCTTATGTTTAACCATACTGAACATTAAAGCTCACCCATCATATCATTCATTTTAACAAGGTTATAATGAATGTGGTTGAATTATTAATGTCAATAAATGATTTCCAAAGGAATACATTGATGAATAAATGTGAAATAACAAAATCCTGTTTATGTGGGACAAAAGAACATTAATATTAAAGTGAATTGCTTATGTATAAGTAGTTCCTAATTCTGTAAAACTATATACCAAAATGGTCCTCCAAAATTTTAGTGATCTAATTATTATATTTTATGTTTTATGGTTTCGATGAAAAAAAAATTAGTTCACACATTTGATCATCAGAGTCGAGAATTTAATGTTTTGATTTCTGTATAGGGTCTGGATGTGCATGTTCTATGCTATTATAGATGGCATCGGTATTCGGTTTAGATTACATTGGATATTGATAATATTTCATATGATGTTATATTAAGTGTTATGTATAATGTCATTGAAATATATGAATAAGGTTGATCAAATGATTATTTTATTAATACATCCCACCTATGTTTTTTTATGAAGAGAAAATATTGAGGTTTTCAAGGATTTATTTGGATGTGTTTTATTGTCTTGAGGTATTGAGAATCCATAGGAGAAATGTGAAGTACTATTAATATAAGAAAAAATTGTCACCTTTAAATGAAATGTTACAACATAAATTCTAGTGGACATCCCATTGTCTCCTACGATGTAGTGGGGATTGAACCCATGATTCGAGGTTGATATGGGTTTAATGCTCATTAAATTCCCTACATGATTTCCTAGTTATTATGAAATTTTTTACCACTAAATATATTATCTATTGTAGAATCATATGGTATTTTACTTGAGAAATAATGTATTATTTCACTTGGATGAAGAAATGATAAAATTGTTCTAATATTTAGCGTTTGGACATAGTCATTAAATGATTGAATAATTTTAAAGACATTTATTTTTGGAATGATTTTAGTTAAAATTTAGGTAATATTATTAAATATCAATGTATAATATGTATTTTACTCATTTTCGTAATTATCATAACATATTCCAACCATTTTGGTTTCGGTTAATGTCTAATGATTGGTAAAATAATCTAACAATCCCTTTTGTGGTTATGTGGTCTTTACATGTTTATTTTTTTCTTCACGTTTAAGAATGTTCAATTTGAATTCTCATCATCTTTAGATAATATGAGATTATGGTAGAAATTTGTTAAAGGATGAAATTGTACTCCTCCTGTATGTATATTTATTTTTTATCTCTTGGTCTAGATGGTTCGATAATTATTTACCTATAGGAAAAAGATTGTGAAATAAAATTGTTATCTTAGTATCCTTAATTATGATGAAATGACGCTTTTTATAATTATCACATATTTATATTTTAGACCCCTAACAATCCATTGATCATTTAATTTTTTCTAATCAATGATATCAATCACTATCTATAAAAATTTATAGTTTTCTCCACTCCCCCAATGTTCTTATTATGTTGAATACTATTTATGCTTGTCTTCATGTGAAATTTGTGTTTCATACTTTACCTTTTTAATGGTATTCTTCATTAATTATTTTTATGTTTTTATTTTCAATAAATTAATTCTTAAAATATTAATACATTGAAAACCAAGATCATTTTGGAAGGAGATATTCATTTGAAGGGGGTGGGATGTGACATATTGATATTTAATGAAGTATATTCATTCAAATTAATTTAAATTAATTTATATATTTTACAACTCAAAATGAAAAATATGATTTTTATTATACACAAAAACAATTTTATAATTCACTACATGTAACAATTTCACTAATAATTAGTGTTACACGCAATGTCTAGTCTTACCTAAAAACACAAAACTATTAATAGAATTACCTAAAATTATTGTTATTGCATAACCATTGGAATAAACGGAATAAATAATATTAACTATGTTATGTAAATTTTTTTTACATATGTTTATATAATTAATCCATATGTTAAACATTAATTATAAATGGAAAAAATTACATGAATATAAAGGAAGTGTTTTTATGGAAAACACTTTTTAGGAAAAAATATTAATTTATTTTAATAAATTAAATTATTTAATATTACTGAAATATCTTAATGAAATTTTTATTTTATATATTCAATAAGATATTATGGAATAAATCAATTCTAATTGATATGTTTAGGATATAAAAACAATAATTATTTAGCATAAAAGTGCAGTTTTTCTAAAAGGAGGTTTTGTAGTCTTTTAATTGAAGATTGGTTTCAAAATTTAATTTTGAAAATTTTTATAATTTTTATATGAAAAAATAATATTATTTTTTCAATTTATAATATCGAAATTACCAATGGGTTATTTTTTTGGAATTATTCTATGAAGTTTCATTTTTTGATGATTAATAAAATGCAAGATTTTAATTGAAACCTGACTTATTCATTAATTTAATTTTTATATTATTAAATTATATTATGAATTTGTTTTAATTGGTAACTAAATAAATTTTATATAATATAATAATGATTACGATATTTAAATAATTTATATATTAATTTTAGATGTAACAAAATAGTGAAATTTTCAAAATGATTAATTTTAAATACCCATTTTCGTCAAGTCTATGGGATTAAATTTAAATTAAATATTTACAAATATATGATTTTTATTTAGAAGAATATGTTAATATTTTTTTAAGAGAATAATTTTTAATGTATAGTATGTTAGACTTGTGTTTTTACAAAAATGATTTGATAAAATTATTAATATTAATTAAATCGATTATGGGAAAAATGAGTTCACATTTTAGTTAAACCTTAATCATAAGTAGAAAATGACATATAAATATTTCCAAAACCCATTTAATTGAAATATTTAAATCATATACCATATTTTATCTAATTTTTTATATTATTGGATCCACATGATTTAAGGGAAGCCTCCAACTAGTGTTTTCAATTTTGTATTTACAAGAATGCCACTATTCCTACACTATAAAAGGGCTCCCACCCCTTAACTTATTCCAAAAAATATAGTTTTTGGGTCATAATAAACATTTCAAAATAATATCCCAACAATCCTTAGTCAGTAATAAGAGCATCACTTTGGCAGAAAGTAAACAGATTATGTGATTCATTAAAACCCAAATTGAGTTACACTATGAAGATATATCATTATTTAACAAAAACCGCGTTTCTATTTCTTTCTCCACCCATATTTGTATTATTATTACAGTATTATATAACAATTTTGTTCCCTAAATATACTTATATGATCTTATTTTATGTTTTTTACCTGAATACACACACACATCAATCTAATGGGTAATTGAATCACCATTCTTGTGTACAACTCACTACCACCTCTTGAAATGATGTCATTCATTTTCCTTCACAACCTATAATAGCTGGAAATGACGATTTTTTATTTTTTTTATATGATATTTATGATTTATTTAATGTTAGTTATTTATTATATAACCCATACCATAATTATTTCCATTTTTCAGGAATGCAATTACATCATCTTTAGACGTGTGGAGTACTACATCCTCAAAGCGATGTGATTCATTCACTCTTTACATGGAATGTTCGAAAAAATAATTTATAAAAATATATAATATAAGTTAAACATTTAGAATATGTATTACATTATTATATTTATATTCATATAAAATATCATTTTCTTCATTCCACTTCACACACTAAAAATTGGTTACTTCATTCATGGACATGTGGACTACCGCCTCCTCTAAACGATGAAATTCATCATTTTTTATCATTAACTCACAAGAATGATAAACATAAGTATATATAATAAAATAATATGAAATTTTTTATATAAATAACATTATGTAATCAGAAATTATATTTTACATATTTCTATAATGATCATTGGAAAATTGGAATGTCACTCATGCCCTCATACACCCAAGCGTCTACAATATCATAAAGTTGGTTCATTTTTCATACCCATAAATCATTATTGATTTTAAAAATTATAATATCTAAATAAATATGATTTTTATATCATGATTATTATTATTTATATTTTCTTATAACTGCCTAATTATATTTATTCGACCTATCAAAACCAGTTCTGAAACATATACTGAATATGATCGAAATATCCGATATTTAAATAAATGATTAAATAATTGTATATAACTTGTATATATTTTAAATAAAATTAGTAAAATAAATTTAAAAGGTTCTTATAAATTTAAATAATTATCATAGGTTTATTATTTTGGAATACGATGGACAGACTACAGAAATTAGACTCAAGGTAATGGATTTTTATCTCAATTTTTACATCAATAAGATAAATTTCATTTTCAAAACATACTTAATATTTGTGCTGAATATACAACCCCATTATATATATTATATCATAAATTCATTTATATTAATTGAATTTAAATTCTTTTTTTGATATAATTACATTCTTGGCTTCTCAGATAGAGGTTATCTCAATTGTAAGGTGTTTCATCTCAATTTACAAGGCATTGAAACTTATTCGTTAATATGCACCTAATGACATTAATATGATGTATATAATTCCATTTTAAATTTTATATAACGAATTTATTTTATATTATGATATTAAATGTTTAAATAAATGTTATTATATGTGGGATCTATTGATTAATATGTTACCCATGTTTTATGCTGTTTTATCTCAATTTACATTTAATTGAGAATTATTTATTATAATTAACCTAATTACATTTATAATGTGTATATAGTATTGTATGACCATATATATAATTAATTTCATTAATTTTATGATATTTTAAGTATCAATTTATATTATTCATTCAAGTATCTCATTATTCTAATGTTACTCTGTTGTACGTGTTTTTCCTGCCTCAATTGTATTTCTTTGAAATGTATTCAATATTCCACAATTATTATTGATGTGTATTGAATATAATGAACGTGAGTGTATTATATTATTATTATACTTATATTTATGAGGTTTTACATATCCATTTTATGAGCCCTTTTTAGTTGGGTTTAAATTTTCAAATTTACTATTGTTGTATTCTATTATTTTCCAATTTTTTTATTCATTGAGATGATTGTTATGTTATTAAACTATATAAATTTATGAGGTTTATATTCTCCACCATTGAAATTTAATGTCATGAATCTAATTATTATCATTATATTATTTGTTTCAATTACTATTATTCCTTCATTGATATTTTGATTAAAATTATTCAATGTGGTAGGGGATACATTGGACTTTTGGAGTATTATTTTCATAGAGAATGTTTTTAATGAAATTTTAAGGGAATTTACATTAATAAACTTCAAAAACACTTTTTTTAGTTATGAGAAAATGTGAATGTTTTGTAATTACACCATTCTCGTTATTCATTGGGATTAATGAATATTTATTCAATGAGACTGTTATGGAACCTATTTCATTTCAATGGGATAACCATTTTCCAGAGATATTATTATGGAACCCATTTATTTTCCATGGGACAACAAAGATATTAAACCGATAAGTTTTGTTCCTGTGTTTTTTTTAAAATAAAATATTTATGTGTTAGTATTTTGAATTGTTATTTCGAAATTTTATGGGTGGTTAAATGATAAAATAACTATGGGTGGTTTACAGATACACTAATTATGGGTGGTTCCATGGGAATCCAATTATTAGTTGTTATGGGATACACCAACAAACAGTGTGTCTACAATATCCCTATAATTAATTAGTTATGAAAGTCAAACATATGGTAATTATATTATTTTAAGAGATAGTAAGAGTAAATTGAAAATGATATCGCATGTATATAAATGTTTTATTACATCATGATGTGTGATTATAATGATTCCCACGATCAAGAATGATAACACATGGATCATGAATATTGATTCTGGTGAAATATTTCTTCATCGTGTTTTCGCAATTGATGATCTAAGTATTTATGGCAATGAGTTCGTTTATTATTTGACAATTCAAATTGATTTGTTCAATATACCATTATTAAATATAATTCTCTAGGATGACAATAATTTTTTAATACTTATGTTTACCCATATTGAGTACTTGAGCTCACCCATCTTATGATTCTATTTCCCCTAGTTTATGAAGAATGTGGTTGGAAATTTAGGTCTATAAATGATTCTAAATATATTATATTATTTTGCAAATATGAAACAAGAAAACATGAGTTATGTGGTGGAAATGATCTTTAAAATTCTCATGAATTTTTTATGTATGATTCTATCCAAAATTCCTAAAAATCATAACCTAAAAGATCATATGGAATATATGTAATCAATTTGGTCCTTTTGATGGTTTATGGTTTCTAGGGATACAATTTGGGTCATAATTATTAACATAATATCTAGTAATATAGTGATATAGATTTCATAATATGATCTAGAATTTAGGTTTTTTGAATACAATAATAACCCTCCAAAAAAGTCTTTAGGTATAAACGTAATTATTTTCTCTAAAGAGGAAGTAAAATTCATAAACATGTATTTTTATTTTGATTTATTCTAGCGGTATAAAATCACCTTATAAAATTATTATATAATAAGGCTTTTATCTCCAATATAATTATATGTTATTATGTTAATTTAATTACGTAAATCAATCTCATCTTCCATAAAATGGGAAATGAAAGAATAGATCATTTGTATGATGGACTATTTGATTGTGAACTGATGTAGTTCATTTTTAGTCACCACCTCACATAGATGGATCTAAAGATCGATTTAATGAGTACATATTATATTTATGATATTAATTTACTTATATAATTAAAATATTTCATATACAATCTTTAATTCCAAAACATTGGAAATCAATATAATCACTCTTGTCTACGGTGAACTACAACCTCATAAACCGACATAATGTATTTTTCTCCTTTTCAATTAACGTGGGTGGTAAAATATTATATATTAAATTAATATATAAAATATTTTCAACATAATATTAACTCTAATTATTATATCACACATATAATCATACATTCAATTTAGTGTGGGTATCGTAACATCACCCATGTGTATGAAAGACAACAGCCTCACCCAATATTGTTATTAATTTTCACATATTATTTACATATATGTTAATACGGGTAAATTAAAAGAATATATGTTTCATATATGACATAAAAAATATTATGGGAATTTAATATGTTATTTACTTTACATTCTATTCATCCATTAATAAAATGGAAACAACGTTTCTGCGTACATATTACCAACTTCTCTATGAAAAATGTATTATATTTTTAATATATGTAATTAATGGATTAATATAAATTATTATTTAATAAATATATATTTTATTTATATAACATGTATCCTTTTAGGGATGTTAGACACATGATAAAAATGAATGTACAAATGATACTAAATTAAATGAGACCTGAAAATATTTATTACCCAAAACATTATTTTGGCTAGAAATTATAAGGCAGTGGGTAATAAAAGGACATTAGTAAATCATATATGGTATGAATTATAAAATATTTATTCTGTAAAATATTTATAATAAACATATGTTCATATATATTATGGACAAAAGTGTTCGATATAGGTAGTCGCTTATGGTAGGGGTTTCTTTTCTAAATTTTCATTCTTCTATGCATATATTGTGTTATGTACATTTTTTCTTTTATTTATTGTAAATAAATACCCATTTATAATAAATTAATCATTTTATTTATTCTTATGACATTTTATTATTAATATGTTGTTATTATTTTCTGGGGCCTATAAATCAATATTTCAAATGTTTAATGGTTTTGGATACAATCACATCAACTATCTGGATTGTTTACTTTTATGATTCTAATGAAAAAATATTAAGATAAATGTCTCAAGAAACTAATAAATTTAGTTATCTTATATTTATTTAATGAGAATACATTTTTTCCATCATTTTCCTTTAATTATTTTCAAAATGTCTCTAATGAATATTTTGATAAAAAATCGTCACTATTTCTCTCTTTGGTCAAAAGTTCTATTTCTTATATATCATTATTTTAAAAATAATCATTTGACGAATGATTAAGATACTAAAAAATGGTTATTTATGACATATTTAACCCTTATATTGTTTAAAAAAAGATTTAAAACGAATCATTGTGTCATTTAAAAAAATCTCATTTAGATTTTACTGAAAATGAGAATTCAATATTTATTTTAAAACACACAACATGAACAAAATTTCATCTCTACAAGACGAAATAAATTTTTAAATATTAATTTATAATTATAATGCTATATTTTCAATAAATTTTTTAAATAGTTCTTTATTATTTAAAATTAAATAGTATTTTGATATAAATGTTATTTTCATTAAGAGATATATCAAGTGATCTTTTAATATCATTTTCTATCTAATTTAACATCCATTTATGTTACATGTATTTTATTAAAGGTATGATCAAAGTATACCATTATTCATTATTTTGATGGTTTATTTTTATAAATAAATGATATTTATTAAACATTTTTCTCTTCCAATGGTTATACATTTATAAAAGGCTTCTGAAAATTGATTATCTCTACATGAGTTTTTCATTGATAAAATGATGAAATAATGATGAAACATATTTCATTTATATAGGTTTTGATATGGTTTAATGTATATAAAATCCATTTCATTTAATACCTTTTGATATGATGATGTTTTTTATGATCTCGTGGTATACATATTTTTTATTTTTTTTATTTGATTGTTAGGACCAAAACACTATTTTAATGAGTTGGTTATTGATTCTTATCTCGTGAGATAAATAGGACTGCATTGGGGAGTGGAACTAGTTCATTAAGGTGCATTTTCAACAATTAACGGGTTGTTAGTGAAACATGAAAACATTGATGGTTTGGTAAGTGAACCCATTCCACTATTATTACATTCAAAATGAACCATAAACAAATAGGAAATGATATTCTACGGTATTTGTTTAGAGAAAATATACATCATCTTACATAGTAATGATTTTATGGATTATGATCCTAGAGCCTATAATTTTTAATGTCATATGAATTTCCCTAATATATTAAATTAATAAAATTTATGATCAATGATATTCTGGTTATGGTTTTGAAATTGTATTATCAATTTTTAAAATCCTTATAATCCTGTTATTCTTATTAGACTATCAAAATATCACTTATTTACCATCACTATGAATCATATCCCACAATTTATTTTGGATCCTAATGATAATATATGAATAAATGTATCATCTATGATATGTATATGATCAGAAATAGTTTTTTAGATATTTTTGAGAGATGATGTATATCACTTATGGATCAAATTATTATTCCTTCCATTTTTTCAAAGGTACGAGACCTAAATGAATATTGAATGGATTATTCTAATATGTAATGAATATTCACAGATTAAGATGATATAATTAATAATTTTTATACTGGTTCATTAAAATATATTCATATATAAATATCACATTTCATTATAAAGAAAAAAATTTATGATAAATAATGTTTGATAGCTCTTTATTCTTCTTAATCATCCTTAGGTCACATATGCTAATCTTGAGGGTTTCATTATATAATGTGAAAAAATTATTATCTTATGTATTTGTAACTTAGTACTAGGTATCTTATAGGTAGATATGGAAAATGAAGAATATTATATATATAATATATAAGGAATATTTAATAAATCGATTAAATATAACAAAAATAGTACCCCTAATATGACATTTTATAACATAAAAAGTTAAATAAATAATCCACATATTTAAAAAAATACATAAATGTTGATGGAATGAAAATTATATGACATAAAAATCACACCATCATTTATTAATCTATGGAAAATATAAATAAATGGGTTTATATACACTATATACTCAAACAAGGTTGACTCATGAGTCATATCGATGCATCTAGGGGACGTATAATTCTTTGACAATCAAATATCACATGTACCTCATCAATCATATGAAGTCAATGGATAAATTATATAATAAATAATATTCTTTATAGAACATATTCTTTATCATCATGATATATTTATGTTTTAAATAAACAACCCCTTATTGTATTTTGGAAGAAGATATTTTTTATGGAAATTAAGAAATATCAATAACAATTACACTTACATATTAAATAAGAACTATAAAAGGTAAAAAGTAATCTACCCTTACATAGGGATTTTTAAGAGTTGCATAATGGTGATTACTTATTACTATTTGTTACATAATGTTAATCATGTGTTTAATAATTCTAGGATGTGGATTTTATACTCTACATAAGGTCAAATCCAAATGAATATTCACAAAGTAAAGGTAAATAAGGTATTGTGTAAGGGAACTTAAAGAACAATATAAAAGAAACCCATTAATTAAAATGGTTCAATAAAAGTAACATTGGAATTTGATAAGGTTAAATAGGACCTATGTAATTGTAATAATGAGACATATAATAGTTTCCCTAAAATTATAAGGGTTTTATAAGGGTATCCTTTAAAAAATGTAATTGTAACTTCTAATTTATAAAAATATGTAATGGTAGGTTGAGATATGAAATGGTAACCATTACTAATCAAGTGTTACAAAATTGTATACTATTAACCTTAATAGGTATATATATGATTTTAATTAGGGAAGACTATTTCACCATTACAAACGTCCAATTCTATGGAATACACTTTTAAAAATTAATTTACACATCTTCTTCCCATATTAAACATGTTTTGTGTGTTTGATGTCTTTTAAAAAGATAAAAAGAAATTAAATTTATTTATTAAAACCTATGTAACTCAAGAATAAAAATAAATATTATTTAATTACTTCAAAGTAAATATTTTCATAGAATGAAAAATTCTTTCTGATTTTTAGTTTTTAGTTTAATTTTGTTATCCTATATGCGAATGTTTTTTATATATTATGTGAATGATTTCATGAATCATTTTTTCATTATCTTATATAATTTGGGTAGTCCATTATTCCTATATTCATAATTTTTATCCTTATTTTATTGAAATGAGTTAATTATCATGGTTAAAGATGGGTTAAAAACTCTACCATCAACCCTCTATTTTTCTTGGTGATGAGTTTTCAAGATAGAAAACACATGGTAATTTTCACCAAAAATATTTTAAAACATATTAACATGAATAATTATTCTAAAAAATTCAATAATAAATATTATGAATCTATAAAATGCTAATATACACAGATATATAATTGAAGAATATGAAATATTCTAGTATATTCCACATTATTTTGGAGAGGTAATATTATAATAAAATTTGAATTGTAATTAATCAATACTAAATAATCTCGATTTATAAATAAGGATAATACAATATTATCATGTTTACTACATTATCTTGGAGAGTTAATATATTATCTCATGTGTTAATCTTTTTTTCTATTTTGATATAAAATAGTAGGAATTGGTTTTCATAATCCCTAGAGGGTCATATGATCCAAAAAACATGTGAGCATGGTTTGAGTGACAATTCAACAAACAAACATAATATTTTTAACAAATGATGTTAAGGTTGTAATTTAATTACATTATGATGCTACTCTATTGATTTTATTCTTTTATATTCTTCTTTAGTTTTCATTATATGATGAACATACTTGATTGTGATTGCATGTTGGTGTGTGTAACCAATGTGATTTTTTTATAATAATTGTTTTCATGATTATAGTTATCGGTTTCTAGGATATGTTTGATGTTTTCAACATATATTCATGTTGATAATTTATTTTAATGGTGACATGATTCCATTGTATTCTCCAAACTTTTATACATATCACCTTTCATTTGACGGTATCATTTATGGTGCATGAATTAGGTGGACCATCATGATATGTCTTTTGATTATAGGGGTAGTTTTTATGACTTTTGATGATAGGGACGATAGACCTATAAATAGGTCATTGAAGCTATGAATATGTGGATATAGTTTTATGGTTAAACACCAAAACACATAGTAAATTTCAATTAAAATTTTCATCGAGTGCTCATAGTGGGCATATATTTACATTGTTACTGAGTTTCCTGGATATGTATGGAAGAAATCCACACCTGATGAATAAAATATCTTATTTAGTCTTTACACATGATTCCATAGGATATCGAGCTCCTGGTTTACTATATCTATAAATAGTATTATTACATACAACATTACTTTGTTACTATCTATCATGGATTTAGAGAAGGTGAAACACAAGAGTTGTGGCTCCTCGGTTTGTACATTAATAGTTAGTATGGGGATGGGTGTCAATATTAAATCTAAATAAATATTTTATTATCATATTATAAACCTATTATACTGTGAATTTTTTTAAGGATGCATTGATTGTTTCCAACTGGGTTTATTAGTCACACCATTTACGTGAATTTTTATGCATGTTAATACTTCATGATTAAGGATTTGAGAAATATGAAAGGAGTTCATGGATGGAAGATGAAAAGTGGATCATGGAGATATAGGTAATTTGGGATTTAAATTAGGTGAATCCATAGTGTTTTTCTTTAATTTATATAATAGACATCAATTTTTGTTATTATTAAGGCATTTTGAGCAGATTTAATTATTTAACAAATGATGTGTTTGTAATATTTTAGTTTTGTATATTAATATCATTATTTATTTTTTATATATTTATTATATATTCTATGAAATAATATTTTGGATTTAGTTTCCCCATATATAGTCTTAGAACCTCGTTGTTAGTCAGCAACCACATTTCTATGGGGAGTCATGGGTGATGTCTTGTGGGCCTTTGTCTTGGATCAAGTGGTTCATGTGGTGTATTATAAAATTGTAACATAGAACCAATTTTTTATTTTATTTTTGAATAACAAGGGACATGGAAGAAAATAGATAGTTATATAGATCCCGAGTAGTATATTTACAATGAGACTAGCCCGCTTATGTGTAATGTCCCACTATGTTACCATTATAAATATATGTTTTAACATTTGATGTCATTTCATGAGTAGTAATGAATCTTGATTAGGAACAAAATAATTCCTTATATATATATATATCCTTATAGTTGTGTTGGATAATAGTTCTTTAATTAAATTGATTTAATTATGCTATTGGTTCAGTATTTATTCTCTCTTGGGTGATATAAATATTTTTCATTACTGTTATGTCATATTACAATTGGAATTGTTCAGTTAATCTTATATTGTTATAATTTTTTACCTAGTGTTTCTTTCATGTTATATACTATGTTTCATTGATTTAGTATTATGGGACTACTTTTTAATAGAGGTAGGAATACTTCATCAGGGGAGGATTTCCTAACCTACCATAAGATGTATAAGAGTGTGTATCTAAGCATTATATTTCACCTACTCTATAGTTTTGTAAATAAGTACACTTTAAATTGAGTTATTTTCTTTCAGTTTTGATTCATTCTATATGTGTTTATATCTATTGTCTAAAATGTTATGACATTCAACTCCTTCATTGTTCATCCTTAGTGGGAACTACATGCCCTCATAATTAATGAAAATTACTGAAAAAATGTTTCACTCGTTGACCTTACATATACTATGATGAATTAGAATGTTAATATGAGGTACATCTAATATTGAGAGCACAACCCATTTTGATACCCCATTTTTTATGGATCCAGTTAAGATAACAGATATCAAGTTTCACCTTAAACACATGGAGTATAATGTTATTATCAATCCACATATTTCACCATGGGGTGGTCTGATATTGTTCACCAGGTTGGTGGATAATATTATGTAACTATGTGTTGATTAAAATTGGTGAAAATATGTGATAGTGATGAATAGATATCTACTACCTATGATTGATTACCTTTTTGACCAATTATGGTGAACCCAGTGGTTCTCTATGATTGATCTTTAACCGGGCTATCACTTGCATTGAGTTACAGAGTAGAAAATCCTGGAAGATATCTTTTAGGATAGTTAAAGATTGTATGTGTTTTAACTAAAACATTTTATAGTGAAAAAAATTTCTAGCAGTGTTTATTATAATTATAAAAAAATATTCCACCCTTACATTGACTCATTTATCACAGTGTTTGTTGATGACTTACTCTTCAAGTCACTAATCGCAGAGAAAAATTATAGATATCATGATATTCTTCTAAGTACACTTTTGTAACATAAACATTAAACCAACATATCAAAGAGTTATATATGGTTTCTAGACCTAATGTTTTTGGTGCATGTAGTGTCAAAAACATATACTTCCATAGACCATGGGAAGGTGATGATATTGATCTCCTTGGTATATCCCCAAATTAGTTCATGATTTAGATATATTGAAAATATTGGGATATTAAAAACATGAAATCTATGAAACATCTATAACATTAGTACTCATCATGGTTGTGACAATGATGAAAGTTATGTTCATGTGGTCAGACAAATGAAACCAAGTATTTTATGAGCATAAGAGGAGGATATATAACGATCTAATTCTGATACATAATGAGTGTCAAATATTTTACCCATTATACAATGATGCATCAATATTTTAGTTGGGAGTAATATTGATATATAGGGATCCTGATGTGGATTATAGGTTCTATTCTCGATATACCCCTGAGACGACGTACCATAAAAATGTGCCTGATTGGGATATTGTGGTTAATGACCTAATGTGTTGGTGACACAATCTCATTGTGGAGTTTTTTAAGTACGCACTAACCAAAAAATACTTCGACACATAATCACATAGTGAGACACATACATGAGGTTGTGGAATTGGATGGAGTATATACATAAAATTGACCTTTAGATAGTAGAAGAACCAAGGAATATATGCTTCCATGATAATCCAAATTTACACAAGGTATAGGAATCTGAAGAGATTGATGACTAGAATTTATAAGATTAGTGGAAACTAATTAGATTATTTTTTTAATTAATGATTGATTCATCTAAGGATAAAAGGTTGGTTTCTTAATATGCTAGGGTGTTCATGTAATATCTAGTAGGATGAGTAAGGGAAGGACACAAGTCAAACCTAGAGTGTAATATGATGCAGGAATTGCTAGATGGAGGTTATTAGACAAATGGATGTCAATTTTTTGATTAAATTGTTTTCTCTTTCCATGAGTTATTTGTGGTCATCAATTCTATTTTAGTGGAGATGATGAATTATTTTCATTCATCTATATGGGTTGTACATCTCGACGTGAAAGTGATGTGTTCAGATGATTCAGTTAATGGTATGGGTGCGTTTAACTGGTTTGATAAATGGTTCTCACTTATTGATGATCCATGTTACTCACTCCGGGGAATAACTGAGAGTTATATATGTCAATGAGATTTTTTAATTACATAGAGTTCCCCTAGGAATTTTTTATACTAAGGCTGCACATTTCACATTTCTCTTTGGGAAGGGACTACACAAATCCCAATAGAATCAGATGAGATAGAGCACAGCATACCATCATAAAAAATATTGATATTTTTAGAAAAATATATACAAAATAAATTTTATTCTATGCTAATTTCATCTCTAATTTTTTGTATATTTAGATGATCACATAGCGTTGGTTGAGTTTAGCTATATGAAAAATTACCATGATTCTATTAATATGGAACCATTAGTAGATCCTTATGGGGTTTTATGTCATTCATTGACTTTTTTGAATGATATTGGTGATTCTATATTTTTCGGGCTCAGTTTGGTTTAATGTACCAGTAAGAGACTATTACTACTTCAAAATAGGTTGTTTAGTTTTAAATTATGGTAGTGATAACATACAAACCAGAGTAGATGATTTTTTTGTTTGTTATTAGAAATCATGTTTTTGTAATAATCTTTGTGAAATAAATATAAACTAAAAAACAGTGTGTTAAACATTTCTAGATAGTGGAACATGTTTGAATTGTGGAAAATAGTCTGTACCGGTGACCATTTTAACAATTAATGAATGACATCATCAATGTTTTATAGTTTCAATTGTATATTCATAATCCTAAGCTTCTTGTATAATGCAAGAACATTGATTTCAATCACCTTTCATCATATTATGTCTTTTTTTTTGCAGATTATTTAATGGAGTGAAAATGTCATTCATGTAATGATAATACAACTTTTTTGGATCCTGTGGAAGAATGGACGAATCTATGACGAGATATATATATATATATATATATATGTGTGTGTGTGTGTGTGTGTGTGTGTGTGTCTACTGTTTGATCTCATGGGAATATGTTTTTATGATAATGCCCAGTAAATAAAATTTTTTGGTATGAGAAGTAATCAGATAGAGGAAAATTTAAAATAAATATTTTCATAGTTATAAAACCCCCAATTTATATTTTCGATAACAATTCCTTTTAAATTTTTATAAAATATTTTCTTATTTTTTTTTAATATTCATATATCCTATGGATTAAAAATTAGTAATAAGTCACCTAATCATATACATGTTGTTTATTAGTTTTTCTATAAGGGTATATACATATTTACATGGGTTACATAAGGGTAAACATGTTATTTGTAATTATAGGATGATTATTCTATATACTACATAAGGGTAAATCATTATCAATATATATTTTTTAACGTTAAATAACAATATCAATACACTTATTAAGGGTATATAAGGCATTTTGTAATGGTAACTAAGGCATAGTTTATGGGTAACCTGTAAATGAAGGGGATACATGCTGGAATCTTCGGAGTTTTTATGGGTATATTGGAAAATATTTTACTATAAAATTGATCTGATTAAGTGTATACCTATGTTCCGAAAGGTTATGTAAGGGTAACCAATAAGAAATATAAAAAATGTTTTCTAATTGTTATATAAGGGTAGGTTGATCATCCCATTGGTATCCCTTATAACTCCAGTGGTTTTATCGGTAAAATTAATCCATACATGAAATATTTAAGATTCATAATAGTAAAACATGTTACCATTACCCAAATACCATTTAATGAAAATTACTTTTACACATACTTTTTTATTCTTCTTCAAAATCATAACCATGAAACATGTTTATGATGATGTAAAAAGCTTTAAATTATGACATTTAATATTAACTTATTTATAACTCGTCACTATTCTTATAGATGAATATAAACAATTTTCAATTACTAAACACATAAAACAAAAATTAATTGCTGTTATTTAAATTATTGTTTTTCATATTTCCATCATGTTTTTAGTTTTCATTTCCTTAAAATAAAAACCCTTCCAACATTCTTTTTTTAATCCTATTCAGTACATGTAGACCGAAATTCATATGTTTAGAATCATTGATGTCTTCTTCTATGAAACCGTGTTATTCATCTAGGTTCTAGGCATTGTATAATCCTTACAATATCTTTTATACTATTTTGGGTGTTATGATTTCATTTGTTAAAACACTATATATTTTTGGATAACATAATTTCTAAATTTTTTATTTCAATTAATCATCTTGAGGATTTATATATAATGGATAAGAATTCATAAAATGATAATAATTTAATAGAACGGAAATTTATAATTATGATTACTCATTTCTATTCATTATTATTCTTCTGAGAGAATAGTACAATCAATTGTGTATTTAAATTGTCATCTATAAAATAATCTAGAATTATATATGAAGATAATATGAAATAATCAAGCTTATTATAGATAATATAGAATATAAATGCTCTTATTATAGTTGGTGTTTTAATTATTTTTGAAATAAAATATTTGGAACCTGTTATATGAATACTTGGAAAGGCATTTTAGGCCACATGAATATGGATGTGAATCAATTGATAACTCCTTTATGAACGTTAAATTTCATTATTGTCAATATTGATATATGATGTTCCATAACATGTGGATCTCATATATTATTTTTTTCCTTAATATAGTTATTTTTTTTGAATAATTGGATGAAATATTTTCATTCTGATCACCTATGTGGAAATGTGTAGCTCATGTGACATATTTATTATTCATGATTCCAAATGAATTATTGCTAAATATTTTTACATGTTTATTTTAATCACCAAAGTATTTTTTATAAAAAATATTCATGATGATATTATTTCGTTTTATTCTATGTAATTATCTGTATATTAACATGACCATGGTGGTATCATTATAATCACATAGATTAAGTGGACCATCATGACATGGTTGTTACATATAGGGGGAGTGTGAATTGATTTCTCTAATGGTACCAATGGTCATGACCATGAGGTGGAGATACATTGATAACTTGTATACCATATTGATGATAAACACAAGGATTCTAAGTAAATTTGCTATACAATTTTTCTCATGTATTCTTACTCAAATATGAGTTTCATATTTTCTCAAAGTTCAGAGGATTATGTATAGAATGAAACAGGTGTTTACTATGGGAAACTGAGTATTATGTAATCCTCATTCCATGAGGTCCTTGAGCTACATGATTAATATCAATGTGTATAGTACGGTTGATTCCAAAATAAATTTTTTATTCTTATATTATAGAGGTGGTGATGGTATGAAAAGGATTTTGTCGAATCATTCTTGGTACATGACCACTTAGTATGATATTGGTTATGGTAATAGTTGTATTCCCATATTATACTATCCATCCTTGAAGCTATTATTTATATGAACATAAATTTAATGTATTTTTTTGTTTTACACTGGGTTTATTACTCATAAAAATTTTGGGAATTTTGATGAACACATCATACAACGTGTTTAGTGATTCCAGTAAGTGGATGTGGTCCATGAATGATGGATGACATGTAGAGTATAGAGTTTATAGTGGATTGGGATGAACATGAGGGGACTCATTAGTTTTTTTATATAATATATCCACAACATATGTACTATGATTTTTCTTAAGACATTGGGATCAAATTTATTTTTCCAATAAAATGAATTCCATCATTTTCTAAATTTTTTCAACTAATTATTTATTATTTTGTTTATTTATTATTTGTTCCATGACATGATAAAGATGGTTTAGTTTCTCTCTGGATATAAATAGATATTAGATGTATGTAAGAAGACTTCTATGTGTTGGGAGTTTCAGACCTGGAATGGTGACCCCACAACTCAGATCTAGTGGTTCGGGTATTATAGATACATCCTGCATAATTAGGAAAGGATAATCAGTTATTCTCTCTATATAAATATTATATATAATTATTTCCATGATTTATCTAATTAAATGAATTATATGTTTATCTTAGTTAACTACAATCATTAATTATGATCATCTATATTATATTATAATCTTATAAAATATATATGAAAAAGATTATAAATATCTCTATTCAACAAACCGGTATTCCTATCTTTGTGAATATCGATAAATAAAAATCAAAACATAATAGGTTATTGAAAATGCAATCGAATTTACCATTTTTAAAGGAATAGAAATGATGTTAAAAAATGGTTACTTTGATAGTGTATATCTAATATTCAACCATGGTCCAAATAAAGGCTCCATTATAAATGTCATATTCATCCTTTTTTTAGAAAGGAAACCCTAGTTTCTCATATAATTCATGAAGATGAATTCCCCATAAGATTTTTCCTCATGTTTGATTAATTGTTAGTAGTTGTTTTCAATATTAAATCTTTGATGGATAGTGAATTAACTTTTGAAATTGATTTTATTAATGGTGAATGATTTAATATTGATTTTATTTTTTATGATATAGATTTCTAAATATTTAAGGATGATGGTTCCCTGTGATCAATCAGAAGTTGAGATAATGTGTGATACCTGGAGATAACCTCAATAAATATTCTAGAATCATATTTGAGGAGTATATGGTGTTAGGTTCTATGTTATCTATAAAAATCAGGATGACAATAGAGTCCATTATACATCTTAATTTACATATAGATAATTTTATTTAATGCGAATAATCAGCTACGCTAGAGGAAATATTCTTAATTAACATATATCACACTAAATCATGATAAAATCATAAAATAGAGGACTATAAAATGTTGTACAATGAAAAAAAATTTATTATCTAATATAATTTGGAATGAAAAAGAGAATATATAAGTTATTTGATTTTTTAATAATTAATTTATGATTAACTTTAAAAAATATTATACATATCATTTATGTGGAAGCTTGAATCATTGAATTGAGTAGGCTATCAATTATATCAATATAATGAAAATCATATGAAAGATCAAATTTTTTTATATACACATGATTTATTATTTTGTATTATCTGAATAATGAAGGATTTATCCTTATTCTATATGTATACAGATCTTGGTAAATATTATTCTTATTAATTGGATGTTGATGAAAGGAGATGATTTCTAAGGCACGATGTGAATAAATAATCATGAAGTGATTTTATTGAATCACTATGGAAATGAGAGGACATTATTTTATATTTAAGTACAAAATAAAACAATATATTTAGAATTGTTTGAAATAATGAATTAAAATATTTTGATGTTTTAAAAAACATAAATGTGATATAAATAATTAATCTATATTTTGTTGAAATAAAACACGAGTTTTCATTTATACTAGAAACCCACCACAACTAACATACTTTTCATTTTAATATGTTTCCAAGAAATCATAGGGTTTATCAATTGAGTAATGTAAGAGAGATGGAATATTTTTGTGTAGGGTAATCTATGTGAGATAATGATAAATAAATCAAAATATGTGTTCTATAAAAAAATGGATGGGTTCATGTTCTAATAAGAAAAATCCACCAATTTTGTGTGTGCAACTATTTTGGAGGACAAGTCCTGCATGATAAAAATAAAATTTTTATGTTGTAACACATCAAACAATGATATTAAAAGATAAAAATAAGTCCTCTTATCCAACATGATCCTGACCTAAATGAAATGTAATTATTTTTTTAAAAACACTTGATTATTAATAAGAAAATATTTTTAGTGTAAATATTTATTTGATTATCACACAATTTTATTAGGAATCATGTGATAAAAAAGTATTTTCTTTAATGAGAGAGTAATTTTAGGGGGATACTAATCATATAACATTAATATAAAATGAAAAATATTTCAGTGATCATTCCATGGAAGACATTATTGGATTCGAGAGAAACAATGAGGGTGTAGAATACATTAACATTCTAATTGTATGAAAAGATGTTGTATGCATGTAACATCACATGTTTTTAGAAAAGAGAGACACTATGTTCGATAGTTTACATGATACACCACATCGAACATAATTGAACATCTAAATATTATTATTTTAATTTTAACTTATTTACTTTTTGTTAAAATGGGGGGAACTTACAATTTTAATTATTTTAAGAAGTTATTGTTTAGAAATTTATATAATTTATTTTTTTAAATAATTAATTATAAATTAATCTAACCATCTTTTTAAATAAAATGAAATTTTTTTCTGAACGAAAATTTAAATTCAAATATATGAGTTTATAAAATAATAAAATAACACTAGATGGATTTTATTAATGAAATATATATTTTTTATTTGCAAATTAATTTATGATATTCTTCTAATATGTTTTTTATTCATGATATACGAACAAATTAAATTTATTATATAAAAGATGTAATTTTAAATAAATGTAAATTTCCCACAATTTAATGGAGAACCCAGTTTAAATATAATTTTTTTACAAATTTATATATAATATTTGAACAAATAAAATTCTTCCTTGGAATAGGGAAATAAATATTTAGATTTGTTAATATTTTGAAATTTTTTTAATAGTGTTCATATTTTCTTAAATAGTTAAAAATACTACATTTAAATTTAAATCTACTTTTTCATTTAATATATTTGTATTTTTAGAACATATTTTTAAATGGTATAAAATGGAAATTAGATTACATTTTTTTTATTTCATCCATTATTTTTCATTGGAAGTTATATCACATTGAAATTATATAAAAAACCATGTCAATCATTTGATGGCTTTTACTTTTAAAAAACCCATTTTCTCATTTTTGAAACATAGATTAATTTTTAATTAATTATTTAATGCTATGTGTTTTATATTTTGAAAAATGGAATCCATATTTTGAATCAGTGGGTCTAAATAAAATAAATATGTTACTATTAAGTTTTTTTGATTTTATATATAATATCTTTTTTAATTTGTATTTAACACAATTACAGGTAAATATGGTAAATTGGTGTAATAAATACTATTATAAGGATATTAAAATTACTATAAAACCATAAAAAATCACATTGGATGAATAAATGTATACCCTTAACACATGAGGATGAAAATTGAATGATTTAATGGACATTTGTTTTTATAAAATTGATACAAATATTTTTAAAACAAAAGAAATTAACGACATGTCACCCTCTTATTTATTATAGATATTATAATATTAACATAGAGATAAACATGATAAAAATCAATCATAAATAGTAACAAAAAATATAATAAAATAATCTAAATCATAGTAATTTATTTATAATGTTTATATATTAATTAATTTCGTTAATTTCTGACAGAACAATGATATAATTTTTATGTTATTAATAGGAATGTAAAATAAATGATATGGAAAATATTATAATAAATATAAATCAAATTAATTAGGTAAATACATGAATTTTATATATAAATATGACATATCATATGTATATTAAATGGTTTTGTTCGATGTTAACTCTTCGTTTAGTATTTTATTTACATTCAATGAAACTAATTGTATCAATATTTACATTTTTGATATTTGATAAAAATAATATTTTATTAAATTATTTAAAAACCATAAAAATATTTAACGATTGAAAACTTGGTATGATATGGTCCAAAAGTTCATTAAGTGTCCATTTATGGAGACTTTACCCATATAAATAAAATTTTTGGGCATTTTATATTTAAAATTTTGTTGCCATAATTAAAATTATAAGGGAATAATTAAGGGTAAAACAAAATGACAATATTTAAAATGAAATAAAAAAATGTCAAAAAAATTATTGGATGAGAGTTTTTAAAAATATACACATATTATATGAAACATAACTAAATTTGTGGTCATTTGGATTAAAAAATATATTTATAAAAATTTAATATTTTAAGAATTTCAATTGGTGCCCCATATCCACTCCTTTAAAATAGTACTCACTCTTCTCCATTAGTCAATCATCCATAATCATTTGGGTCAGAAATTATATTCAAAATACCCATAATATAATTTCCTCTCAAATTCTATAAGCCATAGTTTTTTCCTAAATCATTCCTTAGTGATGATAATGTGTTCTTCAATGGTGATCAACTGAAAAAGTGGTATCATTTTCATTAGGTAGTTATATTTTATCTATTACAGCACTTACTTTAAATCATCTTAATCCATTAAGAATAAATAAAAACAGAATCCTAAATATAATTAGATGTTATTATGTTAATATCATCTCCTAAATCCATTTCCATTTTCATCAAACAATCAATGAACATTTCATTCATTTTTATGGTGGACCACTACCTCACAAACCTATATAGTTGGTTTTTCATTAATGCCTCTCAATACTAGTCATAATCGTGGAAATAATGTTTTTATAGGATTTTATGGACTTATTTTTTCTTATAATAGAAATATAAATCCAATATTTTCATATTTTCATTAATGATAAAAATGATAACATCGTTTGGGTGTACATGTGAACCGTGACCTCCACAAAGCGATGAAAATTATTTTTATTAACCACATCACTTATATGATATATATTAATATAATTAAATGATTATCATGATTTTGATTATATTATGATAACTTATTGAAGGTTAAAACAATAATTACCTTATTTCTATAATTATCAGTGATAAATGGAAACATTACTAATGTGTACGTATGACCAACCATTTCCATGATTATAACATTGTTCATTTTACATAAAAATACTTATTGGATTTATTTAAAATTATAATTAATGTATAAAAATGATAAATTCCCTAATATTATTCTTTTAATGACGGTATTATGACCCCATTGAATATTGTAATCATACCAATGCCATTGTTCACTCATTTACTGAATATTGAAAACATTCCTACATGAACAAAAATAATTATTTAATTGTTATAACATGGTAATAAGTGATATGAATGGAATAATGAACATTAAAATTTTTCTCATTCCAATATAAAATATTTTTTTTTCATTATCAATAAAAAGCGTACGAGACGATTCAGAACTAGGGTAATGGATTTATTCTCAATTTATATTACATTGAGACTTATTCTTAATTATGCACCAATTTAAATAAATATTGTGATATAATTTACATTGAAATATTATATCATGAATATCTATATTCTCATTATATTCTAATATTTGTGTTATGTTTTTCATTAATTTATTTAATTCAACTGTTTCTCTAGGAGTTAGGGACTTTTTAACTCAAAAACACATTTTAATATTTTTTTTGATTTAATAATATACATTTTCTTATTTAATTTCATTTTATTCAAAAAAAATTATAAGAATTTATTTATATGCAAATGAATGTTTTAAAATTTGAAAATTTTAAATTCTTCCAATTTTTTTCACAATGGTATCGTTTTACAGGACATAGTCTCAACCTCTATTTAGTGAGGCTAATTTCGACAATATACACCACATTATATTATATGGGTTATAATTAACAAATTTTATATTTAATTTCCGTAAATTGTATATAAAAAAATTATATATATCATTTTACATCATATAAAATTAACGTTCTTTATCAAATATGGTGATAATGACATTTTGGCTACCATGACAATTATTTGATATTTAAAATAATTAATAAGACATAATGTTTTTAAAAGGAAAATAAAAACCATATTAGCTTTTCATGTATTTCTGTATCAAAAATGGTTTTTAGAATGGATTTATTATTTAAATATCTTGAAATGATAACATGAGATTGCAATATAGTAATTTTATTTTTCCCCTTTGGATTTTTTATGTGTTATGATTATGTTAAAGTTATTTGGAATTATTAAGGAATGTGGGTTGTTCGGTGATAAATCAAGGGTTGTTGAGAATGTAATATATCTCTAATGAATTGGGTACTAATAATGAGTTTATTGATAAGGTTTATCCCAATATATTTAGTAAATATTCTTTGATGGTTATTTCAAACGTATCTTTGAAAATTATTCCATTTGTAGTTATAAAAGATACATTGTAGGTATTATATGGATTCCATAATATACCATTTTGATTTATTATTGTAATGATGTTTATTTGGATTCTTATGATATCATGATGTATGTTAACAGCTTATGATTCATGGTAGAATAGTAATACTTCATGAAAATTCATTCATGAGTTTAAAATATTCATTTTCTAATGGTTTGAATCCATATTTATAACCTTTACTATTATTTTTGAGAATATAAAATGTTTTAATTTGTTTTTAATATGTTTAAAGACTTATATGGACAAAGAAGATGATGTTATTATAGTATTTAAGTATTTTCTTGAAAAGTAATCATGTTTTGTTTTAAAATGGATTCATTTAGAGGAAAAGTTGATTTGATTATAACATTTCCCATGTAATATATGGGTCTACATTGTAAGAGTTTTAATAATTCTCTAAAAATATAAACTGTAAATATAGTTTAATGTCAATTCCAGTTCAAAAAAAGTTGAATATGTTTTGTTTATGATTGGTTCCTTATAGATGGTATCAGAAGATGGTTTAGAAAAAATTGGAGATTGTGATGATTTTTAAAGACTATAGGATATCATCATGATTTCATTATTTAATGTTTGATTAAAAGTTTAATGTATTAAAATCCATTTTGAGGCTATATGTTATGAAATTCAAGGTGACTAATAGTATTTTTGGAGATAATCATCTTTGATGTAATTATGGTTTAATACTTTTTTGGATGAAAATTGAGATTTATAAATTTACCATTGAGGTTAAAATATGTTGCAGTTATTTTTGATAATTTTATATCATATTCAGATATTTTTAAAATAATGATATATTTTCAAAAAAATGGATAACCCATAGGATGGGTGAAAACCCATTGCATTTGGATTGGCCTAGGAATATATCCGATAACTAAATAGAAACATGGGTGCATCGCCTACCACTAGAGAATGTGATGTCCCAGGTTAGTCTAAATTTTCCTTTTTAGTTAAACGAGATTATATAATTAGAATAAATTCAATTGGGGAGATTATGTTTTATTAAATAGATATCCTTGTTGTTGAAAATTATTTGGGGATAAAGTGGTTAATGTTATTTTAGAAAACATTCAGTATTATTGGAACCCCATATGACCAAGGAAAATAGGGTAAAATGAAATTTTATTGAGGATTAATGGTTTAATTATACTTAGGATGAATCTATAATTTTCATTATGGACTTATGATAATATGGGTTATTTATGTAAATAAAAATCCTATCATATAGAATATATGATTATATTAAGTACTTATTGTCTCGAGAAATTATGAGTGGTCAATATTATTTGGAGATAAATGTTAAAATTTATCTTGGAAGACTACGTCATAAAATATTTCTAATTTATTGGTGTCAATATTTGTTTGGATTATTTTGAATAATTTTAAGGGAATTTATTTATCAAGTTGTCTATGTTTCAATTGGGGTATTACTTCTAAATTTTGGTGATTCAAATTTTCCAATATTTTTAAAAAGATTATTATATATGGGGAATTATATAATTTTATACTAACATATTGTTTTTATTAATGTTTCAATATATTATGAATATAGAGTTAATTTTTTTTTGGTTTATGTGATTATATATAATTTTATTCATCTTGAATAATCATTGTTTGGATAAAGAGATGTGTTTTTTTGTAAGATTATTAAAGGATGAAAAAACTACTTTTTAATGTAAGTATATTTTCTTATGTTGTTAATATACATTGAAAATAACACCTTCAATTTATGAAAAGGATGTTAAGGCCCAAATTTTATTCATTTAATTTTTGTACTATGAAATAAATAACCTTTTAAACATTAATTTTTTATTAATTTTAATCATTATCATACTAATGATTTCTATCACTCTACATTAACACATTATTGTTAGTTATTCTTCAATATCCATGTTTTCTTACAGAAATAATAGTACATGTTATCTTAGGTCCCCTTCCTACTATCTTTCCTTTATTTTATAGGTGTAGTTTTATTAATCCATTTTTTTATATTGGATTGCAATACAGGTATTTTAAGAAGGCCTACATTCATTAGAAAACCTAAAATAATGTTGTGATGACTTAATTATGAAAGGGTGTAGAATGTAACATAATGATTTTCTATAAAAAAAGACATTATGTTTTATAGTGTACATGATATGCCACATCAAACTCAAGAGACAAAACAAAATAATATTTTTTAAATGTTATCTTATAACATGAAATATTAAAATGGATAGAATAAATAGTATTAATTTATTTTTGGTCATATGGTTTACACATTTGTATAATTATTTATTTTAGTAAAAATTAATTATAAATAAAAATAAAACCCTTATAAATAAATGGAATTGTTTTTATAAAAATGTAAATAAATAGAAATAAGTGAGTTGATTATATAATAAAATCACACTTGATTGATTCTATTATTGAAATATATATTTTATATATTGAAATTAAATTTTAAAATTCTACTTATATGTTTTATAAACATTATATAAGAAAAAATCCATTTTTACGTATATAAGAAGTGTTTAAAAAAAGTAATTTTTTTTTACTTTTGATGGAGTTACCATTTTAAATCTAATTTGGACACCATTTTTTTTAAATATTAAATAATAAAGATCTTATATTGGATTGGAACATAAAAATTTGTATTGGTTCATATTTTTGTTTTTAATTTTTCTCCTAAAGTTCGTATTTTAATGAATAGTAAAAAATACTGCATTTTAATTCAAATGTACTTTTTCGTATAATTTATTTATATTACTAGATTACTTTTTAAAAAGTTTAATGTAATATTATATTATTACTTTTATTGTTTTATTAAATTTTATTCATTGGATGTAATTTCACATTGAAAATAGAAATAAATTCATGTCAATATTTTGATGGTTTTTATTAAAAAAAACATTGTCTCATTTTAACAATATGGATTAATTTTTTATTAACTAATAAAAATTATGTATTTCAATTTCTAAAAAATTAATTTCTTTAATGTAATATGTTTTTATAAATTATCATTGTAGGTTACTTATATTTTTTTGTATTTTTGAATACTAACTGGGGTAATTTTTATTTTTTTGCAGTTAAAGTTAAATAATGTAAATTAGGGTAATAAATAATCTGATAAGGATAATAAAATTACACTAATAACTTCACAAATCCTATTGGATGAATAATAGACTATTCTTAACACCTAAGGATTATAATTGACACATTTAATGGACTTTTATCTGTGAAAGAGATATAAATATTTTTAATAGAAAAGAATATGACAACATGTCACACTCTTGATTATTATGATTATATTAATTTTAATATAGAGGTATTCCTTATAAATCATTGATAATATATATTCACTAGAAAAAATGAAATTATATACATCTTATGAATTTTTTTATAATTTGAAGTGATTATATAAATATTGTAAATACTAACACAAATGTGATATAGTAATTATTTTATTAATAGAAATATAAAATAAATGATATTGAAAATTTTAAACTAAATATAATTCTAATTAACTAACAAAAAACATGAATCTTATACATTACCATGACATATTATAAGTCTAATTATTTTTTTTGTAGCTATATCTCTTTTTTGATTTTATTTAAATTCAATGAAATGAATAGTGTTGAAACTGAGACTATAGATATTTTATAAAAATAATATTTTAATAAATTATTCGTAAATAATTTAAATCACTAGAAATTAAAAATTTGATATGAAAATATCTAAATGATTATAAAGTTTCCATTTATGGGAAATAGTTCTCATATATGTAAAATTTATATGCTTTTAATTTTTAAAATGATGTTACCACAATAAAAATTAAAATAGAATGATTAACGGTAAAACATAATGAAAGTGTTTAAAATGAAATCAAAATACGTATAAAACTAATTGGTTGAGAGTATTTAGAACTATAATAATCATATATTTTATATAAATCATGTTTCAGTTGATTGGATTTAAAAACTATTTTATATTAATTTAATCTTCTATGACTTTTTAAGGGTTCCCCTCCCCTCTCCTACCAAAAAGGTTCCCACTCTTCTATTTTACTCACACTCAAAAAAAATTTTGGTTCATCCATTATCTACCCAAATACCATGATATAATCAATCCAAAAAGTGTATAATATTTATTTTAGTAATAAGATATCTCTTAGAGGGGACACGATGTTCTTCAAGGGTGATCAACCGAAAAAGAGGTATCGTTTTTCTTATGTTTATGTATGTTGTTTATTCTTCCAATTTCCTTAAATATTCATAAATCATGAGGAAAAAATAACCCTAGTTTTCTCAATATACTAAGCTATTATTATGTTAAGATCATCACCCAAATCCATATCTAATTTCATCAAATGATAAATGAATATTTCTTTTGTGTGTACCACATATTACCCTCTCACATACCGTTATAATTCATTTTTTGGTACCATCTTCCAAGACTGGCCATAATGTTAGAAATTATTTTTATGTATTATTTTTAATGAATTATTTATCATTATATGTGAATAATATGTCAATTTTTTTTATTTTCTATTGACATAAAAATGATTACATCGGTCGTGCGTACGTGTGAATTATCACCTCCATAAAGCGATGTGAATCGTTTTTATTCTGCACATCACTTGTATGATATATATTAGTAGAATTTGAATTATTATTATTATTTTAGTTATATTATGATAATTTTAGAAACTTAAAATAACAAATAATTTATTTCCATAATTATTAATAAAAAATAGAAATTATACTCATTCGTACGTTCTTTATACCGTATCCATGAGTATAATTTTGTTCATTGTTATAAAAATACATACAAGTTTTATTTAAAAGTATAATTAATTTATTATAATTACAATAATTTCATAATATTATTTTGAAATTATGGAATTATATCCACATGGATTATTTTTGTCATACCAAGTTCATTTTCCTCTCATGCACCGAATTAAAACAAAACGTACGACCTCAACATAAAGAATTACATAAATGTTATATCACGTTAATAAGTTATATTAATGGAATATGTAACATGAAAGTTTGTCACAATCTAGAATAAATAAAACATTGTTTATTATTATGGATGATTAATAATGTGAGAGACTATTCAAACTCAAGATAAAGGGATTTCATCTCAATTCACATTCTATTGAAAATTATTTGTTCTTATGAACCTACTCACTTATATATGTTGTATATACTACCTATAGAATATTATACCATGAATATACATTATCTGATTATATTTTAGTTTTTCATTAATGTTTTAATTTAATTATTTTTATTCAGTTTTTTCTCATATAGTAATGGATTTTAAACCAAAAAACTAATTTTAATGTTTTGAAGATTTATTCTTATAAATATTCTATTTAATGTCCATGTTTTCAATATTTCTTTTATAAATATATTCATTTGGATTTGAATGTTTAAAGTTGAAACTTGTTAATTTCTGTAAAATATTATTATGAAGGGATCTTTGTAAGAGGATGTTTCTAAATGTCATTTAATTATGTAATATATTGATAATATTCACCATTTTATTTTATACGGTGTATAATTAGACAATTTTTTTTAATTTCATTAAACGGTTTTAAAAATGAATATTTTTATAAGAATAATTTTACTAACAAAACAAATGGAATGTTTTTTAACCTATACTAAGAAAACAACATTTCCTCCACTATGAAAATTATTTTATGTTTAGCTCCCTCTATAAGAATTAATGTTTTAAAAAGGAAAAAAATAAAATTTTATCTTTTTGTTTATTTTGGTGTAAAAATTATTTTAGAGAATGGATTAATTATTTAAATATCTTGTAATGATATCTCATGATTGAAATGTGGGTATGTTAATTTTTTCTTTTAATCATGTTTTATGTGTTATTATTATGATATAGTTCTTGGTATTTGTTTATATATAGTAGTGGTTCATTGATATATCAAGGGTAGGTGAGGCCATGATATCTCTCTAATGCATTGGGTAATGATAAAGATTTAAATTATAAGGGTCCTCCTAGGAGATTTTTTGGAATATACTCTGATGGGTATTCCAAATGTAACTATGAAGGTTACTTTCTATGTAGTTTCATGAGAATCAATGTAAATATTATATGGATTCATGAAGTTCCCTTAATAAAAAATGACCTCTAAAATATATTTCCACAATCTTATGATTTCATGAGGTATGTTAAAAGCTTATGGTTTATCTGTGAAATTTTGGATTTTGTTAAAATTCGTTCGTTAGTATAGAATATTCATAGAATAAATGTTTCAATAATAATTTATATCCCTTAATAAATTTTTTTTCTTCATCCCATGTTTGAAAATGTTTTTCACGGGTTATAATATAGGAAAGGAAAAAAAGAAGAATCTGTGATGAAGGTATTACAGATATGTCATAAAAATAAATCATGGTTTATTTTTAAATGGAATCCTTTCGTGGAATGTGGATATTGAGTATATCTTTCCATGTGTAATAAATGGGACTACTTTATACATGTTTTACCAAATTATCCTAAACTCCAAACTAAAAAGAACATATAATTCTAATTCTTTTTCAAAAATACTAGTATAAGTTATATTTTTGGTTGGGTCAATATAATGGTATTAACCAAATATTTGAAAAAATTGATCTTTTTTATACTTAAATTCACAGTCATTATAATAATCAAATTCCATTTTCTTGTTAAATGTAAGAGTAGTTCTATAGAGAGACAAACCTTTTTCATACAATATTGCATAATTCTAAGCATAATTATATATCAGAGTACAATCCAAGGATTTTTAAGTGTAGTGACTTGGAAAACTAGGTAGAAAAATCATAAAATGTGGGTCTAAAAAACACCTATATTTTATCTCCAAAATGAGATCCTAACATAAAGAGTGCCCTTAAATATTCACAAGGTACCCTGGGGAACACATGGACAGAGGGATAAGCTAAAAATCCTAGTAAGGGAATGAACATAAGGATACATCTTAAGCACATGAGTTAGGATGAAAACATAGTGATAACAAAGCAAGAAATATATTAATTCATATCATATAATCATGGGATAATATAAACATGGAATCAGATACTTGTATAATAATCATAAAACATTTCTTTTTTATGGGTTAAGGCTAACCTCCAATCTTGTTTCTCATTTTAGAATGGGTCAATGCAAACCGCCAATCCGTTTTCACATCGCATCTCATGAGACAGAACTTTACCCAATGCATTGGAGCGCCATCTAGGCACACCCATCTAAAAATTATCATGAATATTATTTCCACATAAATAATCTTTCCACATGAAAATTCTTTCTATATAAATATTTATACATAATCAATCGCTCATAAACATAAGGATTCCCAAGGAATGAATTGGGTACCACAATCATGACATAAAGTACAACCAATGAGTGTATCATGAATTTTTCCATGAACGAAAGGGAATATACTATACATGTACGTTAATAAGGGGATATAGACATATAAAATGGTTCAAGGTGAGAAATATAAGTGAAAACATATAAGAAATTTATTTGAGAAACATTGAAATTAAACATTTTTTTGCATTTTTTATGGAAAATAATATATTGATTTTAAAATATAAAAGGGAACAATAATTTATATAAAACCCTAAGTAAACCATGATTATCGTAATAATAATAAAATTATGGTTTTATAAAGACAATGGTGGCTTAAAATAGAAGATAGAGTGCAATTCAAATCACGTAGTAATTCTAGAAGTTCATTTAAAACGAATGTACTTATTGGGAAGTATTAGAGATGGATTTACTAAAAAGAATTTATATCCCCAAAATGGAAGTAGAATTGGAACATGGAAAAATATTATGGAACATATAATCATAATGTAGATGTTTTAAATAAAAATAAAAGACAACTACATTTTTGTAAAAATAAATAAAGAGAAACCTGATGGAATAAAGGATGATTGGGTAAAATTCGTAATGTTTTATTGGCATGGTATCAGGTGTAACTATGAGGGCTTGATGAGAGAGATAAGGGATTTATCAAGAAATATAAAACATTATCACAATATGGGGGAGGTTATAAAACATACCCAATCACTTGGTATTACACAAAAAAACAATAGCATAAAGAACAATCATGGTTAAGAGTGAAAAATGGAGGATCCCTTTCCATACATATGTTAGTGTTCTCCTAATGTTTGTAAATACCTGAATAAAGAAATTAGGTTTATTAATTAATAACTAAAAAACCAATTATATATGTAATTTATTTTTTATATCACTCTTTATTTCATTCAAGGCCTTCTTGATTAGTTATAAGGATCAATTTCATTGTTCGGGCACGTTTGTTTACTTAGGTTTAAAAGATCACTTCACTTATATTCATGTTCAGATTAAAATGAAAGATGGAAGTGGCTGTACAGAAATAAATTTATATTATATTAGTGAACATACATGATGTTACATAGTTTTAAATTTTATTGGGTTACATATAGTGATGTTGAATTATTATATAAAACGACAGTGACATCCATTTTTTTGTTAATTGGTGGATTTGATTACCAGGAACAAGTTATAATTTTAAATAAATAAAAATTGTAAAAAACATTAACTGAATAAAAATAGGATATATTACATATATTTAATTTGGTTCATATATTAAAGAAATGGTTTCAAGACCATTTTTAAACGTGATAATAGAAATTGATATATTGCAGTCCTTGAATGTGCTAAATGGGAACCTCTCAAACGGTGCTTTCATTACATTCAAAAAAAAATGTGAGGAAAGAAGAGGAGATAATGAAGTATCCCTTTAGAATAATATAATTCTGTTAAATGTATTCTACTGAAGTTCTCAAACCATATGGGTGAAGGTAGGTGAGGAAAAAAACATAAAATAAAAGAACTTAAAAGAAATGAATGAATTGGAAAGAGAAATTTTCCACTTCACAGTACTCCATTTGAGAACTTCTTAAGTGGAGTGGTTTGGGTATTTTGAAGAGTCTAGGATCTTTTGGACGTGGGGGAGGATATTGTGGAGTGATTTTGGTATACTATTGGCAATTCACAGGGCTTGAGAGGAGTGAAGAGAGTAGGTAGTGATGGGGGGTTTTATAGTGGAGTAGGGAATGTATTTCTCAATATAAAATTCATTAATTTAATAATTCCCCAGAAGTCAATAAATAGTGATTCTTCCATGACCAATAATAGAAAATGGATCATTTGAATTCAAACCAAGGGTGGTGACATCAGCCATGATGCTTGGAATAGTCTATTTTGATTATAATGTATATATACGGTAAATTACAGTATTTTACTATTCATAAAATATTCAAATAATTTAGAAAAATCTCAACATTCAACCCAAACAAATTTTCAAGGTGTAGAATCCAAAAATGAAGTCAATTTTTCAAAAATAATTTTAAAAAAATTATTAATTTTATATTTAATTAAAATCATAATTTATTATTAAAATCTAGTTTTAAATCATTTATTTACTTCTTCTGAAATATATGTATATCATAATTTCAACTTGCATATTTTTTATATATTATATTAGGTAAGGATACTATTCATTAGGGTATATGACTATTCCGAAGGGTATGTTTCTAGTCATTAGGGTAGGTTACTATTCACCAAAATTTATGTCTTCCTTATAGTACTCCCAATAACTTACTGACCCCAACCATGTATGTCAAATTTTTAAATTTCCAAACAAAAAAGTGAAAAAAATATTGTTTAAAGGTCACATAGAACATAATAGATCATTATGTTGTGTTTTCAAGTAATTTTATGACATCTTTATAGGAGAATAATTTCCATTTATAAAACATTGGGTGGTTACATTCTTCCCCCCTTATGAAATCTCACCCTCAAAATTTTGTTTTTCATTATAATACAAAAACAGGTGTGGGTACTTTTCTTTCATTTCATCCTCTACTTCCCATGTTTCCTTTTCATACTTATGGTTCTGCCATAGTACCTTTACCATATGAGTAGTCTTGTTTCATAGAACATTGTCTCAACGATCCAAGAACTTCACTGGATTCTCCTCGTAAGAGAGATCATCCTCCCATTCTACAACCTCTAAAGAGAGTACATGAGATGGTTCTAGTATGTACTTCCTTAAGAGGGATACATGAAATATATAATGGACTTTTGAAAAGCTTGGTGGAAGTGATAGTTGATAAGCCACAACTCTGAATCGATCAAGGATCTCAAAGTGGACATGGTACCTGGGTCTTAACATCCCTTTCATTACAAACATCATGACCTTCCTCCATAGAGATATGCGTAGAAATACCATATCTCCAACCTTGAAATCAATGTCTCATTTACGGTTATCTGCAAAACTCTTCCATCTTCAACGGGCTGCTCTGATATGTTGCTGAATGGTTTTCACCTTCCCTGCCATTTCTTTGACCATTTCAGGTCCTATCATATTATGTACAAAATAATCATCTCAAAAACGTGGTGTTATTCAACATTTCCCATAAAGGGATTTATAACGACCCATACTTTACATACATTGTTAATACTTCTAAATTGAAGCACACTTATTACAACATATGACAAAACCACAAAGGACCGTATAGGTATAGTGTCTTTAGAAACTGGGAAACATAAACAACTGGTTCATAAATCTTCTACAGTGTCTCCCATTTATTTCATCATATCTAGGGTCCCTTTTAGCATATTCTACTTAATATCCATCTTCCTGACCTGGGGAAAAGAAAACATAAAAGGGTGAGCTCAAATGCTCAGCAAGGGCAAATAAAGGAAATAAAAATCATATCATATCTTTTTGAAAATCAAAACCTGCAAAAGAGATCATAATATCTTAACATGGAATAAATCATAGAAGTGAAAATGAGATCCCCATAATCATAACATAAAACTTGAAACTTTGTGGCATGCACACATAATCATGGAAATCATTTCTTGTTAGTCATGACTCATTGCCAAGACCATCTTAGTGGACAAAGTCCCTTTCTGAACCGAGTTCACTCCTCGTTTCAGTCCTGTATCACTGAACCGAAATAACCTTCCGTTCCAGCCATGTCTATCTCATGAGATTTAAAATCATTACCCAATGCATTGGAGGGAGATATAGGTCCCACCCATCTTATAATGAATCCTTTCTTATGTGTGCCACATAATCATAAAACATACATCATCGCATAACACATGAAACAAAAATGGGATTCTTGAAACATCATGACATCATAAATCAATTCATATAAGATAAAGGAATTCATAAAAATAATTCCATCACAACATGATCAAATCAATGTAATAATAGGGATAAAAACAGAACCCTTTATTATCTTAGATGGAAAATAATTTTGATAAAACACTTGAATTGAATTCTTGAGGAAAATATCCTTTCTTCTTCAAAAACATTTTTCCTTTCATAACATGTCATACAACTTTAAAAATAAAAGAAGTTGATTAAAAATAAACTTGAAAACTTATAAAGGAAGCTTCTTTGAAGTAATGTTTTAAAAATCCATTCATGCCGTATAAGTTAAAAAAAAAACATTCTTCGTACTTTTGTCAGAAAAGTCAAAAAAGTACCTCGTACGGAAAAAACGACAAAAGATTCCTTTCTTATTCTTTACTAAAAACTCACCTAAGGGTAAAATTGGATTTAAACTATTGCAAGTGGATGGAAACAATATTACATATTGAGGGAACATGGATGTGGATGATAAAATACACCCCAGTAAATACTTACGAATAAACAATCTCGGATAAAAATGAGATTGTGATATTTCCCTTACCTTAGGTCCGATTTGCTTTGTTCGTGTCCGAAGCTCCTGTATAATGGTTTAAATAATGTTATTGACTTATTCCAGAATCATACATATTGATATGAGATCATATATGTTCATATTATTAGCTTCTTGTTAGTAATATTTCATTGTTACTTGTTACTCGGGTCTTTATAACTTTTTGTTCTTATGCGTGTTTTGTCGAATAAATTCTTATTCTTATCTTTAGGTTATAGATAATTCATTTCCAGAATGGTATTAGTGTATTATATACCATATTCATTCATTCAATTCATTTATATAATCATTATGAAATGAAGATCATGTAGAACGAGTCGCATCACATCGTGGAGACGGTATTCCGTACGTACGCACGAGTGATGATATCGTTCCTATGATCGTGGAATTGTATTGGAGTATATATATATATTATTTCAGTATCAATATTACTTAATAATAATCATATATAGTTACTGATTACACCATTATACCCATCCTTGTAAGGTGATGGTGGAAAATAGATTACACCACGGCGTGGAGACGGTATTCCGTACGTACGCACGCGCGGTGATTTCATTTTTCCGTAGGATGGATAGAAGGTGAATTAGGGTTGTTTCATATTTATAATAACATATCAGTATGTAAGTAATACTGATGTTATTACTTTATCATGAAACAACTAAAGAAGAAGAAGTTGAAGAAGAAAGAAATTGAAAAGATCGGTAATGGATATTACCTCTTCTTTGGGACGCCTTTTTGAATCCTCCACTTAAGGAACTAAGATTGGTCTTTGGAGAAGACCAGGACCTCTAGGATTATTCTAGGGAAGTGGAGAAGGGAAAATGGCAGGGGTTGGCCGAGCTTGAGTGCTCAAATTGGTGTGAGGAGGAGGGGGAGGAGGTGCCCTTTTATAAGGGAGGAGAGGGGCACCTTAGGAATATCTCAAAATATTATTTTATATTAAAGTCAAAATCGGTTTATAATGGTTCCAAAGGGTCTTATTTCGAAGCCAAAGTGGGGATGGGTCGAAATCCTATCAACCAATACAATTTAGACAAGTTTAGGGTATTATTTTAACCTTATCAATTAGATTTAACTCTAAGTTAAATAATTTAACTTTTACCATGACTTTTTGTTTTCTTTCACTATATGGTTAATACACTTACTATAACATGCCAAACGAACCCCAAATTGTTTATTATTAAAATATATATCCTTATCTAAGTCATTTGGCCGAACCTTAGATTTTTAGGAATAAAATAACAATTAATAATATAATATTTGATTTAAAAACTATTTTGTGTCAATTTTGACACTATTTGATATATGATTTTTGTCAAAGTCATAACAGAATTATATGTTCGAACCAAGTTGATTAAATCAATACTAATATATCATAGTAACCTAGAAAATTAGTGGAATTCATAAAAAGTCTCAAATTACATTTATTTTGGTATTTATATTATCAATTTTGTCAATATTTCATTAATAAGATAATTACTGCATCATCTTTGTGTCATAAATAAATTAAATTATTTGATGTCTAAAAATTACAAATAAAATACCATCATGTAGGAAATCTTTTTAGCTTTCTAATGAATATTTACAATCGAATTTATCTTATGTATAACCCTATATTAAAAATGATTTACTTATTAAACATTGATTTTAACTATTTTAACCCTTCTTTAAATAAATTAATAATAAATGTCCTAATCTAATCCAAGTGGGCCTAAATGGTCATATTTTATTCCTAAGTTTGTTTTTGGTCGAATGACACTTGTCCAATAGAATTAGGACATGTGTTAGGGTAATATTAATATCATAATTACCCTTAGTTACCCTATTTACTATTAACCGCGGTAAAAATAGTAAAAAGTTACTATTCACCAAAAAATTATTTTCATCTCATTGAACCACATTTTAGTCCTTGATATTAACCGTGTCTCTCGGATTTTTGAAATTCCATTCACAGAAGCGGTAAAATTAAGTTTTATGCAAAATTCAGTTTTTAACCTACCACTTAGTGGTTTCACTATTCAACAAAAATTGAAAGTTTTCAGAAAAATACCAAAATTTCACCCTAGGCTAATTTCGATATTCTGAGTCCAAAAATGAAGTCCATTTTGAAAAATAAAATTTATAAAATTTCAAAAAGTGGTTATTACTATTCATAACGGCTAGTTTTAATAGCATATTGTTGTTTAGTGAAACTCGGTATTGCGTACGACGCAAGCTATCGAGGAAGGTCGCGATTGCGTGTAAAGCCAGCCAAGAAAGTGTTGTGTAGAAAAAGATTCCTTTGATGATTTATATAACATAAAAGTCTCGGGTGTTACATTCTACCCCCCTTAAAAAGAATTTCGCCCTCGAAATTCGTCACTTTGCAACAAACAAATGAGGATACTTCTCCCTCATCATATCCTCAAGCTCCCATGTAGATTCTTCAAGTTGGTGGTTTCTCCATAAAACTTTCACCAAGCGAGTGGTCTTGTTTCATAAGACTTTTTCGCTACGATCCAGAATCTCTATCGGCTGTTCTTCATAAGAAAGATCTTGCTCCAGTGGTACAACTTCTGAGCTGAGTACATGTGAAGGATCTGGTATGTACTTTCTCAGGAGAGATACATGGAACACATCGTGAACTTGAGAGAGATTCGGTGGAAGCGCCAATCGGTAAGCTACCTTCCCAACACGATCCAGTATTTCAAAAGGACCGATATATCTAGGGCTCAACTTCCTCTTCTTTCCAAATCTCATAACCCTCTTCCAGGGAGATATTCGTAAGAACACTTTATCACCCACTTCAAACTCTAGGTCTTTTCTTCGGTTGTCGGCATAACTTTTCTGTCGACTCTGAGCTGCTCTTATGTGTTGTTGAATAGATCTGACCTTTTCTGCCATTTCATCAACGAGATCAGGTCCTAATAGCTTTCTTTCCCCAACTTCATCCCAGCAAGTTGGAGTCCTGCATTTCTTTCCATAGAGAGCTTCATAAGGAGCCATCTGAATACTGGAGTGAAAGCTATTATTATAAGAAAATTCCACCAAAGGTAGGTGTTGATCCCAACCTCCTTTGAAATCCATAGAGCAAGCTCTCAACATATCTTCTAGGGTTTGAATTGTTCTCTCAGACTGACCGTCTGTCTGGGGATGATAAGCAGTGCTGAAACTCAACTCTGTATCCAGAGTATGCTGAAGACTTCGCCAGAACTTCGAGGTAAATCTCGGATCTCGATCAGATATAATAGAAAGTGGTACTCCATGCAATCTTACCACTTCCTTTACATATATCTTGGCAAGCTGATCTAGAGAGAAATCCTCTCTAATAGCAATGAAGTGTGCAGACTTTGTAAGACGATCAACTATGACCCAGATAGCATTATTGCCTTTGGATGTTTTAGGAAGTCCTGTGACAAAGTCCATAGTGATGTTTTCCCATTTCCATTCGGGTATGGGTAATGGTTGTGACATCCCCTTAGACTTCTGTCTCTCAGCTTTAACTTGTTGACAAACCAAGCATCGAGAGACATATTCAGCAACATCTCTTTTCATGCCATCCCACCAGAAGTACTCTTTCAGGTCCCTATACATCTTCGTGCTTCCAGGATGAATAGAGAATGAAGAACTATGAGCCTCATCCAGCAGCTCTTTCATTAATTCGGGGATGGGAGGAACACAAACCCGATTCCTGAACTTTATTATCCCATCACAATCAAGGTTGAATTCAGGAACATTTCTCACCTTCTTTTGTAACTCAACATCTTCTTTCTGTGCCTCTTTAATCTTCACATGTATAGATGGTTGAACATTCATTTGAGAAAGATAAGATTTTTCCCCTTCCATTATAATTCCAAGATCCATCCTTTGTAAATCCATAAATATTGGATCTTTTGTGATCCTCATCATGGATAAACTAGCATGGTCTTGTCGACTTAATGCATCTGCCACCTTGTTTGCTTTCCCAGGGTGGTAATGGATTGAGCAGTCATAATCCTTAATCAGCTCCAACCATCTTCTTTGGCGCATATTCAGCTCCTTTTGTGTGAAAATATACATTAAACTTTTATGATCAGTATAAATATCACACCTTTCACCATAAAGGTAATGCCTCCAAATCTTTAATGCAAAGATTACCGCAGCCAACTCCAAATCATGTGTTGGGTAATTTTGTTCATGGATTTTCAACTGTCGTGAGGCATAAGCTATCACCATATCATTTTGCATAAGAACACACCCCAATCCCTTCTTGGATGCATCACTGTAGATCACAAACCTTTCTCCACTACAAGGCAGTGTGAGCACAGGTGCACTGGATAACCTTCTTTTCAACTCCTTGAAATTCTCTTCACATTCCTCTGTCCAGACAAACATAACTCCTTTCCGAGTCAACTTGGTGAGTGGATTAGATAATCGTGAAAAATCTTTTACAAAACGTCGATAATATCCATCCAAACCAAGAAAACTTCGGATCTCAGTTACTGTTGTTGGTCTTGACCATCTTTCGATAACCTCTGTTTTTGCTGGATCCACAGATATCCCCTCTTTTGAGATTATATGACCCAAAAATGCAACTTTTTGAAGCCAAAATTCACACTTGGTAAATTTGGCATAAAGCTTCTCTTTTCTCAGGGTCTTCAATATAATTCTCAAGTGATCTTCATGCTCTTCCTTGCTCTTTGAATAGACAAGAATATCGTCTATAAAGACTACCACAAATTGATCAAGATAGTCTCTAAAGACTCTATTCATTAGATCCATGAAGATAGCAGGGGCATTAGTAAGACCAAATGTCATCACTATAAATTCATAGTGTCCATACCTTGTACGGAAAGCCGTCTTTGGTATATCCTCCCTTTTGACCCTTAATTGATGATACCCTGAACGAAGATCAATCTTGGAAAAGTATTGAGCTCCGTGTAGTTGGTCAAATAAGTCATCAATGCGTGGGAGAGGATATTTGTTCTTGATAGTGATCTTGTTAAGTTCTCGATAATCAATGCAGAGTCTCATTGATCCATCTTTCTTCTTAACAAATAGAACAGGTTCTCCCCAAGGTGACGCACTAGGGCGTATGAATCCCTTATCAAGATTCTCTTGGAGTTGCTTCTTCAATTCCTGCAACTCAATTGGGGCCATTCTATAAGGTGTCTTTGAAATAGGCAAAGCACCCGGTACGAGTTCTATTGAAAACTCAACTTCACGATTTGGTGGAAGACCCGGCAATTCCTCCGGAAAGACATCATCAAACTCCCGTACAATGGGCATATTCTTAATCGTGAGTTTCTCACCAACCATTTGAGATAAATAACCTTCATTTAGTGGAATCAATACCCATAAGATGGAAGAAATTTCCACTGGAAGGTTATGTTCATCCTTGCATTGATAGACGATCGTAGGTTGATCTGGAATATGAAATGTGACTTCCCTTCTTTGGCAATTGATATGAGCTCCATGTAGAGAAAGCCAATCCATGCCAAGAATCACATCAAATTCCACTAAAGGAAGGATCACAAGATTTGCAGGAAGCACTTTCCCACAAACTTTGATCGGAGAAGAATTATAAACTTTTGATGCGATTGATGTGCCATTAGGTGTTATCACAGCTAACTCAACATCTAATTGTTGAGGTAGTACGGAGATACCCTTAGAAAAGTCTTCAGAAATAAAAGAGTGGGTGGATCCAGAATCAAATAAAACATTTGCTACTTTAGAGTGGATGGTAAGTGTACCTTTCACCACATCGTTATCGTACTCCACATCGCTGATAGAAATTGCATGTGACTTTCCTTTGTCTTTAGCCTTAAGAGTTTGTTGACGTCGACCATCATCATCAACCCTTGGATTTGGGCATTGATTGGCATAATGCCCCATCTCCTTGCACTTGAAACATTGAAGTGTAGCAGGTTCATTCTGTGTATCCCTTCCTTTGTTTGCATCATTAGACATCTTCTTCCCATTATCACGGCATTCAAATGCCCGATGACCTTCCTTTCCACATTTAAAACATTTACTTGTCCCTTTAAGACAACTCCCTCCATGTTTCTTTCCACACTTTGAGCATAAGGGAAAGTTCATCTTCTTTTCCGTGTGCTCTTTAGATTTTTCTTTGAATTCCATCTTCCTCTTCTTATCAAACCCATGTGACTGATGGGTTACTCCAATTTCCATCTCGACTTTGAGAGCACATCGAACGATTTCTTCGTAGCTATTGAAGTCCCTTATGGCTAACGCCCTTCGAAGACTTGGTTTTAAGCCACTAAAGAATCGATCGATCTTACTCTCAGGTTGGATAATAATACCAGAAGCGTACCTTGCAAGTCTTGTAAAATTTGCTTCATAGGTACTAACAGATTCATCATCCCTTTGCTTCAGTTCAAGGAACTCTTTCTCCATCTTTGTTCGGAGAATACGAGGGAAGTACTTATTGAAAAATAAGTTCTTGAACTCGTCCCATTCCATAGACTCAATTTCATCCCTTTGCCTCGTATTCTTAACAAGATTCCACCATTGATCCGCATCTCCTTCCAAACGATACACTGCTAGGATGACTTTATCATGCTCAGAACATTGAAGAACTGAAAATATCTTTTCAGTAGTACTAATCCATTGTTCTGCAACTAATGGATCAGTAGACCCGCTGAAAGATGGTGGACGCTGCCTCATGAAGGATTCAACAGAATGTTGCTCCCTTCTTTGTTCGTTTGGAAATCCTGCATGATTCATAGCTTGAGAAAGTTGTGTGAGCATGGCTACAAGATTTTGCATTCCAGCTCCCATATCGTTTGGTTGCTCAGGGGGACAATCATTGCATTGCCCATCGCATTCCGCATTAACACGGTTCCTTCGGGTTCCAGCCATTGACTAAAACCAAGAAGAATAGTGTGAGCAACACTAATTATAATAGGAAACCACATAATTCAAGAATAAAATTTTCATGCTTAAGGTCTTATCCTAGGTTATTCAAGGCCATTTCTAAAATTGTGTTCTATGCTTAGACTTATCCTTAGGGTTATTACTAAGGCTTTCACATCCTAGTTTCCAAAGGTTGACTATACCTTTCCTCTGATACCAACTATAACGACCCATACTTTACATACATTGTTAATACTTCGAAATTGAAGCACACTTATTACAACATATGACAAAACCACAAAGGACCGTATAGGTATAGTGTCTTTAGAAACTGGGAAACATAAACAACTGGTTCATAAATCTTCTACAGTGTCTCCCATTTATTTCATCATATCTAGGGTCCCTTTTAGCATATTCTACTTAATATCCATCTTCCTGACCTGGGGAAAAGAAAACATAAAAGGGTGAGCTCAAATGCTCAGCAAGGGCAAATAAAGGAAATAAAAATCATATCATATCTTTTTGAAAATCAAAACCTGCAAAAGAGATCATAATATCTTAACATGGAATAAATCATAGAAGTGAAAATGAGATCCCCATAATCATAACATAAAACTTGAAACTTTGTGGCATGCACACATAATCATGGAAATCATTTCTTGTTAGTCATGACTCATTGCCAAGACCATCTTAGTGGACAAAGTCCCTTTCTGAACCGAGTTCACTCCTCGTTTCAGTCCTGTATCACTGAACCGAAATAACCTTCCGTTCCAGCCATGTCTATCTCATGAGATATAAAATCATTACCCAATTCATTGGAGGGAGATATAGGTCCCACCCATCTTATAATGAATCCTTTCTTATGTGTGCCACATAATCATAAAACATACATCATCGCATAACACATGAAACAAAAATGGGATTCTTGAAACATCATGACATCATAAATCAATTCATATAAGATAAAGGAATTCATAAAAATAATTCCATCACAACATGATCAAATCAATGTAATAATAGGGATAAAAACAGAACCCTTTATTATCTTAGATGGAAAATAATTTTGATAAAACACTTGAATTGAATTCTTGAGGAAAATATCCTTTCTTCTTCAAAAACATTTTTCCTTTCATAACATGTCATACAACTTTAAAAATAAAAGAAGTTGATTAAAAATAAACTTGAAAACTTGTAAAGGAAGCTTCTTTGAAGTAATGTTTTAAAAATCCATTCATGCCGTATAAGTTAAAAAAAACATTCTTCGTACTTTTGTCGGAAAAGTCAAAAAAGTACCTCGTACGGAAAAAACGACAACAGATTCCTTTCATATTCTTTACTAAAAACTCACCTAAGGGTAAAATTGGATTTAAACTATTGCAAGTGGATGGAAACAATATTACATATTGAGGGAACATGTATGTGGATGATAAAATACACCCCAGTAAATACTTACGAATAAACAATCTCGGATAAAAATGAGATTGTGATATTTCCCTTACCTTAGGTCCGATTTGCTTTGTTCGTGTCCGAAGCTCCTGTATAATGGTTTAAATAATGTTATTGACTTATTCCAGAATCATACATATTGATATGAGATCATATATGGTCATATTATTAGCTTCTTGTTAGTAATATTTCATTGTTACTTGTTACTCGGGTCTTTATAACTTTTTGTTCTTATGCGTGTTTTGTCGAATAAATTCTTATTCTTATATTTAGGTTATAGATAATTCATTTCCAGAATGGTATTAGTGTATTATATACCATATTCATTCATTCAATTCATTTATATAATCATTATGAAATGAAGATCATGTAGAACGAGTCGCATCACATCGTGGAGACGGTATTCCGTACGTACGCACGAGTGATGATATCGTTCCTATGATCGTGGAATTGTATTGGAGTATATATATATATTATTTCAGTATCAATATTACTTAATAATAATCATATATAGTTACTGATTACACCATTATACCCATCCTTGTAAGGTGATGGTGGAAAATAGATTACACCACGGCGTGGAGACGGTATTCCGTACGTACGCACGCGCGGTGATTTCATTTTTCCGTAGGATGGATAGAAGGTGAATTAGGGTTGTTTCATATTTATAATAACATATCAGTATGTAAGTAATACTGATGTTATTACTTTATCATGAAACAACTAAAGAAGAAGAAGGTGAAGAAGAAAGAAATTGAAAAGATCGGTAATGGATATTACCTCTTCTTTGGGACGCCTTTTTGAATCCTCCACTTAAGGAACTAAGATTGGTCTTTGGAGAAGACCAGGACCTCTAGGATTATTCTAGGGAAGTGGAGAAGGGAAAATGGCAGGGGTTGGCCGAGCTTGAGTGTTCAAATTGGTGTGAGGAGGAGGGGGAGGAGGTGCCCTTTTATAAGGGAGGAGAGGGGCACCTTAGGAATATCTCAAAATATTATTTTATATTAAAGTCAAAATCGGTTTATAATGGTTCCAAAGGGTCTTATTTCGAAGCCAAAGTGGGGATGGGTCGAAATCCTATAAACCAATAGAATTTAGACAAGTTTAGGGTATTATTTTAACCTTATCAATTAGATTTAACTCTAAGTTAAATAATTTAACTTTTACCATGACTTTTTGTTTTCTTTCACTATATGGTTAATACACTTACTATAACATGCCAAACGAACCCCAAATTGTTTATTATTAAAATATACATCCTTATCTAAGTCATTTGGCCGAATCTTAGATTTTTAGGAATAAAATAACAATTAATAATATAATATTTGATTTAAAAACTATTTTGTGTCAATTTTGACACTATTTGATATATGATTTTTGTCAAAGTCATAACAGAATTATATGTTCGAACCAAGTTGATTAAATCAATACTAATATATCATAGTAACCTAGAAAATTAGTGGAATTCATAAAAAGTATCAAATTACATTTATTTTGGTATTTATATTATCAATTTTGTCAATATTTCATTAATAAGATAATTACTGCATCATCTTTGTGTCATAAATAAATTAAATTATTTGATGTCTAAAAATTACTAATAAAATACCATCATGTAGGAAATCTTTTTAGCTTTCTAATGAATATTTACAATCGAATTTATCTTATGTATAACCCTATATTAAAAATGATTTACTTATTAAACTTTGATTTTAACTATTTTAACCCTTCTTTAAATAAATTAATAATAAATGTCCTAATCTAATCCAAGTGGGCCTAAATGGTCATATTTTATTCCTAAGTTTGTTTTTGGTCGAATTACACTTGTCCAATAGAATTAGGACATGTGTTAGGGTAATATTAATATCATAATTACCCTTAGTTACCCTATTTACTATTAACCGCGGTAAAAATAGTAAAAAGTTACTATTCACCAAAAAATTATTTTCATCTCATTGAACCACATTTTAGTCCTTGATATTAACCGTGTCTCTCGGATTTTTGAAATTCCATTCACAGAAGCGGTAAAATTAAGTTTTATGCAAAATTCAGTTTTTAACCTACCACTTAGTGGTTTCACTATTCATCAAAAATTGAAAGTTTTCAGAAAAATACCAAAATTTCACCCTAGGCTAATTTCGATATTCTGAGTCCAAAAATGAAGTCCATTTTGAAAAATAAAATTTATAAAATTTCAAAAAGTGGTTATTACTATTCATAACGGCTAGTTTTAATAGCATATTGTTGTTTAGTGAAACTCGGTATTGCGTACGACGCAAGCTATCGAGGAAGGTCGTGATTGCGTGTAAAGCAAGCCAAGAAAGTGTTGTGTAGAAAATGATTCCTTTGATGATTTATATAACATAAAAGTCTCGGGTGTTACAGGATTCATATGGTTCCATTTGGATGCATAAGTGGAAACTTTTATTATATTATAATTAAACTAGTAGAAGATGTTGGACTCATCCTCCTTTGAATTCCATAAATCATGCTCTCAACATTTTTTCTAGAGTTTGAATATTTCACTCAGATTGGAAAGCAGTTTGTGGAAGATAGGCCGTACTGATGTCCAGTTCAGTTCTTAGAGCATGTTGGAGACATTTCATGAATGTCGAGGTAAATCTCGGATCATGATAGGATACAATAGATAGTGGTACCCCATGAATCCTTTCCAGTTATTTGATGTAAATATATGCATGTTTATCTATGGATAATTCCTCTTGAATCACGATAAAGTGAGAAATCTTTGTAACACGATCCACAATGATCCATATAGCATTGTTTCCTCTAGATGACCTTGGATGTCTAGTGACAAAGTCCATGGTAATGTTCTCCCAATTCAATTCTGGTTATGATAGTGGTTGCATCACCCCCTTAGACATTTTCCACTAAGCATTGAAGTTCTAACATACGAGTCACTTTGATGTATATTCAAAAATCTCTGTTTTCACATTTTCCCACCAAACATTTTCTTGGAGATATCGATACATCTTTGTGCTCTCTGGGTGGATAGAGAAAGTTGATCTATGTGAATCATACAATATAAGTTTATTTATCTTTGGATCAGTTAGTACACATAATCGTCTCCCAAATCTTACAACTTCGTTCTCATATATTCTAAAATTTGAGGATTTCCAATTTTTGATAGCTTCTACACTTTTCTAAATTTCCACATATTTTCTTTGAGATTCGATTATTTTCTCAAAGAGGGATGGTTCAGCAAACATTTCAGAAAGGATTGATTATTTGCTTCCCTTAATGGTTCCCATGACAATCCTTCTCATATCTAAGAAGATCATATCCTTTTCAACTATCAATAATTATAAAGATGTCAGACCCGTTCTATATAGAGAATTCGTTACCTTGTTTACCTTACTAGGTAGGTAGTGGATTTATCTATAAAAATACTTTATGAGCTATATCCATCTTCACAATAACATATTAATAACATTCTCTAGGAATATATAATTTAGAATCTTGTGGTCATAATATATCTCTCATTTCTCCTCATAGTGATAATACCGCCATATTATCCACACAAAGATCACAGCTTCCAACTCCTGATAATGTGTGGGATAGTTTTTCTCATGGATTTTCACCTGCCATGAGACTTAGACTATTACTTTATCATTTTTCATTAGAACATATCCTATGACCTTATTAGAAGCTTCAATATACACCACACAGAGTTCTCCACTTGTAGGGAGTGTGAGTACAAGCGTAGTGATACGTTTCTTCTTCAACTCATTGAAACTATCTTAACATTCATGTGTCCCAACAAACTTTACCCCTTTCCGTGTCATCTTGGTCATTTGGTTTGAAAATAATTGAAAGTTATTCACAAATCATTTATAATACCCACCTAAACACAAAAATATATGGATCTCCATTACAGAAGGTTTCTTGGGCCATTTCTCAATAGCCTTTTTCTTGGAATGGTATATAGATATCAATTTTTTGGTGATAACATGCCCCAAAAATGATATTTCTTCCATAAAAACTCAAATTTAATGACCATTTTTTACAACTTTTCGCTTCACAATGGCTTTGACATAGTTTTAGAATGAGTGTCATGTTTTTCCTTTGTCTTGGGGAATATAAGAATATCATTATTAAGGACTACAACAAATTTGTAATGGTGGTCTCTAAAGTCTATATTCATTAAATCAATGAAAATTTCTAGAGCATTACTGAGTTCAAAGTGAAGAAATGTGAAATCATTGTGTACATACCTCATTCTAATGACAGTCTTAGGAATATATTCCATCCTCACCTTCAGTTGGTGATATCCCGACCGATGGTCCTCCTTAGAGAAATAAATGCCTCCATGAAGGTGATTGACCAATTCATCTGTATGTGGTAGATGATACTTTTTATTTATCCTGATTATGTTGAGATCATGATAATCAATGCATAGGCTCAATGATCCATCTATCTTATTGATGAAGAGGACTAGTTCACCCCACAGTGAAGAACTCTGGCGTATAAAACCATTCTCTATATTCTCCTGTAACTGCTTATTCTGCTCTTCCATCTCTACTGTGGTAACTCTGTAAGGATGCATTGATATAGACAGAGATTTAAGGATATGATCAATTGATAACTCAACCTCTCGGTCAGGAGGAAGACCAGGAAACTATTTAGGGAATACCTTGGTGTAATCCCTCAAGATGGGCATGTCTTCAATCATTATTATATCCTTTTCCCAATTATTTGAGATAGATATTATTTCTCACATTGAAGTAGTATCCAAACATGATACGATGATTCAAAAAAAGATTCATCTTCCTCCTTACAATTGAATAGAATTGGAGGATGATTCAGGATAGGAATAGTGATTTCACTTTCCCTGCAGTTTATGTTATCTTTGTATAAATACAGCCAATCCACGCCCAAAATATCCTCAAAATACACTAAAAAAAGTATAACAATATTTTCTGCAAGGTTCAGTCCACAAATAGTAAATGTGGTGGATTAAGAAACCATTAACGCAATTATTGCTCCATTTGATGTTCTCATAGATAACATATCCTCCAAAGATTGAGGTGGTGTTTGAATAGTTCCACTAGTATTGCAAGATATGAATGAATGTATAGAACTAGAATAAAATAGTATGTTCTCTATGCATGAATGAATAACTAGTGTACCTGTCACGACATTATAGTTCAGCTCCACCTCAGCAGTAGTGATAGAATAATACCTTCTTTTATTCCTTGTAGGCTGTTGTTGATTGCATTCGAAAAACATCATATTAGGAAAAATATTCACATAATGCCCATGCTCCTTAAAATTGTAACACTGCACTGGAGGCGGATTGTTGATTTGAACCTTCCTTTCTTATTCAAAATTAGCAGGATTTTTCTTATCCTTCTGTAGTTCATTCATAGATGACTAATCTTTCATAATTAGAATCAATTCTTGGTTCCCTTCAGATAATTACCAAGATTCTTCTTCCCACCATTTTTTGAAGGGGAAATGTCATGCTTCTTTCCATCAGGGGATTTGTTTGATGAACCACTAATGTTGTTCTCTATTTTTCTCTTCATATCATTGGGCCCACAAGACCACATAGAGTCTCTAATCTCTATTTCAACCTTCAGGTCACAATGGAAAATATCCTCAAAACTGTCAACGTCTCGAATTTCAAACACTTTTCATAGACTCATATTTAGTCAACTAAAGAAGTGATCCACCTTTCTCTTAGTGTTCATTTTAAAGCCATATGCGTACCTTGCAAGTTTTGTAATGTTTTCTTCATACTACTGATGGACTCATCATCTTTTCTACATGAGTATGAGGAACCCTTATTCCATATTTAGAGGGGGGGTTTGAGGAAAATATTTGTTGAAAAACATCTTTTTGAATTCCACCCAATCCAAGGAATCAATTTCCTCTTTAGACATTGTATTATTAAACAATGTCCACCGCTGATTAGCTTTTCCATCAAAACAATAGACTGCCAGTACGAAATTCTCTTCTTCTCAGCACCGAGGGAACAAGAATATAATTTCAATAGAGATTATCCATTGTACCACAAGGATGGGATTAAAAGATCTTCTAAACATGGGAGGAAATTTTCTCATGAAGGATGGTACATCAACTTGCTCTTTCATTAGAAGAGAACGGTATTCTGCACGATTCAAGTAATCATTCATAACTCGAGCGAACTGAGCAAGTACTATCGTGAAATTTTGAGCACCCAATCTTTTCATATCAGTAATATCATTAAGGCAAACATCACATTTCCTATCACATTGGATGTTGGAGAGTGATCTTATATTTTCCCCCATTATCTATGAAAAATAATGTATAATTAAATGTCTTGAATACATAGCTATTGAGAATAAAAATAAAACCTTGAACATAAATGAATAATCTTATAATGAATAAGTATATCTGAACTTGTGATTCTTTATCTTTAATCCCAGATTTTCCTTGATCTATTTCTTAGATTATATTCTTATGGGATTTTTTCCTATAATAATGGATTGTAATAAGCTCATGAATACACAAGAGCATATCCCCTGTAAGTTTCATAACCAAGAGTTCAGCAAGGCCCATTGTCATGTACTAGGAAACCCCAGGTCATGCATAAAACAACTTGTTAGAGTTTTCACTCCTAGGTACATCTGTGCAAGAGTAGCCACTACCTGTTTGTATCCAGACACTGATGTATTTTCTTAGAAAACCAATTACTCAAAAATCACCAAAATTTTAAACTATTTAATTATACTTAGTCTTTCAATTAAGGTTATCACTAAAGTGCTCTATTCCCAATCTCCAAAAATAAATAGACCATCCTCTCATACTAACTATAGCAAACCAAACCATTTTTATACAACATTTCATAATTCTAAGCATAATTATATATCAGACTACAAGCCCAGGATCCTAAAGTCAACTGTCTTGCAAGACTATGTCTAAAAAATAAAACATTGGCTAAAAAACATCATTATTTAATCTCCATAATGTGCTCTTAACTTCCTTTGAGCCCTTACATCTATATAGGGTACCCTTGGGAACACAAGAACAAAGGGATGAGAAAAAAAGCCTAGTAAGGGAATGAATATAAGGATACATGTTATGAACATGTGTTACATGCATGACATAATGATAAGAAATCATTGGATGTATGAAATAATATCATATAAGCATGGGATCATATAAACATTTATCATATAATGTCTCTAAATTATAAAACATTTCATTTGTACAGGTCAATGCTAACTGCCATTCTCATTTCCCGTTTTGGAATGGGTCATGCCTAACTGCCAAACTCGTTTCACATCGCATCTCAGGATACATAACATTATCCAATGCATTGGACTGCTATTTGGGCACACCCATAAAAAATCACGAATATTATTAACACAAAAATATTATTTTCACATATATAATCATACATAATCAATATTTCATAAACATAAGTACACCCATTGAATGAATCTGGTAACACAATAATAACATAAAGCATAACCAATGAGTGTATCATGAAAGTGTCCATGAATGAAAGGGATTAGAAAATACATGAGATTTATTAATATAATATAGGCATATAATAGGGTATATAGTGACAAAGATAATTGAAAACATATAAGAAATGTATTTGAGAAACATTATAATTAAAACATTTTTGTGCGATTTTTAAGGAAAATACAATAGAGATTTTAAAATAGAAAATGGAAAAATATTTTATATAAAACCATAACTGAACCAAGAATCTAGTAATAATAATAAAATACTGATTTTATAAAGGCAATGGTATATTTAAACATAAGAAAGAGTGCAAATGAAATCAGGTAAGAATTATGGATGTTCCCTTAAAACGAGTTTTCTTACTAGGAAGTATCGAGGAGGGATTCACTTAAAAGAATGTATATCCCCAAAAAAGAATGAAAGTTTGATATTGGAACATTAATTTGGAGCATATAAACAGAATTTTTCTGTTTTAAAAAAAATGAAAAGACAACTATATTCTGGTAAAAATAAAGATATAACAACCCGAAGGAATAATGGATGTTCGGGTAGAATCCATTACGGTTTATCAACATGGTATCAGGTGTAACATATAGTGATTGATGAGAGAGATAAGGAGTTTATAATAACTTATAAAACATTAGGTCAGTATAGGGGAGGTTAGAGAACATAACTTATCACTTGATATTACAAAAAAAGGGATAGCATATAAAACAATCTTGATTAAGAGGGAAAATGAGAGGATACCTTACCTTAAATCTGTTGGTGTTCTCTACATGTATTTAACGACCTGAATAAAAAATTAATATTATTAATTAATAATTACAAAACCACTTATATATTTAATTTATTCTTTAGAACCATTTTTCCAATCATGGCCTTCTTGATTAGTTATAAGGTTTGATTTCATTGTACGGGCTCGTTTGTTTAAATGGTTTTAAAAGATCAGTTCACTTATTTTCACGTTCCGATAAACATGAAATATGTAAGTGGTTGTCCAGAAATAAATTTATATTATATTAGTTAATATAAAATAAAATAAATGGTTTTAAATTTAGTATGGTTACTTATTGGAAGAGGAATTATTATATAAAACCATAGTGACAACTGTTTTTTGTTAATTGATGGGTTTGATTACAATGAACATGTTTTGATTTATAAAACAATACCATTTGTACGAAAGGATTACAGAATAAAAGTATAATATATTATATATATATATGTAATATGGTTAAAACATAAAAAAATTGGTTTCATAACCATATTTAAATATGATAATAGAAATTGATAAATCGGTGTCCATGAATGTGCTAAATTGGATCATCAAAAAACGGTGCTTTCATTTCTTTCAAAAAAAGGCGAGGAATGTATATGAGATAATTAATTATCCCCTTGTCATAATAGAATTAAATTACATGTATAATACTGGAGTTATCATAAGATTTTGGTGATGCGATCTGAATAAAGAAACAAAAAAAAGAACGTAAATGAAATGAAGGAATTGGAAAGAGGAATTTACCTCTGGAGACTTCCTCCATTAAAAACCTCTTAAGGGAAGTGGTTTTGGTATTTTGAAGAGTCTAGGAGCTTTTAGACGTGAGGGATGATCTTTGGGAGAGATTTCTGAAGAATATTGGAAAGGCACAAGGCTTGAGAGGAGTGAAGAGAAGAGGGAGTGAAAGGGGGGTTTTTTATTGTGGGGGAGGGAAGGTATTTCTCAATATAAAATCCATTAATTTATTACTTCCCCAAAAGACAAGTAATAGTGAACCATTAATTACCAAGAATATGAAATGGGTCATGTGAATTCGATCTAAGGTTGTTGACATCAGCCATGATGCACGGAATAGTCAATTTAGCTAATAATGTATATATACTGTAAATTGCCATATTTTAATATTCAGAAAAATTTCATGTATTTTAGAAAAATATAAATAATTCACCCTAAATATTATTCAACATGTAGATTCCAAAAATGTAGTAAATTTTTCAAAAAAATTTCTAAATATTTTTAATTCAATATTTAACTAAAATCATATTTTATTATTAAAAATTTATTATAAAACATTTTTTCACTTATTCTATTATATTGGTATATCATAAATTAAACATGAATATTATTTATATAGTATCATAGGTAGGGTTAATATTCATTAGGGTGTATCACTATTAATAAGGGTATGTTAGTATTAATATGGGTAGGTTACTATTCATCAAAAAAATATGTTTTTTTATCAGACTCCAAATAACTTACTGACCATAACCGTGTATGTTAGATTTTTGAAATATCAAACATTGAAGTGAAAAATTTATATGTAAAGGTCACTTAGCACATAGTAGTTCATAATGTTGTGTTTTCATGTGATTTTATGAAATATTTATAATATAAGAATTTTCATTTATAAAACATTGGTTCATTACATGGTCAATGAAATGTAGAACTAAAACCGTAGCAAAAAAATGATAACTAATTGATAAAAAAATTGAACCTTTTAAAATAATGTTTCAAGCGTATTCTAAATACATATATTTCATGTTATTTAATATTTTATTTAATATAATATTTTAATATTCGACCATGTTTTACTCTATAATATCCTGATTGTTGTTTCTAGTTTACTCATGCACATCTCCCCGTATACCAGAGGCTTCCAACATGATGTGAGGGTCTATATCGATTCCATGAAGTTACCGTATGAAAAAAATCAGTTTGAGAAATAAAATCTGAACTAATCAAGAACCATATATAATATTAAATAATCAATGAATACAAAGTAATTAAATAAGAAAAAATATATAATTGATGTAATGAAATCATGCAGAATAATGTCCCATTGATAAAAAATGGTGGATCACATATAAAAACATGTAATATGTCTAAAATAATATGTTTTACTTAATCATCCCCAATCCTCATGACATACCAGTCATAACATCTTCATATGTTATATCCAATGAAATTACATTAAAATGTGTTTAGTGGAATGAAATTCAAACTAACATTATAAGTAATATTATTTAAGTGTAGGGATTTCCCCACTCATATGATCACCATCAAAATACTCACGAGTAGGGTAAGAGTGGCCTATATGAATATCTAAAATTCATAATATATGCATGGTGGATGTACAACCCGCAAAACTAGGCCAGTTGACTGCAATAGGGTGAAGGATTAGACCCATATGAAATCTTAGGAATGTCTTATATGAATATTCTTGGGAGAGGTGAACCAATGAAGATTAATGTAATATAAATAGGAAATGGGACAACACTCACACATTCATATATCAGAGTAATAATATAGTTTACAACATCCACCCAATAAAAAATTATCATAATAATCATACGGTGGGGGTTTGTTTCCACCACGTAATATGTCACATAATAATTAATTGGGGAATAAAACTACATGTAACACTTCACATAACAATTAAAGAGTGTTTTTCCACCTTCTAATATCTCATAAATTCATTGTAACGACATGTGATTTCACTATGAATCATCCTTAATTAAATTTCTTGATAATATTTCATTTTCCAAAAAACTTGAATCAAAATTGAAATCATGTTATGTAAAAAATAAAATATTGTAGTTATTATATTTACATAAAATTAAAAAATATATATTGTGGTTACCATAATACTAAATATACAATTAAAAACCAAATGAAATGAAATCACGTATTATAAGTATCCCATTGGAATCTTGTTTTTCAATTCATGGGAAGGATGTTGCTTTATAAAGCTTTTTCCCTCGACCTAACCTAATTCAAACAACAAAAATTATTGTATGAGTGAATTAGTATGCTATTGAAAATTAATCTAATAATTGTTTTAGAAAATATATACTTTCAATTTCACCATCCTTAACATCCAACAAAGAGTAAATTAATAATTGTTTACACATAGAGATATTTATGGAATAATTAAATAGAAATTATGATAATATATACATGTAATTAAAAAATCAATTATATATTTAAAATATATATTCCATATTTCTCAATTTTACATTACAAATTGTTTTCATTATATTATGCATTTACAGATAATTTTTTTTATAAATATTATTCTATTAAATGATCTTTTTTTTAAAATAAATCATGAAAATATTTACCTTCTGTGATGTTTTGGAAAATTGAAAGAAATGATTTTAGATGAATATTAATAAATAAATTTATATGAAAACTATAAATTTTATTAAAACAAAATGAAAAAAATGATTTTAGTAACATATTAATTGGTACTATAATAAGTTATGTAGGCCTAATTTAAGATTACAATGACAAAATATTGATTATAAAAATAAAATAGTTAACATTTTAGTACCATATATAATATTTTCCAATGAAAACTATTTATGTTCATTTATTTTAATGAAAATATTATTATTAATTTTTTTTGAATTCATTGAAGCCTATATATATATTATTTATAAAAGAATAAGTGACATGAAAAACTGTATGATGAATAGGTCTACACAACCCTTAATGTATAATCATAAAAATAAAATTTCTCTAAAATTAGTTACTTAAACATAATAAGCTGTAATATAATTTTTCACATATACATTTTATTGACGAAACATAATCCTTATTTTGAATTAATAGTTATTACATTTATAAAATGTATCAGTTTATTTTTAGTTTTAATAATAATATTACTATGATTATTGTTAATTATAATGATAATGGAAAACTATTCGATTCAGTGGATAGTTTTATTACATTTTCATATTTTTATATAATATATTAAATAAACACGTTTTTGAAAAGGAAAAATAAATTGTTTTTAATCAAAAAATTGAATAAATTAACACATATTATATTAATAATGACTTATAAATATTATAAAAAAACATAATGATTAAAATATAATTTTTCTAAATAAATCTATTTTTCATATAAAAAATGTTTTAATTTAAATTTAAACTTTATATTACTTATAAATTGAATTAGATTAAATTGATGATAAATTTATGTTCTCATGGCCCAAATTTTGTATCTGGGTGTAACTTGTATTTTTTAACTAATTCTATATGGTTGAAAACTAGTAACTAATGTGATAACATAAATGGTAAAATGTAAAAACCTAAAAGTGAATGACATCAAAAAATTTGTTAAAAACTATTAATTTATTGGTGAGGTTTTAATAATATTATACAACCCTAAATTATAATATTTTACAATTTTTTAACAATTTTTCCATAAATGCGATCGTTCTATTATTGAAAAATAATCACATTCATATGAGTGAACATTTCATCACTTATAAAAACAAATAAATTCCACCCACTCAAGGGTACACATCCCACCCAAAAATTCCATAACACAGAACTTTGTATCCTCGTATATAATTTCATTTCAAAATATAAATCCATTGATAATAAAATTCTATATTAATATCGTATTTTAAAAAAATACTTTCAAGATAACGTTCAAGGACCAATTGTGTGAATTGTGCAATCTTCATCATTTTTATTACAATATTTATAATATAAAAATAAAATTAAAGCATTAATTTAATATGTTTATAATCATTATTATATTCATATTATATATTATTAATGTAACACCACTAATTTATTTATTTTCATAAACATGGTAAATTAAAAAATTTATGATCATTCATCCAAGAAAACTACCTCATCTACAATTTAATGTCTACATTTTCCCAATGCTCCTCTAAATTGGTAACAAATAATGGATTAAAAAATATATATTATATATTATATATAATTATGTTTTTTAAATCATAAAATATAATACATATTATTTAGGCTCTTCTTATTGTGAATGAATACGTTAATTTTGAGTTGTGTAGACCACTACATCCACAAAGTAACATGTCCTATTTTTAATATTTATTATTGTTTATAAAAGAATTATTAAAAAAATTCCAAACAATATAAATATATAAATAATTTATATATTATTAGATAATAAATATATTTAAAAAAAGTTTACAACCATAATTTTTTATTCATTATATTATCCTCATGTTAGGGTCATTATAGTCTACTACTTGAACAATGATATAAATTCCTATAATTAATGTATACGAGCCATTAAGCATATATCATAATAAAATTATATAAAAAATTAATATTGGTTTATGTTTTTTGTATGGTTATATTATTTATGCAACTATTTATTAAAATATCATCATCGATGGATATAATTAATGTAATATGCCAACAACAAATCATATTTTTCATGAAACATTACTATGGAACATGTAATATGTGAAATTATTGTTAAAAATAAATTTAAATGATATAATTATTTTCATATAATGTTCTCTAAATTATAAGACTCATATAAATGAATGGGAATCTGTGTCAATATTTACGAAGTGCGTGAAATAACCATAAATTATAAACCCGGGATACTAATGGTACATAATTGTTAACAACCATTATTTATCCAAATGGATATAAGATATTTTTATAGAAGAAAATATTTATGAATAAGAATCAGTAATGAGTAATTTATATAGTTTTTTTAGTAAACAATATGTTAGTTTTTGATCAACTAATTTGGAATTCATTTTAAGGGTTTTTGTATCAAATATAAATTACTAAAAAATATATCTATTATACTGTTTATTTCATACTGAAATGTGATGTTACTTCCACATTAAAATTTAATATCATTAAAATTGTATATTTCATGATAAGAAATTTTCTATTACATTTTCTATCCAACATGGCCATTGGACTAAAATGTTATGAAAATGTAAGGGTGTTCATCGATAAATTTTTTGATTCATTGGGGAATAATATTTCTTAGTCGAATATAATTTTTGAAGAAAATTTTTATCCTAAAATGACACTATTTTTAATGGTAATCTCTCTTTTTATAATGGTAACATTCTTACAATCATCAATAAAAACATAATGGATAATTTGTTTTCTATAGTAAAATTATAACTTTATTAATAATTACTCCCATTATTATTAATGAATATTTTTCCATGTCCACGTTTTCCCTATCTACCATTTATTCATCAATCAAATATAAAATACTTTTTATTTTATATTACTCATATTTTACCAGATCAATTTTACGACATGAATGTCTTACAATGTTTCCCTAATGTGGGTTTTCTATTAAAGAAATTTATATTGATTGATAATGACAATTCATTTAATTATTTACCACATGAAATTTATTATACCATTTTTTCTTTTAATAAATTTTTTTATTATTAACAACTAATAATAAAGTATTTATTTCAAATTAAATATCTATCCTTCATAAATTATCATTTTGAAATCATTTTTTACTCATCTTAGAGAACCGTTTTAAACCGTTTTTTGAAAACTATTGTATTTTAAAATTTGTAATCCATCCATGGATTATGCAACATTTAGTGATTTTTTATCACTAGATATATATATTATTATGATATTATTCATTTTTATTAATTTTATTTTTGATCTAATTTAATTTAATATGATCATTTAATGTGATTTTCTTTTAATTTTTTTTAAACCCATGCTCTTTCCCTTTATTATTTTAGAGATGACGATGATTTATTTTAAGTGGAAAACATATGTATAGGTTAGGAGGGACAGGGTGATATATTAATCATAACTAAATTGGTTTAATTTAATATGACAGGATAAATCCATAAATTAAAAATATGAGTATTTTGGGACATGCATTTACATAATATGTTTACCTACATTTCAGGAATGAACATAATTAGTTTGTTTTCATATGCATGTACACAATTAGATTAATAAAAAATTATTTATTTATGGTTTTTCAACAGTTAATTTTTTTTTAATGTGGTCTCGTAAATAAATATTTTTTATCACTATATGTAACATTTCCATTTTTTCAATCAAATAATTTCAAACACTATATGATTTTATAACATAGTTATCAATATATAAATGTGATATACTTCCTTGTAAGAAACACTAAGCTCAAAAAACCAAGATATAATCGGAATTAAATTCTTTGATGTTAATATTTTTATCAAAATTATGAAATATATATTAATATGAACATTCTACTCAATACAAATGTATTGATTTCAACATAGTAAATAAGAAGAAAATTTTTTAGAACAATTTTATTCATTAAGTATTCTATATCAGAAACAAGGTTTTATTCCATTAAGTGAATGAATGACATAATTATATTTTAAAACATTGATAAATTATATCTTATAAAATGAATAAATTATTTAATTCATCATTTCCAAATTAGTTTAAGATGAATGTTAGGGATTTTATTAAAAATTTGTTTTTTATAGTGGATACTGAAATATACCAATTATTATTAATTAAAATATTTTTAGTTTAGGAATCTATATTTTTTATTTTGATTCAAAGTAAATTTATTTATAATATATTTTTAAAATCGAATGATTTTCATTGGAATCAATTTTATTGTCTAATTTGGTTTAATATTATTATTATATATAAAAATAATTTTTCAAAAGACGCAATTTTTCATTAAATTTTTCATTATTATATTAAATTAATATATAAAACATATAAAAAATTAACTTTCAAAAATGTATAACATATTTTGAATTAGTTAGTTTTAATTTGGTAAATAGTTCTATATTATTTTTATACAATATCAATAGTACGGTTGTATATTTTTTTCATCCACATTACTGGTAAAATGTGTTTATTAAGGTAAAAAAAGTAAAACGCTTCAAATTCATTAAATAAATTTCCATCATTTCATTTCATGTGTATAATTAATACATAATAATTATAAATGTGTAAATATGAAATTTCATCCATTTATCATTGATTTTTTCATTTATAATATTCAAGTAGAAGATAATGTAAAAAATTTCCACACGTGGATTTTAATATATATATAATATTCTCTGATAGTAATACTTTTATTTTATTTTATAAAATGTTAGTTTGAAATATTAATGAATTCATTTATTATTAAAATATATGTTTAACTTTTATTTATTAAATAATTTCCATAAATTCTTATTTAATACTAACACAATTGTTGTAAAAGTCGTAAAAAATAATTCAAATGCTTTTAAAATATATTTATATTGTTTTTTTGAGTGTGTTATAGATTCCCATAAATTTTATAGATAATAAAATATATTATAAATTATTTAACATTTTATATTTTAATTTGTTTACAGTCTTGTTGATTTAAAAGTAAAAATAACTAAGTAGTTCTAAAAATTAAACTAAAGTTATTTTATAATAAATAATATTTTATTAGATTATTTAAAAATAATAAAACACAATTTTTTGGAATGTGAATGGTAAATTTCATTAAAATCATTCATTTTACATTTACGTCCCACTATACTAATTATAGTAACTTTTGTGACCCATAGGATGTAAAATACATTTATATCACTCTAATTGTTGAAATTGATAATGATGTGTTAAAACTAAGAGATAAGGGTTAAAATAAGAGAATAATTTAATAACTATTCAATATGAAAGGATTTAGAAATATCAAGATCTTATGTAATAATTTTATCAAATTTTATTCATATTTCCATGAAAAATATTTTATATCAATATAAAAATTAAATGATTTAAAAGGGATCATCCTATTCATTATTATTAATGACTTTTGTGACTTATATCTAGATAATAAATAACATAAAAATTCTACACTCCTTCCCCACACTCAATAACATCATTAGTTAAAAAAATACCATCATTTCAGGGATCGAGGTGTGAGCCAAATGAGGTTTCTCAATTATGTGGTTCAACTCTTGATTGATCATTTTCAATTTTATTTCATATCATACGTCCCCTGAATTTATGGTTTCAATTCTGGAATATTAAATTTATAATCTTCAATATATGTAATTATTATTATGATTATGTAAAACCATTATCTGAATTCTTCCAATTAGTTGGAAAGTGATAAGGCCCCTCATTTGTACATGTGGACAACCACTACTATGAAGTGATGTGATTCATTTTAAATATATAATAAACATTTATTTTAATAAAAATAAATATAATTATTTTTTATTATATATATGATATAAAAATTATTATATAATTGAGAATTATTATTTTCTATTATTTTTTCCATTCTTTAAGAAGTCAAATGAACATTTGTGCATATATATAACCTACCATCTCTATGAACAGATTAATTCATATTTCAATCTAAACTTATTATATTTTATTATAAATATATATCATTAATGAATATGTATTTTATATCATTATTAAAATTATATATATGAACCATCAATGATAAATTTATAAATACTAATACACGAGAAGAAAAACATGTGTGATAATCTAGGTTGAAATTACCTCACTGAAAGAAATTTTTTTATTAAAAAACATGTTTATGGGAAATGTGTGAAAGCATCAAGTTCATACAAGAACATAAAATAAAATATAAGACAAAATGAATTATTAACGGACAACAAAAACCTATTAAACACAACATCTTTATATAGTATCCTATAAATATTAGTTGACACTTTATTCAGATCATCTTGGATAAGATCTTATAATTTTTAAGGCAATTGTCTCCACACATTTAAGTATTCATCCATTGTTTTCTTTTTGTCATTTATGCCTCTGATCATTGTTAAATGTTTCTTATCAATCCAATTTCCCTACTCCATGATCTTGTATACAATAATTATATGCCCATTCATCCAGTTTTCATAATTATCAGAATCATGAGAAGTCAAGACTTTCTGAAGCATCACTTCATTAGAGTGAAAAAGATGGCCCAATGAAATTTCCATGAACTCATCATCTGCTTCTCGCAGTGATCCAACAATGTTGACTAATGAAACTTCACTAATTTAAGAATATTTTTCATACAAACCCAAAAAATACTTCTATGAAAATTAAAACCATCAGTTGGAGTCTATTCCTCCCCACTGACAATTTCCCCCTCCATCTCTGAGCCTTCATCCAATGCTTTACACACCCGCACCTCGACTCCACCTGGAAGGGTTTTTCAATCCACAAAATAGTTCTTCTAGACTATCTTGATAGAAACCAACTTCACACATTTATTAAATGATGATTCACCTTGTTTAACGTTTTTACCATTACAACTTACCTTACAAGATTATCTGAAAACTATTGTCTTTGCGTAGTTTCAGTAAACATTACAGGGTTTGACCTTACCCCAAAACCATATATCTAAAATCCTAATCCCTAAAATATAATAACTTAAAACTAAACCCTAAACCCAAAAATCTATTCCCAACACACTAATCTCAAAATCCTAAACACTAATGCTTAAATCATAAATTGTTCATACCCCCAAATCACTATACATGAAAAACCAATCCTTTATGTCTAAAAACTATAAGCTGAGCCCTATACCGAAAACCCCTTCCCCATACCCTAATGAAAAAATACTCAACTGATAACACATTATAATTAATTAATATACTGGATGAAATATATGTATATTATTTGTGAACATTTATAATAAATCTATATTTTTTTATAAATGTGGTTTAAATATTTAGGTAGAAATAATAGACTAGAGGTATGCGATTTATATTTCAATACCATTTTTATCGGGATTATTTTCCTTCAATTTACATTGAAAATAATTTATAATACTTCACTTATAAATAAATAAAAGTTTTATTCTACATTTTTTATCTAATAGAAATTTTTTATTTATTTTCCTAACATTTCGTACTCATTATACTAAATGATAGTTTTTATGGAAAACTAGTCACGTTTTAATATTCAATCAAGAATGTTTCACTTTTATGAAATAATTTTCCATGAAATATTTTAATGAATGTTTTTATTGATATAAAATGATTTTTTAATATAATTATTACATGTGATAATTTCAATAATTGGTTTAGATGAATCTTTATGTCAATTTAGTGAACACAATACAGTTTAAATTTTATAAATTTTTCGAAAAGAAACATTTTTATAATCATAATTGAATGAAAACAAATTCATTATATCTTGTCCACATAATGATTAGAATATTAATTTAAATTCTTCAAAAATTATTTTCAAGTAATATTGTTCCCATAATATTTTATAGTTATTTTCATTTTAAATAAGATCTTTTGAAATGAATGTTATTTTTATACAAGAAATATTCATGTGATCTTTTGATGTAATTTTCATATATAGTTATATAATTTGATGTCAATAATGACTTCCTAGGTAAATGATTTAATTATACCATACTTATTCATCATCTATACTATTTATTATTGTAGCAGTGAGAACTTTCTAAAACACATATATTTTCAAGTTATGCTATGATGAGAAGATTGATTTTTTTAAATAATTTTTATCTTCACAAGTTATGATAAGAAAATATGATGAATCTTTAATTATATTAGTGTTCAAAAAAATTTAATTTTTAGTTTTTGATAGTTGGTCCATAAATTTTATATCCATCCAATGAATTTGGTAATTTTATATATCTTGTTATTTAAGTGTGAGATAATTTTTGATGTTATCGATCCAATATGGGAAACCAATGTGGTACCTAACCCACTTTGGGAAAAAATAGTGGTTCTGAATATAATAATATATTAAAAACATGTGTCGAATATAGATCCAAAATTATTTTATGGTATTATTAGTAAATAATTACTTATGATGTTTTTTATATTACAATCATAGTACTTAAATTGTATGAAATGTTTTTAAACTTATTATTTGAGTTATAGATCATGTTTGATATGTGAACATTTCTCACACTAATGATTCATGTTTTCAAATTCTAGTTTTGTATTCAAAAAACCATTTGAGTGATCCATCATATATTGTTTTCTAACTCTTTATGTTATAAATATTAACTCATACCCTTATTCTTATTTATTCTAAATCCCATGTTTACACGGAGATAGCATCTATTCTCAATAAAAGACATCGGATATACATAATGTATGTTTTTTATTTTTTTGGGTTGGCCACTTTTTTTTGAGAAAAATATATATTTACCAAAGTTCATATCATGGATATTGGGTGTTATAGTGGTTCAGGACATGAATGAGGAAGAGAAGAGGGTTCCAGAGCATGTTTCCCTGTTTGCACACAATTTGTCAAAACTGTGCGAAGTATCCTATGTAGCCATTCAACCAGGGAATATGGATTATGCATAGTTTGAAAATGGTTCAAAAACCTCTATGGAATTCCAATAAAACATAATTAAAGGGGGTTATTTCAGGATGTATCTTCCACATTTTTTGCGCACATTTTGGAAAACCATGCAGGTAAACTGTGAAGTCTAAAAAGTTAGAAGATTTACAAATTCTCGACTCCAGGTTTTTAAACCCCAACATAGGATTTTCATCCATTACTCCCCTATAAACCCTAGTGACAAACATGGATTACCCAAGCATAAAATAGGTGTTTCTCCTTTTAGTCATGGGTGTTTTTAATGTCGTTAGTTGCGGATCGAAGCTCCAGGTAAGTCTAATCCTGTCACCCCTTCTCTTTTTCGGATTTGGCTATGTGGTTTGTCCCATTTTCTCCCAAAGCTCTAAACCCATTATTTCCAATGGAACCTAGGTTGGGGTTCATGGGGTGCTGGAATTTGGATCTATGGTTGTGTTTAAATCTGTGTTCCCCAAAGGATTTGAGGTAGGTGGTCTACAAGTTATATCCCATAGTTTTGCTCATGATTTGTGCATGAGTGATGGGTTTTTTCCGATATCATATTGTGTATTAGTTATCATGGTTATGATTCATTAATTTGGGTGTCTAAATGATTGCATTGAAACCCTCCTGATCCCCATGGGATTCTGGGTGGAGGACATCAACATTTTAGGGCCACTCATGGGGTGCACCGACAAACTCTAATCTAGAGTGTGGTAGGGTTAATTGTAGGGTTGCCGATTATTAGGGTGGATCTCATGTAGAATATATTTTTAAATATTGATTATGGAGTAAATGAAATGATTAATAGTACTCCTTGGGATATAAGGGAATAAGATATTTTTGAAATGATATGATATGGGTTATTGGGTTGAAAGAGTTTGTATCGATTGTTTAGTGAAATATTGTACAAAATGAAAATGGGTATTAATTCATACTAAATGGTGATCATGTAATTGGGTAATGGAATTGAAATGGATGAATTTGTGGAAATGTGTGAAAATAAGAGAATTATATGGTAATCTTAATGTTGAATGTAATTTAGTGCTTTTGTTACGTTGTTTGAAAAATTTACTTGATATGATAAATGAGATAAATGGGTTGATGAATGGTCAATAATGAATTTGAATAATACATAGGGGTTGTCGAACACAATTAATGGGTTAAGGCATGGAAATGGGAATTTGGATTGATGTCTATCAATTGTAATTTTTAAATGTGTTTATGGGTTATGACATGATATTATTTCCCATATTGTTGTCATGTATTGTAAATTATAATGGCAATGAATATGCTTGGTTGTGTTATGGTTTGTTTATGGTGACTTGATAAATAATAATGTAAACATGGATTGTAGAGTGGGGTATTGAAATGAGGTTATTGTCCCCATGTAAATGTTATACTGCGGCTCTAAACTCCACCCAAAAATGTGGGGGGTTAGGATATGGGATAGAGGCTCTATTCCCCTAACAGGTGCTTTCCACCTAGACTGAGGCTTTGAGGTGAGGATAATATGTTGATGTGATATGTGTTTCCATAGTGAGATAAAGACTTTATTTATTTCCCATAGGAATTGTGATATATTTCATTATACCTATGTTTATATGATCTATATGCCTAACATAAATAAAATGTGTTGGAAATGTATTATGTGGTAAATATTGTATATGAAATGGATTTGGGAGAAATTCTAGTCCTGAATTCAGTGAACATTTTTAAATAATAGCACATGAACTATCCCTTGTTTACATACCTTTTATTTTGTACTTGAATGAAATATCTATTAGACTAGATATTTTTTAGACACCATTCATGGTGGCCTACTGTGTTTTGTAATCACACCTTGCTCGGGCAAACGTTGGGTTCACGAGCAGATGTCATGGTTGCAGGCCAAGACTAGCGCAAGGGTCCTACTCTTGGATTTTGAGTTTGGCCCATTATGTACATGGTTAAGGATCTATAATAAGAGTCAGGACCTATTTTTAGTTTTCTTTATTTGTTTTATTTTGGGTTTCATTAACATGGAACTACTAGTATTGAATGGCATTGTATTATTTTATTTTTGTTGTATCATATTTCCAAAAAATGTAGTTTTTGCATGTTTTCAAGGTCATCCATATTTTTCTGCAATTTATATTGTGTTCTTTTGTGGATTACTCTGTTAAAGAGGGTATAATATCCCCACGTGACTAATTAGACCATTGCAGCAAGTTGGAAACCTATGGCGTATGAGGAGTCATGCTTGATGTCATATGGTGATTGGGTTAAAGGTTCCAGTTTAGTGGAATCTAGGTTAGGGATGTTACAAATAGGTACTAGAGGAGTCCATTCATATTTATTATAATTTGGGGATGGTCGACAAGACATTAGGATGTGGTGAGATTTAGTAATGAAATCTTGCTTGGGAGTAGCTAACCCATGTATGAGGGAATACCCAAGTCACCCTAGGTGGGAATTTTTGTTCTTGATGTGTGTTGGTATAGTTGAATTATTTTTGACCATTGGGTGATGCATATGTTTTGTGACATTACTGATTTATGGTATTATTCTCATGGTCATAATGGCATGAGGTTGTGAATTCATTCATCATTTTAGGCGCCTAATGATATATGTGGCAAGCATCATTATGGGAACACACATGGGATAGGTGTGTGAGGCATAAAGCGTATAATACATTTTAATTATTTTAAAAATATTAAGAAAATGATTCTTAATAATGGTAATGGATGAAGGTGAATGAAAATAATGCTAATAAAAAGTAAAGGAATATCTTGTATATAGAAATGTTCTGAATGGGTTAAACTTTTGTGGTTGTGATAAGTTTTAAAGGTTGTCTTGGTGTATAAAGGAAAAAATGGTTTCATATAGATGAAAAAATTGTTAATAAATTTTTCTTAATGACATGTGTAAATGAGATAAAATGATGATTTTAACATTTTTTGAAATGGGAATCATGCAGGAGTGGAAAGGGCCGTGCTGTTAATGAAAAAAATTGTTCAAATAGGGGTTGAAAAATGACTTCTGAATATGTAAATTTGTTACCCCATGTTGATCATGACCCACAATAGGTATGGTAGACGACGGTATTCTAATTGTGATGATGACCATTGAGATAGAGCATAAAGAATTTATTGTTTATGTTTGATAGCATGAGACATTTTTTATCTATGGTTAAAAAATATTTTCCATTCATCAAATTGATTGGTGAATGATATGTAAAAAATGAGAGTGATTGAGTTCAAAGGTGGGTATTCTTTGCGTTGTCGGTTTTACCCTTGTATGTGTATGTTATGGTAGTGATAGTGTCCTAGTTGAGTTATTGGGAATGTATTTTGAGTCATTTCCGATTACGATATGGCCTAGGTGGTGTGTTTATGGAACTATTGGTAGGGTTGTGGCCCTTGGTTTGTGAGGCATTGTTTGGAAATGTGAGTGAGGAATCTCTCATGGTCTGTGATCATGTGGATTACATGCTGAACCCTAAAGATGGTGCTTGGGTCTTTGTGACCTTGTATGTAGAGGCCTTGCGAGTAGTGTCTCGAATCCCAGAGAGGATACTCTGCACATTGTGTCAGTGAATTTGTACACCTTTAGTGTAGAACCAATAGTAGATGGTTGTTTGGTACGGTAAGTATAGTTTTCATTAGAATTGGAGTTATAGTTCCATTCACGTGCATTTCATTGTTCGTGTCATGAAAAGTATGGTTTGGGGAGAGGGCCAATGGATTTTTCTAGTCATGAATCATGTCTAGGGATTTGGTATCGTTCAACCTTCATGGTGACACATGAGATAGGTTGGATAGAGTCTCTAGTGACATTGTGTGTGTCTGACACATGTATATGTCTGGACTTGATAGTGGGACTCAGAGTGTTCCATGGTGCATAATTCACCATGATGGTTAAGTGGGAAGGTTGGTGGTATAGTTGTGTCTGGTTACTTTATAAGGGGAACTATAGTGTTTTTAAGAATAGGTAAGGGTTGTTTCAAAGGGTTCTATATCCAGAATGATTGAATCTCCTATTTTGGTGAATATTAATAGAGATCATGAAGTTGTTTTCTAAAAAAAAGACTTTGGTGCCTAAAGTGTGGGTCTATACATTCACTCTATGGAGATACATTGGTGAGGGTGGTCTAATGGATGAACTTTTTAGTAGGAATGGGTTTGTTTTGGGAGAGATATAGAGGCTTCCTCCGGGTTGATGAGACATGAAGACCAATAGACATTGTTAGGAATTTAATTTAGTGATGGGTTAAGTGCATGATAAAGGTTTTTATGTGAGACCGTTGGTTTTATTGGTCTGGAAAACTGTTGTGATTTGGTTGTTACCCCATACGTGACACATCAGAATAACCCCATAGGTGTGGTGGAATAATGCCACATGAAATGTTGGTTTACTGCTATTTGGTGATTTGGTCATGGAATAATGGTTAAACATGGATGGAAATTACACCTGAGTGGTGGTGGGTAAGATTTGATGAGATGCATTTGCCAGGGGTGCCTGAGATACATGAATACTCATGATGTCCCATAGGTCGACATCCAATATGGATAAGTTGGTGGTGGTGATATTCGAAATCTTCATAGCATACCTAATCTCGTGACGAGCATTCCCAATATCTAGACATCGTCCCAGGTACATTGAGGATCTCTGGCTCACACCATGATACATGAAGGTACTTTGTGGATGATGGACATTATGAATTTTATGCTCAAGGAAACTGTACATTCAGAGTTTTATAGGGGGATTCAAACCCTGATCGATTGGGGTTATGTCATTGGGATGTACAGAATTGTGATAAAGGATATGAACCCATCAACGAATGACTGGAATGGGCACTGGGTGATGATCATTTTATTGTTTTGTGAAATGAAAGGAGTGGACATATCTAGTTTTGGGTTTCATTTTGTGATCAGTTATAAGATGTAGTGGTTGGAATTACCTATGGTGAGTAATGGTAATGAAACTCTTATGGTGGGGAGTGATTCGTCAGTGTTGGGTGTAGAGAGGATAACATCAGGTCAACGTAGTGGCAGTGGTATTCCAATTGGGAACCTATAAATTTCTTGTTAGGTCTCTCTGGGACGGAATGCCAAACATTGATGTGGTGGAAAATTATCAATGTGTTGTCTAGAGATCAGGGTGGTTCTATGTGAAGCTTGTGAGGTCTATGATGAGTCGTAAGAGGGTGTAGTGGGATATGATAAGAGATTGTGGCAAGAGAAGTTGGGGTCCTATAACATCAATGAAATTTTGTGTCAGACTAGGGTAATTTTCCCTTGTTTGGATTTGGAATGTCATGATGTTGAGTAAACCTTGGCCTTGTGATGTGGTGACATTCCAGGGGTGAATCTGATGGAAGCTTGGATGTTAGTATTGCATTGATGTTGGAAATCTACTAGAATTCAGGAAAATAACTCAGTGGAAGGTGGGTGTTTTGGGGAAAGGCGGTCGAAGAGGGACCAACCTGAGATGGTAAACATGAATGGTTGAGGTGAGAGTGACCCACCTATTGGTTCTTGTTGTGGTGTAATATTCCTTTTAGAAATTAAGTTTTACCTAAGTGTGGTTGGGTGGATTTTTTCCATAAAAGGGGTTGTGTGGGAATGTCATTCTGATTGGTTTCAATGGTGCGACAGGATGCCAACGTGGTGTAACATAAAATAGTGGAGAGAACCATACTTGATAAAAGGTTGGTTGATAATGTGAGTAGAGTTTCAGGTAGGAAAAACACGAGAATTCACTGTTATGGTGAGTTAGCACGGTAGAGAGCCTTGGAATGAGTCTAGTTGGTTGAGTACCCGGATGTGTTCAGTGTCATTTTTTGTTTGGTTATGGAATGAAATCTTCTGTACACATGGTTTGAAGGATTGTGTGTTCTTCATTGGATGATAACTAGTTTGTTAACATTAGATTTTGGAAAATAGAGGATATGACTCTATATGATTTGGGTCATGAGATGTACAGAGGATCGAGTAGATGATGTTCATATTAGTGCCTCTATAATGATGTGATATTGTGTGTTAGGTTTTCTTGTGTTGTGAGTAGTTTCTTTTCTCCTCGGATTCCCCCATGAAGTTATCATCATGGAAATCATTGAAGTGGATACATCCTTGAGGTGTTTTTTTCTAGTTAATGTTGTGTGTTGGGCTATGTAATCCTTGAGGGAATGTATTTTTTCATAGCCCATGTTCAGTGGGATTGTGATGTACACCCTGAAACATGGAATGTGGGAATGTATAGGAAGGACTTGTGGCATGATCCATTGTCACAGATGTACGGTGATTCTCAGGAGTTCAGCTTGAGGACAAGTCATTATAAGGTGGGAAGGATGTAAGATCCTAGATCATATTAAGGAATTTTTTTAATTCTGGTTTGGTCCATGTTTTTTGGGATAAATAAGTGTTTCTATAATTCATGTGATGTTTTGGGGGTGTTCCAGGGGATCGAGACATGAATTTTGAAAAAACGTTGGTTCATGGGTATGATTCATGATTTGTGCATCGTCAGTGCAAACTATGTAGAAAAACCTTGGAAACCATACTTCCATGGACCGAGGCTCAAGCATTTTTTCACACAGTTTGAAAAACCATGCATTAGTTGTAGGAAATTGTGCAATATAGGGGGATTTTTGGAAGCATCTTCTGCACTTTTTGGAAAACCATGCCACCCATAAAATTTCAAAAAATTACAAATTTTCCACTCCGTATTTTTAAACCCCAACTTGGCACATTCCTCCTCTCCTCCCCCATTAACCCTAGTGATGAACAAGGAAGACCCTATATTCCAAGAGGTGTGTCTCCTTTAATTATTTGTAATTTTGGATTTCGTTGGTTGCAGATCGATGCTATGTGTAGTCTAATACTCTCCTGCTTAATATTTTTTGGATTAGGGATTATGGTTTCTCCCAACTTATTTTGAAGATATAAATCCCTTTTTTTTCGGTGGAACCATTTCTAGGGATTCATGGGGAGCTTAAATATAGATCTAAGGTAATGGATAAGAGACTCTTCACCTAGGAATTCAATATAGGTGCTTTAAAAGTTATAACCAATAGTTTTACTCTATATTTGTGCATGTGTATTGAGGTTTTCCCCTCTCATGTTGTGTATTAGTTATCCAGGGTATTAATCGATAATTTTGGTGTTTAATGTAATTCATGAAAAACATCATAGTCCCTCCGGGATACATGGAGGAGGACATGACCATTTTAGGGGAACCCATGGGGTGTGTTGGAAAACCCAACCCTAGATGTGGGGGGGGGGGGGGGGTTAAGTAGAGAGTTTCTGATTGTTAATGTGGATCCCATGTAGAATATGGTTTTAACATTTTACTAAGTTGTAAATGAAATAATGAATAAAATTCCTTGGGAAATAATGGCTTAAGAAGTTGATTGAATGACATAAAATGGGTAATTGGGACGAAAGAGATTGATTCAATTACTTAATGACTTTTGGTTAAAAATTCCAGAGGGGATTAGTGCATAAAAAATTGTGAACATGTAATCTTATAATGGAATATGAATGGTTGAATGTTTTGGAAATGGGTGAATACGTGAGAATTATGTGGTAAATCTAAAGATGAACATAATTATGTGGTTGGGATCCATGATATGTGGAATATACATGATGTGATAAATGCAATAAATGGGTTGACGAATAGGCAATGGTGAATTTGGATAAGACAAAGGGGTTGTTGAATACAAAATATTGGTTAAGTCATTGGAATGGGAACTTGGGTAGTGGCTATGAATTGTAATCTTTTTCATGATTGGGGAAATGTTTGGATATCAATGTTTATTCATTGTTCCATATTGTTTCTCTTATATGTATTGTGTTCTACTGTCGCTTACTCAAGTAAAAAAGGTGTTGTCTTCCCACATGACTCATTATACCCTCTTCGATAGTTGAAAACCTCTGGTGTATTGGGAGGCTTGGTTGAGGTCATGTCGCAACCTGTATCGAGTCACCAGTTTAGTGGATTCGTTGTTAGGAAAGTTACCCTCTATATTTATTATGTTCATTATCATGGGATATCATGAAAAGTATTACATAGGATATGTCTATGAGTATTACAAAGTGGAATGTTATTTTTGTTAGATGTTTAATGCCTTTCATAATATAAGAATATTGTTTATCTAGTGTCAAAAAACATCAAACCATTATGGATCAATCCTGGATTATAATTTTATTTATTATATATTCATAAAAATTTATGTAATATTATATATTGAATGTTTGGTTCATTAAATTAAAACACATTTATTATATTATTTTCCATTTTTGTTATTCTTCGTGTCCTAATTTTACACAAAAATTATTGAATATTGTGCATTCATATGCCATTCAAATATCTTATAAAATTAATGACATATATATTGATCCATATCGTAACTTATGTCCTTATATAATGTTTTACTTATGTTTATATGTACATGTATAAATATTTTTTATTAGAAAATAAAATCTATGGATAATTTAATATGATATTTATCCCCACATTATTCTCTCCTTCATTGTTATATTATGATACACTCTGAAATGTTTTCCCCATTCTGAGCATCTATTACATCACCTGTCATAAAATTTTTTCCCAATTTATTTATATCATTATATCAAGTGTGATACCTATATAATGTTTAAGAGGGGCATGATTATGGATAAAAAATCACATGATTTAAAAAAATATGATGTTTATATGGTGAATCTACATGACAATAAAACATTATGTCCTTGTTTTGTAAAACTATTTGTAGGATGTATTATACAAACCATGAAATTAATTTATTATCTAATTTTTATGTGAGGGTATCATTATTTGGTATCAAATAAGTGTATAATAATAATTTTTAATCAATTTGGGTTCGTTAGTTAACATCCATGTGATAAATCTAAGAATCATGAAAAATTAACTGATAAAATGATGTTGCATTTATAATGTTGAGATTGTGTTTGTTTCAAGTTAAAAACATATTTTATTAATAATCTGTTTACATGATGGATTTGGAACATATTTATTAGGGTTAATTTCTAAAGAAAAGGTGTTTTTTTGTATTTACTCAATCATCATTGGGACCATGAAAATGATTCTTAATTACAAAAAAGAATGACATCCTTGGGGAATAATTTTTTTATAACCTTCCTTTAATAATTTTTTATAATGTATTTATTATGATAAAGTATTATGATAATATTTTATTGCAAACTTCTTCTGATGAGACCTCGATTGAGCAAAGTTTCATTTTTGATGCCCTAAATTTTATTTAGATGGTGTCCATTTTTAATGCATTTCATGGTTGAATATTCATGAGTTCATTTATGAAAATACATTTATGAATCTAAATATTCATCACTCACATTATCATGTTTTTTTTGTTGTTATGGATGAAGAAATAAAGAACCACATTAACCAAATATTCCATGGATATCATGAATACTGTTCCAATAAAGTCATTGGATTTGTAGATTACATTATTATTGTTTTCAACCAATAAATGAGGAATTTATCTTGATTATTGTTAAAAATGTCCTGTTTCAAAACATATATGAATGATTTCTTTGTTACTTTTTATGTTGTTATAGATTTCGATAAATTTACTTTTGGATAACAGAAAATTATTTTTCATGAGGAATTGTTGATGAATTAGAAAAAATGGATTTGGAATTAATGATATATTTTATATTAATATTATTTATTGTTAAAATCATGTGACTAATCACAAGCCTTAATTTTTCATGTTATGTATGTATATATTGAACAACATATGAGTATGATGGGGATTATACTGGGTATGTATGATCATATAATGACTAACGTAATGGGAATATTGAATTTATGATATATGTATTTGTACATTGAGGCATAGATAATGGATAATAGAAGGTTGATCAATGGTACTAATCCTATGAAATATATCAATAAGGGTATTAATTTATTATGTATGGATTATAAATAAGGGTATTAGGAATAGTGTAAAGGTCATCCAAAAACTATGTAATGGTATAGGTGGAGTTGTGATGAATGCACAATTGTTTTTGGAATATCGCATAAGGGAGGACAAAACCGGTTTAGGGATACATAGTGTCTCACATAGTGATGTAAGAATTATTTAATAAGGATCATAAATCAATCAACAATTTTTGATTTAGTTCTGTAATGGGAATATGAAACAATTTTTTATATATATAAGGGTGTCGTCTAAACTATGTAATATTACCAATTATTTGTCAGTCCATGTGTAAGTTAATACATGTATGTGTGATGATATAAATTCATGCATCTTGAGAACCCACTAGATAAAAAGTGAGATCTCTTATCTATGTGTTATAGTGAAGATTCTATAACTTGATATACTGTGGTCATTCATACCATATTACTTTTTTGATTATACTTCCACGAGTGATATAGCTAGTGATACCACCATGTGCTATGACAAGTGTAACCATGAGATCATCTAAACTGGAAAATCATTATCTTCATCGCTTGAAAGAGGGATCATATGGGAATGGTTATCCTCTATTTATGATCCAAATCCATGATCAAATCTATCATAATTATGAGATCAAGATTATCCAAAAAAACACATTAAATATTTTTTCATGAATATATTATTCATAATTAGAAGAACTCGATCCAGAATTCTACCTATACTGAAACATATCCTCTAAAGGAAATAGAAGTTGGATAAAATCATGGGTATTCATGAGAGTATTTTCCATGAATGTATTTAAACTCAAATTCATGTAATATGTAATTATATTTATCTCTAGTATTATATGGATGATAAATATATTCTAATCTATTTGTTGTGTATTTAAATGAGATCTATACTACTTAAATAGAAGAATATTACATATTAGATTATTAGGTATATAATGTGAAATTATTTGTGTAAATTTAATGTTGAATCTTTATGGGTTATTATATATGAATTAATATCCATAAAAAATGTAATAAAATTATTATCCTTAGTATTTGATTAATGTAACCATCAGAATGAATAGTAAATTTATATGAACCACCCCACAATGATGTTTAGGAGTGTTGGAAAAATTATTGAGACCTTTTTGTAGGGCTTCAGAATGAAACAAAGTAGTTTGATGTTGAAATAATATCATTTTACTCATTGATATATTCTACAAGGTTATATTTTAATTTCATGTTGTGGAATGCTGCGAACACTAGAAGGGATATTAACTATCATGGCCATGGAGAATAATTTGAAGAATCTGTGATTCATTTATAATTAATTTCTTTATTATTTTAGAGGAAGTGGATGATAAATTTATAAACATATTTTAACTTTATTCAACTATTGTAATGACTAGAATTAATATTTATAATAAAATAAATGACACAATTAATAGTTGATCATGATATTAAATTATTTCTCTTATCATGGAAAAACCATCATACAATATTTTATGTTTTTAATTTATCTCATTTATTACATACTAGATTTAATGGTGATTAAATAATATACCAATACATTAATATTTCACCAAGGTTTTATTTAGAAGGATGAAAATTTAATAAGAAAATCAATATGTTCCACCGATACACCCCACCCATATAATAATACCCTCAAGGAACAACATTATATGGGTGTTATTATAGAGGGTTCCCCTAGAATATATTAATTTGATTTATTTTACATATATTACGAATTATATTAGTAGATACGAAGTTAAACATTCAACAGAAAAAAGTTTCATGGGTGGATGAATCAAAACATTTATTTTCCTCTACCATATAATATTAAATAATGTCATGTTATCAAAGATTCATATTCTCTAATAGTTGGAGATGGTTCCATAAATTTCGAAGACAAGAAAAAAAGTTTTGTTTGATTAGAAATAATGATATATTATACTATTATATTTATCAAAAAAATTACACAACAATACTACGTGATTCAAAAAACATATGGAAATTTATGAAAAATTAAATAATAAATACTAATGAAACATTATCATTAAATAAAAAAAATCAACTTTGAGGGAAAACAATGATGATATAATACTAGATGAAAATGAGAATTATTAAGACTAATTTACATGGTTTAATGAAATTATATTCTATATTAAAGTCTTTGGTGACAAACAAGATGATATAATTTTGATAAAAAAATTACTTATAATCATTCTAAACATATTTGATCCATATTTTTCAACTTTTGAAGATGTGAAAGATATATATCATAATTAAAATCACTAAAATCTAATAAAATATGTCTCCAAGATCAAACTATTCATAAAAAAATGAGAAGAAATGGATTATATGTATTAAAAAATGATAATGTCAAATAATGAAGATCCTATTTACCCCAAATGTGGTTTGACGAAGATGATGTATGTGATACGAATACAAAATCACTATTCTCAAATCAAAAAATTGAAATTGGGGAAAATAATTTATAAATGAATCATACTAGATAAAAGTTTTAATTAGAGAGTGAATTTGGAACTTTTTTTATATTTCCCAAAGAACAAGAAATATACAGATTTAAATTATTAAGAATAAGATGAAGTAGAATAATGTAATTAAAAATGTAAATATTCTAAAATGTATGAAAATTATCATGATTAAGAAAAATAAATCCTTCGTATAGAAAAAATAAAAGTACAGTTACAGAAATATAACATGATATTTCATCCACATGTGATGATTCAGTGTATGAATTTAATAAAAAAGACACAAACCTTATAAAAATTATCAAATTACTCTTTCTAGTATCATTAAAAATGAATAATTAGGATACAAAGCTTATATAATCTATATGTTAAAAAATGAACATGAAATCATCATAGAAAGAAACACTTTGATCAAGAAGAATATTTAATAATCAAATAATAATGATGAAATAATGAATAATGTTAATTATGAGTTTCAAAAAAAATATCGGTACATTAAGGAGATCAATATTCTCTAGGTAAAAAAATAATGTAAATGAATAATTATAAGATAATATGAGATGATGATGAATACATAGAAAGAAAAAATTCAAGAATCTGAGTCCAAGTTGCCTCAATACTAAAAAGATACTTAGAATGATGATTTTTTATTACGTTGATTTTATTGATGTAGGGTATGGATCATATTAGAATTCTCTAAAATTTATTGTTGATAATTAAGTAAATTTTGGACCTGTTAAATATATAAATATTAAATATTTTAATCTAATGAGTGTAGATTTAAAAATAAATTCTTGTAAGACATGGTTTGAGAAAAACACTCAGTACATATTACTTTCTCTAGGGTGGTATATAAAGACCATATGAATCATGGTTCCAAAAATTCTGAGAAAAATAAGGAATTTATTATATTTTTACCGCATGTAGACTTTCAATGTCAGGATAACAAGTTATATAGATGATTAATATTTATGGGATAATATTGGTGTTGTGGAACATATAGATAGAATTATTTTTTAGAAATAACATGCCCCTCACATGGGAAAAATATGGCCTAAATTTATGGGAAATTTCTTTGACAGTAATAATAATATACTTATTGGATGAAAACAATGTTCGATAATTCATATCTTTTGCACGACCAAAATTGTATTGAATGACTTCAGGAAATCTGAAGGCAATATGACTTGTAAAGTCACTATTTTAATGAATATTTTACCATTCTTCTATATCAGAAAAAAATCATTGAAATGAGAGGATTAAACATAAATGGAACACTAAAATTAATTGAATATAGAAGTATCTTTAAAATCCAATAATAGGGAAGATCCTAGATTCTTGATTTGGGCTTCTATTCACATATTATATGATATAATATGTTTTTGGACTATATCCTAGAACATGATAGATGTTTTGGGGTATTTAGTTACTAGAAATTGCTATAAATAAAATAGATTGATTCTTCTAAAATTTATCCATCCACATATAATTCACTTTCATTTTTATTTATTGATGTTATCAAACATAATTTGATGACAATCAATAAATTATAAAAGTTATAAATGAGGTAATATTCTCCAAGAATATTTTTCTCATTATGATAAATAATGATATAGTTATTTTTATAAGATCATAAATAACTAATTAAAATTTATTTCATATTACAAATCATAGGTATTCTAATTATCTCAATTATATGGAAAAAACAATATATGGCATAAATGAAATGGAAATATATTATGAACGGATTATTTAAACATCTCTTAAGAAAATATTTTTTGATAGTTTCATCACATAATATAATATAAATATCATTTTTATAGCCTTTTGTAGGTGTAAATCGTTTCATTAAAATTATAAGAGGGTAGAGAAAAAATTCAATAAGAACTCTAGAATTAATTCTCTCAGATTTATGTGAGCCTATGAGACCCAAAAATTTAATTTTTTTAAATTTATTAACGATTTACCTTGAATTATCTTATTTGTTTTCTTATTGAATAGGTTGTTGTAATTACATATAGTTATGATAAATATTAGATAATTTGAAATAGAGTTTGGTAGTCACATAAAACAATTGAGCGTTATAATTTTGGAGGAAAACATATGAATAACTAATGAATATTATCTTTAAATTTAAGTGATAATAAATCAATATATAATCATTTATACATGATTAAAAATTGAGTTTCATGATGATTTAAAATAAGTAATTTGTAAGTAACATGAAGAATTCTATTTCAATATTAATAGTCAACGTTATTTGCATTGGATGAAATGTGAGTTGTTTTATTCCTTCCACACCATTGTATTGTAAAGATAAATTTGAATAACAATTCATCATAAAGGTTTTATAATTCTAAAATTATAGTAATATACATGATATCTTTTGGGTATAATTTTTTATAAAAATTAAAGTCACATACCATGGTAATTTTATGAGAAATATATGAAAGGGGTCTTTTGTGGATATTTATCTAATTGAAAATGATACCAATGAGGTAAAGGAAATTTGATATTGATGAATTGGAAAAAATAGGAGTACATGTGGAAGTATCATTATGTATCGTGGTACTGGTTCTTTCTCATCTTAATGTGGAATTATTATTAGATACAAAAAACATAAGATTCATCATTTCCACCACCTAAATTTTGGGATTCTTATAGGAACCCTAAATAAAAATGAAAATAAATTTTCCATCATGGAATTATATAATTACAAATATGGTGTATTATTATCATTCCAGAATCATTGTTAACCTACCAAATAATAATGATTCATATGGATCAATTCTTGAATAATATGATAAAAACAAACGGAAGGTTTCAGATCTTGTTAGTGGTTAAATAATGATGTTGAAAGACATTAAAGATGGGTTGATTTATATCAAATTGAGGATGAATAATAAATTTATGAAAATATAAAACTTTTATTTAGGAAAGAAAAACAATGTGTAAATAGAAAATATCACTTGATAATATTTTACACTTGTTCAAAATAGATGAAATATCATATATGATGAGAACACAACAAAACCAAATAGATGAAGGTATTTGATTGAAAATTATAAATAAAATATATCTAAAATTGATAAAAAACATTATTTACTAAAAAATTTGAATATAAATGGTTGATTGATTTCATGAGTAAAGAGAAATTCCAAATTTAAAATTATTCCAAAAGATATCTTATTCAAACGTTGGTTGATAAAGATAAAATTAGTCGTAAGTGGAATTTTGAAAAATGATATATTTGTAAAGACTGGTTTTTATGAATAAATAGAGACATTCATAAAATGTTGAAATCTATTATAAGGTAAATTATTGTCACATCCAATATATATTGTATCATTTACCAAATAAATAGAAAAAATTATTATTTAAATTCTGATAATTAAAAAGAATCCCAAATGTGTTTGTTCTTGAAAATGATTCCATAAGAATATGTAAATTGAAGAAGGACTTTTTTGGCTTTAGAATGACCCATGATACAGTTATACAAATATACATATCATATAGAAGGTGTTAAAATTTGTTAAATAATATTTGGAAGCCAACATATATATTAAAAAATGGTGACATATAGTGTGAAGTTAATTACATATTATGGTGATGATTTAATTTTTTTAGGTGATCAAACAAATTATCAACATGATTTATCAATTAAAATGAAGCAACAGTTTTGATATATCATTAATTTTGATCTGAGACAATTCATGGGAATTTAATTAATGGAAAAATAAAATATTAATATAATTTCCAAATAAACACACTCTTGAGAATTATTCAGAAATCATGGAATGGTAGAATAAAATTTAGTGTCTACACCAATTCATTAAGGTATGATTTTGTTAATAACAATTATGGAAAAATATTAATCATTGTTAAATTAGTAGACCAATTAGATGTCTTATTTATCTCAGAACATGTAAAACATATATTTTATATTCTTTGAGTATCGATGTTATATTACAAAGTGGGTCAAAGGCATCCCATATTATGGAACTCAAAGGGGTTCTAAGATATAAAAATGGGGAATAATGTTTTGGGTTACATTACTAGAATGAAAATATTTGTTATATATCTTGCATTATATATTTTTAATGGGTTGGTAACTATGATTATATAAGTTCCATCACCGGGGTAATTTTGTTCTTGGGAATGTATTGTGTGAGTTCGTTCTAAAATACCATAACCAATTCACAATGTGTACTGTATAGGAAGAATATATATTTAGGTAATATGTTCATTCTATAAAATTATTGAGATTATGTAATAATAGGATTAAATAATGATAAAAATATAAAAACCACTTTTAATTAAATATGTTTATCAAAATTTTATTGATATTTATAAAAAAACCATTGAAAAAATCAATATCCAAGAATATTGATAACCATTTTAATTTCATCATGTGGAATATGGGAAATCGTGACATAAAGATGGAATTAATTGAATCTTGAGATAAATCAGATGATATCATTACTATGGAGATCACTAAGGATGAATATGAGATACTATGTAAAAATATTGGTTTTTAGACCCTTATGAGAAATTGAGGACCCTCCTTTGAGACCCCTTAATAAATTCAATACTGTATTAAAAGGTGTATAAAATGTGTACTATTATATATCTATGGGTAGTAGATTGTGAATGTAATTTTTTTGCCACTATAAAAATATGGTGCAATGGTAGTTGAAAAATAGAGAGAGAATCTATGTCAATTTCACAAAACCATATTCAGTATTGAGATACATAATTCTCTAGAAAGATTAACTTGTTTGGTTATGTGGTGATAAGATATTTATATTTTAGGAATTATATGATTTTGAAACTTATTATGACAGTTTTTTATGTTTTGGTGTTGTTTTAAAAAAAATCAAAAAGTGGGATATTGAAGATCCATATAAATGTTTTATTTTATATTAACTGTTATCATCCAATTATTGTGAAATATATTTTGTATAGTTTTGAACTAGTCCTATTTTAATATTAATTTTCAAGAGATGTTCGGATTTTAATATTTTTTTATATTTCATGAATTTAATTAATGTAATGGAAAATGTATTTTTATGAGGATTTTTTGAAATATTAAAAAATTATTTATTACAGTTAAAAATAGATTTTATATTCCAATTAATTTATATGTAAATGTGGCATGTAAAGGAAATTCATCTATTTAAACATAATGTTCGTGTGAATTGACTAACATGAGAGTCAATTGAAGAATATTCTGGCTATATATGGTTTTATGGAAACATTTTTAACAGTTACTATGGACTTTTTATAATTGATATGATACATTGATTCTTGGTTAATGTTAACCATGAGGATCTATAAGCATACTCCGCATAGGTATGAACTGTGTATGGTTATGCATTCCTTGTATAAGTGAACCATATAACGGTTATTGGAACTTCATAAAGATCTTCTTAGTATTGTGTGATGGTACATTTAGAATATTGAATTATTTTATAAAATACGTGGATGGTTGTGTAAGGGTATCCAACATATATATTTTAGAACACAAAGGCTCATGTAAGGGATCATGAATTATTACATATGGCTAAAAAAACCTATATATGTATAGCTATGTGTTTTTTTGGTAAGAGAAATATTATTATTCAAATTTAAGGGTACCCTAATAGCTACATAATTTAAATAGTGACTTTCTAATACTCTTATTTGGGAAATATTCATATGGGTGATGAGCTACTCTAATTCCCCATTTGTTACTTATAGATATAGATTTATAATGATAGCTATAGTTATATTGTGAGCATACAACATCCAAATACACCATGAGCATTCCACATCTAGTGGAACATTGATTATACTACCACTAGTTCTGTAGCTAGTGCTACCTTCATGGGATCTAACCAGCGTAACCATGAGAGTATCTGAAGTGTCCATATTCCTCTTCTACCCTCACACAAGAGTTCATCCTTATGTGGTCATCTTCTATATTGATCCAGTTCCATGATCGGTTCCATCAACATCACAATATAAATGAATTTTATAAAAAAAACTTGCATAGGATATTCATGCATATACAATGCATGAATATAAGTATTAGAGATTTTATTTCCATCTAAATGAATATGAACCATAAAATGAAATAAAAAGAAGATAAATTCATGAGTATGCTCGAGAATGATGTAAATTCATGAAGTTTCACACCCATTCATGTAAGATAAAAATAAATTGTGTGGTGTAATTATTTGGATTATGGATTAATACCATATACATTCAAGTGTATTTAAATTATATCGATGTTGTTGGAAGAGAGGATAATTTTCCAAAATATTATCAGGTGTTTAATGTGAAATTTTTATTATCTATATTTTCCATTAAATTTATTCCTCTTCAAATTCTATATATATCACCAAAAAAACATTAAGATACACAAATATATATATATATAGCACAATTATCATTACATGACGCATAAAATATTTTACTCGTCAATCGTATCCCTTTAATCATTACTAAATACATTAAATTAATATAAAAATATTCACATCAAATAAATGGACAGTAATATTTTATTGTTGATATTGCATATCAAATTACTCATATTGAAGTTATTAGAATTTTTTGGTAATTATAATCCATGTAAATAATATAGAGTTTGAATACTTTATTAAAATCATGATATACTTCTTGATTCTCATAGAAAAAGTTTTTTATGCCCATATCATTACCTGAGAACCATCCTCAAGAAAATAAAATCATAATATTAATTTATAACACATTATAAATTTTTAATAATTTTAATTAATAAAGGAATAACATAAAAACACTTAGAGAGAAACACCAACTCACCAACACATTCAGTAATATTGGTATTCTACTCTAAATATGCATCTAAAAATATGTTACCAAATTCCCAACCAAACATAGAAAATTCAATGAAAAATTTCATCAATTGTTTTTACATCAGAGGAATAGAGAATATATTGTGGACTATAAATTACACATTTTATTATGGTTAATGAAAAATCTAAGTAGTTTAAGTGTTGAAAATGTATTTATTTCCAATGGAAAAGACGAAACATGAAGGATAATTAATATTTTCAAAAAAGGATCACATATCATATAGTAAGGAATTAAAAAACGGGATGATAAAAAAAGGGTTAAGAACACTAAGATTTTATAGATAATTAAAATCAGTTAAAAAAAATTAAATTCTAGAAGATTATTGTATACTTTTTGTGTAAAATAGAAACGGAAAGTGAATAATGGAAATAATATATATGATTGATATTTTTTTACCTAATATCAATTATACTCGTTTATAAATAATAGATATATTTTATAAATGGAAATGATTCATTAAAAATATATATATAAATAAAACCATATTTCTTTAACATAGAGGGACATAGATTCTGCAAATAATCTGTTAAATCGAAGGAAATTTTATCATGGGAAACAATAGGGTTACAATTATTGTTTAAAAAACAATTTTTATATTCATTAGATGAAGTAACATGTGGAATAAATTTTATATCATAATATTTCAAATATGAAATATCAATATGAGTTTCAAATTTATATAAACAGTGATAATAAATGTTTTAAATTAGCTGATATGTTTTTAATGACATTTTGTAACACGAATAGTCAACTATTATAAAATGAACAATTTTACTAGACAATAAATTTAGGGATTATCAAAGGAAACTATTTAGTGAAGAAATTAAATAAAATGATCACTTACCTTAAGAAATATGATAGCCCCATTATTATCATGTATTGTAGTATAATTATCTATACAACAAAACACTGATGTAAGAAAAAATATTAATGGATGATACTGATATAATAGGGAGTTCAATAGAGGATGATTCTATATAAGATAGTGTTAAAATTATTTAGTATAGTTATCATTGATGAAAATACAAAAGAGAAGATTTTGAATAAATATACATCAATTTGAGTGTATTTCACATTGATAGTTGATGATTGAGCTTTATAGTCTATCAAGAGAGTTTCTGTAGAGACCCAAAGCTTGACGTACAGGGACATTACATTACTTTTGAAGAATACTTAATACATAACAAAAATAGACACACAAGGACCGTAATAGTTCAGTGTCTTTGGAAACTCAGAATAAAATCTTCTAATCGTGGTGAAAGATCTTCAACATCTCCCATAAAGATCTTCCACCTTTTTTTCTTACCTAAAACCTTTATTTATATCCTGGCGAAAAGAAATCATAAAAAGGGTGAGCTCAAATGCTCAGTAAGGGTAATCATGGATAAAATAAAACATACTATATACATTTGAACTTAAAAAAATGAGCATAATGTTTAAAAATCAAAAGCTTGATAAATGACATAAAACATGGAAGTACGTAAGGAATAGATCATAAAGAAACATTAAGAATGATATAATTGCATGGGAATAAAACATTTAATTGTGGAAACCATTAAGAACATGATATGATTTCTATAGTAGCCAAGGCATTTCTACCAATATCATCTTAGTGGACAAAGTCCCTTTCTGAATCGAGTTCACTCCTCGTTCTAGTCATGTATTACTGAACCGGTTTAACTTGCCGTTCCAGCCATGTCTATCTCATGAGATATAAATCATTACCCAATGAATTGGAGGGAGATATAGGTACCACCCATCTCATATTGAAATAATTCTTTCGTGTGCCACAATATAAACATACATCATTCATAATAACTCAACGAATAAAATGTGTTTCATAAACATAATCCCATCATAACATAATCCATATAAAAGAAATGGACATCATTTCATAATAAGAAAATTGAAACCATGTAAATCATAGAGACATAATACATAAAACATACACATATGAAATAATTTAATTTTTTATGGAAAATGGTTTTGATAAAACACTTTAAAAGAATATTTGAGGAAAATATCCCTTTTTCGTCAAAATCATTTTCTTTTCACAAAATGTCATGTAATTTTAAAAGAAAAGGATTTTGTTTAAAATAGTCATGAAATCTTTTGGAGCAAGATTCATGAAAATATGGCTTTATAAAACAGTAAAAATATTTTCATGCCGTATAAGTTAAAAAAACATTCTTCTCATACTTTTGTTGGAAAAGTCAAAAAGTACCTTGTAGGGTAAATAAATGAAAGATTCCTTCCATACCATGGGGTATAAGTAAAAATGGGTAAAAATGACTTTAAACATACATGAATACACTTTTATAAAACATGGAATGGATGATAGAAATAACCCCAGTAAATACATACTAATAAGCAATCTCGGATAAAAATGAGATTTTCAAAATTATCCCTTACCTCAGTTCTGATTTTCTTCATAAGTTTTTGAACCTCCTCTTCTTTCAAGCGCCTCTTTGAGTCCTCCTCTTAGGGCACTAAAATTGGTCTTTGAAGAAGAACAGGACCTCTAATATGTTTCTAGGGAAGTAGAGAGGAGAAATTGGCAGGGGTTGGCCGAGCTTGAAGGCTCAAAGTGGTGTGAGGAAGAAAGGGAGGAGGTTCCCTTTTATAAGGGAGGAGAGGGGCACCTTTGGAATAACAAAAAATATTATTTTATTATAAAGTCATATTCGGTTTCAAATAGCTACAAATTGATTTATTTAGAAGCTAAGGTGTGGATGGGTCTAAATCCTCTCATCCAATATAATTTAGACAAGTTTAGGTTCCTATTTTAACCTTATGATTTATATTTAACTTTAAGTTGGATAATTTTACCATTACCGTGTCTTTTTGTGTTATTACACTATAAAGTTAATATACTTACTATTACAAGCCAAAAGAAGAACAAGTTGTTTATTATTAATCAATATAACCTTATCTAAGTCATTTGGAAGATCCTTTGATTTTTAGGAATAAAATAACAATTAATAATATAATATTTGTTTTAAAAACTATTTTATTTCAATTTTGAAACTATTTAGTAATTTATTTTTCTGAAAAGCATAACAGAATGATTAGTTAGAAAAAAGTTAATTAAATCAATAATAACATGTCATATTAACCTATAAAATTAGTTTAATTAATAAAATGTCTCATATAACATTTATTTGGTTATTTATAACATCATTTATGTCAATATTTCATTAATAAAATAATTACTGCATCATCATTGTGTCATAAATAAATTAAATTATTTAATGTATAAAAATTTAAAAATTAAATATCATTATGTAGGAAATCTTTTTAGCTTTCTAATGAATATTTATAGTCAAATTTATCTTATGTATAACCCAATATAAAAATTATTTACTTAGTAAACTTTTATTTTAACTATTTTAACCCTTCTTTAAATAAATTAATAATAAATGTCCTAATCTAATCCATGTGGGCCTAAATGGTCATATTTTATTCCTAAGGTTGTTTTTGGTCGAATTACACTTATCCAATAGAATTAGGACATGTGTTAGGGTAATAATAATATCATTTTTACCGTTAATTACCCTATTTATTTTTAACCGTGTAAAAAAATAAAAAGTCACTATTCACCAAAAATTATTTTCATCTCATTGAACAACATTTTACTTACTGAAATCAACCTTGTCTGTTGAATTTTTTGAAATTACAGTCAAAAAATTTGTAAAAATAAGTTTTATGAAAAATTCAATTTTATTTAACTACCACTTAGTGGTTTCACTATTCATCAAAAAAAATGAATGTTTCCAGAAAAATACCGAAAATTAGGCCTAAGCTATATTTGATATTATGAACACAAAAATTATGTCTATTTTACCAAATTCAAAACATATCAGTTGCATTGATTTATTTAAAAAAATAATTCCCGTCGTCAAAACAAATAGTGTGTTCTTAAGAGATAATAACTATAAAAAAATTGACAGTTGTTTATGTCTGCTTTAAATGTGAAATTACATCCAATGACCAATATTGTATTAAATTGTAAAAATATATTCAAAATATAGATTAAAACCACTAAAATTAATAATTTATCACTATTAATTATTTTGATTAAAAAGGTTGTTTTTAATTAAAATTTAGTAATTTTCACTATTCATTAGAAAATTAATGTTATCCGAAAAGTACCAAAATTTCACCCTAAGCTAATTTTGATATTACGAATCCAAAAATGAAGTCCATTTTGAAAAATATAATTTACAAAATTTCATAAAGTGGTTATTACTATTCATAACAGCTAGTTTTAATAATTTTTTAATAGCATATCGTTGTTTAGTGAAACTCGGTATTGCGTACTACACACGCTATCGAGGAAGGTCGCGATTGCGTGTAATGCAAGGAAAATCAAGGATGCATGTTGTGCATGCTCCTTTTGGTGTAGCGTACAACACAAGGCATTAATGAAATTGAAAAGAATATTTTTCATAAAATATCAGGGTGTTACATTCTACCCCCTTAAAAGGAATTTCGCCCTCGAAATTCATCGGGGTTATACATGGTATACTACTCAAAAGTTTTTTTAATAGAAACCCACATATTAAAAGGAATAACAAAACCAATCATTAAAAACAAAAGTATGAAACGTAATGGTTACCCAAATAAACTAATCACTAGGTTTCCTCATAGGTGAAAATATAGATATGGAAGAGAAATATAACCATCATGTTCTGATGGAGAGTGGTAGAGAACATGGCTATGGAAAAGCCAACAATCACGAAGCCATAAATTTGTGACGATCTAGGGTACCATCTGATTCATAAGATATAAGATCACTAGGACAAATTTTTCTGTTTTCAAGATCATTTCCCTAAATTTGATGAAATTGGAATTAGAAGAAATACTTTCGTGATTTTGGTATAGTCTCACCATTGGTCATTCTTTTGAAAATTTCCACATCATATCATAAATAAATGAAGTTGAATTTTTCATTCGTGATGTGTTAGAAGATCATGTGATAGAATGTTGGGTCATTCCATCTGTCTCAAACAAAAGGTTAGAAAAGTTATCGAAAATACATAAGTCTATCTATAGTGAGATTAATCAAATATGGTTCCTAAAATGGACTTATACTTCATATATCATACTACATAATATAATAATACTAATTTCTACTAAACATGGACTTCCTTTAGGCCAGTGGTAGGTGATAATGGCCAGTCACACTTCTGTTGTGGGTTCGATTCCCACAGCCTTGTCCAACGAAATGGGCTATCTCCCGTCCAGCAGGTTTTCCTTTTTCTAAAACTAAATTACTATAACATCCCATTAATAATATTGAAAAAAAGTTCTATCCTTAAACAATACTAACTAATGTCCAACATAACCCATTCCAGTCTTTAGGCTTAACTAAAATACTTCGGTCCAAGGTCATAGTATAAAGAAAATGATTACTTGAAATGTCACATAACAATCACATGAATTCCATCATTTATCCCCCATATATCATAAGATATATCTTGTTTGTCAAATTAAAAACATGCGAATACCTTAATCAGGTATTCTCTTGAAAAATGAATACCCATTTAACCTTAGTGAAAACTTGAATGCTGTCAAAAGTTAACTCTTTTCCACATACCAAAATCCCAAAGTTTCTATATACTAAAACCATGATACCACATAGTCCTTATATCAATCATGAGATCATGAATACTTTCAAACATATTAGATTCTCTTTATCCCTTCACTAAGTGCATATAATCTTCTTTCCAATAATATTTCAATCACTTTTCATGGTTACTAATGCCATATTCTTATAGAAAACCACAATGGACCAATACATAGATATTCCAATATACAATAAAAGTACCTCAATAACATTACTCTTGAATCCCAATACATAAACACTTCAGACCATCATCTTTAATGATTGTCCTGGAATAAGTCCTTCCTTAATTTAGAAGTAACTTTTTAGGTCAGGGCATTGAGTTGGGTGATGCCCATGTTCTCCACAAATAAGACATTGAACTCCATAACAGTCTGTCACTCTATGTCCCTTTTCCCCACATAGATAACATATGTCCCTCCATTTGAGGTATTCCTAAAGGTTCTTAATCCCTTCTTTAGAAATCTCAATCTTCCTTTCTTTATTCTACTCAACATGCGAACATGAATAAAAGTCTATCTTCCTATTATTTTATGAATTAGGCATACCACTAAATTTCACCTTGTTAATAATATATCGCGATGATTGATTTGGAACAATCACAATATCATTTTCTCTAGGCATTACACAATTTTGTTGCTCATAGTCACCAATTTTTTCATTAGATTCACTGCTAACCGAATTCTTTCTAGTTCCCTCCATTGACTAAAACACAAAAAGAATTTTGTGAGAGGAAAAAATCATACAAGGAAAATAACATAATCAAGGGGAGTACCTTCAACATCTAACATCGTAGGTTTAATTCTAATATCATTACCGTAATTCTAGGTCTATAACCTATACTTATACTTAACCTTAGGGACATCCCTAGACATACCATAGAAATATCTCTAGGGATCTCACTAAAGTTCTCGCATCCTACTTTCCAAAGGTTGAATAAACCTTTTCTCTGATACTAGCTGTAGAGACCCGAAGCTTGATGAACATGGACAATACATTACTTTTGCAGAATACTTAATACATAACAAAAATAGACACACAAGGACCATAATAGTTTAGTGTCTTTGTAAACTCGGAATAAAATATTCTAATCGTGGTGAAAGATCATCAACATCTCCCATAAAGATCTTCCACCTTTTTTTCCTACATTAACCTTTCTTTATATCCTGGGAAAAAGAAAACATAAAAAGGGTGAGTTCAAATGCTTAGTAAGGTTAAGCATGGATAAAATAAAACATACTATATACATTTGATCTTAAAAACTTGAACATAATGTTTAAACATCAAAAGCTTGAGCAATGACATAAAACATTGAAGTACGTAAGGCATAGATAATAAAGAAACATTAAGAATGATAAAATATAATGGGAATAAAACATGTAATTGTGGAAACCATTAAACACATGATATGATTTCCTTAGTAGCCACGACATTGCTGCCAAGACCATTTTAGTGGAAAAAGTCCCTTTCTGAATCGAGTTCACTCCTCGTTCCAGTCATGTATTACTGAACCGGTTTAACTTGACGTTCCAGCCATTTCTATCTCATGAGATATAAATCTTTACCCAATGCATTGGAGGGAGATAAAGGTCCCACCCATCTCATATTGAAATCATTCTTTCGTGTTCCACAGTACAATCATACATCATTCATAATAACCCAACGATTAAAATGGGTTTCATAAACATCATCCCATCATAACATAATCCATATAAAAGAAATGGATATCATTTCATAATAAGAAAATTGAAACCATTTAAATCACAGAGACGTTATACATAAAACATACATGTATGAAATAATTTCATTTTAGATAGAAAATGGTTTTGATAAAACACTTGAATTGAATTCTTGAGGAAAATATCCTTTTTTTCTTCAAAATCATTTTCTTTTCACAAAATGTCATGCAATTTTAAAAGAAAAAGATTTTGTTGAAAATAGTCATGAAATATTTTGGAGTATGTTTCATGAAAATATGGCTTTATAAAAACGTAAAAATCTTTTCATCCCGTATAAGTTAAAAAAACATTCTTCTCGTACTTTTGTCGGAAAAGACAAAAAGTACCTTATAGGGTAAATGAAAGAAAGATTCCTTCCATACCATGGGGTAAAAGTAAAAATGGGTAAAAAGGACATTAAACATACATGAATACACTTTTATAAAACATTGCCATGGATGATAGAAATAACCCCAGTAAATACTTACGAATAAGCAATCTCGGATAAAAATGAGATTATCAAAATTATCCCTTACCTTAGGTCTGATTTGCTTCGTAAGTGTCCGAACCTCCTCTTCTTTGAAGAGCCTCTTTGAGTCCTCCTCTTAGAGCATTAAAATTTGTCTTTGAAGAAGACCAGGACCTCTAGGATGTTTTTAGGGAAGTGGAGAGGAGAAAATGCAGGGTTTGGCCGATCTTTAATGCTCAAAGTGGTGTGAGGAAGAGAGGGAGTAGGTGCCCTTTTATAATGGAGGAGAGGGGCACCTTTGGAATAACAAAAAATATTATTTTATTATAAAGTCATATTCGATTTTAAATAGCTCCAAATTGATTTATTTTGAAGCTAAGTTGGGGATTGGTCGGAGTCCTCTCATCCAATAGAATTTAGAAAAGTTTAGGTTCCTATTTTAACCTTATCATTTATATTTAACTTTATGTTAGATAATTTAACTTTTACAGTGTCTTTTTGTGTTCTTACACTATAAGATTAATAAACTTACTATAACAAGTGAAACCAACTCCAAGTTGTTTATTATTAATATATGTAACCTTATCTAAGTCATTTGGCTGAACGTTAGATTTTTAGGAATAAAATAACAATTAATAAAATAATATTGGTTTTAAAAACTATTTTATGAAAATTTTGACACTATTTAGTAATTTATTTTTGTGATAATCGTAACAGAATTATTAGTTCGAACAAAGTTAATTAAATCAATAATAACATGTCATATTAACCTATAAAATTAATGGAATTCATAAAAAGTCTCAAATTACATTTATTTGGGTATTTATAACATCAATTATGTCAATATTTCATTAATAAAGAAAATTATTTATTTTCTAAAAATTAGAAATTAAATATAATTATGTAGGAAAACTTTTTTATCTTTCTAATGAATATTTATAGTCAAATTTATCTTATGTATAAACCTATATTAAAAATAATTTTCTTATTAAATGATGATTTTAACTATTTTAACCCTTCTTTAAATAAATTAATAATAAATGTCATAATCTAATCCTAGTGGGCCTAAATGGTCATATGTTATTCCTCAGGTTGTTTTTGGTCGAATAAAACTTATCCAATAGAATTAGGACATGTTTTAGGGTAATAATAATATCCTTTTTACCTTTAATTACCCTATTTACTTTTAAAAGTGGTAAAAAAAGTAAAAAGTTACTATTTACCAAAAATTATTTTCATCTCATTGAACCACATTTTACTTACTGACATCAACTCTGTCTCTCATATTTTTTGAAATTCCACTCATAGAAGCAGTAAAATTATGTTTTATGAAAAATAAATTTTTTTAACTACCACTTAGTGGTTTCACTATTCATAAAAAAATGAAAGTTTCCAGAAAAATACCAAAAATTAGGCCTAAGCTATATTTGATATTATGAACTCAAAAATGATGTCTATTTTACCAAATTCAACACATATCAGTTGCATTAATTAATTTAAAAAAATAATTCACGTCGTCAAAACAAATAGTGTGTTCTTAAGAGATAATAACTATCAAAAGATTGACACTTGTTTATGTATGGTTTAAATGTGAAATTACATCCAATGACCAACATTGTATTAAATTGTAAAAATATATTCTAAATATACTTTAAAACCACTCAAATTAATAATTTATCACTATTAATTATTTCGATTAAAAATGTTGTTTTTAATTAAAATTTAGTAATTTTCACTATTCTTCAGAAAATGAAAGTTATCCAAAAAGTACAAAAATTTCACCCTAAGATAATTTCGATATTCTAAATGCAAAAATGAAGTCCATTTTGAGAAATAAAATTTAAAAAATTTCAAAAAGTGTTTATTACTATTCATAACAGGTAGTTTTAATAATGTTTTAATAGCATATCGTTGTTTAGTGAAACTCGGTATTGCGTACTACACACGCTATCGAGGAAGGTCGCGATTGCGTGTAATTAAAGGAAAGTCAAGGATGCATGTTGAGCAAGATCCTTTTGGTTTAGCGTACAACACAAGACATTAATGAAATTAATAACAATATTTTTCATAAAATCTCGGGGTGTTACAATTTCTATGTGTATGCATATAATTTATTACTCCCCAAACAAAACATAAGAGATTAATCAAGGGTGATTTGAATCTATGTTCATTGAATATATATAAGAAAATCTCTATAATTTGGGGTAAAATATCATAATATCTGTTAATTCGCAGAAATCTACTTATAAAGATGGTATCAACCGAAAATACCTATAAAAGTTGTCTAATAATATCATAGAGGATATTGAGGATGCATGAAAAAAATAAATCTATGCTAAGATGAAATTATTTGGATGTGGAATTGGATCTTGAATGTAAAATTATTATTAATAAAAAACTATATGATCTCACAAGAAATGTAGGGAATCAAAATTATATGATGGTTTTTAACTTAATAAGTCACTAGGACTCAATTCATTACTCAATATGATCAATTAAATTTAATTATAAAATTGATATGTGATCATAGTCATTTCTAATATAATAAAATCAAATTGTTTATTTATTTATCTCTAAACATAACGAGAAGTAAATAATTTCTCTAAAATTTAATTGAAACATGATTATATTTTAAAATAATATGATAATTAATGACAAAATTAAATATACTATTATTGTTACAGTGAAACAAAACATAGGTCATTACCCAAAGGATATGTAAAATGTGGTTATAATACATAAAGATAAATTTGGAAATCTGCTTAATCTAATGTTGTTCAAAATTGGATAGGATTCACCTTTTATATACTAATGTATTCATTTTTGAACCTACATCAATTATTGTTTCACCAAAACCATGATTACATGTTGGAATGAAGAAAGAAATTATTCGATAAAGGGTAATGTTTATTTTGAATGAATGTTATTAATGGTTAATTATGGAAAATATTGAATTAATGATTGATTAATTTTTTCCGTTTATTTATTTTCCCCCATACGCTTAATGTAAATAATTTATATTTTTATTCATAAATAAATAGTGATTTGGAATATTTTATTACCTTATTTGTTGTTTATTAATTGGTCAGAAAACAAATTATGCGATGGATTACCCCTCAAAATTATGAGAACACACCTCTATCATAACTATCAAAATTGAATATAAATTATTATTTTTAGTGGGGATATATTTTTTTAATTATTATAAGGGTACTAAATCACTAGAGGAAAAATTTCATTGAATCTCCACAAAGTTGATGAAAGGATCATAATACTATGTGGGTAACTCTACTATTAAAAATCACAGATTATATTCATTGGAACAATAATAGTCCCTTTTTTTAATTATGTTTTCAGGTTTGGAAGTAGATACATATAAATCAAAATAATTGTTTCAAAAAATTAATATATATTATTTTGAAAAAAATTAATTTATTACTTTTTGATTATTAGGTTTTTAGAAATCTTTTTTATGATGAAAATTAATTTGAATGAGTTGATGAAAAAGATTTATGTTATTAATATTTCCAACTAGAACAAGTATGTGATATATATTCCAACAAATTACAAGATTAATAAGTCCAATCAAGACTTGTTTATTTGGTAATAATGTAATTTCAATAATTTTAATCAATATTAGAGACTATATTAATAAAAATGGACTAATGTTATTGATATAATCTGGGGTGGATGAAATCATGTAATATATTTTTTTGAAATGAAATTTTATACTTATGAATTATAAATGGTAGAACATTTATATCATTTTTAGGACGATATGAATTTTTCTATTATAAATCCCTTGAACCAATCAAATGGTATGATCTGAAGTGACACATGGGCTCCTGAATTTATCCATATGTATAATATTAACCCAAATTGGGGTGAAACTTGACACATACCATAGGGATACAATTAAATGGATAATAGTATCCATAAAAATATATAAGATTATATAATAAATAAATACAATAGGAAAATTGGAATATGTAATCAATTTATAGAGGTAACATGTTATAAAAATAATTAATTTTATTATAATATATCATCTATTAAATGTTCCTACATATGAGATGGATCAATACAAGTGATAAAAAATAATAATTTCCAAGTGATAATAAAAATGGAATTAGATCATGTACTATAATTAAATTTATTTTATATGAGTTATATTTTCATATTAGAAAATATGATATGGAAAAATTTATAGAGGTGATATCACTATATTCCACCATAAAGATTAAAAATGGAACTGGATATAAACCAATTAATTTTTTAGATTAATTTCCATTAAAAAATTGAAAAATATGTATTTAATTTGTATTTAAAAATGAATTTTATTTTTAAACAATAAAAAAGTAATTGTATTAAAAGTATATAGAATGGAATTTCCAAATGATAAATTAGACATCCAAATTAATATAGAGTGTTTCCTAAACTAGTTTTCAATGCATGTTTATGAGGTCCAATTGTAGGTTAATTTTCCTTTTATACCTCAAAGGGTCTAAAAACGAGGTATCAGACTTGTGTTTTTAATGTTAATGAAGAAATAAATATTCTATAATTACATGTTTGGTTTGACCTCAGAATGGAATTTCCAATTATTATAATTATTTTAATATTATATGATACATATTATTTTGTGATTAATTTCGTATCATCTCATGTTTCATAAAGATTGATGATATTATATGGACAACATGAGTAAAATTCCCTTGAGTTTTTTATTAGTGAAATGTGGTTTATTTATTGAGAATGTCCCCTTTTAATATACTCTCATAGAAATATTGATATATATATATATATATTGGTTACATAGAGGCTCATTCCTTTATATGACCCTAATACCTTGGATTGAGTTATATAACATCGTGATAATTTTAATGAGTGATCACAGGTGTGTTGGGTTTGGTTAATTGGATAACCAGGATGTTTTGTGATACACATTATATATATAATATATATAGTGATTAATTTATCATTTATACTAATAATAATGAATTAAATTTTCATTATTTTTTTCACATCCTAAAATATTCTCACTGTTCACTTTTAATTAGACATTATTATTTGAGTAGTAGATAATATCCATGTTGTTTATATTGATGTTTAAAGCCATATTTATGGTATATAATAAAAATATATTTACAATCCCAATATATCGATATTGTAATGAGAATAATATATAATTTGATAAATCTATAGTATAACCAATATGTTGGATTTTTTTTCTTTTTCTGGGATAATCGATAAGAGGAGAGTGAATTTATTAATTTGTGTTACTTTGTAGGATTATATATTCTTCCATCCTTAGAGACATTATCTTATTACATTTGAGATTATTTTTGGAAGGATATAGCTATTGAGGTAATGATAATTTAAAAATATTCCACTTTATTGGAATATGATCACTATTATAGGTGATACAAGTATGTATTTTACATTCTAATGAGCTCATGGATAATCACTAATTTTATATGTGGGGGTATAAAAGAGTATGTATTTCATTTTTAGGATTTCAAATAATCCAATTATTACATTATATCATAGTTATATGGACATAAAGTAATAGATTGTGTCAATTAAGATACACAGTGTAAGTTTTTAATGATATGGATTGGGGTGTATTGTTTTGGGGACACTTCTTTCAGATTGGATCCACATACTAAAAGTACGTGTCAATAGAACATAAAATTTAGTGATTAAAATATTTTTCAATTAATATAATATGTATTCCAATATAGATTTTGTTTTTCATATAATGACATATAGTAACCATGTTGACTTATTATTTAGGGTATAATGGAATATATGGTCTATAACATGAAATATGGATATCTCTAATGCGAACTAATAACAATATCAAGGGTTTATTTGAGGTGATGTGTTTTTTGTTTCATTTATTTATTCTCCATTATATATTTCTAGTTAATTTTATGTTGGTACATCAATTTATATGGTAATTGTTATCATAGGCCTTTGTGTTCAGATAGTTTAGGTTTTTTTGATGTTTTAGAATTGTTTGTAGGTTTTTTATTTTCCATTCCTCCAATTCATGACATTATAATTATTTCTTATAATATTTTGAGGTTGGTTGTTGATGGGATGTGAGATTACTAATGATATATGTGTAACAAATTGAATTTAGTCTTAGAGGAAAAAAGTGAAAAAAATCGAATTATATCTATTGATTTTAGAGAGTATATTTGAAATACTTCATTATTTCATGTGGCCATACATGACACAAATTTCAAGTATGAGGGATTTTGATAGAGTTGGGATGAATTAATATATTTTATATGGTGTGTGTCTTGTAGATGTTTTTCTTCAATGTATGAACTTATATGATGATGAAATGTTTTTTACTAGTATTTGGGTTGAGATACATGAAATATATACTTAGATGAACCGCACACTTTCATATAGATCTACGTGATCACTAGTATATAGTGTATCAGGATGTGTGAGTATATCCTATTAGATTTCTGAAATGAAATTTACATGCTTACAAAAACAATTTAATAGATTTAAATGGTTATAACATGATGAAAGATAAGAAATGGTATTGAAATAGAGTTGTATGAATTGATCAAGAAGAGAATTATATAGAAGAGGTACAATTATATTGGATGATTTTCCATGGTTTTTGTCATAAAGGTTCTAATAATTTAATTTTTTTAATTATTGTGACTCATCTATAGGGGATAAAATGATAAAATTGTCAACGACATTCAATTCATAAAATATAGATAAACATTATTAACGTTACTGTATTATATGTTAATATATATAATATATAATACATTAAATTTATATAAAAGCCTAATAGAAACCATATATCCTCCCTAAATTTGTTTGAATTATTAATGTTGATTTCTACTTGATGAATATGGATATAATTTTTTTTTTTACATTTTTGCATTACCCTGATGATTTTTTTGGGGGGTAGTCGTTATATTATTACTATAATAAAACACAATTTTTTATGAAGATCTAATGAATATGATGGAGTGTTTGATGTAATGTTGTCCTACTAGATCGTAGAATATACATGTGATCCATTCTAAGACATGAATTTATATATAAACAATGATATCTAATAATTTTAAGGTATATATTATTCAGTATAGACACATCAAATCAATATAATTAGTAATGAGACACATATTTCGTTAGATTAAAAAATTTCTATAATCTATTTTACATGCTTAATTAATACTCATGTTCTTGGGGAAAAAATTTCAATATTTTTTAAACAAGTGGAGTATAAGAGAGAATTAATATTATTTTTCATTCTTTCATAATGATGTTTTATCTTTATAGTTATTGAAAATAAAGGATTCACCATATAAAATGATTATTTGTGTTATAAGAACTCTGAGTTTTATACGTCGATATATTAGTGTGCATTATTCCATTAGTTATACCACATAGCAAGTGGAGATAGTTTGTAACATTTTATACATCTTATATCCTTATAATTGAAATTATTAATTAAATTTTATTTCATATTGTTAAATTTTTGTCAAGAATGAAAAATTATATGCATGGCATGATATTATTTGGGTGTTTTTAATTATAATATATTGTTTTTAGTGTATTATATGTCATTTATTATATATTCTTTAAGGGTAAAGAAATGTCTTGGATGTTGTGAGAGATATAATAATATGTGTGTGATAATGGTTTTTGATAGTATATGTTACTTAAAATATTTTTTTTATGATATATGAAATATATTACATAAATAATTAATTTTAAGGGAGTATAATCCATTTTATTTATGTATTAATTAATTAAATTAGTTTTGTAATGATCAAATATGTCAGTATATATTCTACTTAAAGAAAAACTATTTTAAATTGTTTGTTTCCCACAATAAACAAGAATAAAATGAAAAGATTTTATTTATTTTTAATATTAAAATTTACATTTAAAACATAGATATAAAATTAGATATCATAAATTGATATAACTATTTCAAACTTAAATAATTATAGTAAATAAGAAATGGAATTTGGTTGCAAACTAATTTATTATAAATATTTTTTTGAGATCCAAATTAAGGTAGCTTCTATAGGGTTTTTCCAATCCCTATACCTCACTGAACATGAATAATTATAGATCTAGAAAATCAGTACATGTGACAAGCTAAATACTTTAATGATTTCCTCATGATATATTATGGTTCAAAAACTATCCAAAACAACAACCCATGTTTATCTGATATATAGGTATTTTACATACTTCATAAGGGGTTATGTAAGTAGAAATTAATATTATATGAAATCAAATAAAACATTATTATTTCTACATATCATTATTTTTTTTATTTTTTGAATGGTAACTTTTTCTATATTCATTTCATGCGTAAAAATATATTTTAGTCAATATGCAATTTTATTTAAAGGATAAAATTTCATATTGATTTAAAAACAAGATGATTTTATTATATAAAAATTAATATGTTAACATTGAGCTTATTAATGATTAAATGGGTAAAGAAATGTTAATATATCCAAATACATATATTCTTATAAAAATTGGATTTCACAATATATTATTTTTTTTAAAATAAAAAACAAAATTTTATTTTGATATAATATTTTTAAAAGTAACATATTTTTTATATTTATATTGTAAATATTATATTAGTATGTTTTACATCATTTTTTTCTTGTAAATAAATATGTAGATGAATATTGAAATATAAGGAAATAAAAAATAATAGTCATTTTAGTATAATATTAGTATATAAGATCAAGTTCTTAATTTATTAATCCCTTTTATTGAAAAATATTCATTTTAAAAGTAATATTATAAATTTAAAAACATTTATCATTTTTTACAAACATATATTTTTTTGGTTTAGAATATATATCACAATTTTTAATATTTTTTGTTTTTAATAAATTATATATTTATTTTTAAAAAATTTATTTGTAACATTTGTTAAATTTATTCATTAATATGGAATTAAAATATCATATCATTAGATCAATATTATGTAACAATTGTATTTTTTTAATGTTAAGGTTGTGTTGGATTATGTTAAATGTTTCCACCTCTATAAAAATCAAATAGTTGTAAAACATGTTTATTTGAGAGAAACCGTTAAAAAAACTGAAAAATTTGTGGCAATGGGATTTTGATGACTTGATTGATCTTATCCCTTCTAATATAAAATACATATTAATTTTTCATCCACATACATTTATATTGTCTTCATGTTATCGAAATGATTTTGGTATTAAAAAAATTTCATTCTTTTTCACTCAAAATGTGAACTTCGATCATCAAATTTCTATACACCAAAACCCACATACGTAATATTATACTCTATCCATAACTCAAATAAATATGACAATAACCCTTTAATTGGTTCTGTTATTCTTATTAAACAATCCATTAATGGATTTACCACCATTATAAAGTGGGTAATCCAGGAAATTATGTATAAATTTCTAATTATTTCTATCCCATTTATATTTAATTATATGATGTTTTTCTTACATTAATTCAATTAAACAACTATAAAATTAGTATAATAAATATATTTTCTTTTTTTATAATGATATTGAAATAATTAACACAACATTCCAATTGTATTATGACAAAATAAAATTGGCATTTGTGAGTTCTGCGGCCAACATACTCCACGACAGAATGGGCTTCATTTTCCTTCACAACATAAAAGTTTTCTATAATAAGGAATTTAATATTTTAATTGGATATTAAGGTTTTTTAATATTCTAAAATGATATTCCATATTACTTTTTTACTAAATTCTATGGAAAAAAAATCCATATATATGCATACATGTGGACTACAACCTCTATGGAATAATTTATTTAAGTAATTATTTCCATACTGCATTACATGGATGATCAATAAGATAAGATAAAGTGATAATTATCATTGTAATGAAATTATAATTTTATGTAATGTTATATATTTCATCATATTAACAATATGAGAAATAGGAAGCCACCATAAATTCATCCATTTGAAATGGATTTTTATGATTAAGATACTATTTCATTGTATTATATAATAAATTTTTATGTGTAATATTATTCTTATAAATATTTTAAAATATTCGGTATCATACTAATAAACATTAAATAATATTATTATTCTTTTTGTATATTTATATTACAATTAATAATATCCTAATCATACACTAATTATGATATGGTCATTTTTGGGGTTGTTTAACCACTAATGTGAAAAATTATATAAATTTATATATTTGAGGTTTATGGAAATTTAAAATATATTAATATATTCTAAAAAATCTAAATAATACGTTTTCTTAATGTTACTTTTATAATTTTAATCAATATTTATTAAAAACCCCTTTAGTCGCTAATATTCATAGAATCATGATCATCCAAAATTCTTATGTTTGGTTCATAACTACAAATTCCATAGAATGTTATTATATTAATATATACGTATAATATAAATTATATTCCCTTTTATGATCTAAGTTAAAAGTTATTTAGAGTAGAATAAAGAACATCTCAACTATTATGGAACTAGTTGAAAAAATTTAGGATCACTCACACATAATATAAAAAATAGTAAATAATAGAATAATATACAAGTGCAGAATAATTATAATGGATTATTATAAAAGTTTAAAGATACAAAAATGGTTCTAAAATGGGTGATTATTATTGTTAATTCTTTTAATAAGAGGCTTGAGAATATTTCAATTACAATGAAATTTCGATAAGTTGATCATTGTCTAAAATTTAATTTCATGAGACATGATTATTTTTATATAGAATTAAAACTATAAAATGTTGTTATTATTGAAAAATGAATGTGGTAATGACTATATAAACTAGTGACCTTCTAGAAAATTTAATGATGGGAGAAAAAAACCCAAGGCTACCGCTAATTGGAGATGAGCTAGTGAAAAACATTGAGAAGACAAAAATTTAATGGGAGTCCATTTCCTACTGAACCTATTTTCATGAAACCAAAAAATATATATAACAGTGATAAGGAATATATTGTCTTGTATATATGATCCCATGATAAACTACGAATTAAATAAACACTAGGTAATAAATTAAATTAATGAATAAAAAAACAAATGTAAAGGGGGGGGGGGGAATATATGGCCAACCATTAATAGAGTCTCATCCTAAAAATTTCTGGATAATAATGAATGATGATAAACTCAGGCACCTGATCACCAAGACTGAGCACTATCTATAACAATGGTCCTTAGAATCACTACGCTCTGTCATAATTTATATAGATCGATCATTCATCTTCATAATACATAACACATGAGAGAAAATAAAAAGCAGGGATGAGAATATACATACCCATTATGATGCTCAAAAACTAAAATGGGAGAGATATAGAGATACAATAATAGTTATATCATCCCATATAAAGACGTAAACTATACCCATCAGATAAACATATATATGAATGTAAATAATTCTAAAATAGAGAGAAAGAGTATCTCAATATCATATCCAATAAAAATTCTATGTTTAAGACTATAGATCCATAATCTATCACTAATGACAAATATCAAAAGGATACTCGATAGAATATGATTGGATGGCCCTACACCTTGAAACTAAACTCCCAATTTATGTTAGAATACTTATTGTATGGATTTCCATCTCCCCACTAGATATTGGAGAACAAGGGGAACAATTCCCTAGGTAGAGAACATGTTCTAATTATTAAATTTAGTACTAACCATACGTATATAAGGAATATGGGTAACCCAAACCATATTGTGACATGGGTGCACTAAACATGAAAATTATATGTTAGTATGAGGAAACCAAGTTTTGGTGTGACAATAGAGTAATATCATCAAAATTTCAATTATAGAAAGAGAAAACAGTGCCTCTATATAAAAAGGGAGTGTTAAACACATAATCTCTATAGTAGAGAAGATAACCCAAAATGTGTTGTATCTAAGAAGTATTGATCCCATCATATTTATGATGATCTCACCTAATCACTACTATCATTAAGTATACCGAAATAATAGTCAATCTTCAATAATCTTATATCAAATCATGGTATCCACTTTGAAGGGTATCATAAAATTTTAAATGAAAAAATTATTAGTATATACTACATGAGGAAAAAAATCCTATTAAAAAAAAGAACATATGAGTGGTTTACTTTTTATATCGGAGCCCACACTGTGTATGGGGAACACACTATATGTGGTCAAAGTCATATTATTGATCATCTTCTCCCTATACATGCCTCGGGAATCCATGTCTCTTTTCAAGGTGTGTCTTCCTTGAAATACGTCATGAATGACAACCAGAGGTACTAGCCATGAAGCTCAACCCATTCTAGTGTATTCTTTCATACACCCTTTTACATTTACAAATGGTGTGTCCTCTCATATGGGGTCATGCATGTGTTCCAACAATCACATTTCATGGACACCGAGGCAGGGTCACATGGTGTGTGCGACTAATCTGTGGTATTTGATCCTTAACATCAGCTTAAATAGTTGACACCAAATAAATTATATCTAAAATTAAATGTGTTATTTTACATGACACAATGTGTCATAAAATCTTATACATAATGTCTAGAACATCGTTGAAGAAAATGAATTCAATAAGGACACCTCTAATGAAAACTAAAGACCAGCCGAAACTGGTGGTATCTTACCTTGTCTATTGATTCTATCGCTTCAGTGGTTGAAAAATTGAATCCTCTTAGTCACACCAATCATGCACATCACTCGATTCCATTTTATTCTCAATACTATAACTTCTTCATATATTAGATATGTTGCAAAAACACTAATCAAAAGGTCCATCCATATTTGTCATTAATTTTCTGAAACGTTTTCCCGAGATGAATCTTTTGTGAATATAGGTGTTCGATATCCATTATACCTAAACTAGGAAAGAAAAACCATGTTGATGTAGACGAACCGTAAAGAACGTGAAAAATATTCGGATTAACATACTAAAAAACTAAATATATAATTGGATATTAATTCTTGTATAATAGTATCAATTTTTTTTTACCAGGGTTGATATCTTTTGCAATAGAGGAAGTCTTATAATAGATTATACAAATAATAAGCCATAAGGATCATGAAAAAGACAACTATTGTTGTTTAAAATATGACAAAAACCATTCTTAATATTTTAATAGAGGATGTGAAATCTTTTATTTATGTTCCCTAACTAATTTGTTAATTTGTATTTTGGAGGAACAAATTCAATTGTGATGGATAAGACATTATTCCATGGTTGCCTCTAGATCCACCTCGATGTGGACATTTATCAACATCTATTTCGATTAATGAAAAAAGAAAGATCTAGTCCACATCTCATATCATGTATGGTTTATGTGAATAATTCTTGCAAATATACATAAGAGGGTTTTTATAGAGGATTTAATCAGTTATTTTCATAAAAAATTAGAAAAATTCTTCATTTATTTAAATTAAATAGACTTTTCGATAGAAATATAAATTGGATGTCTAGTACTACCCAACCACATGACAATTATATGGATAAACCCATATTCTAGACACAAATGTGGTATTCGATTTCTAATACCAGACTATGATCAAGAGTTATTACATTATTCCAATAAATATTCCTGAATGTGAAATTAATATATTAAATATTTTTAAACTTTTTATTTTGGGATCACTGGGTGTCAGAATCATTCATATTCTTAGCCTCTCTATATAAAAATTATAGATTTAATATTACAATGTATTATATTTAAAAAAATGGTTTCATCATTAATCCCCCTTCATATATTTTCATCCCTGAGAAAAAAAACTAATAACAATGATAGGCATAATGATCCCACATCTGGCTCTCCCACTCTTAGAGACACCACTACAAGCTTCCATGATACCACATCAAACATACCAAGGGAAGGGTCCATCCTAATCAGGTCGTCTCGCATAGATCCTCAATTTCGTAATGGTCCTCTATAATTGTGGGCACATCCTTAATGTCTAACTCACCGCATATAAGTCTATTCTTGGGATCAAACTTGTATATCTTAATATATGAAAAATGGAATACATAATTTACCATATATAAATATATATTAAATATAGGTGGCGTAAAACCTCAAAAAACCCTCTATAAAATCTTGAATGACCAAATGAACCTTAAGGATAACATTACTTCTTTTCTAACCATCTATAATCCACATAATTAAGATATTATTATGAAAACATGGTCTCAATTCATGACCTCTAAATGTCAAAAATGATGACCATTATAAAATTATTATTAGCTATGTGCTATCCCGATATTCTATCAACTCACTTATTCATTCACAATCATTTCCAACACTATCTCTTTCCCAACTTGTGATGTCTCACCAATAACAATCCAACACTTAGATGACCTATAGTGTCTCCAATATATTTCTATTGGAATGAAAATATGTGTAGAGGGAATGGTCGCAAAGAAGGAACCAATTCCAAAGGGGATAACCTGAGAATCCCATTCATTGATGCAATGGCCACCACAGCATTCGCCGAGCTCCTTGGCACTACGGCCATCATGAATCTAAAGACCCCTCTATGGACTCTACAGAGTAAAATATGTGGGAGGATTTGCGGTTACAATGCAATAGACCAGGATCATAACACCACAGAGGGAACCAAATCGATCTCTATGCTCACATGGAACTTGATGGAAGCCTATGTGATCACTGATGAGGTATCCAAGGAGAGCTCCATGCTGATGAGGGGATGGAAAACGATTATACCATTATGAAAATCTTGTCGCAATCTACATCCAATTGTAGAGCACCACGCCACATCGCACCATGATGTCTTAACTTCGCTCCGACCCTCGCCTATAAATACTGGGCTTCACATGAGTGAAATATATGGATACTCTGACCTTTGGCCTTCTCATCTCTCAAATCGTGAACTACCTTATGATTTTCAAAACATTGAAAATATTTAATCATTAATGTACTTGAGAATTGTGAAGTACCCTTACTTTAACTCAAAATAAAAACACTCTTCACGAACGGATTCCCTTTGCAGAGCCCACAGACCATCACAACAAATATAATATCCCTAATTGGACTCGTTTCTTCACAAAGAACATATGCTTCGGGAAGTACCTTCCATGAAAAAGTGAACAACATGATAAGGTGGGGTCATTGTGCTTCTTGAAGAACATTGCTTTGGATTACTATCCTCTGCAAGGTACCTTTGTTTTTTTATGTAAAACTATGTGAAATCCTTTATACTTCATGAGGAACCCATAATATAAACCTATAACCAATTCCCAATCTTATCAACTACACTTCGTGAAGAATACCCATTCATGATGTCTCACCCAAATGTGCAGAACTGGGGCATCACAAGGTCCTTTCCTGTAAACCAATTTTCTTAACAAACCCTTCTCCCGTAAGACCCTCCATGTTCGTACAATGTGACTTCAAGGTCCCTTGGGTGGTGTATCATGTTTCATTTAAAATCCTCACACTTCTTCACATAGGCACACTAATGTCTAATGATTTTTCTCATATCCAAGCTATCATGACCCCCTCAGTGGATCACTCCACAACACACCTGCACCACATAATTTCTGATGCCTTCCCTTCCCCAGGGGAGGGTGAGTATCACTTATGTATGTCATAGCGGTGCAAAGTGAACTCAACCATATAAGATACATGTCATTAAACTACTAATAACCACCATCCTTATCACATAGATTTAAATTGTGGCCTTGAACAGTGCATTATAAATGGGTTTCCCCAACTCGGACATTCTCCATGCCCCCTCGTCTCCATAAGAGTGATATTGTCCTTACATGGAATGAGATCATCTTTTTTGGATATGTGTATGTCCATGGGCAAGGGAAACCATATTTTTGTAATCCCTTATCCTTTCATGAGGGATGTTGCATCCATAGTTCTCATCTCTTCTTAAATTCTACAGTCAAGAGGAGAGATGTGAACATGGAACTTTGTTACCCCATCCCACTCCCTCTGGGCTCTATCATCATCCTGTATCAATCATGGAGTAAGTCCCAATCCCCATCTCACATGGACCCTAACCATGAATAAGGACATGTTTCCCCTTTGGGGCGCTAATCACGTTTAATCCCCAATCCACTTAATGTGGACACACCTTGAGCGACATGAAATCTAGGTCTTTTCTTCCTCTTGTTTCACACATCTAACACGGCTCACGTAGTCATAGAATAATCACTGACCAAGAAATACTTCATATCCTACCTTAGCGTTAAATCCCTAGATTATATCGATCTACTTGGTCTTTGATCATTATATCCATGGGTTGTTACAAAAGAATCATCCATGTTGATGAAGACCAACACCCACTGGTCCTAACCCCTTCACGTCAGTTCACCTTCATCCCTTATGACATTAAACAATATCTCTCATCCCAAACAAGATGGAAGTTGATCCTTGTCTCTTAGGAATAGTAAATAAGAAGCCTCCCTAAGATTCACGTGTAACACCCATTGCTCCTAACCACTTTATGTCGGTTCACACTCATCAGGAATGATGTTAAATTGTATGTCACTTTTCATCGTACAACACTTTAAATTGTATTCTTCCGAAATATATGGTATTTGATTCTTGTCTCAATGGAATGGTTTATAATAATCCTTCCTAAGGTTCAATCCTAACTCCTACATGTCCTGACCTCTTCACATTAGTTCTCCTTCACCCCCCATGATGTTAAAATGTATCCTTCATCCAAACTACATGGAATATGATCCTTGTTTCTTAGGAAGGTACGTAAGAAGCCTCTCAAAGGTTCAAGTTCAACACCCATTGTCCCCAACCACTGTACATCGGTTCACCATAATCCTTCATGATGTTAAAAATATGCACATTTTCATCCCTCAAGACATTAAACTATATACTCCAAAACTACATGGACTTCAATCTTTTTCTCCTCAACAAGGTACATAGGAAGCCTCCATGATGTTCAAGAATAACACCTACTTGTCTCGAACCCATCTAGTTGGTTCCCCATCTTCCCGCATGTCATTCAATTGTATCCCAAATACTTAAATACATGGACTTTGATCCTTGTTTCCTAGGCATGGTATGTATGAATCCCTCATGAGGTTCAAGCCCAACCAGAGGTAAGATATTGGATCCCCAACCAGTGGTAAGCCATTAGAACCCCAACTAGTGGTAATCCATTAGAACCCTAACTGACGGTAAGCAGTTATGATCCCCAATCGATGGAAAGATGATGTGATACCCGACTAATAGTTAGCCATTATAGTCCATATCTAGCGTTATTCCATTGTAGTCCCCATCTAAGGGTTTTTCATCGTAGTCTGCAATTGATATTATGTCGTTGTAGTCCAATTTTATGGGACCCACATCTCTGGTCCACACCTAAGGAATCAGAATGACTCAAACTGTTAACCATGTGTTGTCCCCAGTATGTCTTTGGGTCGTTGTCCTTTTTTTAAACCTTCATTCGCCTCAAACCTTTGAATTGTGTGGGTTTTGATCCCTATCTGTCGAGACAGGGTGCCTAGGAAACGTCAATAATGATCAATCCAGGAAAATGGAAAACCCATTTGTCTCCATTATAGAGACCCAAGAACAAATAGATTCATATTTTTTATATGTGTTATTCCACTCATTTTGTAATTCACTCATGTGCCCCCCTAAGGATATGCCAATCTAATGCACTCCAATCAGTTTTCTGATCATTCTGATCTATCTCCGCTAAATGTTAAATCCAAATATTACCCTGTGTTAAACATGGGATTCTGAGTAAAATCATAGATACATGACCATGGAATAAAAATCCCTTCATTAATCATGGGATGTATCAATGTTCTATGACCACTAGAGGCCCTATTATATTGGGAAGAAACATAGAAACAATAATGATGTAGCGTGCAGACATGCCCGTGATGTCCAATGTGACTACACCACCGATAGAAGGTTGCTTCCCTGATAAGACCCCTTGGAATGTCCAGATAGAAGTAGCATATTTAACCAGAATCCATAATGACATGACACTTGGAATAGTTTGACAAAAAATGTCTTATGTCATTGAAGGAGACCTAGAGAAGGTGACAAGTTCAATGGAGGAATCCACCGACGGAGGAACTATCATTCCATCAACCAATATTTATAACAGATAAAATGACTGTGAATAAGAGATAGATTCTGAATTCCGTTTGAAAGTAGAAATGTGGGGAAAAAACCTCACATTCACCAAAATGAATGGTCCCCCCCTGAAAAAAGCATCAAAAACAGAAATGTTGAACCTGATGTGAAATTATTTTTTTCAATGTGGAGATTAATAGCATTGTATTCATGAGTGGATTATCGTGTCACTAGATTTAGTTAATTGGTGCCAGGTCCCACAATGTAAATAGTGGACCTTGCATCAAACTCAACATAATTTTAGGAAGATGAACATCGGACATCCCAGTCCATGACGTTGTAAGCGTGGATCTTTCTTACTAACCATGGAATATGGAATGGTGTTGGGGCACTGGACATCACTTTATTTTTTTGTGCACTAATGGTTTAATATTTGTTCTTTATAGTACTCATGCGGTCATGATAGGAAACCAATCAACACACTGCCACTAACGTAGGGGCATGAGAAATGTCAAAACAGAAATCATGTGCGGCCTCATATCCTCAACAACAACCTCTACACCCATTTCCACCGGGAACCCACACCCTATCTCTCCATCTGATGTCATCCAACAAGGGTGATTAATTACATTGTTTGATGATACGTGGAATAGGGAATTATCCCAACACATGATTTTTTCGGATGAGACCTAGATCCTTCTACGCCTCAACTTCACTGCCGCCCCCAAGGGCTGCACAGGGAGCCACTACTCCCCACTCTAACCTACAATTGTTTCAAGATCTTATCCTTGGAACACTTCGATGATTCTTTCCCCTATGCCAATGAGGTGAGGGATGTATGGGTTGGCCCAACTATAATCCAATACCAGGGGCCCCCACATAGGGTTCCCAACTTATTGTGCTAGTTCCACCACCAGATCCCTTAGGATGAGGACCAGAAGATTTATGCACCAGCACCACTGGCCCCAATCTGGTTAACCCAACGCCAGCATCGGGCTCAAGATAAAGGGGATTCCTTCTAAAGGGGATCATCATCAACAGATCGCATGGCCCATTCAATTACCGACAGATGTAGTTAATATCTCATCCATACCGATCATGGGAATTTATATGATAGGCTTGGATCGAGTCTCCAACATCCCCACTGACAGGTTGGGTTGTCTCTCCTAATCACTAACATAGGTGTTTTCCATTTTGGGCTGACCCACAGTGTAGGCATGTAGTATGGTGGTCATCCCCATTCCACCAACAATGGGAGAAAATGTCAGTGCATTTCACAAGCTCAGCATGGGGGTGCTCTCTATCTCACCATCATTCCGAGAGAAGGTCACCAACATGAAAATGTTACTCGTATGGTCAACCGTTAATGTGGGGGTCTACCACATATTCTTATAGAAAATGAATAAGGTCCTCCTTATCCCAAAAATCAAATAAGTGGATATTTTCTATATTTCATTGGAACCTAACAGGGGGTTCCCACCAATGTATAGCTAGACCAGTACAAGGACCCTCCACATACCATCACTGTCGATGGAAACAAACATGGAGGCCTTACCCATGCTGACACCAGCTCGAGCGGAGGTCCTACTTGTTCTAGCACATTCAGAGGAGACTCCCTCTACATTCTTGCTAGCAGAAATATAGGTATTGCCCATGTTACCTTTAAAATTTTTACATGTGATCCAGACCCAACGACTCACCGAGGAATATGTCCTCTCTTCCCATCATCTATTCGGCTGAATTACTACCTTGAGGTAAAAAACAAACCTATCCCAATGTGCCACCATGAGGCAAGAGAGTGGGTCATTGACCCCATAAGAAGAATGTAGAGATGTTTTAGACAATGATTAAGAATTTATCATTCTAGGATTCTAAGGTAAAATGTGATTCAGAAATAGAACCCTCACCTCAATCATGTATGTCATGGGATAGGGAAGGAACGAGGCATATCAGTGTCATACTTCCGGAGAGCAAGTTCCACTAGATTCCCACCTCCCTTCACAGATATATCTATGAGGAGGATGATATGGCTTCTTTCCAAGGCCTACTTGTGATATTCCCCCTATCGTCACCCGGATCATTATCTACATCAACTAGATATCATAGAGAATTATTCTTGGGACCAATGGAAGATGACCAGCAGCATGGCCCACCATTAGTAACTGCATCACCTACACCAAAAGTCATGTTTGTAATTAATTCTTACTAGGATGTGCTGGATCAATCGTTTTATTTGTCAAAGTCCAACCCATGTTGCGGCGTCTTTTCATCCCATTCACTGTATTATCCACCGACCAGTTTTCCATCCCATCAGTATGCTTCAGTATCGTTTCTGATCCTGTAGCCACCACTAGTTGATGAGCGGGGAAACAAAGGGTTGGATCCCAAGTCTGAGATGAGGATATTGTGGTACATTCTAATTGTGGAAGATTTTTCAAATATGATCTTTCCAATCCCAACAACTGACATCATTTCACCAGAATCACTTACTCTGGAAGAAGTCACATGTTTTCGACAAACCCTATGGGAGACATACTTAAGTCTCCATTATCATCGAATAGATTACCCAAAAGTTAATGCACACCTTGATGATATTGACCACCAATTTCATATGGACTATTTGGATGCAATCCCTAAGGCCCAGTGCCCTGATTCATCCAGTTGCTATTGGACCTTCCAATAATGAGGCGTTCGAAGATTTAAATTTTTCAATAGAATTATCTAGGAGGCTTCCCCCATGTTCATGTCCATGAATGGGTGAAGTATTCCACCTTCCATTTCAGTTCAATCCTATGCTAGCCCGGCTATCAATGAAATATTAAAGATATTCCCCCAGGTAGAGTTGCAGTTAACATTTTCGATATATCAGAGGGAGATAACCAGCTGGAGCTCCTTGAAGAGAACTTATCCATCGGGGTACTACCATACCTATTGGATTTCCTAGGATGGGTTATTCACTAGAAGGGAAATTTCCTGGGTCTTCGTATTCCCACCTAGTTATTAGTCTCCAGCTAGAATCCCAATAAGGGCAAGGAGCATCTTGGGGTCGTCAAACACTATGACCAGTCTGGATCAGTTCAATATACAAAAGATAATCCTGAAAAAACACTATTGTGTCATCATATCGCAGAGAAAAAATAGATGTCTGATGACCTACTTACGGAATTTTTTGCAGAGTGATGGCCAGACTACGGGGATCCTTGACCGGGTCAATAGGGGAACGTATACATTTCCCCCGTTGAGTTGCCTCTAGGTGACCCTAACCATCAAGTCCACATAGATATGATAGAAGCTAGAGATTATGTAGAGATGGAGCGATATGTATCTCCAAATACACATGAGTGGCACAATAACCATCGGGACACATCTTAGGTTCCCCAAGAAGCTCCATAGATTGTTCCCCCATCTACTCCATAGGTCATCCCACAAGCATCTCTATGGGATGCTGGGACTGCTTATCATGTTGGAGAACCTGCTAACACACTGGTGTTTAAGGATCATCCTTATGATAGGAACCCCAACCTAGATGATACAATAGCAGCACTAATTTCCCACCACATGTCTTTAGAAACTCGACAGGTGAAAATCCAACTAGGTTGTAAGCCATATCAAGTATGGGGGGATGATATGCCACCAACCTCAGATTTTTGTAACCCCCACATTTCCCCATTTAATGGGATGGTTGGTCTTCTAAAACATTTGACCCATTTCAATTCATGGAGTGGACCTATGCTAGGACCTCTAGCATTGTAAGAGGCCACCAGACTCTAGTTTTTTGTACATACATAGGAAGGGAATGAATTTTTATGGTACATCCAGCATCCCATTGGGTTAGTTTCCAACTTGGAAGATCTTCGTAGAAAATTTCATTACCAATTAAGCACTACCACCATAAAGATGAGTATTGCAGTCCTCTTCAAGTGAAAGAATATGCGTAATGAGCACGTCGTAGACTTTTTTGCCTAGTGGGAAGTCCTCACATACTCCTTGGAGAAGTCAATTACTCAGGAACATCTGTTGACAATGTTTGTGGGGAATGTAAAAACTAAACTGGTCCCATATCTCATTTCTCAAAATTCCCCTCATGGATTTTGGAATTTTTCACATAAGGCCTAGTGTCTATAAGAAGCCTTACAAAATTCAATGTAGGTATGTCTGTCACTCCTAGCAATTCCCATGAGAAGGGCCACTAAAAGAGATCCCACCGTAGTTTCCCAAATAGATCCCCACATAAAATTGTTGTTATTACCATTGGAACCACCTCCACAACCTCACATAGGTCTGTCACATTAGGCATAGCCTATGGCCTAGCAGTGCCCACCTTAGAATCAGCAGGCGCCACACGTAACATGCCACCACCACCTAAGAGAGATAACCAGGTTCCAATTTCTCGACATGTGCCTCTAGCCTCTCACTAAGACCATGCTCACATAGATCCCTTCTTGTATGTGATAAATGAGATTTAATCATTCAATAAGGCTCACGTACTATGTTATTTTTGATGTTCCTTGAAATAAGGTATTATATGGTTCCCTAAATGATGGTGGACCAAAGAGGTGGATCTCACTGATATCCCTAACTACTACCCCTATCACCGGATCATGTGGTACACCCTCCAATAGTGAAAACTATTTGAATTCTATATTCTAGACCAGGTTGATAGCAGCATAGTCATGCTAGAACCAACTCCGACATATGAAGAATGTGTAATCATCTACCCCACATCCGTTAGTCGCACTATGATATTTGAATAGTATGTAGTGGGACATTCCCAGTACTAGTCAGCCATTGGTTCATCCAGAAAGGCCTTTCATACCTCCTACAATAGAAGGACATCTTGTAAGAAGATGTCCATTATTAGACCAAAAGTATGATATCATTAAGCATCATTCCAACATTCTTGTGTGGATCTCTATCCTTGAGAGTATTCTCCTGTTAGCAGATATGTGTGAATCCTTCACCGAGATTTTAAAAAGCCCCATGTTGTGTGAGAGGGAGAAAGCATCCACAAAATCATTCCATACTGATGCATCATGGAACACATAATTTCAATACATCATCTCATTCTATGTGGAAAATGAATGATATCACATAAAAGGGAACATCCACCCATGGTACATCACATGAAACTTCAATGGCGTGGAGGTTCGTCTTTGTCTTGTTGACACGGGCTCTGGGATCATCATTATCCCAACCCAGACACTTCGAAAAATAGTGTTTTCTGAGAATGATCTGAGTCCCTCCGACCTAAAAAATTAATGTTATGATAGGCTAGAAAAACCACAGGTAGGTAAGATCTGCCTGAAGATCGAATTATAAGGTCTGGTTTCCAACAACGAGTTAATTTTTATCTCTTAGGACACCACCATGATGGTGTTGATGGGTGGGTTATGGCTTCACCTACATATGGTGGTACCTTTATCGTATCATCAGTGCCTTAAGTGCTCCCTTAATGGTCGACTAGGTGTACTCCAAGGTGATGTGTCTCCCTTTTCCTCTAGTGAAGCTTGATACCTGGATGAAAACTATTACATGAGAAAGGAAAAACATATACAGTCTAATGTGGTTGAACAAGATGCGGTTGCGACCGACCCATATATAGACCTGGATAATGACCACATTTTTCTGATCCACCAATTGGAAACTATGACCCAAAACATGGGGCAATGTGTTTTTGTTTATGGAAGAAGGGGGAAGACCATTCCCAAGTCCAGGGAAGCTGGATTATCACCTCATATTTCTATACAAATCCGGATTGGGTGATCCCAGCACCCCATAATCCCTTCAGGTATCTGGTTGTCTACCCCATGGCAATGACAATACGCCATACATTCTTGTTTCACGTGTTTGGGATAAACCAGATCAAGCCAACAAGACAATATTTCTTTGATATCATCCATCATGACCCCATGGAATGAAGAACTGATGGGATCAATTCAACATCTTTCATCGCATGGGTTTTGGAATCACATGAGTCCCCCGATGTAGTATCTTCTACTACTTAGTTTGGCACGAGTTTCCCAATAGGATCTGTTGACATAGTGGAATATCCTTCTACTAGAGATCCCTCCTTCAAAAGTGAAGAATAATATTTGGAAAATGTGGAACCTACCTTTTAGGATGGAGTCTCTTCCACAGTTGATGAACTAGTGCAAGTGAACCTCGGTAGCAACACAGATCCAAAACCCACATTGATCAATGTCGCAATGCACGTCAACGAAAAACATCAATACATGGACTTACTGAAGTGGAAACATTATTTGTTATCCACTAGGGTTGTTCCAAGCCTATTGGATCCCATGGTTAGAGATATTCTCTAGCAAGGAAATTATCTGGGTCTTCCTGTGCCCACTGAGTTATTAGACTTCATCTAGAATCCCAATAAGTGCAAAGAGAATCTTGGGGATATCAATTCCTATAACTAATTTAGATCAGTTCAAAATAAGAATGATGATCCTAAAAAACAGCATAGTTTCAACATATCGCATAGTATAAGTATATGTTCGATGACCTACTTGTGGAATGTGTTCCGGAGCAGTGGCCATACTATGGAGGTCCTCGGTCGGGGAAATAGGAGAAGTTAAAACTTTTCCCTGACGAGTTTCCTCTGGGTGACCGTGACCATCCTGTCCACATTGATATGATAGATTATAGAGATTACGAGGAGAGAGAGCATAGTAGGTATCCCCAAATCCACCCGAGAAACACGATAACCATTAGGAGCCATCGTAGGTTTCCAAAGAAGATCCACAGGTTGTTCCCCCAGCCACTCCATAGGTCATCCCACAAGCCACTCCACGGGCTACTAGGCGTGCTTATCATGTTGGAGAACCTTCCCACACACTTGTGTTTTGGGTTCCTACTTATTATAGGAACCCTCACCCATATGATCCAATGATGGACCTTATTTCCCACCTCAAGCCTTTAGATTCATTAATTTTGTAAATCCCATCCAATGGTAAGCCATTTCTGGCTTGGGTGGTTGATGTGGCAACACACCCAGGTTTATGAAACCCCACCATATCCCCATTTAATGGGAAAATCAATCTTCTACAACATTTGGCCCATTTCATTAGATGATGAAGACCTATTCAAGGAACTCCAACGCAACAAGAGGCTGCCAAAATCGGGTGTTTCATACATACATTGGAAAGGCATGCATTTGTATGGTATGTCCAGCTACCCATTGGGTCAGTTGCCGGCTAGGAAAATATTCATAAATAGTATCATTACCACATCATCTCTACCACCATAAAGATGAGTATTTCTGTCCTCTTCATGTGAAATAAGATTCCTAATGAGCACATCGTGGACTTTGTCGCCCGGTGGGAAGGCCTCATCTACTCCATGGATATACCAATGATATAGGAACATCATCAGAAATTTTGTGTGGGGAAATAAAAAACTGAACTAGTCCCATCTCTCATTACAAAAAATTCCCCAGAGGGAATTTGGAATTTCTTTCATATGGTACGATGTCTAGTGGAATCCTTGCAACATTCCATATTGGCATGTCTATTTCCTCCTGCAGTTCCTGCGAGAAGGGAAGCTATGACTTACCCCTTCGTAGTGGCCCAAAAATATGCCCCCATGAAAGAGGTGTTATTTTCAGTGGAATCACCTCTTCATCCTCGCCGAGGCCCACGACATTAGGCGCAGACTCTGGCCTAGTAGTTCCCTCCTCAGAATAGGCTGGTTCCCCCACCTAACGTTCGACCACCACCTAGGCGAGATAACCAGGTTTCACCTCCTCGACATGCTCCTCCTTTCTCTCATCAGGGCCATGCTCCCATAGATACCTTCTTGGATGTGATAAACTAGATCTACTCATTATAAAATGGTTAGTTCCCCAGTTATTTTTGAGGTTATTTGGAACAGAGAATTCAATGGTTTCCGTAATGCAGGAGGTCCGAAGAGGCGGATCTCACTAATAGACATAACTACAACCCATATCACTGGATCATGGGGAACACCCTTGAAAAGTGATATCTGTTTAAAGAATGGATTCAAGACTAGTGTGATAGAAACATACTGAGGTTAGGACCACATATTCCATCATCAACCAAAACACTCAGTGATCTCATGCCCCAGAAGATGACGATTACCCCTATAATCCATCCAGTGTTGGAGGATTTGTCATGTGAAGATCAACGGTACACTTTATTTTACACTATTGAGTAATTAAATCCCTAAAGGATTCATGATAACGAGGAGCGCCAAACAGATCATCCCAATGTCCTCAGCCATCACTATTTTAAATAGAGCTGTTGATATGTGGGTCATTTGAATGAATCAATCTAAACATCTAGCAGGGCCGTGCATTCCACCAAAACTAGATAGCAAGCCCAATAGAGAGATCAGGACCTATAGACTTCTAATCTAGTGTCATCAGGTCCTCCTTTTCCACTGTTTGTGTTACATGATCAGGAGATGCCACCACTATCATGCTATGATCATCCAAATTGCATTGTGGATCATCCTCAATCATCTACCACAAATTTGGTAGTCATCTCTGACCTTTAACTAGAATGTAGTGGGACATTCCCGGTACCAGTCAGCCATTAGTTAAGCAAGAAAGGACTTTCATACCCCCTTCAACATAATGACATCTTGTAAGAAGAAGTCCATTCTTGGAACAAAAGTGTGATATCTTTAAGCGTCTTTACAGTATTCCTGTGAGGCTCTCTATCCTTTACGAAATTCTCCGATCAGTGTATTTGCATGAATCCCTCACCAAGATTTTATAAAGCCCCCTCTTCTATGAGATGGAGCTAGCAGCCACAGAATCCTTCCATACAGAAGCATCCAAGTGTGCATAATGTCAATCCATCATCCCTTTCTATGGGGAAAATGAATGATCTACCATATAGGGGAACATCTTCCCAATGTACATAATATGACACTTCAATGACATGGAGGTTCATCGTTGTATTACCGACATGGGCTCTGTGGTCATCATTATATGAACCTGAACACATCAAAGAATAGTGTTGTTTGAGAATGATCGGAATCCCTCTGACCAAAAAAATAAAGGTCATGATGGGATGGAACAAACACTGGTTTAGCAAGATCCACCTAATGACCCAATTCAATGGTCTAGTAGCCAACACCCAGTTCATGGTTATCACCCAAGACACCACCTAGAACATTTTGATGGGTGGGATATGGATTCACCTATATGTGGTGGTACCTTTATCATAACATCAGTGCCTTAAGTACCCCCTTAACGGTCGAATGGGTTTACTCCAAGGTGATTTGTATCCCTTTTACTCTAGTGAATCCAAATACCAAGATGTTAACTATTATTAGATCAGGGAAAACCATTTTCATGCTAACTATTTTGAAGACACTATGGCTGCGAACAATCCATGGACAGACCTAGATGATGAAAACATTTTTCAATCTACCGATTGGAAGCAATGACTCCTGATATGGGGAAATTAATTGTTATCTTTGGAATGAGGGGGAAGATCATTCCCAATTCTTGGGGATGTGAGATGGTCACCTTGTATTCTTACACAAATCTAACATGGGTGATCCTGGAGCCCCATACTCCTTTAAGGTATCTGGTTGTCTTCCCCATGGAAATGAAAATATGTCATACATTCCTGTTTCCCAGGTTTGGGATAAACCAGATCAAGCCTACAAGCCACTATTTCTATGTTATCGTCCATCATTACCCCTTGGGATGATGAACTGATGGGATCAGGTCGACATCTTTCATCACAATGGCTTCGGCAGAACATGAGTCCCCAATGCATTCTCTAACACTGCTTAGGTTGGAATCAGTTTCCCATCAGAACCTTTTGACTCAAAGGAATATCCACCCGCTGAGGATCCCTCCTTCATAAGTGAAGAATAATATTAGTAATATGGGTATCCTACTTTATAGGAGGGATTATTTTCCACAGTTGATGAACTAGTCACGGTGAACCTCAGTAGCGCCACAGATTCAAAACACACATTGATCAGTGCTGATATTCCTGTCAAAGAGGAACATCAATATGTGGACTTCCTAGAGTAGCATCATGATGTGTTTTCCTAGTTTTATAACGAGATGTCAGCACTATATCATTTGTTCATATTCCACCATCTTGGTCTTCGATAAAATCAACATGGTTTTAAACTGCCTCCCAAAAAGATGCAGCATTCTTAGGGTGAAATGATTGAAGCCACGATTTATAAACACATCAGAGCCAATTTCGTTAATGTGGTTGAAAAACCTAGATGGTTATCCAACATTGTGCCTGCTAGGATGATGAACAGATGGATAAATGTACTCCTCAACATTCGGGATCTAAACCATCACTGTCTGAAGGATCATTTTCCCCTTCTGGTAATGGAACTGTTGATTGAGGCCATTGTGGGGTTTTAGGCCTTCTGCTTCATAGATTGGTATCATCGTATAATTAAATTCAAATGAACCCCAAGGATGATGTTTCTACATCCATAAAGTCACAAAAAGCTACATTTTTCTAAAAAGTAGTTCCCTTTGGTATAAAAAATTCAAGTGCCACCTACCAGTATGACATGCATCGCATATTTAAGCTGATCTTCTGTATATTTGTGGAATGCAAAGTTGTTGATCTGATGGTCAAATCTAATCAAGGTCAAGACCATCTCAATGATCTTCATAATGTGTTTGGATTCCTCCGTTCTCACCATCTCACAACAACACATTAATATGTGCCTTTGGGGTCACCTCTTGATTGTTTCTCGGCTTTATTGTTTGATATATAGGCCTCATGATCGATCCAGAGAAGATTAAGGCCATCAGTCAGATTTATGCTCCCTAAAACATTAGAGAGTTGGGAGTATTTCAAGGACACATGTCCTATATATACTGATTCGTCACAAATTTGGGAACCAACGGTAAGACCTTTTCTAAGATCAAGAGTAAATATACTATCTATTAGTTGGATTTGGAATGTCAGACTGATTTTGAGGAAATCAAGATGTACCTGTTACTGCCTCTTAACCTGATACCAACCATTTCTAGAAAACTGCTAGTACTTTATGTGACCATCCCTGAATGGTCTCCCAGTGCCTTTAATGCCCAGAAGAACAAATTGTTAATGAAGAATAGTCTAACTATCTCAGCTGCATGCTCCCTGATTTGGGGACCATATTCTTTTCTATCGAGAAAATCTTCCTTGCACTGGTATTTGCATTATATAAATTGTGACATTACATGGAGCACCATGAGATACATGTAGTATCCCAAGTGGATCTTAAGAAGTATATCCTAAATCTCCCCATGTTGATCGGCCTTCTAGCATGATGGGTAGTAATCCTCCAGCAATTTGAAATCAGGTATATCCCCCATATGGCTTTTAAGGGGCAAGCATTGGCAGATTTCCTTGCCACCCATATAGCTCATGTGGACCAGTCCATGGACCATTATTTCTTGGATGTGGAAATATTCTTGGTAGATCATTCGATTTGATGTTGTCAAATGAAATTTGATTGTTTTTCTTGAAGACCTATCTGTAGAAGACTCAGTGACCACATACTCAACAAAGTGGGCATGGCTATCATCTTCATCATGCTAGCACCAGTCATTATTCCATATTCATTCATGTTTTTTAATAACTAAACCTAAAATTAGGTATAGTATCAGGCTCTCATTACTTCCCTTAATATGGTCCTTGAGATGAATGTTCCCCATTTTCATGTGAAAGGATACTCTGAACATGTCATCAAGCTGATCAACGATGAATATGTCATCAGGAAGACAGACCTCATACCACTGTTAAATATTACCCTCTAGTTGATGACTTAGTTCCCATGTCATCCAGATGTTACCCATGTACCTTGATCCCATAATGGTCAAGCTGATGCCTTGTCCAACCTAGCAGCATATCTAGGAGAGCCTAATTAGGATGATTTGATTATCCACATGGTACTCCCAAATGATATCACCCATTTCACTTCGTACAATGATGAAAAACCATAGTTATGCCTCCTTACCATCGATGTGTCCACTTTAGGGTCCTCAGGTCCCCCGAACGTAGTGTTGGATGTGACTCCCAACTTAAAGACCCCCTTTATTGAGTACCTCTATCACGAAAGTCTCTCGGTAGATCGAGCCGATTGCGAGTAAGTCTGAAATCATGAATTATAGTTTAACCTCTAGTTTGGTCATAGTCTTGAGGGGATTCTCTAAAAATTTAGGGTTTATAGATTCCTTCTCCATTTCAATCATGGGGGAGAGATTTCATAGCTCATGTAGGAGGTTCATGTGGGTTCCTTTGGGGATGATCATACTAGGTCAGAACTATCTCACCAAAACTAGATACTATGGTAATTTTTTCCCTCTATGATACAATACTATATAATGTTTTCCAAGAGGTGCCACGGGGTCCAAATCCATGATAATTGTTTTCATTTACCTACAGAACCGCTCCGCAATACTAATTATTCTTGACTATTTGTGGTCTAGGGACTCAATGTCATGGGACCATATCCACCGACAACATCCTGCCAGGGAAGATTAATCCTAACTGCCAAAAATTTCATTCCCAAGTGGGTAGAGGCAGTTCCACTCAAGGAATTAAAGGCATGTTCTATATTTAAATTTGTGATATCCAACATCATCTACCAATTTGATGTCCCACACAATGTTCTAACAGATAACATAACCATCTTCCGAGAAACTATGTTGATGAAATTGTACATCACATACAAAATCTGTTCTAACAATTCCTCCCGTAATCACATGTAGATAAATGGGAAGATCGAGGCCTTCAACAATAACCTATCTAACATCCTACAGAAAAATAGCTGGTCAGAAAAAGAAGAGTTGGCTGGACAAGATCCCCAATAATCATTGGGCCTATCGGACAATGACTCTCAATTCTACCAAGGTGACTCCATAATGTCTCTTTTATGGTACTGAATCCATCCTTCTCATTGTGATTCAGTTGATTTCATTATGCACAGTTATCTACAATAAAAAAACACAAGATTTGGAAACTGAATTCCATCTAGCTGAACTAGAAGCACTTGACAAGAATAGTATTCTTACCATACACAATCTTGAAAGGCCTCAGAACAAGATAGCAGGAGATTTCAACAAGAATGTTCTCCACCACTCTTCCTTAAAATGTGACATGGTGTTGGCTCTGAGAATGCCAATGATACCTGGTATAAAACCACTCATACTAGATCCCCTGTTGGATGAACCTTATATCATTCATAAGGTTTTCCCCAATGGTGCGTTCTCCCTTGTGATCCTTGATGGTGGGTGTATAACTCCTTCCACCAATGCCAAATTCTTCATGAAATAATTTTCATGAGTAATTTATCCTGCATGACCATAAATTGTTTCGTCTATTCCATATGACATTAAAATGTGTGATCCTTCCAAGATGAAAGATGAAAAACTACTAGTCACGAGTCTTGCATAATGATAAACTACAAAATGGTCCAATATCTTTGACCATAAACTAAGATCTCACCACATCCTTGTCGCATGACGTAAAATTTCACAACATATTAAGAAAAATGTATGGCTTGAATCCAATAATTATAACATACATAATAACACATGGATTCTTTGTCTTAGATTCCATCCCCCAAACTTTTCCCTTTTACTACCTCCTTGGTGTAGTTTCCTTTGAGTATCCCCCACAATGTAGCATAGACTTCTTTATCACCACTCATGTCAAGGTTACGATGATCACCCCAGGTTCCCCTCCCCATTCTTTAATCCACAAAAATACACTTCACACGATGTTAAACTGCATGGAAATTTCATAACTATGATTGGCTTGATTCCCATCCACATGAGATACATTGGAATGCTCAGACAATTAGTCTGTAGGCCCAACCCCAAAATTCATGATCCCCTCTGGGGTCGAAACACAAGGTGTAGTGTATGATTTTTCCTTCATGTATGTCAATTTCATCATGACCACACCATGTATCCCTTTTCTTAGAGATCCCCACCTATTTTGTCATCCCTCGTGATGCTAAACTACACATGCATATTATGAATTAACACATCACCATTATTTTGGTCTTCATCATCTGTCACATCCAAAAGGACCCCCATATACTATGGGTTATATGACCTAGGGAACTCCAACAATTTTGGGCCAACATTCTCTAGGATCTTGAATGACACTTCAATAGAATTCCCATGTTTCAAATACAATCAACAGTCAACACTCAGTTGTTGTGCCCATTTCTGGTCAGATGATGTTGATGCTATGTTTTGAACACTGTCAACAACAATACTATATCGTTATCTCCACCCTCATATGTCCCAAATATTGGGCACATTGGTTCATTTATTCCCACTATCCCTTCAGCCACATGTCTTCCTTTAGAAGTAGTGTTTGTTTGGTCGAGGATGACCCTGACTGATCACATTCCCTCATTATTGTACCCTTATATGTTGGGGAGGGCTTGATCCTATTCCTTGTTCCCCACACTAAGATATTATCACATGGTATTATGATATTTAGAAATGAAATTCCACTGTAAAAGGTCCATGTTTTTATGGTTTTAGACCTATGACAATAAACTAAGATCATTTGGAATCCTCACCGCAAAATGTTAAACTGAAAACTAGCTGGGACTTCCCATCATAGGTCCCTCAACTGTTTTGGCCCCCAGTCCCATGTTCTCAGTTAGTACTGTGTGAAGTGGTATGGGCTTATATACTCATTCATGTTTGGATATTTATCCACTGCACACATATCCCCTTGAGTCATCCCACCTTCATTCATTTTCCTTACCAAACAACGCTAAATTGTATGCTATCAGTTATAACTTCTTGTGGCATTATTCACATACTAATGGGATATGTAGGACTGCCCGAATATTTAACCATCGAGCCAAACCCTGTTTCTTATTAACCTTCTTATCTTTCTGTCCCCCTAGCCATAGTTCATCTAGGAGGGGGTATGTGGTGTGGTATGGGCTAATGTCCTTATTCACATCGGGTTTTTAAGAGCCACACCACATACCTCCCTCCATTGAGAGCTCTTCATCACCCATTTTCTATGCTCATCTTTTGGAGTGAGATACTCTTGATATGTGCCCCTCGCCTCTGTTTGGAATTTCACCAATTTTCCAATGAGAACTCTGGTTCATGACTTAGATAGTTGGATTCATCACTGACATGTTGTTGCCCATTTTCATGCTACATGTTCCACTTAATTTGGTCTTTTGTCAACTTTCACATCCAATAGGACCCCTGAACGTCATGGGAGCAAGGACCAAGAGATATCCTACAATTTTAGTCCAATGTCCTTAAGGATATAGAATGAAACTTTGATACATGTCCTACATTGCGAATATGGTCAATAGTTAATGCTCATTAGTTATTCCTATTTCAGGTCACACAATGTGGATGATGTGTTTCGATCATGGTCAATAGTAAACCTCCATCATCAAAATGACCCATCATTCTCTAAATACTGGTACCATGATTTGCATCATTTTACACTCTATCATGTCCAAGTGCAATTTTCACACTCCTGGTGTTATCCCTAAGTATGAGATTTCATGTTAGGAAAACAAATCTACTCTGAAGAGTCATTAGGGGATCCACACCATTTCCCCTTTTCATGTATTCCATATGTTGCAATGAACTTATCCATCATTGTTTCCCACATTGAGCATCGCTCACATTGGCTTAGAGATTTTGTTGAGGTTTGCACCCGTTTGGAAATGTCTCGCTTCATTATGGTTCATGCTCTAAGACCTTATACTAAAATCTCTTTACATCCTATACGCAAGTCATAAAAACTATATAACCTTGAACAATGAACAAAATGATTCCCATACTCATGGGATATGTAAGAACACTGGAGCATCTTGTTTTTGGGTCTATCTTAAGTTCCACGAATTACCTCTTCTGTTCGGCCATTTGGCCCTGACTTCACAAGATTGCGTCGTTTGTCATGTGTGGGATTATGTCCCCATTCCCATCATGTTTTCAATAGCCACACCACATACTCACCTTATAGGAGCTAGTCTCTTCTACCTTTTGTCCTGCATAATTCTAAATTGCACCTTCAAAACAACATGTGGCTTGATTCCCATACTCATAGGATATGAAATATCTCCTAGACGTTTCTTCCACGGGTCCCACCCCATTTTCTATGACATTTTTTGGCTCCTCATCCTGAGGTTTCATCCCTGATATTTCACATGGTGTTTTGTGGACCTCACTCGCATTCACGTCCGGTATGCTTCATCATGCCATCCCCATTTCCCCCCAAACCCTCTTTCCTTCAATATGTGTCAAATCCATATGAACTTAAACATTGCTGCCTAGTCCCATATGACATTTAAATATCATTTCTTTACATAAATACAGTAAAATGCTGGGGTTGTTCCAATAATGCGACCCTAAAATATGACATTATCATCCTGGCCACACAACGAAAAACAACACTTCATTGTGATGTCCTTACTCAAGGGGACATCATGTTTGGTAGTGGTTATCCATGATACCATTCCTCAATGCCTACATATGGATTGATTCATGTACAGACACATATATTCTTCAACCAAGGACTATAAATACAAAAAAATACACACACATACATTCTAAAGGACAAACATGATCTATCAAATGCCACTTCTTTGGTTTCATGGGCCAGTCTCTCACAACAGTATTCTTCGTGGAATTGGTACCATACCATGACACATCTAGAATTATGTATGTCTTGATCCCCATCATCATGGGGTTAGTAGGAACACCCAATCACTATGCCTCAAGCCCAACCACCTTTCATTTCTGGTCCCTTGACCTATAATCTCTCTAGGGAGCACGAATTGATATAGACTCCTACTATCATCATTCACATCGGGTTTTATAATTTCCACACCACGGGACTCCCCCATACATTTCGTCTATGTTCCAAGCACAGAGATCTTAAAACTAATATCCAACAAGGAAATTCAGAACTACCTCTGGATTGATTCCAATGATAATGGAATATGAAGGAATGCTCATACATTCCATCTACGGGTCTAGCCCCATGAATCTTAAATTCAGCCCTTTTTTCATCCCCTTGGCCTAAGCTCATTTGGGAGTATGTGGTCTGTTGAGTTCTTCTTGGGCTCTCATTCATGCCAGGTTTTACAACAACTACACCATGTGCCTCCCTTGTATTTTCCCAACCCTATGCACATTCCTTGACCCTAAACTATGATCTTCCAATGGGAGTTGTGCATCAGGTGTGTCTACCTCAGCACATTGTGCACATTCCATTTAACATGGTCGCATATGAATGGTCCACTCTATGACCTTATTTTATGTGAATGCGACCTTAGGACCCTTTTTTGTATGTTATTCAAACTCTTCTATCTAACACATCATTTTGGCATACTTGAATGCATTTTGGAATGGACCCCAAATTTTGGAGTTTTCACTTGGACATTCCACAGTTTCCTGTCCATGCATCATCAGTCCATTATTTGGATGCTCACCCTATTCCACATTTGAAGGTACCCCTGTTATGGTCTGGTATCATGCCACATTGGCTTTTCTACCATCCTTGTAAAATTTCCTTGAATACCCCAAATGAAATTTTGTGATAAGTCTCGTGTTTCGAACATGATAGTGGGCGACCCTCATTTTTCTATCCCCATGCCAAGATAATGTGAAATATATTTTTTGGTTCAAACATGGTAAATATTTATCATTTATCATCACACCACCATCATTATGGTCTATATCATGGATTTCGTGACTCACATCTCGCCACTCATTTACGTTCAAGTGGAATTCGAACACACTAGATTTTACCCCTCTACACATCTATTTGCATTAATTCGACAAGTCAATTATAGTGGGATTTCACTCACCTAGCATTACATTGCACCTAATGTGTAACTCTTTTATTAGGGAAATCCCAACACTACTCTTTATTTCCCTTATCTACCGTGACTCATGTAGAATTTTCAGTTTTAGTGGGATGTGTACTTGCGCAGCTGTACCATGCATGCCCTCATACCGCATGTTGTTAAACTGCACTCTCAAAACTATGTATGGATTTATTATCATCATAATGGGGCATGTAGGAATGTAAAGACACATTGTATTGAGCAAAACCTAGGTTTTTATATCTTCAGTCTCTCAGTCGAAGAGTTCCCCAGGTATTATTTGGTGTGGTGTGGAATCTTACAGTCCTTATTTGCATTTGGATACTTACTGAGATACCAGTTTTCTATATGGGTGTCAATTTCCCCAACACAAGACATTAAACTGCAGTTCTACCCAAATAATTTCATGATATCCCATGATTACTATGGGATGCGTCTGATACCTCTCCAAAAAATATTGCCCCAACAACATTGTTCTCTAACCATGTTGCTCTTGATAAGTGTGTCTGGAAATATTCTCAGCTTTCGAATATATGTAGTGTCTCTCGGGTATTTCAACATTGGCCCTACCCAATGAAAATTAACTTTTATGGTTCTTTTCCTTTAATCACGGTCCACACATGATGACCATAAATGAAGAGCCTACAGTCAATGAAAAATGACTTTAAACTGTTATCCTTCGTCTAGGTATTATGACCTAAAAACTATGTTCAACATCCTATTTATATGATGTTAAACATTTTTGTGCATCATCCTTACCATACGATGTTACACTATGTGTCTATTTTCTTCATAGGCATGATGTAAAACAATGGGTCATTCTTGGACTTCACCAGGGAAGTATTTTCAAGAAGTAGGTATGATCCTTGATCTGGCTGATGCCCTCACCTAATGTGTTTCTACCACGGTAGTGTAATTTCAATAGGGTTTTACTCCATTAAAAAAACTCATCACTGCACCCATCATGCTTTGCATGTCCTTTATTTGGACCCTTGTCCTCTTTAATGCCAGAATGAACACTATAATAGGATGGATTCTCGGCCTATGGCTCGACTACTGAACTAGGACAATGTTCTGGAAGACTAAAGGATGCCATTTTGAGTTAGGCCCTATGTTTCAATCATGGTCAGTGGTTGGCCATCATTTTTTATCTCCATATTAGGATAATTTAAAAGGGATAATGTGTTTGATACATGATAAACATTTATCCTTCATAGACATGCGACCCCTACAATGTTATGAATTTTGGGTATCGTGATTCACACTTTCCACACCCTTATGTTTGGATTTATTCTATCGCCGCTGGAGTTACACCACTCGTTCACTAGTTCATGTTGGGAAAACATCAGTTTTACCATTCTAAGAGCTTCATTCTCTGGTCAGGCCTCCCTCTTTTCCCCAAAAAGATGAATCAGTTGTTCAATCCCAGGAGGACTAAATCTTGGTTGACACATTCATATTTGGAAGGAATAATGATGCGGTCATCCCTTGTTTCACATATCGATCCCGACCCACGCGAGCATAGGGATTGATTACTACATATTTCACGAATGTAATGGACTTGAATTAATCCCAAAAAAATAATGGAACTCTGGAATGCATCCATCATAAACAAGTGTGAAAGTAAATTTGTGAGTGTATACACATTATAGTTCCCTAATAGTGACACCTCCCATGGATATGTTGACCTCATTTCTAGAGAATTCCATCTCCGCCAATCTCTGGCTTGTGGAGCATAAGATCTGTTGTCTCTTTTTTTGCTCATGCTACTCCTCGGTGGTGATGGGGCTTATTTTATCAGCTACAATCTAGGCCTGCTCATCGTTGGATCATAAGGTAGAAATATCCTCAAAATATCGTTTCATACATTTTTTTCCTCTTCTAGCTAGGCCTTCATGGGTGATACGAACCTCAATTGTGCATCTTGGAAAGTAGAATACTCATCCACCTGTGCCCGCAACAACTGAATCTCATTTTCACCTCTGGTATCCTCTTGTTGTACACTGATTTCCCCTTCAATCACCCCACACCAAGGACAGGATCATTCTCCCAAATCTTCTCAACCATGCTGTCTTAGATGAGTATATGAGGACACTAGGCATCCACTCCTCCACTACACAGTTTTCTCTATGAGGAACGAAACCTCCCCAACTGGTATATACATTTCTCTAAAGAGGTCTCCCTAATAAAGCACTTGATTAGCTTCAATGACTAGTGATGGATGAGTTTTCTATCCTCTTCATCGAATGTAATCTCTTCCCAGTCTGTGGGGCTAGTAGGTTCATATGATGGGAACACTACCATGAACTAATTAGAAGGATCTTCGTCTGGTGTTCGGTCGGGTAGGTTAGGACCCCTATCGTCCTAACAATACTTGTTATTATATTCCACCTCAATGATTTCTAGATCTGTCCAATTGATAGTCCCTCATGTGATTGGGAGTACTGCCATTTGGTCAGCTCTGTCATTTGCTTCAACAATCACCTATGTTCCCCTAGGAAAGGTAGTGCCAGGAGCTCCAATGAACCTTGACTAGGTGACCCATGCCATTTGAAGAACTATTAATATAAAATGAGCATAGAAATCAGTTAACCTAATTAATTAAATACATATACATATTCCATAATGGAGACATAAAATGGTCAAATATTTAGTTTTTATCTTGAGTTTTTTTCATTAGGACCCCAGAGGCATGGGCCCCCATATATTGTCTGAAAGTAGAAATCCTTTGGGAGGATCAACCTAGGTGTCGTGGTCATACTGGGCACTATAAACATTGTTTCCACAGAATCAGATCCCTATGTTCTTGTAACTTCATCTATATAATGATCGAGAGTATGTTTTTCATATTATTCCATACTCTAAATGATAGGTGTTAGTTGAGAAGTCCTAAATCACTTACATGAGGACTACATGAATGTTGTTTAGGGTTTTACCTCAATGGCCTCTATAAACTATTCTAACTTTGGTTCTGAATTGTTGACCTCGCCCTCCTCCAGAGAGATCCCTCAACCGGCCTCCTCCCCTAAGAGGATTTATCTGATTCTTTCGATAGAGGGAAACACTATCTCAATTTAGTGATGGAAAAAATGAACGGTCTATTCGATCGAGAATATCTTTCACTATATCTGTCATTGGACAGAGAGCACCCCAAGAGATTACAGAGTCCCCCATCATAGAAAATTACTTCTCCCCCTATTCTATGAGTATTGCAATGCTGGCCCAGAATTGGCTGATCCCTTACAAATCCACCCTGAAATGATTCATATATTTCAACATCTTGAATGGGTCGAGGAATTGTATGTTGACATCCTTGATGTCCCATGACTATGAAAAGACAATGTTATTAGGCATGTCTATGTGGAATATAAGCTTCCCCAAAGCATGGGAGGGTATTGTACGAAACCCTTGGTGTGGACTCTCCTCCGGATATCATTGATCCACTTAGACCGTCGGGTCTGCCGATGTTTCATGCCTCTCAGTTTCTATAGGTCTCACCACTACTGCCACTCCACGAAGTCGTGATTTCCTCATAGGCTTCCAACACCAACAATGAGGCTGAGGGGGGACCTCGTCACTAGCATATATGGTCTTCTTCTTTAGCATCTCCCCTTGGATTCTTTCTTCCGTTCTTTTGTCATAATCCTTCTCCACCCCATAGAAATATGTTGGTGGAGGAATCACATTTGATATCTTCCCATACTCTAGTGTGAACATGATCCACATTTTAATCCTCACCCATGTATGGTCCATATGGATTACTCCCATATAGACATGTGGGGTCAGCCTCTACATGCACCAGAACTTCCTCGTGAAGCAGTGTGGGGTGTACGACTTAATGAGAGCCTCGTTTCACCCCACACCACCAAGAATCCACTTATACATTCCATGTAGTAAGACTGATGCCCCTATGTTCTCTATCTGTTATCAGTGGGAACACCTTTTGGTAATTGGAATGGGTAAAAGATGAAATCGTCTTCCTTCCAGACCAGTTTCAGCACCAACGGCTGGGTCATCTTGGTCGATAAACTCCCCACCACATTTATAATGGTCGTTCGGATGTGTGACCCTAGAGGTGAAATGGGGTTTGGGTATTCATAGACACCCTAGATATGCATCTCTATCTACCCATAGAGAATATGAAATAGCTCGCATACCCTGTGTTTCTTCTTCACTTTGCTAACTTGCCACAAAGCCATATACAGTTTGGTGTGTATCAGAATCCCTAGGTAGACCCGCTCTCTTGTCTCCAATTCGGAATCTTTGATGAAGATTCTAGGATGAATACCCATTTTCATCACCCTTACAAGCAGAATCCATCCATAGATAAGCTCTGAGATGAAGGGGGAAAACCTAAGCACCAGTTGTTGTTCGAGAATAATACTGAACCCCCTGATCTTCCACTGTCTATCCTCCAACAGTCTCCAATAGTAGTGCTCATTATTGTACTGAACCACCATCAAGAATGTTGGTGGCATCAAGAGAAACATTCCACTTGTAGGGGAATTTAGGAACCCACTGAATGTAAGTAGAAAGTGGACATCCCCCACTGACTTCTTATCTACCCCTAACACTAGGTCCATCAATGCCTTTTCCACTAGTTTCATTTGCTCTGAATCCTCCCATGTTTACTTGGCAGGGTGGAACTCATCATAGATCGCCAACAAAATCAAGACCCTTTAATTTTGTGTCGATCCCATAGGCTAATTCTGACCCCCAATGGTGAAAATGGAATGTGTTTTTCCTTGATGAACACTTGCTCAACAACTTCAAAATTAGCAACTTCTGCTGGTATATATGTAGTTGGGAGACCCATGTGGCCTCAGACAGGCCGACTCCCCTAAACTCTGCCCCAATCACCTCACAAAAGGCACATACACATTTGGATCACGACCAATCATTTGTGAACATCCCACCCTAGCACAAATCCCACTCATCAATCCATACCTTCTTCAACTTCCCCAAGGACACCATTAGAATGGTATGGTAAGTGGGGCTGATACCTATGGCTGCAATGCATTTCCATCAACATAGTTCACATGTTTATACAGGAAGTCGACATCAAGGGGTGTGTGATCTTCCCATGTATTACCGTTAGATTCTCTGAACCACTATAATTGGCATGACATACTCCTTAACCAATATGCTAGCTCATCTATGCTCTATGAATATGAACATCATCCCTCAGACTGAAGCCACATAAAGGAAACCTTTTTCACAATGCGTAGTTATTATGACTCTATAACAGCCTATCCACTAGGGACTCATGGTCCGAGTAGCTCCATATATACTCTCTGATACCCCCATCATTCTCCATTTCTTCCCTTTGAGCCATTTATATATGGACCCCCCCGACAGCTTCCTAGTGATCCATTTAGTCATTTATGATTTTGATTGTTATCTAGATGGCATTGCTCTTTTTCTAAGCCCATTCACATAGCTCACTCACAGAGCATGGTTAAAGAGCATGGTCACAGTAATCGGTCAAATATTCCTTCCATAGACCTCGCAAACACAAGCCACAAAGTGCACACTCATTGATTATAAAGACTCATTGTTCTCCACAGAGTAGAAAGGCCCATTTGGAAAAGAGCAATCTCATGCACGTGGAGCTTCTCAAATCGAGAGAAATAATTCCAAAAAATGTAGAGATGAGTTATGAGAAAAGAGGTGTCAACCTCTCTTATTTATATCCCACAACCCCCTTGGATGTGTGGTGCGCCTTGCCATAGTGAGCAACACGATGTTCTCAACCCACGCATCACCTCTTCATATTATGGTCTGACTTTGTGATCTTGCTTTGCGATTCTACTTAAACAGTAGGTGGCTACCCTCAGACATCGACCTTCACTTTATCCTTTTCTCTATGTCTTAGGGGGGCATTTTTTGGCGCCAAAATATGTGCATAGGGAAAATACATAAAGAGGAAACCAATTCTTAATGGGCTGCCTCGCAAATCCCATTTCGTAGAGCCCATGGATACCAAAACCATCACGGAACACCATAGCACTATGGCCGATGAAAAGTTGAATCTCCATTTTTGTTCTACATCATGTAAAAGAGGAGGTATTCTTCATAGTTACGATGAAATGGAAGAGACCTTCATGTCATGGAGGGAACCTGAATGACTTCTGTAATCACATGGAACATTACAAAAGCCTCTACGAGCATTTCTAAGAGAACCTAGGAGATATCCTCTATGAGGAGGGGATGATGGTCAACTCCATGGTTTTGAAAAAAATGATTCAATCCCCGGACGATCGCAGAGCGCCATGTGGATTTGAAACGAGATGTCCCAACTTTGCGCCAACCCTCACGTATAAATACCTGGATCCACTTAAACCTAATGGATGGATTCTCATAGATTATTTTATCAGCTATGAAATCACGAAGCACCTTCTACTATGTGAATCATTTAAAAAATGATCCCTTTAAGGAACATGATCATTGCAATGTATGCTTACCTTTTCTCAAATACAACCCCACATTATGTAGATAATCCCTTCATAAATCCTACAAGCCATCACAATGGAAAACGATCCCTATGGGGACTTGGGTCTTCTGAAATCACTGATGCTTCACGAAGTACCTTCCATGAAAATGTGAACCACATGCTAAGGTAGGTTCACTGTGCATGGGGTATCAAATTGTTTCGCAGTACTATGATTTACAAGGTATCCTTTCTTCACGATGTACTAATCCATGAAATACTTTGTAATTCACAAATCACCCTTCGTATTCAACTATACCATATTCCATTGTTATTCCACTTCACATCATGAAGCATACCCCTACATGATGTCTCGCCCCAACGTGGAGCACCAGAGCGGCTCAAGGTCCCTTCCATTGAACTCATTTTCATTTCAATCCCTACTCTCATACAACCTCTTGGTTCCTATAAAGTGATTTCATTGTCCCTTGGGTGGTGATTCATGTTGAATTTCATGTCCTCGTGACTCATTACATAGGCACACTAATGGATATTGCTTCATCGCATAGCCACACCAATGTGGGCCCCTCAGTGGATCTCTTCACAACACCCCTCACCATGGCATTGATAATTCTTTCCCATCCTCAAGGGTGTGTGGGTATCAGTTATGTATGTCTTAGGGGTGTAGTGTGATACCCCTTGTATGAGATGTATGATGTTAAATTGTCAATAACTATCATCCCCAGCATAAGATGTTAAATGGTGGCTGTAACGACCTGAAATTTTGAATAAATCTTGTTTCCTAATTTTGTGTGTTGTTTTATTTTTTTTTATTTTTATACTCAACAGAAATGTTTCAATTGATAACATGAGTATAATTAAAATGAGACTGTTGGGTTTTGACTGTTATATGACCATTGGTCAATTTAACCGCTGTAAACTAAACATTTCGATTATTGTCTCTAAAGACAAGTAATCTTGGTTAATTAATAAAGAAAGAAGATTAGATGGCCTCACCTAGTAGTCTTGGACCGTTCGAATCCCATATAACAGATCTTGGAAAGGAGGTAGCACAACTGGGCTTTTCTCTGGACCAAACCCCAGCTGAAATTCATCGTGTGAAGCTAGAACGGGATTTCCTTCTTGAGAAGTTCAAACTGATAGAAATTACTACTCGTGCAATGTTGGCCGAGCCTCTCTCGGATTCTCTCACCTTAGAACACCTTACACTTAGATCCTATGCTGGTGTGATATGGGGCTATGTAAAGAGACTATAACTACCTTGTGTAATCCTTTGTTTTTAATAAAAAATTGGGATTTCTTCTTATGATGAAGTTTATGAATTTGCAAATGTCTGGATAAATATAGTATGCATATTTTTGGTGAATTTTAGAGAAAGTATATTTAAAAAAAATGTTTATGTAAACCTTATATAATTAAAAATTTGTAATGAATTTCAAAAAATGTTCTTCTACAATTATGTTCAGTACGAAATTTAGAGTCTAATAGGATCAACTTGATTTTTGATGAATAGTAAATTATGAATAGTGATTTTATGATAAGGATTAGTAATGTGTCTAAATGGATTAGTAATCTCACTTAAAAAAGTATTAATATAATCTAGGCACCTTGATTTGGTAATGTGATTCAATTAAATGGTTAAATAACGGTTTCAAAAATTATAATTCAAGTATTAGTTTTTTCAGGTGAATAGTGTTTTTTAATTAAAAATTAAATTAAAAATATTTCGAAAATTATTTTTATAAAATGGATTTCATTTTTGAACTCAGAGCATCGATATTATGTTAAGGTAAATTTTGGGGTTTTTTCTGAAAAAATGAATTTTCGGTGAATAGTATATTTATTTAAAAAAAATTTAAAATATTTAGAAAATTATTTATATAAATTGGAGTTAATTTTTGAAATCAGAGCATCGATATTTGGTTAAGGTGAAATTTTGGAATTTTTCTGTGAAAGTTGAATTTTTAGTGAATGATAAAAATACAGTTTTAGGGTTTCGGTATGTTTAATGACATCATAACTGTGTCATGATGATGTCATGAGATATTTTATGGGTTGGCCGACCAAAGGTGTTGAATTTTTATATTTGGGGCCCCATGTGGCCTAACATCATGGGAAATAACATGGGAGAGCACATGGTTTTGAGAAACCAACTTATGAGGTGTCCCTTGGCCACTAAAGCCTTGTCCCCTCACTTTCCCTATGAATATCAAGCCATGCTCTCATCCTTTGGACTCCAAAATCATTCTCAACGATGTTCTGGTCTCCTTACCTTCAAAGGAGTCCTCAAAAGGTACCCCCAATCCCTCAAGGTCCAAACCATTCATTTTTAAGAGTTACATTTTAAGGTAAGGGATTCAGCTCCCTCTCTTCTTTCAAGTGATCTCTTTTATGTCATTTCTTTTATTCTACATGTTCTTATGTTGGAGGATGTTATTTTATATTAATTATACTGTTAATTTTATGTTAATATGATGAGATACCCCCTCTTACTCTCATCATGTCATTTTATGATGTTTTATGTGGCGTCGTTAGGCTGCCGAAATTTTTGTTACAGATTATTTCACCTTTCTCATTTTCAAGTTCTATATTCTTGTCAAGTCTTTCAAGTTATTTTTTATTATTTTGGGGTATGATATCTATATCTATAATACTGATATTTTATGTTCATATGATGAGAGACCTCATTTGATCTCCTCAATTCAGTATTTTGAAGTTTTAAGTGGCGCCGTTAGGTTGTTGAATTTTTAAGTGGTTCTTTCACCTTTCTCCTTTTTTAAAGTTCTAATTCCATGTCAAGTCTTGAAAGTCCCTTTTTCTTATGTTGGGGTATGATATGTATATCTATAATAATTATCTTTTATGTTCATATGATGAGAGACCCTATTTGATCTCATAAATTCATCTTTGGTTGAAGTTTATGTGACGCCGTTAGACTGCAGAATTTTCGTAAGAGAAATCTTATTTTTGTCTTCCTTTCATGTTCTTCATTTCATATGGTATATTTTCAAATTTAATTACCATGTTATTAAATCCCTTATATTCTTCCCCTCTACTGTTTCATGGGTCATTTATGAATGTTTGACCCATGTCCCCTCTCTTTTCAACGTTTTCTAAAACCCTGTAACGTAGCCGTTGTGCTGCAGAATTTTCGACTCAAAATGCCTCTCTCTTTTTCTCAAAATTACTTAATATTATTAAGTGAATACTCAAAGCTCTTATTTATGCAGGTTTATTCACATATATATCAAAATTTTCTATTTTTAAATTCTGGTATTTACATACATGAGACCCGCTCTCCCCTTTCGTGGGTTTTATGTGACCTAAAGATCATGTCTTTGAAGCAGTTTTTAACAAGTTATGATTATGAAATGAAAACCATTTATTTTATTCTATATGGGTTATTTATGCAATGTTTGATGATGATATATTTGGATCACATGATAACAAAGTAAAATTTTAGGGTGCTCCCTGATAGCGCTCCAATGCATTGGGTAATAATGTAACCACTAGAGATTACAATTTTCACGATATCTTGGTGAATAACCTTGGTAATTTTCAAATGACACCTTGGGGATGGACCTTGGTGATATGTTCATGATTTTCTATGTTAAATGATGTATCCACATCTTAAATTTATGAAAAATGTTATTTTTGTTATGATATGCTTCATGATTTCTTTATCATACCTTAATGTTCTTTTTCATGACATTGTTGATGTATCTCAAGTTCACATGTTAAATGTTTCCCCTTGTTTCCCTGACTGGTCCTTCTTCTCACCCTTTATTTTGATGTATGTCCCTAGGTTATGAGATGCAGTAATGAACCTAGGATGAACATAAGGATAAGCCTTTCAATTGTTTAAGAAGAATGTATTTTTGTTTCATGTATTAAGTTCCTGGTTTCTAAGACACAAAACATTAATGATCCTTAGTTTTGTATAATGTAATCAAAGTTTATGTGACAAAAAGGCGGGATTCTATAGTTGGTATCAATGGATGGTATAGTTATTTGTGGAAATTAGGATATGAAAGCTCTAGGAATAACCCTATAGAAAAATTTATATATTGGAAATCTTCCTGGTATTTTGGTGAGTATTGAGTAAGAGGTTTCCAAGAAAATACATCCCTGTCTGGATACGAGCTGGTAGAGATGGCTCTGGCATAGATGTACATAGGGGTAAAACCCGAAAACACCGCTTTGAGCTAGACTCGAACGAGAACTGGTACACGACAATGGGCCTTGCTGCACTCTTGGTTATGACACTCCCATGGGATATGCTTTGGTAAATTCATAATCTTAGTATGAACCAATGGTAAAGGAACAAAGATAAAATAAAATAAAGATTCACATAAGAATATATGATCATGGGTAACCTAGATGGGAACCTAGGGGATCACATGTTAGGGTATACTTTTCATCTACAAGTTATCCCTATATGCTTTCAGATCCATTTCATGATTATTGGATAAGTACTTAAGCCCCTAATTATACTTTCCCTTCTTAGTTAATGGTGGGAAATGGAAGAACATGTCCCAACAACCAATGTGATAGGAAATGCGACGATTGCCGTATTAATATGACAAGGATGATTAGGGTATTAAAAGATGATTATTATTTTGGAAGACGTTCTCTATTTTGGGACCCTATATGATCAATGTAAATAGATTACTACCGTATTTTCATTGAGGAGTAATTTTGACTTATATTTTGAAGAATCGATGAATTTATGGTGGACTTACAGTAATTTAGGTTACTTCCGGGGAATGATTAACCTATCTTGAGTAAAATATTTTTAGGTTAGCTACTTTTGTTATAAGATGTTAGGAGTGGTTGATGTTGTTTGGCGATGAACAATGAAGATTATTTTGGAAGACTATGTTATCATATCCTTCTTGTATTTGGGTTTCAATCTTAGTTTGGTCTATTTTGAGGAATTTTAAGGAACGTTATTATGGAATGGTCTATGATGAACTTTGGGTAGTACCACAGAACATTGAATATTTAAAAGTAGTTTCCATTCCTATGAGATTCTTTCTTTTTGAGGAGATGTTTTACCTTAACCATTATGTTTTTGGATTAAGGTTTAAAGATAGAAAAAATAGATAGTTAATCTTTTGTGGATTATGTGATTCTCTAGAAGATGATTCTTGTGATTTTAATGAGACCAAGTGTTTTTGTATTCTCATCATTTGGAGAAAAGATTAGTTTTGGTAGAGGTTTATTAAATGATGAAACTCTACTTGAAGGTAGGTATATTTTCTTATGTTTTTGTTCTATGTAGTAAATTAATTCCTCAAAATTATGAAAAGGAACATAAAAAACATTTTTGGTTTACGTTTCCTACTAGGTAATAAAAGACCATTTACACACATCATAAGTTTGTGATTTTATCGTGGTTAACTTTCTCCTAATCATGTTTTCTATCACTCTCCCTTAGAACGTGACCCTTGGTTTTTTCCTCAATTTCAATGTTTTCCTACATGGGATCCTAGTATGGGTTAACTCGGGTGACCTTTGTAGTTCCCTTTATTTCATTTAAAGTAATAGTTTTACTGACTCATTTTCCGATGTGGGCCTTTCAATAAAATTTCATAACCCAATTTTAAAAATTTTGAGGACGTAATTTCTTAAGGGGGAAAGATTGTAACGACCCGAAATTTTGAATAAATCTTGTTTCCTAATTTTGTGTGTTGTTTTATTTTATTTTATTTTTATACTCAAAAAAATGTTTCATTTGATAACATGAGTATAATTAAAATGAGACTGTTGGGTTTTGGCTGTTATATGACCATTGGTCAATATAACCGCTGTAAACTAAACGTTTCGATTATCATCTCTAAATACAAGTAATATTGGTTTATTAATATTGAAAGAAGATTTGATGGCCTCACCCAGTAGTCCGGGACCGATCGAATCCCATCAAACAGATTTTGGGAAGAAGGTAGCACCACTAGGCTTATCTCTGGACTAAACCCAAGCTAAAATTCATCATGTGAAGCTAGAACAGGATCGCCTTCACAAAAAGTTCAAACTGATAGAAATTACTACTCATGTAATGTTGGCCGAGCCTCCCTCAGATTCTCTCACCTTAGCACACCTTACACATAAGTCATATGCTGGTGTGATAAGGGGCTATGTAAGGAGACTGTAACTGCCTTGTGTAATCCGTTGTTTTAAATAAAAAACTGGGATTTCTTCTTATGATGAAGTTTATGAATTTTCAAATTTCCAGATAAATATAGTATGCATATTTTTGGTGAATTTTAGAGAAAGGATATTTTAAAAAAATGTTTATGTAAACCTTACATAATTAAAAATGTGTAATGATTTTAAAAAAATTCTCTTCTATAATTATGTTTAGTGCAAAATTTAGAGTCTAATAAGATCAACATGATTTTTGATGAATAATAAATTATGAATAGTGATTTTATGATTAGGATTAGTAATGTGTCCAAATGTATTAGTAATCTCACTTAATGAAAGTATTAATATAATCTAGGAACCTTGATTAAGTAATGTGATTCAATAAAATGGTTAAATAACGGTTTCATAAATTATTATTCTAGTATTAGTTTTTTCGGGTGAATAGTGTTTTTAAATAAAAATTAAATTAAAAATATTTAGAAAATTATTTTTATAAAATGGATTTCATTTTTTGAACTTAGAGCATCGATATTATGTTAAGGTAAATTTTGGGGTTTTTTCTGAAAAAAATGAATTTTCAGTGAATAGTGTATTTATTTAAAAAATAAATTGCAAATATTTAGAAAATTATTTTTATAAAATGGATTTCATTTTTGATATCAGAGAATTGATATTTGGGTAAGGTGAAATTTTGGGATTTTTCTGAGAAAGTTGAATTTTCAGTGAATAGTAAAAATACAGTTTTATGGTTTCTATATGTTTAATGACATCATAACTGTGTCATGATGATGTCATGGGATATTTTATGGTTTGGACGACCAAAGGTGATGAATTATTGTATTGGGGTCCCCATGTGGCCTACCTTCATGGGAAATATATTGGGAGAGCACATGGTTTTGAGAAACCCACTTATGAGGTGTCCCTTGGCCATTAATGCCTTGTCCCCTCACATTCCCTATAAATATCAAGCCATGCTCTCATACTTTGGACTCAAAAATAATTATCAACTATGTTATGGTCTCCTTACCTCACAAGGAGTCCTCCCAAGGTTCCCCCAAGCCCTCAAGGTCCAAACCATTGAGTTTTAAGAGTTACATTTTATGGTAAGGGATCCGACCCCCTCTCTTCTTTCAAGGGATCTCTTTTATGTCATTTCATTTATTCTCCATGTTCTTATGATGGAGGATGTTATTTAATATTAATTATAATTTTCTTTTTATGTTAATATGATGAGATACCCCCTATTACTCTCATCATTTCATTTTATGAAGTTTTAAGTGGCGCCGTTAGGCTGCGGAATTTTTTGTAATGGATTCTTTCACCCTTCTCATTTTCATGTTCTATTTTCTTGTCAAGTCTATAAAGTTCTTTTTTGTTATGTAGGGGTATGATATATATATCTATCATAATGATATTTTATGATCATATGATGAGATACCCCATTTGATCTCTTTAATTCACTATTTTGATGTTTTAAGTGGCACCGTTAGGCTGCCACATTTTTAAGTGGTTCTTTCACCTTTCTCCTTTTTCAAAGTTCTAATTCCATGTCAAGTCTTGAAATTTCATTTTTCTTATGTTGGGGTATGATCTCTATATCTATAATACTGATATTCTATGTTCATATGATGAGAGACCCTATTTGATCTCATCAATTCATTTTTGGATGATGTTTATGTGACACCCTTAGGCTGCCGAATTTTCATAAGAGAAATCTTATTTTTGTCTTCCTTTCATGTTCTTCATTTCATATGGTATATTTTAAAATTTCATTAACATGTTCTTAAATCCCTTATATTCAGTCCTTCTACTGTTTTATTGGACATTTATTAATGTTTGACCCATGTCCCCTCTCTTTTAAATGTTTTCTAAAACCCTGTAATGTAGCCGTTGTGCTGCAGAATTTTCGACTCAAAATGCCTCTATCTTTTTCTCAAAATTACTTCATATTATTAATTGAATACTCAAAGATCTTATTTATAAAGGGGTATTAACATATATATCAAAATGTTATATTTTTAAATTCTGGGATTTAGATACATGAGACACGCTCTCCCCTTCCATGGGTTTAAAGTGACATAAAGATCATGTCTTTAAAGAAGTTTTTGAAAAGTTATGATTATGAAATGAAACCCATTTATTTAATGCTATATAGGTTATTTATTAAATGTTTTATGATGATATATGTGGATTACATGATATTAAAGGCAAATTTGAGGGTGCTCCCTGATAGCGCTCCAATGCATTGGGTAATTATGTATCCACTAGAGATTACAATTTTCACGATATCTTGGTGAATAACCATGGTAATTTTAAAATGACACCTTGGGGATGGACCATGGTGATATGTTCATGATTGATTATGTTAAATGATGTAGCCACATCTTAAAGTTATGAAAAATGTTTTTTTATTATGATATGCTTCATTATTTCTTTCTCATGCCTTAATTTTCTTTTTCATGACATTGTTGACGTATCTCAAGTTCACATGTTAAATGTTTCCCCTTGTTTCCCATACTTGGCCTTCTTCTCACCCTTTCTTTTGATGTATGTCCCCAGGTTATGAGATACAGTAATGAACCTAGGATGAACATAAGGAGAATCCTTTTATGTTTTTAATAAGAATGTTTTTTTTGTTTCATGTATTAAGTTCCTGGTTTCAAAGACACTAAACCTTAAAGATCCTCAGTTCTGTATAATGTAATGAACTTTTATGTGAAAAAAAGGTGGGATGATATAGTGGCCCTTCCCAATGAATTATACATGAGGTGCCCTACCTTGGCAATTCTCCATGACCATTCATCATCATGTGAGTGATATATTCCTCACATAGAATGAGATCATCTTTGTTGGAGTTGTGTTTGTAATTAGGGAAGGGAAAAGGTCTCTGTGTAAGCCCCTAGACTTTCTTGTAGGAGGTAGAACCCTTTCTCATTATCTCTTCTTCTGAGCCAATAACTAGAAGAGATATGGGCACACGGACCTCTGTTACCCTGTCTCAGTCCCTCTTGGCACAGTTTCCATCAAGCTTCCTTCCTTGAGAATGTACTGATCTCCATCGCCCTGGGCCACTAACCACACATAAAGCCATGTTTTTTCATTGGTCCACTAACCACGTGTAAGTCCCAATCCACTCCCCATGGACACACCATTCGAGATGTTATCATCATGTCATTGCTACCTCTTTATTTCTAACACTGAGCATGAGTCACATGGTTTTAGAGTAATCATTGACCATGGAATCCTTCCTGGGGTACCTTATCCTGTAAGCCCAAAATGCTTCCGAAATATTTGGAATATAATCCTTGTATCTTAGGTAAGGTACATAGGAAGCCTCCTTGCTGTTCAAGCCCAACACCTACATGATCTGACCCCTTTACATTGGTTTACCTTAGTCATGTATGACTTCAAACTATAACCATCATCCTAAACTACATGGACATTGATTCTTGTCTCCTAGGAAAGGTATGTAGGAAGCCTCCCTGAGGTTCCTGCCCCACACACATCAGTCCCGACCACTATATGCTAGTTCACCCTCATCCGGCATGACATTTAACTATACACTCATTTTGTACCGAAAGATATTAAACTGCATGTTTCTGAATTACGAGGACTTTGATCCATGTCTCTAAAGCAAGGTACATAAGGAGACTCCCTGAGGTTCAAATCCAAAACCTAATTGTCCAAACCCCATGACAGCAGTACAACTTCATTCTGTATGACGTTGAAATTTATCCCTCATTTTGAACTACATTGACTTTGATCCATATCTCCTAGGTAGGGTACGTATCAAGCCTCCCTGAGGATCAAGATCAACACTCATCTGTCCCGACCCCAGTATGTCAGTTCAACCTAATCCTACTTGATATTGAACAGTATGTCCCTTTTCTTCCCACAAGATGTTAACCTATATGCTCCCAAACTATGTGGACTTTGATCCTTGTCTCCTAGACAAGGTACATATGATGCCTCCCAGAGGATAATGCCCAAAAACTTCTTGTCTCAACCCCTTCAGGTATGTTCACCTTTATCTCACATGAAATTAAACTATATCACTCATAACGAACTACATGAACTTTGATCCCTATCTCTTAGGTAGGGTATATTGGAAGCTTCTTGAGGTTCAATCCCAACCAATAGTAATCTGTTGGAACCCCAACCAATGGTATGCCCTTGGAACCCCAACAAATGTTAATATTTTGGAACCCAAACAAGCGGTAAGTCGTTGGAATCCAAATAGACGATAAGACATTGTGATTCCCAACAAGTGGTATGCTATTTTAGTATCAATCCAACAGTAATCTATTTTATTCCCCATCCAGTGGTAGGCTGTTGTAGTCCCTATCCTGCAGTAAGCCTTTGGAGTCTAAAATCAATGGTATGTCATTGTGGGGAACTTCTTTGGGACCCAATTATTTGGTCCACCCCTTAATCATCATTCCAACGTCGGTTGCTAACCACTCGTAAGCCCTAATTTGTCTTTGGGCCATTTTATATTCTGCACACATCGATTCATCGCCCCATTCTATTTTCACATGTTTTAATCCTTCTCTCTCATGACATGATATTAGAAAACCTCCCAGAAGTTCAATCCCAATCAACAGAAAACTCTGGTGTATCTATTATAGGCACCCAAGGACCCTAGGATCCATCTTCATTAAAAGTTTTGATCCACTCAATCTGTAAATCACTCATGTGCTCCCCCCTGAGAAAATACAAACCTAATCAACTACTATCAGTGTTATGATCACTGTAATCCATGTCTGCAATACGTTAAATCTACTGTATACCCAATGTTATACATGGAATGATGAGGAAAACCACAATGCCATGTTCATGGCAGATAATTGTCCCCATTCAACGTGTTATTCCTCGGGATTTTTTACCCTCGAAAAGCCCTATCATAATGAAAAAAACACAAATGTATTAGTGTTATAACATCCAGACATTCCAACGATGTCCTACATGAATACTCCCCAGATGGAAGGATGTTTTCCTAATAGGACCCCTATGAATGTACAAACAAAAGTATCATAATCAACATACACTCATGATGAGAGGGAACTAGGAAGAGTTTCACGAACTACATATTATGTCTATGAGGGTGATTCAGACCATGTGACGATTTCTGAGGAAGAATCCAGAGAAGAAGGAACTGACATAACATCATCCCATTTTGATCAATGAGAAAACGTACATGATTAAGCGATGTATTCTGCCCGCCTTTGGAATGTGGGAATGCAAGTAAAAAAAATTCCTCTAAAAAACAGATGCACATCCGGAATAAATCGTGAGAAACAAATTCAATGAAATACAACATGATTATTTTAGAGTTAAAAAATATTATTATTAGACAACTATTCTAATGGAAAATGTTCCTACTATAATTATTCAATGTCAAAAACATATAATTTCTACATATCCTCCATCACCTGGATAGTATGCTGGGTCTTCCAATCCATATGGATGTGAAAATCTATACTTGTCCACAACTAGGTCCTGAATAACTACCATAATAATCATCACAGCAATGAAATAAAAAACACTTCTAGATCACAAAAAATTGTCTAGGGGACCCCATATATCTAAAAAACATCTAATAAGAAAAACAACCCTATAATCTCCCTCGTACTATAGTACATGATGGAATGGATGTTTTTTAAATTGTTAATTAGTTCAACAATCACATATAAATAATCATAGTCTCTCACTATCCACCGATTCTCTATCACAAATTCCATGAATATTCTATCATATTTACACTATGGGTTCTCAAGAAGCTATGTAAAACCCACTATAAGTAGTTTCTAAGCCTAATCCTAATGAAATGTTATACAGTTAGAGTTGAAAATGGAAACACACCACCACATTACATCCCACAAAATCAACTACTAACATTCCCTATACTTCTTCCATTCACTAATATATAAATCATAATGGGAAGTATGAAACTCCATCATCCAACCTCAACCAACATGATCAGAACCACCATCCACATTTTGAAAAGGATTACATGTTCATCTCCTCTAATAAATAATTTTATTGATTCTCATAAAGAAATGTAATCAAAGACAATATCACATTATATTTTTCCCAACTAGTACTCCCTAAAATTGTAGAGAATCATATGTTAAAACACCATCAAAAATATTTTTCTCCCATTTCCCCACTACGACCAGTCGTAGGGAAGCCAACCACTCGAATGATTCATCTCCTAAATATTAATAGTCCCTATTAATATGGGAATAAAAACCATGTTTCCAATTAATTTATTGTAGAATATATCTTAATCATAGTTTATCAGGGGCACCATCTTTTGCTTCTCTATCAGGATCATATATCTCTCTGTGTAGAAATAACTGAGAATATATGGTCTATGTAAACAAATGTACTCTCCTAGTGTATTGTGTCTCTATAACAGTAGAGTAGAGAATACCACTACCATGTAAAAGTCATGAGACACATAGTTCTTATCATAAGATATTAGCTATCTACACACATATGTTATCACCATAGGAATCTAGTTCAACACATATCCGATCCTGAATCTAGATTGATAAAAATACAGAACGTACTCAACCCCCTCATATGATAGTCTCAAAATTGATCACCAGTAATCCACATCCTAAACTCTTTAGAGGTTTTTTCACACTAATAAATCAAGGTAAAAGAATAACCATTCTATTTCATGGTGTTCAAATAGGTTTTAATCCTTGAAAAGTCCTCCACAATCCTATTGTAGTATCCTAACAAAGCAATAAAACTATCAAATTCAAAAATGATCTTGGATGGATCCATCTCATGACCTAACTCAATCTTCACTGGGTCCAAAAAATCCATACAAAGAAATGAAATTCTATAGTATGTGATTCTCATATATCTATACCTAGAACTTAATGTTCTTACAATAATTTTGGTTTGGTCAAAAAAATAAGTAGGTCCTTCTTCACGGTATCTCTATTGTCCTCTTGTGATACTATCTAAATGAGTTTGTCATCAATGACAAAAACCAAATATCGGTCCATATATGACTTGAATATCTAGTTCATAAATTCTATAAACATAGCTGGGGAATTCCTAAAACCAAAATATATCACTATGAAAACATAATAGATGTATTAACATCAGAATGTAACAATAAAAATATCTGACTCTCAAACCATCAACTGGTTATAGCTGGACTTGAGATCAATATTGGAGAACTAAACCTGGAATTAGAACTGATCATATAGGTCATAAATACAACTAAATTGTACATATTCATTATCATTTACTAGTTTTGGTGAAAATAATAATAATAAATATACAAGTCCACATCATCCATTCTTGTGGAAGAATATAGAGAAGCTAATAGGGATACAATGGGTCTGATAAAACCCTTTTCTCAGAGGTATTCTAAATACACCCCATCCTAAAAAATCTCAGGTAGTTCTATATGATATATATTGAAATATATCCACATGATAATAGGGATAATTTCAATGAATAATTCAATCTCCCATCTTTGGTGTAATCCTGTTATATCTTCCCGAAAGACAACCATAAATTTCACTACTCCATAAGGGATAAAAATTACCAATGGATCCACTAAACCAAGGGATTACCATTATAAATGATTTGAAATTATAAGAAACTTCTATAATTTATGTCAAACCCTTATCACCAGGAAATATTATATAGAGAAAAAAGAGAATGACGCCCAATATATATAATGTAATACTACTACATTATAATTAAACACTTATGGTATTGAATAGTAGAAAACCCTTCTATAAAAAATATTATATCATAAGGTTACATTTTGATGACCTCAAGGTTTCCCATTAATTTAACATCACCAAACAATAGATCTCACTACTAGAAGATTAATCATATATAAGAATAACTTGCTGTCATAATTTATAAAAACTATTGATGTGGTATGGTATCAATAGGGTGATATTGATATCACCCATGGGATATAAAAATTAAGGAGTGATTTGAATGTTTTTGTAAAATTATAGGATAATTAAAAGAATAAAAACATAAAATTACATGTATAAATTTGTAATCTACTTGAATGTAATCCATTATGGATTACACCTACCCATGGATTAGGTAGCCATCTATTTGAGAATTACATGGCCCTCTTAATTTAAGAGGTGGTAGGATCTCAAAACATCAACATACACAAATTCTTCTTCACTTTAACGATGTTCCTACACATCTTCTAGAATTTCCTCTATAAGTTTCCCCCTTTCCACATCTAGAAAATCCCAGATCCTGGATTTCCCTCTACCGTGGAGGTCTATCCAATATAATTTGTTCCTTCTCAATGTGAAGGGTCATGAAATCATGATTCTTTTGACCATACATTTCACATGAGTAGTGATCATTTGAATGATACATAATCCACATAACCAAGTTTATGAGTATGTGAATTCCTCATATGCGGATATCTAGAGACCTAATTCCTATTATATATTCCATATGACTCATCTATATTCCTCCTATTATCGACTCGAACTAATCACCTCCCCTATCATTGAAATATATAAATCAAAATAACAATTTATTGTAATAACATATATGTGGGTAGAAATAAAGAGACCACAACAGCTTGAATGTATCCTCAGATACCTTAATCGATCTTCTCAGCCCATAATATGTCATATCGTACATTGTCAATGGAGTACATATTATGGAAATTAACGTCATGTCATACTTGGTTATATTCAAGCTACCCTACTCATAATCAAGATGATTCCGAATCCGAACATTGCACTTTCATGAAGGGTGATACCACCACTTGAAATTTCTACAAGAATTAATACCATGAGAGTGTTGTCCCATCTTTGGTTTATGTAACAGCCCGAGATTTTTTGAAAAATATTCTTTTTTATTTTATTAATGTCTTGTGTTGTACGCTACACCAAAAGGAGCTTGCACAACACGCATCCTTGACTTGCCTTGCATTACACGCAATCGCGACCTTCCTCGATCGCGTGTGTAGTACGCAATACCGAGTTTCACTAAACAACGATATGCTATTAAAATATTATTATAACTAGCCGTTATGAATAGTAATAACCACTTTTTAAAATTTTAGAAATTTTAGCTCTCAAAATGGACTTCATTTTTGGATTCGGAGTATCAAATTTAGCCTAAGGTGAAATTTTGGTACTTTTCGGATAACTTTCATATTCTGATGAATAGTAAAAATTACTAAATTATAATTAAAAACAACTTTTTTAATCAAAATAAATAATAGTGATAAATTATTAATTTGAGTTTTTTTAAAGTATATTTAGAATATATTTTTACAATTTAAAACAATGTTCGTCATTGGATGTAATTTCACATTTAAACCAGACATAATCAAGTGTCAATCTTTTGATAGATATTGTTTCTTAAAAACACGCTATTTGTTTTAACAGCAAGATTTAATTATAAAATTAATTAATGCAATTTCTATGTTATGAATTTGGTATAATAGAGTTCATTTTTGAATTCAGAATATGAAATATAGCTTAGGATGAAATTTTGGCATTTTTCTGAAAACTTTCAATTTTTGATGAATAGTGAAACCACTAAGTGGTAGGTTAAAAACTGAATTTTGCATAAAACTTAATTTTACCGCTTTTGTGAATGGAATTTTGAAAATCCGACTGACACGGTTAATATCAAGGACTAAAATGTGGTTCAATGAGATGAAAATAATTTTTGGTGAATAGTAACTTTTTACTTTTATTTACCACGATTAAAAGTAAATAGGGTAATTAAGGGTAAAAATGATATTAATATTACCCTAACACATGTCCTAATTCTATTGGACAAGTTTAATTCGACCAAAAACAAGCATGGGAATAAAATATGACCATTTAGGCCCACTTGGATTAGATTAGGACATTTATTATTATTTAATTCAAAGAAGAGTTAAAAGAGTTAAAATCAAAGTTTATTTACTAAAACATTTTTAATTGAGGGTTGTACATAAGATAAATTTGATTTTAAATATTCATTAGAAAGCTAAAACGATTTCCTACATGATGGTATTTTATTTGTAATTTTTAGACATCAAATAATTTAATTTATTTATGACACAAAGATGATGCAGTAATTATCTTATTAATGAAATATTGACATAATTGATATTATAAATTCCAAAATAAATGTAATTTAATACTTTTTATAAATTCAACTAATTTTCTAGGTTACTATGACATATTATTGTTGATTTAATCAACTTGGTTCTAACATATAATTCTGTTATGACTTTCACAAAAATCATATATCAAATTGTGTCAAAATTGACACAAATTAGGTTTTAAATCAAATATTATATTATTAATTGTTATTTTATTCCTAAAAATCTACGGATCGGCCAAATGACATAGATAAGGATATATTTATTCATAATAAACAATTTGGGGTTCTTTTTGCATGTTATAGTAAGTTTATTAACCATATAGTGAAAGGAAACAAAAAGACACGGTAAAAGTTAAATTATTTAACTTAGAGTTAAATCTAATTGATAAGGTTAAAATAATACCTTAAACATGTCTAAATCTTATTGGTTGATAGGATTTCGACCCATACCCACTTTATCTCTGAAATAAGACCCTTTGGAACCATTATAAACCGATTTTGACTTTAATATAAAATAATATTTTGAGGTATTCTGAAGGTGCCCCTCTCCTCCCTTATAAAAGGACACCTCCTCCCCCTCCTCCTAACACCAATTTGAGCACTCAAGCTCGGCCAAACCCTACCAAAATATCTTCTCCACTTCCCTAGCAACATCCTAGAGGTTCTGGTCTTCCTCAAAGACCAATTTTAGTGCCCTAAGAGGAGGTCTCAAAGAGGCGCTTCAAAGAAGAGGTAATTACCGTTACCAATTCTTTCATCTTTATTTCTTCTTCCACTTATTATTCTTAGGTTGTTTCATTATAAAGTAATAACATCGGTATCACTCATATACTGATATGTTATTATATGTATGAAACAACCCTATTTTACCATCTATCCATCCTACGGAAAAAGAAATCACCGCGCGTGCGTACGTACGGAATACCGTCTCCACGCCGTGGTGTAATCTATTTTCCACCACCACCTTACATGGATGGGTATAATGGTGTAAATAATAACTATACATAGTTATTACAACATAATATTGATTCTGATATATTGTATAAATCCACTCCAATTCAATTCAATATTTATGGAAATGATATCATCGCTCGTGCATACGTACGGACTACCGTCTCCACGACGCGATGAGATTCATTTTCCATGTTAACCATTTAAGAATGATTATAAAGTATATATAAGAAATAATAATGAAATATATGAAATTATAATGCTACTGGAGTTATGTATATATATATGTATGTCATCTACTTACTTCCATTCAAGACAATAAGGAAAGGAAAACAGCGTTCATGCGTACGTACGGACTACCGTCTCCATGAACGGTGTTTTTCATTTCATTTATCTATCTATTATATATATATATACTGAATATATATGATATATAAATCATATATTATATTCTGTAAGTAAGTAAATCATGATATAATTAATAATAATTTCAAGAACAACAAGTCAAAACACCTACGATAAATGAAACGATTTTACCCAAAACGCTTCTTTAACATTGAATTTACAAAAGAACGGGTAATATAATGTCATAAGTGAACCATATATGATATCATAACAATGAATATGATTCTGTAATAAGTCAATGACATTATTGAAATCATTATACAGGAGGTTCGGACACATACGAAGCAAATCAGACCTAAGGTAAGGGAAATATCACAATCTCATTTTTATCCGAGATTGTTTATTCGTAAATATTTATTGGGGTGTATTTTATCATCCACATCCATGTTCCCTCAATATGTAATATTTTTTCCATCCACTTACAATAGTTTAAATCCAATTTTTCCCTTCGGTGAGTTATTAGTAAAGAATATGAAAGAATCTTTTGTCATTTTTCGTACGAGGTACTTTTTGACTTTTCCGACAAAAGTACGAAGAATTTTTTTTTACTTATACGACATGAATTGATTTCTAAAACATTAATTCCAAGAAGTTTCCTTTACAAGTATTCATGTTTATTTTTGATCAACATATTTTAGTTTAAAATTGTATGACATGTTAAGAAAGGAAAAGTGTTTTTGAAGTAGAAAGGATATTTTCCTCAAGAATGGAGTTCAAGTATTTTATCAAAATTATTTTCCATCTAAGATAATATAGGGTTCTGTTTTTATCCCTATTATTACATTGATTTGATTATGTTTTGATGGAATTATTTTTATGAAGTCATTTACCTTATATGATTTGTTTTATGATGTCATGATGTTTCAAGAATCCCATTTTTGTTATATGTGTTATGCGATGATGTATGATTTATGATTATGTGGCACACATAAGAAAGGATTCATTATAAGATGGGTGGGACCAATATCTCCCTCCAATGCATTGGGTAAAGATTTTATATCTCATGAGATAGACATGGCTGGAATGGTAGGTTATACCGGTTCAATGAAACAGGACTGAAACGAGGGTTACTCGATTCAGAAAGGGACTTTGTCCACTAAGATAGTCTTGGCAATGAGTCTTGACTAAAAAGAAATGATTCTATATGATTATGTGTGAATGCCACAAAGTTTCATGTTTTAAGTTATGATTATTGTGATTACATTTCACTGCCATGATTTATCCCATGTTATGAAATTATGCTCTTTTTTGCAGGTTAAGATTTCCAAAATGTTATGTTCTTATTAATACGATGTTATTGATATTTCTTTTGTTTACCCTTACTGAGCATTTGAGCTCACCCTTTTATGTTTTCTTTTCCCCAGGATATAAAGAAAGGTTTTAGGTAAAAAAAAGGGAAGATCTTTATAGGAGATGTTGAAGATCTTTCACCACGATTAGAAGATTACGTTCCGAGTTTCCAAAGACACTAAACTATTACGATCCTTGTGTGTGTGTTTTTATTATGTACTAAGTATTCCGCAAATGTAATGTAATGTCAATGTACGTCACGTTTCGGGTCTCTACAATTGGTATCAGAGGAAAGGTTTAGTCAACCTTTGGAAACTAGGATGCGAGAACTTTAGTGAGATCCCTAGAGATATTTATAAGGTATGTCTAGGGATGTCCCTAAGGATAAGTATACGTATATGATATAGTCCTAGAACTACGGTAACGATCTTAGAATTTAACCTAAGATGTTAGATATTGAGGATACTCCCCCTTTATTATGTTGTTTTCTCTAGCATGATTTTTGCCTCTCACAATATTCTTTTTGTGTTTTAGTTAATGAAGGGAACCCGAAGGAATTCGGTTAACATTGAATCCAATGGACAAATTGGTGACTATGTGCAACAAAATTGTGTAATTACTAGAGAGAAAGATATTGTGATTATGCCGAATCAGTCATCGCGATATATGATTAACAAGGTGAAATGTAGTGGTATTCCTAATTCATCAAAGAAGATGAAGATAAACTATTATTCATGTTCTCATGTTGAGGAGCATAAAGAAAGGAAGATTGAGATTTCTAAATAAGGGAAGAAGAACCTTGAGGAATACCTCAAATGGAGGGACCGATGTTATCTGTGTGGAGAAAAGGGTCATAGAGTGACAGATTGTTATGGAGTTCAATGTCTTATTTTTGGAGAACATGGGCATTACCCAACTCAATGCCCTGACCTAAAAAGTTACTTCTAATTCAAGGAAGGACTTATTCCAGGACAACCATTGAAGTGGATGCACTGAAGTGTTTATGTATTGGTATTCAAGAATAATGTTGTTGAGGTACTTTTATGGTGTATTGGAATATTTATGTATTGGTCTAATGTGGTATTCAAAGTGATTGAGGTATTTTTGGAAAAAAGATGATATGTGCATAATGAAGGGAAAATGAGAAAATGAAATATTTGACAGTATTCATGAGCTCATGATTGATATAAGGACTAAGTGATATCATGGTTTGAGTATATAGAATTTTGAGGATTTTGGTATGTGGAAAGTGTTAACTTTAAACTTCATTCATGTTTTCACTAAGGTATTCAAAAGAATACATGATTAAGGACTTTGAATGTTTGGAATGTGACCAAAAATACATATCTTATGATATATGGGGATCAACGATGGTATTAAATCTCTGGTAATCATTTTCACTATATTATGAGAGTGGACTGAAGTATTTTGGATAAGCCTAAAGATTGGAATGTTTTATGTTGGAATAAGTTAGTATTGTTTAAGGATAGAAGTTTTTTTCGATATTATTGATGGGATGTTATAGTAATATAGTTTTAGAAAAAGGACAACCTGCATGACGGGCGACAGCCCATCGCGTCGGACAAGGCTGTGGGAATCGAACCCACAACCGAAGTGCGACTGGCCTTTATCGCCTACCACTGGCCTACAGGAAGTGCCTGTTTAGTCGAAACTAGTTTTATTATATTAAGTTGTATGACATATGATGTATAAGTCCATTTTAGGAACCATATATGATTAATCTCACTATAGATCGACTTATGTATATAATTTTTTTTCTAACCTTTTGTTGGAGACAGATGGAATGACCCGTCATTCAATCACATGATCTGCTAACACTTCACGAATAACAAATTCAACTTCATTTATTTAAGAGATGAAGTGGAAATTGTTAAAGGCACGAACAACAGTGAGATTGTACCAAAATAAAGTAAGTATTTATTCTAATTCAAATTCTTTAACATTAGGGAAACGATCTTGAAAACCAAAAATGTTGTCCTAGTGATCTTATATCTGATGAATCATATGGTACCTTAGATCATCACAAATTTACGGCTTTGTGATTGCTGGATTTTCCATAGCCATGTTCTCTACCACTCTCCATCAGAACATGATGGTTAGATTTCTCTTCCATATCCATAATTTCACCTATGTGGAAACCTAGTGATTAGTTTATTTGGGTTACCGTTACGTTTCATACTTTTGTTTTTAAAGATAAGTTTTGGTATTCCTTTTTACGATGTGGGTTTCTATTAAAGAAACTTTTGAATAGTAAACCATTTATAACACCGACGAATTTCGAGGGCGAAATTCATTTTAAGGGGGGTAGAATGTAACAGCCCGAGATTTTATGAAAAATATTCTTTTTTATTTCACTAATGTCTTGTGTTGTACGCTACACCAAAAGGAGCTTGCACAACACGCATCCTTGACTTGCCTTGCATTACACGCAATCACGACCTTCCTCGATAGCGTGTGTAGTACGCAATACCGAGTTTCACTAAACAACGATATGCTATTAAAATATTATTATAACTAGCCGTTATGAATAGTAATAACCACTTTTTAAAATTTTAGAAATTTTTGCTCTCAAAATGGACTTCATTTTTGGATTCGGAGTATCGAATTTAGCCTAAGGTGAAATTTTGGTACTTTTCGGATAACTTTCATATTCTGATGAATAGTGAAAATTACTAAATTATAATTAAAAACAACTTTTTTAATAAAAATAATTAATAGTGATAAATTATTAATTGGAGTTGTTTTAAAGTATATTTAGAATATATTTTTACAATTTAATACAATGTTGGTCATTGGATGTAATTTCACATTTAAACCAGAAATAATCAACTGTCAATCTTTTGATAGATATTGTTTCTTAAAAACACGCTATTTGTTTTAACAGCGGGATTTAATTATAAAATTAATTAATGCAATTTCTATGTTATGAATTTGGTAAAATAGACTTCATTTTTGAATTCAGAATATGAAATATAGCTTAGGATGAAATTTTGGCATTTTTCTGAAAACTTTCAATTTTTGATGAATACTGAAACCACTAAGTGGTAGGTTAAAAACTGAATTTTGCATAAAACTTAATTTTATCGCTTCTGTGAATGGAATTTCGAAAATCCGACAGACACGGTTAATATCAAGGACTAAAATGTGGTTCAATGAGATGAAAATAATTTTTGGTGAATAGTAACTTTTTACTTTTATTTACCACGGTTAAAAGTAAATAGGGTAATTAAGGGTCAAAATGATATTAATATTACCCTAACACATGTCCTAATTCTATTGTAAAAGTGTAATTCGACCAAAAACAAGCTTGGGAATAAAATATGACCATTTAGGCCAACTTGGATTGGATTAGGACATTTATTATTATTTAATTCAAAGAAGAGTTAAAAGAGTTAAAATCAATGTTTATTTACTAAATCATTTTTAATATAGGGTTGTACATTAGATAAATTCGATTGTAAATATTCATTAGAAAGATAAAACGATTTCATAAATGATGGTATTTTATTTGTAATTTTTAGACAACAAATAATTTAATTTATTTATGACACAAAGATGATGCAGTAATTATCTTTTTAATGAAATATTGACATAATTGATATTATAAATTCCAAAATAAATGTAATTTAATACTTTTTATGAATTCCACTAATTTTTTATGTTACTATGACATATTATTGTTGATTTAATTAACTTGTTTCGAACATATAATTCTGGTATGACTTTCACAAAAATCATATATCAAATAGTGTCAAAATTGACACAAAATAGTTTTTAAATCAAATATTATATTATTAATTGTTATTTTATTCCTAAAAATCTAAGGTTCGGCCAAATGACTTAGATAAGGATATATGTATTAATAATAAACAATTTGGGGTTCTTTTGGCATGTTATAGTAAGTGTATTAACCATATAGTGAAAGAAAAGAAAAAGACACGGAAAAAGTTAAATTATTTAACTTAGAGTTAAATCTAATTGATAAGGTTAAAATAATACCGTAAACTTGTCTAAATCTTATTGGTTGATAGGATTTAGATCTATCCCCACTTTATCTCTGAAATAAGACCCTTTGGAACCATTATTAACCGATTTTGACTTTAATATAAAATAATATTTTGAGGTATTCCTAAGGTGCCCCTCTCCTCCCTTATAAAAGGACACCTCCTCCCCCTCCTCCTAACACCAATTTGAGCACTCAAGCTCAGCAAACCCCTGCCAAAATCTCTTCTCCACTTCCCTAGCAACATCCTAGAGGTTCTGGGCTTCCTCAAAGACCAATTTTAGTGCCCTAAGAGGAGGTCTCAAAGAGGCGCTTCAAAGAAGAGGTAATTACCGTTACCAATTCTTTCATCTTTATTTCTTCTTCCACATCTTCTTCTTAGGTTTTTTCATTATGAAGTAATAACATCAGTATCACTCATATACTGATATGTTATTATAAGTATGAAACAACCCTATTTCACCATCTATCCATCCTACGGAAAAAGAAATCACCGCGCGTGTGTACGTATGGAATACCGTCTCCACGCCGTGGTGTAATCTATTTTCCACCACCACCTTACATGGATGGGTATAATGGTGTAAAGAATAACTATACATAGTTATTACAACATAATATTGATTATGATATATTGTATAAATCCACTCCAATTCAATTCAATATTTATGGAAATGATATCATCGCTCGTGCGTACGTACGGACTACCGTCTCCACGACGCGATGAGATTCATTCTCCATGTTAACCATTTAAGAATGATTATAAAGTATATATAAGAAATAATAATGAAATATATGACATTATAAAGCTACTGGATTTATGTATATATATATATGTATGTCATCTACTTACTTCTATTCAAGACAATAAGGAAAGGAAAACAGCGTTAATGCGTACGTACGGACTACCGTCTCCATGAACGGTGTTTTTAATTTCATTCATCTATCTATTATATATATATATACTAAATATATATGATATATAAATCATATTTTATATTCTGGAAGTAAGTAAATCATGATATAAGTAATAATAATGTCAAGAACAACAAGTCAAAACACCTACGATAAATGAAACGATTTTACCCAAAACGCTTCTTTAACATGGAATTTACAAAAGAACGGGTAATATAATGTAATAAGTGAACCATATATGATATCATAAAAATGAATATGATTCTGTAATAAGTCAATGACATTATTTAAATCATTATACAGGAGGTTCAGACACATACGAAACAAATCGGACCTAAGGTAAGGGAAATATCACAATCTCATTTTTATCCGAGATTGTTTATTCGTAAGTATTTATTGGGGTGTATTTTATCATCCACATCCATGTTCCCTCAATATGTAATATTGTTTCCATCCACATAAAATAGTTTAAATCCAATTTTACCCTTCGGTGAGTTTTTAGTAAAGAATATGAAAGGAATCTTTTGTCATTTTTCGTACGAGGTACTTTTTGACTTTTCCGAAAAAAGTACGAAGAATGTTTTTTTAACTTATACGGCATGAATTGATTTCGAAAACATTATTTCCAAGAAGTTTCCTTTACAAGAATTCATGTTTATTTTTAATCAACTTATTTTAGTTTAAAATTGTATGACATGTTAAGAAAGGAAAAGTGTTTTTGAAGTATAAAGGATATTTTCCTCAAGAATGGAGTTCAAGTATTTTATCAAAATTATTTTCCATCTAAGATAATATAGGGTTCTATTTTTATCCCTATTATTACATTGATTTGATTATGTTTTGAGGGAATTATTTTTATGAAGTCATTTACCTTATATGATTTGTTTTATGATGTCATGATGTTTCAAGAATCCCATTTTTGTTATATGTGTTATGCGATGATGTATGATTTATGATTATGTGGCACACATAAGAACGGATTCATTATAAGAAGGGTGGGACCTATATCTCCCTCCAATGCATTGGGTAAAGATTTTATATCTCATGAGATAGACATGGCTGGAATGGTAGGTTATACCGGTTCAGTGAAACAGGACTGAAACGAGGGTTACTCGATTCAGAAAGGGACTTTGTCCACTAAGATAGTCTTGGCAATGAGTCTTGACTAACAAGAAATGATTCTCTATGATTATGTGTGAATGCCACAAAGTTTCATGTTTTAAGTTATGATTATTGTGATTAAATTTCACTGCCATGATTTATCCCATGTTATGAAATTATGCTCTCTTTTGCAGGTTAAGATTTCCAAAATGTTATGTTCTTATGAATACGATGTGATTGATATTTCTTTTGTTTACCCTTACTGAGCATTTGAGCTCACCCTTTTATGTTTTCTTTTCCCCGGGATATAAAGAAATGTTTTAGGTAAAAAAAAGGGAAGATCTTTATAGGAGATGTTGAAGATCTTTCACCACGATTAGAAGATTACGTTCCGAGTTTCCAAAGACACAAAACTATTACGATCCTTGTGTGTGTGTTTTTGTTATGTACTAAGTATTCCGAAAATGTAATGTAATGTCAATGTACATCAAGTTTCGGGTCTCTACAGTTTACATAAATAAACTCCACCAGCACCTTGATGTTCCATGAACAAATTCTCCTAGTGAAACTATATAATAATTCAGTTGTATAACAAGACTTTAGACTCATATCACTGACTTAATACTATCCTCAGATGCATGGGGATATAGATCACAACAAAAAATATGATGACCACTATTTTGGAGTGATATAAGACTACATACATCTATGGAAAGAAATCCCAACACAAAATGATGCTTGACCGGAAGCGGTGATGTTACCTGTCTGTAATGGCCTGAACCCGCACCTCTGGATTCTGTACTAAATCCTGATATATAGTTTTTTGTATAGGATAAAAGAAAAATACATAGTACTTTATACATCTTATGACCTTTTCTGGTCTTGTATGTGGTGGATTAGACAAACAATAAATTAACATTTACTACACAAAATGTAAACATTTATTTAATTCCCACTTCTTTATATTATTATTGTCCCATGAAAACTCATTAGTACACATAATAACTTTGGTATATACAAAAAAATGGTTGAGAAAAACTCCCAATAATCTGATATATAAGAAAAATATATCATTGGAAGAGTATAAACATAAAATAATCATCAAAATCATGAGAGGAAACATTAATAAAAGACATGAATGGGGGAAATTCCTAAAAATTGAAACATCATGTCTTAGTGGTTAACTACCCCACATACATTTGAAAAAAATAGATTATTTTCCACACATAATTTCACATTATCACTTGATATTCATCACTTTACCCAATGCATTGGAGAACATTATAATTCATGGAGCTCCCATCACATCAAAAATTCATATTGCACTATATAATTCACAAGTGCACCCATCACATCATAACATTATCATTATCATGCATTCACATAGAAAATATAAAAAAAAGTAACATAAATGACACATGTAATGGAATGAAATACATCTTATATGAACACATTCCTAAACATTGGATACCCAAATGAAATTCTGAGTAACATACATGATACAAAATCCATTAACCTTGAGAGACAAATAAAACGTGTGCTTTTGAAAGAAGTGTTCTTTAAAAAAATATTGGATTGCCATAAATTCTAATGGAAAACATGTATATCCCAGAAGAGGAAATATAATGATGAAAAAAATAAATTTTAAGGAGTGACCATATCAAAAATGGAGTGAATGAGGGAGAACCCAATGATAGAAAGTTGGGTGTGAGAATTTCCCCTTACCTTGTATCTGAATTCTTTCTTCACATTAAAGCCTTGTATAAAAACAATAGATTCATTAATAAACAATTAGAGAACCTTGTGTACACGAATATGGTTCAATATGGTTTCATTAGGTTATTTTATGGGCCTTTAATGAGTTAGAGTGTTTAAATCCATTTTTCTGGAATGTTTATTTTTATGGATTTCCTGAACGGTTCAATTGTATTCATAAATGGAAGTTCATGAATAACACTGGTAAATATAAGGAACTGATTTTACATGTTATTAATGACATATAAGGTGTTGAAATTATCTTAAAATGATTTTTTTATATAACATGTGTATTAATTATTAGTTAAATTTTAATGATGACCATTTGGGTTAATTCGTGTGATTTCTCAACCACAAAGAACTTGTTGTTTTTAATCATATAGTAATATGTAAATAAGTTAGTTCCAGAACATGAAATCAGATATAAAACATATAATATAATCTGGTTTGACCATAAAAATGTTTACATGACCATATCTGAAGGCGATAAATGAAAAAACATGTCGTTCATGAAGGTGATAAATTAAAACAATACGAACAATATTTTCATTTCTGAAATAAAATAAATAGAAGAAGGGGTTGGATGGTATATTTTCCCACTAGTATCATAACATTCTATTATACATAAGATAATTGAGTTAAGATACCTTGTGGATGAGAATAGTTGGGGATCGATTACATAATCAACTTGAATATGAAATGATAATTGATGGAAAGAATAGATAGGCAATTTACCTATTGAATCCTTCTAATGTGATCATTCATAAAGAACCTAATGTTTCATCTTTTTATGAGGCCAAAAGCTCTCAGATGTGGGGAGTGGTTATGGGAGAATCTTTGTCAGAGTTTATTCAAGGACTGAAGGCTTAGAGGTGTGGGAAATTGAGGGTGTAAAAGGTGGTATTTATAGTGGAGGGGAGAGGGGTTTTCCTAATATTTTAATCATTAATTTATTAATTTCCACATAGATTAGAAATAGTGATGCTTCCATGACTAGGAATACTACATATGGCATGTGAGTTTGAAATTTGTGTTTTTACATCAATTTTAATGTCATGAAATGTGGGTTTAAATTATAATATATTTATATGGAAAATTAATTTATTGTATTATTCACCTAAAAATCATGTATTTCTGTAAATTTCCAAAAATTCCCCAAACCATTTTTAGAAATAAAGATTCAATAAAATTAAGTACAATTTTCAAAAATAATTTTATAATTATTATTAATTTATTTTATAATTAAAATAATAATTTACATGAAAATTACAGTTTATAAAACATTTGTTTACATATTCCAAAACATTGGTAAATCATGAATTCAATTAAATCGTCAATATATACTAGCATAGAGCGGTTTCTTTTTAAAATGGTATATTACGATTCATAATGGTATCATTAATAATGATAAGGGTATGTTCGTATTCACCAAAAATATTGTCTTTTCACTAGACTCCAAACATATTACTAATCCCAACCACGTATGTCAGATTTTTGAAATTCCAAACACAAAAGGGTCAAAATAATGTTTAACATCTTGGATAGAAATTTCACATTGTACATAGTAGTTCATTTAATAACATAATTATTCCTTTTAAAATCATTATATGTTACATTATCCCCCTTTTAAATGAATTACACCAACACAATTCATACATTGTACTTATAATTATGAATTTATATATAGAAATTTAGGATAAATAATATTTTTTATTGGTAAATAATTAACCATATATTTAAAATTTAATTTAAAAAAGACAACGTTTAATCTCCAATGTTTATTAGACCATTCCTCTGATACAAATTGTAATGCCCTGAATATGCACTCCTAGATTCAGTACTAAAATATGATGTGTATTTTTTTGTATAAAGGATGACAGAAAAATACACAGTACATTATATAGTGGAGGGAAATTTTTATTTTTGGATTTGGAGGATTAGAGAAACCATAAATTTACATTTACAACAAAAAACGTAAACATTTATTTAATCCCTTGTTCTCCAGCTTCTTATTTTCCCTTGAAAACTCTTTAATATACATAATCATCTAAAGATATACATCAAAAAGGGGTGAGCTAAAAGCTCAGTATGTGGATATATTAGAACAATATAGAATGGTGTGGGCATATATATAACAACAACATCAAAATCATGATAGGAAACATTAATAAAAAACTTTAAATGTGGAAATACATAATAAATGAAACATCATGTCTTTGTGGTAGACTACCACACATACATGTGAACAAAGATAACAATGTGTTCACACATACATTCACATTAACTCAATATGTTAATCACATTACCCAATTCATTGGAGCATCGCATAATTACAGGCACACCCATCCCATTCAAACATTCATATTGTGCTATATAATTCCATGCGCACCAGTCACAACATAAAAATATCATTATCATCAATGCCACATAAAACATATATAAAAAATTTTCATATCTAACCAAGGTAAAGTAATGGGTTTTATCTCATTATAACACATTCATAATCTTTTATGTTCCCAAAATAAATTGGGAATAACAATTTTGATACAAAATATATCAACATTGAGTGAGAAATAAAATGTGTGTTTTTGAAAGAAGAGTTCTTTTGGAAAATATTTGTTTGACATAAAATCCAGTGGAAAACATGAATATCCCAGAAAATATAATATAATGATAAAAAAATGATTTTTATGGAGTGAAAATATAAAAAAAGGAGTGAAATAGGGAGAACTCGAAGAAAGAAAGATGTGTTCGATAATTTCCCCATACCTTATATTCAAATGCTTTATTCAATTTAAAGTCATTTATAAACACATTAGATAAATTAATAAAAAATAAAGACTCGTTTTTTACATTAAAATGGTTCATTATGGTTTCATTTTGTTTTTTATATGCCTTTGGATGAGTTATAGGGTATAAATCCATTGATCTGGATTGTTTGTTTTTACGGGTTTCCTGAATGGTTCACTTGTATTTATAAATAGAAGTTCATGTATAACATGGTAAAATATCCAAAATTGATATTAGATGTTATTAATAATATTCCAGGATTTTATGTGATATTATATTGAATTATGATATATATCATGTGGATGAATCATTAGATAAAATTTAATGATGATCGCCTGGGTTAATTTGTGCGATTTTTCCACCACAACAAACTTGTTTTGTTTAATAATTATGTAATATGTACATAAACTGGTATAGAATGTGATATTATATATAATACATATAATATAATCTGATTCAACCATAAAAATTGTTTCATGACCAGATCAGAAGGCGGTAAATGAAAAAATCATGTCATTCTTGAAGGTGATAAATTAACACCTAATGAATAACGTCTTATTTTCTAAAATTAAAAGAAGAGAATAAAGGGTTTGATGATATATTGGAACATCAATATCATAAAATTATAGTATATGTGATATACTGGAGTTAGAATTACATGTTAATGAGAAAATTTGGGGATATATTTATAAAAGAACTTGAAATTTAAAGGAAATTAAAGGAAAAGAGAGATATGTAAATTACCTATTGAATCCTCCTCTTGGGATCCTCCTTAACGAACCGAGGCATAGTCTTTTCATGGGACTAGAAGATCTTAGACGTAGGGTAGGGGCTAGGGTAGATTCGTGGGAATTTTTTATAGATGGATTTAAGCTTGAGATGTGTGGGGAAAAGAGGGTGTAAGGGTGGAATTTATAGTGGAGGGGAGAGGGGTTTTCTTTATATATTAATCATTAGTTTATTAATTTCCAAAAAGATAAGAAATAGTGATGATTCCATGACCAAGAATAGAAAAGAGGGAATTTAAGTTCTATATTTGGGTACTTGCATCACTACTGATATTATGAATTATGGAATTAAATTATAATGAATTTATATAGTTAATTAATGTATCTTACTATTCACAAAAAATTCATGTAATTCAGAAAAATCCAAAAAATTCCCCACAACCAATTTTCGACATTTATAATAAAAAAAATGCAGTCCATTTTTCAAAAATAATTTTCTAAATATGATTAATTTAATTTTAAAAAAAATCATAATGTACAAGATAAATTCTATTTATAAAACATTTGTTTACGCATTCCAAATCATAGGTACATCATTATTTCCCTTATTTCTAACATATATAATACTTAGGTGAGGTTTCTATTCATAAGGGTATAATAATATTCATAAGGGTAACATTACTATTCATAAGTGTGCGTTACTATTCACCAAATGTTATTTTGGTTCTATTAGACTCCATAGATCTTACAAATCACAGCCGCATATGTCATTTTTTAAAAATTCAAAAAATTTATGTGGAAAAATTATTTCTAATAGCTTTGTTAGAAATTTGACATAGTACTCAGTAGTTTATATAATCACATAGTGTTTCCTTTTAAAATCTTGGGATGTTACACTGCCCACCTAGAGGGAAAATATAATGGGACGACCAATTTACTGCGGCCTTATCACTCATCATATAATCTATATGATCTGGAATTCGTATTCAAGATGGTTGTCTGCATTCAGGAGTCCTAAAAGTAATCAAGACATACTGTGTTCAGCTGAGAATTCAAATCTGGTGAGATAACTCAAGAAGGAAAATAAGGGGACTGAATCATATATTATTTATATAAAATTTTACCATTTAACCAATTTCTAGGTTTTCAAAGCTATCAGGAAGTAAGTCAGAGTCTTGGTGTATGATACATCAGATGTCGTACTGACGCTGGGTTCCCTTCCATAAAATATATACTCCAGAATATCAAATAATATTTCCTATGTTCCCAAAAAACCTACATAAGGGGAAGAACTCCAATCCCCATTATTAGGAAAAAGCACCAATGATATCACTATTTAATTTTCAACCCACCATATCCTAACTGGACTGCATAATGATTGACTATAACAACCCCTATCCCACCTCTAACATCCCCATGGATGATGAAAATATCTGACAAGGAAAAATGCAATAGGATTCTCATTCGTGATGAACATGTATACACACACCCAACCATATCCATTCAATAGTTCATGATTATATTAATTAAACACTATAACATCTAGAGAAAAAATATTCCTGTAATAAACTCACGGTTGTATAGTGGAGTAAAATAGAATAAAATTAAATTGAAAAAGTGAATAAATACCCAACCACCCAGAAATGATTTCAAACATAAAAAATGAAGGAAAATAGTGAAAGTCTACATAACTCTTATCCTTATCTCTATTCTATACTACCATATCAATTCATTTCACCCATGTACCGCTATGAACAATTATAATCGTTTATGGTCTATCTATAGTTGTAATAAAACATGAATGATGTGGGAATGTCCCATGTACGGGAGTATATATGTACTTATTAAAACTCTACAAAACTCTAAGGGAGTGAATTTGATATACCATGATAGTCATCTCAACCCAATGAAATAGTAAAATAAGGCCCATTTGATACATTCATATATATATATATATATATATTCTCATAATTAACCAAATGCATGATTGATAATGGATATCCATCTCCGATCCCATTTGATGTTAATGAGTATTCTTATAGCTTTATATGTATATCACTAATTATTAAAAGCCAATCTTACATCAATAGTAATATAGTGGATCGTTCTACACCTCCCAACTATGTTCCATAGTTATGGGAGTACCCAACAAATTTAAAGGACCGATGTTCAACAAGATATTGAAGATGAGGGATTTCCACTACATATGTATAGAAACAATTATTCTTAGTAAGGGAACTACTGAGCCTAATAGTATAAAGAATTTGGAGAACCTTCAACTAATGTGATAGAGATGTATAGACCCCAACATCTATATGTTAGCTTGAAGAATGAGAGCCATAGTGTGTTGGGGGAGTAATGAACCCAACATTTCACTGATAGATTAAGGAACCCATGAACTAGTACAAAATGGGAGTAATAACCCCTACATATCTATAAATGAGTGGATGACCCCTTCCCTGGGGAAATTGTTTTTTATAGACTCAGGAAATTATTAGATTCTCCAACATGATAAATTCCATTATTAATAATCACTGTAATTAAAATAATTCCCTTAAAATCATTCATTATATCTCATAATAAACTAAAACTAGCACTATTATATTTTATATGGAATAAAATTCCCGATAAGATACATGTGGTCTTAAACACAAGTCATGTTAATGATATATGTGAGGAAAAAGATTCATATATGAGTACACATCAAATATAAGGCATAAAAATTTGTGGTACAACTCATATTTCTAGATGTTCTCTCACTGTAACAATATTAGGAAACCAAATTTCTATACATGTTGTGTCGATGGGGATACATGTAGTGTATGAACACATGGAATATAGTCCATGGAAATCAACTTGTGCCTTTGTATTTTAATCCATGCCTGTGAACATAGAGACACAACATGACCTCATGTACATGGTCCTAGGTGTGTTCCGGGTGAAACATAGCTTGGCTACCCAACCAGGTTTAGATTAAATATATCCTCTACAACATGGAATGTGGTCATTATCATCAGCAGATACCCTAAACACTACAGATTCTTATGAACATTTTGTGTGTTAATACAAATTACAATGTTTGTAGTCACATTATCTTAAAAAATGGATCTCATATTCAGCTTAATAAATCATCAACACAACTTCAAATCATAACTAAATAAAAAAAAATACTAGTGGGTTTTTACTTTTGTGATCGAATCTAGACCTTTAGTGTCTGAAATAAGAAACCTCTCATTCACACAAAGAATGCATGATGCCCAATGAAATATTATACACGACACCATCACCATTTTAGCGACCATGTCTATAAAAATTAACCACAAATTTATGGTCCATCTAGATCCATTTTTTATATTCTAGAAAATTAATTTAATGGCCATCTACTTCAAATCTGGGTATTTGATAATGCAAGAACTCAGACCGACAAAGGAAAAATGTGGCCAATTAGCCAATTGTGAAGAACCTAAAAAATTTAGGGGGATAAAGATCCAAATAATATGAATATATCAATTTATAATAGTTCTAGTCCAATATTAATAAATGAAGGAATAGATTGGAGAAAACATGATTAGTATGGGAAGAATTATACTGGGTCAGTATTATCAACACAATAAAGGGATCATGAAAAGAACAATTTCCGAAAATTAATGTTGATAAAATCAACGTTTGAATATTTATTAATAATTGATAAATGGAATGTTTATGACCACTATGATGTTATATGGATCAATCATTGGTGATGAAAAAAACTAAATAGTGCTGGATAAAACCGACTTCATTTTTCACCTCTTGATCCACATAGATCCAATCGTCACCCACCATCTGATTCCAATTCACAAAGGAAGAATGATCTATACCACCTCTTTGATATCACAAGGTTTATGTAGTTGACCCCTGAGAATTATCATAACAATTTATTTATTGTTGATATAACTAGATAATTTATTAAAAAACACAATCAAATTATTTATTTATTTTAATTAAATTCACCCAAAAATGACTGCATCAACATAACATCTAGTGACATCCAAACAAAGGTCATACCTTTTTTGAACCCCACATGTTTATATGGTCTATTTTTTCAAATTTATGATAAAAAGTATGTTTTATATTTATTGATTATCCTTGAAAAAATTCATGAATTTAATTATAATATATTTAATATTTTTTTAAAATCATTTTCCAGCATACTAGGACTAGAATTGTCACCTTGTTTTAGAAACTCAATCTAAATATATTCTAATAAATATATCAATGACATAAAAGAAAACATATAGTTCCCATAAATTTTTATTTTACAAATATTAGTGATTATTATGGATCTATATAATTTTTTTACCTTATATATATTGAATTTTAATTTTAATAGTGTTGAATAGGGTTTTATCAAAATGTTACTATAACTATAAATGTTTCACTCCTAAACTTTTCATCATTGATTCATACTTCTAATTATACACAATATTTTTTATGGAATGTTATATTTGATACACCATTACAAATTTGAATCATGATTCTATCAATATTCATTATTATTATTATTTGATTTGTAATATGATAATTCATGGGGTTTTCATTCAAAAATATCTAATACATTATTTGTTTAATCAAATAAAATTATGATTTATTATATTATTATACATATTTTTTGTGTATAATATTAACTCATTAATTGATCCTAATATTATTTATTTTATTTTTTACATATTAGTCTCTATCTAAATTACTTATCGTAATCAATAATCATTCCTTTGATAAAGTTCTTTTAAAATGAATAAATTATGTTCTTAAAAATTAATATTTTCATGATCTTCCATATTTTCCTTCATGATAATGTTCTAAACTATTTTTGTGAATGATAGTAATGATTAATTTATATGATTTTACTAATTATTTTTACCCCTTTTGAAAATATTAATGTAATAATATTTTTATGATGTTCATTTTCAAAATAATTCATTTCAAAAAACTAAATATGGGTTTCAATCCATTAAAAATTAATTATTTTTTCCACCCCACATTTATTCTGATAAAAATTATTTATTTAATAGACACATAATTGGATTTTAAATTATAAATGTAAATGTTTTCAATGTTTTCAATTAAATTTTTTGAGAACTACTTTTGATAATTCCCTATTGATTTTTTCCTTTTATGAAAATTTATATTTTATTCCTCAAAAAACCTTTTCTATGATTCATTCTTTACGAACACATTAGTATACAATATTTTTATTAAATATGTATGTTAAAATATTAATGTCATGTGTTATAAATGAAATTATTTATCTAAATATTTTATAAAATATATATTTAATAATGTTTTTAAAATATAATGAATATTTATTCTATTCAAATTTATTTTCCAAGAAAAATATACAATCGATTTTATTATCATGTGGATCATATTATTCACGATAAAGAATATAATTTAAATGATGCAACATACATTTTTTTGAAGATTACTTATGGATATACTTTTCTATAAGGGGGATGATTAATAATTAAATTTTTTATTCTTATTAATTAAATTATTATAAATATAATTTGTATCACAATCCACCACTAAGTGAGTAACTTATTTTTTATTTATTTTATTTAATAGTGTTCACTGAGATTCAGAAATTCAAAAGATTTTGGAAATAATTTACGTAACCACTTAAACATTTATCTATATGGTGTAAATACCATATGTCTTTTACCTTTATTGAATAAATTTTAAATTAAATTTTAATATATGTCATTTATTAACTAGTTATATCAATGGTCTGATCTATTTTATGAATATTGAAGACTACATTATCACATTTAGTTTTTAAAATTGTTTGAAAACCATTTTCAATTCGTGGGTTATTTATGATGTGATTAATGGAACCTGTTTTATTTTCATAGGGTTTTATTCATTCTAAAGTGAATGGTTTTCATTATATAATTTTATTAAAACATCACTATTTTGATGGGGTTTGAATGACTTGGTTTGTTGATGTTTTTTCCCAGGGCACACACATATATGGATTAATTGAGGGTGGGTTCCTAAATAACACTTGAATGCAATGGTTAAGAGTGTATATATCTAAAGATATTTTTTCAAAAGATCATTTTAATTGATCTTACGTATGGGAATATATTATGAGGATTATAAAATGAAGGATACCCTATGAAAATATGTGTTTCATGGTTAAAGGATCTTATTCATTACCATATGATGCTCTCAGGATTCAATGTATTGGTTGAATTGTCATAAGCCATGTATTTTATATTATTATTCCATGTTGATATGGTGTGTCAAAATGATCTTATTCCAAATACAATGAAATTCATTTATATCTCATGATTGTTACTAATTATTTCATGATAGTTTTTCCATGATCTTGTTTTTACACGATAATATGAACTCATCCTTGAAAAATTTTTATTTATCATGTATTGATAATTTTATGTCCCCCTATTTTATGTTTTATTTCCACCATATTGAGGATGAGTCTTATAAATTATATTTCTAAAAGGTAGTCTAGTATAATCCATTTCAATTGAAGTTATTATGAGTTTTGTAAAATTATATAATTACGTTTCTACTGTCAAAAGACAATAAACCTATCGATTCATTAGATAATATTATTTATAATATATTATTTATAAATCATGTAAAAAATAACAACTAATGGTAGATGGATTAATTAAATTTAATTATTAGTCTAATTACCTTAACTATTAGGCATAGATTACATTAATTTAAACCATAGAGATGATTCCATGTATTGTATGATATCCTAATATATTTTAGAATTTTTGATTAAATGGATTTCTTCGAATTCCATCCCTATATTGATACATGAATTTGGATAAGGCTATTAAAATAATTGATGTTGGGGTAATGATAAGTGTATTGTATTATTACATTTAGGATTATTTTAATGTATTGATTTATATATTTAAAAGATTAATCTTTCTAATTTTGGAATTTATTGACATGTTTTATGTTTTATGGAATGATATAGCTTATCATTTTAAAAATGGTGAATTAAGAAAAAAGTTGGAGTGTGACAACATATTTTTGCGGATACATCATAGTTGGAAAGTAGGAGCAGAATAATTACTTGTCTTGTGTTTCATTACATGGGGTGAATTCATTAAGAAGATTTTATCAATCAGGAATAGTTGTGGCACAATCACATGTTTTGAAAAGAAGTTACTTATAATGTATATAAATAAATATCATTAATAATTTTTATAGTATAGTTATGAAAAATCCACTAATGATACAGAATAAATAGCCTGTAAAATATTACTTGTTATGTATATTTATAATGACAGAATAATTATTATTTTTATTCCGAGGATGATGGAAACCCTTACTAAATTGTGCATGTGCAATGAAATAGAAGAATATAGAACATGAGGGGGAATACCAACACTTAATGATGAGGCACACACACTGGTTGATGAATTAGAGAACTTCTTTACATTGTTCATTATTGCCTTTCAACTCTAGGTACCTAGGAAACTCGTTCTCATCATGCCTAAAATGATATATTAGTTCTCTTTGTGTTGGGTGTTATGATTATTGGGGATGAGCTACTTAAAGATTATTTATATTATATATTCCTATTTTGGATTGATTCATCATTATTTATCAATTCCAACTCACTTTCCTTTTGTAATTACATTAACATTTATTTTGAATTGAGCAGTTTTATCTTCTTATACAAAATAATCTCTTTAGTTTTCATATAAACATTATGAAATCTACATAGGTTATGTTTAAAATGGGTTATGGGTAACTGAATTTAGCATTTTAACCAAGTATATGACCATTCCAAAGGTGATATCACTGGATTATGGAAGGATACTCAGACTAAGGACCCTTTCTAACCTAATTATAAAAACAATTTGGGATAGATATTTTATCAATTGTATCCATTTAGAAAGAATCGGAATTCACTGAACCTGGTATGCCACACATCATCATATTCAAAAAATATGTTATAATGTCTTTGTATTTTCATAAACTAATAAAAAATTTCACATTCAATTTCTCTAATTAGTTATAAACATAAAGACAATCTACATGGGTTTAGTTCAGTGGATTTTGAAGTGATATTTTTCTAGAAGTTCATCTAGTTATTAGAAATTATTAAATTTGGGTATCCCCAATGTAATTAACAATTCCCTAGAGGATATAAATGTTTTCGAACTTTTTATATGGATTATTACCAATATTATTTAGTTAATTAAAAATTAAGATAATTGATTTGATTTAATTTTTATTATTTGGTCTTTTGGTGTTGTAGTTTCTGGTAACAATCTCATGCATGAAAACTTTTCTTATAGTAAAGAAAAAATAAAAAATATTTCATTTTTCATAGATCTATAGAAGACATTACTCATCCAATGAAATGAAATGGAAGAGTCCCACCGAGAACATTACATCATGGCTGGAAGGGATCCATTACATGGAGCTGACCATGAGCTAGGCCAGAGGGAAGGACCACATAATTCCTGTGAGTAGAGTATTTGTGGAATTTATTGTTAAGTGAAACTACATAACAAATGTAACAATTATACAGAACAAATATGAAATAGAAAATTATTATTTAGATTCTTATTTAACATAAAAAAACAACAACCATCTATAACAATGACACCAAAAAAATATGAAAATAGTGTAGTGCGTCATTAATTCCTAGAGGGATACCGACATTGAATGAGATATAAATATTTGATTAATAATTGGAATATATTAATTGAAAATCTAGTCTATATATCCCAATGGTATGATCCATATTTTCTAAATTAAATAAATAATTTTAAGTTGTAGTTGTTCCATTGTTTTACAAAAAGATAAAGAAACCCACAAATATTTGGTTGAATATTTAGATGGGAGGCATGATAGGTTCAATTATTTTAGGTTTGTGCACTATATATTTAATATACAATATATTTAATCAGGATTGGTGTAAAAACGTTTTCAGAAAGGATCCTTGGTGTGAATACCCTTCCCTAATCCTATGATTATAACTTTGTAATAGTCATCTCTTGGGGGAAAATGTTAAACTAGGCGGCCCAAAACCCTATTCCGATATAGAATAACTAGGTTTGATAATATTTATATATAAACTAAGTAAAATAATTTATAAAATAAGATAAAACTAGTAATTTCATAGGAAATGGTCATTTAATTGCAAAAGATGGAGATTTTAAATTAATAAATTATGTCGCATGAATCCAAAATAGGAATTGAATATTGAAATAATACCTACGAATAATATCCCCCTAGAATCACATATCCCGAAATATAGAACTACTACCTCATTCTAGGAATGATGAGAACAATAAATACACATACCCAAAAATGAATGGTGGTAATGAACCATTGTAATGTAGGGCTATGGTTTGTTAGTCTGTGTGTGTGTCTTAACAGTCAGTGTCGCACTTCCACCTCTGGATCCAAATTCTTACTACTATGTAGTCGAGGAACTATTTTAAAATTCCTTCCATAAAACTAGATACAATAATAATTATTATCCTATCCATCATAAAATTCATGACATGTAATATTTTACATGACTCCGAATCATTGTTTGTTGTGTATTTATCTTATATATCTAAATAAGCTCATTCACGACATGTATTTTGGTACACGATCTGCAATTTTTTTCCACATTGTCTAATGTCACCACGAATTTTCCGAAATGGAATAATCTTTCACGTGCATTAAAATCCTAAAATGGAATAAAAAAATTTTATATTTTCTGCACCGGTTTTATAGATGTGATGCATCATCAAATATCATTTGTCGCACTCATATATTGGTCTCTTTTTAATCCTTTCCCAAATTTTAGTTGTGTCATTAATAAAACACAACAAAATTAAATTTATTCGAAAATTGGAAACATTAATCATTTAAATAAAAAAAATTATTTTAAATTTCTATAATTTATACATGAAATACAATTATCAAGTAATAACCATGAGAAGGGATGGCTGAGAGTTGAATTGATTATCTCACCTATAAAAATTGATTCATCCGTATAATAAACATCTTAATAGAGACTGTGGATAGAAATTATTATCTTTATCAAATGAAAATTAAAAAAAATTGATAGATTTTCCCATAGTTACATTAAAGAAATATATCTAGAATTACATTCCAATAAAACATAGAGTATCCTAATTTTGAAAAATAATACAGTACGTGGAACTAATATAATTATTTCCTAATGTGATATTATAAAATAATGGAAGGTATTTAAATTAAATTCATAACAAGAAATATAATATTTTGACTATGATTACTATAAGATAATAAATTTAATTGATATCACATTGTAAAATTAAATCCAATATCTGATTATAGTTACTAATAAGTATATCCATTAGTAAGTAATAATTAAACTTATTAGGAAAAAATTTAGATAAGGTGGAAGTATTTAATAACCAGATATTTCCTTATATTTTTATTCTTATTGAAATAATATAATATATAATTTTTTTCAAAAACTATATAAAATTAATTTTTAAACCATTATATATTTTTATTTTTAAATATGAAATCTAAAATGTCATTATTGAATTATTTATCATAAATCGATGTAACCTTAACTGAACATAAATAAATAAATTGTAAAAAATGGAAATCGGAAGTAGATATAATCCATATAAATCCCATTTCCATGATCTAGTAAGCTAGGAATACTGAAAATGGATTCCTTCAAAATAATCCCAAGAGGAAATAATACTATAATTATATGATAAAAACATTATACAATATAAATTCAAGTTTACAATGACTTCCTTAATATAGATGCAAGATAAACCACAACCAAAAAATCGAACGGTAGCTTATATAATTAAAATGAATTACACATTGTCCATATGGGGTTATGAAATTTTAAATTAATAATGTTTAAACACATAATAAAATAATTCTTTGTTTTTATATATCAGTTTTTTAAGACTCAAGTGGTCATTTTTTTACAATACACATTATATAGAAAAAATATAATGTCAATAAATTTACATTTTACATAAAGGATCTACAGAAATTATGAATGAAAAAAACAAAGAAAATTGATAATTAAAACTATATTTAATGGAATATTAATTAGTTATTGATTTGAAAATAATAGCAGATACACCAAAATTATTTTTAATTTGGAATCAGTTAAACTTTATATGTATTAAATACAATAAAAATAATAAATATAAATTCTAGTATGATATATTGATAAAATTAACATTATTATTTTATATATCATATTATTATAAATCGATTATTAATATTGTAGTTTTTCATTAAAAAATTTATTTTTAAAAGATACTGTAATATATTTTTTGCAAATATAATTCCATTTATGGAATTATTAAATTATAATAATAATTTCAAAATTTATAAATCATGTCTTTATATAATATATTAATTTTATGATTGATATATTATATTTAAAAATATTTATTTCTTGTTTAAACAACTATGTTTCATATTTTAGACCATTTGTAAAAATGATTCCTAGATTTTGTTTACTAATATATTCAACATGTATTTTAAAATTAATATTATCATTTTTTGGAAATTTAATCCAATAAATATCATTTAAATTTTTATTATTTTTATGGAAGGATTTTTTTAATAATATGTATATTTATTTTGGCAGTTAATTTGAATTTACCTTTCATAAAAAAGGGGATACCTTAATAGAAATCCAAATTGTTTAAAAGAATTTACATAAAAGGGAATTAAAAATTCATGTCAAATATTATTTGAAAAAAAGGGATTTGGAGTAATTTATTGGTCAAATATATTATCATCTCAATCAGTTCCCTATTTTGGATACACACGTTTTTAGAGTGACGTCCCCTTTTAGGAAGCTATTATATATTAAGAAAATCATAAAGTTTCACTTATCAAAGTTTCACTCCTCTCTTAATATCCACTCACACCATAGACACCAATGTTTGGAAAATAATATACTTATAACTATCAATAAACATATATTATACATTATTGATGTTAAGGAATTATCAATAGTACAAAACAAAATGGCATAACCACTTTCTTAAATGATATAATCTGAAAAACAAGGTATAAATTCCAAACCCCACCTCTAAAATTTCAATGATTTAAATGACATTATTCATCTTAAATTTCGTTACACCATATTAAAATGATAATTATGGTTCCACAATAAAAATGTTTTTCAATTATAATTATTGGGAAAAAATTGAACAATATTATGAATTCTATGATTAAATAAAAAACTATCATTGGTCTTTTGTGTGGATTATAGCTTCCAAGAAACATCTGGTTTCATTTTCCTTTAAAACATTACAAATATTGTATAATAAATAATATAATATATAAGTATTATATTTCTGAATTATTTTATAATATTCAATTTTTATATATCTTATTCCTTTTCTACATTCAACGGAAAACAAAATCATCATTCATCTGTACATGTGGAGTACCTCTTCTATGGAATAATTGATATCCATTTTTATTTTCATCATTGTCTTACATGGATTATGATTATAGTAGGTTCAACAGATACATATAAATTTGTATTATACATACATTTTATTTGGTTGATAAAGTGAAAAACATATTTATAATATGATAAATAATGAACAGTGTTAAATTCACTCACCTGAAAGAACATTTTAATAGAGAAAATTCGATTTGTCTATAAAATAAAAAAACATCATATAAGTTATCTTATTTTTTTTATAAATTATTAAACATATTAAAATTTACACCATTAAACACTAAATATTATAATTATTATACAATTTTAATGATATGATTATTAAATCATTTTATAATCCTCAATTACTTATGGTATGTTGTGGTATGATATTATTTAACAACATACATGAATAAATCTATAAATTTATTTCATATATGAGTATGTAAATTTATTTTTCTGTATATTTATGAAATATATATGTAAAAAAATTATTTTTTGGAACTATTTAGGTAATATAAAAAAGTATCTAATTATTTGAGAACTAATGCTTAATTTGATAATAACCATCGAAAATATTTCATTACCAAATTATTCTATAATGATCGTAACCAATTCCCCAGTAGTAATAAATAATAAAAATATAATAATTATAAAATAAAACATTTAGTACCTTCTATAATATGGATAATAATAAATTTTGGAGATTAATGAGTATCAAGATGTCTAATATGAAACTATTTCCAAATGATCAATGTTAGTCACACCTGATATTAAAAATATGTAATAATAAAATAATATAATTTTATAAAAAAACTATAAATAATGAATATATATATATATACATATGTAAAATTGGTTATTAGACATATTTCTTTTGATATATATGACGTCAATGTGTATTTCATCTAATGATTAATTGAGGTAATGGGTTCATTATCATATATTTGATTTCTTAAGACATTTTTCTAAATGTACAAAATGATAACATTAATATGGTTATCATTAATTACTAATAGATATATTCTAATAAATTAATTATATTTATGATCCACATCATTTATTTTCTTTAAAATGACTGGTTAAAATGATAGTGGATTTAAAATCATTTTTATCAAAATATTACTAAACTGATTTGGGTTTCTTGTGTCAAACAATCACTCCTTGAGACCATCTAAATATTAGAAACAATTATTTAATTAGATTGGTATATGTAATAACACACAAATGAATAGAATCATGATTATATCATTTTTAAATATTTTTAATGTATTTTTAAATCATTACCTTTAAGGGGGTTTCAAACTATCTATATTGTCATAAAGGATTTATGGACTAAATTTCAGGTACATTTGGTCGGTGCATTTCTTTCATGAGTATAATTTTAGATATCTTGTTTGGTAATTATTTTCTGTAGTATTATATTTCATATTAATAATTTCTATAGGGAAATTATGCTTCATCATCAAATATATCTACTTTGATAAAATTATTTTTAAAATTAACGTACAACTCCTATATTTACTAATGAAAGCTTTCTCCCATATTCATATTTTGATTGACAGAAAAATTAATCTATTATTGTTAAAAAAATATATGAAAAAATTTATATTATTATCAAAAAATTATTTAAATGTTTTATAAGTGAAAATATATTACACCTTTTACTATTTCAATTTTTAAAAAAGATATTTCAATATTTTATAAAGGGTTTTTGAATCCATTAAAAATTAAATATTATATTTTCCCCAACACATTTATGGTCATAAAAATTATTACTTATCATGTTTCCATTATTTATTTTTAATTTACAAATGTAAATGTTGTAAATTTTTTATATCTCTATTCTCGAAAATAAATATTTTAAATAACTCGAAACATCTTATTTTTTATGATAATGTTATAAGGGGGTATTAAAATATATATTTATTATTCTTTCATTATGGAAAAATCATGAAAATAACATTGTATTCCCTCAAAAACATTATATTTATGTTTTATGCGTTATAAAATAAATTATATAATTCTAGTTTTTAGTAAATGATTATTTTAAAATTATTTCAAATATAAATAATATATCTTATTTTTAATGTTTTTGTTATAAAATATATGAAAATATAATTTTATTTATTTAATTATCATTTTATGTATATTATTTTTGATCAAATATATTTTTGATGTGATACAATACCCCTTCAATAACAAGATGGACTAAAGATGCCATTTTCTACGATGGAAATTATATTCTAATACATTTTTATGAACTAGTAAATGAATATTTTTAAAACTATTTTTTTGATAAATAACCTCCATTTGTGAATATCCAATTTTACATTCCTTTTTTTGAATATTTTCCACCTATATTCCATACACTGATTGATTTTTAAGAAACTTTTGTTATATATATAACCATTTTCTATAAAATTTAAATTCTATTTTATTTATTGTCTTGAATAAATGGTATTTTACGATAAGTTTACATCATATATTTTGATATGAATTTACTTGGTTTTATCATTTTTTTAATTTTTAATTATATTATTTGATTCCATTTTCAACATATAATAAATGCATCACATTTTCATGGGTTCATTACGACATAATGATTGAACCACATTCTGATTCCAAGGGATCATTGTACCTCAATAATTGAATTTTTTCCAGTGTGACATAAATTTTGGATAAAATATGTGTAAGGAATTATATTTCCATCCAATAAAATGGTTGAAGATTAATATTTTAGGTTAAAATTACTCATGATGACATTATAATTTTTCCTGATTGTGGAAAATTTTGGTGTGTCACATGGAAGAAATTTTTCTATATCCTAATTTTTCTACAGTTTTGGAATGATGATAATGTTTTAATCATAATATTTTCATATGTTATACTCTTGGGGATCATGATTATTATAATATTAATGAATTATTTTATTTAATCACTATGTCAATGATGTATGATATGTGATTTTTTATGTATATATATCTTATGTATTATTGTTATTTATATATGTTAATCTTATGTTATCTAATAAAATTTAATTGTTATCTATAATGTTTTCCCTTAATGAGAATCTATGATATCTTCTTTCTTATATTTCTATTTTCCTTGGATGTTGTGATATGAAATGTATAAATTTTATATAATAGTTTCATAGGTTGATAACTTGTGGGATAATTTGATTACATATTATGAAATAAGTAGTTTCATATATAATTGGAAAAATAAATAATTAATAAAAATTAAATGGGATTTATTAATTAATGTTTTTAATAAATATTGAAAAACATAAACTTAAAAATTCATGGTAATATATTTAATTTAAAAAAACACTTCTGAATAAGTATTTGAGATGATCACATCCACATATTGTTATAATTAGTCCCCCATATTTTTACATGATTGATAACTTATTATCCTTCATGTATAATTCATTGATTTTTTTACATAATTCGGTGATTATGTTGTGATATTTAGATTATTAATAAATGGTTCTTCCACATTCTTGGTTGTATACATGGTTCATGCATTGTAAATGTGTTCAATTAAATAAAATTGGTCGTAACATCATTTGAAATATTGGTTTTCGTTATTAGACAATTATGATTGTGTTGACTGTATTATTTTCATATGTTTGTTAGAATAGATGAGGTAATTATAAAAACAATTGATGAATTTATTATTCTATATAATTATTAGATTTTTTGAATCCTGAAATTTATTATGATGGATCACCGATGAATAGATTTTAAATTCATTCGTGTTACTGAAGATATATTCTCATCTTTTACGAGATTAGGTTATCATTAGATGATATAATGATTGAATCTATAGAATTGTCTTATTTTATTTTAAGTATATATTTAGAAAGTAAAATTTTTATATGAAATAAAATAGTTTACTTTTGTATATTTTGATATATTAATTTTTAGACACCTAGGGGTAGTGTGATATTCTAATCGATTTTATTAAGTATTATATAATTTTATGTGGTTTTATAAAATATATGTTATATTGAATAGTATTTAAATAAATCAATAATCTAAAAATATTATGACATGATATATTATAAAATATAATTATTTTTTATTTTGTAAATATGGAAATTGTAATGTTCTAAAAATCATTATTTTATAATTGGTTTTACATGATTTATATGATAAAACATGATTGAGAATAAATGTTATAAATATTTTATCACATTTAGGTGGATCATTTAATGGTAATAAATAGAGGGTTTTTAATGGAGAAATAAATTGTTTAAAATTTATAAAAAAGATTAAATTATTGTTTTTGTTTTTTTTTGAGGTTATGAAACATTTAAATATTATCACCTTAACAGCTGATTTTTACAGAAATATTGGGAGTAAAATGTTGGTCCTTGGAAACATATATAAATATAATCATTTTTTGGATTTATAATGTACAAAAATATTATACCGACTCTATTAAAAATTATCCAATTAAATATCTCTCCATCTCTTATTTTATTCACAAACATAATAAATTATTTTATTAAATTATTAGTTAATGTAATTTAATTCCATTTGTGTGTATATTCAAACATAATGTGGATACTATCATGACCCATCCTACAGGGTCCATTGTAGTGACTACCCAATGCCTTCCTCTAATAGGCCAGGGGATAGTGGCTGGCATTGAGTTGACATATCAAAAAAGGAGGGATTAGTGTAATGACCTGATCCTAGTTACCTATAGAAGGTTCATTATTACATAATATTGGCATGATATAAGGAAATATTTCCCCAAATATCGATCATTTAAGTATCCTTTAGAGTACTAGATACATTCGTATGTTTTACATTACATCATGAAATAAAAACATCATCAACATTTTTCCCCTTCTAAACATACATATATCCTTAGCCTATCCCTTCAAGTCAACTATTAAATACATCTTCACATCCTAGGAAATATAAATCATAGAAAGGGGTGAGTTGAGATACTCAGTAAGGATAACAACATAGTGGAAACATTCATAAATAAGCATAATCATTTAAGGAATTGTATTAGACGAAACCAAAGGACATTTAAACATAATCCTCATCCTAATATGGAAAATATAAAATCAAATATTGTCATTTACTTATTAACCTGGATATTAAACTAGTAGAATAATCACATGCAATATCAATAGCCACATTCATAATGATGGAATTCATAATTTCATGCTTCATAACCACATAGTCAAGGCCTTGTTCCAAGACTACAAATAAGATTTTGCCAAGGCCTTGTGCCAAAACTCTATTTTGTCTCATGAGACATACCGATGCATCGGGGAGCTATAGCGGTCTCCACCTGTCACTTACTATGTCCAATTCATTCCTCATATGAAAATGTTTAAACATAGCATAAAAATTAATATTAAAACTAGCATTCAAAATGTCGAAAATTTATCCATAAATCATGAATGGTGTAAAAATAACACATCTAAAGTCAAACATAAAAGAAAACCTTCAATAAAATTTGGATGTTTTGTGTCATAATAAATCAACTTCAAGAAAGAATAAAATCCATCAATGAATGTTGACATAGATGAAGTAATTTTTTTTGAGAAATATCTCTTTCTATTTTGAAATCATTTAAAAGTCATAAAATTAAAAAAGAAGTCATTTATTTTGAAAATATTCATATATTTTTGTATGGGAAGCTTCGAAGATGTAATAATGGTGGAAAATTACAGCACCCATCGTATAAGTTAATAAAAGATAATCTTACCTTAATTTTGTCGAAAACGTTATAAAGCAACTTGTTTGGAAAATGATGGAAATATTCCTTTCAAAAAATATATAGAAAAATAAGGGTATAAATTACATTAAACCACAGTATTGTAAATATTAAGAGTGTTTTGAGTATCATTATTATTAAACACATATGTGGATGATAACGAGGCCCCAATAGATACTTACGTAAAAACAAACTCATATAATGAAGAGATTGTGAAATTAACCCTTACCTTGTACTTTTCCTTAGTCGATGGTTTTTTATCCTTTTGTATAATAGTTTAAACATTGTTATTAAAGTATTTGAGAACCATATACATAAATATGATATCATATATGATCTTTTAATATTGCAATGTTAATTATATTTTAGTTGTATCATCATTTCGGGAGTTAACTGATTCGTTTTCCATTATATGCTTTGTTATGTAAATTGTAACGCCCCGACCCCAGTTACCCAGAGTCAGTGCATTATTTTAATAGATTGGCATGATTACAAGGAATCAAGTCCCGAAGGACCAATCTGTTTAGTAGTCATGGAAAATAGATTACATACATGAATGTTACATTACACTTCATAACATTCAAAACAACAGAAATAATACTTCACGAACGCCATTATTCCCTTGGATTAACACTACATATCAATCACTATACACTTCTTGGAATCCTGGAAAAAATAAAACATAGAAATGGGTGAGCTCAGATGCTCAGTATGGATAACAATACAGCAGAAACATTCATAAATAAGGATAAGCATTAAAGGAAATGTATAACTAAAAAAGCCTTTTAAACTTGATCTTCAGCATAATACGGCAATAGTAAAATGAAATAATTCCATTTACATATTCAAATTGATATTTTACTAGTCTAATAATCACATGGAATATCACTAACCCATTTCATAATGATGGAATGCATAATGTAGAACGTTAATTCATGTGTCAAGGCCTCGTGCCAAGACCTAAGGGATAACTGTAACCGGAACCCAACCCGGAGAGCCTATGTAGCCGGACTCCAACCTAGAGTGCCTCTAATAACTAGACACTGACCCGGAGTGCCTCTAATAACAGGACAGCAACCCGGAGTGCCTCTAATAACCGGACACCAACCTGGAGGGTCTGCTGTAACCGGACCCCAACCCGGAAGGCTTACTTTTACCGGTCCCCAACCCAGAACATATTAGTCTAACACATTCATCTTAAAAAGAGGATGAAATATAACATATTCATTCATATTAAAACTAGCATAAGAAATTCTGAAACATTAATCATAAACCATTAATGGAATAAAGGTAACTCATTCATAGTCAAACATATCACAAAACCTTAAATAAAATATGGAATATTTGTATCATAATAAATCAACTTCAAACAAATGTAAAATTTATCAAATGATGTTGACATAGATGAAATAAAAACTATTTGAGAGAAATATCTCTATTTCATTAAAACATTTAACTGTCACACAATTTGGAAAAGAATTAATTTAAAGACATTTTTTAATGAAAGTTTCCCATACCACATTGAATCTTTTGAAAGGAATTAACATTTTAATAACCTTCATGTCCATATAAATAAATCCTTAAAACCCATTTTGAAGACATGGACATTAATGAGAAAGCTTTAGAAGAATAAATATTTAAAACGTTTGAAATGATGTTTTAGTAAAATGTCCCTTAAAATAATCCCTTTGAAAACTCTATCATAAAACATGGATATGGATAATAAATATGTCCCAGTAGATACTTATGTAAAAACAACCTCAGATAATAAAGAGGTTGTGAAATTAACCCTTATCAATTTGGTAACTTGCGAAACATAAAACCCATGAAAGAGGTACCATACAATGAATATGTAAATACACAAAAATTAAAGTGTATTACCCAAAGAATAAAATTATGGGTAGTACATACACCACACAAAAGGTAATAGTGGCAATATGGCATGAATCTCACGGAAATAAGCAGTGACATGAAAACCCCTTACCTTGCACTTTCCTTTAGTCAAGGGTACATTTAGCCTCCTGTATGAAGACTATAGTATGTTATTAAATTATACCAGAACCATATTAATATTTATTATATCCTACATTATTTGTTTTTGACTTTATACTACCAATTTAATAATTATTTCCATGTTATATCAATATTTCGGGTAAAAATCGTTTTCTTTATCGTACGTGTTTTAACATGTTACTCTTGATTGTATCACATAGATCATGATTTAAATACATCCAGAATATAAAACATTATTTATTTATCATATATATTTATAATATAAATATTTATAATTGATGTATATATGAAATGGAAAACACCGCTTATGGAGACGGTAGTCCGTACATACGCATAAATGTTGTCTCCGTTTTTACATAGTATTGAATAAGATATATGTAAGTACATAAATACTTATATATAAAAATATATATATTTCCACTAGCATTATTATTTCATATATTAAATACTTATTATAAATATATATTTTTATAATCGTCGATGAATGGTGAACGTGGAAATGAATCTCATCGCGTCGTGGAGACGGTAATCCATACGTACACACGAGTGAAAATATCATTTTTTTGATATTAAAATAATAAATAATTGGATTATATATCATATATACAGAATAATTATCATGTTATATTTATTATATACTTGAATTAAACATCATTATTATACCCATCTAAATAATAATATATTGAATAACAATTACACCACGATGTGGAGATAGTAGGCTGTACGTACGCACGTATGGTGACATGTCATTCAAAGGATGGATAGAATACTAAATATGGTTGTACCATATTTATAATAATATCACATTATATAGGAGATAGTGGATATATTATTTTATAATGGGAATAACAAGGAAAGAAGAAGTTGAAGAAGAAATGAACTTGAAAAAGGGTGGTGAAAACATTACTTCTTCTTCGGGTTCTTCCTTTTGATTTGATCAAAAGGGCTCTTGAGGATGGATTTAGGATCAACCTAAGGCCTCTAGGTTGTAGTGTGGGAAGTTGAGAGAGTATTTGGGCAGGGATTTGCCGAGACAAAAGGCTTTGAAGTTGTGAATTAATGAGAAGGGGGACTGCCCTTTTATAAGAGGGGTGAGTGGCACCTTTGGAAAAGCAAGAAATATTATTTCATAATAAATTCCTAATCGGTTTATAATAGATAAAAAGTGGATAATGTAAATTTTAAGGTGGGGATATGTCGAAAACCACTCAGAATATAGGATTTAGACATGTTTTGGTTACTATATTAACCTTATCATTAAGTATTAAATCTTAGTTAATTAGTTTCACTTTTACAATGTCTCTTTGTATTTTTATATTATATGGATAATAAACATATTATATACATCCAAGAGACCCCAAGTGGTCCATTAATGATACACCTATCATGATATATTTCTCTTGGCTGATCCTTAGATTTTTAGAAATTTAATATCAATCAATAATATAATATTTGTTTTAAAAACTCTTTTATATCAATTTTGACACTATTCAATAATTGATTTTGGTAAAAATCATAAAAGAATGATTACTTAGAATAAAGTTTATTAAATGAAGCCTTACATTTCATAATTTCCTAGAAAATTATTGGTATTTATAAAAATTCTCAAATTACATTTATTTGGGTATTTATAATATCAATTATTCTAATTGTTCAATAATTAGGTAATTACTGCATCACCATTGTGTCATAATCAAATTAAATTATATAATATCTAAAAATTATTAATAAACTACCATAATGAATGAAATATTTTAATCTTTATAATTAATATTTATAGTCGAAAATCCAACATATATAACCCTATGTAAATTTTTTTTTTTCTAAAAAATATATGGTTATGTCATTTTTGTATTTATTTTAACTTAATTAAAATAAAGTGTCCCTATCACCGACAGGTGACTCCATGGGGTCCCAAAATCTACCAAAAGATTCCCATGGTTGGAAATGTATCCTCCAATATTATTAGGACACGTTTTAGGGTTATTTAGTCTTATTATAATATTATTTTTTATACCATATTTACTAGATTTACCCTTTAACCATGGTAAATAAAATATTTACCGAAGTAATTTTTCAAAATGTCTAAAAATAGAAGTTACCTATTTACACAATTTATAAATCTTGATTCCAAATATGGAATCCATTTTTCCAAATTCATAACATATAAGTGGAAGAAATTAATTTAAGATTAATTCCCATTGTCAAAACAAAAAGCGTGTTTTTAAGAGATAATAATTATCAAAATATTGACACTTGTTCATGTCCGGTTTAATTTTGAAATTATGTCCAACGACTAAAGTTGTATTGAATGGTAAAAACATATTATAAATATAATTTAAAACCGCTAAAATTATTTGGATTAAAAATGTTGTTTTTAATTAAAATTTAGTGATTTTCACTATTCATCAAAATATAAATGTTTTCCGAAAAGTTCCAAAATTTTACCCTAGGATAATTTTGATATTGCGGTCCAAATATGAAGTCAATTTTCAGAGATAAAATTTATAAAATTTAAAAAAGTAGGTATTACTATTCATAACGGCTTGTTTGATTGGTTGTACTGTGTGTTAGAACCCGAAGTTACGTACAACACACACTAGTGTATTATTCAAAGAGAAGCGTATCGTGGAAGCTTGGGGTGATACCTTGTAAATTTTTGATTTCCCCATTCTAATGAATAAATTTATTTAGCCAAATTAAATATATAAATGTTTAAAATATTAGATTTTAAAAAAGGGTTTCACTATTAAAAGTTGTAAAAAGTGCATTTTTTGAAAAATACTTCTTTTATCTGAAAAAATGAATTTGTTCTTACATTATGTATACGAAACTCATAATATGGATTCTAAAAGTATAAGGATTATATAAAGAATAAAATGTAGTTAATACTATTCATAACCACTATTGATCGGCTTGTTTGGTAAGTCATAGTGTGCTTGAACTCAGTGTTGCGTGCAGTGCAAGTTATTGAATTATTTTGAAGAAATAACACACTATCAAATCTTGGGGTGTTACATTCTCCCCTCCTTCAATAAATTGCGTCCTCACAATTTGAAATTGTTCTTAGAAAATAAAAGGTTAAAAATAGAAAATATCTTTTTGGGAAAACACATATCGGATATTTGGTGAATAAAATTTAGTCTTAATAAGAGGAAAAGTGAAATGAAAGGGTCACCACCAAATTATGATCTCTATTCAAAGAACATTGGTGGAAATTAGAGAAATATAATTGGAGGAAAACTGTAAATATTTATAGGTAGTGATTGAGGTCATCAATCACAAACATGTGTAAAATTGAGGTCCTTAAAATCATTAATCTATGATGATTTGAAATACCATTGGTTCAACAAAACATTGGGAATTATGATAACACAATTTTGGTTTTTGGATTCCTTAAATAAAGTATAAGAATTAATTTCTTACTAGAATAAGAGAAGAAGAAAAATATATTATTAACAAGTAGTGTTCTTTCCTTTAACTAATTTCTACAAAAAACTCATATTTCACTCTAAAAGATAAAAGAACATAAAAAATATATTCTATTTATCCTATTCATATAGGGTTCCAAAAAATGAATTTATAATTCATATATGAGATCAGTTTAAAAAAACTACATTTTTTAATCCATGACATCACATGGACCAGTGGTAGGTGATACACCCTTGTCACCCTTCGGTTGTGGGTTCAAGTCTCGTGGCCTTGCCGGACGCGACGGGTTGCCGCCCGACCTCCGAGTTTTCCAATAATGGAAATCCAAGAATAATACAAACTAGAACTATCCAAAATACTTCAGTCCAAAATTTATAAGGAAGGTAAACACAATAAATATTGTTTTCCCCACAAAATAACATGTGAACACATTCATCATGTATTCTTTTAAAACATTGCAACATCTTGAATTACCATAAAACCTTATTGATTACATTCATGATCCCTTATTCCTAAAAGAATAATGGATATTCTCCTTCAATCCAAAAATGTTGTAAACCCCAAAAATGATTGAATATACAAATCATTAATCAGTTTCAAGGTAGCCAAGAATATCAAATATAATTTATCCAAATCAATCATGTATTATTATAAAATCACTACCCCGATATCAAAACCATATTATGGTTTATATTTCTCTCAACCATCTATTTCCCAAACAATTAACCTACTATTGAGTCACTTTTCTTTAATCTAGACAATCTCAATTCCTTGATGAAATAGTATAGCAGTACAATCCTTATATACTCCATAATTATTATAACAAGTACATTTTTGATACAACACTAAAATGACATAATCAACATAAGAACTCTAATCCTTCCTTTTCATTTGTGGTAGTATCATAACTTGATTATTATCCAATAGCATCATTTGTGGCATAGTCTGATGATTGGGACATTGGTTTTCATAATGTCCAAACTCCTTGCAATTGAACCATTGTATATTTGAATCCATTTTCATACCCTTGGAGTCACATACTTTGTGCCCTTTTACTCCACACTTATAACCAACTCCCATTCATTTCAGGCATGTTCCAGGTTGTATCTTCCTATAGTTATCACATATGGTAAAATTATTCTTTTCCCTCTTCCCTTTATCCATCTTTCTCTCTTCCATACTTTTCGTCTCTTGCTTCCCTTCATAGACATAGGACTCAGTAAACTCTTTACTTATCTTATTAACACATGATATTATTTATTCATATGATGATAATACATGGGAGACTATTTCTCTGGTAAATTCTAGATTAAGTCCATGAAATATATGATCCTTCTTTCTCTTTGGATCATGTGCATTGCTGGAGTTCTCATTCCTTATACTGGGTTCCATTTCTAAACAATGGCATACACTAGATTAGTTTATGAATAACAATAACTAATCCCAAACTTGTAAAACACTTTACATTAATTAAATAGTTTTTGGATATAATCCATATCATAAAAATGTATCCATTGAGGAAGTATATACGGATAAGAAATTCATAATGGTTTGTAATGAAAATGAGAATTATCCTAAGCATATCCCCTGGGAGTGTCGTAACCAAGATTGTAGCAAGGCCCGTTGTCATGCACAAGTTCCTGTTCAAATCTAGATCAAAGTGGTGTTTTCAGGTTTTACCCCTAGGTACATCTGTGCCAGAGCCGCCTCTACTTGCTCGTATCCAGGCATGGATGTATTTCATAGAAAACTCACAAAATCTCTACAATACCAAAATTCAATGAAGTTCTTCTATACAAATCCTCAATGTCTATCTTAGGGATATATACTCTAATCAGTGTTTATCTAACTCTAGATTCCAAGGTTATAGCTAAACATTCTCTGATACCAACTGTAACTCCCCGACCCTATTTACCCAAAGTCGGTGCATTATTTTAATACATTGGCATGATTACAATGAATCAAGTCCCGAAGGACCGATCAGTTTAGCAGTCATGGAAAATAGATTATATACATGAATGTTACATTACACTTCATAACATACAAAACAACATAAATAATCCTTTACGAACGCCATTATTCCATTGGCATAACCCTTCATATCAATCACTATACACTTCTTGAAATCCTGGGAAAAATAAAACATAGAATGTGGTGAGATCAGATGCTCAGTAAGGATAACAATATAGTGGAAACATTCATAAATAATCATAAACATTTAAAGAAATATATAACTAAAACAAAATCCTTTTAAACTTTAACGTCAGAATAATACGACAAAAATAAAATGATGTAATGCCATTTACTTATTCACATTGATATTTTACTAGTCGAATAATCTCATGGAATATCACTAACCACTTTCGTAATGATGGAATGCATAATGCCGAACATTAATTTCTGTGTCATGGCCTCGTGCGAAGACCTAAGGTATAACTATAACCGGAACCCATCCCGGAGAGCCTCTGTAACCGGACTCCAACCCGGAGTGCCTCTAATAACCGGAAACCAACCTGGAGTGCCTCTAATGACCGGACACCAACCTGGATTTCCTCTACTAACCGGACACCAACCCGTAGTGGCTCTAATAACTGGACACCAACCCGAAGGGTCTGCTGTAACCGGGCGCCAACTCGGAGTGCTTACTTTTACCGGTCCCCAACCCGGAATATTCTAGTCCAACGCATTCATCTTAAAAATATGATGAAATACAACATAAACATTCGTATTAAAACTAGCATAATAAATGCCAAAACATTAATCGTAAACCATTAATGGCATAATTATAACTCATCCATAGTCATACATATCACAAAACCATAAATAAAAAATGGAATATTTGTATCATAATAAATCAACTTCAAACATATGTAAAATTTATAAAATGATGTTTACATAGATGAAATCATAACTACTTGAGAGAAATATCTCTATTTCATGAAAACATTTAAATGTCACACAATTTGGAAAATAATTCTTTTAAAGACATTTTTGAATCATAGTGTCCAATACCACATTGAATCATTTGAATGGAATTAACATTTAAAAAAAATTCATGTCTATATAAATAAATCCTTAAAAACCATTTTGATGACATGGACATTAATGAGAAACATTTAAAAGAATATATATTTAAAACATTTGAAATGATTTGTTAGTAAAAAGTCCCTTAAAATAATCCCAATGAAAACTTTTTCATAAAACATGGATATGGATAATAAATATGTCCAAGTAGATACTTATGTAAAAACAACCTCGGATAATAAAGAGGTTGTGAAATTAACCCTTACAAATTTGGTAACTTATGAAACATACATCCCATGAAAGAGGTACCATACAATGAATATGTAAATAGATATAAATTAAATTTTAATACACAAAGAATACAATTATGGGTTGTATATACACCGCACAAAAGTTAATAGTGGAAATATGGCCTGAATCTCACAGAAATAAGGAGTGAGATGAAGACCCCTTACCTTGCACTTTCCTTTAGTCGAGGGTATGTTTAACCTCCAGTATGAAGACTATAGTATGTTATTAAATTATAACTGAACCATATTAATATTTATGATATCATACTTTATTCATTTATGACATTATACTACCCATTTAATAATAATTTCCAAGTTATATCGATATTTTGGGTAATAATCGCTTTCCTTATCGTACGTGTTTTAACTTGTTACTCATGATTGTATCACATAGATCATGAATTAAATACATACAGAATATAAAAAATGATTTAATTATCATATATATTTATAATATAAAAATATATAATAGACATATATATGAAATGGAAAACACCGCTTATGGAGACGGTAGTCCGTACGTACGGATAAATGTTGTTTCCGTTTTTACATAGTATTGAATAAGATATATGTATGTACATGAATACTTATATATATAAATATATATATTTCTAGTATCATTATAATGTCATATATTACATATTTATTAGTAATCTTTATTTTTATAATCCTCAATACATAATGAATTTTGAAATGAATCTCATCGTGTCGTGGAGACGGTAATCCGTACGTACGCACGAGCAAAAATATCATTTTTTTATATTAATATAATATATAATTGGATGATATATCATATATACAGAATAATTATCAATTTATCTTTATTATTTAAATTAATTACACATCATTATTATACCCATCCAAATAATAATATATTGAATAACAATTACACCACGACGTGGAGACGGTAAGCCGTATGTACGCACGTATGGTGACATTTCATTCAAAGGATGGATAGAATACTGAATATGGTTGTACCATATTTATAATAATATCACATTATATAGTATATAGTGGATTTATTATTTTATAATGGGAATAACAAGGAAAGAATAAGTTGAATGAGAAATGAACTTGAAAAAGGGTGGTGAAAACATTACCTCTTCTTCGAGTTCTTCTTTTTGATTTGATCAAAAGGGCTCTGTACGATGGATTTCTGATCACAATAAGGCCTCTTGGATGTAGTTATGGAATTTGAGATAGTAATTTTGTAGGGTTTGGCCGAGCCAAAAGTCTTTGAAGGTGTGAATTAATGAGAAGTGGGAGTGCCCTTTTATAAGAGGGGTGAGGGGCACCTTTGGAAAAGCTAGAAATATTATTTAATAATATATTCATGATCTGTTTATAATGCCTCAAAAGTGGATTATTTAAATTTTAAGGTGGGGATAGGTCTAAAAACACTCAACCAATAGGATTTAGAAAGGTTTGGGTTACAATATTAACCTAATCTTTAAGTATTAACTCTTAGTTAATTAGTTTCACTTTTACAATGCTCTTTGTATTTTTATATTATATAGTTAATAAAAATACTATATACATCCAAGATACCCCCAAGTACTCCATTAATGAAACACATATCATGATATAAGTCTCTTGATCGAACATTATATTTTTAGGAATTTAATATCAATTAATAATATAATATTTGTTTTAAAAACACTTTTATGTCAATTTTGACAATATTCAATAATTTATTTTTGTAGAAATCATAACATAATTATTACTTCAAACAAAGTTAATTAAATAAATCCTGACATGTCATATTATCCATGAAAATTATTGGTATTTATTAAAAGTCTCAAATTACATTTATTTGTGTATTTATAATATAAATTATTCTTATTATTCATTTATTAGGTAATTACTGAATTACTATTGTGTCATAAATAAATTAAATTATATAATGTCTAAAAATAATAAATAAACTACTATAATGTAGGAAATATTCTAATATTTCTAATGAATATTTATATTCTAAAATCAAACATATATAACCCAATGTAAACAGTTTTTTTAAAAGATATATGCTTATGTCATTTTTGTATTTATTTTAACTCAATTAAAATAATGTGTCCCTATCACCTACAAGTGACTCCATGGTGTCCCAAAATCAACAAAAATATTATCATGGTCGGATATGTATCCACCAATAATGTTAGGACACGTTTTAGGGTAATTTAGTATTATTATAATATTATTTATTAACCCTTATTTACCAGATTTACCCTTTAACCATGGTAAATAAAATATTTACCGAAGTAATTATTCAAAATGTATAAAAATAAAAGTTAACTATTTACACAATTTGGAAATCCTGAATCCAACTATTTAATCTATTTTCCAAATTCAAAACACAGAAGTGGCAGAAATTAATTTAAAATTAATTTCCGCTGTCAAAAAAAAAGCGTGTTTTTAATAGATAATAACTATCAAATGATTGACACTTGTTCATGTCCGGTTTAATTGTGAATTTATTTCCAATGAAAAAAATTCTATTAAATGGTAAAAATATATTCTAAATATACTTTAAAACCACTCAAATTATTTTGATTAGAAAAGTTGTTTTTAATTAAAATTTAGTAATTTTCACTATTCATCAAAATATAAATGTTATCTGAAAAGTTCCAAAATTTTACCCTATGATAATTTCAATATTGAGAATCAATATATGAAGTCAATTTTGAGATATAAATTTTATAAAATTTCAAAAAGTATGTATTACTATTCATTAACGTTTAGTTTGATTGGTTGTAGTGTGTGTTAGAATCCGAAGTTGCGTACAACACACACTACTGTATTATTGAAAGAGAAGAGTACCGTGGAAGCTTGGGGTGTTACCTTTTATATTTTTGATGTCCCCATTATAAAGAATAAAATTCTTTATTCAAATTTAATATATAAAAGTTTAAAATATTAGATTTTAAAAAAGGGTTTTCCTATCAACAGTTGGTAAAAGTGCATTTTTTGAAAAATACATTTTTTATATAAAAAAATGAATTTGTTCTTACATTATTTCTAAGAAACTCATAATATGGATTCTAAAATTATAAAGATTATATAAAGTTTAAAATTTATTAAATACTATTCATAACCAGTTTTGAACGGCTTGTTTGGTAAGTCATAGTGCGCTTGAACTCGGTGTTGCGTGCAGTGAAATTTATTGAATTATTTTGAAGAAATAACACACTATGAAATCTTGGGGTGTTACATAAGACATGTTTTTTATGTATAGGATGTATTTGATTCATAAACATAATTATATTATGTTCATCAAAATTATTTTTAACCATAAAATAAATATTATTCTTGAATGATTATGATTGGGATTTAATCTTATCGCGTTCATGGAGATGGTAATCCGTACGTATGCACGAGCGACAATATCATTATATTGATGGTGAAATTATATGTAATTGGATGGTATATCATATATAAAGAATCATTAAAATGTTATATTTTGTTTTCATATTAGTTATACTCATTATTATACCAATCCAATTAATGACGTGTTTGAATAATAAACTACACCATGATGTAGGGACAATAATCTGTACGTATGTACGTATGTTGAAATTGTCATTTATAGGGTGGATAAAATAATTAATATGGTTGTAACATTTTTATAATAACATAAAATTATATAGAAGATACAAATTTTCTTATTTTATAATGAAATCAACAATGAAATCAGAAGTGGAAGAAGAAAAGAACTTGAAAGAGGTGATGAAATATTTACCTTTTCTTCGAATTCTTCGTATTCATTTGATCATGAGGGCTATCTAGGATGGCTTTATGACCAAAGGATGTCCCCTAAGAAGAAGGGAGGAAATCTCGGAGTATATTTGAGTAGGTTTGGGCCTAGAAAAAAGGCTCTGGAGTTGTGAATCTAAGAGAAGGGGGCGTGTCATTTTATAAGAGAGGTGAAGATCACTTTAAGAAAAACATAAAATATTAATTTTAAAATAATATCATTTTCGGTTTCTAATAACTCCAAAATGAATTATTTAAAGGTTATGGTGGGTATGGATCACAAATTTCTCATCCAATTGGTTTTAGATTGATTTAGGTCATTATATAAACCTTATCATTTAGATTTAAATCTTAGTTATATAGTTTGTCATTTACCATGTCTCTTTTTATTTTTATATTATATGGTTTATAAGCATGCTATAACATTCCAAAATAACCCAATGTGGTTCATTATTAATATATATAACGTTATCTAAGTCCTTTGGAAAAACCTTAAATTTTTAGGAATATTATATCTATTAATAATATAATATTTGTTTTAAAAACTCAATTATGTCAATTTTAACACTATTTAGTATTTGTTTTTTTTTGAAAGACATTAAAACAATATCACCTCGAATAAAATTTATTTAACCAACCCTAACTTGTCATATTAATGTATCAGATTTTTTAAATTCATCAAAAGTCTCAATTTACATTTATTTTGATATTAATAATATCAATTATTTTTATATTTCACTAATAAGGTATTTACTGCATCATCATTGTGTCATAATTAAAATAAATTATTTAAGGTCTAAAATTTATAAATAAAATACAATTATATAGGAATTATTATTTTCTTTATAATGAATATTTATATATGAAGTTATATTATGTATAACCCTATATTAAAAACGGGTTTGTTATTAAATGTTGAATTTGACTCTTTTAACTCTTCTTTAATTAAAATAATATAAATGTCCTAATATAATTTTTGTGGACCTAAGGGGGACATATTTTATTCCTAGGGTTGTGTTAGTCGAATTAAACATATAATAGAGAATTAGGACATGTGTTAGGATAATTATAATATCATTTGTACCTTTAATTACACTATTTACTTTTAACTGTGATAAATAAAAGTAAAAAGTTACTATTCATCAGAAATGTTTTTCATCTTATTGAAACACATTTTACTTACTAATATCAACTATGTCTCTCGAAAATTTTAAATTAAAATCAGATAAGTGGTAAAATTAACTCTTTGTATAGCTCAATCTGAATACTTGAATGAATGTTATTGTTATTGTAAAATTATACCAGAGGTAAATATTGATCCCACAAACCTTGAAAGTCAAGTAATCAAGATCTAAAAATTTCTTCAATGGTATGAATAGTTTGTTTTGATTTTCTATCAGTTTGATGGTGGTAGGCAGTGCTCAAATGATGTTCAATATCATGGGCCTTCAAAAATTGTTTCTAAAATCTTGTTTTAAAATGGGGATCCGGATCCGAAAAAATCAATAAGGGTACACCATGGAGTCTTAAAAATCATTAATATATAGTAATTCTATAAATTATAGTGGTAAAACTTCTCTTATAGCAATAAAATGTTGTAATTGGTAAGACGATCAACAATGACCCTTATTTCATCTTTCCTTCTAAGACTCTTTGGTAGCCCCATGGAAAAAGTCCATCGTAATATTATCCCATTTCAACATAGCTATGGGAAGAGGTTTCATGACTCTTCTAAGCTGTTTCCTTTCATCATTTACTTGTTGAGAAACCATACATCTCGACACCAAATCATCAATATATATCTTTATGTTGTACAACCAAAAATGTTCTTTCAAATCTCTATACATATTAATGATACCAGTGCGTATAGAGAAATTGGAGCTATGAGCATCATCCAACAATTCACTTTTTAGATCAGGTAGATCAGGAACACAATTTATCTTCCCAAATTTCAAAATTCAATCATTATATACGAATTCAACCAATCTCCCATCATTAATAGCTTTAATTTTTTTAAAATTCGTCATCATTAGTCTGGGAACTTTTTTTAATTTATTGTAAATATTATTTGGCATCCATTTGAAAAAAATTATGTCTTTCCTTCCAGGGTTATTCCTATATCCAAATTTTCTAGATCCATGAAAATAGGATCTTTTTCAACTCTCATATTCTTCTAAACACAATGATCATTTATTTTCAAAGTATCTGCCACCTTATTTTCCTTCCTTGGGTGGCAGTGTATAGTGAAATCATAATCCTTGAGTAGTTCTGTAAATATACTTTGCCTCATGTTTAGTTATTCTTGTGAGAAAGTATACATCAAACTATTGTGATCAATATAATTCTCACATTTTCAGCATAGATATAGTGTCTCTATATCTTCAATGAAAAGGTTAGAGCTGCTAACTCAAGATCATGAGGGGGTAGATTTACTCTGGAATTTTTAGCTGTCGTGATGCATAGGAAATAACTATATCATATAGTATAAGGACACAACTAAGTACTTTCTTTGATTATTCACTATAAATAACAAACCCATCGTTCCACAAAGGTAGATTTAATATAAGAGCATTAATCAATATTCTATTCAGTTCATAAAAAAATTCATCACACTCTTTTGTCCAATCAATTTTAACCCATTTTCATTTGAGCTTGGTTAATGGGTTATCTAATGGGGAAAAATTCAGGACAAAACACCGATAATAACCTACTAAACAAATAACACCTCACAACATAGTTATACTTGTTGTTTCTAACCATTCTTAGATTTTCTTTTTCATAGAAGGATCAAAAGAGATTCCATATTTAGAGACGATATGACCATGAAAAATATCTGTTGAAGCCAAAATTCACACGTGTTAAACATCCCATATAATTCATTTCTTCTAAGAGTATTTAGGATAATGCGCAAATGATTTTTATAATCTTCGTAGCATTTTGAGTATACCAAGATATCATCAATAAATACCAATATAAAATCATCAAGATATTCCTTGGAAACTATGTTCATTAGACCCATGAAAACAGAGGGTGCATTATTCTGAGAAAAAGGAATTATTGTAAATGTGTAATTCCAGTACCTGGTTCAAAATACTATTTTCAGAAATTCTTCCTTCTTCACACACAATTTATGAAATCCCAATATAAGTTCAATCTTGGAAAAATATTGAGCTCTATTAATTTGGTCGAATAAATCATCAATACGTGGTAGGGGATACTTGTTCTATATTTTTATAGCATTGATCTCCCTGTAGTCAATGCACAACCTCATAGATCTGTCATTCTTCTTAAAAAAACGACATGGGATCCCCATATAGAAACACTAGGGAAAATAAATCCCTTATTACTATATTTATCTAGTTTTTTCTTTAGTTTCACTAACTCCACAATGCCCATTCATTAAGGGGTCTTCGATATGGGCCTTGAACCATGAATTAAAACAATGGATACTCAATTTCTCATTCTAGAGGATATCCAAGTAAATACTATGGAAACACATAAACATATTCTTGCACAATAGTTAAATCCTCAATTCGAACATTATTTTCCTCACACATAATAATATCATTCTCATCCTCCCAAATAATTTAGTTTAGTAGAGCTAATGGGGGTGGATCTATATAAGAATCAGGTGGTGACGTTTCTACACTAAAGATAAGCACTCCTTATCATCATCGAAAATTGTAACCTCCTCATTCATACAATTTTTTTTTGTATCATGGTATGAATGAAAATCCCCTCACAAGATTGTATCAAATTCAATCATGGGTATGATGATGAGTTTAGTAGAAAAACAATATTTATATGCCCTAATGGGAACAGATTAACAAAACTTTATTTCAATGATACTTCCCTGAGGTGTTTTTGCTGACAACATCCATGTTATGTCAAAATAAAAATAACAAAATTTCATAGAAAACTGGGAAGATATGAAACAATGCGATGATCCAGAGTTAAACAAATAATTGGCCAAACTTGAGGAAACCATTAAAGTTTCTACCACCATGTCTTTCGGAGCTTCAACATCAGTAGTAGTGATCGTATATTCCTGGACATGCTCCTTTGTCCTTTTCATGAGGTATGTTATCTTTAATGTAAGGAAATTAATCTTTATAATTCCTCTTTTCTCTATAATTGCAGCATTCAACATTGACAGCCTCTTTCTTCCCCTTGAAATCAAGATATTGGTGGCATTTTTCACCACAATTATAATAGACTCCCATTCCATTCAGGAATGTACCAAGGTTTTTATTCCCACATTTACCACAGTATGGATATCAAAATTCTTCCTTCATCACCTTATTTCTATTTCCATAGTGTTAAGCATATATCTTTTTCTCTTTCCTTGTTTTAAAGTCGTATGACTTAGAGAATTCTTTTTCTGTCTTGATAGTGCATGAGACAATATCTTCGTATGATAAGAAGGATTTTAAGACTAATTATCACTGGAGAAATTGTTTTAACCCATTAAATAATTGATAAATCTTACTCCTGGGTTACGTATATAATCCATAGCATGCCTTGCTATCCTCATAAAGTTAGCCTCATATTTTGCAAAATTATCATCCTCTTATTTCATCAGACTCAGAAATTTTCATTCCATATCCACTCGATGGTCATGAAGAAAGTATTTTACTAAGAAAATCTATTTAAACTCCCTCCATTCCATAAGTGATACTTATTTATCCTCCATTGTGTGTTTAATTAATGACCACCATTGATCTGCATATCTTGTGAGACGATAAAATGTCAGGAAAACTTTTTCCCTTTCGCTACTCCCCAATGTGTGAAATATTTTCTCTACGGAATTTATCTAATTCTCAGATACTAATGGATTTGTTCTCCCATTGAATTTTGGGGGTTGTTTCCTCATGAAGTGGTCTAACATTGATCATCGACATTGTGGATCAGGGAGCTCAATATGGGTAAGGTTATTACCCATAACCTGAGTGAGTTTTCTAAGAATGGTGACAAACGTATCAGCACCAACTACATCACAACCTCCACTATAATTATCAAGAGTAGGAGGGAAATAATTACATGGATTTCGTGCATTGATACAGTTTCTATTCCTTCCACTAAGTGCCATTTCCATACAATGGCATACACTAGATTAGTTTATGAATCACACTACATAATTCCAAACTTATAAAACACATAACATAAATTGAAAGGTTTATAGATACAATCCATAATAAAAAAATGTTTTCATTGAAGATTTATATACTCATAAACCCTTTACAATGGTCTGTAAAGAAAATGATAATTATCTTAAGTATATCCACCAAGAGTGGCATAACCTTGAGTATAGAAAGACCCATTGTCGTCCACCTGTTATCGTTCAAGTCTATCTTAAAGCGATGTTTTCAGGTTTTACAAATAGGTATATTTGTGCCAGAGACACATTTTCCTACTTGAATCTAGACAAGTATGTATTTCTTGAAAAACTCACAAAATCTCCACCTTACATGAATTCTGCGATGTTCATATATACTAATCCTTAATTTCTATCTTAGAGTAGTGTTCTCTAATTAGAGTTTTTCTAAATATATTTCCCATGGTTTTCACTAAACATATTATGAAACCAACTATAATAGACAGACCCCAGTTACCTAGATTCGAAGCAATATTGCATAACACTTTCATGATATATGGAATCATGTCCCAAAGACTGATCAGTTTAGTATCCTTGGAAGTATTAGATACATTCATAAGTTTTACATTACATCATCAAATAAAAACATCGACACCATTTTTTCCAATTTTTAAAACACTTACATCCATAGCCTTTCCCTGCAGGTCAACCGCTAAATAATACTTCACATACTGAAAAAAATAAAACAAAGAAAGGGGTGATCTCAGATTCTCAGCACGTATAACAATATAGCGAAAACATTCATAAATAAGAAAAAACATTTAAGAAAATGTATTAGACTAAAATAAAATCCTTTTAAACTTAATCACCATAATAATATGGAACATATAAAATCAAATAATTACATTTACTTATTCTCGTGGAAAATCTACTAGTCAAATAATCACATGCAATATAAATAGCCACATTTATAATGAAGGAATTCATAATTCCAGACTTTATAACCATATAGTCAAGGCCTTGTGCTAAGTCTGCAAATAATATTTTGTCAAGGAAATCTGCCAAGACACTATTGTGTCTCATAATACCAACTGTTGAATCGATGAGCTATAGAGGTATTCACCTGTCACTTACAAATTCTAATTCATTCCTCATATGAAAAGGTTTAAACAAAACATAAACATTCGTATTAAAGCTAGCTTAAAAAATGTCAATACATTATCCATAAACCATGAATGGTGTAAAAATAACACATCCACAGTCAAACATATCAATAAAAATTCAATACAATATTGAAGTTTTGTATCACAATAAATCAACTTCAAACAATATTAAAATCCCTCAAAGGATGTTGACATAGATGAAATCAAAACATTTTTAGAGAAATATCTCTTTCTATTTTGAAATAATTTAAAAGTCATATAATTATAAAAGAAGAAATTTTTTTAAATTCATTCTTATAAGCTTGTATGGGATGCTTTGACATTGTAATAGTGGTCTAAATTTTCTACAACCACCATATATGACAAAAAAATAGATTCTTACCTTAATTTTGTCGAAAAGGTTATAAATCACCTTGTTTGGAAAACAACAGAAAGAGTCCTTTCAAAAAATATGTGGTAAAATAAGGGTATAAATGACTATAACATATATTCTAGTAAATATTAACAGTGTTTTGAATTACATTTTTATGAAAACAAGAATGTGGGTGATGAAGAGGTCCCAGTAGATACTTACGTAACAACAAACTCGGATAATAAAGAGATTGTGAAATTAACCCATCATTTGACTTTTCCTTAGTAAATGGTATGTTAAACTCCTTTATAATATTTAAAACACTACTATTAAATTATAAAAGAACTATATACAAATATATGATATCATATATGATCTTATAATATTTATTTGTTAATAATATTTTAATAGTATCATCGTTTCAGGTGTTAACAGATTCGTTTTCTTTTATATGCTTGGTTATGTAACCCATATTTTTTATGGATAAGATGTATTTGATTCATATACATAATTATATTATGTTAATAAAAATTATATTTAATCCTATAATGAAAATTATTTGTCAATGATTAAAATGAGTAATTAATATCATTGCGTTTTTGGTGACGGTATTCCCTATGTACTTACGATTGACAATATCATTATATTGATGGATAAATCATATGTAATTGGATTGTATATAATATATACAAAAAAATTAACATGTTATATTGATTATTAAATCAATTATACTCATTATTATACCCTTCCAAATATTGAAGTGTTTGAATAACAAACTACACCATGACGTGGAGATGGTTATCCGTACGTAGGCACATATGGTGACTTTGTCATTTATAGGATAAATAGAATAATGAATTTTGTTGTACCATTTTAATAAAAAAATCACAGTATATAGAATATATTATTTTAATTATTTAAGAATGTAAACAACAATGAATGTGGAAGTGGAAGGAGAAAATAACTTGAAAGATGTGATTAAATATTTACCTCTTCTTCAGGTTCTTCCTTTTGATTAGATCAAAAGGGCTCCTTAGTTTGGCTTTCTGATCAAAATAAGAAAACTAGAATAAAGGGATAAAAGTTTGGAGGATATTTGGGCATGTGTTGGCCGAGAAAAAGGGATTTGGACGTGTGAAATTAAGAGAAGGGAAAGTGACCTTTTATAATAGTGTGAGGGTCACATTATGAAAATCCTCAAATATTATTTTATAATAAAATCATTTTCGGTTTCTAATCGATAAAAAATAAATTATTTAAAGTCTATGGTGGGCATTGGTCGCAAAACTCTCAAATAATTGGCTTTAAACTGGTTTAGATCATCAAATTAACCTTATCATTTTTATTTAACTCTTAGTTAAATAGTTTTTCATTTACCACGTCTCTTTGGTTTTTTATATAACATGGTTAATCAACTTACTATAACATGACAAGCGAACCCCATGTAGTTGATTATTAAAATAAATAACCTTATCTATGTTTTTTTTCCAATCCTTATATTTTATGATATATTATATCAATTACTAATCTAATATTTGTTTTCAAAACACTATTATGTCAATTTTGACATTATTTAGTATTTGCATTTTTTTGAAAGCCATAAAAACAAATTCACTTTGAATGAAATTTATTTAACCAGTAATATCATGTAATATTGACCTATTAAATTATTGGAATTCATCAACTGTCTCAATTTACATTTCTTCGGATATTTATAATATCAATTATTTTAATATTTCATTATTAATGTAATTACTGCATCATCATTGTGTCATAAATAAATTAAATTTTTTATTGTATTAAAATTATAAGTAAAATACAATTATGTAAGAAATATTTTTATATTTATAATGAATATTTAGATACCAATTTATATCATGTATGACCCTATATTAAAAATGCTTTAGTTAGTAAACATTGAATTTAACTATTTTAACACATCTTTAAATAAAATAATAATAAATGTCCTAATATAATCCAATTGGACCAAAGGGGATCATATTCTATTCGTAAGGTTATTTTTGGTCGAATTAAACTTATACAATAGTATTATGAAATTTTTTAGGGTAACAATTATATCATTTTCACCCTTAATTTCCCTATTTACTTTTAATTGTGGTAAATAAAAGACAAAAGTTACAATTTAGAAAAAAATATTTTCATCTTATTGAACCACACATTAATTATTGATATCAACCATGTGTCTTGGAATTTATAAATTCGACTCACAAATGTGGTAAAATTGAGTTTTATGCATATTTTCAATTGCTCCTAGGAAGTGGGTAACAAACATTTAAAAGTTCAATAAAATATTTATATATCTAAAAATATTATAAAATGACACTAATTAATTACATTGAGAAAATATAATTATTATGTAACTATTTTTTTGTAAAATAAAATTAAATAAAATATATTATTATTTGATTTAAAGTTCGGTTTTAACCAATAATGCATTGTTTTTCACTATTCATAAAAAATTAATGTTTTTAAAAAAATACTAAAAATTCACCCTAAAATAATTTCGATATTATGAATTCAAAAATGAAGTCCATTTTCAAAAATAAAAATTATAAAATTTTAAAAAGTGGGTATTACTATTCATAGTGGCTAGTTTGATAGGTCATAGTGTGTTAGAATCTCGAAGTTTCATCCAATGCAAACTATTGCATTATTTAATGGGAAACGTACCCTGGAAGCTTAGGGTGTAACAATTAGCATAATATACCTACACACACACACACACATATCCAAGATACAAAATGATGAAATGTAAAAACAATAAGTACAAAATACATGAATACCACAATATCCCATTTCCATATTAAAATAGTTAATGTAATGGAAATTAAACAGGGTTAGAAAACAGGACAACTTAAAAGGGTCTATTGACCACAAATTCCAAACTATAGATAAAGGTAATGCGATTATATAATGAAGCCATAAGAATAACCCATCCAGTCTGATCCCATAATTCTTTGTCTGGTCATTGGAATTCCCCTGACTTTATCAAATGTTCTATCTTCTGTACATGACACAACACCTGTAGGTATATCCCTTATAGGGGTGAGTATAACAATACATAGTTAGCCACCCCAATACAACAAAGTAATACACAATGAAAAATAATAGTTATCTCTACGCAAGTATATGACTACAAGACATATAATAATAAATATATATATACTAAATATATACCACACATTATAGCGTAATACATAACCACTGCATACTAACATTGGGGATATAGAATGATGATTTCATAAAGCACTCAGCTAGGAGAAAACATTGTTGTGTTTGATAGAACTGATGACCTCTATTTGAGAATTACTTTTCATTGTAAAAATTCACGAGAGTTATACACTAGTAGATATGAAGAGAGAGGTAAGCTACATCAGATGAGGATCACAACTAGTAATATGCGAAGACAAAATCAAATCCATCTAGATTAATTTTATTTGTATAGGATCGATGTCCGATAATATTGGCCACATCAATAACATGGAATCTACATAGCGAAAGAAGATGAATAGAGGATCTCGCACTAGGCCACGTGGGTGACTCGAAAAACAATTTTCAAGATTCGTTAAAAAAGGATCATACTCATATGAGTAGGAAATGATACCAACCAACCTTCATGGAGGTGATAAAGAGAACAAACCATAAATAATGTCATCCAATATATGATGGATGAGATAATAAATACATGTATAAATGGTGTATATGATGTGTATTAGTCACACATATCTTTTCCTAAGACCCTGGCTACTACCTGTGTAAACACATCGTGTGACAAAAAAACATGTCTCAGATAATAAAAATCATTTTTCTCGAAATGACCCTTTCAATGTAAGGGTCCCAATGCTATTGAAGGATCATCAAATGGGGACACTTTATTAATGTTATGCAGGATTTATGTTTCAATAGAAGGGGTTCACTAGGCCGTGTACTAACGAAACAGCCTGTCCACTAAGCATGGCGATCAAGTGCTGTAGGTGACTGCCAAAAACAACCACCCCAATCAGTGCACCCCATACAAGACAACCCCACAGTCAATCCGTGTGATCACATGGCAGTCGACCTTTTGACCACCCCTGGTCGACTCGATGCCCAAATGTGATCCGATCATGTTAGTTGGGTCCAACCCAACATGTTGGGTATAACTTGATTTTCTTCACATGGGCATGTCCCACTCTATATGGTTTCACCTAGCCCAAATTTAAAATGACCCCTTTCCAAGTGGCCACTGTATCTCATTGCCCGAACATGTTCCTCAGCTCTGTGAGAAACATGGAGATGCCGGCTACATCCGCAGAATGCTTTTGTCATTGACAGCTTCTATGTCTACCACCTACAGTCCCCACACTTCTTTACACAAACTATTTAGACTACCACACTTCCTGTCACTACAGAACTATTCCGCGTTGCCACCTCATTAGGATATTGTGCAGGTGTAAATTTCCACATACAACTGAGTGACCATCACTGACCAAAATTTATAACTATCATATATCTATGATCCTTGAGTCCCTAAATACATAGATTCGAGTTATTGTGTCGGTCTACTTCCAATCCGGTGGTCCGATCACATTTGGAGCCTCTCGGGAATTTGGAACATGGCCACATGGGTCCAACGCTAAAGAACGTGACAAATTAGGGACATAAAACCGTGAAGAACAACTTGGGGAATGAACCTTGTCCTTTTGTTTGTTACATCCTCAATCCATTTTCATTATTATGAAGAATGAAGAATAAAAAACATTCAATAAATTTAAATATAATAACAATCCATGTATCAGTTCTTATTCGTTTAATTGATATGTATTCATCAAATATTAATAAATAGATGGAAATAATAAAATATACATCCTACATACTCTTTGGATCAATTTTTGATGAATAATATTTGTGTTTTCATCATTGATGAGATTTTTGAACACTTATTTGGGTAAAGATCCACAATCCATTTGATCAATCGTCGTTCACTAGAAATGATCTACAACCGAGGTCTAAATCTGAAGGGTTTGAGTGGAAAACCCTCAGGAAATTATATAACAATACATTTAATGGATAAATGGTGACAACATAAAAAAAATTATAAAAAAAATTATTCATAAGTTCTCTCCTATTGACATTTTCTACAGATGACCAACGAAAATAAATTTTTGTCGCTCCTAGGGTAAAGAAACTACAATGAGCTTTACTATGCTTATAATTCTGATATGAGATCCCATTTAAGAGTTATTATACTTTTTTTTGAAAAAAATGAATGCATGTGCTATTAAAAGTTTATAAATTTTTAGACATTTGTTCTTGGAATATATGACCTCATAATATAATGTCTTCTCAGCACCTGGCCTCGACATTAATCTATATATTTTCTAAAAATAATACATGGAAAAACTTCAGAGGTTACATTCTCCCCACCATGAGGATTTACACCCCCCAAATCAAAAACAAAGGCTACACAATTTAACAAGGGTCCTCAAAGAGAAATTAATCCTCAAAATCCCATTTGATCTTCTAGATATTCTTATGCCACAACAATTAACACACCCCATGAATCGATTACCCATGAATGATCATATCCTATAGATCGTTGATATCCACTAGGTACTCTGCAAAATGTCATTCCATCCATGATGTTCAGATCACCCTATTTGATGGTGTGCAATGGGTCATGCATGTACTTCCTCAATTGTGACACATGGAAGACATCATGTACATAATCTAACTATATTTTTAGAGCCATGAAGTACACCACCTCTCTATCTCTACATAGTATCTGGAAAGGTCTGATGATCCTTGGAGATAAAATACTACAGTAGCTGAATTTCCCTAATCCGTTTTGATATGACATCTAAAAGAACTCATGGAATATTTCCTTGTACTCAGTGGTCCTCTATCTCCAATCATAATAATACTTTTGACAACTTTGTGTAGTTGTCGTCCGATTCAGGATGATCCTCACCTTCTCTTTTGTAGCTCATACCAACTTTGGGTCCTTGAGAGTTGAGTCTCCAAGGACAGTCTAAGTATGTTGTAACCTATAGGGTCACCCATACAAGGACATGAATCATGACATACCAATGGTGGAGTGATAAATACTGTAGTATGAAATATTTAACATTGTATAGTGATCCAACCAACATCAAGAAAAATATGACATGCAAGCTTGCAGCACTTCCTCTAGAACCAGAATGGTTTTCTCAGTTTGTTCATTATTCTATGGGTGGAATATTGTGCTCCTGAATAACTGATTCCCAAATGTCTCTAAAAAAACTATCAACAATTTGGATTTAAAAAATCACCACGACATGAAACTATCGTTAATGGGACTCAATGAAGTTGAACTATCTCGTACATGTAGATCTCAATTGAAATGTATTCTCATTTATCTAATATGTGGAATATCGTGTTGATTATGTCAACAATCAACAAGATGGAATTTTTGTCCCTAGATATATGTGGTTAAGCCATCATTATGTCCATTGATATCCCATACCACTTCTATCCCGGCACCACATGGGCTTGGGCGAAACCTTTTGGAACCTCGTGCTCATCTTTCACTTTCTGACAAGACATGCATCAAGAGTTAAAATCCAAAAATACCTTCATCACTAGTAACCAAAACTAACATTTTTGGTCTAGATTCACTATTTCCATTCCTGGATGTACCGTCAAAGGAGATGTGGGTAACTTCCTCAAAACCTCATCATGCAACACCATCGGTACCACTTTGCGCCCTTTAAAAAGTATGACGTTCTCCACAACATATAAATATCCATATAGAATATTACATGGGAAAAAATTAACATATAGAGTCTCACATTAAGTATATACAACATGCTCTTCCATTGATTTCTTTATGAGTAGAGGGTTGACAACCATTGGCTAGAGGTAACCTATTCACTCTCCATCCATAGAGGATATCTACCATCCATCTAATTGGTGAGATCCCTCATCCAGAAACTAAAAAATAGATCTCATACTGAGAATATATCCCACCATGTTTCCCTTCCGATGTGTATAGAAAATTTATGTGACATAATCCTGGAGGAGTATTTCAATTTCCTCTTTCCAATGTTCATATCCTCTTGAGTCATTACGCGGTCGTGGTGGCCACCTTAGTACCACTAAGAGCTGGAGGCACCCCCTCACCATTTCTCCTCCTGATCCTTTAGGCCAATCTTCTCAGATTATTGGAGCTTTTCCCTTGGATCCACATATGGATAATCTCTCCTCCATCGAAGGCCTCAGAGGGATTGCAACATACATGTTCCGATGCTCTTCTAGTTTGGTTTTGGAAGGATTGTCGTCTTCTCCTGGGCTAGTACGTGGTCTTAGGTGGCATCCTCTGGAAATATTGGTGCTGATGATGTCCTCTTCCCTTCTCTGTGATCTTGGGGGCAGCTATCTACTTGCATCTGGTGCGGTTTTCTGTTTTTTTGTTTCCCTCATTCATTCAGTGCGGATCTGGTCTGGTATTCTGGTCTAGTTGGTTTTCCCCTATCACAGTTTCCTACTATGGATGATGGTGGGATGACGATGCATTGGGGTCGTAGCTAGTAGAAATTCAAGTCATTCTAGTTCGTGGTGAGGCAGATCAATGAAGGTGGGTGGCACTACGGTGAGTGTAGGGCGGCGTGATAGTCAAGGTTGTGTGTGTATTTCATGGGATGTTTAGACTTGGGCTGGGTTTCCTGACCGACCAGTTTATGGTTTATGGTTTTTTGATGTTTTATGTTCATTTTATTCCCTTTTGAATGGGTCTTGACTTGGGCATGACTCCATTCTGGGCTCACTTATGGTTCCCACTTATTGTTCGGTTCTCACTATCACAAAAAGTGACTACTATGAAAAAGTTAAGAAAATCCAGTTAGATAATGATGAAACATATAATACTACATACATAAAACCCTCCTCCAGAAATCTCAAGATCATAGAACTGATCAAAATCTACCAAAATTTTATAAATTCCTACTAGAACCACTTTATCCACGTGAAAGGATACCCAATTCGATTCAAATCTATTATAGGTGTTGATATCCTAGAGAAATTAGGTATGAATCTCTAGTAATATAATGTTTTCCTGAGGACACATCAATCATCTATCACACTCCTAGGTGGATCCCATTCCGTCATTGCCATGACTTGGGCTTGGTCAACTACCACTCAATTATTTAATATTACATGTCCTAGAAAGTGGAAAACATAAATCCTAAACATGTACATAGGGAGTTTCCCATAATTCTGGAGCACTATAAGTACATCTTGAATCATCCATAAGTGTATCATGTGATCCTCCTCAAATGTTGAGTAGACAAAGATATAACTGATATAGACTACAATAAACCATTCTAAATATTGGTAAATGGTCCAGTTCTAGATTCCCATGAAAACTATTTAGGTGTTCGTCAGGCCAAAGGGAATCTCCATTTACTCATAGTCATAGTAATTACACTTAAAATCCCTCTATGGTGTATCCTGGTATCGTACTCACAATTGGCAGTTGCATGATCGAAGGTCAACCTTTGAGAACAATTGCACCCCTTTCAACTGACCAAATAGGTCACCGATCAGTGGTAAATGATACATATTCTTTATGTTAACATGGTTCATGATCTATTAGTCCACAAAAATAACCATGCTCCAATTATACATTTTTGGAAAATAAAATTGGGGAATCCTAGGGTCAAACAATGGTTCTCATGATGCCCTTCCTCTAAAAAACCTTTAATTCAACCTCATCTTGAGAGGCTCTGCGGGAGATATCTGATATGTTGGTATAGATATTTGTGGTCCCCTAGGGTGTAGATCAATGTATAATTATATATCCTAGTATGGAGGTAATCGAATAACATCTTCAGGGACAACATCATTATTTTCCTCTACTACTACTGGGAACTGGAAACTTATAATGGCTGAGGCACTAAGGGTCATCCTGGACAACTGATGACTAATTGACAAAAACCCTTTATGCATGTATCCATTTTGTGCTGCATGGGTTTCATTTTTTTCAAGAAAATGATAAAATCTTTCCATCCTTGTGTAAACTACAAACTCGTCACCTAAAATAGTCAATCTGGGAAGGGATTGATGATAATAAATCTATACCATGAATGACATCATAAATCTTCTATATTGATTCCATGAAGTTACAACAAAAAAATAACGCCTCTAAGGTTTAGGTCATGCTACCATCATAGATGTGTGATTGTCCAGTCTTCTCCAGCAGGTGTCTTCATGTGCAATGGTCGAGTCAAATATTCAAATAGAATCTGCATACCTCATATAAGATATGTGGTTAGAAAGGAATGAGTAGAAAATGTGCCTATTAGTATGGAATCTAAATTAGAAATGATACATATCGTACATCATATCATTCCTGGAGCCCATGGTTCAATGCCTCAATCTCATGTAGTCATCCCCACCCCTGTCCTCATGCCCCCTTAGCCTAGTGTGGACCACAAGGGGGGTGGTGGTGGTAGTAAAATGAAATTTTGACCACCTCATGCTACTCTCCCATATCCTCTTCGATGTCCACCACCTTTTAGATCTTCCTACTCTAATAATTGTCTCTTCCTTCGTGGTCTATCCACATTATCCATTTGAGAAAAATGGAGGGTTGGAAAATATCGAGTGAGATTCCCCTTACAATCACATGAATAGAACAACCTATCCCAAGGAAGACTGGACCCACCCTATGAGAAATGAACTAACGATCCTTTATCTTGGGACCTTTTCACGAAACATCTCCCACATATGGATACCTGAGAACGATGTTTTACACGTATTGATGGGGAATATACAAATCCATATCCACTTCTGACTATCATCAGCTATATCTACTCATCCAAGAAGCTTTCAACCACCAAATCTCTCTATAGAATCCCAACATATATCAAAATGCATAGAGGGTTAATGCTAGCTCAAATTTCTCTTGGTACACCTCGCTTGATGTTATGAGCCCTAATTTACTAATCTCTATCCATACCCATCCTGTACTAGAAATGTTTTATGAAAAAAAATGAATAGTGACCCATTATTGAGAGACCCATCTAGGGACGATGAATATCTTTTATATGCAAAAAGCATACTGAAATTGTTGAGAAATTCTATCTGAATAGGCAATCTAACTCTGTCAGCGAGAGATTCACCTCATTGTGAGTTTTGGTTTCCAAACTCCACCATTTCCCTTCTGAACCCTATATAAGACATTTTGCTAGGAAAACCATCTGATATGTTGGTTTCATAAAAATATTGAAAAATGGGTTTCTTCATAAATCCAGTCGTCAACTACATGAGGGTCTGGATTATCTCAGAATATGAGGGTTCTTTATCTCTAAAACTTGTAATGAACACTCAACATATGCTCCCAATCCGCTGGTACTATGGGTACCATGTGCCACTCCAAAGGGGGCGATTTGACATGTTCCCCTCATAGAGGTAACATATGTGGAAATGGTTCCATAATCAAAGCCTTCTCACTGAGGGGTTCATCCTCATGATCAAGACACTAAATCCAAGTTGGAATGTATCACAACAACATCTTGTAATAAAACAAGATATACCATGGCCATTGAGTAATTTTGGATAGTTTATTTGAGAAGGACATGGAAAACATAACCCATTATTATATGATTCATGTCAAATTATTTTCCCATTAACTAGTTTTCTCATGTTCCAAGTGAAAAAGTTATTGTTCATAGTCTTAATGTAAAGATTTATTGGCCGCCACACCAACGCTAGTGTCCTTGGCCTAAAATCTAAAGTCGAAACACGTGACACTTTTTTCCCAAACCAATCTCACAATCTCTCAATCATAAGGTAGAACTGACCACCATAGATACCACTCAGTCATGACCCATCGTATAGGTTGTTGAGCCTTGAATACCACAATCCCAACAACAATAGGCCATGGGAAAGTGACTTTCACTAAGTAGGCATATCGTAGAAATGATAAGAATATATCCTAATTTACCTATATGCACACACATATATCCATGATACCGAATGATGACAAATAAAAACACTAAGTATAAAGTCACGAAAAAAAATATCCCACAACCATAGTGAAATAGTGAAAGTACTGGTAAGTATAGAGGGGTAGGATACATGCCCACCAAAAAAATATGTAATCAACATTGTCTAATTGGTAATGAAATGTACTTGGACTAATGTTTGAAGCCGGTGGAAAACCCCAGCCAATCAGATCTCACAAATATCTATCTGATCTTACTACACCATGGCCTCTGTCAAAAGTTCAATGTTCTACATAATAAACAAGACATGCAGGAAAAACCCATACAAGGGTGAGTATAATAATACTACGTATGACACCCTAAAACCAAAAAGTAATACACCTTGTAAAGATATAGTTAACTCTATGAAATTGTATTTCTACATATTAAATAACAAGAATAATTAGATATACTCAATATATAACACACAAAATAAGGTAATTCACAACCACTTCATACCAACACTATTGATTCAAAACAATGATTTCAAGAAGAAGAAATATCAGAGAACATATTCTTTATCCTAAATGAAATGATGATGTGTATCCAAAAAGTATTATGTGTCAAGAACCCTCATGAGAGACATTTTCTGATAGATCCAAAGAGGGAGATACAATACAACTGAAGAGAATCACAACATGAGCCATAGGATGATACCAAAAACTCCATATTATTTATCATGTGAAGTGGATCGATTTATTGTTTAAATGGCCATTTCAATACCAATAACTCTACCAATTGAACAATTATTAATAATGTATTCAAAACAATGCTTCATAGGGGATTACAAAAATAATATAAAATAATTCCTACTCAATGGATCTGAATCCCCTGAGAAGGAAATGATACATACAATCCATCATGGAAGGGATAAAGGGAACAAACCCTCACAGAAATCATCCAATATACATTGTACAATAGAATAAATCATTTAAAAAAGGAACTAAATTGTGGGTAATAGTCACATACACAATGTCCCTTGACCCCGGGTACTACCCATGTGAACATACTATTTCAGTGAAAACATGTCTGAGCTAAAACCAATATTTTCCCCTAAAGGACCATATCAATGATAGGGTCGCAAAGTTATATAAGGCTCGTCAAATAGATACACCATTTGAATGCTATAAAGGTTTTAACATTCAATGGAAGGGGGTAACCAGGCTATGGACCCACTGCATAGTCCATCCATGGAAAGTGGCAGTCGACCACCATAGTCGGTGCACCACATTGTTGACCTAACCATGTTCAATCTATTCGACCACACCATGGAGGCTCAATCTTCTATGGTCTTCAATTGTATGACTACCTTGGGGCTACTCAAGGTCTGACCTGACTCGATGAGTCTCACCAAGTCCAGTCCACATGGTCCAGAGCGGTCAACACATTTATCAGTCGCATTCCATGTGGCCTCTTCCACAACCTCATCCCACGACCTCACCACATTTTGTAGACACCCGCTGCATCTATAGCCCATGGTCCTCATTGATTACACCACAGATCCACTGCCTCCAAACATGGAACCACATTACTTGGCCTCTTCTAACCATTATGCCACATCACTAAACCATCATTCTAGTGGTTCCTTTCACAAAAAACTGAAAGTCCAATGATGCATAAAATTTGAAACTGTCGAAGATTTGGTATCCTCGTGTCCTGATATACAAAGAGAAAACATATTTTGTCTGTTTTCATCCAATCATAGGGTCCAATAATTCTTAGAGACTCCTATAATGTCAAATTTTATCAATGTTGGTTCAATGGTGATGAACGTGAAGAACATTTTAGATAAAATAATGAAGATAAACTTGAAGAAGAAACCAAATTCTTTTGTTCATTTTATCCTCAATCAGTTCTCCTTAGGGCGTATAATGAAGAACGAAAAAAATTCCATCAATTTAATTACAATTATTTTGAGCATATAAATTCATGGTCATTAAAAAAATTTCTTCATAGATTATGAATGGATGGAAAAATTGTAAAACATACATCCAACCAGTAGTTTAGATCAATCATTGATGAGTTATTGTTTTTTTGTCATTGTTGACAAGATCCTACTAATCCGTTTGGCACAACATACCATGATCTATTATATTTGTCATAATCCACCAGGTAATATCTCTATAGTTTGTCAATATATATAGGGTTTGAGTGGAAAACCGTGAGGAAATTATAAATACATATATTTAATTGAAAAATGGTGGTTGCGTCAAAATAATTTTTATAAAAAATTTTTGTTTATAGTCTCACACTCAGTGACTTTATCAATAGAAAAACAGTACTGATAAAAGTTATGTCACACCTAGGCTAAATCCATTAATCAAATACTAATAGTTCCTATACATTTCTGATATGGGAACACATTTATGATTTATTACATTTTTTTCTAAAAAATGACTGCACATTCTATTAGAAGTGTAATATTTTTTTTAAAAATGTTTTGGCTAAACCAAGCCTCCGAATCTGATGCGATCATATCTCATGATCACAAAACTAATCTATATAATTTCTAAAAAATACATGGTAAAATATATGAGGTTACAGATTCTATTGGAAAATTATTTCAATTTATAACTTCATTTTAATCAATAGAAAGGTTATTATAAGATACCATATTTTTTCAAATTTTTTTCTTTTACATTTATTTGTTTGATCTTTATGGTGTTTCATGAAGCTATTTAATAGTAGTTAATTTTTCTATAATAAAATTTTGGAAAAATAATTTTTTTTTGCTGCTCATAATGTAAATCTAGTAAGATGTTAGTGGTGTTTTGTAGACATGGAGAGTCAATAAGGCCACAAGAATTCCAATAAAAGAAATTGTCCATCCTATGGGATATGAAATGGATTGGTAAAACTATTGGAGTCCCACAAACAGAAAAATATGATCCGGGTATAGTGAATTTCCTATAGGAGACCCATCAGGCACCTTGTATAAATCCCAATCATCCAGAAACATTGTAGGAAAATTGTGGTTGGTTAGTTGTTCTCATCATCATACCGGTGGAAGCATTATGATCTATGATTAAGAGGGTGTTAGATGTAATTTATACCATTAATCCATTTAAAACAACTATTAATCTCTAATTCATTAATAATTTGGGTTTTATGTACTCATAATTATCATTATTGATCTAAATATTTTTATGACTCATCAATTTAACTCTATATTCCAATGATCAAAATCTGTATGTCTCTATTATTTTAAAAAAACTCATATTTTTCCTCCTTTGATCCACTTCATCAAACCATGATGTCTCATTTCAAACACTATCAATAATTGTTCATTTGGTTTAATGTTAATCCAAATTACAATATCAGTTACCCTCTTCTTTGATGTTGGTTGTGTGTGGTTTAAAACAACTCTATATGGTATGTTTCTCTCTTTTTTTTCCAACGTGAATCCTATGTAATTTCACTTAAATTACCTATGATAATCTATGACACATTCTAAAACAATATAATTATTATAACCTTTTACCTATGAAACCCATGGATTTCATTCTATTCATTGGTGTTGATACTGACAATCGAATCTTCACGAGAGGTGACTCAAACATTGATCAAAAGCTGCAACGTAGTTATTCTGAATGTATGTCACATTTATAAATTGTAAATTGGTCATGAATTTGATTAAAATTATTATTATCATTAACATGTAAATTTTTTTATTGGGAATGATGTAGAATAAATTGTATTGTAATTGGTAAATTTTCATGTAATTGACCTGGAAAGATAACATATTGAAATATTGTTATACTATGAAGTAAATGATAATTTGGTTTTTCTGATACATGTAAAGGAGTTGTTAAAATTATTCTTACTATATATATAATTTAATAACTTAATATAGGGAGTATCATTAGTTATTTTAAATAATAAAACCCCATGGATTTTGTAAAAAATATTATTGACTGATTAATTAAAATATTTTTCCGATTGTTTAATTTATTGTGAAATATAGACTGAAATTAAAGACGATAATTCACATTTTTTGGATTTCTTATTAGCACCTAAGTCGCGCTAATAGGGTAATTCACACTTCACATTGCGATAAGTTTTCCCTTGTCATGGTTTTGTGCCTTTGGAACATATAAGTGTCTCTAGAATTGGAATTCACATAGTGTCCAGTATGGTATGTGATACTTTTTTACAAAAGCATGGATTTATTCTTTGGGAACACATATGTATCCTAGAATGTAAATTTTCATAGATTCCAGCGTAGTATGAATACATTTTCACCTGGAAGGGTATTTCATCCAATGAAAACCTAAGAGGCTCTAGCATGGGAATTCATATAAATCCGAGTATTAAATGGTTACATGATGACTATGTGTGAGATACACTGTACATGATACATGATATGTGTAATTAATCCTAAGAATAGTTATTTTTCAATGGCATGGGTGACCAATCAAGATTAGGAGGATCCACCACATGAATGACTTATTTGGAATTATGATGAATAATGTATCACTGATATCTCATGTTAATCTTGTGTTCAAGGTTGGATGGTTTATTAAATATTGTTTATTAATTTTTAATTTACACCCCAATTTATAATAATACTTAATTCACTGTTTATTAATTCCATATTGTTATGAAACAATGGGTGTCTTACAACTAATTTTTAATAACACCCTATTTAGGATGTTCTATGTTACACATACATATTTCTTGAATACAGGATTTTTCAAGGTAATGGGGTCATGTAATTGATTTATTTCATTTATTTTTATAATTTAGAGAATGGAGCTGAACCTTTAACTGGGCTTCATGATTTGTGAAATGGGAAATTCATTATGTAGTTAGTTTTTGCTGGACAGTTGAATGAATTTCAACACATCATCTAGTATTTGATTCAGTATGAAATTACAAGTATTATTATAATTATTTGGGTTATGGTATTTAAATTTCTTCCACTTGAGTTTTATAAAATGATTGACATATCATATTTACATTTTATATATAGATTCTGTCATCATGTTATAGTATCTTCACAATGTTATATATACCCACATTTCCAGTCGGTAGCCTATGGTTTAGAAGGAGGCATTCTAGAGTTATATTTAGAATCATACCCAGTTACCTGAGGGAGAACCAGAATGGGGATGTCAAAAAGGTGCATTAGTGACCATGTTGTTTCGTTTTCTTTTTTATCATATAATTGTAGATTTTAGATAAGGATGAGTGAGGTCTTGGAATTTGGATAAGACATGGGAGTGTCTTACCCATGTATAGAGAAAAACATGAGTTCCTAGAGATGGGGTTTCTATTCATGATGTTCACCTATTACATTTATGATGTTATATCATTTTGGGAGATTCATATATTGTGTGATATTGTTATTTATTTATATTCTAAATATTTGATGGTACAACACAAGGTGAGTATGAAAACATCATGTTAGGAATGTAATAAAATATGTTGAATCAAATTATTTATTTGAGGGATAGATTATTATATTTTAGAATATTTTACCATCTGATTGATTAATGTGAACCATTGGAAGGTCAAATAATAATTAATAAATGATGCTATACTGAAATTATCATTTAATTATAAATAAATTATGTGTAATATCCTTCTGTCAGTTTTTATTTTTTGTTTTATTTAACATATGAGTTTGATATTGTTTTTTTATCTTATCATCTGATGAGAATTATGAAATTTATTGAGAAAATAAATCCACAATTCCATTGGGTTGAGTGTCTGGGGAGTTTTAACAAAAAAAAACTATGTAATATCTCCTAAAACAATCAATAATACTTGAGACCCAGATTGTTGAATATATTAAAAATGGATTCCTATTTTTCATGTGATCCATAGAGAGGGATATTGAACTCACCATGCTTATGATGTCTGGCCTAAACATAGAGATCAAGTTACATATTACAGAAACGTTAAAAGAGGTGACAGGACACCTTGAATCTGAATTCTCGATCGATTCAGTTGATATGATCATCATGAACCTGGAAACACATATATATATATATGAGGGTGGATCGTACTATTAATATTATATGAAGACCATCCAACTACTAGTATGACATAATTGAACAAAACATATCATATATGTGGTTTCTTTGAAGGTTTTCAAGAATCATTTCATTAGAATATTCTATATTGAGATCTTAATGAATTAGATTGATTATGATTTCCTGCACCAGACATAGTGGAGCATGTTTGTGATTGACTATAACAAAAATTTCACGGAACATAAAATTTTTCAGAATTATTTGATGTAGATGAGGTGGTTAGGATGAATTCATTCCAAGATGATATTCACTATGAGATCATGTCTCAGGTTAACTTATTTTCCCAAATAAAAATTATAAAAAATATAAATAAGGATCTCATAATTTTTGGAATCATTATTGAGTCCCCTTGTAGAAGATATGTGTTGTCCAGAAGATGAATTGGGATCTATTCATATGTAATAATATTCACTGCAATGGTTACATGTAGGGTGGTAAAAAGAAGAGAAGCATGTATATTCGGTAGTATTCTACGGACCGAGACCATGGGTAGTCTTTTAGTGTGGTAGGGATCGACATAAGAACCTCGACTATCCATTCCCAATATGGGAGTGAAAGAGTATTATTGGGATGTTCCATCTATAATGTATCAGTAGGAACACATAATAATTGAGTGGTGTAAGAGGATCTATACCAAAACAATAGTATGTGAAATACTGATATATCCCATACTAGATATATATATATATATATATATATATATATATATATTTTTCGAATTGATGATTGAATTGGGAGGTGATGTGGTACCATGATTGATAAATTTAAGTGTCATTAGATGAGTTAATAACATATGAGTCAAAAATAATCCCATGAAAGAGAGGATAGTCAAATTAATTTTATAATTTAAAAGCATATCATCATAGATATTGGTTAATCCATCATAATTGGAATGATTTTTTGACATATACCATTGATTTCCATTGGATGGATACTGGGATATCAAATCCTTTTTAATTGATTCAATTTTCAAATGGATTTTTTTTCTCTATAAAATTATCAGACTATTTTATGAGCATTGACACAAAATTAGAGATGGTATCTGGGGGTAATAGATTTTTGAAAGTGTGTTAATTATAATTTATTGGGTTCAATATCTTTTTTGGATATTTTTATTTTTTTAATGGATGTATTCAATTTGATTTATGGTATTATCTTTTTGTTTTGTATCAGGAACATGACAATTTTTAACATAAGATGGTGAATTTCTATCTCTATTGGGGAAATTATTTTCCATCCAGGATAGAGGTATCTTCAAGATGGTCATACATGAAAAATTTAGTGAAGATTGGATTTTCTCAAATCTCAGATAGTAGACCATATTCTACATGATGTTGAGATATAATAGGGTACCATTCTAGTAGTATTGGATCAATTTTAAGAATAATTTATGAAAGAGTTTTATAGCTTACCTCATAACCATTAAATATATTTCACTATAGATACTGTGTTGGTGGAGGAACATGTTTATCTCCCACCTTATTGGATTACACTAGAGTATCAATTTTATTTGATTATGTAGTTATATTATATATGTACATAGGGATTCAAACATCGTTGTGCCACAAAAATGCGTTCTCTAGTGATTTTCACTAGTAAAGATGTTAATAAACCATGATTGCGTGTGGATGGTCAGAGAATGATCCTGATGATAGAAAATAATCGGTACCCCTTCTATGCATCAACGATCTATTCGACTTACTAAGAGTTGACCAGATCTTCTCCAAAATTGGATTTGAGGTCAGGGTACCATCAGTTCATTATTAAGTTTCCAAACATTCCATAGATTGTATTTTATAGATGTTATGCCTAGTAAGAGTTTTTTTTTTGCTTTTTTAGTTTTAAAATCATGGTAGCTATATTCAACGCCATGATGAATCATAACTTTTATGCATTTTTTTACATGTTTGTTATATATTTAAAAAAATACAACATAATGTAATCCAAATCATTATACAATTATTCCCAACAAAAATGTGTTATATCGAATAAACTGAAATAACATTACATATAAAATCATATTTCAAAATTCATTTTATATATTGAAAATATTAAATTATTACATCACATCATTTTAGATGCTAGAGTATCTGTATTTGAATGATATGAATCATTAGAATTCAGTTTAATGTTTTCTTTTTCCATTTTAGAATGGATGTATAATTATTTTACTTAGGAAATCATGATGAGATGACATGGGAATCCTTGAAAAAATGATATAGTATTGGTAATCTGAAAATAATAAACCTAGGGTGCCTCTTTTACCAATCTGATAGACCATCATCAATAATGATATTTGTATTGTTTATGGGCATGAGATATCCAATTGTCACATTGTTATATGATGTAACATTTTTTATCCATATTTCTATTTAATTTCACATTTATGTTTGGGACTTCATAAGGATTTGAGGTCAAATTTCAATTGTTTAAAACATACCAACTATAGATAAAAATCCATTTAGAGTCAAGGATTTAGGTTTTTTAGGATTTTTTATGAACCTATGTTTTGAATTTCAGTGGTTCATAGTTGAATATAGTATCACTAATGGTTTTATATTATAATAAAATATTATTATCATCCATCAAAATGAATTAATGTAATGTATTACATTTATTGTATTATTATTAACCATCATGACAATTAGTTGATGGAATGTTACCACTCATTAGACCCCTCTCATATTTGAGATATCTTACTAGGTTTAGAAAATAAATAAGTAGTTGGTAACTTCATAGTGCTGATAGTAATATTTTTTGTCCACTGAATATAGTTTATATAGTATTAAGAAGGATTTTACATTTCTCATTTAGAATCTCCTAATATGGGGAAATTCTATATCTAAAATTTTATAAAGCTAACATGTAGGTTCATCGAGCTATTCAAGAAAGTGGATATGGTCATTGTAGTGGTAAACAATATTTACCTTACATAATGATAATAGTTCATTCAAGATGAATTTCACAATTTAAATCATTAGTTATATCACCCTGACATTCAGAGGTTTTATATGTGAATGAGTTTCATGTATATGGTACTGATTCATTTATAGATAATTTTTTCATTATCATAGCTAGTTTTTAGAAGAATATATAATGAAAAAATTTACATATTGTGTGATAACAATGGAACTATGAAAATGTTTCATAGGATACATGAGAAATGGAATATAGTACCTGGGATCAATAGTTGGAGTTTCTCATTTATAACCCAACATGATTACTGAAGTCAATGCTCATGGATGATTTTTTATATAGAAGTAAGGTTTTATGATCTTTTCCCTCTTCTAGGTACATTCCCCATTAAATTTTTGATGATTATTTTTTGGGGGAACTAAAGTAATCATGATAAATCATCAATGGGAATGGTTTAGAAAAGGGGATTAGAGGTGTTCAAGTACTCAAGAAGATGATCTAGTTTATTTTAGAGCTATATTATCGTCATGCAGAAACTATAGAGCTACTAGGTTAGTTGTTCCATTAAACAACCATCCAATATAACCTCAGAAGATTTGGTCTCCAATTGGAGATACACAATGGAAGGAGTGGGAAGCCACAGACTATATGATTGTATTCTAGGCTATTCAAGATCATTAAAGGACTCCATCATCCATCATGTTTCATCGTTATATGTTGGGATTATGAGTGGATGAGATGTAATCCCCACCAAAACCTATTTTACACACCCCATTACATCTACATCGTAACTTATTTTGGTTTTATAAATATTTAATGTTCACCAAGACTCTCAAGGCTTATTAAACACCTCAATTTGACTTATTGAATCATTTTTTAATTAGTTCATGACAAATTAGTAAGTCACGTTTCTATTTTGAAAATATCATCTTGTTACATTGGATCCACTTCTTCTATAATTCATAGTGTGGGTAAACCATAGTATATTGTGCAACATTATATTACAGATCGATCAGATTCCCAGACTCAATTTCCTTCCTCATCATTTGTTGTTTTTTGTGGTATAAAAAAAATGCCCTAAAATATATTTTATTTTTTTAGGATGTGAAATCTATATAATTATCTTGAAACACCATGTGTATGAATAATTATATTTGGAATATTCTGATGTTATTGAAAATATAATCTTAAAACTCCCATGAATCCAAATTGTTTTATAGTTGTTGAGGCCGAGATATCTATCCACCCTATATTTTTGCAACCATTTAACTTGGTTCTGACATGGTCTGGATTAATCAAGGTCCCATGGTTGAATTAGAAATTATTTCCCAGTATGAATAATAATTTTAATTTTCTAATTATCTATGTTTAATTGATTGGATTGATATATAATCACATAGTTTGGAATGAGATAATTGGATTATAATCAGTTATGAATGGTATTGTTTTGGAGTATAGTTTTATTAACATAAAAATGGAAATTGGATTTATTTAATATATTTAATTGAATTGATAGATTTTTTTACTATAAGTAACGTGGTTTAAATGAATAAGTGATTTAAAACAGTAAATAATCGATAATTAACAAACACTGATAATTTTTAATAGTTTTTAATGTTTTATGAATTGATGTAAATTGGATATTTTTAATTTGTTTTGAATTTAAGAAACATCCATATAATGAGAATTTGATTCATGTCTGATGTCCTCTTAGTATATAAGTTATAATAAAATGTGAATTATAACCAGGTCATGTGATATATTTTACAATGAACGGTTTTTCCGCAAGGAACATATAAGTTTATGTAACATGGATGTTCTCATTAAGCATGGTATGGTATGTTTACATTTCCCCATAGTATGATCTTACCCCTTAGGAAAACAGAAGATCTTATATCATGGGAATTTTTATAAATCCTAGTTTGGTATTGTTAATTTCCCCCATAGAATAGTTATACACCCTTGGAACACATATGTGGATCTAGTATGTGAGTTTTTAAATCTATCACTATTTCTTAGTAACATGGTCCCATAGGTTGAGATACATGGTTACGAGAGCCATGATCTGGTATATTTAACCTTGGTAAGAGAATCTAGCAAATAAATGGGTGATTCATCCATAGTATATGGATCCACCACTTAACAGATATATTCATCATCATGACGACATATTTTTGGATGATATCAGTTGTATGTATGAAGGTTGATGAATGATAGGTTTATTTTATCTTATACATTAATTTAATATTTTATTCCCTTGTTTATCATATTATTAAATAATATATTTATTCAATTTGTATGGATTATACATAATGGGATTTTTCCTTCTATGTTTTAAACACATGCTATTTGGGAAATTGTTTATTGCATTGTATGATTTTATAGATTATCATTTGGTTAAGGTAAAGGGACCATGTAGATAATTAATTTTTTTACTAGATGATATTTTAATCATCATCATGGTACAAAGTATCAGAAAAAAAAATGACTGGTTTGAAGAATTTATTATATAGTCTAGTATTGTTGGATAATTTTAATAAATTCCACTAGTCATTTATTTTTTTATTCAGTATGAAATGAAAGGATTAATTATTCATAATGTTTGGTTGTTTCTATTTACATTTCATAGTCTTAAGTTTTTTAACATGATTTTATTATCTTTTTTTTGTTAGTAACTCTATTATAATTGTATAGTATCCACACTAATTTCTATTTACCATGAATATTATATTGTAGCCTCTATCATAAAGGGATGTGTGATTGAGATATCATAACAAATCAACAATGTAACACCAGTGAGAATCAATCCATGGAAATTACAATCGTATAGACTAATAATTCATAAATTAAATTATAATAGCAGTGGTGTCCTTTAAAAATATACTTTATTTAATCCACTCATAATTGATATATTTTTTTTGAAAAAGAAATGGTTAAAACATCATTTGTTTATTGGGAAGTTGTTTTCTACTTAAAATCTATATCTATTATATAATCTCATTCCTTATAATTTAATTAATAATAATAAATGAAAGAATATCTTTAAAAACAATTACTTTAGGGAAACTAATTTTCATTGAAAATAATCATATTTAATTTTATTTTCCATACCCATTTTGTTGTGGAAATAAGAATAAGAACATTAATAATTTCATGAAAAGTAATCATTATAAAAATAATAATATTAAATTGTGTATGATTTATAAAATGATCATAGTATGTATATAAAATTTTAATTTTTAGAAAAATTGTTTTATAAGTATTAAAACATGGGGGTTTCATTAATAATTTGGATATTTTTAGAGTTAAACTAAAATAAATCTATGAGAAAAACTACATTGAGATTTTAAAAAATCATACTTGTTTTCTATATATAACATTTTAATTTTTTAATTTTTTAACAATTATTTTCATTGTATTATCCTTCACAACAGTAACCCAGAGAATGATAATTTATTCTAATGGTATCAAATCATATCATCATAAAACACATGATCCAACTGCTAGTATTCATAGGAGACAATATACATAGATAAACAATAAATTTTGTACTAAAACATAACTTTTATCAATAAAATATAGAATAATTTATTATCATTACTTGATTAAATTAATGTATGAATCATTAATATTCATGATTAAATGGGAGTTGGAGAGAATTTTAATGGAATTAATTTTATAATGTGTCAGTTTTAGAGTACAATGGAATCTAAAATGGAATAAATATTACACACAAAATATTGAAGGGAAATCATTTTAAATGATTTTATATAAATGATATCATATGAATAATCTATCAATGGATATAAAAAATTTGAAATAATTAATAATTTTTTAAAAAATAATAGATATCATATTAAAATAATGTGTAAAATTTCATATAATAATTATACCATCCTAGAATTTTCAGAGAAATAATTAATTAATTTGTATTTATAAACTGGATAATATTATTTTACTCCTCATGAAACTACTAGAAGCTGTTGTTTTCCCAACGGTACTATAGCAACAGGTTGACTAAACTGTTGCTATAGTGTAAAAGAAGCAACCATTTCCAACAGTTTGTTCGAACTGTTGGAAATGTGTATATATTCCTACGATTTTCCAATGGTTTTCCCAAAACCATTGGGAAAGAACTATTTTTTCTAATGTATACTAACAGTTTTGATAAAACATTTGTAATTAAAAGATTCTCTAATGGTTTTAAAAAACCATTGGGAATTTTTTCCACCAAATACCCAGTGCCCCAGCTCCCAGTCGGCCTGATTGCATACAAAATCCAGACCTCCTCCCAATGTCTTCTATGTCATGAAACACCATTCAGCTAAAGATCATCTTAAATCAGACAAATTTTAATTTCTACACATCAAATTAATAAGTGTTGCCTTAGTTTCAATCTTCTTTCACTTTTTGTTTTATGTCTTATGTTTTGATTTCGGCTAAATTAGAGTTATTGAGGTTGGAGTACCAAACTCCTTGTTTTGTTTTATGTTTTTTTGATCTACACATCATACATGGTAAAGGGACTCTTTAGTGGGGTTTGTTTAGTGCAGGGGGTAAAGGGTCGGTTTTATGTTTTTTGATTAGTGGGGTAATGGTTTTATTTTGTGTTTGTTTATGTATTATGTTTAGTGGGTTTTTATGTTTTATATTTAGTGGGGATTTGTGTTTTTTGTTTAGTGAAATGGATAATTCATGATAGTTTAGCATTCATAATGAATAAAATGATTTAAAATAAAAATACCCGAAGGGGGGCAGTAGGAGGGGTAGGGGGTGTCCAGGTGTGGGGGGCAGTCCATGTGGAGGTGGGTTGTCCAGGGGGTAGGGGCTATAGGGGGGTAGGGGGCTTTAAGGGTGTGGGGGAGGGGGTATGTGCCTCCCCAAGGAAGGTTGTGGGTTGTCCAGGGGTCAGGGTGGGGTGTCCAGGTGGGGGTGTGGGGTGTCTTGGGAGGGGGTGGGCTGTCTAGGTAGGGGTGGGTGTGGCTTGGGGATTTCTATGTTGGGGGGTGTCCTAGTGGGGGGGAGGATTTTTAGGTGGGGATGGGGGTGGGCTGTCCAGGTGGGGTGGGGGTGCATGGGATGGGGTGTGCACTGTCCAGGTGGGGTGGGTTGTCCAAGTGGGGGCTACATGGGAGGCGTGTGGGGTGTTCAGTGAGGGGGTGGACTATCTTGGGGGGTGGGGGGGGGGGGCTGTCCAAGTGGGGTATGGGGTATGGTCTATCCAGGCGGATGTTCAAGGGGGATATCGGGGGGGGGGGGGGGGGGGTTGGGTGTTGTCGTCGGGGGGGGGGGGTGGGATGTCCAGGGAGGGGTTGGTTTTCCAGGTGTGGTGGTGGGTGGTCTATCCTGGTGGGGGAGGGGGTCTCAGCTCTCCAGGGGGTGGGCAATCGAAGGGGGGTGGGGTGGGCTGTCCAGGTGGGGGAGGGTGTGTTGGTTGTCTAGTGAGGTGGGGAGTGGGGGTGTGGGATGTCAAGGGGGGTGGGCTATCTAGGTGGTGGGGGTGGGATTTCCAAGTGGGGGAGGTGGTGTTAGGTGTCCATGGGGGTGGGGGTGTCGGCTGTCCATGTGGGGTAGGGGTGGGCTATCATGGACACCTCATACCCCCTAGACATCCCCCACCCATGGATTAGTTGTGGAAAATATATAGAATCATCCATCCATGGTATCAATTATTTTGGTTTACCCCGATTTGGGTTGTTAAGGTTCGTACAATTCAAAGTTATTTAATATTAATTACAAATATGTTGTATCCTACATGACTGTTATGTGAATTTTCAATGCTTATTGGTTGGTATATTTATTTTAATTTCGTTTTCTAATTTATTTAATTCATTATATATTTTTTCAATATCACCTAAAACAATGGTTAGTTAAATTATCCATGAATCCCCCTATTCCCTCTCATTTTTTTGGTTTTTTTTCGTCAAACAATTATTGTTCTTTTATATTTAATTCCAATTTTTTTTCAAATACAAGTAATGAAACTAATTAAATAGAGGCGAAAATAATAGATTATGGACAACAATCGTCGCATGACTGAGCTGGGAATTCCACCACCAGTTCATGCAGTGAGTAATTTATTTGAAATATATAAATTTAAATAATATATAATATCATGTGATTAATTTTTTTACACATTATTTCAGGATCAATATATTAGGTGACAATTATTTTATGATATGCCTAGAAGTGGTTCCAGTACTTAGGGTGTTTGTACAAGGGGGGGGGGGGTACGGGAGCAAGGTGATCTGGATGGCGTGCCCGATTACACCCTGTACCTCCCACTTACTTACCATCCATCCCACATTTTGATCTCGGTGTACCATTAGGGAAAAACATGATATTTAGGCCTCAAATTGTTTCACCACCCTTTATATCTGAGCCTCCTCACCCATTTGTACCATATATGATGATGATTCCCTCTCCCCATCCGGTATTTGGCCAGCTAACCTTGTCATCTTCTTCTATTTCTTCTTCCTTATCTCTGGGCTTTTATATTCCATTATCTTTGACTCCTGCTCTGCCAGGGTCTATCCTTACAATGCATAAATTGGAACCTACTCCATCTGTAAAGGGTGTTACTTCAGTTTATGCGGATCCAGCGGTGCCCACTAATCAGACTACCGCATGTATACTTATAAAAAGCGAAAAAATGGTTACACCATTATTTATTTTCTTTATAACATGTATTGATAAAATATTTTGTTTTCATTAATAATTGATACATCAACTAATAGGAGGTTGGTCCGGGGTAGTACCTTCATGCGTGTGGTGTGGAACCACCACACACATTTGATGGCCGAGTACAATGAATATAGTAATATGATTGAAAAATACGGGCAGCAAATGTTGGTGTTTTTTGGCTGCGCTTGCCAAATTCTCTGACATTATTCTTATCAACCCACTCTCATGGATACAACTACCAACTGAAGTCAATGATAAAGAATGGGCAGAGATATGGGTAAGAAATCTCTTTTATTTAATTCAAATTATTAGTTTTTGAATTTATGTGAATTAATATTTTGGTGTCATCTGCTGTTTAATTTCCCCGATGGTGAGGGTGCACAACCAGAACATCTAATGAATTGAGGCTAGCTTTGGAAATATTATAAGCATGAGTTTTACATTGGTGGGCATCCTAGAGTGAGAACAGAGTTACAGGCAGTACCTATTGTGGATGATTGTCCGTTAGAACATTACTGATAGATGATTACTCATTGGACGACTAGCCAATTTACAGTATTAATAAAATTAAATGAATTTAAATGAATATTTTCAAGTTTTTCCTTAATACTAATTATTATATTATATTTACAATTCATATGCAAGAAATAAAAAAACAATGATGCTAATAAATATGTCAACACATTGAGACATACTATGACTCCAGATCATGAGATACATCAGGTATGACCGTTTACAATCTTTCTTTATGAATTTCACATTCTATTGCTTCCTCCATAATTTATTCTATTGCTTATGTTGATATATAATTTTAGTTATGAAATTAATATTTTTTGGGTATCCTATATATAATTATGGTTTCCTACACCCAATGTCATTATATAGGCATAAATCCTCGAGAAAAACACTTTTGTTCGAGTAGAAAGAAGAATGATGGAAGTGCAGATATTGAACCGACTTAGCACCAGATTTTATGTTTTACATTGTAGATTTAAAATTTTAATCTCTATTTTGTAGCTTAATAATCTATTTATATTTCCAAAAAGATTCTTTAGAGGCCTTTAATTCCCATGAACCTTACAATTATGGGCCAAAATATCACTTACATCAGGTGTTGGGAAAAGTGCACCCTGATAGAGTACGTTGCTTACCTGGAAATAGTATAGTTCCGACGAGGTAATCATCCTCGTCAAGTATGAGTTGTAGTGACATTGTGTTGTAGTAGGATAAGTAATAGGTAGAACATGAGGAAATAAGGGCCACAGAGATGGAAGAACAGTTTGTTAGGGAAAACACTTCATTTATGAAACTGATGGATGTATTATGTCCAACACTTCCCCGGAGGCCATCGATGCTTCTAACGAATATATATCATCGATGTGTTCTATATATGGTGAACCACGTGTCAGTTCTAGTGTTAGTCGAGATGATGGTGTGGAGGAAGCCGAGGCGCAGGATGAGGAGGGTGGGGAGGAGGTAGAGGCGAAGGAGGAGGGTGATGAGGAGACCAAGGTTGAGTACGGGGGCAAGGAGGATGGTGGGGAAGATGATGAAGATGAAGGTGAGGGTGATGATAATGGAGATGATAGTGATGGTGATGAGGGACAGATTGATCTGTTACATTTTTGACTGATATACTGACATTTGATGTTTATTGATTAGTTGGGATTGAATATATGTGTGATTAGGTAGGTCACATTATCTTAATTTTTTTCCAATAAATAATAAAAAATGACTTGATGCTTTTCTATGAAATCCCACAATTTTAATGAATTAGTAATTTTTTAGTGGAAATTAAAAAATTAGTGGTCTGACTAGAAGTTGATATAATGAAATTAATTTTTTAACCTTCAAATAATTTTATAAGAAAAAAAGTAAATACCATCCAATGGACCCGAGACAGCACCCCAGACTACTCCACAGACAGCCCCATGAACAACCCCCCACACTCCTCCCTAAACCCCAAATAGCCCCCTGGACAACCCCCACCCTCATCACTGAACACCGAATAGAAACCTAGACAACTCCCAGCCTTCTCCCTGGACACCGTACAACCACCCGGATAGCCCCCCCACCCTCCTCCCTGGATTCCAAATAGCCTTCCCACCCTCCTCCCTGGACCCCGGACAACCCCCAAACTCTTCCCAGACCCCGAAAAATACCACAGATAGCCCCCAGAACCTCCCCTTCTTCCTGGACCCCATACAGCCCCCTGATAGCCTCCCCACACTCATTATGGGACCCTAGATACCCCCCGGACAGCCCTCGGATAGCCCCCCCTGAAGAACCTCCCACACTCCTCCCTGGACCCCGGACAGCCCCCTGACAGCCCTCCAGACAGTGCCCAGACAGGCCCACCCCCTCTCTCCTCTGTGGAACCCAGACACCCCTTGGATAGCCCCCAGATATCCCCCAGATATCCCCCAAGATATCCCCCGGACAACCCCCTCCCCCCACCCTCCTCCATAGACGTCGGACAACCCCATGGCAGCTACTAGACAACCCCACACCCTCCTCCCGGACCCCCCACATCCCCGCAGACATCCCCCCCCCCGAAAAGTCACCCACCCTCCTCCGTGGACCCCAGACAGCCCCCCAGACACCCCCCTACCCTGGACAGCTCCCAGCCTCCTCAGTGGACCTTGGACAACCACCAGACGGCCAAGCAGACAGCCCCTCACCGTCCTCCTTAGACTCTGGACAGCCCCCCTCTTTCCTGGACCCTGGATAGCCCACCCCACCCCATCCTCATCCCTGGACCCCGTACAGTCCCACCACCCTCCTCCCTGGACCCTGGACAACCCCCCCCTCCACCCTCTATCGTAGACCCCAGATAGCCCTTGGACAACCCTCCCACCCTCCTCCCGGGACCCCAGACAGCCCCCCAATAGGACACCGCAACATTGGGAGAGTGGCGATTCGGCTTCTATAAAACATCACGACAATTCACAAAATGCTATGTACCACCTCTATTGATTCTAGAGATAATCACACTCTTTATTCGGCATCTTGGTTCCCAATCTAAGAACTCTTCATTATTCACCCTAAATCCGAACGAAAAATACTGTTTTAGAGTTTCGGAAAACAGACCAAAAACATCCATGTTATGTTGATGATTTAGGAAAATGATCTACGGGTCATATGTGATGTGTACGGGTCACCACCGCCTCAATCTGAGGCACAATGTGTCCGGTATCACTATAAGTATATTTCTTTTTTTAAAATTGGACACCCTTTTAAGTAAAAACAACTCGCATACAGAAAACTAACCAAACATTTTCGGATTGTGTTGATACATTATCACAAGGATACATGGTCCATTTTTTATGTCTCCGAGTAAACCCCACCTCAGTCTGAGGCACATTGTTGCCGGTATCACTCAAAGTGTCTCACTTTTATTTGAAATGGACAACATTTAATGTGAAAACAAAAACTGACATACAGAAAACCAACCATATGAATTTGGATTCTATTGATAAATGAAGAAAATGATCCATGGGTCATATGTGACATGTAAGAGTCAACCCCGCCTCAATCTGAGGCATGGTGTAGCCGATATCGCTTGATGTATCCTTCTTTTGTTTGAAATGGGCTACATTTTAAGTCAAAATAACAACTGGCATACAGAAATGTGACCTAACACATTTGGATTGTGTTGATACTTTAGGAAAATGATCCATGGTTCATATGTGATTTGTAAGAGTCATCCCTGCCTCAATATAAGGCACAGTGTGGCTGTTAAAACTTGATGTCTCTTTCTTTTTTTTAAACATACAACACCTTAAGTGAAAACAACAACTAGAATACATAAAACTGACGAAAGACATTCAGATTCTATTTATACTTTAGGAAAATAATCCAAGGGCCTTATGTGATGTGTAAAAGTCAATCTCGCCTCAATCCGAGGCACAGTGTGGTCGGTATCACTCAAAGTGTCTTTCTGTTGTTTGAAATGGAAATCATTTTAAATCAAAACAAAAACTGGCATACATAAAACCAACCTAATTCATTCTTATTGTCTTGATATGTTAGGACAGTGATCTATGGGTCATATTTGACATGTAAAAGTCGACCCCTCCTAAATCCGAGGCACGGTGTGGCCGATATCACTCAAAGTGTCTTTCTTTTGTTTAAAATGGACACTCTTTTATGTAAAAACAACTAGCATATGGAAAACCGACCATATATTTGGATTGAATTGATACATTATCACAATGATCCATGGGTCATTTGTGACCTGTACCAGTCCATACCGCCTCAACTTAAGGCACAATGTGGCTGGTACGACTCTAAGTGTCACACTTTTATTTCAAATGGATAACATATTAAGTAAAAACAACAACTGACATACGAAACACTGTCCAAACAAATTTAGATTGCCTTGATACATTAGTAAAACTATCCATGGGTCATTTTGGATGTGTATGAGTCAAACCCGAATCAATCTGAGGCACGGTGTGGCCGGTACCACTAAATGTGTCTCACCTTTATTTGAAATGGACAACATTTTAAGTAAAAACAACATCTTACATATGGATAACCAAACTAACCCATTTGGATTGTGTGGATACATTAGGTAAAAGATACATGGGTTATATGTGACATGTACGAGTCAACACTGACTCAATCCGAGGCACGGTTTGGCCAGTATCACTTGAAGTGTCTTTGTTTTGTTTAAAATGGACACCCTTTTAAGTAAAAACATCCGGCATATCGAAAACCAACCAAATGTATTCAAATTTTGTCAATACAATAGAAAAAGGATCCAAGTTTCATTTTTGATGTGTAAAAGTAACCCCCGCCTCAATCTAAGGAACAGTGTGGTCAGTACAACTCAAAATGATTCACTTTTATTTGGAATGGACAACATTTTAATTGTGAACTATAATTGGAATACGGAAAACCATCCATTCCCATTTGGATATTGTTGATACTTTATGAAAATGATCCATGGGTCATATGTGACATGTACATGTCAACCCCGCCTCAATTTGAGGCATAGTGAGGCCGGTGTAACTCAAATTGTCATTCTTTTGTTTGCAATGGACAACATTTTAAGTCAAAACAATAACAGGAATATGGAAAACCAACCTAACACATTCAGAATGTGTTTTTACTATAGAAAAAATGATACATGGTTCATATGGAGCGTGTAAGTGTCACCGTCGCCTCAATATAAGGCATGATGTGGCCGGTATCACTCAAATTTCCATTTATTTGTTTAAAATGGACACCCTTTTAAGTAAAAACAACTCCTTACATACATAAAACTGACCAAACATATTATGATAGGGTTAATACTTTTGCACAAGGAACCACGGTTCATTTTTTACGTGTATGAGTCACCTCGGCTCAATTTGAGGTGCATTGTGGCTGGTACCACTTAAAGTGTCACAGTTTTATTTGAAATAGACAACATTTTAAGTTAAAACAAAAATTGGCATATAGAAAACTGACCAAACGCATTATTATTCTATTGTTACTTCATGAAAATGATTCATGGTTCATATGCGATGTGTATGAGTCAACCTCGCCCAAATCCGAGGCACAATGTGGCTAGTATCACTTGTAGTGCCTTTCTTTTTTTAAAAATGGAGTCTCTTTTAAGTACTAAAAACTGGATACGGAAAACTGACCAAATGTATTCATATTGTGTTGATACTTTAGGACAAGGATACATGGGTCATTTTTGAGGTGTATGAGTCAACCCTACCTCAAACTAAGTTATGGTGTGTCTAGTAACACTAAAAGTGTCTCACTTTTATTAGAAATGGACAACATATTAAGTAAAAATAACAACTGACTTACAAAAAACTGAACAAACGCATTCGGATTTTGTTGATACATTAGGACAATGATACACGGTCATTTGTGATGTGTATGTGTCAAACATGCCCTAATCAGAGGCACAATGTTTCTGATATCACATGAAGTGTCATTATTATTTTTTAAAATGGACACTCTTATAAGTAAAAACCACTGGCATACGAAAAACCAAGCCAACATATTCGGATTGTATTGATAGTAGAGAACAATGATCCATGGGTCATTTGTGACATGAAAAAGTCAACCCCACCTCAATCTGAGGCACGGTGTTTCTAGTACCACTCAAATTGTCTCACTTTTATATTTGATGGAAAACATATTATGTGAGAACAACAACTGGAATATGAAAAACTGACCAAACACATTCAGATTGTCTTGATACTTTAGGACTACAAACAATGGGTCATATGTGACAAGTACGAGTCAACCGTTCCTCAATCCGAGTCACAGTGTGTCTGGTATCACTAAAATTGTCTGTCTTTTTTTTAAAATAGACATCATTTTATGTAAAAACAACTTCCATACAGAAAATTACCGAAACATATTCAGGTTGTGTTGATACATTAACATAAGGATACATTGTCCAGCCTCTCAAAATCCACTTCTCATGTGAGAATATCTTACCCTTATTTTAAAACACATGACTTTTAATACACCAAGGACAACTCTATTTCCTAAGTCACACAAACTCATTGATACACACCCATTATCATCATCACTATGTTCAATGACACCCGCCCCAAACCATGGGACATTATATTTGTGTTTGGTTGAAGGCATTTATCAATTTCATTATTTTGGTGTTATTAGCTTCTAATTTCTGAATTCAATCGTGTATGTGAAGAAATGTGATAATATAGTGGACCCGCTCTATGATTTTGGGGTCTGTGTTATTATAGTTTATCTTAAATGAGGTATAGTAGAGAACATGAAAAATATATTTAGTAAAATATATATTAGGGAACATAACACTTTAATAAAACATGATGATAATTATAGAATAACATTCTATTATGTAGTTAAATTATAGATTATATGGTTTTTTATACATACCACTATGGATAAGACAAGTTGATATAGATCTAGCACATATATAACTACATTTAATAACACAGAAATGTTTTTGTAATGATGGACTTGAGTGTAACATGTTATATGAAAATTGTCATTATTAAGAACCTGGTTTGAAAATACCAAGGGATATTCATAGAATAATTCACATTTTCATTACAATCTATTATAAAGAATTTGAATATATAATTACAATTATTGAACTAGGTTAAACATTATGTTTCTTATATTAATGATAATGTGTCCGGATTTAATCATCCAATAACTGATTATATGGTAATCTTTAAGCCACAAAAGGTCCTATGCTAAAATAAGATAGAAGATATTTTATTTTTGAACAATTTTTTTCCAATGGTATTTGGATATATATAAATTATTAAACATACAAGGATTATGAAATATTTTAGAAGAAGAAGTGTATTAAATAAATTATATTTTAAGGATATCATCATGATTTAATGAGTCTAAAATTTATTACATTTCTATAAACATAAAACCCGCGTTGTTTTATTTTGTATTGTGAGAGTCTTCCATGATTAAGAAAATTTTTGGTAAAATTAAGTAGTGTATGTTTCAGTTGAAACATTATTTGTGTTAAAATTCCATTACATTTTATAGAATATTTTTTAGAGGTATTAATTACATTTATGATTAATATGATTATTATTAACATTATAGTAAAATTCAAATATTATTTTTATACTTTTTAAAACAGTGTATTGAAAATCTTAGTAAAAATGTTATTTAATAATTACTTTTATTTCATGGATATATATATTATATTTAATTAAGTGTTATAATATTTATATTAATATTATTTATAAATTGTAAAACAATATTTTGGTGTGACAACCCATCATTTCTTGGAATAAAGTGTGACTTCAACCAATAACTAAAGGATGATAAGGGTTTAACACCCATGAGAAGGCTATATGATGTCCTAGTTAATATGTAGTTAGATAAATTTTTTGAAAAATAATCATTAATTCTGGAAAATAAGTGTTTATTTTGTGTTTTCAGAGATTATTTTATTGAAAAACATATCTTAATAATAGTTTTTTTGGAAACATTTTATCGAAATATGGATATAATTTATAGTATATTATAGATTATATGATCTATGAAAATTGAATTGTGGTTATTTTGTAATAAAAAACATATTTCTTTTTTTTGGATAATTATTTAATGGAGTAAGGTATGAATTAGAAATTTATTTAAGTAAAAAATTATTAAATTTTCTTTCTCAAACATAAACATATCAATTATGAATATTTATTTATATTTATTGGATGTAAAATAATTACTCAACACTAGGAAAATGATATTGAAGAAAACATGTTATCATAATACCTATATTGATGATTAAACCATGATCTTATATATCATCAATGAATAATATAATTTATCAAATTGACATTCAATTTATTAGTCACTTTCTAGTGATCAATGACCATGACAACTCTCTATAATTTTTAAGGTTTTTCATATATATTCATATCATAACATGCCACTAATGTAATCCAATTTTGAATCATAGTTATATAATATTGCAAATGAAAATTTTAAACCACATTATCTCTTTTTAATAGGATATATTATTATCTCATTTATGATGTGAGTTTTTAAACAATGGTATTTTCAAATTATGAGCCTTTAATTACTTACGTGAAGTTTAAATTGCAATGATGAAATTTATTTATGGTGGGTATAATGTAACACCCCAAAATTTAAAAAATAGTATCCTTTTATTAAATATATTATATAGACAAAAAAATTATTTTATAATGAATTACAAGAAACAATATGTTTACCTTTTGTTACACACAACAATTTGTTTCATCTAAATCTAGAATTACACACAGTACCATGTTTTACCAAACAATAATATATTATTAATGGTATTATTAATTATTAAAATTGTCTCCAAGATGTTTTGTAGCACCCCAAGCATCCACGGTATGTTTCCCTTTAAATAATGCAATAGCTTGGATTTTATGCATCTTCAAAATTCTAACACACCGTGACCAATCAAACTAGTTGTTATGAATAGTAATACCCACTTCTTGAAATTTTCTAAATTTTATATTTCAAAATGGAATTCATTTTTTAATTTGGAATATCAAAATTATCATAGTGTTAATTTTTGTTGTTTTTCTCAAAACATTAAATTTTTTATGAGTACTAAAAAACACTACATTATTGGTTAAAACCAACTTTTTATTTAAATAATTAGTTATATTATATCAATTTATTTTCTACAAAAATAGATACATAATATCTAATTATGTTCAACATAATTTATTTTATGAATTTTATAATATCTTTAGATATAGAGTATTTTATCGGACTGTTTACCGTCTTTTGCCCACCTACTAGGAGCATTTGAAAATTTGTATAAAAAATAATACTAAAGCTTCTATGAGTGGAATTTCAAATATCTTAGGGACACAATAAAAATAATTAAGTAAAATTTCGTTCAATATGGTAAAAATATTTTTTGGTGTAGAGTATCTTTTAAATTTTATTTACCCTAGTTAAAAGTAAATAGGGTAATTAAGGGTAAAAATGATATCATAACTACCCTAACACATGATCTAATTCTATTGGATATTCAGAATTCGACCAACAAAACCATAGTAATAAAATATGATCCTCTTTGGTCCACATGGATTATATTTGGACATTTATTATTATTTTATTTAAAGAAGAGTTAAAAGAGTTAAATTCAAAGATTAATAACTAATCCATTTTTAATATAGGGTTACACACAATATAAATTCAACTATAAATATTCATTAGAAATCTAAAATTATATAATACATAATGGTATTTTATTTATTATTTTTAGACATTATATGATAAAATTTTTTTATGACACAATAATGATGTAGTTATTAGATTATTAATGAAATATTAAAAAAATTAATAGAAATATCCAAATAAATGTAAATTGAGACTTATGATGAATTATGCTAATTTTACATGTTAATATGACATGTTAGGGTTGGTTAAATAAATTTTATCATAAGTTATAAATTTTATATTTCTTTCAAAAAAAATCAAATACTAAAATGTGTCAAAATTAACATAATTGGGGTTTTAAAACCAATATTATATTATTAATTGATATAATATTCATAAAAATATTGGATTCGAAAAAAGGACATAGATAAGATTATATATATTAACAGTGAACAACATGGGGTTCTATTGGATTGTTATAGTATGATTATTAACCATATAACCTGAAAATACAAAGAGACATGGTAAATGTCTAACTATTTAAATAAGAGTAAAATCTAAAAGATAAGGTTAATATGATAACCTAATCCTATCTAAAACCATTTGATAATTATTTTTTCTACCCATCCCCACCTTAGTCTTTAAATTATTCTTTTCGAATACATTAGGAATTGAATATTATTTTATTATAAAATAATATTTCAAGCTTTTCCTAAAGTGACCCCACCTCTATTATAAAAGGGAACATATCCTTCTCTTAATTTCACATATCCAAATCCTTTTTCATCGGCCAAACCCTGCCCCAATTTCCTCCCAAATTTCCACCCTTAATTTTAGAGGAATTTATTTAGTCGTAAATCCAACCTAAAGAGACCTTTTGATCAAATCAAAAGATAGAACCTGAAGAAGAGGTTATATATCATCACCTCTTTCAAGTTCTTTTCTTCTTCCACTTCCTCTTTATTTATTGTATCTATTATAAAATGATAACTCTAGTTTCTTCTATATACTATGATGCAATTAAAATAATGTTAAAACCATATTCATTTTTATATCAATCATATATATGAAAAAGTCACCATATGTGCGTACGTACGGATTACAGTCTCTACGTCGTGGTGTAGTTTTTTATTCAAACACATAATTATATAGATGGGAATAATAATGAGTATAAATGTTGTAAATAATAAATATAACATGTTATTGATTTTTTATACATGATATACCATCCCATTACATAATACTTCACCATCAATTTGATGATATCGTCGCTAGTGCGTACGTACGGATTACCGTCTCCACTAACGCGATGAGATTCATTCCCCATCATAATCATTCAAGAATGATTTTCATTTTATGATTAAAAATAATGTCTATGAACATAATAATATTAATAAAATTCATCATATCCATAACAAACATGGCTTAAATATCCAATCACACAAATGAAAACAAATCAGTTAACACCCAAGACAATTATACTAATAAAATATTACTAACAAAGCAATATTATAAGATCATTTATGATATCTTATTTATGTATATAGTTCTTGTATAATTTAATAACAATTTTTTTACTATTATACAAGAGGTTAACATACAATCAACTAAATATAAGTACAAGGTAAGGGTTAATTTCAAAATCTCTTTATTATCTTGGGTTGTTTTTACGTAAGTATCCAATAGGACCTCTTTATCATCCACATTCGTGTTTTCCTAAAAATGTACTTAAAAACATTTTTACTATTCACTAAGCATTTGGGTAGGTCATTTATACCCTTATTTTAACTAATATGTTTTGAAAAGAATCTTTCTGTCATTTTCAAACATGTTACTTCACGACCTTTTCGATAAAATTAAGGTAATAATGTCTTTTTTATCTTATTTGACCAGTACGACTATTTTATTATATAATAACATCGTCGAAGCATCACTTGCGAGCTTATAAGAATATTTTCAAAATAAATTTTATTTATAATAATATGACTTTTAAATGATTTCAAAATAGAAAAAGATATTTCTCAAAAAGATGTTTTGATTTTATCTATATTAACATCCTTGGATGGATTTTAAGCTTTTTTGATTTTTTTTGGATTCAAATCATTCATATTGTATTGAATGTTTTGTGATATGTTTTACTATGGATGGGTTATTCTTATAACATTCATGATTTGTAGATAATGTTTTGAAATTTTGTATATATGTTTTAATAGGAATTTTTATGTTATGTTTAAACCATTTTGTAAGATAAATGCATTGGACATTGAAATTGACAGGTAGAGCCTACTATTGCTCCCCGATGCATAAGTAGGTCTAATGAGTCAAAATAGTGTCTTGGAATAACGCCATAACAATATCTAATTTTTATTCTTGGCACAATGCCTTGACTATGTGTTTAAGAAGTCTTACATTATGAATTCCATCATAATGAAAGTAGTTATTGATATTGCATGTGATTATTCGACTTAATGAATATCCATGCGAATAAGTAAATGGAATTATTTGATTTTATAATTTCCATATTATGCTGAAGATTATGTTTAAAAAGATTTTTCAGTCTAATACATTTCCTTAAATGTTTATGCTTATTTATGAACGTTTCCGCAATATTATTATCCTTACTGAGCATCTGAGCTCAAACTTTTTGATGTTTTATTTTTTCCAGGATGTGAATAAGTATTTTTGGGTTGACCTGAAAGGATAGGATAAGGATATAAGTGTGTTAAAAAGGGAAAAAATGTTGTTTATGATTTTATTTCATGATATATTGTAAAACTTATGATTGTATCTAGGACTTCCCATGCTACTAAAATGAATGGTTTTTCTAGACATGATTCATTATATCATGCCAAAATTATGTAATAATGCACGTACTCTGGGAAACTAGGGTCAGGGAATTATAGTTTCTATCAGAGAATGTTTAGTAAACACCTTGGAAACTAGATTTAGAAAAACTCTATTTAGAGAACACTACACTAAGATAGACTTTGAGAATTTGTATAGATGAACTTCCGAGAATTTTTGTGTTGTTGAGATTTGGTGACTTTTCCATGAAATACATCCATTTCTGCATTCGAGTATGTAGAGCCAGCTCTGACACAGATGTACCTAGGGGTTAAACCTGAAAACACCACTTTAATCTAGACTCGAATGAAAACTGGTGCCTGAAAATGGGCCTTGTTGCTCTTTTGGTTATGACACTCTCTGGTATATGTTTAGGATAATTATAATTTTATTTACAAACCATTATGAAGGGTTCATGAGTCTATGATTTTTCACAGAAAACATTTTTATGATTATGGATTATATCTATAAACTGATCAATTTATGTTAAGTGTTTTATAATTTTGGAATTATGTATTGTAATACATAAACTAATCTAGTATATGCAATTCTTTAGAAATGGTGCCTAGTTGATGGAATGGAAACTATATCAATGCACATAATATATATAGGGATTTCAGTTAAACTCAAGATAATTATAGTGGAGTTGGTGTTGAAACTAGTGCTGATCATCTTATCACCATACAGGGAGAAATCTCTCAGGTTATGAACAATAACCTTACCCATATAGAGAAATCTGATCTATAATGCAGAGGATCAATGTTAGACTAATTCATGACGCAACAACCACTAACATTCAATGGAATTTCAAATCTATTAGTAGCTAATCAATGGAGAAATTTCTTAGAAAAAAAATTACATGCTTTGGGGAGTATATAAAGGGAAAATGTTGTCATGAATGTTTATCAACTCATGGGAGAAGCAGATCAATGGTGGTCATTTATTCAAAACACAAAGGATGATGTTGAAGTATCAAATATGGAATGGAGGAAGTTTAATGATATTTTTTTAGAAAAAACCCTTTTATCATGAGCATCAATTGGATATAGAAAGGGAATTTCTATATTTGAGGCCAACAAATGATGAGAATGTCACAGAATATGAGGCTAAATTTACAAGGATAGCAAGGCATGCTGCAGATTATATACGTAACCCAAAGAGTAGGATTCATCGATTCTTTGATGGGTGAAAATCTTTTCTATAGAGTCCATTAGCCTTAATATCCTTCTTATCATAAATGATATTATCTCATGTGATATCAAGACAAAAAAATAATTATCTACGTTTTAGGACATTAATGCAAACCAGGAGAATAAGATATCTGCTAAACACTATTGAAATAGAAATAAGGGGTAGAAGTGAAAATTTGAATATCCAACCTACGGTAAATATGGAAGAAACACCCCAGTACATACCTAAAGGGAATGGTATTCTGTTACAAGTGTGGTGAAAAAGGAGACCACACGCGTGACTACAAGGGGAAAAAAGGATGTTGAATTCTATAATTGTAGAGAAAATGGGCATTATGAAAATGAATGGCCTATGTTCCAAGGTAACATACCTCTGAAAATTCCAACAGAGCATGACCATGCTTATGCGTTCACTACTGCTAAGGTTGATGCTCCTAAAGACGTGGTGGCAGGTAATTTAATGGTTTCCTCCAGTTTATCCAATGCTTTATTTGACTCTTGATCATCTCATTGTTTCATATCTTCCGAGTTTGCTAAGAAAATTAGATATTTTGGATTTGACGTTACAAGGGAGTTGGCATTCAAAACACCTAATTGAAGTTTCATCACAATAATGTTTTGTGAATCAGTTCCCATTAGGGAAATAAATGTTCATTATATACTAATCTCATTGTCATACTAATGATTGAATTTAATATAATCCTCGAAATGGATTGAATTTTGGGTTGTGATATGAAAATTTATTGTAAAAGAAGAAGGTTACAATTTTTTATGATGATAAGGAGTACCTTATCATTATAGTAGAAATGTCACCACCTGATAATTATTTAGATACACCATCAGTAGCACTATTAAATTCAATTATTGGGGAGGATGAGAATGAAATAATAATAGGGGAGGAAAAGAATCTTCCAATAGAATATGCACATATTGTGCAAGAATATATTGATGTGTTTCTATAGGATTTACCTAGACATCCTCCAGAATGAGAAATTGGGTTTTTTATTGACTTAATTTTTGGCTCAGGAACCATATTGAAGACCAAATATAGAATGGCCACTACAAAATTGAATGAACTAAAGAAACAACTAGATAAATTGAGTAATAATGAATTTATTCTCCCTAGTGTTTTCACATGGGGGGCTTACCCTTTTTGATAAGAAGAAATATGGGTCTATGGGGTTGTGCATTGACTACCAGGAGATCATTGCTATAACAGTAAAGAACAAGTATCCCCGACCTCACATTGATTATGTATTTGACCAACTTCATAGAGCTCAATATTTTTCAAAGATTTACCTTCGATATGGATATCAGCAATTGTGTTTGGAAAAGGAAAACATTCCAAAAACTGTATTTCGAACCAGGTAACGTAATTACGAGTTAACTGTAATGACATTTGGATTGACTAATGAACACTCTATCCTCATCGATCTAATGAATAATTTTTTCAAGGAATATCATGATGAATTTGCAGAGGTATTTATTGAGGATATCTTGGTATACTCAAAATGATATGAATATCATGATAATCACTTGAGAATTATCCAATAGACTATTAGATGAAATGAATTATATGGGAAGTTTAGAAAGTGAAAATATTGGCTTCAGAATAATTTTTTTTCGTGGACATAATCTCTCTAAGGAAGGAATCGATGTTGACCTGTCTAAGTCAAAGGCATTCCAATAATGGCCAGCACCAATGAGTATAACTGAGTTACACAAATTTATTGGTTTCGTAGGTTATTATCGTCATTCTATCCAAAAATTTTCATGATTGGATAATCCATTAAACATGCTCACAATTAAAGGGGTAAAATTTTTTTGGGAAAGAGATTGTGAAGAATGTTTTGACTAACTAAATATAAGATTAGTTAATTCTCTTATATTGTCTCTACCATTGGGAAATGATGGGTTTGTTATTTGTAGTGATGATTCAAAGAAAAGGCTTGTTTATGTCCCTATGAATAATTATAAAGTTATAGACTATGCTTCATGATAGATAAAAATTCATGAGAAAAACAATCCCACTAATGATCTTGAGTTAGCAGTTGTAATCATTTCATTGAAGATATGGAGAAAATATATTTATGGTAAAAAATGTGAGATTCATACTGATCACAAGAGTTTGATGTTTATTTTTTCATAAAGAGAAATCAAAATGAGGAAAAAGAGATGGATTGAACTACTGAATGATTTCTATTTCACTATACACATACACTGAGGGTAGGAAAATAAGGTGGCAGATGCTTTGAGCAGAAACAGTCGTGGAGTTTTGAACAAGATGAGAGTTAAAAAGTATCCTATATTTAGGGATATAGTAAAGATGGATATGTGAATAAACCTGGAAAGTGAAACATCAATTATTTTTAAAATGGATGCCAAACCATGTTTACTAGAAATTCTAAAATGTTCTCATACTGAGGACGATGAATTTCAAAAGAAAATTAAAGTTCTGAACGGTGTGATATTGATCTAATTTGTATATAAAGATGGAATTTTTGAAATTTCGGAAGAGACATTGTGTTCCTGATATACCTGATCTATAATGGGAATTATTTGATGATGCTCATATCATAAATTTCCCAATACACCCTGGTAGTACTATGATGTATAGTTATTTTAAAGAACATATTTGGTGGGACAACATGAAGAGAGAGATTTATGATTTAATTTTGAGATGTATGGTTTGTCATCAAGTGAATGCTGGAATGTAACAACCCATAGGAGTTATGAATACTCTTCCCATACCAAAGTGGAAATGGGTTAATATTATGATGGACATTGTCATGGGGATACCAAAGACAACTAGAAGGAATGGGGCAATTTTGGTCATTGTTGATCATATTACCAAGACATCACATTTTCATGCTATATTAAATGATTTACCACTTGATTTTATGGAAAGACTATATATTAATGAAGTTGTAAGACTTCATGGAGTTCCTCTATCAATTGTTTCTGATCGTGATCTCCATTTTACATCCATATTCTTGAAATGTCTTCAGAAGGCCCTAGATACTGAACTTTGTTTGTGCACTGCCTACCACCCTCAAACTGATGGAAAATTAGAACAGACTATTCAAACATTTGAAGACACGTTGAGATCTTTGTCACCTAACTTTCAAGGTATGTGGCATGAATATTTAACTCTACTAGAATTTTCCTATAACAATAGCTTCCATTCAATTATATAGATGGAACCCTATGATGAATTATATAGAAAGAGATGTTTCACACCAACTAGTTTGAAAGATGTTGGTGAAAGAAAACTCATTGGCCCAGAACTTGTTGAGGATACAATGGAAATATTAAAGGTGATCCAAACCCACATCAAAGAATCTCAAAGTAGGAAAAAGATATATATTGATAACGGGAGGAAGGATTTGGAATTTTATGTAGGAGATCATGTTTTTTGAAGGTATCTCCATGGAAGGCTGTTATATGTTTCGTTAGGAAGGGTAAATTGAGTCCCAGGTATATCAGAACTTTTTAAATTCTAGAACGAAATCAAGTTGTAGCTTATCATTGGACAATGCCTCGATGTCTATCCAATGATCATGATGTGTTCCATGTATCACTATTGTGAAAATAAATTCCTGACCCAATGCATGTACTCACCTATGTGGAAAATGAACTAGAACCTGATCTGTGTTACTGTGAAGAGCCTGTCAAAATTCTTGATACAAGTGAACAAGTGCTGAGTAACTGGACGACTCATTTGGTAAAAGATCTATGAAGAAACCATAAGAGAGAAGATGCAATGTGGGAACCAGAGGAACTTCTGATTAAGTACCACACGAAACTTTTTGTGTTGGTGTATTAAAGAAATTTCTAGGATCAAATTATTTGAAGGAGGGATGAATGTAACTCCCCAAGCTTCCATAATACATTTCCGTTTGAATAGTGAAATAGCTTGCATTGTATGCAACTATGAGATTCCAACACACCGTGACCAATCAAATTAGCATTTATGAATAGTAAAACCCACGTTTTAAAATATTATAAATTTTATCAATAAAAATGGACATCATATTTGGATTCAGAATATCGAAATTAGCTCAGGGTGATTTTTTAAATTTTATTCTTAAAACATTCAATTATAGATGAATACTGAAAATCATTGTGTTATTGGTTAAAACCGACTTATTAATTATATAATAAGTAATTTTATTTTATTTTATTTCAGGCCAAAATAGATACATAACACTTATATATGTAGAAATTAATTCATTGGAGTCATTTGAAAAAAATTTAGATATATAAAATTTTATCTAACTATTTACCGTCTATTAATAACTTCCTAAGAGCATTTGAAAATTTGTATACAATGTAATTTTAAAACTTCTGTTACTTGAATTTAAAAAATTCAAGAGACATGGTTAATATCCATAAGTAAAATTCGGTTCAAAAAGATAAAAAATAATTTTTGTTGAAAAGTAACTGTTGACTTTTATTTACCTCTGTTAAAAGTAAATAGGGTACTTAAGGGTAAAAATGATTTCATAATTAAACTTACACATGTACTAATTCAATTAGATAAGTATAATTCGAAAAAAATCCTTTTGAAAAAAATATGATTTTTTTGGTCCACATGGATAAGATTAGGACATTTATTATTATTTTATTTAATGAAGAGTTAACAGAGTTAAATTCAATGTTTAATAACTAGTCCATTTTTAATATATGGATAAACACAAAATAAATAAGACTATAAATATTCATTAGAAATCAGAAAATATTTCCTGAAAAGGGATATTTTATATATAATTTTTATACATTATATAAATTAATTTATTTAAGACAGAATGATTATGGAGCTATTACCTTATTAATGAAAAATTAAAATAATTGATATTCTAAATATCCAAATAAATTTAAATTGAATATTCTGATGAAATAAACCAATTTTAATGGTTAATATGAAATTCTAGGGTTGTTTAAATAAATTATATTATAATTGATAATGTTCTTATGGATTTCAATAAAATCAATTATTAAATAGTTTTAAAATCGAAATAATTGAGTTTTAAAAGAAATATTATATTATTAATTGATATAATATTCATAAAATTTTAATGCTCGAAAAAAGGACTTTGATAAGGTTATATATATTAATAATGGACCACATGGGGTTCTCTTGGATTGTTATAATAAATTTATTAACCGTATAATATAAAAATACAACGAGACATATTAAATGTCAAACTATTTAACCAAGAGTTAAATAATAAAGATAATGTTAATATGATGAACCAAATCTATCTAAAACCTAATAGCTGAGAGGTTTTCAACCCATCCCCACCTTAGCCTATATATAATTTATTTTGGAGCCATTAGAAAACCAAAATGACTTTACTATAAAATAACATTTCAATCTTTTTCTAATGTGACCCTCACTTATCTTATAAAATGGCACTTCCCCTTCTCTTAATTTCACACAACCAAATCATTTTAGCTCGGCCAAATCCTACCCAAAATCCTTCCAATTTTCCAAATTTCCTTATAGAAACCTTCCTTTGGTCATAAATCCATCCTAATGATCCATTTCGATCAAATCAAAAGGATGAACCCGAATAAGAGCCAAATATTTAATCACCTCTTTCAAGTTCTTTTCTTCATCCACTTCCTCATTATATATTGTTTCCATTTTAAAATAATAACACCAGTATATTTTATATACCATGATTTTATTATAAAAATGGAAAAACCATATTCATTATTCTATCCATTTATAAATGACAAAGTCACCATATGTTTATATGTACGGATTACTGTCTCCACGTCATGGTGTAGTTTGTTATTCAAACACTTCATTATTTGGATGGGTATATTAATGAGTATAACTAATTTAAATAATAAATATAACATGTTAACTATTATTTATATATATGATATACCATCCAATTTCATATTATTTCTCCTTCAATATAATGATATTGTCGCTCGTGCGTATGTACGGATTACCGTCTCTACAAAGGCGATTAGATTCATTCCCCATCATAATACCTCAAGAATAATAATCATTTAATGATTAAAAATAATGTTTATGAAAATAATATCATTATTTATGTGAATAAACTACATCCAATTCATAAAAAACAATTCTTATATAACCAAGCATATAACGGAGAATGAATTAGTTAACACCCAAAACGATGATACTACTTAAATATTAATAACAAAGCAATATTATAAGATCATTTATAATATCATATTTTTGTATATAGTTATTATATAATTGAATAACAATGTTTTGACTATTATAAAATAGGTTAACATACCATCGACTAAGGAAAAGTACAATGTAAGGGTTAATTTTAAAATATATTTATTATCCAAGGTTGTTTTTATGTAAGTATATTATGGGTCCAATTTATCATCCACATCTGTGTTTTCTTAAAAATGTATTTCAATTTTTTTTAATATTTAATAGAAAAAGGGTTAATGTCATTTATATGCTTATTTGACCTTATATTTTTTTTTGAAATGAATCGTTCCTTCATTTTCAAAACAAGGTACTTTATGACATTTTTGACAAAATTAATGTAAGAATGACTTTTTCAACTCATACAGCAGGTGTAATTATTCTCCGCCATTATAACATCATCGAAGCCTCCCATATAAGATTATAAGAATATTTTCAAATTAAATGTTTTATTTTATATTTAGACAACTTTTAAAGGATTTCAAAATGGAAAGAAATATTTCTCAAAAAAAGTTTTGATTTCATCTATGTCAACATCCTTTGATGCATTTTATGCTTGTGTGAAGTTGATTTATTATGATACAAATCTTACTTATTGTATTGAAGGTTTTGGGTTATGTTTGTATTTGGATGGGTTATTATTATACAATTCATGGTTTATTTATAATTTATTTACATTTCGTATTCTAGTTTTAATATGAATGTTTATGTTATGTTTAAAACTTTTCATATGAGGAATCCATTGGACTTAGTAAGTGATGGGTGGAGCCTGCTATTGCTCCTCTATGAATCGGTACCTCTCACAATACAATCTTGTTTCTTGGATCAAGACCTTTACTAAATCTTATTTCTAGTCTCTGCCCAAGTCCTTAACTATGTGGTTATGAAGTTTTCCATTATGCATTCCATCATAATGAAAGTGGCAATTGATATTGCATGTGATTATTCGATAAGTAGAATATCCTTGCGAATAATTAAATGGAATTATTTGATTTTATCATTGAAATATTATGATGAATTTTAATTTTAAGTCTTTTGTTTTAGTCTAATACATTTTTTAAATATTTATGCTTATTATGAATGTTTTCGCTATATTGTTATCCTTACTGAGCATCTGAGCTCACCCCTTTCTTTGTTTTATATTACCCAATATGTGATGAAGTATTTTATAGATGACCTGTAGGGATGGGATAAGAATATAAGTGTGTTGAAAAGGGGAAAAAATGTGGTTGATGTTTTTATTTCATGATGTAATTTAAAAATTAGAATGTATCTATTACTTCAAAGGCTACTAATCTAATCAGTCTTTCGGGACATGATTCTTTATATCATGTAAATGTTATGAAATAATGCACTGACTCTGGGTAACTAGGGGCAGGGTGTTTCATTTTTGAATGATGAATATGAATATGAATAATTAATTAATGAAAATATATATTTTAAACACTTTTATTGATTATATATTGATTATTAAAAAAATATATATCATTTATAGGGAAATTAAATGTTTTTCGAAAATAAATGAATTTTCTAAAAAGATGTTATAGTTTAGATTAGAGCATATAATTTTAAATTATTATTTAAAAGTTCTATAAAATATATTTGAAAAAATAAATTTCATTTTTTAAATCAAAATTTCAAAATTATCTTAGGGTGATTTTTTGGAATTTTTTTGAGAATAATCAATTTTAATGATGAGGGAAAAATACTTGATTATAATTGAAACTAGCATTTTCAATTAAAATATGTATTCTATAAAAATATATTCTGAATTAATTTTAATGTAAAAATATTATAATATTATATTTATTATTATAATTTAGGTCATTTTAATAAATTTCATTGTTGTCTTGAATTTTTTAAAATTCAATAAATGAATAATGTCAAAATTGACCTTCTGTTATTTTATGATAAATTATATATAATTAAATAATTAAAAATTACTAAAATGCCTAGATTCTATAAACAAATTTGTAACTATTAATTACTATCCACTATGGTACATTTATAGAAGAATTTTTTTATTTTAATGTATATATTTACCAATAAATAGTTAAACCTGCGTTAGAGCGGTTATAATTAATGTTGTGTCTTTCACGTTACATACATTTGTGTTAAAATTCATTTTGAAAACACATATGATTTTTATTTTATAAATTATATATAATATATAGAATCATAGGGTAAAATTGTTCTAATTTTTATTATAATAAATTTTTATTAATGGGAAAATTAACATGGTTAAAAAACAAGTTAACAAAATGAGAAAACAAAAATGGTAAAATAAGGAAGCATATGATTTGAGGAAAACAGCATTAAAACATGTTTTATATTCTATGTAAGAGTTGTGCCTCAACCATATAATCCTTACACCCCATTAATTATCAACCATGGGTCAACATTTTGTGTGGGATACAATCTAATAATGATTACTTTTCAATACATATAATAATGAATATCCTATTAAATTATGAAAGGACACTCACTTCCCCACCCCCACCCACCAACTTCATCAAACCTCCCAATCCATTTGGATAAACAATGATCTCCCCAAATCATGCCTCAACATCCCTAAATTCATCCTAGAATCCTTATCATTGATATAAATACAACCATAAATTTCTTTATTGCAATCTTAAAGGTGATACCTGAAGATGAGAAAATGTTCATCTAAAATCATTTTCATATTGTTTTCTTATCCACATCATTTAATTCAAATTATACCATAACTATATAATAAAATTAGTATAATCTATATAAAAGGGTGGTTTTATGATAACATTACAACCCACTACCATAAAAAATAATATAAAATGAGTTATGTAATCATCCTTCATGTGTACGATAGACTACCAACTCGTGAGCTGATGTCAATCATTTTTCTATTATCATAATCCGTGAATGAGAAAAATGATTGATTTTTAGTTTATAAATAATATTTATGATATTTACTATTCTATAATTCTTCTATAATTATTATATCAAACAAAACATCATGTTTTCTATTTTTTGGGAATATGATAACATAACTCATGTTTAAAGAGGACTAATGCCTCACGGAGAAATGTCATTCATTCACGGATTACATGAAATATGTTTAGGATGGGTTTAATCTAAATTTCTGATATATATGACATAAAAACTATATTTTAATGATAATATATATATATATATATACATGATTTACTTCTGTTTCTTTCAATATGAATATAAAATGGAAACGCCATTCATGTGTTTGTATGGCCTAGCATCTCCACTAAAAGTGCATTTAATTTAATATCCCTTACTATTATAGATTACTCTAAATATATATATAATGAATTAATATGATATTTATACAATGAATAGTATTCTGGATATGATAGTACTGTATAATATTCACAATAATTGGAAAATTCATGACAAATTATGAATTAGAAAACAACAATCTTAACACCCCAAAAAATAAAAATAATTATTGATTATTAAAAAATGGTTGATAAATTTTTATAATATTATTATATATAATGTAATAAATTTTAATATGGTTTTTGTATAATTTTATAACATGATTAATACAATTTTATATGATGTTAAAAATCAGTCATCCAAAATGAAGTGTAATGTAGTGTTTTTTTTTCTCAATTTACATTATATTGATTTTTATTTCTTATTATTCTCTCAATCACCATTAAATGGTGTATATACTTCCCGTTGTCCTATATTATAGTAAATAATTCATTTTTATGGTATTTTGTATTTGATTTCTAATTACATGATCAAAGGGGATGTTACATGAATATTACAATGTGATAAATTTTATTGAATAGTCACACTTTTTATTGTGATTGATAAATATCCCTTGAAACAATCACATTAATGTGCTAATTTTCTATAGGAAATTAAATTTAACTAAAAAATTCACATATTATCGTGATTTATATTATTAAATATTATACCAAGTAAAATTTTTACATATGGTGTCAACATTGAATGTTATATTTTTGACTGGTGGAATATTGATAAATAGATATCATATAGTCAATATTCGTGTTGAATAATAAGGTAGATTGTTTATTAATTAATTAAATTTTTCAATAAATGAGTAATTCCTTGGACTTGTAGTGATGGATGGGTCCTAGTTGTTATATATCCCCTTGATTCATGTACTGGTCTCATGAGACAAATCAGTTGCACTAATAAAATGGGTTTCTCTCTATTTATAAAAATCGTTCTCTGAAAGGTATTTTTGTTTTAGGTTTTCTTATACCTCATACATGACATGAAATAATTAGTCATTTCCATCATTCATAAATCAGTTATTTTTATCCGTTATATTTTTCATATGATATTATTTAAGGATGAAATTGAATTCTCAGCTTATTGATTAAATGGTATGACTGTTCAGTTATTTAACTTTCAAAATTGATAATTATTATTTATTCATGATACATTGTAGTTTACATAACCCTTACTGATCATTTTAGAACGAAAATATATTTTTTATCTCCCTAGGTTTGAATGAATTGATTTTGGAATGAGTTTTGGAGGATGAATTTTATTATATTTTATTATGTATTATTTTTTATTTTATAATTATAATATAAAAGGGGTATCGTGTTGGTATAGAGTTCTCCAAAACTACTAAATTTTTCATTTTATTGGATTTTAATATTTGTGATGAATCCAATGTAAAAAAGTAACATAATAACTCTTGAATTTAGGGTCAAGGCTGTTATAGTGGGTATCAAAGGATATTTCATAGACACCTTGTAAACTATAATTTTGAAAACATATATTAGGGAACATAACCTTATGATATACATTGAATATAATAATAATAGAACATCCAAATGTTTTGTTATGTTATAGATTGTTTTTTCCTAGAAATGCATCCTTGTCCAAATTCTACAAGTGTAAGTCATTTTAGTATAGATATACCTTGGAATAATTACATCAAAAATTATGTGCGATTATTTAAATGAGTGTAACGTGGTACATGACAATGTGACTTATTATGTACCAGGTTTTAAACTCCCATTGGCAATGCTTAGGAAAATAAAAAATTTCTTAACAGTACATTATGATGGATTTCTATAGATAATTATAACTAATGGCCCAGTTTAAACATAATATTTATTAAATTAATGATAATTTTTCAAGATTTAAACATCCAATAAAAGATTATATTGTTAATACATAGCAAAAAAATGGCCTATGTTGAAATAAAATAAATGACATTTAATTTTAGAAATATTTTTTCTGATGGTATTAGGTTATAAGATTTATGAAAGATTTATGGATTATGATAAATATTATACGTATATATGTATTTATTAAATTTTGATTTATGGAAGGCATCATAAGATAATGAGATTTATATTTATAACAATTGCAATGAAATAAACATATATTTTTATATTTTATGTGGTGAGATTAATCCAATATTATGTCAGTTTTGGAGATATTTATAGAATGTATACATTTTAATGTAAAAGTTATATTATTAATAATTCTATTAGATTTTATATACATATTTTTAATGTTGTTGATAAAAATTATGTTTAACATGATAATTAATTACAATATAATAATATAAAAATAATATTATAGACATTGTAAAAAATTATATTAAAAATCCTAGTATAACAATAATTTAAAAATTACTTTTATTTTAGGCATGACCATTATATTTTTATTTAGAATAATATTGTAATTATGTAAATATAGTTTTAAAAAAACTACCTATATGATGTTTGGAAAATTATCATGTCTGGTAAGGCATTGTGACTTGATCCCTTTATCGAAGGACGACATTTATTTGGTTCCAACCACAGGCCTACGTATTGTCATTATTGTCATGTGATTGGTTAAATGATTTCGAAAAAAAATACTAATGATGAACTAGTAGTGTAACATTTGTGTTTTAGAGATATATTGGTTGGATATATTTTTTAACCATAATACTTTTTAAATTATTTAGATAAATATGTAAATACTTGTCACCCTTTTACGGGTCATATGATACATTAAATGTGAATTTTAGTTCTTTATGCATAAGAAAACCCATTATTTTATATTTATTTAATTTAATAATTGTTGAATTGGAAATTTATTGATGAAAAAATAATGGATGAAATTATTATTATGAAATAGAAACTTATTATGTTAATGTATTTCCTTATAATATTATAAAGTAAATGAATTACATCACAATAGGAAAATGACCTTGAATCTAAATTTTATCTTAATAGATTCCATTATGTTCAAATGATGGTCTTCTAGATCATCATTGATTTGTGGATTTGAGGCCCTTAACATTCCATTGTTCACTCACATTATTGTGATTGATGACCTAAATCGTTCATTATATTTATTTACTATTTTCATATATGTCCATAATATCACTTTCCACCAATGTTCTACTATATAGAAACAAAGTTATATATTATTCCATATTACCATTTTACTTCCCTTTGTCTTATATTTATGTGATATTTTGTAAAATAATTTACGATGTGAGATTTTCAGTAAGGGTATTTCAATATTTTTAACCATTTATTACTGAGATCAATTTTAAATTATGAGGATATAATTTATTTATGGTGGGGATAATGTAAAAACCCAAAAATATAAAAAGATAACAATTTTTTCAATAGATAATGTGACATAAATCATTCCATTTATATTATGTTGCATGAAACACTATGTTTAGCTTTTGTTAGACACAACATTGAGTTTTATCAAAATATTTCGTTACACATAAAGCCACGATTTACAAAACAACAATTTATTATTAATAATATTATTTAATATGAAAATTATTTACCAACCATTGTAACAGAGGGTTGAATATGGTTAAATAAAATATGAAAATATATATTTTAAACACATTTATTTGTAATATATTGATAATTAATAATAATATGAATTTCTTAAAAGAAAAAAATTGTTTTTTAAAAAAGCTATATATTCATACAATACAGTTTAGTCACACCTGGTGCACATAATTTATAAATTAATTTTTAAGAAATTATAAAATGTATTTGAAAAAATAAACAAAATTTCTGAAATAATAATTTTTGAAATTATATTATAGTGACATTTGAGATTTTTCTAAGAAGATTTATTTTTTGATTAATAATTAACAATAATAATGGATTTTAATTTCAAATTGGGTTTTCATTCAAAATATATATAAGGTTTTATTATATTTTTAATTATTTTTAAAGTCAAAATAGTTCAATTATACATGTATTAACCCTGTGTAGGAAATTGTAATAATATTTATATGAAATTTTGATAAAAATCTATTTTAAACAATTCATCATTTTCACTATAAAAACCATATTTTTTGTCACAAATTCATGAATAATTATAAATTAAATTCACCCACTAATTAGGGTTTAATTTGGAAAAATAAATTACATATTTGGAATTTAAATAATTTATATTATATAATATTGTCAACATAATTCTTTCATAATGATTAGTGAAAAAAATTTAATATAATTATAGTCACTACGATAAAAATGAGTTTACTTAGTGGATAGACATACAATATAAGGTGTAAAATGACCTACCCATTTGTGCAAAACCCAATTCCTAAAAAAATGTTACCATTATAACCTTATGATCTAATTTTATGACTTTTTGGTACACTTTTCCTTAATAGTGAACTATTTGATAAGTTATGTATAGAAAAAGACAAAAAATTGTACATTCCATGGTTTAAGTTTATATAATGCTTTTGGATAAAGGAAAAACTACAATGATTTATTTCTAAATATTATTTTGAAATATATATTGTTCTTAGCTTACATAATAATTTATCTTTAATTTTACAGATGATATAATCACTTTAACTGATTCCAAAAGGAAAACATAATAATTACATAGTTAAAAGTTAAATAAAATAAATGATACTAAAAATATTAAATGTGAAGAAAAATTATTGAATAATTATGCTACAATAATCTTCATTATGAAAATACCATGATAAAAATCTATAAATATATATATATTTAAATTACAATGTTTTATTGATATTTTTTAAAGTCAAATTAAATGAATAAAGTCAAAAATGCCATAAATATTATATTATGAAAAATTATATTTCATTGAATGGTTGAAAATTACTAAACACACTATCTTCTATAATGTGTTTTATAAATATTAATCAGAATCATATATATTACATTAATTTTCCAATTATTTTAATTATAATTACAATATTGACTGTTGAATAGAAAAATTGTGGTTAACATGATTACGATTAATATTATGTTATTTTGATTTATATACACATTTTTTGAAATTAATATTCAATTCCAAATGGTTATTTATTTTAAAATTTAGATATAATATTTAGAATCAAAGGGTAAATATTTTTTATTATGTCTCAGTCTATCTTTATTGTAAATTATAAATTTCCTTTGTTAGAAAAACAGTTAATGCAATAAAAACCAAAATGGATAAATAATGAAACATAGGATTTAAGGTGGAAAATTTTTAAAACATGTGTAATTTTTTTTATGGATGTGAGAATAGACCATATCATCCTTACACCCCTAAAATGATCAATCTTTTAGAAAAATTAGTTGAGGGAGACCTCCCAATATTGAATAATTTTTAGTATTTACATGAATAAAAATCCTCCTCAACTAAAATAGTGAACTAACCCCCCCCCCCCACATATTCACATCTCTCAATCCTTTTGGATCATATTAATTCTACCCAAATAAATCCTAAAATTATCTCCCATGATAATATAAGGCTTAGTTTGGACTAAAATACATCTAATAATAGTTTTAGTGAAAAACTTTAAAGGATTCATGAAGAAGAGGAAATATACTTCTCAAAAGTATTCTTATTTTATTTACATATACACCTTGTTCAATTTATATTATTATATTATTATATAATAATTTTTTCATCTAACATTTTCATAGACATTGATATAATAAAGTTACAACATTCAACCACACACACATCCATTAGTGGGTTATGAAATCATTGTTCATGTGTATGGAAGACTAGAACCCCACAAGTAGATTACATGGATATATGGTATGATAAGGCTAAGGTACCTTTTTATTGATTATTCCATTCTATATGGGATAAAATTTAGAGAATTTATCGGCATGGGTTTTAGAGATAGGGACTTTTGAGTCTTTATTTGATTCTATGAGTATTAATTTTGTATTAATTCTAGCATGAAATTTAATTACATTTCATACAATCATCACATCAATCATTATTTATTTATTAGATTATTATTATATATTTTATTGGTTGTTTCTACCATTTTATTTTATTTTTTCCATTATTTCTTCTACTATTATACTCATTGTCATACAATTGTTCTATTGTGCTTAAACAATAAAACCATGGGGTATATTCTACACGCTATAATTTTCACACACTTTCATCGAGTTTATAATATTTTTCATATATGGAGGTGTGAATGATGTCTCATAAACAACACTTTCAAGCCACATGAGAGGTTTCCAAATTGGGGGATTTTATAATGTTGTATCGGAGGACATCATATTTCTTTTCTGTTTCGATAACATTTGGGAAACCTAAAAAGGAGAACCTTATTTGATAGGGCATGGTTATGGGATTGTGAAATGGAGTATTTAACCCATATATGGAATAAAATATGAGTTCCCATGGGTGGATGGTTGAATATAATATATATATATTTGCAATGATAATTGTTATGACACTGTAAATGATTCAAATTTTGTGTGAGATTATTTTATTTGATGATATTGGTTTTTCAGATTGATACTCATTTCATGGTATGGCACGAGATTAGTAAGCTTGAATCATAATAGGTATATTGAGATTTATATTGTCATGAATTTTATATGGTAGATACATAATTATTATATGTGATATATAATTTCATATTTGAACTTTGATTTGAGATAAATTTTATATCTAGGAAATTATATAAATGTATTTTCAGGACATACTAAAACACGCTAAAGCCATTTTTGGAGTATCTTGTTGTTTTTTTCTTAGTTATTGACACATATTATGGTGGAACATATTATTATAGAATTTTTCCTAAACATTTTTTAGTATTTTAGTGAAAATTATCCATCTTTATCTTTGAGTTGAGCTTAAGGAGTGTTATAATTATCATGCTTCTAACACTAATGAACCAGTGCCTCATGTAGGTCAAAAATACCATATGGATGTTCATCGTTATGAATGAATCATTAGGGTCATTTGGTACATGTAATGATATATTTTTTACTATATTATTTCAATTTATTATATGGAGAGAGAGTTCCAGGTACAACATATTCCAATATTAACTAGGCAGGGATCCCCTAGGTAGCCTAGTTATGTATCAAGACAGTCTAGATGATCTTTATCAATCGTGATGCACTCTACATAAATAGGGTGACTCTAGTATATTATATGCTTTGTGGACCATTAATGAGTAAGTGGCACATTATAGAGAGAAAAGTATAATAAAACGATTTATCTTATAATAAATTTAATATAACGTTCTAGACCCATTTCTATCCTAAGACATCAAGTGATGATAATTATCTTGAGTTCATGAACCTGACACATGATTGAAAGTTAGTGACAGAATATGATAAATATTTCATTTAGCTTTATCAAATTTTAAAATATTTTCATGATTATGAGATCTATAGGGTGATACATTTTCAAGATGGCATTCTCTATGAGATCAGATCATAGGTGACCATATTCCATTTGAGTAGTTTTTGTAGAAGTGATTAGTTAAGAGCTCATCGCATAAGGGAATATGATATAATCCCCAATTAACATCCATGTTTTTTTAGAATGGTAAACTATAAAATATTTTTCAGGTTTAATGAATCATCTCATTAATAGTTTTGGAAATTAAATGGAGTTCGTAGCGGGTGGGGTAGTAGGAATCCCTTAAAGGATAATGTTCTGTTGTAGTGAAATCAATGTAAACAAATAGTCTACAAGAAGACTCATTGTCTATAATATGATTTAGAGATTAATTCTTGCAAAAAACATTTCCACCTACATTGGGTTTATGGGTGAATTTTAAAATAGATAAATGTTGTGACGTCCCAAACCTCGATTCCACTCAACTGGTTCCTCGAGCCCATTAGACTACTTGGATTGAAGCACATATTCTTGAATACCAGAGGCTGCTAACTAGTATCAAGGGCCTAGGGTGTGTCCATGTGGATGTTATTCCATCATTACCAATTTTTAGCGTAACAAGTGAATTCAGACAAAAGGATAAAAGGGAATGGAATATAGGTAAACCTAACGAACAATAAAAAATATAGACAACATTACCAACAAATGAAATAAATGAAATTTCATTTAACAACTGATGATATGTAATGTCCAAAGAAAACATGAAAAAATATTGATAAAGATAGTGGGAAAAACATGTTCCACAAAAGTATACTGGAATCAAAATACTATCCCAAGCATCTAGAGATTTGGATCGTTCATCTGCTGTTGGGCTCAATACTAAACAGAAAGCAATCAAGTGTATGAAGTCATATTATTCCCTTTGTCAACACCTCAGACCATGAAATCTACTCTGGGTACCAAACAACGCTCGGAGAGTGTGTGAAAAAATTCATTGTGGGCCACCCCTAATGGTGTCTATAACATCTGTCATGTGAAATGAAAATGTAATAGTGTGCAGACATACCTATATAAGGTGAAGTATTAAAATGTATCTAAATACCCTAGTACCTACTTCATCCCTCATATGGTGTCTGGACACGTCAAAAATACATTATTTGATTATTACTAGCTTAAAAATAAGTCTCATGTTAATAATATTGTATGTTCCATGTTATAATAAGGCAACATGTAATGGCATTTAATAGTGAAGTCTCAAGTTAACAACCATGGAGACATATTTCTCAAGGGTATCTAACTCTGTAATAACTTTATCATTACATGGGTTAATATTGAAATCCATAGGGAATTGTCAAAGGCATTCCCCAATGAGGCACCTACCGAGTCCATGGTAATCGTCCAAGGTAAAATAGATCTAAGTAGAGATAGGGCCCAATGGGCTTTAACCACGACACCTACTTTTCAATGATGTATCCAATGACTATATCCTATGAATCCTATCAATATATTGAATTTACCCTATGTTATAAAACTAGCCATCCAATAATAGAAAAGGATCAGGATTTCGGTGGGCATCGACCTATGAAAGTTGTGTCATTGAATCAGAATTGGGTTCCTGAGTGCTCATGACATTCTCTAATTAGAATCCCTGGAAAGCTTGATTGATGGAATTCCTATTTAATTATGATGTCATATAGTATATCCTTTGGTTAAATCCATTCCGTTCATTAGTGTGATAAGGTGAAGTCGCAAGCAAACTTTTGATCAATTCATTTGGTTCATCTGTTACCTTTCATTTATGCGATAAGGTCATGTAGCATGCAACCTTTTTATCAAGTCATTTGGTTTAAGCATTACCTTTCATTATTGTTATGAATAAAATTTTTATGAAACCATTTAGAACATTTAATTTATATTTCATATTCAAAGTTTATTATGTTACCTTCCATTAATATGGTAAGGGGTGCTACAAATATGCAACCAATTAATCATTCACTTTTAATTATCTATTTGAAGCACTTACCTTATAAAAGACAAGTGGTTAGAACACATGGTACTTTACATTATTATTTTATTATTAAAAACATGCCATTTAATATATATATATGATTATGTTTAGGAATTTCATGCCAAAGCACACCTTAACAGTGGCTCAAATGTGTCAAAACACTAAAATGAAAATTATTGCATAACATACTACTTGGGATGAATGGATATATAGGAATAAACAACAACAAGTAATCACATATAGTGAAATTTTATATTGATACATTTTTGATGATTATAACCATGATATATAAATCCAAATAATGGTATCTGATGAAATTTGTGGGCCCCGCAGGACAAATCCAAAATCGATGAACTTGAGGAATGATTTATAGACCACCCATTGGACAATTTTACGATCATTATCATTTGATATTGGACCTTGATTTGTCTTGGATCATTGTAGATATAATAAGAACAAAAAACCTCACACCATGATATCTTGGTCGAGAGAAAAATAGAAGGATAATGTCTCAATAGGACTCAAGAACATACAGTTGCACATCCAATATGGTGAACGAATGCTTGGTCAGATCCCAGATGAAAGAGATCTATTGATTCATAGCATAGATAATCAAATATTCCTAAATTGAGAGATACATAGTTTAATGAAGCATGTTCTTGGATTATGGAGGAATGAGTTGGATAATTAGATCATTAAGGGAAAATTCGGCATTTTAACTAGAAAATGGCATGTGAATGGTTTATCTACACGGTTTGGAAAACTATTAGAAAACCATACATGCTTAACTGGGAAGAAGGGGGGTTTGCACGATTAGGTCACATGGTCATGCACCAACAATGTGAGGTGGATCTTTTCAAAAAACACAATCGTCACGGCTAGGAAAACATTGCGCTAGTGTTCAACTTTTCCATTTTTTTCCAAAAAGATGGGTTTCATGATTTGAACATGCCCCGAACACCTTAGAGACCTTTTCAACTTCATTGAGAGTCCTTATTAGGTCCTGAGTAAATCTTTCAAGCAAGATTTAAAGGATCTATACCATATTGAATGGCTTGGTTCTTACAGACATTCACCATTAAAAGAACTCGTCCCTGAGTTAACCTCCCAAGGGTGGAGATACACTATCTGAGAACAACTCTATCCATTGGGCATGTACATCGGCTTTGTCTCCCAAGTCTTGTCTTGTACTCACTAGTGCTATCATATCACCCATTCTAGAAGGACAAACTAGCCATGGAGAACCTTCTTGCTCCAGAAAACAATGTGTACTGGATATTCATCAAAGGCAGCATCATCATCTATCTCAAATTTATCGAAATAAAATGTTTGAGATAGATCAGCACGATACTGGTGAAGCTGTGAAACATAAAAGATGTCATGCATGGAACGATACCTCTGAGTTAATAGAAACTGATAATCTACTGACCTGACTCTCTCTATATAATTTCAAAAGGCCCGAAATACGAGGAGATAAATTTCCCTTATTTTATAAATGTTTATTCCCTATATCAGGTGATACCTTAAGAAAAACATGAACCCCATCGTTGAACAAAAATGTTCATCTATGGTAATTAGCATAATATTTTTGTCTATACTGAACATTATTCATATGATTCCTAATAAGATGAACCTACTATGATGTCTCATGAATTAGATAAGGACCCAGTCTATCTTCCTCACCTACATCTAACCTACACAAGGTTGAATAGTATGGCCTACCATATAAGGCCTCAAAAGGATCCATCACAATTGTTATCTATTATAGGATAACATTATGAGAGTGATATGTTTCTCCCATAAATAGCTGAAATCCAGGACAACTGATCCAAAAAAATCTTCCAGAACATGTATTGTCTGTTTTGATTGTCCACTAGTATGAGGGTAAACAACTATGCCTAGAAGCACTCGTGTTCTCATATCCTTCTTAAATCCCAGCCAGAACTGTGATGTGAAATTATATTCCCTATCTAAAATGATAGTAAGAGGGACCCCATGCAGTTATATGATCTCAAGAACATATATAATTCTCAACTAATAAAATGAGGATGTTTCCAAAATAGTAATGATGTAAGATTATTTCTTTAGTTGTTCAATGACTACACATATATCATCGTTATCCCTGGAGACCTAGGTAATACGACTATAAAATATATATAAATAAATTTCCATTTCCATTATGGGACTGCAAGTAACTGTATCAATCCAACATGTCTTTATTGCTCTACCTTCACCTAATGGCAGGTGGAACACCTAGTGATAAATCCTTCTATCCGAGGTTTCATCGTAGTACCCTAATACTTTTGTTGCATGTCTCAATACATCTTCGAGATTTTTGGATGAACTACCCACTATGAATTGTGGGACTCACACATAATCTCCTCTATCATGTTTGTAGGAACCCTGATACATTTTTATATATACTTAGGATTTCGTCTCTGTCTACCGACTAATCCAGAGGTGGGTTATCTCTTGATATACACTCACAGAGAACCAATTCATCAGGGTCTGAAAATTGTCTATTATTAACATTATCGGGGATGGAAGAGGTAATTTTCAATGACAAGAGATACGATTTCTTTTGACTATCAAGAAATTCTAGATTTAGCTTAAAAAATAGGTACTTTAATTAACATTCATCATTAGTTTCCCATTCTGCCTATATTTGATTATTTTGACATAGATCACCTAAAACTACATTTACCTTCCCAAGCATATAAGAGAGCCCAAAATAACAATATAATAGACATTCAACCCATCCCCTCTATCCAAGGCTGAATTCATGCTGAGAAAATATATATTTTGGGCTCTAGTGGTATGTGTATGCCATAAAGAACTCACAAAATAGATAATATCTCTAGCAGTATAAGGCATGGAAAACTACTTCTTTCTCAAGGTCATGCATTGGATAATTTTTCTCACGATGCCTTAACTACTAAGATCTATATGCAATGACTGCCTCTTCTTACATCAGTACTAATTATATGTCAATTCCAGATGCAACATAGAAGACAGTATAACTAATAATTGGCACATGATGAATTAAAATAGCTGTGGAAACAACCCTCCCACTCAACTCCTGAAAGGATTTCTCACATGATTATTAACATATGAACTTTACACCATTCATTGTTTGACCAATAACAGGTGAAGAATGGTGTGAGAATTCTTGTCTTAAGAACTAGTAATATACAACAATACATAATATGTTCTGGATATCATATAATTGTTTGGGATTCTCCCTAGAAACTACAACACTATCTTATCTGAGGTCAATAGATACACTTAATTCTAGGATAGACTGACCCATTAAGTGAACTTTGTCATTTCAAATGTTTCCCCTCACAAAATTGGTATAAATATGATGCGCTCTTATTGTACTCATAATGTTCTCAAGATGTTTGGAATGGTCTATAGGAGTGTGACAATACGACACTATTTCTTCCACAATGACCATGAAAAGTAGTCAAAATAGGGTTATAAATCCTATTCATCATATCCATGAAAATAAAGATTGTTTTTTAAGAAAAAATGGAATAATAAGGTACTCATATAGGCCATTTCTTATATAGAGAGTTTTATGAGGTATATCTGATGGCCTTATCTGGACCTAATGATAACCTAATATCATGTCAATCGTAGGGAAGAACTTTTCTCCTCAGACGTCATCGAAGAGATCATCAATCAGAGGTATTGAATCATGGTTCTTTATCATAAGATGATTCAACTTTCTATAATCCACACATAGATGTAAGGTTCTGTCCACTATCTTGGAAAAAATCACAGGAAAACCCCAAGAGGATGTATTGGGCCATATATAACCTTTGACATATAAATCATCCAATTGACTAATGATATTCTGATTCTATATACGTGTCATACCATATTGAGGAATGTAAATTACATCTTCTACTAGAACAAGATCAATTTTAAAATCAACTGATCCCTTAAGAGGTATTCCCACAAAAAATGTCAGAAACAAAATCCCTAAAATAATCCACACATGAGGGGAAATCAGTTTGGTGAAACCCATAATCATCTATGAAGATATTTGTGATCTGGGTGGTTACTCCACCTAGCCCATGATGTTATGGTCTAGGTCAACCTACCTAGACATCTCTCTCAGACTTATGTCGATAATGTTTTCCCTCTGGTGTTGTAAACAATACCCTATGGTAATTTTAGTTTACAAAGTCATGATAGTGGACCAACAAGTCCATTCTGAGCATGACATAGAAGTATGTCATCTTGAGGATGAATATATTACATAATAAAGGGTAATTTCCTACCTCAAGGGGAATGTCCCTACACTGGCGTATGCCCTCTGTTCATAACCCTAATAGTATATCTAGATACATTACACCATAGTAATAATGTATCTCATGGATAAGGCTTTCCAAGAAAATATAGAGATAAAATAGGTCCATGAACCTATATCAAATAAAGTAAATACTCTTGTAGAGAATATTACAATAGTACCTCATACTATAGAAGGTCCCATAGCCTGATCCTCAGCTATTGATTGTAGTGCATGCGACTGACCTGATCCATGGCCCTATTCAACATATTGACTTTCACAATAATAACATTTTTATTTGTGATATTGCAGATCAGGGGTCTGGATACCATTGTCATGACCTTATGCTCAGTCATACCTACTGATGCTATTCCAAATCCCCTCCTGACGTGATGTAAATGATCCCTCTCTTGATGGTAGATCTAGTGTGGATCCTTTTCCACTCATGGTTGGTGGAAATGTCCTACAGAAATGCTTGTGATGCCGTATGGGGCCGCAATCCCAACACACCAATGGGTCTCTATTACATTGATGCTTCAAATTTCCTCATCATCCAAATTGATGAAAAACTTTAGATCTATCAAAATGGACACTCTGATTGTTACTTATTTGATGATAAACTTTTAGGGAACACTTCCTACTATAGGAAGAACTACTAGCCTGACGTTGCACTAGTCTTCTATGCCAGGTACTATTTCTATCCCTCATGATTCACTCATGATAAGATCTTTATATACAATCTCATAAAATTTAAGAAGGTGAAATACATAGACCTGTGTACGAATGGTGTACAAGATCCCATACTCAATGTCTTTAGAATGCGGAAGCTCATCAACATCTAGAAGTAGTGGAATGCGCTGTAACTCTATGAAATGTCCTAAATACTCCATAACTGATATTGAACCCTACTTGATATGCATGGAATATTTGGAACTATTAGCTCTCTGACTCTGAGGAAAGAACCGATCATAGAAGTTAGTCTGGAAATCAGCCCATAACATGCTCTGATGATGACCGACCTGGGTAATCACATCCCACCAGTAGTTGGAAAAATCATGAATCATATATATTGAAATATTTAATATCCTCTATGGATTTGATTCCAAATTATTAAAGACAGATATGGTGTCTTTTATCCAATACTCATTAGCCTACAAAGAGCCATCCCCAGAGGAAGTTTGAGGATACTACTGTTTGAAATCACAAGTCAGATCAGCCATCGTAGGTGCAAGATAAGGAGAACCATGTATAGACTGCATTAGATGTTGGAAACTACCTTGAAAATGAGAATTAGTGCCCGGATATGGTACAACCAGAGGTGCCTCATGTGGCACTCATAGAGGTCAGAATATAAACTCAAGGTCCAAAATGTCAGGAGCCTAGTCATCACTACCTTCCTGGCATACAACACGAGGACATCATGACAACATTGATCTACAATTACCAAACACATGCCTCAAATCAAGATTATAAGTAGAATGATAGAATTTCTAGTAGAATATGAACGTAAAAAAATTCACTACCTATGAAATACTACACCAACAACCCACTTAGATGCCCAGGTATTTGTAATTTCTTATGTATAAGTTTCAATTAATTTAACATTTATTTTTTAGGTTCACTCCTTTACCATTCAAAAACAAGATAAGGTGGGATAAGGATGTGCAAACATTTATTATTATAACATATATTACATTTTATAATGGAGTTTCATTCCTATTTAATTAGTTCTCATAAAACATATCAATGAAAATGAAACCCATTTATTTATTTAATAATGGCTCGAACAAGTAAATTACACATTCCAACCCATTAGGGCCCATACACCTCATGAATTGACACTGGAAATCGCTCAATCACAACCAAGAGTATTACATGCCTTAGATAACTATCAAAACATCACTCAAAAATAACTGGAATATCAAGCAATGAAAATTAGTTAAATAATCTTATATGGCATGGCAATATGCACGAAATAAGAATTCTAGGTTCCTATAATTATGCTTGTAACAATTCTCCTTGTCCTCATATCATAGGTCCAAGGAAGAAATAAGTCCCCAATCAGGGTAATAATAAATAAACCATATATCATTTGTATCACCCAATAGTGAAATAATATAAATTATAATAGGGAAAAGTGGAACAATTATTATAATTTTGGCAACATGGATTTTACCCTGAACATGGGTTCGTGATGCCCATGCGTGGATTATGACAGAGTCTCAAGAAAACCTGATATCAAATATATTGCCTCTAAAAATTAAAGAATGAAATTAAAATCCTATAATAACAATTTTTGATATCCCATACCTGGATTCCACTCAACGGGTTCCCCAAGCCTACCGATGCACATGTCCTCAAGCACATCTCCCCAAATGCTAGAGGCTTCCAGCTAGTAGTGATGGACTAGGGTGTGTATGTGAGGAGAATAAGACCTCATTACCATAGTGTAGCGCAATGGGTGAATGTAAGATACATGATAAAAAGATGAATCAATAGTAGTAAATATAAGGCATAATAAAAAATAGATACAATAGTAACAATATCTAAAATAATTGGAATATCATTCAACAAATGATGATATGTTATGTCAATATATAACTAGAAAAAATATGGATACAATATATTAGAAAAAAAATGTTCCATATAAGTATAAAGGAATCAAAATAATATCCCAAGAATCCCCAACTATAGCATGGCCATCTTCTATAGAGATCCAGACTAAACAGCAAGAAATCAAGGGCTTGAAGTTTTATTCTTCCCTTTTTCAACACCTACAACCATGTAAGCTATTATAGGTAGAAGAAAGCACCCAGAGAGGGTGTGGATAAATCCTAGGGGGCCACTACCAACGCTGTCAATAACATCTAGCCTTTTTAATGGAAATGTAATAGTGTGAAGGCATTCATAAATAAATTAAATCTGTATAATGTAACTAAATTCCAAAGTACTTTATTCATCCCTCATCTGTTGTTTGAACATGACAACAATTCATTATTTGATCATTACCAGATTATAAATAAGTCACATGCAAACAATAGTGATGGTTCCAAGTTATTATAATACAACCTCTAATGATATTTAATATTGAATTCCCAAGGTAATTACCTTGTCAACATAGACCTCAAGGGTCACTAACTCAGTATTAACTATTGACTGGCATTGGGTAAAAGTGTAATCCATGGATATTATTCTAAGGCATTCCATAATGAGTGGATTACCTCTTCTAAGGTAAAACGGGGAAAAATAGAGACATGTCCTAATGGGATTTAACCATATAACCTACTTATCAATGTTGGATATAAGGATTGTAACCATGGAATACTATAATGATAATGAAAATATCATACAATTTCATACCTAGAATATAAAAATAAACTAGGATCGTGATCTATGTGGGTTTTTACCTAAGAAAGATTTATCAATGAATCAAAATGGGGTTCCCAATTGTTCATGGATTCTTTAAAAAAAATCCAAAGACAGATCAAGTCAGACCATTCCTATTTAATTATGAAATCAATTAGTATTTCCTTTGGTTCAAGCCTTTCCTTTTGTTAGTGTGATAAGGTCAAGTAGCATGCAACCTTTTTATCAAGTCATTTGGTTAATGCTCTTCCTTTCATTAGTGTGATAAGGTCAAGTAACATGCATCCATTTTATCAACTCATTTGGTTCAAGATTTTCCTTTCATTAGTTTGACAGGTAAAAGTAGCATGAAGCCATTTAATCCATTTAAGGCATATTACATATTCATGGTTCATTCTTCAACCATACATTAATGTGGTATGTGGTGCTAAGAATATGAAACTGATTAATCATTAGATATTAATTATCAATTTAGAGCACTTACCTTTGGAAGGTCAAGTTGTAAGAACACATGGTAGTTTCTATTATGATTTTCTCATTAAAAACAATCCATTTAATATAGAAACGCTTACTCTTAGGATCTTCAAGCTAATTCACACTCGAAGAATGGCTCCAATGTGTCAAAAAACATAAACGACCATTATGGAATAACATCCTAGATGGGATGAATGGACTTATGGGAATAACTCCCAAAATTTAATCACATGTATGGATAGAGTATAACGATATGGTTCTATTGATTAAACACAAGACATATAAACCCAAATAAGATAATTCAATGAAATCGGTGGACCCCACACGACAAGTAAAAAATCAACAAACGTGAGGGATGATTTATAGAGAACAAACCTGAGGATTGTATCATCCTTCTCCTTCGATATTGGACCTTGATTTGGCTTGTATTAGAGTATATCTAAAAAATGATAAATGTATTCACACCATGATATCTGGGTCATGATAAAAATAGTTGGAGAGCGGCTCTAGTGGCCTTAAGTACATACCATTGCGCATCCAACATGATGAATGAAAGCTCATTCAGATCTTGGGAAAATGATATCTCTTCATTACTACCTTATATCTTGAATGATATACATATTGAGTGATAAATAGGTTAATTTCAACGGTATTTATATTATGGAGTAAATTGCAGGATAATTAGGTCATTAAGGGAAAAGTTTACATTTTTCCTAGAAAAGGCTTGTGCACTATTTGTACACATTTTTTTGGAAAATCGAGTGCACGCCATGAAAGGTAATGTGGGAAGAATGGGTTCTCACAAGGTTAGGCTACATGACCATGCGCCAGCTGTGTGATGTGGCTCTATCCAAAAAAACATAATTCATACGGTTATGATAATTGTGCACAAACTACATTACAATCGTGCACCTTTGCCAGTTTTTTTCAAAATGATGGGTTTCAGACTTTGAACATTCCATGGACACCCCCGAGACCATTTCAAACTCATTGGTAATTCAATTTATGTCCAAAGTAATGATTAATACCTAAAATATAATGGATCCATACCTGAGTGAAAACATGGGTTTTTTTAAGTGTTAGGGGAATATGAAAAGTACAATTTCTTGGGAATTACTCAACTACTCCTCATCATATATATTGTTAGACTTCCATTGGGAATTATGGTCATGTCATAAAATTTTTTACTATAGTGTAGTAATGGTAGTACCAGGTAGTTGGAATAGCCCATTTGAGTCATGGTGGGGCCCAAGGAAGTGGGGCTAGTGAGTTGCATGTTATGTAGACTACTCCTATTAGAGTAGGTCCAAGACCATATTCTCTCAGAGAGATTATTTTTATATAATATACCCTCACATGTGTTGTTTTTGATATGAGACAATCACAATCAATTTTATATTGTATTTTTTAAAAACAAAATTGGTTATAGAAATCATATATTGTGTTTCGACCATTGATACTCCATTATGAGTGTATCATGATAATATCAAGCATTTCAAGGAATTTTCCTCAGATATTGGTGGTTACCATTTATTTTGGGAACTATTTCTTCTATAAAAGTTTTGTTTTGATAACATGTGATGAATATATTTGTTATTTCTATATCATGATAATTTCAACTATTACTATATATAAGTTTTCTATTATCACCTGACGAAGGTAGCTTTTTTCTACCAAGGTGAGTGGGATCATCAAGATGGATGTGGAGGACCAATTAAATTAATATCGGATTATATCAAGGCTCAAGTATCCAATCTGAATCTAGATTATGGTGGAATGAAGTTTGATTACAATTATTTAGATGTAGACAATTTTTAGGATGTTTTTCTTGATGAATTTTAAGGAATACCACCAGAGTGATAGATCATGGTTTTGATCGAGTTAGTGTTGGGAGAGAAGATAGATTATATCATTCTTTATAAAGTTGAACCCATAGAGCATCAATAACTGAAATTATAGTCAAAATATATAGAAGATAATTTTTTCACATGGGATAGTACTTCATTTTGGGTTCGGAGTTATTTAAACCATGGTGGTTTATGGCACATTTCATATATGTGTGGATTAACTAATATCGAACTAGATAATTTTCAAGAACCAATATCATCTTCTATGAGTTTATGATATTTTAGATCCTATAAGAGGTGATAAGATGTTATTCATGATCATCCATAGATATGAACACCACCATTTGTTGGTGAGATTTTAGACATACATTTGCCTTCTTTTAGGAGTAGGTATATCTTGTATGAGTTCATTGGTTTTCTATTTGCTTTTAACAATGCACCAATGGTATTCATGGCCTTTTTGAATAATATCTTTAATCCTTTTTTGACCACTTTGTTGTGGTGTTTTGAATAAACTATTAGTATACTCTATGATAGTAAAATATCACACCTATCATCTTTATATTATCATTATTTCGTTGAGAGATATTTATATTTACACTAATCCAACCAAATAATTAATTATGAGTGAAAAAATACGCTTCTCAGTATATGTCTTCCTAGAGGTAGAAGTTTTATTTGACCTAGAAATGTTTTAATCAATGGTATAGTGGGAGAATACCAATAATATCTTTGAACATTTGAGATTTATGTGTTTATAATGATTTTATTTGTGCATTATCAATGAATTATTCAATTTGGATCGAACGATGATAGGATCATACTAAAAGGGAGGAATGTTTTTTTGGTCTAATTTTTTTGATAGAGCCTTTCAATGGTTTAATGGAATACTAGACTCAGAACCTATCCACACATTACACCTATCAGATAAATCATATATCATGTTATTTGATGCATCTGATGTTGGATTTAGTTCACTTCAGTTGTAAGAGGAATGAGTGGTTCCTTATAGATCATGACATAGAGACTGGATGAGAGGGATTACCTTACAAAATGTTTTGGGACAGTAGTAGTGGTACATTCATTGATAATATAGAGGCATTATATCATGGGTGATTTGTTTTTTGAATACATAGATTACAATAGTCTTAGGTACATCATTTCTCAGTGGGACATGATCCTTCTAAAAAGGATATGGGTTGAGTATATATAGATAGTTGAAATTAATATGGATAATAATCCAAGAAAGGGATGCATAAATTCTAATATATTGAAATATAAGAATAATACATAGGTAATACTATAGACTTGTGATGAGTGGTAGATAAGGGATCTCATTTCCGACTTTAATATTGATGTTCATGAGTCTCAATGATGAGTACTGCTGACATCAACATCTAATAATCCAATGATTTTGGACTATAACATGACCAATCCGAAATCTATTATAAAGGTATTAGTTCTAAATGTATGATTATAAAAGGTAGATAAACTATTATGATAGTCCTATGGAAGTGGAAATTCACTTCTTCTCAACATATGAGTATGAGTTCTTCTGGGGTTCCATGATGGGTTGAAAAGGGAGATTCAGGATTATAGATGGTGATATATCGTATTTTGATAAATATGAATCATGATCAAGTTTAAATAATTATAATAATAAAATGATGTTTCGTCGGAACTCGGTGATGTAGGTCACACAATACAGGACAATGTTGTGTGTAACACAAGCTTTTAATAGTGTAGAATATAATAAAATTTTCACTAAGTGTATCCTTCAACACCCGAAACAAAAGATAAATTATTAATATAAAAACCGTTTCCCAAAAACATGCAGTGTTATAAATACTATGCATGCAATCATGATACACATCATAATATTCTGAAATAATTGTCATATTTTTAATTTTCAGTTTCTCGAAATAATTTGATATAAATATACCTAATGAATTTGTACAAAAACTCATATGATGGATTTGATTTCAATTAGGAGTTCATTTTCATGCTCACATAGATAGATGTATTAAGGGATATTGAAAAAATAAAATATAGCATCCTTTCCTCGATAATTGATGAAGTCTCTATACTGAGAGAGCTAGAAAATACCAAAAACAATCCATAAGGTAAAGAATAACAAGATTGAAATGATGAATATTCCCATAAGTTTCTATCAAAGATAAACTGTAGACATAAAATGTTGTTATAGTACTAGTTTATATTTTCACCACAAACTCAACTTCATATCATTTATGTGGTGATGAGATATCCATAGAAAATTATTTATATATAAATGGGTGATTAAAAGTAGAATCAAATATGTCATATCTAATCTTAGAGTGGATGAAAATATTTCCATTCAGCCAATACATATACCATCACTTTTAGATATATTAATTTCATAATAATGTCCATCTCCACCTGTATTTTTTTAACGTATTTTCGCATGACATTTGGGGAATTGGGTGAAATAGTAACATGTCTCTTTATGTGTTAATAAAATTACTTTTATTGAAGTTAAACTTTAATTCCATTCATGATGATGGATTATTTTTTCTCCACAATTATAGAAAACTACTTTTACATCTATTCTTGTGCCATGTTGTTTCTATCGACAAGTAATACAAGTTATAGAATTCCCCATTCTCTTTTTCCCTATAGATATTTCTATTTACCTTCACCTTATTCTCTTTATATCCCTTGAAGCTATAATACATAGAGAATTATTTCTCTATATTAAAAAATGATATTATATCCTTATATGTTGATAATGATTGGGAGACTTGTCCCCCTTGAAGAATTGTCTTAATCCCATCAATGAGCTAGTAAATACATATCCATAGATTAAATATGTACCTTTAATCATTCCTTACTAGCCTTGTAATATTATATTCATAAATATAATCATATTTACTTATTTTTGGATTAGAATCGTCAATTTACTATCCATATCTTATCATTTTTCATGTGGGAATTATTTTTCCATGAAAAGTACCTTAAAATCCGTCCACTCAATCATGAATATATCCTACTCATCCTCAGTGTTTTGAATCAATGACAACCATTGATCCAAATCTATTTTGAGATGATAAAATTACATGAAAAACGTTTCCAATTAAATACTTCCAAAAGAAAAAAAATTCAATATATCTTATCAATTCCTCATCTATAAATGGATTTTATGTTACAATGAATGATAGAAGTTTCTGTTGCATGAAATAGCCTAACATCATTACACCGTATTTTGGATTAGTATGATATTCCACAAGTGAAAAGTTTTTAGTCATAACATAATCCATATTCCAAAATATAGTAATAATTTATTTATTTCCATCTCTAGATCTAGCATGAGCTTCATTATATGTTTCATGATTAAAATGCCTATTTAGATTACATGAATATATACTGTTTCCATTCCTTACCCTTGGAATCATTTTAAACAATGTAAGTCACTAGATTATATCATTACATTATGAATCATAATTTTTAATTTGGTTATTTTTGAAGAACATAACATTATGTTAAAATTTATCCATAACTAATCACATTATAATAAACATGGTTTCCTTGGAAAAATCATCATTTCGATTTTTTATAATTATTTAATATTGGTTTAAAAAATAAAATATGAAATAACTGAACAATATCCCCAAGAGTGTTAAACTGGGTGAGTAGTTAGGTCACAGTAACTATATAACAGAATGATGGTGTAGATATATATGACCAACGATATTAAATCTTATTACCCTTAGATACATATAAGTAAAAACCACATCCACTTTTATTATATAGGTAGTGAATTATTTATAGTAAGAACATATATTCTATCCCTTACAAAACTATTATGATGTTATCCAATACATAGACATATCATAAATGTATAAAAAAGATATATATTTAATAATCAATGTTTTGAAAAATATAGATCCCATGGTTTGGAATAAATATTCTATGATACCAACTATAAATTCCATGTGCTTCGTATCCTAGCACAGTTAGTCACTTTATTACATTATTATTAGAACGAAATGATCACAACCTAAATCAATTAATAGTTTAATAATCTTAGAAAATAAGTTACATACATGATTGTGATATTAAAATGAAATGTCTAAAATAATATATAGTATTTTATTTGAGAGCATCAATATTCCCTCCAATAAATCATTTTATATTAATCATAATGAACTACCTTTCATTGAAGGAAAATGATACCAAATAAATGGGTGAGCTCAAATAATTAGAAAGAGTCTGCATACAGGTCAGAATGGCCCAAAGTCATTAATTTTTGTTATTTTGATTAACCACCTTTAAAGGGTTGAGGTTAAACTATTACAAGTCTTGAAGGCATATAGATAATTACATTACCAGTAGGTCTTAGAGGTAATTTCCTAGACAAGAAAACTTTGAACTGCTTCTCCCTATCGTATGTCATGATATCTGGCCTCCACCTTCACAGGGCAAGTCAACTAGCTTTCCTAGGGTATGTATATAAATGAATGTAATGTTTAATATATATGGTATGGTAATATATTTTTTATAATTTATTTTAATATAATATTTTATGAATAATTATATAATCCTAAATCGTATCCACTAATATCATGACTATTCATATAATCACAGTACATCTATAACATATTTATTAATGATCGAATTTATAATTCCAGACATCTTAAATATACCATTGAGGATTTATGTCAAGACATCAATATAAATATTTCATCACTCATACAAAGACCTACCATGGTTTAGATAATGACAACGTTAGGTACGTCATTGGGATATTTAGGTCTAGGACCCACATATCACAAAATAATTCCAATGAATTCAACATATGAAAAAACATTTCAAATTAATCAACAAGATTTAAAATTAATGAATTGGCTGTATTTGGAGAATTAACATAGAAAAAGTCAATAATTCCACTAACAAAACTGAATAGGGATAATCTAGATAAATATTTTGTATAGTACCATTATAGTATATCCTAAATAACAAAAAATATTCATCAATGTATTTTGAAATATATTAATATACATTAAAAATAGAAGTACTTTTTCATGAGGAAAATATATATTTCAATTTTTAATAAAATCAAACATAAAAATATCACAAATATTAAGAAAAAATTATATTTGAAATCATCATTTGGAACATATAATTGATTCATCAAATCCTTTTTTGTTTATTATGACACGAAAAGTTTTTATGTCATGTTGGTTAAAATAATGATTCATTTTATATTTTTAGTGGAAATTAAATAGATTTTTTTAAGAAAAATTCACTATGAATCCTTTTAAAAATTGATATAAAAAATAATACTTGGGTTAAAATAAAATTGAAAATTAATTTCGTAATTAAATAAATTTAAAATAAAATCTAAGAAAATATTCACATTAATCAAATTGATTCTTGACAGAGTAAATATTTGTGGGTAATTCTAAAAATATTATTTCATTATCATGTGTATGTAAAGAGTAGAGAATAAAAATAAAACATATATTTTATAAAAATAAATATAGTATATGGAAAATATTTTGATTAATATATATGTATCAAATATTTCTCCCTATACGTAATTGAATATATATAATCTTGAATGATTATGATATTGTGAAATAAACCCCTATGTTTGGTCGGACATCTTTCATATATTTTCAAACAATATTTATAATTAATATATATTTATTATAAATATATTCCATAACCATAATCATATATATAATAAGATATATGATTTAATTATAACATTTGATCACTTATTTATTAACAATTCTTTATTGACATAATTATTCAAAATGATAATTGCATCATTTTTTATGTATGTTTTGGTTAGGTAATTTTGTTCATTAAATATTGTTCATGGTTCCATAATATAATTAGTTATAGATATTTAATATATAAAATATTTATTAACTATATATAATGTTTTATAAATAAAATTTATTAATAGAAAAATGAATTACACCATTAATGGATATAGTAGAGTATATATACACATGAACAATATTAATAATATTTAACGGATAAAAGAAACGAAGTTAAATAATAATTCATCAATAAAGATTCATTATTATATCATATATATCATATTTATTTATTAAATCAACCATTATTACAATCCATGTAAATTTCAAATCAATAAAGAGTCATATCACTTTTGGGGGGTGGTTGTCCACACTTACGCCGAGCGACATTTTCACTTTTCAAAGTATGGTATGGTAAGAAGGTATATGTGATTTTATAGATATAGCATCATAATTATTTCATACATATCATATATAAGTATTTAACACATCATAATAACCATTCATGAGGGAAGGTGATGGAAAATTAATTTTAATGATACGTGTAGGAAGTTGTCTACATTTACCCATAAGAAACACTTTTTCTTCCCATTTGATATAATAGTGACCAAATAAAGGTGAATTAATATGAATATTATAATTTATGTATATTTTGTATGTTTAATTTATTTAATTAAGATAAAATCATAGATTTAGTTTGTGTAAAACATGATTTTAAATATGAATATTATCATTTAAGGTGGTTAACTATTATTTGAGAAAACCCCTTTTGATCTCATTATAATGACATTAGGGATCGTAACATGAGTAGAATAAAAACTCTGAAACATTTATAATGATGTTTTGGGTGGACTATATTAGTGTTTGGGTGATCAAAATTGTAAAAATGTGTGATTATATGAGGGGAAGAGGTTAGCATTTATAATCGATGTGAGTGGCACACTTGTAATTTTTCAAATAATTAAATTACTATATTTTCATATTCATAAAAACATTGATACAAAATTACTCCAATTTTTTTTATAATGAAAATGTAGAAATAAATCAATCTAATTGTGTTTTTCATGGTTTTTAAGTGATTTAAAAACTTTCATTCTTATATTATCACCTCATAAACATGTTATAACAAAAATAATTATAATATATATTTCAGTATTAATGGGTTTTAAGTATTGATATATTTTAAAAAATGGATTATAAATTAAAAATATATTTAATTTTTTAAAAATTATCAACCTTTTCATCTATTAGAATAATTTTTATATTTTTAAAATACATTATATAAATATTATTTTTCATAAAATATCATTACTCTTATTTCCTACACTATTGATTTAATTTTAATTTAAAGACACAAAGACAAAAAAATAATATTAGATTATAATCCTGTAACACATACCAAATATTTTTATTCATAAATAAGGTCCACAGAAAATAATAATTCATCCAATTGGAATTTCTTTTAATATTTTAAATAACATTTATGATATTTTATTATTTAATGATTAGAAACAGTGTTAGTGTTGTGTTTACTTTTTTTATAAATATATAATAATAAAATAATTGATTAAATTATAGTGTAAAAATTAATTAATTTTTTGTATGAAATTTTAAAACTTATCAAATAAATTTTTAATCCTTTATAAAAAATAATACTAATATTCACATCCAACGATTTACATTTATTGTCAATTGTTTTCTTAATATAATATAAATGTTAATATCAATGTAAAATGACACCATGTTTATATATTATCTAATAATAGTATAATGTATCCTAATTTGGAACTCAATAACGTGGGTAGAATGGGTTTGTAATGGTTTCTCATGTTCGCCTCCATGTACGCCATAGGCTGCTGACTAGAATGGGGGGTGTGAAACGCATAGTTGAGAGATTATACACCATGTTATGAAGTTTAAAAAGAGTATAATAATTAATAATAAAACATAATTAATCAATTCAAAGAAAAATTGGAATATAACCATAAAATAAAAAAGAATTATGTAATAAATAAGAAGGAAACATATAAGGACAATCTAGAATATGACTAAATTTCGTGTCTTAATAGTACAGTATAAAGATATGCAGACAAAAATAAAATACTCAAAATCCCAGGTCCCAAAACAGACATCATTCCCTTATCCAAACTTCATCGCAACAACATAAAATTAATCAACATAATTGTCTTTTCCCATTTTACAAACATGAATTCATGTAATCTACTTGGGTACCTAATGGAGGCCCAAATATTGTGTGAGTATAACTCATTATGTCAACACCACTATGTCTAAACCAATATAGTCCGAATTTTTTTTTTATGAAATAAGCCGATAAACATGTGTATTGAATAATAAAATAATTAATAAAATACAACCAAAAGCATCTTTGTCTCCATGAAATAATAGATTTGAGAATATCTTATATCCATTACAACCATAACCATATAACCAAGGTAAACAACCTTCTTCGAGACCATGCCATAATAACTCTGATAATCTTGTGGCCATCCCAATCAAGACAATATAACCAAGGTAAACAACCTTCTTTAGATCAATTCTATAATATATTTAAGAATTTCTTTCGACCATGCTGACTAGAAATATATAACCATTGAATATTTACAAGAACCACTCTTGGTCAATTCTCAATAAGTGTTACAACATTATTGGTAAAATACATATGATAATTAAAACATGGGACTAATCATATCCCACTCTTTCTAAGAATTACAACATGGGACTAGGCAGAGACTGATAAATATATGCATTAGAGCATATTAGTGTGAATGTTCTGGAGATGAGACAAATATATAATAATTACAACATGGAAGAAAATCCTTGTCACATATCATGGATATCACAAATATCACATCACACTTATCGATGAAAAATTATGTGAATTACCAACGTTCTTTATTAATCCACATGAAATCAATTGATTTTTTTAATAATTATATCAATTATAAATAAACCAAAATTTAGGGATCTTATAAAAATAAACACCATAGGTCACATGTAATTGTAAACATAAATTAAGACATTATCCATTTCATTTATTTTCAATTAATTTTGGCACACATTGGATTGTTTTTATCGCAATATTGCATAATGATAGAAATTAACAAACAATAGGGTTTAGATTTATAACCCTACCTTTAACTGAAGATCCAATAAGGAATCTTATGTCCAATTCCCCTAAAGAAGAAATTTCGGATGATTACAAATAGGTTCCTTCATAAAAACTAATGAAGACAAAAACAAAATATGAAAATTTTCAAAATATTTCAATGTAATAGTTTGAGAAACATGGGAGATAATGAAGAAACCTAACAAAAAAAATACTTACTGTGGATTTATCAAATAAATGATATGTTAAAAAAGGTATTTGGAAATCCAAAATTGCATAAATAATTCACTTGGTTTTAGAGGATAGGAGATATTGATGATTGAAACGAAAATCATCTACACATCATGCTCAAAATAGCGGTCCAGTCATTTATGTGACATCTAATGTAGTTTCATATCGTGTAATTATTTTTAATTGTATTCACTGAAAAAAAAACATCACCTTAGATTTATTTTATTAAATATATGAAACAATTAAATGACCTATAATCCCTTGACGATATGTCTAAATGTTTTTAGTTGATATTTCACCACATTTTTCATTTTAAACTTCTTGAACCCATTTAATGATAATAAACAAAACAAGATACATTTTAACACTTAGTCCCATTAATTTCCAGACTCCATTAACTTAATTAGGCTTACATACCCAAACATTATTTCATTTTCACCATAAGAGGCTATGTTTCTCTGAACAAGACTTGGTCAAAATTGTTAAAATGAAAAATTCAAGGAGAGACATACTTGAAAAAATACATGTTATTAAAATATATCTACCTTATAATAGATTAATCCAGAGCTACTCAAAGCATCATTAAGTGGTCTCAACAGACATGTTTTGACATTTTTTTCACATATCAGAATCCATATCCTATAACTTTTCTTGAACTCTACCATGCAAACACTACACGCGAGCCATCAGTATAGTCCACCCTAGAATAAATTTCCCACTATGATGAACAACCAATCTCAGATACTCTTATATGGATGCATCCACACAATTCTTGATGTTTACTAAGTTTATCACATGGGAAGGAGCTCGATGAAATATTCATAGCTACAACATAAGGAACACATCATGCATGGAACTATAGTGTTGTGTAAGGGATAAATGGTATTCCACTAGAAAAACAGATAGAACTATTTCAAATGTCTTTATGGATGTGGATAATAGCTTTCCATATTTTTCGATATGATTCTTACCCAACATAGTTGACACCTGAAGAAAAAAAGGATGTCCAATCTCAAATTATAGAGGTTATATCTGAGGGTCAGTTTATGGTTTCTATAAACTCTTCATGGTTAACAACTAATTTTATGATCAACTAAACCTATTGAGATGTCTCCACCATGATGTTAGGACCACCAAGTGTTTAATCACCTATCTCCACCCAACAAAGAGGATAATGGAATGAACTATCATATAAAGCCTCAAAAAGATCCATTTTGATCTCTCTATATATGTTATTATTATGTGAAAACTCCAAGAGTTCCATATGTTTCACACATGAACCGGTAAAATAAAAAACGCATTCTCTTAGAAACTAATCAAAAACATGAGTAGTCTAATCAAATTGACCATTTGTTTTTGGATGAAAGGATTTGATTAAGAAAAATCATGATCCATATACCCTCGGAATACCATTACATAAAGTTTATGTGAAATTATGATCTCTGTCTAAAATGATAATCCTTAAAATATCATGAACCCAGACCACCTCGCATATATATATATTACCTAGATCATCAAGTATAATAGTTTCCCAAAAAGGTATATAGTAAAATAATGTTGTTAGTTGATCAAAAAAATCTCATATACAATCATTCTTATAGGTTTCAATTGGTATTCCTATCATGAAACCCATTGATACGTAATAGTATTCTCACTCAAGAATAGGTAGTGGTTGCAAAAGCACATCAGGCCTTTGATGTTCAATTTTTACTTGTTGGAAAGTGAAGAATTTAGACAAAAATCATGTCATATAATTATTTATTCTGAAATTAAAATATTATTTATAGAGTTCATGATACATATTTTTTGATCTAGGATTCATTTCCCATCTAGAACCATGAAGCTCATTCACCATCTACTCAAACAATCACATAGGAACCCATACTCAGCCCTAGAAAGGTAGAGAATTTTCACTACAAAGACAATATCCCTGCTATATAATTTTTCTTTCATAACTAATCCCTATGTATTAGAAAACTACTCTGTCTTGATATATTAAAAAAGAACATTTATAAAAGATATCAAAGTGATATATACACACCCTTGATATTCTTGGACATCTAGTTTGATTTCTCCAAAGAGGGACATTATCTTGCACTCTTCACAAGACTCGCATCCTATAACATTCAATATATTTCAGCACAAAGAATCATAAATTGTATTTAACATTACTAGTGTATAATCCAGTTTAATGTCAAAATACTGTAGTTACTCAACCAAACTCCTCTATAGATGGTTCATGACCAAAATAAAAAATGTGTAGTTGAGGATCTTATGATTCGTGTACACCAAAAAACTCTCACATGTGAGATAGTGTCTCCACCATATCAGATTATTCACTACTTCTAGTAAATCTGGATAATGATTAGATTAATTCATTTTATGAGGTACCAACTACAAGGATGTATTAGAATCCAAAAAATCCTCTTAAATTTTAACTAATTTGTGTCCAACTCTAGATATGTCACAGTACATGATATATGCTTTACCCAACACACATAAAGTGAGGATAAGTGATGAGGTAAAAATCCATTTTAGATCCTAAAAATCTATCACACAATAATTATACCAATAATTATTCTGTCTTTTCTTGTAATTCTAGGATAATGGTTCTTTCAAATGGAAGAAATCCTCGATAAAACACTTGTAATAACAAGCTAAATCCAAAAGGAACCTATTTTCAAAGATGTTCATAGGTTTTTACCAGGATATCGTAGATGAAATATTCTCAAGGACCACTAACACTACTACATATTATTTGACATCATCCATGAAGTTCACTTCATTTATCCATAAACAACATTTTGATAGCTTGCTAAAAAGTTGATGCACTATCAATGTACTCAACACGATGTCAAGATGATTGGCATGATCATCTACTAACTAGGTCTACACTATGATATAATTGAAAACCCACTATAAAATAATCTATAAAATAATCAAATATCCTATTCATTATGTCTATGAATATTGTTGGCACATTAGACAATATAAACAGAATAACTGTAAATTCATACAATACTTTCATGCTCAAAAAAGTAATGCAAGGTATGTTTGATAGTCTCACCCTTAATTGATGATATCCCGATCTCAAGTGAATCATGGAAAAGGTCTTACTACCTCTCAAATAATTGGAATGATCATAAAATAATGAATGATGATACTAGTTCATGACCATCATCTAGTTCAACCTCTGATAATCCACACATAAGTGAAAAAATCCATCATTATTTTGGTGAAGATAATTAGAGATCCCCAAAGAGATTTATTCATCCATATGAATCCTTTGTATTCTAGATCTACCAATTGTACCTTAAAATCATGAAGCTATATTGGATCCATTTGGAAAGGTGGGATAGAGACTATCTTAGGAACATCAATATGAAGTCCTCACATGATAGCTCACCTTGTTATCCATCTTCTTACAAAATATCTGAATAATTTTAGGTAGGTCTAGGAAGCATATATGAATGAAGATTATACCTCTATCTATGGTTGTATCAGGATTCTTGAAGATCATCTAGATCAACTTAATCAAAACATGGATTCTTAGGGGGGATTCCCCAGTTAACATAGGCAGATACGGTAGTTGAAACACTATTATTAACTTAGTCAAAAGAGAAATGGTACAAAAAGTCCCCCTTTCCATGGATTGTTTGACCCTTAAGAATATTCCACAAATCTAACAATTCATATGGTCATCAATAACCATAGTATGTTCTAGTTCAGCTATATTAGGAGTGTACCGATTTCCACTCTCCTGACACTCATTTCGAAGATAATGAGGATTCATTTTCTCAATATTATAATTTCAGAACTTATAAAAATGAATAGTAACAAGGTCAACCCTAATAGGTGATTACAATAGAAAGACAATAATTCTTTCTCTCTCTAGAAATGGATGATATGATTTTTATCATGATTTGAAAAATCTTTTCTTTTTCCAATGAAATAGATATATCATGTCAGTGTCATATAGGAATGTATATATCACATTCAAAAATAGATATGTCCCTATCATGCACAATGCATATCAATATATCCCAATGTGTATGTAATGATGTATGTATTCTCATATCATGAAATATCTATCCACATGTACAATCTCAATAATTAGTTTCACCATAAAATATTAATATCCCAAAAAATATGAATCACCCATGGTGAAATATCATCAATTGTATTAAGAATAGAAAAAAGTCTACAATCAAATCCCTATGAAATCATATTTTACCCCATACATGGGCCATCTACTCCCATGCTCAAGCTCACTACAAAGTTTCAACATATTCACGTTTCCTTACCACCATTCCACTAATAGTAATGCATAAGAAAAGAAAGACATGATCCTTTTATACCATATTATATCATCCCCCAACATGGAAATATCTCATGGGGCCAAAAAGCCTTAGTTATGGGACAAGAAGTAAGCCTCCCTGCTTGCCAGATATTGTCGACTAGTAGAAGAGGTTTTAATTTTACAGGGGAGAGACTATACCCATTGGTATGTAGTGTCATAGTTATAAAACAATTCATAATAAAATATAATTAATAAGAGTAATTAAAAAGATAAAAAAAGTAAAATCCAACTGAATAATTCAATAAATAATACGTTAATATGTAATGATGTGATGGAATGTAACTAAATGTCCCGAAATTACAATACAAGAAAAATACTAGAATACTAAATTAAAAGAATCAATTTCATGGGTCTCAAACCTCACATTGACCCCATCTCCAAACTCCATCCCTATAGTAAATAAGCTATTAATAGCATGGTATGTTTCCCTTTTCCATACATGTATCCACATAATATCCTTGGGTATAGGACGGTGACCAAAATAGGGTGTGAGTATAACTCAATAGTTCGTCGACACCATGTCTAGAAAAACTAGTCTAATAAGTTTTGTATTAAATAAAGCGTTAATAAGACGTATAAATTAATACAACCATTTATAAAATATAGTTATAACCGTATCCATCATCATGATGAAATAGCCATGATCATGTCTTATGACAATACTAACTACAACCGTATAGCTACAGTAATCCTACTTCAGGTTCATGCCATAATATCTCTGGGAATGTATTTTGACCATGTCAACCACTACCATATAACCATAGTAAACATCCTACATTGGAACCATTCTAGAATATCAATGATAATTTCTTACAACTACTCCAACCATAACCCTAAAAATATGGGATAGTCACAACAATAAATAGGGTTCAAATCCCTATAAACATTAAAACATTCCAAGACAAGTTTTAATAATCATTACATCATGATACATGGTATATCCCTCTTTCGATAATAATTTTATCATGGGACATTGCGGAGCTTACTCAATATACACATTACAGCATATCTGTGTACACGTTCCGTGGCCAACCAAGATATATAAGTACTATATCATTGAACACAATCCTCATCACATAGCATAGATATCACAATATCACATCCCAATTCTCAACTTTCAATAATGTGAATTACCATTATAATTTTCTATTTTAGTAGAAATTCAATTCACAACATATTAATAATTATATCAATAAGAAATAAGTCAAACATCATGGATTCTATATCAATGAATCTCCCTAAGTCACATTCTATGCTTAACATATCAAATGATATTTTCCAATTCATTTATATTCAATTAATTTGGCTTCACAATATGCCAGATCTATGAAAATATTTTAGAAACTTATCAATTATAAAAACATAGGGTTAATATTTAGATCCCATACCAGTAATATATGATCCATCAGTACATATTATGGCCAACACTCACAAGAATGAAGTTGTAGATGATTTAAAATAGGTTATTAGATCAAAATTGATCAAGATCAAAACAAAGAACGGAATTGGTGAAATTATTTCAATTAAATTGTTTAAGAACCATGGGAGAGATGATAGAATCCTACCAAAATATACATATAAAGTAATTATAAAAAAATAAGAATTTGGGAAGGGAATTTTTTACCCCAAAATCATCAAAAGAATATCCTATAGCCAAGAGGTGAGGAAGAGTAGTGGATTAAAATGGAAATTAGTTACAAACAATGATTAAAATAGAAGGTCGGTCATTTAAACAGAGTGTAATGAAGTTTCATTTCATGTAAATAGTTTTAATGGTATTCACCAAAAAAGTGTCACCGAGGATTTATTTTATTAAAACCCTTGAATAATTACATGATGTGTAATCCCTTTTCATGACATTGAATGGGATTAAAGTTAATATTTCATCCCATTTTACTTTTTAAAATCCTAAACCCCTTTAAATATTCTCAACATACCAAGAACCCATTTTTACACTTATTTTCAATGATAATTTTATTCCATTCACTCAAACAACCACACATTCCCTAACATTACGCCATTTTTTTGAATAAATTCCCTTTGTGTCTAAAAAATACTTGGCAAAAAAGGTTCAAATGATAAACTCATGGAGAGAAATACCTAGAAAAATATCAGCTTTTGCACATAGATTAAAATTTATGAACAGAATTCATCAAATCAAGTAATGTATTTTTTTAGATAAATTATAAATCCTTAACAAAATGTTTTAAATATGATTTACCGATTTTATACATACTTATGTGGAAAATGGCCACCAGGGTTGTTGTTCATACTAAAAAAATAAGGGTCCTATATTATCAAATTAGACACACTTTATTCCAAATATGAAATAAATTTCCTACGTTTCAACTCATTTATGTTGTAAATTTAATTTTAAAATAAACCCAAAAAATGAAATGAAAACTACATTACCATAAAAATGTATTCAAAATTTTAAAATTATTTAGACCAAAATCCAGAAAACAATTTATTCGAATTACCATAATTATATTATTAATAATATAAACGAACATATCTTAATTTTAAATATATTTAATAAAAAAATTACATTTTAATTTATTTAAAATAAAATATATTTTTACAAAAATATGAGTTTTCAATATTCCTTGAATAATCTAATCATTCAAAAAATTCTGAAAAATTAACTATAATATAATATTGAAATTATGATTCCAAAAAATAATTTATTTTTTCACAAAAAAATTATATATGGAAGAAATAAAATACATTATATTATATGAAAATCATTAAAACCCACATTGAGATAAGATATATATTTTATACACATAATTAATTCCCTAAAAATAAATTATTTAAGTACTAATATATTTTCATTATCTAAAAAATTTCATCATAATTATAAAAAATATGGCTATTCCTATTCTTCATACCAGTTTTTACATATAGTATATAACATTTTATGTAACCAATGTTTCGAGTGTAACACAAACTATCAATGAAATAATATTCATTTATAAAATAAATATTTTTAAAAAATATAATGTTCTTACACTTTATTATTCATTTTGTTATCATAAAACTAGGATTATAATTTTTTAAAATGTCTTATTTGAAATGATTGAATATGGAGTATGAATTGGAATCCTATAAATAAATCTAATATTCAATAAATATAGATAATTTCATTAATGAGGGAAAAAATTTGGGGTTTAGTTATTAGGGAAAATATCATATATATGTCTAATTAAATAAATTTTAGTATTATTTACTAATAAATATATATACTTATATATTATATAGAATAATAATTAATATGTATTGGTGTTAAATATGAGATAAACTAGGTGCATTAGATGCCAACAAACTAAGGATTGGATATGAGGGCAATTGGAATATCAAGTGTTATGACCCCAAATGGATGTTTTGTTTCAAAATACACCAGTAAGATCCTACCGTTTTTTGAGATTTATCAAAATCATTTTTAAGTACTCTTATTTCTTGTTTATATATATATTGTTTGAGTATTACATTGTAGTGATTTTTGGTAAAATTAGATACTTTTTAGAGGTTTTGTGCAGTGCATGGTTTTACCAAAACGTGCTCACTACCCAAGAAAACCATTCAACCCTAACGAGAGAGGATTTTCAAAGATTGTTCATTATTAGTAAAATCGTCTGACCTCATAGTGAAAACAGAATTTCCATAGGAGGATATGAAATGTTAAGGAAAAAAATTGTGGAAAATTGTTCTCCCCATACAGGAAACCTCACATCTGGGATTATAAAAACAAATAAAATTAAAATAAAATATAAACCTCTTATTATTAGCCACTAATCACCACCTCCTTGGTAAAAACACTTCCTTATTAGTATTACAGGATATTGGATGAATACCAAGTAATTATAAACCCCATTCATAATGAACTAAAGTTCTACACCTATTTCTAGTATGTTATCTCTTCCCAAATAGTTTCCTCCCACTAATCCATGTTTTTATCATTCATTGGAAAAATTATCTCACTATATTGGTGTTGGATTAGATATAGGTTTTGATATATCATTATATATTTTCAATTTATTATAGGATTTTATTCTAGAACTTATTCTTCATCATGTTCTAGACCATTCCCCTTCAATTGGGGATTTCATTTGGACAACGTCCATCAACGATCATAAGATAGGTTGTATACATTTAAAATACAATATACTTGATTATAAATATGTGTTTTTATTTGTGAAATATGAACTGACATTTTGTGAAATCACTTATTTAATTTGGTTAATTAATTTTTTAATTAAATAATAGAATGATGTGATTATTGGATTGATGGATATTTAGACCATGTAATAGGTCAATTAATTTATTGATAAAATGGTCAATTAATTGAGATTTTTTTATTGGTTAAATGTTGAAATTTTTAATTTATTGATATTTTTAATAATGGGATGATTGGATTAACCTTTAACGGTTAATATGTTATGTAAATAAAGGTTGATAAATTGTTGAAAGATGAATTTTTTATTGATGAATTGTTTATATTATTCTATATGATTAAAGTGAATAATTTTGATTGAGTTGATGATTGAAATGGTATTTAATTATTTTAATTGTTTAATAAAATTTTAATATGCATTAACCATATTAAATTCGATATGTTTGATATATGTGATTGATTATGAAATGGGGTGGGACACGAATTGAGTCTAAAAATACTCACGGGGTGCCAAACATGACATTATATACCTTAATATTTGTAAGTGAATATTATTGTATGGTATAAGGACCGATGCTCCAAATACCCCTGAGGTTTGGGATTGGGGCTGATTCTCCAAATACCCATGGAGTGGCATACATGATGCTTTATGCCAATAAGATTGGTATTGGTCTATGGTACTAAGTAGCCATGCAATAAATTTAAATGATATGGATGATGAAATCCCGTTAGATAATGAACTATGATTTTACATTTATGATATTGTTTAGACTCTAGAACGAGCCAAAGATGGTATTAATGGTTCTAGTGGCCTCGATAACACTGGAATTTTATGTCGAAAAATATAGAAAAAGTTATTATTTGAATCGTTTACCTTATTATTTGTACATTATTATTTATAAATCCATATACACTATTATTAACTAGATATTATTTAAAGTAGAGTTGGTGGTGTCCAACTTAGTTTTATTCACATCCCACTAGGGCATCCTGATTGGTCCTTGAATATAAGTCATGTTTTCAGAACTTCATAAAGGAATTTTATCTATATTAGATGGCTGATTCGGGATGGAGCAAACATGAGGGAACTAGATGTAAGAAACCAGATCTTATTTTCTGGTATGTTTTCCTTTCACTAGTGTTTTTTATGAAAAAATCATTTTTCTGGAAATTTTATTAGTACACGTCAGGTACTTTATGAGTACACGCCTTGTACATGGTTACTGCAGGTAGCCGGGAGTTGGCAATTTCACTGCCCTGCACATGGTTGTATGTGGTCACCTGGAGACTGCCTAATGTGGGGGTTGTTGAAGGCATTTACACGCCGTGTACATTAATTTTTTCATTAAACGTAGAAGGGACACGTATGATGGACATAAGCATTTTTTACTCAACCTTGTTCATCTGAGAGTGTCCATACAATGTGGATCTCCACCTAGCCCTCTATTGAGTGTCAATTCTATGAATAGAACTATGTCGACTATGTTGTAATCACATCTATGATTTTTCTCTTCTTCTTGGACACCTTCTTCTAATTCCTTATCTCTTGTGAGATATCTAGGGATAAACATTTTAGAAATTTTTGTATATCTACAAAGTTCTATGGAAATTCAAGGCCTGAGACTCATTTATATTGATATCTCGATGTCGAGGTAGGTGGTTTTTTCCTTTCCATAGAGAGTATTTGAGTTTTCTATGAAAAAGCACCTAATACCGATGAAAGGGGTATTGTGTGTTTATGGTTTCAGCCTTACTGTTTTACTGTTATTCCCTAGTTTGTTTGGATAGAGGTTATTTGTTGAGAATAAGATTTTAATTGCAATGCTATGGAGGTTTGCATATGTTTGTTTATTTTTGGACCGTTTGGTCTCATTTTTTTAGGATTCTATTTGTTTCCCATGCCTAGTATTGTTAGGATGGAGTGATTGTTTATCTAACTTGCTGTTATGTTGTTGACTGGTTAGCCAAGTAGTTCTTGTGTTTTATCTTGGTCACTTTTAATTTCTATGCTCTTTTGTCTTACAAAAGGCAGTGAAAACCTAGCGTAGTAGACCATAGGGAGAGTAGAAGTAAGGGATTCTCCCGATTGACTATAATTATTATCACGCTACAAGACCATATGGGGTATTGATGTTGAGAGCTCCCTCAGAGGGTCTATTATTACATTACGTGGCCACATGAGGAATTAACATTGAGTGATTCCACATAGTGCATGTAGGTTATTGTTAAAAGACAATAGGGGTAATTGATGGTGAGTGCTTCATCAGATAGTCATTGATCACAATTGAATATATGGGTATTTGATGATGAGTGCTTCCTCAGAGAGTTTATTCTAAAGTAGATTCAGAGAGGCGAGTCTTTGTGTTCTTCCCAGAGGGTTACATGTGTTTTATAGGTAGAACCAGATGGGATAGGCTGAGAGTACATCCCAGAGGGTTACATGTTTTTGATTACCTGCTTTCTTGATATGTGGTATTTCAATGTTTTTATAATGTAAGAATGTTTACAACTTTGTACTTTATTGTTTATTACTTTTTTGATTATTTCCTACCATATTAATCCATTGACTCTTAAGAACAAATCTCTTGGTGGTTAACTTCTAGGATTTATTTTCACACCCTATTGGGCCATGATTTTGGGCCCAAATAGATTATATTATTTTTTGGTCCAGATAAGGGAAAGCTCCCTTCTACTCACGTAGTTGACTACTTCGGAGATGGAGAGCATGGGACCATGTTGAGTCTTGAAATGTTTAGGATTTTTTTACTATTTCTCATGTACATTGGTGCATCACTGTATTTCCGCATTGTGACCTTTTTGGATGCCTTCCTAGACACATGTATCATGAATCATTATATATGTGCTCAAGATGTTTGTTTCTTCAACCATCCGCTGTTTCTTTTTGTATGGTAATATTATTATTTCCTCTACGGATTTGTATTTTACTTCTATTGTGTTACTCTAAAAATGAGGGCACAGTTTCCCCACATTCACACCCTAGGCCCGCACTGCTTTATGGCAGCCTTTGGCATTTGGGGAAATGAACCTGAGGCCATGTGACCGAACGTGTACTAGGAGTCTCTTGCTGGATTCTGGATATGAGAAGTTACAAAGTGGAATTAGAGGTGGTATCGAGCCATAAGTGTGGTGCATTGCTTGGGTTGAGATGTAAGGCCGACAACTAGGACTTTTTTCTCTATGAGATACAATGTTTATATTCACGGGGAGTGTGGGCCCTCACAAATAGTAATTTGGCACTTTAATGTTTGTTTCATTATTTTATCGGATTCAGGAATAGTTTCTAAGGATTACTGTCCGAAAAAACCCAGAACACACGTCGTGTAGTTCTGAATACACACCATCGGATCATCTATTCTGGAATAAACTGTTTTTGTAATTACACGCCGTGTACTCTATGTACACGCCTTGTAGATCTGACTGTCTTGATGGCTGTGTGGGCAGAGACACGGGGTTGGGAAAAAATCTTCGAGCAACACGCCATGTACTGGATGTACACAATGTGTGATTAGATCATGTGTGTGTCTGTGTCACTAACGAAATGATTCGATACAAACATAAGAAATACACGCCATGTAAATCATGAACATGTCGTGTAGGGTAATCCTTAGAATTAGGTCCTGTAACAAACAACACGGGTTTGTGGAAATCCTTTAGTACACACTTAGTCCATCGGGAACACGCCGTGTTGTGTGAGCCGTGTATCCGGCTGTTCACTAACAACACATGTCGGTGAAGCTTGTCTAGTACACGTCGTGTATGGCACAATCACGCCATGTAGTTTTGGTCAAGGGGAACCATGTTTCTTAGTTGTGTAGAAGGAATTGGGAAGGGGAAGAGGATTCAAGTAAACAACGTGTGTTAGTACAACACACTGTGTGTTTAGGGTGTTACACGATAAGTATTGGTAGAAGTACACAGCCATGTGATTGTCTTAAAGGAACATTCCATGTTGATAAGTATACACACTGTGTATCCTTGTTTTGAGAAACCTGAATGCTTTCTTTCTATTATTCCCTTCTAACGTTCCCTATTTTCAGTCATCAATAATCTTGATCTAGGGTGTGCACATTACCTTACAGAGTCTTTCCACCGATACGTCCTACGATTGTCCACCAATTAAGGAGTAGCGATTAGACAGCATACATAGATGATCAAGGGCTTCTATTAGATCCTCCATTTGTTCATGTCTGGGCACCTGCCATCATTCTGTACCGAGGTGGCGATGCACAGTTCTGATAGGGCTTTATGAGGTTCTTGCAGACCTTCCATGGAGCATCGCACCCTGCCCCTTATTTGGAAGAACTGACACATATTTTCTAGTAGTATCATCCTCCCACTTTCATGGGGTAAGGATGATTGTATGTTGCAATGTCATGGTTGAAGGTCACACTGACGATATTTTAGAACCTGTAGACGCCTTTAGAGAAGAGGGTGATCCTCACTATAAATTTCCTTTTGGATTCCCCCAAGATATGGTTGGATGTGATCTCATGGGTGGGACACCAACGTGATGTGGACTGAGATGAGTTCCCATGAACTTTTAATGATTACTTGCATCTAGATTCCATGTGGGCCGATCGAGCCTAAGAGTTCATGATTTTGGATAATTGTACTCGTTCAGTTATGGAGCACTCTTCTCGCTTCACCAAGATGCATTGCTTTACACACCTTAAATGGGATAGGGGTTGTTACTGTAATGATGTTTGAGTTTGGACTATTATAGGACATTCATGCTTAGGTGAAAATCATTTGGTTGTCTTCGATATCTTCTATAGTAAACAAGGCACTAATCACATAGCATAATTTGAGGGATTATGGAGCTGTGAGCTAGGGGGATTGAGAATACAATGTTAGTGCTTCTTTGGTGGATAGAGGGAAGTTCCATTGGGAGACTACACGGGGAGATCTGAGTAGGTGTAATCTACTTTCAAGTAGCAAGGTGGTGTGATACCAGTGTGTGAAGGTCGGACATACGATACCACATTCCCCGAGATACCCAGCGGAGTGTCGTTCTTGCATCAAGATGGGTCGTCTTTAGCGCTTCTATCAGTTCTTCTCACCAGCAGCTGGAGACATGGGTTCTTCTATGAATTCTCATTCTGGAGCAGTACCACCAGTTTCTCCTTAGTCTAGGAACTGGAGTTCTTCAGGCCGTTCAGGCCGAGGTGGAGGTCGTGGTCAAGGTAGACAGTCGTGAGGATTATAGAGACAATAGGGTGGACCACCTCAGGGTGGTGAGGAAGGGTCATAGGGCTGCAATGCAGGTTATACATTTGTAGTGAAGAATGCCTAGCATGAGAAGGATCCTATATCCCCTATAGTTCGAGGTACGATCCCTGTTTCCTCAGTTTTAGAATTAGCTCTTTTCGATACAAAGGATTCCAATAGATTTATATCTGCTGTTGTTGTAGAGATCCTTGGGATCTGTGTCTTTTTATCTGATAATATCTTGACACTAGACACACTATTGGGGATAAGAATGGCTAGTGTACATCAGTGTAAGGAGTTACTTCTTATGGTTGGAGGGTATCACTTATTATAGGACCTCTATGACTTAGGGATGACAGGATATGATGCCATTCTTGAAGTGGACTAGTTTGTTCACTTCCAGGTTGTGGTCGATTGTTATCGTCGTAGGGTGAGTTTCACATAACCATAGGGTGTATAGTTTCATCATAAGCATGAATGAGATTTACGAGTGAGAAAAGATGGACCCAACCATCATGGGATGGGAGGAGTTATTGCCCAGATAACTAGTCTATATCTGGATGACAAAGGGACTTCACAATTGGAATTTCTTCTAGTGGTAGATCGTTTCAGGGATGTATTTCTAGAGGAATTTTTAGGTTTACCTTCAGATCGAGAGGTAGAATTTTCTATTGATCTCATTCCCTGAGCGGCACCAGTTTCTATTCCTCCTTATAGGATGGAAACACCATAGTTACAAGAGATCCTGATGCAGTTGGAGGAGATGCAAGCAAAGGGTTTCATCCGACTGAGTACTTCTCCTTGTGCTTTGCATGTCCGTTTTGTGAAGAAGGTGGATGAAACCCTCATACATTGTGAGGATTATTGAAAGTTGAACCAGTATATGGTCAAGAAACAATATACCCTACTGAGGTTTGATGATCTCTTTGATCAACATTGAGGAGGCTGGGTGTTCTCGGAGATTTATTTGTGATCTGGTTAGCATCAGTTTCACGTTAGACCATCAAATTTAACTATTATAGACTTTCAGAGTATGTATGGTCTATAAGAATTTGTTGTTATGTCGTTCGGTCTCATGTACGGGCCGATAGTTTTCAAGGAACTGATGAAACAAGTTATCCATTCCTACTTGGATTATTTCATGATAGTCTTTGTAGATGATATCTTGGTGTACTATCACACTCGAAATGACCATTCCATGCAACTTGAGATCGTTTTGAGTACACTAAGAGAGAATCATTGATATGATAAGCTCTTAATGAAACTTTAGGATGGACTAGATTCACTTCATGGGTCATGTTATATTAGAGACATGAGTATCTATAGACCCAGAGAAAGTTGGAGTAGTAGATTCATGGTAGCATTCGAAAAATTTCATTAAGGTATGGTGTTTTTGTGGGCTGGCTAGTTACTACATATGATTTATACGGAACTTCTCACCATTAGAAGCGCCACTGACAGGCCTGACTAAAAAGGGAGCAATGTTTATGTGGTGAGATTCTTGTGAACCAGCCTTTCAGTAGCTGAAGGGGAAGTTTTCATCAGCATCGATACTAGCATTTTTCAGATCTGGGAAAGGGATACACTATTTATTATGATGCTTCATGTATTGGGAAGGGATCAGTGCTTATGAAGGGAGAAGGAGTCATTGCATACGGGTCTCGGTAGTTGAGGCCACATGAGAGGAATTACCAGATGCATGATCTTTAGTTAGCAGTAGTTGTTCATTCCTTACATTATTGGGGAAATTATCTTCTGGGAGAGAATCTATGGTTTTCACTATCCAAAAAAGTATCAAGTATATCTTCATCCAACGTGACTTTGATTTGAGATAGCAATGATGGGTTAAGTATCTTTGGTCCTTCAAATTTGTGCTTGCGCATACACCAAAGAAAGGAAATGTTGTGTCGGATGCGTTGAGCAAAAGGACTCAGATACATGAAGTTCATGAGGCCAGCTATGAGTGGATTCTTATGGCTATGTTCTCTAAAATGCATTTGTAGGTGCATTAAAGACAGGGGAAGATCTTTCTATCTTGTTTAGCTATTATCTCTACTCTTCTTGATCACTTGAGAATAAGACAACTATTAGATTCTAAAGGCCCAGTCCTACGAGAAATTGTGTCATGAGAGGACTCTATTCCATGATGAACCATAGGCGAGGATTAAATCTTGTGTTTTCATGGGCACATATAGGTGTCTGAAGACATACGTGAGGAGATAATGAGATACATTCATTCCTCCATTTGGGTAGTTCATTTTGGGGTCAAAAAGATGTATCATTATCTACACCATCAGTATTGGGGGCCATGTATGAAGAACGATGTTGCTCGGTTCGTCATGAGGTGTTCCACCGGTCAGTAGGTAATGGTGGAACATCAGCAACCCGCGGGGATTTTTTTGCAGATACCCTTAACCGAGTGGAAGTGGAATGATGTTGAAATGGATATTGTGATAGGTTTACTGAGGTCACCTCAAGAGAATTCTTTTGTATGTGTTTTCATTTACAGAATAATGAAGGTTGTTCACTTCTTGATGATCAAGGGCACATTTAGTGTTGATGAGCTGGGACAGTTGTACATCCATGAGATTGTATGTTTACATGGAGTTCAACACTCCATTGTATCAGACATGGATGCATGTTTTACTTCCTGGATATGGAAAAGGCTATAAAAGGATATGGGTACATAGGTAATTTTCAGTGCAGTTGACCACCCTCAGAAAGATGGACAATATGAGAATACGATTTACATTCTTGATGATATTCAACGATCATGCATCCTTGAGTTTGGGGGTTATTGGGAGATTCACATACCTCTTATGGAGTGTTCCTACCAAAATAGTTTTCATGAAACTATTCATATGGAACATTATATGGTTTTATACAGTAGGCCACGTCGGTCAACCATTGTGTTGGATGGAGGAAGGAGAGGCAACTATGCCTAGACCTCATCTTGTACTGGAGACCATAGAGTAGATAGAGTTGATTCGGAAGAGGATGGAGACTACAAATTATTGAAAAAGTCTTATGCTGATCCACAGAGAAGAACTCTGGAGTTTCAAGTTGGGGATCAGGATTTCCTGCGTGTCAAAATGAGGTTGGTGAACAAGATGATTAGGAGACAGCGTTAGCTTTTTCCAAGGTATGTCAGGCCATTTGAGGTTTTGGAGAGATTCTATCTGGTTTCCTACCGGCTACAATTACCTCATAGGTACCGGGATATGCATAACATCATTCATGTTCCTCAAATTTGATGTTACATCCCAGACCCATTTCATGTTTTTCCACCCGAGATTGTTGATTTCGAAGAGGACGCCTCATTTGAGGAGCATCCAATCCGGATTTTTTATCGCAGTATAAAGGTTCTCCTTGGACGGTCTGTTCCTCTAGTACCAGTGCAATGGAAATACAGACTAGTACATGACGAGACTTGGGATAGGGAGGCTGATGTACGATAATATTGTCTCGATCTTCTCTAGGATTCTTCTTTTACACCACCTAAATAGGAAATTTGGGGAATAATTTATGTATGGGGGATGCTTTTAAGAACCTGAATCTACAATTCCAGTATGTTTCCCTTTTTCTGGTGTTTTCAAGGTAAAAGAGTTTTTTCTGGAAATATATTAAGTACGCGTCATGTAATTTATGAGTACACATTGTGTAATTGGTTACCACATGTAGCTAGGTGCTTTCCATGTCACAACCATGCACATGGCTGTGTGTGTTGACCTGGAGACCGCCTAATGTAGGGGACATTGAAGGCAAGTCCATGCCTTGTACTTCTTAAGTACATTCAGTTTAATTTTATTTTTTTCATTAAACGTACTGGGGTTGCGTTTGATGGAAAATACCATCTTCTTCTGGGCCTAGTTTGTTCGAGAGTGTCCATATGGCATGGATCTTTACAGAACCCTCGATTGAGTGTTCGTAATCTGAATCGTACTACATCAGTTGTGTTGGAATTGCATCGATGAGTTCTCTCTTGTTCTTGAACACCTTCTTCTGATTCCTTCTATCTCACGAGATACCGTGGGTTGAACATTTTATACATTTTTGCAGATGTACGACATTATAAGGTGATTTAAGGACATAGTCTCTAGTATATTGATCTCCCAACACCTACGTAGGTGTTTTTCGCCATTCCATAAATAGTCATTGAGATTGATGTGATAAAGTGCCCAATACCTAAGAACGAGGTATTTCACATTTATGGGTTTAGAACTATTTTATTCTTTCTATGACCTAGTTTCTTTGGATAGAGGTTATTTTTTGAGAATAGGGATTACATTTCTATTCTATGCATGTTTTCCCCATGTTTTCTTATTTTTGACCATTTCGTCTAGTTTTCTTATTAGGCCGCTATTTTTTCCCATGCCTAGTATTGTTAGGATGGAGTGATTGTTTATTTGACATGTTGTTATGATATAGACTAGATAGACACGTGGTTCTTGAGGTTTACTTTGTCTTATTTTCATTTCTATGCTCGTTTGATATACATTGGGCCTTGAGAACCTGGTCTAGTAGACCATAGGGAGAATAGTCATAAGGGATTCTCCAGAGTGTTTGTAATTATTATTACACTACGAGACCGTAGGGGTTTTGATGTTGAGTGCTCCCTCAAATGTTTTATTGTTATGTTTCTTGTCCACATGGGTAATTGACATTGAGTTCTTCCTCATTGTTCCTATAGGATACCTTTAAAATACTATAGGGGGAATTGTCGTTGATTTCTTCATCGAAGATTCTTTGATCACACTTGAATATAGGGGGAATTAATGATGAGTGATTACTCATAGAGTCTATTCTAAAGCTGAAGTAGACTGGTGAGCTTGGGTGTGCTTCCTAGAGTGTTGCTTGGGTTTGCTAGGTAATGCTAGAGGGGATAGGCTGTGAGTACATCCCACAGGGTTACCTATATGTGATTGCCTGCTTACATTATATGTGGTATTTAAATGTATTGAAACTGTATGAATGTTTACTATTGAGTACTTCTTTGTTTATTTAATCTTTTGATTAATGCCTACCAAATATATTCACAGATTGTTAGGCATAGAACTCTTGGCCACTACCTAATGGGATTTAGTCTCACACCCTATTTGGTCCATGCTTTTGGGAACAAACATATTATATTGTTTCCGATATAGATAAGGAAAAGCACCCTATTACTACAAGTACATGACTAATTTATTGCTAGAGAGAAAGGGACCGAGCTAAGGCTAGCGATGCTGAGGAGTTGTTTACTATTTTTCTTGTACTTTGGTTTAGTACTGTATTTCAGTATTGTGACTTGTTTGGCTACTTTCATAGACATATGTATCAGTATTACTTTTATATTTTCTTCAACTATTTACTATCTTAGTCTTACACTATTTCATTTTTTATGGTAATATTTCTATTTCCGCAACTGCTTTGTGTTTTACTTATCTTGTGTTACTATGCCAATGAGGGTATAGTTTCTCAACTGTCACACCCAAGGCACTCGCTGCTAGTCGGAAGGCACTGGTATTTGAGGGAATGTGTTTGAGTCCATGTCACCTACCAGGTACAGGTTGACTCTGGGTGGCTTCCAGAACCGAGACGTTACACAGGACTTGACGTCCGGACCCACTATGAGTTTTCAGTGTGTCATTATTTTGGTTTTCATTAAAAAATGAATCTTATTATAAATGAACATATATGTTGTTTTTTATTGGATAATTTATTTCTATTTTGTTTCGTCATGTCATATTAATATATTTTATTTATGAAATTTAGATTAGACATTTAGGTTTTTATTTCTTATTTATTTACATTGAAGTGATACTTTGATAAATAAGGTATAGTCTACCCATGATTTTTTGTTGGAATCTCAATACATTTCTTTATCCTCTAGTATATGTGGAGGTTCACCTAACATTATGTGGCCAACTAGCTTGGTGAATCAACATTTGTCACTTGGTTCTAGATGACACAGTGTACTATCAATGTTTTTTATCAATTGTTTTGTTTTTTATTACTATATGTGAATGGTAGACATGATATTAGAATGAGTAAGTCCTTGGTTATGAAGTCGTTAATGGGATTATCTACCATATGTGGTGGGTTTAAATCTAAGTACGTAGGGACAGATCGTTACTATTGATGTATGTTTATTACTGTTTGGTGTTATTTCTCCTGGAAAGATGAACTTATTGATTGATGTGATTACTTATTTTGAAATTTTATAAGATTTTACTATGAGACATATATTTTGTGAGAGTTGAGTATGAATGAATCATTCTAGGCACCTTGGAATTATATAAACATAAATAATTTATAGGCACACATGGAAAAAAAATATTGGTATGTTTTTGAAATTGTAATGTTTTTATTTTCATGTTTTATTGAATAGATAAATGTGCCTAATATGGAATCAAAATTGTAAAATGATGAAAAATGTGTATAATGGGTGTCTAATTAGAAACCAGGTTAATGAGAATATGTTTAACCCTTTGTTTAACATTAACTAGTTGTTTTATGGTTATGGGTATTGATTGCACCCTGGTTTTGACATTGTGGTGAGGTTTAGGGGATTGACTTGATATGGATTTATATGAATCCACATTAATGTGATGATAATGGTTTATAATGATTACAATATCTTTTATGTAATGATATATTTATGCCACCAAGATGCTTCTTGTAGATAGGACAACATGAGGACATGAAAATGAATTATCATTCGATAGTGGAACATGACTCACCAATAGTGCTGGGTGAGGAAGTTAAGGAGATGATTCAAGAGAACATTTCCCAATTTATAAATTTTGTTGAATGATACAGATGGAGGGTTATGAAGTGTATGTCAAACATTACATGGGAGTTCCATTCACAACACCCCTTGACAATCACTATAGAGGGTGGACCTATAGTATCTAATTTAGTGATTGAGTCTATATAGACAATCCATGATGACATAGAGAACCACACTGAGAAGAGAGTTTAATCGGTTTCGTACTATTTTTTTTGTTAGGAGAAGCATTGGTGGTACATCAATACATGGGATTGATAGCTAAAAATAATTGAGTGGAAGGACATTAAAGAGATTTTCATGTTGTACATTTACCCCGATACACTCAGTCAAGAGAGTGTAGTTTAATTAATGAGGTTGTCCTAGAAGATTATATATGTGATGGAATATTCTAGGTGATTTACATATATTATCAGTATTTTATTGCAATGGAATGATATGATTATACTGTTGTGAAACATTTTTATAGATGGGCTTATGTTTTTGATGATGTACTAGGTAAATATCTTTCAAATTATTATTATTTTTAATTATCCTCTTACCTCTAATTGGAACATGAAATGGGATTCTAATGACAAGATGGGCGATTATAATGGACGAATAGGAGGTACACATTTCGATGATAGAAATATTTACTACCTGAATGACATCATGGGGAATAGTAAGAAGTATTGAGAGGGGGAGAATTAGTTACCTAGGACCTTACTCATGCACTTTTTCACCAGTACAGTATGATGGGTCATAGTCATAGAAATTATTCCTAACCACCGACTGAGTTCTGATCTTCCAAAAGAATGATTCATCTATAGTGGTTTTGTAGGAACCCATGAAAGATGGGTAATGAATGGGAAAACTGGAGGAATTAGAGTGTTGTAAGGGTATATTCTACAACATATTAGTCTGGTAGTTTGATTTCTACTAGCTCTGGAAGTAGAATATGTGGAAACTATTCTTTACGATAGATTTCTCATATCATTAGAGTAGTCTAGTTCATGGGACTCAAACTATAGTATAAGGAATAGGGTCATGATAATTACAAGAAATTTAGAATACACTTGTGGATATAGAGGATGCATAATCAATAGTTATATGTACTATTCTTATAGATTCTGCACTTTCTAGTGACTTTTTTTATAGTGGTTTCCCTCATTCTATTATATGTTTACAAATTGTGAACAGTTTGTTTCTAATGTTGGATTTAATGAGTTGGGTGATTAAGATAAATATAACATTGAGGGCATAATTGAGATAAATAATTTTCTAGAAGGGATGATCTATCAAGGTTGGGGAGTATTTTTCCAATTGGGATCCTTACATCCTTGAAATTCTGGGATTTGTTTTGAATTTTTGTATGGAATAGTTCGTAGCATTCTGATTCCATAGAGATTTTTACTGTAGAAGGGTGACATTTACATTTCTGAAGGGCGACACTTATGTTAATTGTGTATAGTAGGATATTAAGGTGGTCCGTTCTAGGATAATTCATCAACAAGTAGGGGATATCACCACCAATTTTAAAAGTATTTTTTGAGATTATATGGGACTGAAGCATGATTTATTTCCAGTCATAGTAATCATAATCTAGTTTATATTTCCAGAGGGCTTCTCAGAGCTTCCACCTAAGAGATATGTGGAATTTAAGAATTATCTCATGATAGGGGACTTGCTAGTTTCTATTACAGCATAGAGAATGTATCTAATTGACCATCAAAATCATAAGGATCAATTATAAGTGTTAATGGAAATGATTTTTATTAATCCTAGTACCTTATCTTGGAGTTCCGTGTTTTGTTTTCTAAGAAGTCTGATGAGTCATTGTGCTTATGTGTTGATTAAGGGATGTTTAACTATATGAATGTTATAAAATAATATCACCTTCCATGTACAATTATTGTTTTACCATTTGAAAGGATATTGTGTCTTCTCAAAGATACGATTGATACTGAGGTGTCCTATGTAGAGATTTTTACCTTATGATATACTGAGGACTACAATAAGAAGAAGATACGACCTTCATGAGTTCATTGTGTTGTTGTTTAAGATGAATAATCCACCCAAAATGTTTATGACCTTGATTAACTGCATCTTACCACATACAAGGACCAATTTGGGGTTGTGTTTGTAGATGAAATATTTGTGTACTCCATGACTCTTGACGATCATGCCCAATATCATGGAACCATGTTGTGTGAACTAAGATGGAATCAGCTATAATATAATATATCTAATTGTCAACTCAAGATTCAATAGTTACATTTCATGGGTCACATTTTATTGGAGGATGTTGTTCCTGTTGACATTGAGAAAATGTAGGAAGTGCTTTCCTGGGGGAAACCCAATAATTCTTTCAATATCTATAGCTTTCTGAGATAGGTGGGATATTAAAAGAGTTTCATCAATAAAATTTTCCACTCTGAAATAACACATTTAGAATTGACCAATTTGGGTGTAAATATTGAATGGTCTAGAAAATGTGAGAATGTATTATCTGAGTCTAATAAGTTGTTGACAACGACTTCGTTCATGATTCTATCCAAGCCAATGGATGCATATTTATTTAATCTTTGATTAATCTGGGACCATGATTAAAGAATTGTTTATGCATGGGGAACATGTTGTGGTATGTGGTTCATGATACTTGAGGCTATATGAAAAAATTACCCTATGAACAAACATTATCTTACTTTAGTTTTTATTCAATTTTTGTTTTAGGAAATTTCTACTGAGACAAAATTTACCATGTATATCTAACACAAGATATTTAAGTATCGTATTCCCATGGATATTTAAATCTTCAGAAGTGGATGTGGGATGAGTATATGAAATTATTTTTTTCTGATCATCCATATATATTAATGAGAAGGTAAATAGTGTTTCTGTATCATTGTGACGGAAAACACAGACTCAAATGGTTCAGGAATCTTCCTAAGGGTGAAATAAGATGACTTTGCTGGTTGAGATGCATTTTGTGGTTTAGGAGTTCTATGAGAAGTTGAATAAAATATCAGTATCAGTGGATTCTACACTCTTATGAAAATTTAGGGATAAAACTTATGAAGATATAGAGTTTCAATACTTGGGGGTAATTCTTGATGGTGGGGAGCCACCTTCTGATTGGACCATATATGAGGATAAGATCTTAGATGTATGAAATCATGTTATTTGGATTACTTGAATGTGGGAGTAGGTGACGATTATGTTTAACACCTTAAGTGGGTCATGCATCCTAGTTTAACCATAATGGGCTATGATCTATATCTATTGTATTAGTATCTAGACTTGAAAAATTATATTTAAGGTTTTTTGACCTGATGATACATCCCTCAACAGGTGATGGATGAGAACCAATGACCTGGTGGTTGGATACACCTATTTACAATTCATGAATAGAATTGGGATGTTGTTACCTTGGAAATTATGGTGGTTATATTTAGTATGCATCATAATAATGATTCTTTTTGGGTGGTTGTAGACCAGATATCGAAAATAGATCATTTCATTCTCATACGAGAGAATTTATATGTAGACCAATTGGGAGACTTATATATTCCGAAGGTAGTCCATCTAAATGGGGCAGCTGAAATTATATTTTCAAATGATGACTCATGTGTTACATCCCTCTTTTGGAATTGTTTGTATAAGGATCTTGGTACACACATATTATTTAGTATGGTATTCGACCCACAAACATATGGTTAGTAAAAACATAAAACATAGTTCCTGTATGATATGATATGAATGTATGTTAATGAATATGGTGGATATTTGGAGAAGTAATTAGATCTCATTAATTTATCCTATAACAATAGTTATTAAGATTATATTTAGATGGAACCATGTGAGGCTCGTTATAGCAGACCATGAAGATTAAATCTATACTTGATGGATGTAGGTGAATTTGAGTAGTTGGGACCGATCCATGTACATCAGACATCAGAGAAAGTACAGTCGATTCCAAAATGTATTGATATTCGATAGAGTATACATAATTCTTGTTATAAAATTTTGTGTAGATCCATATAAGTTATATATGGTGATAATGTATTCTTTTGGGTATTTCCTAAATTGGGACTCTGTAGGATTCAAAGACATGCAATGTAGGCACCCATGTTATTGGACCATTTGAGATTTGAGAAAGAATCATACCACTGGAGTACTGATTGGATATTCCACCGAGGTATAGTGTTATGAATGAGTTTTTTCATGTTACATATCTTTTTTGGTATCACCATGGACCTTCTAATGTGATATATGGGGATGATGTTATGTTTGAGGAAAATTCACCATTTGAGGAGACTCTGATACATGTGTTTGGTCACAATGATAAGTTGGTGTGGGGAAAAATCATACTGATAGTTTTTTTATTTTAGAAACATGGGAATGCTGAAGAAAAAAATTGGATAGGGGAGTAGATATGGAAGCATATTTGGATGATCCTTTTACCTCAAAATCATAGAGATGTTTTGGAGTATGACTCAAGGATGAGTTGTTATACGGTGGGGATAATTTAAGATGATTGACCTTTTCAAGTGATTTTTAGAGATTATTTTCATTTACTATATTTTTATTATTTTATTATATATATTCTTTGTTTTACAATGGAGATATTTTGGGTTAAATTGGAGATTTTTGAGAGATTATTAGCAGTGCATGTTTGGAAATAGTTTTTTCCAAATCATTCCACCCTTCCCTATAAAACCATATAACCCCAAGTTGGGTTTTATTGAATGTTAGGAACATAATTTTTTAAATTTTGATCCCTTTTTGTAGAAAAACTACACACATAGGGGGATTTTCATGGTTAAGGAATACGATTTTTGGAAAAAGGTGCCGCCCGTACAAGAAATTGTGAACACATTATTTTAATCTGCCATAATATTTAATTCAAAATCCCATTCCGTCATTATTAATCCCTAATGACCGAAAAAAAAAATCATTTCAATGGATTTTAGTGACTCACAGATAGATTATAAGGAATTAAGAACCCCATTATTGATGAATCAATGATTCCTTGAAATAATTGAACCAATTTCTAGTATATGATCTCTCCCCCATTTGTTTCCTCCCATATCCTATCATATTATCATCGTTTGGGAGTACTTTTTTAAACATTTTAAGATGGATTATATCGAGTTTATGATATATTTAACTCCTTTTGATCATGATTTTAGGATTCTGTCCGAGATATCAATCTTCATCATGTTCTTTATCGTTCGACTTCAATTGGTGATTTTAATCTGTGATGGTCCATAAAATATATTATGGTACGTGTACTATATTGAATATCACATAGTATTTATTATAATTATGTTTATGAAATTTTGAAACAAAAATTTACATTTTTGAAAATCGCATCTTGATTGGTTTAATTAATTTGTTAATTAATTAATATATGATGTGATGATGGAATTTGTAGGATATTTGGATTGTGTAAATGAAAAATTAATATATTTTGTAATTGGTTATTTTTTATGATATAGAATTTATTTATAATTGAAATTAATGTATTTTTTGGATTATTCGTGATGGTTAAATGATATATGTGAATAAATATAGGTAAATTGTTTAATGTTGAAATGTTCATATTTTATATTTGATTAATTTGATGAATTATGTTTGAATTGATAATCGAAAAGCTATTTGATGATTTGAATTTTTCAGTAGAGGTAAAATTTTGATTAATCATGTTAAATTTGATATGTTTCATATAAGTGATTGATTGAAAAATTATGTGTGGGATACAGAATAATGTTCCAAATACCCACAAGGTGAATTCCATGATGTTCTAGACCCAAATTTATACCTGTGAATAATATTTTCAGGGATATGGAATGATGCTCCAAATGAACATGAGTTGTGGGATAAGGAATGATGCTCCGAATACCCATGGGGTTCTAGACATGATGATCCACAGCCATGATATTGTCATATGACTATTGATACGAGAGGACCCACTGTGAAATGAAATTAGATGGATAGTAAAAGACCATGTGGTAAAGAATTTTTATTTTCCCATTGTGATATTGTTCAAACTATGGAATGGGAAGAAGTAGGTTTTGTTTTTTTTAAGATCCCTCAAGAACCCAAGGATTTTATGCGGTCAAATGGGGGGTAATTAAATACATAAAATATTTCATTTGTTTCTTGTACTTAAATATTTATAAAAATGCATAAACTATTTTTTACTAGGTATTTTTTAGGTGACTATGGTATTTGCATAATAAGTTGTACTCACACCCCACATGGGCTTCCTGATCATAATGGAATATATATCATATTTTTCAAAACATGGTAATGGAAAATGCCTTATATATGATGGATGAGTTCATTTGGGGAATCGTTGATGGAACCAGATTCTATTTTAGGAGCCTCTTTGAGTTTTTTTGTGTCTTTATTTTGTATTTATATTAAATTATTGAAAATTATTATTACATGAAATATATACTATCTTATTTTTGATATTTTATACCTATTTTTTAGCATGTCATAATGGTCTATTTTTGTTATGGAATTCAGTTTGGTTATTTTGTTTGATATTGGATGTTAAATTCATTTATTTTGTTACATTAATAAATAAGGAATAGTCTACTCAGGATCAATGTATACCATAATTACTAGATAGAAACATATGGGTTACAGGGAGGTGTGCCTGAGGATATGTGGTCAATCGGTACAGGGCACAAACATGTGTCACCCAGGTCAGGATGTCACAACACCCAAGTTTACCTATTGATTTCAAACATAAATCACTAGTCTCTCTTTCTGTTTTGAGTATATTTTTGAACATGTGTGGGGATTACACATAAATCGGCGGAATGTTAACTCTTGAATCGTTCATAAAAAACATCTATTAACATTCCAAATATTAGTAGTTAGGAGGTATATCATAATCATTGATAGATAACTCTAGTATCTACATAATAAGCACTTTTGTTATCCATTGAAAAGATTAATTTTATAACCATAATCATTCTATATTACTTGGATGACTATTATATATCCTCCTTTTATTATGTTAATGAATGGTAACAAGATGAAATTATGACATCCATTACTGGAGAATGGGTTCTAAATGATCATGAAGGGGGCAATAATTTTTAATTTTAAGGGATTTGAACAATGAAAAAAAATTTGTGAATGTGATTTGGTTTTTTAAGTACTTATTATTTGACGTAATGAGGATTGATGAATCGTTCTTGGGAAAAAAATTATTAAACTATTTAAAGGACTTATAAGGAGTGTGATGGGTACCTTCTATACTATCTAGTGCATGTGGTTTGAGTGATATGTGAAAGGGGAAATCCTTAAAAGGGAATATATTTAATGAGTATTCATGAATGACTATAAGTGATGATCAATATCATTACATATTCATTAGTACCATCATTGAAAATAACCCATTTAAGGACTAGATTTAAGGATTCATGGATCTTAGAAATTATTATTTACATATTTATTAATTGGATTTAAATGTTTTCACCACAAATTAATGACATAGTTGATATCGAAAAAATGATTGATCTTATTGATGAAACCAAATGAAAAAAAATCTCTTCAAGTATACATATTTTTTTACGATCGCTATTTGTATTTGGGTATTGGTTATTATTTGGTACTATTGGGTAAATCAGTTTCTATAAATGGGTCTATGTGTATGGAGTAATAATCCATGTACTATATCAATTATATGACTATAAATTTTGTATTTTTCTATGTTCTTAGAAAAAAATCAAGGAATATTCACTATTAATGACCATTTTTACATGAAATTGAGGGTATATAAAAGGTAAATTGATGTTTTGAAGGAAACATATAAAAAATAAATAAATCAATAATCTAGAGTTGAAAAATATTATATACGTAATAGTGAGATGTTAATATAATTTTCATGTTTCATCATGAAAAATTACCTTGTGAAGGATATGATTGTTCAAGATGCATAAATATTGTAGTGTTTATATATTGGCCTATTATATTATCATATTACATTATATTATTTCTCTAATATGATTGACATTCATATCTATATTTTTTGATGAAATTTCCATTTTTTGGACATCAATAACCAGCCATAGTGGTCCACCCCTATGAAACATTAAGATCATAATTTTAATTCCACCATATGGTATAAGGTGTGATGTACCATATTATAGAAAGAAAATAAATATCCATGAAGGTCATCTTCATTGTAGCCCATAAATTTTGGTTTCTCAATATGTTCTTCCAATGTAATACAGGAAAGAAAACAAGGTAGTTATCCTTATGGTGCTCGTTGCAATAGTTCATAGCTCAGTGATATCTATTATTGTAATGATGTTCAAAATAATTTGAAATGAACTCTAATAATACCATTATATCAAGAGATATATATATGTATGATGATTATTTAGGGTACACTGACTATAACACCATAATATTTTCTATGTATTTCCTTTAAAAAACCATGTTGTATTCAATAAGTTTCATCATATGAATTCTTCATGCTAAATGAACATTGTTATATAAATCCATTATAAAAAATATATTAAATATTCATTTATCAAAATTAATAATGACATTATTAAAAATATTTTTATTTTAAAAAGTATGAAAATTTATTTATAGGTAGATAATAAATAAGTAATAAATTTTTAGTAAAGTAATTATATTCTTCAAAAATATGTTCTCTGAAAAAAAATTTTACTATATGTTGTGTGGAAAAATTACCATTAACTAAATTAATATTTAAAAAAAAAATTATTTAATAAATATCATTTTTGAAATCATAATTTTAATATTATATTCGGGCGATTTTTTAGGATTTTTCTAGAGTGATTTTTTTAGCGATGAGTGAAATAAACGTAATTTTAAAAAATTGACATTATAAATCATTAAATATTTTTATTTGAAAGCCACATTTGGTTATAAATTTTCATAATTTTACTTTATTTATATATAATTCAACTATTTATATATGAATTAATATTATTCTATATTTTTTATAGGTTCATTTTCGGGATTAAAACACATTATTTTAAATAAAATGTGTGAAATATATTTTTACCATAGAGAAGTAAATTAATATCTATTTATTAATGATTATAACTAAATTAATTAATTATATATTTAAAAAATGATGTTTCATATTTTTTTGGATTTTACAGGGAATGGAATGAATTTAAAATCAATTTCATACTTAAAAATGCATTTGAATAAAAATATATTTTTATTGTGTTTTGTGCATTTAATACAAACAGGATCCATAAATGGTAGATTATTTATTTCATAGATTGGATCAAATATATGGAATTATAATGGTGTTGTTTAAAAATTATTGCACCTACCTTTTTGTTCATTATGAATTATAAAATTTGTAAATCATGGTTACAATGATTACAGTTAAAATAGGTTTATCATGGATTTTAAACCGATATATAAGTGTAACATTTCCACCTAAATTTACCAATTCGGATTGGTCTTGGATATCATGGTCTTATATTATCTTAACATTTAACACATTTCAATTAGGAATGATATTACCATATGAAAAATATAATAATTTTTAAATAATATATATAATTAAAACATTGGCTTACCCCACCATTATAAAAGGAATCCTATAATCTACACTTATTTAAAATGTTTGAACCTCATATATCTGAATAAATCTTATGAAATTGTTTTAGAAAATATATCCCTTCCATTATATCTTATGTTTGGATCATAATTACTATATTTCAATGCCGAAGTCTTATGGTAAATGTGGTCCCTTAACGACACTATATGACTACATGCAGAGTAAATTTTAAAAAAAGTCAACCTATTCCCATAATCCAATTGTATACATAATAACAAAATGGCTAAATTATCATAAATATTCATTGATTTTATATTAATAAGGGAACAACCATTTCCCACCTCTTCTAAATCATATAGGATGTGGATGTATCAATCATGGGTATGTTTGGAATACTACCTCCACATAGTGATATGATTCATTTTCTATCTCCATATTATGTGGATGATAATTATAATCAGTTTAGTCTATATATATTATCTTTTTAATATAATAAATATTATAAAAATTTGACTATTAATAACTTTTCCTTCAATTGATCCAAAATAATGTGTTAAACATTAGTCGTACATATATATGGACTATCATCTCCAAGAACTGATGCAATCCATTTTTTATAATTGCATTATATTGTTGGTTTTGAAATTTTATATAATAATAAAATAATATAATTATAACAAGAATTTTAGTCACTACATTATGGGACCATGATAAATGTGAAAGGATCATAACATTAAAATTTAATCATTTAGTAAAAATGAAAAAGACAACACCTAGAAATGGGGATTTTAATAAATATTTATAAATTATTTGATTCTGAAGTGTTTTATATCGACCATATCATATATTATGTGTATTAATATAGTTTTTGTAATTAAATTTAATGAATATTAATTTATTATATATGAGTTAATTATTCTTATGATGAATTATAGACATAGGGTAAGGGTTTTATGTTCAATATCATTTTATTGGTTATTTTTTATTTTAATATATGATTATTAAATTATAGGATGTATTTGAGGAAAATACATTTAATTATATTATCATCATATTATATCATAATATTACATTTATTTCCTTCCTTTTTTATCTCATTATATAATCAGAGACTAAAATATTATTTTTATGGAAAAAACATTATTTATTTTTGTTTGAAACATATTTTTGGTCTATATCTATATTTTAATAATGTAATTTCAATAATATTTTAACCATTAAAAAATTATATTATAAATTAATTTGTACCCATGTTTTAATTTCTATTAACATTTTTAAGGGGAATAAATTTTTCTTTTTTCTAACAAGGAACACTGCTTTCTTATAGAAAATCTATAAAGAATGTTTTTTTTAAATTAACTCACATGAAAAACTTTTCCCACCATCATGAATTCTATTTTATTTTATTCATCATCTATATGTTTACCTAATTTTTTTTAAATCATGATTTTTTTTACAAAAATATTTATTAAATCACATATTTCAAAATGAAACTTTTATTTTATTCATGATATATTCCTCTAGTCCTTTGAAGACATTTTAATATATAATAAAATCCATTGTTATTTTTTTTATTTTTTTGATATGATAAAATATTACTATATATTTGTTTCCCTATATGGTTTATGATTATGATGATGACACCAGATAAAATATTACACTCAAAAAAACATTTTGTTTTAGATAATTCATTTTTTTGTTAGAATAATTAATTACAATTGATACTATGTTTTTTAATATTCAATATAAATATAAAAAATTATTTTCACCAATAGGTATATAATTCAATATTATATTTTTCATACTATGAAATATGTTATTAACAATTAAATATTCAGTATTATCACACTACTCCCAAAAATTATTTTACAAATTGATGAGTCTATTTTTATTAGTTATTTTTATTAACAATAAATTTTCCATTGCTAATACATGATACCGTAAATTATTTAATATCAATAGATATCATACCTATAATATAATATCAAATTATATATTATTTATTTGAATTCATATCACTTGTTATAAAATTAAATTATTATTTATTAAATTAATTTTTTGATAATTTTATCATGTTTCATCAAATTAAAATATTTAATTCAATATCATTGTTAAATAATCATAAATTTTATTTATCTTCACTAAAAAAATCATATGATAATAAAATTAATAAAATTTAGGTGAATGAATTAATCATAAATATAGTTTTTATAAATATTTTTTTTACAAATTTTTTTTATTATATCTATTAATATTAACCAAATAAAAAAATGGTGTCCCTATATGATCCATGGGATCAAATATCATATATATTCAAATCCATAATATATATTGAGTTCATTTCAATAACATTCACCTCTTTGTAATTTGTTTGAACACAATTAATCCCCATTATATTCTTCGACATACCATTCAACCAAAAAATTTATTAACAGTTCACCTCCATTCTCCTCCTCCCGAATATAATAACTAGCCGCCCCACTATTTAATTTTAACATTCAATTTAAATATATAGTTCCTTTCAAAAACCACACCCATGTTTCATCGATATCATACCTTGTCTATAATTTTTTCATGTTGGTCCCTTGATTCACCAACTAACACCTTATCTACCATATCTTCTATCTTTGTTGAATGGGGGTGGTAATTATTTATTTTAATTATTAGATTCATATAAAACTCATTAAATATTTATTATTAATGTGTAAATTAAATTTTGGGTGTGAAATAAATTAAATAGGTACACGAATCATTTTAGAACATTAAACATTTGAGTTTTAGTCATGATTTTAAATCTTGAGATGTGAATATTATATTGATGTGTCTTTTTTACATTAAATTAATAACAAAAAAAATTTCAATCATTATAAACATGATGAAACCATTTTATGTGTTAAAAAAGAGCAAATTTTCTTATTTAATTCTAATATAATTCACACATTAAAATTTACATAACTTTTTTACATATGTAAATTAAATTATGGCCACCTTCATTGATTTTAAGTAGGAGTAAGGGACCCATGATGATGAATGGGAGATTTTTGGAGTATTATATTTGAATATATTCTTTTGTAGGTATCAATTGAGGTAAAAAGTAAATTTTAGTTAAATAATAATATATCTATTCCATACATTATAGTAAAATAGAAATTTCACATATAAATATTACTCATTTAAAAAGTAGAGGTTTAACATTTAAAATTTCAATACACCCTCAATTATCTACTTAGAATGGAATTGATTATAACATTTTAATCTAAGGATTGTCCATTTTGAATAATGATACAGCTAATTTTTTTTAATTTATTTTTGTAATTCCTCAATGAAGATTATTCATTTTTTTAATGTATAATTCCCATCCCAAGTGATATAAAAATGCATTATATTAATTTTTGGGAGTTAATCATTTCTTGAAATAATTATTTTCATATCAACTGTATTTATTAATATAATATTTTAAAATACATGAATTATGTTCATAGATTTCATTATTTGAAATGTTTAAACATTTTTTATCTATATTGAGTTTCATTTAAATGATGGGAATCAAAATGATATAATTATTTGAGATTAAAATTGTATTTTTTATAATAATGAATTTTATATTATTTAAAAATATGAAATTTATTATCGTATATGTTATTTAAATGATATAGTATTCATATATAGTTATGAATCAATCTAAAATGACTAATAATGTTAATTGAGATCTCATTCTAATGAAAAGATATTGTTCGATTCTTATTTATCATGTCTGATATCTATATCCAGGACAATTATTTTATGTTTCAGAAAACAATTGTTTCAATTGTATGAATATAGTATAATAATGGGAATGTTTTTGGACCTCAAATTTATATTCCTAAAAAATGTTACAACATTAAGTCTCTTAAATTAATTTAATCTATGTATCAAGTACCTCATTTTTTTATTACGAGATAAAATTTTCTATAGAGACAGATCATGTCATTACGATTCCAATTATGTTGTTGGCTTTCAAATAGTATAGTCTTTCAAAATAGTTAATATATTTATTTAATTTCACATAAATTTTGAGCATCAAAATGATATATTTATGTCATTATAAAATATAAGTCTTTCATATTAATGAATCATACATTCATCCAAAATTTTTATTTAAATTTCATATGTTCTATTTGAAAGATGTTTTGTTAATATAAAGACAATGTTATTTTAGAAATAATCAAGAATGTAAATTCACAACACCTTTTAATGCAACATAAAAGATGTCTTCTCTTTATATTAGTGTAATAGATCTAAAAATTGGTTACTGTTTTGATATTCCATTAAATGTTTTTCAAAAATTAGAGTGTGGTCTACTAATATCCCTCTTTTTGGTCCTCCTATACAAATTCCAAATAATTGTTATCAAATCAATTCTCAATTTTTTTCAATCCGAATCATGATCCTCACCAGGTATATGACTTGATTTCCGAAGGAGAGGGTAAATGCCATCATCCCTCTAGTTATAATGTTGATATTGAAAAAAAAAATTTCCTTTTTTAATATTTTCTCACTATTTTATATTTAACATATATTTTATCAGTATATTTATTTAATTATGTCATTATAAAATAGAAATTTTTCATATTAATGAATCATAATTTATTTAAAAATTTAAAATAAATTTTTATATGTGTTATTTCATAGATGGTTTTTTAATATCCAGTTAAGGTTCCATCTAAAATATTATAGAATGATAATTCATAACTCCTCCAAATGATAAATCCTATATATACCCCTTTTATGATGTTTCTTTCATCTATATCCATGTTATTATCTATATGTTTCATCAGAGAATTGATAGAAAGTAATTTTGTAGTCCACTGATGGTCATATTTTTTATCCTCTATCACATATTTCTGAAAATATTTACTACATCGAATATCTAAAAGAAGTATCACTCCATATCATTAACCTCACTATTTATATGTCTAGTTTCTACTTCCCTATGATAGTTTTAACAATATCATCATTCTATTTATAAAGATTATATTTACATAGTTTATAGTTATTTCTAGTTGAATGTGAATTTGATAATGTATATTTATTCAAAAAACCCTTTTTGAATAAAATTATGGAATCAAAGATAAATCCCACCCCTATTGTAAATTAAACAATTTCACCCTCATCTTCATAGCTTCAATGAAGTTTGTGGGAATTTTTTACCACATTTTTAAAGGTAATGATTCTATGAATAAATGTTTTGTCATTTTATGTTACTTTTCATTATCATATTAATTTATTAAACGTATGATGTTGTGCAATGAATTTGGAATAAATTTCTAACTTCCGTATATTTAAATAATGTTAGAATAAATTTCATAATTCTTATTGGGTGTTCATAATCCTGCTACACATAATTACCATTTTTGTATGATTTTTTATATTTAATAGTGTTTAGGACAAGGTAAATGTGATTAAATCATCTTCATGATTTCGACTATTTTAGAGGGTTAATTATTAGTTTTCTTAATTTTAATTATATATTTATATTATATTAGTTAAGGTTAAAAAATATATATATATTAATTTTCATAAAATGTTTCGTAATAGTAATTCACATTTCGTTATAGTGAAATTAATATTTTCATGTGTTGTGGTTCAACGGTTTCACTAGAGGTTTATCCTTTGAATTTGGTCGGTAGTTATGAAAGAGATTCCGTCAACAATACAATATTGTAATTTTTTTTCAAATGTGATCATTTAAAATGATCTAGTTAGTTATTTATAATTTTTCATAATTCTCATTTAAAATTATGATGTCATTAGATGTTTGGAAAGATAAAAACACCCACATAACAATTTATTTTCATTTATATAATATATAAATATGTGTAATATTTGTGTGTAATATGTATTTATATGTCTATAATATTTAATCTATTTATATATAACATTTTTATATAATATATGTGTGTCTTTTTAGTATAATATATTTGTTTGTTTAATCTATGTAGTCTATGTATGTGTAAAAAATACTTGTAATCATAATGTATGTAATAGATTCACTATTTTTTTATAAAAAAATCTCTATTATTCCGGTTAATTGTAGTCATTTTAGGCTATTCATGGAATTTTACAAAAATTTTATATGATCTTATTGTGTGGAGAGTCCCACATTTCAAAAAAAAAACACATTAATCACTATTTTTTTATTCTTACTTTTTATCAGATACACATTTAAAATGATTTAGATTTTTTCCTCCTTTTGTAAAATTGACATTTAAAATTATCATTGAAATAGATTCATTTGGTGAATAAAATAACACCCACATAACATATTATCTATTTATGTGTTATAAATTAATAAGTGTAATCAACATGTAAAAAGGTTACGAATGTAAATTCTCATGGGAATAATAAAAAACATCATTAACTGATTATCCATATGTGTAATATATCAATAATATTAATACAAATATATGTAATCTATATATACATCTATTAAATTAGTAATAAATGTAGTTTATATCCACATGTTTAATCTCTTGTGTATCTATGTAATTTGTATGATTGTAATTTCTGTAATTTTTATATGTTTAATCATTTTTATTTTTAGGGGTGTAACCAATATATATGTAATATATTTTGGAGTTATCAGATAAATTCACATTTTATATTTTATTCTATAAGAATATATTTGGATACTATATTAGATTATATGGATGTTCCTTTGGTTTCATTTTTAGAATATAGAGTATTGAATCTATCTATATGTGCAAAAAATCGATATGAATAAATAATTTGGGATGATTATCTTTATCTAGCCATCCATGTTTAAAATTGGGTATGAACTACTTTATTTTAGGAGAGTGAGTATACTATAGATAATCTCCAGTATTTTTTTAATTTCATGGATCCGGGTGACACCCAAAAGTTCCCTAAACCCGATTGGTCACATGACCTAAAGTGCATTTTCTGAAAATCTAAAAGCCTTCGACTGGAAGTTATGGCCAAGGTTTGATATTGGGGAAGATATTCCTTGGTTGGTAGAGCATAAACATCATAAAACAAATAGTTGACAATTGCGGAAGCAATAATACCAAAAAGGATTAACAAAAGAAGATTGATATTAACAAAACAACTAGAGAATATATATATTAATGATTAATTCCCCATGTGTATATAAAAGCATCCCAAACAAGACACAAAGATGAAAATACAATACAATCCAATAAAAAAGAAAAATAAGTAAATTCCAGGCACATCAGAAGGCTTAGCTTGGTCTAATCCTCTCCAGCACCAACAACAATCATGTACTTGATGAAAAATAGTGCATTCCCTTATCTATACCAGTAATCATATAATTTTTTTGGGTCAAAATGCATGACCCAAATAGGTTGTGAGATGAATCCCAATAGTCAAACACCAAAATATTTGTGCGTAACTAAAAATGAAAATATATAGTAGGTAATATAAAAAATTGAAGCAATGACTTGGAAGTACTCAAAGGTAAACAATCATACTTTTTTAATTGAATTCATTTAGAATTTTTATTCATAAATTGTATCATGTAACCCTAGGATCTATCCTATGATCTATATCCCCCATGAAAATCAACAAAATAAACATCTCATAATTCCATATAAAAATCAAGTAAGACTGAATCTGAGCGTGTGCTTTGGCATGGCAGACATGTCACAATAAATCAGTTATTCACAAATGACCCTCTAGGAAAACACTCATGGTCTAAACATTTTGGTCCAATATAACATCAACTATAAATGACCTCTTAGGAAATCTATCATAGTCTAATACCCTCAGGTTAACTATCTACACCTAGGCTCTCATAGTCCTGTGAAAATAATCTTGAAGTCCCCATAGTCTTCCTGGTCCAAGGCTTTCACCGTCCATTGCAAAAATAAATAGCTTTAATATCATATCAAACAATATCATGTAATATATAACTACTACATGTGTAATCATTCTCAATTAAAATCAAATGCATTTCATATAATCATTTGAACTCCATCCAAATCAAGAAAGGCATGGAAAACAAGGTACGCCTCATATGAAACATACACCAAATGGTCATAAAGAACCAATCAATGGAAATTCACTCAATGGTTGTCCCTTATACAAGCAATATAACCTTACACCAATGAAAACAACTTTTAAACAATCAACCAACCCATATCAGAAGATAGCATGGTTTAATTCCAAATCAAGCTATACCCAAAACGTTTGTATGTGGAAATTTTAGTATATATAATCCAAATACAAACAAGAAAAATTGAAAAACAAAAACCTTGCTATCATACCATCGGTATACTTGAACATCATCCCTTGAGTTAGCTTATAATGGTGTAGATGTACAAAATGGTGAAAACTCCCAACCATGAATAACATACAAGTGAGGATGAATCGGGAAGAAGGGCTCAAGGGGGTTTGATAACTCACTCTTGGGATTCCAACGCACGCAATGGTTTTTCAATTGGAGATCAGATGGTGAGTCATGGGGGGTGTAGAGTTCTTCGGTCATTCATTACTCCCCTATATAAAACACATGTAGAATAATATTGATATGGATATGAGATATGATCCCATTCCAGTATATAAAATTAATGAAAAACTACAGAGCATGTTGTTTAACACTAAACACCATATAGTAGCCTAATCATTCACCCCACATAAGCGGGTCCTTCTAGTCACCACACAACCATGTGTTCGGCCATTACATTATCAAAACACGGTTGTACACAAAATCTCGGTACATGGCATGTACTCAGAAGTGCAAGGATTACACTTAGAATATACTATTTTCTTTTTTTCTCCTCAAAACAACCCAAAAACAATATCCATATGTGAAAATAAGATCGTATTACTTACAAATATCCCTCCTTAATGCAATTTTTCCTCAAATTTTCATTCTGTGGGTGGTGAAGAAGAATCTGCGAACAACTCCAACCACTGTGATTGTACATCATTATCTCTCTCCCAATTCTCGTCCTTCACTCTCCTGTGCTACCATAGAACCCATAAAATAGGAAAAGACCAGCCCCAGAAAACCATAGTGATGTGATCCACAATCTGAATTGTGTGCTCCTCAATGTACGAATCATCCTCCTACTCAACCTCCTAGTGTTTAAAAAACACGAGAGGGGTCGAAAAAGTATCATCGTAGAAAATAAAAATGAAAGGTGTTGTGCAATGCCTAATACATCTGAGGTAACTACAACCAATATTCAATCAGCCCAACTCTCTCAAAAACCTCAAACGACCTGCCATATCATGGTAAAAGCTTCCCATATCTCATAATATTCTTGTCTCTCAAACATGGTGTGTCACGCCAGAAAACTTGATCGCCAAACATAAACTCCAAAGGACATCTCAGTCGACAAACATATGATTTATGGTTTGAATGTGTGGTATCCATCCTCTTCTGAATCAACATTACTTGTTCAGTGGTCTCCTGGACAAGATGAGGTCCTAGCATAGATACATATCCTGCATCCAACCAATATATGGTTGATCTGAATGGAATACCATAGAATGCCTCATAAAGATCCATATAAATTTCTGCATGAAAACTATTAATGTATGAAAATTATACTAGGTGTATGCATCACTCCCAAGAGGCCGTAAAATTCAATAGGCATGCTCGATGCATGTCCTCCAACTCCTAAATCGTGTGTTCAGGATGGCCATCATTCTAGGGGTGGGAAGTTGTACTCAAAAGTCTCTATGTAACCAAAGCCATATGTAGTTCCTACTAGACACATGAAGTAAAATTGGAGTACTTGACTGAAATTATATAGTTTAGAAACCTATGTAAATTTAATATCTCATAGATGTGAAACATTACAATATCATCAACACCAACGATTTTTTAATCAGAATGAAATGTGTAACCTTCGTGAGTCTATCAACCATAACCCACATTGTATCATTGCCTCTAGGAGACCATGGAAACCCCATCAAGAAATCCATCATGACATCATCCCACTTCCAATATGGAATAGGAAAATATTATAAAATCTTGGCTAGTCACTGATGTTCCACCTACACTTGCTGACAGGTGAAACATCTCGTAACAAAAGTAGCCACCTTTCTGTTCATACATGGCCAACAGTACTAACGACACAAGTCATGGTATTTCTTGGTAAATCTGAGATGCACTACCCAAGATGAAGAATTAATATCTTGCATAAAATCCTCACATGTGTCCAATGGAATCCAAACTTTTCCATGGATCCATACGATATCATCATCACTGACTATCCAAACAAGAGGTGGATCCTCACCTACTACAATCTTTTGTAGGACTAGGAATTCAGAATATGATAGTTGTAACATCATCACTCTATCCAAGAGGGTAGAAGTCATAGTTAAAGAAGAATGGAATGTTTCCCCCTAACTGTCATGCACCACAAAATGCATATCAGAGAATAGAGCGATAAGCTGTCACTCACTACTAGACTACTAAATTTCATGTATCTAAGTCATCATACTCAACTCATTAACCACAATGTCGTCTTTCCCATGTGTGTTGGAAAGCTCAAAGTCAAAAGACTTAACATACTCAACCAAATTTCATTGAATCAAATTTATATACTATAGAGTAAAGATATAATTTAGGCCAATGTAGTCCTTATACACCACAGAATTCTCTCCAAAAATAAAATGAATCCAATGGCACAAAACATTGACAACTACAGGTAACATTAGGTCATTTGTAGTGTAGTTACTCTCTCGTGGCCTCAACTACCAATACTTGTACGCAACGAATCCTTCCTCCTATATATACACTACTCCCAGCTCCATATCTGATGAATCGTAGTAAAAATAGTACCTCTTACCCAGTTCTGAAAAAAAGTATCAATGCGGAAGACAGTGTCCCTTTTAACTCTTAGAAGGATGAATCATGAGAATTTATCCACAAGTACTTCGCCCTCTTCGTAACCAATCCCATTAATGGTGCTGCTAAGATTGAAAAGTCCTGAATAAAACATATTTAGCAACCTACCAGCCCTAGAAACCTACATACCTTAAAGACATTTTTTGGATGCTCCCATGAAACTACCGCTCTCACCTTCTCTGGGTCTACTGATCCTCATTTCGCTGAGATGACATGAACTAATAAATTAATATGGTCCCTCCAAAAGTTGTTCTTTGAGAGTTTATCATATGAAGGATATTCTCTAAGTGTACTCATTATGATATAAATATGGATGGAATGGTTGTTTTGAGTGTGATAGTACACTAAGATATCATCCACAAAGACTACCGCAAAAAAATCCATGTACGGATGGAACACTTGGTTCATTAGTTCAATGAAAACTACTATAATGTCTGTGATACCGAACGACATAAACAAATACTTATATATACTATTCCTACTCTAAAAGGTTGTATGTTGTATATCTAATGGTCTAACACAAAATTTATGATAACTGGATCTCAATTCAATCATTGAGGACACCCAGTCTCTTCGAAGATGATCAAAGAGATCATCAATCCTGAAAAAGGGACCTCAGTTCATGACCGTCAACTAGTTCAACATCTGATAATCCAGACAACGTCTAAGGGTATCATTTCCCTCATCAAAATATGGACAGGTGAACCATAAGAAGACGTACTAGTTTATATGAAACCCTTTGCAAGAAACTCCTAAAACTACTTCTTGTGCTCCTGTAACTCTGGTGTAGCCATCCTATAAAGATGAATGGACACTGGTGCCACTCCTAGAACATGTTCAATATGGAAATACACCTCTCCCTATGTAGGTAAACCTAAATATTATTTGGGAACATGTCTCTAAAAAATAAAATTCTCAAGGAACATCCATTTATGAAGTCCCCTGGTCATCCAGGTATAAACTAAAAATATTGGTTGTGATTCCTCCCATCTCATGATACTATGGTCAAGCATTACTCACCTTGACATCACATTATCCCTTGTGTAGAAAATATACACCATCATGTAATGAAAAACTCACCTTTTGGTGATAGTAGTTAACAACGTATTGAAAGGAGACCAACCATTCCATTTAGAGAATGACATCGAAGAAATTAATTTCTAACACATAAAGGCCTTATAAAAAGTGACACTAATGAATATCAAGGGGGAGCTTCTTACACTGAAGTACAGTAGTCCCCATAATCCACAACGGAGTGTCTAGTATCATAACATCATCATAAGTAAAGACACAATTACAATGGATTTCCATAATGACAACAAATATAAAACTATTGGATTCCCCCATATCATAAAGGGAAGATGATAAAATCATGGAAACCAGAATCGTAACATTAACCAAAAAAGGTCCTAGATCCTACTTATATTAAGTATGCACAATTGAAAAACTCTGACTTGTATTTTAGCCTCGTGACACTGCTTGGCTAAACTGTGCTGATCCACCATACTGTCTCTAAAAACCTATCCTCTAGTTACCATGGCCACAACATCCACTTCAACCTGAATGGCTTGACGAACTCCAGTTCCCTAGATGATGAAGATCTAGTGGCCACGCCCTTATACGTGGAGTTATAACAGATCCCCTATCACTAGATTTGGGTGAGAACATCCTGCAATTACAATGAAGATGACCCATCATTCCACAAGATCAATACTCAAACGGGAATCTTGTGCACTTTGGTCTCAGTTACCCACTCCTCCGACACTGGTAGCACCTCACCTCGCTACCTAATGATACATATGTGCTATAAGAATCATCAATAAAAGGCAACCTGCTGGGATTTCTACTATCAATCGAAGGATTAATAGCCCAAAATGTTGAACAAAAAAGGCTCACAGCTCAAAACTCCCTTATATTGAACTCAAAAATTAGTACCTAGTTTTCTATAGATGTCAACAATATCTTCTTGAAAAAATTCTCCTACGATCAGATGTCATACCTTTGACCATCCTCAAATCGCCTAGGCAGTGATAAATCATTAACCCCTAGAAGAGGTGCATTGCATTGATGCTCTATAATGAATGAAGAGTAATCAATCACTGAAAGAGTGGATTACTTGAAATTCACAAACTCTTGAGCTGGGTCATCCTTCAATGTCTTGGGGCATATGTATTTACAAAAGGTACTTTGGAACTCTTCCCAAGTCATATCCTGATGATGTCAAACCCGTGTGAAAAAATTCCCCCATCACTTGGAAGAATCATGTAGAATGTAAGTTGCATGCTTTACTCTTCTCTCAGGAGGAATATCCATATGCTTGATGATAGAGAGAATGACCCCCAACCATGACTCTACAGCATGTGGTCCCCCATTCCTTGAAAAATTGAGAGGATTTTTGTGTTGGAATACCCACATCCACTCTTCCATAATCAGGGCAGGATATGGTTCTCCCTAAAAATCAAGTATTATCCTCATAAATCCTTCATAGAACTATTCATCAACACCTATGTCATGTATAACTGTTGGTTCCAAAATGGAAATTATGGGAGGATCTGATGGGTTTCCTTGATCTACCATTTTTAGTGTCTGATCAGCCCCCTTTACCTGACATACAATTGGATGATGACTTAGTGGCATGACTCTCCATTGATAATTTCACACCTCAGAAAGAGATTAATGAAAACTGCAACTTAGAAGTGAGGGAATGGAAAAGATGAAGGATATAATTCATGTTTTTTAAAATTGGGTTGCATAGTTTATATAACCACTACATAGTGTCTTACCTTGACAGTTAACATGGGTGTTTATCCCAGCAAATATGGTAGTGTAACACACCATACACACGACATGTTCATCCAGATACACAGCTTCGCATGATTTTTCCCTTTTACCTAGGCACTTCTACATGGATAGAACTACATGGTTCTATTGGTGTAACACCACAAAGCATGCAAACTCAATACATGACATGCACATCAAAAAATCCATCCACCCATGTTGTTATTCACATGACCATATACACTGTCGGCTATAACACCATGTGTACACCCAATAAACAATGTTTTCTAGCTAAAGTTTACCATCCCCATGTCTATACTCACATAGTCAGTCACATGTTCATCCACTACACATCATGTATATATTGTACAAGGAGTGTACTTATGAAAAGTCATTTCTTCTTGAACTGAAGTACACATGGCGTGTGTTCATAACATCACACACCGTCTTTTTTGGGATTTCCAAATAGTAGGCCTTTAAAACTTCTCTGAATCCCCAAATCTTAAAATTTTCCCAAGGAATGATATGTTCTAATTTGTGAGAGCCCACACACACCGTGAATCAATTTTTCGCATCCTTATTCAAATAATAATAGAATTCAATTAAAGTTAAAATATAATCCACTAAAATTCTATCAATGATGTCCCATAACACCTCAAGGACCCACGACCGACGTTCAAAAATTTGAATGTCTACATATACAAATACGCTATCAAAATAGCATGTATTACTTTCATGGATTCTATCACAAAAGCATACATATCTAGAACAACATCAATTTCAACAACTAAAAATTAGTAATGATCCCCAAATGGCATAGAAAAAATACATGTCACATGACTTCTATCTAGTGCCTATGTGATGCATGAGATGTCATACCCTCATATTTTTGGATTAAAATAGAATAAAACTACAATGATATAGATTAATAATAGCACAAAACAAGTGAATCACCCAATTTTGAAATCTAATCAACTGTAATATTTCAAAATCCAAAAATTACAATTTAATTCGAGGTAATTTGCATTTTACCTATACATGGGGTTGCTACTCATAAGAAAAACTAATTATCAAACTCTATTTCTATCTTATCCAATTCTAATGTCACCAAATAGTAAGACAAATAAAGAATGAATGTTACTTTGATATCACTTTTTAACCACCATGTCTATCCCACCATCATGATATTGTCTATTTTAGGCCTAACTTGGATTGTTTTTATTTCCCTGGGCCTTAGTCCTCAAACATCACCCATGAAAAGGCCTCGTGATAGAAGAGGTATTCACACCACCTTATAAAGGGGTGATTTATGCTCCTCCTTCTTTTATGAGGGATATCCATAATCCACCCCTTAAAAGGGAACAACATCTTCACTGGAACATCAAATGAATGTTGCCTCTGATACCACTTCATAATGTCCTGGATCCAGGTTCCCCCAAAAGGTTCCCCAAACCCGGTTGGTCACAAGACCTGTTGTATATTTCCCCAAATGCTAGAGGCTGATGACTAGAAGTGAGGGAAAATTTGTGATTTGGGGAATGTATTCCCTTATTGGAAGACTATACCAAATGGAAAACAAATAGTAAACAATACCTGAATCAATAATATCAAGCATGAATAATTGTGGAAGACTGAAATTAATAAAACAACTTCACAATATATAAATCATTATGGTCACATTAATCTCGTAATGAATCCAAAATAGGGAAAAAATATGGAAATACAAAAGAATAAAATTCAAAAGAAAAATGAGTAAACACCAATAGTGTTGAAATCATCAACCTGGTCACATGCTCTCCTGCACCAACTGCAATCATGTGCATGACGAAGAAGGGATCTTGGCCGTATCTATACCAGCAATCTTTTCATCTATTTGGGTCCCAAAGCATGACCCAAATTGGCTTGAGATGAATTCCAATATCAAACCAACAAAAGATCTATGCCTAACAGTCAGTTAATATATATAGCTGGTAATATGAAAAAATGAAGCAATAACTAGGAAGTAAACAAAGTTATCATATCTTATATTTTTAAATTAGAACCATTTACATTTTTTATTCATGTATTGAATCATGTAACCCTAGGATCAAGCCTATGCTCTGTGTCACTCATAGAATGAAACAAAATAGACATCTCACAAGTTTTTCTAAACAATCAACAAAGAATGAATCCATGCTTGTGCTTTTTCATGGAAGATGTGTCACAATAAATAAATTATTCATAAAAGACCCTATCAGAAAGCTCTCATGGTCTAACCCCTATAGTATAATCGATCATAAAATTAAATGAAGACCTTGTAAAGATCTCACAGTATAATCCCCTTAGGTTAACTATTTACACCAAGGCTCTCATGGTCATATGAAAATTATCTGTATGTCACCTCATTCTTCCTGGTCCAGGGATCTCATAGTCCAATGGAAAAATAAATATTGGGGATATCATATTAAATAATATCATGTAATCTATAACTACTACATGGGTAACAATTCGAAATTCATATCAAAGGCATTTCACATAATCATTTATACTCTATATTAATCAAACAAAGCATGGAAAACAATGTATGCCTCCTAGGTAACCTAGACCAAACATTAAAAAAAATCATGGTAAATTCACCCAAAGTGTGTCCCTATTATGAGGTATATAACTTTATGGATTAGAAGAAACCCTTTATCAATCATCCAATCTATAACAGGCAATAATAAGGATTAATTCAAACTCAAGAAATACCAAAAATGCAATTATTCATTAATTTTATAATAAATAATACAAATAAAAACAAAAAAAAGCGAAAAAACAAATACCTCGATGTCATATGATTGATATTAATGAAATTCATCCCCTGAATCATCCTATAATGGTGTATATCTTCAAAATAGTGAAAAACACCCATTGTTGAAAAACTCACAATAAAAGATGAATTTTGATAAAGGGCCCAATAAGGGTTGATAACTCACATTTGGGATTCCAATTCACCCAAAAATGTCTCAATTGAAGCTCAAATTTAGAGGTGGGAGGGGTTTAGAGTTTGTTAGTCATTCTTTATTGCTCATGTATGAAACATGGAAAGAAGAAGATGATTCTGGATATGAGATGTGTCACCCTTATGATATATCAAATAAAAGAAAAACAACACAATGTTTTCTTTAAAACTACACTATGTGTAGAAGACATAATTAGCCCCTGACTTAAAAGGGTCTTTTGGTCACCACACAGCCCTGTATTCGGTCGTTACATGTCAAAATGCTGCAGTACGTGGCAATCTGGGTACATGACGTGTACTCAGAAGTACAATATCTGTACATAGAAACTCCTATTTTATTCATTCTCCCTCAAAACAACCCCAAAACAAGATCCATACATGAAAATTATATTGGGGTTATTACAATTAAGGACAATATATATGTGGATGTATGAAATGAATTCATATACCCCACTATGTGAAAACCCCAATAGTGGTAATTGGCATTTTAGAGAAATATACAGTAGATGAAGATTGATATAGTTTGATGTAATGCCTCTTAAAATTTTTACATGATTTAATTTTTTTAACATGATTATATAAGTAATATGTGTATTTATAGTGTTTTAATTTTTTTTTAAATTTTGATCAAACTTTATTTTTTAAATAATGACTCAGTTTGATAGATTTTTTAATAATATTATTTTATAATTATTATAAATAATATGAATATTTTAAGTAGCCAACCCATTTCAACCCTGAACTGGAGCCTGTATTGACCTCTATCAAGGCCCAAGAAGTGTTCCTAATAGACCTTGGCATGCAAATATTGTATAGAATGATAAATACCACTATTGGGAATGCTTTAGCCAATGAAAAATAAGAAAAAAATAATGAATATAAAATAAATCATTCAATTGAACAAAAAAATAAATAAAATACATTTAACTCCACATTATTATGTTGGTAACCATAATCCATGTATCCAATGTTTCCCCATTGAGACCAATTCTTATATAGAAGCCACACCAGAAGATAAAAACAAAGATATTGATATAAGCATGGGTATTAAAAGATAGTGTACATGCCCAAAAATTCAATTCCCAAATCCTTGCCTTTAAAAATAATCCCAAGTCAATATAATTTGAAAATAAATTATATAGTATGTATGGGTTTCCATTATTTCCAAAAATAGGGACCAATATTATATTTTTATGTAAACCCATTTTTGGTTTTCAGTTTTGAAATTTAAAACAAAAAATTTTATAAATGATTGATCATGGTAGATATAGAATTTTAGATAAAAAATATATTAGTTTAATTATTTAATATAAGTAAAATAACGATGAAATTTTGATTTTTAAAATGATAACATGTAGCTTAGAAAAAATATTCCAAGAACCATGTGAAATTACATAGTAATTGTTTTTAGAGGTGTCCTAGGATCCCCATACTCTTTTCGATAAAATCCCAGATGTGAAGGTCTGTCTCCTTCTAGATCCAATGAATCCATATCATAAAATTTTATTTTGGGTTGAGAAATAATCCTACTAGGTGTACTAGGTCGTAGCCCTATCGGTTCACCTAGAGTACTTGACCTAATATACACAACTAGATACCAAGGATTCCCATGACTCCTGGCCAAATGGGGGTGAGTTTTTAATGTTTTCATAGAAACACACATAAACACAGATATATATATATACACATCATATTATATATAGAATATGAATCCAAATTCTAACCAACAACATCCCTCCTTAATTGAATCCCCATTCCATTTCACATAGAAACCAAACATGATCCACTTCCACATGTACATAAAAATCAAATATTTATCATACCCAACACATTTCCAAGTCAAGGTGTTATTCTATAATATGGGATTTCATTTTTTATAAAACAATTTGAAGTTCCAACCATGCCTCAACCTATAATGAAAATACATTTCATTTCAAAAAAAGGTCAAAACAAGTTATTTATATGAATAACTAATGTGGATGATTTTTTAGACATTTATTGAAAATGGAAAATAGTTTCCAAGATGAAGAACCAATTTTTCATATCATTTTTATATCAAATAATATTATGAAAAACTTTTAAAACACTCAATAAATCAATGAATTTCAACTAAAAGCTCGAGAATAAGGAAGGTAACTTAAATAATGAAACTTTTGACATTGTAAACTGAAACCCACAAAATGCATACACCCATACATTCCATATCATATATGAATAGTTACCCTTTAACCTATTGTAAAAATTCTCCTCGTCATGATGGAATATGTACAAGTAATATTTATATATATAAATTTATGTATATATTCAAACCTAACTATACACATTCAATTATTCTTCATGGTTATAGTAGATACCCTAAATAATATAAATAAGACAAAAATAAAATAAAATACATAATTAAACATGTGATAATGATATAGAATGGGATAAAACCTAAAACAAATTATTGAAAAATCTACTACCTTCCACAATCATGGAAACAAACTTCCTTAACCATACATTATAAACCCTAAGAACCAAGAAATAACCAAAGAAACCACTATATGAAGTTATAGTTATCCCAAATTATGCACAACACAAGGGAAGGAGGACTAAACTAAAAAATTAAGGAATAAAAAGGAAGAGGTGGAGAAGAGGGACTAACATGATAAGATCACTCCAGAAACTGGGAGAAAATTCGGTCTGAAATTGTGGAAGGAGAAGAGGTAGTTGTGTGTGACGGAACCCCTCAGCCATGGGTCAAGTGAACCAGTGGCGAGGGGGTAAGAAGAAATCCCCATTTGGGGTTTTTACATTATAATTATGATAATAAAAATAAAATAATATTTAATAATAAAAATAATAATGAAACATTTATATATTTATTAATTTATTTAAATAAACCTGGAAATGAGCACAGTTTGGCGGAACGGTCTACTAGACTACATGCGAACCATGGGACAACTATTTATAATAGATAATTTGGGATGCATTATTTACATAGATAGGATCACACCCATGAAACAAATAATATTCCCTATATATGTTCACTGTTTGGGCCACATGGTTAGCCTGGGATAGTCACAAACATGTCTGCCTAGATGTGTTCCCTCGATTGGGCCACTATCTGGTACTCACATTTGAAACTAGGCTATCGAACGATTTCTCATAACCATATGCCAAATAGGTTGATTCTTATGTATTTAATAAAACCATCATATTTATATACAATCACGTTGAAAACTACATATAATAAAGGTAAGGGAAAAACAAATAAAATAATCAAAAAGTCTTATGTCGGAGTGTTACAATTCTCCCCACTTTTATCACATTATTCCCCTAGAAATTTAAGAATGACTTGACTAGATGATATGTAAACTATCCAAAACCCCAATAAAAACCTCAATGATCATGAGACCTATAATAAAAAACTAACATTTTACACAAAATGTTAAACTCCACAACCCTGAGAAGCTGGTATAATAGTTATCAATGATCCATCTCAAAAACTCAAGTTGCAACTGACAAGAGTAAATGATTCAAATCAATAAAGGATTGAAAAACTATAGAAAAATTACTTTCCAAACACCAATTAATAATGAACACACTAACCCCTAGCGTAGAAATCACCAAGGGAAACCACTTTTGTCTATTCTGGATCTCCATTAGAATCCTTCACATGACACACTATCCAAGATAACCTACTACAATGATAGAGTTCAGTCATGGATGAAATAAAGAATCCCAATAGAGAAAAATATGATTAATTGATAGAGTAAACGCAGGAACAAGAATAATTTGTACAACATGAACTTTTTCATAGAGTGGTCCCCCAAACGTTTTAGGTATCTATACAAAAAAGAATTTTCCAAGATACAACAACATATAAATCATGAAAAAACATTTAAATTTTTTTCAACCTCTTAACATCCAACAAAAAATTAGGCCATATTAAGAGAACTCATCAAAGAGACCTATTGTGGGTCTCCCCAGAATTATGAATCTCAGCAGGTAAGAAAATTAAATAAGACTAACAGTTAATAGAATACAATCTAAAAAAAGGATCCAACTAAGGAAACTGAAATGAAGAACTAATCTAGATTACAACACATAATTTCCCAAGGTTGATCATCTAAAAAAGGAATCAACCAAAAAAAATAATTTCAAAATAAGTATAGCTATGGAAGAGTTCTCATCCCCAAGGAAAAATAATATAAATCAAAATAAAATAGGGGCCCCAAGACCACCAAATATTATGTTTCAAAAATTAAAAGCCACATCGTGGGGGAAAATATATAGTTTCCACTCCAACACCAGAGGAAAAAGGTTGGGTCAACATCCATGACACCCAGAAGATATATTTCCTTGTTGAATGCTTTGATCTTATCTCTATGGATATAGCCCTGATGTAATAAATAATTTGATTCCCCGTATTCAAGGGAAATATTCGTTCTATTAAAAATTACTCTTTTGTTATTGTGATATACAAAAATCACTTTTTGTGATCCATGAATCCTTGAAAAAGGATGAAAATTCGTGTAATAAATCAAAAAAGTTTGTATTATCCTCTTTTTCACCTAAAATGGTGGAAAACCACCAATGAATACATGAGTGTTGTCTTATTTTTGGAAATGATTTGGATCCGACAATCAATCCAAACTACAGGTAAATTCATCAAAGAGAATAACAAAAAAAATATTAATTATAATATTTTAAATGACACCATACACCTTAATTTTTATAAGTTCTAACCACTAAATTATATCTCACAACAATTCTCAAATCCCAATTTTAATCAGATTACCATGGAATGCGCATCAGAGACTAACCATCTAATTTTAATACTAAGAATCATCTGGGTAAAAATGTTAAAACATCAAACATGGAAGTGAATCAAATAAAATCATGAAAGAAAAGTCCTTAATTGATTTATAAATTAATAAAATGAACCAAAAACGTAATTTCAATCACGCCCCAAACACATCAAAAACAATGTCCATAAAGAGTAAATATTGGAAAAAAAGTTGTATCATATAATCCCAATAATAAAAAATTTTAAATATGAATTTTTGAAATATATTTTATGAAAACATTATGTTACTTTCAAACCAAACAACATCATTAGTATTCAATAGAACCTTACAGACACACGCATATATATATATATATCACCATGTCATAGATCATGAACCTATCCATAGATACCAATAAACATTTTCTTAACACAAACATGTGTCCCTATATGTGAGAATTCATATGAATACCAAGGGTCATATAAATAGATGGAAACATCACTTTACAAAAATATCATTAAATAACTCCCAAACAGTTTTCAATACCACTATTTATTATCAAATCAATAAATATATATATTCCTAATTCATGTAATTTATAATTTTTTTCTACAAATATTTCAAATATATCCATTCCATTTTTGATTAAAATTTTATAAAATATTTAAAATCTTAAAAATGATTCGAAACCACATTCCTTTTTTAAAAAACACATTTAATAATCAATGAAACCAAGGATTTTATAATGTAAAATTAATTTTTAACAAACAAAACAACATATTGACACCAAAGGGAAAACACCCAAAATTTCACTAAATTAAACGCCATTTATAATAATGAGAAACCCAATTACTCAATTAATAAATATTCCAAAACCCTAAAATAACCACTACTATACAATTCTTTGGTGTATATTTTTGTTGATTATGGACCAACTGATTGAACACATTGGAGGTCATAAGAGGATGTTCCTTGGCCTACAGATGGTTTTATAGAACATGTACAAAAACCTTGAACCCCTTTTCAATTCCCCAAAACAACAACTCCATGCCCCAGAGTGTCACAAATTAATCCACCAATTCTCAAATAAAAACAAATAACAACAAAAAAATCATGATAACAAATAACATCCAATATCATATTTTGTGGAACAAGCACCCCAAACTACTATATTAATTCAAGAATCCTTAGAAATAAATGGTGATCAAGATTCTATATGTAAATTATCACATGAATACTTAAAATCATAGATATTAACATCATTAAATATCCAAATAAAAAGGGATAAACATACTATGATACCAATTTTTCATGAACCATCCCAAGTTGACCTCAATGGGGTCATCCATTATAGCGCACAACAAGGCCTGAGAGGCATTATGAATTCTTCTAGTCTAGTAACTAGTTTTTGGAAACAACGTTAAATCTATTAGGAATGATATATTAAAATAAAAATTGATAAATAAATTAAAATTTAATAGATTGAAAAATAGAAATAATCAAGATGTCACCCTAGGTGACCATGTATTTCATCATCAACCACTGATCCATCATCGCCTCATGGTGACTGTGTCCAAGCTATAAGATGCACCAGAAGATTTAGAAATGATGAATCTATAGGACTGATTATCAATACCAAATAGTTATACAAAACAAAATATTCTCCATGACTTATGTTTTAAAATAAATTCAAGTAATACTACTTTTAAAATAAATAATATTAAAAATTAATTTTTAAATTCTTTCAAAAACAGGTGTTGAGATTCTATTTTTATATAAAACCATTTTATATAACATTTTTAAGAAGTTAATAATACAAGAGAAAATATATTTGTATGGATATATAGATAATAGTAGGAAAAATATACATCTTTTTTATTATTTTAGATAAGGAAAAGATGTATAAAAAATTTCATTTTAAAATTATAAAATGAAATCATGTTTAATATTGTTCAAGCACCATAAGAAATTAATTTGTATCTAGGATTATTGGGGATATAAGATCATCGTACTCTTAGTGACCAAATTATGGATTTGATGGTCTATCTCCCACTCATTCCAAACAATCCCCATAGAAAATTAATTTAGTTCTATGACGTAATCTACATTGGGATATTGATACTTATCTATGTCATATCACCAAGTGTACTAGACATAGTCTAGACACCTAGATTCCGAGTGTTACCAGCTTCCATTCCCAAATGAATATATGATTTTATAAATCTTTATTTTATATATATATATATCATATTATGTAGACAAAACCCATAAAACTTTTAACCCCCAATCTCTATACTTTAGCACCTCCCTTTTCCATGTTACAAACTGAAAATGCACAAGCCTCTTCAATATGTACAGAACACAAATCATACATTTATGACCCAAACAAAATTTTAAAATCAAGGTGGATGAATTATGATATCTTTTCCATATTTATAAAAAATTAAAAGTTCCAACCGCACCCCATCATGTTATGAAAAAAATTACAAAAAAGGTTAAAACCATTTTCTTAATATAAAAAATTCATTTCCAATTTTTAGGTAATGATTTTTAATAAATCGTAAAAATTTACAAGAGCCACAAAAAAATTCATAAATTATTTATATAAAATAATAATAAAATTATATTTTAAAACAACTCTGAATTAAAATTATTTCGACGAAAGGCTCAGGAATAATAAACCTTCTTCAAATCATGATACTTTGGACACTAGAAACCCAATCCCGATTGACACTTGCATGCATATAAATATTCACACACAGTCACACAAACATATCCATTAAAAAATATACCTACCCCCTCACCATGAGAAAATATGTAACACAAGCATGTAACCATAAATGAGCATTGAGATACAATAAATAATATTAATAAGACTAAAAAATATAAAATCCAAAATTAATATTGGCCCAAATAATTATATTGGAATACAACCCATCAAAAATCAATTGTCAACCCACTTCCTTTATGAACCATAGTTAAGGACAACCATATTTTGACTTCCCAAAATCATGGAACTAGAAAACCACAAAATAATACCTCATTTTGGGTTATTGTTCTCCCAAATTGCATGCAACCCATTAGAAAAAGGAAAAAACCAGGAAATAACAGAAGAAAAAAGGAAGATGACTAGAAGAGGGACTTAATAGAGAAGATCACACAAGTAATTTGGGGAATATTAATTCATGAATAGATGGAGGAGAAGAGGAGGTGGATTAATAGGGAACCCTTTTGGGTGTGGGATGGGATAACCATGGGAGGGTTCAAACATATTAGAGGGTAGGTAGAATAAAAAGAATAACCATATAATGATTATTTCATTTTAAAATTTTCAAAATAATAATTTTAGTAAGAATAATAATTATACTATTAATACTAAAAATATTAATAAAAAACATTTTTAATTTATTTTTATTAATTAATTCATATATTAATCATTTTTAACAACTACTAACAGGGTGCATGGTTTAGATACAATATCATCACGACCATGAAATAAGCATATGTTACATTTTTCATAGACAAATAGTATTCCAAACAGTTTCCCTAGAGAGGAACACACTCAAAGACCTTAATGTGAACCTAGGGTAGTGAAACTATTTAAGCCTCATGGGTATTTTGGTTGGGTCATATACCCATGATCCTAACTGTGTAACACAGATAGTTCCACTGTCCAGATGCAGGGCTTAATTTATGATATCAAAGAGTTTCTGTTAACTGTGTTCTAATAGTGCATCATATTTTTTCCACAAAATAAAAATCGTTTTTTCAGGAAAAACACCGTATAAGCACATAAAAAATTTTAAGAGAAACAAAAAATATACATATATTCGGCAGAAAAAATTACAAATTAAAACAATTAGAAAAAGATAGATGTTTCATATTCTAAAATGTTGATTAAATAAGTTTTCAAATCCAATGGTAATGATATGATCAATTGATAAATGGTTTTATTAACATGTAACATATATATGAGTGAATTGTGTTTCTGTGATTTCCTGTTCAGTTACGTCCCTCAAATTCATTAGGAAAGGATTAATATGTTATGAGTTGGATGGGTAAATATGAGGTTATCTCAAATATCTAAATTGGTACAAGGGAAGGTATAATAAGACCTACAATGTTCATATTGGATGTTATCTCATGATTGATGTTTGTACATGGGTGGTTATCACTAGACTAACATGTGATTAATATCTTAGTGGGTAGCCATTAAAAAATATTTCTAGAGTAATGATTATTCTACCCATCATGCCACTCTCTTAGGACATGATCTTATGATATTTTTTTCTCTCATGTCTCATGTAAATTTATTTCCTTATGATTCCTGACTTCTAAAATACTAATCCTTATATCATGACTCATGATTTATTGAACTAATTTGTATATATTTTGAATAGTGGGAGCTCATTCTAATACTCTAATTGTCATGATATTCATAAATATGATCAGGGACATATATCTCACTTTTATACACATAAAACAAATTCGAGCTCAACCTTTCATAGGTTTACATTTACAAATGATATGAATATTCTTTTATGGTTTATATGTCTAATACAGTTTCTAGATTTGGAGAACTATGTAGGAGATGATGTAGATCTTTTATACATTAGTTTTTTATATATTTTTCATTCCATATACACTAAACATTTACATATATTAGATGGATCATAATGATATATAATTAATATTAATTTAATAATATGTAATATTTTTGTATTAAAAAATTGGGTCTCCAATTTTCATATCAGTGAAAGGATTCGTAACATTTTTTAAACTATGATGTGGAAAAACTAGTGATATGATTTAGGATAGTCTTGTTTTTAGGAAAACATCTTACAATGTGGTAAATAAGGGAGTGTATTTTTCTTAAAATATAAATCCAATTCTAGATATTGGCTTGTGGATTCATTTGAGTAATTGATAAACCTAGGGGTGTGAACTCTAAATGTGATGGAATTTTTATTAAAACAATCATCATAAATGAATGGAGTGTAAAAATAATACTATACAATTTTCTAGAATAAATTTTGGGATACAATTTTGTTATTTATCATTGTCATTATGATCCATGATAATGTAGTTTAATAGATAATTACCATGGATAAACTAATTCAGACATATGCTTCCAATTATTCAAAACAATTTTTCATGATTTCAAAATCCGATAAATGATTTTAATTATTATTAATTTCCTAATATAATTTTTATTGATCATATTATTCTTATTCATTGAATTGAATTTTATTATGTATAAGGCACCATATTAATTCTTAATGTGATGAACAATGAATTTATATTCCTCATAAGAAATTGGAAGTTACTGTAGCTAATTAAAATATAATGTTGAAAATCATAGAAAATATTAAAACTCCATGAATCAAGATGGGTATACAAATGATAAATAAAGGTAAAATGTTTTTATGATTAAAATTCCTCATTAGTTTACAAGATCCTCTCATACCCTAATTATTGATCATTATATTAGTACAAATAAATATCTATCTGTTGTTATCCAGTGCCAAGTACTTGAAATATTTATGTTATCCATTTTTCGTTTATACGATGAAGTAGATCAGTGGTATTCTCTTATCATGAATATTATGAAATAAGGATTCATTGAATCCATAGTGTTTGATAATATTAAGAGGCTATTTGAAAAAAAGTAAATTCCCCATATATTTCATATGATATTCGATATGGAATCTTAGATATATAATTAAAGGATTATGAAACCATTGTTATATATTATGTCAATATTACATGACTTTTAATGTATGATTCTTGTATTTTCTTTGATTAATAATGAAATATTGATGGATTCTTCAGTGGTTGTAAACCATGTCTCCAAATGGGGATATCAATAAGATACTTTTGTAGAAATGCATATGTTTATATATATTCAATAAATAAAAAATAGGGATTGGGGTCACCCATTATTCTCATTGTTTTCATAATGTAACATTGATTGAATTATATAAAAAATATAATAATAAAACCAATTTCTGTATTATTTTGACACTTCTTATATTCTAGGAATTTGACAATTAATATTGAGAAAATTTTCAAAATTGAAATAAAAAATTATTGAATTGGGGATACAGTGATCATTGGGAAATAACATGTTGAAGTAATGGGATGAAATTAGATAATTATATCAATACAGATAAAGAACCATATGATAAACCTACCACACTTCAATGTTTGAAATGAATGGAGTATGTGCATGATAATAAAAATAGATTTAATTTTTGAGTTTATGATGGTAATCAACTTCAAAAACTAGTTTATCTCAATGAAAAAGGGAAATATCATCCAATCAATATTATTGGTATAGGGTAAGATAAAGAAGTGTTGACATGTACAGTTACCATCCATTCATCATATGGAAATTTCTTATTTTATCATTAATATAAATATTCATTTTTATATGAAATTTTTTTAACCATTTCACATAACCAATTCAATAATTAGATATTGAATTCGTAGTAAAATATCCAAATGATGGGTTAATTGGTTTTAAATTCCATGATTTATCCCTAATAGAAGATGGTTGAAATTTCCTCTAATTAATTATTTCCCTTCCACTAGTTCAGATTTATTTGATTATGTGTGTGGTTTGAATTTTCGTATATAAATATTCTATTAATTTTAATGTAAGGGAAGCTATATTTAATTTTGTTAACTATACGTTGATTATCTATCTATATATGGTTATGGATTAACATTGAAGAAAAGTGATAAATATTTAATTGGTGTTGGTTCCTATTTGATAGAGGGTATTAATATCATATATTTTGGGACCAAATCAACATCAATGATATTACAATTTAAAGGTAGTTTTTAATGTCATCCTGATTATTTTCATTATCATCCACTGAGTTTTGAAATTGAATCATTAGTATAACTCATAACATGGAACAAATCAATAAAAAATATTCCATATTTAATGGCCTTGATTGAGTGAATTGATTTATATAAGAAACTTCATGAGCATCAAGATAAGGGAATCATTCATCCTGTTGATAAATAATGAGGTGAGTAGGTTCATTTTGTTAAAAACAATGATTTATCAAAATGAATCAACACTGATTGTTTAGAACATAACATGATAATAATCATGAAAAAGTATTATTTTCCCTATATTAAAGATTTGTTCAATCAATTATAATGAGTAAAATGTTTATCGAATATTTATCTATAATTGGGATCATATCATTTGAGGTTCAAAAGGTATGACAGACATAATACATCATTCCATTCCATTTATGGATGCATTGAATATATATAGTTATGGTATTTGGTCCTACTACATCTCTGGATATGAGTAATTGATTTAGTGAATAGTGTATTATTATTCTAACATGATCAATTTTTGGTAGCCAATATAGATGATAATCTATTACATTTAACGTGAAAATAATTTTAGTAATATCACATGAGAAGTATACTAAAAAAATATAAGGAGAAGCTGTAATCAAAATTTAACAATTTTGATTATTTTTTTGGATTGAAACATTCTTTTTTTAGGAATATAATCTCAGGCAAGGGTATATTAGTGAATATATTAAAACAATATTTTATTGAACTATTCCCTAGAATAAAAATTCTGACATAGATTCATAGTGTTATTAAATTACAAAGATATTATCAACTCTTTTGAATGATTTTTCATGACTATATCATATAATTACCATGTAAAATAAAATGAGAATCATAATCCTTTGGGGTGATGAATGTAAAAAAAATCAAGGAACTAAAGAGAATGTTGGTCGGTGCACAAGTGATTACACTAACCAATAATGGAGAACTGATTTGGATAAAAAAAATTAGCATCATAGAATGGGATGTGATGTATTCATATATTTGATGATATAGTGATTGATAATGCTTAACTCTAATTAGTGGTTGGATAGTAAAATTACCCAAATCAGGTTTTGGGGTTAGTATTGGTAAACATTTATTTCAACATATCAATGAATTATCTATACAGTGAATAATGGTATACCTAAATTAATCATAAAATATTTATGTATATAATAACCTATAAATATTTTGATATGAAACCAAGATGATGGTTGAAGTTGATTAAATATTATGATATTATAATAAAGTACCAAATTGGTAATGTAAAAATCATAGTTGATGTTATGATTCCTATAGATCATGATTTCTTATCAATGATGAGGATCACAATAAGGTCATATAATTCTAGATTATGAAATTATTTACAATTATTTATTGATTAAAAGTTATAAATTTTATCTTACTCAAATGAGTGTTCCATACGATATTTATATGATGATTGATGAGGCCCAAAATAAATATGTGGAGATGGAAAATAAGGTCACTAATTTAACTAATTTCATAATTGATTATGATAGACTAAAATGTGTCTGGAAATTTGTATATTTATTATATGTGAATAATGAGCTATTTAATGATTCTAATAATTATTTAATCTCTATTTCTCATGGATGTATGATGGCGTAGATAAATATTATAATGAATTACTGGATGGATAGAATGATAATAGATAATAGGAGAAAGTATATCATTGGATAGTATTTCAGAAATGTATGGCCAATATAATGTGTTCGAAGGTAATTTTACAACAATTATTTATAAAAGAACACAAATGGGAAAAATGTCATCATATATATTTTTCCAGAAATCCATTTGTTCTTCCTACGAGGTGGCACGTTTTTTGGTTGTGCGGAAATAGTCCGACGAGGATCATCACCCGTCTCTTTTTATGGAGATAGGTTCATATCAAATTCACTATTTCTTTTGTTTTGACCCATTATTCATAATTTTCCATTATAAGAAGGTTGGATTAACCCATCGAGGATTGGGAAATTCACCACTTTCATATTGTGAAGGAGATTCCCCAGTGAGCCAGTCCTAGCAGGCGATTGCATGGGGGTTATATACAAGTACAATCGGTCCTCCCTAGATATTACTTCCTTAGATGGTCTCCAATAGGTTTATTTGTGGAGCCAGGATACCCAACAGCCCTGGTATCCATGATTCATGGACCAGATTTCCCAAGCCAGCTGCTCGTTGGTGGATGATTCAAACAACGACACTTGAAGAATCCATCGGTCAAGTGGATGGCAAGTCAGGCTCCCCACATCCTTATGAGGGAGTATCATCATATTTTTAGGGACTCTATTATATATTTACCTCATGTTAATATGTTCCTGAATCCTTGGTTCATTCTTGAAGAGTGTGTCTACATAGTACCCTTGATTTGAAGTATCTTCGTATGCATGCATACAGATTTGATGCTATAGAGGTTATGCTGACATGATCCATAAAATAAGATTCTCTGGAGTTTATCTTCATCTAGGGGGTGGAAGGTGACTTGATATTGGGATCAGACCCCTAGGTTGGGTTTCCTACATTTCCACGAGAGTGGAATCAGAACCCACATAGATTAGATGGGATTAGACATACACGTGGAAGATTCCCATTAAAGAGGACTTGATTGGGAGGACCCTTTTGGATGGGAACCTTTTTTTGAGCTCCGGCCATCAAGTAGGCATCCTACATATCCTAATATTGTTAGGACATAGTATTATCATAGTTCATATTGTATAGATGTTGTAATCTTCACAACCCTCTAGACCACGTGATTCATGCTCAGTGTGATAAAAAAGAGGATGTGAAAGATTCAACTTGCACATACATCTTCTCATGTTGGTGGGAGGGGACGAGCCAATGGTAGAAGAGGCTGAAGCGACCATGTGATAGGGTGAAATTAATGTTCATGTGGCCCGAAAATGGATGATTGGAGACATACCTCAGTGGGAGGGACCCAGAATATGTTTTTTGGAATGAAGACGAGTTTTTTCATTATCAAATCAGAAGTGAACATAACTCCTTCGACTAATCACTATTCCTCATTGAATGGAAAAACATTGATCACCATTTAGCCCTAGAATAAGGAGATTCACATCAACATCCCATGGTTGGACTCTGGGTTATCATTGGAATGTAGACCCATAAGAATTTCCGGAAGCTCGAGCCATTGTAGGGAGAGCCTTCTTGACTCCTCTTATCATGGTTTTGTAGAATCAAAGGGGCTCACAAATGCACCTGTTGGTCTAATAAAACAAGTCTTGTGACTATGGAACAGGCTTTCACCTAATATATGAAAACACTCCATTCAGTGTGCTAGTTTCTTATGTCATATGGGGAATGCTTTACATACCATAGTGGTATGCTGGTATCAGGGCCGTCTTCATATCGATGTAGTATACAAGCATGGGTATAGAATATCACATATCATAGTGGTACACGAACCATTTTTCCACCTGTGTTCCATCTGCGTACAGATGCAGTACATGACACCGGGTTCAGTCCACATAGTGGAACACTATGCGGGCCACCATATTGAAGGAGGGTCTAGGGGATTATTGTTCGTTGGAAGTTCATCTATGAGAATTATTTGGATCACGGTTCCCCAATTCGGTTTTCTGTTCTCTATTTATTATTATGTATCCCTATTTTATGGGGTTCAGAAGGTTGTACCTATGGAAATAATGGTAAACAATTCGTGCATGGCCGATGAATCAAGACTAGAGCCATAATATTCCCTGAACTCTTACTTCCATCCTTTGAGTACCATTCAGTATTTCTTCATCTATCCAATTTTTCCCTATTGTTCTCTCTTTTATAGAGAATCAGGGAAATCATATATATTGGGCATGTGGCAACATTTTTGGAGGCCCATGAAGAGATATTCTATCATACAGAAGACTCTGTCAATACAGGGTTTGAAGAGGCTTTGATTCATGATAATGGTTCGCAGAACCCTACTGGTTTTCTTCATAAGTGAACTGATATATTCTTGGGATGGGATGTGGATGGGATTCACGTGCATGAGTCCTTTAGTGTTGTGATTTGTGGCATGACTTTTTTGTTGGCCATCACTCAGCGGGCCAGTGTCTCGCAGGTTGTTCTATGTACCTAGTGGTTCATGATCGAGGTGGTCGATGGACCATTCCTGGTGATGGTACACCAGCCACTTCAAATTCTTTGAAAACATAAATTCCTTCATGTTTCTTAGAAAATTTCAACTCAATTTGTGCCCACTCACCATTCTAGACTTATAGGAGTACTTTCATCCTTCTGCAAAGTGATTGTGGGGGTAAATTCGTCCCTTGGTGGAATTTTTAGGACCCTACAATTAACCCCCATTAGAATGGGGTCTGTGCAGAATGAAAATTGTACTATTCTAATGTAGAAACAGTCATTAAATGAAATGGTTCATGGTAGAACATATGGACCTGGTAGGAGGTGACCACACCTATATATAAGGGCCCATGCCATTCTTCTTTTACTGTTTCACTTGGAGAAAATAACTCTTCACTTCTCTAGCATCGTCTTCTCTTGCATACCATGATCCTTGAAAAAATATTGATCATGAACAGATTTGTACATATTATGTACCGATCATTTCACCATTTATCTATCCTCATACTAAATTTTATGTTTTGTGAAAAGAATTTTAGAATTATAAAACTACAATATGGGTTCCACTTAGGAGGATGCATTTTGGCTGGCATGTCCACATACCAAACATTGATCGGCAAACCAAAATTTATGAATTAATCATCTAAACATAAAATTTATTCCACAACATCGGAACAAGAAGTTAGTTCTGTCCTAGTTTCATGATATGCACCTTTCGTGGACCTTTCTGTATGCCGACCAATGATCCACAGGCCAACTCCTCGCATATGGTTCACATACCATGGTTGTAAGTAGTGAAATGAATCTACATATCGTAGCTGTAGGTGGGGTTGCATCCACATATTGATCAGTGTGTGGAGTGTGCATTACGAGTACCATTTCCGAGAATAGTACATGGTGCTTTATGCAGACATATTTTGATTCCTTTATCCATTCATATGTAGCCTCTATCAAACTAATTTTTTTATTGGATTTACTTTTTGATAGCTTATGGATATTCTGATGTGGGATACATTGGCTGCTTCATAGGCCATGATAAAATTGATTATGACAAGGGTGACCTTGGTGGGGAATAGTTATGATCATATTTGAGCCCACATCATTCTACGAGATAACTTCTTAAAGTACCTCTTGACGCCATTGCACCTAAACTATACACTATTTGTATATTTAAAACACTATGGCTATGGTATCCCTGACAATGTTCCTCTGCCATTGGATGACCCTGATACCCCTTTCATCCTTCTAGAGGCACTGTAAGTACATGATCACACTAACATTTTCCTAGTATGAGAAGTCATCGCCACCCCTTTCATCCTTCTAGAGGCAACCGTGGGGGTTGGAATGCTACCTCGGGACTAAGAGACCAAGAGTACCCGTATATTATCTATATTTTCCATGAAAATCTTAATGGAGAGTGGATCCCCAAGTGGGATATGCAGGCTAGAGGATGTTTCTCAAATTAATAGGCCTGGGAATTCTTTGTACATTAGAGCTGTTTAGAGTTCCACGAAAAGATAATGATGGTGGGTTTATATCAAGCATCCATGGTTTCTCAGTTTTCAGTCTTCTCCTTAGATTAAATCATTACTATGTGTGTGATCTTGTGGTGTTTAAGAAAAAACCCCTTCCACTTATTTCATGTTGTGGTGGGAATCACCTTATAGGATATCCACCATCATGGGGGACTTGCTATACATGGTGAACCGTGCAATGAGTTTCTCTTGGTAGCTGCTACCTGGAATGACAAAGACTATGTGTCCCCTTTGATAGGGATTTTATTGGTCTTGGTAGAGGGATTACATGATCATCTTCTCTAGGCTCACCCATATCAGTAGTCCCACCAGACTCCTAGGTCATACATTGCTACCCTTGAAGCGGTACGATATACGACATGTGGATACCAACTACAACTAGATGTATCACATGTGCTTAGATTAATAGGTTTCTTCACTATGTTTTTAGCAGATGGATTTTCCCATCCCGTGACGTATATACTGGTGTTCGATATTATACTTTGATGATGGTGGCCATGCTGGAAGTGGGTCGACCCATTAATTTGGAACTTCCCACACTCACTCGGCTTTATGATTTTTTGTAATAAATGCAGGAAGGTAGGCCCCCACACCATCTCAGTAGACCATTTCAATTTCTCAATGGGTGGATGGAAGAAAAAATCCCCTGTTATGAATACCGACATACTGCAATGGTTCCTCATTCATAATTTCATACTGCACTTCTCAATATTTTTATTGTTCATCCAATGACTCTAAGAGTTATTGATGCAGTTTGGTTGTTGAATGATGTTTATCTTTTCTTATTCGAACCTCATACTACCCCTCATTGTTCATTAATAGTTGACAGTGACGATTAATTGTGGGAATTCCCGTAACTCATTACACTTTGGGACGAGATTATCACAGGTCGTATAGATCGAGTAGTCCATTGTGAGTCATACCACCCAACTAGTTTTCCAGGTAACTTTAAAGCCCACAACAGAATGTGTTGCTACTAGCTGTTCATTTAAGGGGAGAGTCTCATCTCGTAGTTCTTCTCAAATTATGTCTCATGATGATGCATGAAGGTGCTCCTATTGAAGATACCATCCCCAATATGACATAATCAACTTTTATTTCATTGGAATACGCCCGTCTATGGGAGGATTGTTACTCCAATAGGATTCTTAAAGAACCAGTTTGTTGGATGCAGAAACCATTAACCATTTTTACACCTACGAAAATTCCAATCATTCCTTATATTGTATAAAGTGTGATAACTACACCTTTTAATTCGGTCCCTGCCGCAGCCACGACAGATACACCACCTATTCCTACCCTTGTTGTAAGAAAACTCTCTTTATACCGTTAGAAACGTCTGGGAGGTTCCTCAACGGTACAACTTATCACATTGGGGAGTGATTCAAATAGCTCCCATCCCACAGATACTGGCCAAGACCTTAATGAGGCTGGCACCAGGAGAGTATCTCCGATCAACCTAGAAGCTTCAGCTAGTCCTCCACATCCAGCTCCAGTAGTTGACCAATCTATCAGAAAATAGAGACACTATTATTGGGTGACATGTCTTAGTTTTATCCCAACACATGTGAAGATTCTTCTTTCTTAAAAACATGATATAGCAGGGTAGGATCATGGTACTTGTGGTGTGGCAGGTCACCAGGTAGTGAAAAAAAGGCATGGTGCCAGTTATGCTCTCTTTCATTTAAGACACATGTGGCCAATTCTACTAACGAGGGTGACAATATTTTGCGATTATTCACTGAGTTGGATTCTATAAGCTTTTATTATCATCCCTTACAAATTATTATCTACCAAGTCATCATCTCCTAGGAAGACCTCACCTCTAGGGAGGTGAAGCTATCCATGTTTAATTCTTTTAATCACTTGTTTGAAACCTTCCATGATGTTTCAGAAGAATTTGACAATCGAACGACCGAGGAGGTGAAGGGACATGATTTGGTGGACACCCAAGAGGAAGAGATGGAGGGGGGTGTGAAGACCACGCAATAAGGATGAGGGATCAACTGGCATTTTATTGTGCCAACTATATCATCATCCAGAAGAAAGGGTAGGACCTTAATTTCATTCTGGAGCAGGTGCATCTGACATTCAAGGCCAAAACATAGGAGAAATCTTAGTTGGAGCAAACAATTGATGGCCTGCAAAAAATCACATTCCATCATTGTTGAAAGGGTGAACCAAGCTTTTTTGTAGTTCTATCCCAAATCATGATATGCAATCATCATTTTTTTTTATTTTTTAGAGAGACTTTGAATTGGGGATGCTCCTCTATTTTTGTTGAACTCAATGAAACTGATTCTCCATTAAATCTTACTTCTCCACCTTTTCATGTCTTGTAAATTTATCATAATCAATCATATAAACATCATTTCAATCAGGTATGAATTTTAAACCATGATTTGAAAACTATAAACTGAAATAATTGATTGGAGCTCTAATTTTTGCATGATTCGAGGGACTCAACGTGCGTATATTGACTATTTCTGAGGTTTTATAGAACACCTTAGGAACATTTATGTCATTTTTCGTTATTAACCTAATATTTTTGTTAAAATGATTGGAACGGGCTTAGCATGCCTAACATGAATTTTTTTAGGTTTCCATTCGAGGGTGATCAACCTAACAAGCAATACAAATTTTTTGATGGCTAAATGTTTTTTTAATGAACCAATACTCACCTTTTACCAAAAGGTTCCTTTTGCGGATTTTCCCTCTGAAAGAATAATGTCAATTTTTCTAGGATTTGTCCTACCAATCAATCATATTACTGATATTTTAGGTCAAATATCTTTGACCAGACATAAAAGGACATGGCCCTAATTCGGGACTATCAGGTGAGAATGTTCTAATATCCTTTATGCATAGATCATAGATTTATCTTGACCCTTAATGTATTAAATCGTGACATGCATGAATCTCGATATCAATTTTAGGAATACAGAATTAGGAAATGACTCTCCTGATGATGAATTTTCTTTTTATTAATTGTTGTTTTTGTTGGAAACATATGCAGAGACATCAGGGTAAGATGTGCATTGTCAATCAAAGGAGTCTGTAAAATGATAGCCTTCCATCTCCGATGGCCTTATGAGGTTATGCACCATTTGTAATTTATTTTGATGTCAGGATCCATAGTGGTTGGCCAGATTGAGTAGTGGTGTGTGAAAGCATTAGAGACACTCATGTCAGCTTCGAGAGGGTGATGGTTCCTACACTGTACTTAATTGCATGATGGAGAGATGGTGAATGGGAAGTTCTGTTAGAGGTCTTTTTTTTTCGGGGGTATTTGGAAAGAAGAAGGTATGTAAGCCTTTATCCTGGAGATACCCAACAGATTTATAAATTCTAGGATGTGATAGGACATGAATTTCATTTGAGCATACAAAAGCAGGAAATGACTCTCCTAGGGTCAAATTTTTCTTTAATTGATGACCATTTTGTAGGCGACAAATACAGAACCTCCGGGGCATGATATGTATAGTCAAACAAAGGTGTCCACTAGACATTGGCCTTCCATCTCTGATTGTAATGGAATATTATATATATTGGGAACAACCTAAATATGGTATGTGTCATTCGATTAAGGGTGAACCTGAAAACAAAAAGGGAGGATTTTGACTGAACTATTCCCAAAATTTAGTGGGGGCACTAATCTTTTATATGCAGATCAACATCACGCAAATGGATGTGTTATCTATAGGATTCTACAAAGGGATAAGAATTGTATTAGGCCCACACATTCTGATATATATACGATGTGTGAAGAAATGAAAATGTATACCATGACTTGGAGGTCAGCTAAATCTAGATGGATGGAATGATTCTTGGAATCCAATGGGCATACTGAGATAGGATATGACTCTCACAGGGATTAATTCTCATTGCCTGACGGTCATTTTTTTTCGAAACATATGAAGTGCCACCGGGGCATGATGTTCACAGTAAAAAAAGTGTCTGTTGGACACTATCCATCCATCTCATATGGACTTGGAGGGTTATGGTGATTGAAGATCACATAGAGCAAGAAGTTTCGAGTATGGTAGGAGTGTATCCATACATATTGGGGGTATTTAGGCTTCAATTTACTCATGGAATCAGGTGTCCCTTGCATTGATTTGACTTGTACATAGGGTGAGGCATTCGTTCCATCATTAGAGTACCTAGTCATTTAACATCGCATGGAATAGACGTGGTGTTCCTATAATGGAAAAGCAACCGTGACATGATTTTATACTCGTGATTCTAGGAACAAATTCCTATACTATTTTTCCATAATTTCATAGTGGATATCTCTGTATGATCCCTAAGATCATCTGAGCTATGATTGTTGTGAGAAAAAAGTAATAATGAGGACTATGTATCATTTCCTAAGGATAGAAAAATCAATATCAGATGAAAATTTTGGCTGAAAACATGTTTTTGTAGTTTAACATTGTACAACAAGGATGATTTTAGCCTTGTAGTTTAATTTCATTCCGCGAGGACATGATGTTGTGCAGTTTAGAGTCATCTGGTGAGGAAAATTATTTTTTCATAATCATTTTTAGTAGTTTTTAGTTAATCAAAATCATGATGATCCGACAATCCTAAGATGTGAGTGATGATAGAAGGTGTAATCCATAGTCACCGACAGAAACTTGAATCAGGAGGAATAACATGGGACTTGGAAACAATTAGTCATACGGGGATGGGAGAGGACTCTCAAAGTGAACAATTTTCATTTGATTGACAACACTTTTTTGGAAACATATGAAGAGCCTTTCAGGCATGATGTGCATATTCAAATCAAAGGTGTCCGCCTGACAGTAGCCTTCTATCATAGATTTACTTGAAGGATTATAGATATCCAAGACTTCCCAGGGCATGGATTTTGATAAATGGGACAAATGTGCCTGGGAACATAAGGAATACCCAGACCATGATTAATTGGGAACTACTAGATCGTTTAAATGGGTTTGAATCATATGTATAGGGTTATGTAAAAAATTTTAACTTCTCGTGTGTGGGGGGGGGGGGAATCTAGGGATCTCGTAACATTGAGGACTAGGACACACATGATTCTTGAATAATTTCACTGTTTATTGTCCTGTGATTAATGCATTTCATGGTCTCCCCATACAAGTCTATCCTACGCACATGGAATGGGACATTTTTTTAATATTGTATGGGTAGGGATGCAAAATTCTAGCATCACTACATATCCTGCAAGGTTAGGAATCAAGTGACATGTAGTTCTGAACATTACCTGTAAATATTTTCTTGATGCATATAGACATGTATGGGAATTTTGTTTATGATGATGGCTAGGCTAGTGTTCCAATTCTGGGAATCACTGTGTATCCTGCATGAGCAAGAATCAAGACATACATAGTTTTGAACGTTCCCTATACCGATCTAGCTCGGTACATATGTTGGGACATTTTTGTTTCATTTTTTATGGATTTCATGACCACCATTCTTCTAAATCAATTGTTTGCATAAGATAATCTTTACCAATGATCATAGGCTCACATGAGTTATACTCGGTGTGAGAAACAAGGAGTGGACATAGGGTTTCCTTTGAATGTGGGGAGGGGGTAGAGAATATGATGGAGGAATTTTTTTTTGGGGATGGGCTAGGATCAAAGATCGAGGCGTCTCTGTGTATCCAATGATAGAAGGAATCAAATTTTACGTAGTTCTGTGAAAGATCATACAGTTTATTGTCATGCAATTAGGTAGCTTTGTGCCCTATAGATTAATGTATTACAGTGAGGATAAGATTTAAAGTTTAATTTCATGTTTCATGGAATAAATCCTTACAGTTTAACGTCATTTGGAATGCAGAATGATTCATAGTTTATGGTCATATAGATTGGACCAATAATTCATGGTATTATTACTCATAGTTTATGGTTAATGAGTTTGGGCCATGAAATCATGGTTCAATTTCATGATGCATGGACTAATACCATATAATTTAACGTCATGTGCTACATTTTTCATCTAGTTACTTCGACTCATCAAATGTTCTCTGGGATAGATCGTCCATGGATTGTTGACCAACAATGGCCACAAAAAGTGATGTATCATGAATTCAAATATGAAAACCCACCTCTTCTCTGTATAATAGTGAGTACAGGGTCGCGTCGGTGAAAGTGTGGGTCCTGGTTTGGTATGACCACAATGCTTGAAAGATATTTTCCAGCCATGATTTCTTATCATTATCAACCATCATTTGGAGTATGTTGGAAAAAATATTTTTGAAAGCCTCCATCATCTCATTGGTCACCACGTGGTTGCAAGATGAACTGTTGTATTTTATTCCATACTCTTGGTATAACTTATCTGACTCATTTGAGCATAAATTGGTGTTGTTTTCCATCAGTTTTGTCTTAGGGATACCAAATCTGGTGATGATGTTAACCTTCACAAAGCTAACAGTGTTTTTCACCATGACTTCTTTAAGGGGGATGGCTTCATCCCATTTGTAAAAGAATTCGGTCTCTATGAGTATTAACATGAATTGTCTTGTTGTGGCAGGAGGATAAGGTCCCACAACATCCATCCCCCAATCGAATAATGGACCTGAGTACATAGCATTATGAAGTAACTATGAGGTTCGGTTTAGGAAATAAACAATAACATCGATGAAATGGAATTTCATGGATAATGTGGCACAATAATGTATCATAGTGTGCCAGTAATACCCAACCTTTAGATTTGGTGAGCAAGCTTAGTTTCTAATGGGTGCACTCCACACGATTCTGCATGCAACTATTTCATGACGGTGATAGTTTCTTCTCCATCAATGCACCAGATAAGGACCTTATCAATGCCTCATTTATAGAGAACCCTTTCATGGATTTCCCCTTTGTACAAGAAAAATTTGACTTCCTATCTTAATAAATTTTACCTTCCATTACTATCTTACAAGAGTTCCCCATTCCAAAGGTAATTCACAATGGGCATCATCCAGCTGTGGGTGTGACCATAAGTCTCCGAAAAAAGGATAATTTCTTCAATTTCTTCTATATTTCATATGATGAATGGAAATACCATCCAGCGGTGGGTAATTCCAATGACTATTTCATCCCAGTTTGGATCAACCAAGGTTGTGGATGCATTTTCCAAATAGTCAGCTTGGGAATTTTGTTATAGGGGGACAATATTCAACATTGGTTTTGATGTTAATTCTTCCATTAGTTCTCAGACATTTTTCATAAATGGAACTAATACCTTTTCCTTAATTTCGTAGTCACCATGGACCTATTTGATGACCAGCTCTGAATTACCCTCTATTTTTCGATGTTTGGATTGAACATGAAGTTCCAGTTCCATTCCTACAATGAGGGCATGATATTTCACTTCATTATTTTTACACCCTTTGGAAATAATGAAAGAGTAAATAAAGAAGGCCTTTTTGGGGGGACACAAGTATAATTCCCAGCTCAACTTTTTTGATCTTGGTATCCTCCACGCTTTTTTCCTATCGGGCTTTAGGAAGCACCATAGAAATATGTTTCCAATGTCCGGGGTACCTCTTGAACAGATAAATCATCTTCATCTAGATGTTCGGCATCCAATGAAGATGTCCCTTCGAAGGGGTTCTCATCCAGGAAGTCTAGTAATGCGTAGACTTTGATAGCCTTCTAGGGTACAAACTATATTCCAAACTTTTGTAGGATAAACACCCATCGTGATAGGCACCCATTTATCATAGGAAAATTGACGATATATTTGAGTGGTTTTTACCTAGAAACCAATTATACACCATTGTTCTATAGGTAATGCCTGAGTTTCTGAACCGCGAAGATTAGGGGTAGGCAGTTCTTTTCAGATTTTGAATACCAAGTTTCAACATCAATCATTGGTTTTCTGAGGTAATAATGGTTGTTCTCTCTTCCATCATCACTATTCTATATGAAAAATGTGGCTAATGACCGTTCCAGGGTGGCTATGTATAATGTTAGAGGTCATCCATCAACTGGTGGCATCAACATCGGTGGGGTTAATAGATATCTTTTGATTTTTTTGAATGGTTCGTGGCAATCATTATCCCACTCATTTTTAACTCATTTTTTCATGAGCCTGGGGACGATTTCGATGTTGAGATGTTGTAAGATGAAACCGAGAAATTTTAATGAGTTAATTCCAAATGGAAACTTTAGGAGATTCATCTTTAAAATGTTCTTCCCCCATTTTTTGAAGATAGTTTCATGATTGGTCAGGTGGTTTGATCGTGGGCGTGATTTAACCACCATATCGTCATCATCACACATGACGAATCCTTCAAACAAGGGATTGAAGAAGGGATGCATGGCGCATTGATATGTGGCTATATCATTCTATATACCAAAAGGCATCACATTATAATAGATCACTACCTATGTGGCTCAAAAAGTTATAAATTTTTCTTCTCTTTGGTCCATCTAGATAGGTTTGTATCTAGAATAGTCATCCATGAAAGAGAGGGTCTCATATACGACTGTTGCATTGATCAAACATTCTGTGATCAGGACTGGAAAATCTTCTTTTTTGAAATACCGGTTAAGGTTTCTGATGTCAATGAAGATTCTAATCTATCCATTCTTCTTTTTTAGAGGGATGAATTTTTCCTACCAGATTAGATATTGGACCTCTCGTATAAAGATAGATTTGATCATCATATTATCCTCAGCCTCTATTTTGGTATAATGCATCGATTGGGCCCTTATGGATACTTTCTTAAGAGACACTATGATATTCTAATAATCTTATACGAGGGGTGGAGACCTCAATATCAAGGCCTGACATTTCTGTGTAATTCCATGAAAAAAATCTCGATTATTTTTTAGAAAGGATGTATATTCCCCCACATCCTCGACAGACATATCCACACTAATCATATGGGTTGTGAGTCATCTTTTGTGCCCAGTTTTATCTCCTACAGTTCATATATTATAGTGGGGACACCTTCTTTGAATGCAAGATGGGAATATTTGAGGTCTTATTTTTCTTGTTCTTATTGTTCTTCTTGTTCTTATTGTTCTTCTTGTTATTCTTCTTCTTGATCTCCATATTATTCCTCTTTTGATGGAGAGATGATTTGTGTGACAAACACTCTAATTTTGGGACATAATTTTTTTTCCTTAGGGTGAAAGGTGTGGGTAGCTTGATTTTACGAGGACAAGCCTCAAGCATTTTTGATAGGGATTTTCCTGATAGCATGGTTGTCAGCCCGCTTTTTGTGTCTTTAGACTTGGTGGTAGCGGTAGAGATCATGGAGATAACTTATTCTGCATCAAAACTAGAACTTGAACATTCTACTTGGTTGATGGGTAATACATAATCTTCCCCAAGCTACTAGAGGGGGTCGATGAAAGCGATTTCTAATTTATATGGGGTAGTAATCCAATCATTTTTTATGGACAAAAGATGTTTTTATTTGGATTCATAGAACCATGAATTGATATAATCCAACTCACATGACTCAAATGATGATTTATTAGCGTTCAATGCCTCATTATTCCCATCAGTGAAATATTTGATTCACTTATGGTAAGATGATAGAATTTCAGTGTGCTGTAGTATCCTAGGCCTCTCTAATAAGACGTGGAAGGTTGTACATTTCCGTACTACCAGGAACTCTGAACCTGACATGAGGTCTATGAGTCGAGTTTTATTCATGATTCTTCCCAATATTTTCTACTCGCTTTTGTCATATCCTAGCAGAGTTGTAGTGTAAGGTGTCAACTTGTCCTCATCATAGCTCAGTAGATGATGTGTTTGCAGTAGGAGGAGGTCCACTCTGGATCTATTGTCGATGAAGTTCCTTTGAGAATGAATTCCATTTATCTTTCTAGATATATATAATGGATTCATGTGCCCTTCATGATGGATTCTTCATCCATGTCTGTAGGAGATAACGACATTGAATTATTTAGGACATGTCTCTGTATTATAGAATTCGGTTGCGGCTACTTGAGCCCTGAATTCTATGGAACTCAGTAAGGCTTCGTTGAGTGACTCTCTAAGATCTTTAGAGAGACTTAACATATCCATGATTGATATCTTTTATGGTACTGAATCTATCTTCCTTAGAATATCATGTTTATTCTGTAAAAGTCGAGACTTCTTGAATTGGGGATTCAATTTCATATACTCTTTAGGGTTTCAGGATTTTCATGCGGATGGTTCGACTTCTATATCTGGGGCCAATGGTGCTACAGTCCTTTTTGGGATTGGTTGAACTAGTCCAACTACATACCTTGGGAGATTTGATATTTTTTCTTTCCCTAATGGATATTCCAAGATAATTAGTCATTGAAATTTTATGATGGGGGTAAAAGAGCATTCTGGTTCATATTTTGTCTATCAGAGGTTCCTTCCAAGAGTTACCATGATGTTAACAGTTTTATTTATGGTGTGACATGTAATCTGACTACTTCCATTATCATTCCCTCCAACAAAACTCTAGCCACTTTGGCCTCTTCCTCCAGCTCACTAGTTTGGCATGGGGAATTTGGGTTCGGGGTCATAGTCTTCATCCTTTAAAGGATCCATAAACTGAATGACATTAATTGAGATAAAGATCATTTCTTGATGTGACAATGTTTCCCTATGACTTCATCCTTCTAATGGTGTCGTTTGGCGGGGGCGGCGCCCGCAATACATTTTGGTGGGGCGGTGCCCGTAGTATAATTTGGCGGGGCGGCACCAATAGTACCATTTGGTGTGGCACTGCCCGTCCTGCCATGTCTTCTGATATGAATTCCTAAAGTGTCAACAATAACTTCCTCTTTGGTGTCAGCTCATCTTCTTGATCCTTATTTTTCCCTTCTAGCTCTTAGAGAACTTCAGGCCTAAAGAGAAAGGATGTGTTTTATTAGGAGATTTTGGGGGCACAATTTGTTGTTTCAACTGTGCCTAGAAGATTCCATGAACATGATTGATGATTTTTATGGTCATCCAAACGTAAATATTATTCTCCAAACATGAAACTATTTCACATTTTTCTACCTCTCTTGAGTTTAAGGTGGAAATATATTTCACATTTGTTGGCAGGTAGCCCAAATTGACTTTCCCAGAATCCACCATTGTTTGTATGAGATCCATGAAAATGAATCATTCCTAGATGGTTTTTTCCAGTATCCGAGGATAGAGACAATAATTTTGATGGACATTGAGACCCACTTCATCGACTCCCCTTGGATCTGGTAGTCGGAGCAAATTGCAATTCATGGCAGCTATGAAATAGCCACAGAGCAAGCAATCTTATATTGAGTAAAATTTATTTTAGCATTCATTGAACTGATTTTTTAGCACCCCATTTCTAATATTTCCATGTTGGGGGTGGTTGTTGGAATCTAGGGGGTCCTGCACGATTTTGTGGGGGCCCTACAACTAAAGCTGGTGTCAAGGAGGCATAAGTTTGACAAAATCCACATTTAATTTTCCCGATCTTTTTAGGGGTGGATGGGACCACTCGTAACTAAAGATTGGTCCTTTGCAAGGAGACTTATATTCCTTGGGAAATGTTAGTGAAATATCATAACCAACTTGAGTACTTTACCGGGATAAGCGGTGTTCCCATTTCATTCCAAAGGTTATCGATGCACCTAGCGAGCACCTCAACCTGGGGGAGCGTCTAGTTCATGAAATAAGTCAGGCGTTTCCATCTGGAAATAAATTCTAAGAATCTTTAATTCTCTCATTGTTTTAATTTTATGAGATAAATAACCATCTTCTTAGGCAGTATCGAACTGAACTCGAAGAGAAACTGTCACCGGTGGTCCTCCCAACTTGCGATGGAATTGGTTGGCAGACCATTATACTATACGAAAGTCGAGCCCTACATGTATCATTAGAATAACCTATTTTTTACTACATAATGATTCTCTATATGGACCATCATGGGGTCACAAAAAGTGGCATAGTGCATTAAACTTTGTTTGGGGTCGCCCGAGCCGTTGAATACTCTGAATATGGGGATTTCGAAGCATGGAAGAGGGGGGAAATTTCTCACCAAATCATGGTAGGGTTTTCTCACTAGAAGTATAAAAGTGCATCCTCCCTCCATGGATTCTAGTAGAGCTAAAAATTGCTTTATGATGTTCAAGATCCATTGAAGAAAATCCATTCAGGCTTGAGCTTGAGTTGGTGTGGAAATGGTCAAAAATGGGTGTGTCGGTGCTATAAGAATTTGAGGTTATTACCCAACTGGGGGTATCATTTATGGGTTTTCCTGAATATATTCTGGCTTCCATCCTAGCTGGGGGAAGTCCTGCTCTCCTTCTGAGGCTGGGTTGAATGGACTTCTGAGCTTCGCTTCTTTATCTGAGATGTGTTCCCATGGAAAAGGCACCTCTTATAGGAACACCTTATAACGTTATGTGAAGGGAACACATCTGGTGAGGTAGCTCCCTCGATTTAGCTCAGTAATAATTTGATAGAGCACTTTCATTTCTTCCTCCTACTTGGAGAAACTTTATTAACATGTGAGGGTCTTTTTTCTAAGGGGAGGAGAAGGCGGGTCATAGACAACCTCAGATTTATTCTTCCCCTTGTTGACATTTCATGCAGGTGGTAATGTCAGGTTAACTGAGGGGGAATCTAGATTTAAGACTTCTCTTTGCTTCTTTGTATGCTGGTCATTAGGCTGAGTGTGGGATGCATGTGGGAGGGAACTGCCCTCCTTCACATCCTCTCCCACTGCATCATTTCCAATGTGATCTGTAGAGTTTACATTTACCACGTTCAATGAGGCATAACGCATTGGGGGTGGTGTACCCATAGTCGAATTATAGGAAGGCTTTATGTGTCCTTTGTTTGACTTTATCCTCCCATTCTGTGGTATTATTCATGTCTCTTGGAAATGATTCACCAACAGGGAGCCATGTCCTGACCTCGTAATGCTCATTTGTATCGGAGGGTTTGAACCACAAGAAGTGGTGGAATGGGTGACACATCTGTCCATCGTTCTACCTAGACTGATGAATATAGATGCCTGTTTTATAAGTCTTTTAGGTAAAAATAATCTCATCCCTATGGGATTGGGTTGATCTCATTATCCTGTAGATGTGTCACAACCTGGATTTTTTGGTCTTATAGGGTAATTTTTATTTAAAAATGCCCCAAAAATGTTAGATGTGGTTTTCCCACAATGTGTCGGCATCCACTGCACATTCCATCTTTTCAACTACATGTACTCCCACATGAGTGTTAGATGAGTATGGCATTAGGCCTACACAGATTCTATAGTCATTCGAATACATGAGAACTGCTTGGTGATTAGCTTTCCTTATATAGGAATCCTACCTGTTGTTCTTGGTTTTCTAAATTAGTTTCTCTTCAATGGTTTGATCTCATTGGTCCTGACGCTTTTGAGACATACTCTGGGTCAGTTTTTTATGACTATCCCATCTTTTCTTAGTAGGGTTTTTTCTTGATTGATTCTTTTGGGTGATGACATTGAAAGATATCATTTCCAATAGAATTTGATGGAACGGATGGGGGTTAAGCATAGATCTCCATGTTTTCTCCATCAACAAATGTAAACTATAGTCGGGGCATTGTTAATGAGGTGATGCAACTTATCTAGTGCATGGAGGCAAGCCCGTTGAATGATTCTTTTTCTTGTTTCTGATTGTGGATGCGTTGCGCACGAAAGGTCATTTATGTAGATTAGACAACGAAGCTCCTCTAACATGTTTACATGGTCAGCATACCAATCATAGGGTAGGGATTTTTTTTAGATAATGAAGAGTCATTCATATATTAAGTAAAATGTCTAGCATTCATTCCCCGTTAAATTCTGTAGGTAAGTCGAAGTGAGATGTGGATGTAGGCCAATACATCATCGATATATTAGCTTCACCTAATTGACTTCTCACAAACAAATTATCATGTTGTTGTTCTTCCGGGGGCTCCTCTACTTGATATTCCAATCTGGACTGCTTCTTAATTTTTATTCCAATTAACTGGGCCGGTGGGATCTTTATTGATTTTTCGATGCCATGGGGTGGCTTAGAAGATAAGCGTAGCCCTGGGCTATCCTCCAGTTGAGAGAAAATATCACTAGTTAAAGACATAGTTCCCTATGTATCGCACTACATTCCTAGTTCCTCTTCATAGGAGGTATTTCTTGAAATTTTTATGAAAAGGGGAGTAACTTCCTTCTAGTATTAATATTGATTGATTGTGGGACCTTCACAATTGGTGTTGTATTGGAAAGTGATATTATTTCAACCTGATGCCTGACATTGGGAAATTTCCATAGCGCATATACAATTGGGAGGACCTTCTTGCTGTGTGATGTCACTGAGAGGAGGTACCTTCACATAATCTTCCATTGAAGGGAGGGCCATCGCAATGACTATAATCATGATGAAGACTACCATCATGACTTGTTAACTGGTAGTAGGGAGAATTTCTAGAGTGCACATCTTGAGGAGGGCCTTCGATATGTACTGTAATAAGAGGAGAACCATGTCGTTGCTTAACGTCACAATGGGGAGGTCCATCACAGAAACTATCATTGCGGGGGGGGGGGGGACTTTGCAATGAATTTCATCATTAATAATACTACCATTATGACTTGATGTCTGACTACAGGTAGAAGCGTATTTGTAGCGTATACTCTAGGGAGGACCATCAGGGATGATGACAGAAAGGGGATGACCTTCTTGCTGTCTAATCATCCTATCAAGGGGAGGGATAAACCGATATGTTTCAGGTGATAGGCTCTCGTGATCGATCATTCATAGCCCACAGAGTGAACCCCCATTGGTGCTCTGTGGAGGAACTTCAGAGCTGCTGGTAAAAACATTGTTGGGAGGTCCATCACAACTGATACCGCCACTTCCATAATTAGATAATGGACGGAAATGGTCTTGATCATTTGTTGATATATTTTTTTTGGGCTTCTAGAACCCTAGATCTCAACAATGCATGATCATGTATGTGATCTTCATTTTCTGGTTGCCTTTGGTGCCTTTCATTTTTGAGCGCTCACTTGTGGGTAACTAGGGTCTTCTGCTATTGGTAACACCCCTCATGAATGAGTTCCTATCATTATGGGTCCCATGATGTCATCGGGATACACCGATGGACATCTATAATTTTGGAGAGGATATATGCCTTCCCCGGAGCAGCCACCACGTTAGACCAAAGGCCCCCAGTTTGAATGAGTTTTTGTTCCAGATCAACTTATCTGTATATCACATGGCATTTTCATTGATTCTCCCTGACTGAAGCAAGGACTCATAACTGCTCTTGAGTGAGTATAACATTTTGCGAGTGAGTCATTCCATACAAGGAAACTAGGTCACGGGGTGAGTATTCCTCTTTTTCCACCGATACAATGATGTTTTGGCTTGTTTGGAGGATAAGGTTGATAATCGACGTCTGATCTTCCATAATTATCATGATTTGATGAGATACATCATATGATGAAATGGTTATCATTGCCCATTATGATGTCGAAGTATGAGTTTGGGAATACTCCAGTCCTCCGTGAGTTTCTAGTAGATATCGGCAGTTCTCCAATGCTGGGACAAATAAATGAGTTTTCAACCAGTTTTCCTCTCAGGTGGCCATCATATCCGACTGGTGGAAATCATATTCAAGATTTTGGATTTTCATCTGTTCGCTTTCCGCAGTATTTATCTCAATGGATACATATGCATCCTTAATAATTTGACTATACTCATATCTGTTTGCCTCCCTATTAGGATGGTGGTACTGTAGTGCATCAATAGGTATTTGTGAATCTATGTAACTTGTTGCTGCCCTATTTAGATGGAAGGTTTGAAATACGTTAGTAGGTATTTATGCCTGTGTATAGACAATTGCTACCATATTTAGATGGAAGACTTGAAATGCATCAACAAGTATTTGTGCCACCATATAGCTGGTTTACACGATATTTGGTGGATAGGATTGTTGTAAGTCAGTAGGTGTTTGTATCTATGAATATCTGGTTTCCTCCCTATTTAGTGGATGAGAATATCATACCTCAATAGATATCTATGTCTACATGTAGTTTTCCACTCTATCTACACGGCGGGACCGACAAGCACTAGAAAGAATGTGCACGTGCTCATATCACTATCACAAAATTATGTTTCTGCATCGCGACCCTTTACCAGCGCTAAACAGATAACTGATAAAGGCACTTTTAACAGCACCTTTTTTAGCATTGATTATGCCACCCCCCTAATCAGGGCATTTTTAGTGCTATTAATGGGGACGCCTTTATCAATGATTTTCTAATTAGCACTGGTAAATGGTGGGATTTATCATCGCATTTTTCCTAGAACTAGTAAGTTTAAAAAAATCATGAAAAATAATATATTGTTATATATGTATATTTATATTGATATAAATATAACATACTATTTTTAAATATGATTTAGATTAGTATAAATATACTATTACATTTAATATATAATAAATTTAGTTAAAATATATTTAACAAATTTTAAGAAATATTAATAATTAATAATTATCCAATTATCATCAAGTAATAATCATTTAATAATAATTTGAAAACACAAAAAATAAAAAATTCCGAAAAGATCAAAAAGAAGATGAAAATGTCACTCAAACTTCAAACAGAAATAATATTTTGATCCGAGTGTCCGTTTGAGCTCTACAACATATCCAATCAAAGCCTGTGATGTCATCTACGCACTAATTATATATGGGGACCTTCTATCACATTTTTTGAGGCCATAAAAGGCCTAGAAGGCCTCCATAAATGAGTTTTTAGTCAGGATACCATGATTTTTTAACATTCAAACAACCATTACATCTGACCTATATGTCCTCTAGTCCTGCACCTCATATTATATTGAATGATTGATTCAATATCTTCGATTTGAATGGTGGTGGAGTTGAAACAAACTTCTGAATTAGTTGTAATGATCACATTAACATTATATGGCATTTCAGATACAGATATATATGAATTTATTCTTATATATATATATATATGTTTGTGTGTGTGTGTGTCTTTGTGTGTCTGTGTGTCTATGTGTTGTATATATGTATGTATTTATTTATTTATTTATAAACACACATAAAAATCATATTTCATAAATATATTTAAAACTAATTTTATAAATATATATTCATATACAAATAAATATACGGATGAAAAATTATAACTATATATATATATATATATATAGATAAAAATATATATTAATAAATAAATAAATATATATATATATATATATTAATATATGAATAAATATATATGTATTTATATTACAAAATATATTTATAATAATATGAATCTATATTAATATTCGAATAAATATAACAATATATATATATATATTAAAATATGAATATATAAATATTAATATATGAAAAAATATATATGTATTAATATAACTAAATATATTAACATTAATATGAATCTATATTAATATATGAATAAATATAACTATATATATATAAATAGATATATCACTAAATAGAGAAAAAACCCTATGGCATAATGGTAAAGGTGTTGGCACGTAAGGGAGGAGGTCGCGAGTTTGACTTATGGTGGATGCAAGGGCACGTGGGAAAGTGGCTAAGGGTTGCGTGGGAAGGGGAAGCGTGTGGTGTGATTTGGAGGGGGCTCTTCCTAGTGTAGAAAAAATGGTGGTTCATGTGCTGTTAAAATCTCCCCCTGCATTATATATTATTTTTAACTTTTTAATTTATTTTTGACTTTTTACGTGCATAAAAATATTTCTGATAAAAGGGGTATTTATATGATCAATATAAGCGCTTATAAAAGACCTTTTAATCTATTATTTTTTTTACCACTGATAAAAGGGCCCATTATAAGTGATTTTCTGAGCGCTAATACAATGGACCCCTATCTTCGCCTCAATTGACAACGCTTTTCTAGAGCTGTTAATGCCATTTTCTAGGGCTGATTGTGGCCATATTTGTAGTAGTGTATTGTGCCACACTATTTATATGAATGTCTTGAGTAAAGGGGGTACGGTAATATGTCTGCCCATCGAATGTCACTGCATTTGTACAGTGGAGATACTTCTCAAGAACAAAGGTGATATCATGTTCTTGATTATATATTCACTACCTTTGGCGGGATTCTCAAGGGGTTTGGGTCTCGTGGACATTAGAAGGTGCCCTCAACATAAGGTTATCTTTAGAAGGAGGTGTTCTGGTCATCTGTTGTTGATGAAGATGCTCTCCAGTAGGGGCCCGTGAGTAGTACCCTTGTGCAGTTGAGAAGAAGTTGTCATCCTCAAATTCATCTTCCTCTATGAGATAATGAAGGTACTCATTGTCACGTTCTGGCACAAGCTCCCAAAATGGATTGAGACATCCACGTTGGATGAATTGTACCGAGGTGCCAGCCACGGTTGTGGAGGTGGTAGGGGGACTTTTTCATATTACAGGGTTTGTCCTGCGGTCTCTAGCGTGTTGAGAGTACCATTTCAGTGGTACTCCCTGATCAGCGTGTTGGATACCCAGCGTTGATGACACTGGGTAGGAGAGGGGTCCTACTCTACCTTGGGGCCCTAGCCACATGCGGGATCACTGATGCATGTGTCTGCATTGGTTTTCAGGATTACATTTGGATCTAAGGTTTCTATGTGGAACATGTGACATACATATATGAAATACAGAAAAAAAAACATCGTCAATGTAGCATTCTTTCAAACATATGCATATTTGGCGATTCAACTTGGCCCCCTTCCCATTTTCTTCTATCATGGGGAGAAGGGGCCTGAGTGAGGAAAGACCACCACCTTGATTAAGGATTCAAGTTAGGTTTAGCAATTTTTGTTTCACCTCTTAGGTGGTGTTTTTTTCTCTTATTGAGATGAAAAAATTCTGTCATCGAGCAATGATCTTTTTTCTTTTATCATTGTGGTAGTACCACCATCTTGGTTAAGGATTCACGTTTGGTTCACGATTTTTGTTCCACCTTTGAGGTGGAATATTTTGCATGTACCAGGTCAAAAAAATATTTCGATGTGCAATTTCCTTTTTTCTTTTATCATTGGGGTACAACCACCACCTTGGTTAAGGATTCACGTCGGGTTCACCATTTTCGTTCCACCTCTATGATGGTGTGTTTTGCACAAACCGGAGGGAAGAAAATTGGCTGATGTGCTATATCTTTTTGAACATTTTTCATTGGGGTTGAAAAAATACATTGGTGATGGATAAAAGTTGGGTTCACTATTTTTGTTCCTCCTCCGATGTGGTGCATTTTTGGGTTGTGTGGAAATTTTCTGACGAGGATCATCACCAGTTCCTTTTTTCAGAGACGGTTATTTGTAAAATTATCCATTTCATTTGTTTCAACCCATTCAACATCATTGTTCTTTAGAAGAAGGTTGGATTAACCCCATGGAGACTGGTAAATTCACCACATTCACATTTGAAAGGATATTCCAAAGTAATTCATTCCCAGCGGGAGATTGCATGTGGTTAAGTACTTGGTAAATTGTTCATCCTCATATATAACGTCCACGGATGGTCTCCAATTTGTTTATTTGTGGATCCATGAATTCCCAATGGCCATGATAGCCACGATTCATGTAATTGTTTTCCAAGGGTAGCTGCTTGTTGGTTGATGATTCAACCAACCTAAATTGAGGACTCTATTGGTCAAGAGTACGTGGTGTCTTTCATACTGCACCCTTTCATGGGAGAATTATCCTCTATTTTTGGACTCTCTTATAGATTTAAGTCTGGTTTATATGTTTGTGAATCCTTGGTTCATTCCCCATGTCAATGTCTATGGGATACCCCTGATTTACAGTATCATCATAGTCATGCATACGAATTTGATGTTATAGAGCTTATGCTAACTTGAGCCATATTATATGGTGTTCTGGTGTATTTCATTTTCCAGGGGAGACATAAGGTTATTTGATGATTGGATGAGACCCATAATATGGGTTTCTTACGTATCCTCATGAGAGGAATCAGAACCCACATATTTTGTATGGGATGTGGCTTATGTATTGAAGCTTCCCATTAACGATACATGATTGGGTCAACCCTTTTGGATGGGCGCCCTTTTGAGCTCAGGCCTTCAGGTAGGCATTCTACATATCCTGATTTGGTTAGGAATCATAGTTATCATAGTATAGATTGTGTTAATGTTGTAATCATTACAAACTTTTAAGCCCATGTGATTCATGAATGGTGTGAGAAACAAGAGGATGTGAATGATTCAATAACATACGTGTTTTCTCTTCTACATGTGGGAGAGTGTAAGACTACAATGAACGAGGCCGAGGAGACAGTGGGTGAGGGCATAGAGTGATGAACCTCTCCATGTGAAATGACATTAAAGTTCATGCTTTCTAGTATCAAAATATTTGTAACACCTCAAGCTTCCACGATATGTTTCTCTTTGAATAATGCATTTTCTTGCATTGTACGCAACTCCGAGATTCTAACAAACCACGACCAATCAAACTAGCCATTATGAATAGTAATTCCCACTTTTTAAATTATATTAAATTTTATCATTCAAAATGGAATTCATTTTGGGATTCTGAATATCCAAATTAGGTTAGGGTAAATTTTTGTATTTTTATAAAAACATTCAATTTTTGATGACTAGTGTAAAAACTCTACGTTACTGGTTAAAACCGACTTTTTATTTAAATAAATATCTATTTTATTTAGATTTATTTTAGGTCAAAATAGATTCATAATACCTATATATGTTCAATTTAATTCATTGGAGTCATTTTATAATATGTTTACATATATAAAATTTTATCGAACATTTTACCGTATTTTACCCACCTCCTTGGAGCCTTTGTAAATTTGTATAAAACATAATTTTACCACTTCTGTGAGTTGAATTTCAAAAATCCAAGAAACAAAATTAATATCAGTAAATAAAATGTGGTTCAATAAGATGAACATAATTTTTGTCGAATATTAAATTTTGACTATTATTTACCACGGTTAAAAGTAAATAGGGTAATTAAGGGTAAAAATGATATCTTAATTACCCTAAGACGTGTCTTAATTCAGTTGGATAAGTATAATTAGAACAAAAAACCTTATAAATAAAATACGATCCTATTTGGTCCACTTGGATTAGATTACGACCTTTTTTATTATTTTATTTAAAGAAGAGTTAAAAGAGTTAAATTCAAAGTCTAATAACTAAACCATTTTTAATAAAGGGATATACGCAACATAAATTCTACTATAAATATTCACAAGAAAAATAAAACTATATCATAAATAATAGTATTTTATTTATTATTTTTAGACCTTATATATTTTAATTTATTTATGTTAGAATGATAATGTAGTAATTACATTATTAATGAAATATTAAAATAATTGATATTATAAATATCCTAATAAATTTAAATTGAGACTTATGATGAATTAAAAAAAATTTATAGGTTAACATAGAATATTATATTTGTTTAAATAAATTTAATTTTAATTGAGAATGTTTTATGGCTTTCAAAAAATCAAATACAAAATATTGTCAAAATTGACATAATTGAGTTTTTAAAACAAATATTATATTATTAAATGTTATTATATTCATAAAAAACTATGAATTGATATAACGAATTAGATAAAGATATATATACAAATAATGAACCATATGGGGTTCTCTTGGCTAGTTATAGTAATTTATTAACCATATAATATAAAAATACAATGACACGTGGTAATTTTCAAACTATTTAACTAAGAGTTAAATCTAAACGATAAGGTTAATATGATGACATAAAACTTCATAAATACTATTTCTTGAGATATTTTACATCCATATACACCTTATTCTTTAAACTATTCATTTTGGAGCCATTTGAAACCGAAAATAATTTTATTATAAAATAATATTTCAAGATTTTCCTAAAGTGACCCTCACCTCTCTTATAAAGGGGAACATCCCCTTCTCTTAATTTCACACAAACAATGAATTTTGACTTAGCCAACCCCTACCAGAATATCCTTAAAACATTCATACCTTTAACCTAGAGGCCTTATTTTGGTTATAAATCCATCTTTTGGATCCCTTTTGATCAAATCAATCAGAATAACCCGAAGAATAGGTAAATATTTCATCACCTCTTTCATGTTATTTTCTTAATACACACCTCTTTATTTGATGTTTACATTCTAAAATAATAACTCTACTTTCTTATATATAATTTCATGTTATTATAAAAAAGTTACAACCATATTTATTATTCTATCCATCCTATAAATGGCAACGTCATCATATGTGTGTACTTACGGATTACCGTATCCATGTCGTGGTGTAGTTTGTTATTGAAAAACATCATTATTTTTATTGTTACAATAATGAGTATAAATGATCTAAATAATATATATAACATGTTAATGATAATTTATATATGATATACCATCCAATTACATACGATTTCTCCTTCAATATATTGATATTGTCAATCGAGCGTTCATACAGATTACTGTCTCCACGAACGTGATGAGATTCATTCCCCATCGTAATCATTCAAAAATAATTTTAATTTTGTGATTAAAAATAATTTTTATGAACATAATAATTTTTTTATATGAATAAAATTAATCTTTTTCATAAAAAACATTGCTTACTTAACCATGCATATAAAGGACAACTAATTAGTTAACACCCGAAACGATGATACTACCAAAATATTTTTAACAAATAAATATAATAAGATCATATATGATATCATATTAATATATATAGTTCATTTATAATATAATAAAAATGTTTTGACTATTATATGGGAGGTTAAAATACCATCAAAAAAGGGAAAGAACAATGTAAAAGTTAATTTCACAATCTCTATATTATCTGAGGTTGTTTTTACATAAGTATATACTAGGACCTCTTTATCATCCACATATGTGTTTTGTAAAATATATATTTCAAAACATTTTTACTATTTACTAGATAATGGGTTAATGTAATTTATACCCTTATTTTTCTTTACATGTTTTGAGAGGAATCTTTCTATCAGTTTTTGAACAATGTATTTGAGGATATTTTCAACAAAATTAAGGTAAGAATGTCCTTTTTAACATATAGGGTGGGTGCGACTATTTTCTACCATTATAACATAGTTGAAGATTACCTTAAAATATCATAATATTACTATCAAAATAAATGTTTTATTTTATAATTATATGACTTTTCAATGATTTAAAAATAGAAAGTGATATTTCTCAAAAAAGTATTTATTTAATCTATGACTGCATCTTTTGATGGATTTTAATCTGTTTTGATGTTGTTTTATAATGATAAAAATCATGTATATTATATTGAAGGTTTTGGGATATGTTTGAATATGGATGTGTCATTCTTATACCATTCATGTTTTATGGTTAAAGTATTGAAATTCTGTATGCTTGTTTTAATACGAATGTTAATTTTATGTTTAAACCATTTCGTATGAGGAATGCATTGGACATAGTAAGTGATGGGTGGAGCCAGATATATCTCCACAATGCAACAGTAGGACTCATGAGACAAAGTAGTGTCTTGGAACAGGTCCATTACAAAATATTTCTTTTAGTCTTGGCACAAGGTCTTGATTATGTGGTTATGATGTCTGGAATTATGAATTCCATCTTTATGAATGTGGCTATTGATATATCATGTGATTCTTCGACTTGTTGAATATCCATGAGAATATGTAAATGGAATTATTTGATTTTACATTTTCCATATTATACTGATGTTTATGTTTTAAAGGCCTTTTTAGTCTAGTACACTGCCTTAAATGTTTCTTCTTATTTATGAAAGTTTCCGATGTATTATTATCCTTATTGAGCTTTGGAACTCACCCCTTTATTTGTTTTATTTACCTTGAGATGTGAAGAAGTATTTTATGGTTGATCTGTAGGTATAGTCTAAGGATATAAGTATGTTTAAAATGGGACAAAATGTTATTGATATTTCTATTTCATGAGTTAATGTAAAACTTATGAATGAATCTAGTACTTCCATGGCTGATAAACTGATCGGTATTTTGGGTCATGATTCCTTACATCATGCAAATGTTATGTAAAATGCACAAACTCTGGGTAACTGTGGTTGGGTCCTTATAGTTGCTATCTGAGAAATTTTAGTAAAATCCTTGGAAACTAAATTTAGTAAAACTCTGATTAGGAAACACTACCCTATGATACACATCGATGATTAGTATAGAAGAACTTCCTAGAATTTTTGTATTGTAGTGATTTTGTGTTTTTTCAATGAAATACATCCCTATCTAGATACGAGAATGTAGAGGCGCCTCTGGAACATATGTATCTAGGGGTAAAAATTGAAAACACCGCTTTGAGCTAGACACGAATGGAAATTGGTGCACGACAGCAGGACTTGTTGTACTCTTGGTACATAAGACCATTTGAAATTCTAGAACAAATTGGAGTTGTATCTTATAATTTTTGAATTCCTCCAAGCCTTTCCAAAGTTAATGATTTGTTCCACATATCACTGTAAAGAAAATACATGCCTGGCCCAGTGCATGTACTCACCAATGAGGAAATTTAAATGGAAACTGATTTGTCTTATTGGGAAGAGCCTGTCAAAATTCATGATGCAAGAGAACAAGTGCAGAGAAACCGGGCGACTGATCTGCTAAAATTTATATAGAGAAACCATAAGTTGGATGTTCTACCCCAACCCTAGTTACCCAGAGTCAGTGCATTATTATGTATTATTGGAATGATCACAAATGATCATGTATCGAAAGATAGATTAGTATAATAGGCATTGAAGTACTATATACATTCCTAAGGTTTACATTACATCATATAATGGAAAACTACAATAACATTGTTTCCATAGATGAAACTAAGATCTCATAGACTATTCCTATAGGTCAGTCATAATATACTTCTTTACATCCTTAGAAAAATAAAACATAGAAAGGGGTGAGCTCAAATGCTCAGTGAGGATATCAATATAGCGAAATCTTTCATAAATAAGCATAAAAATTTAAGGAAATGTATAAAATTAAAAAAATCCCTTTCAACGTAAATATCATAATAATATGGAAAATATAAATCAAAATAACTCCACTTACTTATTCACATGGATATTCTACTAGTCTAATAATAACATGCAATATCAATAGCCACTTTAATAATGATGGAATGCATAATTTTAGAAATTCATAACCACATAGTCAATGCCTTGTGCAAAGACTACAAATAAATTTTTTTCATGGCCTTGTATGAAGACACTAGTTTGTCTCATGAGACCTACCGATGCATCCGGTATCTATAGCGGGCTCCACCTATCACTTACTATGTCCAATGCATTCCTCATATGAAAATGTTTTAACATAACATAAACATTCATATTAAAACTGGCATACGAAATCTCAATACATTATCCATAAACCATGAATGGTATAAAATAACACATCCACATTCAAACATATCACAAAACCTTCAATACAATATGGATTTTTTATATCATAATAAATCAACTTGAAACAAAATTAAAATCAATCAAGGGATGTTGACATATATGGAATCAAATTTTTTTTAGAGAAATAAATCATTCTATGTTGAAATAATTTAAAAGTCATGTAATTATAAAAGAATACATTTATATTTGAAAATATTCTTATAATATAGTAAGGGAAGCTTCATCAATGTTATAATGTTTGAAAATAGCCGCACCTTCCATATAAGTTAACAAACATTCATACCATAATTTTGTCGAAAAAGTAATAAATTAATTTTTTGGAAATCAACAGAAAGATTATTTTCATATAATTTCATAAAAAGTCAAATAAAAGTATAAATCACATTAAACATAGTATATTAAATAATAATTTTTTTTGAAATACATTTTTAAGAACCATGGATGTGGATGACAAAGATTTCCCAGTAGATACATACGTTAAATCAACGTCAGATAATAAATAGATTGTGAACTAAACCCTTAACATGTACTTTTCATTGTTCGAGGGTAGGTTAACCTCCTTTATAATGATTAAATATTTTTTATTAAATTATACATGAATCAAATAAATTAATATTATTTCATATATGATCATTTAACATTGCTTTGTAAATAATATCTTATTATTATCGTCGTTTCGGGTGTTAAAGGATTCATTTTCTATTATTTTAGTTGTTATGTGAGTCATATATGTTTTGGATGGAATGTATCTTATTCATATCCAAAATTATATCTAGTCTTTAAAAATTATTTTTAATCATCCAATGATAATTAGTCTTGAATGGATATGATGTGGAATGAATATCATCGCGTTCGTGGAGACGGCAATTCGTACGTACGCACGAGCGACAATATCAATATTTTGATATTAAAGTAATATAAAATTGGATGTTATAACATATATAAATAATAATTAACATGTTATATTTATTATTTACATCAATGGAACATCATTATTATAACAATCCAAATAATAATGTATTGAATAACAATTACACCACGACGTGGACACGGTAAGCCGTACCTACGCACGTATGTTGAACTGTCATTCAAAGGATGGATAGAATAATGAATATGGTTGTACCATATTTATAATAATATTAATGAATATATAAGATACTGGAGTAATTATTTTATAATGGAAACATCAATGAAAGAGGAAGTGGAAGAAGAATGGAACTTGAAAGGGGTGATGAAATATTTACCTCTTCTTCAGGTTCTTCCTTTTTATTTGATCAAGAGCGATTAACAGGGGTTGCCTTCTGACTAAAGTAATTCCTCTAGAATAAAGGGAGGACAATTTATAGGGTATTTGGGAAGGGTTTGGCCTATCCAATTGTCATTTAAGGTGTGAATTAGTGAGAAGGGTCAATGCCCTTTTATAAGAGGGGTAAGGGGCACCTTAGGAAAATCTAGAAATATAATATTATAATAAAATACATTTCGGTTTCTAATGGATCCAAAATGGATTATTTAAAGAATAAGGAGGTTATGGGTCAAAAAAACTCAAACAGTTGGTTTTAGACAGGTTTGGTTCACGATATTAACCTTATCTTTTAGATTTAACTCTTAGTAAATAGGTTGACATTTACCATGTCTCTTTTTATTTTTATATTATATGGTTAATGAACATACTATATACATCCATGAGAACAAAAAGAGGTTAATTAATGATACACATATCGTTATATAATACTTTTTAAAAATCCTTATATTTTTTTGGAATATAATATAAATTAATAATATAATATATTTAAAAAAACACTTTTATTTCAATTTTGACACTATTTTGTATTTTGTTTTTTCTAATCTCATAACCACATTATTACTTCAAAAAAAATTCATCTAACCAAAACTAATATGTCTTAATAACCATGAAAATTATTTTAATTCATAAAAAGACACAAATTACATTTATTTGGATATTTATAATATCAATTATTTTAATATTTCATTAATTAGGTAATTATTGCATCATTATTGTGTCATAAATAAATAAAATTATATAATGTCTAAAAAATATAAACAAATACCATTATTTAGGAAATATTTTTATCTTTCTAATGAATATTAATTTTTGAATTTATCTTATGTGTAACCATATATTAAAAATGTTTTTAGTAATAAAAATTGATTTTAACTCATTTAACTCTTCTTTGAATTAAATAATAATAATTGTCCTAATCTAATCCAAGTGGACCAAAAAGGTTCATATATTATTACTAAGTTTGTTTTTGGTCGAATTATACTTATCCAATAGAATTAGGATATGTGTTAGGGTATTAATAATATCATTTTTACCCTTAATTACTCTATTTACTTTTAACCGTGGTAGATTAAAGTAAAAAGTTTCTATTCATCAAAAAATATTTTCCTCTTATTGAACCAAATTCTACATAATGATATCAACCGTGTCTCTCATATTTTATAAATTCAACTCATAGAAGCAGAGAATTATGTTTTATGTAAATTTGCAAATCCTCTTAAGAGAGGTGGGTAAAATACGGTAAAAAGTTCAATAAAATTTTTATATATCTAAAATTATTATAAACTGAATCTAATGAATTACATTGAAAATATATACCTATTATGTATATATTTTGGTATAAAATATATTTAAATAATGTAAATAATTTTTTAGATAAAAATTCGGTTTTAAACTATAACTCAGTTTTTTTCACTATTCATAAAAATTTGAAAGTTTTCAAAAAAATAAAAAAATTCAACCTAAGATAATTTTGATATTACGAATCCAAAAATGAAATCCATTTTGAAATATAAAATTTATAAAATTTTAAAAAGTGAGTATTACTATTCTAAAAGGATAGTTCTATTGGTTGTGGTGTGTTATAACTCGAAGGTGCATACTACACATGCTATTGTATTATTCAATGACAATCGTACCGTGGAAGCTTGGAGAGTTACAATGGAAGAGGAAACATGGTAACCAGAGGAACATATGATTAAGAACCACCCAAATAGTTTTGTGCAGTAGTATTATAAAATTCTTAAGGGTGAAATTATCTGAAGGGGGGACGAATGTAACACCCCATGCTTCCACGGTACGTTTCCCATTGAAAATTGAAATTTCACGAATTGTATGATACTTTGAGATTCTAACACACTATGACCAATCAATGTAGTTGTTATGAATAGTAATACCCAATTTTTGAAATTTTATAAATTTTATCTTTCAAAATGGACATCATTTATAGATTCCGAATATCAAAATTAGTTATTTTATTTTAATTTATTTTATGTAAAAATAGATAAATAATACCTATATATGTTCAATGTAATTAATTGGAGTCATTTTATAATAAGTTTAGATATATAAAATTTTATCGAATTTTTACTGTCTTTTACCCACCTCCTAGGGGCATTTGCAGATTTGTATAAAAATAAATTTACCACTTCTGTAAGTTCAACTTCAAAAATCCAAGATACACTGTTAATATCAGTACGAAAAATCTGGTTCAACAAGATGAGAATATTTTTTTCGTGAATAGTAATATTTGACTTTTATTAATCACGGTTAAAAGTAAATTGAGTAATTAAGGGTAAAAATGATATCATAATTACCCTAAACAAGTCCTAATTCTATTGGATAAGTATAATTCGACAAAAAACAACTATAGGAATAAAATATGATCATCTCTGACCAACATGGATTAGATTAGGACATTTATTATTATTTTATTTATAGAAGAGTTAAAAGATATAAATTCAACATTTAATAACTAAACCATTTTTAATATAGGGATAAACACAATATATATTTGAATATAAATATTCATTAGAAACCCAAAAATATTTCCTACATATTTGTATTTTATTTATAATATTTATACAATATATAATTTAATTTATTTCTGACACAATGATGATGCAGTAATTACCATACTAATTAAAAATATAAAATAATTGATATTATAAATATCCAAATAAATGTAAATTGAGACTTATGATGAATTAAAATAATTTTCAGGGTTAATTTGACATGTTAGGGTTGTTTGAATAAATTTAATTCGAAGTGATAACATTTATATGGATTTAAAAAAATCAAATATTAAATAGTGTCAAATTTGACAGAATTGAAATTTTGAAACAAATATTATATTATTAATTGATATAATATTATTAAAAATACAAGGTTCACCTAAAAGACTAATATAAGGTTATATATATTAATTATAAACCACATTGGGTTCTATTGGCTTGTTATATTAGGTATACTAATCATATAATGTAAAAATAGAAAGAGACAAGGTAAATGTCAAACTGTTTAACTAAGAGTTAAATCTAAAATATCAAGTAAATATGATGACCTAATCCTTTATAAAACCTATGTGTTGAGATTTTTTTGACCCATCCACATCTTATCCTTTAAATAATTCATTTTGGATCCATTATAGAATGAATGTGGTTTTATTATAAAATAATATTTCATGCTTTTCCTAAAGTGACCATCTCCTCTCTTAAAAATGGAACTTCCCCTTCTCTTAATTTCACACATCCAATGCCTTTTGGCTCGGCCACTACCTGACCAAATATACTCCCAAATATCTTTCATTCATCCTAGAGGCCTTTATTTGGTCAAAAATCCATCCAAGTGATCCCTTTTGATCAAATCAAAAGGAAGAACCAGAAGAAGAGGTAAATAGTTCATCACCTTTTTAAAGTTCTCTTTTTCTTCCACTTAATATTTCATGATTTTTTCCATTATTTAATAATAAATACTGTATATTATATATTTTATTATGTTATTATAAAAATGGTACAACAATATTCATTATTCTATCCACCCTATAAATGATATAGTCACCGTACATGCATACATATGGATAACCGTCTCCACGTCGTGATGTAGTTTGTTATTCAAAAACATAATTATTTGGATAGGTCTAATAATGAGTATAAATGATATAAATAATAAATATAACATGTTATTGATTCTTAATATATGATATACCATCCAATTAAATATGATGTATCCATCATAATAAGGATATTGTCACTCCTGTGTACGTACGGATTGTAGTCTACAAGAACAGGATGAGTTTCATTCCCCATCATAATCAATCCAAAATAATTTTCATTTTAGGAATAAAAATAATTATTATCAACATAATATCATTCTGTATATGAATCAAATACATCCTTTCTATAAAAAATAGGGCTTATGTAACCAATCAAATAATGGAAAACAAATCTGTTATCATCCGAAATGATGATACTACTAAAATATTATTAACAAAGCAATATTATAATATTATATATGATATAATATTTATGAATAAATTTCTTTTATAATTTAATAACAATGTTTTAAATATTATATAAAATTTTAACATACCGTCGACTAAGGAAAAGTACAAGGTAAGGGTTAATTTCACAATCCCTTTATTATACGAGATTGTTTTTACTAAAGTATCTATTGAGGCCTCTTTATTATCCACATCCGTATTTTCTTAAAAATGTATTTCAACCCAATTTTACTATTTACAAGACAATGTTTCAATGTCATTTATACCATTATTTGAACTTATATTTTTTTGAAAATAATTAATTAGTTATTTTTCAAAGGGGGTACTTTATGACATTTTCTATAAAATTAAGGACTGAATGTCTTTCTTTTAACTTATACAGTGGGTGTGGCTATTTTCCTCTATTATAACATTGTAAAATCATTCCTTACAAGAATATAAGAATATTTTTAAAATAAATGTTTTCTTTTATAATTTTTTGGTTTTTAAAATATTTTAAAATATAAAGAGATATTTTTCCAATTTTTTTTGATTTCATCAATGTCAACATCTTTTGATGGATTTTAAGCTTGTTTGAAGTTTAATTATTATGATACCATTCATTTGATATTTTTGACTGTGGATTTGTTATTGGTAGACCATTCATGGTTTGTCGATAATGTATTGACATTTCGTATGATTGTTTTAATAAGAACGTTAATGTTACGTTTAAACCATTTCGTATGAGTAATGCATTAGTCATAGTAAGTGATGGGTGGAGCCCAATATAGATCCTTGATGCATTGGTAGAACTCATGAGACAAACATGTGTCTTTACAAATGACCTTGACAAAATATTATTTGTAGTCATGGCACAAGGTCTTGACTATGTAGTTATAAAGTCCAGAATTATGCATTCCATCATAATGAAAGTGGCTATTGATAATGAATTTATTATTGGACTAGTAGAATATCCAAGAGAATAAGTAAATGTCATTATTTGATTTTATCCTTTCCATATTATGCTGATGTTTATGTATAAAAGGATTTGTTTTATTCTAATATATTGCCTTAAATTTTTATTCTTATTTATGAATGTTTCTGGTATATTGTTATCTATACTGTGTAAATGATCTCACCACATTCTTTATTTTATTTTTACCAAGAGGTGAAGAAATATTTTATTGTTAACCTGCAGTGATAGGATAAGGATAAAAATTTGTTCAAAATGGGACCAAATATTGTTGATGTTGTTAATTCATGATGTACTGTAAAACTTTTGAATCTATCTAGTAAATCCAAGGCTACTAGAATGATCGTTATTTTGAGACATGATTCCTTATATTATGCCAATGTTATGTAATAATGCACAGATTATTGGTAACTGGGGTTGGGGTGTTACAATGTTGGAGACATACCTTAGTGGGACGACCCTAGAATTCGTTATGGGAAAGGGGAGTAGTTTCATCCTCATCAAAGTATAAGAAAGCATAACTCCTTCGACTGATCACTATACCTCAATGAATGGAAAATAAATTGATCGCCCTTGATCCTTAGAATGTGGAGGTTCACATCGGTGTCCCATGGTTGGACACCAGGTTACCCTGGGAATGTAGATCCACAGGCATTCCAGAATCCCAAACCATTGTGGGGAGAGACTCTGTGACTCTGTTTTCCATGGGTATGTGGACTGAAAGAGGTGTGCTGATGCACCTGTTGGTCTAATCATATGGGTCTAGTGGATTAGGTGTAGGCTTTTTCCAGATTCTAGTGGACATGTTTGTGGAATGACTGTAGAGGAATGTATGGTAATAGAGCGGGTGAGGTTTGAGGCAGAGAAAATAATACCAGAAAACACCCCATTCGGCACACTAGATTCCAATACGGGATGGGGGAGGCTCTTCAAACCATAGTGGTATATAGGAAGAGGGGTCGTCTATGTTCCATAGTGGTACATGGCCCATCAAACTGCATTGGGTCCCATCTGCGTAGTGACGTAGTACACAACGCCGAGTTCAGTACGCAAAGTGGTACACTACGTGGACCACCATATTAAAGGAGGGTCTAGGGGATTATCATTCGGAGGATCTTCATCCAAGAGAATTATGTGGTTTTTGATCCACCAATTTGGTTTGTGGTTCTTCTTTTATAATTATGTTTCCCCATTTTATGGTTCGTGGACGACTTTACCTATGGAAACTGTGGTTCGCAATTTGTGCTTCACTGATTAATCAAGACTGGAGCCAAAATCTTCTCTAAACTATTACTTCAAACCTATGATTCCCCTTCATTCTTTCTCATTCTGTCCCATTTTCTTATTATTATGATCCATTTTATAGGCCATTTTGTAAATATTATCTCTTAGTCATGAGGAACCTTTTGTAGAGGCTCATGAAGAGATATTCTGACCCATGGAAGACTCTGTCAATCTGGGGTTTGTAGAGGCTTCAGTTCGAGATAATGGTTCACGGAACCGCGCTGGTTTGCTTCGTCCATGAAATAATAAATTTGTGGGACAATACGTGGATGGGTTTCATGCGCATGAGTCCTTTGGAAACACGGTTCACGGTATGCCTTGTTTTCTGGTCATTGCTCTGGGGGCTAGTGTCTCACGGATCGTTCCTCATACCTTGTGGTTTGTAATCCAAGTGGTCCTTCGACCTCTCATGGTTATGGTATGCAGGCCACTTGAAAGGCTTTGAAATCATGAATTCCTTCAAGTTTCTTCTAAAATTTTCAACTAAATTAGAGTTTATTATCCTTTTTATACTTATGGGATTACATGTATCCTTCTGCAAAGTGATTATGGTGGGTATTTTTTTCCCTTAGAGGAATTTTTAGGAATATACACTATCCAAATCATAAAAAAGAAATAACACTATTTGCATTGTAGTATATCACCTTACATAGTCAACAGACATCAATTATATCTGAGAATATTTATATCATGATACTTTTTTTAGGATATATAATAAGTAATTTATAAGGATTTATAGAGTAACACATTTTATTATATTTGATCAAAATATGAGGCTTAACTTAATGTTATTGAGAATGATTTAGTAGAAATTAACTATAGATTAATTTTTCAACAATTAATAGCATCCTTAGAAATATGTATAGTGTAAGATTACCATTCATCCCTGGGAGTTATTTTGAGGTCTAGTTCTTGGGATTTAAATTGTTTTTTATCTATACTATCCTCTTATTGATTCCTCTTATACAATTATATTTCAATCGAGCATTCAGACAGATCATTATGATTAACTATTTGGAAATAATTTTTGAACTATAATTTCATGGGATGATGGGAGTGAAATAAATATATCAGGACATTATCTTGGTAAATAAATGGAAGTAAATATGAGTATTTTTATGTTTGACATCATTCCAGTTGATTGTCAACAGGTAAATTATGGTATCATTCCTTGGTGAGATAAAAAATTTAACTATGGTGAGATGGTATTCCTATTTATTTATTCATTAATGTATTTTATGAGCCTTGGAATAATGGTAAATATAATCATATGGTATATTGATCCCATAATGATTTTTTATATTGTGGGCATTACAGTTTTTCGTTTGGCACATCAACTGTTCCCCTCTCATGTTCTCCATGTTTTCTATGGGTAACTACCAAATAAATTTAATGTACTGAAAATTGTGGTCGTACCCATAAATAATTTTCTATTATATGAATAAAGAGTAGTATAAACCATTTATTGTAGATTTTATGTCCTATAGAACAATACTACACATATTTGTAATGAACTTCAGTGGAATCATAAATTTGAAGATATTCTATTGGAATCCAAGGTCTGATAGTGCACAAATACCCTATTTTTCTATTAGATTAATGTAATATATATATAGTGAAATTCATTTTATTCTTAGTAGACTGTATCAACAAAGTGTTTTCTATGAATTTCAATAGAAATAAATGTTATGTATTTGATAATATACATTACATACGTCCACATGTCTAAATAAACATTGATATAGTAATCATTTATATCCTTGACATATAAGTGGAATTTATGAATAATAATTAGAATATTATGAGAAATAATTTTAATTTGTTTAATGAGAATGTATTAATTAAATCCTATTTAATATCTCCTCAATTTTTAGTAAATCCATTTAATGTTTCAAAATAATTTACATCAAAAATGGAATTTATTTTCTTTTTGGTGTGAGTAATAAATATAATTTCTTTATAAGTAGAATTTTTTTTAAGGGAATCAATATCAATTTTTAAAACAAAATGTCAATGTTATCTTTGTGTAACTTTTTATAATTTCTATATGAAGATTTATTTTTCAGTGATGAGTGAAAAATAACGAGTTTTACTAAATTTTTATAACCACTTATTAAATAATGTAATATAAAAATATCATTATGTTTTTAATTAAAAGGTGTATCCTAAAACTATAAACATTATAATTATTTACATTTTAATGAAATTCATACATAATTTTTGTATATAACCATTTTTTATGTTTGAAGACAATTTTATAAAAATATTTTTTATAGTTAGAATGTGCTTTTATCTTTTAGAATTAAATTAATTATTACTGATTAATTGTTTTAATGAGTTTAATAGATTATATAGTTTATATAGCATAATTAAATTCATTTTAAGGGATCTGAAAATCCATGGAATGAATGTAGATTCCATTTTTTTGTTAAAATTTATATTTTAAAAAAAATGGTATATCATTACATTTTAAGTAATAATTATACAATTAATTTTTACCACTTATTGAAATTTATTTTTTAAAAAAAATACAATATTTGGAATCAAAATTTCCAGTCATGTTAATGAATCTAATTTCATTTTTTACTATAATTAATACCCCCAATATTAACAAAATCGACCATTAATAATGTTAAAAGTGTTTACTTGAGGATAAAACAAGAGACAAGGGATTGATTTCAGCATAAATTTTTTATTTCTTATCTAATGTATATATATCAAGCTCACATAATCTTATATTCTAATTCTTGTCCTTTTGGAATCATTAGACATGATAAATACATGAAGTATATATATATATATATTGTGTAATTACATGTGTCTCTTATCCTCCACTTATTAAATGGATCCAACTCCCAAATTTTTTTTTGAAAATGTTTAACCCTATGGTAATATCCTGACCTTTATAAAGAAAACATTATGTCTGATAGCGTACATGATATGCCACATCGTGCTTAAACAGACAAGTATATATATATATTTTTATATTATTATTATTTTATATGATTATTTTCGCATAGCACTTAGAATGATGTAAATGGATAAGATTAACTAAATAATAAAAATATTGATTGCACAAAAATATATATTATTAAATCTTTAGGGACCAATTGATTATAAATTATAATAAAACCTTATTTTAAATAAAAGTATATGTTCTTCTAAAAAACTTTTTAAATGTGCACAATTGTGTTTTATATTAATAAATAATAAAATCCCAACTGTTGGATTGTATTTATTTAAAAAATATATTATCTTTTTAATATACCATATAAAATTCATATTAGTTATTTTCAAGATATTATATAAGAAGAAATCCAATTTTACGGATAAATGATGTATTTTTCTAAAAAGGCATATATGCTGACTTTTGATGGTTCACTTTTTTTAAATGTAGTTTTTTTGTCTATTTATAAATCATATTTGAATAAATGAACATATTATTTGAAATAATAATATCAAAATTTACTTTGGTTAAATATTTGGTATATTACTGATAAGTTCCATTTTTTGATGAATAATGAAAAAATATTTAATTTTAAATTGAAAACAGTTTTTTTTATATATAATTTATAGTTTTATAATATATATTTAATTGTTTTTTATGAATATTTATGTCAATTTTTTTTTCTGTTAATAAAAATATGTTCATTGGAATCAACTTCTTAATAAAATTGGTTATAAAAACTTTTTGATCATTTGATCATTTTTACTTTAAAAACTTGTTTTCTCATTCCATCAAGAGGATTAATTTTTAATTAACATATGAAATTTATGTGTTTTGAATTTTGAATAGTGGATAAAATATGTCTAATTATAATTTAATAATTTATTTAATCGGCCCATATTATTTTTGGACAATATGAATAGTACCGTTATAATTATTTTTATAAAAACGGTTGATGGTAAATAAGAAAATTAAAGGTAAAAATATTATTATAATATTATAATATTACCCAAAAACATGCCATTATATCATTTTATGAATTTATTTCAATTAATATAATCCCTTAAATGAAATTATAACCTTTTATGCCACATATATGAGAGTACGAAATTTATAATATTATATTTAATGAAAAGTCATTTTTGACACACTTTTGTTTTTAACAAGTGAAATACATTTAATAAGGGGTTATATAGAGAATATATTCAACTATAAAAAGTATTATGAAAATATGAAATATTTACAATTTTCATGATACTTTATTTGTAATTTTTATAGAATAAAATAATTAAATTAAATACATTCACATTAATGATGTAGTAATTGTTTAATTAAAAAAATATACAATATTATTTTTATTAAACATACTAAAATAAATATAATATGAGATGATGAATGTCATTTGAGAATATTTATTTGAATAGGACGTATTATTAATTTTTTAAATGTTTTTGTTCAAATTTATCTATTTTTAATATTAATTTAAAAAAGTCATGAAATGAATATTATCAAAATTGACACAATTAAAATTTTAAAATAATTAAGGTTTCATAAATAATATAAAATTATTAAAAATATCAATTTTATAAATAACATTATGATAGTTCTTAAAATTTATTCAATGGTTCTTTTAATGTTATTTTAAAATTTTATAGTAATTATATTAATCCACAAAATGTAAATTATATGATACAATGGTAAGAATTAAAAAAAGATTAATAAGGGTTAAAACAAAACAATAAGGAATTAAAAAAATGTATAATTTTTACAGGATAAATTTATTTATACCCATCATCATATTTTATTATAAATAAATCAGTTTTGTGCCATTTATATTATTAAATATTGTTATATTATTTTAATTCTTTAAAGAATTCTATGAGTTCCCCTCCCATTACCTGTAAAAGGAAACCAATTATTCTTTTTTCTTCACAACTTAATCATTTTTGGGATTGGAAATTTTATAGCCCAAAACTATTCTAGAAACCCTACCAATATTCTAGAGGCCATAGTTTTGGCATAACATCATCCATAGTGGTGTTAAGTTGGTAATAAAAAGAGGTCGTCTGAAGAGGAGGTATCATTTTAAATTAAAAATTTCTATTTTATTTCTTATTCCTCTTCCTTAAAACATTATTACACCATTCGTAAATAATAACTACTATATATTAAATATAATGAGAGGTTATTACATTAATATCATCTCCTAAATCCATCTCCACCTATATAAATTGGGAAAATAATCAATCCTTCATGCGTTTGACAGATTACCGTCTAACACACTGATCAGGAGCAGGACCACCTTTATGTTTTCCATAACAGTTGGAAGGTTTCTCCATATATTGAAACCCACAATGGAATTATTATGATGTTTAATTCATTATGGGAAGAAAAATTGATATCAAATACAAAAAATCACATTTTTATATGATGGTCTCAACATCATATTTTTACGGAGTTAGATGAAAATCTAATGGTAATTTTATAACTAATTCAATGGCTTGACTCTGGACCAAGTGTGTATGTATTATCTTATAATGGTTATGTAATTAATGTTTATACATTATATACAGATGAACGTGATGAAGATAGTACCATGAAAAATATTATAGTTATAATTGGGGATGACGAGATTCACATTTCTGGTAGTATGGATAGAAATCCAAATTATGCGAATATTTCATACTTTGGCATTATCAAAAAAATATTTTATTTGGATTATATGACATTCCAATTTCCGATTTTTCAATGTGAAAGGGTTGATAATAATAGTGGTGATAAAATAGATGAATTGAGATTTATGAAAGTTGATTTCAGTATGGATGGGAACAATGAAAAACAATTTATAATGGCATCACAAGTGGTACTTGTATTTTATGTTACAGATTCGGTAAGAAAAAATTGGCCGATTATACTATTATTGTCCAAAAATACTGAAGGGTTTGATGAAAATTTATCTGAAGATGATCCTTTCAGTGGTACGTCACAAAAATTTCATAGTGGTCCCATTGTAGATGAAATTTTGTATGTTAGATGATACCACAATGAAGGAATTTTTATAATTGATAGAGGTGTCAAATGCCATTAGCCTTTGAAAAAAGGAATGAGAGTTCAACAAATAGATAATATATTTTTTGTAATATAGATCTTTTGTCTCATGTTATTTTCTTATCATTAATGAATTTATGTAATCAAAATTAATTGTTCAAACCCTTTTGTATATAATGACTTAGGCACAATCTGGTGCTTATAACCTTGAGGCTGAACAAGTCTCTCAAAAAGCTGATGTTGCTGCTACTGCCCACAGTGCAGAGCAACAACAAGTTTCTAAAACTGTTGTTGGTCCATGTGTTGAGGTCTAAAAACCATCAGCACATGCCACTTCTACCATTTCAGATGAACATATTGATGATGTTGAAATCACTGAATTGGTCGGGGATGAAGGACCGACGTCACAGAAAATACAGGTTCTTCATAGTTTGATGGTGTTATCCAATGTTTTTAAGTCGAAAAGAAAAGGCATCAAATTTTATGTCGGATGGAATACATAAGGAAAATATGTGAATCCCAACAAGGATATGGTTTGTATTAACAGTGGAATTTTCACTCATAAGCACATGTTTATTGACATAGATTCATGGTGCCATGTTGTGTCCGGGGTGAAGGCTGTTATCTGGGAAGAAATTACGATAACATTATTATATTATTTCTTCAATTTACTAGCAAATAAAATATTGAAACAATATCTAAAAATTCTCAATCCCTTACAGTGTAAATTTATAGTAGATGATTGACAAAAGAATTGTGTAGTAAGTATATTAGTAAGGAATCATTGAGATTTTTTCACTATTATAACAAAATGTCAGATAAAAGTTCCAAACATAAAATAAACCTGCACCCACCCCCTGTTTATACTCACCAGATATCCCAAAAAGCATGGGATGTATTTATTGGTCATTATGGGGATGAGATGTTTTAGGTACACTATGGTTGATAATACCCTTTTTAGGATACATGTATTCATCCCATTTATTGTCAATAATTTAGTTATTTAATTTCAAATCAGTATAAAGAATAAGGAATGTTCATCAAAACCAACATACCTCTATCATAAATCAAGGATGGGGTACGCTTCACTAAAAAAGAAAATGGTACATACTTTAAATTTATAGAAATATTATTATGTTACAGAAAGAACATCATAATTATCATTCTATATATATATATATATGAGTCTGAAGAAAAAGGCACTTAAATCCCACATCATGTGCTATGGAAGGAGGTACATGAGAATAAAGAAGGGAATGTAGTAGATGAAAACACACAAATTGTGTGGGAAATATGTGTGAGTATGAAACCATAAAAAGTTAGGTTTTAAATTTCTATAACACAGTAGTAATTACTTATTTTCTTATATCAGACAGTCATTGTAATCATCTACTCCTGTAGTGGATGCCGATCAATTATCAATGGATTTGAAGAATCATGAACAATATGGTCGTGTTAGAGGTGCAAGGTTTGGGGTGACACCCCAAGTATATTTTCCGAGAAAAAGAAAAATGGATGATAGAAATGTTAAAATGAGACATATAATCAAAAGACTAGTAGCTCATGAATAATGACTTCAGTGGTAGGTAGAGTTACTAGCAACTTTTATGGGTGGAAAGCAAGGAGAAGACATAACTTAGGAACAACAAACACGTGAAGATACCACCCACCCCCACCAGCTTTGAGCGAAGACATTCCCCTTATAGGGTAGTCTTAGGCATGGTAATAAATATTCTAATATTTGTTCCCATGAAATTTGTATCAGTAAAACATTGATACTTTTACTGTACTAATGTTTTACCGAGTTATAATGAATGTGATTTATTTCTGTCAACACCCACCTATCACCTAGTATTGAGGGCTTTGGTGTTCAACATCCCAAAGGATAAGCACTATAATAGACCACTTCCAACAGATCATCTGAAAGTGAGGATTAATGTATCTCATTATCGAATGCAGAGATACATATTCCACTTTATGACGATGATATTCATATAGTAGAAAATTATATATTGACATTCATTGCATGTCCATCAGTACTTGTAAGAGTACATGTTGACAAAGAGGTATTTATTTACTTTTTTTCATGAAAAACATTTTTCAATTAATGAAAAAAGGTAAGAACCAATGAATGATCTTATAGATGGAGAAAGGGAATGGGATGACAAGAAACGTGTGCTCAAAAGCATCTAATGGATCTTCCAACTGATCCCAATGATCAACTAAAAGAATAATAACACTACATGTTCTCTATCTTCATTTACTTTCATTGAAGACTCATGTGGATACCACGCTAAAAAGTGGAAGTAGTAATATAGTTGTTTTCGAAAATAATAAATACAGAGAGGAAATTCAATATGTTGTTTCTGCTAAAAATCTATTTGAAATCCTAGAATACAGTTGGCTATGCATCACAGTTATAAATTAATATTTGAGGTCTGTTTTCATGAATTGTTTTTATAAATGCTGATATAATGTGATAATTATGACTAAATGCATTTTATATTATTTTAAAGTGTATTTATGGAAAATAATTGAAGGAATTATCCTAGGATAAAAAATTCAGACTCATTAGTCCTCAAACCACATCAACACAACTAATGAAATTAGATTATTCAAAAAGGGATAAAATAGTTAATGACTTCCAGAAAACATTTGAATGCAAGATTATAGATGATAGACTCTTACTAATACAAACCATACATGGGTAAAAATCTACGATTAATGCTTATCAATTATATTTTCCCTTCATTCATTACTTCTTCCTTTTTTGTTTTTAGGAAACAATTGCTGCTAATCGCGGTGAAATTTGATACTTCAAAGGTATATTTTCAGGATTCAATGAAAGGGTATCCAACAAACCGACTACACATGGTAATGTTTTTGAATCTGTAAGACTCTACATCGAATATTTTAGGTCTCAAAATCATGTAATATAATTTATATTATCTAGATTCGCTTATTATTGGGTGGTGTATCAAAATCATCTAAAAAAAGGAATGAGGACTGGGGCTAAGCACAAAGAGTTGATAATGTATTAAATCTAGACAAATATCAGGGTATATGTAATAAAATTTCACTATCCAAACACATATGAAAACAAGTTACTTATTATAAAAATGATCAATGTTTTTACAGTGTATAAACCAAACAAATGATAAAAATTATAGTTATTGTGTTTGTAAATTTTGGAGAGAGATCATTTTCAATCAACAAACTAGCATCCCTAAAAATTTATTTTAAAAAACTACTACTATTTTAATAAAATTGATTATGAATTATTTATTTATACATATTGAAGTACTACTCTGACTTTAGAAATGCCTTATATTCACAAGATAATATATATTTTTTAAAAAATTAGTGGGCCGCATACCTGATTGAAGATTGTACTGAAAATGTTTATAGGAAAACATTAATTATTATTAAATAAAACATCCTTTCTCCAATGAGTCATTTTCTCATTTTAACAGATGAAATGCACTAGAAACATGCAACAATGATCAACCACTTTTCTTTGGGATTTACATAATAAAAAGTAGTTAAATATCCAAAAATACCATAATATCACGCATGCACACTCAAATTGAATGAAAAGATGTGTAAATATCTCTTCAATGAATTGATTTCAGTAGAAGAACATAGATTCTAAATGGATTCCCATGAGTTGAACATTTAAATTTGTAGAAATTGTATGTTTTATGATTATCCATAATATAATAATGAAAATTGTAGGAACCCGATTATTCCATAGGGTCACCCCCACACATCCATGTTTTCAATTTAGCACAACAATCCATGGGTAATTTGTGATTGTATGAGTCATCCCATCCCCAATCTGAGGCACGATGTGACCGATTTCACTCAAAGTGTTTCTCATTTGTTTAAAATAGATACAGTTTTAAATGATAACAAAAATAACATATATAAAATAGGCTAAACACAAATGGATTGTGTTGAAGAATTAGGCCAAAAATCCATGGGTCATGTGCAATGTGTATGAGTCATCCCCACCTCAATACGAGCCACATTGTGTCTGGTATCACTCAAAGAGTCTCTGTTTTTTTTAAATGAACAAAATTTAATGAGAAAACAATAATTGACAAATAAAATACAGAAAAAACGGAATCAGATTGTGCTGATTTTTTAGGTTAATGAAAAATGGATTATTTTTTAAATGTAAGAGCCAACCCTACCTCAATCTAAGGCACGTTGTTGCCGGTATCACTCAAAGAGTCTCTATTTTGTTTGAAATGGTCAAAAGTTTCTATGAAAACAACAACTGACATATGAAAAATTCAACAAACACATTTTTATTGTGTTGATACTTTTGAAAAACAATACATGGGTCATCTGTAATATTTTTGAGTCAACTTTACCTCAATCTGAGGCACGGTATGACCGGGATCACTCAAAGTGTCTCTCTTTTGATTAAAATGGACAAAACATTAAGAGAAAACCACAACTGATGTACGGAAAACCAATCAAACATATTATTATTATGTTAATACATTAGGATAATGTTACATGGGTCATTTATGATGTGTAAAAGTCAACCATTCCTCAATATGAGGCATGGAGAAACCGGTATCAGTCAAAATGTCTCTCTTTTGTATAAAATGGATAGAATTTAAGTGAAAACAATAACTGACATATAGAAAACTGACCAAACACATTCATAGTGTGTATATAATTTTACGAAAGATCCATGTGACCCTTTTGATGTTCATGAGTCAACCCCACCTCAATCTGAGGCACGGTGTGACTGACATCACACAATGTATCTATCTATTGTTTACAATAGATATAATTTTAAGTGAAAACAACAACTGACATACTAAAAACTAAACAAAAACATTTATATTGTGTTGATATATTATTCCAATGACCCTTGGATCATTTTTGATGTGTACGAGTCAAGACTGCCTCAATCCAAGGCAAGGTGAGCCCATTATCACTCAATGTGTACCTTTTTGTTTTAAATGGACAAAATTTAATGTGAAAAGAAAAACTGACATACAAAATACCAAACAAACACATTCAAATATTGTTGATACATTAGGAGAACAATACATCAGTCATTTGTGATGTGTAATTTTCAACCCCACCTCAATTAAAGGCACTGTTAGACTGGTACTGTCACACCCCGACCAACGCATTATTTTAATTTAATTATTTTAAGTCTTTATTTTGAGTTGCAGTTTGAACCGGTTCTATTTTAAAAGGATTTTGAGATCTTTTATGGGTGCTCGACCGTAATCGCGACTAAGCGCGCGAACGCGCCCGTGCATGCGACCGCGCACACGACCGCTCAAGTGACCATACACGGTGTCCAGGCGCAGTTAATAGTGACATTATTTTGGTTTGTTTTACTATATTATTATTATTATTATTATTATCATTATTATCTTTTTTTTAATGATTTAATCATGTTATTTGTTGAATGATTAAGATCATTATTTTAATTGGTATTCTATTCAATTATTTTTTTTATTATAATTGTGATTCATTAATATTATTATATATTATTAGGATTTCTTTTATTTATATATTTTTATTTTTATTTATTCTATTTACTCTTTTATTTTTTTTTCTTTTGCTTTGCGTTAAGGTTTCATCTCCCCCCCTATTTCGGCGCTCTCTTTTTTTTTCCTCCCTGGTTCCATCGCATCTCCCCCCCTTGTTCGGCGCAGCAGCCCATCGGCACCCCTCCGCACCGCCGACCTCCCGTCTCGCCTCCTCCTCTCCCAACCGTGACCGCCGCCTCCCTCCCATCACCGGACCACCCTCGCGCCGCCCTCCATTCGTCGGACCACCCTCGTGCCGCCCTCCATTCGCCGGACCACCCTCGCGCCGCCCTCCATTCATCGGACCACCCTCGTGCCGCCGTCCCGCCTCACCACTGGCCGCCCTCCATTCGCCGGACCACCCTCGCGCAGCCCTCCATTCATCGGACCACCCTCGTGCCGCCGTCCCGCCTCACCACTGGCCGCCCTCCCAGCCTCCTACACAGCCTTCCCTTGCGCGGACGCTCCTCTCTGGAAGCCCCTTTGGGTAAACCCCTGTTTCGATTAGGAGATTTAGTTTTTTTCAGCAGGTTTGATGTTCATGTTAGGGGTTAATCTTGAGTTTTCTTGTTTAATATTCTAGATTAGGGTGTATTTCAGTTTCCTTGTGGTGCGTTTGACATGCAATTGAGGATTTGACATCAAATTTTTAGGGAAAATGACTCTGTGGTAAGTGTTTCTGTATTTTAATTTTAATTGATGACATAATTTGCTTATTTAATATATTTAGCATGGTTATTGATTGTTTTCTTATGCGAATTCGATTTTACTTGAGGTTTAGTATATTTCTGATGTGTTTATGAGTTTAGTGTTATGTTTATATGATACGAGTAGTGGTTGATATGAGAAACCATGTTGAACTATTTAAATAGTGTTTTATAAATTGTGCAATTAGTTTATCAATATGTGCAGGTGGTGCATAGTGTATTTTTTTATATGGAGTTGTGTGCGTTGGATTTCGAACAAGAATATTTTGGTGTAGTTTTGTGGTAAAACATTGAAGCACATCTTGAAAATGTTGTAGTAAGTGTTTCTTTAATTTATTTAATTGTTTATGTGGTTCCAAAAATAGTTTTAAGACAATTTATTATACATTTGATTTTAAAGTGGTATCTTAATATGAGATACAATGTGTTTTATTTGAAAACCCATGTCAAGCTTATTATAACTATTTTATAAAATGTATTTTTGTTTCATCAAACTGTGTAAAGGATGCAGTTAGTGTTTTGGGTGTGGTTTCAATGTGCGCTTGGTTGTAGAAGATGGCTTTGGGTGCGTTCTTGATAAAAAGATTCATTTTGTTATTTATAATTGGTTCATAAAATGTTTTAATGATTTGTTAAGTGGTAAAGGGGGTGCAGATTGTGTTTTGGGGCACTTTTGGTACATCGTATCTTGTTTTATCTGGGTGCTTTAATGTGATGTGTTTTTCTGAAATGTTTTATAGATTATTTCATTGTTTTATTTGTTTTATTAAATTACATGTGTAGTGTGTTGGACTTTGTTGCGATGGTTTTGGGCCGCGGGTGTCGAAGTACCCTACACGTACATGCATAGGGTAAGACATATATATATATATACCCTCTTTGTACATATTCCCTCATGGCGCGGGGAATATGTGCAATGCAGCTAGGGGTGTGTATATATATATGTATAAATGCATGTGCGTGTGTGCGCCAAGTGTCAGTTTGAGTGGCCTTTGGTAGATAGCGACAAGTTTGAGGTAGGTCCTCTATGCCTATGCCTTAAATTTGAGATTCATCATTGGTTGCTTGTTTTAAAAATATGCTTTACATTTACGCTATATCCACATGCTATGAAATCTGGTTACGGTTGTTAGAAATGATTTCGCCTTTGATTTGGAAATTTAAATGTATTTTTAATGCTATCGGTCTTAAGTGACCTTTTATTGAAAAATTGATATCTTAAGTGGTTCTGAATTAGTAATGTGTATTTCCAAAGGTGTTTGGCCTTTTCGCTGATTGATTTTTAAAAGTGTACCCTTTAAGTATTTAAGCATGTTTGGCATCTTAAGAATGTTTTATGAAAGGCCCAGTTGGCACTTTAAGATTTGGTTTGCGAAAATAGAAAACCCCTTTTTAGTCATTCCCCCTTAAATTTGAAAATAAAATGTGATGCAAGTGTTAATGAGTGGTTTGTGATCTGTGCCTAGTGTAAAGGCTTGTGTGTATTTATGTGATGTAAAGAGGGGGAATGCACTTAAGTAGGGAGTGCGGTGGTGAAAGGTTGAATGAATTTTAGATAAAGAAAGTGTAATGTACTTGTTTGATTGTTTAATGAAGAAAACTCCCCACCATTTGAAATAGAGCACAATGGGAAAACCCGGGTATCTAGGTGGGTGACCAGGACTAGTACGCTAGATGACACGGCAGGGGTTCGTCCCGGTTTGTCTAGCAGGATTGACGCAACAACACTAACTAAACATATGAAATTCTGAGGGTCGTGGCCTTCTAAGCCACGTTTGCTGAGGGTCCTGGCCTTCTAAGCCACGTTTTCTGAGGGTCGTGGCCTTCTAAGCCACGTTTCACTGAGGTACGAGGTCTTTAGTTTCCCACTTGTTTTAGCTACCTATAGGGATTACCCATGGTGCTCACTTTTTGTCATGCTGCTAATGATGTAACTTTCTTTTCAGCTGTTTCATACTTGATGTCTTGTTTGTGAAAACCATATCTTAACCCAAACTGGTTTCTTTTCATTTTGAAATGTTAATTCATGCTTGAAACCTGTTTTGAAAATGTAGTGGGAGTAAAAGGCTTTCCCTGAAAATGCAAACTTGTTACTTGAATTTGAGAAGAAGGAAAACACTATTTTAGTATATCTTATTTTCCAAACTGGCATTGGTAGGATTTCTTATTAAAGGCAGAGGCATAGGATGTGGTTGTTTTTGGCTTCCTACTGAGCATCTCGGTGCTCACGCCTACATTAATTTTCAGCTGTAGGTTTTAGTCTTGGATCACTTTTGGGAGCAAGCGGGGTTGTCGTACCGTGGTGATCCACAGGGTCACCTGAGGTATGTCACGTTCTTGGATTATTTCTTTTTCCGTTGCCACGTTGTTCAGTTTATTTTCTTTTATTTATAGGCTTGTTCAGTTTATGTTTGTTTATCTTGTTATGGGGTAAACCGTTCCCAACTGGTTTGTTTTGATGCCCGGCACTAGTTGCCAGCCCGTGGGGATCGGGAACGCCCTTCGGGCCATGTCGCGGACCGGGTCGGGCGTTGGGTCGGATGACGACCCGGCCTGGTTCGTGACAAAATGGTATCAGAGCTGCCCTTGTTATTTGGGGTGTTAAGTAGATTGGTGATTAGGTGTGTTGGGACTCGAGAGGTAGGTGCGGGAAGGACGTCATGAACCCTTGCCCGTCCCGAGACTCGAGTTTCCAGGGGTAGTCCAGGATTTGAATTTTCTTCTTTGGATTGGTATGTGTGGAAGAGGGATGACCAAGGAAGTGAGCCAGTGTTACGCGGCAGACCTGCATGGAGTAGCGACCCATGTACAGCCCGAGTGCACGGTTCAAGATACTTCCTGTGGTGGATGCCCGCTCGGAGCATGGTCTGCTAAGCCATGTTACTGGGTTGGTATAACCACTAGTCCCTTATTTTTGGATGTTTTAATGTGAGTTATGTTTGACCTTAATTTTGGTTGGTGTGAGTACATCTCAAAAATGAAAATGGATTTTTGTGAAGGTGGTTTCAAATGGGAATGTGGTGTTAGAGTGGAAAAGTGGTTTTGAAATGGAAATTGTTTTCTTTATCAAATGTGTGGTTTCAAAAGGGAAAATGAGAGGTGTTTTGGAAGTTGTTTTGAAATCTCAGTTACACTTTTTGTAATGTGAATTGGAAAATGTTTTGGAAATTTGAAATGTATTGCTTTGATGATAAGTTATTTTTTTTTTCAAATTGGTTGGGAATTTGTGCTTTATGTTGAATGATCTGTTTTGAAAATGAGAAGTGTCTTGAATTGACCCTTGGTATTCCTATGAGTGATCACATACATTGAGGTGCGCATGTGGAAAGTGGAGGAATTGGTGATGTGAGTGGATGAGTGCTTGAGCTAGCACATGGATATGTATGTGTGAGACTTCATGGGATATCAATGGTGGATATTTAAGTTGTTTTGTTTGCTGAAAGATGGTTTTCAAAAAGGGTTTTTCAAATGTTTAGAAAAGTGAGCGAGGAATTTTTTAGCGTTCTCTTTTCATGTTGGGTGTTCCTTTTCGTGAGTTCTTGGTTTTCACGTACTGAATTATGGTTGGAATAGTGATTTGAGTTTGAGCTTTCGTTTGTGATTGAGGTGTGGAATTTTGATTTATGATAACTTTTGATTCGAATTCGTGCCTCTTGTTTTGAATATGCTTCCCAGAAAAGTCCCAGAAGTTTCTAGTGAGTCTCTTCTAGTTGTTGGTTCTACCTAGGCCCTTAGCGGGGCGGTGGAATTGAATTCTCTTCAGTCATTGTCTAACTCCTATGGCGATCGTGATTTGTTGAAGGTAGCGATCTAGGTTGGTGAAGTCGTTGGTGTTTTCAGGTTATTGGGAACTCCTAAAGCTAAGAGAGTCTGTGTTGGTTCAGGTCCATTTGAAGGTGCAACTTGGGATTGGTGGAGGAGATAACCTTAGTGTCATTGCATGATGGTATGACATGGAAGGTGTTTAGGACCACTCTCATTAGTTGGTTTATATTTGTGGAAGTGGAGGTGATGGAAGCGACAAGGATCGTGAGTGTCCAGCAATGCCAACGAATAGTGAAGGCCTACGTTGGGCATCTCAAGAAGTTGGTTCCCTTTTCTCCAAAGATAATGTCGCAGAATCAGTTAAAGTTTCTCTTGTGTGGGGTCTTCGTCTATTGTTCAAGGACCGGTTCCCTTTGGTGTTTGGGATGGTTCCCCATTTTGTGAGAGCGAGTCAGAGGAACCCATCTCAAACAAGTTTTCTTTACAATTCCATCTTCTATTAGTCGGGCCATGTCGCGGACCGGGTCGGGCGTTGGGTCGGATGACGACCCGGCCTGGTTCTTGGCCGGTTTGGGTACTTTAAGCCGACTTGTCATTATCATCCATTAAAGACTTGCTGTCGGTGTGGCTGTTTGGGAAACCTAGAGAGGTTCTGCTAGCGGCTTCGTCAGGATGAGTCTCGACAGGAGAATGTCAGCTCCTGACTGCGGGGCAGCAGATGCTTCAAGACATCAGAGCTCCAACCACAGGTCTCGGAGCGAAGCTTTTCACGCAGTCAGGAATCGTTGGGTGTGGGGAACCTTGGTTTAATTTTTGTCTCCAATGCTGAAATGGGGACGGTGTGAATTTCCTTGTTGTAGCTCTCCCGTCTTTGAAGGTTTTGTTTTTCTGTAAGAGGCGCAAAGGTCTCCTTTTCTCGTTGTGGTATTTGTTCTTTGAATACCCCACTGTGGTGGTAAGAAGGCATGGTGATCTCGTCTTTTTGGAAATTTTAGTAGTTGCGCCTCCCCAAATATGAGCTTTGGAGTTGTCTCTTTATGGCTGTGAGTCTCAAGATGATTATCTCTCTCTCATGTGGCTAGCTCCCTTGGTGACCCGTTCTTGTTTTAGGATATTCTCGTTTTGGAGACACTTGCGTCTTGGAAAATAATGAATAGGGGTTGGTCCGATACGCAGTTTGGGGTCTTTCGGCGATGACCCCATGTGGTGGGGGGTCTAGTTTATGCGGAGAGTTCATGGGTCGGTTGTGCTAGGTTTCTCGTATTATTCTGTGCTAATTGGCTTCAGCTGGTAAGTTCTTAAATGGTGGGGAGACCCACCATGAATCATGAAGTTCCTCCTTCTAGGTTTGGTCTGTGTGGTGGTTCCCTCTTGGATCAAGTTAGCTGTTCCAGAGTTAGTTCATTCTATGAGTCTCGATGTCGGTTGTGCTAGTCAGGTTCTTGTGGTGGGGAGAACCCTCCTCGTTTCCTGTTGGTTCTTATATTTTCAGTTTCCCTCAGAGTTGGTCGGGTGTGACTGATGGAGTGAAAATTTACGCCGAGTTGTGATTTTGTTGGCCTCGTCTAGTTTCGAACTCAAGTTTGTTTCCTCGTTTGGCTGGGTTAATTTCTGGGGGCAGAAAGTTCTTATGGTGGGGAGAATTGTCACACCCCGACCAATGCATTATTTTAATTTAATTATTTTAAGTCTTTATTTTGAGTTGCAGTTTGAACCGGTTCTATTTTAAAAGGATTTTGAGATCTTTTATGGGTGCTCGACCGTAATCGCGACTAAGAGCGCGAACGCGCCCGTGCATGCGACCGCGCACACGACCGCTCAAGTGACCATACACGGTGTCCAGGCGCAGTTAATAGTGACATTATTTTGGTTTGTTTTATTATATTATTATTATTATTATTATTATCATTATTATCTTTTTTTAATGATTTAATCATGTTATTTGTTGAATGATTAAGATCATTATTTTAATTGGTATTCTATTAAATTATATTTTTTTTATTATAATTATGATTCATTAATATTATTATATATTATTAGGATTTCTTTTATTTATATATTTATTTTTATTTATTCTATTTACTCTTTTATTTTTTTTTCTTTTGCTTTGCGTTAGGGTTTCATCTCCCCCCCTATTTCGGCGCTCTCTTTTTTTTTTCCTCCCTGGTTCCATCGCATCTCCCCCCCCTTGTTCGGCGCAGCAGCCCATCGGCACCCCTCCGCACCGCCGACCTCCCATCTCGCCTCCTCCTCTCCCAACCGCGACCGCCGCCTCCCTCCCATCACCGGACCACCCTCGCGTCGCCCTCCATTCGTCGGACCACCCTCGCGCCGCCCTCCATTCGCCGGACCACCCTCGCGCCGCCCTCCATTCTTCGGACCACCCTCGTGCCGCCGTCCCGCCTCACCACTGGCCGCCCTCCCAGCCTCCTACACAGCCTTCCCTTGCGCGGACGCTCCTCTCCGGAAGCCCCTTTGGGTAAACCCCTGTTTCGATTAGGAGATTTAGTTTTTTTCAGCGGGTTTGATGTTCATGTTAGGGGTTAATCTTGAGTTTTCTTGTTTAATATTCTGGATTAGGGTGTATTTCAGTTTCCTTGTGGTGCGTTTGACATGCAATTGAGGATTTGACATCAAATTTTTAGGGAAAACGACTCTGTGGTAAGTGTTTCTGTATTTTAATTTTAATTGATGACATAATTTGCTTATTTAATATATTTAGCATGGTTATTGATTGTTTTCTTATGCGAATTCGATTTTACTTGAGGTTTCGTATATTTCTGATGTGTTTATGAGTTTAGTGTTATGTTTATATGATACGAGTAGTGGTTGATATGAGAAACCATGTTGAACTATTTAAATAGTGTTTTATAAATTGTGAAATTAGTTTATCAATATGTGCAGGTGGTGCATAGTGTATTTTTTTATATGGAGTTGTGTGCGTTGGATTTCGAACAAGAATATTTTGGTGTAGTTTTGTGGTAAAACATTGAAGCACATCTTGAAAATGTTGTAGTAAGTGTTTCTTTAATTTATTTAATTGTTTATGTGGTTCCAAAAATAGTTTTAAGATAATTGATTATACATTTGATTTTAAAGTGGTATCTTAATATGAGATACGATGTGTTTTATTTGAAAACCCATGTCAAGATTATTATAACTATTTTATAAAATGTATTTTTGTTTCATCAAACTGTGTAAAGGATGCAGTTTGTGTTTTGGGTGTGGTTTCAATGTGCGCTTGGTTGTAGAAGCTGGCTTTGGGTGCGTTCTTCATAAAAAGTTTCATTTTGTTATTTATAATTGGTTCATAAAATGTTTTAATGATTTGTTAAGTGGTAAAGGGGGTGCAGATTGTGTTTTGGGGCTCTTTTGGTACATCGTATCTTGTTTTATCTGGGTGCGTTAATGTGATGTGTTTTTTTGAAATGTTTTATAGATTATTTCATTGTTTGATTTGTTTTATTAAATTACATGTGTAGTGTGTTGGACTTTGTTGCGATGGTTTTGGGTCGCGGGTGTCGAAGTACCCTACACGTACATGCATAGGGTAAGACATATATATATATACCCTCTTTGTACATATTCCCTCATGGCGCGGGGAATATGTGCAATGCAGCTAGGGGTGTGTATATATATATGTATAAATGCATGTGCGTGTGTGCGCCAAGTGTCGGTTTGAGTGGCCTTTGGCAGATAGCGACAAGTTTGAGGTAGGTCCTCTATGCCTATGCCTTAAATTTGAGATTCATCATTGCTTTCTTGTTTTAAAAATATGCTTTACATTTACGCTATATCCACATGCTATGAAATCTGGTTACGGTTGTTAGAAATGATTTCGCCTTTGATTTGGAAATTTAAATGTATTTTTAATGCTATCGGTCTTAAGTGACCTTTTATTGAAAAATTGATTTCTTAAGTGGTTCTGAATTAGTAATGTGTATTTCCAAAGGTGTTTGGCCTTTTTGCTGATTGATTTTTAAAAGTGTACCCTTTAAGTATTTAAGCATGTTTGGCATCTTAAGAATGTTTTATGAAAGGCCCGGTTGGCACTTTAAGATTTGGTTTGCGAAAATAGAAAACCCCTTTTTAGTCATTCCCCCTTAAATTTGAAAATAAAATGTGATGCAAGTGTTAATGAGTGGTTTGTGATATGTGCCTAGTGTAAAGGCGTGTGTGTATTTATGTGATGTAAAGAGGGGGAATGCACTTAAGTAGGGAGTGCGGTGGTGAAAGGTTGAATGAATTTTAGATAAAGAAAGTGTAATGTACTTGTTTGATTGTTTAATGAAGAAAACTCACCACCATTTGAAATAGAGCATAATGGGAAAACCCGGGTATCTAGGTGGGTGACCAGGACTAGTACGCTAGATGACACGGCAGGGGTTCGTCCCGGTTTGTCTAGCAGGATTGACGCAACAACACTAACTAAACATATGAAATTCTGAGGGTCGTGGCCTTCTAAGCCACGTTTGCTGAGGGTCGTGGCCTTCTAAGCCACGTTTTCTGAGGGTCGTGGCCTCTTAAGCCACGTTTCACTGAGGTACGAGGTCTTTAGTTTCCCACTTGTTTTAGCTACCTATAGGGATTACCCATGGTGCTCACTTTTTGTCATGCTGCTAATGATGTAACTTTCTTTTCAGCTGTTTCATACTTGATGTCTTGTTTGTGAAAACCATATCTTAACCCAAACTGGTTTCTTTTCATTTTGAAATGTTAATGCATGCTTGAAACCTATTTTGAAAATGTAGTGGGAGTAAAAGGCTTTCCCTGAAAATGCAAACTTGTTACTTGAATTTGAGAAGAAGGAAAACACTATTTTAGTATATCTTATTTTACAAACTGGCATTGGTTGGATTTCTTATTAAAGGAAGAGGCATAGGATGTGGTTGTTTTTGGCTTCCTACTGAGCATCTCGGTGCTCACGCCTACATTAATTTTCAGCTGCAGGTTTTAGTCTTGGATCACTTTTGGGAGCAAGCGGGGTTGTCGTACCGTGGTGATCCACAGGGTCACCTGAGGTATGTCACGTTCTTGGCTTATTTCTTTTTTCGTTGCCACGTTGTTCAGTTTATTTTCTTTTATTTATAGGCTTGTTCAGTTTATGTTTGTTTATCTTGTTATGGGCTAAACCGTTCCCAACTGGTTTGTTTTGATGCCCGGCACTAGTTGCCAGCCCGTGGGGATCGGGAACGCCCTTCGGGCCATGTCGCAGACCGGGTCGGGCGTTGGGTCGGATGACGACCCGGCCTGGTTCGTGACAGGTACCAGTCAAAGTGTCTATCTTTGGTTTAAAATTGATATAATTTTAAGTTAAAACCACAACTAAAATATAAAAAACTAATCAAATGCATTTTAATTGTATTGATACACTAGTAAAACAATCCGTGGATCATGTGTGACTTGTATGAGTCAACCAATTCTATAATCTAAGGCCTGGTGTGGCCAGTAACACTCAAATTGTGTCTCTTTTGTTTAAAATCGATATAATTTTAAGAAAAAACAATAACTCACATACGAAAAACTGAGAAAACGAATTCGTATAGTGTTAATACATTATAATAAAGATACATGGGTCATTTTTGATGATTAGGAGTCAAACCCACCCCAATACGAGGCCTGGTGTGACCTGTATCATTCAAAGTGTATCTTTTTTTTAAATGTTCATAATTTTAATTGAAAATCACATCTTACATATGAAAAATCGACCAAACACATTCCGATTGGGTTGAAAAAATGATAAAATGATCCGTGAGCCATTTTTGACATGAAAAAGTCATCCCCTACTCAACATGAGGCATGATGTGACTGATATCACTCAACGTGTCTCTCTTTGGTTTAAAATGGACAGAATTTTAAGTGAAAGTAAAAACTGACATACATAAAACAAAGTAAATGCATTCAGATTGTGTAGATACTTTAGGGAAATGATACAGGGGTTATTTTTAACATGTAAAAGACAACCATTTATCCTTCTACAGCACGGTGTGACCAGTATAACTCAAAGTGTTTCTCTTTTGTTTAAAATGGACATAATTTTAAGTGAAAACAACACTCGACATAAGAAAAATTGACCAAACCCATTCGGATTGTGTTGATACATAATAAAAACAGTACATGGGTCAATTGTGATGTGTACGAGTCATCCCTTCCTCAATATAAGGTATGGTGTGACCGGCATCACACAAAGTGTCTCTCTTTTGATTAAAATGGATTGAATGTTAATTGAAAACAAAAACTGACATACATAAAACTAACCAAACACTTTTTAATACTGTTGATATTGTATAAGAATGATACATGGGACCTTTTTTATGTGTATGAGTCTACCCTGCCTCAATGTGAGTCATGGTATGACTGATATTACTCAAAGTGTCTCTCTTTTGATTAAAATGGAAGAAAATTTAAGTAAAAACAACAACTAACATACAAAAACCCAACCAAATGCATTTGGATTGTTTTGATACTATATTACAACAATCAATGGGTCAATTATAACATGCAAGAGTTAACCTCCACTCAATCCGAGGCACAGTGTGACCGTTATCAATGAATGTGCCTCTCTTCTGTTTAAAATAAACAGAATTTCAAGTGAAAATAACAGATGGCATACGGAAAAACAAACAAATGCAATTGGATTGTGTTAATACTTTAGTAGAGTGATACATGGGTCATTTTGGACGTTTACTGGTCTAACTCGCCTCAATCTGAGGCATGTTGTGACCAGTATCACTCAAAGTGTCCCTCTTCTGTTTAAAAGGGACATAATTTTAAGTGAAAACAACAACTGATATAAGGAAAACCTACCAAACACATTCTGATTGTGTAGATACATTAGTCCAAATTTCCATGGGTTATGTGTGATATGTACGAGTCAACCATTCCTCAATTCTAGGCACTTTGTGGCTGGTATCACTCAAAGTGTCTCTCTTTTGATTATAATGGACAGAATGTTAAGTGAAAACAACAACTCACTTAAGGAAAACTGACCAAACACATTGGGATTGTGGTGACACATTTGTAAAAGGATACATGGGTCATTATTTATGTTTAATAGTCAACCTCTCCTCAATCCAAGGCACTTTGTGACCGGTATCTCTCAAAGTGTCTCTCTTTTGTTTAAAATGGACATAATTTTTAGTGAAAAATACAACTGACATTCGGAAAACTAACCAAATGCTTTCATATTAATTTTATACATAATAAAAGATATCCATGGGTCATGGGTCCCATCTATGAGTCAAAACCTGCTTCAATCTGAGGCATTATGTGATCAGAATCACTCAATGTGTATCTCTTTTGATTGAAATGGACAAAATTTTAAGTGAAAACAACAATTAACGTACCGAAAACAGACAAAACACATTTTCATTGTGTTTATTATTTAAGATAATTATACATGGGTCATTTTATATGTGTAACAATCAACCCCGACTCAATCTAAGAAATATTGTGACCGGTATCAATCAATGTGTCTCCCTTTAGTTTTAAATAGACTAAATTTTTAGTGAAAACAACAACTGGCATACAGAAAACTGACCAAACACATTTTGATTATGTAGAAAATTGATGAAAACTATCCATGTGTCATGTGTAACATTAAGAGTCAATCCATCCTTAATATGTGTCACATTGTAGCCGGTATCACTCAAAGTGTCTCTTATTTGTTTAAAATAGACAAAATTTTAAGTGAAAACAACAACTGAGGTCTGGAAAACTTGAAAAATGCATTTTTATTGTGTTTATACATTATTATAACTATCAATTAGTCATTTTTGAGGTTTATGAGTCAACCACATCTCAATAAAAGGCACTATGTGATCAGTATCACTCAAAGTGACTCTCTTTTGTTTAAAATAGACATAATTTAAATTGAAAACAACAACTAACATTAGGAAAACTGACCAAATGAATTAGGATTGTGTTGATACATTAGGAAAACTATCCATGGTTCTTTTTTAATGTGCATGGGGCAACCCTGCCTCAATCTGAGTCACAGTGTGTCCGGTTTAACTAAAACAATCACTCTTTTGTTTAAAATGGACAGAAGATTAAATTAATACAAAAACTGACATACGAAAACCAATGAAATGCATTCGGAATGTGTTGATACCTTTGAAAAATCATCCATGGGTCATGTTTGATGTGTAAGATTCATCTCCGCCTCAATTTTAGGAACGATGTGTCTGGTATCACTCAATGTGTCTCTCATTTGTTTAAAATGGACACAATTTTACGTGAAAACAACATCTGACATACATAAAAACAACCGAACACAATTAGAATGTGTTGATACATTATAAGAATTATACATGGGTCATTTATGATGTGTATGGGTATATCCATCTTCAATATGTGGCATTTTGTGACCGATATCACTCAAAGTGTCTCTCTTTTGTTTAAAATGGACAAAATTTTATGTGAAACAAAAACTAACGTACATAAGACTTATCAAACGCATATGGATTGTATAGTTATTTTAGGAAAATGATAAATGGGTATTTTTTGACGTGAATGAGTCAAACCTTCCTCAATCTGAGTCATAGTGTGTCCAGTATTACTCAAAGTGTCAAATTTTTTTAAATTGACAGATTTTTATGTGAAAACAACAACTAACATACAAAAAAAACAAACAAACACATTCTGACTGTGTTGATACTCCATGTGAACGATCCATGGGCATTTTTTATTTTTATGAGTCAACCATGACTCAATCCGAGGCCTGATGTGACTGGTATCACTCATTATGTCTTTCTATTGTTTAAAATGAAAATAATTTTTAAGTGAAAAAACAACATCTGACGTACAAAAAACAATCCAAATGTCATTTCCTATGACATAAGAATCATAGGCATACCTCATATAGTCCTAAGTAGTCCTTAAACTATAGAAAACCATTAATAATTCATCACACATCCTAAATATAAACCATTATCCGTAGAGTTCATGGTAAGGGTTGAAAACAAACAGGAAAGGGAGAGGGAGAAGAATTAAAGGGAAATAAAAAAGAATAGAGGATTTAAATTGGATAAATTTTCAGGATAAAGGGATCTTAGATAATGTTTCAAGATGGGGATGGGAAGAAATTAGGTGAAATCCATTAAATTATTCCATATCATTGAAAACATTTATGGTCTTGATGGGCAGTTTTCCAAACTGTTCACTATATTTTTGTTAGTCGTTGGATAAGAAACCCTCTTCGTCCCAGTTTGGACAAACAGTTAACTAACCGTGTTCCAATCGTAAAAAATGACATAGTTACACTATTGATCCATACCACAATGTTTTTCATAACCCTGAATAACCTGTGTTCGTAACAACTCCCTCAAAATGGATAGATGCATGGTTTTTACTTGGAGTCATACAACCGACGCTTTTCCTTTGTATGTAAAACATAAAAAGTTCAAAATGAATAGGAAACATCCCCATGATAATGTACCCACATGGGTTCTTCTAAATTGTGTCCCCCAATAATTGAATTACATGACTACTAATCAATAGTCTAGATAGAATATGAATAATAATATATCTCCCCATCATATGTAAATTCTATAAATGGCATGAAAAGAAGACAACACACCAAAAGATAAAGGCATCAACCACAAGAACACATTTCATTATGTCTCCCAAGAATCACCCAAATGCATATACCATGTGGAATCCATAGGGTAAACTATATAAGCCTTAAGGAAACATATTCCAAATGGAATTAAAAATCTATAAACAAATTCCATATCCAATCTTGGCATGAATCATAAAAACAATAAAAATGAAGAATAACTCACATGCATGTGTTAATCATATTTTTCTTAATGTTCTGATATTGAACACTCTATAAATATTTTAGCTAAGGTAATTTAAGATATAATATGCATGATATAGTATTTAATTATACCTTTGGATAATAATAATGAATAATTAGTACGTCACATTAGTTATGGATTTTTTTCCCATCATTTGATCACAAATTGACTACCACTGAATATTTTATCTCTATGAGCTGGTTGTTTGATATGCTAATTTTTTTGCAGGTCATGTTTGGATGTGCTGATGCATAATATCATGTTATAGCAGGGAAGGCATTTTTCAGCACTAAAAAGATACTAGTAAAGGTTCCCTTTATCTATTCTTTTTAGCATTGATAGAGGGGACCCCCTATCATTGATGAGCTTTACAATGCTTTTTAGTGCTGTTAAAGCCCATTTTGAGCTATGATAAAGTATGTTTTTGTAGTAGTGTTTCACTTGAGGATTGTTTGATTTTTTTAGATAATTACCATCATATGGTTCTATTTTAACTCACTAACACGTGAATATATATAATAGGTGATTTGGGAGTACAATGACATCTAACACACTCTCACATCACACAATGAATCTTTGAAAGACTGACCATACCCCAAGGGGACTATCAACTCTATCATGTCCTTATTATTATTATTATTATTATATATATATGGTCCTGTAGACCCACAAGCATGATGGGCTATCCACTCGTAAGGTTTATTCACCACGGGACGTGCCGCCTCGCCTTGATTCCAACCTGTTAGGGCTCTATCACGCCAATACCCACTGCTGCATCGCACGCTTAGGCATGTATATCACCACCTCATCCTCCCATGAAAAGGGCTCTCACATCTTCCATTCTCACTATATCACCACTTTCCTTGAATCAATCTTCTATTTACGCTGCAGACTACAGATCCACTTTTACCGCCAAAGTCGCCTTTCAGCATTGTGGTCCTACCAGTTCGTCTTCACATGCCCGCCATTCCAAATCTGTTTATCTATTTCAATTTCATTGGGATCGATTATTATTAATTTCCTGTTCACTTTTCCAATTTTCATTCTTGGGAAATATTTCAAATTATATTCTTATTAATATTTAAATGGTGACAGAAATAATAATTTGACACATTATATTTTTATTATATCCCTATTTATGTTATATAATATTCCATTTCAAGTTACATTCTATAAGTGGTTTTCATTTAATGATTACAAAATTGGTAGGGTTTTTTGGTCTTAAATTTATTTATTTGAGGATGAATTCATATTATCCACAGATATTAATTTATATTTTATATAAAATTTAAATAAAACATATTCAATAATGTTCAATTATATTAATTTTATTTAAATTTTATTTTCATTTTAATAATTTCATGATAGTTTTAACATGGAAATCTATGAAGAGTTTTCCAAAAAATATTTACTTAAGTGGTTCAATTTTTTTTTACCTACCTATTTCTTCTCCATGTACATATTCAATATATTATTCCAATAATAATATTCTATAAATCAAAATTAATTCCAGATTTTTTTAAAATACAATTTCCTTTTTTATAATACTTTGGGAATGATTCATTTTATTATATCATAGAGAGGATATTTATTTCAATTTATTATTATTGTGTGAAAGCTATATATATTTAGAAAATTTACTATAGGATCTCAATTTTTGACATCATTTGCACTATTATTTATAAATCCATATTTTCAATTAACCATGGTTTCCAAGACAAAATGTATGATAAAATTATATTTTTTCTATATTATAATGTTTATAAGTGAAAGAAACATTTTTTCTTATTTTTTCAAGGTAACTAAAGTGATAATGTTTATGGATTGAAATGATTATTTTACATGTTGTATGCTGAATGTAATAGATCCCATGTGTTTTAATAAAATTTTTGTTTTTTATATTATTTATCATAGTGGGTGACACAATTAAGGCCCTATAATTCATTGGGTAATGATTTTATCCAGAGAATCTATGATTGAAATAACTGGTAATATTAATATTTTTTAAAGTTTATTTGAGTGGTTATTGAAAAATTTATTATGAAAATATTTTCCTAAGAAACATCTGTGATTATTTTAGAGGAAACATGAGCATAAATTATTTTAAAATCACCAATTTTTAGAGGAATATTCAAGATATCCCAAAATAATTTAGGGATGAGAACCATAAAGGATTATTTTCAATAGAGACTTGATATATAATCAACTTATTTTCTGAATGTTCATCAAAATGTACCATAATTTTATTCTTGTAATTGACCCATTATATATATATATATAAATGAACATAATACTTTTTGTCATATATACGGGAAATTGATATATAAAAAAGCAGTAGGACATATTCGCAATAATGGTAATAATGGGTTATATTAATAAATTGTTGTAAGTGATAATGAAATATGTTTAAGGGAATGTAAACTTGATCATAACATATGACATAAAACACAAAATCACTTAGTCCATTAAATATGTGTTATAGAATAATTTTTATTCATAAAAAATTAATGATTCATAATGGTGTTTAATATTTAATAATTAATCATGATCCATGAGACCATATCCATGATATATGACATGTGTATGTGGCATTCACATTTTAATGAAAAAAAATTCCATAAACATGGATCACAAACCAAACTACCAAAGTTTATAGGGTCCCCTAGTGGATTGGTTTAACGCCACATTCGTAAAGACATTGTAGTCAATTTTTAAGCCTACTCACAATGACTTTTGTCACATAATATGCATGGGATAACTACCTATGCACCACCATGGGATTGTTCCCACCACACATGAGTCCCTTATGTACTAGGATAATCACCCATGTACATTTGGCCTTTTGAAAATATCGCATGTACCCATCTGTGCTCATGATATATTTAACATTAGCCAATTTTTTATTGGGATATAATAGAGAATACATTTTCATGAAAATAATAATCCATTAATAGTTATCTGACAAGAAAATTATAATATTAATAGTCCTTTCATTGATTATCTGACTTGTGAGGAAGAATTGAGATACATGAACCATCATTTTGAAGTTATATTAATATTCCATCTATGGAAAAGAAGTGGGTGGTATTATAAGATCATGAACCAATTCAAACATAACCATCATTAATTCATATTGATAGAGATGAGAAATAATTTTATAAAATAATTTGAAATATAATTTGAAAAACAAGAAGAAATAACAATATAATTTTATAAAATTTAAATATTAAAAAATAATTGACCAATTAGAACATTATTTTCCCATAAAAATTTTAAAAATTGTAATTCAATTTATATGATGAATAAATAAATGATAGTGGGAATATATTCCAATGACTTATACATTTAACAATATCATTTTTTTCTCAATTTTGTATAAAGATAAAATGAAGACAAATAAATACTAGTTGATTGGATTTTTTTATACACAATGAAAAAAGTGTTTTATATTTTACAAATAGTTTTAACAACCATTATAGTATAGAAAATAATATTCATTATCTATTTTAAAAAACAAGGACATTGGTGAAAATGACAATAGTATAAAAAAATAAATAAATTCGGCTTTGATTATAAACAATCATTCAAATATTTTTAACTGAAGTGTTGGAAAATGTAATGAATACATGAGGAATCTAGAAAAAAAAATGTGATGAAAATATATTTGAATTAATATATAAATAAGATGTTATTGCACCAATTTAAATTGAAAAAATATACAATCCAGGTAAAAATATTTATTATAAGGTACTCTATTTCTTAATGACGTGACATGTTTTGTACAAACTCAAAAATCTTATATAATAAATGAATATTTATTAAATATTTCAACTAGAACCATATTTATAACTATTTAACTATATATATCCATTATAATTTTTAATTACACATTTACAATGAATTTTTTATTAATATTTATATTCAGTTGTTAATGGTTCTATTTTCCAAAACAATCTGGTTTGGAAATTTAGGTCCTTGAAACATGTATTTAGTTTAATCAAAGAGAAATTATTAATTATTTCTGATATATAAAATATATACTTTATATATAGTGGTATAACCATTTATTTAAGGTAGTGATATAAAAATCATTACTTCACTTTGTGGAGATGGTTGTGAGTACGTTAAAAAAGGCATTGCTTACATTTTTCAATTGTAGGAAAGAAATAAAGGTTATAAATAATTTAAATTTATTTATTCATAAATATATTATAAATAAAAATTCAATTTTAAAAATATAATTATACAACAGTTTACAAGGGATATTAATTAAATGGAATTATTTCGATTCATTGATCTAGTATTCCATATATATACATGATCACAGTTTATATTTTATATTAGATAGAAATGAGATAGAAAATGGTTCTAAAATTAAGGAAAAAATATTTATTGTATATATAATAATTAAATTATCTTTATATGCGTATAAATTATTTTATATAGGTATAAGTAGAATGAAACATTAAAATGGAATGTGAGAACACTTATCTATTTTCGGATACTCCCTATTGATAAAATAACTTAAGAAATATTAAGATCATCAATTTGGCAGAAAACAACATCTAATACATTAGGTGGAGGGTTTGGAATGTATTTTTTTCTGTTATTATAGTAACTAAGGTTCCCATGTGTTTTGTAGATGTGTGAAAAAGAGGTTCCCATTTATAAGTTTTAGGAATGATACCCTTGTAAATAATAAGTACATTAATTAATTATAAATGTATTTCTTATTTCATGTGTCTCTAATTTAGCTAAATTTTTATTATATGATTAGATAATAATGAAATCTACATACACTAGAATATGTAGGTTTTTTTGTGTTAATTTATTCCTAATAAAGTATTTTAATCGCCTCATTAACCATTTTAAACCATTCCGAGGAGATAAGGTTTATAATGTGGTATCTTTCTACTATGGATAAATATTAGTTTCATCATATATCATAATATTTATTAAGATAACATAAGATATGAAATACATATATAATGAATAAATTCATAATGATGGTGGAAAATAAATATAATATATATTAATGAAAACATGGAATCCAATTTTTTTTAAAAGGTATCTCTATATTATATAATTATTTTATTAACATTCTATACGTTTAAAAAACCACATAAGGAATATTCTATATTCTAATTAATGTATTATATAAAAATCACACTAAATAAATTTTTCAATTGTGTTAAAATCAATTTAATATGATAAAACACTATTCACATAAAAATATTTTCTTATTGAAAAATTACTCTATCACAATCAAATAAATTAATCATTATTACTAATAATTTTCCAATCAGTGTTACATTGATTAGTTTTTATAAATATATAAAAAATAATTTTTTATATATTTAGTACACTTTGTAATATAATATATCTTTTAAATAAATCATATATAATAATAAAATTTTTGTTTTAATGTAATTTATGTTTACCCATAAATAATGAAGATAATATATTACTTAATGAAATAATTGATATTACTTTTCTGTTTAATTTAATTTTCTTGGAATATTTTATATTTTTTCATTATAATAAATGATTATACATTTGTTTATGTGCAAGAAAATATATTGACTGTATATAATATTTTTTATGTTAAATATATTTTAAATTCTTAGTCTGTAACATTCCTCCCATTTAATTGAATTTCTCTCCCAAAATTCACTAACTCTACAGGGAAAAATTGATGGTACTTTTTCAACACTACATATTCACCTTACCAATTAGAATATTAATATTTATAGTATAACCATAATAATTGACAATGTGATTGGACTTCTTCAAAAAAAAAATTCCTCGATGATTTACTATTTCTATGGACTATTGTCAAAATAATGACTGTGATTTAGTGGTATAACCTATGAATTTTAAATTATTGGCCGACTATTTATTTACCTTTGAAAAAGTGATAAATGTATGGCTATAAAACGTTAGAGTGGTGCAGTCAATGTTCCACATGATAATCCTTATATAGTACCCTAAAGAAGGACTCCATGGTATAGTGATAAAAATAAATTCCATACATACCATGTTGAAAAAAATTTATATGAGAATATTTTTTATAATACAATATCATATTCTAATAATTATATCTAAAAGTAATATCCCAATACATGAATCATAAAGGATTAGTTCCTATGAGGACTAGCTACATAAAAAACTAAATTTACGACATGAGTTAAAAATTTTAAATAAATTTTCAATAGTGGAATCCATTATAGACATTAATAAGTTAGACACATTTTCATAACCTAGGGATTATAATCTTATGAATGAGTTGATCTCATATTCTCATTAATGTAAACCACTTCAACGTATCATTAGTGGTCAGATCATAATAAAGAACGAGAACATGAGTGGGAAAAAAGTTATTATTAAATAAAATTGAATTATATGAGTACTATATAACAGTGATATCATAAAATGTAATTTCAACTTTTCTAAATTATACCAAGTTAAATTTTTAGGAAACCAAAGATAATAAAAATGAGAAATTGGGCATAATCAATGTCATAATGATGTGAAATGTCATTAAAATGAAACATAACAATAACCAATTATAATAAAAATAGGAAAAAATAATAAAACATTAGAGAAATAATTTATAAATGCTACCTATAACATTATGGATGCGGTGAGACTAAATTATTCAAATAATAGGTCAAGAATCAATACAAGTTTCCCACAATCATAGTGGAGTATACATCACTTTCTAATTAAAATTGAAGAGTGAGCATAATTTTTGATCCCCATAATTATATCAGGATATGAAATTCATTAAAAAATAAATTTGAGGCTGATATAATTTCCCACTAATCACATAATAATAATTGATACATATATGTTCCATTAGAATATGAAATCCTTCCAATGTAAAACATTAGTAAATTAAACCATTGAAATCATCGAGTTTCTTGAAAAAAATTTCCATGAACAATGAAAAATAAATTAAAATAAATATAAAGGATATTGACTTAATAGAACCCCACAGTAACATAAGAAGAATAATTTATATTTTCATATATGAAAAGAACACCATTATGATCGTTGAATAAGTCATATGAAAATTAATAGGGAATACCACTTTCTGAATGGCATGAAAACCCCATTAAACATTTTTAATTTAAATAATGGACATGATCTGGATAAAATATTTTAATAGAAATAATAAAAATAAATAGTTTTAATTAAAAAATTATAGGAGAATAATCATATAAATAAAAATATTTTAGACGTTATAAAAATATACGAAAAATACTTTTTTACAACCTGGGACTTTATAATCAGTTTTGAAATCATGAATATATTTTAAAAATAAAATATATACAATAATGTAATATTTTAACACTTAATTATATTTTATAAATAATTAAAATACAAAACCAATAGAAAAATAATGTTGATACACCAGAAGGAAGAAAAATAGAGTTCTTTATAAACATGAGAAATATTCATAACAATGTCAAAATATTATTGGTATGAAATTCGTCAAGGTGGAAGAATTTAGTCATATGTATAATATTCCCATTAGTGAAATATAATGACCAATTTAAAATCATATGGTAAAATATATAATGAATAAAATAATGTTTTTTATTAATTGGAATTATAAATCATTGAAGGGATATTTGAGTTATCCAAAAGACATGACGAATTTAGTAGGAATGTAATACCAAAAAAATTAGAATGGGATCACAATGTGGATATTTAAATAAAATATATTGAATATAAATTTCTGATAAAATAATTAAATGGTAAATAAATATTTACACCAAAATAAGAAAACATGTAGTCGATAACCAGGATATATCAATGTAATAAAATCAGGTTACAAAAATCATATCAACAGTGATATCTGTTAAAGAGAGTTACATTTAAATATATAAGTTGTTACATCCCAGGTAAATAAATAATATTACATTCTAATGTTTATCAATATTTGTGAATAAAATTTAAATACTACTTTTAAGGGAGTGATATTCTCGATGGCGTACCCAATACGAAACAACGATTTTATTTGAAATCATATGTTTCATACTAATAATATAATAATATTATAATACTTAACGCCTAACTGTTGTAATTGAGGGAATGAACAGAAATAACTAGAAATTTATTATATATTTTCTTTAAATATTTTTACATTTATCCAATAAATTTTAGAGGCTTAAAATCCAAATGAATCCAATTTTTTAAAAAAAATACTCTAATATATATAAAAGATTGTTTTACCGCCTTTTGATGGCGAACCATTTTTAAATATATCTTTTGACGATTTTAAAAGATATATTTTTCAAAATAAACTTATTCTTTATGATTGGGACATTGAAATTTACTTTGGATATATTTCTGTTATTTTTCTGATAATGTTCATTTTTTAATGAATAGTGAAAAATGTGGTATTTTAATTCAAAACCTCTTTTTAATCTAATTTATTTATATAGTTATATTATATTTTTAACTGGTTTTAAAGTTAAATTAGAATATATTTTTACCATTTAATATAATGGTGGTCATTGGAATTAATTTCACTTTGAAATTGGACTTAAACTAGTGTCAATCTTTTGATATATATTTTTTCATAAAAACACGATATTTGTTCTGCAGCAGAAATTAATTATTAAATTAATTATTGTAACTTATATGTTTTGAATTTAGTAAAATAGACATCATTTTTGAATTCGGAATATCTAATATATCTTAGGGTGACATTTTGGTATTTATCTAAAAAACATCAATTTTTTATGAATAGTGAAACCACTAAGTGGTACTTAAAAAAACTGATTTTTCATTTAAATGAAATTTTACCACCTATGTGTTTTGAATTTCAAAAATCATACATACATGGTCGTCATTAGGAAGTAAAATTTGGTTCAATGGGATTAAAATAAATTTTTTGTGAATATTAACTTCTATGTTTTTAATACCGATTAGAGGAAATTAGTGTAGTTTAAGGTAAAAATAATGTTTTAATAATATGAAATGACCTTGACACATGTCCTACCCTTATTGTATGTGTCATGGCCGATTAAAACAACCCATGGGTCTATTTTTGTGACCCCATGGAGCCACTTGGTTAAGATAATGACATTAATGCCTTTTTTAAGTAAAAGTAAAAATGACACAAACATGTATTGTTTTACTAAAAAAAATTACACGAGGTTATACAAGTCGTATTTGTGAATATAAATAGTAATTGGAAATCTAAAAATATTTCCTACATCATAGTATTTTTTTTATAATTATTGAAATTAAATAAATTAAATTATTTATGACATCATGATGATGCAGTGATAACCTCATTATTTAACGATTTAAATAAAATGGAATGATACTGTAAAATCTAAGACCTACACATGTCAAAAACCTATTGGATGAGTATATTTATAACCCTTATCAAATTATCCTCAAAATAAATCAATGTAGGACCATTAAAATCCTAAACTCATATGAAAATAATGTAACATTTTATAACTTTCCATTAGTGCCCCTCCTCATCTAAAATAAAAGTCCCCCAACTCTACCACCTTACCCACACCTCTAAAGCCTTTGTCTTGGACAACCCCTGATCATATTATCTCTCCACATACCTATCCTCATCCTAGAATCCTTACCTCAGACAGGAAGCTCTTCAAGTAACCCTTTTGGTTCAAACCAAAGGGAGTTACCCGATTTTAAGGTAATGTCTTCACTTGTGTTCTTTTGTTTTATTTTGCTTCTCCAACCCCATAAACTCCTTTTATTCATTTCTTTTGTAACAACTACAGTATCTTAAATATAATAGGATGTTGTTATAAGAATTATTAGAGCAACACTTACACACACCTACATCTAATGGTTAAATAACATACTGTTTCTATGGATGGTGAATTTCTGCCTTATGAAACGATGATTGTTCAATATTCTTTTAAAACATTAAAAGGTGGCCATTAAGATGTCAATATATTTATATATGATATATAATATGATTATGATTTCCTTAAGCTTCTGTAATTTCCATTAATGGAATACCTTTATGGGTTCCATTATGGGTAAACACGATATCTTCATTTTAGGAAGTGCGGATTACCACCCCCTCAAAGTGATTTGATTCGTTAATACTATATGTGGTATGTATAAAGGATAGATTTAATGATATTATATATGATACCATACTGTAATTATAATACTATTATGTATAATTATGTTTTAATTTCATTAAATATGAAATATAAATGAAAGTAGCCCTCATGCGTACATACGGCTTACCGTCTCCATGAACGGTGCATTTCATTCCTTACCTCTAAATGTTATGTAATATTATAAATTCTTTTATATAATGGATATATATGATATATATGATATCTACATAATTAATATAGTTCTGGAGATAATGGATATTTTACCACATGAACAAACTTGTGATTATAAAGAGTTTATTTTTGACTCAAGTAACAATGATCGACAAAACGACCATTATTAACTTAAAATATTACATTGTTTTCATAACATTGTAATAAGTGATATAAAAGTAATAATGAACCTGAAAAAAATTCTTAATCAATTAAAAATTAACTCAAGTTTATTATTCAGGAGGTTATAGAACGATCGAGTCAAGTCGGACCCGAGGTAAGGGATCATGCCTCTCTCTTTATTTTTAAGTACTCTTTTTATGTAACATACATTATGATCCTCTTTCTTATGTTTGGGGAAGTTATTTTATATTAATCTTTCTGTAAATTTTATGCTAATATGATGATAGACCCTATTTTTTTTCATTAATCCATTTTTGGAAGTTTTATGTGGCGCCGTTAGGCTGCCGAATTTTCTTAAGGGGATTTTTATCTCACATTTTATTCCTGTGAGATTCTTGCTACATTGGCAACTATTTAATTTTTGTGTGGTGTATATAATGCATATTATATACTATTTGTATAATATACTCTCATTTATGGGTAGTTACATCTTCATTGTATGACCCTTCTTTCATGGGGTGTACATTTTGAAAGTTTCCCAAATCGGTAAGGGAACCATTCACCCTCTTATTTTTAAAAGACTTATTTTGTTATATCTTTTAATTTACATCTTTTTATGTTGGGATATGTTCTTATATATCCTTATAGATGTAAATATTTTTTACAAGTGATGAGATACCATTTTTTCTCTCATCAACTAATTTTATGAATTTTAAAGTGACGTTGTTAGGCTGTCGAATTTTACCAAGGGAACTTCTTAACTCAATTTCGATTTCTTTGGGTTCAACATGTAGTTATTGAATATATCATCCTTTGAATATGTGTGAATGACCATTGATTTTTTTACACTTAATATCCATTTATATTGGGTGTATTTATATTTGTCACACATAATTATGAGATTGTTTTATCTTTAATTTAATGATACATTCTTTATAAGGGATTTCATCTCATTTTACATTTCTATTGAGACATAATTGTTGTTATAAACCAATTCACTCTAATATGGTGTATATACTGTCCCTTGGAATATTATATCATGAATCCATTTATTCTCATGATATTATAATGTTTTGATTAAATGTTATTCCTAAATAATGTTATTCAAGTGTCTCTCATTTTGTTAAAAACCCATTAACATAAATATCGTTTTGAATGTTTTAATGATTTATTCTTATAAATATTTCTCATTAATATCCATGTTTTCAAAATGTTTTTAAGGATTTAATTATATGGATATTAATGGTTTAAAATCTTAAAAACATAAAAGTGGTCTGGGACACTTTGATACAAAAATAACTTTATTATTTGTTTTAAATGGTTTTGAAAATGGTTTTTAGAATAGATTCATTATCATAAAATGTTATATTGTTATTGAAATGTGGTAATGTTATCATTAATTTATGCTTAAGTTATGTGCTATGATTATGTTATGGTTCTTGGGAATTGTTTATGAAGATGGGTGGTTCTGTGATAAACTAAGGGTGGGTGAGCCCGATATAGCTCTCCAATGCATTGGGTAACGCGAAGGGGTTAAACGTTAAGGATTCTATGAAGAGAATTAGGAAATATACTATGATGGGTATTCCAAATGTAACAAAGAGGGTTACTCCCTACGTAAGAATGTCATGAATGCCTCATGTTACATTTATGTCTTATGATTTCTATGATTTATTCATGATTTGATGAGGTATGTTAAAGTGATTATGTTTTGTGAGTAAAGTATGATTTCATACATGGTATAATGTTTTCATTTCTTACTTTTATATCCCTTACTAAGATTTTTATTCTCATCCTAGGTTTTTGAAATGTTTTTTATAGGTCAAGGGAATGGTACATGATATGATGATAGTGTCAAGGAAGTGTCAAGAAAGAATCCATGTTTTATTTTTAATATGTTTCCATTCATGGAAAAATGAATACTATCTTTTATGTAACAACTTTTTTTAAATGTGGAAAGTAATTCATATTTTATGATCTAATTCTCAAAAAATCTAAACCTGAAAAGATCCTCAATGTGTAATCTTTTAATAACTCAAGATTTAGTAAGGTTTAAGGATGGGGACTTATAGTTTGTATCAAAGGTCGGTTTAGATAACTTTAATGGTTAGGATATTCTATATGCATAAGTGACATTACCATAATGGTTAGGATTTCATAAAGAGTAATAGCTTTAGATAATGTGAATGAGTATGTATATCTTATTGTTTCTCTTCCTCGTTAGTACATGATGGTTTTATTGATATACTCAAATTTACATTTCTGTTTTAGTGAATGGACAGATCTAGCAGGCACCAAAGTGACAATAGGTTTGAATGAAACTGTGGTGGTTCTCTGATTAAGAGACTGGATGAAATGGGGGATTTAATGAGGAATCTTGTGGTTGTTCTAAACCAACTATCAAGGAGTCATGATCAACCACATGAACCTTGGTATGTTCTGTAATGCATCATGTACAAGATGACCAATCGATGTGGATGTTCGGGTAATAATTATAATGGTAACCATTAAGGTTTATATAATCCTTACATTTTAGGTATTTATGGGTTACTCTATGATATGATGGAAAATGAAAGGCATGAGATAAACTTGAGGTTAAAATATTATATGATTAAGTTTCAGGATTTTATCTAGTTTTGGGTAATGTTTTAAGAATTATATGGTTTTGGAAAAGGGATAACACATAGACCGTGTGACAACCCGTTACGTCGGATGAAGCTGCGGGAATCGAACCCACAACCAAAGTGCGACTGGTGTTTATTTCCTACCACTAGACTACATGAAGTCCCTGGTTAGTTTGATAAAAAAAACTTATTTTATTTAGATGATTTTATGAATCAAGAGTAAGGTTATTTTGGGTTATCTATGGAAATTATTAACCTATCAAGGAGGATATGTGATTTGGTTAATTACTTTTCAGTATGAGACTTTAAGAGCAACTGGTGTTATTTGGAGATATATGTTAATTTGTACCTTGGGAGACTATGTGATTAAATCCTTCAAATATTTGTGTTTCAATCTTAGTTCAGTTTACATTAAAGAATTTTATGGAAAAATTGTTAATCGAATGGTCTTTGTTAAACTTTGGGGTTTTTTTGAAAACTTTTGGAGATTAGGAGTCGTTTTTCTTTTTGTAAAAAACAATATCCTGTTTGGGTATTATCTTATCTCGTACTAAACTTTTTGGTTTGGTTTTTGTTGATTATAGTACTCTTAATGCGAACATGTCTTCCTAAATACTCATCTTTTGGAGAAAATATGAGTTTGATTAAGGAATCTAGTAAAAGTTGAAAGTCTATGTGACAAGTAATATTGTTTCATTATGATTTAGTTAAGATCAAAAATAAATTTCTCAATTATGAGTAACATAAAACAAAAATTTTGTCTGTTAACTTTTCCTACCGGTGAATCTAATACCGTTTAACCCATCACATGCTTGTGATTTTCTTATGGTTAACTTTCTCCTAGACATTTTTAATATCACTCTCCATTAGAAAATGTCCCTTTGTTTGTTTCCTCCATATCCATATTTTCATACTAGGAATCCTAGTATGGGTTAACTCGAGTGAACTTTGTACTTCTCTTCCATTCTTTTTAAGAGATTATTTTACTGACTCTTGTTCCGATGTGGGACTTTCAATGGAGTTTCCAAGCCCAATTTTGAAATTGCGAGGATGCAATTCCCAATAGGGGGGAAGGATGTAACATCCCAAGTAAATAAATAATATCACATTCTATTGTTTATCAATATTTGTGAATAAAATGTTAATACTACTTTAAAGGGAATGTTATCCTCGATGGTGTACCCAATACGCAACAACCAGTTTCTTTGAAATCTTACGTTGCTCACAAATAATATAATAATAGTACAATAGTTAACGCCTAGTTGTAGTAATGGAGGGAATGAACAGAAATAACTACAAAACTGTTACATATGTTTGTTAAATATTTTTACATTTATCCAATAAATGTTAGAGGCTTAAAATCCAAATGAATCCAATTTTAAGAATAAATACTCTAATATTTTTAAAAGATTGTTTTACCGCCTTTTTATGGAGAACCATTTTTAAATATATCATTTCACAATATTATAAGATATATTTTTTCAAAATAAACTTATTCTTTATCATTGGGACATTTAAATTTACATTGGATAAATTTCTGGTATTTTTCTGATTATGTTCATTTTTTAATGAATAGTGAAAAGTGTTGTTTTTTAATTCAAAACCTCTTTTTAATCTAATTTATTTATATAGATAGATTATCTTTTTAATTGTTTTTATAGTGAAATTAGAATATATTTTTACCATTTAATCCAATGGTTGTCATCGAAATTAATTTCACATTGAAATTAGACTTAAACTAGTGTAAATCTTTTGATATATATTGTTTCATAAAAACACTCTATTTGTTCTGACCGTGGAAATTAATTATCAAATTAATTATTTTAACTTATATGTTTTGAATTTAGTAAAATATGAATCATTTTTGAATTCATAATATCAAATATATCTTAGGGTGAAGTTTTGGTATTTTTCTGAAAAACATCAATTTTTGATTATTAGTGAAACCACTATGTGGTACTTAAAAAAACTGATTTTTCGTTTAAATGAAATTTTACCACCTATGTGTTTGTAATTTCAAAAATCCACCATACATGGTTGTCATTATGAAGTAAAATGTTGTTCAATGGGATGAAAATAATTTTTTGGCGAATAGTAACTTTTCAGTTTTTAATCACGATTAGAGGTAATTAGTGTAGTTTAAGGTAAAAATAATTTTTTAATAACATGAAATGACCTTGAAACATTTCCTACCCTTATTTAATGTGTCATGCCCGACCAAGAAAACCCATGGGTCGATTTTTGGTACCCCGTGGAGCCACTAGGGTAAGATAATGACATTAATGCCTTTTTTAAGTAAAAGTAAAAATGACACAAACATGTATTGTTTTATAAAAAACAATTTACATGGGGTTATACAAGTAATAGTTTTGACTATAAATAGTCATTGGAAAGCTAAAAATATTTCCTACATCATATTATTTTTATATAATTGTTGAAATTAAATAACTTAAATTATTTATGACATCATGATGATGTAGTGATTACCTCATTATTTAACGATTTCAATAAAATGAAAAGATAATATAAAATATAAGATAAACATGTCAAAAACCTATTGGATGAGTATATTTAGAACCATTATCACATTATCCTCAAAATAAATCAATTTGGGACCTTTAAAATCCGAAATTCATATGAAAATAAAGTAACATTTTATAACTTTCAATGAGTGCCTCTCCTCTTCTCTTATAAATGTCCCCCACCTATACCACCTTACCCACACCTCTCAAGCCATTGTATCGGCCAACCCCTGCCAATATCATCTCTCCACATACCTCTCCTCATCCTAGAAGCATTACCTTAGACATAAAGCTCTTCAAGAAAACCTTTTGGTTCAAACCAAAGGGAGTTACCCGATTTTAAGGTAATGTCGTCACTTGTGTTCTTTTGTTTTATTTTGATTCTACACCACCCTAAACTCTTTTTATTCATTTATTTTGTAACAAATAAAGTATCCTAAATATACTAGGATGTTATTATAAGAATTATTAGTGCTACACTTACACACCCCTACATCTAATGGTTAAATAACATACTGTTTCTATGGATGGTGAATTTCTGCCTCACGAAACGATGATTGTTCAATATTCTTTTAACACATTCAAAGGTGGCCATTAATATGTCACTATATTTATATATGATATATAATATGTTTATTTTTTCCTTAAGCTTCTGTATTTTTTATTTATAGCATACCTTTATGGCTTCCATTATGGGTAAACGTGATATCTTTATTTTAGGAAGTGCGGACTACCGCCCCCTCAAAGTGATTTGATTCGTTAATACCATATGTGGTACGTATATAGGATAGATTTAATGATATTATATATGATACCAAACTGTAATTATAATACTATTATGTATAATTATGTTTTAATTCCATTAAATATGAAATAGAAATGGAAGTAGCGCTCATGCGTACATACAACTTACCGTCTCCATGAACGATGCATTTCATTTCTTACCTCTAAATGTCATGTAATATTATAAATTCATGTATATAATGGATAAATATGATATATATGATATCTAAATAAAGAATATAATTTTGGATATAATGGATATTTTACCTCATGAGCAAACATGTTATTATAAAGAGTTTATTTATGAATCAAGTAGCAATGATCGACAAAACGACCATTATTAACATAAATTATTACATAGTGTTCATAACATTGTCATAAGTGATATAAAAGGAATAATGAAAATGAAAAAAAATTCTTATGCAAGTATAAATTAACTCACGTTTATTATTCAGGAGGTCAATGAATGATCGAGTAAAGTCGGACCCGAGGTAAGGGATCCTACCTCTCTCTTTATTTTTAAGTACTCTTTTTATGTAACTTACTTTAAGCTCATATTTATTATGTTTGGGGAAGTTATTTTAAATAACTATTTCTGAAATATTTTTTCTAATATTATGAGAGACCCTATTTTATCTCATCAATCCATTTTTCAATGTTTTATGTGGCGCCGTTAGGCTGCCGAATTTTCATAAGGGGATTTTTATCTCACTTTTTATTTCTGTGAGATTCATGCTACATTGGAAACTATTTACTTTTGTGTGGTGTATGTAATTCACATTATTTTTATATTTTTATAATATATTCTCATTTATGGGTAGTTACAGCTTTATTGTATGACCCTTCTTTTATGGGGTGTACGTTTCGAAAGTTTCCCAAATCTATAAGGGAACATTTCACCCTCCTCTTTTTAAACGACATCTTTTGTTATGTCTTTTAATTTACATCTTTTTAGGTTGGTATATGTTCTTATGTGTCCTTATAGAATTAAATTTTATGTTCAAGTGATGAGATACCATTTTCTCTCTCATCAACTAATTTTATGAATTTTAATGTGACGTCGTTAGGCTGTCGAATTTTACCAAGGGAACTTCTTAACCCAATTTCTATTTCTTTGGGTTAAACATGTAGTTATTGAATATGTCATCCTTTGAATATGTGTGAATGACCGTTTATTGTTTTACACTTAATATCCACTTATATTTGGTGTATTTATATTTTTCACAAATAATTATGAGATTGATTTATCTTTAATTAAAGGATACATTCTTTATAAGGGATTTCATCTCATTTTACATGTGTATTGAGAATTCATTGTTGTTATGAACCAATTCACTCTTATATGGTGTATATACTATCCCTTAGAATATTATATCATGAATCCATTTATTCTCATGATATTATAATGTTTTGAATAATGCTATTCCTTAATTATGATATTCAAGTGTCTCTCATTTTGTTAAAAACCCTTTAACTAAAATGTCATTTTAAATGTTTTATTGATTTATTATTATAAATATTTCTCATTAATATCCATGTTTTCAAAATGGTTTTAAGGATTTAATTATATGGATATTAATGGTTTAAAATGTTAAAAACTTCAAAGTGGTATAGGACACATTGATTCAAAAATAACTATATTATATGTTTTAAATGGTTTTTAAATTGGTTTTTAGAATGGATTAATTATCATAAAATGTTATATAGTTATTGAAATGTGGGAATGTTATATTTACTTTTTTCTTACATTATGTGCTATGATTGTGTTATGGTTCGTGGGCATTGTTTATGAAGACAGGTGGTTCCGTGATAAACTAATGGGGGGTGAGCCCTATACAGCTCTCCAACGCATTGGGTAATGCAAAGGGGTTAATCGTTACAGGTTCTACGAAGAGATTTAAAAAATATACTGTGATGGGTATTCCAAACGTAACCAAGAGTTTTACTCCCTACGTAAGAATGTTATGAATGCCTCAAGTTACCTTTCTGTCTTATTATTTCTAGGATTTATTCATGATTTGATGAGGTTTGTTAAAGTGATTATGTTTTATGAGTAAATTATGATTTCATACATGGACTAATGTTTTCATTTAGTACTTTTATATCCCTTACTGAGCTTTTTATGCTCATCCCAGGTTTTTGAAATGTTTTTCCCAGGTCAAGGGAACGGCACATGATATGATGATAGTGTCAAGTATGTGTAAAGAAAGAATCCATGTTTTATTTTTAATATGTTTCCATTGATCGAAAAAATGAATAATATCTTTTATGTAACAACTTTTTTTAAATGTGGAATGTAATGAAAGTTTTAGGATCTAATTATCTAAAACTCTAAACCTGAAAAGATCCTCAATGTGTAATCTTGTAATAACTCAAGATTAAGTAAGGTTTAAGGTTGGTTCCTTATATAAGTAATAAATAAATATTAAATATGAATTAATTATATTAATGTGTATAAATAAATACATTAGGTATTTATCAAACCAAATCAAATATATAATGTTTCAAAATAGGTAATATGTCTTATAAAATTAAATTCTTGGAAAAAAACTCCATTAACTAAAATCATGAATAGAAAAATTATTTCTATACTCTTGTAAAATGAAATAAATTGCAATCATAAATTTAAAATAATTATCTAAATATATCACCTTTCATACAATAAATTTTTAACACTTTATAATAAATATGTATCCGATATAATGTTTATTTTTATTAACATATGGTATATTTTTTTAAGATTATTTGTTATTTTCATGTTTTGTGTTGATATGGATGATTCATAATTAATGGGTAAAATTTAATAATTCTAGTATAATTAAATATAGAATTATATTTTATAATTAATTAATCCAAAAATCCAATTTATTTTGGTGAAATAAATGAATATAGATTGCAAATAATAAAATAATAATGAACAAGTTTCAGTGTTTCTGGTGATAGAAATATGGTTTAAAAGTAAATATATTTAATAATAATAAACTTCTATAGAATTATTTAATAATAATTATTAAATTATTATTACATTATATTAAAAGTATGATACATTAGTTCAACATTATTGTTATAAATATTACTAAATCTTTCATATTTTTGGAAAAACTATCCCAAATTAGAGCATGTTATAATGATTTAATGAGTAAGGAAATAATTTTATTCAATAAAAATGTATCATTAACATAAGAATAAAAATCTCATAAATATCAATTTACATAATTAAATCAATCATATAACAATCCATTTACAGTGATGATGGAAAATAAAAATCATCCTTCATGGAGGTATTTTTTATATGTACACATGATCCATGTAGTTTTGGTTTTCAAAGTTGAAAAAAAGGAATAACTAATCCCCTATTCATTAATATATAAAATTTATATAATCTAAATAAAAATAATGTGATTATATTATGTTTAATAGATAATTTTTTGTTTACTATTTTTATTAATAATATACAAAGGATTAAGATATACATTCGTTGAGAAAATTTGATTAGTATTGGAAATATTCGTAGAAATAGAGACCATAGAGTAACTTATTAAATGTAGACTATTATAAAAAAACTATACGAATCTACTAGTATAAAATTAGATGAATTTTATAATGAATTTTTTTGGTATATGATTATTATGAAGTGTTGGATGTGATCCCTTTTATTAAGCGAGGATATAGTTAATTTTGGAAGCACACATTTGATTTGTATAGTGGTATGTCACTATTCCACAGTAAAATGGTCAAACAATGTAAACTACCCAAGGGGGGGTATTTATATGATCACTATAATCCTTATACATTGAGGGATATTATTTAAATGTTTTATATCTGTTACAATTTTTAAATTTCATTTTACACTTTAATTTTATAGAACAACCTAATAATTTATTTTCATGTAATAAATTTTAATAATCAAAATAAAATATGATATTATTTTATGTTTTGAAATTTTTAATCGAAAAAATATAAACAATATTTTTAGAAAACCTATTCATGGGTTTTAAAATATATTTTAATAATTCATTGATAGCCTAGATAAATATTGTTTTTAGAAGTTTTTTTAAGATTTATGTTTATTCAGACATTAAAATTAATATTGTTATTAATTTAAATATTATAACATTTATGATAATATTTTTTTGTGTCATTAAAATAAATATGAATTTCATGAACTATTTTTTATGGTCTTCATAATATAAACCAAAATCAGTCCTAACATGGCCTAAAGGACGTTCTTGATTGTTTGGGGCTGATGAGTAGTATCTAGGTATCATAAACAAACACAACAGAATTAGTACACCAAAAATATATCTCAACAAGACAATGAAGTGTAATTGAATCAATAAAAATGAGGTATTTCAAGCCCCATATTGGACAATTATATCTCAATTATATGGATAAGTGACTCAAAAATGGTATGTTTTTAAAATTCATCCCATAAAATCATCAAGGAAAATAAAAAATAACTATGCAACTACTAGATCATAATCTCTAATGGTTACTTATAAATACCATTGTCCGCCAATCAGGGCAGCCAACCATCACCAAGAACTGCATTCCATTTTTCTAGTCCTTGTATAATAATATATATAAACTTTTGATGTAAAAGTTATGGTGTTAGAAACTAGAGCCTTGTAGGATTCCATTAGTCATACTATTTTATTTCCATATCAAATAAATCAAATGTTCTCAATTTAATATATTAAATGAAATGAAACGTTATTCACAATACATAATCATAACATGTTTTTCAAAAAAAAATTAATGGCTATTATAAAATGCGTAACAAAAGGTTTTAGAAAAAGGATGTCAAACACATCATTAAAAAAATTGGCAATAATATTAATTTATATAAAAACAATAATGAATAATAATTTATATTAAACACCTAGATGTATAGATCATTTATAATCATTCAACCATGGTTATGAGTCCTATGTTTTTTATAGTATAATGTTTTCCAATAAAATCAGTGAACTATGGATATAGGTGTTTATATATATATATATATATATATATATATATCCAAAATTCATGTGAAAATACAATAAAAACCCATTATTTTAACTCCCTTCTCTCTATACAACTTTCCATTTTTGTAAGTCATCCCATTTTTAGATATAGACAATACACGACTAGCATGTGTTCTCCCCACTAATAATACCCGGATCCCATGTGAATCAAGGTATATAAATAATACAAGGGGATGTTATTCTTCCCATTAAAACTCAATTCTTTCAATCATCCCTATATTAATGTTTCAAAAAATTCCTTTTTATTTCCAAAATCGACATGAAATGGTTTTCATTAAAACCCCATGCACTTCAAATAGATTCATTTCATTTAAAATCATAAAAGCGTTCATTCTATTTATTCAAAATAGTATTTATCCTAATCATACATTAAATAAAAAATTTGAATTCATGATAATTTTTGGAAAATAAACTCTTAATATCAAAATACATTTTCATAAATTTTTTATCACACATAGCATTCCATTCTATATTTTTTTTAAAAAGGACTCAATTTAGGACTTAAAAAATTATATTTAAATTTTATATTATGTAAAATAGAATGGTTGAAAATGACTAGATTTTCATAATGAAACCACCTACCTCAATCAATATCAACAATAACCCATAAAAATCCACTAAATTGGTTTTTAAGTCTAGATCTTACAAGAAGGGAACAAATAATGACATTTACAAAATAAAAAATAAAATCCAATAAAAATCTAGATATCCAAACAATTAGTAGATATAAAAAACATGGGATAAAGAATTTAATAAAATAACCACGGCTTGAATACCGATAGAAATTAAACCATTTGAATGACACTTTAATCTTTGAATAAAAATTTTCAATGAAATAAAATCTTTTATGAAGGCTCTCTAAAATGGTTAGGGATAAATGGGGTCAAGTGAGATGTGATTCAAAATAAAATAGATATTAAAAATAGAAGTATGATACTACTATGTAGTTTCTCGTCCACATAGATGGCTCTGGATAACTGCAATTTCATATATAAAACATATCATCTCAGAGACTATTCAATGTATCATAATGGTGTGGTGTATTTTAAAAAACGTAAACATAAAAAATAGTTCATATATAAAACATATAATATCACCCTTTGTTCATACTAAAATTTACCCATTATAAAAATATCACACATAATAAAATTAATTATAACCTTATGGAACAAAACATAAGAAATGGAAATATTTGATGCTCAATAGGGTTAAACATGTGAGATAAAAAATATTATCATTAGAATATGTGTATTAGAACATGAGCATAACATATTAAAACCATACCCTTGATATCTAAGATCATAAACCTGAGTCATAAAATAATTATTTTAATTTAAAAAGACATTGAACAAAAGAAAATTAACAAAATTGATCCATGATAACATTACATTGTCAAAATACCTAGAATCATGACATACACATATGAATATTAATTATTTCCATAGTCATAAAGGATCACTATCATAGATATAATAGGGTAATGGGTTCACTCCACAATCCAGCATAACATTCATGGTCAAATCTAAAGACCATCATAGTACACAAATTATCTTACTAAACTAGGTCCACATCCCATTACACTCATATCTCTCTCATGAGATATAAATAATTACCCAATGAATTTGATGGAGATATAGTTCACACACATCACATAATGAAAATCATTTGTATAATTTCCGAAAAATCAAAAAACATTCATCAATTCATCAACCATGAAATGAAATAAGTTCCATAAACATTTCAAAAAATTGTAATGTGTGGAAAAGAGACAATTATAATAATCATTTCATTATTTAATCATTTTATAATTGGAAAAAAGTTGATGGCTTCATAACCATTTTCTAATTGTGTAACCAGTTAAGGATAATTATGTTTCTTAAAAATGATGTAATAATAATTAATAACCATTTAGAGAATGAATACTAATGGTATACTTGGATCATAACCCAAATAAGTCATATTTATCATCAATGTATTTAATTATTGGTAAAAAATAGAATTGAAATATTTTTTAAAACACTTATTGAGTAAAATAGTGTTTTCAAATTGAAATGCACTTATTAAATTATAAAAAAAATTGAAATAATTTTTTTAAAAAATAACCTTGAAAAATTATAATGTATTATTTAAAAATCATTTGAAATATTTAATGAGTAAAATATCCATTACTCTTTGAAAAAAATTTATTAAAACATAGGAAAATTTTCAAATCCATTTCGTTGAAAATAACCATTGAAGACATACTATGTTAGATTTGAAAATAATTTAATACATTTTGTGTTGAAAATAACCTTCAACATATAGAAACAATATTTAAAATACAAATAACATTAAAAATACAATTTATATAATGTAAACATGTAAAAATATTAACTAATATTTAAAAATCATTTAAAACATTTCTTGCAGAAAATATACATTACACTTTGAGAAATAAATTTTTATAAAATAAATAATGTTTAAAATATATTTCATTGAATATAAACTTGTAATATTTTAACATAAATTACAAGTAAATCATTTTTATGATGTTACAAAATTTTATTAGTGACATACATTCTAGGATGAATATTCATTCACATTTTCATTGAAGACAAAAGGAGCGTTGTCTTGAAAAATGACATGAAGATTTAACTCAAAATTTTTTGTAGCAAAAAAAAACACGGTTATAAATTTCATAAATAAAAAAGTTTCAAAATGTAATAAAATTTAAAACTAATATATAAAACATGATTTGGGTCAGGAAATGAGTATTTGACTGAAAAGATAAATAAATGTGATTTTTTATAAACACATTATTTTGGACTCATGAGTCCATAGAAAGTATAAAATTAATGGAAAACATGTATTCTCATAAAATAACCATAGTATAAGAAAAATCATTAGTTTATTGAGATATGGATAATAATATTTTATTATCAAAAATATAATTCTAAAAAAACATGATAAACAGTTATATTTTATCATAAAATCATTACCATTAATGTAACATTTAATTATATTCCAAATGAAAGAAAATCATTAATTCAAACATAAAATATCTATTTAATAAATAAATTCATGAAATTACCTGTCAATGGGGTTGTATATATACCTCATAAAATATGATAGGTGAATAAAATATCATATATATCAAGGATGAAAAATAAAGATGAATATACCTTTATGTTTTGGTATTTTTTGAAGCCTAAACCTCATTAAAGAGATATAATAAATTGGACATATATATCGCTTTAATGATTATAATAAGAATCATAAAATACATAGTTGAACCTTAATTTTTCATTTTTTGTCACAACGTGTCAATATGTGTATCGTGAGTGTGTTTGAAGTGGTGATTTATGGAGATTTATTATGGATACATATTATAACATTGTATTTCATGCATGGAAAGTTTTATTGAAATAGCATTGGATGTCACACTTGTTCATTTCATGTCATTTAAAATTGTGATGATTGTTCTGCTGATCTTCAATACCAAAGATTTCACCCACTGAGGACAGATAGATTACAAAATGTGTAGAATATTTAATGAAGATAAACTTGGGATTTAAGGTTAAGAGATTATATTTTTAATTTGAATGATAAGTATTTATATTTTAATTTTATACTTATAGTATTTCTATGTAAATTTCATGGTGGAAGACATAAAAAAAGTCGTGTCTAACCCATATGGCATCTTAGGCCACCAAAAAAGGGTAGATGCAGGACATGTAGGTCAACCACGAACAAGGGAGGGTCCCTAGCCATACTCTTAGGTAGAATAGTACCCACATGGAGTGACATAGCTAGTTTATATGGCCTGTAGAGAATGCATGGACTGGTCCAGAAGTTCATATTTGATCAAAGAATATTTGATTCAATAGTGTGGGGATGCATGGAGTTCGGGGGTTCGGATTTATGACCAATACTGGGAATTAAATTTCTTATTATGGGGTGTGATGATATTTTTAGGTTTCTATGTGGGATTATAGTATGAGAGTACTATTCACACACAAATTTAAAACATGGATATATAAATGTCCGTCTAATATGATCGTTCTTTTTCAATTCAAGTTGTTCAAAATCATGGTTGTTATCATCATGCTCCCATGAAATAATTCTCTGTAAAAAAACCCATCACCAATAAGGGTTTCCGATCATTATTCCAAAGACCACTAGAACATGATGCGTGATTTTTCAAGAATATTTTAGAGTTCAAAAAATCGCAATATAATATATTGTACATGGTCTAAAATGCATTATGAAAAAATTCCTTGAAAACTCTGAAATTATTTTGCTAATGAATAGTGTTCATAGAAGGTGATATGAGGGTGAACAATACTTCAATGAAAATTGTTTTAAAAGGTTATTGGTAATAACATTGGTTCACGGTGGATATAAATTCAGGTGATATATAAAAAATGAACAGCATTTTAGGTGTTTCTTTTTGGCTGATGCTACACATTGATGTCCCCTTGTAGACATCCATGTGAGTGATTTTATTTCCTTGTGAAGTCTATTTGTTAACATCTTTAGTTTTTATAAAATCATCTACAATAATATGGATACCTTACATGGTGAATTTCATATACTGTTTGAGTATTTGGGGATGCTTATACTCAGATTGTGCAGTTTCAGGATGAACCACATTTACAACAATTATTTGAAATTGCATGTAATGCATAAGTTATGGATGAGTAATGTATTTTTAAAAACTAATACTATTATTTTTCATATGACGAGTTCTTCAGAGAGTTACAATATTCAAAGAGTGTACTATTTTATTTATCATAAATGATTTATAAACCCATATGAATATGTTTTATTTTGACCGTGGATAAATTTTCCAGTGTTTCTATGTAGATTTTAATGAACAACATTAAAATTCTTCACACATTATCTATATTATTGTGTGATAAAATGTTTTTATTACCTTGAAGTGGATGCATATAAGTTAATGTTTTTTTTCATATAATGGTGTGAATATAATAATAGTTAGCAATGAAATTGAAGTAAAAAACTGATAATTTTAAAATGAAAACCATTTGTCACACATTAAGGGAGATGTTACTTACAAAGTGATAAATTATTTACACATAGTATAAGGAAGTGTATCTAAATGCAGTACTTAGTTGGAAAAGCAATTTATTTTTGTACATATAGTTTTCTAAAATATACATATGGTATGATTTAATTATTTAATTTACGTAAATATAATTTTTTATACTATACAAGGATCATATAATTGAGAAATAAAGATTTATATTTTTTTATGAAGAACCTCTTTAGAGTATTATTTATGTTTTTGAGTGTATGATATTTTTTTAGGCAGGCTTGAATGGACGATCGTCATCAGTTGTTATAGAACTGGTGAACAATTACAAGTGGTATTTCTTATGTTACTGTATAATAATTTTTGTAATAAGGTACATTGAAATTTTTTCCCCAATAGAAATTTAGAACGATTAATTCGACACTATGAAAGTGATGAAATGTATATTGAAACCATTTATGATTATAGTAGAGAATCTTGGATTATGGAGTCTATCCAAACATAGAAAAGAGTATTCTCTTGTTGAGAACGAACTTTTTAAAATTATTTAGTTCTTTCATTATTTAATGTTACACTATTCAGGAGTGGCTGAGTTATAATAATAGTGAACTGTATCCTAATAAGTCAATAAAGGATAATTTTGAATGATAGAATAATTATAGAAATCAACTTCAATTTATGCCACCCCCATCATAGCGGTGGAATTCTAACTTGGTAATTCAATTTGAATTTTAGCACCATGTTTCATCTTTTAGAATCCACTATGAATTGGATATCGATCATATGAATTCTATTAATAGTATTGGTGTTCCTACTTTTGGATGAAATAACTATGACATTTGGAAGCATATACTAAAACTTTATCTTATATATATTATTCTTAAAGTAAAATATTTATTTATTTTTGGATACCCACCTATTATTGATGAATCTCTTATAACTCTTATAGATAAGAGAAATATGGAAGTGGATGGAAATGATAAAACTTCCATTTGGATTTTCCTTTTAGAAAAAGATTACAAAAGAGTTATGAACTCGAAAATTCCTAGGAAATTTGGGATAAATTAAAAATTAGAAATTATGAAATCATGAATTTTAATGAAGAAAAATTGGACAATTGGAAAACAAAATTTCAATATATCAAGATAGGTTAGAAGAAAGTATTGATGCCTACGTAACTAGAGTTAATGAAATTTTAATTAATATTCATGGTATTGGTAAAACGTTTTTTAATTGAACTATTTATAAAAAATGAATGAGAAATTTTCATATTAGATTTGATAATAATATATCATCATCACAAGATATAGATTCTATTATTATTGATGAGTTAAAAAACATACTCATTACATATTAAATGATAAATAACCTAGTTTTCCACAAGAATATTAAAGATCAGATGTCTTTCAAAGCCCACAGAATGCTCAAAATCAGAGATTAATAAATATCCAAATCAAGTTAATTTAATGATGAAAATGAAGATTAAGATTAAAACATAATACTTTATATTGTATCCAAAATATTCAATAAGATATAGTTTATGGTTCAATTTAAAATTCCTCTATGTTTCTACCAATATAATTACATTGGACATTTTTTTGTAAATTATCCTAAAAATAATTCATTAGAACCTAAAATTGATGATGAAAATCCATATAAAAATAGAGGAAGAGGTCAAATGGAACAAAAATATTTTACAGAATAAATAATAATATTTTTAAATTAAAAATAATATTTTTAGTGAAAGTGCATGATAAATCTATCTCCATAACATTTATACAATCATAATATGTATCTAACATCACATGTCCTATTGAAAAGGTCTTTTACACCACTGGAAGTAAGGATTATGAGAGTGAATGAACAGAGAATGGGTAAATTTTGAAAAATTAATTCAAATAATGTCTTGAGAAAATATCAAAGCTAATGATAGATCAGATATTTTTATTGATATAAAAACAAATGATAATAGAGGAAATGGAAGAGTATTGAATGAGTGATATTGTTTACAATGACGAAATCAAAAGACAAGAATAAAAAGTGAATGAAATGGAAGATATGGTATACGAACATGAGGAATATATATCTATGAATGAATGAAAATATTCATAGACTCAGTCTGAATTTATTGAAGCACAAAACATCTTGAAAAGGATCAGGGATGATTTTAGAAAGGATGTTATGTTTTAGGAAGATTAATCACAAACTAGTTCAATGTTTCATGTTAATCTATCACTCTAAAATCTCAAAATGAACCTATTAGTTCTCATTAAATATATAAAAAAATAAATTCAAGAAAATTATTGATCATGAAGAAATGTGAGAAATTATCTCCAAATTCATGAAGAATATTCTTTCCTCCAAAATAACGGCAATCTCGTTATATGGAAAGACAATAATTGAAATATTCCATATGTTTCTATTGTCAATTTGGAATAATAATATTAAGAAGTAACTGCTACTTTTTTAGTGTTTTCACATAAAAATTATTTATGTTCATATAAGATGTACCTTATAAATATTATACATGAAACAAGGGAGAGTTATTATGAGAATAGCTGATAAAATATTCAATGGAAGAATGAAGTTACCAAAAACTTATCCAAGCATACAATATATGGAAAATTTTAGTATTAAAATAATTATAATGATGACATGATCAAATGAGGAATAATTCTAAAACGTGAAAAGGTATTTTCCCAAAAAAAATTAAATTATTAAATAGAATTGAGTTTGGAAAATTAATCTTGAAAATCCATGTTTCGTTGAATAGGATTTGAATGTATGTAAAAAGACAAAATCATGTCTTCATAAATGTGGATATTCATTACACATGACTAGTGATAGTAAAGGAATGGGAAATATTATGAATTTTAAAGGAGGAGATGTGAGATTTGGAAATGATTTTTCACTAAAAATTAAGGGATTTGGTAAAGAAAATATTGAAGACCAATATTTAAATTCTAATAATGAGTTATATATTGATGGAATAAAACATAATTTTATTAATTTTAGCAAACGTTGTGATTATGGGGATGATATATTGTTCAAAATGGATTCATGTATTATCAAAATAATAAAACTAATAGAAATATCACTATTGTAAAAAAAGAACCAATGGTAAACTATTTCAAATTGGGGATTCTATCAATTCATGTTACATGAGTTCCAAAGATGAAAACAATCTATAACAAAGAATGATTTTCCATCTTGGTAGAATGTGTGTCAGTAAAATATTGAACCTTTATATTGTGATATTTTTTTCCATACTAATGAGATAAAGGGATTAAATCATTGAAACATATAAAAATGTAAAATTAGTCAAATGTCTAAACAAAGGGGAGTATATTCTATCTCTTAGGCCCCTTGAACTTGTTTATACTGAAATATGTAGAAAATAAGAAAAAATTACATTATTGGTGATCATTTTTTAATTAAATTTATTGTTATTATAATCTAATAACCCATATTATTTTTATCAAGAACATGTTAAAGGAAAGAAAATGGTTCAAAACATTTTTTACGCAGGCTGAAAAATGGATGGGACTATATTTCAAGACGCTGATATTAGATAATGGTTTGGAATTTTATTATTATGCTTTTGAGTGTTATGTTTCCAAAAAAGTAATCAAGAATCATTATAGAACACTATATACTTCATAGAAAAATGGGATAGCTGGACGAATCTATAAAATAATAATTGAGATGGATTGAACTATGTCAAACGAACTCAATATCATAGAGTATTTATAAAGGGAAGATGTTTTTAATATTATACACATACATAAAATAATTGCACTGAGACCAAAATAAAAAAACTACATATGAAATATTGTACAACATATATCCAACTATTAAATAATTCAATTTTATTTGGATTAAGTTGATTAATAAAAATCATTAATATTAATCTGGGAAAGTTTGAAGAAAAAATAAAGGAAGAAATATTCAGGGTCTACTTATCATATAGTATAGGATACCCATGTCAGATTAAATGCATGGACAAGATGGATAAATACAGTGATATCAATTTTTTGAAAACTAGATGAAATTAGATATCACTATCAATTCAAATTTAGATGATTCGGAAGAAAATTGTACCAAAATGGAATAAATGATTGACGAAGTTACTGGGAAAGAGCCAAACCTTACTGATATTAATTCTCATCATACTAGTGATGAAGAAGAAGCTTGTGAAAATAAAATAAAATGATAAAAAATAGAAGAATCATGTTGAGAGTGAAAATAACATTAGAAATAAATAAGATATAGTTCAAACTAGTTAAATATTGATAATTAAAGGCCATAATGCACTTATTAGTCAAACTGAATCTCATTTTTTACTGAAATAGTTGTTCACTAGTAATGTATACATGATATTAATGAGGATCAGGATCATATTGAAAGGAACTCGATTTGGGATCATGTATTAAGAATTAAAAATAAAAATGTCATTATCACAAAGTGGGTTTTCATAAATAAGCTAAATTGAGAAATGTGAAGTATCAAGAAACAGAGATAGGTCATTGTGAAAAAGATATTATCAAATTCAAGGAATTGACTATGAAAAACTTTTACTCCAGTAGAATGAAAAGAAACCATTATAATTATTTTGGAATATGTAGCACAAAAATATAATTAATTCTATCAAAAGGATGCGAAATTTTTATTTCTCAATGGTTATCTAGAATAAGAAGTATATATTAAAAAATGGGGTTTTATTTAAGAAAATTACTCAAGCATGGTATACAGGCTGAGAAAAGATTTTTATTGTTTGAAATGGGCCTATGGATCTTGGTATTGAAAATTATATGGCTGTCTACATGATTTGATGTTTTTCAATGGTAAATTTTGCAGTATCCTTAATGTGATTGAAATGACCAAATGTACTCTCATAGTAATTGTATAAGTGTACGACATCATAATTTCTTGTGATAAGTAAAACCTATATGATTTATTTTCTAATAAAATTTAATTATATTATTAGATTCCCTTGCTTGTTCAGATGGAATATTTTTGGGGATTTTCAGTTGTTTGAAAATAAAATTTCATATATCTATCACAGTAAAAGTATTCCATGAAATTGGTGAAAATTTTTTAAATTAAAAAAGTAATAAAATTACTAGGATCAATCCTTAAAACATTACATAATAATGAATTAATTTTTTAATTCCCATTGTGGATAATTTTAGGATTATAGTTTTAGAGAATTAGGCCATAACTATTACGTTTCATCCCAAAAATTAAAAATTTGAAACTTCTAATCAGTTTCAACTTTTTATTATAAAATAAAAACTCATGAAAAAAGAGCCTTGTCTAGTTCCATGTTTTTGACCGCATGAATATTCCTTGATCACATCCTTGACCCTAGTCATCTTTATGTCCCATGAAAAACATTTCAAAACATCGGATGAGCATAAAAATCTTAGTAAGGGTAATAAAACAAAGAAAAAAATGCATTAGTTCATCAATACATACAAAGCATAATCCTTATAACATACCTAATGAAATCATATGATATGTGAATAACACATAGAAAAAATTTATCTTAATGGTAACTTCTTCCATCCAAAACATATTGAACGTTTTCACTTTCGTAGCTATGTAGGGAGATACATTTGGAATACCCATCAAAATATATTCCCTAAATCTATTAGGAGACACATTAATGTTTACATCTATCACGATAGACGAAACATTGGAGTGCTATCTCAGGCTCACCCACCCTAGGTTTATCATGGAACCACCAGTATATGTAAACAATATCATAGAACCACCACATATTTATAACACGTAAAATAAACATGAAGAAAAGATAAAATTCCCACATTTCAATCAAAATATATCATTTAAATATATTGACTGAAAAAATCCATTTTCAAATCCATTTTCAATATCAAAATACATAAAAATGTATAAGGTGTTTATTTATATTTTAAAAACATTATAGCTTATTACGGAAGCCAAAGATCAAATAATATTCATGGTGGAAGAAAAGATCATTTTCACTACTTACTTTAAAAAGAAACTTTTCTTTTTATCATGTAGTAAAAAATCATGTAGAAAAATATTCCCTTTAAATGAAATGAAATGATAATGGTTTTTATACACCGTATAATAGAACGTCATATATATGACAAAATATTCCTCAATGAAAAGAGATTGAGACAAAGTCCCTTACCTCGTGTCTGACACGACCCATTCATTTTTATTCTCTTGAATAATATAATGATGTTAATTTATAATTTCTTAATTACAATTTTCATGTTTATTATTCATTTTCTATTTCTTATTACCATGTTATAAATATAATCCAATCATTTAAGATAATAATGGTCATTTTGTCGATATATGGTACATGAGTCAAAAATGAACTTCTTATAATTATAAGTTGTTCATGTGGTCCAAATTCCATTATATTTATAATTATATTATTTATTTAGATATCATATATATCATATAAATATGTTATATTTATGTTTTTATAATATCACATAACATTTGATGGTTAGAAATGAAATGCACCGTTCTAGGAGATGGTAAGCCATACGTACGCATGAACAATGCTTTCATTTATATTTTATATTTAATTGAATTAAAACTTCCTGAAACATGGGTTTATTATAATTACCGAATAATATTATATATAATTTTTTTAATTCCATCCTTTATATGTTCCACATATGGCATGAATGAGACATATTTCTTTATGGGGGAGGTAGTCTGCACTTCCCCAATTGATATTATGATATTTACCCATTATGGAAACCATATTGGTATGATATAAATGAAAAATAAATAAGTATAGAGACAACATAAATATAATATATATCCCATTTAAATTCATTTCTATATTATTGGCCACCATAATAGGTGGTAGGAGAAGATTGAAAAATTATCGTTTCGTGAGGCAGTAGTTCATCATCCACAAAAATAGTTAATTATTTACTAATTTGATGGAGGGGTGTGTAAGTGTAGTTTGAGTCCGTATCATATCAAAAACATGGTATATGTAGTGTATTTTACTTTTTATAAAAGTATGGAATAAAAAGTGTTTAGGAGGTTGGAGAAGTAAAATAATTGAAAAAAACATAAGAGATGATGTTACCTTTAAATCGGGTAACTCCATTTGGTTTCAACAAAAATGATTTCATGAAGATCCTTATGAAAAAGGTAATACATATAGGTGGAAGAGAGGGATATCTAGAGATTATTTTTTCGGAGGTGTACAATCCATGGGGCATGAGAGGTGTGAGTAATGGGTTAGATGTGAGGGATTTTTATAAGGGGTTGGTGGGGCTCTTTAAGAAAGTGGGAAAATATTATTTTATTATCTAATGATTTTCGGTTTCTAAAGGTCCAAAACTTGTTAAAGTCGATGATAAGTTTACTTGTAATTAAAATATAATCATCTGAAAATAATTGTATAGGTTTTGTATATTGATTAGATTTTTATAATCATATATATTTAAATAATTCATTAATGAGGTAAACAATGCATCGTTATTGTGTCTTAAATAATTTTGTTAATTTTAAGTATAAAAAATATAAATAAAATACCATGATGTAGGAAAAACATTTATATTTATAATGAATATTTATATTCAAATATATCAATTATATAACCCACATTAAAATTGTTTTATCAAAATAAGACATATTTACGATATTTTTATTTTTACTTTAAATAAAATGTTATTTATGTCATTATCTAACCCAAATGGCTTTCAAAGGCCAAACATCTAACCCAAAGATTATATTAGTAAAAAATTACTCATCCAATAAGTTTGAACTTGTTTTATGGTAGTTTTATATTATTATCATTTTTTTACCCTGAAATACCTGATTTACCTTTAACCGTAGTAAATAAAAGTAAAAAGCTAATATTCACCAAAAATTATTTACATCTTATTGAAAAACATTATAGTTACTTATAACAACCATGTTTATTTTTATGTTCTAATTTCAATTAACATAAGTAGTAAAATTTCATTCAAATGAAAAAGTCAGTTTTTAACTACTACTCAATGTTTTCACTATTCATCAAAATATGAAGGATTTTAGAAAAAAAATCAGCCTGAGCTATATTTGATATTCGGAATTAAAATATGATATATATTTTAACGATTTAAAACCATATAAGATTCATTAATTAATTTAAAATTAATTTCCATTTTCAATATATAAAGTAGGTTTTCAAAAAATAATAACAATCAAAAGATTGGCAATTGATTATATCCAATTTTAAAATAAAATTACTTCCAATTACCAAAATTGTACTAAATGGTAAATGTATAATATAATTAAAAATTTAAACAAATTAAAAAGATAATCTATCAATATAAATAAATTAGATTAAAATTTATTTTTGAATTAAAATACAATATTTTTCAGTATTCATTAAAAAGAGGATTGTTATGAAAAATTACCAAATATTTACCCAAAGTAAATATTGAGGTCACAATTCTAAATAATAATTTTTTTAAACCAGCATATAAAAGTGAACAAAACTATATATAATGAGCGTTCTACGTCCAAAAGTGGTAAATGAACCCTTTAAAGAATATTATAGTATATATGCTTAAAATTGGATTCTTTCTTATTTTAAGCCTCTAAAATTTGTTGTATAAATGTAAAAAAAATCGAGAAAACGGGTATAATCCTATTGTATATAGTTTTCTTCATTCCCACTAATTCTACTTCTAGTGGTTAACTACAATTTAAAATAATAATACATTAATATTTTTTAGTATGACCAAACGTTTTGTGCATTGTGAGATTTCAAAAAAAGACATTGTTGCATATCTGGTATGCCATTCAGTATTTACCTCGATATTTCTTTGGTAATCTCACAAAAATGTCCATGGATTTATTTTCCCATTTCTACTCAGGCACTGGTAAATACTGAATCATCCCCATCGGTAATTTTTTCTCTACATTAACATGTTGAAATGTCAACGACTTTACAGTAAATTCATCCATATGTTTTTTTATTCCATCCAACTAGAGGTCCGCATGTGTAAAAGGTGTCTCGGCAGTGGAATTGGGCATAACTAAGAGATACCAGGATAGAGGGGGACCAAGTATCTCATCTAAGCCTTTGTTTTGTGAGTAACATGTTCCAACGACTTGCTGGGGAGGGTTTGAATTCTGTTCCAGCGAAGCAGGTTGAATCTTTTGAGGTTAGTATGAGGGATTTCCTGGTAGGAGAAGCTGACCATGAGGACTCCTGTAAGGTCATGGAGGAATCCACTATATTGAATATTTTTTATCAGCAGTGCAAATCTACCAAATTGGTATATGTTGTTGAGGGGAAAAGGAAATATGAATTTAAATCTGATGGCGCCGCAAGAAAAATATCTTTATGGGATTGACTGCAACACTACTGATCAGAGGAGTGGAAGTGATGATGAGGGAAAAGAATCAACCTTGGATAGCTTCCTTTATAGGAAGGGGATGCTTACTAGGTGCGACAAGGAGAATAGAGGTGGTATATTCATTCTCTCCTTCAGTTATATAGTGAAAGATGGAGATTGAACCATAACTGGGGATGGAGAAGTGGAATCTACTGCTCCAAAAAGAAAAGGCAGGAAGGATTACTCATATCTTCTTTGACCGTTGTGAACTAGAGCCTCCTTTAATCAAGATCATGGGGTGACCCTGGCTTTTAAAAAAGTAAGCATTTCTAAGCAAGATGGTATTGTGCGAATCATTTTGGATGATTTGAGGGGGGGATATAATGGTGATTTCATGAGGCGTTTTAATCCAGCTTCTGAATGTGGAATGGAAACCACAGAGGAGGAATTAATTGTTGGGTGCGATGACGGGTATGGAGATTATGGTTTTTAGTTTTTTTTGGTTCCTCTAGGTGTTTGTTTCCTTGTTCGACTTTGGAGGTATTTTTTGGGCTTAAAATTACTTTGGGTTTCTCTCATTTCATAAAAGTGTTTGGAAAATAATAAAAAATCATTTTTCCATCCCACCCATAATACTCAGGAAGATCTATGTACATCTTAGTTCTTCCAGGATGAACTGAAAACAGATAACTATGATCATCACATAATAACTCTTTCTTAAATATTGAATCACAAGGCACCCATAATATCTTCCCAAACCTCAAAACACAATCGTCATCAATGTAATGATTAGGAAACTTACCCTTCAGAAAAAACTCTTCCTTTTTCTGTAAGTCACTGTCTTCCTTCTGCACTTACATAATTCTGTCTGATAGATATTATTTTGCTGACACCTGAAACAATGAATAGGAATTTCAAACACCAAAAAATTTTATTCCAAAGTTCATCAAATAAAAAACCAATGGATCTTGTTCAAAACATAACAAGGATAATGTAGATTTACTTTTTTGGCTTAAAGCATCAGCCACATTATTTTCCTTTCCGGGATGGTAATGATTCTTGAAATTATAATACTTCATTAATTATAGTTATATACTCTAACTCATGTTTAATTATTTATGAGTGAATAAATATATTAAAATTTTTTGGTCAGTATATATATCACTTTTTACTCCATAGAAATGATGCCTCCAAAATTTTAAAGAAAATACAACAACTAATTCCAAATCATGTGTTGGGTAATTTTACTCATGAGGTTTCAACTAACCTGATACATTAGCAATTAACTAATCATTTGGAATTAGAAAACAACCAAGTCTATTCAATGAAGAATCACTACAGATAACAATCTAAAAATTTCTGGATTGTTGTGCCAAAATAGGACCATTCAACAATCTTATTTTTTATTCCAGAACAAAATCACCACAACCGTTTTTTCAGATGAACTTCTCACCTTTTCAAGTTAACTTAGTGATTGGGATAGATAAAAAATTGTTTTAAAAAAATATCTGGTAATAAGCTGCCAAAAAAAGAAGAAAAAAGATCTTAATTATATTTGTGGGTCTCTTCCATTCTTCAACAACTATTTTTTATCAGGATCAATAGTTATGAAATTTTTTAAAACAATGTGACCAAGAATGAAATTTTTTTTCAACCAAAACTCATTATTTGTGAATTTCCCTAATAATTTATTTTCATATAGTGTTTTCAATAAAATCCTTAAATGTCTCTTATCTTCCACATTACTATTGAATGAAACAAAAATATCCTCAATAAACACGACCACAATCTTATCCCAAAACTCACAGGAAATTTTTATTCATAAGATACATGAATACAACAGAAGCATTGGATAACCAAAAAGGCATAACAACTAATTCATAATGGCCATATCTAGTACAAAATGTGGTCTTTGGAATGTCTGCTTCTTTCACTTTGAACTGATGGTACCCTGACCTCATGTCAATCTTCGAAAAATACTGAGCTCCCTAGAGATGATAAAAAAATCATCGATATAAGGGAAATGATACTTTTTATTCACAGAGATGATATTCAATTATCTATAATCAATGCATCGTCTCATTGAAACATCTTTTTTTTAACAAACAATACAAGAGCACCCCATGGTGATGTTCTAGGTAGAATGAAATTATTATCTAATAAATCTTGTAAATACTTCTTTAACTCTAAAAGTTAAATTTGAGCTATTTGATAAGAGAGTTTTGAAATTGGATTAGAATTAGGAACAAATTCAATTGTAAATTCAACCTCTCTATCAGGAATAATACCAAAAAAACCTTCAGGAAAAACACCAAGGTACATATTTACTATTGGTCCATCATTAATCTGAACATTTCCATTGTATTCAATAGTATATGCAAGGTAAAATTCATTTACATCATTTACTAGTTTCTCAGCTTTGTGATATGCTATCAAAATTAATGGTTCATTCTTGTACACAAACTGAAAATCATTCAGAAAATAAACCACTTTAGATCTTTAGTAAATTATTGCATGATAAATTCAAAGCCAATACATCCCCAAAATAACATCAAAATCTACTATAAGAAAAATAATAAGGTTTGTAGGTAGATTATTTCCACATAAAAGGACATAAAGGTTCTTAAAATTTCTTTTGTTCTCAACATCCCCCCCCCCGGGTTTGAACCATAAGTTCAGGACTCATATATTGAGATGGAATTACCAATTTACTAGAAAAACTCTCAGAAATGAACGGATGTGTAGATCCTAAATCAAATAACACATTAAAATAATCTGTATGAAAAAATAATTTACCTGATACTACTTTATTCAATGCACCAAAATCTCTTGAAGTAGTAACACAAGATTTCACCACCCCTTTCTTCTTGTAGTCTGACTACTTTCCCTCATTTGAGTTCGTCGTTGGACAATAATTTTTATAATGACCCATTTCATTGCACTTAATTTTTTTTACTATAAATAAGATTTTTTCTTGACATTACCTTGATCTTTTTCAGTGCAATTATGAGACTTATGTCCCATTTTACAATACCGGTAGCACTTATAGAATTCAAAAGACATTCCGTAGCATGCTTTTTTCCAAAATTTTCAGAATCTGTAATATTAAATTTCTTACCATAAGACATTTTTTAAGAGTTCTTCCCTTTCAACTACCACCTCAACCACTTATGTTTTTGTTTTTCAAATAACACTTGATCATAGGAAATCTCCATTTCCACTATCTCCTCACATCTAATAAGTTTTTCATTACATGTGAACTCACAAGAATATAAAGACCTTTTATATATTGTACTTAATCGTGAGTAAAGATGGTTGATTTTACTATAAAGATCTCATATGAAAGTTGGATCATACAATGCTAGTGGGGTGAATTTTTATTTATAAGTAGCCACATAGTCATCTTCGAACCTCAATTCTAGGAATTTTTTTTCCATCCTAATACCAACCACCATAGGAAAATATTTCTCAAGAAACATGCATTTGAATTCATCACAATCAAGAGCATAAATATCCTTACTATTCTAGATATTTTTTCCCATTAGCCACCACTGATTTGATTCACCTTCAAAACAGTAAACAACGATACATACCTTATGATGTTATGAAGACCCCATGACTTCAAAAATCTTTTTCTGTGATTTATTCCACCCATATGTTAACACATGGTCTGAAAATCCTCTGAATGATGGGGGATATTACCTCATGAAATTTCCCAATACTAAAATGTTCCCTTGTGGTTGATCTGGTTGATCTCGTTCATGGATAACACCACCATTTGTAGCCCGAGTCAATTGTGCTATCACTACATCAAACTGTTTAGTTCTAATTCCAACCACCTGAGGTTGCTGATTTGGAAGGATGTCTTCCTCCAGATGTCATCCCATTATAGCTACCTTCTTCCTTCTATAGAAAACCATTCTGAACAAAATAATATATTAGGCGAAGCCGCATGGTAATATGTAAATTCTATATAATTTCAATATTTCCATAAATTAATTTACGAAAATTAATTTAACTGTATCCTAACTTCTAATGTATTCTAAACTGACCTATGATACAAACTATAAAGACCTGACCTTAAAAAATAACGTAATATTGAAATAAATAAATAATTCACATTGAGGATATTTTGAGGTTTGTAGTTTTAGAGAATTAGGACATAATTATTACATTACTTATCAAAAATTACAATGTAGACACATCTACTAAGTTTTAATTTTTTAAATAAAATAAAAACTTCTGAAAAATAATAGTCATGTCTAGTTATAGGTTTCAGATAGCATTACATTTCGTTGATACCATCTATGACCCTATTAATCTTTATGTCCTGTAAAAAACATGTAAAAACATTAGATGAGCATAAACAGATTAGTAAGGGTTACAAAAAAAAAGAAAACATTATTTCATCAATACATAAAAAGAATAATATGTTTAAAATACCTCCTGAAATCATAAGATTTATGAATAACCCATGTAAAACATAAATCATAATGGTAGCATGTAGAATCCATAACATACTTAACATTGTTTCTTTCACAGCTATATAGGGAGTTACAGTTGGAATACCCATTATAGTATATTAACTCAATATATTAGGGGGAACATTTATGTTTACCTCCATCACGTTACCCAATGCATTAGAGATCGATCTCAGGCTCATCCTCCCTATGTTTATCACGTAACCACCCATATACGTAAATAATTCCCAAGAACCAAAAAAATGCATAACACATAATAAAAACCAAAAGGAAAGATAAAATTTCCACATATCAATAATAATATATCATTTAAATATATTAACATAAAAATTCCATTATCAAAACAATTTTAAATTCCAAAATTTGTAAAAGATATATGGTATTTATTTACCTTTTAAAAACATCAGATCTTTTTAAGGAATCTAAAGATCAAATAATACTCGTGGAGACAAAAAAGGTCATTGTCACCACTTATGTCAAAAAGAAACATTATTTTTTGATGTTTAGTAAAAATAAACATAAAAATGTTTCCCTTCATATTAAAAGAAATGTTAAAGATGATTATACATCGTATGAAATTATGTTGTGTATAAAACAAAATATGCCTCAATGAAAGAAGATTGAGACGAAGTACCTCACCTCATGTCCGACTTGACCTATTCGTTCTTTAATCTCTGAAATAGTAAACTAATGTTATTATATAGGTGGTTAAAAACCTTTATCATGTTTATTATTCCTTTTATGTCACTTTTTACATTCTTATAAACATTATGCAATCATTTATGATAATATTGGTCGTTTTGTTGATATTTGGTACTTGAGTCAAAAATGATCTTCTTATAATTACAAGTTGTTCTAGTGGTCAAAATTCCAATAAATTCTTAATGATATTAATAATTTAGATATCATATATATCATATATATCCAGAATATATATGTATTTATAATAGTATATATCCTTTTTAGGTAATAAAATAAATACACCGTTCAAAGATACGGAAAGTCGTACGTACACATGAACGATACTTTCATTTCTATTTCATATTTAATGGAATGAAAACATAATGATACATATGTATATTTTAATTCTAGTATCATACCAGATATAATATCATTAATTCTATCCTTTATATGTTCCATGTATGACATGAATGAGTCATATCACTTTGAGGGGGTGATGGTCCGCATTTCCTCAAATGTAATAATCATATGTACCCATTATGGAAACCATAAAGGTATGATATAAATGAAAAATAAATATGTATTGTGAAAATATAAATAATATATATATAACATGTAAACACAATCCCATATTAATGTCCACCATAAGAGGTGGTAGTATAGGATTGAATAATCATCGTTTCGTGAGCTAGTTGTTCGTTGTCAATAAAAAAATATGTTTTTTACCCATTAGATGGAGGTGTGTGTAAGTGTAGTTCAAATACTTATCATATAAATAACTTAGTACACTATTGATACTAGGGTTGTTATAAAATAAAAGAATAAAAAATTCTTAGGGTGTTGGATAAGTAAAATAAATGAAAAGAACATAAGAAAATACATTACCTTTAAATCGGGTAACTCCCATTGGTTTGTACCAAAATGATTTCTTAATGATAATTTTTCATAAGGTAAGGCTTATAAGTAGAATAGAGAGATATTGAGAGATTATTTTGGTAGAGTTTGGACAATCCATGGGTCTTGAGGGGTGTGAGTAATGGGTTAGAGTTGAGGGTGATTTATAAGGGGGAGGAGGGGCTATTTAAGAATGTTTGAAAATATTATTTTATATATAATGAATTATGGTTTCTAAAGGTCCAAAATATCTTAACATTGAAGATAAGATGACTTTTGTTATAAATAAATTCATCCAATAATAATTGGATAGGGCTTGGATATTGTTTAAATTATAAAAATCTTATTTATTTAAATTATTAATTAATGAGGTAAACAATGCATCACAATTGTGTCCAAAAATAATGTTATTTATTTGATGTATAAAAATTATAAATAAAATACCCTTAAGTAGGGAATTTTTTTATCATTATAATAATGATTTATAATCATATTTTTCAATTATATATCCCCAACTTAAAATTGTTTTAGAAAAATAGTGCATGTTTATGATATTTTTATTTTTACTTAAAATAAAAAGTTATTTATGTCATTATCCCACCCAAATGGATTTGAAAGACCAATTATATAACCCAAAGATTATATTTGTTAGAAAAAACACATCCTATATGGTTATGGAATGTTTTAATATAATTTATTATTATTATAATATTATTTTTACCTTGATTCACCCGATTAACCTTCAACCGCGAGAAATAAAAGACAAATGTTACTATTCACATCAAACTATTTTATTATTATTGAACCACATTTTACAGACTGATAACAACCATGTTTATCATATTTTCTAAATTGATTTCATAGATGCTCTAAAATTACATTTAAATGAAACAAATTATTTTTTATCCATAACTCAGCGTTTTCACTATTCATCAAAAATTATAGGTTTTTAGAAAAAACAGCAAAAAAGAGGCCAAAGCTATATTTGATATTCAGAATTTAAAAGTGATATCTATTTTAAAAAATTCAAAACATAGTAATTTCATTTATTAATTTATAATTAATTATCATTGTGAAAACAAAAACCGTGTTTTTAAGAAATAATAAATATCCAAAGATTGACACTTTTTTATGTCCATTTTCAATGAGAAATTACTTCTGATGAAAAACATTGGATGAAATGGTAACAATAAAATCTAATTACATTTCAATAAAATTAAAAATATAATCAAACCATATGAAGAAATTAAATTAAATGGCAGTTTTGAATTAAAATAAAATATTTTTCACTGTTCATTAAAATTTATTTTTTTTCAGAAAATTAATTTTTTTTACAAAATATAAATATTGATGTCCCTAGTTTAAAGAAGAATGTTAATTTGATAAATAAACCATATAATATGGACCAAAACTATATTTAAAGAGAGTTCGCAATCAAATGGATGTAAATCAACCTTTTTAATAATATAGTATTTATGCATAGATTGAGATTCTTTCTTATTTTAAGCCTCAAAAATGTATTAGATAAATGTAAAAACATTTAACAAACATGTATAATAATATTTTATTTAGTTATATTCATTCCATCCAACACAACTACCAGGAGTTAACTACAATTTAAAATAATATTTTATTATTATTTTTCAGTATGACCCAACGTTGTGTGTGATGTAATATTTAAAAGAAATCAATTGTTTCATATCAGGTACACCATCCAACATAAAATCGCCATTATAGAAAAAATTATATTTAATTCACCATTATTAATAAAATATGAAAACTTATTATTCTTTATTTACATGAGATTTTACAAGAAGTTTCAACAACCATTTTAGTTGGAAGTAAATTATGTATGGATGAAGACAAAAATAGTTTTAATGTTAATGAATTCATATGATTAATTAGAATTCTGATTTATCTGAAAACATCAATTCTAGATATAACATATGAAATGAATATTTGTGAAATATTTTATAGTTATAAAAAACAGAATCATATGATGGTTGATAAATTAATTCTGAGATATGTGAAAGGAACTTTTAACTATGGGATTCTACATAGACACAATTAACATTTTAAACTGCTAGAATTTATAGATATTGATTGGGTAGGTGATTTTATAGACTTGTAATCAACATCAAGTGAAATATCCATTGTTGTAGAATTATTTTTCATTTGGTATATCAAGAATAATAATTCATTAAATTTAATTATGGATGATGTTAAATATGTTACATCTACATAGGCATGTACACTGATGATCTAGATTCAAGTACAATTAGCTTATTTGAATATTGAGACTGAGAAACAACATAAAATTTACGATGATTATAAAACCACTATTGGATCATCCAGAAATATATTATAACATGAATGGTCTATGAATATTGATAGTAGGTTTCATTTTAATATTGAAAAGGTTGAATGTATAGATATAAAGCTAGAATACATTTATACTAAAGATTGGGTTGAAGATATTTTTACCAAAGGAATGGAAAAAAGTGGTTTATTGATTTATGGTTGATTCTTCATATTCATCCTTCTCTTTTCAATTGAAGAACTATAAAGAGGAAAAACTGTATTCCCAGCCATGTCATGTTTATTGTGCTAATAATGTACATAATTATATGGTAAATGTTATCCATCGTAGATTTCATTAAATTCCATTATGATGTGAGTGGATTAATTTACTAATGGGGATCATGTATATGGATTTAGTTATCCAGTCACATGCTTATCTCATTAGAACATGAATTTATTTATGATGAGTTCTTGATTGATGAATTCTATGAAAATGGGAAAATATTCATGTAAACCAGATCTTTTTGATGTGTTTGACAATGTACATGTAGGATTATGTACTTTTTTTAATATTTTATAAGATTTACATCAAATACCTGTTTATTTAAAATATTTATTTGATACCCTTGGTTGTTCCTATATTTTTTTCACATTGCGAATTCCTGTGTATATTTATATGTCATTAACTAAAGATTACTTTAGAAGTATCTTGTGATGCCAATCCTTATTTTAAGAATATAATAGAAGATGTTTTTTAGAAAGGAAGATTAGTTTAGAATACCCCACATACCCTTTTCATTTTTTATTAATTAATGAGTTTTGTGGGGTAATGATAGTCCACACATATTGAATTTTGTGTGGTGTGATATATGATAAGGTATATTGACAAAAAAGTAAAATGGGTAATATGATTGAACCTTATTGTTGAATTGTTTTTCACTGTGTGTCAATATGTTTTTTGTGAGTGTTTATGATGTTGAAATTATTAGATTATTTTTATGGAGGACATGGTGAATCAAGGAAATTTTTTTTAGTTGTATCTTATAATATTAGATATCATGATTGTAAAGTCAAACTTGAAATAACATTGGATTTAATTCTTGGATATTTTGTGGAATTTGAAATTGAGATGATTGTTGTGATGATGTTCAATGTCAAAGACATGGGTAAATGATGAAACTTTTTTTAATGCATTTGTAGTATATTTAATTGATGTTTAATTGGGGATTTCTGGAGGTTCCAGTTTATTTATATTTAAAATGACAGTGTTATTTATTTCTGTTTATACAATAGGAGTATTTCAAATTATATTTTGTGGTGTCGTACCTGCAAATATTTAAGCAAACCCATATGGAATACTAAGTCCACTCATCAAGGGAATTTGTGGGAGTCATATGACAAACCCACCCAAGGGAGTAACCCTATACAATAATATGGGTTGTAGAGTTCCCCCAATGAGTAGAAGCGACGGTGTATAAGGCCCACAGAGTGGTAATGGGTAGGGATAGAAGCCCATAGTTTATTTTAAAACATGTAGTTCCATTATATAGGAAAACACAAAGACAAGGTGTTGTTATTTCTGATCAACCCATGGAATGGAATATCATATAAATTAGAGAAAACATTCATTGATGTTATGATGTGGGATGGTGGTGCATGGGTATTCTTGAACTACTAATTAAAAAAATTATATATTATTATCCATCCAATCTTTTCCCTCATTTTTAATTCAAGACATCCAATCTCAAAGGATTTATATTATTACCACTACAAATGATTTCTTCATGGAAAATACCTCATGAACGAAGTTTGATGATAAGTATTTTGAAGAACACTCTACTACCTTGAAGGTTATTCTTGGGTCATCAAGTGTTCAAAAATGATTGTGGAATATTTTACCGAAATCATAAAATTCACTGTGAAGAAATGATTTATGAAATGTGAAATCCAATTAATGAATGAATGGTGTCCAATTATGGTTCTATTATAATAAATAATACCTCACAAAACATGGTATAAAATTTTTAAAATATCTAATAGTTGTTCGAGGCGGATAAAAAATCCCATGATCTACTACAAACAATTTTCATTACAGGAATTGTTTTGTAGATGGTACATTATGGTGATGTCTCTTTGCAGATAGCTATCTAGATGAACTACTTTGTGGGGATGTATCATTACAGATAGCTTTAGTTCACTGTGAATCATTTACATGAAGATAAATTCCATGAATGGTGAATCTTATATGTTATTTGAGTATTTAGTGTTGGTATTTTTCAAATACGAGAAGCATGAGGATGAAACACATTTGCGTAATTTATTTGGAAGTGAAACGGTGAATAATTCATGGATGAATAAGGTATTTTTAAAAACTAGTATAGTATTTTTTTTAATTATGGGTTACTATGAAAGTTAAAATATGAATTTCAAATACTATTTAAATTAGTGCCCGAGAAATATTAAACATTTGGAAGATGTTATATTTTATTGGTGGATAAACATTGTAGTGATTCTATGAAGATTCTAACAAATATATTTAACAATATACAAAAATTCTACATAGTATCATGCGGTAAAATATTTATTATAACATCAATGTTGATTCCTATAAATTAGTGGTGTGTTTCTATGAATATGTCTCCAAATGTTTTAATAGATATTAGTGGTTTTGATGGTCAACAATAAGAATTTTGTATATAAAATCCTATTTTTTCTCATATAGTTGAGATGTTTCTAGTGAATACATATTATTTTTTCTAGATATTATAAGGAAGTATATATAAATGAAAAAATTAATTCATACAAGATGTGTAAATTAGTTTTTTGAATTATACATATGAAATTCTATAATTATTTAATACAAAAAGAGATAACTTGGAAAACAATATGAGAAGTATATAATTGAGAAATCAAGATGTAGAGTTTTTTAGGAATAACATGCTATGTGGAGTTCTACTTCTTTGGATTATATGATTTTTTATTTATCTTGAAGGCCTGAAATACTTATCATCGAAATTTGTTGAAGAACTAGTCAGAATATTTATGTTCCCTTTATTGTGTTTTTGTGTAATCAATTTTTAACAAGTAATCATAAAACTTTTTTTACAGGAGGACTCTGGAAACCATTTTGTGATTCTATGATAGTGAAATAATTTATATTGTATCCATTTTTTAACATATACGATAACATATGATTAGGGAGTGTAAAAAATCACAACACTTTTTATGCCCATTTTAAGATTGAATATTATAATAATATTCTATTTTTATTCTATTCAATTTTACTACATTCTTTAGAGACCAAGTTATCATATTAGTGGATCATTTAAAAATTGGTCATCAGAGGTTATTTTTGAAAGAAAAAAACATGAAAATACCATGGATTCAACCCCCACCCCTTCTAGGTGTTGAAACTCATCATGGGTAGTTCATAAATTATTGGAATGTATATACAACACATTGAAAAAAATAGTTATTCCATAAAGGCCCCCCTTAAACATTATATAATCTTGGGGTAATTGAATAATTTGACATTAATTCGCATAGAGAATATTTTTAGGTTTATGTATTTATAGATGGTGGTCATAAATTATATATAACATTTTGAACATTACAATAATACACTTTTACTCAGTATCCCTTTCTCTGAAAAAACAAATACACATTAAAACGAAATAAGACATCATTTCATATTTTAACAGTATAACTTCTCTTTGAACGTATCCTTGAATATATTATTATTTAAGACCTATAAAAAACATTTCATAACATGGGATGAGCACAAAATTCTTAGTAGGAGATACATAATGAATAAAAACTGTTAGTCTTTGGTTAACATGAAAACCATGAATAGTTTATCATAATGAAATAATTTCCACCTTTTATAAGATGTAAATATACTTCACAGAAAATAAGCTTATTTATTACCATTTTTTAACCAATATATTAAAACAATCCCATAGCGTGCAACATATAACATATAAAGGTAACTTGATACATAAACATACTTAAATGGAATTACCATATTGTCGACTTCTACACATATCACTAAATGTAATAACCATACAGTCGACTTCCATACCCAATGCATTGGTGGTTATAACCTATCCATCCATCCTTGGTTTACCATGGAATGACTCGTTATTTGGTTTAACAGATGACCACCGATCATTGGTTTATCATGTACTTTCCATCAAATGTTCAAGAACCATTATATAATCATAACACATAAAATATTTCAAATATCAACATTTCACTAATAAAATTTCATTTGCAATCATATGAAATAATTTCATTAAATTGAAATACATAATACATTTCAAAAAACAATTTCAATATGTAAATACATAAAAAGTTATATGTTTTTTATTTTCCTTTTAAAAAAATTACATCTAGTTAATGAATCCATATATCGAAAAATTCTGGTGGCGGCAGAAAGGACATTGTCATTGCTAACATTATAAACATTCCTTTTATCATTTAGTAAAAGTATTCAAAGAAAAAGATTCTCATTGAATGAAATTAAAAGTCAAAGGGTTTTATTATACATCATATAGAAGAATGAGGTGTATATTATCTAAATAATCCTCAATAAAAGGAGATTGAGGGAAAGTCCCTTACAAAGATCATTTTGTAAATAAAATAGATATATTATGTGTATTCAGTATAAGTACGCATAAATTATGTATATATACAATATAGGACAAAAATATTTATTTCCCACTTAATCATAGAACGACATAATCAATAAGAATAAGATTAACCCAATGATTGGAAATTGGGTTATGAAGTTCCCTTAGGATGAGTTCGATTCATAACGTATGTTCCTTATTCATCCCGAATAATAAACATATGTTAATTTATACTTGTATGAGATCCATTTTTATGTATATTATTCCATTTATATCACTCATTAAAACGTTTTAGAAATTAATTAATTATTTAAGTTAATATCAGTCGTTTTGACGATATTCAGTACTCGAGTCGAAAATGAGCTTGTTATAATAAAAAATATACCATGTGGTAAAAAGTAAATTATCAACAGAATAGTATTCATTATGTAAATATCATATATATCTAGTAAATATGTATTTATAATAGTCCATAAAATTATTAGATAAGGAATGAAATGCATTTTTCATGGAGACGCTAATATATACGAATGCATGACTGTTGCTTTCATTTATATGTCATATAAATGAAATAAAAAATAAATGATAAAAAAGAATATTATAATTATATTATATTATAATATGATATATATTCTAAAGAGTTTAATTAACTCCATCCTTAATATATTCCATGTAGGGAATGAATGAGTCATATCACTTTGAGTGGGGGTAGTTCGCACTTTCTCAAATGAAATTATCGTACTTACACATCATAAAATACATAAAGGTATATTTGTAAATAAAAATTATAGTTTCATAGTAAAAATATAAATATAATATATATCATATATAAATAAATTTACATAATTATTTCTAAAATGTGATGTGGTATTGTAAAATTGAATAATCAGTGTTTCGTGTGGCAATAGTTCTTCACACAAAGAAAAAGTATGTTCATATCCATTAGATGAAAGTTTTTGTATATGTAGTTTGAATCATAATAAAAAAACTATAATATTAAATATACATGTGTTATTTAATAAAATAATATTAATTTAATAGGGATTGGAAAAGTATAATAAATGAAAATAACTTGAGAGAATTTGTTACCTCTAAATCGGTTAACATCTATTGATTTGATCCTAAAGGCTTTCTAGAATTTCCTGCATCCCATAGTGTGGATTTTAAGTGGAAGATAAATATTTTGGTAGCTAATTTGATCATGGTTATGATGATCCAAGGGTCTTGAGTAGTGTGATTAAAGGGGTAGAGGTGATTAGCTTTAATAAGGGGGAACTTTAGGAAAGCATTTTAATATTATTTTATTATTAAATGATTTTCGATTCTTAATGGTTCCAAAGTCATTTATTTAACATATAAGATGATTTTTGGTATAAAACCTCTCAACCAATTGATTTTAAACATGTATATGTAAAAAATATAACCTTAACTTTTAGATTTAACACATAATTAAATAATTTTACTCTTACCATGTCTTCTTGTATATTATTACTATATGGTTAATATATTTACTATAATATTAAAATAGAAAATAAAGTGGTACATTAATGGAATTTTAAACATTATATAAGTCATTTGGAAGAATATTATATTTTTAGGACTACTATATCATTTAATAAAATAGTATTTGTTTTAAAAACTCATTTATAACAATTTGTATACTATTCATATCATGAATTTTTAAATAATCATTAAAACATGATTATTTCAAAAACAACATATTTATATATAAGATAACAAGTAATAATCATCCCAAAAATTCATTTATGGGCAAATAAGTTTTAAAAATAAATTTATTTTTATATTTATTATCTCATTTATTAGAATCATTCATTAATAAGGTAATCACAACATCATCATTGTGTGATAAATAAATTTATTTATTTTATATATTAAAAATATAAATGAAATACCATATATTATGTAGTATTTTTATATTTTTAAATAATATTTGTAAACTAAAATATCCCTTATATAACCCCATATACTGATTTTTTTAATAAAAAATACATGTTTATGTTGGATTTTAATTTATTTTAAATTAATTCTTATAAAATGAAATTTTCACATCCATGTGGCAACATGAGGTCACAAAATCCACCCTAGGATGCCCATAGTCCGACATATCTCATTAAGGAGGATTAGGACATGTTTAAGGATATTCTAATATTATTATAATATTATTTTGTACCCTTATTTACTAGATTTACCCTTTAGGCATGGTAAATAAAATAATTACTGAATTTTATATTCCTAATGTCTAAAAATATTTGGTACATATTTAAATAATTTGAACCTCTAAATTATAAATATAGATACCGTTTTTTCAAATAAAAATCACATATTTTTCATTAATTAATTTAACATTAATTCCCATGGTCAAATAGGTTTTTCAAAATTAATAACTATCAAAATATTGACATGTGTTTATATCCAATTTAAAATTAAATTACTTCCAATGACCATAATTCGATTAAATGATAAAAAATTAATCTAACTAAACTTTAGAACCAATTAAAATAATAATATAACTATATAAATAAATTATATTAAAAAGTTGTTTTCAATAAAAATTCTGTATTTTTTACTATTCATAAAAATATGAATTTTATCCGAAAAATACAAAAATTTTAATCAAAGTAAACTATGATGTTTCTATTTTAAAGAAGATATTTATTTTTTATTGTAAAAAATTAAAAGAAATAAAAAATATATTTAAAAAGGTTTATCCATCAAAAGGTGGTAAACCAAGCTTATAACAAATATTATAGTATTTCATGCTTAAAATTGGATTCATTCTCAATTTAATCTTCTAAAATTTATAGGATAAATATAAAACATTTTAAAATCAGGTATAATAATATTGTAGTTAATTATGTTTATTATTGCTTATACAACCTCTAGGAATTAGATACTATTTTGTATAATTATATTATTTTATTATTTTTTAGTATAACTCATTGTTGTGTGAAATGCATTATTTCAATGAAACCCATTGTTGCATGTTGAGTACGATATCAGAAAAAAATGTCCTCTTTAACATAAAATCAATATTTTATTTGTAAATAATTATATGTATGATAAATTATTGTTATATAAATATTTGGAATTCTACATCATTCCCCATTTTGGAAATTATGTCCACCCAATTTTCATTAAATATCAAATAAGTGAGGGTATTTCTCCCTCATATAATTTTCAGATTCCCATGTTTCCTCTTCAACCATATGGGATTTCTTCAAAAAAAAAATCTGATGAATCATCTTGTTCTGCAATACTTTCTCTTTTTTGTCTAGAATCTGTACTGGCTACTCCTCATAAGAAATATTCTCATCCAACTGAACTACCTCTAGACTCGAATCATGATATGGAACCAACATATATATTCTCAACCTTGAATCATGAAAAAAATTGTGTACAAAGGATAAACATGGAGTCAAAGACACTTTATATGCAATTAATCCAACATTCTCTAGGATTTCATAGGGTCCAATGAACCTCAGACTCATCTTTACATTCATACCAAAATGTATCACACATTTCCAGGGAGAAACATTAAAAAATATATGATCACTTACCTCTAGAGAAATATCTTTCCTCCGATTATTAGCAAAACTTTTATACCCAATCTATGATGTCCTCTTGTATTTCTAAATCAACTGAACCTTTTCTAGCATCTCTTCTACCAATTATGGTTCCATCAACATCCTTTCACCTAATTTATCCCAAAAAGATAGTGTTCGACATCGCTTTCCATACTGTGTTATCTGTATATGGAAATGAAATCTATTTTTGGATGAAAACTCAATCCATGAAAGAAGTTGGTCTTAAAATCCATGGTAATCCATTGAACAAGAACCTAGAATATCTTCCAAGGTCTAAATTTTCCATATTAACATCCCATATGATTGAAGATTAAAAGATGTACGGAAATTTAATTATGTTACCAATGATTTATGAAGACCTTTACAAAATTTATATATGAACATGGGATCACGATTAGATATAATGGAGAGGGTAACTCCATGAAACCTAAATATCTTTTTAATATATAATCAATAATGATGATTTAGATATAGTGTATCTTGAATATGATAAAAATGTGAAGATTTAGTCAATCGATCAACAATAACCCAAATTTATTTATTACCTCAAGATGTTTTTTGTAACCCCACAACGAAATACATATACACATTTTCCCATTTCCAATATTGAACTGGAAATGGCGGAAGAATCTAACAACCAAGGTAAATAAAGAACATGAAAATTTTCATATTTTTTAAAATTTTTGAATTAAATATTAATTATAATTAAATTGGGACTATATGTTCGACGGAATAACTGATACACAACAATGGGTTTTTTTGGAATCTTACATTGCATACTAATAATATAATATTATTATTTTAAATGGTAGTTAATGCCTTGTCATTGTTTTGGAGAGAATGAATAGAACTCAATAAAATATTATTATACATGTTTATTAAATATTTTTATATTTACCTAATAAATGTTAGAGGATTAAAATAAGTAAAGAATTTTATTTTTAGCATAAATACTCAAATATTCACTAAAAGGTCGATTTACCGCCATTTAATGGAGAACACTCATTAAATATAGTTTTTTTAAAATTTTATATATTATATGAGACAAAATAAAATTCTTTCTTAGAATCGGGACTCCAAAATTTACATTGGATAAAATTTTGGTCTTTTTCTGATAATGTTCATTTTGTAATGAATAGTTAAAAAACTGAATTTTACTTCAAAAGTGCCTTTTAATATAATTTATTTATATGGATAGATTATATTTTTAATTGATTATAAAGATTAATTAGAATATATTTTTAATATTTAATCCAATTTTGGACATTGGAATTATTTTCAATTTGAAATTGGACATAAACAAGTGTCAATCTTTAGATAGCTATTATTTTTTAAAAACCCGCTTTTTATTTTGACAGTGGAAATTAATTTTAAATTTTTTATGAAACTTTTATGTTATGAATTTTTAAAAAAGGAATCTATATTTTTAATAAATATTTCCAAATGGTTTAAATATGTAACTTATATATTTTGATATTTTAAATATTTACTTCAGTAAATATTTTATTTACAAAGATTAAAGGGTAAATATATTAAATAAGGGTAAAATATTATGTTATAATAATACTAAATTACCCAAAAATGTATCCTAATCCTATTTGAGGATAAATATCCGACCATGGGAATCCTTTGGTAAAATTAGGGACCCCATGGAGCCACATGGGAGTAATAATGACACTTTATATTAAATAATTTAAAGTAAAGAAAAAAATTACATAAAAAAATATATTTTAGAAAATTTATTTCTATATTGGGTTATATAGGTTATAATTTCAACTATAAATATTCTTTATAAATATAAAAATATTTCCCACATCAGGGAATTTTTTTATAATTTTTTGATAACAATTAAATTAAATTATTTATGGCATAATAGTGATTCAATATTTACCTCATTAATAAATGATTTAAATAAAAGAAGATTACAAATATTAAAACAATATCTGAAAACTGTAAAATTATTATTGGATGATTTTATTTCGAAAATTTGTCATCATAACAATGAATTTAATGATTAGTTGAACTTATGAAACCAATTATTAGTTTATAAATAAATAATTGTTTCTAACATTCATAAAGAGCCCCTCCTCTCCCTTATAAAAAGACCACATTTCTAATTATTTTCTAACACTTCTCAAGAATTTGAGACATAAAACCTTTTCTCCCATAAGTTCCCAATATCCCTATATTTATCGTAGAAGCCTTACCTTAGGCAGAAATCACTACAAGAGACCCCTTTAGTTCAAACCAAAGGGAGTTACCCAATTTTAAGTTAATGTATTTTCTTAAGTTCTTTTGTTTTATTTTACTTCTCCAACCCCTAAACTCATTTTATTCCTTTATTTAAAAACATAATGAGTATCCTCAATATACTAGGATGACTTTTTGAGAATTATTAATACTACACTTACACACACCTCTATCTAATGGGTGATGAACATAATGTTTCTGTGAATGAAAAACTAAGGCCTTACGAAGCGATGATTGTTCTATGATCTCCTACCGCAACTTATGGTGGCCATTAAGATGGAAATATATTTATATATGATATATGTTATGTTTTTTAACTTAATATGTAGTATTTATTTACAAACATACCTTTATTCCTTCTAATATGTGTAAACATGATAATTTAATTTGAGGAAGTGCGGACTACCACCCCCTTAAGGTGATATGATTTGTTAATTACATAAGAGGAACATTTAAAGATGAAGTTAATGAAATTATGTAACATATATATCATATGATATTATACTGGAATTATATTATACCTTTGTATCATTATGTATTCATTCCATAAATATTAAATTGAAATGAAAGTAGTGTTCATGCGTACGTACGGCTTACCGTCTCCATGAACGGTGCACTTCATTTAAATTATCCAAAATGATACATAAAATTATAAATATATATATATATATATTGGATATATATTATATATATGATATCTAAATCATTAATATCATTCTTTATATAATATATTTTTGACCACATGTACATATTGTAATTATAAAATGTTCATTTTTAAATCAAATTCTGATCATCGCCAAAATGTCCGATATGAACTCAAATAATTAACTACCTATTATTTCAAGGTAATAAGTGATTTAAATGTAATAATAAACCTTAAAAAGGTTTTTGAGCAAGTATAAATTAATTATGTTTATTATTCATAAATAACAAGGAACATACGAGTCATGTTCGACATTAGTTACGTGATTTCTTATCTCACTTTCAATTCCGTGATATTTCTATTATTTACCACTTATTTATTGCATGTGGTTTATTGTGTACATCCATTTGATATATATTATCATTATTCTATTTATATTCATGGAATTATATTATTAAATTGGTGGTTGTTAACTTATTCTCATACGACTCAGTTGATTAAAATGTGGTAAGGGTTTTTCATCTCACTTTTTATTCCTATGAGATTAATTCTATATTAGACACTATTTACTTTTGTGTGAAGGATGTATTGATCATTATTGTATCCTTTGTGTTATATAATTTAAATTATTGTATTTTACATATTAATTGTGTGATCATTCTTTCATGGAGTGTATGTTTCGTATGTTACCAAATGAGAAAGGGAACCTTTCACCCTCATCTTTTTAAAAGACTTATTTTTGTTATGTTTTTTAATTTACAGCTTATTATGTTGGGATATGTTATTATATATCCTTATTGATGTAAATTATATTTCCATGTGATGATATATCCTTTTCTATCTCAGAAACTTGATTTATTGAATTTTAAAGATACAACGTTAGGCTATCAAATTTCTGTAAGAAAACTTCATAACACAATTTCAATTTTTGGGTTAAACATCTACATCTTGATTATATCGTGATATGAATATGTGTGAATAAAAACTATTTGTATTACACTTAATATCCACTTATATTGGGTGTATATTTATTTTTCACACATAATTATGTAATTTATTTTTTCTTAATCTAAGGATTCTGTATTTGTAAGGGACATCATCTCAACCTCCTTTCATTGAGGCATATTTCTATTATTGTCAGATTTCTTTTATATGGTGTAAAAATACCTTTGACTTTTCATTTCTTTCAAAGGTAATATTTTCTTACTATAAATTTTACTAAACAAAAAAAAAACTCTTTCTTTTTAACATAATCGATGATAACGACCTTTTCTTCCACCACATGTATTATTTGATCTTCGGCTTCCTTGACAAGCTGTAATGTTTCTAAAAGGAAAATAAATACCATATACACTTTTTTGGTATTTTGGTATTGAAAATGGTTTTGATAATGGATTTTTATGTCAATATATTTAAATGATATGTTGTGATAAAAATTTAGAATTGTTATATTTCCTTTTTTTGTTTTATGTGTTATGAATACGTTATATATCATGGGAATTATTTATGCATACAGTTGGTTCAGTTATAAACCTAGGGCTGGTGAGCCTGAGATAGTTCTCAAATACACTGGGTAATGTGACAAATGTAATCATTAATGTATCTCCTAATATATTTAGGTAATATACTATGAATGTTATTCCAAATGTGGCACCCTATGAAGCTGTGATAGGTACAATCTATGTTTGATATGGATTCCAAAAGTTGTCATTATGATTTAAGATTTTTGTGTGTTATTCATAAGTCTTATTATTTCATGAGGTATCTTATGATTGATAAGTATGGTTTCATTTTTTTGTAGTTTTTGATGGGATAATGTTTCATTCTTTATTTTATATCCCTAAGTGATCTTTTTATGCTCATCCCAAGTTATTGAAATTTTTTCCATTGTACTTAAAGACGAATAAGGGTCAAGGATGGGATCAAAGAAAATTCATGTTGTATAAAACATGGAACTAGACATGAATCTTATTTTTCAAGTGTTTTTTATATTTTATGAAAAAATTTGATACTAATTACAATTGTCTATATGTAATATTCATGTTGTGTTGTAAATGTTATGACCTAATTCTATAAAACTATAATCCTAAAAAGATACTCAATGTGAATTATCCATTTAATTCAAGATTATGTAATGTTTAAAGATTGGTCCTTATAGTCAGTATTAGAGGGAGGTTTATATAACTTTAGAGGTTAGTGTGTTATTTGAGCATAAGTGAGATAACCATAATGTTTATCATATTAGAATGTTTCATGGTTATATTAGATAAATCAAATAAGTTTAGGATATCATGAATAAGTATATGTTAGTGTTTGCCCTCCTTATAATATAATATATGACTATTTTATTGATAAACTCACACTAAACATTTTTGTTTTTAGTAAATTGTTGGATCTAGGAGGAACCAACATAATAATATATGTGAAAGAAACTATAGTAGTTTTCTTAATGAGGTAATGAATGACATGGGAGCTGCAATGTAAACTCTTGTGGTTAATATATGTTATGGTTATTTTTGAAGAATTAATCTCATTTTGGGGAATGTTCTAAAATTATATGGTTTTAGAAAAGGGACAACCTACAGGAAGGGTAACAACTCATCGCATCTGGCAAGGCTGTAGAAATCAAACCCAAAACCTAAGGGTGACAAGGGTGTATCCCTTACCACTGGCCTACATGAAGTCCCAGTTTAGTATGATCAATTATTTAAGTTAAATTATTTTATAGATCCAAAATAATATGACCTTCTATTTTATCAAATGGATTTCCTTATTTTAGAAATTATTTGGTAATTAAGTGATATAGGTTAATTTGGAATATGTTGTCTCTTTTTGGGAACCATATATTCCTAATGAAAATGGAACACTAGGAGATTTAAATTGTGGAGTAATGGTTGAAATAATATTTTTTGGCAAAATTTATGTTTTATTTTGGAAATATTTATATTTTGGTTATTTATATAAATGACTATCCTATCATAGTAAAATACGTGATTAGGTTAATTACACATCAGAATGAGACTTTAAGAGTAGTTGACGATTTTTAGAGATAATTGTTAAGATTTATTCTGGTTGAATAAGGGATTAAATATTTCTGAGTTTTGGGTTTCAGTCTTAGTTTGGGTTATTTTGAGAAATTTTAAGGAAAATTATGTATTTAATGGTCTTTATTGAACTTTGGGTAATTTTTGTTGAATTTCGGTGATTATGAGTACTATTTTTTTATAAAGGATTATCCTTTTTGGGTAGTGTCTAATCTCGTACGAACCATTTTGGTTTTTGTTGTTGTCTAAAGACATGGGAAATATACATGTATTATTTTTTGGATTATGTGAAACTCAAGAAGTTTATTATAGTTCTTTTAATGTGACCAAGTCGGTTTTAATACTCATCCTTTGGAGAAAATATGAGTTTGTGGTAGAATATAGAAATATATGAAAATATATATGATAAGTAAGTATGTATCCATATGTTTTTATTTAATATCATAAATAAATTACTCAATGATATGTAAAATAAAACAACAACATTTTCTGTTAACTTTTCCTACTAGGGAATCAAGGACTGTTTAACCCATCCCAAGTTTGTGATTTTCGGGTGGTTAACTTTCTCCTAATAAAGGTTTCTATATGTCTGTATCAGAACACGATGGTCTTATTTCTCCGCAATATCCATTTTTTCATCGAATCCAAGTATTTTTTTTGTCTCAGGTAACCTTTGTACTTCTATTCCTTTATTTTAATGTGATAGTTTTATTGAATCTTTTTCTTATGTGGGACATTCAATTATGTTTTTGAGCCCGTATTTGAAATTACCAGGACACAATTTCCAAAAGTGGGGAATGATGTAACATCCCAGGTAAATAAAGAACATGAAAATTTTAATATATATTAATATTTTTTAATTAAATATTAAATCTACTTTAAAGGGGGTGATATGTTCGATGGAGTACCTGATACGCCACAATGGGTTTCTTTGGAATCTTATGTTGCACACTAATAATATAATATTATTATTGTAAATGTTAGTTAACACATTGCCGTTGTATTGTTGAGAATGAATAGAACTAACTAAAATATTACTATATATGTTTATTTAATATTTTTACGTAGATCCAATAAAATTAAGAGGCTTAAAATAAGTAAATAATTTGATTTCATGCATAAATACTATAATATTCACTAAAAGGTCAATTTACCCCCTTTTGAAAGAGAACAGTATTTAAATATAGTTTTAGTAACTTTAATATGTTCTACTTTATAAAATAAAATTATTCTTTAGAATCAGGACACCAAAATTTACTTTGGATGCAATTTTGGTAATTTTTTTGATGATGTTCATTTTTTAATGAATAGTGAAAAAACTGTATTTTAATTCAAAAGTGAATTGTAATCTAATTTTTTTATATGGATAAATTATCTTTTTAATTTATTCTAAAGTGTAATTAGAATATATTTTTACCATTTAATAAAATTTTGGACATTTTAATTATTATCACTTTGAAATTGTAAATAAACAAGTGTTAATTTTTTGATAGTTATTATTTTTTGAAAACATGCTTTTTCTTTTGACAGTGGAAATTAATTTTAATTTACATTCTGCAACTTTTTTATTTTTATTTTCAAAAAAATGGATTCCCTATTTGGAATAATTAGGTCCAAATTATGTAAATATGTAACTTTTTTTTTGATATTTTAAATATATACTTCAGTAAATATTTTATTTACCATGATTAAAGGGTAAATATAGTAAATAAGTGTACACTATAATATTATAATAATATTAAATTTCCCTAACATCTGTACTAATACAATTGGATGATACATAGCCGACCATGGGAATACTTGGGTTGAATTTGGGACCCCATGGAGCCACGTGAGAGTAATAATGACATTATATATTAAATAATTTAAATTAAAGACAAAAATGACATAAACAAATATATTTTAGTCAATTAATTTTTAGATGGGGTAATATAAGTACTATTTTAGAATAAAAATATTAGTTGTAAGGATAAAAATATTTACTATATCATGGGATTTGTTTTATAAATTAGGGACATCAAATAAATTAAATTATTTATGACATAATAATGATTCAATATTTACCTAATTAATAAATGATACAAATAAAGAAGATTATAAATATAAAATCAATATCCAAAACCTATCCAATTATTATTGTATGATTTTATTTCAACGATGAGTCAACTAAAATTTGAATTTAACGATTATCGGACCTTTTGAAACGGAATATGAGTTTATACTAAAATAATTGTTTCAAACATTCTTAAGGAGCCCCTCCTCTCCCCTATAAAAAGCCCCCACTTTTAATACTTTTCTCACACTTCTCAAGCCTTTGGAACATAAAAACTCTACTCCAATACATTCCAAATATCCCTATATTTATCATAGAAGCCTATCTTTAGGCATAATGCACTTCAAGAAACCCTTTTGGTTCAAACCAAATGGGAGTTATCAGATTTAAAGGTAATGTCTTCTCTAAAGTTCTTTTGTTTTATTTTACATCTCCAACCCCTATAATCATTTTATTCCTTTATTTTATAACAGAACCAGAATTATCAAAATACTAGGATGTTGATTTGAGAATAATTCTAATGACACTGACACAAACCTCCATCTAATTGGTGAAGAACATACTGTTTTTGTGAATGAAAAAATAAGGCCTCACAAAGCGATGATTATCCAATTATCTCAGACCACATCTTATGGTGGCCATTAAGATAGAGCTGTATTTATATATGATAAATATTATTTTTTTCTATATTATTTTGTAATTTTTATTTACAAACATACCTTCATGCCATCCAATATGTGAAAACACGATAATTTCATTTGAGGATGTGCCGACTACTGCCCCCTCAAGATTATAGGATTCGTTAATGACATACATAGAATGTATAAAGATGGATTTAATGAAATTATGTAACATATATATCATATTATAATATACTAGAATTATAATATTCCTATATATCATTATTTTTTCATTCCATTAAATATTAAATAGAAATGAAGGTAGCTTTCAAGCGTACGTATGACTTTCCATCCCCATGAACGATGAATTTCATTTCTTATCAACAATATGTTATGTACTATTATAAATATATATATATATACTGGAAATATATTATATATATGATATATATATCATTAATATTATTCTGTAGATAATGGAGTTTTGACCCCATGGACAAATTTTAATTAGAAAAAGTTCATTTTTACTCAAATTTTAAACATCATCAAAAATGTCCGATATGAACTCAAATAATTAAATAACTGTTATTGCAAGGTAATAAGTGATATAAAATTAATAATAAAAATAAAAAAGTATATTATGAAATTATAAATTAATTATGCTTATTATTTTGGAATAACAAGGAACATAAGAGTCAAGTAGGAAAGGAGGTAAGGGATTTCTTATCTCACTTTTAATTCTGTGATATTTCCATTGTTTAACACTTATTTATTGCATGTGATGTATTTTGTACTGACATTTGATATATATTATAATGATTATATTTATATTCATGTTATTATATGATTCATTTGGTGGTTATTTACTTTTTCTCATATGACTCGATTGATTATAATGTGGTAATAGTTTTTCATCTCACTTTTTATTCCCGTGAGAATCATCCTATATTAGACACTATTTCATTTTTTGTGGTGGATGTACTTACCATTATTGTATTATTTTGGTAATATAAATTAATTTATGGGTATTTGCATATTCATTTTGTGATCTTTCTTTCATGGTATGTATGTTTCATATGTTACCAAATCGGTAAGGGAACCTTTCTCTCTCCCCTTTTTAAAAGACTTATATTTGTTATTTATTTTAATTTACATATTATTATGATGGGATATGTTCTTATATATACTTATTTATGTAAATTTTATGTCCAAGTGATGAGATATCATTTTCTCTCTCATCAACTTGTTTTTTGAATTTTAAAGAGATGTTGTTAGGCTCTCGAATTTCTCTAAGAAAACTTCTAAATCAAATTTCAATATTTGGGTTGAACATCTACTTATTGATTATTTTGTGCTATGAATATGTGTTAATAACCTCTAATTGTTTTACATTTAATATAAACTTATATTGGGTGTATTTATATTTTTCACACATACTAATGTAACTGATTTATTGTTAATCTAATGATACCGTCATTGTAAGGGACTGCGTCTCAATCTCCATTAATTAATTTTTATTATTATCATATTTCTTTTATACGGTGTATAAATACATTTTAATTTTAACTTCATTAAAAGGTAATATTTTTCTACTAGTCATTTTACAAAGTAATAAAAAAATAATGTTTATTTTTAACGTAACTGGTGACAACGACCTTTTCCACCGCTGCGAGTATTTATTGATCTTTGGCTTCCATAACAAGACGTAATGTTTTTAAATGGAAAATAAATACAACATACTCTTTGTACAATTTTTTTTATTGAAAATGTTCTTGATAATGGATTTTTTTTGTGAATATATTTAAATGATATATTGTGATTAAAATGTGGAAATGTTATCATTCCTTTATTTTTGTTTTATGTGTTATGAATATGTTATGGTTCATGGGAATTTTTTATTCTTACGGGTCGTTATGTGATAATCATAGGGTGGTGAGCCCGATATAGCTCTCCAATGCATTGGGTAACGTGATGGAGGTAAGCGTGAATGTTTCTCCTAAGAGATTTATGGAATATACTCTGATGGGTATTCCAAATGGGATTGCCTATGTAGCTGTGATAACTACAATGTAAGTTTGACATGGATTCCACAAGTTACCTTTATGATTTATGATTTTTGTGTTATTCATAAATCTTATGATTTCACGAGGTATTTCATTATTTAAAAAGTATGGTTACATTGTTTGTTATTTGTTGATGGGACAATGATTTCATTCTTTATTTTATATCCCTTACTGAGTTTATTATTCTCATCCCTTGTTTGTGAAATTTTTTCCAAAGGAATTAAAGATAAATAAGCGTCAAGGATGGGATAAACTAAAATTTATGTTGTGTAAAACATGTAACTAGACATGACACTCTCTTTTAAATTGTTTTTAGGAAAAAAATCAATATAGAGTGGATTTGTCTACATGTAATATTTATGTTGTTATGTAAATGTTTTGACCAAATTCTCTAAAAATATAAATCTGAAAAGATCCTTAATGTGAATAATATATTAAATTCAAGATCATGTAATAGTTAAGTATGAGTTCTTATAAAGAATCCATTTCTGTAACATATACTCTAGTTTACCCTACTGAAAAATCAAAAACATCATATTAAAGACAACAATATTTCTATACCTTCCATCCCACCATAAATACTCCCGAATATCTCTATACATGTTATTACTTCTAGGATGAACATAAAACGGGCACTATGAGATTTACATAATAACTATTTCTTCAACTACGCATCACAAGGCACCCATAATCACTTTCTAAACCTCAAAAAACAATCTTTATTAATCTAAATTCTTCTAACTTACCCTTCTGATTCAATTCTACCTTTTTCTACAACTTTGTATCTTCATTCTGTGCTTTCTTAATTCTATCTATTTGAGATGATTTCACTGCAACCTGAAACAAAACATAGAAAATTCCCTACACTATTAACTATAAATCCAAAATTCATAATATCAGAAACATAATGATCTCATTCCAAATATCGCATTGTTAATGTAGCAATAATCTTTCAAATAAAATAATTAGCCACATTATTTGCCGTTATGGGGAGGTAATAGACTGTATAACCATAATCCTTGATTAATTATAGCCACCATTTATGTTTCATGTTTAATTCGTTTTCAGTTAATATATACATTAAATTTTTTTGATCAGTATATATTTACAACTTTTTAAAATACAATTGATGCCTCTAAATGTTTAATTCGAAATCAATAGCAGCTAATTCCAAATAATGTGTTCGTTAATTTGACTTATGAGGTTTCAACTATCATGAAGCATAAGCAATTACCTGACCATTCTACTTAATGACACAACCAAGTCCTTTTGACGAAGCATCACATAAGATATGAAATTCACCATTTCTGGAAGGCAAGTCCAAAAATAGAGCATTTTACAATCGCCTTTTCTATTGTTAAACACATTCATCACAATATTTTTCCCAGATGAATTTAATTCCGTTATGTGATACCTTAGTCATTGGGCTATATAACCAAAAAAATGTTCCAACAATCCTTTAGTAATAACCTTTCAATCCATGATAACTATGAATCTATATGATATTGGTAGCTCTTGGACACTTATCAACAACTATTGTTTTTTGAGGGTCAACAATTATGCCATCTTTAGAAACATTATGACCATGAAAATAATTTTTTTGCAACAATAATTCACACTTACTAAAAATTCCATTTAGTTTCTTTTCTTTTAATTTTCGTAAAACAATCATTACATGACATCCATGTTCCTCTCAGAATTTTGAATATACCAAAATATCATCGATAAACACAACCACAATATGATCCAAAAACTAATAAATGACCCCATTTATACCTTCTTAAAATATATAATAGGTTTATCCTAGCTTTCAAACTCACAAGAAGTTAAATACCTTCATTATTTAGGCTATAATCTTGATTAAAACAAATTTATCTTACTATCAATATCCTGTATTAAATTTCGGACATACCTTGACAAACATGTAAAATTTTCATCATATTCAGCCACCAAATCCTCTACAATTTGTCTCAATTCCAAGAATTTCTTTTCCATACTATGTCTAACAACCTTAGGAAAATAATTCTCAAGGAATATATTTATAAATTCATCCTATTACATGGAAAAAATATCTTCAATCCCTCTAATATTTTTAATCATTGACCACCACTGATCATCATCACCTTCAAAAAGATAAACAACAAGATTATCCATTTGATTGTATGAACAGACCATTACATAAAAAGTCTCTTCCTATTATTTAATAAACCGTTCAGCTTGCACAGGTTCAGATGATCCTCTGAATAATTTGGGACATTTCCTCATGAAAGGATCTATGATCGACATATTCTTCTGTGGTTGGACTAGTAGATCTCATGCATAAACAGAACTACCATTTATCACTACATTCAACTAAGCCAACACAAAAAAAAATTTGTTCTGATTCATACCATCCTTGGATGTTGATTTGTAAGGTTATTTCTCTCTATATTCCCTCCTAGCACAACATCCTTGTTTCATCTTCGGAAAACCATTCTGAACAAACATATCATTGATGAAGAAACTTGGTAATATTAAAATAATAAATCATTTCAATTTGACCATAACATAAAAATAATTTTTGGATATTATATTTACAATATATTAACTCCCAAAGCTATCTAAACTGACTCCTAGTACCAACTATATGGCCCCAGGCTTAACCATTACTTAACCTTGAGATTAGTAGATAATTTAACATTAATTCACACTGAAGAACTTTTTAGATTTAGATATTTACATAATTATGTCATAACATATACATAACATCTTGAACATTATAAGTATACAATTCTACTTAGTATCCATTTTTTTATAAAACAAAAACGTTTTAAAATGAAATATGACATCGTTTCATATTTTAACAATATAAATTATCTTTGATATCATCCTTGACTCTATTATTCATTGAGTCATGTGAAAAAAATTTCAAAACATTGGATGAGTATAAAAAGCTCAGTAAGAGATATAAAATTAATGAAATGTATTAGTATATAGATAATATGACAACCATGAATAATTTTTTATAACGTAATAATTTTCATCTTTAAGAAGTAGTAAATATACATCACAGAATATAAGATCATTTCTTACAATTTTTTTAACCAAAAGATCATGACAAGACCATAGAGAGACACATATTACATATAAAGGTATCTTAGGAAATAAACAAACTTAAATGGAATAGCCATACAGTTGACTTCCACATATATCACTAAGTAGAATTTCCATATAGTCGTGTTCCATACTCATTGCATTGAAGGTTATACCGCAACCACCCATCTTTGGTTTATCCTGTAAACACCCATCATTAGTTTATCACGTACCACCCATCAAATATCCATTACCAGTATATAATCATAACACATAAAATAATTCAAATATTAGCATTTCACTGTTAATATTTCATTTTCAATCACAAGAAATCATTTCATGATATTTAAGTACACCATAAATTTCAAAAAACATTTCCAATACCAAAAATTGTATAAAATGTATATGGTATTTATCTTCATTTTAAAAACATTACGACTAATAGTGAAAGAATAATTTAAAATAATGCTCAGGTGGCAGAAATGTCTTTGTCACTGCATATGTTATAAACATTCCTTTTTTCATTCATTATGATTATTTGATGAAATATATTACCTTTTAATGAAATTAATAGTCAAAGGGGTTTATTATACGTCGTATAAAAGAAGGAGGTGCATATTATAAGAATATTCCTCAATTGAAGGAGATTGAGACGAAGTCCCATACAAAGATCATTTTGAATATAAAATAGATAGATTATGTTTATTAACTATATGAAAACATAAAAAAGTATAAATAAATGATATGATATAACATTTTATTTCCCATAAAATCATATCACAACATAATACATAAGTAGAAGATTAACCCAAATATTGGAAAACAGGTTAAGATGTTCCCTTACCTTGTGTATGATTCATCATGTATGTTCCTTTTTATTCATAAATAATAAACATAAGTTAATTTATAATTGATTAATAACCTATTTAAATTTCATTATTCATTTTAAATAACTTATTAAAATTTTATAAATGTTACATAATTATTTAAGTTAATATCGGTCTTGTTGTCGATATTGGATACTTGAGTCAAAATTGATCTTGTTAAAATTAAAAATTGTACATGTGGTCAAAAGTACATTATATCAATAATAGAACAGATGATTTAAATATAATATATATAAAATATATATTTATTTATAATTGTCTATAACATTTTGAAATAAGAAATTAAATGCACTGTTCGTTGTGACGGTAAGCCTTACATACGCATCAATTCTACTTTCATTTATTTTTCATATTAAAGAAATTAAAAATAAATAATACATAGGTATATTATAATTATATTCTATTATAGAATGATATATATGTTACAAAATTTCATTATATTCAGATTTTATATGTTCTATGTATGGCATGAACGAGTCACATCACTTTGAGGGGCGGTAGTCCGCACTTCCTCAAATAAAATTTTCATATTTACACATCAGGAAATGCATACTGGTATGTTTGTAAATAAAAATTTCTGCATCACATATAAAATATAAATATAATATATATCATATAAAAATAAGGATTTATCATAATTTCCACAATGAGATGTGGTAGGGGAAAATCGAACAATCATTATTTCGTGAGGCAGTAGTTCACCATACAGAAAAAAAAATATTTTCACATCCATTAGATGGAGGTGTGTGTAAGTGTAGTTAGAATCATTATCATAACAACATCCTTGGATAATGGTTTTGTTTTTTAATAAAATAATAATAATAAAATATTCAGTGGAGAATGAAAATAAAAGAAAAGAACTTGAGAGAAGAAGTTAACTCTAAATCAGCTAACTTATATTGATTTGAGCCTAAACGCTTTCTTGAATTGACTTTTGCGAAAGATAAGGATTCATGGAGGAATAGAAGGATTTTTGGAGATTTTTTAGTTAAGGATGGATTAGAAAAGGGGCTTGGTAAGTGTGATTAAGGAGGTAGAGGTGATGCCCTTTTATAAGAGGGTGGATGAGAACTTTAGGAAGGAATTGAAGTATTATTTTATTATTAAATTATTTTCAGTTTCAAATTATCCCAAAGACATTCATAAAAATTACAATATGATTTTGGGTCAAAAACAACTAAAATAATAGGTTTTAGACAAGTATAAGTAAAAAATATATCCTTATCTTTTAACTTTAACCATTAGTTATCGAATTTGACTCTTAATTTGTCTTCATGTATAGTCTTAATATTTTTTAATTATAGTAACTATAAAATTCCAATATAACATCAAGTGGTTCATTAATGAAATTTTCAATATTATTTATTTCATTGGACCGAATATTAGTTTTTAGGACTGTTATATCATTTAATAAAATTGTATTTCTTTTAAAAACACATTTTGTCCATTTTTATTCAATTCATATCACGAATTTATAATAATTCATAACAACATGATTATATTATCAAAACATCATTAATTCGACTGTAAAATGTTATAATAACCCAAAAAATATTTTATAAAAAAAATTTCCAAAATATATTTATTTTGATATTTATAATCTTATTTATTTGAATCACTCATTAACAAGGTAATCACAACATTGTCATTGAGTCATAAATAAAATTTTTTATTCGATTATAAAAATTATAAATAAAACATCATGATGTATAAATTTTTTAAATTTTTCTAATGAATAGTTATAGTCTAAAAAATCACTTAAATAACAAAATATATACAAATTTATACTAAATGATACATTTTTTATTACATTTCTATTTAAATAAAATTAATTATTAAAATATGTCATTTTTACCTCCAAATGCCTCCATGGTCTCCCTAAATCGAGCCATATATTCACATGGTCGTACATATCTCATCACAAAGTATCAGTACATGTGTTAGGGTATATTATTATTATTAAAATTTTATTTTTTTACCCTTATTTACCATATTTACCTTTTAATGGTGGTAAATATAATAATTATTGAATTTAATGTTCATAACGTCTAAAAAAAGGTACATATTTACAGTATCAGGAACTCCTTATTCCAAATATGGAATAAATTTTTCCAAATTCATGACACATAATTTTTAGTAATTAATTTAAAATTATTTCTTGTGCTTAATCCAAAAAGTTGGTTTTTAATAAATAATAACTATTAAAATATTAACGTGTGTCTATGTCCAATTTAATAATGAAATTACATCCAATGACCATAATTGGATTTAATTATGAAAACCTAATCCAATTACATTTTAAAACAAATTATTATTACAAAATAACTATATAAATATATTATATTTGAAGGTAATATTGAATGAAAATGCAGTATTTATCATTATTCATAAAAAATATGAATTTTATAAAAAAACAAAAATTTCATCCAATAAAACTTTTGATTTTCCAATTATAAATAAGAAATTTATTTTGTAAAATTTAATATTTAAAAATGAAAAAAATTTACTTAAATTGGATACTCTATCAAAAGGTGGTAAATCACCCTTTTAAAAACAATTAGAGTACTTATTAGACATATAATGTAATGACTGTTGACCTCTATGGCCCTTCGATGCATCGTTATGTCTCATGATTCCAAATAAAAATGGTTTCTGCTGAGGGCTTGCCCTAGTATTTTTTGAGGCCTTGGCCAAGTCCTCGACAATATGGTTAAGATTTCTAGAATTATCCATTACCTCATTATGATATTAGTTATCGAGAAAACATGTGATCATTTGACTGGTTGAATATCAATGGTTATTTTTAATTTTCATACGATACTTTAAGTAGCCATATTTAATAATATTTAATTCCATATATTTCAAGATGAAGTATATATTAAATTACTGTGTTTGTATTTGTTCACCATGCCTAGTTTTTATATGTAAACCATTGTTTGGGGGGTTGTCCGGGGGGTGGGGTTTGTCCAGAGGGTTGGGGGTGTCTAGGGGGGTGTCCAAGGGGGTGGGTGGGTGTGGGGGGTTGTCAAACGCGGTGGAGGCCAGTCCAGACGGTTTTGGGGGTTGTCCGGGGGGTGGGGGGTGTCCAGAGGTTGTGGGGTGTCCAGGGGGGTTTCCTAGTGGGTCGGGGTGGGGTTGGTGTACAAAAGGGGTGGGGTTGCTATTTGGAGGGTGGGGTGCTGTCCAGGGGGTGGGGGGCTGTCCAAAGGGTTGGGGGTGTCCAGCTAGGTGTCCAAGGGCGTAGGGGGTGGGGGTGGTGTCTAGGAGGGGTGGGGGTGTTTTCTAGAGGGGTGGGGGCTATCTAGGGGTTGGGGGCTATCCAGAGGGTTGGTGGGTGTCCAGGGGGGTTTCCAAGGGGGTGGGTGGGTGTGGGGGTGTCCAAGGGAGTGGGGGCCTGTCCAGAGTGTTTTGGGGGTTGGTCGGGTGGGTGGGGGCTTTCCAGATGGTTGGGGGTGTCCAGGGTGTGTCCAAGGGGGTGGCTGTGTGGGGGGGCGATGTCCAAGGGTGTGGGGGCCTGTCTAGATGGTTTTGGGGGTTTTCCGGGGGGTGGGGGCTGTCCAGAGGGTTGGGGGTGTCCAGGGGGGTGTCCATGGGGGTAGGGGTTGGGGGTGGTGTCCAGGAGGGGTGATTTTCTCCATCTGAATTTTTATTTTAAATATGATTGGATTCTCTGGTTTAATCCATTCTCTCCAATTTTCTATCAACCATGTAGGCGCCATGGTTTTCTTTTCTTCAATGGAATTTAGAACTGTTATATCTTACTATATTTTCTTTTAATAATATTATTCAAGCATATTTTTTTAAATACGCATAGATTTGTTTTATTTTTCAAAATTGTATTACATTAAAATTATGATTTTATTCATATAAACATATATTTGTCTTATCGTAAAAAAAATATAATTTTTATATTTGTAATAGGTAATAATGAGTTGAAGTTGGATTATGGCACATCGAATGAGCAATGAATATGAGGAAGGTGTTGATGCCTTTTTGGAATTTGCTAAACGAAATGTTCCAACTAGTGACATTTTTTTATGTCCATGCCTGAAATGTTTGAATATGAAGAAGTTGAAAAGTAGAGAGATAAAAGATCATCTGATATGTCATGGTTTTAATCCAAGTTACATCCCTTGTATTTGGCATGGTGAAACTTGATGAAATTTCACTGATGGTGATGATTCACAAGATGGTATCTATGATGGAATTGAAGAAATGATTCATGATATTGTAGCAGAAAAAATTGAGATAGAACCGAATGTTGCACGCCTATATGGTGATTCCGAAAAACCATTATATCCTGGTTGTACAGATTTTACAATTTTGTCGGCGGTGTTAAGATTGATTAACCTAAAGGCAAAACATGGATGGAGTGGCAGATGTTTTACAGAGCCGCTACAATTGATGAAAGACATTCTTCCAAAAGATAACGATCTTCCTGATTCACATTACAAGGCCAAGAAAATATTATGCCCGATGGGATTGTGATACAAGAAAATACATGCCTGTCCAAATGACTACATTATATATAGGAAGGAATATGATTTTTTGTCAGAGTGTCCTAAATGTGGGACATCACGGTATAAGGTGAAAGAGAAATCACTTGCTGATGTAGAGATTTCAAAGCTCCCTTCAAAGGTATTTTGGTATCTTCCTATAATTCATCGTTTTAGATGTTTATTTGCAAATTCACATGATGCAAAAAGGTTAAGATGGAATGCTGATGAGCGGGTATGTGATGGAAAAATACATCATCCAGCTGATTGTCCACAATAGAAGAAAATTGATGCGCAGTATTCTACATTTGGAAGTGAAATAAGAAATATTAGATTTGGGTTGTGCACAGATGGAATAAATCCATACCGAACCCTTAGTAGCTCACATATTTCATGGCTTGTTTTATTGGTAATTTATAACCTCTCTCCTGATGTTTGTATGAAGCGAAAATATGTCATGTTGAGTATAATGATCTCTAGTCCAAAGCAACCCAACAATGATATTGATGTTTACTTGTCAACGTTGATTGATGATTTGAGACTGTTATGGGCTGATGGTATTAGGGTGTATGATTCTTATAAAATGGAATGTTTTCAACTACATGTCGTGCTTCTGTTAACTATAAATGACTTCCCAGCGTATGGAAATTTGTCTGGATACAGTGTTAAAGGTCATAAAGCATGTCCAATTTTTGAATAAAAGACTTCATATTGTCAATTGCATCATGGGAGAAAAACAGTGTACGTGGGTCATCGAATGTTTTTTCCTATGGATCACCCTTATAGAAGACTAAAAAAGGAATTCAATGGCTCACAAGAATTTGATACTGCTCCAAAACCTTTATCCCCGGATCTATATTTTGAGAGGGTGAAATACCTTGATGTGACATTGGGAAAGGCACAGAATTCTGGTAATGATAGATATATTTGGAAGAAAAGGTCAATATTTTTTGAGCTACCATATTTGAGGTATCATGAAGTTAAACATAATATTGATTTCATGCACGTGGACAAGGATATATGTGATTGTTTGATTGAAACATTGTTAGATAATAAAGGAAATACTAAATATGGGTTGAATGCAAGATTAGACTTACTATCAATGGGAATACGTTTGGAGTTAGCTCCCACTCCTAAAGGAAGACAAACATTTATTCCCCCGGCTTGTCATACAATATCAAAGAGGGAGAAAATTAGCTTTTGTCAGTGTCTTCATGATATCGAAGTGCCTCAAGGTTATTCATCAAATGTAAAAAAAAATTATCATTGAAGGAATTCAAGTTGATAGGTATGATATCACATGATTGTCACGTCATGATGCAACAAATTCTACAAGTTTCATTGCATGGAATATTTCACATTCATTTCAGAAAGAATATGACGAAGTTGTTTTATTTTTTCAATTCAATTTATAACAAGGCGATTGATGTGAATGCTTTGATCATTTCGGAAAAGGATGCAATTTTTATAATTTGTCAATTGGATATGTATTTTCCTCAAAATTGTTTTTTGATATAATGGTGTGTTTTATGATTCATCTGGTCGAGAAATAATGCTTTATGGACCTATATATCTTTGTTGGATGTATTCTTTTGAAAGGTATATGAAAATATTAAAGGGCTATGTTAAAAATCCATATCGACCTGAACCCTCCATTATTGAAAAGTATATTTCTGAGGAGGTAGCAGAGTTTTGTACGAGCTACTTGGCTATGGCGCAACACATAGGTTTGCCTCCATCTCTCCATGAATGAGTTAATATTGAGGGAAAGGGGATTCATGGCTTGAAAGTCAAATCATTGTCATCTGAACATATGAAGAAGTTAGAATCATGCATCTTGAATAACATAGCTGATACTCAACCGTATATCACATTGCATATTAATGAGGTGAAACTATGTCATCCAAAGAAGAAAGAAATGTGGATATTGAATAAGAACAACAAAACTTTTTTGTCATGGATTAAAAAGTCTTTGCTTGGTAGATCAGATGTATCAGAGACATTAAAATGGATATTGGTTGGTCCATTTTTAAATGTGATAATAGGGTCCGGTTATGACATTAATGGCTATACATTTCATACGAAATCTCAGAACAATTGAAGTGCAGTTCAGAATAGTGGTGTATTGGTGTTTGCAGAAGCAATGCATTTTTCGAGTGATAAGGACAAAAACCCAATTTCTGCATCAAGTGCATATTATGGAGTGTTTGAAGACATATTTTAGGCTGATTACTTTAAAATTAATGTTCCTTTTTTTAACTGTAAATGGTTTATCGTTAACAACAATGTCAGACACTATGAATTTGGAATGACACTTATTAATCTGAATAGATTGGAAGACACAGCAGATTCTATTATAATGGAAACACATGGAAAAAAAATTTATATGTAGTAGATCAATCAGATATGCAGTGGGCTGTTGTTTTACAAGGGAAAAAACAATATGTTGGTGAGGATGAATTTGATAAAGATGCTGATTTATGTGAGATCCCTACTTCCAGGGAAAGATTAACAGAACATAATGATGAGCATGTTGAAGACATGGTTTGTGCCATAAGGAACGATCACGACGAAGGAAATTGGGAAAACAATCCATTTGTACATTCCTAAAATTACAGGTAACATATGTTTATTTCTTATTTACATTTATTTTTTTCATAAATGTTAGATGGTGTATGTTTTTTATTTATTAAAATATGTTTTAAAACAAAATAAGTATAAGTTTTTATTTGTTTTAAGTTTGTTTAGTATACTTTATCATGTTTACCATTACATGAATTATATATCTATTATTTTTGTTCAGTGTCAATTACTTTACCATGTTTACCAGGTTTACCATGTTTACTTTGTTTACCATCTTGACCATAAATACCATCTTTACCATATTTACCATTGTTTAACATGCTTACCATATTAGAAATGTTTACTATTACATAACGTAGTACACTTTTCTATTTTATAATTACATTATTATTAAAATATTTTAATTTTTATATTTTTGAACTAACATTTGTTTTTTTGATTTGAAGGATAATGACCGACCATTCAGTTGATCAACCACGTGATTCTGGAGATGAGCATATTGGTTATACCTCTAGGGAGGAACATTCACATGCTCATATTACAATAAAGTGTTGAAAGGTTGGTAAACGTGGGTGCACACGTTTACAAAAATTATCAGTTTCCCGTACACAGGATTAGAGGATAGTCGTTGATTTTGATGATGATGATATTCCTAGAGGTCCAGAGGAAAAAGATTTTAAGAGTTTTGTAGAAACAGAGGCTAAGAGAAAAGTAAGAATTCTGTATGATGACTATAGAAGTGTGGATAAAGAGAAAATCTCTCAGTTATGGGAGACAATTTTGGTAAGATCGTTTGCTATTGTTTGAATATTCTTTAAATGTTTCTAGTATATATAATAATTTTAACCCCTTATTTATCAGATGACATTTGATTTAAGAAAAGTTCTTCCATGTTCTTCAACTTCAAACGTTGAGGGGGTTTATATTAAAAAAAAATTGAATCCTTGGAGGCTGAAGTCCATAATATTAATGTGAAGATGGAGGACAATATTAGAGCATCAGTGCAGTCTATTTTTGCATACATGAAAATAAAATTTCAGACTACAACTCTCACTCCTCCACTTCCCCCTGCAGACCCCATTATTTATCCTCCACCTCTGCCAGTAGCTCCCACTCCCCCACCTCAGCCTGCTGACCCCATTTTTTATCCTACTCCTCCACAGTAGCTTCCTAGTTATTGCGAGTTGTATGTTGATGATTATCAACACCATATAGTAGCATATGGATTGGTATATTTTATAGGAGATACCTTTCATCATCAATAATTAGAGGTAGAGAATCAGAGGGTCACTGTACAAGATATTATAGATAGATCAGCTCGGGTACCATTACCTACAGATGAGGTGGTGACAGTTGGACATAGTATCGACCATTTTTTAATTTGGCCATCTAGACTTCTTCGACTCATTACCATAGAGGTATAAATGTTATATCTTTTTTTATTAATGTTGTTTTATCATTTGAAAACTAATATATTTTTCAATTTATTTTTACTGGAATACTTCAAAGGTAAAGAAATAATGTATAGACAACAACAAAGACAAATAGCCATGACATCAGATACAGATTCTAGTAGTCTTAACAGATTGTCATGATATTCAAATTTGTTGGCGGGTCATTATGAGTTTCCAATGGAAGCTCATGTTTGTGGATGTGAAATAAATGTGGGGATTATTAAAACTGATATCATGAAGCTTGTTACTGGAGATAAGTTGGGCCTCAACGTGGTGAAAATGTTTTCCATGTAAGTCTTAACACCTTTTCCCTGAGTTATATTTATTAAAAATGTATACTTGTGTCTATTTTGTATTAGGTATCTTTATAAAATTTGTGAGAGGAATGAGCTGACAGATGTATATGGATTCATGGACCTTCAATTTATTTCCCCTGAAGCATGTGCATTGGATGAGGAACAAAGAATGATTTATATTGCTGAAAGACTTGAAAATATTATAGTCACACAATGTTGGATGATTCCTTTTTGTGAGAGGTATGAAACACATCCCCCTTAAAGAGTTAATTATCTTATAACATAAATACCACTAACGTTAAATTTCCTGTTATCATTTATCATTGGATGTTATGGGTTTTTTTTCCACGGGAGAAAGCACTTTATTGGATATGCTCTGTCCATGATGATGTGCAGGAATGTTTTAAGAATATATTGGAAAATTAAGTTTGAATTTCTCAATATTTTTATATATTATAATGAATTTTAAATTTACCCCATTAGTATTATTTTATAACAGGGCATGGGCCTACTTTTGATAAAACACAAAGAAAAGGAATTCAAAGATCAAATATGTAAATGTGAAGGTAAATATCCATTTATAATTTGTACTTTTTTATTTATTACATTAAAATAATATATTGAATTTAAACTCATTCAAACAGAATTTTCATGAACAACAAGGTGTCATCGATTGCGGATATTATATGTTATGATTTATTTATCAAATAATAACAACTGGGACAGTTGTGAATTTTGACCTGGTAAGATTTCCTCTCAAACATTGCCATAATATTTCAATTTGATTTACTCATTATACACGTTAACTACTATCCTTTTCATTTGTATATTTTTGATGACCCTCAACCCTATAATGCTGAAGACATCAAACAATTACAAGTGGAGTGGTAAAATTATTTTACAGGTTTGATTAAATTTTAGTTGTTTGTAATATAAAATGTAATTATGAATATTTTCATTGTAATTGTGTACTTGGTAGTCGTTTAGGTTGGATTTAGTTTTTTTTGAAGTTGAAAGTGTATGTTTTGAATGTTATATATGTGAATGTTAAATTTTTTTCTACTTCTTGTTTGGGTCTACTTATGATGGTTTTTCTGGAATGGATTTTTGTCTGAGGGGGAGGGGTTTCAAGGGTGTCGGGGGTGTTCAGTGGGGTTGGGGGTGTCCAGGGGTCTGGGAGGGCTGTCCGGTGGGGTGGGGGTATACATAAGGGTGGGGGGGGGGGGTTGACGAGGGGTGTTTGGGGCTGTCCAGGGGGTTGGGGGGCAATCTAGGGGTGTGGTGGGGGCTCCAATGGGGTGGGGGGGGGTTGTCCAGGGTGTGGGGGGTATACATGAGGGTGGGGGTTGTCCCGGGGTGTTTGGAGCTGTCCAGGGGGTCGGGGGTGGTCTAGGGGTGTGGTTGGGGATGTCAAGTGGGTTGAGGGGGTAATGTTCAGGAAGGTGGGGGTTGTAGATGGGTGTTTGGGCATGTCCAGGGGGGTCGGGGGGCAATCAAGAGGTGTGGTGGGGGCTCCAATGGGGTGGAGGCTGTCAAGTGGGGTTTGGGGGTGAGGGGGTGATGTTCAGGTGGGTGGGGGCAGTCCAGGGGTGTGGTGGGGGCTCAAATGTGGTGGGGGAGGGCTGTCCAGAGTGTGGGGGGTATACATGAGGGTGGGGGGGGGTGTCCCGGGGTGTTTGGAGATGGCCAGGGGGTCCAGTGGAAGTCCAAGGGTGTGGTGGGGGCTGTCAAGTGGGGTGAGGGGGTGTTGTTCAGGAGGGTGGGGGTTGTCGAGGGGTGTTTCGGGCTGTCCAAGGGGTCGGGTGGCAGTCCAGGGGTGTGGTGGGGGCTGTCAAGTGGGGAGAGGGGGTGAGGGGGTGTTGTTCAAGAGGGTGGGGGGTTATCGAGGCGTGTTTGGGGCTGTCCAGGGGGTCGGGGCAGTCTAGGGGTGTGGTGGGAGCTCCAATGGGGTGGGGGAGGGCTGTACAGGGGGTATACATGGGGGTGGGGGCTATCAAGTGGGGTAAGTTTTTATCTTTTATCAATGTAAATGATTTAATTTTCTTTATATCATGTTTTTATATCCTTCTATTTTTATGGTACGAATTATTTATTTGGTTTTTGGTTGATTTTGGGGACAGTAGAGGACTGTAGTGGATTTTTTTAAAAAAAATTCCCTTTCAAGTAAGTTATTTTATAACTGATGTGATAAAGAAATCGAGAAACGTTTATCACGTCGGTCTTTTCATAACTGACGTGATAAACACCTGTGTAATGGTTTATCACATCGGTTATGTAATAACCGCCGTGATAAAGGACCTGGGAAATGCTTTATCACGTCGGTTATTGATTAACCGACGTGATAAACCCTTCCCGGGATCTATTTAGAACGTTGGCTATTTAATAACCTACGTGATAAACCATACCGCATGAGTTTATCACATCAGTTATTAAATAACCGACGTGATAAACTCCCCCGCACGTGTTTATGACATCGGTTATTGTATAACCGATGTGATAAAGTCCCCCCCCCCGTTTTTCACGGCGGTTATAGAATAACCGACGTTATAACCCCCGCCCCATGGGTTTTTTCACGTCGGTTATTAATTAACCGACATGATAAAAACCGTGATGTTATGTTTGTTACATCGGTTTTTAAATAACCGACGTAAAAAACATTATTTATAATGTCTTCTGTATTAACGTCGGCTAAAACCCGACATAAAAAATGAAAAACAACTGACGTAATTAACGTTTTCTGCACTAGTGAATTCTACATATCATATTGATTCCATGGTAATCAAGATAAAAATATGATGGTAAAGAAATATTTGGATAAAGGAAAAAAGGTAAATAATGATTTTTCAACATGTGATACTTGCCGAAAGAAACACCTTAAAGAATGATTAAAATTTAATGGATATAGCTTTAATTGTGGAAAAAATGGTTGGAAGGATATGAAGGGAATGCTTTTTTTAATGTTCAATGCTTCAAATGTAATGATTATGGGTATTATGAAAATGAATTCCCCAAAATACATGAGTATATACCCAATAAGAAGATAAGGGATCATGGTCAAGAATATGTTATTTTCACAAATAATTGGAATTATTAACATGGATTTTTATTGGATATTTTAGCAATGTTGTTAATTTATTTAATTTATGATGAATAATATATAATTGTTATGAAATATATAAGGTTGGTAATATAGTATTTTTTATGAATTTGAGATAATAAATATAATCGTACCAAGAAATTTTATTTAGTAGAATGTTTATTTTTTGGAAAATACATGATTACGGGAAATAAATCCTTTAATATATACCTGATGTAAAGACAATGATAATGAAATGACTGATAAGACAAGTGATAACTACCATATAATATATTAAATATAATTTGAAATGTCTTTTATTTTATCATTGATTTTTTGTACAACACATTTGGATTTAAAGAATACATACAATAACATATGTATTACATAAAGAATAAGAAATAAATCATGTTTATTATATGGTTTTTATAGTGATTTCAGATATTAACATATTTACAGAGTTGATATGATGATGTTATCCTCATGTTTGGAATCTGAAAATTTAGAGCTGCTTCATTTTGATTAAATATTAATAATTAGATCAATTTTGAAATTCGTTGACCATATTTATAAAGTGATGGATAATAATCCTATGAAAAATTTTACCATTTATAAATTGGATTAATATGAACATTATATTTTGCTATATAAATTGATATATTACAACACTATATATTGAATCTTGTTCTAATACAATAAGTAGAAATAGTCTAAGGAATGATTAAAGAACACGATTGTGCTAATTAAAATGTACCATGTCGGTATATTTACTTAAATTATTATAGATTGAAATAATTCCTCAACACCATAAAATATGATCTTGAAACCAAAAAAGATTGCACTAGTGCTTTTATTTCTGATTAATCATATGGTCTCTTAGATCATAACTGATTTATGGACTTGTGATTCATATCTTTATCTTATCCACGTTCTCTAGTACTCTTTATCATAACATTACAGTTATATATTTATTCTATATACATGTTTCCATTTCCCACCTATGCTATCCTACTAGGTAGAAAATTTACACAACCATTGTACATTCCTTTCCCTCTTATTAATAATATTTATTTTAAGCCAAATTTATGATTAGGGTTTTTTAAATATAGATTATTTTGAAATATCAATCCGTCAAATATAGGGATCAATTTCAATTTGAGATGATGAAATTTAAATAAGGTAGGGACAATGTAACACGCCAAGACATTAAAATATTTTCATGTTTTAATAATTAATATTATTACCTCTTCTCACAAAGTTAATCTTACACTACACACAACACTGATTTAGCTAGTGTTACATGCGTAACCGAGTTTTAGATCCTTTTAAGGGGGAATATATTTTAAACCTATATTCTGACACTTATGAATATATTTAATAATTAATTATCATTTTTGAATTCATAATGTCAAATTATCATAGGGTTATTTTTTTGGATTTTTTGAGAGACATCATTATTGGAGAAATTCTGAAAATTATTACAACATTGTTAAAAAATAACTTTTTGTTTAAATAATGATTAGTGTTAAATTATACTTTAAAATTGATTTTAAAGTCCAAATAATTCAATTATTCATATATGAGTATAATTTAGGCCTTTGGAATAATCTTTATAATAAAAATAGTTATAAAAAATTATAAAAAATTTAAACGTTTTTACTTTAAAAATCCGCATTCTTGTCATGTGTGTGAAATTATCATTAATATTAATTTTTCCATATATATGATTTTAATTTTGATAAATTAAATTACATAGTTGTAATCAGTATAACAATTATGGTCTAATAAGATGAAATTAATTTTTGACCGACAAATATTAATGAATGTTATTAAAATTAATCAGGATCATTAAAATAAAATTTAACTTAATAAGAGACTAAACCATAATATTATCGACCAAATTGTCTTAGAAACATATAGAATATCCATTTTAGGCCAATAATTTGACAATATCCTCAATTTTTAATAATTTTATGGTTTCTTAAGATATTAGTAAATGGAAGTGGACTATATAAAAGTTTTTGTGGGAAAAAAGAAAAAAGGGAACAGTCATTACCTTTAACATTTCTAAAAAATTATGGTGTGAAAAAATATCATATTTTAATTTATACATATCTTTTTGAAGTATAGATATGTTATCTATATCTTAATAATTTATCATTAATTTTTGGATATGGGTTAGTTACATAATATAGTTAAGAATCTCCAAATTAGTGATTATTTAGTTAATAATTAACTAAAATAAATGAAACTCTAATACTAGAATATATGTTAAATGATTGGATTATTATTTTTATTTATTTATATAGAATAATATATGTTTTTAAACATATGTAAAATTAATATATTGTAATTCCAATACTGTTTTGATATTTAAAAATTAAATTTGAATAAATAATGTTAGAATTTTCATTGTTGTTATTTTACATTATATGATATTTTATTAAATGATTTAAAATTAATAAAAATACTATATACTGTAAAATAATTTTTTAAGTGTTAATAAAAATTATATATTGTCTATTAATGGTCTAATAGTCATTTTATAATAACTATATTGACCTAAATGCTATAAAATCATTTTTACACGATCCATATTGAAGTAGTGTTTTAGCATGTCAGATGCGTTTGTTTTAAAATTAATTTCCCAAACACAAGGAAAATTTATATTATAAATTATATAACATATTAATAATTAATTGGATATATATTTTCTAATAAATTTCACTATTTTTATGTCATAATGTTTAAATTAATTAGATTAAAAAAATAGATGCTTTAATAAAAACAAAAATGATAAAATTTTCGATTCATAGAACTTAAGTAACTAAATTATTAAAAGAGCACATATTTTTGTGGGTCTGGGGTTTTAATCGAACATTATTCCGATTTTATCTATTATATATCCATTTTGATGCACTTTAGGTAAGGTAGATAACCCATTAATGTATACATTTGGGTATTTACAAGAGTGTCATTCCCTCTCCACTCTAAAGAAGTAAACACTATAAACATTCCTCACAACTCTCAAGCCACATTGGATGAAAAAAACACATACCAAATAGTCTCAAAATTTAACTTCATTATTCCTATAATAATATTTTTTTGATGTAATAAACACAGATATGCCTTTTGGAACAAACTAAAAGGAGTTACTTGATTAAGAGGTAATGTCTTCTATCATGATCTCTATTTTCATTTCCATTATCCACCCCCTTAAATATAATTTTCCTATATTATATAGTAACAAATGTATCCTCAATATAGTAGAATATATTATGTAAATGGTTATATATATACCTACACACATCCTTATCTAATGGGTAACCAACATATTCTTTATGTGCATGACGAACTACTGTCTCACGAAATGATGATCGTTCATTATTACATTACCACCAATAATGTGAGAAATTATGATGGAAAATATGATTATATATCAGATATATTATATTTATAATGTCTTTATTCTTCTTAAAATTTATTTATAACATATATTCATGATTTATATTTAAAGTAAATGCGATAAGTTTGTTTGGGGATGTGTGGATTACCACCCCCCTCAAAGCGATAGAACTCAATCATTCCATACATGAATACTTTAAATGAGGATTTTAATAAACCTATTCAATATATATATAATATATATAAAACAATAAATATATTTTAATTATGTTTCATTTAGTTTTCTTTCATTTTATACAACAACTAAATGGAAGTAGCCTTCATGCATATGTTCGACCTACCTCTCCATAAACGTTTCACTTTAATTATAATCTCCAAATATTATAGACTACAATAAATACAAATATAATGAAGATATATTTAAATAATACCTGGTTCACATTATTTGTATTTTGAAATCATTATATAATTAATATTAACAATGAATCAAAAGTCGAAACATACTTGAGAAAACTAGGAAATTAACACATGAAATAGTTAATGTAATTGAAGAGTGTTAACAAACGAGTAATAAAATATTATAATAAGATAATATATGATAATATTAACATGAGTATAGATTTGTTATAACTTATTAACACATTTTAATCCACTATATATGAGGATAGAGACATCATAACAAATGAAAGGTTAAGGAACAATAATATCTTCTCAATTTACATTCCATTGAGACATATTTGTTATTATGTGATAGTTCACTTTTATATAGATTATATATTGAATTTTTCGTGTTATGTCATGAATCCACTTATTATAATGTTATTATATGTTTAATTTAATGTCGTACTTCTCTATATATTATGATTCAAATGATTCCATGTGGTATGGGATTCTTTGGAATGATTACAATTTATTCTTCTCAAGAATGTTTATAATGGTTATTTTTTCAATATCACTTCCTTTTGTGATTGTCAAATTTATCATGAAACAATCAATTTATTTTAATAATTTCAATTTTAAATTTTATTAAATGTCAACATCATGTTGCAAGGATATTAATACTTCCTTAGCCATATAAAATTATTCATATGGTGTTCACTTTAAAATTATTAGATTCATGTCATGTATCCTTGAATGTGTTAGATTCTTAGTTTGAAGCCTTGAAAGTATTAGATTATTGGAATGATTCCTAGAAAATATTTGACTCCTGGAATGAAGGATTGAGATTAATAGATTTTTTTCATGAAAACATGAATGTTTTAGATTCTTGGCATGATGCCCTGGAAGTCTTATTTTCTTTGTATAATGAATTGATAGTAATAGATCCATATAATGAAGCTTCATTGGTATGTTATAGATATAAACAGTTATGAGTATAATTCATAGATATTTTAGTCGTTATTTGTTAATGATATTTTTTTTAATGTATATATGGATGTATTCATTTCTCAATTATTTGATTATGTGGTATCTGTTTCTAATTCATAACTTGCCATATAAATTTTTCCTTATATGGTTATCACAATGGAATGTGTTCTAATTTAGATGCCATTAAATGTTTATTTATTATCATTATTTCATTATGGATTCATCTTTACATATTTTAAATGAGCATTTGAGCTCACATTTATTATGTTTTATTTCAAAAAGTTTATGAAGAGGAATCCGTTAAATGAGTTTCAATGATACAGTTTCTTTCATTTTGTTATGTATCATATTTTTATTTCTTATTTCCCAGTTTTTATGGGTATAATATATGTAATTTGGATTTACGAAACTGCTAAACTGATCGGTCTATCTGGATTTGTTTCCTTGTAAATATTAAAATGTAATAAGACAATGCACCAGCTTTGGGCTTCCAGGGATGGGGCATTACAATTGATGTGAGATGATTAATATTTAAAAAATAAATATTGATAATAATAGCATAAATTCCATATTTTTTCTTTAAATATAATTATATATATCATTCATGTGTGTGGGGATGATAATCGGCTTACATGCTTCATGAAGGAGGTAGTCGACACAAACATGAACAATGTTATCATCTTTAAATCAATGAATATGGGAGAAATAAAATGATATATTATAATTTTAGAATGACAATAATGTTATTAATATCCTTATTTTTTGTATCATATATATTCATTATCATTACCCTTAATAAATTCCATATAAAGTGTTAGTGAAAAACATGTCACATCGTTTTGTGATGTAGTAATCCACCTTACATGGGATAGATGATATTATATACCCTTTGGAATTATGAAATTTTATATATGATATATTGAACCTGAAGATATAATTATTATATATATGTCTTAAATATACTATACGTTAATAACTGTAAATTTTCATGAGGGGGATTGATGGATAATGTGTTACATCGGTTAGTGATGTGGTACAATGTTTTGATTTAACATTTGAGGGAAGAGGATATTGATATTGTTTATTCCCTTAATATAACAATATCTTAGTATATGGTAGATATTTTTTATTTAATATTACCATAAATTAATAATATATAATGGATATATAATAAGAAATATAGCATAAACATATAGTTTTTAATTTTACTTCTTGTAGAACCACCTCTATAGGATTATAACTAAATTTTTCATAGAATGAATTTCTGACCAAAATAAATATTATTAGATGAGGGGATGTATTTTAAGATTTTATTTGGGATGTTATTGTCTTATCCAAAATGTTTTGATAGTGCACATAAGACCTGAGAGTGGGGGACATTTTATATGTGTGGTGTGTTGCAAAATGGTATTTTCAGATAAGAAAAAGTTTACCCATGTTGTTCAGAACAAAATATGTTTCTAAATAGTGTATTCATGGAAAATTGAAATTCTAAATTCTAAATAGGTCCAACTAATAAATTTTATACTAGGTTTTAAGTTCCTTTAACCCATATGTTTTTTGATTAACCCCTCATAAACCATTTTTTTGTTATCAATGGTAATTTATTTTTAATGTTTTCACCATTAATTATGGAAAATTATTAAGTTGAACATATTAGATAATTTAAATAATTATGTTTAGGAATATAGAATCCAAATTAATGAATTCAATTAATATTATCGGAAAAACTAAATTTTTAACAAAACTCAATGATGTGGTGAATGAAGGGGTTCTGAAAAACCAAATTCCCATAATTATGGAAGGTGGTAACATCAAAGTTCAGTAGTAAATTGATTACAATTATGTTAATTATATATATATATAAGTGAACTAATATTATATTAAAACAAATTAAAAATAATATTTATCTTTATAAATAATATAAATGAAATTGATGTTTTAAAATAAATATTTTCATTTTCACTATTCATAGAAAAACGATACTTTTCATAAAAAATACAAAATATTTACCCTAACATAATATTTTTTTTAAAAAAATTAATTTTTTTTATTTTTATAATATAAATTCTCTAAATACCATAAAAATAATTTTTTATTATTTGAACATATCATGATTAAACCATATTTAATAAAAAAAGAGTCTTTCATAAAACATATCATTTTCATATGAATGATTTTAAATAGGTTTGTAATAAACAGATTAACAACTTCATCATAATTTTTTTTATTAATATTCATATACACCAATTTAATGACTTGGATATAATGTTATAGTATATTAATGGTCATTTAGACTCGACGGAGCGTGTTCTATAATCTACCGAAGATATTAAATTTCAAGAGATAAATTTAATGGATTTTTTATGCTTGGGGTTTTAGGTCACATATATTAACAAAATAAATGTTATTTTTTTTTATATTTATTATTGTCAAAATTAATTTTTCCACAAAATATATAGTGTCAACTAGATATTCTATCATAAGACAAGTCTCAATTTACAGTCAAAAACAAAATCATATTATAGAAATCTGTAGATCCACTCAATTAATTTTTTCTATGAGATGTATATATCATATTTACATTTGACTTAAATATATGAAAATATTATCACATAGTGGTCATTAATGAATTATCATAAACTACATATCAATTATACCATGATAAATATAATTAAAATGCATGATATAAAATCAACCAAACAAGTATTTAAAATGTTTTAAGTAGTATACTTATTATAATGATTTGATATGAAATATACACTGAGGAAATATAATGATATAGTTAACTATAATTCAATCATTATCAATACTAAACACCATATGAGAACTATATTTGGATATGTTTACATTTTTTTATGTTATTGTTCATTTATAATAGAACTAAAATAATTACACCAAATTAATTAGTGTAATGATTATAATTATTTATAATAACATATGATATATAGTGATCCATGGGTTTTATATCCAATCAAAAACAATAACTTCTCTATCACTATAACATTTTTCTCTCATGATGTTTCCTTGGATAATTTATAAATATATTTTATCTTTTAATCAACTGATAACCTAAAAATTACACCCATCCTCCATTTTACATTTACCAATATAATGTATACAATACTATATTTAAGAGAATCATAGGTATTCAATTATACTAATATAATTTATAATGTGATTCTTGAATCACTTATCCTTGACCCAACCATGTGTCATTACATTATTTACATCTTTTAATGCAATTATTGTCCTTCATAATCAATATTGGATCCCTATAATGACTTCTTTGATAAAAAAACGTATATAAAATACTTGGATCATAATTTTTTAAACTAATATATTATAGTACTGGAAAATCACATATCATGGTCCTGTCCAAATATTCTTATACACTCCATTAATTTTCAAACTGACAAGACAATGTTAATCATGATGGTTTTTTCTTTTTATATGAATTATTTAGAAAATTTCATTTAAAATTTTTAAATGAGTAAAATATTTATAAAAAAACTATATTAAAGTATTTATTTTATGAATAAAAATATATAGAAAACCTATCTTAAATCTATATGGGTCAAACTTTATTATTATGGGTCCTCATGGTATGATTTTATACTATCTGGCATGCAATTTGTTGTCAGATAATGTAAAAAATAATGAATAAATCTTAACCTGAAAGAGATTTAAATAATATAGGTATTAATTAAAAAAGAACAAAAATTCTTAAAAGGTATATAGATACATGATAAGATACATAACATGTGATTTTAACCAACAAACCCATTCATAGGTGAAATAAATCCAATCATGAGTCATGTTAGATCTCATGTCCTAGGTAATAGCATTAAAAAGTATTCTAGTTCAACCGAATTATCATAATGAAATAATCACCCTACAATGTATATTAGTAGGATATATTTTGGATTTATAAATTTAATTGTCATGACTCGACCCAACGAGGGTCCAGATGTGCCTCCCCGTTCCCCGCCTCTAATAGGCTACGGGCCGGCGTCTAGCGCCAAGTAGGCTATCACACACATGGGAGGCATTAGCCCAAGGTACTTGTACAAATGCACCCACACACACCTCCATGAAATAGTGCAGAGATATATAAAACTAGAAAGAAAATGAATGCACAAAACACTCCCAAAAAAGAGTGCAACGGAAGTACAAAAGGAAAAAAAAGGGCCCACCAAATGAGGCATTTGGTCTGTACAAGAGATAAACATGTTTGGGTAAAGCACGTGTAGGGGTGAGTATAAAAATACTCATAAGGCACCCCAATAACAAAAAAAAATAGGCCAACTGAAAGGTAGCATTCCACTCATCCCAGCTAGAGGGAGCCCAGACGAGAGAGAAACTCCATATCGTGACCATCCTCGGCTACACACTAGTCAGCACAGCCCATGTGTATGCCAATACATAAACCATGATCAATTCACATATACTCAGCTCGCGAAAAAAGCCACATGAGTTTCTGACATCATCACCAGCAATGGTTCACAGACTGGAGAACACACTCCATGATCCACGTCATCCCAAATGACAGTCATCCAAGAGATACACTTCATCGGGTCCTACACAAACATCTTAAATGCTCACCCGAGATATCATGCTCCTCGGCTATCATCACTGAGTAAACCTCACTTAAAAAAAACAAACACCAAACTCCATGGATAGGGGATCACTCCTAGGGTCTGCTAGGGGATACCAAAACCCACACCAGTATACGAAGATCTCACAGATAGGGGATCACTGCCAGGGTCCGATAGGGGATACCACAACCCAATCTGGAATTCGACAGGAACACGTCACTCAGATAGATGATCGTCACCCGTGTCACGATGGTCACAACGGTACCACAACCCTATATGGTATATCTCACACTGTAGGGGATCGAACTGATTATGTCACAACCCTAAAGACACTACACGTTGAGTAGAGGATCATATAACAAACGATACCACAAACCTACTATAAACCTCATGCTGGGTAGGGGATCGTATACCCGACGATGCCACAACCCTACTGAACATGACCCACTGCATATTGGATCATATTCCCAAAGATTCTACAAACCCTACGAAGTTAACATGCTAGATGGGGGATCGTTGCTCGTGGATAAGCAGTCACAGTGATACCAAGAACCTAATATAGGGAAACAATGCTAGAGGATCCCAATCCTGGCCCACCGTAGGGATGCCACAACTCTAATAGATTAAACATCCCATCGAAAGGATCACAAACCTATATTATGGTTGTGATGTCAGGAAATCTCTCATAGACACAAATCAAGTCAATACCCCCAACCACTGCTGGTCCAAACATCGCTTACCTAAGCAACCAGCCACAACGCCACACTGCGCACCTCCAAGGCCAATATCGAGGCCACCATCATGATCTACTTTGAAAAACATGCTGGGTAGGCTGTTCACTCACCCGAAACGGCAACCAGTGAAAAAGGCATTATTCACTCAAACTAGCTCGTGTGGGGCCCACACAATGATCCCGAAACTCATCAAGAGGATCATACCTATGTGTTCCCCTCGGAAAAACACACTGAATCCACTACTCGTTCGTCCCAAACGGACCCCCGATGAAAAAGGTACTATTCACCGAAGCCATCTCGGGTGGGTCCCACGCCTCGATCGTGAATCTCATTGAACGGATCACACCATTTCAATCCTCTAATAAAAACACACAGGATAGAATACACATCCGCCAAAATCGCACTCCTAGTGAGATAGTTGTGTATCTCCATAAACGCCCAAACCTGGCCTAATGGGGCCCCAACCCCAAACTCGGTCCCAACACCCGAAAACCATCAAGAAAATTCCATTGTACCATTATGGTCTCAATTACTCTGACGGAACGTCCATCGTATTCTCTAAGAAAGAGTTATGGTGGGTTGAAGCTGATTAATAATAAAATAATATTTTTATTTCAACGTTTTGTTTCCCCATGCCATGAACCCGACTCATAAAATTCCCAATGTAAACCGGAAAGGTCCGTCTCGATGCAAGGAACGTGTCGCTACAAACGGCTCACGATTTGGACTCTCAATATGCATTTTACGGGGGTTTAATGATCTCCTGGAATATTAAGGCCGGACCACCACTAGCTCGCCAGAAAACTTACCAGACCACTACCACCGCCCTCGTCGGACCGCCGCGCCGCTGCGCCGTCGACAGAATCCAAGTTTTCTGCCAGATAACTTCCGGGTACCCCTGGGAGAAACCCGGTGCTCCAAAATCTGATCTAAAACAAATTTCGGAAACATCGGGACTCGAACAATACAACCCTTATGATGATTTTGGTCCTTGATTTTAAAACATAAACAACCTACCTGCTGGCAGATGGCCGAAGCTTCGAGTACAGAACGACGCCTACGACGCGCTGGAACTCGATCTGCTGACGATCAGCGGTGAAAATGGACGTGAGAGGCTCCATTCGACGAAGAACGGAGGGAAAGGGGGAGAGAGGGTCCACTGTGCGTTACGAGAGAACAACGGGAGAACATGATTGGTTTTCTTTTTTTTTATTAAAAACTTTATTTCATCCCGCCACCTACCCTCCTCCGACCGGCACACGACGCCGACTAAAACTATGTCGTGCCTAAGGTAAACATGGCATTCTGAACGCAACAGCAGACTCAGATTTTTGATCAAAAACTATGTTCAGAAGTTATTCGATCTAACGCTTGTAAATTAACATTTCCATTTATTAATGAAAATTCCCATAGTGGCTTTTTTCACAGCAGGCCCACTCCCAAAATGTTTATAGCCCGCATAGGGTACACCGCACGCACCAGATTCAACTGTGCCCCCAGATTCCCTTTCTAAGCTACTGTTTAGGAGATATCACACCCCTTCCACATGCATAGAAAAAAAATACTTAATATTATTATAAAATTTATTCCGGGCACATCGGGCCACGAATTCACACATCATCTTCACGCCTAGGATTGAATTATTTGTAGGAATTTTCCACAGTCTGAAAGGGTCGAAACCCGAGTTTCAACATCCTCCCCACTGTAGAAATTTTCATCCCCGAAAATCCATACGCATGAGCAAAGCGACTGGACTCTCTACTAGGTCTCCCACGCCAGAAAGTTCACAAACAAACACCCATGCCTGAAAAAATTAGTCAGAGGGACTCATCCACCACACCTCAACACTATCTGTTTTGGGAGGCACTGACTCGCCCGCACGGTTTTCATCGCGTCAAAAAAATGCATCTCGATGGGGGAAGGATCCCTCTTCCTCTTGCACTAGAATTATGCCAAACAACACCCACACATGGTCTTACCAACTCCATGAACAAAACTCGATCATGCAATGGAAAGAGAAGAGTACCACTAAATAGTGTCTATCAAACTACATCAGAAAGCAGAAAGGACATAAGGCGTACCTCTATCCATCAGCGGAGCCTCTGGGTCAACAACCTCTAAGGCTTTCAGCTATCCTCACCCTTGGCCACCATCTCCCTGAGCCCATCGTGGACCACCTGGTGGTGGGGTGGTGGCAACTGATACCACCTATCACCTCCTACTACTACACCAGCTCTGTTGCCACATCCGCTGCCCTGTAGATCTCCTTGCTCGAGACACTTCCTCTACCAAGACGGTATGTCGACTGCCTCCCTCTCAATATAATGATGGGTCAGAAAATATCTAGCATGATTTCCTTTCCGGTCGCATGTGTACCAACATCCCCCATACGGCAGAACAAAATTGTCATGTGATCCCTGAGCCTCAGATCCTCCATCCTGGGGTCGCCTCCTAAAATGTTGGCCACGTCCAGACCCTTGCGCCTGCCACCGGCTACCAGATTCCAATCCAACTGAGGAAGTCTCAGATCTCGCGTTCCCAACACTAATAGGAATAATCTTCTCAACCAGAAAACTATCCACGAAAAACGGTCACTCAATCACTCCAGCATCGGTGGGCAGACACAAACAAACCACACATGCCCAGATGTCTCTACGTAGGCCCAGCTCGAAGGTTTGAGCCCTAATTAATGGGTATCGAACCATCTCCAGGGCGTATCGCAACTGGTCTGTAAACCTCGCGGAGTACTCCGACACGATCATTCCCTCCTATCGATGCTTCAGAAGCTCCTAGATCCACAATGACATCAGCAACACCAGATATAACTTCTCCCAGAAGAGCCGCTCAATCTCTACCCATGTGAAAATCTATTCATCATGGGAATACATCACCAAAATCCACCATTTCCTGGCCGAACTATGCAGAAGGATCGCCACTAGGACCACCCTCGGATCTAGAGGTATCCTCACCAGGCGGAAGACTCAGCTGAATGCTTCGAGCCAGTCCTCAATAGACTGGGGGTCTGGATCACCCCGAATCCTCAACGGTCGCTGCCTCTAGAACTAGTGCAACGCACTCACCCTACGTGCAACCTCATCCTGCACTGTCGTCACAACCAGCTGCTTTAGAGGTGGTGGCTCAACTGGTAGACCACCTGGAGGTACAGCCTCAGAACCTACGCCCTGGTCCATAGCCTCCACATGGGGTGGATCATCCCCACAATCCTGCTATGGAACCCTCGATCTCTTTCGTCGTGGAGGAATCCCGAAATACACACAAGACGCACCACAGTCAAAGAGTATATCTCGTGAGATAACTCAAGGAGAACACGGGAAACCCAACAACCCAGACCTATATGATGCATGTACCATTATTTCCATGTGACCAGTGTATGAATGTCCCAAGTCGAAAGGAAGGTTTTCAGAGTCCTAGTGTATGGATACATCGGCCACCACACCAACACTAGAGTCTCTGGCCAGAAATATGAGATCGAAACATCATAGTACTACTGCTATGCAACCCAAAAACAAACTCAGAGCTAGACCAGCTACGCTCTGAGATCTCAAAGGTGGAACCTCCTTTGATACAACTCTTTCATGACCCGACCCAACGGGGCTGGAGCCGCAACAACCCAACCCCACCTCCAATAGGCCATGGGATGGAGTATAGCACCGAGTAGGCCATCACACACATGGGAGGCATTTCCCCAAGGTACCTGTACACAAGCACCCACACACACCTCTATGCAACAATGCAGAGATATATAAAACATGAAAAAAAATCATGCAAACAACTATCCCAAAATAGAGTGCAATAGGAGTACAAAAGGGAAAAATAATGCCCACCAAATAAAAACTACAAAAGCATCCAACATGCTCGAAAGAAGAGGTACGCTGTCAAAAGAACCACAGGAAAGCTCCTCGGCACAACTTCGTTAAGACTCCACAGTCAGTCCCACTCACACAGCTCATCCTGCTTTAGGTCCTCCTAGGACTCCATCAAAAGGCTTGTGGAATGCACAAGACATAAACATGTGTGGGAAAATCCCATGCATTGGTGAGTATAAAAATACATAGTAGGAACCACAAAAAACCTAATCAAAAGAGGGCAACTAAAAGGCAACAGTTTTCTCATCCCAGCCTGAGGGAGCCCAGATGAGAGAGAAACTCCATCTCATGACCATCCTCGGCTACACACTAGTCTGCTCAGTCCAGATGTATGCCCATAAAAACACCATGAATAATTTTGATATACTCAGATCACACACCATGCCATATGAGGTACTAACCATATCACTAGAAATGGTTCACAGCTAGGAGAACACACCCCACAATCCACATCACCCCAGATGACACTCGTTCGAGAGATACACTCCATCAGGTCCGACACAAACATCTCAGATGCTCAATCGAGAGATCATGCTCCTCAGATATCATCACTGAGGAAACATCACTAAAACAACAAAATCACCAAACTCCTCGGATAGGGGATCAATCCTACTGTCTTCTAGGGGACACCAAAATCCACACCAATATATGAAGATCTCACACACAGGGGTTCGCTCCCAGGTTCCGTTGGGGGATACCACAACTCGATCATGCATTCAACAGAAACACATCACTCAGATAGATGATCATCACCCATGTCACGAAATTCACAATGATACTGTAACCCTATCTGGTACATCTCATGCAATAGGGGATCGAACTGACAATGTCGCAACCCTAATGAAACCACGTATTGAGTAGGGGATTGTATAACCAATGATACCGTGACCATACTATAAACCTCATGCTGTGTAGGGGATCTTTAACCCGACGATGCCACAACCCCACTGAGAACATCCCATTGCATAGGGGATCATATTCCCTATGATGCCGCAAACTCTACAGAGTTAATCTGCTATATAGTTGATTGATTCTCGTGGATTAGCGGTCACAGTGATACAACGAACCCGATCTAAAGAAACCATGCTAGAGGATCCCACTCCGGGCCCACCAGAGTGATGTGAAACACAAACAGATTAAAAATCCCACCGAGTTGATCACAAACCTATACTATGGTTTTTATGTCACGTGAACCCTCATAGGAATATACCAATGGAATACCCTCATCCGTTGTTGGTCCAAACGTCGCAAACTCGAGAGACCTTCCACAACACCACACCATGTACCTCCAAGGCCGATATTGAGGCCACCATCACAATCCACATGGAAAAACATGCGGGATAGGTTGTTCACTCACCTAAAACAGACAACCGGTGAAAAAGGCAGTATTCACCTTAACTAACCCATGCAGGGCCCAAACAATGATCCTGATTCTCATGAAGAAGATCATACCACTGTGATCCCCTAGAAAAACACATTGAATCCACAAATCGTTAATCCCAAACAGACCCCTGCTGAAAAAGTTACTATTCACCGAAGCAAGCTCAGGGGGCCCACGCCTCGTTCTTGAATCTCATCATACATATCACACCATTGCGATACTCTCGAAAAATCACACAAGATCGACTATTCAACCGCAAAAATCTGACTCACAGTGACGAAGTTGCTTTTCTCCGTAAATGACTGAACCCAGCCTCATGGGGACCCCACCCAAACTCGGTCCAAACACCCGAAAACCATCAAAAAAAGTCTATAATACCATCAGGGTCTCAACGCCACTGACATCATGTCAATCAGACACTCCGGGCATGAGTTATGGTGGGTCGAAGATGAAAAATAATAAAATATTTTTATTATTTCAACGTTTCGTAGCCTCGGGCCACGAAACCAACTCATAAAACTCTCAAAGTAAATCCAAACGTTCCGTCTAGACGTAAGGAATGTGTCGCCACAAACGGCTCACGATTTGGACTCCAGATATGCATTTTATGGGGGGTTTAAAGAGCTCCTGGAATATTCTGGTCGGACCACCGCTGGCTCGCCAGAAAGCTGACCGGTCCGCTGCCGCCACACTCACCGAATTCTGCCACAACTGCAGCCAGAATCCCGTTTTTCTGCCAGAAAACTTTTGGGAACCCCCGAGAGCACCTCGGTGCTCCCAAATCAGCTCTGAAACATGTTTCAGAAACCTCAGGACCAAAACTATTCAACAGTTATGAAGATATGAAGAAAAAAATACTTAAACATTGCCCAGGATTTTAAAACTCATACCGTCTACATGTGGGTGGATCGCCGAAGCTTCGGGTGCAGAACGATGCCTGCGAATTGCTGGAGCTCGATCTGCTGACGATCGACGGTAAAAACGGATGCCCGAGGCTCGATTCGGTGAAGAATAGAGGGAGAGGGTGAGAGAGGGTCCGTCGTGCGTTAAGAGAGAATGGGGGGATGGTTGATTTTCTTCTTTTTTTCAATTAAAAACATCATTTCTTCTCCCGGCCAACCCACCTCTGACCCAGAACCCAACGACGACTAAAACAATGTCACGCATAGTGTAAACACGGCGTTCTGAACACAACGGTGGACTCAGATTTTTTATCTTAGACTCCATTTAGAAGTTATTCGAGCATATTCTCGTAAATTAAGGTTTCCATTAATTTACAAATATGCCCCTGGTGGCTTTTCTCACAGCAGTCCCACACCCGCAATGTTTATACCCGGCCTAGGGTAAACAGGATGCCTCGTACGCAACTGTTCCCTCAAATTCTTATTCTGAGATACCATTTAAGAGATATCACACCCTCTCCACACGCATAGTATAAAAAAATACTTATTTTTATATAAAATTAGTTCATGGCACACCTGACCTTGGAATCGCACGTTGTCTTCACACCTAGCTGTGGAATTATTCGTAGGAATTTTCCAAAGTCTGACAGGGCCAATACCCGAGTTGCTACATTAATGTTGAATGATATATATTTATTAACGATACATAATGACTTATTGAACACTTTTCTTGGGACCATGTAAAATTTAATCAATTTTCTAACCCCTAATAGTTTATAGTCTCCCCATCCCGAATGAGTATTTATTCATTAAACATTATTTTATGATATAAAATAATATATATGTTCTCTATTATGAATTATTTTAACTATTATAGGATATGTATTAAAATTTTCACCAAAGGCAATAGATTATTACACAAATCATCATCCACCTCCAACAATTCTATTTGTATCATTAGAGCCAAGCACTATTTATTTTGGTAAGGGATATTAAATAAAAATCATTTAGTATTATTTTACCACAAAAAATCAATTTTTAACAACATTTTTTGGTAATATACTATGATTTTACCAGATGTATGTTATGTTGGATAGCATATACAACATGAAACACTAAACATAAAACCATAAAATATTATTATTTAATATTGATCATATATATGATATCCGAAAAATTATTTTGTATTATTTGAATTAATAGAATGTTTAAAAATCAATATAATGGCCCTATTTAATATAATTATATGTATTAATTCAGAATAAATAATCAATCAGTTTTTATTAAAACCATTTTATTTTTCAAAGACATGTTTTATAGAAAAATGTATTTATAATTATTTAATATAAATTTATAAATGATTTATACATAATATTAATATTTTATATGGTAAAAAAGATATCTTTTTTGAAATAATCATATAAATATTATCCTTGGCTAAATTAGGAAGTTTTTTTGTTAGAAAATTTAATTTTTAATGGAGTAGTTGAAAATATTAATTTTTATTTTAAATTAAATTTTTATTATTCAGTAAAATACTATTTTGTATTAGTTTTAGTAATGAATTAATTTATATTCATTAATAAATATCCTATTTTATTAATTTCAATTAAATATAACATTTAATTTATTATAAAAACAGGTTTGAACATAAAATGGAATTTTTATACTAAATTGTTTTTCATCATGACATACCATTTGAGTATTAATTTTGTATTTAGAAACATTATTTATTAAATTTTAAAAAAATATATTACATATATTTAATAAATATAACTGAAATTTTTAAAAAATTAATTTTTATATTTACCTTTTTTGAATATTAAAATTTTCATTTTTTTACCAAGTTAAAGAGAAAATCAAGAAATTAAGGGTTTAAAATAATATCATATAGACTATAAAATGAGCCTAATAATTGACTTAATTTATTTCTATGAATAATATTCATCGATTCAAATCTAATATAATGTTATACAAAAATTTTCTTCATATTTTACTTGATTATAAACTATATAGTATTTTATTAAATGAAATCTAAAAAATACCTCACACTTTTTTTAAATAACTATTATATTTTTCACATGGATAAATAAAATATATAATTAGTTTTAACATTGTATTGGAAGAAAAAATTAATTTATCTTCATCATAGTAATCTATTTTTTATTTTTAGTTAATTTAAAATTTCGGATAATTCTTACATAACGATGATGTTGTAATTATTGAATTAGTAGAAAATTAAAATTATTGATACTATAAAAATTTAAAGGAATATAATTTGATATAACTAATGAGAATGATGAATTACATATATATTTTAATATATTTTCTGGATGAATTAAAATATTTTTTTTTCAAAATTTGTTTCATTTCATGATATATTAAATATCGATGTAAATGAATTTAACAAAATATAGTTATTATTGATATTTTATAAAAATAATTTTTTATTTAATGATATATGATTTATAAAAAAATAAAACTTCATCCAAGAGATTGGGATACAGTTTAAAATATAAAATACAGTCCATTTATATATTTTTTCTATTTATTGTTAGTATTATGATCCTTATAAAGTAAACGAACCCTGTTATTATTGAAAATATGAAACATTATAACCAGGGGGATTAAAGCCAAATGAGGAAGGGTAACAAATAATGAAAAATTGTGATGATTTTATATAATGGGGAAATTTAAATAGTAAAAAAAATTCATTGAATATTCAAAATTTTGAGGATCTGCGACATAAAAATATATTTATATTATTTTAATATATTATGAAAATTAAAGTGTTCCCCTATGCTATCTTATAAATTGACACATATGATGCCCTCTACGTAAAACATAAAAAACAATGTTATTTATAAAATATATAACTAAAAACATCCTAACATCACATCACATATTAAATATTTCTAATTTTTGGAAGAACACCAACTAAATTTGGCATATGGTGTTATGATAAATAGATTGTCTAAAAAAAGGTATTGTTTTTAATAGATAATTTCTATTTTACTTCATTTAAAACCATAAAAAATCATCATGAAACATTATAATACAATAAATTATTTAACATATTTTAACCATGGTGTTATTATGGTAGAGTAATAAAATATATCCAAAACATTCATCAACTAGGAATGAAATTCATCATTCATGTGTATGACAGAATGCCTCCATGTGGATCGATGTAATTTATTTTCTATCACCAACAATAATGTATGGTAATAATATTGGAATTACGGTTTATATATATATACATGATATTAATTAAATATAAAATATTCTAAAAATATAATATATCATTTATATTTTTACCATTCCATTCCATAAAAAATGTTAACAAGATTTCTGTGTGTGTGTGGACTACCACCTCCAAGATGGGATGTGAGTCGTTTTTGATAAATTATTCACATGAAAAGTATATATATGTATATGTAAATAAATAGTATGAAAATTATTATATAATTATATTTATATACTAAAACAATACTTACTTTTTTCACTAATGATTATTGAAATATGGAAATATTATTTATTTGTACACACGACCTACCATCTGGATGATGATGCCATAATTAATTTCTAAAAACCAATTCTCATGGTTGATTATAGATGTATAATATTAATATTAAATGATATTTTTTTATGGAATTTTATTCTATTTATGATATAATAATGACTAATTTTACCCTAGTATTCATTCATAAGTCATTTTGGACTTATGATTCAAATGTCATAAAAAATTTAATGTATACATCAATGAGTAAGTAATTTTATTTAATATGATAAAATGTGAAATAAATTGAATAAAAAAATGAGAATTTTTATCTAGTATGTAAATAAAAATAAGATGGTTTTAATTTTAAAATATATTGAATGTATGTGATTATACAAACACAACGTAATGGTTTTTTTATAATTATCTTTTAATGTTTCCCTTAAATGTAACTTTTCCGACAATGTAAATAATTTTTAGAATAATTTTATGTATAAATTTATATGAAAATAAAATAATTTTAATGACTTATTATTTATGCTTTTACTTTCATCTAATAGATTCCAAAATGAATCTTTTAACGAAATGTTTTGACATTATTTTCAATAGGAAAAAAATAATTTTCTATTTTATCATATATAGAGTGATAAAATTTTGCCACCTACATAAAAATTAATTTAAATTATGACACCTTTATGTATTTATTTTAAATTAATAACCATTTTAATGGTTTTTTATATTGAAATTATCTGTAAAATAGAAAGATATTTTGATGTTTTATTTTTTTGGAATAATGTATTAATATTTGTTGAATATTTTATATTAGAATGTGAATGTGAAAAAGTTTTATTAATTATACAGTACATGATCAATAATTATGAACATTTAATGAGTGACATACATATTTTAAAGTGGGATGAGGCATATTATATTTGAGATATAACCCTAATATATCTTTTAGAAAGGGTGATCCCCTTTATAGATCTCTAATACATTTGGTAATGGGATAAAATTAATTTATTAGTTTAATCCAAAGAGATTTCGGGTGTTAAAATTATGGAAATAACATTTATAACCCTAATTTTTATTTCTAATGTAACTATGAAATATTCTCCAAGTTTAAATTTCATGGTTTTTTCAAGTGTAATTGTAATGGTTACACTACAAATTACCATGATTATAAATTCATGTATATGTACAAGGGTTACTACGCTTATAAGAGTGATGTAAAAATGATTCATGGTGTCACAAACAATATTTATATACATATTCAACAGGTTTTATGGAAATATTTATTTTAATAAAATGACATTGGTGAGCATATTTTCCATGTAAGATATATGCTACTCGTTTAGGGTGAAAAATATTGTTAAAATGCCTTCATGAGAATTAAGTTACTATAAATATACTTTTATGAATTTAATTTTCTTTTGTGATATATTATGAAATTTTCTATGTCAATGTTTTAGAATTGATGTTTAATTATTGTTTAAATGTTTTTTATTATGAACCAATAAATTATTACAAAAATGAAATCTTTTTAAATATTCTAGGAATTATGGGTTGTATATTTATTTTGATGTAACATTTTGATTTTTCTATGCTCATACCGTTTTTTAGCAATATTCGAGTGATTATTATAGAAATTGATCGCGTAATGATGAAAATTTGGAAGATAATACATAAGAAGAAAAAAAATCATTATATATGTTCTGTTTGGTGGAAAAAATGTATATGGAATAGAACTTAACACTTTTTAATTAATATTATTTCCATGTAAGAGTTATAAAATAAATATTTAAAAATATAAACCTAACATATATTTGGTATTCTAATAAATTGATTTCTATTTTAATGTCACAATAATATGTAATGTTTAATGAAGGTTCCATAAATTTTGTATCGGAACCGAATTTTGATAAATGTATAGGATATTATTTTATTTCAACAAAAGTTAAAATTCATCTATTGACACAATCGTTAATATGTCTGGTATAATCTTTTTTAAAATTGATAAATTTAAAGAGTTGATTATTAAATTTTTAATAATATCTTAGTGTTTATCCTTAATATAAGATAGTTTATAATAATTTTATTTTTATGTCAGAACTAAATTTTTTTGTTTCAGTAAATTTATTGATCCATTAGGAACAAATTTATATAATAATTTATAAGAAATTAAAGTGTTTTTGTGAACATGAAACTAAATGGAATGGGTGGTTTAGTGAAAAATCTTTAGTTTATTCTTAACAGTCAATCAAACATTAGGAATAACAACTTGAACCAAGGTTTGTTTCCCAATTCATCCAATAAGATAGATAAAATTATTTGGGGATGTTTATGTGTTAATGATCATGAATGTAAAAATAATAGTTGATTTTTTTTGTTAGGAATGGTGGATGAATAACCCAGGAAAATGTCTAAAATAATGGGAATATTTTTTAACGTGGTAAAGGAGGGAGTAATGAAATAATATTACAATAAAAAGGACATGTTCGGTTAAATCCAAGGAATGGAATAAAGTTACTCCTAAAAATATATTTAATTCTATAAATTTAGTGAGTATATAAATTATGTAAAAAAACTTACATGGTTGATATCCCTAGAATATAATTTTTAAGAACATATAGAATATATTTTTTTCCTAAATTCTATTATTTTCATTGATGATGAAACTAAAAATGGTATATCAATAATATAGAGTGTATCTAGGAATGTTAATTTTTATTATTAAATCATAGGAAATGGTTCATAAATTTTTATTGGAATGAAGTATCATAGAATAATTTTAAAAACAAAATATTATAAAGAATGCATAATGATTATTATTTCGACCAATAGGTTTTAATGTGATAGGATGTAGTGGTATATATGTGTATAATCATACGTTAGATGTCCTAAAAACCTATTTATTAGGTTTCATATGATAAGAATACAATGGGACACATTTATTGAGAATCGATATATTTTTTAGGATAATTTTTTTCTTATTTTTAGGATTTCAATATGTTGTTTCTGGAAGAAATCACTTGTCATTATATAAAAAAAATTTAAATATGTTATTAAAAATTTGGATATATCTAATATGTGATCTTTGAGGTTATTTTTCAGGATCTTAATCAATATTTTGGATGTTTTATATGAATTATACTGTTAATTTTCTTGTAAAAGGATAACTCCCAAGTAGGGATACAACAATGAAAATTCAGAAAGGATGCAAGGATTGCAAACACAACTGAAGGGAGTTATGGGAACATTGAATATCGATGGACTATTTGATGTCTTGGTTCGAATGAAATAATTTTTTATTAAAATGGTTTAAGAGTTAATTATTATATCAACTTTGGCAGAATATATTATATGGTAGACATTACCATTGTATGGAAAAGTGATTTTGTGATTAATTTATTAATGTTATTTCCAAAGAATATAACATTGGGAACATTATGTGTATTTAATCGAACATAGTCAAGGAATCAAAGATTAGTTATATTTTTGAATCGTTTATGATATTAATTTTCATTATAGAAATTCGGGTAACAAATTGAAATGATGTACAAACAATGTAGATTAATTGATTATGGAATATAAATTTTTTTACATGATGTTTGGACTGATTGTTATCATTTGAACATAAATATAAAATTTACCTTTGATGAATATGTTATTAAAAATATTATTTTTTCAATCACGGTTTTGACTATCTAAATTTCTTTTACACATAGTAATTTATGGAATGATTTAGTTTGAACATAGGTATTACTATTCAATGTTTAAAATTAATGTATTATTTCTTCATAGGAAATTTTATTCATTTAGAAAATTCTTTTAATGTTATCTAATATTTTTTTTTGATACTTTTTAATGCTTGGACAATATTTTTTAATCCTTTTATAGAAGTATTTGATACGATGTATATTCTTTTAGTGTATCTGGCATAAAAAATCATTTTCAATACTCATTGTTTGAAGAAAATGATGATTGTGTGGTGGAAATTGATTAAATAATGAAATTAAATATTCCATGTATGTTAATTTCATTATTTTTATAGTCTATTGTTATCAAATATACGAAAAATATATTAGTAATGTTATCATATTTATATTATTTTCAATAAATCGATAGTCTCTTCTCCCATAATAAGATCTAAACCATTTCAAGAGATGACTCGGGCTTTATATAAGGTATTATATTTCTTTTTTGGGAATAATTTGGTTGGATTTTACCTTGGCATTCATTTGGGTAAAATTTCAGAAAACTTTGAACGACGGAAGTGCCTGGGTGGTGCACGATTTCCCCTAACTGTGCTCCTTGTCCTTGAAAACCAAAAAGCCATGTATAAAGGGGTATTGCTTGGTTGGAATAGAGTTTTTTAAATTGTTTACCCTAGTAAGTGTAACCATGAAACCCTATAAAAGTGTTACATGATATATGAACATGATAAATGAAATACATTCACCCCTACCTAGAGAACTATGGATCCTAATTTAATTCACCAAAAATTTCCATTTTTAATCATCTATAGAACCATTTTAATACCAAATCACCCATAATTAGACCGTAACGACACTTTAATTATTTTAGAGCAACCTAAACATATTACAAGACTTCTTGACCTTTGTTCTTTATGATCTAAATCCCATATCAAAGATTGACACCCCTCTGGGTATGCGAATCTTATCCAGCTTGGTTTCCCATTCAACTTTCTTTTCTCCCCCACCCTGGAATGGGATGTTCTTCATATTTTGATTATTCCTAAAACAAGTTTTATTGATCTATATCTAGTATTATTGATCTATATATCGATTTGAAGGATCATGATTTTTTTGATATTGATTTAGGGTTTCGTATCAAGATAACGTTTTTCGTTGTAGTGCGTCTCAAATTTTACGGATTTCTATTGGGTGATCATTTGAAAATGAGTTGAGATAGTTGTTCTATAATACAAATCCAAAAAGCAGGATTGATATTATTTGACTTTAATTGTATAATTTCTATTAGATGTTTTTCAATTGATATATTGATTGAATTAATTAAATTGATGAATTAATTAATTATGAAAAAATAGAAAATTGGGGACATTGGATTAGTAGATTGTGATTAACTAATGTTTAAATTAATTATCTATTATGGATATTATTGAATTGTGTAATTAATTATGGAATTAAATATTGGATATTAAAATTGTGAATTTAAATAATTAATTTATGAAATAATTATTGGATAATGAGATTAAAAATTGACTAATTATTTGTTGAAATAATTATGGAATTATTGGGATAATAGATTTTGAATAATTGATTTGGAAATTAATCAGTGGAATTGATGCAATTAACTAAATGATGAATTAGTAATGAAGTATAGATGAACAATAAATTATTGATTTAAATAATGGAACATGAATGATTAAATAATTTTGTAGTTAATTAATGGGATTACGAATATTTTTTAAATATTGATTTCATTAATAGGAATGAGAAGGTTTAATAATTTTTTATTTAATTAATAAAATTTAGCAGATTAATTAAATTTTAAAATAATTAATTCCATAGAAATTAATAATAAATTCTTGAGGTTATTAATTATATAGATAATATTAAATGATTATTGATTTAATTAACATGATTGTGATTCTTAATTAATTATTATGTTAATTAATGAGATTGATATGATTAATTACTTTTTAAGTTAACTAATGAAATTAAGAATATTAATTAATCATTGAGTCTATTAATGGGATTGAGTTGATTAGTTGATTTCTGAATTAATTAATTAATTGATGAATGGTAACAAAGAAATTCATATGATAATTTTGATCTATAGTGGTAAAAATGGAATTCTATGACATGAGATGAGATTAACAATGGTAACAGTTCAATTCTAGGAAATTATATCCCTTTGGGATATTGTATAATCCATTATGGGTTGATTCAGGTATTGGGGTTCATGTGTCCTTTGAAACTCATGACATTGTGTGGTAAAATTATTAATAATTTGAATATGTGAAAACCATTTGTTTATAAATTTTAATTGTTTATTTATAAAATAATATACACTATCATTGTATTAATATTGTTTTAGACACCATTGGGGGTTGATTAATAATTTTTACTCACACACTAATCGGGAAACCTGATTCATACCCGAATAGATATCATTATTGTAGGATAGGTTAAGGGAATATGTCTTATGTTAGATGGAAACAATTGGGAACAGAGCTTGAATGAGGGAATCGAACATGGTTCAGGACCCACATGGGATTTTTTAGTGTCTTTACATTTGGTTTTCGTTATGACACTTGGAGCATAATTTAGAATGACATATCTACTTATTAGATTTGATATGTTATTTATAGTTTTGGTTTTCTTGTTATACTGGTATTATTTTTCTTATGATATAATTTGGTTATTCTGTTATTACTGTTTAGTTATTTCAACTAGTTTACTACATTGATAAAAGAGGTTATTGTCTCCCCATGATCGATATTATTATATTATTACTATTCGGAAGCCTCTAGAATATGTGGAAGCTCACTTGTGGTCATGTGGTACTCGGCTTGGGGAACTGGTTTGTAGCACCCATGTTGGGACATTGCGATGTGGTATCCCAATATAGTTTTCTTTTCATTTTTATTTATTGTTGGGAAAACATGAACGAGGGCTAAGAAGAGTCGATCCTTGGTTGTGAATAAAGACTCAGTCTTAATGTACATAGACATTACATCACTTTTGAATAATTGTTAAAATATTACAAAAATGGTAGTTGAAAGAACATATTATTTTAGTGCATTAGGAAAAATGGAACAATATAGTCCAGCTTAGTGAAATATATTCAATTTCTCCCATAAAGATATTCCCCCTTAGTAATTCATGATAATAATATTTCTTTATAACCTTGTGAAAGGAATTATAAAAAAGGGGTGAGCTCAAATTCTTAGTAAGTGTAAGTTAAGGAAATGGATATGAATATAATTTAAATAAGGGTATAAGAATGTGATAATTATCACTATATGATCATACCCTGAATATAAAATATCATAAAGATGAATTGTGGATAAATGATATTATTTTCATAAGATATGAATCATAAGTAAATGAAGATCATAATCCATGAATGCATTACACAAGGATAAGAAAACTAATTGTTGTGTAAAAATTATTTTTTAGCATAGTGAACATGTATAAGGATAAATAGGTTCACACATTAAGATATGGACATGAAATCAGGACATATCATATACTTATGTACATGTAACCAGGTCCATGCATAATGTTGTGAACATGTAATCAGGTTCACACATAACATTTTGAACATGAAATTATGTTCACGCACAAACTTATGGATATGAAACAAGGTAAATTAATAACTTTGTAAAAATATAATTATGTTCACTCATAACATTACACAAAACAAAAAGGTTCACTCATTACATTGGGAACATGTAATCAGATACATACACAAAATTAAGGGCATGTATCATAGTCGATGCATAATATAGTGAAAATGTAATTAGTTTCCTTCCTAACATTTATACTGATGATTCAAACATCTTTCTCCAATGAATTAGATAGATATATAGGTCCCACCATTCATATAATGAAATAATACATACATATTCCACAAAACACTCATCATATATTGACTACTAAAAAGTTATGGGTTCTATAAATATTAAATTATAACCCCTAAAATTTAATGGGTATCATTAACATTTCACCTTGTCATAGCCTATGTAGAATTTATTGGTTTCATTATCATTTAATGAAAACATTACCTGTGAAAAGAAATACGTTTTAAAAGAATACATCGCATTGAAAGAATTGATATTCATAAGAATAATTCCATCAAAACATAATCCATTCAATAAATAATATGAATTTAACCTTTTTATCATTTTGTATAAGTTCTTGAGTAAATTAAAAATTCTATCACTGTAGTTGGAAAATAACATGAAAATGTATTTTGAAAACATTTCATTAGGTTAATATCATTTTTTCATTGAAATGTATTTTTAAAACATAATTTGTTTTAATAATAATATACTTTTAAAATGCATTAAAAACAATGAGAGAAGTGTTGAAATCATTTCTGAAATTATTTCAACTAAAATATTGTAAAAAATCATCTATACATTTTGAAAAAAAAATTCATAAAAAATATATAAAATAATATTGAAAAAATTTTGAAAAAAAATTCCTTTATAACACCTTGAAAACATATAAAAAATTATTTAAATCCTTTTTTATTGAAATAAATTTAAAACAAATGAATATTTCTTGAATACAATTTTTAAAATGAATAGAAATTTCAGACTAATGATAGGGTAAAATCATGCTTTCATAAATTAAATTTAATTACAATATTATGTAACAAAGTGTAAGAACCTGTGTTTTGAGCCTGTAAGAAATGGAAATTTTCTTAATGTTATTCCTGAGTAGGGCGTTCAGACAGCGTGTGATTCTGATCCCTAGTATTGCTGAAATTAAAATTTTAAGTGAGTTCAAACTATGCATGCCAAATAAAAATAATAGCTCCTAAGGGTTTCTTGGATGGGGAAATGAGGCTACTGTAGAGTCCGGAGCGTGCTGTTTACCCTAGGGGGGGTATAAATTTTGCGGGTGCGGCCATTCTGTGAGAGGGTGTTTTTATATTTTAGTAGGCCCAGGCATGAACTGTATAACATCTGAACGGCGGCTTAGAATAAAATTTTGAGACCATGGTTGCGCTCAAAATGTGGTATTTAACCTAGGGGCGGCTTAACCTCAACCCAGTCAAGAGTACGTGTATAGGGACGACTACTGGGGGTTTAAGTGTTTTTCTTTTTAAACACATCCACCCCTCCACCTACTTCCCCCTTGGTCCTCTCCCTGGAAGATTCCTCTCGACAAGATCCCATCCTCTCCTCCACCTCTCCAACAAGGATATGTGACTTTGGAAGATCGTCGGTGAAGCCACAGGCTATGCCCAGCAAGGTAGGCTCGTGCATTTTCAAATTTTAATTCTTGAGACGCCTTCAATTGTGATTCATTGTGTCGAAATTTTGTTTGATCATCGAGCGAAGCCCATAGTTGTGTATGGTGCGAGTTTATCTTCCCAATGAACCTTTCAGATCGAACATTCAAGTACCAGGGTTTCCGGGGTGACGTCGGGAAGTTTTCCGTTTGTTTTCTCCTTTTTCTGGCGGTTCCAGGGGAGGTCGGGTGGTCGGTGTGGTGGTCCGACGGGCTTACTATTGTGACGGAGGTTTACATAATGGCGGCATGGAGGCAGGCTCCTCAGCACACAAACGGGCCTAAGTGTGGCGGTGGGATCCAGGCGGCGGCGACTTTTCATGATGCTGTGGGTTTCAGGCGGCGGTCGGCGGAGGTTGTCTGCCGGGCAGACCGGGGGTCATGGCGCGCGAACCTCTGAGGGTACTAAGACCCGCCTTCAGCGGGTGTCTACGCAAACCAGTGACCAACCACAGGGGCCAGTTAGTAGTGTGGAACGTGGGTCCTCGGCCAGGCCATGCGGCAGGGCCACGGGCCGGTGCTGCGGGCCGGGCCAACCCGCACCGGCCACCCCGGGTAGGGGGGACCGGTTGGACCAGGCTGGTCCATCCCTAAGGGGGTTAGCCCATGTCTTCGGACACCCGTATCATTTACTACGGGGGTCCGTTTTCCATGTCGTCTATGGAAGTGGAATCCTCGACTCGGGACAATGTTTTTTAGATGGTCTCGGGAATTTTCATTTCTCAAGATGGGGGCTCGGTGGCTCGACGCGCTCGTTAAGTACTTCAACTGGATTCTTCCTTTGGATGGAGAAAACACATTTGGAGTTCGTTGAAGGCACTGTAAGCTGCATTGTGGACCTAGCATCGAGACGAAGGGGTCCGGGGTTGTTTTAGGTGTTGATGCCGAAGTTGATGCATGGGCCCCACATGCCGCCTTTTAAGCTCTGAGCAGTGTTTTGTGACTTTTTCATCAGACGTTAGTTCAAGGCAAATGAGTAGTCGTTTTGGCCTGTTTTTCCGAGGACATTGTGATAGCGCAGTTTGGCCGACCACTTTTGGGACCAAGGTGTGGGCCCCATGAGACTCCTTATGGGCATAAAGAAGTGTTGAATAAATTTCTCGTCGGGAGTCTGTTTCCAGTGAGTAAGTAGTCAATCTCCTATGTTTTTTCAGGAGGATTAAAATGGTGTATTATATTAGGGTGTGCGGAGCTCCATTAAAGATCTCATTAAATGTGGAAACATGAAAGGGATTTGGTCGGAGGTTCCTTGGATGCACTCCGACACAACGCACGTTCGTGATGTTAGCGACACCCAATGATGGCGGGAGTAGCGTGGAGTTATCGGACCAGTTTCGGGTTTACCCTCCAGTAGGGATGGGCAGTGGGTTACCCGTTAGAATTACGTTTTACCCTCCAGCAGGGCTAGGTAGTGGGTTACCCGTTGACTTTAGGGTTTACCCTCTTACAGGGCTGGGTAGTGGGTTACCCGACATCCTTATAGTCTACCATCCAGCAAGGCTGGGCAGTGGGTCGCCTGAAGAACTTTTAGAGTTTATCCTCCAGTTGGGCTGGGCAGTGGGTTACCCAACGACTTCTTTTAGACTATGCCCCTTTCAATGAGGCTAATTAGTGTTTTTTCTCTCCGTGATTACTAGAGTGAGAATTTTGGGGATATGACATACCGATGAGGAGGCTTCGACGTGTTGGGCTTTTGGGTATCAGTGATGGATACCATTAGAACTATTGGAGACATATCCTATGTTGATCTTGGAAATAGAGATCCCCTTACACACTTGTTCGGGATTGTTATTGAGTACATATATATAAACCTTACCTTTGTTCCCACTCCTTGGGTCTAGTTTCTCTTCTTCTATGAGGGGCAATGAAACACAGTGTATGCCATGTGCTTTCTTTGTCTAGATCCTCTTGGATGGGATGGGTCTTCATCATTTATTTTGGGGGGTTGATCTTTATTCTCTCTATTTTACTCATAAATTGTTCTATCTATCGTTTATAGTTTAGTACCTCCTTTATTTCTCCTTCTAGATTTTGGGGAATCTTGCTGAGTATCCTTATACTCATCTATTCTTTGTCTTTTCTAGTACATTGTGTGACCTTGCAGATGACGAAGAGGTCAATCAAGACTACGGAGGAGCATAGAGGACACATGAGCTTGGGCTGCATTCAATGGACGTGGTAGGACTTTCAGGTGTGAGACTGACCTGCTGTTTACCTTTGTTTACCTGGGGCCGGGTTGTGGCACAATTCAGTTTGGGTGAATGTTTCACCCCTTTTTTTGTTCAGTATTTGTCACTACTTTCCATCACTTTACATTTTCCTATTTAGAGGATGATGCATGACTATGGTGGGGTTATAGTTTTTTGTCATTTGGTTTACTATTTACTCGGCACTTCTGTATTCATTGGGTATATGTGTGTATAGGTACTTAGGCAAAGGCCTCCTCAATATTGTTACGCATTCAGCGCTTGTCTCCAGCCCCTGGCCTATGGAGGTGGGCTTAGGGTAGTTGTGGCTCGAGACCAGTAGGGTCGGGTTGTCACAAAGTGGTATCAGAGGGAGGTTCATTCCTTGGGGAATTGTTCGGATGTCCCTAAAAAGGAATTTGTTTCGATTTAGGGAAATAGTGTCGACATGTCTTGAGAGTAGCTCTCAGGACAGAGAGTCTGGTGATGGTAAGTGCTATAACGTCTCAGTTGCAGAAGCTACCCAGAGGCGCACCGTACCCGGTTGGTCACTTGTCCAAGAATGCATTTATCCAAATGCCAGAGGCTGCTGACTAGAATTGAGGTCCTTGGACGTGATAGTGGGAAACTATTCCCTCATTGGCAGAGTATACAGTGGATGTAAACATAACATGCAGTAGGGGAAGCAGTAAATATCCAACAATAATAAAAAGTGGAAGACTAAAACAATAACAACTAGAGCACGTATGTAAATATGAAATGAAGGAAGAAACATATCTAGGAAAACAGCCAAACAGGTCCCAATGCTGGAATTCAAACAGTACCAAAACATGTACAAAAGAATAGAATAAACCAATTCTCAGCATCGCAAGCCTAATCATGGTCCCATGCTCTCCTTATCCAAATTAACCAAGTACCAAAAGTCGAAGGGCACTTGACCTTGTCTATACCTACAACAACATAGTCTGTTTGGTCCCAAAAGCATGACCCAAACAGGGTGTGAGTCTAAATCCCAGTAGGCTAACACCCGAAGATCTGTGCATCACAGTCATTGTGTATATGGAAGGTAATAGTACAATAATCAGAAAAAAGTATAGTAAACAGCAGGAAATAATAGTATGTAGTAACAGGATGATATACAATAGTGATCAATCCACAGAACAACAAGAATCAATGAAAAAAATAGCTAACCACAACAGGAACCCCTCTAGGAGGTACTCGCAAACAACCCCTCTAGTCCTAATCAAGAAGTACCCATAACCCTCTGGGAAGTGCACTCAGCCTAAACCCTCTGGTTTGGTTATACGATTTTATAAGAATCTCTGGGGATGCTTGCTCAGTCAATTCCCCTTATAGTCTAGGGTAGTCAAGAAATCTCTATGGAATATCATGCGGTCTAACCCTCTTATAACTCCAAGGTCTAGAAAAACACTAAGGAAGTGCACTTGGTCAATTCCTCCTATATTCTTAGGTCTATAAATGACTCTCTAAGGAAGCACTCTTAGTCAATTCCTTCTCTAGCCCGAATGGATTTTAAGGGAGTTAAAACAAAGTAAAGACTCTCTAAGGAAGCTCACTCTATCTACCCTCCTATACTCTATAATATCCAAGACTCTCTAGGAAGCTCACTCGGTCTACCCTCGTAATCTATAATATCCAAGACTCTCTGGGAACCTCACTCGGTCTATCCCTTATAGTCTATAGTATCCAAGACTCTCTGGGAATCTCACTCGTTCTATCCCTTATAGTCTATAGCACCAGGTTCTCACGGTCTCGTTCCAGTCAGTGCATAATAATTCTATAAGGCCAATATACACCTATAGATCTACTTGGATTTCCAAAGTACACCTATATAGATTCTTGGCTAATCAGTCTACAGCAACAAGCATGTCAAGAATATCATTCTATCCTATGGTCACAAGGGATGGAAAACAGGTATAACGGCCAAAGGATTACAAACCCATAGGTCACAACATGAACAAATCATGGAAAAAACATCAAATCACAAAAATTACCCTCAAACATGATCAAATTACCTTTACAAAAGTATACCATCAAGGAAGGAAAGCAACATGGTCAAAATGGTAAACACTCAATACCTCGTTCACGGGTATTGGTGTAAATTTCACATAAAACTCAAAGGCTTATAAAGGTAAGGAACAAACCACCTACCTTGATGTTAGGAGATCAGTATACAATGACCACGACTCTTGATTCTCCTTAGAACAACGTAGATATACGAAAACTCACAAAACTTTCACCTCATGATATCTTGAGAAAGAGGGAAAATTAGGGAAAGAAACTCAAGAAGAAGGAAGAGCTCACTGTTGTGGTTCCAACGCAATCGATGGTGGTTGATTTGAAAAACAAACATAGGCTTGAGGGATCGGAGGATTTTCGTGGCCGTATGGGGTTCTCTCGGTCGATGAACCTGATGAATAAGACATTTTTTTCGATTAGGCGTTACCCCAGTACGATTAGTGAAAAAAATAAAGTACACGACATGTAATTTTTGGGTACATGGAGTGTAGTTAGACTTTACGTACTCCACTTTAAGAGGCCTCCATATTTCCCCTACACACCATGTGTATGGCCTGGATGCGGACATCACTTGGCCTGTCATAGCATCGAATTACACGGTGTGTACTTATAAAATACACAGCGTGTACTTTGAAAATTTCAAGATTTTCCTCTTTTTCTAAAAAACTAAAAGAAATGGAGAAACATACCTGAAACAAATATCCAGGTTCTTATAAACTCCCCCCTTAAATAAATTCATCCCCGAATTTCCCTAGCGAGAAGTACAAGAAGAAACCCTGAACAACTCTGGCCATTGTGATCGTACATCGACCTCCGTCTCCCAGGTCTCGTCCTGTACTCACCCGTGCTTCCATAACACCCATACCAGAGGAACAGACCGGCCATAGAGAACCTTCGTACTGCGATTGACAACCCAGATAGGATTCTCCTAAAATGACGCATCCACTTAAATCTCAACCTCCTTAGGTCGAAAGACATGAGACCGGTCTGAAAAGTAACGTCAGAGATGAGAAACGTAGAAGACGTCATGCATAACCGAGTACCTCTGAGGTAACTGCAACCGATAGGCAACCTACCCAACTCTCTCCAACACCTCAAATGGCCTGACGTACCACGATGAAAGCTTACCCTGTCTCTGAATCCTCTTGTGTCCCAACCTCGGTGCGACATGAAGGAAAACCCGATCCCCGACCTCGAACTCCAGAGGTCGTCTCCACTGATCAGCACAATATTTTTGTTTAGACTGTGCTATATCCATCCTCTTTCGAATCAACTCTACCTATTCTGAGGTCTCTAAAATAGGACGAGGTCCCGGCAAAGCTGCCTCTCCTGCCTCCAGCTATCACAAAGGTGATTGGCATGGCCTACCATACAAAGCCTCGTAAGGTTCCATCTGAATAGTCTCCTGAAAACTATTGTTATAGGAAAAATATAAAAGGGGGATATATTTCTCCCAAGAACCGCCAAATTATAGAATGTAAGCTATGATAATATCCTCAAGCACCTGGATCTCACACTCAGATTTGACATCTATCTGGGTATGGTATGTTGTACTCAAAATTTTTTGTGTACCCAAAGGCTTCTGATTCCCCTTCCAAAACCTAAAGTAAAATGTGCATACCAGTCTAAAACAATTGATTGTGGAACTCCATGCAGACGTACAATCTCTCGGATGTCCAACTGCCCAAGCTCATCAACACTGAAGGTCTCCTTGATCAGGAAGAAGTGAGCATCCTTCGTAATCTTCTCGACGATAAACCAAACAACATTACTCCCATGAGGTGACCTCAGCAAAAAACTGGTCACGAAGTCCATCACCACGTCATTTCACTTCCACTCATAGATGGGTAACTTCTGAAAAATCCTTGCTGGTCGCTGATGCCCCACTTTCATCTACTGACATGTAGAACATCTCAAGAAAAAACTAGCAATAACTCTCTTCATACCTGGCCCCCAGTACTGGTGGTGTAGATAACAATACATCTTGGTGACGCTATAATGAACTGCCCAAACGGAGGAATGAAAATACCACATCATCTCCCCGTGTATGTCTACTGGAACCCAAACGTGTCCCTGGAAATGTAGGATCTCATCCTCTCCCACTATCCATCCAGGAAAGAGGGTCCTCTCCTCACACAGTCTCACACAAGACTAGGCCTTCAGAGTCTGATAGCTGCCTCATCCGTACCCGATCAAGAAGGGTAGAGGTAACAACAGCAAAATATAGAAATGTATGTCCATCTATGTCATGCGCCTCCAAATTCATCTCAGAAAAAAATAGCCATAAGCTTCCACTCTCTGCTGGCCTCTAAAACTGCCTAAATCAGAGTTCTCTTTCTCAACGCATAAGCCAATGTGTTGCCCTTTCCCGGCGTATAGGCAAGATCAATGTCGAAGGACTGAAGATACTCGACCCACCTACATTGTCTCATATTTAGATCGCACTGAGTGAAGATGTACATGAGGCTCTTGTGGTGGGTGAAAACCGAAATGTTCTCTCCCAAAAGGTAATTTCTCTAACAGCTTAAGGCATGAACAATGGATTCCAACTCCAGATTGTGCGTCAGGTAGTTCCTCTCGTGCAGCCTCAACTACCGTGATCCATACACGATGACTCCATATCCCTGCATAAGAACAGATCCCAATCCGATAGATGAAGCATCAAAGCAGACTGTATAGATATTTCTCGGCTCTAAAAAGAAAAATATCGTTGCTGACGTCGACTTACCTTTCAGCTCTTGAAAGGTTGTCTCACAAGAATCTGACTATAAGAAATTCACCCCATTCTTCGTCAGAACTGTCAACAGTGCTGTAAGGAGTGAAATGTTCTATATAAAATGCATGTAGTATCCAGCCAACCCTATAAAACTCTGCACCTCAAAGACATTTTTCGGCTGCTCCTAGGAAACTACAACCCTCACTTTCTCTAGATCTACTGAAACTCCCGTCTATGAGATATCATGACCCATGAAGTGAACCTGTTCTATCCAAAAGTTGTATTTTGAGAGCTTAGCATATAACTGATGCTCTCTCAGAGTACTCAGAACGATCCCAATATGTGTAACATTGTGGCGTAGAGTGTGAGAGTACACCAAGATTTTGTCCACGAAAACCACGACCAAGGAATCCAAGTAGGGATGGAACACCCGGTTCATCAGTGCCATGAAATCTTCTGGCATGTTCGTGAGACCGAACGGCATGACCGTATACTCGTATAGACCATACCTTCTCCTGAAGCCTGTAAGAGGTATATACGATGGTCTAACCTGCAACTGATGACAACCGGACCTCAAATCAATCTTTAAGAACACTCGATCTCCTCAAAGATGATCAAAAAGGTCATCGAACCCTAGCAATGAATATTGGTTTTTGACCATCAAATGGTTCAGCTTCCGATAATCCACTGAAATCCTAAGGGTGTCATCTTCCTTCTTCGCAAACAGGAGAGGTGAACCCGAAGGAGAAGTACTGGGTCGGATAAAAGCCTTTTCATGTAACTCCTCCAACTTCTTCTTGAGCTACTGAATCTCAGGTGTAGCCATCCGATAGGGAGGAATGGAAACTGGTGCTGCTCCTGGCACGATCTCAATAGAGAAGTCTACCTCACGCTCCGAAGGCAAACCTGAAAATTCCTCTCGAAAGACATCCCTGAAATGATTCGCCACTGGAGGAAAGACTAACTGTGAAGTCTCCTGGTCATCCAGATAATGACTAGAAATTTGGGTTGTCACTCACCTAGCCTATGTTGCTCTGCTCTAGCTCTACTCGCCTGGAAATCCCACTCGCCTCTATAAAGGATTGATCCTACCTATGGTGATACGAAACTCACCCGACGACGATAAAAAACGATGACTGCTTGAAAGGGAACTAACTAGTCAATACCCATAATAACATAATAGCTTGTCATCTCTAGTATATAATGGCCCCATAAGAAGTGACACCCTGCAAACTCAAGAGGGATCTCTCTGCACTGACGTACTCTAGATGTCCTCATTCACAATGGTGTTTTAAGAGTCAACAAGTTGGCAGACGAATAGATACAGAGCCCAAGGCTCTCCACAAGAGCAACTGAAATAAATCTATTTGAAGAACCAGTATAAAAAAGGGATGAAGATAAAACTGAGGCTACTAAGATCGTACCTCGAACTGTAAAAGGGCCGTGATCCTACTCTGGATAGGTCTACACTACGGTGAAAGTAAGGCATGTACTGCAGCCCTACGGCCCTGGCTGACCACTCCGAGCTGATCCACTCTACTGTCGCTGGTTACCTGGTAACTGACCACCATGGCCGCGACCACTACCTCAACCTGAACGGCCGGAAGAACTCTAGCTCCCATACTGGTGAGAAACTGGTGATGTATCTCCTAAACACAGGGTCCTAGAAGAACCCCTACCAACAGCTGTAGGTGAGAATATCAAACAAAAATGCTTAATATGGCCCAGCTTTCCACAAGATCGTCACTCAATCGGGTCTCTGTGGCACTAAGGCCTACTATTCCCACTACTACCTCCCTAGTAGCATACTACCTAGTTACCCGAATATACAATCCACCTACTCTGATATCCTTAAGCAGACTCCCTGCGGAAATTCCTACTATTAGTGGGAGGGACACCGACTCGGGTTGTCGAACCGCCCTGGCTCACTACTCCAGAATCTCTCTGATTGCGCTCAGTGATCAGTGGATGATTGAAGATAGAGGATATCGAAGAAAACCTGAGTATATTAACTTGTGAACATATCTCTTTCCTGAGACCATCCTCAAACATCCTAGCAAGGATCATCTCATCACCTATGGGAATCGGCATGAAGCGCTGCAACTCAGTAAAGCTAGACGTGTACACTATAACAAAAATAGTACACTGCTCGAGACTCATAAACTCCCAGGCTCAATCGGCTCCCATGGTCTCTAGGTGTAAGTAATCATAGAAGATGTTCCGAAACTCATTCCAAGTCACACTCTACTGGTGCCCTGACTATGAGATCACCTCCCACCACCTCTTGGCGGTGTCTCGGAGCATATAGGTATCACACTTTACCCTTTTATCTGGAGGTATATCCAGGTGGTCGAAGAACATCATCGTGGCCTATATCCATGGCTCTACAGCCTGGGGTCCTCCATCCCCTGAGAAAATAAGAGGATGTTGCGGCTGGAAAACCTGTGTCACCTGAACCATCGACGGGGCAGGAGGCGGAGATCCCTGAAAGTTCTGCATCATCCTCAGGAAGTCCTCCCTGAACTGCGCATTGGTGCCGGAAATGGGTATAAATGTTGGTGCCAAGGCTGGAATAGCAGGAGGATATACAGGAGGATCAACAGAAGATATCTGATCGGCCATATCGGGTGTCCAATCACCTTATGGCAGTTGAAGAACAATCAGACGACGTCTCAGAGGCATAGCTCTGATAGATCAAAAGCACACCTTAGATCAGGATAAAAAAATACTGAGAACACAAGAGCACATAATGGGAATAGTAGGAAATAAAAAACAAATTATATAAAACACGACTACACGAAATGTATAAAACTACACGGCGTGTCCTCTTAAACCAGACATATGGGTGTGTAACTTGCTACAGCCGGTCATGAAACACCCCCGACAACATGGTGTGTTGTCCCTAAACACGGCGTATACTGTATCTCCATTCCCTTGCCCGAGTATCCTTACACATCTATCCCACATGGTCCTCTTAACCCTAGACTACACAACGTGTTTACTAATGACACAAAATGTACTAGACAAGGTTTCAGTGACCCGTGTTTTTAGTTACACGGTCGGCTACATAGGTGAACCTTACACGGAGTGTTCCGAACAAAAACGGTGTGTATAAGGGAAGATAACACTGTCCCGTTTCTTTAGTGACATGGCCTAATACCTAGAATAGGGATACACGTCGTGTTTATACCAACCACGACATGTACTACATGCGTTTCCCCAACCTGTGTTGTTAGTGAAACCGCCGGGTACCCGGCTCACTACTACATGGCGTGTAACTACTGTGCACGGCGTGTTTCTGAAAAAAATTTCACCACCCCGTGTTTTTTCTCACACAGTTAATTACACTGTCTAAAACTACATGGTGTGTAGTCAACTACACGACATGTATTCTACGTTTTTCGGAGCAGTATCTCAGAAACTGCATGAAGACCCGAAAACACTGAAATAAAAACATGGTGGTGCCAAATTACGATATGTGGGGGGCCATACACCCCACGAATCAAAGCATGGAATCTCCTACATATCAAAAACAAGAGAAAAAAGTCAATGATCCACCAGACACCATTTCATGAGGGCCCATAACACCTCGACAATCAAAACATGGCATTAATTTAATTAAATGGTACAATACAAACAATTTCTCTATTATACTGCATGGATTCTATCAAAGAATATATCACAACAACATGCATAATCTACTCCACGTCTATCGCAACAACATGCAATTGCTAATGCACCCTAGATGGCATGGCTAGTATGCATGGCATGTGATTTCTAACAAGTCTCTATCTGATGCATGAGATGGCATACCCTCATCTCATTGGGTTGTAAAAGAAAGAGACCTGCAATAGCAAGAGAAATAATAACACAAGAAATGTGAATCACTCTAGGTGAAATCATATCAACCGTAAAATCTCAAAACCATAAAACTGCAATAATCGTGGTAGATTGGATTTTCCCTATATACGAGTTAGCTACTCTCGGGCACAACTTATTACCAAGTACTGAATCTGTCCTATCCCTGGATAAAGGATCCAAACAATAAATCAAGAGAAACGAATTCCTCTGATAACACTTTGTAACGTCCCGGTTCCAGAAGCCACCCAGAGGCGCCCCGTACCCGATAGGTTACATGTTCTAAAGAACATTTCCCCAAACGCCAGAGGCTGCCGACTACCAACGAGGGCCTTGGGTGTGATAGTGGGGAAACTATGCTCACATTGGTATAGTACACAATGAAATTAAAAAAACATGCAATAGCGGAAGCAGTAAATATCCAACAACATTAAACAGTGGAAGACTAAAATAATAACAATTGGAGCACGTATGTAAATATGAAATGATGCAAGATATAAATCTAGGAAAACTTACAAACATGTCACAATGCTGGAATACAAACAATACCAAATCAAGTACTAAAAAAATGAATAAACACCTCCTCAGCATCGCAATACTAAGCTTGGTCCCATGATCTCTCACTACAAAGTAATCAAGTACCTGATGTCTAAGGAAACATTCGCATGTCTATGCCTGCAACAACATAGACTGTATGGGCCCAAAAGAATGGCCCAAACAGTGTGTGAGACTAAATCCCATTTGGCAACAACCCGAAGTTCTATACCTCACAGTCAGTGAGTATATGGAAGGTAATAGTATAGTATGTAGAAAACAGTACTGTAAACAGCAGGCATTAATAGTAAGCAGTAACAGGTTGATATGCAATCTCGATCAATCCACAGAACAACAAGAAGCATTGAAACAAAACGTTAACCACAATAAGAACTCCTCTGGGAAGTACTCGCAACCAACCCCTCTGGTCCAAACCAAGAAGTACCCAAAACCATATGGGCAGTGCACTAAGCCTAACCCTTCTAGTTTGGTCATATGAATTTATATGACGCTCTGGGGAAGAACGCTCTGTCAATTCCCCTTATACTCTAGGTAAGTCTGGAAATCTCTGAGGATGATCACGAGGTCTACCCCCTAAAATAGCCCCATGGTCTAGAAACTCACTAAGGAAGCGAAATCGGTAAATTCCTCCTATAGTCTCAGGTCTATCACAGACACTATAAGGAAGCACTCTATTTCAATTCCTTCTCTAGCCTGAAAAGGTTTTAAGGAAGTTCAAAAAAAGTAATGACTCATTGTGGAATCTCCCTCGGTCTACCCTCCTGTAGTCTATAATATCCAAGACTCTCTAGGAAGCTCACTCGGTCTACCCCCATAGTATATAATATCCAAGAATCTCTGGGAAGCTCACTTGGTCTATCCCATATAGTATATAGTATCCATGACTCTATGGGAAGCTCACTCAGTCTATCCCTTATAGTCTATAGCACCAGGATCTCACGATCCCATTCCAGTTAGTGCATAATTATCCTATAAGGTCAAAGTACAACTATAGATATTCTTGGCTAACCAAAGTATACCTATAGAGATACTTGGCTAATCAGTCTATAGAAACAAGCGTTTAAAGAATATCATTCCATCCTACTGTCACAAGGCATGGAAAACAGGTATAACAGACAACGGATAACAAACCCCAAGGTCACAACAAGAACAATGAATGGGAAAAACATCCCAGTAAAACAATTATACTCAATCATGAACAAATTACCTCTACACAAGCATAAAAATATGGAAAGAAAGCAACATGGGGAAAACATTAAACACGCAATACATCGTTAACGGGTATTGGAGGAAATTTGCACATAAAAATCAAATACTTCTAATGGTTATGAAAAAACAACCTACCATGATGCTAGGAGATCAATATACTTTGACCACAAGGCTTGATTCTTCATAGATCGACGTAGATCTTCAAAAATGCACAAAATGATCACCTCTCGATAACTTGAGAAAGAGGGATATTCAGGGAAAGAAACTCAAGAAGAAGGAAGAGATCTCTGCTGCAGTTCCAACGCAATCGACGATGATATATTCGGAAAGAAGATAGAGGCTCGGGGGCACACAGGACGTTCACGGCTATATGGGGTGATCTTGTTCAATGAACCTGAAGAAGAAGATGTTTTCGTTTATGAGGCGTGACCCCGATCCCATTAATGAAAAAAAGAAGTACATGGATTGTACTTCTGTGGTACATGGCCTGTAGTTGGCCTTTCCTTACTCTGCTTTATCCAGCTTCCATATCTCCCATACAAACCGTGTGAGTGGCCCGGACATGGCCAGCACACGGCCTGGCGTGGCATCAAAGTACACGGCATGTACTTATATGGTACATGGTTTGTACTTTGAAATTTTACAGATTTTAAGCTTTTTTCTCAAAAACGTCCAAAAAAGGAGAAACATACATGAAATAAAGATCTTTGTTTTTACAAGGGCGGCTGACATATCCATTCATGGGGACCATGATAACTCGTTTTTTGACTCGGCACACTGAGAAATTTGTTCTAGGGAACATTAGAACATGCATCTAGAAGGATTTTTTCTTTGACTGTACTTGTTGAGTTAGCTCCCCTTTTTTAACTGTTATATATATATACATATATGTGCTTATCTGATCACGGTAATCCGTGATAATTTTCAAGATGCCCCTATGACAACAACCTGCCAGGTTACCCTTTCATGTTCGTGACGATGACCTAGTGAGTGATGATTCATTAGTTTAGGGACCCTCATGTGACCCTCTTCCACCCAGTGCTTCAGCAGTAGCCCCCCACTTGTGGAGCGACAGTTAGTACCGATAGCACATGCTGAGGTTGAGCACAAGCTGAGGTTGAGCACAGGCTGAGTGCGCTCCGAGACTTTCAGCATCAGCGAACGCAAAAGTTCCATGGAGACCCGGATCCCCAGGCAGCGAAAGACTAGCTAGAGTCTGTGGACGAACTTTTCAGGCTGGTACAGACACCAACGGACCAGATGGTAGCTCTATCTGTAAAAAATTTCCATAGAACGGCTTGGAATTGGTGGGGGTTTGTTAGGTCGACCCACGATGAGTCTTCTTTCATGTAGGATAGCTTCTAGAATCACTTCCAGGAGGAGTACTACCACTCATGTTTACGCTCTGTTTGGATTCATGAGCTTCTAGAGCTTAAGAAGGGGGGATGATCGTGACGTCGTACTCGACCCTATTTAACGATCTGACTTTCTACTCGCAGGATATCATCCACGATAGTTACTTCTGTGAGCGAATGTTTGAGCAGGGTCTTCATAGGGAGATATGTTCTAGTATAGTAACCTTGTGAATCCCTACATATGATGTGGTGCTAGAGTGGGAACTCATGATGGAGCTATTCTTGGATGAGGGATGTTAGCTGATAGGGCCTAACAGTGGCTGCTTTAGAGGAGATTCCTCGATGTCATGCAGTCAGTAGAGAGCAGAGCCTCGGTTGAAGAGTCCTTTCCATGAGCAGACACATGGGCTGGGTCATACACTGCAATGGTGCCATGGAGAACTAGTGATGGGAAGAGAGATTTGGTGCTATGCCTATGACGGATGCAGCCACTTAGCAAGGGACTACTCGACTATGCATACCGAGCAGCCGTGGCAGGCAGGGGGCACACCGCAGCTGTAGAGGAAGCATCGTGAATAGGGATACCCAGTCCAGGAAAAGGTAGTCCTCAGAGAGGCGGCGTAGGCAGGGCAGTAGGACCTAGAGGTCCAGAACGACATTTTGAGGCCCTTCCACTGCCACCACTGGGTGGCCCACACTATGCTCAGGGAGCTGGTGACAGGGCCCACAGGGAGCTTCAGGCTATGAGAGTTCGTGACCCTCCAGCACATGAGATGGTTCGAGGTACACTTTGTGTTCACTCTATTATTGCTTTGGTACTAGTAGACACAGGCGCCAGCCACTCCTTTATATTGATGTTGTTTGTACGGGATTGGAGCTTGTAGTAGAGGTGCTGACACCTGCACTTAGCCTCGAGGATTCTACAAGAAGTGCCTCGTTAGTGACTTTAATCTATAGACAATGAAAAATGTCTTTCGAAGGAGGGAGTTTCACATGGGACCTCTTAATCACCACGATGGAACTTTATGACGTCATACTAGGAATGGATTTTCTTTCTATGGTTCAAGGATAGATCAACTATCGTCATAGATGAGTAAGAGGCATGTTTTTTGATGGGACGCGGTTCACCATCCTTGGTGAACAAGGCCTCATGTCAGAGCAGAGGTGTACTCTAACCAGGAGATCCCAACCATTATCGCACCAATTGGTGAGCATGGCTCTCTGAGCAGAAAACACTATAGGCACCTAGATCCCTATCGTTGTAGAGGACTACATGGACGTCTTTCCCAAGGATGTCCGAGGAATACCTCTAAAGAAAGAAATGTATTTTAGAACTGACTTGCAGCTAGAGACTACCCTGATATAATGTGCGACATATTGGATGGCACCCACAGAGCTTCGAGAGCTAAAACATTATCTGGATGAACTTCGTGAGAATGGATTCATCAGCCCTAGTGTGTCCCCTTGGGCAGCCCCGGTTTTGTTTGTGTAAAAGGCAGATGGGAGTATGAGGCTTTGTGTGGATTATCGTCTCCTGAATTAGGCTACGATAATGAACATTTACCCTTTGATGAGGATAAATGACCTCTTCGACTAGTTTATAGGTGTGAAGTGGTTCTCCAAGTTTTATCTTCGATCCATCTACCACAAGTTGCGGGTTCATGAGGCTGATATCCAAAAGATGGCTTTCCATTGTCGTTATGGGCATTACGAGTTTCTTGTTATTCCCTTTGGAATAAAGAATCCCTATGCCATTTCCATGGCTCTAATGAACCAGATCTTCCAGTCGTACTTGGACCAGTTTGTGGTTGTATTTAGTGATGACATACTCATCTACTCTGCAATATAGGGGGAGCACGTGGAGCATTTGATGATGGCCCTAGACTTACTCTAAGAGCACTAGCTGTATGGGAAGCTATCTAAGTGTCAGTTATGGATTCATGAGGTTCACTTTCAGGGGAATGTCATTACGGAGTAGGGATTGGTTGTTGATCCTACCAAGATAGAGGCAGTGATTTCATGGTAGCCACCCAAGAATGTGTCAGATGTGCGGAGCTTCCTTGGTTTGGCAGGGTACTACATGAGGTTTGTGGAATATTTATCAAGGATTACTGTCCCTTTGAACACATTGACGTGAATGGGGCGACCATTCACCTGGACTGATCAGTGACAGAAGGCCTTTGAGGTGTTGAGACAGAGGATGACTAGTGCTCTAGTGTTGAGACTTCCATGGGAGGGCGTTGAGTTCGTAGTGTACTGTGACACTTCAAGAGATGGTGTCAGGTGCGTGCTGATGCAATAACAGGTAGTTATTGCATATAGGTTGAGTTAGTTGAGGCCATATGAGAAGAATTATTCGACTCACGATTTGGAGCAGGCAGTGGTGGTCTTCTCATTGAGGATTTAGAGACACTAACTTCTAGGTGAGCGTTTTGTGGTATACTCAGTCCACCAGATACACAAGTATATCTTCACTCATAGGTATTTTAATCTGAGGTAGAGGCACTGGCGGGAGTTTTTGCATGAGTATTATTTTGAGATAGTCTACACTCTAGGGAAGGGAAACGTAGTAGCAGATTCCCTTATCAGAAAGTTCCATGCTCGTTTAGTGTAGGAAGTTTTAGAGTACTTGGATTCCCTAAGGCTGACTTTGGTGGAGCAGGAGGGTATGGTTTTTTTGTAGTCATTGGTGTTTACTACTTCGATCCGTGAGGAAGTGAGAGAGTCACAGTTGGGGGATGTCGACAGGGAGGTACTGTGTGATCAGATATCCACGAGCGATGCACCCGATGGGTATTCTGAAGGAGGGAATCACGAGATCTTGTTCCAGGGGTGATCTATAGTACCCGTGAAGAATAGATAGGTGGTGATGCGGGAGTTCCACAATTCTCCTTTGGGTTTACATCCCGGTGTTTGTAAGATGTACGGAGACCTTCAGCAGCTGTTTTGGTGGTCTGGCGTGAAGTAGAGAGTAGCTGAGTTTGTTTTTCGGTGTCTTACCTGTCAGCAGGTGAAGGAAGAGCATCAAGTTCTGACAGGTTTGTTGTAGCCCCTTGATATCCCAAAGTGGAAGTGGGATAGAATATATATGGACTTCATCACAGGGCTCCGACGCATAGTGAAGAGCCACGATTCCATTTGGGTGTTAGTGGACTGACTCACAATGTCGGCGCACTTCATTTACATCTGGGAGCAGAACTCCGTGGATAGTCTGGGGCGACTGCATGTTTGAGAGATCTTCCACCTTCATTGAGTACCATGGACGATCGTCTCTGTCCATGACGCGCAGTTTACATCGCTATTGTGGTGAGGCCTGGAGGAGGCATTCGGGACCCAGCTGCGAATGAGTACAACTTTTCACCCCCAGACCAACGGGAAGACTGAGCACACTATCCAGGTGTTGGAGGATATGCTCAGGGCGTGGGTGTTAGTCTTTGGCCCAAGCTGAGAGGATCACTGACCCTTGGTGGACGTCACGTACAACAACATTTACCACTCTATTATCGTCATGGAACCTTTTGACGCCCTCTACGGGAGTCCCTTCCGATCACTGTTGTGCTGGACGGAGGTAGGGGAGACCTCCCTCGTGGGCCCAAAGTTGGTGAACACGATGACGGAGAAGGTCCAGATCATTCATGAGAGGATGAGGATGGCTCATAGTAGACAAAATTCTTACGTAGATCGTCGTTGCAGGCCTTTGGATTCGAGCTGGCGTACCATGTCTTTTTTAGGGTCTCCCCACGACGTGGTACTCGTAGGTTCATCCGGGTAGGCAAGTTGCCCGTGAGGTTCATCGGTCCCTTTGAGATTGTGTACAGGGTCAGTGTGGTAGCATACCATCTTGAACTACCCCCAAAGCTAGAGAGGGTGCATGACGTATTCCATGTGTCGTAGCTGAGCAAATACATGTATGACCCCATGCACATTATCATCTAGGGAAAGCTGTACATTGAGGATGGAGCCACCTTCGGGGAGCACCAAGTTGCGATTGGGGACCATAACGAGTGGACATTGCATGGACGGACCATTCCTTTGGTTCATGTGTTTTGGTCGCACGGGAGAGTGCATGAGAGAACCTGGGAATGGGAGAGCTGGATACGGGATCAGTATCCCGAATTGTTTTTGTAGTTTTGTTTTTCGTGGATGAAAAAGTTGATGGTTGGAATGACGTAAGAACCCGTGTTTTGATCCTGTTAAACATATAAATTTTCTTCATGTTATTGCAGAGCAGGGCGTTCAGACGGCGTGTGATTCTAAGCCCCGGTGTGGCCGCAATTAAAATTTTAAGTGATTTCGCACTAGGCACTCCAAATAAAAATAATATCTCCTAAAGATTTTCCCAGATGGGGAAAATAAGGGAACCGTTGAGTCTGGAGCTTTTCGTTTACCCTAGAAGGGGTATAACTTTCACGGGCATGGCCCTTCTGTGGAAAACGCCTCCAAGGGGCGTTTTCGTAATTTAGTGTCCCTGAGCGTGAACTGTATAAATTCTAAACAAAAGGCTTGAATTAATATTTTGAGACCATATTTGCACTCAGAACTTGGTTTTTACCCTAGGGGAGGCTTAACGTCGACCCTGTCGAGAGTTCGGGTATAGGGTAGACTTGCGGGGGTTTAAGTGTTTTTTGATTTAAACACATCCACCCCCCCACCTTCTTCCCCCATGCTCCTCTCCCAGGCAGATTCCACTCAACATGATCTTCTCCTATCCTACACCTCTCCAGAAAGGCATGGAGACTCTGGCAGATCATCGATGAATCTACGGGCTACGCCCAACGAGGTAGGCTCGTGCATTTTCAAATTTTAATTCATGCAACCCCTTCAATTGCAATTCATTGCCTCGAAATGTTGTCTGACTTTCGATCGAATCCTATATTTGCGTAGGGAACAATTTTATATTTCCAAAAATAATTTAGGTCAGAATTTGCAGGTCCGGGGGTGTCTGGGGTGACCTCGGTATGTTTTCTGACCATTTTCTCTTTTTCCCTGCGGTTCTACGGGTGGTCTGGTGGTCGTCACGGTGGTCTGTTGGGCTTATAGTAGCGGCAGTGGTTTCCAGGATGGTGGAGGGGTCCACAGTGCGGCGGTGGGCCTTAGTGCGGTGGTGGGCACCTGGCGGTGTCAGCATCGTGCGGCGCGGTGGGTTCCAAGTGGCGGTTGGCGGAGGTCATCGGCCTGGCGGACTCGGGGTTGTGGTGCGGGACCCCGTGAGAGAACCGATACCCGACTTCGGCGGGTCTCCCCACGGACCATTTACAGGCCATGATGGCCATTCGGTGGTGTAGACAGTGGGTCCGCATTCGGGCCACGTGGCAGGGCCTGGGGCCGGTGCGGGCCGGCCCAAGCCCGGTGGACCGACTGGACCAGACCGGTCCATCCCTAAGGGGGTTAGCCCATATCTTTGGACACCCATATCATTTACTACGGGTGTCCTTTTTTGCATGCAGTCTATGGAATTGCAATCCTCAGCTCAAGAAGAAGTTTTTTAGATGGGCTCAAGAACATTCAATTCCCTAGATGAGGGGTCGGTGGCGCGACGTACTCGTTGAGTACCTCGCCGGAATTCATCGTTCGGACGGCATGAACACATCCAGAGTCCATTTAATGTGTCGTCAGTTGCATTGTGGCCCTGGAGTTGAGAAGATGTGGTCCGTGGTGGTTTCGGGCATTGAAGCCAAAGTTCAGGCATGGGCCCCATAGGCCGCCTTTTATGTTGTTAGCACCTTTTTGTGACTTTTTCATCAAACATCATTTTGGTGTGAATGAGTAGTCGTTTTGGTGTCTTTTTATGAGGGAATCACGATGGCGCAGTTCGCCTGACCTCTTTTGGGTCAGAGGTGTGGGCCCCCGGATATGTTGTATGGGAATAAAGCAGTGTTGAATAAATTTCTTGTCGGGAGTTCGTTTCCTGTGAGTAAGTAGTCTATCTCTTGTGTTTTTTCCATGAGTATTACAATGGTGTAATCTGTTTGGGCATATGGAGACCCATTAGAGATCTCATTAAATGTTGAAACATGAAAGGGAATTGGTCAGAGGTTTCCTTGATTCACTTAGACCCAACGCATGGTCACAATGTTAGCAACACCCAATGATGGTGCGGGCAGCGCAGAGTTATCAGACAAGTTCTGGGATTACCCTCCAGCAGGGTTGTGCAGTGGGTTACCTGTTGGCCTTAGGGTTTACTGTCTAGAAAGTCTAGTTCGTGCATTACCCTTTGACTTTAGGGTTTACTCTCTAGGAGAGCTAGGTAGTGGGTTACCCGACGACATTTTAGGGTTTACCCACTAGCAGGGCAGGGGAGTGGGTCCCCCAAAGACCTTTTGGGGTTTACACCCCAGTAGGCCTGGGAAGTGGGTTACCTGACGACTTCATTTGACTTTTCCTCTTTCAATGTAGCTAGTCAGTGGTTTTTCTCTCTGTGATTATAAGAGTGTAACTTTTGGTGGTACGACTTTGCGATGAGGTGGCTTCGACATGCATGACTATTGGGAATCAGTGATGGCTACCCTTAGAACTGTTGGAGACTTATCCTGGGCTAAGCATGATGATGTAGATCCCTTTACACACTCATTTGGGATTTTTGTTGAGCATATATATATATAAACTGAACCTTTTTTCCCACTCCATGGGACCAGTTACTCTCTTTATAGGAGGGGCGAAGACACGTGGGGTATGCCACGTGCTTTCTATGTCTAGCTCCTCTTGTTGGGATAAGTATATTTCCTTTATATTATTGGGTTGAGATGCATTCTCTCTATTATACTCTTACATTGATTTGTATAACATTTACTGTTTAGCACCTCCTTTGTTTCTCCCTTGTGATTTTGGGGCATCCTACTGAGTATCCTTATACTCACACCTGCTTGGGCTTTGCCCGCACATGGTGTGCCCTTGAAGACGACAGATTGTTCGATCGAGACTACGAGAGAGCATAGAGGACATAGGATCCTGGGATGAGTTTAGTGGATGTGGTAGGACTTTCAGGTGTGAGACTCACCATCTATTTACTTTCGTTTACCTTTTTCCTCGTTGTGGTACCTTTCGGGTTGGGTACTTGTTTTGCACCTTTTTCTGTTTAGTATATGTTAGTACTTTTTAGCACTTTACTTTATCCTACTTAGAGTTTGATGCATGATTGTGGTTGGGTTATAGTTATTTTTCCTTTTGTTACCTTTTTTACTCAGAACTTCTTGCATTGAGTGGTATGTTTTTGTGTGTATAGGTACTTAAGAAAAGGCCACCCCGAGATTGTTACGCCTTTAGTGCTTGTCGCCAGCCCCTGGCCAATGGAGGCGGTCTTGGGGAAGTTGGAGCTCGAAGCCGGTAGGGTCGGGTCATGACACAAAGAGTGGAAAATTCTACCAATACATGAATATATGATGAATATAAATAGGATAATAAAATTAATGAGTTTTCTTTAATGATTTATTGTAATATTTCATCAAAATAAGTATAATTATAAACAATATCAAAAAGCGATGACATTATTTCAATAATTTCATACCACTAGGTAACATTGAACCATAATCCCCATGTATGAAAATGAAATTACATGAAGCAATAAATATCCTCAACATAATAATAGTAAGGAGATAACATTTCAATGTTAGTATATACAACACATTGGAAAATATTGATTCTTAACAGGGAATGTGTCTAAAGGAAGAAATATTGAGACAAAATTACATTTCTAATTTGGTAACTTTTTAAACAAAATCCTATTAAATAAAGATAATAAATTCATATTCAAATAACCATATATATATATATATAATAATATAATTTATCCTTTTAAATTATAAAAACCACCTAAAATTAATGGGTGGTGAAAAATGTATGCATCTCACAGAAAAAAAAAGTGAGATGAAATTTTTTTACCCAGTGTGTTGGATCTCTTTGTACATATAAGAACAACCTATATAATAAATATAATTTTATTATATATTTTTTATAGAAAAAAATTATTATATATAATTCCATATATGGTATTATAATGAATTTATATTACTCTATTGTTAACAATTCGATGTTATGTTTACGCTTTGGGTAATATTCAATTTGTTTTTTGCATGTGTCTTAATTTTTTATATCGTTGGTCCTTATAATTATATCATAATTTAATGAATGTAAAATATGATATAAATTTCACTAATATTAATTATACTAATATTATTGTAATATATAGAATATATAACTATGAAATTTAATAATCCATTCATGGAGACGGTAAGATGTATGTACACATGTACATTGTATTAGTTCTACTGAAGTATGTAAATAAAGAAAGTAAATGAAATATATGTATATGAATATATGTATATAATCTTATTATAGTTGGATTATTAATTCATATATATCATATAAGTTACTTCGAATGTCCTTAATACATTCCATGTAGCGTGTGAATGAATCACATCACTTTGAGGGGTGATAGTCTACACTTCCTCAAATGAAATTATTGTATATACACAAAATGAAAAGAATAAGAGTGTGTTATAACAAAAAATTATAGAAGAATAAATATAATTTAGATATCCTATATATCATATATAAATCTTATTTCCATCATAATTTTCATCATGATAGGCAGTAAAGGAAAAATGAACAATCATCATTTCATGAGGCAGTAGTTCACTATAAACGTAAACAATATATTCCATAACCACTATTAGGAAGTGTGTGTAAGTGTAGGTCAAAACATTTGATTAAAAACATAATATTATATTTATAATAATTTTTTTTCAAAAATAATGTAATAATAATATTTTTGGGGGTGGATAATAGAAATAATAGAAAGGAGCATGAGGGGCGGGTGTTACCTTATAATCAAGAATATGTTATTGGTTGTTACCATAGGGATTCCTTGGATTTATTTATTCAAAGATAGAGTCATCATGGAGTAAGGAAGGGTTTTTTGTATGCGTATTTGGTAGATTATATAAGAACATTTGTCTTATTATATGTGTGAGGAGGTGGGAGAGTTGGTGGCCTTTTATAGGGAAGGGAAAGGACACAATAGACATTTTTTAAAACAAGTTAGTTGTATCCATGTTATTACCCTATGAAAATTCATAAAAACCATAAAACTAAAAAATTTATGGTTTTCAGATAAAATCTATCCAACGATTTGGTGTTGGAAAAGTTTCTAGTTCATTTCAGACCTTATGTTTGTGGTTTATTCCCTTGTTACAGTAATTTTTAACTAAATCACTGTAACTAATTTTAACAACATTCAATAATATTTTTCATCATTCATTATGTTTGAAATAATTTAAATTATATATTATTCTGATTAAAAATTTGGAATCCATTTTTTAAAATTCATATCACATAACTGGATGAATTTAAATTAAATTTAATCCTCCAGATGGGATGACATTGCTGGTTTTTAATGTATAAATGATCAAACTTTTGCTAAGATTTTATACCAAATTTCAATGTGAAATTGATTAAAATAGACTAAATTGATTTAATTAGAAAAATCTAATATATAATTAAAATTTTAATCCAATTTAAAATGTAATTTAACTTTATAAATAAATTATATAAAAATGTAGTATTGAACTAAAATTGTGTATTTTTCACTATTCATTAAAAATTGAAACATCAAAAAAAATAATGTACAGTTACCCTAACCTAATTATCTTGTTTAAATTTCAAATATGATGTCTATATGATTATATTAAATCTATATATGTTCAAAAAATTTATTTAAAATTAGTTTTTCATTTAAAGTCGGTGTAAATGGATAAATATAAATATAGGGTTTGAAGCATAATATTGGGCTTGTTCTTATCGAATGTCTATCAAATATATTGGATGTATAAAAATAAAAATTTATTGAATATTGAAAATAAATATTATATTATGATAACTGATTAATTTTAATTAATTTAATTAATTGGGGTAAAATAGCTTTGTGGGTATAATAATATTTTCATTTATATTGATTAAGTTTTCATTTTCATTTATAATTAATTTAAAACCTGTGAATTAAGTTTATATTTTTGTAAACCATTGATTATGATAAGTTAGTAAGCCATTTTAATAACTAAATATTTAAGTGATGTGTTATATATTATCATATTAAATGATAATATTTTTAATAATATATTATTGTTCGGTAAAACATGCTCTTGCATGTGTTGTAAGCCATTGATGTAAGTCTGTATTGCGTGAAATATAAGCTAAACTTTGTGTTACGTGTAGGGAAAGCAAAAGATTATGTTTAGTTTAGTGTATTATTGACTTAGTATTTCATATAACGTAAGATAACTATAATTCATTCATATATATATATATATATATATAAATATTTTCATTGTTGTGTGAAATGTAAAATATCAAAAAAAAATTATTTAAAAATATATTTCACAAAATATCACTATGTTACATTATACCCCCTTTAAATTGATTTTTTCCCTCAAAATTCATTGGTTTATCAATGGTTTAATACTTGAATTTTCCCTTAATAAAAACCAACAACATTAAAATTAATACTACCTCATCCATTAAAAATGGAATGTTGGAATCCTAGATGTTACCATAAGTAACATATAAGTTTGATTTTACATTGGATGATGTGGGTGGGAAATGAATACATGGACAAGAAAGAAAAATAAAATTATTATGTTTTGATTGATAGTAATGAAAAACATGTTTAGGAAAATTTTGAGAATCACAAATACACCAATCAAAGATTCTATGAGTGGCTATTTGATTCATCAAAAATGATGGTACAAGGATAAAATGGTTGGTTTAATGATCATTTTACCTAAATTTGAATAATTTTCCAGAAAATATATTCTTTCATGATAATAGGGTAACCTCACCTTTGTTATTACATGAAATAATTTACTAATATCTCAAAAAGGGACGGTGAAATTTTCATTCCTAATATACTAGAATGTCATGAGTTCCATGATATTCTATCCCATTTGTCATCAGTTATCATCAACACAATGTTTTTAGAACAAATTATCAAATATTTCTAAATCCTCATGTTGTGATATAATTCTTTAATCTCACAAACTTCATCAAAAGTGTGTCCTTATATTTTCATAAACGGTTAACCATATATCAATTCTAAAATATGATAATCCATAATTTTTGAAATAATGTCATGAAATCATCGTAACATTGAACCCATATATATCACAATGTATCTCTTGATTTTGAAATTCAAAAAATCTGAATAATTTTATCATGTATTCTCTTCAAACTTGGTAATGAAATAAATTACCATATACCCATTTTGAAAATATTCATTCTTTCTTTTTACATTGATTACCAGACACAGTCATTAAATCCTAGAATTTGTAAACATCATCCTTCATAAAATTTAACACCTTTTCAATAATTAGTTCTACGATAATCTGTACTGTCCAATTTACATATTTATACCCAACATATATTTATCTAAACATCATTATCTAAAAAACTATAATTATTTACGGGTTTCTTTCCCCTATTCACGATATAACCTTCTCATGAAACCACTTTTCATATGTATTATATACCGTTCAGCATGTCCTTTTAAATCCTTAATGAAAACTTATACTAAAGAAACTTATATATTACTTGATTCATGTAACATATTATTTGAATTTTAAAACAAAAATACTTTATTCATCCAACATTATTCTTAAAACCTTACTCAGGCATCATCAACTTAATAGATTTTAAAAAAAATTCATGTATTTCACATCAAACTTATTCAACGTGAATGAAGTTCCTTATAGATATTTCTATTGACTAAATCCAAAAAGCACATGGTGAGAAACACTTATCATAGAAGAAAACCACATACTCATGAAAAATAACTTATAGGATGTAAAAATACTGAAAAATATTTTTTAATTGATTACATCTTAGGTTTATCCTTATTAATTCATATTCATATTCTATTTAAATCTATCACAATTTTGGTAAGGATTTTTTGAAATCTCAATGCATACAACCCAGGACGGTAAAACGAGGTGTGTAGCAAGGCCCATTTTCGTGTACCAGATTATCTCGATGCATGATCAGAACATATTTTTAGAGTTTTTATTCTTCAATACATATATTACATATCCACATACACTTTTAGTATCCATACATGTATTTATTTCTCATAAAACACTAACCATGTCCCTTAAAAAAATCAAGGAAATTTTCATATACTTTTCCATATACATAGACATATCCTTAGACACGTCCTTAGGGTTATCAATAAGGTATTTTCATCCTATATTCCATAGGATAACTAAAACTATGCCCTAATAAAAAATATATTGATCTAGTTGTAATGTACAATGACTTTAAATCACTTTTGCAAAATACATTTATCATTACAAAAACGGACACCCAAAGGCTGTATTAGTTTAGTGCCTTTGGAAACATGCAACAAAAATATTCTATCACAATTAATGAACATAAATTTGTCCCAAAATAATCTCCACCATATAAATTATATGTAAAAAAACCTTCATCATAATATGGGGAAATGAAACACAATAAGGGGGCGAGATGAAATGCTCAATTAGTGTAAATAAAGTAAATACATATGAAAATCATGTATGTATTGGTATAAAAACATGATCATGATCAATATATGACCATACACTGCATATAAAAGGTCATAAAAATGAATCATATAATATATATTTTTAGTTCATAAGAGGTGAATGATAAGTAAATAATGAGCATAAGTCATGAAAGAATAATATTGGAATATGACATGGAATTATGGCATACACATCAACAGACAACAATGTGAACATGTATAAGTAGAAATCGTTACAAAAATTAAGTTAAGGAAATGAATTTGGGCCCTCTAATAGATATATAGAAACGAAAATAGGTCCAAATTTTTTTTTTGAACATGGAATTAGGTTCAAACATAAAATTATGAACATGTAATCAGGTTCATGCATAAACATATGGATATAAAACCAGGTCCATGAAAAACATTGTGAACATGTAATTTAGTTCATGAATAATAATATAAATATATAATAAATTCACATATAACATTGTGAACATGTAATTAGGTTCTTAAATAAACATATAATTATTCATCCATGTAAATGAATAACCTTGTGAAAATGTTATTAGGTTCACACATAACATTTATACTCATGATTCATCCATCATTTCCCAATACATTAGAGGGATATATAGGTCCCACCCATCACATAATGAATTCATACTTGCATGTTCTAAAAAAATTCATCATATAATAACCCATTAAATGAGAAAGGTTCTATAAACATCAAATCATAACAAATGAAATTAAATGTGTATCATTAACATTTAAACATATCAATACATATGATAAATAGATAGGTTTCATAATCATTTCTTCAAAGCATAAGCCATCAAATAAAGCTCGTTTCAAAAGTATATAACCCATAGAAAAGAATTAGGAGTCATAATAATAATTACATAAGAACATAAAACATTTAAGAAATAATATGATTGAATGCTTTGGATCATTTAATAGAAGGGCATGAGAAACAACAGCAATTTCCATCTCAGATGAAAAATAACATTAAATATATTTTTAAAACATTTCATGATGTAAATGTACTTTATAAATAGAACATTATTTTTGAATCATAAAACAATTAGAAAACCATTTTTTTAAAAAAAATTATTGAAAATTTATAAAGAATACTTTAAATATTTTTGACAATATTTTCCTTTGAAAACATATAAAATAATCTTAATAACGTTTTGAAATCATTTTTCCATGAAAATATATAAAATAAACTTGAAAACATTATGAAATCCATATCAATTAAAACACATTTAAATAGTATAAATAATTATTTAAATAAGTAATAAAACCATTATTATTGAAAATAAATTGAATATTTATCATGAATACTTGAAAACATAAATACAAAATTGGGTTTTGAAGGAAAAAATATTTCCTACCGAATAAAGGGAAAAGTCATGCATTATTAAAAACACATTATTATCTATTTTCTATAACAATGAGGGAAAAATTGTACCAACACCTTAATATATCATGAATGAATATAGGAGAAGAAAATTAATTATTTTTCTTGAGATATGGATCATAATAATTTATAAAAACGAGCATAATCATAAACAATCTATAAAATTGGTGAGATTATTTCAATTAACACTTAGCTCTTAGTTACCTTATACCATAATCCCCATTTAAGAAAATAAAATTAAAAGAGATTCAAAATATCATATAAAGGATTATATTAATGATATAACAATTAAAATATAGTATATACACCTCATGAAAAAATATAGTTTCATAACATGAAATGTGTCTCAAAGAAGGACAATGGAGACAAAATTACATTACAGATTTCGTAACTTTTGAAACATAAATACCATGAAATAAAGATCAAGAAATGGATATTTAAATACTTATGAATTTAAGTATAATAATTATATAATTCATCCATTTTATGTATACACAACATATAAATGGAATGGCTAGGGAATAAACCATGTATATCATGGAAATAAAAAGTGAGGATAAATTCCATTTCTATGTATCTTCTATCTCTTCATACTCATTAGAACCCATTGTATAATATATATAAGTTAATTATAAATATTTTTTAAAAAATATTCTTATATATAATTACATATATGTTTTTATAATGATTTTATATTACTCTCTTTTTATAAATTCTATGTTATGTTTACACTTAGGGTAATATTCACATTATTTTTCACATGTGTCTTAATTTGTTATATCATTAGCCCTTATACTTATATCATGATTTAAAAAATGTAATCCATGAAATAAATATCAATAATATTCAATAAATGTGTATTTTAATTATCTATATAATATGTAAGTATGAAATTTAATACACCGTTCATGGAAACAATATGTACTACTCTCGCATGAACACAACTTCTATTTTACTGAAGTATTGAATGGAAGAATTTAAATGATATATATATATATATCTATAGGTATATATGGATATAATATCTTTAAATTATCAATAATATTTCATATATATCATATAGTTTCACTAAAAATATCTGTAATACATTCCATGTGTTTTATGAATGAATCACATCGCTTTGAGGGGGCGGCAGTCTACAATTACTCAAATGAAATTGTCATATTTACACAAAATGGAAAGCATAAGGGTATGTTCTAAATAAAACATAAAAAATAACTAATAAATTATAAATAATATATATATAATATATAAATATATTTTTCATTATAATTTCCACCATGATAGGTGTTAATGGAAGAAATAAACAATCATCGCTTCGTGAGACGGTAGTTCATAGTACACGTAAAGAATAAGTTTATTAACCATTAGACAAAACTATTATTATGTCTAGGTAGAACCATTATAATAATAAAAATATTAGTATAGTTATTATTCTTGTTTATTTATAAAATAATGGGTTAAAAAGTTTTTATGGTTTGGTTAACATAATGAAATGAACAGAGTTTGAGGGAGGGTGTTATCTCTTAATCGGGAATGTCATATTGATTTTCACCAAGGAGAATTTGTGGAAATATTTATTCCCAAATGAAGGATTAATGGAGGATATTAGGTATTTTTTAATTTTTTTGGAATATATTTTATGATACTATGTTGTTTTAGAGGTGTGAGGAAGTGGGAGAGGTGTCAATCTTTTACAGTGAATGGAAATGACACAATTGACAATTTGGAAAACATGTTAGGTGTGTCCTCATTTTTACATAACCAAAGTCAAAAAAGAAAAATCAATAATGGAAGTGTTGTGTCTGATATATTTCCATAGAATGGGTTTTGTATAAGTGTATATGTCATTTGGGACCTTAAGTTTTAGGTTTATTCCATTGTTAGGCTTTTTTTCTTTAATCATTTTAATTAATTTTAACTACATTCACTCATTGTTTTGGTAAAAAATTATGTTTATATTATTTTAAATTATAAATTATTATGATTAAAAATATTTAAACAAATTTTAAAAATTCCAATAATAAAAAGGTAGAATTTAATTTACATTTAATCCCACACACGTGATGACAATGTGGGTTTTTAAATGTAAAAATGTATAATAGGTTGGTATGTTATTATTCCAAATATCTAAGTGAAATAGATTATAATGACCTAAATTATATTATTTAATAAAAACATGATCTAATTTAACTTTTAATCCAATTTATGTTTTAATTTAACCTTATAAATAAATTATATGAGAAAATAGTTTTAAACTAAAATCAAGGGTATTCACTGTTCATTAAAATATGAAACATCATAGAAAAATTCCAAAATTTTACCCTAACATATTTAATATGTTCCTATTTAAAATATGATATTTATTTTGACATATTAAATCTATAATAGTTCAAAAAATTACATTAAAAATGTTTTCTCTACTAAAAGGTATAATAAATGCCATAATAAAAATATAGGTTTTAAGCATAAAATTGGTGGTTTTCTTATCTGATGATAATATAAAATATTGGATGAATAAAAAAATATATTTCATTTTATATGTGAAATATATATTACATTAATAAAAAACACAAATTTTGGGTAATTTAATTTATTACGGTAAAATATATTAGTGTGTATAATAATATTTTCCTTTATATTCAATGATTTTTTATTTCAATTTTATAAATTTATAACCTATACATTAATTTTATATTTTTGTAAACCATTTATTTTCATAAGTTAGTTAATCCTTTTCATAAGTACTAATTTAAATTATCAATTATATATTATTATATTAAATAATATTATTTTTAATAATATATTATTTTTCGGTAAAACATGGTCTTTCGTGCTACGCAGGACATCGAGGAAAGTCAATATGGAATGTAACATAAAATAAAATAAGTGTTCAATATAGGGAAAGATAACCATTATATTTGTTTTGATTTATGATTAGCATGGTATTGCATATAATTTATGAAAAACATTGATCTATAATATATATATATATATAAATAGTTTTAGTGTTGTATGAAATTAAAAATAAATAAAATATTAAATTAATTAAAAAAATTCAGAAAATCATAGGGTTTTAAATTACGAGAACTTTTATATATGTATCTCACCCCTGAATGAGGGATGACCTGAGTTCACTAGGTGGGATTTTTGTAATTTCTTTTTGGTGTTACAGAAGAATATTATTTCATCTTGGGTGAGGCACTTTTGGGGTTATATGATTTTTGTGTCTATGTTTTTTTAAGAATTTAATCATTACATGTTAAGAAATGAGAGTTTTGTTTTTCATGCATCATACTAGGATATCCTGATTAGTTTATTACATGTATCATTTTAAGGAATCTTGGAATACTAATTTTGGGTATGCTGTTGACCTTTGCGGATTATTCCTTACTTCTGAAATTCAATTGAAAATTGTTCTTAATTTGAAATTGAAATTGGTGAAATGAGGATATATGAGAATAATTGGGTGTCTCTATGATAAAATTGAAAAATTAGAATGATTTACCCATTTAAACCTTGGCCAATATGTCGGACTGTTAAGGGTAATGTTAGCGCCATGATTTTGACTATGAAGTTGGGTTTGAAGAAAAATACTTGTTGTGATTTTTTGTTTCATCCTATAAATGTGATTATATATAGAAAATTATCCAATGATGTATGGTTTTTATATATTTATTCTTCTAGTGTTGATCTTGTTGATAGGATTATAGGAGGACATGGCTAGTGATGATCCTCCAGTGGTGGATCTTGAGGCACTGATAGTGTCGAGTGAGGATGTGGGTGTGATGTTCTCTGGGAACATTGTTCACATTATGAAATACATTGAAAGAGACTTTGAGTGGGCCGAGAAGAGCATTAATGACTTGACGATGGTGTTTTTGTTGCATCAGCCTCCATATTTTGATGGAGAGGGTGCACCTGAGGGATTTGAGTATTAGATTGAGACCATATAGACTATACATGACCACATAGAGAATCATGTTGAGAAGAATGTAAAAAAGGTGTGCTTATATGATACAAGTATTAGTTATTCATTGGTGGGATGTTTAGGCTTTGAAAAAACGCATGCTAATGGTATGCTATGGAAGGAAATGTTTGAGTTGTTCTTGGACACTTATATACAGAGACACATAAGTAGTAAAGAGTATCTATGTTCATGATATTAAATGAGTTCAGTAAATCATTGATGGAATTTATTAGTTGTTTTACATATTCATAAAACATTTCTCCAATATTGGTCACAGATGAGGCTACATTCGAAAAATGATTTTAGGAAAAACATAAGTATGTAATTTTGTCCCATGTGAACATATTCATTCTAATGATGTTTTTAGAAGTGGTGAATCTAGCTCTCATAACAGAGCAGAACCTAAAAGAGGAATCCAATGTAAGAAATATGGTTTCTACTATATGATCATGTGGCACATTTTACATGAGTTGGAAGCATTATTATAATAATGTTATCTATAACAGTTGAGAACAGAGTGGATATGGGGGGAATCCTATTTCATAAGACCATTATGTTTTGATTTTCCACCATTGAGGTAATCAAGGAAACAATCATAGACACATTCCCACTATACTAGTGTAGTGTCAGTCATATTGAAATAAGCTATATAAATAGAAGTTCCATAGTAGACCATGATATAAGTGTAATGATTGTGGTAGATAGATATATTTTGATTGTAGGAAGGGGATCTTATACACCATATAAGGATGGTGGTTGGAGTTCTACTAAGCATGTACAAATATATTGAGGAAATTATACTTCATGGAATAATCACCTATATTAGCAGAGTTCTACTATATAGGAGAGTTAGACTGTAACACATGGAAGTGGAGCCGGAGAGTTTCATTTAGGTCAGCTTACACTGGTTGATAGTGAGGCTAGACCATTGATATTGAGGGGAACTATTTTTGTATCTTCTACATTAGATAGTTTTTATTTGATACTAGTGCCTCCAAATCCTTTATTTATACACAATGCATGAATGTTTTAAACCTGTTGGTGGATTTAGTGAGTGGGGTGTGAAGATAGATACACTTGGTGAGTAAATTATAGGGACATCTTTTTGTGAAATTGATGTTCTCTCAAAAATAGAGAGGATCATTTTTGGTGGGATTTCTACATCCTATAAATGTTAAGATTCAGCATAATTTTGGGTATTGATTGGATAATATCATTCCCATTTTATGTTTAATATTACTACATGGGAGTGACATTTATGTATCCTAAGGGTGAAAAGTATATTCATCATGTAGAGTCGGATATCTAGTTTGTCTGAGCTGGGCCAGTTACATAGCAACTAGAATAGCTCATAACACAGTTTTCCAGTCTATTGATGGATGGAAAATTTATAAAACATGATTTCATTCCACTCTTAGTGGAGAGGGTTCGAGATTCTTTCCCAATATAATTCTCAGGGTTTTGGCCTGACAGAGATTTTGAGTTTACTATTGGGAACATACCATGAGCTAAACTACTTTCTATTCTACCGTATATAATAGAACTGATAGATTTTTAAGAGTTAAATACTCAACTAGAGTAGTTGATGGATTATGGTTTATCCATCCGAGTGCACCACCTTGGGGATCAACAATATTGTTTGAAAATAAGTTTGACCTTATTCTGTGATCATGTGTTGATTACTGGAAGATGAACCTATTGATAGTGAAGAACTCAAATCGTCTTTTGTTAATCGATGATCTTTTTGAACATTTGAGTGGGGATTATATCTTTTCAATGATTTACTTGATATCATGGTATCATTAATTGAGAGTTAAAACTTTTGATATATGTATGACATATTTTTTAAGAAGTTTTGGACTATATGAGTTTATCATGATGATTTTTGGGTTGAGGAATGAACCACTAGTGTCTATGGACTGAATAAATACAATTTTCCATCCATACATGGATTATATTTTGGTAGTGTTTGTGGATGACATCTTATTATACTTTATGACTCATAATGATCATTCTCAAAATCTTGACATCATCCTAAGTACACTTAGATAGAATCTATGATATTATTGGAATTTTATGTGTCAATTTTTTATTGACCATGTTCACTTCTCATAACATATTAGGGGAAGGTGTCTCTGTGGATGTAGATAATGATAATGTAGTCATATATTATGAGTATTCGATGATTTATTTTCATATTTATTTCATTTTAAGTTACATGGATATTATCAGAGGTTAAATTCATGACTTTTCTAGTTTGAAAACAACACGTTTATTCTTTACGAAATTTGGGATATAGTTTCTTTGGCCTTAAGAAAGTGGTATTTATTTTCAATAGTTTTTGAGTATCCTGAAATTTTCACCAATCTTGATCAAATGAAATCCATGTGAGGAGTGTGTGGGTTTTTTATGCATCAAGGATAGGTATCAATGAAGTTTTGATGAAGGAAGATCGAGTTGTGGAGTATGGGTCTCTAAATTTGAGGCCATATAAAAAAAATTAACCTACACATGACGTCGAGTTAGATATGATGTTTTATACATTTATATGTTGGTAGTATTACATATTATTGGGGAAGATTACTGTGTTTTCTAATCATAAGATATTAAGGTATATCTTCTCTAAGTGATATTTTAATATTCGTTTGCAGAAATGGGTTGTATATAATCATTCATTTGACATTGAACTAACATATAAACCCAGAAAATGGAATATTTTTGCTAATTATTTATGAAAATAAATAGTAGAATAAGGGTTTTTAGGAGTCTATTTCTGAGTTTATGATAATGACATTGCTGGTTGTGATTCATTTAGAAGTTCATAAGAGTCCAAATAAAATGTCCCTGGTATCAGTTTCAGTGGATTCTGAATATTTGAGATAGAACTAAGACATATGATATGAGTATCTAGAAGGATTATCATTAAGAGAAGTCACTAAAGGAGGGGAGATTCCATGAAACTTTTTGATAAATGAGGATGAGGTCATTTAATTCAATTATTACGTTTTTTATGATTTTGAGAATGCTAGAGGAGTTGATGAAAAAATTTCATTTCTCGAAGTGGAGGGTGCATCCAGGCATGAGAAAAATGTAACATGAAATAGAATGGAAGATTTGGTGGCCATGAATGAAAATGGGGATAGTAAGGTTTATGACTCAATGCTATAATTATCAACAGCTGAAGGGAGAGAATCCGCATCCTGGAGGTTCACTACAACCATTAGTTATTATAGAGTAGGAGTGGGATGGAAATAAAATGGATTTTTTTTATGGTTCTCACAATGATGACTAAGAAGAATGATGATACTTGGGTGACTTTGGACCAATTAAAGAATGTATACACATTCATTCTAATAAATAAGACATTCTTAGTGGAAATGATGAGATATTATTATGTTCCGGAGATAGTTTGTCTGCACAAGGTGATGTGGACTATTATTTCAGACTATGACTCATGTTTTACTTCACATGTCTGAAGGCTTACATAAGGCGCTTGGTATATAGGTTATTTTAATACATATTCCCACCCACATACATATAGTTAGTTTGAGTGTACTATATAGGTTCAAGAGGATATGATTCAAGTGTGTGTTATAGAATTTTGTGGATCTTGGGAGAAGCACCTAGATTTAGGGGAGTTTACATATAATATTTTTATTAAGATATGATTTATATGGAACCATATAAGGATCCTTATGATATGACATAAATATCACATATGTGCTAGTTATAGGTAGGTGTGTTGGAGTTTTTGTGATCAAGTCGCATGTATGATATGTAGAACATGTAAAAATTATTCAGAAACATATAAATATGGCTCAATGTTTGCCGAAGTCAAATGATGATTGATGTAGATTAACCCAAGTGTTTACATAGGGTGATAAAATATTCTATTTGGTATCAAAAAGGTTGGGTAAACATATGATATAAAGATAGGAATAAATAGTGCTCTGGTTCATTGGGCCATTTGAGGTTATGGAATGAATTGGGCATATGGCATACTGATTGGATCTTCCATAGAAATACAGTTTTATGCATGATTTTATTCATATGTCACAAATAATGTGGTATAACCCTGAACCTCCTCATGTGATCGATTTGGATTAGGATGTGTTAGAGCTAGATGCGTCCTTTGAGAAATATCCTATACGTGTGATGGGTCACAGTGATACAGTGTTTTGGGAAAACCCATTCTCATTGATTGAGAGTTGTAGAAACATGGATGTGTGCATTATAAATCATGGGTGAAGGAAATATATATATAGTCTATTTGGAATGATACTATTATCATGGAATGGTAGAGATACAATAGAGTAAAACATGAGGATGAGTTATTATAAGGTTTTCAATAATGAATGATCTTGAATTTTTTTAAAGATGATTCAGCCCTGATTTTAGTTATTATTTATTTATAAAGCTGGTAATATTTTGGTTGGGTTTCAACATGGGGTGTACATGGGTGAAATTTAAGAAAAATTGTAAGGAGGGTAGTTCATGGGTGGTGCACAATTTTCCATAACCATGTGGACTAGCCTAGAAAACCATGCAACCCAATATAGAGATGGATTGCTTTATTGGTGGATGGTTTTAAAAAAAAATCCTCTCAAGAGTAACCATGATCCTCCATAAAATTAGTGCACAGTTTAGGCTCATGTTTGGGGAAAAATGTGTGCCCCAGCCAAAGAAGCATTTCACAACAATTTAATTCACCCAAATATTATATTTTTAATCACCCAATCCTCCAATTTAATCCCAAATCAGTCCCCATTAAACCACAATTCTTATTTAATGATTTTGGATCTTCCATTATAGATTCCAAGACGTCCTGGTCAGCATTATTTTCAATTTTCGGTCAAAAATGAATATCTACTGCACTCCTGGTATGTTAATCTAATCCTTCTTTTTTTATTCCTCTTTATTTCTTCTCCAATCTATTAATGGGATGTTCTTACTATTTTTTTATATTTATATATGGTTTTTTGGATCTTGATCTAGGGTTGTGGATCAATATCATGATTTGAAGTATCTTGATATTTTGACATAATTAGAGTTTTAGATCGAAATATTTATCTACGTCTTTTTTATGTGTAGGTTTGGGGGATTTCCATTGGTCGATGGTTCATAAATTAATTTTAGGTAAGTGGTATATAATATGAATCCCAAAATCATGATTACAATTGTATGTATATAATTGTATAATTTATTTTAGATGTTGAGAGATTTTGTTAATTATTTAATTATACCAATCATGTCATATATTTTTCTATTCTAAACATTTTTGTGTAGTTTTTGAATATATGTGTAGGAATATTCATTTCATAGACCCAACATTGACTATCCTATAATAATAACTCTTATGTTATTTGTGATGGTTTATCTTCAATCTTATAGATATTCGACTCTCGCAAAGAGTCATTGAACCTTGAATGGGAGCTATCCATCAAGATGGTGATGCATAAGCCATCTGATGAAATGTTTTATAACCAAGATTTAGATTTGGGTCTGTAGAACATAACCATTTAAAAAAAATTAATCTCAATTATGGAGTTGGTGTAAGGATCATATATCTCTAATGATTCTTTACCTATGAAACCTATATTCAAAAAAATTGACTATAGTGGAATATCATGGGTTGTAGACCTACATATTGTCCGATAAAGAGTAGATATGTTTAAATACTCCACTATACGATGGATCATGTTTTTATAAAGGGATAATCTATGGCATATTTCGGATCTCAAATCATAAATTTCTCACTATTGGGGTAATGTAAAATAAACATTTAAAACAATTATAAGTGGATTATAGAGAAATATATTGGCATGAAATGGGGATTTAAATTAATCATGGAATTATAGGAAGTTTATTTTGAATACTGGTGGTTTGAGGGTCTCAAATGGGACTTCTCCTTATACCCCTTCGCTCAGATAAAATACAATGCTCAAAACTAGGCCAAGCATCATGTCATGAACATGGTATTCTGGTTTTATATGATATTTATTCATTTATTGGAATTATATTTAAATAGTATAAGAATACTATAAAAAGTTATCTCAGTCTCTATGTTAGGATATATGGTGATTCCAATTTGTAGTCATATATTTCAGATGTTATATATGACATTTCCAATGATGAAAAGGATGAAATCAAGGTAGGATATGAATATATGACCCCCTTTTGTGATGTTTGTGGATTTATTGGACACTATATTCCCTATAATAGGGTAATCCATATGTTGTAGAAACCTCCTAATGATGTTAATCAATTTAAAGGGGTATTTATATTAAAAAAAGGGAATGCCATTATCATTGACAAGGGGAAAACTCGGAAGAAAAATTATACTGGAAAATTGGTGAGGAAACAATATATATTATATGATTAAAAATTATAAGATATGAAATCATAGGGAAATATTGATGATAAAGAAGAAAAAGTGAATGATGATGACCCCATAGAATATTAACTTCCATAGGATATCAGAATTAAAAAAATTTCAAATAAAATTGTATCATATATTGAAATATTAGAGCAGAATAAATTTTTAATAACACATCAAAATGAAAAAATGGATGGGTGTACCACCCCCCTCGAATATAATGTGGGAAAGACAAACCAATTCCCCAAATACCTCTAAATAAGGAAAAAAATTGATTCACTTCTGAAGGAAATGATAAATTTTAGCTATCATGGTCACCATAATTTAGAAAAGAGAGTAGATGAGGGATGCTCAACAGATATGCAATTCATTTTTGTAAAAAAAATTCTTATGTAAAAACCCATGACATTAAAAAATATGTGAATTTATGAAAGGAAATGGTAGATGCTGATGTAGGGATTAAGAATTTTACATTTCATGCACTAGATAAATCATATAATGGTGACATGCACTCTATAAAATGTGATTAGAAATAGATTTTTTGATGTTACACCATTAGATTTGATTGAGAGATTTGATGAATCTATGGAAATTTAATTTGATCTAGTTATGGATAAATACACACTTGATTTTGATGTAGTATTCATGGATGAAGTTCTAGAGTATATTATATGTGATGATATTAAATATTCTTCAACTATAAGGGTTTTGTAAATCAGATTATGTTACCATCATCATCATCAATTAAAAATGAAAATACTAACACCTATAATAGTGATGCAATGAAGGATTTACTGACAAAAATATTGGTCACAATACTCTGAAATATAAATCTTCATACAAAGATTTATTCTTATTTATTGTTTTAAAAATTTTGGAATCACTAAACCATGAAAATGTTATTCTTCTAGCCATGCTAATCTGAAAAATAGAGGATATCACTTAATTGGTGTTAAGAATATTATTTTTTTCATTGTGGACACTCTTTAGGGTATTTTTAATTCCCATCTAAGAAGTTTATCCACTTTCAACATTAATTAATAGATTATTAATTTTGAAGATAGATTCTCTAATGTCCATATGTTCTTCTTATTCCATTATTCTATAAAAAATATCAGGGAAGTAAACTGATCTGGGAAATTATTAACACCATCAACATAGGAATTGTAGATCATTGTATTATTCTATGGGATTTTAATGATATATTGTGTTCAAGTGAATGTATGGGTGATTCCCATTCTACCAACTCTCCAAGGGAGATTAAAACTAATATTGATGGAAAAATATGATTTATATTAATTGAGTTGGATCCAATTAAACATCATATAGTAGAAGTAAAAACAAATCTATTTCTAGTAATCTCTACCAAACATTATCCAATGAACCCCTCCTTGATATATGGGATAATATTTTAGGAATCACTCTTCCAAATATCAAATTAGTCCCCCATCCAATTTTGTACATCCTTATTACTTGAATTTAAATTCCAGATCTACTTATTGGATTTATTATTTCATTGGTGGCCCATCCTAATTCTGGTAAACTTGTTCTTGATATCTAGAATTTATCCCACTATTTCTGTGATTATTTATGTGATTTCGTGATGATGATGATTTTCAAGTATAAAATCAAGGTATGGTTCCGGGATACCAAAGTTGGATTGAATTTGAAATGGAATCTATCGAATATTTTCACAATCAGATATAGTATGTATCCATTATTTTTTATTTTCAATTAGATTTTCCCCATTAAATTGAGATCTCTTCTAAGTTAAATTCCACCATTTCTATAAAATACAATCATAAACATGAAAATTTCAATTTCAAGTCACATATGGCTTTGGATAAGAATAATTTGTTTAAAAAAATCAATAATGAACCAAGCAGTCTTCTAGACCCACCACCTTTGTTATTTTTCTTGTCATTGTAATTGATAATAAGGAATCCCTATCAAATTAGGTTTTTTTCAAATATTAGATAGATATTTGATAGACATGACCTCATAAAATACCTAGATGTATATATAAATCATTCAATTTTTGACAATGAGGATAATTCCTAGATTAATAGAACACATATATATTATGAAATAAAAGAAATAGTTTTTATTATTAATCCTTATTATGTTATGGGGCCCAATTTTGTTACAACCTAGTTTTTTTATAAATTTTGAGATGCTATCTAGTTAGATGAGAAGATATTGGTTAAAACCCACAACAATCCATTTTTTTATTTTTTAAGAAGCCAAATTTTGGTTAGAGGAAACCATAAAAGAACCTCCACAAACAACCCGTAAAACCTCCACTAAGATTATCAACATACAATAAACTGAATTTAAAATTCAAATTCCAAATCTAGTGAATACAAACCCTGAAACAAGTACCCCCACTACCGCCTACCCAAAAAACCATGAAATTCAAATTTAAACTTTCATGCCACAATCACCAATCTCGGTAAATGATTCATATTGATTTACAAAACCTCCTTGAGTCTCATTCCCATCTTGACCACGGCCATGTTGTCTCATTGAGGTACCTCAGGGCGTACACCTGTGGTCCCATCAATCCAAATCTTCAATAAGAATCCACTCTCATCTACTGTCACCGTCAAAAGAAGCTTCATCGCCTCCACCATAATCAAACCATAAAACAATCGAAATCCATCCTAGATCCATCTATGAAAATCAACACCATTTGAGAAAAACATTGAAAAAAACAAAAACAAACTATATAATTTCCCGAGTCTCTACCTCTCACAACCATCAATCATCTACATTGATTCCATCAAAAACATAACATTGGTGTCGTTGACAAAATACCAAATACGATCATCATACGATAGAAAAAACAAATAACAAATCACAAAAAAAAATTAATTCAGAAAAAATCATCACCAATTAAATGGATGCCAAATGAAAATAGAAATATGCCTCCAAGAAGAATCACCAATTAAGAAAAAGAATAAAAAAACATACTTGATAAATTAGAGAAAACAATGCCAAGAAGAGAAAGCATTGAAACAGCCCCCATCCCCTTCCAGTAGAATCCAATGTTATCCAAAAACCCACATTAGGATGAACCAATATGGTGTCAATCTGGATGGGATAGACAATAAGAGGAGTAGATAAGAAGAACACTGTATGTCACCACCAATGCTGACACAAATCACTCGAAGCACCAGAACATATGCCCAAAGTGAAGGTCTAATGCACAAGGAGAGGTAAAAATAGGGGAGGTGGGAATTGAACACCATTCCACTAGAAACCATCACTTGACAAGAAAGGAAGAAGAACATAGAAAGTGAAAGGAAATCAGAGAATAGTGGCAGAGCAATGAGAAGGCTAGAGGATGAGGGGGAAATGAAGAAAGTGATGCGCAAAGGCTCGGGTGAACCTGAGATGATGGGTTTCAGGAGGCACCCATAATCATGTCCTTAATGACGAATTTATCCCACTAAATCCCAATGTTGAAAATTATTTTGATATCCTCTTCTTCATACCTATATCACTTATAAACTCAATCCACAGAATTATTTCGAAAACAATATTCTAATATAGTTACTACAGTTTCTGATAAAATTGTCATATAAAATTAGTTTGGTTTTGTTAAATGTATAAAAATTAAATACAACATTAGAAAAACCCTAAATGTGTCAATATACTAATGCAAAATAATATTGGTGGTATCATTTACCTCAATAATGAAATCAATAATTACATTGACACTATGTGTTAGAACATCATTTACAATGTACTTTAAAAATTTCCCCTCAATGATATTTTTTCATATAGATAAAAGATCTCATTGAGTTTGATTGTGATTCACTTCATACAAATGGATCTATTAAGGGATATTTTAATGTTTATAAGGGGTTAGAGAGGTATAACCCCTATCTTCTGTAATCAAATCCATTATCAATGACTATTTATAAAAGACTCCTTATTCACAAGGTGGATCATGGAAATCATAATCCCATGCATGAATTGAATAATAATTTATTCCTTCACATCTCATTGTTGTAGATGATATCAATATTTTTTTTAATGACTAAAGGAAAATAAAAAATATCAAGGTTCCCCCTTCTAATACAATGAATCTTTTCGGGTTGGCTATCAATTATAACATGTCTTTCATATATTTTATGAAGGGGATAACCATTTCAAGACTATCTCAAAATATATTGGACCATGACATTAAATATATCTCTATTACAATTACAAACCATGGTGTTCCATTATTTGAAGGGATACATAAGTATAGTTATTTTTTCTAGATTTCTCATCAAATAAAAAATCATTTCTCATATTATAATGGTATTTCCCTTTCTACAAATGTTAGGGTTTCCTTATAGAATTTACTATCATCTCTAAAATGATTCATTACAAGATAGTCTATAATTGGATTATGGAACTTCATAATCATCTCAAATACTATATAATTTTTTTTACTATTCGTGAAAAAGGTACGTCATTCCTTCAGTTAAAATTTCTATTTCAATAGTAAATGTTTCTATAAGAATAAAATAATCACAATATTTAATGATGATCTACAAGATAGGTTTGTTTGGAATCATAAAAATACTGAATGTATTTTTTTTATAATTCATAGGTATATATTTACTAGACTAATAAAATAGGTCCACCTATATCAGCTGGACTCATTAGTTTGGCCAGCAATCCTGTCAAAATCTCCAAAATTATTTCACATTCAAAATTGACTTCTGGTTTAGAGTCCACAAATTATTTGTTTCTTGAAAAATGGAATGTAAATCCTTATATTACACTACTTAAACTCAAATAATCCCTCTATATTTTTAACGAACAAATAATTATTTATTGTATATTATTATCATAGATATTCTAGAAGACTATTACAACATGATGAAATATTATTCCATTTACCCTAATGGTGACTGGATAATATGGGATTCTACATGGAATGTTATTTTACACTCCATTTTATTTATCATGCCAATTTTTTTACATATACCAGGATTTCAACTAGATTGAATAATTTCATAATTCATGGTTAATGACATCATAAGTAACATTTGTTTGTAGTCATGTACATTATTGGGAACCAACTTATGATTTATTATAGCCTTTTAGTATTACTGTTTATTTCAAGAGATTCATTTTCCTTCAAATATGGGAGATACTAATAAAATATTTTTTTTATTATTATAATTCCCCTACTTTATGAAAATATATCTACGATCGATTTGAATTTGCAAATCTAGTGGATTCAAATTTTAATTTTAATCTATAACTATATAAAACTGTACTATTATCCCACCCTCTCAGAAAACTATATAGGGTTTTTGTAGCTATAATGATTCACTTCCTATAGTGTGTTCATAGTTAACTTATCCATAACTGACCCCATTCATTATATAGTTATCCATTTTGAGAATAATCACAACGATAAAGAAAAAATAACCTATTCAGTGTGGAGATTTCTTCAACTCTGTCCACAAAATCAATATGCTACAAGGTCTATTTATTTCTGGTATCATCAAATAGACTACAAGAACGTTGGAATTATTTCTCAAATATCCTATACTGGAATGAATTAACATTAATTTTGATGGTTCATCGAATGTTAATCTGGGTCTTTTGAGTTCTGTTTCTTTTTTTTGGTTTACAATGAATGAAGCCTTTAGTATTTCTATGGTAAATATAGTATCTCCTCATCTCTATAGAATTAAAAGATCCAAATTATCAATGTGTTAGATATTGAAAGGAATGAATATGGAAAATATATATCTTGATTTAAACTCCACTATTATCCTTAAATCTATTTTTATAGACGCAATACTTATTTTATATAATATCAGAGCTATAGGGATAGATTTTCAATTTTTCCATTTTTGATATACTTTAATCGTCACCTATGTTTACTAATAAGATAATGTAGTAGTGGATGGGATCTATAATAATGTTGTTAACAATGATCTTTCATGGTTAGAAATTATACCAAATGATATTATCATCCCTTTGAAGGAATATTATTTTAATATCCATACTAACATAATTACATAACCTAATTATTTTTTCATGAAAGGAGTAATGGTATATATTTTCCTAGAATCACTGTCATAACATATATATATATATATATAATTAGAAAAAGGAGAAACTAAATTCACTATTGAATGATATTTATCCTAAGAATATATGTTGTTTCTCCAAAACACATATAGATAATCATTCATTTAAAAAGGTTTTCACTAAAAGGAAGACATGCACTAATATTTTCATTAATTTTATAAAATAAATATATATTACTCTGTAAAAAAAATAAATTATCATAAACAATTTTTTTGAAAATTAGATTTCATTTCATTCTGATGAAACCAAACCTTTTTATAAAATCAAACAAAAATTGAACATTCCAATATCATTATTCACACTTCAATCCATAAAAATATCTCTTTATGTGAAATAATATATTGGAAATAAATTAAGTGATTAAACCACTGGGTTCATTAAAATAGATATCTTTAACCAATGTCCCATTAAAAATTATATTTTTACCTAAATTTACAAAATTTCATATTCATGTATGAATCACATTACCATTAATATTCTAAATGATTTTGAAATCACGAGTTGTTAGATTTTCTATTGAGATACATTTTATAAAACTTACTAATACCATTCACATCCTATTGTACATTATTGGTACCTAATTGACCATCCATATTTGGAATTTTCTTGAATACTCATCTACACCTAATAGGTTGTAAATATTCTTCAATATCTTTTTTCTAAATTTTATTCCTTTAATTAAATTTGGATTCTCTCATCACAATAACTATTATTTCATTATGATTATAAATGTTATATAATTTTTTTACACCATAATGAAACATATAATTAATCACTTGATTTATTACAATACAATTTTCTTTAGGTAGACACAAGAAACATCCCTTACATCTATGTAAATTTATAAGTTAACGAGTGGGTTTATTTAAAAACACAAAATAGAATTGAATCTCATCCACAATCATTGATGTTACTATGATAATGATTTATTACATTATTTGTAGTTCTCTTCCCCAAATGGATTATGTTATATTTTTCTAGGAAATATTTCATCATTCTATGATTATCATGGTACAATTACACTTATAACACACACCATTCAAATTTTTGTTTTAAGGAGTGGGTTCAGAGACTGGAATAAAATATTATAAAATATTTATGGATAATTATTTTATATTATATCAATTAAAATCTCAGAAGAAATTTTTAATATTTATACCAATATGGGTTTTATATTCACAATCATATTATAAAAACAACTCAATACAATATAATTTCAGCATAATTAAATAGATATAATTATTCATACTACTGATATATAAAAAATATATGATGAATGACAACCTACCCCATTCATCTACTAGAAATGGATTACAAACATTAGTAATAATCAATTCTATATATTTTATAGTTTTTCTCCCTTAAAAAAATATTACATTTTCCCATATTTCCTTATAATCATGTGTTAAATACATCTAAGGATTTAACTTCAATTTGTTTAAATTACTCTTACTAATGGACTTTTTTAATTGATTATCAATTATATTATGAATCCTAAATATCTATCTGTTAGTAGATTATGAGTCCTTACTAAATTTATTATGGATTTCCAAATATCATTTTCTAATGTTTATGTATATGCATCCCATTATTATGGAATTCATTATCATATAATATTTTAACCTTAAAAAAATACTATAATTACTCCAAATCATGATTCAAAAACCAATTGTGTTGAAACTGAACAATGATGTTATGATTATTTTAATCACGAGTATACAATGAAAATTTTATATTACGAAAAAAAATATATAAACATAGTATGATGATAATTACAAACATAAAATTGTAATAATATTTCACTATTTATTGATAAAGGATCCACTAAACCCTTTTTAATCATTGTGAATCAATATATATATTATATTTCAATAAAACTATGTGATCACTAAGATGTATCCAATAGATGAATTTTAGATATTTATATATTAGATAAACTCTAAAACATATCTAATACAAAAGAATTACATTTATTGAACATCATTGTTGAGAAACTCAATTTTCAATGAAAAATCATACCAAAAACAAGATTGAATTCTCCACATTTATCTCCCTCTATATATTTCATTTATAAGAACTAGGATGCAAGAGTGCATTTGTCTTAGTAGTATAATGTTACACCATATACTTTCATCTATTCTTATTTTTTCATATATGGACTAATGTGTTTGGAATACTTTATGTAATATCAACATGGAGAACAAAATCGGATACATATAAGAGTAACATTTTCATGTTCTTATTATTATAATTTTTAATTAATTTCTAGAAAGTTTTTAGCGAGCTGAAAGAATTAACATTTCCCCATGTTTATAGATAAAAATGATCTCATGAGACTACAATCTCCAAAATAAATCCTATCTTTTTTACTATATTAAGTAATTCTAGAATTTATTTTGTTATCTTGAATCTATATAGTTCACTATATATATATTATTAATCATTCCAAACACTTTCCATGTATTTTACTTATGGACAAGATAAGAATTTTTACAAATAATCTTCCTCATGAATTTATCACAGATCACTAGATAAATATGAAGACACAATGAACTATAGATCTATGAAATAAACCATATTATTCTAATATTAATATATATATTACATTTTATATCATGCATGGGGATCTGTGGGCTATTGGGATTCCAAGAAATATATATTCCACTCTCGTAAGATTATTATATGAAGTCACATATACTAATAATAGAATTTATGACTAGTATGGATATTCTATATATCCATTATTTATTGTTGTGATATTTAATTTCTGGACGTGATTTTCATATTATCTAAAAAATAATATTTATATGATTTTGACTATCTTTACTACTAATAGACATCACTGAAAAATATATCATTATATATATAACACTATTTTATCAATTTATAGTATCCCATACTTATGAAATTATGAGTAAATTTTTTCTTTTTTATTATAGTTAAAGGTTCCAGTTAAACCACCCCATAAATACAATGATAAGGGTTTTACGATACATGATGAGTCTCAATTATTATTTTCCCATTTCAAATTTGTCAATAAAAGATTTATTAATTATCATAGTGAGGTCCCAAATTTTGAAAAGAATAACCTTGAAGAAATAAATTCATTACCTATAAATATATAATAATAATACTATGGTTGCTTCATTTCATCCATTATTAGTTAGTTCAAAGAATAGCATTCATATTAACTCTCTAGTGGTAAGATGATTCTTCATCTTGTGATAAAGAAGATATAATATATATATTATTGTTTAAATTAATTTGAAGGAAGGTGTTTGACATAATATATCAGTGAAGGATTTTTAATTTTATTTGAAATTTATTTAAATTTATATATAATATGGTTAGTTTATCTAGTCTTACTGTCAAGTAAACATTGTAAAATAAAAAATATTCCCCAAATATTAATTAATTTTATCCATTAATACTTATTTATTTTTCTATATTTTCCCAAAATATAAAAAAAACTAAAAAATAAACCATACATACATAAATAAAAGTAACCTGATCATTATCATTAACTAATAGTGGACATATTTAGTATATAAGAGCTCAACATAGACCCTAGAGATAATTTTATTTGTTGAGTATGACTTAAGTTATACAACCCAACCCTATCCAATATATCTATATCCCATCTATGAATTTTATAAGGGTATATGCCTAATCTATCACATTTCATCCATAACATTTTAGATTAATAGAGTTATATATGGTAGGGGTGCAATAATGAGAAATAAACTTTGGTAAGATCACTTATGGATGCACAAGCCCTTACATATAATTAAAGTGGGAATGATTCACATAAAATCATTTCTAAATTAATTATTTAATCTATTAATAATTTCAATATGTAATAAAATAATCAATAAAAATCATAAATTGGTCACTCTTTCTCACATTAAACTCATATGTAATAAATCAAAAAATTAAAAAAATTAATCTATTCTACACATGGGAATTAATTAGGAGTCAAATAATATTAAATTTATATTTCATAAAATAACATTACAATTGGTTCATTCTAAATTGTATAAAATTACATCAATTTGATTTTTTAGGATTTTTTAATGCATTTTTATGTTTTGAGTTGCTAATAAACCACCCTTGATGTGGTTTTGGGCTATTATGAGGATCGTCCCAGACCATGCAGGTCCTAAAAATCTAACCCCATCCTTGTAGGGTGCGAGTAACCTATCTTGATAGATGGGATATTAAAATACTTTTGTATTGGATTATATTTGGGAAATAGAGGTTAATGACTCAACAACTCATTAATTATTGAAAAATTAATAAATATTATAATCAATCAGCACACATATGTGGCACTAAATTCACCCCATATTGTAAATCGAAACATGTGGGAATCTATATGGTCATTTGATATATTAAATTATTTTTTAAAAAAACTCTTCCTCGAATAGTTTATAACATTTCATTTTTATTAAACATTCTATACTAACATTAAAAAATTGTCCCCAAGGTATTACTCAACTGCATATGAATAATTACCATTGTAAAATTACTTTATTATTTATTGGTCTTGATAGTCTTTCTAAGATGTTTTTCCCCTCTCTCTTGGTTTTATAGATCTATGACCATTGTGGGTATATTTAAGGTTTCTGCTTCTAAATATGATATGATTTTGTCTTGTCGTTGAAATTGTAAGAGATAAGAGGAGGGTTCATGGAGATTTAACTATGGTTCACTAAATTTCATTGTTTCATTATGCATATTCATCATAAAATTTGAGGAATGTGGATTCAATCTCGGCTCCTCTATTTTATAACATGAAGGATTAGATTAAAATTTATTTCATTGATTGAATTTTTTTATTTACTATAGAGTAATTGTTGAAACGTTCTTGAGTAAATGTTTATGGAAATTTGGATATTTGGTGTGTTATTGGAATGTTTTTTGATAACATGGTTTTAAAACGATTGTTTTAAAAGAACTTTTGAATTTTACACAAGGATAAAAATGGTTTTAAATAAATATAATGATGTTTTATTGCAATTTTTTGAACAACCTTCGATTTTTAATGGTTTTGGAATGGTTTTTTGGATGAATTTATATGATACCAGATGGATAATGGCCTAAAGTACCCCAATCAAAAAATAGAGATGGTTAGGGGTGTGAACTACTACCATGAATGTGGTCCACTATGTGACATCTTAGGGGATGGATAAATCTCAACCAATGAATATAGGGAGTTCCATTGATTGAATTTATGGTACAATTATGTGGTTATATGGTAATGGATGGGTGATCCCAAAGAGGAATGTTAAATTATATTAAAAATTGTTAATTTATATCCATGAAATCTATTTATATTTGAAATGCTTATCATTGATATAAACTATGAAACTGTTTTAAATGTGTTTTATATTAAAAAAAATACACATTATGCTAACATGTTCTATCCAACTAACATGAGTTTGGAAGTCATCAGGGGAAACCTATAGTGTTTTAGTACTCAATCCATTTTTGGAACTTTGGTGATTTAGTTGACATCATCTATCAAGATAGAATAAAAGGTATTTTAATAAACATCATTTGTACTATTTCATGATACTTGGGTTGTTTTTTGTAGTTAGATATTAGAACATGTAATGATTTTGATTCATGTGACCATCTTGAGTTAGAAATATTGGTCTTCTTCTATTTACATTCATGTTAGTTTCTCTTCGACCATGGCACTCTTCAGTTGGTTTTTATATAAATGAAATATTTGAGTTGTCTTACATTTTTATCATAAACTATTTTGTATATCAATTGGTTAATGGTTTTTGGTTGGTTTTGTATATTCATCAGGAAAATCGTCACAAAAATTTTAAATGATTCATAAGACATTTAGGGAAAGTCTTTTGCTTCTTGGTGTTTCCACATAAGGACAATTAATGTCTCACTACCCTCTCAATACAATGGGAAGGTGTGGGATTTTACAATTGGTATCAGTTTAGTTTGATCCAAAAGTCTATTTGAGACAAGTGGTATTAGTTCTGATCGATCCTAAATTATATTTGAGGAATGAGATATCATCTTGGACCTTCTTTCTGCAAATTTGTTGATCCTCTAACTTAACTTGATGACAAGTTAAAAATATTGAAACGAACTCAGACACTTTATTTTCATATCGACCTACTAAAAGGTTCTTTCAATTCCTTATAAATATCCAATATTATAGGATAGATACCCTATATCGAATAGTGGTAAGAATGAAGATGTTGTTCCTAACAAGAAATTGTTATGAATTTTTGATTTATGAATCACAACACTGAACTTCCATCCAACATCGATCCATAAATAGTTTCCCCACCATTGAGTTTTGAACTCATATCCACACACTCAAAAAAAGTCTATTCTTATTTGACAAAATTTAATAGAACATGAATCAATGATACTGGAATGAACACATTAAAATCATTTTTCTGTTAACTTATTTTGTTTTTTCACCAACTATAAAATTTTCAATTCATACCTCCTTCATTATTCTCTAAATTTAAAGATAGAATTATTTTAAAAGAATTTTTTTATATCATCTCTTGTATGTGATTTATAGAATAATAGAATAATAAATATATCACAGTTTTAAACTATGAGGTGAAATTCCACAAATAATTTTTATGGTCATTTCAATGAACATGTGTGTGTGAAGGTTTTCAAATTTTCAAGACATGAAAAACATATGCTTAATAACAAAAAAAAATAAAACATTATGGTAGGCCGTGAGATGTCACATTAAGTTGTAATTAAATGATAAATTTCAACATTTTGGTGGGAATGTGGTTTAAAAAAGGGGTAATGGAGAAAAGATACTGATTTTTATTTAGTGATAAACTATAAATTGGACCTTGTTCCATGATTCAAGTCATGTGGTTAATGAATTTTTAATCAGTACATGTTTAGTGATGAATCATCTGGAACCATGGTCAGCAGATGATTGATCAGCCCACTATGACAATATTATTTCATGTTTGATTGTATACATGTGCATTTAGTTGATTTAATTGAATAAAACACACACACACACATATATATATATGTATGTATGTACATATGTAAAGGACACATTGTTGGTGTCCTACTTTTTATATACTAAAACCCTTCTTTGTTAAACCACTACATTTGTTGTCATCATGGTTTTAAATATAGGTTAGAAAAATGGCCCAATGTCAGGAAGATGGTGAGATTGAGCTTGGTGTTCAGAAGTTGAATCAAGACTGAAATTGGAGTGAATCCATGATTACTTGATTATTTTTTAAATTAATTCTTATATTCATGTATGAATTTACATTTTTGGGGCCCATTATTATTAATTATATGATTTGAGAAGCATTCAATTAGTTATTATTACAATTTTACTATAATTCAATACTATTTGGACCGATTGGTGTAGTCATTTTATGGAAATATTTCTTATATTCAGCTATTGATACTGATTATATAATCTCCCAACTAACAATTTCCATACCATCAATTGATAATGATGATATATTATATAAAGGGGGTATGTATTATATCACGATTTATTTTTAACTAGATAGAGTGATCTAGGTTAGGTGATTTCAATTTCATACGAAAGGGTATCTCCTTTCTTTTGTTATTCACTATGTTTGAAGAAAGGAGGAGTAGATTTATATTGTGTGAAACTTGGCTAGTAGAGTAACTATTTGACTAGTCAAAAATTATGTGACATACCTCTGAGATATTAGTGATGGGGATAATGTTGAAATTGTTGACTTTTTGGTTAATAATGATCTTGAAAATATTGAGTTATAATATATTAATGGATTTATGTTTATTAATACACCATGAAATTTCACATAAGTTCACATTATATATATATATACATATTTCATATATATTCATGGAAATCCAATCAAATAAATTTCCAGGTAATGTATATGTTTTTTATTATTTATAAATATGAATACTTGAATTATTTAATAGTATTAATGCTTGTTTAAATATACACACACACACATAGATATATATTTGTGTGTGTGGGTCTGTGTGTGTGTGTGTGACTATGAAAAACATGTATGTACAGATTACTAGGATTCAAAATTTAATATGAGTATAATTTTTATTTCCTACCAAATGGGATAACATCCTACGATGATATATTTATATAAATCTATTTTGTGTGCCTATAAACTTATAAGGATGATTTTTTAGGTAAGATAATATTTCTTCCTAAAACATCTCTGGAATTATAGATAATGGTACCTAAAATATGTTTTATGTTACTTCAATCAAAACAATGTAAAACTTCTCCCATGTGGGAGGAGATAAATATACCATTATTGGATACACATGGATATACAATTGAAAATTATTACACACCCAGTATTGTCATCCTACATTGAATAAAATTATTTCTTATAGGCATCATTTTGACCGATGTTTACGGAAGAGGGAAAATGGGGAAAATAATTGATTATTCCTAGGATTATTATATTTAGTATCCACCATCCATCAATGGTATTGGGGTTATATAAGATGATGAGGACAAGAAAAACATCCTAGAGGGGATATTAGATTTAGTTGAGAAACTAGATGATCAATTGGTATAGTTTCTTACTTATATTGAATGGGGACCCACTAAAGGGTTTCATTGATTCATGAAGTAGGATAAAAGACATGGGAGACCTATATATGAGACACTAAAATCCCTTTTCATTGAGCAGTTTTTAATAGATACGATTATGCTAAATTGTTCACAGTAGTTCATGGATCCTAAACAGGGGATGATGTCTATATCTGATTATTCAACTTGATTCAATTAACATTACATCACACATATTCTAGAAAATAATGTTGAACATAAATAAACATTTTCTATAATTTACTTTTAACTATAAATAATGTTACAGGATTGGGAATTGGCATGATGACACAATAATAAATACACTGTAAATCACATAACATTTATAACGTAATGGAGGATAGAAAAAATATAATACATCACTCATCTAAATGTGTAAATATTTGTTTAATTCAAAGATATTATATAGGGTCCTCCACTATTGTAATGAAGATGAGAGAAAACTAGTAATACCATGGTGGTAGATTCTTGATGGGGAGGAGCATGATTTCATTTTCTTCCACTATAGGTAGTGGTTGCATGAATTTTTTTAGCTATGGGAAGAGAGGTCTTCTCAACATGGCATGTGGGAATTTCCATCAAAATTATCACCAATGTGGAAAAGGAAATCATTCTCCACATTTTTCAGAGGGATTTGTGGACGAGTTCTTGGTGGTCAAGCTATAATGAGTGTGTATAACCACATCATACTATACACACACCTTATACATTGACAACAATACCATGTTAAGGGACTCAAAGGCATAAAAATGTCGTTAACCATGAATAATGTACACACTAGGCCAGACTCTCGAAGATGGTGGTGAGGGACCCACTAAATTTCAATGCATGGTATTTATTATATGTATGATTTCTATTTCAATATATGATATATACAATTATATTATTTTATAACTTTTAATATTGATGACATCCTTCATTAACATTTTAATCACTCTTCAATGAATCATTCTCTATATAAACTCTTTCTAACAAAAGTAGATCATCTCATTTGAAGTCTATTATTTCCCATTATAGTAATAAAAATGGACATATATGGGGCTTTATAATCAGGAATATTACTATCTTGAATGTCATATTTAATATGGTGTTGCATACTAGTTATCAAGGAATCATTCACTACTAACTAAAATGAGTATTCATTTATATCACAAGGTTGAACTATTTGTGATAACTTTTGAATGATATTATGGAGAAGGTACAACACACTATGACCTGATTATTATTGGTTTTACTAGAGAATAATAATGAGGGACATACTTTTTATTGTATCTTGAAATATAATAGTATTCGTTTCCGCTTAAAGTTGCCTTTTGTCAGTACATATACCCTGAAGAATTCTTATGACTTTATCTAGATTTATTAAAAAACATTAATGATAAAATAATTCAAGAAGAGAAACCTATCTAAATATATCAACATCGTATGATGCTGAATGAGTTTATGTAACTCAAGATTCAATATTATGATTTAGAGGCAAAGGATTTCATCATACATAGAACAACACCATAGATTGACCTAGTTTTATTAATAAAATGGAAGAAAATACTAATTAATTGTTCATGGAATAGTAAAATATAATCCATAAAAATTTTCATAATAGATAAAAGTTATTGAGAACCCACAATATGTTTCATTAGTTATAAGGTTATGGGTGATTTTGACCGATAAACATATGATCTGGCTACCACCAGCATCTGCTCAAAGAGGAAAATATTCATTTGAAAAAATGTCTATGATTATATGTATTCAATATTAGTATCTTTTTTGTCATTTGGGTTTTTGACTACACAATACATGTCCAAATTTAAAATTAATAGGACTATCTATCCATATTACTCCACCTAAATTAATTTTTTTTCAATGATATCCTCATATACTAAAGAACATCATATATTTATGGTATACACCTAGATATAATTATGAGTAATATTTGATCAAAACACAATTATTTTATGCTCTTGTATAGTCACATCAAGGTATTAGAGTTATGTTTTCTTGGTAATGGGTAATTTAATGCCACTATTTCTATATACCTTGGTATTTTAGTACTTTTCATGTTTAGGGAATACACTAATAAAATTTTTAAGATCAATGTGTCCCTTAGTTTGTCTTGGATTTGAAAATGGTTCAAAAAATAATTATCCTCAATGATAGATCCCCTAAATGTTCATACAAAAAAGGTAGTGTATTTTGACTAGATGGTCCAATTATAAAATCCATTCATTGCGCTAAATAAATAATTTCTTATAACTATAATCATGAATTTTCTATTACATGGGATAGTATAGTTTTTATTAAGATCCTTTATGTGTTGGAATAGAATCTATGATGAAGTATAATGAATGAAAATAAGTATATGGGCCTCTCCATCTATGACCCCATGAGTGTAACTACCATAAACATCCTTTTGAGATGGTAGTTTTCATCCATTATTTGATGTCTTCGTGACATTATCTCGATGGTGATAAATATTATATATATATATATATAAATCATATCAGTATATATATTCTCATAGGGAGTTGTGAATTTATGGTTGAGGTATTGGGTAGTGTTTTTATAGACATTTGACGTTGATATGTATTTTGTTTCATAGAAGATAACATTGTTCTCTATGATCTATATAGTAAAATTAAAGATTATAGATAGGGATTGTTTAACAAATAAAGGTTGATAAGGGTTTTTAATAAATTGTTGCTATTAATTCTGAGGATTTATGGGCAATGGAATATTTTCTTTTGGTTATCAGTTTTACATTGGTGGAACGGTTGAAGGAAATCCTATTGTCATATTACAAATTATTACTGGTTTGGGAATTTTTGGATGAATGTGACACATTTGTATGGTAGTTGATGGATATTAACCATGTTATCATAATCTACTATATAATATTTCTTCCTAATTTTATTATAGAATAGATGATGAGGGACTCCCATGATTCTCAGTGGGATGTGAACACATGTTTGATCAAAATATATTTGGATATTGAGAAATAAATTCAGTGGTTTGGAATAAAAATAAACATTACATGAATCATATATTGCTTCCAGGAATATCATATGATCATTTTGGAGTACCAAATATGATAAAGATCGATCCATCATCTACCTGTGAATTTGGAGAAGTGGGATGATGTTGGGATGTACATCATGACGGTTCTAGAATTAAGATGTTGGGATATTGTTTGAGTGATTATTGATTGAATGTGTACATTAATAAATTTATATTCAATATTGGAGACTCATTAATTTTATTTTAATGTCATTATTTATGTATGAGATACTTTACAACATCAGAGAACGATGTAAGAAATCATATATGATATGAACACAAGTTATAAAATCTTCTTTAATCATGTATTTTAGAATGGTTTGGGGGTAAAACTAAAACTAAAAAATATGAATCATTCATAGAATGATGATAATTTGTAGTGGATGATCCATAATATAAATAATATGATTCAAGAATGTGTCCTTGAATTTAGTAGAGTAAGGGATGATCATACAGACTTGGTGGAGTTCATATAAAATAGTGATTTATATAGATATATTCAAAAATAACCATTTAATGATCATTATAATAAGCTATATTGCACATCATTTTGATGAAAATATGTGAATGCGGTAGCTATTATTGGGATATGTATGTTATTGGAGACATCATAGTTATTATAATTGAATATGATATAGTTTATTACATTTAATTACATATAATAATTTTATGCCATCTAGTAGATATAACATTTGGATACTGAAGTGGACTACTTGGAATTCATATGGTTATCCCTAGGGTGATGGAATCATCATTTTCTGCGGCATTAAAAAAGAGAAACATTATTTTTTGGACAATTTTAAATCAACAAACACAATGGTTTATTGTAATACCATTTAAAACTTCCTCCACTATTTCACAGTATGCAAAACATCTGCCATGTTTTTTAGCTACAGTGTTATGATCCAAATAATGTACATGTGATTGACTAAGAGGATGTATAGTTGAAAATAGATTAATTATTTTTGGAATTATTGGTAATGATTATAGAATGGAGTGGAATGTTTTTAATGGGGAAGAACACACCACTTATTCAAGTATATTGTCACCATGGTCAGATCTAGGTGGTGACTTTAGTATGGGAGTTTAATATTTATGCTCAATGGATTGAGCTTTTATAGTATGACATATAGATTTACTTCATAATTATGAAATTTTATTTGGGTGGGATATTTTATTCACCCATTATTTAGAAAGGTAAAATATTTGATTTTTTTGAATATCATTAATTTTTGTGCTATGTAATGGTTTAACACAGATCTAGTTCGATTTGGAAGTTGTTAGTGCCATCATCTGGGTTTTGGGAATTTATGATACACCACTCAATGTTAACTGTTGTGGTGTATTACATTTTTATAATGATAACCTCCTTGGATAAATGGTATTATCTAAAAAACAATGAATGGGTATGTTCTTGTGCATGTAGCACTGCATATCAACTTGTAGACAATGATTAGAGGGACCTCACCATAATGTTGTATATGGAATATAGAGTCCAGAACATGAAATATTTTGGCAACATAATATTTTGGGTTTCCATATTTGAATTCATGGTTTGGTTGTTTTAAAAGACAATACATATATTGTGGAAATTACTTTCCCACAATCACTACTACTTCATAATATTAAATGGTTGAAACATTTATTGGAATTTATGAGATCATTGTGTTTTAATTAAAAACATATGAAATTATTAAGGAAATTATTTTAGTTAATTATTTAACCTTTATAACTTATATTAATTTATTTTTCATCTTAATTTTTTGATTTCAATAAATCTATACTTATTATGGATGATTTTTTTAAAAAAATTGGTGGTAGTTCTTCTTGGATCCATGAACTGGGGAGATACCATCCATAAGGGGTAACATACGTTTACCTACACTCATGAGAAACCTAAAAACACTTATCTTTTAATTGTTCTATAGGGAACAAGTTTATTTCATTTGACTATACTTGATATACTGGTGATGAAATTTTTTTTGTGGAGCCTTATTGGTCATGCATATTATAGATTGTTTTTATATGTTATATTGGTGGTGAAACTCTTGATAACCACGATTTATATGAATTATTTTTAATAAAAAGTCTTCTATTAATGTAGTTGATTCAAATAATGAAGTTATTTTTTTCAAAGAATCATTATTTTTTGGGTATATTAGAACATTCTAAAGGAGAAAAAACTGGGGGTATATCATCATTGCAGTGTATGGCACATACATGGACTAAAATTATTGTACAGGTCAGACATTATAGTCCTTTTTAGGTAATGTGTGAGTAGACCATGATGGGGTGAAGTGTGTTAAATGATTAAGAATGTTGAAATGGTATAATGAAAAAATGCTCACAATTAACCATTTCATCTAGAATATTAGAATGGTGTTCCGTTAAATGAGAAAAATCCACCACCTTTTGGTGGGAATGTGGTTCTCCATTAAGATAGATTATAAGGGAAAACAACCACATTATGATGAGGAATTTAGTTTCAATAAATGTGGAATGTGGAAATATGATTGATTGGAAAAGAGAGTTGAACTAATGTGTAGACATTATGAAATGTTTTTATACGTGTTCTAAAAGAAATTGGAATCATTTTTTCCATTGTGTTGAAGAAGGTAATATTTTGTGTTTTTTGGAAGCATGGGTAGAGCATGATGACCTTACACTTGGGTAGTTTTTCATGTACCTATGAAATTATTTTTTCCAATGGATAAAACTCATATGTATTTACCCTAATGATATAGATGCGTTGTTGGTGTCTTATTGGTTTTATAATCACACCCTGAATAATAATCGCGATGTATATAAATAATTAATATTCAAGTATCAATGATTTGAAAAGAAACAAATGACAAAAAAGTTAGGGAGAAATATTGATGTTAATATCCATTACTAAGACAGAATCTGGAGTTTTGACATCGTGTATTTTTTATATATTTTCTCACTTGATTATACTCTAGTTTTACATACCCCTTTCGGGGTCAATGATTATTAGTTGAATAACGTGAGATACATGATGTCACTTTTTATAATAATGTTATTATTCACTAATGATAGACCGATATTTTTCTATTCATTTATAAAAATATTAAAACTAAAATACTTTTTTTATTGATGATGTATTCTACCCAATAATATCATTAAGACCCCCACTTCTAGATGGAACCTCTTGCTTATAGGGAGACCTGCATGAGGACATGCTTCATCGTAGCCCAAACAGAGTTATTCATGTCTGAATGTTACGTCGTGCACTATTTTTTTGTAACAATAATGATATTTTTAGATACTTTTCTATAATTTTATTTAAAATAATGCCTCAAACTAAAATTATTATCCCATTATACTTCTTTTGTTTCTTATAGAACATATATTTTTAGTTCCAACTCCATTCGAAAATTCTATAACCCGTATGCTTATCTTATGCTCGTTTATGATATTTTGTTTTTATTATTTATCCATACCATTAAAATGATTTAGATCAGTTTTTCCACTAATTTTATTTAATGGATGGGAAAAATATTAGGAAAGGTAATATTAAAATGTTATTTCATTGAAGAAAACCAAATAGAATCAAAAGACCCCAATGTAGAAGACTAGTGTGCCAATACCAATTCACTAGAAGGCCAACACAACCCCCCCTTTTTGATAAAATGGAGAAAATACCAATTCCTGGGACCTAAACTTGGGACCTAAGCCTATACGTATGTGTAAAACATAATTTATATAAGTTATATTGATTTCCTAGAAATATGACCCTTGGGCTCCTTATTTTCACAAATGAAACTCCAGAAGAAAAATATGAGATCTTGTCACACAACCACTTCACCTTTGTCCTTTGAAACTTCTCATGTAGCTCCTAAAACCAATTATAAGAAATAATAAAGGAGTTTATGTGATATAAATTTTCTTTCAGGGCACTAATGACAAAAAGTTTCTGAAAGAATCCCTTTTACTATAGAATGAGACTACATACACAAGCCTCATTCTTTATACAAGGTAATGCCTAAGACCTATCTAGAGACACCTAAGGAGAACCATGGTGCATATTATAAATCCATTTTCAATACTGGTTTACTAGTTTATTCATTTATCAAGGATTATTCATCTCACATTGTCTTATTCCCCCTTAATGAAGCACTTTCAATTTCTCTCAAGCACTGCACTGAGCCCCTTTTCTGAGAAATTTTATCAAGAACCTATGCCCAACACCTATTCCCATGACCTGTGTGAGACCCCCATCATGGTATACTTAATTACATAAAAGGAATAGACTCTCCTCATTTGGATCTATTATATGATAGGGGAAAATTATAATACCTCACTGAAGCCTCAACACTTTCACAAACCTAGAAAATTACACAACAACATGTCCCCCATTTGAGTTTGTATTCCTATGGTCATTTGTTTCTCTCAAATTAGTAGTTTTATAGTCATGGTATTTGGGGTTCATGTGTGTGTTTATTCCCATCGACACGAGGACCCCTAACCTAGGGATAGTTTTAGGGAGTTCTTAGTCTTCGAAATAAGGGATTTTAAAATGTAGTACCCTAGTCATCTCAAAGACGTAGAGACTCCAGTTCAAAATGTGGAGGGTAATGATTATTCTTGAATATAAATTAAATGTGGAATGATAAAATTGTCCCTCACTAAGGGACCAATTTCATTTCATCTGTCATAGATTATTCTTCTATCCATTCTAGTTGGAGGTTTCACTCTTCCTCATTTTTTCCTCTTTGTCGCTGGGTGAGAGAAGGGATGTGCATCAAAGTTCTTTATTCTCCGTTATGATCCCTCCACTCCACATTTTTCATAACCTTTATATGATCTAGCGTAAAGTGGTGATAGGGATGATTTTTACCCTTTTCCTCTTCCACCATCGCCTTGTACTCTTCCATCGGCAGGGGAGTATAATTTTGTTGTTTTATAGATCATTGAATTCCTCCAATCTATCACACTGATCAAAGACTATTCTTGACTCATGTGGACACCCAAGATAGCAATTATCCTAGAATACACACCATTAAATGCATGTTTTGGAATGGAATAATCCTCATAATCATCCCCTCACATTCCATTAATGTGATTACAGTTTCATGGGTCCCCAAGGCTATGAAATCAACCTTAGGGAATACAATGTTGTGTGGTTTTATAGATCATCAGTTCCCCCCATTTCTCACACAGAACATGAATCATTTGGTCTTATAGTTTACGGTGTTCATGAAATGTGCATGATACCATGCTTTCTGGGCGTCATTTAATGAGTAAGACCCAACCCATGATAGGGAATCCTACTTCTTGTAAGTACTAACTTTTAACAAAATTGGGAATCCAGTCCAGAAATAATCCTCTAATTCCAATTTAAAGGAAATACTCAATATGTAATAAAAAATTCATGAAAAATGAGTTCGTTGATTACTAATATAATCAGGATATGTAAGAAACCGACCAAGGGCATGATTTCAATGGGCATCATCCTCAGAACTAATGCCCAAAAATAATTCCCTTAATCTGGGAATTCTCCTCGAAAGTAATCCCTGAAGTAATCCTATAAATCATTATTAGTTTAAAAATTCATCATGGTCTCTTTATACGGTATCATATATAAGAATAAGACCAAATTTATTATTTATAAAGGGCCATCTTCCAAGGAAGGAAAATATTTCAAGGGCCTCCACAGGCGTGGATCCTCACAACTGAACTACATGGGATTTGATTCAAATCCAAAGGGGATAAATAGAATGCTTCTTGGGGGTCCAAAAATACAACCCAAATCAACCACATTCTCTCTAGGACACATTACCAGCCGAGTCTAATTGAATATTCAAATTCATATCCCTTCCATGTTATCTTGGTTTCACCAATATAAGTCCCACAATAAACATTGAAAATAAACCTTCCTCCTGTTCTTCTTTACCATTATCCATTAAACAATATAGTAGGATCCTATTTAGATGACATTTAAATGCTATGATGTTTCCCATTAATCAATTCCTAACTTTTTGGGTTATGATTTCTTTTATAGATATATGTAGGAATCCCACCTATGCATATAATACCAACACTAAAACTACTACCATATCCCTAGATAAAAATACACTATAGAGTTCCAAAATTCATTATGATACAATCAATATCATCCAAATAATGACCAATGAATATATAAGTGACATATAAGAGGATACCTTTATTGGAAAACATCAGATACATAAAAAAATATCAATTGATAAAGAACATTATATAAATATTGATGATTCCATTCTATATACACACTAATAATTGATTGGTAATTAAATGGTAACATATACCATACATGGGAATTTATAGATTATTATTTAAAATATATTAATTCTATAAGAGAGTCCTAGAATGGTCATTAATTCCCCAAAATTTGGTGTGATGAGACCGAACTCCCTTACTCTCGACCAATGTGTATTCTTATTATCATTGACTAAACACCAAAATTAGCGCATTCTTTTGGATAGTAGGTCCCCATGTATATAGAACTGTTTTATGTTTTCATCCATGAATAAAACCTTTGGAAATTGTTCTAAAGTAGTATAACTAATGTAAATTATTTCACACAATTGAATCCCATGAAATCGATCATTAGTGACGAAATTCAATTCCAAAGAAATGGTGAACCCAAAATGAATAATTAACCAGGAAGATAATATCATGAAACTATCAAAAACCTTTCAATGATAAAATAAAGGAGGTACTGAATATAAAATCAATTTCACATATATTCAATCAATTAAGATTCAAATTTTATATAGTTTCTTGTTTGTGTTTTTCATATATTCAGTGTAACTTAATATCAAATATCCCTTAAATCTATTGAAATCCTTAAATATTTTAGTATTTCATGCCATGGTTACATCTCAAGATGGGTCTTGGTCATCATAGAGGATTCCATAAACAACCAAAATTCTTAATCACTTGGTCTCTAATGCACTGGTCTGGGAATAACATCATTAATGTTCTATCCCAAACATGGAGGCTACCCGATATGCTCTTCAAATCACCAAGCACAATTGATTGTATTGTAACACCCCACGAATTTACAAATAGATTTATTATAGAATGCTTGAATAACTGATTCTATACAAACACTACATTGTTATATAAGGGCCAAGTAAACAATTGTTTGTCACTTTGGTGATATGAATTTCAAAAATCAGACATACACGATTGCAATGAGTTTGTTATTTGGAGTCTGATAAGAAAAACATAGTTTTTTGTGAATAGTAGCATGCCCTTATAAATAGTAACATACACTTATGAACAATTATATACCGTAATGAATATTCTTCATACCTATGATAGTATATAATTAATATTCATGTTGGAGTATGATATACTTATGTTTTGGAAAGCGTAAATAAATATTTTAAAACTGCTTTTTAGAATAAATTATGATTTTAATTCAATACTAAAGTAACCATAAATTGAAAATTATTTTTGACTAATGGACTTCATTTTTGGATTCTACACATCAAAAAATGGTTGAGGAGAATTTTTGGGATGTTTTTGAAATACATGAATTTTTGTTTGAATATTGAAATAGAATAATTTAAAAAATACGGTAAATACACTAATTATGGAGTCATGTTTGATGTTCTACTGATGTAAGCCCAAATGATTCTTATTCACACGATAAAATTACTATTCTTGTTCATGGAAGACTCACTATTCCCTGTCTTGTGGGAAAAAAATAAATTAATCAATATAAAATGGTGAAATCCCCTCTCCCCTCCACTATAAAACCCCACGTCACTCCCTCTTCTCTTCAATCATCTCAAGCCTTGTGCCTTCTCAAAATTCTACCAAAAATATCCTCACAACCTACTATCCCACATCAATCAATTATAGGTCTCGTCAAAAGAACAAAAAACCTCTCTCTTAAAGAGGCCCTCAAAGAATTTGGGTTCAAGAGGTAAATTCCACTTTCAAATTCTTAGTTTTTCCTTCCATGTTCATTTATTTTTTCGTATTATTACATCTCTTTATCCAAATTTTGTGATGACTCCAGTAGCATACATGTACATGAATTTTTTCATGATAGTGGAATAATTTATCATCAAATATTCATGTTACCTTCTTTTATTCTTGTAGCATTACCACCATCCGAGAGGTGTCAATTTACTACATTCAAGGACGATGGGCTTTAGATTTCTATAATCATTCTCAATTCTGGTCATGAAACCATTCAAGTTACGAATAAACCAGATTGTTATATATTTAATAAATCCTATGTAAGGTTATGTAATACCATTGTGAAAATTTTATTAATTTATAAATAAAAATGAGTTATGTGAAATCAAAAACCCACAAATTGACTCAAACAGTTTTCATTAATGTCATATATAATAATTCATTCTCAAGACATGTAACCAAATTATATAAATGACAATTAACTATTATATATGATAACAAATAATATTAAAATTATATTATAGATATTTACTTCCATTCCACATGAACTCCATTACATGAGAACAAGTGAACCGATTATGAAAATAAATAAAACAAACACTACCGAACAACAAAATTCAATATATAATAACTTTTCAAGAAGGGAATAAATGAACTAAATAGAATTATGATAAACTAAATACATGTCTAATAGGTTCTGAAATATTTTATCAATAAGTCTATTTTCATATTCCATGACTTTATGTTCAAGAGTGGAACACATTCGGACGTACGGTAAGGGGTTTCTTTATCTCACTTCCATTTTTTTGAGGTTTCCCATATAATATAAAAATTCATTTTCATGGTGTATGTATAATTACCATTGATGTAACATATCATTAATATCATTATTTTCACGGTGTTCAATTTATCATTTTAATATTATTAATTTTGGTGCATATGAATTGATTGATTACCAAGTACTAATGGTTTTTTCACCCGAACCTCCATTTTCAATTAGGTAAATTTTATTATATAAATAAATCAATGAAACACATGTGTGTTATTAGGTAATACTCATAAATTCTATGTGAGTTATATATATATATGATCAATAATCATAATAATTCCTTATTTTATGGATAGTTACTCATGTTAAAAAACATTCAAAATTGTTTCTCAAATAAAAAGCCTATACGAGAAAGGATAGAACTGACCTGTGTTTTTGTTTACATGGCTGGGTACATGGGTTACAACACATGGCATGTTACAAATGAACACAGCATGTACTATGATGATTTTGTTGAGATGTGTTGTTAGTGACACGACCGGTTGCACGGTTCTATGACATTACATTTACATCCTCTATACGGCGTGTCATCCCAAGGATTCCAAAGCCCATGTCCTTTCCCACACAGTCTGAGACATGGATAGAGACTAAACAGTGTGTACATAAGGTACACAACATATATTTAAGAAACCGAGTTTCTTCCTAAACAAAAAACAACATGGCGTGTAGTCAAAACTACACGGTGTGTATTCCGGTGTTTTCTAGAAAAAATCCCCAAAAACTACTCCAGTGACTAGAAAAACACTGGAACGAACATTAAAGTTCAAAATTACTAGGTGTGAGGTCCCATACTCCCCAAGAATCAATGGTTTGAATCTTTCACGTGTTATAAAGAAGGTTAAAAAGTCAAGGATCCGCCAAATTCTGATTCATGAGGTCCCATAACACCTCAAGAACCAATGTTTGGAATTCATTCAAACAAATCCTTAAACAATGAAATACCCAATCAAACAGTATGTATTCTATCAAATCATCTATCACAATATCATGCATATCTATCCTAACATCTATCACAACAACGGCAAATTTCTAATGCCCCCAAAATTTCATGGAAAATATGCATGACATGTGATTCCTAGATAATTCTTATATGATGCATGATATGGCATACCCTCATCTCATCGGCTTGATATAGAAATAGAACCTCAATAAAATCATCAATAATAGGAAAAAACATGGGAATATCAATAGGTGAAATCAAATCAACTGCAATTATTGATAAACCAGAAAAATTACAATAATGAGGTAGATTCGATTTTCCATGTAAACGAGTTAGCTACTCCCGAGAACCTCATATTACCAGGTACCTATTCCGTCATATCCCGAGATATAGGCTCCAAAAAGTATGTCCGGAGAAAATAATACCTCTGCTACCACTTTGTAACCTCCCAGTTCTGAATGCCACCAAGAGGCGCCCCGTACCCTATTGGTCACATTGCCTCATGCACATTTTCATGAACGTCGGAGGCTGACGAATAGAAAGGAGGGCCTATGGTGTGATAGTGGAGAATCTATGCCCTCATTGGCATAGTAACAAAGCGGAAGAAAGTAATATAAAAAATGGAATTCGTAATAATTCGGACAAAAGTATATATCATAAGACTAGAATAAAATAAATTGGAGCACATATATATATATATGAATGATGCATGACACATTTGTCTAGAAAAGCAACCAAACAAATCACAATGCTTGAATAAAATAGTACTAAAACAATGTTAAAAAGAATGAATGTCAAAAACTCCTCATCATTGCAATCCATAGCTTGGTCCCATGCTATCCAGATCCACATCAAATCAAGTACCTTAAGTATAAGGGAACATTCCCTTATATATACATGCAACAATATAATCTTTTTGGTCCAAAAAGCATGGCCCAAATTGGGTGTGAGACTAAATCCTAGTAAAAATCCACCACAACATCTGTTCCTAATAGTCTGTAAATATATGGAAGGTAATGTATAGAAAGCAGAAAACAATGAATTACTCAGTAGTAAACATCCACAGTTTCAAATATCAAGCAACAACTAATCAAAGTAGATAATCACAAAAGATAACCCTTTGGAAAGTACCCATAGCATATCCCATCTGGTTTCTCCTAGAAACATAATCAAACAAATAACACAACAGGTAACCCTCTGGGATGTACCCACATCCAATACTCTCTGGTCCTACCTAAAAATTATAAGCAACCCTCTATGTAGTACACTCAGTCTAACCCCTATGGTTCAGCTTAAGCATAGACTATCTGAGGAAGAACTCGCCGTAAAATCCTCTTATAGTTTTCTACACATTCCCTCGGTGGCCCACATCATGGAACTATAGACACTCTAAGGAAGCACATAAAACAATTCCACCTATGGTCTCACATTGTAAGTAAATCAAACACTCTAGAGAATCCATTACGTTCATTCTCACTATGGTATACTACTCCATGTTCTCACGGCCCTGTGTAAGTCAAGTAGGTATACCAACTGGTATCGGCCAATGTAAACCTCAAGAACTACTTGGCTATCCGTCTACATCATATTAGTATATCAGAACAATCACACCATCCTACAAATAGGAATGGAAATGTAAACAGTAGCGAAATAGTCAAACTATACCCAATGGACAAAAAAAGCTACCATGCATGTGGAAAACATCCAAAGCATAGAAATTATACTTATTCAAATTCAATAAACCTACAATCAAGAATAAAATCATAGATGGATAAAAATTGGGCTAAAATGGTAAATGAGTAATTCCCAGTTCATGGGTATTGGAAAAAATTAAACATATAACTCAAAGACATTTTATGAAAACGAAAAAACCACCAATGGTGGTGTTTTAGGATCGATATAAGTGATCCATAAGCCTTGAATCACCCATGAACACCGTAGATGTATAAAAACATGTAAAACGTTCAACTGAATATAACTCTTGAAAAAGGAAGAATCTGAATAAGGTGTTCAAGAAGAAGAGAGAACTCACTGATGCGATTCCAATGCCCCCGACAGAGTTCATTTCAAAGAATTGACAATCGATCGGGGGCTCGTTGAAGATGTGTGGTGTTATCATGCTCTTGGATGAACCAAACCTAGAAGGATGTGGTTCGTTCTGTCATACTTGACCCCGATGCATTTAATGAAAAAATAGAAATTACACAACGTGTACTTTATAAGTACACGGTGTGTACTTCCCTTCCTTGGCCGCCACATTAAGTGGTCTCCAGGTCACCACACACAACCATGTGCATGGCTGCTACATGGCTAGCACCCATCTACTCATGGTAACCTCGTAAAAAGCGTGTACTCAAAAATTACATGGTGTGTACATAGAAAATATCTAGAAAAACCTATTTTTATAAAAAACTACCAGAAAAGGAAAACATACCTGAAAAGAAGGTCCAGGTTCTTACAGAAATCCAGGATGAAAATATAGTCATTCCTACAACCATGATTTTAAGGAATACTTGTTTCATTTACTAGACATTAATAAGTTTTCACTTCAATGGGAGAAGAAATGGATTATCATTCATAACCCCCCATCATTCCCTTCAATGTGATAAAAAGGCATCAAACCATCGATTGAGCTAGAAATGATTTCTTTATCATTTGGATGTCCGAAAAAAGATTCAACCCTTAACTCGGAGATTATTTATTCATAACCATCCACATAAGAGAAGGTGAAATATTTAATGAGTGAGGAAGATGATTAAGCTGAATACCTCAGAGATGCCACTCCAGTATTTGTTGAAGGAAATTCCACCATTGTGTATGAACTCATAGAGATAAATATATATACAAGAGAAGGTCCAAAACCCACTCTGATTATTGTGGTCAAGAATCCCAAATAAAATGAGGTATATAATTCCATCTTAAATAAATACAAGTAATTGTTCTTATTAAATTTAACAATGAATTCACATCTAGATCTCAATGTGGCCACTAATCATTTGGGTTTTCTAGAATACCATTGAGGATTTAAAATGCCATCCAGAAAAACATAACCCACTCTCACATCCAAAATTAGGCCTGATGTAGATAATATCATCAAGGATGACATCATCATAGAGTTAAAATATTCAAAATGGATAGTCAATATCATCCCTGTGAAGAAGAAGAATTGGAAAATCAGTTTTTTCATCAATTTTAGTGATTTCATCAATCACTCTCCAAAATATGACTTCCTAGTTCCAATCAAATATCTTTGGAATGATGGAAAAGTTGGTTTTTAATGATTATGTTTAATGGATGGATACTCCAAGTATAAAAAAAATTGGATGTCCTAGGATGTTGAAGCATACACCACCTTTAGGGACTCTCATGAATGATTTTCTTAGAGGGTAATTCCCCTAGGATAAAAAAACACTAACACCACATACCATCATGTTATGCATCGCTTCTTAAAACCCTTTTTTAGAGTTTTTATGATATTATTAATTGAATATATAGTTGGTATTCCCTAATAATGTTTTAACCATATGGATCACCTGGAAAAGATTTTCTAAAAGATTCAAAATAATAGCCTAATGATGAAACATTTAAAATTTGATTTCGGTGTAACCTCAAAAAATTTTATCGACATCATTGTACACAATCGCGAAATTGAAGTTGATCTTGAGAAAAACAAGATATAATTAATATGTAACATCATCAAAAACTACTAGAGTTGATATGAATAAAAGTAATCTTGTCCTACACCCAACACTTCATAGCCAACCTCAAAGGTAAGTGTTATCCCTTCACCAAACTATTGAAAAAGGTGGTTACATATTAGTGGAATAGTGACTATCATGAGGTGTTTTGTAAAATAAAATAATAAATATTGAGTCCAATGGCATTAATTATAACATTAATGGGATATTCACTTATTCTATAGTTACATCCTTTGAATATTCTCATGGGACCTTCCTTGTGCAATAAAATGATGCAGTGAATGAAAACACCCTTTATTATCACTTTTGAACCATGATCAAAACTGATAATTATAGTCTAGGAAACCAGAAATGCTATAAGGAATTAATATTGACATTTCAAATATTGAGTCACTACCTCCCGTTATATGAGGTCAAATTCATTTCTCACAGTAATCTGCAAAAATTTAGCTGCATTCATCCTATGTAGATAGGGTGAATGGAATGGTGGCCTGTTATTCTGTAATAGTTCAATAAATAGTTCATGCATTAGAAAGTTGTAAATGGTCAAGCCTTGGATAATTTATTTACTGACCACCCATCAAAATAATATCCATCATTACCGAAAATATTATAGATTAAGAAGTATTTTTTATTCCCGATTTCCCCCCAAACATTTCTGATTTATTTTGAAGTAGTGTCTACGAGCCAAAAAGACAAGAGATTGGAAGACCCTATCTTGAAAAAGTTGGGTTAGGGGGTATGCTTATCTCCCCAGTGATGACAGTATTACCTTAATCATTCATATTATCTGATTTTTTACCAACAGTTAGGAGGGATATTAGTCCCTTGTTATAGAAATGAATTTTTCACTACAAATACTAGTGAACCACCAAGAGGTGAAATGTGACTTAGAGTTGGTAATAAAAAAAATCATTGGGGATAACACTATGAAAAAAATAAGTGTTTATCCCCTTTATGATTATATATGATGATTAATAGTTTATTTCCCCTCAGAGCTACCATTAATTAAAATCCAGGGATTAAAAAACAACCAGTATGCTATTTTTGAAAATGGTTCCAAACCATTAGATGATCTGACCAGGGATAAAACAGTCATCATCACTTCCCATCACAACATGGTCTAACCTTTTGTAAAAGTTATAATAGAGTTGGTTAACGAGGTTACCCATGTCCATGATTTATATGGTCTTATAACGTCATGTATGAATCCACTAGGGAATATATCTAAAGTGAACTACTTCCACCTAGCAAGACTAGGAAGGGAGAAATATGGCTACGAGAAATTGATTTCACTCTCTATGATTTCCCAAATCAATAGGAGGTCATCTACAAGAGATTAATTTATGGAATCCTTAAAATATGTATCGATAGATAATATACATTGACTATAATGTTTGATGGAAATTCTTGATCCTATGGTTCACACCATTTAGGATATAGGGTTAATAATCAAATCTTAAGACTTGGTTACCTTTGGCCTTCGATGATGTAGGATTTCATAGAAATCACCAACAACATTCATTCATATTAAGTGAATTACATTTTCATCCATCAACCCCTAGAGTATATATATATATAACCAAATAGTCCTTTCCATTTTCAATATGGGTAATGGATGTAGTTGGTTCGTACCCCCCCCCCCCCCACATATGGGAACACAATTTAAATGCATCTGAATTGCTACCAATTTCTTCTCCAAATGGGACGAGCAAATACCCCTCAAAGATGTTAGGACCAAAATCATTTCTGGATTCAAGAAATTCAATATCAATATCATATTTGGTTTCTTTCAAACCATAATAATGTATAATGGAACGAATTTCTATTCTATTGAGGTAGAGAAGCAATATCATGAGTATAATATAAAATCAAACCCTTCATCCTATTATAACGCTACATCTAATGGTTAGACAATATAAAATATATTATAGAATATGGTGGATAAATATATGAATCATAACCTAAAATGATCTTTCACTCATTATGGGATTACCATAATACGACTCATACTAATGCAGAGAAAACTCTATATTCTTTGGCATATGGGACAAAAGAAGTCATACCAATTGAGGTTCAATTTCCATTACCCCAGGTTCTAATCTGTGATTAACTGCATGTAGATGAGATATCCGAAAAATTACAAGATGAATTGAAATGATTATATGAGAGAAAATGAAAACATTACTTCATTGAAAAGTCAACTGTAATTAGATAACATGATCATTTATCAAGAAGATCTTCCTCTATTCATTCATCCCATGATAATTGTTAAAGGTCCTTATGACTCCCATGATACTAGGACATAAGTCACAAATTATTGAGCCAATGTTGGAGGGATCTTACTCCACACACACGGTCCACTCTAACTATGATTTTTCATTGATCTCAATGGATAGAGAGATCATTATGACTCCAACAAATGCAATATTCCTGAAGAAACATGTTGTTTAAATCACATAAAATTCTTCCTAGCTACAGGATTCTAAACTGCATAACACCATATGAATCCATGATATAAGACATTCAACTGTGTATTGGGTGTTTTTCACAAGACTATAGAATGCATGACATAACGTCATTTCTGTATAAAATTAAATGGTGTGACATCATCACCGTTTTTAAAAAAAAATTGTATGATAGAAATTCTTAGTTGTGTGACATAAAAGTGAAATACACCCTATTTCCCCACAACATGAAATTAAACATCAAGTTTAGTGTCCCTCTCATTCAATGTAATGAAACCCCCAATGTACCAAAAGATGAGATATTCTTCATGGACCCTTAAAATCTGCCTACATTTCATTTGTAGGTCTCAATAACAACCCTATAACCCCTCATAAGGTCACGATTCCGTCTTGGATATACATAATGACAAGAAATTGGGAAACTCCCATATATAGGCCACACTTAAATCATTTCTACTCAAAAATAGATCTTGGTCCCCCTTTATTATTATAGTCCAAACCAAATTCAAATCCCTACCATAAGATGATAAATTGTATGGGAAACATCCTCATCATATGATTGTAAACTGAAGGAACTGTAAATTAACTATGCGTGGATTGATTCTCATTTCTAATGGGATACATAGTGAAACCCAGATTCCCACCCATAGACCCAACCCAAAAAAAGTAATATACAGCCCTCTTTTCACAGTTTGTTAACCATTTCTACATAGGGAACATTTCTAAAATGTTTATATTGATTCCCATTATAATGATATGAGCGGTGACACCGAGAACTCATTTATTGGGACCAACCAGCAGTTTGGAATATATTATGTACTATATCAGCATGTATAATCCCAATCTCGTGTGGGGGACAATATCCAATACTTATATGTGGATTAATTTTTAATCAAACAAAATATACACTGACTCATAGATATTCAATATGGGGTCCATCCACAATGAATAAAAATTTTCCACTTCATGTGTACTGAAAAGACCTACAATGGAAATTATTCATGAACTACTCGTGGATTGATTATTTCTACATCTATATATATAGTGACGCACATATCTCAAGTATCAGGTCCAGTCATAGTAGAAATAATCCCTACACCTTATGTGTGGATCAAAACTACATACAAAACCATTCAAGAACTATGTGTGTCTTTATTATCACTCCAATGAGATACATATTGATACTCGAGCCTCTTATTAATGGTCTATCCACATTTAAACCATGATATCCACAAAAAACCATGTGTATGAATCAAAACCATCTCCATTAATCATATTTTTTATAACTACACATGGCTTGATTCGTTATCCAAATGATACATTGAGACAGTCATGTCCTATACCTTAAAACAATCCCAAAAATTAACCATTTTCAAATCAATTAATCTTCATCCTTACAGCATGAAATTAAAGTTAATAAGATCTCAAAACCTATGTATGGTTTGATTATCATATTTATGAGATACAATGTAATGACTAGATTACATCTTTTGGTCCAACCATCAATGAATATAAATTACCAATTCCTCAATTATGTTTCCCTTTCACTGTAGAAGAATCCTATAACACTCCTTGTTTTTTCGAATAGATCATAGCTCACATGGGAATAGGAGATTAGAAAATGAGTTTACCACATGGTTTGGTTATATAAGAGTTTTCTTCTTATCTAGGACACAACTCATCTCTATAGGATGAGCAGAAGGCCATGCATCTTGGTTTGACTTTGGGCCTCCATACTAAAACTCTACTACTGGAGGTTGAAACTGACTCTGAGATTCTCCATGACACAATGAACGACCTTTTCACCCCCCCCTTTCGGATTACCTACAAAATTCTAATGTGCATATGTTCCATCAACAACATCACCAAAGTGATTAACTCCTAGCAGGAAGGGAATCAAGTTGCGATTTATTTTGCATCTCCTAAAGTCCTCAGCTCTGAACCTATTTGTAACCACAATGTGCACACCTTGAAACCCAAGGGGGGGATTTTGTTTGAGGGGATTACCTTGGCTTTCATTTTTTCCATCCTCCTTCGCTGAGATTATGTGGTTGTTTATATTTTTTGTTATCTATCAATTATAATTATAAAAATATAATGGGAGAGTGGAGTCAGGCATATCAATTAAATTTAGGGATATCATTTTCCATGCTACAAGAATCTAAAAAGCACACTATATGTCCTCATCAAATGACCAGGAACTAAACTATTCAATCCATAACTACGTATGATTTGATCACCATCACATTGTGATATATATTTAATCCTAGGCCTTAGGCCCTAGTCCCAGCTACATGGTAAATAAAACCCCCCTCTTCTACATTCAAACATATATATATTTTGGGGATCTCATTTTGGGACCCATAATTAAAGGATCCATCAAATAAATAGTGATTTACTTCTTTTATAGATGAGTCATATCAGTGAATGGGAATCAACACTTCATGTCCCTTATAATCCAAAAAAATCCATTTTTGCTCAGACATCCATTTCGTACATCATACTCCTATTATTGGAAAAATTAATATCTCTGTAATATTTCCCAATATCTTTTTGATATAATGTTTACTTCCAGAGGGATTATTTGTATGAATATCAAAAAACATGTGCCATATGGCTTTTCATTTTTTGCTAAAAAAATTTAATTCTGTTTAGATAAGGTATTCAAATATTTACTATGTAGTAAGTTCCATATTATTTCTTGAAAAAATTATCCAAAACTTGTTTTTCAATATATGATGACTTCATATTTGGGAGAATACTCTAAGAAAATGTTTTACATCTTCTTCCCTTATTTGTAATGCATGGTAGAACATCCTTGGTGTAATTGGCCACATGTCATTTTTTATTTCATTGATGTTATTTTCCAAGGCATATGACCTAAAACTATAAGAACCTTACCTACCTACTTAGGGTGTATACCTTTTTAGAAAACGTTGATTTGAAATTATGAATCGATACGACCCTTTGATGTTTAGATCCATTTCATCCCGAAATAGAATCTGTACCCTGGGAAATTAGAATTTCCATAATCCTCCAGGATATTTTATTAATATAATTTCTGAATTACTAAGAAACTATTTGGCCAAATATGATATAACACTCCCTAGTTGTGTTTCCATGAGTTTCCCATAAATCGTAGATCATGTCATTCAATGGATTCCACCATTGCCTATGTAATACGAACCTTAATTGTCATTTCATAAAACATCCCAAAAATTCATTTTTAAATCAGTGATATATTTTTTTCCTTAGGAAAATAATCATATAATACCATAATCCCCTTTCCCCATACCACTATTTAGTTTCTAGAAAACCCATATCACAGCATATTACTTTATCCCCTCATGCTTGAATATGGTACTACATTTTCAATGAAATTACCTAGAATAGGAGCATCAACAACCTTCTTGTTAGGTAAAATGACCTTAAAATATACCCCCCAAAATGTTCTTTATAAATTACTTCAAACTAAATAGCATTATTTCCTTTCAGTAATATTTTAATCTACATATCATGATGTCCATTTTCCTGAATTTAAACTATAAAGAGAAACATTCTCCCCATAAAACATTAAACTACACTACCAATGTTTGGATTCCATGAAATTAAACTACACGATACTTTTACATTTTTCTAAAAGTGTCCTTTCTCCCTAGAAATTGACTTTTTAAAAAAATAGACCCACATTCAATCAATCCAAATTAATGTAGGATCAGTTTCCTATTCATGCCTTGTACCAATACTGATATTCCCTTTATTCATAGATACATACTTGTGAAAAAACCATCAACTATGATTTTGATAAATATAAATCATAAACAATGACCATGAGATACATAATTTAAAACATCTTGAGTACTTATTTTACTGAATTTTCTATAATATTATCCAATTGAATTAGCATATGTTTCTCACAAATTTTAGAGCTAGTGAGCCCAAGGATGGAACTATTGACCATGTAGTATGTTCCCCAGTTGGAGTTGAATAAAACATCCCCAACATGGTTTTTTAAATTGGTGGGCACATCGACCTTAGGACATACCTCCTTTATTTTCCAATATCATTTTTATGATAATGTAAACACAAAATCATTGATAATGATTCCCCATTAGAATTTGGATGAATTTTTGATTATTCTTATACCAAATCCCCTATTTGGGACATCACTCCGATATTTTTCGTCAATGCTATTTGACCTGAAAACACTAGACTCAATAGTTCGAGTTGAATGAAATTAATATTCCCTCGAAAAGTGACATAGTAATCACTAGGATGAAAAATAATAAAGGGAACTCTTTAAAAATTGAATGTCTTAGATCGATACACTACACTATGTATAATTTTGGCATGAAAATTCAGTAATGAGACAGAATAATTCTCAAAACATGTTACGCTTAAAAACAAATAATGGAATTTAAATTAAGAAAATCCAAATCTCACTCACTATGCCATGTGGATTATGAAATGATTAAGTCATTTTTAACCACACCTATTGATGTGATTACAAAAAACAGATAAAAATAGTTCTTGTTACAAAAGTCCACATCAATGTTTTTTGGGGATCATAGATATAAAATTGGGATGAAGTCATAACCAATTGAAATTAATTATCTTTCTAATTTATGTTTGGAAATTTAGGTTAAATTCCACATGTTTATGCCATTCTTCCAATTGTCATAGTTTATCCACAATATATTCCTTGAGAAAATGAACCACATCCAAAGAAACTAGAAAAACATCCTAAAGCTCAGCCATGTGTGTATTAGTAGTCTAATCATCTTTAATAATCTTCTCTTTTATATAATTAATTGAATTTATCCTCTATACAATACTATCTTCTAGGGATCGATGTAGTTAGAATACCAATTCCCATGTGTCTTTCAATTTTTCTTTGAGGGAAATTATTTTTAGAGACTTTTCATTAAATTTATTTGGATATGCATCCACATATTTGGAATGGCTCGACTTATATTAGATTAAAAAAGCTATGTGTTTATCAAATAGGCCAGCCAGCTATACCTTGTCCCACTAGACACTTATCTATTATTCTATTTTCATTATGATCACCTTCACCATATCCTAGAAATCATGGTAATAATTCCATCATATCCTAGATTATAAATCTAGAATTAATGTTGAATAAGTCAAAATTTCATGTCCTCAATAGACATCACCATGACTATTATTCAAATATCTCACTAAAAACGATGTTGTAATGGGCGAAAAATTTCATACATCTAAGGATAAAACTCAAAACCACTATTGGGAGGAGAGAAATAATTTGGTATTAGTGCACTAAATAAACCACCTTGTTTTTCTCTATCCAATGGGGCCCTAACCTTAGCTAACAGTTTTGGGGGAGATGGAATGGAATCCCCCCTTTTCAAGAAAAAATTATGAATTTTTCTACATTAATTTGAAAATGACACATATCATTAACATTAGGAAGATAATGAGGTGTGGGGACACTGAAGAAACTGAAATAGTTTAAGACACTCACACATTGAATGATAAAATACTCGAACTTGTACCTCTATAGTACCTCTATCCTCAATTCTCGATGTCGGGTCCTCTTGACAAGGTGAATCCTCTTTACAATGCTCAATAGGTGAAATTATAGACTCTCTAGAATCCCCCAGTTTGGGATTATCAGTTATCATTCTCTCGGAAATAGGGGTGGGTTGGACTAGTATTCTGAATGCACAATGTTATTTAGTGACATTTTCGATAGAAAAAGATTCAAAATGTAGGATTTTATGTGAAGAAACATGTTATAGAAAAACAACTCTAATTGAAAATTGAAAGTAAGATAAAACTAAAATCCTATGAATTACTGATATAATTATATAATCTCATTAAGAGAACATGAAATATAAATGTCTAGATTAATTATGATAAATATTTCAAGAATGTTACCCTCAATCCTTAGAACATCCTGAGAAGTAGTGATATCCACAGTGTGTTGTTCAGAAAAAAATTAGTTTGACCATCAGTACCCTATCAAAACTACTCAACAGGCACAATATCATTAGGCCCATAGATTTAGGGTTAGAATCACCACATTCGTCAGAACAACCAAAATCCTTATCATCCTATTCCGAAGAAACTACAAGTCCAACATTGAATATAACAACACATTCCTCTGGTATAGAATTAAAATATAAAATATCATGAAGAGAGGAAATTAAGAAAAAAAATGTCACCCACAAAGGATTCCATCTATCATTATCTTGGAAAACATCCCTCTATGTAAGAATAGTGGATGATTTGGTTGTATCTCATGATGCTTCAGTCTTCAAGTATCAGATTCACAAGAATTAGTATGTTCCTCCCCTAGGGAATCTTCCTTGACCCTTGAAGGATAAATGATAGACCATTTGATAAATGAATTTGATATAGATTCTTAAAAAAATCAATGTATATGTTACGACGGTCATGATATCACATGATGAAATCATAAGGACTTACTATGGTGCATGCGTTGGGACAACATTAATGCTCACTCCTGCTTTCTCTCCTGAGACAGTGAAGGGTTCAAATCAACCGTCTTGGAAATGAAAACAAAATATGATGGCGGAAGGGTTACCATATCCATATATTCCTCAATGGTATTTTATACAAGGGATGAGTATGGGGATCTAAGGGACTCATCCACAACCCCAATGAGGGTTCCCATTAGCCCATAACTCTGCGATCCATGTGCCCCTTCGGTTGCTTCCTCTTTAACCATTACTTGTTATCCATATTACATTGTGAAATAATGTGTAAAATAACCTCATTTATAATTATGAAATAAGGAATATTAGATAATTTTCGGGAAAAAATAGAAATATATTAGCCATGTTATGATAGACGACCTATTTCTCCTCTGGGTGAATTGTAACCCCCTTCAACAATCCTCGATCCATCATTTTATACACTCAAATTTTTTACTAGGATTAGGAATCAGTTTCATATATCAATGCACCCAACTCTGTAAATTTTTTCATCACTTCTGAAAAATCTATTTCAAGATGGAGATTTGATGGTGATATGATATCACCCACCACTATAATCTGCAAAATGGCCTGGAAAATATACCAAGCATCCATGAAATTATGTGTCATGATCTCCTAAATTCAGATTTCTAAGGGTATAGATAATTTGACTATGATGCTACTAGCTATGAGGAAGATATGTTGAATCTCTATTGGGATGTCTCTTGATGCCTCATTTTTCTCATGTAATTGTGAGTGGAGGGAACAAAATCAACCTTATGAAGATTACAAATGTACCAAACTAGCATCATAGGCGTGGTATTTTCAAATATAGACCTCTTCTACCATTTTTATTTTGAGGGATATGGAATGTTAGTATCATCATATTTTTTCTGATAATTTTTTTAGCATGCCACAACCATCTTTTATCTTTTCCAAAACCTAGAAAATTCATTTCTTAAACACCACAGGTGGGTTTAAAGAGATCCATTCCTAGTTATACCAATCTTCAAACCTGATATATAAATCCAATGGAGGTAGAATGATTCAAAATTTGGATGAGTCCATGTCTATCATGATCTAGAGCTGTTTGGATACCATCTGATTCTTCTCAAACATGAAATTATTAGGCTGAATGATGATTGAATATTGAACAAATTTATTATGGGGGGGAAATTGAAACAAAGAATGGGCCACATATATGATATCATTGTCAATGTGAGACTCCAATATGCTGTCTCAAAATGCTATCGTATGCGACCACATCTAGTAATTATGTTACATGCCATCATCAGAAAATGATCATGCTTGAGGGTTACCATAGGGAAATATGGTTCAATCTCATCACACATTCAATATCCTCATCACATCATTATTCTTCATGATCAGGGGTTGAATTCCAATGATATCTTAAAGAAATGGGTGGAATAAGATATCAGGGATTTTAATTGGGCTCATCACTGCATTCAAAATCAAATGTGTTTCAAACCACCCCACACAACATAAAATAGATATGAAATCCTAAACTGGTATTTAATATTTTATATGAGAAGCATGCAATAATATATTCTTGCCAAGAGAAATAAATCCAACCCTATATGCATCCCCTCTGCTAACATTCTCATGAAAAAAATTCCTCGACCTCACACAACCCTCAGAATCGTAGACAAGAAGTTAGAGAAATCTCAACCACATAGAGAGGAATCTAGAAAAGATATATTTCACATCAACAATGGGTGTGACTTTATAATCCAAAAAATATACTCTCTCTTCTCAAACATGGGTCAGAATAAACAAGAATCACCCTAACAATCTGTGTTGGAATATATTTTTGGGTGCTCGCATCTGGTACCTTCCCCTTTGGTTTTTAGAAAATCATTCATATATGACATAAGACGAATGTCACACCATGGGCAATGATACTTTTTCATTAGTTTCCTAACCACCTTATAATGACAACTGGACAAAAGTGACGTCCTTTCAGAATCATACCACATTGATAATGGAGAGAATAAATAATCATACATCTATTTAAGAATAGGCCCCCTAGTAATATGGTGCACATTCCATAAGATAATATTAATTTATTCTTTTGTAAGATGTAAATTATTATTCTCTAGACACAAATAGCTATGAAATTAGGGGATAATATCTAGGATCTTATAAACATATGTCTTTCTTACCTAGAAAAACTCATAAATATAGAAATATTGAACTTCCATTTTGAAATATGTTTAGGTTTGATGAACCCAATACAACAACATCCACTCAGGCCTAACACCACCTTTATAGTGGATGTCTCAATCATCCTTTTAGCCATGGGTTTGATTGGTTTGCGAGTAAAAGATTGGTGAGTTAAAAAAATTAGGCCTCAAATTCTAGATATGTGACATAAAATATAGGAAATTTTTTATGTTATGCATGATTAATCCAATATGGACACTCCATTACATGAGAAATACACCATTGGATGAGTGGTTGTCATAATGACAGTTGATTTTCCTTAGGAACCATGACATTGGAGAGTAGCTCTGATTCCTAATAATGGTAGAGTCACCAAAAGATATGTAATCACATAGAGTAATATAGTCTATTTTTAGGAATTTATGCTGATATTTAAACATGTTATTTCCTATATTTGACATAGGGGTCTTGATTATATTATAGTAATATAACATGATGTCTTTGATCTTATTATATGAACGTGCATCCGCTTATGTAGTAGAAGTCATTGAAACAACCAATGACCACCAAAAATAATACTTCATGTTTCTCCTTTTAAGATAAAACAATATGTAAGAAAAAATAATTATCAATAAAATTGTATTGGGAAAATCTAAAAAAATAATAATTGATAGTGTTCACAAAGACCCTTCGACTTGGCCCTTTCCACACCCCTCTTAACCAAGTCTGTACCACAAGTATCTCGACTAGTAATTTATACTAGACTTTATGCCAGGGTGGATCTATATAGAACCATCTCTAAAGTGGACTTACAAGAGGGAATTTTACAAGTGACCTTCAAAAAATAGGGAATTCAGCAAAGTAGGGCGAACATCCTGTACGACAAGAGTAGAAAATTAGTAAATGAAATGATGGAAATAATAGAGGGTATAGAGGTATTTATAAAAACCTCTATTTTATTATGGAGACAAATGAAATGGATATATGATTTCAATTTGTGCACGAGACCTCTACAACTACACTACATGATTGTCCAATGCGGTTGCATAGGATAACCTTCATAATCTTTTTCTTGTTTAACCAGAGGACTTCACCCACATATTTTAATCAGATCCAATCATGGAGGTGGGGTTTTTTGACACTCAATTAATTCAATGGATTGATAAATATTATAAAATTCAATACGATAAGGTTAAATCCATTATGAAACACAAAAACGATCAAAAGATCCCTACAAGAAATATCTACGTGCCATCACCAACACACCATAAGGCCTATATTACCCCCTATCTGAAAAAAGGATATATACCTACACTTATGACCTATGAAACAAACCTATGTACATAATATTTTTAACTAGGGTCTCCCTGATACATATAAATAGGTACCGTGGGCTCCATATTTTCACAATTGAACATTCATAAGAACACTCCGAGCTCTGGTCGTGTAACCCCTATCACCCAGATACTCAAAAACATCTCAGGTGTCTCTGAAAAAAACTTGATTAGAAATAATTTACCAGGATAAGATTATAACTGTCCTCTTTTTCCAAGCACAAAAAACATATTCAATAACCCATTTTCCTCTATCAAGAAACTGTCTGCATGAGCCTGCTTCATTAGGAAAAGACAAGCGCAATACGTATCCCATGACACCTGAGGAGACCCAAGGTGCTTAGGAAAACTACATACCCATGTATTGGTTCCTAGGTTTTTCATTTCTGAAGTAATATCCAGCTCATGTTGGTTTATTCCCCCTGCACAAAGCAGATTCATTTCCTCCTAGGACCTACACCGAGAACATGTTATGAGCACTTGTGTCGAGTGACTGTGTGCATCACTTGTGCCTAGGACCTAGGAAAGCCACACATAATGACTTATTCAAATACAACCAGGGATATGAATCTAAAACATAGGATCTCTTATCTCAGATGGACCATGTTCAATCCTCCAATAAATCCCCTAGTCATACACAACCACAGAAAGTGGGAACCCAACATGTCCCCAATTTGGGTGTGTGTTCCTACGATCATTGGATTCCCATATATGCACAATTAACTGGTCATGGTATGTAGTGTTAATATTAGTGTGTATTAACATTATAATGAATACCCCTACCACTAGGATAGTGTCAGGGAGTTCTCAGTCTCCCATAAAATAGCTCTGATCAAGTACATCGCTTATATCTTATAAGATACAAAGCCACCAACTCTGGACAGAAAGGGTAAGGATTAGGCTATATTTTTCATGAAAAATGTAATTTGATCCTATTAATTCACTATGATACTTGTGTTAGGGAGTCTCACCTGGAGTAATACCCTTGAATTTAATATAGAACATCCCCTCTTACTCCTCTCTACCTTCTAGCTATTAGGTCTAAAAAGGGATTAACATTGGAGTCCTCCCCTATCACTACTACTTCATTTCCTCTATGTTTTCAATAACCTAGACATGATCCAAGGTAATTTGAGGTCAGGGAAGTCCAATAAACTCACAAAGATCAACCTACACTCTATCCTCTACCACCAACATAGGAGGTGATGTTTGTTGTTTTCCTGAACTTTCACTTACTCTTGTCCAAGTCATTCAAGCGTGATGTATGACGACTCATGTGGACACATAGGATAACCATGATCATGAAATCCAAAAAATATGGAAAATAGTTTTTAATGGAATCATCCTTTTAATATTCCAATCATATTCCTTTTTAGTGACAACACATGCATGGTTCCTCAGTATTAATCATTCAACCTCAAGGAAAATCATATTTTGTGGTTTCCCGTATAATCCATTTTCCCTTGTTTCCCACAAAGAGCTTGAATCACATGGGATTTTAGGATGATAGTAGTTATGAAATCCACATAATCCCAAGACCTCTGGATAGCATTATATGTTTAATACCCATCCCAAATCAGGGCCTCCAACTCTGAGTAAGCCCCATATTTTCCAAAACATGGGAATCAACATTATGTAGAATCCAAAATTGTCACCTCATTTACATTTAGAACCTCATTATATAAGATCTAACTATTGAACTATGAGAACTCTGATTCCTGATAAAATTAGGATATATATAGTATTTAATCCTAGGGACCGTGCTCGATTTGAATCATTTTGAGGAATATGCATTAATCATAAATCGATTAATCTGGCCATCCTTCTAAGGAGTAAACCCTGAAGTAGGCCTAAAAATCATAAGGACCTGACAAATACCTCAAGGAGCCTTTAGAGGATATCATATTCGTAGGTAAGACCGAATTATTTTCCTACAAGGACCTTCCTTCTATGTGATACAAACATTTGAAATCCTCCACAAGTTTATCTCCACAAAACAAATACTGGTATTTGATTCCAATATAAATGATATATGTAGGAATCCTCATTGAGGTCCAAAACCAACACCCCAAATCAACCCTCTTCTCCTTAGGCCACATTACATGTATTATCAAATTTATATTTATAATTTGTATCCCTTCCAGATTTTTTGGGTTGCTTTGACAAACGTGCCAAACTATAATATGACATGGAACCTTCTGCCTAGACTTTAATTCCCCATGGCATTAAACTATATGGTTATTTCCTTATCATGTGAACATAAAAGGTTTGATGTGACCAATTAAGTAGAAACAAACTATGTGGGTTTTGAATCATTTAAAAAGGATACGTAGGATTCCCATCCATATTTATAATCCAAACCCCAAATCAACCCACATCTCCCTAGATAACAAAACACTCTAGACTACCAAACTGTGTGGATAGAAAACTAGCACCACAATAATAACGTCAAGAGAATATCTATATAGTACATAATAGGATACAATTTATTTATAACATCATATACATTATTTTCTCTCAATTGATGAAGAATCTAAGATTCATACAAATGATTCCATGATCGTTAAATTCTTACAATTGATTTTTAATTCAAGGGTAACTCATATTGTACTTGGTAATCAAAAAGAGATTCATGAAATATCTTTAATCTATAAGAGTGTCATGAAGTAGGGAATAATTCCCCCTCAAAAGTATGTGATGAACCAGACCTCTCATACTCTCAGCCAATGTGTGTTATTATGAATTGTTGGAAAACACCCAAGGAGCACCTAAATTAGAAAGAAGGTCCCCATTGATAAAGATCCATTCAGTCTTTATAGTTCAACAAATAAACATGTTGGAAATTGTTTTAATGTAGTGGACACAATGTTAATGATTTCAAACAATTCAATCTACTATAGTCAATCATGAGGCAACATAACATTCATGGAAATAAGCTCAATCCTTCTTAGGATCCAATTTCTATAAATATGAATTAGTTATTAAATGATGTATGTCTAGATGGTTGTCATGTATAAAATATTTTTGAGAGATATTGAAGGATAATTATATTTTTTTTGTATATTTCACAGTGGAAATTGTAATCATTAGTTGAAAAAGATATGGTGCTTTTTTGTAAATATTTTTTATCGTTTTCCTAAAACATTAATCAGCAATGATCAACAAAATATATTATTTTGAAACATTTTCTTCAGGTCATATAAATTGACATTCATGTCCATTATAAACTATATTATGGGTATGCTTTCCTGGTGCAAGTAACCAAGTACTGACCTATTTATAATGGTAAAATGAATAGTGTGTCCACAAAATCCAACCTCAAATAGGTGAGGGGAAAGAGATATTCCCAAAGAGGGAATATAAAAATATGCAAGTCCTTATCCTACAAACCTAAATTACTCCACTTATCACTATATAATATATATATGTATGTATGAAACTAATATATACCAATGAATATACTAAAATATCTATATGATTAATATAAATATCTCATTGTGGTGAAAAATTCCAATTATGTAAAAATTAACAATGAATAAGGCTCAATATCCCATGTTGATGCCCATCATTGAATAAATTGGAAGGATTGTAATATGTTTTTTAACAACATCACTAACTTCTCTAGAAATGAAATCCACCAGGACCATTTATGTAGAATTTATAAATGTCTAGGACCACCACATAAATATGTGATTTCTACATAACCACTACACATTACGGAAGTAGTAATATACTTTGAGGATTAAAAATATAAATTAGAGAAATCACATAAACCTTTACAGATGACTAAAAAATATCTTACATCAAAATATTTTAAAATCAAATCATCGTTATGAGTCATGATTTCCATAATGGGAGGTTTTTTTTCAAATCTATACTCCAAATATCTTGTATGATAATGGAAAACAAGATTAATGAGGACATAAATAGACATGATGCTCTTAATAAACATAGATATACTTACATATCATGCCATAATAAATGCGCTAGGCGAAATTCACATCACATGTGATTATATACTTATACCATATAGGTTATCGATTATAGTAGAGGTCTAGTGCATTATTGGGTAGTTTATGCATCATCCTAAGGTTTTATATTACCTATATATGGTGTATCAGTTCAATAATAGTCAGGATATGGAAACTATGTGAGATTTGGGGATATATAATACCAACGGGTTGGCATGCTACTGTGGTTTTACATACACCAAATTAGAAAAAATAAACTTGTTCAATCTAAAATTAGTACCCATCAATGTAATATAAGTAAAAAAACAAGAATTATTAAAATTATTTTATATATGAAAAAAATATATGTAACATAATATTATACACATGATATTAATGGAATGGTTTACCTAAAAGTTCCAAACTGACATGTCGGTGAAATAACAAGGAGAAAAAAAGGAACTATCTATCATATTCAATAAACTAAATAATATATAAATTGTATGCCTAATGGTAGATAAACATATGAATAATTTTTCTATATCATATGTGACATAACTACAAGACATTTCATCTTCCGGTACATGTCATGTTAGACCCCTAGTCAAGATAGACATATACTATAACGTAATTTATTGACATGCCTCAATTTAAAAAATATGTATTTTCTTATACATAAAATATGAAACAACAATACTACCTGGGATGTAAATGTGGAGTTATGGTCAAAAGAATGAATTTCTGTTTCCACACATGAATTGATTTGTAGTTACAGTTTTTAAACATTTACTTATTATAATTCATATTTATATGATATAAATTACATCCCAAAGAAGTAAAATAATATAAATAATTGATGATTTAGTGTCATTAAAGACTAAAAAAAGAAAAACATATTTTAAAAAACATATTATTATTTATCCAATAATTTTCCACGTTGGATTCCCTTCATGTAATCTCATTTTATATACTCAACTTAGTAATATAGGTAATGGGATCATTTGAAATGGATTTTCTCAACAGAATTATAGGGTAAAATATAATCATAATATCTTTGAGTGATATATTTAAATCATTTGAGAAAACATGAGAAGTTGAAATGTATCTTTTCAAAATTACTGTATACTAATAAGGGAATTCCAAAATTCACATTAATATGATATGTAGTCAAAAAAAGGAAAATTTTAAATAAAAAAATAGTTACATTATAGTCATTATCCATGGAGAACAATATCATGCGTCATATATATGACCACGACATGTCACTGAGCCATAGATTAAAAATAAATTATGTAATACAATTATAATAAAGCTATTTTGTAATAAAATCCAAAAATTTCAACACATTACATTAAAAAAAATCACTATTATTTTTTATATTATTATAAAACACTAAAAGTCAACACATTATGTTTTGAAAAAAACCAATCATGTCCCTGCCTCATTCTCAAATAATATATAACACTATAACATATTAATTGGACCTAAATATAGAATCCCCACCCTTATCAGAGATATATTTCAGCCCTAATATATAAATCATTCAGTTTATAATTGATGATTATTGTATGAAAAAAGTTTCTCATTAGATCCTAGTGATCTTCTTGATAGAATGGCATATTTAAAAAAAAATCAACACAATATCATTAATATTAACATAAATTGTTTAAATAGTTTATACTAAAAATTTATTCAGAGAAACAATTATTTCATAATTACATTAAGATAGTGGTTTCAGAAACAAAAATACATTAAAATAAACCCTTTATATATAGAATGTAAAATTTTTGTGAAATTTTTTTATAGAAACACTTTTTGAAAATTTAAAAAATTAATCATTTAACAAAAACTTTTAAAAATTATTTTCCAATAGGTGAAATATTAATATGGAATAGTTTCCACATGTAGAAGAAAATTTGATAATTAAAACATTAAAATATATAAAGGATATGAAAATGAATTTTAGTTTTGAGGATAAAATATTTTATTATAAATTGATTAAAACACATTTTAATATTATTAATTATAATTTCTCAATAAAAAATTTTAAAAAATAATATTATTTAAAAGTGGATTATGTAAATATAAATATATCCAAATATATTACATAATTATATTTCAAAATTAAAAGGTAATCATTGGAGGGAAAGGAAAATATTGACACAGAGGGTAAACCCCTATTAAATATGATATGAAATATTCTAGACATTAAATAAATATATAATTATATGTATATTAAGAATAAATTAATCATGGTATGTAATTTATTTTTAAATATCTCATTACCTTGAGATAGAATGAATTATAGTACCATCATTTAATATAAATGTTCTATCCTGTAATACTATATTAAAAAAGGATTGAGATTGACTTAATTAAATATATTAAGTGAATATAAATCCATTACGTTGTCGTATTCCATAGAATTGAAAATAGATTATAGTTAGAACATGATATGTATCTTTAAATCCCATATATTTCATAAAAAAATATGATAATATAAATCCATGGTGAAAATAAAAAAATCATAATGGGATAAATTGGTGGCCATAGATAATATCAAAATAATGGTAAATTGAGAGGAAAAACCACTTATAATGACACTTTTAAAATAATAAAACCATAAAATTTGGGATACAATAAATTCAATATTAAAATACATAGAAATTTAATTTATTAATTTTAATCTAAATAATATGGGTTGAAATTCAATAAATAAAATGAAATATGGTTTCAAATATCTAACATATCTGAGGAAATCATACTAATTAAGAACTAACACCTAAAACTGTGGGATCCATTCAATCAGAATCTATTTAATGGAAAAATTATATATTGGTCATAAAAAATCGTAATTTAAATTAATATATTTAAATAAAATCATTTGGAGCTAATCATAATATACAAATGAAATTAAGGTTCAAAATATTTAAAATTTTCAATGATATCTAATTTTAGACAATGATCTACTTATATTAAATTACACTTAATCAAAAATTATATATCCTCATGTAAAATGGGGATACCTATTTTTTGTTAATAATGTAAGAGCGTTATTCATGTATTTTCTATTTTAAACTCTTATTTTTAAACCATATATTCCAAAAACAAAACTTTTTTATAGATTACTTTTATCATCAAATTTTATGATTTATCAATAATTTACATATAAATTTTTTAAATTGTTGCAGAAAATTGTCACATATTGGATCAAATATAATCCTTTTTAAATTGAAAAAGGTATAATATCCATTTTTTAAATGTTTCCCTATAAATTATTTGGATTTTTTAATGATAAAGATATTTTTCCAGAAAATTTAAATTGGCATGTACATGTTTCATCATGTTTATGGATTGAAATATAATATATTAATAAATATATTAAATATTAATAAAACCATTGTAGAATCAATGAAAATTTCAAATAAATTATTACTACAAAAATTCTTAGTAATATAAAATTAATAATTGGTTTATGATTTATAAATTATAACATTGTTAACATATAAAGTAAAAAAATCATATATGAGACTGACTTATAATGATTTAAAAAGTATGGAAATGTTTCTATATAAATTTACTATAACATTTACTGATTTATTAAAATTTAATAAATGAAATTTTACTTCATAAAATTCATTCATTGGGTTATCGATGTGGGGTGGGGAAGAAGAATTTAATTTGTCTTACATGGAGGAGGTATCATGAATGTATTCATGAATAATGATTTAATTTTAAAAAAGTTGATATGGAATGATGTTATATGATATATTTCAATTTTATGGATTATAAAAATAAAATATTTAAATTAATAAATTTTTAAATTCATATTTATTTCTATACATGAATGATGGTAATGGAAAATTAACCACAACACATTTTCGAGATGAAAGTATGTACATACATAAGATCGTTATTGTTTTTTTCATAGTGGATGGAAAGGATTGAATAATGGATGATACATTAATATAATAAAATCAAGGATTATTAATAATAAAAAAACATTATATTTGGTTTTTTACAAAATTTTTTGAAGATAACAATTAAGGGGAAAAGACAAAGGAATAAGAAATTCTCACACAGAGATCTTATGATTTTTTTTTGCAATTCAACATTGTAATAGATTCCATAGTATAAATAATTGAGATATAAGGCCACTGAAAAAGATAGATGATTATAGGTGGAGAAAAAATGGATATTATTTTATGAATTAATTGAAATGGAGTGGAGTCTCATGAATTGGTCAAATAGATCAAATTTCAAAATTAAATAGTGTGGTAATTTTTGAATTACCCATTACATTCAAATAATGTCTAGTCACTATTAAATAGTCAACAGACCCAAAATAATAAAATATTTGTGAAGGGGATGGTAGAATAATCCACGAATGATCCAAAATCATTTAGGAACCTTTTTTGTGTGTTTATAATACCTATTATTCATAGTAAAATAGTTTTTACAATTTTTTATTCTACCATAGTAACTTATTTTTTAACCTTTGTAATTAATATTAAATAAAAATTATATAATTGAAATAATTCCCTATTTTCAAAATTATTATTTCATAAAGGTAAATAATTATAAAAAATTAAATTTAAAATTATAAGAAATATTAATTTTTATGTAAGCTCAAATAACACATCAAAATTAATTTTATAAAAAGTGTGATTCTGTGATTAAATCTTGTATTTATTATATTTTCATTAACATAATTTACATTACTGATATACATTAAATTTTTATAGAACATATAAATTTAATTTTACTTCTATATCAAATAAATATTGAACAATTTTTTTCTAGGACTAACATAATATTTTATAATACATAATTCTCATCCATATATTAATAATTTATATGTTAAAAAGACTTATAAATTTCTAGTTGTGGCTTATATAACAATAATTTAAAAAATGTTATAGTATTAGTAAAACAATTTCACTATCAAATAAAAATTAAATTATTTATGAAAATTAACAAAAATTATATAAAAGATAATTTTTTTATTTTATATATACTAATGAATTTCATTTTTTAAAAACTATATTACAAAATTAGATGATTTACAAATTTTATAAAGACAAAAAATTAAAAAAAAAATTAATATTAAAATTACTTGTTAAAATTTTAACATTTCATATTATGATTTATTATGGATTGACAACTAAAAAATAATTAATATCAATAGTATTTTTTATATAAAAAATATCTATTTCATTTTTATAACTTTAATAGAATGATATTTTTATAAATAAATAATTTTTTAGCTTAAAATGGTTATATTTAATATTTAGATATATTTATTGAATATCATCAATTCATTTGAATTTTTATAATTTTTTTTAAATTTTAAATTATTCAAGTGAATTATATAAAATACATTTGATATATAATTATTTAATTATAATGATAAATAAATTTTTTTATCTACATATTCTCAGCTGACATAACTCCTCCATATATCTATATATGACCTATACCTACAATAATCTCTGAGAGTCATTATAGGTGGGGATTACTCTCTATACATCTCATGTATATTTCCTATGATCATGAAATTATATCATATATTATTTTAATAATATCATAATTATTTGAGATTTTCATGGGCTTGATCCTTTGAAATCCTGGGTGATGCTACCTCATTACAAAACTCTAATAAATTTTCCTGTAACAAAATATTTCCAATATATAATGACATTAATTCATTCACAAAAACTTTACTGTGCATATAAAGAAATATATTAAATATATAATCTATATAAAAATTATATCTAAAATCATAAATGGTCACATTCACCCACTATTTAAAAAATTTCATCCTCCTAATTATAATAATTACTCAATAATGAAAATATCTTTGGGTATCTAAAATTATGACATGAACCAAGATATAATTTCAAATGATACATCAACCATACAAAATAATTAAAATATCGTTTTATTTTGAAACGATCTATTATCAAAATAATGTTTTACTCCAACAATTTCAGCCACGAGTGACTAATTATAAATCATCATTTCACACATTCTATAATTTTATTCCCACGATTGTTCATAATCATCAATGCAATGATAGATTATCATATCTTTAAATGAATAGTTATATACTTATTCCAAATAAATGTTTGTCTATGTGGAGTGAATAATTTCCATTCTTAGATCACATTAAATTTATCTAAATAAAGAATAATAATTATTCAAAAAAATTTAATAATAATTATCTTGAAATGAAATAATAATGAAATTTGATGTTTCTATTTGATAAATATCTTATGATTTTTTATTTAATACTCTTATGAATCGTCAATGACATAGTACATTTATAATAATCACATTCTGATGAGATATCCTTGTAATTGGTGTAATGATAAGTGTGCCTAAATCCTGAGAATCTTCTTTCAGTGCTAGACTCCCCATAGGTTATCACATGTTCACATTTTAATGTAAATTACTAATTTATATTTCAACTTGTATTGTGGTGTTAGGTAATCAATTTGAATAATGGCCAATCTCCATGAATTTTATTCTTTAAAATGTGCATGACACATTAAATGAGACTTTTATTCCTTATATTAAATTTTCCAATAGAATTATATCTCATAAACAATTACATTCTTGATGCAAAATCCTTTTATACTTGAATCATTTTCTTGTTCCATATAGACATTACCATTGGTTCTTCTTTTAAAATTCTTAATGCATAGAAACCAGAATTTTTTTGAAAAGACAAATTCATTAATGTCGAAGATCAGTGGACGTACAAAGGCCAAGCCATGACGGGAAATGGTCCAACCAGAGCTGGTTAACATCATAGGGCCCTGAGGCCACCAGCTAATGGGTATCATTGTTTCTTTCTATTTTAGTAATGGATAATGTGCAGATTGAGAAGCCTTGATGGAGAGAAAGGATTCACCTAATGAGGGATCCAAATGACTAGAGCCTACTGTCGTTTAAATTGATAGCATTGATAATGGAAAGACAATCAGATTCGAGGTTGATTTTATCCCATCCACTATCCTTGGCGAGCATCATACCTGCAAGGATTGCAGTAGCCTCGGCCACTATAGGTTCCCAAAAGGCGTATTGTGATTCATGTTTTGCTGCAAAGACTATCCCCTAATGGTTTCGGGCCATGATGCCGAGGGCGATATACCCATCCTTGGGGAGACACACATCCCCATTAATCTTAAGAATCCCTTATCTTTGAGGAAATCAGTGGGAGGGAAAGGAGGGTTTCCAAAGGTCTTATGTTGTCCATTGTGGTGCTTCCATCCCTCAATCCACGAGAAGGCCCTTTCAATCAAGAATTCGAGTGGGTATGTGACCGTGGTTAAAAACGGACTCATTGCGATAGACCCAAATGATCCAGGCCAGGGTGCAAAGTGAACTTGATTTACCTGGAGAGAAGGAGGAGCACCAAAACATCAGGAAATATGGGAGGTTAGAGGCCATGTCAAGTGAAGCGTCTGAAGTATAGCCCCCTTTTTTCCAAATTTCCTTGGCCCTTGGGCACTGGATAATGGTGTGCAAGGGAGATTATAGGACTTTAGGGTAGAAAGGGAATTATTCTTCACTAGAAATTTGTCGGAAGATGAGAAGGCACATGGTAGGAAGGGTACCCGAGTACACCTACCACCAAAAGTGGAAGATTTTTGGAGGTATGATGAGTTTCCAAATTGAAATCTAGGGTCCCCCATCCCAATCGACTAATTGAAAATCAATGGAGAGATAGTATCTAGATTTCACCGTGTAGACTCCTGAAAGGTCGTTAATCTAGATAAGATGGTATGGTTCTACTTTATTGACCTAGGGGGTACTCAGGATAATTACTTTGTCTCTTTCATAGAACCATGAATTAATCTTCTCCAAACACTATCCTGGACCTTGGTCGGAAAAGAGGCACCTGACAGTTGCATCTTAAAAACTAGGTCAGGCATGGGATGAGGACCGCACACCATCCTCATTAATCAGCCAGGGAATGGTCTAAATGTTATCATTTTGGCCATTTCCAATCCTCCATCCCATTCCTTTTTTCAGGAGACTTCGGGCCCCCAAAATTCATTTCCATTGGAAGCTTGGACGGGGGACAAGAGAGGATACATGGAAGGAATTGTGGGGAAAGTATTTGGCTCAGAGAACGCACGCACAGAGAGATGATGGATTGTTAATCAGGTGACAACCATGCTTAGCTAGTAGTGTGTCCTTGAAATAAAAGAGATTCTGGAATCTCATACCTCCCTCAGCCTTGGGTATGCACAGTTTCCCCAAGGAAATATAGTTGGTTCTATTCCTTCCGTAATTCTTCCCCCACCAGAAGTTGGCTGTTAGTGTGTGGATCTGAATGACAATGGCCACCAGAAGCATAAATAGGGACATAAAATATTTGAGGATAGACCGTATAATGGCCTTAACAAGGATCTCCTTACCGGCCTTGGATGTTTTATTTGGGGTCCAGAAATGAATTTTCTTCTCAATCCTATCCATCAAGGAAGCAAAGATTTCTTTTTTGGAGTGGCCGATTACCATGGGGAGCCCAAGATACGTCTTTTGTTTCTCGAATAAATGGATGCCTACAGATTCATGGAGTTCTTCTTTCATGGAAGAAGGAACCCTTGTGTTGAAGGAGATTTCCGACTTTCCATAATTGATAGACTGACCGGACCCCCTCTCGTATTGTTGTATCTCATGGATGATTACCTGGCATTCATTAGTGGTTTCCCTATAGAAAAGGAGGCAGTCATTGGCGAAGAAGAGATGTGAAACCAGTGGGCTTAAATTCCTAATCATTCCCCCCATGTATAAATTTAGAGGATGCATCCCTGGAAATAAGGTTAGAAAAAACATAATCCACCAAGATAAAGAGAAATTGGGAGGGGGGATCTACATGGAGAAGGCCCCGGGATGGGGTGAATCCTCGGGTGAGCTCCCCATTGACAATGATTCGGAAAGAGATGTTCAAGACACAATTCATGACCATATCTACCCATTTAGAGAAGAATCCCATTTTCTGCATAACAACTCTGAGGAAGTTCCATTCCACATAATCATAGTCCTTAGTCACATCCAACTTCCAGGCCATGATTCATATTTTCACAGTGGAGCATGTTTTCATAGAATGGAACACTTCATGGGCCACAATTGCATTATCATTGATCAATATATTGGCCACAATGGCACACTTGTTTTCCAAGATGATGTCAGGTAACCATGGACGCAACCGATTAGCAAAGATATTTGTAAAAATATATGTAAGAGGCATTGCATAGGATGATAGGTCTGAAGTCAGGGACTGCCATATGTTTCATTATTTTGGGAATTTGGTAGAGGAATTTTTCATTGATGGCTTAAATTCGTGATTTCCCATCCCAAATATTCCTTATCATATTGTAGATGTTGGGACAAAAATATGCCGGTATTGTTTGAGGAAGAGGGCATGAAACCTGTCTTGGCCCGTGGCCTTAGTGGGGTGGATTTATTTCATTTCCAGATGTATCTCCTCATCCGTCACATATTTGGTAAGTTGCCGATTGATCTCATCGGAGATCACAGTCTAATGCACTACTCTACAACATCAGAAATGAGAGGAGTTCCGGCAGAGAAGAGGTTCTGGAAGTAACATGTAAAAGCTTCATGGATTCCATCAGTGTCAGAGACTCTACGACCATCTAGTTGAGAGATTCAAGTAATAGAATTGTTCCAGCGCCTAGTAGAAACATGAATATTATTTCCTTAATCAACATTATTTTTTAAACATCCATGACACTCCATTTATATATTCATTCATTGTTATGGGAAAAAAATGTAGGTAGTTAAAAATATTTATATATAGTTCAATGGTAATAATCAATATGCTTCTTACTCAATCACAAATCCCAATAGAATGCGTGTAGATATTATAAATTTATTTTTCAAGGAATCCAATACCGACATCATCCTATCATACACTTTCTATAACTAATAAAAAATGTCGTGAACAATAGTTACGATTAGTAGAAATTAAATGTTAAATATTTGAAGTTACCATAAATGTTAGGGAATAGACATTATTATTAATATTAACTATTTGATGTTAATTGGATAGAAAATTAAATCTCAAAATGTCTTGTTATTTTTCACCAATATATTATTAAATAATTATATTAGAACTAAATCTCCTTTGATTCAATAGAAGAACCAATATGTTGATATTTATCATGATGCACATAACAATTCATTAATATAATTATTCATTCACAATGGATAAAAATGATTTATTTTAAAAAAGTATACCCACATGAGTTTATAACCATGTGTATAGTTTTTGTGTAACGACCCAAAAATTCATTAATGAAAATACCACTTGGTCTATTTAAATGTCTTCTTATGTTTATATAAATCGTATGCACATACTTGGTTTTATGTTTTCGATTTTAAAATACTAATATGAATTATGACATTTTCTAATGTAGTCATTGAACAATAATCACTTTATTAGTATAAGTATTGGTCATTAACAAATCCATTTTTCTCAAACAAGGGAAGTGATGGGCTCATCTAGTTGGAATTCCCCATACGAAGCCCATTTTACAGATCTATGAATGGAGGTGACATCATTGGTATTTTCTCTTGACCCAACCCATGCTGAGGTTCAACACGTGATGCTTGAATGGTTCTGCCTATGGGAGAAGTGGAAGTTGATAGACATGATCACATGAGCGATGTTATCCGAGCCAACCAAGAGTCTTTATCCATCGAACACCTTATCCTAAGGTATTATGCAGGGTTTTTAAGGGGTTATGTAACAAGACCTTACACAATGACTATGTTCATTATTTTTTGTAGATAATAAATAATATACATTCATTTTATTATTATTACGTTGTAAATTGTTTTTAAAGCACATACAATATTTTTAGTTAATATTCTACTAAGAAATATATTTTGATAAATTAATGGACTTTTTAATTAAATAATATTTTAATAAAATATGATTATTAAATTACTTCTATTAAGTATAACTTTTATAATAATTTTTATGAATACAATTGTAATTTTTATTAACATTTGAAAGTAGATTTTGTTAAAACCCATGAATTTTGGATAAATGTGATTTTTTTATTTTAAAAGTAAAAATTTACATATGTATAAAATTATTTACATAAAATGGATAATATTTTTTGAATCATGATGTCAAAATTATTTAATGATGATTTTTTCATAATTTTCTGAGACAGTTGAATTTTTTGGTTAAAATTAAATACTGTTTAAATATATAATGTCATTTATGACATCATAAAGACCCAATAGTGATGTAATAAAATACTATAAATATTATGTTCGGAAAATATATTATTACCATTTAAATAATGTGATTTTAATTATTTTTTTTTCAAAGCTTTAGTGGACTCTCCAAGACATATAAAACAATGTAGCTTTTTAAATGGATTTCTTTTAGAGTCTGACACAGCTTCACATTAAAAACACTATTATTTTTATAATTTCGGTCATTGGCCGTATTAAATATTTCTATCAGAAACCTTTGGATAAAACATGGTCTGGTTAGTGGTTATTATTAGTTCAATTTGTGTTGTCACAATCATAAATATAAAAAGATTTCCCCCTCCTTTCCTATATAAACCCACCCATGATCCCACTTAGTTTTCACTAAAAGACTTTTGAAATCATACAAAATTTTCCTTACTCTATATATAATCCTACCAAGGCACCACAAGATCCCAATAATCCTCTCCCAACACCTACCCAAGCCTTTGGGATCACACTTCGAAGTAAGGGATTCATTCCTTTCTCTTTTTTATCCATATTTCTTAATGTTGTTTTTTCCCTTTTATATTAAATTATAAACATTGGGGTATTATTTAGAACCTCCCCTATACTGTCATATTTTTGTTTCAAGGAATATAGACCCCTTCATTTCTCATAAATTCCTTTTATGTATACCTATTACCAAGAAAAAATTCTGTACGTGATTTCTCACTCCTATTTTACATTCAAGTAATTATTTTATATCATGAATATATTTTCCATTAAAATTGTTGGGACATGTATCAATATGAATTTATTACTGTCCACTTAATCTAAATATTATGAGACACAACTTACTCTATCATCAGCATTTTTTATGAGTTCTTATGTCACTCCATTATGATGCCGGAATTTTACAGCGATTTTCGAAGCCGAAGTCATTATGTAGTGAATACCATGCCCATTTCTCAATAAATGTTATTTAATTTTATCAAAATTTAATTAATGTTTAATGATATTGATGTAATAATTTCAAACTCCTATATTGTGGAATAAATGATGATGTTTAATGAATCCATGTTTTATGATTTTTGTGGAACACTTATTCATGAAGTGAAATGATTAAGAAGGGTGCACCCTGATAACAAAATGATAAATTGGGAAAAGTATAGTATCAAGATACATCATGTGCAAAGATTGTTGAATCATGATAATTCATGTGCAATGAGGATCTACTTGTGCTTAATTTTCCAGGAGGGTTTACTCATTCTCTATGTGGAATGATCCTTCGCTCATGCTAATATCATGTTAAATGTTGTTACCACATCTCAATGTTATGTTTTATAATGCTTTTATGTTTATTTCTATTTTTCACTCCATTGATATACCTATTGACTAAAATGTAATGTAATCATCAAGTTATGCTCTATTTACTCCATTATTGGGCTTTATATCACACCCTTTTCTTATGCATGTTCTCCGGTTATCTCATACAATGCTATGTATGAGGGAATGTGGTCGCATGTAATGGAAGTTTTCAATAAGATGTTGCATTTTATGTTTTAAGTTGTTATGTAATTTTCAGAAGACCCAAATACACTAGACCTATCGATCTTCTATTTTTCATTATGTGATGTTTTTATGTAATAAATTATGTTATGTTTGTAATAAAATCAGGGTTGTCATAGTTTGTATCAAAGGATATGTTTAGTTATCTATTGTGATTAGGATTACAAATACCTAGTGAAATACATACAGATAAGACTAAGTATAATATAAACATCCATAGGTCTAGGTGAATATTGATTAAGTGGTTTATCATGAAAATACATCAATGTATGGATATTAGTATATTGAGGCAGCTTTGGAAGAGATATACCTATGTGTGAAAACTCCGACAAGGAGTTTCGGGATTGACCAAAGGAATAATGGTACATGAAAAAGGGCCTTGATGCAATTTTGATTATGAAACTTCCAGTGGATATACTTTGGTAAATTAACAAGATTAGTGTGAAACTTTATTAAGATAATTTTAAAAAAATCCCACTATGTATACATGATATAATGTATATCATGGATAACCTAGATTGTTGTTTATAGATTTATAAGTTAAAGAAATAAAAGGAATTTATAAGTCATATGTTTTTTCCTCTGGAATACCGTTTATGTGTTACCCCTATCATTCCATATATTCTATCCAATGGAAATTAATAAGAGGACTCAGGCTAACAACTGATGTTAATATCAATGCATTGACTATTCTTTTGAGATCCCCAATCCGATGGGAGTGGAAATCACGATATTTGTCAGGGTACTCTCTCAGTTAACTAATTATTAGAATAGAAACATGGTTTAATAGGCATGTACAACCCCCTATCCCCAAATAATGAACAATTGTCTATTGAAATATTCATTAGGAAAATTCCTCCTAATTTTAAAGGATAATCAGATCCCCCAATCGCCGAACAATGGATCAACTCCACTGAAAAGATCTTCTCCATCCTTCATTATTCCAAACAAGAGAAGGTTCATATAAATTCTTATCATATGGAGGGTGATGCCGATAAATGGTGGACATATATAAAAAATATAATGCTTGAGGATTATTTCAATGAATTGTAATGGAATTATTTCTATAAAATGATATTTGATAAATATTTTCCATGCACCCATCGAATTAAGAGGGAAAGGGACATCCTTGAACACATGAAAAATGATAAAGAATTTGTTAATGCGTACATGGAAAACAACACAAGGAATTAATGATATAAATAAGGCATTGTTATTAACCACTAATGAAATATTGAATGCCTATTTGGTGGGCTGAAACCTAGCCTAAAAAAATCCCAGACGATCTGTGACTTCGACAGGTATGAGGAAATTGTATGATATTCCCCCAAGGTCAAAATAGTGATTGAAAATTCTCAAGGGTATCATTGAGATAAGAAGCGTAATGTGGACTTCAATTTATGAGGTCTTATGGAAAAATCCAATGGTGATAAGAATATCCAGCAGCACACTTTCAAAAGGGGAAGAAAGAAGCACCTCATAAATTTCATGAAGGGGGTGAGGAAATGCTTTAGGTGAGGAAGAGAAGGAAACCTAGTTGTTAACTGCCGACATGAAAAACTGACGGCTATGAAGTAGGAGAGGAAGAATATGTTCTACTATCAACATGTTGTTCATTACTTCAACTATAATTAACCAGGGCATCCTGTAAATCAGTTCCATGAGACAATGATTTTCAAAGGCAACCAACAACATCCAAGGAAGCAAGGGTGAGCTTTTTTCATCACAACTGGCAAAGTGAATCCCGAAAATAAAGTGGTGACATGTACGATTGTTATTAATTTATAATTAGAGAACATATTTATTTATTATGGTTCTATGAATTCTTTTATATCCCAAATTTTTATTAGAACAATCCCAACACCCCCGCAAATCATGGAAGTGAAGATGTTTGTGAGTACGACAAATGGGGAAATCATTTCTACCCATGAATTTAACTCCTCTCCAGTCATAATCATTGAATTGAACATCTTGGAAAATCTTGTCACACTCCCTTTGGTGTAATTTTATGAATTTATTTGAATAGATTGACCTTCCCTATATAGAGTCAACATAAATTGCTGGGAGAGGGAAATCACTCCCTATGTGGAGAATTGACCCCCCGATTTTGTACAAGTTCATGGAGGAAGATGAATCTTTTATAGCTCAATAATCTCTAGCAGGGATTGTAACATCCCATGTAAATGAAGAATATGATATTTTCATATTTATTAATATTTTTGTATTAAATATTATTTTTAATTTAAAAGGGTTGCTATGTTCGATAGCATACCCGATACACAACAATAGGTTTCTTTGAAATCTAACGTTCCACACTAATAATATTACATTAATATTTTAAATAATAGTTAACTCATAGCCGTTGTATTTGAGGGAATGAACAAAACTAACTAAAAGATTAATATACATGATTTTTAAATGTATTTTCATTTATCCAATAAAAAGTTAGATCCTTAAAATGTGAATAAATCAATATTTAAGCATAATTTACATTAAAAGGCCGATTTATCACCTTTTAATTGAGAACACTCATTAAATATACCTTTGGTCACTTTAATAAATTCAATATGACCAAATTAAATCCTTCTTTAGAATGGGGACATTAAAACTTACTTTGTGTAAATTTTTGGATTTTTTCTGAGAAATACCATTTTTTAAAGAATTGTGAAAATATTGTATTTTAATTCCAAACTGTGTTTCAATCTAATTTATTTATATGGTAATATTATATTTTTAATTGGTTTTAAAGGGTATTTTGAATATATTTTAAAATTTTAATCCAATGTTTGCCATTGTAATTAATTTCATATTGATAGTGGATGTAAACAATTGTCGATCTTTTGATAGTTATTATTTCTTAAAAACACGCTATTTGTTTTGACAACGGAAATTAATTTTAAATTAATTAATTCAAATTATATGTTTCAAATTTGGAAAAATAGACATCATTTGGGAATTTGTAATATCAAATAAATCATAGGCTGAATTTTTCGTATTTTTCTAAAAAACATCAATTTTTTATGAATAGTGAAACCACTTAGTAGTAGTGATTAAAACTGACTTTTTCATTTAAATGAAATTTTACCGCTTCTATGAATTGAATTTTAAAAATCCGACATACATGGTTGTTATCATGAAGTAAAATGTGGTTCAATAAGATGAAAATAATTTTTGGTGAATTGTAATTTTTGACTATTATTTACCGCAGCTAAAGGTAAATAGGGTAATTCAATGTTAAAATAATATTATAATAATTAAAATTTTACCTAAAAACTTGTCCAAAACATATTGTATGAGTAATGGCCGACCATGATCATCATTGGGTCTATTTTGGGACCACATGGGGCGACTTATGAAAGATAATGACACTTTAGATTAATTAATTTATTGTAAAGGCAAAAAAGAGATAAACAAAAATATTTTTGTGAGTTAATTTTTACATGGTGTTATATAAGTTATTTTTTAGACTATAAATATTATATGAAAGGATTATATTATTTACTACATTAGGTATTTTATTTTTAATTTTTAGACAACCAATAAATTAAATTATTTATCACATAATAATGATGCAGTGTTTACCTCATTAATAAATCATTTAAATAAATAAGATTATAATGATTAAAATATTATCCAAAACATGTCCAATTCTGATTTGATGATTTTATTTCTATTATGAGTCATCATATCTTTGAAATTAATGGTTTTTGGACCTTTTCAAACCGAAGTTATGTTTATAATAAAAAATGTTTTCATACTTTCCTAAAGAGCCCCTCCTCCCCTTATAAAAGGAGACCACTTATAACAAATTTCACACACCTATCAAGCCTTTTGGATATTCCAAAATCTCCCAATTATTCTCCATACATCCCTAGACTCCTCTTAGAAGCTTTACCTTAGGCAGAAGGCACTTCAAGAAGTCCTTTGGTTCAAACCAAAGGGAGTTACACAAATTAATGGTAATTGTTTCTGTTAAATTTTTTTCTTTTATTTTATATCTCCAACACCTAAACTCATTTTATTCCTTTATTTTGTAACAAAAACAGTATCCTAAATATACTAGGATGTTTTTATGAGAATTATTCGAACTACACTTACACACACCTCTATCTAATGAGTGAAGAACATACTGTTTCTGTGGATGGAAAACTAACGCCTCACGGGATGATGATTGTTCGATTATCTCCTATCGCCTATCACAGTGGATATTATGATGACACTGTATTTATATATGATATATATTATGTTAATGTTATTTTAGGATTTTGCATTTTCCATTTATATAATACCATTATGGTTTCCATTATTGGTAAACGTGATAATTTCATTTGAGGAAGTGCAGACTGTCATCCCCTCAAAGTGATATGACTCGTTCATGCCTTAAGTGGGGTGTATAAAGTATGGAGTTAATTATATTATATGATTTTATACTGGAATTATAATATATCCACGTATCATTATGTTTTAATTGAATTAAAAAAAGAAATTCAAATGGAAGTAGCGTTCATGCGTACGTACGGCTTACCGTCTCTGTGAACAGTGCATTTCATTTCCTTCCTCTAAATGTAATGAAATATTATAAATACATGTATATACTGAATATACATGATATATATTATATCTAAATCATTAATATCATTCTGGATATAATGATCTGTTGACCATGTTAACAAATTGTAACTATATGGTGTTCATTTGTGACTCAAGTACCAAATATCGAAAAAACGAACATTATTAACACAAAATATTACATAATATTTATAACATGGTAATAAGTGATATAAAATGAATTATAAACTTTCAAAAGGTACATAATCAAGTAAAAATTAACATCAGTTTATTATTCAAGATATTAAAGAACGATCTAGTCAAGTCAGACACGAGGTAAGGGACTTCATCTCAATCTCCTTTCATTGAGGCATATTTTCATTTATACACAACTTCTAATTATACGGTGTATAAAACCCCTTGACTTTTACTTTTATTCAAAAGGAATATTTTTCTATGAAGCGTTTTAATAAATTACAAAAATAATGAACTATTTAATGTAAGTGGTTCCAACGATCTTTTCTGCCACCACGAGTGTTATTTGATCATTGGATTCTTCAACAACCCGTGATATTTTCAGAATAAAATAAATACCATATAATATTTTATGTATTTTGGTATTAAATATTGTTTTGATAATGGATTTTTTATGTCAATATATTTATGTGATATATTGTTATTGAAATGTGAATATGTTTTCTTTCCTATATATGTGTTTTATGTCTTATGATTTTATAATGGTATATGGAAATTTGACTGGTGGTAATGTGATAAACCAAATGATGAGAGATGTAGTGAATACCATGATGAGTGGTTATGTTATAACCTCCAATTCATTGTGTATGGAAGTCGACCGTATGGTTATTCTATTTGGTGATATGTATGGAAGTCGACCTTATAGTTATTTCTTTTAAGTATGTTTATGTCCCATGTTACCTTTATATGTTATGTGTCCATTATATGGTTTTTATGGTAATATTTTGGTTACAAAATGGTAACTAATGATATTTTATTCAGTGAAAATTATTTACTACTTCATAAAGGTCAAAAGTATTACAAATGATAAAGTATTCATAATTTAGTCGTTGTTTTGAAAATACTAACAATTTTCCTTCTTTGTGTATCCCTTAAAAATATTTTTATACTCATCCCATGTTTTTGAAATGTTTTTCATAGGAAATAATGTGGAATAGGGTCAAGGATTGGATCATGAAAAAATCATGCTATCCAAAAAACCTGGAACTAGACATGACTCTTTTTTCAAGAATTTTTATTTTATGGAAACTGTGTAGAAGTGTCTACATTGTAATATTTTGAGATTTAATAGTTATGTACTAATTATCTATAACTCTAAACATGAAAAGATCATCAATGTAAATCATTAATTTAATTCAATATTATGTACTATTTTAAGGCCAAGCCCTTATAGTTGGCATGAATGGTCGGTTTTGACAACTTTAGGAGTAAGAATATTGTTAAATTAATGTCTATAAATTATTTTATTTTATGATTGAAATGTTATAGCATTTACAGATTACAATGTTTCTTCCCTTAAGATATTTCTTTGTTCATAATGGTTTTCTTTAGGGGAAACATGGTAGCTATGTTGGGGTGACATTAGGAGGAAGGCAACCTTCCAAATTAGCATCCTATGATAGTCAGAATAAGAACTGAATAGTTTGTTGCAGTGATGGCACAATTGACTTAGGCTGTAAATGCTGGTTGTATCCATACACGAGATCAGCCAGATCAAACGTATATGAACATGTTAGTTGTAGAGCATTTCATGAGGCAACATCCCCCATCATTCAGAGGATCATCTAACCCTGTGGTATCTGAAGTGTGTATTAATTCACTAGAGATGATTTTTGATGACATGGATTTTTCAAAACATCCAAAGGTTAGTTTTACTATTAACCGTTTTGAAGGTGAAGCTGATCAGTGGTGGTCGATGGTGAAAAATATCAGGGATAGTGAGGATATGGATTCTATTGATTGGGATGAATTCAAAGGTATATTTCTTGAGAAATATTTTCCTAACGTGGTTCTTCTTATGATGGAAAAACAATTCTAGGAATTGAGGGAGGAAGATGACTTAGGGGATATATATGAAGAAAAATCCACTCGACAGGAAAGTTATTCTCTAAATTTCATACGAGATTTTGTTAGTAAGATAAATTTATTTTACTCAAGACTGAATTCATGATTTCGAAGTGCATTATCCTCTCTTGAGATCAAATGTTATGAAAAACTTGTTCGATGAGCTGAGAAGGTGGAAATGGAGTTTTCCGATGATCAGGGGTTCATTGGAAAAAAGAAGAATAAGAGGGAAAGTTGGCAGTAAAAGGGAAGGAATTCATCAAAAAATCTTGGAGGTAAGAAAATTAAACATCCAACTTGTGGGAAGTGTGGTAAAAAGAATACTGGAGAATTTTTATCAATGTTTGGAAATTGCTTCTAGTGTGGTAAGTCTAGTCATATTTCTCGTAACTATAAAGAAAATGATCAAGAAGGCAATGAAAAGTCATCGTTAATATGTTTTAAGTGTAATGAAATGGGTCATTATGCAAATGAGTTTCCATCAAACAACTCAATTGAGGGAAAGTATCCAGACTACATGCAGAAAGGGGTGGTGAAATCCTTTGAAACTAATTCAGTAGATGTTGGGCCATCAAACAAAGTAGTATCAGGTAAATTGTTTGTATGTTCATATTATTCCAATCTGTTGTTTGATTCCGGGTCTAAAGAATCTTTATTTTTTGAGATTTTTTCTAATAAATTGGGAATTCCATTTCAAGATAAGAATATATAACTTTCGGTAAAAACACCTGGAGAAAATGTTGAGACAAAAACAAAACATAAGAGCATTCTCGTCCTTGTGTGAGGAAATAATTGACCGGCAGACATTATTGTTTTTCCTCGTATATAGTTTGATGTTATATTGGGAATGGATATGATTTCAGATTATCATGCTAAGATTGACTGCAGATCTAAAGAGGATTCTTTTGAGAAATATTTTCAGTTTGTATACAAAAATGAACCCTTACTTTTGATAACATATCAAGAAGTTGAGAAACTAGTAAAAGATGGAAATGAATGTTACCTTGCACATATTGTTAAAAATAAAGGAACATTTCATATTAATGATTCTCTAGTGTTAAATGAGTAACTTGATGTATTTAATTATGAGTTTCCTTGTATAATACTTGATCGAGATGTTGAATTTACTGTTGACATAGTTCCCGATGCTAAGCCAATTTCAAAACACCCTTATCGAATGGAACAAATTGAACTTTTAGAGTTAAAGAAGAAATTATAGAAGTTGTTACATAAAGGTTTCATTTTTCCTAGCACATCACCACGGGGTGCTCTTATATTTATTGTTAAAAAGAAATATGTTTTAATGAGACTTTTCATTGATTATAGAGCATTGAATAACATCACTGTTAAGAACATGTATCCATTGCCTCATATCGATGATTCGTTTGATCATCTCTAGGGAGCTCAATATTTTTTAATGATTAATTTGAGGACGAGGTACCATCAGTTGAATGTAAAGGAAGCAGGCATTCCTAAGACCGTGTTTTGTACTAGATATGGCCATTATGAATTTGTAGTTATGCCTTCTGTGATAACCAATGCACCTGCTGTATTCATGGATCTTATGAAAATTATTTTTCGATGAGTTCTTGGATAAGATTGTGGTTGTGTTCATTGATTATATTTTGGATTATTCAAAAAGGAAGGAGGAACATGAAATTAATTTAAGGGTTGTCTTTCAAACCTTAAAAGAAAGGAAAATATTTGGTAAATTCAGTAAGTGTGAGTTTTGGTTGCAAGAATTTTCTTTCCTTGGTCACATTGTTTCAAAAAATGGCATAAATGTTGATCCTGCTAAAAAAAACAGTTATTGAATAATGGCCAAGACCCCCTAATATAATTTAGATTTATAGTTTTCTTGGTTTGTTAGGTTGTTACCAGAGGTAGATTGAATGTTTTTCACGGTTATCTAGTCCAATTACTATGTTAACTCGAAATGGTGTTAAGTTTTGTTGAAAAAATTATTGGAATGGTTATTTTCAGGAATTGAAATGATGATTGGTGAATGTTACAGTTTTGGCACTACCATCAAGAAATGGTGAGTTTTTTATCTACAGTGATTCTTCATTAAAAGTACTTGGATGTGTCCTTAAGCAGGATGATCAGGTAATTGCTTATGATTCACGTCAGTTGAAACCCCATGAGTTAAATTACCCTACACATGATTTGTAATTAGTTTCTGTTGTTTCTTCTTTATGAATTTGGAGGCATCATTTGTATGGAGAAAATTTTGAAATATATAGTGACCACAAAAGAATAAAGTATTTATTCACTCATAAATAATTGAACATGAGATACAGGAGATGGATGGAATTAATCAAATATTATGATTTCATGCTCCATTACCATCTAGGAAAAGAAAACAAAGAGGTGTTTTCTTTGAGTAAAAAAAGTAATGCTTCATTATTCATGATACATTTGGAACAAGATCCTTTGGTTTTTTGATTTGATAAACATTCTCATAGAAGTTTTTGGTGCAGAAAATTCTTCTGTTTTGTATCTGGTGTCAGTGAGATCATCTCTATCAGACAGAATAAAGAAACCGCAAAAAAAGACAGTGAGTTACAAAAAAGGTCGACTTGGTTTATAAGGGTAAGTTGCATGAATTTACCATTGAAAATGATTGTGTTTTGAGATTTTGAAAGAGATTATGTGTGCCTTGTGATTCACAGCTGAATAATGAGTTGTTATGTGAAGCTCATAGTTCCTAATTTTCAGTTCATCCAGGCAGTACTAAGATGTAGTGAGATCTTCCTATGTTTTACTGGTGGGATGGAATGAAAAGAGATATTGGTGATTTTACTATAAAGTGTTTTACTTGTCAGCAGGTTAAAGAAGAGTGGCAGTTACCGAAAGGAATACTTCAACCTTTACTGGTGCCAGATTTGAAATGGGAAAAATATATCTATGGACTTTTTTATTGGATTACCAAATACATCTCGAGGTAATAATACAATCTAGGTTATTGTTGATCGATTGAGTAAATTTACTAATTTACTTACTATTCAAGATGCATTTTATCTAGATCAACATTCATGGCTGTATATTTCGGTGATAGTCTGGTTGCAAAGAGTTCTCCTCTCCATTGTATATAATCTTGATCCCAGGTTTACTTTTATCTTTTGGGAAGTCCTTAAGAATTCATTGGGTATTGAATTAAATTTTAGAACATCTTTTCATCCTCAATTAGATTGGCAGTTAGAACGGCCAATTCAGACTTTGGAGGATATTCTACATGCGTGTTCATTGGATTATCAGTGAATTTAGGACCAAAATCTTTCATTGCATGAATTTCCATATAATAACAGTTTTCATTTTAGTATACAGATGACTAAAATTTGTGGCATTATATGGAAATAATTTTCGAACTCCAGCTTTTTGGGATAAAGTAGGTGAAAGGAAGCTGATGGGACCAGAATTGGTAGAAGATATGGAATAGAAAGATCAGTTGATTCAGAAGTACACGAGAACATCTCATAGCATATAGAAATGTTATGCAGATAATCGGAGGAAGGATCTTTCTTTTGATGTATGTGATCATGTCTCTCTCAATGTTTCTCCATGTAAAAGTGTGATGCGTTTTGGTAAGAAAGGAATGTTGATTCTGAGGTTCATTGGACCATATGAAATTCAGGAGAAAGTTGGATCAGTTGCATACAATGTTTCTTTACCTCCAATTGTGTCACAGGTACACAATGTTTTTCAAGTTTTGATGATGAGAATGTATATGGCAGATCCAACTCATGTTTTGAGCCCATAGGTAGCTCAGTTGGATAAGAATCTCTCTTATGAGGAACAATAAGTCTATATTCTTGACCGTAGAGAGCATGTGTTGCAGAATAAGGTAATTTATCAAATAAAGGTTCTGTGAAAAACCCATATGGTTGAAAAGGCAATGTGGGAATCTTAAAATGCTATGAGAGAAAAATACCACCACATATTTTGATAAGTGAATAAAAATTTTGAGGACGTAATCTCCAAAAGGGCGGAAGGAAGTAACATCCCAGGTAAATGGAGAATAAGAGATTTTAATATTTATTAATATTGGTTAATTAAATATTAATTTTACTTTAAACGGGTTTCTATGTTCGATAGCGTACCAGATATGCAACAACGAGTTTCTTTGAAATCTTATGTTTCACACTAATAATATAATATTATAATTTTAAATAGTAGTTAACTCATAGCCTTTGTATTGGTGGGAATGAACAAAATGAATACAATATTATTATACATGATTATTAAATGTATTTTCATTTATCCAATAAAAATTTAGAGGCTTAAAATGTAAAAGAATCTTATTTTAAGCATAATTTACATTAAATGGACGATTTATTTCCTTTTAATGGAGAACCCTTATTGAATATATTTTTTGTAACGTTAATACATTCTATATGACCAAATAAAATTCTTCTAAAAAATGAGGATATAAAAACATACTTTTTGTAAATTTTTAGGGTTTTTCCGAGAAATTTCATTTTTTAATGAATAGTTAAAATATTGTATTTTAATTCAAAATGCGTTTTAATCTAATTTATTTATATGGTTCAATAATAGTTTTAATTAGTTTTAAATTTTAATTAGAATAAATTTTTACCATTTAATCCAATGATGGTCATTAGAATTAAGTTCACTTTGAAAGTGGACATAAACAAGTGTCAATCTTTTGATAGTTATTGTTTCTTAAAAACATGATATTTGTTTTGACAAGGGGAATTAATTTTAAATTAATTAATAAAAATTATATGTTTTTAATTTGAAAAAATTGACATCAATTTTGAATTCGAAATATTAAATAAATCCTAGGCTGAATTGTTGGTATTTTTCTGAAAAACATCAATTTTTGATGAATAGTAAAACCACTTAGTAGTAGCTAAAAAAAACTTTTTTATTTAAATGAAATTTTACCACCTCTATGAATTGAATTTTGAAAATACAACATACATGGTTGTTATCATTAGATAAAATTTTTTCAATAAGATGAAAATATTTTTTTTGTGAATAGTAACATTTGACTTTTATTTACCGTGTTTAAAGTTAAATAAGGTAATTCGATGTTAAAATAATATTATAATTATTAAATATTTACCTTAACACTTTATATATCCTAATTGGATGAATAATGGACGACCATGGGCATATTTGGGTCTATTTTGGGACACCATGGAGCCACTAATGAATGATAATGTCACTTAAAATTACATAATTTAATGTAAAGGCAAAAATGACATAAACAAAAATATTTTTGTAAATTAATTTTTACATGGTGTTATATAAGTTATTTATTCAACTATAAATATTAATTTTAAAGATAAATATTTTACCTACATCATGGTATTTGTTTGATAAATTTTAGACAACAAATAAATTAAATTATTTATGACATAATAATGATGTAGTGTTTACCTCATTAATAAATCATATAAATAAATAAGATTATAATGATTAAAATATTATCCAAAACATGTAAAATTATGATTGTAAGATTTTAATTCGAATACTAATCATATTATCTTTGACTTTAATAATTTTTGGACCTTTTGAAACTGATGATATTTTTATAATAAAATAATGTTTTCATACTTTCCTAAAGAGCCCCTCCTCCCCCTTAAAAAAAGAGACAACTTCTAACCCATTCCTCACACATCTAATGCTTTTTGGCTCCTAAAAACTCTTCCCAACTAGGATCCTTACATCCCTCTACACCACTTAGAAGCCTTTCCTTATGAATAAGTCACTTCAAGAAGTCCATTGGTTCAAACCAAATGGAGCTACCCAAATTAAAGGTAATTGTTTCTCTTAAATTGTTTTCTTTTATTTTACTTCTCCAACCCATAAAATATTTTTATTCCTTTATTTTTTAACAAAAACAATATCGTCATTATACTACTATGTTTTTATGAAAAATATTTGAACTACACTTACACACACCTCTATGTAATGGGTGATGAACATATTGTTTCTATGAATGGAATTTAAAACCTCTCGAGACGATGATTATTCGATTATCTCATACCGCCTATCATGGTGTCCAATATGATGGAACTTTATTTATATATGATATATACTATTTTTATCTTTTCTTTATTCTTATGTATTTCCATTTATATCATACCTTTATGATTTCCATTATGGATAAACACGATAATTTCATTTGAGGAAGTGCGGAATATCTCCCCCACAAAGTGATATGACTCGTTCATGCATAAATATGATGTATAAAAGATGGAGTTAATTTTATTATATGATATTATAATTTAATTACAATATATATATGTATCATTATGTTTTAATTTCATTAAAATAATAAATTGAAATGGAAGTAGCGTTCATGCGTACGTACGACTTACAGTCTCCATGAACAGTGTATTTCATTTCTTACCTCCAAATGTTATATAATATTATAAATACTAGATATATATGAAATATTTGATATTTAAATCATGAATATCATTCTATATATAATGAAATGCTGACCATGTTAACAACTTGTAACTATATGGTGTTCATTAGTGACTCAAGTACCAAATATCGACCAAATGAAAATTATTAACTTAAATGATTACATAATGTGTATAACATGGTAATAAATGATATAAATGGAATAATATACTTGAAAGGGGTTCTTAGGAAAGTAAAAAATTAAATTTATTTAATTATTCAAGAGATTAAAGAATGCTCAAGTCAAGTCAGATAAGTAGTAACGGACTTCATCTCAATCTCCTTTCATTGAGCCATATTTTCATTCATATACAACTTTATTTTGTACGGAGTATAAAACCCCATGACTTTTAATTTTATTCAAAAGGAATATTTTTCTACGATGTGTTTTAATAAATGACAAAAATAATTTTTCATTTAACGTAAGCGGTGATAAGGACCTTTTTCACCACCTTGTGTATTAATTTATCTTTGGCTTCCTCAATAAGATGTAATGTTTTTAAAAAAATAAGTACCATACACTCTTTTATGTATTTTGTTTTCAAAAATGGTTTTGATAATGGATTTTTTTATGTTAACATATTTATGTGATATATTGTGATTGAAATGTGAAAATGTTTTCTTTCCATTATATTTGTTTTATGACTTATGATTTTATAATGGTAGTTGCACATTTGACGGGTGGTTACATGATAATTGAAATGACAGGTGTTTCCATGAATACCAAGACGAGTGGTTACGTTATAACCTTCAATGCATTGGGTATGTATGTCAGCTATATGGCTATTCCATTTAGTTATATGTATGGAAGTTGACCGTATGGTTATTCCATTTAAGTATGTTTATGTCCCAAGTTACTTTAATATGTTATGTGTTCTTTATATGGGTTTTATGGTAATATTTTGGTTAAAAGAGGGTATGTAATGATATTTTATTTAGTGAAAAGTATTTACTAATTTATAAAGGTGAAAAGTATTACTTCTGATAAAGTATTCATGGTTTACCTATTGTTTTGAAAAACTAACAGTTTTCCTTCTTTGTGTATCCCTTACTGAGATTTTTATGCTCATTCCATGTTTTTGAAATTTTTTTCACATCAAATAATGTCGAATAGGGTCAAGGATGGGATCATGGAAATGTCATTCTATCTAAAAAACCTGGAACTGGACATGACCCTTTTTTTCCAGTGGTTTTATTTTATGGAAACTGTGTAGAAGTGACTAATTTGTAATATTTTGAGATGTAATAGTTATGTCCTAATTCTCTAAAACTCTAAACCTGAAAATATCTTCAATGTGAATTATTTGTTTAATTAAATATTATGTAATGATTTAAGTCCAGGTCCTTATATGGATATTACTACCCTATGAGCATGTGTATCTGGCCTAGTGGACTAAGTCTAAGGAGGCCATCGTCATTGATGAAATGTCTATTGTTGGGGAATTCACTGATGTCTTTTATAATGAATTGAATGGTCTTACTCCTAGAAGAGAAGTTGAATTATGAATTGATCTTATACACGGGGTGTTCCCAATATCAAAGACTCTATATAGAATGGATGTTGTGGAGGTTGGGGAGTTGAACAAACAACTATAATAGAATATAGATATAGGGTTTATATGGTCAAGTGCTTCACCATGGGGTGCACCAGTCCACTTTGTCAAGAAGATGGTTGGATCAATGCACATTTTCCTCAGTTATCATGAGCTTATCAAAATCACAACAAATAAAAAGTATCATCTCCCATGAATTGATGAATTGTTCGATCATATGTGTAGATCGCAACACAAATCCAAGGTAGATAAGTAGTTGGGATATTATCAATTAATGGTGAAGAATGAAGATATCCCCATGAATTATTTTAATACAAGATACGGGCACTTTGAATACATAATAATTATTTTCGGGCTAACTAATGCGCCATCAATCATCTTGGATATGAATAATAGTTTCATTAAATATTACCTCGACAAATTTGTGGTAGTGTTTATACATGATGTTCTAATATACTCTAAAACTGAGGAGGATAATGAGATTCATCTAAGAATAGAACTAGAGACCTTATGGAAGGAGAAGCGCTATGAAATGTACAAAATTTGTGAGTTTCAGTTGAAGGAGATCTCATTCATGAACTATATCATAACAATCAATGTGATATTTATGGATCCTTCCAAGATAGCTATAATTGAGTGATGGTTGAGGAAAACATCAGTGACAGATATCTGTTGCTTCTGGGTGTTATATGGATATTATCTCTGATTTGTGTGAAATTTATCATGATTTTCAATACCTTGTAACAAGATTACTCGGATGTGAGTACTATTTTCATGGAGTGATGAATGTGAAGAGCGCTTCAATGAGTGAAAAATGAGGTTTATCAATGCACCCATACTCACATTACCCACAAGTGGAGAAATTTTTTTCATATTTAGTGATTCTTTGAAGTAGGGTATGGGTTATGTGATGATGAAGAATGATTATGTGATAGAATATGTCCCAAGGAAACTGAAAATCCATCAGAAAAACCTTCCCATGTATGATCTGGAGTTGGCAGTTGTGATCTTGGCATTGAAAATCTGGCGACATTATCTCTATGGGAGATGTGTTAGATATATACTTATCATAAGAGCATCAAAATATATATTCACATAGAAAGATATTAATATGAGATGATGACGATGGATATAAGTCATCAATGATTAAGAGTACTCAATCCATTACCACTTGGGAAAGAGAACAAGTTGAAGGATGATCTATATAGAAATCATCCAGCGATTCTTTCAATGATGAGAATTGAGATGGATCAAATCGTATTAGATTTGTGGAGGATTGACAGAGGAATCATTAAGGGAGTAACATCATAAATAATTTCTCAAATTATTTCTCAACCATACCTCTTCGAGCAAATAATGGATTCTCAAAGAAAGGATGTGGAAATTATGAAAAGGGATAAAGGTATCAGAAAGTGGTAATCCCCAAAGATCATGGTTGACAAGGATGGAATTGTAAGATTTGGTTCATGATGATGTGCATCATATGATCCAGAGATAATAAATAATCTTCAAATTGACGCACATATCTCATCCTTCTCTATTCATCAGGGGAGCACAAAGATGTATCGATATCTCTTAGAAAATAGTTTGTTGGACAATATGAAAAGGGAGATTGCTGAATGTAGAAAAAATTTCAAAGTATGTTAGAACGTAAAGGCTTAGAGGAAAAAGTATAATAGGATGATGAAACCACTACCCATACCAATATTGAAGTGGGAGAACATTACCATAGACTTTGTCACTAGAATTCCAGGGAAATCCATAGGAAAAAATGCTTTATGGGTCACTGTGGATCTTCATACAAAGGCAACTCAATTTATCACGATTTGATTGGACTTATAATTGGATCAACATTCACATATTTACATCAAAGAAGTGGTAAGACTACATGGAGTACCACTATCTGTTATAACTGATCATGATCTACGATTCTCTTCAATGTTTGGGAAACATCTCCAACTTTCTCAAATATCTAAACTGAACTTCAGTACGGCCTATAAACCTCAAACTGAGGGAAAATCTGAGCAAAATATTTTGACACAAAAAGATATATTATGATCATGTTCTATTGACATCAAAGGACGGTGGGACCAACATCTTCCACTGGTTTAATTCTCCAACAATAACTGTTTCCACATGAGTATATTAATGACATTATATAAATCACTTTTATTGAAAAATGTTCATAACACCTCTGTGTTGGGATGAAGTCATTGTACATAAGCTACTGGGACCTAAAATACTCAAAGAAATGGTAGAGAATGGGAAAACCATTTAGCATCATATCAGGGCATACCAAAGTCAATAGATAAGTTATGCAGATAACTGTCAACGAGAACGTGAATTCAAAGTTGGAGACATGATATTTTTAAACATATCTCCATGGAAGAATTTTATGATTTTTAAAAATAATAAGATTTTATTTCCTAGGTACATCATCCCCATCGAGATACTTGATCATGTTGGGGTTGTAGCCTATCGACTAGAAATTCCACCTACCTTGGAGAACATACATGATGTATTTCCAGTATCCCTCTTATAGAAGTACATACCAATCCCTTATAGTGTACTCTTTTCAAATGTGGTACAGTTAGAGGATGATACTTTTTATGAGAAGCAACTAGTGATGATATTAGATAATAAATAAAAAGTTCTATGAAATAAGATTGTCCCCCTCGTCAATGTGTTGTGGGGAAACAACAAAATTGAAGATGTGATGTGGGAATAAGAGGAAGTAATTATGAAGAGTTACCCACGTCCGTTTTTGTGTGGGAAAATGAAATTTTGAGGGAGAAATTTCCTAAGGGGGTGAATATTGTAACAAACCAAAAATAAATTAATTAAAATTCCACGTGGTCTATTTAAATGACTTTTTATGGTTATGTAAAACGTATGAACTTATTTGGTTTTATGTTTTGGATTTCTAAATACCATTCTAAAGTGAGATCATTGCTAATATAGCTATAGTAAAGTGATCACCTGATTATTATAAATATACGTGTTTAAAAAAAATCCAATTTCCTCATACAAATTATGTGATTGTATCTTCCAGTAGACTTGACCCGTATGAAGACAACTTTTCGATGCTCGAAAAGAAGGTGGTGTAATTGGGATTTTCTCTTGACCAAGAAGAAGGTGATCATAATCACATGAAGCTTGAAAGGAACAACCTATGGGAGAAGTAGATGTTGATAGTGATTACCCTCGGAGAGATGTTATCCAAGCCACTCATAGAATATGTCACCATTGCTTACCTTACCCTAAGGTCTTATATGGGGGTTATAAGGGTTTATGTAATTTTACCTTATAACTCTGATTATGTACATTATTTTTGTATATATTAATAAATATACATGCATTTTTTTACATTATAAATTGTTTTTAAATCAAAAATAGTATTTTTAGTTAACATTCAACTAAGAAATATATTTTGATAAATTAATGGATATTTTAATTAAATAATATTTTTATAAAATATTATTATTGAATTACTTTTTATATGTATAAATGATCTTATAATTTTTATGAATACAATTGTAATTTTTATTAATGTTTTAAAACTGTTTTTGTCAAAACCCTTAAATTTTCATTAAATACCAGTTTTTATATAAAAAGTATAAAATTCACATATATAGAAAAATATTTAGATAAAATGAATATTATTTTTAGAATCAGGATGTCAAAATTATCCAATGGTGATTTTTTCATAATTTTCTGAGACAGTTGCATTGTTTAGTGAAAATTAAATATTGTTTAAATATATAATGTGTTTTATGAAATTATAATGACCCAATAGTGAAGTAATAAATTAATATAGACATTATTTTAGGCCAATATATTTTTATCATTAAAATTATACGATTTTAGGTTTTTTGATTTATTTTACAAAGCTTTAGTAGACCATCAAAGACTTATAAAACATTTCAGATTTTAAAATTGATTTCCTTGAGAGTGTTACTCACCTCAATATAAGCAACCCTATTATATTAAGATGTTTGGCCATTGTAATTATAAATTATGGTTTCCCAATCCCCTTTGAAATAAACCATGGAAAACCAATGGGCATGTTTTTTGTTTTGATTTGTTTAATGTGGGGTGTCCCAAACCTATATAATAAAGAATTCCCCTCCTTTCCTATATAAACCCACCAAATATCCCACTTCTTCTTCACTCTATGACTTTTGAGTTCTTACCACATATGCCCTCCACTCTATATATTCCTCCCATGGTGCCCCATGTTCCCAAGAAGCCTCTCTCAAACCCCTCTTAAGACTATGTGATCACATATCTAATTATGGGATTCCTTCCATTCCTTTTTTTATCTAGGTTTCTTAATGTTGTATTCGATTTTATTTTCAATTATAAATATTGGGGTATGATTTCAAAAATCCTTATACATTAATCTCTATGTTTTAATGATGAGATACATCATTCTATCTCATTGATGCCTTCCATATATACTTGTTACCATGCTGAAATTCTATAATGAACATCTCTCTCCTCATTTACATTCAAGTAAATATTTTGTACCATGAATCTAAATTACATTAAAAATGTAGGGAAATGTATCTATATAACCCCCTTATAGTCCATTGTATGTAAATATGATGATAAAACCCTTTCTATCTCATCAACCATTTTTATGAATTCTTATGTCACATCGTTACACTGCTGAAATTGCACCATGATTTACCAAGCCAATGTAATTTTGTATTGAATACCATTCCCATTTCTATATCAAAGGCATTCAAATTTATGCATAGTTAATTATTTTTTAAAGAGTTTAATGTATGAATTCTACACTCATTTATTTTGGAATAAATGATAATGGTTAATTAATCCATGGTTAATGGTCCATGTGGCACACTTATACATGAAATGAAACGATTAAGAAGGGTTCACACTTATAGCGCTCCAAAGCATTAGATAAAGTACAGTATCATGAAAATCATGTGCAATGAGTTTGGAATCATTATAATTCATCTGAAATGAGGTTGTACTCATGCTTCATTTTCAATAAGTGCTTACTCATTCTCCATGGGAAATGAACCTTGGATCATGCTAATATCATGTTAAATGTTGTTCCCAAATCTCTATGTTATGTTTAATCATGCATTTATGTTTATGTTTCTCTTGGACTCCATTGTTATGACCTTTTACTAACATATATTGTAATATTTATTTTAAGCTTTGTTTAACCCCTTACTGGTATTTATAGCTCCCCCTTTTCTTATGCATGTACTCAGGTTAACCCATGCAATGCTAAGTACGAGGGAATGTAGTGGTCATGTAACTGAAGCTTTCAATAAGATGATTTGTTTTAGGTTTTTAGTAGTTTTCTAATGTTCCAAAGAACCAAAGACAATATAACTATTGAACATTTATGTTGTATCAATTGAAGGTTTTTTGTAATAAATTATGTTTTGTAGGTAATAAAAGAAGGGTTTTCTTTTTTGGACCAATACTCATTCCTTGAGTGAATTCCAAGTTATTAATAGAATATCATTTTGTGGGTTATTCCATCAAGGTTCACCTATAATATATCCCTTTCTACTTGGAAGAATCCTGATAGGTATATAATTCTTAGTAATAAATCATACTTTTTATTGCACATATTTTTTGATGGATATTATATAATTATTCTCATATTAATTATAAATAAATTCTCCCATCATACTCACCAAAAATATAAAATTAATTCCAAAAAAATAAGTATAATATTTACTGATACCAACTATAGTGACCAAATCTAAACATATTTTTATTACACATCATTTTTAATACATAGTAAGTAAATCTAATTTTTTTTTTAAAAATATACATAATAGATAGTTTAGGGTATTCATGGACTACATATATATGAAAAATATATTAAAACGCATGTAGATATTTCAATATATTTTTTCAATATTATACTAAAATATAAATAATTTATATGATATAATCATATTCATATCCATTAGAATAGAAATATATGAAATCAGTATTATCAATTTCTCAAAAGTGGAGATGCTCATTAAAATGTCATCAATTGTTAAATCATAAGAAAATGAGGCAACAAAATTTAAAAAAAAATAAATTTTTAAAAACAAAATTTAAAAATAAGATTTATCCATGTATCTTGATAAAATAAAATTTAATGTGAGATTAACAAAATTATACCCTATCACAAGAGTTTGAATGGGAAATCATGGGAAATATTACCTAAGAATATGAAAATGACATTGGGAAATGGAATTACATTGAATCATAACATATAATGAAAATATAAGGCAAACATAAAAAAGGTAAACATACCATTTTGAACATATTGTTCCATGTACACCTATTATATTTTTAAAAAATATAGAATTTCCACCTTTATAAAAATTGTGGATGAATCCTATATCTAGAAAAGTCCTTGTGGAACATGATGCCTGCAACATCATGCATGTATCAATAGGCACGCGACATGCCTGTATCTCCAACATCCAAAGTTACATTTCTACTTGCATCATATATCTACAAAGGGGATTTATCGTTTTCAGACCATGGTCTTCAAAAAATATCAATGAATTTTCAAAAATTATCTTTAAAAAAATCCATGTGTGTTGAAGATTCATTTTTCATGATATATAATACCATATAAATGAATTAGATAGAAATATAGGACTCGACCAATAATATTTATTTAATATGTGTTCCATATCATATAAGTAAATAATTATATCAGGAAACCCATGTGAATACAATTTTGTTCATTACTAAAATCAAAAATGATACACGAATTGAAAATTGGGATTTATAATACTTCAATATGGTATCACCAAAATTATCTTCATAAATATAAACGATTGATACCCAACATTATATCAACCCAAAATATATTTTCATATGAAAATTTCTAAGGAGACTCATTAAATATAATTTTCCTAGAATTAATTCATATAGATATATAAATTAATATGGCAGTGAAACCATTAGACATCTTTTTAAATGGTTCATGATTTCTATAAAGGATAATGTTATGGAACACGTTATAAAATATTTATAAAATTTTGACATAAGATAATTGAAAAAATTATGCATAAAAATTTGTAAAAATTATATATAAATTTATATATTATGTATTAGAATAAAATTTTTTATTGAAAAATATATTTTTTTATTATCATAGGAGGTTAATCATTTTTAATTTCTCGAAATAACATTTTTGAAAACTATAAGATCCTAACTATTAATTGAGGTATAAATCCACTAAATTATAGTATAAATATTTTTTTAATTTCTGTAATAAATAATAATTATTTAAGGAAGGGTTTTGTAGTGTGTAATGTTTATTTGGAGGTTATAACTATAGTTATTAGAAGAATATAAAGGGCACACAGCTAGTGCATGGTTAATAGTAACCATAAAGGTCAAGAATTAGACCCCCATGAGAAGGAGATTATTTTTATACTATGTAGTGGAGTGTACATGAATTTGAGAAAACTAAAAAAATTGTAGGACTTATCACAATATTTGTCAACACATTCTTCTAACCATTTGATAAATTATACTTGGGGTGTATAATCGGGTAGTGATTATGCACAAGAAACCCATGGTATGTCCACTTTTAGTAAAATTAATAATTTTGAATATCCAATTGTATGCTGATTGACCGTATTTCGTCTTTTTAATGTTTCTCTCATTATATTGAATTCCATTTTCATGTGAGCTAATTTGGAATAATTTAATGGAATTATTCAATTTCATTTCTTTTTCTCATTATATCCCAATGAAATGATGAAAACATGATGGTAAATATTCTAACCACAAAATTTGGTTGGATTATACATTTTAACTGAAATATTCTTACAGATATATGAAATTATAATTGGAACATAAAAAGTGTAGGGCAATATAATATGTGAATAAATTACCCACATAACTGAAATGTGACAGATATATATATACGCACACACACACACACAAATAATACTTTTTAATTGTAATTATTAAATGGAATGACATACATTAAATGTGGAATAAAATTTATATAGAATTATGAATTTCCAATATAACATTCAATTGGAAGTCCAAATACCACAAACTCTTCTATAAGGCATGATGCCTTCACCCGGAACTAAAATTAGTAGTAGGTTTTGGGAGTTACTCTAGTATTCTATAATAATAATCCATTTTATGTATAATTAGATTTAAGATAATGGAATGTGTGTGTTTACATCTATATAAGAAGAGTTTAAAATAGTTCTATTATTCTATCTATGATCAGTTATGTTATGAAAAATCAATTTGATAAAGGAAATTGGAACTATAGATATATTCCTCTTTAGTGATCTTATACTGAATTCCACGATGTTGTGGTTGACCATGCTCTGAATATGGTAGAACATACATAACTTTTATTACCTCCTAAAGTGACACTAATGAAAACTCATATTATATTGGATCTATTAACCAATTCATAGTTTTTGAGGGTATACTATAATTCCTACAAACTATGTAGGGTTCCTAAAATGGAAAAGGTAATAAGAGAAGTTCAATAGTATAAGAAACCTACTTTATTTGTCTTCGGTGGATCCAAGCCTAGTGTCATGGATAAAGGCCACACTATCTATCATTGATATTCATGAGAGGCTACTTGGGAGAGGGGGAAAATTTTCTATTTATCTGATTTTTGGATTCAATTAGATTTTTTGAGGTGTCCTAATGAAGGCAATACAATATTGAGATATTTTCTTGAGGAATCATAAGTCTATTTTTTGTGATGTCTTATACCAATAGAATTCAGTTGATGAAAAATGTATCTTGTTTATGAATTTGGATAAGTGTACTCTGTATTTTATGGACAAATCAGATGACTTCTGAAAACCCCAATGAGTCATTCCTCCTATTTTTTGGTGATATGTTGACTTGTTTGAGGCCATTTTAGGAAGGCCATATATAGGATAACCAATCCCATCTTAAATAATTTATTTATTCCACAATATAAAAAATAGTAAACCAGGTTCTCATCTTGTAACATATCTCGTGGGAGGATGAAGGTGTGGTGAAAAATATTTTAGTTACGAGGAAGAACTTTAGTTCCATTAATGGAAAAAGTTTATTTTTTAGATTTTGCAAAACGGTAGCAGTATTCAGAGCGTGTGTTTGGGTAGCCAGGTGACATGTCATTAGTTTTAATACATGGGATGCACAAACCCCATGATTATTAAGGACACATTAGAGTGTTGGGATTGTGATAAGAATTGACATCTTTAGTGGTCTTTTGGTATCATTCCTCTAGTTGTTAGTGAGATAGGTATTTAGTGTCTAAAATTTTTATGTGAAGATTAATATCCCCACATAAATAAGGGTTCTAGAGTAATATAGGATATTCAAGACGATGAGGGTTTCATGAGCGAGATATCTATAATTCTAATATCTTGTGATGGTATGGAATATATGCTCAGTGTAGTCAGGTTATATCACAAGACATCAAGTCGGGCCAAATATATGTTGTACGAACATCACCTGAGGAGAGAATTATCAAACCGTCTATATCTCATGGTAAAATTTCTTTATCTTCAACATTAGTATTTGTTTTATTTTATACAGGCTCTTCAAATACATTTATATTCATCACAATCCTAGAAATAAAATAACTTGATATTGATTATTTATTTTTAATGAAGACTCAAAATAATCCATTAGATATGTGATAAAAGAAAGTATAATAAGTATAGAAGTTTTCATGTAACTCTCCATTGTACATCAGGACATAAACCTAATCATCCAATCATATATATCTCATGTAAAACTTAGGTTTTAATTCTATCAAACCATAGATTTTTACACACTGGGGTTACTTATTAAAATATCTATTATCCATATGGGCCAACACATGTTCAATCAGTGTTCTTTTTCATCACCCTCACACACACCCTTGGAATAATCCATGAATGTCACCCATCTTAATCAATTATTACAAGAAAATACTATTTGAGCGGCAGTATTTTCACAACATTTTGCAAAACCGATGCAAAAAAGCCACAACAAATTTTTTTTTTAAATATTTTTTATAAACGATTTCAAAACCTTTCAAAACACAATTTAATTTTTTTGCCGATGTTTTTAAAAAACCCCACGCAAAATAAAGACAATTTATTCAAAACCTCCACAAAATTGAAGTTTTTTTTAAAAAAATATTTATTTACTACTTATTATTATTTATTTACTTTGTATAATAAAATATAAATTATTATTTATAAAGTTTCAATTAGTAATTATTTATAATTATTAGTTAATAATAATTTTAAACTAAAAATACATCTTCAATAAGTGAAAAAATATACTTCGAAAGCAGATGATTGTAACTTCTAATCTGATAGTCTATTTCTGCTCCACAACAAGTCAAATATAAGCATATCAAATGAGTTAAAACCATGTAATATTTTAATCATGTGATATTGAAATGAGAAAAAAAATATTCAAATTTCAGAAGATGAAAATTGAACTTAGACATCAATAAATCATAAATTTTAATCTAGTATTTTGTTTGGCCTCTAGCACATATCAAATCGAATCCTGCCACGATCTCTACATTATTCAGGTTTGGTAACTATTATATGAGTATTGTACATCTTTTTAGTCTACCACAAATACCCAGAAGACCTCTAAAATAGAGGTTTTAGTTGTAAATCCCGATTTCTTAAAAATTTAAATGGTTATAACCTTCGATCCAGGTCTTCGTTTCACATTTAACACATATCACATCAAATACCATTTCCTGATCTTTGATCTGACTTGTTGTGGAATAGAAAAAGGATTCCCAGATCAAAATTTCTTGTCATTTCATTGTTTTTAGGGTATTCATATGTTCTTAGAATTTTGTGATATATATAAATAATTATTTTTTTAAATTTTTAAATTTTTAAATTTATATATATATATATATATATATTTAATATTAATTAATTAATTTTTATTTATTTATCTATTCTTTATTTATTAATTAATTAATCAATTTAGCAATTGTTAAATATAATAATGTATCTACTAATTTAATATTTAACATATATATATATATATATATTATTTAGTTATGATGTACGCATTAATTATAAATTTATTTTTAATTTATGAATTCATTATTAATTTAATATTTAATATTAGTTTATTATTCATTATTAATTATTTTATTATTTTTCTATTCTGTATTCATTATTTATTAAATAATTATTTATTATTAGTTAATTATTAATTATTAACTATTCATTATTTATTTACTAAATATTTAATATTGAATACTAAATACTAAATATCTAATTTTAATTATTAATTAGTAATTATTAAATATTAATTAGGATTTATGATTTATTAGTTTTTAGTAATTATTAATTACTACTATTTATTTATTATTTATTTAGTTATTTAAATATTTATTTATGTGTTTATTCTTAATTCTTAATTCTTTATTCTTTATTCTCTAATATTTTTTCTTTTTAATTTGTTATTTATTATTAGAAAATAATTTTTAATTAAAAATATTAATTTATTATTAATTTATTATTCATTTGTTTATTTATTATTTTGTTAATGATTAATGATTATTTGTTATTTATTAATTAATTATTTATAAATAATTTATTAATTATTTTTAAAATTTAAAATTTTAATATTTAATTATGAATTGTTAATTCATAAAGATATATTATTAATGATTAGTTATCAGTTATTATTAATTATTATTTATTAATTATTAATTATTAATTATTAATTATTAATTATTAATATTTAAATTTTTTATTTTTATTATATACTATATACTATTTATTGTTTATTATTCAATATTTATTATTATTTATTATTTATTTATCAATTTTTTTATCTATATTTTATTAATTTGTTATATATTTATCATATATTGCATAATTTTTATTTAGTTTATTATTTATACATTTCTTATATATTATATATTATATATTATATATTATACTTTGTATATTATATATTATATAAAGTATATTATGTATTATATATTATTTATTTTCTATTATATGTTATATTTTTTATATTAAATATTATGTATTGTATATTGTATATTATCCATTATATATTATATATTATATATTTTATTTTATAAATTTTAAATTTTAAATTATATATTATATATTATATATTATATATTATATATTATAAATTATATATTATATATTATATATTATATATTATATATTACATATTATGTTTTATATGTAATATATTATATAATATGTATTATGTATTATATATTATATATAATGTATTCTGTATTCTGTATTATATATTATATATATTATACATTTAGTATTTAGTATTAAATATTTATTATTTTATGGTTACTATTTACTATTTACTATTAACTATTTTGTATTTTGTATTTATTATTTATTATTTATTATTTATTATTCACTAATTTTACATATTATTTTTTATGAACCATTTACTTCCATGTTATATATATATATATATATTATTCATTAATATTCTATTTAGTAATTAATAATTAATAATTAGTAATTAGTAATTATTAAATATTGATTATTGATCATTCATTATTGATTAATAAATATTGATTTATATTTTTTTAGTGTGTATCTATTTATTATATATTATTTGTGTTTATAATATATATATATATATATATATATATTAAATTTGATTTATTGACAACATGAAGTGCCCACTAGAGTAGTGAAGTCATTAGAGAATAAAAAAGGGGTATGCCGTTTAAATCTCACCCAATGTAGAATTTCTATATATGGCATTAGAATTTGCATAAACATGGACTTGTGCCTAGAGATAAGAATGATAATTTTATAAATAAATAAATAAATAAATCAATCAATAAATCAATCAATCAACAAAAAGAATAAAATGAATAAAAGTAATAAAAGTAATAAAAACAATAAAATGAATAAAAGGAATTAGAGGATTAAAAGGATTAAAAGGATTAAAAGGTATAAATGGAATAAAAGGAATGAATTTAATTAAAGGAATGAAAGGAATAAAACGAATAAAACAAATAAAACGAATAAATGGTAGAAAAGGATTTAAAGGATTCAAAGGAATAAAATGAATAAAAAGAATACAAGGAATACAAGGAATAAAAGTAATAAAAGGAATAAAACTAATAAAAGGATTAAAATTAATAAAAGGGAAAAAGGAATCAAACGAATAAAAAGAATAAATGGAATAATGGAATTAAATGAAAAACACCTTCATTGTCGACCCAATACATTAATTCTAGATAGTTCCACTTTAATTAAGTCTGGGTAATGTATTTGATAATAATTCTAATGACCTGACTTACGTAAGTCCATGTACCTAGTCATTTATCCCCATGGGTCTCATGTAATACCATAGTTCCCTTCCAAACCCACCATAATCTATTATCCCCACACCCCAATAAATGTCATTGGATCTCACACATCCTAACAACTACTCAAGGCCAAGAATTATTGGTTTTATAGATCTAAATAGGTAGCATCGTGAAAATAAATTTTTATGTTTTCACATGGATTTTACAATTTAAAATTTTATGATTCCAATTTATTGCGGTCTTATACATTTTTAATGGTCCTTTGTGGGTTACCCTCTAGTACGGCTACCCGACTTGATCCAACAAATATACCAAGAGAGTTCCTAAGTCCAATGGGCTTGCAGCTAGTACATGCACATCGCATAGAAACCAAAGGGAATAATTTCAGATAACCTAAAATATTATTCATGGAATATATACATATATGAAATAAATAATGGGAGAAAAATGAATGATATATATACTATAACTGAATAGAAGCAGTGGTATGGGTAAAACATGAAAGCCTTAAGATACTCAAAGGTAGAAGTCCTATAGCAAATTAGGAAAACCAAAACCAGAAACCCCTAATATATGTGATATGAGAAAATGATTAAAAATATCACCACAAAACACAAAAAACATGTTTACATTATCCCCATGACTAACTAAAATTCCTTTCCCTTCCCCAAATCAAATTACAAAACAAGGTTGACACACTATAAAAGATGTATGAATTTTGTTATCATATCAATCTTAGTTTGACCCCTCTCCAATTTTCTATATCAAGTATATACAAATAAATCCCATAATTCTCAACTTATATAATATCATTTAATGATATATATATATATATATAATATTTTTTATTGAATTCATGGTAAAAAAATACCCATTTTTTTATTATTCTGAAACCATACAAGTAATATAGATTCAATGCATCTCACATCTATCAAAAAAATTAACCAAATACAAAATTTTATAAAATAATGACATGTTAAATCACACTAAGGATATCTATTAGATGGAAATGATCGATCACTTACACCCAAAAATTGATTTTTTTTTATAATGTCCATAAACATACACATATAATCAATGATGTAGAGGAAATCCCAAGAAAGTAAACCAGCCCAATAGCGTGTAATATTTTCTAACAATACATGATTAAGGGATAAAACTAACACACTATGAGTAAATCCCTGAAATAATCAGTGAAAGATCCATATAATAACACATTCCACTCATGTACCCAAGGATTACCATGTTTAAAATTAACAAAATAATTTCATTACCGAAATTCTTTGAAAACAACTTCATAAATAAATTTTATGATATATAAAAAATCCTTTATCCTTTACAAAAACAATTATAAAAAATAGTTTTTTAATGAAACCCATTCAATCACCAAAAAAAAGATAAATCCTTCCAAGTCATTTATTATGCTTTTTATAAAATTATTAAATTCAATTTTCATACAACAAAATCTAGAAGTGGAACCACCAACATCATTTTGAAGTTAAAAACTGCCTATAACGCTATCCACACACCAAGAGGGAGACACGAACAATAAAAAGACCATATAAATGAATCCCAATAAATAAAATCAATTATATATATAAAATTATTAGTGTGTATTACAGATCAAAACATAATAAAAGGAACTCACACATCATACCACAATGAAAATAAGTGATCACCCCCAGAATAATATTATCCACTATATCTAGATGGTATGAAAGAGAAACACCATGCCATGATCACATACACATAACCACAACCCAATTCATCGAGCATAAAAATGTAATGAATAAGAAGAAAAGTTATTAATCCAAAGAGTTGAATCACAACCAAGCCATTTATAAAACACTAAATGAAGTGATCATGAGAGGATGTGAGTAGATAAATATCCTAGAAGAGCGTAGGGTTTGAGGTTGGTATGAAAAAGATTGAAAATATTACGATTAAGCCCTATTTCACATAAAATCTAGAATACATGTGTTTTTTTACATCGAAAATAATTGATTTACAACAGGAAGTCCACAAAACTCCTCTATGCTGAAACATACAATGTCTTATGATAATTTATCTTAGGTGTATTATTTATAATTTAAAATGGATTTATGGAGTAAACTTCTTTATACTAGAAACTATTTTCATGTCGTGGTACCTGTGACATATTTATGTCATAATATTTGTTTGTAGTATATGAAAAAGTATTTCGTGATGCACCCATCATATGCTCTATAGAAAAAATCCCAAGATATTCAGGTTTCCATTTAAACACTAGAAACAAATCATATAGAAAATAGAGGGTGTTACATTTATAATGTTTTTTATAATATCTATTGAATAAGACAGTGCATCCCTAGGATGTTATGTGAAATAATGGTTCTCAGGAAATAGTATAGTCCCCTATATCCATAAAAATTATTCATGCTCAAATGTATCTAAGAATCTGATTCGTGTTGACATAATACTCTGAACAAAGGAGTATACTTCCCATAAAATATCCTAATGGGGTTCAATGATCCCCACTTATTAATCAGTAATAGAAAGATAATTCAATAAATGAATATATTCTCCATATATGAATTTTGGATTTATATGTATTGAACATCCAAATATGAGATATATTTGAAAAATTATTGATACACATCAATTGAGGTAGAAATTATAAATTATATGAAACCAATTCAATCCCATCAGTGAACCAAAATAGTACAACATATCCTTAATCAATTTTCAACTATTTAATAATCTGATGATGACCCAAACCAGGATAAAAATTCAATAAACAACAATTAAAATTGGTTTACTCAAAATGTAAATTTCAATTATGAATATATGATTTCATCATACTGAAATTTTTATCCATGTATCAGTTCTTATCATAGATCCTTGTAGACATATCATTAGAAAGACTTAATCCCCTAAAATAGGTATACAACACCTCTTCCAAAACATGTGGTGACTAGAAATTGTGACTACATAATTCCTTTAAGGGAACTATTGTGGTCAACAACTGATAAGAGATATTATTAGACTCCCTAATTAGTACTACATGTAAATACCTTGATCCTCCAAAATCCATGAAAGAGAAACATTAAATAACCTCAAGGATATGAATAAAATGATATTTCTAACCATATGTATGTGGATGAAAATATTTTATCAACAAAACATGAGTCACCATCTCCTCAAGAAGAAACTTCCAAAATATAAATGAGAACCTAAGGTCCTCGACTAAGAAAATATCATAAAGAACCCAATATAATTGCATGATATTTGTTACCAATAAGATACATAGATACCCAATTTAGTAGTTCCCTGATTATAGTGAAATAAAAATAAATTCAAAATTATTAAACTAGAAACCATATAGTATTCGTCCCATGGTGAGTCCATACAAAATCAACAATAATGTTCATGGACTTATTATTCCACTTCTATACTATAATTTCATGAAGGAGTAATAGAATAAATTGATTCAGATTCTCTTCAATCATCTGTTGGATGGTGTAATAGTGGGAACACAATCTAAAATTTACATTATACCTGGGCATAAGAAATTTATTTTCAAGGTATAATACATCTTCATAGTTCCCAGAGATATTTTCTAAAAAGAACTGTGATATTCATGAAATAATTAATTCTGAAAAAAATAATGGTATTAATAATCGATTATGAAATGATAAAATACTATCAGAAGGGAAAGACAACCAGAAATTGTTCCCCATTCATATATTGTTTCTATGAGTACTCGGAATGAGTATTCATTATTATGGATTTATGATATAGGATATAGGGTACATGATGATAATTTAAAACTAGTCAAAACCATAACAAAATTATCCCCATGATAATACATAAGTAACTCTGCATGTACCCCATTAGTTTTCACACTTTATTTAATTAAATAATATCTTGTTATGGAGTTTTTTTATGTAGTGAATACATGATAATATTATATTACCTTAGGGTTTATAATTATTTGAAATCTATCATCAGAATTTATTACAACCATTATCTATATCTGATATTTTTTATCTATGATAAGATATTTATCAAAATCGTAGAGCCATAATAGACCACAAACATATCCCAAAAAATATAATAACACCACAATTTATGAGAATTCATTACTATGAATAGATCCAAATAATACGAGGGTTAATTAGTATCAGGTATTTAATGTTGATTAAACCCATAGGATTATGTAATATCAAATTAATAATTTACATGAGAAGCTATTTTAACTCACCAAAAGAATTTTCAAATTTCTCATCTAATTAGATCATCACCGCTTTCATGTTATGTACACTGAGGGGTTATGAACACTTCGAGAAATCATTGGAAAACAACAATAACATCTATGAATAACTAAGATGAACCAAATTACAAAGGCGTGTTATGGATTCTTCTAGTAATTGAAACCATTCACATTCTCATGATCAACTATAATTCTAGGTTTAGAAATCACTTTCCCAAAGAACAGTAATTCATGTATCCAACAAATATATTGTACAATATTTTCTTAAAGTTGGTGTTCTATTTATGATATCCCAAATTAGATTCATGTAGTGTATATTATTATACATTTATCTCAAAAAAAACCATGACGTCATATATGAAAATTAAAAAACGTGTTGAGAAACCGATGTAATATCCATTTCATGAATTCTTGAAAAAAACAGGTGTTTTTTTTCATAAAAGACGTATAAAGATAATCAAAAATGACATAATGTTTTCAAACATAAAACCTATAGATATCATAATCTCTACCTTTTAGTAGATGATGTACTGATATAATATCAATTTTAGAAAACCACATTTCACCACTACTTTAGTGCTTCAACAGTTCATCCATATGATGAAAATTTTACTTATTCTTAACTGTCACCCAATTGTATTGGTGATAGTCCATAGAAAATCATATTGAACCATTATCCTTCATATAAAAGTTAATGGGGGAATCCCATGTTGAAATACTAGGGTGAAAATACTTTATATTTCAAATCATCAAATAGTATCATGATATCTTTTATCTTGGTAGGTTACATACAATATGAGTTTATTGAGATTTTCTATAAACCTAAGAAATGATCAATCATAAAATATACCACCCTCTCTACATAAATACAATATAGGTTATCTAAGAATCACTTATCAATGTAATTCAAATCCATGATAAGATTTATAAAATAAGAAATATTTTATATATAAAAAATATTGTAAGAATAAAAATCCCCCTAATCTCTGGTTGAGGATAACCTATATAAAAACCCAAATAACCATCTCTCCCAAAAACTCCCAATATAAGGCCCCAAAAATGTAATTTATGAACCTTTTATTCGATAGTGTGTATGAAATGAAACACCGAGCGTATAAAGAAATATAATATCTAGATAAATTATAATACATTTACTATTTTAAATAGATTAAATATATTTAAATTCCAGAAACATTGAGTTACTTTGAGTAATGTACAAGGGTGACCTTACTTGATGTCCTGCGTTACACAAAATGGTGAGTTTTTCAAACCATAATATATACATAAAATATAATGAGATATAAAGTATATATTTAATTAGTAGTTAAGAATATATTAAATAACTTATGAAAATCATGGTTTATAAAAATATATATTTTATTAATTGGATAAAAATTAATAAGAAATTAATATAATATTCAGTTGAATATAAACAGAAACTTCTTATAAAAAAATATTTATTACGCAAAAAAAGTTGTTTTACGGTAATAGATTAAATTAACTATAATTAGGGAATCATATTAATGTAATATAATTATATATTCATTCCAATAGTTTTTATATGAATCCATTAGGTTCTATAGTCATATCGTAAGAACAAAATTTATTTTACATATGAAAACCGATAATTTTATAAAGGTAATTTACAAGATTTTAACGGAGAACCCATTTAGATTATGAATTTCAAAACATTAATCGATTTAATAGGTCCAAGTAAACTTCATATTTCAATGAAATACATAATAATTAGGTTATGATCATTTTGTTTTATATTTTCGTAATACATTTCATTTTTTAAGGAATAGATAAAAATATTTAATTTCACATCAAAAATGCATTTTCATATAATTTATTAATAATGTTAAATTCTAATTTTATTTGGTTTTAAATATATATTATAAAATATTTTTATCAATTAAATCATTTCTTTTCTTTAAATAAAATTTACTTTTAAATTGATTAAAAAACAAAAAAAAACATTTGAATGCTTTTACATTAAAAACCCATATTGTCGTCCCTCCTACAAGATTAAATATAAATAAAATAATGCCAATTTTATGATTGGAATTTGGAAAAATGGATTCCAGATTCTGAATAAACTAATTTATAATAAGAAAAACATTTTTAAACAAAAATAATGGTGAAAGTGATTAAAATTAATTACTATTCTTAAGGCCAAATTAAGATTAATAAATGACTAAACAAGTCATTTAGGGGACCAAATGACCTATCCACTTGTCCAAAATCCCTTATATGGAGAAAATTGCTATATTTACCTACCATTATTTATTTTGGTTGGGGTTTCAGGACTTTGGTCAAATAAAAACATGGGTACACTTAACTAGTTTTCAAAATACACAGTGAGTCATTTTCCTCAATTATAAAAGTCCACCATCTCTCCCCATTCCTAACACATCTCAAAGAAATTATTATTGGCCATGGTATTCTAATATAACTTCAAAAATTCCCATAAAAATACCTTAAATCCTCTATATAGTCATATATCCATGCATGCAAGCCCTTCGACGTACACCTAAAAGAGTTACCTGATTAAGAGTTAACATCCTCCCTTAATCTTTTTAGTTTTATCTCCAATATCCAACCCCCAATTCATTTTCATTATATGAATATATAAAAAATTTATCTTCAATATACTATTGTTTTTTTATGATAAATTTTCTACCTAAAATAACACAAATTTCAATCTAATGGGTAAGAGATATACTCTTTAGTTGTAAGAAGAACTATTGCCTCCCAAAAAAATGATTGTTTAATTTTTTCCATTACCAACTCTCGTGTTGGAAATTACTGTGAAAATATATTTATAAATTATATATATGATATTTCTTATGTCATTATACTTATTTAATACTTTTATAACACATACCTTTAATACTTACCATTTCTGTTTTGATACGATAACATCATTTGAGTATGTGTGGACTATCACCCCCTCAAAGCGATGTAATTAGTTCAATGATATATGGAATGTATAAAATATGATTATAATTAAAAATATTAGACATAAAAAATATATATTATATTAATTACATAATTTCCTTTCAAGAAATATTATATATATCATTTCCTTTGTAACCCTTTGACACACTTAAAAAAGTGATCATGTCATTTGTTGACATTTGGACCATCACCTCCTCGACATGATGTAATTACATTTACATCACAAGAATTATATATGTAATTATATATGATTATATAACATCATATTTATGATATATTCATAATTATAGAATTACATAGTGTAATTTACCTTCTTTCCATGATGATCATTGAAAAATGGGATTGTTACTCCATGAGGGTAACTGTGTTTCTTTTTTCTTAACCATATTTAATCATTGGTTTTAAATGAATAAAATTTGTATAAATATAATAGTTATTTGAAAAATAATATTTTTTAGATTATATATAATTACACCTTTGACCATAGTTGACACACCGAAGTCATTTTTGACACATAAATTGAATTTAGTAAAAACACCCCAAGTATACATAATATTTTAATTAATTGTATATGACATGGTAATAAGTGAAAAAAAGTAACGATAAAAATGAAATAGGTTATAATGAATTTATATAATTAGAATAAGTTTATTATAATTGAATTTAATGGAATTTCACCATAATGGAAACACAAGGTATGAGTTTCGTCTCAATTTTAATTTCATCGAGACATATTCATTGTCTTGAATCATGTTTCTTTTATATGGTGTATATATATCCAATTTTCATGAAATATCATTAATCTCATTACTCTCATGATAATATAAATTTCATTTTATTTTATTCCTTCATGGGGCTTATGATATTAAATGTTTCAAATAAGAATAAAACACAAAAAAATGTTTGAATATTGTTTTCTTCTAGGTTAAATTTAGGGAACAATCATTTGAATTCGAGGAAATCATGTTTCCATTATTCAATAAAACATTTAATTTTCTTCTAATATAGTAATTCATGACGTTTTTTATGTATGTTTATCGTTTTTCCACTATTAGGAACTCAAAATGTTTTATAAAATGTTTTTCTAAAAAACCAGACATTATTTCTCCCTTTAGTCAAGGAACATGTTTTCTCCTAAAAATATTGATTCATAATTTTTTATAGAAGTTGTTTTTAAAATGATTCAATAATGTATTTTTTACCCTTTTTTATTTTTTAAATAATTTCAATGTAATCTTCTTGTTGCGTTCTGAAATATGAAATTTTCTAAACTGTTACCATGAATAATTTTTTTCCCCTTGTGTGAATTATATAGATTTAATGACCGCCATTTCCGACATATGGATAGTTTCGAGTCCTACCCTTTATGCCTTAATATTCTTGATAGTCATTGTGACGCCATCATCCACTGCCCTGGAGCTAAGGAAATTTTGTATAAATGGGGCCCGACTTCAGATGCTTCTTTGGATATTGCCTCTGACCTCCCTGATCTTCTGATGCGTTAGTGTTACCCTATTTCACCATCATATACTCGTTCTCTTTTCACCCTAGCCTGGGTCATTTGGGTTTAGCGTAACGATGTGGTTTTTCACCACGTTCAGAATCCTCCCAATTTCTGGATTGAATGATCCATTTCATGGATTGAGGGAGGGAAGGACCACAAAGGACATGTTATGCCTAGTGAAACCCCCTCATGTCCCCCTCATTGGAACCCCCCAATGGAAGGGAGTCTTAAGCTTAACATGGATGCATATCTCCTCAAGGATGGGCTTGTTGGTCTCGGTCTCCTGGCCCGCAATCATCTGGGGAAAATCATTGCAGCTAAATTTTAATCACATCATGACTTCTGGGAACCTATAGTTGCTGAGGCCTCTGCCATCCTTGCAGGTATGACGCTCGATGTGGGACATGGATGGGTTGATATCATCATTGATTCGGACTGTCTTACAGTTATCGATGCTATTAACCACAAAGACGCCAGACTATAGTCTTTTGTCTTCATCGTCAGAATAATTCGCTCGCTTCACCAAGGCTTCTCTTGTTGCACCTTATCCTTTACCAAAAGGAAAAGAAACAATGTGGCCCATCAACTGGAAGCCTCAGGCCCCTTCGATGACAACCAGCTCTAGCTGGACAATTTCCCTTCACGGATTTTCATATGTACGGATACTGATCATTGACATTAATGTTTTATTTCCTACTTTTAAAAAAATGGACATTCAATTTCCCCTTATTACCCAGATCTGTTATCATCGATAATTTCCTTTACTAAATTGTATATCATTTTTTTATATAGTGTACACATTGAATTTTATTTGATTATTTGGGTAAATATTGATAAATCTTTGTCTTTTAATCCATATAGATATTTGATAAGGCACATTGTCAAATCGATTATTCTCTATAATAGGTATGATTTAGATTTGTAATACATGTTTGGGGACTAGTTACAGATATCCCCTCAATAATGCAGTAGTCTCATGGAATGAGTAATTTGGCCAGTTTCCTTAAATGTGTTTTTACCTGATATGTAGTAACACGTATTGTGAAAGTCCTTAATGTTAAATGTATTATTTACCTATGAATCATGCCATACAAAAATAAAGTATTTCCATTATTTAGTTTCCGTTATTATTCAACCATCACATTTCTTATCCAAATATCTATGGATACATTTCATTTTTAGTTCATTGATTAAGTGGAATGTGTTTTAGTTTCATACCATTCCATAATGACTTGGTCTTATCTAGTTATTTGAGTGGTATATGTTTATATGTGTTACCATTGCATATTGATTATATAATTCCATCTCAATATTGATTTTATAGAATGTGAGTTCAGTTATTTACCATGTCATAATTATCCATATCTTTTATTCATTATTACATCCACTACATTTTTCCCTTACTGAGCATTTGAGCTCAACCATATTAGGGTTCGGTCCCCAGGAATGCACGATGTGTACTATGAGTGATATATATGGATTTATAGGATGGATTAGAGTTATAATCAAAATAATTTTTTATAAAGGCTAAGAAAATTTTGTAATTAGTGTATTCGTTTCTCGTATATGTATATGGTTTACCAAGACTACTTACCCGATTGGTTTTTGGGTCCTGATTCCTTATAATAATAGAAATTTAATTATTAGTAGACACCTAATCAGAGAATTATATGTTGGGGTTGCTACAATTGGTATCAAAGGGAGGTTTATTAGTAACCTTCGAAACTAGATTTTTAAAATCATAGTTTAGAGAAAATAAATCTAATGTAGAAATTGATGATATGTGTGTAATAAAATCATAGAATTTTATAATGTTAGAGTTTTTTTTGGATCATTTATGAACTATATCCATATCATGATTTAGATATTTTATTGATAATTTAAACTTTTTTCACTATGAATATTTTTACTCACACTATTCTTTTTAGGTTTTAGTCATGGGATTGAAATCAAAAGAATCAAGTTGACATCAAATTTGAAGGAAAAGGTGGTGAAAATGAGAAACCAAATGATGTATTAAAAATAGTGAAGGATGTAATGTTTATTCCGGATAAATTTTATTGAAATAAAATTAACAACATAAACACTTACTTACTCTTGAACGCTATAATAAAGAGAAGCATAGAGGATTATAAGAGCTCGTGTGGTGGAGAACATAAAGAAAAGAAGTATTGATTTCCATAATGCAATAATTGTGTAAGGAGACACCTAGGAATGTGTCTCAACAAAACATTAAAATGTTATTTTTTGTGTAAATAAGGTAATAAAGAAAATTATTTCCAATTAAAAATAATGAGTATACAGGAATGAAATTGTGCTCATCCTAAGAAATATTTTATAGTTCTTTGTCATAAGTGTGGGAAACCTTGATATTACCCTAGATAATGACATATTATATATGATAAACTCTAGAATAAGGAAGGATATTAGTGAAAATAATTGTATGAAGTATTTATATATTAGGGTTGTATTAAAACCCTTAGTTAAAAGGCTATTTAGTGATTAACCAAAATTCAACGATGTAAATCATAGTTATTTTTGTAATAATATTAATATGGTCTTAGAAAATGAAATCATAAAAGTTTGGTGACAACCAATCAATTATAGAAAGTTCATGGGTTTGAAACCCATGACTAAAGAACAATAATATTTTCAGGCCAACCACTGACGTACTAAATTTCTTGGTTAATTTTCAGTTTTTTATTTAAATTATATGATTTTTAAATGTTAATGATGAACCGATATATTAATTTTTTAGGATTATTGATTAATAACTTAGCCATATTGTTTTCTAAAGATAGTAAAATACAAATAGATATACTTTTAAATATTTTATAGTCCTTGTGTCCCTTTTATAGTTTTTAGAGCTTCAAAACAAAACAATCATTATCGGTAAATAATTTTTGATAGTAATGGAATGAAATATAATTTTATCGAAGAAAATCAAATAATTAGGATTATTCATTTGAAAATTAATCCAATAATTTAATAATATTTCCTTATATTGTTAGGAAAAAATAGAATCAACCAAAATTAGGAAAATGACTTAGAAAAAACAACATTGTCATAATAAATTAATTTATATTGAACTAATAATCTTCTAAATCATCATATATTTATGGATTTGAGGTCAAAAAATTTCTATATATAATTTAATTGTTTTTATTTTTGAACTCATTAACTACATATAAATATTTATGATTTTCCTCTAAGAATATACGCCTATTTTCCTCTAACATTGTCCAACTTTGAGACCAAGTTACATGGTAATCCATGTGTCCTTTTTGTATTCCATTCTCTCTTTTATAGAGGATGGATTTAAACTCTTATCAAAATGTGGGATTTAAAACGTAGGAATCATCAAACAATATATCACCCTGATCATGTTTGAATTGATGGGATTCCATTTAAATAAGATGGGGAGAGTGTAAGACCCCAAAAATCTAAAGTTGTATTCTTGTATTGCATAGCGTGTTTGACACGCGATACCAAGTGCATAAGATAATTTAATATCTAGATAAATTAGAATATATTTACTATTTGTAATATATTATATCAATTTCAATGCATAAAACATTTAGTTAGAATGAATTACACACAAGAGTTACCATTGTCGATGGATTACATTACATGGAAGACCGAGTTTTATCAAACAATAATATATTTTTAAAATATAATTATTTATAAAATAGTAGTTTAAATTGTATTTATGAAAAGTAATAACTATCCTATTAAAATTATGGTGTATATAAACATATAAAAAAATAAATATTTACTAATTAAATAAAAATTTATATAATAATCAATTGAATATAAAGTGAATATTTTTATAGAAAACTATTTTATGGTAAAAATTTGTTTTATGATAATAAATTAAATTAATTACAATTGTAGATTTATATTATTTTTAAATATACTATATATTCAATAAAATAATTTATTATATTCCTCTTTTAGGTTTGATAGACATATGATAAGAAGAAAATCAATTTAAACATAAAAACCTATATCTTTTTAAGGTAATTTTACAACCTTTTAAGGGAAAACCCATTATAAATATGAAATTTGACACATTAATTGATATAATATGTCATATTAAACTTTATATTTTTAATATAAATATAATAATTATGTAAGGGATAATTTTTTATAATTTTTTGAAACATTTCATTTTTTGACGAATAGTTAAAAATACTAAATTTTAGTTGAAAATTGATTTTAAATATAATAATTTTATACTATAAAATTTAATATTTAATTTTTTTAAAGATTAATTGAATCAAATTTTAATCAATTAAAACAATTTATTTCATTGGAATCAATCTCAATTTTAAAATGATTATAAAAACATAGCCAACATTCATACATTTTATTTTAAATAACTGAATTGTTGTCCCACACGTGGGATAAAATTTAAATAATCATCTTCCACTTGTAGGATTAATATTTGAGAAAATGGATTAAATATTTGTAATCAGATAAATTTATAATTTATAATTATACCAAAATTACTTTTTACCAATAATATTAGAGAATGTGATTAAAATTAATTACAACAGTTAAGGAAAAAGAAATCTTAATAAAGGACAAAATCTTTCAGTTAGGGGCCCAAATAACCCAACCACATGTCCAAAACAAATTTCTATCCAAAATTAGTCCATGAACATGCCATTATTTTTTGGTTGCTTTTTTTTAAAATGTTTCTAGCTAAAAATGTTGGTACGTCTAACTTGTTTTCAAAATACTTAGTGAGTGTTTTCCTCATTTAAAAATCGAAACCACCTCCCCATTCCACAGACCTCTCAAACCACATAGGTTTATCCAATATCTACTCATATATCTTCCAAAACCCCTCACCTCTATGTTGAATACTACATATGGGTAGAAATCCTTCTAAAGAATCCTATTGAAATACATCATAAATTTTTAACTGATTTAGAGGAGAAATATTTTCTTAAGATTTTTAATATTATTTATATTATGAAACCCTAAAAAAATATAATTCAATGATTGTATTAAAAACAGTATCCTAAATATACTAGTATTTTATTATGGTAACTTTTTAACCTAAAATTACACACAATTCCATTTAATGGTTAACAGACATATTGTTTCTATGTATGGTTAACTACTACCTCACAAAACAGTGATTGATATTTTTTTCTTTCACCCCCTCTCATGGTGAACATAATGATGTATGTTCTACTTATATATTATATATATGATATTTTTTTTATGTATTTATAGTTTTCTTATAATTTAATACATTTAATAATTTAACTTTTTTGTTAATATGAAAACATCATTCGAGAAAGTGTGGACTACCGCCCCCATAAATAAATGTAGTTAGTTCACACAATACATGTAATGTATAGAATAATATTATATTAAAACATACGAGACATAAAAAATATATTATATTGATGAAATAATTATCTTTTTCGATATATAATATATATAAATTTTCATTTTTAACCTTCCAAAAAATTAAAATGTTATAACATTATTCAATGACATGTGGACCACTTCCTCCTCAACATGATTAGGTTCATTTTACATCACAAGATTTAGATATTTAATTATAAATGATTATATTAAAAGTAATTTATTATATAATGATCATTGTTTAAAAACATATTTTTACTTACCTTCTTTCCATAATTATCCTAGAAAAATGGGAACATTACTCATTTGTGTATACGATCTACCATATCCATGAGTGTAACATTGTTTCATTTTTAATACCCATATTTAATGATTGATTTTTAAATGTATAATATATATATAGTTATGTCAATTCAATTATTGTGGATATGTTATATAATTCCCCCTTTGATAATATTTGACCCACCAAAGTTATTTTTGACACATATACTAAATTTTGTGAATAAAATCCAACGTAAACCTCATTGCTTATGTAGTTGTATAAAAAACGATAATAGGTGGAAAAAAGTTACGATAAAATTGAATAAGGTTCTAAAGACTGTATAAAATTAACATTATATTATTATTTATTAATTTAATGTTCGTTCACCCAAATGGAAACTGAATGTAAGGAATTTTTTCTCAATTTAAATTCCGTTTAAACTTAATTGTTTTTATGAAACATGTTTCATGTATATGGTGTGTATACAAACGTTTTACATGATATATCATGAACATATTAACAGTTAGGATATTATGAAATCATTTAATTTTATTCCTTCATGAGGATTATTATATAAAAGTTTTTAAAGTTATATTAGACACATTGGAATGTTTAATGATTTTTATCCTCGATTATAATTTTACTAATCCTTAATTTAAATTTTAAAAAGTTAAATTAACATTTTTCAATAAACTCATTAAATTTTCTCTCAACTTGTAATTGATGACATTTTTAATGTATTTCTACCCTTTTCCAATCATTATTACGGAAACTATTTTAGAAAATTCAATTAAGAAAACCCATCATTATTTATCCTTTCAGTCGGAGAATATGTTTTCTCCTAATAATAATTTTTTTTGAAAATGTATTCTATTTTTTTAAATTTTTTGTAAACTAAAATTATACAAATTTTTTTGTACCAGTTTTTGAAAAGGAAAATTTTTATCACATTCAAAATAAGGATTTTTTTTTATCATTTTACCATGATAAATGAATGTTATTTTAACATAATATGATAATCATGAATTTAATTACCATCACTCCCTAAAAGTTTCCTTTTAATTTTTAAAAGAATAATTTTTAAGGAAAATTTTCTTTAGTAAAAATTTTATATATGTGGGGTTTCAAAAGTTTTTTCAAAGAAAAAGACTATTTTCTTATAGAAATATTTTAAAATATCTTTTTATAAAATATCAATTAATAAAAAAATTGTACTCATTATTTTACTCCACAAGGTTTATGATGTATTGATACCATCTTTAATAATCCTCTAGATTATTTATGATTGGTTTAAATAAGGATAGTAATAAAATTCACTTACTTGGTTTCTTTTTTAGCCCCCTTGAAATATTCAATTTCCTATGATTAAGGAACATTGAATTTCCAAAAATTATTCATATCATTTATCTTGGATATGTTCATCGCCTAAACTATAGATCATTTTCAAATGGTGTTCAATTTCAATTTAATTCAATTATTTGGTTAAATATTTATAAATTTTTGTCTCCTACTCCATATGGATTTTTGAGAAGTAATATTTTTAAATCGATTATTTGATATATGATTAATATGTTTTACTTTTACTGAATGAGTGGAGCCCAATTGTAGATATCCCCTAGAGGCATCGATAGCCTCTCGGGAAGAGTCCTTTGGCTTGAAAAATTATATGGGTTTTTAACTAATATATTGTAAACCATATTGGGAAAGGTATTTAAAAATATTTTACCATGTACCTAGGATATATGGTGTTCAATAATTTAGAATTTCCCACATTTAGTATTAGTTATTAGTCATCCATGATATTTTAAAATGATATATCAATGGATATATTTTATTTTTAGTTCATTGATTATATGTAATGTGTTTTAGTTTCATAAATTTCCATAATGATTTTTCATTATCTAGTTATTTGGATTACATGTGTTTCCATTTATTAGCATGATATATTGTTTATGGACTTCTCTCTCACTATTGATTATATGGCATGTGAGTTCAGCTATTTTCAATGACATAATTATCATTCTCATTGATTCATAATTACTTACCCTATGTTTTTACCTTACTGATCATTTTTGGTCTCCATTATTATGTTTATTTCCATAGGTACCCAATAAGTGCACTGTGAAATATATGTCGGGATTTACTAGATGGATTTAAGTGACCCTAAATTTTATTTATTTAGAAAGATGGAAAAAAGTTTTTTAATTAGTGTATTTTTTTCAGATTGAGGTATCTGGTTTACCAATACTACTAAACTGATCGATCCATCGGGGATTGATTCATTGTATTCATGTCAATGTAATTAGTATCAGACACAGGCTCTGAGACATCTTGGGACCTATCACTACATGAAAGATATATTATTAGATTTATAAAATGTAATATGTCGATGATAACAATCAATATCAAAATAGTATGTAACTAGATAATCCATCTCAATAATTATTTTAAACAAATGAATATAGAGATTCATAATATCCTAGAACGACTATGTGTCATCTCTCGTTAAAAAAGAATATAATCTACACAATACATACCCTTTCCTATTTCTATGACCAATTTCTTGCTTCATAAAATAAGAAATTATATCTTTTTATACTATAGTATATAAAATAAATGGAAAGACGTAAATGATTGTAATACACATGGATATTATATAGATGTCGCAATAAATTATGAAAATAATGGAACCTATCACTAATTCTAGGATCGCATCACCCTCGGTAGTAAAAACATCCTTTGTGTAATTATGATTTTCTTTTGCGTCATGTGGCTAGATCCTTTAGAAATTGGCGGACATGACTAAAATTCCTTTTCTATTGTGGATAATGAACCATGACTATAATGAGGCATAGACATGGCCTGGTAGAACATCTATATATATATCTATAGAAACGACTATCATTATATATTGTCAGAGGGACAAAAGATGTATTTTTGGTGTCCCCTACCATTACAAACTAATATGAGGTTATGGAAACAATAGTATCTATAGAAAATACGGAATATGGGTATACTAAAAATTACTTCCTCCACTACTCCATAAATTATTATGCCACGTCCTCTTCATCCCCTTGTGGCACTGAATCGAACCATGGGTGGTAGAGAAGTCGAAATGTAGCCAATAGTTCCCAACATATACAAATATAGAATAATATCCATTTCCCCCATTCAAGCATAGGTAGAAATCATTAACATATACATGTGTTATTCAATATTAATTCACCATACTAGGGGGTACGTATGAAGTGTCAATTTATCATTATTATCTCCCTATGGATAAAAACATACATCTTCGATAATCTTATTGTTGAAATATGACACTAAGAACTCTTTAAGATATATGGAGATGAAATATAGATATATTTCATTCCTCAAAGAATCTAGTAAGAAATTACAAAATGGAAATATCTTGAAATACTTCTTATCAAATCCTAGGTGTACACTCACCTATAACATGAAATTATACCACTAGTTTTTATGTACATCAAGTATAAATGTTGAACACTTTTTTTATTTCCATAGGTGTATCCATTAAAAAAATAATTTGATCAATTTTGAATGTCATGTCCTCAAACTCGTTGGGTTCCAATGTGACCTTAAATAATGGGGGATTATCAGGCATGAATACTAATGATTAATCTCAATACCCTGCAGATCCTGAATGTGGCAAAAATTATGATTTATGTACTCATTGTATATCATAATACATAAAAAAATAGATCACATGATACACTCTCAAATATTCAATATAATATGATGATTCCGTTGTGAATCATCATTCAAACCCTATTATAAAACCTCAAGAATATGTCTCAAAGGAAAACTACAACACACAAAAAATTGATTAATTTTTTAGAAGATTAGTAAATAGTTTTTAAAACCAATAAATAAAATTGAAAAACTTATTTTAATGCCATAATATATCATATCGGATACTCACAATCAAAAATATATTGGTAACTTGAGTTTCATCGAGGTAAGTTGTATCCATAAACTCAATAAAAACTAATTCTCATCTTTGGACAATAATTATAATGTCTACCAATATCCCAAGACTATAAATATCCATTAATCTATCTTATTTTTTTAAACACTGGTTCAAGATTTCCTCTAGTAGTGGTACCCAAATATATCAACAAAAAAATAGGAATTATGTTATCGATCCTCATAGACTAGTGACTACATCCAAAGAATCAAACAAAAACTAGATAGAATAATTTATTACTTCCTGAAACAACACACATCGTAATATAAACTGTGCAAAAAAATATTGAGAATAATATTAATAATATAATCGTTAAACAATGATAATCTATAGTATTAATAAAACTTTAATTCTAGATAATACATAAAGATAAACTTCAACATCAAAAAATAAAAAATAATATAAAATCATTACATTATTTGAAATGTGGGAAGTGTTCCACCATCTCTCCACCGGCTACCCATACCTATCTGGAGAGAATACCACTACATCACTATGATGCATTTCCTATTTCTTATAGAATAAATATGTTCCATACACTACAAAAAAAAGTGTGAAATGTGTGTCCTTTATAGGCTCAATATAATCCCACTATGGTGATCCATATCATGTCTCTATGAAACAATGTAACAGAATTGATTTTTATAAGATCCAAAAAATAATTAGTATTTAAAAAAATTTAATATCGAAATCATTGTAAATAAATACCACTTTTAACTTACATCTAAGAATATATTTGTAAGAAAATTTGAACACTTATCAAATCAATCAAAAAATTTAATCAAATAAAAATATTACACTATATAGAGAATGTATAACATTCTATGGACCACTATAGTAATTCTTGATGAATATGTAATAACCCAATGTAGAAAACCTCATGCATTAATTATTTTAACATATGAATTGAATATGTGGATAAAGGGAACACCCAATAAATTTTACCCCCTAATAGTTTTATAAAATTCTAAAGGAAAATATTTCTAGTGAGTAAATGAAAAAAATCTCAATAATCATCCAGCTAGTCTAAAATTATGATGCTTATTGATATACCATAAAAATAATTACCCACAACATCTGATGGGATACATTTCACACATCATTCATCAAATCCACTTTATAAATAGAAGTATTTAAATCCATTTTCTGATTCATTATAAATAAAATATAATTAACCAACACATGTGTAAATCCATAATTTCACAAAAACCAATTTATACACACAAAAATCCATAAATGATCTTCATTTATTTATAAAAAAATTAGAAAAAAAATTAATTCAATGTTCATGAACCTTTGGTTATAGATGGTGCATATTAATTCAATATTAGGTAAAAAACTACATGCAATGGTATCCATAACCAATTATAGGAATGTTAGGTCAATAGTGGAAGAAATAAAAATGATTTCAAAAGAAATTGAATCAATTCAATAAAAGATATTGTTTGTGGGAGGATAGATCTAAAGAAACATCACGTAACTCACACACTACACTACAACCAACACAAAGGATATCCCACAAAAGAAGATCACACAACATTTCTAGACTGAATGAAATATATTTATTGACACAATATCATAGATCTGCAAGAATAGATCAATTCTATTGTCAAAACAAATGAAAATAACAATCATAAAGGTTATTTTCCTAAATAGAATCAACATATCCAAGCATCAGTTCAATTACTATTAGATGAAATATAAAATATAATGATACAAAAAAAACTCTTAGAGGAACCTATAGTTCATATAAGGTATTAATAATTTATAATAATATTTTTTTATGTTTAATAACATAAAATATAAAGGTCTTAAGGGTGTTAATTCATAAATAATATATTTAATTTTCAATATTTCCCAAATCACGTACATTGGAAATTACATCTCATTATCTCAAATTGTCCTAGGAGAAATATATAGGATATAAAAAAATCAATTTACCTCATAAATGAATTAACCCCACAAAATATTTTCATATACCGTTCAACCTAATTTATTTACAATGTAAGATAATATTTTACGATAAAAAACATCATTCATGAATTGCAGATCCAAGGGTCTTCTGAAAAAACATTATTACCTGCCTATGAACTAGATTAACATAGTCATAAATATAAATAATGGTGTTCCTATTATCCATGAATTTACTATATACGTGATATTGTTGGGAATCAATTATTTTGGAGTCTTTTTATGAAAGAGATTACAAATTTTCTCTTCCTTAATGGGATTGTCTGGTTAGTATTCTATTTCACCCATATACACTACAATCATCAGAGGGTGTCATTAAAACCACTTGAGTGTAGTAAATATGTATATAAAGGATAATTGGATTTCTAGGAATGTCCAGTTGGGCCTGATAATCATGAGATAAGGGATGTTTCAGATCATATTTCTATCATTTTTCTAAATTATTAGTGATTAATTTTGTTCGAATACTCTCTAATAAGGAAATTTTCTTGGGATGACCTCCCTAAAAAATTTATGGGATACAAATCATTATAGAGGTTGAGGTTCCTATAAATATATAATGATAGGACACGAATTATTATCTATTCCCCTTATGTGATGTATTATAATGTGGTTTAGTAACTCAAGAAATAATTGTAGGAACTAGAAAGAAAATAGATTGTACTACCCGATACATCTCTATGGTGATAACTTTTCCTTTTTTCCTAGAAGGTGGATGGGAACATCAAGAATTGTGTAGATTTCATGGGGATGAATGAGATTATAATTATGAATCTATATCCACTAACATGAATAGATGATATCATTAATCAACTATGTAGATTTTTGGTTTTCTCCATTATTGATTTGGGGTCATTCTATAGTCATAAAATGAGTTAGAACCTATGATATACCATATATAACATTATATTACAGATATATATTATACGAGTATTTGGTAATGTCTTTAAATCCCAAAAATTATCAACATATTTTTGTAGTCTTGATGAATTAGGTTTTACACTCATATCATGTTTCTAATATAGTTAATTCCATGGAAGCTATGTTTTTTATACTCATAGACTACATGATCTTATTATACATTGATATAATTTATTGAATACATTGAGTGTGAACCTTCTATATGATAAGTTAAGAAAATCACATCTAGATTGATATTTAATGTTCCTAGGTCACATTATGTCATAATATACAGTAAATATTGATCCCGAAAAAGTGATATCTATATATTTCTATGATAATCTCAATAATTTAAATACCATACAGAGTTTATTGGGACTAAATAGTTATTATAATATTTTTACTGAAGTTATATCATGACTTATAACACCTCTTACGGGTTGGATAATGGATGGTGTTAAATTTTCTTGGTCTAAATAATTTTCATAGGCCTTCAATGGGTTTATATGAAGACATACCTCCAAACTAATCATGATTCTACAAATTCCATGTAAATACTAAATAATATATATTAGGTATCTACTATTAATAAGATTTATATTTTAAATAAAGATCAATGAGTTGTAGAAAAAATATATCTTATGTTGACTATATATGAGCATAAATACTCGACACACTATCTTGAGGTAGTTGTAGTCGTTCATCCATTGCATTGCTATGAGAGATATTTATTGGTAGAATGATTGATTTAATACATGTATCTTAAATTACACTAATTCATAATCACAATGTGTTTCATGAATCATTTAAATCTTATATGGGTTAAATACTTTCCGTATTTTAAATTTAGTCTTTCTTATATGCCTGGAAAAGGTGTTTTAGTGGATGATTCATTGATTAGAAATTATAAGACACGCGAAATTATAGAATCCAATGGTGAGTGATAGTTAATGGATCTAATTTCATATACATATCATGAGATTTAATAGTGTCACAATAATAATATTATATTTTATTAAGGAACGAATGATTCACCTCTGGATTGTGTAGCGTGGAATCAACTTTTTGATCCTGAGAGATTGGTCTTGATGGAATGTGTTCGAGTTGAGGATATAGTGCGAGGTTGGGTCATTGAAAAGGATAAGAAATTTCAAAATCACAGTCATTTTTTTGGTACCTTGAGACACTTTAGAGTATCAATGGAATGAATCACATAACTAATAATGAATTGTACATAATAATAATTACATGATTTATCTTGATATTCACAACTAGTATTGGTGGTCGAGGATGACAAAGTAGATAGAATGTTTTTTACATTGTGTTCCACTAATTTGAATGTTACGGAATAGTAGTCCCCTTCAATATTTTACATATTTTATATATTTTGTATTAGTTATGGGATGATGTCACTATAGATTTCTTAATAGTTTCACGAAATTCCTTTTAAGGCCGTGAAATTCAAGGATTAATTATGGATATAGTAATTAATGTATCCAATTTCATTACAATCAAATGACCGTATAAATTGATGACAATGGATTGTAATAGGTTATTTATATTATATTCCATTATAGGATACCATGTACTATCATATCAGATAGGGATTCAGGTTTAAAATCATCATTATTGAAGGAGTTAAAGATAGATTTGGTCTCACTTTCACTTTTGAGTACAAAAAATCACCCCTAGACTGACATTTAGTCTGAGCATAAAGTAATGGATTCAAATGACATGTTTTGGTCATGAATAATTTGGGTTAGTGTTTTTTGGGAGATATATTTAACTATTTCTTATTGCACATAAATTAATATCATTAATGATACCATACATATTTCTCAATGTGGGTCCCTCTATGGATGGTGATGCTAATAACCTTTATGTTGGTTAGAGGTGGGAGGGTATCTCTAGTGGGACCTCTTCTCCAAAAGGACACACAAGAGTAGGTACATCTTTTCAAACACAACGTGGATACAAATAATTATTGGAAGAAGTCTTGAGCTTCTTATCACTACCGAATGATGGAGTTGGATGTTATAGATCGATTCTTCTAGTGTGATTCTCCATGATTGGATCATATATTAATTTTTATGGAAGGAATGTAATATTCTCTCTTCATCAGACCATTCATGTTTATAGAGTGGTCTAGAATAGTAGTATATTGGTTATCTCTTACTCATAGAAATAAGTATGTGAATGATTTTTATAATGTTACATAGATTCATTGTTACTCTTAAGACCCCTCTCATTCCATTGAGGCTGGAGAGGTTGAGTTAAAGGAATAATCATTATATATAGAGTATCATATTTTTATTTTGGATCCAAGAATAAAAGATCTATTAAGAAGTAAATTCCTTATAGTATGGGTTATATAGTAGTATGACCATGTATATGATGAGTCTTAGTAGTGAGAGATTGATGTATGTCTATAATGACTGAAATTATTCTCAGATAATTCCCAACAACCTTCAGGGAAACTTAGAGATGATTTGATTAAAGGAAGGGATTCTCTATAATCTGGTTATTTCGATGACATATATATACATTAAATTTTAATTTATATATCTTGTATTAAAAATACGATAACTTATAACATAATTTTATATGGTTCAAAATAATATAGTACTTTTTTAGATTATGGAGCTCTACTTTTTGGTAAATCATGTAGAGACTCATGGTTGGAGCACGATTAGAAGTAAAAATGGATCTCAACAATTATGATCCCAATGGGAATTATCCTTTTTTGTTTTATTATATGAGGGAGGAATCATGGAAATGTGAACCCCAAAATAAATAGAAGGTATATGCCACATAGATATTTAATGTTTTCCCTTAACCACAACCTAGTCGTGTGATTGTCAATATGGAAATTGAAAATCGATATGCTTAAAAAAATAAACTCATATTCCAAGCCATGTTAGGGGTTCTACAAGTGAATGGTGACATTAAAAATTAGTTAATAATAGTTAAAAAAAATTAGGTCAAATAAAGATCCACAATAAGATGATATGTATTACCTTTTTTCAGTTAAATACTTATAACATCCTTCTAACTTTATTACTCCCACTCACAAACACCATATATCTATTGGGTTTACTCATTTAGTAATCCTCATAGGCGTTGAGATATCATCCATATCAAATATTTGATTCAATCACCATTCATCATGTTAAATATGAAATTGTATTTTCATTGGTAATTTTATTTTTTTCTTTTTTTAACTTACCATATTAAATTCCATCATCATACGAGCATACATTACCTATTTTTGGAACCTATTTATATTTATATTGTTTCATTCATTCCAACATGAAATAAAAGATGAAAATAGATTCAGAGTATTCTACCCATCTAAGGTAGGTAGTATATACATTTTCCCTAATAATATAGTTTTTTATATGATGTGTTGTTGTGTTATGGAGATGTCCCTTTGTGAATTACCCCTAAAAATTAGTTAAAAATATGCAGTTTGATTTTCCCTAAATTTGGATATCCAATGGACACTAAATTTCTTCGTTGATGATTTTATACCTTGATTCAAATAACTCTTTTTTTTGTTCATTATAGTCTCATGAACCATGTTGAATCGTTATTTGAAATTAAATAACCATTGATTTGTGTTGTATTTTCACTTTCTATAAGGATATGTATGATAAATGAAGGATATTTATGTGGAACATACCACAAGATATATTCTATATTATTTGAATTATCAATTGAATGACCATGTCACATAAATCGAATAACTAATAGATTAAATTGGTTATGTTACGTGGGTTTGATTGAAAAATTATTAAATTTGTAAAGACATAATGTTTTAGGGAAAATATTTGTAGAAATTAGGCATGATGTTCACTATTTTTTTAAATAAATGGAAATGAGATTTTTTATTATTTATTGTTATCTATCAGACATGAAGATCAATATTTATTATTTCCTATTAATGGATGAAAAATTCATTTTTTATTAAAATAAATGATGGAAAATAACCTTTATATGGTATAGTTGAAATTAATTGAATGGAACTCCATTAATGTTTATAAAATAATAAATTTTTGTGGACATTCTAGAATAAAATGAATCATGTCGTGTCGAACATGTATCTTGTTAGGAACCAAAGAAAATGTTGGCGGTTTTTTAACTCATTTATAGCAATTTTATTTTTAATTTAACGATTTTTTATATACTCACAAAAAAATTATATATATACATTTTTGGAGGTATCTTTATTTGTTTTAATCACACCATTTTGGGCCCCTATTTTTCACCCGTAAAAAAATCGTGGTTGTTGGTTTGAAAAAAGGAAAGTAGACTATTATGGAAACATGATTTTCTATAATAGGTTGATGTATGTGAGTAGAATACCAAGACTGTTCCCTTAATGATGTTGTAGACATATTTTTGACTCATTTTTAATTTTTTCTTACAATGTATTTTCTTTAAACGTTCCCCAATTTTTTTATAGCATTATGAAATGAAAATTTGTTATATGAGAATTTATGTTTCATATATTTATTATGATTATCTATATGAACTACATCCACTATTAATTATTATATTAAATACAGTTTTGTTTAATATTTATTTCACAATTATGATCCTCTCTAATGATTAGGTTATACTATCCCTATAATACCATATTAGGCCCTTGTTGCTAGTTGATAACCTCTATAATACCGAATGGCATGTTGAAGACATTTTACTGACTAGATTAGGTTACATATGAGTGAACTGGTCCATGTACATCAATTGAAAACATATCATAAAATCTGTAATACAAAATAATGCTTAAGGTAGTATACGGTAATTTTGATGGTCACATGAGATAAGACATATTGGTGTTTCCACAAAACAAGTAGAACAATATTGGAAATGAGAAATATTTATATGGAATGGAAATTATAATTAAATAGAATGTGAATAATTATTAAAAATTATATGATCTAGTGATGGAAATTTATTTATATAATTATTTTAATTCAAAATGTGATATTCTATATGGATATAATGTATTATATTTACATCATCAAATAAAAGAATATAATTTTCTAAAAAAATAGTAAAAATTTATACATAATTAGTCATGTACAGTCTATGATTCATGAAGAGCACAATAATACATCATTAACTATTAAATTGAAACCTCGTCAAAGGTATGATATTTGACTGATTTTTAATTACAATAGATATCATGGAATGATAAGATGAATAATATAAATTTATAATATATAAATCACAATAAAAAAATGTTTTTAATATAAATAATATTTCAATGATGTAAAATATATATAAATAAACCCTTTCTGTAAATGTAAAATTTGAATAAAAAATACTTGAGGTATTCCCTAAAATGTAAATTTGAATATCATTAATTAAACAATATTAATTTTATTATTAATATCATGATGTAAGTGGATTATATAAAACAAATTATGTGTACCAATTTCAAACATGCCTCATGGAATTGATGTTTCGTTCAAAATAAATTAAATCATCAGTACTATTCAAATCAAAATACCATTAATGATGAAAAATTATATAAAAAATAAAACCCCATAAATTAAATTTATATGCTAAAAAACATTCATTACTTTGTAATCACATCATATCAATGATAGCATGATTCACAATATGAAGGATGTATCATAAAATTATATTTTAGACACAAAAACCTATACCTTAAATCCAACATAGTTGAAGTGCTCAATACTGCAATAAGTAGAAAAAAATATCATTGAATATAATTCCTAAATTCACATGTATCATACCTTATACAATTATTATTAATAATCTATCCAAAATATTTTTTTGGGTTGTATTTTATTTGTATAATTGACTGTTATGAATTTTAAATGGTTTGTTTCCTACATATTTTATTGGGATGGTGTAGACTAAAACATAATAGTAATCATTTCATAATTACAAGATAATTCATCATATAATTATAATTTATTCTCATTTATTTCTTATGTACTAATTTCTTTTGTAAATGATATAGATATATTAAATTAAAAATTCAAATATCTGTGAAGTAGTTTCAGCACATTTAATGATTGACATATGGTATATTAATTTATATATTAAAAATTTATAACCCCATTAAAGAATTTTTAAAATATACAAAAAATAATTTTATTAAAACATATTACAATATTATAATATTATTTAATCATTCATGATATAAAAATTATAAAATTATTCATATAAGTGGTCAAACCAATGAAAACGAGAGTGTGCTAAAAATATTTAATGAGTTAGGAAATGGAATTAATATAATTTATATAAAAAGTTTATAGAATCATAAATATTAATTTAATAATATATAAATTTTTGAAATAATGGCACAAAACCCCTAACATTTGGTGGTTGAGAAAAATTAAATTCATCTTTTTTTGAGGTTGAAGTCATCACGTACATATTAATTATCATTCTATTTATTAAAAAAATGAATAGATTGAATGTGAATTAGAAGATACCAATTCATAAATATATATTTCAAATATTCAAAAAAATAATTCATCAAATTGATCATTGTATATCTCCATGGATATCGATGAAGAAATGAGAATCACAACTCATCATAAATGAAATATTATAGAAATGAAGATAATTGATTTTGTTTTCTATTTCACATGGGATGAAGATGTTTCAATAATTGATTCCCCATTAACATAATTTCATTCTAGCCTACTAATTTTACTTTTTTAAAATAAATTTGATAAAAAAGTAATTATTCATAATACGGTGATGAATAGTGTATGGTGTATTAAATACTCACGTTAAGAACTAGTTATCTTATTGGAAATCCAAATGGAATTGAGTAGTTTTGGATAAATAATTGAGGATAAAGTATAATAAACATTATATAAAAGTAATGTGGGAAATAAAATTTTAGGGATGAAATTTGAAGGGATTTTAAAAGTTATTTGCAGTTTAAGTGATCCCCTTTCATACATATATAGAGGACTCATTTTGGAAATTCTCATTACATTTCAAAAAATGTATGTCACATTTCTTATTTCAATCGAAGTAAATATTAAGAATAATATACATGATAACATATGTGTAAGACATATATCATCCTCACAATAGGAAAAATTTTATTTATATGTATTTTTTCTTTTAACATTTATAAAACATTTATTTACCTTTTTTACATTTAAAGAGTTAAATAATTTTTAAATCATTTTATTTAATTACAATGAAAAAGGAAGATGAAATTATTATATAATTTTGAAATTATTATTTAAAATATTATCATTATTTTTAGGAAATATTTTTTAGTGGTTAGAATTTATTTTTATATTAATACCTCAAATTACACAAGAAAATACTTTTTATAAATTTCCATTTTAGTCATAAAATTTATATAAACTGTAAAATTATAAATTTTCATGAAAATATAAAATTAATATGGATTATTTGAAAATACAATTTTTCATTTAAAATCACAAAAAATAAATATCACCATTTAAATGATAAGTTCAAATAAATAAAATAAACTATTTTTTTGATATTATTGTGAAATGTTACTTCTATTCTAGAGTATTGATAAAATGATTTCAAGGAATTAGATATGATTTAATAATAAAATTTTTACCACCTTAAATAAAAATTTTATGAAGTAAAATATATCCATAACCTCATGGTCCAGTATATTAATAAATTCATAATAATTTGTTTTTGATTAAAACCACTTTTCAAAATTCACCTATATGTTGATAAATTTAGTAAAATCACGAAACTATTTCATATGATAAAATAATTATTTTAAATATCAAAAAATAATTTATTTCTTCTAAAAAAATATACTAAATTCTTATAATTTTACTCAAAATACAAACAATATATTATAGTAAGAACTATTTTTATAGGAAAATTATTTTTTAAAAGTTAAACTATTATTATTATAAATTCTTATAAATATTAAATTGGAAATATAATTTAAAATAAAATATATTCTAAAATTTATGCATAATTTTTAATTAAATAATTCACATAAATTTTTTTATAAAGAATAGATCTTTAGAATTTAATATTCTTATTTGTTAGTTTTTCTCAATTAATTTAATTTTATCGATGCATTAGTGTAAAAAATAAATTTTTATTTAAGATTATAGATAATAATTTTTTATGAAAAATATAATATATAAAAAATTTATTTAATTAAAATTACATGTTTATATTACAATAATATAAAATTACATTACCCCAAAATATCAATATGTGTGGCTTCAATATAAAAAAAGTTCAGATAGCCATTAAAGGAGGTTATGTCCTTATAATTTATTTCAAGGAAGATTACATGATCTTTATCCTTCGTATTATATGGTTTATTTTAATTTATAATTCTACATGTTTTTATTGGGTGAGGTATAGAAAAAATATAACATCCATGACTCAAAAATATAGAGACGATAGTTACATTATATTACTAGTCTACAATAAATGATTTTATATAGGATAAAAGAACTATGTAGTCTTATTAGAATAGAAACATACATATATAACATTTGAAAAACATAAGACACAACATTAACACATTATAAGAACATAATTATCTCTTTCTTTATATCATTGAATATTATGCATATTTGTTCACTAAGATTCATGGTGAAATAAAAAACAAATCACAATCAAATGATTAGTAAGGTGTAGTTTAGAGTGTATGATATTAAAATTTTTAATTATAATGAGTGATATAATTTTAATAAATTAAAAACTCACATAAATTAATAATTAAAATTGATGGAATTCTACATCTGTGATATTTAATACCACCATGGATTAAAATAGTTATTTATCTTATACTAATGTAATGCTTATTTTTTGACATCATAAGATAATGACAATGTCGTGTGCTAATCCAATATATTGATATGGGGAGAGGTATATCCCAATTAATGTGCATTATTTTCAAATTACATAAGTTGACCCATCGAGGGAATATAAAATTCAATGCCATAACCGTAATAAAATAAAGTACAATACATCCATTTTTAGAGTCAAAAATTATTTTTCTACCATTCTTTATATATCCCCATATTTAATTATATGCTCATCTATATAATGAGAAATATAACAATATGGTAATTCTATTGTAACACCCCAGGTAAATAAAGAATATGACATTTCATATTTATCCATATTTGTGAATAAAATATTTAAATTACTTTAAAGGGGACGCTATGCTCGATGGCGTACCCAACACGCAACAACGAGTTTCTTGGGAATCTTACCTTGCACTCTAATAATAAAATAATATTAATTCAAATGGTAGTTAACATGTAGTCGTTGTATTGGCGGGAATGGATAGAAATAACTAAAATATGATTATATATGTTTTTTAAATGTTTTTACATATATCCAATAAAAGCAAAAGGCTTAAAATACGGAAAGAATTCAATTTTAGGCGTATATGCCCTAGTTTTCACTAAAGGTTCACTTATCGCCTTTTAATGGAGAACTGTCATTAAATATAGTTTTGTTCACTCATAAACATTCTTTTGGACCAAATAAAACTCTTATTAAGAATCGGGACATCAAATTTTACTTTGTGTAATTTTTTGGTATTTTTCCGATAAAGTTCATTTTTTAATGAATAGTGTAAAATGTTGTATTTTAATTCAAAACCTCTTTTTAATCTAATTTATTTATATGATTAGATTATATTTTGAATTGGTTTTAAAGTGAAATAAGAAAATATTTTTACCATTAAATCCAGTAGTGGTCGTTGGAATTAATTTCACTTTGAAATCAGACTTAAACTAGTGTCAATCTTTTGATACTTATTGTTTTATAAAAACACCCTATTTTCTCTGACAGCGGGAATTAATTATTAAATTAATTAATGTGACTAATTTGTTTTGAATTTTTTAAAACAGACTTCATTTTTGAATTCGGAATATCAAATATAGCTCAGGGTGATTTTTTTGGGATTTTTCTGAAAAACTTCAATTTTTGATGAATAGTGAAACCACTAAGTGGTACTTATAAAAGCTGATTTTCCGTTTAAATGAAATTTTGCCATCATTGTGTTTTTAATTTCAAAAATATGACATACATGGTTGTCATTAAGAAGTAAAATGTGGTTCAATTAGATTATAATAATTTTTTGGTGAATAGTAACTTATTAAGTTTTTAATCACGATTAGAGGTAATTAGTGTAATTTAAGGTAAAAATGATATTATAAGAATGTGAAAACACCATGACACTTGTCCTACACCTATTGGGTGAGTCATGGCTGACCAAGACAAGCCATGGGCCATCTTGGGGACCCCATGGATCAACTTTTGTTGGGAAATGACATAAATTACTTTTTATTTAATGTTGAAGTGAAAATGACACAAACATAATATGTTTTACGAAAACAATTTTTAAGTAAGGTTATACAAGTCCAAATTTTGATTATAAATAGTAATTGGAAAGATAAAAAGATTTCCTATATCAAAGTATTTTGTTTGTAATTTTTAGACATTAAAGAAATTATATTATTTATGACATAATAATGATGCAGCGATGACATCATTATTTGACGATTTAATTAAAATGGAATGATAATGAATCATCTACAAACTACACATGGCCAAAACCAATTGGATTATTGGATTTCGAATCCTTATCACCTTATCCACTAATTCTATCAATGTGGGACCTTTTAAAACCGAAACACATTTTCAAATAAAGTAATATTTCTTACTTTCCAAAAGTACCCCTCCTCTCCTCTTATAAAAGGCCCCCACCTCTACCTCATTTCACACACTTCTCAAGCCTTTGGCTCGGCCAACCCCTAACCATTTACTCTCTCCACATCCCTCTCCTCATCCTAGAGGACTCTCTTTGGGCATAATCCTTTTAAAGTAAGCCTTTAGGATTAAATCAAAAGGAGTTACACTTTTAAAGGTAATTCATTCTCTCATGTTCATTTGTTTTATTTTGCTTCTCCAACCCCCTAAACTCTTTTTATTTACTTCTTTTGTAACAACACCAGTATCTTCAATATACTAGGATGTTTTTATAAGATTTATTCATGCTACACTATCACACAACTACATCAAATGGTTAAAGAACATACGGTTTCCGTGGATGGTGAAATTATGCCTCCCGAAACGATGATTGTTCAATACTCATTTAACACCTTCAAAGGTGGCCATTATGATGTCACTATTTTTATATATGATATATAATATGTTTATGTTTTATTTATGATTCTGTATTTTTCATTTTTGTCTTACCTTTGTGGCTTCCATTATGGGTATACGCGATATCTTCATTTAAGGAAGTGCGGACTACCATCCCCTCAAAGTGATTTGATTCGTTAAATACCATATGTGGGATGTATAACGGATGGAAATATGATATTATATATGATATTATACTGGAATTATAATATACCTTTATATCATTATTATTCCATTCTATAAAATACGAAATAGAAATGAAAGTAGCGTTCATGCGTACGTACGGCTTACCGTCTCCATGAACGGTGCATTTCATTTCTTACATCTAAATGATTATGTAATGTTATAAATGCATGCATGTACTGGATATATATTACATATATGATATATAAATAATGAATACAAATCTGGATATAATAAACATTTGGCCACATGAACAACATGTAATTGTAAGAAGACCACTTTCGACTTAAGAACCAAATATCGGCAAAACAGATATTATTAACATAAATGATTACATAATGTTTATGAAATGGTAATAAGTGATATAAAAGGAATAATGAACTTGAAAAATGTTCTTAAGGAAGTAGAAATTAACTCAAGTTTATTATTCAGGAGATTAAAGAACGATCGAGTCAAGTCGGACCCGAGATAAGGAATCCTACACCTCTCTTTCTTTTTAAGTACATTATTTTATGTCATTCCTTTTAAGCTCATATTTCTTATGATTGGGATTTTATTTTATATTAATCCTACTTTACTTATTATTTTCATATGATGAGAGACCCTATTTCCTCTCATCAATACATTTTGTAAGTTTTGAGTGGCGCCGTTAGGCTGCCGAATTTTCGTAAGGGATTTTTCATCTCACTTTTATTCCCGTGATATTTATGCTACATTTGCCCCAAATTCCATTGAGTGGTGTATGTACTGCCCATTATTATACTCTTTGTGTAATATACTTTCGTTTATGAGTATTTACATCAATGATCTATTGTGTTTCTTTCATGGGGTGTATGTTTTGAATGATACCCAAGTCGGTAAGGGAACCTTTCAACTTCCTCTTTTTTTAAAAGACTGCTTTTGTTGGGTCTTTTAATTTACATAATGTTATGTAGTTATATTTTCTCATATATCCTTGTTGATGTAATTTTTATGTCCAAGTGATGAGATACACTTTTTATCTCTCATCTACTCATTTTGATGTGATGCCGTTAGGCTGTCAAGAGAACTTTTTAACCCAATTTCGATTTCTTTGGGTTCAAAATGTAGTCATTGAATATGTCATCCATTGAATATGTGTGAATGACCTTTTATTGTTTTACACTTAATATCCACTTATATTGGGTGTATTTATATTTGTCACGCATATTTTTGAGATTGATTTGTCCTTAATTTAAGGATACCTTCTTTATAAGGGATTTCATCACATTGGACATTTCTATTGAGGGTTCATTGTTGTTATGCACCAATTCACTCTTATATGGTGTATATACTGTCCTTTGGAATATTATATCATGAATCCATTTATACTCATGATATTATAAAGTTCTGATTAAATTTTATTCCTCAATTATTGTATTCAAGTGACTCTAATTTTGGTAAAAACCCTTTGACCAAAATATCGTTTTAAATGTTTTAATTATTTGTTCTTATTAATATCCATGTTTTCAAAATGGTTTTAAGGATTTATTTATATGGATATTAATGGTTTAATATGTTAAAATATTCAAGGTGGTATGGGACACTTTGATTAAAAAATCTCTTTATGAAATGTTTTAAATGGTTTTGGAAATGGTTTCTTTTTGAATGGATTCATTATTTCAATATCCTAAAATGTTATATTGTGATTGAAATGTAGAAATGTTATGTTTACTCTATTCATGTTTATGTGATACGATTATGTTATGGTTCTTGGGCATTGTTATGAAGAACGGGTGGTTCCGTGATAAACTAAGGGCGGGTGAGCCCGATATATCTCTCCAATGCATTGGGTAACGCGAAGGAGTGAAACGTTAAGGTTTCTCCGAAGAGATTTAGGGAATATACTGTGATGGGTATTACAAACGTAACCAAGATGGTTACTCCCTACGTAAGAATGTTATGAATGCCTCAAGTTACCTTTATGTCTTATGATTTCTATGATTTATTCATGATTTGATATGCCTATGTTTTATGGGTAAAGTGTGATTTCATTCTAATGAATATATGAACTCATTTTTCCTTTCCATATTTTTATAACTCTTACTGAGATTTTTATGCTCATCCCATGTTTTTGAAATGTTTTTCACAGTTCAAGGGAAAGGTACATGATGAGATGATAGTGTCAAGGATGTGGCAAGAAATAATCTGTGTTATATTTTAAATATGTTCCCGTTTATGGGAAGAATGAATACGTTCTTTTCTGTAACCACTTTGTTTAAATGTGGAATGTAATGCAAGTTTCATGATCTAATTCTCTAAAACTCTAAACCTCAAAAGATCCTCAATGTGTAATCTTGTAATAACACATGATTAAGTAAGGTTTAAGGCTGGGGACTTATAGTTGGTATCAAAGGAAGGTTTAGATAACTTTAGAGGTTAGGGTATTCTTTAAGCATAAGTGGCATTACCATAATGGTTAGGATTTCAGAGAGAGTCCTAGTTTTAGATAAAGTGAATGAGTAAGTATATCTTAGTGTTTATCCTACTCATTAGCACATGATGGTTTTGTTGATATACTCACACTGACATTTATGTTTTTAGTGAATGGATGGATCTCGCAGGCACCAAAGTCACAATTGGTTTGAAGGAAACTGTGGTGGTTCTCTGATTAAGAGACTCGATGAAATGGGGTACATAATGAGGAAACTCGTGGTTTCCTAAACCAAATATCAAGGAGTCATGATCAACCACTTGAACCTTGGTGTTCTCTATAATGCATCATGTACGAGATGACCAATCGATGTGAAAGTTTAGGTAATAATAAAAAAGGTATCCATTAGGGTTTATATGATCCTTACTTTTTAGGTAATTTTGGGTTACTCTATGATATGATGGAAAATGAAAGGAATGGGATAAACTTGAGGTTAAAATATTTTATGATTATTTTTGAAGATTTTATCTCATTTTGGGGAATGTTTTATGAATTATATAGTTTTGGAAAAAGGAAAACACGCAGACCGTGTGACAACCCGTCGCGTCGGACAATGCTGCGGGAATCGAACCCATAACCAAAGTGCGACTGGTATTTATCGCCTACCACTGGACTACGTGAAGTCCCTGGTTAGTTTGACTGATTATTTTTAGTTATATGATTTTATGAATTAAGAGTAATTTGATTTTGGGTTATCTTTAAAAATGATTAACCTATCATGGAGGATATGTGATTAGGTTAATTACTTTTCAAAACGAGACTTTAGGAGCAACTTATATTGTTTGGAGATAAATGTTATGATTTATCTTGGAAGACTATGCGACTAAATCCTTCAAATATTTGGGTTTCAATCTTATATTGGTTTACTTTGAGGAATTTTTATGGACAAATTTGTTTATAGAATGGTCCTCGTTGATCTTTGGGTTTTGTTTGACAAATTTTGGAGATTAAGAATAGATTTTCTTTTTATAAAGGGTTATCCTTTTCTGGATTATCTGATCTTGTACTAGCCTTTTTGGTTTTGGTTTTGGTTAAAGATATGGGAAGTATATAGTTCTATTTTGGGGATTAGGTGATTCTCTAGAAGTTGATTATAGTACTCTTAATGTGAACAAGTCTTCCTAAATACTCGTCTTTTGGAGAAAATATGAGTTTGTGTAAAGAATCTAATAAAAGTTGAAAGTCAATATGATAAGTGATTATGTTTCCGTATGAATAAATTCCTCAATAAAAAGTAACTTAAAACAAAAATTTTGTCTATTATCTTTTCCTACTGGGGAATTGAATACCGTTTAACCCATCACAAGTTTGTGATTTTCTCATGGTTAACTTTCTCCTAAACATGTTTTCTATCACTCTCCATCAGAACATGACCCGTCGTTTTTCCTCCATGTCCATATTTTCATACTTGGAATCCTAGTATGGGTTAACTCAGGTGACCTTTGTACTTATCTTTCTTTATTTTAAAGTTTTTGTTTTACCGACTTTTGTTCCGATGTGGGACTTTCAAGGATGTTTCCAAGCGCAATTTTAAAATTGCGAGGACGCAATTCCCAAAAGGGGGGAAGGATGTAACACCCCAGGTAAATAAAGAATATGAAATTTCATATTTATCCATATTTGTGAATAAAATATTTAAATGACTTTAAAGGGGACGCTATGCTGGATGGCGTACCCAACACACAACAACGAGTTTCTTGGAAATCTTACGTTGCACTCTAATAATAAAATAATATTAATTCAAATGGTAGTTAACATGTAGCCGTTGTATTGGCAGGAATGGATAGAAATAACTAAAATATTATTATATATGTTTTTTAAATGTTTTTACATATATCCAATAAAAGAAAAAGGCATAAAATACGGAAAGAATTCAATTTTAGGCGTATATGCCCTAGTTTTCACTAAAGTTCACTTATCGCCTTTTAATGGAGAACTGTCATTAAATATAGTTTTGTTCACTCTTAAACATTCTTTTGGACCAAATAAAACTCTTATTAAGAATCGGGACATCAAATTTTACTTTGTGTAATTTTTTGGTATTTTTCCGATAAAGTTCATTTTTTAATGAATAGTGTAAAATGTTGTATTTTAATTCAAAACCTCTTTTTAATATAATTTATTTATATGATTAGATTATATTTTGAATTGGTTTTAAAGTGAAATTAGAAAATATTTTTACCATTAAATCCAATAGTGGTCGTTGGAATTAATTTAACTTTGAAATCAGACTTAAACTAGTGTCAATCTTTTGATACTTATTGTTTTATAAAAACACGCTATTTTCTCTGACAGCGGGAATTAATTATTAAATTAATTAATGTGACTAATTTGTTTTGAATTTTTTAAAACAGACTTCATTTTTGAATTCGGAATATCAAATATAGCTCAGGGTGATTTTTTGGGATTTTTCTGAAAAAACTTCAATTTTTGATGAATAGTGAAACCACTAAGTGGTACTTATAAAAGCTGATTTTCCGTTTAAATGAAAATTTGCCATCATTGTGTTTTGAATTTCAAAAATCTGACATACATGGTTGTCATTAAGAAGTAAAATGTGGTTCAATGAGATTATAATAATTTTTTGGTGAATAGTAACTTATTAAGTTCTTAATCACGATTAGAGGTAATTAGTGTAATTTAAGGTAAAAATGATATTATAAGAATGTGAAAACACCACGACACTTGTCCTACACCTATTGGGTGAGTCATGGACGACCAAGAAAAGCCATGGGCCAACTTGGGGACCCCATGGATCCACTTTTTTTGGGAAATGACATAAATTACTTTTTATTTAATGTTGAAGTGAAAATGACACAAACATAATATGTTTTACGAAAACAATTTTTAAGTGGGGTTATAAAAGTCCAAATTTTGATTATAAATAATAATTGGAAAGCTAAAAAGATTTCCTATATCATAGTATTTTTTTTATAATTTTTATACATTAAAGAAGTTAAATTATTTATGACATAATAATGATGCAGCGATGACATCATTATTTGACGATTTAATTAAAATGGAAAGATAATGAAACATATACAAACTAAACATGGTCAAAACCAATTGGATGAGTGGATTTCGAATCCTTATCACCTTATCTGTGAATTATATCAATGTGGGACCTTTAAAACCGAAACGCATTTTCAAATAAAGTAATATTTCTTACTTTCCAAAAGTACCACTCCTCTCCTCTTATAAAAGGCCCCCACCTCTACCTCATTTCACACACTTCTAAAGCCTTTTGCTCGGCCAACCCCTGCCCATTTACTCTCTCCACATCCCTCTCCTAATCCTAGAGGACTCTCTTTGGGCAGAATCCTTTAAAAGTAAGCCTTTAGGCTTAAATCAAAAGGAGTTACACTTTTAAAGGTAATTCATTCTCTCATGTTCATTTGTTTTATTTTGCTTTTCCAACCCCCTAAACTCTTTTTATTTACATATTTTGTAACAACCCCAGTATCTTCAATATACTAGGATGTTGTTATAAGATTTATTCATTCTACACTATCACACAACTACATCAAATGGTTAAAGAACATACGGTTTCCGTGGATGGTGAAATTCTGCCTCCCGAAACGATGATTGTTCAATACTCATTTAACACCTTCAAAGGTGACCATTATGATGTCACTATTTTTATATATGATATATAATATGTTTATGTTTTATTTATGCTTCTGTATTTTTCATTTTTGTCTTACCTTTGTGGCTTCCATTATGGGTATACGCGATATCTTCATTTAAGGAAGTGCGGACTACCGCCCCCTCAAAGTGATTTGATTCGTTAAATACCATATGTGGGATGTATAAAGGATGGAAATATGATATTATATATGATATTATGCAGGAATTATAATATATATTTATATCATTATTATTCCATTCTATAAAATATGAAATAGAAATGAAAGTAGCGTTCATGCGTACGTACGGCTTACCATCTCCATGAACGGTGCATTTCATTTCTTACCTCTAAATGATTATGTAATGTTATAAATGCATGCATGTACTGGATATATATTACATATATGATATCTACATAATGAATACAAATCTGGATATAATAAACATTTGGCCACATGAACAACATGTAATTGTAAGAAGACCACTTTCGATTTAAGAACCAAATATCGGCAAAACAAATATTATTAACTTAAATGATTACATAATGTTTATGACATGGTAATAAGTTATATAAAAGGAATAATGAACTTGAAAAATGTTCTTAAGGAAGTAGAAATTAACTCATGTTTATTATTCAGGAGATTAAAGAACGATCGAGTCAAGTCGGACCCGAGGTAAGGGATCCTACACCTCTCTTTCTTTTTAAGTACACTCTTTTATGTCATTTCTTTTAAGCTCATATTTCTTATGATTGGGATGTTATTTTATATTACTCCTACTGTACTTATTATGTTCATATGATGAGAGACCCTATTTCCTCTCATCAATCCATTTTGTAAGTTTTGAGTGGCACCGTTAGGCTGCCGAATTTTCGTAAGGGATTTTTCATCTCACTTTTATTCCAGTGATATTTATGCTACATTTGCCACAAATTCCATTGAGTGGTGTATGTACTTCCCATTATTATACTCTTTGTGTAATATAATTTCGTTTATGAGTATTTACATTAATGATATATTGTCCTTCTTTCATGGGGTGTATGTTTTGAAAGATACCCAAGTCGGTAAGGGAACCTTTCACCCTCCTCTTTTTTTAAAAGACTTCTTTTGTTGGGTCTTTTAATTTACATATTGTTATATTGGTATATGTTCTCATATATCCTTGTTGGTGAAAATTTTATGTCCAAGTGATGAGATACACTTTTTATCTCTCATCAACTCATTTTGATGTGATGCCGTTAGGCTGTCAAGGGAACTTTTTAACCCAATTTCGATTTCTTTGGGTTCAACATGTAGTCATTGAATATGTCATCCATTGAATATGTGTGAATGACCTTTTATTGTTTTACACTTAATATCCACTTATATTGGGTGTATTTATATTTGTCACGCATATTTTTGAGATTGATTTGTCCTTAATTTAAGGATACCTTCTTTATAAGGGATTTCATCACATTGGACATTTCTATTGAGGGTTCATTGTTGTTATGCACCAATTCACTCTTATATGGTGTATATACTGTACTTTGGAATATTATATCATGAATACATTTATTCTCATGATATTATAATGTTCTGATTAAATTTTATTCCTCAATTATTGTATTCAAGTGTCTCTAATTTTGGTAAAAACCCTTTGACCAAAATATCATTTTAAATGTTTTAATTATTTGTTCTTATTAATATCCATGTTTTCAAAATGGTTTTAAGGATTTATTTATATGGATATTAATGGTTTAAAATGTTAAAAGCTTCAAGGTGGTATGGGACACTTTGATTCAAAAATCTTTTTATTAAATGTTTTAAATGGTTTTGGAAATGGTTTCTTTTTGAATGGATTCATTATTTCAATATCCTAAAATGTTATATTGTGATTGAAATGTAGAAATGTTATGTTTAATCTATTCATGTTTATGTGATACGATTATGTTATGGTTCTTGGGCATTGTTATGAAGAACGGGTGGTTCCGTGATAAACTAAGGGCGGGTGAGCCCGATATAGCTCTCCAATGCATTGGGTAACGCGAAGGAGTGAAACGTTAAGGTTTCTCTGAAGAGATTTAGGGAATATACTGTGATGGGTATTACAAACGTAACCAAGAGGGTTACTCCCTACGTAAGAATGTTATAAATGCCTCAAGTTACCTTTATGTCTTATGATTTCTATGATTTATTCATGATTTGATATGCCTATGTTTTATGGGTAAAGTGTGATTTCATTCTAATGTATATATGAACTCATTTTTCCTTTCCATATTTTTATAACTCTTACTGAGATTTTTATGCTCATCCCAAGTTTTTGAAATGTTTTTCACAGTTCAAGGGAAAGGTACATGATGTGATGATAGTGTCAAGGATGTGTCAAGAAATAATCTGTGTTATATTTTAAATATGTTCCTGTTGATGGGAAGAATGAATACTTTCTTTTAAGTAACCACTTTGTTTAAATGTGGAATGTAATGCAAGTTTCATGATCTAATTCTCTAAAACTCTAAACCTGAAAAGATCCTCAATGTGTAATCTTGTAATAACTCAAGATTAAGTAAGGTTTAAGGCTGGGGCCTTATATCTCTATTCATTAAAATAATGTTTATGTCTAAGTGGTCATCCCATAATTAATATAGAATCCATGTGGTACTGTCAATATATAACAATTTTCAATTATTAATGAAATATAGACATGAGTTTACATTTAATGTGTTTGGATAACAAATTAATATGTAAATAGGTTAAATATTATGTATTTATAGGGAATAAAGTTTACATTATGAAAAATTATTCATCATAGTTCATTAATAGAATGTTAATATTTTAATGAAAATCTACCAAGTGCATTTAGCAAGGTGTGCAGTCTTACTCTGACACATCATGAATCTAAGTAGTGATTGAGAGAGTTCTTAACCACCCACATTCAGGGTTATTAACCCATAGTGCATATAATCCACATCCACATCGACATTGTTGTAAACATACATGGAATAATTTTATAGGTTTCCAAGAACGCATTTACTTTATGAAAATATAGGATGGTTTTCCTACCATAAAAATGATTGATTGATAATTTTTTTTTATTAATGAATGAAAGGAATTTAAGGATTCGATAACAATAAAAAACAAAAAATAATTAAATTTCCTAAGTTATATGGAAAAACATTATTCCATTTCAATGTTTGCGCCATGAAAAATTGAAATACCTGGTAAATATAATATAAGTCCCAAAGAATAAAAATTCCTATTGAAAACTCAAGATAAAGAATAGTTATAAGTTAAATATAATACTCTTCACATAGAGGAATTTAAATTGTTATATAAATACCTTGAATATTAGAATTTTATGTTACGACCAATCAAATAAAATTTTCTAATGATGCAAACTTCAAATTTTATAATAAAATAACTTAATCAAATAAAAACAGTTTTTCCAAAAGTACTATTTATATCATAAAATTTATATATGAGATAAAATTATATATAAATATGACTATAATTATATAAATTAATTTTATTTAATAAAATTGAGTTTTATAAGCTTTTAAAATAAATCTATAACTAAATTTAACCTTATAAATAAATGAAGAAATTAAAATATAGAAATAATTATTTATGAAAGTAACATTTTAATTTATTATAAAATAATGTGGTACATATGATTTATAAATTACATTAATTTTTTAAAATACAAAATATTATTCCATAAATACATATTATATTTTTTAATGGTTTTGAGAGTTTTTGTAAATTCTTAAGTCCTTTTTATTTCATAAGATTGGTTTATTAAAAAATGTATCTTCACTATTCACCAAAAAATCAATCTTATGGAAAACCTTTAACATCATATGATATTTAAAATTGGATGAATTTCAAAAATATTTTTTTTAATAATAAAATTTTTTAGCATTTAGAAATAAATCATTTAAATATAATAATTAATGATTTCACTTTTGATTGTTATAATCATAGCTATGGTTATTAACTTATACCATTTGTTCTCATGTATTACATTTTCAAAATAAATATATTCAACATAAAAATATGTATTCATTTATATATTGTTACACAGATTATATTTTTTCCTCATATATTTATCTAAATCTTTGGTAGTAACATCAATTTTTTAATTTCCCCAAATGGTATTTTTGGATTAATTTTACCAATTATGTAATACATTCTATATTTTTTGAGTCCTGAAATAGTCCAAAAAATATGAATATTTTGGCTCTAAATCAATTCCACATGATATGAGATCAACTATTGTGTATGGAATTAATTTTACTAGATTGAAAACATTGATGATCTCTTGTATGTTTAAAGGATAACAAAAATATTAAATTGATTTGATACAACTATAATTCATTCATTTATTTCAAAAGTCCAAATTTATATAGGTAATAACTTCCCATTTTTATAAAATATTTTATGTTACATCCACACCAAATCCATGAGTAATACAAGATACCCAACTGAAAATTAATTTAATCTATTTTTTTTATCTAGATATAACTTTTTTTCAAGAATGAAATAATATTATCATGAATAATCCATACATTAATAGTTTTATCTTCCAAATAGTATATTTTATCTAGATTTATTTATTCATATAAATCTAAATAAATTTAAGTGAGGTACCAATTCCTAGAATTTTTTAATATGTTTTCTCCTTAATTTTTTTATGGAAGATATTATAGTTAAAAAATTCAACAAATGGTAGAAACTAATCAAGAACACCTTGGATGATAGGAGAACATGATCTGAACAATTCTTCTAATGCCCAGATGGCATTTTCTAAAGACCAGTCACTATTTAAATGAATGGTGGTTCTTAAATATATGTCAATTATGAGATTACTTTGAAGACTCATCAAAAAAATTGATATGAACCATTAGTACAAATTTTATTTCATTAATAGAGGTTCCCCATGAGGCTGTAAGTTTATTTTGATATGGAGTCAGGATATAACATTCCAAAATTTTATAGATTTTCCTTGGGATTAAATTTATGTACTTTTCATGCATAATTAAGTACCTATTATGTGAGTTATGATTTGTGGTGAATTTGGTTGATGTATAATGAATTTTAAGAAAAAAATGTTTTTTTTTCATTGTTGGGACATGGTTTTCACAAACCGTGCGACTTCCTAGGAGAAATTTTGCACTCTCTGACCTTTGATGTGGTAGCTATGGAACTATTAAAGCGCATTTAGAGAGCCCATGAGAGGTAGACTTGTGATGTGACCCATTAAATAAGTGGATATCTCACGGTTGGTGGATGGTTTGTGTAACTAAGGGATGAAACCATGCGTGGTCCAATAATGAGATCCTTAAATTGTGGATCTCAGTCTTTTTCAACTTTTAATGACTTATTTAAACACCTATGTGTCACTAACTCGGGATTTTACATTCTTAAGGGTAAATTAAGCTTTTACCATCAACCCATAGGGATTACAAGGTATTACGAACAGAATTATATGATATCCAAACCCTTAATTAAAGTTCCACTCTAGTTATGTGGATTTCATCACGATTTTACTCATGCTTCTTTTTTTATCATTCATTGATATTTTTGTGGAATATATCCTATGTGTCCTAGGATCTAAACCTATGTGGTGAGATGGACATATACTATTGTGGACCTGCATCTGGATTTATGAGATCTTGATCTATTATATCTTGAATTTTGTTTGCGGATTTTGATCTAGAACTTTTATCAACATCGGTATGCTGCTCGGATTTTGGGGATTTCTATTGAGCGAACATCCATCAATGTACTGATATAGGTGGTATAAATAAAATTATCCTATCGATGGTTTTGATATGTATATGAAAAAATATATAATTTATAAAAATCAGAAGCAATTTAGTTTCTTGATTTGGGTTAATTAGAATGACCAATTAATCTATCCAAGCATTATTTAAATAAGTGACTTATTGGGGAATTAATCATGATAATAGGGGGATGCCGTATTATATAATTAATTTGGAGAAATTGATTAGAACATGTAGGGGTTATGATATAGATAATTAATCATGGGATTAATTATGAGATATTGAAATGCCTACGTTATAATAATTAATTGTAGATTAATTATGTGTCTTTGAAAATATGATCCAGATAATTAATTGTGGGATTAATATTGGAAATTTTTTATTATAATGAGATAATTAATTATATAAATATAATTATGGAATATGAATTGAGTTATTTATTAATCAGTAGAATAATTAATTCATTGTTAGATGCACTTAGTTAATTACTGACTTAAATAATGAAATAGATGTGTTTAAATAACTGTTGAATTAAATATGGTATTGGAGTGGATAATTAATGAGTAAATTAATTAGGTGATAATGAAATGGAAGATGGTGATTCTAAATTGATAAGTTCCAATTGAAACATTGGGATCATACTTTTGAGAAATGAAAATGGGAACAAGGTCATTCTAAATTGAGAAGAATGCATGATAGCTTGGTCACTATACATTTGAGTAAATAGAATGGGAATATGGACGTTATATGGAGGGGTAATAATGGTAACATGGTCATATTACTTACATTTTTTATATTCGTAACTTTCAAAATGTTGCTTATACCTGTGAAATTATAGAATGAAATAATGGAACTCCATCTTATAGCCTCACACAATAATATTTGAACTTAGGCGTGAGTCGAATAATGTACATTGATATCATATCACCTTTGGGTACATTGAGCTTTAGGAAGAAACATGTATTAATACATGATATTTCCTAGGGAATGCATTAGGCTCCTATATTAAATGAAGTTAGTATTGTGGTATGAGTCTCTGTGGGAACCAATGAGTTAATTTTGTTAGATAAAAATAAATAATAAAGTAAAAACCTTTTTATGCGATATACTTATTTTTTATTGAACTATATACACTATATTTTTACTAGAGTTTGTTCAAAACACCATTGTTGGGGGTCTATTACGTTTTACTAACACCCTAATCGGGAATCCATATTGGTACTCGAATAGATTAGGTTGTATTAGGACTGGATTCACGAAAAGGCCCTAGGATATGTTGCTTATTTGGGATGGATCATGGAGGAGGGAACCATACATGGATCAAGACTCACTTGTGGAGTCGTTATGTATTTAATTTCAGTTTAATTATTAACACATGACACTTATATTGGCATAGAATGTTTTCTAATTTAGTTGAGTATTTTATTTTTCCTATTTTTTTTCTTATAGAATAAGTATTTTTATGGTTATATATGATCCACTTATTTATTATTTAAATGCACTAATTGACAGAAGCCTCTATTATTTGGATATGCATGCTTGGTTTAATGTGGTGAACCAACTTAGTGCACCATTGAGTGGCACTCGGGTTAGGATGTTACAAAGTGGTATCAAATGCTTTTTATTTCTTCTTCTTTTGTCTGACTGTTCTGGGATAGGTAGACAATAGAATATGAAGAGTCAGGGCTTGTTAATGAGATTGTGCATATGAGTTGAAAACCCATGTAAGGGGAAAAAGTTGAGTACATAGGGCGGGATTATGGTTATTAATGTTTTTTGTTACAATTGAATATTGTTTTCACCTTGGGTGACACACTTATGGTGTGATGTGATTATTATTTTTGAAAATTGTTGAATATTGTTTCATCTCCTTGAATAATATGATATTTTAGTCTTCATGCATCATTCTTGGCACTTGGGATTATTTTGTGAGAGTCTTCATATTTGGAATCCATGAGAAAACAAGTTGTGGGTATGTTGTTGAACTTGAACTCTTATCCTTGTTTATGTGACTTAAATGTAAAAATGTTTCCTAAAATGAATTGAAAAGGGTTGAAAAATTGATGCAAAATGAGAATAAATGGGGTTTTAAATGATAATCTTTATTATGATATTTTTTTTAACACTTTTAACCAAATAATAAGAGTAGGATGATTAAGAGTAGTGATAGACCCTTTATATTGACTGTGTGGTGAGATTGGGGAAATGTGCTTATTGTGATTATTTACTAATACGTAAATGTTACAAGGTGGTGTTATGAGAACTGATACATGTTTTTTGAATTATAGAGAGTTTGATTTCATGATTCTTGTTGAGAGGATGGATAGAGGTAATTTCTAGAAATAATCCTCCAGTGGTGGAACGGGAGGTACTTATAGTGTTGGGTGAGGAAACATTAGAGTTGTTATGAGAAAAAATTGCACGCTTCGTGTAATTCATTGAAATATAACCATGTTGGGTTGTGAGAAGAAGGACTAAGATGACAAGGGTGATTTAGTTTTATCACCCTATTTCTTTTATTATAGAGGGTGGTTGTGAGGGATATGATTTCTGGGTTGAGTCCAAAGAGACAATATGTGTCAATTTGGAGACTTCTGCTTAATGGTTGGTCATATTGGATGCTTATATGCTACAAGGATTTTTAAATCACTTTTCAGAATTTCTGGTATGAATGTGATAGATTGATAGTATGTTATGAAAGGGATTCTCGGAGAGGTTTGTGGAGAACTGTTATCCAGAGAAGATAATATTAGATAAAGCTGATTATTTAATGCATTTGACATAGGGGAGAATATCGGGGATGGACAATGCTAGAATCTACATAGATCTAAAACCCATTTCTTCAAAAAACAACAGCTGATGGGGATGCTATGATGAAATGTTTATAGGATGATCTTATGTATGATTTTATGTCCCCGGTGGCTATCTTCAGGAAGAAGAGGATTACAGAAGTGGTAGATCTAGATCTTATAGTTTAACGGAACTTGAGATAAGATTCCAGCGCTGTATAGTAATTTATTAAAGGATGATCAAGAGGTGATGCTTTCAAGCGAAGGAAATGCAATTATGAAATATTTAGCAAAGTAAATGGATAGAAATGTACATAGACAAGAGGGTCAGTAAGGAATGACCTTATTGGGTTGATCTGTCATCAGTGTGGTTTTCCAGGACACTATCATCGACAAGGTTCTTATCAACTGATAGAGTGTTGATGTTTTGGAATGATTTTACATCTATAGAAGCTATGTCGGTCATAGCGATATATTGGAATTGAAGGTGTAGGTGGGTAGGGTCATATTATGGGAATAAGATCTTCTACACTATATCACGTTGGAAGTTGGAGTTCTACTAGTCAAAGAAATAGAGGTAGTGGATATGATGCTTCTAGGTAAGAGTGCTGACAACTGCATACTGGTGCCACTCAAGGGTGTCATACAAAATCACATGGAATAGGGAAAACATTATTACTTGTAGTACAACAAAAACTGTTGGATTTCTAGGTTTGACCATTGATGGTTAGGGGTAAAATTCTAGTAGATTTTACATTATCTAGTGCCTTTTTTGATATTGTGGATTCTCATCCCATTATATCTTCAAAACTAAATTATGGTCTGAGCCCGACAGTGGTGTTTGTGAGTTGGGAAATGACTATAGAAACACCACTGGGAGTTCAGTGTAGAAAATTATTCATTTGCAAGATATGTTCACTAGAGATCATGGAATATCATTTTTCATGGGATCTCTATATTCTTGTTTTGGTAATATTCTACTTAATTATGGGTATGGAATGGTTAGTTTATTAAAAATACCATATTGATTGTTACCATAAGTGAATATCTTTAGTGTCTCTTTAGGGTGACCTATATATTCATCATGGAGAGTGGGATATCTAAGCATGTCGAGCAGGGAAAATTACTCTGGAACTGGGATAGATCACTGCCCATGTAGAAATTAATTTGTTGGATTATAGGGGTGTTAGGAAATATATTCTTTCCCTAGTAGAGGATCTATTTCAAGATGTCTTTCTTGATGACCAAATAGGGATACAACCTGTGAGATATTTGGAATTCACTATAAATCACTTGCTGAGGGATGAGTCAATATCTATTACACCATATAGAATGGCATCGAATGAGATTCAAGATCTTATGACATAGTTGGAGGAGTCATTGGTTAAGGGATTTATCCATCATGTAATTCACCATCGGTATCACCTTTTTTATTTTCAAAGAAGGTTTATGGGATTTTACGCTTATGTGTTTATTACTAGAAGTTGAAAAAAAATGTGAAGAACTGATGTCCACTTCTCTGTGTCGATGACCTATTTCAATTATTTATAGGAGATTGGGTGTTCTCAAAAATTGATTTGAGATCAGGGTATCATCAGTTGAGAGTATGAAATTCTGATATACTAAGGGATGATTTTAGATGCAGGTATAGATTTTATGAGTTTTTAGTAATTTCATTTGGGTTGACAGATGAACCATCAGTGATCATGGGTTTGATGAACTAAATCTTTAATCTATATTGGGATTAATTTGAGGTTGTGTTTGTGGTATACATATTAGTGTACTCCAAGACTCATAACGATCATGAACTATATATTGACATCATCCAAACTGCATTGAAAGGGCATTAGTTATACATTTATCTATCTAAATATCGGTATTAGATTAACTATGTAATATTCATAGGGAATATCATATTAGATAATGGTTTGTTAGTGGACCCATAGATGTTTCAAGATGTGGATTTTTGGGATTAAACATAGAATTTTTTTGATATCAAATGATTTTTGAGATTTGATAAATACTATAGGTGGTTTATAGAAGACTTTTACTTTTGGGAAGAACCACTCTTGGGCCCAAAAAAGAGTATTGTTTGAGTGTTTAGAGTCCTATTTGAGTGATTTTTTGGATTTGAAGATGCACTAATCAACATCACCGATTTGGATCCTACCTGAGTCAGGTGAAATGTTTACGGTTTATTCAGACTCATCTCGGATCAGACAATGATCTATGCTTTTGCAGGGAGATCGAGATGTGGCATATGGGTCTCTATAGTTAAGGCATCGTGAATGGAATTACCCTATGCCTGACTTTGAGTTGTAAAAATTGGTTTATTCTCTAAAGTGATTGAGAAACTAGATTTTGGGGGAAAAGATTAGAATTTATAAAAATTACAAGAGCTTGAAGTGTATGTTTTCTCAATGTGATTTAAATATTTGGAAACAGAGTTTTGTTTAATATGTGAAGTCTTTAGATTTTGAACAGGCATATATAACTGATAATGTAAGGATTGTAGATGACATCATGAGAAGGAAAAATCAGACTCAGAAGGTTTTAGAGTTGATTTTAGAGTGAAAGACGATGACCTCCCTCACTAAAATGGATATGGTTGTTCAAGAGAGTCAGGAGAATATGACATTTGGTTTTAGTTATAGCTGAGTGTATGATTTAGGGATAGAACAATGAAATATAATATGAGGATCTAGAGTTCTTAGCCTTGAGGGAAAACTTTAATGGTGTAGACACACTTATGGACTGGTTGGTAGACGAGTATGAGATCATCTCTGTGATGAATCAAGTTGTTATACCTACGAGCATGTGAGATGAGATCATGCAGGAATTTTGTTCCTCAAAATGGGAAGTGCATCCAGGTGTAACAAAAAATTACCATGACTTACCATGACAGTTTTGGTGGCTATAAATGAAAAAATAGATTGCAGGGTCTGTGAAAAAATTCTTCAACTATCAGCAGTTGAAGGCATAGAATCAACAACCACAAGGTTTACTACAATCATTGTATATTTCCAAATAGATGTTGGATGAAATGAAATTGTATTTTTGGGGGGGTATCATGAAGAATCTTTGCTAGAATGATTCTATTTGGGACATTGTGTATCTACAATAAAAGGTAGCACATTTCATACCTATAAGGGAATACATTACAGTAGAATAGTATGGAGAGATGTATGTTGGGGAGATAGTCTATATGTATAGAGTTCCACTGACTATATTTTAGGTCATGAATCATGATTTACTTCACACATCTATCAAGGCATGCATAAATCACTTGACACACATGTATTATTATGTACAGATTTCCACCCACAGACAGATGGGTAGTCAGAATGTACAATAATGGTCAGTGAAGATATGTTATGGGAATGTTTTCTTGACTTTAGTGGATCTTGAGAAAATAAATTTGATTATTTGGAGTCCAAATATAACAAGAGATATTAGGAAGATATACATATTTCACTATATGAGGCTCTTTATGGTAGGAAATATAGATTGATGCTATGTTGGATGGAGGCTGGTGGGTCATATTTGATGGGACCTAGTCACGTGCATGAGACATCTGAGTTGGTATAGTAGATTCCAAAATTTATGTTTGTGGATCAATGTAGGTATAATTAATATGTTGAATGATGAACACAACCCCAAGAGTTTACATAGGGTGATCGTGTATTCCTTTGGGTGTCTCCTAGGTTGGGTTATTGTAGGAAATAGAGGTAGGGTTCATGGAACCAATGTTCGTTAGACCCTTCGATATAACGAAAAGAATCTGGCTGGTGGAATATCTATTTTCAATTCCACAATGATACAATGTTTTGCATGATTTTCTCTATGTATCACAACTTTAGATACACCACTGTAACCTTTCTCATGTGATCGATATAGATGAGGTTGACCCTGAGATATTTTCATCCTTTGTGGAGCATCTGATACATGTGTCGGATTTTAGTAAAAAAGTGATGCAGGAAATACCCATTCCGACAGATCATGTGTTGTGGAAACATGGATGTGTACAAGAGGAAATAGGGTAAATATAAGCAGATATAATGGTCCAATACACCATTCTTTTTGTCTTGGAATCTTATAAAGGATTGGAAGTGCATCTCGGGGAATATCTGTTCTAATGTGGGGAGATTGTATTATCAAGACCTTTTATATAGTTATCCTAGGCATGAATTTAGGTAATTTTCATTCTTACCTTAGTAACATTTCTGGGATTAATTACATGGATTGTTTTTTTTTGAAGTCTATGAAAATTTAAGAGAAAAAGGTTTTGTGCATGGTTGGAACATGTTTTGCACAAAGCATGCAACTGCCTTAGAGAAATCAAGTGCTCTCTAGTCTTTGAGATAGTAGATTCGACACATTTAAAGAACGTTTTGAGAGGCCAAGTGAGGTATCCATGCAATTTTCACCATTAAGTAGTGGTGATCAGATAGTTAGAGAATGTTTCATTTAAAAATTTTACCAAAACATGCATGGGCCAATAGTGAGATCCATAAATTGTGGATCTTATTCATTTTTAACTTTTAATGACCGATTTTTTACCTCCCATGCATCCATAAATTCATATTTTACATTCCTAATGGAAAGGTAATGTTATACCATCGGCTATGAGGGATTTAATGGCTTTACAAACACCATTCTTTGATATCAAAATCCCGTGTTGAGGATCAAATCTCTCCCGGTAAGTGGATTTCATCTCAATGATTCTCCAATTCCTTTTTCTATATTTCATTTATTTTTTCATCAATGAAATAACTTATTTCCTTGGATGTAAACCTATATGTAGATATTTAGATCTAGGAATTTGGATGTAGATCTAGATTTAGGAGATCTTGATGTCTTTGTTCCTGAATTTGGCTTGAGGATTTAGATCTGGAACATTTACCAAGGTTATTGTACTGCTGGGATTTTTGGGATTTCTGTTGAGTGAATGTCCATCATTGAACAAAGGTAGGTTGTATACATATAATTACCATTGTCCTCGATTTGATATATATATGATGAATTTGATAATTTATATAATCCATTGGAAATTGATTTTATTGTATTAGGTTAATTAGATTAACCCAGTGAGCTATCAATGCTTTGATGAAATAGGTGATTAGTTGTGGAATTAATAATGATACCAAAGGGATGACCTATTATATATTTATTTTTTAGAAATTAATTATAATCAGTATTCTTTGTGATCTATATAATTTATCAGGGGATTAATTCCATGATATTGAAATGGCTATGTTGAGATAATTAATTGTGGATTAATTATGTCCCTTCAATGCTATGATCTATATAAATATTTCTAGATTCAATAATGAATCTTTTATAATATAATGGTATAATTAATTCTAGAAAATTTATTATGGAATATGAGTTGTGATATTGATCAATTAATTTATGAATTATTTATTGGTTTGAAGCACATAGTTAATATTTTAGATAAATAATGGAATGAATGTGTTTAACAAATTGTTGAATTAGTAATGGAATTGGGGTAGATAATTAATTGCTAAATTAATTATGTGATAATGAAGGGGAACGTGGTCATTCTATATTGAGAAGTAAAAAATGGAAACATGGTAATCGCACTTATGAGAAAAGAGAATTGGAACATTATCATTCTAAATTGAGAAATATAGATGGTATCATTGTCATTATATATATGAGTAATTAGAATGGGAACATGGTCATTATATAAATGGGTAAGCATGATAACTTGGTCATATTACTTACGTTTGTGATATTGGTAAATTTGAAAATGTGTCTTATAAACGTAAAATTATAGAAGGGAAAAAATGGCATTCTGATTTATGGCCTCACATGAGAATATTCAAACTCTTTTGAGAGGCGAACCACGTATATAGGTAACTCATCATGCTCGAGTACGAGATGAGGTTAATATTGATGAATGAGTCTCCTTGGGAACCCAGTAGTTAATGTAGTTTGATAAGAATAAATGATAATGTAATAAATGGTAATTTAAGCATTGTAGTTATTTATTATAGAACGAAATATGATATCTTTTTATTGTACTTTTTTAGACAATGTTTTGAGTGGCCTACTAAGTTGTACTATCACCCTACTCATGCTGAATAATCAGTCCATGAAAAGATTATATTATTGTAGGACTGGATTAGGGAAAAAGCATGGGGATAGGTTACTGATTGGGGATAGATCATGGAGGAAGGAACTAGATATGGATTGAGACCTACTTGGGATGTTATTGTGTATTTACATTAAGATTCATTTTAGACACATGAAACTTATATTGGCACATAATTTTTACCATTTTAGTTGACTATTTTATTTTACTCTTTGATTTTCTTAGGACATGAGTATTATTATGGTTATATTTGCTTCTGTTATTGCTTATTTTCTAATGTTAGTGTTTTATTCTGATAAGAGGGTATAAACTACTGATGAATGACTTACTAGACACTCAATACTAGTCGACATCCTCTATCAAACATGAAGGATATCTCGAGTTCATATGGAGGATCATATCGGGGTACCATTGAGTGGCACCTGACTTGGGACATTACAAAGAAATTATTATCATTTGTTATATCTAACAATATTTTCCATAAATGAGTAGAAATAATAAAAGGATAAATGAAGTCCAAAATATTAGCAGTCATTCATGGATTCATTGGGAGTAGAGTAATAATTTCTAAATATAAATTATCCCACTTCCAAATAGGTATAGGTCATTGTAGTATGAAAGTATTAGTATGATGCCTTCCAGAATTTAACTAGATATATACCATGCATATTGATAGATAGTTTAAATTTATTTCTCCTTATAATATGACAATAAATATTCCCTTAAACCCATATACAAAATTTTACTACAAGGTTGTATAATGAACATTTAGATACGTGCTTTATCAATAAGCTCCATTATATTATCTATAATGTATAAAACACATTACTCCTTCTATAAAATCAACCCACTTGCTATATATAATAAAATTTATAATTTGATCCCACTTACAAATTCTGTCATCCATTTTTAGTCCTCATCATCATATTGATACTTCTATAAACATTATAGTAATGATTTTTTATTAATTAAATATTAAAGATATTATGACCCTCATTCAGAAAAAACATAATATATATTTTTACTATATATCATTATATTGGATTCTAACATGTCATAATCTTAATTATAAATCCTTTTTCTATCCTACAAAATGAATTATCCACCTTTTATTCAATCTCAGGGTTTAATTGTATCACGAAATAAATTCCTTATGTAGTTAAAATAATCTTACTCACCTCACGTTGAGAACCTCTAGAGAGATGGTATATATAAAATAATTGTGTAATATATATATATATATATATATATCACATCATTTGACATTGGAGTAGTGTACAAAAAATTTATATGAAATGACTTCGACTACCTACTCATGGCCATTCATTGGAAAGTTCTATTCATAGATTTTAAATTATGTTAATAAATATTACACTGAATTTTCATTCAATATAAGGATAGAAAAAATTAATTTATTTAATGCATCACTTTATATTAAAAAAATTTCCTTACATGATGGTAATTTTAATAATAATTTTTTAATTAGTGTCCCCTTTGTCTTATCAAAATATTCCACTCATTCCATGATGATTTGAATTTAACCCATTTATGGTTTAACATAAATGACATGCTAAGAATAGTGGAAAATCATAAACACGCCACAGAATGGAATCATCAATACCAAATAATAATGAAGTCCTATTTTTTCATTGATATATGTTGTTCTTTGACTTTAAATGAATTTTAAGGGCCAAATAGTATTTCACCAATGGGTGTAATATGACTGAAGAAAGCTAAATCATTTAACCAAAATTGACAGTAACAATATTTCCTAAATAAATTATTAAGGTATCTATAATTATTTTCATATGTATATTATTCTCTTTATAAAAATAGAGTTTATGAGGATATATTCAATTTCTACCACCATAATTTTATTAATATACTCGTTGAATACTATATTCACTAGATATATAAACACTAATGTTGAATTTTTTCATCCAAAAGGAATAAATTTAAAATTATAACTTAAAATCCTTGTTAGAGATATCATTTTCAACATGTCATCCTTTTCACCATTAATTGATGATAACCAATGAAAGGATATATCATTGAGATGTATTTGGACCAATAAATTTTATCAAATAGTTTAGCAATTTAGGGAAATGGTTACATATTGTATATTATAATATAATTAATCTCAATATAATCATTTAATAACCTATTGGACCCATCAATAATTGTTAAAAATAAAATAGGGGCTTCCCATGTAGGATCACTACTATATAAAAATTTCATTACAAAAATACTCATATAACTATATATTCAACTCCAAACACATTAATAATGCCAATCCTAAAAGATTTATCATATATTCGTTTCAAAAATTATTAGTTCAATGGAGAACTCAGCTTCACCCCCTAGTGTATGACTTGTTTGTTATTTTGAAAATAATAAAAGAGATTCTATAATATGTGTACATCAATTATTCATATGATTTTGTCCATATACATATATAAAATTGGATATTTTTATTTTCCTTGATATTTAATATATAATGTTAATAATTAATTTTTTAGACATGATTTAAATAATTTATATTCCCATTTAATGAAATGAGATTCATCCTCACCTTCAGTAGTCATAAAATCCTGATCATGGAAAAAATTACATTAAAAATGAAAACATAACCATACTAAGGTTAATATTAAGTTCAATATGATGGTATATAATCCATGTTATAAAATATGGTATGTGCATGAGTCCTAACTAAAAGAATCTAACATAACATTTTTTCAAAATGTTTCAAAACTCATTGTCTAAATATATTACTCATTTACTATAGTTCTTGGAAGATATCTAATAATTTTTTGAAAAAATTTATGATTAACTGAATCAGAGGTTATTTAATTAATTTAAAAAATATATAACCTTGACACAACTATCAATGTTCAAAATACAATATCATATGTAACACATTATTCAGATGTGGCTATTGAAAATGTTTGGTCTTTCTCCCATGGAATTTTTTGATATAAACACCCTTGGGGTTTGTGTAATAGGTTTTTATAATGTCACTTTTTTACAGTAAAGGAATTGAACATGATAATATTTTTCCAGACATTTTTATTCAAAATCCTGTTGGCCTTGTCATTAATCAATTAACAAAATATATTTTTTATTTTTCATGGTCTATGGTATTTCTTCCCATATTTATCACATATGTGAAATACCATCCTTCCTTTCATCTATTTTTTTATTTTTCTTCCAATGATGCACAACCGTCATTTTATTTTCAAGATATACCTTAAATTCATGAACAATGATAACAAATTTTCTATGATATAGTTACATAGGAATATATCATCATATGATGTATAGTTTAACAGACCAATTCTTATTCATGTAAAGGTTTTATGACCTAAATGAAGAATGACATCCATTTTTATTATATATATACATATTATATAGAACTATCAAGGAACAATATGAATCTAGGCTTGTAATTAGTTAAAATTTTCCCTCATTTTTTTGGGATTGTGGATCTATATTTTTTTTACTCTTTGATCATGAGGAATTAATTCTCATTTAATATACCTTAAATGTTCACCAATCCATCTGATTTATATCATCTGCCTTGTCACGACCCGTCCTCAGGGCCCGTGTCGTGACTACCCCAAGCCCGCCTTCCATAGGCCAGGGGCTAGAGACTAGCACCAAAGACATAAATCCCGATAATAGGGAAGGCATTGTCTTTATGAAAGTAAACAAAACACCACAGAGTATAAGCGGAAGCAAAACACTAAGTACAAAGGAATGTGGTGAAAGGTAAATGGGTCAGAATACAAACCCAAATGAAAGTAAAACTACAACTGAACAAAGTACAATAGGAAAAGACAACAGCAGGATGAAAGGAAGCAGCTCCTGGTTCGTCCACCACGGATCCTACATGAAGGGTAGGTACAGATAGACTCCACAACGCTCTTACCCATAAATCTCCTCCATGTGTCGTCTTTCCGTGAAGTCCACCTCCAGATACTGACTTGTCGTGTAGTACAACTCCGGGTACCGTCCAGTCCTCGAACACTCGGCCTTCGTCAGCACTGTCCGTCGTCTGCAACCAACACAATGAGGTGCGGGCATAGCCCGTGCAGGGGTGAGTAAAACGATACTCAGTAGGGACCCTGAGACCCTCAAGGTCTCACTAAAACCAACATGTATATCCACAAATAAGATCTCAACTGATAACCTCTACTTAGGTATATTCCCATACATATATCTAAGTTATCAAGTAACCCATCTCAATCATGAGGGAAACACAAAGATCTTGAAATCAATGGATAACCTCTACCCAGATATATTCCCACACATATACCTAAGTTATCAAGTGACTCATCTCAATCAAGAGGTAAACACAAAGGTCAAAAGACTCAGCTCAAACCAGGATTTTCATTATCGAAACTGTAACTCCTGAAGTGCTCTGTCTCTAAAGTGTGCAGTGGTCTTGTCACAACTCTGAAGTACTGCTCACTAACATAAGACTGCTGAGGTACTCCTCTTGTCGAGTACCGCGGGTCTGCGACCTACTACCGGGCGCTCCGTCCATCGTGGGTCTGTCGCCAAATACCGGGCGCTCTGTCCACTGGGCTATTCAACTCACTCCAAGTCGAGTCGGTCAAGCAGTCGCCAGGTTTCAGCCGGCTACACGGTCTCCATACTCCGTACGCTCGTCTCTAGGTGGGTCTGCTCCACGAGCTATAGGTTGATACTCCAGGTATCACAAAGTCCCATGAAGAAGTATCTCAAAGGGCCACCTCGTCATAGGGGTCTCAACGCAACAGACGGCGCGTCAAAGGGACGCTCGGTCTGTGAGTTATTAGCCTTTCCGTTCTAGGGGCCTGATTGATTTCATGAGCGGACAAACTCGGACGTATCTCAACTATACCCCTAACTCTCATAGGTTATACTCATAGGGACCGTTTCTCAATGTGATCACCAATGCCGCTGTCGGTTCTTCTAACGGACGTCTTGTATGAAAGATATCATCTTTTCCGTTCCAAGGGCCCGGTTGGATTTCGGGTACAATCCAACCCGACCGATATCCAACAGCAACCAAAACTCAGGCGAAGTATGCCAAAAGTTCTGTCTCATCATGAGGAAAACAACGAGACAGACGGCACGTCAATCGGACACCCGGTCTGTGAGTTATAGGATTTTTCATTCGAGGGGCCTGATTGGTTTCGTGAGCGAACCAACCCGACCACACGTTGATGGAATCCAAACCTCGAGCGGAGTAAGCCATAAGATTTGTCTCACTAAGAGGAATCCAACAATGTCGATGACACGCCAATCGAACGTCCGGAGCTCCAGTTACGAGCGTTTCCACTCTGAGGGCCCGGTTGGTTTCGTATCCGAACCAACCCGGCCGAACCCCATGTATTCCGAAACCTTGATTGCGATATAGCGAAACGACTGCCTCAATACTGAGGTACGTCAGCTTTTGAAGACACTACACATCGGTAGGATACGAGGGAGGAAGTAGAAGAAGTTTGTTGACGTTCGTCGCTTCTATAGTTGTAGAAGTGCACCCAAAGAAGAATTGGTGTCTCCTCTCTTGTTACATAAAGGAAAGGATAATAGGTGAGTCGTCGTCCTTCATTGAAGAGGCTTCGTTCTTCGCTGAAGATGAAGTTCTTCAAAAGAGGGAAGAGATCTCTTCGAAAATCTCTCACACAACCAAACTCCCAAAATAAAATAAGGCCACTCCTTATTTTATTATTTTTCCATGCATTCAAACTTACAAAAATTCAAAACCTATTTCACTTAATCAATTAAACAATGAGTTGTCTAATTAATTGAGTGATAGGTTGGCAATAATTTAAGAGGGGGAGAGGGGAGAGTAAGAGTAACACAACTTAAGTGGGGGGTTTAGTGGAGTTAGGGAGTTATGGGGAATTTGAAAAGTTGGGGGCTCGTGCGGGCCCCACCACACATTATCCTCACATGGGTAGTTAGGGTCCACCCCAACCTCCCCATGTAGGATAAAACTACCTTAGACATAAGAAATAAAATTGTCTCACAATTTTATTCATTCCTCAATTAAGCCACAAATTTTAACAACTCCTCCCATGAAAACACAACTCCGGAATAGGCATTCTTAAGCAAATACCGGCGCTGTGGTTCTATCGGTGCCCTCAGAATTTGATTTCGAGCACCAGTTTCAATGTTTGAAATTCCTACTCATTCGTTCACTGAACGTACCCGAGCTAAACTTCGGAAATTGATTCCGGGCACACCGGGCCTCGAAATCAGGCGCCGTCTGAAACTGCGTTCTTGTAAAATTCCAAATATAATTAAGAAAAAAAAGATTCCTTGAAATTTCTAGGTCTTTACATTACTCCCACCTCAGGGCTTTACGTCCCCGTAAAGCTTTAACACAAACTAGGGTTACAAAAGTGGTATTGAGCATGCACCTGAGCCTTCCGCTCCCATGTGCTCACCTAGAGGTTCCCATACTGCGAGAGAAAGTGCACCCGAGGAATCGATCGTCCTCATAGGATCCTCTCCTGTCGATCCTCGATCCCCACTGGAACCTCCGTGAAAGACACCCCATCGCCATCGTCTAGCTCCTCATGGTCGATGATATGCGACGGGTCGAGCACGTATCTTCTAAGTTGAGATACGTGGAAGTCATCGTGCACCTGGTGCAACTGCGGTGGATGGGTCAAGCGGTAAACCACCCCACCTACCCAGCTTATGGCCTAGAAAGGTCTGTTTAACCTCGTAGATAACTTGCCGCCTTGGCCATATCTCTGTAAACCTCGTCGAGGTGAGACCCGTATAAGGACATGATCGTCATCCTCGAACTCTAGAGGCCTCCAAGTCCTGTCAGCATAAGCCTTCTGTCGGCCCTGTGCTGTCCTCATCCACTCTTGGATGAAATGGACCTTCTCTAGTCTCACAAGATCTGATATGATTTCTTCTTTTCCAATAAGAGAAATACGGTCTCATCCCCTGGATGAACCACATTCATTGCCTAATACAGTCAATCCTAACATGAATGATGCATTCATTCCATGGATGACGTCGTAAGGCCTCGACGTAACTACCAAGAGATCCAACTGTCACTCTCGCCTCCAAGGGTCGAGTCACACTGTCGGCATCAGTGTGAGGTCACTAGGTCTCCCCCAGTAGAAATATCGAAAGTGAGGGTCAAGTCAACAGTTTTAATCGGGACCACTCAGTTTCAACCAAACAAAAGGACATGAAATCAAACATCACAAAGATAAGTGTTTTTTTATTATATCAGCTCATAGTACAAAGACACGAAGAAACTATAGACAAACATTAACAAAACTAGAAGCAAGAGGATCAATATCCTCCAGGTCGGGAGCTAGTCCCGCTCCTGTCCATCTGCTTCCGGAGCTCCATGACCATAGGCCTCAGTTGCCTGAAGATGAGCACTCCTATGTCCTCATATCCCCTTCGGTCTGCCCTGATCGAACCTCTGCCTCTGGCTAGGAGGTTCTTCCTTTAACTGCTACTCATCTGCATGGCGGGTCGGACAGTCACGTGCCATGTGACCAATTCCGCCGCAGGAGTGACATTGTCCACTCTCAGCACGTCTAGCTCTGACTCCACCCCGGTTTCCCTGCACAACTGAACCTGATTCGTGTAGTCGGCCACCGGTAAGTCTGTTCCTCTTGGACCTCTGCTTCATCTGTCTACTGCCTACTGCAGAAGACTCTACTGCAAGTTGGCTAGTGGTGGGTCCGGCTGCTGGAGACTACTCAGCATGGAAAATCTCCACTAAGAGGGCTCTCTCCAACACCCTTGTCTGCATGAAAATGCTGTGAGAAACAATAGAAGCTCTAATCTCTCGCCTGAGCCCCCGCTCGAAGGTTCGGGCCCTGAAGAACGGGTCTCGTACCATATTTGTGGAGTAGCGCGAGAGGTCTGTGAACCTTGCTGAATACTATGCCACTATCATGCTGCTCTACCGCAGCTGAAGTAGATCTTGTATACACACCGCTCGAAGGGTGGCTGGTACAAACTCTGCCCGGAAGAGGCTCTCGAAGTCTTCCCAAAGAAGTGTCGCCTCGTCATGCTTCTGGAGCATCAGGCTCCACCATATGCATGCTGCTGCCTGAAGAAGGCTGGCAGGAAGGATCACCATGAAGTCTGCCGACGTCTCCACTAGCCTGAAGACTCTCACCACAGCCTCCAGCCAATCCTCAGCCGCCCGCGGGTCCGTCTCTCCCTGGAACCTGGGTGGCCTCTGGCGCTAGAACTCGTGCAGTGCGCTCAAGCGACGTGCACCCTCTGCTGCTGGGGCTGGTGGCATCAGTGGCCCAATGGGTAGTAGTACCGCTGGTGCCTCCTCCGGTGCCTCAACTGGAATAGAGCCTTGTACTGAGGCCACGACGCTCAGTGGTCTGTCAGTACAAACAACTCTCGGGGCTCTAGTTGGTCGTCCGCGGGGAGGCATCCTGAATGAAACAAACATTACACGATCAAAATACTTATACCTGGTGAGGTGAACTTGTTTGAGCTGACATTTAAAAACTTATGTAAACACACACGCAATCAGGGTTTTCGTGCACAATGTCGGAAATCAGTTTTCAGGGTCCTGATGTATGGATATGTCGGCCGCCCTCACCAACACTGGACTCCCTGAACTGAAAACCACACTCGGTACTCTTAAAACTACTGCTTCACAGAAAAAAATATCAGAGTTATAAGTTCTGCGGTAGAACCAACTCCTCTGATACCAATTTTTCACGACCTGTCCTTGGGGCTCGTGCTGTGACTACCCCAAGCCCGCCTTCCATAGGCCAGGGGCAAGCGACTAGCACCAAATGCGCAATTCTCGATAACTGGGAAGGAATTGCCTTTATAAAAGTAAACAAAACTCCACAGAGTACAAGCAGAAGAAAAACACTAAGTAAAAAAGAAAAGTGTGGAAATGTAAATGGGCCAGAATACAATTCCAAATGAAAGTACAACTACAACTGAACAATGTACAACAGGAAAAGACAATAGCTGGAAGAAAGGAAGCAGCTCATGGTTCGTCCACCATGGATCCTACCTGAAGGGTAGGTGTAGATAAACTCCACAACTCTCTTGCCCGTCAATCTCCTCTGTGTGTCGTCTCGCCGTTAAGTCCACCTCTAGATACTGACTTGTCGTGTAGTCCACCTCCGGGTACCGTCCAGTCCTCGAACAATCGGCCTCCGTCAGCACTGCCTGTCGTCTTCAACCAACACAACGAGGTGCGGGCATAGCCCGTACAGGGGTGAGTTTAACGATACTTAGTAGGGACCCCGAGACCCTCAAGGTCTCACTAAAACCAACATGGATATCCACAAAGAAGATCTCAACAGATAACCTCTAATTAGGTATATGCCCATACATATATCTAAGTTATCAAGTAACCCATCTCAATCATGAGGGAAACACAAAGATCATGAAATCAATGGATAACCACTACCCAGCTATATGCCCATACATATACCTATGTTATCAAGTGACCCATCTTAATCAAGAGGTAAACACAAAGGTCAAAAGACTCAGCTCAAACCACGATTTTCATTATTGAAACCATAACTGCTGAAGAGCTCCGTCTCTAAAGTGTGCAGTGGATCTGTGATGACTCTGAAGTACTGCTCACTAACCTTAGACTACTGAGGTACTCCTCCTGTCGAGTACCGCGGGTCTGCGGCCTACTACCGGGCGCTCCGTCTGATGTGGGTCTGTCGCCAAATACCGGGCGCTCCCCCTAATAGCCTACAGAGGTACTCCTTCTGTCAAGTACCGCGGGTCTGTGGCGAACTATCAGGTGCTCTGTCCACCGTGGGTCTGTCTCCAAATACAGGGCACTCCGTCTACTGGGCTAGTCGACTCACTCCAAGTTGAGTCGGTCAAGCAGTCATCAGGTTTCAGCCGGCTACACGGTCTCCGTACTCTGTACACTCGTCTCTGGGAGGGTCCGCACCACGAGCTACAGGTCGATACTCCAAGTATCACAAAGTCCCACAACAAAGTATCTCAAAGGACCGCCTCGTCATAGGGGTCTCAACGCAACAGACGGCGCGTCAAACGGACGCCCGGTCTATGAGATATTAGCCTTTCCGTTCTAGGGGCCAGGTTGGTTTCATGAGCGGACCAACCCGGACGTATCTCAACTATACCCCGAACTCTCATATGTTATACTCATAGGGAATGTTTCTCAACGTGATCACCAACGTCGTTGTCGGTTCGTCAAACGTACGTCTGGTCTGAAAGATATCAGCTTTTCTGTTCCAAGGGCCCTGTTGGATTTCCTGTACAATCCAACCTGTCTACTATCCAACAGCAACCAAAACTCAGGAGAAGTATTCCAAAAGTTCCGTCTCATCAAGAGAAAAACAACGAGACAGACGCCGCGTCAATCAGACGCCCGGTCTGTGAGTTACTGGCTTTTTCGTTCTAGGGGCCCAGTTGGTTTCGTGAGCGAACCAACCAGACTGCACTCCGACGACATCCAAACCTCGAGCGGAGTAAGCTAAAAGATCTGTCTCACTAAGAGGAATCCAACAAAGTCGATGGCACGTCAACCGGACATCTGGAGCTTATGTTAGGAGTGTTTCCGCTCCGAGGGCCCGGTTGGTTTCGTATCCAAACCAACCCGGTCGAACCCAAAGTATTCTGAAACCTTGAGTGTGATATACCGAAACGACCTTCACGATCCAAGGATCACATCGCCGCTGACGGTGTGTCAATTGGAGGTCAACAGCTCAAGATATGGGCAAAAGGCCAAAGATGGTCCGAAACGGGGGGTATGGGCCCGGACCGACCCCCCCCCCCCCCCTGCGTCGGCCCGAACTGGGTCGACCCGTCCCGCACCGAGTGCTACCCGGATAGGCTCGGCCCGGCCCGGCCGGCGCGGCCTGGCCCGGCCCGGCTCGGTCCGGCTCGACCGGTCAGCCGCGGCTCGGCCAGCGCGGCCGAGCGGAAGCAGCGGGTGGGGGTGTGTGTGGCTCGCCCTCGTCGCTAATTGAAGCCGGCGGCGCCCGACGCCGCCGGTCTTCCGGCGGAGCACCGCCGCCGCCTTTCGCGGACCACCAGACGCACTTCGGTGGTCCGTTTCTCTTGTTGTCTTCGCCTACGGTCCTCCCGGGACCCGACCTTCACTACGAAGGGATTCAAACACCGTAGCGGCCTGCTTTGTCGTCGTCTGTCGATCCCCACATTGATAAAAAAGCTGTGGAGGGTTGTCGGGCCGTGTTTGTTCAGCCCGTGCCCTCCGCGTTAGGTGTTAACAATTGGAAAACAATAACACATGTTTTTAATCATTGACGAGGGTATAATTTATCCAAAATAAATTATACGAACACCTTGCAATCAAAATACCCACGCATGATGGTTTAAAATTTTTGAATATGCGGCGTGACGACGTCGCGCATTCTTGCCTCTTGATCCCGCGCGGCGTGACGATGTCTCACATCCTTGCCGTTCTTTCCCACGCAGTGTGACGGCACCACATCACTTTCTTTCGAACTGCAATGATAAGAATGAATAAAAAGGGAGGAGGATCGACCGTGTTCATGCGGTCCGGCCTCCTCCCATTAAACGATAACAAGGGGTTCTCATTACTCGTAGAATGTCAAAGACAGAATCAAGAAAAAATAAAACGAACCCCTACATTTGATTCATCGATTGACGTTCATCGTTCGTTGACGGTGTTGCGGAAAGAAGACGATGAATTTCACCTTTCACCGTGTCCGTCAAACACTCCCAATCCCGAGCTACGTCGGCTGTGGAAGACACTACACATCCGTAGGATCCGAGGGAGGAAGTCGAAGAAGGTTGTTGACATTCATCACTTCTGTCGTTGTAGAAGTGCACCCAAAGAAGAATCGGTGTCTCCTATCTTGTCGTATGAAGAAAAGGATAATGGGTGCGTCGTCGTCCTTCATTGAAGAGGCGTCATTCTTCATTGAAGATGAAGTTCTTCAAAATAGGTAAGAGCTCACTTCCAAAATCTCTCACACACCCAAACTCCCAAAATAAAATAAGGCCCCTCCTTATTTTATTATTTTGCCATGCATTCAAACTTACAAAAATTCAAATCCTATTTCACTTAATCAATAAACAATGAGTTTTCTAATTAATTGAGTGATAGGTTGGCAAGAATTTAATAGGGAGAGAGGTGAGAGGAAGAGTTACACAACTTAAGTGGGGGTTTAGAGGAGTTAGGGAGTTATGGGGAATTTAAAAAAGGTGGGGGCTTGTGTAGGCCCCACCACACATTATACTCTCATTTATCCTCACATGGGTAGTTAGGTTCCACCCCATCTTCCCCATGTAGGATAAAACTACCTTAGACTTACGAAATAAATTTGTCTCACAATTTTATTCATTCCTCAATTAAGCCACAAATTTTAACAACTCCTCCCTTGAAAATGCAACTCCGGAATAGGCCTTCCTAAGCAAATACCGGCACTGTGGTTCTATCGGTGCCCTCAGAATTTGATTCCGAGCAATGTTTTCAAAGTTAGAAATTCCCGCTCGTTCGTTCAGTGAACATACCCGAGCTAAACTTCAGAAATTGATTCCGGGCACACCGGGCCTCAGAATCAGGCGCCGTCAGAAACTGCGTTCTTGTAAAATTCCAAAGAAAATTAACAAAAAAAAATTCCCATGATATTTCCGGTTCTTTACATGACTCTTCCCTATTTTAAATTAGTAATATGAATTTCTCAATATATCTCCTCATAATTTAAATATTGGTAACGATGTTTTTTATTTCACAACCTCCCATTGTGATAATGAAATTCACTATAGTCTTGATCAGTTATTCTATCACCAAAGTATTAGTAGATCCACTAAATATTGTAAGTTGTAATAAAATTAACTATTCATACATTTTTATACCATATTTTGATTCAATATGTATCTATATATAGGATAATTCTTTTAATACCCACGTTCAATAGTCCTAATATTGTTATCATATTATTATCATAAACTACAGCTTCATTGACATCATTTTGTGAATCATCCCTTTATATTCCACCAATGTTGAAATGATTCCAATTTATAACATTAGTCAACATCATTATATAATGGAATAAAAATAACAAGATAAATATATTGAACTTTAATTTATTATTCCTGTAATTTTTTCAACAGTGTTCCCAAGAAATCATGTGGAATTTTTATATTAGTTGTTCAATATAACTACTTTAAACTAAATATACTTCCCATGGTACCTAATAAATATAATATATATTAAATATAAACATCCTAGATTCCAAAAATTTAAAATGGTTGTTATATTAAATAATTATTTTAGAGTAGAAGAGTTTATATAGGATCAAATATATTAGAAGTTATATAAATCTAAATACATACATATATGACATTTATAAACTGAATATTTAACATGAACACAATGTAAGAGCCTAATTATCCCTTCCAACATAACCTTGAATATAATAAAATGATATACCATAGTTTTACTAGGGAATGGAAAACCAAAAAAATTATATAAGATGCTTAATATATAATATTATATGTTGTACGATATCATAAAATCGTCATGAAATAAGTCCTCTAAAATGAACTGATAAACCACATGAAGACTTAATCAATATAAACTATGTTAATTATATATTTATGATATTAAATAAAAAATAGATAAAAATACAAATTGATCTCATAATGATGAAATTCATAATTATAGACAACAAAATGAGTTTTCATTGCCATATTACAAAACAAAAATACAGATATAGTGTGGTATATTCCAAAAACCATGCTATTTTTTCACATGGGAACTGTTGATTCTTTGAATGACAATAAAAGTTTCAGCACCAGCAGTAACATTATTTTTTCAGTGATCTCACCATAATAGTCTACAATAACATTCATACAATTCCAAAATGAACCAGTTAAAGATAAAATTCATGGATATCCATTTAATGAGAAATATGGAAATAAAAAACTTCTCCAATCAATTAAATAATGTAAATTATAGTGATAACATACCACAATTATTATTATTGTTCTTTGGTAATATCAAAGTCTCAAAATTATCCAATCTATAACAATTGAATTGACGGTAAATTTAATGTGATGGGTTATGCATAGATGATTGTTATTAGGTAAACTATTATTAATTTAAAAGAGATCAGAAAAGGCGTAGGAAAAATCAATCCTCTTTGTTCATAAATATCATGTGAATATTCCAAAACATATTCCATTATAGTGTCTATCTATGGGATAAGTCTTACAATCATTGATGATATATTGGGGTTCTAATATATTATGTACTTAATAAATAATTTTGTGTGTGACTAATACATGGGGAATATATGACACTTTTGGATTCAAATTATATTTTCCAATCAATTATGTGTTTTATTAGTAACCATACACACTTTTACTTTACAAAAAAAAATTGTATTTTACAACAAAAAAAATATTGATATATATATATATATAATGGTTTTAGTAATACATGAATCATAATAATATTACTAAGGGATAATTAGTAAAATTTTTAAATATCTCAATATTGTGGAGTAATATTATAGAATATATTATGTGTAGATTTGTAACAAAAATACTATATTGTGAATATAACAAGAATACCATGGAATGAAAATTTAGATGAAATAACACTACATACGGATTGGGTATCATTTCCATAATAAACTCATGAAATTGATTTCATAAAATTGTTCCTCAAAAACAAATATATTTTGAATTCCATTATTTAAAATAACAAATTGGTTGTATATATATTCTAAAATTAAAAAACTAGTATCGTAATACAAAAATATTTCTCAAAAAGGTAGAAATTTGAGATGAAAAACCATATATCCCATCTACAATTCGAAGAACATAGATTAATCCCCAAAATAAATTCCACATCTCCTTGAATAACATATTTAAAAACCAAATTTGTATCCATTATCCATTATTCTTTTCATTAATAATCATTATAAATATGAAATCTAAATATTTTCTAAATATAGACATTATTGTTCTAATCGTTTGTACTAGTTTTATAATAGTACTATATATATTAATTATTTTCGAAAATTTAATCATAATTAATTCATTAATGTGATTTTTATGGAAAAATTAAAATTATTTAATATGTTTCATATTCATTTATTGAGAGGTTTTGCCTTTATCATTGAATATGAAATTTATAACAGACATGTTTTTGGTAATTCTTGATGATAGATGAGTGTTGTCATAACTGATCAGCAAGATAAAGATAAAACATATCCAAAACAATTGCCCATTTATATTATATTATATTATTAATTATTTTATTATAGTTATTCATTATTTATATTCAGTGTGTTGTACATATATGTGGTTAAACTGACCAAAACATGAATACAGCCTAATTTAATATGTTTTTATGAGATGGTTTTGTAGAAATATATCTTTGCCAAAAAATGATCATATTTGGCATTAATTTTTATGATATATTTGATTTATTAATAATTTTTTATAATAATTTATAGACATGAAAATTATAAAATAATATAAATAAATTATTTTCATCCTAGAATTTTTTTTTAAATGATCAAACTAATGATGATGGTTTATTGATCATATAAATAATATGTTCTCAAATTTATCATACCAGAACAAAAAAAATTCATAAAAATAACATCTTTTAAATAACAAGGTATTGAAACCATAATGGTTGTTCAGTGATGAAAAAATAATTTCATAACTTGTGGTGGTTGTATTTCAGACGAACAAACAAATGATGATTTTTTTATTAATGGTTGAGAATAATAATTATACATTGATAATTATATTAAGACATTAATAATAATATATTTATGATAATAATTTTATTAAATTAATATTGAAACAATGGATTTGAATGATGATAATTTCGAATAAAACTAACATAGTTGATAGAGCTCATTTTTTGGATTACATTTTTCATTAGTATTCAACTTCCAACTATGATCCTTATGAAACATAAAAAATTCCATAGTATTTTCATTTAGGTAAAATGATATAAATTGATCACATTTTTTTTTATTTTTAAATAATAAATATAATGGAATGTTATTCGTGTATATGATGATGTGTTATCATTTTAAATGATAAGAGAAGTGTATTTTTGGTAAAACAATTTACATTTTATATAATGTATTATTAATATTCAGGGATCAATATCCATAAGATATAAACTATAGGAGTGTAACCTGATCATTGGATGATCCTAACTATAATGAAACCATTTTTAAAAATTACATGATGTTTTTAAGATATATTTTAATTTGTTTACCCTAATTTACTATTACATTGTTTTTAAATTTTTAACTATATTAATTAATATTAATGAAAATATCAATATCTTCCATTTTAACAGACATAATTCTTCAGATTTAATGCTTGAAATAAATTTTTTCTGATAATATTTATTGTCAGTTGAAACTTTAACTTGAAGCGAAACAGATATATTAGTGGGAAAATGGTTTTCAAAAAAAAATTGTTTTGAATAATAAATTATTTAATTAAGATAAAATTATCAAGGAATATTATTTTAAAGGAAAAAAATTAATTAAAATGAAATAATTCAATAGAATTATAAGTTAATGGAAATTAAATACTAAATATCACAATGAATATAATTGATTTTGTGAAAAGACATAAAATTATATTTATTAATGTTACATTTTATTTATTTAAAATGAAGTGACATAGTATTTATAAGATAAGATAATATTTTTAAATGTATAATCTTATTCCTTAAATATATATTATATTGACATAAATGGTTTTATGAGATTAATTTGATTCATAAATCCTAGTTATGTTATATGACATTCTGTTTTAGCATAAATGGGGTTTCAATGATCAGTAAACATTCAATATTTATTTAAAAGTGAGACTATTAAATCTAAAAATTTCTTAATTATGATGAACTAAAAAATGAATTTTATTTTTTAAAAATAAAATTATAGATTTTATAACGTAAAAAAATTATACTCATTAATAAAGGCTCTTTAGTGATTAATAGTACAATATATGGTACCTACCAATAATAATATATTTTCAGTTATTATAAAAACACTATCAAGGATAGATTAGTTCCCAATATTTTATATGAGATACTATTATAAAATACATCTTCTAATTAAGGACATTTCTTCATTTTTCTTAATTTAGTAATACAGTTTCTCCTATTGATACACACAACATTAATGAATGTTTTATAATGATTAATTTTAATATTTTTTTAATGTACCATTGCTTTATTTTAGTATGGTGTACTATATAAGTGAAGTTAATAAATATTGCATATAAGAGATAAATTTATAATAAAATCTTAGGGTATTACACCATGTTTTTTTATTCATATTTTGATACATCACATTTATATTATTTATGGCTATAAAATTAGTCACCCCTAGTTTTGGGGAACATTTTTATAAAACAAATCCATGTTCATTTAAGGTTCCGGAAAATATATAGGTAATCGCTAACTGGATTACAATTTTGGTTCATTTTCACCTCATTTTGAAGAAAAGATTAACTGGATGTATGGGATGTATATACATGACTAAAAACATTATATTTAATAGGATACATTAGTTGATTAATTATAACAATTTTCCAATATCCATGTATTTATTATGGAGGAACCTTCATGAGGCTTTTTTGAACTATCTTCAGTTTAGTGTCACATTCTACCACCAATTGGATGTTTATATAATGAGGGCTAATATAGCTCTAATTGAAATTCATTTATCATGTGTTTTAAATTTTCTCAAGAATTATAATATCGACAGTAAATTTTTAATTTTTTTATAAAATAACATACAAAACAATATTATTATATTGAAATAAAAATACTCCTTAAATTGATAACCTTACATATCACCCTATTTAATGATTAATATTTTTATATAATCTCTAATTGTTCTTGAGATGGTTCTATTGATTAAATTGATGTTATAGGAGATAAAAGTGTATATATGGATACCATGTATCTCTTTTAAGACATAATAATGATCACTATTGTGAAACCATTAGTTTTGTATGAGGGTTATCAGGTTTCTAAAAATCTACCACACTCATATATTTTCAAGAGGTTTGGTCAGGAATAAATAATATATTAAAAGTCTTAGTAGAATTTTTAATGAGAATTGTATGAATATTTTTTGAACATCTTGAGTTACATCCATAGTTAAATAATGTATCTAAAAGCTTTCATATACAATGAAATTGATTTTATATACATGATCTATCTGACATAATCAATTGAGTGAAATTGAAATAAGGGGGACACTTCCTTTATTGAATTAAAATTTAATATCAAGGATTCGTGTGGGAAGATTCATTATTTTTAGATTTTTCATTAGTTTGGGTCTTATAACAATATGTGAATTATCATGTGTGATCATGGGGATTTATTCTCTGTATATGAGATTAATAAATTAACATCTTTTCATGAGTTGTTCTTTTGTATGATACAAATATTTGAATAATGGATATATTTATTACACTTAATTTTAATAGTAAAGTCGTTCAAAATAATATTAAATTTTTTAATGGTTGTTGGGAAATTGGTCCAATTTTATTTGATAAATGATTCTCTAGGAAATATATATTAAAATATATTTATGTTTACTACATTTAAAATTTTTTAATTGTACAATTTAGATAAATCATTTAATCAATATTCATACAACGTGGTAGATTTAGAAGTGGATTTTTTTTCTTGGAGGTTAATAAAATTTATATTTCGGATTGAAGGATAATGTAATTATTTTTTTGGATTTTAATTTAAATACATAGTTGATAACCACCTAAAAATAGCTTGCATTATAAATAATATTTTAAAACATTTCTAATGTATTAGAATCTTTTATTTTTTGAAAACCATGTATATAATTAATCTAATTTTAATTGCATCGAAGGATCATTTTTCATTGTTTAGAAAATTTTTATTATAAACCATGAAATTATAAAAAAAAAGGAAAACAATCAACTATAAAAGTTGTAAATTATATATTTCACATTTGTTGTTATATTTTTTGGATCAAATTTTTGTCCCTAAAAATGAGTTTTACATGGTGAATAATGAATATGTAACATGAATATTAGTAATAATATTTGTTTTAATGAAAATAATTGATTATAATTAACATTGAAAACACTAGAATTTCATGAGAATGATTTTTATTTGTATAAAAAATATATTTATAAACATGTTCCTATAATTTATTATATAATTTATATTGTATTAGTAAAGTACCTTTTTTAAATATGTTTCATTATAACCAATATAATCTATGGATTTATTTCATTTAATTTTTCAAAAACAATCATCACATTTGTTATGTATTGATGTTATTTTTTACTTATTTTCATTAAATTTTTTAATAATTTAGCATATTTATTTTCTATTAGTAGATCTTAATTAATTTTAAAATATTCACTTTTCCTAGTTTTCCATATGTTATTCAATGACCATGAATCCAAACTGATTATTGTTTTATCATTACAATTACAAACCAGAATTTTTAATCGTTTTCCACCCTTGAAACATTTTAATTTCATTAGAAAACTTCGATGTAAACTCATGAAAGGATGATATTATCAAAATATTTGAACAAATATTAAAGGTGTAAATTTCTATTAAAGAATGAGTGTGTTATATATTTACCTGTTTTGGTTTGAAACATCATGTGAGAGTCATTTTGATGAATTGTTATGGAATTTAATGATAGATAATGAATCCTTAGTGTAATATGATAGGTGTTCTAGGAACACATTTCTTAGAGGAATCTGGGGCCTGACTAGAGGTTGAGGTAATGGTCTCAATCACATCCTAGAGCATGAACAACTATAAATTAATGATCCATAGAATGTGAATATATTTATTTGTATTATATATTAGACTATTTATAATCACCATAATATTGTTAGATTATTTCCTAATGATAATAAATGATACGATGGTGTTACCTTTTCTCATTGGACAAGTCACCCTGGAATGAGTTCCTCAATGTGTACAAAAGTACACGCCATGTTAACATATCAGACATATGAATCAAGTGTAATAGTAAAAAAATAATATCAAAATTAGTAATTAGTTTTGTTTTTATATGGAGGAAAAAAATATAGTAACTTTTTTTTATCAGTCTATGATTTATATATATGAATAATAACTAATTTTTTATGAATTTTAAAAACACACCATAGTAATATATTCTCTAAATACATTATGGTCTTTTCATGATGGTAACAAGATAAATAATAAATATACTTCATTATGTATATTTAACATCTCCAAATATTTTATTCTCATACAGTGTCCTTATAATGAAAACTATTTTTAAACTAATCTACCTAACCTTATGGATTGGAAAAATATGTATGGGTGGGGATAAATTATCCTTAAGAGTAAACATATGAGATATAAACCAATGTTCCTATATGATAATAATATTATTATAAGAGTATAAAAAATAAAAAACATATAACTCTTTTAGAAGAAATAAGGTAATGTTTATTAGAAATGAGTCATGTCATTATGAACATTTTTTAAAAAAGGGAAAATTTGTAATGTTACATAATAATAAATAATCATTCGTAGTCCATTAGATCATATTATAATCATACAATTTAAATTTTCATAATAAGAATAAACATTGAATATAATTTAGATATCCACGTATAAATATGTGGACTATCAATGTTTTCATAGTCACATAGTTGATTTGGTTCTTTTGCAATTGAATTATCTTTATAGTACATGTTCACTGTCAAGAATATCACAGTGGAAAAAGTCCAATAAGAAACTGTGTACGCACCCTATTCATGTCTATATTAACTAATGAGATATAAATATATACATAATAAATCATGTTGACATATTATTAGTTTTTGAGTCATATCATATAAAAATAATACATTATTATCCCATGAAATGGAAAAAATTATCATTATACCATAACCCATAAAAAATAAATGTCTTAAATAAATATTTCATCAAAACATTTACAACTCAATGGATATTAAGGATTTTGATAGAATAATATTTAAAATATCATAATCATAAGACATATATATAAATAAAATGTATGAAATCATAAGATCACATCCCTTTTTATGAAATACTTACTGTTAAATTATTTTTAAATTAATGAAAAAATATTTTTTATAATATAATTTAAAATACACAATGAAAATTAAGAGGAAACATTTCTTTAATTTTTGGTAAAATTAATAATTAAAAATTTATGAAATATAAGAATTTAATTATTTATTTAAAATCAAATATTCATTAATGGAAACATAATTAAGAAAGAAGGACATGACGGTGGGGTAATCCATTCCTCAAATATCTGTTATAATAGAATATTTTTCCATATTTATAAAAAAGTCATAAAAATAACTTTCTGTGAACTATTTTATCATATTATATTTAATAATTTTTAAATTAAGTAAAAGTTTAGTGAAAATAACCATAACAAAAAAATTAATTTAAGGGTAAATATATCTCAAAACCATTAAAAATAATTGGGATATCAAAGAAAAAAATTTCATCAGTAGATGATAAAATATGTCATCTTTCTGGAAAATATTATGTTGGTATTATTATATTTTAAAAAAAATAATGAGATTAATACATTAAAACCCAATATGTAAAAATATTTTATTCAAATATATATTTTTGAAATTAAAATAATAACATAAGCTCCATTAATTAAAATAAAAAAAGACATCCCCAAAATGAAATGATATTGTGGCACAACCTAAAATATTTTGATTCATTTAAATTAAATCCCCCTAGAAATATGTTATAAAAAATGAAACCATAAAAAACCTAAAAATGATTATATTAATGATATCAATTATATTAGGGGTATTATATACAAAATATATTAAAATAGTTCTATAACATGAATCATGTCTAATGAAAAAAATAGCGAGATCATCAACCCTCACCTCTAGTCTTAATATTACTTATTTGAATTACAAGCCACCCATATATAATATTTTGATTTAATTTAAATATTTAAAAGAACAATTTATCATTTTAAATTACTATAAATAATTTTATTATAATTTTTAATTACCCACAAATTAATAATTATTCATTCACATCATTATTAAGTTGAAAATGGAATATTTTTTCATGCATGTTTATATAAAATGGATATAGTTTTTTCAATAAGATCATGGTATTATCATATAAAAAATTTAATAATATAATAAATATCATATTTGTTAATTATAAAATATTATATTACTATCTATATTGGGTGGTGTTCAAAAAAAATTACATCACATTCTAGATAAAATAGTTCATACACACACATACGAGAAACTTTTCCATTAATCAATTATGGTAATAAAAGAAATATAAATAATAATACAACTTCATATATAGATAATTATAAAAATATATAATATATATTAATAAAAATTAGTCTTCATTTCGACCCATGTAAATATCTAAATGATAAATGAATCAAATCACATCATGGAGGTGATTTCCCAAACATACATAACCTCATGTCTTAATTTTCATTAGGATAGAAATGTGGAAAACAATTTTGTACACTATAAAAATAATAATATTTCATTATATTGGAAATACTAATTTCATATAACATGATGGTTATGAAATCATTCATGTATGAATTACATGGAATAACCTTTAAAGACCTCGTCGAAGAGCTATACGACCTCTTTGGATAATCTATTTTGGATTACAAAATTTTCATTTTTGGATACTTTTTTGGTGATATAAAGACCACTAAAACATGGATAAAATGTTTTGGAAGGTATTTTAAATGAGCATTGTTGAGATAAATGGGTTGTGTGGTGTATATAAGTGTGAAGGAGAGGAAACCATTTATATGTGATGTTTGTGGAAAACATGTAAACAATTTAAATTTTATTATATAGTATAGAATCTCACAAGTCATGTGGATATAAATTACCACAATATAAAATATATTAATGGTAGGTAAAAAAAATAAAAACCAAATAAGAATATATTAAGTGATTATATATATATATTCAATATTATCATTTTTATGTTTACCCCTCTTTTATCCCTTTTAACTCTCACACTGATAACATGATTTTTACCATGGTATGTAGACTGTTGGAACCAATATTATGTTTTAAATATTAAAAAATATAATATAATATAATTGAAAAATTATAATCCATTTAAGAAGATTCAATTCCGAAATATATATATATACTAATTCTTATATTTATGTAAAGAATGCATAAATATCATTTTAAGGGAAAATTTATTTTTAGTATAAAATATATTTATTATCAATCCATAATAAGTATAAAATCATTGATAAATGTTAATATATTTATTGAATATATTATGTAAATTTTTTAAAAATCATAATTCAATAGTGTTTTATACAATGTATAAATTAAAAATTCATTTATTATAAAAGAATAAATATAAAATAGTAAATACATTTACCTTTAAATTATTTTTTCATAAAATCATTCCAATGGATAAAAAATTTCTCTAGGATTATTCACATACATAAATTATATAACAATATAGTACATCAAAATCCTTTTTCATTTGCTATTATCAAATGTCGAAAAATACATTACATTGAAAAAATAAAAAAAATATTACCATTTTTAAAAGTTGTGTTTTCTTACTTCTTTATAAAAAGTAATTAATTATTCATAAATATATAATTATTTTATACTTACACTCCATAATTTATTTAGTCATACACATAAATTTTAATCCAATATATATGATAACATTCACATTAAAAATAATATTTCGATAGTATAAAATGTTTTTTTAATCTCGCGATTGAGTATAATGAAATATTCAAACCACATTGAACAAAAAAAATTATAAAATCAAGTGGTTTTTAATTCTTCCCCTTCCCCCAAATAATAATTTTCTCATTCAATATATACTACTCTGATAATTTTTTTGATACTTTTACCTCATCACATCCTTCAATTGCAACTTAATGTACATGAATTTATGGTTTCACTAAAAAACTAACTATAATAGTGGCATTATTTCACATTAAATTCTATAATAAACCTATAATATCTATAAATTATTAGGATTATCAAATATAATGATATTGTTTTATAAAATATATTTATATAATAAATAAAAAACCATATATATGCTTCATCCATGGTGATACATGGAACAAATCTAGATTATTAGAGTTATAAAATAGTATATCCATCAATTATGTAACCATCCTGGTGAAATAATAAATTTCAATGAGGTAAATATTTATAGGTATAAAAAATATGCTAAATCCAAATATAATAAAAATCATCTATATAGATGTTCAAATGAACAACGTTCACCAATTTCATATGATTACATTGTTTCTAATGATTTTCAACATAAAACATTAGTTGAATCTAAGGCACTCTATGTTCTACTGAATAATTTTATTCTTTACTTCAAATTACATTGCAATCTAAGGTAACAAAATATTTTTATCAATAAATTTATACTATAACATTTAAATGTTGGACATAATTACATAGATGGATTTATAAGGAGGCATTTGAATCTGTGAGTTACTGTTATTATTGTAAAAATATTTTATTATAGGCTGTTTTTATTCCCAAATATCATTAATATACCTATATTAAGATATAAAAATAAATTATATGATTTTTATACCACAATTTTTATAGACCACATTATAATGATTATTTTTTTGTGAAAGGTTGTGGTTGAAGCATAAATTTATTATTAGAAAAGGACTTTTTTTGTGGGTAGAGGGAGACCCATTACATAGCTCGAAGGCCCAGTTCCAAGTGGCCTGAAGACAAGGTCTGAAAGCCCATTTTGGCCCAATGAACCATCAGTGAACAGTACTCCTATAACGCATGCACTGCTACAGTACCACTATTGTATTGTCGCTACTATAGTGGATGCTTCAATATAGTCGCCACTACAATGTCTGCCATAGTTCCTCTGCCTCTACTATGCTGCAACTACTACTATATTGCCACCGCTATAGTACCCACACTACTAAAATATGTAAATAATCATGAATTATGATCAATATAAACATTATATCTTATAGAAATTAAATTTTATAACTTCATTATGAGATTAACTAAAACAAAAATTGCATTGTGGCCATTCAAATCATTTTGGAGACATATAATGATATCTTGTATGTTGTTTTCCCATTTCAATTCAATTACATGTAACTATTTTAATGTCCCATGATAAATTTTTCTCTTATCATTAACTTTTTGACCTATTACTAATATGGATACATATTCATTAATATCAATTATCAATTAACCCCACTATAAATCTTTTTTTTGTTCTATAAATGTCTATTTAATTAAAAGATAAATTAAAAATATTGGATTATGAGTTTTACCTAAAAACACCGTATTGAAATCATGTATTGAAATGATAGATACACACTTTATAATCCTAATTACTCTACCACTAGGATGGACAGAAACAAAAATATTCATTGTCTTCATCTTATTTTCTACATCTCCCATTTTCACCTTTTTATTCCTCACATGAATATATGTTTGAATAGTCATTTTTAGAATTTTTTATCATTCCCATTCACTCACGATTTCAAGATTAATCTTTAAAAAATCCACATGTTTTGGATATATTTCAATGAACATCATCCATAAACTAACATGGTCCCTCTTGATCTGTGCATTAAACCCATTTATACCTTATAGGGATTGTAGTTTGATTATAAGTCACAATCACTTATCAATTCTAACCATCTAATTTTGTTCCTATTAGGTGCATTCTGTGTGATATATATATTAACATTATATGATCTATATATATACCGCTCTATTAATCATTAAAATATACTGACATATTTTCAATGTTGGGACTCTAACAAACTATTCAAGAAAAATAAAATTTATAAATATGTATTAAAACACATATAATCAAGATTTTTTCATTGAGATACCATGTTAATATATATAAATATATATTCCTAAAGGTTTATTCAAAAAATAATATTATTCTTTACTTTCCCAAAATAGGTTTTTTAACTATATAAATATAGAAAATAAATCATCAATTGTATATGAAAATTTCACAATTTGGAGTGTCCCATGATTTATAAGAATCACATTACTAGAATATCTTATTTGTATAAAGCTATAAATATTAAATTCCGACATCATACAACTATAATATATTTATTTAATATCTTACATATATTTATCTAGAAAATGATTTGACATTCCTATAAAACATTTTTGGTATGAATATGTTTATTGAAAAAAACAATTAAAATAGTCATATTGGATGAGTGGATGGTGATTTAATGTGATTACACATGTTTATTTGAAAAAAAATCAACAGTTTTGATTATATATAATTTAATTGTTTTCACAGAGATGCAATTTCGTAATCTATTTAAAACTTATTATTTCTAGGATTAAAACATTTACATGCATACTTTCCAATTTTAAGAAATTCATGTAATTAAACCATACAGAATGAAGAACTATATTTAAAATTATTTTTTCAACCATTCTATTTGTTTCATAATTTATTACTTGTTTTAGTGCCCTTAAAAAATATATAATTTTACACACCTAAAATATCTCTTAATTCAATCGATATATTTTACTAGGTTCTTATAATAAGATGTTAGAGACATAGAAAATTTAATCTTCATTCTTGCATGGATATGATCCCAAAAAAACATTCAAAGTCACCATTTTTTTATTTTTCATAATGTTATGTGGGTATATTTCATTCATTATAATATGATATATGTAATTAAGCACAAACTCATGGTTCTGAATCCCAGATAAGAGTAATATTGTCTACGCATGATAATAATTTTTTTTACTTTCTCTCAAAATTTTTGTCAAAATTATTCCACCTAGTTATATCCATTGAATAAAATAAAAAAAAATTTGAGTGATATTTGATCAAAAGTAATATTATTCCTAAAATATATGTCAATGAAAATTATTTTTATGATATCTTATTTTGAGAAAGCTTCCCATCACCCCATTACTCGTTGGATTCATCTAATATCACTTATTTGATAATTATTTTTCATGTGTACTTTTAACTATATATTAATAAGGATTCATAAAATGAATTTTAATGAAACAAAACATATTCCCCTAAATCATCAAACTATGTAATCTATTAGACCTCTTTGTCATGAACTTCTCGATGAACAAGTTAATTTCCAACATTCCTTTTCAGGTTTTTCACCCCTAGGTGTATTTTTACTAGATCCCTTAAAGTGTTGTCTATGTATGGATAAGGATATTGTTGATAGGAAACTGTATAATAACATCCTTAATAACATTTTAAGATATTATTATATACATATAATTATCTAAACAATTCTCAACATTTTTTGTAATCCTAATATCTAAAAATTACTAAACTATACTATAATACCCAGTAATGAATCTAATTATTAATTAAATAAATATTAAATTATTATAGATTAATATTCATAAATTATCATATTAAGACACACTCCACATATGAAAATACTTAATTAAATATAGACTATACATAATTGATTTATTTTATGATTGACATTCAATATATCTAAGAAATATAATTGGTAATATTACTCTTGTGAGACATAATATTTTTAAAACCCTTCAATTATATTATAAACGAACATAAAATTAATAATAGGTCAGATTTAATTCCATGAATGGATAAACATACTATGAATCAATAAAAAATCATGTATGATCATAAGAAAAGCATAATAAAATAATTACAAGATCATGAAATATAAAACTTATACAAAAAAAATTCAACTATCATTAATAATTAGGCATGAAATAAGGATTGGTAATAACAAAAGGAATATGAAATATGAGTGTGGAATCATAGATAATATAAAGACCATGAAAAATGTCCAATTTTTTAAATAAATACTTCATTTATTTATAACTCAACTGAAGAAGAAAAAATATAGTGTTTTGGTGAGTCCTGATATATTGGAGAAATTATGATTACACATCCAATAAATGAAAGGAACAAAATTATTCATATTTCATATAGGGGTTATTTTTCATTATTTTATTTCAAATTATGATAGGTGGGCATAACTCCATATTCTCATGGGATTCTCTCTTAATAATTCTTCTTCCTTATCTAGGGATCCTCCCCCCCCCCGATTGGAGCAGCTCATCTCTTCTCCTTAATTTCTAAAATTGTGATTCACTCCCTCTACATTCTGAATTCGTTTAAACCTCCTAATTTTGTCATATCTACTTCATTGGACTTCTACCCCTTTTCCTTCATCATTTTCCTTCTTTAGTGCTCATACTTCTTTATTATCCGATAGGTTTTCATAGTGTTCTTGATTCATTTGGCGTCTATTTTTTCTCGCTCCGTTTTGGTTGTTTTTTTATTATATATTTTTCACTTCCTTACTCACACCTCAGTTATTATCACTAGAAAAATTATTTTAATCACCATCTTGGTTTATCAGAAAGGTACTCCAGTGGTTTTCGATTGTGTTGGTGTGTGGTTTGAAAACATTCCACATATCCGGTTCGCCATCCTCTCCTCAGGATCCCATCCTATTATTCTTTACTATATAAGACCAGTATGAGGGTGTTGCAGTTGTTTCAGGATCATTTTTGTGGTAGAAAATTAGTGGCTTGGACTCGTCTCCACTGGTAACATCTAATGTTTTGTATTCTAATTTATTCTGAATGTCCACGGTCACCTTTTTTGGTGGTTTTTTCATGGTGATGTTGTTTTTTCTCCAGTCCTGTGATGGTGAAATCCAGTGGGGTTGCATTGTATTTTCCAAATTTCTAGTTTTCATGGATTTATTATGGCTCACATGAAGATATGGTCCTCTCTCACACTAATCTGTATTCCATGTTAATTGAAATTTTCCTGGTCTGTTGGGTGAGATGGATTTTATTGTGGCTTTGAAATGTGTTTGTTCTAGTGGGTCCGTGTTCTAGGTGCCATGATTATGGTTTTGTTCTCCCATTTCTAGGTATATTCGTTGTTGGTTCTCCATTTTTCATTTCTTTATGCAATTTTATTTTAGTCTTCTATGGTATCGAGGATGAAAGTGCGATGTTTTTTACTAATTAGTCAATCGAGGTTCTTGCAGATCGTATAGTTCTAGACGTTCCAATTACCAAGGTAGTGCGACAATGCTCTAGATCAATGATGCATTTTGAATTATAAACATGGAAAGGTGGTTCATGGTTGGATGAATAATCTTTGATTTTGTAGTGGGATCGGGGTGACTGCAAGCTACATGATCCCCGTTTTTGTAATATTTGTTAACATTTAATTCTTCTTTTATACTAGTTTTTTATGTTTGAATTTGATTGTGAGGTTCCCAATAATGAAAAGGTTGATTATTCAAAAAAATGGATTTGGAGTATATTTTGGTAAAACACCTTAGTCTACCCCTGAACACTTTGTATCTTTTAGGAATCCCTATTCCCAATGAAGAAAGGTTTTATACAAAATAAGGAGAGTAATAAAAAGAGATTTATGGGGGTTTTTAAAAAAAGAATATCAAATGGAGTTTTCAATTAAATTTAAAAGGTTGGACGTGTTTTTCGGTTCAATAATTCATACATCAGAAACCAAGATTAATTTCAAAAAAAAAACATTATATCTAAAAGGAATTCAATATAAATATTTATATAAATATATCATTTGGAAAATCAAATTCATTCGCTTATAAAATTTAAGAAAAATCAGTTTAAAACATATAATCATTCATAAATATTTCTCAAATGCACCTTCGATCATAGCATGGATTCTTGGTTCACTCCCTGAACACAGTGGACATAGTCTCATGATGGATTGGGTTCACTCTCTGATCCCATAATATACTTTGGATACACATCCCATGCACCATACATGACACCTCATGAGATTAAAAAATTACCCAATGCATTGTAACATTTTAGGGTTCACTATTCAAATAAATTGGAAAAAAGTTCAACAAGGGTTTTGGGTTCACTCCCAATCCCTAGCTTAATTCACATAATATCCAAGTGGGACTCATTGTAATTAAAAACATTAAAACTTATATCATTCTTCATAATGACCATGATGTTTATTTTAAACCACGATCTTGTAGAACCATATCTTAAAAAGAATTCCTTGATTATATATGTATCAGGATAAAAATAGTTTTTCATTAAATCAAATAAGTAGTTACAACATCATGTACATATTTATGTGTATGTAACAGTCTTTCTAAAAAATATATGTATACTCATATATACATTTGTTTAATCATTGAATCAAAAAATAATTACATATTCATAAACATGTTTATTGATATCCATAATATGATACATTCTCATATAAATGACACATGTATATACATATATATATATATAAACCATAAAATAGTTTCTCATATATATATATATATATTTATATTTATATACATTTATCTAAGTATTTTACAAAAAAAAAATGTTTCCCCTAAAATAATATGTATATTTATACACATATATATTTATAAATGTTTAATAAAAAAATAATTTATTATAGTATATTTATATATATTTATATTAAAATTAAAACAATTATAACTTAAACATAAATTTTGAAAATCTGATGAATTTTCTTGTACTTATAGGGGACTAATTAAAATTATTTATTACTTTGAATTAATTTTATAAAGATAAATATGTAGATACACAAGGTTCTTAACATTTAATTATTTGTGTGTCTATATATATAAACATATATTTTCAATTCTATTATAAAATAATTATCATTAAAATCTAATCACATTCATTTATAGGTGGCTAATTCGTGTTTTTTTAAATATTGAAAATAATTTGAAGATATTAAGTTCCACGAACCAATGAAATTTATGTGTATAATATTTAATCATAATAAAAACATGAATCATTGGGTAAGAACCATTTTATAAACTCAATGATAGCCATTTCAATTACGAAAACTACTAAAACATCATTAAAAAAATTGTGAACTAAAACAATTATGCACAATGAATTGCAATATTTCAAAAATAGTTTTTAAACATTTATGAATTGTTTTAACAAAATTACTCTTTCTATCAAAATAATACAATCCATAATTAAATAAAACATCCATGCAATAAATGTTCATTATAAAAATACATTAATATTTAGAGCATTTTATTCAAAAAAATCATGAACATAAATAATAATTAAAAAATTACCTTCATAATAAAAATATTATGAGAAATAAATGTATGAAAATAAATTAATTCTTATAATAATATATTATAAAAAATAATTGGTCAATCCAAAATAAAAGAATACTAATTGATGAAGACAATTTGAAGTAAAACACACATAGAAACCATTTTATTCCCATGAATATATTTCCTAGATATAAAATACAACACTATCACAAAGACATTTATATTTGTTTACTTATATAGTCTGAAAAGAATTTTCTTAACTTTCTAAATAAAACTAACATTAAAAATTTAAAACACAAAAACTTCTTGATTATATTTTTTCAGTATAAAATTATCTTCTACAAAAATATTTTTGATGTGAACTGCCTTCGTAAGAAAATTTCAAAAGTTAATAAGGGTAAGAAAAATAATTTTTAACTTACTATTAGAATATTTAAAAACACAATTTATTCAATTATTTAATAATAATTGTACCAAAATTTTGTAAATGATCAGGAGATAAATATTGTTATTTATCTAAAGAAAATTGAAATAGTCTATGAAAAACCCAACTAAACCATATCAACTATTCTCCAAAATAAAATTTCATAACTCTAAAATAGTATTTAAATAAATTAACATCACAATGAGATTCTCTTAATGAATTAATATAATAATAATTTATACTTAATATATGAATCAAGAAAGCATGATTCTTGTCTTAAGAATACAATGTGGATAATGGAAAAATTAGACAAATATATTTGATCATGTAAAACTAGGCTAAGCTATTTTGGGAAGGTTCATGAGATCTTCCTTAATTATGATGTATTTTAATGCTTCCTAGAATTATATAGATACTCAACCTACAAAAAAATAAGTATAAATGGTGTGATTCATTACATGAAAAGAATATCTAATAATGTAAACCTAATTATAACTGAACAAGAGAATCTAAACCCAAAAAACAATTTAAAAATACCTAAAATTCATGATTATGTGTCCAAATCTCCAAAATCTGACAATCCTTTGTGTCAATTGATTTGGGGGGATGGTTCTTTGAGTAACACAATTTTTTAGTCCATCACTTGAATTAATTGTGGTTTACAGGTAAACAGAATGGTATTGATATGAGGAAGAATCTGTTATGTGTGTCGTCTTCATCTATATGAATCCACCCTAAGTAATGTCTGCCTCACATTAAGCATCTCTATTGGGTTTTGATCCCCGATGATCAGAGGTGGAGCAATAGCTATTTACTTTTCCAGATATAAATGGAGTCATAACTCTTTTTTAGAGATGATTGCACTGAAAGGGAGAATCCCAATGGTTTTTATCCCTAGCCCAAACCTGATTCCCCACTTTTATTATAATCATTTTTTAATTTTTAATAATTATTATATAAAATAATTAATGTTTTATCGTATTAATATTTATATCTATTATATATTGTAACACTTATTATTAAATATTATTATTTACACAATCACACACACACACTCACACACACATATATATAAGTATACAAATTTATTAAAATACAAAATTTCTACTAACAATTATTATAGAAAATAAAAAATTTATGAAATTTGTGACTTATCATTTAATATGTCATATATAATCTACTTTTCATATAGGCCACTTAATGTGCTTTTATCAAATAGAACCTCATAAATTCATAATAATAAATTTATAACTAAAAAAATAAATACAATTATTATTTGTAGTAATTATTCTTTATATAATCTATTGTTCATGTTTTTATATCCTAAAAAAGGAAAACATTTATTATAAAGAGAGTTATTATATTTTCATTAATAAAATTATTGCACAAAAATTACATTTTCTTTGTTAGAAACACTTTATAATTAAAATATACTTCAGAAAATGTTATTTATTTTAATAAATATCTAAATTGACCATTAGACATAAATTAAATATTAATTATTATTGAAACCCATGTTAATATATAAGTTTTGAAATAAATTATGTTGATTTTTTATTTATGTTAATTAGTCACAAAATACATGAACATATATTTTTTATAAATATTTATTGAATAATCCTGAATAAAATATAAAATTGACATATTAACTAACTGATTCATGGTTTATTTTTATTCATTAATGGTTTCTATAATATATTATTTATATTTATACACACAAAAAAGATACTATATTACAAAACATAGTTATAACCACATATCAATTATTTCACATATCATGAAAACTTATATTTATCCTAAAACAATACAAATTAATTAATATTAATGTAAAAAACATTTACTTAAAGGTGAAAATATTATCTTTAATGAAACACGGGATGTTACATTATAGCCCCATTAAGTCAAAAACATTTACGTAAAAGTGAAAATATTATCTTTTATAAAACTTAGGATGTTACATTCTACCCCCTTTAAAATAATAACATCCTCACAATTAAATTTCATCACTTATTGAAATTATGAATTTCCTTAATTAGAATTTGGAAAACCATGAGTGAACAATATTTCATTAAATTAAAACCCCAGAAAATTACTAGTAGGCCTATAATGTTTCAATGGGTTTCCCCATATCCTGACCACTGAAGTAGTCCAAAACATGATTTAGATACTAACTATGATAACCAAAAAACTTGATCAATTTTTCAATATAAAAAATTAATTTATTTTTAAAAAAACTTAATATCACAACGGTATAGAATTTTATAGAGTTCTAATATATTAGAGAAATTATGATTACACAACCTATGAATGAAAATACAAAAATAATCCATATTCATTACCAGGTTTAAACACCTTAGCGGGACCTCGACCAATATATCAGTTATATGTGTCCTTATGACCAATGAAAAGAGGTTTTAGAAACCTTCTGTGAGAAATAAAAATCAATATAAGGGGGTTTTAAAATAAAAGGAAAAAAAATTATAGTTTTTATATTCAGTATAAAAAGATGAACATGTTTTGATGTCTAATAATTCTGGATTTAGAAATAATGAGTAGTTTCCAAAATAACCATTTTTTCTAAAGGGATTTCAATATATATATATTACTTTGAAACTCAACTTAATTCATTTATCAAATTCTATAAAACTCAATTGAAAACATACAATCACTCATATTTAATTCTTAAATGAACCTTGAATCATAGAATGGATTCACATTTTACTCTTGATACATAGTGGAAATATTTCCATAATGGATTAGGTTCACTCCCTAATACAATAATGTTTTTAGGATACACCTAACATGTACCATACATGACATCTCATGAGATTTAAACTTTACCCAATGCGTTTGAGTGGTATTTGGGTCCACTCGTCATATAAATTTTCAAAAATCTCTATAAGTGTTTCGAGTTTACTCCCCTTCCCCACCACCATTCACATAATATCTATGTGTGACTATTTATAATTAAGAAATCTATATCATATATTATTCTATAAAAGGAACATGGAGATTCTTGTAACCATAATCATTGACAACTATTTCATAAAAGGACTTTCTTTATTATACGTATATCATGATGAATGATTTTTTAAATTAAAACACAAAAGTAATAACACCTTGACTTACATATTTATGTCCATGATAACATTCTTAATAAAAAATTGAATATTTATATATACATGTTTTTATTAATTGAATGAAAACAAAATTCCATGTTCAAAAACATATGTCTATATATCAATAGAAAGATACTTTTTTATATAAATGAAACATGTATATACTTATATTTATTTAAATATAAATATAAATTTAATTAAAGAGTTTTTCATAAATTAATACATATATAATTATATTTATATACATATATATAAATTGATTTCAATAAAAAATTATCACTCCTAAAATAATATATATATTGATAAATACGTACATATATATATATACAAGTTTAAAAACAAAATGTTTACTAATAATATATTTATACACATAATTGTATGTAAGTATATACTTTTTAACTTAATCATAAATATTGAAAATATGATCATTTTTCTTGTACTTGTAGGGGAATAATTAATATTCATTAATCTTTTGAATTAATTTTATAAATAGAAATCCATGGACATGCCTGTTTTAAACATTAAATGAAGTGTGTGTATATATATAGTTATATTTTTATAAACATACATTTTTAACACTAGAATTAATAAATAATAACTAAAATATAATCACAATAATGTGAATAATTAAGATTGTGGTTCATTTGATTGTTCAAAACATTTCAAGTGAATAATTCTTATGAATCGAATAATATTTTGTGTAAAATTTTTAAAAGTAAGACGACTATAAATTGTTTTGGAAGAACCATTTTATATATGAAAAATTATATCCCTTTTCATTAAAAAACAATTAAAAATCTATTAAACAATTTTTTTAACTAAAAAAAATCTTATAAGAATATAAATATTTCAGAAATATTTTTTAAACCATTAAGCATAGTAATAAAAAACTACTCTTACTATAACAAGAATATAATCCAAATAAAAAAGTGAAGAAATATTTTTTAATAATAAAACTACATGAAACATTTTAACATATTATTAAAAAAGAAACATGAATATAAATACTTTGGAAATAAATTACCTTCATATTAAAATTTATAAAATAAATAAATTTTGCAAATGAAATTTGTTCCCATAAGAATATAACCTGAAAAGTATTTGGGAAATCCAGAAATAAATACTACTTCTTCGCTAAGAAAATTTTATTCCAAACAAAAACTGAAACCATTTGATGCATTTGAACATATTTTAAAGAAATATAATCTCTTAATATAACAAATATATAAAAAATAACATAAATATTCATGAAATAATTCTAGTATTTGTCTATATCATAATAAAATAAAACAATTTAAAAATAGAAACCTCTTGAGAATATATTTTACAAAATAAAATTACCGTCTACGTAAAAATATTCGATATTAATTCTCTTTATATAGAAATTATTAAAGTGCATAATTGTATAAAAATTTATTTTCCCTTCATATAAGAATTATTAAAAACAATGTCTCTTAAAACATTTAAACAAAATTACAATAAAATCATTAAATAGTCCATAGATAAATATTGTTATTTGGATAAAGAAAAAATACATATACTATACAGAAACAAATTGTACCATTTGAATGATTTGTCACAATGGAATTTAATCACTAGAAAATTGTCATGAAATAAATTAAAATTGTAGTAAGAAACATTAAATGAATTGAAAGCATTATGAGTTCCCCTTAATTTATGAATCATTCTCTATGGTAGCTGGTCCCAAGATCACAATGTTGATAATGCAAAAATTATACAAATATCTTTGATCCTGGAAAACTAGACTATGTTGTTAGAGGTATAATCAATTGAGCCACCTCAATTAAAAAATACTTCAAAGTAATAGAGTATTATATAGGTACTCGATAAAAAAATGGTAAAAAATTGGGATTTCTTACATGATAGTAATATCAAATATAGAAATCCCAATTTCAAGCAAACCATAAGAACTTAAGACCATATAAGAATTAAAAACATATAGAAAATACTTATTGGTTCGTCCACATCTCTAAAATTTGACACTCGTTTTTGTCAAGCAATTCGCAGGTTGATGATTCCAATTGTAGTGCGACTGTTGAAGCCATCAAGGGATTATAGCGTGGGTTGTAATTTTACTAACCAATGATGATATGAGAAATAAGACTTCTTGTGTTTCAACTTTACTTATACATGACCACCCCTTGTCATTGGTTCCCCACATGAATTGTTGTATGTGCGGGTTGATTGTTAAAAATTAGTGGTGGTGGGCCGAACACTTTATTCATCGGATCTCATGTTGGTTATTACTACCATTCAGAGAAAAAAACCAAGAGGGGGAGGATGATTCCAATCTATTTTTAACCTACCCAGAAACCAGATTTCCTTTATTTTAATATTTTCAATATTTATATATATATTAATTGTAATTATAACAATTAATTTTTGTTTTTACTTATTAATATTTATATGTATTATATCCCATTACCCTTACTGTTTAAAATTATTTTTAAAAAATAAATATATATATAATTATACTAAATAATTAGTATAATAATTGTCTACAAGATAAATACAAACACGTATGTCATTGTTGTTGTTGTTGTTATTATTCTTATTAGTCTCTTATATATATTTTTATATTTTATCTAATAACTTTTATTATGGGAAATAAAAAAAAAATTAAAATCGATGATGTATCATTTAATATATCATATATAATCGTTTTTTCATGTAAACTACTTAATGTAATTTTATCTATTGTGATATAATAAATTCAATATAAAATTTGTATAATTAAAAATTACGATTAAAGTTAGTTGGGATAATTTCTAATATAATTTTTTTTTATATTTTTATTTCTTGAAAAATATAAAAATATTTAGTAGAAAAAGGATTATTATATATAAATTAATAAAATCTAATTTTTTAAATTACATTTTATTTGTCTGGAACTCCATTTAAATAATAATATATCATCGAAGAAAACTTATTTATTTTATTAAATATGAAAATAGCTATTTAGATTTAAATTAAATATACACTTATATTATGAATCATGTTAATATATATGTTTGTAAATAAATTATTATTATTATTTTATTTATTTTATGTAGTTACAAAATACATGTACATATATTTTAAATAAATATTTAATGAATAATCTTGAATAAAATATAAAATGGATATATTAGATAATTGATTTTTGTTTTATATTTATTTAGTAACGGTTTTCTACAATATATAATTTATATATATACATAGAAAAATATATTATCATACAACCCATAATTAAACATATATATATATATTAATTATTTGACTTCTATTTTAAAATAATATTTATACTAAAACAAAAGAAATTAATTATTTTTAAGCTCAAAAAAATTAATTTAAAAGTTAAAATATTATCCTTACTAAATCGTTGGATATTATATATAATAAATCACGGTATATAATATATCTAAACGCTCATTCTGAGAATGGGTGAAAATTACATATTCATTACCTATATAGAATTGATAATGATAATTACTACAAGATTTTATCTCTAAAAATTATACAAAATAAGATGAAAATATTGAATGACATAATAAACTAGGGAGAAATTAGATTTACAGAAATAGATAATTAGGAAAAACTTTTACAGAATAATCCCTTGAAAATTAATATAGAAATATTTCAACTATACCAATCTTCTTATATTACACATTATTTCTTCATCATCACCCACATGAATCACATCTACGCATATCTACCTTAACATTCATTTTTTCTAAGCTTGCGATATAGAAATGTGAAATTTAGAATAATGCACTGTTAATGTAACAATAAAAAGCGCGAATTGAATTTCATCAATGATTACATAATGTTCATAAGGGAATGGGAAAATATTGAATTTTTAGGATAATTATATAAGATTGTTTATAACTTTTATACCTAGCTCATTGAACATGTTTCATGGAATTAATAATTAAAAAATGCAAGAGTTAAATGTAATATTTTTCACTGTATATATAAAACAATATAGTTCTTGATATTTCTTAAATACCTCATAATATTTCATCCAACTAGATATATTATTAGGGATGTCACGTGTAATAATTTTCAACATATCTCAGGGAAATATAAATATAATAATGTGTGATCTCAAACTCTCAGTATGGGAAAAATAATTGGTACAATAATGGAATAAACATGCAATAAATATTATATATCTATTATGTTAAAAAATTTATGTGTTAATCAAATTAAAACATACGAAATGATTTATATATAAAAATAATTAATTAAAACATATTAACAATTATTCTAATATCATAATTATTCCCCCAATAATTATGGATATATAAAAACTATTGTCTAGGATTTTCTTAATATATTTTATTAATTTACTATAAGGACCCATCCTTAAACATTACACAATCTTGAGTTATGTAAATAATTTTATTTTCATTCACATCGATGATATTTTTATGTTTATTAATTTATATAACTAGGCCATGAATCCTACATAAAACTGAAATATTACAAAGTAGAAAATTCTAATCACTATACATATTATCATAAAACCTAATCTTTTAAAAGGAATCCTGGTTTCATTTCATGTATAAACATAATAATTTGTCATTGATCCCATACTTGAATATAATATATTCTAAATCATATGAAAAATATTTCAATACTTGGGATGATCATAAAAAATATTAGTAAGGGATACACAAAGAAAAAAACTATTAACCTTGTGAAAACCTGTAAACCACGAATACTTTATCGTAAAGTGATACTTTTAAACATTAGGAAGTATTAAATGAACATCACTAAATATAAATTAATTAAATACCCATTTTGTAATAATAATATTAACTTAAAACTCTATGAAAGAAACATATAACATATAATGGTATCTTCAACAACAATAAAACTTAAATTGAATAACCATATGGTCTACTTCCATACATGTCATTCTTACAAATTGAATAGTCATACGATCGACTTCCATACCCAATGAATTTGATGTTATAACATTACAACCCATCATTGGTTTAGCATAGAACCACACATATTTGGCTTATCACATAAGCACATGAATTTGGTTTATCATGTAACCACCCATATTTGGTTTATCACATAACTACCCATAAAATATTTTAGTGCTATTATATAATCATAAGACATAAAAATTGAAATTATAAATATTTCACACATAAAATATCATTTGTAATCACAGGAAATCATATAAAGATATCAAAATATTAACTACACTTTAAAATCCATTTTCAATACCAAAACACCCAAAATGGGAAAAAGGGATTTCTTTTCCCTTTTAAAAAATTAAGGCTTATAGGGGAAGCCAAATGTCAAATGACAAAAACGTCAGCATTAATTTTTTTGTCTCTGTATATGTTCAATAAAAAATTCTTTTATCGGTTTTAATGACATTTTAATGATTTATTTAAGAATATTCGTTTCTAAAACCATGTAATTAATTAAAAGTAAAATTGTTTGATTATACACCATATTGATGAATGTGTTTTATGACATCAAAATATTCCTCAATAAGAGGAGATTGAAACGAAGTCCCTTACCTTGAGTCTGAATCATCGTGTACAATAAATATATTCTTTTATAATAAATATGGGTTAATTTATTACTTTAATGATAACATTTTTTATGATTATTATTCATTTCATATCACTTATTATCATGTTATAAAAACTACATAATTTTGTATGTTCATATTGGTTGTGTTGTCGATATTCGGTACTAGTGTCGAAAATGAACTTGTTATGATGTCAATATTCCATTTGTTAATTATGTCCATTATCTATTAAATAACATTAATGAAATAATAATAACATTAATAAATCAATTATAATTTTAAATCCAACCATTTATTTCTGTTATAGAGAAATACAAAATGTTATAATCATAGAGATGGTAGATCGTACGTACACATGAGTAATATTTCCATTTTTTATTGACCATTATAGAAATAAGGTAATTGTTATTATTTTTTATAGAAAAATAATATTATAAATAAAACCATAACAATAAATAATAGTTACTAATATATATCATACATGTTACATGGTGAATAAAAACGGTTCATATCGCTTCATAGAGGTGATAGTTCACATGTACGTTGGAATGATGTTATAATTTTTTGTGCATGGAATGTAAGAACATAAATAATATATTATTATAATATGATGATAAATATTTACATAAAAGCATGTAAAAATATTAACTACATCATTATGACTATTCTTGAGAGATGGTTATGGAAAAAAATTATATCGGTTTGTGGAGGTGGTAGTTTGCATGTATGCATGAATAATTAATTTCATTTCCATTTTATAGAAGTGGAGATGGATTAAGTGGATGTTATTAGTGTTATGAAATAAAAGTATATTGATTATACAAGAGTTATAAGTTTATATTTGAATATGTATTTTTGATGGAAGTGGAATAATAAATAAAATAAAAATACTTATAAAAAACGAGACATCTTCTTCGATTTATCACCTTTGAAGAACACATTAACACCTCTAAGGATGGTGTTAATTATAAAATAATTCATAATGAAGGTGGGTAAAGATTATTTTATGGTATTTGGTATGATAGTTTCTTAACCGAAAGGTTTTGGAAGTGTGATTAATAAGGAGGAATTCATACCTTTTATAGAGAGTTGAATGGCACGCTAGGAATTATTAAAAGTATTCAATTAATATAAATTATATTTCGAATAAAAATGGGTCAAAACACATTTAGTTAAAAAATAGAGGGATTATAAGTTGATATATAATCATCTAATAATAACTATACATTTGTTTATTTTTTTTTAATCCATATCTTTTTATTTTAACCCTTTTTAACACTTACCATTGTATAAAGTGATTTAGACATTGAGAGTTAAAATAATTAACAAATCATGAAAAACGACCTATGAATGGGTAATTAATGTAATTTTTAGAGATATATAATCCTTTTGTCTTAATTTTATATTGTTATAAATTTTATATCTTTTAATTAATTTTTTTATATTTTAAAATAGGAATTAGGTCAATTATGACACTTTTCATTAGATGACTTTTAAAAAAAATTATAACAACATGATTAATTGTAAAAAAATACATCAAATAAATACTAATATGTCATATTCATACATAAAATTAGTTTATGGCTTAAAATATTTTTAATATTAATTATTTTATTGTCATTTATATAATTTATTTTATTCTTTCTTTAATAAATAAATTATTCTATCATCATTGTATCATAATTATATTTAATAATTTATGGTCTAAAAAGTATAAATAAATTACCATGATGGAGGTAAATGATGTTTATTTATATTTACTATTTATAGTTTAATAATTCACTTATATAACCCCGTATTAAAATTGTTTTTTTAATAAGAGACGTGATTATGATATATTTGCCTTTAACTTTAAATTAAATGTTATAAATGCCACAATCACACCCAAGTCACATATAGAGGCATATATTTATACATAAGGATTTTATGGGTCTAAAATAACTTATACAATAACATTAAATGTTGTTTTAGGTTACTTTTTTATTATTTTGATATTATGTATTATCTGTGATTACACTATTTTTTATTATCTATAGTAAATAAAATACATAAAGTTACTATTCAAAAAAAAAATACTTTGACCCAATTGGATCACATTTTCATACTAATAAAATCCATGTATGTTATTTTTTGAAAATTAAATTCACAGAAGTGTTAATATTAAATTCAAAATTAATTTCGTGTTCAGATTGAGAAAAAAAGTTTTTTTATATAAAACGATCAAATGTTTACATAGTTTTTCTATTAAATTTCTATATGAAATTTATATAAATTAACTACATTAAATTAAATGGTAAATATATAATCTAATTAAACATTAAAAATAAATTAAAGGACAATCATAAAAAATAAATAAATTAGACAAAAAAGTATTTTTGAATTAAAATGTTGTGTTTCCTACTATACATCAAAAAATGAATTTAATCATAAAAACACCAAAATCCAACCAATGTATATTTTTTTGTCCGCATTAGAAAAAAAAAATTATTTTATTAAATAGAACTTATAAATGTTTAGAAAAAAAATGTAAAATGGGTTCTAGATCAAAAGGTTTTAAAAATTAATTTTTAGAAAAACAATCATTTTTTACACACAACACAAAGTTCCTTTGATAGCTTATGTTACATGAAAAATGATGTATTCCCAACAATAGTATACTATTTATATTATAATTAAAATATTATTATATCTACATAGGTATTGATATAGATGGAATGAAATGGATTAAATAAATTAGAAGTACATGTTTTATGAATGATTATAAAATTAACACTTTGTTAAATAATTAATTAGGAATGAAATAAGGAACTATTTGGGAATAAAGAAATTAATTTTCCCAAATTTTTTTTTCAATGAACAGACATATTTTCATGTCAATTAATTAATCAAACCATTATTTATGAATCATTTTAAGTTAATTTACATATTATCTATAAAATAAACTATTTCATATTCATCTTAATTATATTTTAAACAAGAGATAATAATAAATCAAATTTTATGCATAATCAAATATATATAACAATGAGGTTGTTTTTAACCTTTTAATCTAAGAGTTATTAAAAAAAATTTATTATAGTATTTTAATGTATATTTTTAAACTAAACATCATTTATTAAACCAGTGTAACACAATTTACTTATGGTAAAATTTTTGTAATTTTATGAGATGTTTCGTATTTTGATGAATACTAAAAATAAAAATATTTGAAAACATAAATTTCATCTAATTTCTTTATTTAGTTAAATTTAATTTTAAATTATTATTAATGCTTTTTTAGATGAATTATAAGTATTTAAATAAAATTTATTTCATTTTAAACAATTCTACATTGAAACTTGATACAAAAAATTTTCAATATTGTGATCATTTTCACATTAAAAACATGATATATCATTCTCTATACATGACAAAATTAAAATTAATTTATACCACTTCAGTCTTTGGAAATTTGAAAAATGTATTCAGTAATTAGAATCAGAATAATTCACAATTTATATTAGTGTAAATTTCTTATTTGACCAAAATATCAGTGAAATCAATTTAAATTAATTATAGTGATTATGGTTAATAAGATTTTACTTAGTGGTTATACAGTTATTATATAGCGACAGATGACGTAAAAACTTGTTCAAAATCAATTTTATGGACATAATTAAACCTAATACTCAATTTAATTGAATATTTATCTTCAATGGACGAAATTTATGTAAGGTATACATCTAAATAGTGTTCACCTTTTTGTATTTACATGAATTCAACAACTCATAATCAATAAAATGATACTCAACCACATTAATTATTAACATATCTCAAGACTATTGGCTTAGAAAACCCCCAATAAAATATGATCCAAGTATCCCTACTATAATTCAAGAAGCCTAAAATTGGGGAAAATGAAATCCATGTTGTTCCTTTGGTGAAAACGACGATATGTTTCTTAAATATGTGGTAGGTTTCTTCAATGAGAACTTTTGTTTTATTTATATCACCAATACATAAACTATTTTTAAATCATCCCTATAAAATTACATCATTATTCTATATATAGTGATATTTTTTATGGGTATGACCTATAGAATTTTAAACTTCTACCAAATGGGATACATAATAGTCTCCCATGTGTACTATAGATTACTACCTCCCGAATAGATGTCACTTGTTCTTCCTTTACAACCTCTCATTGTTGGAAAAAATGATATTATTACTATTTTATAGGGTATATAAGTCATTTATAATGTATTTAATTTTATTTAATTAATATATAATAAATACCACCATGATTTCCATTTTTTAGGAATATGATAACGTTGTTTTTAGACACGTGGAATACATCCACCTTAATGTTATTTGATTCGATCCCTCATTGCATAAAATGTATTAAGAATATTTTTACAAATAAAATATATATATATATATATATATATTAATTTTACAGTAATGATAATATATATATATATATATATCAGTTACTTTAATCACTTTAACAATATAAAATGAAAATGGAAACAACATTCATCCATACGTATGACCTACCGTCTCTACAAAATGTGTATTTCATTTCATATTTCAATATTTTATAGATTTTTTTAAATAATTATTAAAAGAATATATATTATATTTAAATATTTTTTTACATTATTAAAATAAATCAATAAATATCTACATAATAATATCTTGAATAAAAAGTAAAACAGTATAATTAAAACAAATAGCTTATTACCTAAAACATAACTATAACATGTAATTATTAACAAATGAATAATATACTGTCAAAAGTAAATTATTTATGTTTATATATGTATATGTATATACATATATTAATGTGGGTATTTTTAATATTTATAATAATCTTATATTTATTATACATGAGGATTGAATATGTATGACTAGAGACAAGACTTAAGATAATAGATTTTCTGTCACTTATTTATTTCGGTGAGATATATTCTATGTTCATCACTTTTTCAGGTTTTCTAGTGTATTTGATGGAATATGAAATTTATATTATTAATTTATGAAATTTAATGATATTAAATGTTAAATTTATGTTCTTGATTTTATGATCTTATGAATCAAAAGCTACTAAAATAGTAATAGGATTTACAGTCTAACATTTAGTTCTTTGATACTAATGTCATATTCACAACAAGTTTCTTTTGTTGGGGTGTACATACTGATTATGAATATATTATATTATCCTTATCTATAAATTTATTATTATTTTTATATCAATTTTAAGAACTTTATTTTAGGGGTTACATGGTTTCAAAATTACCAAATCAATAAAGTATTTTTTTTCTTGTTTTTCCATCTTGGAGATGGATGTTTTTATATGAACCTATATTATTTCATGAGATGTACAGAAATAAAATTTTATTTGTAAGGTCATAAAATTATTAATACTCATGAGTTTTTATGTTTCTTGTAATTTAAAACTCTAAATGGTATTATGATTCAATGTTTCCAAATTGTTATGTCTTTGTTGTAACAATATACTTTTTTAAACATTGTTTTTAATTATGATATCATTGATGAAATATTATGACCAATTTATCAAAACATATCAAGAATAATTTTATTCAATGGTTATTCAAGAAATATTCATTTATTGGTACAATCTTAAACTACTTACAACATAATATAATTTAAAATATGTTATTAAGAAAATATAACATTATTTCTCTCTTTGGGGAGAAATCCATAATCTTCCAAACCCATGTTTTTTAAATATTTTTAAAGAAAATTATTTTAATTTATATTTGATGAAATTTTTTAATGAAATGGTTTTATAAATATTTTATATTTTATAAATTGTTTCAAATTATATTCTTAACATGATTTATATGTTTTAAATGTTATTTTCAAATGAAATGGGATTTAAATATCATTTTTTTCATAAGAAGAATTTTTCATAGAAGAAATGATATTTTCATCATGAAATTCTTTAAATGAATTTTAAAATATTTCTTTTTAGGTTTTCTAATGTGGTATTAAATGAAATTTATTTTTAATAAGATTCATTATTAAAATAATTTTTTTCAATGAAATATTTTTTAAAAATATTACATATGATCTTTCAAAATCTTTCTCCATTTATGATGTAAACCTTTTATAAAGTTTATGCTTTACTAGGGATATGATCCAAGGTCACTATACTTATTGTTTATTTGAGCTAGTTTATATTTACGATGTTAAGTATTTTATGAAATAATTATCACTTCAGCATGTTATATTGTTATGTATCCTACATCTTTTCAAGGGTAATGCTATGTTGAAATTATTATGAAACCTTTCACTTTTACATTGGTTAATATGTGATGATGTTTTTAAGAAAACAATTTAATTTCAGGGTTTATGAAATTATATCTATGAAACACATTTATTTTTATGGGTCATGATTCGATGAATTTTTTGTTATCATGGGGAATATATATGTACAATTTCAATATGTGGAGTGTGAGACAAATATTTCCCTCTAATTAATAAGTTAAAGATTTATATCTCATGGGATAAAATGTGAAACAAGGTAAAATGATTAATCTAAAATGGGAAACATGTGTGTCCTAATCCCCAATGGGGAATATATGTGTCATCATCCACAATTAGAAAAACATGTGGAAGAATCCTCAATGAGGCACAAGGGTTTCATGATCCACAATATGAGGTAGGTGAAACCTGATAAGCTATAGAAAATTGGCATTTTCTGATCATCTATGATTATTTTCTTGGATGTTAAACATGACACATTTAATGAAATTGTATATTTATGAATGAGACACACCTATATGAGGTGATCTTAAGGTTCATGTTTGATTAATTATGACTTATCATTATTATGATTCATGCATTATAAACTACCAATATTTATGATATACATCATGTTTACACATACTGAGCATATGATCTCACCCTTTTTATGTTTCCATCCCCTAATTATGAATATTTGATTATGTATGATATTCCTATTATGATCATTGAATTGGATGATATTTACGGGAAACTTTTAATATATATCATCGAGTTAAACTATTTTTTTTATATGCTTCCAATGACAATAAACTATTATAGTCTTTAATAATGCAATTTTTTTTAATGTTATTAATAGTCATTTAAATAAATTTATATACATGTATGTTAAACATGGTTCACTATAGTTACTATCATAAAAACGTTTTATATATCCTTCGGGATCTAGTATGAGAAATCATAATTGATATACCTATATATATTAATAAGGATGTCTCAATAGATTTATCTATAATTAATTATATTAATGATTGAAATTTGATGAAAATATATATGAATTTTGTTAATGGAATGGGAGAGTGGTTTTGATTAAAAGGTCCTTTAATTTTAATTTAATGAATGAGAATTATGAAAATAAATTACATAGGGGGAAATATAATGAAGGAAATCACCATAGTTGTAAGAATAATTATGAAACTAATAATGATGAAGTGTCTGTGAAAAAAATGAATGCTATGTTATGTTCTAATAATATTGTTTAAAAAAATTATTTAATTGAGTTTGATGAATTTGATGACATAAATAGAATTTTATATTTTTTAAATGGGGTATCAAGCATTAATATGACAATTCTTTATTATTGATTTTAGAAGGAATTTGTATGATTGAAGTGATAATGTATTGTAATTCAAGAATTTTCTTATATGAATCATGAATCAATTGTTCATTAAGTATTTCCAATTAAATATTGAATGGGGATGATTAAAATAAATTGTGATTAAATGGAGAGGTAATATTGTGATCAAATAAAGGTAACACTTAAGGTTTTCATTATGATGAGAAAAATGTATTTATATTTTATAAATATTTAATTGATAGGGATAAAGTAAATTTTATAGTGTTTATGATGTCACAATTTATAAAATAATTTTTTAGAAATTGGTTTACATTATTATTAATTATATTTACAGTGTTTATGGATTTAAAGAATATATTCAATAATATGGGTTCTATGTTGGGAATAAATAAGCACATACGTTTTCAATACGGTTTTATGGAAATTAATGTTATTACCATGTTTCAAGAAAGTAAATGATGACAATATTCATACGATTCATATATTTTATCGAAGAGATACATTATAATTTAAGGGGGTTCAATGGTAAGCTAATTTTATGATATTTAGTGACCTTTTTTCTAATGTTTTTAATTATCTTATTTCGGAAGGATTATAAGGATAACATTTAAAGAATGGTTGAGGTTAAAATTTTGATGTGGTTTTAGAGATTCATATATTACTAAACAATATGATGATTTATACATACTAAATAACCTATAATAATATTTTTTTTGAAGATACCTGAAGACAGATGAAATGACTTTTCTATCTATCTATTGGTATAATTATCTTTTAGTTCATCCGTGATAAAAAATTCACCTTTACTTCATAGTGTAATATATGATGTGTAAATTGATCAAGAAACAATCAGAGGGTAATGTTGTTCTTATGAACGTGATTAAAAGAAAACAAGTATATCTTGTCATTTAAATTCTTCAACATTATGAAAAATAGTCTTGGAATAAAATGTGCAACCATTGTGATTAGTTTTCAGATATCAGGGACCATTTTCATGCCACATTGGTTAATATATTGGTGATCATTTTCATTTTCATGATCGTGATATCTATCAACCTATATAGAAACTTGATAGTTATATTTCTATTCCATGTCTATGCTTTCACTTTCAATATATGTCCTCATATATGGAAACCCAGTTATGAGTATCTTTTGGTAACCATTATGGTTCTATCTTTCCTTCTTCAAATGATGTTTTAGTATTAATTTTGATGATATTGGTTTATATGAAAAGAAAATTTCAGGTATTAATCCTATAATGAATGAGATAAATTTCATGGGAGAAATTCATTTTAGGCTGGGTAGAATATAACCCCCCATGTTTTTATGAATTATTATTTTTAGAATAATTTTAATTTTGATAATGGACTTTGTTTCACTCTACACATAGTTATGTTTTTTTTATACTGAACACCTATTTTATAATTTGAAACACCCAACGTAGATCTTAAATTGGGTTACACACAATACAATGTTTTACTCTTTTTACACAAAATACAATTCAACTTTGATATATTTTTTTAGACGCTAGACCGAGTTTTATTAAACTATAATATTTAATTTATCTTATTGTTAAAATATAATATTAGCTATCACCTATCCATTGGGAAAAAAGGTATTATTCGGACTGAATAAATAATGAAAAAAATATACATGTTTTAAAAATGAATTATTTGGTATGTAAATAATTATATATAAGAGTAGGAACTATTGGAAAATAAGTATATTTCTTTTATGAAAAACTATTTTTCATACACAACCATGTTTTATATCAATAAATTTAAAAATAATTTTGATGAATGATTTAAATGAAATTTTTATATTATATATTTAATAAAATATTTACCATTAATCATACTTATTTTCTTGATAAGAGATAATAATAAATAAAATTTTATGCAGAAAAGGATGTCATTTTCTAAAAGGAAATATTACAACATTTAAATGGAATAATAGTTATAAAAATATTCATTGAAAATTAAATAAATTTTATTTAAAAAATGAACATTTATTTGAAAGTGGAATATTAATATTTACTTTAGTAAATTTTGGGTTATTTTATAAGAATGTTAAATTTTTTAGGAATAGTGAAAGCACATAATTATAATTTATAACTGCATTTTCCAATAATTTATTTATATAGATAAATTATATATTAATTTCTTTAAAGTATAATTAGATTATTTATACATAAATTAACCGATGTTATTCATTGGAATAAATTTTACATTGAAATTTGATAAAAAATCATTTCATACTTTTGATCATTTTCACATAAAAAACTCGTTGTTTCATCTGATATTGAGAACAAATTTTTAATTAATTTTTTAAAATTATATTTTTTCAAATGGGAAAATGGTTTCAATATTTTTATTCATAATAATTTATAATTTCTAGTAAGTTCACCATAATTTTTTACAGAAGAAATTATAGAAATCAATTAAAATTAGTTAACATGATTAAGTTAAAAACGAGTCTACTTAGTGATTAAACATTAATCTTAAGGGTAAAATGAATTATAAACATGTAAAAACATTTTATGGCCCTCTATTTACCTAATAATCCATTGTATAGAAACTGAGTATTTACTGTTTGCATGTGTTGTATGGTATACCTCTCAATAATGTTAACCATTTAGTGATTATAAGAATTCCACACTTCATCCACTATAAAAGGGAACTCATACACCATACATATTCACACATATAAAGAATTTTTTCATGTCCAAAACATTTCCTAATAATATAAACCATCACCCTTCTACTTAATAAAGGACTCACTTTGGGAATTATGGAAAAATGTTGTCCTTTGTTGAAAACCAAAAGGAGTTACCTGAAGAAGTAGTAAAGTTATTCAATGATAATTTTTGTTTTATTTATTTAAACACCTATTAAATTTTTTTAATATCATTATTATATAATATAATAATTATACTTAATTTAATTATATGATTTTAGGTTATGGTTACTCTACACTCCTTCAAACAATTTCTTGAAATGGGATATACGTTCACCATTCGTGTGTACGACTGACTATCACCTCGCGAACTAATATCGTTTGTTCATCCATAACACCTATCAAGGATGATAATAATGATTTAAATTATGTTTTTATATTAAATATATTATATTTATGATTTTTTTATTAATAATTAATTAATATATAACACATTCCATCATTATCTCAATTTTATGGGGAAACGATAAAATCATTCGCGCAGGTGTTTACTACCGCCACCTCAAATCGACGCGATTATTTCATGATTTTCATGGAATCTTTTATGGATGTATTTAATAAACATATATGATATATATTAATGAATAATTATTATAAAAATAAAACATATATGTTAATAATTTAAATTTGTTTTTTAAAACTATGATAAGGATATGGGAACATCGTTCATGCATACATACGACATACCATCTTAATGAATGAGGTATTTCATTACATAATTATATATTTATTATGTCATTATAAATACTTATATACTGAATATATATTATAATTGTATAATTTTCAAAAAATTTAAAATATCTATATCATTATATAAGTAAAATGATCAAGAATAAAAAGTCATATCATATATTGAAAACAAAGTTGTTACTATACAAAAAATTATTTTAAAACTGTATTATTAATAAATAGATAATATAAATTCATAAGTAAATATGATATGGTATTATATATTTTAATATGGTTATGTTCTTGATTTATAATGTACTTATATTTATTATAAATTATTTTTCATGAATTATGATGATAATAAATAGTTAAGGTAAGAGTTTTCTCATCTCACATTTATTTCAGTGAGACATGTGTTATATTAACCTATTATTCTTGTTTTGAGGTGTATACAATGACATATGTTTTTCTATATTGTAAATTTAATTTTTTCAATGATATTAAAACTTAAATTGATGTTATTATTTCACGAATCTCATCATTTAAAATTTACTCTAGTAATAAGTGGATTTCTAGTCTCACTTTTGTTCCTGTGAGTATTATACCATATTCACTACTTGTATCACTTGTGTGGTGTAAATAGTTACCATGAATATATTATATTATAATTATCCTAAAAAATAATGTAATTTAAATATCAATTTTGTTATATCTATTTCAATGGATTCACAATTCAAAAGATTCCAAATTAATAATGTAATTTCTTCAATATTTTTCTTACATGGGACAAATGTTATGATAATCACCTATATGATTTTACAATGTGTATATACTAACCCATTTACTTGTAATATAATAAATTTTATCATCATAATTATATTTTATGATTAAATATTGTTATCCTCTCTTGAAGATTACGATTCAATGTTACCAAAGTTTAATGTGTTTATTGCCACAATTTCAACATTTATCAAGATTGATTTCTATTATTGTTCTGTCTATAAAACTGTAAGGTTAATATCTCAAAAAATCCAATTAAATTTTTATTATACTATATATATATTAATTATATCTTTATGTATTAGTTCTATTTTTCTATACATGTTAAATTAATATAATTATTAATCTGTTTTTAAGAAAATCCAAAATAATTTCTCTCTTCAATACGAAATTTGTTTTCATAATAAACTACAATTTCTATTTTTTTATTAAAAAATTTACTAAAATTGGAATTTAGTATTTTCTACTAAAAATATTTTAAAATTTATTTATGTTTTATAAATTGGTTTTTATTATTTTCGAAACATCTTTCATAATTTTTCTTCATTATTTTTAAAGAAAATGGTTTTCAAAATGTTTAATATTTTAAAAAGGATTTTTCATTGACAGAAGTATAGTTTTCACAATAAATGTTTTAAATGATTTTAAAAATACTCATTAATTATTTTTTAATTTTTTATAATGTAATTTTTTTAAATATTTTTTAATTTTTTAAAAAATGATATTCAATGATAGATTATTTTCCATAAGAAATTATCCTAGAGTTCATTCTTTATATTTTCTCATTTAAGATTTTATCCTTTAATATAGTTCAAATTTACAAGGGATATGATCCATGTTCATTATTATTATACATTATTTTTATGGTTTATATTTATAATGATATGATCTTTATGAAATATATTTTTTTCAATGGGTTATATACATATGAATCTCAAATCATTACACATGTAGTTTTATAGTGAAATGAATATGAAAACTATATCTACTTTATAAGTTAAGACATGATGATTGGTAAATGGATCCTAGTTAATTTCATGGGTTAAGATATGATTTTTATGACACCAATATATTTTTATGGGTCATGATATGGTGAATGTTTTATTATCCTTTGTCACACAAAAGTTTGATTTTATTATGTTATTTGTGGGACCTATATCACCATATAATCAATTTGGTAATGATTTATATTTCATGAGAAAAAATTGAAATTAAAATCAATAGGCTTAATTCACAATATGAAACATGTGTGACATGATCCACAATAGAAAATGTGTGTTTCATGATCTACAATATGAAACACGTGTGTCCTGATCCATAATGGGAAACATGTGAGTCCTGATACACAATGAGAAATAGTTTGGTCCTGATACTCTTTGAGAAATATGTGTGTCATGATCCACTATGATGATAGACATATTAGTTAACGTTGACACATGAAATGATTTTTTATATTTATAATAGTTCCAAACATAATAACATTATAATATGTTTAATGATTGATTTATCATGATTTATAATGATTTAACAACTTTATGATTCATGACTTATAAACTATCAATATTTATGCTTTGAGAAATGTTCATAATTTATTATAGGTGGGTTAATGACTTAGAATTCCATGTTCATGATAAATTATCACTATTCTTGTCTTATTATTTCATATTATCATAGATTGATATCTCTTATGTTTACCATTACATAGAATATGATCTCTCCATTTCCTATATTTCCATCCCAAGTTTATTTAGTATGTTTTAGGAAGGATATTTATATGAGAAGTTAAAAATGGGAAGATATTTATTGGAAACACTGATGATCTCTCACCAAGTTAGAATATTGTGATCAATGTTTCTAAGAAAACTAAACCATTACAGTCCTTAGTAATTTTTTAATGTTATGAATATTCATAAAAAATAATGAAATATCCTTCTATGTTTATAATGCATTACTATATATTATATAGAACCTACCAAGCAGAATGATCAATGTCATGAAAAGTTTGTTTTTAAAAGTAATCACATAATAATTATTTTATTAAATTTCCAATTAAAATATCATTAATTTAATAAAAATATAAAACATATAAAATGTAGAACTAAGACATTAGTTGTGACAATTATATTCTAATTTTTTATTTTATTTTTGTAAGTAATTATTTTAATTATATAGTTTGGTAAATCCCTTCTCCAATAACCAAATATTTTTTTCAAATCTTATTAAAGTGTAACTCTTTATATAGGCAATACATCATTGATAATCACCCAAAAATATATTTAATTTTTATTTATAAATATGAAAATTCATCATATGTATATGTTACATGAACACTTCATGTGATGGAACAATGTTATATGATATTTAAAAACTCCATATTAGTTAGCCTAATTTGACAGACGCCCAAACCCATTCACTATTCCTACTAATAAAAAACTATAGAAATGTATTTAGTATGAACCCAAGTCCCTATACATAAGGAAAAATTACATTAATGAGAATTTAAAATCTTAAAACTCTAACACAAAATATTATCAAACAGTTCCACCTAACTAATCTGAATCTTAAAACCCAAATACAATCCATCGAAAAGGTATATGAAAACTAAATTTTATTATTTTTGTGCTTACATGATATTGAATTTTAAATCCTTGATTAAAAATATCATATAAATCAGAATGAAAAATATTCATTTTTTTTTGTAACCAATGATATAAGCATGAATATCCTATAAATTTATAAATCGAATAATATTTATATTTATTTTTAGAAATAAGGTACAAATATGTACTCACTCTAAATAAATACAAATTATAAACATTTTATAATTTATCAATTATATATATATATATTAATAATTAGAATATTAAAACCATCATATTTTATTTTAAATTGAGTTCATATAATATTCACTCAATTTTAAACATTTTATACTTTAATATAAATTATATAAAAATTGTATACAATCTAAATATCAAATATTTTTTTATTTTATGAAGACATCAAAAAAAATCTAATGATTTAAAAATAATCCATTTTATATCTAGACTACATAAAAATCCATTTAATATTTTATAAGTTTCTTTGTATAAAATAAACATTAATATATTTGAAAAATTTATCAGAAATATTAATTTATTTAATTAGAATAACTTTATAATTAATTAACAAATCAATCAAATGCATATAAATGAGGATATAAAGAATAATTTTTATTATTATTTATAAACAATTATCAAAACATAAAATCTTCTTATTATTTGAAATTGTTTTCTAAATATTTTTTCTTTTTACCCTAAGGTAGAATCCATATTTTTCCTAAGGGTATCGTCATTTTTACACTTATATATGTATTGTTTAAAAGGGTAACTGATTTTTTATAACTTATTATAGAGGGTATATAAATTTTAACACTACATGGATCCAATTAAAAACTAATACATAAAGGTATTATATAGAATACATTTATACAGATCCCTTTTATAAAGGTAGTCTCTTTACATTTCTCTTTTTTATTAGGGTACTCTATATATTTCAATGATTTGTAAAGTTAAAAATCAGGGTCCTTTACAAAGTAACTCTAATACTATTACATTATATGGTATGATGTCAGTGACTATTATGTAATCCCCTTAACCAAATGTTACTTCCTTCATCAAACACATCTACGTAAATTTAAAAATTAGGTTTACCTTTAAAATACCTCTTGTGTTACGGTATCACGTAATTTCAAATTATATTTACTTTTTTTTATATGTGTCTTTTCATATGAAAATTATGTTATTTCTACCAGTTCTGTTTTTTTCTAAAAAAAGAAACAAACCTTTCTAAAAATTTGATAACGCTCCATCTGATTCCATTAATGGGTTTTTATTCATAATATAAAAAATATTTTTATTAGAACACAACCCAATACATTGAAAAATAAATCATTATGAATCAAAATTTAAATTATAATTCAAAATAGAGTACCTATAAATCCAAAATGTGGCAGGTATATTCATTACAATGAATGATAATTAATGAAGGAAATTGAAAATATAAATAAACAAAATCACCCTACCTCCACTATGATACATTGACCAATACATCATCGATCATATCATAAGGATTAATATTCCCCTAAATGGGTAATATCACCTTCTCCGATGGGATGATCATTTCATAGGAAAAATATGGTTTTGATAGAGGATTATATATATAACACTCCCAACATGAGAGCATCACTTATTCTAATATAGATAATGGACAATGAATAAATTTTTCTTACAGCATCCTATGTGGTTCTATCTCCAAATTTATTTATTTTTTGAAATAAATATAATAGATAAATAAAATTAAACTAATCAATTATTAATTGACTATAAATAATGAACAAACCAAAAATTAGATGTATGAATTATATAAAGAAACTATATATTATATTCAGTGATTTTATGCATAAAAATAGACGCATCATATTCATTATATAATGTAAACTATGTGTCTATAATATAATATACTATATATAAATACCCCGTGAAGCACATTCATATATTCATGTTACCTTTTATTAACATTATATTGCCCATTAATGAAATATATATTCTTGATATGTGTGGGAAACCACCAAATTCCAAAACATATTCCATATCATGATATGTACCGATGCATTGGGGAACTATATTATTTCACGCCCAACCATTCACCTTATTATGTACAATACATTAACCATTAGAGTCATTTTTTCTAATCATACAATTAAAATAGGAACAATTGATTGAAAATTGGAATTCTTATCCATATAATGGAGAATATATATATAAATACATGATTAAATGAAATTATTTGTAAATAATAAAATAGATTGTAAATAATTTCCTCATAATAATAAAAGGGATAAAATGATCACAACCCTTCATGTGAAAGATGTTTGGAAATAAAAAAATTAACAATTTATCATTTTAATAATCATATTTATTTGAACAAAAAATTTATAGTATGGTAATATATTCCCCCATGTCAGCAGAATAAAATTATTTCAAAAATAACATTAAAAATATAACATATAAAATTTTATTTTCATGAAAAATAGGTTAATGGGTATATGCTAATTTAAAATTGGAATAACAAGACTAGATGATAATCGATGAATGAATGTGGTTGTATTAAATAGAAAACAACCCAAAAATGAGAAATATTTGATAAAAAAATTATAAAATCTAAATATATATCCCTATAGATCAATCAGTGAATAATACATAATATATTAAAAGGGTATAATATTACCATCTATAATGACATATCTGAAAGTTAATGAATCATAAATCAATGAGTGAATTATTATCTATCAAACTCCAATAATACTGGGGAAATGTTTTTAAAGAAATAGACACCTAAAAAAGATAACATGAATTAGATAATAAATATAATTTAATGAAATTAGTAAAACAGTTCCATAAGTATTATGCACCCCACAAATATAATATATGGGTAATAAAGTTTATTTTGACTCCAAAAATCAAAAACGAGACCAGGATAACCCCTATGGCTTTTGATATATTATAATAAAAACACTATGATTGAGAAATCATATAATAGAAAAGGGAAAACAATTTTTCCAAGATTATTTTTGATTTTATATATCAAATATTAAATACAAATACTATATTAGTGAAATTAACAACACAATAAAAAACATATCTAAAATAGTTTACTTTTAAATGAAAAAAAACTTACCTGGTATTCTTGAAGACTCGTTCTTGATCAGACATCATCTAAAATGATAATAAAATTCATTGTAACTTATATCATAATTTTTGTATTTACGAATTAAATTTTATTAATAATTTATTAAAATTTATTTTAAATATATTTAACTGTTATATTTTTTTTTGCAGGTGAAAAAATCAACAGTTATTTTGATGATACAAACTTCTTGATGAAGGGATAAATTTCCTCTAAAGTTTTTCATTTTTATAATTTATAAAATTTTCATAAACTATATCATATATTTAGTTGATATATATTATTTGACAATGATTCACTTATTTTTTAATAATTATTGATTATGGTAAATTCAATGACATGTTATTTTTGAATGTTATTTGCAAACAATAAATATATAGAATAAAATGTTTATATATTAATATTATAATTTAATAATAATTTAAATAACTAAATTAAAAATCATTATATGTTCATATGTATATAATACATTCTTTAATCTTTCATTAAAAAAATATTTCCACATTACTCATGTAGTTGGTGGAACAAAATAAGAAAGAGAGTGATATACCATGTCAATGAATAATAATATGTTATTATATAATATTAATATAACTATTAAAAACATAAAAATTTCATATGTATCATATATTTACACTAAAATGATTCATGGAACCATCAATGATGGATAGTGGTCATAAATGAAATTCACCTCTCAAGGAAGAGGTAATCTGTGTGCATAAACAATTAAAGATCCATTTTCTCAATGAATGGTTGAAATAATGGTATTTTGGAATTTGAAATTTTAGAATAATAAATATATTATATGCATGATATTTATTCATTAAATCCAACCTTGATACCAATATTTATAAGAATTTATAAAAAAGTAGAAGTGTTATTTTTTTGGTGGTTGTAGACAATGCACACACATGATTGATAATCCATTATTTTTCAATATGTATAGGATATATCAATTGAAAATTTAAATACCAATAATATAATAACATCAATGTAAATTAATTATACTAATTCTATTATATATGTATGTATATAATGATTTTTAATGATGATAAATATGAAAAAATGTTTATTAGTTTACTATATTCACAATAGGTTTATTAATTTTCCATTGCAATTTCTATGCCTCGAAATGTATTATAAAAAATAATGGTGGCCATAATAATTTCAATGTTGTATATGGTTTTATTATTAGATAATTTTAATACAACTGATAAATATAAAGGAATGATGAGTGTTGAAGTGGTGGTAGGGTTTCCCTATTATAAGTTATAGGAAGGTATGTTTTTATGAATTTTTAACATTATCAATAATGTGATGTAAAAATTCCATTTCCAGTGACTCTAATGATAAAAAATATTATTGTGGTGTAATTTTAGTTTAATACTCTAATTAAATAGACATTTTTTTGAAATCATTAGGTGTTTTATAGATTTTTCAACATAATTTTTCAACATTTTTTTAATTTACATTTACTTTTGTAAGATAATGTTATTTAGAGTAATTAGCATTCATTGAAGAAACTAAAAATTAACACTTTATATAATTTCAACATAAAATTTTCAATTTTTTAAATATTTTTATGAAATAAAATATCCATGGTTTGCATAATTTAATTTTATGATGATAGTACCAAATCCATAAAAAAATTCTATTAACAGTGGATTTTTTGAAAAGATGTATATTTATAAGGCTTAATTTTAAAAATTATGAATTTCTATGGAAATATTGTTTATTTTTTAAAAATAAAATGTATCTATATTTCATGGAAAAAATAAATATAATTTCACCTTGAAAAAACATGAATTAAACAAAAGTCCAAAAAAAGTTTCCTAAAGATCATTTTTATTTAGTACTAAAAATGTTTGCAACATGATTTATAAGATGAATGAATATTTAATAATTAATAATCATATTCCTAAAAGACATATCATATTACATAATTTTTTAAAAAAAATTCAATGTCAAGCAAAAATAATGTAGAAATAATTTTAATTATAATTATAAAAAAAGAATATATTTCAACAAAAAATCAATAATTTTGTAGATAACACATTGTATAGTTTTAAGATAATAATTTTATTCTAAATTTGAAAATGTTTTCTTTAATTTCAAATTCATTTTCTAAAAATTATAAATTCAACATTTTAGTAAAATTTTAAAATAAAATCTAAAATACCTTTTTGGAAGATAACATTGTTGGTGCCCAAATTTTTCCCTTAGGAAAACAAACCCCACAAAAATTCCAAGGAAACCTACCTCACAATGAGTCACCATAGAGTGTCATCGCAATGCCGATCAAGCTCTGTGATCCGCATGAAGCAATGGAAATCAGTCCTCTCTGGCCATCATGGTGTAGTTGATAGAATACTTCATGACTATAATTCCCTAGAAAGAGAGCTCGTTGTAGCCGCATAGCTATTGACAGAGCACTCTGTGATGATGATTCACTAAAGAGAGCCCTCGGCAAGTGCAGCACATCAACTAATGGAGATTTCGGTATGTCTGAGGAACATCAGGGATTTTCCACATATTTTGATGTCCAATTCCATCACGACCTGACCTCTATGATTTTCACCTCTTATTTCCTATAAATACAAGGCTCCTGGATGTCCTAAAGGATGGATACCTTCAACATTCCCCTTCCTTGTTCTGAAATCATGAATCCCCCTAAGCTATAAATATTTTTGAGAAAATGATCTCTTCATGGTATTTGAGCACTGTAAAATACCTTTCTCTGGGCTCATATGCATACCCCTTTCATGTAGGGATTTACTTTGTTAATCCCATTAGCCATAGTGATGGAAGGATATCACAATGGGAACTCATGTCATTTCAAAGAACTCATGCTTCTAAAATTTCATTCCATGCACATGTGAACCCCATGCTAAGGTAAGATCATTGTGGTTCTTAATGCCTCACTATGTAAGGCACCCAGGATCCGCAAAGTCCTACTTTGCAAATGAACATTCACTTTAAAAAGAACTAATCATATGAACGAATACTCAATGCCTAGTCTAGTCCAATACATATCGAAAAAACATACCCCTTCACAGAGTCTCTCCAATTTTTAGAGTACACATGCTTCAGAAGGTCCCTTCCTATGAATAACTTTGCATCAATAACCCTTCTCCCATATGACCTTCCAGGTTTGTAGGAAGTGACTTCAAAGACCCATTGAGGGTACATCATGTTTCATTTCATGGCCTCAAGCTTCTTTGAATAGGAACACTAATTTATATTTCCTCTTCATATAGCCATGCTAATGTGATGCCCTTAATGGATCACTCCAAACCCATGTCTTCATATGGGATTGTTGATGCCTTCTCTTCACTAAGGGTTAAAGCATCCCAATTTTGTATGTCCAAGGGGTGGGCAGCGAATCATCATCATCTGAGTTGAAGGATATTAAATTTTCAATAATTATCATCCCCAACAGATAGTGTTAATCTATATCCTCTCCCTATGAAATATAAATGGGTTTCCCCACCTCAAACATTTTCTATGCCCACTTGTCTCTATGAGAGTGAGATATTTCTCAAATGGAATGAGGTCCCCGTGGAAAGGAAAAACAATTTTCCGTGAGGGAGGGATACAATCCTTGTGTAAGACCATATCCTTTCTTGCAGAAGGTGTCATGATTGTTCCCCCTCTATTATTCCTTGCACAAAGACCACTGTAAAGATAAGAACAAGGACACTTGATACACCGCCCCTCTACATTTTGGATTTATCTCCATCAGGCCTCTTTCTAATGTAATTCCAGATCACTATCTCCATGGGCTTCTACCCACGCGTAAGCCCCATTCCATTCCTCACAGACGCACTATTCGTGACACAATCATTATGTCTTTGAAACGTCTAGTTTCTCTCACCGAGCAAATAATGTTCTGAATTATTCAATGTAAATTAATTATTTATTTATATGAAAATATTACAAGTCTGCGAAAATTGATAGCGCATGATTCTGAGTACCGGAGTTCTCAGAATGAATTTATGATCATTTTTTATGTACGTTCAGTAAACAGAGGAGTGTAATTTTGTAACATTTGAACCGGAGCTCAGAATTGTAATATGAGGACATTGATGATCTCACATCACCAATATTCGCTTACTAATACTGTCACCTCCACTGCGGTAGGTTGAGGTTAAATGTTATGTTTCTAATTTTTCATGGGAGAATTGGAAAATAAAATAAATAACTTTTTATTTTTCTTTCTAGAAACATCCATTTTAAATTGTAGAGGTGTGGACCACACTATGGTTTTATGGCATCAAGTGTTGAGCATTAAATTCCAGGTTACACAAAAATGTGTAACCACATTTTCATTATATTAATGGTATTTATTAATTTAAAAAATTAATGAATAAACTAGTTAATGAGAGTATTATTAACTCTTCTTAGCGGTGGTTTTTTTTGGTGAATGTGGGAGGAGGATTTTGCTGGAGAATTCTCGAAGGAAGAACAACCTCCAATGAAGAACATTCTCCAGATCAAGAAAGAGGATGATGCTCGATATTGGATCAGAAGTGTGTTGCGGGAGCGACGAACGTCGACATCTTCATCTTATTCCCCACACCATCTCCAAATAATAAAGAGGTAGAGAAGTGATTATATTGTTGTTCATGGTTTTATGTTGATTCAAATCCACTTTAACCACATTATTTCGATCTAACGCGGAGGGTGCATGCCAAACAAACATGGCATGATCCCTTTTCTCCATCTATGTTGACATTTTCTTTATGGGCGGATAGTCGGATGAGTAGAATAGGACCACAATTCTGGCGACCGACACTAGTATGGTATGTACGACGATCATCATACCAGACGGCAGAGATGGCGGCGACGACGCAACCATGCCGCTAGAGGAGTTCGCGGCCCGTCGGTCGTGGTGGAGGAGAACGGTGGTTGGCATACCATCCACCCACATAGAGGCATGGTGTCATGCATTCATGCCACCGGTAGAGGAGTAAGCCACGACTACATAGCCATATAGGTGCACCCGAAGGGTGGACGACACACGGTCGGCCGTGGGAGGACAACAACGTCGTCGCACCACTGGGAGGAGAGTCGGCCGGAACAGCCGGCCAGCCATGTCATGCCTAGCGTGACCTACTCTAGCGGGACCCGCATGCCAGCAGATCGAACATGCTGTAAGACAATTCAGAAAACCAAGGGGTGCCACCCCTCGATGCAGCAAGGGTGCTCCCCACCATGGCAGACTGCAATCATCCAGGCAGACCACACCCTACCGAGCAGGCGGTGCTGGGTGGGTCATGCCCAGTGGGCCGCTTTGACTGGGTCGTTCCCATTGGGCCACTCTAACCGAGTCTTTCCCATTGGAACATTCCCAAATGGAACGGGCTTCCACCTTTGTAGGCCGGGCAAGACTCGGGTTCTGTCAGGTCGGTCCGACCTGGTCGGACTGGAACCGAGCCTATCTGGACCCAAATATGCCTTTTTTGGCAATATCGTGAAAACCAGGCATCTGTTTAATGAACTATCTGTGGATCTACAATACTAGGATTGAGATGGCCCATTTTGTATACTCTAATTGAATTTAAGATAATTTTTTAGTATGGTCGGGTTGGATCAAACCCGAATCCAATCGGGCCCTCAGGAATAAAAAGCTAATAACATACAGACTAGGCGTCGGATAGACGCATCATCTGTCGCGTTGGGTCCCTTATGGCTTGGCGGACCTCCGTGATACTTCATCATGGGGATTTTTGGTATTTTAAGTATCAAACAATGTCTTGAGGAGAGGTACCTCCCATAATCAACTGTGCTTAGTGCGGGAACCCTATAGTTGGTTGTATTTGAGTAGTCTTCAGATTATGTGTGGGTCATCTCTATATCCTATGTGGGTCATCATCAGATCCTGTGTGGGTCAGAATCATCAGATCCGGTGTGTTTCATCTTCAAATATTTTGTAGGTCTTCTCCAGATCCTATGTGGGTAATCTCCAGATCCATTGTGGTTCATCTTCAGATCCAATGTGGGTCATCTACGATCCTATGTGGGACAATAGTAGAGCTTCATGATGAAGTAATATGATCTATTAATACAACTATCCATTTATGCATCCATACATATGTTATACCTGGTGTGAGTTGAGTCCATATCTTCGTATTATTCTATTGTGTGGCATTACCTTTATGGTATTTACCTTCGTGGTATTCTATTGCATGGAATTACCTTTGTGGTACATACCTTCGTTGTATTCTTTTGTGTGGTGTTAACATTGTGGTACATACCTTCGTGGTGTTACCCTTGTGGTATTCATTCCTTCATGGAACATTTGTATTTCATGCTTAAGAATTGGTCTTTGTGTTTCTTCCTAAATGAGATGGGTATACTTGATAACTTAGGTATTTTCATGGTCATATACCTAAGTAGGGGTGAATGTTGTTTTCGTTCTTTGTGGTTTGTCCTTTGTAGATTCCGACAGACCATAGGGGGTCTTGGGGTCTTTCATGACTATCGTTATACTCACCCTTACACGGTATACCCCCGCACCTTGCTGTGTCATGTGTAGATGAAAGACAATGTTGATCGAGGTCAAGGGTACTAGGTCTGGAGGCTACTCGGAGGTGGTCATTAGATGAGACTATCCACCGAGATGATCATTCGGCTGTTGTATCTACCCTTCATGTAGGATCCTTGGTGGGTGTTTTCATGATCTAGTTCCAGTTATACTTTTACCTTCCAGTTGGGCTTGTATCCTTGCACCATTTACATTCTGTATACAGCATGCTTACTATAATGTTTACTTTATTTTTGTATCTTGTTGTGTGCAAGGTTTTTGTGAGTTTATATGATCATGGTAAATTCCTTCCCAGTTTTATATATATGCATTTCCGGTGGTAGTCCCCAGCCCCAGACCTATTGAAGTTGGACTTGGGGTAGTCACGGCACGGGCCCCGGGGGACGGGTCGTGTCAAATTGGCATCAGAGGAGTCGGTTCTACCATAGAACATGGGATCTGATCTATTTATTGGAAATACTATTAGTTTTTGTAATTGTGGTTATCAGTTTGGGGAATCCGATTGTGGTGCGACAACTGATGTATCCATACACTAGGACCGTCACTTATTCTTTCCTACTTAGTGGAAAAAAACACTAATTGCATATGTGTTTTATGAAAAGTATTCTTTGTCATATCTTTGGGTTATCTCACCAGGTATAACATAATTAAAATGGAAAAATTGTTTCTTTTCAGGATGCCTCCAAGTATACAGCCATACAGGGTTCCCAGTAGAGTGTTCGATGATAGCCCAATGAGCGATGATGATTCTGTGTTGGGCCACCATCGGCAGTTGTACCATCTGGTGGTTTACTAGAAGTACCTCTACCCATTGGGTAGCTGATGCAACCAGCTCCAGCAGCAGAGGGTGCACACCACTTGAGCACGTTGAATGTGTTTCAGCACCAGAGGACACTGATGGTCCTCAGAGACACATATCCACAGGTAGCTGAGGACTGGCTGGAGGCCGGGGTTGGAGATTTTTTACTGCTAGGGACACTAGCTGATCTCATGGTGATCCTTGTCGCCATCCTTTTTTAGGATGCAGTGGGAAGATGGTGGATCTTGATGTTCCAGGTGCACGATGATGTCACTCTCATCTGGGCAGACTTCGAGAGCCTTTTTTGGGTAGATTTGATCCCAAGAACCTTATGCTCTATGTGTATATAAGAGCTCCTCCACTTGCAGTAGGGAAACATGATTGTGGCTTGATATTAAATGATGTTCACTGACCTCTCATTCTACTCCACTAACATGGTTCATGAACCTTTCTTCAAGTCTAATAACATCGACCAGGGGATCCGATGTAAGATTAGAGATTTGATTATTTCTCTGAGTATCCCAACGCAAGATGAGGTGTTAGATTGAGCACTATTAGTTGAGAGTTTCCTTTTTGATCAGTCACCGACAGTGAGACCCACCACCAGATGTTATGTAGGAGATTCATCTGTAGTTGGCATCAGACACATGATGCAAAGATCTAAGAGGAACAATCCTACTAGTGGAAAACAACAGGATATATGTTCGGTTGTGCGGGGATCTCGAGACAGAGTAGGATAGGCAAGTTCCAATCAATGTTACTCATGCTGCGGACATGGTCACATGGCTCGTGACAGCCTGACCATCCGTAAAAATGACTATAAGATGGTCGAAGGACCGCGTGGGCAGAGGAAAAGATTCGATCAAGGAGGACCACATGCAGTTGGCAGACGTAGCAGAGGATTTGTCCATGAAACTGGAAGTGGGAGGCGATTTGATGTTCTACCGCCACCACCTCTAGGTGGTCTACCCCGAAAATAGGGAGCTGGTGGAGATGGACAAACTCATCTACTAGTAGCTGAGGCCTATGACCATGACACTCTAGAGATTATATGAGGTATGATATGTCTCTATCCACCTTAGTTTTAGTACTTATAGACACATGTGTTAGTAACTCATTATTTCCACAACCCTCGTTTGGATCTCGGAGATTTCTGGGGAGATTTTTTCTCGATCATTACAACTAGATACTTCTATAATAGAGGGTTTGATGATTACACACTCTTTCCGACAGTGTAATCTTTCTATAGGAGTTGAGATATTCGTCCTGGATTTTTTAGTAGTGGTGTCGATTCCATATGATGTTATCTTGAGAATGGATTGGATATCTATAGTTCATGCTCAGATCGACTATATTAGTTTCAATTTTTGGATTGTCCGTGAGGATGGGACTAGGTTTTCCTTCACCAGTGAGAAGGGAACCATTGCAGAATGAGATGGATTTACCTGGAAGAGGGTTTTGCCAATCACACATAAGTTGGATAACCTTACCCTCAGAGCTGCTGATGTTGAGAGTCTGTGCTATCCTATTCTGGTGGAACAGTAGGATTATTTTTTCCATGATGAAGATTCAGGTCTACCTCCATGCAGAGACGATGAATTTTATATCGACCTGTATCCTAGGATGACACCGTTATCTAGACCAGCATATCATATGGATCCCATGGAGCTTCGAGATCTGTGATTATAGTTGGATGAATTTCCTAGCAATGTGTTCATTAGGCCTAGTGTTTCTCCTTGGGAAACCCCAATTTTGTTCACCAAGAAGGCGAATGGGAGTTTGAGACTCAGTGTGGAATATCGATGCCTAAACTAGGTGACCATGAAGAACAAGAACCCACTAACAAGGATTGAATATCTCTTTGATCAACTGAACGAAGCATAGTGTGTTTTGAAGATAGACCATAGATTGGGTTATCACTAACTCAGGGTACCAGACAAGTATTTGTAGAAGACGACATTTAGATATCGGTATGACCACTATGTGTACATGGTTAATCCATTCGGCATGATGAACACTCCAGTAGTGTTCATGGAAATCATGAATAGGATCATTCAGTCATACCTAAATCACTTTGTGGTATTCTTCACCAATGACATCCTGATATACACATATATTGAGGAGGAGTATTCTTATCATCTACAGATAGTTCTGGACACACTCCGAGAGCATTATCTTATGGTAAGATCTCAAAGTTCTAGTTCTGGACTTGAGAGGTTCACATCTTGGGCACGTCATCTATGAGGCTACAGTTGTGGTGGATTTAGTGGAGATTGAGGTTGTGCTAGAATGGGATCCAACCAAGAGTAAGACGGATTTGTGGAGATTCCTAGGGTTGGCTGGATACTATAAGAGGTTTGTGCCATAATTTTCAATGAGTGTGGCACCCTTTACAATGTTGAAATAAAGGGGAAACACTTCATATGGTAGGAGAGATGTCGGCCGAGTTTCTAGGTGTTGAGTTAGATTTTGATTAGTGTCCCCATCTTGAGGCTACCTTAGAACGACGATGGTTATGTAGTTTAATGCAACATATCAGGGACCATGATTAGATGTGTCCTAATTAAGGAGTGATATGTGATTGAATATGGTTCTAGACATCTGATACATCATAAGTAGAGATACGCTACCCATGAATTGGATTTGGTAGCAGTGGTCTTTGCCTTGAAGATGTGGCAACATTATTTGATGGGAGAACATTTTATAGTCTAATCTGATCATAAGATTCTCAGGTATATCTTATATCAAAAGGACCTAAACCTGAGATGACAATGTTCTCTTGAGTTCATGTAGGACTATGAATTCGAGATATTCTATACTCCTGGGAAGGGGAACATTGTAGCAGATGCCCTCAGTAGGAGATCTGGTATATGGTTTCTGAGTGAGGAAATGTAGCAGGTAGGTTCATTGAGGATATGATACGTAGATCACGATGGAGTAGGTTATATTCAGTCTCTGAGAGTCACTCCACAACTTCATGAGGGAGTTAAGGAGGCATAGCTTGGGGACACTAACTGCGAGACTCGACATGCTCCGTTATCCAACGTACTGGAACCTGATAGATTTTCTGAAGCTGGGGAGCATGTCATCCACTTCGGAGTACATACTATGGTACTGATTGTGCTACTAGATGATGTCTTGAGAGAGTTCCATAATTCCCCTCTATCGGTATATCCACGAGTGGTTAATATGTACCAATACCTTCACCATTAGCACTGGTGGTCGCGAATGATGAATGAAATGGAAGATTTTGTCTCATAGTGCCTCACTTGTCGTTAAGTGAAGGCAGAGCATCAGGTTCCAGCAGAATTAGTTCTACCACTAGTGGTGCCAGAGTAGATGTGGGATAGAATTTTCATTGAATTCATGATAGACTCCCACACACATCCTGAGGTCTTGATTATATCTGGGTGATCGTGGCCCGACTCACCAAGTCAGCCCACTTCTTAACTATCAGAGAGTAGGGACAAGTAGAGGTCCTGGGATATATCTACATGCATGAGAATTTGAGGCTTCATGTGGTACCATCTATGACTGTCTCTGATCGTGATTTATGTTTTAGTTCTCGGCTACGGAATAGATTTTAGGAGGGATTCAGGACTCAGCTTCGATTGAGCACCGCATTCCACCCCAGATGGAAGTTCAGATAAAGTAGACCATACAGTCCCTCGGGGACATGTTGTGTGCTTGCGTCCTTGATTTCAGCTGCACTTCAGAGGATCAATTTCACTTGGTGGAGTTGGCGTACAACAACATATATCACTCCACCATTGGAATGGATCCATTCAAGGCATTGTATGGTCCGCCTTGCATATCACCTCAGTTCAGGAATGACCCAAGGGTAGTCAGAACTCATGGGACCAAAGAATGTACAAACTACCACGAAGAAGGTGAGGATCATCCTGGAGAGGATGAAGACTGCACATAGGAGACATACATCTTCTGCTGCTAGGAGACGGAGACCTCTGGAGTTTGAGGATGTTGACCATGTCATCCTATGGGTCTCACCTTGATTATTTTTATAGATATTTGGTAGGGGAGGACAGTTATCTCTATGGTTCATCAGAACCTTTCAGGTACTTAGTAAATTCGGTGAGGTGGCATACCACTTAGATCTTCCACCTTAGTTGCAATGGGTACACGAATTTTTTCACGTATCCGATCAGAGGAGATACGTACATGATCCTTCGCACAACATAGACCATGGTGAGCCAGATATCAAAGATGGAGTGACTTTTTTAGTGGTTCCAATAGAGATTGAGTATCGACAGGAGAGAATCCTACCTTATAAATTGATACCTATGGTGCACATTCGTTGGAAGCGTGGGAACCTCCAAGAGAGCACATGGGAGTGAAAGGCTTATATTCGGGCTTAGTAACCCCCACTTCTTTCCCTATTTTGAGTTGTGGTTTTAAAGGACGCAAATCCCTATAGTGGGGGAATGTAAAGACCATACTTTTTTCATGTAATTTTGTTAATTATATAGAAATATTATGAGTCCTAAAAAATTAATGGCACAAGATTTTGCGCCAGAGAGTCCCTGGAATGAATTTCTAAACTTAGTTTTGGTATTTTCTATAAATGTGTGAGCGTAATTTGGTAAAATTCAAACTGGAGCTTGGAATTGAAATATGGGGACTTGTTTGAACTCGTTGCACTGATATTTTCTTAAGTATACCATCACCTCGACCATAGTAGGTCGTGGGTGGAAGTATTTTTTTTTGTTTTTCGTGGGAGAATTTAAAAATAAAATAAATAAATTTTTATTTTTCTATCACGAGACCTCCATTTGTAATTTTAGGTGTGTGGACCACATGAGGGAGGTTGGGCATTTAATATAGAGTATTAAATGTCCGGTTACATAAAAATGTATAACCATGGTTTCCATCAATTAATGGGATTCATTAATTCAAAAAAATAATGAATCAACATGTTAATAAGAGTTTTTTAATGCTTATTGAGGGTGGTTTTTCCGTAGGTGAAAGGGAGAGGAGGCTTTTGATGGAGAATTATTGAACAAATAACATCCTCCAATGAAGAACATTCTTCGGATAAAGAATGAGGATGATGTTCGAGCTCAGATTTAGAGTGTGTTGTCGGAGCGACGAACGTCGACATCTTCATTATCTTCCCCAACACCATCTCCAACAAATGAACAAGGTAGGAAAGTGTTTATATTTTTCTTTGTGGTTTTACATTGATTCAAATACTCTTCAACCACTTGCTATAGATTCAACACGGAGGGTGCAGAACAAACAAACACAACCTAATCCATTCCGTCCCTCTATGTTGACGTGTAATTTGCAGGAGGATCGATGGTTGAGTGGAACCCGACCACGACGCCGACAACCAATGCTGGTAAGGTATGTGTGGAAGCTAATATGCCAGTTGGCTGCGATGATGGTGGGGGTGCAACCGCGCCACTGGAGGTGGTTGTGACCCGTCGGCTGCGGTGGAAGAGGATGGTGGTCGGCACCCCAGCCGACCACATTGAGGAAGGGAGAGGCATTTCAGCACCACTGGTAGAAGAAGAGGTCATGACATATTAGTTATGGCGGAGCACCCGAAGGGTGTCTGACACCTGACCTGCTGCGGGAGGACAGTGGCATTGTCATGCCCCTCGGAAGAGAGTCAGTCGGAACCGCCGGCTGGTCGTATCATGCCAATAAGGACACATTCTAGTGGATCCTGAGTAACAGTAGAATGAATTTTCTGTTGGACCATTCGGAAAACCCGGGGGCTCATCCCCCCGGTGCAGCTTGGGCAGGGCCTACCATGGAAAACCGCACCCAGCCGGGCAGACTACACCCAATCGGGTGGATAGCACCTAGCCGATCGGGACCTGCCCAACGGGCTGGACCACCCACTTTGCAGACCGGGTTGTACTCAGGTGGGGATGGGTCGACCCAAACATGTTTGGATTGGCAGAGGCGGGGTCGGTCCGGGTGGGTAGGACCGGGTCGGACCAGACCCGGGTCTATCTGGACCCAGATATGTCTTTTTTCCATATCATGAGAACCATGTGTCCGTTTGATGAACCATATATGGAGATAGAGTCTTTGGGTCGAGGACGTACATTTGGAATAATAAACATGAGTATTGGATAAAGCTAGAGTACAATATGGTTAGATCAAACCCAAATCCAACTGGGCCCACAAGACTAAAATGTTAATAACTTACAGACCGAGTGTCTGATTGACATGTTATCTGTCGTGTTGAGTCTCTTATGGCGTGATTGACCTTCGTGATACATCTTCATGTGACTTTGTGGTACCTGACATATCTAACAATGGATTGAGGGGTGGAACCTCTTGTAATCAAGAGTTCTTAGTGCGACAACCATGTTGTTGGATGTACTTAAAGAGTCTCTAGATACTATGTGGGTCATCTTCATATCATGTATGGGTCATCATAGGATCATTTGTGGGTCAGCGTCTTCAAATCATGTCTGGTTCATCATTTGATCATGTGTGGGTCTTTTGAAAATCCTATGTGGGTAATCTTTAGATCCTTTGTGGTTGATCGTAGATCCTTTGTGGGTCAACAACAGAGCATCTTGACGAAGTAGGATGATCTATTAATACAGCTAATCATCTATACTTTCATACTCAAGTTATACCTATAGTGAGATGATCCCTTATCATTGTGGTATTCATCTATGTGGTGTTAACTTTGTGGAATTAACATTCATGGTATTCTAATGTGTGGTGTTACCTTTTTCGTACTTACATTTATGGTATTATTCTATGTGTTGTTACCTTTGTGGTATTTACCTTCAATGTGTTACCTTCATGGTATTCTTTCCTCCGTGGAATAGTTGAATTTCCAGCTAATGAATTGGGCCTTGTGTTTCCTCATGAATGATATGGGTATAGTAGATAACTTACATATATGTATAGGGATATACCTATGTATGGTTGACTATTGTTTTTGTGCTTTTTGGTTTCTCCTTTGCGGAATCTAAGAGAACTTAGGGGGTCTCTGGGTCCCTACTGATTATCTTTACACTCACCCATGCACGGGTTATTCCCGCACCATATTATTTCATGTGTAGAACAAAGGCAGTGTTAATCATGGTCGAGGGTACCAGGTCTGGAAGCTGCTCGGAGGTGGACATTAGACGAGATGATTCACATATATAACTTTTCTAGATCTGAACCTACCCTTTATGTAGGATCCTTGGCGGGAGTTCGTAGGAGCTATTTCCAGTTTTACTTGTACTTTCCAGTTAGGCTTGTATCATGGCCCCTTTAATTTCTATATACACCATTTTTTATTATATCTTTTACTTTTTGTTTCTATCTTTTTGTGTGCTTGGTTTTTGTGAGTTTATAGGTTTTAGAGCAATGAATTCACGGTTTTAGGGATATGCCTTTCTAGTGCTAGTCGCCAGCCCCTGGCCTCTGGAAGGCAGGCTTGGCATAGTCACAACACGGACCCTAGGGGAGGAGTTGTGATAGAGCAGTCCTCGCATGTGATTAGAGTTATCATCGACCAAGGAATCCCCTTTGGTTTGCCTTAATGTGTAATCCCCATCCACCCATACTTGGATACCTGGTCTTTGATCATTTTCCTTCCCATTAAAGGTATGTCTGAAGCCTCCATGAGTTTTATGTCCTTTATCCATCCATATCGACCACTTCACATTGGTTCACCCTCGTCCAGCATGATGTTAAAATTTATTCTTTGGAACTATGTTGGTTTTGATCCCTATCTCTTAGGAATGGTATGTATAAAACCTCCATGAGGTTCATCGCCAAACATTGGTAAACCTATTAAATCTACATTGGTTTTGATCCATGTATGCTAGATAAGGTACATAGGAAACCTCCATGAGTTTAAACCACAAACATTGTTAAACATCAATGTCCCTGTGGATAGGACCACATCCTTGGTCCACGACATAGTGGCCTATGACAGAACTCTCTGCCTGCTAACCCCCACGAAAGCCCCCCACATGTTGTCGGGTCACTATCTTTTTCATACAGTCAAAATCCAAACTGAAAAGTTTAGAATTTGAATCCCTTCAATGGGGATACATTTAAAGAATCCCTGAGGTTCAATCTCATCACTCATGTCTCATCATACTCTCTCTCTCTCTCTCTCTCTCTCTCTCTCTCTTGAGTCTTTGTGTTTTTGTAAGGTCATGCCCCTTCCCAGAAGATCTACTTCCTCTACGTCCAAACCATGAGCCCCTTCCCTTGGGCCACCTCTTCAGACTTCCCATCACTCATCGAAATACTTGTGGTTTGATCCCAATCATTTACACATGATATGTTGGAAACCTCCTACTGGTTCAATCCCATCCAATGGTAAATTTTGGTGTCCCCATTTATAGGGTGCAATTTTTCTGATCCTCCCTCTATAGTGTCCAGATCAGCCTTCACGAAGTGATATCTTCCCTCTATGGGGAACACCTCCTTGGATCTATTCTCATTAGGAATTCAGATCCATCCATTCGGTAAATCTTCTAGGTACTCCCTCATATGGATGTACCAATTCGATCTATCCTCATTGGTTGTTCTGATCCATGCATCTGGAAAATCTGCTAGGTACCTCCTCTGAGGGATGTACAAATATTATATGTCTCTATGAGATGTTATGATCACTATCATTTCATCTATTATATACAATAAATTCATAGCTTCACTCGTGTTAGACATGAAATTTTTGACCAAAACCATATAATACACGCCTTTGTCAAAACCATCTCTGCAATACATTAAACTCACAACATACATGATGTTCAACCTGAGATGCCTATGGAAAGCCTCAATAAACAATCCAGTAGCTTAAATATCAATGTTTTATGTTATGATCGTGGAATACCCTGTATTAACATGGGAAGATGAGGAAAACCTCGGGAAATGCCTCTGGAATATAATACCTTGCACTCGCTGTGGGATGCCTCGGGATTCAGCGCCCTCGAGAAGCCTTATAATAAGGGGGAAACCAAGAATACTTATTGTTTCAATTTCCATACATTCCAGTGATTTCAAACATGACTATTATCCTGAGAAATGGTTTCTTCCTTGATGTGACTTCTTGGAATTTCGTGACAGAAGCCGTGTAATCGACTGGTGTCTGCAAAGCTGTAAAACTGAGAAGATCTTCATGAACGACATCTAAATCTCTGTGGTGGAATCATTCTAGGTGATGAATTCTGAGGATGAATCCATTGAAGGAGAGAATAAAATCCCATTATCCTATTTAAATCCAAGATAAAATGTCCCTGAATAAGTTATGGATGCTGCCCATAATTAGAAAGTAGGAATGTGGAGAAATAGCTAGGTCGTCGCCACATACAGATGTTCACCCTGGTGAAAGCCTCAGATATATAAATGGAGAACCTAATGTGAATATTATCTTCAATTTGTACATTAGTATCATTCAAGGAATCATAAGATAAGTGTTTTACTAGATCTAGTTATCCAGTTGTAGGTCCCACCAAAAAAATAGTGGGCCTGGCATGAAAGTCACTAGAGATCGAGGGTGTTGGGAATCCCAGTCTGCGACGTTGACCCAAGATGATATGCCAGAAAACTTATCACCACCCACCCAATGATTCAGGCGGCGAGGAAACACCAATTCTGCAATCCCACGTGGCCCTATCTCTTCATTGAAGACCTCCACATCCATAGTTGTTAGGCACCCATGCCATATCTCACCAATCTAACTCATTTAGAGGACGGATATAAACAACATCGCCTGATGGTATGAGGAAGAAGGGATTATCCAAACTCAGTATGTGGCCTAACATGACCTAGAGTCTTCTATTAATGACCATATCCACTCCCCCATGGGCCGCGCATGGAGCCATAGCTCCCAACTCCATCCTACAACTGTTTAGAGAGTCTCTCCCTGGAACTCTTTGATGACTCACTCTATTACACCAATGAGGTAAGGAATATCTAGGCCACCCAAAATGTGATCTCATCCCATGGGAATCCTAGGAGGGATCCCACAAAGTTGCATCAGGGTGACCACATTTTATCATAGTCAAAGGATTATGTGATTTAGTACATCATCAGACCCAGCCCGGTTAACCTGATGCCAACATCGGGTGCATGCTCAGGGAGATTCCCTCCATAGGGTGTTATCATGGATGACTATAGTGGATAGTTCCACATACGATGCATACTATAAATTCTATATTTATACTGAACTTGGGAAATTATATGCCCAACCCGAATTGAGGCACCAACCACCCAATGGGAAGGTTGGGATGACTCTCTTGGTCACTGGCACTGGTAGTTCCCATCGCAGGCTGACCTAGGACGATGAAATACAGTGAAGATTTCTTCTTCATGCAACCATAATTGAGATTGAAGGCCCTCTATGATCCCATGATTGGCATGGAAGTCCTCCCAATGTCACCATTAGTCTGAGCGATGGCCCTCCCTGCCACACTGACATCCAGCTTAGTGGTTTCTTTCATAGCTGTGATCCTTGGTATGGAGTTGTTCCTCTTATCGCAGGATGCTGATTGGAAGATCCTCCTACCCTAGACAACCATCTTCATGGGGGTCTTCCCCATGTTCTTACTATATCCAATGAAGGTCCTCACCATCATGGAAAGCAGAGAAGCGGAGGTATAACATCTTTCATTGGAATCCAACGTGGAGTTCTCCATGTGTTCAGTTTGACTGGTATGTAGGCCCCCCACATACAATCATCGCCAAGGGGGAAAATCATGGATGTACTTCTCATGCTCACACCAGCTCTAGAGGAGTTCCTACCCAATAAAAAACTTCATGTAGAGATCCCCCTCCCCATGACAGACACTGGACACAGAGGCCCCCCTTAGCTCCGTTTTAATTTTTTCTGTTATCTCATTGCACCCTGACTCACCATGGAAGAAGTCCTCTCCATCCCAGTACTAGATTGGCTAAAGGTACTCCTCATTTCAAAAACACACCCCATCTCAAGGAGCCATCTCATGGAATGAGGGCATGTCACCTCTATCAAATGAGGACTGCTTAGAATATTCATATTGTGATTAAACTCGTCTTCTTTTAAGACTTTGGGGGGAGTGGGATTGAGTTATGGAACCCAAACCCAAATCTTTTGTGTTGGCGATCGGGATATGAACATGTCGTATTAGCCTCATCCTTCCAGAAAGTGAAGTCCACCAGATCCATGCATCTCACTGAAGATAAATAATGTTGGATGTAGATTTGGCCTCCTCCTAGGTCAAAGCCATTCCATATTCCCTATCGTCAACAAGATCATTATCTACCTCAACCAGAGATCATATGCAGTTTTTTTGGACCAATAAACGGAGATAAATAGAATGAACAACCATCAGTAACCATAACCCCTATGTGGGTTGTCATGTTCTCTAGTCCGTATTACGGTTATGTGGTGGATCAGTCAATTAATTATTTGTACGAAAACCCATGATGTGGAGGCATGCTAGTTCAAATGACTTACTATCCACCATCCAGTCCATCGTCACAATGATCCACTCCAGTGCCACTCCCAGTCCCTTAGCCGCCCCCAGTCAATGAATTGGGAAACCAAGGGCCGAATACTGAGTCTGAGTCGAGGATATTATTGGACATCCTTGTAGTGGACTAGTTCCAAGAGATTTTTTGGCTGGTTGGACCACAAACTTCAGTACTCCAGAATCACTTACCTAGGAGTAGGTCATGATCTTTTTAAAATTTCATTGGGAAATAATCTTCCATATTCGTCATCAACATGTGGCATACCCCCAGATTCATGAACACATTGAATATATATCATGCAATGTCATATGGACGACTCGGTTGTGCTCCCCAGGGCCGAACCCCCTGAGGATTGTTGTTTCCATCAAACCCTCCAACAACAATGAGTAAAGGGCTTAACAGTGCTTCACAGAATTATTAAAGATGCTTCCCATCACATTTAGGACTGTGGTTGGTGGTAGTATTCTACACATAATTTCTATTATATCCTACAATAGCCAGACTTTTCAAGGTGGTATTAAGAGTGTGCCTCTAGGTACAATCACAATTATCATTGAAAACCTATTATATTAAGAGTCCGAGCTAGATATAATCTAAAATAACTTACCCCTCCCTGCAGTTCCACAACTGTTTGACCTTTTGGGGAGGGTTTCTCATCAGAAACTAAATTTTCTGGGTCTTCTCGTACCTTCTAAATCATTACCCCTCGGTCATACATCCAACAAGGTTAAAGAGACCGGTTGGGTTATCAAACCTTCTTGACCCATCTGGATGAGTTAGAAAGGTGAAATTTGACCCCGAAAAAGATTCAGTACATTAACAGCACACATAACATAAATATATAGTTGATGACCTTCTCACAGAACATTCAGCGGAACAGTGACCATACTACGGTAGTCCTCGACCGGGGCATCAGGGGTAGATACACCCTCTCCCCCTAAAGAGTGGACTCTTGGTGGACTTGACCATCCTACCCTTATTAAGATGTTATAGGATAGAGTTTATGGAAATAGGGTGTGATATGCATCACCAAATATATGTGATATTCATGATAACCCTCCTCAGGACCATGCTCAGTTTCCCCCAACTACTCCATATTTCGTTCCGCCAATAGTCCCATAATTCATCCCACCAGTCATTCCATGATATACTGGGATTTCATATCATGTTGAAGATCTTTCCAAGGTATTGGTTGTCATAAACCCATTTCAGGAAATGAATCCTCATCTAAATGATCCAAGGGACGCACAGACTGCCAACCTTGAATCCCTAGAAACAAGACTGGTGGAAATCCCATAGGATTGAATGCCATATGTGTCCTGTGTAGAAGACATTCTAGAACAACCATGTTTTAGAAATCCTATATGATCCCCATTTAATGATACATGTGAACCGCATTAGCTTTTGAGCCACATTATTTCGTGGTGTGAAAGCATGATAAGAACTTAAACACCATTGGAGTCCACCAAGCTCTGGTGTTTCGTACAGACACAGGAATAGACCATATCCATGTGGTAAATCTAGTGACCCATTTGGTGAGTATCCAGTTGGGAGGGTCATCATAGATTAGTTTTTTACCAGTTCAGTTCCACCACATGAATGAAAAGTATTGATGACCTATTCAAGTGAAATAAGAGGGCTTCCAAGAGTGTCATAGACTTTGTCTCTAGTTGGAAAGTCCTAACATATTCCATTGATATGCCACAGACTCAGAATCAACTACTAACAATATGTGTGGGGAATTTCAAAACAAAATTGTTTCATTCTATAATCTCTTAGAACTACAATTTTGGATTTAGGGATTTCTCTAAAAAAGGCCTAGAAGCTAGAGGAATCCTTGTAGTAGGCCAAGAAGGCATGCCCATTACCTCCGATATTTCCCACAATAAGAGACTTTATGGTCGATCCAGATGCGGTAACACAAATAGAGGCCCCCATATAGTTGGAGTTATTACTAGTGGAGTCACCTTCCAACTCTCATAGAGACCCACCACCACAAGAGCAGCCTCCAGCCCAGCAACACCCACATCAGAATTGGTAAGAACCCCCCCCCCCCCCCCCCATAATGCACCACCACCACCTAGGTTAGATAATTAGGTTCCACCTCTTTGACATGCTCCTCCGGTCCCTTTTAAGGGCCAGGCTCCGAGACCCCCCTTCCCATATAGAAGAAAACATACCTACTCATTTATTAAGGCACACGTCCCCTATTATTTCTAGATAACCATGGATTGGGGAATCCTACGGTTCCAAGGATTCACGAGGCTTGAATAGGTAGATATCAATGATCTCCCAATTATCACCCTTATCACTATATCCTTGGGCACAACCTAAAGAAGCCTTATGTGTTTATAGACTGGATCCAAGACCACATTGATTACAAAATAGTTAGGTTAGGTCCAGCCACGACACATGTGGAATGTCTGTTAATAATTCATAACAACACGAGTGACAGTGAAGGTGTGTAGCGGCGTGTTCTAAACCGCGGGTCCCTAAAATAAGTGGACCGGATGAACAGTAAGGTAGTGACCCATGCCCATTGTATTGTACATGCACGTTTGAGCCAACCCTATCCTTCATAATTTTCCACATTTCCCACATCCACTACTTCTTCATTAACATCCAATTATTCCTCTTCCCAGAAGGGTAAGCATCAGTGGCTAAAGGGATACCATAGTCTCCCATTGATTCCATCGTCATACCTTAGGCTCAGAAATTTAATGCCCCTAGAAATAGGGATTACCCCCAGTATCCCCCATCGATGGAAGCCTATGCACGATGTGACCAATGGAAATCTTTGGTTAACACCATGGATCTATTAAACCCATATGTGGTCCTCCAAAACGAAGAGCATCGGATGATTCCTCCCTACGTCTCCAGCCAACGAAAGCCTCACCAGAGTCATGCTTATTTGAATCGTTGGAATGAATTGGTCATGATAACCATCCATGATGTTCCCGCTACAGAGACCAGGTAGACATCCTAAAACAGAGCTCATCATGCACAACATTCTCATCTTATTGCATCAGATCCACCTCCACATGTATTTGTAATGCTCGATTACGTAGAACCACCACGATAATTCTATAATCTCCCACATTCATTTATGAGTCACCATCACCCATGTGACCATTATCTGGATGTATCTCAATTCATTTCGACTAGTGATAATTGGGAAATTTCTATCATCATTCAGCCACCGGTTCAACTAACAAGGCCCTTCATGCATCCTGCCACTAAGTGACCTTCTATTAGTAGAAGTTCACACCTAGCACTAGAGTATGATATTCTCAAGAATATTTCAAACATTCTTGTGGTGATCTACATCCTATGGGATCTTCTCCTATCAACTTATATCCATGAAGCCCTTGCTGAGGCTTTATGAAGTCCCCTTAAGTGTGAGACAAAAGTAGATACCACAGAATCCATCCATGTTATGGTTTTCAAGCATGAATAATGTTTGGACATTATCTATTTCTCGAAAGAAGATGAAGGCTCCCCTATAAAGGGGCACATCTAACCACTATACATCAATGGCCATTTCAATGGAGTGTATGTTTTCCACTATCTTTTCAATGCATGCTTGCGGATAAAACTTATCCTAGCAAAAACATTCAAAAAGATTGGACTTTCCAAGACTGATTTGATTCCTTTTAACATAAAAATTCATGTTAATTACAGGATGGAACATACACCAGTTGGAAAGATCCACATGAAGACCCAGTTCGGTGGCCTAGTTTCTATCACTATGTTAATGGTTATCTAATAAGACAACACTTACAACACATTGATGGGTAGCCTATGGCTCCACCTACATGCAACAGTCCCTTCTTTATTTCCCCAATTAATTATGTACTCCCATAATGGTCGAGTAGATATACTCCAAGATGATGGATCTCCCTCTTCCTTTTACGAACCCTACTACTTGGATGCCAAATGTTAAAAGATCGAGGACTATAAGATTGAGGCCAATGAGTTTGAACATGTTATGACTGTGACAAACCAATGGACATACCTGGATGACATCTACATTTTCCAGATCCACCAATTGGAGGCCACAAACCCAGATTTTTGGAAATGTTTTTTTCCTCAGTATTGAAAGTGTTGTGAATTCTCAATCTTAAGGGATTCCATAAGATCACCTCATATTACTATACAAATCAGGCTTAGGGGATCCCCAAGACCCCTACTCCGGTAAGGTTTCGAGATTTCCACCACATGGAAAAGATAATACATCACACTTACTTGATTATCTATGATGGGATAAACTGGATCATGTTGACATTCCATTATTACATTGATATTATCGAACATGGACCCTTGGGATGAAGGATTAATGGGATCAGGTAGATAAAATCTTTCTTTATTGTTTTGGTAGTACATGAGCCCCCTGATGAGGTGTCCATTGTCATCCATGCTGGAACGAGTGTCCTGTCAGGATCTGTCTACACAAAAAAACCACAACATGCCAATGAAATCTCCTGCACAAATGAATAAAATGATTTGGGGAATTATCCTCCTTATTTAAAAGAGGGTGTCTCTACTACGATCGATGAATCAGTTCATGTGAACCTTGGTAACTAAACGGATCTGAAACCAACTTTGAGCAGTGCTTCTATTCCAGTCACAGAGCAACAACGATAAATGGATTTCTAGAAGTAAAATCATGATGTATTATATTGGGGTTATGATGATATTCTTGGGATATATCCTCAGGTTTTTTTCCACTTCCTCAGTCTTGCAGAAAATCTTCACAGCTTCAAATAGCATTCTAGTAAAATGAACCATTCTCAAGGTGCCATGGTCGAGGTTGAGGTTGATAGCTCCTCAGTGAAAACATCATCAAGGAGGTCCAATTCTCTAGATGGTTAGCTAATGTCATGTTTATCAGGAATAAAAATAGACAGATCATAGTCTGTATCGACTTCCAAGATCTCAACAATCACTTTCTGAAGGATGATTTCCCTCTTAGTGAAAAAGAAAAGATGATTGAATCTACCGATGTGTTCTAGGATCTCTCCTTCTTGGATTGTTATACCATATATAATCAAATCCAAATGGCCCATGTGAATGAGGATTCTACATCCTACATGACACAAAAAGATACTTTCTGATACCAGGAAATGCCTTTTAGTCTAAAGAATGCATGTTCCACCTATCAGCATGAAGAAATCCATATTTTCAATCCCATCCTTGGGAAATTGGTGGAATGTTATATAGACTATTTGGTGGTTAAATCTTTACAGCATCCATACCATCTAAAATATCATGAGAATGTGTTCATCTTCCTCTGTTCCCATTATCTGAAGATGAACCCCTTTCTGTTTTCCATTGGGGTCACCTCCAGAATGTTTCTAAACAACATTGTAAGATATATGGGCATTGAGATCAATTCAATGATGATCCGACCATCATTCAAATGTCTCCTCTAAGAAAAATTTTGGAGATATGAGGCTTTCAATTCCACATTATCTATATACAATTATTCATAAAAAATATGGCTAGAATTTTTATGACCTTTTCTTTCCTCATGATGAATGGTTCTGATTATCAGTGGGATGAGGAGTGAAAGGCTTCTTTTGAGGAAATAAAGCAGTACCTATTATTGCCTCTGGTTTTGATGCTACCTGTTCTAGAAAATCTTCGGTTCTTTATGTGTCCACTCTTGAATTATCTCTTGACACCCTTATCTCCCATAAGAACAGTGAATGAATGGATAACTGTTTATAATATCTCAACTACATGCACCTTGATAAAAAAACCATATATTCCAATATCGATAAAAGATTCCTTGAACTAGTATTCTCAATGTTGAAATTATAACATTACTTACAGCATAATGAGATTCTGGTTGTGCCCCAAATGGATCCATTGATGTACATTCTAAACTGTACTATGTTGAAAATCCATCCATCCCATTGGAATTTGATACTAAAATAGTTAGACATCATGTTTATTCCCCAAAATCCCAACAAGGGGTAGGCATTGAAAAACATCCGTTCAACATATCTAGCTCTAATAGACCAGTATATGGCTCTGGTTTTCTTGACGAGGCAATCTTCATAGTAGATCAAAACATTCTATGTTGGAAAATGAATTTTGACGGTTCTTCGTGAATGTAACACGCCATGATTTTAAAAATAAATATTGAATGCATTTTATAATCTTTCCATTACGCATAACTTTTCCTCTACTGTGTTATGAATATTGAGAAATGGTCATCTAGAGTTGGGATCAGTATGTCATTTGGAGTCTGATAGAATAAACATGGGTTTTTTTGAATAGTAGCATACCCTTATAAATAGTAATATGAATAGTAATATGACCCTTATGAATAGTAAAGAATAATATTATTTTATTTTCTTAAGGAAATAAGATAACATGATCTTAATTAATTATTCTGTGTGATATAAAACTAATTGCACCTTTAAAATTGTTATTTTTCAAATTAACTATGACTTTATTTAAAAATTAAATTAATAATATTTAGAAAATTAATTTTGAGAAATGGGGTTCACTTATGAATTTTACATGTCAAAAAATGGTAGGGGTAAATGTTTGGAATTTTTATGAAATTCTAGAATTTTTGATCAATAGTGAAATTCCATAAAAACCGTATATACAAATTATCAGTTAAATATACTATTCATGACATGACAAGTGATGCAAGGACACTTGGTTTTAACTCACATGAACTTATTACTATTATGGGTCACATGAAAAAACACTATTGTCAATCTTGAGGGAAATAATAAAATAATGTATTAAATATTCAAAATTTATCCCTCTCCTCCACTATAAAAACCCTCACCACTCCCTCTTCTCTTCAATAATCTAAGCCTTGAATCTCCTGAAGTTTATTCCCAAATACACTTCCATAGTCATTCCCCATGACCATGAAGCTCCTGTCCATGCAAAAAGCCCAAAATCCCTTCCCGTAAGGAGGTTCTCGAGGAAGTTATTTCAAGAGGTAAAGCACCTTTCTTTTTATTTTAGTTTCATTTGAATTTATCTTCTTTTGTTATCCTTTCATCACCTCCTCTATCCAAATGACAATGATAATTATAGTATCATCTATATACTGGATTTATATCATGTGAATGGAAGAACAATCATCAATATTTATACTCCCCCAATTTATTTTTATAAACAAAATCAACGTCCATGAGGTTCCAATTTGTATCCATCGTGGATGACAAAGATTCGTTCATCATTATTTCCTTCATTATTGGTCATAAAACCATATTTATGGTTTAACTAGAATATAAAATATGTATTAAAACCCAATTTAATATTTAGGAACCAGTGAAAGTACATATTATTAATTTATTTGAGAAAACTTGTTCATAATAATCCCAAATACCGCCAAATAATCGAAGTGATTGTCATCTAATGATTCATCATCATTCCATGTAAAAAAATTATAGAAATGTCCATTAACAAATACGGATGTTCATAGATAATATGTAACTCCAATTATGGATATTTACAACCATTCCACAAGAACTTCATTACTTAAAAACAAGTGAACCAATTTTGAAAATCCAGAAAACAAACACTCCAGAATGGCAAAGTTCAATATAATAACTTATAAATAATAACATAAATGAACTAAATATAATTACAGTAAGATAAATAAATTTTAATTAGGTTCTGAAATAATTTATTGATATGTATAATTTCTTAATCCAGGACCTTATGTTCAAGAGGGGAACACATTCAGATTTAAGGTAAGGGTTTTTCAACCCGAACATCCATTTTCTTGCGGGTTACTTTTATTTTCTAATTACCTCAATTAAATTCTGGTATATTATTTTGTAATCCTCATAAAATCCTTGTGAGTATTCTATATATGTTTACCAACCAGAAAAGTTCCTTATTTTGTGGTTAGTTTCATGTTTTAAAACGAACTTTCAAAATTGTTTTTGAAATACAAGCCCGATTCAGGGGAATATCTCAACTTCTTACCAATTTTCATGGGAAATTTTTAATATGTTTTTGGGAACCATTATATTTATATAATCACTCATTGTATTATGATAATACTATCTTACTTCACTTCTGGTTTTATACAAATATTTTTCCAAAATAACTCTTCTTTTTAAAGTAAAAGAGTATTTATCAAAAGATTTACTTGAAGATTTTATAAGTGTATCTTCTTCTATTTCAACACCCTGATGGTTTATTATGAATTATTGGGATTAGTATTCCATGTTATAATATAAAATATTTAATTTAATTTATTATTATTATTTTGGAAATTGATGTGCCATCTTAAAACTATTCATTGGTTTTCTTCGATTGGTTTGTGTTTTTGATTAATGTTCAAGGAAAGCTATTTACAGTTAATATATTAATGTGTATGTTGATTGAGTTTATCCCCATTAATATGAAGAGTTCATTGAACATATTAATTGTTGAGTGGGGCCTACTATAGCCCCTTGGTGCAACAGTATGTCTCATGAGACCAACTACGGTCTTGGCACAAGGCCTTGACAAAATGATTATTTATGGTCATGGAACGAGGCCTTCAGGGTATTGATATGATGTATCGCCTTATACATTCCCTCATTATAAATATATTATTGATTTTTCATGTGTTTATTTGACTAGTGTAATACCCATGATTATGTTATGTTTTGGGAATATTTACTCATCTCATATTTCTACCATATCATGTTCAAGTTTATTTCTAAAGGCATGTGTTTTCAATTATTCACCATGTCTAATGATTATGTTATCTTCATTTTTATTTCTTACCCTTACTAGGAATTTGATCTCACCCCTCTATTATGTTTCATCTCCATCGGGAAATAAAAATTCTATTATGAATGACATGATGAAATAACCTAGGAGTTATGGAAGTTGTCTATGGAGTTTCTATGTTGTTTTTTATTTCATGTTGTCATAATGAACTTATGTATGTATCGTTTTTCCTAATAATACTAAACTACTCGGTCTATTATGATGCTTATTAATTATTTTTATGCCAATATAACCAATAAGGAACCATCTCTGGGTAACTGGGGTCAGGTCCTTACACCAAATCCCTACCTGCAGAAGATCAAATGATCATAGAATCAACAGAGATGGCCAGGGTATTGTCTTCATCCCGATTACACAAGCTATCCTACCATATTCTTTCCTATTGTGAGATATTTGTACCAACAAGGAAGAGTACAAGGATCTCATTACTAGTCTCAATCAGGACCTCATGATTTATGTTACCCACATAATTCTGAAAGGGGACTCCAAACTAGTCATCAGGCAAAACAAATATGACTTTGTCACCAGGAAACTGGATCTCGTACTACGGTTAGAAATTACTCGCCAACTGATGGACCAGTTCCCTCCACAGACTGAAGATTCTCATATCCCACACTTAATGAACGGTCAAGAGGACACCCTGTTCTGCCTTTCATCATCTCTTTTAGAGCCTGACTATGATTATTTGACTATCAATATGGTGCATCAAAGAGTCATCGACCCTGTCACCCCAGACGACAATGATAACCCGTAGTTAAGACACCATGACGCTGATGCCCCCATATCAGGACCTCCAGGACTCCGTACGGTGGTATTGGATGTGAATCATAATTAGAGGACACCATTTATGGAGTAACTCCAACATGGCAATATCCCTTCATACTGAGCCGCATTTAAGTGAGTGCAATGACACTTAGTGCAGTTTACCCTCCAGAGTGGTCCCAATCTTAAGTGGATCCTCTAAAAATGTGGATTTGATGGGATTCTACTCAGTTTCATTCAAGGAGGTGATATTTCATAGGTCTTGGAAGATGATCATGTTGTATCTTATCGGGATCCTCATACAAGGCTGATACTCTTTCATCAGATCCAGATATTGGGGGTATTTTGGGCCCACTATGATCAGTGACTGTACTTGTTTTCCAAGATGATCCATGCATGCCAAATCAATGATAATTTCATTAATTGGTTGCAATAACCTCTCTACACTACCATGTACTCATGTACCATTGTAGTCTGGGGAATCAATGTCAATTGAAAATATCCATCTGTGGAAAATCACTAAAGTAGGTTGATCCTGTCACTACATATTTCTTTTCCAATTGGGTGGAGTTAATTCCACTAAAGGAAGTCAAGGACTGTTCTATCATTGAGATTGTGAGATCCAAAATAATTTCATTATTTGGAGTCCCTCGTATAGTCCTCATTGGTTACAGTACCAACTTCCATTCAGCTAAGATGAAGAAGTTGTATGACAAGTACAACATCTATTCTAATCATACCTATCACTAATATGCGCAAGTTAATGGGAAAATTGAAGAATTCTATTAAACACTATTGAACATTTTGTAGAAGATAGTTGGTCAAAACAATAATAGTAGGCTAGAAAATACACCAATGATCTACGGTATTATTAAATGACATCTCATAATTCTACTCAGGTGACCCTATATTCCCTAGTGTATGGAACATAGGCAGTCTTTCCCTCGATATTAATTTTCCAACACAGTGCACATTTATATTCGATTAGTAGAAACCTGAAAAACATGCTAAAATCCCTCTGGATGAAATTAAAGCACTTGATGAGAATAGGATTTGTGTCATGGGAATTTGGAGAGGCATTAGAAAATGTATGATAGATCTTTCATCAAGAATGTTCTCCTCTGATTTTGCTTTCTAGGTAAAATTGCGATGGCCATGAGAATGCCAACGATACCCTATAGGCAGCCACTGAATCCGGAGCCCAAATGAGAAGGACCTTGTATCATTCACAAAGTATACCAAAATGGTGCATACTCCCAGATATCCTTGGATGGTGAACATATTATTCCACCCACCAATGATAAATTCTTCAAGCAGTATTTTTCTTGAATAGTTCCACATGATGTTAAATTGTTTCATCATTACCACACAACATTAAAATGCACGGTTCGTCCAGGATAAAGAACATAAAACTACCCATCACTCATACTTCTCGATGTTATACTATATTAGAGTCATGTGTGATGCTAAACATCCCACCCTATTCCCACATGATGTTAAACTATAAAATGGTCCAAGATCTAAGACCTTAAACTAAGACCTTCTATGCCCTTTCTGTATGACATTAAACTGCATGATATTTCTGAACTACGTATTCCTATTCTCATGGGATACGTAAGGATACTAAGACCATTCATCTGTGGCCAGCCTCAGGTCCCTCGAACATTCTGGCATCCTGGACCAATTCCTCACTTAATACTGTGCTTTTTTCTATGAACATTATTTCCTTGTTCACTACAGGATATTTTTGCCAAACCACACACTTCTCCTTGAGATAACCCTCCTTTATCCATTGTCTATACCGCAATCAGTTAAAATGATCGAGTACCACCATATTTCTCATTGACCACCATTATGGTTTCCATCATCCCTCACATCTGAATGGTCCAATGAACAGAATGTATGCTAGGCATCAAAATTCTCCTACAATCATGGGACAACACCCGCAAGGATTTTGAACAAAAATTTGACACACATCTCGCATTGAAAATATTGTCATTAGTTGACTCTCAATTGTATATTCCCATTCCAGGTCCCACGAGATGGATATCTTTTTTTGAAATTGGTTATCATTTATCCTTAGTAATTATTTCTGTCCCATGGTATCCCAAATGACATGCTTCATGATTCACCTTTTCTTCCCTTTTGACCCACACACATGACATTAAATTGGAAATTTGTGGTCTGAGATACATGACCATAACCTAAGAACTACCATGTCCTTATTACCCGACATTAAACTGCATAGATATTCAATAACTACCTACATGTGGATTCTGATTATAATGGGATACATAAGAACACCCGAACATTATTTTCGACTCCTACTCATGTTCTTCCATTCTTTCTCACAGCCACTCAGTGTGAGTTATCTCTCGAAAATATGAATTGTGTGGAATTTATGGGATTATGTTCCCATTTATGTTAGGTTATTGTCCACTAAATACACATTCCTCTTAAAGATTCATATTCCCCTCATTCTTTTTCACAGTACGCTAAAATGTATGATTTTTGAGAACTACAAACCTCATGATTCCCATCATTATGGGATACATATGAATGCTTGAACATTTCAACTTCAGGTCCATCTCTAGGTCCTTTGACCTTTTATGGCTCCATTGTATAAGGATTCTCTACAAGAATATTGTGTGGGGTGGTGTGGACCTTGGCCTCATTCATGTTGGGTTTGATTTATCACACCTTGCGCATTCCCTTTAAATCAGCATTCTTCTATATCAGTCAAAGACATATGACTCTAAACGATGTTTCATTATCCCACATGACATTAAAATATTTCATATCTCACACACAATGTTAAAATTCATGGGTTGGTTATATAGTATGATCCTGAACTATGACATTATTGTCCTGGATACACGACGAAAAATCGAACTGCATTGTTGTGTCCTTGATCGAGACAACATTATTTTTTGGTAATCCACTAAGAAATTTTTCAAGGCCTACAAATGGAATGATTCTAGCAGTGATGCCTAGATTCTCCATCCTAGGTTTTTGGGTTCACTAAAAAAGACAACGCATCCTCCCATATGAAACAAGAATGATCCATCAAGTTCCACACCATTATGTGCATGGTCTAGACATACATAAAACACTCCCAGAACTACGTATCGCATGATTAACATCTTCATTGGTATGAACTAATTCACATACATTTCATCTTTGGGTCTGAGCATGTTTCGTCGAAGCTTGATCTTCCTTCTGGCCTCTTGTCCTATGTTCTTCAGGTAGGGGTATGTGGTGTTGTATGAGCTTATATCCTCATCCATGTTGGGTTTTCAATAGCCACACCATGTACCTCTCTCTTTAGATATCTCCATTACTCTTCCCTCCACTCATCTCATTGATTCATATTCTCTAAATTCGGGCCCCTTGACCCTCTTTGGCAGTTCACCAACATTGCTAGATGCACTATGGTTTTGGATCTAGAGTTTTGGGTTCTATATTGGAATTTTTTTCATCCACTTCCATTCATATCATTTCCGTTTCTATGGGTTTTTGTTGTCTTTCACATTCAAAATGACTCCCAACTAACATGGATTCTAGGCCTCAGGGCTCTCCTACCATCTTGGGCCAATGTCCCTGAGGATTTGGAAAGATAATTGGACCCAGGTATAACATTGGGAATATGGTCAGCTGTCGATGCTAAATTTTATGAACCCATTTCATGTCACACAATATGGATGCTATGTTTCAAACATGTTCAATGTTTATCCTTCATCGTTACGACACCCCCATTAAGCCTTAATTATTGGTTACATGATTCACATCCCTTTCTACTCCGTTATGTTATAGTGAAATTTTGACACTCTTGGTGTTATCCCTCTATTTGCGTTTGTGCATTAAGTTGATGAATCCACGACATGATTTCATTTGAGGCTCCACATCATTTCCCCTTTATCTGTATTCCATGTGTTGTGTATATCATATCCACCCTTTTTTCCACATTGATCATAGCACACATGGTCTTAGGTAATTCATCAAGGTTTACGCCCACCATGAAGAATCTTAACTCTTGTAGTGAAAGCTCTACGATTGTAAAATAAGGCCATCATCCTTATCAGATGATGTTAAACATCAAAAATTTTGAGAACTATAGTCATCTTGATTCCCATATTTATGGGATACATAGGAACACCTAGAAATTTCGACTTCATGTATATCCCAAGATCCACTATTTATCTCTTTTGTTCAACATTTATTCCATGACTCTTATAAGATTGCATTGTGTGGAATTTGTGGGGTTATGTTCTCTTTCATGACAGGTTTAAAATGGCCTCAACACATAAACCATTATGGGATAGTCCATTCTATCTCCATCCTCATCACATAATATTAATCTCATTAGAGTTTCTTGAGCTATATATGACATGATTCCCATCCTCATGGGATACCGAGAAGCACTCACATGTTCAGACTTTTGGCCCAACCCCATGTACTAAAAAACCATCATTTGTGAATTGGGATGACATTAAACTAAAAACATTATTTTAATAATCATGACATTAAATTGTGTTTAGATTTTCATCAAGAATGTTTCCTAATATTGAACACCAAATTGGTTATCAACGACATATGGTTTTTCTATTTCGACCCCCTACAAATATTCTATTAAACTGTGTTCCCTCTCAATGTTTCTCTCTAATACCTCAAACTAAAATTTTGCATCACCAGGACCATTGTTTTTGGGAAGGGATTCAACTCCCTCTATCTGACACATCATTTTGGCATTCTCAAATGCACCATGGAATAGAGCCCAAAGTGATGGATTCCACATGGATATCCCTCATTTTGTGTTAACACATGGTGAGTCCTTTATTTGAATCTATATCATCTTACATGTCTAAAGTGACCCCCTTTATGTCCTTATCTGATTCCACATTATCTCCCCTGTATTCTTGAGCCACCCCCTTGAAATACCTTGAATGAAATTTTTCTAAATCTCCCTTGTTTCGAACATGGTCAGTAGTCAACCTTCATTTTTTAATACCTATTAAAGGATAACAGGAGAAAAATGTTCTATTTCAAACATTTTCAACAGTTATCCAACATCGTCAAGCATCCATTACTGTGATCCAGATATCAGGTACCATGATTTACATCATTCAAGTTCGTTTTTTAAATGGAATTGCTACACAGCTAGTTTTACCCCTAAACATATCTATGTGCATTATGTGGGTGGGTTAGTATTATTAAGATTTCATTCACATAGAATTCCATTTCTCCTATTGTGTGCCTCCATGTACATGGAAAATACCATCACTACTCCTAGTTTTCCACATCAAGCATGATTCATGTGGTCTTAGTGGTTTTGGTGGGATGTGTATTGGTGAAGCCAAACCACACATGCCTTTCATCCCACATATCATTAAAATACACTCTCATAAATACATATGTCTTGATTCACATCCTAATGATGTACGTAGGAATGCTTGAACACTTAGTCTCGGGCCCATCCAAAATTTCTCCATCTTGAGTCTCTCGACCTATGATTTCCCCAGGGATCATGTTGTGTGGTATAGACATCATTTTTCCTCGTTCACATCGAGACTATAACGATTACATCGTGTACTCCCCCCTTTGGGTTATCCCCCTTCAATATCCATCCTACCATTTTATGTTAAACTACACAGTTCTTCTCTTACTATGTATGGATTAACTCCCATCCTCATGGGACACTTTGGAACGCCCGAGCACTTTCCCTCAATTCCAATACCATGATAGGCCACCTCTAGTCTATGGTATAAATAATCCCACTAGGAACAAATGGTGTGGTGTAGACTCTTACGGTCCTCATTAACGTAGATATAAATACACCGCCACACATTTCCTTTCTGGGTAACCACATCCTCACTGTATGACATTAAACTACATGTATATCATTCCCTTTAGCATGACATAAAATTTTGGGCCACAATATGTTCTCCATAGAGAGATCCTTTTAGGAAGAAAGTATGATACCTCATCAGATCGATGTACTCGCCTAATATGTTTTCATCACGGTGGAGAAATTTCATGAGTGTTGGAATCCATTCGAACAAACCACAAATCCACCCTTCACACACTACATGCCCTCTATTTGGATACTCATACACATTCACGCCTAATTTAACCCCATAACAATACAGATGCTCATCTTATAGCTCACCTAATGTTCTGGGACAACTTTTTGGAAGACTATGGATAACATTTCATGTCAGGCACCATGTATTGAACATGGTCTACGATTTTCCCTCATTTGTTGTCCCCATTTTAGGATAACGCAATAGAGACACTATGTTTTGAACACAGTTAATCATTTTCCATCATTTTCATTCTATTCCTACACTATTTCAAATATTTTGTATCAGGATTCACACATTCCACTACCCTCTATTTAGATTGATTCCAATTCTCCTAGTGTTTCCCCACTCGTGCACTGGAGAATGTTGGGAAATCTGCAATTCAACTATTTTGTGGACATCATTCTCTAGTGAGGATTCCCTCTTTCTTCCTAGAAACCCAGAGTGGACGTTTAGATCTTGGATGACCAGATACTGGATGGCACTCTAATATTCAAGAGGAATAACGTTGTTGCCATCCCTGGTTTCTAACAACGGGAACGACCCATGTGGTCTTAGGTATTGATCGCTGGATATTTAGTTGATGTGATTGAAATGAAAAAACAAAAATAGATAATGGAACTCATGAAAAAACCAACATAAACAAAAAAAGAAGGAATTTACGTTTATTATTTCACATTACTTACAACACACCCGGATTATCCCCTCCAATAGATGAGTTAACATCATCAACAGAGCATTCCAGCTCTGATACTCTCTAGGTCAGGGCGTCCAAGATCTGTTGTCGATTGTTATGATCCCACTCATCCTCGATATTAATGGGCAGTGTTTCATTGGATTTGATATGATCATGATCCTTATCATTTTGGGTAATAGTCATCTCTTGAGAAGCTCACCTCATCTATTATTTAGCCTCTTCCATCTAGCCCTTCTGTCAAGATATGAATCTCGATTATGCATCGATGAATGAAAATTGATAATTTCCTTATTCCCTTAAGCATTGGATTTCATGATCATCCACCTGGATTCTCCTGATGTTGATGGAATTCATCTGCTGCAACCCCAAACTAAAGCCACAACTATGTTCCCTTTTGTTTCTACAAAATATCCTTGAATGTGCATGTAAGGATGCTACACATCCACACCTCCAACACATAGTTCGTGTATCCAAGAATGAAGCCTCCCTATATGATCTATCCATTTTTCTTTTTGGGCCTTCCAATATAATCTTTTGATCAGCTTCTGTGACCGGTGGTAGACATCCTTGTTATCCTCTTCATTATAAGGAGTATCATCTCGATCCTTTGGGTTGGTGGGTTCGTACTCTGGTAATACATCTAGAAGATCAGTGACAGGGTATCCTTATGGTGTCATATCAGGAAATGTCGGGTATAGAATTTATAGGAGCAATAGGCTCCATATATTATGGTTGATCATCATTTTCCGGGTCAACTTCTATAAGCTATGGTTCTTCGCCACTAATGGCTCCACTCATAGCCTTGGTCACTATAGTATGGTTGACCCAAGAATCTGATTCAACTATAATCTCACCCCCCTCAATAGAGGAGCATATGGACCCGCCATCATCCTTTCTAGTATTTACCATTCCATTCGAAGTACTATTCAGAATATAGATACAAATGTATGTGTTTGGTTCAACAGAAAAACAACCAGGATATCTGTGAGCACGAATTCTTATAAAGGTAAAAGGACTTCTTTCATTCTTATTTCATCATCAATGGTATCCTATGGAATGATTATATATATGGTCGGGAACTCTGATGACTCTAGAAGGTCCATCCTAGTTACAAAAACCCTACTCGACTCTTTAATCACCATCGACCCGAGTGCAGATCTTGAGCCCGTATCTCGAGGCACGCGAGTTGGAATTTCATCCGTAAGGATCTCCTACAAATAAGAAATGTGATATGAAAATCTAGGGTAAAATGGAATAAATCATAGTGGAAAATAATGGTTCATAGGATACCTTAATAGATCCAGTGATATACTCCAACTCAAAATTCATGAATTCACCTTCTTCGTATGGACTTCCTCTCTCAGCCTCATATACCCATGAGCTATCTGAATCCTCGATTAAAGGGTATCACTCCCTCAGCACTGTCGACGACTCTTGAGGTGAAACTATTTTACCCAAAATTATATTCACATAGCTCATCATTGGACACATAGTTCTCCGATAATGCATGTAGTCATCCAACTCTATGACATACCATTCCTCTTATGTTTTGGACACAAGAATGCAGGAATCAGCACGACCAATCTCTGAGTGGTCCTTTCTATGGTGGTAGATTTGATCCCATATATAGATAAGAACGAGAAATTTTTGGTTGGCCTCCATGTTTTCCCCTGACTTCATAAATACAATATTTAGAGGCATGTCTACACAGCACAACCATTTCTCATGATCTTGAATGGGAATCCGACAGAACCCTCGAGGGACTCTCATCACTTTCTAACCTTGATCAATTGGGACCGTCGGGCTTGCCACTATTGATTTCTCACTACATGGTGAAGGCCCTGATAGTTCATACATTTCCTCTGCTTCCACACTTCCACAATCATGTGCTCCCGTAATTCTATGACCTCAACTTCTATGGTGAGGAGACACTCTGTCGTTGACCTGGATGGATTTATGCTTCAACATCTCCATTAGGTAGGCCGACTCCCATCTCTTAGCATATTTATTCACAATCAAGAATGTGCCATCGACTGGAGGTAGATCATTTTGATTTAACCCATCCTTCATGGTGATAATGATCCACATATGAATCATTACACAAGCGCGCTACTCATGATTCACCTCATGATAAACCATTAGGGACAACCTCTAAATGCACTGAAACTTCCTTGAAAAATGTTGTGGTGTGTATGGATCGTAGAGGGGCTCACGGTCCACCCACACCACTAAACCTCCACCCCTGAATGATATTCTTTGGTATCTCAGTCATCGTTTGTAAACTCCCCTTGGGTAGTGGAAATTGTTTGATGACCGAATCATCCTCATTCCAGATGATGTTCAGCACGCTCTGCGGGCTTAGCCTGGATGGAATGCTTCCCACTATGAACAGCATGGAGGGCCATATGATTGAACCTTGAAGAGAAATAAACTATGGCATCACACTCTTTGGATGGTATATATGAAATTGAAAATCCCACACCATGTCAAATAGTCCCACTTGCCTCAGTTCCGCCCCAAACTTTTCACAGGTTATGTATACCTAGTAGGCTGAGGCCCAGTCATATTTACAGTTTCATCCCAGATGTAGGTCCCACTCATTGGTCTATTCCATTGCTGAATTTCATAGAGAAGACTTTAGGATAGTGTGACACTTTAGAGGGGATGCCTCACCTTGAATCTGCTTCCCGTCAACATTGTGAGTATGATTGTATAAGCAGGTGGCAGTGAGAGATGTACGGTCAGACCATGTATGGACACCAACGACCCTAAAATATTGATACTGGTATTGGGTGCTCATGAAATAGTTTTCTGGTTCATACCTAATAGCTTCTGGGATGAATACCTCATCCCTCAGACCTAATATGTACAATGATAGTCCCTTGCACATGGTATAGTTCTTATGGCCCTCTGTCGGAATCACAGTCAGGTATTCATGATCCAAGTGGATCTATGCATATTCTCCAATCACCAAGTTATACAAAATTTCCTCCCTCTTGAATATTCCACAATGACTGCATGGGCCAATTTCTTGTTGGTCATTTATAAGTTCCAGACATTGGAGTCATCTTTCATTGTTTTTCACGAAGCTCAGTCACAGAGCTCAGCTGCAGAGCACAGTCATAGAGCCCTCTAGTAGAGCTCAGATCACATAGCATGTAGTCAAAGAGTCAATTACCCAATTCATGGTGTAAATAATCCAATGATCATGGTGTAGTGGCTCACATAGCATTGTTGTGAAACAGGGGTCTATGGAGTCTTGATTCACAATGCCAAATCGCTGAGTGTATAGAGATTCACGAATCGAGAGTGAACTTATATAAATTTGGAATGGAATGATGAAAAACGTGATGTAGTACCCCTATATTTATCAACAATGACCTCCAATCTTTATAGTGCATGATGCGTTCCCTAGCACAATTGACCCATGGTGCGCGCTCATACTTCACATTTTTGTTTCGTGAACTACCATGATTTTGGTGAAGTACCTTCAAAATTCGAACATCATTTCTCCTCGGCTCCCAATATAATCGAGGTAGGGAGATTTTTTAGAGAAAAAATTTTTCCCTTGGAAAAAAAATATATAAATTTACATGGAAACCTACCTTGCAAATAATCCTCATTGAGCAGCTTTGCAATGACCCTACGACTATGAGATCGATATGAAGCATCAGAAAAGACTCTTCTATGGACACCACAAAGAAGCTAATATAAGGATCTATGACTAAGATGCACTTGATAGAGATCTCTTCACCATGAGGGAGCAGCTTATATAGCACATTGCGACTACGATGCACCGATGAGAGCCCTCTATGAGCCCCAAATAGCGACTGATGAAGATCTCTGAGAGTCTGAGGAACATGATGGATTTGAATCAGATTTCAAGGTCTAATTCCATCGTAACTGAAAATAAGTTCCTCTCTTTGAATCATGCATATAAATAATATGCTACCCCAATACCCAAAAGACGAATACCCTAACCTTTTACCTTCTTAGCTATCAAATTGCGAAGCACCCTATGCTATGTAAATCATTGAGAAAAATAGCTCTCTAATGTATTTGAGCATTTTGAAATACCTTTCCTTGGGCTCATATTCAAACCCTCTTCAAGTAGGGATGTCCTTCGTAAAGCCTACAGTCCATATAAATAAAAGTAGATCTATATGGGATCATAGGTATTCGCAAAGCACTAATGCTCTGTGGAGTACTTTCCATGAAAATTTGAACCCCATGATATGGTTGGATCACATTGATTCGTGGAGTACAATGCATCACCTTGCCTCACATTTCAATGAACTAATGTTCGAAAAAATCCTACATCACAAAGGAACTTGAACTTTGTGAAGAACTCTTCATATCAATGTATAGTCCATGCTTAGGCTAGACAGAAACACTTCATGAAGCATACCCCTTTGAGGAGTCTCAACACACTGTGGAGAACCCATTCTTTGCAAGGAGCCTTCCTATGAACCCCTTTACATCAGAAACCCTTATCTTGTACAACCTTCTAGGTTTTTGCAATGTAATTTAAATGTCCCTTGTACGGTAATACATTTTTTGTTTATTGGCCTCATTCTTCTTTTCATAGGAATGATAAATTATATTTTTTATATTCATTGGCACTCTAACACGATACCCTAAATGGATCACTCCAAAACCCTATCTCTATGCGAAATATCTAGTTACATTCCTTCACTAAGGTTTAAAGCATTCCAGTTTTGTACTCCATTGGGGTGGGGATAAAATCATCATCGTATAATCTATAGGATGTTAAAATATAAAGAATCACCGTCTTCATTACATGACATTAATCTATAGGCTCACCCATGAAATATTCACAGGGCCCCCCTCGTTAGACAGTTTCCATTCACAGTAGTCTCTACAGGAATGAGATCTTCCTCACATGGAATAATATCCTCCATTAATGGAATGAAATATGTCTGCATGGGAGGGAAATAGACCTGGTGTAAGCCCCTATCCTTTCTTGCCAGAGGTAGAACCCTTTCTCCTCTTATATTCTTTCATGCGCAAATACCAGATGATATATGAAGGTAGGGATATTTGGTACCGCGTCCCTCTCCCATTGGAAATTATCTACATCAGGCCACCATACTATAGTAAGTTCCAATATCCATATCCATGGGCCTCTACCCACATGTAAACCCCATTCAATTCCTCATAGACACTCCTCTCACGACGCTATAGTTACGCCTTTGTTACGTCATGTTTCTCACACCAAGCATGAATCACATTGGGATAGAGTAAGCATCGACCATGAAATCCTCTCTTGTATACCATACAATGTAATCCCCATCCCCCATCCCGATCTACAAGGACGTTGATCCTTGCCTGTCCCAAACATGGTACATAGGTAACCTCCATGAGGATCAAGACTTTCATCCATCGGTCCCGAGCACATCTTGATGGTTCTTCCTCATCCATCATGATGAAAAAATATAATATTTCAATATATGTGGGTTTTTATAACTTTATACTTGGAAGGGTACACAGGAATCCTCCCTAAGGTTCAACAATAAACAATGATAAGCCTGTTCAAAATTTGTGGGTTTCGATCATTTTCTCATGGAAAAGGTAGGTAGGAAGACTCTGTGAGGATCAACCCTAAGAACTGGTAATATTTTTAGTCCCATTCACTTGGACGCACATCCTTATTTCGTCCCTAAGTGGTGTTAGAACAAATACTAGGATGCTAACCATGTGAAATCCTCTAACATGCTATCGGGTCACTATTCATCAAGCACACCCTAACTCCATACTAAACAATGTGGGAATTGATTATCTACCACGGGAATACGTAGGAATCTTTTTTTGGTTAAATACCATCACTCATGTCTCATACTAGTCTCTCTCTTAAGACATTATTTTTTGGGAAGGTCATTCCCCAACATAGAGGTTCTACTTTCGCTGGGTCGCATCGATGCATCCCTTCTGATGGGCCGCCTCCATAGGCATCCCATTACTCATCGATGTACGTGGGTTTTTATCCCTATCAGCTACATAGGGTATGTAGGAAACCTCTTTGAGTTTCAATCCCATAAAAGGTAAACCTTTGTGTCCCCCTTTTGGGGGGTCACTTTTCCTGATACTCCATTAGTGGTGTCCTAATAAGCATTCACGATGTGATATCTTCTGAATATGGGACACACCACCATGGATCTATACTCATTGGGAATTATGATCTATCCATCTGGTAACCCTTATAGATACTCCCTCTTAGAGATGTACCAATCTGATCTATCCTCATTGCGTGTTCTGACTCAATCATATGGTAAACCTTCCAGGTACTCCCTCCTAGGGTTGTACCAATCTGATCCCTCTCTATAGGATGTTCTGATCACTCTCATTCCATATCTGCAACATGCTAAACTCGCATCTTACCTCGTGTAACACAAGATAATCTAGAGGAAAACCATAGAATACATGAATATGGTGTAACCATCTCTGCAAGATGTTAAACTCATAGATTAATATATATTCAACTTGAGATTCATGATGAAAAACTCGGAAGACACGACTCTAGGGTAACATTCCCTGATAAACATTTAAATCATGGAATACCCTATTTTAAATAGGGGAATATAATGAAAACCACATGGACATTCCTATAGAATATAATACCCCACTCACAATAGGGAATTCCTCAATCTTCTACACCCTTGAGAAGTCCTATCATAAGGGAATGGGACCCAGATGCATTAGTGTTTAAACATCTAGAAACTGTAGTGATGTCCAACGTTAAAAATCCCCTGATCGAAGGCTATTTCATTAACTTTATCCCTTGAAATTCCCTAACATAAGTAGCATAATTGACTTGTGTATGCAAAGATGTGTCACCAAGAATAGTTTCACAAACAACGTCTAAATCGTTGAGGGAGACACGTCCTAGGAAAAAAATTCCATGGGTGAATTCATGGAAGGAGAGGCTGTCACCCCATCATCCCATTTCGACCATAGAGAAAATTTCCCTGAATAAGTGATGGATTCCACCTGCCATTGGAATGTGGGAATTCTGTGAAACACACTAAACATCCCCACAGATGAAGGCGCACCCCAGTGAAAGCGTCAGAAAAAACATTTTAAAATATTAAATATTGTTAATCTTTTTCTGGATTATCATTGAACTAAATTGGTGTTAGGTCATTACTAACATCAATCAAAAATTATCCTCCTTATTAAAATTCTTATTCAAATAAAAATTTAATATTATATTATATGGTATTATGGGAGTAATAAATTTTCAATACAAAAAATTATCTTATTAATAATGTTTTGAAAACAAATAGTTTATTTTTCAAAAAATATATATACATATATTTAATAATTATGTTAATCCTATACAATTATAATAATTCAATGAATTGGTTTCAATTTTCACACATATGTATTTTTATTTTATCTAGATATATTCGAGATTCATTTGAGTTTAGTGTTTTATGTGAACAAAGTTAAATAAGGCCTTAACATATTAAAGGGAAAAATATATTTATATCTTGTTTTGTTATATACTCCCCGAAAAAATAAATCAAGTAATCAAAATATTAAACAGAACACATTAAAAAATTTTGGTTACAGTAGTATTAATATATTCATCCTTCATTATAAAACCACTAATATGACATCTACAATACACAATAGTCTATACCACATTACTTTTAATTTCAATAAACACATTAATCATTCCTAAAATCTTATAATAATGTTTTTATTCGTCTTAATCATGTAATATCTATAATATAGATTTCCTAAAAATATTCTATTAATAATTTCATAAACTAAAATAATGTAATATAATCCAAAAAATGTGTACAATATCATTTTCCTTTAAATTGTATTATCAATTATTTTATAAGGTCACATGATAATCAATATATACAATAATAAAAAAAATAGATGATCCTTAACAAAAATAACACATGTCTATGATCAATCCCAAGGATTGAAATACAACAATACATACTTTTGAAAAATAATACCCACTTGTACTATCTCCAAATCAATAAGACATGTATGCTTAGAGTTAATAATGAATCAATCTAGTGTTCATCAGTAGATATTTTCAAGCATATTTAATTCCCATAAAATTAGTCATAAATGTTATTAAAACATTCAGCATTTGTTTGAAAAAAATTCATGTAAAAATATGGATGAAAAATTCATATATTGTACACAATAAACATATAAAATATATACAATGCATAAATCTTATAAATTAATATAAATCTATAATGAAAATAGATATTAATATCAAGAATTATTTTATTTAAAAATATAAATTTCACTACCTATGTTAAGACTAGGAAAGAAATTTATTCATTCATAATATGAAAGTAAAAATATTCTCAACCATTTATGTATATCTCATTATTATGTTATAATACATATTTAGATCTAGGTACATAACATTCTCAGCTCGATTTCGATGATCATGATTCAACCACATACTAAACATCAAAATGTGCATTTCGAAAATTATAGGAAATGATCATGTAACAACCCATGTAACGATAAAAAAATAACATTAATTATTTCATTCCTATAAATTACCATGTAATGTTTCATTAAAAAAGAAAATAAATTTAGAGAGTAACTCGACTTGAATACCATTTGAAACTGGTATATGACTTGAATTTCCCTCATACCCTAAGAGATTTCCAGATCCCCAAAGGTATTCTAAAATCACCTTTCCATCAAAAAAATTCAAGGGAGTGATTTTTTTAAAATAGAAGCTATAACATTCCAAATATATACAAAATAGGAAACAATAGAATAGATGAATATAATCCATTACTAAAAAACATAAAAAACTAAATAAACCAATACATATTCAATATCCATGTACAAGTTCATAAAAAAAGTACAACTCAAATAAAAAAACCCATCTACTCAATGTTATAGTGTAAGAAACATTCCACCCACTCACCACTAGTTACTCAACTCAGCTAGTAAAAAACATCACTACCTCACTGTGGTGCATTTTTTTCCCTGCATGGAAAGACATAACTAGATATACAAACCACTGAAGGGTTTCACATGTTGTGAGCTAATATGATTAATAATTTATCACCCAATTGTACCATATAATGCCTCTGAACAACAATCCATCTTGATCAAAATTGAATATAAATTTCATGAAAATAACTTAATAATTTTTATATCAAAATCAGAGAATAAGAGTTTAATTTCTATCTTTTCCACATTTCTAAATAAAGTAGGTATAATAGTTTAGAATTATTTCATATCCATATATCATATAGGACACATAATTTCAAAACAATGAATTTTTCACACTTTATATCAAATCCATGGATGTATAACAAAACTGTACAATCCAAAGTGCCCAAATTGGCCATGAAGCACGATTAACAACATTCCAAAAATCAAACTAGTCCATGAAATCATGGAAACTCATACTTATAATAGAAAGTAGTGTATTCATCAAGCCAATGGACATATGGGTTGAGTTTATATATTATAGTATCACCCATAGAGGTGAACATCCTAATAGGACTAACATGTTGCATGATCTACGGGCCGAGGGAGAATAGGAAAATCCAAGAGAAAGGTTACTCAAATTATATGAGACCTCCTAATATACCATCAACCTAAGAACACATTGATTATCATGTGTGCTATTTTAATAACCAGTTCATCTAGAAGTTTCTATAAAAACATGCATTTAAATCCATTCCACGAAACAATTTCAGGTTGATATGAAAACCCATTTCCATTACACAATACAATGGGAAAACAATCATTTAGATAAAAATACATCAACACAGACAATTTAAATATTCAATATAGTAATTTATATCAATTAGACTATTTTTATCAATATCAAAAATGGATTTCACTAAAACATTCTAGAGAGGGAACTAAAAACCTTAAAAATTGTGTCACACATTCCAAAAAAGGATCCACCAAAATGAAGATCAAAAAAATGAAAAAAGAGGGTCTATAATCAACTAAAAAATCATATAATTTATTAAATTCAAAAAATGTTTCAATAGTGATGAGAAAAAACACATAGATCAACAACACACAGCCTTCGAAGCACAATAAACAATGAAAACAACACCCCAACAAATTCTCACAATTAATCAAGAAGTAAACAAGAAGAAACAATATAGAAAATAAATGAATTCAATATCACAATGAAAAGGTGAAAACATAATAAAATAAATGAATAACCATAAAGGATTACTCTACCAAAAATAAATAAACTAAACACAATGGCGACCAATCACATAGTGAATCAATCCAGACCGAATTGAAACTCCCAAAATCACTAGATAAGCCATCTAGGCCAAAACAAAAATATTCCCAAGGATGAATGAAATAAAATATCACATGTAATGCACGATAATACACATTCCTAAAACATTTACATGGAATGTAATTCCTTTTAACATCGTTAAAAACTTAAGGATCCCAAACAAATAAAAAGTAACTGCCTTTTAATTAAAAACAATACTTTTTACATTACATTAATGGAAATATGTACATGGAAGATACTAACATTAAAATGTGTACCAGAATCACATAATACACCCTATAGAATAAGAACATCATTTACTCCCAATACAAGGAATTTATTTCCCCTATAGATTATAGAAACTACAGGTTTTATACAAATACATCTAACTGAATCGAACATTCTCCAAATATAAGGAGAACCCCAAAAATCCATTTAAAATTTTATAACTATCCTCCATTAATAAAAAAATGAATCCCCAAACATTTGGTTATTTTCCAAAAAAAATATCTGCATCCTCAGGAGCCCTAATATTCACCCAATTGAAGTGGAATACAAGTAAATAAATGTGAATTAACATCACACTGATAAATTGATGATACAAAATCCACCCAATAAATCATTATGTCCCCATGATGTCCTATAGAATATTTTATTATAGAAAATAAGTGTGGAAACAATTACCTCATAAATGAAAAGTTTCATGAGAATTTGATATGTTTTTGAATAACCCTCAAACCATTGGAATTGAATTCCCATGAATGTATTTAACTTATAATTCAATGATCCCAATAGGCTGATCCACCAAATAATAATATGTCTCTAACTCAATCACTTCCAAACTCATAACATGATAAAGATGCAATTTTTATTTCATGATATGTGGTACGTCTAAATATCATGATTTCCTATTAATTGAACTAGCAATGGGAATTGACATGAAACATTCCCAAGATTCCTAACAAACTCAAATAAACCCACATATATTGGAGAATACATTATAGATTTTATAATCTGAATTTGACCCAACTGAGGATAAAAATTCAAGAAAACATAGTCACATAAGGAAAAATAAAAAGGATGACATTTTTGATGCACATAATACATATACAAACCTTAAATTGAAACCTGAAATCAGTATACATCCTAAATCCTCATGGACATCTCTTATATTGAACTAGTTCCCACCAATGACTACTTTACCACCTCTTCCCATCAAAGTGTTAATTTTTAAGGAAGATGGTATTAATATTAAAAAGTTTCCATTGTGATTAACGACTGATAACTATTGTAAAACGAAAATTCATCCATTCCCAGATTGATTAGACAATATCACCCAAAATCAAAGACCTTGTATCAGGCATATCATATCAGATCTGAATAATAGGCTCTGCCTTACCATCTAGCTATGGTTGATGAAATATAACCAGTATATACCAAGAACACATTTACTCCTAGATACTTTACCATAATCTTCATGCAGTCCTAGTATCCTTTTCCAAAACAACTACACGAGAAACCCCATGTAACCAAACAAATTCTTGAACACATAGCTTAACCAGATATACATCATTTACGATGTCATTTATTAGAAGGAAATTATATGAACTTTTCAACAAATTAATCACTACCCAGATATAATTCCACCCATATAGAAATTCTGGAAATCAAATAATGAAATCCACGGATGCCTCATACCTCTTCTAAACCGGATAAAAAGATACATAAAACCGAAAAGGTTTCAAATGGACAACCATAATCTATTTCCATGTGTAATAGTGGGAAATGTAATCAATAATTTTCGTTTTCATTCACATTCTGAAAAATTTCATTAACATGAAATTATAAATCTTCATAGTAGACATTTTATTTTCCAATGATTAAATTTGATAACAAAACAAAAATTATCTCCCTGTAGATGTTAAGGTGATAATTCCATCCCCAAAACTAATAATACCATCTAAAGTAAATGACCAGAACCAAAGAGTCTCCCCACCATATACGGTTTCACAAAATCAAATAAACTATACTTCCTACTTGTGACTCTATATAATACCCTAAAGAGCATAAGAATATAATTGAATACTCACTAGTAAAAAAACCTTTTTTTCATCGATTATTTTTTCCTTGAAATGTTGGGTTAAATCAACGTTATTGGGAGTGAGTTTAAAAATATGACTTTTTATTTTGGCTATTTAATGAAAAAATTTAAGAATAGTGTTTAGGGATTTTAATGTCGGTTTTTAAAAAAACCAATGTGAAACACTTGCTGTAAATGACATTAGAAATCCATTTTTACAACAGAATTTTAAAAACCGACGTTAAAAGTAATTTTTATATTGGTTATTTAAATATTGATATCAAAAGAAATTTTAATGATTAATTTTAAATAAATTGTCTAAATATTTTTACCATATTGTTAATAATATTCCATTATTGTATTTTATTGGTCATAGAGCTCAAACAGAGTTATGGATCAACAATTATGACCATCATAAGTTTGATAAAAAAATTCCTGGAATGATCTAATTATTCAACCGTATGTTCATCTTAGAAGAAATTTTAAAATCTAAAAGTGGATTTTATTTTTTAGCATAATATAATGAATTATATATCCTTATAATAAAATAATAATCATTATATAGCATATCAATTAAGAAAAATACTCATAAAAAATATAAATTAGGGAAAACTAATTTAAAATACCATGATGATATAGTGGAAGGAATAAATTGTGGACTCACCTGAAAGATCAAAAAAGTCGATTTGGTGGAATGATGAATGGTTGAAAGAAATTATATTTAATTGTTATATCAATTAATAAAAAGAAATCCTAAAAACCATTAATCATTGATAAATAATTAATAATATCTTGACGATATCATAGAAAGAGAAAATTAGTGATTCACATTGAAGATAAAATGAGTCGAGTTGGATGAATGATGATGGTTCAAAGAAATAATTATTAAATTTGGATTTTTTTATAATGAAAATAAATAAATAATATGATTATTGAATATGTGGTATTAAAATTTTTAGTCCGAAATTGGAAATTTTGATGCCTCGATGTAAAAAAATTGAACTTTTCTGTTTGGGGGATATTAAAATTATCGTTCACGTCAGTTTTATGATAACCATCATTAAAAGATATTAAACTTTTCACTAATTTTTTAAATTGGTTATTTAATAAATAATTTTAAAAGGAATTTTTCAAATTTTTTATTTAATAACTAAGATGATTTTTTTTAACAACATGTAATTAATTTCTCAGGCTTCGATTTTATAGGTCACATAGCTCAAATGGAGTTACAGATTAAATGTTATGGATTTCCAAAATTGTCATTACCTAAGGCATTTTTTAGAGATAATCAAATTCTAATGACCACAACTTCTGATCTGTAAATCTGTTTGAGATCTTTCACCTTTGAAATCGATGCTTGGGAAATTAAATACATGTTAGTAAAAATATTTCCAATTAGTAAATTAATAACCAACGTGAAAAATACTTTTTAACACACGTAATTAAATAACCTATTTTAAAAATTCATGAAAAATGATTCTTCATAGTGGATATTCATAACGAACATGAAAAGGTCATGAAAATAGATTTTTCCCATTGGTTATATAATAACAGACATGAACAATTGGTGAAAATGGATTTTTCACGTCGGTTCTCAAAAACGTCATCAAAAATAGTTTTTGTATTAGTGACTATTAAAAACTATTATTGGAACATCCTACTAGTGACTCTATATAATACACTAAAGTAGAGATGCATATAATTGAACACTCACAATTACAAAAAACTCATATTTATTTTGCATCTGTTTTTTTAGATTTTTAATGTTTGGTTTGAGGCAACGTTATTGCGAGCGATGATAAAAATATGACATTATACGTAAGTTATTTAATGTATGACATTAAAAATAGGTTTTATGGACTTTAATGTCCATTTTTTAAAAAACCAACGTGAAACACCTTCTAGAAATGTCGTTAAAAAAATTTGTGTCAGATTTTAAAAAACCAACATTAAAAGTCATTTTTATGACATTTTTTTAAAAACTGATGTCAAATGTCATTTAAATGCTAGTTTTGAAATAAATTAGGTAAAAAAAGTTCACCCACTTAAACATAATATCCCATTATTTGATTTTACAGGTCATAGAGCTCAAACAGAGTTAAGGATCAAATGTAATGACAATCAAAAGTTTTTTTTAGGAATGATCGAATGAGCCAACCGTAGATTCATCCTAGAATGAATTTTAGAATCTGAATGAGTATTTGAAGATTTAAAATGATATAATGCATTATCCATCATTATAATACAAGAAGAATCATTAAATGGGATAAAAATTTAGAAAAATACTCATAAAAATATAAATCATGGAAATATAATTTCAAATGATTGATGAGATTGTAGAATGAAGAAATAGTGGATTCACCTGGAAGATCAAACATGTCAATTCAGTGGAATGATGATGGTTGAAATAAATTGTCATTAAATATTATATCAATCAAGAAAAAAAGATCTAAAAACCATTAATCATGGATAAATAATCACTGATACCTTGATGAGATCATAAAAATAAGGAATAATTGATTAACGTTGAGGATAAAAGGATTTGAGATGGAGGAATGATGATGGTTGAAAGAAATGATTTTTAAATTTGGATATGTGTATAATGAAAATTTATATATAAGTTAAAAAAATAAAATGTGTTATTAAATTTTTTGGTGGAAATTGGAAATTTTGATGTCGTGATGTAAAGAAATTTAAATTTTATATTGGCGGGATATTGAAATTATCTTTCCCACCAGTTTTATAATAACCATCATGAAATGATATTAATCATTTCACTAATTTTACAAATCAGTTATTCAATAACAGATGTTAAAAGGTATTTTTCACATTGGTTATTTAATAAATGAGATGAAAAAAAGAATAAAATATGTATTTAATTTCCCTATATTTGATTTGACTAGTCACATAGCTCAGACAGAGTTACGAATAAAAAGTAAGGGAATTCAAAAATTTTACATCCATAAGAAATTGTTTACAGATGATCAAATTTTGATGACCATAAATTTTGATTAGTAACTCCATTTGAGCTCTGTCACCTATCAAATCGAAGTTTGGAAAATGAAATAAATGTTTTTAAAAATAATTCACATCATTTATTTAATAGAAAACGTGAAAAATAACTTTTATGGTCAGTTATTTAATAACTGACATTTAAAATTTATGCAAATTGATTCTTCAAATCAGTTATTTACGATCAATAAGAAAAATTTAGTAAAATAAAATTTTCACTTTTGTTATATAATAACAGATGATAAAATTGGTGAAAATGGATTTTTAAAGTTGTTTCTAAAACCTGACAGGAAAAAAGCGACATTAAAAATACTTTTTTATTAGTTACTGTTCAAAACCATTATTGGAACACAATCCTCAATAAACAAGATGTTTCTGAGAAAAATTACCAATATGGTTCCACTATTCATTCGATTTCAAAACATATTATGATGGTTAATTTCAGTGTTGGGCATCTTCAATGACATTCACCTTCCCTAAGGTGTAGGCAATATCGTTGTCAGACATCTGAAGGTATTCCACCCACCAACACTATCTAAGATTCGTTTTCATTAGAGTGATGATATAGTTCAAACTCCTATAACCAAAAAAATTGTGAACCTCTCCCTAAATATAATCGTTCCACAACTTAAGGTCATTCATATATATGACAAGGTCAAAATAATTAATGATGTAATTATTGTGATGTGATGAGGGATGATGAGAACTGTTATTGAACACATGAACATCATTCTTTTGAACACAACCTAATAACCTGGATGAAATAACACAGAATACAAAAAACCCCTTATCAGGATAATGTAAGATCCAATATGGATCTAATTTAAAATTTCATTTCATATTTTCGAAATAGCGGTTACACATTTCATCCCATATGAATTTCAAATCATTATTTTTAAGGTCTATCAATGGTGACAAGAAATTTAAGAAATCCTTGATGAACCATCAATAATATCCAAAAAGACTAAGGAATCCTTAAATATCAATGATTTTTCATGGATCATACCAATAAAAAAACCATTACATACACGGGAATAACTAGTAATCCATTCACAAATATCATATTCCCCAATATTTATACACCTTGAATATATATGATTCATTTAGAACGATTTACATACCATTGTTGAATCTTTTGATATTTGAAAAACCAAACTCTAATTTTTCTTGTGATCATGCTCAAATAATGAATGAACTAAAATATAATCTTCAAAAAACACAATATATTTGTTGATATATAGATGTAATATCCGATTCAACAAATTCAAAAAGGCTGCATGAGTTTTTGTAATACTGAATGAAATAACAAGATAAAATTAATGGTTATACCTTCCCCTAAAATCATTCCTCGCTATTCCACACTAACAAACTCTAAAATGATGATATAATTTCCAAATACCAAACTTTGAAATTTATTTTTACCCCTTTAACAAATCAAACAATTTTTCCACCCAAGAAAATAGGTAATTATTTTTAACTGTCACCTTGTTCATATTAAGATAGTCCACACAATATCATAAAATCCAATATACCTTCTTGGAAAATTTAATTGGGGCCACCCAAGCTGAAACATAATGTTGAAAAGAGAGTTTTCACTAGATCATCAAACAAAATCATTCACTCCATCTTCTTTTATTGTTCTATATGGTATGAATGTAATGATATTGGTTGCAACCCTAGAATCAGGTCAATCATAAAATATAACTACTTCTCTAGAAAAATATAGTTAAATCGCCTTGTAAAATGTTAGGAAAACCTCATGAAATGGTTGGAAGATCAATAAAATAAGAAACCCCATCAGGCTCAACTCATATAGCAGATAAAACATCATCGAGATCTGGATAGAATGCTCTAAAAAATAGACCTCAGATCCCACTCTCCCTTAAACACCATTGAAATCTCATCAGCCTCAATATATTATACACCTCGATGATATCAACTAGCATCAGAACAATGAGACATAAATCAATACATATAGATGATGATGTCCAACAAATCCATATCAACAATAAGAAAATCCTAGACTATATTCGCATTCATTAACAATATTACACAATAATGACCCCAAAACCACTACTCTTTCCTCTTCCCAATAGTTTATCTAACCCCATATAAATATACATAGAATCCAATAAATGTTTATTCATATATATAATAGTCCAAGATATAACTAAATTGAATTAACTATAATCAAATAAATAAATTTCTAATGAGGAAGCAATAAAAATGGCACCTCCCACAATCTAGGGACCTGTATCTAAATCCACTAAAAAATCTTATCTTGTGTGATGTTTCATCACTCATGAAGAGTTTGGATAGATCCCTATTGTATTTTAGGTATCTAAATTCTCAAAAATATCCCTTGGACATGATGATCCCTAACCATATTGAGTTGTAGACATAACATTAATGTAATTATGTAGATGACCATAGCATCTGCAATTGTTACACTTATCTTTAGGTTAATTAACAGAACATCCTATGTGTCTTAACTTTTTAATGTCAAAACAATTCATATGCACCCCTCTAGATGAAACTAGAGGTCCCTAAAATGAATTCAGCTGAGAACCACCACCACTTCACCTATATAATCCAACCTCTTCCTCTTTTCCCATAGTGTTCTACTAATGCTACAACTATGTTAAAGAGAATGTGTAAAATGGAACATTTTTCCTTCTATATTCAATTATTTTATAATATCCCTATTAAATCTCTCTTCATAGCTTGAAATATTTAGGATAAATATCTATGATATGATATCTATTCACAAACTCTACAGGTAAATCTAGGATTTCTGCAGGTCATTCTTCAGAACCACTAGGGAAAAATGAACTCGCTCAGAATACTAATTGGTGTACCCCAACACAAAATTCACTACCTAATGAAAATTGAGGAACTGTAGATAAATTTCAATCATTAGTTACTCTAGAAAAAAATAATAGAAGAAGTGAGTATTAAAATACATCCCATCTAGTAGGATGTTCATATCTGCCTAATCCATGGAATCCCATATCGCATTTTGGGACCCTCATGTCTGAATGATGTGATCATCACCTTGATACTTTTATTTGTATCCATGATTTCATAGATATGATAAATATTGTCAAGAACCATCCCTAGATTTCATCACTACAAACACCCAACCCAGTCAATGGCATGGCTCGAAGGTCGTTCTCGATCGACACGTGAAGTGAACTTGTTACATTCATCAAAAGAATACAAATAGGAATGGTTTTAGCCACAAAACTAGGATCAATAAACTAGATGAAAAAGTAACAGAAACTAATAAGTGATCATATAAAAATAAAAAAACTAATCTGAGTACTGAAATACATCTAAATATATGAAAAACGAAAAATAAATCAAGACCAAACTAAGCTACAACCATCTTAATCTCTACGTGACCTCAAGGTCACTACAATCCACCAATGAACCTTATCCAACCACAATAATCCTACCCATGAACCTGAATAAGAAAGAGTGTTTGCAATATAGAGTTGGTATACTGTCACTATATAAATAAAGAAGTCTGTATGTTAGATATATTAGTAGGAAATTATCAAATAATCCATATGATTCCTTTCCCAAAATGATTCTAATGACACCAGTTTGAAATGAATTTAAAATAATTGGGTTTCACATATTTAACAAATAAGAAAAATTATTTCCCTTTAAAAAACTACGAACATTATGTTTCCAGTTTCAAATAGATTTTTATTTTTTTAATAAACCAAATCAATAAACTATAGGGCTTTGTAGAAAAGAAATAAACTGAGAAACTAAAAAATTAGTGCACTAGAAAGTAATCATGTGATACAGATAATAAACATGGGTGATCGTAAACATCCATCCAAATACCCCAGGATGTGCATGGATATGAACCCCCTACCGATGTATAGTGAAGCCCTTACATCTGTAAACAATTGGGCACCCTCAACTGACCAATATAGTGGCTAGCCCACCTACCCTCTTTGTGATATAGGGGGTACAAAAACATCTAATTGGGGATGAAAAGATACAGTCACTCGAACCTCTAAATGACACCAAAGAATCCATGGGGGTAATATACTAAGAAAGTGGGAGGCCCTTGAATTTTTGACTTATCATACCCGTCGTCGGAACACTTTCCCACCCCCAACATAGACACCACCTATACGATAACCGAAAATGGGAAATCATTTCATAATATAACACACACTATATATATGTATATCACATCACACATGGTCCCAATCGGGCTATCATATTATTCAAAAATTCAAACCATTTTGTTAATTAGTTTATGCTTCCAACTAGGTGGTCACATTTTCCACACCATATTCATTCTCTATCATTATAATGTCCCAACCATGCCTTAAGATTATAGAACTAAAATGAATTTAAAATTACACTTTCACATCATTTTCCAAATCAAAAAACATTTCTATAATCTAAATAGATTCCAAAAAAGCCTTTATGTTCCAACATTTACCAAAAACAAGTTTCAAGGAAAACATGCAAAACTTTAAAGAACATTTTGATGTTATATTCCAAAATCGTATGAAGAATAACCTATCGTGTGGAAATCATGGATCTATTTTGAGAAAATATGGAGAAATGGAAAATGGGAAACTTTTAAGGGAAGAAGTGTTCTAAGTTCTATCATCATTTGAATGCACATCCATGGGTTTACTTCGAGTACCCATGGATATGACAACACTAAATGGATGACTCTATGTTTCCATAAAATAGCCAAAATATTTTTAGTACCATAATTTTTTTTTTCAACGAAACCCATCAATTTCATAGAATTTTCAATGGTGAAAATAAACATTTATAGAAGACTAATAGATCCTTTCAAAAAAAAATTAAACCATAACAAGTCACAAAATTTCAAAATAAAAGCTCGTAACACAATACAATTAATATAATTAAACATTTATAAAGGATCATAAAAGAAAAATTATTTCTATTTTACAGATAAAAGGATCAATTAACATTTTATTAAACAAATTCGGTGTTCATCCACATAGGAATAAACAAGGATCAATACAAAACTCATTTTTAGTATATTCTAAAAACAAGGAAACACCACATTGAAATAGCCATGAGTATTATAAGGATAGGAATAAAATTTAAAAATTAATTTAAGACACATAAAAAATAATTGTTTCTATATGAAATTCAATACATATAAATACATACTACTGTTGTGTGCGAACACAAAGAAACATTCAGAGAGGATAGATATTATCCCCATGGACCGTTCACATACCTTATATCAAACATAAAAAAAACAAACATAAAAACTATACCTTAGGGTTCATCAATTTAGGGAAAGATAAAAACCAAGTTAATAGATAGAATTAAGAGAGGAGAAGAGGAAAGGGAATGATTTGATGATGAAATCTTGATGAATTAGTAGCATTTTTTGATAAATCATCTAAAATATGGCCCAAAACGAAAGAGAACAAAGGGGGTTGATCCTTCTAGTCGATTCCAAATAGGTAGGTATGAAAATGTGAGGTTATATCAATTAAAAAAATTTCTAATATTAAATTTTTTTTCCCATAATTTGATTCATGGTTTTACTATATATTTTTTTCAACTGTGCGCAAACTGTGCGAATGGTGCTGGAAAATTCTAAAACATTAGAGGTTAAAGATTCACAATATGGTAAAATTCTTCTCAAACCATGTGACCTGAAATTTCATAAAAACCCCAAAAAATGCTACCTCAAACACTATGTAATCACGCCACTTGATAAATGAACCATTTAAACAAAATATAGTGACATAATGGGTTTCACAAACTCTCAACCAAAAAATTTTCCCCCAATAACATTCATAGTAATAATGAATATGGGGAGAAGAAAACTAAATCCACCAAAAAACATATACTATTGTTAAACAATCAACCTAAAACAAAACTAGAAGATCCAACATTAGGAAATAAATAAAAACAAATGAAAACTATTTCTAGAGTGTGAGAATTATCTCCACCATAAACACATTATGCCCCTAGAAAGTCACCCATGTGGAAGATAAATGAAAATAAAATCCATTACCATCTAAATCCAAGGAGAACCATGAACAGTTGGGTGACCATTCAATACACAAGTTACACCCAACAAATCAAGAGGAAACCACAACACAAATACAATGGGAGAACATGAGCGGTTTGTCTCCACCATAAGAACTAAACCATCATGGAATCTTCAAACCCAATACAATGCCATGGATACTTAAACAAGAAACCCACTAAGGAGAAGTCTAGAAACCGAGACCCCAAGGACTAACTCAACTTCTCAACACTATCCATACAACATCCTTACCTCAACCAAGACCTAGGGAACTCCCAACACAAACTAATAAAACATCATTAGCATGAGGAAATTAACACCAACACTAGAACTCAAATTTTCCCCACCCCAACGAAATTTCCCATCACTATGGGACACTCACAAAAAGAAACCTAAACTAAACAGTGGTCCGAAAAATTCATCCCATTAACTATAAAAAACTAAATCTCTTTTATCAACAAAAAATAACCTCAAAAACCAAAACCAACCAAATTATGGTCTAAACACACCTTTAAAAAATTAACGGTTATAGAGGAAACATTCAGATACGCACAACAGGTAAGATTATAGTAGATTATGTTCATCACACAACCACCAAATAATATGAACTGACAACAGTAGGAGTCCAAATACTATGAAACATTAAACATTATAATCCATGCAAGAAAATAAACTACGCCAATGTTTCAGAAACCCTTGAAAAATTCTGACTGTTCCCAAGATTCAACCTGAGACATGTTGTTGGGGCTATAATGGTTGAAGCATCTCCTGCCTCATAGTTAGGTACTAGAATCCCCAAATCAAAAGACCCTCTTCGAGAAATGATTTCTATTTAACATCTCAAAATGAACCGAAAAACCACAACAATGTAATTTCTTTGGATGGAGGAGACAAGTTGACTTTGAATGCCCCAACATACAACAATAATGGCACACAAGAAAATGGCTTGATGATATAGATCCTTGAGAAAATTATGAAGAATGGTTAGAAATAGGTTCCTCTCACATGCACTCCTCGTGAAATAGGGAACCATCATGAGAAATTAGTGATAAAAGATATATAATTACACACTATCCACCACCAAATCATCTGGGAACACTTAATCCACCAAATTCTAAAAATAATGGTACTTATAAAAGAGGATATGGTTCTTCTTCTCTGGAAAATGAACCACAAGATAAATATTATCCTTCACTACATCCTATAATGACACCTCCAAGGAAAATTAAACTATCCCCTAGAAGCGGTCAACATAGGCCTTCATTATCAATTGGCCTTGATGAATACTCAGGAGATCATCCCTATTATTTTTCATCACCTCCTAGTTTTTAAATAATTAGACAAAGATGGGCATTAACACTTCCCATGTAATCTTATCTTCCACCAATTGTGGGGTGATTATATTTCATTCATCCAAAGTTGGACCCTCAAAAAACCCAAAAACAACACAAACTCTAAAATCATCAAGAGTTCCCAAAAATATTAAGAAACACTCTACTTCATCAATACACTACACCACCTATAATAGACCATGATCTCCATGATAGATAGGAATCAATTGAGAAGAACCAGAAACATGGAATTACTCCTTATAATCATCGGAAACCTTTCTAGGAGCAATTATCTAATGATTACAAAGAACACCAATTCAAAACCAACATCAATCTAAGGCGTAAACTAAAAAGGAAACATCATGTAGAAAATAATTTTCTTAAAACCAAACACATACAAACAAAAAAATCCCCATTTCAAAAGACCCATTTTCATTTAAATTTTCAAAACCTCCTCATTCCTAGGCCATTTTTAAAAGAAAAATCCACTTGTAAATAAAAACACCCTCAGTCTAAAATAAAAAATTATTTATAGAAATTATTTAATCTTTAAAAATAATTTTTGATAAATAAGGCCAAGAATATGATTCACTACTAAAAAAATGGGTTTATATAGTATTAAGGATTTTATAGTGGTATCTAATCGCACGGTTAAAGACTTCGTTTGTTAGCACTAAAAAAATGTTATTAAAGAGGGTCATTGATCAATGTTTTTTTACGAGAACTAATAAATGATGTCTTTTATTAGGTATTTGAAAAGAACACATAGTAGGGGGGGGTTATAAGTCGGTTTTCAGAATCACTAATAAAGACCCTAATTTATTAGTGCTTTTATAACAGGGATGATAAAAAAATATTTCAAAAAAATATTTCATTAAAAATATGATATTACTAAATAAATATATTTATATTGATATAAATAATATATATATATTTTAAAAATTTGTTTTAGATAAGTTAAATCTGAATTTACACATAATCAAAAAGATATTTCGTGAAAATGGATTATAAAATAATTTGAAAAATATTATAATTTATTAATTTTCATATTATTACCAAGTAATAGCCATTTAATGTCAACTAAAAGGTAAAAAAATAAAAAATATGTAAGAGATTAAAAGTAAGTAAAACCCATAACTCGAACCTCAAACGGCTATAACTTCTAAAGCATACAATGATCTCTACCACATTTCAAACAACTATAACTCAACCACATTTCAAATATAATCATATGATGATCTCTACACCCTAGTAAACCGGTTGGACTGTGGTTTCCTTTTAAAAGGCCAAAAAATTCCTAGAATCCATCCAAAAGTGATTTTTTGTCGGGGTGCCCCAATTTTGTATCATTCGATAGATTTTTAGCCATGTTTATTGATATATTTTTTCACTTTATTCATTGGGGAATGAATTTATACCTAGAAATTAAACTAGTATTGATATTATAGCTCTAAAAATTTATCATTTTTTATAATGTGCTAGTAATTTATAATCCAATATATAGAAGCATAAACATATTGTTTATATATTCTCAAAAAAACACAATTTTATAAATAAATATTTCATCATATTTTCATTTAAAATGTATTTATTAATTTATACACCTATATATAAATATATATATATGTATATGTATAAATCAATGTAATGAAATATATATAAATATATAGATATATAATAAAATGTAAAACAAAATAGTATAAGGGAGTGGAAAAGTTGTTGGTCTATAAGATGGTGGTCTATGGTTGAATATTTTTTGGTGGTAGGGAATGTGGGGGATGGTTGGATTATAAAAAGAGCATCACAAGGGAATAAGGAAGTGAAAATAGTGGAGGAACTGATGGGGTGAAGGGGGCTAGTGTTTCATGAATTTTTTTTAAAATATTGTTCCATTTATTTGGGGTTTTAAGCACAGTTAACGACCCCATTTAACAGCTCTTTTTAGCACTGTTAAATGTGGACTTTAATAGCACCAAAAAATGCTGTTAAAGGACCCTTTTAAAAAACATACATTATTAAAGGGGGGCCTTTAACAGTATTTTTAATCACTGATAAAAAATTCATTCTTTTAACTAAACTCATGTTATCAGTTCATTTTTAGTGCTGATAAAGGTTAATTATAGAATAGTTAAAGTTTATTATTTGTAGTTGTGATTTCAGATACACTCCACAACATCATATGAACCATAACATATGTGTCCATTCATTTCATCCACACATGTCAGCAGACAATTTAAAAATATACCCATACATATTAAAATTATCATAAATGAAACCAAGGGTTACGCCCATTCCAGTACTTATCAAAACCTAAGAACCTACCATAATTTCAATTAAAAACATTTTCCATGAATCACAATTTTCCAATCCAAAATTGAATGGAAGAAATAATTTCCATTTTCCAAAACTATTTTCATATCAAAATCCACTCACACCAAACAAAACAAAAATTAATATCAATATACACCAAGTAATCAGAATGAGTAAATGGTAATCATACTTAATTTAGGGAAATGATTATGGGACAAATCACAAAAAATCAAAAACAACTAAGATATGTTTGAACCATGAAACAAGACTACACATGGGTCACTACACCATGTGGAATCATGACAAAACACGAGCCCCCCACCATTTTCCACCCTCAATCCCAAAACATATTCCAAAACGCAAATCTTGAACTACCCATGGAAAATCGAGGATCATAATGAGTGAGGATTCATGTCTCAATTATGATACCTACCTCTAGAGTCTTGAAAATACTATCCTCAAACTACCAGACACCCCAAATGAAAGGAACCTTCCACTAATATCATTGTGTCAAAAACCATCCTACAATATCATCCGACCAAACATCTGACCCGATCTGTGGCATGGACCAAAGGGTGTCCCCGATCACCATGGACCAGAAAATAGTTATGTCTATAAAAACAATACAAGTGGGAACTATTTTAGACCAAAATATAGGATCAATAAACAAATCTGAACTATATGGGAAACCTAAAAACTGATCATATAAAAATTGACAAACTGATCTACTTATAGAAATACAACTGAATAGATGAAAAACTAAAAAAAACAAACAATCCTACAACCAACCCTATCTCGAGGTGGCCTCACTGTCACCACCATTCAAATAAGAACATCCTCAAACCATGAGAATAGAAACCATGAACATGAATAAGTTAGAGAACCTGCAAAATAGCTCAGGTCTACTGACATAGAATGATACAAGTATGGTGTGAGATTTATAGCTCAGTAGTAAATCATTTAAGAATATATATATGTTTCCTTTCTTGAAAGAATTATATTAATAATAGTTTGAAATACATTTAGAAAATGTTGGTTTTTGACATCTTTTTCAAAGAAACACTTTACTTTTCTTTCTTCCAAATTGTGCACACTATGTTTCCACTTTCAAAACAGATTTGCATTTTATTTAAAAACCCAAATTGAACAATACTAGGGATATGTGGAAAATAAATAAATTGAGAAACTATAAAATAAGTTTATCATAATGTAAAAAAAATAAATTCAAGTAATAACCATGGGTGATCCCAAACATCCCTAGAAAGACCCATGGATGTTCTGGTTTGTACCCACCAACTAGTTTATGGTGAATACCCTATGTTTATAAATAACTGGCCACCCTCAACTGACCACTCTAGTGGCATAGCCCACCTATCCTATTAGTGATCCATAGGGTACCAACCTGTCTGATCGGGGATGGCATGATATCATCACCATATCCTCTAAAAGATAGCTAGGATCCCATAGTGATAATATTCTATGTATGTGGGATTCCCTCGCATGTGTGACTAATCTAACATACCGCCACCACACTTGCATACCCCGAACACAAACACCACCTATTTGAGAAACTATAAAAGCATAATTAATATGTAGGAGTTCCCGCAATATATATATATATAATTTCATATCACATCATTATGTGTTCCAATAACACCATCATATCATAAAAACATTCAAAACATTTTTTAAAGATCTTTAAGTTACCACCTTGACATTCACATCTTCAAAACCACATTCATTTCCCAAAAATACAATGTTCTAACTGGGACCTACACTTCTAGAACTGAAATTTATTTACAATCCCACTTCTATATAATTTTCCAATGTCCACAGAAAAAACATTTTTTTTCTAATAAAATTCCACATGGGCCTTTATGTTCCAAAATTTACAAAAACATCATTCAAGGTCCAACATGAAAAACATTAAAGACAATTTTGATGTCACATTCCCAAATAACATGAAGAAAAAACTATCATTTGGAAATTAGTAAACCATTTAGAGAAAAGGAGGAGAGTGGTAATGATGGGAAACGTTTAAGGAAAGAAGTTTTCTATGTTCCATATTCTTTTGAATATGCATCCATGTCTGCACGCTATGCAACAATTGACGTGGAAACATCCATTGGAACCCTCAATGTGTCTATAAAACACTAAAAAATATTTTTAGAAAAATCAAATTTTTTTAAAACCAATCCCAAAAATTTCATATAATTTCTAAAGGTGTAGACAAGAATTTTTAAAAGACCATGAGATCTTTCCAAATAACATTTAATCCATACTAAGTCACATCATTACACATGAAAATATCTAGACACAATCAATCCAATCTAACGGATCATTTATAAGAGAAAGATCCAACAAAATCATTCCATTTGACACATAAAGTTTCAATTAACATTTTATAAAACACATTTGACATGAAAACACATAGGAATTAACAAGGATCACCCCAAACAAATTATTAAGATATTATACCAAAAATTATACACCCTAGTGGGATATCGATGAGTATTATAAGGATTTGATTAAAAGTTTAAAATTTATTGATGACACTCAATCCCTAATGGTTTGCATCAGAAATGAAAAAATAGGGAAACACTTACCTCAAGCACGTGTGAATGCAATGAATCCTTTGTGAAGGATAGATATTTCCCCACAAATCATTCCCACACCCTAGATCCTAGGTAAAACAAAAAAACATAAAACATACCCCTTAGGTTTCATCCATAGGAGTAAAACCCAAATAAAACTATGAAATTGTGAGAGGGAAGGGAGGAGGAGAATAAAGGCAAAGATATGATTATAAAATAATGAATAATCACTATGATTTGGTGAGAAATTGCCCAAATAGTGTTCCAAATGAAGGATAACAAGGATGTGACCTTTGGTCGATACACAATATGTAAGGATTTAAATGGGAGGTGGAATCACATACATAATATTTTTAAATTAAATGATATTTATCTCATAATGGGCTGCATGGTTTTGCTGCACTATTTTTTGAACCATGCGGAAACCATGTGAATGGTACTGAAAAAATTCTAAAACATTACAAATTTAAGTTCTTTGGTTTGGGAAAAAAATTCTAAAAGCATGTGACTCAAAATTTTTCCAAAACAATCAAATGAAACCCCGAGCACTAGGCAATAACACCAAATAATACATGATTGATTTAAACACAATATAGAGACATTATGGGTGTCACAAACTCTCCACCACACATCTTTCTCAAAATAAAATTCCCAATAACCATGAATAGTTCACAATGAAAATTACAACCACCAAAGCATAAATTTTTTTTGGACATTCAACATGAACATAAACCAACATATCCATCGTCACAATTTGAATAAAATCATTAGAAAGCCATGGTCGGGGTGTGAAGAATATATTCAAAATAATCATACTTTATTTTGTGGTTCATTTATACCTTTAATGCATGTTATTTTCTCAAACATGACCTCTATAGATCGATCTATTTCTCCTATGACACATGTGTTCACCAAAATGAATATGTATTGAGAAGTTTCCACATTATGATTCACAAAACAAAATGAATGTATGGTAGCCTTGATAATGATATAATCCATCAGAGGATTTATATGAGGATAATTAGTTACACCCTCCTCAGGAACATGTAGAACTCCTCTCAATGGGATAATGATGCATACAATAACATAATATTTGATCATAAAACAAATAATATCTATTCAAATGAGAAATCTCACTATAAAAAACTGATCAAACATTCCTTATACCCAATCGGTTTTCCTGATCCCCACTGGAATGCGATTAACCCTTGGGAATCAAACCTAAATTTGATGGAATAATTTTTTCCAACCTAAAGTAACAACTGAGATCATATATACAAAATATCTAACAATGAAAATTAAAAATATAATCCATAACTCAATGAAAATAGGGAAAACCTAAAAATCCAATAGTAGAAAAAATATCTATGTACACATTCAACCATAAAGGATGACTCTATCTAGAATAACCATATATGGAATGTGATAGCATGGGAAGTCTCCCACCATTTGAGCACCATCTACATAACTCAACTAATAAAAAACCTGCATTCCCAATAGCAGAACCATCCCTTTCCCATCATTAAAATACATAACCTTGTATATGCACCTTAGAAGTGGTACATAGGTTGCGATATATTAGACATAGTAGGGACTCACACTTTTTTTCTATATCATGTCTCTAAAAAATAATCCATTCAATCTCAATATTTATGAAAACTAGTCATGATGATAGTTTAATGGTTCTTAATTAAAACGCATTGGAAAAAAATTAATTTACAAATTTAATACTTTTCATAACAAAAAAGGTAAATTAGTTTCAATAAATTTCTTAAAAATATATCATAATAGATATATATTGTCAACACAAATCATTAATCACCTATCATAACAAATCCAAGATTTTATTAAAAATACTATAAACCAAATAGTTAAATTCATCCAAGATGCATAGGTTAAAACACGCTAGGGATTACACTAAGTCAACATAGAAAAGAACCATGTACCTAACATAGAAACTCACATACTAATCAAGCCACTAGACACATGTATTGATTATGGATAGCATATGAACACTCGATTAGGTGAACCAACCAATAAGTCTAACCAGTCCCTATACAAATGGGCCATGGAAACATAGGATATCCCTAAAAGAAACCCGATAATAGTTGATGATATATATTAACATAACATCAACCTATGTACACAAGGATTCACAGGTGCTCTATTTTTAAAAAATTTCATCAAACCAATTCCATCAAACCATGTTTTGAAAACCATATCAATAAAATTTATAATAATGTTTTGAAAAAAATATTCTTATTTAACAAAACTAGGGAAAACCATATATTAATATTACATAGCTCCAAAAATATAAAAATAATTATTCAACCATGAAATTCAATTTAATTTTATAATTTATTAAAATAATATGTAATTCCATCCACCAACACAAACTAGAGACAGAACCACAAAACAGATAACTTTGTTCGCACAAGTGTAAAAAGGTTTCAACTGAAAAGAAAAGTGAAGAAATAGTAATGGAGGATACAAAATCAACATATGAAACTGATATGTGATGAAATTAAACAAAAGGGTCGGTGGGAAATATTTTAAAACACAAAAATCAATAATGCACACTCTACACAACAAAACCTATAAGGGAAACAACCCTAGGTACAAGTTCACAAAATATAACTAGATGGAAAAATGAAGAAACATCATCGCGGATAAAAGAATCTAATAAAAAAACACAATTATTCCATATTGATAAAGTAAATTATTAATTATAATGTCTTACTGAACTAGAGATATGTAAACTCACCACAATCATGATCACTCATCGAAAAAAATATGGACCAATAGGAGACTCTCAAAACCATCGGGGAAGCCTTATAGGTCCAGAGAAACATGAATAGTGGTTGAATAAAAAATATCTCTCCTAAGGATTCCTAATAGAAAAATTCCCAACATTTACATGTCTATTAATCTAATAACACATTGTGAAATCTTCCAGGCTTAGAAACACTGAAAAACCTAGAACTATTTAATTAAAAACCACTCTCTTCACATTAAATGGTGTGTAATATATACATGACATGTAATAACATCACGTTGTGAACCAGATTCATGGATTCTTCCCTAAATAATATACACATCTTTTAATACCATTTCACAATGTTAATATCTCAAATAGGACATAAGAACTACATGTTCTTTAATAAAATCCACAAACTAACTCATTAATTCAATGATCATGTGAATAACCACACATACCCATTAAATCATTCATACCTAGATGACATCATTTAAAAAAATTATGCATCCTGAACATTAACTCATTTACCTAAAAAATAATCTCTATCCTCAGGAGTCCCAAGACACACCAAATTAAAGATGAAACATGTAACAAGAGTGGAATTACATGAAAATGGTTAACATGATGTTATATTTTTAAATACATCCATTCTTTTTTATTTTTGTTAAAATAATTATTTTAAATATTATAGGACCTAATTAAAAAAAATTATCACATTTTATAAATTATTATAATAAATTTCCATTCTGTGAAATTGTGTGATTTTTAAGAAAATATTGGCATATAATAAATAGGGAAAACTGTTGATTTGTATAAAAAATATCCTTTTATTTTCAATAATGTATTTAATTTAGAAGTCCCAAAATTGTTTTAATAGGATTAAAAAATAACTAATTATCTTCTTTTATTTAATCCACTAAATTAATTTTGAATCAAATTAATATTTGATTTTAGTATAAATTTTGTTTGGGTTTTATAATGGATTTATCTAAAAATATTTATAAATTGAATAATGGTTCCCCATTTTAATTATGTAAAATTATCCCCAATTAGGAAAATTTTCAATAAAATTAAGAGTTTAAATATCAAAAATTATAAAATTAAACTTCTATAATTATTATTACAAATGATATGTTTAATAAAAAGTCATAATTTTCTTCAAAAATAAACTTATTGAAACCCCACATTTTTATCACATCAGTAAGATTTTTTCCAATTTAATTTTTAAAGTTATATGATTTGAATATAGTAAAATGTATAAAATATTTCCAATCATAATAATGTATATTTCAAAATATGATCTACAAAATTTTAGACTTTAATAAATAGTTTAAACAAAATTAATTATATACAATAGGTAAGGTAAACATTTATTTACAAATGTGGTTGAACATAAATTATTAGGGAAAAAATTACAAAATAAACATATGAAATAAATTTGTCTAAAAATATTTATTATTTATCATGTAATATTATTTATAATACTCTATCTTGGACCCTTTTGGATTGTTAAACATTTTTGAAGTCCATTTTCTTTCCAGAAAAATTAATTTTTCCACTATCCTCAATAATAATTAGCCACGCACTATCTTCTCTTCTTAATATAGTAAATAATTTTTTAGCTCAGAAAAACCATACCGAAATTACTACCCAAAATTTTTCTTCCAATACTAGAATAATTTCTTTCTCATAAATTCATTTGTGGATGAATTTAGGTATAATATGTATTTGGTGGTCCAAGAATAGGTAAAATTCATAATTATGTATTTTTTATTAATTTATTAGAATCAACCAAATATTAGTTTAGTATGCGTATATAATAAGATAAATTTCTACCATTTACTTTTATTTCATTATAATAAGGTAATTATCTATATCAGTATTTTCTTCCCTTAAATGGAAAACAAATATGTCACACTTGTGCATAGCGGTCTAAATCCTCACAAAATGATGTGAGATGTTTCCATCAACATGCCTCGTAGTTGGGTAGGATAAGGGATAAAATGTGAATACATGGTGTACATGACATAATTATACCTCAATAATTATTATATTAATAATACCATTTTTCATATCCATTATATCGAGTTTACGAAATCGTATATCATGTGTATGATGGATTATCGCCTCATGAAGATCTGTGATTTTTTTTGCTAACACGTCACATCATATGAATAATGGATAAATGTAATGATTATATGTGATATTAATAAAATAATTATTATAATGACAACATATTTATCTTTCTTAAAAGATAATATATCATTTTCACTCTAAACATTTCACTCACTATAAAATGATAATGCCATTCATGTATGAGTGGACTAACTCCTCATCCAAATTAACAATTTAATCTTCCAACACTATTAAGGGGAAAGTGAGAAACCTCATAGATAAATCAGTTCAATCATTAAAGGATGAATCTGACTTATTAAACACATGTCTATGTCAATTAGAATCTCTTTCCATAAAAAGATTCTAGGGAAAGGAACAAACCTGGCAGTCTGGATCGGCCTCGAGGATTTATTCATAATGTCAAGCTAGATAATACCAAGATTTCATATAATAATATTTTATAATATTCTTTGCATCAATTCCGCTAACCATAATACAATAACTCTTTGGAATCCAATTGCCATAATCTTCGGTAATTTCCACAAGGACTAATCTTCCAATCATTTGATCAATATTTTCTCTCGTAGCATTGATCAGCAGGAAGGCTTCCTTCATTTCATCACCAAAATGCACGAGTAGTTCCATGTTCTTATACAACTCCATGTCCTTTAGGCACTGCAAAGCCGCTGGGAGGCCTTGCCTCACACTACTGTCCAGGGTGAATGGTATCCTCCACTACCACCATCCCATCCTCAGATTTCATGTTCTTCTCCTCATGTTTGTCCTCTGAATTTTATGTTTCTTTCTCTTTCCCTTGAGACTGGATTTCATTAAATTACTGACCCTCCTCTTGTAACACCCTGACCCCAATTACCCAGAGTCGGTGCATTATTACATAACATTGGAATGATCACAAGAAATATAAAATCTCGAAAAACCGACTGGTTTAGCAGTCTTGGAAAAATAGATCACATACATGAATGTTACATTTTCACTTTATGACTTACAAAACAACATAAATAATCTTTATGAACGCTTTTATTCCATTGGATTATCCTTGCATATCAATCACATTACACTTCTTGTTATCCTAGGAAAAATAAAACATAGAAGGCTGATCTCAAATGCTCAGTATGGGTAAGCAATATAGCGGAAAATTTCAAAAATAAGCATAAACATTTAAGGAAATGTATAAAACTAAAACAAAAGCCTTTTAAACCTGAACTTCAGCATAATATGGCAGAAATAAAATTAAATAATTCCATTTACTTATTCACATGGATATTCTACTAATCGAATAATCACATGAAATATCACTAACAACTTTCATAATGATAGAATGCATGATGTCGAACTTTAATTTCTGTGTCGAGGCCTCGTGCCAAGACCTAAGGGATAACTGTAATCGGAACCCAACCCAGAGAGCCTATGTAACCAGACTCTATCCCGGATTTCATCTAATAACCGGACACCAACCTGGAGTGCGTAAAATAAACGGACACCAACCAGGAGTTCCTCTAATAACCGGACACCAACTCGGAGTGCCTCTAATAACCAGACACTACCCCGGAGTGCCTCTAATAACCGGACACCAACCTGGAGGGCTTATTTTTACCGATCCCCAAACTGGAACATACTAGTACAAAACACTAATCTTAAGAAGAGGATGAAATATAACATAAACATTCGTATTAAAACTAACATACAAAATGTCAAAACATTAATCATAAAACATTAATGGAATAAAAATAACTCATCCATAGTCAAAAATATCACAAAACCTTAAATACAATATGGATGATTTTTATCATAATAAATCAACTTGAAACGAGTTGAAAATTTATCAAAGGATGTTGACATAGATGAAATCAATACTATTTGAGAGAAATATCAATTTTTTTGAAATCATTTAAAAGTTGCATAATTATAGAGAAAACCTATATTTTGAAAATATCTTTATAAGATTATGAAGGAAGATTCAAAGGTGTAATATCGGCCGAGAATATCCGCACCCGCCGTATACGTTAAAAAAGACATTCTTACCTTAATTTTGTCAAAAAGGTTAAAAAGGAACTTGTTTGTAAAATGACGGAAATATTTCTTTATAAACCTCTTATAAAAAGTCAAAAAAGGGTATAAATGTCTTTAAACCATATTCTTGTATATAGTAAAAATGTTTTGAAATACATTTTTAAGAATCATGGATTTGGATGATAAAGAGATCCCAGTAGATTATTACGTATAGACAACCTCGGATAATGAAGATATTACGAAATAAACCCTTACCAATTTTGTAACATACGAAACATAGAACCCATGAAAGAGGTATCATACATTGAATATGTAAATACACATAAATTAAAGTGTATTACACAAATATTATAATTATGGGCAGTACATACACCACAAAAAAGGTAATCACGAAAATATGGTATGAATCTCACAGGAATAAGGAGTGAGATGAAAACCCCTTACCTTGCACTTTCCTTTAGTTGAGGGTACGTTTAACCTCCTGTACGAAGATCGTTGTATGTTATTAAATTATAATAGAACCATATTAATATTTATGATATCATACATGATTCATTTATGATTTTATGTTACCCATTTAATAAAAATTACCTTGTTAAGTTAACATTTCAGGTAATAATCACTTTCTTTATTGTACGTGTTTTAAATTGTCACTCTTGGTTGTATCACTTAGATAATGATTTAAGTACTTCTAGAGTATAAAACATGATAAATATATCATATATATTTAGAATATAAATATTTATAATAGACATATATATGAAATGAAAAAGACCGTTTATGGAGACGGTAGTCCGTATGTACGCATAAACGCTGTTTCTGTTTTCATATAGTATTGAATGGAAGTAAGTGAATAAGATATATGTAAGTACATAAATCATTATATATATATATATATCTCCAGTAGTGTTATTATGTCATATATTACATACTTATTAGTAATATATATTTTTATAATCGTCGATTAATGGTGAACTTGGAAATGAATCTCATCGCGTCGTGGAGACGGTAATCCGTACGTACACAGGAGAAAAAATATCATTCTTTTGATATTAAAATAATATATAATTGGATGGTATATCATATATACAGAATAATTATCATGTTATATTTATTATTTACAGGAATTAAAAATAATTATTATATCAATCCAAATAATAATATATTGAATAACAATTACTCCACAACGTGGAGACGGCAAGCCGTACGTACGCACGTATGGTGACATGTTATTCAAAGGATGGATAGAATACTGAATATGATTGTACCATATTTATAATAAAATCACAGTATATATAAGTTATTGGAGTTATTATTTTATAATGTTAATAACAAAGAAAGAAGATGTGGAAGAAGAAAGGAACTTGAAAAAGGGTGGTGAAATCATTACCTCTTCTTTGGGTTCTTCCTTTTGATTTGATCAAAAGGGCTTCTTAAGTTGGCTTTCTGACTAAAGTAAAGACTCTAGGATGAATGGAGGTAAGTTTATTGAGTATTTTGGAAGAGTTTGGCCGAACCAAAAGGCTTTGAAGGTGTGAGTTAATGAAATGGAACATTGCCCTTTTATAAGTGGGGTGAGGGGCACCTTTGGAAAAGCTAAAAATATTATGTTATAACAAATTCCAATTCGGTTCCTAATGGCTCAAAAGTGGATTATTTAAATGTTAATATGGGGTAGGTCGAAAAACACCCAACCAATAGAATTTAGACAGGTTTGGGTCATTATACTAACCTTATCTTTAAGTATTAACTCTTAGTAAATTAGTATCACTTTTACAATGTCTCTTTGTATTTTTATATTATATAGTTAATAAACATACTATATACTTCCAAGAGATCCCTATGTTCTCTATTAATGATACACCTATCATGATATAAGTCCCATGGCCGAACCATTAATTTTTAGGAATTTAATATCAATTAATAATATAATATTTGTTTTAAAAACACTTTTATGTCAATTTTGACACGATTCAATAAATGATTTTTTTAAAAATCATAACAGAATTATTACATAGAAAAAAGTTATTTAAGTAAATCATAACATGTCATATTAACCTATAAAATTAGTTTAATTCATAAAAAGTCTCAAATTATATTTATTTGGGTATTTATAATATCAATTATTTTAATTTTTCACTATTATGGTAATTACTGCATCATCATTGTGTCATAAATAAATTAACTTATTTAAGGTCTAAAATTATAAATAAAATATTATTATGTAGGAAATTATTTTAGCTTTCTAATTAATATTTAAAATAAAAAGTCCAACATATATAACCCTATGTAAAAAGTTTTTTTCTAAATGATATATGCTTCTGTCATTTTTGTATTTATTTTAACTTAATTAATATAAAGTGTCATTATCACTTACAAGTGGCTCCATGGGGTCCAAAAATCGACCCAAATATGACCATGGTCGGACATGTATCAACCAATATGTTTAGGGCACGTTTTTGGGTAATTTAGTATTATTATAATATTATTTTTTAACCCTTATTTACCAGATTTACCCTTTAACCATGGTAAATAAAATATTTACCGAAGTAATTATTCAAAATGTCTAAAAATAAAAGTTCCCTATTTACACAAATTGAACATCTAGATTCCAAATATGGAATCCAATTTTTCAAATTCAAAACACATAAGTGGCAGAAATTAATTTAAAATTAATTCCCGTTGTCAAAACAAAAAGCGTGTTTTTAAGATATAATAACTATCAAAATATTGATCCTCGTTTATGTCCGGTTTAATTGTGAAATTATGTTCAATGACAAAAATTGTATTAAATGGTCGAAATATATTATAAATATACTTTAAAACCACTCAAATTCATAATTTATCACTAATAATTATTTTGATTAAAAAAGTTGTTTTTAATTAAAATTTAGTAATTGTCACTATTCATCCAAATATAAATGTTATCTGAAAAGTACCAAAATTCCACCTTTTGCTAAATTCGATACTCCGAATCCAAAAATGAATTCCATTTTTAGAGATAAAATTTCTAAAATTTTAAAAAGTGGGTATTACTATTCATAATGGCTACATTGATTGGTCGTGGTGTGTGTTATAACTCGAAGTTGCGTACAACACACACTACTGTATTATTCAAAGAGAAGCTTACCGTGGAAGCTCGGGGTGTTACATTCTCCCCTCCTTCAAAAAATTGAGTCCTCGTAATCTGATATTGTTCTTTGAAAATAAATGTTGAAAATAGAAAATATCTTTGTGGAAAAAACCCACATAAAAAATTTGGTTAATAAAATTTTATTCTTAACAAGATGAAAAGAGAAATGAAAGGGTCACAAAAAAATTATGATCTCTATTAGGAGGACATTTGTGGAAATTATAGACATATAACTGGGGGGAAACATAAATATTTATAGGTAGTGATTGAGGTTATCAATCACAAACAAGTTTAAAATTGAGGTCCTTAAATTTATCAATCTATGGTGATTTAAAATACCATCGGTTAAACAAAACATAAGGTAATAGAATAACTCATTTTTGACGACTAAAAATATCTTAGGTAAAATCCCACATAAAAAATGTATTATTGAGTCCTCTATTTAAAATAAAGAGTAAAAAGTATGATGATTACCGAAAATAACACATACTAGAGTTCAATGTTGGAAAATATGGATATGAAAGAGAAATATAACCATCAATTATCTGATGGAGAGTGGTAGAGAACATGTCTATGAAAAGGACAACAATCCCAAAGCCATAAATTAGTAATGATCTAAGGTACCATCAGGGAAAACATTTGTGTTCTAAGTTCCTTTTCGTAATGTTGAGGAATTTATTTATGAGATTGGATAAGATCATAAAGAGATATACTTACTTTATAATTAGAGTTTTATACATTAATAAATTTCTACCACAAACTCATCTTTCACCCCAAAAAATAATACAACTCAAAAATACTCTATTTATCCTAATCGTATAGGGTTCCAAATACAATGAATTTATATTTCACATATCAAACACTTTATGTAAATAAACTACATTATACCATCTAGGAACTTCATGTAGCACAATGGTAGGCGGTAAATCCCAATTTCACTATGGTTGTGGGTTCGATTCCCGTAGCTTTGTCTAACACGACGGGTCGTCACACGGTCTGCGTGTTGTCCTTTTATAAAAACCCCAAAAACTAACCTTTCAAACATAATCCATTCCAACCATTAGACTGATCCAAAATAATATTATCCAAACTCACAGTCCAAAAGTTACAAGAAATTTAAACATAACGAGGATCCTTTTTTCCACGTAATAACATGTGAACGCCTTCCTCATATATTCTTTTAAAACACCACAACATCATGAATTACCAAAATCAACCATCTCTTATTCCAAAATCACTACCTAAATATTAGGACCATATTAAGGTTTATATTTCCTTCAACCTTGTAATTTCCAAAAAAAAATTAACTCGCTGTAGAGTCACTTTTATCAGTACCATAGAATCTCATATCCTTATTTAAATAGTACTGCAGTACAATCCATATTTATTTCCAGAACATCATTGATACAACACTTAAATGAAATAATTCTAAAATAACAACATAAGAACACTAGTCATTCCTCTTCATTTGTGGTAGTATCAAAACATGATGATTATCCAATAGCATCATTTGTGGCATAGTCTGATGATTGGGACATTGATTCGCGTAGTGTCCAAACTCCTTGAAAATTAATCATTGTACATTTGAAACCATTTTTTTACCTTTGCAGTCACGTACTTTGAGCCCTTTTCTTCCATACTTATAACAAACTCCCATTCCTTTCAGGCAAGTTTCAGGATGTTTCTTCCCATAGTTATCACATATGGGAAAATTCTTCTTTCCCCTCTTCCCTTTATCCATCTTTCTCTCTTCCATCATTTCTTCTCTTATTTCCCTTTAAATCCATAGGAATCCAAGAATTATTTACTCATCTTATCAACACATGATACTATTTCTTCATATGATGATAATACGTGGGAAACAATTTCACTTCTAAATTATGGCTTAGGATCTCTAAAGATATGATCCTTCTTAGTCATTAGATCATACGTAATACGGGAGCTCACATTCCTTCTAATGGGAGCCATTTCTATACAATAGTATAAACTAGTTCAATTTATGAATTGCAATGAATAATTACCAAACTTGTAAAATACCTAACACAAATTGAACAATTTATGGATATAATCCATAATCATAAAAATCTTTTCTTTGAGTAAATATATACTCATAAGACCTTCATAATGGTTTGTAAAGAAAATGAGAATTATCCAAAACATATCCCCCGGGAGTGTTGTAACAAAGAGTGTCGCAAGGCCCGTTGTCGTGCACTAGTTCCCATTGGAGTCTAGCTCAAAGCGGTGTTTTTGAGTTTTACCCCTAGGTACACCTGTACCAGAGCCGCCTCTACCTGCTCGTATCCAGACAGGGATGTATTGTAATGACCCGAGAATTCTTGTTTCGGGTAATGATATGTTTCCCTTTAATAGGACCATATTTCTCTTAAAAGAAAATGAAAATAAATGGAAACCCATAACAACAAGCATGAATGAAATACTCCTTTATTAAGAAACACCTTGACGATTACAACTTCCCACGATCAAAACATCACTAACCAAAGATCCAAACCAAGAACCCAATTACAACGATGGGAAGACTTCTTAGAACTACGAGGAGCCCGAGAACGCGGTAGGGATTCCGAACATCCATCATAAGGAACATAAGTATGGCTGACACCATCGCGACCGTGCTCAACACCAAGGGGATCACACGAACCATCTTCCTTTATCTTCTTCGGTCGCTTGGAGTATGGGACACCTGAGACCAAACCCTTTTATAAGCACCAAAGATGACCGTTGGACCTCAAACGGCCACAAATCTGACAGTTGGACCCCAAACGGCCACCAATCCGACTGTTGGGTTCCCCAAAGAATCCAATGATCATTTTGAGCATTGGAAATAAAATGATCCGAATGATAAATGTGTAGTTTTGCTTTAATATTTTAAAATGACCTCAACGTTAATTTTTTTTTGTTTTCCAAAATAATAATTTTATTTTATGTTTTAAATGGAGAGAATTAATATTATTGTCTTCTTCCACTACATTTTGATCTGAACAATTAAACTTTTGTTTTTCTAGTTATATCAAAAACTGATGGATTTCTTTTATGAGTTATATATTTTTATTTCATCAAATTAAATATATTATTTCTCGTATGATTTAACCTTTTATTAACTATTTGAGAAACGACGTCAAATTATGGTTTCTTTCACTTCTGTGTTTTGTGGTGTTAATATTTTCATCAACACACTTTTATGTGTAATAAAATATAGTTGCATTAAATGATATTAATTAATTCAGAAAATTAGGATAGTTAACTAGCAAGGGAAATTAAAATATATATATACTTGTGTTATGATTTTATTCAGTGTTCTTGATCATTAATTCATATAATTAAATACCAAGTAGTTAATAAATAGGGTGTATTAATAATGATAATATAATTAAAATTGTGGATGTTTTGTTTTTTTTATAATGAAAGCTGGAATAAACGTTTAATACTATAAAAATAAAATATTAAAACATCTTTTTTTTAGAACTGTGTGAACCGCGTTTTCCAAATCACGGAGAAACCCCTCCAGCCGTCCGATTCACTCCCACTGATCTCGGTCGTCAATTCCATTAATGACGCGACGGCTCCCAGCCCTCTGATAGACCGGCATTTAATCACGGCCGTCCATTTCTTTTCGCGTTTTCTTCTCCGCTTCTTCTTCTTCCCCGTGAATTTCTCCTCTTCTTCTTTCTATTGCTGTACCAGTAGCATAGGGTGTTGTTTTCTTCTCTAGGCCGGTGATGAAGACCCGGGCTGCCTCCTCCTTTCCACAGGTCGACACCGACCCCTCGCCCCGCCCGAGGTCTGCCTCTTCCTCTTCTTCGTTTTTTTAACCCCCCTGTTGCACCGAAGGCCGAAGGATAGACTCCCCTTGTTCCTTCGACTTCTGGACCTCTGTTGTTGGATAGACTCCTCTCCTCCTCCTCGTAGAACAGGTAAGGGTCGTTTGCTTTTTTTTCAGTTTGTGTAAATACCGGACTTTGCATATGGTTAAATACACGTTTATACTAGTTATATATATATATATGTGTGTTCTTTGTTTATACCTTCGGCTTCTGGATTCCGCAGTTGCACCCTACTCCTCCTTCTCGTCGAGCAAGTAAGGGACAAACCAGTTCTAAAATTTGGTTTTAAACTTTGGTCTTAAAATAAATATAAGTTACCCGGGTTGTGTATGTATATATATATATAGGTGAAAAACCTCCATGTTTTTTCATACCTCGTTTTTCTTTTATTTCTTTCTTCTCCTACCCAAGCCAAGGTAAAGATTTGTTCTCTATTTTATTTATGAAAGCTGCGGTTTTCATCTAAAAATATGTATACGATATATATATATATATATATATATATATATATGTATACCATCTATATCATTTTCCATCAATTTCTTTTACCTTGATTGCATCCCCTCTTCAAGCAAGGAAAGATTTCAGTTATAATTTTGGTTGGGTTTTTCTTTTACAAGAATCGGTTGTTATATAAATATGTATATACTTATAAATACTTGATATATCAATATATACTTTCAATCGCACATGTTATAGGATGATTAGCAGTATTTTCTCAATGTTTATACCCCATGATTTCTTCTTTCCTTCTATAAAATGGATATTTTATGTAAATGGGTGAATATGTGAAATTGTGCAAGTGGATGATGTATATTATTGTGGTATATACATACATGTATCTGTATATACCTCAATATGAATTTAGAGACCATGTTTACAATTTTTATAAAGCATTACGAGATTTATGGGTTAGTTGGACTTCAAATTCATTTGTGAAATTGAGAATTTTCATTTATCACTGCTTTAGATAATAAGGATTTTTCTTAGAATGGATAGTACGGACTTTTTGAATTCTTTGTAATTCATTCATGTATTAATATATAGGTACTCACGTTTATTTAAAGTGATAATGGAAGGGTTTACACAATTATATATATGATTTCTTAAGATGGATTTGCTTATACACTTTGTAACCTCAACTGCCTATGTTAAACACTTTTGATATCCATTTATCATCATAAGTGTATGTTGTGAACAACCCTTCTTTAATTGGATATTATTATGTTATGTAATGTTAAGTGTTATGTTTATTTTCTTGAAAATACAATTTTCTTTTATTGTTAAGATAACTGCTTATGTGCTTGATGTTTTAGTATGCATGTCATAAAGTTTTTCATGATAGAACTGTTTTCATGTTATGAACACATATGTGAAAAAAAGGGATTCAATTATGAATGTATAAAATCCTATGTATGACCATGTCTAAGTATGAGAGGGAAGTATTGGACTTACATGTTATGGACGGGTGCGCCCGAAATTATACAGCGCTCCAATGCATTGGGTTAAGGATGAGTCTAATGAGACGTTATGTGCTACAGTCTTGGCGGTTAGCCTCGGCTTGTGCTGCTATGGAAACGGGATTGGCAGTTAGCCTTGACCCTTTTTAAGTTATGTTTTTACGGTCTTGACGCAAGGTCTTGACAAAGTCTGGCATTATACTTTCCCTTCACATATGAAGAAAAAAGTTGTACCAGGGGATAGTTCAACTAACAGGACATCCCTAATTGGGTAAATTCCCTTTTACTATGAGAAAGGAAACATGTGATATGAACTGAAAAACTTGTGTTTAATATCATAAGAACTTTACGTTCCCTTGTCAAATGATATGAATGAAATCTCTGCTTACAGAATTTTAGAACTGCTGCATTTTGGTTGTGAAATTAAGTACATGCTCACGCCACTGATTTATGTCTGTCCTTAATGTTTACTTAAATGTACTTTCTCCTTTGCAGTGCAGATGTTTTTCTTTAGAATGTAGAATTTGCTGGTTCTAAAGAAAATTCAAGGCCTTGCTTTATCTAACGTTTTATCATTTTCTAAAATGTATGCCTTGAAAGTAAAATTGTTTTAAATGTTTTTTAAAAACCCCTTACTGGGCATTTTTCGCTCACCCTACATTTTGTTTAAAATTTTCAGGTGAGTCAGTGCTTAAAAATGTTCAGAGCAGCTGGTTTCCCAGAACCCTGAGCTTCACGATCTTCGGTAAAGTGAGACATGATAAAATGTTTGTAAAATAAATGTTTTGTAATGTGGTTGCATCATGTCTCTTAAGGCTCCCGGGAATCGGGGTCGTTACAGTTGGTATTAGAGGATGGGTTCAGGAAACTCTGGAAAACCATGTGATATAAATATATTGCTAAGACTAACTAAGTAAAAATAATTTTCAGATGGCTGATGTACCTACCGACCTATTGTCACTCCCCACCGAGGCTCTAGAGAACATTATATCTCTAGTTAGCCGTGAGAACATCCTGAACTATGCAAAAATTCACATGATGTGTAAGCACCTATATGATGTGTCAAACTCATCTAGGGTGCTTAGTCTCCACCGGGGAATGTGGATGGACTATCTCCTAATGATGATGACCCGGTTTCCCTTGTATGCACGTCGAGGAAGGTATCATGAAGGACTCTTCCGAGTGTTTACTGCGGGCGAGGAGTTTGGCACAATGCTAGATAACCCTTTCCAAGAAGCTGCTGCTGCCGGAGATCTTTGAGCGGCTTATCTATGCCAGGTCCTGCACTATGGCTTCTGGGGCCAGTTAATGGACTTCGGAGCGTTGGAAAATGAGTCCACACGAGTGTCTCTTAGGCAAGAAGTGTACACCGACATTTCCCAACTCCACACCCTCCACGAGAAACTCAAGAGGCGATATAAATGTTCCCATGAGTTTAGTCCTGTATGTTCATCATGTGTATGGTTTGTGGAGTTAGAGAGTTTCGCCTCTCTTTGTGGTGTCCGTCTGGAAAACTCAGACTTTAATGTGTAAACATTCTTAATTAAAAAGTTTATGATCTCTTTCTTCTTAGTGTTGTTAAGTGACCTCTCTTGTATACTTTTTCTTCCAGATGGCAGGTCAGATGAACCTCGCATCTCTACCTGACGAGTTAGTAGAGGTTATCTTGATCAGAACTTGTATGGTGGACTTTCCCTCTTTTCTCCACCTACGAGGGTCCTGTCAACGTCTTCTGGACATAGCGAATAGACCATAAATTCTCCGCGCATGTCAGGAGTATGAACATGTGATTCACCTCCTTGCCAACACCCAGCTCCCCAACTATAGGCGAAGGGGGAGATACCATGAAGGGCTTTTTCAGTGTTTCTCTATGGCACAGAACTTCTCCGTCAGAGCCTGCTTTCTCATAGCAGCTCAGGACGACAACCTCAATGTCGACTACATGTTCCAGATCCTGAACGTCAGCCTTCTCAATCGCATCGTTCCCCTCAACTACCTCGAGCGTGATGAAGTTCGAAGGTTTACTGGGGGATTCGTCCGCTCAGACGTTTCAGAGCTGTTTATTGCACGGGCCTCTCTGCGGAAGCCTGTGTGTAGTGCCCATGAGCAGGAGTACAAGTCTTATTGCTCAATGTGTATCTGGGTCAGGGAAACAGTAGAGTTGTGTACCAGTTTAGGGATTCCGTTAACCGATCCAGGCCTTCAGTTTTGGTAATGTTGTGCGACCGAGGTCTTTTCTTGTCTTTTTATGAATAGAATTGCGAGGACGCAATTCATTGAAGGTTGAGATGATGTAACAACCCGAGAATTCTTGTTTCGGGTAATGATATGTTTCCCTTTAATTGGACTATCTTTCTCTAAAAAGAAAATGAAAATAAATGAAAACCCATAACAACAAGCATGAATGAAATACTCCTTTATTAAGAAACACCTTGACGATTACAACTTCCCACGATCAAAACATCACTAAACAAATATCCCAACCAAGAACCCAATTACAATGATGGGAAGACTTCTTAGAACTAGGAGGAGCCCGAGAACGCGGTAGGGATTCCGAACATCCATCATAAGGAACATAAGTATGGCTGACGCCACCGCGACCGTGCTCAACACCAAGGGGATCACACGAACCATCTTCCTTTATCTTCTTCGGTCGCTTGTAGTAAGGGACACCCGAGTCCAAACCCTTTTATAAGCCCCAAAGATGACCGTTGGACCTCAAACGGCCAAAAAGCTGACCGTTGGACCCCAAACTACCACCAATCCGACCGTTGGGTTCCCCAAAGAATCCAATGATCATTTTGAGCGTTGGAAATAAAATGATCCGAATGATAAATGTTTAGTTTTGCTTTAATATTTTATAAAGACCTCAATGTTAATTATTTTTTTTGTTTTCCAAAATAAGAATTTTATTTTATGTTTTAAATGGAGAGAATTAATATTATTGTATTCTTCCACTACATTTTGATCTGAACAAATAAACTTTTGTTTTTCTAGTTATATCAAAACCTGATGGATTTATTTTATGAGTTATATAATTTTATTTCATCAAATTAGATATATTATTTCTCGTATTATTTAACCTTTTATTAACTATTTGAGAAACGACGTCAAATTATGGTTTCTTTCACTTCCGTGTTTTGTGGTGTTAATATTTTCATCAACACACTTTTATGTGTAATAAAATATAGTTGCATTAAATGATATTAATTAATTCAGAAAATTAGGATAGTTAACTATCAAGGGAAATTAAAATATATATATACTTGTGTTATGATTTTATTCAGTGTTCTTGATCATTAATTCTTATAATGAAATACCAAGTAGTTAATAAATAGGGTGTATTAATAATGATAATATAATTAAAATTGTGGATGTTTTGTTTTTTTATAATGAAAGCTGGAATAAACGTTTAATACTATAAAAATAAAATATTAAAACAACTTTTTTTTAGAACTGCGGGAACCGCATTTTCAAAATCGCGGAGAAACCCATCCACCCGTCCGATTCACTCCCCCTGATCTCGGCCGTCAATTCCATTAATGCCGCGACGGCTCCCAGCCCTCCGATCGACCAGCATTTAATCACGGGCATCCATTTATTTTCACGTTTTCTTCTCCGCTTCTTCTTCTTCCCCGCGACTTTCTCCTCTTCTTCTTTCTGTCGCTGTACCAGTAGCATAGGGTGTTGTTTTCTTCTCTAGGCCGGCGAAGAAGACTCGGGCTGCCTCCTCCTTTCCACAGGTCGACACCGACCCCTCGCCCCGCCTGAGGTCTTCCTCTTCCTCTTCTTGTTTTTTAACCCCCCTGTTGCACCGAAGGCCGAAGGACCGGATCCCCTTGTTCCTTCGACTTCTGGACCTCTGTTGTTGGATAGACTCCTCTCCTCCTCCTCGTAGAACAGGTAAGGGTCGTTTGCTTTTTTTTCAGTTTGTGTAAATACCGGACTTTGCATATGGTTAAATACACGTTTATACTAGTTATATATATATATATGTTCTTTTTTTATACCTTCGGCTTCTGGATTCCGCAGTTTCACCCTACTCCTCCTTCTCGTCGAGCAGGTAAGGGACAAACCAGTTCTAAAATTTGGTTTTAAACTTTGGTCTTAAAATAAATATAAGTTACCCGGGTTGTGTATGTATATATATATATGTGAAAAACCTCCATGTTTTCTCATACCTCATTTTTCTTTTATTTCTTTCTTCTCCTACCCAAGCCAAGGTAAAGATTTGTTCTCTATTTTATTTATTAAAGCTGCGGTTTTCATCTAAAAATATGTATACGATATATATATATATATATATATATGTATACCATCTATATCATTTTGCCGTCGATTTCTTTTACCTTGATTACATCCCCTCTTCAAGAAAGGAAAGATTTCAGTTATAATTTTGGTTGGGTTTTTCTTTTACAAGAATCGGTTGTCATATAAATATGTATATACTTATAAATACTTGATATATCAATATATACTTTCAATCGCACATGTTATAGGATGATAAGAAGTATTTTCTCAATGTTTATACCCCATGATTTCTTCTTTCCTTCTATAAAATGGATATTTTAAGTAAATGGGTGAATATGTGAAATTGTGAAAGTGAATGATGTATATTATTGTGGTATATACATACACGTATGTGTATATAACTCAATTTGAATTTAGAGACCATGTTTACAATTTTTATAAAGCATTACGAGATTTATGGGTTAGTTGGACTTCAAATTCATTTGTGAAATTGAGAATTTTCATTTATCACTGCTTTAGATAATTAGGATTTTTCTTAGAATGGATAGTACAGACTTCTTGAATTCTTTGTAATGAATTCATGTATTAATAGATAGGTACTCACGTTTATTTAAAGTGATAATGGAAGGGTTTACACAATCATATATATGATTTCTTAAGATGGATTTGATTATACACTTTGTAACCTCAACTGCCTATGTTAAACACTTTTGAAATCCATTTATCATCATAAGTGTAAGTTGTGAACAACCCTTCTTTAATTGGATATTATGATGTTATGTAATGTTAAGTGTTATGTTTATTTTCTTGAAAATCCAATTTTCATTTAATGTTAAGATAACTGGTTATGTGCTTGATGTTTTAGAGTGCATGTCATAATGTTTTTCATGATAGAACTATTTTCATGTTATGAACACATATGTAAAAAAAGGGATTCAATTATGAATGTATGAAATCCTATGTATGACCATGTCTAAGTATGAGAGGGAAGTATTGGACTTACATGTTATGGACGGGTGCGCCTGGAATTATACAGCGCTCCAATGCATTGGGTTAAGGATGAGTCTCATGAGACGTTATGTGCTACAGTATTGGAGGTTAGCCTCGGCTTGTGCTGCTATGGAAACGGGATTGGCAGTTAGCCTTGACCCGTATTAAGTTATGTTTTTACGGTATTGACGCAAGGTCTTGACAAAGTCCGGCATTATACTTTCCCTTCACATATGAAGATAAAAGTTGTACCAGGGGATAGTTCAACTAACAGGACATCCCTAAGTGGGTAAATTCCCTTTGACTATGAGAAAGGAAACATGTGATAAGAACTGAAAAACATGTGTTTAATATCATAAGAACTTTACGTTCCCTTGTCTAATGATATGAATGAAATCTCTGCTTACAGACTTTTAGAACTGCTTCATTTTCGTTGTGAAATTAAGTACATGCTCACGCCACTGATTTATGTCTGTCCTTAATGTTTACCTAAATGTACTTTCTCTTTTATAGTGCAGATGTTTTCCATTAGAATGTAGAATTTGATGGTTCTAAAGAAAATTCAATGCCTTGTTTGATCTAACGTTTTATCATTTTCTAAAATGTATGCCTTGAAAGTAAAATTTTTTTAAATGTTTTTTAAAACCCCCTTACTGGGCATTTTTCGCTCACCCTACGTTTTGTTTAAAATTTTCAGGTGAGTCAGTGCTTAAAAATGTTCAGAGCAGCTGGTTTCCCAGAACCCTGAGCCTCACGATCTTCTGTAATGTGAGACATGATAAAATGTTTGTAAAATAAATGTTTTGTAATGTGGTTCCATCATGTCTCTTAAGGCTCCTGGGAATCGGGGTCGTTACATGTATTGCTCGAAAAACTCACAAAATCTCTACAATACCAAAATTCTAGGAAGTTCTTCTATAATAATCCTCAAAGTCTTTCTTAGGTCTATGTGATCTAATTAGAGTTTATCTAAATCTAGTTTCCAAGGTTATTGCTAATATTCCTCTGATACCAACTGTAACTCCCCGACCCCAGTTACCCAGAGTCGGGGCATTATTTTAATACACTGGCATGATTACCAGGAATCCAATCTCGAAAGACCTATTGGTTTATCCGTCTTTGAAAAATAGATCACATACATTAATGTTACATTTTCACTTTATGACGTACAAAACAACATAAATAATCTTTATGAACACCGTTATTCCCTTGGTTTAACCCTTTATATCAATAACATTACACTTCTTGGAATCCTGGGAAAAATAAAACATAGAAAGGGTGAGCTCAAATGCTCAGAAAGGGTAAGCAATATAGTGGAAACATTCAAAAATAAGAATAAACAATTAAGGCAATGTATAAAACTAAAACAAAAGCCTTTTAAACTTGAACTTCATCATAATATGGCAGAAATAAAATGAAATAATGCAATTTACTTATTCAAATGTATATTCTAAAAATTGAATAATCACATGCAATATCACTAACCATATTCACAATGAAGGAATTAATGATTCCAAACTTTAATATTTGTGTCGAGGCCTCGTGCCAACACCTAAGGGATAACTATAACTGGAACCCAACCCAGAGAGCCTCTGTAACCGGACTCTATCCCGGAGTGCCTCTAATATCCGGACACCAACCCGGAGTGCCTCTAATAACCAGACACCAATCCAGAGTGCCTCTAATAACCGGACACCAACGCGGAGTGCCTCTAATAACCGAACACCAATGCTGAGTGCCTCTAATAACTGGACACAAACCCAGAGGGCTTACTTTTACCGGTACCCAACCCAGAACATACTAGTCCAACACATTAATCTTAAGAAGGGGATGAAATATAACCTAATCATTCGTATTAAAACTAACATATAATATGTCAAAACATTAATCATAAACCATTAATGGCGTAAAAATATCTCATCCATAGTCAAAAATATCACAAAACCTTATATACAATATGGATGATTTTTGTCATAATAAATCAACTTGAAATAAGTTTAAAATTTATCAAAGGATGTTTACATAGATGAAATCAATACTATCAGAGAGAAATATCTCTTTTTTTGAAATCATTTAAAAGTCGCATAATTATAGAGAAAACATTTATTTTGAAAATATATTTATAAGATTGTGGAGGAAGCTTCAAAGGTGTAATAACGGTGGAGAATAACCGCACCCTCCATATAAGTTTAAAAAGACATTCTTAACTTAATTTTGTCAAAAAGGTTAAAAAGGACCTTTTTTGGAAAACGACAGAAAGATTCCATTATAAACCTCTTATAAATAGTCAAACAACAGTATAAATGTCTTTAAACCATATTCTTGTAAATAGTAATAATGTTTTGAAGTACATTTTTATGAAACATGGATGTGGATGATAAAGAGATCCGAATATATTATTAAATATATACAACCTCGGATAATGAAAAAATTGCAAAAAAAACCCTTACCAATTTGGTAACTTACGAAACATACAACCCATGAAAGAGGTTTCATACAATGAATATGTAAATACACATATATGAAAGTGTATTACACAAAAAATATAATTATGGGCAGTACATACACCACACCAAAGGTAATGGTGGCAGTATGGTATGAATCTCACGGGAATAAGGAGTGAGATGAAAACCCCTTACCCTGCACTTTCCTTTAGTCAAGGGTACGTTTAACCTCCTGTACGAAGATCGTTGTATGTTATTAAATTATACCAGAACCATATTAATATTTATGATATCATACATGATTCATTTATGACTTTATATTACCCATTTAATAATAATTTCCATGTTAAGTTAACATTTCGGGTAATAATCACTTTCTTTATCGTACCTGTTTTAACGTGTCACTCTTGGTTGTATCACATAGATCATGATTTAAATACATCCAGAATATAGAACATGATAAATATATCATATATATTTTGAATATAAATATGTATAATAGACATATATATGAAATTCAAAACATCATTTATGGAGACGGTAGTCCGTACGTAAGCATAAATATTGTTTCTGTTTTCATATAGTATTGAACAGATGTAAGTGAATAATATATATGTAAGTACATAAATCCTTATATATATATATATATCTACAGTAGAGTTATTATGTCATATATTACATACTTATTAATAATATATATTTTTATAATCGTTGATGAATGGTGAACTTGAAAAAATGAATCGCATCGCGTTGTGGAGACGGTAATCCGTACGTACGCACGAGCGAAAATATCATTCTTTTGATATTAAAATAATAAATATTTGGTTGGTATATAATATATATAGAATCATTATCATTTTATATTTATTATTTACATGAATTACAAATCATTATTATATCCATCCAAATAATAATATATTGAATAACAATTACACCACGACGTGGAGACGGTAAGCCGTACGTACGCACGTATGGTGACATGTTATTCAAAGGATGGATAGAATACTGAATATGATTGTACCATATTTATAATAACATAACATTATATATAATATACTAGAGTTATTATATCATAATGGTAATAACAATGAAAGAAGAAGTGGAAGAAGAAAGGAACTTGAAAAAGGATGGTGAAATCATTACCTCTTCTTTGGGTTCTTCCTTTTGATTTGATCAAAAGGGCTCCTTAAGTTGTATTTATGACTAAAGGAAAGAATCTAGGATGAAGTGAGGGAATTTTAGAGAGTATTTAGGCAAAGTTTGTCCGATCCAAAAGGCTTGGAAGGTGTGAGTTAATGAGAAGGGAGATTTCCCTTTTATAAGAGGGGTGAGGTGCACCTTTGGAAAAACTAGAAATATTATTTTATAATAAATACATATTCAGTTTCTAATGGCTCCAAAGTGAATTATTTAAATTTTAATATGGGGATAGGTCGAATACCACCCAACCAATAGAATTTGGACAGGTTTGGGTCATTATACTAACCTTATCTTTAAGTATTAACTCTTAGTTAATTAGTTTCACTTTTACAATGTTTCTTTGTATTTTTATATTATATAGTTAATAAACATACTATATACTTTCAACAGACACCAAGTGGTCTTTTAATGATACACCAATCATGACATAAGTCTTTTGGCTGAACCGTAGATTTTTTAGAATTTAATATCAATAAATAATATATTATTTGTATTAAAAGCTCATTTATGTCAATTTTGACACTATTCAATAATTGATTTTTTTAAAAATAATAAAATAATTATTAATTCAAAAAACATTAATTAAGTAAATCCTAACATGTCATATTGACCTATAAAATTAGTTTAATTAATAAAATGTCTCAAATTATATTTATTTGGCTATTTATAATATCAATTATTTTAATTTTTCACTATTATGGTAATTACTCCATCATCATTGTGTCATAAATAAATTAAATTATTTTATGTATAAAATTATAAATAAACTATAATTATTTAGGAAATATTTTTAGCTTTCTAATGAATATTTATAATCAAAAATCCAACATATATTACCCTGAGTAAAAAAAAGTTATAAAGGATATATGCTTGTGTCATTTTTGTATTTATTTTAACTTAATTAATATAAAGTGTCATTATCACTTACAGGTGGCTCTATGGGGTCCAAAAATAGACCCAAAGATGCCCATGGTCGGAAATGTATCAACCAATAAGGTTAGGACACATTTTAGGGTAAATTATTATTATTGTAATATTATTTTTTAACCCTTATTTACCAGATTTACCCTTTAACCATGGTAAATAAAATATTTACCGAAGTAATTATTTAAAATGTCTAAAAATAAAAGTTTCCTATTTAAACAATTTGAACATCATGATTCCAAATATGGAATCCATTTTTTCAAATTCAATACACAGAAGTGACAGATATTAATTTAATATTAATTCCCCTTGTCAAAACAAAAAGCGTGTTTTTAAAATATAATAACTATCAAAAGATTGATACTTTTTTATGTTCGGTTTAATTGTGAAATTATGTCCAATTACCAACATTGTATTAAATGGTAAAAATATAGCCTAAATATACTTTAAAACCACTCATATTCATAATTTATCAATAATAATTATTTTGATTATAAAAGTTGTTTTTAATTAAAATTTAGTAATATTCACTATTCATCAAAATATTAAAGTTATCCAAAAAGTACCAAAATTTCACCTTAGGCTAAATTTGATACTCCGAATCCAAAATTGAAGTCCATTTTGAGAGATAAAATTTCTAAAATTTTAAAAAGTAGGTATTACTATTCATAATGGATACTTTGATTGGTCGTGGTGTGTGTTAGAACTCGAAGTTGCGTACAACACACGCTACTGTATTATTCAAAGAGAAACGTATCGTGGAAGCTCGGGGTGTTACACCTCATTTTACAATGGATTTATTTCATGGTCCTTTAGTTTCCCCTCTTTGTTTTGGTCAACTGGGTCTCCATTGGTCCAGGTAGGTTGGGGTAATCTTTACAACCCTTTGGTTTCAGCTTCTTGATGGTAATTCAGCTACCCAAGACTCTATTTTTGTTATTATATTACTTCCTTAACTGACTCTATAGGGATTTTCTGGCCCTTCCCAATCCATTACCATCTGAGGACTGACCAACGTCCTCAGAATCGGTATTAGAGGGACAATTATGTTTTATTTCGAAGCCTCCCTCATTACTCTAACATTCTAACTAATTGTTTATGTTTATACAGGACATGGTCCTCTTTGGGTTGGTTTCTAGTTTATAATTCAAAAACCTGCCTTCACCACATGATGTACTGGCACATTCATGTCCCTCCTTATACAAACTCTCTCTAGTATACCAGATCCCCCATTTAGAGTTTCTACTATCACTAGGACATACATCCATAAACATTGGCGCCCGGATTTTGACAAACCTCACCATTTAAAATAAGACAAACAGATCCAACAGCGTCCTCTAGAACATGAGTCTTGGCACCTTGACCTTGTCTTATATGAGCTTCATCCTCCCACACATGATCCTCTTATATTCCATCTCCAACTACCTCAATAACTCAAGAATTATCCATCTAAATATGTCAATCTACTTATAAAGCATTCCAGATTTCCAAAATAGAGGCTTTCGTAGGCCCCAAATCACTGTACATCCCATTTGAGACACCCATGTCCTACTTCAAGTGATCGAAGATGTCTGTAACCGTGGATTTGGCCCTCCTCTACCCCGCCTCAAAAATGGTGTTCTTGGTAGAAGCAATCATAATGTGTGAATTAGTGGGTGGAATGGTCTCCTGCGTCATGGGTATAAGGTTCTACTCCTCAGAGTAGATCGATTGAACCTTACCATCATCAAAACCAACCCATAAATCAAGGGTTTTTCTTGAATGAATCTACTCCCTCACAAAAAAACTGAAGCCATGTTCCGAAGATGACCATAGAGACCACAAATATATTTCCATGTTTCATAGCATACCTTTTGGTGATGGAGGATTTCACCTTCAATATTCAAGATAATATTGTACATTGGGAACATCGTCACATCAACTTCATATAAGATCCCCAGAGATACTATATGGAATACGACATTGGTAAGAGAATTAGAGTATAGGTATCGCCCAACCATGTGTTCAATCAACTAGAGAATCACCTGATTCTGGAACGGTAAAGGATATCTTAGGATGGAAATTCAGTGCATAGAGACTAGAGAGTCTCACATAAGAAGGGAGTATAAGGTACAATAGAAGAGGAAAAAATGTAAACATGCTATACATCATGGAGGATAATCCAAATAAAAAAAGGTCATCTTCGATAGAGAAACATATTTGAATATTCATCGCATTTAGATGTCCAACAATCACATGGTTCTTAAAATTCTAAGAAGAGTGAAAAACCTGTCCAAAGCATCAATGGATGAATGTTTCGTACCAAATAGGGCCACTAGATTGAGAAACAAGTGTACTAAATCTTCCATGAACTCTTATGTAGAAACTGGGATGGAGTTAACTCTATTAGTTAAATATTAGATCACAAAACTAACTTTGATTAAAGGAAATATAGGTAAGGAGTACAGGTCAGTGAAAGGGGAGAATAAAGGGTTATAAGAAAGAATTGAAATAAAAGGCAGATCAACCCCCTCCTCATCCTTGGATAACTTTATATGGGTAGTGGCACCGCGTCCAAGACCTACTCCATCAGTGAGATGGTATGTGAGAGGTGAAGAAACATTTTATAACCTTGCAGATGAGTGGACTACATCATTCACTAAGAGATGTGAGTCTCTTTTCATCACCACAACACATATAATATATATATATAACTATATTTAAAGATAAATATGGTATATATTACATTATGATAATTATGTAAATATAAATTATCACTTACCTTCATTCCAAAATGATCTTTGATAATGGAATCATTACTCATTCGTATGTATGGCCTACCATCTCTATGATTGTACCATACATCATTTCAGAAAACCATCATTCATATTTGGTCATAATAGTATAATTTAAGAATAATTATGAAATTTATCTCATGATATGTATTATATAGTTGTCTTAATAATTACCCCTTATACCATGAAAAACCATCCAAAATATTTTTTTACATAAGTTATGAATATATTTAAAATATTCAATGTAAACTTAGTTTATTAAGTAATCATATATATAAAGATAATTATTAAACAAAAATTATTAATCAAATATATGAAATTTATCAATATATTATATAATTAACACAATTTTATTATTTAGGAATACAATGTAAAACCTACAAAGTTAAACTCAATGTAAGGGTCATCATCTCAATATCCTTTAATTGTGTAATGTTTTGATGTTATGAACCTATATTTTATTTTGAAAGGTATACATAGATCCTATGAAATTCTATTTCATTAATTTATATGTTATAAATTTATTTACTTTTTTAATTTTATTCTTTCACGTGGCTTGTGGTTCAAATATTTCCAAAGCGATAAGGAAATATTATTTGAAAAATTCAATTTTAATGTTTTCATTATAACTTTATTTTTATTCCATGTACATTATCATTAAATATGAAATTCTAGAATATTGACGTGAGTGACACATAATACTTCCACAAACTGGTACATCGCATGATATTTGGTGTACCTCCACATATTCCAATGGTTTTCAACTTGTAGGGTTGATCTAATATAAAACATGGGAAGATGACACAGTCTTTATCAATGTATCTCAGCAATAGAAAAAAAATTTCAATATAATACAAATAATATAATAGAATAAAAAATAAATATCAAAAATCAAATGAATAATCAAAAAATATGTAAAATGACTATAATACCATGTAGTATATATGTTAGTCCATATATATGTCATGTTTCTAATGAATACCCAAAATAAATACACATTGAAAACTACCAATATGGTCCAGATATAATTTTGTTTTCCACCCTCCATTCTCCATAATGATTCTCAACTCATACAAATATTATATGGATAAATCTGTTATCCAATCTTCTAAACAATAAATATATTCATGTATTGATAATGAGGCCTTAGTACGATGTGATTTAAAATTAGTTGGTCACCAAAAATTACATATAATGAAATATCCAATCAATTATAGTGTGCTCAATTTTAACAATATTAAATATCAATTGGAACATGTAAATAAATTTCAAATTTATTATTCAATATTCCACCACATTGTACCTGATTTTGATTGTTATGGAGTCTACGCCACACACAAAATGGATTTTACATTTTACTCTATTCATTGAATTTCATTATTGAGTTTAATTTTAACATCCATTTGTGCCATGTAATTTCATTCTAGGTACCATTATTTGCGAAAAAAGTATTATAACTCCGTCATCAATTATATTTCATATATAGGGACCTAGAGCATCATTCTGGAATCCTACATGTATTGGGAGCATATGTCCCTCACTCAAAACACATTTTTCCAATTCACATATAGATATGAATTTGGGGAATTGTGCATCTATTTAGAAACCTATGTTTTCATGGATAATATAACCCTCACCCATAAATAAATAATTACCATTGAATATATATATATATATCAATATTTATCATGTGAAACCTTTATATCAATAATTCATAACATGATTAACCATTTAATTTATAAAACACAAGAATGGTTATTCATTTCATCACAAGGAAAAAAAATTTATAGTTTATATAGAAATGCATTTACCATCGATCATTTCTCATCTCATAAATCATAAGAGGTTAATCTAGTCAACTCTTTAAATATCATTATCAAACACTGAAACATGGTTTTATTTCAATTCAATATACCCATTACTTTATATTTTACATTTAATGAATCACAACTACATGTATATTGGTATGCCACATGGTTTTCCATCATACACTGCCCTATAATCACTAATAAGTCAAACTGAATATGTGAAGGATCTAACAATAAAATGGAAATAAAAAAAACTAACTTAAAACTGCAGTTTCATATCCTTGATACTTGTCAGTACAACTAAAAACATAATATAATTTTCACTGCTCGGGGAATTATCAATTATACCACCTACCTTAGGATTATTGAAGATTTCTCCCCAAAACATTACCCTCAATTCAATATAGAATGGTTAAATTTATAATAGTATAGGATTTTTATGATCAAAACATAGTAATTAAATGAAATGAAACAAGAACCATTAAAAACTAGAGACTGACAATCAATAAAAGTTGGATTCATCCTTCTCCAAAGAGGAAGAATGATTGGAGAGTGAGGAACCTAAACAAAAAAGACATCACATACCAAATTAATGTTGATTTCATTCAATTGAACAAAATTTCACAAAAATGAATTTCAAGAATACTATGAATACTCTATAGAGCCTCCAAGAGTAATGGAAATAGTTTTAGCATGAGAAGGTGTGTATAAGAAAACAAAATAACTGTTTGAGAATTTTTAAATAAAATTTTGTGGTTTTAAATATTTTATGTATAGTTTCCTAGAAGGGTCACATAGTCAGAAATAACGTTCTTCCTAAACATTCACCCATACTATATAGGGATTCACAGTTTTTAATTGAGGAACATGGTTTGTTATACAATGTAAAAACCATGAAAATCCCACTATCACAAGGGTGAATAGTCTACTGGGTTGATTTCATGATATGTGTCATATCCTTGACCTCTTTTCAGGTATTTTTTATCTTATTTTGGTGTATCCTTTACCCTTGGTTTCCCATTGAAAGTTTTAATGTAAGTGGATTTCTTTGGGAGGGTATAACCCTACGCATGGTTGGTGCACAGTCAGTGCTGACCATGTGGCATCCCTGGAAAATGTGTTATAAGAGACATAACATACCACATGACATATACATGACTATTCACCATGTCCCATGTAACCATACCGTGGTCTCTGTATTGACATATCAGTTGGATAGTTACCGCACAATATCCTAAACCGTGCAGAGTAACTATGCGGGTCATCCAGATTATTACAATTTAGGTTTTTATACCCTCTATTATGAGGTTTAACCATGTTTCCCCCTTTTTTATTATCACATAGGTTTTCTATTCCTTGGGATGGCCCACCGTCCTTCCACATCCCATGATGCTCCATTTTTCTGCAGGATATGGGGTCATTCTACTCATATTCTTCCACTAAGTTTCTCATCTCCTTGGTTCCTCCACTATTTTTGGGTTTTCCATCTTCTTTTTCTGTATGTATCTTTTTCTAGCACCAGGGTTCTGATTTAGGATTGATTCATCATATTTATGGGTCTATCTCAAGATTTAGGGTTTGATGTTTCTTCCATATGGTGTGATTGAGGTGTAATAGGAGTTTTGATTTAGGTTTTGGGGATTTCTCCACTGAAGGTAGGTGGATCCATGCCTAATCATTACTTTATGAATTTACATAGATTTATTTTGTTCTTTATCATGTTTAATAATTTATAAATGGGGTTTGAACTATTGGAGTTTGTTTCCTAGAAAAATTACACTTTTAATTATAACAAACACGTGTTAATGGATTTTAATATTAACAAATAAATTATCAATTCATGGTTTTTATTTTATGTGATAGTGCATGTGATAACATCCTAAGGATAGATGTTGTACTAATGGGTCATAGAGGATCGATGATATGATGAAAACCTATGTTCCATAGCACTATTATTGAATATATGTTCTATGGCTGGATGATATTATTATATAGACACAAATGATACTAGACATTAGGGGTGAGGACTCATAAAACATTGAGGCGCCTTATCATGGTGTACTCCCTTGGTAATATCTTCGAGAATATTATGAGAACGATACCTACCAGTAAAAAATACACATTGCATAGTGTCATCGGGTGTTCCTATATGTAGACATATTGGTCCTTAGACATTACGATTATTATTAATAGTTATTAAAATTCACCCACATAGATATATTGATGAAAAATATGATGAAACACTATTCACATCGAGGTAAGATATGTTGGGAGTGTCGCGAGTAATACAAAATTAATTTATAATGTGAGAAATTAATTCTACGTTCTATTATTTAATAGAAGTTGATAACTCATGGCCTATGATGGAATTGTTATTGAATAAATAAATCCATGGCCTAAGTGAGGAAGGGGAATGTTTAATTTTGTGATGTCAATGATACAATAATAAAGTATATGGGTTGATGGCACTAGCATGTAGCCTACATGATTAGAGATTCTAAGATAGAGGGATTACATTACATGGTAAGTATTCATAGGAGGTGAAATGTCATTAGGTTGTTTACTTATTTCTCAGTGGGTCCATTGGCATTGTTCAATATTTTATCCATGGACATTAGGAAGGCTCTATCTAATGCCACCGAGAAAGCGGCCTAGAGGGTCACACAATAAGTTTATTTAAGTATCTCAGTTAAATATTCATTTATCTTTCTAAAGAATGATTATTTCCAATTGTGGTTTGATAATTATTAATGGATTCTCGATCTCATTTATTTCCACACTAGTTATTTGGAAGGAATATATCATGGGAGAAGTAATATATTTATTAATGAATAATGTAGTGATATTTATTTAGGAAATATATAGTAATCATTCAAGTTCAAATAAATTTGTTGAAAGAAATAAAGGAAAATAGAAAAATAAAAGTACCCAGCATGTGGGTTTTCTAGGAATTTTGAGAAATAATAATATTTATCTAATTAAAGAAAAGTAGATGTAATTCGTTGGGTGCATGTAATGTAATAATAATAGTCAAACACTATTATTAGAAATAATGTCTTACTAAGAATAAAATGAAACAAATAAATAACTATCGGTAATTATGTTATTTCATTATTATATATATTATAAATCCCAATAACATTATTCTCATTAAACTTTTCCATTCTTTGTCGTTGTGAAAAATGTGTTGGAATAATTCTCTCAATCCAATAGATAATTACTTTCCAAAAAGTACGCTATCAAGTTATGAGAGAGATCCTCCTCTACCAAATCAAGTAGATCACTTTGGAATATACTCTCAAGGTGATCGAAGGCAGACAATGCAAGTGACGGCTCTTCTGCTCTAGCACTTGGAGATTCCTTCAATGATGCCTAGAGATATGTGATGCATCTTTGGATAACCGTTATAATAATCCTACACCTGTTTTATGTGATGCAATGACAGAGTACATTATATCGTGACAGGATGCATCAAGGGAGAGATAATTTTTAAAGATAATTCCTTTATTTTTATTATTATTAATTATAACCAACAGTTTATGGTCCTCTCTGTGGTTTCAAGAATTCCATATTTCCTTTTCATTATTATTTATATTTCAAAGATCTGGTGTTTTATAATCTTGTCAGATCTCAAATTGATCATTTTTAAGGATATAATTAAGGTAGGGTATACCCATCCCCACACTTCTGGACTCACATGGAGTTTATTCTGCCTCACACACCACGAAGTAGTGGTTCAATGCATCAGGACTGGTCCTCCAAACTCGGACATGTGTGGGAGTTTATCTAGGCATTTATGAATCTTTGTGTTGACTGGGAATAGGTGGCACATTATTTCTAGATTACAGACCATGTATCCCACTGTACATGGCGAGTAGTCCATTCAGGTAAGGGTTGGACCATCTATCCCATACACGGCTTTCCTGAATGGATACTGTGTAACACAGATACTACACGGTATGTGTCCCACTAGACATTCCATTTACTTGAAAGATTTCTGAAGAACAGATACATGTCTGATTCCAAGTCACGTACTTGGGATGGATGGAAAACAATAGTACACACCATGTTGTAGGAACTACTCATCGTGTACTCATCCAAATTACACCGGTTTATAAATATTTAATATTATATTATACAAACCCATGAGATGTGTACCATGGTGCGGGTGTAAATATAGGGCACAAAACGTGATAGGTATTACATACATATGTGTTTAATTTAAAATAAAAAAATGTTCATTTCTAGTCATTGGGTGGTTATGAAAGGGAATTCGTCAGGTTACCTCCAAGGAAAAAGTTATGTACAAAGATGATTTTAAATGAATGTATTTGCTTAAAATTTTTATGGATGATAATCTCAAGGTTATTAAGAAAAGTGTTTAAGATAGATGGATGGATTAACAAATTATAATAATTAATTTATTTGAGTGTGATTTATCATAAAAAATAATGGTTAAAGAATTGAATTCAATTTTTATTTATGCATAAATATCATTGCATGTAAGGATAATCATGATCTACACCCAGACCATTGAATGTGGATGGTTTCATCTAATTTATTTATTTAAATTAAATTTTTTGTCTTATGTGCCTTCTCTTCATTAATATATTGGGCATGAAAGCCAAATGATTCTTTTATGTAAACCCATATTTTATCCTTCACCTATGTGTGAGATAAATCATATCTAATGGAGGGAACTCCCAATCTAGAGGAGGTGAATCAGGTTAAGAGCCAAGGTGAATCCAATCAATGGATATACAAAGGTGGACAGGTGGAAAGCTGTAAAAATGAACCCAATAGGTTCAACGTGTTTCCCCTTAGGTATTGGGTTAGCTTATCTTCCACTTGATAAACTAACTGATAGAACAATCTCATGATCATGCCATTTATTTTATTTATTTCAGTTTCAAGGTTTATCTATTGTGGGTGTGTTGCCACGATCACACAATAAATTAATTAAATAGGAATTCATGATTAAACTAATATAAGGTTAGATTATGCATAAATATTATCTTAGGCATTGTTAATCCCTTGGTTATATCCCATATAATATTAAGAATCATGTATGAAAGATATTTAAAAAGAAATTTATGCATAAGGCTAAAATCTTTCATGGAAATATTAAGTTGGTATACCCTTCCATAATCATGGTTAGAATTGAAGCATAGTTCAAATTGTGTGACCAACCCTAGTTGGGGTTCTTTTAATTATAGGGGAATTATAATATGAGGTTTTGGGTTGAATTGAATTGGTTCAAATCAAGTTTTGACTACAACAGCAGGACCTAGTGTGACCAAGATGCAAAGATATAGGAAATCCAAAATAAAAGGATTCTAGGATTGGGGAGTCCACTCCGTGGATCAAGGAACAACGAGTTAATAAAGATAGAATTTTTCAATACCTGCCTAAAACCCTTTTAGTTTCTTTACCATGCCTAGTTGGGGATATTTATAGGGAAATATGGATTCAATCCACAAGAAGATACAGGGAACTGAATATTCAAAAGTCAATGGTGAGTGTAATTGTATTTGAATAATGTATTGGAAGAATAATAAGAATTAATTTATTTATTTTTCTTGGTTTAATCATGATAAATTACTAAATATTTTTTCATATTAATTTATAGAAATGACATGAAAAATGACCTCAAACATATCATTGAAAACCATACTCGAGAAGGAAAACCTTCTCTATAACACCAAATTTCTGGAGTAGAAGTGGTGCTTACATGTCATCCTCCATCCTAAGAAGAAATTGTATGTACTAGAGGAGTCTTTTATAATTATGCCTAGAAATTTGTCTAGTGATATGGGAAATCCCCTCTATATAAATTATTTATATGATTCCACATATGTCCAATGTTTCATGCTATCGTCCATGTATATAGAGCTCATGGAGCAACATGAAAACCTGGATGCTTATTGCATGATGTCTCACCTTAAGAATCTCTATTAAGATATGGTGTGGTAGTAGAGATTTGAGATATCCAGTACTTTGTTCACAACTATACTGGGAGAGTTTCTCCAAATGGGCATCATGTATTAATGCATATTGGAAACATTGAATGTCTGGACATATTATGGATTGTGTTCCAGGATGAGTTGTGTATAAATCAAATCCTATCATCCCCACCCAAGAACTTGTGTACCATTATTGTCAACTACAACATGATAAATAATGAGAAGAGTATATCATAAATTATGACCTTGATTCACAAGGTAGATAAGGACACGGGGTGTGACAAACCTACAGTTCCTATTATAAATAATAAGTAGAAGAAAATGGAAAAGGTTCTAAGGATTTATAAGCGGTAAAAATCCCCCGATCATCTTCCCTCCAAGAAGGGAAAGATACAGAGGCTTGGAAAAGAATGGAATGCAATATGTTTTCATGTGGAATGGTAGGGCACTAGAAGAGAAACAACACCCAAAATCATGGGGATGCTAAATGTGCACTTTTGATCAAGTGTATTCATTCCATTTATACACATTCGGTATTAGATATGACATGTGGGGCCCACATCATTATTCAAATGTAGGTACCAAGTAGATTTAAATAGATTTTCAGAGGAGAGGTAGATCTTGAGGCTCCCAATGGCATGAGACTGGCTGTGTTAGCCATTGGAGATTACCATCTATCATTGCCAATTGGAATGCTTTTGGCTTTACATAACTGTAATTATGTACCTAGTGTTACCATGAACATAAGAATTGTATCATGTATGGATATGGATTAATTTATTTTCATGATTGGGAATAAGGGTATTTTCCTTTATAAGAACAATGTATGTTATGGAATGACGCACTTAAATAATGATATTTATTTATTAAATTGAAGAAACCAAGTGTTGGAAATCGATAACTATAAAAACTCATGTGTATCATACAAAACCCAATTGTGGAATCCCGAACTCGGTCAAGTAAAAGAGATGTACTTGAAAAAGCTCAACCAAGATGTTTATTTAGACTCTGCTGAGCTAAAACCACTTTATATATGTCGCACTTGTTTAAAATGGAAGATGACCAGACGCCTTTTGGTGGATAGTGTGGAAGGGCCGCATGGATTCTAGGATTGGTACACATGGATGTGTGTGGACCATTTACATTAGATCATAGAGGTGGTTATTCTTACGTCATTAATTTTTCTAATGATTGGAGTAGATATGGATATATATACCTAATGAGATATAAGTCAGATTACATGGTGAATTTTATGGAATTAAAAAATTAATTATATAAATATCTTGGTAAGAAGATAAAGAAGCATTGATCATATCAAGGTGGAGAATATCTGAACAATTAGTTCATCGACCTTTTGTGGTAGTCTGGAAATATATCTTAACTTACTCCTCCTTATACACCACAGTGTAATGTTGTTATTAAAAGGATGAACCACACCTTGTTGGACATGGTGAGGTCGATGATGGGTCATGAAGATCTTCCATTATCATTTTGGGGATATAAATTATAAAATAATGCATACACATTAAACCGAGTACCAAATAAAGCGGAAAATTGAATTCCCTCTGGGTTATTGAATAGAAAAAAACCCATCTTGTCTCACACATTTGTATGGGGATGTGATTCATTTGTTAATGCCTTCTCAAAAAAACTAGTGCCATGGGGCACAAAGTTTACAATTATATGATATCATAATTAAATTAATGGATTTTAAATATATAACCCTTCAGAAGAAAAAGTGATTGTCTCCAGAAAAGTCATCATTCTTCAGATGGAGCACATCCTAAAAAGGGATAGTGGGGGACAGATTAACTTTGACGATGATTGTTCTCATGATACAAAGGATTTGGTATGGGAACATGTTCCAATGGTCCCCATGGAAGATGTTCCAAAAACACAAGTACTGCGTAGGATCTCAAGAGAGGTAAGGAAACCATAGAGATTTTTTTCCTAGTCACCAAGAATGGTGAATCATTTTTGATGGAAAATGATGAAAATTTCACTTAAAATAAAGTAGTAGAGAGCTTTGGATATGAAAAATGAATATAATCTATGAATTCTGAGATGGATTCCATGTATCGGAATCAATTTTGTGTTCTAGTGGATGAGCCAGGTGATGTAAATCATGTTAAATGAAAATGGTTATTCAAGAGAGAGTTGGTCATGGAAGGTCAAGTGAGCACCTATAATTAAAGGTAAGTGGATAAAGGATTTATACAACATCAAATATTTGATTATGGTGGAACCTTCTCTCCGTTTTCAATGTTTTAATTCATAAGGATCAAATTTTCTATAGCAGCTTACCGTGACTACTATATTTGGATGATGGATTTCAAAACAACATTAATTAACGGAAATTGTAACGAATATGTATATATGACACAACTGTAAGGGTTTGTGACAACAGGTGAATCCAAACAGTTTTTTATGTTGTGGAAATCCATTTATGGAAAAATTAAATCATCAATGTACCGGAACATTCGATTTGATAAAGCAATAAATGAATTTTGGTTTCGTTAAGAATGAATTTGAGCCATGCGTTTATAAGTTGTTTAATGGGAATTAGGTCATTATCCTAGTAGTATATGATGATGAGATATTACTTATTTGAAATGATATTCTAGTCTTGTAGTCATTTATGGGATAGTTTAACAAGTGTTTCTCCATGAAAGACTTAGGTGAAAATTTCTTCATTCTAGGGATCAGGATTATTCGCAATAGATTCAAGAGAATGGATGGATTATGTCAGGGTACATACATTGACCAAATACAAAAGAGATTTACTATAGAACAATCCAAGAGGGGATTGGTTCCATTATCACATGGTCTGCATCTTTCTATGAGAATGTTTCCCCAAACACAACAAGAGAACAATAGGATAGTAGGATACCATAAACATCAGTATATGATCCATCATGTATTCCAAGTTATGTACGAGTATTGATGTTTCCTGTGCAGTAAGCCAGGTAGGATGATATCTAACAGATCCAAGAGAACATAATTAGACTGCTGTTAAGACAACCCTCAATTGTCTGAGAATAACTAAGGATATGTTTCTGGTGTTTGGAGATGACGAGGAGCCTGTCATTATAGAGTATGTTGCTGATGTTTTTAGATAGATCATAATTATCTGAAGTCACAATAAGGATATTTTTCTATCTCAAATGTCATGACCCGTCCTAGTGGGGCCCAAGCCGCAACTCCCTAAGTTCACCTCCAATAGGCAAGGGGCTGGTGACTAGCACCAATTAGGCATACTACTAACATGGGAGACATTTCCTATAAACCTGTACACATGCACACACATCTCCAATCACAAAAATCTGAAAATTAAAAACTAGTAAAATTGGAAAAGATACATGCATACACTAAAACCCAACAACAGAGTACAATAGGAAAGTAATGTGCAAGAAAGTAAACCATGGGCCAAATGTACAAGCCCACCAGAAAGAAATTCTATAACAAAGTCCAACCTATAAAGAAAGGTGATGGGACTGCAGTCTATAGCTATAGGAACACACCTCGGCCTGTCTGATCTCACTTTGTATCATCTAGTCCTGGTCCGCCCAGAATCCTGTCGAAGGCTCACTCGACTGCACAAGACACGACACGTGTGGGAAAATCCCATACAGTGGTGAGTATAAAAATATCCAGTAGGACACCCCAAAAACAAAAAGGAATACAACAGAGGAAAATGCCACAACAAAATGTTACAATCATCTCTACACAGTATATGTCTACTGAACACATAACAAGAATTTCCAGATATACTGAAACATAAACGACCATCGTGATACTGCCACTAGGATCCAGCTCGAAGATTCCACTAAGCCTACCATCTGGAGAACACACTCCTAAGTTTGAAGAGAGAGATACGAAGTACTCGTTCATTGAGAACACAATCCACATGTAATTCCCCGACCCTAGATACCCAGAGTTGGTGCATTATTACATAACATTGGCATGATCACAAGAATGATCAAGTCTTGAATGACCGATTAGTTTAGTAGCCTTGGAATAACTACATACATTAATAAGTTTTACATTACATCATAAAATGAAAACTAAAAAAATATAGTATCCCTAGTCCACACTCTTATCCCCTCATACTATCCCTACAGGTCATTCATAAAATACTTATTCACATCCTGGGAAAAATAAAACATAGAAAAGGGGTGAGCTCAAATGCCCAATAAGGATAACAATATAGCGGAAACATTCATAAATAAGAATAAACATTTAAGATAATGTATAACTAAAACAAAATCCTTTTAAACTTTAACTTCAACATAGTATGGAAAAAATAAAATGAAATAATTCCATTTACGTATTCACATGGATATTCTACTAATCGAATAATCACATGCAATATCAATAACCACTTTCATAATGATGTAATGCATAAATCCAGACGATCATACCCACATAGCCAAGGTCTCGTTCCAAGAATACAAATAAAATTCTGTCATGTCCCTATGCCAAGACACTAGTTTGTCTCATGAGACCTACCGATGCATCGAGGAGCTATATAGGCCTCCACCCATCACTTATTAAGTCTAATGCATTCCTCATATGAACAGGTTTAAGCATAAAATAAACATTCGTATTAAAACTAGCATACAAAATGTCAATAATTTCACCATAAACCATGAATGGTATAAAAATAACACATCCACAGTCAAACATATCGCAAAACCATCAATACAATATGGAAGTTTTGTATCATAATAAATCAACTTCAAATAAGCTTAAAATCCATCAAAGGATGTTAACAAAGATGAAATCAAAACTGTTTGAGAGAAATATCTCTTTTTTTGAAATCATTTAAAAGCCACATAATTATAAAATAAAGCATTTAAATTGAAAATATTCTTATAATATTGTAAGGTAATCTTCAACTATTTTATAACGACGAAAAATAGCCGCACCATCCGTATAAGTTAAAAACTACATTCTTACCTTAATTATCTCAAAAAGGTTAAAAAGGACCTTATTTGGAAAATGACAGAAATATTCCTTAATAAACATCTTATAAAAATTCAAACAAGGGTATAAATGACTTTATCCCATATTCTGTAAAATAGTAATAATTTTTTTGAAAAACGTTTTTAAGAAACATGGATGTGGATGATAAAGAAATCTCAGTAGATTATTACGTATAAACAACCTCGGATAATGAAGAGATTGTAAAATAAAACCTTACCTTGTACTTTTCCTTGGTTCAGGGTAGGATAACCTCCTATATAATGGTGAAATAATTGTTATTAAATTATACCATAATCATATACATTAATATGATATCATATGTGATCTTTTAACATTGCTTTGTTAATAATATCATATAATTATCTTCGTTTCGGGTGTTAACTTACTCGTTTTCTGTTATATGTTTTGTTACATAAGCCATGTTTTTTAAGGATAGGTTATATCTTATTCATATCCATAATTATATCAAGTCCTTAAACATTATTTTTAATTATCAAATGAGAATTATACTTGAATGGATACGACGGAGAATGAATCTCATCGCGTTCGTGTAGACAGTAGTCTGTACGTACGAACGAGGGACAATATCATTATTTTGATATTAAAATAACATATAATTGGATATTATATAATATATAAAGAATCATTATCATGTTATATTTATTATTTACATGAATTACACATCATTATTATACCCATCCAAATAATAATGTTTTGAATAAAAATTACACCACGACGTGGAGACGGTAAGCCGTACGTACACACGTATGGGGACATGTCATTAAAAGGACGGATAGAATACTGAAATATGGTTTTACAATTTTTATAATAACATAAATATATATATAATATACTAGAGTTATTATTTTATAATTTTAATAACAAAAAAGAAGTGGAAGAAGAATGGAACTTGAAAAAGGGTGGTGAAATCATTACCGGTTTTTCGGGTTCTTCCTTTTGATTTGATCAAAAGGGCTCCATAGGTTGGATTTATGACTAAAGGAAGGACTCTAGGATGAAGTGAGGGAGGTTGAGAGAGTAATTGGGTATGGGTTGGCCAATCCAAAAGGCTTTTAAGGTGTGAATTAATGAGAAGGGGCAGTTCCCTTTTATAAGAGGGTGAGGGTCACCTTTGGAAAAGCTAGAGATATTATTTTATAATAAATTCATATTAGGTTTCTAATGGATCCAAAGTGGATTATTTAGAGGTTAAGGTGGGGATAGGTCAAAAACCACTCAAAAAATAGAATTTAGTCAGGTTTGAGACACTATATTAACCTTATCATTAAGTATTAACTCTTAGTTAATTAGTTTAACTTTTACAATTTCCCTTTATATTTTTATATTATATGGTTAATAAACATACTATATACATCCAAGATACCCCCATGTAGTCAAGTAATGATACACCTATCATGATATAAGTCTCTTTGACGAACCTTTGATTTTTCATAAATTTAATATCAATTAATAATATAATATTTTCTTTAAAAACACTTTTATGTCAATTTTGACACTATTCAATAATTGATTTTTTAAAAACTCATAAAAGAATTATTACTTCTAAAAAAGTTAATTATATCACTCCTAACATTCGTTATTAACCTATAAAATTATTGGTATTTATAAAAAGTCTCAAATTCAATTTATTTGGGTATTTATAATATCAATTATTATAATTTTTCACTATTATGGTAATTACTTCATCACCATTGTGTCATTATTAAATTAACTTATATAATGTATAAAAATTATAAATAAACTAACATTATGTGGGAAATCTTTTTATCTTTCTAATGGATATTTATAGTCAAAAATACAACATATATAACCCTATGTAAAAAATGCTTCTAAAAGATATATGCTTATGTCATTTTTGTATTTATTTTAACAAAATTAAAATAAAGTGTCCCTATCACTTACAAGTGGCTCTATGGGGTCCCAAAATCTACCCAAGATGCCCATGGTCATAAATGTATCAAAAAATAAATTTAGGACACGTTTTAGGGTAATTTTTATTTTTATAATATTATTTTATAACCCTTATTTACTGGATTTACCCTTTAACCATGATAAATAAAATATTTACCGAATTAATTATTCAAAATTTCTAAAAATAAAAGTTACCTATTTGAAAAATTTGGACATCCTGATTCAATATATGGAATCAATTTTTCCAAATTCAAAACACAGAAGTGGCAGGAATTAATTTAACAATAATTCCCGTTGTTAAAACAAAAAGCGTGTTTTTAAGAGATAATAACTATCAAAAGATTGATACTTGTTTACATCCGGTTTAATTGTGAAATTATGTACAATGACCAAAATTGTATTAAATGGTAAAAATATATTCTAAATATACTTTAAAACCACTAAAATTCATAATTTATGAATATAAATTATTTCGATTACAAAAGTTGTTTTTAATTAAAATATAGTAATTTTCAATATTCATGAAAATATAAATGATATCCAAAAAGTTCCAAAATTTTACCCTAGGCTAAATTAGATTTTATGAATCAAAAAATGAAGTCCATTTTGGGAGATAAAATTTATAAAATTTCAAAAAGTATGTATTACTATTCATAACGGCTAGTTTGATTGGTTGTAGTGTGTGTTAGAACTCGAAGTTGTGTACAACACACGCTACTATTTTATTCAAAGAGAAGCGTACCATGGATGTTTGAGGTGTTTCAATGAAAATTTTTGATGTCCCCATTCTAAAAAGTAAATTTATTTAGTCAAATTGAGTATATAAAAGTTTAAAATATTTGATTAAAAAAATGGTTTCACTATTAAATGATGGTAAAAGTGCATTTTTTGAAAAATACTTCTTTTATCTAAAAAATGAATTTCTTATTACACTATGTCTAAGAAACTAATAATATAGATTCTAAAATTATAAGGATTATATAATGTTTATAATTTAGTTAATACTATACATAACCTCTTTTGAACATCTTGTTTGGTAAGTCATGCTACGCATGAACTCGGTGTTGCGTGTAGTGCAAGTTATTGAATTATTTTTAAGAAATAACACACTAGGAATTATTGGGGTGTTACACCAAGAGTAACTTGAGATCATGATGCTCATATAAGGATCACAGCCAAGTCATGGGGTGATTCCGACAACTCAGTCTGAGCTAATCCACTAAGCAGTGGATCGATGCTCAGGTAAAGTTGGTCACGTCGATACAAAGAACTCTACCTAGGTTTCCAAGAATAAATAGAGGATCCGAATCTAAGACTAATAAAGGGGATTCAAACAACTATATTCAAGAAGTTCTAATGAAGGGATCATACTCCTGTATAAAAGAAATGATACCAGAACCTTTCGGGGATAACCAAGGGCACGAACCCTAAGAACCAGTCCAAGTCACATAAGACAAGTGGATCAAGCCATGAAGAAAAGGTTACAAGGCATGTAGTTTGGTTACACGTCGTCTTATTTCACCCTGGGTACTACCCGTGTATATGGCCCATTGTATTCATTCAATCCATGTAAAACCAAACTACACGACATGTAGAAAAGGTACATGATGTGTTCCTGGACCCCAGGTACTTCCTGGTTAGTCGGCCCATGTCATTCGGCATGTTAGATGGAAAGAAACTACACGGCGTGTAGAAGAATCACACACCGTGTCCGAGAACCTGGGCTCGCTCTGTGTACGCCAGCAATGTGCCAGTACACATTCTTTGCCTGTGTCTGTGTCGCCTTCCCGTGTACCAGTACACGGGGTATCCCGTTTATCTGGCTGGGTCTGGTCGGGGAGGGGTATACACGGCGTGTCCTTGGCTGTGTACCATGCCCGTGTTCATGTACTCCCGAAGTACATGCCATGTAATATCACCGACGAACACACGACGTGTAGCATATACTACACGGTGTGTAGTTGGGAAATTTCCAGAATGTCGTCTTCCTCCTCGTGCTTCGGCCGATCCTCAGCATTTTGATCCAACCACCCGATCATCACGAAACTCCAGATTTGGGGTCGTTTCACCCCTAAGAAACTAATTCCATCGATTTGGGGCTTCCGATCGGCCTTGAAAATGAATCCTGATCAATCCGCATGAAAATTCTCAAAGAACAGGAACATCCGAACCACGTCGATTGGTCTGTTGCCATCATCATCTCACCTCTGTTAGGTCGTCTCGATGTTGGATCATTGATTTCAGATCATTGTGCCAACAAACTAGCGTGAAACGATGGATTTTTCCCAAGAACGCGAAGAATGTGCTTGAAGAACGCATCGGAATCGGGAGAGAAAAACAAAGCAATCGAGAGGGACACAGCTCGATCGATGTTTGTGTCAATCTTAGTTCGTCACCGTTAGAAGGGTTGAACGAAAACCAAAACAACTCAAGAATAAAAATCCCACGATTCCTGCAAATATCTCATCTCGCATGAATGATCAATCTGCGGGATTATCTGTTCATGGATTAGTCCGCATTCGTTATGGAAATCAAAAACGGGGAAGAAATAATCACAAAAAACATCTTACCTAGATCTGTGGTGTTAGATGGTGATGATTCGGTCGCTGCATTGTCGTCGCCGGAGAAAATCGTCATGAACCGTCGTCGCCGCATTATGGGGGTCTTCTCCAGAGCTCTCCAGAGAAAATCAGGTTTATGGGAATTATAACCATGACCCTCCCTGCAAAATCTCTATTTAAAAGAATAAAATATTTCATTGTAACAAGGGTTTAAATAAAATATTTTAATAAAATATTTTATTATGGTTACGTCCATAATACAGATTTCACCACCAACCTGCGCTGGCCAAAGTTAGGCCTCGCCTAAGGTAAAATCAATGTTCTGAATACAACGGTGCCCTCAAATTTCAGATCTGAGCACCCGTTCAAGAGTAATTCCATTTTTTCAGGAAAACTGCATGCACGCATTATTTAATTATTGAATTAAATTCAAACATTTATTCCGGGATCACCTGGCCTTGGAACTGCACACCGCCTCAGAGCCTGGTCTTGAATTAATTCCCATATAATATTAAAATAATACATTGAAAAATCCAGGACATTACATCACACCCACCTTAGAGCTTTTATGTCCCCAAAAATCCAAAACAAAGGCTACTCAAAATGATGTGGGTACTGCACGTGAATCTGAGCTGCCTGCTCCCTCGTGCTCTCCTGGAGATTCCTGTGCTGCCACCAGACACACACCAAGGGAATAGATCACCCACAAAGGATCTTCTCATATCGATCCTTGATCTCCACTGGGTACTCAGCAAAGGTCGCTCCATCATCGATGTCCAGCTCTCCCCAGTCTGTAACATGTGATGGATCATGCACATATCTCTGTAGCTGTGGCACATGGAAGACGTTGTGTACCCGTTCCATCTGAGGAGGTAGAGCCCAGCGATATGACACCTCACCAACTCTACTCAGAATCAGAAAATGGCCAATGAACCTCGGAGATAGCTTTCCACCTCGGCCCAATCTCTGCAATCCCCGTCGAGGTGAGACCCGAAGGAACACTTGGTCTGCCTCCTCGAACTCCAAGGGCCTTCGACTCCTGTCGGCATATGACTTCTTCCGTCTTTGTGTAGTATTCATACACTCCTGGATGACCCAAACCTTCTCTATAGTAGATCTCACCATCTCTAGGCCCATGTAGGCTGACTCTCCTAGGTTAGTCCAGCAAAGTGGCGACCTGAAAGTTCGCCCGTACAGAGCCTCGAATGGTTCCATGCCAATAGTGGAATGATAACTGTTGTTATAAGAAAATTCCACCAGTGGTAGGGGATCCTCCCAGCTATGACCAAAGTCTGGAATAAAATCTCGAATCATATCCTACAAGACCTAGATGGTCCACTCTGTCTGACCATCAGTCTGGGGATGGAACGATGTGATCAAGCGTAATTGAGTCCCAAAAGCCTCCTAAAATCCCTTCCACAATCGGGATGTGAACCGAGCATCACAATCTAAGACAATCGTGTATGGAACACCCTGAAGTCAAACTATATCCTGCATGTAGAGGCGTCCAAAGCTCTCCACTGAACTCTGCATCCGTATGGCTATGAAGTGGGCCGACTTGGTGAGTCAATCAATGATCACCCAGATGGCATCGTGTCCCTTGGACGTACGTGGTAGACCCGTCATGAAGTCCATGGATATCCCGTCCCACATCCACTCTGGCACCTCAAGGGGTTGAGTCAAACCTGCTGGCACCTGATTCTCAACCTTTACTTGCCGACAAGTAAGGCAGCAAGAGACGAACTCTACCACATCCTTATTCATTAATGGCCACCAGAACTGACGTCGTAGGTCCTTATACATTTTTCCTATGCCCGGATGCACTGCATAAGGGGATGTATGAAACACCCTCAAAAACTCCTCCCATAACATCACTGGTACTAATGTGAACCCTATGAAAAGAAAAACATGTTCCCCACCTACTAAATATCCATCAGAAGCATTACCTATGGATATCTGAGCACGTAGAGCCTCACATCTAGCATCCTTGCATTGTGTTTCCCTGACACGTTGTAAGAGTGGAAGGGTAACAACCATCGAATGATGGTAAGCTCCCTCATCTTCTCCAATGAAGGATAGCTGTAAGGAGGCCAAATACCTCATCACCTCATCCAGCAACAGGGAACTGGATTTCCTACTGAGAGAATTTGCCACCACTTTCCCCTTCCCAGAAGTATAAACAATCTCAATGTCATAATCCTAGAGGAACTCAATCAATCGCCTCTATCTCAAATTCAGATCCCTCTGAGGAATGATATATCTGAGACTCTTGTGATTATAGTAGATGGTAAACCGCTCTCCCATCAGGTAGTTCTGCCACATCTTCAATGCAAAGACTACCGCTGCCAACTCAAAATCATGGGTCGCGTAGTTCTACTCGTGTGGCCCCAACTGACGTGAGCCATATGCAATCACTGGTTGCCTCAGCATCAAGACAAAACCAAGCCTGGTTCATGATGTGTCTCAAAATACTACGTACTCGACACCCTCCTCTAGTAATCTCAGGATTGGGGCGCTCCTCCAACTCTATCTCAATAGATGGAAAATAGAAACTTGTAACATCTTCTATGCCAAGGGCTAGGCTAGCCAACTGAGGTGAAATCGGTTGTTACCTCCTTTGCACGAGTCCATCCTATGCTGCATGGGTCTATCGTTCACCAAAAAAAGAGAAACTTATTCCGTCACTACGGACACACCACACCCTTATCCTAAAACAGTCGATATGGGCATGAACACTGGATAGCCAATCCATACCAACAATGACATCGCAAGACTCGAAGCTACCACCAAGGTGTTCCTACCAAAACTCTCACCTCCAAGGGTCCAAGTCACACTATCTACAGAAGTGTGTGATCTATGAATCCTCTCCAGTTGGTGTTTCTAAGAATAAGGGTCGAGTCAGAGGCTCAATTGAAATCTCAAGGTCTCACACAAGATAAGCAGCCAGAATCGAATAAATAGCACATGTGTCTATCAATACGGAAGCCAAAGTAGAAAAGACACATATAGTACCTCTAATCATTCCAGGAGTACCTAGGTCATAAACCACTGCCGCCTGCAGCTGTCCCTACCTCTATCCACCAGCTCTCTGGGCCTGGGGTGGACCTCTTGGGGGTGGTGGTGGAAAAGCGTCAAAACACAGATCACCTCCAGCTGTACTTCGAGCTCCCTTACCACGTCTGCCACCCCACAGATCTGTCTACTCCACACATTTCCTCTCCCTCGGTGGTCCATCCACTAATCCCATGTCAGTAGTACGGTGGGTCGGACATTCCCGAGTGAGATGTCCCCTGCCATCACATGAGTAGCATCACCTCTCTCGAGGATGGCTGGATGCACCCTGGGAACCCTGTATAGTAGATCCCATGTCCTAGTATCTCATATGAAAACATATCACACGTCTGCGTCCCTAACGCCGGCTCCCTGCTTCCAAGGTTTCTGCTCCAGCTCGCCCACTACTGACATCTGTCGGCTGTCTCTGCTCTGCCAAGAAACTCTTGACCACCAGAGCCCGCATGAGCACCCAAACATAAGTAGGAATGCTAATAGGGATGATTCTAGCTCAAATATCCCTGTGCAAGCCTCGCTCAAAATTCCGAGCTCTGAAGTACTGATCTCTGACCATATCCATCGAGTACCGCGAGAGGTTGGTAAATCTCGATGAATAGACAGCCACCGTCATGGTTCCCTACTGAATCTGAAGAAGCTCCTGTATGTGTATTGTTCTTAGGGTAACTAATGAAACATACTCTCTGAATAGACGCTCATACTCCGACTAAGAATGTCTCGCCACGTCGTGAGTCTGGATAATCAATCTCCACCATCGTCCTGCTGATCCCTACAAAAGGCTCCCTTCTAGGATCACCATCTGGTCTGCCGGAGTCCTGACCAAATGGAAGACTCTAGTCACCGCCTCAAGCTAGCCCTCTACTTCCTAAGGGCTAGACTCACCTCGAAACCTGAGGGGTCTCTGTCTTTGAAACTCATAGAGTGTGCTCATCCAGTGCTCCACCTCCACTGGTACAGCAGGCAGTAAACACTGCTCCACAGGTGGGGGGATAACTGGCACACCAACTGGTGGTAAAACTGGGGGATCTTGTCATTCTATCAAGGATTCATCAATGAGGGGGTCATCCTCATGATCGAGCTGCTGGATCCTAGCGGGTTCGCGGCGCAAAGGCATTCCTATAAATAAACAAGACATATCTTAGTCAGTGAGTATATCTGGAGAGTTGACTCAAGAAGGAATGGAAACCACAACCCATTCCTATATGATGTATGTACCATTATTCTCCCTGCAACTAGGGTTCTCATGTTCCGAGTCAAAAAGAATGTTATCAGAGTCATGGTGTATGGATACGTCGGCCGCCCACACCAACACTGGGGTTCCGGGCCTAAAATCCGAACTCGAAACACTTAACACTGTTGCCCCATACCAACTCACAGACTCTCGATCCGGAGGTAGAACCGACCACCTCTAATACCACTCTGTCATGACCCGTCCTAGTGGGGCCTGAGCTGCAACTCCCAAAGCCTGCCTCCAATAGGCCAGGGGCTGCTGAATAGGACCGTGTAGGCATACTACCAACATGGGAGGCATTGCCTATAAACTTGTACACACGCACACACATCTCCAAGACCAGAAAGCTGAAAAGTAAAAATTACTAAAAACGGAAAATATGCATGCATACACTAAAACCCAACCACAAAGTATGATAGGAATATAAAGTGCAAGAAAGTAAACCCTGGGCCAATGTACAAGCCCACTAGAAAGAAAGTCTGTAACAATATACAACCTGTAAAGAAAGGTGGTGGGACTGCAGTCTGTAGCCGTAGGAACACACCTCGGCCTGTCTGATCTCACTGTGTACCGTCCGGTCCTGATCCGCCTTGAATCCTGTCAAAGGCTTGTTCCTCTGCACAGGACACGACACGTGAAGGAAAAGCCTGTGTAGGGGTGAGGATCACATTACCCAGTAGGACACCCTGAAAACACAAAGGAATACAACAGAGGAAAATGCCACAACCGAAAGGTACAGTCATCTCTACACAGTATATGTCAACCAAACATATTACAAGAATATCCAGATATACTCAAACATAAACGACCATCGTGATACCGCCACTATGATCCAGCTTGAAGATTCCACTAAGCCTGACATCGAGAGAACACACTCCTAGGTCTGAAGAGAGAGATACGAAGTACTCATTCTAGGTGAACACACTCCATAAGTACCTTGAGGACATGATGCTCAGATGAGGATCACATCCAAGTCATGGGGTGACTCCGACAACACAGTCTACGCTAATCCGATAAGAAGAGGATCAGCGCCTAGCTAATGTTGGTCACATTGATACCAAGAACTCTACCTAGGGTTCCCAGAATGAATAGAGGATCCGGCTCTAAGTCTCATAAAGGGGATTCCAACAACTCTATTCAGACAGTTATGCTGAAGGGATCTTACTTCTGTATAAATGAAATGAAACCAGAACCTTCCGGGGATAACCAATGGCACGAAACCTAAGAACAAGTCCAAGTCACAGAAGACAAGTGGCTCAAACCATGAAGAAAAGGTTACACGGCATGTAGTATGATTATACATCGTGTTCCTTGACCCTGGGTACTACCCGTGTAAACGGACTATGTCATTCATTCAAGCCATGTAAAACTAGACTACACGGTGTGTAGAAATGGTACACGACATGTTCCTTGTCCCCGGGTACTGCCCGTGTATTCGGCCCATGTCATTAGGCTTGTTGGATAGAAAGCAACTAAACTGCGTGTAGAAGTATGACACGCCGTGTCCGAGCACCTGGGCTTGCTCCGTGTACGCTGGCCATGTGCCCATGCACTGTCTCTGCCCGTGTCAGTGTCGCCTGCCCGTGTACCAGTACACGGGGTATCCAGTGTATCTAGTCGGGCCTGGACGGGGAGGGGTATACACAGCGTGTCCTTGGTCATGTACCCTGCCTGTGTCCGTGTACTCCTGGAGTACACGCCATGTAATCCCGCCGACGAACACATGTCATGTAGCCCATTATACACGGTGTGTAGTCGGGAAATTTCCAGAACGCCGTCTTCCTCCTCGTGCTTCGGCCGATCCTCCGGATCTTGATCAAACTCCCCAACCATCACGAAACTCTGGATTTGGGGTCGTTCCGACCCTACGAAACTGATTCTGTCGGTTTCGGGCTTCCGATCGGCCTTGAAAACACATCCCGATCAATCCACATGAAAACGCTCAAAGAACGGGAAATTCTGAACCATGTCAATTTGTCTGCCGCCATCATCGTCTCACCTCCATTAGGTTGTCTCGTTGTTGGATCTTCGATTTCAGATCTTTGCACCAACAAACGAGCACACAACGATCGATTTTCCCCAAGAACGCGAAGAACGTGCATGAAGAATGCGTCGGAATCGAGAGAGAAAAAAACAGCAATCGAAATGGAAGAACCTCGATCGATGTTCGTGTCGATCTTGGTTTGTCACCGTTAGAAGGGTTGAACGAAAACCAAAACAACTCAAGAATAAAAATCCCACGATTCCCGCAAATATTCCATCCGACAAGAATGATCGATACACGGGCAAATCTGTTCATGGATTAGTCCGCGTTCAACGTGGAAATAAAAAATGGGGAAGAAAGAATCACAAACAACATCCTACCTGGATCTGCAGCATTCAGTGGCGATGATTCGGTCGCCGCGTCATCATCGCCAGCAAAAATCATCAAGAACCATCATCGTCGCGTCAGGGGGGGTCTTCTTCAGAGATCTCCAGAGAAAATTAGGGTTATGGGAATTGTAACCCTGACCCTCCCTGGGAAATCTCTATTTAAATGAATAAAATATTTCATTGCAACAAGGTTTTAAGTAAAATATTTTATTAAAATATTTTATTATGGGTACATCCAAAAGCCATATTTCACCACCGACCTGTGCCGACCGATGTTAGGCCTCGCATAAGATAAAATCACTTTTCTGAATGCAATGATGCCCTCAGATTTCTAATCTGATCACCCATTCTGGGGTTATTCCATTTTTTCCGAAAAAACGAACGGGTGTGTTATTTAATTATTAAATTGTAATCAAACATTTGTTCCGTGCTCACCCAGCTTCGGAACTGCACGCCACCTCAGAGCCTGGTCTCGAATTAATTCTCACATAATATTAAAATAATACATAGAAAAATCTGGGACATTACATCAATAGAGGATATGTGTGATGGAAGAGTTCAAAGTACCTAGTTGTCACTGATTATATAGATAAGTACAAAAATATAGTGGTTTATGATGTAGCCATGGAAGCCATCAATATTCAGAAAATTGTCCATGAGATTGATGTGGTGACTTGTATTATAGACCCTATAAATTATATTCTGATAATACTACTGCGATGGATCTTGAAAAAGAACCAATTTCACGTCAATAAAAAAAGAAAAATAATTGGAAGTATCAAATCTTGATGTATTTATATCAAATGGGTGATGTTAGAGTGAGTAGAGTGTTTAGATAAGAGAATGTGGCATATCCAATGATAAAGGCCAATCTGAGTAGAATAATGAATATCTTATGATATCTTGAGGGTTAAATGTTGTTTGTAGTTAGCTCAAGTCCAAGTGGGAGTATGTTGGAGTTGGTTTCCTAGAACCAACTACTTTTTACTTATGATAAACTTATATTCATGGATTTGAATATTAATAATACCTTATCACATCTTTACTGTTCTTTAGTGTGACAATTCATATGATAGTGTCCTAAAGATTGATGTATCACTAAAAGGTCAGAGAGGATTCCCTCTATGACACGAACCTGGAAATTCCATATCAATATTCTTGAATATATTCTCTAGGGATGGATGATGTTATTAGATGGTCAAAAATAATATAGTCTATTAGGGATGAGTAATGATAAAACATTGAGGAAACTTCTCTTGGTGTAATCCCTTGGTAATTTCCATGAGGATATCATGCGAACGAAACCCGCCAGTAGGAAATCCACATTTCATAGTGTCATTTTATGTTCACATATATATGTGTGTATTGGTCATTAGACTTTATGATTATTATTAATATGTTTTATAATTCACACACATAGATGTACGGAAAAAAATTGTAACTTCACACTGTTCATAGCGAGATTGGATATGTTGTGTGCATCATGAGTAATACTACATTAATGAATAATGTTAGAATGTAGTTGTCCCTTCTATTCCATAATGGTAGTTGATAAATCAGCCCCTCTGATGTAATTTATATAAACAAAATAAATCCATCTCCATGGTTAGGAATGTGAATGTTCAATTATGATAAGTCAAAGAATGAATATTTGATTACATGTGTTGATTGAATTAACCTTAAACCTTTTTGATTGGAGATATCGAGACAAAGGGATCACCTAACACGATAAGAATTCGTTGGAGGTGAGATATCATTTCTACATTAAATTCTTTCTCTATGGGTTCTTTGGTGTGTTTCTAGAATCTAACCTTTGACTTTCTGGAGGCTCAGCCTAATGACACTAATAAATAGGACTATAGGTTCACACACTAATTGTATCCAAGTATCTCATTTAAATATTATTTTAACAAGTTTAAAAATGATTATTTCCGATTGTGGTTTAATAATTATTCAAGGATGACTGGTTATATTTATTTTGACACTATTTATTTAATATAATGTATTTTGGGTAAAATAATATATTTATTTTCAAATAATGCAGTGATATTTATTTTAGACTTAAATAATCACTATTCAAGGATAAATAATTATGGTGGAGGAAATAGAGGAAAATCAAAAAAAAATTACACACCTTGAATATTATTATACTAGTTGGCTATGATTTTGGGAATTTTATAGAAATAATATTATTATTTAATTATATAATATAAGGTGTAATTCACTAGGTGATTATAAAGTATTAATAATAGTAAAATGCTATTATTAGTCATGGGGTCTTACAAAAATTAAATAAAATAAATAATACTTATGGGTAATTATCTACATTCTTTTTTATAAGTATTACAAATTATAATTAAATCATTCTCATTAATCCTAGCCATTTGTTGTGGTTGTGTAGAATAGTTCTGAAGAAATTGCTCAAACCAAGAGAGAATTACTTTCCTCAAAGAACTCTCTCAAGTAATGAGTGAGATCCTCCCCCACTGGATCAAAGAGAGCACATTATAAGTGTCTCTCAAGGATATATAAGTAGGACATCACATGTGAAGGCTATTATGCACTAGAACATGAATAATCCTTCATTGAAATCTACAGATACGTCGAGCATGTGTGGATCACTTCTAGAGGAATCCAACACTTGGCTTCTGCTATGTAATGATGGATCACTTCAGAATGTTACCGGAAGAATCAATGGTGAGATAATTCCATCAATGTAAGTCTATTTTTTTAATTTAATTAATTATAACCAACATATGTCGATCCCCTATATGGTTCCATGACTTTGCTATTTCATTTTTGTTCTTTATTCCATTCAAAAGATCTGTCATTTTATCATCATGAATGATCTCAAATTGATAATTGTTAATGGTAAAATTCATGTTGTGCTCAACCATCCAAGTTCATTCACTAAACCTGAAACCTACAAGAACATGTTTTTTTGAAGATTTTGGATACACCTATCATTTAAAAAAATTAATTTTCATGTGAAATTGGTGTATCAATTTAGTGAGGCCATATTGTGTGCATTTAAAATGTATTGAAAACTAAGATAGTGTTTTATTAATTTTTTAGGGTGATAACTATATATGTGAATGGGTTTTGTTTGCGTTGAATTTTGAATGATGATTTTGTGTTGAAAATATTGTTTTTTGGTGTCTAGTGATTTTTTGGTAGTTTTTATGGGTGCGGTGGATATTGTGACAAATAAAACAAGATTTATCACTCAATGGGATTTGCGGGGTAGCAAAGAGGTTGGAATGGAACTAACATGCATGTGATTCAGAAGTGGCTATGGACCGGTATCACATAGCAATATTGATGATGAAAACACTAACAAAACATACTAATTATTATCAGAGACCACTATAATATATGATTCTTCTCCTCTCTAGTGGCTCGTGCATTTTGTATGTGGATTGTTGTAGTTCCAATTCAACTTTTCACTGAGGCATGATGTTCATGAGTCCTTTTATACTAGCTAACACCCATAGGGCCTCTCTCATATTCGTGCTCCTTGATTTGGATGTGGTTTTCATCTGCAAAGGTGTGGCTTTCTATTAATCCATGGGTGATGATGTTTTCATTTAAAATTTAATTTCTTCACAAGTTTTTTTCCTTTTAAGATGATTTACATTAAATTGTTCTGGAACCTCCTTATAAATATTAATCTATCATATTTATTTGTCGTTAAATTTTTGGAGCATGGAATCCCTTTTGGGTGGAATCTTACTGGGAAATAGCTCAGGCCATGATTACACCTTTTGGGTAAGAAGAGTCGGTTATGTTTGATACAGGCAATGGTAAAGATTTGGGAGATCGTGTTTTGGGATACTAGTTGTCTTACTGGATAGTGCATCTATGGATTGTTGAGGGAGATGTTCCCCTTTCCTTGTGGCAGTTTTAGAGATTGTTTTTGGTTTTTTAATTATTTCTCTTCATGTTTCGTATAGCTTTTAAACAAAAAATTAAAACTCTATAATGGCATGGATGTTTTGTATTCATTAGATTTAATTTATTATATATTTTGGATTGTTATATACTTGTATGTTCAGGAAAATCATTCCCACATTCTTGTATTGATACATGGGAACTTGTTCCAGCCATTAGGATTGGGAATGCCCTTTGTGTACTACGATATATTGTCTTGGGCATGGGTGTGGTTGGTAACCCATCATATTTTGTGACAAAATGGTAAAGATGTTAGGTTATGGATCATTGGGTAATGTTACATGGGATGTGTATAGATATATAGGACCTAGGACTGTTAGGTCTTTGAGTTTCAGTTGTGAGTAGGGTGTCTGGCCTGCATACCTTGTAAAAGACCATGAGTCACCATGGGATGATGGGATTTTTGTCAAAATTCTCCTCCATGTATGATGTAAAGGCATCAAACAATATGTGTAAACTGGGTGGTGGTGATTTAGTTTGGTCACTTTATTTCTTCAGCAAGATTGAATAATTTATGCTTATTGTTCTTGCTAATATTTTTCAGATTTTTTGTGTTAAAGAAGTTCTTATGTGACTGCTGATTCTTCTAGAAACATACCTCTTGAGAAATATCCCATGAAATAATTGGAAGAATCTAAATAGAGTTCTCCCTAACCCCTTGATCATAGGTTGGTAGATGTTGTGTAATGAGATTATCATGATCCAGGATAGGGAGCATTTCCTTCCCTTAAACCAGTCAGGGAAGATGAAACTGGATTTGGGATGGATAAATCCCATGATTTCATGAAGAGAAAACCTTCATATTTTTGAGGTAGTTCAAAACCCCAATAAGCTAAGGAATGTTACAAGAAGATATAGTATATTATTGAGTATCTAGACACTCTTGAGGAGGTTAGGGTGAAGTGAGATTTCGTTCTGCTCAATGTTCCCAGTCAATGGTGGTGGTACTCTATGATTCAGGCAGGGAAGCATGAGCAGATCAGGTGGAAATAATTCAAGGCACTATTCAGTGATTAGTATTGTCCTCAGGTGTTCGTGTATGGTAGATCCTGGGAGTTCATCGATATTGTACAGGGGGACCATTCAGTGATAGAGTATGCAAAATTATTTTCTAAGCTAGTTTGGTATGCTGCTGAGATTGTCTCTAATTAGAAGATGAAGGATCAATGGTTTAAGAATTGTTTGTGGCTAGATATATAATCTCAGGTATTCTACATCAAGACGAAGACTGATGCTGGGGTGGATGACCGGTTTTATTTGATGAAAATTGAAAATAAGGGTATATCAACTGCCTTTGGGGCCAGGTTAGCATTGGGTAGTGACAGTTAATCAGAAAAGAAGAAAAATCATGTTGATCCTGTGATGAAGAGAGGTGTCATCTCAATTCACACATCTAGGTTGCCTTCTCGAGTGGCATTTGATGTCTATTTCGCCATGTTCCACCAATGCGGGAATGGGGGAACACTCGACCTATTTGTATATCTCATTCCTCATCCTATCATTAGTGTGGATCGTTGGGAAACCTGTAATGATTCTATAGAGCTACACATTCATATGAGGGAGTTGCAGGATCAATGGCTTCTAGAGGAATAACATATTAGGGAGAACCATCCCCGATGGTGGGATCTCAGTTTGGAGGTCAAGGTGGAATTACCAGATCATCTTCTCATCAGTGTAAGCTCAAATTAGAGTCACATTATAGTGGTAGTGTAGGTAGAACCAATGGTATAGGATACATGTCCCTAGACTATTCATGTTACTATTATGGTCACATCTTCATTAGTTTCTGATATCTTCTATAATAGTGTGTATGTGTCCTTTATATCTGCACGTCTCATGAACTTAATGAATATACTAACTAAGATCATATCTTTTGAAATGGATTTGGTGATGTAGTTGAGTAAGAAGGATGAGGGGGGCCTCATGTTACCACTATGTACAGTTTCCATGTCTAGGGTTGAGATGGAATGGGGTTTCATGGTCCTGGATATGGACCTGTTTTATGTGATCTTTGGAATGGATTGGATGGTTTCTTTTCAAGTGACCATAACCTGTGGTCAATAAAATTCTAGAGGTTTTCCATGGACATTATCCTTAATCCATGGTTTTGTTAGAGGGATTAGTTGAATGAATTTTGGAATTATTGGCATCAATGGATAATTGGTTACACACAAAAAATAAGAGAATATTCAGGTCATGTATGTTTTTTCATATCTAATGTTTCATCATAGATTTATCATAATCCTCCGTGATCAATTCAATAATTCCCATCCATGTATATGGATTCATCAAGTCAAATATTTTTTTATTCTGAGAAGTCCATACAGTCAAGATAATAGAACCCACTTCTAGTAATAATAGGTTTTGAATTTTTTCAGTATAGTCAATAGTGAATATATTCTCCATGAATTCAATAAATTTCATATTCATGGAAATAATTATCCCATATAGATGATCATGTTATACCAAAATGCATGTGAAAAAATATTCTAATAAGAGATCATTTGGGACCACCTCTACTAAAAAAATATGTTACAAGAATTAGAATGTTGGTAGCCAAACGTTTTTATTTAATCTATTTTGGGAAGTATGTGTTTCCATATCCTGTATAGTAGGATAAAATTAGAATGTTTAATGTAGGAATCCTTTAGTTTCATTATCCATTGCGGTGATTGATCCCCCCCCCCACACACACATTCTAGTTCATAGTACACTTCGACATAGAATATCACATTTCATGTGTGAATCCATATAAGATCATCATAATCCATGAAATTGTACCTTGTATTTATAGTCTTGTTTTTATAGGAGTCGGGATATCATATTTATATATTTTTTATATTAAATCTACAATATAAAAATGAGTAGCCTCATAAAAAATGCTAATAATATTCTATAGTGGACTGTCAATCCAAGAAATAGTCTTCCAATTAAGGTTGGTGATCTTGTTCCCCGTCCCTTTAATATCATAAATGATTTATTAATGTTGTGATTTATAGAATCGAAATCATAGGAGTCAAGGTAAAACTTATAACCATTCAAAAGTATCCATTTGGATATGTGTGATAAAAAATCACACGAAACATCATAATAAATCAATCTCTATGTAAATTTTCCTATGAGACTATAATTAAAGATAATCCAATATTTGAGTCAAATACCTCCCAATTATATGGTTTTGATACATTCCTTCCACAAAACAGTGACCAATATATTTTCCTAAACTTTTCAAGTTAATATGAAGATCTTAATCATATATTTATGTTCCTTAATGATCTCTCTAGCCCAGCTAAACAGTTAGAATGAATAAAAAAATATATAGGTGATCACATAGTTAACTAGACAATACCTTCTAGACCAATACATAGCCTTTCCTTTCCCCCATGGCATTTGGTTTACAATTCTAATGAATATGTATTCCAGATATTTCCTCCTAAAATTTACAAAATATAAAGGTACACCAAGGTAATTAAATTAGTGGGATCCTCTCTTAACTCCAAGACTTTATTTATACTATTTTTATTCAACCAGTACACTATCACCAAATACACTGAAGGTTTTATACCTACTTATGTCATACGCTTAAACATCCTCATATAGTGGGAAGAGGGCCTTGACAGATGATATAGTCTTTTAATTCATCTCAATGTAATGGAATATCCTCATCATAGAGTTTACTTTATAGATCATAATCATTTCTGCTAGATTTTATTTGATTTTAAAATCCATGTTGAACAAGATCCTTGATACATATGCTCAATTAATCATCCTCAATGGATTAAGGAACACCTAAAAGTGGATCACCATGTATTAGACAACTATTTCATTCGAAGTAACCTATATGTCCTCCATTAATAAAGATGGACAACCTAGAAGAACAAAAAATAGTAATAATAAGAATTATGAATACATTAAAGAAAACCATTCATCTATGAATATAATAAAAATATCCATTTCAATATATCTAATAATTTAGAGATGAAAATTATGAGTGTGAAATTTTCATCTTTCATTTTCCTTTTCATTTTTTATACACTTTATGATAGTGTTAAGAGAAAATGATGAATGCTTCTTCCAAGAACAAATCCAAATTGGTTTTTGGTTATATAGTATTTATCAAGTACACTATCATATTTATAGGAATCTTAATATTGTGTTTGGGAATCATGTTCCTAGGTGAAACTGGCCTAATGTTTTTGACATAATGTGAATTCTCATTATCGAGTATCGAATCAATGAATCATGAATTTACCCCATTAGGCATGTAGGAGTAAATTAAGAATTCAATGATCTTTTTACTTTTATCCTCCTACAAAGTATCCTCATATGACATCAAGAAAAATTAGTAAATAATTCATGGATAAGTGCACCATCCATTTTGAAATAGAAAAATAATTCTATTATTTCTTATTTGGGAGGAGCCTTTATAAATCTTGATTATGATTCTCTTTAATGTAGGGAGTTATATTGCCAACTATATTTTTTTTGTTTACCAACCCATTTTTAGAGTATACTCTATTAAATTTCCACAATTAGGAGAGAGATATCATTTTCAGAGTTGTATACATTTCCACTAATAATGATCGTCTTGTTCTTTACTCTATATCCATACTCTATTTGAAATATATGAAACAAAATTGAGTACTTATCCTCTTTATTTATCCATTTGACATTTACTTGGATTTTTCTAATTTTTCCTGGTCATAATGAGATCATTCAACCAGTGACGAGATCTTATCTCTTTTCAAGATGGTGTATTATGGTGTTGATTTTTAATCTAGCTTCAAGAAATACATTCCTCAACATCATTCATTTAAAAATATATTGTGGTAAATTATTATTTTTTCATTATTTTAGTGACTTCATAGTTTATTTATGTTTTCATTCAAATTTTTGGGAAGGTATTCCTATAGATTTATTATTCGATAATTATAGAAAAGTTTCAAAATATAGAGGAATCACATGCCATCTGCTATTAAATTGAAATGAAATGTGAGTTTACCATTCGATATGTGTGAATATTTCCACAATGAGATTATTTTTATAAGAGTGATTCTTTTATGATGTGAATCTTGAGACTCTATTTGCAAAAATCCTATAATCCACTTGAAAAAATCAACTTTAACACTTACTTTATTTCCTTCCATACAATGTGTATCTACTCCAAGTGAATACTGATCAAAAAATTAGGACCACAACAAGATTAAATTGGACAATGAAACAATATAACTATAAAAGGAATGTGAATAAATTTTTATCATTTCATTTCAAATTGTTTCATAACAATGCTCAAATTCATAGGGATTACTAATTTTTGATTCAAATTTGCAAAAAATTTCATTAATTTCATTCCATAATTCTCTTCCCATAATGTATGATATAGATTCAAAGACAAATGAGGTTCATAACACATATGATTATGATCCTTGAAACTCCCTTATCCCATATTATCTATTCTCAGTGTGACAAACAAGGGTGGGAAAAATAATCAGTATCATATCTTATCGATGTGTCACATCCTTACTTGCAAATAACATTAGAGGGTTTATATAGAGCGCGAGCCTTATAGAAGTTTCCTAATTATATAGGTTACAAAATGAATCAGATTCCTCATTTTTTAGTTTATCATGTACTATACACTTACATTTCCCTGAATATCATGGGATACAAACTAATATTAACATGGTTATCATTTCCTAGGATTGCATATTGATATGGCCTGCTTGTATTCATAACATGTGTTGATTATCTACTAAACATGCCTTGATTATTAATTTGAAATGATGGAGGATGTATTTCAGACATGTCTGAGGGATATTAAATCATGCATTTGACTAGTTTAAGGGAAATCATGTATCATTAATGTCATGTTTTAGGTTTGTCATCTGATCATAGTAGACTTGTCAGAGGACATCATGAAACCAAGCTCGCTTGTCATGAATTACATCGCATGGCCCTATCGACTTTTCAAAGGGACATTTCATGATCTATTCATAATTCACGAGGGTCATCATATGATCAAGCTTGATTTTTTTTTTGTAATAAATATCATGACCTAGAAGAATTATCCTTCATTTAATCACATGGTCCTGATATACATGTTTAGTGGGAATTATACGATCTAGCAGACCTACCCTAGAGTCATCACATAAGATTGAAGACTTTAAAGGGAGTTATCACAAGAAATAGAATCATATTTCTTGGAGGATGATTCATGGAACATATATCCTATCTATGGTATATTACAGTATCCTGATGGTTTTAATGGAGGGTGTTGCAAGATCCAAATAACATGCCTGCCATCTATTGTGGAATGCATCTAACATAAATAGATGTCATTGTATGAGCCAGGAAACATGTTTGAAGGAAACCAAAAGGCTTTGATGGTGATCGCAATGGGATTCATGAGGCATTGGTTGCATTCCCTTTGGGTACAACATGACTCTCTTCGACATGTACAACAGAAATTGCATGATCACAACTATTTACCAAAATAGTGTCTTGAGATCTGGAGGACACATCATTGTCTATTCGCATGCCTTGTTTGGTTCATGAGAAGAACACGAGGATCAATGTATATGTTCTTTTCATATATTATCAGTAATTTAGTATTTTTATAGACTTATTATGAAAATGTGATATATTTTTTCAGTGTTATATTTTTTTATGTCTTCAAATGATCTATAATATGTGTTCGATGAATTCTGTGTCCCCCAATAGAATTTATTTTTGTGATATAATAATGATCATGTGAAATTATTTTTTATGATTCATAGTCCCTGAAATTTTTAACTAGATATAAAATGACGAAAAAATTCCCTATCCTTAGATTAGAAGCTTCTATAAATAGGATCTAATGTTTGAGCCTTCCTCAGCCAGATGAAAAATCTCACCTATATCTTGATGATGGGGAGTGAGATTTTTAAGACTCACTTTCCCAATTCTTCACCGATTTTCACAAAATATGTCATGTGAATCCTTGATGGAGTCATTAGGGGGCTTCAACACTATAAATGTTTGGAATTCCATCCATGTGTCATTATTAAGACATCACATGGTTTCCAGATACTGCAAGACCATCCCATAAACAACTTATTTATTTAATTATAACCAAATAATTATGGTTTGTTGAATAACGCAAAAATGCATATAGACATTAATATTTTATGAATGAAACATCTAGATCCCTTAATGAGATTAGAATTCCCACTTGAGGGACTTCACATGATCTTAGGATAATTGTCTGATACTATCCACATGACAAGTATTACCTATCAAGAGGAATTTTCTAGATCAATCCAACATGTCACGGGGCCTTGTCAGATTATGCTATGAACATACTATACATTTCATTTGAGTTTAACGACCATGAGAGGTTCTTATCATTCATATTTTTATTTACATTGTTTATTATAAAAATAATGATCATCATTAGAGGTTTTATTAGTGTGGTTGAATACAATCCCCATGCCAATTAGTGATGAATCATGTGACAAATAAGTGGTCTAATGATGATGAACAACAATTTCATGGGAAATTCTATATTTTACTTCCTTTTATAACCAAATGGAGAGTATGATATCACCTAGACATGTACAGTTCTCTTCACGAGATGAGGATGACATGATAGTAGGCTTATCTAGATGATGTGGACATGTTGATAAGGTTTTTCAGTGCCATGTGAATCACCTATAGTCCATCATATGGTGTTTTTTTCTCATTATAGTGTCTCAAAATCCCCACATTTATTCTATTTATATTGGTTTGAATGGTTTTGGGTATTTCAAGATTGAATGAATGTTTTCATGAAAAATCGTTATCCCCATTAGAGATGCATCACGTGATGAAAAAAATCAATATAGTGATGCCCAATAAATTTTCATCGGAAAACCCTTATACCTTTTTTGAACTAGAAGGGGAGTGAAAGTGCTCATGGACATGTATGAGGTCTTTCACATGATGAAGGTGATATAACTGTGGTGCTATCTTAGGGTGTGGAATAAATGTCACCAGGGGCATGCGGTGTCTTGCGATCTATATGAGGCATATCACATGATGTTTATAATCGCAAGAGGCTCCCACCATTTTTTTATTTTTACCCTTTATTTTACAAGTGGTTTTGCGGCCATTATCTAAAACATTTCTATGATGGTGTCATATGGTCAATTTGGGATCTTGCAAGGGTGTGTGCACCTTAACCTGGTCAGTTTCCATGGTAGGCTATGGAATGTTTCATGATCAGTGCTATATACCAGTATGACATGCATACATTTTCGGGGGAAATATCTTGGATTCCCATTGATGTGTCATGTGTTCATTGATCAATATCATTATGAACCATGAACATTTTCAATGACAAACACTTTTATCACATTTTTTGTTTCACTTAATCATTGATATATCTCGCGAAAAAATCTAGATATTGTCAGTGAGAGTATATTTTCATGCCTTTGAAACATCACATGTTCAATAATGGATCTCATTACATCATGGAGTCATTATTAGGGATATTTTTTTCTCACATTTGATATGTCATGTATTCATTGTTTTATGGTGCTATAGAATTATCGTGGGTGTTTTCATGTCAAGTCCTTATTCAAATGTATTCACTCATTGTGTTGCAATATGTCGCATAAATGTCACATATTTCAAAACCATGACACATGAACATGGTATATGATTCCACTTCACATGATGATATGAAGAACGACATAGATATTCTCATGCAGACATGAATATGACATGTTTTTAGTATGAACATTTATAGGATTGGAATGATGCATTGAGTCTTGAATGATATGTTTTGTTAGATTTTATAGTGCATCATATAAATTCATTTTCTATAGAAAATATAAATACACAGAGGCGATGTCTACAATTCTTCCCATAACCTGGTAAGGGATAATTTTATATTCCTTTTGATCGAGGAAGGATAAAAATATATTCATGGATTTGTGATTTCTTGACTGAATTCTCATATCTGAGTGCCAAGACGTGGATTCCCCCAAATATAATTTATTAATCACATGATATACTTGACATGTATCCTCCAACAAAAAATGGTGTGATGCATAATTATGAGCATCAATAAATCCCAATTATAGAATTAGGTTCGTTCGGTGTGAAAATAATCTAATTATAAAAACACATTAGAGCACACTTCTCCATATTTAAAAATTTGTAGGGATTGGATATTTGGCCCCATTAATGGAATTTCCAAAATTGTCAAATGGGGGATTTTGGGAATTATAAATATTATATTACTGACCTAGAGTGCTTGGAATTTAATTGCTGTCATCTAAATCTTCCAAAATACCCATACTTTTCATAATAACATGTAAACATGAATGTATGTTTATAAATATTTAATTCATTATTGATTATTATCAAATATATATCATGAATTTCCACCAACATGAGATTCCAAATTCAGATATCTTTTCATTAATCATGAGATCATCATTTTTGTAAAAGAATAATTGGGTAGAATATATGTACATAATGGAAGGTAACTTATTTTTTCAGATGTCAGTATGCTTAATGGGTGTAGATTGATTTTGTTCAAGGATTAATGTTAGTACTTAATAGATTTTCATTTCATGTAGGATAAATCTCAGTTGTGATGTGTTTTAGGTTCTTTTAGAAAATATCTTCTATCATTTTATTTTAGGGTATTTTATCTCAGATCGTATTTCACTACAGTTTATGTCTATTTAACTTTGACCTTTTATCACCAAATTTTAGGGTCTTTTACCATGAGACTTTTGACACTATGTAGATTATTATCTTACTTTTAGGACTTAGTCGATGATTGTGGAGTATGGTGATGACATTCCACGAAATGACCCAAAAGATCACGAGGTGTTGAGTTCTTCCATGGTGTTGTCAAGGCTCAACGTAACATTTTACCTATCAGTAACGATGATTTTCTACTCGATGGTTGGTCAAATCCCTTATGTGTTGTTATAATTTTCAATCATAGGTGTCTCAACTCTATAAAAATATCCTGAAATATTTATTGGGGGATATTGGTTTAGGGATAAATACAAGTTATTATACATCCATCAAGAAAATTGGAGTATGGGTGATATAAGTGATAGCCTAAAATCAAGAGTCCATGAAAATGGTATGGGGTAGATTTAATACCCCCAAGAACTCATAGTACGTTATCTCATTAAAGTAATTCAATAGCTTGTGCTATACACAACACTGAGTTTGAGTGCGCCAAAACTTACTAAACAAACCATTCAAAAAGAAGTTATGAATTGTATTAACTACATTAGGACTATTATATACTTTATATAATTTTAACATCCATGTTATGTGTTTCTTAGACATAGAATAACTAAAAAATTCATTTTTTCAGATAAAATTAGTATTATAAAAAAATGCAATTTTACTGCCTATTAATGGAAAACCCTTTTTAAAACCAATATTTGATACATTTATATATTCAATTTAATGAAATTAAATTCATCTTTATATGTGAGAAATTAAAAATTGTATTGGAGAAATTTTTGGTACTTTTCCGATAACATTCATATTTTGATGAATAGTGAAAAATACAATGTTTTAATTGAATGAAGAAATTTTAAATGAAAATAATTTATATTGATAAATTATGAATTTGAATGGTTTGGAAGTATAATTAGTATATATTTATATCATTTATTAAAATTTAGATCTTTATAAGTATTTTGACATTTAAATTTTACATAAACATATGTCAATCTATTGATAGTTTTTACTATATAAAAACCAGCTTTTTGGTTTTGACAATGATAATTAATTTTAAATTAATAAATGAAAATTCTATGTTTTAATTTGGTAAAATATACTTCATTTTAGAATTCGGAATACAAAATTTAACTTAGGGTGAAATTTGAGTATTTTTTTAAACATTGAATTTTTGATCAATAGTGAAAACACTACGTTATTATTTAAAACTAGATTATTATTTAAATAATTATTTATTTTATTTACAATATATTTTTAGTAAATATAGATATATAATACCTATATAAATTAATTTTAATTCAATGAAGTCATTTTATAATAAAATTAGATGTATATAATTCTGTTGATATTTTTATCCTATTTTACCCACCTTCTAGGAACCTTATCAAATTTGCATAAAACATATTTTTACCACTTATGTGAGTTGAATTTCAAAAATATGGGAGAAATGGTTGACATAAGTAACTAAAATGTGGTTCAATAAGATGAAAATAATTTTTGGTGAATAGTAACTTTTGAATTTTATTACCAGGGATAAAAGTGAATTGGGTAATTAAGGGTTATAATGATATTATTATTACCCTAAAACAAGTCCTAATCCTATCGTATAAATGTTATTCGATAAAAAAAATCTTAGAAATAAAATATGACCCCTTTGGAATGTTTGGATAAGATTAAGACATTTAATAATATTTTATTTAAAGAGGAGTTAGAAGAGTTAAATTCAATTTTAATAACTAAACCATTTTTAATATTGGGTTATAAATAATAAAAATTCGACTATAAATATTCTTTAAAAATATAAAAAAATTTACTACATAATTTTATTTTATTTAAAAAATTTATACATTATATAATTCAATTTATTTAAGACACAATGACGATGTAGCAATTACCATATTATTGAGTTATTTTCATAATTCATATTATATATATCCAAATAAATGTAATTTGTGACTTATTATGAATTAAACTAATTTTATATGTTAATATTACATGTTAGGGATGTTTAAATAAATTTTATTCTTAATTATAATGTTTTTATGGATTTAAAAAAAATAAAATACTAAATAGTGTCAAAAATGACATAATTAAGTTTTTAAAACAAATATTATATTATTAATTGATATAATATTCTTAAAAATAAAAGGATCGGAAAAAGTAGTTATATAAGGTTATATATATTAATAATGAACCACATGGGGTTTAATTGGCTAGTTATTTTAATTTTATTAACCACATAATATAAATATTCAAAGAGACATGGTAAATGTAAACCTATTTAACTAAGAGTTAAATCTAAAATATGATATTAATATGGTGACCTAAACCTATCTAAATACTATTGGTTGACATTTTTTAGACCCATAACCACATTATACATTTAATAATTCATTTTTTAGCCATTATAAACCAAATATTATTTTATTATAAAATAATATTTCAATATTTTCCTAAAGTGACAGTCCCCTCTCTTATAAAATGGAACATCCCCTTTTCATAATTTCACACACCAAAATCCTTTTGTCTCATCCAAAACCTACCCATATATCCTCCCAATGTTTTTTCCTTAATCCTAGAGGCCTTCCATTGGTCATAAAGCCAACCTATGGAGCCTTGTTGATCAAATCAAAAGGAAGAACCCGGAGAAGATGTAAATATTTCATCACCTCTTTCAAGTTCTTTTCTTCTTCCACTTCCACTTCCATTGTTGATTCCATTATAAAATAATAAATCCATTATATTCTATATATTGTGATTTTATTATATAATGGTACAACCATATTCATTATTCTATCCATCATATAAATGACGATGTCACCATACGGGCCTACGTACAGATTACCATCTCCACGTCATGGTGTAGTTTGTTATTCAAACACTTTATTATATAGATGGGTATAATATAGAGTATAAATAATGTGAATAATAAATATAAACTGTTAATGATTCATTATATATGATATTAAAAACAATTTCAGACAATTTCAGAATCAATATAATGATATTGTCGCTTCTGCGTACATACGTATTACCGTCTCCACTAAGCGATGAGATTCATTCCCATGTTAACCACTCAACGATGATTATAAAAATGTATATTATTAATAATTATTTAATATATGAAGTAATAATGCTAATGGAGATATATATATTTATTTACTTACATATGTTTTGTTCACTAACATCTGTTCAATATGATATGAAAACAGAAATAGCACTTATGTTTACGTACGGCATGTCATCTCCATAAACAGTGCCTTCCATTTCATATATCTATCTATTATAAATATTTATATTCCAAATATATGTGATATATAAATCAATTATTATATTCTGGAAGTATTTAAATCATGATCTAAATGATAAGATCATGAATAACAAGTTAAAATATGTACGACAATGAAAGCGATTATTACCGAAAATTTTAATTTAACATAGAAATAATTATTAAATGGGTAGTATAAAGCCACAAAGAAATATTGTATGATATAATAAATTTCAATATGGTCTAGGCATAATTTAATAACATACTGTGGTCATTATAAAGGTGGATAAATGTACACTCAACCAAAGGAAAGTGCAAGGTAAGGGTTAATTTCAAAATTTCAATATTATCCAAGGTTCTTTTTACGTAAGAATCTATAGGGACAGATTTATTATCCATGTCCATGAATCATAAAATAGATTTGAAAGGGATTATTTTAGGGAACTTTTTAAATAAAACATTATTTTAAATATTTTAAATATTTATTCTTCTTAATCATTCTCATTAATGTACATGCTTTCCTAATTGTTTTTAAGGATTTATTTAAATTGACATAAATGTTTTTAAAATGTTAATTCCATTCAAAATATTCAATGTGGTATGGGAAACATTGATTAAAAAATTCCTTTAAATTTAGTCATTCCTAAATTTATTAACATTTAAATGATTTCATGAAAATGGGTTATTTCTCTCAAATATTTTTATTGATCATTTTCAACTATGTCAACTTTATCTATGTCATATTATTCTTGGTCGAGATTGATTTATTATGATACAAATCATCCATATTGTATTAAAGTTTTTTTGATAATTTTGAATGTGGATGTTTTGTTCCATTCATGGTTTATGGATAATGTATTGACATTTCATATGCTAGTTTTAATATGGGTGTTTATGTTATGTTTAATCCTTTTCATATGAGGAATGAAATGGACGTAGTAAGTGATAGGTGGAGCCTGCTATAGCATCTCGATGCCTCGGAATTGATCATGAGAAAAACTAGTTTCTTGATACATGGCCTTGAAAAAATATATTTTTTAGTCTTAGAACAAGGCCTTGACTATGTGGTTATGAATTCGGACATTATGCATTACATCATTAAGAAAGTGGGTATTGATATTTCATGTGATTATTTAACTAGTAGAATATCCATGTGAATAAGTAAATGGAATCATTTTATTTTATCGTTTCCATTTTATGCTGAAGTTTATGTTTAAAAGGATTTTGTTTTAGTCATATAAATGTCCTTAAATGTTTATGCTTATTTATGAATATTTCTGCTACATTGTTATCCTTACTGAGTATCTTAGATCACCCTTTTATAGGTTTTATTTTCTTAGGATATCATTAAGTGTATTATGATTGATAAGCAGGGTTAAACAAGGGTTTTAATGGAATTATCAAAGGATCATTGATGTTGTGTTTTATTTTCTAATGTGTAATGTAACATTCATGTATGTAATCTTTTTTCCATGACTGGTAAACTGATCAGTAATTCGGGACATGATTCCTTGTAATCATGAAAATGTTTTAAAATAATGTACCGACTCTAGGAAACTTTGGTCGGGGCGTTATAGTTAGTATCAGAGGAAGTTTTTCAATAACCTTGAAAACTAGATTTAATAAAAATCTTATTATAGAACAATATCCAAAGATAGACTTAGAGGATTATAAAATAAGAACATCAGAAAATTTTGGTACTATTGAGATTTTGTGAGTTTTCCTAGCAACACATCCATATCAAGATATGAGTAGGTAGAGGCGGCACTGTCACAGACATACCTAGATGTAAAACATGAAAACACTTCTTTGAGTTACACTAGAACATGAACTAGTACATGACAATGGTCTTTTCTGTACTCTAGGTTACGACACTCCCAAGGGATATGCTTATGATAATTCTCATTTTCTTTACAACCCACTATAAAGGGTTTATGAGTATATACTTCCCCGAAGAAAACATTTTTATGATTGTTGATTATATCCATGAACTCTTCAATTTATGTTAACTATTTTACAAGTTTGAAATTATGCATTGCAATTCATAACCTAACCTACTGAATGCCATTGTTTAGAAATGGCTCCTGGTAAATAGAATGAGACCTCCAGAAATACGCATGCTTCAAATTGTATGAAGGATTATATATTTCATGGTATTAAGCCATCATTTATAAAGGAAATAGTCTCCCACACATTGTCATCAAATGATGAAATAATATCATGTGTTAATAAGATAATTAAATAATATTCTGATTCCTATGGATTTAAAGGGATGTTAGTGAAGAAAAGGATGGTAGAGAGAAATATAGATAATGGGAATAAGGGCATGAAAGATTTTCCTATATGTGATACCTATGGAAAGAATCACCATGGTAATTTCTTAATGGGGAAGTGAGTTTTTTATAAGGGTGGAGAAAAAGGACACCAAGTACATGATTTCAAGGGTGAGAAAAAGGTTTCAAATGTACAATGCTTCATCTGTAAGATGTTGGGACACTATGTGAATCAATTTCCAAATCATCAGATTTTACCCCCAATACTACAATAAGATAATAATCAAGTTATGATACTATTGAAGATAAAGAGAAATGATTAATAATTAATAATTTTTTATTAAAGTATTGTGTCATTTGAGTATTGTATTAATTATGTTCATGTTATAAGAATTATAGAGTATATAAGGATTGTACAACAGTACTATTTCATCAAAGACATGAGATTGTGTGGAACAAAGAACAGTGACTCAATGGCAAGTTAACCTTTGTGGAAAATACATGTTTGAAGGAAGGAAAAAATCTTTAATGTTGTCCTGATACTGAGGTATTTATTTTGGAATAAGAGATTAATGATTTCGATAAATTATATTGGATATTATTGACATCCCTGGAACTGGTTAATGGTTTGTTCATTCCATCATTGTTGGAGTTTAATAAATTTTTTATATAAGATGTATATACATTATTCTAAAAGGAATAAGGGAGAATGAATGTAATCAATATGTTTATATGATAATTCATGGTGTTAATGTTTTTTAAAAGAATACATAATGTAGGTATTTCCATGTTATTACATTGAATAAATGATCTTTATTTTTTTATCTTCCTTATACATTATGGACTGTGAGTTTGGACATAAGTATTTTGATTAAGTGTAAAGGTTTTAATCGATTAAGTTTGACATTGAAACCTATTTTAATGGTTAAATCATTTCATGAGATTATTTTTTTATTGTTATAAGAAGGGCAACAAGGAGGTTGGACGACAACCTGTCACTTCCGGCAAGGCCGCGAGACTTGAACCCACAACTGAAGGGTGACAAGAGTGCATCACCTACCACTATCCTACGTGGTGTCCTAGTTTGTATAATGTATTTTTTTTAAATAGACAGAAAACATAATTATAAATTCCGTATTTTTGGAACCCTATACAATTACGATAAATACAATACTTTTTTATTATATTATCTTTTGGAGTGAAAGATGAGTTTGTTGTATGATTTAATTGAAGGATAAAACTCTACATGTAAAGTATATTTTTTCCCCTTATTATATTAATAAATTAATTCTAAACCATTAAGGAATGGATCTTAAAACCGAAAATGTGTTATCCTAACAACTTATGTTTTGTTGAAAAATTATAATTTACATCATCTTAGATTGATGGCTTTGAGGCCTTCTATTTTACACTTGTTTGTGATTGATGACATCAATCACTCCCTATAAATAATTATGTTTTCCCTCCTATTATGTTTCACTAATTTCACCCAATATTCTTTTAATCGAGATCATAATTTGGGGGTAACTTTTTTATTTCCCTTACCCACTTATTAAGACTATATTTTATTAAACCAATTTCTAATGTGAGTTTTCCACAATGGTATTTTTTTATTTTTATCCTTTTTGAAGAAGAATTTAAAATTTCTAGGATGAAATTTATTGAATGAGAGGATAATTTAACACCCAAATATTTCATAGTATGTTATCTCATTAAAGTAATTCAATAGCTTGCGCTGCACGCAACACCGAGTTCAAGCGCACCACAACATACTAAAATAAACGTTCAAAAATCGGTTATGAGTATTATTAACAAAATTTTGAATATTATAAAGAGTATATAATTTTAACATCCATATTATTTGTTTCTTAGAAATAATATAATAACAAATTCATTTATATAGATAAATGAAGTATTTTAAAAAAATTCAATTTTACCGCCTTTTAATGGTGAGCCATTTTTAAAACAAATATTTGATACTATAAGATATTCAATATAATGAAATTATATTTTTATTTATATGTGGGACATAAAAATTTAGTTTGGATAAATTATTTATAATTTTTTATAACTTTCATATTTTGATGAATAGGGAAAAATACTATGTTTTAATTGAAAACAACTTTTTTAATTGAAATAAATTATAGTGATTAATTATTCATTTGAATGGTTTGGACCTATAATTAGAATATGTTTTTATCATATTATAAAATTTAGTTATTGATAAATAATTTAACATTTAAATTTTACAAAAACACATGTCAATCTTTTGATTGTTTTTACATTTAAAAAACCCGCATTTTGGTTTTGAAAAAGGGAATTAATTTTAAATTATTAAATGAAAGTTCAATGTTTTTAATTTGGTAAAATAGACTTACTTTTTGAATTTCGAATATCAAAATTCGATAAGGGTGAGTTTTTTGTATTTTTTTGAAAACATTCAATTTTTGATGAATAGTGAAAAAACATTGCATTATTATTTAAAACTGACTTTTTATTTGAATAATTATTTATTTTATTTGAATTTATTTTCAGTAAAAAAATATATATAATACCTATATAAGTTCAATGTAATTCATTGGAGTCATTTTATAATACAATTGGATGTTTAAAATTCTATTGACCTTTTTAACCACTTTTACCTACCTTCTAGGCATGTCAGAAAATTTGTGTGAAACATAATTTCACCATTTAAATGATTTGAATTTCAAAAATCAGAGGGACATGGTTGAAATCTGTAAGTAAAATGTGATTCAACAAAAAGAAAATAATTTTTTTTGTGAATAGTAACTTTGGGCTTTTATTTACAATGGTTAAAAGTAAATAGGGTAATTATGGGTAAAAATGATATTATATTTACCTTAACACATGTCCTAATTCTATTAGATAAGTATTATTCAATAAAAACAACCTTAGAAATAAAATATGACCCGCTATGGTCATCTTGGAAAAGATTATGACATATAATATTATTTTATTTAAAGAAGTGTTAAAAGAGTTAAATTCAATGATTAACAACTAAACCATTTTAATATAAGGTTATACATAAGATAAATTCTACTATAAATATCCATCTTAAATCTAACCAAATTTATTAAATAATGGTATTTTATTAATAATTTTTAGATATTATATAAGATAATTTATTTATGACACAATGACAATGTAGTAATTACCTTATTAATGAATGATTAAAATAATTGATAATATAAATATCCAAATAAATGTAATTAGACACTTATGATGAATTAAACTAATTTCATAGAATAATATTACATGTTTGGGTTTTTAAAATAAATTTTATTCTATGTGATAAAGTTCTTATGGATTTAAAAAATCAAACACTAAATAGTGTCAAAATTGACATAATTGAGTTTTTAAAACAAATATTATATTATTAATTGATATAATATTCCTCAAAATCTAAGGGTTGGAAAAAAAGACATAGATGAGGTAATATATGATAATAATTAATCCCATTGGGTTCTCTTGAATTGTTATAGTACGTTTTTAACCATATAATATAAAAATACAATGAGACATGGTAAATGTTAAACTATTTAACTAAGAGTAAAATTTAACATATGAGGTTAATATGATGACATAAACCTATCTAAAACATATTGGTTGAGAGGTTTTCGACACATCCCGATATTATCCTTTAAATGATTCGTTTTTAAGCCATTATAAACAGAAAAGTGTTTTATTATAAAAAAATATTTCATGTTTTTTCTAAAATGACCATCACCTCTCTTATAAAAGGGAACTTCCCCTCCTCTTAATTTCACACCTCCAAAGCCTTTTGTCTTGGACTAACCCTACTCAAATATCCTCCCATATTTCCTCCGTTCATCTTAGAGGTATTATTTTGGTCATAAATACATCCTAAAAGACCCTTTTCATCAAATTAATAGGAAGAACCTGAAGAAGAGGTAAATATTTCATCACCCCTTTCCAGTTATTTTCTTCTCCCCTTCCTCTATATTTGTAGTTTCCATTCTAAAATAATAACTCCAGTATATTCTATATACTGTGATGTTATTATAAAAATCTTACAACCATATTCATTATTATATCCATCCTATAAATGAGAAAGTCACAATACGTACCTACGTACGGATTACAGTCTCGACGTCGTGGTGTATTATCTATTCATGCACTTCATTATTTGGATGGGTATAATTATGAGTATAACTGATTTAATTTATAAATATAAAATGATAATTATTCTTTATATATTATATATCATTCAATTATATAATATTTCACCATCAATATAATTATATTTTCTCTCATTTATACGTATGGATTACCGTCTCCACGAAGCGATGAGATTCATTCCCACATTTACCATTCGACGATGATTATAAAATTATATATTATTAATAAGTATGTAATATATGAAATAATAATTCCACTAGAGATATATATATATGTGTTTTTGTGTGTATTTATGTATGTAATTACATATATTGCATTCACTAACTTCTGTTCAATATGATATGAAAAAGGAATCATCGTTTATGCGTACGTACAACCTACCGTCTCCATAAACAGTGCATTCCATTTTATTTATCTCTCTATTATAAATATTAATATTATAAATATATATGATATATAAATCAAGTTTTATATTCTAGAAGACTTTAAATCAATATCTAAATGATATGATCAAGAATAAAAAATTAAAACACATAAGATAAAGAAAGCGACTACCCCCCAAAATGATAATTTAACATGGAAATAATTATTTAATGTATTGTATAATGTCAAAAATGAATCATGTATGATATAATAAATATGAATATATTTCTGGTATAATTTAATAACATACTATGGTCATTATATTGGAGGATAAATGTACCCTCAACCATAGGAAAGTGCAAGGTAAGGGTTAATTTCACAATCTCTTTATTATCCGAGGTTGTTGTTACGTAAGTATCTACTAAGACATATTTATTATTCTTGTCCATGTTTAATAAAATTGTTTTAAAAGGGATTATTTTAGTTTACTTTTTACTAAAAAATCATTTTATATGTTTTAAATATGTATTCTTCAAATTAGTCTCATTAATGTCCATGTCTTCAAAATGGTTTTTTAGTAATTGTTTATTTGGAAAAAAATGTTTTTAAAATGTCAATTCCTTTAAAAAGCTTCAAATTAGTATGGTACACTTTGATTAAAAAATTTCATTAAATGTATTCCTTTTTATATTGTGTATATTTTAAGTGATTTCATGAAAAAGGGATATTTCTCACTAATATTTTTTCTGATCATTTTCAACTATGTAAACATCCATTATGGAATATTATTATTGAACGAGGTTGATTTATTATGAAACAAATCTTAAATGTTTTATTGATGGTTATTTTTATGTTTGAATGTGTAGGTTTATTTCAATTCATGTTTTATGGATAAATTATTGTCATTTCATATGGTAGTTTTAATATAAATGTTTACGTTATGTTTCAACCTTTTCATATGAGGAAGGCATTGGACTTAGTAAGTGACAGGTGGGGCCTGTTATAGCTCCTCAATGCATTAGTAGGTCTTGTGAGTAAAACTAGTTTCTTGGCATAAGGCTTTGACAAAATCTTATTTATAGTCTTGGCACAGGGCTTTGACTATGTTGTTATGACGTCTGGAATGATACATTCTATCATCGTGAAAGTGGATATTGATATTTCATTTGATTATTCAACTAGTAGAATATCCATGTGAATAAGTAAATTTAACTATTTGATTTTATCTTTTCCATTTTATGATAAAGTTAATGATTAAAATTATTTGGTTTTTATTCTTTTACATTGCTATAAATCTATATGCTTATTTATGAATGTTTTCCCAATATTGTTATCATTACTAAGCATCTGAGCACACCCCTTTCTATGATTTAATTTCCCTGGATTCCATGAAGTGTATTATGATTGATAAGTAGGGTTAAACTAGGGTATTAATCGCATTCTCAAAGGATCATTGATGTTATGTTTTATTTTCTAATGTGTAATGTAACATTCATGTATGTAATCAATTTTCCAAGACTGCTAAAATGATCGGCATTTCGGGAATTGATTCCTTGTAATCATGAAAATGTATTTAAATAATGCACTGACTCTAGGTAACTAGGGTCATGGAATTTTTGTAGACATTTCAAGAATGATATATAACACCTATAGGTTTAGGGTCATGGCATGGTGTTTCCATATCCCCTAAGGATTTAAGATCCTTTCTGAATGGAAGAGAATTTTTTATTTTGTAGATCAATGAACTTATGTGATGATGGTATGTTCTAATAAAGATGATATCCATAAATTTTCTAGGGACATGAGGGATTTATGAAGAGTTAAATGTCTAGATTATGAGGTTTGGTAGAGGGGATAGCTATCCAGGAATGGTAATGGAAACCTAGGGTAGTTTATATTCAGATTGTGAATCTTGATCCCAATAACATGTGGTTTTGAATCACAAGGTGTGGGACATCAATGGTTCATGGATATAGTGTCATATTATTTCTTTGAGAAATAGTTAAAAAAAGGTGATGTAATTTTAGGGATTTATAATACTTTTAAATGTTTTTTATAGATATTGTAAATCTTGTATAATGATCTCAGGTTATAAGTATGATATGGGATAATCATACTGGGTTTTGACCAAACCACACTAATGTCTTGAGGTGTGTTGTAGTGATGTTAGGGATCACAAGGAATCAAATTCACTTCTCATCAAGTGATACATTTGGTTGATAATCATTGGCACATATTCAGGATCCATATACTTACATTCATAGTCATGAAAAGGGTCTCTTGATGCCCAACATAATTTTCCATGGTCTATAAAAGATTTACATTGTTCTGAGGAACTCAACTCATGATGTGTGATTTGTGGGTGGTTTAATATCCAAAAAGTTATTGAAAACCCTAAGTGTTTTTTGAAAACCTGAAGAACATATTCTCATATTGAGGAGATGTGAAAAATAATTAACCAATATTTTTTATGAACTAGGGGGTCTAGAAATCATATCATGGATTTTAATATGGATATATATTAGTCCATATAAAATTTATTTATTATACATTTGGACCCCAATTTTCTCCAAAATATGGTGATGAGAAGGTTATCGAGTGAATAAATGATTATTTTGGGTTGCCCATTGTGAATTTTTAACCTGACATGTTTTGTGTTTATTTAACTAGTAGTTTATGGTCTTGCGATTTTGACCACATATGGGATAGAGTTTAACGAAATTTCATTTTCAATAGATAATATGAAGTTTAAGGTCTCTATATACATGGACTCGATATGAGGTATAGTGTATAAGAACCAAATTATGATACACTAGTTCAAGGGTACCCTATTATCCTATAGATTGGGATATGAAAATATTGTATATCATTGATCAAGGCTCTTAGTACATGTGTAATCATATGGGAAAATAATATCTGGAATGACTAAAAACAAAATGATTTGATGAGTTCTACTGTAGTAATGTTACAGATAACAGGGATTAGAGACCACTTCATGTAGCGCAAAAAATTTGGTTGGATACAATAGGCACAAATAAAGGATCCATAGGCATAGATGCATAGTAAAAAAATTCCTTTGATGTTGGGTATATTTTCAAAGGACCATAGAAGGTTTTTGGAAAGTAAAGGAACATCATGCATGATTTATGATTTATGGATTGAGGTTCATAAAATATGATGGAAGAACCCTATAATATGGCTGACCAAGGTAAGGCTACTACTGTCCTTTGAAAATGGATTAAATGGTTGATGGTCTGTATAGTTCTTCATCATGTAGTAGGGATGTATTTGTTTTGGTGAAATTTATTGTCATGAATATTGGACCCCATCTATACAGTTTATATTCACGCGGAAAGGACATCATCATTGCATAGTTTTAATTTCAAGAGTCTAGGCCGTTTTCCTTATATTTTAACATCATGTAGTAAGGATTTGGAAAACTATGTGAACAAGGTCTGTCATAAATCTAACTCATATGTAGGAAAAAATTTCCTGTATAGCTCATCACCTATTATGTTTGTATGATTTTATTATTGGTGGTTGTAACTTAGGATAGGATTGGGGATCCATGTGTTACTACATATCCTATCTTGATACGAATCAATCCAAAAATAGATCTTGAGGGTACTTGTAGTTTAATGTCATACATTGAGGACATGGGTCCCTCGATGTGAAATGGGATTATTACGGTTGTTCCAATGAATGGAATTATGAGTGTCACTATATATCCCATGGTGATGGGAATAATTCCACATGTAGTTATTAAAAAATCATCATTAAATGTCTTACCAATATGCATAGAGGGATAATGTTTATAATTATTTGTTGTGATTTGTGAAATATATGTATATATATGCATCACTATATATACTATATGGAAAATTATGAATCCATCTATAGTTTTTGAATGGGAAACACTCAACGAAGGTGTGAACCATTCATAGAGATGGGAATTTTTCTATTGATTGTTGTAGTTATGTCATGGATTTGAGATCCAAACACCACTATTCATAATGGTATAATGACATTATTTTGGAATGGTGGTGTTGTGGGAGGCAAACACCAACAGTAGTGGCCGTCTAGAGAAAGGTGAAGATACCACGTGATTTTTGTGGTTTTATTGCTGTCAATTAGCTAAAAATAATATAATTCAATATGTTATTAAATGTGACGATTGTTGAACTAGTAAATAGTTTTGAAAACATGTGGCATTATTTATTGACAAAAGTTTTGCAATATTTTATGAAATGGAATTAATGATTGAACTCAAAATAGAGGGAAATTTTGTTTTTTAGATTTGAGGAAATATTATAAGCATGAAAAATATTATTTTTCACATTGAATATTTTGGGAAGGTTAGAAGTATTGGATTTTATATTTGTTGTGATTTAAATGTGTTTTTCATGAGTTCATATTGGGTAATAAGAGAGTAGCCGACTCTAATTGACTAGGCTTAAACCAGCCCTACCATCCACTCAGATGCAACCAAAACATGCCAAGCTGGCATAACTGCGCGTCCATAGGGGTGCATTCATGGGAGGAGTATTCTCTATGTAGGGTAGCAAAATAGTGACTATGGAGGTGGAAAGTGACAGTGTTTGAGTAAAATTTTCGGTCTAGTAACCCAATTATATGAGTATAGTTGCATGGAATGTTATATAATGAATCAATCAGGAGGTGAGAATTTTAATGTTGGAACATAAAATTGTAGTTCCAAAATAATATCAACCTTTTGATTCCAGGATCAATTTATCTAAGGGGACCATTCAAGGATATTTGATAATGTTAATTTATCAGTTGTTCCGATAATCACCTATGTGTTTTAGTTATTCTAAAAGTATTAGAACATGATGAAAGTACATCTTGATATAATAAAGGAAGATAAAAATTGAATTTGTCGGAGAGTTCAATTCACTATTACCTCCATGCAATGATGTCAATAAAAGCTTGAGCAATGATCATATAGGTTTGTTTGACCAAGATCACATTCATATACTTGAATTAATGTTTTCACATAAGAGGCAGTGACTATGTGGCTTGCGAGAAGGATTTTATAACTGTGAAACAATGAACAATAGTTGTGTTATGTGAATACGTATTTTCACTTGGAAAGTATACACCCATTTGGGTTAGCACACAAGAAGAAAGAAGGAATATATAGATAAAGCTGACTATTATTTTTTTCACAAAGAATGAGTTGACATGAATTCAATATATGAATGCATTTTCTGTATATGTTTTGAATGTGTTATATGTATGTACACATAAGAATGCATGTAAGAAGAAAGAAGGTATTTTCTCAAACAGTGAACATTTATTTTTATGTGTATACGTGCTTTGTACATTATTCATCCCTGATGGCCATAAGGGATTATATGAATGGTTAGATACATATGTTATTATACACATATTGATAAATAATCAAAGGGAGTGTGAGAAGAATAAATATAAAGTTGGCATGCATATGAAATAATGCCTACATAAATTAGGAAAACCATGCATTTTCCTTTATAAATGATGTTTGAAGAGAAGAATGTGAAATATTTTATTATTAATCAGTGTGAAAAAAAATTTAGAAAGAATTAAAGACCATTTTATAATTATTGATTTCTTATAATTCTTTTTCTATTTTTTTAGGTTAAGAAAGGATGGGATTCATCCGAATAAGGAATTACCTGAGTAGTGTTGAATAGCGACAACTGAACATATATTGGTGATTAGTTTCAATGTGATAAAGGATGATAGTTAATAATAATATTAAACTATGTGGACATAAAATAAAACGTGGCCATCATATCACTACATTAGAAGATAATGGAAGTTGCAGACCCATTCATAAGAGGTATTCATTGATGAATTGGTGGGATTCAAGTATAAATATCATAATCTTTTCAAGAGATATCAATACTAGTGGGAGTCAGTATAATGAATAATGGTGGGATGCCAGCCTAAAGATCATATCAAGAGATAGTCCATAGTAATAATTTGTGATTAGGCATTAAAAGAGTTTTTCTATGTGGCCTTTCAAGAGATTATCTGTATTGTTAATCACATTCAATATTAATAGTGGAATTTTTTTGACTCTGATTATCCCAAAAACATCAAGGAAGTAGTCACCCACATTTGGGGTGATCATTCTCAAACTACATTATGTTGTAATTCATTTACTTTTAGTATTTCATGTGGTATAATTATATTTGTCAACACAAAATATTTGTTCACTCTAATAAGTGAAGAGGATACAATTAAAAGGGTTAAGAGAAAATAATAGTAAATTGGTAAAAACTTATTTACACTAATTCACCCCCTCTCGGTGTACCTGCATGATCCACTGGGAACTTTAATTTTTATCAATGGATAAGATACAAATATTTTTGTATATATGTTATTTTTTCAATTTTTTGTATCAAACATATATGAAGTGAAGATTTTAATTTCAAGAATTTATAGATATGTCTCATCTAAAAATTTTTGTTCCAATTTTTATCATGATATTTCAACAAGAACCATGTTGAACAGACATAATAAAGAGGCAAGAACGTTGAAAAATAATTTGATAAATAAATTGGGTATATCACAAAGCATATATATTCAGAATTACATTCTATTAGTAGTATCTATTTAATCAGTTGATAAAGATACTTTTTTTTAATATTGTGCCAGATGTGATGAAGAAGAGTTTATTGATTCACCCATTTATTTTTATTGAGAAATAAATATTTTTCTAAATAATGTTTTAATTCAATTTGTCACTTACATATCCTTTTTTATCAAGGAAATATATGGTAAAAAGGCACTTCTTGGAATTAAAGCTGAAGATATAGAGCGATCATTGGAAAATAAGTTTCAAAGATGAAAACTTCTATAACAATTTATTGATTCAAAAGAATAATCTATATCACATTTCAATGAACATATATCCTATGTTGAAGAACAACATTAATGAAATGTGTGAATGAAAGAAATTTTTGAGAAGGTCCTTACTGTGATGATTCAAATGCTTGAAGAATCTCATAAGGCTATCATGAATATTAATGATTCTTAGATGGAAATAAATGACTAGGATGAGAAATTCATCCTAGCCAAAGAATCAAAAGAACATTAAATATTTTAAAATAATGAAAAATTAACTTTTATAGAATATGAATTACAAAGAACTATTTGTGAGAAGGACATAACTGAAAATGGTTTTACATTAATGATTGGTTCATTAGAGAAATTACACAAAACATCTTTGAATTTTAATGATGCCAGATTAGAGATTAATAAAAAGAGAATTAATGAGCTAGAAAATTCTCTACTGAAATTAATTCAAATGAACGATGATTGTGTTCAAAAAATAAAGAGTCACCCAAAAAAAACTGAATGTTATTAATGATGAGAAAAAATTATTCAACATGATGTTTCTTTGAAATAGAATTAAATATGGAAAATATGAAGGAAACACAATTAAATAATTTCCAGAAAAAATGTGAAGTTATTTTGAAATAAATTGAATATTGAAATAATTTTATGAATATGAAATATCCTCAGTTGGTGGTTATGTTCAAAAATCATGAGAACATTTAGGCTGAATCTTCAGAAAAAGCATAGATCGAAAAATATGTGATGATTTACTCTAAGAAGAGTCTTATTTCTGAAAATAATTATATAAGTGGTAAGTAGATCTTGATATTATATCAAGATAAATTCATTTTAAGCTAATTGAAATAGGTAAACCATGATCTAGAAGTTATTATTTGGACTAACATTATTTCATCTGTAAGTACTGGTTCCAAAATATATTCTAGATACACATGTTTAAATAATATTGACGATAAATCCACCATATCATCATAGGTGGATATGTAGAAAATGTTAATTCATTTTCCTCAAAATGATCTTCACTGATTAATCATATTATCCTAAAGAAAAAAGATGTAAAAAACATGCAATGTTGTCTTAAAAAGTAGAAATCAAGATTTGTTGGCTATTTTTGTTGTTGTTGTTGGAAATTTGAGCATTTTTGTACTTATAGTTAGCATAATATGAATCTTCATGTCAATTATATAATTCCAATTTTAAGGAGGAGTAGATTTTTTGTGAAGAGAAATCCTAAAAACATGAATAAAAATTTACAGATGAAGAAGAATATGTTTATCAATAATAGATTTTATTATCTTAAGGACATCTTTGATTATTGAAATAGAAGTGGTCACAATGTAAATTAGTGCTGGTATTTACCATCCATGGTATTTCAGTGTGCTGGTATGGAGAGGAGGCCACAACAAATGAAGAGGAAATTAAAAAATCTGGGTAAATCTTCATTTTGATGTTAGAAGAAGAATAAATTTGTAGTTTTATCAATCGAACAATTGAAGAACGGAATAGAAGCACCGGTGAATATTTATTCTAAAAATACAGTTTTAAAAAAGAAAGTCAACACACAAGAATATGTATTAGAATATACCAATAGAAAGATCAATAATATTTATAGAGACGATAAGAACTAGATAAGAAGTCATTTTAGGAATAGAAGAATGAAATATCCTTGTTATTAAAAGATAAGAAGACCTTTTCATCAAAAAAGTTTCTTGGGTTGAGAAGAAACTCTTAGGCATGTAGCTCTAATTGAGGAGTATTTAATAGAAACCTTAATTTCATATACTTTATGTTATTTTTTCATGTAGAAAATTTAAGGTTATGTATATATTCCTCGAGACACCTGAATTAATAAATTCTATGAATATATTAAACCTAGAAATATTTCCATCATAGAAGATTATTTGAGTCAAGTGATTTCATTGTACCGACATAAATAATTCTATAATTTTATAAAAGTTTATTATTGAGGAATTTAAATCATTATGATGATGTTTTGAATTTTTCTCTTAAGGGGGAACAAAATCTTTAATTTTCATGTTTTTATTCTGTTTGTTGATATGTATGTAGTATATTTGTTAGAAATCGTTTAAAAACCCCATGATAGATGTTTTTGTGATTAGTGTCACATGATGGAAATTTAATGAAAACACTGATGTAAAATCTGATCACAGTTCTTTTTTATATAGATAAGTTCACACATAGACTTAGAGTTTATTAATTTTATCGCTTTATTATGTTATTAGTGATTCCTTCCATCTCAGAAATAAATCAAAAAATATGTGTCGGTAGAGAAGATGATATTCATAGAATGTGAATTCAGGAAATGATGATTCCTTCTTATATAGTTTTCTATGGATTTATTTCCACTAAGGGGGAGAATATATCATTGAATTTTATGATGGAATGAGTATTGAAAAAAATTAAAAGTGTAATATTGATTAGGACATGTGATTTATTGAGTTTGTAATTTTTTTTAATCACCTATGAAGATAAAAATTCAATGTGTTTTTAAATGTGACGAGTGTTGAACTGGTCAATATTTAGAAAAACATGTGTCATTGGTTATTGAAACGATGTTTACGAAAGTGGAAGAATTTATATTTATGATTAAACTCAAAATAGAGAGAAATTGAGTTTTTTTGTATTTGAGTAAATATTATAAGAATTCCAAAAATTATTTTTCAGAATAAATATTTAGAGAAAGGTTGAATAATTTAATTTTAAATATGATGATGTTTTTAGTTTTTTTGGATTAGTGTATATATTGGGTTATAAAAAATTATCCAACCATTATTGAGTAAGATCAATATACCTCTACCTTCTTCCATAAGTGGTAAATCCATCCAACATATCACTAGGAAGCATCGGTGAATTTCTATAGGGGTGTATGCATGGGAAGAGTAGGAACCATTCATGGAGGCGTAGTAGGGAATAGGGTGAAGGTACATTGTTATACCAATGTAACATGTTCGGACAAGTATCCAAATTATGGGATGAGAGTTCCATGGATTGTAATATAATGGAGTGATCAAGGGGTGATCATTTCGACATAGAAATATATTACTCCAACATTGAAATAATATCGACCATATGATTTGATGAATGAATTATCTATAATGTCTTATCAGCGAAATTCAGTGATATGATTTTTCTAGGCCATTCGATTATATTGAATTTCATTGTCTCTAACCTGATCCCATCTAATAGCACATGTTTGATTGTATTTTATCATGAAAAGTCATCTAACGTTCGATCCATGCTGTTTGATAATCACATGTGTGTTTTCATGGATCGAAAATGATTAGAACATGATGAAACTACGTCTGTATATAATAAATTAAGGTCCAAACTGATGTTGTTTGAGAGTCTTGTAAACCTGGACCTATTTTCAGTGACATCAAAATATATTTGATCAATGGGCATGGATCTTCATTTGAATAATTTGATGATATGAATATGATTAGAATAAAATGTAATATGTTTTCATGATTTAAATTATGAACAAACACAAGGTTTTTCACTATGATTTTTTTTTTGTTTTAGTGACTGTATACTTCTATTATCATGGAATACAAATGATATGCTTAAGTGAGTTTGTGTTATTAGGTCATGACAATAGAATTATGAATATAAATACTAGAGAGTGGGTGCATTTTTTTTTGAGTCAATGGTTTTGGTTAGAAGCTCTTTTATCCCAAGAAATAGGAAATCGAAAATGCACTGGTTTGTGATAGACAGAAGATCCACTCATACTCTGTTTTCATGAAGGAGAATTGAGACCCAAAGGCCTTAAACTAGTGTTTTACACTATAGAATTATTTTTTAAAAAGAACTGAGTTATACAAATCAAAAATAACAACATGATATTCTTATGTGTTGTTAATCTAGTTTGGTGATGTGAGAAGATCATATTATTATATGTGCATAATGTTTTGGACATAAGAGACAGTGAATTACTATCTTGTGTGATAGATTTGGGATCTGCGAGTCATTATACAAGCATTAGGTTATGTGAAGAAGTATTTTCACATATCATGCATGTACCTATTCAGGTTTTCATTCAAGAAGAAAGACGTAATGTAAACCTCATTATGATTATTATTTTTTCTGGAAATACATAATTTACTTGAATAATAAATGAATTTGGTTTTCATATAAGTTGTGAATGTGTTTTGTATATGTAAACATAAGGCAATGCATAATAAGGAAGAATAAATTTTCTCAAATATTGAGAATACACAAGTGAGAATTTATGTTTAGGTTTACATGTTCTCTATTCGTTATGAAAGCATTAAGTAAGTAAGAGAGTTTATGAATTGTTTGATACATATGTGATTATAAACATATTTAAAAATAATCAGATAGTGTGACAAAATAATTAAAAATGTAGTCTTCATGCACATGAATTAATGCATGAATAATTTGGGACATCCATGCCTTAATATTCATGAATGATGTTTGACGAAAATAATGTGAATGATTTCTTTCTTAATTAGTGTTCATATTTGTAAGACTAAAGAATGGATGATTTTAACATCTTTGATTTAGAGGGATTTTTGTATGTCAGTTTTCAATGTTAGGTGAGGTTGAGTCTTTTGCAGAAGAATCTATTTCCTGAGAAGTTTGGAATTGAGATATTTGACCATTACAGGTGATCATGTTATCAAGGATGAATGTTGATCAAAAGATTATAATTTGTGGACCTAAAATAGAACAAGGCAAACAGATCACATCATCAGAAGATAGTGAATGATGAATCCATTTTCACAAGAGGCAACCATTTATGAACAGGTGGGATGCCAGTATAAATATGTGTAGATTTTTTGGAGATATCTCAACTAGTGGGAGTTAGTATAAAGAACACTGGTGGAATGCTAGTCTAAATATACTGTCCGAAGACATTCCACAGTAATCAGTTGTGCTCTAGCATTAATAATGTTTGTATTTTATGAATTTGGTGATATTTTCTATATTATTAATTACATTGCATATTACTAGTGTATATTCTATGTCTCAAATTATTCAAAACACATCTTGCATGTATTCTACCACATTGTGGGTGAACCTTGTAAAAATAGTGTGTTATGTGCTTCATTTAATTTCAATCTTGCATGTGGTAAAATTTTACATGTTAACAATGAAGGTCAATTCTGCATTATAATTTCAAAGGATTGAATTAAAATGGTAAGAGAAGAGAAATTTAAATTGGTAAAAACATGTTTAAATAAATTCACCCCCATATCAGTGTACTAGTATGAACCATTGGTAACATCAAAATTTCTATAGGTGTTTGTATTTTTATGTCATGTAGTTGACATCAAGTGTTCAGTTTAACATCATAAGATGTGGAATCATGGTAATAATATTTTTGGGGCCTTGCATCTAGGAGCATGATGATGCTTTCAGATGATTTTTCTCCTTGTTTTTGTGTTGAACCGCTTATTTATTTTCCCATGATCACATGATCTATTATCCATGTGAGAAACGAGGAATGGGAAGGGTTCCTCAAACAATTCAAAAGTAATTGATAGGTAAAAAGGTAAATTTTTAATCTTTGTGTGTTTGAAAAACGTTATATGATCAAGGTGTCCCTATGTATATCATTAAAAATGAGAACTAAGGAATACTTAGTACAGTAAAACCCATACAGTTTAATGTGATGTGGAAAGAAAATCATTAATTTTGTTTGATTTCTTATGGAAAGGAATAGGATCACATTACATGAATAGTGATGGTTGTCATTGAACTGTGATGTTTTTCGTCCTGTGCTATGGACATTTTCTATGTAGTTTTACTTCATGAGTTTATTAAGATATATTGCATACAACCAAAGATCTTTCTAAAAATATGAAATATTTTATATAGTTTAACGTATTCCTATGAAAGGGTTAGATGTTATAAGGTTTAATTTCATGTTTCCATGATGATAGATGTCGTAAATTTTAACAAATTTCTTCCAGGATGATAGATGTTTTGTAGTTTAACATCTTGTTTCAATGAATATTGGTTATTTATTATAGCTGTCATAATTATTTAGTTTAAAATCATTCAGTGTTGGTTTAGTGATACATTTTGTATCTATTTTGGGAAAAGTGTACAAGCAATTATGATATCCCTCATGTATGCAACAAGGACCATCCCATTTGGGTTCTATATTTGGAAAAATATTCACTAGTATCATTAAAATCTTGATCTCCAATTTTAGTCCTACATGGAAAATTTAATAGTTGTGAACACTTTTATTTAATGCTCATTTGATCTGATTCTGATGGGCCTAAATGTTGTGCAATTTACAAAACTAATTCTCATTGAGCCACTCCAATACATCCATCATATTTTTTTATTTCTCATCATCAGAGATATATACATTAATTACTATTCAGATAAATGGAATTGGTAATTCTATAGGTAACACTGCTTTGGTATTTTACACTATCAAATATGCCACTGGATGTATTAGCACACATGGTGGTAGGTATGCCAATAAATCATGGAGTTGCTTGTCTGGATAAGAGTTTATATCATTTTTCACCATCTTATGGAGTATATTTTACATTGTCTTATTAGAGGACTCAATCAATGTTTTGTCACTATATTGTAGAAATATGTGTAAGTGGACTTGATGTTGAAATCATGGAGTAGTTTATTCCACTTTGTAGAAAAGATATTATTGTTGTTGTCTATCTATATAGTGTGAGGGAACCTGAAAATGGCGATGATATGAGACTATATAATGTTTGTGATGTTATTATTACCGAAATAATTTAGTGGTATTTCCTCCAAAAATTAGGAAAATATGTCAGTTTTATTAATGATGTATTTTAATTTCATAGTTGCAGCTAAGGGATATGGCCCTGAAACATCCATTCCCTCAATGAAATTTTTTGAGAAATATTCATCAATATATAGAAATTCCAGGGGATGATTGATGATGTTTTCATGGACCTGGAATGAATGAAATTCCCTTTCTGAACTCCACATAGTTATGTATCTTGGTCAACCAGTAATAATCTAGCCTCTTTATTTGGTAGGAGAACCTATACTTTGACTGATGAGTGTCATAGGATCCTACATGGACATTTTCTATGACAAATAGAATCTCTACATATTTTATTTATTCAATGAAGATTTAATAAATTCCTTACGAGTAGAGGTCCCTCTGTTCATTTAGACCATCCTATAGGGTTACTATTGATGTATGACATCTAATACGTTCCCTTCTAGATCATTATTTCGAGAGTGATCTAGTCTTTAGATAACTGATTATGGTATCCATCCATGTATTGGTGTCTTCCAATTTACCACACTCTATGGTTGTTTTGACATGATTCATTCTTTCAAAAATGAATACCAATACTAATGATGTCATTTTTCTATGCTTGATATAGAATATTTCATCCAGTTAATCAGGGTCAGCCTAGAATATGAATGTTTTAGCTAACACATCGTTGGGACCATTCATCTATAGTGGAAGATGATACGATGTAAACTCAAATGAGAAATATATCTTTTGTCCCCATATGTGTCTAGGGAGAGGGTATACATCTTTCTTATTGAGAACATATTCTCCAATGATCTTCTTTATCACTAGTACTATGTATCCTTTTTTGTTTATGTAAACCATTTGCAGATGTATGACTAGTTCACACTCAATAATGAGGGATTGATATTCCTCGTTATTATTCATTTATTTTTCTAATAGAGATAAAGAGTAGGGAATTTTTTTAAGGTACATACACTGATATTATATAAGAGAACATGATTATGCTTTTGGTTTCCCAATAATTTATTGATAGGACACTGGGAGGTACCATTAAAATACATCTCCTATGATTAGGGAGTGGTAAGGAAAAATAATAACTCCACATTTGGAAGCTCTATGTCCATAAAAGGATTTTATGGGGTAGGATGTGCTACGATGAAATGAGCCATGTGTTTCCCTTTAAATAATTTATGTGTTTCAAACTGAATTTCATATTGATGCAGAATGACTCACCATCGTTACATGTTTTCTGTCATCATTAGACAACATAAAATATAATTTAGTGAATCAATTTGAGAGACTAGATAGAATTTGTGGTTCTTCATGTAATGCCTCAACTTTTAAACTATGAATATTATTTGAAGGAAGTTCTCATCGAAATCATAGTATTGGGTATTAGTACCTAGTATTATGAGGATGATATAATAGAGACTATTTTTTCTCCCCAGATAATTATTTTTTATGACGAGTGATCCCAAAGAGTGTTCCATGGAAACCATATACGTGATGAGTGTCTTCCTATTAATTAGAGAGTTCGGAACCATTAGGTGTCAGAGTTACTCCTAGAGGCATTCAAAGGATCCCAGACAAAAATCATCACATTTATAGGAAATTACATTCTTCATTATATTGTTGAGTGGGGATATTTTCTAGAAATGTATATTATAAATCTCTGAATGTATGTGAGGTTCCATTGGACCCTCCCTTAGTTAAATAATATTTATGGGGGTGACATTGATAAAATTGGACTACTCTTCTATAGGTCCACCTTGATTCCATAGTGGCATATCAAAAATACAAGGAACTTAGATATTTATACCAAAAAATATATATTCAATGGATTCATGTTTTGACTATGTAATCATAGCTTGTCGAAGGGTTTTTGAAGATCAAGAAGTTATCAAAACACATTTGGGATTTGGAAACCGGGTCATCAACCTAAAACTAGGATATTATTTACAATAATGGATTAATGAAATAGAACATAGAATATTGATATGTAGTGATAGTGCTCATTATACCAATGAGAATGACCTCGTAGAATGGAATCCCCTGAGGCACTTTGAATGTAGTGGATTAGTCATCTTTAGGGGCCATCTTTATCTAATTTTACCATGAATTCACTTTTTCGAAGGAAATTTATTGGACATCAAAAGTTGCATTTATTATGGGATATGTGATCTAAAATTTAAAAACATCCATTAGAATGTTCTATTTAAGGTCTTTTAAATAGTTTTATACTCCAATTTTTTCCATTCTAATTCTTTATAAGGATGATGTTGGTGATCCATCTTGGGAATTTCACTTCACAAATAATGTATTCTTGGATAAATATTTCATGTTCCACCACTATATTGGTGGGGAATGAGTGTGATTCACCCTCCTGGATTCTTAAATGAAGGATCAAATTTCATTGGTTAATTTGAGATGGTTTGTAGACACATTTAAATTCGATCATGGAATTTATGTATAGCTCCAAGGGAACACATATCGATGCTATTTTGGAAATGTGATGTACCTATCTTTCTCTTCAAAAACCATTGTGGAAATAATCAATGTAAGAAATGTGTCCTATTATATTTCCATATTCACATGACTAATCTCATCAATGGTGATGGAGACACATTCCTCAAGTGTAGGAGGAGCGTTCCTAAGGTTACTGTCAACTTCTTCCAGCAATGAGTCCCTGAATATACTTTTAGTTGATGTAGGAAATATTTGGGTTCTCTATGACTATAAAGGTGAGATATTACATGAGAAGATAAATTATCATCACATATTTCCTTAGTCATTTTATAGATATTCCAGATGTGATTTTATTTTATATATTCACTGGGGACATAAATTTATTGGACCTATGGGAGTAGATCTATTACCTTAATCAATTTTTTGGGGTGCACATATTCGCTAGTGAGCGTACTCAATGGATTAAAATAGGCGATACCCATGATATTGGGGGATACAACCAATATATCAAAATCAACAATTGGTTGTTTTCATACCATTTTTTAAAAATTAGATTCAGTATATTTGTGAATGCATGTCTCGAAGGGGTCGATGTCACTATGTATTATGTCTACCATTCCATAGATGGGGTATTTAAAACAATAATTTAATGTTGAATGTACCACCCAGGGGCTATAGAGATATGTACTTCCAAGAAGGAAATCTTAGGCGGTGTCTTACTGCCTAAATATAAACTCAGTTTTATATGGGAGATCCCAATATTTTTTAATCACCCAGATAGGTATTTTATGACACATATATACCCTTAAATTGTCATATTTGTGAGAGATATCCCCCTTCTCTATATCCCAAATGTCAGAGGGTCCAAACCAAGTTGTGGTTGATAATAGAACCATTATAAATGAGAACCCTTTTGATGTTGACATTATTGGGTCTATCTGAAACATATAGAGTCTTGATGTTCCATTGGATGACTTTTTAATGATCTTTAATGGTGAAATAGATGATGAAATGACATTCTTCTAACATGGTCTTTATTCGATAAACCTCAGCTAAAGTGTCTTTTATCTTGAATTCATATGGGATCTAGAATGCATCAACGAGGTAATCCTAAAGTTATATTTAATGATTGGGTGCTTGTAGGATTATGAACAAGGCTGGGTAAGTCACCAACTATAATAAAACAATGTAATTTCATGCTAATCATTAGTTCTTCCTGATGTAGGGGGTCACATTGATATGTGCCTTATGATATTAAAAATTCAAGGTGTATGGTCATAGTAATTTCATAGAGTTCGTGGATGAAAAATCTAATAGGTGCGTAGGTCATGCCCGACATCCCTATTTCCTTGAAAAATCAGATAATCAAACCCCCACAATGCAATCATTCATGACAACAGGTTGTGGATGACCATTGTAGGGTTATGGGAAACATACTCTTTTATTTTGTGCCTACTAAAGTGCATTATTATCATTCATAAATACATATATGTCCTCTTTGGGGATGTGAAAAAAAATTGGGTCTTAACATTCTCGTATAGTCTTATGTATCCTCGGTTAATACAAATACGACATCTCATTCGCTAATTATTTGTTGGAGACTCATATTCTGAGTCATATCCATCTTTACATAAGGGGTATGACATTTGAATCATGTTTATTTAATAAAAAAAATTTATTCAAATTAATAATGTTATGTTTAGTGGGGATGTTCTTATGACTTGGTAATTTCAGGGAAGAAATATTAAAGAGTTAGTGATTGAAGGAGAGTAGAGTATGACCCGTCATCTTATTTTCCTTCCTTAAAATGATGGTCTTGACCAAATTTTGGGATGCATATCTGATGTTAATTCCTTAGTTAGTGGAGTTATTGTGGTTATGATAAGCTATTTATCTCAAGGTGTAATGATATTGGTCAAATAATTTTCAAGTCATCCAGTTTCTAAATTTTCACACATTCATGGATGAGACATTATGCCAATCTCCCTCTTCTTCTGACATGGAAATGGTTATGCAGGAAACCTACTCTGATGAGTTATCTAACACCACCAATCCATAATTTAATATTCCTTGTATTAATTATTTAAAGATATATCTTTATTATATATTATTATGTAGATTTATATTGAATGGGAATTAGTTGGGATGGTCATTGAGGTTGATCTACATGGGAATCATGGGATATAGAAGCATGAGAAGGTTATTACCCATGTATTTAATAAAATAAATAGGTACCTATTCATTTTAGATGGATTATGCTATATACATACATTTCTAAAATCGAGGGAGACACTAATTTATATGGCATTTGGGATGAGTTGAATTTTGTGGATTCTACTATTAACAAATAGGTGAAGGGCAGTTTAGATCCTTACTAAGTTCATTGATGGGAAATTATTCTACCTTGGTAGTGACATATGAAACTTCTAATTTTCCTTGATTGTTACCCTTTGATAAGGTATTGTGTTTAGATTTAGATCAGGATAACTAAATGGAATCTTCCAAACATTGGGTCATTTCTATGAAGTCCCAGAACCCATAGAGTTACATTATTGGGATCAGAGGTGATTGTAACTCATCACTATGATTTTCATCATACTATTCCAATAGTTTATCTTATTAGATATGGACGATGGGTGAAATGTTTTAAACATTCAAACTAGACATGAACTCATAAACATTATTATTTTTAAATTGATTGCAGAAATTTATGTATATAACTATTGTTTTCCTCTATATTGAGAAAAACTAATAAAGAGATTGACGATTGAGGTCATTCCATCTGGAAACAGAATATTCTATCATATTTATGTACCAAAGAATTAATGGACCTATCAGTACCTAAAAAACCCATCTGGGTTGCCTCTTATTGATCCCAATGTCGAATCATTAGACCACACCATGATAGAATGTTAGTGAGATACTACTCAAGGTCTAATGCATCACCAAACCTAGAGAATAAAGGATTGTCGAAATTTGGTAGAGGATAGGTTTTATCCACCCACTTAAGATATGTTTTGCTCTTATGCTTCACAAGTTCATGTTTCCCTTCTTTAGAATACATTTAGGAATCTAGGATCGTGATAACATTGAGTAGCTCCATGGGAACTACTGTATGAGTCAATTACTTTTTATTAGTAGTGGGTAGGGGTCGATGAGGTGGCCTACCATTCATATCAATATATTTTTTGATTCTTCATTTTTAATATTTTCCCTAGTGAGGTGAGAGTTATTGATTCCAATTGATGGAAATCATAATCATTTTGGAATTCCTTATTTATGTAGACTAGCTGTTGAGATCCAGAGAAATTTTGATGCTCCGATACTACTCATGATGTTGGATCGACTATGTGATGGAGGATATTCACCTCTACTAAAAGATGATACCCAGTGGGAATATTTCCCCTATTTAGATCCTCAATGAGTATTATTAGACTTTTTATTTCATTACTCTATTTTTAAAAATGCTTCTCCAAGGGAGGAACTATGATTATTCTGCGCGACGGTTGAGATGTTTTAACAACCCGAAATGTTGTAAAAAAAATTCCCTGTCGATTCAATTAAATGACATATTTTTTAATATGGTTTTATAAAAAACATAAACTTATTTGGTTTCATTATATAAGATTTAAAATACCAACATTAATCCTTACCATTGATAATTTATTCATTAAATATTGATTACATTATTAATATAAATATCGGTTTTGAACAAATCCAATCGACAATGTCAAAGAACATGATGACTTCATCCCGTGGGATAAATCCTTATGAATCACATTTATCAAATCTTTTGATGAAAATAGAATAGTGGAACATTTTCCGTGACTAAGACCAAACTATGATTTAATAAATTTAGAATGAGTTAAAAAGTGTATGGGATTTGTTCAAACTCAACGATATCATCGCACAATCCAAGTTCACTGAACAACCCCATGAAATATCACTTTCATGCATCATACTCTTAATGTGTTTGATGGTGGATTAGGCAATTTTAGTCAATACAATATAATTATTATTATTTACATTATCAATTATAGAATAATTAATATATTTACATCCGAATAGTATTACACTATTGATGTTTTTATTTTGATACAATAAACCAGAATCAATATTTTTTTAGTTATATTCAAATTCCAAATAAGGGAATTTATTTTCATGAAATAATTACTTTTTGAAATGAATGAATTTAATAAAATATTATTATTAAATAATTTTTATAAAATATAAATTATCATATAATTTTTATGAAGTCATATGTATTTTTTATAAGGGTTCAAAAAATTTCATATCAAAAAACAAAAAATATTTCAATAAATGTTAATTATTACAAATAAAAGTGACTTTTGAAAAGTAATAAAATAATTGGAATATTATGTTCGGATTCATAAAATTAAAATTATCCAATGGTTAATTTTTCATTATTTTCAAATATAGTCAAATTTGTAGTAAAATAGAAATACTATATAAATATACATTGTGTATTATGACATCATAATGACCCAAAAGAGATATAACAAATAATGTAAATGGTATCCACAGGGAAATATATGATATTAATTTTAGATAATGATATTATATTTTTATTTTACTAATTTTATAAATACTTTATAAATCATCCAAAACCATTTACATATATGAAGTTTTTTAAATTATTTTCTTAAGAGTATGAATCAAATAAACATAAAAAAGTGTTTTATATTATTATGTTCTTAACATGGTATCATAAAATAATTAAAAAAACGTCTGTTTAGTATAAACCATTTGAATGTTGTTAATTTCAATTAATTTATTTTATATATTACAAAACCTAAGTTGGTTAAATAATAATGATATCCCCAGTCATCTCCAATATAAATCCACCCATGATCCAATATCAATTATATAAAAAAGCTCCTAGAAGATCATAACTCTATCCAATGCTCTATATTGTCATAATAATGTTCTCCCAATCACTATATATGATCTTCTAAATCATTTGGCGTCACAGACTCAAGTAAGTAATCTTTTCATTTCTCCAATTTATATAGGTCTCTTTTTCACCATATGCATTTTATATTCAGTTACATATGATGGGATATAATAATCCATATTCCCTATAATTTCTAATTTATATCTAAACAATGAGAGACCACTTTCTTTCTCATCAACCAATTTTATTAATTTTTTATCAATATCGTTATGATTCCAATTTTTCATAATGATTTTCCACCCCAAAACAATTATGTATTGAACACCATATCCATTTTCTATAAAATGTATTCACCAATATACACTTATATATTATTGAATTTGGAATTATATATATATAAATAAACTCTACTAGATCATGGAATAAAATAGGATTATTATTTAATCCTTTTTATATGCTCTACATGGCACAATTAAGTGTGAGAATAAAATGAAATTGATGGATGGATATGTATTTACATAACAATCCAAAAAATTGGGTAATTTTAGTCTCATGATACATCATATTTGGATAGAGAGTGAATTTGAATTATTTCTGGGACTTTTTGTATCATATTGTCTATGTAGTTAGTCGTGAACTATGTTTATGATGTAGTGTTTTATGTTGTTTACACTTTTCCTATGTTATGATTATCATGCTATATCATTACTTATTATTCATGATCAATTTATTCTCCATTTATATGAATATTCTCTAAAATTTATTATCATATTCCATGATTATTCCCTTATTAGGTTTTATAGATATCCCCTTCTTATATATGTCTGCTGGTTTTCCCATACATTTTTATGTTGGATCATGTTAAGGGTGTTTCCAATAAAGATGATGTTTTCCTATTTTAAATTGATATGTAATATAACTAATACCAAAATACTGTATAATTATTGATAATATGGGTTGTACAATGTGTATTATTATGTAATAAATCATGAATTAATGTTTAATAAAGAACCAGGTTGTCATAGATGGTATCAAATAAAAAGTTTAGTTCATTTTTTATTAGGATTACAAAACTATATTGAATGAATTTGAGATAAAACTATATATATGAAAAAAACACGAAATTTGGAGAAGTATAGAGTATGTTGTTTTCATAGAAAAAATGAATCACTATCTACATACTACAACTGGATGTGGCTCTAGAATAGAATTACATGGGGGTAAAACATGAAATCACTGCATTGAGCTAGACTCATGTAATCAGAAGAGCATGACAAAAATCATTTCTACATACCAAGTTTGGAAGTATAATGGGATATTATTTTTAAATTCATAATCTCATTATGAAATGTTATTATGGGAACCAAAAAATTCATTCCAATGTATTTTTTAGGAAATAGATCATGGATAACATATTTTAAAGCATATAAATTCATAATTTATGGATTTTTATTTCATTTATATGTTATCCATATAATTTCATTGTATTCCCATTTATGTGATTAATAGTATTAAAATAATCAATATTAATTTTGCATTTATTCTATCATGTTTCTAGGAATAGGAAGAATCAGGTAGGTAATCAATGTGATGTGAAATGTGATGAATACCCCAACATGATTCTTAGCCCGACAAGAGAAGGAATCACAAAATTTATGATGTTACTCTCACCCATGGACTAGGTCCTGAATATAATCCTTGATTACAAGGAGTTTTTAAATCTCCCAATCAAAGAAGATGATATAATTTTGTTTTTTATGTGACAAGATCCTCTGATTATCAATAGATCATCTTATCCCATTATCATGATACAATTAATCAACTCTTTTGATATGATAATCTCCATAATATAATGTTATGAAAAGGAGAAGGTTCTAGGGGATGTTTATCATATGGAGGGAGATTATAATCAGTGGTGGACATTTATCAATCATACAATAATTGAGGAAGAGATCAAAGCAATGGTGTGAAATGAATTCTGGAAAATGTTTTTTGATAAACATTTTCCTCATACTCTTCATTTCAAAATGGAATGGGATTTTATTTCCCTTATCCAAAAATAAAAATATCGTATTCGGGCGTTTGAGAAAAACTACACAAGACTTGCATGATTTGCCTTTGAATTTTTCGTGTCTCACGAATTCACAGTTGACCACTTCAATGGTTTTCTAAAAAATAGTATATGAAAATTCCTAGTGATCTATGACATTTATAGACATGAAAAAAATTATATGTTCTTCCCTCAATGTGTAAATAGAGATCATATAGTCTCTGTGTTGTCACATGGATAAAACGTAGAAAGTGGATTTTACATTTGGTGGTACAATGGAGAAATATAAGGGTTCCACGAAATATCAACATCCCAATTTTAAAAGGTGAGGAAAGAAGCAACCAATAAATTGGCTAAGGGGGATGAGGAAATTATTTAGGAGTTTGAAGGAAGGGAACCAAGTTATAAATTTCTAATAAGAGAAACCCAATAATGCGTTGGAGGATCAGAATACTCTAGTGAACCCTTAGAACATTTTTCATTGCATAAACAACATAGAACAAGGGTACTTGAAAACCAATGCATTAAGATATAGGTTTTTGGATACAACCTTTGACAACCAAGGTATCAAGGGTGATAATTTCCCATCACAAATATTAAGGTCAAAACCAAAAACGTAGTGGTGATTAGTTATATAGTTAATAATTCAATAATATCAAATATACTACTTGATTCTAGTTATAAACATTCATTCATATCACAAAATTTTAGTAGAACTATATAATCAACACCAAAAATCATGAAAGGAGAGTTGTTGATGAAAATGTGGAATGGGTAAATTATTTCATCCCAAGTATATAACTCACCCACTTTCAAAATTTGTGTAAAGAAATTCCCAATGAACCATGTCATACTTAATTTAGGGGAATTTGATTCAATTTTGGGAATGGATTGGAATCCCCTATATATAGCCACCATAAATTTCCACCAGAAGGAAATCACTCTCATTATTTAAAATAAACCTCCAATTCAACATAATTGAATAGATTAGGATGAAGCATATTTAGCACCAACATCAAAAGTATGGATATTATCCCCATACATGAATGTATATAGCCCAACTAACTGAGTGTAATGAAATAACAATCCTTGAAGGAATGGATACTAAGAGGGAATGTGACCGTGTTATTTTTGTGGAATTCCATGGTCTTCCTCTATGTCGAGAGGTTGAATGTTCCATCAATATTATACATAAGGATTTACATTCATCCAAGACCCTATATAGAATGGTTTTTATGTATATTGAGTATCTGAATAAAAAACTAAAGGATAATTGGGATAAAGGGTGTATATGCCCATGTGCTTCACCAAGGGGTGCACCAGCCCTCTTCAATAATTAGAATAATGTTACAATGAACAATTTCATTAACTATCACGATCTTAAAAAGATGATAAAAAACAAGTATCCAATACCACAATAACACAATTTTTCAATCATCTATGTGTACCATAATACTTCAAAAAAGTGGATCTCTGATCGAGATGTTACAATCTTTTGGTGAATAAAGAAGATATCCCAAATTCTAGTTTTTATACAAGTTATAGGAATTATTTGTTCATAGTAATGCCATTCAGACTCACTATTTATCCCAAAATCAAAATGGAAATGATATACAATGTCATTATAGATTACCTTGACAAATTTTTGTTAGTATTTATAGATGAAATCCTAATATGCTCTAAAATATAAGAGGATAATGAGGAGAATTTTACCACTATTCTAAAGACCTTAAAAATGAGATGCTTTATGTCAAGAAAAACCGATGTGGGTTTTATTGAATGATTTATCACTATTGGGGAATTTCATCACATCTAAAAGGATATCTATGGAACCTTCAATGATAAAAGATAGTGAGGAATGGATGAGTCCAATATTAATGACACATATCCATAGTTTCCTTGGTTGAGCTGGGTATTATCGCTAATTTGTGAGAGACTTCTCATGACTATAAAACCGTATTAACCTGATAATATGATAGAGAGTAAAGTTTCATTGGAAATATGAATGTGAATAAATATTCCGGGAGTAAAATAGGAGTCTTATAATTGCACAAGTTCTCACAATACCGATAAGTGGAGAGCCTTTCATCATATTTAGTGATGCTTCAATATGGGGATTGGGTTTTTCATAATACAGAATAAAAAAGTCATATCATGTGCTTTATGTAAAATGAAATTTCATTAACATAACTACCAAACAAATGATCTAGAGTTCAGTACAATGATATTCTCTTTAAAAATATTTCAAAATATTTTATTTTGTTATATGTGTTAAAAATACAAAGATAAAAAAATAATCATGTATATATTCATAAAGAAATAGATGAATATGGGACAATGATTATGGTTAGATCTATTCAAGGACTATGACTACCCTATCTAGTACCCTAAAATTAAATAAAATAATTTTTAGGAAACTATATGTATAATCTATCTAGAAATTCTATAATTGATGATGATAGGGATCTGATTATCTTATATTTGAAAAGGATAGACATATGATTCTTAAAAGAAGGAACATAATCAATACATTAAAATATTATTGCTCAATCATCCCTTCATTAGAGTTTAAATTGTTCTCAAATAGATGATGTGGGAATTAAAAAGAAAGCATAAGCTATAAGAAAGTGGAAATTATCAGAGATCAATTTTAATGATGAAGGAGTTGTTAGATTTGGGTCATGACAATGTGAACTGTAAAATAAAAATTTAAATAAGTATCTATTGGATTATGCACAAAGAACATCCTTATCCATATATCCATGAACAATAAAACATGTATCGATATATCTAATAGAAATATTTGTTGGAAAATAATTTTTATATCATAGAATGTTCATCAGGATTTCTTGTATGTCATCAAGTGAAATCAGAAAGGAAAAAATCCAAGGGGATGGTGAAACCATTACCAATACCTACATGGAAATGTGAAAACATAACCATTGACCTTTTAACATGACATCCAAGTATATAAAGAAGAAATAATTCTATATAATTTGTGGTGGACTATTTTTCATAAGGAACCCCAATTCCTTATAAATTTAGATGATTTATGACTCGATAAACCTGTAAGGGTATACATTAGAGAAGTAGTGAGGATTCAAGGATAATCATTATCAATTGTTTATGATGGGGATAAATGATTTATAAATATATTATAGAAGAGTCTAAATAATTCTATAAATTCATATTTGAAATTCAACATTCATTATTGCCCTTAAGTTGATGGTTTATTTAAGCATTCAATTTAGATACTGAAATCTATTTTGAGAGCATGTCCCAAGGACATCTATTATGGATGGAAACAACATCTTTATATGTTGAGTTCTATTATAAGAACAGTTTCCACTAAATAATCTAAATGTATTTCTATGAATCCCTTTATGGGAATAATTTAAGAGCAGATACATGTTAGGATGAAGTTGGAGAATGCAAACTACTATGTCCTGAAATAGTCAAGGAAATTTTTGAGAGTGAAGACCATTAAACAACACATCACCGTTACATAGAGTCTTTAAAAGGAAAATGATGAAAACTGTTTATGATACCAAGAGTTTATTTTTAGGGTAATGTAATTCCTTCTCATCTATCCAAGGAATAATATAATGAGATTTGGGAATATGGGAAGTATATTTCATGATACATCAGCCTATTTGAGATCCTTGATCGCATAATAGAGGTGGCCTACACACTGGCACTCCCACCTAACCTATACCAATTACATAATGCATACCATGTATACATCTTCAGAAAGTATATTCCAAAACCCTCACATTTACTCAATCCATAGGTGGTACTATTAGATAATCTCATTTCAAATGAGAAGAAACCAGTGAGTATCATAGATCATAGAGAATCTATTTTACCCAATAAGAAAAATGAACCAAGTAATTTTTTTAGAAACAAAAAGTTTGAAGAAGCTATGTGGGAACTAAATAATGTGATGAAGAAAATTTACCATCATGTATTTTAATGTTGAAATAAAAATTTCAATGGTGAAATTTTTTAAAGGAGGATGATTTAATTAAACCATCAATTATAAATAATATTTCCCTTGGGATTTAATTAAATATCATATTATCTAATATAGTTAAAGAAAATACATGAAATTATTTGGGATTATTATACTAGATTTAAATATACCATTATGAGTACTTACCATTGATAATATAGTCATTGATTATTGATAACATTATTTCTATAAATTCAGGGGTTTAACAAATCCAATTGACATAGACAATAGATGTGATGGCATCAAATAATAGGATCATACCCTATAAAGCCCATTTATTGGAGCTCGTAAAGAATATAAAATCTCATGTATTTTCCTTTTACCAAGATATATATGATATCCAATATCTTAAGCAATAGAAAAACCATTTATGGGAGAATTTTATTTTCATCAAGATCCTGTCCCAAACCATGTTCACCAAACCACCCCATAAACATCTCACCAATATAGGCATTACTTTTAGGTTGTCTTACAATATATTAAATGGATATGTATCAAGACCATTGAAATATTATTTTATACCATAATTTTTATAGAATGTTAAATATATTTTCATCCTATTATTGTTTCTTTATAAATGTATTTTACTTTGATACAATAAAATAGAAACATTTTTATTGGGTAATATTCATACTCCATTAAGGAATTTATTTTTTTGAATTAATGGATTTTTGAATGAAATAATATTTTATTAAAATTATATTATTTTAAAATTATTATCAAATATAAATTAATATATTATATTTAGGAAGTCAAAATTTATATTTATATGTGTTCAAAAACTACTACTGTCACAAAACCAAGTGTTTCTCAATAAATGTCGATTATTATTTTTAAATGATAAAATACACATATTCATAAAATCATTTACAAAAAAGGAATTTAATATTTGAAATTCAAGAATAAAAATTATTAAATTTTTAATTTTACATATATTTCTATGGTATTTGAATTTTTGGGTAAAAATTAATTATAGTACAAATATACTTTGTCTATTATCACATTAGAATGACCAAAATGTGATGTAATATATAATATAAATGGTATAGTCGACCAAATATATGTTTTACATTAATATAATATTATTTTATGTTTATTTTATTAATTTTATAAATCTTTAATGAATCATCCAAAACCATTAATATATTATCATTTTTTAAAGTAATTTCATTAAGAGTATGAATCACTAGCACATGAGAAGGTGTATTATTTTACTAATATCAGACCTTGGAGTTATAAAATAATTAACATCACTCCCATTTTGTTTAAATAGTGGTAAAACCATGGGATGGTTTGTGGTTTTGGTTATTTTATTAAATTGATTCCAAAACCCTTGTTTGAGAAATAATAAAGAAATCTACAATCATTTTCATTATAAACCTACTAAATATCACATAGTTATTCTTTTAAAAATCCATGGATCAAGTACTTTCTTGGTCATATCCTCTATAGATTCTTTCCAAGGAACCCCAAGTTCTATTTAAGGTCCACTAAAGCATTTGGTGCCACAAACTATGGTATGGGATCTTTTCCATTACACTATTTATTCAAGAATATTATTTTAATTTTGTATTTTATATTCATTTCTATATGATGGGATATGCTACTCAATATCCTCCTTACTATGAAATTGATACCGAAATTATTATATAGAGTCTTATCTATCATCAATCCATTTTATGAATTTTTAAGCGATGTTGTTCTGCTGACAAAATTTCATCGCGACCATCAATGAAAAACCAATTTTTTTGTAAGTACAAATCCCTTTTTCTATCAATGGTATTCAGCTTGATACACATATTTTTCACTGTATTCTTAATTACATGTCTTCATTCCAAAATCCTTTATTTTTTATTTGAATATGATGATGAATGAATCCACGTGGTATGGTCTATGTGGAACAAATAAGAATGAAAATGAAATGAAAGTGATGGGTGCACCAAGAATTATTTAGCACATAAATGAATTCTATAATGTTAGTCTCTTGAGACATCACATTGGGACAAGGAATGAACCTGATTACATTATAGTACTTTTTCCATCATGTGGTCTTGACAGTTATCCTTGAACAATTTTTATGATGCAATGTTTTATGTTGTTTCCACATTTCCAATGTTATTAATATCATTATATATCATTCTATATTATCCATGTTTCATTACTCCGCATTTATATACCAATATTATAACATGTCTTACCTTATTCCATTCTTATTATGCACCACATAATTATATTTCACCCCTTCATTTTATATGTCCCTAGGTTATCTCACTAATTTTTGTGTATGATCATGTTAACCACATCTTCAATAAATATGATATTAGTCATATTTTAAATTTATATGTAATATAACTAATTCCCAAAGACACAAGTTTAATAAATCTAAAATATTGTGATAAGTTTAATATTGTCTAATAAATCAAGAATTTGTGTGTATTAAAGAACTTGGATTTCATATATGTCTCCAAATAATTCTATTTTTGGATAGTGATATGTCGTAGAGGTGGTAACACTATATTTGTACTGTGACCCTGGGGGGTCTGATCACCTTCATCATACATTTTACTCATCTTGGTCTATGAACATGGAATTTGAGAGTGTTTTTTGTCGTTGTTTCTAATTTGGCCGGAATAGAAGATGTTTTCTTGCGTTAGGAGAAATGGTTAGGATGTTGATTATCAATATTATTAATTCCAAAATAAAGAATACTGATTCAATTTGGGGTGATGATGATGATGAAAAATCACTAAGCCATATGGAATGTAGATTATTTGGAACCACAAATAGAATTTATTGATCCAATTTTTTAGGATCCAATTATTCATGTTGGGGATTTAATGTCTCTTGTGATGTTCATTAAGATATAAATTCCCCAAGCCCAGCAAAGGTGGGGTTGATGTGGAATCACTGTTGATTTCACTAGGACATTCGTATGGGATGATGAACCTGGGTATTGTGATTGAGATATAAATTAAACTCTCCATGTGGGTAATGATTTTTTTAATCTGCTGTGGAATACCATCATAGTGATTTTTATTCAGATATATTGTCATATACTATTCTCTCAAAGGTGTTGGGAGCAATGGAATACCATTATGGGAATAATTTTTTAAGGGATGTTTTATTTTTTATCAAAACATTTTCATCCATCTATGAAATTAACTCTTATTGATTTAAGGGGATAGCTCAATGGTCGGACAGCTACCATCTCCCATTATTCTTGATGTTTGGTCATTGTTTAAGAGGAAAAATTCTATTTTTACTGACTAAATGGATCGTGTGTTACCTAGTCATGGGATTTCACTTGATTATATAACATTATAAGACATTATATCTAATCTTTTTCTTCTATTTTTGTGATATAGGGATGTACAATTATCCATATTTCATCCATCCTTGTATGTGAATATTTTGCGATGCTTGAGAAAATTGGTGGAGAAGGGTTATCCAGATGCAGTAAAAAACACTACATATCATTTTATAATTAACATACACTACTTGGTTCCAATCTATAGAAATATAGGACATTTCCAACTCTCAACAATGTGTATTGATTAGCTGATGGTGATACCCATTTTCAGATTTGGGGATATGTTTAGTCTATAGTTTCTAATTAGTTACCCACCTATTATAGAATTGAAAAGTAATTCAATCCATTTTCATCTCATCTAGGACCTTATATTTATAAGTGGTGAGGGGATAGAACATTATGGGAATGTTTTTTTATGGATGACTCCTCCATATATTAGTGTCCTCCTCAACTTCCTCGTACTTACATGCCTCAATCGAGTGAGACCATAAAAGATGGTTCTGGGGGTCTCCTATTATCCTAAGTTGAGTGCTACTATATGTTGATGGGAAACAATTGTGGTTGAGTATGATGTTTCAATCACTTTAGTATAAAAAGACATAAGAGTTTTGAATATGTATCTATGAAAAGGTGTGTGGAAAACTTGTGTATTTCTATGTCTTCTATAGATATCATTGTGAGGAGGTTTTCCATGATTGATTATAGGAGCAGAGTCCCTATCATCCATCCCAATAATATCACAGGGATGGCTATTGAGTGAATTACTATAATATTCTTAATTTTAAGAGTTCATTAACCCTTGTGGTGTTTAAAATGTGCATTTAATGGCCTTTTAAAAACAATCATTGAGTAGATTTGGATTATGAGTCTTGTTTTGAGTCATGGAAGTAATATAAAGCCCTGGATATTGGAATTGTGAATGGATTTGAGCTGACTAATTGATTGTTACCAGAAATTGTTCATAAAAATATTGTGTTATGAGAGTATGTGTCTACAACTAAAATGATCCTAGAATATCCAAATTATTATTATCATTATTAACAATAAGGGAATACCATCTCAAGATATGTTCCATTATCATGTGGTGAGCCTCAAATTGAAGGGAGTATGATACAGATCGTGATCCATTGGAATAGATTTCTGGATATTTTTTTAAGGGATATGAGCCTTCACCAAAGAGTTGTCCCAATATCACATGGTCAACCCCATTTTGATAAATAATATGAACCTAGTCCAAATTTGAATTCCCTATCTGTATAATTCTTCGTATCTTCCAGATGTGGGGAGGGATGTTAGACCCAACCAGTATTTCTTTGGAATGATGTTGGTTCTATCATTCATAAAGGGCTATAGGAATATGATCTTTGATTCCATGATCTACTGGATTATACAATCCATTTTCAATAACTTGAATATGAGAATGTCCCGAGACACATGCCATTCTCACGAGGTTATCCCCATCTAGGATAGAGATATGAACCTGATCGTGGGACATTGGAGTATGTTATTTGTATTCTATGATAATAACATGATCCTTAAGAAATGTTCCCCTCTCACATGGTGATCCCATAGCGTAACGAGGATATCATCCCAATCCCAGGACATTGGAATATGTTTTGGTAATTTTTCTAGAAGAATATGTCCATGCCCTGAGGCATGTATCACTCTCTCTTTGTGAGCCCTAGTTTGAAATAGAATATTATCCTTGTTCGATGTATTCTAAATTAACATAAATGTCAATATTATCCATCAATGGATAAAGTGTGTACACTTTATCTAGAGAATCTCGTTAGTTGTTCATAATGATCAAAATGATGAGTTTCCGCACCTTTAAGGATAAGAATATTCTCTTGATAGTGTATATCTTGCAGTTACAGAATATTTTGATACTGTTTATGAAATTTTTCAAAACATCATTGTCATTTTATCAATGTGTGAGTTGGGATATAAGCCAAACAAATCCATATCCACTATGTACTGTTAGATATCTTCAATTGGAAAGGGTATATTATCCACTATTATCTTTATTGCACCACTTGAATATACTGATGGAATTAATACATAGGGGTAGGGATATACCCCTACCCTTTTCCAGTGGTATAAATATGCCCACAAATTTGATCCGAGTGAGAAAGGATATGATCCTAATCACTGATTAGTATCCAAATATACCATAGTACTTCCTCAATGGGAGAGGTATATAAACCTACTCATGGATATCCATAACCTTCCTCACCAGAAGAGGCGTTAGATCATCCAATGCATGCATGTCAGAGGTTGTAGTGGCTGGTAGGTACCCTCGTCTTGAAGAAGATAGGTACTAGTGGGATAGTGAGAGTGATGATGGATGACATGAACCCTCCTAAAAAGACCTTCAAATATAAGGGAGGTGTATTTGACTCCCTATTCTACCTTTATCAAAGGCTGAAGATTGTTGATGTATTTCTCTGGGGATAATATCCTGATATGGTTAGTCATGGATATGATTTCCACTAGCATTCATATATATTTCCATTCATGATACAAACTTTTCGACATTATTTATTGGATACCATAGTTAAAATTATTGAGGGTATGTATTTGAACACATCGATAGTACTTCAGGACCATTTTTTACACCACCTAACATTGGGGATATCAGGCAAGAGATATATCTTTGTGAACCATGGGGGCTAAATCCATAGTTGACATACCAAAATAGTTAGTATATAATGAAATTATCTTAGATCAAGATATTGTTGATGAGAGAAATATTTGTATTCATGTAGATAATAAGGAACGAGGATGGAAGATAGGTCAATTTTATAGGCATGCTACATTCTAAATCCAATGTGCATGGTTAAAAATATTTTTCATTGTTCTCAATTAGGAGATTCTGATCATGTAGTGTTTTCAACATGAGGATTCCCTTATTTCATAGGAAACCCAATTATAAAAGATTATGTGAAATATTGATGTCCGCTTTTTTAACTTTTTTTAGGATACAAAAAAAAAAATTTTCATAACACATGATTAACTTATCATTATATTACCTAAGAGATTCACACTGAGTTTACTATTTTTATTTGTGAAAATGTTCAAATAAAATTGACTGATGGATAATAACCCAATATTTCTATCATATTAGATTTTTATTTCAAGTTTACATTTTTTTCAATGGGGATGAGATGACCAAGAGGTGTGTTTGGTTTTTATCGATGATTAAAATTGAGTGAAGGGTGTAAAAATATTATTCTCAGTCATTTATGTTTGATTACCATCATCATTAATAATAGAATATCTGAAGAGTTACCTCATCCATAACATTTAGGAAATATCATTTCAAAAGGTAGGGGGTCACTTGGTGTTTCAAACCAAATGACACCTAGAGACTCACATTAGAAATGAGGATGGGTGGTCAGGATCATCACATCATTTTGGGTATACAATTTTCCTTCTCTAGGAATCTGTTCTGGATTTAAGATATTTTCAAGAATCTATTATTAATTCCAATAGAGGATCATTTACCCTAAAAATGGTTATAGTTTATATATCTATTTTTGAAATGAAGTGGTTGATCTTATTGGTGGATCCAACTTTATGTATGGTAGGTTATTCATCCATTTTATAGTAATGAATATATTCTTATATGAGGAAGTAGTATAACTAGGATAATTTGAATTGTTTTCCATTTTCAGTGGTGGTTAATATTACGAGGAGAGGATTGAGAACTTTTTAGGAATCCTACATTTAATGTTTATTGTAGGAATAAAAACCATGTAGTTTGTTATACCAGATTGGTTAAACATCATGATGAAATAATATATGTGAAGGAATATACGAACCACATATTTGGGATTGAGACACTATGATATATCTTATATATCTTGGTTATAGAAGTAATTAGAGTTATAAAAGATTCCCACACACTCAGAACATGACCTAAGTTATATTACATTATATTGGGGTTCCTATACCATTCCACTCATTGGGGATTACATGAAACGAATAACCAAGAAGGTGGAGAGTCATGATGCTGTTGAGATGGGCATAATAACTCCCTTTACCCACATGAACCATGATCATTGTGAGAAATAAAGGATAACATGGTACCAGATTCACTGAATTTGGATACAAGACTTATGTTCTAGGAATTACCTTGGGATATTTAAAATTGATCTTATAACCCAGGGATGAATCAAACATTTCTTGGTTGTGGCTTGAATAAGTGTCACCATAGTTTAGTTAGAATCTCAATCTGCTAATAGAATAGTTAAAATGATCGATCCTTGCAAATTATTTCTCCAAAATATTTTATATTTCAGACACATGGTGTGACATACACTAATGTGGACACCCAATTGAATTTGGGATTGAGCCTTGGGTGCGTGTCCTATGTACCCTAGTCTTTATAGGAGCGTATTCTAGATAAAAAATTAATTCCACCATAAGAATTGGGGTTTCCCTTCGGATATTTAATGTGGAGCAAGGTCCAATTGAAGTAATCTTACATATTTGTGGAATAGATGGAATCATGGTCCTCATAATTATATTGATCTGGTATTACACATTAATGTGGCCCGTATATTTTGGGTATATCATATTATTGAACATATCAAGGATTACACACTGAGTTTTCCATTATATATTGTAGATGTTTATAACATATAATATTTTTCTCATTACAACTCCCTAATCTGATGGGTGCCATGATCAGGACGATAAATTAGGGGCAATATATAATCATCATCAGTTCTTATAGATTTGGTACTTTATAATGGGATGAAACTTACATGGTTTTATATTGAGCTTGGTCCTTGAAAGGTTTCCTATGTATCTTGGTTATAGAAGGAATCAATTTTATCATAGTACCATTATTTGGACCTACAAATAGAGGTTGCCCAAAAAATAGAGGCATACACACCAAGGATAAAAAAGGTTATCATGTCCTTGGATTCCATATTGACCTGGCCAACGTGGATGTCTTGAATACATTGATTTTCCACTTCACATGCCTTTATTATCTGTTTGACATGTTAGTGTATTTCTTAATAATATGTCTTAAGTAAATCACATGATATAGTTGACTTGTCTGAGGGACATTTCATATCTTGTATGGAATGTTTAAAGAATGTAGTAGGGTCACTGCTGAGTTTTTTAGAGGACATTATGAGACCTAGTCGTCTTTTCCACGAATCCATCATATGGAACCATTTACTTATCCATGAGATGTCACAAGATAGGGATTTCATGGAAGAGGATCATCATATGATCAAGGGTGAATTTTACAGATGAAATCATATGGCCTAGATGGATTTTTCTGGTTTTCATTTCCTGATCTCAGTCATCATTCTTTTTAGGAGTCTCAAGATCAAATTTTCCAATCCAATTGTAATCAATTGTGCTGGATGACATGCATAAATAGAATCGTGGGATTCAGTGTGAAGTGTATTGGAAAGAGATTGTAATGTCCCAAAATTTATGTATTTTTTTATGATATGGAATTATTTTGAGACTGCGAAATCTGATGGTACGTGATTCTGAGGCCGAGAGTGATTGGAATGATCCATTGATGTTTTGTTAAACTTTAAATAGAACGCATAAGAATTTTTACTGAAAAAGAAGAATAATTCTGAATGGTTTCTTGGATAAGAAATCTGAGGGCACCATTGTGCTCACGGTGGTGGGTATACCCTAGGCGCTAAGTTTAGTCGGCATGGGCCTCCTGTGAGAAAACCCAAAAATGGAATAACTATAAATAAAATAATTATATAATGTTATTTTATTTTTCAAATGCATATAACTCATGAATAGTAACTCGGATTAAAAATCTGAGACCACCTGTGAACTCATGAGGGTATTCTCTCTTTAGGAAGATACTAACATTGGAATGTCTGGTACACCAGTGAATGCTAGTTTTTTCCGTAAATAAAATAATATATTGTAAAATACATAAATTCTAAATGGTAACTCATTTTCGAAATCTGATAGTACCATTGGTCCCTCTAAGGCGTGTTTCACTTAGGTGGAGCCTAACCATGACCGACGCTTGTCAAGGGTTACTGTTAATAATTTACTGAATTTTTTTGGGTATGATCAGAAAATGTGCAAGCACCATTTTCTGACTTTTTAACCATTTTTCAAACTAAAAATATGAGGGCACCGTTGAATCAGTAGTGCCGATATTTTCTTAAAGGAGGCTTCACTTCGACCGTAGTAGGTCCGGCTAAAAAGGTGGTTTTTAACTTTTTAATAGAATAAAAAAATTTATTATTTTATTTTTATTCTATTCCTTCATTAGACAAGCGGTAAGGTGGGACCGGTGACGTGTCAAGCTAATAAATGGCATGACCCTCCATTCTATGTAACATCAACTTTGGGGTAAATTATGAGGCCTCATAATTAATAAGACACCATTAAATTCCAATTTCTTAACTTACCCTCCCTATGTCATATATATATGGATCTTGGGGGAGGTACTAACACAGCTTGTCCATGCAATGATGTTTCGAAAGAGTTCCATGATGACAGACCCCTAGAATACATAACCAACCCAGCAAGAGGTGACATGTGACACCAAACCGCGAAACGGAAGGTGATGTATGAGTGGAATCATTGGGAACTAGTTGCAGAGATGAATAACACCAACCCATCTTCAACTGTAGACAATCTCCAATGGGTTTTCAAGGTAGGGGTGATTTATTTTTGTGCATTTTTGTTTTCCTATTCCCCATTATCGAAATTATATGAAGAATGCGGGTCAAATGACTAAGGGGTTGACCCAAGATTCTTTCGTCTTTGTGGTAGGTTATTATGGGGAATCTTTTGGGGTTAATCATGTTATATAATTCAATAGTTATTAAACCCTTAACCCCCTATTGTTTATGAGCTAACGCGGAGGGCGCCAGCCAAACGAACCCATCACAAACCCTCCACTATCTTCCTATCCTTGTTCCACCTTGAAGACCACAAGCATGTCGACTACACCATAAGTGGAAGGTCGTGGCGTGTCAGCAAGGACGAAAAAAGGTGATGGACAACACGATGGAAGGTCACTCCACTGTTACGCCACCGGCGAATGGAAGTTGCGATGGAGACCGAACCTAACTCTGGTGGGGTCCGCGGTTCCCCCGCCTTGCCTACCAAACAGCCTTCGGGCCATTTGGGAATCCGTCACACCAGGGTTTACACCCCCACCCCACGTCGGACCAATCCATGCCGCCTCCCTCAAACCGGGTCGCCGCCCGCGATCCGGGCTACTGCCCACAAGTCGGGTTACCACTCATTGTGTGGTTCACCGCCCTCAGACTGGGCCACCACCATCACCCATGATACCATCCTCAAATCTGGGCCACCTTCCTCGGAGTTGGCCGCAACCCATGAATCGGGCCACTACACACTAGTTGGGCCTCCATCCTCAGTGTCGGGTTGCCTCCCTGGAAGTGGGTTGTCGCCCTCAAACCGGGCCACCACCCTCTAGTCAGGCCGCCACCGTTGGTTCCGGCCACCTCCCTCGAGCCCGGCTACCACCTTCAGTGTATCCCACCGCCCTCAGACCAGGTTGCCACCGTCGAGCTGGGCATCCACCCTCGAGCTGGGCAGCTGCCCTCGAACCGAGCTTCCACCCTCGGAGCATGGTCGTAGCCCTCGGATCTAGGTAATCTCCCTTGGAGTAGGCCACCGCCCCAGTGGACAGCCGCCCCAGCGGGGCGCCCCCCAATGGGGCACTTCCCTAGTGGGACGCCCCCCAAGCAGGCCACCCCCCCAAGACCGGGCTACCTCACTCGCAGGCTGCTGCCCCACGCGGGTCGAGCCTCCCCTTTATAGGCCACCCACGACACTGAAATTACAATAACTCACAGACCAGGTGTTTGACTGATGGGTAGACTGTTGAGTTCGAACCATTATTACATGGAGGATCATCAAGTTACTTTATTGTTAGACTTCTTACTGGTTGATATTCGACTGATAGATTTCGGAGTGGTACCTCCAAGTGCACTACGTACGGAACCCTACGACTGGCTGGGACCTAACAACTACTAACTTTTCGACTTGTAGAGACTTTCAAGTTTTGGTACACGATGATAAAGAGTACCTTAGCAGAACATTATATGGGTGGGTGGTTTTTTGTGGCATGGCGGGCCATGGTGGGGATCCGTCATGGTATGTGATGGGGATGAGTACCTTAGAAGACCACGTTGGGAGGGGGAGACTATGTGTGACCGGTAGACCCACAACACACGATGGGGGGAGTATTACTTCATTAGTTTAAGGTTAGTGGGAAGTTCCACTAGGTGACGTGGCAGACCCACTGTACTCTATAGAGGATAAGTTCTCTAGCAGTCGAGGAGTTCAATGTTGTGACTAGAGATGTTACTTGTTTCTACCCCTATAATAAATCCCTATGTGAGTATTCCTTACTGTGGTCATGTGATTGAGGTTATACTATGTGGTACATTACCTATGTGGTACTTTCCCTTTGTGGTGTTACCCTGTGGGTTTTCTTTGTGGAATTCCATGAGACCTTCAGGGTCTCAGGAACCGTACTGAGTATTGTTATACACATCCCTGAATGGGCTTCGCCCATACCTTCTTGTGTATTGTACAGATGACATACAACATTGATCAAGGATGAGGGATCCAGGACTGGACAGTGCTCATAGTTGGACATTCTGCATGACGTGACACGGAGAAGATGGCCAGACATGGATTATTGTTGAGGTTATCTGTACCAACCCTTCAGAAATGATCCATGGTGTAAAATCTATGAGATGTTTTTCACCATTCACTTGTTTTTTACATTTCATTATTACTTTTACTTTTCTATTTGGCCTTGTATTTTGGACCCTTTACTTTTAGGAAACTTTCACTACAATAGTTTACATAAATGTTTCTTCTTTTTAGTGTTCTCTGACCGTGTTTTGATATAGGTTAATGGAAACACCTTACTGTTTTAGGGAATACGCATTTTGGTACTAGTCTACAACTCTTGGCCTATAGAAGGTGGGCTTAGGATGGTCATTGAATGGGCCCCAAGGGACATGTAGTGACAAGTTGTATCAGATGTTTTCGGTTCTACCAAAGAACTAGGGAACTGATATTTTCTGTGTGGAAATAGTGTTAAGGGTTATGAGTGTGGTTTTTAGTTTAGGGAATCCATTTTTGGTGTGGTGATCGATGTATCCATACACTAGGACCCTGAATTCTGATTTCTGACTCATCGTATGAAAATAGTGATTGTGTGTGTTTTTGAAATATTTTACTTTTTATTTCATTGGAGTCATCTCATTAGATATAACTTAATGACTGTGGGTACCTATTCCTTATCAGTATGCTGCCATGAAGATAGCCACCCAGGTATCCAGAGATAGTATGTGATGATGACCCACTATTTGATGAGGCATCAGTGCAGGGACCTCTTACAGCATTAGCACCTTCGGGTGGTGTACCAGCATCACCACATCCCAATGGGCAGCAGTTTCCATTGTCCCACCAGTAGATGGTTCATGCCAACTAATCGTTTTTCACAAGTTTCAGCAGGAGAGGCCTCCAATGAACCGAGGTGATATGGACCAACATGTGGCTGAGGACTAGAGGGAGGTTGTGGTTAGAGATTTCCTCATATTTGAGACACCAGTAGAGCAGCTGGTGATCTTTTCTTCTTGTTTTTTCTAGTGGGTGACCATGAGAATGGTCCACATAAGGGTGAGTCTTCGATATGTGAACTACTGCACGAGGTAGTACCTTCGGGTAGTGTGTTAGTTATATCATAGCCCATTGGTCAACAGTTACAAATTGACATTACTGGTAGGGGAAGATGTAGGTTTAGTTCCATACATGTGTTTTTGTACCAAATACCCCTCATGTTCTGAGGTGAGACTGACTCAAAGGTGGCTAAGGACTGGCTTGAGTAGGTGGATGAGTTTTCATCTATCTAGGGAACCATTCGATCAGGGGGTGGTCCTGGTAGTGAGCCTTCTATGTGTCTTAGTAAGATAATGACAAGATTAAGGTTACCCTGATATTTTAAAGAGGTTATTTCTCTATGTATAATCATGAGAACCTTCCTCAGAGAATGGGGTATCTTCCCATAAATAGCTAAGGGATGAGAGATCCCAATAGCTTCTATAGATTAGGTAGGATGACATGTGTGTAGCTGAGTATTCATTGAGGCATACCGACCATTCCTGAAACACAATGAATATTATAGGATTAGTGATTCAAGGCTCAGACTTTCTGAGCGAGGTGTGTATAATGATTTTTGAGCCAGAACTATTTCTCTATGCATTACTACCTATGTTAGAGTGATAAAGAGAACCATTTTGGTAGAATGTTCTTTGTATGAGTGGATGCAGGAAGTGAATTCTAGAAGTACGAATGAAAAAAACTGACACCAATCTCAGAGACATCGGTGGGTAAAAAGTTTCGGGAATAGGATGTGATTGAGACATATTAATCTGCAGGGCATCAGAAGTGGCAGTGGTTCTAGGAGAGGAAAATGAGGTTTTAAACATTAAAACATGTAATAACCACCACCTCAATGTCGTCCCTACCATTAATAGAGATCTTTTGGGCATGGGAAGGCAGTATCTACAAGTGTTCAATGATTGTGACCCAAGGAATCCATGAATGATTAGAGGTCAAGTCTATTTCTACTACTAGTTGTCGTATAACTAGACATAGGTACCAATCATTGCATCATTCCATGAATCTTGTCAATGACCTAGAGTTTTTGGTTAAACCATTGGCTCGACCCTCATGTTTGGAGATACCTTTAGAAGGATACTCGATAATCACACATACATCGACAGTGTGATCTTACCCTTGAGAAGAGAGTTTCAGTTGGAACATTTTGGTGGCTATGTCGAGGCCTTACAACATTAGTTTGGGTATGGACAAGGGATCCACGGTTCAAAATCAGATTGAATGTATTAGGAAAAAAGGTTGTGGCTTATCTAAATTGTGGGAATGGGGTTTACCTTGGTCATAGAAAAAGGAAAACCTAGGTTTCACAGGATAAACACATGCACAAGAGTGTGTAGCTGAAAAATCTTGAGTTGGTCGGCCTTAACCTCGTGGCATCGAATTTTATTGGTTTTTAGTTCCCAAATGGTGTGGTAGAGGGTGGGGACATATTTAGAAAATATGTATCTAGGGTTACCTCTCTGAAGGGAGAGTGACTACTGCTTTGGATGGGTACTACCGGATTTTTGAACCAACTTTTTCCAGAGTTACAACACCCTTTTAAGCTTTGAAAAAGAAGGGGAAACCTTTCCTAGGGAAGGAAAGATGCCAACATAGTTTCCAGTAACTGAGGAAGAAACTGATGACTTCCTCCATCTTGTGGCTTCCAGAAGAGGGCGTTGGGTTTGTAGTCTACTACGACGCATCAGGGATTGGTCCTGGATGTGTCCTGATGTAGGTGGGAGTAGTGATCCATTATAGTTCATGAATACTAAGAAAACATGAAGAGAACTATGCTACCCATGACCTGGAGTTAGCAGTAGTGGTCTTTCCCTTGAAGATATGGTGACATTACTTGATTGGAAAAAATTTTATAGTCTACTCTGATCACAAGAGTCTCAGGTATATCATCTCACAGAAGGACCTGAACCTAAGACATCGAAAATATCTATAGTTCATCTAGGACTATGACAATGAGATTGTCTATATTCCTGGGAAGGTGGAACATAGTAGCAGACACACTCAGCAAGAGGTCTAGTTCACAACTGTTGTGTTAGGCGTTAGAGCGACTAGTCATGTTGCAGATATCCTTCACAGATATAGATGATTCAACCACCTCCAGTCTAGGATAGTCACTCCCTAAATCCTTCATTGAGTCAGAGAGGAACAACATGAGACATTCAATATGTGGCTCGACGTACTCAAATATCCTTAGGGCGGTCTCTAGCTGATTTTTCTGATGGTGGGGAGAACGTCATACTCTATAGATAATGCACAATGGTTCCAGTGACTCATTGGGAGGAGGAGTTGAGGGAGATCCATACATCCTCCTTAACGGTACATCCCAGAGAGAAAAAGATGTATCAGGACCTCTAGTATTTTTACTGGTGGTCAGGAATGAAGGAAGTTGTGGAAGAGTTTGTATCAAGATGCCTCACAGTCAACAAGTGAAGACTACATGGATCTTGCCTAACCGGACTTCAATAGATAGAGATCCTTGTAGTATGAAGAGGGAGTCAATGTATTCATATGGATATTTGGCTGAGGCAAAAAGTTATCACCAAGGTTCTTTGGGCCATTTTTTCTATACATCGAAGGATAGGCATGGTGGAATACTTCTTGTAACCTCCACCATAGTTGTAGAGGGTACATGACGTCTTCCACATATCCTAACTGACAAGATGAAAGAAAGACCCATCTCACGTCCTCAAACATGGAGAGAATGATTTGGACGATGGGGTGTCATTTATGAAGGTCGCAGTAGAGATTTCGGATCGACAGGAGTGATCCCCTAATGGGATATCAATACCTTTGTTTTCCTTCAATGACAGCACGGGGACCTCCAAGAGAACACATGGGAGCATAATTCTTAGATTCCTTCTCTATACCACCATTTGTTTCCTTAGTATATATAATGGCATTTGGAATGAAAATCCCTAAGGTGGATAGATTGTAATGTCCCAGAATTTCCATATAATTTATTTTATTTATATCAAATTATTTCGAGACCGCAAAATCTGACAAGGCATGATTCTGTAGCTTAGAGTTTCCCGAATGATCCATCGTAGTTTCTTTAGACTTTAAATAGAATTTATATGTAGTTTTCCTGAAAATTCGGAATAACTATTAAACAGTTTCCTAGATAAAAAATCCAAGGGCACTATTGCACTTAGGATTGTGAGTTTACCCTTGGAAAGACTTATATTTAGTCGACACGGACCTCTAATGAAAAAACTAGAAAATGGAATAACAATCAATAAAATAATTAAATGAAATTATTTTATTTTTAAAATGCTTATAAATCCTGAACTATATCTTGGATTAAAAATATGAGATCATTGATGAACTCATTAGGGTATGCTCTCTTTAGGCAGATACAAACATTGACCGGTGCAGGCCACCAGTGAAAGTTATTTTTTGGCCGTAAATAATAAATATTTAGTAACAATTATTTTAATGTAAAATCTATAACTTCTAAATGGTAACTCGTATTGGTTATACGAAAGTACTTTTGGGATCATTGGGGTGTTTTTCACTTAGACATAGCCAAACCTTGACCAGCGTAAGTTGAGGGTGACTGCAAATAATTCACTGAATGACGAACTGGATTGTGACGTACGGGTGGAGTCATTGGGATCCAATTGTGGGGATGAAGAATGTCGACCCCCCGTCATGCCCAGATGCTCTCCAATGAGTTTTTGAGGTAGGGGTTATTTTCATCTGGGTGTTTCGATTTCTATATTCCACATTATTTAAATTATGCAAAGAACGTGGGTCAACCAACTAACGGGTTGGCAAGCGAGTCATTCATATTTGTGAGAGGTTAATGTAGGGAATATTTTGGGGTAAATTTTATTGTATAACTCATTTTTTATTAAACCATTAACCTCCTCATGTTTACAAGCTAATGTAGAGGGTGTGGGCCTAAGGAACCCGGCCCGAACCCTTCGATAGCTTGCTATCCTTGGACCACCTTGGAAAACCGTGAGCATGTCGACGCATGCCACAAGGGGAAGGCCACATCTCATTAGCCATGAAAAACATAGGAGACAACCAACACAATGGCCGGCAACAAGAAGGAAGGAATTGTGACCTCCGGCGAACGGATGCCATAGATGAAGCCATGGCGGAGGCTGAAGCCACCTCTGGTGGGTTTTGCAGTGACCGAGTAGTGCCAATGTGTCATCGCCGCCTCACTATCTAAATGTCCTTCAGGACATTCAGGAATCTGGGAGACTGAGGACTTACAATCCCCCTACGTCAGACAAAACAAGGTCGTTGCCCTTGACCCGAGATGCCTCCCTCATGCTTGGTCATCACCCTTAGAGCGGGACGCCACCCTCAGAGATGGATGTCGACCGCAATGATGGACCTCGACCCTCGCACCAGACCACCGCCCTCAGATTTGGGATGCCGCCCTCGGAGCGGGCCACCACCCTCGAACCGGGCCACCTTCCTTGAGGTGGGTCGCAGACCTCAAAGTGGGATGTTACCCTCGCTCTAAGCTGCCACCCTTGGAGCCAGTCCACCTCCCTCGGACCGGGCCACCGCCATCAGACCAGGCCTCCGCCCTTGAACTGGCCCACCGTCGTTGAGCAGGGACGCTTCCCTTGGGTCGGGCCGCCACCCTCGGAGTCGGGCCGCCGCCTTCAGATGGGGTTGTCTCCCTTAGACCGGGTCACTTCCCAAGCAGGCGGTTGCCCCAGCGGGCTGCCGCCCCTTGACCGGGCCACCCCCTAGTGGGCCACCTCACCGGGGGGTTCCGCCCCCATGGGCCACCGCCCCAGCTGGTCGTCTCCTCACAAGTGTTGACATCGCAGACTATGTCACCGCCCTAGCCGACTGCCACCCCACACAGGGCAAGACGCACCCCGTGGGTTGGGCCACCCCTATTCGGGCCTCCCTTGCTTGTCGCCACACTTGCAAGCAGTACCAGACATCAGCCTAGTGGACCGATTCCAACTCGTCCCTACTTAGATTGGGTCAGACCGGGGCGGTCCGACCGAGTGGGACCGGACCTGGGCCCAACCGGGATCAGAAACACTCAAAATGACTTATCTTAAGGACATCACACCTGTTTGAAAAACTGTCTGTGGAATAGGTACCATTGGAGGAAGACGGTTTGTTTTCTTTACTCCATTATAGTCTCGGGGAACCTTGGTGTTTGGACGGTTTGGATCACACGTGAATCCAACTGGGACATCGACACTACAATGCTAATAACACACAGACCTTGCATCTGAATGATGCGTTGTATATTGTGTTGGAAACCTTATTACATGGAAGATCATCAGGTTACACCTTTGGGAGACTTCATGCTAATGGAGATACAATGGATGGCTTGGGGATCAGTTCTCCCAAGCGCACTACATGCAAAACCATACGACTGGCTGAGACCTACCGACTGTTGAATTTCTGACTCGGAGTGACTCTACAGCTACGATACGCAATGGGGAGGAGTACCTTATCAGACTACGATGTGTGTGGGTGGTTCTGTGTTACCTGTTAGACCATCATGGTGGACAGGCATGGTAGGTGATGGGGAGAAGTACATTAGCATACCATGTGGAGGGGATCTCTGTGTGACCTGGCAGACCCACAATATCCGAGGGGGATTAGTACATCAGTAGTTCATGGTTAGTGGTAAGAACCTAAATGTAATGCGACAGGCCTACTATACTCGATATAGGATGAGTTCTCAAGCTGCTGAGGCATTCAGCGATGTGACTAGGGATGTTACTTGTTACTACCCCTATAAAAATCCTAGTGTGATCTATCTATACATTGTGCTTGTGATTGAGGTTATGTAATTTGGTACATTACATGTGTGGTACTTTACCTTCGTGGTGTTGCCATGAGGTTTTTATTTGTGGAATTCTAGGAGAACATTGAGGTATCAGGGTCCCTACTGAGTATCATTATTCTCACCCATGCAGGGCTTTGGCCACACCTTGTTGTGTCTTGTGCAGATGATGTACGACATTGATCGAGGCTGAGGGAACTAGGATTGGAAGGTGATAAGAGGTGGATAGTTGGTGTGACGTGACATGGAGGAGATGGGAGGATGTGGAGTATTGTGATGGTGATTTGTGCCTACCCTTCAGGTAGGATCTACGGTGGATGATCCGGGAGCTGATTTTCACCTTTATGTTGTTTTGTAGTTTTCAGTGGTACATTTAATTTTCTAGTTGGTCTTATATTCCAGACACTATACATTAAGTATGCTTTTACTACAACACATTACATCACAGTTTCTTCTTGTTGTATTATCAGACCATGTGTTTGTATAGGTTAAATGAAACACCTTCCCATTTTAGGGAATAGTCCTTTTGGTGCTAGTCGCCAGCCCCTGGCCTATGGATGGAAAGCATGGGGTAGTCACGGCATGGTCCTCGGTGGACGGGTCATGACATGTGTTATCAAATTAGATCATTTATACCAAAGAGCTATGACTCTAATATTTTCTTTCTGGAAATAGTGTTAAGTGTTATGAGTGTGGTTTTCAGTTTGTGGAATCTAGTTTTGCTGCGGTGGCTGGCGTACCCATGCACCAGGACCCTGAATTCTGATTTCCGACTCAACGCACAAAAATAATGATTTCATTTGTTTTTAAAAGTTTTTCATTTGATTTCTTTAGATTCGCTTCACCTAATATAACATAATGACCATGGTTCACCTATTCCTCACTATGATTCCACCACAAAGACAGCAACCCAGGTTTCTGAGAGAGTAAACGATGACAGCCCACCGAGCGATGATGCCTCAGTGCAGGGACCTCTTACGGAGTTAGCACCTTCAGGTGGTGTACCAGCAGCACCATTACCCATTCAGAAGCCATTACCCCAAGACCACCAGCAGAGGGTGCCTTCCGACCGAGAATTTTTCACGAGTTTCAGCGGCAGAGGCCTCCGATGTTCTATGGTGAGATAGACCCACATGTCGTTGAGGACTAGATAGTGTATGTGGCTAGAGTCATCCACCTAGTTGAGACACTAGTTGAACAGATGGTGTTCTTAACATGTTTTCTTTTTCAGTGAGTTAATATTTGGATGGTCCACATATATATGAGGCTTAAGAACATGGATCGTTCCCCGAGATATACCATCGGGTGGTGTGTCATCTATATTACTACTCGTTGGTCAGTAGATACAATCGACATTAATGATAAAGTACACTTGTATGATTAGTGCCTTACAAAATATTCAATATCAGATAACCCTTAGGATCTGAGGAGAGCCTAACTCACAGGTGGATAAGGACTGTCATGGGGAGGTGGATGAGTTTCCATCTAGCTTGGGCACCAATCGATCACAAGGAGGTCTGGTTAGTGATCCTTCTATGCGTCTTAAAATTATGACGACAAGGTTTATGATACATTGATCTTGTAAAGAGGTGACTTTTCTGTGTACAAGCTCGAGAACCTGCCTCAGATAAGGGGGTACATTGCCATAAAATGATATGGGATGAGAGCTCCCTAGATCTTCTACAACTTCGGCAGGATGACATGTCGGTAGCTGAGTATTCTACGAGGTGTACCAAACCATTACGGTACACGATGAATACGATACGATAAGTGATTTGAGGCCTGAACATCTGAGAAAGGTGTGTATAAGGATGTCTGATCCCCATCTATTCCTCTATGCATTACTACTTTTGTTTTGGTTCTATAGAGAACCTTTTTGGTATAATGTTCTTTGGATGAGTGGATACAACCATTGAATGTTAGCAATATGAAAGCAAGAATCTAACCCCAGTCTCAAAGACTATGGCGTGTATAATTTTTTGGGAATAGGATGTGATAGGTAAAGGTAAATTTGTAGGCCAACCAACATGGAAGTAGAGTTAGGAGAGAAAAAATTGGTGGTATAAATTTTGACATGTTACAACCACCACCTAAATGTGGTCCCCACCAGGCTCAGGGAGATAAAGGACAGGGGAAGGGAGTAGCTGCATGAAATCAAGGAGTGTGAGAAAAGGACTTGAGGAATAATTAGAGGTATGGTCTATCTCTACTACTAGATTTCATATCAATAGACATAGGTACCAATCATTTCTTCCTTACATTAATCTTGTCCAAGTCCTAGGGTTTCCGGTTTAACCATTGACTTGACTGTCACATCTAAGGATACCTTTGGGAGGATAATTGATAATCAAACATACCCCAACGGTGTGATATGACCCTTGAGTCTAGAGTTTCGGTTTGAAACTCTTGGGTTTGATGCCTTATAATGATAGTTTGGGTATGTACTGGGCCTCCAAAGTTCATACTCAAATTTAATTTATTAGGGAAAAAAGGTTTTTGTTTATCTAAAGGATGGGAATGAGGTTTTCCTTGGTCGGGGAAAAAGGAAAACTCAGGAAGAACAAGATAAACTAATGCATAGAACGGTGTAGCAAATCACTATTGAGCTGACCATCCATACCCTAATTGCAATGGGAGTTTTATATTTTCAGTCCCCAACATGTGTGGTAGAGTGAGGGGTCATATTTTCAAAAGATATTTCCAAGGTCACCTCCCTAAAAGGTGAATGAATTATGCTTTGGTTAGGTATTAGCAGAGTTTTGAACTAGAGTTTTCAAGAGTTGCAGCACCATGGACAGTGTTGACAAAAAAAGGGAAATATTTTTGGTGGATGGAGTGATGCCGAAAGAGTTTCCATAAACTGAGGAAGATACTGAAGAGTTCCCCATATTGTGGCTACCAGAAGAGGGAACTGGGTATGTTTTCTACTAAGAAACATTAAAGACCATGCATAGATGTGTCCTGATGTTGGAGTGAGTAGTGATTTCTTATGGTTAATGACAACTGAAAGAGCATGAGCATAACTACCCTACAAATGACCTAGATTTTTTTTGCAATGGTCTTTTCCTTGAAGATATGGTGACATTACTTGATGGGAGAACATTTTACATTGTACACTGATCAAAAGTATCTCATGTATATCATCTCATAGAATGACCTAAACCTAAGACATCAACAATGGACAGAGGTCATCCAGGACTATGACCATTAGATAGTCTATACTCATTAGAAGGGAGAACAAGGTAGTAGACGCACTCAGCAGGAGGTCTTGTCAACAACTATTGTGTGAGGTGTCAGAGCAGCTACTTCTAGTCTATGATAGTCACTCCCCCTCTTTCAGTGAATCAAGTAGGAAAAGCTTAATATGTTGACTATGAGGACCGAAGTACTCAGATAGTCTCAGGATAGTCTCTTTAATGATTTTATGAAGGTGGGGAGCATGCCATCCTCTTCAGATGATGCACCATAGTTCCAATGATGATTCGGGAGGAGGTGTTTAGGGAGATCCATACATCCCCTTTAACGGTACACAGTAGAGTGAAAATGATGAATGAGGAACTACAACATCAGTACTGGGGGCCAAGGATGAAGGAAGCAGTGGCAGATTTTGTATCATGATTGCTCACTTGTCCTCTTGTGAAGACTGCATGGAGTTTCACCAACTGGTGTTCAGGAGACAGAGATCCATGGAGGCCGCATAGGGGGGTCATGTCTTCTTTTATAGATTTGGTCAAGGTGGCATGTTATCACCAAGGTTTATCGGCTCATTTCTGATACATCAGAGGATCGGTGAGGTGGCATACCGCTTGGCACCTCCACTATAGTTGGAGAGGGTGAACGATGTATTCCACATATCCCAGCTGAGGATATACATGAATGACTCATCACACATCATCGACCAAGGCGAGCTAGACATAGATGATGGGGAAACATTTACAGTGGTTCTAGTAGTGATTGAGGATATATATATGTGATTCCATCATGAGAGATCGATACCTCTGGTGTGCGTTTGCTGCAAGCACAAGAACCTCCAAGAGAGCACAAGGGAGATAGAGGCTTATATTTTTTCTTAGTACCCTCATTTATTTCCTTACTCTATATTTTGGCTTTCGGGGAGAAAAAGCCTGAAGGTTGGGAGAATTTAATTTCATGGAATTTATGAATATTTTTTTATTTATATGGAATTATTTTGAGACCACGAAATCTGACAGCGTGTGATTCTGAGACCTAGAGTTCTTTGAATTATCCGTCGATTTTTTGATAATCATTAAATAGCGCGCGTAAACAATTTTCCTAAAATAGTGGAATAACTGTTAAGCGGTTTCCCAGATTAGAAATTTTTGGGCACTGTTGTGCTCAGGATGGAAGGTTTACCTTAGGCATGACTTATGTTTAGTTGATGTGGGCCCCCTGTATGAACTCCTGAAAATGGAATAACTATAAATAATATAATTAAATTAAATTATTTAATTTTTAAAATTTTAATAACTCACAAATGGTAACTCAGATAAAAAATCTGAGACCACCACTGAACTCATGAGGGTATGCTCTCTTTAGGTAAATACTAACGTCAACCGGCGTAGGCCCCCAGTGAATGATAGTTTCAGCCATAAATAAAATAACCTAGTGACAAATATTTTACTGTAAAATCTATAACTTCTAAATGGTAAATAAGATTTTAAAATTCGAGAGTACATTTGGACTATATAGGACATGTTTCACATAGGTAGAGAAAAAACTCAAAAGGCATGGGTCGAGGGTGACTGTTAATAATTTACTGAACCATTTTTCAGGTTTGTTGAGTAAGTGTGTGAGTGGAATTTTCTATCATTTAGACCATTTCTTTGATTAAAAATCAGATGCAACGGTTAATATTCAGCATTGGGATTCACTTAGGAGAGGCTTCACTTCAACCACAGTAGGTCCAGAAAAAAAGTTAGTTTTTAGAACTTTTTAATAGAATAAATATAATAACATTAATATTTTATTTTTATTCTATTTTTCAAATGGACAAGATGTAAGGTTGGAACAACGACGTGTCAAGACAATAAATATATTGACCCTTTAATCATTGTAACAACAACATTAGGGGAAATTAGGAAGCTTCATAATTAATGAGCCACCATTAAATTCCAATGTAATTACTTTACATCCCCCTATTTTATATATATAGAGCTTTGGGGGAAGTACCATCACGAAATTTCCAAGCAATGAAGTATTTAAGGAGCACCACGATGTCAGACCCTTAGAAAATGGAGCCGACTCAGTGGGAATTGACAGGAGACACCAAACCACAAAGAGGATGGCGATGTATGAGTGGTGTCATTGGGAACCATTTTCGGGGATGAATAATGCCAACCCACCATAATGATTGGATTCTCTCAAATGGGTATTCGAGGTAGGGGTTATTTTTGTTTGTGAGTTTTTGTTCCCCTCTTCCCCATTATTGAAATTATATGAAGAACACGTGCCTACCCACTAACAAGTTGACCCATGATTCATTCGTCTTTGCGGCATGTTACTGTGGGGAATCAAGTGGGGTTAAACATTTTGTATAATTCAATTGTTATTAAACACTTTACCCACTCATGTTTATGACCTAACACAGAGGGTTCATTCCTAACAAACCCATCTGGAATCTTCTGTTATCTTGCTATTCTTTCACCACATTGGATGACGGTGAGCACATCGACACATGCCGCAATAGGAAGTTCATGGCCCATCAGTCGTGGAAAACAGAAGAGGCAGACGACATGATGGTCGGCTGTGAGAAGGAAGGAGATGTGATAGTCACGCCTATGGTGAATGTATGTCGCAGCCGAAGCAGTGGCTGAGGCCGAACCCGCCTTCGACAAGTTATGCGGTGACTGGGTGGTGCTACCACCTCACCAAATGAATGGCCTTTGGGCCATTCGGGGATCTGGGAGACTGGGGGGTTACACCTTCCACCCCTGGCATCAGAATAAACTGTTAAGCCTCCCTTGAGTCTCGTATCTGCTCTCGAGCTGGGCTGCAACCCTCAAAGCGGGTCGCCGCCCTCGATCCGGGGTGCTGCCCTCTCCCGGGCCACCACCCTGGGGTCCGAACTGCTTCCCTTACACTAGGTCACGTCCATCTCCCCAGGACTCCACCCTTAGACCAGGTTGTCGCACTCGCACTAGGTCACCCCCCTCAGAGAAGGGCCACCACCCTCATAGCGGGTCGCCACCTTAGGCATTAGCCAGAACCCTCGAGCAGGGCCGCCACCCTCAGAGAAGGATGTTAACTCTAGTAAGGCCATCACCCTCGAGTCGGGCCATCGCCCTCAGAGCTGAGACACCACCCTCAGAGTCGGGTCGTAGCCCTTGGAGCAGGCCATCGCCCTCGGACAGGGCTGCCGCCCCAGCGGGCCACCACTCTAGCGGGTCGCCACCCTAGCTGGCCGCCGCCCCCAGACCAGGCCCCCACTCTAATAGGATACCGCCCCACATATTTCAGTCCTCCCCTTTGTGGGCAATCTATCTTGTGGGTCTTAACGTACTTCATCCAGGCAGGTCAAGTCCACCTCGTCCCCGGCAAGACGAGGTGGAGTCGGGGCGGTCCGACTGGGTCAGACTGTACCCGGGCCAAACAGGACCAAAAAACACTGAAAATGGATTGTCTAAGGGACTAGAAACCTATGTGAAGAAGCGTTAGTGGAGTTTGGATCCTTGGAGAAATATTTTCCTTTGGGATTACCTCATTAGTGTTTTATATAAACTTTGAGTTCGACCGGGTTGGATCGCACAAAATCCAACCGGGCTATTGTCACTAAAATGCCAATAATGCACAGACCGGGTGATCAACAGATGCACCATCTATTGCATTGGAACCATAATGAAATTTAAGATCATTTTGTTACTTATTTGTGAGATTTTGTTCTGGTTGAGATATGACTGACGGATTGGGGAGCGGTTCTCCCAAGTGCACTTTGTACGGAACCCTGCGACTGGCTGAGACCTAACAACAGCTGAATTTTGAACTCATAGTGACTCGAATGCCATGGTATAGGAAGGGGAAGAGTTCCATAGTATACCATGATGGGGGTGGGTGGTTCTGTGTGACCTGACAGGCCACGATTGGGGGGGAGTATTTTAGAAGGCCACGTTGGGGGGAGGACGACTCTGTGTGACCTAGCAGAAACACAATATGTGATGGGGAGTAGAACATCAGTAGTTCATGGTTAGTGGGAAGCACCTCTATGTGATGTAGTAGGCACACATTACATGATAGAAGATGATTTATCTTGTTGTCGAGGCATTCAACGTTGTGACTGGGGATGTTACTTGTTACAACCCTTAGGATAAATCATGTTGTGAGATGTATTTACATTTTGTTTGTGATTGAAGTTATTCTATATAGTACATTACCTATGTGGTAATTTACCTTCATGGTGTTCCCCTGTGGATTTTGTTTGTGTAATTCTATGAGTTCTTATGGATCTCGGGGTCCCTATAGAGTATCGTTATACTCACCCCAGCAAGGGCTTCACCCGCACATTTTTGTGTCTTGTGCAGTCGATGTACAACATTGATCAAGGTAGATGGAGCCAGGACTGGATGGTCCTCGGAGGTGAATATTCAATGTGACATGACGCGGAAAATAAAGGAAGGCAAGGATCACTATAGAAAAAATCTATACCTACCCTTCAAGTAGGATCCATAGTGGATGATCCATGAGCTGCTTTTCAACTTTCAGCTATTTTTTACTTTTCAGTTGTACTATTACTTTTTTTGTGGGGATTTTATTGCAGCCCCTTTTTCTTTTAGTACACTTTTACAACCGTAGTTTACTTCACAGTTGCTTCTTGGTGTTCTCAAACTGTACGTTTGTACAGGTTAAAGGAAACTCCATCCCATTTTTGGGAATATGACTTTCTATTCTAGTCTTCATCCCCTGGTCTATGGAAGGTGGGTTTGGGGTAGTCACGGCATGGGCCTCGGGGTACGGGTCGTGACAAGTGGAATCAGAGGAGTTCGGTTCAACCAAATAACTATGACTCTGTTGTTTTATGTGTGTCAATAGTGTTATGTGTTATGAGTGTGGTTTTCAGTTTGGTGAATCCTGTGTTGGTGGAGCAGCTAACATATCCATACACAAGAACCCTGAATTCGTATTTCTGACTCAGCACATGAAAACACTAATTGCGTGAGTTTTTAAAAAATATTTCAATTAATTTTTTTCGAGTCAACTCACTAGGTATAACTTAATGACCATGGCACACATGTTCCATATCAGGATGCCGCCATGATGAAAGCCACCCTGGTTTCCTAAGAGATTATGCAATGAAGGACCACAGAGCATTGAGGCCTCTGTGCAGGGCCCTCTTATGGAATTAGCACCTACGGGTGGTGTACCAGCAGCATCACTACCCAATGGGAAGCTGTTACCACTAGCCCACCTGGATAGTGCGCACATCGACTGAGTGTGTTGCACAAGATTCAGCGGTAGAGGCCTCCATGGTTCTAAGGCGAGATGGACCTGCAAGAGGCTAATAATTTGATGGAGGATGTGGCTAGATTTTTCTTCTTAGTTGAGACACCAGTAGATCATATTTTGATATTAACTTATAGTATTTTCTAGAGAGTGACCATGAGGATGGTCCACATAGTTATGAGGCTTCAGAATATGGACCATTTCCTGAGATAGTACCTTCAGGTAGAGTGTCAAGAAATATCACTGCTTCTTGGTCAGTAGTTAGAATCTACATTACTAGTAGAGGACACATGTAGGCTTAGTGCCTTACACATGATTCAATATCAGATTCCCCTCAGGTTTTGAGGTGATCCCAACTCCTAGGTGGCTAAGGACAGGCATGGAGAGGTGATCAAGTAACCATCTTTCCCGGGCACCATTCGATCAGATGGAGTTCCTAGTAGTGAGACTTATATGTGGCTCAATAGGATGACGACATGGTTTAGGTTACCCTGATCATGTAAATAGGTGACATTTCTGTGTACAAGCTTCGGAAAATTACTTAGAGAATGGGGCCACTTTCCATAAAGATATAAGCGATGATATTTCCCTAGATATTCTACAGATTCGGTAGGATGACAGATAAGTAGGTGAGTATTCATCAAGGCATACCGACCATTTCTAGTACATGATTAATATGATACGATCAATGATTCGTGGATCAGACTTCCGAGCGAGGTGTGTATAAGGATGTTCGATCCAAAACTATTCCTCTTTACATTCCTACAAACATTAGGGTTCTAGAGAGATATTTTGTGGTAGACTGTTCTTTGTATGAGCAGATATAGCCGGTTAATTTTAAAAGTGTGAAAGAAGGAAATGGATGACAGTCTTGGAGACTTGGGTGTGTAAAATGTTTTGGGAAGAAGAAGTGATAGGGACTAATAAATCTGTAAAACAACTGATGTGAATGTGGATCTTGGAGAGTAACATGAGGTGATATACATTTCGACATGTTACCACCACCACCTATATGTGGTCCCCACCAGGCTCAGAGACATGGAGGACAGGGGAATGGAGTTGCTGCAAGCGGTCAAGAAGTGTGACCCACGAACTCATGGAATGATTAGAGGTGTGGTCTGTGTCTACTACTAGTTGTTGTATCAATTGACATAGTTACCAATCATTCTTTTAATCCAAAAACCATGTCCAAGACCTAGAGTTTCCGGTTAATCTATTGAATTGACCCCCACATCTAAAGATATCCTTGGGAGCAGACTTAATAATCACACTTATGCCAATGTTGTGATCTGACCGTTGATGTGAGAGATTCGGTTGTATCCTCTTAGTGGTAGTGTCGAGGCCTTATGAATTTTGGTTGGGTATGGACTGGGCTTCCAGAGTTCATACACATATTGAATTTATGAGGAAATTTTTTTTTGGTTTATCTACAATGTCGGAATGGTGTTTTCCTTGGTCCTTGAAAAATGAAAACCCTTGAAGCACAAGACAAACTCATGCATATAAGGATGTAGTCGATAACTCTTGAGTTATCCAGCCTTACCCCTTTGGTAGTGGGATTTTTTGGTTATTAGTTCCCAAAATGTGTGGAAGAGTGTGGGGACATAATTTCAAAAGATGATTCTGGGGTTAGCTCCCTGATGTGAGAGGGACTTACACTTTGGCTGGGTACTATTGGATTTTTGAACCAAACAATTCCAAAGTTGTAGAACTGTTTCCATCTTTGAAGAAAATGAGATACCAGTCCTGTGGATAAAGAGATTCGAACAGAGTTTCCATGAACCGGGGAAGAGACTAAAGAGTGCCACCATCATGAAGCTACTAGAATAGGGCGTTGGGCATGTATTCTACTACGACACATTAGGGACCATGAATGGATGTGTCCAAATGCACGACCCTGCAGTGATCGCTTATGGTTCACGACAGTTTAGACAACATGATAAGAACTATGCTACCCATGAACTAGAGTTAGCTGCAGTGGTCTTTTCCTTGAGGATGTGGCGACATTACATGATGGTGAACATTTTATAGTCTACGGTTAACACAAGAGTCTATGGTATATCATCTCACATAAGGACCTGATCCTATGACATATAAAATGGATAGAGTTCATCCAGGACTATGCCCTTGAGAAAGTCTATACTATTGAAAAGGGGGATCATGGTAGCAGACTCACTCAGTAGGTGGTCTGGTCTACAACTGCTGTGTGTGGCATCAGAGAATCTAGTGTCGATGCAAATATCCTTCATAGATAACGATGAAGCAGCTACCTCCAATATATTAAAGTCACTCCCCCACTCCTTCAGTGAGTCAGGGAGGCACAACTTGAGATGTTGACTGTGAGGCCTAAGGTGCTCAGATATCCTCATGATGATCTCTTGGAATATATTCTTGATGGTGGGGAGCATATCATCTTCTTCATAGGATGCACCATGGTGCCAGTGATGCTTCAGGAGGAGGTGTTGAGGGATACACATACATCCCCTTTAATGGTACATCTAGGAGTGAAAAAGATGTATGATGACCTCTGACATCAACACTGGAGGCCAGAGATGAAGGAAGTAGTAGCAGAGTTCGTATCATGATGCCTCACTTGTTAGAAAGTGAAGACTACATAGAGTAGGACTGACTGGTATTCATGATACAGAGATCCTTGGAGTTCGATGATGGAGTCCATGTCTTTCTATAGAAATTTTGTTGAGAAGGCAAGTTATCACCAATGTTTATCAGACCATTTCTGATAATTAGGATGATAGGAGAGGTAGAATATCTCTTAGCACCTCCACCATAGTTGGAGAGGGTGCACGACATCTTTCACGAATCCCAGCTGAGGATATATGTGCATGGAACATCTCATGTCATCAGCCAAGGAAATCATCACCTAATGGATGGGGCAAAATTTGCAGAGGATCTAGTAGGGATTGAGAAGTTGAGAGGATCGAGTCCTTCCGGAATGATTGATACCTCTTGTGCACATTTGTTGTCTGCACAGGAACCTCTAAGAGTTCAAATGGGAGAGGGGAAGGCTCAGATTTATTCTCAGTACCCCCATTTGCCTCCATAGTCTGTATTTCGGATTTTGAGGATGAAAAGCTTTATGTTGGGGATAATGAAATATCCGATAATTTCTGTATATATTTTTTAAATTATATGGAATTATTTTTAGACCGTGAAATCCAACGTCACATGATTCTGATGCCCGGAGTGCCCGAAATGATCCGGTGAAGTTTTTTTTGAACTTTACATAATGCACATAAGCAGTTTTCCAGTAAAAGCAGAATAACTCTTAAACAGTTTCCCAGATTAGAAATATGAGGGCACTGTTGAGCTAAGGATAGAGGGTTTACCCTAGGTGTGACTTATTTTTAGTCGACATGGGCCACCTGTGAGAAAACATGAAAAAGGAATAACTTAAATTAAAATAATTTAACTATTTTTTTTCAAATGCTTATATCTCACGAATGGTAACTCGGATTCAAAACCTTAGACCACCGCTGAACTCATGAGGGTATTCTCTCTTTAGGAAGATACTAACATTGGCCGGTGTTGGACACCAATGAACGTTTTTTTCCATAAATAAAACAATTAAGTGGTAGTTATTTTATTGTAGAATCCATAACATCAAAACGGTAACTCGGATTGAAAATCAAAGAGTACAGTTGGGATCATTGGGGCGTATTTAAATTAGGTAGATCATATCCTTGACATGTGTGGGTCGAGGGTGACTGTTAAAAATATATTGAACTTTTATTCTGGTTTGTCCATTAAATGTGCGAGTGGCGTTTTCTAACTTTTGAATCATTGATCGAATAAAAAATCTGAGGGAAACATTTAATCTTCAGCACCAGTATTCACTTATGGGAGGATTCAATTCGAATATAGTAGGTCTGGAGAAAATTTATGTTTTTATAACATTTTAATAGAATAAATAAAATAACATTATTATTTTATATTTATTATACTCCTCCAACAGACAAGGGGTAAGGTGGGACCAGTAATGTGTCAAACTAATAAATGGCTTGACCCTCTAATCGTAGTAAAAACATCATTTGGGGATATTAAGAAGCTTCCTAAATAATGAGCCACCATTATATTCCATCATCGCTACATACCCTCCCCCTATGATATATATATGGAGTTTGGGGGGAGGTACCGGCACAACTTCACAATGAATCAAAGTGATGAAGAAGCACCATGATGCCAGTCCCTTAGAAGACAGAGCCATCCCAGTGGTAGGTGATGAGATTCCCCGAACAACGAACCAGAAGGCGATGTACGTGTGGTGTCATTGGGAACTAGTTGCGGGGTCGAAGAACGCCAACCCACCTTCAAGAACAGATGCACTCCAATGGGTTTTCAAGGTAGGAGTTATTTTTTTGGATGCTTTTCTTTACATATTCCCCATTCATGAAATTATACGAAGAACATGGGTCAACCGAATAACTGGTGGACCCCCCATTCATTCATCTTTGTGGGGTTAATCTTGTTGTATAATTCCATTGTTATTATACCCTTAACACCTTAATTTTTACAAGCTATCATAGCCGGCGCATGACTAACGAAACTAGCATGAACCCTCCGCTATCTATTTATCCATGCAACACCTTGGAAGACTGCGAGCACGTCGACACACGCTGCAATAGGAAGGTCATAGCTTGTCAGCCGTGGCCAATGGAGAAGGCAGCCGACACGACGGTCAGCCACATGAAGGAAGTGGGAGAGACCGCCACACCACTAGTGAACAAAATATGTGGCCAAATCCATGAAAAATTCCTAATCTCCCTCTTGAGGGTTCTATGGAGACTGAGCAACACCCACACAGTGCCACCACCTCACCAACTGAACAGACTTCTGGCCATTCAGGAATTCAGGAGACCAAGGGGTTAACCCCCCCCCCCAGATCGAACCAAACCGGGACGCTGCCCTCGAGTAGGGCCACCGCCCTCTAAGTAGGATTCCCCCATCGGAGTTAGTCACCTCCCTCAAGCCCGACCTCTCCAGTCGACGACGGGCCGCCGACCTCGAGCTGCCTCGCGCACATGGGGGGGGGGGGGCTTAGAGGGGGCCTCCGGCCTCAGAGATGGCTACCACCCTCGAAGCTGATCCACCACTCAAGGAGCAGGCTGCTACCCTTGGAGGTTGTACCCCCCTTAGAGAGGGATTCCACCCTCGGAGGGGGCCGCCTCCCACGGAGTGGGTCACCTCCCTCACACCATGACGCCCCCTAGAGTCGAGCCACCTCCCTCGATCCGGGCTGCCACCCTCGGTGTCAGGCCACCGACCTTGGAGTAGGCCACCACCCTCAGAGTGGGAAAACACCCTTGAGCAGGGTCCCCAGCCTTTGATCGGGTTGTCTCCCTTGAGTTGGGCCGGCACACAATGAGTCGGGACGCCTCCCTCTGACCTGGACGCCGCCCTCGAAGCAGGCTTCCGCACTCAGACCAGGTCATCATCTCAGTGAGCAGCCACACCCGGACCGGGCTGCCGCCCCAATAGGCCTCCACACATAGACCGGGACGCTCCCTTAGCGATCAGCTGCCCCAGCTGGCTATCGCCCCCTAAATGGTTCACCGCCCTAGTGGGTTGCCACCCCAGGCATGCTGGGCTGCCCCTTTGCGTGTCGCCCTATTCAGGTCGGGCCACCCTTGTTGGCCGCCCGTCTTTTGGGCCGGACCAGACATCATACCAATAGGCTGAGTCCACCTTAGCCCCACCTTGATCGGGTCGAGCTGGGGAGGTTAGACTGGGTCAGACTGGACCTGGCCCCAACCTGACCCAAAAACAAGGAAAATGGCTTATCTTGAGAATTGGATGCCTTTTTGACGAACCATCTAGGGAATTGGGACACTTGGAGTAAGACGATCCTTTTTCCTTACTCCATTAGTGTTTTGGAGAAACATGTAGTTTGGTCGGGTTGGATCTCACCCGAATCCAACCGGGCCCTCGACACTAAAATGAAAATAACGCACAGACTGGGCATCCAACTAATGCACCGTCTATTGCATTGGAACCCTTCGGGCATGGAGGACTTTTGGGTCACTTATTTGTGAGACTTCTTGTTGTTTGAGGTATAAAATATTTCCTAGGGAGAGGTTCTCCCATGCACACTATTTACATAACTCTTCGACTGGCTGAGACCTGAAGACTTCTGGCTTTTCGACTCGGAGTGACTCGACAGCCACGATACACAATGGGAAGGAGTACCTTATCAATCCATGATGGGGGTGGGGGGTTCTGTCTGACCTGGCGAGCCGCAATGGGGAGTAGTCATGGTACGCACTATGGAGGAGTACCTTAGCACAATACGTTGGGGGGGATGACTCTGTGTGACCCAACAGACCCACAGTACAGGATAGAGATTAGTACATCAATAGTTCTAGTATAGTGGGAAGTGCCTATGTGTAACCCGTTTGGCCCACAGTACTTGATATATGAGGTGTTATCTTGCATCTGAGGCATTCAACATTGTGACTAGGGATATTATTTGTTACTACCCCTATAATACATCATGGTCTGAGCTATCTTTACTTTTTACTTGTGATTGAGGTTAAGTTAGGTTGTACATTACATATGTGGTACTTTAACTTCGTTGTGTTATCCTGTTACTTTTTATTATGGAGTTCTCAAGAACCTTCATGGTCATGGGGTCCCTACTAAGTATTTTTATCCTCACCCCTGCACAATATTGGCCCTCACCTTGTTGTTTCATGTGCAGACGATGTAAAACATTCATCGTGGCTGAGGGAGCCAGGATTGGACATTGCTCGGTGGTGGAAATTAGGTGTGACGTGAAGCAGAGGATACGGGAGGACGTGGAGTATTGTGGATGTTATCTATACCTAATATTGAGGTAGGATCTGTGGTGAACGATCCACGAGATGCATTTCACCTTTCAGTTGTTTTGTACTTTTCAGTTGTAAATTTACTTTTCCAGTTGGTCTTGTATTCTGGCCCATTTACTTTTAGATCATTTTTAATACCGTAGTTTACTTCACAGTTCCATCATGTTGAGTTCTCCGACCATGTCTTTGTACAGGTTAAATGCAGTTCCTTCCCGTTTTAGGGAATATTCCTTTCAGTGCTACTCACAAGCCCTGGCCTATAAAAGGTGGACATGGGGTTGTCATGGATCATGCCCTAGGGGATGGGTCATGACATGGGTTATCAGAGCTGTTAGGTACTAAAAAATAACTAGGACTCTGATCTTTTTTGTGTTTAAATATTGTAAAGTGTTATGAGTATGGTTTTCAGTTTGGCGAATCATGTGTTTGTGTGGCGGATGATGTATCCATACACTACGACCCTGAATTCGTATTTCTGACTCAGCGCACGAAAACACTTAAAGCGTTTGTTTTTTAAAAGTTTTTCTTTTTATTTCTTTTGAGTCATCTCACCAGGTATAACATTATGTCTATGGCTCACCTATTCCATACCTAGATGCTTCTAGAAAAAAACCACCATGGATTCATGAGTGAGTATTCGATAACGTCCTACAGAGCGATGAGGCCTCGGTGTAGGGCCCTCTTACAGCATTAGCACCTTCAGGTGATGTACCAACAACACCACTACCTATTATGAAGTCGTTTCCCCCACCCCACTAGTAGAGGGTGCACACCGGCTAAGAACGTTGCATAAGTTTCAGTAGCCAAGGCCTAGGAGGTCTCGAGGCGAGACGAACCCGCAGACGGATGAGGACTGGATGGAGTTTGTGGCTAGAGTTTTATGCCTAATTGTTAAACTAGTAGAGTAGATGGTGATCATAGCTTCTAGTCTTTTCCAATGAGTTACCATAAGGAAGGTCTTGATAGTTATTAGGCTTCTGAATGTGGATTGTTTCCTGTGATAGTACCTTCGAGTACTGTGTCATCTATATCACTACATGTTGGTCATCAAGTACAATCATCTTTACCGGTAGAGGACACTGGTAGGCTTAGTTACTTACACATGTTTCAGGATTCGATACCCCTCAGGTTCTGAGACGATCCCAACATACAGTGGGATAATGACTGGCCACAAGACGTGCCCATGTTTCCATCTAGCCAGGGTACCATTCAATCAGATGGTGGTCCTAGTAGTGAGCTTATTATGTGGATCAGCAGGATGAGGACAGGGTTTAGGTTACCCTAATCTTGCAGTGAGGTGACTTTTCTGTGTAAAAGATTTGGAACCTTCCTCAGAGAAGGGGGACTCATGCCATAAATAGGTAAGGGATGAGAGTTCCCAAGAGCTTCTAAATATTTAGCCAGACAACATGTCAGTAGCTGAGGATTCATCGAGGCGTACCAACAATTCCTAGTACATTATGAATACGATACGATCAGTGATTTATGGCTCGGACATCCATGCGAGGTGTGTATATGGACATCCGAGACTGAACGATTCATATATGCATTTCTACGTATTTTAGGGTGCTAGAGAGAACCTTTTTGGTAGAATTACTTTTGGATGAGAGGATATAGCCATTGAATGTTATAATTATGAAATCAGAAAAATAACCCGAGTCCTAGAGACTTCGGCATGTAAATTGATTTGGGAAGATAAAGTGATAAGGTCAGATGAAATTTCATGGAAAAAACATGGATGTGGATCTAGGGGAGCAGCACGAGGTGGTATACATTTCAACACGTTACAACCGCAACCTCAATGTGGTCCCCACCAGGTGTAGGGAGCTTTAGGACAGGGGAAGGGAGTAGCCACTTGTGGTCAAGAAATGTTACCCAATGACTCCTTGAATGATTAGAGGTATGGTCTATGTCTACTACTAGCTGTTGTATCAATAGACATAGTTACCAATCATTCCTTCCTTACACCAATCATATCCAAGAACTTGATTTTATTGTTAAAGTGTTCAATTTACCCTCACATCTGGAGATACCTTTGTGAGGAGACGCGATAATCACACTTATGCCGACAATGTGATATGACCCTTGAGTCGAGAGTTTCGGTTGGAACTCTTGGTGAAATCATCGAGGCCTTACAATGTTAGTTTGGGTATGGAAAGGGAATCAACAGTTCATACTCAGATTGACTGTATTTGGAAAAAAGGTTTTGATTTATCTACAACATGGGATCGGGGGTTTCCTTGGAAGGAGAAAAAGGAAAACCGGGGTAGTATAGGATAAAATCATGCACAGGATGGTGCAATCGATCACTGTTGGGTCCGCCAGCCTTACCCTCATGGAAGTGGGTGTTTTGGGTTATCAGTTCCCAATATGTGAGGCAGAGTGTGGGGACATCTTTTTAAATGATGTTTCCAGGGTTACCTCTCCGATGGGACAATGTCTTAGGCTTTGTCTAAGTACTACATGAGTTTTGAAATAGACTTTTCCAGAGTTGCAGCAACCTTGTCTGCTTTAACATAGAAGGGGAAACCTTTCCTGTGGACGAAGAGATGCCAAAACATTGTCCATGAATTTAGAAAGAGACTGAAGTGTGCCCCCATCTCGAGGATTCCAGAAGTGGGTACTAGGTATGCAGTCTAATTTGGCACAACATGGACTGGGCTTAGACGTGTCCTGATGCAGGAGCAAGTAGTGATCACTTATGGTTCAATACTATTGAGGCAGCATAAAAAATATTATGCTACCCATGACCTGGAGTTAGAAGTATTGGGCTCTTCCTTGAATATGTGGTGGCATTATTTGATGGGTGGTTGTTTTACAGTCTACTCTAATCAAAAGAGTCTCAAGTATATCTTCACACGGAAGGACCTGAACCTAAGACCTCAACAATAGATAGAGTTCATCTAGGATATTGACCTTGAGATAGTCTATAATCCTAGGAAGGGGGAAGATGGTATAAGACACACTCAGTAAGAGGTCTGGTCTAGAACTGTTGGGTGAGGCGTCAAAGTAGCTATTCACGCTGTTGATATTCTTTACAGATATAGATGAAGCAGCTACCTCTAGTCTACGACAGTCACACCACCACACCATCAGCGAGTCAGAGAGGCATAGCATGACACGTTGACTACGGGGCCCGGCATGCTTTGATATCCTCAATACTGTCTCCTGAAAAAATTTCTGAAGGTGGGGAGAAATTCATACCCTCCATAGGATACACAATAGTGCCAGTGACACGTCGGGAGGAGGTGTTGAGCGAGATCTATACATCCCCTTTAACAGTACATCATGGAGTGACGAAGATGTATCAGGATCTCTGACATCAGTATTGGTTTCCAGTGATGGAGGAAGCATTGGGTTAGTATGTATCATGATATCTCACATTTCATCATATGAAGATATCACGGAGCTATCCCGACCAGCATTCAGAAGATATAGATCCTTGGAGTTCGAGGAGAGAGAACATGTCTTCCTACATAGATTTTACAAAGGCGGCAAGTTATCACCATGTTTTTTTGGGCCATTTCTGATATTTCATATTATAGGAAAGGTTGCATTCTACATGGAACCACCATCGCAGTTGGAGAGGCTGCATGAAGTCTTCCATGCATCTCAACTGAGGAGATATGTGGATGACCCATCTCACGTCATCGACCATGGTGAGCTAGACGTAGATACTCGGGCGAAAATTACAGATGATGTAGTAGAGATTGAGAATTTAAAGGAGTGAGTCTTTCGTGGGAGATTGATACATCTAGTGTGCATTCGTTGGCAGCATGAAAACCTCCAAGAGAGAAAATGGAAGCGGGAGGCTTAGATTCATGCTCTGTACCGCCATTTATTCCTTACTGATTATTTTGTCTTTCATGGATGAAAATCCTTATGGTGGGGATAATGTAATGTATTAGAACTTCCTTATAATTTTTTAATCATATGAAATTATTTAGAGACTGAAATATCTGACGGCACATGATTCTGAGGCCCGAAGTGCTCAGAATGATCCGTCAAAGTTTTGTTAAACCTTAAATAGCACACGTAAGCAGTTTCCCTGAAAATGCGGAATAACTCTTAAATAGTTTCCCATATTATAAATATGAGGGACCCTTTGTGCAATGGATGGCTGGTTTACCATAGGCAGAACTTATGTTTTTTCGGCGCTGACCTCCTCTGAGAAAACCCAAAAATGGAATAATCGTAATTAAAATAATTAAATGATATTATTTTATTTTTCAAATACATATAACACACTAATGGTAACATAGATTAAAAATTCGAGACCACCGCTGAACATGTGAGGGTATGATTTTTTTAGGATGATACAAAAATTGGCCGGTGTGGGCCGCTAGAGAAAGTTAGTTTTTAACGTAAATAAAATAATTAAGTGACAATTATTTTATTGTAAAACACATAACTTCTAAACAGTAACTCCGATTGGAAATCTGAGAGTATATTTGAGCTCTTTGAGGCAAGCTTCACTTAGGAAAATCCTAACCTTGACCATTGCGTTCAAGGGTGACATATAATAATATACTGAATTTCTTTTCAGGTATGTTCAGTAAACACACTAGTGACATTTTCTATCTTTTGATCCATTGCTCAGATTAAAAATCCAATGGAACTGTTGAATCCACAACACTGAGATTCTCATAAGGGAGGATTCACATCAACCATAGTAGGTCTAGAGATAATGTTAGTTTTTAAACTTATTAATATAATTAATTAAATAACATTATTTTTTATTATTCTGTTCCTCCAATGGAAAAAAGATAAAGTGGGACCAGAGACATGTCAAGAAAATAAATGCATCTACCCTTTAATCTAAGTAACAACAATGTTGTGGGAAATTAAGAAGCATCCTAATTAATGAGCCACCATTAAATTCCAATGTAGTTACATGCACTCCCCTTCTTTTATATTTTTGGTGCATGGGGGAGGTACCGTAACAACTTTTCCAAGCAATGAATTATTGAAGGATAGACATGATGCCAAACCCTTAGAAGATGGAGTCGACCCAATGGGAGTAGAAAGGAGACACCAAACCATGAATTGGAAGGAAACATAGGTGTGGCATCATTGGGAACATGTTGCATTGATGAAGAACGCTTACCCATCTTCAAGAGCTGATGCACTCCAATGGGTTTTCGAGGTAGGGGTTATTTTTATTTGGGTGTTTTTATTTCTGTCATCCCTATTATATAAATTATACGAAGTACACGGGTCAAATGACTAATGGGTAACCAATTATTCATTCATCTTTGTGGGTGGTTATTGTGGGGAATTATGTGATGTTAATCTTGTTGTATAATTCAATTTTTATTAAACCATTTAACACCCTCATGTTTATGAGCTAACACGGAGTGTGTGGGTCTAACGAACCTGGCCCAAAGCCTATGTTATCGCGCTATCCTTGCACCACCATGGAAGACCATGAGCACGTTGACACATGCCTCTACTGGAAGGTTGTGGCTCTTCAGCCATATAGATAGAGGAGGTGGCGATCAAGAGAGCAAGAAATGGGAATAAAGACGGTGTGACCACTATGTCACAGGAAAATGGAATCCATGGCTGAAGCCGCAACGAAGGCTGAACCTGTCGTCGGGGGGTTTCACGTCGACCAAACGGTGCCCACGTGGTGCGACCACCTCGAAAACTGGATGTCCGATGGGCTGTCCAGGAAACTAGGTGATTGGGTGGGAACCACACCCCCCCCAGCATCAGACCAAACCAAGACGCTGCCCCTTGGATTAGGTCGCCGCCCCCGCATTGGGCTGCCGCCATCGCATTTGGCCGCTGCCCTCAGAGCCGGGCCACCACCATCGGTGCTGGGCCGCCTCCCTCAAAATGTGCCACCACCCTCTAACTACACCCCACACTCAAGTCGGGCTGTTGCCCCCAGCGTGGTTAGCCACCCTCACCCCGGGTCGCCGCCCTCACCCCGGGCCACCGCCCTCGGAGTCGGGCTGCCGCCCTCATAGTGGATCGCTGCCCTCAGACCATACCTCCACACTCAAGCTAGGTCGTCGCCCTCAGGGCAGGACTTCGCCCTGGATTTGGTTCGTTGCACTCAGAGCTGGGCCTCAACCCTTGGTTTCAGGCCCTCGCCATTGGAAAGGGATGCCACCCTCTGACCGGGCCGCTGCCCAAGTGGGTCGCCTCCCCCATACCAGGATGCTTTCCTAGTGGGCCGCCTCCCCATTAGGCCACCGCCCCAGCAGGCTGCCACCCCGGTGGGCTGCCACCCCAGTTGGTCGCCGCCATCGGACTAGGCTTCCGCCCTAGAAGGCCGCCACCCCACGTGGGTCGGGCCACTCTTTTGTGGGCCGCCATATACCTATTGGTCCGAACTTTCTGGCCACCCCTATTGCAGTCCGGACTAAACATCAGCCTAGAGGGCCATTTCCACCTCGGCCCCGCTTAGACGGGGAGAGGCTCGGTCGGTCCGACCGAGTCAGACCGGACCCAGGCCCCACCAGGCCCAGAAATGGTCAAAGGGGATTATCATGAGGATCGGATGCCGGTTTGATGAAACATATATGGTGTTGGGACCCTTGGAGCCAGAGGGTCCTTTTTCTCTTAATATGTTAGTGTTTCAGAGAAACATGGAGTGCGGCCGTGTTGGATCGCACCTGAATCCAACTGGTCCATTGGCACTGTAATACCAAAAACACACAGAATGGGAATCTGACTATTGTGTCATCTATTGCATTGTACCCCTTATGACATGATGGATCATTGGGTTATTTATTTCCGAGACCTCCTTCTGGTTGGGATATGGTTGATGGCTTGGGAAGCGGTTCTCGAAAGCACACTATATATGGAACCCTATGACTTGATGAAACCTGAAAACTACTGACATTTTGACTAGGAGGGACTCGACAGCCACAATACAAGATGGGGAGGAGTACATTAGAAAACCACGGTGGGGGTGGGTGGTTCTGTTTGAATAGGCCGGCCATGGTGGGGAGCATCCGCAATACACGATGGGGATGAGTACCTTAGTAGACCGTGTTGGGGGGGGGGAGGGGGGACAACTCTGTGTGACCCGATAAAACCATAGTACATGATGGGGAGAAGTACCTCAGTAGTTCAAGGTTAGTGGGAAGTTCCTTTGGGTGACACGACTAGCCCACTACACTCGATATTAGTGGAGTCCTCCTATAGCCAAGGCGTTCAACATTGTGACTCGGGATGTTACTTGTTACTACCCCTAGAATAAATCATGGTGTGATCTGTCTTTACATTTTACTTGTTATTGAGGTTATGCTATGTGGTAAATTACCTATTTGATACTTTAACAATGTGGTGTTACCCTATGTTTTTTATTTGTGGAATTCTTAGAGACTTTCGGGGTCTCAGGGTCCTACCGAGTATCGTTATACTCACCCATGCACGAGCTTCACCCACACCTTGTTGTGTCTTGTGAAGATGACATAAAATATTGTTCGTGGCAGAGGGAGCAGGGACTGGATAGTGCTCAGAGGTGGAAATTTGTCATGATGTGACACGAATGAGATGGAAACACATGCAGTACGGTGGAGGCAATCTATACCCACCCATCAGGGAGGATGCACTGTGGATGATCCATGAACTTCTTTTAACCTTTCAACTATTTCTTAATTTTCAGTTGTACTTGTACTTTTTCTGATGGGCTTGTATTTCGACCCCTTTACATTTAGTACACTTTTACTGCTGCAGTTCACTTCAAATTTTATTCCGGTTTTTCTCTTGGACCATGTGTTTGTACAGGTTAAAGGAAACCCCATCATGTTTTAAGGAATATGCCTTTAGATTCTAGTCGTCTGCCCGTGGCCTATGGACGGCGGTCTTGGGGTAGTCAGGGACCAGGCCTTCGAGGACGGGTTATGAGAGATATTCATTTCTTCTTTTACCTATCTTGGTAACATTGTACGGTATGGCTAGAAAGCGTGAAGGGAATACTGAGATACTATTGACCAGCCCAGGTGATATAGTGAGACCCAGCTGTCATGAACTGATATTGTCATCTGATTCGTTAAGTAAGACTGAAGGACACTACATGGTCTATTTATAAATCCCACATGACTTTTTGGGATTTGATTTGTATGCCTGGAGGGATCCATTTGACTCTATTTGACATGTCTTGCAGACTTCACATGATCTGAATAATATACCGAAGGAGCATTCCTAGATCTGAGAAACACATCCTTGTTTTGTCGCATGTCCTTGGTGGTTTTAGTGATGTGGATGAGGATCATTTTTTAAGTTCTTCACATTATTCTACCATATATTTGTCTTTGTGACATTACATTATTTATAATATATAAAATATTTTTAGTTTTATCTTGTTTTTTGTATTCTCGAGTTTTAGAATATATGAGGGATATTGTTCTTATATCCACTAAAATGTCCTTACCATAATGAATGTATGATCACATGAAGTTATTATGAATTTTTCATGATCACTCTAGTTGTTCACCAGATCATACCTGACAGAGAACAAGCTGATTGCGAGATCACCATCTCTGAGAAATATGCTCTAATGTATGGTCTAAAAATGTTTAGACTCAAAAATAACACCCTTATATTGATGTTGGGGTGGGGGATTTATAGGCTTCTCCACCCTAGTTGTTTTACACAATTGGAAGAGCATATAATATGAATCATTGATTGAGTTAGTTGAGGGATTTGACATCATGAAATTCATTAGTTATCTCCATAGGACATTTTGATGGCATCACATGTTTTCCATGGAACGAAATACCCTCCAAAAAACTATACATTTATTGGATTATATATAATTAATAGGGTCCTATTTAATTGCGTGGACAAGTTGATGTATAGTCAAATTGACTAGATGACATGTCCATGTACCTTTTCTAGACCAGGATGCTCATTGTAATTTCTGCACATGATCTCAGAAGTCTTGTCAGGGACCTTTCAAGAGACAAGGATGACATGATATGGTAACTTTTCAAGATCAAACTAGATTTTCAAGGGGTCTCACAAGACTATGCTGAGGAAATCCTAGGTGGGTCTCTTGAGTTTTGTGACTACAAGAGGCACCCAAAATTCCCCATTTTGTTTTATTTTATTTATTTACTTTTTTTGTATCTCTTGATGTTTTATGAATGTTTTCAAAAATAGACCCCCATTGTATCGAGGATGCATCACATGACAAATAACAGGTCATGTAAAGATGAATGACAATTTCATGTAAAATTTGATTTCATTTTCATTATCGACCCAACAGGGGAGCAAGAGGTCCCCTAGACATTCATGAGTAACTTATTTAGACGAGGATGATATGATAGTGCGCTTTAATGAGATTATAAAAACATGTTTATGAGGACATAAAATGTTTAAAATCATTTGGGGGAATATCACATGTTGTTTTACTATCTTAAGAGGATCCTTACATGCAATGTTTTATTTCCTTTACTTATTTTACAAAGGGTTGGAATCTCATAAGGATGTATGAATATTGTCAAGGATAAGAAATACTCTTCATCAGTGATGAGTTATATAAAAAATGGCCTTATGGTGTTGAATTAGAATTTATTTTTGGATACCCCACTTCTTGTTTTTTGAAGCAATGTGGGAGAGTAATACCACCTAGACATTTCAAACGTCTTATTCATCATTATTGAAATATGGTAGTAGGTTTCTCATGTGGAAAGGAACACATGTGTCTCAAGGCCTGAAATGTATCATGAAAGGTCTATGGCCCATATCATGATATTTTTATACTCATGTTTCTACCTCATATTGGATATTTTACACCATAATTTTAAATGTATTTTAAATCTTCACCAACTGATTGATTATGAGGTGGAGTATGATCAATGTGGGATCTCCTGATGGAACGTATGTGTTGTCCTGGTTAGTTTCCCAAAAATTATACGGTATATCAGATGATTAGTGATTGATCCCACTATAACTTGTGGATAGTGGTGGGGAAAATTTTTATGCATCCCTTTATTGTGTTATGTGTTCATTTATAGATCTCTTGATGACATGAAGACATTTCCAGGATATACTATTCGCATTTGATTGATGTGTCACCTATTTGTTGTCAGATATCAGGAGGTAATACATACATTATCAAGGAGATTTATATTTAAAACCTTTGAGTGTCACGTATTAAATGATGGATTTGTCAACAAGATGAATACATTTTAAGGGACAATCACTTTTCTCACCTTTGATGTGTTGCATATTAATTTTCGTATGATTCCATATTACGAATGAGGGTGTTTTAGAGAAAATCCTAAATGCCAAATAGTGCATGGATAGTGTTGGAATCTAACACAGAAATAAAACATATCGTAATCCACAAAAAATGTACATGGAATATTTATCCACATTTCATGAAAAGATCAAGAGCAGCATGGTTATTTTTATGCACAAATTAATATTTCCTATGTGTGGTATGGACTTCAGTTGGATTGGCATGGTACATAGAGTCTTTAATGATATTTTGTTTCTCTACTATATATTTATATAAATTATATAGTACTAGATCATAGGTAGATGTTGAGTCTATATAAATAAGTCTCCACGTAACTTAGTAAGTGGTAATATAATCTTCATCTAGGGAGATAAAGGATGACAACATTTTCTTGGTTCAGTGTTCTCAATATAGAATGGTAGAATCTATGTAATAGGTTGGTTATTACCTCATGTCTCACTAAACATCCTATGATATGATAGATATTTGTCCTCCCGTGACAATGTTTATGATCGACAATTATGAGAATCAAAACCCATATGGGTCCATGTTCCAATTGATCAGCCATCATATGCTAGGTATGTCATATTTTGTCATACTATCCCATAGTAATCAGTAAATAATTATTTTATTTAATAATGAAGTATCGGGAGTGACCTCATAGATAAGTCACCCCTATGTATCCAACATGACATGTATGAGGCCATTAGAAAAGTGTAATTCTATGACGGAATCCAATAATGTTATATTGATACACATATTTTTCATATTAATTATTCTATAATTATTAATTTTGAATGTAACATAATCCCATCCTCATCATTCCTAAGTTGTATCTATGTTATAAGATGAATCAACATCCTAGAAGCCTATCATATCCATTCCTCAAAAGAATCCAGTTTTCGATATAGGTGTTGTATAATTTCATTTCTCATTGAACCTGTATTTGGTGTCCCATGAAGGGATCCCTTGTTCTACCCATGGATTATAATATCTTCATCCCTAAGATTCTATCCATTGATAACGAAAAATGATTCCGTGTATCCACAAACTGTAATAATAGTTGACCCTATAAGTCTTTTTTTCAATCCATAAATAAATTCCTTAATCAATCGAGTAAATGAATTAAAATTCCCAAATGAGTATATCCATTTTTTTAATATTATAATTATTTTATAAAATAAGGATAATAATAATGACTCATTGATAATAAATTAATTATTAAATCCATAAGAGTCCATGTATGGAAATCCTAATATAGAACCCACCTCAAACCCTTGATATAACATGAAGTGTGGTCATGGGTACATATTTTGACCATACTATATAATCCCATGATTTTATTTAATTCCTCATAAAAATTATATCAAACTACTCAACTGATTATGTGGGTTGAATAATGTTATATATATATAAGGCCTAACATCTTATGTATCCTCCAATTCATTTGAATTGTCCAATTTATTTATGAAAGATAACTCATGTATTATAAATAAAGGATAAGGGCCAAATTCTAAGGCATGTTCTCATCTTTTACTATTTTTATTATTGTTAATTTAAAATTAAAAAATTCATTAGATATTACTTAAGAAAATGGTAAAATTATAATCCTCAAAGGTCAATTCACATTCAAATGGGAACTGATTTAGGATTATTATAAAAAAACCCAAGGGGTGGTTCAAATTAAATGTCATTAACCTATAATTGTACCTAAATGGGTTGGATGAGTGGTGTGGGTTTGAAATATCAATCAAAATTTATGAATCAATTCAATTTATATGTGTCACTCTAAAATTCTAGGATGTGGCACAATGACACACACAGGCACACACACACACACATATATATTACAACCTATCTATATGGAAAATCATGATACATTCTACTATATCATGGAAGTGTAAAACTCATATAATATATGCCTATTATTAGATCCATATCAAATAATAATAGAAGAATATGTGAATATACTAAAAATAGAGAATTGGAGAGAGAATCAATGTAGCACCGTCGATAACAAGGAAATCATGGAAAATAGTATGAGGTATGGAACCAATGATATGAATGAATCTGAATGGGTTGATAGATAGGGGTATTGGATCCCAACATATGAGATGGATTGATGGTTCTCAATTAGATAAGAACATGTGTCCATAATAGGAGAAACAAAATTAATATAGGGGTAACATTTAAGGGTAAATAAGAAAACATGCATATTTTTAATCAATATGCATGGTCGCATGGTTTGGATAGATGGTTTCCTAAACCATTAACCAATCTTGATAATCACTATATTAAATCCTCCTACAAATGGTTTTTAGAAAAGTTAGTAAAAAGAGTACTACCCATAATTTTTTTACACACACTATATATCCCACATAAGGACATGTGGCCCCAATTACATAATTTCATCTAACTGTTCACCTATAGACATTGGGCAGGGAAACACCACATAATATACTGCAAATATACATCATTGTCTTCCTAGTTTATACTAACCATTTGAATGATATCCCTTTTTCAAAATCTCGTCCTCCATGCTCTGAACATTCCCCAATCAACACTTCATCCTCTGTAGATTCACTAGTAATCTTTATTAGGTCCAAAACAATTAAATAAAATAGAAATAATGTAACTTTGCACCTCATTAAAAAATCTAGTATCTTTCATAATCACCCCTTAATGAATTATGTTCCCAAATTTCCATTTAATTTTGGGAAATATATCATTGACAATCACTCTGAACACTAATCATGTACGTCATCCTCCAACTACCATGTCTAATTTTACAATCATCGTTGCATTAATAGAACATGTAAAAGATGAAATGACTAGACAAAGTAATCATTTATTCCACGATCAAAAATATGCATTGGATTGTCCTCAAAATACACATCTTCCTTAAACAGAACCTTCTTGGGATGATAAATATTTAATAGATCATAATGATATCAGTAATGATGAGATATATGTAATATGTATTGCATTCCATGGTAATTATGATTTAAGTACATCTAAATGCCTATTTTCATTACTCTATCTAGTATATCAATGATCTATATGTAACGAGTTAATATATTCACTTCATTATGGATCCTTCAATAACCAAATCTAGTAGATACATGAAAGAAGACCAGAATCCCTCCCCCCTAGAATTATTATGGTAAATTATGATGATCAATATATCATATCTTCCTAGATTATGATATTGAAATTAACATTCTGATAAGAAAAAACAAAATTTTAGTCTCTTATAATAAATGATGACCCATTAGATCATCCGTGTGAGCCTCAAAACCTCACATGGGTAAATTGAATTATTTATTATACATGGCCTTATATGTATCCATCTGTATGATCGCTTGGAAGTAGTTATTATTAGTGAACTCTACAAGAGGTAAGTGTTTCTCCCAAGAACCACCAAAATAATGGTGAAAATCTAAAATTATATCCTCTAAAACTTGTATCATAGCTCAAAATGGTCATTGGTCTATGGGATATAGGATATATATAGAATTACATATGAACCTAGGTCCCTATACAACCCCAACCACAACCATGATTTGAATCGAGTGTCTCTATTTGATACAATAGAATTTGAAACCCCATGTATGTCTATGATCTCACAAATGTATTTCATCCCCTGATCATCTACTAAAATATTATATGTAATAGTTATAAAATTAGAATCCACTATCAACCTATCTATGACCACACATTGGGATTCACTTCCCCAATGTGAGCTCAGAAGGCCAATCATAAAATCCATGTTGACATAATCTAATTTCAACATGTGAACTAGACAAGTCTGTAAAATCGCATCATGACTATGGTGTTCTTCATTCAAATTATTTCATGTGGCACACCACATAATGAACCCATCTATTATTTAATTCATTCTTGACAAACACTATTAACATATAATGTCTTGATACATCAGGGAATGACCAAGATTAACTTTAAATATAGAGGAATGTGATTTTTAAATAATATCTTATATGATTTCTATAGTAATCCATAAATGTCCATAGTCTCACATAATATCATCCTCATCAATGAACCAACCATAAGGTAGATCATTATCTACCACTCTATCCTATTGTTATAAGAACTCAGAATATAATAGCTTTAGAAAAAAATAATCTCTATAATAGTGTAGAGGAAACTAATAACAATAATAGTAAAAAGTATACATGATGGTCCATAACCTCCATATGCAACCCATAAAATAGGGCTATAACATAACACTCACTACTCAGCTTCAAATCCTTATTTGTTTGTGTCCTCACCCTCAATGCCTTAGTTATTACCTAATCCTTTCTGAGAATATAAGAAAACACAAATTCAATAATCTATTGGTATTCAACAAATTTTCATTTCTAAATAATCAATTCATGCTATGTAAATGTGTACTTGATGCCTTTGTGGTCCTTGTACAACAAAAAGGACTCTCTAATTATGTTATTACTCTAATAGTTCTAGGAATGAACCACAAAAACTAACTCAAGGTCATGTTTCAGATATATCCCTCGTGTGGATTCAAATGATGATACCTATACAAAATGACCCACTCTCCATCCATCATAACTATTCCTAGATTAATACCTAATGAATCATAATATAATTAATATCTAATACCATATCTATAATAATTATGAATTCCACAGAAGCCGGTCTCCCTTTCTTCTCCAAAAATATGTTTTTTAGATGTCTAACTATATAAACTACACACCCATCATATTCAAAACCATATGAGTTGATGCTATTTGTATAAGGCCCCAGCCTTAAACCTTACTTAATCTTGAGTTATTACAAGATTACACCTTGAGGATCCTTTCAGGTTTACAGTTTTAGAGAATCAGAACATAAAATGTGCATTACAATCCACATATAAACAAAGTTGTTACATAAAGATAATATTCATTTTTCCCATCAATGGAAACATATTTAAAATAAAACATGTACTCATTCTTGAAACATCCTTAACACTATCATCATATCATGTACCTTTCCCTTGACCTGTGAAAAACATTTCAAAAACTTGGGATGAGCATAAATAGCCCAGTAAGGGATATAAAAATATGGAAAGGAAACATGGGTACATATATACATAAGAATGAAATCATACTTTACCCATAAAACATAAGCACTTTAACATACCTCCTCAAATAATGAGTAAATCATAGAAATCATAAGACATAAAGGTAACATGAGGCATTCATAACATTCTTACGTAGGGAGTAACCATCTTGGTTACCTTTAGAATACCCATCACAGTATATTCCCTAAATCTCTTCAGAGAAACCTTAACGTTTCACTCCTTCGTGTTACCCAATTCATCGGAGAGCTATATCGGGCTCTCCTTCCCTTAAATTATCACAGAACCACCCATCTTCATAATAATGCCCAAGAACCTCAACATAATCATATAACATAAAACATGCATAAAGGAAACATAACATTTCCACCTTTCAATCACAAGATATCAATACAAAACATTGATATAAAAACATTATAAAAACCATTTTATATACCAAAATAATAGAAAATTAAAACATGGTATTTATTTTTCTTTTAAAAAAAGGTATGGCTGGTAGAGGAAGCCGAAACTCAAATAATGGTCACGGCGGCGGAGAAGTCGTTGTCGTCGTATACGTATGAAAAAAACATTCCCTTATGTCATTTAGTAAACACTTCGTATAAAAAAAGATTCATTTTGAATAAACGTAAATTTAAAAGGGGTTTATACACCGTATAAAAGAAGGTTGTGTATAAAACAAAATATGCCTCAATGAAAGGAGATTGAGACGAAGTCCCATACCTCGGGTCCGACTTGACTTGGTCATTCTTTAATCTCCTGAATAATAAACATGAGTTAATTTCTACTTGTTTAAGAACCTTTTTCAAGTTCATTATTCCTTTTATATCACTTATTTCCATGTCATGAACACTATGTAATTATTTATGTTAATAACGGTCGTTTTAAGGATCATTGGTACTTGAGTCAAAAATAAACCCTTTATAATTACAAGTTGTTCATGTATCCAGTATATCCAGATTGGTATTCATGATTTAGATATAATATATATCATATATTTCTAGTACATGCATGCATTTATAATATTATATAACATTTAGAGGTAAGAAATGAAATGCACCGTTCATGGAGACGGTAAGCCGTACGTATGCATGAACACTACTTTCATTTCTATTTCATATTTTATAGAATGGAATCATAATGATATAAAGGTATATAATAATTCCAGTGTAATATCATATATAATATCATAACTCCATCCTTTATATGTCCCATATATGGTATTTACAAATCAAATCACCTTGAGGGGGCGGTAGTCCGCACTTCCTTAAATGAACATATCGCGTTTACCCATAATGGAAATCATAAAGGTATGCCCAAAATGGAAAATACATAAGCTTAAGGAAAAAACAAACATATTATATATCATATATAAATATATTTTCATCTTAATGGCCAACTTTTAAGGTGTTAAAAGAATGTTGAACAATGATCGTTTCGGGAGGCATACATTCACCATCCACAGAAATAGTATGTTCTTTAACCATTAGATGTAGGTGTGTGTAAGTGTAGCTCTAATCCTTATTATAACAACATCCTAGTATATTGAAGATACTGTAGTTGTTACAAAAGAAATGAATAAAAAGATTTTAGGGGGTTGGAGAAGGAAAATAAAACAAAAGGACTCAAGTGAAGACATTACCTTAAAATCGGGTAACTCCCTTTGGTTTGAGCTCAAAGGCTTCCTCGGGAAGACTTCTGCCAAATCTGAGGATTCAAGGAGTAATATAGGGATGTGGAGAGACAAAATGGTCCAGGGATGGCTGTTCCAAAGGCATTGGAAGTGTGGGTAAGTAGGTATAGGTGGGGGCCTTTTATAAGATGAGAGGAAGGGCAATCTTGGAAAGTAAATAAATGTTACCTTATTTTAAAATATGTTTCGGATTCAAAAGGTCCCACATTGATATAATTAGAGGTTAAGGTGATAAGGGTTATAAATCCATCCATCAAATAGTTTTTGGACATCTGTACGTCATTTATTTATAATATCATTTCATTTTATTTAAATCCTTTATTAATGAGGTAATCGCTGCATCATCATGATGTCATAAATAATACAATTTATTTAAAGTCTTAAAATTATAAACAATTACTATGACGTAGGAAATATTTTTATCTTTCCAATTATTATTTATAATCAAAAATATGACTTGTATAGCCTCATTTAAAAATTGTTTTAGTAATATAACTCATTTTTGTGTAATTTTTACTTTAACATTAAATAATGAAGATATTAATGTCATTTTCCTACCAAAGTGGCTCCATGGGGTCCCCAAGTTGACACATGGATTGTCTTGGTCGGCCATGACACGTCCAATGAGGTTAGGACATGTGTCTAGGTCATTTCATATTATTAAAATATTATTCTTACCTTAAACTACACTAATTACCACTAATTGCGATTAAAAACATTAAAGTTACTATTCACCAAAAAAAATTATTTTAATCCCATTGAACCACATTTTAATTCTTAATGACAACCATGTATGTCGGATTTTTGAAAATAAAATCACAGAATTGGAAAACTTTTATTTAAACGAAAAATCAGCTTCTTTAACTACCACTTAGTGGTTTCACTATTCATCAAAAATTGAAGTTTTTCAGAAAAATACCAAAACATCACCCTAAGATATATTTGATATTATGAATTAAAAAATTATGTCTATTTTAAAAAACTCAAATCATATAAGTTACATTAATTAATTTAATTATTAATTCTTAGTTTCATGACAAATAACATGTTTTTATGAAACAATCAGTATGAAAAGATTGACACCAGTTTAAGTCCAATTTCAAAGTGAAACTGATTCCAATGACCACCATTGGATTAAATGGTAAAAATATATTCTAATTTCACTTTAAAACAAATTCAAAATATAATCTAAACATATAAATAAATTAGATTAAAAAGAGGTTTTGAATTAAAATACAACATCTTTCACTATTCATTAAAAAATGAACTTTATGGGAAAAATACCAAAAATTCACACAAAGTAAATTTTGATGTCCCTATCATAAAGAATAAGTTTATTTTGACAAAAATAGCTTATAAAATTATCAAAAGATATATTTAAAAATGGTTTTCCATTAAAAGTCATTAAAAAATCTTTTAAAAATATTAGTGTATTCCATGCTTAGGATTGGATTTATTTTCATTTTACGCCTCTAAAACACTATCTAATTCACTAATAGAAATAGATAAAAATATATATTATTCATTACTTACTTGGGATGTTACATCCTTCCCCCCTTTTGAAAATTTTTCCCCCACAATTTATTTACTTATCGAATAAATGGGGGTACTTATCCCTCATTGCATTTTCAGATTACCATGTTGCCTCTTCCATCATGTGGTTTTTCCACAAAACCTTTACATGATTAATCACCTTATTCCGTAACACTTTCTCCCTGTTGTCAAGAATCTGGACTGGTTGTTCCTCATAAGATAGGTAATCTTCCAGTTGAACTACCTCTGGACTCAAAACATGAGATGGATCTGGCATATACTTTCTCAACATCGAAACATGAAAAACATTGTGTGCTTGAGATAAACTCGGAGGTAAAGTCACTCGGTAAGCAACTAATCTAAATCTCACCAAAATTTCATATGGTCCAATGAAACTTGGACTCAGCTTTCCTTTCTTACCAAATCGCATCACACTTTTCCATGGTGAGACTTTGAGAAAAACATGATCACCTACCTCAAAAGATAGATCCTTCTTTCTATTGTCCGAATAAATTTTCTGCCTGCTCTGAGCTGTTCTCATGTGTTTCTGTATCAGTTGAACGTTTTCTGCCAACTCTTCTACCAATTCTAGTCCCATCAACTTCCTTTGACCCACTTCATCCCAGAAAGCTGGAGTTCTACACCACTTCCCATATAACGCGTCAAATATTGCCATCTGTATACTAGAATGAAAACTATTATTATTTGAAAATTCATCCAAAGAAAGATGTTGGTCCCAACTTCCCTGATAATCCATAGAGCAAGAACATATCATATCCTCCAATGTCTGAATCGTTCGTTCTGACTTCCCATCTGATTGAGGATGAAAAGTTGTACTAAAATTTAATTCAGTACCCAACGACTTCTGAAGGCCTTTCCAAAAGTTAGAAGTGAACCTGGGATCACGGTCAGATACAATGGAGAGAGGAACTCCATTTAACCTAAATATCGCTTTAAGATATAAACTGGAAAGTTGATCTAGGGAAAAAGTATCTCGTATAGCAAGGAAATGAGCAGATTTAGTCAAGAGATCAATAATAAACCAGATTTCATTATTACCTCGAGGGGTCTTCGGCAATCCCACAACGAAGTACATGGATATATTCTCCCATTTCCACTCTGGCACTAGTAAAGGCTGACGAATCGCTTTCGGTAACTGCCGCTCTACTTTAACCTGTTGACAAGTCAAACACTTCACAGTAAAATCAGCAATATCTCTTTTCATTACCTCCCACCAGTAATACCCCCACAGATCTCGGTACATCTTAGTACTTCCAGGATGAACTGAAAACGGAGAACTATGAGCTTCACATAACAACTCTCTCTTCAACTATGAATCTCAAGGCACACACAATCTCTTCCCAAATCTCAAAACACATCATTATCAATGTTGAATTCAGGCAACTTACCCTTCTGAACCAGCTCTACCTTTTTCTGCAACTCACGGTCTAGCTTCTGTGCCTTCTTGATTCTGTTTGATAGAGATGGTCTCACTGATACCTGAAACAAAACATAAGAACTTCCTGCACCAACAACCTCTATTCCAAATTTCATCAAATCCTTAACCATATGATCACGTTCCAAATGCAACATTATTAATGAAGAATTACTTTTTCGACTCAAATCATCAGCCACTTTATTTTCTTTTCCCGGATGGTAATGAATTGTACAATCATATTCCTTGATTAATTCCAGCCATCTCCTCTGTCTCATGTTTAACTCTTTCTGAGTGAATATATACTTTAAACTTTTGTGATCAGTATATATTTCACACTTTATTCCATACAAATGATGCCTCTAAATTTTTAAAGCGAAAGCAACAACAACTAATTCCAAATCATGTGTAGGGTAATTTACCTCATTAGTTTTCAACTATCGTGAAGCATAAGCAATTACCTGATCATTCTACATTAGGACACAACCAAGTCCTTTCAATGAAGCATCAATGTAGATAACAAACTCACCATTCCTAGAAGGAAGTTCCAGAACTGGAGCATTCACCAATATTCTTTTCAATTCCTGAAAACAATCATCACATTCTTTTGTCCAGATAAACTTAACACCCTTCCGAGTTAGCTTAGTCATTGGACTAGATTACCATGAAAAATTTATAAAAAACCTTCGGTAATAGCCTTCCAAACCAAGGAAACTACAAATCTCTGTTACATTTGTGGGTCTTGTCCAGTCTTCCACAACTTTTTTTTTCAGGATCAACAGTTATCCCATCTTTTGAAACAATGTGACCAAGGAAAGAAATTTGTTGCAACCAAAACTCACACTTGCTGAATTTCCCATACAATTTATTTTCTTTTAAGGTTTAAAAAATAACCCTTAAATGTCTTTAATGATCCTCTTTACTTTTTGAAAACATAAAAATATCATCAATGAAAACCACCATAAACTTATCCAAGAACTCATGGAAAATTCTATTCATTAAGTCCATGAATACCGCAGGTGCATTGGTTTGCCCAAAATGCATTACTACAAATTCATAATGGCCATATCTTGTACAAAACACAGTCTTCGGAACATCTGCTTCCTTTACCTTCAGCTGATGGTACCTCGATCTCAGGTCAATCTTTGAAAAATATTGAGCTCCCTGGAGCTGATCAAACAAATCATCGATATGAGGCAATGGATATTTGTTCTTAACAGTGATGTTATTCAAGTCTCTATAATCAATGAAAAGTCTCATAGAACCATCTTTCTTTTTATAAAATAAAACAGGAGCACCCCATGGTGACGTGCTAGGTCGAATGAAACCTTTCTCTAATAAATCGTGCAATTGCTCCGTCAACTCTAAAAGTTCAATTTGAGCCATTCGATAAGGGGGTTTTCAAATTGGCTTATCATCAGGAACTAAGTCAACAGTAAACTCAACTTCTAGATCTAGTATTATTCCAGGAAACTCATCAGGAAAAACATCAGGATACACATTTACCACTGGCACATCATCAATCTGAACAGTTCCTTTATTTTCAACGATGTGTGCAAGGTAACATTCATTTCCATATTTTACAAGTTTCCCGACCTCTTGATATGTTATCAACAGTAAGGGTTCATTCTTGTACACAAACTGAAAGTCTTTTAGAAAAGAAACTTCTTTAGCTCTACATTCAATCTTAGCATGGTAAATAGAGAGCAAATCCATACCCAGGATAACATCAAACACTACTAGAGGTAAAACAATAATGTTTTCAAGTAGTTTCTTTCCACATATAAGGATAGGAAGATTATTATAAAATATTTTTGCCTCAACATTTCGCCCATGTGTTTTTACCAAAAGCTCAGGAGTCATTTCTTAAGATGGTATTCCCATTTTACTAGAAAAGTTTTAAGAGATGAATGAATGTGTAGACCCCGAATCAAACAACACACTGGCATAATCTGAAAAAAACAAACAAAGTACCTGATACAACTTTATTTGATGGCCCGACATCTACTGAAGTAGTTGCAATGGATTTCACAACCCCTTTCTTCTTGTAGTCTAACTGCTTCCCATCACTCGAGCTCTTTGTCGGACAATCGTTTTCATAGTGACCCATCTCATTGCACTTAAAACATTTCACTAACTATAAATAAAATTTGAACTTACCATCACCTTGATCTTTTTCAGGTCAATCATGATCCTTATGTCCCATCTTTCCACATCGGTAGCACTTTCCAGAATTCAGAAGACATTCCCCAGCACGCCTTTTGCCACATTTATCACAAACTGGAAACTAATATTTCTTACCATCAGACTTTTTTGAAGAATTCTTCCCTTTCTCCTGCCACATCGGCCTCTTCTTCTGTTGGTTGTTATAGAACACTTGATCATCGGAAAACTCCATTTCCACCTTCTCAGCACATCGAACAAGCTTTTCATAACTTTTAAACTCACGTGAAGCTAATTCCCTTCGATATTTTGGTTTTAATCCTGAGTAAAAACGATTTATTTTACTATAAAGGTCTCGGATAAAATTTGGAGCATACCTTGTCAATCGAGTGAACCTTTCTTCATAGGTAGCCACTGAGTCTTCGTCTTGCCTCAATTCCAAGAATTGTTTTTCCATCCTAAGTCGAACAACCTTACTAAAAATCTTTTCAAGAAACATAACCTTGAATTCATCCCTGTCGAGAGAATCAATCTCATTAGCGTCCTTGATATTTTTAACCATCAACCACCACTGATCTGCTTCACCCTCCAATAGGTAAATAGCAAGACTAACCTTTTGATTGACTGAACACCCCATGACATCGAAAATCTTCTCTAGTGCTTTAATCCACCCTTCAGCTAGCACAGGGTCAGATGATCTTCTAAATGATGGGGGATGTTGCCTCAGGAAATGTTCCACCACTAACATGTTCCTATGTGGTTGATCTGGCTGATCTTGTGCATGGATACCACCGCCATATATTGCTTGAGTCAAATACGCCATTACTTCAACAAACTGTTCAGTTCCAATTCCGACCATCTCAAGATGCCGATTCAGAAGTTTGTTTCCTTCTGTATGCCTTCCTAGCACTGCTTCCCTATTTCCTCTGCAGAAATCCATTTTGAACAAACATGTCTTAGATGAAGCAACATGGTAATCTTCAAATGCTATATCATTTCAATTTGACCATAAAAAAATATTTTTGGATAATCCTTTAATAGAAATCTTACTCCTAAAGTTATATAAACCGACCTCTGATACCAACTATAAGGCCCCAACCTTAAACCTTACTAAATCTTGTGTTATTACAAGATTACACCTTGAGGATCCTTTCAGGTTTAGAGTTTTAGAGAATTAGAACATAAAACTTGCATTACATTCCACATATAAACATAGTGGTTACATAAAGATAGTATTCATTTTTCCCATCCATGGAAACATATTTAAAATAAAACATGGATTCATTCTTGACACTTCCTTGACACTATCATCATATCATGTACCTTTCCCTTGACCTGTGAAAAACATTTCAAAAACATGGGATGAGCATAAAATGCTCAGTAAGGGATATAAAAATATGGAAAGGAAACATTGGTACATATATACATAAGAATGAAATCATACTTTACCCATAAAACATAAGCACATTAACATACCTCATAAAATCATGAGTAAATCACAGAAATCATAAGGCATAAAGGTAACTTGAGGCATTCATAACATTCTTACGTAGGGAGTAACCCTCTTTGTTACGTTTAGAATACCCATCACAGTATATTCCATAAATCTCTTCGGAGAAACCTTAATGTTTCACTCCTTCACATTACCCAATGAATTTTAGAGCTATATCGGGCTCACCCACCCTTAGTTTATCACGGAACCACCCATATTCATAATAATGCCCAAGAACCTCAATATAATCATATCACATAAAACATGCATAAAGGAAACATAACATTTCCACCTTTCAATCACAATATATCAATACAACACATTGATATAAAAATATTATGAAAACCATTTTCAATACCAAAATAAATGAAAAGTATAACATGGTATTTATTTTTCATTTAAAAAAAGGTATGGCTTGTAGAGGACGCCGATACTCAAATAATGGTCATGGCGGCGGAGAAGTCATTGTCGCCGTATACGTATGAAAAAAACATTCCCTTTTGTCGTTTAGTAAACGCTTCGTATAAAAAAATATTCATTTTGAATAAACATAAAAGTCAAAGCGGTTTATACACCGTATAAAAGATGGTTGTATATAAACAAAATATGCCTCAATGAAAGGAGATTGAGACAAAGTCCCATTCCTCGGGTCCGACTTGACTCAGTCATTCTTTAATCTCCTGAATAATAAACATGAGTTAATTTATACTTGTTTAAGAAGCTTTTTCAATTTAATTATTCCTTTTATATCACTTATTTCCATGTCATGAACACTATGTAATTATTTAAGTTAATAACGGCCGTTTTAACGATCATTGGTACTTGAGTCAAAAATAAACCCTTTATAATTACAAGTTGTTCATGTATACATTATATCCAGAATGGTATTCATGATTTAGATATCATATATATCATATATATCTAGTACATGCATGCATTTATAATATTATATAACATTTAGAGGTAAGAAATGAAATGCACCGTTCATGGAGATGATAAGCCGTACGTATGAATGAACGCTACTTTCATTTCTATTTCTTATTTTATAGAATGGAATCATAATGATATAAAGGTATATTATACTTCCAGTGTAATATCATATATAATATCATAACTCCATCCTTTATACGTCCCACATATGGTATTTAACAAATCAAATCACTTTGAGGGGGCGGTAGTCCGCACTTCCTTAAATGAAGATATCGCGTTTACCCATAATTGAAACCATAAAGGTATGCCTAAAATGAAAAATACAGAAGCTTAAGGAAAACATAAACATATTATATATCATATATAAATATAGTGTCATATTAATGGACACCTTTTAAGGTGTTAAAATAATGTTGAACAATCATCGTTTTGGGAGGCATAAATTCACCATCCACGGAAACATTATGTTATTTAACCATTATATGTAGGTGTGTGTAAGTGTAGCTCGAATACTTCTTATAACAACATACTTTTATATTTATTATACTGGAGTTGTTACAAAAGAAATGAATAAAAATAGTTTAGGGGGTTGGAGAAGCAAAATAAAACAAAAGGACTCAAGTGAAGACATTACCTTAAAATCGGGTAACTCCCTTTGGTTTGAGCTCAAAGGCTTTCTTGGGAAGACTTATGCCCAAAGTGATGATTCAAGGATTAATAGAGGGATGTGGAGAGACAAAATGGTCAGGCTTTTTCCAAGACAAAGGCTTTGGAAGTGTGGGTAAGGAGATAGAGGTGGGGGCCTTTTATAAGAGGAGAGGAGGGGCACTCTTGGAAAATAATGAAATGTTACTTTATTTTAAAATGAGTTTCGGATTCAAAAGGACCCACATTGATATAATTCGAGTTTAAGGTGATAGGGGTTCTAAATCCACCCATACAATAGGTTTTGGACATGTGTAGGTCATAGATTTTACATTATCATTTCATTTTATTTAAATCCTTTATTAATGAGGTAATCACAGCATCATCATGATGTTATAAATAATTTAATTTATTTAAAGTCTAAAAATTATAAAAAAATACTATGATGTATGAAATCATTTTAGCTTTCCAATGACTATTTATAATCAAAAATCTGACTTGTAGAACCCAATGTAAAAATTATTTTAGTAAAATAACTCATGTTTGTGTCATTTTTACTTTAACATTAAATAAAAAGATATTAATGTCATTTTCCTACCAAAGTGGCTCCATGGGGTCCCCAAGTTGACCCATGGATTGTTTTGGTCGGCCATTACACGTCAAATTAGGGAAAGACATGTGTCTAGGTCATTTCATATTATTAATACATTATTTTTACCTTAAACTACACTAATTACCACTAATCACGATTAAAAACATAAAAGTTACTATACACAAAAAATTTATTTTAATCCCATTGAACGAAATTTTACATCTTAATGACAACCATGTATGTCGGATTTTTGAAAATAAAATCACAGAAGTGGAAAAGTTTCATTTAAACGAAAAATCAGTATCTTTAACTACCACTTAGTGGTTTCAATATTCATCAAAAATTGAAGTTTTTCAGAAAAATACCAAAACTTTACCCTAAGATATATTTGATATTATGAATTCAAAAATGATGTCTATTTTACAAAATTCAAATCATATAAGTTACAATAATTAATTTAATGATTAATTCCCTATGTCATTACAAATAACGTGTTTTTATGAAACAATAAGTATCAAAAGATTGACACCATTTTAAGTCCAATTTCAAAGTGAAATTGATTCCAATGACCACCATTGGATTAAATGGTAAAAATATATTCTAATTTCACTTTAAAACCAATTCAGAAGATAATATAATCATATAAATAAATTAGATTAAAAAGAGGTTTAGAATTAAAATACAACATTTTTCACTATTCATTAAAAAATGAACTTTATTGGAAAAATACCAAAAATTCACACAAATTAAATTTTGATGTCCCTATCATAAAGAATAATTTTATTTTGACAAACATATCTTATAAAATTGTCAAAAGGTTGATTTAAAAATGGTTTCCATTAAAAGGCAGTAAAACAATCTATTAAAAATATTAGTGTATTCTATGCTTAAGATTGGATTTATTTTCATTTTAAGCCTCTAAAACACTATCTAATTCACTGATAGAGATAAATAAAAATATCTATTATTCATTACTTACTTGGGATGTTACAATTTGTGATAACTAATATATTACATTATTTTAGTAATTACCTATAACAAAGACACTATGTATGTCATAAATATTTTTGGGATAATCCATAGATTCAAAGACTGTCGCCTTTTCTAGGTCAATAGATACTCCTATATTGGGAGTGGAATCTCTCCTAAACATACACTGCCTAGGGTTTCTCCCGACTTCGAGTCCCACTCCCCATGTGGCTAGGTCTATTTGCGGCAACTGCACCTGGTTTTGTCTTGGTCGAGCGATGCCGTACATCTGGTTCCCATGTTTGGTTTCTCAGTGGGGCTCAACATCTGTGCTTCTCAGTGTTGCTTCAGGGTTTACTCAATGTGACTCACCACTTCTGAAGATGACGAGGCTCAACTTCGGTGAATCGAAGTTCTCCATCACTTATGACGTCATGGATCCACCCCATCAAGGTGTCTCAGCTCTTTTGACATGACAGGGTGGTCTTCAGCAGTTCTGGTGCAGCTCACCTAGATCATCATGTTTGGGAGGGGGATGCGTTGAGATTTGGTTTTAGTTTTTTATTTTTTCAGGTCTGATTTTGGTAATGTTGTGATTATGAAATTGGGTGGATCTGGTTTTGGATTAGATTGCCTTGAAATGTTCTTTTATTCCCTACCATTGGTTCCTTGTCACCGTGAGGCTAGTTTCAGAACCTGGTGTGTTGTATATGTGGTTTTGATTGGATCATATCTTTGGACAGAGCGATGTTTCTATTTCAAGATAACCCAGGTTACTTCATCGGTGGCATTCCCTCGACGTGGGGTTGGGAAATTCCATCATAGGTGATGATGGTTTGATCTCACACCTTTTGGATTGTCTTCCAGGCATGTGAGGTTGTGGTGGCAGGGGTTTCTAGTAGAGGGTGGTGGGGTTTGGTGCTTTGGATATGTGGATAGTAAATGGTGGAACAGTTTTGTCTTGCGAGGTCTATAGATTTTGTGACATAGCTATACTCCATGTGGATCAGGCCCCGAGGAGGTTCTTGAGCTTGTTGTTCACCACTGCTATAATTTATGAATTTTGATGTTTGTGAGGGTATGGTGTTAGCCATTGGATCAAGCCTATACTTTAACACATGACACTTATTTTCTGGTCATCCATGCTTTTATACAGAGACCAATCATGGTTATATGTTGGGGAGTGGTAGCTCCCCATTGTCATTTTTTTTGTCTCACTTGACCATTAAATCATGATTGTTTTAATTCGATGATGTCTATTAGTGTCTTCCCCCTTCATCACCTAAAAAGGAGATTATTTTTATAACAAAATTAAGGACTTTAGGCCATGGGAGGATGGATACTCCTATATCTAAGAGAATATGACCCACGAATTGAATCTTATCCATCTAGAAGTGGCATATTGTAAGATAAGAATATGACCAATGGACTCATAGTGAACCCAAATTGATCACAAAATGTTTTTCATGGTAATTTTTATTTTGACAATATAATAAGACATAATTAATTAATACAATCACAAGGGAATCCCTATATGGATTGAAAAGCTGGTTCTTCAGTTACATGAAAATTTCTTGTGAGATTATGAAACCGAACATCATGAAAAAATTCTCACAAAATCCATAACTCAAATTGGATCATATATGTGATATATATGATTTAATAACACTCTCATGATTTTAAATTTATCTCATATAATGATTATATGAAACTTATGATAATCAGAGCATGTTGAAGAGATCATATATCCCATGAAATAAATACTCTTTACTAACTGTTACTAGGTTCAATAATCTATAATACACAAAAATCCTCTGGTTATTATACACCTTATTAGTGATAATGACTATTGGAACCCATGGAAAAGAACATGGTTTTATAATCCACATAGACTATAAATCATATAGCTACCTATTTAGTACCTTAAAATTTGTAGTAGTTTTCCTGTAAGGGGGAATGGATTCTATAGTAGATCCTAGAACTATCTGGATGGAAAAATTACCAATCTTTTAAGAGGAAGTCAAGAATTGTTATCCTAAAAAATTCCAAGAATTTATCATCCAATAGAAGGAAATATTCCTAGAATTTTCTTAGATCATCATGATATTAACTAGATGTATTGGTTGTCATCCTTCATAGACCATGATTCTCATGTTCATCTTGACTCACATGGACATCCCACACAGACTTTTGAAAAAAAAACACCACCCTCCAATGATGTTATAGTCACCCTTTGCTGATATCAATCAATGTAATAATTAAATGAATCCAATAAGTAAATCCTTCAAATGATATCAAACCCTTCCTTCAAGGGTAAAAATGAGTGGCATATAATGTCAATCCCACCTACCTAAAGGGAGAACTCATTGCATGAGTATGCACTATCCAATAATATACCCAATGGAGTATAAAATTTCATCAATCCAGAGGATTACATAGCATATATTCCTTTGATCTCTACAATGGGAACAAATATAATTATATGAGAAGAAATTATTTTTAAAGTAAAAGGCATTATAGTAGAGGACAAATGATATTACCTATCACTATAGATGGTCTAGAACTCAACTTATCTGGTATCTATTGAAATATATATATATATATATATATATCATAACCCAATTTCATTACATATTGTATGTCTACCAAAACCATGTTTTCGCTTCTAGGGTTGTAAATATTGTGTCTGGATACTTTGTCCATGAACCCATTGTTTTTATGAGAATCATGCCCTATTATATATCCTTGGAATATGAGAAGTTGTTGAACTCAATCCTAGTTATAGTGGTGGTGTAGAACATACCTCACTTTATACTGGAGGAAATGTATTTAAAATAACTATATATGTCCCATATTTCCAGAGGATTAGTACTCGACTGGGACCCTCATACGCTATGGTCTTTTATGTCCTAGTCTACCACAGTAATGTCCCCTTATTTGTATGACCGACTATGTAATATAGATATAATTATTACCATGTGGAATTTAAAGATAATTCCCTATACATTTGGTTATTGTAGTACAATATAGTTGTTCCAAAACACTATTGATCAGACCACTATCCTGTCTTAGGTTACACTTTGTGACAAGCACCTAATTCACTATTCTAGATATAGTTGTAAGCAAAAATAAATTCACATGTACATAAATTTGATACATGAAACCATAATTGAATTTCCATGTTTTAGATAACTCACCACCTTAAAAAGTAGTTTTTCAATTCTAGTTTTCTCTTATATAGGATGAATAATCAACGAGTAATAAGGCACCATGCTCAATGCATATAAACTCTAGGGATTTATCTCCCCTTAACATCTTTTTTTATAAATTATCTTATAATTTCGGATGAAAATCGCACAAAACTATATCTTGATAATGATCCATACTATTAATAAAATCCCACCAACTATTGGAGGAATAAATAATCATATATGTGGTGAGCTTCACTCTATACTCAGAAGAAGTCAAGAGATTCTTAAAATTAAACTGCATGACCTCTAGCCATGACTCTATAGCTAGTGGTATTCCATCCCAAGAAATCATGGTAGGATTACTCTATTAGAAATCATGAGTAAAATATACCATTTTTTTCCAAGTTATAGTGGTCCATGAATATTTTTCATAAATTGTAGGAACAAATCATTGTAAATGGAAGTAGTGCACATATAAGGTATAACTAGCAGTGAAACCATAAGCACTATTGGAAGCTCTATAGGTAACCTAGATAATACCACCTCTAGAGTGTGGTCATCGGCACCCTCATATAACATGATTGATGGAATTCATGGTGGCATGACTCTAAAAATTCCTAACACATGCCTCAATATAAGACATCAAAACAATAAAAAATTACAAATATAAGAATATTATATGTAATATTATTCCCATATTATTGTTAGCACCATTTTTCTACTCATTTATGCGATTCTAGGTGACATAAGAATCATAAAATATGCATGATACACTCCCAATTTTCTACTAATTATGCCTATTTTGGTTCGTGTTTTCTTTACTAAGTCATATGTCCCAGTATAATGAGTGGAAATAGACCTCTATAGGGGAAACGTCCATTATATTTTATTTTCCATCCCTATTTAATGGTCAAAATTTAATTTTATAATTTATTTTTCATTTAATTCCCATTTACATTTATATATTAAATATAATTAAATAGTTTACTATATTTATCACCACATCCAACTTATAATATCTCATACCCCTTATAAATTGATGTTTAAAATCCATTTTATCCCAAATAATCATTTACGAAGACCTTATAAATATTGTCTATAAAATTCAATGGATATATAAATAAGGAACAAGAACATGTTACATTACATTTATGCAGTAATATAAACATGGAAAGGCATAATTAATGACATATAAATCTATACGATCATAAAATTAGGCATGATGAAATATCATCAAGATGTACCAGAAAAATTTAAAATCAATAATCACATGGAATATCAAACATTAAGTGCATCACCCAATGGTAAAATAAAGGAAACTATAAAATACATAACTAGAACATCATAATCCATCCAAGGAAAATTTTCTTTTTCCCTATATGCAGATTTTCTACTTCCATGCACTTCTGATTACAAAATTCTAAAAAATAAAACACTTTGTTCTAATATTCCTAAAAAATAGAAATATATAACACTCTGATACAACATTTTGACATCCCAAACCTACTTTACTAAATAATAACAATGAACAGTTGGCCACATGGACTCATGTGTACCACCCAATATTCCAATGGTTGACGACTAGTAGTGAGTGTCTATCATGAAATAGTGGGGATACTATACTTGCATGATCATATTAAATAACATTGGTATAATAATATCATACAATATAAAAATAATATTCATGATTGAGTAACATATGGATAAACATCCATCACATAAAAAACATAGTAATCATATCTAACAACTTCATATTCAAATGACAATCATGGAATGATATACAAAAGTTATGTTAAATTGAATATAAGAATCAAGTATAATATGTTGTTAATAAAAAAAGGTAAAAATAAATAAATATCCCCAGATAGCATCAAAAGCATTATCCCATACCTATTACCCCATGACCTATTTAAGAATCAATTAGGAAATAGTAAGAGTTCCCTTTATTAAATTCATATATCCATCGATAATGCCAATCCAGGTACCATAAATAAGGATCGAGTATGGTGTGATATAAATCCATTAACCCAACACCAATTTTTTCTAACACCATTAAATTTATGATCATATATAATAAAAATTGTTCATGAAATAATTAATCAATGAAAAAATTATTGAAAACATTTAATCCACATAGGTTCGGGTTCCCATGGAAGACCCTTCCTCTTCTTCATATATTAGAAAAAGTCAGACAATCAAAAATTAATCAATAAATAATTATTTGTTTTAATAAATAATTCTAATAACCTAGATCAGGGCCAAAATATACCTAGTGTATTGTATATAATTGGTTGTGTATAAGTCCATAAATAATGTTTGAGGCTCCAACTAAATCCATGATGGGTTTTTATCATAAAAGATTCTTCATAATCCCTATTTATTCATTATTTAATAAGACAATTAAATGTTCTCATCCTTATCATTTATATGTTGGAACCTGGGTATCTATCTTTATATATTTTGAACTAAGACCATACAATATTATCTTAGGAATTTTAAAATTGATTACGAGTATCATACTAGGTGTGGTATGAAGTCACTTCTCACCATAATCATCATTATGGCACATGAAGGGAGTCCAAGTGTCCTTCGTGGGATATAATATCCTTATACCTCATTTATGGTAATTATATTTCTATGAAGGTAGTACAAGTATCACCCAGGTGTAACAATACACTACCCTATGAGTCCATCCTTGGAAATCCTTAATAGAGTCCAACTATAACTAGAGAATATGAATGGTATCTTCCAAATGATTCTATCCACGGAATTCATATGATAAACCACATATCACCGAAGATGGATAATAATTACTCATAAACATTAAATTTATTATTCAAGATGAATATTAATATATGGAAATCCTAATATGGAACCCAAATCTAACTATATACATTTCATGAATAATGGTAATGATCATGTTGTTTAACCATACCATATAATCACATCCTTTTTTTTCATATTAGTAATAAACTATATATAATACCTAATAGATCACAAGATTATTTATATAAAGTTATATGATATTATGTAATATAGTCATATAAGTCCTCCCATTAATTTCAATAGGCCATATAAATTTTGAATGATAACTCAAGTGTAAGAGATCATGGATCAAGACCAAAAGAAAAGGGTCATGGGAATCCATTATCACATTTACTAAATTAAAATTATTTTTAAACAATTAATTTGGAATTCCTACAAAAAAGGTGTTAATGGATGAACGTAATAGGTGAACTCGCATATAATGTTCCACCCATGGTGGTTTAGTAAAATTCTATAACACAATGAATATGCGTTTCAAATTCATGGTCATTAACCTATAATTGAACCACAGTGAGTCTCATGGGTTGGGTTAGTCCTGAATATCCATTAAATTTATGAATTGTTTAAATTTATAAACATAACATAGATATTTGGGTTCACGATACAAATTAATTTATATAAAACACCATCACTATAGAGAAAAGGCATGATACCACCTACCATATCTTGGTAGTGGAATAATTGTCCAGTCTTAACCTCTTATTTGATCCATATTAGATGAAAATTGAAGAATGGGAAGAATCCATCAAATTATGACATAAGATCCTATACCAATATAGAATCACAAATAGAAATTAAAATAATGAAACAATTATGAGGAATTGAGTAATCACTAATACAGATTCGACGTGATGAACACCTATTGAATTGAACATCGAGCATAGGAATTAAAACATAGCCTTGGAAATTTCAAGATGATTTTCAATGGGAAGTGGAGTGTCCATAGATTGTGAAAGTGAGAATATATTGGGGTTAAAATTTGATATTAAATAAGGAAAAAAGTTACATTTTTTCAAAAAACAGTAGTTCCTAGGATTTAGCAGCATGTCTGGACAAACTATGCACCAACTATACACACCTCTCTATCCTATAACTCCCCTCGCATGGTCTTGGAGAATAGTTAGAAAAACTATATTATAATATATAATTTTTCATCTACTAAAAACATCCAATCCCACACATGGTTTTATGTTCTTGGTTTGAGGGGTTCCTTAAATTTTATAGCCCGAGAAAGTTTGCAAGACAACCCCACATAGTTTACTAAAACACTGTGGATTATGAGGAATGTTTTCATATTACCTTGTTCCCCAACTACTTTTTCAAAAATCTCATTCATTGGGCTTCAAAAAATACCTCATTACTATAATTTACTCTTTAGTCACAATAATAATCCACATTAGGTAAAAACTAGTAAAAAACTATTTTTAAATTTATTCTTTACCTCATAAAAAATTCATGATCATACATAATTAATTTGGCCATTGTTTTAATTTTCAAAAATATTATATGGGTATCATTAAGTAACATATCTAATCATTTTACCATTATCTAATAATATTATCCAAGACTTGGAATTTTTGAATTAAACATTCTTGGAACTGTAATCTATCTCACTATGATAAACTAAAAGCCAATTCATACCCAAAAATTATATCAAAATATTTTATGTCCAGTTTCACATTATTTTTAGGAATTAATATCCCTCTAATAACAATAGGAAGACTCCACTAAATATTAGTTTCATTGAAACTTCCAATAAGTTTATTGAAAAAAAGTTTAATCATACATTCACTCAGTTATATTCCTGACATACATGGAAATTTATTTCAAATAAATTAATACAATGATCGAAAGTCAATTATGGTATTTGAATAATATGAATACATATGTAATATACTTTTTCCCACATAATTTGATATCCCAACATAAACCAAAGTAGTGTAAAATGATTTAACCAAACCTATTTATTTCTGATGTAGTTGATTTCCCTCAAGTGATACTATATTAGGGAACACGTTAGCATAATGACCCATATTTTTGAAAATAAAACATCTTACCATAGTATTTTTATCAATTATCCCATTCTACGATTTTCGGAGGTTATTTTTCTTAAAATCATGTGACATATTGGAAAATTATTCACATCAATACCACTTAATTGACTTAATAATGCATTATCTAGGTTAAGTTTTACCATACTTAACAAATGAATATAACATAATTGGTTTCAATCTGAAGTAAAATCTATTAATTTTACTATTCATTTATTAAGTTTTTTTTGGGATCAATATAGTTAAATCTTGCGAAGTAATATTCCTAAAGAGACACATAATCATATTTATTTTCCATAAATTCTAGGAATTTATTTTCAATATAGATTCAAACAATCATAGGGACATATTTTTCAAATAATTAATCCTTAAAGGATTTACATTCCATGGAATGAAAATAATATTTCCCTCTGATAATGTTAACAAAAGACAACCATCAATGAAAATCCCCTTCAAAATGATAAATGGAAAGATTTACCTTTTGATGTTATAAATATACTATGGCATCAAATATAATTTACAAATAATTAATCCATAATTTAGCTACCACCAAGTCATATGTTGCACTAAATTATTAGGAATTTTAACTCATGGAGTTATCGAAAACAAACTTGTTCCTTCATGGTAGATTGGGGTCCCCTCTAGCATGGATACAACCACAATTTATATACTCATTCAACTGATACATCACATCCAAAAAGTAATATGATCCAATTATTACAATTTAAAAATGTTTATTGTGAAGGATATTATCCTCTTGGATCATTCCCACCATAGGGTGCATGTTTCTACAATAGAAACAAACACTAAGAAAACACATTTTACTTGAGGAAACATGGTAATCCATAAATTCTATATCATTTTGACATGATAAAATGGTAAAATATTTCATGTATATTATATTAACATTATCATAACCTATAATGTTATATAAATTAGTATCTAATGACATATATAAGGACATGAACATAAACATTTCATATTTTGGATTTTATTTTAGAAATTCTAAATTCATTCACCATTAGGATATTAACACATTTATAGTTTTACTAAATTAGGTATTAAATAATACATAAAAACCATATAATACAAAATGTACACTTATAATCACAATAAATTTTTTCCACCACAAAATAACAATAAAATACTTTATTTACATTGATTATATACTCATAATGACTATTCATGTGACCTATACCATTCTCTTAAACATCCTTAAATATAGTGAAAACCATTTTAAAAACATTGGATGAAAAAAAAATTATTAGTATGGGAAATAAAACTAATGAATCTATTAGTATAGTCAAAAACTGAAATCCCATGAAAAATTATCTATTAGAAAATATATCTTTTTACATAGAATGGTAATTAAAATTTCATTGTAAAGATCATTTATTTTACCACTTAAAAAAATTAATTTCCATGATAACATATTATAATGCTTTGAAAGGACATATAGGAACATTAGGAAATATTCCTATAGAACCCATTCCAAACACAAAAAAAAATTATAAATTAGATTCACCATATTTCTAATATAATGTATAATTCTCTACATAACGCAATCATTACCCAAGTTATTAGAGAGCTGTCTAGGAAAACCCATTGTATAAGTTATAACAAGGTAAATAGACAATATCTAAGAGCTCCATTCATATATAATGATGAAGAAACAAAAAAATTAATAAAATATTTTATAAATTCACTTTTCATCATAAAAAAATATGATAAACCCTTTTAAAGATGTATAAAAATCACTTTTAGATATTTAAATACAAATTTAATTTAAAAAACAATTAAATACCAAAATTCATAAAAATTTGATAGAGGGGTCTTTTTAAGGTGACATATAAAGTTGAAAAGTAATGTATATGTTAAAATCATTAATGGTGGAAGGATAATTCATTGTTTCCATATAAATAAAAAATAGAACACTTTTTGTGTGAAATAAATTCCACATAAAACACAGAAAATGATTCCCTTTGAGAACATTTGAAATAATGAAAAATTAAAATTATAAAATTTTATATGGAAATAAAAATTGTAATAAATCATTTGGAAAACATTATAACATAATAGAAATATAATTGTTATAGAAAAAATTTAAAATTTTATTTACTTATAAGAAAAGTCTATTAAGTGACTAGAAATATTTAAATGATAATCCCTATGAATGTATATCATTAAGAAACATTAAATGTCCTGAGTATAGATAAATTCATTATATTACACATAAAATATGCTACATATACACCTTATAAGAAATATAGGTGCATAAAATTAAAATATTACTCAATGAAAATAAATTGAGCCAAAGTACCTTGGGTCTTACTTATCACAATTGTCACTGTCTTCCTCTACTTTGGGTATCCTCCTTGTGTTTTCTCAGAAATACTGACTACATTTGATTTCATCGCAAAATAAGGGTTAAAAGAAGAGGGTAGGTATTTTGGGCTATGATTTGGTAATATAAATTCTTAATCAATCTGGTTTTAAGGTTTTAAAAAGAGAGGATTGTTGGTAGCCTTTTATAACTAAAGGATAAGACACACTCGATATTTTTAAAATTAATTGAGTGATTCCACATTTTTCGTATATCTAAAGTGTCTAAAATTTAAAATTATCAAATATTATAGGTGGAATGGAAGAAATATGTCAATAAATTAATTTTTAAATAAGTTTATATGTCATAATTAACACATAACATCTTATTTTATCCCATAGAAAACCCATTATTACCTTAACTATGGTAATTTATTTTTAGAGTTTCAACTATTAATTATTGTAACAAATCAATATGAAATTACTAAATGATATAAATTATGAATATTCCAAGTATGGATTCCATTTTTTATATTACATTCACATATTTGTAAAACGTTAATTTAATATTATTCCCACAAGTGCAGCTTGAATGTGGGATTTTATGAATTATAATCTTCATAAAATAATTTATTGTATATTAACTATATGAATAATAATTGTAATTATATTAATTTAAATTAGTATTTCATTAAATTAAATATAAAAATTCATTTTAAATATTCATCATTACTGATTATTTTAATTTATTAAAAAAGATAATCATTATGAATTTCAATTAGTGTTTAGAAAACCCGTTTTAAACCCAAACAAAGTTATACTAAAAACCAATATAATTTCAAATGATATGTAATTATGTATATTAAATATAAACAAATAATACATATGTTAAATTAAATAATATAAAAAACATAAGAATAAATATTAAATTAATTTATTTATTGAAGGAATAGATTTTCCTACAATAATCATAATTTTTCACTATTCACTGAAAATCAAAATTTATAGTAAAATCTCAAAATTTCACCCAAATAATTTTTTTGTATTATTATTTCAAAAATTATATTCATTTTTAAATAATAATACTAAAAAATTTAGAAAATAAACTTTTAAATTAACCATTTATTAAATGTGTTTAATCAACCCTATTTCATGATTCATTAATATATATTTAATATTTTTCTAACTAGTATTACTATCTGATTCATAATAATAAAAATATAATTTATTTATTATATTATTATCTATGCCATTATAGATTTATCTATTGTGAATTTTGGAACATATTATACCTATTTTGGTGATGAATTTTTTCCCTTGTTTTCTTCTTAACTTAATTATAATTTCATTATGATTTAAATGATAGGATTTGGGGAGATTCTAATTGATTATACATTTTATTCAATCCATATGTTTTTATACACAGTTTTCTTGAATTAGAGGAGAAGGAATTGGGTTGGGTGGATATTACTATCTCATTATTTTGTATGTTCTTTTTAGGTTGTGTTGTCCTCTTCTTGGTATATGTAGTTTTACACACCATATGATTTAGTATTTTACATAATTACACACATTGAAATATATATATATATATTCAGATTTAATTTATATATTTTTTATAGTGTATATTGCAGTATGTTACCAGTCTCTGAATTTCACAATAGCTTTTATTTAGTAATGGTTTTCCATTTGTATGTTAATTTTGACATCACTAGATCTTGCAAACATTTGATGTATTGGAGGCGGGCATCTTGTGGTAAAAATAGTTCTCTCATTTCCATCATGAGAGGGGAAACCTAGGGGGGAGGGATCCATGACACTAACATATGGAGGGGTTCACAAATTATTAATGTTAATATTATTAGTTAGAGTTTTTGAATGAACATATGATGGTAGATATCTGAATCTCTACATATCTTTCTTTAAAATAGAACAAGTCAAACATTGTTATTATATGGATTACTCATATATTTATCAATATCTTATAAATGAGTGGTCCATTTTTATCACTGGTTATCTGAACTAAAAAATTGGGGTGTAAAGTGGAAGGTCACACAACAGTAACCAAATATCATTCATTTTATATTCATATTATTCAAATCCTCTTTAAGAGATTCACTAATGCATGATGGAATACTAGACTGAGATATTGTTAGTTAGGATCATAATGTGAAATGTACATTTAAAAAATCATTAAATTAAATATTTTAAATAGAAATGATGATGTGATGATTAGTAATATTATTTAGGCATCTTGTAATGGATGAAACTAGTACCATATTGATCTGGAGTAGCTAGTGTGATGAAGCATCACCATTCTTATGGGAACAAGTCATACATTTCAGTTTTATAGAGGATCAAATAATAATATATATGATTATCCATTAAATCATGGAGTGTTACTATAAAATTAATCAATCCATATTACAAGTTTTAATATGAATTGTGGAACAATAGTAATAATTTTATAAGGGATTCGAAATCCCAAAAGGGGAATCTAAAAATGATTATGTTTTTCAATACATTCATTATTATTTTTTAAATATGATGAGTAAATGAATGGTTTTGAATCATGTTTTTGAGTACTCTACAACTAAACTCTCATTCACTATGTAGCATATTCAGGTAATATTGATATTCAAAAATTGTGATAAGTGAATTTAAAATTGTCCAATCAGTGTTTTGATGACAGAAGATGTAAATGGGTCATCTAGGTTACAATCTATTATTATCAATCATTGATGACGAAGATATATGTAATGAAACAAATTATATAATATTCCAACATAGTTGTAAAAAATGTTATTATTAACTTTTTTAATTATATTTTTTGAAATTTCTACTAGTACCTAATTTTATGTTGTTTAATGTCATGAAACAATGATTAAAGATTCATGTAGTTTGACAATTTATGATGATGATAAAATGTGTTTAGCATAATTCCATGCAATAGGAATTAAGGATACATATTTTATTTTTGTATGGCTATAACCATGATTCATAATTTTTATACATTTACAATTTTGTATATTTTAATAAGATACATATTGAATTGTAAGTCACAGACACATCAATTATACCCTTGAAAATTGGGTTGTATTATAGCTGAGGGGTAGATTTCATGTAACACTAGAGTAGGTAACACATGCAGAAATTATATATAAAAAATGGTTAATGAAATATGTTTATTTTATATAATATCCATATATTTAATTGGGTATTATAAGTTATATTTGAAATTTCTAAATCAAGGCATCAAATCATGAATAGAAGATATTATCATGAGGAGGATGTTAAAAATATGTGAATATCCATATTCTACCTTGGGATTACAGGTGAGACCAAGGAGATTGTAGGTATATTTTATGGATCTAGGAATTTTGTATGGAAAATAGAACATATTGAGTATGTTATTCTCTATATAATAAATTATAATAGGATAAAACAAAAAAATATAAAAATTAAATTTTTATAAAAATGATAAAATATATTGTAGTTTAATGGAATGGGGAAAATAAATAATGAAATGTAATTTAATTTTAGGTAACAGGTAAATTATTTAGTTTAGTTTATAGTCTACTAATAAAGAAATTATTCTCATTGTTTTTAGTACCTATAATATGAATCTAATTGATCAATTAATTCCAAAAATCGTACATGAATCATTTATGGTTTGATAAATAATGGGATATTTGGAGACTACTTGGATGAAAGAAGCCTTTATAATTGGGATTTAATTATTCCATGTAGATTTTTGTTATTTATTGAGGATAGATTTTTTATTATGTTTTATTCAAAGGGGAAGTAATTTTGGTTGGGTTTTTATAGTTAATATTCATATGTACGTTTTAAAATAACTTCATATTGCTAATAAAAAACAGATGTGTGTCTTGTGTAGTAGAAATTGACCATGATGTTTAATGATATAAATATTGGATGGAAACATTCTACAATTTATAGTTATATGATAAATTCATACAAAACACTATTTAATGTCATATTATGGGGAATTTGTTCTCCATTATATAATTATGCAATATACTTCATAATGATAAATTTGGTTGTGATCAATTTCACATGACAATGACTATTACTAGGTATTTTAAGGTATTATTGATGTGGTTTAATATCACATGGAATATTGTTTTTTAAACCCATTTTAATTAATTATGAGCCTCTGTAAAACTATTAAAATAATAAGGTATTTTTGTTTGGGGAGATATATGATTTTCATGTTTCATTATATATCCAATGGTAAATGAATCAAGTCTTATGTAGTTCTAGACAGATCTATGTGTATGATGACATTATTAAAGTTTGGATGTGAATAAAGTAGATTTGATCATTGATATAATATAATTTTAAAGATTTTATATTCATTGATAAATCCAAATTAGAGGATCCAATATATGATTCGATCATATGTAGGTTTCTTATTATATATTACTTTAAAATTATTGTGTATAATCAATGCATAATAGGGGATCATATACGGAAATTATTGTGTTCATTTTAAGCCTCCCTATACTGTTCTACACCTCAAAGTATATACTATAAGTTATATAATTTAATTTCAATATAATCTGAAATTTGGTTTCACATTTGAGAGTCAGAAAACTATGAATATTTTCAATTTGATTAATATAATTACATAATTTGTTTTCAATTAAATTTAATCTCATGAGATAATGTTACAAGAATGAATATATTTTCCATAAATAATTTTTCACTGTGTGACTGAGGAGGACTCAAAAATATACATTATGCAATTCTCAATTATATAACTATAAAATACCTTCATGAATATTCTTATATATATAATATTTTTTATCATCAATCCTTTAATTTTATTCCATAAATCAATATATTATGGAATATAATTTGTATGACCCTTCGAAGTTACATCATCAAGTGTATTGATATTTGTGAATTAATCAATGCTATATTGTAATTAGGACATAGATTATGTAAAATTTTTCTGGAGAAGAAATGAAAAAACTTTAATGTGCCTATCACTGAGATATGTATTGTCATTATGTTTTTTTATTAATGTATCATTCAAATAAATTATTCCCTATTACTGCAATGAATACTTTATCATCACTAAAACTGTTGTCCCCTCATATGTATGATTTTGAAGAAAACCATTAATGATAAATCACATCATAATGCTATGGCTGAATCATAATTGTAGGGGTACTAAATGTAATAGTTTATCGACTATTATCTAATATATATCCTTTTTTAATCCCAAATATCTCAAAATAATAAAAAATCGTTGAATATTTCAAATACTTGATGTTTTTTTGAGTATTTTGGTATATATCTTTATTTTCATATCATTATGAGAGGGGTAATAATTCTACCACCTCGATGTTCCACATATAGGTATATAAATATGGGATCACAGTTTTATTTTGGTTCAATGAGTATATTAGTCAATATTAGCTATATATTAGAATATTTTGAGGCACTCGATGAACCGTACATCTTTGATACCACCTCCAAACATAGGAAAAAATGATTTTTCGGGGGATTCATAGTAATAACAAAGGTTGACTGATGACTAGAATTCACATAAAAAAGAGGTGTAAATCAGAAATCCACCAATACCAAGGTATGGGTTATATGAAAGTATAAAAAGTTTCCTAGAAATGTTATATAGGATTCATCCCTTCATAGAGTTCCTTAGAACCATGATACAATTATTTAATCATGGGGAAAATATCCATTAATCAACTTCAAAATCATGTTATTAATATATTCATTTTATCATTATAGTTTATTTATAATATTTTATATAGATATTTCTATATAATCTTCAGAAGATGTAGAAAAGGAAAATTTTCTATAAATATTAAAATATTGGCTTTATGATAAGTGCATGATGTTGGGAATCATAGGGTGGATATATATTATTGGGTTTTTATTATAAAATAGATTCATGATATTTTAACATGAACCATTGAGAATATGATATGGTTGTAAGTACCTTCCAATGATTTATGTTTTTTATTAGTAATATATTTAGTATTAATTTGTTGGTAGAGAATTACTTAATCGAATGATGATTAAATGATATTTGAATTGAGAAACCATCATAATCACTCATTAAATCATCTAGAAAAGGTGAAAAATACTTATACATAGTTGTTAACTTGTTTATAGAAACACATTTAACCAATTATTCCACATTAGAATTGGATCAAATTTTGTGGAATGATGATAGTTATAATATTTGGTGGATTTCACCCTATTACAATGTTTGGTTAGAGAATTATCACTAATGTATTTAGTGGTTCAACAAAAATTCTCTCAATTTTAGGGAAAAGAGTCCATATGATCTGGTAATATTCATGAGATCCTTATCAACTGCAATTAGTCATTTTAGAGCATTTTATGATTATATTGAACATTTATTTGAAAATAAATAGAATGAGATACAGTCATAGTTATAAATAAAATGGTGATAATAATAAATTGACTTTGTAGATCCCTGATGATTGAATGTACATGATATACACATTTTTGGGTAATCCATTCACAATAGTACATAAAATCTCTATATGAAAAATTAATCTATTAATCATCTTATTCTGGGGTAATGGCTAACACATATGTTTAATTATACTTGTATCTTCCAAATTAAATTTCAATATTGTTGAATAAAATTCCAATAGATCCACGATGATAATGTATTATTTGATCCAAATAACCTTAAGATAATTAAATGGTAAATTATTTTGGTAAAACATATTCCCTTATTTTTTGGGATATTCAATTCATGGAATATTATATTATTATTCATAAATCCATTGACGATTTACCCTTTATAATATTCCTTACAAAATGAAGAAAATGTTATTCTTCCACCATTAGAAGTCATGTCATCTCATTTTTCATCTTAATGATTATATTGGATACAACCCCCTTTCCCAAATAATCCACTCATTAAAGAAGTGATAAATGAACACTTTCCATTGATCATCACATTTAATCCTATAAAAATATCATTTTAGTTTTGAAGAATTTATATTGACCATGAAAATTTGAGCGTAAAAGAGTTTTTTAGAAACTCATCAAGAATTTTGTCACCACATAGAAATAGTATGTGACCATTGGAGAGATGTATGTCTATAGAATATTCCTAACACATCCATCAGTATAATAAATCTAATATGCACACATTTTTAGGTTTATTTTTGAGTGGTGTGGGATAATGATTTCCCTCCATCTGGTGATTAATTGGATGAGTAATTATTGATGAAAATCATCATATATGTCAAAAGATGCTGTTAAAATGTTATCATAAAAATATTATATAAGACAATCCATTGTTTTAATAAATAATCTATGTATGAATGACTCTTTTTTCAGTTTAGATTCCAAACATTAACTTATAACGAGAAGAAAAATATGGTAGATGCTTCTCAATATGACCAATTTAATTTAATGATGAAAAATATGGTTTTGTTAATATATGTGAATGAGTATTTTAATCCATAAACTCAAGATAAGACATCCTCTCTGGTGTTACTAGTGAATATATTTAATTGGGATAATTAATTCATGAACTAAGGGTATCCCGTATTTCATGGGATACTGCTACCTAAAATAGAATGGGTTGAATTTTTTTAATTGACAATTATTTTCTACAGTGGTGGGAACTATGGATAATAAATCACCATTATCGATAAATAATAATGTTTATATGATCTCATATAGAATTGTTATCATGATCATTATTTTTTTGTTCAAAAAATCTTTTAATATTGTATTATTATAGCATAAGGATGCACGTTATCCCGATCATGAGAATTATAAAATGTTGGTTTTTTTACATGAGTAAATAAAAAATTATATCCTTATTATATTCTCTTCTAGTATCATTATATAAAATATTATCTTATTTTTAGATGAAATCAGTATGGATGGTTGGTTAATAGGAAATAAAATTGCCCATATGTATTATGTCTTCCAAAATAACATATTTTTCAACATCAGTTGATCCAAAAGAAATGGAACTAACTAATTTGATGCTTTTGGAAGGATACACAGCCTCATATAGAAATGTTATATCTGATCACTTTCTATGTTGTTTTTCACTAGATGATATTGAAGATTATTTTCGGTATAAAAATTGAAAAAATTGCATCCAACCCTATTGGATGTGGTTTCCCAATGAATATCTTAGTAACCATGTCCAATAGATGGGAAATATGAAATTTATATCTAGTTTATATTGTGAATGAACATTAATAAATTACTAGAATCTATTGATGGGATTTTGGTGTTTTAATAATAGAATTTACACTGTTCATATTTTCTTGTGGGTGTGGTTGGATTTTATTGAACAAAAATCATTAGGATGCTTGAATTTTGATTAACAGAACTATAATAGATTCCAATATATATTATTTTTTGTTTGGGGACACACATATATTATGGATCCCATAGTGAATAGAAAACCTCAAAAATATATACATGTTGGTTCTCTTGATGTTCCAAGTTTCCTTACTTACGTCATTAAAATAAGAGTCACATGATCCACATCCATCATGGGCTACGATTCCTATGTAGAATGATGTGAAAACAAGGGATACACGACTATCCAGAGATAATTATTATTTGGATGGAATACAAAACTATATTTCATAGAGATTCCCAAGGGTTTAGACCAATGATTTTATAGAGATATTGGAATGGTGTTCCCATACAATGGGTTTCAACACATAGCATCAAGGATGTTGGGTATGTGATAGTAGTTGTCATGGTTGTGAGGATTAAATATTCATTAAATTTGTTGTGTATGTTTGGTTGGTTATAAGTTTTTTCATAGTTTTATGAGGTGTCTTTTGAGGGACGCTAGTTTTTCTAATAAAAATAGTTTTCCTTGTTCCATTTGAAGTTTTCATTTGGATTTTAGGGAGTAAATATGATCCTGATAATGAAAAATGCTCAATGAAAATCATTAATGAATCATCACGTATAATAGTGAAATCTTGATCAATATATTTGGTCGTAAAATTATATATATTGAGTCAATTAGTGTTTTTTTCTAAGGATCCTGAAAAAATGGCCCAATGGGAAATTTTTAGATGTTCCTTATTCATATATAAATGTATTAGAAATGTTGAATGATTGAAATTGGGTTCTCCACCATTATTTAATTTAGTTTACAATGAAAATATGTATGTGAAATGAGATTTTATCAATTGATCCTCATTCCATTGAGGTTTGGAGTGAACATATTTATAGTAGTTTATTATATTTATAGGCCATTATGATGGTTTTTTCTTCAGACTCTTCAGAATAAGAGTTGGTCCAAATGGTGGGAGGTTTTGTGTATCACATCATTTTAATAGGATTTTATGATAATCATTTTCTCTCATATAAATTTAATTAATTTGAATCGTTCCTTCTATAATCCTTTCATTTTTCTTGTATCCAATGTGAACATGGTATATTCAAATAAATGAGAAGATGCCAAAATAAATATTTATTATTGTTTCTACATAAATATATTTATATTAAAGTGTTTGTTTTTTATTAAGTGGTATTGGATATCTAGAGAATATAGTCATATATAGGGAAGGATATTATGGATGTGTTTTCATCGAGCAAATGAAACCAACTCATATATACTTATACGATTTTAATCTGAACCCACGGTGTCCAATGTGGCCTAATGGAAAATTTCATACCTTCTAATATAATATAAAAATTGATAATAAATGTATATTAATATCATGTTGTATGGATTTCTAGGAAAAATGTTCTAGTCAATGGTTAGTGTGAGAGATATGAATGATATGAAATTGATAGTCTGTTATAATTGTTGATTACTAGACTTAAGGAGGAATGAATATTATTATGGTTCATCATAAGTGAAATCATTGATTCATTAGTAGATACAGATTATTATCCTTATCATTGTAAGAATATTTTTTTCATTTTCTCATCCTATAATAGATAGAAAACATATATTTGGAATTAGACAATATAATATTCACATATAAGGGAAACAAGATGATTTATGAAATTGATGTATATTATATAACCATAATTGTAATCTCAAATAAATGTGTATGGTGAATCGAATAGATATATATCAAATTTATCTATATTATAGAACATTGGTAAGTGTCTTGAAAAATGGTTTGATATAAAATTAAGTGATGAATAATAACATAGGGAATATATTGAAACCAATATTATATCAACTTATGGTAACATTTTTTAACTTTTGATCACACTATTATAAAAGAATTATATTTCAGGATATTGATATTGATCATTGTGATTTTTTCATACTCATCCATGTTAATGTCAATCAATTACTATAATTATTACATGATAGTCATTTTGGTCACATGTGGGGAGTTTTTACTCAATATGACATCATATGGTATGGATGTGTGCAATGAATACTAATTTAATGCATCTTGGACTATTATGTGATTAATAAAATGTATCTTTATTATTTATATGTAAGAATAACCATTTCATATAAACCCATGTGAATTTTGATCAGTGTAAGACATAATAGATAAAAGATTAGTCATAGTTTGTTAGAGAATAGAACTGGTAGTTGAGTGAAGTTTACATTGTGTATCCTTATGGTGCCTAACCTATTAAGAGATATATATGAAGGAATTATTGATAAATCAATACATTTTATTTGGGTCATATAAATGAATAATTCACATTATAAAAGATCAAATAAGAGACTATTAAGTGGTTACATAATATTTTCTTATATATACATTTACTAGTATTCATTTTATGTGAAGGGATGTTTTGTATCATATTGCATTGATGGGCCCATATATAGTAACCATGAGGATTATCTCAGCTCCATGTATGAAGAAACCAAGAGAAATATATTTACTCAATGTATATTAGGGAACCAATATAGGATTATCAACTCCATTTGATAGATGAAACCAAGGGGAGTATATAGATTCTTGTTTTTTAAATATATCGAGGGTATTATATAATATATATATATATAATGGGTAATCATATCCTGGTCAAAAAAGATAAGTGTAATATTAGATGATTTTTTTCTTGAATCAAATAAATATGTTAGGTGTATCATAGGTAATAAGAAAAAAAATTATACTTATTTCAATTAAAAATGATAAATATAAAAAATGCTAACTAGTATGTGCGGTTTAACATCATGGGATAAGTATGTGGGTTGGGTAGTTAAATTTCATGAAACTCAGAATACTGTGATATTTATGTGATGCATATAATTTATAATAATTGAATGGTTAACTAATCCTATAAAACTTTTTGATTCATTATTAGTGTGAGATACTAGATAAAAAATACCAGCAGACATCATTAGGGAAACAATATGGGATTGAGTGGGGATACATCATTGGGATATCATAAGATACCATTATTAATATGATTCATGTCCCATAAAATGAGGCAAAATGATATATGTTGGGGATTGAAAATTTTATTTGGTCATATAGTTATCCTTGTATGAGAGTTATATTACATTGTGCATGGTGGATTACTCCTAGGATAATTCATATGGATGGGACCAAGGAGGAGAATATGAAATCTGTTAGATTACAATAGAATTATGATGGGTTAATTGATATCTCAAACAAATATATATTTAATACTGGGAATTTATATTACATTTTTAAAGTAGGATTTTTCATTGGAAACACTAATGGAATAAAAGGGATTCGGTAAAAGGAATAGGACAAAAACACATCAAATCACCTGGATAGAGGAATGTAAGTGGAACACAGACAATGTGGACCAATAATTTGGGGAAAACATATTGAGTTCACAATGGTGAATGTTCCCACATAGTATCCCTACATAACACATCATGAATTGGCCTCCCATAATGGTGTTCCCATAGCGATTCATTAATTTGGTTAATCCTATATTGTTGGATTCTTGTGAGTTATCTCATTGAACTAGGAGAATTGGGGGACTCATATAGTAGTTCTCATTTAGAAGTCAAATCATAACAAAAAAATTTTATGGTATTTCATAGATCCATTTTCTCATATGGGTGATCACATAACACTTACCAAATATGGTTTCATGAAGTCTCTTTAAATTGGCCTTGGTGAGATTACATTATGATGGCCCCTGGATTTCCCCCTACTATTTTTTACATAGATTCCTATGGAACATCACCACTTAATGTCCATCCATGTGTTGATTGATAGTGGTATTCATTTGAAGATTTTTTGAGATAATTATAAGAAACCACTTGTATATTATTTTGATAAAGGGATCCATGTGGAATCATATGAAAGGTGATATATGATGCACTAAAATACATCATCAGAGGCCAAAATTAGAGAATTCAATCTAAAATATAATTTGACATATGGGGGCAAGGTATTTCTCAAATGATAAGAGTAATGTTTTGGAAAGGACTACCTCAGTATCACAAAATAAAAAAAAAATCAATGTATTTTTCTAATAAAGAATGAAAATGATTTTTTTGTCATATGGTAGTTTAAGAATAATTTCAGAATCCTCACAATAATATTAGAACACTATAAAAACCCAAGGGTTTTTATATATGATATTTTATATGATCAATTTCATTAATGAAATGTTCCCTGTCATAAAAAATTCATTACATAGGATCTATATACTGATTCAACCTATAGAAACTGCCAAATTTACGCATGAGAACTGCTATATTTTTGTTAATATGGTGTATGCAAAATATCATGATGTTTTTTTAATAAAGATAATCATTGGTATGCAAATTAGGAGGGGATTATTTTTATAATAATATTAAATCAGTAATGTTTGAACTTCATATCATACTATATATTGCATTTCTCAACAGCGCATCTCAAATTTGAAAACCGACTTTATGAAATTTCAATACCATGTTATATGAATATTCAAATGGAACATGTAAATATAATTTTATTCCTCGATAAAAATTATTATTTATATCTATAAAATAATATTATCTCACTGGGGAACATGATTTGGTATAGTATCACATTTTCTAGGGAAAAGTATCTTCCACAAAACAAATTGTGATAATTGGCCACAAATTTATGTTTATACCATATATGATGTATTTATTAGTTATTAAACATTACCTATGTGATTTTTGATGCACACATAATATATACTTGACCTAGGTCAGATTGTGTTGGGTTGGGTCTTGATAATATGTTTCATAGTGGAACACCCCATCCCATGGACACTTCAAAAAATAGATATCTGATAGTCATGTATGAAAAAAAAATTCACAATGTAATAGAAAATTCAAGATCCACACAAAATAATCATAGCCCCCAATTTTTGATATAATACATGATTAATTGTGAAATGATACAAATGTTGAGAAAATACTCCACTACCCTCACAATGATATTATTCACACGTAGATGATAATATATTTTCATAACCATAGTATGATGTGAAAACTAAACCAATTCATGGATTTGATTTTACCAAGAATATACCAAATTATATAATACCTCAATTTATGAAGGTATAAAAAATGTATAAAAATTAAAATTAAGACTTACTTTTGAAATATATAATGATTTAAGTCACTGAAAAATAAAAACAATGGAGATTATAATCCTTATAAATCATTGGGAACAACCTTTTGGATCAATACCAATTATCAAAGTCAATTTATCTTGGTATTTAATGAATATAAATTTATTTTTTTTAAAAACATACACTTGGTCATGAAAATATTTCTTTATTTTGAAAGATAATTTTTATTCAAAATTCCTGGAGATAGAACCCATATGACATACCTTATAAATTATCACATTTTGAAGTTTAATTAAACATAATAGGAATGTGTTTTGGTGGTTCGTGGATCCAGCTTAAAATAGACCACTACCCATAGTGATGTGAAATATTGTCAATCTGATCATGTTTACTCAAATAGATTTCCAAATAGTTGATGAATACCAAACTAGTGTTTTGATAATAAATTTTGTATGATACAATTAGAAAACACCCAATCATCATGTTAGACCTTATATGATAACAATGTGATGATATATTCAAAAATGTGAATTTTGGTCAAACTATTAATAAAATTATTCCTCAAGATAATTACAAAGGGTATTTTTTGGATCCAAAACCATAGTTGAATCTACAATTCCATATATATAAAATAATTAAATTAAATTTTATTCCTAGACCATGTTATAACAGGTGTTATACTGATCACTCAATTCAATGTCATAAAATATATTTAATCATTACATCTTCAGTATAATACATTGAGGATAATACACACATATCCATATGTTTATTCAAATCATCGTCTTAAATGACCAAACACATGGATTTTATAAAAACCTGTTAGTTTTGAAACCAAAAATTATTATTCGTAGTGATTAACTCAATTGTACCATAGTTCAAGGGTCATATATTGTACACTATGAATAAAATTTTCCAAAAAAATATCCCTTGATGTTAACCTAAAATAGTCACTAAATAAATATTTAGACCCTAATTATTCTAATAGTATTTTTATTCTATATGAAATTGAATTTAATATATTTAAATATTTTACTCATCTGTAAACCATAATAACCAGATCATTATTGTGTACACGGAATGTTCATGTGGCCTTATGAAATTTTGATGAAATGACACAAAAAATAGCTTCATCCCTAAATCAAACTAGTGGTCCAAGAATCTAGAAATTATACAGAAGAACAAAATTAGGTAACATATATTTTATACAATATATATATAAATTTCATTTCATCAATCCAATATAAATACTCCCTCATGAATTCTGTCAGTTTATCCATGAATTTATATAGGTAGTAACTACCACTTCTTATTATGTGGTAGTGTTTTAAATTGCTCACACACAGGAAAATTCGAATTTAATTATATATAGATTTCAATAAAAAATAAATATTCCCGTGTCTTCATTCAAGTATTAATTTTCAATCATTCCTAAATATATTTTAGTTATATACTTATAATCAAATAGTTAAAAACTATAAAATAACAATATCATATATTAAAAGGTTTACACATTTACTAGGTATAAAATATCCCATCAATATAATTATTTTAATGTAAAATGTAATTAATTTTCATGAAAAATACACAAGCTATTCAACATGAATTCTAAATTTATGTGATAAATCCTTATATATTATAGAAAATATTTGAATATTTTTAATGATAAAAAAATAACACTAAGGGATGTAAAAATAATAATAATGTGACCTTTTAGTCAAATTTAAACCCATTAAATGATAACTTTTTCCCATTAATCATTGATCGTAATGAAATTAGCATTAATGAAAAATTTCAACCATAAAACACATTATAATTAAACGTTTTGGAAAACTCATAACATGAATTATTAAAAGAAAACATGACAACCCATGAATAAAACATTTTTAGAACAAACCATTTTACACCAATGATTAGAACCATTTCATTAAAACAAATGAAATTGTTTTTACCTATTGAAATTAAAGATTTCCATGAAATATCATAAGTTAGAACAAAATATTCATGTGTATTCATTGATACATCATATTTATAGAATAGTTATGTATTGATTAATATTGGAATTTAAATAAGGTATAGTTCTAAAATAATTATATGGAGTGAAAAATAATCATCCAATTTATCAAAGAGCTATAAAGGGCTCACCCCTCGTATCAAAAGAAATAATGTAGCTAAAAATTATATCTCAAGATATAATTTGGATAAAACCATCATATAAGTTATAATTGGATATCCAATTACAACAAAAAATGTCAAATAGCGTATATTGAATAAAAAATTTTAATCATTCTCTATTCATTATGAAACACTTATAATCTCTTTTTAATCTATATGAAAAATAATTTTATATATTGAAATACCGTTACTTTTTAATTTCCCATTTCATTAACAAAATACCATGATCAATGAGAAAGATTTTATCTATTTAAATAAAACAAACATTATTTTTTTAATCCAGAAAACAAATTAATTTTATTATAGTGGGAAAAGTCATTGTCTTTATACAAGATGAAATAAAACACTCCTTTTATGTTTTTTAATTAATATAAAAATATTTTGTAAAATGATTTCTATTTAAATATATAGATATAATTTCAAAAGGTATATCAAATTCCATTATAATTCATTTATATCCATTTAAAATTATCAATAATATATTTTTTAGAAAAAATTAATGGATAATTGGGAAATATATTTGTAAATGAATATTTATAAGAGTATTTTTTATGTTAATGTCAATTAAATAGTGGAAAAATTGTCACATCCATTCATTAACATCCTAAATAAGAAAATAAGGATTTTATATACTTTATTTAGAACCATTTTTGTGTTTATTATTCCCCATGTTTTCCTTATTATCATTTTATTTAAAATTACATAATCAGTTTAGTATACTTCAGATATTTTAATGATATTTGGATATTTTGTCCAAAATGTCTTTAATAAGATTACTATGGTTAAATAGGACATTATAGAATCTTATATAGAATAATTATAATGAAAAAATTAATGTGTTGATACAAGAATTATTATTTTATAACCAACTATGGGATATGTTTATGGAAAATAAAAAATATTACATTCATGGAAATTGTAGGTAGTTTATACACATAATTAATATGATCATTATTTAATAACAATTTTTTAAACAAGTTTATTATTTTTTTATCATAAAAAATAATTTTAATAAAATAAATACCATATTAATTATTTAAATAATATTATTTTTGTAGAAATTGTAATATAGTGATGGCGAAAAATCTCATCGCTTCGTGGATGTGGTATTTAACATACACAGATGAACGATGTTATCAATTTTCAATGAATGAAAGGGTTTTATAATATCTGTTATTTTATCATTACATAATTAAGAATCAGTAATTTATATCATATATATAAAATAAATCTATAATTATAAAATTATATGATAGGTGGTGATTGAAAAGGAATTACTTTAGTCTACAAGGAGGTAGTCCTCTGTATACACGAATGATGGATTCATTTTCCTTTTGGTGGAAGTTGGAGATGGATATATATTTTAAATTTGACATAATAAAATCTTAATATATGGGATATTTTGATATTATTATATATTAATGGTTTAAAAATATTATATTTATGTGTAAGATTAAAAAAAAATTATTTATTAAGAACGATACCTATTCTTTGGAAAACTAGCTATGGTACACATGAAAATCGATCCATATTTTCTTTAATGATCAACTAATAATTATTGTATATGTATATGGATGAATTTAATTAGGTTATTTATGAATTTATTGATCCAAACGGTTTATCATATTTGAATAAATGATAATAAGATATTTTATTTTTTAATATTGGGTATGGGCACTCTTCGAATTTAATAAATTTTTAAATTCATATTGATTATTTTCATTATTTAAATTGTAATAAATTTATAATATTAAAATATAAGATGATTAAGATGCTAAAATATCTCATCCAATTATATTTTCAAAATATTATGTTACGTTTATACCCTTTACTATTTTTTAATCCTACGTTAACCGTATTGGAAATTACTGGGATATTGAGGTTTTTTACATTTAAGGTGTTAATGTACATTATATAAAAATAAAATGGATTTTAAATAAACATAGCATAAAATTTACAACCATATATTAATAAATTGGATGAATATTATATTTTTTTGGAAATATATATCATTATATAAAACATGACATATTAAAAAATACCACTAATGTCTATTTTTGAACTATTCAATTACATTATTTCTAATAGATGAAAGAGAAACTAATATGAAAATAATTAACGATAAATTAAATTAAATGTTATTTGTATTTAAAAATTTAATGGATATAGTCAATTATTTAAAATTTTATAACATTTCATATTTTTGATATCATTTTTTTTATTAATTGAATGAGTACTCTATTAGCGATATGTAATATTCTCTGATAATTATATCATATATTGAAAATATAAATGTATTATATTTATGGAAAAAGAATTTATTATTATTAATATTTATTAGAAAACATATACTTGGATTATAACTATTTCAAATATTCATAAACAATAAACCAATGACAATAAGATTTCTTATAAATATATAATTATATTTTTCAAAAAATAAATGAAAATTTGAAACAAAAGGATAAATATTTTAAATTTGGATGATTGACGATGATATATGAACATCCATGTAAGTAAATGGATCATTGATGATCATTTTATATTTTTTATCAATTTTTTAAACATAATTACCCAATATACCTATTACTCTGGGAATAAATAATATTATGTTTTCATTTCATAATGTCCAAATAATAATATGGACACATTATAAAAAAATTATCTACTAATTTAAATATATGATTTAGTTTTTAAAAAATAAATTTTTTGAAGTGGATAATTTTAACTTTAAAATAATCTTACAAAACATGATAAAAGTATCTTTATTAGAAAATTGATTTTTACGGTAAAAATATTGTTATACCATATTTATGTGAAAAAATAATTCAGAAGACTATAACATGATTATTTTAACAAAAAATTAATTAATTAAATATTAATATAATTAAAATTACCTTTTTATGAATTAATTAAAATAAAATACAATTTTCAATAAAAATCAATATTATTCAATATCCATTGAAAAATAAATATGTTTAGAAAAATACAAAAAAAATAAACATAAATAATATTCATCTGATGATTTAAATAACTTTTTAAATTTATTAAAATTTAAATTATATAATTATATAATCATGATTATATATAAATACAAAAAATACTCAAAGAAACTATTTAATTACATAAATATCAATTTCCTTCAAGATAAAAAATGCCAAAATTTCATAAAATGAATATATAAATATAAAATATTATTAATGAAAATTAATGAACCATTAAATATATTTTTATTATTATTAATTCTCTTGATATATTCTTCCACCTTTTGTAATTTTTTTCTCATTGTATTTTATCCATCACCTAAACAACCAGGGATTAATTTCTATCATAGCGTGATCAGATTTTGATTTTATTCACCAACTATAGGATTTTTACAATAACCCATAACCAAAAGAATTACCATTTTATGAAATGAATCTCTATATAGTTAATCATATGAACTATATTTCCCTATACAAAAGGCTATCTTGCATCTGAACTACTTCAGGGACTCAAATATGAGACAAATATGATAAATATTATATTAACAATGAAACAAGAAAAATATTTGGTAAATGGGAAAAAATAATAGTTAACGAAACTAGATAAGAAAATAATAAAAATTTCTCATGTATTTTAAATGGTCTAATTAATTATAGAAATAAAAACCCATTTTATAGAAATTCATAATAGAATAAAGATTTAGAAAAACATGATCAACATCATTGAATCAGGGATAATTTCTATAGTAATTTGTGTATTTTTTATTCATTCTCCAAAAAATCACTAAATAATGATGAATAATCCTGAATTTCCAACTCATTCAGCAACCAAATATGTTCATATAAACATCTATTCTCATAAATCATCCTTAAAATCTGGAGGCTGGATAAAAATTCCTTATAATTCCTCAAAAGGTAACATCTATATACTAAATTAAAAACTATTATTGTAATAAAAAAAATTTAAGGAGTTGGTACAAATATTACATGTTATTTACTAAAAAACAATAATAATTTATTAAATGGATTGAATTTTTCTCTCAAAATTACAATAAGATTTTTGATAACAAGATGTACTAAAATTTATTTCAGTACCTAATGACTATATAAGTCAATTAAAAACAAAATGTGATTATGGGAACCTTGAATTAAACAATATAGAGAGTAACTCAATGTACAAAATCCATATACTTAATATATAATTGAAAAATATGACCTAAATAAACATTATCTCTAATATAAATGAAATGTACATATTTAGTTTATAGGATAAAAATAACCAAAATTACATTATTACATTCTAATCTCTATGGAAATATCACAAAAAATCCATTAATATATTTTCTCACATCCACTATATCACTAGAAAATTCAATATAAATCCTTTTATAATTAGAGTTCTTTTTTAACATGTTCACAAGTAATAATTTCATTATAATTTCATCAATTTTTATTATTATTCCATCCCATAAGAAATACAATAAAATGTCTCTATAAAGCATTGTGTTTCCATAAGGAACTGAAAAAGAAGAACTATAAGGATCAATAAAATATTATACATTAAACTAAAATTCAAAAGCAACACATAATCTCATTCAAAATATATGGACACATTATTTTCGAAAATTAATTATTTTTATCTTTCCCTCGTTAAACAATTCTATATTTCCATATATCTCTTGGTCGTCCTTCCAAGAAATAAGAATTAATTTTTGACATAGTGGATTTCACTAAGACATGATTGAAAACAAATAAATTTATGTTAATTTATGTTTTAGTAAAAAAATCATCAAATCAAAATTCTAATGGACACATTCCAAACATAACACGATTAATGTCACATTATTTTTCTTTCAAAAAACATCAATTTCATTATTTTATTTTCTATTATAATAGGGAATCGTTTAGTAATAGTATCTAATCTATTTCAACCATTTTCACTATGATAGTATCAAATTTTTTATTAAATACATACATTAAAATTTTATAATCAATATATATTTTACAAATTAATCAAAAAAAATCATCAAAAATTTTAATTAAAAAAAGAAATCCATCTAATTACCGATATTTTTTAAAATAACATAGACCTTGATATTTCACTTGATGTAAGGAATAAGAAATTTCCTAATTATTATACACCTGAACAAAACTAGGAATATACAGTGAAGAATTAATATTGATGAACAATTCATCATTTCTAGGGGAAACTAAAAATTTTGACCCTTCTCTAGTATTAATATTATTTCCTAATAAAAATAATGAAATTATTTTATCAATATTAATTTAAAGTATATTCAAGTTAACATTTTCAATGGCATAGAAAGATACAAAAAATTTCCAAGAACCTATATTAATAACCTACAACATCAAAATACTTGCAAATCTATATAATGTTTTTCTTCTATGTCATTCTTTGATAACATTTCTTTTAATATTTATAATTAAAATATTTTATTGGTACAATATTCACATGGAATAAATTTTTTAATCAAAATATATATTTACAAAATTTTCAATATATTGTCACATAATTTATAGTTTGGAAAAAATCATTAGATATATTTAATTATCCTTTTTGATTTTATATTATACAAAATTTTCTTAAATAAACATAAGAATAAAATTTTATAAATAGTCATTACTCTCTCAGTTCATAAGATCCATAAATACAACTAGTGCATTTGACAAACCCTAGGTAATATCTACATAATTTTTTTAAATATATTTACTCAGATGTTGAATTTAAAATATCTTTCTACATATATATAATTTGTTTGTACCCTTACCCGATATCTATCTTTGAAAATTAATGGGATCTTTGGCATTGATCAAATAAATAATAAATATGATTAATATTACATGTCATCTTCATTGTAATGTTATTCACGTATCAATAATCAAATAAAAGTCACATAGTACACTATTTATTTTTATTTTGAAAAGAAGAAGTATTAAAAGATGAATTACATAAAAATATGAATATCTTTTTCAGAAGCACATGAAACATCATTATAAAATCCAAAAGTTTTACTTGATCTATTCGAAAAAGGGGTTTTGAAATGGGACTATCATCTAGAACTATGTCCATATTAAATTTAAGCTATTCAATTAAAATTACAGTAGTAAAATCATCATGATTTACATTCAAATATTCATTTAATATTTAACATAATTAATTATAAGTACTTATATATTTTAAAAAACAAGATATAGATCACCTTCACTGCCATCTCTAATAAATATCTCATATTCTTCACATTTAATCATTGGTATGATATTTTTGAATATAAAATTCTGATCTCTGAAATATATCATAACATGATAAATATAAAGAAAATCTAATACCATATAAATATCTACCTATATATCTGGTAGTTCAATTATATTTCTCTGGAATAACACCACATTAATATCATGTTGACATTTATATAAATATTAGTTTCATTAACATTTCCCCCCATTGTTTTAACCTATATTTATATCATTTTTTCACAACATGACATTCCTATATTACAAGACATTTTTTAAAAAATAATGGTTTTCAAAGACCAAATGAAAAATAGTAGAATGGAATAATTTCTATATGAAAGTAACAAACATGTCACTAAATTATTAGATGGTCCCACATATACAATAGTTATAGAAAATCAATTCCAACAATCATTATATTTATGATCATTATGATTTCCAACATGTTTCACTATATTCAAAAACCACATTAGTATAATTAGATATCTCCTTATAATATTAAAAATATATTATCGTCTTCCCATTTTTTTTCTTATTATATTTTTTTGCGGTCTCAATAAACGTGTCATATCTTTTCATAATGGCAATACTTCCCAAAATTTACCAAACATTCATGTGGATTATTTTTGAAATACTTATAATATAATTTGACTTTATTATTACCACTATAATTAATTAATTAATGTATTCTTATCCATTACATTCTATATAAACCTTTTCTGGGATAATATTTCCTGGAATACGTGACCATTAGAAAACTCTGTTTTCATATTCTTAGAGAAGTGATCATGTTTCTAAAACCTTTTTAATTAATACATTGTTTATTAAAATTAATATATTATTTTTAGACCTTTTTAAAATTAATTAATCATACTATCAAGATGATTCTAAAAAACTCCTACATACCTATCAGAACATGTAATTTTGTTCGTATGATTCTATAGATAAATTTTTCCTCAAATCAAAGAATTATTTCTCCATCCTGTTTCAAATAGCCATAGTGAAATGTTCCTCAAAGAAAATATTCTTATATTTGTCTCATTCCAAGGAGTAATTATTATGATTAAATATTTTGTTATAAACAAAATACCAACATAAGTCATTTTTAATTTGAAAATGATTAATTGAAATAGATACCATTTGATTATATGAAAAACCAATGAATTATATTATTATTTCCAAATACATTAATCCATATCTTATCTACCTATATGTCTAAATAAACACATATTGTGAGAAGATAATTTATCATTAAATAAATTTCTATTATCATGATCATTAGTTTTCGATATATATACTCTCTATCATGGAAACTAACACCATTTATTTCTTATTTCAACTCATAATATACTGTAAAAAATTTCATAGTTCAAATTCAAAAAAATTAAGGATGCTAATTTGGAAGGATATTTTCCCCCATGACTCCATGATAATATAATAAACCTACTTCATCTATTAAAAACCATTATGAATTAACATTGTTTGGATGATGAAACATGGTAATCATCAATTTTTATATCATGATAACCCTAAAATAGAAATGAGATTTATTATCATAACCTATTAAATCATCAAAACCAGTAATCCAAAAAACTATAAGTAACTAGCCTTTTTTCCCGAATGGCATGAAGGCCTTATTTTTATTTTATTGTGGATGATCCCCCTATTATGGGTTATAGGGGAAATCTTATATGACCCATAGGAAAAAGGCACAAGGCCCAACATGACCCAAAGGCCAATTTCATGACCCAAAGGCCAAGAGGAATACTATGCCCAAAACATGACCTAGAAGCCCATGCCACAAGAACTTCCCCTCCCTAGCTTCTGCATCATTGATGGCCCAACTCTCCACCTTGCATTGTTGATCTGCTAGATTTTCCTAAAATAAAGATGCACAATGCCTTGTCCTGATGACAGTTTCCATACCATCTCATTTTTTCAATTAGGGTAGATATGCTCTAGTGACTCTTTGTTATGACCCTATTCTGGTTTCCATACAATCTCATTCATTTTAAATCATAACAAAATATCTTTAAGGATTTCTATTTTATATTATTTTGTAAAAAACGTTCCATAAATTACCATATATTACAATTAGATACTTTAATCAATTTCAATTTTTCCTATAATATAAATATCTATATATTATAACAATATTAATTTAAATGAAAATTAACTATGATAGTCAACATGAATTATCAATTTCACATGAAGATACATAAATTTGTTGTATTTTTTTATTTGAATAATTAGATTAATAAAATGATCATTATGGGATGTAAATGAACAAATATCAAAATTTTATACTCTATTTTAAAACCATGAGTTCATAATTGGAGTTTTCCACTAAATATTGAGCCCAATGAAATCTAATATAATGAATTTTTGTTAAAAAATATAAATTATGAGAAAATATTATGGAAAATTTATAACCATGTTGGTTTCTAAGAAAAAATTAGAACCCATGAAAAATAGTTTCCAAAAACATTCATTTTACCTAAAAAGTTTTATATTCATTTCATTAAAACAAATTATTTTTATCTTACCTTATCAAATCAACACTTTTAGTGAAAAAAATAATAAATAGGATAACACATCAGGTGTATTGAGAGATTATCTTCATAGAAATATTATATAACCATTATAATTTGATGTACCATAAAACATAAATACAATATAATTATCTAAAAATATAATAATTCCAAAGTGTTTTAGAGAGATTGGATGGGTATCACCCATTTTATTAAGAGTGATAATTGGGAGCCAACAATTTTATCATATAAATTAATGGTGCCCAATACATCATATAATTTTTTTAAGGCTTACATGTGATCATAAAAATGATTATATACTACATTATTAATAATATATTTTAATCTCACACCTTTTCGTCATAAAACCCTTTAAAATTATTTTAAATAAATATAAACTTTTATTTTGATATTGATATACATATTTATTTTATGAAAACACATTAAATATTAAATTACCAATAAAAATTGGTAAAAAGTTATTTATTTAAATAAATCCAAATTTTTATTAAATGAGTAAAATCTTAAAATGACATTCATAGTGGTGGGAAAATTTATTTATTCCATATATGTTAAAATAGAATATTTATTCTACTAATGTTATGAAAATAAAAATATTATGATAAAATATTTTTATTAAATTACATTAACAGAAATGACAAATAGATATTAAATTTCCTCTAAAATTAATTATTTTTTATTTAAAATCATCCATATAGCAATATTTTAATATATTGGCATGGAAGGAAAAAATTATTATTACAAACATAAAAAATGGATATTTAGATGAAATTCCTTAACTTATTCATGATTTATCATGTTTGTTACTTAACATCATTAATCAAAAAAATATTTTATTTAGTTAATATCATTATTAATTTTGATTGGATATTATTATGTGTATTTTATATATTACCGTGTTATATAAAATTACGCAATTAATTAAGATCACAATGAACGATATAAAAAAATTTGGATCATATGTCCAAAATCACATTGTTAGGAACACTAAGGTAATAGTGGTTAGTATTAAGTAATATAATTAAAAATAACAATTACATGCTAATCATTTTTATATATCAATTATAGATTGAAAATCAATAATGTGAGATGGTTATGAAAATTTACTAAAATTCAATCCCAAAGATGACATGTCGTACACACAGATGAGTAACGCTTCCATTTTAAATAGTCACTATTGAAAGAAAGTAAGTATTATATTATCATGAAATAATGATAAAATAATTATTAAATACCATGTAACTTTTTTATATAATCATATCTATAAAATCCATAAGACGTGGTGATGAAAAATGAATCATATCGTTTTTTTGAGGTGGTAGTTCCATGTACTCCCGAAGAACATTATCATTTTTATTAAATTAATAGGTTAGAAAATTATTGTTAAATTGTATTAAAATATTTTAAAATATTTCTTAGATATCATATAACTATATTAAATATATAATTATGACTAGTACAGAGATGTGGTTTTTGAAAATGAATAACATCGAGCTTTGAGGTAATAGATCATTGTACACATGAATGAGAGATTCCATTCCAAAATGATGGATGTTGGAGATGGATATAGGTTATTAAATTAATAAAATCAAATATTAGAATATGTAATATAACGTTTTTATTATATATTTATGGTTAAATAATATTTAAATGAGGTGAAATAATAAATATAAAATCGATGATTTAGATTGAAACCTCTTTTGTGATAAAACAAATATGGTTTAAAAAAATACCCCAATGATTATTCATGATTATATAATGTGCTATATGATGTGAGTATTTATTTATATAAGTTACTGGGTTAGGTGATGTGTTATTAAATATTGAATAAATGAGAATCATAGTTTCCCTTTTATAGAAGTTAGTAGGGACACTCTTGGAATTTCATAATATATTAAACTAATTAAATTATACTTCCTATTCAAATAGATCATAATTGAAATTATTAAAATATATTATTTTTATTAATTTAAATAATCACATATATTAATATTTTGACAAGTTCCTATCATATTTTTACCATATATTTAAGTACTAACACTCAAATAACCATTTTAACAATTATAATAATATCAATATTGTTAAATGTTATGTTGTTAATATAGTGACTTTTAAATAAAAAATGACCAAAAAATGGAAAAATGTTAATATTTGTAACTATATAATATAGGCATGTATGAATATAGAGTTTTTAGGAATTTTATATAATTTTTTAATTTTTTAATTTAAAAAAAAGATAATGTGTAAATTCTACAACTATTCATTGAAATTTAATTTTATAACATCAAGAAGTAAAGGAAAATTGAATCTAATAAATTCAAAAACACATTAAATAATATGTTAGTTCATAAAAAAATTTGATAAAAACTTTCTTTCAGATAATATTAATAATAATATTTAAAATAATATTTATTTTAATTGTCTATAAATTTAATAATTACTACATCTATATTAATTATGTTTTTAAGATAACTATCATATCCATAAAATTTAAATATAATTTTTTTGAGAAGATTGCATTCACTATAAAATTAACACTTATAAAAAATTATTTCAAATTTTTATCAAAGATAAAAAATGTAGATAGGAAAAAAATAGAATAACATATATTTTCATTCATTGTATAAAAATATATAAAATTAAAATAATGTCCAATCTGCAAATAATAGGAAATTTATTAAATTTTTGAATGATTAGTAATTTGTTTTGATTATAAAATATAATTAAATATTGATTTTAGTTCATGTTATTGTCATTATAATTTTTCCATTAATCTATATAACCACTTTTATCCTTTAACATTGTATCAAAATATATAAAGGTCAGTATTCATAATGAGAAAATAAAAAAGTTTCAAATTTACCAAATATAGTTTCATTTATTCTAACTATATAATTTTTTTAAATACAATTCATACATGTGACTAAAAATAATTTAATATTAATCTCATATAATGCGATGAATTTTTTTTTCCGAAGGTTACATTTTCTAGTTTCTTTTTTTATAAAAAATAGAAGTTTAAATTTATTTCAATAGACAATAAATGGATTTTTTTTAAATATTGGACATAACTACCTTGACATAAATACAAAATATAAATTTACACTATCAATAAATTAAAATAGAAAATATTATTAGATATTATTTCATTATATTTATTATTCATTGAAAATTATTAATTTTAGTAAAAATATAAAAAAATTATTCAACATATAATATAGATATGAATATCTCAAAATATGTGATTATTTTTTCAAATTTAAACTATATAATTCTGAAATCACAATCTATATAAAACTATATAATAAACAAACCCCCATTTTCGTAAAAATATATAGATTTTTAAAATTTGAGTGAAAATAATACCATATTTCATTTTAATAAAAGAAAATCTATAATATATAATTAATTAATAGTATCAAGAGAATAAATCTATTTATAATTATATTTAATTTGGTTTTTACAAAAATTCTCTATTATGACATACAATTCTAATGGTATACCTATTAGGCTAATCATCTAAATATGCCACATTTTCATTCCAATCTCCTCTAACCATAAGAAACTTTAGTGGTTTTATTCATAATTGATAATGATTTTACAAACATATTAAAACACATCACACAATGATATGTCCCCTGTTTGTTGTTTAAATTTATCTTGATTTAAAACAAGATCTAGTAAATCTTTTTCTAGATCACTAGGACCACATGTCAGTATACTAATAAGAAATTATTCACAAAACCAATAAATCTTGAAAACCTCAAATAAAGCAATATAATCGTAAAATAGTATGATATCCCACATAAGTAAAACAAATATCACTACACCATATAGTTCCACATAGCAATATCTACCCAATTATGGCTATGAGAATCATTAAGAAAATCCATTATTTTATTTATTCATTTATCAAGCATACCATTCCCCACCAATCCATCACCATGAAATAAATTTCTTGAACCCATTCACTATGTATCTTGACTCATCAAATGAACATAGTGAGTATATAATTATAATTAATTGATAAATAAGAGAAAATCCATGTGTAAAAAACTTAATAAATATCTAATGCGTAGGATATGAAATCAAAAAATCATGTCCTTATTTAGTATAATGACATTGATTTTTTCTAAGTGAAGCACACTATTTTATATTATGAAATTAAAAAATTAAATACTATTAAAATAAAATTAACAATTGCATATAATAAAATTTATAACATTTTACCATATAGGTGGTATACAATTCGTGTGTGAAACCAAATTACTGCATAGTGCCAACTATAAATAATCAATAATATATTTAAAGATCACTTCATAATTAAATAAATTTATCAACAATACCAATGAAAAGAAAATGTAGTCCCTAATCCCTGATAAAATGAAATTATATCCAATATGGTATTCATAAAGAACTATCTTATGGTCTATTTCATGAAGATACACATTCTAACCTCCAATGTACATGTCATATATTTTAATATCTCAAAAGGGCTTCAATAAATTTTTTAATGGAAGGACCAGAAAACCATCTATTGAACTATGACATGAAATCCATATAACCTCATCCATCAAATCCTTATTATAGACACTAATAACTTTTAGTAGGTTAAAAATAAACAATTAGTTGGACTATACTCTGATTATGATTTCAATAAACTATATAAATATAATATGGATATATTTTATATAATATGATCAATTTATATAGAAAAAAATTGTTTTAAAAGTAATCTATAATATCATTAATATAAATTATGATATTAAAAGTAGTAATGTTGTTTATATATAAAAGAATACCTAATATAATTTTCACTTGGTGGATCATTTATATAACAGAGTAGAAAAATATACAAAGATGCACTACTACTACTCATATTTATCACCGACGTGACTATTTCAAATACCAAAAGAGAAACTCCAAAATTATTTATTGTAACACTCTTGAACAAAAAATGATAACTTAATATTGGAATTCATAGGCATTGAGTTCCCAGTATTGTGTGTGAACAAACAAATTTAAATAAGGAACCAGAAATGCGGTCCATATTAAATACTATAATATACACATGAATTAATTATAAAAAATACATAAGGATATAAATTGCACAAAAGAATTCATACTCATGGAACCTATTTTTAATAAACCACAATGAAACATGGTCTAAATATTTTGTTTAAAAAATAGTGAAAATATAATTACATGTCATTTAATAAAAGGAAACTATACGTTGTTTCATAAATACCGTCAATTATATAACGGGATAAATTATCTATATGAAATATCATATTCCTAATTGTTCTAAAAAAGAGAACTAAATAAAATTTTTCCACTAAATTTATTTATTGATCTAATAATACGTTCTAAATAACATATAATATACTATACCATTTTTATATCTAGAAATATGCACCAAATAGAATGTTTTTTCTTAGAAAATATATATATCAAATAATAAAAAATAGTATGCTTTTATTGATCAAATTTTTGTGTAATTATATGAACCAAAATACGAATCAAATATTAGAACATATTCTGATATATCTCAAGCTTAAAATAATGATATGGGATCAAATCCTCACTTTTAGTATAACTGTACATTAAAATTTCTATATATCATCTCAAAAAATAAATTTTTTTACCTTATAATCTAAATGCTATATTTCATCATAGAGTAACTACTAGATTTACCATGGGTGGTATAAAATGAATAATGGTTTCTTAAAAGTCAAAATGTCTTACGAGGGGTAATAAAACCCATCATATTGAATATGGGATTTCAAGTGGATTAATAATAGGTGAAAGAAATGGTGTTAACCTTACAAGAGAATTAAAAAAATCAATAAGGATCTTCTTGGAATACCTTCTAATTTATAAAGTATCTACGTCACTATCATTAATATAATCACTTCATTAGCATACTAAAAAACGTATTTCAAAGATATAATGACAAAAATCAATGTCTACACAACAATGGAATGAACTCTAATTCAAAATCATTTAAAACATGCACATATCAATAGATAACATTCACATTACATTAGTCACCTATGAAATATTTCGATTACTCCTTACATGTCTAAATATCAACTATGATTTCTTTCTAAATACCATATTCTTGAATTATCAAAAGATACAGTATTTTTTGAATCACTTTGTATAATAATTTTTAAAATATTAAATATCAAATATTATTAATAAAAACATAGTACTGAAAATAATTTTTAACTCACATCCATCTCTTAATCAAATATTTCATTTCATGTGGATATAACACATTCAACTTCTGAATATTTACCAATATCACCTTATAGATTCTCCCATATATTTGGTTTTCAGAATCATGAAAAAAATTAAAATAAATGACACATTATATAATATGATATATGAATTAATTACAACCAAAAAACCATCTAATAATTATTCCCTAAAAAATTTATTTTCTAATTATATAATATAGAAAATTTCATAGAACCAAAATCTACTTAATTAAAGAGTTTGAAACATACCCATCACCATGAAGACATATATTTTAATTATACATGACATCATATGTATATAAATGTATACCTTAATAATTATCATTGGCAATCACAATACATCTTAATAAAAAGAAATATACATAGGTCCCACTAAATATAATACACATTACACATTTTCTGATTTTTGAATTATATCATTGATCTAACCATATCTCTAATCATAAATTTTTTGAGAAAAAATTCAAAAAAATAATTCCTCCCATAATCAGGAACTATCGATGATACAATATATATGATTATATATATTAGGGATACCTTAGTTTATAATATATTTATATATTTGTATCTAATATTAATACATCATTGAAATGATTACCATGATAATGATATGATCATGAACATGAAAATTACTCTATATCCATTCTAAAAATAATGTTTGATAAAAAAAATTTGGATACATAATTCATAATGGTTTTCTAACTATCATGATATCAACATTGAAGTGTATAATGGGTGAATATTCTTAATTAAATTTTGAAAAAAATCAGTAAACTATGAATTCGTAGCGTTCTTTTCTTGACTAATTTATTCCCTTATTTTATCCATGGATCCAAGGAGTAGTTTATTAAAGGGTTACAAAAATAAAATTTTATATCTATTTTTACATCTGCTTCAGAAATATTTTATAATTAAGGATGAACATGAAGTGAATATAATTTTGTTGTTAATATCTTTAATATAGTGATAGAATATGATAATCATTTAATGTGTACCTTTTTCAATGATATGTATTATTTATTGGTATTGTAATCATAGTTGAGGAAATATCAATAGATCCCTCAAAAAGTGATGTGGTTAGATAATATGCAAGAATATCATTCATAATAAAGATCTTTTTAATTAGTCGATTATATTTGTATTATTTATGCATTGAAAAAAATCCAATAATATTCAAGTTCAATGTACTTCTTATCTCAGATGGGATTTGTGTTACACGTGATATTTGATGTTTTATTTTTGTTATTAAACATTATATTAAATTATCTATTATACCAAAAATTACAATAACATATATTAGAGAATATTTTTATATATTCGGATAATAAAATTATGGTTTGAGGAATCTTCTTATACATATTTTCCACATGGTATATTATAAAATATGTAATTTAATTTTCATTGTGAAAATTTTCATAACACATGATCTACATATAGAAATAATAATAATTTCATTAATTATTAGTGCGAATTATATATATAGTGAGATTCTAGATATAGATAATATTTTTAAACTCATAAAGAATATAGTCAAATAGAAGGATATAAATATATCCCCAAAGGAATTGTGAATAGTTAATTAATACTTGTGATCGTGAAAAATATTTCACCCATTCTGAATGATAAATATGAGAAATGTTCTTTATGAATAATGTATTTTTCTACCAAATCACGATTTAGGAGATATTCATAAGAAATATTCATCTATATGAATAACATCCCCTTGGAAAAAAATTTATCATGAGGAATCCAACATAACCTTGATGATTTCTAATCCATACATCTATGTTATGAGTACAAAGGCATAGATAAATGATTTTGACATTTAAAAAAGTACCAATATTCTAAAAATTAACTACAATAAATTTCGAATTATAACACTTTCACTATGAATATGTGATCTATCCATACTATATCTATAGAAGGATCTTTTTGAAGATGAAAATTATCTATAACTATATATTCACATATATAGTAAAAAAAATTATTCAAAATCACATGGAGAACTAATTGTGGAAAAATGATGATTCAAATTATATAGTTTAAATCAGAATTATTTTTTCTAGATGTATAAGTGTATTATAAATCTATTACACATGATTATATGGAATTTTTTGAATATCATAATCAATTTTATTGTCATCATTAGAAAACCACTTAAGGAAATAACCAAATTTGGTTTGCGATGTATCATATTACATATTACATAATTATGTATTATTATGAAATTTTAATATATTTATAATGGACATAATTGATGGTATCCCTATAATATAAATTATATTGAAGCACATATAATATGTTCAATTTATTAATATGTTATTAATAATAAGAGTAATATGGATTATAATTATTAATTTATTCAAGTAATTAATATTATATGATTCAGTGTCAGGAGAATACATTAATTAATGTTATTTGATGATCTATAGGTGGTAAAAAGTTTTACTAAGACAATAATGGATTCATGATTAAATGAAATTCTAGTGATATCATTAATAAATATTGTTTAAATCAAAACCTACTCGCTATAAAATATTTTAGATATTGAAATTTTTAGGAATGGACAAACACTATATGTCACAAATCGAATCTGGTCGCCTCCAATACCAGCACCAAACCTGGCCTTCGACATGGCCTGAAGGTCGTTCTCGATCCCCACAGGCTGGATCAAGTGCTCCGGTATCATAAAATGAGAATTGGGAATGATTTACCCAAGTTTATAAAAATAAAAAGTAAAAGAATCCAATAAAAAGAATATTAATTTTTCAAACCAAACAGTCTTTTACAAAAAAAATTAGAATTGAAATACATATTTTAAAAAAACCCAAAAAGACTATTAGAAAGGTAAAAACACCAAAAGGAAACTTTTCAAGTACCCTCATAACAAGGGGAACCGCCATCAATCCATATTTATAAGACTTCTCCACCAAGGACCTACAAGAAACCCGAACAACTAGAACAAGAAACAATACCCAACCTGCGACAATAGAAATAACCAAGTCTACTTACACCCAAGGGTGTAATTAGGGTTTAAGCCAATACCCAGTAGGATACCACTAAATGATTCAAAATATCATGCAATACATTTTGAGAAGAAATAAGTTTTAATACGCAAAGAAAATCAGTGATAACTACTAAGAAATGCAACTTTCAATTGAAAACAGTTTTCAAACTAAAATTTTCATATATTTAAAAAATTTAAATAGAAACGTTTTATACTGTAAATAAACTCCAAAAAAACCCTCAAGAAAAAGGAAAATACCAAAAATTCAATGAGCGACAAAATCGGGAACACCCCTAGCCACTAGATATTCTCGAGGCCCAAGTACCTCATACCTCAGTGTAAAGTAACCGTAGAAAAATTCTTTCTCATGCATGAGTCACTATTAGGGATCATACCAATCACCAAGTTGTCCAAAATCATCATCAATATATTTTAGTTATTGTTTTCTTTATCTGAATGCTCAGTGAAATATGGACAAAACCCTTCCGGTCTACTAGTCGTACTAGTACACTATCGCCCCACCTAGGTACTAGGGCTTCCCCCTTTGTGCTCAAACAATTTTAGCATTTCACACATATAAATTTTAATGTAAAACACCACTACTAGTAACATACACCAAATACAGTATCTATCTCATATTATACCACTTAAAACACACAAAAACACTTTGATTTTTAATAAACAAATTCTGAAAATCCAGTGTTTTTTTCACAATAAACCCCTTATAAACCCCACTTGTACACTATGATTACACTAGTAAGATACCAAAACATTAAAGGCATCCCAATAAATTTCAATTAAAAAAATTCAATTTTATGTCATCCCCATGTTATACAAGAAGTGATGACTTTTTAAAACCTTCATTTTCACACAAAAGTGGATAAAAAACATCACTTTCATTACAAACACAATTAAAACCCATTTTTGCACCAAAAACCAAAGGTGATAAACATTCGTAACAGTAATTTCAGCCTTCTTAAAGGTCAATAAAAAGAACTAAGTATATATAGGGCATCCCCAAATGAACTAATATATCAGTTCTTTGGAAAACCCCCAATTTCACACCAAATTGGAATTTAAAATTCAATTGCAAAAGAAACATCATTAGAAGCAAATTTCTCATCAATAATAAAATGATATAAACCTGAAAATAGTATAAATACATCTTTCTAATTCAAAAATATTGCATCAACATTGGAATCACGTACCATATCAAATGAAACCCTTGAATCACCGTGCGAAAATGAAGTCGCACCATCATCACACCAAGAGGGACTTATATTGAGTCTAAAACCACAATAATTGACCAATAAAACAAAAGGATAAACACTTGGTTTGAACACCTACCCCATAGACATTTATATAATTAGGGAAATTGAAAAAAAAACTTCATGGAAAGGGGAGTCAATAAGGAGAGACACTTACATGAGATTCTTTGGAGTTCCTCCACCAAATACCACTTCAAAATGGGGTTACAAAAGGTTTTGAGAAAGATGGAGGGATGAAATGGATTTTAGGTTATAAGGGTATGAGGAAGGGTCGAATTAGGAACTAGAATGGAGGAATGATATTAAGAATTGAATGATCTATGAAAGGAAGAACATACCTATTTAATTTCAGATGATTTGAGAAACCCTATTAATTTATGCACCAAATTTAGATGGATATGAGCTCCAAAGTGTGGTGAAAGAGGAGGGGCGCGTGAATGGGTTAAATGGTATTGGGTGACACTTAGAATCACTAAAATATAGTTAAAATTTAGTAATTTATTAAATATACAAATTTTATTTTTAAAACTAGAAATGGGATTCCGGGTAGGCCCATTCCCTTAAATGAAAACCCAAATACACCTTGGTTATGGATTTTTAAAGGATCCAAATTTATATGATGGTGTTAATATGTCAGGGGATGCCAAGTAGGAATTTCAATGGATGAAAAATGAAGAAACATAAAGATGATATAAAAGAAACAAAATTTATTTTCAAATCTAGAATTGGGATCACGGTTTGGTGCATTTCATGAAAACTCACCCATTCCTCCATAAAATCATGAAAAAGCCCCAAAATAAAGAAATAATGGAATCTAAAATAAACATACATTTAAAATAAGCTACATATGTAAAAATTATCCCAACCATTAAACATTTCTGCCCCGAAATGTCACAGCAAAGTTAAAGAAACAACCAAACCCAATAGAGAAACGAAGAGGTACTCCCCTGCCAGGTTTCTCCCACAAAGGCCAAAACACCTTTGGTGATCAATGAAAGAAGGAATACTCTCAGAAACAAAAATTACCCCACTTTTTAAAAACCTTCAAAAACCTTTTTGCTTTATCCCAAATGAAAACTCCTCAAACACAATCGGAACAATACTCAATCTATTTACGCAAACAAACAACAACAATGAACAAGGTTGCACTTACCCTACTATAAGTAAACCATTGACCAATATCCAATATCAATGTTTACCCAAGGAAGATGTAGGTAGTTATATATCTCAGAATGATATTTCCTACTTTCAAGGCAAGACTAAGGAAAAATATGTGTTACTTGTATGAAGAGACACAAATGGGCTCCCCACCATAAGAGACAACTTAATTTTTTTCCCGAGACAGAATCAAGACACTAACAGGGGGAGGCCTGAATATACTCCCTAGTAAAAGGGGTATACATCCATTAGAAATTTCCAAAAGTAAATGCATGATACCTATGGTGGGTATCCCCACCACAATAAACAACCATCTTATCCAACCGGCATTGGCTGACACAAAAAGACCCCCAAATTAAAGAGTTTGGACGACCGCACGGTTTGTCTGCACAGTTTGGGAAATGTGCCATAACTATCTAGATCCTTATATCTGCATGGTTATATTTTTGGGCATAGATACAACTAAACATTTGAAAACTGTGTGCTCAACCTATCTAGCCATATTTCCAACCATTCTCCAAAGACTCAATGGAAACCAAAGGGGGAGGGAATAACATTTTGTGATGACATTGGTACAAGACCCTCCACCTATTTCCACCAAATGTGAACAACAGAAGAAATATGTTGAAACCAGAGGATTATACTCCTCCTATATTACATAATGTGGATAGGACATCATACAAGGGTTTAAACAACCCTGGGATTTCCCCGGACTATGAGCCAGCTTCCCTCCATGATCTATAGCTAGAGCTCAAGTGATTGAAGAATCTTCGGCCTCATTATTAGGCTTAGGAAACCCCCAGAACGAGAATTCTTCTTTTGGTGTCACCAAAAACTACACCGCAATCCCTGATATGTTTTCCAATACATTACACATTTAGACCGACTTTACCCTAACCATATATTTCACTGAAACAAGGGCCAAGAAGATGCACACACATCACACCTTGATTCTTCGGGTGAGAAACAATTGATGTATAGAACACTTATACGCACCATACTCTAAAATTAAAGGTTTTAATGTTTTTTAAAGGGAGACATTCTCCCACCATAATAGAGACTCTCATAGGATTGCATGAATTTAACCTTTACAGTCAATCCGACACATGACATCACAATGTGACACTGAACATGACCATTTTGACTGATATAGACAATGCATGGAGAGGGACCTTATACATCTCCAAACAACAATAAATTCTAGAAAGTGGCCACAACATCCTCTCGTGACCGAATTACGCACACTAGTAGTTTAACGTGAAATACTTCTCCAGAGAGACTACGAAGGACTGAGAGGACCTCTTAGACAACATCCAGATACTAATCTATGCAATCAACCCAGACCACTTCCACCTTCAGAAAATCAAGAAACTTAAGAAGCTATGGTCTCTTTAAAAAATCCATGGTCAATCTCCCGCTACAAGAGGATACACAAAGACAATAATGGAAAAGGTGTATACTCAATATAAAAATATCAAGAAAAGGATTACTTATATTGATCAACTAGAGGGTCTTAAAACAGCGAAACAATCCAGGTTGCACTTTAGTTGTGCAATAACCCTTATTGGGGAAAACCTTATACAATGATTGAATGCAAGGAACCAACCAAGATTGTCCATTGGATATGATATACCACAAAACAGATCCAAACACATGAAGGGAACCACCGTAAAGGCATCCCAAAACATTTTTCAGAAGAGACCACTAACCGTCCCTACAACACAACTTACTGACAAAACACAAACCCAAAACACAGTTCAAACATGTGGGGTTCTTGGACTCAAAACATCCTACAACCTCAACATTTTAAAAAACCCATGATAAAAACCGTCCCAAAATATTCATCAAGACATTATGTTTTTTTTAATTCCCTTTCTTTGAAAACTAATGGTTCAGTGGTATGTGTATCCACTAATGGTACCCCATGGGCCTCACACATTCATGTTTTTTGCCACACCAGTAACCCTCCTCATATCCATGCCATCACTCATCCAGTCATGCCATAAACCATCCATCATCCCATATAACCACATACATGTGGTTTCACATGGAAATACCAAAGGTTAAAACAAATATTCTTTCCACTTTTCAAAACAAAAAAATTCAACTAACACATCATTTTTCTAAAAAACGATGACCAGGAGGTCGATCCCAAATTACCGCATTAGAAATTTTTTTTTCCAGAAACACAAAATAATCCCAATGAAAACACTCTTTCACTTTATTATATTCAATTTTAAAACACCTCATCCTATTAAAACACCTTTAAGTAGTTTAGAAAACTCTATAGGAAACACCTTTTCAAAACAAAATTCAGTATAGTTTCTGCTTTCAAATGAGGTGAAAGCACCATATTTTCCATTTCAAAATAATTCTGAATATTCAGTTCCACAATTTCATAAATCTATCCATTCCATATTTTTTTGAAAATAATTTCAAAAAAAATAATCTTATTAAAAACTAGTCACATTAAAACCAATGATCCAAGATTTCAAAACTAATGAACATAAGACAATGCGAGAAGAAACTAGTTTCAGTGGGTGACATGGACATATGGTTGGAGGTTGTATTCCATTAACTTCACTATCACAGAGACTGGTCTATGGAATATCCCCGGCCCCACATGGATTCCCAGGCCATGCGAGCTCACTGAGACCATTAACCCAAATCTCTTTTCATTTCCCCTTATAATCATTAAACCGAGAAAACCAAAGGACTCTGAAAGGTCCCGACATACCATGGAGACTTGAATACCATCATGAGGTGTGGTGATCATCCACGCTACTCATAACTAAAATTCCAAGTCCCAAAAATCCTAACTCCAAACTATCCCGACTGTACACCAAATAACATGACCCAAAGAGAGGGAACGTCCTCTGATACCATTTTGTCACGAATCGAATCCAGTGGCCAGCAAAACCGGTACCAAACCTGGCCCACGACATGGCCAAAAGTGCGTTCTTGATACCGACAGTCTGTAACAAGTGCCTGGGTATCATAAAACGAGAATTGGGAATAATTTACACAAGTTTATAAACATAAAGCACCAAAAGAATCCAATAAAAAGAATCTGGATTTTTCAAACCAAACAATCTTTTACAAAAATTCAGAACTAAATTACATATTTTAAAACAACCCAAAAAGAATATAACATATGTACAAAACCAAAATGAAACAGCCCAAGAACCCTCATGGAAAGGGTAACTTCCCTCAATCCATCTCCATAAGACATTACCACCAAGGACCTGCTAGAAACCCGAACCAGTGGAACTAAAAACTGTACCCAACCTACGACAAAAAATAACCAAGTCTACAAACACCCAAGGGTGTATATAGGGTATGAGAAAATTCCGAGTAGGATACCACCCAATGAATCCAAAGATCATGAAATACATTGTGAAAATCTTTCCAATTTAATACACAATGAAAAGGAGTGATAACTTCTATGAAATGAAACTTTCAATTGAAAACAGTTTTCAAAATAAAATTTTCAGAATGTTAACACATTTAAATAGAAACGTTATCTACTATAAAGTACATCCAAAAACACCCTCAATACAAGGTAAAATACCAAAAATACAATGAGCGACAAAATCGGGAACACCCCTACGCACAAGATAGTATCGGGGCCCATGTACCTCATACCTCAGTGTAAAGTAACCTTAGTAAAATCTATTCTTGTGCATGGGCCACTAGTAGGGAACATACCCATCACCTAGTGGTCCACAATCATCATCCATATCATTTAGTTAGAGTTGTCATTATCCAAATGCTCAGTGAAATAGGGACAAACCCCATCTGGTCCAATAGTTGTACTAAAACACATCCTCCCCACATAGGTACTCGGGCTTCCCCCTTTGTGCCCAAACAATTTAATCATTTAAAACATATCCATTTTAATGTAAAACACCATTACTGGTCACATACACTAAATACTGTATCTATCACATTATATACCATTTAAAACACACAACAAACACTTTTATTTTTAAAAAAAATTCTCATAATCCTGTGTTATTTTGCAGACAAAACCCCTTAAGAACCCCACTTGTACACGATGTTCACACTTTTAGGTTACCAAAATAGTAAATCCATCCCAATAAATTTCAATTAAAACAAAAAATCAATTTTTGGGAATTTCCATGTTAAACAAGAAGTGATAACTTTGTAAAACCTTCACTTTCAAACAAAAGTGGAACAAAAACATCGCTTTCTTTACAGACACAATTAAAACCCATTTTTGCAGCAACAACCAAAGGGGATTAAAATTATAAACAACATTTTCAAACTTATTAAAATTCAATAAAAGCAACTAAGTATTTATATGGAATCCCCACATAAACCAATATAAAATTTCTCTGGAAACCCCCAATTTCAAACCAAATTGGCATTTAAAATTATGTTGTAATAGAAACATCATTACAATCCAAATTTTCCAGGAATAATAGAGTGATATAAACCTAAAAATATGATAAATTCAAAATTCTAGTACAGAAATATTGCATCCACATTGTAATCACCTACCAAATCAAATGAAACCCTCGAATCACTGTGTGAAAATCATGTCGCACCACCATCAAACCAATGGGGACTTATATCGAACCTAAAACCACAATAATTTACCAATAAAACCAATGGTTAAACCCTAGGTACGAACCCCAACACCCTGGTCATTTGAAACTTCATGGAAATTGAAAGAAACTTCATGGTAAGGGGACTAACTAAAGAGGAGAGACACTTACTTGAGATTATTTGAAGTTCCTCCACTAAACACCCCTTCAAAATGGGGTTACACATAGGTTTTGAGAAACATGGAGGGATTTGATGGATTTTATGTTTGAATAAGATAAGTAAGGGTCGAATTAGGAACTGGAATGGACGAATGATAGAAATAATTGAATGAGTTTTGAAGGGAAGAAAATACCTCTTCAAAATCGGATGTTTTGAGAAACCCTATGAATATATGCTCCAAGTCACGATGGAAACGAGGCCCTAAGAGGGGGTAAAGAGGAGGGGCACGCAGCTGGGTTTAGTGGGATTGGGTGACACTTGGAATCACCAAACAATAGTTAAAATTGAGTAATTTATTAAATAAAAAATTGATTTTTAAAACTATAAATGGTCTTTCGGGTAGGCTAATTCCCTTAAATAAAAACCCAGATACATCTTTGTTATTGATTTTTAAAGGATCCAAATTTAAAAAATGGAATTAAAGGGTCAGGGGAGGCCATGTAGGAATTAAAATGGAAAAAATGTTGAAAAATGAAGAAGATATAAAAGAAAGAAAAATTATTTTCAAATCTGAATTGGGCTCACGGTTTGGCCCAATTCATGAAAACTCACCCATTCCTCCATAAAATCATGGGAAACCCCCCAAACAAAGAAATAATGGAAATAAAAATAAAAATACATTTTAAATAATCTATGATGTGACACTATATCTACTTCCAATATAATAATCACCCCCAATATACTATTTATTTAAGATTATAAGAAGCATTATTATTCCTAATACATTCCACAGATACTCCACAAATGGTTTCAACAAGCCAAATATTTCTCATAATCATAAAAATGGATATATGAATACCGGATATTTATTTTTTCTAGTATTTAGGATAAAATTACACACGGAACATAACCATAAAATGTTCCTTAACAATATTTCATTGTAAATTGTATAATCGATGAATATAATTCATATATCATTTTCACCCATTATTACATTATGTTGTAATGAAACATATAAATACCATCCAATGAAATGTGGACTATGACAACCGGGCCCTGGTGACTGCACAACCACCCCGCCTTAACATGGTCGTCGGGTCTTGGCCCACCAGGTACCACCAATTGCCCCACAGATATGTGGGGCCCACCCCAGGGTCCACCCACATGCCTGAACGAGTCATCAGACTAATAACAGTCCTCACAGACCAACACACGTCCTTTCCAGTGTGCTTTGTCCTCACTCACACACAAACTGGGAAACTACAGAGAACGTCACCCATCCTGGTCACTACTCCAGGCCAAGCATGCTTAACTGTGGTGTTCTAATCAGACAGGCTCCCGAAAAGGAATGTGCACCTTGTTGACATGAGTCATATCATTTATTCATTTAACCCTTTATCATTTGGGGGTGTTAGAATCACCCCCCCCTAGAGAACAATGCCCTCGTTGTGGGCCCTACAACTCTACCCAGGCAGTGCACCGCACTTAAGGCTGGGTTCCTCCTTTGATACCAAATGTGACAACCGGGCCCTGGTGACTACACAGCCACCCCGCCATAACATAGTCATCGGGTCCTGGCCCACCAGGTACCACCAGTTGCCCCGCAGACATGTGGGGCCCACCCCAGGGTCCACCCACATGCCTGAACGAGTCATCTGACTAATAACAGTCTCCATAGGCCAACACACGTCATTTCCAGTGTGCTTTGTCCCCACTCACACACACACTGGGAAACTTCCCTGAAGGTCACCCATCCTGATCACTACTCCAGGCCAAGCATGCTTAACTATGGATTTCTAATCATACATGAACCGGAAAAAGAAGGTACACCTTGTTGACATCAGTCATATCATTTAGTCATTTAACCCTTTATCATTTGGGGGTGTTACATGGACGGATGATGTTATAACTATATTATATTACAATATAACATAAAACTTTTTTCCCCTTCTTTTGTACATCGACCACCCCATAAAAAAATTTTTTAAGACCATATCGGACTCTAAAACATGTTTAAAAATTTCCAGTATAATGAAATTATTTCCCAAGATAAAATCAAAACAACATTTTGTTGATAAATCATTAATATCACAAAACCCACTCAATGTATCAATGTTGGATACATGTTGGATAATAATGGAAACTATAGAAGTATTTATCTAGGAACTGAGTTTCAAATTGCGTAATTCCTAAGTAGAGAAGCAATTATGACATATCCTTGTAAATTTTTTATAAAAATTGTGTAATTATCCAAAAAAATTAAATACAACCAATAATAATGAATCAACATTTTTTATTTGATTGAATAATATAGGGGTTTTAATGACATAAAATATGGTACAACGGGAGAATATAAATATACATATATTGGGATATATAATATAAAATTGAAACCCAAAATAGGATCACTATATGATTCTCAATGAGTTGATATAATTCCTTATGTCATTATTTACTATATTAATAAAATAATTTTTTTTATTCATTATCCCAGTTTCTTTTAAAATTAAAAATTTTGAACTCAAGTAGTAAAAAAATGTGAGATAAAATAATGGTATTTTTAGGATATATATTTTTTATTTTCAGGAGTTTGGTTATTTAAATAATTATTTTCAATCGAATATAATAGGATTCATGATGATTTGTGTTTCAATTTTTTTATAATTCTTCTGACATGGAATTTATATATATTGTATCCTACTATGTAACTTACTATCCCATATCATATCTAATACGGTTCCAAAAATCATGGGTCTCATGGCCCCAAGTGCATCTCCACATATTTTTAATGATGTCAACTTATAGAGAGGGAATTGGGTGTGTCTTTGGGGAGACTATTCCCTCATAGATAAAACACCCACAACGGTATACTATTAATAAAATACTAAACAATTTAAAAAATCAGTAATAAATGTAAGAAAAAAAGTAGTGGAACAATAATATAATAATGATTGGATATAAAAGGGATAAATTTCCATCGTCAATTCCATATAATTATGCATGTAATTTAATGTGTTGTTGAATGGTAAAAAAATAAAAATTACAAATAGAAATTTAATGTAATAAAAGATGAAATTCCCAACAACTAGTTCTATAGGAATCTTGAGAATTAGTTTATTCATCTTCTATGAATTCCCTCATATAAGCAAAGTAACACAACACTCGTAATGAATCCAAAGATATGAAATCATGTAGGTATGATTCAGTACCTTAGTGTAATGGAATCCTAATAAGGGTGTGAGACATAAATCTCAGTAGGCCGACACCATTCGTGTGTAGCCCAATCTATACATATTAAATATTTTATTATGATTTGTATGTTATATATTAAATGAAAAGTGATACCAATTAAATAATATAGTCTTGGTCCAGTTTCCAAAATGGATACTCATCCCAGACCTCATCCTTCTCACTAAGTCGGTTGTCTGAAAGGTATAAATATGCAGGGAATAATATATATATATATATAGTAAAAGTCCAATATTAACAAGGAATCCTCTGTATGGAATACCACCAGGTGTGTGCCATGGAATTGTATCTAAATCTAATGACTTCACATAATTTTTCTAATGTAGAAAGGTAAACAAGTAAAATTCAAGAACAAAACATAATACTAATGAAGGATGAAACTCATATGATTCGACAATCAAACAAGAAAATAAATCAAAAAAATCCTTAAAACTAGAGGTGGAGTCACATGCCCATCCAAAAAGATATAATATAATCCAAAGTGCTGAAATAAGATCATCTTAAATAAGTGAATACCATTGAGCTGATCAACGGAGACCATTTGGACATCCCATGTATCATTATGAGGCATGGTATCTTCTGGGTACATCCCATGTATCTCAGACAGGGGAAAAATTATCACCCAAGGAATGGTGTAGCCATCATTATAAATGTCTTGTCCATGGTTTCTCCCTTAGGGAACTAATATCCACAAAGTGTATATTAAATCCCCAGGGAATCCCTTGACATGAAATCTAATGCATCACCCCAAGTGTGTTGTGGTATCACCTCCTAAGAATGGGATTCTATCCATGAATCCTTAATACAGAACCAGTGTTTTCTCTTAATCTATTTTAAAATATTAATATCAAGAAATGAATATATCTCAATGAAATGAATTTATAATTTTGTATACAATTAAATAAAAATGGCATGCCATCAAGGGAATTAAAATATCACAAGGTAAAAATCGATCCAAAGGAAAACAACTGAATCCGTTAAAATCTAATAAGGAATTTAGAATAAAAGGAAGCATGAAACTATTACATAACATAATTTTAAAATTAATTTCTCAAACTAGTAATATTATATTATAGATTAATGAACTAAAATATGTGATATACAATAGATACTAGCATAAGAAGTTTAAAATAAATGAAAGCACATTTCTTCAACATGCCTCGAACCATAGGTATTTTATGAATTTAAATAAAATAAGCTAACAAGCTTTTCTGTGCATAGCATTAAATAAATGAGTTAGCCATAACATCATTCACATTTCATTACGATTCAAACAACATAATGAATGGGTAATTATCTTTAATTAATAAACCATTTATCCAAATACATAACATTAAATTCAACAATGCATGGGAATTCATTTTATTATTAAAGGTTCACCTCAATTTAGACATCATAGGAAAGGCTTCCCATCATGATAAGCTATTGTATCAAAGACTTGGTGCTTAAACACTGAAAACAAGGTAAATTGATTTATTGTTCCATGTAGGAATGTAGAATGTGATATAATGAATATGTAAAATACATACATGGGTAATCTTCAATACAAATAATGATAAACACTTAGGAGGTGTTTGTTTTAAATTAACTCTTCCCAATTTCCCACATTGGAGAATCCATATTATAATATAAATCTATCATGATTACTTAATTTAATTAAATTCATGAAAATATATTAACAAAAAAATAGATATACTTATCAATATTTTGGAGACACTTAGAAGGTTTCATTAGAAAAAGGGGAAAATCCAAAATGGTCAATTCCCATTTAATTCAATACACCATAGAATTTAAATTTATAAAGCTCAAAAGATAGGGAATGTGTCTTGGAATCATGTTGTATGCCTACCTATGAATTTATAATTTAAGGAGGTACAACACTAATTAGGTGTCTTGGGTTACATTTAATTATAATTTAAATAGGGTGTAACATATATAATTTTCACACAAAAAACATAACTAGAATTAAAGAAAGCATAAAAATATACCCACAACTTTTTAGCATGAAGACATTGCACCTCCTTTGGATGTGTTTTATTATAAAATCATGAAATTTATTATGAAAAAAATCATTTATTATAGATAAAATTTCATTAATTAATATACTCAATTAATATATATGAATCACTAAGTCTGATAATCATTCTGTATTAATTAAAAAATAAGGACTACGAAATAAGTAAATTTATTAATGCATTTATAAAATTAAAATGGAAAATTAAAGTGATATTACCTAGAAGAAGAACCAATTTAATACTCACCACTTGACAGATATGGTGGAGACCACTTAAAACCACCCTATAGTCACACCCCACACACATATCCTTATCCCAATGATTGTATTCCTATTTCCATAAGGGTGTACACACCGAGAAGATATATATATTTATATCCATTCTTACATATGTATGTGAGAAGAGACTGTCATGGTTGATAAAAACTATTTATATACCATTATAAGTACTAAATCAACCTTAATACCCTTTATTAGAGGGTTAAAACCCAAAAAAATGTATAAACCCATTCCTAGGATAGTGGAGTCAAACCAAATCGAGCTGAACTGCTTCACCTTAAACATTTTTTGTTGTAATATACATGAAAACAACCCAAGAGACCATCCACCCAACAAATAATCAGAATAAACAAAGACAAAAGGGGATAATACCATCTGTGGGTTTCAGCTGAGCTATAATTGGTGATGAGTAGACCTATATCAGCCAAAGAAAAGGAGGAGAAAGAGAGAGTGTGACTGAACTCTTTTTTTCAGTGTGAAAAATCAAGATAATCATATGAAATTGGTAGTCAATGTAAGAGATATATGGGAGGGGTGTGTCACACCTAGGGATCCAAGAAGTGGGAGTCATGCGAGTGGGGTAAGGGGAGAGGATCAATGATATGTGTTTTATATTTTTATTTTATATTATTTTAATTCAATTTATTTTTTAAAATAATGTATTCCTCATAGATTGACCGATATAGTCTTTCAAACCACGTGCAATCCGTGTAGTGAACAGTATATTGGTACTCCCTAAAAAGAAAGACCATGGAAGATACATATAGAATTGGAGATTTGTTTTGAAACCCATGAACATTGCTAGTTTCCCTTTTGAAAAATGCGTCATGGTTTCCTACAGTTGGACACATGGTTTTAGAAAAACTATCTTCCCAATGAAAAATTTCAAAACCATGATTTTTTTGTTCTTGAACTCAAGAAACACCTCGAGACACCCATGAATATTCTCATGCATTTTCCCAAGTCAAAAAATATCACATTGAATGTTTCTAAATCTCAAAATCCTATTATGAAGCTCAATATTAAAAATTAAATTTTCAATTAATGAAAAAAGTACAAATACCTTCTCTTTTTCATATGGTTCAAAACATGGGACATTAATATCTTCCCACCTAATAATCCCATGCCCCTGAGAATCCCTTGAGAAAAACCAAAACCCCACTCAACTAACAAGGGTTGTAAAAAAAATTAGATAGTCACATTGAATCTCTACACACCCAACACACCTCTGATCATTTTTGACCAAGTGGAACTTAATCCACCAACACCTTATCCAAATCTCGTTTCCCAATCAAAACACCAAGATAAGACTCACCTGATCTCATTTTACTAGATACATGATCACATCATCATTTAACGATGAATCCGAAAAAACATTCTTCCCACCTTAGGATTTAATTTTTATGAGGTCCAATTCTATAACATGGAATTACTACCATTATAATTTCATTTCAAATAATTCCTTTAATTATTTTAATGATGTTCCTTAACTGATTTTCATCTTTCCAAATAGTTAACTCCCATCGAACTTAATGCCTATGTCAAGATGTATTTTCATTAAAATACCTGTCTGACACAACCCACACTCATATCCGCTTATTAAATTACTAAAAATGACCTTTCACTGACCATATACAATAAACAAGGAGAACCCCATGTCAATCCAATTCCGATTAACAATTTACATGAAATATCATTTTAGAAAACCAGAGTTTTAGATATAGAACGTTGATGCCCTCTCTGAGGTAATAACAAATTCACATATAATATATCCACCATTGTAAATACCAAATATAAAATGATTTTCCTAACTAAACCATGATTTAAACCACACATACAACATGCAGGACTGAGAAAACCACCCAAAAAAGATCATCATCTTTGAAGCTTTAGTGAGGTGTAAGACCAAAACTCTTATAGTGTATCATGGATAATGTCTAGATTGGGAACATTATTGTTTCTTAGATGAATACACTAAGAGTATATTTATTTATTTCCAGTAAATCACACAAAAAATTGTGTGATAAGAATATTTGAACCACAACTGGTCAACTTCAAATTAGAAACTCAGCTTCACATATGGAGGTTTCATTACAACAGATCACAATTACTTTTTCCAAACAATGCATTATGTGATTGCACATGATTTTTCCACTAAATTACCCCCGGTCCAATGGTGCTTATAAGGTTGTTCTAACAGCCTACCACATCTGATTCTTGTAGTTTAGAATAAACTGACATGATTTAGGAATTTCAATCCTCAAGGGAATCCATGCACGACCGACCATTTTTTAATGGTGTAAATTGGTTGTGTTACTTCTACTAGGAAATAAACATTTACCCAAACTGATATGAAACTCCCTGAGTCATGCTCAAATACATCATTTTTTTGAAAAAAAATCCAAAAACCCAACTGTTCGGCATGTCAAAACACCATAGTCTCGTGGAAGAGACATCCCATGCATTGAGATGAATTGGATACATTAAACATGTAGGCCAGTCTACTATAAAGATGACATGAGTACGTATTCTACATCACAAGGAGAAATATAACACCAAAATAAACTAGTTAGATACCAAATTTTTTATATTTATTGGCATAATGTATACCAACACATACTACCACATGATTTTTGGACCAATAACACATCCTCAACACAGACACATGTTTATCGGGCCAATGCATCCATGCATCTGATTTATTTTTTCTGAATATTGACTAAAAATAGTTATATTTCATATTTCAATAAAATAGATTGATGGCCTAGCTAGCTATCCAAATATAATAAAATAGGTCACAAGACCTACTATGTATCTTACCAGGCACGATTCAAGTATGATATACTGAAACATAGCATTACTCGATTTTCACCCCCACAACAAAAGTTAATAATACCACAACCAATGATCTAATCAAGGGTATCATTTCAATGAAATGAGTCCTATAAGGGAAAAACACTAGAATTACACCAATTATCTTCAAATTTATAAATTCACTAAAAATCTATGGGAGATACCTATTACGGGCTAACCCCTTGGGAAAACCCAAACGTCGTCCTAAAACAAGGTTATGCCAAACATGATACACTAGGCCCTAAGCCTATCATTTATGTTATTATTAAATGAAAATAATGGACTATGGAGAATGATCATGCCTCCATACCAAGAAACTCAAAGAGAATTTCAAATTACCAAGGATCTCTTCTAAGGACATGATTGCAGGTTCCACTTCTAAGACCTTTACATTTAATCACATTTATTTTTTTAAACATCCAAAAAAATGTAATTTCAAGCATCAAGTACCATTTATAAAAAAATTACAATGTACTATATTAAGACAATTCACTAATTTAAAAAAGATAAATATCATCGTCTGACATTTTAAAACATTAAAAATTTCTTGATATTCAATCATAATCATGAAATTTATCATTAAAAACTTAATTTTATATTATAATAGTTAAGGTGGCCTATAAGGGTCTCATTGATCAGTATTAGATTCTTTAAAAATAATCCAAATAAATGTTGAAAAATTTAATTTTTGAAGACACCCAAACGGGGCATCACATTACAAACATGCACCAAAAGGCCTACTTGGGTCTATTTGAGAATTTTATAAGTTCACAAATTTATTTCAAATTAAAATTGAAAATCATTTATAATTAAAACCACTTCAAATATGACACATTGTCATATATCATAGCATAGTGATATGGGTGGCCACCTTAAAATCCTAAAATAACCCATACAATATATAGTTTCCATTTTGAAACAATTTATTTACAACCAATACATTTAGGTCATGAAATCATTTAAATAAAAAACTAGAATGCCATTATAAGAAGCTAGCCCAAAGTATACGTTCATTAGGAACCAATATATTTCACAATAAATAGTCAAGGGATTATATTTAAATTGGAATCATGGTATAAAATTCCAAAACATGGCATATAATACTCAAGGAACACAATAAATTTATCAAGATGACTATAAATAAAACTACATCGAATATGCATGCCATCTAATTTTTATTGTGCCTAATATGATTCATGTAATTATCATTCCTCACCGTAATTGTACATGTGAAAAATAACATCAATTCCATAAATCAATAAGAAAAGGAAAATACACCATTCAATCATGGTGAATGCATATCAAATGTAACATCAAACCACATAAGGAACAATCCCAGCCCGGTCCACTTGGTCATTTCCCCATATACGGGGTGATCAGTCCCAAGAATAAGTATTTAACAAGTGTAGACACATTCCTTGTCTCCAGTATACAATCTCTAAACATTAAGAAAAATTAAAAAAAATAAACAAGGATACCACATTGTAACATCCCATCCCATCTCACCACTAAGATGATGTCTAGATCGATGGGTCATATGACCTCAAGTGAATTTCCCAGAATGCTAGAGGTTTCCGACAAGTAGTGAGGGACTAGGGTGAATCTATGAGAAGAACATTCCCATATTTATCAATATTTCATAACTATTTAATAATCATAAAAAACAAAAAATACCTAATAAGAAGTAATAAATGAATGAAATATAGTAGTGAATAAATAATATAATAACAACTATATATAAAAGAGACAAATAAACATCTCCAATTCCATATAACGTTTCATATAATATCTTGTGTTACTATAAGGTACATGAAATATGAAATATAAATTGAAATAGAATGTAATAAAAGAAGAACAAAACAATGAATAGATCCATGAGAATTTCGACCATCAGCTCGATCCTCTTATCCTAATTCCCATATAAAAGAAAAGTTTCAAAACGAAGCAATAAATCTAAAGACATGAAAGCATGTAAGAATGATCAAGTAACCCGATGTAATGAAGACTTATGTAGGGTGTGAGACATAAATCTCAGTATGTCGACACCACCAGTGTATTTCCCAATCCAGACAGTGAAATATAAAATCAATACATGTAATGTATATAATAAATGACGAGTGATTATGATTAAATTTTAGAAACTTATTTTGGGTTCCTAAATGGACACCCTTCTCAAACCACATGATTAATCCTATGACATAATTATGAAAGGGATACATGTTAATGGAAGAATATATATATATATATAAGGTCCAATAGAAACCTGGAAAACCATATAAGGCATACCCCCAATAATGTTCCATGACATGGTGTCTAAATTCCAAATCATCACATATGTGTGAATGTAATGTATGGAAAACATCCCAACTGCAACCCAAAAACATATTAGTTAATAAGGATTCAATTCATACGATCCCAAAATAAAATAGATAAATCAATCCAAACAAGTCATGAAAACAGGAGGGGGAGTCCCATGCCTATTCTATAAGACCTAAACAAATACCAATAGTTGCAATGAAATCTTCTGATATAATATAATAACACTGATCCCATCCAAAGATATCCTTATGGAATTTCTAGTATCACCATGCATCATGATAACTTTTGATTCTGTCCTAGGTATCTCACATAGTGGACAGAGAATCACCCAATGCTTGGTGTGGCCATATTTCAAAAAAATCCATCCATGGATTATCTCATGGGGAACCATAATCACTATAGAGTATAATATGATTCTTTAAATTTCCTTTACTAACAAGATAAGATATTTCACCTAGCGTGTCTTTGTATATCCACTTCACCATGGGATTCTATGCATGAATCATTATTAAAGAACTCAAGTTTTCTTTTGACACGTTTCAAAGGTGACTCATCGAGAAAGGCCAATATCAGAAGAATATGGGTATATAATTTTTATTACCACTAAATAAACATCTCATGCCATCAAGGGAATGAAAATACCCCAATCTACCAGTATATACAAAGGACACAACTCAAGTCATCAAAATTGAAAAATATATTTAACATAAAAATAAGCATTTAACAATTACAATATATTATTATAATTTTTATATATCAATATTACAATCTTATAATATTGATAAAGCCACTAAAATAGATATTAAACATTAGGAACATGAATAATTTAGTAATACAAACAAAATCATGAGAAATCAACATGCCTCTAACCATAGGTCATAAATGAAATTAAATGAAAAATATAAAATAATTTTCTATGAATAGAATTAAATACATAGGTTGGTTTCTCCACACTTCACATTTCATTCCCCTTCAAACTTCTTAATTCAAGGTATATCGTCTCATAAAGAACAAAATATATAATAAAATTATTTATATAAAATTCAACTAATTATGTCTATTCACTTTATTATTACAATGTCATCTTAATTTAAACATTCAAGAACGAAACAAAGGAAATACATATTAATATGGTCCTTAGGTTATACAATAGATACAATAGGTGAAATGCATAACTAAATTGGCCAATTAAAAGATGGAGAAAGTGGGTTGGGGACTCACCTTGATGTTTCAGAGAGAAAATTCAAGAGAATCATAGAGAATTAGTTGTCAAAGTAGGAGCCATAGAAGAGGTATGTGTCACACCAAGGTATCCTCGAAGGGGGGGTGTTTTTTGAGTGGTTTGGTGATAGAGGATGGGTGTCATGTGTTTTAATTTTTAACTTTATTTTATTTTAAATCAATGTTATTATTAAAAAAGGGTATACTGCACTGTTTCACCCTCATGTTCATCCAAACAATGTGCATACCTTGGAGTGAATAGTGGGGAGGTACAACCTAAAAAAGAAGATCCTATAGTCTAGAAACACTATTTGGAAAAACCTTTTTTAGCTCGTGAACACCACCATTGTCTGCATTGAACAAGTCTTCATGATTTCCTATAGTAGTGGGATGCATGGTTTTAGATAAAACTATGCACCTTCAACAACCCTTTAAAATCATTCTTTCCATGTTCCATTACTACCAAAAGTCCTAGAGCCATCATGAAACATCTCAAGCCTTTAATCACATCCGAAAACCCCAGGTTTAAAGGTTAAAAATCTCAGAATTCCACACCAATGATCTTCTTTAAAAGAGATAGATTTTGTAAATGAAAAGGATCAAATTTTGTCACTTTTTAATCCATTTCAAAACCTGGTACTTTACATAAACAATTGTAATTATCCCATATATCAAGTTTAATGATGAAATTTTATTAAATCCAAGGTTTTGGTGGTAAATTAATATATTTTAATTACTTGAGATGTAATGTCCCCAGATATGACACTCTCTCACATGGACAAATAAAATTGGTTGTTGGACCTCATGCATGCCTACCTTTTTGCAAGAGTGTTCTGAATAGTATAGCGCGTGTAGATAAAAAATCATTGATACTGTGCCCCATGTTATAAAGTAGAAATATACGAGATATATATAAATGTAATAGAACTGAAATTGAATAAATGTTACATAATAAAACTCCATGTTAAATGATTAACCAAGTAAACCAAATAATAATTAACCATGTAATTTATTGCTGGAATGTAACTATATAACATGTTTGAAGTCTAAAAAATAATTGAACATGAGGAAATATAAAAAACTAAAGTCCCATGTCATGAATCCCAGGTCGTTTCTGTCAATATGATACATCACATCCCACCATAAAATCAATTTAAAATCTCATTCCTTGTCCAAACCTGCATCCATATAATCACCTCACGTTCAAAATAGTGGAAAGAATTAGTTGTCAGTAAAACTAAATTGTTTTGACAACACTCAGTCTAAAGAAACCAGTATGAAAATAAGTAAATGATGTACTGTGGATTATATATATTTATATATACATATATATTAAATATTAAGTAATTTCATTAAATAAATAAACCTTCCTCAACACCATACCAAAATATCTCTAAACGTGAATCATAACCACAATAAACAAAACCCCAACAAGATGGAATAATAATAAAATTGGAATCAAACCCTCTGTATCAGAACATTAGAAAAACTAGGCTAGTCCCAATTAAAATAACATCATAAATGAACATATCCCTCTATAAAATAATTTTTGTGTGAAATTGGTTGATGTCATTTATATAACAAATATAGAATAACCATGTCAAGACTGATAAAAAACATTTTACCATGAAAATTGGTCAATCCCTCTAAGTAAGAGATAAAACATAACTGGGGATATCACTATGGTAACTATACCATAATTTGTTTGTGATCATTATATATGTATTTTCGGAAGAATCATAACATAATTAATAATTTCAATACAAACCTAAAATAAATCATAAAGTAATAATCTCCATTCATCTAATTTACTTTATTATTTTCAATTACCTTTCATTCATCAAGTTATTACTTGAACAATTACCATTCCATTTTACACATTCATATCATATCAAATAATCACAATACATAGGAAGTAAAGAACTAAAACCTAATATTATAAATATGATAATATAATTTGTTATAAAATCATAACATTAATTTGTGATCCATGAAAAAATTTCAATAGGAAACACTAAAAAGGATTGATGCCAGTGGTGATTACATGGAAACCCAATTATTAAAGGCTAGTCCATGAAATCTATAAGGGAAGGAATCACTCCAAATTTTCGGGAATTATCCATTGAATTCGAGAGAGGAGGCTTCACGATAGACTAAAAAAATATGTGTAATTATTTTTAAAACCACTAGTCCAGAAATATTCTAGATTTGAACAGACTATAAAACATGAATTTCTGAAATTATATGAAATCATAAAAAATGTGTAGTGTTAGATTAAACTAACACTGATCAACTAATTGATGATGTTTCCTAATTTCATTGACATTAAATTTTCAATCTCCAATCTATATTGTGATATGTGTTTAATAACAGTGTCATTTTGTTTAAAATGATCACAACATGATAGTTCCAATAATATATATTTCAATAAAACTTCTTCCACAAAAACATGAACATCCTCTGAATATTTCAAAACACAAAAATAAATGACAAAATCTATTTCCCACATTTTCACCAATAATCCATTAACTAAACAAATACATGCTGACCTAGTCGGATACAATCCATGAAAGAATATATCATTCAATTAGAAATGTATCATCCACAATTGTATAAATATGTATTAAATAATACACTGTTGAAATTCAATCAAAACTAATGAAGGATTCACTTAAAAAATGTTAAGATATTAAAATCTCCCCACCATAGAACAAATCATCCTTGAGATACTCTAATAATTATTGTCGGGTCTTAGTGAAATTGTCTAGACACATTGGTCACATATTTGATTCCCAATCCATGTTCTTTAGTTGGATAATCCCATTATTCCACAAGAGTCAAAAAAATATTTATAATCAATCCCAATTGATAATTTTCACTACTATCCAAAATATGTATCATATAATACTCAAAAAACACATATAACTTATTGGTGATGCCATTAACATCTATCACATGAGATTAGTCATATTGGTATCTCCAAATAAATGATCAATGAAATATGTAATGCATATAAATATAGAAATGTGGAAGAGAAAATAATCATACCACATGGCCAACCCACCCCACTATCTCAGATGTCCCAATAATCCAAGGAACGCGACATTCCTCTTTTCTAATATGGAATTGTCCCAAACTGGGAGACACATGAAGGAAAAAAATATGGTCAACTATAAACTCTAGAATACAACTATGATGGCCATCATAAGATTTCTTATAACATGGTGTGATCACCAACCACATCCCAACCAAAAGAACTAGCTCAGAAGTCCCCTTGATGAGACTTGATTTAAGGAGTAATGACTCACCTTACACCAACCAAAATGAGGCTAACTACACATCCTTTCATTATATTCCCCGAAGTGATCCATTTGAAATGATAACTACAAACTATTATTATGTGGGAAAACTATTATTGTTAATTAACACTCCAATGAACCCCCAAATAACAAGACAAATATTGCTATAACATATCAAATATAATCTAAATAGTCTTGTCAGATTGGGTGTCAGTCAATGGATTTTTTGTAGTATTCCAAATAAAATGTGATCCAAGAGCCCTGTAAAAAACCTTATGGATCCGAGATGTGATATGAGGATACATATAAGAAATAATTTTCCTTGTAAAACTATGTAGAAAAACTATATCATTCATATAGAGAGTACATAGAGAATTAATAAAAAACGTATCTCTATCATATAAGAAGATTGATTCCTTTGTTAGTATATTTGTGATATCCTATACATCATTTCCCTAAAAAGGTAATCTAGGTAGTCTAGTCAAAAAATCTGTAGTTTCGTCATACAATTTCTTCTCCGGAATGGGTATAATATGGAAGATCCTGGTAGGACTATGATTTATTTCCTCTACATGTTTACTGGTTAAACATCTCACCATGTAGCATTCTATATCATTATTGTTTTCAAGTTCATTCTTATTTTAATTGTAGATCACTATTAATGTTTTCTAGAAATGGATATACCTTCTATCTAGAATCATAATACCATCTCATAATCTGCCTAGATAGGCAAAAAACAACCAACAATTATCCATGGAAAAGCAATGAATTTATAATTCTGTGTGACTATCCTAGAGGTGTCTCTCCATTATATATGATGCTTCTTATCCAAATTCCCTATAAGTAAAATACATGATCTTTCTTGATCTGGTAAAGAAGAACTAACATAAAATACAACTATTTCAGAGCTATTATTCCTTTGGATCACAAACTTCTACATCCATGTATTCAAATATTTTGATAATACACCACTCATCGAAAGACTCCCACACTACCTCTATCAGAAAATTCTTACTCAATGTATTAAAAATTATGTATCCCTTTCTTGGTGTATAAGATAGTTCAATTTCAAAACACAAATAATACTCATCCAACCCCCTCTGTTGAATGTTTAGGACTGGTTTGGAATATAAGTTCCCACGAAATTTTTGGTATATGTACACAACAGACCACTCATCTAAATTATAGTTTCTATAGAATTAAAAGGAATGTATCAATGAAGATAAATCCATATAATGTGTCTGATAATTCCTCTAATGGGTTATATTTTATATTGATCCATAAGAACCCACTCTTCCCTCCAATATCTTTATCTCTCAATGTAAAACTTTTAATGAGTCACAATGAATAGTATATACCATACATGGATACATGAATTTTTAGATTAGTGCATAGGTTATCCTAAAATTCAACTCATGAAAACTACACCTGTAAAAATATATGAAAAAAAGACTCACACCCTTCATTATCATCAATGTATTCAGTTCTTCAAAATGGGTGTTGTTACAAAAAAACTCCAAAAAAACTAAAAAACCTTTTAAACTATATGTTTCAAAGGAATTCATGGGCCACTCACAAGATAATATGGATGAATACTTTCCTAGGCCCATTAACACTACAACCACTACAATGAAATATAACAAGGAGTGTAATTTATCAAGTAAAAAAACTATATTATGATATCTTTTCATAAATGTTTTATATTTACATACTCAAAATAATTTTTGGATATTTTTCATCATCAATTGTTTATATAGAGTACATGAATATGGTGTCCATGTAAACCAAAGAAACTAATCCAAATAATGATAGTTTTTCTGAATTCTCAAGTCCATAAATTTCACCAGTATTTTTTTCATATAAAAATTAAATACAAAAAAACACAAAAAAACCAGAAGGATCCTAAAATATTTCCATGATATTTCAAATGGTCTCACTAAAAATGATGATAGAATAATATCAAATAAATATTTTTGTAAATTTGAGACCCTCTCATCGAATTGAATATATAATTGATGAATGGAAGGGGATAAAAATTCCCGACCATAATTAGGCTCATTTTAATATTTTTGAAACAGAATCACAAAGATATATAAACATTCATGGACAATAGTATTTGGTAACCCCGCATATATTTTATAGTCTATATGAAACCCATTACATTCATATAATTGAAATGAACATTAAACTCATTATTCTTTATTGATTACATAATTTAAAATGAAATTGAAACTATCTCTTCACTCGAAACCAACTCAATTGTGAATTAAGTCTCCCTCTCAGGTGTTATGAAGTAGAAATGATTAGTAAATACATCTTCAAAATAATATACCACTTTATGAAACTTAACCCACTTCATTCCACGATTATATAAATAATTTCTATCAATTTGAACATCATACAGTCTAATATATATTGAATTGGTCCTATGACACTGTAACTTTCTGAGCTATGTGCCACATACTAGTGCCCTAATATGGTTCATCACATGCCCTCAGACATGTCACATTATACGCGGGAGGATTCTGACTAGATGTTAGGTTTTGATATGTCCATCGTTGGGAGACTATACCCTCTTTCATCAGAATAATACACCATCATATATAATACAATAATAGAAGAAACTAAGATAAAAATTGAAAACCAATCTATCGTGATATTCAATTTAGGAAATACAATATAAAACTTAACTAGAAAACATGGAACACTATTGTATGTAAAAAGTGTTTAAAATGATACTCAAAAGAAATACTCTGACAAATCCTGAGCTTATACCTATCCAAATCTGATTCCCATAACCATGATCCATCCAAACTCAACCATATAACATTGGAACCTTTCCCATAACCTGTCCTAAATCTATCATATCTATTTTGGTAATGATCATGAATTCCAATTAGGATGTGAGTACATCTTAGTAGGATAACACAAACAATGTCTAAAACCAATATAGTAAAAAACTATTGTATTTATTTTCTATAAAAAAATACAATTCATAAGTACAATGTAATGAAATTATCAATTAATATGTATTAAATAAGACTGACCATTGGGTTCCTGAGGAAACTGGTATCATAATACCTACTTCAGTCCACACCGTGTCTTAACCATGTCACAAATCCAACTACAAATTCATTTAAAAAAATAGTAATTCATTATCTGTTTTTATTAATTTCACTACTGTGATAACATGGTACACTAATCTAATGTCAATATTTTGGGTATACAGTGCTCTGTCTTGTATCCCATTTATAAACAATACATGTTCACCATGGGCATACAACTTCATGTCTACCACCCCAATTATAAATCATGAATATACGACATGGGAAAAGAACTTCATATCTAGCCACCAATTATTAATCATGCACATATATATTTGGTCAATATCTCTAGGTCAAACTCCAAAAATTATTAACTATATTGTTAGATCTATCATGGGTGTATAACTCCATGTCTAGCACAACATTTCTCAATAGTACATAAACAACATTGTTGTAGATCTCCATTTCTGACACCCAAAATCTTAACCATTTCATGATATCATTATTTATTTGTCTTAGATAATCATTTATATTCCTTCATTTCAAAATAATGATTATACAATATTAATCCTCTTATAATAATTAACTACCACAACTTCAATTATACAATTCATAAATTATTTAATCAAAATTTGTTAATTAATTATAAAATTAATTTATAATTATAATTTCCATTAATAATTTCAACAATCGATTAACCAATTCAAAAATTAAATATCCAATAATTAATTCACAAATAACTTATTCATAATTATAATTCAATAACATTATTATTAACTAAATAATTAGTTATCCAAAAATTTCGCAATCAGATCTTTAATAATCAATCCAACAATTAATTATCCTTATTAAACATTTAAATTTTCAATCCAACAATTTCAATTTCTTCAATATTAATTCCCATAATTAATTATCAAAAAAAATCCCAAAAACTCATAATTAATTCTACAATTTATTATCTTTTTCCACAACCCATAAATATCACCATTTCAACATTATCTCAATTAATTAACATACAATATTAATTAATTCAATTAGGGATTTAAATTTATTAAAAAACTCTAGAAATTATTCAAAATACATATATGAAATCAAATTACAATTATAGGATTAGGACATTAAACCACCAACCATGATTCATTGAAAAATGATCTCTGAATAGAAACCCCAAAAATTGAACAACACAATGACATAGATCAGATCCCATATATCTAGGTATTTATCCACAATAATATATATATATATATATATATTCATAAAATATAGATGTAAATTTAGAAAAAATACAATATTTCATCCTCGAAAAGAAGGATAGAACCTAAGTGAATGAAGGGGAGAGTGATGTGATGGGATATTCTTATTGGGAGAGTGGTGGATCTTTGATTTGAGTTTTTAACCAGGAAGAATAGATTTTTTAAGGCCTTGGAATCCATCCATAAAGATCAAAAAATTTGAAAGATATCCTACGGTTGGATGATGGTCTAAAAAGATGAGTTCCTGGGTTTTGGTGAATTTTAAAATATATTCTAAGCCACATTAAAAGTCGTGCTCAATTTTCTAGGCATAGGTGCACAGTTTTCCCTAACCGTGAACCAACCCTGTGACTGTTGTTTTATAGGATCATGGTTTCTCTTGGTAAGGAACACAATTTTTCATACTTTGTGTTAATTAAGCAAACCGTCACTATACAGGGCTATGTAGTTTCCTAGGATAGGGGCACAATTTTCTCTTATAGTGTGTCAACCATGCACTACCCATTGTCCCCAGTTTTCATAATATTCACCAAAAACTCGCCGCATTATATAACCCAATTAAAAGGAACTTAAATAAAATATAATGGATATGTTATTTTGGGTCGAGACAACTCCAGAAAGGGTCAAGAGAATATAATCTCCCCATATTATAATTGCTCGTCCTTTTTATGCACTCTGAGGCATCAATAATATTCCGAGACAAAATGATCAGCCACTAAGCGCGAATATCATCTACCCTTTCCCATTTTTTCCACCTAAAAAATTACATGTTTCAAAAAACACGAACTATCATAATACGCATTCCCAACTACACATTCCCACTATGACCCAACTAACATATCAAATAATCCTTAAAGGATGTATCACTCTCAAGATCAACCTCATAGAGATCGTTTATATTAAAAAGGATAGGATGATACCACCTATGTTTTTAATAAAGGAAAATGTCATGAATACAAATTTATTTTGGTGGAAGATACAATCGATAGTCCATCACACTGATTGTATCCACATCCTCAAATGGTATAAATAACCTGGTAAATAACTTTACATTTCTCCATTTGCTACGGTTACCATACCTAGGTGAATCCTGAAGGAATACATGATTAACCTTTATAAAATATTAGGGTCACATCCATTTGACAACATTCTACTTCTTCATACTCAGAGCCATAGCCAAAAATTTCCAAACAAACTGCACTTACTCAGACGTCTCCTATAAAAACTCAATATGAACAACCTGGATTCACCATCCACCATTAGACATAATGGTGATCTATATAGACTTAAATAGATATGCTTATATGATGCTAATAACTTTTATTGAAAAAATCCCCTAAGGCCAAGTGATTCTCCCAAGATCTTCTAAATCCAAGCACACAACCCCACAACATATTCTCAGGAAATTATATAGCACGCTACGACTACCCATCATTATGTGTTTCATAATTCATACTCAACAATACCTATGTACCAAATCCTTTTAGAAATCCCTTTAAGAAGTGTGAAGTGAAATGGGATTCACGATATGTAACTATATTATGTGGCACCCCATATAGACAGACTATCATATAAACATATAAATATCATAGTTTCTCCCCTGATAATGACTATCAAATAAGAATTAAATGAACTAATTTCACCATTATTACCAAAATAACTCAAATAGTGTAATGTTTCCATGAATTCATCAAAAGAACCACCAAATCGTCCATTTTAATGTCACCCCACATCCATTTAAGAATCATAAACGACTGTAGAAAACCTCTAGGTCATTGATACACTACCTTTTCAAGGTGGAAAGTGTAGAATTATGTCACAAACCATACTATATAATTTTTAATTCTTGGCCACCAAAACAATAATCATAGGTTATTATACATTTTTTTACCCATGGATCTTCCACCAACATTGTGGCATGATATTCCCGTATGAGCTCCTCTCGCATGTTCGTCGGTACAAAATATGATTTTCGAAAAAGATGATCACATCCTCACATATGAACCAATATGATGGTCACACCTCAAATTCACGGTTTTACTTCATGTCGAATATTTTTGGTTACTTATACTACCTATTATGGTCTTATCTAAATGGTGTATACTACACTAAAACCAATACTAGGGTAATCTTCTCCTGAATAGCCTGAACCACAATATTCATTTTAGAAAATAAAGCCATCATTTTACACTCATCAATAGACCCAGAAACCATATGAGTCTAGTTTTCCTTCTCATGGGGTTAGCTATAGTATGTCCCTTCACAGGCATATCGGGTAGCTTAAAATAAAGTACTACATATACTCAACCCGTATATGCTTTAGAGTATTCAAATTTCACTATGAAAAGATATAACATAATATCTAATTACATGTAAAAACCATAATCTTCTCAAACAAGAGATAGTGTGTCTAATACATTAGAGAAAAAACTTATGGTTCTACCTTGAGTTCAGGCATAGGGTAATTTTGATCAGGCGACCTCTACAATCGACACCCACACACCACGACTTGTTTTCCATGCACAAACACTATATGAATTCTAATAGCGGAAGCTTCACAATAAAATTTGTTCACCTTACATGGCATGGGTAGGATGATTATTTTTGATGAAGTCAAATTCTACTTCATCTACACGATGAAATTCTCACAAGAAACCATACATTAAAACATTACCCCTTAGTTTCCAAGCCTAGAAGTTATATTTCTAAAAGATAAAATTCATGGATAATCCTCTAAAAATATCCAGTAAATCCTAGAATACTTCAGATATAGGGAACATTCTTGGGATGCTCCAAGGAAACCACTAGATGAACATCCTCTTCGTCAAATGACTATCCTTTTTTGAGTTGATATTCCCCCTGAAGTTTCACTAATCATTTGAAAAGTGAAATTTAAATTTCATGGAGTATATTTTATGTTATTTTAGTGTACAGATGAAGATTTCAAAAAGTTAGGAACGATTTTCACAAGTCATGCAGTACATCAAGATTTCATCCACACAAATAATAAAAAATCCTTCTAGGTATTGACATATGATTCAATTTATCAAGGCCATAAACACTACTGGTGTCTTTATCAACCAAAATTACATTAACAAAAAATCATATATGTCATTCCTTCTTCTGAATGTAGTAATCAGTATATCATATGTTCATACTCATAGTTTTTGATACCCTAACCCAATTATATATTCCATAACATGTACAATATTCTCAACTGGTCAAATATATTATCGATAAATGGAATAGTATATCGATTCTTCACATTTATTCGGTTCACATTACCCCAACCATGATTTAATAATAATTTAATTTATAATATTTTTTGTTAGTGTTTCAGGTCTAACTGGTGTTAAATTTTACATATTGGGGGTCTCTAGTAGATGAGCACGGGTGGCGCATAGTTTGACCAACCATGCGGCCAAATCCTCTGTGATAACCAGACATTTTAAAAATAAAATAATATGGAAAAAAATGAAATAAAATAAAAATAAAATTTTTCTAGTCATAATAATAATGAAAATATAATTATTTTGTTTATCATGTTGATTAATATAATTATGGTTTTAGTATTTTAATTAAGTTATTGTTATAAATATAACAGCAATACATAATTAATAAAAATATTATTATTATTGCCTTAGTTAATGTTTTATTAAGTAAATATTGATGTTATTGTTACTATCACAATAAAATAATTAAACTCATTCTTATTGTTGTCATTAATAATTAATTATTAATTATTATGACTGTATTTATTTATTCATTTAATTATTTACCTTTTTTGTCTCTTTACCTAGGTTTAATTTTTCTTTTCCTTTTTTCCTTTTTTTCTCCTTTTCTGCATTTTTTTCTTCCATTCCTCTCATCCTCCCACCTCTTGAAGCATCATGCTACCTCCCCGTCATAATCATTTCAATCAATACTATGCATCCTACCCTTGTAACTTGACCCCCACTTCTCCTTTTGGCGAGCATCTCTGGAGACCTCTCATTGGCACCCCGACCACCCACGTGCCACCTCTACTACCCACTCACAGCCTTGCACCACCCCTTGATCTCTGAAAAACTATCAGGTGACCTTTTATCATTACGCAACACCCACTCTTGTGACCTCTATTTGGCATAATGTTCTTTTCTGATGGCCTCCCCTTTGATCGATTTTCTCGGGTAATATCCATTCTTCTCTATGTAGGGTTTTTAGTTAGGGTTTCATTTGTTTAAGGTTTGATTTTCATGTTCTTTTCTCTATTTCATGATTATAGATTATTTATGGTTATTTTCGGTGTGATGGGAATGTGATTGGAGTTTCCCTTTGAAATTTGGGTGTTTCAACATCAAATGTAGGTGGTTCAACATATAAATATAATTTAAATAATTAATTTTCCTCATTTAATTAATTTATCAAGTTCATTAATTTATATGTGAATATTTGGTTTTCTTAATTTTTTTCATGTGTTGGATTTTTTTGTGACTTTTTCAATGAAATGAAAATTTGTGATGAATTCCCATGAATAGCCCTTTATTAGTAATTTTTTATTTTACGCAAGAGCTAAAAATTCTTTTGTTTTAAATTTATTGGTTTCTGTTTACCCTTAATAGTGGATTTTGAGTGGGAGTTTGTGTTCAAAGTCAGGTGATACCTCTTGGAGTTGTTTCATAAATTTTTATGTTGTTTATTAAATCTTTTAATGGGTGTGAAAAATGTATAGATTTTTTTGGTGTAAATATGTTTCCAAAAGTGGGGTTGACTGTGAAAATAAGGATATTTGTGTGTGTTCCTTGGAGTGAAAATAATTAGAAGTGTTTAATCATTTTTTTAGTAGTAAAAACGTAGTTTTTTTGGTACTTAAGGTGTGTGTATGTCAAAAAAGGATTTTTTTTGGGAAATATACCACTTTGAGCATGTTATCCTTGGTTTACATCAATACGTATTGTAAATAAATTTAAAATAAGTAAAGTATGTTTTGATATCGCTATGATGTATGGTTTGTTTTAATGTGGTTTTTCATACTTGAAACGGAGTGTGTTTTTGGTGAATACCTTAGATGTATTATTTTTAAATATGTTATAGATTGTTTAAGTGTTTATTTTTCTTATTAAATTATATGTGTAGTGTGTGGTCCCTATATTGTGGTTTGGAGTTACCGGGTCTAAATAGACTCACATGTGTGCACATAGGTAAATATATATATATGTGTGTGTGTGAGAGTTGTGGGGGGTCCTTTTTTATAGGTATATTCATCCATGGCTGTGAATATACATGTATGGGGCTAAGTATTCCCTAGTATATATATGAAAATTCACACTTAGGTGAGTCACGACTAGTATACGCATATAAGAATATGTTTAAGGATCCCAGGACATATCTTCATGGCCAAGAGAGAGTGTACATAGGTGCTAGGTGTCCCCACATGTTTGTGAAGGTGAATATACTTAGTTGGGGATAAATATATTTTAGTTAGAAAGCACCAAGAGCCGAGGCTGACAGTTTGGTTCCACCTTATGGTAGGTCCCCAATGACCATGCCTTTAATTTGAATTCCATATTTTCATTCTTGTTTTGAAAAACATTGTTTTATATTTATGTTATATACACATGCTAAGAAATATAGTTTCAGTTTCTAGAAATGGTTATGTTGTTGTTTTGTAAATTGAAATGTATTTTTAACGCCAATTTGTCTTAAGTGACTTTTCATAAAAGACATTCCCTAAGTTATTTTGAATTTGATATGAATATTTTTAAAGGCATTTGGACTACTGGTTGGTTAGTTATGAAAATTGTTAGTTGTATGTAATATAGCTTTTTTGGAATCTTAAGAAATGTTTATAAAGGGAAAACCCTTGTTTTAGAAAATGATGTGTTTCGTAAATAAAAAATCACCAACCCATGATATTAAGTATAATGGAAAACCTAGGTGTCTACATGGGAGAACATAGACTAGTATTCTAGATTATACATATGTGGTTTTCCCCGGTTTCTATTATGAGGATTGACGCTACAAAACTAACAAATCATTTTTAATGATTTGAGACCAATAGGTTATGGGTGTGTTTCCTAATTGTGGCTCATGCATGAGAATGTAGATTGTTGTGGTTCTGATGCCATGTTTCACTATGGTGAAAGGGTCCATGTTTTCCAACTAATATTAGCTTTTTGGGGATTTTCTATGGTGCTGGTGATGTGAATTCCATTTCATCAATTTCATACATGATGTATTAATTGTGAAAAAAATATTTTAATATAAATTTGGTTCCTATAATTTTGAAATTTTTATGCTTACTTGGAACATATTTTTATAATGTAGTGGGATTGAAATTAGTTACATGAAATTAAAAAAAATTTACCTGGGTTAGAAAATAATGAAAAACATTATTTTATTATGTCCTTCTTTAAAACTACCATATATTGGATTTCTTATAAAAGGCAAGAGCATAGGGTGTTGTTGTATCATGGAATTCCTACTGAGAATTTTTGTGTCCACACCTATTTTCATTTTCAATTTCTGGTTCCTATAGTTTTGGAACTCCCTTGGAGAACATGTATTTTATATTCTATGGTGACCCATAGGGTAACTTGAGGCATTTATCTTTGCATCATTTATTTATTTATTTTATTCTTTTTTTCATCCAGTTCATTCAGTTTATTCAATTTTATTTATACATTGTTTAGTTTATGATTATTTTTCTATATTTATCTAGGAATAAACATTCCCAACTGGTTTATTTTGAGGCCCGAAACTAGATTTTAGCCTGTGGAGTTTGGGAAAGCCCTTTGGTCCATGTCGCAGAGCAGCTCTGGTGACCAACCCGGGCTGGTTCGTGACAAAATGGAATCCGAGAAGGACTTTGTTATTTTTGGTCTTAGGTAACTTGGTGATTATGTATATAGGGACTCAAGATCTAGGTACATGAAAGACTTTATGAACCCTTTCCAAACTTGAGCCTCGAGTTTCTTTGGGTAGTTTGGGATTTAAATTGTAGTTCTATTCTTTTTCGTGTTGATAAATGTTGACATATTGATCAGGTATTATGTGATGAGCTTATTTGCAGTACCGACCCATGTAAAACCAGTGTGCATAATTCAATAATCATCATGTGGTGGATGCTCACTCGGATCATGGTTTTCTAAGACATGTTATCAGGGTGGAAAAGATAAAATTCCCTGATATTTGGATTTTTTATGTGAGTTATGTCTGGGATTAGTTTATAATGACTTGATTGGATTTCAAAAATGAAAATGGTTTATATAAAGCTTGTTTTAAAAATGGAATGTTTTTTTAGAGTGGAAAAGTGGTTTTAAAATGGATTTTTTTCTTTTAATGGATTGTGATGATTCAATGGAAAAAATGGTAGGTGTTTCAGAAATTGTTTTGGGATCATGAAAAAACATTTTGAAATGTGACTGGAAAGTGATTGGGAATTTCAAAATTGAGTATAATTAATGATATCTGTTATTTTGAAAAGAGTTGGGAATTTGTTCTTTTAGATGAATGATTTGTTTTGGAAATGAGTGGTTTCTGGAATTGATCCTTATAATTCTTACGACTGATCACATACATTGAGGTACGTATGTGGAATGTGTAAAATAATTGGTTACATGACTGGAGAGGTTCTGGAACTAGGACAAGTATATCTTTGTGTGAGACATCAGGAAATACCAATTGTAGATATTTAAGTTGTTTTGTGAAAATGGTTGTCAAAAAAGGAAATTTAAATGTTCGTAAAAGTGTGGGAGGAAATGTTAATGTTATCTTTTTGTGTTTGGTGTCCTTTTTCCTGGGATCTAGATTTTGAAATTCCAAAAATGGTGCTGAAATAGTGATTTGAGTTTGAGTTTTGTTTTTTGATTGAAGTGAAATATTTCGGTTTGTGATGAGTTTGGATTCAGATTTCCACCTATCATTTTTGAGTATACAGTCCAAGAAAAGTCAAAGAGGGTTCTAGTGAGCCAATTCTAGTTGTTCATTCTTCCCAGAATATTAATGGAATGGTGGAATTTAATTCTTTTCTATTTTTTCATCTCTTGTGGTGATCATGATATATGGAAGGAAACAGAATGGCTTGGTGAAATTGTTTGTGATTTCAGGTTATTGGGAACTCCCAATGGTATGAGTTCCAATGATGGTTCTTGTTCTTTGGATGGTTTAGATTTGGATCGGTGAAGGAGATAATATCAACGTTGTTGTATGACAGGCAACCTTGGAAGGTGTTTGAGTCCACATTCTTCTAATGGTTTATACCTAAGAAGGTGAAGTCATGGAAAGTGGCAGAGCACTTGGGTGTCCAGCAAGACCAACGAATTGTGAAGTCCAATACTTGGAATCTCAAGTAGTTGGATCTTTTTTCTCTAAAGATAACGTCGATGAATCGACTAATATTTATCTTGAGTAGGGTATTCTTCTGGAGTTCATGGACTGATTCTTTTTAGTGTTTAGGAAGGTTCCCCATCCTATGAGGATATTTAACCAGAAGAACCTTCTTCAGACCATTATTCTTGTTAGTTCCATATTTTAATAGTTATGGAACTCTATTGTTTGATTCTAGTATAATATATTTGATTACATTATGTCTATTTTTCATCAACCTCTATAGGTGAATCATTTGTGTGGTCGTTTGGTAAACTTGGATAGGTTCTTCTGGAAGAATATATAGAAGGAGTCTCAACTTAAGGATGTCATCTCCTAACTATGGAACATTAGATGCTTCAAGGTATCTGAGATCCAACCACAGATCTTAGATTAAATCCATTCACGCAGTCCATAATCATTGGGTCTGGGGCACCATGGTCGAACATTTTTCTCCAGTGTTTAAATAGGGATGATTTAAATTTTTCTATTGCAGCTCCCTCATCTATGAAGGTTCTGTTTTTCTGTAAGAGGCACATATGTCTCTTTTTCTAGTTGTGAAATGTTTTCTTTGAATACCCCACATTGGTTGTAAAAATATGTGGTGATCAAATCGTCTTGTAATTCTAATAGTCAAGCCTCTTAAATTTCGTCTTTGAAGGTATTATTTTATGGTTGTGAGTCTCTAGATGATTGTATCTATTCTGGATAGCTCCTTCTGTGGTTTATTCATGTTTTAGGATGTTCTTGTTTAGGAGATACATGCATCTTGGGAAATAATTGATAAGGGTTTGGTCTGTCATTTGGTTTTGTTTCTTTCGTTGGGAATCCATTAGGTGGGGGTTTGGTTAATGTGGTGATTTAGTGGGTAATATTTGTAGGTTTTCCTGTATCAGTCCACGATAATTGGAATAATACTGTTGGTTCTTAACTGGTGTAAAGACCCAATGTGAATATTTTTGTTCCTTCTTCATGAGTTGGTGTGTGTTTGTGTTTTTGTTTGTGTTGGCAGTTTCCTCTTAGGATCAAGTAAAAATTTCCACACTTTCCCATGCTGAGAGTCTCAAAATTGGTTGTGCTAATCAGGTTCTTATGGTGTGGGAACCCTATTTATTTCCTAATTTCTCATATCTTTTAATTTTCCCATAGAGATGATTGGGTGTTACTGATGGAGTGAAAAGTCACACTGAGGTCATGATTATGATGGCCTTGTTCAGTTTTATTCTTGCGTTTGATTCTTCATTTGGATTGGTGATTTTCTAGGGGATGATTGTTTTCATAGGGGAGAGTGTTGTCACACATCGACCCTAATTTAGTAATTATTTAATTATATCTTCTTTTCATTGGATTTTCACATCAAACTAGTTTTAAATTTTAAAATTTTGGTCTCTCAAGTCGGGGCGCATGGTTGGCTCACGATTTGACCACCATGCAACCAAATTGTGCACGGTTTCCATGATTTTGTAACTTAAAATAATATGGAAAAAATAAAATAAAATAATAATAATTTTTTAATAGTAATAATAATTAAAATATTATTATTATAATTTTTATTATTATTGTTAGTATTTTTATTATGTAATTATTATCAATATAAAAATAATATATAATTAATAATAATAATATTATTATTATTTTCATGACCCAACCTGAGAAGCCCTAGAGTCGGTGTGTTAATAAACATGGTGTGTAATTTTTTTTTAAAGTTGAAATGATGATAAATTACACATCATGTTCCATACAGAGGATCTTTACAGTTTAGGTTCTAGAAAACACGATACAAATATTACATTTCATCAGGATAGAACGTAAAATTCACCATAATTTAACCACCACACAGTGTAACTCAAATCCTATAAAAATAAATTGAAAACATAGGGTGAACATGAGAATTCTTAGTAAAGGCTTTTTTAAAATAATTTTTGAAATAAAACCTTTTATGAAATTCCCTATAAACTATTCATAAAAAAAATCATTAAAGAAAATTGCATTACATGAATCATAATATAATAGTTTTCCAAGAATTACTTGATAACGTTTTAAGGGAAATTAACGGGGCTACATGAAAACATATTCTAAACAAAATAATTCTTTTACAATATGAATGGTGTGCTACATATTATTTAGGAGATAATTAAATCATGCAAAGGGAATTATTCTAGGTTTATGATACAAAATTTACTCATTGAAATAGTACATGATAAGAGTTGCGCTTAAACAATGTCAAAATTGATTTATCACATAAAATTCACATAAAAATATATCTTGTAAACTACTATCATTTTAATAAATGTTCAACAGATGGGTGCGGGATAAACATCATGTCAAGTGCATTTATTCCTTCTAATACTCATATGTACATGCTCTAAACCAAGAATATTCTACTTGTCGAATAATTACATGGTTAATTAAATATTATAAACATAATGAGGTAACGAATAATTCTAGACTATGTCATGAAATCATGTTAAGACATAAAACTCTCTGTCAATGCCACGTGCCAAGAACATTATTTTTCCAAGGCCTCCTTCTGTGAATTGATTCGTCACATGAGACCTATCGATGCAGTGAGGGGATATAGCAGGCCCCACCCAACACATTCTATGTTCAATACATTCCTCATTTGTCCAATTAAGGGAATATATTCCATGTGTCCCACACCACATTGAATACATAATTTATCATTTCATATATTTCCATGGTGTCCAATTCCACTTTGAATAATTTAGTTATTTTTAATGAATTATCATGATATTCCAGTTAATATTTAGATAACAATTTTATCAATGATATGTAAAGACTAGTAAACATTATTTTTGTGTATGATAATGATTAAAATACTTAACTAATGAATGTATTGGGTTGTCCAATAAAATTATAATTTCTGAATTTTCAAAATCATAGATTCGTATAAATTGATTCTTAATAAAAAATACTTTGCATTTAATAAAAAGATAAATGTGTTAGTTAATATGTAGATATATTAAATCATAAGTTCTATAAACTAACATTCTATTATTGTCGCAGTTTTATCAGGAAATAAAACATTAAGTGAGAATAACATGATAACATGATTCTACACATTCTTTTCTTCCTCTAATACAATTTTTTTTATTATAGCATACTTATTAACAAATATTTGTTAGACAACTCAAGATTAATAATTAAAAGAATCATACAAATATTAATTTCATCCAGACATTAAATAATTCATGTTATCTATCACTTGAAATTAGGTTTTTGAAGTCATAAGATCCACACACACACATATCCATATCCACAATGTGAGTGTATGAGTTTTACATATACGAGACCAGGTTTAATGATCCCTTAAAATTAATGAATACTAAATAACATTATTTAAACTCAAATATCTAGGGATTGAGAATGAAAATTCATGTTTGGTATAAAATAAATAACTGTATGGACATACAAATATAAAACTAAAGTTTTTCATAATAAATAAAAATATATTTGAACCGAAAACATTTTTCACATTCAAGTATTTATTTATAGATAGAAAATCATGTTTAACAACATAAAACAGATTTGGATTTGAATTATATGTATATGTCTAAATATACACTATGTTTATATTCGGGTTTACATAATCAAAAACCGTGTTATTTGAATCCTTATATCATTATCGAACATAGGAATATTAATACAAAGAAACTTTTATCCCTTTAAAACATAGAATCACCTTAGAGATAAAATATATACTTCTATAAATATACAATGTATAAACATATAAACAAGTGAATGGGTTATGCATTTCAAAACCAAACAATCATTTCTTGCACTAGATCAACATTGATAAATAACATTTAGAAATCCAGAATTGATTCAGGATGGAAAACTATATGTATATATATATATTTATGAACATATACATATACATATATACATAGTGTGTTTATATATTAATATATATTGTTTTTTAATTGGAAAGACAAAGAAAAAAACCCCCCTACTAGCTCAAGGATGAGTTGGAATCAAGAAGAGATTTGTTGGAGGCTTGATAGGGTGAAAACACTTGGGGTTATGGGGTAAAAGTTCCCATGTTCACATTCATTTAAGGATTTTTATAACCAAAATCAGAAATATGTAAATAGTGGAATAGTAAAAGTTTGATGTCCAAGTTCAAATTCCCAGCCTGCAATATTAAAGTATAGAAAAAAAATTAAATTAACATGATTAATATTTGAATGGCTACAATAGGATCAACCCAAAAGTCAACTCCAGAAAAAAATTCATACCTACTTGTGACATAAAATCTTTCTGTTGATGCAGACTACAAAATAGAATATATAAATTCTATAATGAAATATTTATTAGCCATATATATTTAAAATATAATGACATTTAATGATTACATATAAAACAACTATAGGTGGGTCTTAATCGAACTCAGTCCACAAAACATCAACAATTAGAAAAAGTTTACACTATTAAGCCACTCAGTAATAAAATCCTATATAAGAAAAAGATGAACAAGATACTGACAACAAATCGAAGATGATAAGGATGTGCGACAATAGTCTATGGAATCGATTATAAAAAGGTTCGGACACCTAAAACAATAAATAAAACACCAACCCGCATCTGCACTCTTCGAACTTGTCGACCGGTGGACTGCTCGACCCGGACCACCGCCATGCCTCCAAGGCCGAAGCCCTAACATGACGAATCCCAAATGTGATGTCGCTCGACCTCAACTCCCCATGATGCCCTGGTGGAGCATGAACCCCAAAACCTCTCCCTCGACTCCCTTTCCTTGTGACACGACACCCGAAGATACCCCTGTTGAGCGTGATCATCACAGCCACTCCCACTAATCCCTTTCCTCGAGACTCGACACCCACAACCTCCCATAAACCCTCAGCACAACCCACCTCCATTCTAAATTTATATCCTATCTTTTCTCTATATTCTTTTATAATTATTATATCAATATTTTAAAGCAATTACAATTTATAATTATTATTATTAATCTTATTATTTGAATAAAAAGTTAATCTTAAATCAAAACTTTTATAATGTATAATTTTATAAAAATAATTTAATCTTTCCAAACTATCATCTTATTTGAAAATTGAATTTTCTAAAATTTTGTTATATTTATTTAAAAAAATATTTTTTTATAAATCAACTATATTTTATAACACAAAATGTCATTCGTGTTGGTATAATTCTATCATTCTATTTTAATTATTATAAATTAAAATTATTTTATTAAAACATTTCTTAATATTAAATATGTTATAAAAACTTAATCTAATAAAAAATTATAAATTAAATTTAATATCTATTACTTCAAATATGTTCATATTTTCCATAATATATGACACCCCTATAACTATTCATATGATAAATTACATATTAAAATAGTGATTTTTTGAAAATTAATGTCGTTAAAATGATTGATATTATTATTAAAACATACAATACATTAAAATAATATTTTTCAACGTCATGTTTAAACACAATATCTAATTAAAATAATATTAAAATTTTATAATAGTATTAGTTTTTATTAGAATTATAATTTCATATAATGAAAAATTATTATATATTTATATATACATTATATTTTTGAAATCAAACAATAAAAAAAGTTTATTTGAATAATTTTTATTTAAAATATTTTTTAATAATATGATGATAATAAATTCTATTTAATTATAAAAAATAATTATAATTAAACAATATTGATTTTTCATTATTATTTTAATGAAAAATGGCTTATGAAAATTTTAATATATATATATATATATCAATTTAATAAAACATTTACGGTCACAAAATTAGAAAACAACGCTCTTTATTAGATACTAACAGCTATAAAAATTACAATCATATGTATTTCCAAAGGTAAAGAAGACCCTTATAAATACATGTTTATGTTATTTCATTCCTCTATGTAGGTTTGTCCTATAGAGATAGTTCTCTATATCTGTTTGATGGTTAGTTCATGTGACCTTCTCTTAATGATTACATTCTTCACTACTTCTGGACCAAGGGACGAGGGCTACCTGCTTGGTCTCATCATGGTGGTGGGGGGTCATGCAGTGGTGATTCTCATACATTCAATTAGTTTCTTAAGATATATATGGTCTTTTGGCCTTGATGTAATGTAATCGTTTCAGTGTTGAAATGAATAAAAATCCCCGGTTTTTATTTTAAAAACATTTTTTGGATAACATGAAACTTAAATTAAGTAAAAACATAAATTATTATTATTACACATGAAATAGGTTTGTGGTGTCACATTATACACCTCTTAAAATAATAGTGCACACAAAATTCCAAAACATTCCTACAAATCCACTAGAAAAACCAATTAGACAATACTCTTGATGTCCCTTCACAAAGTCCACCATCGCAAATGATCAACTATCATCCTTAGGTGGATTCGCAAATTATTTTCTAGTTCCTCGGCCTGATTATCCCATATACACCATATGTAGTTAGGATCAACCATATGCATAACACATTCGGGTTTCCAGATGGAGTCATGAGAGGTGTGGAGATCAGTGATTTCTAAATGAACTGTCTCTGTATAGATCCGTTGGGCCACATAATTCCTTGGAGTTTTAAGGTTGTTCAGAATCCCATACATAGTAAAACATAGTACATGGAACAAATATGTTTCTCGATGGTCTCCCTTCAATGTAGCTTCTTGAAACATTGACAAAGCTCATTAGTTCTTGGACGAAGTGAAACCTAGGAAGAGACCATCGCAGTACTTCCCTATATTCCTATACTCTACAAATTCTTCATTTTCATTAACGTTATAGAATTAGATCTATCCGTTGTAGTAATGGAGTATATTTCATTGATCTAATCCTGATAGAGTGTTTTTCAATATAGACATAGGATCTCAAAATGGTCATTGTCTTTGGAACATGACTTAACGATTATGGACTCATGTAATTTAGTGGGAAGTGATAAGAGGTTTCATGGTAAACTCATGCCTTCCATTTGAACATTTTAAGGCTCTTGTTTGACTCAGTAAGGCATAACCATATTAAAACAGAGATATTTTTTTTAAACCATATGAATTTACCAAATCATAAAACATTATATTATACATTGAAGACAATGTTCATGAAACTTGAGGTGCTACATATTTATTTGATACCTCTAACAATCTCACTGGCACAGACATCCTGACGTCTACTATGATGTACTTTCAATGGTCATACTAGTGTCAATGATTTCCCTAGTTCATGATTTAATAGATCCCTACATTTTTTCCAATCTCTTTGACCTCTTGGGGATAAATGATGCACGAAAAAATTTGATCATTCACAGGTGAAAATATAATGATCTAGGAGAGAAAATCATGATATGTATAATTATGGGAGACATCAGTATAAACATTATGTATATAAAATTAACGAGAAGTCTCATCCATAATAATTTCTATGTCTATAACTTGACCAGAATGACCATATGTCAACATATATCAAAGATACACTGCTCAAAGGTCACCCTCTTGTACAACCTATTTGAATTCCTCTAATGATTAATAATTCTCATCTAGTTTAAAAGATTTAAATAGACCCTCAATGTACGTTACCTTACATGAATGTAATGGAAATTAAGAATGCATCGTAAGGAAATAGCCGAAGTCTGATCTATAATGGTGTTGAAGTATCGAAGGAGAGTCTGATACATGGTAGAGGTGTTTACATGAAAAAAAGGTTTTTTAAAGTCTCATAGCCATCTAAACCTGTCTTGGAAACTATAGACTCTAGTATTTATGTTGGAAGATATAGAAGACTTGTTTCATTTTCCATATAAAAATTTATAGAGGAATGATACTTCATAAGAAATAATAATTTATTTAATGTTGTTTTATTTTATAGGTTTGTCTAAAATGATCATATGATACCAACTATCACTCCGCAATCCCAGAATCCCTAGATTCGGTGCATTAATAAACATGGTGTGAATTTTTTTATAGACTGAAACACTGATAAATTACACATCATGTTCCATTGAGAGGATCTTTTTAGTTTTGTTTCTGGAAAACCAAATTCAAATATTACATTTCATCAGTAAATAATGTAAAAGACTCCACAGTGTTTTCATAATATAGTGTGACTCAAATCATAGAAAAATAAAATAAAAACGTAGGGTATAATATAAATTCCCAGAAAGGTGGGATTTAAAATAATTCATCAAATAAAACCTTTTAAAAAACCATTCAAAATATGTATAAAACATTTTTTTAAGAAAAATGCATTACATGAAGCATAATATAATTGTTTTCCTAGAATTACCAGTGAACGTTTTAATGCACATTAACATGGCCACAATGAAACATGTTTCATACATAAGAATGCTTATACAAAATGGTTAGTGTGGAATATATTATTCAAAAGTAAATTAAACGATGAAAATTTAATTTAGAAATGGTTCTGATACAAAATTTAATCATCGAAATAATACATGGTCAGTGTTGCACACAATGATAGAATTAATTTATCACATGAAATGAACATTATAAAATAACTAGAAAACTACTACCAATTGTATTAATATTCATGAGGCAAGTGTCAAATAAACATCATGTCATGTGCATTTACTTCATCTGATACTCATATGTACAATCTCTTATCCCAAGATATTTTACTATTCAAATATTCACTTGTTTAATTAAATAATATAAACATAATTATGAAATGTTTAATGCAAGACTGTGTAAAGGCCTCGTGCCATGATCGTAATGTCTCGTTCAAGGCTTTCTTCCAAGACCATTAATTTTCCATGGCCTCGTTCCATGACCTGATTTGTCTCATGAGAACCATAGTTTCACTGAGGGGATATAGCGGACCCCACCCAATGCTTTCTAAATCCAATAAATTCATCGTATGTCCAATTAAGGTCATATATTCAATTTGTCACATACAACATTGAATATTTAATTTCACATTTCATATTATTCAAGGTGTCCCATAACACTTAGAATAATTTAATTCTTTTTAATAAATTATATTGATATATCTATTAATATTTTGATATCAATCATTTAAATTACATGAAAAAACTAGTAAACATTATTTGTGGGTATGATAATGATTAAAACCCATAAGTGACCAATGGATAGGGTTGTCATTGTAGGGTCCTCAAAAATCCGCAAAGGAGATTCTACCCAAATCCCCCAAATAATTGCGGAAAAGAATAGAGAAAATCCAAAGAAGGGACACAAGAAGGACCAGTCCACGGATGACTCCGATTAAAGTGCGATGCGGCCAGGATCTGTGAAGCCCCCCCCCCCCACCATCCTCGAACCATTGTCATTCGCGAAATAGAGGTGGAGATCCACTGCGGTCGTGAGGCATGATGGGCGCCAATCCGGTTCACCATCATGAACCGCCCCAATCGTGGACCGCGTTGACCGGTTCAAGCCGTATCCACTGTCGTTCATAGAATGGAGGAAGAACCCTCAGTGGCCGCGAAGAACTCTCTGAGTTCGGTTCGTGGTGGGGGGGGGAGAGAAGTGCTCAGTACCTACTGCAAATTACATAATGACCAATTCTGTTGTAACCCGAGTATTTGGTCATGGGCCTCCGCAAAAGGTGTCGCATGACCATAGATACATATCATTCCCCACTCTATAAAAGGAGACTGAGGGGGAATGAAAAAATAATTCTCAGGGTCGGAAGACTGGGATTCGGAGGAAGAGGATTCAATGGAGATCGATCAGACGCGGTGGAAGGATTTCGAAGGAAGAGTTAGAATTTCGCAAACAGCGAGGTTCCAGTTCGCGAACTAGAGTAGGTATAATCATGGGAATGAAATAACAAGGAATCGAAATGTATAATAATTTTGTGAACCGTGAACTTAAAATGACATAAAAAGAGAATACTGCGAACCATATCCCCTCCGCGGATGCACTCCCTGCGGACCAGGGTGTTTATGGCTCTTTTCAGATCCGCTGCACCGCGTAGCTCCCTCCGACGAGGGAGAAGCCTCGACTAACGAACCACCGATCAGCGCCGACCTTGGCCGCCACTCTTGTGTGAAACCCCTCGCGTACCATCCATATACACGGGCTGAACCATAATTCACAAACCATCCTGGTTCGCAAGATGCCAATCAGTCCGCAAACCATCCTGGTTCGTGGGCGACCTCTCAGTTCGCGGACCCTCCTTGTTAACGGATGACCTCTCAGTCTGCGAACCCTCCTTGCTCGCGGATGGACTCTCAGTCGGAAGGCCACCCTAGTTCACGGATGACCTCTCCAGCCATGTATCACTTCCCTATGCGATGGGAACCACCGCCTACACCCCTGTATTGTCTTCCAAACCTTCAGAGTTCCCTTTCCTCAACCCAGATAAAATACTTCCAATCCGGCCCGATCCTCCACAACCTCCTCATTGGCATACTCATCGGCCAAGGGACGAGGCCTCTACCAGAGCCACTGAATCCGCATGGTGTAACCCTCGGGCGCATCAGCGCACCATTTTGAGTTCACATACCCACGATAAATAGAGGTGAAGGGGTTTCCCTAACCCTTGAGCAGATTCTCGAAGCATTCTTGGGTTCACATTCCCACGGTAATGTGAAGTCTGAGCTTGGGAATCCCCTTTCTTCCCCTCCACTTATTAAGGGCTTCTCGGGGATAGTAAAATACCCATCAGAAGGAAGCCCTCATGCACTGTAAGAGAGGAGATGGGCACATGAGCACCCCCTTTCCCTCTCCTGTTGTGCTTTGTCGCCCATGGGCCGGCTCAGATTGTAAGCTCCAATATATCATCACGGGACAACCTCATGCATAAGCCCCACTCCCCTTCTCACGGACGCACCTCTCGCAACTTGATCCTCTGGTCCCGGATGACTCTAGTTTCTCACACCGAGCATGAATCACGTGGGCTTAGAGTATGCATTGACCATGACATCCTCTTATGGGTCTCATCAGAGTGTTAGCCCCAATACATCCCCCCTAAGCATCCTCAGAGTGTATGCCCCAATTCATCACCCAGGGGCTCCACACAGTGTAATCCCCAATCCATCATTCCAGACAGCCTCAAAGAGTAAGTCCCAAGCCGATGCGAACTATGTGGACTTTGATCCCTGCCTCCTAGGCTAGATATGTAGGAATCCTCCAAGAGGTTCAAGCCCACCACCTAGTTGTTCCGATAACCTTCATGTCAGTTTGACATTGTACTACATGATGATAAACTCTACATGAGATCTACATGGACTTTGATCCATGTCCCCTAGTCAGGGTATGTTGGAATCCTCTATGAGGTTCAATCCTAACAACCGGTCGATCTGACTATCTTCGCATCGGTTCACCGCGCCACTCCTAGTGCCGCCTCAATGAGTTCCGACTAGTCAGGATCATTAATACAATGAGGGATGGTAAACCTTGAGCATAAATGATTTCGAACCACAGCGTTCAACTAACCATTGCCCGCCAGGGTTAAATCCCTGGATACTATGTTTGGGTATAAACCAAAGATTCGTGAACATATGAATACGTCTTAAATCTATAAGAGAGTCCCAAAATAGACAATAATTCCCCCAAAAAAGGGTGCGATGAGCCCAACATCCCATCCTCTCGACCAATGTGAGTTCTTACGTGTCGCTGGTCAAACCATCCGGCAAACGCCTGCCTTTGGAAAGCAGGTCCACGTGTCATTGGATAGAGAACCGTTGGGCGTTTCGAGACTGAAACCCGGAAAAAAATGGTGTAACCGACATGAATCTTTAACTAAGAATGATGGATTTAACTTAATCCTACCATGTTCCCCCCTTTTTACGCACAAGGAGGGCCATGCATGGTCATTAACTATGCATGGGATCATGAGATGCTGCTTTGATGGGTTTTCTTCTTGTATTTTTTAAAATGTTTTGCAGGTACTACACATAACTCCCTTCGATCCAATGACATTGCAAAGGAACTCGCAAGCGCATGCTTCCAACAACACTATGACCGGACGTCCACACCAACGGAGGACCCCATCACCTACCCAACATCTTCTACGTTGGGTCTCAGATGCGCTGATCTGAGAGTAACACGTGAATGGTTCTCTCCCAACAGTGGAGGCGGCCATGTAAGCCCTCCAATCTGCCAGGACTCGCGGGTCGCCTGCCCAGCAGCGGCCACAAAGACAGATTTAGACAACCCCTGTTTTTGTCTCCAACTATTTCAGGAGTCTATCCCCAGAACGGGACAATGCGTACCTCCCTTATCTTAGGGAGTAGGATGAGGTTGACGTTGAGGACGTCATCCCCACCGAACAGGGGTTCCGCTCCAAGGTCCCTGTCAGCAGATGTCATCGCAGTCACGCCACGATTCAATATCCTCACATTGAGGAGGATGTCTCCATGAGGATTCAGGCCCACGCTCCCTGAGCTCTGGCCCCTTGGACTGCACGACTAGGGCGGAAGAAGTACAATCAGGGACCGGTAATTACCCCAGTCCCTAAGGAGGAGCTCTGTTGCCCAGCCACGGAAACATACCACAAACATGCACCTACACCTGTTCGATCCTCACGATCCCACCATCCAGACATGTAAGCATCGTACAAGCCGGCACACACCCCCGCTGAGCTCCATCAAGCCCATTGCTCATGCAGGATGGCACTTACTCGGCATGCACCTCTCCCTACCCAGGGTCATGAAGCCCACCAACCTGACGTGGTGGCGACCCGACACCTGCATGACCAGCTCCTAGTAGTTTCTTTTGATGCCCACCATCCTGATATGCTAGCGATCAACAAGGCCTGCCACCTAGATGTGTCGGCAACTCATAGGTGGGAACGTCCCCCCGCCAACAAAGGCAACATACTCGATACGGTGTGAAATCAATATATACAATGCTAGATCCCTACAGATGCATGTAAAGTCCACCACCCCGATGTGGTGGCGAACGAAGAGATAAACCGGCGTATCCCAATACAGGGGTAGATTCGTTCACCATCCCCGACATAGAAAAATTGTCAGTACCCACTGACCACCGGAGGACCGGAGTAGGATATTCCTACTTCGATACCGGAATTGTACTTCATACCCATTCCAGCCAAATATGTCTCTCTACATATCGTGGAAATGATGGAGGAGCGGGTATCGATCCCAGATCATATCTTGCAGACTTACCAGAATGTAATTACATCAGCGGAAACAACAAGGACTTGGGCCCGTGATCCCATCTCCCCAATTGAGGCCACTCATCTAAGAGACGAGATATCCACCTCGGAGTAGATCTGCATCCATGCTTCTCCTTAATAGGGTCACCGGCCATATTCCATGACGCAAGGGAAACCGGATCGAGCAGCTTCACTTGTTCCAACTAGGGGACACCCGTCCATCATTGTTGATGCTCCAGAGCAGACATATATCCATGATAAAAGTCAAAATGTTCGTCAGCGTATCCTGAGAACATCACAAACCCAATTAGACAGATACCCAATGGTGAAGGCCGTTATCAACAACAAACGGTCCTGGCTACCCACAAGAAAGCTCCCCGAACGCGCCGAAGGTAGTCAGAAAATAAAGGGGGAGTTTACAACTCTGCTCTGCAGGAAGCTGGGGTTCCCAACGCCGCTAAACACACATCACATGCTCAAAACCTTGCCCACCCATTACCATATTATGGGAGTGGAAGTAGCAATTGCGAAGGTCCTCCTCGCAATGTCTCTACCAGCAGCTCTGAATGTCCTCCCCAGAGCACCCGTGGGGGCCTCCCATGCGGGCATATAACGATCGATCAAAAGAGCCCCTCTTTGGATGAGATTAATGGAAACCATCCACGTGACCAGAAGATCGAGCAACAAGAAGGTCCTCTAATTGATGTGGTCCACCCTGAAGTTCTTCCCTTGGGTATACACTGTAATCACTCTCCATGTAGTGGGACCATAGATTATGATAGTAGTCCTCGCTATCATAGTCGCAACTATGGAGGCCCTCCCCGCAGTGACATCTCATCATGGCAAGAAGGTCCTCCCCTTGTCGCCGCCTGCCCTGAAGGTCCTCCCCAGGGGTTACGCTGCAACGACACTCCGCACAGCTGGGTATCAGATCACGATGGTAGTCCTCGCCACCATAATAATGAATGTCCTCCCCGTAGATACGTCAAGAAACGAGAAGGCCCTCCCCTCATTGTGGTACATTCTGGAGGCCCTCCCCAGGATGTATCCCGCAGATATTCTCCATGCGGAAGTAGTAATTGTAGTCCTTGCCATTACCGTAGATGTGATGGTAGTACTCTCCACCACAACCACCATTGTGAAGTTCCTCCTCCCATTGTCCCCAAGAAACAAGAAGGTCATCCCCTTGTTGCTGTGTGTCCTGAAGGTCCTCCCCATGATGCACATCGAATGTCAAGCCATGATGGTCATCCTCACCATGATGGAAGTTGTTGAAACGGTCCTCCCTGTAACGACGCTATGCTCCCAGAAGGTCCTCCCCTTGTTGCGACACGCCTTGGAGGTCCTCCCCATGGTGTGCATTACAAAATTCCTCTATACAGTGAAGCATTAAGCAGTAAAGGTAGTTCTCACCATTACGACCTCTATTGTAGAGGTCCTCCCCGTGATGGCATATCATATCAACAGTAAGGTCCTCCTCATGCCGAATCAAGCACCAAAAAGCCCTCGTATGCTGAGGTACTCAAAAGGAAAGGATCAAGCATGTCAGATTCCCAGTTATTCTCTGACGAAATCCTTCTACAATCAAGAGATAGTCTAGGGCCACATTCATCCTCTGAACCACCCCAGAATCGCCCATATGACAATTCAACAACTACCGGTCCCACTACCTCTGACAACAATAACAATGAGAATCTCAGTTGTGCTGACTAGGTAGAGGAGTCACTAGCAGAGGATTATATCGATATGATGCACCTAAGGAAACGACTGGCCAGGGATGATATACCAGTTATGTTTTGGCCTACGGCCACCTCTCAATTTAATATACCCAGAGAGTTTTCAGAATAATGCGTGCATGGAATCCACCATAATATATGGACAACCCTCCGTCGACTGAAATCAATCTTTCAGCCCTACAACAGGTAAGTCGACCACGTCAAGACAATAGGGGACCTCTTGCATCACATCGACCTGGAAGCTCTTACTTCAACACGACAACAGCGACCCGAAAGGTGTAAAGGAAACATGGAGATAGCCTGCCTCCATACGCTGCACCAACTGCACCGTCTCATCGGTGATGCTCCAACGGGAGTCCATATTAGGGGATGTGGAGAACATGGAGCTCTGCATTTCACTCCCCCCCCCCCCGCCCAGAAGAACCCGTTCGGTATGGTTTCTTGCAATGTCATCACGTCAAGATGGAAATCAAGTGGCACCCCTGTTCAGGAAAGGCAACACACCCAACAGATTCAGGCCTTGATTAAGTCCCATATGTGTTAGGCCCGACGAGAACAATCCATTCAAGAAATCATGAATTAGGCCACTGAGAGCTTACAACAGGCCTCTCGCCTAAGAGAGGCCAATCAGTGATCTTTTCCTGCCTCCCCAGAAGGGATTTATCCACGGGTTAATTCAGCACCAAATATGGTTCACCCTTGAATGGGGGTACATGAGATCAGGCAGGTCACGATAGCAGTAGCCACTGCCGTAATCCAGGGTCAACCCTATCCTGTAGGTATGGGGGCATTTTTAACAACAAATTCCCTCATTAGACCAATAAAACTGGGAAGAGACTTGATGTCCAAGGAGCAGAGCCAACCCCAGCCCTCGGGGATGGGGACATTGTTACCCCCTGAACAACAACCTCCCCCAAGAGAATCAGTGTTCTATCGTCTAGGGAGGGTAATTAGAAGAGGAGTTCCCCATCCTATCCTTTCATTTGAATCATCATCCTCTCCTAGAGGAAGGTTCACCGTAAGGTGGCATCAAAGAACTCTCTGTATCACCCTTCGTCAAGAAGTCTGAAGGCAATCCCAGGACACAAAAGGGAAGGCCAGTAGAAGATGCGGGATATCCTATTCCCATTTGGAAAATGAAATCCCCTCCACGCTGTGATATGCATTCATCAATGCCATAGAGGCTAACCCCATGGGTGACATCGTGGAAAATGAAAATCCGGATGGATTGGGAGACAACTGTTCCAGTCAGGATACGACTCACAGTAAACCACCAGGTGTGCACACCTGGAACCAGAGGGCCGCCCTAAATATGTTCGTCCTTCCAGCCAACCCTCCTCCTCCTACCCAGCGAGCTTCCAACAGGGATAAGAATAAAGGACTTGTTACCCTTAACCTACCTCCTTCTCTGGACAATGATGATCCACTCACACTCGAAGAGAGTTTTTCTCGACAGGAAGAGGAGATGAAATAATTGAGGTGGCTTAACGCAAGCTACTCCAGAGGAACCACCTTATTGAATGTGCGTCCATGGAGGAACCACATCATTCACTCCTACCAAGTGCACCTCAAAGTATAAGGTTTTCACCAGCAAAAAAAAACATATTCAGGGCTCCCATCCAATGAGGCTCCCGGCCCGTCAAACTACCTAAACGTAGATTCAGATGAACACCAAGACTTCCCTCTACTTAGGAAAAAAGCAGAGCGAGTACACCTGAACCATCTGAAGGTGCAACAAATGGCACACACACCCTTGGTGCCGACCAATCCGGATCCTCATGCAGTGCCTCAGGCTACGCCTACCCAGGACCGGGCCCAATAGGATGTAAACTAGGGTCTCACCAACATCATCAAGGCACTAATAGCTTGATTGGAAGCGATGGAAGGTCAACGCGCTCCGATACAGACCAAGAGGAAACCCTACCAAGATTGGGTGACCAACACACCACCTCCACCCAATTTTGGGAGCCCTGTATTCCCTATCTTCAATGGGTCAGGCAATCCGGAACAACATGTAATGCACTACACATCCTATTGGGACCCTATGATAGGAACTCCGGAACAACAAGAAGTAGTGAAACTAAGATGCCTCGTACGGACTTTGCAAGGATCTGCCTTCATTTGGTATATGAGTCTACCAGCCCAATCAATAAAGAGCTGGGAAGACCTTCGGCAACAGTTCATGTTCCACTTCAGCTCAGAATTGCTTAAAACAACGGTCAGTGATCTCATGAACTGCAAGTAGAGGTAGAATGAGAGGGTCTCATATTTCATCGCCAGATGGAAAGGTATGACCTATTCTATGAACATGCCAATTCCTGAAGATGAGATGCTATCCATATGAATCGATAATCTTCGAGATGATTCGCGAACACCACTCATACAAGTGGAGTGCACCACTGGCTTCTTCCATCTCTTGGCCATCTCCCAGAGAATTGAGGACTCCCTACAGCGGACTAATTCAAAGTCCTAAACAGCCTCACAGGCTCCTGCGAAAAGAGCCCCTAGAGATGAAGCGTCCACTGTCACAATAAAGCCGGCCCCTATGCCCGCTCCACCGCTCAGGCCTCCGCCAAATCATCAAGATCCTCGTCCATATCAGCGGTCGCCTCAGCCAAGATGGAACGATCTACAAGGATCGAAGAAGAACCGGTTTGAGGAACGAAGAAAAAAAGTATACTCATTCTGGGATAATCAAGTAAGCGGCTACTTCATTGCCCCCATGAACTGCCACTTTCTCTACCTCCCGGAGCCGAGGAAACCTGAAGAGGACAGCCGCGATGACAGGCCAAGTTACTGCCCCTACCATCAAATGTTGGGACACAATATATGTTAGTGATTCGTCTTCAAGTACCTCCTGTAGAGGATGGTAGACTCTGGGCAGGTCGAGCTGGGACCACCCCCAGCACATGTGGAATGTATCTCTACCACTTGCTCCGACAAAGAGGAGGGGTGGCAGAAAGTCACCAGCAAGAAGGGGTATAAATTCGATGACTGGGTGACTCGGAATACTATCAACCGAGCCCACGGAATACTCCGATCTCAGCTACGGTAGCCGGTGTTGCCAGCAATAGCACCTGACGTTGAACAGACGACAGCATCGGCTTCACAATCCTTCACTAGCTGGTTATCCGGGCGGAGTAGAAGAAAGAAGCAATCACGAGAGGAGCAGTCCACAACAGGGCCAAAGTTAGTCCCGACCTTGGCAGATTATATGCTCTCAAATTTGTCGCCATGGGAACCGACCCACCAAACGACACCTTCAGGGACAATCGACCAGGTTGACCTATCAGATGATGAAGAGCCAATATTTGGTTCTACTAAAGTCATCCATCATAGGGAATCATTCCCTAATGAAGGGTATGGTTACGAACCCTAGTTCCCTGCACAAGGAGCTGAGAGGAAGAATTGGAGAGGTATGGGATACCAGTGGAGGCGCAGCCGTGGCCGAAACCAACCCTATAGTTGGACCCCGGTCGAAACCATTAGTATCGTGGAAACCCGTGAGAGATCCCTTCAACGGACTCAGTAAGAGAAGGAATTCCCCTCCACCTCCGCAAGCAGACACTCTGGCCCTGCTGTTCTACGATACCCACCAGAGGAGGAGCAAGTGTCTTACCGCCTAGTGCGCACAAACAGACTAGCCGGACCACGTCCTCAAAATGTGGGAGCGCCATCGATATCTAACCTTGTGGCCGGTCCCTCCTCGTCAAATGAAGCATCCCCTAAAGCACCCGATAAGACTCTCCCACCAATGGAGAAGAATCAGTTGCTGGAGCATAAATATGATATACTTATGCAGCTAGCATCGGTACATGACAAGTTGTCAATCCTTGATGCCCTAAGTCTATCAGCATACCTCAGGGAGGTGCTTATAGAAGCTTTGATTATCCCCCAGGAGTTTCAAGCCAAGGTAGCTCCCGCTGAAATTTACTGGACGGAGACTGACCTCGATGAATGCAATGTGGGGATTTCCTTCACTGGTCAGGATGCAGATTCCATTATTCAAGGACACATCAGACCACTATATGTCTCCGGCACACTGAATGGAATTGATATCCAGAATTTCATTATAGACAATGGCTCTGGAGTTACCTCCTTCTCCTATAGACACTCCGTAAGTTGGGCTACAATGAGGATGACCAAATTCCCTTGAACACAACTCTATTGGGTTACGACAAGAGTGAGAAGAAAACAATGGGGAAAATAAATCTAAAGTCTCATTTTGGTGACCTGATAGCCTACATGGAATTCCTGGTAGTCCAGCAGATCACATCATTCAATGCCCTGCTGGGAAGTCCATTTATCCATAAGCACATGGCCATTCCTTTATCCTACCACCAGTGTATCAAGTACTGCGTCAATGGACAAAATGGAACGTTGCATGCCGACAAGGCACCTTTCGAGCTCTCCGAGTCCCATTACATTGACGAAAGATTCTATGAGCAAAAGAAAAAGAAACCTTGGGTTGATGGTGTCGACTGGATCCCCAGTCCAAATGGAATGGAAATGGTTCCTAATGACCCCGTCAGGCTTCTTGGTAGAGATTATGTCCTACCCATCAACCATGTTGAGAGAAGAAGTTCATGTACGGACACTCATTCAGATTTCCTCATGACTTCATCCACGATGGTCGAGCACGAAAATGCAGGAACGTCCGCCAACCCTCAATTTGGGGATGAATAATCACGCTGGGTTTCCCACGATGCCTCTCCCTCAAACCCTTGATGGCTCGGACTGGATGTTATCTCCTTTTTGGATCAAGAAGATGAGGACTTGGGAGAATAAGAGGGGGAAGATCTCAGGGAAGCACCTCCTGCATTTGAGGAGGGTATCTCCACCACGGTAGACGAGCTCAGGGAAATAAACCTCGGTACCAAGGAAGATTCGAGGCCTACTCTCATTAGTGAAGCCATGTACCCCGAGGAGAACGAGGTATATACCTCTTTCCTGAGGCAACATCCGGATGTTTTTTCCTGGAATTACACAGAAATGCCGGGACCTAATCATGAAGTGGAGACGCACCACCTGGGTCTTCTAGAAGACCACCGAGGCTATAAACAAGCTGCCAAAAGGATGCATCCCTCACATGCCGCCAAAATAGAGACTGAAGTCGATAATCTCATTAATGAAGTCTTCATTAGAGAGGTCCAATACCCTATTTGGTTGGAAAACATCGTCCATGTCAACAAAATGATCGGGAAAATCCGCGTCTGCATCGATTTCAGAGATCTCAATCGTAATTTCCCAAAAGATGACTTCCCGGTCCCAATCACCGAGTTATTAATCGATGAAACGACCGAGTATGAAGCTCTGTCCTTCATGGACGGCTATTCTAGTTATAACCAAATCAGGATGGCCTGATAAGATGAAGAAAACACGGCCTTCAGGTCCCCTCAATGGGTATTTTGTTACAGGGTCATGCCCTTTAGACTCAAGAATGATGGCGCCACATATCAGCGTGCCATGCATCGGATCTTTAAACCATTCCAGGGGAAATCTGTTGAATGTTATGTGGATGACCTAGTAGTCAAGTCCAGACATCACTCAGATCACCTGTCAGACCATGATACCGTATTCAACAAGCTCCGATAGCATAAATTGAAGATGAACCCCTTGAAATGTGCCTTTGGGGTTACCTCAGGGAAGTTCCTTGGCTTCGTCGTACGCCATCATGGCATCAAAGTCGACCCTGAGAAGAAAAAGGCTATCCTTGGGTTACCACCTCCCCGAAATCTCACCTAGTTGAGGGGATTCCATGGAAACCTGTCCTATATTTGGCTGTTCATAGCCAACCTGGCAGTAAAATGTTTTCCCTTCACCAGGTTAATGAAAAAGGGGGTCACGTATCAATGGATGAATTACTGTCAAGAGGCGTTCGACAACTTTATGAAGTACCTATTAATCCCACCAGTGCTCATGCCCCTGGTTGAAGGAAGACCTCTCATCTTGTATGTGACATCCTTAGAGCGATCATTGTGAGCCTTCCTCGCACAAAAGAATGATGAGGGCAATGAAAATAGTCTCTATTACCTCAGAGGAACAATGATTGATGCTACGAATCGATACTCAAATATCGAGAATAACTGTTTGGCCTTGGTAATCACAGTTCAAAAGTTGCGACATTATCTACAGCATCATGAGGTCCATTTGATCTCGCAGAGTATCCCGCTCAAGTATATCCTTAGCCACCCGATGCTAACCGGATTCCTATCCCGATGGGCAGTCATACTGCAATAGTTTTAAATTCCTTTTGTGCCTCAAAAAGCCATCAAGGGCCAGGCATTGGTAGACTTTATGGAAAAACACCCATTCACAGGGAACACTGCACTGGACGCCGAGCTACGTGATGAAGTCATCTTCTCTGTTCGAGAAGAGTTCCCAGCATGGGAAATGTACTTCGATGGCGCATCCCGAAGCCCAACCGGGAGGAGGATGGAGGATCCCAGGTTCAAAAAAGTAGGTTTGGGGATAATACTCATGTCCCCAAAAAGGGAAGTCTTTCCATATTCTTTCCTCCTGTCAAAAGGATGTACAAACAAGGAAGCGGAGTATCAATCCTTCATTGTAAGCCTCGAGCTCTCACTCTAGGAACAAGTACAACACCTTAAGGTAAAAGGTGACTCGGAGCAGGTCATCAAGAAAGTCAATGGGGACCATGTTATTAAAAAGGAGGAGATAATCCCCCTGCTTGACCATGTCAGAGGGTTAATGGCTGAGTTCACCACAGAACCAACATTGACCTATATTCCCCGGTCTTGGAATGCTCAGGCTAATGCATTATCCAACGTGGCCACAGCCTTAGAGGACCCAGACCGGGATGAAACGATTATCACTATTTATCACCATTGAATGGTATTACCTTTTGTTCAGACCAAGACGGAAGAAATCCACGAAGTCAGCCCTGTCCCTAAGCCATCTGATCCTGCCACTGGTTGGATTTCCCCCATTGAAAACTACCTTCAACGAGGAGAATAGCCACCCGACAGGGCTGAATGATAGAAAATACGGAGAAGGGAAATCAAATCTTTCCTATACGGAAGCACGAGTCAGCAAGAGGTCCTCTAAAAATGAGGCCTCGATGGAGTGCTGCTCAGATGTATCGACGAAGAAGACACTGCCACTGTCATGATTGGAGTACATGTTGGAGCATGTGGAGCACACCAACCAGGGTCAAAGCATTCCCATCAGGTTTGAATGCTTGGGTACTACTGGCCTACAGTGGCACAATACTGCGAGCGTTTTACCACAAAATTCCACTCATGCCAGATTCATGCCAACTTCATACACCAACCCCCGGAGTTACATCACCAAGCCATGTACTCATGGCCATTTTCCATCTGGGGGATGTATATCGTTGGACCATATCCTCCCGCCACGGCCAAACATCTGAAGTATATCCTAATGGGAATAGACTTATTTTCCAAATGGGCAGAATACATACTCCTCATGAAATTTGGGGCAAGAAATATTGTCATCTTTGTAAAGACAAATATCATCACAAGATTTGGTGTCCCTCAAAGCCTACTGATGGAAAACAGTACCAACTTCTGCTCTTCTAAATTGGAGAAACTATACCATGAGTATGGTATCAAGGCTAACCACTCATCCCACTACCATGCAATGGCCAACGGACAGATAGAGACCTTCCACAAGACCCTGTCCAACATTCTCCAGAAAATGGTGTACAATGACAAGATGTCATGGCCAGATAAACTCCTCCATGCATTGTGGGCTTATCGAACCACAATCTGCACCGCTACTCGGGCTACCCCGTACTCATTGGTGTACAACACAAAGGTGGTCCTTCCCATTGAACTCCAACTTCTATCACTCCGTGCTTCCATCTGTGATCAATTATCGGATGATGAGAAGTCAAAAAAGCAGCTAGGTGAATTGGAACAGCTAGATGAGAAGCGGTTGCACACCTTGCACCATCTGGAAGTATACCATAACCGGATCGCACGAGCCTTCAACAAAAAGGTTCATCTTTGGTCTTTCGTTGAAGGTGAATTAGTGTTGGTTTTCCAGACCTTGATGATACCCAGCAAGAAACCTCTAAAGCTGGAGCCAAAATGGGAGGGATCGTATGTTGTACACAACATCTACTCCAATGGGGCATATACCCTGATCTCAATGGATGTTCATTTCACTACAGCTCCTACCAATGCGAGATTCCTAAAGAAGTATTTCGCATAGAGACCAAGTGTATTCTATGTCCTCACTATATGACGTTAAATTGCATGGAGTTCATCCTTACTGCACGACGTTAAACTGCATGGATAATAAGTGTTAAGAATGATCCCTCCTCCGTGTATGAAACAAACTTGCACATGATGTATTCTTCATCCGAGCTTCATGACATTAATCTTCCAAGCACCCAACGGTCCAAACTCTATGACCTTAAACTAAGAGTATTACGTCCTTATCACATGACGGTAAACTGCATGGAGTACATCCTCACTGCATGACGTTAAACTGCACGAAATATAATAATGCCCTACATCCTCACTGCACGACGTTAAATTGCATGGAGTTAATCCATACTACAAGAAGTTAAACTGCACAGATAATAAAAGTTAAAAATGCCTTCTTCCCCCGTGTACGGACCAGACCTACAAAAGGGTGTATTCTTCGTCCTCACCGCATGACGTTAAACTGCACGGATTTCAGATTAGTACGTACGGCTTGATTCCTTCCCTAGATGGATACATAGTGACGCTGGGATCCCCTATCCTGGACCAGCCACATACAAATAAATGTTAAAAAAATGCCTTCCTCCCCCCGTGTATGGACCGGACCGGCACGGGGTGTACTTCTGTCAAAGAACTATGTGCGGCTTGATTCCTACCCTTTAAGGAAATGTAGTGATGCCAGGGTTCCCCATCCTGGACCAGCCCCCTGAATAAAAGATAAAAATTCTCTTTCCCCCTTGTACGGACTGGACTAGAACGAGGTGTATTCCTCGTCCTTGTCGCACGATGTAAAACTGCATGGATAGTATGATTTTAAAAAAATGATCCCTCTTACCCATGCACGGACAAGAAGTTTTAACAATGTCCCATTTTCTTGTGAACGTGCCAGACCTATATGGGGTGTACTTCTTTCAGAGAACTACGTGCGGTTTGATTCCTGCCCTCGCAGGATACGTAGTGACGCCGGGATCCCCCATCCCGGCCCAGCCACTCCCAATTGAAAATAATGTAAAAAATTCCATTTCCCTAGTGTACGGACCAGACCTGCACAGGGTGTATCATCTTTTATAGAACTACGTGAGGCTTGATTCCTTCCCTCGCAGGATACGTAGTGACTCCAAAATTCCACACCCTGGCCCAACCACCTCAAAAAAATGCCCCCTTCCCCCGTGTACTGACCAGACCTGCACAGGTTGTATCATTCGTCTTCACCTCATGATGTTAAACTATAAAAAATACATCCATACCACATGATGTTAAAATTCATGGACTTCATCCTCACCTAATGAAGTTAAACTGCACGGACTTCTTCACTACCCACCCAAGACGCATGGCGCATCAAGATGGAGATACTCCTTACACATTTAGATGCATCCACACCATAAATCAGACTCCATGACCCGGATAATTATGGATCTTCATAACCACTCATGGCCATCAAAAGTAAAAAGTCATCGACCCATGGGATCCTTTGAATTACTATGCATACCATGCCCTCAGCGGCTCTGCATATTGATATCCCCTGGCCCGTCTACGAAAGGCAAGATTTCCTCAGCGACAATCTTCCTAGCTCTATACGCCTACTGGCCTCAGAGCCCCCATATCACATCCCCTGATCCAAAAATTTATGGAGCAGTGGTTTACAAGTTCATTCCCCATTTCAATTCCAAGTGTTGCCAGGGTATCCCTATCTGGCTGGCCTATGTGTCCTTTGGTGATTCAAATAGAGACTTGAATCAACGAACATCAAGCCAGGACTAGGATTCTTTTAATCAACAGACAATTGCAGTGAAGATGATTCTTGTATACCTAGACACCATTATCCCCACATGTCGAACTCTGCACTGTGAGAAATCATGGATTCTCGCAACCATTCATGGCCATCGGAAGTGGAAATTTATCGACCCAAGGACAGCTTTGTATGACTATGAAAACCATGCCCTTAGCGTCTCTGCATAATTATATCCCCTGGCTCGTCCATCAAAGGCAAGATTTCCTCGGGCGGTACTCTTCCTAGCTCCGTACACTTTCTAGACTCAGAGCCCCCACACCACACCTCCTGATCCGGGAATACTCAAAGTTGCAGTTTAAAACCATCATCCACCGCCTTGTTCCGAGAATATCAGAACATGTTGACTCAGTCATCCTTCGAGTGACCGCAACAATAGTCACTTAATGCTCTGAGCTCTATGACCGCTAAACTAGGTGTACCTCTTCCTTACCGCACGACATTAAACTGCATTGAGTAAAGGTACACCCATGGGCACAAAATAAATTAGTGCATGGAGATCTCTATGCTTTAACGGTAACCAGGGCCAAGTAGGCCCAAAATGATCAGTTATTTCCTTCCCCGATGACAGACTTCATGGCACGGATAATTGTGGATCTTCATAACCATTCATGGCCATCGGAAGTGGAAATTCATCGACCCGGGGACACATTTTTACGACTATGCATACCATGCCCTCAGTGGCTCTGCATAATGATAGCCCCTGGCTCGTCCACCAAATTCAAGATTTCCTCAGGCGACACTCTTCTTAGCTCCATATGCTTACCGGTATTAGAGTCCCCATATCATCTCTCCTAATCCATGAAGCCCCAGAACCTTGATTTACACTATCAAACCCCCTCCACGTCTTGGACATTCTAGGATACTCGGGCCCATTTACATCTTAATCAAGAGCGGCCGTTTTAACTATGTCCTTACCACACAACGTTAACCAGCACGGTCGCTCATCCTTGCTACACGACGTTAAACTATACAACATTGATAGAAGAAAATAAAATGCCCCTCGTACTCACGGAATGATGTTAAACTTCACATCATTCTTTAATATTTCCCTTTGTCCTTACGGAATGACGTTAAACTACACGGTCAAACCAGCCACGAGTTCAGTAAGGAACAGAGGATTTTCTCTGTCCTTTACTGCACATGTTAGACCGTCACAAGTCACAGTCTCACACTCACGTGAGAAGGGATTACTTCACCCATTCTCAAGAAGTTTATTCTAGATGTTTCCCCCGTATCCAGGCACCCTCTCATCATAAACCATACTCTGCACTTAGAAAAATCCGAACTCTCATAATCCACCCCTGGTGGTCCTAAATCTCGTCTTCCATGAAGTTGCTTGGCTATCGGGGGAATACAATCATTGAACTAAGGACACCTTTTCATGACTATGCATACCATGCCCTCAGCGGCTCTGCATATTGATATTCCCTAGCCCGTCTACGAAAGGAAATATTTCCTTAGGCAATGCTTCTCTCTGTATGCCTCATGGCCCCTGAGCCCCCATGTCTATCCCGGGATTCGGAAACCCTTTAAGGTACAGTTTACCATCCTCTTTCACAACCCTTCCTGAATATGGTGGAATGTCTTTGACAAGATTACTAAAAACCATGAGAAGTCGTTCCATTTTAAATGATGTCCCTACTGCATGACTTTAAACTGCGCCAAGCCTCAACCATCTCTTACGCTTACAAAATGCATTGGGAAGTGGTCTCCTCACCACACTCCTAATTAGTATGAATGTTCCCAAAACCCTTTCAAATGTCACAATACCCTTTCTAAGCCACCCATGGTGGTTTTCATAATTTTCCAGGCCACCCAACATGGTTTCCATGAGCCAGACTTCCATGAAGTCCCCTGCCCATCAGAAATGGATAGTCATTGACATAGGGACACCTTTGCACGACTATACATACCATTCCCTCAGCGGCTCTGCATATTGATCGCCCCTGGCCCGTCTACTAAAGGCATGTTTTCCTTGGGAAACACTCTTCCTACCTCTGTATGTTGATGCGGCTCCCATGCCTTGAGGCATGCCCTGCATGCCATTCAAATTGAAACATGTCCCCCCCCACGTGCATCTGAAGAGTATTGAGACATCATTTAATCAGCTAAACCTCATTGGGGCCCTTTCCCCACCATATTTGGTCAATGATGTTTGACCTAAAACATCAGTAATGATAGTCTTGACGCCATGACGTTAAACCGCCCAAGAAAAGAGGCACAAAGCCTGTTTGGCCGAAAACCTGAAAATGACGACCTAAGAAAAAGTCGGGCCATACCCAATGGGTCCACACAAAATGGGTCTAGGAAAAATTAGGGTATTAAAAGAAAATAAAAAAACTTTGTGGGGTTTTTTTTTCGACAAAACCCAGGCAATAGTCAAACTATGCTCGCTGGACCCCACGGTCCAGTCAAAAGTTAGAGCTCATTTTATTTTTATCAATGGTCCTGGATTCTGATTATTCTATGTTCAGGGAATTAACATATGTAGCAATCATGCCAAATAATTTCTATCATGGGAGAAGACAACAAGAGAACTGAGGAGAAATAATTCTTTGTTCCATAAAATAGTTGGTAGGAAGGGCATCCACAATCCGGAGCCTCCTCTAGAATGAAAGGTTATTACAAGAGGTTTTCGGCGGATCCACAAAGTTGTATCAGGCGCTGGTGAGATTTCTCAATTGTTTGAGAGAGATTATGCAGTAAGGTCGTTTCAGCTTCTGCACCAGCCCGCAACTCTTCTGCCTCATGGGCTGCCTTTGTGCTCACCCTCATTTCCTCCTCCATCCGACACCCCCTTTCTTCAATTATGGCGGCAATGTTGGCCTCTTCATGTTGTAGCCACTGTATCTCATTTCTCAACACCTCCAGGTGAGAATTATACACAATAAATTATCCCTGGAGCCCTGCAACTACCTCGGTGTGGTCATGAGCCTTTGTTAAGCAATGTTGTCGGGTCATGGAATGGTAGGCTTCAGATTGGGCAGAAAAAAGGTGAGATTCGAAACCGCCCAGTCATTCCCGATCAGTAACCACCTGCATGACTATGTAGTAAACACTATGATAGTCAAAGCCATCAAATCCTAGCAGCATAAACAAATTTCACATCTTCGGTAATCTGGCCTGCATCTCGGCTAGGGGCATCTGATAAATCAGTCTCCAAATTGTCTCTTAAGCCCTTTGGCGAGCCGGCAGAAGACTGGAAATGCGTTTTTGATCAGGCTCAGAGTCACTCCCCAATGAGGAAACATACTCGGGGATGAACGTCACCAAGGAGGGACCCAATGCGGCTTCACCCGCAAGTTCTGGCATTGCAGCAACTTCACCCCCAGCAGTTGTGGTCATAGGCACGGTTGGGCCTGACGAGACAATCTACAGCACCAAAGGTCATGGTCTTGAAGGTTGAGAGTTAATAAGACAGATAAGTACCTATAATTATAATAGGGAAGGAAAAGGAATTAGTGCCAAGAGATCAGGAAACATACTCCCAATCATCAAGGCGTCAGCATCCCCAACCTCTACACCACCACGACAGCCACTCTAGGAAGATGATACATCCTCCAAAGGAAATGGAGTCCGGGGAGCCCCTAGGGGTGTCCAGGACCTAAAGCTATGCCCGAGGTCAGTAGCTTCTAAATCCATCCCCAAGCGGTCGCCTACGGAGACCAAGATATGGAAAAACACTCCCCCGATAAACAAGACAATGTCCCACTCCGGGTTTCCAACAACTGGACTAATGGAAGGATCTTTCTTCCATTACCATGGGATCCATTGGGTCTGAGGTGGCTTGCCTCGTTGGATTTGGAGGCCCCTCAGCGATCACAGGAGCCCCATTTTCCTCTATGATAGAAAAATGTGTTTGATCAGTAGGAGTCTCGAATACTAGCAGTTCCCCCTCTGATGTATATCTGACTATTGAAGGCGGGAGTAAAGAATCCATATCACTGGCCCCTCCAGCATGTCCCTCAATTTCTTAATGCCCTTGAGTGGTTATAGGAGATTCCACATACGGCAAGGATACAGAAGGTATGACCGCTTGGGTAGCCGCAACCAGATCCCCGAGTGGCCCTGCACCATTAGCCAAAATAGCTAATGACTGGTAGAGTCTGAATATGCAGGTTGTCAATTAAGAAAACAGGAACTCTTGATTACCTGACGTCCCTTGTCTGAGCCGTTTCGATAAATGGAACACCTATTTCCTTATCTGGATCTGCCCAGGGGACAGTTTTCCTAGAAATCTGGCAGAAGCTGGAGGAGGGAAGACCCTAGCTGGATATGCAATGGTCGCCTCCATAAGCTTAGCCGCGCCAGGGGACCCCTCCTCAATGACCCCTGTGGGTGAAAGTGCAAGCTCACCTGTTGTGGTACCACATAGAGTATACTCCAGAGAGGGAATTGCCTCCTGAGATTCTTCGACACCCTACACAAAGGGGAGAAACCTTAGAACCTCCAAAATAAAGGGGGAAGAAAGCTATAATGGGCGGCAGAGTAACCTCTTCCTCAGGGTTGGAAAATTTGGGATGTCTAATCATCATGGACACCCCGGTGGTCCCGTAGAGACGGTTTCAGAGTGAGAACACATATGTGCCCATATCCATCAATGATGCGACAGTGTCACCCAAAGTCCTCTTCCAACTGAAGGTGTGGTGAAGCAAAGAAAACCCCAATACATCGGAGCATGAGAGGGATTGTTTGGAGTGATGCCCAAACCTCTTCATCTGAGCCCCTGGCCCTCAGGTCATCCCAAATCATCCATGCATCTGGGAATGTGGCCGTAATAGGAACGACTAGCCTGGAAGGATCAAATTGAGAGGGCCGGGCAGTGGTAGGGGCTATTAGGGGTGCTAATGGCCGTATTTGTTTTTCGGATCTCGCCACCACCCTAGAATTCTCTAGGGCTACCTATGGACGGGACCTCACAGAAAGGGTGGGAAATTCCCTTATTTCGGCTAGGATAAGGAGATCATCGAAATCATCACACCATAAAGAGTGGTCACTTCCTTCCCCCTCCCCATCGGTCACCTGGTGCAGCATGGCCAGGACTCGGTGGGTTAATACCGCGTAACCCTAGGACGTGTAGATATAGGATTTGAGCTCCTAGAGATACCGATATACCTGCTCCGGGTCCACATCATAAAGGCTATTAATGGGGGTAGATATGTAGCCCATCCTGTCAAAAGCCACTTCTGATTCCTGAAGATACTACCACAGAGAACGGGGGTACTTTCAATGAAAGGATAATCAACTTTTTAATTCGGCCCATTGACCCTAGGCTGTCCGAAAAGTAGCATCTTCCAGAATAACCACCCCCCTTCGTGCAGCCTCAAGGGCATGAGAGGATACACCTTTGTCCGTTAAGATTTTCCCCAGAAGCACAGGACCAGCAGGGTGGCGAAGGACTTTGCCCGACCTAGTTGAAGCACTATCCCACATTCGCTTCCTCTTTCCCTTAGATAGATTGGGACATGAGATGGTAGGCACCAACGTCCCAAGTTGGCCTTTTGGGTACGATTGTACCCACGAGTTAGCGTAATTCTTGGATAAGAAGGGCGTGGAGTCTGCAAGCGTGGGTGTCATAACCTCGCAGCTGGTATCCTCCCGGGTAAAAATTAACCACATTTTCCTAGCAACCATTAAATGACGGTTTTCGCGAGCACCATTAAGTGCAGGAGGACACAATGCCTGGACGCAGCCAAACTGGCGCCCAAATCGGCAAGGTGCGTACCCCTCATAGATCAGTTTCACGCCAATGCAAGCTACTAGAATACCCTCTCGGAGGAAAAAGAGGTACCCCCGCTTTCTAAACTCCCCTGTTATGGTGTTCGTGATTGCACCAGTTAGGGAAGAGAATTTATGGAAATTAAATGATCATAACACGAGATTAAACTGATAACATACACCGATTTTGAACTATCTGTTGATTATCCTTCCCTTGGGTCACCCTCTCTTTAGGAATAACCCCGCTGGTCAGTTGCAAGTATTGACGGAATGTGGTGCCCTGAACATGAATAGGGTTGATGAAGGTGTATCAGTTCTTGATATGAACGCCTAGCCATCCCCAGAGAATCTGAAAAGGGTCGGCCACTCGGTTTGGTCGGCTCCCATAGGTAATATTACCAAGCAATCGGTAAATTCTGGCCAGCACTGGGACAACTAGGTTGATAATGTTGTAGGTAGCCAATTGTGCTACCATGAAAAAGGTCGAGACCCGTATGCCGCTAGACTCGCGTATAGGTAATAGCCAGCCGCTAAAAAACATGGCTAGAAACACTTCCAGACGAAGTAACCGATCGACATCTGGGAAAATTTTCAAGCCCCAGTCGTTAAATTGGTCTTTCTACAGGTTCAGCCAATAGCTGCCCTTCTGCTTTCAGGACTCCATTGTAGGTCAGGTTGTGGGACTATGTGGAACAGCTATAGACCAGCTCTCTCTGGAAAAAGCCTTGATCCAGTCGCGATATTGGATAAGTTGTCTCAAAGACGTATCTTTTAGATGCTCCTCACGACCAGGGACATGTTTTTTCAGAGATGTATCCTTCGAATGTTCCTGGGCCAGATCAATGAGCCACTTCACCAATGGAAGGGTTCTCTCTTCATCGTCCCACACAGAAGGGAGAGGCAAGAATTCTTCGTACATACCCCCAACAATGGGGACTCCTGAAATCTGAATGACGTCCCAAAGGCTAATGCCTACCTCCCCATGGACCAGATGAATGGTGATGGTGTCCGGGATACAACGACTCATAAGTTTTCTGGTGAGGGCTTGAGGCTGGTAGGTATAGGTCGGGGACACCCAGGCAGCTTCATACAAGCCTACGGCTTGCAATTCTACCTCGAACTCCGCACAGCTCAGGCGGACCCAGAAGGGCCACCCCAATCCAAGGACATAAATGCTCCCCCGGTCGGAGATCCCGATTCACTGACCAGAAATCTAGCCACATACCATGTCGTTACAGGCAATGCTTCGGTAGTAGTGGATTGGTCCTTCCTGTTGACGTTGTTCTCCTGTTAGAGATACTGAAAGGCGACTCAACATAGATCCGACAGTTATGTCCCTCGGTGTCGGCCGCTCGTTGATAGGTATCACGAACTGAGGGATAGTGGCAGTGAATATCCCTACTTCAGGATTGTTCTCATGGGATGGTACCAGAATCGGGGTATCGGACAGTAAACTGAACCCATAGGTAAAAAGGCTATTAGAAAAGGGGTACTCTTTCTGGGACTTGGAGAGCCGCCCGACAAGAAAGGAAGACTGAGGGGAGTGGCGGACTCCATCTTGAACAAAGTTGGCCATGTCCTTCAGGCATTTATCACCAATTGGGAGAGGCTCTGGAATGGGCCTAAGTGTAGAACGAGGGGGAACCATATTTTCTCCCTGCACGACGAAATCCAACAAGCAGTTATTTCGGAATAAAATTTTTCGAAAAAAAATTACAAATATATGGCTATGAATCCTTCATAGAAAAGTCCGTGAGGAGGCCTCGAAGGGTGGTTCGCGAGGACAACATACACCGAACCAGCCCTTCACGAATGATGTCCACAAATCCCTGGCTCACAGAGCATTGGCCAGGAAACCATGGACCAGGTTGCTTCGCAGAATTTCAATCCCGAATTTAAGTGGCTATGCTCAGAAGACTTAGGAACATTTAATGTTTAGAAGATTTTAGTACACAAATCACCAAACCGGGAAGCAAGTTCCTTCGCAGCCCATCATGAATTACTTTTTAATTAATTATGATTAATGGTTTGTTGTTGGGTAATTTGTTCGTGGGTGAAGAACGGCGCGAACGAGGAATGGTTCGCGGATGTCGCATCCGGTTCACGGACGAAGCACTTTGAGAAGGAAAAAGTGCGTGCGCGGAGGTGATGGAGGTTTGGTTTCATGAAGAATTTGGTAAAGGAAAAATGAAGGGCCCCCCATATTTATTGGCATTGTCCCCTACCGGGTCCACTGCCCTATCGCAAACCATCTCAGTTTCAGGACCACTTTACATCGGAATGGTCTCCTCTTCGTTCCAATCGGACCCAATTCCGATGGGGGGAATTTGTAGGGTCTTGAAAAAATCCGCAAAGGAGATTATACCCAAATCACCCAAAGAATTGGTGAAAAGAATGATGAACATCCAAACAAGGGACGCAAGAAGGACCGGTCTGCAGACCGGTCCCATGATAACGTGATGCGGCCAAGCTCCTTGAAGCACCCCCCTCTGTGAACCATATCCATTTGAAAAATGGAGGTGGAGATCCTATGTAGTCGCGTGGCAGGATGTGTGCCAATCCGGTTCACCGTCATGAACCACCCCAACTGTGGACTGCATCGACCTATTCAAGCCGCATCCGCTGTCGTTCGCAGAATGGAGGTGGAACCCTCTGCAGACGCAAAGTACTCCCTAAGTTCAGTTCGCGGGGGGGGGGGGGGGGGGGTGGGAGTGCTCAGTAACTACCGCAAATTATGGATTGACCAAGTTAGCTATCAACCGGGTATTCAGTCATGGGCCTCCAAAAAAGGTGCTACATGACCGCATATATATCACTTTCCCCACTGTATAAAAGGAGACCGGGGGGGAGAAAAAATAATTCTCAGGGTCGGAAGACTACGATTCGAAGTAAGAGGATTCAGAGCAGATCGATCAGACTCGGTGGAAGGATTTCGACGGATGGCTTAGGATTTCGCAAACAGTGAGGTTCCAGTTCGCGAAACAGAGCAGGTATAAACCTGGGAACGAACTTATAAGGAACCGAAAATGGATAATAATTTGGGTAACCTAGAACTTAAAATAACATAAAAAGTGAAGACCGTTAACCATATCCCCTCTGCGGATGCACTCCCCGCAGCCCAGGGTGTTTATGCCATTTTTCTGATCCGCCGCACCGCGTAGCACCCTCCTACGCAGGAGAATCCTTGACCGACGAACCCCCGATCGACACCAACCTTTGCTGCCACAGCTCGTGTGGAACCCCCTGCGTACCAAACTTGTATTCCGGCAGAACCAAAAGCTGTGAACCCTCCTGGTTCGTGGGATGCCAATTAGTCTGTGAACCATCCTGGTTTGTGGATGACCTCTCAGTCCGCGGACCCTCCTTGTTCACGGACGACCTCTCGGTCCACAGACCCTCCTGGTTCGCTGATGGACTCTCAGTCCGCAGACCACCCTAGTTCGTGGATGGCCTCTCCAGCTGGGTAGCACTTCCCTACGTGAAGGGTGCCACCACCTAAACCCTTGTGTGGTCTACCAAAACCATCGGAGTTCCCATTCCCCAAGTCAGATAAAATCTTTCGAATCCGGCCCGATCCTCCACAACCTCCTCATTGGCATACTCATCGACCCCAAGCCGAGGCCTCCACCAGAGCCACCAGATCCGTATGGTGTAACCCCCAGGCGCATCAGCGCGCCATTTTGATTTCACATATCGATGGTAAGTAGAGGAAAAGGGGTTTACACGACCCTTGAGCAGATTCCTGATGCATTCATAGGTTCACATTCACACGATAATGTGATGTATGAGCTCAGAAATCTCTTTTATGCCTCTCCACTTGATAAGGGCTTCTCGGAGATAGTAAAATACCCATCAGAATGAATCCCTCTTGCACTTCAAGAGAGGAGATGGGCATAGGAGCACCCCCTTTCCCTCTCCTAGTGCGCTTTTTCACCCATTGGCCTCCTCAGAGTGTAAGCCCCAATCTATCATCATGGGCCGCCCTCATGCGTAAGCCCCACTCCACTTCTCATGGACGCACCTCTCGCAACGTGATCCTTTGGTCTGTACTTCCACTTGTTTCTCATACCGAGCATGACTCACATGGGCATAGAGTAAAAATCAACCATGACATCATCTTATGGGCCTCCTCAGAGTGTAATCCCCAATCCATCGCCCTGGGCCTCCTCAGAGTGTAAGCCCCAATTCATCGCCATGGTCCTCCTTAGAGTGTAAGACCCAATCCATCATTCCAGGCCGCCTCAGAGTGTAAGTCCCAAGACGATGAAAACTACGTGGACTTTGATCCCTTCCTCCTAGGCAGGGTACGTAGGAAGCCTCCAAGAGGTTCAAGCCCACCACCCAGTTGTTCCGACAACCTTCATGTTTGTTCGCCTTTTTCCTGCATAACGATAAACTGTACATGATAACTACTTGGACTTTGATCCCTGTCCCCTAGGTAGGGTACGTAGGAAGCCTCTATGAGGTTCAAGACCAACAACCGGTCGATCTGACTATCTTCTCATCTGTTCACTGGGCCACTCCTAGTGCCGCATCAATGAGTTCCGACTCCTCGGGATCATTAATCCAACGAGGGATGGTAAACCACGAGAATAAATGATTCTGAACCCTTGAGTTCATCTCACCATTTCCCTCCAAGGTTAAATCCATGGATACTATGTTTGGGAATAATCCAAAGATTCGTGAACATATGAATACGTCTTAAATCTATAAGAGAGTCCTGTATCAGGCAAAAATCTTTCCCCCAAAAATGGTGCGATGAACCCGACATCTCATCCTCTCGACCAATGTGAGTTCTTAAGTGTCGCTAGTCAGACCATCCGGAGAATGCCTGCCTTTGGAATGCAGGCCCACACGTCATTGGATATGGAACCATTGATAGTTTCGAGACCGAAAACCGGAACAGTCACATAAAATGATAATTTCTTAATATTCAAAATATGTTATTCCTAGAAATGAACACACTATTTATTTACATTCCCTTTAATACAATGAAAAATGGGTCGATGAACATTTAAATATGTTAAATAATAACTTTAAATAACTAACAGTATATTATTGCAGTAGTTTCATCATGAAATAAATCATTACATGACAATAAATTGATAACATGATTCTACACATCGTTTTATCCTCTAATATATTTTTATGTATTATTTCATACTTATTAACACATATTGGTTAGAATAATAAATATTAATACTCAATAAAATCTTTCATGTATTAATTGCATCAAGACATTTAATAGATCATGTTATTCATAACAAGAAATTAGGGTTTGGAACTCATAATATATATATACATATATATATATCCATATGTAGAATATCTTTGTATGAGTTTTAAATACTTGATACCAGGATTAATGATCTCATACAATTAATGAATACTTTATAACATTATTTAAACTCCAATATAACTAGATTCAAAACCCAAACTCATGATAGGTTTATGATACATTACTCTATGGACATACCTATATAAAAATTGATGTTTTTCTTAATAAAAAAAATCAATTTGAACCCAAAACATTATTTTCTTCCAGGAATTTATTTAAAGAATGAAAACCATCTTTAACAAAATAAAAAAACTTGGATTTGAATTATATGTATATGTATGAATATACACTAAATGTATATTTGGATTTTCATATTCAGAAAACATGTTAAGTGAATCATTATATCTTTATCAAACATAGTATTATTTATACACACAAACCTTTAACCTCTTAAAACCTAGAATAACCTCATAGATGATATATATATGTACTTATATAAATATATTGTATATATATATAAATAAGTGAATAGGTTTTGTGTTTCACAACCAAAGAAGTACAGCTCGAATCAGGTAAACACTGATAAACAACATTTCAAAATCAAGAATATGTTTATGAAAGAAAACTATATATATATGTATGAACATATACATCTCTGTATATAGAATATGAGTATATTTTTTTTTCAAAATAAAGACAATGCATAAATTGAATTACGCTTATTAGCTAAAAGATGAGGTGGAGTTGAGGAGATATTTGCTGGAGGCTAGAGATGAAGAAAACCTGAGGGGTTATGGGTAAAAAGTTCACATATTCACATTAAATTATGGACTTTCAAAACCCAAAATCCCATATTTGTAAATAGTGGAATAATACAAGCTTGTTATGCAATATCGAATGCACAGACCACCATTAAAAGGGATAGAACCAAAATAAAATTTACAAAAATAATATAGAATAACTACAAAAACATCAACTCAAAAGTCAACTATGGATAAAAAACACAAACATATGTTTGTCTTGCAAGGTGTGTGTTGATGTATACTATAAAATAGAATATATAAATTATATAATTAAAAATTTTTTAAAATGCTTCGTTTTTAACTAAAAAACAGTTAAAAGATATATATAAAACCATTATAGGAGGGTCTTAATTGATATTAGCCCATAAAAAGTCAACAACTAGATATATTTTTCACTGTTAGAAAAATCTGTAGTCAAATCATCCATCTATAAAAGATGACCATGACACTGACAAAAAATAAAAGAAGAATAAGAGGGTCGACAATAAGATAGAAAGTCGATTCTAGAAAGTATCAGACACATAAATCATAACACAAAACACATAACCGCACCACACTCTTCGAACTCGTCGACCAGTGGCATGTTTGACCCAGACCACTAACATGCCTCAGAGGCCAATGCCCTAACACAACCTATCTCTCTTGTGATTTCGATCATCCTCGAATCTTGATGATGCCCTTGTTGAGTGTGACCGCTGCGACCTCTCCCTCGACTCCCTTGCCTCGCGATGTGGCACCCGACGATGCCCCTACCAAGCTTGAATGATGAAGCCTATCCCTTGACTCCCTTGCCTTGCGATGCGACACCTGATGCCTCCCTTGAACCCTAAGTTCCACCCACCTCCCTTCCAGATTTATATCCCCTTTTTATATACTTTTATTATTATGATATCATTATATTAAAACATTTACATATTATTATTATTATAACTCTTATTATTTATATGAAAATTTAATCTTAAATGAAAATTATTATATTGTATACTTTTTTAAAAATTATTTAGTCATTCAAGACTATAATCTGATATGAAAATTATATTTTATATAAATTATTTACATTTATATAAATAATGATATTATAAAAATTTTCTAAATTTTATAAAACAAAATATAATTCCTATAGGTATAAATTTTAACCTTTTATTTTCATTTTTATAATTTACAATTGTTTTATTAAACTGATTTCAAAATGATAAAAATGTTATAAAACATTAATCTAATCAAAATTTATAATTTAAATCTAATAAATATTTCTTCATCTATATTCATATTTTATAGAATATATAAGACCTATATAAATATTCACATGATAGATTAAATATTAATATAGCGATTTTTCAGAAAATAATGTCATTAAAATGATTGATATTATTTTTACAACATACAATACTTTATAGTAATAATTTACATAGTCATGTATAATCTCAATATCTCCATAAAATAATATTATAATATTATAATATTATTATTTTTTATTATATTCATAATTTCAAATAATTCAAAACTACCATAATATATATATATATATATATATATCATATTTTGGTAACTAAACAACGATTTAGTTACATATGTATAATTATTCTTTAAAATATTATACAATAATTTGAAATGAAAAAATTCCGTTTAATAATATATTGTACTTATAATAAAAAAATATTAATTTGAAATTATTATTTTAAAGATATTTATGTTACAAAATGTTTAAATTCTATATATACCCATTTAATTAAATAGTAATTGTCACAAAAATAAAAAAACAGTCACCATAAGACACTAATGAAAATAAAAATAATAGTCAGATGTATTTTCAATGGTCAAGAATTATATTATAAATACATGTTTATGGTACTTCAGACTTCTATGTTGGTTTGGTTTAAGAGATGGTTCTTTACATCCCCCAGATTCTTAGTATATGTTACCTTCTCTAAACAATTATATTCTTCACTACAGTCATCCCGAGGGATGATGGATAAAAACTTGGTCTCATCATGGTGCTTGGGGGTCTCCTAATTTAGCTTATTGGGTTTTCCATTAGATTCCTAGGCTATCTCTAGTTTTTTGGCCTTGATGAAATGTAATTGTTTTTGTGTTTATTTGAATAAAAAATGAATTTTTTTTAATTATGAAATCATTATATAGATAACAAAAAAATAAATGAAATAAAACCATATAGTATTATTATTTAACGTGATATAGGATAAGGGTTTCACAATTGTTATTATCTTAGTTTGTGCATTATTAAGTAATTATTGATGTTATAATTATTATTATTAGGAAATAATTAAACTAATTCATCATAATTTCATTAATTATATATTATTTATTATTTATTATTATGATTATATTTATTTATTTATTTATTTAAATTTTTCTGGACTTTATCCTCATGTATTATTTTTAATTTTCTTATTTTCCTTTTTCTATTTTTTAATTATTCCTGCTTTTTCTTTTTTTTATTTCTTTCCTCTCTTTTACCCCTTCTTGTTCTGTCATGCTATTTCTCCTCCACCTAATCCAATCAAACCCTGCCCCACCTCCTTCCACTACAACTATTTCCCCACTTCTTCTTCTGGTGAGAAACTTTGATGGACCCGCATGGCACCCCCGACCACCCAATCACCACCCTACAACCGATGCACACCCTTGTGCCACCACTCGTCTTTGGAAGAACAATCCTGCAACCATTCATCAGTGCACCACATCCCCTTTAGTGACCTCACATTGGTGTGAAAATCATTTCCATCGGCCTCCCGTTGGAAATATTTTCTCCACTCAGCTCCCTTCTAATTTGTGTAGAGTTTTCAATTAGGATATCTTTTGTTTTAGTATTTATTTCCATGTTATTTGATCAATTTATGTATTTAGGGTATATTTGAGGTTGTTTGAATTATTTTTGGTATGTGATTGTAGTTTTTCTTCGAAATTTGGGGTTTTCGACACCAAAAGAAGTTTCTAATGAATTTTAATATAATTTAATGAAATAATTTTATTGTTTAATTAATTTATTATTTTATTTAATCTATTACCTTTCATCAAATTTGGTTTTCATGAAGTTTATCATGTGGTGGATTTTTCTATTGGGTTTTTCATATGGAATGGAGTGCGTTCATGATGAAAACCCATGTATAGTTTTTATTAGTGTTTTTTGTTGTGCAAGGGATGAAAATTCTGTTCTATCAAGTTATTTGTTTGAGTTTCACCTGAGAAGAGGATTTTTAGTGGGAGTTTTTATTATAGTCTTGTGATGCAACATGGATATGATTCATAAAATTTTTAAGTGGTGTATTAAATCTTATAAAGGTTGTAAATCATGTTTGGATATTTTGATGGAGTTCATATGTTTTCAATAGTGGGTAAGACTACGCCTATAAGGGTATTTTTATGTGTGTAACTTATAGTGAAAATCATTTGAAGTTTTCAATCGATTGTCTGGCCAATGTGAATTGTATTTTTTTGGGAACTAGAGGTGTAGGTGTGCGTTGAAAAAAGATTTTGTATATGAAATGAACAACTTTGAGCATGTTATCCTTGTTGAGAATTTCTCAAAATTTATTGTAAATTCTTCTAATAGATGGAATATATGTTTCAATGTCTCTTTGATATAAATTGTTGTTCACTATTTCTTTTCATACATGATATTGAGCATGTAATTAGTGAAAACACATGATGAGTTATTTTGAAATGTATTATAGAATGTTTATGTGTTTAATTGTTTTATTAAATTATATGTATAGTGTGTGGTCTCTGATTCATGATTTTTAGTCGTCGGGTCTAAGGAGACTCACTTGTGTGTTCATAGGTAAGTATATATATAAGTATGGGTTCCACCATTACATTTATATTTATATATAGTAGAAAATATACATGTATGTGGTTAGGCGTGCCCAATTATATATATGAAAAGGCATACTCAGGTGAGTGGAAAACATTATATGCATATAAGAATATGTGTTAGGATCCACTTGTACATATTCATCACTATATAGGGGTGTGCATAGGGGATATATGTCCTTACACATATGTTAAGGTTTATATACATAGTGGGGGAGAATCAGCTTTTAGTAAGATAGCTCAAAGAGCCGAAGTGGATGACTTGGTTCCACTATTCATATTCCTTTAATTTCAATTCCACAATTTCATTCTTTTTAAAAAAATAGTTTTTATTTTTATGCTATATTACCATGATATGAAATCTTTTTGTGGTTTATATAATTGGTTATTCCATTGTTATAGGAATTTGAAATGTATTTCTAACGCCCATTGGCATTAATTGAATTTTCATGAAAAGTGATTTTTTAAGTGGATTTAAATTTCAAATGAATATTTCTAAAGGTGTTTGGCCATTCATCCTATTAGTAATAAAATTTTTCCCTTCTATGTAATTAACCCCATTTGTCCCTATAAGAATAGTTTAATAAAAGAAACTCCTTTTTAGAATGTAATGTCTTTTTCTTGATAAAAACTCTGCCTAAATTGAAATGGAGCACAATAAGAATCGTGGGTATCTAGGTGGGAAGATTAGGACATATACTCTAGTTGATATGTATGTGGTATGTACTAGTTTCATCTAGAATTAATTACAATACAACACTATCTAAATATTCATTATTATTGGAGACCACAAGGTTATGGGTGTGTTTCCTACTAGTGGCTTATACATGATAATATAGGTCATTTTGGATCATAAGCCACCTTTCACTACGGTAAGAGGGTCCTAGGTCACTAACTAACACTAGCTGCATAGAGAATATCCATGGTTCTAGTGATGTGATTTCCATTTCAGTCTTTTCATATTTTGATGTCTTATTTATGAAAACCATAGTTTAATCTAAATTTGTTTCCTTTCACTAGGAAATGTTAATGAATGCTTGGAACATACTTTAAAAAAATTTTGGGTGGGAAATGGTTTACAGGAAAATGAAAACATGTTACTTGAGTTTGAAAACAATGAAAAAAATTATTTTATAATGTCTTATTTACAATCTAGCATGTGTTGGATTTTATATAAAAGGTAAGGGCATAGCGAGTTGTTGTATTATGGCATTCTTATTGATCATCACGGTTCTCACACATACTGTTATTTTCAATTTCAGGTTACTCATGTTTTGGATCTCTCTTAAGGTGAGTGTGGTTTATGGTCTGTGGTAAACCGCATGGAAACGTTAGGTATGTATCGTTTCTTAATTTTTTTTTAATTTTTTTTAATTTTCTAGGCTAGTATGTTCAATTTATTTTCTCTTATTTATATATTTTTATGTTTATAATTATTTATATTTCATTGTTATAGGCCAAAGAGTTCCCAACTGGTTTATATTGATGCTCTACACTATTTTTGTGACAATGGGGAATGGGAAGGTCCTTTGGGCCAGGATGAAGACTAGATCGGCTGGCTAACCCGAGCAGGTTCGTGACCGTTCAACATCCAGTAATTGACACATAAGTTCAAACTCCCATTCACGTTTTTCTCAAATGAAACATGTGACCCCCAAGATGATGTACTCGAGTTTTAAGCACATTATCCTCCAAATATTGTATCTAATTCTTGCGTGCCAAATGATGCATCAATTCCATTATGTAAAACAGAATAAAAACTAGATCATCCCCATACATGAGGTCAAGAGTGAATTATAAATCACTCTATGGTTGAATCCATAAGAATTATTTTGGAAATTTAGTATTAAACTATTCGACAACTGGAGGAAATACACCATGCTTTACACCTCAATTATATAGAAATAAACTAGAATCATGGGATGTGAGGTCTCCCAATAACTATGTAATTAGACATGATCAACATGCCTGGATGTACCACTACTTAAGTTGATCATACTGGTTACCCATCAAAGTTGTAAATGTCACTATCCATCAGTATTAATATATGTGGGTTCAGTATGTGACTAGATTTCACATACCCATAATTAGGTCAAATCATGACATATTAAGGATATATAAATCCCACATAAAATTATACCCCATGACTTCATGTGAATGTTCATTCCACATTCAATTTTCTCTAGACTGTACTTGAAATGATGTATCTACTTTTATTATCCAGCTAACAATATCAACCACTAGGATGAAACCATTAATTTTTTTTGATGAAATAATTGAATTAGAGGTATAAGTATCATTTAATGTACTACCAAAAGTAAATGATAATATAATAATAACTCTAAATATCAGTGGCCCAAATTTTTTAGCAACACGTGTATGAAACACCACATTTATCTATGATTCACCACTTCCTTATGATTCGATAGTACTTCCTTCAGTTTCTCCACTCTTATGATATGTGTTCTCTTTACTAGAAGCACCACATCCGCTGTCACTCACTCCTCATCTAGAGGAACTAAACCTACAAAACTGATATGGGGCTGAATATCCCCTTCTAACACCCTAGTTCTATCTAGCTCCACCATCATTAACTATCTACCTCAGGATACTGAAAAACCTTTATGGATGTCCCAACATGATGCATGCTCTAAAATACACAAGTATATTAATAAATTTTTTATGAATGTTTGTTTTCCTACTACACTAATGGAAAAGAAATTGGGTAAGGTCCTAAATAACTGACCCCTTGAATGACCAATCCACTTCCCAATTATTTAGTAAATGTTCTCTTAAAAACTCTTCCATATCGTTGATGAAATACTTGTAGACCATCTGGATGAAACCACGTGTCTATCATTGGAAGCCTCCTTCTACTTCCCCTCTAAGATGATATCCAAATTCAACAGTTTTGAAACCTTTTTCAACATGTAAATAATTATATCAGACTTAATTTTCCACAATAATCCATCCAGATACGATTTTCCACTATTATCCTCATCAATTGGCAATACAATCACATATTGCAAAAAATCATTGAGTTGATTAGAATATTCCATCACATGTTTGCTTTTATAAGAAAATATAATTAACCCAGCTTCTTTGTCCTATCTCAGTGTCTCTAGGTAAAATTTCTCACAGAACATCTCCAAAAATTCTTTCCATAACATACCCTTAGTCGATCTAGTTCACACCTAAATGTCCCATCAATGATTTTCTTATCCTCCTAGTACCCATGTATCGAACATGACCATATTATTAGTAGTAAACACAAAATGGTCATGTATCTTATCAATCAATCAACCCAAAACTCGTCTCCCTTAAGTACAACCTCTCTAGTAAACGTTTATGGGTGAAAAAACTAAAACTCCCTCATTAGGTTAAACATGTTATTCTCAACCCACCGTGGGTCTCCTCCAGTGAATTTCTTAAAGTGAGTGATGTTATCTCGGAAATGATCCCATGCTTCCTCACACAACACTATTAGTTCCTCAGGATCCACCACTAGATGATCATTCATCACCATGTCTTTTGGTCTTCCTCAAAACATCTATTTTAATGGAGGAATAACTCTAAAATTCCACAAAAAAAATTATTTAGATTAATAACATAACTTCATAATAACCACATTAGGGTAAAATCAAAACATGAAATAATATGTATTTTCCTCAAAATTCACAAAATAGTAAAAATAATGGTTCTCTCACTCCCCTTAAACGTTGTAGACCTATGTGTTAGTAAAAAATTGTAAACATATTCTCATAGTTTATGTTTTTTTAGGAACACATTTATTAATATTGTATCACCATTTTTTCACCTTCCAAATTCATATTAGGAATCTTTTTCAATTCAATTTCAAAATCCCATAAAACGGTTTCATTACCACAACATACCCAAAACCCCTATCTCAATTCATGCCGAAAAAGATTGGTGTTATCAAAATAATCATGATTGTAAAAAATGGTTAATTTCAGCTCAACTCTTATTCTATTTATGGACACATGTAAATCACAATCAATATAAAAGACAATAACCTCACCCCACAACTAGTGTGTCACTCAAGGGGAAATAACATTAACTGTAAAAACAAACATCAATAACAGTAATTCCACATGGTCACCTAGGTTATACCCTCATACATGAGGTAGCTACTTATGTGAAGAAGATAATAACCAAGCCCCAACTCTTCATAATACCCTATATAACTATCCCAAATATTAATACAAAATATGAAGAGAAGAACTTTCTCTAATACCAATTGGTAATTTAACGACAAGGGTGACACAAACCGGTTCCCCAAGACAGTTGATCACATTACCATAGGCATACCTCGTAGTACATTAGAGGCTACTGAATAGTAGTGAGTGTCAGATAATTCAATTATGTTGAGACCATACCTTATTTTATTAGGGAATAAACTAGATAATATAAAAAAACAACAATAGAAACATATATAACCATAAAAAATCAATATCTCATAATATTCAATGCAGGAAGTACAATATACATCTAAATAATTAAAACAAATATGCTAATGTTTGTGACAATTGTAAAATATTATACTCAAACGACAGACACTAGTATCTCCCGAAAAATCCAAAACCATGTCCATTTCCCTCAACCAAGATTCATGGGGACTCATACATCATAAATTTTCCTTTTCCCTTAACATATCCTACATATATGAAATCAATTAAGTTACCAATCATCCAGAACAAGTAAGGTGTGATTATAACTTATTAGGCCACTGCAAGTGGTGTCTAAAACCTATCCAGATAAAAAATGTGTATGATGTAGATGAATGAAATAATTTCATTGTATAATTAAATATCTATCACATAATCAATGAATCATTATTAAACCAAAACAAACAATGGGGTCCAAAGGACAAACATGCCCCAATAACTGGTCTATCCAACAATGGTTATGAACCATATTTCTTATCTAATTCACAATTAATTTTAGAAAATTATATTTCATTATCCATTTATTACATTCACTACTATGACCACATTGAACCATAATCCAATGTCGATGTTCTACATCAAGAATGCCATGTCTAGTATCCCATTTATCAGTAACGTGTATTTATCACGAGCATAGAAGATGTTGTTTATCATCCCTAATTTTTAATCATGCATATACATCATTGGCCTAGAATTTCATGTTAAGCTCCCAATTCTCAATCATGTGCACATGTATTTGGTGTATATCACCATGTATAACATTAAAAATTACCAACCATATAAATAGATCAATCATTGTTGTATAACACTAAATCTAGAAACCCATTTCTCTAATGCCCATATACATCATTGGTGTCTATCGCTGGATCTTACACACCAAATCTCAACCATTTATTTATATTCTTATTTACAAGGCTTATATCATAATGAATAATACCAAATTCCATAACCATGATTAAACAACATTAATCCTATTATAACAATTAACCAATAGATCTTCCACTAATTAATTCATAGATTAATTAATCGAAATATTTTAATTAACTTGAAAATTAATTAACCAAGCCAATTTTCGATAATCAATTAAACAATTGATTAACCATTTAACCATTTCAAAATGAAATAATTATTTCACTAAATAATTATTCTTAATTAAAATTCAACAATTTGATAATTTAATTCATAATTAATTATCCTCAAATTTCCCAATATAAAAATTTATTATTAATTAACCAATTACATAACATTATTCCAAAATATAATTTTTCAATAAATCCATATCAATTCCCTAAAAATTTATTACACCCATTAATTGTCAAATTACAAATACATAAATCACATAATTAATTCTCAAATGAATTAACTTTTAAAAAAATATCAAATTCTCAAAATTTCACAAATATATCAATTAATTAATTTACAACATTAATTAAATAAATTAGAGAATTTAATTTCTAAAAAAATATAAAAATTATACAAATTTTATGTAAGAAAATAAAATAAGGACTATTAGATTTGGTAATTAGATCACCTACCACGAGTTGTTGATGAACGATCATCCAAATGAAATCAAAAAAATTAGAAAGCACAACAATTTTGATTGGATCCAGATCTATTACCCTGAAAAGTATTTAACCAATTAAAATCCATTAGATATTGGAAGTGCTCCACAACCCAAGATATAGATTCATGAAATAAATATACAGATCCAGAAGATACAGATGATTTCATCCACCAAAATAAGGTGATGTCATTTGAATATGAATAATAAATCAATGGGATAAGATACACTTACATATAGAGGAGATAATATTTGATACAAGCTTCAAATAACGATTAAAATAAATTAGATGACCTTAGATTCATTTTAGATAGAAAAAAACTTGATAGAAAACTTAAGGTTGAAGGAGGGAAAAAATAGGTGTGTTACAAGTTTTGGGGTATTTGAAAATTAAATTTTGGGCCACTTTAAAAGTGAAACATAGTTTTCTTGGAAGATGTAGATAGTTTTCCCTAACCATGTACTCGTCACATGACTATACTTATATTGGTGAAATATTTCTCATTCTATGGTGCATAGTTTAATAAACCATGTGCTATTCGTTTGACCCCTCATTGTCTAGTGCTACATGTTTTCTTGGGATGGCCACATAGTACTATCTTACCATGTTCCATCCGTGCACGTCCCCTTTCACTTCTACTACTCTTAATCATCATCCAAACAAACCTTGTGGTAAAACAAAATCAAATGGTACTTAAGTAAAAATATTATATTAATTCAAACTCAACTAAACTCCAGAAATTATTGGGATCCAATAATTTCTATATTAAAGATGCCACTCAATATAGAAAAAATAGATACTTACTTATGTATATTGAATGGTTTGTCTCCTATACTAATAGTTGATACGGTCCAGATATAAAAATAGTCAATCCATAAAATTAAAAAATTTGGATCAGTCATTTATAGAACCAAAATATCCCAAAAGGAATCATAACAACCCAATTCCAAGGTTATTGCCTTGAATCCATTAATATTATCTCCATACACCACCATCATTTCATCAATGATCCAAAAACCCTCAATCTATTCCACAAACAAGAACAAAACATCTTCAAAATGAATAGATTTTTTTTTTCGGATTCTATTATATCAAAAAACATAAGAAAGGGTATTAGAAACAAAAATAATACCTCTATGTATTAATGTTCATGCAATTATTCTAGACTTATTAGAATGAATTGCATTCAGAAGAATTTCCTCTCTACTGTACGCTCTAGAATAAATCTACATGGTGGATCCCTCTAGATGGTACTATCACTCTTAGACTAGAGCATGATATCACAAAACTCTACCTTAACAAGTTTTGGTACAATATCTACATGTTTTATGTGGGGTAGTAGATACATTTAAAAAATCATATACATATCCTAATCCTCTACTGTTATTTACTATTTCATTAACCTGCAAAATCTCAATTGGTTTCCAATCCTGTTTTAAGTATGGCACTGCAAAAATGGTACATACCTTGATTCAAATTTTTTAAAAACATACATCACTAATATAAGTAAACTATATACTATTTATGATATGGTTTCCCACTTCTATTACAACTCTTCCTTCTATTTCCTTTGATATTAAACTCATAAAAGAGCATCATGCAACCATAAAAAGGGATCCAAATTTTCTATAATAGAATATCCATTCCTCTGCAAGTAGCATCTCTCAGGTCCCCTTTTAAAATTATATCCCAATTAATCATTTATAAAAGTATAGTAATGGGAAAAAAATTCACCTATGATCCAGTCTCATAGGAAATACCATCCTTGAAATGAATCTCCATGTAAATCACATCAGTAGATATTGATGTCTCATATATCAGAATGTATTTGAGATAATGATCACATTCTATCACATACATACCCTACTACGTCATGTAAATGAACCTGTGAGCCATTTTATTCCACAAAATCCTTGATAAAGTGTGTGTTGAGGCCTTTTTCTTTATGTCATTCAAGGATAACTCATATATATCTCCATATTCACCTAATTTTTCCCACCAGCACTTTGATGATACATGAAGGATGTATTGATCATGATTCATCATTTTCAATTTTAATGTATCAAGATAATTTATTATTTCTAGAAATAATTTATCATAGATTTGAATTCATGGGGGCCTCTATCCCTTGTGAACATAGGATGGTTCTATAGCTAGAAATATCTATTATGATATGAAATTTACATTATGGAGAGAAAAATATGACTTCCATGGGTAGATTAACCTTATGAAGATTTCACATTAATGAACATCCATATAAACCCCATAAGATATTGTATGATACATTTAAGCTTCAATTGGATCTTGCTGATTTTTTCCCCTGATGTTCAATTCAAATATAATGGGAGGATCATTTTCTACAAGATAAATGAACTCCTAATAATGGGAGATATGAAAGTGGTCAACCTGGATAAGTGATATTAATAGAGAACCACTAGCACATGGTCACAATGAATATCGATTAACAAGTTAATTGTTATGAAATAAATTATCATTAATTTCATTTATCATGTACAAAACGTATCCCATTTCAAAATTTATTCTAATAAATATATCACATGAAATAAATATTCACCTATCATGAGAAATTATTCTCAATATATAAATATATATTCATAGTGTGATTAACGAACACAATTTTCATGTCATAAAAAGGCAATGATCATAAATTTCAAGAAACAAAAACAGCACTAATCATGTGAATCTAGCAATGTGAAATAACATAATTTTATCCAAGTGAACATCATGAAAAAAAATCACATCCATAAAAACTCTAATTTACCACCGATCATGGGTTAGATAATCCCAATCACAATCTCATTACTAATTATAGTCATTTCCTAGTCTCCAGATAAAACATTCAAATAGTATAGAAACAAATAAGAAGATATGAACTTCTATGATACCACATTTTTAAAACCCCCGATAAGGAACTCTATCAAATTTCCAAATCACGATGGCTAATGAACCTAAATAGAACCTCCTCATATTATAGAGGAATCCAACAAGGAGAGAGTGTGAAAAGTAAAATTTGGGGAGAATATACACCCTATTACAATGCATAATTACAGTGGAAATTAATAAATATCAAATCAATTGAAATAGTGGAAATAGTACATCACAAAACTAGTAGATATATGATGATCCTTGTAACCTAGATAATAAAAAACCATGTAATTTTATTATGTAATGTATGTAAATGAAATTATGGAAGTTAAAAATATAATATAAAATGATTCCATTAATAAACACAAAGGAAATTGGTCATGAATCTTGGGTTGGTCCTATATTTGAGCTTTTACACATCTAGGAAGCACTAATAAATTACAAGAACACTTTCCCTTGTCTGAACCTATAACCATGTAATATTCTTAGGTACAAAACAATAACTCTAATTGGGTGTGATTAAAATTCATAAGTTCCAAAATCACCCATTATAAACCAAACTAGTCTGATATTAATAGTATACAATATATAAATTAATTATTTTATTAATTAATCAATTAATTCAAAAAAATTTAACTATCCTCAGAACCATAATGAAATATCTCTACATATGAAAAATACACATACTAACCAAAACCACTTTTCCCTAGAATAATTACATAATTAAACAAATTTAATATTTATAATAATTCTATCATTTCTGTGATAAGCCTTATAAGAATTAAATCATAGGATGTCTGATCCCCATATTTAGAAAATTTAGCATGAAACTAGGACAAGACCTAAATATACATACAACAACATAATCAGGAAAAGTCTTATATATGATTATTACATAATAAATGTTGATGAGGCCATATATATAAAAATTTCAATATAATAAGATCAATATAAATAATAATTATAGCATAACTTAGATACACCCTTTATATAAATATTTCATCATGAATAAAAATAAAATTCATAATAGAAATAATAAAATGACATTCCTTATAACCCACAATAACTATTAATTATGTTACATTTATTACTTTCAATTACATTTCTTTTATCAAATTTTTTCTTAACTAATATACATGCAGGTGTACACAACCATATCATATGAATGTATCACATGTCATTTAAAATTAGCAATTAATTCATTTTCCATGTGATCCTATAACAATCAATCAACTACATTCTCACATCATGCCAAAATTAATTTTTAATCCATCATGAAAATATTTAATTTTCTTGTGTAGGATTAGATTATGTGTAGATGATTGATATGTCTCAATACTACCAGATCCAAAGGTATCAATGTAGTAGTCATATAACATGATTATGATCACCCATTATTTTTTTAGAAAAATCACCTATTGTAACAGTGAAATATCATAATATTGGTCATGCATAATTAATCAGAAATAAAAAAATTGATGTTTTGGTAGATTAAATACATCTATTAAGTGATGAAATAACAAATATCTATAAGTTATTCCTTCAAATAATGAAAGTGATGTTGGTCATAATGAATAATGAACATTAGAGGCATGACTGAGGAATCCTAAATGGATGGAATCACTCCAATATTTATTGGAGTCACCTGGTGTTCAAGAGAGCCATATTTGTGGTAGATGAAATAACGTAATACAAAATGTTTAGTATAAAAAAATTTATCCCATGATATTCACATAACAAATACATTGATGAAGAAATGTTTTGAATATATAAGATAATAAAAAAATGTCACCCCGTTTTAATGTAACCCTGATTGACTATTTCATAGTGTAAACCATTTTAACATTATATAATATATTCACACTCTGAATAATATTATAATGTGATCACAAGAACAGGTTCATGTCATGAAACATGTTCATGATTTTAAAGTGTCCAACAGATATAATTCATACCATCTTATATAGAATGAACGCAAACAACCTTTATTCTTTATAAATCCATGGATAACTCTCATAATTCCATTGAATCATTTATACATAAAATCTATTAATAAAAATAATAATGCATCTGTAAACAATAGGTCCCATAATGAGAAATATTATCTCCACCTAAAAGTAAATTTTCCGACCACCAATGATTTAAAATGATAAAAAGACATTGTAAAGAGGTTCAATTGAAACTCAAGATGGATGTACCTGAAAAAAGATGATATATTACAAGACAGATGATGTTTTAAATCCATTGTAGAGGAATTTATTAATAAATTTTCTTATATATTAGGTGAATAAGATATATAATCAATGGTACAAGTGTGAACTTTATATCCACAACCCAAAATAATATAATTGAGATTATCAGACATTTGATAGTTTATATGTATTTCTTTATGAACATAGTTTCAAGAGTGTGGAGGGGAATGAATATATCATTTGAAATCCTTGGGGTGTAATTCATTCTTCCAAATGAAAATTTGGACAACAATATCCTTATCTTACATTAAATAGGGGATATCCTTCTTTAACATATATACTGTTGGAAATTATAAGATGAAACCACTTAGTGTATGTGTCATATTTGATTTACATACCTAATTCATTATCAATATTATGTAATGAATTTGTTTAACATAATTTAGTTAGTGTTTTATTATGTTTATATAGTTGATAGTTACAGATTAAAACATTAATGATATTTTAATGGGGACACCATTACAAATAAATTATGTTTTATCTATCCATCCATCGTCATATTTATTATTCCATAAAAAAAATAAAAAAATAAAATCATATATATATATATATATATATCAAAATGAATATCAGTATTTATGACATGAGTGAATAGAATATTTCATACTAATATTTCTAGAGAAACATTTTTTAACGTACCAATATTATTCCATTAAGGATATACATAAATAATTTGAATAGTAATGTTGTCTGACATTCAAAATTAAGGAACCATTTTCCCCAAATGGTTGTTGGGTTGTCAATGGGATTCGGTTAAACCCAATAAATTTCCACACTATATTCCATCACAATCAATCACATGTAATTTTTTACTATACATTATCAAATTCCAAAATAATTGTTATTTATTATATCCAAAATGTCCTATATAGACATCAATTATTTTATATGTAATTATAATTGAAATTCACATAACATATGAATATTACAACATCATATAATGTTTCTATTATAAACTAATAAAACTAAACACACTCAAGTTTGTGTTTTTCTTCCCTGTAATTCATTCACATCCATTAACATTAGATATATTATCTAATAAATTCATTACCATGTTCCATTTATGTCTGAATTTTTTTGGCCAACATCCACACATCATGAATATATTCAGAATCCACTACATTTGAATAGGAGTGGAGGTGACTAACAATATAAGATGTAAATATATGGGGACGAGTATCCATGTGTCTGACAAGCATGAATTTGTGGGATAATATAATACCCTCAAATAAATTCTAGATTAGAATCTTGTATTTTCACATATAGAAGGACATATGGAAGCCGTTAATAGGAAAAAAATCATATTTATCATTTGAGTTGAAACGTCAAGTTCTTTAATTAAATGAAGAAATAATAGGTTGTGACATATGAAGAAATAAATGGTAAGTTCCAATTTAATATATTTACCTACATTATTAATATATTTTTTCCTAATTTTTGGATTATATTATCTATTTATACATCAAATCTTTTTATAAAATAGTGTTCATGCTTTTTAACTTAAATGCATTTCTTTTCTCATAACAAAAAATTATATGTTTTTGATACTATAATTCTAATCACAGGGTTTCCTATAACTTCCCTCTTACTCTAATTGGATTGAGAGTGCATAAGGTCATTACTAGGCCTTAGGAAACATCCCTAAGACAAAAATGGATGGAAATATATTCCTAAGGGATTCATAAATGTGGGGTAAAATTGTACCATTTTTTTATAACAAATAACAAAAAAAATATAACCAAAAAACAACTATATGATTCTCTATAAAAGTTAATTATAAATCAATATTAATTTCATGAAAAAATCTTCTAGAATCATGTACCAGAGTGGAATACTATAATATCAGAGTAAATAGTGAATGAAAATATATAAAAACTCTAATACCACTACAAGAATCTATATTTTAAAAGATCAATGTTCCTAATTCACCAAAAACATAATTATCTTGATGTAGTGCTAATGATGTGTGATATATTACCTTTTCTAATATCCTCATGGATGCCATCTGCAAAAGTACCAACTTACAAAACTAGGGGTTAGTATTGAAAATCAATAATTTTTTCCCAGTGAATTCTGTACTCATTCAACTAGGTTAGAACATGTTAGAAACATTTATATATACCATTTTATGTAAAACAAATTCTAAAACATTATAACTCTAAATCTAAACTAAAGCAATTTGAATTTTTTTTAAATTGAAAATAAAAAATTCTTTAAATAATTTTCCATTAAATTTTTCCATGAACCATACGTTTCTTCACAACCATACATCCGACCATACATGAAATCCATAGACCTCCCAATACACTTAGGTGGTGAGTCGTCCATCCAATAAGCAATAACATAGTGGAAGAAATTTATAGGAGTACTTCACAACCATATTTGTCCCAATATTTTGATGGGGTTACGTCATGCCCTTATCCAACCCAATGCAATTATACACATGCCACAAAACCATGCCAAACTCATTCCAAACCCATGTGTGTTCTAAGAATTCAATAAAACATCATTCCATTTATTGGAAATTATTTTTCTCCCATGTATAGAAACCAATAATAATATTAAAATCAACATTTTAAAAATCATGTTAACAAAAACACATTCTAATAACAGGCAAATTTTTCAATTTTCATAAACCATTACTCAAGTGGTTTTAAATAATTCTTTGATATAAAACTAATATTTTATTTCAATCAAATAAATAAATTTGAAACTAAGACATGATGTTCAATGATATAAGAGTCTAGAATGAAGCCGCATACATCAATAGTTTCGGAAAAATGTAATAAATAACAATAAAAAAATCACTAAACCGAGTTGAATTGTCATGAAGGAACCTTAGATATCTTCCCCAAAAAACTAAAAGATCAAATATAAACATATTTGGAATCTATAACCTTATATCTACACACAACCATAGTATACCTAAGATACTGATAGGGATATGTATATCTATGAAAACCAACAATAACAGTCAACTATAATCACATACCATGGTAATCAATAATCAAAACACTAAGGGATGATTTCAGATCACTTCTAAATAGTTAGGGAGAGGTTCTCATCATTTGAGTGACAAAAATTATATTTTAGGGCCATTTGTGTAAAAAACAAAGCACATAGATGTAAAAAGAGTTAGATACAAAATTTTAGGGTCTAACATTGACCAAAGCACAGTATAGTCACATGATTATATAAACTAGGTGCTAATCATGATCATTCTTTTTACATATGGGTTACCTCATAGTGTTGGATCACATGGTTACCAATGCATGTGCCAAACATAACACATGCCAATTTACTCTAAAAAACACACACCATGCTTTCTCTTAGGCTTACACATTGGTTGGAAAACCCGTGCGTAGTTTGTGTACCTTCCATTTCTCTCATGATTCACTATTTACGGTTCCTACAATTATTGTACAATCCAACAACTATTCTATGATTTCTACAACACATGAACCACTTGTTCACCTATATTATGGAACCAAAAACACCCTAAAATATATTCAAATTGCAAAAAAATGAACCCTTATACATTATATATTTAAAATTAATGATTAAATGTTTATATATTACAAACTGATGTTGATACATTCTCCCCACGAATAGTCATTTCATCTGATAAATGTTGAAAATTATGAGTTGCCTGAAAAATTTATGGCCATTTATCTTTCACCTCATTCATACATTCTCATGTCCCTTCCTAAATTTGACCATGTTTCAAAAAAACCTTCCATAGATTGATGGATTTACAATGAAATACATTCTATTTACCATCTACAATCTATATTGGGATATGTATGAATAAAGAATATAACTCTAGTTCGACGCGAATCCACCTGATCACATGGTCAGGATTAGGCTAATACATTTTCTATTGAGATACGTGAAACACATTGTACACCACACTAATCATTGGTGGTAATGCCAAATGATATTCCACCACACCAACTAATTCCATTATCTAAAATTTTCCTATGTATCGAGGAGATAAATTTATCTTCTTCCAAAAACATCGATGTCCATGTCTTGGTGAGATCCAAAAATCATATGATCACTCACCAAGAATGAAAATGTCCATAGACGATGGTCCACATGTGATTTTTTATAACTCTATGCCTTCTCCATTTGATTCCTGATCAATGGATAATTCACTATTATTTCCTTCCTATGGATCGATCAAACAAGTGATGTATAACATGTTTCCACCCATCAATATGGAGAACATGAAGGATGCCTATACAATGCTTCAATAAAGCCATATCTATGAAGGTCTGAGAAAATTTATTATATGAGAAATCCCCTAAGGTTGTGCACTCTTCCTATGGTCCACCAAAATACATTACAAAATCCCTCAATATGTCCTCCAATGATTTTATCAACTTTCTAGATTCCCCCTATATCATAGGATGATATTCTGTACTCAAAGTCAAAATATTCTCAAGGGATTTTTATATGGATTTCTAAAAACAAGAAATAATCCTCAAGTATCTATCTGATATGATACAAATGAATATGAGATATATTTTTAAAACATATTAGATATAGATATTGTAAGGATCACCCACTGTATGTATTGGATGAATACGGTTTAAGTGATCCAAATTGGTAAGCTAATCCACTATCACCCTTGTGGCCTCATGTTTCCTTACTTTACATGGGATCCCTATCACAAAATTCATGTAAATATTCTCAAACTTCCAAACAATTATAGGTAAATACTGAAACATAACTGCTAGTCGCTTCATGTATGATTTAACTTGTTGACAAGTTAATTACATTTAAATAAACTAATTAATCTACCATTTCATACCGACCCAACATAAATAAACCTTCAACTCATTATACATATTTTTTATTCCTAGATGATAAAATCATCTCCAATGGTGGTAAAAATGATGAATTATATCCTAAAAAACATTTGTAAAACCATCCGATTTCAAACCACAACACAAAACTGTAATCAATCAGCCATCCCTCAATAGTCTTGCCACCATTGAGTTTTCAACTCATTGAAAGACAATCAACATCAGATGTTCATGCTTCAATTACCATCCTTAAATAATTAAGAACTATCAAAACTGTAAGGAAAACAACAACGTCACCTTGTTCTGCACAACTTATATGCATGAAGTCTTGGAAAAACATTAATTGCCGCTTATTTGAAGATTCTTTTTCAAACAGAGCATATGACTTTTAATTTAATGCATATGCCACTATATTGTCTTTTTCTGGTGTATAAGTCAAGTAAATTTAAATAATTTGGAGAGAAACCATCAATAAAATATCCCTCATATTTAAATACCGCAATAAGGAAATATGATTCAATCTATTGTGGTTTTTCAACAAAGTATATTTATCACAAAATAGTTAATGACTCCATGTTTTTAAACAATCGATGAATAAATCTAACTCCATATCATGTGTTCAGAGGTTCTTATCATTATCTTCTAAATTCCTTGAGCCATATGTAATTATATGGTCTCCTTACAAGTGGATACACCCCAAACCAGATCCTGATGAATTGAAATACACCACATACTCTTGTTCGGATTTCGTAAAAATCAATATTGTTGTGGATGTAAGTCGACCAATATGTTAACAAAAATATATGTTTGCATTTCATACTCTATCAGAATAGAACATTCTTCTTTTCTGATGATTTTATTCATGATGCTAGAAATGAATGGTAACTCACAATCAATCAGTAATAAATAGATAGTATAAGAGAACTTCACATTTCAATGACGATCTTTGGATGTTTCCAAGAGATAATAGCTTCTATTTAATGAATTCACTAAAACGTCTCTTCAAGATATTAAATGGTCAATAAATAGTAATTATTATAATAAAAAATCACAAATTGATAATTTGGAATAAAAACAATGATCTCTCATGATTTCCAACACTGTCGCCAAATTTTGGTCATGCTTATCCCTTATCCTTGAATACTTGAGTATGTCATCAAAAAACACCACAACAAAATACTCTAGATATAATTGAAATATACTATTAATCAATACCATATGGACTACTAGTGAATTTTTAAGACCAAAAGGAATTAACACATATTCATAATAGCCATAACTTCTTCTAAATGTTGTCATTAGTATATCCACCTTACAAACTAGAAATTTCTTATATCCTTATCACATGTCAATGTTTCAAAACCACTAGGATCCCTCAATTTATCGAACAGATCATCAATACATTTAAGTGGATACCTATACTTTTTCATAACTTGGTTATGATTATGATAATCCACACAAAACCATAAATTCATATCTTATTTCTTCATGAACAGAACTGGTTCTACCCATATAAGCATTCATAGCCAAATGAACCCCTTTCTTTCAAGCTCTTACAACTACACTTTCAGTTCCCTTTTTCTATTGATTTTATTTGATAAAATTGATGTGATATAGGACTAGTACCTCGAAGGAGATAATTCAGAAAATCTACTCATCTATTTGGTGGAAACAATGTTAATTTCTAAAGAAATACGTACAGAAACTGATCACCAACAGCCGTAAAATCACTTCTCCTGACATATTCCATTGATGCCAATGGAAAACCCAATAGATTGTATGATTTCATTCACACATATGGTTCTAACAAGATTTTTTTAGCTATATTTGTACTCCTTTCACCTTTAAATTGATTATCAACACCATAATATATCTCAAAACTTATTATTCTTCTATAATAATCAATGTGAGATTTGAACATTGTCAACTGATCAATAATCAGGATTACATCGTGGACATCCATATCATGAACAGCGAAGTCTCATTTTTTATTAGATACATAAATATTTATATAACATTCTCTATACTGAAAGTCTTGAAATTATCTTTCCCTACGAAAAGTTTGATTTTTTTCTAGAGATGGGATAATCTCATGTTTTTAAATCATCAAATCTATAGCAGAAAAAGAGAAAAATGAATTTGATGAACTAGTATACAAAAATACTTCCATAAGATTAGAATTAAAAATAATTATACCTTTCACCATATATATTCCCACACAATCATACACAATCACATTATCACATAAATATAATTGTTTCATCGCTAGACATTATTCAATATTACACTATTGAGATTTCCTTGCCTAAATATTCATGGAATTCTTAGAATCATTATTTATAGCTCTGTTTTTATAAAGAGATAAGTTCTGTTTTTAAAGTCCCATCAAAGCATATGATATCTGCGACACCTGAGAAGTATCATGAGAACCTAACAATTATGAACTATGATAATAGCAGTGATGATTCTATAGATAGTTGCATTTGTGGCATGCTATAGGTTGCTTTATACACTATCATTTTATGTATTCTAGCAAACAAAATTCGAAACATCCAACATTTCTCTTGGGTCATGGAGAATGGTTCCACAATCCAACCGTCTCATATTTATTTATAATTCCTCCTTGGTAGTAGGTGTCCCTCATCCAATTTCTCATAGAATTAAATTTCCCACCATTTCGTAGGTGTGTCAACATAATTATTCCTCCAATTTCTCTTGAGATGTCCCTTTCATCGACCATCGCTTTATTCACAATCAATGTATAGTCTGTAATAAAGTGCACACCAATATTTGAGCACATATCCTATATTAGTTCTAATTTAATGATGTTTTATTTGAACAACTTAGTATGCACAACTTCATGTGAAAAGCATAAAAAATCCTAAATTTTGATGCATACTCTTTGACATAGAATTTTTCATTCTTTAATATGAATAAATATATTGTTCAAAGAATCATGAATGTTTGGGGATATAATTTTTTGTTGATTTTTTTTAAAATCATCCTAATCAATTCTTTGATCCACTTTATCATGTACGATTAGTTCCCACCACTAGTGTGCTAGATCCCAAATCATGTACATCACCCATCATAAAATCATCTCAGTTAGTGTGCCAATAGAATCAAATATAAGATTCATCGTATTTAGAAATATCCCTACCTTTTCTAGTTCATAATCACCTCACAAAATGAGAGTATTATACTTATGGAACTAGATGAAATGATCCACATTCTTTTGATCATCCTTCCGGTTCTCTATGTACACAACCTGAATTTTTTGGACAATACTCTTTAGAAGCCCTTTGTTCCTGTATTTTTCAGGTGCAACCACATTTCTGAAACTTCATATGCTTGGTTTCTATATTTCCTATCACTTTCCCTGTTATAAAAAACAACAAAATAAATAAGTCTCGCTATATATTAACTAATGTATTAACAAATTCAATGTCTAACACATCAACTATAACATCATTTCATTCCATAATCGACAATTTCCACATTCAACCATTTTTTGAAAATTGTTATACATTCTTAATGAAAAAAACCATTTAAAAAACATCATTACTCACTTTTTTAAAAATCATTCATTTTAAAATAATTTCACAGATTTTACCAAAAAATAAGGTTATTTTCACAAAACATAAATCATTACTCAATGTATGTATGCACTCCTAGTGAGAAGACATTCCTATAATTCCTGGCATGCATGTGTCATTGTTTAAACCCATGACCGTGAGATTTTAAAATACTGTATGTTTCACCATAATACTTATTTAACCAAATCCTGAATTACTAGATGTTCAGTATAAAATGGTTATCGATGCCTTTTTATGCTGTACATTTCATGTTCTTACAATTATACTTATTTCTACCAACCCGACTCAAGGAATACAATAGAATGAATTTCAAATCCATGATCCACATAACCGATGAACACATGTCCCAAAAAAATTGGATCAATAAAAAATGATATGAGTGGTAACATCTCACTTACTATAATTCTTATAATAGAGAAGAAGGGAATTAAGAATCCTTTGATGACCTCCACAAGATGAAAAAGGTTGGAAATAAATGCGGAAGTTATCCAATACATATGGGAGATGATTTTACCTTTTTTTTATAAAATACATAAAATAAAATTCCCATCAACTCACCACTATACGATTCATGATAACATGGAAATAAAACTCAACATTTCATTTAACAAAAAAAATTCTTAAATCATGCACCAAAGTAGAAGACAACCATATCAATGTAAATAGCATATGAAAAACATGTAAAACTACAAGACCACCACAAGACACCATGCTTCAAAAGCTCCATTATTTGACATCACCAAAAAAACCATGTATCATGATGTAGTGCTAATGTAATGTGATACATTACATTTTCCCATGTCATACTTGATTAAATATTGAAACGAACCAAAGAGAAAATGTTGTGGTGAGTACAAAAACACAGTTGGGATTTTCCAATGAGTACCCTAGACATGCCACTAATATATAACATGTTTTAAAATTTTATTTTAATAAATTTATATAAAAAAATTATATTCCAACTTATAGAAAAATACAATGCAATCCCTTGTAAATTGGTTTTGAAGTAAAGGACATAAACAATTATTTAAATAATTTAACATTATATTTAGGCATAAACTATCCCTTTCCACACAACCACACATACAACCATGCATTCAATCCATACACATCCATATACTCATGAGTGGGGATTAATAATTTAGCTAATCCATTTCATAGTCTTCCCCTTTGATGGTTGTAATTAACACCCATATCCATCCCATAATTTTGATAGGGATACTTCACACCCATATCTAGCCCATTACATATGAACACATGGCACAAAAATATGAAAAATTCATGCCAAAACAATTTGTATTCAAACCATTCAATAAAACGTCATTATTTTTATTGAAATATATATTATTCAATGTATAAAATCCAATAATTATTATTAAACCATCTTATAAAAAATTCCCACAACAGACCAATTTCTTATTTTCCATAAACCATCAATGAAGCAAGTTTCATCAATTATTTCAGAAAAAAATAAACAATTAATTTAAATAAAAATCAATCTAAAACTAATCCTTGATGTTTTATGATAGATGAGTGTGATTAATGCCACCTACATCGAGTGTTTTGGGGAATATGATAGAATAACTGAAAAAAGTTCATAAAACAATGACGAATCTTCACAAACCCCCCATATATCTATTCCCCATATCAAAAAATACAAATTTTAAATATAGTTTTCATTCATATTCAATGATATACTCACAATGGTCATAGATATACAAAAATGAGAGATAATTCATTGTATATTGAAGAAAAATTAAACGAACGATCAAGAACAATCACATACCGTGGGAATTGAGTTTCAATACACCAAGGGATTTCTCTGGATCACTTCTGAATCTATGGGGAGTGGTTCTCCAACTACTGAGAGACCAAAACCTTGACTTTGAGACATTTTGGGGGAAAATGTGGCACACATTGGTAAAAAAATATTTAGATCCACAATTTAAGGATCTAACATTATCCCGATCATAATTTAGTTGCACAGTTAGTTAAACAGTGCACCAATTGTTCTCCAGCTTCTATCATAAGTGAGAATTCACGTGATTGGATCACATGGTTACCAAACCATGCACCATCCATGGATAATCAAATTGTACACAAAAGTACCACTCTATATGGTTTCTTCCTATCTTATAAATGTTTTGGAAAACCTGTACAGTACCTTGCGACATCCCTCTCCCCCTATCTCACAATGAACAATTTCTTACAATTCTTACATGGTTGCCACAAACTCTGCACCACTGGTTTACCTATCGGAAATTTCCCAAAAATCTCAATATTATACCAAACTCTCCCAATCATTACCCTTAATCTTTATATATGAAAAAAGTATAAATAAAGTGTTAAATACCAGAACTCAAGGGTGTTATATTTCCCATGGAGTGTTTTGATGTTATTAGATTACTATGGATTTAAATTAAATATCCCAAATCCAATCTATAAACAATCTTGATATAATTTTTATTTAAGTACTTTGAATGTGACCCTAAACGTTGATTCATATTATTTTTCTTCTCTCAAAGAATCATTATTGTCCATTCAATTAACCATTATACTATGAAATATTTTAGGAACTGAAATCAGTGATGGTTTTCTTTTTTAAAATTGATGTTGAGTTTGTAGGATATTTTTTAGTCATGGAGTGTATTAATGTCTCACCATATAAATGTTGGACGTAACAGAAAACCATGTTTTCTTGGGTGAATTATACATTCACATAATTTATAAAATAATGATATATAATCGTTCTTATTATCAAAAATGATAATATATTTACGATGAAATTAAATCTTTTGTGGTTGTGAAATAATTTTTATGAATCACTACATACAAAATTGCATTTTTCAATAATATTATTTTATGTGAATTTAATTGTTTCATTTTAAAAACTTCTTTCCTTTAATCAATTACATCGCAGAAAAAAGTTGAGTTTTGAAAATATCAGGAAAATAAAAATATGAAATTAGTTGGATAGTAGATATTTTAAATCCTACTTCAGTTTTAAGATGGGTTATGAAAAATAAAACATCTATCATGTTATAAATTCTAATATTTTCCAAAAACAAACATGTTCTTGGAATATAAAAATAATTATATACATAAATATTTCTTACTTTTGCAACCTCCAAATATTTACATGATGTAATTAATAAGGAATAATGGACATACCATTTCATTTATTTCAAATAAATATCTATATTTTACCTCAAATATTCAAGATGATTCTCTACTAATTTTTGAAATCAAAACATATCTTTAATAGTAATTAAATTTTAGAAACTAATGGAAAACATAAATTTCTATTCAAATGCTTCTTTGATTTCTAATATCCTACATAATGGTGTTAAAATCCGTTGAGATCATTATTTTCAATAGTAGAATTGTGTTCTTTCTAGAATCATATAGTATAATATGATTCCCTTTTTGAGAAAAAATTATAAAACGTTATCCAACATTAAATAAATTATAAAATGAAATCACATTATACTAGACATTTTCTATATATGGAATGTGATTTTTAAAACTATTAAAAGATATATTACTGTATATTACAGTTAAATTATTTTTAACCATTATATTTATAAATTACATATTAAAGGATATGTTAGAGAAATGGTATTCATTTATAATGTAAATTGGAAGAGAGTTTATTTTCTACTAGAACATACACTAAAAAAATTATATTTTATATTATGTTCGATGTATATCTTTTGGGGAATTATATACTACAAAATATCAAATATTAACTCATGGTCTATGAAACTAAAATACAATCTCTCTAATCATGAAATAATGATGTATATCTCATGATATGTGTATAAACCATGTTCATTATTACACACTTAAACCTGATTTAATACATAAAATCTTCACTAGATATAACATAGGAGATAGAGGGGTCTAGTGTATTTGGGGATTAAGAACATTAAATAATATCTTAGAATATATAACCCACAACATATTTATTGAAAACATCCTTTACATGACCACAAGATAACATCATAGATAGCATTGTTTGGGATAACCAGAGGACATTCATAAGAAAAGGGTGAGCTATAAAGCCCAGTAAGGGAATAAACATGGAATAAAATGAAGAATAAGATACATGTTAAACAATAGGCATATAAATGGATCAAAAGATAAACATGAACATAATGGGAAGATGAAGCATTAAAATAATAACATGGATATGTGGAAACAACACTTAACATGGAATTATCAAGAGCCAAGGCTCATTGCACATGGAGCATGAGTAAATCCTTATTGCACATGAAGCATTTATAACCTCTTGATGCATTTAAATTAGCATGATTCAACACCTATTGCACATGAGGTATCATGAAACTATACTTTACTGAATTCATTGGAGAACAATCAGGGCACGTCCTTATTAATCATTTCATTTCATGCATAAATGTGTCACATGGATCGTACAACCTGGAATAAATCATCATCATTTGTTAAAAAATAATGGGAAGTGGAATACATACATGCAGATTTATAATAATCATGTAAATGTGCATAAATGTGAACACCCTTGATAGATAAATGGGCATGGTATTCACTACACGATGACATTGGCTTGGAAAATCATAGAGCAATTTTGGCAGCATAACGGTGTGAAATAATAACTCCTTAAAAATTGTTGATGAGATAGAAATGGGTGTCTCATGTAATGGAAATTAAGGGTGTCATGTAGATACATGTACCATAAAATGTAATGGAATTTAGATAAATTAGAGAAAAGTATTACTTGGTTGTAAAAGAGGAAATAGAAATCCCTCATTGAATTACGACATGGTAATGGGTGTACATGGGAGACATTAATGAGAGATAAAGGGGTCTCCCATTATACAAACTGTAACGACCCGAATCTAGAGCCACATAACTGGTTCCCCATACCTGGTTCACCACATGACCTCAAGCATGTTTCCCCAAATGCAAGAGGCTTCCGACTAGTAGCGAGGTCCTTGGTGAGTATGTGGGGAATCTATGACCTCATTTGGAAAATATACAACGGAAGAATAAACATAAACAATAGCGGAAGAAATAAACAGCATACAACAACCGAACTAAAAGTCGAAGCAATGACTAATATAATAATGATGTAGAATGGTACATGTATCTATGGAAAGCATTAAACAAAACAACGTGCTGAAATACAACTAAAACCAAGTACTAAATGTAAACTGCAACTCCAGCAGCATCACAAGCCAAATCCCGATCCCATGCTCTGCAGCTCCAACCAAAAATCATGTACCTGGGGTAGAAGTACCACAATCCCTATCTACACCTACAACCATATAATATATGGGCCAAAAGGCATGACCCAAATAGGGTGTGATAATAATCCCAGTAGGCAACCACCATAATATTTGTGCCCTACTATCAGTGAGTAATATAGAAAAAGTAAAGGAAAATACACACAGTAATGAACTAAGAATACAACAGTAAATAATCCAACGAATTACCATTCACATTAATTTAAATTAAAAATCCAGGGAAAACTAGAAGATCCTTCTATTCTAAGGTAAACAAGTAACACAACAATTATCTCAAAATAATACCTAAACACAAGAAGTGAAAAACCCAAGCTTGTTATTTGGCTTGGTGGACTCATCACTAACAACCATCAAAATTTACACTGACTCTCTTGGTGGATCAAACTAGAAGACCCCTTTAGTCCAGTAATCAAACATGGTATAGACACTCTGGGATGATCTCACGTCAATTCCCTATGGTCTTGCAACGATAGTTATAGACTCTATGAGGAAGCACTTAAATCTAATTCCTCATATGGTCTCAATGAGTGGGTAAACTAAGAACACTCTTGGGAAGCAGAAATTCCTATTCCTGTAGGTCGTGCGTATGAAACTAAACCCAACAGACCCTCTAGGGAAGCACTTAATCGTCTAATCCCTCTTTGATCTCCCGCACTAGATTCTCACAACCCTGAGTAGTCCAGTATTGCGTAATCGACTGTCAGCATCCCTATGTAAGTTTAACAACTACATGGCTAATAGATACCATGCATCAAAAGAATATAAACAATTGGCAACACATGCAACATTTATAACAAGTTAACTACTAGTTGCAATTGGGTTTACCTCACAGGCAAATGGTGCCAAATGGTGATAAACAACCAAACAGGGAGAAACACCCGTGGGGTGATCCTAAAACATGAAACCAAGCATATATTAACAAAAATTAATCATACGCTGACAAGAAATCTTGGGAAAATAAAAAATAGGATCAAAATCCTAAACCCATTATACCTGATACCTAGGTATCCTGCAGTTTTGCAACCAAAACTCAATGGACATCAACGAAGGGAAACTAACCACCTACATTGATCCTCGATGATCGATATACATGAACCTCGGCCCATGAATCAGCCTATAACGGTGTAGATATGCAAATAATTTTAAGACGTTCATCCTCAGATAACTCACAGGAGAGGAAGAATCAAGAAACTAGGCCAAAGAAGAACCAAGAACTCACCACTGCGATTCTTCTGCAATCTATGGAGTTTTTTTAGACAACCGGTCACAGATCGGTGTCTTGGAGAAAAATCGGCCTCCTCCGATGCTCTAGACGGAATTAGGTGGAGAAGAAGACGTTTATGAGCATTAGGCGTGACCCCGGCCTGATTAATGACATAAAAATAAAAGTACACGGCGTGTCTTTTAAAGTACACAAAGTGTAGTGGGTTTTTCCGTACTCCGCCAAAATCGGCCTCCACGTCAACCCTACAAACCGTGTGTGTGGCCCAGACGTGGAAAACACATGGCTTCGAGCGGGAGAAGCGTACATGGTGTGTACTTAGTAAGTACACGGCATGTACTTCAAAATTTTTCAAACACTCCATTTTTCTCTAAACCTCTAGAAAAAGAAAAAACATAAATGAAACATAGATCTGGGATCTTAAAAACATCCCCCCTTAAAAAAAATTTCCTCAAATTTCTCTAACAATGTTTAGAAGAATAAATATCAAAAAACTCTGGCCACTGTGATCGCATATCATACTCCCTCTACCAAGTCTTGTTTGGTATATGACCGTGCTTCCATAGCACCCGTACCAGAGGAACAGACCAGCCAAGGAGTACCTTTTCACTACGATCAACAATCCTGATAGGATGCTCTTCTAAAGATGCATCGTTCTCCAACTCAACCTCCTCAGGTTGAAAAAAATGAGACATTTCTAAGAAATACCATCAAAGCTGAGAAACATCAAAGACGTCATGCATAGCATGGTACCTCTAAGGTAACTACAACCTGTAAGCAATCAGCCCGACTTTCTCCAGAATCTCAAACGGCCCGACGAATCTCGATGAATGTTTCCCCTGCCTCCTAATCCTATTATGTCCCAACCTATGGGTAACATGCAGGAAAACCTGCTCTCCAACCTTGAACTCCAGAGGTCATCTCCGCGGATCAGCATAAGACTTCTAATGAGACTGTGCTGTCGCCATTCTCTTCCGAATAAACTCTATTTGCTCTGAGGTCTCCTTAATAAGTTGAGGTCCCAGGAAAGCTACCTCTTCTGCCTCCATACAACATAAAGGTGATCAGCATGACCTATCATACAAAGCCTCATAAGGTGCAATCTGAATAGCCGACTGAAAATTGTTGTTGTAGGAGAACTCCACCAGAGGGATATGCTTCTCCCAAATACCACCAAAGTCTATAATGCAATCTTGGAGCATATCCTCAAGCACCTTGATCGTACGCTCGTGCTGGCCATCATTCTGGGGGTGGAATGTTGTACTCAAAATTAACTGTGTTCCAAAAGCCTTCTATAACATCTACCAGAAGTGCGAATTAAAATGTTTATCTCTGTCTGAATTAGTGGAGTGTGGAACTCCATGCAGACGTACAATCTCTCGGATGTACAACTGTCCCAGCTCCTAAACAATGAAGGTCTCCTTGATTGTCATGAAGTGTGCAACCTTCATGAGCATGTCTACCAAAATCCAAACCTCATCATTTCATCAAGGCGATCTCGGTAACCCTGCCACGAAGTCCATCGCGACATCATTCCATTTCCACTCAGAGATGGGTAGCTGCTGTAAAAGGCATGCCAGATGCTGATGCTCTACCTTCACCTGGTGACAGGTGGAACATCGTATAAAAAAACCATCCACATCCTTATTCATTCATGACCACTAATACTGACTATGTATGTATCGATACATCTTGGGGACACCAGGATGAACTACCCAAGTTGATGCATGAAACACCCACATCAGCTTCTCATGTATGTCCACTAAAACCGATTCGCAGCCATGAAAATGTAGAACCTCATCATTTCCCACTGACACCCTGGAGTAGGGTCTCCATCTGACACACCCTCCCATAGGACTAGGCCTTCTGGGTCTGATAACTGCCTCATTCGAACTCGATCTAAAAGAGTAGAGGTAACAGCTAAAGAAGAAAGAACTATCTATCCTTGTCTGTCGTGTACCACCAAATGAATCTCAGAGAATAGATCCATAAGATACCACTCGCTGCTAGCCTCCTGAACTGCATGCAACTGAGTCCTCCTGCTCAGTGCGTTAGCCACAACATTGCCTTTACCAGGCGTATAAGCATGCTCAAAGTCGAAAGACTGTAGTTACAAGACCCACCTCTGCTGTCTAGGATTCAAGTCATGCTGCATGAAGATATACCTAAGGCTCTTGTGGTTAGTATATACCACAAACTATTCTCCCATGAGACAGTGCCTCCAACAATGCAAATCATGAACAACCTCAACCAACTCTAGGTCGTGTGTAGGATAGTTCTTCTCATGGGACCCCAACTAACGAGATCCATACGCAACAACACGATCCTCCTGCATAAGTTCTGCTCCAAGCCCGATGTCAGATGAATCACAGAAAACTGTATAACTCTTGCCCGGATCTAGCAGAACTAGAATCGGTGCTGAAGTCAATCTCCCATTCAGCTCATAGAAGGTTGAATCACAAGCTTCTGACCAAATGTACATCACACCATTCTTAGTTAATCCCGTCAACGGCGATGCTAAGCATGAGAAGTCATGTATAAACCACCTGTAATAACCAGCCAGTTCCAAGAAACTCCATACCTCGAAGAAATTCATTGGATGCTCCCAGGTAACTATTGCTCTCACCTTCTCTGGGTCTATTGATACTTCTATCTCAAAGATGACATGGCCTAGGAAGTGAATCTAATCCATCCAGTAGTGGAACTTTAAGAGCTTAGCATATAACTGATGCACTCTCAGTGTACTCAATACGATCTCAAGATGGGTAGCATGGTCGTGTCGAGTTTGCGAGTACAACAAGATATCATCCACAAAGACAATGAAGAAAGATTCAAATTATGGATGCAATACATTTTTCATTAGTGCCATGAAAAATTTGGGCACATTCGTGATACCAAATGGCATAACCAGATATTTTTACAGATTATACCTGCTTCGGAAAGCTGTGAGAGGTATATCAGATGGTCTGACCCACAACTTATGATAGCCGGATCTCAAATAGATCTTTGAGAATACCATGGCTCAACAAATCTGATAAAAAAGATCATCAATCCTCGATAATGGATATCAGTTCTTGATTGTCAACTGGTTTAACTTCTGATAGTCCACACAGAGACGTAAGGTATCATCCGCCTTCTTCGCAAACAACATAGTTGAACCCCAAGGGGAAGTACTAGGTTGGATAAAACCCTTCCCATGCAATTCCTCCAACTGCTTCTTGAGTTATTGCAACTCAGGAATACCTCTCCTATAAGGAGGTATGGATACCAGTGCTTCTCCTGGAACAAGGGCAATAGATAATTCTACCTCACGCTCTGTAGGTAACCCTGAAAATTCTTCTGGAAAGACATCTGGAAAACGGTCAAGTACCGGAGGGAAGTCAATCTGAGAAGTCCCCTAATCATCCAGATATAAATTAGCAATTTGGGCTATAACACAGCCCAACCCATGATGCTCTGGTCCAGCTCTGCTTTCCGGGACATCCCATTCACCATTGTGAAGAAAGGACCTGCACTCTAGTGATGTGAAACTCACCCTGCGACGATAACAATAAAAAGGCCTAAAAAGTAACTAGCCAATCCATTCCAAGAATGACATCATAATCCATCATCTCAAGGAAATACGGACCCCACAATAAGTTACACCTACCAACCTCAAGGGGGCACTCCTTGCACTGATGCACACTAGTAGTTCTATGACCCAAAGGATTGTCTAGTGCCAATGTATCCTCCGATGTAAGGACATTAAGTCTAAGGCTCTCCACAGTGTGCACAGAAATAAAGCTATGAGAAGCTCCGATATCGAAAAGTGTAGAAGATAAATATATGGCTACTAAGATCGTACCTCGAACTGTAGAAGGTCTAGGATCCTACTCCCGATGAATCTACTCTACAGCAAATGTTTGGCCAGTATCGCGGCCCTATGTAGCAGCCTGATATCCCTGAGTTGATCCTCCCTGAGCCCCCCCCACCGTGTCTGTGACCTCTAACCTGGCCTGAACGACCTGAAGAACTCCATCCCCCAGTCTTCTATGGAACTGGTAATCCTGCTCCTGTATGAGGAGTAGAAACTGATTCTCCTTCACTAGCTGCTGGAAGAAGAACCCTGCAAAAACGCTGCAGATGTCCCATCATGCCGCAAGCTCGGCACTCCACTGGATCTCTCAGGCACTGAGGCTTCTTATGCCCTCTATTTCCACACTAATAGTACACCACATGATTTCTAGTAAGAAGATCCCATCTTCCAGAAAAATTACCTCGCTTCCTCGAGTCACCTCGAGTAGACTCTCAGTGGCATTTCCTGCTGTCAGTGTGCAATGAATCAGTCTTGGATGCTGAACCGCCCTATTCAAAAGCTCTAGTCTCCCACATATTCTGTTCGGTGATCAGCGCATGGTATACTATTAGGGTAATAGAAATCAACTGGAAGACATTCACCTGCGATATGATCTCTGGTTTGAGGCCTTCCTCAATCTTCATTGCCAAAAATAGCTCATCATTTTCTATAACGAGAGTGAAACTGAGTAACTCAGTGAAGCGGGAGGAATATTCAATAACGAAAAGAGTACCCTGCTGTAGGTTCATGAAAACTCTAGCTCTGTCGGCCCTCAGCGTTTCCAGATAGTAGTAGTCATAAAACGTACGCTGGAATTCATCCCAATCCATAGTCTGTGGGCGCCCTGCCTGTGAGACTACGTCGCACCATCTCTTTGCAGAATCTTGCAGCATGTAAGTCACGAGTTTCACCCTTATGTCTGGGGGTGTACCCAAATTCTCAAAGATGGAATGAATGGATTCTATCCATGACTCTATAGCCCGAGGTCCTCCATCCCCTGTGAAGGTGGGAGTATGCTGCTGCTGGAAGACTCGCATTAGCTCTACCATAGACGAGGGATGATACTAAGCTCCCTGGAAGGTCTGCATGAACCTCATGGGACCCTCTCTGAACTGATCATCTTCACTAGTGTTTGGAATCACTACAGGTGATATGTCCGGAATGATCGGTGGAACTACAGGTAGTCCCTCGTTTGTCGTATCAGGCGTACAGTCACTACCTCGTTCCTGGTGTGCAACGGGAGGACGACTTGGTGCCATAGCTCTGATAAATAAAAAGAACACTCTAGATTAAGGATTAATAAGGACAGAAAATAGAAGTGCACAAAATAGGAAAAGGAGAGAGAAATAATTATGTTTTAAAAACACAACTACATGGCGCGTATTTAAAACTACATGACGTGTTGGTTAAATCCATTCACATGGGCGTGTACTTCTGCAACCATTGGTCGCGTAACAAAGCAGACTACACGATGTGTTGTCTCAACAGACGATGTGTACCTAAACTCCAATCCCCTTCCCGAGTCTTGTAACACGGATAACCTACACGGCCCCCTAATCCTAAATGACACGGCGTGTTTACTAAATACACGACAAGTACTGGACAGGTTTCAGGGACCCGTGTAGCAGTTACACGGCCGACTACACGGCTGAACCCTACACGGTGTGTTCCGAACAAACACGGCGTGTATAAGAAAAGATAACTCCGACCCGTGTTGTGCGTGACATGGTCAGGTACCTAGAAGAAATCTACACGGCGTGTTCGTATGAAACAAGGCGTGTACTACATGAGTTTCCCGACCCATTTTGTTAGTGACACGGCCGGGTACCCAGAAGAAAACTACACGGAATGTTCATATAAAACACGGCGTGCACTACATGATTTTCCTCGACCCGTGTTATTAGTGACATGACGGGGTACACGATTGACTACTACACGGCGTGTACTTATCGTACAAGGCGTGTCCCTGAAGACTCTCCACCACCCCGTGGCTCTATTCACACAATTTGGAACACTGTTTAAAAACTACACAACATGTATTAATAAAGTACACGCTGTGTTTTCTAGGTTTTTCCGGGCAGTAGCTCCGAAACTGCACCGAACGCTTGAAACACTGAAAAACAAACATCAATGTGAAAAATTCCGATCCGTGGGGGCCCATACTCCCCGTGAATCAAAGAATGGAATCATAACAATTCATTTAACAATAAAAATAGTATAAAAATCCAATGTTCAACCCAATTATGATCCTCGAGGGCCCATAACACCTCTAAGACTAGATCTTGGCATCCATGCTACATAGGCTGTAAAATAAACAATACTCTATCATCACAACAAGTATTTATATCACAACAACTATCAAAACAACATGCATAATTTATCATGGAATCTATCACAATAGCATGAAATTCTAATGCATCCTAGATGACATGGTAAAATGCATGATATGTGATTTCCTACCCAGTGCCTATATGATGCATGTGATGGCACACCCTCATCTCATCGGGTTGCAACAAAATAGAACCAAAATCATATAAACTGTGACATCACAAAACATGTGCATCACCCAACGGTGAAATATAATAAACAGTAACACTTGCATAAACTGAAAATTGCGATTATGAGGAAATATAGCTTTTCCCTCTACAAAGGTTAATTACTCTTGGGAATAGTTATGTACTAACTACCCAGTTCATCCTATCCCTGCCCATTGTCACAAAATAGTTAGGCAATAGAAAATATGAGACCCCCTCTAATACCACTTGGTAATGAACTAAATCCAGAGCCACATAACTGGTGCCCCGTACCTAGTTTGCCACATAACCTCAAGCGTGTTTCCCCAAATTCCAGAGGCTGCCGACTAGCAGCGAGGGCCTTGGTGAGTCTGTGGGGAAACTATGCCCTCATTTGGTAAAATATATAGTGGAAGAATAAACATAAATAGTAGCGGAAGCAGTAAACAACATAAAACAACTGAACTAAAATTTGAAGCAATGACTGATATAATAATGATGCCGAATGGTACATGTATCTATGGAAATCATTAAACAAAAAAACATGCTGAAATACAACTGAAACCAAGTACTAAACGTAAATATAAACTCCACCAGCATCACAAGCTAAAGCTCGGTCGCATTCTCTCCAGCGCCAACCAGGAATCATGAAGCTGAGGTACAAGGGGCACAAGCCCTATCTACACCTGCAACCATATAATCTGTTTGGGCCGAAAGGCAGGACTGAAACAGGGTCTGAGAATAATCCTAGTAGGCAACCACCACAATATTTGTTCCCTACTGTCAGTGAGTAATATAGAAAAAGTAAAGGAAAATACACACATTAATGAACTAGTATTACACCGGTAAATAATCCGACCAATTACCATTCACATTCATTTAAATTAAACAACCAGGGAAAACTAGCAGATCCTTCTATTCCAAGGTAAAGAAAGTAACACAACAAGTATCTCAAAAGACTACCAAAACACAAGTAGTTCAAAACCCATGCTTGTTCTTTGGATTGGTGGACTCGTCACAACCAACCATCAAAATTTACACCGACTCTCTATGTGTCTCAAACTAGTAGACCCAAATAGTCCATTAATCAAACAAAGCAAAACACTCTGGGATGATCTCACTTTAATTCCCATATGGTCTTGAAACGATAGCAAGAGACTCTTTTATGAATAACTTACGTCTAATTCCTCATGTGGTCTCGATGCATGGGTAAACTATGAACACACTTGGGAAGAACAAATTCCTATAACTTTAGGTCCTGCATAAGAAACTAAAACCGACATACCCTATAGGGAAGAACTTAATTATCTATTCCCTCTTTGATCTCCCGCACCAAGTTCTCACAGCCCTGAGTAGTACAGTCGTGCATAATCGACTGTCAGCATCCCTATGTATGTTTAACAACTACTTGTCTTATAGCTACCACGCATACAAATCATATAAACAGTAGGAAACACATGAAACCATAATAACAAGTTAACTAACAGTTTTAATAGGATTTTCCTCATAGGAAAATGGTGCCAAACGACGATAAACAACCAAACAGGGAGAAACAACCATGGGGTGATCCTTAAACATACAACCAAGAATATATTAACAAAAATTAATGATAGGAAAATAATAAATCTAGGAATAATAAACAATAGGATCAAAATCCTAAACCCGAGATACCCGATACATTGGTATCCGACACTTTTGAATCCAATACTCAAAGAACATCAACATAGGGAAACAAACCACCTACCTCGATCCTCGAAGTTCGATATTCTTGAACCTAGGCTCATGAATCAGCCTAGAAAAGAGTAGATCTGCAAATACGTCTAAAACATTCAACCTTAGATAACTCACACGAGAGGAAGAATCAATAAATGAGGCCAATGAAGAACCAAGAACTCACCGCTGTGATTATTCTGCAATCGATGGAGTTTGATTCAGACAACAGGTGACAGATCCATGGCTCAGAGAAGAATCAACCTCCTCAGACACTCTGTATAGAATTAGTGGGAGAATAAGATGCTTATGAGCAATTGGGGCGACCCTAGTCCGATTACTAAAATAAAAAAGAAAAGTACACAGCGTGTAGTGGGTTTTTCTGTACTCCACCAAAATCGGCCTCCACGTCACCCCTACACACTATGTGTGTGGCCCAGACATGGAAAACACACAGATTCGAGTGGGGGAAGAGTAGATGTTGTGTACTCAAAATGTACACAATGTGTACTTCAAAATTTTCCAGAAACTCCATTTTTCTCTAAAACACCAGAAAAAGGAAAAATATACCCGAAACAAAGATCCGAGATCATACACAAACATAAATATGGTAGTATGGGTGAGGTACTAAATCATACCCAGCATTTTTAGTTGAAATAAAAATGGAATAACAACTTATAAAAAATTGGAAAAAAAAATAAGAAAGAAAAAAAATCCTTTACTTGGAAGTGTGATCCCAAAGGAATTGGAGAGGCTTGAGAGAGGATTCGTGGGAGCTTCAAGAACCTTTGTAAGATTTTAGAGAGAAGTGGGAAAGGGTCAGTCGAACTACAAAGTCTATGAGTGAAGAGGAAGTGGTTTCTTTGGTGGGTTAATATAGGAAATGATAGGGAATTCTTTATTATTTAGGTTTGGGACACCTCATACTAAACTAATCAATACCACAAACCAGCCCATGTTTTTCCCATGGTTTTATCCAATAGGGATTGGAAAAAAATTATTTTATAAGGCCAATGACCTAACATCCTAAAATAATAGGGTTGCTTATGTGGAGTTGAGTCTCACTCTCAAGGAAAACAATTTAAAAAGACAAAATGTTTTATAATCATTGAAGAGTCTACTAAAGCATTGTAAAAAAAATAAAACAAACCCAAAATCAAATTATGTTAGTAGTAATACATAAATTGGCTGAATATTAGGTTTATATTATTTTATTAAATAACTATTGGTTCATTATGATGTCATAAACCACATTATATATTTAAATGGTATTTAATTTTTAACCAACAATTTGACTATCTCATAAAATTATAAAAATAAATTGTTGGATAATTTAAATATCCTGTTTCGAAAAATAATATTCATTTTATCTAAATAATTTTATAAATATGAGAATTTATAATTTTAATATAAAAACGGGCATTTACCGAAAATTCATGGGTTTAGAAAAAAACAGCTTTCAAACCATAAAAAAAATTAAAACTGCAATCATAAAATTATATGGTCATTTCTATATAATAAAATGGATTTTAATAATACAATTATTTTATTAAAAAATAATTTAATTCAAAAACCCATTAATTCATCAAATTAGATTTCTTAGATGAAAAGTATCTAAAAATACAATTTATGCTTTAAAAACTATTTACAAAGTAACAATAATAAAATGAATGCACATTTTTTATACAAAAATAATGTATTTATTCATAGTTTTAGGGTCTTGTTACATAACCCCTTATAACACCCCATAAGACCGAAGGGTAAGGTGTGTGATTGTAACAGACTCTTGGGGTTGCACAGATAGAATTGCCCGGGTGGTAATCTTTATTAACATTCACTTCTTATATAGTCGGATTTGATCAAACATAACGTGTTCAAGCTCGGCTTGGTCTTGGTCAAGTGTATAGCCCAATGCTACCACCTCCTTTATGAGCTTTGAAAAATGGGATTCATATGGGGCATGTCTACTATATGAGGCCATCACATCATTAGTTTGAGTACATTTGATTTGTTAAAGACCAATATTTATTCTATTCATGTGATCACTTTTCAATGACTATATTTTCAATGGTCACAATTCATAATGTTATTTTTAAAATCCAGAAAAATAAAACCAATGATGTTCACATTTTATATATACACAATAATACATTTAGTTAGATCAACACGATTTCCCATTAATGGATGTTTGGGTTGATACAGTTCTACCCTGTCTGAAATCTCGCCATCGAAATTTCATTTTCCCACTCTATAACAATCGTGGGTAACATTGCTTCATCACTTCCTCTGATTCCCATGCAGCTTCTACATTCTTTTTGTTTCGCCACAACACCTTAACGGGGGGAAATGTCATATTTTATAGAGAAATACATCATTTATTTTGGCCATGGTAGGTGTAAGCGATAGTCGATAGGCCGCAACCCCAACATGATCAAGAATCTCGGAGTGGCCGATGTACATAGGGCATAACTTCCCTTTCTTTCCAAGCCTAATGTCCTTCTTCCATAAAGATAATCATAGAAATATCAAGCCTCAAACATTAAACTCAAGGTCTTGTTGATGGTTATTTTCATAACTCTTCTGTCAACTCTTTGCGGCCTTGATAAGCGGCCAAATTGTTTTCACCTTCTCCAACATTTCTTTGATAATTTCAAGTCCTAGCAGGTTATTCTCACTGAATTCATCACAACATGTTGGTGTTATACAAATAATACCATACATGGCTTCTTAAGGTTCCCTTCAGATGCTCATGTGGAAATTTTTAATATTGGAGAATTCAATGAGAGTATGATGTTGATGCCAAACTCCTTTAAATTCCATTGAACACGATCCTAACATATCCTCTAGAGTCTGAATAGTTCACTCATATTGGAAAACAGTTTGAGGATGTTATGTCATACTGAAGTTCAGTTCATTATCAAGAACATTTTGAAGAATCTTACATAACATATAGGTGAATATTGGATCTCGATCGGATGTAATAGATAGTGGTACTCCATGTTTCCTTGCCACTTACCCGATGTATATATGCGCCAGTTGTTCCAATGAGAAATCCACCTAAATTGAAATGATGGGTGCATACTTTGTAAGCTGATCCATAATATCCCAGATTGCATTGTTGACTTTGAATGTCTTCAGATGTCAGGTGACAAAGACCATGGTGATGTTCTCCTATTTCCTTGCTGGTATGGGAAATGGTTTCATCATCCCCATAGACTTCGACCTCTCTTCCTTCACTTGATAACACACTAGGTACATTGATGTGTACTCTGCATTATCCTTCTTCATATTATCCCACCTATAATTCTCTATAAGATCTTGATACATTTTTGTGTTCCATCAGTGAATAGAGAAATTAGAACAATGTGCATCGTCCAAAAGTTCGTTCTTCAGCTCTGGACGTGATGGAACACATAATCTATTCCTAAATCTGACAATTCCTTATTAATTAACATGAAACTCTGAGGATTTCCCTCTTCTGATAGCCTCCACATTCTTCTGAATTTCTATATCCTATGTTTTAGCATTATTTAAACTTTAAAAAAGATATGGTTGAGAAATCATTAGTGAAAGTATTGATTATGTTCCATTCTTTATGATTCCCATGTCCATCTTCATCAAATCTAAGAAGATTGGATCCTTCTCAATTATCATCAGTGATAGAATTTTGGGGTCCTTTCTACATAGACCATCTTCCACCTTGTTCAATTTCCCAGGGTGGTAATTGATTGATCAGTCATTTTGTTTGATAAGTTATAACCATCATCCTTGTCATATGTTAAACTCATTCTGTGTGAATATAAACATGAGGATTTTATGCTCTGTATAAATTTCACACTTCAACCCCATAGAGATAATACCGCCAAATTTTTAATGTAATGATCACCAAAACCAACTCCAAAATTTTAATGTATAGATCACTATATCCAACTCCAAATAATATGCTGGATAATTATACTAATGAACATTCAATTACTTTAAATCATATTCACTGACATTGTCATTTTTCATCAACACACTGCCCATTCAATTCTTCAGAGCATCACTGAATAAAACAAAAGGTATTCCACTTTTGGGTAACGTGAGCACGGGCGTAGTGATCAGCCTCCATTTCAACTCCTTACGAATTTCATCACATTTAGCATTCCAACAAAACATTACTCCCTTCAGATATATCTTGGTAAGTGGGTTGGAAAATTGTGATAAATTTATAAAAAATCGTTGATAATATCCAGCTAACCCAAAGAAGCTATGAATATCCATTATTGATGTTGGCCTTGGACATCCCTAAATTGCATCTGTTTTGGATGGATCAACAAATATCCCATTTATAGTGATGATATGGCCCATGAATTAGAGATCCTTCAACAAGAACATACACTTGGTGTACATTTCATAGAGCTTCTCCATCCACATGGTCTCTATTAAGGTTCTTAGATACTTCTCATGATCCTCCTTGGTTTTGGAGTATTTTAGAATATCATCTATAAAGAATACTCCAAATTTGTCGAGGTAATACCTAAATACTCTATTCATCATGTACATGAATATTTCTAGAGCATTTGTGAGTCTGAAAAGAATTACAATGAATTCATACTGCCTGTATCTTGTACGAAAAGCAGTCTTCAGGATATCCTCCTTTTTCACCCATACTTCATAATATACCGACCACAAATCCACCCTGGAGGTGTATTGTGCTCCATGAAGCTGATCAAAAAAGTCATTGATTTGGGTGATAGGATACTTGTTCTTTATCACGATTTTGTTAAGCTTAAGATAATTGATGCAATGGTGCATTGACCCATCACTCTTCTTGATGAAGAGGACCGGTGCACCCCATGGTGAAGCAGTTGGGTGTATAAACCCTTTATCCAGATTCTCCTGTAGTTGTTTTATCATCTCCTCAAGCTCCACAAATATTATTCTATATGGAGTCTCGGATATTGGAAACTCCCTATGTATATGATCAATTGAGAATTCATCATCTCTTATATGAGGAAGACTAGGAAATTCCTTGGGAAATACTTTAGCGAATTCCCTCACCATAGGCATTTCTTCAAGGATGGTTTCTTCCTTGGACTCAATCTTGTGAGCCAGATATGCATGCTCATAGGGTGGTTATATCCACACTTGAGAGGATGGAGCTAAAGAAGATTCATCATCCTCCTCGAACTTATGTAGAATCAGTGGTCTCTTTTCCAGATGAAGACTGATTTTCGTCTCATGAAAATTTATGGTGGATCTGTATAATGAAATCCAATCCATGCCAAGATTTCATGATCCAGGTTGGGTCATCATCCGAACCAGCCCCCTACATGGTCTGCAGTAAGGGTCGAAGGGCATTCTAGATCCTTATGGATTGGAACGAGTGCCTGGGTATCAAAAATAAAACATGGGAATGATTTACCCAAATAAATAAATATAAAACAAACAACAAGCTGAATAAATTTAAAACTAAAGTCAACAACCAAACATGCCTTTAAATTACGGTCAAGATTAATGCTTACAACTTGGCCAAAAAATGGGATAAAAATAAAGGAAAAAATAGAGTAAAAAGAAACTAAGTCAAACCTCTACATGACATGAGGAGTCACATCCCCAAGCCACATCTACCAAACCGACACAAGAGTGCCACTAACGACCCAAACCAGCCATTCTATGCTCGATACCCCAAACTGGAAAGAAAAAGAAAAAGAATCTCTATACACCTAAAGGGGTATGTAGGGTGGGAGCTAAAATCCCAGCAGGATGCCCCTGAGAAAAGGTTCCACATATAATTATTAAATGAAAAATACATTAGAAATTTAACGAAATAAAAATAAATAAGTGCTTAAAAAATTTTAGTGATTTTTTTTTAAAGAAAACCACTTTAATGAAATTAAAATTGACTTACATCACACACACACACATTCATGGTAACCCCAGCATCACACCATGTGCTGATAGTGATCGAAAAGAAAAATAGGAGCACAAAACATAAGAGAGGCCCTAAATATACTATTGAGAAGTTGGACCCTAGAACATCGTGTCTTGATGAACAATGGTATAGAAACACAACTATATATGTTCTCATGTAGGAGATACTACTAGGGAAACACATAATTAACCTAGTGGTCTCCAAAAATCATCCAAAAGTTTAGTTAGTGCTGTAGTTGTCAAATCCAGCTAAGTGAAACCTGGCAGATGCCACTTTTGTATCACTAGCCCACTAGTCCTAGTCCGCCCATGTAGTACCCCAGCTTATTGTTTCCACTCAAGTAGTTCAGAGTACATGTCTCATGTCATAATCAGAGACTCAAACTCAATAAGACACTGCACATGACAAAACAACCATTTGCACACACAAAAACCATTTGAAATAATACACTGCTAAAAATTTATCCAAACCCATTTCACACTATTGACATAATCTAATAAACCACATAAAATGTTTATAAAATAGTAGAAAAAGAGTGTCGCATGTTTTTACACACACAAAAGTAACTATTTATAAATCCAAAACACATTCCAATATTGCAGGCACTCAAATACAATATAAACTGTGACCTACACAACCCAAACAGTTTGATGAAAATCCTTACATCACATGTAAGACTCTTTTTCACAAACTAACACAACATAATAAGACAAAATTAAAAGCTTATGATAAAATTTTAAAGAAGTAACTTGTCATCACCCATTAACCCAAACAAAACCTTCTTTAATGATAATATGCACATGAGTCTATGTCATAAAATACAGTTCACAATAATTGCACTACATAATTAGCTAACTGTACAATTTAAAAATCACTAACAACTCAATATGAGTTTTCATTAGAAAAGTCGCGCATTATATAAACATGATAACATTGAATTAAAATTCAAATCAAATATTAAATATGATCAATTTCGCACAACTCAATTTAATTAAATAACATAGTTAATTATTTTAACTTGGAAATTAATAAATCAGATAATAAATAAGAGTGGAAACGCCTACCTTAGTGTATGAAAAGCCTCAAAAGATGACATGAAGCTCCCATAGCATGATATCTACACTATAGGAAGACCCAAAAAACCCCCTAAAATCAAACACCACACAATTCGTCAACAATTTTAGCAAAAACAATGCAAACTCTAATCGTTGGAAACCTACAATGGAAGAAATTACCCAACTAGAGTGAAGCACACTCACACCGATGTTGCATATGGCCAACCGAGCAAGGGGATGACCACCGGAGGTGTGCCACAATACAAAACTGGTTGGAAGGGAGGTTAGGTGTGTGTTTGGGTGGTTCAAGGTACCTGGGAGCCACTGGTTCGGTGTGGGCGAGCTGCAGGGTGGAAAAAGACAGCAGGTAGAGAAGATGGGTGTTAGTCCAGGTGCTCATCTTCAGAGGGGGGTTTTGAGAGTGTAGATACGGAGAGGGAGTTTCCGCGATGGGTGAGATGGCCAGAGAGGCAGAGCGCTGCCAGTGATGAAGCCTATGGGGGCGGTGTCAGATGGGAGATGGATGGCGGGTTGGCGGCGGACTGAAGCAGGAGGGGGGGTGCGAGCACTTGTTCCTATCCAACAAGAGGGGAGGTGCGTGCGTTGTCGACTGAGAAGAAGGGAGGGTTCTGGCCAGAGGGATCAAGGGGAATGGGGGTGCAATGGATAGGGTTCAGAGGAGAGGGCTGCTGGACAAGAAACCAGGGGGAAGTGGATCTACATAGGGAGAGGGGGCCACAATGGAGGGAGGAAAAAAATGAGAGAGATAAAAAAAGATAAAAAGATATGGGGAATAAATAAATAAAAAATGAAATGAAACATAAAAAACAAATAAACTAACCTACACATAATCAAATAAAATAACGGTAATTTAAATAAAAATTTAATTATTTTATAACTATAAGATTAATTTAATATTAATGAACAAATCATAACATTAAAACAAAATAATAATAATAATAAAAATAATAATTATAATTATAATCATAACCTAATTAAAATATTAACTTATTTAATGACAACACGAATAAAAATCCAAAATAAAAAAACCAGAAAAAATTATAATATCATTATTATTATTGATGTCGGACAATGTGCACAGTTGTGCACAAGGTCGCGCGCCCAAATAAAAACATGTTTAATAATAAAAAAATTCTGACTATGGTTGGGCAATACACATGATCACATGTATGGTCGCACACCCATATAAGATCCCAATTTCCTTTTAAAATTTAACCAGTTAAAACCACAATTCAAAAGTGAGATCCAAAATAATTAAAATAAAATAATTCTTGGTGGGGGACATATCACTTTAGCGAAGCGATGCGGCTTCGACCGATCCATGCTCATGTGTCGACCACTGCAAAGCCAAGCGTTCATTAATAAACAGTACGAAAACCTCTCATCGTGAACGACATGCACCTCAACAAAATAATTAAATCGAATAAAATTACCAAATAAAGGTTAAAATTAAAATCATTATTGATGTGTGAAGTTGGGGTGTGACAATTCTCCCCACCATAACACATTCTGCCCCTATAAAGTCCCAAAAGACAAGGTCAATTGAGGGTTCCATGCGAGGCCATGAAGACACATAAAACAAAACCTCAATTGCCCAAAGACCGAATATCCAAAACACTGACAAACTAACACTGCAAAAAAACTCAAAACTCGAATCACCAAGATAGACAACCAACATCAAAAAATTCACCTTCAAACACAAATACAACATGGAACACCACGAATCCTAGCTTAGGGATCATTAGGGTTGCTCGAGATCCCAAATAATGCTTGTAAAATGACCCATTACCCAATCTAACGAGTTGATACGGTCAAGGTCGGGCGGAGAAGAAGTAAGGGGATGCCCTGCCAAGTGCACTTTTAAAACAGAGTTTTTCAAAAAAAATCTACCGATGGTTGTCTCCCCACTACATTTTGATTGTTGTCCAACATTGTTTCTCCAAAACAAATGACTCAAAAGCACAGTGAATCATCTTAAACTGTCTTGACCATCCATGATCCCTACGTGTAACCAAACAACATAAGAGGGATCGTCAGTGAGACCCACACTTGGTCTCCCCACCATTTAAAAATTTCCTGACACCACAGAACCTGAACTAGCATTCCAAGTTTACATTGAGAAATATTGACTGAACTCTACATCACGAACCTACCACCACGGTCCAACTTGCATGGATGATTTCTACACTGGATAATATTCCATCACATGATATGGTTTTGAAAGCAGAAACCTATAACCTAGCAGTAACTAGACAGGCACAATCAGTCCCACAAGACATGAGCATCTCTGAAACGAGTACAATTTCAATCCATAACCGACCACCATATGGTTCATGGAGCATGTATGCTGGCTTTAAAAGAATATGAATTTTCTAAACCTCTTTACGTGATAAGAGGAACTCCCACAAACTAAGACTGCAACGAGGATACATGACCTCCATACCCATCACAACAAAAATGAAGCCTTCATAGGTGATAATGCAATATGGAAATTTATTCTGTTCCCATTCCCACACCGCGGACTTAAGTCAGATCAAGACCTTCTCACGTCCGACGAGTTTTTGAATGTGCTCAAGCTTTACCCCAAGACCTATGGCTATAGCTCTGATGTCTGAAGCATATACCACCTCGCAGCTAGTTATAAGCGAACCACCTCTGACTGGAACTTCCTTCACTAGAAAAGAAAATTTCATACTTCTCCTCATGCCCCAAGCGGCCACACTGTCAACTTAACAACTGAGAGTTGCGGAAAACAACATAGAGTGTCCGAATGACCACACTAGAGATAGGAAATTGATCAGTCTGTCAAACGAATGACGCAAAATAATGGAAGAGGAACTCCAAAAATAGGTCCCTTTTGTTCACACTCCTCGTCAGATAATGAACCTTCACATACCACAATATGAACAAGACCAATAACTATTATGAGCTTTAAATTAATTTTTATGCACAACCGCTGGGGAACATGAGACTAGATCATGAAAACCTTCAACACACCAACATCTCTGCATGCGGATTGGTAAATCACCTTTGAAATCCACCACTTTACCTCACATTCACTTCATTAGGTAAAACTGAGTAATAAGGCTAGTCTCTAGGATCACTCAGTACATCCCCTATCACAATAATAATAGAACGATCACCATTCAATCGTTTAGTCCCACTATTCCAGACATACACGAGACAACATACAGCCACGCATCTTTTGGAGTTCCTCCAAAACTAGAGACACATATAACTTTACCAAAGAATTCAACAATATCCTACTAACCATGATGTCTATGAACATTTGACCCCACCGAGAAGAACCCAACTCCGCCACTCCACTAGGAGTCTGGGCTGATCCAAGAACTGAGAGACTTGCTGGAAACCCATGGGAAGATTCTAGGGGAATATCCTGAACATGAAACACAAAGAATCATTCCAAAAATTCAATCACATCACAAAAAAACATCCACATTCCAGAAACAAATCCATTAATATTATGTTAAAAAATCAATTCATTCTTTAATAAAAACAGCTGCTTGAAAAACCAAGTACAACACAATAAAACTCAACAAATCTTTTAAACTCATCTCTTTAACTCCAGACTCAAAACCATTTTCCAATTTCCAAAACCATTTAAGCACAAAACCCCATTTTAGATAAAACCCCACTTTCCATGAAACAAAAATCAGCATTGAAAATCAATCACTCAACACTTTTATTTTTGGATGTCTCGTAGATATTCATTTTTGTGCCACTCACGCACCCATCCTCATGATCCACCATCTATCCCTTAATCAGGTCCACATGCACACATGTGAACCCATAGAAATACAAATGTACAAAATATGGATCTTCTTCCTTCAAAACAAAACATTCCAAATATTCTAAAAATACATTTTTCCAATCCATTTAAAAAATTCAAGAAATATTTTAAAAATTCTTCCCATTTCCAAAATAACTCACATCAATTTCAAATAAACCAAGATGTTATTTTAAAAATTCATCTTCAAAAAATAAAATACCAAAATCCAATAACAAGGTCAAAGAGAAACACGCCCCAAAAATTATTATAAACACACACAAAAACAAAATAAGAACACCACTAAAGTCTGTATCTATTTTTAAAGCAAAACACTTTCATGCTAATTCAAAACTAAAGCAAGAAATAAAAAACATTAAAGCACCAAGAAGGAGGACTACTGGTCATGTTTAACCTAGCTACATGGTTTAGCAGACCATTCCCTAGATGAGCACCAACCACTAGGAGTGTCACACCGTACTCTCGGGCATCACATGGGTCGCTAATACATGTGAGATAGCGCGCAATACCGGTTTAAGCCTATTTTCATCCCTCATACACAAATAACAAATCCAAAACATAAATCTCGAACCACCCCTAGTGACTCGAGGATCAGAACGAGAAAGAGTTTGTGATGCTCTCCCAACACCTACCCCTCAAGTTTGGACAGTCATATCCCCTATCTACCTGACATCCCAAATAACAAGAACAAACCTGCCTTTCATACCATTTTGTCAGGAACTTGGCTGGGTCATCATCTGAACCAGCGGACGACCCAGTCTGTGGCACGGCCCGAAGGGTGTTCCCGATCCCCATGGTCCGGAACAAGTGCCTGTGTATCAAAAATAAAACTTTGGAATGATTTAACCAAATAAATAAATATAAAACAAACAACAAGATGAATAAATTTTAAACTAAAGTCAACAACCAAACATGCCTTTAAATTAGGGTCAAAATTAATGTTTACAAATTGACCAAAAAACATAGGGGATAATAATAAAGGAAAAAAAACTAAAAGTCACTAACTCAAACCTCTGTGTGACATGAAGATTCACATCGCCAAGCCACGTCCACCAAACCAACACAAAAGTGCCACTAACGACCCGAACCACCCATTCTATGCTTCATGCCTCAACCTATAAAGAAAAAGAAACAAAATCTAAATACACCCAACAATGTATGTAGGGTGTGAGCTAAAATCCCAGCATGAAGCCACCAAGAAAAGGTTCCATGTATAATTACTAAATGAAAAATACAATTGAAATTTAACAGAATAAAAATAAATAAGTGCTTAAAGAATTCTAGTGACAATAGTTTTAAATTAATCCATTTTAAATAAAATCACCTTGACTTAAAAAATACACACACATATTCATCGTAACCCAAGAATTACACCATGTACCTACGGTGAGTGAAAAACAAATGAGGAGCACAAAAAATGGGAGAGGCCCTAATGACACTAACGAGAATGGGGGCCTTCGAACATAGAGTCTTAGTGAACAATGGTATTGAAACACAACAATACAAGTTCTCGTGCATGGGACACTAGTAGGGAAACACATCCATAACCTATTTGTCTCCAAACATCATCCAATTTTTTAGTTAGTGTTGTAGTAATCAATTACAGCTAAGTGAAGCCAGGACAATGCCACTTCTGTATCACTAGCGCACTAGTCCTAGTCCACCCACCTAGTACCCAGGATTTTTGTTTGTGCTCAGGTAGTTCAGAGTTCATGTCACTTGTCATAATCATATACTCAAACTCAGTAAGACACTACACACCCCAAAACAACCATTTTCACACACAAAAACAATTTGAAATAATACACTGCAAAATCATTTTCCAAACCCATTTTATACTATTGACATAATCTAATAAACCACGTAAAATGTTTATAAAACAATATCAAAATAGTTTAACACGGTTTTACACACACAAATGAAACTATTTATAAATCGAAAACACATTCCATCATTGCACGCACTCATATACAATATAATGTGTGACCTGCACCACCCAAACAGTTTGATGGAAAGCCTAACACCACATGTAAGAAGCTTTTATACAAACTTACACAACTTAATAAACCAAAAATAAATTCTTATGATACAATTTTAATGAAGTAACTTGGAATCACCCATTAACCCACACAAAACCTCCTTTTATGATTAAATTTAGATGACACTATGTCAAAAAATATAGTTCACACTAATTTCACAACATAATGAGCTAACCACTCAATTTAAAAATCCATAGAAATTCAATATGTGTTTTTAGAAGAAAACTCATGCATAATATAAATATTCTACCAGATAATTAAAATGCAAATCAAACATAAAAAAGGATAAATTTTTCATAATGAAAATAAATTAAAAACATAGATAATTAATTAAACATGAAAATTAATTAATCAGATAATAATTATGAGTGTAACCACCTTCCTCGGTTTATGAAAAACCTCACAAGATGACATGAATCTCCCTTCGGACAATGTATTCACTACAAGAAGACAAAAACACCTAAAATAAAACACCACACAATCCATCAATAATTTTACTAAAAACAATGTAAACTCTATTCGCATGAAACAACCAATGGATGAAATTACCCAACCGGAGTGAAACACTCTCGCAATGATGTTGAGGATGGCCAACCGAGAAAGGGGAAGACCACCAGAGGAGAACGACACTAGAAAACTGGTTGGAAGGGAGGGGTGGTGCGTGTCCGGGTGGTGGGAGTTAGCTTAGAGCTGTTGGTTTGTTGTGGGCGTGCTGTAGGGTGGCGTGATGCAGTGGGTAGAGAATATGGGTGTTGTTCTAGGTGCTCATCATTAGAGGAGGGGTTTGAGAGGGGTGATCTAGAGAGGGAGGCACGACAACAGGTGATACTACCAGAGAGGCAATGCTCGTACAATGACGAAGCCGGTTGGGGCAGCGTTAGGCGAGAGAAGAGGTGCGGGTTGGCGGCGGACTGAAGTAGGAGGGGGGGGGGGGTGGGGAGTTGTGTGAACACTTGTGCGTGGCCCGCAAGAGGAGAGGCGCGCGTGCCGTCAGCTGAGAAGATAGTAGGGTGCCGACTGGTTGAATCAAGGGGAATGGGGATGCAACAACTAGGGTTCAGAGGTGAGGGATGCTATGCAAGGCACCAGGGGGAAGGGGATCTTCGCGAGGAGAGGGGGTGAAATGGATGAAGGAAAAATGAGAGCTAAAAGAAAAGAAAATGATATGGGGTATAAATAAATAAAAAATGAAATAAAACTAATAATAATTTAATTAGGATACAAAAAATCACAAAAATAACAATAATTTAAATAGAACGTTAATTATTTTATAATTATAAAATTAATTTAAAATTAGAAAAGAAATAAAAATATTAACACAAAATAATAGAAATAGTAATAATAATAATTATAATCATAACCTAAATAAAATATTAACTAAATAATGACAACATGAGTAGTAAATCGATAATAATAAAACCAACCAAAATAATAATACCATTATTATTATTGAGGTCGGACAATGTGAAAGGTTATGCACAAGGTTTCATGCCCAAATAATAACAAATTTAATCCTAAAACATTTTCTATCTAAGGATGGGTGCTACACATGGTCGCGTGTACGATCACACACCCGTATACGGTCCAAAATTTATTTTAAAATGTGACTAGTTCAAACCACAACTGAAAAGAGAGCCCCAAAATATTTAAAATAATATAAAACATGGCCAGGGTGCATATTGCTTTAGCGAAGCGATGCGGCTTTGACCGAGCCATGCCCTTGTTTCGACCACTACAAACCAAATGTTCATTTATCAACAAAACAAAAAACCATCTTCATGCCCGACATGCACCTCAACAAAACAATTAAATCAAATAAAATTACTAAATAAAAGTAAAAATAAAAATCATTATCGATGTGTGACATCGGGGTGTGACAAAATAATTGCATCAAATTCCACCATAGGGAGTATGATAAGGTTCGCCGGAAAATTCAATCCACTGAATATGACAAGGGAGGAGTTATATTCATGGGATGCAATGATTGCCCCATTTTCTATACTCACCGATATCTTTATTTCCACGATTTTTTGTCGCTATAGGCTTATTCTACTAAACATTCAGTATATAAAAGAATGTGTAGAACCAAATTCAAAAAGTATGTTCACTATTAATGAATTAATAACCAGCGTACCTGACACCACTTTATTATTGGGGTACACTTCAGAAGTAGTGATGGAAAAAGATCACCCTTGCTACCATGGAGGTTGTTGGTTGCCTAAAAACCCTTTGATTAGGTCACTAATTCGCAAGATGCCCTAGTTCATTATAGTTGTAGCAACGAACAATTCGTTGAGTTTGAAACAGTGTGTTCCATTACTCTATTGCAGTTGTGGGTTTTTTTCTTGTCGGAAGCTAACAACTTGGTGCCAATCTCCTCCACACCTAAATCATTTCCACATCACCTTCAAAAAATCAATGGGGTGCTTATTTCTTGATCATTGGCAATTGGTTTTCTGGATCTTCTAAGCACTATTGGATTTATCCATAAGACCACCAACATTAGAGTCCACCTTATGCTTCTTATCCCGATGATTACTTTTATATTATCTAATCTCCATTTTGAATATGAGGGCCCATAAAACAATTTCCACATAGCTATCGATGTCACAGATCACCAGTGCTTTCCATAGGATAGGATTAAGCCCACCAAAGAAGCAAAAAACCTTGATTTTAGGGTCAACGACAAAGCTGAAGGGGTATCTTGAAATACGTGTGATGTTTTTCTCATATTCTTTGAAAGATTCATCTTCTTTTTTCTTAAGGTAAAGGAAGTCTCTTTCCATCTTAAGTCGGAGGGGGAAAAGAAAATATTTATCGAAAAAAATCTTCCAAAAATCCTTCCATTCAATTTCCTCGATCTCCTCCTCAGGCTTCATATTTTTTATCATTTTCCACTATTTATCGGCTTCACCCTCGATACAATATACATCAAGGAGAACTTCCTACTGTTCATAACATTGAAGGATGTAGAAGATCTTTTTCAATGTACTTGATCCATTTTTCAATGATTGAGGTATCAGATGATCAATTAAAAGTAGGAGGCCTTTGTCTCATGATGGTATTGATTGAAACTTGTTCGTTCTTAGGGGGGGTTGAACATTCCTTGTGACCCATGTTTCTATTCAAAACATGAGTTTACTAGCAGTGAAGCATGACAATGTTCATGATTTTTTCTCCCATCGGATTGTGCATCTCAGTAGCATAGTCATCACAATGATTTTAACATAGTTTGTTATCATGAGATCTCCTATTACCGGCCAATGGATGGAATAAATGTAATGTTAGGGGTAACACATAAAATGATAATCTAGGGAAAAAAATGATGAATTATAAATTTCTTTTATTTCCTAAACATATGAATCTATAGGCTTCAATCTATTATATTCATGATCTACTTTCTAAAATGTATTCTTATGGTCGTTTTTTAATTCCCTTGATAAGGTTTCATACTATGCTTGTGACTTTACTAAATCATATCTGATGATATTGTCATAACCATCAGTACAACAAGGCCCTTTGTTGTGCACTATTTCTCATTCGAGTCTAGCTCAAAGTGGTGTTTTCAGGTTTTACCCCTAGGATAAATTTGTGCCAAAGCCACCCCTACCAGATCGTATCTATACAAGGATGTATTTACTTGATAAACCACTTACTCAATAATCACTAAAACATTACGATGAATTTATTATAATTTTATTGTCTATAAGTATTCACTAGGGTTTTATAATCCTATTCCCAAAAATAACTAAACCTATCATATGATTCCAACTATAAGAACCCTTTTATTTATTACACACTAAAACCTGATTTATTAAATAATATGGTCCCTTGATATATCATAAAATATTGAGGTGTCTAGTGATTTTAGGGCTTAAGAACGTTACATAACAACTAAGAACATAAAACACACAACTTATTTATTGAAAAAATCCTTTACATGGCCACTACATTCCATCATGCTTAGAATTATATGGGATAACCTTAATAGATGCATATGGAAAGGGTGAGATATAAAGTCCATTTAGGGAATAAACATGGAATAACATGAGTAATACAATAAATGTTTGGAAATTGGAATATCAATGGAGCAAAAGAGAAACAATAACATAAAGTCATGATAATGCGTGATAATCATAACCAGGAAATGTCGCAGCAACACTTAACAAGGAATTAGCATGATCCATGTCTCATTGCACATGAAGCATGAGTAAATCCTCATTGCACGTGAAGCACGAGTAAACCCTTCTTTCACTTGAATAATCATGAGTCAGCATTAATCTCACTTGATGTATCATGATACTATACTTTTCTCAATGCATTGGAGCGCTATCAGGGTGCACCCTTCTTATACATTTCATTTCTTGCATAAGTGTGTCACATAGACAATACAACATAGAATATATAATAATCATTCATTCGTGATAAAGGGATGTGTAATACATCAATGACTATTTTTAATCAATAAGTAAATGTGCATAATGGTGAATACCCTTGATAGAGAAATGAGAATGGTATTCACTTCACAATGACATTGGATAAGAAAATCATTGTGCAATTTTGGATGCATAACGATGTGAAATAAGTACTCATAAAAAAGGTTGTTGAAAGAGAAATTGGTTTCTCATGAAATGGACATTAAGGTGGTCATATAAATACATTTCCCAACAAATTTAATGGAATTTATATGCATAATACAAAATAATTACATGGATGTAAAAGAGGAGACAGAAATCTCTCATGGAATTTCGGCAATGTAACGAGTGTAGATGGGAGGCATTAATAAGAGATAAAGGGGTATCCCATTATCCAAAACTAAATAGGGTAGTATTGGGTAGGTGAAAAATCAAACCCCATCTTTTTTAATTGAAGACAAAAGTCATAAAAACTTAATTAAAATTGGAGAAAAATGTTTAAGGAAGAAACTCCTTGTTTGGAAGTGCGATCCCAAAGCCTTGAGAGAGGCTTGAGAGAGGCTTATTGGGAGATTCATGCACCATGGGAGTATTATAGAGAGAGGAGGGAAGAGTTATTAGAACTCCTAAGGCATTGAGTGAAGAGGAAGTGGGAGAATGTGTGTGTTTATATAGGAATGGAGAGAGAATTATTTATTATATAGGATTGAGACATCTCACATTAAACTAATCAAAACCACAAACCAGCCCATGGTTTTTGACCATGGTTTTTTCCAAATGTGATTTGAAAACAAAATTTTATAAGGCCAATGGACGAACATCCTAAAATAATAGGGGATCTTTTTTGAGGGGAGTCACACTCTCAAGGAAAATAATTTAAAAAGACAAAATGTTTTATAAGCCTTGAAGGGTCCACTAATGCTTTGTAAAATAAATCAAACAAACCCAAAATCAAATTATTTTAATGGTAAAAAATATATTGGCCTAAAATAATTTTTATATTCTTTTATTACATCATTATTGGGTCATTATGATGTCCTAAAACACGTTATATATTTAAACGTTATTTAATTTTTACCCAAAGATTCCACTTTCTCAGAAAATTATGAAAAATGAACCATTAGATAATTTGGACATCCGTATTCCAAAATTAATATTAATTTTATCTAAATAATTTTATAAATATGTGAGTTTTTACATTTAAAATAATAACCAACATTTACAAAAAATACATGGGTTTTGACAAAAAAACAACTTTCAAACCTTAATAGAAATTTCATTTGCATTCATAAAATTATATGATCCTTTATATTTAATACAATGTTATATATTAATCATAATATTTTATTATAATATTGTTTAATTTAAAAATCCATTAATTAATCAAAATATATTTCTTAGTTGAATATTAAATAAAAATACTTTTTGTGCTTTAAAAACCATTTACGAAGTAACAATAATAAAATGAATGCACATTATTTATAAACAAAATAACCTAAATAGTAATAGTTCTATGGTCTTTTTACATAACCCCTTATAACACCTATAAAAGGATAAAGGGTAAGGTGTGTGATGGTGACAGACTCTTAGAGTTTCTCGTATAACATTTCTCGGGTGGTAATGACTATTAACTTCCACTTCTCTCCTAGTCGGTTCTGATCAAACTTAACATATTCAAGCTCAGCTTGGGATTGGTAATGTGCAAATCCCATTGATTCCACCTCCTTTCCGAGCTTTGAAAAATGGGCTTTATATGGGTAAATTATACTATATTGGGCCATCACTTCCTTTTTCTTATTAAATTGGATTTGTTAAAGCTATATATTTGTACTAATCATCTGATCACTGTTCAACGGTTGTATTAGCAACCGTCAAAATTCATAACAATATTTTAAAATTGAGAAACATAGAGCCAATGATGTTCAAATTTTATATATCTATAATTATACATTTAATTAGATCAATAGGAATTTCCCTTAATGAATTTATGGGTTGTTACAATATAAAAAATAAATATCAATATGAAAGATCAGTTACTAAATTTCTTATGAAATTAAAATATTATAAAAGACATGTATGAGATGGAAAATAAAATTTGATTGATTTACAATACAAAATTAACATATGAGAGAAATAATTTCAATGGAAAAATATTTTATATGGGGTATAATGATACTACCCACATGTTGGTATCACCTGGTTTTAACAATAACTTTTATATGAAGTATGAATTTTAATTGATTGATTAATTTTTTTTATAATTTTTTGATATTATATAAATTTTATGGGGTTTCAATAGATGTGGACTCATTTTGTGATTATAATTTGACACACAGAAATTTTTTTTGAATTTATTACCAGTTATTTGAATTAAAAAGAAGTACTTAAATGGTTTGACATGTCACTATGAGTTTATTTTTTGCAACAAAATGAAATTTTTAATTAAAATTATTAAAATGGATTGTTCCCATTAACTGGGAGGTCATTATAGAAATAATATTCTATAGTTATTAGAGAATGGTTTTAACTCTATAGTACATGTTTATTAATTTTATTTGATATTGACTATATATGTAGCGGTTAATCAATATTTTTCATGATTATATATATTAATTATTTTATACTGCATGGAATAGTTATATGAATTAAACATTTAGGTTCTTAATTTATTTTTAAATTATAGGTGGTTGTGTTTTATCATTAAGGTTTTCTCCTTGGAGGGATTACCATAATGAATAGACGATTATCACCAGATTAAAAAATGGTATGTTTCGTTGATTTTATCATTATTTGAAGGAATAACATAACCACAATATTCATTAATTAATGATTTAATCTATATATGAAATTTCATTATGTTATTCTATAAAATTACAATAGCCCAATGCCCCTGTATTTATTGGAATCTAATGGGGGGGTTTTTCAAGATATCTTCGAGAAAATTATTATTGTTTATTAAGAATACATATTAAATAAAATATAATTTTAATGATTTATGAACAATATATTATGTCAATTGAATTTTACCATTTATATAAACTCACATCATATGGAATAAACCTTATGATATTTTATGATTTATTGAAATAATTGGGGTAAATTTATTCAGATATCAACTTCTCCATAAGATTTATTTTTCTATGAATCAGAATCATGGGATATAAGTTATGAATTTTGACTTACTAAGTATGCATATTACATGGTGATGAATATAGATATTTTTTAAGGAGGAAAACTCCAGCCATCCACAATGGAAAGAAGTTTATTGTTTATTCTTTATACAAAAAATAAACCAAACAATTCAATGAAAAACATTCATCCCTTTCCATGACAACGAATATGTGACATGTTAATGGATAATGACCAGTCAATCAATATTACCAGAAGTCTTGTTTTTGTAGAAATGTGGTAATTAAATAACACATAGACCATTAATTTGTATTATATTAAATTATTGAATGATGTCGGACTAAACCTATAGAGAAATTCTAGGGTTTGTTCAATTAGGGGGGACCCAGACCAATTTTAATGATTTATTACATGGGAGTTCAAAGCTATATACGCTTATCATGGGAATTTTTTGGTTCCACATTGAACCACCATATTAAACGCATGTTGAATAATATAATGTGGGTATTTTAGTAGGAAATATTTAATATCAAATGTTTAATTAGACTTTATAAGACATTAGATCGCAATGGAAACATGTGTGAGACGTTTTTACAACATTTTGAAAATTTATATCACTCTTTATATATAAATAATAGATAAAATTTTCATAATAAATAATATTAAATTAATATTTTAATAATTTATTATGACATGAGTGTCCAATGAATTAAGAATATTATATGAGATATGAATGAACACATTTAAATATATATTATTTTTCTCATTTTTTCATGTTTAATGAGAAAGTGACAAAATAATAATATTATTATATAACAAAAAAAATATTACAAAGATTTCATAAAAAAGAAATAAAATTTTGTATTTTATATTGGGCGAGTATTTTAAACATATGAAGTTACTATTTTTTTAAAAGTATTATATAGTGTAATTTTTTTGATTTTTATAGATTTTTAATGTAAATTATTTCTTAATATGACTATATCATATATATTATTTATAATGATGTTATAGAATCTATAAAAATTAATTATGAAATATTGATTTTGGTTAATGTATAAATAAAAATTGGTTGTGATTTTACTAGTTAATTGATTGTAATGGTATTATATTAAAATTTATGTTGAGTTTTTTGGAACATAAAAAATATTATAAATGACATTATGTGACAATGACTAAATTAACATATTAATTAATGTTGAATAGTTGAGTTATTTTAAATACATGTTCAAAAAAGAAATATTCAAATAAAATTGGGTGATTTCAATATTATATTAATATTCTGATGTGACATATATTGTGACACAAAAATAGGGATAAATGATTTTAATGGAGATGAAAATATTTGATGTTAAATATTATAAATAACAATGTGGGGAAACGTGATGGAATATCATTGAAAAAACAATTATTTTGTAATATTGAAACTCATTTATAAATAATGATAGTGATTCAGAAACATTTATATGAATAATGAGACTATAAGAAAAATTACTAACATGAACATTATATATTTTATTTATCATGTTAATATGATATTGTTCTAAATGATCTTGTTATTGAATGTGAATTTTAGATGGAATATATTGTGTGATATATCACAATAATATTAATGAATTATATTGTCAAATTTAATATCAATTTATTGTGGATGTTGATGGATGATGAAATAAGAATATAACATTTATATATTACTGAAATATAATATATTTTCATGATATATTGGAATCTATTGAGGATTATAGTGAGTTGGATGCATAATTGGATGTTTATTTTAAATTATAAGGGATCATCCATAATGATTGATTATAATTATATATATACATAGAAAGTGTGAGATTTGGAACAACCTATGAATGGTATATAATGATAATGTCAAGATTTTATAGTTTATCTCACTATATTAACCCTATGACTTGGTATAGAGTGTGATCATAATTACTTGGTTGTTATCAACCTATGATTTGGGTGGAGTTAGATGTATAATTTTTTATACTACAACCACTTGATAGTAAATAATATATGGATAACATTTGATTCATATTTGTAACAACATTCAACTGATATCATCAATGCTTCAACTAGATTTACTTGGTCGGAGTAAAACAATATATATTCTACATGTTTTAAAACTAGAAGGTACATTATTTTCCAAACGATTTTTTAGGTGTTGAGTCTTACTTAATAAGGATAAAAAATTATAATGTAAATCTATACATTACAAGTAGAAAAATATACTCAATATCTATAAATGAAACCCTTTTAAAAAAATCATGTTTTATTTAGTTGAAAATTCTTAAAAAGTTTCATCATGTCCCCATTATCATCTTTAATCATTTGTTACCATGTAAAAAATATTAAAAACATGGGATAAGAACCAAACCTTTGTTAGGGACATAAAAGAATTAATGAAAATGTCTAATGAAACAAATTAAAACCCATGTAATATATTCCGTTGTCGTTATATTCATTGGTATTATGGAATAAATCATTTTCCTAGGAAAATAATCACATTTTTACATCAAAAGTAATCCTTAAAACACATTGATAGAAAAATAAAACACTTAATGGAAAAAACATTTCATCACAATGATAAAAAAATATCAAACCATTTTTAAATTGAATAAAATACGGCTAAAAACAACTATAATCACTACAAAAATAAATAGAGATATATATAAGGGGATCACTCTTTTTATAAGCTATATTGGGCTCAAAAGTGAGCTATAATTGAGAACAACCCTTATTATAAGCTATGTTTGGAACATATTTTTTTTCAAGATCTATAATGGGGATAAATACATAATATAATCTATATCAAGATAAACTATAATCTATAATGGGTATCACCAATTCATTTAAATATACTATAAAAATTTGCCAACTGACATCTTTTTAGCACCCAATAAATTGGTGGTGAAAATGTAAACAAATTCCCATGGTTTATCAGGGAACCAAACATCATTGGTTTATCATGTAAGCACCCATCATTGGTTTATCACATAACCTCATGTAATTATTTTTTCAAGTAACCACCGATCATTTATTTAACATGTAACAACAAATAAAAATAAACAATGTTAATAAATCATATCAAAATCATTAAACGTGAATACTTATAGTATAAAAAAATTCAAAAGGAAAAACCATTTCATTTTATATTGTCATATTTTTAGAAAAGGCGTTCATATATAGAGGGAAATTTTTTATCTGAAAATAACACTGTAATGTTGTAATTTTTTCTATTTATAATTAATGCTTCATAATTGTAGGAAAATAAAATCACGTTATATATGTTAAAAACATCTTTCATTATTTATATTAGAAAAGTCATAGTGAACACATTTTAGAAAATGAAAAAAAGAATAATTTTAACAAATTTTAGAAAAATATAGTCATTAGTTAGAATGACTTAAAAAATCATTAAATAATATTAAAAATTATTTTTGAATAAATTTTAGAAATCATGTAGAAGAAAGAAAATATTTTTTTAGGATACATACAAAAGAAATTTTTTAAATAGAGGTAATCTTACAAATCTAATTTTGATGAAATGGGGTATAATATAATTAATAAAATATGTGTATCAACTGTAAATACAAGTAAAAAGTGTAAATATAGCAAAAATATTCAAAATTATATTCACACATACACTTAACATGATATAATGATGAATTATAAGTGTGACCCAGTGAATGGAAACGTGGAAAAGAAATCCCATACCTCAAGTTCCACATTTTTTTCTTATAACTGAACATTTTGTATAATGGTTTTGAAAATGTTATTACCCAATTAAATAAATTTATTTATATTTTTATAATTACTTATTTTATGATTTTATAACATCTCATGATCTATTGATTAAAAACATTTCATTATGTTTATGGCTATAGGTGTGTTGGTTTCAGGGTTTCTTGATCCGTTCATTTTTGTATAAATAAGGACATTCGTATAATATGTGAATACAACAACATTTTAGGATTGAAATAGTATTAATGATATTATAATAGATTTAATCGTCCCATATATCATTTTTCTTTTAGGTATGGGGAAGATTAATTTGATAAAATGTTATGATAACATTTTAGTTCATTTTTAAAGTTTTTATGAGCAATAATGAACTAGTATCTTTTTACATAATATTATTTATATTTATTAGTTTTATAACATGTAATAGTGTTAAATATACTTATTAAAATAATATTACCCTGGAATAATATTTTTTTGATGATCCATAAAGGTTATAATTGAAAACTAATAACCATTATTCATGAAAATGTTTAAATGACATAATTTGAAAGATGTTTTCATTTCATCGAAAAAGAGGACATTAGATGTGAAATGGATATGTGATATTACATTATCAACATAAAACTCTAGTATATAAATAAATATTAATTTAACATTCCACGTATGATTAAGTCGGTGACAATAAAGAAGAAAAATAAATGAATACAATAGAGGTGGTTTTGAGAAAATTACCTTTTTGAATATAATATCATTGAGTGAACCCTTAAGGGCCGATTATTTGGAATTTGGGTGAGAATGAACGATCTTGGAATTAGGGATACTGTGAAGGATACGGTTTTAAAATATTTTAGGTGCTTCATGGCTTATTAAGATAAATGATGTGGTGAGGGGTTGTATTTAAACCTATGGTGAGGCCAAATAATGTGATTAAATATCAATTATCTTAGGTCTAAATCAAAACACATTGAGGTAAAATTAAATTAAATGAAATTAGATGATTATTAACATTTTAAATCCCATTTAGTATAAAAAAAACCTCATAAACCCATTAATGGATTTATTTTTTTATGTATTCTATGCCTTTAACTATAAACATTAACAATTTCTTTATTTTACTTAAACCATGATAATTTTGTTTTTCTATGGAAACATTTTTTTGATTAAAAACTAAATTAACCAAAAAATATAATTTTGAACTTTTTATTACACAAATTTAATCTAATTTACAAAATTCAGTTCTTATAAATGGAAGATACACATTTAAAACTAATACATATACATAATTAAAAAACTTGTTTTTATAGTGAATAGATAAAATATATGGAAATTCTTTTTTAAAATCATTCGATGGTAAATTTATTTCTATATCCTAATTTCTTTTATTGAGGTATAATTAAAAAATTATACTAGAAAACGAATTTAAGAAATATTTTTTTCTATATAATTTGTGAGATGAAAAAATATTCAATTAAAATATAGCTTTTTGACTACACATAGAAAATTAAAACATGTCCATAAAATACGAAAAAATCACCATAAGATAATTTTTATATTAATAATTGAAATATATAGTTAATTTTTAATATAATATATATTAATTTTTCAAATGTTTTATTTAGAAAAATTGCACTGTTAAAAGGTGGAAAATTTCCATTTTAATAAAATTTATCTTTTTATGCTTAAATTTTTATTAATTTTTATCTTAATTCTAAAAACCATATTGGATGAATTTGAGAAAAATTTATTTAATATAACACATATAAATTTCATTAATCTAATTTAATATTTCAAATTAATTAAATTTATTATTGTAAAATTCCATTATGGAAATAAAATTATATTCTTCATAAAAACAACTCCTTTATATTCAAATGCTTTTTATTTTCATTTATAATTAATTTGATGCTGATGAATTAATTTAAATAACATATGTAAAATATATTTTTATAATTTATTTATTCTAAATCATTCTTAAAATATCAATTTATATCTATGAACTATCATATTTAATAAAAAATTAATCATTTTTTTAATATTTACATTAAATATGTTATATGATATTGAACATTGTGTTTCCTACAATAAATATTTTGATGATACACTAGTTGTTTCTCTGATCAAACTATATATATATATATTTTTAAAATGACATTAGTTTTATACATAAATACAAGTGTGGATGTTGTTATGATCATACCACAACATTAATGAAAAGAAATGGGTTTTTAATATTGTATTTTTTTGCTACTGGTTGATATAGAATCTTCATTATGTGTATGTATCAAAGGAGTGGTGGTTCATATTTTTATTAGAGGGAGGGGAAAGTGATATAATTTTTAGTATGTTAAAATATATTAATGTTGTATGCATTAAAAGAGGATCCAAATTAGAATACATTTGAAGAGATAATGATATATATGAATATATATAGTTGAAATATGATTTATAATTATTTAATGTAAGTATAACCCCTCATCATTTTATTTAAACCCTCCCCTCCCCCTATAACCACCCAAACCCCACCCACCTATCTTATCAATTTATACGATTATAGTAGTAATGAAATTTTACAATCATTTATTTTAATAATTTCCACAACTTAAAGGGAAATGAGAACCAAATTTGTGCATGTTGATTAAAATTTAGGATTTACTTTAACACAATATTATTTCTATAAATTAATATTTTTTTAAAATAATCAACCAAAAAATTATAACATGTTATTTGAATCCTCTATACCAAAAATATAATTATAACAAAATCAGCTATAATAATACATACAAAAATTAAAAAATTATTTCTAATTAATAGAGACTTATTCAATATTATGGATAAATTCTAAACATAAATATAACATTATATTAAATTATTTAAAAATAAAATCATTATTGAAACCAATATTTCTCCAAATAATCCCAGGATTATCATGCATATATATTCGATCATTTTTTATGAATATTTTTAAACTAGAAAAAAATATGTCAGACGAATATAATAGTTCTTTTGGAAATATAAAAACAAAAGAAACCAGTACCTATTTAAGATAAAAAATTATCACTATGATCTTCATAACTATCCCCCATCATAGAAAAATAATATTTAATATATTTCCTCAAATCCTGGACAAAGGAAACATATGAAAGGTTGAGATTATATTTTCTTTCAGGGTAAATAAGGGAGATATGTAAGCATAACATGAACATAGAGGTTTGAGATCCTGAAAATTACTTTTTAATACTATACCCTACATATCGAACATCATAGTCATGTGTAATGTGGTAAATAATTGTAGTTAATAATACATGAATGATAAGGGGATCAAATAATATGATCCATGATATCATATCATTTAGAATACAAAATTGATTTGTGGAATAGAAAAAGGCATTGAAAATCATTTCTATATTAGTCAGGGCACAAATCCAAGGTGGTCATATTGGAATGGTTTCACTCCAATGACCATCATAGTAATCATGGATCACTCCCAAGACTATCAGAGTGGATAAATTTTTATTATTTAATTGAGTTCACTCCACATTACCATCTTATCCATCTAACAACATATGAATAATTACCCAATGAATTGAAGGGAGATATTGGTCCATCATAATAAAAATAAAAACACAATTTATATGTTCCTCATGATAAAAAATAATTAATCATAGAATAAATTTTGAAATGAATATGGTTTCATAAAAATTTCATCATATCATTTACTGTAGAAAAGATACACTTTTCAAAAAAAATTTATAATTACATTATAGTATATCATGTGGAAAAATAGGAGGGTTTCATAATTATTTTATCATTAAATATCCTAGGGAAGAGAAAAATGGTTTCACAAACATCATTACATCATAAACATAATTATTTGAAATAATGAAAAACAATATTATCATTGGATCATATACCCATTAACTCTTAGGCATCCTCAATGGATGTCATCTTATATTAAAAATGGTTTTTATCAAACATTTAAAATTTTTATTTTGGAACATATATCCTATCTAAATTAACAAAAAATTTGAAAAACATAAAACTGTTTTAAATCATTTTATTTTAAAACAACCTTGTTATCTTATAATGTATGATTCATGGAAAATATTTTTCTTCATGATGTGATGTTTCTTCAATTTCATACATATTATAAAAAGATTCCACTGGCATTTTTAGAAAAATCAAAATTGGCATTATCTAAAAAATGATATGAAGATTTATATATTTTTTTTAAAAAAATAAATAATTAGTTAAAAATTACTTTTATGAAATCATAGTAGAATATTATTTCATTTTTAAATACATTATTAGAAAATAGGCTTTCGGAAAAAAAATGAATTTCTGACCGAATAGAGAAATAATGTCAGATTTCATTCAAAACATAATATCAATTATTTTAAGTAACAATATGTGGAAGAATGAATATATTACTTAAAAATTTTATTGAAAACATTAGGAATAAAATATACATGAGTTTAGAATGATATATATCATAATATTTCATATTTACTTAACCAATCCAAATAAAATATTGTATTCTAATGTATATCCCTTACCATATTGGTAAGTATGAACCATAAATCCCATGAAAAGATAATGTCATGTGAAACATATAATATAATTAATATAAATAAATTCACATAATTACATGTAAATCATTTTTAATATATACACCTTATAAAATAAAAGTGTGCATATCATAACTTAAGTCTAATAGAAGGAAAATTGAGACAAAAATACCTTACTACAGTGGTGAATTTTTAACCGTAATCCCTTTGAAAGAGATATCATCATATGGATATGTATATCCCAAAAAAAATACAAGAAAATTAATCATAGAATAAATTAATTATAAGTTTATAATCCACAAAAAAGTAACCCAAGGTGCATATGTGATGTGTCTCATGGAAAAATAAAAATTAGAAGGAAATCCATTATAATATGTCCTCAATTATTTCATACTTGTTCAAAAATACTTTTTAGTAAATATATGTTTATTATAAATCTATTAAAGTGAAATGTTTATATATACAAATCCAAAAATTATTATTTATAACCTTTTCATAAAAACCTACTATAAATCCCAAAGTTTATGTCATATTTGGTATAATAATTAATTTTTTTTGATGAATGTTTTTTCATGTTATTTATTATCCTCTAACATCATTCATTGATTAATAAAATATATAATATCAAACATGACATAAATATAATCTATTTTAAATATATAAGAATTTGAGTAATATATAAAATTATGTGATAGGAAATGAAATAACCCATTCATGGAGGTGGAAGGTTAAACTAATGCATGGACACAATTTCCATTTTCTAATCATATTGAACGAAATGAAAATAAATTATAGATTAAATTATTTAAAAATAAACTTAATATAAAATTTATCATATTTGTTATTTAATACTTCTTTAATATAAATAATGTAAACATTCAATGATTCACATCACTTTGGGAGGCTGTAGTCCACCGTAAACATGAGCGATGTTATCATACTCACTCAAAATAGAATGGAAGATGGTATGGTGATATAATAATCCAAAAAGCCTAATAATAATAAAAATATAATATATTAACAATAAATCGATCATTATTCCCAACCCTAATAGGTGTTAATGGAAAAATATTTCCATCTGTTTTTTAGGTGGTAGCCCTCCACACAATCAAATGATGATTTTAGAGCCCATATAAGGGATGTAGAGATGGTTGTTGATACTGAATTTAATATAAACACATATCAGTAAGTGTAATATAATTTTTTTTCATGTCATAATGTTATGATAAGTCTTTAATAAGGTGGGGATGAAATAAAACCAAAATGGTCATTGATGAACGTAACATATTCTTATTGTTTCTCACATAAGACTGGACCAAAATAATTCATTGGATCGATCCATGTACAAAATATATATTATTGGATTAGAGGGAAGACAATTATATTTAAATTGGTTTTATATTTTAGGATCTAAAATGTGGTTATTTTTTAAGTGAATATGAGAAGTGGTGTCCTTTTATAAGTGAGGTGAGTTGCGCACATTTCAATTTTTGAAAGGGAGAATTAAACCCACATTTTTTGCAATAAAAATGTATACAATAATAGACCATTTTATATAATATAAAAGATAAGATATAAATGTTTTATATAAGGTGTTTTTTACATGTTTTAGATTATTTTTAACCATAATTTTTCATGTTTATCCCCATATCAAACCTTTTTTTAACATAACCATATTAAATTATTATTTATGTTTATATTATTCATATCTGAAAAATTTATTTTTTACATATAAGATAATATAAATTATTCTAATTCTAATTTTGAAATCTAGTTTTCAAATTTACATTCACATAATTGGGAAATTTTATTTCTATAATAAACCCAAAAAAGCGATGAGAATGCAGGTTTTGAAAGAGAAAACGTTGAAAAGATTGATATATTTTTATTTCCAAATTCAGTAAGAAATTTATGAAAATTACCCCAAATGGAATTATGGATTAATATTTGAGGAAATTATTTGTGAGACCAATTTGAATATATATTTTTCATTTATAATTATATTAAATGAAAAATGTATTATTCGAATAAAATTTAGTTTTAAATTATTCATCAAAGATGAATCATTTTAGAAAAATAATAAAAACACATTAATGACATTTTGAAAACATATCTTTATAAGATTGTATAATAAAATAAATTTTCTAGAATTATGGATAATAAAATTGATAAATGTTGAAAAAATGAAACCAAACACAATTTTTTATGACATAATAATTTAAAATAATATAAAGATAGGACCAAAAATTATATTCATATTTATAAGTATTTTATCTTTTTTTAAAACCATTATAGATAGCATTTAAAATGATTTTTTTATTGTTCATATTTGTATATTTATTAAATAAGTTATAAAGGTCATGTTTTCATAACTATATTAATACAATAACATGGTTTTTTAAAAATAATTGTCTATTATAATAGAAGATAACAATTTTTTGAGTATAGTAATACCATATCATGGTGTTTAAACTAATTAAATCCCTCAATAAAATTTATATTATTCAAAAGAACATAGGCCATTACATTCAACCATAGTTGATATGAATTTCACCCAGAAAATTTACTCCCCCTAATATAAACAAATTAGAATAGTTATGCATCATCATATTCTTTATTTCCCATAAAGCATCATCAAATGAAAGGATTCATCATAATCCATTGACTAGTTGGTTGGAATTTTTTAAAAAATATCTATATTATCCATAATCTCTATAGGTTATTCCTTCTAAAAAGATATTTTAATTGTGGTATGACATATGAAACTGGTACATATGAAGTTTCATGTATATACATTAAACAAAGAGATATCTAGAACACATCGTAGTCACTGGAGATGATTGGAAGAATTTCTAGATGATACGATTCCATGCGTGTATGATCAATAATTTCCAAAAGAATTACAGAACATGGTATCAGTTTCACTTTTTTCAAGAATCATGTAATATTCTTCTGGGGATAAATTATTCACAACCCATTGTCACCAACTTCAAATTATAGACCATGTCAAAAATTATCATCATAATTTTTCTATTGAGTCTAATATTTAATATTGTCTCACAAAATGGATTTAAAATTTTATCAAAATTTTACATTTCTCTATGGTCCTAATAATATTCATTCTCTAACATCATTCGATCACATTAGAGCACTATATTTATTTCTATAGAGGCATTCACAAGATTCCAACTGAATACTTGAGTGAAATAAAATAATCTAAAAAAATCAACAATATTAAGGTGTGGATACCAACCACCATTGAAATCAATACAAGAGGATATCAACATATCCTCAGGTGTTTTAATTAATTTATCATAATAACCATCTATATGAGGATGATTTTCAGTGATAAAACGCAAATCTATGTCAAGAGCTTAATGATGGTTGTTTCTAGTACACTCTCGTAGATCTCAAATCCAAATCATAGTTAATAGAATGTGGAAGACCATGAATCCTTACCAAATTCTTATTATATATCATTTAAAAATTGATCAATACAAAAGTTATTATTTGCAATGTTGAAATGACAAATTATTAAGGTGATGAAAAAGGCTTATTTCATCATTCCCATTATATATTTGGAGGAGTAAAATGAAAAATTCAATTTTGATTGTCTCCTATTTACATTTTCTGTAACACCACTAGCTTCCATGATAGACATCTTCCTAATAATTTTATATCTTGCGATACATGCAACAATGAGTTCGAGGGCACCACGACCTATTAAACTAGCCGTTTATGATGTGGTTATGAATTTTATTAACAAAATTTTAATTTTTATATAACTATTATATAATTTTAAAATAGATTTAATGTTATTCATATACATAATATAAGGACAAATTCATTTTTTCTGATAAAAGTAGTATTTTTTTAAAAAATGCAGTTTTTCTTTCTTTTAATGGAAAACCCTATTTAAATAAATATTGGAATAATTAATATTTTGAATTTTATGAAATGAAATTTATATTTATATGTCTGACTAAAAATTTTAGACTGGATAAAATTTTCATTTTTTTTTGTGATAAATTCAATATTTTAATGAATAGTGGGAAATACTGCATTTTAATTCAAAAATAACTTCTCATATAATTTTTATACATAGATAGATTTTAATTATAGTTAGTTTTAATGTGTAATTAGATTATGTTTTTATTATTAAATTTTTTTTTGTCATAATATGTAATTACAATTGAAATTTTACATAAACACTTGTTAATCTTTTGATAGTTTTTTACTTCTTAAGAACTCGATTTCTGGTTTTGGCAATAGATAATTAATTTTAAATTAATTTCTAACAATTATGTATTTTGATTTTCGGAAAATAGATTCCATATTTTCCATCATAAAGTCCTTATTTTTTAAATAGGTACCTTTTATTTTTCGACATTATGAATAGTAACATCATTAATTATTTATATTTATCATGGTCGAAGGGTAAATAAGTTAAATAATGGTAAAATAATAATATTATAATAATATAAACTACTCTAAAACATGCCTTGATCCTATTGGATGATATAAGGCAAACAATGAGCATGTTTAGGTCGATTTTATGAACCCATGGATCCACAATCGCGTGATAATTACCTTTTATAATGATTAATTTAAGGAAAGGTGAAATATAACATAAACATGTATCTCATAACAAAAAAAATTATAATATTGATTATATAAACTATATCTAAAACTATAAATATTCATTTAAAATATAAAAATAATTCATAAATAATTTTATTTTATTTTTAATTTTTAGACATTAAATAAATAAATTTATTTATGACATAATAATGATGTAGTGATTACATTATTAATGAATGATTGAAATAACTAATATTATAGTTATTAAATTAAATAGAATTTCATATTTTTGAAGCCATAAGTAATTTTATTGGATAAAATTTCAATGTTAGGGAAGATTTAATGATTTTGTTTCAACGGGATCATGTTTTTAAGACTTTAACAAAAATCAATTACTAACTAGGGTCAAAATTGTCATTAATGTTTTTAAAAAAACACTATTTTATTAAATGATGTTATAGTTAAAAAAATATCATATTCGGAAAAATAAGATAGGCAGTGTTAAAAAAGTCACCACTAGCCCACATGAGTTTCTCTTGGAAATTCATTGTAAATATATTAACAATATAGTATAAAACAAAAGTAGACATGTAAAAGTTAAATATTAAACTATGGTTTAAGGACAGAATGTAAGGTTAAATTAATGTCCCAAAATTGTATAATTACTATTTTTGAGAGGTTTTAGACCCATATTAATCTTATCATATTAATAATTCACATTGTATCCATTATAAACTGAAAATAAATTTATATTAAATTAATATTTCTTGACTTTTCTAAAGTGTCCCTCACCCCCTATAAATGGACTCTTCTCCTTCTCTTTTTCACAAACCTTAAAATCACATTGGATCAGCCATCCCCTAACCAAAACATTTCCAACCTTACCTAAACTCATCGCAGTTACCACCCTTTTTCATATAAACATCGTAAAGAGTCCGTTTGTAAAATACAAAAGGAGACACCCAAAAAGAGGTATTCGTTTTATTGCTTCTTTCAGTGTTTTTTTCTTCTTTTACTTTATCATCCTATGTTTCCATTATGCTAAAATAATAAATCCAGACTCTACTATTTGGTGATATTTTGTTATGATTATTATAAAACCATATTTCTCATTTTACCCATCATATTAAATCCAATATCACAATGCATGAATATATATGGGTTACCGCATCCACTTCGTGGTGTAAACTAATTTTCATTTATACATTATTTCAACGGGTGTAATAATGAAGATAAATGACATAAATAATAAATATAACATGATATTATTTTTTATTATTCATATTCTATCTAATTATATAAGAATTTAACATTAACGAAAAGATACAGTCACATATGCGTACATACGACATATCATCTCCATGAAGATATAAGACTCTTCTTCCATGTTCACCGTCCAAGAATTTTTTTTAAATATATATATTGAAAATAATTATGATATATATGAAATAATAATGCTATTTTAATATATATATATATATATATATATATATTCATGTACATATATGTCATTCACATACTTCCATTCAATAAGATGAGAAAACAGAAACATGGTTCACGCGTATGTACAACCAATCTTCTCGATGAGCAGTGTCTTCCATTTCATATATATATATATATATTAAAATTATTTATTTTATGAATTTATATGATATATAAATAATATTATACATTCTAGATTTAAGTGAATCATGATCTATGTAATATTATCAAGAATAAAAATTCAAAACCCTTTTGATAAACTAAGTTATTATTACCTGAAATATGGAATTATAATGGAATTTTTCATAAATGGTCAATATAAGGTCATAAAATAAAACTATATGACATTATATAAATTATTTTCATTATTATAAGATTTAATTATATGTTTAATGAAATTATACTGGTGTTTCCAACACATACGGAGAGAACCAGTCAAAAGATAATGGTTAATTTTTAAATATCGTAGTCATCTGAGATTGTTTGTGTGTAAGTATTTACTAGGATATATTTATCACTCATGGCCAAATTTCTTAAAATTATTCTAAAAAGGAATCTTTTTAAGGTTTTCTATTGGGATCTCATTAACTAAAACACTGTTTTAAATTTTTTAATTATTTATTCTTTTAAACAATTCAAATTAATGTCCATGTATTCAAAATGGGTTTAAGGATTTATTTATATAGACATGAATGTTATAAATTGTTAATTAATTTCATATGTTTCAATGTTGATTGTGACACATTTATTCAAAAATTTCTTTTAAATGTCTTCTTTTATAAATTGCGTGACATTTAATGTTTTTAATGTAAGAAAATGTATATTCCACTAAAATTGTTTTAAGGAGTTTATTATTTTTTGTTCGTATATGTCCACAATCTTTGTTTGTTTTAATGGTAAATTGAGATTGATTTATTACGATACATTATTCCATATTGTATTGAATGTTTTATGATATTTCTGACTATAAATGTGTTATTTTTATACTATTCATGGTTTACTATTAACGAATTAACATTTCATATGATAGTATTAATATGAATTTTTTTGTTATAATTCTAAATTCTTCCTATTAGGAATGCATTTGAGTTATTATGTGATAAAAGGGGGATGTTATAGCCCTTCGATTCATCAGTAGGTCCAATGAGAGAAACTCGTGTATTATCACAATGCCTTCATAGAATTTCTGTGTATGATCTTGGAACGAGACCTTGATATAGAGGTTATGATATATGGAATTGTACATTACCTCGTAATAATATTAGTTATAGATTTTAAATGTGTTTATTTAACTAGAATAATATCCATGTAAATGTTTGAATGGAATTATTTGATTTATTTTTTACATATTATGCTAAAGATAATGATTTAAAAGGATTTGAATTTAGTTTTTTAACTTTAATTAAATTTTTATGAATTTTGTTGATAGGTTCTGCTATATTTTTGTTCCTTAATGACCATCTGAGGTCACCCCTTTCTAATGATTAATTCACTAGGATTCAAATAAGTGTTTTACTATGGATTTATAGGGTTAATCTAGGGGAATAATGGTGTTATAGATGAATTATCTCTATTATTTTTTATTTAATAAAATGTAATGTAATGTTCAGGAATGTAATATATTTTCCAAGATTGTTGAATAGATTGTTACTTTGAGATTTTATTTTTTGTAATCATGAAAATGTATTAGTATAATGCACCAGATCCGAGCTTCTGGAATCGAAGAATTATATATGGTATCATATGATAATTAGAAAAAAACATGGAAATTTATTTAGATAACATTGATTATGGATCATACCAATAATATATAATTTTAGGTTATGTACAAAAGAACACCCTCTAATTTTGGCACTATCATGGATTACCTAGGATTAAACCAAAGCTGTTTCCAATATTACATGGATTTATTCAATGAGATGTGTTTCTTACCCAATGATTTATGGTCTTAGTTAATGGAGGAAAGTAGAAGAAATTTTTCTAACATTGAGATTGACAGAAAATATGGTGACTTTGAGGAAATAATTTGATAATGATCAGAGTGAAATTTATTGTGATTATGATGAATCATATATCACGATATATGATTACAAATGTGATTATTGATAAATTTCCTAACATATTGTGTAAGAGGAAGGTGACTATTAATAAATGTTAAAATTTTATGATGCATAGAAGAAAGAAGAATTGTATTCGTACATGTCAAGATGAAGGGAAGAAGTACCTTGAGGAAGATCTCAAATAGAGGGGAAGATGTTATCTCTGCAGAAAAAACAGTCATAGAGTGACCAATTATTATGGATTTCACTGTACTATTTGTGGAAATAATGGTAATTACCCCACATGATGGCCAGACATAAAAATATAATTATAATCCAAGGAAGGAATGATTCCATGAAAACCATTAATTTGGAAGGAATTATGTATTTATATATTTTTATCAAATAATTTTGAATATTGAAGTATATAAGGAGTATTCTATTTATATTTTTCTCTTAGGATTTATAAAAATTTATTCAATAGTTATAATGGTGAAAATATTTTTTTAAGGGAAATATTATATTTGGATAACATATGGTTAAGTTAAATAGAACCCTTAATATTCTCTTTATGTTATGATACTGAAGTTTAGATAATGATATGTTGGACTTGAATATGTAAATTTTATGCTTATTATTTTTTGATAAATAAATAAGGAATATTCAACAAAAGGTTTATGCTATCAGGGATAAAGTATACAAATTCTTGGGACATAATGAATAATACACTACATTTTGGAATAATGAAACATGCATGTTTTCAATAAGGATATCTGATAATTCAGGTTGTTACCATGACTCAAGAGAATACGTGATGAAGTTGTTCGCATGTTTGGAATGTTTCAACCAAGAAATCCCCTATGAGATATTGGAGAAAAATTCTAAAACTATTTGGTTATCCTCTTTCTAATGTTATAGATTGTTTGTTTTTTGAAGGATTGTAAGGTTATCCATTTATTTATAGTAGAAGTTATAATCCAGTTTAGGTTTCTTATATTAAAGTACAATCTCGCTATTATTTGACTTATGAATATATGATAACATGTTCTAGATTTTTTGAGACATATTGAATGAGCAATCAGTTTATTTGTGTATCACATGATCTTCCAAAATTTTATGAATTTCAAATTAAACCTCATTTATATAAATAAAAGATTTAGTGGAAATTGATCAATGAATGACCAAAAATTATATTTTACTGAAATCAATCAAGTGTTTCTTTTCATGTTCTTCAGCTTTATAGAAATGTCGTGACAACCAAAAACCATTTTCTAGTACATTAATTTTTGATGAATGAAATGACGTCTTAAATAATAACATATTTATCCCTTATGGTAGTTATGCATTTCCAAATCATGTACTCTATCGTTCTTTATTAGAACATGATTGTTATTTTTTCTTCAAAATCCATATTTTCTTATATGGAATCCTAGAATATGTTATCTCCAATGACCTTCATACTTCCCTTTCATTATTTTAAAATATAGGCCTCATTAATAACATTTCTATGTGGGATTTCAAGAAATATATTTTAAAATTTACAACTCATATTTTCTGATTATGAATTTAAATTTCAAGGACACAATTTGTTGATGAAAGGTAGAATGTACCACCCTAATCTTCCATGGTATTATTGTTCTTAATAATTCTATAGATTTCGTTACATGTAACACTGACTTTGAGCGCACCATGACATATCAAACAACCTGTCTAAAAAGATGTAATGAATAGTATTAACCACGGTTTGAATTATATATATATATCCTAGATAATTATAACATTCATATTATGTGTTTTTAGTCATAATATTAGAACAATTTCAGTTTTTCCTATAAAAGAATTATTTTTCAAACAAATGCACTTTTTCCACATTTTAATGAAGAAGGAAATTAAAATCCAAAATTTAGCACTATAATAAATTCAATTTGATAAAATGAAATTCTTTTTTATAATAGGGATGTAAATATTTATTTTTGATATTTTTTTTATATATTTTTCCGATAAAAATCATATTTTACTGAATAGTTTCAAATACAACATTTTAATTCAAAACAACATTCTCATCTCACTAATATATATAGATAGATTTTCCTCTTAATTGATTTTAATGCATAATTGTAATATTTTTTTATCATTTAATAAAAATTTTGGCATTTAAGGTAATATCACATTGAAATTGGGTAAAAATACATGTCAATCTTTAGATTGTTTTCACTTTTCAAATCCCGATTTCGGGTTTTGATAATAGGAACTAATTTTTTAATTAATTTATTCCAATTCATTATTTTGGATTTGGAAAAATGGATTCCCTAATTGGAATCATATGTTCGAAATTATGTAAATAGGTAAATTTTATTTTTGGACACTATAAATTGTGTCTTCCGTAATTATTATTATTTGACACAATAAAAGGGTATATCATGTAAATAAGGGTACAAAAAAAATATTACAATAACCTAAAACTACTCTAACATATTTCATAATTCTACAAGATTATATACAACCAACCATGAGAATACTTAGGTCGATTTGTGGACCCCATGGCGCCACTTGGATGTGATAATGACCATTTATAATATTTAATTTAAAGATAAGGGAAATATAACATAAACATGCATCTCCAAACTAAAACAATTTTATTTCGGTTTATATAAATAACCCCTTAGACTATATATAAGAATTGTAAAGATAATTATACTTCATAAATCATGGTATTTTATTTATTATTTATATTAAAAAAATCATTTATATTTCTTTATGACTCAATGACGATGCAATGAATACCTTATTAATGATTGATTGAAATAACTAAAATTAATATATTATACTGAATAAAATAAGATCATTTTCATGACATCTAGATTTTTTTATAAAATTTACATTTTATGGATGATTTTATGATTTTTTGAAGTAATAAAGTTTTTTATGATGTTAAAAAAATTCAATTACTGAAGAGTTACAAAATTGACATAAATGAATTTTTAAAACAAACACAATTTTATTAAATGATATATAACTCATAAAATTTTAATATTCATCCAAAAGAAAGATATAGTGTAAATATTTTTATAAATGATTCATTTTAGTTTCTCTTGACATTTTATTGTAACAATATTAAGTACATAGTATAAAAATACAAGAAGACATGGTAAGAGTTAATTGTTTAACCATGGGTTAAATCCAAAAGAGAATGTGAAATTATTGAGAAAAACTAGTCTAAATACTATAGTTTGAGATGATTTAGAAACATCCTCATATTATACTATAAATAAATAACATTTGATCCATTATAAACAAAAAATAAATAAATTTATAATAAATTAATATTTCAAGACATTCCTAAAGTGTTCCTCACCACTCATATAAATGAGAAAATCTCCTTTACTTTTATTCACACCTCAAAAGACCATTGGCTTAGCGATACAATGCCCAAACCTCCTCCAATATTCAATAACATCATCCTAGTTTCCACCATCTAGGGATAAATCCTACTTATGGAGTCCTTTTGATCATATAAAATGGATACACCCAAAGAACATGTTATCATTTTATCCATTCATTCAATGTTTTTTTATTTTACTTCATCTTCCTTAGTTGTTATGATACTAAAATAATAACTCATAACTATACTATATGCTTATAAGTTGTTATGATTATGTGACAAAAAAATTAATCCGTTTACCCATCCTATAAACAAATCTCACCAAGCATACATACGTAGGACTTACTGTTTCAATGTCGTGGTATAAATTGTTTTTCATTCATACTTTCTTTAGATGGGTATAATGATGAATATAAATGACATAAATAATAAATATTACATTATAAAATTTATATAAAATTTACATTCCATCCAATTACATGTCATTTAACATTTATATAAATGATATTTTTGATCGTGCGTACGTACAACATACCGTCTCCACGAGACGATGAGGTTCAACTTCCACATTAACCTTCCAAGAATGATTATAAAAAAATAAATTTTTTGAAAATTGTGAAATATATGACATAATAATCCAACAATAATATATATATATATATATTCATATATGTCATTCACTTAGATCCATTCAATAGGATTAGGAATCAGAAACAATGTTTATGCGTACGAACGACTTACCATCTCCATAAATATTGTATTCCATTTCATATATATATATTATATATATTTATAATATTAATATATATGATATATATATATATATATATATCATATTATACATTGTTTATGTATTTAAATCATGATCTAGTTTATATTATCAAGAATAAAAAGTCAAAACACGTATGATAAATAATGCGATTATTACCTGAAATGCTACATGTACTTGAAATTGTTAAAAAAAGGTAATTTAAAGTCATAAAATAATCCTATATGATATTATTAATATTATTTTGTTTCTGATATAAGTTAATACTATATTTATAAACATTATAAAATCATTTCCAATATGTATGAAGAGTATCATAACAAAGGTAACAATTAATTTTGAAATCTCATTATTATCTGAGATTGTTTATACACAAAAATTTACCAGGACATATTTATCATTAATTTCCTTGTTTCATAAAGATATTTTTGAAATGAAAATTTTTAATGTTATATGTATGGTAATCATTAACTAAAACATCGTTTTAAAAGTTTTATAATTTTAATCCTTGAAAACTTTTGTCACTAATCTCCGTGTTTCCAAGATGGATTTACGGAGTTATTTATATGGACTTGATGGTTTTAAAATGTTAATTAATTTTAAAAGTTTCAAAGTGGAGAGGGAAAATTTGATTTAGATATATCTTTAAAATGTATGATTTTATAAATTGTGTGATATTTAATTTATTCAATGTAAAAGATAAATATTTCTCTCAAATAGATTTAATGATTTTATTAGATTATTTTTAACTATGTCAACATCTAGTGTTATATTTTAAGATTAATTTTGATAGATTTTTAATAGTAAAATATTCCATATTATATTGATTTTTTATGATATGTTTGAATATGGATGTGCTATTTTTTTCTTCTATTCATGGTTTATAGTGAAATTATTAAAATTACATATACAGTTTTTAATTTGAATATTTATGTTTTGTTTCATTGATTTCATATGAGGAATGCATTGGTCTTATTATCTGAGGGGAGGGGCCTGATATTTCCCCTCTAGACATCGATAGGTCCCATGAAGAAATGAAGTGTCTTAGCACAAGTCCTTGATATTTTATTTGTGTATGGTATTGACACAAGGCCTGGACGTAGTGGTTATGATGACTGACATAATGCATTCCCTCATTATGTGATTAGTTATTGATTTTACATTTGACTATTCGACTAGAAGAATATCCATGTAAATTATTAAATGGAAATATTTGATTTATTATTTCTATATTATTCTGAATATTTTTTTTAAAGGCTTTTGTTTTATTTTTTTACCGTGTCATTAATAATTATGCTTATTTTGGATAGCTTCCTTTATTTTTTATCCCTACTGAGCATCAGAGCTAACCAATTTCATATTGTTTATTTTCCCAGGATTATAAGAAGTATTTTATTTTTGATATGCAGGGATAAGATAGGGGAATAATTTAATTCTCAACAGATATTCTATGTCACAGTTTATGTTAGAAATTTTAATGTAAATTTCATTTATGTATTATATTTTCAAAAAAATCTAATATGATGGTTTCATCGGGATTTTATTCCTTGTAATCATGACAATGTATTAAAACAATACCCTAGCACTTGGATTTTGGGGTCGGGGAATTTAATTCTATTTTGGGTAATAGATTAAAGAAACCCCTAAATTTTTATCTCTTAGTAATAAATTTCAGAAATACCAAGGACCAAAATATAGACTTTGTGTAATCTCTCTTCATTCCATCACACCGTAAATACTATTTCAAATTTTTATACATCTTCTTACATCTTGGATGAATAAAGAACGAAGAAATATAATCTACCACATATAATTCATTCTTAAAATCTATTATAGAAATAATTCAAACATGGTAATTGAACTATATCATTCCATATTAACCATGTTAATATTTATGAACATTTCTAACAATAATTTTTACAATATATCTTCCTTATGCACCTCTTAAATCAGTGTTTGGATATATTATTGAACATTCAATTGAGTAATAGAATATATTACACATTTCTACATGATATCAATATCCATCATTTTAAAATATATAAATATTGGATCTTATTTAATCTGCATCATATATAATCTATCAAGATCCATTCAACTGAAATCAGTGGTGTAATTGTTCACATTATCGTGGAGATAATATATTGAGATGTATTCAAATTTAACAAGCACTAACAATCTATTTTGCAACATATACAAAAATATCACTATTAATATATAATTTAATCCTTTATGATTAGTATATATATTATTATATTCTCCACAATGAAAATACTATTATATATTAAATTTAAAATTATAGTAGTTAACTCCAAATTTTATGTTATAAAACAGTTCTCATGAATCATCAATTTTCATGAAATATAAGACATTATAATTTTGTTCCTCTTAAAAAACTTGCCAATCCCATATTGGATGAATCTATATAGATTATAAACCATTATCCACTATATGTGAATTTAAAAAAAGGTAAAATATATAATATGATATTTTATTAAATGAAATATTCCTCACATTCATCTATCTAGGGGAACTTGTCACTATTCTAAGATAACATGGTGATTTGATTAGAGAGTATTGAGAATTTCTCCTTAATCTATAAAAAAATTCTAGCTAAACCAAAAAAACTATGGATATTCATCATCATTGTTATTTTGTTTGAACATTTAATAGCCTATATCATTTATTGATGTAAATATATTATTACTCATAATATTATACAACCCATAAATAAAAATTATTTTATCCTAAATTCAAATATTATTATTTTTACATATATATTCTCTTATTTAAATTTATTATTAAATTTATAATGTCGAATTCATGCTCTTCTATTATCTTTGAATAGATCAGAATAACATCTCTAATGTGCACAAAAAAAATATCAAGGTATCATCTAAATAATATATTTATTAAATCTATGAATATTGATATAGAATTATAAAGACCTAATGTCATCAATATATATTCATATTTTCCACACATTGTTTATAATTATATCATGCGTATATCATCTTTATTGAGCCCTAATTAATGTTAATAATATTAAGGTTAATCTTTGAAATGATTTTATAAAATAGAATTTGACAGAATTAATCATCAATATGTGTTACAGGATACATTTTTTATCAAGATCATGGTTGAATCCACTTAATCAATGCAAAGTCTAATTGATCCAACATTATTTTAAAAAATCGGTCCACCCAAATTAGATAGACATAACATAATGAATCTCATTTCATGGTCTTATGGAGATTCAACATTAAGTCATATTTCTTAATTATGACAATAATGTATTGTGTCTTTGAAATTGGAGTTTCAATAGGTATGGACTCAATTTAAAACTAAAAATCATGTTCTTGTGAAAGACTATGAAAAACCCTTAGAAACACCATGAAAAATTCAAGAACTATATTAATGTCATCGATGTCTAGTTTCTCCCTAAAAATTTGAGATAGACACCATATATAAATTTGAATTATGTCCCATTCAATTGATGTGGTATCTATATGATATTCATACTTATTTTCAAATTGATATACAATTATAGGGTATATTAGAATATCAATCATAACTTCCTATCCTATAAAATATATGTGGTATTTATATAGAAAAATAAAATCCATGCCTAAGAAAACATTATAATATACCATAAGAAGAAAGATATGACTTAAATGAAGCACATTACCACAAATGTCAATGGAAGAGAAATCATATATATGAGATGTGATTTTCGTACAATTACGTATTTTCACTAAAAGTTCACAATCTTATAGTCTTGGTGGAATGTTAATACCCTCACCATATTCTATTGATACGTTTATGTTAGTAGATCCTGAGTCAAATTAGGTATGATAAGGTCTATATTGGATCGTATATTTACCGTTCACCATGTAATTATTTCAACCCTATCCATAAATAATGATCATAGTATATTTATCATTGTTTATCAGCTCAAGTGATTTCAGGGGTTGATCATCATCATTCATCATCATATTTTGTTAATGTTTGTTGCAATTTCCATACTAGTTATATATTATACATGGTAGTGTGTGTGGTAATTATGTATATATATATCTATATTCATATCATTAGATAACTCTTACCATTACATAAGTAATAAATTTCCTAATGACTATATTATTCTCACATAAAACATCTACCAGTCCCCTTTTAGAAATTTCATCAATGCATCATCCCAAACATTGAGCCTAATGGAATTCACATCTAAAAATCTGCATCTTTTTTTATTTTAAATTGAACAATATCCTATTTTTCATTTCAAAACCATGCAATTAATGCATAACTCCAACTAATATTTTTAAATTAATTTAAATTAAAATGATCTATTTATAGCTAATGATGTCTCTTATGGACAATGGATTTTTTTGAGATGATCTTATTCCACAAATGAATAGATTAAAATTACTTTCAGTTTGGAATATAATACTTGAATATTACCTAACAATTCTTGTATGATTTTCCTTCACATGTACAAATGAATTCATAAACAGTTATCTCTAGCTCAATGAATACCTTCTTAATCAATGTTTAAGGAATAAAAATTATGTAATTATTAAAAAACAATATCATGAAATCATCAAAATATATGTAGTCAATTTCATCATGTTCCCTTTTATTCATGAAACGATTAATCCATTTATATGAAACAACTTACTAATAGATAACAAAAAAATGAATTTTTCATGATATGAAATCAGAAGATTTAAAATGTATCTTTTCAATGGTACTAATCCTTTGGTCAAAAACAATGGGATTAATGGTTCCACTGAATGATATTATATGTAGACTTATGAGGGAATCAACAACATATTTTTATTCTCTTTGATCATTTGGACATCTGGTATGATTCACATCATGACAATGTTGATTGAGAAGATAAATGAGATTTTGCATTCCAAATTGCATTGTGATTTGATTATGAGGAGTACAACTATTTCATTGTACACCACACTTAGAATTAACAAGTTATTTCTAGGTCAATCCATTCACTAAAACAAAAAAACACATCCATAGAATATATATTCATCATGGGGAACTAGATAATCATAAATAATCACTTATTAGGTGTCAAAATCATCAAAACATATTCTTTAATGTATTACCCAAAAGGATTATCCTAGGTTATTCATCATTTTTTTTATTTAAATCCTCAAATATGGTTTGTAAATAATTAGCGAGTTTCCAAATAATATTAGTCTGTTGTGTAAAAAAGGTTGTGAATCAAGGCTCATTTCCATGCACCATGAGACTACTGAGTCCTTATCAATGCACTCTTTTAGAAGTTCACAAAAATATGTATCACTATTCTAGAGCCACATCCAGTTGTATAATCCATAGAGGATGTCATTTCTAGGTAACAAATTTTTCTATCCTTTACAAAAATTCTATTCAATTTTATAATACATTGACTAATCCTTATATTTTTTTACTTACACAAGTCTATAGTGATATAAATAATTCTATCTCTAGTAGATTCTCAAGTAAAAAAAAACCCAGACTTTGGTTTCCAACCATAGTGACCATAGATTATCATACATAGATATTATTTAATTTTTATTAATATTCAATTCATTACACAAACACATTACTTTATTACATTAAATTATATTGTATTTTAAATCATGGTAACCCAAGAAAATGGTCTTACATAAACTATATAATATCACAGTATTATCTTTATAACTAAAAACATTCCTAGTTATTTCATGAGTAATATATTTTTCCAAAAATTGAGGAATGTAATGATAAGAACGGGTGAGGTCACATGATCACTAGGGGAAAACAAGAGAGATATGTAACCATAACATGAACATTTAATTTCAAAACCATACCATACAAATCACAGATAAAAATACTTGGTCAAAGAAAAGGGATAGAAGTATAATAGAGATTATTCATAAGAATATTATAGAAATGGATCCTTGAGAGAATAACATAGGCATAAGACATAGATGTAATACATACACATAATCATATAAAAATATTTCCATATTTGTCAATAATCATTTCAAAGGAAATTATAGTTGAATTGGATAACTAACAAAACCATCATAGAAGTCACAGATTAGTACCTATAACATTATTTTGGTCATAGTCCTATAACGAATCATATTTAATCCCCATTAAAGTCTTATCCATCTCATGATATATAAATCATTATCCAATTAATATTAGGTAGACATAGGTCCCGAACATCTCATAATAAAAACAATATTTTTCTTTCCCACAATATCATAAAACAGACATAAAATAAAAACCAATGAAATGAAATGGTTTACATAAACATTTCATTGTATCGTAACTAGTGAAAAAGAGATATATTTCTAAATGAATTCATCATTTAATCAAAGCATAAACCATGGAAAAATAAATGGGCTTCTAATAATTTTATCATGGTGTATCCCATGTAAAAATAGGTTTAATATACATCATTCATTATTAACAAAATCCATTTAGAGAAATAATATGAATGGTATTCTTGGATCACATTCCCAGCACGACATTGGTAACATCAACAATTACTATCTTAAAGGGAAAACATTTTTTATCAACGATTTGATACATTCATTTATCAAAATTTCAATTAATAGTTTTCAAAACATTATAAAACATTGAACATTTTGAAAATTCATTCATATTAAAATATAATTTAGAAAATATAAAATAATATTATAATAAAATATTTCTCATGAGGATTGGAGTTTCACTTTTTTGTACACATTAAAATAATGATTCATTTCACATTTATGTTAGTATAAAAACTTTAATTTTTTGGGAATATTAGGAACATTCCTTTAATTTTATTAAATATCCATAAAGGGATAAAAATGTATTTTTTGAAATAATATTGGAATAATAATTATTTTAATTTTTAAAGAAATCATGGTTTTGGATGAGATTTGATTTTTGGTCGAAAAGAGTAATAAGGTCAGCTATTATTGACAAAAGTTATCAAAACATTTTGTGTACAATAAAGTTTATAAATGGAAATATTACATGAAAATATCATTAATAACCATATTATAAGAAAATTAATGAGTCTAATGATTGATATATCTTAATATTATATAATTAAATGATCAATCCTGAAAAAAATTAGACTATGACATAAAACCCCATCCACATTTTTAATCATGGGTCATAAAACCAAAAATAGTCTAAATTTAAATTATACATACTATAAATTGTAAAAATTAAATTAAATACAAAAAATTCCCTTAGTTCAATATACATACACATTGAATAATTATATAGGTTCATAATATAGCATATGTCCCAAAAAAGGAAAATTTGGAGGCCAATGCCTTTCTTTTTTGGTATCGTTTCAACTATATACCCCTTGAAAAAGTGTTAATAAAATTGATATGTAAATACCAAAAAATTGATGTATGATATGATTAAAATATATTCATGGGGTTTATATACACCATATAATTGAAATATATGGGGAATAAAGTACGTGCATCAAGGAAAAATAAAAGTGAAATCAAAATTTATTACATTAAGTATTGAATTAATTTATACATGTAAAAATAATATTATAAATATATTTCTATAATAAATATAAAATAGGATCATATTTATTTATATCATACCATATATAATATTATATTGTAATTATTTATTTTCCACCAATTATCAATTCCATGTTAAACTAATGAATCGGGAAACAAGGACTTTGGTTTTCGTTCAGGTTGTGAGTTTTTATTTTTGTTCCATATACATTGAAAATGGTTTCATATTATAAAGAATATAAAATATGATATAAATATTATATATATTTTTATTTACTATATTTTTTTGTATAATTTTAAATATTATATAGAATTATTTTTAGCCGAGGCACTAAGATGGTGTGTGATTCTGAGGCCAGACGTGCACGAAATAAATGTCTGAGAAATATTTAACATTAAATAGTATTCATAAGAGGTATTAATTAAATGGTGGAATAAATCATTAATTGGTTACCATATTATAAATCCAAGGTCATCATTGTGTTTAGAGAAGTGGCTTTACCATAGGAGGGGCCTAACATCAACAAGCATTGACAGACAATGAAAGATAGTTTTCAAACAATTAGTGAATAGAATAATTTTTTAATTTATTTTATTCTGATGTTATGATGATTCATTGAAATTTCCATTTAATTCATCCTTGTATGTAAATTCAGGTCTATCACTATAAACCAATAATTCCTCTTTGATTTAGCGAGGACCCTCTCGAAAAACGGTGATGGAAGATCAAGCAGATCATGGATCATCATTCCAACGATATTGGATGATCTGATCAATGACATAAACACAATCATTATTCATAATCAATTGACCCAAAATCTAGTTAGTGAGGTTGTTTCATTGTTTAATTTTTTTAATTATTTAGTTATATGAAGAACGATGTGTAATCCCTGAATTGATTTGACCGCGGATCAAACATATTTTTCTGGATGGATTTTATTGTTGTTTGACGAATGTTCCGACTTAGTTCTCAAAACGAAAACTCCCTTATATTACTCATTGGAGAATAATTCATGTCCAAAAATTTGAAAATCTTCAATAGTGTTCTTTTGTCACTATGTTCTTCCTGTTCATCACAAATGTGCCCCTGTGTCGAAAAATCGTCATTGATATGAGGTTTCCAGAATAAACAGACCCCTAGATTTGAAGAGAATATAAATATAATGCAGGATTTATGATGATTGGGACATGAAAGTAATGGATTTTCATCTTTTTTGAAAACCTAACACAAGAGGTGGCCTGATTTTCCATGTAAGGGAACACTTGTGTGGGTCTGGAGCAACAGGCTCGCAAGGAGAGGCAGTGAAGTTGGTGGCTAGAGGTAGTGGTGTCGGTGGATGCAACGACATGTGTGTAGATTGGAGCCATGGGTGGTGGCTGTGGAGCATGTGGTATCCATGGGAGATTTATAGTCCGAAGCGGATGCGGTGGGCACATCCACATGGTGATGTGGCTACAGGGCATAGTGGGGCGACAATGTGGGATGTGGTCCTACATACTAGGCTGTATGTAGAGAGGAGGAACGAGCTAGTGGGATGGGTCCAGGTGGCCAGGAAGGCTAGGTTGGGCTGGGCTGGGATATTCTGAGTTTCCCAGACTGATTGGGTCAGACCTGAGTTAGGCCCAGTAACCCCTCTTTGAAACATTTAAATGTGCATAACATTCAAACCGAGCATCCATTTGATGATCCAACTACAACATTGGGACCCTAATGTTGAGGTGGTCATTTTGAGACCAAAGGTGGGATTTGACAAAGAATTATTTCTAGTGACATGGTATATTTACATAGGTATTACTCAGGGTCACGGGACATAGTGGGTGTGAACAGTAATCATAGTTCACCCACCATTCCTATGTAGATTTTTTATCTCATCCACATTATTATGGATGAGTTTTGTTAGGATTTGTTCCTTTTATCATTTCTCTAATGGTTTTCTGGTATTGTTTCCTACTCAAAGGAGTATGATCCGTTTAGTAAGACTTCCATGATAGATTTGTTGGAACCCTAGAGAGGTTCAGAGAGGATACTCTATTCCTTATATGTGTCGTATGTAGAATATTTAGTATTGAAGTGACCAAATACACTAAGTGACGATCCTCTATATATTTGGTTAATCCATATGGTGTTGTTGGTATCAATCCATGGACCTGGGAGTGATCCTCCAATTATGTATCATATCTCTCTTCAAATCATTCATCATATCACTCAATCATGACTATTTCTAATGAATGATACTTATCAAATGGACAACATCAGTTATATCAGACTCAATAGTGTGTTCTCCCAGATGTGTGCTTCGTGGAATATTTGAACTGAATCTTGAGTGTTGGTATACAATTGTTATAACTTACCCCATACTATATGATATGGTTTGATTATATCTAGATATCCTTGTTGTGTGTTATTTAGACATATATGTGTGTATATACTAATGTACATATCCTTTATGTATTTCTTTGTGTTTTTTATGGTTTCCTATAAATTATTGTTATAATAACCCATGTAATGGACTTTCCTTAAAGAGTTGTGTCTCGTGATGATGATAATTCTTTTGATATAGTCCAGGGAGGACCAAAACTAAACCGAGCATTGTGAGATATGATTGAACAAAGTGTTCATATAGCTTCAAATAGCAGTCCTAGTACCTCTGCTTAAGGATAGAATTTATGGTTTATAGACTCTTTATGGTGTTCTTGTAATCATGTCATGTTTACCTTCCATTACATTCCAGGTTTTACTCATGTTGTGGGGTATAACAGTTTTGATGCATTCTTTTCTTTATGTTTTTACATTACAACAATTTTGGATTGTAGATGTGTGTGTGTAAAAGTACATTAGGCTAATGCATCCCATTTTTGTGATATACCTACTCTGTGCTAGTCACCAAAATCATTCTTATTGGAGGCAGGCTTAGGTAAGATAGGACATGAGACCTACTAGGATTGGACGTGATATAGTGGTTTCAAATGTCTTCAGTTCTACCTTAGGAACTAAATTCCATTAGACTGGTTTGGAGAAACAATGATATGTGTTTTGTGTTTGGATCTCATGCTAGTGACTCCTGTGTTGGGGCAGCGATAGATGTATCAATACACCCAGACTCTGATATCATGCTTTTCGACTAAGTATATAAGGACACTAGTTGATGTGAAAATAATGGTGCATTCGTCATATTAGAATGGGTTTTGGTTTCCATGTCCTTCTTTAATCAGCTATCCATATATCCTTATTGACACTGGTACTTATAATTTACTTATTAGATGTTTATATAACACATAACAGCTAGGATTTAGCAACCCGATCACATGACTAACCCCCCCTAGGCATGACGATTCAGTGTAGGGACCAATATAATAGATTTCTTCCCTAGATGGTGCACCGACTATACTTCCACCTGCATATATAGTATTGGAACATGCCATACTAGAATATGTGGAGAAACGGATGAGCTCACAACATGAGATTTAGAGACATAGAGACTTCATTTTTCAAGGAGACCCCAACACTCAGGCGGTCCATGAATGGATTGAGGTGGTGACCCATGTTTTGCTTCTATTTAATGCACTATCTGATTAGATAGTGGTCCTCATAGAGAGCCATCTACATGGATTTATAGGGTGGTGGTGGAGTTTGACTACCTAGAATCAAGATGAGGAGATACTCTTGTGGATGGAGTTCAATCCCATCCTCATTGATGATTTATCTATAGTTATACTTATATATATGTGTGAATACATGTAATTCATTATCTACAATAAGGAATTATTACATTACTTGATTATTCATCAAGGTTTAATAACCATTCTAGGTACATGATTGATAAATTCAAGGATTAGTACTTTTAGAATCATACATTCAAGTGGGGTCTGGATAGAGACATAATATCTATTATTATCCCTATAAGAATTACTACTTATGTTTTGGTGATGGAGTTGGCCTTGGTGGAAGAGAGATTCCTAGTTGGGAAAATACAGCCAGTGATAGTCATCAGAGGATAGCTTGGTGAAGATACCTCAACAGTAGGGATCAGACCATATCTTTATGGATCCAAACATGGGTGATGTTTTAGGAGGGGGTCTCATGAGAAAGTATCTTTTGTTTATGATTCATATTGTTGATTCATTCATCCTAGAGAGTGGAAGTGATGGTAAGGGACATATAGAACGTGATTCCCAACCCACCATTTTTTTGATTCTGAGATAGTGTATGGTCCACTAAGGAAGAGGCAGATGAAAGAGTAAGTAGATTTACAGGGCATAAGATGTGGCCAAGGAGCTTGAGATAAGTGGTAATTGGTTGACATTTCAACTTGCTACCACCACCACCTACAGGTGGTCAGTTCCAGACTCCGGTAGCTGGAGGAGAGTGGGGGGACAAATACATGCATCCATGGATTATAAACAAGGGAAATTGGAAATGATTCAAGATACTTTATTTTTATTTTATAATCTAGCTACTATACTATTAGACAAAGGATTTTTCATTCCATCCACTCCACATATCCTATACGATTCCATGATATTTTGGTACAATCATTGACTCGAACCATACTCATAGAAACACCTACAAGAGTAGACTCGATAATCAAACATCTTTTTAAATAGTGTCACCTTACCCTTGGAGGGGAGAGAATTGGTTTGGTCCTTTAGGTTGTAGCATCGGGGAATTACAATGTTATTCTTGTTGTAGATTTGTTATCTTCCATCCATGACCATAATGACTGTTTTAGGAGAAGGTTGTGGTGTTTTCACAATAATGGGATGAGGTTTTTCCTCAAGAGTGAAAAGGAAAACCAAAAGTAAAAGGGTGGAATCATGTGTAGGTGGGAGAAGCCGATCAATTATTACATGGATAGCCTGACCCTCAGTGACGTCGGACTTATGAATTTCTATTTCCCACCAGTAGTGGTAGATTACAGAGACGTATTTCTAGAAGATTACAATATTACCTCACCACTAGAATATTGAAAGATGCATCAAATTACAACATGTTACAACACTATTATGCTTACTAGCAAATGAAGACTTGGAAGATCTAGAACAATTCATATGATTATAGGAGATAGAGACCCTTGGAGTTTGATGAGGGAGACCATGTGTTCGTTTGGGTCTCACATCAATGTGGGTTATCGTGACTTGGTCAGGGCATCATTCTATCTTTGAGGTTCATTTTCCCTTTTTGGATTCAGAGATTATTTGGTGTGGTGGAATAAAACCTAGTTCTACCACCAAAGTTTCCCCAGGTTCAAGATGAATTCCATGTGTCGCAACTGAGGAAGTATGTGCATGAACAATCACATGTCATCAACTGGGGTGATCTGGATATCATGTATTTAGAGACTTTTCTTATATACCGAATGGAGATTGAGGATTTATATGAGATAATGTTTCATGGGAGAGTGACTCCCTTGGTGTTTGTCTTTTGTTAGTACAAGAATCTCTAGGAGAGAATGTGTAATCAAGAGGTAAAATTCATGCGTAGTACTAGAAGTCCGACAAGGAAAAATATTACAAGAGGAGAGAGTTGAATAAGGAAATAATAGATTTAATCATCTTCCCCTTTGGATCATGTTTTTTTTAGAAAAACACTCTTCACTCTCTTTCCCATATCAAAGTACAATAAAAACATAAATAATGCAGATGACACATCAATTGTTACTTGGTTCACCCTCATTGGACTAAATCCATGGAGCATAAACCCACTATGTGCCGATGTAACAAATCCATTATAATCACACTTCTTTTTACAATGTTTGGAGTAGACTTACTGTCCCTCCTAGTTTACACACAATCACAATACGAAAGCTCAATGCTCCCTCAATTGATGTATGCTCACTACCTCTAATGAATATCCACTCATTGTTTAATGTCTTCTAGGTCCCATTATTAACACTAATGAATGAATCATCCACTATTTGTAGATTCTATATTTATCTCCCACTTTCATCCACTAATGAAAAAAAAATTTCCATATAAATTTAATGGGAAACCTAAATTTTATGCGCAACCCCTACCATGACTTCTACACAATTCTCATTCCTTGTGCGTAAAAACGACTCATTTTCCATACAATACCTAATGAAAATTTTACAAAATCTACTCATTTTTGTGAAACCTCATATTTTATGCATATCCTTAACTTTAACACGATGCCACCTATTGTATGTGAAACATTCAATTTTACGCGTATCTCAAAATTTTTTGTGCACCTCCTTTTGAGAAAGAATCAGCCACACTTGAGAGCTCAAATTCTATATAAGGGTTGAGATACTTTAAACGAGGGGGACACCTTTTATTTATAGATTTCAGTTACCCCTGCACGCAAAAACCTCATTGTCATGCAAAATCCAATTCTTGTGTGTAAAACCTCCTATCATGTACACAATCCATTTCGCACAAGAACCATTTTCTACTCACATGATCACATTCCTCATGCACCATAAAATTTTTCAAAACAATACATTGCCAAAAACAAGACTATCCATTTTCCAGTTTTGATTTCCAAAATTTTTTAGACACTGGATAATGGTTCCACCATGTTTTTCTTCATTTTAGGACGCCTTCAGATGATCCTTTATTTTTTTCAACATCCTTTTGTAAACATGGATTTTCCAAAACATCTCTTGAACTCATCAACTCACCACAAATGCCTATTTTTTCAACAATCTGAACTTAGGAACCCACCTTGTCAACCCACAAAACATGGAGGTTCACTTTTTCAACAAACACAACTTACCCAAAAAAAATTCAATGTTGCATTGAGGGATTGTTTCTTAACAAGTACCCATATCATTTATAGTAGCCATGTTTTTGGATATTTGAGGATGTAAATCCCTATAGTGGGGAGAATTTAATGTCTTATAATTTTAAATATATAATTTTAAATTTCCTATAGAATTATTTTAGGACTAGGAGTTGATATCGCGTGGGAATTCGAGGCCTACTGTGCATGAAATATGTGTTTGAAAAATATTAAACAGTAATAGCACGCATGGGTGGATTTAGAATTTTTTTTTAATAAAATACAAATGTTTACCCTGATCATAAATCCAAGGGTAACATTGTGTTCAATGTAGCAGCATTATCCTAAGAGGGGATATCATTGGCCAGTACGGTATAGCTATGAAAGTATGTTTTTAGATGTCTAATGAATATGATAAATTCTTATTTTATATTATTATGATGTTACATCAATGAATTGATATTTCTTTTTAAACAAGAATTTTATTGAAATTCATATTTATCACTATATCCTTGGAATTCCTCTGAGATGTGATGAGGAATCCTATCAGAAATTGATGATGTTGAATCGAGCAGATCATGGATCATTGCACCAAAAAAGATTTAGGATCTAGTCAATGACGACAAAACAACTTCTATTCATCAAAGATCATTCTAAATAGTAGGTAGGGAGGTATTTTTACTATTTAATTACACGTAATTGAATTTTTCAAAGAAAATTGTCTAATCCCTAAATAGACTAGCTCGTAGAATAGTCGTATATTACGGGAGGGATTTTATTGCAATTTATAGAGAGATTTTCCTTTTTATCTAACCTAAACACCCCAATCTAGATATTTTTACTATAAATATTGTATAAAGAAGTCAAAACCATTTTTAGTGTGTTTTAAAAATCTTTTATTCACGTTAGTTTTTGTTGGGCCCTTATGGTCCTGTATTGGTGTTGTTGGGAGGATCCGAGCATGATCGAACCCCCAAATTCGAGGAGAATCAAATTTGAGGCATAATCAATGACGACCGGGAAAATTGAATACAATATAATTAATTTTTCTGAAAAATAGGCACCAGAGGGTGGACTGGGGTTCTATGGAAGGGGCCACTAGCATGGGTCCAGTGTGATGGTTCAGTAAGTCAAGGAAGCGGTGTTGACGGCTGGAGGCGACAATGTTGGAAGATGTGGAAACCAATGTATGGAGTGGATCCATGATAGGTAGCAACATAGTGTGTGGGAGCCGTGGGGTACATAGAGGACAAAGGTTACATGGCGGGAGGAGGTGTATGGTGAGGTGGTGGTAGGGCATGGTGGGGAGACTGTGTGGGATGCGGGCCAGAAGAGGAGTCCAGACGCGGAGGGCTAGAGAAGGCTAGAGGGGTGCAGCCTTGAGGGCCATTGGGATAGGTAGGTTAGAGAGGTATAGGTGGGATGATGTGGGATGGTACAGTTGAGTTAGACCCAGGTCAGTCCCACATGCCACATAAACCCCCTGAATAATTAAATTGGGCATAACATTCAAACAGAATGTCTATTTTACGAGCAGTCTACGATGTTGGGAACCTGATGTTGAAACAATACTTTTGAAACCAATGGTGGGTTTTAACATGGAATTATACAAAGTGAAATTGTACATTTACATGAAGTACCAGGAGTCATGTGATGTGGTCGGTTTGACCACTACTCACCATTCACCCTCCATTCATATTTGGATTAATTCTCACATCCAAAATATCATGGACAAGTTTTGATAGGTTTCATTCCCTTTATAGTTTACATAATGTTATGATGGTACCATTTCATACATAGAATAGTATTATCCATTCACCAGGACATCCAATATAGTGTTTCTAGAATCCATCGAGATGCCTGTAGAGGTGCCTCAATTCATTCATCGTGCGGTAGGTAGAGATTTCAGTATTGACATGACCAAATTTATAGTGCGTCGATCCAATACATATCTAGATAATTTATAATGAGTTTTTGGTGTCATCCATTGGCCTTGGATGGGATCCTCATTTGATGTATCATATATCTCTTTAGACCATTCCTCATATCTCTATGTCATTACTGTTTCCAATGAACGATACCTCTCAGATGGAAAATATCTATGTTATCTATCTCAGGTGTGTTTTCTCCCAGATGTGTTCATAATGGTATCATTAAATATAATCCATCATTTTGTTATTCAATTTTCATGACTTACAAAAGAAATTGTGGTACGTTTTGAGTATATCTAGATATCTTTTTTATATTTTTCATAGACATATACACATGTAGAGATGAATATACCTCTCCTTCGTGTACTACTTTGGGGTTTTCCGGGCATCCTTCTGGGTAATGTTATACTCACCCATGCACGGTCATTTCCCACATGATTCATCTATTTGGTAGAATAGTCACATTTCAATAGAGTCCAAGGTGGAGCAGGACTGGATATAGATTTGTGAGATTAGGCATGGCAAGGTGTTCCTACAGCTTTAGATAACAGTGCTAGTACCTTTGCTTATGGGCAAGACTTTGTGGTTTAAATACTCTTTTTGGCGGGCTTGTATTCTGGTCCTGTTACTTTCCATTATTTTCACTATTATACTCTAGTTGGGGTATATAGTGGGTTGTGTGAATTTTTTACATAGTGTTTTTAAATTTTAGTATTTTTGGCTTACAGACGTGTCCGTCTGTACATGAACATTAGGCTAATGCATCTCATTTAAGTCGTATATCTACTTGGTTCTAGTCATAATCCACTATCCTATTAGTGGTGGTCTTGGTTTAGTCATGTAATGGTACCCTATGGGATATTTTTGGGCATACTTGTAGTTTATTTTTACATATATTAATCTATATTATTTAGTGATATGAATTGAAATACATCATTCATGGTGATGGTATGGTGTATGTTTGCACAAAAGCTCTTTATATTTTCTTATAGAGTTTTAAGGAAGAAAATAATATTATTAATATTATCCACAATGAATAATTATCATATAAAATTGATAAAACATAATTATGGTATACATCATTAATATATTCAATCTAAAATCTGAATGAATCACTACACCTAGTGAGGGATTAATGCACCATACAATTGAGCGACATTATTGTATTGACAAAAAATGTTAATCATGATGAAAAGTGTGATATTAATATTAAATTATAAATATAATATTGAATATATAGTATATTAAAAAAAATCTATAATTATTTACAATCATTATAGTCGGTAATTCAGAAAAAAATGATATTGGTTTGTGAGTGGGAAATATTTCATACACATCAATGATGATTTCATAAAAAATTTGATGGAAGTGAAGAGTCTTTTAGGTAATTAACCTCAAATAAAAAAATATAAATATATGAGAGAGATTGATATTTTAATATCATCCTGGTATAATAGTAATTCATGGATATAGATAATGAAATAAAATAAAAACAATCATTGATAAATGTTAACTATTCATTTGTTTCCTCCATAGAAACACTAAATAATTCATCCTAGGTTGGATTTATCGACAAAATAATGCTTGTAAGATGATAGGATGGACGTTTGGAAGAGATTTGAAATAAAATTTCTGATTCAGAGGGGTTACAAGGTGTAAATATAATAGAAAAATCAGATTCTTTTTGTTAGTCGGGTGAGTGGAACACTTGTAATTTTTTGAAAGTGAGAATTCTGAAAAAATTATATTCATGTAAAAAGTATCCAATATTGGTTCCTTATTGATTATATATGGGGTAAGTTCTCTATATGGCCTGAAAATCTATTTTTTCCTTGTTTTATATATTTACTTTTTATTATTTTAGTTTTACCCCCTTTAAAACAAGTTTCACTTTATCCTCAGTAATAGTTTGTTGTACTGTAACATTATATTTTTTTAAAATATAGTTTACTTTCATATATAATATAAATTATGATGATTACAAATATTTAATCATATTTTAATATTACATACAAATATGTGGGAAAATTTAATTTATAAACAACGCACAGACGTGATTAGAATGTAGGGTATGAAGGAGAAAATATTATATATTTTGAAAAAAAATTAAATTAATATTCATTATAAATTTGATTAAAATTAACTAAATTTGATTAAAAAATGAATAACTGAACTAATTTATGTAAAAAAATTTAAAATAAAACATAAATTCATAATTATTTTAAATCAATATCATTTTTTCAATGAAAATTCTTATTTTTCAGTATTCGTAATAACATGAAATTTTTCAGCAACATACATAAAAATAACCTTGAGTTATTTTTAAAGTAATCTTTTTAAAAAATAATAATTTTTTTATCAAATTAGCATTATAGATTTCTTAAAATTTAATTTCATTAAGGATAAAAAACTGAAAATAAATCATGTTTTTATAAATTATTATTTTGAAAATATATAAAAACATTAATGAAAAATATGTATTTTTTTAGAAATATATTTAATTTCAATAAAAAATTATAATTAATATTTATATAATATTCATTTTATACTTGTTATCTAAGTTTAACTTATATGTTATTATAGTAGCACTTAAATGACTATATTAATACTATATCATTGTTTTGGTAATACTCAGTTTTATGTGTAATTTATATTTACCAATTATAGCATATTGAAAATTTTTAAATTGGTGTTTCAATTCGTTTAATCTTTAAATAAAATTTAATATATTTGAAAAAAAAATAATTCCTAAAAACTCATGACGCTCATTATCCCAATTCGATTGAATATAAATATTTATAGGATAATTCAAAAAACAAAACCTTTGATAACACTGTCATTAATATTTAAAATCATATTAATTTAACGGAATTTTATTTTACGTTTTTTTTAAAAAATATTTTCTAGAAAACGCTTCCGGAAAAAAAAAATTTAAAAAATGCACCTCAAAGGCGGCATCCAGGATGCCTCCTTTGCATTTCGGGGGCAAGGCGGCATCTGTGATGCTGCCTTTGCGCTGCCGGTGAAAGGCGGCATCGCAGATGCCACCTTTCTCCTAAAAAAATATATTTTTTAAAAAATTTTTATTTTTAATTTTTGTTTTGTTTTGTTATATATATATATATATATATATATAAACAAAACAAAAAATTTCAGCAGAATTTCTCTGCTATTAATGATCCAGCGCTACAGCCATTATAGCAGTCTGGATTCTGACAGAAACTCTTACCTAGGCCTCCCTTTTATAAGAGAGTTTGCCCTGAAAATCATTCTGCATTTTCGATTTGGGATTCAGGTTCTACCTTTACTATGCAGTACATTCTGCATTTCCGATGTGGGATTCTGTTTCATGTACGTGACTTTGAAATACAATAAAATATAAACTATAAGGCCAATATAAATGAAATTTTAAATATTGATTAAACATATAATAAATAGTTGAAAAAAAAGAATTTCCTCAAAAATGTTGATGAAAAATAATCTATAACCTTTCGAAACCGCCTACATGAAACTTAAAAATGTTTCAAATACGTGAATTTGAAAGACTGTAAAATTTAAACTATAATCCGAATATAATTGATACTTTAAACATTGATTAAACATATAATAAATAGTTTAAAACAAAATAAATTTCCAAAAAAATGTTGATGAAAAGTAATTTATAAGCTTTCAAAACTGCATACTTGAAACTTAAAATTTTTCAAGTGTGAATTGGAAAGACCATAAAACATAAAATAGATGACCAATATTAATGAAACGTTAAACATTGATTAAACATATATGAAATAGTTGAAAAAAAGCAATTTCCAACAAAATGTTAATGAAAAATAATTTATAAGCTTTCAAAACCACCTACTTGAAACTTAAAAATGTTTCAAGTACATGACTTTGAAAGATTATAATTATATTACTAATTAACTAATTAATTATTATATAATTAATAGTTATATTAATAATTAACTAATTAATTATTATATAAGTAATAATTAATGAGTAATAATTAATAATTAATAATTTAATGAATAGTTATAAATAATATTTATATTACTAATTAACTAATTAATAATTAGTAATTACTTATTAATAATTATTAATTACTAATTACTAATTATAATGAATAATTATAATAAATATTTATATTAATAATTAACTAATTAATAATTAATAATTACTAATTACTAATTAATTAGTTATAATTATTAATTGTCTTTCTAATTAACTAAATATTTATTATATATGTAATAATTATATTACTAATTAATTATTATATAATTAATGATATTATTACTAATTAACTAATTAATTATGACATATTTAATTATTAATAATTACTAATTAATAATTAATAATTATAATAAATAAATGTAAATAAAAATTATATTACTAATTTACTAATTAATTGTTATATAATTAATAATTATATAACTGATGAACTAACTAACTATTATATAATTAATTATTAATAATTAATAATTAATAATTATAATGACTAATTTTAATTAATATTTATTTTACTAATTAACTAATGAATAATTAATAATTACTAATTACTAATTACTAATTAATAATTAAGAATTATAATGAATAAATGTAATTAAAAATTATATTACTATTTTAGTAATTTATTATTATATAATTATAATAATATTACAAATTAACTAACTAATTTTTATATAATTAATTATTAATAATTACTAATTAATAATTATAATGATTAATTATAATTAAAAATCATATTACAAATTTACTAATTAATTATTATAATGAATAATTATAATTAAAAATCATATTCCAAATTTACTAATTAATTATTTTATAATTAATAATATTATTATTAATTAACTAATTAATATTTACATAATTATCTATTAATAATTACTAATTAATAATAATAATTACTTATTATAATTAATTATCTTATTTATAATTAACTAATTAAATATTATATAATTAATAATTATATTACTAATTAAATAATTATTTATTATATAGTTAATAATTATATAATTAATCATTATATTACTAATTAAGTAATATATAAATAATAATTAATAATTAATAGTTATAATGAATAATTATAATGAATAAATATATTACTAATTAACTTCTTATTTATTATAAAATAATTTTTAATAATTACTAATGAATAATTATAATGAATAATTATATTACTAATTAACTATTATATAATTAATTATTATTAATATTAATTTAATAGTTAAATAAATTATCATATGTTTAATCCATGTTTTAACTTTAAATTATATCGGTCTTATAGTTTATATTTTAGTCTTTCAAAACCGCATACTTTAATCATTTTAAGTTTCAAGTAAGTGGTTTTGAAAGCTTATAAATTATTTTTCATGAACATTTTTTACGAAATTCTTTTTATTTTCGACTATTTGTTATATGTTTAATATGTGTTTTATGTTTCATTTATATCGGTCTTATAGTTTATATTTTATAGGCTTTCAATGTCACGTGCTTGAAACATTATTATGTTTCATGTTGGTCGTTTTGAAAGATTATAAATTATATTTCATCAATATTTTTTACGAAATTCTTTTTATTTTCAAATATTTGTTTTATGTTTAATTCATGTATTAATTTTCATTTATATTGGTCATATACTTTATATTTTATAAGCTTTCAAAATCACATACTTGAAACTTCTTATGTTTAAAGTAAGTGGTTTTGAAAGCTTATAAATTATTTTTTATCATCATTTTTTTATGATTTTTATTTTTTTCAACTATTTTAAATATGTTTAATCCATGTTTTAAGTTTCATTTATATTGGCCTTATAGTTTATATTTTATAGTCTTTCAAAGTCACGTACTTGAAACAGAATCCCACATCGGAAATGCAGAATGTTCTGTGCAGGAAATGGAGAACCAGAATCCCACATCAGAAATGCAGAATGATTTCCAGGGTAAGCTCTCTTATAAAAAGGAGCCCTGGGTGAGAGCTTCTGTCAGAATCCAGATTGCTGTAATGACTGTACTGCTAGATTTTAAATAGCGGATAAATTCTGCTGAAAATTTTATTTTTGTGTTTTTTTGTGTTTTTTTGTATATATATATATATATATATAAACAAAACAAAACAAAATAAAAATAAAAATAAATTCAAGAAATTTTTTTTCTGTTTTATGGGAAAGGCGGCATCTAGGATGCCGCCTTTCACCCAATCCCGAAGGCGGCATCAAGGATGCCGCCTTTGTGGCGTAATTTCGAATATTTTTTTTAACCTAGCCTGTTTTTAAAAAAAAAAAATTTTAAAAAGATTATTTTTTTAAAAAACCCTAATTTAACCCCATATAATTTGTAGAAAATATAATAAATTTTTTATATTGTGCATTTAAAAATAATATAAATATCATTATCGAGTAAAAAATTCACCATAATTTGGCTTTACGAAAAATTGATTATATATTTTGAATGTGTTTCCCATAATACAAATTTTTAGTAATGTGATTATTAATATTCATAAAACCCATTCCAACGACAATGATAAAATATTATTCTATATCATGGTTCTTTTTGACCCAGGGTTTCCTGTAAAAAAACATTTTGAATACGTCATGTTTATTTCAATGGAAATATATATATATATATATATATATGAATATGTATATATATATATAATCATTTGGTATTACACATCATGACTATATAATTAATTTCAATTCCTAACTTATTGAAAAGCTACAATCCATTAATAGATTATTGAAACATGGGAATTCATATGACTTGTCTAAGTGAATCCAAATATATAGAAAATTCATCCTGTAACAACATATATTCCTTCTAGTTCTAATTCCCATCATTAGAATAAATAATCATATCTTGTATAGGGAATATCATTATAATTTACTTTGTATTTTTAGACAAAAAATAGTTTGAATGGTAATAAAAAGAGACTATATTATCTAATTAAGATGATATTGGACACTGAGTCTCAATATTATAACATTTATAAGTATCTTTTTCCATTGATAATTTTATTAGAAAATCTATAGAAAACATAACGTATAAGGAGTTTCATTTAGTCAATCAAATAAACCAAATCAGTTACATCACAAGTCACCCAAATTTAATGGGACGTACAACATGATCGAAAATCATTATGAAATTTTATGAGTTCTCGTTCATTCCTCAATGACGCCTTGGGGTATCCATTATTAGTATATTTTATTGCATGTTTGACTCAAGGGACTATTCTATTATGTGTGGATCTCCCTCATCGAGACGTATAATATATAAATGATACATAAAAGAAATTTGAGATATACCCTATTATTATGTCATTATGTTTTTTATTTATTATAATAGAAAACATAAAAAATATAATGGGTTAATGTTTAGGTTTTATTCCACAACTATGTAAATAATTACATAATCCATCCAACTATAATAATAAACAACCATGAATGTGAAATCCTATGATGATTTATTAATACTAAATATTTATAATAGAAAATAATTGTGTCTCACCTAAACATTAATAAAAAGGTAGATTATTATATGAAGAAAATTCATAAAGAGAAATATGTCATGAATGGTGTAATAACCCTTCATCGTGATTTTATTTATGAGAAAATATTGGATTTCTCAATTTAGATAACTATTGACCATGTTACACATTTATAGAACTCTCAATTCTATGATATAGATAATCCATATATTACCCTTGGATACCCTGACAAGGATGACATAGTTATCTATACTACACCTAATGTGGTTGTCTCCCATTCCTTTAATATGTATTTAGATGAGATAGATGATGATATTCCCATAATTATCTAGAATGAACTTATGTACTCATAAATTATGCTTCTGATGAATTCATGTCTCAAATTATGGATTACTATTATTATGGGATCATTACATTTGAGAGATCCACAAGAATAAAACTTTATCATCACGTAGTGAATTTTATCCTCTATGGTGGTCCAATTATGAAAATAAATCTAAAAACAAGTTTTTTTTGAATTCTCTTCCAATACATTAACATAATGGGAATCTTAAATATAATTTAAGTAGTCTATTCTAGATATTAGGTGATCCCTAAATAATGTACACAATATATACTAAAAATTGAAAATGAAGTTAGTATTTCCACTAATTACAAGTTATTTCATTCACATCCACATAAGATTCCATAATTTCTATTTTTATGTCAATTTCTTCCACAAACCCCTTTAGTTTTTAACACCATGAATTATTTTAGTACATTATATGTATGCAAGTTTCTTTTCATTAGGCTTTATGATCCTAACAAATCTAGAAAAATTATCTTTATTCATAATGAATCTAAATTTCCCCATAACAAGTATAGTATATAATCATAAAATAATATGGTATAAGGGATGTCACTATCTTTTTTAATATTATAATAATCACTAGATTTTGGGACCATTGGAAGATATTATCCACTAAGGCAATGATTATTTTTACTTCTCGATGGAGAATATTATAATAGGAGAAATGCATAAAGTACTACTATTCATCTCAATATTAAGTGATATAAAATGATAAATTATATTATTTTAATTTGACGATAGTCAATGTTCTACCAATGATGATTGAATGAGATTTTGAAAAATGGAAATAAAAGTTGTTGCAACTTTATGGGTAAATCTAAAAAAACTCATATTTATATATAGAATACCCCATACTAACCTTTGTTTGTGAAAAATATAGTTATACCAATCATGGATAATTTTTCATACCAAATTTTGACCATCATTAGTTCTCTCTATTATGATGAAAACATATATAAATGACCCAATGAACTAGACATTCACAATAAAAAATGGAAATACAAGGCACACAGTCATCAGTTTCATTGGAATTTGATAGATTAAGACATAAAACAGAGAGACTATATTAATTTATTTATCAAACTACTATTGGTTTTAGCGAGCCAGTGTTATTTGATACATTGGATGAAAAATATAAATCACAAACAAAAATGGGAGGGACCATCTACTATACACATGACTTACACTATCAGAGCATAGTCTACAATCATGATGGATGTATAGCGCCTCACAACTTCCACTAATGTATGGTTTCTGATAAATTACATTCCATAATTCTAATATTTATTCATAACATAATAAATATATGATACTAAACTACATAAACATGGTCCTCATTGAATATATGAAATCTAATTAGAACAAAATTCTAAGAATCAAATATATAGACTGTATTTTACTTAAAGTAAATTCATAAGGATTGTAAAATACACAGTATGAGTCCCTCCCACACTATTTTAAAATTCATGGAGAATTTATTATAATCAAATGACAATAAAGAAATTTTTTATGAAAAAATAATGTTATATTTAATTATTAGTGTAACATTCCAATCACCACTTTATTTTGACATAGAGAATAAATTACAAGAGTATATAGGGTTTGGTTTGTTATTATGAATTATTAAATTGAAAAATCAACTCTTTATAATATAGTATGAAATTAAATACTAATAAATTGATGTTAAATTAGTCATAATTAAAAATTATATTATATCCTTAAACCATTCTATTTTTATTAATCCAAATGGATAAACATCATTACATTAGATTTATACTAGTTAAATATATATTTTTTCAAATAAATTCCCATTCTAGAATGATCATATATTAGTATTCAAATTACTTATTGATTGATTCATATTCTCCCATGATATATAACCTATCACTGAGTGTTTATCATGGTCCTTCCCTAAAATCTATTAAAAATGATGTTTTGAACATAGTGTTAGAGAATAAATACACCGATCAATTGTTTCTAAATAGATCTATATTTAAGGAAACATAACATAATTCCCTACTCACAATGCTATTTTTTATAAAATAGAATCAATAAGAACAATATTTTCCCACAATAAAGTCATTAGAGTATATGTATTGACACTTGAATAATATGTCGAAATCTAAATCATAGGTTACAATAAAACCCAAAATATTTTTCATTACCACATTATGTTTATTTATCCTGGATATGTATTCAATAAATTCATTCTCATTTTGTTAGGGATATAAAAAATATTGTATTTTGATAGAGTATTTTTTATCTTGAAAAATATTATATTACCCATTTTCCCAGCCTAACGATAGTTTCATAATATATTCAGATCCACACATTTTACATCAGGTTATAATTGGTTATTTCAATAATAATATTATATTATATCATTATAAAAATAAACTAGTTCTTTGGGAACATTAATATTTAGTGATCCTCCCCGAATGACAAAAATCATTGAATATTATATGTCATTATTAATTGAAATTAAGCTTCATGACATGTGGATCACATTCCTAACCATGTTATTCATATATTTATCAACATTGCATGACCTAACTATACAAAAAAGCTATTATATCCAATTTGAAAAACATAATTGATGGGACTATGCCCTGATAAAACAACATATTATTACTAATAATAATTTTTTGGTCATCTAACATAAAGATTCATTGTTTTCATTAGAGAATTATCTTATTTATGAAAAAATAGATTCTTTGTACTCATATCTAATATAGTGATAATTAGTCCCTATCCTATAGAAAAGTATTGCCTATCTAATGAAATAGAATTAATTAAACTTGTCCTGGTACCTATTATTTTTTGATATGTAGTGATAACTTGAGAACAAATTTAAATATAATCTATTAGTAATACTCATATATCTTTTCTATGTAACCACTGTTGAAATTACCTGACACGATGAGTTCTTAAAATCATCCTCCACCATTCCTACCCATATTTTCCCATCTACCACACATCAGGAATCATGTGTCTTAGATATTCATAGACCATTAAAAGATAACATTTATATGTGCATAAAATTTTATTGATGAAAAATTTAGGATATGTAATGAGCCCTAACATGTCCACACACACCAACACACCCGAAATGAGCGGTAAAATTGGGTCATTTTTCTTCATATGAAAATATTACTTTGATTTTGATATACCACTAAAACACAAATATATCAATATTAATTCTAATTTTGTTATCTTGAATCCCATATTTAAATGTCCCAATCATAATTTATAATCCAAAAAACCATAAATATTAGATCAAAACATCATTATTATTGGTAAATAAGTGGATTGGATAATTTAGACCATTGACGACCATTAAAATTTTATTTTTTCAAAATTTGGAAGCATATGATGAATAAATCATGACCATAATCAATATTCACACCTCCATATTGATATTTAATGCTATAAATATACTATCATTTATAATTTAAAAGACTCACTCTCATCATTAAGTTAATGAGATCAATATTATGGAAACATTTTAGGTATTAAATTATAAAAACTTAATAATCATTTTAATTTAATCATAATCCTTATAATCTATATAATCATAATATATAGACCATAAAATCTGAAACATGATTTAAAAAAAGTATTTTGAAATTGGTAAAATGGCAATAATGATTGAAAACATTCAATGGAGGATTTAGAAAACTTTTCATCACCAGATCAATAGTCTAGACACATTCATGACTTACAAATATGTATGTTAGTAATTTTTATATGAAAATATATTTTTGGGTTTCTAAAAAATTATACTATTATATATTGGACACATTAGTTCAACTAAATGGTCGAGCAATTTCATGTGATCTCATTAACCTATATGCATGTTCAACATAAAATGAATTATTTTTTATAGTCATTGATAATACCATCAATATGAAATTTAATTATAATATATAATAAAATAAAGACGTTCAATTGCTTGAAAAATATTTACATCTATTAATAAAATTACACTTGGATCTTAGACACTACTGAATATATATGCATAGATTTCCTAAAATGCATCATAAAATTTTCCCCCAAAATGGTCTAACAACCAAATTCACATAAATACCCTAAACATGTGGTACAATATAAATCTCATTCGAAGAATCCATTATAGTAAATCCCTTGATTTTAATCTGGTCTATTATCATCCAAAAAATTAATGGAAATTAGGAACATTCTATTACAAACATCTTGTAATATGATTTAAAACCCCATAATAAATCTATTCAAGTGGATTAAATAACCACTTTTATAATGATTTTTCTGTCATAACATTTTTTTGAAAGAACAACACAACAAATATTTAATTTATAATTATTAATAATTTCATAATATTAATTTACATGATTATATGGTCAGATAAATCTAATAATAAATAGTAGGTTTTCCTCAATGTTTTAAAATAAAAAATCAATCACTTTATTCAATGAAGTAATACCATAAAATCATATATATTTCATAATAATATTGAAAATAAACTATATAAATATTAATTTGAGGATTTTAACATTATTGGCAATAGAATATCATTTCACATAACGTATGCTTCACCCATATTTCTATATATAATTCCTCACCATTTGGAAAATGTTTTCCCACATAAGAAAAAAAATTGTGGTATATATGTCAAGACAATAAACACATCAATGAATGAGTTTTAAAATATACAAGGATGAAATTTTGTGAATTTAATGCTAGGAAATGATTGAGCCTCTTGGTTATGTACATTAATCAAATGGGTCTTAGAAATAATAAGTAATTGAAATGAAAAAAATCCAAAAACATATAAGGTTAAAAACATATAATGGTTGGTATATAAAGAATATGATTACTTATCCACAACTCCTTCTCAAAATTAAACTTACGAAAATTATACAGTGATAAAACTAAATTAAATAGAAAAGACAAATGAATTTAAGGTTAAAAAAATGGATCTATAAAATGTAAAAAAATTATTTATATGACCCATACTTTATGGAAAATTAAGTGAACTGCTTTATTCAAGACATAAATGTATGGATATTAAACCAAAAAAATGAATTATAATCTGTTTCATCCAACCTAGAAAACTGGAAGCATCATTTCAAATCCATCTATCATGATACTTATCATGTTGTGGTAGTTGTCGTGCAAAAAAAATACTATATCTATAGGAAAAAGGGGATAGTGTTATAAATATTCCACACCACATAATTATCTCAATATCAAATTATATTACATTCAAATAGGATATTTATATTGATTTAGGGATGGTGTTTTCCATATACACATTGATGTTCCATGACCAAAATTGAATTCTCCATATCGTCACAGACCAACTCTAATATTACAATGATCTATTTTTGAGAAAAAATTCTCTAAGCTATGCTTTGAATGAACTAATCCATATCTAAATTGATCAAATTTAGTGTTATGGTTGTGGCGTTATACCTATAGTTTTCTATCGTCCATTTTTTTCGGTAAATAATATTACATTAAAATTGTTCAATCGTTAAAACATAGTGGTAGTGATATAAATATTCAAATCTATGCACTATCCTTGATGTTAAATTATCTATATCCCAATAAGGAAATTATTTTTTTATTATGACGGTGTTATTATTATAGAATTCTATGATCTATGCACAAGAAGAAATCAACCATATCTGAATAGACCAACTCTAGGGTAACTATGATGTTGTTATAAATAATCCTATTCATGAATCAAAAATAAGTTTATATCATTTATCTCCAAATAGATCATATCTAGTGTTACAGTAATGATGTTATCCTAATACTAATCTATGTTCCATGACTTGGAGTATGTTTTATAAAACTAAATAGATAATATCTCATTAGAGGATGAATGTGTTCTATTTCTATAGGCTATTACCCCATTCCAAACAAGTCTCCCTTTCAACTATTATATTTGGGTATTTCGATTCTTAAATTTTAGTCACATTTAATGATTAGACTATTTTTAATGGCTCTGTATTACTCATAAAATAATTTCACAAATTAGAATAAAATGATAATCAGAATGAGGTAGGGAAAGAAAATAAATATAAATGATAAAAATAGGTTATTATCAATCATTTTTTAAAATGGGTGTAACATCCACAATTTTGGATATCTCTCAAACAATATGTATAAATTTTAAAAAATATTAAATTTATTCTATTTTATTTTTTGAACATTGAATGTGGATAATGAAAAAATGGAATAATCTATTAAATACTAAATATTTTTTTAGTTTTATGTCTTCATCCTCATCCAACTAATGTTTATATTAAAAAAATATTATAATTATAGGTTCCATTATTCAATGTCTTCAATTATTTTATTTTCCATCTTTAGTTCCATAATCTCATATAGTCAATAATGATCATATTCATAATAATCTATGACTAGCATAACAAATAAGTGATAGTGATATAATTATTATGTTGTAAAAGGATTCATCTTATTTTTATCCCTAATTATAGCTTCAGCATTATGATTTTCATAATTAAATATGATTATATGAATTTAGGATATGTAAGAAGATCACATGAAATTAATACTTTTATAACAAGAGCATGAAGGTTATTGTAGTCAAATACATACGTATAAAATATATGGAATAACTGATAGTTTTACTCAACTACATTATTTATTTCTTCTAATTTTGTATCTATAATAATATTATGGGCATGGAAACATGATTACTTCATCTCTACCCAATATTATGTAAAATATTCAAGACATGCACTATGGTCACCCATCACAACTTTTAAATAATTAGGAATCAGTTCTTAAATTAATGAATGTTAACTACATCTGAGATATTTGTATATTTATCATTATCTACCTTATCTTAGTAGAATCAATTTGACAACCACATTGTAGTTTTCCTATACTATTGTCCATATAATTCAGGGTATAATATAAATAATTTAATCACAATAGCCTATATATTTTTTATCGATAATATAAATACCATACCTCAATATAATTAGAATTTAATGATTGTGACACCATATGATGATTGAGATGCTTGATTGTAAAAAAAATATTTTTACCAAGCTAATAAAAAATAGAAATACATAGTGTGATCTAAGAAGATAATGATATATTCAGTCATGGGACAAACCATCACAACACTGAAATGGATTAACTATTAGGAGGTATTAGAACATATGATATATTAATGGAAGTACTATTAGTAGGTATTAAAACATTATAATATTTATCCCCCTGGATACCATTAGTAATAGATAGAAATTATTTATTAAATTTCATTTAAATCTAATCTGAGTAAAAAAAATTAAGATACACTATCAGAAGAATAGAAGCCTTTTACATACACCCTTTGGGGAATGAGGAATTTTGTGTACCAAATCATACAATTAGTCTATTAAAAAAAAATCAACGAATTAAATGTTGATGTAACATCTGTCATGGTAAATGATGTAATTATCAATGACAACTGCGGAATGTGTGTTAGAGTAAAAATTAAAAATAAAATGATAATACTTCAATAGAATGTTTTTTAATCTATCAATACTCATTGGATGTTATAAAAAAACAGAAATGATTAGTATATTGTAGTATGATAAAGACTATGGAATTATGGATGTATATTGGAACACAAAACATATTAAATTATCTACCATCCAAACATATATAAATTGATTTCGATGGATGATACGATAAAGATTACTCCACATTTTTAAGGGGATCATAAAACAGAAGACACAAAAAACAATTGTTGGTTAATGATTCAGGGGATGACCATGATCTAAGAAAATCACAAATAAAAATATTTAATTCTACATGCCTATGTGATCATCCATTATAAAAAATAGGGACATACCCAAAATAATTTCTGGGAATAGATCTAGTTATTAGGATCTATAGATAATTGGATGGACTACATGACCCCATGGAGGGTATTTAATCTATCTAAGGTAGAACAAAATAATTCTTGGAAATACCTAGCATGTTATGTGGTACAACATCTCTAGCTCCTAAAACCCATTCTCAATATACAAAATTGATGAAAGGTATCCACACATTACATTAATGTCCTAATTAATCAAATATAATTACTTATATTCAAGTTATTCACTCTACTGGAGTAAATAAATACATCTCTAATTGAGGGGTTTAACTAACATATTACAATATTTTAGTTATTATAGAAAACATATATTAGATGTTCATGTTCAAGATTCAATCTTATCACATGATAACTTATATATTCATCTCTTCAGTAACATGTTGTAGATCATTTTTTATGTACTCATACATAATTGATATATTAGTTCATGGGGGAATATTGGACACCCATAACATCATTATCATAATGATTTTTGTAACAACCATGCATATTTATGAAATATTTTATTTAAATAATTTTATTTCATCAATGGCAAGCATTTCATGAAATCATGATTTTAAGTGAAACATGAGATTACCTTATTATAAAATTACTATTTTATGTTAGATGTTATGTTATAATAAAAAATATTACTAACTTATGAAAATTTATGGTAGAGGCAATAAATACCATTAATTTATGAAAAATATAATTCAATTATATATTTGTATTTTTGAATTAATAAATTTTGTGAATTTATATTTGTAACAGAAATAAATTAAATGTATATATAGAATAATTAAAAAAATAATTTTTATATTTATCCAATATATATTTTTATGTTGGGTATAAATAAACCATATTTGATGTATAAAAACACATATTTTTCAAAAGTGTGATTTTTCTCCACTTAAAAGAGAATCCATTTTAAATTATGATTTTGAAACATTAATAATTTTTATATGTAAAATTACATGATATTTATAAGTGAGATATAAAAAATTTAATTTGGTATAATTTTTATATTTTTCTAATAACTTTCACGTTTTGAGGAATAATATAAATACAATAAATAATAATTGAAAACATAATTTTTCATAAAAACATTTTATATGAATAAATTATAATATTAAATGATTTTGAAGTATTAATAGAATATATTATTATCATTAAATGTAATTTATTTCAGTAGAATTATATTTACCTTGAATTTAAATGTAAAAATATTTTAATCTTTTTTAATGTTTAATCATTTAAAACTAGTTCCCTCATTCTAAAAACGAGACTGATTTTAAATTAATTATTGAAACTTATATGTTTTTAATTATAAAAAATGGACCCCATATTTGGATTTAGTAATTCCAAGGTATATCAATATATTTGTTTTTATTTTTGGGAATTATCAATATTGGATTCCATAATTTTTTTATATGGTAAAAGCGTTAACAAACTAATTAAGGGTGAGTGTACTATTATAAAATTACTCTTCCATTTTTCATAATATTATTGGATGATTGTGTTTCTACCTAAATCATAGATTATTTGAAATGATGTCGTTTTTATGTCACATGGATGATATTTGGAATTTTTTTAAAGAATAGTTAAATATTTCTCACAGAAATTTTAATAACGGTATAATTTTTAATATAATGTTATAGAGAATATAAATTTTTTTATAAACTGTAATTTAAAAATTTAAATGATTTTATTTATAATGTAACTATATTTTTATTGTTTAAGAAATAAATTATTACCATGTTGAATCATACTTTCATGATGTAAAAATTAAAAAATTGTTGAGAAATAAAGGAAATATTTTTTATTAAAATTTAAATAACTATTAAAAATCCCACACACATGAATAAATATTATTTTCTGATTCTATATCCACCATATCCACACTAGGTTCGATTTAGTGACCATTTAGAGCATTATATAAGATATTTCTACACTTATATTATTTTATTTAAAGTGGTGTTAAAGTTGTCACATTCATAATTTAATAAGTATAACATTTCAACAGTTTGATTTTCCAAAACATAAATTTAAGAAAATGTATTATTAAAAAATATATTAGATTTATATTAACAATGTAATTTTATTTCTAATATTTATTAATCAAAAAAAATTATTAAATATTTTCTAAAAATTGATGTAGTAATTATTTTATTAGTGGATTTAAATAAAAAATGTTATTAAATATAATAACATAAATAAATATAGGGATATTTAATATGACTAATTAATTTTATATATGAAATATATTTATTAGTAATATAATTTATTTATTAGTAATATAATTTTTTTGGTTCTTATTACATGATCATTTTCACCCTTTTAATATTTAAATATTTTTTACCATAGTTTAACATTAAATATAATAAATAATGTCTCAATAATAATGATAAGGGTTAAATTGATAAAAAAATGTCAAAATATTATTAGTTGATGATATTAGAACCTTATCCTCAATAATATTTTATATTGGGATATTTTTTAGGAGTTTGGATATGGTTTGATTTTATGTTAAATAATTTTTTTGGAGATAAAAAAGTGCCCCTCATCCCAATTATAAAAATAAACCTCATCCCTCACCTCTTCAATACACTTTGAGACATCATTCCTGGAAACCCCCATTAAAATTACATTATAAAAATATATAGTTACGTGATAGATTTTATGGGCTTCTTCATATACCTACTCCAGTGCTCTAAGAGTAGACTTAGAAGAAGCACATTAAAGAAGAGGTAATCTTATCTACCAATTCTTTCAAACTTATTTTGTCTTCTATTTCCTATTCATTTGTGGTTTTTTGATAAATTAATAACTCCAGTATTTATTATATAATGAGATGTAATTATGTTTATTGAACAATTATATTCCACTTTATATCCATCTTATGAAAAACAAATTCACCAACTGTGTGTACGTATAAGTTACCATCTCCTTGCTGTGATGTAATCTATTTTTCACCAAAAATTTAATTGGATAGTTAAAATATATGAAATGATAAATATATATTATTATTATAACATTATATTTATTATAAATTATTATACATCATCTCCTACAGTACCATTCAACGATTATGTGAATGACATCGTCGCTTGTGTGTATGTACGACATACCATCTACACGATGCGATGCGATTCATTCTAAATCATATTAAGTATTGAATAATTACATAATAGTATATAATGAATAAATATGATATATATTATGTAAATATCATTTTGTATTGATATAAATATCACTAACAATAGAGAACCCTAACTTATTAATGAAAACATAATTAAGCAAACGAAGCAGTAAATACCTGAATAGTAAGTAATAATGATTTTTTATTAACAAATAGATGATTTTATGATCATATATGACATAATAAAAATGAATATGATCATGTAATAAGTCAATGAAATTATTTAAATCATTATACTGCACGTTTGGATACATATGAATGATATCATACCAATTTTAAGGGACAATTTCACAGTCTCATTTTTATCTGTGATTGTTTATATATATGTATTTATTGGGGGGTATTTATCATATATGTCCATGCTTTAAAAATAATAATTATAAAATAGTATTAATATCTTTATACTCATATTTATATTCAATTTTACTCATTGGTTATTTTATTAATAAATGTTATGAAAGTAATATATTTTCACTTTCGTTACAATGTACTTTTTAACTTTTTGACAAAACTATGAGAAGAATGTTCCCCTTTAACTTATATGGCACTAATGGATTTTTATGAATTATTAATTAATTATTTCCATTAATATTCATTTAAAATAGTTAATTTCTATTTTAAAATAAATTATTTTCATTTTAATTTTTTTGGAATTGTGATAAAAGAAAATTTTTTTGATGAAGAAATGTTATTTTCAACATGTAATGATTTCAAGTGTTTTATAAAAATTATTTTCCATATAAGATGATATTGTTAAAATTGGTATGTATTTATATCCTTAGTGTCACCATTATTTTATTTTTATTTATTATATAATATTATTTATGAAATCCATATTTTTTATTTGTATTATGATGGAATGATGTTTATGAAATGAATTATATTCCTCAGGTTATACAATGATTTATGTTTTTGTTGAACATGTATTAATAATTTCATAATGAGAAACTAGGGACCAATATATAAAAACAATTTCATGGTTATAGATTTAAATCTTCTAATATATACATTCTTGGAATAAGAAATGATATCTATTTAGTAATAAAAGAATAGAACCAGGAGTGAAATCGGTTTCGTAATGGACTTTGTTCGCCATGATGGTATTATAAATGAAAATTGACTAATATAAAATTATTTTATATGATTAAGTGTATGAAAAAATAATCATGATTTATTTTATGTCTTTTTGTTTTACGTTCATTGATTATTATAAAATTTTATGATTTATTCTGTACATGATATAATGATCTTATTTATGCAGGATACTAATTTAATATGTTATGTTTTTATGTCTTATGATTTTGAGATGATTGATATTTACCTATTTTACCTTTAATGAACATCTCAGCTCACCCTTTTATATGTCTTTTCCCATGACATGAATTTGAGAATCAAGTAAGATAGGATTAAAATGGGTCTGTTTATGTCAAAATAATTTGGATAAAATGATGATGTCCTATGAACGAGTTGTTTATATTTCTGAGTTTTTGAAGAAAATATACATATACAATCGTTTCATGATTTTGTTATATTTTTTAATGAATATTCATCAATTTTATTGTAATATCTATGTATGTAATGTATGGGTAATTGTATATTTATACTACCTCATACATGTTAGTAGTCTATATAGTTTATGTGATATGATGAAAAAATTTCTGCACCTTGATTACCTAGTCCCTTTTATAAAAAATGGAATTGCCTTGGAAATAGTTCCATATCACTATTTACCATCCACCAGGAATTATTAGTCTAATTTTGAAAAGAGTTGAATAATAAAATACTATGGGATCATGGAAAAAATTAATTAATATATAATTTTTCGGGTCCAGATCATGATCAATGAAATCCCATGATAATATTCAAATAATTACATGACATTAATAAAAAATTCACGTGGATATAAAATAGAGAATATGTGATTCATACCAGTGTTTTTTTATAATAATGTTTAGTTATAGATATTTCTTATTCAATCATAAATTATTAAATTGACTGCCTATTTGATTAGTAAAAATATTTATATATCTCGGTAGGTAGAATATTCAAAGAATCATTTTAGGAAGTAACAATATATTAAGGTATTTCATATTTATTGCTAAAATAATGATTCTCCTTTTTTTCAAAAGTCATAAAATCATAATGATGGTTCTATCACAAAGACATAGAATCTAAAAAAACTGACAATATTTAAAAAATATAGGATAAAAATGTAAAAATAGAAATGTGTGACTTTTCAATTTGTAGATCAATGAATTCCACATATAGATATGTGTTATATTGTGAATATAGTTTATATATGGGATTATCGTATACCAAAAATCATAAGAGGTACATGATATCCATAAAATGTAAAATAATTATATTGCTTGATATACACAATATTTCATTTTCATAAATATATTGATAATATAAAATAATGACATAAGGTTTTTTATACCCTATATAAATGGAAACCACACTCATCTGCTTTTCTTACACTATATCCGCATACACAGCCTAGCTAGAATTCCAATTGGTGAATTATAAATCTTTAAATGAAAACCTGCTTATTTTAAACTATAACACATTATAAGGAGGGGTATTTAATGATGCTTATTTATTTTTGAGATATTCATAAAAGTGACAAGAATAAGGATAAAATACACACATATTTGGAGAGTGAAATTCCCCAAAATGGAACAGACCATTTTGGGGCTGCCAATGAACCACCTGGGGATTTAGTGATTTATTAATCGATGTTGAATCCAATAAATCATTATGACATCTTATATTGACTTTAATTACAATCATTTTAATGTACCTTAAATTACCACACACAAAAAATAGATTATCATGAATCAAACCCATCATATGGGTTCTCAAGATGGATGAAACTAGGTTCACAACCTCACAATGCATTTTTCCCACCACTCATATATTCCTATGAAAATATTCTGTGGACACCAAATCATGATTTATTTGAACATGATATAAATTTTTCACAAATAAATCTCATTTATTCTCATTATTTCATTCAATGAGTCCCATAAATTAGAAGGAGGCTACCCCATAATTCCTAATAAAAACTTTTGTTTCTATTCTGATAAGACACAATGATAGAGACACATTGTGAAGTAGGCAGATCAAACCCAGATAATTTCTTCTTCAATTACTTTGAGAGGAGCTACCAATAATTTATTAATAATATTTAAAATCATGTAATGAGGAAACAAAATAATGGGACCATTATTAAGGAATATAAATGTTGTAAAACTCAAGGATTATCAATAATAGTTTCTCTATATAGGTGACTATATGGGGAGAAACTATATGCCCCACAGATAAATTTTATAGTCTACCCAACATGACAATAATCCACCAGGATACCATTCATGGATTTATATGGAATCAAAATCCATCCTAATAAAGGTAACTATGCAGTACAAGTCATTTTCAGGTTGGATGGAACTATATGCATGATTGTGTGTAAAATAGGATTTTAAGTAACACATATCTATTAGTTACAAAAAGGGTATTACCTGATCATAAAATTATATATTTTCCACCTGTCATAAAAATAATAAGTCAAATATCTTCTATTTTATACTATATATTGAGTTTACCCAACAATGTAAATATTTTAAAAATTACCTTGGTGGCATCATAATTAGGATTAAATCTTCCGAATACTAAATCAAATCAATCTATATAAACATATGACCTATATAGACAATGAATTTACAAAATTATTGGGGCATAAATTGATAATATTGTTCACAGATAAAAGGAGATGCCATAAATATCCTTCAATATAAAAAGAACTTTTAATGTAATCATAATCATGTATTACCTTGGTATTGTGGGTCCCCATGATGAGGAATCTTAAGTTATACCTCTTGGAACATGCTTCCTAGAATGGCTATGACAAGTCATCTTAGGGAGCATGATGAAAGTCGTTTTGTAATGAGTTTGTGGGAATCCTTCTTAGGAGTATGCTTCATCAGTATTCCCATTTAATGCTTCATCCACATTGAAACATCAATGAGATAATGACATGAATATAAGATAATTATATATTGAATTGTATATTGTCCCTCAATAATTATATATATATTATTACATGTTAATGAGTTACATATTTCTATGTATCCATATATTTTTACAATGTTAATAATCTAACATTATTTCATCTTGAAATATATTTTGTTCCTTACCATTTTATTTTAAAATTACAATGTGGCCCTTACACATGACAACATGGTGTGTAATAGAACAACATGGGAATGGATTCATGGTGTGTAAGACTTGTTGGATACCACATTGAATTCAAAATCCAATGTTAGGTTCATATACATCATACCTCAATTGAATTTTTTTCCTTATGAACAATATTCATTTAATTTGGTCCATGTTTTTTTGAACCATTCCCGAATGTCCATATTCATGGTAAGTCCATATCATTCTCAATGTTCTATATCCATAAATGATTAAATAAATGTATATATTATGTGTATATGTTCCATAATATGAAAAAACATTATCAATCCAACAACTACATCCTTATATTGCATGAAATTCCAATAAACCAAATTATGTTCAATTTAAAAATTTCATTGAAAAAATTTGAAGAATATAAATGGAAAAACCCAAATAAAATTATATAAATTTACATCCATGAATGTCTTTATATTTTCATTTCTCATGGTAAATATTCAACAATTTTATCAATGCTACTGGTAGGAATTACCAACCAGGTGTTAAATCTATCCAATTGCCCTATATAATTCCTTATTTGACAATTAAATGGTTTCATGATACTGAACAAACATACTCTTGTATAATTCCCCTTCTAATTTTTTTATGAAAATTTATTTTGATGGTATGCCATCATTATTTAGGCCTGACCTGGTTAATAACACTACTACATGAACACAAATTGAAACATCCAATCGAAACAAAAGTTCATTTTTCTTATCCTTGAAATAATATATGATATTATATCATTATATATGTGAGAGATTATTATGTAACATGAAAAAAATATGTAATGATGGTTTTTGAATTACATATATTACACTCAACTCAGTATGATATTACTATTAGGTTGCCATACTATTTTATTGATATATTCTTACTATATTATGACCTTCACTCAGATCATTAATTTTGATTAAAATCAAATTTCATATGTATTAACACATACGATGCAACCATTTTTCATATTTTATTTTTTTAACCCTTCATTAAAAAAATTAATTTTATTTGTAATATATTGATAAGGGGGTAAACATTGAAATTATTTTGGAATATTATTAACATTATGTTGTAATATATGATGTTTATATTATAAATATGAAAATAAACTAATATTTTTGGATTTTGGTGTGTGACTTATTTATGATTTTTAATTTATAATCATTTATAAATAGGAATTAAATTTTAATATTATGGATATGTCTTGTTAAGATTGTTAAATACTCTAGAAAAATTACTAATAATGGATTTTGTGTGTTAATATTTGTTCCTTCCCATATTTTAATAGACTTTAACTTTAAATGATTTCATTCAAAAAACGTGGAGACTAATCCCTTAATGTAACTATTAATAGTATATCTGGAATATTTCAAAAAGTAATTGTTTTTTAATTTTAATTGGTAAATGAATAAATTTATGACTTAATTCCAAAAGCTAGGAAGGGAATATCATGGTCCAGTATTTAAAAATAAATGTTACATATAAAATTTATCATCACATGGGGAATAATTAGAGCAAATATACACAATTATAATCCTTAAAAAAGGAATAATAAAATGATATGTCCCATGGAACCTTAAAAATAAATAAATAGAAACCAAATTTACAATATTGAAGTTCAAATTTCCCAACACAATGAAACACATATCATGGTAACATCTACTACAACATCATTTTCAATCTCAATCCATAAATAATTTCCCTAGGAACAATAATATATATATCATAATATAAGTTATAAACATCTACATAAAAAATAATGTTGTGTATATATTTTTAGGTTATCAAAAAATGAAATTAGATTCCTCTTTTATATATAAATATATAATTTATAGTGATTATATAGATACATTTTTCTATTATCTGAATTTACACCAAAACCCAGTAAAAATTATCACAGGTTATTAAAAAATTTTAAACCCCCATGCAATAACACCTAATAAGATTCCATCCTTAAAATGAAATTTGTTTAAGAATTTATATTTTTAGGAATCCCCACCATGTGTTACTAATGAAAAATATTCCCTCATATCAAAAATATTCATACCGCATATTCAAATTATCCTTATCAAAATCCTTCACAAGGATGAATAAACTAATATGAAAAATGAATCACATGGTAGGTTTCAATCTCTCCAATTGGTCATATCATTTAATATCAATATGAAAAAATAAATAATATAATGAATAATAATAGTATTAATAGAAAAATGGACAACGGTTAACAAAACTAGGGCTATTATTTATTAAATAATTAAAAAATAACATTTAAATATGGTTATAAAAATAATCAAAATAAGAAATTGTGATCTGATGAAAAAACCCCGATAATAAATAATGATTTTTATTTGTGAGAAAAATATATATTATAACTCAAACCATAATTAAACTCAAATCCCTATTATATACTTATATTATAATACATAAAACAAAAAATACAAAACCTTTCATAAAATAATATTACATTTTATCCTAGTGAATATATTCTTTTAAATGATTTTAGTTAACTATAAAAACACACTACAAAAATAGATAAAATTTTGGTGGATTGAATTTTTTTTCATTATCATGGTCTTAAAATTGTGAAACATGATGAAAACAAACATATATGTGGAACTTGACATCAAAATTATATGAAGAATCAATCTTCTGTACAAAATTTAAATCATCTTTTTAAAAATAAGAAATCTATATTTTTGATGAGAAATAATTGGTGAGTCTTTATTATAATAATTTTGTAACATAATACATGAAAAAAATATTATAAAACTACATAAATTAAATAGATATGACCAATATCAATGTAATTCCCCATCCCCAGTCACCCATAGTCTGTGCATTATTACATAACATTTGCATGATCATAAAATATTAAGTCTCGAATGACCGATTAGTTTAGTATTCTTGGAATCACTAGATACATTCAAAAGTTGTACATTACATCATAAAGTGAAAAACTTAAACAACATAATATCTATTGTCTACACTCATATCCCCTTAGAATATCTGTGCAGTTCAGTCATAAAATACATCTTCACATCCTGGGAAAAATAAAAATAGAGAGGGGTGAGCTCCGATGCTCAGTAAGGATAACAATATAGCGGATACATTCATAAATAAGCATAAACATTTTCGTAAATGTATAACAAAAACAAAAGACTTTTAAACATGAAAATAAGCATAATATGGCAAAACTAAAATGAATTAATTCCATTTACTTATTCACATAGAAATTCTACTATTCGAATAATCACATGAAATATCAATATCCACTTTCATATTAATGGAATGTATAATCCAAACTATCATAACCACATAGTCACGACCTTGGGCCAAGAGTAAAAATAAGATATTGTCAATGCCTTGTGACAAGACTCTAGTTTGTCTCATGAGACCTACCGATGCATCGATGAGCTATAGAGGGCTCCACCCGTCACTTACAACGTCCAATTCATTCCTCATATGAAGAGGTTTAAACATAACATAAATATTCGTATTAAAACTAGCATACGAAATGTCAATACTTTGTCCATAAACCATGAATGGTATAAAAATAACACATCCACAGTCAAGCATATCACAAAACCTTCAATACAATATGGATGTTTTGTATCATAATAAATCAACTTCAAATAAGGTTAAAATCCATTAAAGGATTTTGACATAGATGAAATCAAAACTGTTTGATAGAAATATATTTTTTTGAAATCATTAAAAAGTCACATAATTATTAAATAAAACATTTAATTTGAAAATATTATTATAAGATTGTAAGGGACGATTCAATGACATTATAATGGTGTAAAATAGCTGCACCTGTCGTATAAGTTTAAAAACAATTCATACCATAATTTTGTCAAAAATGTTAGAAAGGACCTTGTTTGGAAAACGATGGAAATATTCCTTTATAAACATCTTATGAAAAGTAAAAAAAGGGTATAAATGACTTTAACCAATATTCTATAAAATAGTAATAATGTTTTGAAATTCATTTTTAAGAAACATGGATGTGGATGAAAAAGAGGTCCCAGTAGATATTTATGTATAAACAACCTCGGATAATGAATAGATTGTGAAATAAACCCTTACCTTTTACGTTTCGACAGTTGAGGGTAGTATAACCTCCAATATAATGGTGAAATAGTTGTTATTAAATTTCAAAATAATAATACATATTAATATGATTTCAGATATGATCTTTGAATATTTCTTTCTGAACAATATTTTAGTATTATCGTCGTTTCAGGTGTTCACTTACTCATTTTCTTTTATATGTTTTGTTACATAATCTGTGTTTGTTATGAATAGGTCGTATATTACTCGTATCTAGAACTAAATCAAGTCTGTAGACAATATTTTTAATCCTCAATTGAAAATTAGTCATGAATGGATATGATGGGGAATGAATCTTATTGCATTCGTGGAGACATTAATCCGTACATATGTACGAGTAACAATATCATTCTTTTGATATTAAAATAACATATAATTGGATGGTATATAATATTTAAAGAATCCTTATCATGTTATATTTGTCATTTACATCAATTACACATCATTATTATACCCATCCAAATAATAATGTATTGAATAACAATTACACCACGTCGTGGAGACGGTAAGCCGTACAAACAAAAATATAAGGACATGTCATTCAAAGGATGAATAGAATAATGAATATGGTTTTACAATATTTATAATATCATTAAATTAAATAGAATATACTGGAGTTGATATTTTATAATGTATACAACACAGAAAAAAGAAGTTGAAGAAGAAAGGACTTCAAAGGGGGTGGTGAAATTATTACCTCTTCTTCGGGTTTTTCCTCTTGATTTGATCATAATTGATCCTTAAGATGGATTTATGACTAAAGTAAGTCCTCTAGGATTATGTTTGTGAAGTTGAGAGGATATTTGGGCAGGGTTTGGTTCATCAAAAAATCATTTATTATGTCAATTAGAGAGAAGGGTGAGTTCCCTTTTATAAGAGGGGTGAGGGAACCTTAGGAAAAGCTAGAAATATTATTTTACAATAATATAATTTTAAGTATATAATGGCTCATAGTGGATTATATAAAGGATAAAGTGAGGATGAGTCAAAAACCACTCAACCAGTAGGTTTTATACAGGCTTGGGTCACTATTTTACACCTATTTTTTAGATTTAACTCTTAGTTTAATAGTGTGACATTTACCATGTCTTTTTGTATTTTTATATTATATTGTTAGAAAAAATACTATATACTTCCAAGAGAACCCAAAGTGGTTTATTAATGACACACATAACATTACATAAGTACTTTGTCCGAACCTTAGTTTTTTAGGAATAGAATATCAATTAATAATATAATATTTGTTTTAAAAACTCTTTTTTGTCAATTTTTACACTATTTCGTATTTTGATTTTGATAAATTCATAATAGCATTATGACATCGAAAAAAATTAATTTAACCAACACTAATATGTCTTCTTAACCTAAAAAATTAGTTAAATTCATAAAATGTCTCAAATTACTATTATTTGGATATTTATACTATCAATTATTTTAATTTTTCATTTATTAGGTAATTACTGCATCATCATTTTGTCATAAATAAATTAAATTATTTAATTACAAAAAAATACAAATAAAATACCATTATCTATGAAATATATTTACCATTATAATTAATATTTATATTCAAATTTATCTTATGTATAACCCTATAATAAAAATGATTTATTTATTAAACTTTGATTTTAAATCTTTTAACTCTTCTTTAAATAAAATAATAATAAGTGTCCTAATCTAATCCACGTTGACCAAAAAGGTTAATATTTTAATCCTAAGATTTATTTTGGTCGAATTATACTTATCCAGTAGAATTAAGTCATTTATAGTGTAATAATAATATCATTTTACCCTTAATTAACCGATTTACTTTTAAACGTGTTAAATAAAATTAAAAAGTTATTATACACGAAAAATTATTTTTATCTTATTGAACCAAATTTTACTCCATGATATTAACCATGTCTATCTTATTTTTGAAATTCCACTCACAGAATCGGTAAAATTATGTTTTATATGAATTTGAAACTTCACATAGGAGTTGGGTAAAAGACTGTGAAAAGTTAAATAAAATTTTTATATATCAAAAATTATTATAAACTGACTCCAATGAATTACATTGAACTTATATAGGTATTATGTATATATTTTGACCTATATAATATTTAAATAAAATAAATAACTATTTAAATAAAAATTCAATTTTAAACTATAAATCAGTGTTTTTCATTATTCATCAAAAAAGAAAGTTTTCAAAAAAATACCAAAAATTCACCCAAAGCTAATTTCGATATTTTGAATCCAAAAATGAAGTCCATTTAGAATGATATAATTTATAAAATTTCTAAAATTGGGTATTACTATTCATAACGGCTACTTTGATTGGTTGTGGAGTGTGTTAGAACTCGTAGTTGCGTACAACACATGCTACTGCATTATTCAATGTATTATTCAAAGAGAAGCGTACTGTGGAAGCATGAGGTGTAAAATTCTCCCCGTGTTAAAATAATTTTTTTCTCAAAATTTCTAGAATATTATGGTGTTAAAAGAATCAGGTTGTTCTTCATCATAAGTTCCTCAGGTTCCAATGTTTCCTCTTCCATATTATGGTTTCTCCATAGAACATTTACCAGACGAGTCGTTCGGTTTCTCAGCACATGTTCTCTTATATCAAGAATCACGACGAGCTCTTCGTAATATGATAGATCGAGTTCCAGTTCTACATCCCCAAAAGCGAGTACATGCATTGGGTCAGGCATTTATTTTCTCAACAGTGATAGGTGGAACACCTCGTGATCTTTGGAGAGAATTGGCAGCATTTCCAACCAGTAAGCTACAGCCCCAAATTCTTCTAGAAATTTTTAAAGGTCTAATGTACATAGGACATAATTTTCCCTTTTTATCAAACCGTATAACACCTTTCCATGGATATACCTTCAAGAAAACATGATATCCTACCTGAAATTACAAATCCTTTCTTCAGTTATTGGTATAGCTATTCTTCCTAAATTGAGATATATTGATGTGGGTTTGGATAACCTTCACCATTTCCATCATTTTCTCCACACGTTCTTGGCCTACGAGTTATCATTCACCAACATCATCCCAAAAGGTTGTTTTGCGACATCTCTTTCCATAGAACGCTTTATACGGTGCCATCCAAATACTTGAATGGAAGCTATTGTTATAGGAAAATTCTACCAAAGGTAAATAATGATCCCACGTACCCAGAATGTCAAGTGATCATGATCTCAACATGTCTTCTATGGTTTGAATTGACTGCTCTTATTGTCAATCAGTTTGGGGGTGGTAGGCAGTGCTCAAATGAAAATCTGTATCTAGGGATTTCTAAAGACTTTTCTAGAATCAGAAAGTAAAATGTGGATCATGATTAGAAACAATAGATAGGGGTACTCCATGAAGTATCAATGATTCATTAATATAAAGTCTTTCTAGACGTTCAAGTGGTAAATCCTCCCTTAATGCAAGAAAATGTGATGACATGTTAAGACGATCAACAATGACCCATATTTCATCGTTCCTTCTAGGATTCTTTGGTATTCCCATGATAAAGTCCATCGTAATATTATCCCATTTCCACTCAGGTTTGGGAAGAGGTTACATGAATCCTCCAGGCTATTGCCTTCCAGCTTTCACTTGTTGAAAAACCATACTTCTTGACAAAAAATTTTCAATCTCCCTCTTCATGTTGTCCCACCAAAAATATTCCTTCAAATATCAATACATCTTAGTGCTACAATGGTGTATAGAGAAATTGGAAATAATAGCATCATCCAACAATTCCCTTTTTAGATCAGGTATATTAGGAACACAAATTCTCTTCCCAAATTTTAAAATTCCATCTTCCTACACAAAGTCACTCAATATCCCATCATTCACATCTTTAATATTCTTTTTAAACTATTCATCACTAGTCAAATAACTCTTTAACCTATATATTAAATAAAGTTTGGCAACCATTTGAAGAATCATTTATGTTACACCTTCTGTGATGAATACCATGTCCATCTATACTAGATCCCTGATTATTGGATCCCTTTCAACTCTCATCTTGTTCAAAACACCATGATCCTTTCTTCTCAAAGCATCTTCCACCTTATTTGCCTTCCCCGTGTGGTAGTGTATCGTACAATCACAATACTTGAGTAGTTCGAGCCATCGCCTTTGCCTCATGTTGAGTTATTTCTGTGAGAAAATATATTTCAAACTCTTGTGATTGGTATATATCTCACATTTTCCCCATTGAGATAATGTCTCTATATCTTCAAAGAAAAGATTACAGCAGCTAACTCAAGACCATGAGTATGTTAGTTTTTCTCATTAATTTTTAGCTATCGTGATGCATAGGCAATAACCCTCTCATTTTGTATAATGACACAACAAAGACCTTTTTTTGAAGCATCACTATCAAAAACAAACCCATCATTCCCCGATGGTAGAGTGAATATAGGAGCATTGACTAATCTTCTCTTCAGTTCTTTGAAACATTATTCACAATATTTTTTCCAAACAAATTTAACCCCTTTACGTGTGAGCTTTGTTATGGGTTAGCCAATAAGACAAAATTCTAGATGAAACATTGATAATAACCTACTAAAATAATGAAACTGTGTACCTCGGTTATACTCGTTGTTGCTGACTATTCATGGGTCACTCTTGTATTAGAAGAATCAATAGAGATTATATCCGTTGAGAAAATATGGCCATGAAAATAAATCTCCCTATGCAAGAATTCACACTTTCTAACCTTCTTATATAATTCATGTCTTCTAATGGTGTTATGGATAATGCGTAAGTGATTTCCATGATCTTCTTAGCTTTTGTATTATTCAAAGATATTATCAATAAATACAACTACAAAATCATTGAGATATTCCTTGAAAAATATGTTCATTAGATACATGAAAACCGATGGTGAATTAGTCTGCCCAAAAGGAATTACTTTAAACTCTTAATGCCCGTACCTAGTTCGAAATGATGTCTCGGGAATGTCTTCCTTATTCATGCACAACTGATGATATCCAGATCGAAGGGCAAACTTTGAAAAATATTGAGTTCTATGAATTTTGACTAATAAATCATCAATGCGAGGGAGGGGATACTTGTTCTTTATTGTTATAGCATTGATCTCCCTGTAGTCAATGCACAACCTCATATATCCATATTTTTTCATAACAAAAAGGATATGGTATCCCCTTGGAGAAACACTAGGGCGAATAAATACTTTATTACTCAATTACTATAGTTGTTTCTCTAGTTCCACTAATACCACAGTTGAAATTCTATAAGGGGTCTTCGATATGGGCCTTGATCTAGGAATTAAATCAATAGAAAACTGAATTTCTCATTTTGGAGGATGTCCATGTAAATATTCTGGAAACACATCAACATATTCTTTAACAATAGGTACATCCTATATTTGAACATTCCTTTCCTCACACATAGTCATTTCATTCCCTTCCTCCCCAATAATTGAATTTAGTTGAGCTATTTGGGGTGGATTTAGATAAGAATTAGGTGGTGACGATTCTGCTCTAAAGATAAGGTGTTCCTTATCATCATCATCAAAAATAGTAACCTCTTTCTTCATACAATAAATTTTTGCATCATGGTCCGAAAGATAATCTATATTGAGGATTATATCAAATTCAATCATGGGTATGATGATGGGATCAGCAGATAAAGAACATTTATATGCCCTAATGGGAACTGATTCACAGAACATTGTAGCAATGATACAACCCTTAGGAGTTTTGACTGACAACTCCCTTGTTAAATAAAATTGAAAATACCTAATTTTCATAACAAACTGGGATGATATGAAGCAACGCGATGATCCAGAATGAAATAAAGAATTGGATAAACATGAGGAAACCATTAAATTACATGCCACAATGTCTTTCGGAGCGTTAATCTCAGCAGTAGTAATCACATAAGATTGGCATTGATCCCTTGGATTTTTCTGAGGTAATTTCCTCTGATGATTAAGACATTCATTCGCATAATGCCCCATCTCTCTGCAATCGTTTCATTGAACATCAGTAGCTTCTTTCTTCCCCTTACAATCATGAGTATGGTGGATTTTTTAACCACACTTGTAACAGAATCCCATTCCCTTCAAGAAAGTATTATGGTGTTTCTTCCCACATTTTCTGTAGCATGGATATTCAACTTTCCCCTTATTCCCCTTATTTCCATTTCTAGAGTGTTCATCTGATCTCTTATTCTGTTGCTTTGTTTTAAAGACATAACACTTAGAGAATTCCTTTTCATTCTTGATAGAACATGAGAAAATATATTCATACGATGAGAAGGATTATGAGACTAATGCTTGATAGAGAAACATTTTTAACCAATCAAAGAAACGATAAATATTACATCATGGGTTACGAATATAATCTGTACCATGCCTCGATAACCATGTAATGTTAGCCTCATACTTTGCGACATTCTCATCCTCCTTTTCCCTCAGACTCAGAAATTGTCTTTACATATCTTCTCGATGGTCACAAGAAAATTATTTTTCTATGAAAATCTCTTTACACTCCCTCCATTACATATTTTATACTTTATCATCTTCCTTTGCGTTTAGTATCAACGACAACCATTGATAAACATCTCTAGTGAGGTGATAAACTGCCTTGACAGCTTTTTCCCTTTCCCTACTCCCCAAACCCTGAAATAGTTTCTCTAGGGAACTTATCCATTTCTCAACTACTAATGTATTTGTACTCCCATTGTATGTTTGTGATTGTTTCCCCATGTAGTGGTCTAACATTGATCCTCCATGTTGTGGATCAGGGTGCTCCATATGGGTAAGGTTATTATTCATAACATGTGTGAGTTTCCCCAGTATATAGATATGTTGATCAGCATCAGTTGTATCACCAGCTCCACAATAATTATCATTAGTAGGAGGGAAATCCCTACATGGAGTGCATGAATTGATATGAATTTACATTCATTCCACTAGGATCCATTTCTAAAAAAATTCATAAACTAGATTAGATTATGAATCACAATACATAAATCCATACTTGTAAAACACTTACGATAAATTGAACAGTTTATGGATATAATCCATAATCATAAAAATGTTTTCTTTGAGGAAGAATATACCAATAATACATTCATAACAGTTCATCATGAAAATTAGAATTATCATAATCATATCCCCTGAGAGTGTCGTATCAAAGAGTGTAGCAAGGCCCATTATTGTGCACCAGTTGCCGTTCGAGTCTAGCTCAAAGAGGTGTTTTCGGCGTTTACACCAAGGTATATCTAGGCCATAGTCACCTCTACCTGCCCTTATCGAGAAAGGGATGTATTGATCATAAAAATCACAAAATATCTACAATATCAAAATTCTATGAAGTTATTCTATACTAATCCTCAAATTCCATCTTAGTTCTATGTTGTCTAATCAGAGTTTAAATAAATCTAGCTTCCATGGTTTGTATTAAACTTCCTCTGATACCAACTATAACGCCTCGACCCCAGTTAGACAGAGTCGGTGTAGTATTACATAACATTGTCATGATCACAAAAGATCAATTGTTGAAAGACCGATTAAATTAGTATCCTTGGAAACACTAGACACATTCGTAAGACTTACATTACATCATAATGTGAAAAACTACAACAACATAGTCTCCATAGTCCACAATAATATCCCCTCAGACTATCCCTTTAGGTCAGTCATAAAATACATATTCACATCCGAGAAAAAACAAAACATAGAATGGGGTGAGCTCAGATTCTCCTTAAGGATAACAATAGAGCAAAAACATTCATAAATGAGAACAATCATTTAAGACAATGTATAACAAAAACAAAGGCTTTTAAACCTGAACTTAATCATAATATGGAAAAAAATAAAATGAATTAATTCCATTTACTTATTCACATGGATATTCTACTATTTGAATAATCATATTTAATATCAATAACCACTTTCATAATAATGGAAGGCATAATGCCATACTATCATAACCACATAGTCAAGGCCTTGTGCCAAGACTACAAATAATATTTTTTCAAGGCCTTGTTCCAAGACACTAGTTTGTCTCACGATACCTACCGATTCATCGTGGAGCTATAGCGGGCTCCACCCATCACTTACTATGTCCAATGCATTCCTCATATGAACAGGTTTAAACATAACATATACATTGGTATTAAAAATAGCATAAGAAATGTCAATACTTTATCCATAAACCATGAATGGTATAAAAAAACATCCATAGTAAAAAATATCACAAAACCTTCAATACAATATGGATGTTTTGAATTATATTAAATCAACTTCAAATAATTTTAAAATCCATCAAAAGATGTTGACATTGAATATATCAAAACTGTTTGAGAGAAATATCACTTTTTTGAAATCATTTAAAAGTCACATAATTATAAAATAAATCATTTACTTTGAAAATATTATTATAAGCTTGTAAGGGAAGCCTCAATTATTTTATAAGGGTGGAAAATGGCCTCACCCACCGTATAAGTTAAAAAAATACATTCATACATTAATTTTGTCAAAAAGGTTAAACCAGACATTGTTTGGAAAAAACGGAAAGATTCCTTTATAAAAATCCTATAAAAAATCAAATAAGGGTATAAATGAATTTAACTCATATTATATTAAATATTTTGAATGTTTTTAAAAACATTTTTATGAAACATGGATTTGGATAATAAAGAGGTCCCAGTAGGTTTTTATGTATAAACATCCTCAGATAATCAAGAAATTGTGAAATAAACCCTTACCTTGTACTTTTCCTTGGTTGAGGGTAGGTTAAACTCCGGTATAATGGTGAAATAATTATTATTAAATTATAAAAGAATTTTATAAATTAATATTATTTCATATATGATCTTTTAATATTTCTTTGTTAATAATATTTTAGTATTATCGTCATTTCGGGTGTTTACTTACTCGTTTTCTATTATATGATTTTTATATAAGTCATGTCTATTTTGGATAGTTTTTATATTATATATATCAAGAATGAAATCAATCCTTTAAAAATTATTTTTAATCATCAAATTAAAATTTGTATTGAATAGATACGATGGGGAATGAATCTCATCGCGTTCATGGAGACGGTAATCCGTACGTACGCAAAAGCAACAATATCATTATTTTGATATTAAACAAATATATGATTGGATGGTATATCCTATATAAAAAATTATTGTAATTTTATATTGATTATTTACATCAATTAAACATCATTATTATACCCATCCAAATAATAATCTATTGAATAACAATTACCCCACGACATGGAGATGGTAATCCATACGTACACCCGTATGGTGACATTTCATTCAAAGGATAGATAGAATAATGAATATGGTTGTACCATATTTATAATAACATCAAATTATATATATAAGATACTAGAGTTATTATTTTATAATGTAAACAACAAAGAAAAAGGAAGTGGAAGAAGAAAGGAACTTGAAAGAGGGTGGTGAAATTATTACCTCATCTTCAGGTTCTTCCTCTTGGTTTGATCAAAAGGGATCCTTAAGATGGCTTTCTGACTAAATGAACGACTCTATGAATAAGAAAGGGAATATTAGAGGATATTTGGTTAGGGGTTTTCAGATCTAAAAGGCTTTGATGTTGTGAATTAGAGAGAAGCGGGGAGTGCCTTTTTATAAGAGGGGTGAGGGGCACTGTAGGAAAAGCTAGGAAATATTATTTTATAACAAAATCATTTTCGGTTTCTAATGGCTCAAAGTGAATTATTTAAAATATAAGGTGGTTATGGGTCTAAAACCACTCAAACAATAGGTTTTAGATTGGTTTGGGTCACTATTATACCATTATCGTCTAGATTTAACTCTCAGTTAATTAGTTTGACATTTACCATGTCTCTTTGTATTTTTATATTATATGGTTAATAAACTTACATTATACTTCCAAGAGAACCCCATGTGGTTCATAAATGATAAAAATATCAATATAATTGACCTTATTCAGATAATTATATTTTTAGGAATAGAATATCAATTAATAATATGATATTATTTTTAAAAACTCTTTTATGTCAATTTTGACAGTATTTGGTATTTCGCTTTTGATAAATTCATAACAACATTATTACTTCAAAAAAAATTCATTTAACCAACCCTAATATGTTATATTAACATATAATTTTAGTGTAATTCATAACAAGTCTCAAATTAAATTTATTTGGAAATTTATAATATCAATTATTTTAATATTTCATTAATTAGGTAATTATTGCATCATCACTGCTTATTAAATAAATTAAATAATTTAATGTCTAAAAAATATTAATGAAATACCATTACATAGGAAATATTTTTATCTTTCTAATAAATATTTATAGTTGAATTTATCTTATATATAAAACTATATTAAAATTTTTTTGGTTATTAAACTTTGATTTTAACTCTTTTAACTCTTCTTTAAATAAAATAATAATAAGTGTCCTAATATAAACCAAATGGACCAAAGAGGATCATATTTTATTCATAAGTTTGTTTTTGGTCGAATTATATTTATCCAATAGAATTATTACATGTGTTAGAGTAATAATAATATCATTTTCACCATTAATTACCCTATTTACTTTTAACCGTGGTAAATAAAAGTAACAAGTTACTATTCACTAGAAATTATTTTTATCTTATTGAACCACATTTTACTGCTTGATATTCACTGTGTCTCTATTATTTTTTAAATTCCACTCACATAAGTGGTAAAATTACGTTTTATGTGAATTTTCGACCTCTCCTAAGAGTTGGGTGAAAGATAGTGAAAAGTTCAATAAACTTTTTATAAATCTAAAATTATTGTAAACAGACTCCAATTAATTACATTGAACTTATATAGGTATTATGTATCTATATTTACCTAAAATAAATTTAATGAAAATAAAAAATTATTTAAATAAAAATTCGGTTTTAAACTATAACTCAATTGTTATCACTATTCATAAAAAAATTGAACGTTTTCAGAAAAACACCATAAAGTCACCCTAAGCTAATTTTGATATTCCGAACCAAAAAATGAGGTCCATTTTGAAATATAAAATTTATAAAATTTCAAAAAGTGGTTATTACTATTCATAATGGCTACTTTTATTGGTTGTGGTGTGTGTTAGAACTCGAAGTTGCATACAGCACACACTATTGCATTATTCAATGTATTATTCAAAGAGAAGCGTACCATGGAAGCATGGGGTGTTACAATCAAAAATGAAAAAAATTAATATTGCATGACCACCTTGTTCTTTTCACAACCACTATGGTAAATCTATTCAAAAATAAAAAAAATTTTGTACTTTTTTTAAATTCAAACAAATCATTATATGATACAATCTATGTTAACGAATGTCATAGAAAATTCACCTTACTATTGGTATGAGGGGAGATTATTTCCTCTTATCTGATTATAAATAAAAATGTTAATTATAAAAAGTTAGGGACCTTGTTTTCAAATAAAATAATTTCATATCAATATAATATATACTTGGTCTAACATGACATTTAGAAATTAGTGACCTCATCAATTGAGGGTTAGTAATATAAACATTTGTACAATGGCGTGGTCAGAAAATCAGTTATATCACACATAATTATCCCAAGGTTATCTCAACATTTTAAGGATAGATAATAGATTTTAAGGGTCATAAAAAATAACATTATTTACAATGGGAACTTATTATTTTTCTTTAAGATATATTCATCAATGGTTTCTATGAAATTATAAATTGAACCATGAAGAACAATAAAACTATCAGAATGATTAATTGATTAATCATTTCAAATCTTGAATCATTATGGAATAAAATTAAATTGAAAAAATATATATTAATTTATATATTTTATATTTGAACTTACAAGCGTAAAAAATTAATTATCCACCACTTGAGGTTCATATGAATTAACATTTCATCAGAAAACAGTCCCCAAATAAATAATATGAAACGGAAACGGACACCACTATGGATAAATTGGAAAAATAAATAAATATAATCATTTATATCCCTAGTACAATTAGAATAAATCAATCATGGAAAATTTGAGACAATACCTGAAATATTAATTCATATGAACCTCAGGTGGTGGATAAAATAAAAAAAATTGAACAATGGATGTTCCCTGAAGAATGTAGCACAAAAATTTAATTGATTAATTTAAATGATCCATTTGGGTCTGTTAGATTACGTTGAGACCATACCACTTAAAATAGATTCCACATAACATTGTTATTACAATAAATGTAATTAAAATTAACTTCTTTTAGTTAAAATATATTTAATACCAATATATACAGGAAAATAATAGCATATAATACATTCATTCAATAGCTATCCATTATCATCTTATTAAAATATACATGTTTATGTTTTCACTATCAAGCCAATGATATTCCAGTTCATCAATGAAAAAAATTATTGATACATAATAAATTTAAAATGAAATTTAATTTTTTTATTTTAGATGTAAAATCACTTGATGGTGAGTTTTAATACATATTGCATGAATAATGAGGTATATATACAATTTGAAATTCCTTCAATCAATCTACGAGAAATCCCCCATTTATTAAAAAATAATTAGTTATTGTTTTTTCCCAAATTATATTAAAAGATATTAAATAACCTAATAAAAATGTTTCCATAAAAATTATATTGGGTAATAAAGAATAAAAAACTTTCCTAATACTCTATAAGTAATCATCCACATTTTCACATGATTTTTTTATTTCTAATATACATGAGTGTAATAAAAATATTAAACCACATGTTGTTCAAGAAATTCATAGGGATAATATAAATACTATGAAATTGATATTTGGGGAGGATGTTGTACAACAATTACACATACAAATATACTCATATTTAAACTATAATCTAGAAGAGTTTAAAGAGATATCATATGAATAATATTTAGAGAAGATATAATTTTAATTACACTCTAACAATCCCCATAATAGTATATGACTTAATGTATGAGATATATAATTTTTTTTTTATTTTCTCAAGTGAAACCCAATATATATACATTGTGATATCTACGGGCATCCACCAGAATCCCATTTTCCATTATAATTCTGATGATATTTCAATGTACCACCAAAGATTTTTTAATTATCATTCTTAATAAATTTATTCCATTATGCAATTCATTGATATTTATAACTTATAAAACCTCCATTTATGATCATTAATGACAAAAAAAACTTATCTCAATAAATAAAAATCATAACACTCAAATTTCAACTAGAATCAAATCTAAAAGAGTGTTACAATCACCTATATTAATTAATTTATAAAATCATGAGATATTATAAACATTTACTATAATTGTTTTAGTCATTATACTCACAAACAAATCATCCAATAACCCTATCCAAATTATATTCATTAATACATCATTATCTCATTTTTTTAATTTCCCAAAAGGCTAATTGAATTTATGTTTCATCACTCTATTCTAAAAGAACATTGTCATTGAAATCCTCATTTTCTTGAAACTTAGCACCATAGATGACCTATACACTACATTTTGAATCATTATTAATGTTACTATAAATATAATAAGTATATAATGTATTAATTACTGAGGATGTGACCGTCCAATAAAATGAAATAAGAAATAAAATCATTGGAATAAAAAAAATTCTTTTCGGTTTAATATTTTATATATGTAGGGAGATACATTTACTAGAAAAATCTATGATTTAAATAAATATCATTTTTAACATAAATTTGAGGATTAGTAATTTTTATTATTTGTTTGAAACAGTTGAAAATTTTTATTCACTATATAATATATTACACATACCACGTGTATTACATTAATTATTAACTATTGAACAAATAACCCTAATAAGGGGTGAGATGAAACAATAGGTAGGTTTATACATAAATGACATCATTCAATGATTATAAGTGAACACAAGATAATAATATGGGCATAAAAATGTATTGACTGAGCTTGGAAATAAAATATAAAATTTGAACCCAATAACACATGGATAATGCGAAAAGTGTATGATTTTATATCATAATGTAAATTAATCTATGTCACAAGATTTCAAAATCTTATGTTTTTGAGAACAACACAATTAATGATATAATTAACATATGTTAATTTTCACCCACAAAACCATCAACACATTTTTTACATAGTTCAATTATGGAATATGTTTATTCCTTAGTAACATGAATAAAATCTCAGAAGATAAAACTTTTTAACCAATCTTTTAGAGGTCTATATAATTACAGGCTCACCCATCACATTGTATAATATTGATTTATATGTTTTCCACATATAAATTATTCAAAATATCAGTAAAATCAACAATAATATAAAAATTATTTGAGTTTAATAATTATTTTGGATGAAACATATATAAAATGTATGGGGAAAATTATCAATGGATTAAAAATAACATAGAACTGATTAAAAAATGATCCATTGAAGAAAATTCCTATATATGGGAAAAAAACCTTGAAAAAAATCATTCATAGTACAGTACCACAAAACTAAATATGATATAAATTAGATTGATATAGCAATGTTAAATCATTTTTAAAAAACAAGTATCTTCTAAATTAGAGGCTATTTATTGAACAAAAAATTCATCCAGATTATTATATTTTGATATAAAATGTAAAAATGGATAGAAATTTGTAAAATCTATTTTATAAGAACAATTATTTCATTTCTATAAAAATTAATTTAACAATCCATTATCAAAAATAATTTTAAAAAAGTGCATGTGGAATCATTTAAAAAATCTTAATATGAATAAAAAATAATTGTTACATGAATGTGATATAATGGTTTACAATTATGAACTGAAGAGTAAAAGACAAATCAATGATAATGTTGAAGAAGAAACCCCCTTTTAAAAATATAATTTTTAAAAAACAATATATTAAATTTACTAAAAAATAAAATTTTTGAAATTGCTTATGGATACATATATGATAAATTGGAAATAAAATTGACATGGAATTTTTAATATCAAGGGAAATAATTCATAAGTAAATAAAAACATGTTAATAGACTATAATACATCCTTTATATTAAGGAAAATTATTCTAAAAATAGTTTTTTAGTGGGGGATACGACAAATAGAATGATTTCAATCAAAATTAATTCACAAAAGATTTAAATAGATGAATTCATATTAAAAAAAATGAATAATCTCTATATGATCAATTATAACATAGGAATAAAATTATTGTAATGAAAAACCACTTTTATTTTTTTAATAATATTAATTATATTATAAAAAAAGAGAATGAATGGATGTGGAGTTTCGAATATTAAAAATAATTTATGATCATTGATTTGAAGGGCTAATATTTACACAATACAAAAATACATTATTTCAAAATCTGTAATAATATATTAGTAATGGATGATATATATGGAAACACATACATCTTTTGAAATTTTGAATTCATAACTCCATGATAGAACTATAAATGAATAAAATAATGAATATAATAATATGTAAATGAATCATTGTTCAGTTATTTTTTAGAGCTCTATAAATTCCCTTACAAAGAAAACATGGGTTATAATAAGAAAATATATATATCAAAGGGTAGAAATTGTGTGATGAAATCCTTATATGTAATATAATCAAGGATGTATGAATCGTTTGATAATGAGATTACATAGAATAATTTTGAAACCAAATAATTAAATGAGGAAATAAATATAACATTGGGTAGTGTTACTAAATCATACAATAATATATTTCAATTTGACAGTCTGGATTTTAGTAGATGGAATATGTTTTATTTTCCACATATCATTTATCTATATTCTTTCAAGGCATACAATAAACATCTAAAAACATTAAAATAACAATATTAGGTACCATCAGTTGAACCCCATCAATCTAAATTGAACATAATATAGTGCATAAATAATCTTAATCTATTTATTTATTATATATTTACTTAATATGGTCTATCTAAAATAGAATCAAAGGCATTTTATATTGATAATTTTTATAATAGAATATGGTATGAAAATAATCTGTGGAATAAATAATACAAAAAATTCATAACAAAATAATATTAATTGATTAGAATTTAATATTAATAATAATATTGTTATTTCCAGATCATCAATTATACCATGTTATTTCATTATCCACAAATATAGTTAGAGAGAATGAAAGCAGAAAACACTATATCAATATTGGTGAGTACAGATAAGGAATCCTATATTATTCTTAATATAATAGGGTAATTATATTATTTATATGATTTTAATTCTATGAATAATATTTTATGTGGCTTGAAAAATTAAATAGATTCATGATTATTAACAAACAATATTACATCATTATGGATGTATTATGTATATTATATGAATGATATTATTTAGGGTGTCTTTGTCGAAAGAATAGAATAAATATAGGATATTGATTTAATATATAAAATTCATGTATAATTATTATAGAAATGTATGTATATAGATGTATTTAGTTTATATATAGAATAATAGGATTAATATGATATCTTATGTAGTAAGTAATATTCACATTGATATCATGAAGATTATCTTAAAAGAATCCTTTAAGATAATGATATTATACTCAATAATTGATTCAATATGATAATAGAAATGATTTAGGATTATAGGATGATATGAATTTAAATGTTTTATTATTTTCTTCAATGTAATAGATGTAGTAAGATGAGGTTATCTGTCCCATTCCATAAACTAAGAAGGGGAACATTTGTGAATACTTCTATGCTATTTAATGATATCAATAAAACATTACAGGCTTAAATACTAAAAAAATTAAAAATTATGGACTATGAGGTGTTTTTTTGACAAATATTCAAAACATATTTCAAAATAAAATTCAAATACGATGTAATTCATTTCTTCTCATACTTTAACTTTTATCATTTTTTAGTTTATTTAGGGATAAATAGTTTTTAACTAAGAAACGTGAACTCTACTAAACATCTTATATAAAACCACATGAGAAATTTGTGAGCATGGAAAAAATATAATATTAATTTAACGTAACTAAATTAAGAAAAAACAATATTATGGTTAATATTAAAAAATTTACAATTTAAAAAATACTATTTTTTTTTGAAAAATAATGTCTTCACCATTATGTGTTCTCAATATTATTTACTTCCTATTACCAATTTAATGAGTCATAATTTATTTAAATATATTACTCACAAATATACTATATTAAATACTTATATTAATTTTATTTTTTCATATAGGTAAGAAATATACCTCATTAATTAAAAATGCATTGAAAATAATTGTTTTATATTAATCATGGTACTTAACATTAAACCTTGTAATCATTCTGTTGATCCGTCAAATTAAACTAACAATATTTCATAATTTGTTAATATTGATCTAAAAATATAATATCTATTATATTATATTTAATATCGATTAGTGATTAAAAATAATTTTTTTCTAAAAGTGAATATATCATTTTTGGAGTAAAATATTATTAATATTCGAAAACATTATTCATGAGATTTGTAAATACATCGTAGTACTATAAATTTTTTTTATTTAATTAATTTTTTTTATTTTATTGAGATTGGTTTTACAATAATTTAAATACAATATTTTTTATTATAATTTCACAATAGTAGAAATTTCGATATTATCAATATTTTCAAAAATTCCCCAAAAATAAATAACCTACAAAAAGGTCCCTAAAAATATACTAATATATTTCTCTCATTATAAATGTAAAATGAAATTTGTTTAAATATATTATATTATATTAATTTATAAATATTATTTTAACATTGTAAATATAATGTAATCATTTTTTATACAATATAAACTTCCTTTTTGATTAAGATTCAATAAGCGGTCTATGAATAATTTCATATAATAAATAAATTATGAATTTAATAATTTTAGGTGTATATAAAATATTTTTTAGAAATACATATATCTATATATATTCATAACATCTAAAGATACATTATGTTGAAGTGAGAGTCAAGGTTGGTGATTGAACTAGCATATATCTCAATGAAACTTCAATGGATATGAATATCCATCAAATGTAATTTTAATTATATTACAATTTTTAGAGATCATATTGTTATTGAAAAAGAGAAAAAAATAATTATGATACATCGCATATGATAATAGAAAATGGATCCTAATTCTGAATAGTCTATCTACTTGATGTCTTTTTGATATATGTAGATTTTAAAATCTGGTAACATCCTTTTATAACAATTATATTAAATATTTTATAATAATGGATAAAATGTATTTGAAAATACCATTATATAATTTTTTCAATATGTTTCACTTAGTAAAAGTTATTGAATCAATATTTACCAGAGGAATATACATTTTGAAATCACTTTTTATTACATTATCACGCCTCAAATAAATTACTTTTTAAGAATTTTTAATGTCATATATTGGGAGTAATTTCAGTAGAAACATTATAATTAACCATAATCTGGTTTTTGATTATGGAATCATTTTTTATATGGAGATTGATTTTCTTTTACACAACATTTCATCATCCCTTCGAAAAAATGTTTTAATTTATTCATAATAGATTATGAATAATATTTTTCTTCCATAAACCAATAAAAATAAATTTATTATGGATGTAAGAATAATAACACAATGTTTTTTATTTAATATTCAATATAAAGTATTTCAGAAAATACACAACCTAAAAGATAATAAAATATATAGTTATTTTATATACATTAAATGAATTTATTTCATTGGATTTTCCTTTTCCTAATATTTCTGGAAGTTATTGGTTCTTATTTTTCTTATTATAAATTTTTTTAGGGAGTTGATTTTTTAAATTATTTATTTACCTCTAATTGCATCCTAAAATTATTTAGCATATCTTTATCCGTTGCACTGTTTTTAATTAATATTTATATCCCTAACTATAGAATATGCACATCCATTTAATAATTTTTTACATTTCTTAATTGTATCTTTATTTCATGTAACAAAATAGATATTGTTTCTAAAAATACCCTTTTCACATTACCATCCATGAGACATTATCCTTATATTCTTTGGTGTGTTTCTATATATTAATTTATTAACATAGAGAATTATATTTATTGGTAGTTTGTTTCCCATAATCACAAGGTTTATTTCAATATATCACATTCTTATATATTGTTTATTTAGGTAATCACAATATTTTCCATCATTCCCAAGGACTATTCAGTTTATAGTCATTTTTAAAACCAAATAGGGTTATCAAGAGTGATAAAAAAATATAATTATAAAAATATTTTCATAAAATTTCATATTAAATATTAACCTCCATTTTTCATATTTTTATACTATTATACTAAAATAATATTCTTTTACATCAAATTATATCACTATCAGTCTGACCTTTATCATTATTGATTCAATGTTTAGTACTTTGTTTAGATGTTTCTCAAAATTTTCATCCTAATAACATTATATAACATATAAATTAATCATTCATTTTGGTTTATAAATTTCTTGAAATTTAACATTTTATGTCTTATTAAGTGTCAAACCATAGTACAGTTAGGAATTTTGTCATGAATGAAGTGAAAATATAGTTAATTCTAAGTCATTACATTCTTGGGTTGTTAAAAACTGTTTAATTTATTTTAATGATTGTATATAGTTATAATATCCATAATGAGATGAAATTAAATGTATAAGAATATATAATATAATCCATAATTTTAGAATGTTATCTTATACAAAGACATATCACTATTATTTAATCTTAATTTTTCTTATCCTACTCACCATAATTATCAACATTACCTCATATAACCTAAATTATTTTATTGGCCTTTATGATTATAATAAATGCAACTATTTTAAAACATAAATTATACTCCTCTAACATCTTCATCTCAATAGGTATTTAAACTATACATAGATAAAATCTTCATTAAAAAGGTATGTGACTATCTTTTTACACTATAGAATTAAAATATTTAATTACAAAACAATCACATGATCATTAATGATTAGTGTTTTATAAAATTTGGAGAAACAATTAACCAATAAATTTGAAATATATTCCAAATGAGGGTAATTATTACATTTATCATAGTGACATTATAATACATAATAGGTATTCGACATCCCTTATTAATTTTCTACTCACAATTATATTCAAAAGAAACCACACATATTATACTCCATTACTAGAGGAAAAAAGAAATATAATAATTTTTGTTCTTAAACACTCAAAAAGGTTTTTTATAAATGATATCAATCAAAATATCATAGTTTATAATAATTTAAAAATAAAGGTATGAAAATTTTGATAAAGAGAAGGGTCATAAAATGTAGAATTCATTTCCAATTAGACATAGATCATAAAAATTTGATGAAGAAGGAGGGATTATCTTAATGAAACTCGAATCAATGGATCTTTTAATTTTAAAATTATAACTAGAATATAATTCATGACATCACTAAGATAATTCATCCTTCAATCCCAAGACTATAATTATATGGTATAAAATTACCCAATGTGAATTATGTACTCTCTATAATATTATACATGACATATCACAAGTTATAATGAATTACAAAATTTATTGGTGGGATATATAATTGTAGGACAACCCACCACATCATTCTATGAACATTCATTAGGGTTCCACCTAGAAAACATTCATAATTTACTCAGTTAATTATAAACATGAGAATGATAATTAATTAATGAGTATTTATTCAAAATATGAACATTAACCATACATAAAAATTAGGTTATTGGTTTATAAATAAAAAATCTCCCAATTCCATATGAAATATGGAAGAAAGATATCGTATATGGAAAAATATTCTTGTTACAAGAATTCATTAGATTTTACCAAATAATAGATTATGTTCCACAACAACCTCCTGAAAAAATATAGTAATTAAAAATAATAGAATATAGACCCCAAGTACCTCATCCAATAAGTCTTGTGATGAAGACTATCAATTTGTGTATAAAAATATCAAATATATGGGAGGAATTACCCTCTATAATAAATCATTATCAGGAAATAAGATAAAACCACACCTAGAAACTCTAGAAAGTATTATATAATAAAACTAAAGCCAACCACCAATTATTGTCAAAATATATAAATTAAAAATAATTGACTCCAATATAACAAAATGTAATATCATATAGTAGTGACATAAATGTGTCTCAAAACCCCAAGATTGTAATATCAAACTCGGTCCCCAAATTACTCATTCACATTAGGGAAACTGTAAATATGTATATATAAAGGCTGAGAAAAAGATGTATAATCAGTGTGGATAGAATGATTTTCACAAATACACATGTGAAAAGATCACGTTAATGCAAAAGTGAAAACAAAACACAATAAAAATGGACCTAAAATCCATACTTACCATCATTGAATCAATATAGATCACTAACGAACTTGAACGTTATTGAAAACACAGTGATCACAAAAAAATGTACAATTATTAATGATGTCATGCTTGAGTGTGTGTTTATAGACATAACATAAACACACATGGTTTTTTGGTTTCAGATTTTACCCAACATATGAAATCACATGTACCAAAATATCAAACATCACATCACCACTACCACACCATGAATCATCCATCAAAACTACCAATACCACTATTTTTAACACACAACACAACCGCCACACAATCCACACGATTCCAAATTTAATTAATCATTCACCACTTTTTTGATATTACAGGTTTACAATATCCTATAGTTAAAAATCCACATCCTTAACAATTCCATAACATGTTCATTTATTCTTTTAATTTAATCCATTTACCGTACATAATTTTTTAACCCATTAATATTCATTTAACACATCATAATTTATTTTATCACTTACATAGTTACTAATTAATCCAAGCCATGTCACAACAGGCCCAACACCTGACCATCACCACAACCCCTTTCATCAATAATCATTAACCAACCACATTACATAAGTCATATCGATAAAAAAATATACATTTCATATCAAATCAACATCTCATAACTAAACCACATCACATGATAACCACACATCTTCCCCACTACACACCATAAAAAATCCACTACACAATCAATGAAAACCTTGTCATATATCTTCCTACATCACATCCTTAATGAACATCCACTACATCAAAAGACTAAACACAAAAAAAAATATTGAACATAACCTCTTTCTAAAAATGGAATGCAACCAAAAAATGATACACAAAAAAAATTACACATAAGTGGAACACATTAAATCTTAGACATTTAATTCAAGGGATTCAATTTTGTTTCTTCCATATTTACCATGGCTATTATCATGAAAACCATGATCCATAGAAAACTAATTATTATCAAAATATGCATTCCTCGTAATTTTATCTAGGGTTTTCTAAAAAAAGTAGGATAGACCTCAACACATATTACATACTGTGAAATCAATTTTCCCAATATATGTTATTTTTATCAAGGAAACAACTTAACATATTATCATAAAAAACAAATAGAGAAATAATAAATCATTTAGGTTCTCCCCATAATCAACAATTTAGAACATTAAAATTATTTATCATTTTTACGTACATAACACATTTATAAGATAAAATAAGGATTAACTCAATCAAAAAAGCTTCCCAATATCATTGTGCACCATTGGGACTATAAGAAACAAACACCCACAATAACCATACCATGAATTTATAGATGATGCGATACCACATTAAGGGACCATAAAATATAGAAAAACAATTCCCCAAATCAAATACCATAACTATAAAATGAATTGACAAAATAATTACATAAAAGAAAAAATAATAAAATGATAAAATCATACCAAATAATTCCTACTAATAACCATGGAAACCATTGGATCAAGGAAAGGGAAGATGGCCTGTAATGCCTCCCGAAATTTCATAGGGTTCCACATGAACCGATATATAGAAAGATAGTATAATGAGAAATGAATCATTTGTATTATTTTTATAAAAAACAAGTTACTCTCCTAATATAGTCCATAAATTATATGTTTACACCCGAATATACCCATGACAATAGAACAATATAAAAAATTCCGAATTCTTGTAAGAAAACACTCAATAACTCATTTTCTTAAAAAAGACATGGATCCCCATGAAATAATAAACCAATAATGTAAAAAACCATATAATAATGTAAAAAATCATCACAATCTACACCTCATCTGCAAACGAACAAAAAACCAGATAACATTACATCCCTTAAAACAAAAAATACTCTATAATTACCATTTTATGACATAAAAATCCTATAAATGATTTTATAAAACACCAAAAACCACATAACCTCCACTAAAATTCATTGACCACTATCCAGATATTAAACAATCAATGATATAGTTCGGGGAGGTGAGGACCATTGTATTATATTTGATACACCCCAATCTTCCACGGTACGGTTCTCTTTGAATAATACAATACTGTGTGTTTTACCCAACTTCGAGTTCTAACACAACACAAACAATAAAACTAGCTGTTATGAATAGAAATATATTCTTTTTTATATTTTATAAATTTTATATTTCAAAATGGACTTCATTTTTGGATTCAGAATATCGAAATTATCTTAGAGTGAAATTTTGGTATTTTTCTGAAAACTTTCAATTATTGATGAATAGTGAAAACACTGAGTTGTAGTTCAAAACCAAATTTTTATTTAAATAATTTTTTATTTATTTTTATTTATTTTATGTTAAAATAGATACATAATACCAATATATGTTTAATGTAATTCATTGGATTCTATTTATAATAATTTTAGATATATAAAACATTTGTTGAACTTTTTACCGTCTTTTACCCACCTCTTTTCGGAGCATTTTCATATTTATATAAAACATAATTTTACTATTTCTATGAGTTTAATTCCAAAAATATGAGAGACACGGTTCATATCTGTAATTAAAATGCGGTTCAATAAGATGATAATAATTTTTTTGGGAATAGTAACTTTTTTACTTTTATTTACCACAGTTAAAAGTAAATTGGGTAATTAAAGGTAAAAATCATATTATTATTACCATTAAACATGTACTAATTATAAGGATAAGTATAATCAGACCAAAAAATCATTAGGAATAATATATTAACCTCTTTGGTCTACTTGAATTAGATTAGGAGATTTATTATTATTTAATTCAAAGAAGAGATAAAAGAGTTAAAATCAATGTTTAATAACTCAAAGATTTTTAATATATAGTTACACATAAGATAAACTCAAATATAAATATTAATTATAAAGATAAAAATATTTCCTAAATATTTGTGTTTTAATTATATTTTTTAGACATTAAATAATTTAATTTATTTATGACACATTGATGAAGCAGTAATTATCTAATTACTTAAATATTAAAATAATTGATATTAGAAATATCCAAATAAATTTAATTTGATAATTTTTATGAAATAAAATAATTTTATAGGTTAATATGATAGATTAGGGTTGGTTAGATTAATTTTTATTGAAGTAATAATGATGTTATGATTTTAGCAAAAACAATATACCAAATAGTGTCAAAATTGATATAAAGAGTTTTTAAAACAAATATTATATTATCAATTGGTATTATATTCATAAAAATCTAATTTTTGTCAAAAAGACTTATATAATGATATATGTATCATTAATGAACCACTTGGGGTTCTATTCAAACTATATAGTATGTTTATTTACCATATAATACATAAATACAAAGAGAAATGGAAAATGTCTAACTATTTAACTAAGAGATAAATCTACAATATAAGGTTAATATAGAGACACAAACATATCTAAAACATGTTGGTTGTGTAATTGTAGACCCATCCCCACATTATCATTAATATAATATATTTTGGATCCATTAGAAACCGAAAAATTATTTTATTATAAAATAATATTTCTAGCTTTTCCTAAGGTTCCCCTCACCCCTCTTATTAAAGGACACCCCCCTTCTCTATAATTCACTCCTTCAAAGCCTTTTTTCTCGGCCATCCCTGGAGAAAATACCCTCTCAACTATCCTACCATCATCCTAGAGGATTTACTTTAGTCATAAAGCTATCATATGGAGCCCTTTTGATCAAATCAAATGGAAGAACCCGAAAAAGAGATAAATATTTCATCACATCTTTCATGTTACTTTCTTCTTCCACATCCACTTTATTTGTTGTTTCCATTCTAAAATAACAAATTCAGTATCTAATATATAATGTTTTGTTATTATAAATATGGTACAACCATATTCATTATTCTATCCATCCTTTGAATGAAATTTCACCATACGTGCGTACGTATGGCTTACCGTCTACACGTCGTGGTGTAATTGTTATTCAATGCATTATTATTTCGATAGGTATATTAATGATGTGTAATTTATGTAAATAATAAATATAACATGATAATTTTTCTGTATGTTTTTAATACCATCCAATTATATATTATTTTAATATCAAAATAATGATATATTCGCTCGTGCGTATGTACGGATTACCGTCTCCAAAAACGCGATGAGATTCATTCACCTTTGTATCCATTAAAGACTAATTTTCATTTTATGATTAAAAATAATGTTTAAATAAATGATATAATTCTGAATACGAATAATATATATCCCATCCATAACAAGTATGACTCACATTAAAAATAATAAAAAGTAAAATGAATATTTTACCACCTGAAATGACGATAATACTAATATATTATTAACAAAGCATTGTTAAAAGAAAATATATGATATCATATTAATGTATATGATTCTTTTATAATTTAATAGAAATTATTTTACCATTATGCAGGAGTCTAACCTACCATACACCAAGGAAAAGTACAAGGTAATGGTTTTTTTCAGAATCTCTTTATTATCCGAGGTTTTTTTTATGTAAGTATCTACTGGGATATCATTATCATCAACATCCATGTTTCATAAAAATGTATTTCAAAACATTTTTAATATTTACTAGACTATTGGTTAAATTCATTTATAACCTTATTTGAATTTTTATAAAATGGTTTGAATGGAATCATTCTGTCATTTTCCAAACAAGGTACTTTGTGAGATTTTCGACAAAATTCACATAAGAATGTTTTTTTAACTTATACTGTGGGTGCAGCTATTTTCCAAAATTATAACATCATCAAAGCTTCCTTTAAAATCGTATAATAATATTTTAAAATATAATTTTCTTCTTTTTTAATTACATGACATTTAAATTATTTCAATATAGAAAGAGATATTTCTCTAAAAAGGTTTTGATTTCATCTATGTAGACATCCTTTGATAGATTTTAACTTTGTTTGAAGTTGATTTATTATGAAAAAAACATCCATATTTTATTTATGTTTTTGTTATATGCTTCACTATAGATGTGTTATTTAATACAATTCATGGTTTATAGATAAATTAATGACATTTTGTAAGCTAGTTTTAATAAGAATGTTTCTGTTATGTTTAAACCTATTCATATGTGGAATTCATTGAACTTAGAAATTGACTGGTGGAGCCCGCTATAGCTCCTCGATGCATCAGTGGGTCTCATGAGACAAACTAGTGTCTTGGAACAAGGCCTTTTCAAAAATATTATTTCATGTATTGACACAAGGCCTTGACTATGTGGTTATGAAAGTATGGCATTATGCATTCCATCATTATGAATGTGGCTATTGATATTTCATGTTGTTATTCGACTAGTAGAATATCTATGTGAGTATGTAAAAGAAATTATTTTTATTTAAATTTTCCCTATTATGATGAAGAGTATGTTGAAAATGATTTTTTTTTAGTTTTATGCATTTCCATAAATGTTTATACTTATTTATGAAATCATCTTCTATATTGTTATCCCTACTGAGCATCTGATCTCACCCCTATCAATGTTTTATTTCACCAAGAATGAAAAGAAGTATATTATGACTGAACTGCAGGGGTAGTCTATGGGATCTCAATGTTTTATATGGAAACAATGTTGTTGTAGTTTTCCATTTTATGATGTAATGTACACCTTATGAATGTATCCAGTACTTCCAAGGCTACTAAACTAATCATTCTTTCGAGACATGATCTTTTGTGATAATGCCAATAATACACAATAATGCACTATCACAGATGTACCTAGGGGTAAAGCCCGAAAATACCGATTTGATCTAGACTCGAACGGAAACTGGTGCCTGACAACAGGCCTTGCTATGCTCTTGGTTACGACACTCCCGGGGGATATTCTTAGGATAATTCTCATTTTCTTTACAAGCCACTATGAAGGGTTTATGAGTATATAATTCCTTAATGAAAACCTTTTTTTATGATTTTGGATTATATCCATAAACTATTCCATTTATGTTATGTGTTTTACAAGTTTCAAATTATATATTTACATTCTTAAACAAATATACTTTATGACCTTGTATAGAAATAGAGCCTAGTGGAAGGAATGGAAACTATATCAATTCACACACTCCATGTGAGGATATCCCTATAACTCACGATAATTATAGTCGAGGTGGTGATATAACTGGTGCTGATCAGCTTATCACCATATAGGGACAACTCACTCAGGTTATGAATAATAACCTTACCCATATGGAGCACCCCGAACCACAACATGTAGGATCAATGTTATACCGCTTCATGAGGAAACAACCACCAAAATTCAATGGGATTAAAAATCCATTAGTGGCTGAGCAATGGGTAAATTATATAGTGAAAATATTCCATGCCTTAAGGAGTAGTGATAGGGAAAAAGTTGTCATGGTAGTTTACCGCCTCACTAGATAGGATGATCAATGGTTGTCATTGATTCAAAACACAAAGGAAGATTTTGATGTATCAAATATGTATTGAATGGAGTTTAAAGAGATTTTCATAGAAAAATACTTTCCTCGTGACCATTGAGCAGATATAGAAAGGAAATTTTTGAGACTGAGGCAAAAAGAGGATTATAATGTCGCAAAGTATGAGGAGAACATTAATAGGTTAGCGAGGTATGCTGGATATTATATATGTACCCTAAGAGGTAATGTTGATCATTTCGTAGATGGGTTTAAACTATTTCTCTATCCAGCATTAGTCTCACAATGCTTCTCATCGTATGAAGATATTGTCTCATGTGCTATTAAGATAGAAAAATAATTATATATGTCTTATAACTTTAAATAAAATGAAGAGAATAAGAGATCTACCGAACACTCTCGAAATGTAAATAAGGGGAAGAATGGAAACGTTTAATATCCATCCTACAATAAATGTGGGAAGAAACACCCTGATACATTCCTAAAGGGAATGGGAGTCTATTACTAGCGTGGTGAAAAATTCCATAAAACTCGTGATTGAAAGGGGAAGAGAGAGGCTGTCGATGTTGAATGCTACAGTTGTAGGGAAAGGGGGCATTATGTGAATGAATTTCCTAAGCATTAGAGAAACTTTCCTCAGAAAAGTCCAAGGGATCAAGGAAAAGATAATGAAATCACTTCTATTGAGGTTGAAGCTCATAAAGACATGTTGGTAGGTAATTTAAAGGTTTCCTCAAGTTTATAAAATTATTTATTTGATTATCGATCATCGAATGTTTTCATATATTCCCATTTGTTTTAAGAAAATTAGATATTTCTAATTTGATTTAACAAGGGAGTTCTTAGTCAAAACTCTTAAGGGAAGTAACATTGTAACAAAGTTTTGTGAATTAGTCCCCATTAGGGTATATAAATTTTATTTATATGATAATATCATCATCTTATAATCCTCAGTCTGGATTGGTTTTTGGGCCATGATGCAAAAATTTATTTTAATAAGAAGGAGGTTACTATTTTTGATCGCGATGATAATGAAAAACTTATCTTCAGAGAAGAATCATCACTACATAATTCTTATCAAGATCCACCCTTAGTAGCGCAACTAAATTCAATTATTGTGGAGGAAGATAATGAAATAACTGTGCGTGAGGAATGGAATTTTCAAATATAGGAAGTATCTATTGTGAAAGAATATGTTGATGTGTTTCCAGATGATTTAACTGGACGTCCTCAAGAACGAGAAATTGTGTTTTCCATTGATTTAATTCCTATATCAAAGCCCATATCTAATACCCCTTGTATGATGGCCACTGTGGAATTAGTGGAACTAAACAATCAACTAGACGAATTGAGTAATAAGTTATTTATTTTCCATAGTTCTTCTCAATGGTGAGCCCCTATCCTTTTTGTTAAAAAGATAGATGGATCTATGAGGTTGTGCATTGACTATTGGTAGATAAATGCGAAAACAATAAGAACAAGTATCTCATACCTCACATTGATGATTTATTTGACCAAAATCATGGAGATCAACAATTTTCAATGATTGACCATCGATCTGGATATCATCAGTTGTGTCTGAAGAAGGATGAAATTCCAAAAACAACATTTCGAACATGGTACGAGAATTACAAGTTTACAGTAATGCCTTTTTATTGACTAATGAATGATCTATCTTTATGGATTTAATGAATAGAGTTTTCAAAGAAAATCTTGATGACTTTGCAGTGGTATTTATTGATGATATTTTTGTATAATCCAAAATCTACAATGATCATTAAAATAACATTCTCATTATCCTAAAGACTCTTAGAAGACATGAATTATATGGGAAGTTTAGCAAGTATAAATTCTGGCATCAGGAGATTTCATTTCTTGTCCATATTGACTCCAAGGATGGAATCTCTATTGATCCTTCTAAGACCAATGAAATCCATGAATTCCAAGCACTAACGAGTATAACTGTAGTATGAAGTTTTATTGGTTTAGCAGGTTATTATCAACATTTCGTCCAGAATTTTTTCTGGTTGGCTAACCCATTAACAAAGCTCACACAAAAAGGGATTAAATTTTTTTGGAAGAAAGAGTTTGAAGAATGTTTTGAAGAATATATGAGAAGATTAGTCAATGCTCCCATATTGAATGTACCATTGAGGAATGATGTGTTTTTTATTTATAGTGATGCATCAAAGAAAGGACATGGTTGTGTCCTTAAGCAGAATGGTATAGTCATTGTCTATGAATCACGACAACTAAAAATTCAAAAGCAAAACTATCCTTCACATGATCTTGAGTTATAGGGTGCATGTTTTCTTTGAAAATTTGGAGACACTATCTATATGGTGAAAAATGTGAGATTTATACTGATGAGAAGATTTTTAATTATATTTTCTCATATAAAGAACTCAACATGAGTCAAAGGATATAGCTTGAACTACTCATCAATTATGATTACATGATACAATACAACCCAGGTAAGGCAAATAAGGTGGAAGATTCTTTGATCAGAAAAGATAATGGAGTTTTGAACATGATGAGAGTTGAAAAGGATCCTATGTACATGGATCTAGTAAAGATGGATATGGGAATAACCATGGAAGGTGAAACATCAATTATTTTTTGAATGGTTGCCAAACCATATTTACTAGAATGGATAAAAAGTTATCAAGCTGGTGACGAGGAGTTTCAAAAGAAGATTAAAGCTGTGAATAACAGGAGATTGAGTGACTTAGTATATGATGAAGGAATTTTGAAATTTGGGAAGAGATTTGTGTTCCCGATATACCTGATCTAAAAAGAATTTTTTTGGATGATTCCAACCACTCAAATTTCTCTATACACCCTGGGAGCACCAAAATGTATAGATATTTGATGTAAAATTTTTTGTTGGACAACATGAAGATGGATATTGTTAATTTTTTTTCACGATATATGGTTTGTCAACAAGTGAAAGCGGGAAGGCAATTGCCTAGAAAATCCATGAAACCTCTTCTCAAACCTGAGTGTAAATGTGATAATATTAAAATGGGCATTGTAATGGGACTACCAAAGACTCCTAGAAGGAATCATGAAATATGGGACATTGTTGATCGTCTTACCAAGTCAGCACATTTTCAGTCTATAAGAGAATATTTACAACTTGAACGATTAGCAAGAATATATATTAATGAAGTTGTAAGACTTCATAGAGTACCATTATCGATCTTTTCTGATCGTGCTCCCCATTTTACATCAATATTATAGAAAAGTATTTAGAAATCCCTGGATACAGAGCTTCATTTGGGCACTCCCTACCACCCTCAAACTGATGGACAATCAGAATGGGCTATTCAAACTTTATAAGACATGTTGAGATCATGCTCACTTGACTTTCAAGGTATGTGAGATCAATATTTACCTCTGATACAATTTTCCTATAACAATTGATTCCATTCAAGTATTCAGATGGAACCATACAAAGAGTTATACTCAAAGAGATGTTGCACACCAACCTATTGGGATGATGTTAGTGGAAGAAAAATCGTAGGCCCAGAACTGGTGGAGGAAACGATGGAAAATGTGAAGGTAATACAAAACCACATCAAAGCAGCTCAAAGTAGGCAGAATAGCTATGCCGATAACTGAAGTAAGGATTTGGAATTTCATGTAGGAGATCATGTTTTTATGAAGGTATCTGTATGGAAGAGTGTTATATGTTTTGGTAAGAAGGGAAAATTGAGTCCCAGGTACATCGGACCTTTCGAATTTCGAGAACGAATTAGGGCTATAGCTTACTGTTTGGAAATGGTGCCAAGTCTCTCCAAAGTTCACAATGTATTCCACATATCACTATTGTGAAAATACATGTCTAAATCAACACATGTACTCACATATGAGGAATTATAACTGAAACCTGATCTATCTTATTGCGAAGATCCTGTCAAGGTTCTTGATACAAGAGATCGAGTGTTGAGAAATTGGACGACTTTTCTGGTCAAAGTTCTATGGAGAAACCATAAGATGGAGAGGCAGCATGAGAACCCAATGAACGTATGATGAAGAACCTCCCAATTCATTTTACACAGTAATACTCTAGAAATTTCGAGGATGAAATTATTTGAAGGAGGGGAGAATGTAACACCCCGGCTTCCACGGTACACTTCTCTTGGAATAATACAATAGCATGTGTTTTATGCAACATCGAGTTCTAACACACCACAACCAATCAATCTAGCTGTTATGAATAATAATACCTAATTTTTGTAATTTTATAAATTATATCATTAAAAATGGACTTCATTTTAGGATTCAGAATATTTAAATTATCATCCGGTGAATTTTTGGTATTTTTCTGAAAGCATTCATTTTTTGATAAATTATGAAAAACACAGAGTTATAGTTTAAACCCAAATTTTTTATTTAAATAATTTTTTATTTTATTTAAATTTATAATAGGTAAAAATAGATACATAATACCTATATACGTTCTATTTAATTCATTGGAGACAGTTTACAATAATTTTAGAGATTTAAAAATTTTATTGAACTTTTTACTGTCTTTTACCCACCTCTCTTAGGAGCATTTTCAAATTTAGATAAACCATAATTTTTCCGCTTAGGTGAGTCTAATTTCAAAAATACGATAAACATAATTGATATCAGTAAGTAAAATGTGGTTAAATAAGATGAAAATAATTTTTGGTGATAATAACTTTTAACTTTTGTTTACCACGGTTAAAAGTAAATAGCGTAATTAAGGGTAAATATGATATTATTATTACCCTAACACATGTCTTAATTCTATTTGAAAAGTATAATTCTACCAAAAACAACCTTAAGAATAAAATATGATCTTCTTTGCTCCACATGGGTTAGATTCGGACATTTATTATTATTTAATTCAAAGAAGAGATAGAAGAGTTGAAGTCAAAGTTTAATAACTAAAACATTTTTAATATAGTGTTACACATAATATAAATCCAATTATAAATATTCATTAGAAAGATAAATAAATTTAATACATAATGGTATTTTATTTATATTTTTTAGACATAATATAATTTAATTTATTTATGACACAATGATGATGCATTAATTACCTAATTAATGAAATATTAAAATAATTGATATTATAAATATAAAAATAAATATATTTTGAGAATATTTTTGAATTAAACTAATTTTATATGTTAATATGATATATTAGGGTTGTATATATTAATTTTTTTATGTAATAATTCTATTAATATTTAAAAAAAATACCAAATAGTGTCAAAATTGAAATAAAAGAATTTTTAAAACAAATGTTATATTATTAATTGATATTCTATTCCTAAAAATAAATTTTTAGTCAGAAAGTATTATATAATAAGATATTTGAATCATTAATGAACCAATTGTGGTTATCTTTGAAATATATATATATATTTTTTAACTATAGAATATAAAAATACAAAGAGACATGGTAAATGTCAAACAATTTTACTAAGAGTTAAATATAATTGATAAGGTTAATTTAATGACCCAAACCTATCTAAAAACTATTGGTTGAGTGGTTTTTGACCCATCACAACCCTAGAATTTATATAATACATTTTGGAGTCATTATATGTTGAGATTTATTTTATTATAGAATAATATTTCTAGCTTTTCCTAAGTTTCCCCCACCACTGTAATAAAAGGGCACCCCCCTCCTCTATGATTCACACCTTTAAAGACTTTTTTCTTGGCCAAACCCTACCCAAATATCCTCCCATATTCCATAACTTAATCCTAGAGTCTATCCCTTAGTCATAAATTCATATTAAGGATCCCTTTTGATCAAATGAAGTGGATGATCCCGAAAAGAGGTAAATATTTCATCACCCCTTTCAAGTCCCATTCTTCTTCCACTTCCTATTTCTTTGTTGTTTACATTCTAAAATAATAACACCAGTAACTTCTATATAATGTTATGTTTTTATAAATATGTTACAACCACATTCATTATTCTATCCATCCATTGAATGACATGTCATCATACGTGCATACGTATGACTTATCGTCTCCACGTTGTGGTATAATTGTTATTCAATACATTATTATTTGGATGAGTATAATAATGATGTGTAATTGATATAAATAATAAATATAACATGATAATGATTCTGTATATATGATATACCATTCAAATATATATTATTTTAATATCAAAATAATTATATTTTCTCTCGTTCGTACATACCGATTACCGTCTCCACGAACACGATTAGATTCATTCCCCATCGTATCAATTGAAGAAAAATTTTTATTTGATGATTAAAAATAAATTTTAGAGACATTATATCATTATGGATATGAATAAGAGACATCCCATCCGTAACAAATATGAATCTCATAACAATGAATATAAACGAAAACACATACATTAACACCTGAAACGATGATAATACTAAGATATTACAAACAAAGCAATGTTAAAAGATAATATATGATATCATATTAATTTATATGATTATTTTATAATTTAATAACAATTATTTAATCATTATATATGAGTTTAACCTACCCTAGACCAAGGAAAAGTACAAGGTAAGGGTTTATTTCATAATCGTGTAATTATCCGAGGATGTTTTTACGTAAGTATCTACTGGGCCATCTTTATCATCCACGTCCATGTTTCTTAAAAATATATTTCAATTTTTTAACTATTTACTAGTCTATGGGTTAATGCCATTTATAACCTTTTTTTAATTTTTATAAAATGGTTTGAACTGAATCTTCCCATCGTTTTCCAAACAAGGTAATTTGTGACCATTTCGACAAAATTAAGGTAAAATGTTTTTTTAAAATTATACGGTGGGTGTGGATATTTTCCGCCGTTATAACATTGTTGAATATTAACATACAATCTGAAATGAATATTTTCAAATATAAGTGTTTTTTTATAATTAGGTTAATTTTAAATGTTTTCAAAATATAATTAAATATTTCTCTAAAAAGGTTTTGATTTCATCTATGTCAGCATCATTTGATGGATTTTATGTTTGTTTGAAATTGATTTATTAAGATACAAAACGTCCATATTGTATTGATGTTTTTGTAATATGTCTGACTGTGGATGTGTTATTTCAATCCATTCATGGTTTATTGATAATGTATGGACATTTCGTATGCCAGTTTTAATATGGATGTTTATGTTATGTTTAAACTTTTTCATTTGAGGATGTCTTAGGCTTAGTAAGTGATGGGTGGAGCCCGCTATAGCTCCTCAATTCATCGGTAAATCTCCTGATGAAAAACTAGTATTTTGGAACAAGGCCTTGAAAAAAATATTATTTGTAGCCTTGGATAAAGGCCTTGACTATGTGGTTTTGAATGTCTCGAATTATGCATTCCATCATTATAAAAGTGCCTATTGATATTGCATGTTATTATTTGACTAGTAGAATATTCATGTGATTAAGTAAAAGAAATTATTTTGATTTATATTTTCCCTATTATTATAATGATTATGTTGAAAAGGATTTTGTTTTAGTTTTATAAATTTCATTAAATGTGTATGTTTATTTATGAATGCTTCCTCTATATTGTTATTTATACTGAGCATCTGATCTCACCCCTTTCTAAGTTTTATTTTTCCTAGGATGCGAAGAAGTATATTATGACTGACCTACAAGGATAGTCTATGGGATATCAGTGTTGTCTATGGAATCAATGTTGTTGTACTTTTACATTTTTTGATGTAATGTAAACCTTATGTGTGTAACTAGTACTTTCATGTCTACTAAACTAATCAGTCTTTCGAGACTTGATCTTTTTTGATCATTCCAATAATACGTAATAATGCACCGACTCTAGGTAACTAGGGTCGAGGCATTACAAGATTCATCTAAAATTACTATCATAATTGATAATATAAATAAAATTGATTGAATGGAATGGGAATTGAACAACCAAAACCTGAGATAAATAAATGATAAATCATTAAATCTCCACCCCACCACAAAAAAAATACCAAACTAGAACACCTATTAAACATCCCACACATCCAAATCTCTGACTATAACATGTAATAACACCACATAATTTATTAGTAGACACAATGAACGACATTTATATAGAAAAAAATTTAAATATTATACTTAGAAATCCAACCATATCCACATCTCTCAAGCAAAACTACCTCGAGAATAAAAGTCACTAAATTTAATCTTCCACGACATGTTATTATAATAGTTAAAGGAAACGACTCACCCAAAATATTTTAATCATTTCAATGTATAATAGGTCATGAATATGAATAATATTTTCCTCTCTTTATACATCATAACCTTTATGAATCATCATCCATCTTCAAAAATTATATCTCATAATGAGTATAGATCAAAAAAATATTACCAAGGAAAAAATATAAAAAGATAAAAACAACATTGGGTACATGGAAATCATATGTTCCTAGTTACCCAAAGTACACTCTTCTAAGACATTATACCTCTAAAATACACTAAAAAAGTTAATGGTTCATCAATTCATTAGTTTCTCTCGACAATATGTAACGACCCAATCTTCTAATAATGGAAATTCCACTTGATCTAATTAATTGTATTTTTATGTGAAATGGTTATACAACATATGCACTTATTCGGTTTTATGATTTTGGTTTTTTAAAATACCATTATGAATTGTGGCCAGTGCTAATATTTCCATTTAATAGTGATCACCTGATTAGTATAAATATATGGCTTTAAAAATGTAAAGACCCGTAAATTTCAAGGAAATTTTTTTCTTAATTTTCTTTGGATTTTTACAAGAACGCAGTTTCTGACGGCACCTGATTCCGAGGCCCGGTGTGCCCGGAATCATTTGCCGAAGTTTTGGCTCGGGTACGTTCAGTGAACGGACGAGCGGGTTTTTCTAACTTTTGAACCGGTGCCCGGAATCGAATTCTGAGGGCACCGATGAAATCGCAGCGCCGGTATTTGCTTAGAAACGCCTCTTCCGGAGTTGCGTTTGCTCAGACGTGGTTTTTAAATTTTGCGGCTTTAAGTCAGAATAAAATAAAGTTTGTGCGACAACTTTATTTTATTTCACTTAAGCTGCTTGGAAGCCACTTGAAGTCACTTAAAGGCGGCTTGAACTGAGTTGAACTGGATAGGATGCTATCCAGAAATATCCTACCCCCTTGGTAGGATATTTGTGAGGTGGGGCCCGCACGAGCCCCGCCGTTTCTTTCGCTAAGTAACGCACCCGCGAAAACCCGTCAAAGTAACTGAAAAGTCAACCGACGCGTTTTCTTTAATTCTTAACAGACCATTTAATTGGGCGGTTTATTTCGTGAATTAAATGGACTGTTTCTTCGTGAATTAAATGGGTCGTTTCTTTCGTTGAATTAATTCAACGAATTGATGGATCGTTTCTTAACCGGTTTCGTGTTGGCATGTTTATAAAATAAGACCAACATAAAAATCCTTGGAAAGGATTTGAGTGAATCTTCGTTCCTCCACCCTCTCCGCGAAGAACGCGAAGAACGCGAAGAACGCGAAGAACGCGAAGAACGCGAAGAACGCGAAGAACGCGAAGAACGCGAAGAACGCGAAGAACGCGAAGAACGCGAAGAACGCCGGCGACCGGAATTCGACGACGCACACCAAGATCTGCGACGTCGACGAGATCTACCCGCGACGTTCTTCGGCGACGCCTCTTCTTCCGCGGCCGACCCTCGTTCGGCAACAAAGGTGAGAATCAGATCTTTTCTTCTCCCTTTTTAATTTCAATATCAACGGATTTAAACTAATTAAATCCGTTGATCTTGATCCGGAGATTGGCGACGCGACGAGCGATTCCGCGACGACGCGGCGATCTCCATTTTCCGCGACGACGCGACACCTTCCCGCGACGACGCGACGATCGATCTCTTCCACGACGATCTCTTCCGCGAAGAACGCCCGCGCTCGACGATCATCAAAGTAGGGATTTGATTGTGATTCTTTTTCCCCGTGCTTATTCTTTTTAAGTGAAGAACTTGATCTTCGAACAATTTTAACAATTAAAATTGTTGTTGATTGTTTTATTGTTCCTCCCGTGATTTACGACTAACGCGGAGGGTGCGGGTCTAACGAACAAGACCCGGCAACCCTCCGCCGATCTCCTCTTTTTGCGCGGATTTGGCGGACGACGACGAACCGTGCGGCAAGGGCAATTTGTTGGCTCCGCAGTGAAGATCGTCCCCCGGGAGGAGCAACGGCGCAGACGGGAAAGAAATCGGGCCACCGGAGCATCTCCGGCGGCCCGCGGAAGGCGGCGGCGGCGCGGGTCGCCGGCGCGGCGGCGCCGGCGACCGGAGGCGGCGGCGCCCGGCGCGCCGCCGTGGAGGAAGCCCGCCGCGGCTGAAGCCGCGGCGGCATCGGCGGCCGGTTCCGCGGCCGCGCGGAACCGGGACGGACGCGGCGGCCCGGCCGCGTCCGCGTGACAGGCGGCCCCCCGCGGGGGCCGCGTTTCCCTCAAAGCCGCGGGGTTGACCCGCGGCGGCGGCACCTCCGGCCGCTCGGCCGAAGCCGAGCCGGCTCGGTCCGGTCGGCCGGGCCGCGCCCAGGCCGGACCGGACCCGGCCGAGCCGGTTCGGGCCGGGTCGGGCCGACCCGGTTCGGGCCGACCCGGTTCGGCCGACCCCAGGGGGGGGTTCGGGCCGGGTCGCCCCGGGCCCAGTACCCCCGTTTCGGGCCCTCTTCGGTTCTTGGCTCATAACTTGAGCCTCGGACCTCCGAATGACGAACCGTCTGCGGCAACGCGATCCTTGGATCGAGACGGTCGTTTCGGTATATCGCACTCAAGGTTTCGGGTTACTTTGAGTTCGGCCGGGTTGGTTCGTTCACGAAACCAACCGGGCCTTCGGAGCGGAAACGCTCATATCTTGAGCCACGAACGTCCGATTGACGCGCCGTCAGTCGCGTTGTGTTCCTCTTAGTGAATCGGATCTTTTGGCATACTCCGCCCGAGGTTTGGACGCAGGTGGAGTACGGTCGGGTTGGTTTTTCCTTAAAAACCAACCGGGCCCCGGAGACGAAAAGGCTAATAACTCACAGACCGGGCGTCCGATTGACGCGCCGTCTGTTTCGTTGACTTCCTCTTGATGAGACGGAACTTTTGACATACTCCGCCCGAGTTTTGGATACAGTCGGAGTATGGCCGGGTTGGATTGTACCCGAAATCCAACCGGGCCCCTGGAACGGGAAAGCTGATATCTTTCAGACAGGACGTCCGCTTGACGAGCCGTCAGCGGCGTTGATGGTTACGTTGAGTAACGGTCCCTTTGAGTTTACCCTATGGGAGTTCGGGGTACAGTTGAGATACGGCCGGGTTTGGTTTCGCTCACGAAACCAACCGGTCCCCTGGGACGAAAAGGCTAATAACTCACAGACCGGGCGTCCGATCGACGCGCCGTCTGTTGCGTTGAGACCCCTGTGACGAGACGGTTCTTTGAGACACTTCTTTGCGGGACCTTGTGATACTTGTAGTATCGACCAGTAGCTCGTGGAGCGGACCCGTGGTACTTGACAGTAGTGGTGCGCTTAGATGCAGCAGCAGATCCTTGGCGGTGGAGCGCTTGGTTGTAGCGGCGGACCCGCGATACTCTACGGAGTGTGAGTGCTTGGTTGTAGCGACAGACCCGCAACGGTGGAGACGAGCGTGCAGAGTACGGAGACCGTGTAGCCGGCTGAGACCTGACGACTGCTTGACCGACTCGACTTGGAGTGAGTCGACTAGCCCAGTGGACGGAGCGCCCGGTATTTGGCGGCAGACCCACGGCGGACGGAGCGCCTGGTAGTTGGCAGCAGACCCGCGGTACTCGACAGGAGGAGTACCTCAGCAGGCTATCTGGGTAGCGCCCGGTATTTGGCGACAGACCCTCAGCGGACGGAGCGCCCGGTAGTTGGCCGCAAACCCGCAGTACTCGACAGGAGGAGTACCTCAGCAGTCCTAGGTTAGTGAGCGGCAGCCTCGGAGTCGTGACAGGACCACTGTACACTCTAGAGACGGAGCTCTTCAGCAGTTACGGTTTCGATAATGGAAATCCTGGTTTGAGCTGAGACCTTTGACCTTTGTGTTTCCTCATGATTGAGATGGGTCGCTTGATAACTTAGGTACATGTATGGGCATATACCTGGGTGATGGTTATCCGTTGATTTCATGATTTTTGTGTATCCTTGAGTTTGGATGGGTTACTTGATGACTTAGGTATATGTATGGGCGTATACCTAAGTAGAGTCTGATGTTACTTCGTGATTGCTGCCTTTACTTTGTGGATATCAATGTTGGATTTGGTGAGACCTTAAGGGTCTCGGGGTCCCTACTGAGTAGCTTATACTCACCCCTGCACGGGCTATGCCCGCACCTCGTTGTGTTGGTTGCAGACGACGGACAGCGCAGATCGCAGCTGAGACTTGCGGAGCAGGTCGGTACCCGGAGGTGGACCACTGGGCGGACGTACCCGGAGTAGACGACAGGACCTGTGGAGTAGAGGAGCTATCTGTACCTACCCTTCAGGTAGGATCCGTGGTGGACGATCCAGGAGCTGAGCCATCTGTACCTACCCTTCAGGTAGGAATCGAGGCGGACGACCCAGGAGCCGCTTCGTTCTTCCAGCTGCTGTTTTTCCCTTTCGAGTTGTACTTTACAGTTGGGCTTGTATTTCCGGCCCCCTTTACTTTTCTGCACTTGTAGTTACTTTCCGCTTGCTGACTCTGTGGTGGTTGTTACTTATAAAGGCAATGCCTTCCCTGTTATCGGGATTTACGCCTTTGGTGCTAGTCGCCAGCCCCTGGCCTATGGAAGGCGGGCTTGGGGTAGTCACGGCACGGGCCCCGAGGACGGGTCGTGACAAATTGGTATCAGAGGCGGTCGGTTCTACCGCAGACTCTGATCGTCTTTTCTTTCTATGTGAAGCAATAGTGTTAAGGGTACCGAGTGTGGTTTTCAGTTCAGGGAGTCCAGTGTTGGTGCGGGCGGCCGACGTATCCATACACCAGGACCCTGACAACTGATTTCCGACTTTGTGCGCGAAAACACTGATTGCGTGTGTGTTTTCAAAGGTTTCCCCCCTTAAAACAGCTCAAACCAGGTCAGCTCACCAGGTATAATCGTTTGATCGTGTTACGTTGTTTCTTTCAGGATGTCTTTTCTCGGACGACCAGCTAGAGCCCGGAGGGATGAGCGTGCTGACAGTCTGACGAGCGACGAGGCTTCGGTACAGGGCCCTCTTGCAGTTGAGGCACCAGCGGAGGCACCAGCGGTACTACCATACGTTGGGCCACCGATGCCACCAGCCCCAGCAGTAGGCGATGCCCGCTACTTGCGCGCACTGCATGAGTTCCAGCGCCAGAGGCCACCCAGGTTCGGGGGAGAGATGGACCCGCAGGCGGCTGAGGATTGGCTGGAGGCCGTGGTGGGAGTCTTCAGGCTAGTGGGGACGCCGGCAGACTTCATGGTGATCTTTGCTACCAGCCTCCTTCAGGCAGCAGCAGGTAGGTGGTGGAGCCACTTGTTTCAGTTTTGCGATGAGATGGACTTCACATGGGAAGACTTTGAGACCTTCTTCAGGGTGGAGTTTGTGCCAGTAGCTCTACACCCTGAGCGTGATCAGGAGCTGCTGCCTTTGCCACGTGTTTCTCGATCAGAAGCCGAGTCATCTGTGGGCAGTAGACAGATGATGCTGAGGCCCAGAAAGACCAGACCAGCAGTTAGACGGTCTCGGGTTTTACGACCGGTGGTGCAGGGCACCCGGAGTGGGAACGGAGCTAGCCGTGCAAGGAGCAGGTTGTGTTACTCATGTCGCGGAAAGGGTCATCTGGCACGTGACTGTCCGACTCCCGATCCGCAGGCTTTGAGGGAGCCACCGAGAAAGAGGCGACGACAAATGCTTGAGCAACAGTAGAACTCTTGGAGCAGGTGGACAGGAGCAGAACTAGTGGATACGTCTCTTGTACTTCTAGTTCCTTGTTGATGTTGCTTTTGTGTAGCGTCTTGTATTATGAGCTGCAATAATAAAAGACGCATCCTTTGAAATGTTTTCATTCCTGTCCTCTTTTGTGATGTTACTAAGAGGTTCCAGTTGACTGTTGACTTGACCCTCACTTGTGAGACATCTACTGGAGGAGACCAGTTACCACACACTGATGCCGACAGTGTGACTCAACCCTTGGAGGCGAGAGTAACGGTTGGATCTCTTAGTAGTAGCGTCGAGGCCTTACGACGTCATCCTTGGTATGGATTAGTATCATCCATGTTAGGATTGACTGTTTTAGGCAAAGAATGTGGTTCATCCAGGGGATGAGACCAGATTTCTCTTTTCGGCAAAGAAGAAATCTTGCAGCTCTTGTGGGACCTGTGATGGTCCAGGCCACGACAGAGAAGGTCCAGATCATCCAGGAGAGGATGAGGACAGCTCAGAGCCGGCAGAAGTCATATGCTGACAGGAGGCGGAGGCCACTAGAGTTCGAGGAGGGTGACCACGTCTTCTTGCGGGTCTCACCTCGACGTGGTAAACAGAGTTTTGGCCAAGGCGGCAAGTTGTCTCCCCGCTTCATCGGGCCTTTCCAGGTCCTCAGCAGAGTTGGCGAGGTGGCTTATCGCCTGACTCTGCCACCTCAGTTGCACCGGGTGCACGACGTCTTCCACGTATCCCAGCTGAGGAGATACGTGCTCGACCCCCTTCGCATATCTTCGACCATGAGGAGCTAGACAGTGGCGATGAGTGTCTTATACGGAGGTCCCGGTGGAGATAGAGGATCGACAGGAGCGGGTCCTACATGGGCGATCGATTCCTCTTGTGCGCAACAGATGGCGGCACGGGAATCTCCAGGTGAGCACATGGGATCGGAAGGCTCTGATGCGTGCTCAGTACCGCTTTGTTTCCCTAAGGTTGTGGTGAAGCTTTACGGGGACGTAAAGCCCTGTGGTGGGAGTAATGTAAAGACCCGTAAATTTCAAGGAAATTTTTTTCTTAATTTTCTTTGGATTTTTACAAGAACGCAGTTTCTGACGGCACCTGATTCCGAGGCCCGGTGTGCCCGGAATCATTTGCCGAAGTTTTGGCTCGGGTACGTTCAGTGAACGGACGAGCGGGTTTTTCTAACTTTTGAACCGGTGCCCGGAATCGAATTCTGAGGGCACCGATGAAATCGCAGCGCCGGTATTTGCTTAGAAACGCCTCTTCCGGAGTTGCGTTTGCTCAGACGTGGTTTTTAAATTTTGCGGCTTTAAGTCAGAATAAAATAAAGTTTGTGCGACAACTTTATTTTATTTCACTTAAGCTGCTTGGAAGCCACTTGAAGTCACTTAAAGGCGGCTTGAACTGAGTTGAACTGGATAGGATGCTATCCAGAAATATCCTACCCCCTTGGTAGGATATTTGTGAGGTGGGGCCCGCACGAGCCCCGCCGTTTCTTTCGCTAAGTAACGCACCCGCGAAAACCCGTCAAAGTAACTGAAAAGTCAACCGACGCGTTTTCTTTAATTCTTAACAGACCATTTAATTGGGCGGTTTATTTCGTGAATTAAATGGACTGTTTCTTCGTGAATTAAATGGGTCGTTTCTTTCGTTGAATTAATTCAACGAATTGATGGATCGTTTCTTAACCGGTTTCGTGTTGGCATGTTTATAAAATAAGACCAACATAAAAATCCTTGGAAAGGATTTGAGTGAATCTTCGTTCCTCCACCCTCTCCGCGAAGAACGCGAAGAACGCGAAGAACGCGAAGAACGCGAAGAACGCGAAGAACGCGAAGAACGCGAAGAACGCGAAGAACGCGAAGAACGCGAAGAACGCGAAGAACGCCGGCGACCGGAATTCGACGACGCACACCAAGATCTGCGACGTCGACGAGATCTACCCGCGACGTTCTTCGGCGACGCCTCTTCTTCCGCGGCCGACCCTCGTTCGGCAACAAAGGTGAGAATCAGATCTTTTCTTCTCCCTTTTTAATTTCAATATCAACGGATTTAAACTAATTAAATCCGTTGATCTTGATCCGGAGATTGGCGACGCGACGAGCGATTCCGCGACGACGCGGCGATCTCCATTTTCCGCGACGACGCGACACCTTCCCGCGACGACGCGACGATCGATCTCTTCCACGACGATCTCTTCCGCGAAGAACGCCCGCGCTCGACGATCATCAAAGTAGGGATTTGATTGTGATTCTTTTTCCCCGTGCTTATTCTTTTTAAGTGAAGAACTTGATCTTCGAACAATTTTAACAATTAAAATTGTTGTTGATTGTTTTATTGTTCCTCCCGTGATTTACGACTAACGCGGAGGGTGCGGGTCTAACGAACAAGACCCGGCAACCCTCCGCCGATCTCCTCTTTTTGCGCGGATTTGGCGGACGACGACGAACCGTGCGGCAAGGGCAATTTGTTGGCTCCGCAGTGAAGATCGTCCCCCGGGAGGAGCAACGGCGCAGACGGGAAAGAAATCGGGCCACCGGAGCATCTCCGGCGGCCCGCGGAAGGCGGCGGCGGCGCGGGTCGCCGGCGCGGCGGCGCCGGCGACCGGAGGCGGCGGCGCCCGGCGCGCCGCCGTGGAGGAAGCCCGCCGCGGCTGAAGCCGCGGCGGCATCGGCGGCCGGTTCCGCGGCCGCGCGGAACCGGGACGGACGCGGCGGCCCGGCCGCGTCCGCGTGACAGGCGGCCCCCCGCGGGGGCCGCGTTTCCCTCAAAGCCGCGGGGTTGACCCGCGGCGGCGGCACCTCCGGCCGCTCGGCCGAAGCCGAGCCGGCTCGGTCCGGTCGGCCGGGCCGCGCCCAGGCCGGACCGGACCCGGCCGAGCCGGTTCGGGCCGGGTCGGGCCGACCCGGTTCGGGCCGACCCGGTTCGGCCGACCCCAGGGGGGGGGTTCGGGCCGGGTCGCCCCGGGCCCAGTACCCCCGTTTCGGGCCCTCTTCGGTTCTTGGCTCATAACTTGAGCCTCGGACCTCCGAATGACGAACCGTCTGCGGCAACGCGATCCTTGGATCGAGACGGTCGTTTCGGTATATCGCACTCAAGGTTTCGGGTTACTTTGAGTTCGGCCGGGTTGGTTCGTTCACGAAACCAACCGGGCCTTCGGAGCGGAAACGCTCATATCTTGAGCCACGAACGTCCGATTGACGCGCCGTCAGTCGCGTTGTGTTCCTCTTAGTGAATCGGATCTTTTGGCATACTCCGCCCGAGGTTTGGACGCAGGTGGAGTACGGTCGGGTTGGTTTTTCCTTAAAAACCAACCGGGCCCCGGAGACGAAAAGGCTAATAACTCACAGACCGGGCGTCCGATTGACGCGCCGTCTGTTTCGTTGACTTCCTCTTGATGAGACGGAACTTTTGACATACTCCGCCCGAGTTTTGGATACAGTCGGAGTATGGCCGGGTTGGATTGTACCCGAAATCCAACCGGGCCCCTGGAACGGGAAAGCTGATATCTTTCAGACAGGACGTCCGCTTGACGAGCCGTCAGCGGCGTTGATGGTTACGTTGAGTAACGGTCCCTTTGAGTTTACCCTATGGGAGTTCGGGGTACAGTTGAGATACGGCCGGGTTTGGTTTCGCTCACGAAACCAACCGGTCCCCTGGGACGAAAAGGCTAATAACTCACAGACCGGGCGTCCGATCGACGCGCCGTCTGTTGCGTTGAGACCCCTGTGACGAGACGGTTCTTTGAGACACTTCTTTGCGGGACCTTGTGATACTTGTAGTATCGACCAGTAGCTCGTGGAGCGGACCCGTGGTACTTGACAGTAGTGGTGCGCTTAGATGCAGCAGCAGATCCTTGGCGGTGGAGCGCTTGGTTGTAGCGGCGGACCCGCGATACTCTACGGAGTGTGAGTGCTTGGTTGTAGCGACAGACCCGCAACGGTGGAGACGAGCGTGCAGAGTACGGAGACCGTGTAGCCGGCTGAGACCTGACGACTGCTTGACCGACTCGACTTGGAGTGAGTCGACTAGCCCAGTGGACGGAGCGCCCGGTATTTGGCGGCAGACCCACGGCGGACGGAGCGCCTGGTAGTTGGCAGCAGACCCGCGGTACTCGACAGGAGGAGTACCTCAGCAGGCTATCTGGGTAGCGCCCGGTATTTGGCGACAGACCCTCAGCGGACGGAGCGCCCGGTAGTTGGCCGCAAACCCGCAGTACTCGACAGGAGGAGTACCTCAGCAGTCCTAGGTTAGTGAGCGGCAGCCTCGGAGTCGTGACAGGACCACTGTACACTCTAGAGACGGAGCTCTTCAGCAGTTACGGTTTCGATAATGGAAATCCTGGTTTGAGCTGAGACCTTTGACCTTTGTGTTTCCTCATGATTGAGATGGGTCGCTTGATAACTTAGGTACATGTATGGGCATATACCTGGGTGATGGTTATCCGTTGATTTCATGATTTTTGTGTATCCTTGAGTTTGGATGGGTTACTTGATGACTTAGGTATATGTATGGGCGTATACCTAAGTAGAGTCTGATGTTACTTCGTGATTGCTGCCTTTACTTTGTGGATATCAATGTTGGATTTGGTGAGACCTTAAGGGTCTCGGGGTCCCTACTGAGTAGCTTATACTCACCCCTGCACGGGCTATGCCCGCACCTCGTTGTGTTGGTTGCAGACGACGGACAGCGCAGATCGCAGCTGAGACTTGCGGAGCAGGTCGGTACCCGGAGGTGGACCACTGGGCGGACGTACCCGGAGTAGACGACAGGACCTGTGGAGTAGAGGAGCTATCTGTACCTACCCTTCAGGTAGGATCCGTGGTGGACGATCCAGGAGCTGAGCCATCTGTACCTACCCTTCAGGTAGGAATCGAGGCGGACGACCCAGGAGCCGCTTCGTTCTTCCAGCTGCTGTTTTTCCCTTTCGAGTTGTACTTTACAGTTGGGCTTGTATTTCCGGCCCCCTTTACTTTTCTGCACTTGTAGTTACTTTCCGCTTGCTGACTCTGTGGTGGTTGTTACTTATAAAGGCAATGCCTTCCCTGTTATCGGGATTTACGCCTTTGGTGCTAGTCGCCAGCCCCTGGCCTATGGAAGGCGGGCTTGGGGTAGTCACGGCACGGGCCCCGAGGACGGGTCGTGACAAAAAATCCCATTTACAAGACAAACGAAGCAATGGCCTCATCTAGTAGACGTTCCCCTTACAAACCCCATTTTTTGGAGCCAATAAAGGTTATTGTATCATTGGTATTCTCTCTTGGACAATAACATTTTGATCTTGAATATGAAAATCTTGAGTGGAGCCTCCTTCAGGAGAAGTGGAAGTCGATTGAGATTACCACCCAAGCGATGTTATCCAAGCCACCCTAGTGTGTCACCATCACACAACTCACCCTTCTGTCTTACGTTGATGTTATAAGAGGTTATGTAACAAGACCTTATCACCATGATTTTGTGCATTATGTTTGTATATAATAATTAATAGACATTTGTTTTATTAATGTTACTTTTTAAATAGTTTTTAAAGCGCAAATAGTATTTTTAGTTAATATTCTACTAAAAAATATATTTCGATGAATTTATGGGTTTTTGAATTAAATAATAGTTTAATAAAATATTACAATTATTATTAAATTAAAATTTATTAAATATAAATTATAATATAATTTTACGAATGAAATTGTAATTTTTATTAAGGATTGAAAGCTATTTTTGTAAAAACCCATGATTTTCTGATAAATATATCTTTTTATTTTAAAAGATACAATTAACATGTTAAAAATACTATTTAGATAAATTGAATAATATTTTTGTAACAGGGATGCCATAATTATCCAAGGCTGATTTTTTTATAATTTTCTATTATAGTTGAAATTTTGTTTAAAAATTAAATTCCGGTTAATTATATAATATGTTTTATGTCATAATATTGACCAAATAGTGATGTAATAAAATACAATAAAACCTATGTTCACCCATTATATGTTTTAAAATAAAAATAATGTTTTTTGGTTTTTTTATTTATTATAAAAAGCTTTATTAAACCCTCCAAGTCATATAAAACTATTAATATTTTTAAATTGATTTCCTTGAGAGTGTGAATCATATCCACATTAGCAACCCTATTATTTTAAAAAGTTCGGCCATTTTCTTTATCAACTATTGTTTCCACTCCCCTTGTGAAAAATTCATTGGAAAAAACCATTGGATGGTTTGTGGTATCGATTAGTTTAATGTGTGCAGTCCCAAACCTAAATATTAATGAATTCCCTCTCTTTTCCTATATAATCCAACCCATGATACCACTTCATATTCACTCAATTCCTATGGAGTTCATCCAAACTCTGAACTCCTCTCTCTATAATCCTACAATGGTTCCAAAAGCTCCCAATAAGCCTCTCTCAAGCCACTCCCAATCCTATTGGGACCACACTTCTATGTAATGGAATATTTCTTTTCTCTCTTTATCCATGTTTCTTAATATTATTATGCCATTTTATTCTAAATTATAAATGTTGGGGGTAAGATATCAAACCTCCCCTAGATTTACATATTTTTGTTCGAATGATGAGATAAACCTTTATCTCTCATTAATTTCTCCCAACGTACACCCATTACCATGACGAAATTCCATAAGGAATTATACTCTCCTCATTTTCATTCAATTAATTATTTAGTATTATGAATCTAAAAATCCATTACTTATGTTAGGAAATTTATCTATATTACCCCCTTACTATCCATATAATATACATATTATGAGACACCTCATTCTATCTCATCAACCATTCTTATGAATTATTATGTAACGCTATTATGCTACTGAAATTAAACTGTGATTTTCCAAAGCCAAATTCATTGTGTCGTGAATACCCTTCCCTTTTATCTATCAAGGGTATTCAACATTATGAATAATTCATATTGATTGTAGTTTCTAATGTATGAATTCCACATTCCATTATCATTTAAAAAATTATGATAATTAATGTTTCTATGTTATATGATCCATGTTTGACACTTGTACATGAAATGAAATGTTTAAGAAGGTTGCACCCTGATATCACTCCAATGAATTGGTGAATGATTAGTATCAGTATAACGAAAGTTAGATGAGTATTTAGTCATTATAATTCAACTAAAATGAGAATATACCCATTCTAATTCATGTGAAATGATTATTTACTCGTGCTAATTCAAGTGGAATGAGGGTTTACTCATGCTCCATGTGCAATGAGCCTTCGCTCATGCTAATTACATGTTAGGTGTTGTTTCCACATTTCCCTATTATGATAATAATGCTATATTATTCATTTATATTGATGTTTATTTCATGATCCATTGGTATGCCTACTTGCTAACAGATTTGGTAATCATCATGTTATTCCTTATTTACTCCCTTACTATGATTTTTAACTCATCATTTTCTTATTCATGTCTGTAGGTTACCCCATCCATTGTTAATTATGAGGGAATGTAGTGGTCATTTATTGGATGTTTTCGATAAAGATGATGGTTTTTATGTTTTATGTCGTTGTGTAACGTTCTTAAGGCGAAAATACTCTAGACCTCTCCATATTCCATGTTGTATAAAGTTTGGAGTTTATTTAATAAATAATGATTAACTGTTTATTAAACAGTAAGGTTTTTATAGAGGGTATCAAAGTATAGGTTTAGTTATTTTAGGGATTAAGATTATAAAGCACTAGTGAAATCATTAGGGATAATACTAAGTATAATAACAACATCCCAATTTTTTGGGAGTATTTAGTAAGTGGTTTATCAAAAAATATATCCCTATCTGGATACGAGCAGGTAGAGGCAGCTTCGGCAAAGATGTACCATGGAGTGAAATCTCCGACAAGGAGTTTTGTGCATAACCTGGGGTATCCTGATATGTGACAACAGACTTTTCTGCACTCTTGGTTATGACACTCTCAGGGGATATGATTTGGTAAATATAAAAGATTAGTATGGACTATTGATTAGACACTAAATGAATCTAATATTCATTGTTAATATACATAATATTTATGCTCTTTTTTATTCATAAAAACCATTTTAGTGAATTTTACACTTTGAACATCATTTCACATTATGATTTTAATACCTTATTAAAATGCACTATTATGTGGTACATTTTTGAACATCATTTAAAGTACCGAATGATTCATCTGATTTTAAGGAATGCAATTATCCATATTTCAATTTGATATTTTGGTAAATTTATTTACACTTCAATATGATCATGTTTCATTTAGTGATCAATGGAGAATTCATGGATGAAGATGGGAATATTTTGTGATGAAAGGAAGCAATTCTGAAGAAGTCAGATTGGACACCATCCCACTGATGAGAATGTGGAGCTCAAAATACAGGACCAATGAATCCCAAAGATTGTGGGATGCTATAATACATGTATAGGAACAAATCACACTTCAGGATCCAATGCTAATTCGGCCTAAATTGTGGTAATTTCGGCGGCCCACGTCAGATATAAAATTCTGGGCCAGATTCTGCGGCCCAGTAACACAGCCCACTAATATGATCCTATATCGGAATCCAGAACTCCAAATGGGTCCAAATGTTACAGGAGGATAGAATACATCCGGAGTTCCATTTTCTGCTTCTATGTCCCACTATGATTCGGCCATCTAGAAGGTCTTACAAGCACGTCTGTTCGGTGAAGTAAATCTGGCTGCCACCTCGGGTCAAGGGTGGAAAAATCAACTCTCCCTTACTTTCCACCCACCTATGGCCTACCAAAATTAATTTAGGAGACTTGGACTGCTAGAGGCTCGACCCAAGGGCTCAAAAATTCCTATTTATGGCATTGTTGTTGGAGTATTGATGGATCCTAGATTCTTTTTTCAATTGTAATGTTATGCTGTAATTTTGTTGTCTCAAATTTGTATTCCACATGTAAGTTGTTCAATTCACTTTAGATTCTTAATAAAAGTTCTTCTTCTACTCTTATTATATTGTTCTTCATATCACTTTGATACCGTTGGATCAAGGTGTGAATTAATTCATACCAAACCTTGTGAAATTATTCACACAACGGTGGAGTGATCATTTTATTTTTGTTGTTTTCTTTACTTCTCCATTTCCTCCCTCATGAGTCTACGTTCCACTTCCATTGAAACCATGGGATTAATTGAGGGCTAAACCACTTTTGGGTTTATCCAAGGGTGTTGTAAGGGGATGGATTGGATGTTATTTATCACCTCATTAATGTATAATCACTTCTTTAATTGAGATTTTTATTTGATGATTTTTAAACTCCATCGTCCTTGTTGAATTTAAGGCCACACACTTCAAGTGCTAATATGAAACATTACCTTGAAGTGCTCAAAACATTGATCCTTCAAGTGTATAGGTTATTAGTATTAAAGGTTGTAGGCATTAAACCAGTAAGCGATGATGTTGTTTTATCTCCTTAAATGAACCCATCTCAAATATAAGAAATTGAAATCATTAAAAGGGAAATACGTCCAATCCACCCTGAGCGATAACCTAGGATCAACTCATTCTTTTAAATTGAATTCACTTAAGTATATTAGTGTTCATTTAAACCCATCTAAAATGAACCAACGTTGGCCACTTCATAGAAAAAAATTGTCCGTAGTATGTATGTGTCTATAGGTTATTTCTTAGGTCTCTGAGAATTCGACAACCCAAGCTAAGCTACAAGGACCGTCTTACCTTCTTCTCTTGGGTAAATTTGAGTGAGAATAAAATTTTGGCGTCGTTGCCGAGGACCCAATTAATTCATCTAAACACTCATTCTATTCTTCCCCATTTCTTCTTTTCACATCCAAATTCTCTCATCTTGTCCATTTCTCATTTTTTTTCTTTTGGAGCATGTCCGCCTACACCCGCGATCAATCCAACAGTCTAGTTAGGGTGGATAGTCCTGGGGTTGGGGAGTCAAGTACACTAATGGAAATCATTACATTAGATACTAATCTTCCTAATACTCTAGAGTCCAAAATTGAGCCAATTCAAATGGAAGGTCTTCAATGAAACTAACTCATAAACACGGGTGGAAACCAAAATGGAAACCTAAATGTGGTAGCCCCAAACATGGGGAATGAAATTGATCAAACCATGAATGACTACCTCACACCATCATGTAACAATTCCCCCTAATGCATTAGACATAATTCCCTAGGATATGCCAACTACATATTTAAACCCCATGTCCTAATCTATCTTCCCACATTCCATGGAATGCAGTCTGACATGACCTACCTTCACATTAAGGAGTTCAATGACATTGTAGAAACCATGTGTCCCGCACATCAACTAGAATCATCTAAGATGAGGAAATTTCATTTTTCTTTAATGGATCGAGCTAAAAATTTGATAAAAAATTTGAGACCATCTTCCATAAACTCTTGGTACCAACTACAAAGAGAATTCTAAAAAAAATATTTTCCCCACCACAAAACAATTGCACTTAAAAAGAGTATCCAATTTTATTTTGAAAAAGAGGGAGGGTCATTCTATGAGACATGGGGGAGGTTCAAAGACACTCTAAACATGGATCCACACCATGGTTTTTCTATTCCGGAATAAGTGAGAATTTTCTATGAAGGGCTGGGTCTGGGGAACAAACAATTCATTGACATGATGTGTAATGGAGCCTTTAAAAATAAAGCCCCAAATGATGCTTACGAGTATCTAGAAAGCGTTTCTGAACAAAACCAAACATGAGGAACTTCACCTTATTCTGAAAACCCACAAAGAACTACTGGAATTCATACACTTAGAGAAGAGGAAAGCCTTAAGGCTAAACTCGCATGACTCTCTAGGAAGGTTGAAGAAATAGACCATAGGAAAGTCCATGAAATCCAAACTGTAGGCCATGTTTGCACAATTTGGGACAAACATGACAATAACATAGACAACTTCCCAACCATTCCATCCATCAAGGATGTTCTTTTAGGAGGACCCCCAGTGGAGGTAAATTATTTGATATTTCCAAAGCCTCAATACTAAAAAAACTACAACATAAGGTATAATGACCACCCATGCTTCCGCTGGAAAGATAACCAACAACCTAGCCAACCATAGGGACAGAACCCTTACCACCATAAGAACTACCAAACCCATAACCTGTTCCAAACCCAACATATCCAATACCAATAGCCACCAGTCCATTTTCAACAAAACATACCACCTAAAAAATATCCCCCTGGGATAAACCAATCTTCTCATGCACTAACCCAAACTACTCCACAAAGCCTACTAGAACAACTGTGCAAAAAATGGAGAGGATGAACTCAGAAGTCTCTTCCCTAAAATAATAACTTCAACCCATCAAAACTGGAAATGCACCCATGCCTACTCAGGCGGTGCCATCCTCAACTTCAAGGGGAGAGTCAAGTTGTTCTCAAACAACTCATGAACAAGTAAAGGCTGTGACTATTTTAAGAAGTGGGAAATCAATTGAGAAACCTGAAAAACTAATTCAGAACCCACCTAAAGATTCAAACTTGGATGAAAATTCAAATGAACCTTAAGATCAAACTGAGGAAACTGATAACAATGTGAGAGAAACAACTCTTGAACAAACAACCCCACAACCTGCACAATTTCCTCAACGCATGAGGGGGAAACCCAAGCCTGAACTTAGTGAAACAGTGAGGGAAATCTTTTCACAATTCTAGTTGAACATACCCCTTCACGATGAAATCCAAACCATACCTTCCTACAAAAAGTACCATAAGGACTTATGCACTTTTAAAAGAAAATTTTCACATAAAAACCAAGTCCTTTTGGCTGCTAATGTGAGTACCACCAATCAAGGGCCCATTCCTCCTAAGTTGAAAGACCCATTTTGCCCTTATATCAATGTTGAACTAGGAGAAAGAAAACTTTTCAAGGCCTTGAGTGATCTAGGTGCTAGTGTCAATCTAATCCCCTATGTCGTGTACTGCCAGTTAGGCTTAGAAGAACTCCAATCCACATTTGTCATACTTCAACTTGAAAATCATATCATTAGGGTTCCAAAGGGGAATTTAAAGGACGTTCTGGTAAAGGTTGAAAACTCCATCTACCCTACTGACTTCATTATCCTTGAAAACCATCCAAACATAGGATGTAAGGAACAAACCCCAATCATACTTGGCCATAATTTTCTTGCAACAATCAACTCTGTTATCCGAGTCTGAAATGGGAACATGACCACCACCTTTGGGAACATGAGTCTAGACTTTAACATCTATAATGAAAGCTCACAAATAGGGTATTAATATGACATTCATGAAGTAAACATGATAGGAAGAATTGATAATGAATCTATAGAACATCAAGGAACATTTTCTGAATGTTTGAGTTAGGATGAGATTGATTTCCTTTGTTCACATGAAAGAAGTTTATCTCCTTGGATTGAATCATTTTCAAATTGCTCTTATGATGAAGTCTTAGGTCCAACAATTAGTGAAACCTTTCAGGAAACCAATTTCATGGAGACCAATCAAACTTCCTTCCCTAAATCTGATCAAGACAATATAGTAGGTGAAAATTCTACATGTGGAGAATCAATCCTATCTGAAACACAAAAAAAGGAAATTGAACTTGATCCAATGTCCCAATCTTCTTTTGAAAATCTAAACCAACCTGATCTTGAATTGAAGGAACTTCCCGCTACACTCAAGTATGCTTTTCTAGGATACAATCAAACACATCCTCTTGTCATTTATTCTTATCTTGAAGCCAATCCTGAAAGGATGATTCTATATGTCCTTAAGAAGCATAAGAAAGCCATTTCTTAGACCCTTTCTGATATTCCTGGGATTATCCCACTTATCGAGACACATAGGATTGTTCTGGAATCTGTTTCAAAGCCAGGTCGTCAACCTCAACGGTGACTCAATCCTGATATCATTGATGTAATAAGGAAATAACTTCTGAAATTGTTAACAGCTGGTATCATATATCCCATAGTTGAGAGTGAATGGGAGGGCACAATCCAAGTGGTTCCAAAAAAGGCTGGAATCACAGTGATAACCAATGAGGATGGAGAGATTCTTCCAACAAGGGTGGGTAGTGGATGGAGGGTCTGCATTGACTATAGTAAGTTAAACTCATTCACCAAGAAGGACCATTTCCCATTACCATTCATTGACCAAGTCCATGAGAGAGTGGAAGGACATGCGTTCTACAATATCTTAGATGGGTACACATGGTATAATCAAATTGAGGTCTCCCTAGAGGATCAAGGGAATACTAAATTCACATGTCCATTCGGAACCTTTGCATTCAAACGCATGCCTTTTGGGTTATGAAATTCCCATGGAACCTTCAAATGGTGCATGATGGGAATCTTATCAGACATGGTAGGGGATTTTCTAGAGGTCTTCATGGATGACTTCTCTGTGTTTGGGGATACATTTTAGGGATGTCTGGGGAATATAGAGTGAGTCTTGTCAAGATGTGAAGAAAGAATCTAGTCCAAAACCAGGAAAAATGCCATTTCATGGTTAAAGAGGGACAATTTCTAGGCCATCTGGTCTTAGGTAGGGGGATTGAAGTTGATAAAGCCAAGGTTGACATCATTCATCACCTTCCATCACCCAAAACTATCCAGTATGTGAGGTCTTTCATAGGACATGTTGGTTTCTATAGAAGATTTATCAAGGACTTTAGTTCAATATCTCGTCCCCTTGGTGCTCTCCTAGTAAAGGATGCTCCACTTTTCTGGACAGAGAGCTATGAGGGTTCATTCTCAACCCTCAAATCCTCTCTCACCTCTCCTCCCATTATGAAATCTCTAAATTGTAACTTTCCTTTTGAAGTTATGTGTGATGCCAGTGACTTTGCTATAGGAGCTGTGTTAGGACAACGTTGTGATTAAGATCCTTATGTCATTTCTTATGTAATAAAATACTTAAAAGATTCCCAAATCAACTACACCACCACTAAAAACAAGTTACATGATATTGTGTTTTTTCATAGATAAGTTTAGGTCCTACCTTTTAGGATCCCCCATCATTGTGTTCACTGAACATTCTGCACTGAAATACATCTTCCAAAAACAAGATTCTAAGGCTAGACTGATTAGGTGGGTCCTTCTCTTACAATAATTTGACCTCACAATCAATGATAAAAAGGGCGTTGAAAATTTTGTATCTGATCACCTCTCTAGGATGGAATTCAAGGACAAATCAAATGAATTTTTTGTGTCTGATTCATTTCCTGATGAACACCTATAGTCTATGAGTGACTGCACTTTGTATGCCGACATAACCAATTTCTTAGTTACTAGAGTCATTCCAAAATTCATAGGGACTCAAGCTCGAAGGAAGATCCTTTCTGATGTTAGAAACTATGTGTTTGATAGTCCATACCTCCATAAGTTCTACCCTGACAAAGTCATTAGGATGTGTATCCCTGAATCTGAACAAGAGTCCATCCTTAAATTCTGTCATGGTGAGGAATGTGGAGGTCACTTTTCCTCTAAGAAAACATCTTCTAAGATTCATCAATGTGGTCTCTTCTAGCTCAGCCTCTCAAGGGACTCTTACACATTTTGTCAAAGTTGTCATAGGTGTCAACAAGTAGGGTCCATCACAAAAAGGAATCACTTTCCACTGACTCCCATCTTAGTGGGTGAAATATTTGACTGTTGGGGAATTGATTTCATGGGACCCTTCCCAAACTCTAGGGGATTCCTCTATATCCTTGTAGCTGTTGATTATGTCTCAAAATGGGTTGAAGCCATTCCCACCAATTCTAATGACCATCATGTTGTGATCCGATTTCTGAGAGAGCACATATTTTCTGGATTTAGAATTCCTAGGGCTATAATCAGTGATCGACAAACCCATTTCTAAAATTTCCCATTCTCTTCACTCATGTCTAAGTATGGTATTTCTCATAAATTTTCCACTGCATACCTTCCTCAAACCAATGGTCAAGCTGAGTTAACAAATAGACAGATTAAGAAAATTCTTGAAAAATTTGTTAATCCGTCTAGGAAAGATTGGTCTTAGAAACTCTTAGATTCTCTTTGGGCATATCGTATAGCATTCAAAAACATCCTAAGAATGTCCCCATATAGGATGGTTTATGGAAAAGCATGCCATTTACCTGTTGAAATTGAGCATAATGCCTTTTGGGCAATTAAGAAATTGGATTATGACCTCTCATTGGCTGGCAAAAAAGGAAATTAGATCTTAATGAACTAGAGGAACTAAGGATGGAGGCTTATGAAAATTCAATAATCAATAAAGCTAGAGTTCAAGCCTACCAATATAGGAATATCAAGGTCAAACATTTTGAACTGGGAAAACTTGTGCTCTTGTATAGTTTAAAACTTCATTTACACCCAGGAAAGACAAGGTCTAGATGGTTAGGTCCTTTCATAGTGCATCATGTATACCCCCATGGGGAAGTAGAGATTCAAGATCCCACAAGTGGTTACATTATCAAGGACAATGGTCAAATGTTAAAACCATTCATTGAATCATTCAATAAACAGGAAATAGAGGTTGAGTTAACTGAGCCAACATATATACTAGAAAAAAATTGATAGATTTAGGGTCCATGTCAGGATGATGACATTAAACAAAGTGCTGCATGGGAGGCAACCCATGGTTTTCAAGTTTCCTATCATTTTGTTATTTTAATAAAATTTATATTTTAAATAGGATTAAATAATCATTTTATATTTCAAAAAAATACTGTTGACCCATTCTTCTATTATGAGTACGGATGGGTATGAAAGGGGAGCACCGTATTCATCCATGTCCCGCGGTGTGATCCCTGAGTAATACCTTACCTAGAAAATTAAAAGAAGACAATGTATCATTAGTTTGATTTAAAAAAATAGAGAGACAGGAAAAACCATTAAAATAATGATACTTGGAATTAAATAAGATGTTGTGTGGTTTTTTTGTCTGGTTTGATCTTATTTTTAAGGATAAGGTACTATTTTGGGTGATACATGTTCAATCAAGGAGGTGCCTACATCCCCCAAGAGATCAAAGGACTAAATTGGAGTAGCAAGAACATGAAACTTCAACCACTTGGTGATTTCATTCCATGATCCTAATATTTCAATTTCCTTATTGAACTCCCCTTTTATTCCTCTACCCCCTTCTAAATTTTCTTTTCTTTAAACACTGGGGACAGTGTTATTTTATGTTGGGGGGAGATAAAATAAAAAAATGATTTCTTCTAAATAAATGAATGATTTGAAAAACAAAATTGTAAATGGAAGGAAAAATTCCTTTAACATTGAATACGGTAATACACATTACACACTTTGAAACTGAATATCAAATAATTTAGCATGCCCTAATTCTGATTTTAATCCTTGTATAATTTCATGACCATAGATTTTGGAAAGTGTGGCTGTCCAATGTGATATTTCATTGTTTATATTTTCATCCAAATAAAAAAAGATTATAGTGCACGTCCTGTGGATAGTGGGGTATTAGTTTGAGTTCATGGGGTCACCTAAATAAATAGCATAAGTTTGGTGATCATTTTAGTTTAATATGAGTATTCAAAAAAAATATAAAAAAAATGCGCGTAGAGAAATGAAATAACCTAATGTGTGGCTTTCGGCACTTAGGGATCACAACTCCATAGTTGTCTGGACCAGAGTTAGTAATTTTATCTCTATTTTTTGTAATTTGAATTTTTTTTACTGAGTTAACTCGAGATGATGCCCAAGTATGTGGGCTTCACTTGGTGCCCTTAGGTCTTTGAGCCTGGGAATCATCAGCAAAGTCTCTCTACAAGGGTTGACTCTTTTGAGTGCAATTATAATTACCATGGAAAAATTACAAAAAACAATATATATATATATATATAATACAATTTTTTTTGAATACTCATATTAATATTGAAATGTGATTCAACCTAGTGATTCCATAATTTTCCCATTGAATAAATATGATCCCCCATGTCTATTGTGATGCACAACACATCCTCATACTTAATTGATATTGGATGAAATATGGAAATGAATTTGAACAACGGAATGGGATTGGGATTGGGATATAATTATTAAACTATCTTGTATTAAAATATTTTGATGGTTTTCATGATTGTTTGATATATGGGTTTCTGGTGATCATTGGGTATTAAAATGTTTTTGGAAAAGAGAATTCGAATTTCATATTGTTGAGATATATTTTGCTCGGGACTAGTAAAAGTCAAGTTGGGGGGGTGTGATTAGCCACTAAACGAGGCTAATAATCATTGTTAATATACATAATATTCATGTTCATTTTTATTCATAAACACCATTTTAGTGCATTTTACACTTTGATCATCATTTCACATTATGATTGCAATACCTTCTTAAAATACACTATTATGTGGCACATTTTTTAACATCATTTAAAGTACCCAATGATTCATCTAATTTTAAGGAATGTAATTATGCATATTTCAATTTTATATTTTGGTAAATTGATTTAAACTTCATTATGATCATGTTTCATTTAGGGATCAATGGAGAATTCATGAGAGAATATGGGCATATTTTGTGATGAAAGGAAGCAATTCTTGAGAAGTTAGATTGGACACCATCCCACTGATAAAACTATGGGGCTCAACATACATGCCCAATTAATCCCAACTTTTGTGGGATGATATAAGACATTTGTAGGAACAAATATATATTCAGTATGCAATGCTAATGAGGCCTACATTGTGGTCATTTAGGCGGCCCATGTTAGAAGTAAAATTCTGGTTCAGATTCTGCGGCCCATAAAAACAGCCCACTAATATGATCATATCTCAGAATTCACAGCTCCAAATTTGCCCAAATTTTACAGGACGTTAGAAGGCATTCAGAGCTATATGTTCGTATTATATGGCCCACTCTGATTCGGCCATCATGAAGGCTTTACAAGTGCGTCTGTTCAGTGATGGAAAGATGGCACCCACCTCGGGTCAAGGGTGGAAAAATCAACTCTCCCTTACTTTCCACCGACCTATGGCCTACTAAAAGTAATTGAATAGACTTGGACTATTGGAGGCTCGAACCAAGGGCTCAAAAAATTCCTATTTAAGGCAGTGGTCTTGGAGTATTGAATGATCTTGGATTATTTGTTCAATTGTATTGTTATGCTGCAATTTTGATGTCTCAAATTTGTCTTTCACATGTAAGTTGTTCAATTCACTTTAGTTTCTTAATAAAAGTTCTTAATATAATCTTATTATGTTGTTCTTCATATCACTTTGATACCGTTGGATCAAGGTGTAAATTTATTCACACCAAACCTTGTGAAATTATTCACACAACGGTGGAGTGATCATTTTATTTTGGTTGTTTTCATTACTTCTCAATTTCCACCCTCATGATTCTACTTTCTGCTTCCATTGAAACCATGGAATCAATGGAGGGATAACCCACTTATGGGTCGATCCAAGGGAGTATCAAGGGGCTAGATTGGATGTTATTTATCACCTCATTAATGTATAATTACTTCTTTAATTGACATTTTTATTTGATGGTTTTTAAACTCCATCGTCCTTGTTGAATTTAAGCCCACACACTTCAAGTGCTAATACGACCCTTTACCTTGAAGTGCTCAAAACGTTGATCCTTCAAGTGTATAGGTGATTAGTATTAAAGGGTGTATCCATTAAACCAGTAAGTGATGATGTTGTTTTATCTCCTTAAATGAACCCATCTCAAATATATGAAATTGAAATCATTAAAAAGGAAATACGTCCAATCCACCCCGAGCGATAACCTAGGATCAACTCATTATTTTAAATTGAATTCACTTAATTCACTTAGAGTTCCTTTAAACCCATCTAAAATCAACCCATTTTGGCCACTTCATAGTAAAATACAGTCCATAGAATGTACGTATCTATAGGTTACTTCTTAGGTCTCTGAGGATTCGACTACCAAAGCTAAGCTACAAGGACCGTCTTACCTTCTTCTCTTGGGTAAATTTGAGCGAGAATCAACTATTATTAGTGGAATTAAAAAATAATTACCTTAGGAATATATTATAGAATGTAGATCATGGATAACATTGATTTTAGTTTATAGATTCGTAAGATAATTAAATAAATGTTATTAATAATTTACCCAGTTTTGTTCTCAGATTACCCTTTAGGTGTTACCCCTATATTTCCTTTTATTCCTGCCAATTTCCGGTAATCGAGGGACTCAGGCTAACAACTAATGTGAATATCAATTTGATGAATCATCTAATGAGATTCCCAATCCGATGGGAGTAGGAATCGTGAACATTGTCATGATACTATATCATTTAACACTAGATTTTATTAGAAACATGGGTCAAGAGGAACGTTAAACCACCCTAAGAAATAAAAAATCACTATCAAGAGCTTCATGAGACAACGACCACATACTTTTAATGTATCATCTGATCCCTCAATCACCGAACAATAGATAAACTCTATTGAAAGTATCTTTTGCATCATTCAATTTTCTGAACAAGAGAATGTTATTCTAGATGCATATCGTATTAAGGGTGAATCTGATCAATGTTGGACATAGATATCAAATTTTAATCCTAGTGAGGAGATCGAGGAGTTGGAATGAAAGGACTTTTGGAATATGTTTTTAGATAAATATTTTCCTCACACCCTCCCACTAAGGATGGAAATGGACTTCCTTCCCCTCTAGAAGAAAGACGAAGAATAAATTAGAGAGAGCAAGGAATACTTCACAAGGCATTCACTATACACCTCCATTTTTTCGTTACCCTAGAATTCATGGTTGACTGTTTTTTGGTGGGTTGGAACCTAGCCTACAGAAATCCCTTGCAATATGTGACATCGACAACTATGGGAAAATTGTTTTATGTGCTCTCAAGTTCAAAATTGAGATCAACGAATATCATGGGTATCACTGTGATAAGAAGTGTAAGTGGAGTAAAATTTTAGCGGTCAGATGGATTAATCCAATGGTGCTAAGAAAATCCAGCACCCCACTAGCCAAATGTGTTGAAATAAGCACCCCATAAATTTCATATAGTGGACAAGGAAATGATTTAGGTGTGGAAGAGAAGCGAACCTATCCATTAACCACTGACAAGAAAACCCAAAGGCTACGACTGAGGAGATAAATTCTCCATTCAACTCTCAATGTGTTGTTCACTACCTCAACTGCAATGAACTAGAGAACATTTCCAATCAGTTCCCTAGGCCAAGGGTTTTCTGAACTAACCATCAACCTCCAGGGTAGAAAGGGCATGACTTTTCCATCACTATTGGTGATGTTAACCCCGAAAATAAAGTGGTGACATGTATTCTAGTTATTTATTCAAAAATAGAAAACATTTTTTTTTATTCATGTCCTACATATTCTTTTATATCTCGAATGATTAGTGGAACAATCCAAACACCACAACAAATCATGGAAGTAATGATGTCGGTGATTATAAAAAATGGGTATATCATATAATCCCATGAATTTAACAACTCCCTTGTCATAATTTGTAGATTGAACTTCCTAGAGAACCTTATCATACTCCCTCTGGTAGAATTTATTGCAATTCATAGAATCGATTGGATTACCCAATATAGAGCCTACGTAAATTGTCGTGAGAGGGAAATCACTCTCCAAAATTATAATCGATGCCCGATTCTATAGAACTCAAAAGAAAAAAGAGGAATCTTATTTAGTGCCATCATGACATGCGTGGATATTACTGCTCTAAGATCTTCTGTATCTGGCTCAGATGATTGAGTCTTAGGATGAAACCATCCTTGAAGACATGCCTATTATGATAGAATTCACGGAAGTGTTTCCTGAATAATTGCCAGCTCTTCCTCCAAGAAGTGATGTTGAATTATAAATTGACCATATACATGGGGAATTTCTAATATCTAAGACTCCATATATAATTTATGTTGTGGGGATTGAGGTGCTAAAGAAGAAACTACAGGATAATCTGTATAAATGGATTATATTCCAAAGTACTTCAGCATGGGGTTCACTAGTTCTCTTCTTCAAGAAGATGGATTGGTCTACGCAAATTTTCATTGATTATAGTGAGCTCAAAAAAATCACAATAAAGACCAATTATCATCTACCAATAATTGGTGACTTGTTAGAGTAGCTATAAGGAGCACCATACTTATCCAAGGTGGGTTTTTAGTTTGAATTTTATCATGTTATAGTGATGAATGAAGATATCCCCAAGACTTCTTATCATAGAAGATACATGAACTATAAATTAATAGTAATGCCTTTCAGCCTCACTAATGCCTCAGTAATCTTCATCGACTTGATGAATAGAGTCTTTAGATTTTACATTGAAAAATTTGGGGTAGTCTTCATAGATGACATTCGAATATACTCAAAAACCAATGTAGGTCATGAGGAGCATCTAAGAACTATACAAGAGTGCTTTAATAAGGATATGATCTAATCGAAGTAACACATGTGTGAGTTATATTGGAAGAAGAAGTCATTCTTAGGTCATATCATCAAAAGTAGGGGGATATTTGTTGATCCCTCCAAGACAACTACAATTGAGGGATGGACATGGCCAACATCAGTAATGGATATCCATAACTTTTTGAGGTTAACTAGATGTTATCACCGATTTGTGAGAAATTTGTCATGATTTTCAAACCCTCTTTCCATTATAACTAGGAATGGAGTGATGTTTTTCGGGAGTGATGAATGCAAATTTGTCATCATGGGGTTGAAAAGGAGGATTTTCACTGCGCTCGTGCTCACATTACCCACAAGGGAATTTTTTGGGGTATTTTATGATGCTTTGAAGAAGGGCATGGTATGTTTGTTTATGTAGAATGATAATGTGATAGCCTATGGCTCAATGTAACTACCAATTCAAGAGAAAAACTATCCCACACATGATATGAAGTTAGAGGTTGTGATCTTTGTATTGAAAATACAGCAGTATTATTCTTATGGAGAGAAGTGTGAGATATATAATAAATACAAAATCCTAAAATATATATTCAAACAAGAATATCATCATGTTCCCCAATGAATATGGACAGAACTCATCATAGATTATTACTTCTCAATCCACTTCCATCTTTGTAAGGAAAAGAAGGCGGTGAATGCTCTATGTAGAAAGGACCTTGTATCATAATCAATTATGAGAATTGAAAAGGATCCAATCCTCTTTAGATTTGTAAAGAATGGACATGGGAATCATTAAGGGATGAAAATCATCAATGCATTCTCAAATTATTGCTCAACCATTATGGATGTTAAATAAAAAAATGTGGAAATGTTTTAATGGATAGAAGCTATCAGAAATTGGAAATCATCAAATTTCATGGTGGGTAATGATGGAATTTTGATATTTTGGCCATGATTATGTGTTCTATATAATCCATTGATAAAGAAAGAGCATCTCAATGATGCACATATATCAACCTTCTTTATTCACCCAGGTTTCACAATAATGTATCGATATCTCCATGAAAACATTTGGTAGGCCAATATGAAAAGGGGATTAAAAAATATACATCAAAGTACCTGGTATGTCATCATGTGAAGGATGATAGGAAAAATTATAAGGAGATGATGCAACCACCATCCATACCAATATGGAAGTGGGACAACATTACTATGGACTTTGTCACTCGACTTCTAAGGACATCCAAATGAAATAATTCTAAATGGGTCATTATGGATTTCCTTATGAAGACAATTAACATTATCAAGATTCAAGAGGACTTTTCATTGGATCAAAAAGCACTGATTTACATGAATGATGTGGTAAGGATGCATTGATTACCACTATCTATTGTATTCGATTGAGAACCGATATTAAACTTGATGGTATGGAAAAGTCTCCAACATAGTCTAAGAGCTGTTTTGAAATTATGTATAGCCTATCATCCTCAAACTGATGGCCAATCTGAGAGAACTATTTAGAAAGTAGAATATATGATAAGATCATGTTTCATGGAATTCAAAGAAGGATGGGACCAAAATCTTCCACTGGTTGAATTCTCCTACAATAACAGTTTCCGCTCGAGCATTCGAATGGCACCATATGAAACCATTTATGGAAAAAGGTGTAGAACACTGACATATTTGAATGATGTTGGGGAGAAATAACTTTTAGCACCTGAAATGGTCAATGAAATAGTGGAGAAGGTTAAAACCATTTAGCATCATGTCAAGGACACCAAAAGTTTATAGAAGAGTAGTGGAGATAACCCTCGACGAGACCTTGAGTTCAAAGTTGGAGACATGGTATTTCAACGTATAACTCTATGGATGAAGGCCAAGAGGTATGTAATGAAATGGATGTTACATCTTCGGTACATCAATCCATTTTATATTCTTGATTGTGTTGGTTATATGTCCTATCGACTAGTACATTCACCCATCATGTCCAAAGTACATGTTGTAATTCATGTATCCCACATAAGAAAGTACATACCAAACACTTTTCATGTAATCTCTTGAGAGGTAGTAAAGTTATAGTATGATCATTAATATGATGAGAAACTAGCGAATATTTTAGATCTTAGATAAAAAATCCTATGAAATAATACAATGCCACTCGCCAATGTCTTGTGGTGAAACCCCAAGTTTGAAAAAGCGATGTGGAAATCTGAGGAAGTGATGATGTAGAGTTACCGACGTCTGTTTTAGTGAGGGAGATGGAAATATCACGTGATTTTTTTGGGGGATGATTTTAATGAAACAAAATTATAATAATAGAAATTCATCTTGATCTAATTAAGTTTATTATTATGTGAAATGGTTATATAAAATATTCACTTCATTTGATTTATGTTCATGGATTTTTTTAATACCGTTATGAATTGATAAAATTTCTAATTATAGATGTTGGAAAATGATGACATGATTAGTATAAATATAGGGATTTAACAATTCTAATTTACTCAGACAAAGGAAGTGATGACCTCATCTAGTAGACTTACCCCTTATGAAGCACAATTGTCGTAGCTCAGAAAGGAGGTGGGGACTTGGGATTCGCTCATGACCAACCCCATGAAAATATTGAATACATTATTCTTGGGAGAAACTGCCTACATGAGATGTGGATGATGGATGAGATTACCACCCAAGTGATGTTATCCAAGCCACACCAAGAGTCTATCACCATCACACAACTTACCCTTATTTCTTATGTAGGTGTTATAAGTGGTTATGTAATAAGACCATAACACTATTATTATGAACATTATATTTTTATTTAATAATGAATATAAATTCATTTTATTTTTGTTGCTTTGTAAATTGTTTTTTAAACAGAAATTGAATTTTTAGTTAATTTTCAACTGAGAAATATATATTGTAGAATTAATAGATTTTTTAATTAATAACATTTTTATAAATAATTATAATTATTATTAAATTTTTTTTTTACTATATATAAATGATCATATAATTTTATGAATCTAGTTGTAATTTTGATTAATGTATGAATGTGATTTTTGTCAAAACCCTTGATTTTTTGATAAATGTTGGTTTTTTTAATGTGAAAACTCACATATGAAGAAAATTATTTAGATAAAATGAAAATTATTTTTTAAATCAAGACATTGATATCATCCAAAGGTTAATTTTTCATAATTTTCTTAGACAATCGAATTTTTGGGAAAAAATTACATACCGTTTAATTATATAATGCGTTTTATTACATCATAAAGACCAAATAGTGATGTAATAAAATAAAATAAACACATTGATCATAAATTATATGGTTTACCATTAAAATAATGTGATTTTAATTATATTTTATTTATATTACAATGCTTTAGTGGACCCTCCAAGTCTTATAAAACTATTTATGTTTTTAAAATTATTTCGTTAAGAGTGTGACTCACCTCCACAAAAAAAACCCTATTATTTTAATATATTCGGAAATTGTCCTTATAAAATAATTTTTCCACTTACCTTGGGAAAAATATATTCAAATACATTTTTCTTGTTTGTGGTATTGATTATTTTAATGTGTGGTGTCCCAAAAAAAAATAATAATGAATTACCTCTCCTTTACTCTATAATCCCACCCAATCTCCAACTTCTTCTTCACTAAAATCTTTTGGAGTTCATCCATCCTCTTCCATCTTCTCTCTAGAATCCTGCCAAGGTGCCCCAAGAACCAAATAATCCTCTCTCATTCCTCTCCCAAGCCTTCGGTATCACACTTCAAATTAAGGAATTCATTCCTTCCTCCCTTTATCAAAGATTCTAAATATAGTGATTCCCTATTATTTTCCGTTATAAATTTTGTGGCATGATTTCAGACCTCCCATATACATCCCAATTTATGTTTGAATGATGTGATACCCCTTTATCTCCCGTTAATGCCTCCCAATGTACATTTGTTACCATTCCAAAAGTCCTTAAGTAATTTCACTCTCCTCATTTTCATTCAATAAATTATTTTTTATTAAGAATCTAAAATTCCATTGATTTTGTTAAGGCATGTATATATAAGAACCATGTACTTTTTATTCCATGTACATATTATAAGACACCACTTTCCCTCTCATAAATTTTTTTTATTAATTCTTATGTCACGACGTTATGCTGTCGAAATTGCACTGTGATTTTCCCAAGTCAATGTCATTGTGTCATGAATACTATACCCATTTCTCTATCAAGGGTATTCACCATTATAGACATTTACATATTGATTATAGAGTTTCATGATTTAATTACACATTCCATTATAATCTAATAAATGATTATCGTTAATGATTCCATGTTGTAAGATCCATGTGGCACCCTTATTAATGAAATGAAAATTTTAAGAAGGGTGCAACTTGATAGAGTTTCAATGCATTGGGTAAAGATTAGTATCATGCTAAGTCAAGTGAAATGAGGATTTACGCATTAAAATTCATGTTTTATGAGGATTTTTTCATGCTAATTCACATGAAATGATGATTCACTCATGATAATTCAAGTGCAATGAGGTTTTACTCCTGATCCATGTGCAAGGAGTCTTGGCTCATGGTAATTCCATATTAAGTGTTGTTTCCACATTTCCATGTAATAAAAATCATAAAATATCATACCTTTATATTCATGTTTCTCATTGTGGAGTCAATAAATTTTCTTTATGAATTTTCTATTTTTATGTCTATTGGAAATAAAAAACAGAATATCTTATTGAAATTTATTTTTCCCTAAGAATTATCTTAATAAGGGAAATATAACTTCCTAAAGGAAATTTTATCCTTACATATGTTTTCATTGATTATTTTATAGTTTTTATAAAGCCTAAAAAAATTACATAAAGGTTAAATTTGATTTTTATATCTAAAACATCAGAGTCCATTAAAACTAAGGTCATAGAGTATTCTGTATTCAGACTCCAACTTCTCTGAAATTCATATTCTGAATTCCCTAAAATGCAGATTTTGAATTCACTGAAATTCAGACATCGAATTCTTTGAAATTCAGACTCCTAAGTATAAGAAATCCAGTCTCCAAATTCTCTGATATTCGGACTCCAAATTCTCTGAAATTCAATTTCAGAATTCATCAGAATTCAGAATCTGAATTCATTTCAATTTAGGTTCTAAATTGTTTGGAAAACAGAATATGAATATTCATGATTTATGGTCTTCAGATTAATATTTTATTAGACTCCAATATTTTATTTTACCATATACTCCAAAAAAATACATTTGGTTAAGAAATATTATTTTAATTACGCATGTTATAGTTATGAAATGACATCATACATTCTGTTTATAACTAACCATTGTTTGAGTGACACTTGTGTTGGTCCAACCGAAATTCAAGGTAAAATATGGTCTTTGGAGGAGGGAGTCGACCGATGGTGAAATGCCTATAAATAGGAGCTTATTTGAAGGAACTAAACACTAACTCAATCACTTTATAGAATTCATGTTACTGATGTAATTTCTATAGAGAGAGACTCTCCTGCCTTGTGCGTACAGAACATCTTGTTCAACCAGATCTGTACGACTCCAATTGTTTCTATGTACAATCGAGGACTTCCAGGGAGAGAATGAAACAAGTTCTGATTTCCTTATAGTTCAAGGACATATGTGGAATGGAAGATAGAGGTTTCGACTACCTTAAAGTTCTAAATCTTGTGGGTATAACATGAAACGTTCTGATATTTCTATCGATGGCTTACCTTGGTGTGGGTATGGTAGACTTTATTGAATTTATAAATCAATAGACTTTTATCCCAGGTTGTTGGATACCCTACTTTTTCGGTTAAAAGATATCATACTTTTTAATTGTATTTTTAACATTCTTTTCCACTATATTTTGATAATTTTTGAAATTATAACCTTCATATACTTTGTAGTTCTTTTGTATACTCTGATAAATATGATTATGTATGCTCTAATATAGAATCTTTTTCTCATAAACATCACATAAGATTCATTTCCAGAACCAAATTTCAATAACCTACCATGATTTTTGAATAATAAGTGGTATTGTGAATTCATCTTGTTTAACATTGTCAAACATAGGTTTCCCTAAGGTTAAAAAGGAATGTTTTTAAACATACAATTCCCCCCTCTTGTAATTGAGCATCTACATTAATAATTTGATCCTACACATTATCCTCCATTGGTATGCTTATTTCCTAACATGTATTTTAATCTTCTTGTTATTCCATTTTTTCTCTCATACTGGGCATTATAGCTCTCACTTTTCTAATGCATGTTCTCATGTTACCACATGCAGTGCTATGTACAAGGGATTATAGTGGTCATGTAAAGGATGTTTTCATTAAAAATGTTGTGTTTAATGATTTAAGTTGTTATGTAATGTTCCTAAGCCCCAAAGACACTAGACAACTTTATCTTCCTTGTTTTATGATGTGAAGAGTTTATGAAATAAATAATGTTTAAGTGTGTAATAAAAACTAAGGTTGTTATAAAATACAAGATCTCTAATGGCATCAAAATTGGTTTATTTCACCCTTGATATCCAAAACTCTTTAGCTGATAATGCGGGAGAAATTTTAATGATAAAAAATTAGTGATATCCTTAGAAAAAAAATCATGGATACTCTATAGCCATGTTCTAAATTTTAAAAAATACATCACCTCATAATCCTACATGAAAACGTCAATGTGACTTTCAAATATAAGTGAATGATTGATCACCCTTACAAAACAATACATCCCATGATATGTGGAGACACTTAATAAAAAATGGTATCCAAAGTCGAACTCTAAGGGATTTACTCTATCATAATAATATGAATTATAATGTTCCTTTTCCACCCTTATATTCTCTTGATCGAATTAGATATTCTTGGATGTTCTCATTCCGGGATCAAGAATGTGATCTATAGAATCCCCAACCTTCATCCATCACAATGGATAATGACATGGACTTTTGAAAAACTGCTCAAATGAGTCCAATAAAATGTTTGATGGATATGAGTAATTGTATAAAAATAATAAAACATGTTGGTCCCTTTCCCATTCTCCAAAAAAGTTCATGAAACAATATCATAATATATCCTCTAGAGACAAGATGTTCTGCTCCGTCTTCCAAAAAGTCTTATGGTAGAAAGTAGTGATATGAAGAAATAGGGATATAATGTAATGATGCAATCCTATCATGATACATGATGTAAAAATGATCCAAATTTGATATGATCTTCCTAAGTAATCTTTTAGGACTATATAAATCCAACACCCATAGTATCAACGAAACATATAAAGAACTCGACTCATTGATCCCCAAGATGTGGACATACTTCTTTTTTAAATCCACTATCACCAAAACAACATCACAACCTCCCTAATCTTGTGTTAACAGTCTGATGAAATAAAAAAAATATGTATTCCCATTTGAATTCAGTAACAACCAAGGACTGCAACTAAACTACAAGAGCATGGTGTTGTGAATTCACCTATGAACAATCTACAATCACCACCAAAAACTCTACCACATATCATTTCATCCCCACCCACAAAATGTTTCTCCTAAAACCACTATATATACTTATTACACAAGGATTTACTACTAATGGGGATCTATGAAACTCATGGTGAACTCTATTGTGTATTTCTTATGGAATATGCAAACTCTCATTTAATAAATTCTGATTCTGGCGATCTTCTGACCATCCCATCAAACCAACCACATTGACAACATGATTAGGATGAACATTTCCTCAGTGATCCCCCATAAGACTCTTTAACCCAATTCATCATTGTTAAATTTATTTTTATACGAGTTTATAAAAATTGTATACAGATCTGTCCAGTGTCATGAATCATTGTTACAATATCTTACATCCCTTTTTAAAAAATCATCAGACTCCGAACCACATCCCACTAGGAGTTCACAATCAATACATATACAGTAAAATTTTCATATCCTACGGTATAAGAGTCCTAAAAATCATAAATATATAAAAACTTTATCTCTTTATATTTCTATTGATTCCATTCTAACTATGAGAAAACACATTTCCGGATCATATAGGCCCTGAATACCACAAGGCACTTAATTAAGAGGCAATAACACAAAAAAAACAACAAAGACACTAGTAATTCCAAATCTAGATCATGGATGGAAAATTTAACCTAATGGGGGTGTAAATTACTAGATCTATTTGACATCACATCACTTTATTTAATCAACATACATCCCTCACCAAAATACAATGTGTCACATAAAACATCAAACAATGAATCCACCTGAGGAAACTGAAGCACTGAATCATTGAAAAATATATTTATGATAATATAAATATTCTTAACATATATCAATCCATGAAATATACATTTCCTTTCTGTTTAATGTTGTTATAGGTGCTATTAACTAGGGAGAAATCCAATAAATAAAATTTTCTATTGACATTAAGAATGAAAAATATATGAACATATTCCACATATTTCTGTCATTTACAATAAATTTGGATTATATTTTTGATGGTCCACTAACAAACCCTTCTCTGACAAAAACATTCCTTGGAAACACATCTTAGGAATCTAGAATAATAACATAGAAAGATTTCCATATAGCCTGTTTTAATAATGTACTACAATAGATATTTTATATTCTTGACATGAAACTCTTGTATCATTTATTATATAATAAAAATTGATTCATTCCATGATAAACATGTAATTGAAGATATAAAACATATAGGTTAGGATATTATTAATCAAAGATTGGGTTTCTATATCACTGAATGACATGACTAGAAATTAAAATTTCACATACCATCTCTAGGGTGATATCTTCATGAAATCCTCATATTTCTCTCTCATATTATGACATCTAAACAACATGTAAATCTTTAAAACCCAAAAGTCTTATCTTATTTAGTAAAAAATATCATGTTTCCTTGGATGAAGGTAATGATTTTTGGCCAATACCTGATTCAACATCAAGAAATTGTATTCAAAACATCATACCACAAACCATCTTCATGGTGAAAAATATTATAGCAACCCAAGGAGACACCCTGGGTGGGATGAAAAAACATTTATTTTGATCCACCATTTATAACATAAACTAAAAATTCTCAATATGATCCTTATAATAAGGGGATTTTGAAATCAGAAATGTGCCATTGTACAAATCTCTCAAAATACTAAACATATTTTCATGGCGGTACAATCAAAACCACCTATATAAAAAATGTATTAACTCCAAAAAACCATATTTACAAAATAAAAATAATGTTACATGTCATATTTTCCAAATTTGACAAATAGGGCAACAATTTCCAACCACCCATCTGACAACCTCTCTCATCAACTATGTCAACTAGCTAGACCTCAATGTCAAGAAACAAACAAACCTCCTCCAGATTAACTATATGATTAGATGAATATATATATAATCAAGGCAAGGATAACATAATATGGTTATATATATAACAAGATATAATCTCCCACATACCATCTCTTTCCCATAAAAAATCTTCACCTTCGGCAAACAACAACCATTGAATCCAAGCCTATAGAAAGTTGAAATTGTAGTAGGGGAATTGAATGTCTCTCCATATACATTTACATCTCATAGAAGGAATTATTATAAATAATTATAGTTAGACCATTGTCCAAATTAACTACAAAATGTTGGATTATGAAATGATCATAACTCAAAAAAGATTCAACTTTGTCGGCAGTACGGTCTATAATGCGTGCAACTGACCACACCCATATATTATTCCACTGTGTTACAGACCTCCAAAACATCATTCATCTATATGTATTTATTTATGGGTAATAAAATTCTTCTAAACAAAAAAATTCGTCTGACATCTTTTTAAAAAATTACAGTGGTCTATAATGATGGGTATTCTATGTAAGAAACCACAACTACTAATTAGAAGTGGTATATGCACCCCCGAATATAGGTATTTCGTAGTCACTAATCATAAAAATGAAATATTCCAATAGAAAAAAATTAATAAAATTGGATACCTAAATAAGGTTCTCATGATACACCATCCTTGGAAGAATGAAACCGATTGGCCTTAGTCAATTTCCCACTAGCTGGAACCTTGAGTTCTTGAACAACGAAGACCTATTTCTTAAATTAGATCTCCTTAAAATGCAGTTATAGAAACATTATCTAGGAAAATATTCCTAGAATATCATATTTATTATATAATATTATTTCATCTATACCTACTGATATTTTAGGAGTGTAAATTGTGTAACAACAAAACTAATCACTAGGCACAAACCCTCCTTTAGATACGTGGTCCAGAATCCTAATGTAAAAAAATATATGGACCAATATGTAGGAGATATTTGAACTTGATCCCAAGATCATGAATTATCATGATATGATATATAAAGGATTCCATTTCCTGCCTCTTTTTATTCACAATCATTACTAATAGGAAAATGTCTCATAAATCTCTATAAAATTCAATCCACAAAAAATGTCATCTTCCTTATGGACATCATGAAATAGTTTCCCCCATAGACACAGAAATCCTATTATATGACTAACTACCAATGAAACTATTTTCAATTCGTTCTATTGGGGAACGCTGCTGTGCGAGTGTTGTCAATGGTGACGACACCATTGTACCCCACATTTCCATATTCTAGAGGAAAAATTCATTACTTCTTCTGTGATGTATTCTGGTTGATCAAAATGGGATTATGTGTTGTTGGTATATCCATCTATATATTCTTCATCAAAATTTGTCACCTTATCTAGGTATCCCTTAGAGATTACTACATTTATCAGGATACTATTCCTTGTTCCATCTCTTTGTGGACGCTGGTAAATTTTCCTGCTTCTAGTATGAAATTCCAAAGGGTTAAATTAGGACATCAACCTTCTATCAAGAGAGTACTCATTTTGGGAATAACTAGAATATCTAGATACTGTAACAATGGTACACATAAATTATCCCTTATTATAGGGCTTATCAAGGGAATCGATTCCCGAGACATCACATATCAATTAGAGGGTACTTATGTTGAAGGCATGTATCTGAGAATTTCATTGTCTTACCATGTATAACAAGGGTTATGCCACATGTATGATGTTTGGTAGTGGTGGATTAGAGATATCATAACACTGATAATAGGGGAACAAAATGGTATATCCATATGAGGGGGCACCTTGTTAGTTTATTGGATTGATGGATCAGATCACCCAAAAAGGACAGACCTTGGTAGGTGGGTCTCAAAAAGGCACAGTTTCATACTATGAAGGATGATTTGGACATCACAAATGAAAAATTAAGAAAGCACACCCCATATATTGGGTCACACTAGTTTACAATTTGTTGGGATTGGACCTCTGGGAGTCTTCTTACGTACCCTATTTAGAATACACTGATCAATACCCATGTTTTCGAAGGTGTGATTTGGGGATTAACACAGTTAGCATCAAACCCCATGACTGGAACTCTTGGTTTTATGATCATGAATTGTGGTGATTATTCTTTGTTAGCTACAAGGTGTTGGTAGAAGCAGTGAGTAAGTGGGAGTCAAAACCTCATAGGTATGTGGATTCCCCTATACCAATCATGATGTATGGTGGATGATTGGTATGGATTGATTAAAACCGATGTTAAGATGGATGTGTTAGGATTTATCCTTAGGGATGCTTCCTACATATCTCAATTGATATGAATCAAAATCCTTGTAGTTTAGGATGGGGTGTTAAGACACATAGTTAGGAGGCTCATGGGAAATGGATTTCATGGATGGGGCTTATAATTAGTAGAGATTCCATGTTGGGATATGATATTCTTGATCCAAAAAGGATCGATGGATAGACCGGGAAGGAAAATGGGGGATGTTATTGAACCTAGTGGAGGATTCCTACATATCATATTGGATGAGAATTAAATCCCTCATTATTTGGGATGAGGTAATATAATTGGTTTTATACAAATGTCAACAACACATAGAGACTCTAGAGGAATATTCATGGTTATCCTCCCTTCACAAGAGTGGAACACATAGTTTGAGGATTATGTTGAAGTGAGCTGATTATACATGGTTACCGACCCATATGGATAAGAACACCTCAATATATGAATCCAATATATGTGTCCCAAAAAGGAAGGATGTCACATTATGAAGGAACATTCCTAGAAGGGAGTACCAGAATTTTCCATTGGTTTGGATTGAACATCAGAGTGTCTTCCTATGTACCTAAAAGGTATCAAAACCTATGTAGTTCGGAGAATGCAGATAAACATCATGTTGGACAAGTTAACTGATGAGAAATAGTACACACAAATAGATTGTGCAGAATGAGGGAATTGAACCTCTAAGAGGCTTCCTACATTTCCTTGTGGATGAGAATCAATGTACACATAGTTTTATAGAGAGGGGTATGGGGATTACACATGGACAGTGTACCAAATTCATGAAATGGCATATGTGTTGTTAGTGTACCAAAGGGGATTTCAGGGTCACTGTTACTCAAAGCCCATGTGAGTCATTCTCTGTGTGAAAATATCATATGTAATAGAAGAACTGATGGTCATTTCATAAATTGTTCCACCATAAGGGATGGTGTGGGGATTACACATGGATAATGAGCTATGGATATATGGATTTGGACTTACTCTAGGATGGAATCCCAATGAAGTGGTTTAGGTCTTACATGGATTTGGCATGTGGTGGACATGATGAAAAATCCCAATGGGAGAGAGGGACTAGGAGGGATTTAATTCCAAAACCCTATCTGGTCAACACGTACATGCTACACATGTGAAATCACAATTTTATAGTATGTGTGGAGGATTTTGGTGATTGGAAGATTAATGTCCTGTAGTTCAGATGATTAGGAATCACTCCTCATACCATACACAACTTGTATCAAACCTCACTTTTGGAAGGGAAGACACATGAAATACCCAATGATAGTGAGGTAGAGGAGTGGTCAATCAAGGGGTCCCCAATAGTGTATCTATGAAAATAAGAAATAAGAAATAGTGTACCTATGAAAATAAGAATAATGTAGGGAAACACCTTATGAGACACCACATGAGGTATCAATAAATCATTACATATGAGCTTGAAGGGCCGCATGATAATGGTTTTTGAATGGAATAAGGACACACTAAGAAGGGATTCACGATGATCTAGTGCTTTATGAAGTGGAGGAACATTAGGGAGGATGACGAATCATGAAATCATGGTGAAAATGGTGTCCATGATGGATGTTGATTCAAAAATCATGGATAAATGGGGCTCTATGAAGAATGGTGCATCGTGAATCATGGAGACTGAACCGAGGCATTGAGTCTTCATGTGTTTAGAAGCATCATCATAAAAGTTGAAGGATATGAATATTAATGAGTGCCCAAGTGAGACACCTATATTCCCGAAGGCTATAGGGAATTGTGAAGGGAATCCCTACATAAAGGGGTGGTAAATTAGATCAACGGGATATATGGTTCTTGGTTTTCAAATACCTTGTGTGAGGCATCTTATTACTAGTTTTAGGTGGAAAGGAATCCTAAAAGAACGAGATATCTAACAGTTAATATTCAGGGTATTGATACATTGGGGATGTGGGTGAGCTTCATTTTAATTGGAGCATTGTATAATAATGTCCAAATAACCACTTTTAAGGAAATGGAACATGGTGTACATAGGCAGGTCTATCGGTCTCATGAAGAATTATGTTACTACTTCACACTATTTGGGGAGTTGTTAATACATGTGGAGGTGGTTGTCACTAATTCATAGTACTCACGACATTCATTGGACTCATGGAGGACCCATTCACTACATTATGGGATTAGTGATGGTGAAAGGATTTGCGATGGAGCTTTTGAATGTTTCCCTCCCCCCTATTTAGGGATTTTTTTCTTATAAGGATTGAATGTTTGTTGGAATAGTTTTGTCTAGCCATGATCTATCATTGGAAATGATTTAGGTTCCCACCCCCCCCCCCATTGAATTGGATCTGAGAGAAAATGTAGCACACATTCTTATGGTAGATCACTGAAAACCTATAGATCATAAAGCTATATCAGGAAGAGGGAATGTGAATAACATGACAAGATCACCGTAATGCACGATAAAATAGGGGAAAACATGAATGTCACATGGTTTCCACATGTAATATCTAATTTTGGGACACCCTTTTGTCTACATCTGATGTCCATGAATCTCATCTAGAGATCTCAAATTTATTTTCTTCTGTACCCCCATGAATGTTATTTGTGAACTTGGTTCTTTGGATCGGTTCTCCACATACGCTACTATGTATATCAGTGCATCACAATCCTTTTCTACTTTGTGAAGTTATTCGAGCTCTATAAGGCTCCATGACCATGTGCTCTGTGAATGTGATCTATTAATTTTATTTTTTTATAGAGAAGAGAAAATAAAAATTTATTGCAACAAATGAATTGTTAAGAATCTATTTGGGAGAACCTTAGGGATGATAATCAGAGAGAAGAAATAATAAATAAAACTATACCTGGGGAATGTGTGCTGAGTCATTCTGACCATGATTCATTGGTTTAGCTACAATCAAAATAGAAAATGGATTACCCTTTATGAAATAGTTTTCCATTATATGGATTTATTTTGAGGGACAACGTTCATATCCTCGAACTGAGTAGTGATGAATAAACTTAATGGAGAATAGGAACAACATGTTAATACAATAGGTACAAAGTTATTGAAGACGATTCCTAAAAAATAGTATTTCTATCACCACATACTTGCATTATAAAAATATCAATTTCATTGATGGGAATGAATTGATCCCAGAGGCATCTCTACCAAAATATCACACATTCCTCAATGAGAGTTTATGGAATCCATAAAACAGGGGACCAATAGTTGGTATTTATTTCTGAGAAGAATGTTCTCTATGGAATAATACTGGGCCTATTAGGTATGTACGTATTGCATGAAATTTGAATCAGATCATTGGTGGGTGGCTTTGTATGAGGCTGCATGTGATTCTCAATTCAAGATCTACCAAATGAAATACATATTTATAAAAGTACAATGTTAGTGGTTGTTAAGGACCAATACATTCTATTTTCGCAATGGGGAGGTCAGTATCAACCTCTTGGACCTCCACCCTATTTGAGGGATTCATTTTTTGGTGGGAAAAGTACAATGAATTTCTCCCCATAAAGAATACATGGGAGGATATAGAGTAGATTCCATAGTTGTAAAATGTGTTTTTGGACAATGTTCCTTAGGAAGATGAAGCTAAAAAAATAATAAGTGACGTCTACATCAGGTAGTGGTTAGTTCGTTTCAAAAATTTCCAATGAGGGCATCATACAGAGGGAGAGGAGTAACTTAGGAAACAACATCTGAGGTCTTGTACCTACCAAAGTGGGTAACAATGCAGCAAGTAAGGTTATTAGGATAGTAAATGGAATCTATGGGGGAATATCATCATCATTGAGTAGAAACTAGTGGTTATGATTGTGGAATTTACCTCCATACACATTTACAATTGGATGATTCCAGTCAAGTATGCATACAATGGTGCATAAAAAAGAACATTTATTATGGAGGCCATGCTGGTGATGGGGGAACATGTCAAGATTGAGATCCTAGTGCTAGAATATCTATATAATGTGTTTAGGAACATCGGTGTGGCGAAGACTCCACAATGTGTATATGGACTGATCCACCTTCGGTATGGCTGGGTGGTAGCACATATGATACTATATGAATATCTGAATCCCATTTTTCCAATGAGGACATACATTCGAACCGCTATTCTGATTGTGGTGGGGATTTTACCAATCAATATGATGTTATTAGTGATGATGAATATATTTTAAAGGGAAGAAAAACTCAATTCCCATCCATTCCTACTTCCAATAAGACTGTACCCTGATGATATTAGTGGAAATGAGGAGTATCAGTTGTACCTACTGGCCTTTCAAGGAATATTTTTAGTGGTAAAAGTAGATCATGAGCCTATATTTGGGTCATATATACTTTACATCACTTCGTGAGGCAGTTTCAATGTCTCAAAATGCTTACACAAAAATCATCTTGGGGATACACCATGAGGATAATTGATGCATGATGAGTCAACATTGGATTATGTTCACATATGAAGATGGAAAGATAGATAAATAGATGACTCAATCTAATTTTGATTGTGAGATAGTTGAAGAGTTCATGAATTAAATGGAGTCATTGTACCCAGGGTGATGCTAACGAAATTGAACACCCTTGTTAGCATTAGGGTACCCCATCAACCCCAAGGTGACGGGATAACAATGAAAAGAGTGTTTTAAAGTGGCATGTTTGACTCCCATTGTGGAGGTGATGCTTCTATAGCATGACAGAAGGAGTACCCTTATAGGCTATTAGGGGTAGTGCTACAGTGTGAGGTGGTAGACCCATGGCGGGGAGCTCTACTGTGTGAGGAGGCAGACCCGTGGTACTTGAAAAGAGTACCTCAGCAGTTTAAGGATAGTGACTAGCACCTCAGAGTCGCGAAAGGACTACATTGCTCGATAGAGGAAGAGTTTTACAGCAGCTGTGGTTTCGACATCATGAATAAAAGATTGAGCTAAGTCAGTGACCTTTGTGTTTTCCTCATCATTGAGATGGGTTACATGATAACTTAGTTATATGTATGGGCATATACCTAAGTAATAGTTATCCGTTTAAATCATAATTTTTCGTTTATCCTTGTTGGATTTTTTTAGACATTGAGGGTCTCGGGGTCCTTAATGAGTATCGTTATACTCACCCCTGCACGGGCTATGCCTGCAACTCGTTGTGTTGGATACAGACGTCCAGCAACACTGACAGAGACCGAGAGTGCTAGGACTGGACGGTACCCACAAGTGGAACTTATGACGTATCGGTACACAATGGAGACTGAAAGACGTGGAGTGTTGAGGTGGACATCTGTACCTACCATTCAGGTAGGAACCCAGAGGATGATCACATAGCTACTTTCACCTTTCAGTTGTTTGTCCCTTTCTAGTTGTACTTTCTTTCATTTGTATTTATACTTTTGAATTGTGCTTGTATTCCAGACCCCTTTCCTTTTAGTACACATGTTTTACAGTTTTACTTAGTTTTTTCTTCCGCTTGTACACTGGTTCCCTGTGTTTATGTTTCATAAAGGCCATTCCTTCCCAGTTTTTATGGAATTATGCCTTTGGTTCTAGTCGCCAGCCTATGGCCTATAGAAGGCAGGCTTGGGGTAGTCATGATACGGGCCCTGCGGGGTGGGTCCTGACAAATTGGTATCAAAGGAGTCAGTTATATGGAAGAACATAGGACTCTGATTTTTCTTTTCTTTGATGAAATAATGTTATGGGCACTAAGTGTGGTTTTCAGTTCAGGGAGTCCAGTGTTGGTGCGGGCAGCCGACATATACGTACAATAGAACCCTGACTTCTGATTTTCGACTCAGTGCATAAAAACAATGATTTTTTGTGTGTTTTCAAAAGTTTTAATTAAGTCCGCTCAAACTAGGTCAGGTCACTAGGTAGAATCTTTTACCGTGTCACATCTTTTTCTTTCAAGAATCCTCCACGTGGACGACCAGCTAGGGTCCCGAGTGTTGTATGTACTAACATATCACCGAGAGACGAGGCATCAGTACTGGGCCCTCTTCCAATTGAGGTACCAGTGGAGGCACCAGCAGTACTACCACCTGTTGGGCCACTGATGCCACCTTCCCCAGTAGCAGGCGATGTGTACTGCATGAGTGCGCTGAACGAGTTCCAGTGCTAGAGGCCACCCAGGTTTTGGGGAGAGATGGACCCACAGGATGCTGAGGATTGGCTGGAGGCTGTGGTGAGAGGTTTCAGGCTAGTAGGGACACCATAAGAATTCATGGTGATCAATTCTACCAGCCTCCTTTAGGCAGCAGCAAGCATATGGTGGAGCCCGATGCTCCAGGTCCACGACGAGGAAACACTTCTATGGGCAGACTTCGAGAGCCTGTTCCGGGTGGAGTTTGTACCATCCACCCTTCGAGCGGTGCGTCTACAGGAGCTACTGCATCTGCAGTAGGGAAGCATGACTGTAGCATAGTACTCAGCGAGGTTCACAGACCTCTCGTGATACTCTACATATATGGTACGAGACTCGTTATTTAGGGCCCGTACCTTTGAGCAGGGGCTCTGGTGAGAGATTAGAGCTTCAGTTGTTTCTCACAGCATAATGACGCATACAGGAGTGTTGGAGAGAGTCCTCCTAGTGGAGAGTTTCCTTTCCGAGAAATCTCTATCAGCGGGACCCACCACTATCCCTCATGCAGTGGAGTCTTTTGTAGCTGGCAGTAGACAGATGACGCAGTGGTCTACGAGGTCCAGACATACAGGTGGTCAGCCGCATGACTCAGGGTCGGTAGTATAGGGCACCCAAGGTGGAGACAGAGCCAGACCTTCCAGGAAGTGTTACTCATGTGGTGGATAGGGTCACATGGCTCGTGACTTTCCGAAACACCACTCAGACAATCAGCAGATTGATGAAAGACCTCCCAGGAAGATGTAGAGGTTAGATCTAGGTGGACCGCAAGGAGGAGGAGACTGATGCATAGGATTCAGTCATGCAGCTGGTTGTGGACGACACTTCGGGGTGTTGCCACCACTACCACCAGGAGGTCCACCCCTACCGCATGGTATGGGTGGATAGGGGAGAGCACAGCTTCAAGCAGCTGAAGCATATGACTATGGAGCTCTGGAAGTATGTGGATAAGAGTGGAAGTAGTTCCCAGCATAGAGGCCTTTGTTCATGATTCTTCTAGCTGTTTAATTTCATTGTTTGCGGATTCTTTGTGTCTTTGTACTTTGAGCTGCAGTAATAAAAGAAACTTTCCATTGGGACATTTGCTTTCCTATATTTTGTTTGGTAAATACTAAGATCTTCTAGTTTATACTTTTGACTTGACCCTCACTTTTGATATTTCTACTGGAGGAGACCAAGTAGCCACACACTGATGCAGACAGTGTGACTCAACCCTTGGAGGTGATAGTAACGGTTGGATCTCATGGTAGTAGCGTCAAGGCCTTACAACGTCATCCATGACATGAATTAGTATCATTTCTGTCAATATTGACTATATTAGGCAAAGGAAGTGGTTTATCCAAGGGATGAGACCAGATTTTCCTTTTCCACAGTGGATAAATCTTAACAGCTCTTGTAGAACGTAGGCAAAGAAGGGTGAAGTCGAGTTCTTACAATTTTCTAGTTTCACCCATTGTTTGTCGAGCGAAGAGTTTACGGTTCACTCCAATCTCTATAATCTCAGTTGTGTGTTCTTTCAAATTAATCTGAACCTGTGATAGCGGCGATGGCTTGAGTTCCTCCAGGACTATGACTTCGAGATAGTCTATACTCCTGGGAAGGGGAAAGTAGTAGCGGATGCACTCAGCAGGAGGACTGGTATTCAGTTTTTAGGAGAGGCGACAGAGAAGCTGGATGCCTTACATATATCTTTGTGGATAGAGATACTGTAGCCTATATATAGCCTCTTACAATCACTCCTCCACTTCATCAGCAGAGTAGGTGAGGTGTCTTACAGCCTGGCCCTTCCAGCTCAGTTTCATAGGGTGCACAACATCTTCCACGTATCATAGTTGGGGAGATGGGTGCACGATTCATCCCACAACATCAACCACGTGGAGCTGGATATCGATGAAGGGACGACTTTCACAGAGGTCCCGATGGATATCGAGGATCGACATGAGTGGGTCCTACATAGACGATTTATTCCTCTGGTGTGCATTTGCTGGTAGCACGAGAACCTTTAGGAGAGCTCATGGGAGCTGGAGGCTCAAATGCATGCTCAATACCCCTTTAGTTTTCCAAGTGTGTGTTTTAGATTTATGAGGATGTAAATCCCTGGGGTGGGGGTAATTTAAAGACCCTGAAATTTCAAGTGATTTTTTTTCATAATTTATTTGTAATTTTATGAGTCTGCAGTTTCTAACGGCGCCTGATTCCGAGGCCCGATGTGCCCAGAATCAATTTCTGAAGTTTTTTTCGAGTACGTTAAATGAATGTACATACATGTTTTTCTATCTTTTGAACCAGTGTTATGAATTAAAATCTGAGGAAAACGATTAACTCACAATGCTGGTATTCACTTAAGGGGACCTTTACCACAATTTCGTTTGCTCGGATGGAGAAGTTAATTTTTGGGTTTTAATAAAAAATGTTATATAAAATTATTGGGAATAATTTTATTTATCCTGGGTATTTATATCGTAAAAGGGGAAATTATTTGTTGGGCCCACATCCACAAAACCTCTCATGAGGAGATAATTGTGAGGTGGGGCCCACATGAGCCCTAACTTATCACCTTCCCTCAACTCCCCATTAACACCCCCATTTAATTAATTTGACAACTCCCACTTAATGAATGAGATCTCATCACCTCCCTCTCTCTTTATTTAATATTTTTGAACAACTTTTAAATAATGAATTGAACTCTTTAATTAATTAATTACGGTGTTTGAATTTTGAATTACATGTGTGAATAAAATAATTGCCTTGGATATTATTTTAGTTAGCACTCGTTGTTTTGGGAGAATTTTGGGAGAGTTCAATAGAGGAATAGTGTTCTTCTTTCGATGAAGAACACTGTTCTTCAATGACGAACAACATTGACGAAGAATAGGAGGGACACGATCACGTTCCTCCACTACTTAAACCAGGGAAAGGAAGGAGGCGATGCCACAAGAATGATACCTACCTCCCTCTTCCTCCTACGTTGACAGAACGACACCATCATCCGCGACGCCCGACCACCACAACGCTTGTATTTTGTGGCTCGTCGACGAACGAACCTTAATAAAGGTAGGGGGTTTTCTTCAATTTTATTTGAATAAAAATTTTCTGCGTTCTTCGTTTAAACCATGTTTTATCATCGACCATATGATACCACCTATTAAGGAGGGCTCAGGCCGAACAAACACGACCCGAAGACCCTCCGTTGATCCTTATTCTATCTGATGGAAACTGTGATGTTAGAGGTGGGGACGAATAGAGAAAGCGGTGGCCATATTCTGGTCGTGTGGTAAGGCACCACAGCCCGCATCCTCAGGCTGCTCAGACGAAGAAGAATCGGCCAACCGTAGCCAACCTGGAAGGTGGAACCATGGCCTGTGCTCTGTGGGCCGCTTTGGTGGATAACCGGCCGGCTCGTCGACCTACCGGGTTGAAGAAGGAGTCGCACCTGCAGGTGCCATGCGGGAGGAGAGCTGCCCGTACGGGCTACTCATTCTAGAGAAGCTGTCAGGCATCGACCAGTCGGGTAGGGTGGCGGTTCCGGTCGGTGCCGCTGGTTCGGGTTGTTAGGGGGGGACCCCTTAATCACTCGGCCAGCCGGGATGAGCCACGACCCGCCAGGTCGGGTCGTGCTGGGCAGCGTCGCGCCGCGCCGGGCCGAGCCGCACTCTGCCGGGCCGGGTTGTGCCCCTCAGGCCGAGCCACGCCCCACTAGGCCGGGCATCACACTTCATTGGTTCAGTCTGACACTAGCCGGGTCGGACCAGCCAAAACCGGGTCAACCCGACCTGCCAGCCCACTGGGAATAACGGGTCGGGCCCATTTCTCTTAAACAAGAATAACAACAAGATGGTGTGTCTGATCGACGTGCCATCTACAACAATGGGATTCTCACAACGAGGTGTTTCTTTTCTGTTAATCTTAGTTCGTTTTGGATGACTGTGAAAAACAGTCGGGTTGGTTCGAAACCAAAACTAACCGGGCCCACATAGTGGAAACGCTTATAAAATAAGCACCATACGTCCAATTGATGTTATTTAAACTACGTTGGTTTCCTTTTGATGAGAAAATTCTTTTTAATACTCCACTTGAGGTTCAGATGCAGTTGGATTATGGTCTGGTTGGTTTTAACTGAAGAACCCACTGTGCCCCTAGAACGGAAAAGCCAATAACTCTCAGACCTGACATCCGTTTGACAAAACGTCAGTGGAGTTGGTAATTTCATTGAGATATGGTCCCTTTGAGAATAACCCACGGGATTTCTGGGTACAATTGATAAATGGTAGGGTTGGTTCATACACGAATCCAACCGGGCCTCCAGGACAAAAAGGCTAATAACTCACAGTCTGGGCGTCCGATTGACGCGTCGTCTGTTGTGTTGAGACCCCTATGACTTGGTGGACCTTTGAGATACTTCTTTATGGGACTTCGTGACACTTGGTGTATCAACAAGTAGCATGTGGAGAGGATCCTTCTAAAGACGAGCATACGGAGTACAGAGACCAAGTAGCTGGTTGAGACATGATGACTTCTTGTCCGATTCGTTCGGAGTGACTTGACTATCCCAGTGGGGAGCACTACTGTGTGAGGTGGAAGACCCATGTTGGAGTAGTTCTAGTATGTGAGGTGGCCGAACCATGGTACTCTACATAAGGAGTACCTCTGTAGGCTATTAGGGGGGGCACTACTATGTGAGGCAGCAGAACCATGGCGGGGAGCGCTACTATGTGAGGAGGAAAACCCGCGGTACTCGACAGGAGGAGTACCTGAGAAGTATAAGGATAGTGAGTAGCACCTAAGAGTCATGACAGGACTACAATGATGGAAAGAGGAAGATTTATCTAGTAGCTGTGGTTTCGACATCATGAATAATATCCTGGTTTGAGCTGAGTCGGTGACCTTTGTGTTTTCCTCATGATTGAGTTTGGTTAATTAATAATTTAGGTACTTGTATGGGAATATACCTAAGTAATGGTTATCTTTTGAAATCATACATTGTGGTTTACCCTTGTTGAATTTTGTGAGACCTTGAGGGTCTAATGCACCCTACTGAGTATCGTTATACTCACCCATGCATGGGCTATGCCCGAACCTCGTTGTGTTGGATCCAGACGACGGACAACGCTGACGGAGACCGAGAGCACCAGGAATGGATGGTACTCGGAGGAGGACCTTACTACGGATTGGTACACTGAGGAGTATGATGAATGTGGAGTGATAAGGAGGCCATCTGAACCTACCCTTCTGGTAGGAACCCCGAAGGATGGTCCCGAAGATGCTTTCACCTTTCAGTTGTCTATCCCTTTAGTTGTATTTTCTTTCAGTTGTATTTGTACTTTCCAGTTGGGCTTGTATTACAGACCCCTTTAATTTTAGTACAATTGTTATATAGTTTTACTTAGTGTTTTCTTCCTCTTTTACTCTGTATGTGTGTGTTTACGTTTTATAAAGGAAATACCTTCCCAGTTTTAGAGAATTACGCCATTGGTGCTAGTCGCCAGCCATTGGCCTATGGAAGGTGGGCTTGGGTTAGTCAGGATACGGGCCCCGGGGGACGGGTCGTGACAATATTTTACACCTTATCTACACTGACTCAATATGTATCTCCATAACATCCTATTCATTAGAGAATTATTCTGGTTCATCCATCTTTGAAATGGTTTCATTACTCATACCATTCCAATATTCTTTCATAGAGTGAAACCCAACAATTTCAGGTCTATGTGCATCCTTTAAGGAGTTCCACTACATCTGAGTGTTCTCAATCTCTTTGTAAATATATCAAAATCCTAATTCAATATAGTATTTTTGATAAATTTATCATATATCAATTAAAAAACAATTATTCATAGAATTTATAAAATATTAACATTTTAATTGTATCTATACTTCAAATGAATTATTAATATTTTATGCATCAGTTGTTTGTACTTTTGATAATATATACATCTTTATTAACATTTTTCAGTGTATATATTCATATTCCAACGGTCCTAAATATGATTTCCAAGATCCTTTCATGTTTTTTAATCTTTATCTATGATTATGAAGTCAATAGAATACATGTTTTAGTAGTTCTTTATGGTTAAATACTTTATCTTCATTAATGAATAAAATAAAGATATGATATCTCCGAAAACAAAATATAGAAATTATTTGTACATTTATATCATATTTACTAAAAATATTATGTTCTAATATTCATTCCTGATATAAAATCATATTACTATTCAATTCGGGAAAAAATGGACCCATTCATGATCAATCCCTTCTTAAATGAATGATTATAAGTTTTCATTATTCAAATATCATTATACAAGAATAGTAATGATAATATATTTTTTTTATTAGTTTGATAAATTAAAATTAAAATTATTTTTTAAGTATTAAATAATGAATATGAATATTTCACATTATTTAAATAAATTTTTATCTTATTATAAATAATATTTTAAATGACTAATGTAATGATGAATTTTTTTGGTCATATAAATAATGGGTTCTTGAATTTTAATTAAGAAATATATTTATTTATTTTATTATCATCTTATTTATCCATTTATTCCATCCATATATCAGACATTATAAGATTGTGGTGGAAAAAAAACATGATACATCATGGATGCAGTCGTCCCTAAAATGCACAGACAATTATTTTTTAATTAATGGGTAGGTTACAAGAATATATATTTAAAATAAACTAAACATAGAAGTATTAAACTACATATGAGGCGTTTATATAATAATATTTTCTGTATATGTTAAATTTATAGGAATATTATTTTGATGAAAATCTTGTAGAAAATTATAATTCATTCGGGGAACTGGATTATCGTAGGATATCTCACAAAATTTCATGGTTGTAGGGTTAAAATGAGTAACTATGGAATTATTTTTATTGGTAAGGAGTATATGGTGTTTATAATAGAATAAAATTAATGATAAATTTGAATATCAGGGGATTCAGGTAGTGCTCGATTGGATATCATTTTACACATGAGAGAAAGATAAAATAATGGAGTAATCCAAATATATAATATAATTTTCGGTTACTATTCAAGTTTCAATGTATAAAATATGTAAATAAAGAGTGATTAAAATGGGTTTGGGTTGAACCTAATATAAAAAGAAAATACTGAGTCAAATATTTTATATACAATTTTTATTAAATTTTTTCCGTTTTACACAATCTTGATTTTAAATTGGTAAATAATTTCAATCTATAACATATAAAATTAATGTAAAATATAATGAATCAAATTGTTTTTTATAATTTAATACTTGTATGATAAAATATGAAAACCAATTTCTCAAATAACATCTATAATTGTTAGGATACCTAATTTTAAACTAAACACACTTAATAACGAATAAGTGTTTTTTATGTAAATATTTTTATAATTAAATTTATATATATGATAAAATATTGTTTTAAAATTATATTAATGACATGAATTAATTTATAATAAAGAAAATGATGGGTAATAGGACTCAAATTGATGCAATACTAATAATAAATCTTTAAAAATTCCAGATTCCATCAAAATAATAAAAATGTTTTTGATATCAATGTAAAATTTTTATTTTTTTTAAATTTTCATCATGTTTTTTTGATGCACAAATAATATTAATTTTTTATATAATTTTTCCAAATTATATCACAACACATTAATGGGGGTTTAATCTTATATGTTATTCTCACATTGTGATTTAATCCTATAATTTATAATTTTAATAAATACAATTTTTTTGTACAAAATATTACCTCTTATAAAATGATTAGAAAATATTACTAAGTCAATTTTGATATTAAGAATTAAAAAAATAATGAAAATTGATAAAATAAAAATTTAAATTTTTCTAAAATTAATTTATTTTGAAATCCAAAACTATTATTTAAAATTATATTTATTGTAAAATGATGTTTTTGAATATTAATTATTATAATAAATATTTCATAAAAGTTACCAATAAATTTATTAAAACCAATTATTAGTATAAACCATAATATATAATTAATCATATTTTCTTATATTGAAATTATTATGGTATAAAATGTAATTTTTATATTTTAAATAATTTCTATACTATAAATGATCATATTCATCAATTTACGTAATATAATTTAAATTATTTCATTTTAAATAAATACTTTCTTTTATATATACATATATATAATTCATATTATATTTGCTATTATTTAAACTAGTTCAATATTTCTGTCATTAATTTTATAAATACATCCCAGTTTCATTTTAGTTATGTATTATCTGTGGATAAATCTAGAGAAAAAATTCTACTTTTTATATGTAGTCTAATAAGGCAATTTTATGGTGTTACATCCTGATAATAAATAAAATGACTTACTTAATCACTGTTTGGGGGTATAATCATAAAAATTAACATAGGTAATTCATATATAACCATTCATTTAAAAATGATGAAATTTTTATTTATAATATATATAAAAATTTATCTATATGATTAATTATAAAATATTCATTATAAAAGGACTAAAACCATTCATTATTTCACCAAAATTTATTATATGTGTTATTGATTAGGGCTCATAAGGATGAACGTCCAAATTTCAGTGATAAATATTTCTATGTTAATTAGAAAACTTGGGGTTTATATGTTTTACTCAATAAAGTGTAGTTAGTGAAAAAATATATGAAAATGGACACTTGAAAATCATCTGCAAAAGGTCCAAATACAATTCAAAATTTGTAGATTCAATGAATTTTCATTGTTTAGATTGTTTTAGGTGATCATCACCATTATCAGACCATAGATTGGAACATTGAGTCACATATTCCAATATATATTTCAATTTATGCACAAATATTTGGAACATCCCTATTCCACTTACACCTGTGAGTTGGATGACCTCAAACTCTATACATACAAAAATTACTCACCCCTTCAGGGAATTTTCCCCAATGATTCATCCCATATACTTTTCATATATGAAATTTAATCTTCCTTACCTCATCATATTTTCAACTTGATCTCTCATTATACTCCATCATTCTATTCAATGTATTTTAAGACATCAATAATGAAAACCTTATTAATCATCTTTTTCGATAAATTGATTTCTATAATTTATTGGATTCACACTCAATATCCCATTCTATTAGTTTTTTCATTGAGGTGATATCATTATTATCTCCCACCAAAATGATCTCCTAGACTTAAATCCATTTCAAAAAGACCAATAGTAAACATGTGTGATGGTCCTTATATTTGAATTAATATAAATGTTCACATGGAAAATCATCCTCAATATTTATATCATGATATAATATTATTATAATGACTCAACTGTTAACATACTCAAATTATTACATTTTACTCTCATTTTAACCTATATAATTTTTGTCATAATCTAGGTTACATTAAGTCGGTTTATGTCATAATTATGAACATATTACATAAAATATAGCACCACAATTACTATGGTCATTAATAATAAAATTTGAAGTAAATAATTGCTGAATTCTACTCAATCAAAATCATATATATCATTTCCCAATCAAAATTAGTAACTCCATAATCATAACTCCATGAATGTATAAACCATTATTATATACATACAATTATATAAATTTCCCATTACCTAATTTAACCCTCTATAAATTATTTGAAAATGATAAAAAATATTCCAAAAAACAGTAACTCCAATATTAATGCTCAAATAGTATAAATCACTAATTTATACATCGATACATCAAACACAATTTATAATAATCTCAAAATTGAGATGTTATCCTCCAGAGATATCATCAATAATATATCAATCCCATGTATAACAATGACTATATATGATTTATATCAGAAAGAAGGAAAACATTTGTTAACAAAACATTTTTCATATTTTAATCTTTAGAGTTATCCATAAATAAATATTTTGTTATTTGATTTCTAAACAAAAAATTAAAAGAATATAATAAAATAACTATTAAATGTTATTAATTCCTTTTAATATATATTTATATATAAATAATTTTATTACAACTTAATAAAAACACTAATATATTACTGAGAATTCTAAAAAACATTTAGAATATAAAAATTTTCAATCATAATAATCACTTAATATTTCAATAAAGTTAAAAATATCATTAATAAATATCTATAATATTATGAATCTCACTGATATTAGTGAGATATAAATACTGGACTATTCAATTATTATTGGTTAAAAAAGAAATCATATATATTTACAGAAGCATAATTTTAGGGTAAGAAAACATACTTTTTTCTAGATACGTACCATTCTAGGATTCATCTTCGTGATCTGAATGAACCCACATATCAAAAGAAATAGATATGTCAATATTATATATATATATATATATCTGTGTGTGTTTGTGTCAATAAATTTGAGAAATACATTCATTATCAAAATATTATTTTAAAAGAAGATAATTCCTGATCACCTTTTTGATATATTTTTTTAATAATTGGTTATCAATTGTAATTTGTATTAGGTTTTCAAACCAAATTAGTGGAAATCATTATTAAATCCAAAATTATTATATAAAATGATAATGTGGTTAATCAATACATATAATTCAGTGTATTTGATAGTATTCAATCGAATTTCAATCATCATTTATCATATTGATGGTTGATTTAATGTACAACAATCCAATATATGCGAGAAAACCCATGGGTAAATATATTTATATTTCAATAAAATTTAATGTATATAGATAGGGATTTAATATAATTAAAATCTATATAATCACTACTTGTTCAAAACATTAATATTTTATAAAACACTTACCCTTATTCAAATGGTTTTTACATCTGTTTTAATATCATAATACCCAATTAAAATGTGCAATATATCCATAACATTCTATAACAATATTATCCCAATGGTTTATATGTAAATTGATCTTATTATCAATAATAAATTATTATCTATTTAATTATCCTAAAAAATCATCCAAATCATTAATGTCAAATAAATTATTCCATTGATAAAAACTATGATCCAATGTACCCACACTCTTATTTGGGCATCTCATGGAAAATTAAATTACAGTATATTATCACATAGAATCCATAAAATCTATTATATATCTAGAAATAATTACCAAATAAAAATTAATATTACATATCTTGTATTTAGGTGATCTATTTTGATATAGATCTTTACAAAAATATGAGAAAATAAAACGTAAAAAATCCCTTGAGAATATGAAATTGGAATAATTTTCAATTTTCATTGAAACAACATATCCCCTAGTTAATATTCAATATATAACATAAATTATTTTACATATATTATCATTAAAAAATCCTTATGGAATACTATTCATCATAACCTAGTGAAATAAAATTATATTAAGGATTTTTTTGTAACACTCAGAAAGGGGCACTTATAACTGAATAAAACATGGAAAAAATATTATGACAGGAAAATGTAAATAGACAAATCCATAACCAACTGAAAATAAAAAATTTATAAATCAATTATATTAAAATAAAACATAGATATCAATGATACTAATCCTATGAATTGATTTTATAATGTTTGATTTCAAAACCTATTATGAAAGTATTTTCCCAATACACATTATTTTTTATTATGACCATAACCTTCAAACCAAGCTATCAAGTCCACACAATATGTTTATATACTGTATTGGAAAGATGAATACACTAACATGACCGGTTTCATTCTTGTAGTACATTCATATGTATAAATAAAAGATAAAATTATGAGGCCAACCCATTGTTATTTAAGTATAATTTTTTCACAATACATGAAAATAAAAATGTAATACACAATAAACCATTGAAATAGTCATATGTATTAAAATATGCTTATATAATTAAAACTATTTTACCAATTTTAATATAGTATTACCTTATCATAACCCTTCCAGAGGAAGATGGTGGATAGTCAAAAATTACATTCATATGGACAATATTTTTCTCTATTGTAATAAGAACATACAACATGTGAATTATTTTTCCCACTTCAATAGAATATAAAATATTATAGGTGATAATCATCCTATTTCTATTATGTGAATTTTAAAATTTGAATATTATATAAAATTTAAAATATAAATAATATAATAATATAATAACATGATCAATTTTTATCAGTGAATGAACATTGGTGGTATCAGAAGAACATATCCCAAGAAGGGATGAATATTTATCAATTGGGTTATTTGGTTGGAATGTATTTTCAATAAAAATAATATTTAATTGAACTTAATTGAATAAAAATATATAATTTACCAAAAATATGTGAAAATATTATAGGGAACTATCAAAAACTCATCAAATGACAATTAACTTGTCAAACCCCCATTCAATTATTGAGAATTGTCACAATATACACATTATTAAGGGATATTGATTCATCTATTAAATATAGAGTAATAAAAGTAGTATGATAACAAATACATATGGTTAGGGATTAATTAATTCAAATTAATCATGGTTAAAAATGTATTATGATTCAAAGAATAATAATTGAGAATAAGGGAACCCTGGTATATTGAATGAAACTGTAATTAAAATCACCTGATATCGATGGATTGTACTTGAAAGTAAAATTTAATGAATAAAATATAATTCATGATATTATATGTCCACTGGGATGTATGTTCATGATATATATAAAATTAGGTTTACCAATACAATACATGGCTATATAGAGGGAAATTGAAATAACAATAATTTCTTGTTTTTACTGATTTATATGGAAATAAAATATAATTTTTATCTAAAAACATATCTCACATAATGATATTTTTAAAACACTTAAATATTTTAATTTTAATCATAATTATTTATTTAATAGACCGAATATTTTTATTTCTCACATTATATGTTTTTTTCTCAATTATATAGTTTTCATTTTACCTGTATCTATGTCCATTCATCATCCAATTTGAAAAATTAATATTTCATTAAGGAAACTAATATGTATGTTTTATAAAAAATTATGTTGTTCTATAATCATTTCATGTTATTTTATTTATTATACTTGAATATAAAATTGATACCCAACTTGTTTCGATGATTCTTGACAATTGAAGTGTTTTTTGAAAATAATGAAATAAATATATATATAACATCAACCTCAAAAACAATTATTTACATATTTATACTATATATTTATTTTATTAATTATCACATAGATATTTTGGATGTAAACACAATGTATTATTCAATTAAGTGGTTTTTATGACCCAAAAAAGAACATAACTTGATTTAATGAATTTTTATGAAGATGTTTTATCATAATTAAATTATACAAGGATAATAATGATATTTGTTTGTTTTTATTAGCATTATAGATATGAAATAAAATTTATTTGAGTTATATGTAACGTTTTATAAATTAATAAATGATTTGAATAATATATTGTCACCATAAGAGACATTTTTTAAACGATTATACTAACAATGATTTCTTTAACCATATAAATAATATTTTTTCTAATTTTTAATAACATTCCATTTATTATAATATATAAATCATATTTATCAATTAAAAAAATAATTATATATGACATGGTAATAAGGTGATTGATTATGAATTATTCCCTTCTAGACAGGCAATAGTCCACACATTGCATGATGAAGAGTTAATTTCTTTTAATTAATGGGTTATATATATAAATTATTCTTATAAATTTAATATAGTAAAAGTTTCATAAATAAATGAAACCAATATCATTATATTAGTTTTTTAATAACAATACTCTTATAATATAAACGTATTTTACTTGTATTTATGATTAAAAGTGATGAGGTTCAGAAAACTGTGAGTGACTAGGGGGGTCTCTTACTAGAAAAGGGTTTTAAAGGGAGTAAAATGTCTGTGATTCAATTTGAAATTATAATGTGAGGTGATATTTTATAGGATGATAATTTTACACATTTATATGTTTTGGAAATGGTTATTTTTGTAAAAAACCATAATTTTCAATAATAAATGGAATTTATATGTTTTTCAAAGTCCCAAACTAGATATTTGTGGAGAAAAAATTATTATTTTTCCTGAACAGACAATAAAAACTCTTAATGGAGTTTCTATGATAGATTTATTATTTTTTTATATCTACTCTGTTTACCAAAACAAACATTTAAATTGGACATTATTTTCCGACCTTAAAATAAATTTTAATTAATATGATTAATATTGATATTTTTTGATAATATTAAATGTCTAATTTCAAATTTTAAAACAATATTATATAAAAAACATTTAAATGTGTGAAATGATAATGTTAAATGAATCCCTCAAATCATGTATTTTTTTTGTGAAATAATAATTTTATATTTATATATATATAAGATAATAATATCCTATACACATATTTTAGGGACAGAAATTGATTTATTATAAACCAAATAATAGATATAGAATTTGAGTTCAAGACCAAACTACATATCCCCTGAAATATTCTTGATAACATGAAATGTAGGATTTCTAAATTAATGTAACATGATAATTATTATGTATTGTATTTATATGTGTAATTAATATATAAAAAATATATCATTTTTGTAATCAATGTTATATATGATTACTTTTTAAATGATTGAAATTCTAAAGTAAGAACATTGTATTTGATGTGTATAACACGCAACACCATGACCATAAGGTAATATAATATATTTAGTCTTTACAATATAATTACTATTTTAAATAAATTTAATCAATGATATATCTTTAAATTAACACAATAGTAAGTTATATTTCGTTACATGTAACATTTACTTTTTTTGGATACATTGTATTACACACAAGACCATGTTTTACTGAACAAAAATATATTTTTAAATATTATTATTTAATATAATAAGATATATAATTGATGATAAATTAGAATTTATTAATATTTTAAACTAGTAGATGAAAAAATATTGTGTACAAAAATATAAAATAAATTCATTGGTTACCAATTAGTTTAAAATTTATATAAAAACCAATTGAATATAAAGGAATTCCTTTTATATTCACAAAGGTGTTATATCCTAATAAATTATAATTACTACAATTAGTGAATGAATCAATGAAATATATATTTTAGATAGTCAATAAAATATTTTGGTATTCATCTAATAGATTTGATAGTCATTAAATAATTAAAACCCCCTTTCATGCTTAAAATGAAATAAATTTTAAAATGAAAATATACCATAATATAAAAGAGAACATACTTAAAATCTATTTTATTGTAATTTTATAAATTTTATATTTTAAAATAAAATATATATTTAATTTTAGAACATTAAAATTGTCTTAGGGTTAATATTTGATATTTTTATATAATGCATCATTTTTCGATGAATAATGATAAATAATATATTTTAATTTAGATCTTCTTGTACATATAATATATTTATAAGGATAAATAATATTTTTTGTTGTTTTTAATGTTTATTTAGATCAATTGTTAATTATTATATCAAATTTATGTAATTGGAATCAGTTTCACTTCGAAACTGTATTTAAAAACATAGAAATATTCAAAACATTTTTACTTTAATAATCCACTTTGTCATCCCATTTATAAGGATACATTTTAATTAGTATTTTCAAATTATGTAATTGTAATTTTAAAAAACATTTTATAAAATTTTAATGAAACAAAATTATAATTTCTAATAAATTCAAAATAGTTTTTTCCTAATATATTTTGTGAAATTAACTAAAATTAATTATTACGATTAAGGTAAAATTAAGTATAAGAAGAGACAGAACATTACTCTTAAGGGTATAAATGGCCTCGAAACATTTACAAAATCAAATTTTAATTAATTTATTAAAAATATTATCTTATTTATCGAATTAGGTAAATTATTGTTGCCATATTAAATATATAAATCATGGGTGGATTACCTTTTTCATAAATTTTTAAGAATTACAGTCCTCCTCCACTATAAACGGGAACTCAATCGTAACCCTGATTATCATGAGAAAATACCTTTGGATCACCCAAAACGTAAAAAACTATCTCCAAATAAACCTACCATACATAAATAATCTTCAAATTGGGAATAAAACAATCCACATATGACTTTTTGTATAACCTGAATGGCATTCCCTGAAAATGAGAAAACATTCCACAATTATCACATTCAATTATTTTCTTTATGAAACCATCGAATTATTATTATTAAATTATTATATAATAACATTAGAATACTTAATATAATTATATGTTTTTAGTTTAAGGTTCAGACCTACACTTTCACACACATTCATCTAATCAGTAACGAAAATATAGTTCTTTTGTACGGTAGACTACCGCCTCACAAAATTTATAATTGTTTGTTCTTCATTTACCACATATCATGGTAGAAATAATGATGAAAAATATATTTATATATGATATTTATGATATTTATTATGAAATTATTCTTTTTTAATTGTTATATACTTGACACCTTCATTATTTCTAATTTTAGGGAATATGATAACATCGTTTGGGAATGTGTGGACCACCACCTACTCAATGCGATGTGATATGTTCAATATATACATAGAATTTATAAAGAATTGTTTATAAAATGATTGTGAAATATATGAATTTAATGTGATACTAGAATTAATATATATCTATATGTATCAATTAATTTTCATTTTTTAATAGGTCACGGATATGGATGTAGCATTCATTCATAAGTACTACAAACCTTATCCAAATACATTACATTTTATTTTATATATATAAATATATTTGATTATTATAAATTCATATATACTGAATATATATAAAAATTATATATATTTTTATATTATTAATATGACGAAATCATGATCTACGTAATAAGAACAGCGTGTGTCAAGTTAAAACCGACTTAAAAAACACAGCAATTAACACTTGAAATAATAACAATATCGAAATAAAGTTAACAAATGAGTGATAAGTTATTATAAGAATTTAATTTATGTTATTATAAATATATTTATGGTAACAGTGTAAGTTATAAATATGTTTTAAACCACTATAAAAGTGGTTTGTGTACATTCACTAAAAATAGATATCCAAGGTAAGGACATTTCATCTCACATATTATATTAAGAAGATAAATTTCATATTCACTACATAATTATTTTGTGTTGTATATATTTTTCCTGCAATGTTATATTATATCTTGAATTATTTTATCATTATGGTATCTTGATGCTAAATTTTAATTATTTATTTGAATGGTATTTGAATTAAATATTTCAAAATTGTAATGAATTTCATAACCTAATTCATTATAATTAGGTTATATTAGATTCTCATTGTAATTAATATTATTATATTATGTTATCAATCAATTTTAATATATATATTTTTATTTAATCATGTTATATAAGGATTTGTACTTTATACATATAAAAAATTCTATTATTGATTCTCACAAAAACATTATGGTCTTTTCAAGGGTCTAAATGACATTCCCATTTTTTTGTGATCGTTTACACATGAATTTCCATTATATAATCTTGTTGAATCAATTTTCAGTGATTCCATTCATTTACATATCCCCATGTCATGGATCAACTTTTCCATGTGATAGTGCTATTTTACATTCATCGGTACTAAAAATATTTTATAAAGTGTTTTCCAATAAAACCCAACTTCATTTATCTCATTAGTCGGAGAACTTGTTTTCTTCTAAAATAACGAGTTTCTATAAACATATTAAATATTTTTATCATTCATAAATGATCGTTAAATTAATTTTTATATTTTTTTTCTTTTACAAATTTTATCAAAAGAAATATTTTTGTGAATTTCCAAACAATCAAATTTTATAATATATTTCCCTTGAAAAAAGAATTTTAATTTTACCCAGTAAATCATGTATGGATTTACCAACAATAATTTCCTCAAAGATTCCATTAAAAATCAAAATGATATATTTTAAAGTAAATGTTTACAGAATATATTTTCATTGAATAGGATATTGAAATTTTTTTCTAAAAAAAATCATATTTTCTTCAATAATGTTTTTAGAAGATATTTTTATATTTTTTCCATTCATCATAAACAATAAAATCCCTTTACTTTAATCATCTTCAAATATGGTGTATGGATACAATCATTTTTCATTCTCTAGATTGTTTATGATTTATTTTTCCTAGGATAGTATTTAAATTCACATCATTAATTCCTTTGTTACTCCACATAAAATATTCCATTTTATATGATATTTAAACATTGCATTTACTTTAATTATTCATATAATTTATCATGGACATTTATGATACCGAAAACCAATATCATTTTTACATAAGGTGTTTAGACTTAAATTTGCTATATTTGTTTGGGAAATATTGATAACTAGATATCCTTAAGAAATACATATATTTGATAAGAATTTTATTTTTATTAAATACATTAGTCTATATACGAGGAATTATATAGAGTTGAAATACTTGGGTTAGAGACTGAAAAAAATAATCCCCCTGATGCATTGATAGTCTCATGAGACGAAATTACTATGCGAAAAAACCAATCATGTTTGTTTCAATAAAGAATAGATAGTTTTCTACGTATAGTAATAAACAGTCTTGGGGATAGATCATGGTGGTATGATTGTTCATGATATAGATACATAACATCTAATCGATCATTTTTATTCAATAATTATTATAGACAAGATTTTACCAAGGAAATAATCTATGGATGCATTTAATTATCATTTCATTGATATAATGTATTTATATAGTTATTTACTCTCCAATATTATATACATACTTCATTTTGAGTTATTGATTATATGTAAAGGGTTCTCAATTATTTATCTTTTTGAATTTATTATTCACAGTGATTCATTACTGATTCCATTATAATTACCCACACTGAGCTTTTGTACTCACCCTTATTTTGTGTATTTACCATGAATAGAAGAAGTGTACTGTGACAAATAATCAAGGATACACTATATGGAATAAATATATTATCATTTAAAAAATAATTTTGTAATTTTTGTATTCATTTTTAATAAAAAAAAGCTTCTGAGTATCTAGTTTACCAAGACTACTAAATAGTTCGGTCCTTTGGGATGCAATTTACTTGTATCATACACCAATGTAATGGTAGAAGAACTCTAGCTTGTGTATTTGTTGAGATGGGTCACTACAACATTAATGGTTTCCAAATTTTTATTATATTTATAAATTTTAATAAAATGATAGATTTTTTTTATCATGCATTTTTTGATTATTAATAATCTAAAATTGATGATGGTTATACCATGTAAATTTTCTTATGAAAATTACAAAAGTGATGTTAAATTTATAATTATTTATTTCCAATGTTTATAAATTGATCTTATTTTCCAAAAAAAAAATAAAATATAAAAAGTATATTTTTTAATGTTAAAATTTTCAAATATTAACCATTATTAATTTTATTTCAAATAATTTATCAAATTAAAAATTTTTAATAGGTTATTAGTACCATAGAAAATGTAAGACTAATAATATATATTTTTTGTTTTAAATTAATATCCCATAACATTTAATTTTTAGAAAAATAAATTTTTGAAAACTAAATGATCATATTGGTATTTTTTATCAACTAATAAAATATAATTCATATAAAAAGTATCCAGTATATTATAAAATGATATTATATGTAATGATATTATTCATATTCAATCCTACCATTTCAATTTATAGGTATTTAATTGAAAAATGTATCAAAAATTATTAATTTTGTTTCCTTTTTTGGAGGAAGAAAAAAATAGTAACTTATTTAAGGGAAAATATATATATATTTTTTGGGGTGTTACAAAATTTACTTCATTAACCTAAAATTCTAAAATGTTGCGATAGAGAGAATGAAAAAAAAAATTTTAGATACTCAAAACCTAATATGATATTTACTTTTGAAAATAACATCATTCCAAAATAATTAAATCAAGGTAGAATAACACAGTTGGTGGATACCCCATTATAGGGAGTTATAAATATTCATCCAGTAATGAACTTAATTTTCATCCTATTGATTGAGTGGTTCAGATTAGAATTGAACATATACCTTGATATTTGAAAATATACATGACTCCGAATAAAATTTCTCCCACTAAAACTGAATAATTTGTTATGTAATTAAATGATGATATTTACATAGGATTCATACACCAGAGTGTTTAAACAAGGGTTTCCCAAATTCACATTGATTTGATGTAGGATGCGTCTATACGTCTCTATATTTATAATCATGTAAAATCAAGATTAAAATAAGAAACATTTATCAATTTCAGTAGATTTTTGACTTGATTGATTAGTTAATAAGACTTAAATACTTCTCTATAGTTCAAATTCCAGTAGGATACCATAATTGAATGTTAATGTAGGATATTCCAAATATTATTTTTTATACAAGGTAAATGAACTAAGTGATCAACATATTATGATTTCGACTCCATGATTCTCTATTATTTATCATAATCATAATTAATAGTGTTTTTATATATTTTATTAATAATATTTTTTTTATATTACTCTTTTATATAATCTCAAAATTTACGAATACTATGAGTATTTTAGTTCCTTGTTGACTAAATTAAGGATCTATTTTTTATAAACAAAATACCACAAATGTGAGGTCTATAATAATTTCATATCACTTGTGTTTTATATTTCCATAATTAAAGGTATATCTATTTAACCATGATATAAAAATTTCATTAGTGATTGGACTATTTGAACATATGTAAAATATATCGGTAGTTTCCATGGATTAGTATTGTATAAACAAATGTTTGTGTGAATGTAACCCGGATTATCAAAACTACTAACCAAGCTATGTTAGGTGGGAGTAATTATTGTATATCAATATGTACATGGAGTGAGGTCTGTGAGGATGATGAAGATTCAAAATAAAATGCTTATACTCAAATTACATATATGAATGGTTGATATTAGTTTTTATAGTGATTCTTTGAAAAAAGTATTAGCATTTTTAGTATTGCTGAATGATCAATTGACAAACTATTACTCAAGATATTCAATTATAGATGATTAAAAAGTATCTGATACATGATCTGGAATATGATATAGTAATATTTTCAATATTTATATATAGTTATAATCACTATGGATACAATTATAATATATATATATGAAACACAAGAGCCCATAATTTATATTAAAAAATTTTGATCTCGTTATCCGCCAATAAATATATTAGTAAATGAATAATGTTTATGACCAACTATGCACACACCATATGGTGATGGAAAAAAAGTATTGGAATATATTATTATAAATGATAATGTAACCATATTTTTTAGGAATATTTTGATTGATAATATCATCATAGATATGAAAAGTATTAACACATGAATAATGATGAATGAAATGTAATCCAATTTTTATAAATTAATTTTTCATATTTCCGTATGAATGATGATTAAAAATTACTAACTGGATTAAGTATAGATATATAATATTTTAGATTCCATTATTATGGAGAACCCTCTAGTCACAAAATCAATGATGAAGGATTTATGGGATTTGGGAAACATCATTTCATTTTATTAGAGAAGGAAATAATAAATGGGTTTTTAGTTTATACCCATACATTAGAAATCTACAGCTTCCCCAGAAAAATGAATATGTATTAACATAAAAAATAAATATATTAGTGAGACAATATATTGGATATTTCCGAATATACATTAATGTGGTTAATTTTTCAATAAATTAAGGATGATATGAAAAGTATAAAGGTTTTGTAATGAGGTTTTATATACATTTATGGTTATAAAATAACATCAATATTGATTTTTTTGTAGGTATTGAAAACAAAAATAGGGAAATAATATATATGGGTATTGGGAGAATGCTTATAAATATGTGTCACTTAATTATGATTTTACAGTACCTCTCACTCAATAACCATGATGAGATTCACATAAGTGAAATGATGAGGCCATACATAACACAAATATCAATTCTATCTGATCGAGAAAATGGGAAAAATAAATCTTCTTTAAGATTCAATGTAATCCTCGAAACCTATATTTGAACATCAATATTACTTATCACCAGTATAAGGATGAAAAATATAAATTCCCACTCTACACAAAAGAGAAAATGTTGAGGAATTTATTTTAATAAATTCATTGATTGGTGGGACCATCACCATCCCCTTCTCATTTTATACTACAAGAAATGTTTTTTTCAGACAATAAAATATCAAAATATGAATCTACATATCAAATGAGATGTACAAATCCTATAAGTTTGGATTATTTCAGTGAATAAATGTTTCTTGGAACTGATATACTCATTGAAATGTTAGAGAATTTCGAGAATACTGAACAACACATTAGAAAGATTATATTCCAATGGAAGAGTTATAACTACAACCATATGTTACAGTTAGAGTTTGAGGTTATTTATATTGTATTCATCTATATATATTCATGAAATAAATTCATTACTATTATGATGTATTATAAGCTATATCCAATTTAAATCATCTCCATTTATGAAGAAAATCACAATAAAGTGGTGTTGCATCCACTATAACCCATACCAATATTATCCAAAATACATGTTTTCTTCCATTTATACCTCTAGAGTAAGTACCTTCTGGATCCCTAAATTGAACTGAAATACTTTTTAATATAGTACTTGTATGTTATATCTTACGAGGTGAATCCCGTTTAGATCTTGATCAACATAGATAATGTTCCACACAAAAATAAAAAATGAAATAGTCTTAGTATAATTTATAAATAAAAAACATATTTTTGGGATGTTTGAATGAGTGGACTGAATGAATTTAAAAGTATAAATTTCTCGAATAGAAAAATGATGAAAATTTAATTTCATGGGAGAAATATCTTATGGGAAGAATAATGTAATTTATATTATTTTTTATTTAGAAAGAACACTTTTTAATATATACAAGTTTCTTATTAGGTCATATAGATAATAATTATCATCACTACAAAATTTATGTGAATTTTATTATTTTTATAGTGTTTTCATTGGGATTATAACCTATATTATTGTATAGAAATATTATATATATATATTGTAAAATTAATAATTAAAATTTTTTCTTCATTTTATTTTAAGAAAATATGTCTAAAATGTAATTTTATCATATATAATTTTGTAAAATATATAATTGAAATTAATTCATGGAATCCTCTAGTGAAAATGAGCTTCATAAAAATTGTTTATATTTTTTAGTAAGTATCTTTTTTTAAGGTAATTAGTAAAAAATATATAATTTAGTTATAGATTAACTGTCATGACATTATTTTATATAATGGTTTTAATATTTTCAAAAACAATTTTATAATAAAATAATATTTTATAGTGTAAAATTTAGTATTTTAAAATATTATGATCATATATGAATCAAAATTTTAACAGATTAAAAATAGTACATAATGTATTAATAGATTATTATTTTTCTAGTTCATTTAATGAAATATCCACATTGGAAAATTTGGTATTGAAGAAGTTTTAACGTTAGATATATTTTCATTAAATTGAAATATAGATTTTACTGTTAATATAAAAAAATAGATAAATGTATACTAAAAAAATATATTATTCCTAAAATAAACTTATTTTAATAAATATTGTTATAATTGACATCAGTTTGTAATACCCCATGATTTTGTGAAATATGTTATTATGAATTTTTATAATGATTTCAGTATTCTGCATTTCATGCAATACTGAATATAGCTTATATTATATGAATGCATTAGGTATGGATTATGTTACACCTCACACCATGTTACTAATTAAATAAATGAAAATATTAGATTATAATGTGGTGCACACAACACTATATATATATATATATATGTTTTTCTATAAGTTATGCTAAGTTACTTCTATACCTTTCATTAAACACAAGACTAAGTCATGCCAAACTACATTATAATACCAAAATAAGTGAAATATTAATATATTTATTACCTTTACATTGGAATTGAATATAATTTTATAATTAAATAAATAAGGATAATATGGTATACACATGTTTATTAAATTATTTCATAAGTTATCGATTAAATATAAAATTAAATAAAAACCAATTGAACATAAAGGGGGTGTTTTTATGAAAAAACTATTTATCTCAATAAAATGTAATTTTATCATAATAAATTAAATTAATAGTTATTATTGGGAGATAGTACATAAATTTCTATATTATAAATTAAAAAAATATATACATTCTTCCAGAATATTTTATATGCATATGGTAATATTAAATCCAACATCATTTATAATAATATTTATTTTTCAAAATGGAAATTTTACCACCATTTAATAACACAATTATTTTATATATAATTTATGAACCTTTTATAAATTTATTTGAAAATACAAAATTTTATTTTGAAACAATAATATACATATTTAGTTTGGGTAATTTTTTTTCTAAGATATTTCATATTTTGATATATTGTGAAAAACTACAAATTATCATTGAAAACTGAATTTTCATCTAATTTTTTATAGTTTAATTATATAATTAATATATTTTATTATATTTTTAGATAAATTATATATATATTAATACAATTAATGCCTTTTTAATTAATTTTCTTGTAAAATTTGATATCTAAACATATCAAACTTTTTAAAATTTTCATCATAAACAAATATTATCTCAGCTCGTTCATAGGATTAATTTCAAATTTATTTCTACAGTTTTTATTTGTAATTTTGGTAAAATTGATTCCATATTTTTAATCATGAAAACATATATTTTATACCGATTTCAAAATAGTTTATTTTGAGAAAATATTTCACGAATGTAATTAAATTTAATTATATTGATTAATTTTAAAATAAGCTTACACAGGGATTGAATATTTACTTAAAGTCATAAAAAACCTATTCACATGTCCAATATAAAATGTAGGGATATTTTTCGACCCTAACCTCTGTTATCATGGAAATAAAACATTATAAAATGCATACGATGTTATAAAGACACAACAATAGTGTAACAACCTATGTACCTATAAAAAAATTATTTCATTTTAGAATTAAATATTTAATTTCACTATAAATTTATAATTAAATGGTTTATATTTATAGAAATTTAGGAATTAATTCTGATTAATTGTGACATGATAATAGAAATAGTGACATGACCATTCATAATAATAATCTATCCAGATGAATAGTAACCTCCCCTAAACATATATATACAAATCATGTACCCTAAAAGTGAAAATATAGTATATTTATATCATTGAAGAAGTAAATACACATTTTCAAAGTGATAAATTATGTGTAGGTATTTTTGTGAAAACTAAATGCATAATTATAATTGTATAATTAATTTAATGATTCAAAATATTCTTTTTCCATAAAATGGATTCATAAATTAAATTTTAATTGGATTTTTATTAGAATTTAATTTTTTGGGATGCTGATTATATTTTCTAGTGGTTATAAAATTAGTTATATTATTAAAATTTGAATATTTATAATAAATTTTATTTTTAATAAAAACTTTAATTTCTCATATTTAATTTTTTTTCATAATATTGTTTTATTTTCGAATTATACATGTCGAAAAATGGGTACAGATAATTTTATGTATCTTTCAAAAATACATGAATTTTTAGATAATATTGAAATATATTAGTTTATAGTATTTATCAAATCCATGAATTAATGTGTCATAAAGGATATAAGACTTATGTAACCCAAAAATATCGATATATACTTTATTATTTTAATATATGTGGTGATAATTTTAAATATTTTCATAGTCTTAAGAAAATATATTAAACTAAGGAATATAATAACTAGAAAAGACACCTTTCCTCTCCAATAAATACCACCATCACCACCTCTTCACCTCAGACATAAAATCCTTGATGTTTGTTTAATTTCTATGCAATTATTTTTCTAATCCTCTTCATTATGTCCATGATTTGGTGGTATCACAAAAAGCCCCAAAAGAACGTCTTTAAGGGGATTCTCAAGGAAGAGAAATCAATAATTAAAACCATATTTCATTTTCTTTTCAATTATTCTTCTTTTATAATAATATCAACAATATAAAATATCCCATTGTATGAAAACTAAATTATCAAATATAAACGGTACTGTTATTATTATTTTTTTGGAAAAATCAGCAACAAAATTTTTATAATCTTCCTTTCATATTGATAATGAGAACACCCTATATGATGTGTCGATTTTCCGCCATTATGGATGAAACAATTTAATTTTTCATTAATGATGTCATCGTTGATCCTAAAACCATTATTATCATAAAGTGTTTTATTACATGAATTATATGGTATTTATTATTTTTGAACAAATGCATAATCATGATATTGAATAAAATTATAAAATATGGCGATGATGATAAAAATGACAAAAATAAATTAAATCATTCTCATTAATGTTTTTTCTAATTATCCACCCTTATATCAGAAAAAAAAAGAAATGTTCAACCATTTGAAAATATAGATACATAATAACACCATATAGTTAATCTTTTTATTTTTACTTCTATTTATTTAGTAAATTCATAATGAACTATCCATGAAAACAATAAAATAAATTTACACAAAAAAATGAAAATAAAAAAATAGCATAAATAAATGGGTGTAAATATGTTATAAGAATATCACATAAGTAATTATAATTATCAATATTTTCATTTAATACATTAATATAACACATTAAATAATTATACATGATTTTTTAACATGTTTGATGTAAGACAAGCCATTGATAAGGGAATTACTAACCCAAATTCAATTCGATTGGTTATCCTAATAAATTATTGATTATGTGGTACTAAAATTATTTTAGAAATTAATTTTTATTATACTATGTTTTATTATGTGTATTTATAAATTATACACATGTTCCGTTATTTTTTATCAATTATCTCTTTAATTATATGATATTTGTCATAGAAATTTGTGAAAAAATTCTATTTTAATTTATTTTTTTACAAAATTTAAAGGGAATGTTTTTAATGAAAATGTTATTAATTATAATTATTTTATAGTTCAGGGTCATTGTTTATGGTGAAGTTATTTACCTCTATCTCCCTCTATTTTAATTGCTTTTTTATATTGGAGTAGACTGTATGGTAACCCCAACATTAACTTTGTTGTTTAAACCATAAGGTAGTCACGAGCGATGCATTGTAAGGTAGTTGTGAGGGTTACACAAGAAGTTATCTAAAAGGGTGAAAAATAATATAGTATCCATGATAGTTAAAATGATAATTAATTATTTCACCATTTTAATATTTTTAATTTAGTTTTCATGGTTTTATATAAGTGTCTTGGTTTTAAAAAGAAACTATATGATTTTTTTCATGGGTGAGAAGTATGTCATTTTGAAAATGATTTCAGATGTCTATAAGTAATCATTGACTAATGATATATTTAATTATTTTTATATCCCCTATTGATATTTTTTTCAGATCCTATGTTTTAAAAGTAATTTATAATGTTTTATGGATATGTATCAGAAAATAAAATGTAAATAAGAATGTTTCTGAAAATTTATTTTTTTACTGAAAGCTTTTGTTTTAAAAAAGAAAAGGTAGCTTTTTTCATAGTATCCAATCTATAGGATTTTTTAAATGTATTAATTATGTACTTATTTTATAAAAATCTAAATCAAAATTATATTGGGAATGTAATGAATTGAATTTAATAATAATTTACTAGATTATGTAATGATTATGTCTGAGTCCTTATAGTTTGTATAAGATCATGGTTTAGATAAATTTTAGGGTCAAGATGTTGTCAATTGGATAATGTAAATTATTGTTACCATATGATTTTGTTCAAATGATATTGAATTTTATGATTACCTTGTTTCTTTAGATGTGATATATCCGTTCATAATGGTTTTCTGTAGATGAATTCGGGAAGCTAAAGTCGTAAGGAACCTGGAGGATGATATCTTTACGAATATTCAACCTAGAATAGTTGGAATTGGAAGTAGACCGTTTGTTACAAAAATGTATCTATATACTCAAATTATAAATGGGGGTATAATCCATGTATGATATCAACTAGATATTACACAGAGGAACACGATGATAGTGGAAAATTTTATGAGTCAAAATCCTCTAAAATTCTGTGGATCCTTTAACATAGCGGTGGATGAAGGATTGATTAAATCCCATTGAATGATATTATATGTTATGGGTCAGTCATATAATCAAAATTCTTGCCATTAAATTTATCACTTTATGGTGAATCTAATCATTGATAAACCATGGTAATGAATATTAGCGATAGTGAATGTATTGATTCCTTTGAATGGAGTGAATTTAAAATATTTTATTTGAAAAATATTTTCCAATGGTGGTTCAAATTATGATTGAAATGAAATTCCATTAACTGAAATAAAAGTATGAAGATTCAATGTCCGTGTATGAAGAAAACATAATTAAATTTTCTAGGTACCATCCAATGCTTATTATAGATCGTATAAAAAAAGCTACAATTTTTTATACCTGATTAAAAAATATATATCAGCAGTAATTAGTCTCATGTGAATTAAAACATTTAGTGAAACGTTTATGATGTATTGAGTGGGAAGAAATAAATATTGCATATGATTAAATGTACTTTGATAACAAGAAGAAGAATAGGTCCAAATAGAGTGTGATGGGAAAGTGTAAATCAATGAAATCTGAATGTAATAATGTCCAGTTTTCAATTTTTGAAAAGTTTGGTAAAAATAACCTTGGGGAATGCATTAAAATAAATGATATTTTTTTTAGATGTGGTATGTTTGTAAATATGTTTCTAGATCATAATTAAAATGATCATAAGATTAATTCTGAAAAGAAAACATTAATGTTTTTCAATGGGGTGAGACGGGTCATTAGGAAAATACAGGCACAAAGAAATATCTAAATGATTGAATGAATCCAAATTATAAGTTGTATGGTGTAGTTATAATCATTGTGCCAATGTGAGTAGATTATTGGGATATCCAAGGATGTGTAATGAGGTACATTGTTTGTTCACTCAAATTTTTCAAAATTCTTGTTTGATATTGGGTCTAGATATTTTTTATTCATGATTGATTTTCATGTAAATTTCCAGTTTTACCTAAATCAATGAAACAAAAATATATGGTTAAAAAATGGTGAAATATTACAATAAAAGGATTTATATAAATCATCCTATTTTTTTGTGGAATTAAATTACCTTCGAACATCATTATTTTTCCCTTATTAGAGTTTGATGTTACTATTAGTATGGATTAGATTTCAGTTTATTAAGATAAAATGGATTGTAGAGATAATGAAGTTGTTTTTTTAGAAAGAGTTCCATTTTTCATACAAAAAAGTAACCCATAAAATTGATAAAAAATTGGATTCTATGAAACTGTTAAAAATGGGGAAAACAATCCTGCTTATATTGTTGAAAACAAGAGAACTATTAAGATTATTTATTTTCCAATGATAAATGAATAGATGGATTCTTTTTCTGATGAGTATTCCGGTGTTATAACAAATTAGGTTGTTGAATTTACATTTTACTTAGTTATTTATACAAAGACAATTTCAAAGCCGGATTATCAAATGGATCAATTAGATCATCTAGAATTGAAAAATCATATGCATGTGTAGCTTCATAAAGGCTTCATTAATCCCATCAATTCTCCATGGGGTGCTCTTATTTATTCCTTCAAAATTAATGATTGTTCTAGAAGACTATACATTGATTATAGAGATTTTAATAACAATACGTATAATAATAAGTGATCACTGCCTCATATCTATGAATTTTTTTTATCATCTCAAGGGTGTAAAGTATTTTTCCAAGATTTATGGGTATCATCAGCCGAAGGTGAGGGAGGATGATATCCCAAATATATATTTTTATACTAGATAAGGGATTAATAAGTTTTTTATAACTGTTGGTTTGAAAAATCCCACTAATGTATTCATGGAAATTATTAATATAATATTCCACTAATATTTGGATAAGTTTTTTGTTTATTTATTTATGATATTTTGGATATTTAATAAAATTGTAAGGATAAAGAAAAAAATATAAATATTTTATTGAAAAAACTAAAATAAAATAAGTTATACAGAAAATTTATAAAATATAATTGTTTGTTGCAACAGATTTGTTTTTATAGCCATGTTGTAAATAATAGTAGAATAATTGTTCATACAACCAAAACAAAAATGTTTGATTAATAAACAATACCTAAATATATTATATAGATTCATACTTTTCATAGTCTAGATGTTTAATAAAGATGGTTTATTTAAAACATTTTATTATTATCTACCCCACTTACATCATTAACATGAAAAGGGATAAATTTTTTAATATAGATGAGATTTTTTTTTTAGGAAATAAATAAGAGAATTGTAAATTTTCTAGGTTAGGCCCTACCTTTAAGAAACAATGATTTTTTTTTCAAGTGTAGATATGATTCATTAAAGGGACTTGGTCATTTTCTATTGCAAAATAACTTGGTAATTACTTTTTCTTCATCAAATATAAAGCCTCATGAGTTAAATTATGCTACACATGATTTAGAATTAGCAATTATTGTTTTCACTCTAAATATTTTTAGGGATCATTTATATGGAGAAAATGTGAATGTGAATTAACCATAAAACTATGATGTATATATTCACTCAGAAATAATTTATCTTCAGGTATATAGGTTGTCTTAAACTAATAAATGATTGTGATTTCACAGTTAATTAACATCTTGGAATGGAAAAAAATTTATCATATTCATTGATTCTAAATAACCACACATCAATTACCATGTTATGTTTGGAACAACACAACATGATTAATGATTTAGTTAAATTTGTCTTAGAATATTTTGATGCTTGGAATTCAACTTTTTTCATGTTCTAGTGTATATTATATCTCAGAAAAAATTAAAATTGGATAAAATGAAGAACTCTTGATATAGAAAACAGTTCAAAATTTTTCGATAAATTTCATGAATTTAATGTTGATAAAAATTTTCTCTTGATATTTGTAATGATATTATGGGAACCATGTGACTCAGAGTTGAATAAAATAGTTTTTATGAGTATCTTCTAATTCTTCATTTACAGTTCTTCCTGGAAGCACTAAGATGTACAATGAATTTTGGTTGTATTACATGTGTGATGGAATGAAAATATATATGTCATATTTTCCATGAAGATCATAAAGGATGATATTGAAGATCATTAACTACTATATAATAATAGTATTTCATGATTCCAAGGAAACTAAACAATTATTGTCCTCGGGCATGTACTTTTGTAATGTGCTAGATATTTCTCTAAATTCTTGTAATTATATGTACGTTACGACAAGATTTAAATACTGATCAAAATAAAATAATATTTCACCTCCCTGTTAAATTTTATTTAATAAAATTATTTTCATATGTGGAGGAATAATTTTTATTTTATTAAAAATTTTGAAATTTATTTTTTTACATTAATCTTCAAATAGGGATATAAGAGTTTATGGGGAAATATTAAATTACGGTAAAAGTGTTTTGTGCATTTTCTATGTGGTTATAACATGTGAGAAACATATATGATATTTTATATAGTGGGGAATCATGTAATTATATATTTGTTCAGAACATTACTGTATTTTTTTGGAAGCATTTGGTTCTGAATAATGGATAGATATTATTGAAAAATAAATTAATTTTCCAAGGCTTCCCTTTTATTATCATATAAAGGGAGACTATATCATATTGATTTATTCACCCATTCTATAGAATTATATCATCCAAAATATATCATTAATTATCTTAAACAAACACATAATATATTTAAATATATAATATGACCAAAATCTTACAAAATTTGTGATTCATGATAACAATATATGGAACATCCATGTGTGAGGAAATACTCTCAACAAAACATCTCATATACCTTTCTTTTGATACAAACATCAAATCCTCAATAAAATAATGGAATAAATTTTATTTTTTCCAACTTTTATAAAGTTTTATTATAAAAATCGAACAATAATTTTACAATTTACAACAAAATCATTCAAAAATATAGAAAAAGCTTTCATTTTTTTGTGTAAATTACATCCTTCTTCAAATACATTATTTCCTTTCTATTTTCCTATTACATAGAATACATATAAAAATGTTTTTAGTGTATAAAAAATATATTTTTTGACACTATTGTTATTATAAAATTATAATCAAAGATAATATATAGAAAATAATTGTAATAAATGCTTATTGTAACTTAGACACCATAAAGGTAATTTCCAGGGTTAAATTTTAAATTGTGTTATTTTGGGGTAACTTATGAAACTATATATATATTTTTAATATTTAACAATACAAGTAATATGGATTGTTTTTGTTAGATTATGATATAATTTTACAATAACATTAAAAAAAGAAATTAAACCAAACTTTGAATGATTAAATTAACCAAACAACCCCGACTAAAAATTGTAAGAAAAATATAAATAAATATATATAAAAATTATAATCAATTATCATGAGAGAATGAAATATATGAATATGTTTATTGATATTATTTTTAATGAATACAATTTAAGTTTATAAAATATTATGAGAAAGTATAGTGAAAATTATAAAATTGGTTAAGGTATCTTCCATACCACTCACATAACATATCAATTACATGTTCACATTCAACATATCATTTTTACATGCTAGATTTATATGAATTAAATATATATATGTATATATATCATGTATATATAATATTATATATCCTTTTCATTCATATGGGATTACATGTTTGTATTCCCATTCTATATATTTAGTCTTTAGAATATATGATAGAAGAGATTTATCCTCTCTATTGTATCATGTTATGAATCCTCATTATAAAATATGAATACTTGATTTTCTTCTAAAAAACATTTTTGTTTTTGAAGAAAATGATTGTTTAAATTGTCATTACATAGAAAATAATGTGATCATTTTATCATTAATGTGAACATTACTTATTTTTTAACCCATCAACCTAGTAGGTTTTTAATTATTTATTCTTATAAATACCTCAATTGCATTTTTGACATCAGAACTCATTTTTTATGTCCAATATACCTTTATCAATTATAAATGATCAAAATTATTTAATTTCATATTTTATTATGAATCCTTTTAGATTATACTTTGTTTATTCCTTAAATAATAAAATTGAATCTCACTACTATCTCATTGGTTTTATCATGTTAATAGATTATTATATGTTATATTTTCCCCCAATGTCATATATATGTACGATAGTAATTTATATGATTGTTGGGACCAGTATTATATAGGAAATGAGGATTTTTTTATTTTTTATATCTCATGATATTTTATTTAAAATATTAGGGAGTGAAAAAATAATATATTGTAATTTTTCAACATTATAATGACTGTCTTTGGAGTGAAATTGAAATTTGTTTATGAAATCATGTTTTAGATTTCTATTATATATTTATGATATTATTAAAATAATTCCTTAATAAATATATCAAATTGGATGATTGTACTCTTATTTTATAATTTTATACATATTGAATTTCATGTTATGCATTATTTCCATGTTTATTCCATTTCTAAGATTTATATCCCACCATTTTCTTTCTGTAATTTCCATATGTCTTAATATGCAGTCTTATAAAATCATTGGAAGTTATGGGTACTATAAAAAGATAAAAATAAATATTCTTTATTGTTAATGATATGTTTATATATATATATATATTATTATTAAAATATATTATACATCTAATCATAGGAATACATTATATGGGAATATATTTTATATATTATTAAATAATAAGTTTTGAGGTTTCAGTCTCTATATACCCATGGTTTATGATCCATCATCATGTGAAGAAAATGATTATGAGATACATTGAATGGGGAGAGGGGAACTTATAAACAATCATAATATGAATGTGGTCATTAGATGAAAAAGATTGAACAATAGTTCTCAAATACTATAATGGAAATCTAATTTTTCATGATATCATCCAAAAAAATCATTTTAAATATCATTCTCTCCTTTGGTAATTACATCATACCAGTTTTCATTAGTAAAATTATAATGTTTTTTAATAGTTTTTGTATGTGATTATTTTATTAGATTCATCATGATATCATGAACAAAATTATTTTTATATAAGACATCCATTGGTTTTTTGAAACTAATATCATATAAATATCGCTTCATCCAAAGAATATGTTAACTTTACATTATTACCATGACAATTCTTTCTTCCATCATACTCAGTGATATTCTATCATATTAATTACTTAGTGATCCTATTCATTTTTTCTGTTGAATAATGTACAATTACTTCTAGACTAATATTATTTAATATATATGATGAATTCCATATTATAAAAAAATATTGTAAAAATTACCTTTAAAAATCATTTATCCATCCAAAATTAAGAGTATATTTGATGTATTTAATAATATGGGTAACTCATGTTGCACGTTTTTTCACTATATTACATTGAAAAGAATCTTCTGATTGGTTGTACAGAAAATATGCAGTCTTTTTTCTATAGATTAAAATTATATTCATGTATTTATTGATATTGTATGATTTACTATCCTCATTTCACATAAATTTCATCCTTGACCCAGTCAAATTCAATATTGGTTTGGAGTTGTTTGCAGATAACTATATCATTTAATATTGCATAAATTTTGTTGGAGGAAAATGTATATATATATCTATGTGAATCACTCGTTTCATGCTAAAATAAGATAATTCTATTCATGTATTTGATCTATGAATCATATCATTATACTTTTTGAAATATTAATGGAACCTATATTGATAGTACAACAAAATCTTCCAAAATATTTATCAATTTTATATATGTTGGATAAATTTGATCAACAATAATATTTTAAGTATTAGTATCTTATAATTTATTTCATCATCATGGTACAATATAACATTATTTAGTAGTAGTTTTCTCTTCATCTATAATAACTGAATTATTCTCGTTTTGGTATTTTTAATTTTTTTTGATTTTACACAATAGGAATATTTATAATAGTCTCATATAAATATGAATTCTTTTTAACAAAAAACACATTATATAATCCCATACTAGTGTTTTCAAAACAGTATAGTTAATGATAATGATATAATTTATCTTCATTATTTTTCAATTTCTAATATTGAAAAAATTTAAAGCAATACAATTCCTAGAGAACATGTGAAATAATTCATAAAATACTAAATATATATAAATTTATTGATCTAAATCAATGTATCGTTTATAACACATGCTTAAAAAATAGATCAATTTGTTAGTGAACAATTCCTGCCATGACACATTTTATCTAGTGTTCTCTTTTCTCATAGAATCAACACATCCTTATTCTTAATTCACTCCAAAACATGAACAACCACATCCAAGTAGTGATGAGGAATACCACATTAAATTATTAAATATTTTTCAATATTATTCTTTAAAAAATTTATTCATTCAATAATCCTATTTCATTATGGTACTCAAATTGACAATACCTCTTGATTAATCCCATGAATCTCAATATTTTTTTAATATAAATGGATATGTACATCTTTTTATGTTCATAATAATGAATTTTTATAGTATTATTGTATCATTTTCAATTATTCTAAGATATATCATCATCAATTACATGAAATCGTTATCATACTATATTTACATAACAAACACTATTTTTTAATAGGAATCAATATGGAAAATAGAACAAAATTCACTATATTTCATAGATATGTTCATTGTTAGAAAAAAATAATTGGGTCAAATAGAGAATATTAAAGGAATGTTTTTGGATTAGTTGATATAGATGGTATACAAATTTTCACATAATTATTAAATCATATGTCATATCATAATCATGTTTCAAAATATGCATATAAACTATAATATTTTAATATTTTAATTTCCACATGATATACTGGTGAATGATTTCAATCCTCTAATTCCATAAGATTTTTTCTATAAAACTTTTAGAAGATAATCATTCTATTTTATTTCCTCCAGGCACAAATTGACATTTTTCCTCCATACATTCATAATGAAATTACCAAATATTCCATTGATAATACATTCATATTTAATGACTATGTCTTCATGACTTATTTAATACTTTCAAATCATGGCCATGAAATTTTATTGAAACCAATCTAGGTAGAAAATATTCACTTTCATAAGATCATCACTATCTTGTTTTATATTTCCACTACAACATAGTTTAAAATCCAAATCGTTCTTGAAATGAACTTTTCTATCAACTCTTCTATTTACATTACTCAAATTATTTTTAATACTAACCATATGTGATGATCAAAAACTATCAACAATATTAGAGGTGGTATTCATTATTTCATTAAAATACAACTCATTGTATATATATATATTCTTTCTTCTTGTTTCAGTCAATAGATTTGGAGACTCTTTTTCATAAATAGGCTAAGATGCATGGGGTATTCTGCGTGATTTCTATGTCAAGATTGTAATGGGTGGAGTAGTTTTCTCTCTTTTTAAATGTTGTGATGGATCAATTCATAGTTCATATAATTACTGTGTTTATACCCCTATGATCGGTTTACTATCTTGTTGGGTTGATATGTACTCTTTCACTATAACTTGTCCAAATGTTATCTTCCTCTTCTATTGTATATCTCAATACCCCCTTCATATTTCAAGGAATTTTATTTGTTATATTTATAACCCGCCTACGAGGGAATTTCTTGGACATGATTTCTCTTATGAATAAGACAGAATGTTTGATCTTGTCTTGAGTGGATATTAGGGATACAAGGCACTCATACTGCATATGATGGTCGTAGAATGGGAATCATGAGCTGGACACTCTTTTATCTAATTAAATTGTATTTTTTTTATTGGGACACATTTATGTTTCATCATGTATTTTACACTTCATTATTCAATTTAAACTATAATACTGTTGTACTGTTTAATGGTTCATGTATTTTTTTTACTTTATATAAGTGTTTCATATTTTCTTCCTTCACAGTATATTTTTCAGTTGAGTGTTTTATGTTCATGTGTACATGTTGTTTGGAAAATTCCTACCTGATTTGGTTATTTAATTGGAATTTTCCTCCTTCCTCTGAAATATAGAGGTGGGATAGGTGTTGTTGTGGCTCATGCCCGGTATTGGGATTGTTCATGACATGTATAATTGTTCATATCAACAAGACATGGATCTATGACCAGGTATATGGGTGTGGATATTACATAGAAATGATTTCTCATATCCTTTTCATGTATTTATGATATTTACTGTTATCAAAACTATTCATAGAGAGTGTCTTGGAATTAATTGTGATATTCCACAAGGATATCCTTTTGTAAATATTCAGGAGGGTGGTGATGACCATGCTATGAGTTTATAGGCTCTGATCCTCCAATGATACCTCATGCTGTTAAACATGGAGGACCTTATATTATCCTTGATGTGTTTGATAATGTATTGTTTCAATGGGAGGTTATGATGCTTATTAATACTATATTTCGATTTTCTTGACCTTTTCCTTCTATGGAAGAGTTAACACATAAGTTTTAAAATAACTATCCCACTACATTTTCTTTGCAAGGCGTCCATCAGGATGTAGATTTATGGCATGCGATTATAATAAATTTTCTTAATAACCATTATACATATCCTGAGAGGATAATTAATCTCATTATTTATATTTTTTATAGATAAGACAAATATTAGTGGGATATTTTGTACATAGAAGTTCAGTAACCAGAAATTAATTTCATGGATTTCCATTAATGATTTTATGGATATTTTATCCCTATAACCAAAAGGTCCAATCATTCAAGGGAGTTTTTAAACCAACAAAGCAGTTATATTATATTTATTGATTACTATCATTCTTTTTTAAACTATCTATAATGCAGATTTTCCATTTAATGAAATTTGATTTTAGGACATGACAAAAAATCCTATTAATTTTTAGGTGACGTTTTTTCTTGGTTGAATACCTTGTATGTTATAGTAATACATGATCTCATAACCAATAAAAATATGATCTAGGTATATAGTGTGGGACATAGAGTTTCATATGTGAGAATGATTAATTATTCAACTAGCGGTCAGAAGCAACACTTGGAGACTTCACATGTGATCAGCGACAACAAGTTGGATCCAACTATTAGTTATGGGGTTGTCACTATAGTGGGAATATAGGGACTGAGATTCTCAATTCCCCTGATTACACATTCAGTGTTGAATCTATGATGAATTATTTCATCATGGTCATTTTTTTTATTATCCCATCTTCACCTAGGACGGTATGATCCATATCAACTCGTCCTTCATGGGAGGGATCATGTGTACTTAAAAAGGAAGGAATCTAGAGTGTATCGATTGTAATTGAATCGGGGGAGTTCATGGACATGGTAGTTAAGAATCTGATATATTGTACCAACTGAGTAGACACAGTTATAGTAGTTAGGTTGTAGCCTATGGAGAAGAATTAGGTTTTATTTATTAAGTGAAATATATAGTATAGGATCCAGGTGATGGGCTATCTACAATTTGAGGTATTATTCATATTGACTTTATCATCATGTACCCCATATATTAAATGGGTGATTCAAATTCTTTTTTGACTGCTGATATAATGGATATCATAGGGATTCATATTTTCTACACCTTTGGAATTATTACAAGTGAAACTTTTTTTTGTATATGTTTAGTGAGTGTATGAAAGTCAAAATAATGCCACATGGTTGTTGGAATAAACTTTTTCCTATGGTAGCTCTTATTCCTTGAGAATATGGGTTTTTATATCATTATGAATATTCATTGGTTGGTCCCCAATCAATCTTTGGTGGATTTTTATCACTTGAAGGTTACATTCACATCACCAGAGGGTGGTTCATTTATTCACATAGGAAAGTTGGATGTTTATGCATGTAGAGTTGCAACAAAACTTTTTGGTGTAGGTTGAGTGCCTTACTTGATTAATATAATTTATATAGAATATCGGATATTACATATAATCCAGTGAACAATTTTAGTCAGGCATTTATGAAATGTTTTCACACAAGTCAATTTCAGAGTACCCCATGAGAGAGACAATAATATAATATTGATCTAATTCTTAGAGAATCAATATTATCTAATTCAAATTTTATAATGGCTACTAATTTGTTTCAAGTCGAAAAGATGTAGATAGTTTATTTAGAGTAAAAGGGTTTCATATGGCCTAGTACATCCCCCTAGGTTCTACCATTTACATTCACCCAGAAGGGGGATTTAACTCTCAGACAATGTGTGGATTACCTAACATTGAATCAGATTACTACAATGAACCATTATCAAACATACCATATAGATAACCTATGTTATCCTGTCAATGGATTGAGGTTCTTCTATAATATATATTTTAGAGCAGGTTACCACCATATTCATACAAGTCTACTAGAAAACCATATATAAATATCCAATATTAGATCAATTTATATGAGTATCTGGTTAAGTCATTAAACCTCATGAACATGCCAGTTGATTCTATGTCATTGATAAAGGGGGGTTGAAGCCTGATTTTAGATTCATTCATTTTGTTCTTCTTATATTACTTTTTAGTTTATTCTTATACATGATGTGACAATGCTATATATCTTCATATTGTTTTTATACACCATGTGAGAACACATTGTATGTTAATATATCTAATTTAAACATTATGATTTATAATGTTTACTTCATTTGTTATATTATTTCATAGTCTAGAGTTTTTACTGGCCATGTAAAGGTTTGTTCTAATGTTTCCAAAGAGAAGCTAAAAAAAATCTCTAACATATAGAGTTTTCTAGGGATAGCAAGATATTATAGCTAATTCATACAAAACATATCATGATTTGGATAATCACATACAATCATGAATAACGACAATGTGTATTTTAACAGATTAGAATCATATAAGACATCACTTTATAAAATTAAATAGAGTCTACATTGACAAAAAATCTATATTCTTCTAGAGTTGGGTATACAGTTTAAATTTTATTGTGATGAATTACACATCATTATAGGAGTAGTTCCGATGCTAGATGATCAAGTCTTTGCATAGAGGTCAAATATGATGAGGCTTCATGAGTGGATTTACAATATTCATGGTCCTAAATTTGGTAGTTTTTCATCCGTCATTTTGTTTCTGTGGGAATTAACAAACAGGAGATCAATTTTTGGTTTTTACAGTCCAAAACATCCTCAAATATATTTTCACATAATAATAATTGAACCTTATACAAAGAACATAGGTATAGAAAATAACATCCTTTAACATTTTTTTACTTATACATCATTGAATTGAAATGTTTTTTATGATGATTTATGATGGAGGACTCATAATCATTTAATTTTGGAGGATAATAAAATATGTATTATTTTTTACTAGTTTTATGAGATGCACATATTGGTTCAGAACAATCACTTATTTTTGGTAATTCCATAACTATTAGTGACCTCTTAATATATAGAGAGACTTCTTGTTAGTTAGATTATTAATCTCTATGGCCTGGTACTATTTATGTGTATTTTGGATAATGACTCACCTTTATATGGGATAGTGATTATAATGACATCATTTGTATCATGATCATATTTAGGTTATTATAGACATAAGGGAAAAACTAATCCAATACTCCTAAATTTATTATATGGTATTTTCTCTCAAAATCCCCATGTTTTATCGTAATATCCTTCACCAGTATTGGAATCATTGGAATAAATATCAGATAATAGGTTTCACCACTAGATGATCCACCTCTAAAAATGTAGAGTCAAAGAACCACCTTATTTCATTCTTGATAAATTATTAAATTTCCTATAATTGAAATGGAAATAAATTATGATATATTATTAGATTTAAATAATGAGTTCACTTTATGGAAGAGACTCAGTATGCGTATTTGTTTATAAATTCACATTGTTAGACCACTTCCCTTATATATGGGGGAAATTATCAATAGATGATATGGGAATACTACATATTTATGAGATTATGTGGATACATGGGGTACATCATACTATCATTTTATTTGGGGTTTCTCATTTCAAATCATGGTACTAGAAGGGGATCAAGGGAGATTTGTGTAAAAAGATGCCTCTAGGAATAACATTTCACCCTCATAATGTTGACTATTCAGAAGAAACCATAAAGGTGTTAGATGAAATTATATGACCATGATACATTCATTTATGTGGTTCATAGATTAACCATATCACTCTCATTGAGTTATTTTATAATATTATCTTTCAGGATATGATTTGTATGGATTCATATGAGGACTTATTTCATAGGTTCTTTCATTCACTAATGTGCTAGTAAACTAGTGGAGACGTAGTTCTATTAGTACACTATCTCATGAAAAGACATAAATGTAGGTGTAGGTATTCAAGAAAAGTCTCTATAAAACACAATATAGAATTAAATATTAGGATGATCATCATTGATGACCTCAACTATTTTAAATCATGTTGTGGGTATCACCCAATCATACGAATAGAAGGATAATGATGTAAGAGAATTTATCAACTCTCTTCATTAGGTTATTTGAGATCATGGAGAGGGTCATGAATGCAGGTAAAAATTTTCTATTACCTCATAGGAATCATGATTGAAACAACATCTTTGAAATTAAATATCATTACCATTAACATTCATTCACATCTCATGCATTTGATTTCGAGGATATTGAGTTTGATGTTGATGATTATTTTGTGAAGTATCCTAGAAACATCATTTATTGATTAATGGATGATCTTTGAGGCATGTAGAACCCTTTGTATAGGAAATATGGTAGAATTACCCGACATATTATGGGACATAGGAGTGTAAGTTGACATACATTCTTAGTGTATGAATATATTCATAGATGATTCTATACCACCATTTAAAAAGTGATTCACGGATGTATTCTATTAAGTGATGAAAAATATAAGATCCTAAATTTTATGTTATTTATGATATTTTAATTATATATATAAATCATATATTATTACATAATATGGATTAATAATTAGGACACATATGAAACAAGGTTCTTAAAGGCCTGATTGTAGCCCAGAATCCCAACTGGTGGAAGAGAACAATGGGCCATATGTTTTGTAGAACCTATGCCACCCTATCTTTATAATTTCCCTGATAGTATGGGGTGTATTAGTTTGATGTATTGTGACTCATGGGTTTCCTTAACAATCAGTACCATGGTGCACACCCTTGTATGTGTTCTATTGTTTTTATAAGTTAGAAATCACAAGATCTGTGCATAGTTTCCAAAACCAAGTGCAATAAGATTGAGTTATCATATTTTGAATGTGTGTGGATCATAGTTGGGGTATTTTTTGGCCATCTGTGCATCAAAAATAAGAGATTCAATTTTTTTGGGTACAACTATTTTATCCTTATATTAATATAACATTACACCCATTTCTTCTTTTCCCCATTCTTTTAGAAAACACATCATCTTCCTCCAATTTTATATTTTCATCCTCCCTACCTAAGTTCACATATTGTCAATTCTAATGGAACCATATTTATTCAAAATACAGAATACTGAATGTGTTCTATTGAATTCATTATTTATCTTTAATCTTTCATAGTTTCCATACCCTTGAAGAAGTAATTTTTGTTCATGCTTATATGCCCTATTTTTAGTTTGTTCAACAATTTTTAATTTTCATCTAATCCAGAAAAAACAATGTCTGATACTGGATGATTGATCCACTATATGAAGAAGTTATGTGGTCTAGTATTAATAATTCAATGCTCCACTCCTTTATATTTCTCCTCAGGAGATACATCCTAGATTATTCATGGGTTTTCTTTAAAAATGCATATCCCATGTTTAATTCAACATCTACGATATATATAATCAATTATTCCATAATGAACATGGAAATATTTCCCCTTCACATGTTTCCCCACATTGACATGTTCCGATGAAATGCCCATTTATTAGATAAATTCTATAACAAGAAAATATAAATTTATATTGATCTCAATATCTCCTATCATGGAGAATAATAAGTAATTGTATTTACTATGTGTGGTATGTCCATGTAAACAGTATTATGTTTAATAATGATCAGAACCATGTTAATAATAAATGTTAAAGAATTATGAATAATATGTCAGGTCTTATTAAAGCCATTGATTACATATCTCAATTATGATAAATGGTAACATAGAACCTTGAGAACTATTATATACGAGAATGTAATCAATCCTAATATAACAATATATGAGCATGTAATCCCTTATATTATTATGTAATATAGCGGTATGATGACCCAAACTAAATATGATGAATGGTCATGGTGACCATTATTATTTATGATACAAGGTAATGTATACCCCACAATTATGATACATGTGTGGCTTCAATATTGTGGTGACTCTGGAATGATGTCCCTATAAATATCATTTGGGCTTGGTGACCCTTATTAATATGATACTAGGAATGGAGTTCCATTAGTTTTGATCCGTTCACGACATACCAAAATTTAGTATACTGAAATGGATTCACTATTGATAATATACTTGGAATGGTGAAGATACTCTTATGATACTTAACACAGATTCAATTCTTCTGTGACATTAGGAATAAATTCCATTGACAGTTTTCAAAATAATTATACTTCACATGGATTCCTTTGTTACCCCGCTGGACTAGGCTAGTAGCAGTTTCTATATATATGTATGTTGACATTACTATATATACATACCATATATATTTATACACATAGTACATTTATTGATATTTTCTATAATAGTTCAAAGAAGACATTGTCAACTTTATTACCTATAAGAACCCAAGATAAACCCTTTATAGTTATTATTACCTTTTATCATTTTTAATATCAGGACACTACCCTTATATATGTAAAAAATTAATATTTATATATTTCATTGGTAATGGCCTACTACGTTTATCAAACACCCTATCTGTACCACTGATTGTACCTTTTAAAATTTTTTTGATGATGGTATAGATAGTGGAAAGAACATTATTTTTTATGATTTAGTGATTATACCATGGGAGGGAAGAAACATATAACTGAGCTATATATCATGATTCAATTTTATATAGTCATTTTTATTTATTTTTATGTATTTATTTTCTTGTATTCTTACTTCCATACCATCATGTTCCATTTTCTAGATAATGCGTGTACATCATTTTAATATTATACATGATATGGTTGTAGCTTGTTTAGTTATTATAAGTGTTTCTTTACAATTATTAGCGAGTTATTTGTTTTGTTTCAAATTTTTTTCTCACTATTTTACAATTTTGATATTTTGATCATGAGGGTATATTCTATCCACATCACCTCCCCGGGACCCCACATTTAGTTGGTAGCCTCTATGGTATGGGGAGGTTCAAATAATTCCATGTGGATCACTTTCATGGAGATCAATTGAGTGCCATCCAAGTTAAACTATTATAATTAATTTCATTTTTGAGATTAATAAAATTATTATCTTGATATAAATTTATCTATAATTTTTTTAAATTTTATAATTTTATTAAATGATTCTTATTTGGTGAAAATATATCTTTTTAATTAATAAAAAAATATAAAATTATATATTCTTAAATAATTAAAATTAATTTAATTTGAAACAATCAATTTGTCCAAAATATTCCATTAATCAGTATTAAAAGTTTGGGATGTTTAATAGGATTATATTTAAATTTCCTTTTTCTCATTAGATATGTAAATTCAAATAAAATGAATATTTTTAAAAAAGACTTTATTTGTATCTTAATAAAACAATAGTTAAATAAATTATTTAAAATAAAAAAAAATTATCATTGACCATGTAAATTGAATATGGTTTGAAACATCATCTATTGTTCATCTACATGTCAAAATTCCATTTATTATACAATTACTATCAATTTTAAATTAAATATTATTTTTATTAGTTATTGTCAAAATAAATATTCAATAGGTTAAAAAATATAATTATTACAATGATATCAATTTTTTTAAATATTTTATTGGATTGGGTTATTTCAAACATAGTCACATTTTAATTGAATTCATAACCACTAAGAATAATTTTTATCAACAATCATATTAATATATATTAGATATATATGAAATTCCAAAAATTCCTCCACCGTAATAATTAATGGAATCCACCTGCCTCTCATCTTTACAACACATTGAGTTGTATATATTATGTAAAAAATGCACATTATTCTTTTCAAAATACATAAAATAGTTCTAGTGGTACTGGTCGCCTCAAATGACCAACCACATGTTTTTAAAGTAATTATATAAATGGTGTCTCAGGAAGAGTATGAATTTTCAACGTGAATGTTGATAGATGAAACTTCATATAAGGATTTTTATCTAATTTTATTAAAGGAACAATGCCATTTTCTCCACATTTTGTCATAATGGGGTGTGTATAGTTCCCTTAAATTACTTTTTTGAATAATATTAATAATTTATTGGAGATTAGAAAATCCTTATAGGTTTCATTCATTCATGGGGATTATTATTCAAATGTTTCCCAACCATTATGGGTTCTATTTAGTGATCTCATTAATATTTAGAAATTTTTTTCATTACATCTCATGTTGGAAATTATTATATTCAATGTCCATTTTTTCATTAAAATTTTAGTAAAATTTATTTCAATATTATCATATTTTTTAATATAATTTTTACTCATGTTTGAAATTCTACCAGAGTATATAAATGGATGTTTTATAAATTTTTAAAACAAGGTATTTGTTGAAATTTTCAACAAATTTACAGATAAATTACATTTTTAAACATATATATATTGAATAGACTTTCCCTTCATCGTGAAACCTATTTGATTTAATGATTCCTATAAAATTTTATTATGAAACTTTTAATTTAAAAATTTTCATTATTACATGTGTAGTTTTTCAAATTTGAAAATTTATTCATTTATTAGATTTTTTGATTTTTATTGTAGAATGTTTTAATGGTCATTGAAGGGTATCTATATTTACCAAAAATAATTTTTTTTATTTTAATTATTCCTTAATAGGGTTATTATCCAAAGATACCATTCTCATTCATAATTTGGATGGTTTATGTTTATGTTGTGATGATATTTTCAAAACCCATTCTCTTTCCCAACAGGTTATTCATTAATAATGGGTTTATGAAAAATATTAATTTCTATGTGTTATGAGATGTTGAATTTTTATTGATATTGTAGAATACATATATATATATATTATTTTATTTATGTGATGGGTCAGACATATATGTCCCTATAATTATTTGGGTAGTTATGTATAAATCATGATGTAAATTGTTATGTGTGAAACTGACTTTATGCTCAATATATTATTAATGGAAGTGATTTTTATGTTCATAATATTTTGTGGAGAGTAGGGATTTGTTTCATTAAAATAATATTTTGAAATAGTTTAATGTTAAATTTTTTTTCATACATGGATTTCTTGTCAATAAGATCGCACATTAACTATGTTTTTAATTTAGAATAATAAGTGAGTGACGAATTTCCAGTCCTTAATTTAAGTATTAATCATTTTTCTATTTATAATTGTTCACAATGTAATCTGTTTATATGTATGTCATAATTAGTCGTCGTATACTAATAAAAATCTATTATTTCTAATATTCATTTATAATTATATGATTTTTTTCATATGAACATCCACCCATTTAACCATAACTCAAATATTATGATCTATAATATGATCGTTTTATATTTACAATGTTAAGAACCGGAACACAAAAAGTTATTCTAATGTTTTGATGATATAAAAATTGAAAAATACCTTGTTTTACATTATGGATTACTATAACAAAACCTTTCTTATGTTTCCTTTCCCTAGGTTATGAACATAGGATAGATAAATGAATATTCTATAAAGGATTATAGTTTTGATGACCGTAGTGAGAGATAATATAGTTAATTAATCTAAAAATTTTATATGACCCTATTTTCGAAAGAAAGTTAAACTATAAAATTTTGGTGTGGTTGAGAATATAATTTAATGAATATTAACCTTTATTTATGTAATGTAGATGAGTGAAATATATAGTTATAGATATTTGGTATCGGGGTAGGGACTTATAATCCTATGGAAAAATGGAGTAAATGATTTTAGAATGAACCCTTTGAGTATGTATAAGAATAAATTAATATCCAATAGGTTTTGATCATAGATAAGCTTGGTTATTCATATGTTGTTTCATATATAAATGAGTTTTTCTTGATTAAGAAAATAAAATGATTGGTGAATCTTGATTATGTTTTTTTCTAGGTATATTTATTATTACACAAAATAAACCTTTTGGTTTATATAAATGGAAGGTATATTAAGGAATTTTGTGAAAAATAGCTATGAAAGATAATTAAATGAATTTCCTCATTATAAATATTATAGAATTAGAGCTTGCAGAAAATATGTAATGACGTTTCTCATTCAACTCTCTCAATATTTCTGGTAACATAGATCAATTTGAAATTTTAATGGCCCTATTTTTTGAGAAACATGTTATTTATTCATTGATGAAATAATGACCTCAATTATTCGAGGGGTCTTTTGATCCAATGTTCATAAGAAATGGATGAATAAATAAAAATTATATTTTATATTCATCAGTTCATAGACAATGAAATGTATTCCTATATGTTTTTCATTTTAATAGAAAATAATAGCAATACATGAATCTTATTATTATGTATAGTAAATTGTGAAGATTGCATTAGTTGAATGGGGTGATTTTAACTTAATATTATCTAGTAAAAATATATCTTAAATTATATGAAACTAAAATGTCGAACATATTCGTAGAAAATATATAGAAGGATGAAAAATACGTTGGTATTTATGAAGAAAAATTTAGAAGTATTCGATGGTATGATTCGGGTTTAATAACCAACCTCAAAAGAATCATTTATTGATTCTTTATTGTTTCAAAACCATGTAATTAAATGGAATTATCCATAATGAGATATGCATGCTAGGAATAAATATTTTATGTGAAAATTTGGAAATATAATTTGGTAACCCTCTAGGTTATGGTCATAAAAAATGGATGTTGTATCTTCCTGAAAAGTCAAGTGGATTGTCACAATGGGGTAGGAAAATGATTCAACATATTATATTCGAGAAATATGTGAAATAGATTACAGATTATTTTCTAAATGGAACATGGAAAATGGTTCAATTGTGGAAAACCTATCCACATAGGAAAAGAGTGCTAGAATGATTTAAATAGTATTTAAAATGGAATGAATGGAGATAATGAAAAAATGATTTATTCCCACTATATACATTAGGTATATTTAATTTGATTGTGAGAATTTATTATCTCTTCTTAAATAGATTCCATATATATTTCCAGAAAAAATAATTAATATTATAGATCAACCTAGTATCATCTATTAGTGTAATGATGTTCCCAAAAAACAAATCAAAATATTCTGGTCAATGATAAAAAATATTTAAAATATAAGTGCTGATTTCTATTTTTGAATAAGATATGAAATTATTTTTTCCATTTATGAAATGAATACATTACATTGACGAATATATTATCATGTAATATACATTATTATGAGAAATTTTGTTATATTAAAATTATTATTATGATAATCATTGAAGGTAATGAGATAAATTTATATTTTTGTTATGAATATGGGTGAGAGTATTTTTTAATTTTATTATGGTTAATTACATGTGAAGAATCTTAATTTGAATTTTGTATTTTTGTGTGTGTGTGTAATATATTATTTATCATAGAATGTACAAATAATTTCTTGTTGTTATATATTATGTGATTGATGGTATGAATTATTGTAATTACCCAAACCCATGTAGACTAGAAAAGGTGACTTATTAATTAAAATTTCCAATGATAATTGGAACCACATCCAGAAGGAATGAATTGTTTGGATGTTTTTTATAGTGATGTATGTAATGAATATCACTTAAAAATTCAAAATAGAAAATAAAATATAAAAACAAAAAAATATAGTTCATCTGTGAAAACACATTCGAGGATATATAATGCATACCATTTATAAAAGGACAAAAATAATGGTGAGATAAAATGATTAGTAAGGTTAATGTATAATATAATCAATCATTAATCAATAAAAGACAATCAATATTTCATGGAAAATTACTGAACACACTGTCCTTTTTGAAAACTTGACTTCATGAATTCATAAATGAAAATTAATATTGAATTTAAATAATTGAAAAAAATGTCATTGAATCATTAAATTAAAAATCAAATGAGTCCATATATAATATCATATATAAATATCCGGGAAATTAGTAATATCTATATTCTAAAATAATGAAATTTATAATTATTTTATATCATGCCTCATGAACATGATAAATCTACCATTTTTTTCAATGTATTTCTTAAAAAAAGTAAAAACGTGTTTAATTTTTCCAACTAAACTATCTTAAGAGTCATATCGATGTATAAATGGGATATCATAAACTAGGTCTCACCCATGTGTATATATCCAATTAAATCCTTATATATTGAATAATATATTTAATTAATTAATGAACTATATAATCATCAATCATATCCATTGAGTAAATATAACATCACATTATTTTGGGAAATGATTTTTTCAATTAATTTATTCTTTTTGATGTCATACATTTAACGAAAATATGAATTTAAATTTTTTTATATGAATTTATTAGGTTTGTGTTGAATCGTATGAAGCACCTAGATAATATTTCACTACATTCAAATAATAGATTATAATTTTTATCAATAACAATATTATTGGATTTTTTAATCATAATTTTATGTTCCTTTAATAGCTTTTGTTTCATGTAGAACTAGTTTTACAAAACTACAACATACAATTAATATAGTTACAAAAATATAATTATTGTCGTAACATAGCAGTTGGAATATCTATTTTGAATAATATTAAATAAAAACTATATATTTGAATTAAACATGTACATTAAATTAATCCTATGGTTATATGTAAGTTATAAATAAAAAGAATAATTATTTAAAAATAGAGAAATTAATTTTCCATGAGTACAATTATTCTATGTACAAATAATATTTTTTCCCAAATAAATTAAAGAAACCAATTTCGATTAATAATTTTAAAAACACTTATATATTATATATTTATTACAATTTAATCAAATATATTTTTTAAGTATATGATAAAAAATAAATACAATTTTATGAATTACATGATGTATTTTTCAAAAGAGTAAATTTTGTGCCTTTTAATGGAGTATCAATTTGAATTATAATTTTTGAAACATTTTTTTATTTGATAAAGGAAAATACATTTTTGAAAAAACTATATCAAAATTTATTTTGGTATAATATTTGGATTTTTTCTAAAAATTATCATGATTTGATGAATAGTGAAATACATAAATATAAATTAATTTTTTTTTCAAATAATATATTTATATAGATTAATAAAATTTAAAATTGGTTTAAAATTATATTTCTGTATATTATACTACTACTAATACAATTTGGGTAAATTAATTTGATTTTACATTAAAATTGAATATAAAAACAATTCAAATTTTGAATCTTTTCTCTTTAATGACTTTTCGTCTCATCCCATACGTGGGATGAGTTATAAATTAATTTCTAGCAATATTTTGTTTATAAATATTAAAAATTAATTTTATATTTGGAATAAAAAAATTATATTGTTTAATAAATTCATATTAATTTTTAACAAAAACTATAATCATAATTAATTGAAATTATTAAAAATGATTAACTTAAAAACAAGCATACTTATGTGATAAGCATTGAAAATGACTTATAATAATGACATTAAACAAGTAAAAAAATACTAATCTATATATTTAATAAATTTAATATATTACTTCATATAATACTATATTTTTAACCCCTATTTTATAAGTAAAATATCAGGATCACTTAAAATATTTTCAAGAATACCCATGTGCCCTTTTCCACACCTATAAAAGGACTAATATCCAACTGGCCTCTTTACAAAACTATTATACACTGGCTCAAAAAATCCCTAACCAAATGATTTCCTATATTCTACCCATTAATCATAAAATTCTACATTTTATAAAAAATACTTCCAATTAATCTCTTTGGTGAAAACAAAAATAGAGTTACCCAAAAAAGTGATTATACACTTCATGAAGATTTTTTTTATTTATTTCTAGTACCCTTCAACTATAATTATATCAATAATATGAAAAATACTTTTTATTATAAATTAAATTAATTTTTTATTTAAATGTTTTTACACACAATAAAAGACAGTTCCATAAATGGAATACTTAATCATCATTAATGTGGGTGGAGGACAACCACATCTAGAAATGTAGTCATTCATTCTTCCATTACCACATTTCAAGGTTGAATATAATAATTTAATTTAAGTTTTCTTTTTATATATATGATATTTATGCAGTATTTATTCTTATGGATAAATTATATAATACGTTCCTTCCTGATTTCCACTTTTTGGAAATATGATAAATTCATATATAGACATATGGACTATTTCCTCCTCAATGCGATATGATACGTTAAGTCATAACATATATTGATTAAGGATGTGTTTATTATTATAGTATGATATATATATTAAATAAAAATTATACTGTAATATATATATATATATATATCTGTATATTAATTTTTTTCTAGATGAAATGAAAACATAAAAATCATTCATGCGTACATACAACCTATCTTCGCAATGAACGATGTATTCAAATTCAAATTTCTATATTTTATAAATTATTATATAATATATATATACATTTATTCGAAATAAATGATCCTTAATTCATGTTAAATAATATTTAAATAATTTATTCACTCTCTATGTAATTGGTTCATGATGAATAATTAAAAACAGATCAAATCAAAAAAGATTATATGACCCAAAACCTAACACTATCATGAATTTATTAATAACGAAGTAATATAATGTCATAATAAAATAATATTTGGTATTTTAAATCATAAAATGGTAAATTTTTAGATATATAATAAACATATACTTACTATACATGATAATTTAACTTGTATGAAAAATAAAACAGATTATGATTTGGATTTTATATATTCCATTTTATTTTTGAAACACTTATGACATATTGACAACTTATTTATTTTGTGTGGTTTATATAATTTCTAGGATATAAATTTATGAATTATTTCCATAAATTCATGGAAATTAATAATACCTATAATTATCAAATAATTTACAGGGATATTGATTAAGAGATACAAAATTGTAAACATAATATTGTCTAAATTTTAATTCATTGAGACATATACAATGTTATGCACCTATATAATTCTACAAGATGTATGTACTACACTATTACCTGATATATAAAAAATATTATTATTATTATGATATTTTAATCTTCATTTAACATTATAATTTCATAATAATGTAATTTTGTCTCAAAATAACTTTTGGGAGCCACGTGCAATGTGATACACCTATATTCTTACAAAATTTATATTTATTTCCCTTTCACTTGTTAAATAAATTTTATTATAATTATTAAATATATATATTAAATAATTAATTTCATTATTTTTATTTTAATTAGGATTTAATTTTACCAAAGTGGAAATTTATTTTTTCTATAATATCAATATTTATCGGGATTTTTAGTGATTATTTTCTCATTGATGAAATATTATGATTAATCTCTCAAGAAATGGTTATAAATTTCTTCCCTTTATTATTTTTAATGGTATAATCATATAATGGTACCATATCACCACATTTTTGGTACTTTATTTAATTAATAATTTTTTTATTAAAATACAGCTATAGTATACTCTTTAGTCAGAAATTTGTTTTATTGAAACATACATGTTTTCTAAAAATTATTTCATTTTTTTAAATGAAATTTTAGGATCATTTTCATGGAAAAGTTTTTTAATTAATTTATATGTTTAAAATTGTGTTTACAATTGTTTTGAAAGCATATTTTATATGCTTTGATGGTTATTTTGAATAGATCATTTATTCCAAAATGTTTGAGGATTTAAATAGATGTGTTTTAATATGATATTTAATATATGATATCATTTTTTTGATACATATTACTTACAAAGTAAATTATCCAGGGATAACCTTCATATTATTTCTCAAAATAAATGATTATTTTTCGGATTGATGTGTGTGACACTCATTTCTCATCCATCTGTTTTACCGTGATATAACGCTTTTGAAATAGAATTCTTTTTAGGAGTTATTTGGTAATTAATTGATTATAAATGATATTCGTTTTCTATAGAATATTAAATAATGACATTATCACAATACAATCATTAATTTCAGGGATCATGATGTTATATTTATGAAGCCCATATATATTTTTTATGTGTCATGATATTATGTATGTTTTCTATTCTTGTGGGGCATGTATGCATGATTTCATTTTTTGATTGGTGGATCCAATATATTAATCAAATGCATTGGGTAATTATAAATGTTCAATTAGAGAAATGGGTAAAAGATATAATGACACATGATAGTAAAAATATAGTACACAGGAGGGAATCTGAATCCCAAAACAAGAGGTTAAATAAGGGGGAATCACATGCGCGTAATAGGAGGCTACATGGGAGGGAATCCCAAAAACAAAAAAATAAAGGTAAACGAGAGGGAATACCATGACCATTACTAAATTGTAAAAATAAGGTAATCCTAACATTGAATAAATATAGTTTACATGAGGTTATCCCATGCCCGAAACACGAGTTTAAATGGGAGGGCATCCCATTCTTGTATAAATAGACTAAATGGGATGGAATCGACATCCCTCAACAAGAAGATAAATAAGAAAGAACCCCAAGAACATAAATATTGGGTAAATGGGATTGAATCTAAGGCCCATAAAAATAATTTTTACCAGAGGGAATCCCAATCCTTTGGAAATAGGGTATATGAAAGAGCATCAGAAGCCCTAAATAAGAGGGTACATGGGAGGAAATATGAAGCCAAAAGTATGTACACTGGTGATTACCCTAATTTAAACAGCTTGTCAATGTCTTGGTAGATATCCGTGAGATAATATTTTATATACATAGATGTATTCAACAATTCCCGATCATATTCATATGTTATGGACTAAGGGATTATGTCTGTGATTCTCTTATTATTCATATTTGATGAACTTCCAATATTTATTATATGAGTGATGTCAATGAACTATGAATTGTTGGCTATGAAATTCTAATGCTATGATAATGTAATCAAATCATTATTATGATGTTATGATTAGATATATCAATTTTTACCCTCAATGGTCATCTAATCTCATTCCTTTATTATGTTTCCTTTTCTAAATTTATTAATAAATTTTTTAGTTGGATTACTAGAATGGGATGATCTTTAAGTGGGATGTTGAACATTATTCACCGCGTTATAAAATTATATTTCAATGTCCCCAAATATTATAAAATTTTATTGTCCATAGGAGTTTTTTTTAATGTGATTAATATTCATCCTAAAGGATTTAATATCCATCTCTGATAACCCTAGTTCACTATATTAAATGATAAAAATTAATCCACATTTCCCTAGTTAATGAAAAAATTTCAACATAATCCCTATTTGTAAAAATGGTATAAATATCAGGAAAAAATAATATCCATTATATAAATATATAAATATTAAATATAATTTTTTTGACTAATGAAATAATGTTTCAATAATGTGTTTTTTTAGAGGAAATGTAACCATCACAATAGAATGTGATATTGGACTATAACATTTATCACGTAGTAATGTTTTAGTCAAATACCCTTCGATGAAAAGATTCAAAATTAAAAATAAAATCTCATTATCTGTTAATTAATCCTAAAATTTTATTGTAATGATAAATTATATAAACCATATAAATTTGAATTGCTTCATTATAATAAATAAGTCTCAATAGAAAGAAAATTTTGTTGAAATCGCTAACTGCATGCGTCAATTTTGATAAAATTTCTCTAATAAATTGTATAATGGTTTAAAAATATTCTCAACTTATTATATAAAAATAATAATTATTATTATAGTATATATGATCATTTTTAAACTTCTTATCACACGTTGGTAATAATATTTCTTTATTTTCATTATATTAGGTGTTAATTGCCTTATATTATGATTCATGACTTGTCATTAATGATCTTGTTCTTATAGAGATAATTTAGTCTCAACACCTAGAAAATAATAATAAATAAATAATTATAATATTTATAAATAAATTTAAAATTTTAAACTAATAAATATAGGCTATTTTGTGAAATGAAATAAGTCCCAATCATGGAGACAGTACGTCGTACATACACTTGTGTAACATTTCCATTTTTAATTGATGATTATAAAAAATAAATCAAATTCTTTTCATATTTATATAATTATAAATAACATTTAATACTGTAAATTGTATACAAATGGATATCATCAATTTTTTATGGAGATTAAAATAGAGTCACGTTGCACCATGATTGATATAGTTCACATGTACATGAATGATGTTTTATTATTTAATTGGATGAAAAGGGAATAAAAATTAAATATCACTGCTATATAATGAAAAATATTTCACTAATATTATAATTATGTAATTTATATAATATATTTCCATTAATTTTATCCTTATTACTTTCTATGTAAAGTGTTTGTGAACGACGACCCAAATCGCTTCTTGAGGTGATAGTCCATTGTAAAAATGAGCGATGTTATCAAATCACTTATGAAATGGGATATGAAAAGGTGTATATAAAATAATTAATATATATTTATAATTATGTTGTGGATATCATATATAATACTGTGGATCCATCACCATACCCAACCATGAGAGGTGGTAATGAAAAAAGGAATCACATTTGTTCATAATGAGATAATTATACATACACATGAATGATGATTTCCTAACTAATTTAGTGGACATGGAGATGGATGTAGATCTCATGATTTGTATAAAAACAAATCATATTATAAAATATACTTATAATATTATATCTTCTTGGTTTAATAGTAATTTATCAAAGGTGGCTGAATATATAAAATTATAACACTTTTTTAAGAATGTTATATCTTCATCAGGTATCCTTATTAAGTTATCACAAATAGCCTTCTATATAGAATTAAATATAAAAATAAGACTTATTAGATGATTTTATATGAGTTTTATGTTATTGGGGTAGGTATATTCTAATAAAAAAATATCTTATGGGGTAAATAAAAGAGGATAGAGGATGACCTTTTTATGTGAATTGAGTGGAACAATATTAATTGATTTATATGATTCAATGATTCAATCACTTTTATCAGGATAAAAAGTTTAAAAAAAGTCCAATATAGAATCTAGAGGATATTATTGTATAAAAACATATCTGATGGGAGATGATGATCCCAATACAATTGATTTCTAAAGATAGGATCTGAGCATATCTTCAATCACATATATAGTCCTTATAGATTGGACATTAGTTTTTTGGTGATTAGTCTTACTGAAATTAAATTTTATACTAATGTCTTGTTGATGACTCTTTCATAATTTCGATGTAAACCTGGTATCACGATCAATGAAATTTTAATGTGGAACCCCATACAGTCTCACCAGTTCCTTGACATATATCATTTCACGTTTTCAAGTGATTGATCTTCCTAAATGGAAATAAAGTGGGTAGTCTAGGTGAGTCAGTCCACAAAAATCATATCTTATTATTTCATTTATATTTATTTGGAATACCTCTGATAAAGTCTATTGTGAAATTATTTTATTTCCCCATGTGTATATGTAATAGTTGCATTACCCATTTGGAAATATGTTTCTTTACCTTTACATGATGACATATAATACACCTTGAGATATACTAAAAATATCCTTCTTCATGTTATCCCACAAATAATGTTCTCTAAGTTCACAATACCTATTGGTACTAACATGATAGATTGAGAAAGAAGATCTGTATGCACTATACATTAGATAGTTTTTCATTTTAGATGATGAAGGAACACTAAGCCTTGTCCAAAAACCAAACCACACCATCATCATCGATATTGAACTCTTTCATCTTACTTTAATTTACAACATTTATCTTATTTTGTAACATTGGATGTTCCCTTTGTGCCTCCCAAATATTCTCATGGATAAATTGTTGGAAAATTATTTGGGAAATGTAGGATTCATTCAATACTATTATGATTTTCAACTCTATCCATTGCATATCCATGGTGATGTGGTCTTTCTCGATCTCTAAATTGAATAGAGTACTAGGTTTTTTCTTACAAAGAGAATAATCTACCTTATCTCCTTGTTATGATGGTAGTAAATAGAGAAATCATATCCATTGATTATCTATAACCATATCCATTGAAGCATGTTGATATCCTTTGTTGTGAATTTATAATTTATGATCTTTTGGTTGGTATATTTGTCCATCTTCTAACCATAGAGGTAGTGACACCTATTTTAAAGGGAAATTCACAATTTCTAGCTCTAGATCATGGGTTGGGTAGTTCTGATCATGGATATTCTACTACCGCGAGGTGTAGGCTATCAAATTTTCATTTTGAATGAGTTAACAACCCAAGAAATTTTTCAAAGAATCAATGTACATCATAAATTTTTTCCAATTTTTAGTAATGTGAGTACAAGTGCAGTGAAAATACCTATCATTATCTTCATGATGCTTTCCACACATTCATCCATCCAGACATACTTTAACCCTTTCCCTGTTAACTTAGTTAACAAAAATGACAATTTTGAGACATTTCTAACAAAACTTCAGTAGTACCCAGCTAATCCAAGAGAATTTTGAAATTATATGACACTAGAAAATCAGGGACAATCCTCATTCTCATTTTTTGAAGGGTCCATATAAATGACCATATATGTGATCACATGTCACCTAAATGTTACTTGGTTCATCCACAAAACTCACTTTCGGAACATGGCATACACATTATCATCCATCAATATCCGCAGAACAAGACTTAAATGTTTTTCATATTCATCCTTTCCCTTGGAAAAAATGATAATGTTATCAATAAACAATACCAAATAGTTTTTGCAGTAATATCTAATGAATTTAATAATCAAATACATAAAGACCATAGGGGAATTAGTACATTCAAAGGGTGTCTCTAGAAACTCATGGTTCCAAGTCCATGTATGGAAGGAAGTATATTGAATATATTACTTCTTCACATTTAGTTGATCATATATAGATCATAGATCAACATTTGAGAATTAATAAGAGACTCTCAACTGATTGAACAAGTCAACAATCCTTAAAAGATGATACTTTTTAATTATTGTGATATTAAAGAGTTCCCAACTATCAAAAAATATCTACATTGATCCATCATTATTCTTGAAAAAGAGGACAAGAACACCCCAAGGTGATGCACCAGGGTGTCTGAATTGTTTTTCAATGTTCTCTTATATTTACTACTTTAACTCATCCAGTTTGATATGAGACATCCTATATAGACGCTTTGTTATATTAGTAGCTATAGGTATGTGTTCTGTTGACAAAATTACATCATGATTAGTAGGATTTAATTATAATACTATAGGAGATGCATCAATGTGTTCCCTCTTATTGGTAATTCCTACAACATTGATACCTTACATTGACTCAACAACTTGAGTGAGGTATTCTTATTCACATAGAATCAACACCCACACCATGGAAAGGTTTTTCAAAAGATATTAATGTTTTTCCTTGAATTTTTAGAGGAGGATGGGATATCTTTGAATATGAAATGATATTTTATTTTCTTGTTTGTTGATTTGTGTTCTATATAACAAGATCATGTTCATCATATTTATAGATTCAAATTCCACTATGTGAAGTATTATGAGAATCATAAGAAGAATATTCCCATATTTTTCAATATGATAAGTTTCAAACACAACGGTTTAAGTTATTGCAATACTGGGTGTTTTAAATGATATATGTACTTTAGGGTTTGGGGATTTGATTAAATTTTTCTAGAAAACATTCCTGATATAACGGAATGAATTGAACCAGAATCAAATAATGAATTTTTATATTCATGGTTGAATATGAGGTCTACAATATACAACATTAATATAAAACTCCCCTTCCACAGTAGTGATAGAATAAACCTTTCCTTATCCTTTGAAATTGGTAGTTACTGATGCTGATTACCATCTATGACCCAGGTTTTAGTCCACTAGATTTTATAGTTCCCCTGCTCTCTATAGTTGTATCATTCGACAATGGGTCTTACTATCATTTCTCCACTGCATTATCTTATCTCCTCACATCTTTTTGACAGTCATCAGCTATGTGTATTTCTATCTCACACAAAAATATTCTCTCTGTCCATTTGTGGTAGTGATCATGATGATAATTCCCACATTTTTGACATGTGGGGGTTGAGTTTCCATTCAACCTATCTCATTAAGTCCTCTAGAATGAAACTCTGTCTTTAATTTAATATCACTATATCCATGGGACCATTCTCCAAAATCCATCTACACATTGGGATTATGTCAAATTACATCTTCAAAACTCCCAAAATCTTGAATTTAAATGGTGTTTTGAAGGTGTTGTTTTAATCCAGTATAAAATTTATCGATATTTCTTCCATTATTGATAGAAAACATAAAGGGTACTGGAAATCCTTTTGAAATTAATTTCATTGGATGTGATAGATTCATGATCCTTTTTATTCTGATATATAAATTCTCTCACTTTCATTATATGAATAGTTCTAGGTAAATATTTAGTAACAATCATTATTAAGAAGACTTTTAACCCCATGTCTTTAATTTTTTCCCCGGTCGTGGTGTCCCATTTTTCCACATCAGAATCACTTACAAGAATTGAAATGGATTTCCCCATTATGATTTTTTACACAATTTTCAAAAAATGTAAACATATGATTATTACTACAATATTTTTTGTAGAGTTTTTCTATATCATCTTACACCTCTACCACTTATTCTGTTGTTTTTCAAAGAAATCATGTTCATAAGAAAACTCGATTTCAACATTATAAACATATTAAAAAATGTTTTCATAAATTTTGAACTCACGAGATTCTAATGCCATTCGATACATTGGATTAAATCAAAATTAAAATTGAATTATTTTACTATCAATATCCCCTATAAAATATGGAGAATACTGTTCCAATCGAGTGAATTTGTCTTCATAAGCATCCACTAAGTAATCCTTCGGCCTTAATTCCAAGAAATGGTTTTCCATCTTATGTTATTCCACGGAAGGAATATATTTCTCAAGGAACATTCATTTTAATGCATCCCCATTAGGATAATCAATCTCCCCACTATCCCTAATATTATTAACCGCTAACCACCATTGGATAAATTCACCTTCAAAATGGTAAAAAATAATACTACCCATTTGATATTCTAAATGCCCCATGACATCAAAAATCATTTCGAGTGCTTTAATCCGCCCTTTAGATAGCACCATAATATAAGATCCACTAAATGATAGGGGATGTTTCCTCATGGAATGATCCACTACGAATATGTTCCATTGTGGTTGATCTGGATGATCTCATGCATGGATACCACTAACATTTATACCCATAGTCAACAATGACATCACTACAAAAACTTGTTTAGTTACGATTCCGACCATTTCTAGTTTCTGATTTGGTCGGATATTTTCATCTTGATATCATCCAATTATAGATTCCATGATTCATCATCTATTCATAGACATATCATTAATGAAGAAACACAGTATTATTCAATTTCTATATCATTTCAATTTTAACATAAATAAATAATAACTTATTGATATCCAATTAACAATATCCCAACTCATAAAGTTATCTAAACTGACTTATAATACCAAATATAAAGCCTCATCCATAAAAAATTATTTAATATTGAGAAAAGTCAACAATTTGATTTAATTAACTAAGATGGTCTCTATAGGTTTGGAGTTTTAGATAATTAAGCCATAACTATTACATTGCATCTCAATATTAAAAATTATAAACTTTTAATCTATCCAATTTTATCACCACAATAAATCTCATTAAAAAAATTAGAATTGATTTTTGGATACAAATATTCTCTAATTATTCTTTTAACTTTACATTCATAATACCCTGTGAAAACCATTTAAAAACATTGGATGAACATAAAAAACAATAAAGGATATAAAATGTGGAAGGAAAACATTAGTCCATGAATACATATAATCGATGAAATAATCCTTTTTACTCATAAAACATAAGCTATTTATCATACATCATGAAATAATAATTTTAATGAATAACTCAAAGAAATCATAAACCATAAAGATAACTTGTGGAAACCATAAAATACTTACATGGTATCTTTCACAGCTCCATAGTGAGAAACCATGATGGGTACGTTTGGAATATCAATCAATATATATTCCAAAAATCAATTAAGATAAACCTTAACACTTTACTCCGTCACATTACACAATGAATTGTGAAGCTATATATGCCACAAACCCATTGGTTTATCAAGGACGCACCTGTATACGTATATAATTCCCATGAACCAAAACAAAATCATAACACACAAACAAAGAATACATGAATGATAACATTTCAAAATTGTGATCAAATGATATCAGTTCAATATATTTATATAAATAATTGATTAACAAAACGATTTTCCATACCAAAATACAATAAAAAGTAATATTGTATTTCATTTTTTTAAAATATTTTATTTCTTGTAGAGTTATCCTAATATCAAATAATACTCACAATGACAGAAATGTCATTGTCACCACAAATGTTTAGATGAAACACTAATTTTTTAATTTAGTAAACCAATTCTTCGAAAAATATTAATTTTGAAAACCATTTAATGAAATTAAAATTCAAGGGGTTGATTATATATAGAATAAAATAATGTCTTATATAAATCAAATTAGGCCACAATGAAAGGAGATTGCGATGATGTCCCTTACCTTGAGTCCAAATCATCACTTATGTTCCTTGATCTTCTTGAATAATAATCATAAGTTAAAATATAATTTTTAATTACCTTTTTAAATTTTATTATTCCTTATATATGAATTATTATCTTGTTATATCGATCATATTATTATTCACGTTCATATCAGTTGTTTAGTCAATATTCAGTAATTGAGTCGAAAATAAAATTTTTTTGATGTAAATTATCCATTTACTCAAAATTAATTCATCTATATAAAGATATACACAATTTAAATATCATATATATCCATTATAAATGTCATCATAATATTACATAACAGTTAGTGATAAGAAATGAAATGCACTATTCATGGAGATGGCATGTCGTACGCACGCATGAACACTACGTTCATTTCATTGTCATATTCATATAATAAAAAATAAAAATACAAAGGTATGTTATAACTATAATATAATATCTATGTTAAATATTTTACATATTTTCATTAATTCCATTCTTTATACATTCTATTTATTGAATGAATGAGTTATATCACATTGTGGGGGTTGCAGTCCATTTTTCATGAAATGAGAATATCATATTTACACATTATAGAATGCTTAAATGTATGCTGTAAATAAAATAAATAGAGAATAATAGAAACAGAATAAAAATAATATATATCATATATAAATTATTTTCCATCATAATTACCACCAAGTTAAATTTTAGGTGAAAATTGAACAATCATCATTTTGTGAGGCAGTAGTTCACCGTTCATAGAAATAGTTTTATCATATCCATTTGATTGAGGTGTTTGTAATAGTAGATAGAATACATCTCCAAAAATATCCATGTATATTTATGATATTTATTATGTATTCATATAATAACAATATTGTAGGGAGTGAAGAATGAAAATAAAAAAATGGGTCTTGAGAGAATATGTCACCTCAAAATCAGGTAAATTCTTTGGATTTTAGACAAACAGAATTCATGAATATATTAATTCCAATGATAAGGATTATATGATTAATTAATGGATTTTGGGTTCTTATCTGGTATGAATTTGGACAATCTATGGGGATTGAGAGGTGTGGGTAATTGGGTAGAGGTAGTGGCCTTTTATCAGAGGAAGGAGAGGCACCTTAGAGAATTCCATAAATATATTTTTTATTATGAAATGATAAAAGGATTTATATACATACAAAGTAAAATATTTCATTTATAGGATGATTTTGGGTTCACATCCTCTCATCAAATTTTTTTTAGACATGTTTAGGTCACAAAATAAACCTTATCTTTTAGCTTCAACCATTAGTTAAAAACATTAACTCTTACCATGTCTTCTTTTATTTTCATAATTTATGGTTAATATAGTAACTTTAAAATTACAGAAGAACCAAAATTGGATCATTAATGAAAATATTTTAATTATATAAGTGACTTGGACAAATAAAAGATTATTATTAATTCTATATAATTTAATAATGTTTTTTTTATTTTAAAAGATAATTTATGTCAAATTTGACATTATTTAGTTATTGCTTTTTATTAAATTTATAAAAGAAATATTCATATGATCCTAATGAATTTTATCTATAATTACATGTCACTATCTTGCATAAATTTTGTGGAATGAATCAAAATATTAAATATCTTTTATTTTATTATTTAAAATATTATTTATTTTAGTCTTTCATTAATATGGAAATCACTCCAACATCACTGTATCATAAATAAATTTATTAATATATTGTTTAAAAATAATAAATCAAATACCATGATGTATGAAATGAATTTTTGATTTATAGTGACTATTTATAGTTAAATATATCAGTTATATAAAACAAAATTAAATTGGTTTTAGTAAAATATTCATGTTTATGTTATATTTTTCTTTACTTTAAATTAATTCTTATAACAAGTCATTTTCACACAAAAGTGGCTCGCAAATGCCAAATTTCAGATTAAGGATGCTCATGGTAAGACATAACTAATCCAATTGTACTCAAACACGTTTTAGGGTTGTTTTATATTATTATAATTTTATTTTTCTCGTGTTTACATAATTTTCTCATTAACCATAGTAAATAAAAAATAATTACTGATGTAACTATTCATAAGTTATAAAAATAAATGTTACCTATTTAATAAATTTTGATAATCTTATTCACAATATGTAATCTATTTTTCCAAATTCAAGACCTAGAAAAAGTATCAGTTAATTTTAAATTATTTCTCATTTTCAAAACCAGAAAGTGTGTTTGTATGATGTAAAAACCACCAAAAGAGTGAAATGTGTTGATTTCTAACATCAATTTGAAATTACATCCAATGAATAAATTGTATTAAATAATAAAAAATAACCCAATTATTTCTTAAAATAACATAATTGGACAACATAATGATATAAAACAATTATATGAAAAGGCTGTTTTGAATTAAAATGCAGTATTTTTCACTATTCATTAAAAAATGATCATTATCATAAAATTAAAAAAAATTAAAGAAATTAAATATTTATTTCTTAATTCTATAGAAGAATTTTATTTTTTCCAATAAAATATATAAAAGTGGAAAAAACATGATTTAAAAAGGATTCACCACCAAAATGCAGTAAACTAACCTTTTAAAAATAATAGCATATTTTAGGAATACAATTGGATATATTCTCATTTTAAGCATCTAATATTTATTAAAAAAATATAAAAAATATTAACAAACATGTATAATCATATTTAAGTTAGTTCTTTTCATTCACTCAAATACAACATGTAGTCATTAACAACAAATTTAAAATAATAATAGTATTTTGAAATTATTTTTAGGTGTATGTCAATGTTTTGTGCTGTCTAAGACTTCAGAGAAACCCATTGTTTCATGTTGAATTTTCCATCAAAAAAAGTGTACCATGTAATAAAAATCAATATATTATTCATAAATATATCTAGATATGAAATTTATTTTTATACAATGATTTGGGATCCTATAATAATTACCCAAATCATGTGTTTGAATGTAGATATGCGATGCACGTTCTTAAGAGTTAGAAGAATTAACTACACTGAGAAAGGTCAACCATGTATTATGAACATAAGAGGTTGAGTTATATATCCTCTTAAAAATAATTGAATCATTACTAGAGGAAATTTTTGTTATACCTTTATTCTTTCGAATTTGATATCACCTATAACCCATGGAAAGGGTATGTCTCCATGGATTCACCGATAATGAATGACCCACCTTGGATGAGAAATAATCTTCGATAGAGTGGATATTGATGGTGCTATTTGAATTTTGGAATATTAGATCCCAAAAATAATTAGTATAGTTTTCCATTATATGTTTTCCGTTGATATCCACTCATATTGAGATGATTATTTAGGAACAACATCTTGATGATATATTCTGTATAATTTTATAATTAGTTATGTTGGTCATACCATTTCTCTACTATTGATCTCCCTAGAGTGTATTCTATGTTTTCCGAAATTCATTGTTTTGTACTTAGTGGTATGGAATAATATGAAAGAGGACTAACATAATTCATTTAGGGCTACAAAACTGGGAATCATGATGACTTTCTATGACATGCGGTGTAGATTATGGTGGCTCGTTATGAGATGGGGCTTTGGTGAAATTTTCCACATTGTTATACATGACAACATGTCAATGTTGAGAAACAGAAACCTTTTGGTTTTCATAAGACACATCCAATGACGACATGGAATTGGGATGTGATCTCAATGAAATTTGTGGTTTCTTTCTCAAAAACCCTAAAATAATATTGTGATATAGGTTATTATCATTCAGTAGAAAATATTGACTCACTTTAAACACATTTGTGATGCAAAAAAATTTAAGGAGTTAGAAAATATTTATTTTAATGAGATTGTTTGTTTTCATATATTTCCATCACATAGAGAATAGTACATGTATCCATAATTTACATGAATATTTTTGGGGGGACATATAAAGGAATAAATATTTCAAATCCATTTGAGCATGACATAACATAAGTAGTTGGATGGATTGACTGAAACGTTTATAAAAACTCATGAGGGTATGATTCATTTCAGAATTCATGATATTAGTGGATATTTTGATTATCACTATTGGTATTTCTTATATCAGAATTTAACATTCCACAATTATGATGACTCCAACTCAGACCTTTTATGGCTGGAGTTATAGATATTCATTGTGTTTATCTGAGATTTGTGAATGTTGATTTCTTTGTCCAATTTTGATACAATATACAATAATACAGATTATTTTTATATGAGAAATATATTTGATGGAACAAATTAGGATTAAGTATTATGATAATTATCATCACAAACCATTGATATTTTTAATTTTGGACTAAGTGTTCTTGAATGTTTCACCCCATTGGGGTCAATGAAGGATTTGGATTCAAGGGAAACATGCACCTCATAATGTGGGACCATTGACTTTGTCGATCAGTTGAGAAAATTTTCTTTATATTAACCACTTCAACAAAAGTTGACGTAGATGCATTAAATGTTATATTTTTCTCAACTATGAAAGTATCTATAATGTAAAACTCATCCTCTAAACTAGAGTGATATTAATTTTGAACCTAAATTATCCATGTTTGAATATCAAATTTGGATAACTATTTTGAAACAATGTCACTTTTTGGGAATTAAATACCTTTGGTTAGAGTTCTAGGGAAGCACAAATCTGATTCTCATGAGACATGGCATATGGAGGCACAAATTAGATAAAAGTGGCCTGCTCATTTTTCATGTCTATTTATTACTATAAATTATGGGGACATAATGTTTCTATGGTGGGGAGGTTGAAAAATCCGGTTACTATTTTCATTTATTGAAAAACCCAATTTTGATCATTCATTGATTTGGTTTATTTTATTATTGATTTAGGATAGTTTTTTAAATTTTTGAATGGATTTTGTGTTGTGAATGATTGGGTAATGGTTTTCCAAACTGGGGGATATTGTAGTAAGATCAATGAAAACCCATACAATGATGTTTTTCATGGTTGGTGAACTATTTGAAAAACATGAAACCAACATGGAGAAACCATGAAATCCCATTATCAAGGTTTATATAGAGGGCATGCTATTTTTTAACCATGAGTCCCTGCCCAAGAAACATTGTGTATGGGATTTCTTAATCCAAAAAATATAATCTAAATCATCATTAAAATATTTTATGGTTCCCAATTGAATACTTTTAGCCTATTATGATTTATTCATCAAGGATGGCTCCCAATAGCTTATTTTAGCACATATCCATCCTTTCTGAAGCAGACCGAATCTTGGTGAATGATGTTTGAGCTATACTCATTTGGATTCCTCATCCCTTTATCTTTATCCAGTATTATACACTTTTATCCCAAGGGTTCTATATATATTCTATTTTTAAGAGGTTATAATCCTCAATATTTCAAATATTGAATATATGTGTGATTCTAAGATACTAATTGTATAATATCATCAATGGGGTTCTATTATTAGGGATTTTTATATTTAGATCCTGTGATACCGAGGTAGGTGGGTCCATTTTGATTTTTTAGTTTAATTAACCCTGAACTATTTGATTTAAATTTAATTTAATCATTTAAAATGAATTTAATGATATAATTGATATATGTTTATATTTTTTTAATTAAAAACCCATCTCCAATTAATTGGTGGATTTGGTTTCTATTTTGTATGATACCATGGAACGCAACACCCATACACAATTCTAGTGAATTCATGTGTCATTATGAATATATTGAAATTTTGTGAAGTTTAAATTATATATTTTAAATTGTGAAATTAATTTAATGGAATTTATTGCAAAATTTTTATTTAAGAAATTTGAATTAAATGATTTTGATAAAAACCAATTGGATTTATCTTCGAATAACATGATTTAATTTAAAACCAATATCTAGATTTTAATTAGAATATGTAATATTTTAAATAAATCAATTGGATGACTTATAATTTATGAATATTTTAAATAAATTTCCAATAATTTATTTTTATTACATTATATTGTGGTCTATATAGAGAATTATTTATTAAGATATAACTATTTTGATTCATTATAAATAAAACAAAACATAGTTGAGCAGTTTACATACTTGATGGGATAGTGATGAGTCGTATTTGGTCAGTATCAAAGGGACATGTTTATAAAAATATTTTTGGGATTCACCAGTCATTTTAGGTGGATCCCATAGCATGGAATATTCAAACCCTTTTGTCGATTACCATGTTCAATGCTGTTGGTTTTTTGAATATATTCCCATTTTTTTAAAAATATTTGGACATTCCTTCTATGTTTATGTGAACTCATGTATATAAATTTATTATATATAAAAAATTAATGTATTTTTGATAATATTAAATTTAATGAATGATTTTTTAATGATTCATAGAAAATTGATTCGGTTTTATTTAAAATTGAGACATAAGATTGGAAAAATAAATGTTTTAATGTTACTATAGAATCCATAGTGAGATCCTAATATAATTTTTATGACACCATAATCATTAAAATTAGTTTTTTATATTTTTCTTATATTGGTTTTATAAATTATAAGGCTCCACAAGGAGGTGGTAGTATTATTCCATCATTGGGATTGGAGATCTGTGTCCATTGGGACTAGGGTTTTCTTCCTTTTTTGTTGTAAAATTTTTGTGCACTTTTGAATTTTGATTCCTATTTCTCATTTAGTATAAATCTCTCTATAGAGTTTTTCTCATTTGAACATTTATTTTTTCCCTTACTTCTCGGATGATTGTGGAAAATTTTTTAACACATTAATTTTGTACAATTCCATGATGTAGTCACCTCTATGTGGGGATCGAGAACACCCATGGGGATATGTCAGGATAATCATGGATGTTATGTTACCATGATATATAGGTTGTATAATTCCATGCATAGAGGTGATAACTATAATATGGACCCCATGTTTTTTCATTTACAAGGTAATTATCATATATAAAATAAAATATGTAATTAATGAATATTTTTCCTCATCATCAAATGTACATATTGATGAAAGGATATGAATTTATCAATATTTCCACATTTATTCAATAACATTCAATGTAAAATTTATATATAAAAATTGAATATTTTTTAGAAATTCTAATATCCATTATACAGAAATATAAAAATTTAAGATAAATAAATATACTAATGAAAAATGATCACGAGAAAGTTATTTTTCAAAGATAATGTAAATAATCCTAAATAAGCTAGATTGTAAAATGAATTTTACTTATTATAATTTTTCATTTAAAATACAATTGGATTATATTAATAAAATGAAAATTAAAATTCCATGATTTATTAATGATCCTTGCAACCATAATTCTCAAATGAATGAAAATTGGGATGAAATCCCCCACAACGATTCCATTTAATTGAATGTTATTTAAAATAATTTATTATGGTGTTAAATAGGTTATTAAAATATAAAAGAACCATATTAATATAAATAATACCATATATTATCCATTTATAACATACATTCAATAGTTCATTAATATTCATTCATTACTTTAATTGTTTTGGGTTTCAATTCTCTTATTATCTAATACATGTTTTGTCTTTAATGATATGGTTAATATAAATAAAATTTAACTTAATCACCTATAAAAAATTATACTGACATACATATCATTCTTATTAATCAATTATACTTTTAAAACCCACTATAAAATATGTTCTTTAAAAATGACGTACATTATGAACATGGAAACAATAGGTTGTTATTCTCATAAGTAATGCTTCCATGATTAAATGATCATTATAGAAAAGTGGTACATAATATTTTATCTTTATATAATAAAAATAATATCTTAAATTACATATTATATAGTAATATATATCATTTATGTTGTTGGATAATTAAAAAAGAACAACATCACTGTGTTAAATTTGTATCCCAAATGCACACGATCGATGTTATAATCATTATGTGAGTGAAAATAAATGAATGAAATGAAATAATATTTTCATAAAATTTTAAATATTACATGAATATCACAATTAATTCATGTGTTTGAGAAATTATATATAATAATATCCTTATCAATTTTTATTTAATGGAGTTGTTAAAGATGAATAACATGTCTTCACTAGGCTGTAACCCATTGTACACATGAGAAACATTATATTTATTCTTATAGTACAAAAAGTAATAATTTTAAAATATATATATTCAATCCAAATATAAAATTAATTTATAAATATCACATATATTTATTTGATACATACCCATTTCAATCCATGATAGGTAGTAATGGAAGAAATGGTATCGGTTCAGGAGGCATATATCTATTGTACACAAGAATAGTGATTTTGTAACCCATTTAAAGTACGCGTGGATGATTATTGGAAATTTAACAATTATTAAAAAATCTAAATATGTGAAATATAATAGGTTTGTTATAGAATCATTATTTAAATACAATTTATGGGTGATGCTGATAAAATAAAATAAAAAGTCTCATTGAAAACGTTACATCCTCTTCATGTATCCTTTATAGGTAAGACATGTAATCATTCCTAGATGAATTTATACTAATAAAATTGCATATAATATTAGCGGATATAATTATAGATTTTATTTTGGTTGTTAATATAATATGAGTTTAACGGAGTCAATATATGAGGATAACTTGGGACATTTATAAGTCGGATGAGTGGCATGCTAGTATTTTGATTGAAAATATTCAATGATACCCTTGTTCATATAAATAAATAAGAAAAAAATGCACCATACTCGATTATTGTTGTTATCTGGATGAAATATAGCCAGAAAACTATTTTGAGACATGTTAGTAGGTCAGTTTTAAACACTATATTCTTAGTTAAACCTTCAAAAAATTTATCTATAGCATAACTGTAGTAATTAAATTTTCCAGTTTTTTGCTATTCATTTTTGTAAATAATTTAGTTATAAATATTTGAAATTTAAAATTATTCTGAATTAAACCATGTAATAATTTTTATAAACTTAATTCATAGATGCTGAATATTTTAATTTGATACAAATCCCACACATTTGATAAGAACGCATGTTTTTGGAGTATAAAATTCATTCTGATTAAAATTTTTTTATATCAAAAATCAATATTAAAAATAATAAAATAAATAAAAATTTTTTAATTGATATATTATTTTACTAATGATAAATTAATAAAAATTTGATATTTCATTTACCTTTATAGTAATTTTAATAATATATATAGTTTTTGATTAAAATCAAATAATTTTCACGATTCAAGAAGAAACTGAAATATTTCAGTGAAATCCCCATCATTCAGCCTGATAATTTTTTCCCCAGAATTAAATATTATTGGTTATTTTGAAAAGGTAATTTTCTAAATTTGGATGAAAATAATTTCAAATATGTTTCAAAAACATTACTAAACCAACTTTTCGAAAAATATAGTTTTTTTGAAACATTTATTAAATTTTAATTATTTTTATTTGTATCATATTAATTGTAACTGTATTCTAATAATATAGTTCTTACTACTCATACCAAAAAATTTAAGTTTATATTATAATGATTAATTATTTTTAAGTTAATTTTATGTTTGGATATCATGATTTGAATGTAATCGAGTGAAATGTTATAATTTTATAATATTATGGTATTAAACAAATGGATCACATGATTCAATAAATGATCATAAAATAATGGTAAAATCATCATTAATATCAACAACCAGGGGTAATAATTGAGGTTTATGTATATCAAAAAAAAACAAATAAAGGATTAAACTATCATTATGGAATGTAATGAAATCATTTCAATTTTTCTCTCTTATGTTTTGTATGGATAGTAAGTGAATCTTGTGACTTTTTGAAAATGAAATTGAAATAAATTTATTGTCAATTTATTTCTGTTTTCGTGATATTGACATCTTTTAAACCATAATATATTTAATGTTTATAGATTGATAAGAATTTAGTATATATGTTCTATATCAATTAATATTTGTCATTGTGGGTTAGTTATTTATCATATATATATATTTTCACCTCCCACATGTGTTCCTATAACTTAGAAACCATATTATGTGTTATTTTAGATTACTTTCACACTAACATTTCAATATATTAAGATTTTTTTTAATTAACCCTTATATTGATATGTTTTTATCAATCGATTAATCAAATATAAAACCATGAATTAATGAGAAAAACATCTTATTTTTAAGATTTAATTTTTTAATCAGGGGTGGAAAAATGTAGCAACTAAATCATAATATATATATTTATATTTAAATAAATTTTTTCCTTTTATAAAATTCATTACATTGAAACTGAGTTTACCATGATATAGAATGAAAATATTTTTATATAATTGTATAGATATTTCCTAACCATAAATTAGCAAGGTATTAATATGATTACTTAAATTATGAAACATATACACATTTCCATCTCTATATAAATGTTCTAAAAAATTGTTAGTAAATAATCACAAAATTTTTAAAATGATATTCTTTGATTAAAAACTATTGATTCTTAAAAAATTATTTTTTTTCAATTTTTGTTAAATTTTTTAAATATTTTTTGATATTTTAGTAATATAATAGAATAAAAAAATAATTAAAAATACTAACATGGTCATATTGTTAACATTTATGATTTTTATAAAATGACTTCATGTTGTGTATTATGACAAATACCAATTTTTATTGAATATTCTATTTATGATCCAACCATTTTAAGTGATCATTTTATTAAAGTGGTTTCAATGTAATATTAGTTGTATAATATCTGTTTAATCCAATTATATTAATTTTTAATCATATTAACATTATAAAGGAATAAAATGTTATATAATAGCCTATGTGAGATGAATCACCTATCATTGATTAAACATATAAAACCCTTCCACATTAAAATATATTTATTTTATAACATATTTAATTTATTTATAGAGTAATATGTATGAAACATCACATTTATTTAATAGCTCACGTTACACAAAAGGTCGTGTTTTACAGAGCAATAATATATAATTAATATCATTACTTAATATATTAGTTATCAAATAAAATTGATGTAGGGGGGAGTAATAGTATTTAATAACATAATAAAACATATATTTTATACAAAATTTTAATTACATATAGATTTGTAAGGAAAAATATAAAATTAAAAAGAAAAATATTTTTTTCTAAGAAATTTTTTTTTCTGAAATGCGGGGTCATAAAGAGATGTTAACGTAATATAATAGTAATTTTTTAATACTTGTTGAAAATTTATCTGAAATAAAATATCAATTTTTGAATATTAAAATAAAAATCCATTTTTGGGAATTTTTTTTAAATTCTCTTGTTGTGTTTTATTTTTTGATGGATAAAGAGAGAAAATGAATTTTAATTATAAAGAACAATTAAATTTATATATTTTTTAATGTTAAATATTATTTTTATTTGGTTTTAAAATAATATAAGACAAAAAATTTATCAATTAATCAATTTTTGGTTACCGGAATGACATTATTTTTTAATTTTGATTGAAAACAATATACACATTTGAACATTTTCACTTTTAATGTTCCCTTTATTGACATTTTTATGGGATTAATTTTAAAATAAAATTTTACAATACTTTGAATCTAATATAAAAATAGATTGAATATTTGGAAAAATAATAATATATAATTAATACTATGTTATGAAAAAATAAATTACCAAAATTAATAGCGGATGGAGTAATAATTAGTTACAGTAGTTATTTACTCCCCTTTGAATTATATTTAAAAAATATAATATTATATATCTATATTATTTATCATATATATGATTATTTCATAAAAAAACATCATTTCAAAATTTAGTGAAATACATTAAATGTATTTTGACATATGAAAAAATATTGATAAATATATATTTTTTATTCAATATAGATACTATATGATAAATCACATTATGTATGAATTAAATTTATTAAATTTATATATGATAAATGATTTTGATATGTGTGAAATTGGTGGGTCCCAGTAATATATTTCCATATTTAGAATTGACCTTTTTATGGGATGAACATGTTTCATAGTTTTTGCGTAGTGGTTTCAACTAGTATGTTTTAAGAGATGTTGTGAATGTACTTGATGGTAAAGCTATCAGGTACCTATAAAACATGGAATTAATAATTATAAATTTCCTTCTAGCAATACCCATTTTTTATTATCAATTATATTTTCACAACAAAATTATCTCCAAATTAATTTTTTATTAGTTATTGATTTAATGGAATGTAATTTTATTTTTTTACCTTTGCATATTTATAATTATTAATATGATTCTATGATGTTGAAAATGATATATATGAATTAATTCTCCAGAGTGAATAATGTTAATCTCGAAAAAAATACGGTGTAATCTGTTTATTCAAATATAATGTAAGTATCATGTATTTATATGATTTTCAAATATTACAATGAGGACCAATCCTTCATGATGTGATTCCTTGTATATTATTGAAATATAATGGTTTCAAGCACTTTCTCTGTGCCATTGGGTTTAGGGACACAACATTTGGCATCAGCATATTTTGATTCGAATCTTTTAGAACTAGATTTAGGAAAAAATAGATTAATGATAATAATACCAAGATATAATTTGATTATAAATATAGAAGAACATTAAAATGACTTCATAATGAATATAATGTGTTATTTTTCTATGAAATACCAGAATGTCTGGACAATAAAAGTGGATGTGGTTTTGTAAGATAGGAAGTTATGGGTAATAAATATAGAAAGGAATTTTTGGATTCACTAGATAATTACTAAGTGAAGGAAAATGGGCCTTAATGGACACCACATTTGACTTTCCCAATGGATATTATTAAGACATCTCTCATTTTCATTACCCTCAATTATCAATGACATGAATGGATAATGAATATTAATTTATGATGCTAAACTATAGACCATGTGGGGAAATATGATTTTTACTGGGATTCATGATTATAATTATAGAATAATATTTACCAATTTTATATTCATATATGATTTTGGAAATGTCAACATATTTTGTTAAAATTTAATAGAATATATGTATTAAATGACATAATAGTTATAAATTTCACTATGGGTTAAGATTTTAAGGATGTTACTAAATTCCATGTCAATAATATCTATTTTTGTGTTTTGATATGATATGATTCTACCAGGATTAAGAATATTTTGGGATAAATTTATATCAAGAATATGATTTAGAATAAAAGTAATTTGATAAATAATGTATTTAAATTTTATATATAGAAAATTAAAGGTATTCATAACCTTTATGGTTAAAATAATAATTAATAAATTATTAAAATTTTCAAATATCATTATTATACATTGATTAAAAAAATGTGTATTGAACATCATAGAAGGAAATTTAATGATTTATTTTATTTTAATGATGTCCATATTATTTTTTGGAAAGGATATTAGAAATATATTAATAAGGGTTTACAAAAAGGAAAATATGTCTAATGGTTGACAACAAATATAATATTTTATGGTAGTGGATATTGAACCCCTTGCTAAAGGGTGATAAATGTCTCTCCCATACCACTAGCCTACGTGACGTCCTAGATAATAATTTTTTAATTTTTGTTATACTATTAAAAAATATTAAAAATAAGGTTGAACTAATGGTTTCACAATAATGGATATATATTAAAATATTATATTTGATATCATTTTATAAATAGATTGGTTTTGGAAAATATTTGGGTAAATACATAGTGACTTTCTACTATTTCATAGGACTTATGATCTGTTAAAATTGAATTTTAAATCTTTTGGCATAAAAAATTTCATCTCATATATTAATTTAATATAGTAACAACTGAATTGATAATGTATTTAAGAACCACTAAAGGATTAACATATAATGTATAATGTAAGTATATTTTTCATATATTAATATAATGTTTAATAATTCATTAGATTTGATAAATTGGTCTTAAACCAAATATGTAATACTATTAAATTCATATTTGATGAATAATATGATACTGTATATCCTAAAATATCTATGGTTTTGAGTCCCGTAACATTAAATTTATCATTAACATTATTTTAAACAATGAACTCAATCACTCACTATAATTATATATTCTTTTCATCCATGGCCACATATTCTCATTCCATATATATTCTCTTATGATGAACATATTTATGTGATTCTCTATATTTTTTATTATATTTTTATATTATTAGGATGTTATTTTATAACCCATTTTCTAATGTGGGTTTCTCAATAATTGATCATTGAAATATAAAAACATATATTACCATGATCATGTTTAAATTATGATAATGAGGTTTACAAATGGTGGGGAGAATCTAAAACCATGAAATTTTAAAATAATAAAATTTTATTCAATAACATATTTTACATCAACATATATATTAGAAGATAATATAATATCTAAAATATTTAAAATATATATTTTTATACTAAAATTTTTATTTATTTGGTATCTTGTGACAGACAAAAAACTAGTTTCTATGATACACTGTATTACATGTATGTCATAGTTTTACCGAACAATACTAAATAATTAAAATAATTTTTTAATATGATAGTTATGAACTGATTTTTGGAGTGGTAGTACTGAATATGATTAAAATAAATATGAAAATATTTAATTTAAATGTGTTAATTAATTTTATAGTTATTAGTAAGAAAATGTGTATCATTTTAAAGGAAATTAAATTCCTTCATAAAAAAATTTATTTTTTAAATATATTTTAGCCACACTTTTTCAACATAATTTTTATTATTTATTTACAATTTTAGAAATATTATATGATAAAATAACCATCATTATTTTAAATTAATATCAAAATTTTCTTTATGTGAATGTTGTATTTTTTGTTGATAATTTTAAATTTTTAATGAATATTGGAAATTATAAAACTTTAATTAAAATCATCTTATTCATTTGAATAATTTATAATAATAATTTATATTTTTTATTGATTTTAAAATAAAATTAGTATTATTTTATATCAACTGATCAAATTTGAGTAATTTAAATCATATTCATATTGAATTTAGACATAAAATATTTGTAATCTTTTGAACATTTATACTTTAAAACCCGACTTAATCTTCATATCTATGGTATTAATTAAAAATTTCATCTCTTTTCCCTAAAAAATAATGAATATATTAAAAATCAAATATCATGGTTAAGTAAAAAATAGGATTCTCAAGGGGTTAAACTAAAAATATAAGGCTTTAAATATCCTATTATCTTTTTTAAAAGAAAATTATATAGACATATATAAAAAATCAACCCTATATGGTTCAATAATATTCATCTTTAGTTCCATGTGTCTTATTTAAAACATGGGATCACTGAATTGTTTTATTATAATACTAATTTAGTTATCTCATCCACTTATAATTTTCCTTCCATGTCACATCCACTTCCCACATATCACAAAATTAGTCTCATACACTTCTACTAAAAAAACCTCTCAAATTTACTCTCCTAACAATATAATCCATAGTGAGGTAAAAAATCCATCCTTTAAGGTCTTGTTAAAACCAAAATGGGATACCAAAATAAGATGTAATGTTCTTAAATGTGCATCTTCATGTTACTTCATTCCCTAGATCCTTGAATTTTTATTAAAACCTTATGATATAAAAACCACAGTTCAATCCAATTACATTGTTGTATTAATAAGAAGGTCGAAAACTAAAACCATATCTACAAAAATCAAATTTATTATGAAATTAATTTTCCTGTGTACAATGAACAATCGCCTCTTAAACCAATGTCGGTCATTTTTCCACTTCCCCTGATGAAGGATGGGTATGATTATATATTAATTAAATATATGATATTTATAACTTATTTATACATTTTTAGTCACTATATAATTTATATATGTTAAAATTCTATTACATGTGAGATATGATAACATCGCTTGTGTGTATAATAGAATATTGCGTCACGAAATAATGGGATTTATATTTCAGTAATGCTACTCAGGGAATATGATAATGATAAATTTATTGACTATATGTTATATTAATTAAATAATTATTATATTAAAGACATATGTATAACTTTATAACCAGAATACACATCATTTTATTTCATTCCTTTTGACTAATGTAAAGATGATATCATCATTGGTGTACGTGTGGACTAACACATTCATGAGACAATGTGACAATATTTCATCACCAAAAAACATGGATGAAATATATATATATATATATAATCTTAATCATATTATTATCATTTTCAAAATGGAAAATATGATATAGTCCCCTTACATAATAATTAGTGATAAATAAAAATGTTACTTATGTTTGCATATAGAGTACCATCTCAAAGATCATAACATAAATCATTTTTCAATCACATCATTAATAATTTTTTTGGAGTGAAAATACATTAAAATATAATATTTATTTCTTGAATATTATTACTTGTAAGATAAAACTATATATTATATGAAATAACCTGATCATTCATGCCAAAACATGCACGAGAAAACCACGAAATTTAGACCCGAAACATTGAAAATAATGAGAATGTATTAATCAACCCAAAAAAAGACGTTATCATAGGATCATATATAATATTAAAAATCTATATAGGTTCATGAAAATATTAATAAATTTTTTAAAATATCTATACTATATAATAAATCATTTTGATCAAAATGTAGGTGTAAGGTAAGGGATATAATCAATGTTTCATTTCTTTGAGTCATAATGTACTGGTTTACACCTAATTTATTTAATATGATGTATATATTTTTCCATTGATATATAATATTATCAATAAATAATTTTATATGGTAGTTCATGATTTAATATTATTTGGATAATCAATGGTATTTTGAATTAATGTTTAATATCTGGTAAATTAATATATGACAAGAATTCTATTCTTTAGGTTATATTATAATTTTTTTGGCTCTGATATTATATCATTGAATGTATAATGTCTTTAGATTAATTTTTTATGTAAACCTATATTATCTAGATCTATAGTTAATATGGAAAACATAATCATGAACTTATTCTTACTAAAATGTAATGATCATTTAAATATTTTCTTGTACAATCTTATTCAAATCGAGATTGTTTATTCTTGAATTTCAGTGGAATGAAATTATTTTCTCAATGTATGACTAAACCACTTAATTATATTCTTCACTATTTTTTGATGGTATTCTCACGTAATTGTAATATTTTATGACAATTTTATACTTAAAATGATTTATCAAATGTTTTTAGGAAAATCAAAATTCGTTTATCTCTTTTTTCAGAAATAAATTTTCTTCCATGATATATTTTTCTAGAAATATTTCTAATGGAGTACCATTTCATATTGAAAACAATTAATATTTTATTTTTGTTAAAAATGTGAATTGAATAATCACCTCTTTATAGGAATAAGGATCCTTCTAAATTATTTTATAGTTTAAAATGAATATTAATATTTATAGAATGTATTAAATTACCAACCTTCATGGCCATAATTTCATTACATATTCTCATGTATGATTATGTTGATCTTATTGAAAACTTTATTTACAAATTGATTTAAAAATTAATAGATGATCAAATGTTTTCCAAAGAGTAGGTGATATTTTCCTCAATAATGTTTTTAAATATTTATCCTTGGGTATCTATTCATTAATGAAAAAAACCAATTACTCATACCTCATGGGGTATATGATATATAGATACCATACTAATTAATATTCTGGATATTTTATAATTATTTTAGACAAAGATAATACTTATGTTAACATATTTGTTTTATTATTTTAGAAATTGAATATGCTTTGAGTTTTTCAATTTATTTTTGATCAATGAATATAATTTTTCCCATTTATATCCATATTATATATCAACGATATGTTGATTTTTAAAAAAATAAAAAATTCCCAACTATGTACTAGTATTTGGAAACCTATTAATGTTTTATTTCGTATGACCTTTAAACATGAATTTACCTCTATTATGAAGGTTTTGTATTATATGGTTTTACAATTTGGGATTCTGATAGAGGATTTTCGAATTATCATTCATTTAATTAAGAATAATTTTTTTATATTTTAAGGGTTTAATTAATTTGATTTAGGGATAATTTGAAAAACTAATATATTAGACAACGTTTATCATTAAATATTTTTATTTCGTTGAGTGCTTGTTTTACAAATAACTGGGAGTCTAAAACAAACATATTAGAATATCATAAAAATTTATATAAGTTTGATGTTATAACCTATCCACTAATTTAGATGCAGTGAATATTACTAAATAAACTAAGGAAAATATAAACATTTTATACTCAATAAAAATTAATTAGTATATTCTATGAAAATAATAAATATATTTTTAGAAATGATATTCTATTCATCATAAATATGTTTTCCCTAAAAACGAATTGATCAATTTGTATAATAATATATTATAAATAATATATAAAACAATAAAAAAGTGTATTTAATAAAAATATTTCATTTTTTAATCAAAATATTAATATTATCAATTCGTGATGTTTTAATATATTTCTGAAATGTCTCATTTTCTCGTGAATTGGGAAAGATACATATTATTATCAAAATAACAAAAAAATATCCATTTTCAATATTTCATTATATTTTAGAATTTTTTCAATGTGAAATTCGTTTTATTATATAAAGATTAAACCAATTAGTTTCAATAGAATCAATACTATAATGTTACTTAGTATAGAATGGATTTATATAAAAAATACATGTTTAGGAGATACATTTTTTATAAGAAAGAGACCTTCATCGATTTTTGTGCAGATAATTTAAAAAAATAATTTATTCAAATTCAAGAACATAGATTAAGAAAATGGATTCCACCTTCTAATTTGTGAGGAAAAAAATTGTTATATAGATTGATTTTGTTTTTATGAATTATGAATATTAATAGTTCTAAAATCCATCACCATTGTAATGGATAAATGAGATTAATATAAGATAAAAAATAATTGATAAGGTCATAATTTTTAATATTTATTACTATTAGATGAATCCAATAAATCCCTAATCACATGAGGCTTTATATAGAATTTTTTAGTGAATTGATATCCATGAAAATGAAAATATAAATATTTAATAAATAAATTATAGAAATTCTATTCTCTATTTATTAAATAACTAGTGTGTGGTCCCATAGGAAAAAATAATGACATGAATGAAAATAAATTACAATTTAGAGACAAATAAAATTATTTTAATAATATAAAATTATTTATAATTTATATGAATTGAATAATTAAATTCAAATCTATTGTTACACTGGTATCATATTTTATGAATTTATACAATAATAAAGTTATTAAAATTTAAAATTTTTAAACTATTATAAAATGAATGAATTGTGGTTCACCACGTTTTTTGAATATGTATATGAAAATTTTGTAATATTTTATATCATTAAATTCAAATTTTCATTTCATTTACGTATTCAAAGAGATTTTAATATATTTGTTTATAAAATAATATAAGTAGTATTTTATCAAAAAAATTATTATATTTTTTGATGTTTATAAAAATGATTTCATAGAACATGTGCGTGGAATATTGTGGAAGAAATCAACCACATTTCATTTATTATTCATGTCCAATTTATAGTGTCATTATTTGACATTGGGGTTAAAATATTTGTCACCATAGTTATAGTAAAAAGTAATTAATCATGATGTGAATAAAAAAATATGGTTTAGAATGTTTTAAAAAATTATCTAAATTTCATCTGATGGTTTTATATCAAACCAATAACACTTTTAGTTGAAATCATCACCATTTAAATAATTTTTCTCATGAATTCTTTTTATTATTTTATTTTTATAATAAAATACCAAATGTTCCCCTAACTAATGTTTTAAAATGGTACATCCACCCTGAATTATTTACAACACCTTTTGTGGTATACCTCAACCAACACCAACCAAGACATATTATCAACATAATTTGTCATATTCTAATTGTATGAGTCTTATAAAATTAAAATCAATAGTTTCCTCAAGGAATCAGGAAAATTATGCCTCGTGATTAAGATGTGATTTTTACAGGAATTGGTAAAAGAAAAACATGAGGTGATGGTTTTTATGATTTGTTTTCTATGGGAAACATTAAATATTTCATAATTGTTTCATTTTTGTGGTTTACATGTAACATCACAAGTATTTATAACATTATAAATTTTCATATCATTTAATATTTATGAATAAGAAAATTATTTTATGTTAAATACAACACTTTTTCCAATATCATACTCAATACACAACAACGTGTTTCTTCGAAATCATAAGTTCCTCAGATTTTTTAGTAATACTACAAATTAATAATATAATATTATTAGTATTTTACATAGTGGTTAAATCCTAGACATTATACTGGTATTAATGAACATAAATAACTATATTATAATTTTTCATATTTTTTAAATGTTTTTACATAAATCCAGTTAATTTTAGAGGCATAAAATGAAAAAGAGTATTATTTTATGTATAAAATACTTTAATATTTATATAATATTAGTTTACTACATTTTTATGGGGAACCCTTTCTAAAATTTTTTTTTTTTCACTTTTATATGTTATATTTTAACAAATAAACATCTTCTTTGGAGGTTTTACATCAAAAAATTTCTTGGATCCAATTCTAATATTTTTCTGATTAAATCCATCTTTTAGTGAATAGTTAATAATACTGAAATTTAATTCAAAACATAAATTTCTTCTAATTTATTAATATAGTCATATTATAATTGAAATTGTATTTAAAGTTTAATTGTATTATTTTTTTTCATTTGATCTAATTATTGTCATTTTAAGTAATATAATATTTTAATTAGACATAAACACATATAAATCTTCTGATATATTTGACTTTATAAAAACTCATTTTTTGGTTTTGACAACATGAATAAATTTTGAAATAAATTCTTCCTATTCTATGTTTCAAATTTGGAAAATTAGATTCCGTATATGGAATCATAAGGTCCAAATTATGTAAATAGGCACCCTTTTATTTTTAAACCATATGAATAGTAACTTTGGTTATTTTTTAACGTAGTTAATGGTAAATCTAAGAAATTAGGGTTACAGAGAATATGATAAGGATAATAAAACAACCATAATAGTTTCCAAATATATATTGTATTAAAAAAATAAGATCCACATAACCAGAGGGTTATAATTGATTCTTTTAATGGAATTTTTTCCAAGAATTTGATGCAATTACTTTTAAAATAAATGAAATTGACAACATATCACCCTCTGATCTCTTATAAGAATATTAATTTCTCTATAGAGATAAAATTGATGAAACATAAATCTTAAATAGACTCCAAAAAATATAATGCATTTATATACAAAATTATAATTTATTTTTAATTTTAAGAGATTAAATATTTACAGTAAATATTGAAACAATATTGATGTAGTAATTATTTTATTAAATGAAATATAAAATCAATTATATTATAAATATTAAAATTAATATTATATTGCATAATTTATGTCATCCAATATTTATTTGGATTAATATAACATTTTATCATCGTGTTAATCTATTTTTCATAAGTATTCATGTTGTTATAAATTCTAAAAAATGTAAAGTATTAATAGTGTCAAAATTGAAATAAATAAAAAAAATAAAAAATAAAATTGTTTACTAAATATTTTCATGATAAAAAATCTAATATTATGAGAAATAGTAATGGTATGTCAATATATGTAAAAAATGGAACTTTACTGGGTCTTTTTTACATGTTATTGTAATTAAATTAACCCCCAAAGTGTAAATAATAAAATATCATGGTAAGATTATTAAATGTTAAAGAAAAGTTAAAAAATATATAAAGGCTAAAGAATATTCAAAACTTGACTTATTTTATTTTATTGTTGGGATACATCTCCAAATAATCATAAATTTTAAATAAATTTGTTTTTTTTCCATTATAAATTGAAAATAATGTTTTAATAAAATAATATTCCAGCCTTTCCTGAAGTTCCATCTTCCCTCTTATAAAAGTACACCACATCTACCCACATACTATCCCCTCTCAGGCCTCTTGGATCATCCTACCTCATCTAAAATACTCTCCTAAAATCCATCCCTTCCTCCAATAAACCTTAATTTTGGTGGATGGAAATTCAAGAAGGTTTTTTGGCTAAAATCAAAGGGAGTAAACCGTTTTAAAGGTATCATATTCAATAAATTTCCCTTCCTTTGGTTTCCTTATTCACTCACTATGAAATTATTATTCATTTATTGCATAATAACATCAAAATAATTATTATAATATGATTTTTATGAGAATTATACAAACAATACTTGGACATACCTCCATCTAATGTATATGAACAAATTGTTTCTATGTCTTCTGTATTATTACCTCACGAAATGATGATTGTTCAATTTTCTCCAACCACTACTCATGTTGAACATTATGATGAAAATTTATTTATTTATTATATTTATTATATTTATTCTGTATCTATTCTCATGTATATTTATTTACAACATATTTTAATGCTTTTCATAATGTGTAAATATGATAATTTCATTTGAGGATGTGTGGACTACCACCTCGTGAATGTGATATGACTCGTTCATTCCATATATAGAATGTATAATATATTGAATAAATAAACTTATGTAATGTATAAAACATATATAATATAATTTAATTATAATATACTTATTTATCATTTATTTTTATTTCAAGTAACTTGACAAATAAATGAATGAAACGTTCTTGCGTAGGTATGACCAACTTTCTCCATGAACGGTGCATATCATTTCATATAACAAAATGTTATAGACTAATATAAATTCATATATAATATTTATATATTATAATTAATCAATTATTTTTAATGTGGATATAATTTTGTTATGGCCACATAAACAATTTGTATAAAACTTGTTTATTTTGGTCTAAAGTACCGAACAGTAACAAAACATATGATTTAAACTAAAACAATTAAATAATTGTTACCACATGGTAATAACTAATATAAAATTAATAATAAAACATTAAAATTTTTCAAATACATTTTAATTTTCCTATATATATTATTCAGAAATTTAATGAATGAATGAGACCAATCGAATTTAAGGTAAGGGATCTTCTTAACCCAATTCTCATTCATTGGGTTAATCTTCAAATTATTGAATATGTCATGATATGATTATGTTAGAAATAACTTTTGATATACTATATTTTATTTATATATTTTTTTTGTATTTATAGTGAATACACATAATCAATATATTTTATTAACTAAAGGAGCTTTGTAAGGAAATTTCTAAACTCAATTTCCACTCATAAGGTTTTACACATAATTCGTTGATTATATTATTCCATGAATTTTTTTGGAATAATTGACTATTTATTTATATTATAATTTACACATCCCTTTGTGTGGATATAATATTTCGACACATAATTAGCCCATTGGTAAATTCTTAAGTCATTTATACGAACATTTAAGGGAAATATTAACTCAATCTCGATTCATTAAGATAAATATCCACGTCATGGATTTGTTCATTCAAGAATATGTTTAATTGACATTTTATTGTTTTAATCTGAATATACACTTATATTGGCTATCTTAATATTTTTCACACATAATTATTTAATAGATTTTTCCATTATAATTTGATAACTATTTATAAGGGATTTCAACTCAATTTATAATCCATTGCGACTTAATTTTTTTTTGCTCTTATTCACTTTTATAGGGTATATAATTCCCTTGGACATATAATATAATGAATATCATTATTCTCATGATATTTCATGTTTTTATCATGTTATTCTAAAATTATTTTTATTCAAGTATTTTATCTAGTGGAATGAGACTCATTAACTGAAACATCAATTTAAATGTTTTACGGATTTATTCATCTAAATAAGGCTTATTACATACCACGTTTTCAAAATGGTTTTATGGAATAATTTATATGATTATATTGGTTTTTTAAATCCTTCTTGAATTTATTTTCAAAGTTTCATAGTGGTATGGGACACATTGATTCAAAGAAGTCATTATAATATGTTTTAAATTTTTTTTTGGAAATGGATTGAATATTTCAATATATTAAATTTATATACTGTGATTGATGAGTGTAATTTTGATAATTTCAATATTCATGTGTTTTGATTATATAATTGTATGTGTAAATTTATCGGGTGGTCACATGTTAAACTAAATACAGATGGATCTATGATAATCCAATGTTGTTTAAGCTCAGATTATCTCTCCAATTCATTGTGTAACGTGACAATGGTATGTGATAAAGATTATCCTAAGTGATTTAAATAATATACATTGATGGGTATTCCAAATGTAACTTTTAAGGTTAATCCCTCGGTATCTATGAAATCTACAAGGTTAGTATGTTATTAATTCCATAACGTACCTTTGTGAATTCTCAATTCTATAATTATATTTATGAAACTTTTGATTTCATAATGTATGATAAAGTGTTTATGTTCTATGGGTGGAAATTATTATTTTTAAAAATGTTATGATGAATTTTAATATTCATGGACTAAGGGTTTCATGCATTATTTTATACCACTTATTGATATTTTTTATCATCATCCCATGTTTTTAAAATGATTTTTCATATTGTCTTTGGAAGGGTATGAAAATTGAAGAATACCGGTGGAATTTTATCTAGAAAATAATTTATTTTTAAATAGTTTTATTGAACGTGAATCAATTGGATTGAGTAAAATTGTTTAGATTTCTATAATTGAAAGTAAATGTAATAGTTATGGACTAATTCATTAAAACCTTGTACTTGAAAAGGCCCTCAATTTGATTTCTTGAATTAACTCATGATTATGTAATGTGTAATGTTGGGGACTTATATATATACTACCCTTAATTATTTTTTGATACATAATATTATTGTTATGTGGAATTAATTATCCTTGATTGTTTATTTCCTTCATTGGACTTATAATTAAAATGTTTGCAGAGTAATTAGGTTTCACAGTATCATCAATAGTCATGTTATTTATAATTATGTCCATAATGGATAATATTTATCTTCAATATAAAAGATTTTTATACAAAAAAGGAATATGTACTAATACCATTCTATTAATTTTTAAATTCATTTTTACCCAGGTCTGATTATTTTATAATTTATTTGAAAAGATTTTTTTGGTCATTTTATAAATGAGGTAATTTTTGAATATTTAGAAAAAAATAGGGATAGACTATTTTTTTATTATACAATTGGAAGAAAATTTCCCTCTGTCTGGATTCCATAATTATATTAACATTCCAATTAAATATTACATTATTACTCAATGAAAATGGTGTCATTATTACATGAATATATTTTTATTCCAGAAGTGCATATTTAGATTTGAAATTTATATTTTATCATAAATGATTATATGAACTCATAATGGTATCCCTATTCATCAATGAAAATATATCTTGATTATAAATATGTTTTACAAGGGTTATGATAAAAGGATTACATCATTATTATATCTCATTAGGGTTTATTTTAAGGTGAAATTTTTTATTGTTAAATAAATTCCCTTTTCCCAAAGGTTATACATTGCTGGAATGTTTAAAACATATATTTCATTTCATGATATTGATATGGAAAATGATTTATTATCTCATTCAACACGTATACATGATTTTTTTATGTTATTGAATTATATTCACCCCCTACAATGCATTGAATTTTTATAGATAACACATCATGTAAATTACTTATGCGTTACCTAATTTCATGTTCATAGTATTTTACATAGACATTATTTTAACTTAAATAAGTATATGGGGTGACATGAATTTCATTTCCATAAGATCATGTGTAGATATGGTTTCATGTCTATTAGTTTATACAAAGCCCTATATTTTTGGTCCATATAATTAATCATAGTCCTCATTTCATGTACAAATGTCTATCTAATGATCGTATATCATGTATTTTTCTGAAAAAGTTAATATATTCCAATTCCTATAGGTTAATAATGAAAAATATTTATGTATTTTTCTGTATTTTAATATTTAATACAATTGTAAATATGATATATCTCATGTTTTTTGATAGTTTTATTACTAATGTCTTGTGAACTACTGTGATTTATTCCATGGCTCAATATTATTATATATTATATGTAGGTGTATATTTCAAATATTATTCTCATCATATAGAATTCTAATGTTCATGTTATGATATATGATCTTTATATCTCACTAGTTTTCCATTACTGAGCATCTGAGATCAAACATTCTTGTGTTTCACCTCCCCCTACAATAAATAAATACTTTATAAAAGATTTTTATAAGAATGGAAATAGTTTGGATGATCATAATGGGAGTCATTATAGATTCTTTATAAATTAGATGTTTTTTTATCCAATAATATATCTTCAAAAGACCTATACAATTATAATTCATATCAAAATTTCCATTCATTATTATTCATCTATTTGGATGTAATATCTATGTTTGAAATTTAGGGGTCAATATAGTGAGATAATATAATTAGAAAAAATTATTTAATGATTGTATATTTATTGACACGTTCTTATAAAAGAGAAATATAATACTTATAACTGTGGATATTTTTGTTTATCATCTATTCAAATCCTTCATAATAGATTATAATTAAAATTAATGTTTTTCAAAAAAAATCACATATGGGTCCAAAACCATGTGTATAGTAAGTACAAAAACATCATACAAGAAAAATGATTTATGAGATATACTACACAAACTAATATCCTGTTTAATACCATTAGATTAATCTATTTCAACGATCAAGTCCTATAGAAGTATCTATATATGGATGTATTTATATTAAATATCATATATTATATTATTATGGATGTCATCTTATAAATAGACATATCCTTGGGGACTACACAAACTTTGTCTAATCATATATTCCCATGGTTATCTAACTCTTATTTTGACACCAAATACAGAAGACCAAAATTTTCATAAATCGATATAACAAATTATTATATTAATATTTATTACATGATATGATTATAGCCTCTATAAATATATTGGAGAAGATAAATTGGAAACATGGACACAGATGAAACTTGTTAAAAAAATATACAAATTATCACCCACATATTACTTAATAACTATATCCCTCTATATAGACATACTACAGGAAATATTTCATCATAACCAGGTGAAAGGAAATATAATAAAGGGTGTGATTATATTTTTATTAAAGGTGAAAAGAGATAAATAACTGATTACATAAATTATTCATGTGAATATTCTTTTGAGAAAATGGTGATAAAATTTGATAAACACAATATGCATATCAATGATAATAAAAATGTTTCATTGAATAATGAATTATAGTTCATATGAAAAAAATAATAAATAAATCAATAAATTTTAGACAGATGAGAATACATTGGAATAATATATATATATTTGTCATACATATACAAATTTAAAATCATTTCTTTAATATTCATGGAACACTATATGAAATATAATAGTTTACTAGGTTCACTCTGTTTTCCATAAAATCAGTCAGGGTTCACATACATGACTATCATAGAGTAAAAATTCAATTATTGAATTATGTTCTTTACAATTGAAAGTCTTGTTTATCTATAGAGATATCAGTGTTTATTCAATGAATTGAAGGAATATATAATACAAATGCCTCCCTTAAAATAATAAAAATCATATACATTTATTCAATTAGATCAAATATTCCTCATGATATTAAATCTATTTAAAATGAATTTAGTGTCATTGGAATTTTATTATAATATTACCATCGAAAAAATGGGTTTCATAATTAATTCTACATTTCATTATATATTAAATTATGGTAAATAAATATATATCTTAACTATGTTGAAAAAATAATAAATTTTTTTATTGAATTCATTTAAAATATTTTATGGAATATTTTTTTAGGAATACTCAATTTTAATTTTTGGAATACATTCCCTAATTTATGAAATGTTAAAATAAAATTCTGAAAATTATTTCATTGAATATAACCTTTAAAATATGTAAAGTAATATTCAAATCATATATTGATCATAATTTTGAAAAATTACATTGAATCTAAGCATTTTTAAATAAAACATTTCAATCAAATTGTTGTGTAGAAAAATACAAAAATATAATGTATTTGGAAAATTTCAAAATTAAATTAATTGATTAAAATGCTTTTTCATATTTTATCACATGGAAAAAAATATTTAAACAATCATAATAAAATATAAAAAAATTATTTCTTTTATAAAACATTGATATTGATGAAAATGTATTCTCATACAAAATGACTAATAATTTCTGTTTTAAATATATATATTCCATTGGAATATAAAGAAAATAATTTTTTTAAAATAAATAGAAAAAAATAGTATCAAATTATTTTAAAATGATTAAAAAAACACTGAGACAATTGGGATGTATATAATAAAATTTCATTATTGTAAACTTGATCGTAATCAAACTCTATAAAAAAATGAGAATATAATATAAAACCCACAAAACATTGGTATCAATGAAATCGTAATCAACTTGATAGAAATAACATCATATAGATATATATATAGATAATTTACATGAGAAAAATCATTATTTATATTCATGGGTATTATATACATCACATACGAGGTGTAATTTTGGAATATGTCATTTATTTAATAGAAATAAATTTAGAAGGAAAACCCCTTACCTCATGTATCGTCTTTCGTACTATACGAATTATGGTTGTGTATTTTACGTAGTTATATATTATAAAAATAATCCATGACCATAATCATATATATCATACCATTTATAATTTAATTGTGACATTTTATCATCAATTTATAAAAATGTTTCTATTAAATTCAATATTTTGTGTTATAACTAAATAATTTTTCATACATGTTTCAGTGGAACATCCTCAGTTTGGCCAAGATTATAATTAATACACCATCCAAGAAAGTTTAGTTATTATATATATATAGAATATATGTTTATTATGAATACCAATATAGTTATCCCTGAATGGTCGAGATATAAATATTGATTACGCCACACATGAAGATGGTAGATCGTATGCACGCATGAACAATGCTATAAAATATATATAGATGTAATGAAAGAATGAAAAATAATTATTATCAATTAAAAATTTATTATAATATAAAATTAATAAAATATATTAATTAAATTTATCATCATTGACATAAATATAAATATGATATGAAAAACATATAGCATCACTTTGGCAAGGTGGTAGTCTACACGTATGAACATGAAAAACTATAATTTTCCAATAGATTTGAAGGTAAGATATAATATATAATATATAATTATAGAATCAGAAATATTTTTTAAATATCATATATATAATGTAAACACTTGATATTACTCATCCATAAAAAATCCTGATGAAAATTAAATTCTATTGTTATGTACAAATAATAATTCTTGTTAATGCATGTGTGCTACATTAAATTAGAATTTGACTGGAAAGGGGGTGGAAAATGGTGGTTTCATAATAATAATACAATTATAGGATATTTATTATAATAATTTTATCATTTTATCATAATTATCATATAAATTTGAGATGTAAATTATGATGTAAAACAATAATGTGATCAGTTAATGAAAATACTAATTATTTGAAAAAAAATATTTTTGATATTCTCTCATGGATTATAGGGTTTGAATTTTTTTTGAAAACAATACCTTTATAATATGTATAGGGATGTTAAGTATTTATACTGGTTTGTTATGTTCATGATATTTGGTTAAAAGTGGTGTAAATTTTAGAATCGAGATGTGTTATTTTAAAATGAATTGAGTGGACACAAAATGAATTTCATAAAATGTTAAAATATATTAAAATAACACTCCAGAAATTTTCTTTAAAATGTTAATATATATAAATATAATATAGTATATGAATAAAATTCCATCAACCAAAATTCTTTTTATAGTAATAATAGTTGTTTTAAAACATATCTTACAATTATACCAATTAATTAACCTATCTTAACATTAACCATTATAATTTATTCTTCTATCTTTCAAGGATTAAATTTTAATTATTAGTACAATATTTCCTCATAAATAGACATGCCATGAATGTTCAAACCATACAATATCAGTTTTTTCCTCTCTTTTCTATACAATTTAATAAAATATTATTTTCCTAAAATGTATGTATTGTTAATTTTGAGACTATTCATTTATTTTTATAATAAAATAAATAAATATATTAGATAAGATATAATAAAATAAAACTGACTAATTTATAATAGCTACCAAAATATATCAGAGAAAACAATGAAATACTAAATTTTTTGAACATATAATAATTTTATGTAATGTGGTGTTATTTTTATATGAATAGAAGAAATAATGTATAGGAATTATGTATGCTTTTAATTTAATTATATAATTATTAATAAATTATGTATTTTTATAAAAAGGAAAAAAATTAATTAATCTAAAAAATAACATAAATATTGATTCTCAGATTACATTTTTTTCCATGTGAACAAATAATACATATCTAAAAGTAATTGTGTAGAATTTTATATTATTCATTTATTTAAATTTTATGTTGGTTATATTAAGTGATATGTGTGGCATTAATTGTAAAATTTAAATACTAATATTATTTTGAACAAAATACTTACATCATATAATAATTATGTTGAGAATTTATTACCACAAAGTGTAATTTAAACCATATTTTACTCATTATAACATTACTATGATAACAAAATTTTATTATTCAATAATTAATATTTACCAAAATTAAATGTGTCAAATTTACAACATACAAACCAATCGATTAAAATAATGTATAAATTTATCATTATTTAATCTCTACATATGGTATAAATTAATTTTTGATAAAAATGAAAAATTTAAGGGAGCACAAGTTAACTAAAGATATGTTTTTACGTATGGAATTGATTTTATTAAAAAAAATGGTGAAATTTATTATAATGAAATTATTTATTTTATTAATAATAATTTTTATTAATATTAATCTAATTCAATTTTATATTATTCCTTGATAAATTCTTGTATAAATTTACAATTTTAAAAAAACCATACATTGAACTATTCATATATTTTTTTTAGAAAATTCATATAGATTAAAATTAAGATAATTTATATGAAAATATTTGTATTTATATTACCGTATATATTATATAATATTTTCAAAAATTAAAAATAATTTTTTCTCAAAATATGTTTATAAAATTGTGTTTATGTAATACTTATTTTAGAAGAATAATATTATTATATTAACTAATTGTATTCTTGTTTTATTATCAATAATAACCAAATATAATTTGTATATATTTCCTAATGTGTTTAGTAATATGAAAAATAATTAAATTAAAAAAATAAATAAAATGGTAATATTTATTTAATAATATTTCTTGTATTCATATGCTCGATGTTTCATGCAATATATATTATTGAATTTAATATCATTAATTTAAAAAAACCTTTTTTTTAAAATGTTCTATTATATTTTCCTAAGAATAATCACTTTTCACCCAATCTAAATATATTGTACACTAAATGAATTATTCATTATTATGTCATTATCAAAATAATAAAAGAAATGAAGTATGTATTCAAAAAAAATTATGAATAGAGGGAATTGAGTTATCATTAGTATCAATGAAAACTATTCACATCAAATAAATAGAAAAAAGTACTGTAAAAAAACATCGTAGACATAGTGTAATATATCAAAATGTTTAATTGATGTTGGATCAACTGGGGTAATGAATTTTATATTATTGATATGTTTATAGTTTCTAGAGGGACACAAGTGAGGTAAAAACAAAATATAAGATGCCATAAGCCACATACTTCACATAGCCTCAATGGGATTAAGTAAAAAAAGAATAACTAAAGTGAAAATTCTATCGAATCATAGAATAATTGATTTAGTGATATATAATATAATATGGATAGATGTAGGAGATACTATTTTTCCTTAAATATTGTAGAAAATTATCAATCATATCTAAAATCAAGTTGATGATTTTGAAATCAAGATCCATCATCTGTGTAATGGAATAATTATCGTCCAAAAACATCATTAACAATGGAAAAAAATATTAAAATATTTCATTTGTTTCATGATAAAAATATTACTAAGAGGAATCCTTATAGTCTAACACTAACTATGAAATTATAATTGAATAAAATTTAAAAAAATAGTAATAAATGATAAATAAAATTATAATTACCAATTAAATTATAGAATACTTTAGATATTCACAAGTGATTTTATATATATTCACACAATGATAATTTATTCATTAAATCTTTTCATTTTGATATGTTTTTGGATAACTAAAAAAACACCAATAGACATAAAAAAGTCATAAAATAAGATCTACAAGTATACAATATGGTACATAATGAGGAGGATCTATAGAAAGGAAATATCTTGTAGTAAAACTTTATTTCAATCCCACCATGATGTTAAAGATGTAATATTACTAGGTCTACTTGCATATCCCCCTATGTATAACAGATAACACTAATATTCTCAACAAATATCATGTTTAAACAATTCAAATTAAAATTTTTCCAATTTATTAGGTTGGTGTAGATCCAAAATCAGTGATATTGTCAACATTATATCATTTTTATTGAGAAGAATGTCCTAGAATATATATGGCCTTAGTAATATACCAGGGCCAGAAAGAAGATAATAATTAAAGGCTTCTAAATCAACTCATGTTTGGGAACTGGGGTGTGGAGAATGTATATGAATATTCCAATTATATCCTTGTAAAAAAATATTCTTAAAAGAATGTAGAGTTAAAAGCAATACTTCTATATCACAAGAAGGTAGCTAAATAGAAAATATCTCAATATGCAATGAGTTTTATATAATTTCCATAAAATATCCTTTTTTGATAGTTCTGAATAATATAAATGAAATTTCATCCATGTTCCAGTATAATGAATCCATTATCATAAACATCACAATATGAATCAGAATGGGTTAGGCCTACAATATCTAACCTTATAGACTTATTTACCTTATAGTTTTCTTCTTCATTATCTACATCCACATCTTCTATATCTATTCGGATTCAAGAAACATGAATCACTTAAAAATATTCGATTTACTATTTAAATGTATAAATAATGTTTTAATAGACCTATAAATATACACGAATGGATTATTTTCTCCATTATCATCATTAATATCCTAAAATATTTGGAATCATTATTTAGTAAATAGTTTTTCTTAGAAATTCATGAAGAAGGTCCATCAATCCAAACACAGTTATAAATATTATTATATTTGAAATAATTATCCCCCATTTAATGTGAAACCTATTTTAAATATATTTTTTCAAGTAGTAACAAATATTATTTTAAAAAACAATTATAATTTTGAAATCAAAATATATATTTTATCATAGGGGGATATTATGGTATTTTTTAGAGAATATTCAATTTATCTAAAATTGTGAAACCAATTGAATTTTAAATTTAAAAAAAATAACCTTATTTATTAATATATTTAATTTATATTATAAATTAATTTTCAATTATATTTAGTTCATATAATCTTCTATACATCCAATGTTTTTCATTAGAATAAATTTCACATTGAAATTGGATATAAAAACATATCAATATTATGAACCTTTTCACTTTTAAAATAAGAATTCTCGTTTTGTTAATGGGATTAATTTGAAATATTGTTTTTTAAAATATGTAAATTGAATTTATTAATATTTATTACATTATTGGAATCATAAGGTAAAAATTATCTATTATTTTAAATTTATATATAGTAATTAAAAAATTATATTGATAAAAAAAGTATTTACCACAATATAGGTAAAATAATTAATCAAGTTAAAGTTAAAATGTAAAATATTATAATACATAATATGTAAAGAAATAAATGAATAAATAAATTTTATTGAAGAATATATACAACCTTTAAACAATTATATATAAATCTTAAATATTTTAATTAACGTAACCTTATTGTGGTTCGATTTAACTATAAAATAATCATTATTTAATAACTAAAACCCACCACTCCTCAAGTATAAATACCACCCTCACTTACCTTTTTATATTAGTAATCCTTGAATCACCCCAGCTATCTACCAGTCTATCTATTTTTAATTCACACCAATTATATTCATTTCTAGTCACACCAAAAACAAAATCATTTGTCTTCAATGAGTCTTTATAGGAGGTACTATTGAAGATGTAATTTTATTAAAGCACCTCACATATAATCTTTTATTCTTCCACATTCTCAGCACATACTTCATCCATAATTGAATGATAAAATCATAATAATAAATATAACATTTTTTTTCCAGTGGAATATACAAAATCTACTTCATTTCTCATATACTATTATTCAATAGAAAGAAACCATTGCACAAATTATAGTGGTTTATCATCTCCGTGAATAATGATTTTATATATTTTATAATACGACATTAATGGATTGTCACAAAAGTATCAGTGTGGTTAAATATGAATTTAATATATATATATATATATATATATATTATAACATATATCAAGTTAATGAACTAATATATAATCTTAAAATTAAGTAAAATCAAACTTTCCATGATTATCACAGGAAACTACCAAAAAAATTATAAATTTATTACTAACATTCAAGAAAATGAACCTTCATCGAAAAAGAAAAAAAATTGCATTGACACATTAATAAAAATTTAAGATCATTAAAATTATTTTATTCTACTTTTATATTTGTAATTCATTTTTAAAAAATCATATATAGCATTACACAAACAAATCGATCCCGAACTGTGAAATGAACGCACCTGTAACCATGAAAGGAATGAAATATTATAAATGATTCGGTCATAATATGAAATAAAAAAATAAAATAAGGTATTATAAATAATAATATTATTTATTAATTAGTTAATAACAATATATAAATCAATATAAATTAGGGTAAAGTATGAAAAACTAGATAAAAGTATGATGTAAGGGATTCTCATATCACTTTTTACTTCTATGAGTTATATGATTTATTCACCACTAATTTAATTTTTTAGAAATATATTATTCATATTTATATATAATGTTATGTTTCTAAATATCTTAAATATATTAATTCTTTCATTTTATAATTACTATTCTTATGTTGAATATGATTCGACTGAATAACTAGTGCAAGTGAATTATGAACCTGATTTACATAATTTTTTTATACTTAAAATTCTTGAGTATTTATTGATAATTATCAGTGTCAAATGTCTTTTTAATATATTATTTTTTTTGAATTTTAGAAAATGGATTTATGAAAAATAAAAAAAAATCTAATCATTTTATTAATTCTCTCATCATTGATTTTTAACTCTATCAAAATCCTTATTTTAAATGTTATAAATATTTGTAATTATAAATAAATATATGTATTATCCTTGTTTTGAAAAATAATTAAGAATTTATTTATATTTAAATGAATTTTGAAAATATTTAATATTCTATTTTATCAAAAAAAAAAGAAATAATTTATTTTTTTAAGGTTGTTTACATAATGGACTTTGGTTGAAAACCCCTCATTTCAAAAATATATTTAAAATAATTTTTAAATATTCAAAATAATGTTCTTTATGGATATATAATTACCATATTTTCCTTCCTTCATGATGATTTAATTCTCTAATGTTTCATTTAATATATTGTACATTAATTTTCAATTAATATGGTTTCATTATTACATGTGTGGTATATATATTTCAATAGTAATTTTGACAACAAATTTTTTTAATATAGAAATGTCTTTTAGAACTATTTTTAAAAATGTATTTAATTGTTTTATATATTATATCATCATTTAAAATTGTTTATTATGAAATAATCCCATTATATATTGATATATGATGGATTGGACATCATTATAGCTCAATATATGATATGTTGATCTCCCTTATAGCTCAACATATATCATGAAAACCCTATTAATGAACTCCAATGCATTGGGTAAACTAGTGATATATGTCTACCATATAGTTATTTTATTTTTAATGGTGACTGTATGTGTGATATGATAACTATTTCCAATGAAACAAAATTATTTTTCTATACTTTCTAATGAGTTTGATGAAATGTTTTTTAATTGGTTTTAATTTTATCACTAGACTAACAATATTATTTCTTTATATACCTCATAGATCATTATTTTCACTTCCTATGATTTTAAATGTTTTTAATATGGTAAGGGATTTATCGGAATGAGGATGAGGAAAAGATGAAAAATGTGAAGATATTTCCTAAAAGGAAGAAAATTTATTCAAAAAGTGATTCCATTGTTGAAAAAAGTAATAATATTTATAAGTGTCCATTTGGAATGTATGATTTTACATTGAAATGGTTTCTAAAAATTATATAAAATTATAAACCACAAATATCATTGGGAGAAGAATGTGACATACTATTTAAAAATAACTAAATTATATTTTTCATAACGTCATGACCATACATTTTTTATAAGAGAAATGTTTTTAATACATTAATGATTGTGATATTTCCAGGAATGTTTTTCTTCAGAGTTTTTGATATCATCATGGGTTAATGTGTCTAAGGATGATTATATGTTCAAAGTATTAGATAACCATATTGATTTATTTTTATTTAATTAAAAGATATGATGGTTATTTTTTAAGATTACTTTTAAATTCCATATACATTTAGATATAAATAATATAACGGTTAAATAATTATAGATCTTCTATGTGTATTTTATTTAAAAGTAATTCGTTCATTTTATCATTTAATAATTTATCCCTTGTTTTAATGATATATATTTTCCAAAAATAAGGATCTTTTGTAAATGATTTTGGAATTAAATTTGTTATAACCTTCTTATCAGATAAGTATGATTTTATTATCACTATAATATAAAAAATATTCAAATGATTTGGACAACTTTCATAGTATTAAAATCCCTTACAAGAAACTATTTTACTTTTATATAAACATATATTGTCTCCCAAAATTTAACGGCCCATGGTATATTATTCATATTGTATAAGAATACCAATGTTACCAACTATCTTGAAATTAGAACATCTAAAAAGGATATGAAAAATTACCTAATATATGTAAATTATAAAGGGGATATAAAAAATAACAATATATGTATTAAAGGTGTGAATTATTTTATTTATCAATCCATAAAATTATTTACTTTTTGGACATGATAGATATTTATACATTGGAATGAAGAATTCAGGAATAAGATAGAAAATAATGGTCATAGTATTATATAAAATTTTGAAAAATTAAGATGTATAGAAATATTATGTTAAAGTGTTATGATAGATTTATCGACAACGAACTGATTAAATTTATTAATACTATATTGAAGAAGGGAGTACATTTATAGAATTTTATTTAGACGGATATATGTAACACATTGGGAAATCCTGTGGAAATATTATTTGATAACAAAATTTATATTCAATTTTTTGGAATCTATTATAAAGATATAGATAAATTTTTTTGTTTATATAATCTATGATTTTGAAGAAATTGTGGGTTCTTCGTTTTTCTGATAAAAAATGAATGGTATCAGATAAACATTGAGGGAAATCACTATTTAATTTTAAATATATTTATATTATTTTTAGGAAGTTTCAGAAAATTGTTATAATTTTATAATGGTAATATTAATATGGTTTTTTAAATTACATAACATAGAACATGTGACAACTGTAGCATCATATATGGTTGTGGTATTGAACCCACTACCTAAAGGCAAGGAGGATTCGTCACATCCCACAGTCCTATGTGATGTAATGGTTATTATAAAATTGTTTTCTCTATTAACATACCTAATATATAGATGTTAATTTCATTTTTGGATGATATATTAATCATATTGATATATATGGGATTAGAAACTGATTTGGTGAATATTTGATTAATGTTATTTCAGAAGATGTAAACTATTCACAGAACCATATATTAATAAAGTAAATACAATATTACAAAACATTATATATGATTTAATGGGTGAGACATATTTTGGAATCGGATATGATTTATGGTGATTTGGGTTATATATATAATTATTTAGATATCATGATGGTTATGTGGTTATGGATATTATATTTTGGTATAAGTCATTTAGAGTGATTAATATTATTTGATGATAATTTTTAAATTTTTGGTCAAAGAATATGTGATAATATGAATTTAATTTTTGGATTTCAATTTATGTATATAATATTTGGATGAATTTTGAGGATAGTTCGCCAAACAGTCTTTTTATTTTCTAATAAATTATTTTACCCTTGAGTGAGAATCTAACAGAAATCACATTTAGTCTATGTGTCAACTAAAATAAAAAATACACAAAAAACCAGTGTGTCAAAGGGGATCCACCGTTGTAGACATGTGACATAACAAACCCAAAACACAAAATCACCAAAACAAAGGCAGTAAACAAAAGAAGAACCAGAATAAGAACCATCAAAGGAGGATTAACGATGGAAAGGGATTCATCGATATAGGTACTGAATGAGGAACCACATGACCATCACACTACTCTGGTGACACCACTAATATAAAAGAGCACCCCCAGAATTTCCCCCATTTCTGAATCCACCAACACAATCCAAAATATCATTGAATCCATCGAACAAAACTAATATGGGGTCTTGTGCGATGGAGCACAATGAAATTTTAGAGGAAAAATTGAGAAGTAGATTCATCATTCAACAAAAAATGAAATAAAATAACTGGAGAAGTAACTAGAAGATAATTTAGAATCGATTTGGAGTTCTTATGTAGAACCACTGGAACCAATCATTCCCATGATGACCATATGCATCCACGTACATTCCTAGGTTGTCGATGATGATGTGCCCACAAAACAACTTCAATGAAACTAAATTGGTATACAACATGCTCAAACCAAAAGGACCCACTACGAACAACTATGACACCCACTCATCGGAACACCTGAAGTAGTCATGTAACGCTACAATGAGGAGAAACAGATCTTAGACAACCAAATCATCCATTTATGGCATTTTTTTGTGTAGGGGAGAACATTATTTGTAGGGTATATGCTAGTGGGAATCGAATATGATGTCATTGATCACAAAAAGTCCATTGATTTGATATATCGATTTTGATCGTTGGTAATTACATTTAACGTTTGACAACTACATTTGTTTTTAATCATTTGAATTTTTTTTAATTTATGGAAGTTAACTTATCTTATATTAAAATCGTAGTTTTTGATACATTTAAATATTTTGGAGGAAAATAGCTATACATTTACGGATATTTTAAACATAATAAGTCAATTATAATGCTTCAGGTATGATAAATCAAATCAAATACTCATTGTTTTGAAAACATTGTTGATTATAGTGGAAGTTGACTATGAATGAAATTATACAAGTCAATAATGTTTGATTCATTATTTTTTTAGTCTATGAGGTAAAGTAATTACTAGTATTTAGCAAACGAAATTTGAATCAAAAAATGTCATTCGATTAGTTTTAATATCGAGGGATAAAAGACCATTTTACATATTATATATTTACAATTTTTGACATTTATATATTTAATGAACATCTCATATATCACTCTTCACTACAACATTATATTTGGGTTTCTATGCTATTTCAATGTTTGTCTACATGGAATCCTAAAATATTTAATCTTAAGTGACCATCATACATTCCAATATATCTTTTTAATTGGATTTTGTATTTACCCTTTTTCCAATTTTGGATTCTAAGAAGGCTATTTAAAAAAGTTAATCCTTTGTATGTAGATCAAAAGTTTATATTGATAATATGAAATTGATTATATTTAGGGGAGGTGTTTACATACACATATTTTTAATTGAAACTCTATGTATAATCTTATATAAGATAATTATCATTAAGATAAAAAAATGACTAAATTTTATAATTTAAATGTTACATTTATCACATATCTATTGGAATTGAGGTAATAAATAAGGTGAAATTAATTAAGAATATATATTTTATAAAATTTAATAAAATAAATTCAATGTTTTCTAATTAATAAATTATAAAATTAAAAACCCAATTAAATAAAAATATGTGTTTTTATAAAAATAATTTTTATACCCATAATAGAATTTTATCTTGATAAATAAATTTTTTAACTATTAATTATTTATAATAATAAAATTTCAATTACATATATTAAATAGATTGTTTTTCAAATCACTGCATATTTATTATATACATAAGTTAAGAATAATTTTGATTTTAATCAAAAAAGATATAAGTTTCTAAAGAAATTCATTCTGGCTTTTAATGTTACTCCAATTTCAAAACTAAATTTTTTGGAATTTTATAAATTTTTAGAAAACTAAATTTACATATTTTTTAAAATAAGAATATCAATATTATAATAGGGTGGTAATTCTTATTTTTTTCAATGATTTTTTTTGTGTTGAATAATGAAAATATTAAATTTCAGTTAAAAATACATTTTTCATCTAATTTATTCAAATAGGTTTATTAAATAGTAAATTATTTTAAATTAATACATAGTTAAATTAAAAATATATAATTATAATTTATGGGATAATAATAAACTTCACTGTGAAATTTTATATAATATCATTTAAACCTTTTTGAATATTTTCACATAAAAAACCATGTTCTCATTGCATCTGTGGGATTAATTATAAATATAATTTTACGTATATATTGAATTTATTTTTAATAAATTGATAAAAAAATTAATAAAATGTTAATTTTTAGATTGAAAATTCATTTTCATTTTTTTCATAAAAAAATAACCAGATAAAATAAAAATTACCACTATATTGGATAAATAATGAAACAAGTTACTATTTAAATGTAAATGAATAACATAATAATAAAATAAATGTTAAATTTGTGTATTATGTTATAAAATATAATAAAAATACATTAAAAATTAATTATAATCAATTTAATTAAAATTAATTCCATGATGATGGGGTGGGAATTAATTATCAAATAATCATTAATTATTTGAGTAAAACAACCCATACTCATGTATAAATACTTCTATCATTACCCCATTTACCATAACAGGACCTGAAGATCCAAAAATATCCAAAAAATATCCTTTTCTATCCCAACACATCAAATTTCTCCAAGTCTCACCAAAAGATGAATCCAAGGTTCTTAATGGGTCCTTCAAAGAGGTGATATTCGAGAGGTATTTTTTATAAAACACCAATATTATTTTATTTTCATCCAATAAATTCTCTAAAACAACATCTTAGATAAATGAATTATAACATAATAATCAGGTTTTTAATATATTTTTATATTTATAATGTAATATATCATATACATTTCAATTTTAATAACATCATATTCCTAAAATAAAACTCTTTTCCAAATAATGGCTCTTTTACATCTTCATGAAGAATGATTTTGTTCGTTTTTCATTATAACCATAATAAATGGTAAAAAAAGTATAATTATGGTCAAAAAAATATTTAAATATATATATTATAACCTATTTAATTATTGGTAAGTATTATATTATAATAATGTTAATAAAATGAATCTAGTTCATGAGGTCCATAAAACAACCAAAATAAATTAATTTTTTTAAATAAATTTCTATCAAATTAATCATCATCAAACCAGATATAAATTTATATGCGTGGCCATTAATAATAATTTTTAGAAAATTAATAAAATTTTGTACCTCATATATTTTTGTAATCCCATTTTACTAATACATCCTTAGTTTTAAATAAATTAGGTGATGACGAAACCCTGAAGTGAAGGCATAAAGAAACCTGAAAAAAAAAGAAACATTATCAATGAATAGTTCATATGATAACATAAAATATTCACATAATTTATTTTTAATTTGAATATATTTATTTAATAAATTGATGAATATATTTAAATTATTATATAGGAATTTATAGAATTTAAAACTAACTGGACTCAATAAGTACGAGATTCTCATCTCGCTTTTTACATTGTGATATATATACCTTATCCACCACTAATTTATTTTCTGTTGTGTATATACTACCATTTGAAATGATATTTTGTTTTTATAATTATCCTTATTATATTAAGTGTTTTATTTGATAATTATTACATTTATTGAACATATTAATTGACTAATTAAAATGTGTAAAGGGATTATTAATGCAATTTCCATTCATTCAGTTGATCTTAAACATCTTTATTATGTCATGTTATTATTATGTGTGAAATTAATTTTGAATAAATTGTGATGAATTTAAAATTAATTTATGTTTATTTATAATGAATACACATAATAGATTTATTTTATAATTTCTCACTTCATTTATATTATATTTTTAATGGTATATTCAAATAAAAAATCGTTTAGAATGTTTTAGTAAATTTTTCCTCTATGTAATTTTCATTCATGTCCATGTTATTAAAATAGTTTTTATTTGATTATTTTTTTTACATGTATGTTTATAACGAATAATGGTAACATTTCATTCAAATGTTTTCAGAATGGACACTTCATAAGGTTTTATGTAAATGGATTTCATTTAATTACCCCATTTTAGAGGTTATCCTTAACACTTTTACAAATGTGAAAAAACAATGTTTCTACACATACGACATGATTAAAATTTCCAACCTTCATGAATCATTGATTATATAATATTTTAATTTTATTTTTATAATTTTATTTTCATGGGATAAGGTTTTATTATTACATGTACATTTTTTAATTTTTAAAATTTACTTATTCATGAATAATATATTTCAATATCCAAAATTGTTTTACATAAGGGTATATTGAATTGTTCAAGGGTTTAAATTATGACCTAGAAATTAAATATTATTTTAATGGGTTGATCCCTTTATATCTAACAATATTATCAATTGATCACCATTATCACCCATGATATAACGAGATGAGCCCCATTAATGTTCCTGATATGATAAGTGGGCCCCATTATATCTCTTCATTACGTTCAGTACTCCAGAAATTAAATTAGACTGTATGGTTATTCTATTTGTAATTTTTATGATAAGAGTTATACATTAATTATTTACCGACGAACCTAATTAATTTTAATTTTTTTTATAATGAGTTACTTTTAATAATTTTTTAAGGGGATTTCATGTTTTCGATGGACTAAATCGTTCTTTTTTTTATATCTATTACTAATATTTAAATTCACATACCATAGTTATAAATTTTATTCACAAGGTAATTGATGATTATTGAATAGGATGAAGACAAGATGAAAATTTTGATGAAGTTTCATGAAATGAAATCATTATTTATTTGAAAAGGGTTTACAATGTTGAAAAAACTTAATATTTACTTCATGTTTCCTTTTTTTTTTGTGGGTTTACATTGTACAAGTTATTCCTTATTTTATAACAATCAAATTTTAGAAGATAAATGGGGAATGATATTTATAAATAATACAAATATTATTTTTTAATTTTGGTTCCTTACAAACAATATCCAAAATTTATTTAGTTTAATATTCTAATCCAATGTCTTCCTTTTATTCAATTAATATAGCATCTATTTATTTTTGTAACTAACATATGAGATGAAATAATATGATTATAATTTTCATGAGAATTAATTGATTTAAAATTTTATTTATTTATTGTTCTCTCCTCATCATGTGAACAATAATCATTATTCATTCTCACCATTCATGTTTAGATGTGATGAATGAAGGATAATGGTCACATTTGAGGTTTGAAAGGGAAATTTAAAATGTGTATAATGGGTAACATGATAGAGATAATTAAATTTACACTCTAAATTTTGAATTATATAATTCATTGAATTAAAATAATTTTAAATTTTATTTTTTAAATTCCACTAATCTTATTAATTTACAAATCAATTAAAAAATTAATAATATAGAAATAAATTTCACAAGAATATATATGGTAGAGGTAGCAAAAAACTGTCATATCTGATGGTATGAACTAGTGGTAGAAAATAATTATAGTATGATAATTATATTAGTAAAATTTTAATGATGAATAGTTTTACATAATTGTTAGAAAATAATGTTATTATCCAAAGATATTATGGAACAATAGTAAAAGAGAGGAATAAACTAGAATTATCATTATAATTATAGTACCAACAGGTAGTATGTGATTTGGGACATACCTATTTGGTAAATTAATGTTACAATGATGTGATTTCCTAATTTGAAATAATTATTCTGAGATCATGTTTGATATATTTTATCATATCAATATTTAATAAATTTGTGAAAAGTTCAACTTGATGAAGTTCATTCCAAATAAATTGGAATGATATATCACCATATTTAAAATATCCTCATAAAATTGATTTATTATCACAATGTAATTCCACATACAATGATTAACATGACTCTTAGAAATCATAATACAACTGATATTAATATACTTTTTAGATACATGTTTTTATAGTTATCTATAGAAGTGTAATTTATGTTTATTACATATAACATATGCACAATAATTTCCCACATTAATATACTCTCCTTCTATGGTATATAATTACATAAATTTCTCTATTTCTATTACACAATATATATATATACTTATACAAAAATTAAAATTTCATAGTGTTTATTTTTCTATTTATTATATATCCAATAAAAATATAAATATCAATAAAGATATATTTCAATGGTTTCCTTATACACAATTCAATAAAAAAATAGAGTTATATTCCTGAGGTTTCTAAAAATCATTATGAATGAATTGAAATATGATTTCCAAGGATATTACTGAAAATGAAAATAAATACACACACTAAAAATAATATCTATTTTTTAGATATTACGTAATGTAAACCTAGTATGATAACATTCTAAATGGATTTGTAATTTGTTTTACTAGTTTCATAAATTTCCAATTTACAAGTCCTACCCAATAGAGTATCATTTCATTTTGATATATCCATATCAAATTATTTCCAAACACCATTTTTAAATTTTCATTAATCTTAATAAATTATATATATATATATTAAAATATGAAAACTAAATATTAATTTAAACTAAGAAATTAATATCATTTCATTATCATATTTAATAATTTATGTAGTTTTATTCACATGGATTCTATTAATGATCCATATGTAATATCATAAAAATACTTTTAGACTAAAAAATATTTTTAAAATATTTTTTATAAATAATATTGGATCGGATGTCCCTTTTAAAACTATTATTTAAAAAAATATATGTTTGTACTCTTAGACCAATACCTAGGTTCTTTTTTTTAACTTTAAAGATATTTTATTATTTTGTAAAATGATGCAGGGAATTAGGTATTTGAAATTAGAGTCGATTATTTATTAATAAAATCTAATTAAATATAAGTATTATGAAATGTACACATGATAACCATTTTATATAGTTTGAAATTAAAATATTCTATATAAAAAATAGGACTACCAATGGACTCATTTCTTGATATAGGAGCCAAGGTATCCTCGTAATTAATTCCTTCCACTTCACAATATCATTATTCAACAATACAATAATTTTTTCATAAGATAGAATCAAACCCATTAATCTAGCTCCTAAAAACTTATTTTGTGCCAATGATTAGGTAATATGTAGGTTATTTACTACATTATATAATTTATATTATAGAATATTTTTTTATTATTCATATATCCCAAAAAATTTATATTGAATACCAGAAGTGATAATGTTTTTTAGTCATATATCCCCATTGGTTTTATTCCACTCTATACCTCTGATGGGGTTTTCCTTAAAACTGGTCTAATAAGAATCCTATTATTAATATACAAGGAATTATTAACACGATATTCATGATAATATATAAGTAATTCATATTAATTATGAATATATTGAGGAGTATCTTCAAATGAGATATTTATTAATTGAATTATATAATTTTGTTGGGGAGTCCTAGAATAAGTGAATTTATTATTATATAAATTTTGTGTGAATATAGATTCAATTCGCTGATTTTAAAACACACAATCATGATCATTCCAAAACGATATTATATTAAGTCCACAATGTTTCCCAATAGTTTTTTTTATATTTTGAAAAACAAGATAAGGGTCAAATTTATAAGAACAAGAGAATACGCAATCAATAAATTAATATTTATCTACAATAATATTTGAATAATTATTCACCCATTGGTAGTAAAGTCATGATAGCTCAACTAAATCACTGTAAACCAACACTAGGGGTTGAAAGATAAAAAGTTATTTAGTGGATTGACTGAAATATTAGATTGTATATATTTTTTGAGGTCTTACATACTTTTTATGTTGGGAAATATATTATATGAAATTAATTAACTAAAACATTCATTGTAATATATCTAAGAGATGAAATGTTATAGTGTCCTACTATACATTTTCATATACATTACTATTTATAAAATATTGTTAATCAAGAAAATTGTTATAAAATAATTATTCTAAATAAAATACATAATATTTATTACTTTTATAATTAATACTATTGAATTCATTTTATAAATCATTTAATTTTTAAGAATTATTCTAAATCATTAGAGTATAACCATCACTATATAATTTCAATTTTTGAAAAATATTATACTTTAATCCATCATCATATAATACATTAAAAATTAAATTATAATTATAAATATTTATTTGAAAACATAAAATTTATTTTCATTTTCAATATAAAAACTAGGGAAATTTATTTCATTCACCTTTAAAAGTTTCAAAAAAAATGTTAATAATTATATATGTGACTAAAACATCAAATATCTTGATAGCATAAATGAATAACTGTACACTTCATGTATTCTTCCTAAAATATTATAAAACATGAAATTATTTTTTCCCACACATTATTCGCTACAGAGGATTTATTACTTTTATATTTTGGAATCTATTTATGTTTATAAGTCTCAAAATAATCATAATTTTGGATTTTAGATAAAGATCCTTATTATTTATATTATAATATGAATTTTTTATAGAAATGATAGTGTTCTGATAGAAGGAACTAGCTTTTATAAATCCTCTTTTGATCATGATAGTACCCAATCAATGTTTTATACATTGGTGTGTTATAATTACCATGTATTATATTAATGACTTCCTTTTCACTTATAAATATGTATAGGTAATTTTATATTACACATTTTATATGTAATTTTCATTATCATATTTTAATAAAGATGAATTATTTTTTTTTCAATAATATTCTGATATATAATACATCTAGTTAAAACTATAATTGCAATAATTATATTTATTTATCCTAATTTTTATTAATGTTATATTCAATTGTTTGGTAATATTCAATGTGATATTAATTGGAAATATAATCTTTAGTATGTTTTTTATTATTTATGATTCTATAAGTATAAGTAGAATTGGATGGAATATAACTTGTTAACTCAAATGTTTTTTTTTCCACATGGCTCATATTAATGCATTCAATTGATTAATCATTGATTTAATTGTTAGCATTGGAACATTCCTTATAGGATCCCTATGTATACATCATTTTATTCAATGACATTTTCCTCTATCATTATACATTATATTTTTCATTAATTATGGACATTCATATTTAACATTATATTTTATAATTAACTAATAGCAGGTTACTTCATCAAGTTTATATTTCTTTCCCAACTTCCAAATTTTCCATACATTTCTTTATTGGTTTATTTAATGAAAAAATTAATATTTTTTCATATTTTTTCAAATTTAAATGCTATTTGATCCATATAAACATAAATTTATGAAGGTGACACATCCTCAGATTAGATATTATCATTGAGCTTCTCTTTCATCTTTGAAAAAAAATTTACAAAATATTTGGTATTTCTTTTTTTACTAAAATATTATTAATTAAATCAATTATCATCCTTATATGTAATTAATATGTTGATCACCTCATTAAATGGTAGTCTTATAATGTAGTTTTAATCACTATTATAAATACAAACACTTCTCTATCAATAAGGTAATCATAATAGGATACTCATAACATGACTATTGTTGTCCCGACCCATCCCTCGGGGCCCGTGCTGTCACTAACCCAAGCCTGCCTTATTTAGGCCATGGGCTGGCGACTAGCACCAAAGACATAATTTTCTAAAACTGGGAAGGCATTTCCTTCATAACCTGAAAACACACACAACAGAGTTCAAACTGGAAGAAAAAATATATGTAAAACTATATACAAAAGATTGCTGAAAGTAGATGGTCAGGAATGCAAGCCCAATAGGAAAGTACATGTACAACTGAAAAACAAGTACAACAGAAAAAAGGTAAAACAACTACTGGGTCATCCTCTGGGATTCCTACCATAAGGGTAGGTACATATATCCTTCACAACACTCCACGTCCATTCGTCTCCTCTGTGTACCGTCACACTATGTGGTCCACCTCTGGGTATCTTCCAGTCCTGGAACACTCAGCATCTGTCAGCGATGTTTGTCGTCTGCATCCAACACAACAAGGTGCAGGAATAGCCCGTGCAAGGGAGATTATACCGATACTCATTAGGGTTCTCGAGACCCTCAATGTCTCACAAAACAAACAAGGATGAACACAAATGTATGAAATCAATAGATGACCCAACATGGGTACATGCTATTACACATACCTAAGCTACCAGGTAATCCATCTCAATCATGACATAAACAAAAAAGTTATTTACTCAGCTAAAAAAAAGATTTTATTCTAGGGGCAGTATCATGTAACATCCGTAGTCACAGTGTCAAATCCTTGGATACTGGAGAACTCCTCCTGTATCGAGTACAGTGGGCATGTCGCGTCACCACGACACTTCCCACTAACCTTGGACTGCGGACCTACTCCTCCTGTCGAGTACCATGGGTCTTCTGTGTCACCAAAGTTCTCCCCACCATGGGTATGCCACATTACTAAGTCACTCCCCCACGTAGCCTACTACGTTACTCCTCATGTCGAGTATTGTGGGTCTGTCGTGACACCAAGGCGCTCTCCACTATGGTTCTACCGCGAAAACCAGGTGCTCTGGACTAGTTGGGTCTGGCCCGACCCATTGGGTAGGCCGGTCAATTTGGTTGGGTCGTGCTCGTTGGGCCCAGCCCAATAGGTCGCAAGGTGGTTCGGCCTGGGCTCTTCCTAGAGCGTCGCAGGGGTGTGGCCCGGCACGGCAGGGCCGGTTCAGCTAGGTTGTAGTGAGGGGGGCCGTGGGCTGGCTCAGGAGGCCTCACAGTTGGGAGTCAGGAGGGGGTCGCAGGCTGGCTCGGGAGGCCAGGCAGCTGGGAGTCAGGAGGGGTCAGGCATGCTGGAAGGCAAGCTAGCGGGTATCCAGAAGGTGGCTGATCAGGCTGGGATGTGGTCGTACATGCCGGGAGGCGGTCGGGAAAGACCGACAGGCGGGCGGACGGGCGGCCGGTCATGGCGCCAGGTAGTTCGGCAGGAGGCCAAGAGACCGGATTGTCCTGGTTCTATGGTTGGCTCAGCCAACGTGTGGTGCGACTGGTGTGGTTCAGCCCGAGGTGGTAGGGCCTGTTTGACCAGAGTTCCACGACGACGGTGCGGTTCGTGGATGTCGTGGGTAGCGCGGTCGTTGCCTATGTCATTCCGTCGCATCATCTCCATGCTAAAGATCATCATAAACATGAATATTGGAGGGGTTTGTCCATGTTAGTTTGGTCCGTACCCTCCACGTTTAGGGTGGTAACATTTGGATCATCATGGTGTGAGAAAGATGAACTTAAATTGTTTTACAACCTCCACAAAGATTTCTTTCCAACCGAAGAAGAGAATAAGGAATGTAATATTACTCAAAATAACCCCAACCATTGTTTTTCGTTTTTCGGCGGAGTCATGTGGAAGAATACGGTGTTGCCGCCTTTTGACGCGACTGCAACAAACATCAAATACCGAGCTTGCACGTCAGTTGTGGAAGATACTCCACGTCGGTAGGATTCTAGGAAGGAAGTCGAATTCTCTCCTCGCAGGTGTTCTTCATTCATCATTATTCATTCTTTGTTGGGAGCTATTATTTCTTCTCCCAAGTTACAAAAAAAGGGTAATGCCATCCAATATAATAAGAGATTGTGATATCTTATTAATTCGGGGGAACAATATTTAAATTGGATATAATAATTTAATTGGATCTACCTAATTAATGTGATGGATTTGGCATAATAAATTATGCATTGTCTCAAATAATTAAACAGTAGGTGGTGGCACTATAAATGGTTGAGGAGGTCAAGGGTCTCCCCCTCATTAATGACGGGAGTTAATAGATTTTCCTCTCCTCCCATTAATAGGTGATTTAGTCTCGTGTTGTCCACACGTCGTAACCTATAGTGGGATGTTAGTTTCAGGTGGGACCCACCTCCTTAACCCCTCATGGGAGGTTAATGTGTGGTGGTCCCACCTCTAAATTCTATCATCCACAAGGAGGTTATATATCTATTGGGATCCACATCCAAACGCCCACATGGTGGCTCAAATAAAAAATAATGTGAAGCTCACATTATTTTATTACTTTCCACGATAAAAACTAACATTTATTCTCGACTCACTACTGTCGAAGTGAAAGTCTCTTTAAACGAATACTGGCATTGCGAGTTCAATGGTTCCCTCAGATTTCAACTCTTAGCACCGGTTCAAAAGTTATAAAACCCTGCTCAAAAGTTTACTGAGAGCACTTGAACAAAACGTCAGAAATTCATTCCTGTCACATCGGGCCTCGGAATCACTCACCTTCAGTTTTCACAAACTAAAAAAATTAACATGTATTTAATTAAAAAATTCCACATACATTATGGGGCTTTACATTCTCCCCACCATAGGGATTTACGTACTCGTAAGGTACAACTAGAACTGAGGAAACAAATGGGGTTACTTAGAATGCGTCTGAGCCTCACTCTACCATGGGTTCTCCTGGCGGTTTTTGTGCTGCCAACAAACCCGCACCAGATGTATCGACCATCCACATAGGACCCACTCCTACAGATCTCAATCTCTACTGGAAACTTCATGAATGTCTCCCAATCGTCGACGTCCAACTCTCTATGGTCGATGATGCGAGAAGTATCGTGCACGTATCTTCTTAGCTAAGATACAAGGAAGACATAATGCACTCGGTGCAACTATGGTGAACTAATTAAGAGCTAAGCCACCTAGCGAACTCTGCTGAGGACTTGAAATGGACTGATGAATCTCAGAGATAACTAGGAAACTCATCCAAATCACAATAGACCTCGTCGAGGTGAGACCTGTAAAAATACGTGATCGCCATCCTCAAACTCTAGTGGTCTCCATCTCTTGTCATCATAAAACATCTTCCTACTATGTGCAGTTTTCATCCACTCCTGTATGATCCGCACCTTCTATGTTGTATCCCGTACCATCTCTGGTCCCACTAGTGTTGACTCACCAGGGTCAATGAAGCATAAAGTTGATCTACAAGTTCGTCTGTATAATACCTCAAAAAGTTCCATACCTATGCTGGAGTGATAGATATTGTTTTATGGAAACTACCCCAAAGGTAAGTGATCCTCCCAGATGTGACTGAGTCGAGGACACAAGAACACAACATGTACTCAAGGGTCTGAATGGTCCACTCAGTCTAGCCTCCCATATGAGGATAGAAGGCGGTTCTAGGATGAATCTGTGTCGCAAAATCCTCCTACAACCCCTTCCATAGCGAGGAAGTAAACCGTGCATCAAGATATGAGACAATAGATGAAGGTACTCCATGTATCCGTACAATACACTACACATAGTGGAATCCCATTTTCTCTACTAAGCTCTGCACTCTGATAGGTAGGAAGTGTGCCGACATGGTGACTCGGTCGACAATCATCCAAATCAAGTCGGGACCCCTGGGTGTAGGTGGAATTCTTATCATAAATTCCATGGATATACCATCTCACTTCCACTATGGGACCTCTAATGGATGAACCAAGTCTTATAGTACCTATTGCTCCACCTTCACTTGCTGAAAAGTGAGGAATCGAGAGATATACTCTGCTACAACCTTTTTCATACCTTTCCACCAGGGCTATCATCGAAGGTCTTGGAACATCTTCACCTCTCCTGGATGTACTGAAAATGGGGATGTCTGTAACTCCCTCAACACTTCTTCTAAAGTGAAAATGGTACTATAGTACATCCACTGAAGAGGATGATGTGCTCACCACCTACAGAAAATCAATTAGGTGTCTGCCATTTGGATATCTGAGCATGTTGGGTCTTGCAGTTAGTGTCCCCATGTTTTTTCTTTCTGACTCGCTGAAGAAGTGGGGGAGTGAATGTAAGGGAATGAAGAAAATATGCTCCATCTCCATCCAAAAAGGATATCTGTAATGCGCCACCTACTCCCTCGCCTCTCCTAGAATCTATATTCCAGATATCCTGTTGAGTGAATCTGCTACAACATTCTCCATTCCAAGATTATAGACTATCTCGAAGTCATAGTCCTAGAGGAACTCAATCCATCGTCGTTGTCTCAAGATCATGTCCTTTTAAGAGAAGATATACCTAAGACTCTTGTGATCAGAGCACACGGTAAAAAGTTCCCCCATCAGATAGTGTCACCACTTCTTCAAGTCAAATACCATTGCTGCTAACTCCAGTTCATGGGTAGCATAGTTATTCTCATGCTATCTCAGCTGTCGATAACCATATGTGATCACTTCTTTCACTTAAATTAGGACACACCTGAGTATGGTCCCTGATGAGTCGAGGTAGACTACATACCCTATGCCTTCCTCTGGAAGCCTCAAGATGGGGGCACTAGTTATCCTCTGCCTCAGCTCTAAAAGGATTTGAAGGCATCTCTCTGACCACATAAAGGGTTTCCCTTCTTCGTCAAGGATAATAGTGGTGCTTCAACACTTGAGAAGTCTTGAACGAATCTCTGGTTGTATCCAGCCAAACTAAGGAATCTTCGTACCTCCATCACACTTCTAGGTGGCTCCCAAGCTAGTAGCGCCTCTATATTTGCTGGATCCACTGAAACTCCATCTTCCGAGATGACATGTCCTAGAAAGTGAACCTCCCAGATCCAGAACTGGAACTTCAAAAGCTTAACATAATGTTTGTGCTCTCGGAGTGTGTCCAGTACTACCCAAAAATGGTAGGCATGCTCCTCCTCAGTAATGTAGTAGATCAGAATGTCGTTGATGAAGTCAATGACAATGCGATTGAGGTAAGTCTGGAAAATTCTGTTCATGAGACCCCTGAACACTGTAGGAGCATTGATTTTGATGAAAGGCCTAACCAATAACTCGTAGTGACTGTACCAACATATGAAAGTTGTCTTCTGAACATCCTCTTCTCAAACTCTTAGCTCGTGATAGCCTGATTTTAGGTCTATCTTCGAGAACCATCGCGAGTCCATCAAATGATAAAAGAGGTTTTAAATCCTCGAGAGTGGGTACTTTTTCTTCATGGTAAACTGGTTTAGGCAATGGTAGTCAACACAAAGTCTCAAACTCCCATCCGCCTTCTTGGAGAACTGAATCGGAGCTCTTTGGGATAAACATTGTGTCATATGAATCCCTTCCCCTACAAGTCCTCTTTTTTTACCCATAGCTCGCGAAGATATATGGTAGCCATCCGATACACTGTTATAGATATCGGTTCCATCCTGGGGTACAAGTCAATTTAGAAATCCACCTCCTAACGAGGAGGTAGAACTAGGACATCATCAATTAAAACATCCACATACTGGTCCACCACTATATGATTTCTTGGATTCTTCACATCAAGTGGTCAGAGGGTAAGGCATGCAAAGTGATGAGTGATCGGCTGAACCCACCTCCGAGTAAGTCCGCCATGAGCTGCAAAGGCTCCCTTCTCACTGGTGAAGGTAAACCTGGTCTCATCCATGCGGAGACAACACACTTTTCACCTAATACAGTAAATCCGAGCATGAACTGTAGATAACCAGCCCATACCAAAGATGACGTCATAAGGCCTCGACACCACTATGAGGAGATCCCAACTGAAGCTCTCGCCTCCTAGAGTAAGTTTACACTGCCGACACTAGTGCGTAATCATCGAGTCTACTCCCGTTGGATTCTCTAGGAGTAAGGATCAATCAAAAAACTCCATCAGAATATTCGAGATCCGATTGAGGGCACTGGAATTGAAAGAGTGACTGGATCCTGTGTTTATAAGAACTACAGCTAAGGTGGAGTAGACATAGAATTTACCTCGATTCATCTGCAGAGCACCATGATCATATTCCTTAGCTTCCTGGAGAAGAGCTCTCATATTTCCATATACTCACTGCGGCCAGGGTGGACCTTTTAGTGGTGGTGGAAGTAACACCTCAAAACATCACCCACGACCAGTTACACAACTATCTCCTCTTCTACGTCCTCTTATGCCATGTGGATTGCCTCGATCAAATCTCTGCTTCTGCGTTGGTGTCCATCATCTTTCTAATGATCATCTGATCGGTGGGTCAGACAGTTACAAGCCATGTTACCCTGGCCATTTCATGAGAAACACTACCCACTCATGGAATGTATGTCTCCGCCCCTGGTGCCCCTAATAACTGATCATGAGTCATTCGGTCGTCCACCCATGGGTCTGGTCGTCTTGGACCTCTACGACATCTATCTACTGCCAGCTATAGAAGACTCTGCTGCATGTCAGCTAGTGGTGGATCTTGTTTCCAGAGACTGCTCAGCAAAGAAACTCTCCACTAATAGGGCTCGCTCCAACACCCCTGCATGCGTCAATATTCTGAGGGAGATCATCGAACAATGTTCTTTTGAGGTAGTAGCCTCACATAATACATTTAATGGTTGATATGTGTAGAAACAATGTTGTTTATAAAACATTGTGGGATACCCAATTTTAAATATATAATTAAATTAAAATAAAATAAATTAAAATTAAAAACAAAAATCCACCAATCCTTCCCTTAAATTTCAACTCACCCCTCCCAGGGGTTCGTCCTTTGATACATGATTCCTATCCTCGATTTGTCACATTTTTTTTCTATTTCTACTGAATCCTTCATGATTCTCCTTCATATTGATGATGTAAAGAATTATCTATATGTTTCCTCCCTCACACTAGACGATTTTAGTATATAAATCACACTACATTGCTCAGATGAACCAATTGATTTGGGTTATTGTGTGATTATATTTTCCTTCCAGTGTTATGGTACACGGAACATCAATCAGGACTCCCTTGGTTGTGTTATAGAAATTTCCACGAAAGTTGAGATTATTTTTTATTATACATTCCACTTATGTTGATTTAATGTATGGTTTTTCTTCCATTATTTTTTTTCATTCAATTATTATTTGGGGATTTTGTGAAATATATTTTCCTAGTATTTTTTATTTTAGGTTTGTTAGACCTTACCACATTAATTTCAAATTCATAATAAGGTTGTAGTATGATTGCATCCTCATTGATGGTTTGATATCACCAACATATGTATGTATCAATATATATATATATATATATATATATATATATATTCCATGTACGTGTTCTGTCATGGAATGGTTAAATATGTCAATTAGATCTAGAATATATATATATATATATTAATTTATATATTAATGTATGTGTGTGAGAGTGGGTTACAACAGTTCATAGTTTGAAAGCATCAAGAACTGAAGTGTTCATCATGGTTGTAATATGTGGTAGGGTCCCCTCCATTCCCATGTAATATTATTAATTAATTTTTTAATAAAATAACTCACTATTCTAATTTTATTAGTATATATTTATGGTTTTTATTAAATGCTTCAGTGATATAATTAGTGAAATGATTAAATTTTATTAATGGTTATTTGATAAGATATGTCAAGATTTTATAATAAAACCCCCCAACAGAGGAGAGATGAATTCAAGATAAAAAATTAGTGATTTAATATTATGATTTCTTTATTTATTTCCTTGATGTAAAACACTACCTTTTTTATGTTAAGAAATGACTTTCCTCTTTTTGCAGATAGCATTTTTTCCTTGATGAGGTGGTTTTAGATATCTGATAGACATACGAATGATATAGAATTTATTTCCTAGGTAGTTTATTCAACTCGAGACTCACCATGAGGTTTTGGTCTTGTGAGAATTCAAATAGATGTTGCAATTACTTAATGTTGGGTATGTTTTGAATAGTTATTTGGGTTTAATTGGGCGGAAAAAATTAAATAGTGCCACACATTGAATGTAATGACCATAACACTTGAACCTTAAACAAAATTTCCATGTGTAAGAAAATTTTATGATATGTTCTTGACTAGGAAGCCTTGAGTGAATGTTTAGCCATGATAAATTTCATTCCATGTAATAAATTAATTAATGAAAATGATCCATGAAATTAAATGGATGGTGGAAAATGAGATGAATGAGAGTCCCATGCCTTGTGCAATTAAATTAAATGGGATCAAGAAAATGATAATGTTTTGATTATAATGATTAAGATAGGTTTACTTTTGTAAAAATATGAACATTTCCAATTACATGTCAATGATTTGGGTTAATGGGATGCATGAGATGTTATTTCCTCATGCAATGCATGCCTTGAAGCACTACACCATAATTGAATGTGAAGGCCAAGAGATATTAATGGATCATGGAAAAAGGATATGGTTAGACTCTGAGGGATCCCCTAGAAATGGATTGTTGTTGTACATCACAATCCATCTTTATTTATTTGTAATGTGTGAATTCCAAGTGATAGGGATGAATATTTGTATAGGGTTAGGGGTAGAAACCAATAGATCCCTAGGAATTAGATGAAAGTGGAATTTCCCCATCCACCTGACCATAATTATGATTCCCGATAATCAAGATACTAAGGGATAATGGACTAGAGTTAGGAGAGAACCATGTGAGATCCCCTATAATTTCATGGGGGATGTATTCTCTCTTCCACCACACCATTATTCTAATTCTTGGATTGCTAGAGACTATGTTCCCTTGGACCTTGATTAGGGGTAAACCGTAAGAGAAACAACGGAATTGGATAGTTGTGGAATGCCTTGATCCACCCAAAAATATGTTTATATATTTATATACAACCCTATAATATATTTAATAATTTGGATGAATTGGTCAAACATTCCATCCTTGGGTGATTTAGGTATCACCATCAAGTGACCCTTCAAAACCTGGACTGGTGTTTTTTTTATTCTTTAATTTTTCTATTCTTTTACACCTACACACATTCTAATTTATATTACACTAGGTTGGGATTGACATCATGAGTTCTAGCCTGTTGTGATTTTCTTCATGCTACCTTCCATGTTAACCATGGTGCCTGAGAAAAATTTCTTATTCATAAAACTATATACCAATTCTATTGCTTGCTGTCATGTTTTGGTACGTAGAGTTCATGGAAAAGGATCAATATGAGGCTCGAGATGCACATTATGATTTCTCATGTGTATTTTATATATTTTCATTATTATTTTACATTACCAAAAACTAGGGATGCACATTATGATTTCTCAGGTTGTGTTCGAGTCGCATCGGTGAGTTCTCTCTTCTACTAGAACCTCATTTCAGGATTCTTATTCTTTTCCATGTTATCGTGTGTTGACCATTTTAGATGTTTTCATAGATCTATGGAGTTATAAAGAGATTCATGATTTGAGGTTAATGTATATTGATCTCATAACCCCGAGGTAGGTTGTTTGTGCCGTTCTGTAGGAAGTCCTTTAGTTATATGTGCAATTTTCACAAATACCCATGAACAAGTATTGAAGGATTACCGTTTTAGAACTATTGTTTCAATTTAATGATAGTATGCATGATTTGATTATTATTGATGGTGAAAATATAAAATTTTTGTTCTTTGGACGTATTTACATGCATGTTTTTTCCTGTTTGGACCTTTGGATCCTATTTTCCTGTTAGGCTACTGTAACATTCCCATGCCTAGTATGGTAGGATGGCATGACTATTGTTCTCTTATGCTGATAAGTTGTAGAATGCCTACCATGTAGTTCTTGGGGTTTACATGGGCCATTATGCGATGCTATACTTGTTTGACTTACACAAGGCCATATGAATCTGGTGTATAGACCATATAGAGAATTGACATCGAGGGATTCTCCAGAGTGTCTTTAAAATTATATGATGTGAGACCACAAGAGGAATTGACGTTGACTGCTTCCCCAGATTTTCTGTAGTTCCTTAACATGGGCGATAGGAGGAATTGACATTCACTGATTCCCTAGAGTTCCTTTAGTATGTCACGATACTGTAGGGGGAATTGATTGTGACTACTTCCTTAAAGAGTCTATAATTTAGCTGAACCAAAGGGGTGAAAGTGTGTGTGCTGCTTAGAGGGTTTCTAATAATTGATAGGTAGAACCAGGGGGAAAGGATGTGGGTACTTTCAATAGGGTTACCTATTGTGTTAAATGTTTTGATGTTTCATGATGTGTGGTGTTTTTAATGCATAAAATTGTGGATTGATTATTACATAGTGCTTCCATGTTCACTTCTTTCTAGAGTTTTACCTTCCATATAATCACTCACAGTTATGCATAGATCTTCTAGTAGTTTCCTACTAGGATTTAGTCTCACACCCTATTTGGGCCATGCTTTTGGGCCCAAACAGATTATACTATTGCATATAATAACAAAGGAAATCACCCTTCTACTTTAGGTACTTGACTTGCAGTGGAGTTGGAGAGCATGGGACCATGCTTAGGCTTGGAATGATACAGATATATTTATATGTTTCTCATATAATTTTGTTTAGTACTGGTTGTATTCAACATTGTGACTTGTTTCGCTATTTTCCTAGACATATGTACCATGAATCATTTTATATATGTGTGCTTCAATTGTTTAATATCTCGATCATATGTTGTTTACTATTGTTGGATATTTATTACGTTTACTAATGGATATTTGTTTCCCTTCCATTGTGTTACTCTTCCGATATGGGCATAGTTTCCCCACTATCACACCCAAGGCCCTCACTGCTAGTCGGCAACCTCTAGAGTTCGGGGAAATGCACTTGAGGCCATGTGATGAACTCAGTACAGGGCGCCTCTATGTGGAATTCTGAACCTGAACATTAAAAAGTGGTATCATAGGATTCTTTTCATTTTTGACTTACTATTTAGAGCCTATAGCCAGGGATAAGACGGAATAGGTACATTGTAATAAGCTATGCCAAGGAGTAGCTAACCCATGTTCATGGAAAATCTAATTTACCTTGTTATTTAAATTTTTATGGTTTTTCAATATAACAGTTGATTTTATTTCACCTTTGGGTAATTCACATGTATTGTGATGTTAATGTTGATATTAATATAGTTATATTTTTGTTGAAACCTGATGAGATTAGGGTATTCCTTCTCATGAATCCTATAGGCACTTATTAGAAATCACATGTCATGCATTCCTGCCATTCCATCTAGGATGCATTAGCGACTGCATGTTGTTGTGATAGATGTTTTGTAGAATATGCATGCTATTTGTGAAATATTCCTTAATAGAAAAACCTTATGTTTGATAGGGTATTGAATTTAAGGTTCTATTTAAATGAACTCCAAACTTTGGATCATGAGGTGTTATGGGACCTCATGGACTAGAATTTGGTGGATCATTGCATTGTTCTCTAGATAACTTGTTTAAGGTGCCAAACATTGATTTTCTGGGAGTATGGGCCCTCAAAATTCGTAATTTGGCAATTTCCATGCTTGTTCCAGTGTTTTTTGGGTTCTGTAGTAGTTTCTGAGGCTCACGGTCTGGAAAAACATATAATACACTACATGTAATGTTATGTACATGGGAGGTGTTCTTCTTTTTGGGATGAAACAATTTTTCTTAAGTACACGCCATGTAATTTATGTAAACGATGTGTAGTCTCTGACCATGTCATAGTTCGTGTGGGTAGAGACAACGGATGGGAATATTCTGGTGGAAACACATCATTTCCTCATTGAAAACACGATGTAGTCTAATCAAAGAACCCGACGGTGTAGCTAACAACTTGGGTCCATGGAGTCTCTTATTCTACACAATGTGTCTACCTTGAATAGGACATGTAGTCTGACCCAAGTACTCATCCGAGTCACGAACAACACAGGTCGATGTTATCCTTTCTCATACATGTTGTGCCTATCTAGAACATGTCGTGTAGTGTGAGACATGTGTCAGGTCGTGTCACTAACAACATGATCCAGGTGAAGCTTGTCAAGTACAGACCATGTCTACCTTGAACACGCCATGTGGCCTTGTATTAGGAGGGCCATGTTGCTTAATCATGTAGATGGAATCACGAATGGGAAGATGATTCAAGTATATGCCGTGTGTTAAGACAACACGTTGTGGGTTAGGGGTGTTACACGACCAGTTTAGGTAGGAGTACTACGCCCATGTAAATGACTTTAGGGATCAAACTGTATTGGAATTGTACACGCCTTGTATCCATGTTTTGTAACACATGAATGCTTTCTCCCTCTTGTTCTCTTTTTACACTCCTAGTTTTCATTCCTTGATAATCATGATCTAAGGTGTGCGCTTGACCATGGTGAGTCTGGCCACCCAGACATCCTCCGGCTCTCTGCCTCTTATAGGGAAGTGATCAGATGCCAGAAATGTGTGATCAGGGACTTCCAACAGATCCTCAGGTTTGTTCAGTCTTGGAACCAGCAGTTATACCTATTACTAGTGTTGATGCTCAATTCAAGGAAGGCTTCATGAAAATGATGCAGACCTTCACGAGAGCGCCTCCCCCTGCCCCGTCGATGGCTGATTTGACATGGGTATTCCAACGTCATCATCCTACCAAATTATCTGGGGATAGAGGACCACAGGCTGCAGAGTAATGGCTATAATCCATGCTCATGATCTATGAGCATATAAAGATGCCTCCAAATAGGAGAGTCAAGATTGCTTCCTATATGATGCGGTATTACACCAAGAGACTGTGGGCTCTGATATCATAGGTGGTTCATCTGTAGGTTGTGGCTTGGGAGGAGTTCCAGCACATCTTCTATGACTACCTCTATCCAGAGACCCTAATGGCTGACTGAGCCTAGGATTTTATGACCATTGAGTAGGGTACCTTATTTGTTATGGAGTATTCCTCTCGTTTCACCGAGCTTCATCGTTTCACACCCATCCTGGTATGATAAGGTTTATTTCTGAAAAGGATGTTTGAGGATAGCCTCAGACATGACATCTTCTCTTAGGTGACTATCATCAGGTTGACTTCCATCGCTTCAATCGTTAACCAGGAACTGATCCTGGAGTGGAATATGAGGGAATCCAGACTTGTGAGCTAGGGTGGCTAGACATCCAGAGATAGTGTTTCACCAGGTGATAGCCGGAAGTGCCATAGGGATACAACATAGGGAGATCTGAGTAGACTAGATGCATCTTCTAGTAGGCAGGTGGTGTGTTATTAGTGTGAGAGATTTGGGAATATGAGGCCATTGTACCAGAGAGACCCAGTGGAGTGCCGATCATGCAACATGTTTGGACACCATCATCATTTCTGTCAGGTCTTCTCACCAGCAGACGATGACTAGGGTTCATCTATAAATCCTCGACCATAAGCAGCTCCACTAATTTCTCACCAGTCTTGGAACTGGAGTTCTTCTGGCCATTTAGGCCGAGGTGGAGGTCACAACTACGGTAGTCAGTCACCAGGCCACTAATGAAAATATGGTAGATCAGCTCATAGTAGTCAGGCAGGGTCACAGGGCCACGGAGCTGGCCAGACTTTTGTAGTGGAGCAGACCCATCAGGAGCAGGTTCCCGGCCCCGATAACAGTTCGAGGTATGATCCTAGTTGCCTTAGTTTTATCTTCAGCTCTTTTAGATATTGGTGCTACACATATCATTATATTTGTCACTATTGTGGATATCCTTGGGCTCTTCATCTTTTCTTCTTCCAATGTTTTGACACTAGACACTTTGTTGGGAACAAGAACATCTAACGAATGTTAGTTCTAGGAGCGCCATATTTAGGTTTGTGGGTGTCACATCCTTTGTGATCATTATGTTCTAGATATGACAGTCTATAATGTCATTCTCAGAATGGGCTGGCTAGTTCCCTTGCAGGCAGTCGTCGACAGTTATCGCCGCAAGGTGAGTTTCATATCACCAGAGGGTAGATATTTTCTTCATAAGGGTGAGTGGGATGTCTAGGTGAGCATATAGGGTCCATAGTATCATGGGTTGAGAGTAGTCACATGCCAAATTGCAAGTCTTTATCTGGATGACCAGGGGCTTCACAGTTAGACTGTTCTCCATTTTGGATCATTTCAGAGATGTATTTCTAGAGGACATTTCATGTTTTCCTCTAGAGTGTGAGGTATACTTTTCTATTTATCTTGTTCCAGGGGAGGAACCGGTGTCCATTCCTCCTTATTGGATGTCTACACCAGAGTTGCATGAGATCATGAAACAGTTGGTGGAGTTGCAGGGAAAGGGTTCTGTCTGACCCAGTACTTCGCCTTGGGGTTTTCCAATCCTATTTTCAATGAAGGAAGATGGTAACCTTTGGCTTTTTGTAGCTTATAGGAAGTTTAAAAATATGATGATCAAGAACCGATTTCCCATGCATAGTATTGATGATCTCTTTGATCATCTTTGAGGAGCCCAGGTGTTCGAGAAGATTCATTTGATGTATGGTTATCATCAGATTAAGTTTAGACCATCTTATATAACTCTCATAGCCTTCCAGAGTAGGTATGTTCTATATGAGTATATGGTAATGTTGTTCGGTCTCAAGAACGTTCCTGCAGTTTTCCTGGTACTTATGAATCGAGTGTTCCATCCATAACTGGATTCCTTCATGGATGTTTTCAAGGATGATATCTTGGTGTACTATCACACTCGACACAACCATTCTACCAATCTTGAAATCATTTTCAGTACACTGACGGATAATTAGTTATATGTTAAGCTCTCGAAGTGCCACTTTTGGATGGATCAGATTCACTTCATGTGTCATGTTATCATAGAGGCAGGAGTATCAGTAAACTACGAGAAAGTGAGATTTGTAGTTTCCTTGGGGCAGCCGAAGAATGTATTTGAGGTGCAGAGTTTTCTACTGCAGGCTGGATACTACAGACGTTTCATATTGGACTTTTCACACTTAGAAACACCATTGATGAGCCTGACTAAGAAGGATGCTAAGTTATTATGGTTAGATCCTTGTGAGTCAGCCTTTTAGGAGATGAAAGATAGGTTTACTTAAACACTGATACTAGCTTGACAGGGACCGACAAGAGATTGAATGTTTATTGTTATGCTTTAGGTAGCGGTCTTGGAGTTGTCCTCATGTAGGGGGATGGAGTCGTTGTGTACGGGTCTCAGCAGGTGATCCAACATGAGAGGAATTACCCGACAGAAGATATGGATTTGGAAGCTATTTTTCAAGCCTTATGTTGATGGAGACATTATCTTCTGGGAGAGCACTTTGTGGTTTTGACCGGCCACAAGTGTCTCATGTACATCTTCACTCAGAGTGATCTGATCTGGAGACAGTGCAAGTGGTTTGAGTACCTACAGTCCTTTGACATTGAGTTTGCCTATATTACTAGGAAAGGCAATGCAATGGCTACTGCGTTGAGCATGAGGACTCAGATAAAGGATGTTCAGGACACCAGTAGCGAGTGGCATCTTATGGGTATGTACTCTGATATAAATTTAAAGGTTCATGACAGACATGGGCAGAATTTTCATTCTTCTATAGCTATTATCTCTACACATAATGATCGATTACGAATGATGCAGCTATCAAATTATAAAGGCCTAGTCCTACAAGAAAGTGTGTGAGGAGAGGACCCTATCCCTAGCATGAGAAAATGAGGGGATGATAACTTTAATTTCTAGGGACGTGTATGGGTTCCAGCAGATATATGTGAGGAGTAGATGCATGAATTTCATTAATCAGTTTGGGAAGTTCATCTTGGTGTCATCAAGATGTATCATGATCTACACCATCAGAATTGGTGGCCAGATATGAAGAGGGTTGTTTCAAGTTTATCCATGAGGTGTTCTACTTGTCAGATAGTGAATGCGGAGCATTAGTTACCAGCATGTCTTCTACAATAGTTAACCATTTTTTAGTGGAAGTGGAATGATGTCACGATGGACACCGTGACCGGTTTTCCGAGGACTCCTTGAGGGAATGGCGTGGTTTGGGTTGTCATTTATAGACTCACGGAGGGTGCACATTTCTTGTGGATCATGGAGACCTTCAGTGTTGATGAGATGGGACGGTTGTACATCTAAGAGATTGTATGTCTTCATGGAGTTCCACACTCCATTGATTCATATAGGGATTCAAGTTTTACTTCTCAGGTTTAGAAGGGGTTTCAGAAGGCTTTGGGTACATAAGTACTTTTGAGTATAGCTCACCATCCGCAGACTGATGGCATGTCCAATCGTACGATTTAGGTGCTCTAGGACATGCCCCGAAAATGAATTCTATATTTTGGAGGTTCTTCGGAGAAGCATATAATTCTTGAGGATTTTTAATACAACAATAGTTTTCAAGAAACTATTCAAATGGAACCTTATAGGGCTTTGTACGGTAGGCCATGCCGATCAACTTTATGTTTGATGGAGGCAGGAGAGGCAGATTTGCTGGGACCTCATCTTGTTTAGGAGACCACAGAATAGATAGAGTTCATTCGGAAGAGGATAGTTACTGTATAGTGTCTACAAAAGTTGTATGCTGATCAGCGGAGATGACCTCTGGGGCTCGAGGTCAGGGGTTAGTTTTTCCTACGAGTCACACCGATGTTGGGTCACAAGAGGACTAGGAGAAAGGGTAATCTTTCACCGAGTTTTGTGGGGCTGTTTGAGGTGCTGGAGAGAGTGGGGTCAGTTGCCTATCGGTTGTAGTTATCTCAGAGGTACAGAGACATGCACTACATATTCTATGTTTCCTATCATTGACGTTACTTTTCAGACCCATCTCATGTCTTCCAACCTGAGGAGGTTGAGCTCGAAGTGGATTCTTCATTTAAGGAGAATCCTATCTGGATTGTGGACTACAATGAAAAGGTTCTCTATGGTCTATTGATTCCCTTGGTACAAGTATTGTGTCAGCACGAGCGGATGCAGGATGAGACTTGTGGGAGGGAGGCCGATGTACAAGCTCAGTGTCCAGAACTGTTTAGGGTTTCTTCTTCTATGTCGCTCTAGTGAAATTCGGGAATAAATTTCTTTAATGGGGAAATTTATAATAACCGGGACCTCATTTTCAGTAATATTTTTCTTTTTCCTAGTGTTCTTGTGAAAATAGGGGTTTTTAGAAATTTTTTGAGTACATGGCGTGTACATTATGAGAACACAACATGTACTCGGTTACATCGGGTAGCCGTGTGCTGGCCGTGTAGAGGCCTTGCACATGGCCATGTGTGATGACATAGAGGTCACCAAATGGGAAGTATCGAAAGAGTAAGTACAAGCTGTGTAATAAAAAATTACCCACTGTTTATTTTGTTTTTATTTCATTAAATGCACCGGGGCAACGTCTAACAGACAGAACTCACTTCTTTTCGGTTCTGTTCGTCTGAGAGCACTGAGCAGTCATGGATATTCGATGATCCCCCGACACTCTATCCTTCCTCTCAATCGAACACCATAAGTTGCATTGGAATCGTATCAGTGAGTTCTCTCTTCTTATGGAACCTGTTTTTATGATTCCTCTTCTTTTAGTAGTTATCGTGGGTTGAACGTTTTAGACGTTTTCTAAGATCCATGGAGTTATAATGAGATTCATTCTTCGAGGTTAACATATATTGATATCCTAACACCAATGTAGGTTTTTTGTGTCCTTATTTATGAATTTCTTGAGTTATATATGCAATTTTCCCAAATACCCATGAACATGGTATTGTGTGTTTACCGTTTTAGCACTATAGTTTTTCTGCTATGCTGGTTTTCCTGAGTAGATGATTATTGGTTGTGAATAGGGTGAATGAGGCCATAGTTTCCCCTCTATCACACCCAAGGCCCTCTCTTCTAGTCGATAGCCTCTAGCATTCGGGGAAATGCACTTGAGGCTATGGGACCTACCGGGTACGGGGTTCCTCTGGGTGGCTTCCAGATCCGGGATGTTAGAATGATGTATTGTGACATTGGTATAAATTTTAAAATCTATTTAGTTTTAATATGAAAATAAACTATATAAATGATTAAATGTTCAACCGGACCCAATTGGATAAAATGAGGAAATGTTTTTTTTGATGTCCATGTTGAGTGTTTGCAAACATGAAATGTGATAAAATACTAATGTATTTCATTCTACATAACCTATATTATCTAAATGGAAGATTTTTAGGTTGACTTCTCTAAATAAAATAAATATTTTATGATACAATTCATAGAAATGATTATATATAAAACCTTAATAAATAATTTTAATATGAGGTCTAATACAACATCCATGTTAAGTATTAAAATGATTTCTGGAATTTCTTATTAATCATTATTAATGTTATAAGGTAAAATGTGAACAAATATAAAGGGATTGTAGTGATGTCTTCTATTTCAGACCACCATTAACAGGTAGATATGTCTTCTTTGATTTGCCTTCGAATGGAAGCATGCATAATTTATGTAGGCGTTATTTATTTTATCAAATTATTATATTATAATCTTTTGAACCTAGAGACTTCTTATAGAATGAATCAGTGTTATGATTTCTATTTGTTCTAAAAAATGGGATAGACCATGGTAGGTATCACCCTTATATCTTGTTTCCATTCCTGTATTATGATATTTGTAATGTTTGGGGTTGTTAGGGTGGTATTATCCCTAGTATGACATTCAATTTACAATGAAAACCTTGCTCAAATGTGTTTTTATGTTTTAATTGACCTTGTTATGGGCTTGAGCATTAGGTAATTATCAGTTTCAGCATGTTAGACATTCCTCAAGAATGTTCAGCTACTTCATTGGGTGTTTGACACCCTTCATTTTATATTGGTTGAGTGAATTGATATACTTGGTACCATTGAGTGTAAAATTTTGGTAACAAACTAGTTGAGTTTGGTTATATTGTATAACCATGTTCTTTCACTATAGTCAGGGGTTATGTTCATAGTAGAGAGACCTAAGTATTTCATAATCATTATTGTCCTAATTCTCGGGTTTATATTCAGAATACATGATTGTTTTTACCCACCAGACTCTTTTTTCATTCCTTGTATGGTTTGATGTACTGATCATGGTTTTGAGGAGCATGGAATGTATCCTAGGGTGTTTTAATCAATAATTTTTATGAGAAAATAGTCTACTTTTCTCTAATTGATTAGGATACTCCCATGGTGGGGAGAATCATGTCTGTTCTAGTTTATGTTCCCTTCCACATAGAAGGATACATAATCAAGGCCTTTGGACGATGGTATGTTTTTTCATGAATTCCATTACCGCTTCTGAGTTTTAAATACATTACAATGGTTTCATGATAACACAACATGTCTTATTATTGGATTTAGTTGTATACATTAAGAAAAAATTTGATCATAGATAATCATCGATGGTTTGGTATGAACAAATGGGACGCCACAGGTTATAAAGGTGTCATGGTTCGGGTGTTGATGCATTGGTAGGTGAACCAATGATCCATATATGATTTTGACCAATGATAGTTTGACTGTATTTAATTCCAATTTTTAGGTATGATTAACTAGAACTATTAAATCCCCTTATTGTGATATATTTATAGTTGATAATTCCATCAATATTGATATCATCCTAGATACACAAATAAAGTGTCGATTTTATTCCACACCAAAGTTTTAATGTTTTTTATATTTTTGTGTGTTTATTTTTTGAGATTAACAATAGATGCATGATTTCAGTCATTTATTGTTCATGATCATCAAGGAATGTTAGGTGTCTACTTTAGATAAAATGTTCATGGTGAGTATGATATTCCTTGGGTAAAGGCATCACAATACATATTATAATATGGTGAATTAATAAGTCATGCCTCTTCTTTAATAGTTAGGTGATGTAGCCTTCCTCTATTCTCCTCTTGCTTATCGTTGATAGCCATTGATAGACTATTCTCCGGCACATCAGTAGTTTGGGAGGAGAGAATTTGTTTTCAATCAGTGCCATTATTGTACATCTATCTTGACCATGGTTGTATGGTCGATATGGTTCGACCACTTTAAAATATTTTTGGAATCATGTGATATGAATCATTAGAACGTTAGAGTACTTATTATAAATAAATCATGATGGTGTGTTAAACACTAGCTTGTAATTGGCCACCTATAATTAATGCATATGGTGGGAAGTAACTTCGTCCGTAATCTAAATGAGACACTGAATATATCATATCTTTGGGTAATCATTCATATGTAAAAGCCTTTTCTGTTTTTCTATTTGGAATTCACATTGGATCGATTCTTAATGGCTTAAATTCCATGTTTTTTTGACGTATATAAAGGCCCGAGAATTTTTTCATGTGCGTTAAGGATTTTCGGGGGTTCTTGACGAAGAAAACCCATGTTATGAAATGATATAGAGGGCACATAGTTTGCCTAAAACCATACGACCTTATTTAGGAAACATTTAAGACTTGTGGAGATGATGAAAAAAAGATCTAACATTCAATGCACATCATTCCAAACCATGTTCCTTGCATGTAATGTGTGATTTGGTGGTTGTATCATCAAACTATACACCACATGGTTTGCAAACAGGTTGGAAAACATACAATTTACCCTATATTAAAAATTAATTAAAAATAAATTAAATTTAAAATAAAATAAATTTATATACACACCCTCACACATCTATCCCAAAAATTGCTACACAAAACTCCCCAAGTGTTCCATAATCAACACATGATGCCCCTCCTCAAAACATCATTTAGTTTCAAATTTCCACCATATCCATCACGATTCTCATATTTTATTGATGGGTTACGGTGATCTCCTTCTATTTCATCCCTTTCACCGTCCGATTTTGGTCTCTCAATAACCCTACATGGCTTAGCCCAAACTAGTGTTTTCGGCTACATCGTTTATCAGTTTTTAATGGGTGTTAGGGTATGTGAAATGTCTATCGGCACTCCCTTATACATATTCTAGTGATTTCTGCTGATGTAGACATGGTTTGGGTAGATTAGTCTATCGACGTCATTTTGGACTAAGACTTTTCTTATATTCTTATTACCGATCACTTAAAAAATTTGTTATTTGGGGTTGATGGGTTTTTATTATTTATATTTTTTGAGGATTGTTGGTCCATGAAGAATTAATTTTCTGTTCTTAATAATGTTGATTTATGTTTTGATCATCTTTGAAGGACTGTGATCACATATTTATATAGGTATGGATAAATATATCTTATATATAAATGATCCCTCCTCGTGCAGGTAATTACATATATTGGATTAAGGATATATATATGACTATATGTGCTTGCGAATGGGTTTCATCAACTCATATTTAGAATTCTTCAAGAGACAAACTGTTGTTCTCGGTTTCAATCTAAGGTAGGGTCCCTTGCATGGCCGCATAATAATCTCAATGTGTTAATTAATTAATTACTGAATTTTCATATAAAATTATTAATGTAGTATGTTTTTTATTAAATTATTCAATGATAATGTTGGTGAAATACTTAAATGTGATAAACGGTTGTTTGATAAGATATGTTACGTTTTTATAATAAAAACCCTCCAACATAGGTTCACTGAATTCATGTGAAAATTAATTGATTTAATTTTATGATTTCCTACGTTATTTCAATGATGATATGTTTGATAAATAGAACATTGATTGTTTGCCATTTGAAAATAAAAATTTGTTCCCATATTTTGGTAAGTAGAATGTTATGCCTCTTTGTTATTGTTTTAGATATCAGATTGACTTCTCAAAGAAATATCAGGTGTTTCCTATGTATTTTATAAAACCCAATACAATATAAGGTCATTTTGGCTTATGAGGCATGAAATGGAATTTTCCATGACTTGAGAAATGATATGTTTTCATTATGTCTATAATGTCATTTTAGGACGGATTAAATGAGATAGTCCCACCAATTGAATGGAATGACTGTGAATATTGAACCTTCAAAAATATTGATTTATTGTTGGAAAATTTGGTTAGATGACACTGATTAGGATACCTAGAATGAATGGTTTATCTATGATAAACTTCTTACCTTGTATTAAATGGAATTGACTTAAAATATTCTTTTAATGAAATAAACCACCAATAAAGAGAATTATGTGTCTCTCTAGGCACATATAATTAAATTCAATTCGATAAATTACATGTTAATGTTTTGATTTGAATGCTTATTTCAGTTTTCATTATGTTTAAATGTGAAGATGAACATTTATATGTGATTGAGTTGGGTTAATGGGATGCATGATAGGTAAATTCCCTATGCATTCTTTACTTTGAATTATTACTCCACATAGTCAACCGGATGCTAATAGACAGAAATGTATCATGAACTATGTATAAGGGTAGATCCTAAGATATCCCTTGTAATATTATGGAAGTGGTACGTCCCGATTCACCAAAAAATAATTCTTGTGTGAAAATTCCAGGAGACGGTGATTGCTATTAGTATTGGGTTAGGCGATGATCGTGAGAGATCTCATGGAATTGGATGACAATGTTATGCCCTGATCCACCAAAACATAATGATGATGCTTGAAGGTCATGAGACTAAGGGCTCCTAGACCTGGTTTATGGGTGAACCATGATAGATCACATATAATTGGATAATAGTGGTATATACCAATCTACCCCAACCTGAATCCAATTATTTCAAGAAAATAGACTAAAAGATATTGGATCATGGATATAGGTAGACAATGGGAGATCCCTTGTAATTGGATAGTAGTCATAAGTCCTATTCCACACCAACATATATATACATATATAGGTACTATATACATAAGGTTGATATGATCTGACATACCATCAATGGATAAAGTATGTATCACAATCAAGAGTTTTCTAAAACCTGGACTAGTGATTATTGATTCATTCAATATTGTTTTTATTAGACTATACATTAGAACTATCAAATTTATATTAAAACCGATTGGGATTGACACTGTGGGTACCATTTTATTGATATTTTATCTCACACCCTCCTTGTGTACCCCTGGTGACTAAATAGACTCTATTTTTTACAAGATTGTGGACCCTAGATGATTGATTATTTTTAGTATGCCTATACCTGGAGTTATAATAAAAGAATTGACCAGAATCTTAGGTTGATCATGGATATTTTATCTAGGGGTTTTCATCCTTTAGATTATTATTTTGTTTGTATCATAATGCCTAAAATGTTTTTTTATTATATTCCATCTAGTATTATTACCATGTTATGTATTCATCTTTTGTATAAATTGGAATTAGCCACATTTGATTATTTATATAAGAATATAACATTATATTTATTAATATATATATTAACAACATCCAATGTTTATTTTTATTTAATATGTTATACTTCTATTCAACTCAAATAAGAGGGTATATTACCTCATCTATAACCTCTCGAGAACCCAATTGCTGGTCAGCAGCCTATAGCATCTGATGGGATGGGCTTGAGGGAATGTGGCACATTAGTACAGATACTATTATTATGTTATGATAGATTGTGATGATACAAAAATCTTATAAAACCTATAGGATAATGTGCATAGTGAGACAATTGATAATGGGAATGAGTAGGGGCAGCAAATAGTTATTCAAAATTATGCAGAAGACCTGGAGTATCAACTTTACATCAGATAGTTTTATTTGGCTTGGTCGGTTAAAAAAATACTTACCATGTGATTAATACATGAATTTTTCATCCTTGAGGAATTGGAAGGCACATAGTTTAAATATGTTTTTCTTATCATTGTGATTAAACCATGTGCAGTCAAAAAAATAGACGCTAAAAAGTAGATCAAGGACGTAATTGTGTTTTTCAACTTTTATTCATTAAAACAATCATTAATCTATATTTTATACTATCAATTTTTTAAGAACCTCTCCCTGTAATATTATAAGTTATCCAGAGGAATTTCATTTTGCGTTGAAGCTTAATTATCGAATTAAGTCGTCATGTGAAGTGGGTTATGGTGGTTTCCATTTTATATACTTCTATATCTCTCTCTCGGTCTAATAGATATACAACTTATGTTGATATATATATGATATTGAATTCTAAATTTGATTATATTGGGTTTTTTTATGATTTAAAAAAGATATAATGTGGTTTTTTGGAGTTTCAAAATAGTGTCACTGGTGTTTCTATTTCATTTTTCGTTTTTATCATAAAATATGAGGTTGGAGGATTCACTATCGATTAATCTATTAATAAAAGGATATCATAGTTTGAAATTGAATAAATTTATTTTAATTTATTTTGAAAATGGTGTTAAAAGAATTAATAAATCCATTTTTAGTGATAGTTTTAGTATTTTTTGGAATTGTATATTTTTTATGCATGTACATTAGTAAATGTTTTTAAAATAACTAATTTAAAATGGGTTTTCAGATACATATATGATAAAAAATTCAATAAATTTTTTTCTATTGAAATATGTTTTGTAATTGACATGATTTTCATTGAAATTGATCTGTGAATTAAAATTTTTTTGTTATGTTTGTAGTTGATTTGGTTCTGGGAATAGTTGGTGGTGTGTTTTCATATTTCATTATAAGTTTTGGTTGAATTGTGACATTTTTCTTATTTCAAATTATTTAATGGCATAAGATATTTAATTACCTTCTGATGATTTAATAGATCAATGAGAAACTACTCACAAGTATGGAACTGTCATAACGAAGTATGAATGTGTAGATGTGTGGAAATCTAGATATGAGACATGGAATGGTTTATGGCAAGAATAAAAAGATATAATAGTTCTGAGAACAATTTTTGTATATTTATGAAAAATGGGTTTACTTTGAAGAATTTTTTTTTATAGTTAGTTTTTCTTGATAAATTGTTTCATGTAGTTTTATACAAATATTTTTATATAAATAGTTTTATATTTTTTTATAAAATGATCAAACAAATTTTTCATAGTGTTTTAAATAGGGAAGTCATTGGGGAAATTCTAAAGAGATTCATTAGTCACCCCTACTCTAGGTTTTTAGGGAATTTTCATATGTTTTTTATTCAGACATGTGAAAAGGTAAATTATCACACATCATTGGAACTACATCATGATACACGGGTGGTTTTTTGGGGTTGGAGCACAGAGTATGTTCGGAGGTTTGGAGTGTCTTGTTAGAGCCTTGAGTTTTTCCATCTTATGTTTATGTTGGTATTGTTCTCTTTCGTTGTGGTAGTTGGTTTTAAATTTCTTTTGATAAATGAAAAGATTAGATGTATTTTATAGGTATTTCGATTCATATAGTTGTTTTTGTAATGGTTTGTTTGGATAATTGTTTTTATTTCAAAGGGAAAATTTTACCCCACATATATTGAATCCCTACAGCATTTATTACAATCATTTAGTGTATTGGGGATATCTGTAAGGTCATGTAACATCTTTCCACCTTCTACGACCAATGAGGTGGATAGGTATGTGACAATATACCATTTCATATATAATAATACAATAACTGTGATAAAATTAATTTATTTTTCATAAATATAAAATAAAATATAAATTATATTTTATAACTAATGATTCATTTTTTTAATAAATCTTAATACGCAAATTCTCACCCAATGATATAAATTTGAGTTGAGTAATTAATTTTTGTTATGATCTTTTATAATTTTTATAATTAAATTTATAATATTCTTAATGTATTTCATTAAATTTTTTAGAATTTCGTTTTTTGAAAAAAATAAATATAATATAGTATTTTTTTGTTGAAAAAAATTATTATCCTAATATATTTGTGTAATATTATCTAAACCATTTAAATTAATTTCATAATTTCAATATAAATTTTCAACATTTAATAAAATGTAATATGCATATCAAAATCACAGTCATTGAATATGGTATAATTTATAGAAATATATCATTATTAAAAATGTTGGAAACCAATAATTTTCCCTCAAAATTGGTCAGCATGATTATTTATTATTACTCCAATCATTTAACATGAATATTCATTGTTTTATCGTATCATAAATCCCACAATTTAATTATTTTTCCAAGAGATTTCATATTCATTAATAGATCTAGAGATGATAATGTGTTTTGGATTTATATAAATAGTGATTTCTATATTTTGGAACATAATATGAATTCTATGCGGTTATATCCATTCTATTTAAAACCTATCATCAATTAAATTTAAATAAATTATTATTATACTTTCATAAATAATATTTTGAAAACGTAATCATGGGATTCAAAAATATTATAAAATCTAATTTCTATTATCAATTTTTAATTATTTAATGAAAATAGAAAAATTATGTTCATATAAAATATATTAGTTTGTTGGTTGAACTAGATATAAAAAAACGACGCTGAAAATTTTTGGTTGGATTATCTGTGTTCCTTACATGAAATCATGTTTAATCCCCACATTAGTAGTTTTAGTTTCATCGAAATTAAATTATTACCATTACCATGTATATTTATGATATCATTTTTTATTTTTCGAAATAATATTTGAGAATTGAAGTTGAAAATACCCATTTTCATATTTTGGAAAACGACTAATAAGTAGTAAATTATGATGATCATTATTTACCAACATATGTATAACAATGATATTTATTTTCCTCAATATTTTTTCTTAACGTATAAATTTTAAACAAAAAAAAAATTTCTTAATAAATTGATATATTTCTTCAAAAACCAACACATTTATAAATTAATTTCTATTTTAATTAATATGTTCATTATTACGTAATGTAGTTATAGAAAAATGATTCACTAAAAATCATTCTACTTTATTAAAAAATATTAAAGATTCCCATAAAGTTTTTCCCATACATAATATGACAATATGAATCATATCTATTGATCTTATAGAAATCCCATACCATCAATTATAATCAATATATATTATGGGTTATGAGAAATTATAATTGACATATATAGATGAGTCGATAACCTTGACTAGTACTGTAATACTTAAGAAATAAAATTTTTTATTGATTCTATGGGTGATAACATCATAAGGATATAACTATAACTAGGCCATTCTAAGACTCATCAAATTAAACATAAAAAACATCAATTACATAATAATTTAAAAAATATTGAAAACACAACCAAATCCATTTGTTCAACCCTCGTCACAAAAGTACCACCATCACACACCTTACCCATATGAGTGTATACTGGTCTAATAAGGGGATATGTATCCATATCATTCTAGAAAGAATTATTATTTTTTTATGAAAATAATTATTATATTTATTGATTTATCATCATAACTGTATATATATTAATATGATTATATAATGGTTTTTATAAAAATAGTGTTTCTATAGGTACAAACTAAAAACTTATATTTGGAAAATATATTTTTTCAATTAAAATAATATTTTTTATAAATTAAATATTTTTTCAAATAGTTTTTTATTTTCTTTAAATTTTCAAAGCACATAATATTTGTTGACAAATAAATGTTTATTAATGTCAATAAATGCCATTTTAATTTTTATAACGATCAGAAATATATTTGTGTTCTACCAAATTATATTTTCTAGTAAAAATAATTTTCTTAAAATGATAAATTCATATATATAAATAACAATTTATTAAAAGTAAATATTATTTATTAAATTAGTGTATTGAAATTATTCAATAGTTATTGTTTCATTAACCTTTGATATTGTAGATTTTTTTAGTATAAATTATTTATGGTCGACATATATTGTATGGACTAAGATAATAATGTTTTTATACATTTAAAATAACAAAATAAACATCAATTTGGTAGAAAATATGTGAAAAAACTCTTTTGTGGTTTTGGTATTATATTAATTAGTTATTTTAATTTTAAATCCTATTTTCAAAAATTAATAAATAATTCCCTTAAATTTTGAAATAAATTCCAACCCTACATCAAATTCATCTTCTCTCAAAATTTAGTGTGTTTGAATATAATATTTAAACCCATCTATAATATCCTCCAAGGGTTGTCCCAATATTTTATGATTTTACAACACTTATTTTGGAATTAATCTCCATATATATGTAATCATATTCATTTTCGACATCATTTTAACAGTTATTTATTGTAAATCCTTCTTAATATCAGTTAAAAATTTATTAATATGTTTAAAAATATAAATTCTATGTTTAATTATTAAAATATTAATTTTCCTCTCACATTATAACCTTTTCACAACTCATTACAAACATAAAACAATGGATTATCTCCTATTTATTTTAATTCATGGACATTAATTATGATAATCTTATTGATTTCTAATTTTTCTTATTTAAATGTATATTTCAAAAACCCATATTTAATTACTCAAATCCTCAAAAGATATTATATATATTTTCTTTCATTAATATAATAAACCATTACTAGTTGTCAAAGAGATCAAATATTTGATTTTGTAGAAGTAGTAATAAAAAATCATTAGTAACCTTCTAATCATAAGAATCTATATATCTAAAAAATGCTATTGAGATTCTATAATGAAATAATTTATTACAGTATTCAGGATCAAATATGATTCACCTATTAGAAATATGATTCAACCTCATATTCAAATCATCAAATCACCAAATGATATTATATATTTGTTGTTTCATTAAAATAATACACCATTACTAGTTGATGATGAGATCAAATATTTGATCCTCGAGAAGTCCTAATAAACAATCATTAGTAACATTCCAAACCCAATAATCTATATATCTTAAAAATGTTAATGGGATTCTCTAATGAAATCATTGATTACACCTTTCAGGATCAAATATGATTCACCTATTAGAAATATCCTGACCTATAATCATCACATATCATATCCAAAACAGACAACTTAAAATCATTCCAAACATATAATGTTCTCTTGTGGATCATATAATTTTATTCAAATGGTCTATGTGCTTATCTATTAAGAACAAGTACATCATAATATCATCTATGAAAAAAACAAAAAATGTGTTCAAGAACCTAATAAATATTTAGTTATTCCAATCCATGGATACCATAAGTGAATTAGTCAGTTTGATTGGAATAAACAATAAAAAATATTCTCATATTGACTCTTGAATACTATCTTCAGTATATAATCTTCTATAAATATCATCTGGTGGAACCCCAATAGTATTCCAACCATAGAAAATCAATGATCCCCCATCAACTGATAAAAATTATTATTAATTTTGGGTATATGATATTTGTTCTTAATAATCATAAAATTCAATATCTGATAGTAAATAAAATGTGTACGACTATTATCTACCTTAATAGAAATGAGTACATGGGAAGTCAATGGGGAAATACTAGGATATATATATTCATTCACATCTAGATCTAGAAGATGAAAATTATGTTCCACCATCTCAAAAAGTTTCATTTGATCAGATAACATAGAAATGAGAATTGGTCTACGTAACAGGTCGATAGTATACTTATCCTCTCTTGATGATAGAAATTTTGAATATAATTTGGAAATAACTCAGGGTAGGCATAAACATCAGCATGTATCTAGATTCCAAAAAATATGTCAACTACATGAATTAAAATTCCTATCAATGTTAATGATATTAAATCAAAATAACTAACAAATGGCCTCCCCTTCCCAATCTAGAATACCGCTATCCTTGAAAAAATTGACTAACCCCACCACTGGATAAGTGCTGTATCTGATGGTTATAATAGTTAAATTAGGAATATATTCTATTCATCTAATCCAAGGAAATGATAATGTAAATAATTTCATGATCATGCACTATAAAGTCTCGAACCACCTAAAAGTCTTCTATAAGAATACGAAAAAAATGAAAATTAAATAATATTTCAGACCACATTCCCAAATGTGAGTAAATATCCATCAAGAACAACATATTCATTAAATAAAAACAGAACAAGTTAACCAAAACGAACTATATAAAAGAATTATTATCAGTATTATCCAACATAGATAAAACCATAAAAGGAAATATGAGTATATTACCTATAATAATAGTCATACCTACGTTAGATTACCATAGTGGAACAATTGGATATATAAATCTATCGGATCATCGACCCTTAAAATTCAAAATGTCATGACAATGATACCCACCAACCTATGAAGACTCAACTTGAACCTATAATGCCTTGGTGAATGTGGATACCACCTTACTGGCATGGGATATCTCATCACATAAAATCTTTAATGTCTATATCTCCTACAAATATGATTAATTATTTTATCATCAATATAGTAATACATTCTATTAATATTCTTCCCACACTAGTATAAAATTAAATATTAATTCCCTATAGAAGCACTGAAAATGAGTCCAATAAAAAAATAACCACCCATAGAATTAATTTTTCAACCATTTGATGCAACAAAAATAATTAATGAACCCACTAAATCTCCAAACAACACTGTACTTCAAACTATTTCAACCCCATTGAATAATATTTTACCAAATACCTTCATAGAGATTAGAAGGAAAATATAACAGTCATCAACTGAACATAATCCCTCATCCCTACCTCGACACTCCAATCCATCAGGTAAACATTAGAGACAGGATCTGGTGACTGATGCACCCACTCAACAAAGTGGGTTGAGTACCCTAAAGTATAATTCAATGCCATACAAACTTCCATAAACACCATAGTATTTTCCACACAGAAATTTTAAGGATATAATTGATTATTGAAGATCATTTTAAATGAAATCTTGGTAAATCCTTCATGCATAATAAGATTCACTATCGATTACCCCCATCATTAATCAGTTCCATCATGCACATTGTGGAATAACCCAAATGTGATTACATATGAATATTCATAAATTGAATGATCCTTTCATTATACTCAAGCCACTTCATTGACTATTGTGTTACTTTTCCCCAGTGGAAGTTAGGTGGATGCTACATTGTAAATTATGAACATTGATCCACTTCCCATATAATTTTTTATATGCACACTAAACCCAGAGTCTATGAGATAAAATTTATTTCATTAACCCATGAAGGGTCCATTAGAGAATCTATATATGGAAAATACCTTGTGACCTCCGTTAAGTAATATGGAAGATCAATTATAGTATTCTTTGTTGATTACACATAATAAAACATCTAATACTCTATGATAAAATTCTCAAACCATTTAACAAAAAACAATATTCCAATCCCACTCTTTAAAATAATAATAATTTAAAGTATTTATGAATTGTAAAATAGTAGGTTGTGTTTTTGAAAGGATCATGTAGGCATATATAAACTCCCCATATCATTTACTGAATTGATTTTAATAAAACCATTTCCGTAGAAATTATTGAAATGTTAATTTAAATGAAATCCCCATAAATTTCATTAAAATTAACCTAAATACGTGGTCTCTGAATTAGTAATTGTTTTCGAAAACCAGGGAAAATAATATTTTTTAACGGGAGTGAGATGGCTATGCAAATTTTTGACAAATACTGCAATAATTATGATAATCCTACAATAGTCTACCAAGATCACTAAACTAACTTAGGCAGTTCTCACAAATATACGTATGAGTAACATCCTTTGTTACCAAATAATAACAGACAACTTGGGGTCAATGAGACATGTTACCCAAGAAATACCATGACGGTGTGGCCTAAAAAAATGAAAATAAAACTATTATTGTATATAAGATAAAACATAAAAAATTATATTAATTTTTTTAAAAAATAGAGATAAAAATAATCCAAACATGATAATCTATAAAAAGTACAATTCGAGACAGTAAATCGTCATTTGACACAACTTCACATCCAACTATCCCAAACAGAACAACAATGAAAATAGATGCTTGTATTCTACAGAATGATATACCCTTTATATAAATCCTACAAATCAAGGTCTACATACACCCATAAAATATATAGTGTGTGAGATACATATCCTTTTATAATACCACCAAAATACATATAGAAGCTCTAATAATAAGAATAAAATAGTTCTATTTTAAATCATAATGGTTTCACAAAAAGTTTTAAAATAAAATAATTTTCAAACAATCCATTAGTTGTAAATATTTACATGGTCTATTTCCAATTCCATAAATAACTTGCTAATGATACATATACATAATTATACATGTGATAAAATATCCATGAAATAATTAATCACATAAAAATACTAGATGAAAACAATGATTTTACCATCCACGATCTATCACACGGGACAATAAGTGTTAGCCACTCACAATCCTAACAAGACATAATATGGGATCCAACTTAGATCATGTCCCAAAATAGACCATCAACATATATGATGTTACCTTATACTAGTGTCATACACATTATGGATACTTGTGTCTATAACTTAATTTACACAATGTTTCTATCTTGATAATTTGTTGGTCAATTTATATCTTAAAAACAAAGATAAAAATTTAAAAAAAATCACATCAATTTTAATATATTTCAATGTTTAAAAGAACATTAATTCATTCCATATAAATGAAATATAATTTTCAATGAAAAAACCATTTTCAATAGTGAATCCATTTCCTTTTCAATTTCAACACATGAATTTTAATTTAAAATATTCAGGATTACATATGATTAATAAAAAATCCGTGAAATTAAAATAATTGAATCATTCCACAAACCTAAATATTTTCTATAACCAAACCTCCATTATAAAAACAGATTTGAAATTTTATGATATGCCATCATAAGACAAGAAATGACCATAGGTTAGAGTGATGAAACTCTTAGAAAACTAATCAATCACCAAATGAATTAATATAGATAGAAGAAACAAATCACATTGGGTAAGAGATAATATTGAGTGGGGAAAGTTGATGAAACCAATGATCCCTTAAGAACCCACATGACACTATATAAAATTCAAATCATGGAATTATATGGTTTAAAATATTTTACACAACTTGAATCCATTTCTTTTTTCATTACACATAAAAATATGTCACCTTTTAAATTAAAAATTTGATATTCATGTTACAGGATGTGTACCCATAAAATGATATTTAAAAGATAATGTTGTCTATTCAAATCATGGGATGTTTTCTATGAAATATTCACATCATGTTATCCTATTAAACATTATATTACTAATAAATCACATAGTAGAAACTGCAGTTTCATGCTAGGAATCCAACAAATCCATGACATCTCTATTACATGTCTCCTTACAATTCATTATTGGTAACAAACTCTAAATGATAAAATGAAAACAAAATCAAACATTAGATAATTTTTGATTGAAAGGTAACCATGAATCACATACCATATCAGAAAGGGTTATATGTTTTAATGTAATTATTTTCAATATTATTTTATGAATGAGGTGCTTTTGTTAAAAAAAATTACAATTTATTTAAAATGTAATCTTACAAGAGTATAAAAGATGTGATTATATTATAATATTTCACATTATGTGGGTGAAATCCATTAGGAAGATCATCCAATCATATTGAGTCTGGACCCACTCCATTATTAGCAAGTCTATCATCATTTAACTTCTCATCATGATATTTATGTGTTGTAATTTTTATGATGTGTTGGAGTGAACTGATACATTCCACACAATTAGTAGTAATTGACCAAGATAGATGTTCCACACCATTCAAAATTTCATGAAAATGGTGGTCATTTCACTTTCAATCCATATGTAGTTCCAACCTTGTTTCTTGGCAAGTGAGATAACATGAATGATGCTCATATTTTTAACTTCCATGGAGGAGTCAGTACCACATCCTTGAATGATGTAACCATGGATCTGACCAATATGATTCCTGATGATGGAACCTTATCTTATGGTTCCCGAGATTCCATTAGAATGGCCATCAAAATTATTCAGAATATAAATAGAAGGTGGATGTTTCCAAAAAACATCAAACATGTTCCGCAGTTGGAAAAAATTTCCAGAAACCTATTGTTTTTGCAAGTTCATAATGTATGTTACAGTGTTGATAAAATATATCGTCTGAAGAAAATCAGGTACACGAATATTGATTAGGATCCATATATAATCTACATTATTTTTGAGTGAAAATTTAATTTATATGATAACATTTCTATCATACTAGATCACATGACGAAGATATAAAAAACATCAATTTTTTTTTTCTAATCAGGTTGTTTCTATAGATCAAATTCATTCCTTTCATAATACAAAATATCAGTTCTCATTTTCCATATGGATATTTTCTATAGAAAACTAACAATGTTATACATTTTTTTGAAAACTAATTTTTCAATCATAAAAATGTTTTAAAAAATAATGAATCATTCCAATAAATTTAGATGATATTTTTAATTTCTTAATGATGATTATTTTTTTACAATTAAATTTAATTGTATTATTATTTTAATTTTATACATAAGGATCTTATTAAATTACAATAAAAATATAAAAATATTATTTTATACAAAAATTTATTTTATATAATTTTTCAGAACCATGAATGATTTATTATTTGATGCTACATTAATATATTTACAGTCATATATTTAATTGAAGTTTATTTTATAATGTTTTGGAATTTTTTATATTTTAAACAAGTGAGTCAAAAGATAAAAGGGTATCATACCATGTTATATTCCATGTAATCATTGCAATTCATGTTAGTTTATTATAATATCATTCGAAAATTCATAAACAAAAATTGGGGTATGATTTGAGGATACCATCCTTATTTATTTTCTAAATGGTTCTTTATTATTTATATTACATGTTTATGAATCTCATTTATTTTCAATGTGTTATACTATGATTAAGTTTTTCAAGATCTAGGAAACATGTTTCCACGGATTTTCTTATTATATATGATGAATGATTTCTGATCATATATCACAGTTAATAATTGATTTTGTTCTTATAATAGGTGGTCTTGGAATTTTAAATCATTAAACCACAAAGGGTTATGATCATTATTTCATGAGATAATAAGTATGTGAATGGAGAGGGAACCTAGTTAAACAAGGGACATTATCTACTGTGATTTTGTAAGGAGTTATCATAGACAACAGAGATGAAGAAATTTAGAGTGAACCAAAACCTCTATTATAGTATTAATTGTGAGACATGATTATGTAAATTATTTTTATGGTTACCTTTATTCCCTAATAATATGTCTTAGGCAAATGTTTTCATCTTAGTGATAAGATAATTTGATTCATGTGTAATTCATGTCGTCTGACTACAAAGGTTGATTCCATGATCCAATATAATGATCTATAATATGATGGGAATTTTTTAAAAAATTTATGACCATTTTTTATGGCCTAATTATTTTTATACAATTTTGATCATTGATAACGCCATTATACATCATTAATAACTATATCTCCTTCGTTGATCTAATGTTTCTTATTCCTAGGTAATAAATAAATTTTGATAGTTTTAGTTTCCTAAAAATGAAACATGTTATAATGAAATTAGTGGGATATGATGTATATATCTAATGAATGAGTTTCCATGTATGTATATTTTCACTGAAAAAAATCTATATGATTGTGTCTTAGATTGTACTATTTATTTCCAAAAATATTCATATATTTGAATTTAATTTCAATTTATGAAATATATGGGGAATTATATTTATAATAAGATAATTTTTAGATATCATTTTAAATAATAGTGTTATATATTTATGGAGATGCATTGGAAACAGGGTTTTTATTGGATAGAATAATATTTTATGATAAATAAATGTGTTTTTCTATCCTAGAAAAGAATCTGCATTTTGATAATAAATGTGGGTGTATATTAGGAATAATTGAATCAAGGTGAAACAAAACAAAATTGAATTGTTTAATTATATTATTCACATCATTGTGATTATTGTTTTTTATTCTCTAACTAGACACCTTGTTTGATACTCCTAGTGTAATATAATAAGATTATAAAAGTATTATATTATGTTAAATAGTATATATGACACATAAAACTGATATTCAATGTAGTATAAAATATTATCATATTATTTTTACCAAAATAAAATTTTTATATATTCAAATAATGAGTTGTATTAACAAAATGTTCATAAATTCAAATGATTTGATTAACTCATAGTAAACTATCACCATGTTCATGTTATAAGAATTTTATTATTTAAAAATAACTATTCATATGATATAAATTTTTATATCTTTTTCATAAAAATTATAATTAATTTTCGAAACATTTTAAAATTATATTTAATAAATATGTTAACAATTTTCAAAACATCATATAAAAAAATAACATATGGTGAATGTTGTAATTTTTTAATGAAAAGTTTTATTTATAATTAATTATGAATAACAAGACTTTTTTATTTAATTTTGTATTATACTACTTACTAAAATAATATTTTTGGATGGTAGCTAATTTAATTAGTTTCTTTTTATTACTAGTATTCTATTTATAAACATACGAATTATTTTTTTACATTATATTTGATTAAATCATTGTTTATTTAAATTGATTTTTTTAGAATTACTATTTTAGTAGCCTTTTAACAGTTTAGTTATAAATTTTATCCATCCAAATTCATGTTATTTATTTTGAAAAACTTATTCCATATATTTAATAATTATGTAATAATCTAGTAAAATATTTCTTATATTTATATCATTTTAAATAGTATCCTATGTATTTTTTACCAGAATAAAGGGAAAATAAATTCATTAATGTTATCAATAAAATGATATGTACTAGAAAATTATTCTAAAATATTACATATTTTTATTATATGAGTCCATTTCATCCAAAATCATCCATGATTCATGTATATGTAATTTTTTTATATGATTATGAATTTGTTGATATTTTATTTAAATGTATATAAAAAATAATACACATCAGTTTTTTACGAACTATAATATTAAAAACATGAGGATAAGAGTATTAAATGTATTTTTATAAATAGTAAATTTAATGATAAATTTTATTACCTTATTCATGGTAATTTTATCAATTTTTAGTGAAGATAAAAGTAACCTAAATTTTCAGATAAGACATATGATGTAATTATTCAATTAATAGAGAATGAAAATAAATGATATTAAATGAGTTTAAATGTAGTGTAATTTGATTGAATAAATGATATTAAATAATTTTATTGATTAAAAAAATAATTTTGGTGTGTTATATAAAATTATATTTAATTCTATTTTTTTATTGTAGTTTTAAAATTCAAAACAAATTAATAGTTCAAAAATTGATATTAATGATATTTTATAATAAATGATATAATATTAAATCATTTAAAATTATTAAAATTATTTTTTTATAAAATTGATATGGATATGATTTATAACATAAATAGTTCTCCATTTATTGGCTTGTTTAAAATTTATAGTAACTATATTAACCCATTATGTATTAAATTTTAATGATATGATCGTAATGCTGAAAAGGGTTAACAAAGCGTTAAACCCTAATGATAAGGTTTAATATGTGATAAAGGCATGTACATATGAATTTGAACTAGATACATTATACCTAACATCATCTATTATTATATTATTAGAGATTTTTTTCATTTGGAGTTAAAAATTAATTTATATTAATTTAATATTTTATTATAATCCCAGAGTGGACCTCCCATGTCTTAAATAGGATAACCAATATTCTCATTTCATCAAAAATAAATATCCTTTTGGATCATCTAATAATTTTCAAAATCAACTCTTAAAAACCGACCCTATTTTTATTGAAATTACATATTTCATGATAAAAATATTAGAGGTCTGGCGGTGCAAATAAAAAATGAATGATTGAGGATGAGGTATATAGTTTAACATAATGTTTTTGATTTTTTCTTTCTGATCCTATGTTGGTTAATCTTCAGTCAAGATTATATAATTAAATGAGTATCTGACTTATATTTGGATGTTATTATATTAATATCATAACCACTATCCACATTCAACATTCATTAAATGAAAAAGTAATCCATCATTTTTTATATGAAAGAATATAACCTCACGAACCTATGTAATTATTTTTCCATCACCACCTCTCGTAGATGGTGAGATGTATAGAATTAATTTATATATATATATTTTTTATTTTTTTTCATTATAATATATAATTTATTTTATTAACATTGAATTCACTATGGAATGATTGAATCTTTTGTATGTTAGAGAAAAAAATAACCTCCATGATGTGATGTGATTTATTATTCTCAACCACATCATATTGGAAATAAATATTATAATTTTAAAATAAATAATATTGTATTTAAAATATCATGATCATTATTTAATGATAAAATTATTCCAATTTCATTTTCCATAATGATTGTTATAAAAACGAAATTTTACTCATACATATATAAGACCAAACGTCTCTATGAATGTTACATTTATAATTTATTATAAAAACAATCATTGTTTTTAATTAATTTATAAATTATATATATAAATCATAATTAATGTATAATTATTATTATGTATATGAGGGACTAATTACCTCATTTCCCATATTCAACACACCGATTTCAATTCTATCATATGAGTTGAATATCCAAATGGATAACTTATAAATTAGTAATTGTTTAATTGATTATAAGATGTTAAAATATTATATAAATTTTCTAAATAACATGAGAACTTGTTTTACGGAAGGTTAATAATTAGAAAAATGTTTTTATATAGCTATTAATGGAATGTACATAATGAGATGAACTCAAATTAAATTGATCTAATTATAAAAACTAATATTTTAACATTTATTTTATAACTCTTTTTATCATAAAACCTTATTTTTATTATATTTTTTTCATAGAATTATGTATAAAATGTAGAATAATTATTAAGAAAATATTATTTATTTTTGAAACATTATTTCAATGTATTTCAGGAGGAATCAATATATTTATGTTTTCAAACTTTTTCATAAAATACAAATAGAATGATATAATCTTTAGTTTGTGTGGAAAATGACTATTCCATTATCGATGAACAGTTTTTGATGTTTAGAGTACATATTTATATTTCATTTTTTTTCAAAAATAATATTATTTTTATGTATTCTTTTTAAAAATGGGGATGTTGTTGATAATAATAATTTAATATTAAATATGGTTCTTCTTATAATTTTAAAATAATTTTTAATGGATTCTATAATAAAAGTGAAATCATTATATTTATTAATCATGATATGATATATGATAATTAAATTTATACAAAAACAATGCTTGATATATAATATACAATAGGATGAACACCATTGTATCTCAGGATTTAGCATTATATTTCTTATATAAAGGGTTATCCCAATTATAGCTCTATATTGAATTTGATAAAGCTACAAAGGTAATCGGTTAGAATTCACTGATTTCATTATGTGAATTTACTATGATGGTTATTTGATGTATAAACATGATGGTTATTTCATTTGATAACATGATTTTTACTACTTGTATAATGGTGATGGTTATTTCAAGAGTAACTATGATCGTTAATACATGTGTAGCTATGGTGGATACAACAGTTGTAACCTTGACGATTTCTCCATATGAAGTAGTGATATAAAAATGATGCCTCATGTTATATATACGAACTATTTATTCATGATATGTTTTTTAAGAAAAATTATATTGTTTTCAAGGTATTCTATGAAATATATTTTTAATGATATTTATTTTCAACGTATATTAGGAGAAAATTACACCTAGATAATAATTTTGTGATGAATTAATTATCACATTAAATAAAACATATTGGTTATATATTTCTATAAATATTTATTATTTAATTATTAGTTAAATTTATTTTGTATATAAAGTGGTTTTATGGGTGAACAATATTTCTTTTTATCCTAAATATTAATTTTAAAATGTAAATTTTTATAATTTTTCATTGAAAAATTAGTTTCAATCATTATTCATTTCATATTTCAATGAAGATATTTTGGTTCTAATCAATTGATATTTCTTGAAAAGTATTATTAGGTATAAGGATGAGGTAAAGGTAAAAATTATGAAGATTTTTTATTTAAATAAATAATTACTATGTTACGAGTTTTGTTTCATGGTAGAAATTGATAAAGAGTTAAAGTTTAAAATTTGTAATATATGGATTGTTATGTAAGAGTAATAGTGTAACTATGAGAAATACTAAAAATAAAATGTATTTTGTAATGTAAAAAATTGATATATAATGACTTACATTGGGTCCCTATAGAAGGTATTAGAGCAGGGTATATATTTTTTATAGTTTAGAATTTTATTTAAACATAATTTAAAAGCACTATATATCCCACATTAGTATTATGTTCTGTAGATTTATTGTTAATTTGGAAATTTATAAAAAAAAATTAAAAGACCATGATTAAAAGTATCTTACTCTTTATCATCCACATAAAATGGTTTATGTTGATTTTTTAAGTATTATCATAAAAAAAATTTCGTTTAGTAAACACATTGATCATGATTAAAACCATATAAAAATGGATGTGTAGTAAAATATACTACTTTTCAGAATGACCAACTGAATGGAATGGGATGTTTAGTGTAATGAATTATTTTACGAATGAATCAAATCAGATAGAAGTAAAGATACGTGGACGTTCATGGGAAAAATATAATATAGTTAATGTTATTTAATGGAATATGTGCCATGATTGTGGAAATAAACATCCTTGAAAATGTATTAGAAGAGTGAGAAGATGTTTTTGATGTGGTAAAATATTGTAAAACTATTAATTTTCCATCGAAAAATGGATGGGTTCAATAAATTCCAAAAAGAGGAATAATTTACATCCCATATAACCAATTTAATGTTTTAAATGTGGTTAATATGAGAATTGTGAAAATTCATTTCCTTGGGGGAATGCATAATAAATTGGTCATTATTATCATACTTATAATTGACTATCCATGCATAACTCCATTTTTTAGAAGATTAGAAAATTGAAAATGACACATGAATGATATTTGTAATATTATATATTCTATGTTAATATTTTTATTTATAGGGCATGATTTTTATTTTGTTTTGTAAATTAAATATTAATTAATATGTTAGAAAATAATTATTAATGAATGACATTTAATAATTAATGGATCTACATATATTCATTAAAATGTTATGGTATACCAGTATATTGATGGATGATAATATATTCAAACACATATGCACCCATTCTTGAGGTATTATGTTATGATAATAATTTGGGAAATATTTATTTATTTACTGTATATGATTTATGTATATGTAACCCATATGTAATATATGTGGGAAAGTAATTTTAGGAAGACTGTTATTTAATTTTTTTTGATATAATTTTCTTTTTTTGATAACCATTAGGGTTTATATGTGTATTTATATTGAGGTAATATTTGGTGATTACAATGTGGGGGAAATATAATTTATTGTTTGGATAACAATTGTATTAAAAAGTAGTTTAGTGATAGGGATTTTAATGTAATTTTTAAAGATGATAATTTTTTTAGAGTCTTTTATGACTAAGCTAAATAGAATATAATGGTATTTTTTATAGGAATAAAGCTAGAATATAAATTTTTAGGAACATTTGAATTTATAATAGGATTTGGGAGAGTCATGATATTTAAAAAATGAATATTAAATCATTGACTTTATATGACTATTTTATAATATTTTTGGGTCAAACAATATATAAGATTATGATTTAATTTATTGATAAAATTTTTATGAATTTGTGATGAAATAATTTTAATCATTGCAATTCAATCATATTACGAAATATGTTGAAAAAAATTCAAGTTTATATTTTACAGAAAAATTTAGCTTTAACTTCATGAATATTTTTTGAATTGTGGAAATTATGGTTTTATTTATTCTTATAAGGAATTATAAATATTTTAAATTATATTCCTGATTTTTATCAATTGGTTTTCTAGATATTATATAAATATAGTAGGTACATATTATATTTAATTTTGTAGAAGTATATAAACTGATTGATATTGAATTTCACGCAACATGTATCAAACAATTTCATCATTAACATATATATTTTATTAAAAAAATTATATTTTAGAAAAATTCATTAAAGTATTAAATTATAAATATATTATAAATATATTTTGTTATATTTTTATTCTATGTTGTAAAGGAATTCATAAAAACTATGGAAAAAAGAACTGGAAAAAATGTTATCTTTTTAATTTTATTTTTGTTGATTTGATGGTCTCTTAAGCCATTATAGATTAATGATTATGTATTAATTAATTTATATTTTTAAATATTCTTTTTTACATTCTATTAGTCATTGGGTTTTATTTTTTCTTTTCTCTGTCCTTAATTTCAACTACTATAAATTTTTTCTTTCTAGGGAACCGATTTATTTTATATTCTTTATGGTATTTGTATTTTTTATTCCATCGTTTTAGAATGATTTTTATTTACAATTTTGATTGTGTGTATTTACAAAATAGAAATTTCAAATATCAATCAATTCATAAAAACAATAATGTTCAAATTTTGAGTAAGTAATTTACTATAGTGGAGAGAATTTAACATGTTACGATTTTAAAATACTAAAAATATGTTATATTTCATATAATGCATGAAATAATATGTACAAATGAAACATAAAAAATTATTATTTATTTAGAACAGATATAACCAACTCATCGTATTTGAAAGTATGAATTGAATAAATATAATTTTAATAAATACCAATGTATTTATTAATTATAAAAAGATCACTAATTTTTCATTACATAATTTTATTATTAAAAAAAATATTTAATCAAAAAAATTCTTATTAGTAAAATATTAAATTAAATTATATTTATTTTTAGGTATATTATTTGATAAAAATGATATATTTTTTTAAATTAAAAAATTGAAATTAGCTTATGGATAATTTTTCAAAATATTTCTTATATGTTTTATTTTTAATAGAGTAATTAAAAATACAAATGTTTTTATTACCATATATTAATATTTTTACAATATTTTTATTACTTTTAAAATGTAATTAGTTTCTTCTAATTCAATACAATAAAATAATAATTTTTTTGAATTATTTTAATACGTCATTTCAGTATAAAAACATTTTATATTTGAATTAAATTTTCTTGAAACCCCTCAATTCACCTCAATTTTATACATTTATTTTAAATTAAATTTACGCACTTATATGATTTTATTTATTAAATTATGATTCCATATATTTAATGAAGAGGATGAAATTTAGAAAATATGTAGCTTTTATGTTTAGTTAATGTGAATGAAAACATTCTAAAATATTTTTACTACTATAAAGGGGAAATAATTAAATTAAAGGGATAAATAATATTTAAAGGAATAGAAAAAGATCATTAAAATTGGTTTAATTTTTAGTACAATTCAATTGCTTCAATAATCGTGCTGTATTTTGAAATCTGACAATTTCCCCAATTTTCATTATGTTATGAATGATATAATATTTTCTTTATACAAAATTAAATAACTTTACATTACAATTTTTAATAAATGTATTATTTTTATTATGTGGATAATCATAGGAAATCATTTTTAATAACTAGTATTTGAATGTGTATATAATTTATCATCAACATGAGAATTCATCTTTATTTATTATTTTTGAAATAAGTACCTAAAATTATTACCTACTATTGATATACTAATTATTCAATTAATAAAATATAAAATAAAAGGTACTAAGAATAATAAATGATTCAAAATAATTAATACATAATTTGACTCATCAATTATATATATGGAAATGAAAATTTATATATTCATTTCATCTTTATAATTTAATTAAATTTTTTTATTCTAGTTTAAAAAGACGAAATAAATGAATAGTTATAATAATGGAATTTCTAATATTAAATGGTACATAAATTTGTAATAAATGAGTTAAAATAAATAAAAATTTATATTAAAAAAATTAAATTATATTAATTTTTAAAGTATTCATTGTTTATTTTTTGTATCTTTTATGATTTATAGTCACTATGTCACCATCATTATGGTAAATAATTTATATATCACCATAATTGTAAAAATTATTAATCAATGTTCAAATCGAAATGATAAGGGTAATAATATAGTCCAAATAAGTCAAATTCTTTATTGGATGATATAATATACATATAAAATCATAATAACATCTAATAATATAAATTTTTAGCCATTTTTGACAGAAATAATTTATATTAATTTAACATTTTACCAAATATAATGAGGGACACACCCCTCTCTTATAAACGACACTTGCTCAACCCATTTTTTAACACTGTAAAAAAATTCCGACATTTTATAAAAAAATTGCATTCAATTATATCATTCCAAAATAACGTGTCATTATTTTTTTTATAGAACACATATTAAAGGTCATAACATTTGAGAAAATGATATTCTATGATGATGAGGTTTTTCTTTCAATGGAATGGCTTTTTTATTCATTGAAATCCTTAAAATATTCTTAAACCATTCTTTTATAATTAAATTAGTATCACAAAAATAGTAATATGTTTTCATATTAAAATAGTAACCAATACGAATATCCAACCATCAACGAATGCAAGTGAAATCCATCGTTCGAGTTTATAGTGGACTACCGCCTCACGATACTATTTTACTCATTTTCCTTCACTAACATTCATGGATGTTCATAATGATGGAATTATGTATTATATATGAAATTAAAGAAATATTTATCATTATAAAAAGATAAAATATCATTTAAATTTTTTACCTTTCCCTTCACTAATGCATTATAATATTTTTATTCGAACATATCGATTAACCCCTCCCATAAGAGATGTGATTTCTTTTTCATCATCAGATCACATGGATGATATATATAAATGTTTTTAAATAATTACTGGAGAATTAATTATATATTTTTAAATCAATAAATATTAAAATAAAGCATCGCTTCATTAAATAATAATCATTGAAATATTACAATGTCAGTCATGAGTATATATATAGTTTAATCTCCATGATTGTATCATAGTTCAATTTTCATGATGATTGATCTTGACAGGGTTGAATGATAACAATTTAAATATAAAATTTACATCTAAATCAAGATTATTATTCTGAATAAATGTAATAACGACATTATTTACCATATTCAAGTAACCAGTGCAATTTTTTTTACAGAAGTGATAAATAGTATAAAAAAAGTAATTGTAAATTCAATTGGTTGGGAATTTTATTATATCATGTTAACTGATAAAATAAATGAAATAATAAATATTAAGATGTATATATGTAAGTTATATAATTTAAAAAATTTAATTTATAAAAAAAATGAGATTACGTGATGAGTTGGACTTAGAGTATGAGACATTCTATTAAAACCCTCTCTTAAAGTATCGGTTAATAAAATTTTAATTTTATGTCTATGTTAGTTCAAAAAAATATCACTGTATAGAAATGAAAATAAATAAATTATAATTAAATTTTTTCCTTTATTAAATTTTTCATATTTTATTAGAAGGAATTTTTATGGGATTTTTTTTTTCATTAAAAAATACAGAAAGAAAATTATATTTTAATATATGTGTTAAAAAATATCTATCCCCCATTACATTAATGATATTTTAAGATTCTATTATTTGATTTTATGATTTACTTAAATAAAACCCTATATCTCATTATATCTGTATTTTGGTATTTAAAATTTATTTTTAATAGAATATTTTAATATAAAAGGTGAATTTTTTTTCATAAGTGTGTATATGTGTTTTTCTATGGGTTTTTTGAAATAAATTGCCAGAATATAATGAATTACATAAGACATTGTACATATAAAATATATAGGATAAAGAGGTGATCCCATTAATTATTACACGATGTGTTGATCAATATTACATTTCGCGGGTGAGCCCAATAACACATATAGATTTGGTGAGCCACATTACAACTCTTCAATGCATTGGGCAAAGTGTGGGAGTTAATTGATAGGTTTTATCGAAATAAATTTTCATAATTTAAAATGACATTTAATGAAAGTATAATTTTGATGTTAATTTATAGTGTAACTATAATGGTTAATCCAGATATAATTGTGTAAGTAAATTAATCTATTGGTTTTTTATTTCTCCAAGTGTAACCATGATGGTTACTCAATGTGTTACTATGATGGTTACCCATATTTACGTGTGAAATTGAAATGATTCCTCTAGATAACTAATAAATTTACCTGTGTATTATATGATTTTTTCATAACTAATATGCTATTAAAATTATATATTATGGTTTAATTTTTTATGAAAAGTAAATTAAACAACCTATGGGTAAAACATAGAGCATTGTGGGATATTTATTTTTTCCATTTTTTAAAATGAACAATTATAAGATTTATTTTTCCACTATTATGTGTTATGAAATGTTTTATGATTTTATTTTTCAATAGAGTGTGATTTTATGAGTGATAATAAAGTTATATTGAGGTCAACATGTATTTTTAAAAAGGAAACATTTCATAAGTATTAATGGACTAACACATTTCATTAATTCAATTTTATTATATCTATTATTATCCTTTTTTATAATTCATTTTTCATAATTCTATAAAAATTACGATTAGGGATAAAGATGAGGTCAAAGTGAAAATAATAAATATGGTTCATGAATATGAAATATGATTTCTCAAATGTTTTTAAAAGTGAAAAAATTTGATGCTGAATAGTGATGATCACATTATAATAATTGGGGCTTCAGTGTTAATGTTATGACCTAAATCTATGATACTATAAAATATAATGATCATTTGGAAAATATTATGGACATTTATGATGTTTATAGACATGTCCATTTACATGGGATATTTTTTGAAAAATTCATATTTTCATTGGGAACAATTATGAAGGATTTGAATAAATGATAATCATGGATAACCAACGTTAGTATAATTGTGTCATAGTTTTAATATATATTTTAATTACATATACATCGAATAGATTATTATTTTTGATTATTATATTATCAATTAATGGATTTTTAGATAATTTATAGAACTAGTAAGTTTCATGTTAATGATAAAAGTGATTGAAAACTGAACAATTATTCTCATGATAAAGATGGTGAATTCCTATGACAATTCATTATTAGAGATCATGATATGTGAAAAAATATGTAAACATTTATGGGATTCCAAATATTTCAAATTATTGTATTATGGATATCAATTAATGTTCATGTTGTAGTTAATATAGAGGAAATTTATTTTAATATTCATCATGACTTAAATCTAGGAATGGGAACCCCTGAAAAATTCTCATTGGAAAGGAAATATTTTTCCTATATGTATGTTATAGTTATAGAAAAATAAATTATTATTGAATTGAATTTATAATATATATTTATTGAACATGGTAATTATCTAAATCAAAACCATAATATAATGGATTACTCTTAGAACACGTAAAGTAATTTTCTATGTCAATCATTGATGTAGAAATATTAAAGTATTTATTTATTATGAATGATAAAAAATTATTATTTCTTATTATTTTAATTAATGATATTCTAGATATAATATTCATGGAAATTATATTAATTTTTAGTAGTAGTTTTTAATTATTTATTAGAAAGAATATTTTGAATGTTACCAATTAACTATAATGTTAATTTAATGGTAAGTATATATTTAAGAAAGGAAAATAATTGAAAGATATATAGCATTAAAACATGCCCTATTTTTCATTATTTACATTTAGTTTTGATAAATATATGATAAATATTGATGAAAGTAAATAGGATAGTAATGGAAGCTATATAGTTAGTTAGTATTTTTATGACAGTGTCATTTATGTAATCTATGATGATGTTTACAACAATTATAGATTTATGGAAAAAATTAAATAATCTATGATAATATTTTTTTCAATGAAGGATTATATTATTATTTAGAAATTTTATATGTTTTTACTGAGGGAATATACATATTCATGTAATTAGTATGACTTATTAAAATATATGAAAAAGGTATTTTCATGTTTTATGTGATTAATTATAATCTATATTAGGATATCATCATATAATTATGAAATTTGACCATATATATATATAGTTGATTAATTATTTCATAATTTATGGTTATTAGTATTTTAATATCCATTTTGGATGACTGTTATATATAACTATTTATGGAGTGTATTATGTGGAACATTGGTTGTTATGTTTTTGGATTTAGTGATTAAAGTATTATGTGTATCTATATTGGATAACACACTATATCTATTTTGGTTTTGGTAAACATTTAGAGACATATGAAATGAAATATCATTATTTAATTGATCTTATGATCACGTAACTTTTTGTTTTATTTCCTTAGGCATGAAAATAATTCATCATGAATATATAATACATAGAGTTAGATATGAGTAATAAATATAGTGATGAAAAACTAAATCAATATATTATAATTCATAAATTCACATAAATTAGTGGTATCATTTTCTAGTATTTTGAATCACTAAATATATTCCATCATTACTATAATAATAAATTATAATAAATAAATATATCTATTTAGCATCATTTTAAGTAAATTTATTGTCATTACACCCAAAAGTAATTTATGTTTTTGTGGTTGGTAACCTTATCATAAATATATTTACTATCACACTAAACAAATATGTATATGTTTTTTTCTACATGAAGTCAATATTTTATTTCATTACAATGGTTATCCTTATTTTCAAACACAATTCTACTCTATTTCATGTAATCGTTATATTTTCCTCTTTCCATTTTGAATTTAAAACTATTTATCCCAATATATGATATTTGTTTTCAAAAAAAATTATTTTCAATTATAATACATTTTATGATAAAAATATAATCATGAACAACCAATTTAGTATTGTTGTAGTTGAAAATATGACATGCCTAAAATTTAGTTTAATAGAAAATATTGATTGATATTTTTATAAACACGAAACACTGATCTTTAACTGTATCATGATGTTTTATTAATGTATATTTAAAAAATTGTCATTTAATTCATGGCATTGAATATCAGTAACCGAATTATGTAATATATGTATTATTTTCCTATTGAATAAAAATGTATTAATTATGTTTTATAGTGAATGTAGTCAATTTTATAGTGAATCATTTTATGTTTGAAAAATGTGTTTTATTCAAATGTTATTTTAGTTTTTTTTCATCTGAAAGGATTATAATTAATTTCGGGCTATATTAAAAAAATATATCCGAAAATGAGCGTAAATTTTTTAATAATAATTTAAAAATATAATTCATGTGAAATATCATTATTTTTTCAATATTTATTTACATTCTATTGAAAAGTTGAAGAAATTATTTTATTCAATGTACTTCTATTTATTTAGATTGAATGAATTAATTGAAATTCCCCATTATAATTTATATTTATTAATCCCATTATATTATGAAAATTTTAATTTTGAATAATATAATTCTTGAATTTATTTTGTAAATATTCATTGTAATGTATTTTATGATTAATATTGAAATAATTAATTTTTATATATAAGAAAACCATTCTGTCATAGAATGAATTCTAATGAATTATATATTTTTTTTTCTAAAGTAAAATAATTCATTTATATGAAATTAAAAAAATAATATTGATTAAATATATTGATTCATAAAAATTAATTTTATCTAGTATGGAAATCATTACATATAATGATAATAAATACCAAAAAATGAAAAATTCCTTATAATTGTTTTTTTTTAAAACTGGTCCACATAGTGGATGTGTGGTAAAGAAATTAAATTACTTTGGAATAATGGAACCATATTTTTTGGGGTTTATTGATTTAATCTATGAGACAACCTATTCTAATAAATATATATTTAAAATTTATGTTATTATTTTCATTATAGTCAATGGTTTATTTATTTGTGTAATGATCTATACTGAACATTTAGTTTTAATATTAAATTTATGATATTAATTTATTTTTACATATGAATGTTTATTAAATATTATTATTACCATATCATGTGCTGAAAATACTATAATTTTTATAAATAAGAAGAATATATTTTCATCATTTTATTACACTTCATTATTATTAGAATCTGATTTCTATCATTCAGGAAAAGAAATTCATCCTTAATAGATATATTTTTGAGAGAAATATTATATTGTGGTGACAATTTATAAATGGATAAATTTTACTATTGAATTTACTTTATGTCATAATCATTTAGTCTAGATGATCGTCATGTTCCTCAACTATATGAAATCGATCATGGAATAAAAAACAATCATATCAATTCCATTTATAATTAATTGATTTTATTATTAATACCATATTGATTTTTTGCTTGCCATTAACATTTTCATGAATTATTTTATTAATAATTGCCATCAAATGGATATTATATCAACCTCCACATAATAATTTTCACTTCCATCTATTTCCAATGTCTCTAAATAGATTCCTCTACATGGTGAATCATCTTTTGGTACAAATAACCTTATGTGTTCCTCCTCATTTTTCATAGGATACCAAATAATATCTAGGTTATAGGGTGTTTCTGTGGAGAGAATATGGCATCATTTCAGAGTGTAACATTGCATTAGTATTAATATCAGTCACTACTGTCTGTGGTGAATTAACCCGATAGAAAATGAACATCAACGTAGTAAATTTATATGCAATTACAAATGTAATATCATATAAAATTACGATTCATGTCATGAAAATTCAATTAATTAATACATATATACAAGAATATAATATAATAAACATAACTGGATACCATAAATAAAAAAATGAACTATCAAAGACAACATCACAAGACTCAGTTTGGTCAACTGATCCTATGCACCTTTTAAAATAGTAAAATCAAGCAATGGACTATAGTTTCATTACACAATGCCTAGATAGATCCATATAGTTGTTACGTAATCCCAATGGTGGAATGAAAGTGGTATGATATTACACAAATTATAGAACTACCATTGGTGCCTATAAAGAACCAGGGTCGATCTTTTCATTTTAAGTAATGTAATGTAAATTACAGTTATTACAATAGTATAACTAAAATACAATGGAAAATTTATTAAATTTAATTTGATACTACCATGAAAAATAAGTATCCCTATAAAATAATGTTTAGGATACCATAAAAATGGTAATGGAAAAAAATTTAAACAACCACCACAATCACAGCATATGACCATGTATAAACCACATCCACAACCATTAATAATAATCCAATATATAATTATTTTTATGGCCATACCTTATAAACAAGTCATCAACAATGGACTCACCATGTCTGTAGAGACCCAAATCTTGACGTACATAGTCATTAGATTACTTTTGTGAAATACTTAATACATAATAAAGAAAACACTGAAGAACCGTAATAGTTTAGTGTCCTGGGAAACTCAGAACATAATCTTCAATCTTGGTGAAAGATCTTCAACATATACCATAATGATATTCCCCCTTTTTATTACCTAAAACCATTCTTTATATCCTGGGGAAATGAAAACACATAAAGGGTGAGCTCAAATTCTCAGTAAGGGTAAGCATGGAGAAAATAAATCAAACTATATACATTTGAACATAAAAACATGAACATAATGTTTAAACATCGAAATATCGAGAAATGAAATAAAACATGGTAGTACGTAAGGAATAGATCATAATAGAACATCAATCGTGATAAAATAGCTTGCAAATAAAACTTATAATTGTGGAAAAGCATTAATCACATGATATGATTTCCATAGTAGCCAAGGCATTGCTGACAAGACCATCTTAGTGGACAAATTCCCTCACTGAACCGGGTTTACATGTCTTTCCAGCCCTGTATTACTGAACCAGAATTGCTTTCTATTTCATCCATGTCTATCTCATGAGATATAAATGTTTACCCAATTCATTGTATCGAGATATAGGTCCCACCCATCTCATATTGAAATCATTATTACGTGTGCCACAAAAAAGTCATAAAGCATTCATTATAACCCAAAGAATAAATTGGGTTTCAAAAACATCCTTCCAGCATAACATAATCCATATAAAACAAATGGAAATCATTTCATAATAAAAAAATTGAAACCAAATAATTCATAGAGACATTATACTTGAAACACTCACATATAAAATAATGTCATCATAGATGGAAAATGGTTTTGATAAAGCACTTAAAATGAATTCTTGAGGAAAATAAACTTTCTTTTTGAAAATAATTTTCTTTTCACAAAATGCCATTCAATTTTTAAAGAAAATGATCTTGTTGAAAATAGTCTTGAAATCATGTAGAGTAATCTTTATTAAAATAAGGCATTATGAAACCATAAAAATCCGTTAATGATGTATAAGTTAAAAAACATTCTTCTCGTACTTTGGTCGGAAATGTCAAAATGTACCTCGTCTGGTAATAAAAAAAATATTCCTTACATACCATTTAGTATATGTCAACAATGGGTAAAAAGGAAATTAAAAATACATGAAAACATTTTTATAAAACTTTTACATGGATGATAAATATTACCCTAGTAAATACTTACATATAAGCAATCTCGAATAGAAAATAATTGAGATTACAACATTACCAGTTACTTTATGTCCAATATGATGCGTATGTATCCAATACTCCTTTATAATGATTTAAATAATTTCTTTGACTTATTAAAGAATCATATTAGTTGTTATGATATCATATATGGTTCACTTATTACTTTATATTAAACGTTCTTTTGTAAATTCAATGTTAAAGCAGCGTTTTGGGTAAAATCGTTTCATTTATCATCCGTGTTTTGACTTGTAATTATTAATATGTTTACATAGATCATGATTACGTAATTCCATAATATAAAACATGATATATATATAATATATATTGATAATATATATCTATAATAGATTGATAAATGGAATGAAATACACCGTTCATGGAGACGGTAGGCCGTACGTACGCATGAATGCTGTTTTTGTTTCCTTGTTTAATTGAAGGGAATTAAGTAGATGACATACATATATATATATATACATAAATCTAGTAGAATTATTATGTCATATATATCATTATTACTAATTATGTATACTTTATAATCATTCTTGAATTGTTAACATGGAAAATTAATCTCATCGCGTCGTGGAGATGGTAATCCGTACGTACGCACGAGTGATGATATCATTCCCAATTTATTGAATAGAATTGTATTGAATGATATAATATCATAGAATGAGTATGATGTTATAATAATCACATGTAGTAATTATTTACACCATTATACCCATCCAATTAAGGTGGTGGTGGAAAAACAGATTACACCACGGCATGGAGACAATATTCCGTACGTACGCACGCGCGGTGATTTCATTTTCATTAGGATGGATATAAGGTAAAATAGTGTTGTTTCATATTTATAATAACATTTCAGTATATTAGTGATACTTATGTTATTAATTCATAATGAAACAACTAAATAATAAGAAGTATAAGAAGAAATAAATTTGAAAGAATCAGTAACAGATATTACCTCTTCTTCGACACGCCTCTTTGAAACATCCTCTTTGGGTACTAAAATTGGTCTTTGAAGAAGACCATGAACTATAGTATGTTTCTAAAGTGTTTTATAAGGGAAATGGGTAGGGTTTTTCCGAGCATGAAGGCTCAAAAATGTGTGAGGAGGAGAGGGAGGAGGTTCCCTTTTATAAAGGAGGAGATGGGCACCTTTGCGATTATAAGAAATATTAATTTATAATAAATTCCAACCCGAATTAAAAACCTCCAAAATGACACAAATCCAAACATTATATGAGATAGGGTTGTAATCTATTCAACCAATAAAATTTAGACTAGTTGAGAATTTATTTTCAACATTATCAACTTGATTTATCCTTTTATAATATATTTAATTTTATTTTTGGAAATAATATTCTATATTTTAAATCATTATAAATAATTACTTATATATTGTTAATTGTCCATAATTGTATGCTTTATTAAATTTTCAACCATATAAATTTTAATTTATAATTTTTAAATATTTTTTTTTGATTTTTAAACAATTTTATAATATTTAATTTTTATAAAATAACAATAGTGTCAATTTTGAAACTATTCATTTATTTGAATTTAAATAAAATATATGCAAAAGATATGTTCAAAATAAAATATTTAATATATTAATAACATGTCATCTTTGTCTAGAAAATTATTGGAGCACATTAAATAGTTTATATAATATTTATTTTTATACATTGAAAATCATTTATTTGATATTTCAATCAATAAAATAATTTCAACATCACTATTGTGTTATAATTAATGATAATTATTTAATCCCTTAAAATTATATATAAATTCACATGATGTAGATAATTTTATTATATTTCTATGGACTATTTATATCCGATGTTTTACGATGATTATCACTAAATTAAAATTATTACACTTATAATATTTAAGTGTGACATGTTGTCACTTTCTTTGGTTTTAATAATAATTATTTTATTTCATGGTCAAAAGTCCATGAAATGTATCTAGTCCGACCCTTAGGTGATATGGGATGACTTTTATTCATCCAATAGTATTTTATCAAGTGTTATAGTAATTTTATAATCTTATTTTTTACCCTTAATTACAAGATTTACCTTTAACTGTATTAAATAAAAATTACCATAGTTATTATTCATAATATCAAAAAAATAAAAGTAACCTATTAAAATAAATTGGACCCGATGGATTCAAATATGGAATCTAATTTTCAAAATTAAAAACATAGAATTTGTAGTATATAATTTAAAATTAATCCCGTTGTTAAGAAAATGGGTTTTAAAAGTTAAAACATTGCAAAAGATTGAATTGATTTTACTAATGAATTCAATGTAAAATAAATTATAATGACATAAATTATATTATATGGTAAAAATATATTCTTTTTATTCTTTAAAACCATTCATTATTATAATTTAACCATATAAATTATTACGATGAAAAAATTTGTCTTTAATTAAAATTTATCGTGTGTTTACTATTCATTAAAAAATGAAAGTTATCAGAATAATATGAAGACTTTATCCAAAGGAAATTTTAATATCCTGATTCAAAGGAAGAATTTTATTTTGTAAAATTAAACTTATAAAAATTTCAAAAACTAGATTTAAAGTGGGTGCACCATCAAAAGGAGAGAAAACTATATTTTTTGAAAAATAATTATTTTACCCGAAAAATTTATTTTGTTCATATACAATGTTCTAGAAAATGTGTAAGATGAATAATAATATTATAAAATTAATAATTTAGTTAATACTATTCTTAACGGCTAGTTCATAATAATATTATAATAATATATCTTTGTTCAGTGAAACTCATTATTGTGTACAACAAACGCTATCGTGGAAGGTCGTGATTGCGTGAAATGAAAGCCAATTCAGGGTTGCGTATACTCCAATATAATATGGTGTTGTGAATAGCATAAGATAATATTTTTGTAGCATTCAACAGAAGACATAAATTAAATTAAAAAAAATATTTTTCATAAAATCTCAGGGTGTTATATTCTAACCCCCTTAAGAAGAATTTCTCCCTCGAAATTCGTCGGAGTTATAAATGGTTTACTACTCGAAAGTTTTTTAATAGAAACCCACATCATAAAAATGAATACATAAACTTATCTTTAAAAACTAATGTATGAAACGTAACATTTACCCAAATTAACTAATCACTGGGTATCCACATAGGAGAACATAGGTGAAAATAGGGATATGAAAGAGAAATCTAACCATCATGTTCTAATGGTGAGTGGTAGAGAACATGGCAATAAAAAATCCATTTATCACAAATCCATAAATTTTTGATGATCTAAGGTACCATCAAATTCATCAGATGTAAGGGAACTAGGACAACATTTTTGGTATTCAATATGATTTCCCTAAAGTTGAAGAATTTGAATAAGAATAAATACATACATTATTTCGGTATAATCTCACAGTTGTTCATTCCTTGAACAATTTACACTTCATCTCATAAAGAAATTAAGTTGAATTTTTCATTCATGAGGTGTTAGGATATCATGTGACAGAATGATGGGTCATTCCATATGTCTCAAACAATAGGTTAGCAAAAGTTATCAAATATACATAAGTCCATATTTGGTGAGGTTAATAATTTATGATTCCAAAAATGGACTTAGACTTCATCTATCATACTTCTTAATATAATAAAACTAGTTTCTACTAACCATGGACTTCCTATAGGCCAGAGGTAGGTGATAAAGGAATGTCGCACTTTAGTTGTGGGTTCAATTCTCACAACCGTAACCGACATGACGGGTTTCCGCCCATCCTTCAGGTTTTCCATTTTCTAAAACTATACAAACATATCATTTCAAAAATAAAAACAAAAAGTTACAGCCTTAAGAAATACTATATGATGTCCATTCCAACCTTTAGGCTTATTGAAAATACTTCTATCTTATTACTAGAAATTCCATCTACCGAGCATGTGAATTCCATCAATTGTCCCCCATATATCATAAGATGTATCATGTTTTTCGTCACATTCCAAACATGTGAATACCATAATCATGTATTCTCATGAGAAATTAATACCCATTGAACATTAGTAAAAAAATGAATGATGTCAATAGTTAACTCTTTCCACATACCAAAATCTCAAAATTTCTATATACAGAAACCATGATATCACTTGTCCTTATATCATTCATGAGCTCATTATTACTATAAAACATCTCATTATCTCCTTATCCATTCATTATGATTATATCATCTACTTTGCAAAAATATCTGAATAACCATTCATGGTTACCCGTACCATTCAACATATACTTTCAAATAATTTTGGAAAAACAATAGTGTAACAATCCTTAGATGTCTCATTATTCCATAGTACCATGAGATTACTTATACAACATTACAATTGATAAACATGTAATCATTCCACTACCTTCTTAAACCATTGACCGATCTTGATCAATTCTTTCATCTTGCATATCATTTGTAGTCTCTTCATCATCATCAATATAAATACTACCCATACGACCATGTTGATTCTCTTCATGAGACTTTCCCTTAGGGAATTGGTTTTCATAATTCCCATACATTCCACATTTAAAATAATTAATCATTGTTAATGTCGTAGAAATACCATTATCCTTGTCCATGGTGTTAACTGAACCTTTTCTTTTGAACTTACTGGATTTGTGTCCTTCTTTTCCACACCCAAAGCATTTACCAGTTCCTTTGAAACATTATCCTTGATGCATCTTCCCACATGATTTACTTGAGGGAAATTGAACTTTCTTTCCTCTATGATCGTCATGAAACTCCATCTTTTTCTTATTAGATTATACAGGATACTTACCAAAGTTGAGATTACTGATCTTATTGTGAGATTTATGATTAGACATAATAATTATGTTTTGACTTCCAAATCCCATTTCATTTGGTTGTTCATGAAAAATATCATTCCATTGTCCATCATATCCTCCACTATCGCGAATCTTCCTGTTTCCAGCCATTTTCTAAAACCCAAAAATAACAGTATGAGAGGAAAAAATAATTCTTGGAAAACAGCATAATAAAGGGGGAGTACCTTCAATATATAACATCTTATGTTTAATTCTAATATCGTTACTACAATTCTAGGACTATAACCTATACATATAGTTAACCTTAGATACATCCCTAGACATACCTTATAAATATCTCTAGGGATTTCACTAATGTTTTCGCATCCTAGTTTCCAAAGGTTAACTAAACCTTTCCTTTGATACCAACTGTAGAGACCCAAAGCTTGACGTACATATAAATTACATTACATTTTCATAATACTTAATACATAACAAAAAAACACTGAAGTATTGTAATATTTTAGTGTCTTTGTAAACATGGAACATAATCTTCTAATCCTGGTGAAAGATCTTCAACATCTCCCATAAAGGTCATCCCCTTTTGTTTTCCTACTTAAAACCTTTCTTTATATCCTAGGGAAAATAAAACATATAAAGGGTTAGATAAAATGCTCAGTAAGGGTAATCATGGAGAAAATAAAACAAACCATATACATTTGAACATAAAAACATGAACATAATGTTTAAACATAAAAATCTTGAGCAATGACATAAAACATGGCAGTACATAAGGAATGGACCATAATAGAACATCAATCATGATAAAATATCTTGGAAATAAAACTTTTAATTGTGGGAAAACATTAATAACATGATATGATTTCCATAGTTTCCAAGGCATTGCTGCCAAGACCATCTTAGTGGACAAAGTCCCTTACAGAACCGGGTTTACTTACCGTTCCAGCCCTATATTACTGAACCGGATTTTAATGATGTTTCATCCATGTCTATCTCATAAGATATAAATCCTTACCCAATGCATTGGAGGGAGATATAGGTCCCACCCATCTCATATTGAAATCATTCTTATGTGTTCCACAAAACAATCATAAATCATTCATCATAACCCAAAGAATAAATTGGGTTTCATAAACATCATTCCATAATAACATAATCCATATAAAACAAATGGATATAATTTCATCACAAGTAAAGTGAAACCAAATAAATCATAGAGACATTATAATTGAAAAATACACATATGAAATAATGTCATCTAAGACGGAAAATGGTTTTGATAAAGCACTTGAAATGAATTCTTGAGGAAAATATCCTTTCTTCTTGAAAATCATTTTCTTTTCACAAAATTCCATACAACATTAAAATAAAAGGATCTTGTGGAAAATATTCATTAAATCTTGTAGAATAATTTTCATTAAAATAAGTCATTATGAAACCATAAAAATCCGTTCATACTATATAAGTTAAAAAACATTCTTCTCGTACTTTTTCCAGAAAAGTCAAAAAGTACCTCTTATGGTAATCAAAAAAAGATTCCTTAAATACCTTGTAGTAAAAGTAAAAAATGGGTAAAAAGGAATTTAAACTTACATTAAATCAATTTTAAAAAACTTTGTCATGGATGATAAATATTACCCCAGTAAATACTTACGTATAAGCAATCTCGGATAGAAAACAATTGAGATTGCAACATTATCCCTTACTTTATGTCCGATATGATTCGTATGTATTTGAAACTGCTGTATAATGATTTAAATAATGTCATTGACTTATTAAAAATTCATATTAATTGTTATGATATCATATATGGTTCACTTATGACTTTATATTACCCGTTCTTTTGTAAATTCCATGTTAAAGCAACATTTTGGGTAAAATCGATTCATTTATCGTCCATGTTTTGACTTGTAATTATTAATATGATTAAACAGATCATGATTACTTAATTCCATAATATAAAACATGATTTAAATATAATATATATTCAGAATATATATATATATATATATCGATAAATGGAATGAAATACATTGTTCATGTAGACGGTAGGCCGTATGTATGCATGAACGCTGTTTTCGTTTCCTTATTGAATTGAATGGAATTAAGTCGATGAAATATATATATATATACATAAATCCAGTAGAATTATTATTTCATATATTTCATGATTAGTTGTTATATATACTTCATAATCATTCTTGAATTGTTAACAGGGAAAATGAATCTCATCGCTTTGTGGAGACGATGATCCGTACGTACGCACGAGCGATGATATTGTTCCCATATTTATTTAATAGAATTGGAGTGAATTATATAATATATTAGAATAATTATATTGTTATAATAATAATATGTAGTTGTTCTTTACACCATTATACCCATCCAAGAAAGGTGGTGGTGGAAAAATAAATTACACCACGACGTGGAGACTGTAATCTGTACGTACACACGCGCGGTGATTTCGTTTTCCTAAGGAGGGATAGAAGGTAAAATCATGTTTTTTAATATTTATAATAACATATTAGTATATTATTGATACTTATTTAATTAATTAATAATTAAACAACTAATGAATATGAATTATATGAAGAAATAAATTTGAAAGAATCGGTAAAGGATATTAGCTCTTCTTCGACACGCCTCTTTGAAACCTCCTCTTAGGGAACTAAAATTGGTCTTTGAAGAAGACCACGACCTCTATTATGTTTCTAAAGATGTTTATAAGTGAAATGGATAGGTTTTGGCCGAGCTTTATGGCTCAAAAATGTTTTATGAGGAGAGGGAGAAGGTTGCCTTTTATAAGGGAGGAGATGAGAACCTTTGGAATTATAAGAAATATTAATTTATAATAAAATCCAACCCCACTTAATGACATAAAAATGACTCAAATATGAATATTAGATGCTATAGGGTTGTAATATCATCAACTAAAAAAAATTAGACAAGTTGGGAATTTATTTTAAACATTATCAACCTGATTTATCCTTATATAATCTACTTAATTTTATTTGTGGAAATAATATTCTAAATTTTTAATCATTATAAATAATTAATTATATTTTGTTAATAGTCTATAATTGTATGATTTATTACAATTTAGACCATATAAATTTTAATTTATAATGATTAAATATTGTTTTTATTTTTAAACAATTTTATAATATGTAATTTTTATAAAATAACAATAGTGTAAATTTTGACACTATTCATTTATTTGAATTTAAATAAACTATATACAGAATATATGTTCAAAATAAAAGATTTAATAGATTAATAACATGTCATCTTTATCTAGAAAATTAGTGGATCACATTAAATAGTTAATATAATATTTATTTTATTACTTTTAAAATCATTTATTTGATATTTTAATCAATAAAATAATTTCAACATCACTATTGTGTCATAATAAATGATAATTATTTATTACCAAAAAATTATAAATAAAATCATATGATATGGATACATTTATTATATTTATAGGGACTATTTATATCAGATGTTTTATGATGTTTATCACTAAATTAAAATTATTACACTTATAATATTGAAGAGAGTGACATGCTGTCACTTTCTTTGGTTTTAATAATAATTATATTATTTCATGGTCAAAAGTCCATGAAATGAATCTAGTCCAACCCTTAGGTGATATCGGAAGACTTTTTTCATCGAATATTATTTTTTCAAGTGTTATGGTAATTTTATAATCTTACTTTTACCCTTAATTACAAGATTTACCTTTAACTGTAGTAAATAAAAATTACCGTGGTTACTATTCATAATATCAAAAAAAGTAACCTATTAACATAATTTGGACCCACTGAATTAAAATATGGAATAAATTTTTCAAAATTCTAAACATATGAGTTTCAGTAATTAATTTAAAAATAATCTCAGTGTTAAGAAAATAGGTTTTAAAAGTTAAAACATTGCAAAAGATTGAAATGATTTTACCTATGAATTCAATGTAAAATAAATGATAATAACATACATTATATTAAATGTTAAAAATATATTCTATTTATACATTATAACCATTCAATATTATAATTTAACCATATAAATAATTATGATGAAAAAAGTTGTTTTTAATTAAAAAATATCGGGTTTTTACTATTCATTAAAATATGAAAGTTATCAGAATAATATGAAACATTTATCCAAAGTAAATTTTAATATCCTTATTACAATGAAGAATTTTATTTTGTCAAATCGACATATAAACATGTAAAAAACTAGATTTAAAGTGGGTGTGCCATCAAAATGAGGCAAAAATGCATTTTTTTTAAAAATACTTATTTTACCCTAAAAATTTATTTTGTTCTTATACCATGTTCTAGAAAATGTGTAAGATGAATAATAATGTTATAAAATTCAAAATTTATTTAATACTATTCTTAATATATATTTCATAATAATATTATAATAATATATTGTTGTTTAGTAAAACTCGGTATTGTGTACAACACACGCTATCGTGGAAGGTCGTGATTGCATGTAATGCAAGCCATGTCAAGGTTGCGTATACTGCAAGCTAATACGGTGTTTCATATAGCACAAGTTAATCTTGGTGTAGCGTACAACAGAATACATCAATGAAATTAAAAAGAATAGTTTTCATAAAATCTCGGGGTGTTACAATGTCATTGGATATGTTATCCCTCATGGGGATGGATCAATGGTATAGAAGTTAATGAGAATCCATAGAGACCTCAAATAAACTCGATGGAATCTCACTACGAATGTGGTGGGGTCTTAGGATAATTTCAATAGACCATTTCTAATGCTATAGAAATAAATCTATATACTTGGGGTATCAATGACCAATTCATACGATAGAATCCTTAACCCAAGACTAAACATGTCTATGGAGTCCACTACTATAATAATATCCATCGAGTTATTCACTAGGAATCTATGGAATCATGATCTATATTATACCAACCATGGAAACTACACCCATTCCTTGTCGTCAATCCATTCTTTATTTCACATTCAATTATATAACATGATTTCAAACAACCCATTTCAACATATTCCGTGAATGAAATTAAGAAATTTAACCAATAACATCATGTTATCACATGGAAAATGGGGCATACCTTTTCCAGATTTTACAATTCAGTTCAACTTAATTTAATTCAATTTATAAGGGATTACTCCAAATAGAATATCATACCCCCATGGGTAGTATAAAAAATGATAAATATAAGGTCTCAACCCCTAGGTAGCATACAATTTGGAAAAAAATTATAATAAACTCAAAAAAATAGTGGTAACAAATAAAAAATTAAATATATTCAATTCAACGATTAAATTAATTAAATGTGTGACTCTTGAAATTCTAGAGAGAAACAAAACTATAAATTAAATTATAAAATACTAATCCTAGAGAGAAAGTAATAGAGAACCTACTATAGGTATTTAGTAGGGATCTCCTCCAATATCAAATTATAATTTGATACAAATTAGAATAAAAAAATATAATGAATGAAGAATATATAAATAAGGAATATTTTCTTGTGCACAAATGACATAATCGATTTTAATGGAATAAGATGGTGTAAAAACATACCAATAGGAACTTAACCAGACAACCGGATCTCGAACCAATGTGTGAAGAGATAAATAGTATAAAAAGATACAGATTGAGTTCAAAGGGGATCTCCCATTCCAAGGCTACAATCCACAAACGGAAAATAATATTTTTTATTTTTTATTTGTTTATAGGGGAAAAGTAAGGTTTCTAATGTATTAATATGATCTATAGTTTGGCCATATGTTATTTCAAACCATGTAACAACCATGAACCCTTCAATACATAAGGTGGCACCTTCAATTTTTAATGTGGCCAAAATGAATAACCATGTCTATATAATGTCTTAGGATCTTATGAAAACTATTGTAGACCTTTTTTGTGTGTGCATCATATTCTGCATGGTTTCCTCAATCCTTTTAGTCTCTTTTAATCATCTTCACCTTCCTCAATAATTTTGGGCATGTATGGGTCATATCCCCCATAGGTTAGAATAACATTGAAACCTACATCATTTTATGAAAAGGGAGGGTTCTAGGATCTATATGATCTCCTAACAGCCCTTAAACACCAATGATCACATTGGGAGCCTTGATTATTCCGTATAAATAATTTATATTAAAATGTTCGGCACCTGATACAAAATTATGGGATACTAAAATCATCATCATATTAAACAAATAACAACATAATTTTGACAAATTGTGTGTTCAGGAATCACATAGGAATAAAACTGACCATTGATCATGTATATCATCCTCACACTCCACTGTCTCATCCTGTAAATGGTCATAATTTCATAGTACTCAAACTTTGGGAACTAAACCACTTCATATAAAATTCATGATCCTATAAATGACATGAATAGGTTACTCTATAATGTATTAACCTTCCTTAAACTCCACCTCAATTGGATATATATTGTGACAGATGTCTGAGTGATAATGGTGTAGCTAAAATACATAGAATACATCATGTACAGAGTAGTACCACTGAGGTAAAAAACATATGATTGGCAAACATACCATCTATCTATAGAATCATGAATGTCCTGATATATCATGGGAAAATCTCACCCTATCTCACTATATTTATAGGTCCCAACCAAGATGAGATATGGAAAAAGACATCATCCCAGAACTCAAACTATGGAGGTCTTCTATGGTGATAAGAATATGATTTATTTTGTTAATCTATAGTATATATCATATTATTTATCTACTTGACCTGGTCAGTAGTCTTTAATATGAAACAAGGTATAATAAAGTCTACATCACTTATCTATAGTCAACAGTATGGAAAGCAGTAGGGAATATCAAACATTACCTTGTAAAGAGACAAATGTGTAGTTACCTGATATTTTCTGATATGGGAAAACTCGACTGAAAGAATTTTCTTCTCCTAGGATACCAAAATATATAGGATAAATTCTCATAGATTGTTATCAAGAACCTATGTCATACATGCTTTCTAGCTAATAGTCTTACAATAATGTAATTTGATCAAAATAACCTATGTTCCCATATCTATTTGTAGACTCTTCTAGAAAAAATACATAAACCTGGGGTACCAATCTAAAATGATAGTACGAAGGACCCCATGATTCTTCACTATCTCATGCATATATAGCCTCTAATACTTATACACTTACAATGTATCCCTAATTGTTTTGAAATTAGAATAATTCCTTAAAATATACAAAACAAGTCACATAGATTCACTACCTTGAGGATTCCACACAAAAAATGAAAAAAATCCATTTTGAAATCATCCCATTCCCACTCACTATTGGGTAAATAATATAGCAGTCTGGGTCGTCACTAATGTTCCTCCTTCACTACTAATATGTAGAATAACTCATAAAAAACTAGCTACCTCATGTTTAATTCCATTCCACTATTACAAAAGTTTTTTGTCATGATAAATATTGGGGATAACAGGGTGTACATACATAACTAAAACATTGAAATAACACATAAAATCATCAAGTATTCCCATTGTTGACCTCACCTGTTTTGATAATCCCAATCATGCTTTCATATACATTGATAATCTCAATCTAATGTTGTTCAATGTATAATTTCTTTCAATCTGTGATCAAGATGATAATAATATTAAATTAATCCCTGAGATATTTTAATCTATGCTTATCCATGATTATATAGGTTCTGAAATAATTCTAACCCAATCAAATGTGTTTTGCATAAAAACAGATAAGTGTAAGCTACTGATCTTCACATGGATACTGATAAAGAGCTACCGGTACTCAGTCTACCGATATACTTAGTCTACCGATAGACATAGTCACCGATACACTAAGGTCACTAATATAAACAGAGTTACCGGTAAGCAGACACAATGTCTGCCGACAGAACAAATGATATACAGATGTGCATGTCTACCAGTGGTTACCGATAGAGTCCGCCTACTGATATGAGTACTGACAATCACAAACCTGAGCTACTGATATGAGGAAGTCTACCAATAGAACCTGTCTACTGATCTACCAACTAACAAACAGTCCCGAGCTTCCGAAATAAAGAAGTCTACTGATAGAGCCAGTTCACAGATAGTTACCGATACATCGAGATACCGATAGCTCAAGATCTACCGATTGAAGATCACAGAACACCGTACACTTTTACCAACATGAACTACTAATGATTGACCAACCAGTCAATCTCTATACTCTATACTCTCAATACTATTTGTTTATTAAGATAACGGTTACATTTGCTTTTTTAATGCAGTTAATGTTATTTAATTATCTTTGTTTCCATGTTAGGGAACCGTACCTAGTACCCCTATAAAAAGTAATTATTATTTTCTACCAAAGCTAAAATCTATAAAGGGACAGAAAAAGATCGTGCAAAAGAAAATTTTTTTTGAAAAAAGAGAGAATCAACGCACTGAGAAGACACACTAAGGGTGAAAGAGCCAAGAGCTGAACATCATTCAAATGTGGATAATTTTTCACTAGTCAACTTCCATACTCCAAGAATCATGGACATACACGAAGAAAATTATTCTAGAGTAGAGCACACGCTGCAACTTAAGTGAAGAACTACAATAACCATTTCATACACTCAGGCTGCTTGGCTGGACCAAGAACCAAGGAAGAAAAAAACACTCTGTTTTCTGAACAAGAAACCAGAGAAGGAATAAGAAGCTTTTCTGATAAACCAAACGAGTCCAGAGTTGCATTGCTAATCACAAATGCATTTCTAAACTCAATCATACTTATCTTAGTGATTCTTTTATTTACATTTGTAGCAGTGTGTGTACCCTGTTTATTTTACACACATACAAACTCTTGTACTATGATGGAGGATTCTTAAATCCTCACTCAAACATCATAACCCTTTGTTTCCCACTATGGACAGTGGTAGAGGTCGAGTAAGACATGGACAACCTATGTGTTGTTGTTTGTCTTTCCCACGAAGAACTGTGGTAGAGTTCTTTTAACCTGGACAGTATTGTACTGTTGTTTACCCCCGATCCAAGGTGTGGATCAATTTATATTAATTGTTGAGAGGACTAAGTCTCAGCTTGAGACTGAACCTCTTGGTTAACTCTATTGTGCATTTTAATTTATGTCTATAAGTATAATATATATTTATTTAACAATCTGGTGCAATTACTTTGAAATAAAAAGTTATTTTAATTCTACTATGATAGTTAAATTAGTTATTGTTTATATTTATTGTAAATCCATAAATTAGTATCAAAAGTCAATTTAATCATGATATTAAATTAAATGAGACCTAATCACTCTTTGAGAAACTATTTGATCATTTGTAATCTATATAGATTCACTATAGTTTAACTTTGATTTTAAATTGGGGGATTTTAAGCGAAATATTATTATCAAAAATTTTAATTGGAACCCAATTTACCCCCATCTTGAGTATCCACTCTAACCAACATTTGTTATCAAAGGATTATTTTTGTTAAAGGATATTTGGAACAATCTATTTTTCAACTGTGATTTTAGTTGCATCTTTAATGATCTTAAATTTCTGTTTGTTCTAAATTTTATCTCTTTAAAAATTCTTTTCTAAAATATAGTTATGGATAATAGACTAGAGGGTGCTGCTACTAACATGCCACCTTTCTTTAATGGTACAAAATATGCCCAGTGGAAACTTAAAATGAAAATACATTTAGAAAGTATGGGTTATGATATATGTACTGCTATGGAGTCTCGATATAAAATTATAGAAAATGAAATATCTTCTTTGGATGATCCTATAAAGACTTATTACATTAACAAATGTAAAGTTATGAATACCATGTACTGTGCTTTAGGATATGAAGAGTTTAATAGAATATCTTCTTGCAAAACCGCTTATGAAATATGGGATACCTTGGGTGTTTCTCATGAACGAACAACCAATGTTAATGAAATGAGATTAAATACTTATACTATTAAATTTGACTATTTTAAAATGAAGAGTGATGAACCTATTTGTAATATATATCTCAGGTTCAATGTGATAGTCACTACAATGAGTTCACATGGAAAATCTGTTCCAGCTAAGGAATAAATTATGAGAATACTGAGATGTCTGCTAGAACGATGGAGGGGCACTTCTGTTTCAATAAGAGATTCATGTGACATTGGAGCACTACCTGTAAAAGAGCTTATTGGTAAGATTATGATTTATGAAGAAGAAATCAAGGTGAATAAGGAGGAAGATGATGAACCGAAGTATAAATATGTAGCTTTTAGGTCTACTGTTTCTAAGAGCAAAGAAAAGGAGACAATGCATGTACCTACTGAAAGTTAAACCAGTGAAGATTCTTATTCAGAAAGTGATGCTGAAGTGGATCAGATAGCCATATGGTTTATGAAATTTTATAGGAAGAAGAATTATTTTAGAAATTCAAATTACAATGGAATGTATGATAATAAGGGACATTGGAAAAATGATTGGAAAAAATCCTGACATGGATGATGATATAGTCTGCTACGAGTGAAAAAGGAAAGGACACATCAAGGCTGATTGTCCAAAGTTAAAATTCTAGAGGAAATATGATTATAAGGACAAGAGGTATAATAAATCTATGAAAGAAACTTTGACTGCTTTATAGGACATCACAAGTGAACCTGAAAGTTATGATTCTTAGAAGAATCGTGCCAACATGTGCTTCATGGCCAATACGTCTGAGGTACATGTTTCCCCTTCTCTAAATGATTATTATTCTGGAAATAGAAGTGATCCAGACAATGATGAAAATATGTTTAAGGCTGACCTATTTTAATACTGCAATATACTGGAAGATACATGTAATGAACATAAAGAAAAATATAAGTCATTAAATAAAAAACATGCTCTCACTGTCACTGCTAAATCTGCCTTTGATATAGAAAAAGAAAAGAATGATCAACTGTTAATGGAAAATATAGAGCTGAAAATGTCTAATGACCAACATAGAAAGGACTTATTAAAATTCATAAAGGGAAAAGATACACTTACAAAAATGTTAGGTAATAAAGTTTCACCAAAATACACTACTGGTTTGGGATAACAACCTGGAAAAAGACGGCTCACTAAAAGCCGATTTATTCCTATGTATGGACGACATTCTATTTATTCCTGTTCTAGAAATTCCTTTTCTTCAACTAGTTATTCATATGATTATAGATCAAATAAATTCTATAATTGAATATCTATTGATTCTGTAAATTATATGGGACCCATAAGAAAAATATGGGTACCTAAAGCTTCGATTATTAACCGTTCTGGACCCAAGAAGATCTGGGTACCAAAATCATTTCATGTCTAAACCTGTTTTGTAGGAAACTTGTTTGAGGAGCTCTCAAAAGAAGGCAAGGTACTTGGATAGTGGATGTTCGAGACACTTGTCTCGAGATTATTCATGCTTCAAAATCTGAATAAAGGTTCATGGAGGCCACATCACCTTTGGTGATAATTCTAAAGGAAAAATCATCGACTGAGGCCAAATTGGTAGCACTGCTTCAGTTTTAATTTACAATGTTTTATTTGTTGATGGACGTAATTATAATCTGTTAAGTATTTCTCAATTATGTGATGATGGATTTAATGTGAAATTTGATAATGATTCTTGTAATGTTTTTATTTCTAATTTTTTTTAGTCTTTTCTTCTTTAATAAATGAAAATGTTTATGTTGTTGATTTAAATGCTTTAGCTAAGGAAAATGTTACTTGAGGAAATGCTTTTCATAAAGAATCTTGGCTTTGGCATAGAATATTATGACACTACAACATCTATTCACTTAGATAATTTACATGGAAGAACTTAGTTAGGGACCTAACTAAAAATGAATTCCCAAATGACAAAGTCTATAATCCATATGAAAAGAGAAAGCAACATAAAGTATCTTTTAAATCAAAGAAAGAAGTTTCAACTTCTCAACCTCTCGAGTTGGTTCACACTAACTTGTTTTGACCATCAAGAGTTTCTAGTTTAAATAGGAAGCACTATGTCTATGTCCTAGTAGACGACTTTTCTTGATATACGTGGGTATACTTCTTAGCTCACAAAAGTGAAGCTTGTTTTAACTTTGTTAAATACTCCAAATCTGTAGAAAATCATAGTGGACTTAAGATTAAAACTCTGAGAAGTGTTCATTTCCGTGAGTTTGAAAATCATGAGTTTAAAACTTATTGATCACACAATGGCTATAGTCAAAACGTTTCTTCTCCTAGGACACCTCAGCCGAATGGTGTAGTAGATATAAGGAATAGAACCCTTCATGAAATAGCTTGAACCATGTTTAATGAATATGACCTACCTATTTATTTTTGGGCTGAAGCTGTGAATACATCTGTCTATATCATTAATAGAGTATTAATTATACTAGTTCTAAAGAAGACCCCATATGATTTGTGGAATAATAGAAAACCTAAAGTTTGTACATTAGAGTGTTTGGCTGCAATGTTTTTATTCTTAATTCAAAGGATAATCTAGAAAAGTTTTCTTCTAAAAGTGATGAGGGAATCTTTCTTGGTTATTATTTAACTAGAAAAGCCTATAGAGTCTTTAATAAAAGAACCAAATGTGTGGAAGAAGTTTTTCACATCATGTTTGATGAAACTGATCCACAGGAGCCTAAAACCTCTCTTGAAAATCTTGAACAATATTTTAGTGTTCTAGTCCTTAATGATGAATCTAAAGAACCTGTTGTTAAAATATCCAGTTTTGGACATATTCCAGAATCTGGTTCTGTTGGACCTGAACTTGGAGATGAACCTGAAATTTCTAGTCCTACCTTTACAAGATCAACAAGGATTTTAAAGAATCATCCTTTGGATGTTATTGTTGGTAATCTTGATCGAGGGACACATTCTAGAGCTTCTATATGAAACCAGGATGAACATAAATCTTTTCTTTTATAGATATAATCTAAAAATGTCAATGATTCTATCAATGATGAATTTTGGGTAATGGCCATGCAAGAAGAGTTAAATCAATTTGAAAGAAACAAAGTATGAGAATTAGTTAACAGACCTAAAGACACTTTGAAAATAGGCTCTAAAATGGTTTTTAGAAACACTGTTAATGGGTTTGGAAACATAGTTAGAAACAAATCTATGCTAGTTGCATAAGGATTAGTCAAGAAGAAGGTATAGACTATAAGGAAGCCTTTGCACCTGTAGCCAGATTAGAAGCCATTAAGATCTTACTTGCATAGGCTGCTCAACTGAATTTCATGTTATATCAAATGGAGGTCGAAAGTTCTTTTCTAAATTGTTTTATTGTTGAAGATGTTTTTGTTGAACAACCAACTGGATTTACTAACCCCCATTTTCCAAATCACGTTTTAAACTTTCTAAATCTTTATATTGTTTAAAAGAAACTCCAAGAAAATATTATGATAGACTTAGTAAATTTCTTATTTAAAAAATTTTTACTAAAGGGATTGTTGATCCAACTCTTTTTATTAAATGAATATCTAATGATGTTCTAATAGTACAAATCAATGTTGATGATATCATTTTTGGATCTTCCAAACATTCTTTATGTACTGATTTTTCAAAGCGTATGGAAAATGAGTTTGAAATGAGTTTAATGAGAGAACATAAATATTTTCTCGGATTTCAAGTGTTTCAAAATATGAATGGTATTATTTTAAATCAAAGTAAATATAAAATGGATCTTTTAAAACGTTTTGGTTTGTATATTATAAAGGAAAGTGATACTTTTATGAGTACAGTCTGTAAATTGGATGCAGATGAAACTGGGAAACCATTGTATCAAACCAATTATAGAGGTATGATTGGAAGCTTACATTACCTCACTGCTAGTTGACCAGATATTATGATTATTGTGTGTATGTGTGAAAGATTTCAATCTAATCCAAATGAATCTCATTTACATGCTGTTAAAATAATTTTTATGTATCTTAAACATACTTTAAATGTTGGTTTGTTTTACCCAAAAGGAAACCCATTTGAGTTATTGAGTTATTTAGATGCCGATTTTGCTAGATGAAAGTTGGATATAAAAAGCACTTCAGGAAAATGTCACATATTGGGAATATCCATAGTATCGTAGTGTAGTAAAAAGCAGAATTCTGTAGCATTTTCCACTGCCGAAGCAGAGTACATTGCTGCTAGTAGTTGCAGTTCAAAAATTAAGTGGATTAAACACACTCTTTCGAACTATGGATATTACTTTAAGCATGTTTCTATCAACCATGACCATATTAAGGCAAAAATTATCTCAAATAACCCTGTGTCTCACTCTAGGACCAAACACATTTATGTAAGGCACCATTTCTTGAGAGACCACTACCAAAAAAGTGGTATTATTATTGAGTTTATTGGTATTCAACATCAATTAGCCGATGTTTTTACTAAACCTTTGAGTTCGGATACATTAAGTTACATTAGACACATGTTAGGAATGTTTAACCTAAAATGGTAGCTATTCTCACCAATGAAAAATCCTCACCAATATATAATCCTTACCGATGTGATATCCTCACCGATGTAAAATCCTCACCGATGTGAAATGCTCACCGATGTGATATTCTCACTGATGTAGAATTCTCACCAATGTGAATCCTCACCGATGTAACCTCACTGATAGAAATTCTCACCGATGTGTGTGATGTTTTAAAACTTATGTCTATCTCCAGAATTTGAATCCTTTTTGCGTCATTTCATTATATTTATTTATTTTATGATTCCTAAATAGTAAAACTAAAGTCTGAGCTACTTCTATATCCATCGAGTCTCAAACCCTAACCCTTGAACCTTTACTTATGAATCCTTAGAGAACCCTAAATCCTTTGAACCAGTGATGGAAACAACCAAACTTCCTACTATCATAGATGACTCTGTTGAGATGAAATCAAATAAGCAGAGGACAGAGAATGAAGCTAGTGGTAGTGTTGCTAGAAGTAGGTCGGGGAGATGACCAGTGAATCCTCATCTGCAAAATCTTGTTATTGTGATTGAAAAGGAGCTTTGTGTAGAATGGATACTTCCTAGAAAGTCCTTAATGCTTGAAGTACTTGAATATCAAAAATGGGTAGAGTTTTTTTCCAACAACAATGGTCCATACATTCCAAAGTTAGTGAAATAGTTGCACGACTTTGTAACGTTTGATAAATCGGAGAATAAAAACCGAGTAACCTCTTTTGTGAATGGAAATGAGATTTATTTTTCATCTATTGAGTGGTCTGAGTGCTTAAAAGAGCCTCATGAAGTTGTATATGGATATGTCTCGAGTGCCATGACACCTACCAGTGATATTCTCGATTATGAGACTGCTTTGGAAGAGTTGACTGGTGATGGAAGTGAAAGGCAAGTAGTTGATACAAAAATGGATGGATAGAACAGATTGTTGTTCATATTTGGTCAATATGTCTTGATACCGAGGAGAGGCGACTTTTCCAATTTGAGATATCAGTATATCTATCTCCTGCATCACTTAAGACATTGTGTAAAAGTGAATTTTTGCAGACTGCTGATAATCCAAATGGAAGATATGACAAGGCCAAAATCAATCACAAATGCCCTATTCTTTTCTAAGTTGATCTCACTAACGATTAAAGTAAAAGGGGTAGCTGAGCCTCAAGATAAGACAGTAGTAGTCAATAAAAATTTTTGTATTACATCCACAGTCTGTAAATACATGAGGATAAATTGGAACCCTTAGAGAGGAGAATGGGTCAATGATGATCAGAAGGTGTATGCCAAATTCAATCATGTGAATCATCCTTTAAGACCTAAGGATGTGAGGGATCTAGTTCTAGGACCTGATGAAGAGGAGGCATAATACATTGATGATTTAGAAGAGGAAGATTCCTATGCTGATTAAGGAGGAGACCCTGACTTACCTCCTAGCCCAACTCCTGAAAATCATGATCAACAGAAATCAGATAAGGAAAAACCTACATTAGAGGCTGTTGAAGAGGCTTCTGTACCGAATGAGGAAGATGTTCATGAGAGTGAAGCATCTCTGTCTGCTGATTTGAGTCTTAGTCCAGTTATTGGACAATATTTATTGCATGCTAATGATGCAAATGAAGTTGACATTCCATTGCCTATTTTGGAAGACCCTCTTATTGTTACAGAAGAATAAATGATAGTATAAGATTCTTCTCAGGATGAAAGACCTACTGAGAATGCTGTTGATAATGTTGTTGCTGACAATATTGTTGTTTTAATTAAGGATGCACTAGTTGAGGGGGAGCATAAAACCAATGTTGGAAGTGTTACAATGGCTGTTGGAATTGAAGATTAGGAAGAAGACTCAGGTTTAATAGTCTGTGGTTTAGACTATCTTGATTCAGATAATGAAGCATCTCTTAATAGACTGAAGATTACTTACGATGTCGATTCTGAGTTATTTCCTGAATATGTGGTTAGAATGCATGACTTGGATACCTTAATGAAAAATCATAGGCACAGTTTTGTGGAAGAAGTAATGAAGATGAAATTTTCTCTGGTATCTTCAGTTCAATCGGTTATGGCTGTTTCTATGGTCAGTTTAGCCTCATAAAGAACATCTACTGCAGTTTTACTTGCTGATTTAGTTACCAAGATTGATCTTTAATCCTTAAAGGATGAACTAAAAGAATATTTTAGTGCATCAGTTGCTGAGATGAAGCACAGTTTTGCTGAAGAGACGAGTATGTTGGAATGAACTTTTGAACTTTCTCATGCCTGTAATTTATCAACCTTTATGTGAAAAATAGTTAAAGAAGTTAAAGATTGCCAGGCACGAGTTTCTATACTTGAAGCAGATCTTGATTCTCTAAAGGAATCAGTTGTTTCTTTAAACTCTTACATGAGCTCAAAAGCCCAAGCAGATAAGGACTTAGCTTATATGAAGAGTGTTGTAAGACAGATGGTTTTAGTATTTGAAGGTTTCAAAACATCTATGAATGATCATATAATATCCCAGGATTCAGATGTTCAAAATCTTATCAGTGGATTGACCAAAATCTTCAAAGAGAGTATATCTTTCTATGTTGGTTCTCTTGAATCTAAACCTTCACTGGATTTGAATCAGTATCAAGATGTGATGAAGGAGGAACTTGGTTTAGTTTCAACCAGTGGCTCTGTGGACTCATCTGAGATGAGCAGAGTTGTGATTTCTACCAAAGATTTAGCCAGAGAGATACTTAAAATAGTCCAATATTATATGTGATAAGCTTCTTCCTCTCAGAATTAAGTGAAAGAAAAGGTGGACTCCTATTTTTCCATGATTTAAACAAAAATCCAAATGACGAGTCACTTCAAGATTCTGATAGAGAATATGAAACTTCCTCCTATCAATCAAGCGTTCAGAGAGCATGGTAGAAAGATAAGAGAATTGACTCCAGCTTTGGGAAAATTTATGGAGAACAAATATGACTTTATATCTACCATGGAGAGAGGAGGAGGAATAATTATGGACATCAGAAATCTGTTGCTTCCTTTTCTACATGTTGATTCTAGGACAATAATTGTACCTCCTGCATTGCATGCCTCTGCCTCTGTTGCCTCTCCAGTTCAAATGACTCCTGCCCTAGCAATTTGAAGCCTCACTCTTATTATCACCCAACGGACTCCTGAGTTCAGACCAGGAACAATGTAAGTTGCTCAGCCGCCAATGGTCATTTCTGGAATTCCTGAGACTTCACCTGTATCCTCTTCTGAAACAAAAGGCAAATCTCATATTGAGGATGTGTATTGAAAAAGTGGCTAGAATGTTTGATAGGAATCCACTGTATTTTATGTTATGTCTCTGTACATTTTGGAAATCATCTAATATAATTGGCTTTCCTTTCTTTCTCATTGTTCTAATTTTTCTATTTCTTATTATTTCCCACTTTTTGATTATCACAAAGGGAGAGAAGTGTTCTAAAGGGATATTAATGGGGAGATATAGTTTAAGAGGCTTTTACAAAGTGGGAGATAGTATCAAAGGGGGAGAAATTTTCTCTATCCTGCTTTTCCCTTCTGATACTGGTGCTTTTCCTATCAATCATTGATACCATTACAATTAGTTCTCCGATAACATTTCATTTAACTCTTTGATACCACTAAATATTACTTTCGATATTGTTGCATTTAATTTTATCTCTGATACTATGACATTTTCTTCCACCTCTGATCCATTATGTTCTATAACATACTGTTTCTCTGATATAATTGCATTTAATGATATATCTTCTGATACAACAGTTCACTATTTTAGAAATATAATTTTATATGTTGTGATTATCAAAAAGGGTGAGATTGTTGACCTCACCTGTTTTGATAATCCCAGTCATGCTTTTATATACTTTGATAATCTCAATCTAATGTTTTTATATATATTAATTCTTTCAATATGTGATCAAGATGATAATAATATTAAAATAATCCCTGAGATATGTCAATCATTGTTTATCCATGTTTAAATAAGTTCTGAAATAATTCTAACCCAATCGGATGTGCTTTGCATAAAAATAGATAAGTGTAAGCTACTGATCTGCACATAGCTACTAATAAAGAGCTACCAGTACTCAGTATATCGATAGACATAGTCTACCGATAGACACATTCACCGATAATCTAAGGTCACTGATATAAACAGAGTTACCGGTATAAAGACACAATGTCTACTGACAGAACAGACAAGATATCGATGTGCATGTCTACCAGTGGTTACTGATAGAGTCAGTCTACTGATACGAGTACTAAAAATCACAATCCAAAGCTCATTATATGAGGAAGTCTACCGATAGAACCAGTCTACTGAGCTACCGACTAACAAGAAGACCCGAGCTACCAATAGACATAAGTCTACCGATATAGACAGTTCACAGATAGTTACCGATACATCGAGCTACTGATAGCCTAAGAGCTACCGATTGAAGATCCTAAGATATCGTACACTTTTACCAACAAGAACTACTGATGATTGAACAACAAGTCAAATCCATACCCTATACTCTCAATACTATTTTTTTCTTAAGGTAACGGTTACATTTTATGTTTTTAATGCTATTAATGTTATTTAATTATCATTGTTTCCATGTCAGGGAAACGTACATAGTAACCATGCAAAAAGTAATTATTCTCTTCTATTGAAGCTGAAATATATAAATGGATAGATAGAGATCATGTAAAAGAACCTTTTTCTTTGAAAAAAGAGAGAATCAAGACACTGAGAAGACCCATGAAGGGTGGAAGAGCCAAGAACTGAACAATATTCAAATGTGGAGCATTTTTCACTTGTCAACATCCATACTCCATGAATCCTGGACATACACAAAGAAACTTATTCTAGAAGAGAACAAATGATGTATCTTGAGTGAAGAACTAAAAAAACATTTAATGCACTTAGGCTGCTAAGCTGGACCAAGAACCAAGGAAGAAAACGACACTATGTTTTCTGAACAAGAAACCAGAGAAGGACTCCAAAGCTTTTCTGATAAACCAAACGAGTCCAGAGCTACACTGCTAATCACTAAATCATTTCTAAACTCAATCATACTTATCTTATTGTTTATTTTATTTACATTTAGAGCTGTGTGTGTACCCTATTTATTTTACACACATACTGACTCCTGTACTAAGATGGAGGATTCATAAATCCTCACTCAAACTTCATTACCCTTTGTTTCCAACCGTGGATAGTGGTAGAGGTCGAGTAAGACCTGGACAACCCGTGTGCTATTGTTTTTTTTCCACAAATAACTGTGGTAGAGGTATTTGGACGTGGACAGTATTGTACTATTGTTTACCCCCGATCAAGGGTGTGGATCAATTTATATAAATTGTTGAGAGGACTAAGACTTGACTTCAGACTGAACCTCTTGTTTAACTCTCCTATGCATTTTAATTTACGTCTATAAGTATACTTTATATTTATTTAATATTCTGTTGCTATTACTTTGAAATTAAAAATTATTTTAAAGCTACTTTGATAGTCAAATTAGAAAGAGATAATATTTATTTTAAATTAGTAAATTTGTTTCAAAATTCAATTTAATCTTGAGAATAAATTAACTGAGACCTAATCACTATTTGAGAAACTATTTGAACATTTATAATCTATATAGATTCACTACAGTTTAACATTGTTTTTAAATTGGGGGATTTTAAGAGAATTATTTTTAAAATAAATTTTAATTAGAACTCAATTCATCCCCACTATTGATTATCCACACCGACCAACACCCATTGTTATACAAACACATCCATCTATACACAAAATTTCTTCCTCTCCCATTGTCCAACCAGTGTAAGATCCTCACCTGTCACACTCTCCCATAGAACCATGCCTTCCAAATAATATATCTTTCACATCCTCAATATATGTAGACGCTAAGAGTTCATTACTATTTATTATGGAAATATATTATTGTTACCATAATACACCTCCAAGTGATTATCTAAAAATAATGCCTTCTGCTTCCACTATCCATTATCCACTTGAACTGCTTATACCCGAGTCCTACTTATCTGTGTGCTGGATAATGCATTTCACTTTCTAGATATAAGGGAAATTTCAATATCATAATACCATAGGAAATCAACCAAATTACACTTCCCCAAATTCATTTCATGTTTTTTTAAAACATACTTACTACCTTTGTGATATTTTCACACCACAAAATGCTCTATTAGTAAATAATTTTTCCAAAAGTGAATTACTATGAAATATGTATCTATATAAAGAACATGTGTCATGTAGTTTCGAAATTTTAGAGTCATGTAACATTAAATATATTCCATGAAACTATATCCATGCATAAAAACATATCACAACCGGCTAACTAACATCAAAATAGACACTGTAGCTCCTTCCTGGATTAGGATAAATCGAACCTGCAATGATGTCAGCCACCCTTGTTTCTTCTAACAGGATATCTCATATGTATCTAACCATAATAATAAAATTACATAATTATTTATGAACATTAGTACTTCCCCAAGCTATGATAACCCCTATATTAATTGACAATAATATCCATCTATCCCCAAGATTCTTTGGATTTCAATGATTGTCTTGGGATAAAACTGGGAAACTACATCCCCCACCATCACTAGGTATACTAATACTTCATTATATGAAATAATATAACCAAGTAAGTGAATATTATCAATCCATATGTAGCACATTATTATCATAGAATATATTTGGTTCTCTCTATGTGTATCCAAAGTCGTCTCACGGTGCCTGACATGGTCAAGTCAATTATAAGAATAAATTAAGACCTCAACCATGAAATCAACAATAAAGAATCTAGATAAGCAAGGAAACCCTATTATTAAAATACATAAATAATACCTATATATTTGTGAGACAAAATGGAATAACCAAACACTCATATAGATTATAACTCAAATGAAATGAGGTCCGAGTTATGTCTACTAGTCTAACACACACTAAATGATATCCATACATCAAATAAATTTTTGGGAACACCCTAGGTCATTGATTTTTGTTAAAATGGTCATATGTTTGTGGGAAGGGATACATGTTCTTAAACATTAACAAGATTCCTTTTTTCTAATCCACATATAGAAAAAGTGAATCATCAACCAATTTCCTAAAAAAGTATATATGAACCCCATGGAGAAGTACCAGAACAAATCAATAGAATTGCATCCAAATTATCTAATAGATTCTTGAGATCTTGAAACATCATAGTATCCATTCATTATGGTGTAATGGATAAACTTACAACTCATTTATCTAGATCAATATAGAATTTAACTTCTCTCTATATGGAGTTAAACAAGGAAATCAATGATGGAACGAATATCTGAAATGATCAACCACATGCGAGAAATTATCCTGATGTGATCCCTTATCATCTAAATAAAAAATAGAAATTTTGGCTATCATACTACCAAGAACACAATTCTCTATTCCAGATTGGATAAGGTTGATTCCCAATTAATAATTTTTAATAAAAGCTGTTCCATTTGGTTATGTTAATGTCACCCTCCGATGAAAGAAATCAATATCGGATCGACAAACAACCAACTAGTCCATCTTGAGAATGACCTAAAATATGTTCATCTCAAGGAACTAAAACTAAAAATGATATTACACCCACAAATACCCATGGGGTCACCCTTTAATAGTGTGTGATCTTCTTTATTATACCCAACAATGTATCAAATGTCATTACATCATCTGAAAACTGAAGAACAATGTCGAGGATATCCACTACAAATGAAGATATAATACAGTGCGATGCACCATTATCAAAAAGAGAAGATACAAGAGTTGGGGCTAGTAATATTGTACCACTCACCATCAATCGATTGTTTCTATTCTTCTGAATGGTGGGTTGTTTATAATTTATTTTCCCAGAACCATGACCCTATGAAACAACCTCACTACTCATAGATATCCCACATTAATCTATATGAATATTTATTGTCCGGATACCATGGACATTACCACAAGCTAAACCTGAAAGAAAAATACATCTCTATCACCGAGAAAGACACAATAATAAAAAAAATGACTCCTAAAACTACATTAAAATTTTCTCCATTCAACTAATAGTTGGTTGTAATTTCCGGATAAAACATTGAATGTGGGCCATCATGCGACAAGATCAACACTAAATTTGGTCTCAATATCAATAATTCATTATGTTTAATCACCTATGAACCAGACGATAGAAAACATCACTACTAGCACTAAAATTTAGGTATTTTTCATCTCATGAGAAGAAAAAGAGTGTAGCTTCATTCCAATAGAAGTTAAATCTCATTTTCAAGAGAATCAACAACAATGCTTCGCACACCTATCATCCATCAATTATCACACATTAATCTGAATATAATTAAATTTATCCTTAAAATGATCAAACTGAACATGTTGACCTAAGATCATAAAACATGTTTAAGGACTTCCTCAAGGATTATATATCAGATTTCATCAGTAGTAATATATATTACTAAACATTGTTTTATATCCATATTGCGTACTGAATATTCCATTATATTCATTACAACCTATTCCGTATAGATTTAATTTATTAGAAACTCTTATATGTAATTATCAAGAAAAAATTAGTCATAAAATGTGGGTTTGAAATCACCCAATATAATATATGGTAGCCTGCCATATGGTTCAAACCATCAAAATAGTTCTTTGTTCTCCCCCTAAAATAAAAGTCACAATCATAACTCTCCTCAAGATGGTGTATCCAACTTCCTGAATATCAATATAGTAGTCTCAATCCCAAAATCACTCACCCATGGACGACTATTATTCATAACTATTTTAGGATTTTGTTACAAGGATTAATGAGTTAGTTATTCCATAGATGATTTAGACTACCCCACCCCATGAAATGTATTCCTATAATGTAATAACCCTTCGCAAAACAATGAATCAACAACAATTTCTAGTCCAAACTTATGTTCTAAAATTGAAACTATTAGAGGATCCACTAGTATCCCATGTCCCATGACCACCATTTTGTGCTAATCACCACCTTATTTTCATACATTTGAAGTTATCATGGTGGAATGTTTTTACAATACTAAACAGATCCCTCTCAAAATACCGATAACTTGAATTTCAAAGCTATAATAATATGAATTTTAAAAAACTTCTTCTAAACATTTCACACCCTCTTCGAGGTCCTCAAGACTGGATTAGGTAAAAATAAATATTCGTAGCTACCACATGACACAATACCTAATTCCCACTAAAAAGATGGTTGAAGAACAAGTTATATTTTTTAAATTTTCAACAAATCATATAATTTTTTTTATTCATTTCACATTTCACAATAACTATAAGAAGAAAATGATACAATACTTCTAATCTATAAGCGATCATACTTCACATTAAGTGAAACATGGAATGAAATTAATCCACATAATATTATGTTCTAGCCCATGCGACCAATGGTCCATGACTCAAGGTTCCATAGATTAATGATTAGGGTGTTTATTATAGAAAAATTATGAAAAACCCATTTAGCTAATGATAAAAAATTTAATTATTGACTTTGATTCCCAATATCCTAAAAATTATATTTATTAATCAATGAATATAAAAATGAATTAATATGTTACAACGTTATTAAATCAATAAATACATCATATATGGAATTTCATAATGTTTGACATGTTATTCATTAAAATGTTAATAAAAAGTATGCATGGTATGACTACCATCATCCCATTAAGTCAACAAAATTAATCCAAATAAATATTAATGTTGAACCATATGTGTATAAACCAATGGTGGTATTAATAAAACATTAAGAGTAATTATACAGAGAATAATATTTATATTCCATTAAATTTGGTGTTCATTTTATATTTTGGATAACTACTCCCAGGAATGGATTATTAATAAATCTATAAACATTACAAATCAAATTAAATTTTAATTAAATTGTATGTATAAAAACAAAAACACCTCTGATACAACTTTTTATTCTCCCTATCTAAATGCCACAAAATGGTTCCTTATGCTTATAGTTCATGTGGCCTCATTCACAGTACACCATATTATAGAGGAAATAGACTAGTGGGGATTGACTAGGGTGTTTCTATAGGGAGACTAAACCCTAATTTTAGAGTGTAACGAATTGGTGGTAGTCTTACTCGCCAATAGAGGATATATTAAATCAACCAGAAAGAAGATAAACATAAAAGGAAGTAATATAAAACCAATTACAAAAGTAATCTAAAATATAGTGACGTTTCTTAGCACATTTCTATAATAGTGGAAATATATTTGAAAAAGAATCAGATAAAACACATGAATCGAAATAAGAATACCAAAAATGAAATATCCAATACACTAGAAAGACTATCATCATGGTCAAGTGATACCATAATCATATGGATTGCACAATATCAATTATAAAAAATGGGAACATTCTACGATCCCTAGAGGCTTCTTTATAGCCTGTTCGAGTTCCAAATAGTGGCTTGAATATGTTTTTAAATAACACACAGTAGGCCACCACCACCAATGTCTACAATGAATCCATGTTTTGGTATAGATGTAGTCAATATTGTGGTCTATAAAAATTATTATGGTAGTATTTGTGAAATACCTATCTATATGTAAAATATGAACAATCATACTAATTGGACACAAAATGATACATACAAAACAAGGGCCATGAGTCCATAATAATTGAATTATCAATACAATCCAAAACCCACCATGGCCCCTCCCTATACCCATGTTTAAACCACTCCCATGTCCATGTCATAGATTCCAATATATAACAATCTTCATGACATATACGTGAAAAAAAGACATCCAAAAAGTTCATGCCTTGTAATTGATATCTATTGACCACCTAAGGCCAAATTATTGGTATATAAGACCAAAGAATCCTTGTGGAGTCCATTGAGAATCATGATGTAATCATGGTGAAAGATGGGTGAGGTAAAAGTATAATTTCAATAAACCATGTCAAATTCAATCACATGGAAGACAGATCAATGGTTTACCAATCCTAATGCATCATACATAATGAAGACCCAAGATGGAAAATAATTCTTGAAAACCATTACTATAAAAATATGCATGGGAGAATGTTTATGGAATATATGGAATCAGGAAATATGGTATACCAACCATATAATAAATTACCATTTGAATTCATAAATACGTTCCCTATTTCAAATTCTATTACATTTTATTATTTCATCAAACTCATAACAAAAAAAATTACATAAAAGGAATTTAACAATTTATCCAATTGATATCATTTATCTCATTGAAATGGATAGAAAATATCATAATACCATAAATCTGTTCAATGAAATATAATATAATTTATAAGGTCATGTAATTACTAGGAATGAACAAAAATAGCCTTGGGGATGTGTAATAAAATTTAAATAAATGGGAACACGCTATGGGTTGTTTAACTTGGTGGAACAACCACCAAAAAATCAAAGGAACCACTGGAATTACATTAAAAGTTCTAAAAAATTATATAAAATAGTTAATTTAATTAAAGTGGAACAACCAAAATTTCTAGAATGAAACACAATAACAACTAGGAATATAATTGAAAAAAACATGATGACGTATTAATGAAAACCAACCATTATTCCATAATATATAACTCATATAGTATCGAATTCTTATTCGAGACACATTTGTAAAAAATGAAGAATGAATGAATAAACTATATATAAGTAATATTAGAGTTCTCATGAATAAAATTTTCAATACAAGGTAAAAACTATTAGAAAAAAATTATGCAATCACTTATTAATAGTTATCCTATGAGATGATCAAACCTCGAAAGCTTGTTTAGTTGGAGAAACATCGTCAAAATCTACACATTGTGCTAAAATCCGATTACCTGGGAAAATTTTTATATCCATATATAGAAGAAGAAAACTATTTTTTTTTAATAGTTTTTAGGATAAAAAGGTAACTTTTTCATGAAAAACAGGTCTACACATTTAGGACTTCACAGATAGAAAAACTATGCTCCATTTTGGAACCCTTCACTCCATTTGCAGGCATCTCGCATAGTTTAGGTGCACAGTTTGAATAAACGTGCACAACCCATGTATCAGGATCTAATAAAAATTACATAGTACCTCACATGTCCATGCACCCAGGCCTTCATGATTTTTTCTAACCATGTGTGCTCCATCAATCCTTTTCCCAATCCATGCAATGTTAGATAAACAATGTAGTTTGTCTCAGATAATTTCATCTAATAATGTGGCCAACCTTGTTTTTTCAAATATCCAATGTATGGGCTATGGAAAATCCCAAGACACCCTTGATACACACATTTTCATATTGGAAACTCAAATTAGTCCATACAACAAAATTTTAACAAAAAAGAGATTTGTAACTCACAAGAATGTCTAAGATCTTACACAATTGATCTCTTATTAGGAAACCTTGATCATTGTAATTCCAAATAAACAATAAATTCTTTAATTCCCACTTTTAAAGAGGATGATTTATTAACAATTTTTTCAATATTAATTTTCAAAATATTTATTTTCAAATGTCAATCCGATGATTTTGAAGCATAGCTTCAAATTTTGAGGATGGAATTTATTATGGATTTTAATATATCAACTAATGAATTTAAATTAATCATGTGCTTTATGACATATAATTAATAAACAAGACATAAAAACAATATAATATTTATTTTTACATCATAATGAATTTTCATAATATTGAATAATTTTGTTCTTTATTGTTATAGATAATTAGATAATAAATTATATGAAGCAAACCCAAACAGTAAAATATTGATTCTCGTAATTAGTATCCTTTATTTACACACTATAGAAATTTGGAAACAAAAAATAATTTTTCATCATTATAAATATTCACAGTATTCATCTTATCCACAACCATTCCCTTACCCATCCATAAACCCTATGGAAACCATTTTTTTACACAATGGGAGATCATAAAAAGCTTAGTAAGGGACATAGAGAATATGAAAACACCAAATTATTATATAATAATTATAAAAATTCTCCCATTTCAGAATAAAAATTTGTCTCATAGTAAATATTATTCTATACAATAAATCTACTTTTTATTACAAATTTTTTTTATAAAATATTCTTATAATGTATAAAAGGAAAAATAAAATCCAAATAGGTTTCTCAAGAGAATTTAATTACACGTGAAAAAAATTTCACTATGATTATATTTTATCCATTATGTGGTAGTATATACATTTTATTGAACATAAACACAATTATTCACATTCATAAAATATATGTTTCTTGTTAAAAATATGAAGCCAAAATATATCTTATATGTAGGATAGGGTGTCATTTTCATATCACTATTACATATGTTTTTACCCACATCAGTACCATATGATGTAACCCGCATGACTACCATGTGATAATCCTCACGGGTATACATGGATGTAACCATAACAGCAACACTTGGAATAACCATCATAGTATACTTCAAACATACCCATTACATTGGATATATATAACATACCTGCATGACTTATGTTTATAATGAAACTACCTACCATCCTAAACACTTCCAAAGCACCATTAATTAATCATAAAATATGATTACTTTTATCATAAAAACAATCATTTAAAAAATCAAGTATTTTAAATTAATACTATTCAAATACAAAGGAAAAAATTCCCTATATATTTAGATTTTATTGTTTTAATAAATTAATTAATGTAAAAAGAAAACATAAATGTGGGAAAATTCACTCATTCAATATAAGTAAAAAACATTCATTTAGACTATGGTAAAAAATCATCAAATGATGATATTTTGAAAAAAAATCACATCCAAAAAAAAATATAATTTTGGAGCACATTAATAAAAATACAATAATATGTGTATGAAATAAAAATAAAAATAAAAAAGATAAAATACAAAATAATATAATAAAAATTAATTATTCACACAATCTTAATGTGACACAATCAATGAAGTAGATGTTTAACTCAATGAAATCAATCTAAGTTAAGAGATCCCTTACCTCAAGATTTATTTTTCATGATTTCAATTTTATATCTTGGATAATATAATTATGTCATTTATATACATAATTTAGAGTCTCTTTCATTTTTATATTTAATTTAATGCCTTATTATAATCTTATAACTGCTACACAATTATTCATGTTCATGTTGGACATTTTGACGATATTCGGATCATAGGTCTAATATGACATAGATATGTGAACTATGGTACTTGATGTCATATTACAATATCTATAGAAAATAATTATTATATAATAATAATTTTTAAACAAAAAATTATACTCGTAAATCCATCCCATAAAAATATTTCTGAAAAATGAACTATGATGCAATCATCGTGATGGTATGGCGTACAAAAGAATTTGTTTCATTTTCATTTTTCAGTGACCATTTTGAAAAAAAGTTATGTCTTATATTACCATTATATAATGACAATAATATCATATATATCTCATTTATTATTTAAATAAACTTATATATATCATAATGTGATGTGGTGGTGAAAATAGAATCACATTGCTTTGTGGATGTGGTAGTCCGCACATATACTCAAATGTCATTATAATTATTATAATCATGGAATGTAATGAAAATAAATGAAATATTTTTTTAATAATAATAAATATTTCATTAATATCATATATAAGCATTAATTCCATCATTATAACCATTATTGAGTGACTGTCATGGAAAAGTAATTACACATATTGTTGACGATGTATATCACCGTATAGAAGAATGATTAATTCATTACCATTTTAAGAAAATGGATATTTATATAGGCCATTCCATTCAAATAATAAAATATTAGTATGTGGATAATACTATATTTTTTTTATCCTGTATTAAGGATTTTTGTAACTACTGGATGAAAAAACTATACTAAACCTTAAAATAAACACAATAACTCTTCTTTAGAACCCCTATTTTATTAACACATTACGAATAATGAGGATGATATTTCAAAAAAAATATCTACATAATTTGGGGATGGATTCTAGGAATGGGAATTTGTAATGTGATAGCTTAAAAATGGTTTTTTATGTTTGATTATAATTGAAGAGGCAGTTCCCTTTATAATAGAGGGGTGTTACACTATTGAAATTTCTCAAAATAGTACAAAATAATAAGGCTTTTATAGTGAATCAAATGTCTTATAATTGGAATGGGAACGAAATTTTGACCAAATATTATCCCGATTTTAATTATTTAATATATTTATTACTTTAAAATAATTTAGTAAAATATAAATGACTTAAAATGTCATTGTTGTGAAATTTTATATGATTCATTACATGGACATCAATAACATCACAACAAAATGTAACAAATTGAAAGAAGATATTTTTAATTCATAATAATTTAATTTTTATATAATTTTTTTTTATTTTCTTAATTATAAAAAATTATATTTATTTTTAAATATAAAATACCGTATATTTTATTTTTTTCACTAATTTAATAATTATTTCATCATCATTGTATGACAATATATGTAATTATTTCTTCCCTAAAAATATCTATGATATTTAATATAAATAAATTGATTTTAAAAAGGATATGTATAGTAGCCGAATCATTTTTTTTCATTTTCAAGAAGGTGATTTATGAGGTCCCGGTAGCCCAACAAAACAACTTCAAACAACCCTGAGACCATAAACCAAAAGGACTTACACATAATAATATCCAGATTCATCTCTGAATCCCTAGTAGGATTCTTCTTATCCATTAGCCGACTCCCAATCTGGATGCCTCCAAAAACTTACACTTTGAACCCGAATCCTAAGATGGTCAAGAATAGATTGGTCTGGATACGCCTTCATGACCACGCTCCCCTTTTTAAAGGCCACAATCACCTCATTATTAAACTTTGTTTAAGATCGAGTCTGCATCGATCTTGGAAGAAATGATTAGTCATTCCTTGGTCTTCATCTTGGGGTAGCAGACAAAATCCCTTCATCTGCAGCCAAAATAGTATTCCCACATTTAACGATATCACTGAATTAAAGGATGACTCAACCACTTACATTCTCTTTCCCATCCCCATAATTCTCCCTTCCAAATCTGGTTTTCTCCCTCAAAGCAGCATCACCAAACTCTGAGTTGCTCTCCTGTCTATGGGCTGGAGTTTTACACTCCATCAGCGGAAGGCGCCTATCCTCAGTAGCAGCACATTCAAAAATGGATTCACCATTATTCCCCAGCCTTCGGTTCGGACTCTCCACCATAGGACTACTCCTTGACCCATTGTGTTTGTTATCCACTATCTTGGTACCTCCTCCGTGGCCAAACCATCCATCCTGTTGATCCTCCCCGGGATCATCAACAACTGAAACTGGCTCATGCACCAGACATTCAATATTCTGTTATTCCATGGTCTCTGAACCATCCTCACCTCCTACCACAACACCCTCCTCCAAACCCGCAGCCGACAAGACTTCAGATAGTCCTTCAAACCTGTTTCTCAACGAAATAAATGGCATCGCCGGAGGATCTAGGTTTTTAACAACCTTAGCACTGGATGTGGTGATTTCGTCCACAAGACTGACTTCTCTACCATCTCCACAATGCGCTGAACTCAGCCCGGCCATGGTAGCGTCAGGGACTCCCAAGTCCTGCCTTAATATTTTGAAAACCACAGACAGTAGTGGATTAACCTAGTTCAACTTAACACCGGCTGCCTTAGTGATCTGGTTTTCCTCAAAAGACACCTTACGGGACATTGATGGATTGGTAGCCCCAGTAGCACTAGACCAACTAGGATCCTTTTCTACGCCATCATGTTCCATAGTACATGAGACCAGAACTGCCTTGATGCCACTTATTGCACCGTCCTCAGTGCTCATAGAAACAGAATTCCCATTACCACAAGCCTACGATATCTGTGAACGCCGTTCACATCAGAAAACCTCGACTGAATGCCAAAATATCTTGAAAAAGCCGCAAAACGCAGTCCAATTATCATAAACAACTATCGGTTTGCATCGATATTCCTCACCGATTGAGATCCAAACGAATTCAAAAGGAGTGAAAGAAGAATCCATTTCGACGCATACCCGCGGGTTCACCGGCTGGAAGACCGTCTCGGTGCGATAATCAGAGCATATATACCTACCAATCATGTTTCCCCATATAAGTATAATCGAAGGATTTTGAAATGGAAAAGGCAAGGAAGGAAAACATACCCACACCGCCATGGATGATGAATCATAGTTCATATGTAGATCGAATGACCATCGCAAAAGCAGAAAACGAGAACCTTTGAAGCTGCGAGGAGCCCTCGACGAAGCTCGGATGATGTTATCCTCTGAATCAAACTTAATCATGATTTTCTTGCTGTCCAATAAACCAACCACGACTCTATCGCGAATATCCCATGATTCGATGATAAATCGGTCAAAATCATCAACTAACAGCCTCATGTGCTTGAACCGAGCCACCTGGGTGAGGTTCAAAAAAGCCGACGCTTCTGAAAACTAAGAAGAAGAGATTTGAAGGTTTGGAAAACCATATATCAAATCCGGAACATTAGTGTTTAAAGAGAAATTTTGAAATGGGGGAGGAAACTCCAGGTTAGAGAAGGGTAAGACTGGCCGAGATTTCCCGTGAAACGACGATTCCCCACCCCCACCGAGGGGGGAGGAGCCGGCATAGTGGACGTCGTTGTCACCCTGAGTGGAAGTTCATCACAGAGGAAACCCTAGATCCCTTAATACCCTAGCTAGGATACTATATAGTAAAACATAACATCTAGATAATTACTTAATAAGAATTTTATAATTATTAAAAACCATATTATGTCATCATTTACTATTCTTTAAATAAAATAATGTTAGGGTGTTAATATCACCCAAGTGCCTCCAAAAAGTTATGCACTAGAAACATGGACAAAGATAGTCTATGAATACTCATCAAAGGGAATTGGATTAAAATTTAGGGCCTTTTTATGTCATTATCATATTATTTTTAGCATTAATTATCATATTTACCCATAAATTTTTTATAAAAAATATCAAAGATTACAATTCATATTGTTAATAGTTAAAATGGATCAGTTTATTAAACATAGACCCACTGATTTCATATTTTTATTACATTTATAAAAAATTTTAACCCATGTGTTTTGTCGTTTAATTTAAAATTAAATTGGAAAAAATCAATAATACATATTTTATTCGAAGTAATCTATTTTTTAATATAAAAATTTATTAAAATAAAATAAATTGAAAAATATTTTTAAAACATCTTAATTTTATTAATTTATAAAAAAATGTAAACCAAAACATAACATTAAATTTTAAATACTTTAAAATTATATACATTATTTGTAAAAAAATAATTTTATTTCACTTTTCATGATGTAATTAATATACATTAAATACTGAAAACAATTCATTATAGCCTGATTTAAAAATTATAATCCAAAAAATGGAATTTATTTTCATAATTTAAAATTTTATAATTGCAAATACAATTTTTATTTTAAATAATATACGGTTAAAACTATGTATTTCAGGAATACTAAAAATTATTTGAATTACTTCATCTCCTATTACATGGGTTATTACATTATCCCCCATAATAAATTTTGTCCTCAAAATTTTAATCACCTATTAAAAAATTGAGTAAAACATTACCTCATGGAATTCACAATATGACGCCCCTTTAATAATGTTTTTTCTCCACAAAAATTAAACTAGTGTATTATTGTGTTCCGCAATACATTTATTTAATTGTCAAGAATCTGAACAAGCTACTCCTCTAAATAAATGATCTATTAAAATATAAGTTCATTTTGGCATACAAAATGAAATTAATCTAGTATATATTTCATTCATATTGAACACAAAAAACATTTTTAACATAAATAATCAAAGGCCAGTGCACTCGATGATGAAATGATAAATAATTCATCAAGATTTCATATAGTCTAATGAATTAAGGATCTATAAATCAATTCATACAAAAATAAATAGAAAATATCCATGGGGGTACACTATAAAAAATTCTTTCATGAACCTCAAAGGAAAGGTCATTCTTCCATGTATCCGTATAACATTTCATCATGTGCTACGGTTTCCTCATATGCAGATAGACCGTCTTGTCTTTCTCAACCACTTCGTCTACTAATATTGGTGTCATCATCATCCATTAACCGACTCAATCATGTAATACTAGATATTGACACCACATTACATATAATGTTACTAAATATTCCATTTATATACAAGAATGAAAATTTTATTATATGAAAACACAACTAATGAATGATAATGATCCCAACTTCCATGATCATCCACTAAACAAGAACAAATCTTGTATTCGAATGGATAAACTATTCATTATTATTTTAAAAGTACTTGATGATGAAATGATGTAATGAAATTTAATTTTGTACCCAATGACATTTGAGGTCCTTTTAGAAAATTAAAATTTAAAATTGTATCTGATTAGGATAAAATAGATAGGGGAACTCAATATAACATAACTAGATACATTATGTACATTCTTTAAATTTTATCTCATGAAATATTATCTCTAACAGGATGTAAATGTACATATTTAGTCAGAAAATCAATTATAAACAAAATTTAATTATTAATTCATTATGTAATTTGAATTACCATAAATAAATCCCTTGTTAACTTTTTCTCATTTCCACTATGATATTCGTAAAGGATAAAAACCCCCTTTCATCATTGTTTTTCATCATTATCCAATTAAAAATTCATCCATTTAATGGTGAATTCAAAAATATCTATTTAAATTTCATACCATTAGTAATACCCATTAATATGTCTACACAGATTATTAGTGAAATGATAAATGATAAATTGAGAACTATAGGACTCACTTAACAATTCCCTCTTCATGTGGGAATCACTAGGCACATATTTTATACATCCAAATCAGATAAAAATTTATGAATAAACATTAAATTAAGTCATATTACACTTCTAAACCAATAATTACTTATATTTAAACGTGTGTTCTTCCTTATAAACATCATCAATTAATTCGTACCAACATGATTCATCTAAGAACAAAAACAAAATTAATGAATTTCATTCACGAAAAACATTCAGAAAATGATTCATCAAAAAATTAATAAATGGGTATTCATCCAAATGTAAAATGGTAAATGATTCAGGATGTTTTAAACTAAAGGAAACAATAAATTATTATAATTTATCATGATAGTAATTGAAGATGGAATCTTATTAATTAATCTGTAATATAAAACATCTCTACCTCATGATCAATCCTTTATGAGTGTATATGTAATAAAAAAATTTATTATTAATCTATATTTCAAATAATGATACGAATAAATTATATCTCCAATTTTTAAATAAAAAACAATATAATCTATTTCCAATTCATGTGTAAGATAATTTTCCACCCCAATTTTAAATTACCCTATTATAGGATCATTCTGAATCATAATATTACCAGTTCCATTCATAATAGAATCATTATAGATAATGAAATCAACATTACATTATGGGTTGCCCAAAACTGGTTTATTAACCTTTATTAATTTTAATTCCTCAAAATATTGATCACATTATTTATCCTGTAAATTTTTAACTGCTTAACATTTTCACAAAATTAGCGGGGAAGATAAGAATCAAATTTTTTCAACAAATAGTTAGTAATAGAGTGATAATCCATGAAAAAATTACATGTCAATATCAACTTCATTATTTCTCTTTCATCAAATAGAATTGATTTTTTAGGATCAACTCTAGTTCCATATTTAAATACTATTCTCCCAAGGATGTTTAACTAATGGGAAAAAATAACAATATCTAAATTAACGATATAACTATATTTATTATTGGTTTTCAAAACAATCCCTATAGGTTATCTATGATCCTCATAGTTTTTGAATAAAATATAATTTCATCAATAAAAATTTCCACAAAAAAATAAAAATATTCATTAAAGACTCTATTAATAATATATATAAATACAGAAGGATAATTTTAAAACCCAAGTAACTAATAAAAACTCATAATACCCATATATTTTACAGATGTGGGTTTTAAAAATTTCATCCAATGATTCCTTCATATTTTTCTTACCAAAGACAAATATCAATCATTGAAATTTACATCACCCCTTAGAGCTGATCAAATAGAACATCGATATGATTTAAAACATACTTTATTACAATAGTGATATTTTTCAACGATTAATAATCACTAAAAAACAACATTGAACCATAATTAGTTTTAAGAAAAAAAAGTATATAATCATCAAAAGTTTAATTACTTATATGAATTAATCCCTCATTTAGAAAATCCAAAAAGTTATTTTTCAATTCCAAATGTTTTACTTGATCGCATTGATATTGGAGTTTTGAAATACATTTTTCATCATGGAATAATTCAACATTTTAATCAACCACTTGATAAAGGATTAAACTTGTAATATCATTAGAAAAAACATCTAGGAATTCATTTGGATTTGGAAAATTATTAATCTCAATAGATTGATAATTTCAACTATTTGTGATAGGGAACATCTATATATATCATATAATACTTTCTTGGAATCCTAATATGTAGTCAATGGTATGGATAAATTATTTTGTACATACTAAGATTCTTTTTTAAAATCTACTTCATTATGAATATAATCAATATTATCATAGTGCACATTAAAAAATGTCAAAGCTAGAATAACATCAAAATGTACGTGGTGGAAGAAAAAATGTTTTTTATGTAATGTCATTCCACTGAGAATGAAATAAATATTGTTATAATATATTATTTAATAATTACCCATGGTTTTTTCACCATAATAATTTGTTCAATTTCATTTTGTGAAATTTAAATTTTACCAAATAAATTATATAATATGAAATAATGTGTAGAAGTTAAATAAAAAATGCAATTAATATAAATTAAAAATTAAATAAATATACCATATACAACTTAGTTGGATTTCCCAACATCTGCATTAGTAATTAAAATGGATTTCACCAAACATTTCTATATATAGTGTCTATATTTCCCATCATTTGATTCATTATCAGGGAAAGAATGTGTATAAGTATAAATCTATCCATATCTGAAACACATTAAGAATAGTTTATCAAAAATTAATATAAAACTAGAAATACATTTTTACAGTATTCATGGACTATATGTCTAGACATATCATATTGGATGAACATCCCAGTTTGATATGGTATTCCATAGGTTTCTTTTTACCAAACTGTCCACTAAATAATATTTGAATTTTCATAAATTCATATTTATTTTCTTGCTGCTGACAAATTTCTATCCATCTTTACCATTTTTTTTCTTTTTAAAAAAAAACTAATCAATAAAAAACTCAACTTCTATAATCTTAGAACAACTAACGGGTTTATCGTATCTTTTGAATCCAATGGAATCGAGGTCCCTTAGACATGTTGGTTTTAATATCAAATACAAATAATTTATATCACTATTAATATCTGGAATAAAATTTTGATCTTAAATTTTATAGAGAATTTATTTTTGTTAATATATTACCATTAAATTTTTCTATAATTGTTCCCCTTTCATGAATTTCAATAAAATATTGAGTTTAACTACCTTTGATAAATTTTCTCATGGAAAGGATTATTAAATTATTCTTGAAGGACCCCGGGACACCCTAAGAGGGGAGGGGTGAATCAGGGTGACAACTTCTTCTTTTAATGTGATAGATCTTGTACCCACGTTGGTAGGAAGTTGTAGAACTTGTATGATGAATATGATTAGAAAGAAAACATTCACATGCACAGAGAAGACACATCACTTTTTACTTGGTTCAGCACTAAGGGCTACGTCCAAGGAGCATACGCCGACATGTTTTTGGTCGTACCAAATTCCACTAATCTTCACGAGCTATGGATTACAACGATTCGGTCACAATCACTCTGTCCCAATCTCACTTCCTTTACAAATGTTCAGGGATAGCTCATTGCTTCCCTCGGGTCACTCCCATTAACTCCCCCTGGCTCACTACCCTTGGTGAAGTCCTGCTTAGTTTATAGACGTGAAGGTCTCTTCCTCATTGCAAAATAATGCCTCCTCTATTGAATGTAGTTGCTCTGTTGAAGTCCTACTATCACTTGTGAACTGATCTACAACATTCGTGCAACACCAAGGCAACCAGAAAGCCTCAATATCAACTGGCGCAGAACTCCAAGGTGGCATGCAACATTCAAGGATGGCGTGCAAGTTATAACTGTCGCGCAAGTCAACCTTCAACACTTGCGCTATTGAGTCTTATTTAAAGACAAACTTGCACGACTCAACTTTTTTTCAACTCATGCCGATTTTGAAACCTAATGGAAGCCTATCGCGCAACTTCCATTATGGTGCGAAAGTATCACAAAATCACTTGCGCGACTACTAGAGGAGAAACAAACAACTACCGCATTGCTCCACCTTGGGTGACCCACCAACACTTGCACGACTTCAACACCTACGCAATGGGAGCTATGAATTTATTCAATTCCATTGTTTTTATTGAATGCGGATGGGTGGTCCTCTATTTATAGGCATTCGGATACCCTACGTGGCGGCGCACAAGTCTTCCCTCAGCGCACAAGTCTCACCGCGCATCCCTTCTGTCCTCCTAGACATTTGTGCGACCAACATCCAATATTGGGTGCCCCTATTTACTATTCCATATTTTTATGATCAAAACACCTTGGTAAAACAACGTGCAACTTTCCAGTACTCTAAGGTACCGGCACACAAGTTTCTTCACGGCGTGCAATTCACTTGCACGACCACACCAATACATGTGCGACCCACTTTCCTTTGCCATATTTTCATGTTCTCATTCTGAAAAACATCAGGCACACATGTTTCCATGCCTCTAAGGCCTCGTCCTGTAAGTTTCTTTACCATAAACACATTTCTCCATATTTCAAATTTTGAATCCCAAAAATATGGAAAACACTGGGAAATGAAGCCATCTTCAATACTATTGTCTGCTTGAACTATATGATCACTTTGCTGGTACACATTCTAAACATCCATTGAGGATTGACAACAAACACTAACCATACTCCAATTCATGCATAGAACATCCATGGTTCCATCAATCACCCCCTTTGGGTTTGTTGGCTTTCATCAAATAAATTCAATAGATCCTTGTGCAAACCAAAAAACCCAAGAATCAACTGAGCCAACACTATATGTCTACGTGAGCAATGTTCGGTGTAGAAAACAAGAGATGAGGCTTGAATTGAGATCTCGTGTTTTGGAATTCTCAAAGACGCCCTATTCGCTGAGTTCCTGAGTTCCATTCATCCTCTGACTCTAAATTTATTACATTCTCCCCATTGGAAATAAACCCAAAGACCAGTACTATTTCATTGTTCAGCTCAAACCACACCCCCTGGAATGTATCTCCCCCACAAACCTGCATCACATCCATAATCAGAAACAAAAACAGTTAACAAAACTAGGGAGAGGGGTATTGCGTAACCTCCTTATGCACTGGTAGGTGGCTGAACACTAAGGTTCAACCAATGCTTCTCAAAAACACCCACTGAAAGTGTCATGGTCAGGATATCGGCCACTTGCTCATCCGTTCGCACATAATCCATTCTAATCAAGCCTTGCTCAACTTTCTTTTTGATAAAGTGATAACTGATTTCAATATGTTTTGTATGAGAATGCTGAACAGGATTCTTCGTATGATCAATTACGCTCTTTTTATCACAGTAAATCATCATTGGTTGTTTCACCTCATCACCGATATTTGTCAATTGCTTCTTCATCCATAGAAATTGAGTACATTACTTTGTAGCGGAGATATACTCAGCCTTAGTAGAACTAAGAGAAGTACTTTCTTTTTTCTTTCTCAGCCAGCCAACACATTTATTACCAATGTAGAATGTACCAACACTGGTGGACTTTCTGTCCGCAACATCTCTTGCCGAGTCAGCATCAAAAAATGTTGATAATTCACAGTTCTTTCCTGCAGTAAAGCACAACCCACAATTGTGAGTCCCTTGAATATATCCCATGATTCTTTTTACTGCTTCCATATGTTCTTCCTTTGGATTACTCTACAAGCGGGCTGCAAGACATGTGGCCAAGACAATATCTGGCCATGTCGCCATCTGGTACAGTAGGCTACCAATGATCCTCCTATACGTGGTGGTATGTATAGAGGTCTCATCCTCATGTTTTCCATGTTTAGTTCCAACTACAATTGGAGTGGGCATTGGTTTGGAATGTTACATATTATACTTTTTCAACAGCTCTCTTGCATGATTTTACTGTGAAATGAAAATGTAATCCTTCTTTTGAGTCACATGTAGCCCCAAGAAATATGTGAGCTCCCCAATCATAGACATTTTAAATTCTGATTTCATGTGATTGGAATATTCTTCCACTGATTTCTGCTTGCTACCACCAAAAATAATGTCATCGACGTAGACTAGAACCATGAATTGATCTCTTGGAGAATTCTTCAAATAAAAATTATGGTCTACTCCTCCTCTTTTGAATACAAGTTTCTTAAGATATGAGTCCAGTCGGGAATACCATGCTCGTGGTGCCTGCTTTAAACCATATAGAGCTTTCTTCAGCTTGCAGTCTTTTGTTTCATCAAAACCAATAACAAAACCCACTGGTTGTTCAATATAGAATTCTTCTTCCAGTACACCATTCAAGAATGATGTCTTGACATCCATCTAGTATACTTTATATCATATTAGGAGTTCCATGGAAAGGAAAAGTCTAATTGACTCCAATATATACAATGGAGCAAAGGTTTCTTCAACATCAACACCTTCAATCTGAGAGTATCCTTTACATACCAGTCGTTCCTTGTTTCTGATAACACTTCTATGCTCATCAAACTAGTTTTTGAAGATCAACTTTTCCCAATCACATTGTGAACTTCGTGTCTCTGGACAAGATCCCATGTCTGATTCTTGTCATTCTGATCTAATTCGGCATTCATGGATTTCACCCATGATTCATCCTTTACAGCTTCTTCAAACGAGGATGGCTCCATAACAGTTAGAAATGCAGATTTCTTGTTATCCCGCATTCTTCTTATTTGAGTGGGGGCACTCCTATCCCCAATTATATTTGATGGATCAATATTAGATCTACGATTTCTCCTGTGCGGTTCAGTTGCATTCTCTCCAGCCCCAATTTCTTCTTTAGATTCTTCTTCTAAGTCAACATGTTGATGTGACTGCTGAGTGTTTTGTATAGCTTCCTCTATTTCTATATTTGTATTTTCTCCAAGAGGAATTTATTCTTTACGTTCTATCACATTAGAATATGAAGTCCTTGAAGAATTTTTGTTTTTCACTTCAATTATTATAACATCACTGCTTTCCACAATCCTTCCTAATCTCTTGTTGAAACACTTGTAGGATTTTCTGTTCATTGAGTATCTTTCAAAAATTCCTTCATCTGCATTGTCACTATACTTCCCTTGATTTCCTTATTTGTTTCTGATGAAACAATTGCTTCAAAAAACACGAAAGTATTTCAAATAGGGCTTCCTTATTTGCCACAATTCATATGGTGTCTTCGTCTCACCCATATAGAGTCCTGTTCGAATTTGAATATACACTACAGCTTGAACACCCTCTTTCTAGTAATGTCGTGGAATGCGACTCTCAATTAGCAAAGTTCGTGCCAAGTTGATCACCTGTCGATTTCCCCGTTCAACAACTCCATTTTGTTGAGGAGTTATCACACCAGCTACCTCATGTTGTATCCCATGTGTCTCCAGATAATTTTCAAATTCAATGTATCTGTATTCCCCTCCATTGTCAGATTGCAACACTTTGATTGTTCGTCTGGTATCATTCTCGGCGATTCGCGGACATGTTTTCATGCAGTAAAGGACTTTTTGTTTCATGTGGATGACCATCACACATGACATTATACATTAATAATCTATGAAAAGGACAAAGTACCTTTCTCCATGAGTTCCAGCAACATTTATCGCCATATACATCAGTATGAATCAGATCAAGAAGGTGAGATTCCCTTTTCTTCTTTGGCAGATATGAACTACAGACCATCTTCCCGTGAATGCAAGCATCACAAGATTTTTCATGCTCACGCTTTAGGTTGGAAATGTCCATGACAATTCAAAATTTTGATATTTTCTCCATCTCTTGTTGATTGATGGGTCCCAGTCTGCGATGCAAAAATTGTTTTTTTCATCAACAGTAATGTAACAGACATTTTCTTCACTATTAACCTGATACAAGTTGCCTTCTGTTCTACATCCCTTCAATGTGAATTGCATGTCTTTCCCTAGATAGTGAAGCCTTTTGATTTAATGTAACTATAATTATCAAGTCACAGAGTTGACTCATGCTGAGGAGATTATGACGTAGGCCATCTACGTAAAGGAATTTCTTCTTCTTTAGTTCTCCATTAGATAATTCGGTACTTACACTCCCTTTGATTTTCAGAGATCCATCATTACCAAATCATACTATACCATCACCCTTCCTTTTGATATCCGTTAACAGAACAACATTACCTATCATATGAGATGAACAACCGCTATCCAGAATCTAGGACTTGTTGTTCTTTATAGCTTTGAGGGCCACCAATGCAAGGTTAGATTTCACAATCTTCTTACTTTCCTTCAATGAGACATTGGATTGAGTATATAGTAATGATGTCCTTTCAATTATCTCTTCTACTTACCCAGGTTCATCATTGTTGAAATCTTCTTTGAGAGGAGAGAACCTGTTTGAGAGAGAAACACTGTCTTGCTGTCATGACTTGACTTGTCTTGAAATTCTGTATGAGGTGTCTATGTCCCTTCTCTTCCTATAATTAGAAGCCTTATGAACAATGTTAGAACAACAATAACAATATCTATAGAAATTGTTTCTTCTATAAGAATTAGGATATGAATGTGTTCTCCTTTATTGAACTTCTATATCTTCTCCATTCAGATAGCATCTTTCATCTTCACAATAAGACATGTTATGGCCCAGATAGACACAGATCTAACACTTCATGAGAGGAAATGTCATCTCACTTGAATTTCTCCTCATACCTTCATCCTTGGGAGAATGGTTAGACTGTCTGTTATTTATGATTTTTTGAGGATAATTTTCAATTCTCATTTTAGTTTGGATTGAGGGTTCCTTTTTCAGCACTTTAGGCAATGTTTCAACTTGTTCAACTTTCATCTTATCTTTCTTTTTGATCTTTTCACTTCCAGAAGTTGATGTCTCTGCTTCATATCCAATTCCACTCTTTCCCATGCAAGTGGGTCTTTGATCACTGAATATTTTTTCAACCCCATACGAACCACACTTGGCTCTTTCCAGTAATCTTGCACCGGAGAATCTTCCAAAATGTATTTTCTTCCTCGATTCTTTGGGAATTGATTCGGTCTCTAGTTTACTCCTTAGAGTAACAACTTCCTCCTCAAGACCCTCAGCAGTCAAGAATTTGTTATCTAGTCTGGAGGTGAGGTCGTTGATGACCTTTTCCTACTCATTAATTCTCAGCCTCAGATCCACTACATCATCATTTATTTCTATTATATTAGATTTTACCTTCACAAATTCTTCCAGTCGTTCAATTTCAGCTTCAAGATGATCAATGTATTCAGTTGATTCTTGTACAATTGATTTCTACTTATTGAAACTCTTACATTTAGTCTTAATCTTACTAACTGCATCCTTAATTTGTATCTCAGGATCAACTCATGTTCTCAGTTGTTTTTCTCCATCAGTATCTTCTGACTTTTCAACAGTGTCCATCATGGAACCATGGTTCCCAGTTTTGAATTCTGGTACTTCTTTATAACCGAATTCATTATCAACTTCTTCCACTTCACAGACAGAACTCTTCCTTTGCATTTTCTTTCTAGATTTGAAGTCTCCCATTTTAAAGAACCTTCTATTAGGATTTTCAGAGCTTTCATCTTCAATATCTTCATCATTGACCTTTATTAATCATTGAGAGGCAATGTGACCAACCTTTCCACAACAAAAACATGCAAGAGGTAACTTCCGTTTGAATTTCCCTTTTCCCTTCGGGAACTACTTTGCAATAAGATAAATAATTTATTGTTCTTCGTCATCTTCACCACTTGTATATTTTGAGATTTTCTGTTTATCCATGGACTTGAATGACATTTACTTACTCACACGAGTCATAGCATCTTATGGTTTGACTCCAATTTCGTATGCTACCAAGCTGCTCAATAGATCATCCAGAGAACGTTTGCAATGATCTCTTTCCTCAAGAGGTGACACCATTGTATTGTACAGAGGTAAAATACTTATTAATATTTTCTTTACAATATCAATGTCGTTGATTTCTTTACCTAGAACCTGAATTGCTCCAAACACTTTAGTATTTCAATTGAAGAATGAGTCTGCATTTTCATCTGGATGCATCTTCAGATCATCAAACCGATTGTGCAGCACTTGTAGTTTCGCATCCTTCACTTTTCTATCTCCTTCATAAATATTTTCGATTTTATCCCTCATGGATTTTTCTGAGGTTCAATTCATCACCCTTAGGTATATCTGATCAGAAAGGGCTGCAGTGAGTGCATTTTGTGCTTTAGCATCTGCATCAAAAAATTTCCTGTCTGTTTTAGTCATATCCAGGCCTGTGGGGTCAGTGAATTAAATCCCTTACACTATAGAAAAAAGAACTTCCATTCTAAGAGATCTTAGATGAGATCTCATTCTGTTCTTACAGATCTGGATATTACTTCCATCGAAGTGAGGGACTCCCCTGACATTGACTGCATTATCCATGAAGATAAAGGACAGATTCAACACCAGCAACCATTACCCTTTAATACCACTTGAAGGACCCCAAGACACCCTGAGAGGGGATGGGTGAATCAGTGTGACAACTTTTTCTTTTAATGTGATGGATCTTGTTCCAATGTTGGTAGGAACTTGTTGAACCTGTATGATAAAAATGATTAGAAGTCAAACATTCACATGCACAGATAAGACACAACACATTTTTACTTGGTTCACCGCTAAGGGCTACAACCAAGGAGTTTACGCCAACTAGTTGTCGGTCATATCAAATTCCACTAAGAGAAGTAATTTCTTTTTTCTTGCTCAACCAGCCAACACATTTATTCGCAATATAGAATGCACAACCACTGGTGGACTTTCTATCCGCAACATCTCTTGCTGAGTCAACATTAGAAAATGCTGATAATTCACAGTTCCTTCCTGCAGCAAAGCACAACCCACAATTGTGAGTCCCTTGAATATATCCCATGATTATTTTTACTGCTTCCATATGTTCCTCCTTTGGATTACTCTACAAGCGGTCTGCAAGACATGTGGCCAAGACAATATCTGGCCATGTCGCCATCAGGTACAGTAGGCTCCCAATGATCCTCCTATACGTGGTGGTATCTATAGAGGTCTCATCCTCATGTTTTCCATGTTTAGTTACAACTGCAATTGGAGTGGGCATTGCTTTGGAATCTTACATATTAAACTTTTTCAACAGCTCTCTTGCATGATTTTCCTGTGAAATGAAAATTTAATCCTTCTTTTGAGTCACCTGTAGCCCCAAGAAATATGTGAGCTCCCCAATCATAGACATTTTAAATTCTGATTTCATGTGATTGGAATATTCTTCCACTGATTTCTGCTTGCTACCACCAAAAATAATGTCATCGACGTAGACTAGAACCATGAATTGATCTCTTGGAGAATTCTTCACATAAAAATTATGGTCTACTCCTCCTCTTTTGAATACAAGTTTCTTAAGATATGAGTCTAGTCGGGAATACCATGATCGTGGTGCCTTCTTCAAACCATATAGAGCTTTCTTCAGTTTGCAGACTTTTGTTTCATCAAAACCAAGAACAAAACCCACTGGTTGTTCAATATAGAATTCTTCTTCCCGTACACAATTCAAGAATGATGTCTTGACATCCATATAGTATACTTTATATCATATTAGTAGTTCCATAGAAAGGAAAAGTATAATTGACTCCAATATATACAATGGAGAAAAGGTTTCTTCAACATCAACACCTTCAATCTGAGAGTATCATTTACATACCTGTCGTTCCTTGTTTCTGATAACACTTCTATGCTCATCAAACTGGTTTTTGAAGATCAACTTTTCCCAATCACATTGTGAACTTCGTGTCTCTAGACAAGATCCCATGTCTAATTCTTTTCATTCTGATCTAATTCGGCATTCATGGCTTTCACCCACGATTCATCCTTTACAGCTTCTTCAAACGAGGATGGCTCCATAACAGTTAGAAATGCAGATTTCTTGTTATCCCATATTATTCTTATTTGAGTGGGGGCACTCCTATCCCCAATTATATTTGATGTATCAATATTAGATCTACGATTTCTCATGTGCGGTTCAGTAGCTTTCTCTCCATCCCCAGTTTCTTCTTCAGATTCTTCTTCTAATTCAACATGTTGATGTGACTGCTGAGTGTTTTTTATAGCTTCCTCTATTTCTATATTTGTATTTTCTCCAAGATCAATTTATTCTTTACTTTATATCACATTAGAATATGATGTCCTTGAAGAATTTGTATTTTTCACTTCAATTATTACAACATCACTGCTTTCCACAATCCTTCCTAATCTCTTGTTGAAACACTTGTAGGATTTTCTGTTCATTGAGTATCTGTCAAAAATTCCTTCATCTGCATTGTCACTATACTTCCCTTGATTTCCTTATTTGATTATGATGAAACAATTGCTTCAAAAAACACGAAAGTATTTCAAATAGGGCTTCCTTATTTGCCACAATTCATATGGTGTCTTCATCTCACCCATATAGAGTCCTGTTCGAATTTGAATATACACTACAGCTTGAATAGCCTCTTTCTAGTAATGTCGTGGAATGTGACTCTCAATTAGCAAAGTTCATGCCATGTTCTTCACCTGTCGATTTCTCTGTTCAACAACTCCATTTTGTTGAGGAGTTATCACACCATCTACCTCATGTTGTATCCCATGTGTCTCTAGATAATTTCCAAATTCAATGTATCTGTATTCCCCTCCATTGTCAGATTGCAACACTTTGATTGTACTCCCGGTATCATTCTCGGCGAATCGCCGATATGTTTTCATGCAGTAAAGGACTTTTTGTTTCATGTGGATTACCATCACACATGACATTATACATTAATCATCTATGAAAAGGACAAATTACCTTTCTCCATGAGTTCCAGCAACATTTATCACCCATATACATCGGTATGAATCAGATCAAGAAGGTGAGATGCCCTTTTCTTCTTTGGCAGATATGAACTACAGACCAGCTTCCCATGAACTCCAGCATCACAAGATTTTTCATTCTCACACTTCAGGTTGGAAATTTCCATGACAATTCTAAATTTTGATATTTTCTCCATGTCTTGTTGATTGATGTGTCCCAGTCTGCGATGCAAATAATGATTTTTTCTTCAACAGTAATGTAACATACATTTTCGTCACTATTTACCTGATATAAGTTGCCTTCTGTTCTACATCCCTTCAAAGTGAATTGCATGTCTTTCCCTAGATAGTGCAGCCTTTTTGATTAAAAGTAAATATAATTCCCAAGTCACAGAGTTGACTCATGCTGAGGAGATTATGATGTAGGCCATATACATAAAGGAATTTATTCTTCTTTAGTTCTCCATTAGATAATTCGGTACTTACACTCCCTTTGATTTTCAGAGATCCATCATTACCAAATCATACTATACCATCACCCTTCCTTTTGATATTCGTTAACAGAACAACATTACCTATCATATGAGATGAACAACCGCTATCCATAATCTAGGTACTGTTGTTCTTTTTAGCTTTGAGGGCCACCTATGCAAGGTTAGATTTAACAATCTTCTTCCTTTCCTTCAATGAGACATTGGATTGAGTATATAGTAATGATGTCCTTTCAATTATCTCTTCCACTTACCCAGGTTCATCATTGTCGAAATATTCTTTGAGAGGAGAGAACCTGTTTGAGAGAGAAACATTGTCTTGCTGTCAAAACTTGAATTGTCTTGAAATTCTTTATGAGTTGTTTATGTCCCTTCTCTTCCTATAATTAGCATCCTTATGACCAAAGTTAGAACAACAATAACAATATCCAAAGAAATTTTTTCTTCTATAAGAATTAGGATATGAATGTGTTCTCCTTTGTTGAACTTCTATATCTTCTCCATTTAGATAGAATCTTTCCTCTTCACAATAAGACATGGTATGGCCCAGATAGACACAGAACTAACACTTCATGAGAGGAAATGTCTTCTCACTTGAATTTCTCCTCATATCTTCTTCCTTGGGAGAATGTTTAGACTGTCTTTTATTTTTGAATGTTTGAGAATAATTTTCAATTCTCATTTTAGTTTGGATTGAGGGTTCCTTTTTCAGCACTTTAGGCAATGTTTCAACTTGTTCAACTTTCATCTTATCTTTCTTTTTGATCTTTTCACTTCTAGAAGTTGATGTCTCTGCTTCATATCCAATTCCACTCTTTCCCATGCAAGTGGGTCTTTGATCACTGAATATTTTTTCAACCCCATACGAACCACACTTGGCTCTTTCCAGTAATCATGCACCGGAGAATATTCCAAAATTTATTTTCTTCATCGATTCTTTTGGAATTGATTCAGTCTCAAGTTTACTCCTTAGAGTAACAACTTCCTCCTCAAGACCCTCAGCAGTCATGAATTTTTTATCTAGTCTGGAGGTGAGGTCATTGATGACCTTTTCCTGCTCATTAATTCTCAACTTCAGATCCACTACATCATCATTTCTTTCTATTATTTTAGATTGTACCTTCACAAATTCTTCCAGTCGTTCAATTTCAGCTTCAAGTTGATCAATGTATTCAGTTGATTCTTGTACAATTGATTTCCACTTATTGAAACTCTTATATTTAATCTTAAGCTTACTAACGGCATCCTTAATTTGCATCTCAGGATCAACTCATGTTCTCAGTTGTTTTTCTCCATCAGTATCTTCTGACTTTTCAACAGTGTCCATCATGGAACCATGGTTCCCAGTTTTGAATTCTGGTTCTTCTTTATCACAGAATTCATTCTCAAGTTCTTCTTCTTCACAGACAAAACTCTTCCTTTGCATTTTCTTTCTAGATTTGAAGTCTCCCATTTTAATGAACCTTCTATTAGGATTTTCAGAGCTTTCATCTTCAATATCTTCATCATTGACATTTATTAATCATTGAGAGGCAATGTGACAAACCTTTCCACAATAAAAACATGCAAGAGGTAACTTCCCTTTGAATTTCCCTTTACCCTTCGGGGATGACTTTGCAATAAGATAAATAATTTATTGTTCTTCGTCATCTTCACCACTTGTATATTTTGAGATTTTCTGTTTATCCATGGACTTGAATGACATTTACTTACTCACACGAGTCATAGCATCTTATGGTTTGACTCCAATTTCATATGCTACCAAGCTTCTCAATAGATCATCCAGAGAACGTTTGCAATGATCTCTTTCCTCAAGAGGTGACACCATTGTATTACACAGAGGTAAAAGACTTCTTAATATTTTCTTTACAATATCAATGTCGTTGATTTCTTTGCCTATAACCTGAATTGCTCCAACCACTTCAGTATTTCAATTGAAGAATGAGTCTGCATTTTCATCTGGATTCATCTTCAGATCATCAAACCGATTTTGCATCACTTGTAGTTTCACATCCTTCATTTTTCTATCTCCTTCATAAATATTTTCGATTTTATCCCTCATGGATTTTTCTGAGGTTCAATTCATCACCTTTAGGTAGATTTGATCAGAAAGGGCTGTAGTGAGTGCATTTTGTGCTTTAGCATCTGCATCAAAAATTTTCCTGTCTGTTTTAATCATATCCAGGCATGTGGGATCAGTGAATTAAATCCCTTACACTGTAGAAAAAAGAACTTCCATTCTAAGAGATCTTAGATGAGATCTCATTCTGTTCTTACAGTTCTGGAAATTACTTCCATCGATGTGAGGGACTCCCCTGACATTGACTGCACTATCCATGACGATAAAGGACAGATTCAACACCAGCAACCTTTAACCTTTGATACCACTTGAAGGACCCCAGGACACCCTGCGAGGGGATGGGTGAATCAGTGTGACAAATTTTTCTTTTAATGTGATGGATCTTGTTCCCATGTTGGTAGGAACTTGTCGAACATGTATGATAAAAATGATTAGAATTCAAACATTCACATGCACAGATAAGACACAACACTTTTTTACTTGGTTCACCACTAAGGGCTACAGCCAAGGATTATACACAAACTAGTTGTCGGTCGTACCGAATTCCACTAATCTTCATGAGCTATGGATTACAATGATTCAGGTACAATCACTCTATCCTTGGATAACTGCCATTACAATGGTTTAGGGATAGCTCACTGTTTCCCTCAGGTCACTCCCATTGACTCCCCCTGGCTCACTGCCCATGGTGAAGTCTCGTTTAGTTTATAGACGTGAAGGTCTCTTCATCATTGGAAAGTAATGCATCCTCTGTTGAATCTAGACGCTCTATTGAAGTCCAAATATCACCCTTGAACTGATATTCAACTTTTGTGCAGCACCAAGACAACCAGAAAGCCTCAATAGCACGTGGCGCGCAACTCCAAGGAGTCGTGCAACATTCAAGGACGGCGCACAAGTTATAACTATCATGCATTTCCCCCTCAACACTTGCACGATTCAGTCTTCTTTAAATCCAAACTTGCAAGACTCTAATTTTTTTCAACTCCTGATGATTTTGAATCCTAATGGAAACCTATCGCGCAACATCAATTCTAGTGTGTGAGTATCACCAAATCACTTGCGCGGCTACTGGACGGGAAACAAACAACTGCCGCGCTGCTCCACCTTGCGCGACCCACCAACACTTGCGCGACTTCAACACCTGCACATTGGGAGATCTGAATTTCTTCAAGTCCAAATTTCATATTGAATGAGTAGGGGTGGTCCTCTATTTATAGGCATTTGAATACCCTATGTGGCGGCGCACATGTCTTCCCTCGGCGTGCATGTCTCGGTGCGCAACCCCTATATCGTCCATGACACTTGCGCGACCAACATCCAATCTTGGGCTCCACTATGTACTTTTCCATATTTTGATGATCAAAAAAAGATGGTCAAATGACGCGCAACATTCCAATCTTCTAAGGTACCGATGTGCAAGTCCTTTTACGGCGCGCAAGTCACTTGCGCGACCAAACCAATACATGTGCGACCCTCTTTCCTTTTCCACATTATCATTTTCTCATTATGAAAAACATCTGGCGCGCATGTTTCCAATCCTCCAAGGCCTCGGCGTACAAGTCTCTTTACCAAAAATAGATTTCTCCATATTTCATGTTTTGAGGCCCAAAAATTTGGAAAACACTAGAAAACAGGGCCATCTTCAATACTGTTGTCTGCTTGAACTGAATGATCACTTTCCTGGTACACGTTCTGAACTTCCACTAAGGATTGACAAAAAACAATAACCATACTCCAATTCATGAAGTGAACATCCATGGTTCCAACAATCTCCCCCTTTGGGTTTTTTCTCAATCAGCAAATAAATTCAATAGATCCCCATGCAAACGAAAAAATACAAGAATCAACTCAGCCAACACTTTAAGTATATGTCAGCAATGCTCTGTGTAGAAAACAAGAGATGAGGCTTGAATTGGGATCATGTGTTTTGGAATTCTCAGCGATGCCCTGTTCGATGTGTTCCTGAGTTCCTTCTCATCCTCTGACTATAAATTTATTACTTTCTCCCCCAATGGCAATAAACCCAAAGATCGGTACTAGTTAATTGTTCATCTCAAACCACACCCCTTGTATAGTATCTACCCCACAAAACTGCTTGACATCCATAAAAAGAAAAAAAATAGTTAACAAAACTGGGGAGAGGGGTATTGCGTAACCTCCTTATGCACTGGGAGGTGGCTGAACACTAAGGTTCAGCCGATGCTTCTCAAACACACCCGCTGACAGTGGCTTTGTCAGGATATCGTCCACTTTCTCATTTATTCCCACATGATACATTCTAATCATGCCTTGATCAACTTTCTCTTTTATAAAGTGATACCTGATTTCAATATGTTTTTTACAAGAATGTTGAACATGATTCTTTTTAAGATCAATTGTGCTCTTATTATCATAGTAAATCACCAGTGGTTGTTTCACCTCATTACTAATATCTGTCAATTGCTGCTTCATCCATAGCAATTGAGTGAATGCCCTTGTAGCATAGATATACTCAGCCTCATCAGTACAAAGAGAAGTACATTCTTGTTTCTTTCTCAGCCGGGAAACACATTTATTACCAATATAGAATGCACCACCACTGGTGGAATTTCTGTCCACAACATCTCCTGCCCAGTCAGCATCAGTAAATGCTGATTATTCACTACACCACCACTGGTGGACTTTCTAATCCTCTAAGGTACCGGCATGAAAGTCCTTTCATGGCATGCAAGTCACTTGCGCGACCAAACCAATACTTGGGCGACCCTCTTTCCTTTTCCATATTTTCATGTTATCATTCTAAAAAACATCAGGCGTGCATGTTTCCAAGCCTGTGAGGCCTCAGTGTGAAAGTCACTTTTCCAAAAACACATTTCTCTATATTTCAAGTTTTATGGACCAAACATTTGGCAAACACTGGGAAACGACCCCATCTTCAATATTGTTGTCTGCTTGAACTGTATGATCACTTTGCTGGTACACCTTCTGAACGTCCATTGATGATTGACAAAAAACACAAAACATACTCCAATTCATGCACAAAACATCTATGGTTCCAAAAATTCTCATCCCAAAGATTCCATCTTGTGTATTTTTGTAATATTCTTCCCTATTAACCACCACTGGTCGGCTTCCCCTTCAAAATGATAAAATAAAACACAAAAATTTGGATGATCTGAATACCACAATATATAAAAAATAATTTATATGGATGCAATAAACCCCTGATCTAACGCCAGTACTGAATATATACTAAATGAATGAGGATTTATCCTCTAGAAAAGTTCAATTATCATTATGTTCCATTGTGGTTAATCTAGATACTCTATAATATTGATACCATCATCATTTATAGATTTTTCTAACTCGAACATTAATGTGACAAACTAATCTATTCTGATTCCCTCCACCTTAGAATAGTTATTAGGATAGTTGTTTTCCACTAAATTAATTCTGACCATTTCATCCATATTTTTACTACCAAAAACCATTCTAAACAAATGAATTCATGATGATGAATAATGGTAAAATTAAAATACTATTTAAATTCAAAATAACTATATGTGAAATCCTTCAATGGTATGATCATAACATTATATTAAACAATAATGTTATATAAACCTTCCATTAATAAAAAAGTAATTAAAAAACCAAAACAAAATTTAATATTGTGTTTTATGTCAAGATTTCATTTTCATACATTTTAGGACATTTTCATGTTTATAGTTTAAGATAATTGCGACTTAAATAATACTTAAAAACACATAGAATACAATATGTAATCTTTCTAGGTGAATCCAATATATATTTTGAATTTTTTTTTGAAATAATAAAACATTTATATTCAGGAATACTCATAAAAACAATCACCTAGACCACCTCATTTACTGTACCCATCCATATACACTATATAATATTTTTAAGACATTATATGATTAAAATGTATCATTAAGTGAAATAATAAAAATAACAACATTATTTAATGATACTAATAAAAAATTTCCCTATTCAAAATAAACATTGGGATCATAATAAATACTTTATAACTCAGGAAATCAAATTTTCTACCTAAAAAGTAACCATAAATTATTTTTAATGAAATGATAACATTAAAGTTAAATCCATATAGGTTTCTTTATTAACATTAATAAATGGGTACATATTCACATTTTTATACATTTCCCCATTAAGAGGTATCATATATATTCATTTGATAATTAATCAAATAAATTAGATTCCAACTAATTGTGATTCATGTAAAAAATAAAAAACATAAACCAATAACATTGTAATACTCAGCTATCATTTTCTTATCATACATAATTATGTTTAACCATAATGAATATACTATGACGTAAAAATCATAACTACCAATAAATAACACTTATAATTACATGTTAATGTAACCATCACTATTATAGAAGGAATAACCACTATTATAAATATCCAACATATCCAATGAATTTGGGTTATATAATCAAAACAACTATCTTTGGATTATAATGTAACTACATGTCATCAAAAAAAACTCCAATAATAAAAACATAATTATATATTAAGAATACATGTAATAAAAAACTTTCTTTATGGAAAAAAACTTACATTAAAAGAATAATTCTCAAATAAAAAAGAAAATATATACATTGAATATAACCAATTGTTCATACAAAATAAAATTTCAATGTATTAAGGTATCATGATGTCGGAAAAATCCCCACATTCTGTATATGTAAAAACATTCCTTTTTATATTTTTTTTAAAAATCATTCAATAAGTATGTTAAAAATAAATTCCTTTTCTAATATCATTTTTAATGTAATTTTTAATATAAATAATATATTATGTTTATCACATGATGATTTCATTAATTATTTTTTCACGTTAATTTAAACTTTTTATATTTTTCATTTCCCACAACAAAAAATATATCTTCTTTTATACAAATGCTTTATGTGTTGCTTACATTATATGTGACACCTTGTGAATCATGTGCTATGTGAAACACACATATTACATTTTCATCATAGAAAAACATGTTTTCTTGTAATATTGAAAATAAAAATCCCTTAAATATTTTCTTATACATGAAATGTCATGTTTTGAAGGACTACTAGATAATATTATCATTTTTATTCAAACTTTATTATATTTACCATCTAGCTGTTAAAAGAGGTTATTAATAAGATTAAATAAATTATGAGAACAATATTTACAAATGTATTTAAAATGAATCATTTCATTATCAATTACTATTAGTGAATGTAAGAACTATTTGAAAATAATTTACTTTTTTATGAAAACTATTTTTATCCTCACAAACACAATTATATCTAAATAAATGTAAATAAAAATTTGATTTATGTTATAAATAACATTTATATTTTATATATTTAATAAATATTTTTACCCACATCCACCATATTTAATAGTTATATATAAATAATATTTATAATCATGGTAATTAAATGTTTTATTCAACTAATTATAAATATTACCACCTTTTAAGGGAGATATAATTTCTTATCATAATATTGAATGTTTTCTAATTTTAATTTGACAAAATAAACATGTTTTTTAATGTAGAACATAAATATTATATTAGTGTATGTTTTTGTAATTTCACATCGATATTTTATTTTTTTATGAATATTGAATAATACCTAATTTTATTTAAAAACTCATTTTTTATATTATTTATTTGTAATGAGAAAAAATGTTTCTTTTTGGTTTTAATGTAAAATTAGATAAAAAATACCTAAAATAATCCATTTTTGGTAATTATAATTATTTTAAATTGAAAATATTATAAAAAACATATAAATATTTTGAACATTTTTACTTAAAACCCCTCATCATCAAAGCATCTGTGAGAGTAAATTTGAATTTATATATGCCAATTATGTGATGTAAATTTAGTAAAATGAATTCTGTATTTGGCATCATAATAATATATATTTTAAAATAAGTTTAACATAGATTTTGAAAAAAAATATTATCGAATGTAATTAATATTAATTACAACAATGACGATGAAATTTATCGTAAAGGACTCAACCTTTATCATAGTGGGCCAAATGACAGAGAAAATTGTAAAAAATTCATTTTATCGGCATATATAGACCATATACTTCATATTAATGAATAAGTTTTATTACTGGATCCACATTCCATTAGAAAAATGTGGATCAAATTTCTTTTTTATAAATTTACATGAATTTCACTCATCCCCCACTATAAAAAGGCAAAAACCATTCCCACTTATTCACACCACTCAAGTCCTTTTGATCACCTAATCTATTCGCCAATAATATAACAATATCCATTTCCTATTCCTAAAAACCTAACCATTAAAATAATGTCATCCAAGGATGCCAGTTTTTATATACCAAAAGTAGTTACCTTTAATAATTTAACATTATTCAATGATCATCTTTGGTATCATTTAATTACCCACCCATTTAATTGTATTTTCTATCATAAGTTATTAATATCAATAGTGTACTCAATATAAATATATGTTTTATTCTTATTAGTATCCATACACTTTCAATCACATCCATCTAATGGGTAACGAACATACCATTCTTATATATATTAAACTGACAACTGATGAAATAATGTTGTCCATTTTTTACATTACCATCTATCATTAATGGGAATTATGATGGAAAATATTATATATATATATATATATATATATATGATATTTTGATTTATGAATTCTTTTATAATTATGACATAAAACACACCTTTATGCATTCATTTTTCTTGTAATGATAATAACTTCGAATGTGCATGTGTGGACTACCACCTCCACTAAGCGATGTGATTCATTAACAATATATAAGGAATTCAGTAAGGATGGTGTTATTAAAAACATATTTTATATATGACATAATAAATCAACAAAAATGATAATATATATTTATTAAATTTACTTTCTTTCATTCCATATTATAATAAAATAGAAACTGCATTCAATTGAACATACGACCTACGATTTCAATGAACAATGTATTCTATTAAATATTTATATATTATATAAATTATTATAAATGAATATATACTGAATATATGATATTTATAATATTATTCAAATTACTAAAAGAAATAAATCATTATCTATGTGTGTGGAAAAAGAACAACAAGCCAAAACGTAATTGAATATCCTAGAAGAGATTACCTAAAACCTTACATTATCATTGATTAGTTAATAAAAATGTAATATATAGACCTAAACGAATAATATATAGTTTGAGATATAAAAATATGGCTTTTAAATGTATGATAAACATACATTTATTATACATGATGATTTAACGTGTATGAATAAATTCAAGAGACATAGAAAGGAAATTTTATATCTATTTTTATTCCCATGAGATAGATGATATTTTCACCAATCTATAAATTTATTTGGTTTATATACTGATTGTTAATGAATTATTTGATTCATATAATAAATTTATGGGTATTTAAATGTCCATTTAAGAATATTTATTTGATGGGGTTTACGATTCAAAAGTTACAAAATCAGGAATATATTTTTGTCTCACTTTTCCTTCTTTGAGGATAATTCCATGATATGCACCACTATTTTTATATAAAGTGTATATTCTTTAATTGAAATGTTATATGATGAACATATTTATTTTAATTATTTTTATTCTTCATTTAATTATTTTATTTTATCGGTATTTTGATTTAATTTTACTAAAGTGGAAACCATTTACTGTTATAACATCCTTATATATCGAGATTGATTATAAATATGCTTCTAGTGATAGAATATTATGATCCATCTTTAAATAAATATCCTAAATTTTTTGACCTATGTTTTTTAGTCATATATCCATGTAATTAATTGATTATATACTATTTTTTACATATGATAATTGATAAATTATATTTATGAAAATCTATCATTAATTATTATTTGTGTCAGAAAACTGTGATCTTTCAAAACCATGTTTTCTAAATATGTTTTAAAACATGTTTTACTATTATCTTATAATTTTTAAGGGATAATTTTTCACAACATTTAACTTTTTGAAAAAAACATTAAAAAACATTTCATCTTGTGATTTTCCAATTAGGGATCTCTTATAAATATTTATGGCACAAATGGAATGTTTCACATGTATATATTTATCTATAATAATGAAAATACATCATTTGAAAAATTTAGTTCATGTTTACAAGATTTATTTCTCCAAAAAATAATTTTCCTAATATTCTGCAGATTAAATTTTTTAATGTTTTATTCAATGAAAATAATATTCAAACATGTTGTATGATTCATGAATAGTTTTAAATGAATTTAAAATATTCATATAAATAATTAAAAATATATTTCCAAATGAAGAGGTTTTAAAAGATATTATAGATTTAAAAATTGTTTTAAATGTTTTCTAGCTATCTTTATATGTTTTAATTTCATTTTTAATATAAAATTGTTTTAAAAAGGAATTATGATTTGAAAATAATTTTTCAATAAATTAATTAAATTTTCTTCCAATTTTTTTTTAAATTAAATGGTAATGGTTGATTCATATAAAACTGATTTTTTGAAATGGTTTTACGAAAATAATGTTCAATGAAACACTATTAAACTTATGAAAGGTTCTATGAGATCATTCAAATTAATTATCCATCTATAATAAGATACTTTTATATCTTATATGTTTTTCTAAAGATATGATCCAAAAATCATTTATATTATTTTTTCAAAAGTTTATTATTAGATGGAATTATGTTTATGATACATGTTCATCTTCCACATGTTGGTAAAATGATTATAAAACCTATATACTTTGCCATTTTTATGATATGATAAAATTACATGGTGCCCATTACATTTCATGGGTTATGGGATGAGGAATATTGAAACTATATCTTTTTAGGATTTATGATCTGATTAAATTTTTATTTTGTTGATAAAAATGTATGTATGATTTTATAATGTGATGGATGGGGACGATATATATATCAAATACATTGGGTAATGATATATATCTCATGAGATAATGATGAGATTTTTGTTTAAGGGATTGACTAACTCTGTATGATTTAGAAGCCAGATCCAGTTTGGAAGATGGTGAGACCCGTTTCACTATAGAATTATGGGGAAACCTGGTCGACTATGGGAGGATGGGGAAACCCAATACACAATTGGAAGATGGGGAAAACTAATCCCATACAAGGAAATGAATGAAACAATGGATTGTGGTGTATCAATCCATCTAAATGTAGTCCACCTGAAGTGCCCTGATTTTTTTGCAATGGGCCTTGACTTGTAAGGGGTGATGTTTCATGTATATCTCCCATAAATTATATATCTTATGCCTTTGATACGATCTCCTGGTTCATGTTCGTGATTATATAATTATTCATTCCTTGTGAACTAATTATCTTTATTTCATGTCTCGTGATTATAATCATTTGTGAATAGTATGATCTTTGAATGATATGTGCATGTTCTCATACTATTATATTGTTTTTATTTTTATCTGTTTCCTTTATTTACCCTTGTTGAGCATCCGATACCACATTATTATTATGTTTTCTTTCCCTTGGGTATTGTAAGTTGTTTAATGTAGGATTACTAAAGCTGATGATATTTATGATGGATTTTGATGTTTTGTCACTTGACTGGAACAATACATCCAATGATTCCAAATACACTATACTATTTGTGTCCTCGTGAACACATTTTTTTTATAAGAAGAATATTAATCTAGAATGATGAAAAATTATTTTTTTGTTAAGACTGGGTAATCATAGATGATATAAAATTAATTTTTTAGGTACCAATTAGATACATGTATGAGAATAATTTAGTTAAATCTGTAGTAATATCACAAAAGATATGTAGTAGGATGTCTATAGGGATAAGTGTAAGGATTGTTTAAAAAATATAAAAATGTCCTTGAATAATGATAATGGAGAGAATGAATGGATTCATAAAAATATATCCTTGTCTGGATAATATAAGTGGATTTTGATTTGGAATAGATTTTTATAGGTGTGATAATCCCAAACCACCATAATGAGATAGAATCAATTGGGAATGGAAGCACGACAGCGTTCCTTGGTGTACAAAATCTTTGAAATTACAAGGGAATATTCTTTTGAATTAAAAAACTATTTACAAAGCTTAATTATGTATTTAAAAATATTATTATTCGATATATCCTTGGATAAACCTTTGTTTTTACAGAATAAGTAAGTATATGCTGTGATAAAAAGTAATATTAGTATTTTTTCATGATTCAATTATTTTTTATTATGATAATTGTTTTTCACAATATTCTTTAGCATGTTAGTTAATTGTAGGAAATAGGACTAATTTTTTAAAAATAAATGTTTCATATATAGAGTTGATGTGAATTATATAAATCAATGCTCTATGTTGAGATCACATGACGAAAATTATTTTGCTGATACATGTATTATTTATAATTATGAAGATAATGATTCTAAAAATGAAATGTGAATAGGAATGAATTTTATAAAATTATTTTTCCAATTAAAAATATGAATAATTACTATATTGAGGTTGAATAAACATAATACATGATCCATATATCATATTCTAGGATAGTGGTTAATAAAGAATACGATGATAATGCTTTATTAATGCATTAATTGTATTGTCTAATGACTGAAGTGTACATGTCTTGGAATTCAATGATCATATTATATGAATATGAATATATATATATATATATATATATTCAATATATGTTCTTCATCAATGAATGAAAATGATATGTTGAATGGTGATTAATAATTATAAATTGTATTTAATTAAAAAGAAAATATTTTGAAATAAGCAATGATGACTGTTAATGTGTTCAATATGTAAAGATAATTATTTTTAACGTGGAAAACTATCTAATTTTGTTTGGATAAACAAAATTAGATAGTTTTTATAACCACTGAAATGATAATTTATTTGTTGAAATAATGGTCTTTATTTTCATGGATTTAGTTTAAACCATATTATATTTACTGAATATATACAATAATATTCATAATAATGAGTCATGTGTTCTTTTCAAATATGATTTATGGTAATTCAAGATATAATGAGTTTTAAATGAAATATAAAATTCCAGTATTGACATTTTATTAATATAAAAACAAAGAAATACTTTGTGATATACGAGAGATCAATGTTATGATGATTTGATGACCTTCAAAATAATGTTTCATATTTTAGACACTAGTTAGGGGTATATATATAACTATTTATGATAATTTTAACTTAAACATCAGATGACGTTTCTAGAAAAATTTATTATCTCTAAACATGAGGATTTACACATATTGGATAACTTCTTTTATCCAATTTTTGATGACGTTATCTAAAGACATCATGAATGACTTATCACTATACCACATGTTCTATTAGTACTTAAGGAATGAAAAAATATCAATATTTTGAGAGAAAAAGATATTATGAAGAAATATAACATGGAATAAGAATATAGTGATATATGTAACATTAAAATGAATAAAATCAACCAATTATATTTTCTTAATATCGTAGATTGTAAAAGAGTTCCAAAACTGTTGAAAAGGATATTGAAAATTATTTGTCCTAAATCCATTGTTTCTATTGAACCGATGATGTAATAAATTTATATTGATTTATGGTTATGAGGCCCCTAACATTTCATCAGCTATTTAATTTTCAGTGATCAATAATCATTAATAATATATATATATATTTGTTATGTTTCTTCCATCTTCAATGTTTCATTCCCACTTTTGTTATCCAATGTGGAAATGTAGTTTTGTTTGTCCTTGGTGACCTATTATGTTTCCAACACTTTTATTAGCTTGTAGAACACACAACACTATGTTTTTATTATTTTATACACAATTCCATGTCCATTTGACAACTTTTTTTATACTCAAGGATGATTTTATAACAGACAACAATATACTATTAACATTATTATAGTTACCACCTTGTAATAGGAATTGATTTCATGAATAAGAGTAACGAAATTGTGAAAAAAATGATTAATACAAGTATATAAAATGAATCAATTCTGATCGATTACAATAAGTTAATATATAAACTATTTGAATATAATGAAATTAATATTCTATGAAAATAATTTTTCTATGTTCAAAAAAATTATATATCAACAATTTAAACATACCAGTTTCATTAATTTTAATAATATATATATATTATTCAATATTTTTTTGATAATCTTACAATATATATGATATAATTAATATAAGAATAAATCCAATTTTATGAATTAAAAATGTATCATTTTAAATTTTTATTTTCACGCCTTTTAATGGAGAAACCATTTTAATTATTATTTTTGACACATTTATAATTTTTATTTGACCAAACAAACTTCATTTTTGAAATGGGAACATAAATATTATATTAGAATTAATTTTTGGTATTTTATTAAGAAGATTCATTTATTAATGTATTGTGAATAATACTGAATTTTAATTAAAAACTATATTCCATATACATTATTAATAATCATAAAAATAGTTTTTTTATTTTGAATGATGTTCAATTTTATCACTTATACACCAATTAATTAAATTAATTTAATTTTGATCAAATTTAAATTGATATTCGATATTAAAACATAGATATCTTTGGAACATTTTTCTTATTCATCAGCCTTTTAATTTCTTATATTGGATAAAAGTTTATTTAATTTACACCATTTATGTGAATTAAATTATAAAAAATATAAAAAATATTTTTAATCATAATAAAATATAAATTTAAATAATTTCAACTTAGTTTTTTAAATAAATGATTACTTAATGGAGTTAAAATTAATTTCTATAATTAAGATAAAAATTAACATAATAAGGGAGTAACCCATACAATAGAGGGAAAAAACATAGTAACTTATCAAGAACCCATTTTATTTCAATATATAGACCATATAATCCACATAATCTAATTTGGTTCATTATTGGATCTATTTTTTATAGAAAAAACATGGGCATAATTCCCTTTAAAAAATTACATGAAATCCACTCTTCATTCACAATAACAAAGAACATATCCCTCCCACATAATCACACCAATAAAGACATTTGTCTCTTCTAAAATAATCCCAAATACTATACCAAAATTCCAAAACTAATATTATAATACATAAAATGTGGATAAATCTAACCAGTGAGGTTTTTGGTATAAACCAAAATAAGTTACCCGAAAATGTGGTAACATTGTTCAACAATTAGCATTTGTTTCATTTAAGTCCCAACCCCTTGAATTATTTTTATATGATGATTAAATTATAAAAAAATATTCCTCAATAAAATTTTATTTTTTATTCTAATGGTTCAACCTAAGAAAACTGAAATATACATGTATTGGTCAATGAACATATTATTCTTGAGTGTGATGAACTACCGCCTCTTGAAATGTGGTTGTTTGTTTTTCATTTACCACCAACCATTGTTTTTTATTTTAATGGAAAATATATTTTTATTTTATATATATGATATTTAAAATTTAATTTCACTTATTTCATTATTATATATATAATAACATACTGATTTCTATTTTTTGTATATGATATAACATTGATTGTGGATGTGTGGACATCTGACTCCTGAATGTGATGTGATGCATTCATAATCTACATAGAATTTTTTAATGATAGTTGTAGTGAAATTATATTATACATATGACATAATAATTCTAATGGAAGGATATTATATATTTATATATTCATATGTTTAATATAATTATTTTTTTCCATATGAAAACAAAACATAAACAATGATCATGAATACCTACAACTTACCATTTACATGAATGATGTATTCCATTTAATATTTCTATACTGAATTTATAGTTAAAAATAAATATATATATATATATGATGTTTATATGATATTTATATAATTATTAAATTTTTAAATAATTAAATAATGGTCTGTGTAAATTGATCAAGAATGAAAAACAAAAACATATATGAAAAATTAAATATATCATCTGAAACATTACATTAACATGGAATTGTTAATAAACTGGTAATACAAATTATTAAGAAAATAATATTTTGTATGACATATAATATTATTGTTCTTTTGTAGATCAATTATAAACATATATTTATTACATATTAGGTTGGAATGTTTGTGATGAATTTTAACAATTAAGGTAAGATACTTTAATGAAACATTTTATTTCATTGAGATACATTCCACATTCACCGTTTGAATCATATGGGAGGTGCATATAATTTCCATAATGATTTATATGAATCATATTCTAAAATTTATAATCATTTAAATCTTCATTTTATTAATATTTTTAATGGGATTTATGTTTCGAAGTTTCAAAATCTGTAATGTTCGTCGGTATCACTTTTCTGTCATTGAGAAACATGACATATTCTACACCTATATTATTCTATTAGGTGAATGTACTAATTTTTAAATTCTATATGAAGAATATAATTAATTATGTAATATATTAATGTTATTATATTTATATTATTTTTTTATGAATTTATTTAATTCTACTTAATTTTAGAGAATTTATTACAACAATCTCATCACTTATCAATTTGTTTTGCATATTATTCCATTGATGAAATATTATGATTAATTTCTCAAGAAATATCATTAATTTTATTACAATTATGTTATTTATCTTATATAAAACTTTTGGTATCATTGTATCACTCACTTTTACTTAATATAATTTATATAATGTGTTTTACAAAAATTTAAAATCATTTAACCTTTTATAAAGAAATATGTGTTCATACAAAACCATGTTTTACAATAAAATTAAAAAATTATTAACTATCATCCAATATTTATTTATTTAAATAGTTACACATGTTTTACCATACGGAAAATCAATTTTGAAAAGGAATATTCTTGTTATTTTCTGATCATGTGACTTTTTTAAAATTTACGGCACAAAATGAATATTCAACATGTACTAATATATCCTCAATCATGACCATAATCCATCTGAAGGTTATTATTCTACATTATAAGATTAATTTATATGAAAAATTAATTTCATAATATTCTAGATATACATAGTTTTTAATGTGGTTAGAATTATAAGGTTTCTAAAAAAAATTATTTGTTAAAGTAGTGTTTTAAATGATTATCAATGTTACAAACTAACGATTCATAGTAATTTTAAAATAAGAAGTATTAAAGAGTTTTTTTAAAATTAAAAAGTTTCTTAAATGATTTATTTCATCATTTATATGTTTTTATGTTTACATTAATTTAAGAATTTTTCAAAAAAATATTTTCATTAAAAATCATTTTTTAAAGAAAAATGGATATTTTATTCAAAAAATGATTTAAATGAAATGGTAAATATTTCATTACATGAAAATGATAATTGAAATGGTTTTATGAATGTTATTTTTGATGAATTTTATTTACCATAAGAAATTATCCATAATTGAAATGCAATTCATTAATTATCTAAATATTTCATGTACAATTTTAATTGAATACACATATTATAAAGAGGATAATAATATGATGAATAATATTTTTATAGATTGATATAAAAATAACCTTTTACCATATTCATTATACATGAGTCATTTATTAACTACAAAAAACACTTTCAAAAAACTATTGTGGAGTTAATATATTATGTAATAATAGATTTAGTTTAAATAATAGAAATAATTTTTTTAAAGCTTTGATATTGATACTCTAAAAAATTCACAATGTATTAGATAATTCATATATTTTTATTTAACTGGTTTTAATGTACTTATATTATTTTTCTGAAGTTTACATAAGGTATTTCGTCTTGATTGTTATTTATTGATGAAGATATTGTAATTTTATAAAATAAATTTAAATTATTTACTTTTTATAATCCCCTATTTAAAATTTTATTTATAAATAAAACATTATTAATGGTATTTTATGTTAAAATTAATAACTATTTAAGACATTGTATTTAATGTAATTTTTTCAAAATAAATAAGAGTTATCATAAATAAATTCCCATTAGTTAGAACGTATCACCTATTTTATATTTTATTACATAAATATTATTAGTTAAATGAAATATATTTTATTTTATAATTAATTTCCAAAATATATAGTGTAAATATTATTTAAAATAATCAATCCTTATATAATTTTACAACATAATGATTTGATATTTTTATGTTTTATTCAGGTCAAATTTTCCATATTTGGGACATATGTTTATGTAATTTACCGATCATCTTGTATGAGTTTTATATACTACAGTTATTTTACTATATATATTGGATATAATTATATTTATAATATTATAAATTTTAAATAATTTCAATTGTTTCATTGTCTTATTATTCAACTGTCCCAAAAAAGGTATAGATTTTTGTGACTTAATATAATATAATATAATATCAAGGTTTATTAGGACTTATTTTTCTCATAGTGGGATCATGTACACTCATTTTATTGAACCACATAGCTTTTCACCAACATTTTTAGAATTTTATTATATGTTTAAATTATATATCTTAATCTTATAGTGAAGAAAACATCATGAATGATGGTGTTGGTGATAATGATCTTGTATCTTTATTTATATTTTAATTAACTCTCTCTCTATATATATTTTCTAAATAGGTTTCAAAAATTCTCTTATTTAAAATATTTTGATTGACTTACTAAATAAAAATTATGTATCACTTAATAAATAATGGGTTTTAATATTTTTTTCTCTATGTGTGTATAAATGAATTTTATTTATTTTTGAAAAATAATTTTTAATTTCAACATATATGATGTAACAACATTTTCTGATCCTTCATGTATGTAATTTCATTCAATATTACTTTGATTGTTCCTTTATTTTTTTAAAGGTTTTTTCCATAATATTATTAAATTTATTTATTCGTAAATGTAATTTTAAAATAGAAATAGTTATTATACACATTATTCATTTTAATTATCATTTAATGGTGTAACAATTTGTCAATATCAATAAACTATAATGTTAAATATTCTCTATTGAATATTTTATGTGATAATAAATTCATAATTCATTCTATATAGTTATTATGATTGTTTCATAAATATATTTATTCTACTAATTACTTTTATAATATTAATTCATGCTATTAAATAATAATAGTTATTTTTATATTGAATAGTGCATGAGTATAATTGTTTTATACATAATATGTTTGTGAAAATTATTCATCAATAATGATTTTTTATGAAAAAAATACCATCTGTTTTTTTTATTTGTGGGTACATTATAATCATTCAATATAATGTCTAATGAAAGCAAGGATGGAAAAACATAATCAGCTCAGATGTGATTGTGGTGCTAAATGGATAGTGGGTTTCTCTAAAAAGATTATTGGTATTAATAAGTTTTTTCGATTCCATCTATAAGAATTCATTTTTTGTTTCAATGAATATTCTTTCTTATAGTAAAAATCATTTAACCTATAATTATTATGAGTTTATAATGAAACATTTTTTCAATGATGGTTATCACGTGGTTCGTAATCAATGATTTATATGATTTTTTTATTTGAAAAATTTATTAATTATTTCATGGTTGTATTTTTATAAATTCATTTATGTTATGATATTGAACATTAATTATGTATTCATGCCCTTAGTATCATCATATTATCTACAATTAAAATAAATAAATAAATATTATGTTTACCTTAGTGTTTTTTGATTTCAAATTCTAATTTTTTCTATTTCCACGGTATATTGAGATATGTTTTTTTATTTTATATATAAGAATTTGATCTGATGTGAAATAATATAGGATATTATGTTGATTATTTTGAACTATTGATTTATATACCCATATTCTCATGTAATTGTTTGAAATAATTATATTATACTACATAAATAAAATTAACAGAGATATATATGTGATACAACATTTAAATTTAATGTTATTATTTATGAAGGGTTTATATTTGTTAACGTTTATTTGAAATAATTAATAAAAAATAATATATTTGTTTTATATTTGGATCTGACAGTGAATATTTTAGGTCTTTATAATACAAAATGAAAAAAATTTAAACATTTAATTAGAGAAATAAATCTTCCATTCATTTCATGTAATATTTTTATGTCCAATTTTTTTAAGAAATCCTATACATTTTGAATTCAAATAATATATTCAGATGGATATATAATAATTTAATTATTAATTCCTCTGATAACTATATCATCAATAATATGATCTCTAACATCCTATATTATTTTTGAATTAATAATTTATATCTTTTAATTATTTCTCCCACTTTCAAACCAAATCCATTTAGAAAATAAGTCATTCTATGGGTTCCACTAAAATAATGATTAAATTTAACATATGGTTACTTCTTTAAATGGATAACCTTCTTCTTTTCATCATCTAAATTAAATCCCTTAGGTTTTTTATTATAGTATTTTATTATATAATTTATTTAATATGGTTACTTAATATTTATTTTATACACCATAAATCTCATTATACAACTAAAGAAGGAATTAATAATTTAGTTTCTAATGGGATAATATGTTAGAGGTTATCTACCAAATCTATTTATTCAATTATAGTAATGATATTTTCATTTATGAATTACTTTAAATTATTTCATTTTTTAAAAAATAATTTAGGTTATTCTAAAACATAATCATTATTTAGATGAAATTATTTTCCTTTGGACATGAATAAATTTCCAATGTATTATTATTTATTGTCTATTTGTGATCTTGAGGAATATAATTCAATATATTCTTGTCATCATCATCCGCAATAAAATTTTTAGGTTTAATATGTGATTTAATATAGTATTCTTATAGAGAAATTTTCATTTTTCTTTTAGCCACAACTATCTTCTCCCTAACCATAATTTTGTGTTAAATATAAAATTTATGGATTAATTAAATATCATGATTTAACATGCTATATTTTCCCCATTAGTTGTTAATTAATTTGAATGTAGTGTATCGTTATTATATTCTCCTAACAATGTCAGCTTAGTGTCAAATTTTTATTTTTATATTTCATAGATTTGTTGTAAACTATTCTCGACATTTATCAATAAATACTCATTTTCTATAGCTGTTATTTGTTTATTTTATTAACATATATAGTCATTTTTTCTAAAATATATACCCAAAAAATATCAATATACCTATAGGTAATGATCATTTTATTCTTCCCTACATTTTGGATTCCAAATTTACATCCAAAAATTGGAAATAAATATTTTTTCGACTTCTTCTAACACCATATCATGTATGTGTATTCATTTTATTATGATATAAAATTTATATATTTGATATATACAATATGAAAAGAAAATATTCATTCAAATATTTTATTATATCAAATTTAGTATCCATTATCTAACACATATTGAATATAATTTCATTCATCCTATATGTGATTGTTTTTTTACTATTTCATAGAAATAAACCTGTATGTTATATTCCACATTTTTTAGGATACTAATATAACTGATTATTACTGAGTTATTTTGGTATCTTCCTATATATATGGAATTTCCATTCCAATGATATTATTTATAAACTATTGATATGGTTTAATTCATTTTAACAATTTATTGTTGTGAGTGTTTCTCATTATTCAAGACATTGTATGAAATTAAATATTATAAATACATAATAATTCATTTATTCTACTGATTGAAGTGTCAATGGATTTCACACATTAAAAAACCAATTTTGACAACATTTTTTATCTTATTTCTCATTTTTTATGGTTATTAAAAAATATTTATCTTCACCGCAATATCCCATATGACCCAATGATAATGAGATAGTATAGTGTTGAATTGAGAAACATTGTGTCTTAACAACAAATCCATATAAATTTTACTCAAATTTCAATTATTTTTATTCCACAACTAATTTCCTTCTACATTAAGAAGTAATCAATTTACATATATTACATCAATTTGATACATATTTGTTGTTTATCCTTCATAAAAAATACAATATCATATATTTAATTAATAATATACATCTTCCCAAGGAAAATAATTTCTATTATAGAGTAAAAAAAATGGATAATATATTTTATGTTCTCAATATGTCCTTAAATCAATATGAAATTCATAAACCATAAGTATCTAAATTTATTCATGACATTCCACATTCCAAAGATTATTATCCCCAATACTTTTTCCTATCGAAGGAATCCATTAAATTTTTATGTTATTAAACAAACAAGATATTTATATCCAATCATATGGGTAGTATTATCTTCATCTATAATAATTATTATTCATATATTTGTCACCCTAAAAGAAAATTTAGATAGGGACCCTCTCAAATTTTCATTTCATGATCATCGTTTACAAATTTTATACCATTTTTTGTTATGAACCTACACCCACCACAGTTTCTTTAGTGTATAATTGATCTCACAATGATATGTATTTGATATGAATTTTAGCCTTTCTTATTAATTTCTCTAGCATTCATGGAATCTGTTATTTTATTTTCCCATGTTCATTACGATAAGTCAATTGTTTTGTGTCTTTAAATTTCACACAATAATATACATCTATCAATAACATAAAAATTATGTTAAACTATTCTCATAATTAATTATTTTTCATGGTCTAGAAAATTTATTTTTTATTAAAATTTATATATTTATTTCAAAATTTAATTACAAACAATTAATTCTATATACATGGTGAAAAATTTGTATTTTATTTACATTAGTAGTAAATATCATTAAATATCCTGTGATAAATAGTTCAAAATTAATTATAGGGTTAGATTTAGGTTTTATATCCATAAATAGAATTATTTATTCATTAATATCATTAAAATTAATATATTTTGTTTAGAATTATTAATTGAATAAATTTTTTAAGTGATTAATTTTCTAGTTGATACTATGTTACCTCCATTTTTGTTTTTTGAAGATGGTTTACATGACGATCTTATCTTTACATCAAGAGTTATATGTATCTCATTATCATCATGAAAAATTCATAAAACAAATATATTATCAATTAATTCATCAATTAAATTTACCATATCATTCATTGATATTTCAGGGTCATTAATAATCTAGTAAATAATTTTTTTCTTTTTCGAAACATATTTTCTGTATCATCATTATGTTATATGAATTTTCTAATTTTATCTAATATTTTTATAAGACATCTCAAAATATAATTTTAATTACCATAGAATGGATTCACATATTAATATATTCAGAAAATTTTTGTGTACCATATATTATATATTTCATCATGTGGACTAACTATTTCATTTTCACTATTAACTAATCCCTTTATTTTTCACATATATCATAAAAAAATAAATTAGTTATTTTTGTTAATATGGATAAATATATAGAGAATCATGAATTTATGAAACGACATCATCTGGAAACACTATTATATCCCATAATAAATATTTTTAATAAATTCGTATGATCATTATCTAAATAATTGCACCTAGTATTTACTTTTTTATCTCATTTTTTAAATGATTTATCTAAGGGAATTTATATATCATAATTATTGAGGAATTTTTTGGATTTTATTATAAAATATACATTTTAAAACTAAATAAGTATTTTTATGCTTGAAAATGAATATATTTTTTTCACCTGATTTTATAAGATACATGAAAATATATTGCCTCATCATTATCATCATAATCAATATAATCTACCTATATGATTATTTTATATTAATGTATTATAAATAATCATAAAATAAATTTCTCTCAAACTCATTATAATATTTTTATTTCTTAGGAAATGGTGTATCTTTGATAGTTTTCTAGCATCAATATTTTTTATGATAATCGTCATGAAATTTCATGTTTAATTAAAATGACTTGAAAATGTTTCTTACACCAATTTTATGAATTCTATTTCACCATGAATCTCTTAATGTTCTACCATATCAATCATAAAATATTTCACCTCATCAATGTATCCATAATTTATATATTTTGAGTCATACTTTGACAATATTATTTATTCAAATATACCAAAAATTCTTCCATCATTTCAAAAAAATAATTAACATAAATTTTATGATTTCATCCCCACATAGTATGATATTTTTTTTATAAAATTGGTGTTATTTATTTTGTTGTTTTCCAATGATAAAATAATCCATCAATTTATTTACTAATGGAATAAAAATCCATATGATAAATATCTATGCGATCTATAAAGATCATTATGGATAATTTCCCATTAATTATTTACATATCCTTGCCATTATTGAATATCATAAGTATTATCTCATTCAAATTTACTTAACATGAAATTATTATATACAAATAATATAAATTAATTATCAATTCCATCAAAACTATAATGTTTCTATATTATGTTTCCAAATTCATTAATCATATTTTTTAGACATTATAGCTGAGTTTAGCTAATTTTCAAGTGTATAATAGGATTACAACTTGGAAAAAAATAAATTATCATGTATGGTAGGGAAATTATATAGTTGAGGAAATGTGGAATAATTCTTCGTTTTGAGAATGAATGAGAATGGATTGGCACCATCTTCTAGTTCTGTTCTATCCATGAACATGAAAACTACTTATCATGAGGATATATAGTAGGGTTATGTTATTTCTCATGCATAACTACTTTGGGTAATGAAAATTACATATGGAATTCTTTTGATATTTTTCTCACTCAGATTTCTGTTTCGCCTAGTCACTTATAGGTGACATCTGATGTTCATGATCTAGCCCCCATCTAGGCTGATTTACCCACATAGAAACTAAATCATTCTGTAATGTAGTCTTCCAATGTTATAGAACATGAGTAAGACATTGTTTTTGAGTCAGAGGAGGCTTTTATCGTGTTGGATTCAAGGAAGGTCAATGTTTTGTTCCTAAAGAATTATTCCATTAATATAAAAACTAAACAGGTATCATTTTCATCATTATAACAAGATATTATTATAGTTTGTGTTCTAGAAACAACACATACAACTACATCTCTAGTGTAGGATGGCCATCCCACTTCTGATTGGAATCTAAGAAGAATCCTATATGAGGAATTTCATGGGATTCCGCTTCATTTGAAATTACTGATTACTCATTCTAGAAGCATTATTTTTTAGGATTTCATATTTATAATGATAATCACATTGGTGATCTTTTTCATGTTACACCATCAATGTAATCTAGGAGGATATTACATTAAATCTATTGGACCATAGTTGAATCGAATAATTGGTTCACTTCCACCAGTGTCGATTCTTCTGCTAGATATGTCATAGATTATACTACATCGAGGTATGACTCGAGTGATACATATTGTGTTGTTTTAGTATTGTATATGGATAAAATGGATTTTAATGTGGTTTCCATTGATAAATGTTGGACCTAAATTTATGAAGGGTCTAGAACTGTGATATGATTTTTTTAATCAATGAATGTCTTCTTCTAGAAAATCCATGCACATGGGAAGTCTCCAACAATCAAAACCCTTATAAACATTATTATGCAACAAATAAGTATATTAAATAATTATACAAAAGTGATGTAGTAATTATTTTATTAAGAGATAAACCAAACAAATGGTTTTAAAAACAATAAAATAAATATTATATGAACTATTTAATGTTATCCTATAATTTTCTAGATACATATGACCTTTTATGAATCTATAAAAGCTTTTAGTTTGAACATATCTTCTGTATATAGTATATTTAAATTCAAATAAATGAATAGTGTCAAAATTGACACTATTGTTATTTTATAAAAATAACATATTATAAAATTGTTTAAAAATCACAAAAATATTTACAAATTATAAATTTATATTTATATGGTACAATATGTTATAAAGTATCCACTTATTGACAATTATAAATAAATAAGTAATTATTTGTTATAATTTAAAATTTAGAATGTTATTACCACAAATTAAATTAAATTGATTAAATAAAGATAATTCAAGTTGATAATGTTTAAAATAAATTACTAACATGTATAAATTTTATTGGATGATGAGATTAAAACGCTATCTCATCTAATATTTTAATATGAGTCATTTTTGGAAGTTTTTAAGTGGGTTTAAATTTATTATAAATTAATATTTTTTAGATTTCCAAAGATGCCCCTCTTCTCTCTTATAAAAGGGCACCTCCTCCCTCACTTCCTCACACCAATTTGAGCATTAAATATCGTCAAACCCCTGACAAATTTTATTCTCCACTTCCCTAGAAACATCCTAGAGGTCCTGGTCTTCTTCAAAGTCCAATTATAGCACCCTAAGAGGTGGTCTCAAAGAGGCGCTTCAAAGAAGAGGTAATGTTCATTACCGATTCATTCAAATTTATTTCTTCTTCCACTTATTCTTCTTTAGTTGATTCATTATTAAGTAACAACATAAGTATCACTAATATACTGATATGTTATTATAAGTATGAAACAACCCTATTTCACCACTAATCCATCCTACAGAAAATGAAATCACTGCGCGTGCGTACGTACAGAATACCGTCTCCACGCCGTGGTGTAATCTATTTACCACAACCACAATACTTGGATGGGTATAATGGTGTAAATAATGACTATATATGATTATTTTAAAGTGGTATTTATTCTTTAATATTAAACATACACTTCAATACAATTCCACGATCATGAGAATGATATCATCGCTCGTGCATACGTACGGACTACAGTCTCCACGACGCGATGAGATTCATTCTCAATGATTAGCCATTCATGAATGATTATAAAGTATATATAATAAGTAATCATAAAATATATGAAATAATAATGATACTTGATTTATATATATATATATGTTTGTCATCTACTTAATTCCATTCAATTCAGTAAAGACATGAAAATTGTGTTCATGCATACGTACTTCCTACCGTCTCCATGAACATTGTATTTCTTTCCATTTATCGATCTATTATATAGATTTATATTCTTAATATATATTGTATATAAATAATTGTTTAAATTATGTATGTATGTTAAGATGATCTATGTAATCATATGAATAATTACAAGTCAAAACACGGACGACAAATGAATCGATTTTACCCAAAACGCTCTTTATCATGGAATTTACAAAAGAATGGGTAATATAAAGTCATAAGTGAACCATATATGATATCATAACAATAAATATGATTATGTAATAATTAAATAACATTATTTAAATCATTATACAGGGTTTTAGGATAGGTAAGAAGCATATCGGACCTAAGGTAAGGGATAATTTTGCAAATCTCATTTTTTATCGGATATTGCTTATACGAAAGTATTTACTGGGGTGATTGTTATCATCCATGTCCATGTTTCCTAAAAATGGTTTCATGTATGTTTGAAGTCATTTTTACCCATTTTGACTTTTACCTAATGGTATGGAAGGAATATTTCTTTTATTTACCCTAGAAGGTACTTTTTGACTTTTTCGACAAAAGTACGAGAAGAATGTTTTTTAACGTATATGACATGAAAAGATTTTTACGGTTTTATAAAGCCTTGTTTTAATGAAGCCTCCTCCAAAATATTTCATGACTATTTTCAACAAAATCCTTTTCTTTTGAAATAGCATGACATTTTGTGAAAAGAAAATTATTTTGAAGAAAAAATGATATTTTCCCCAAGAATTCATTTCAATTATTTTTTCAGAACCATTTTTCATCTAAGATGACATTATTTTATATGTGTATGTTTCAAGTATAATATATCTATGATTTACATGGTTTCAATTATCTTATTATGAAATTATTTCCATTTCATTTATATGGATTATGTGATGATGGGATGATGTTTATATAACCCATTTTATTTATTGGGTTATTACGAATGATGTATTTTTATTTTGTGGCATAAGTAAGAATTATTTCATTATGAGATGGGTGGGACATATATCTCCCTCCAATGCATTGGGTAAAGATTTATATCTCATAAGATAGACATGGATGGAACAGTAAGTTAATTCGGTTCAGTGTTACATGATTGAAATGAAGAGTGAACTCGATTCAGAAAGGGACTTTGTCCACTAAGATGTTCTTGGCAGAAATGCCTTGGATACTATAGAAATCATTACAAGTGCTGAATGGTTGCCACAATTACATGTTTTATTCCCATCCTATTTTATATTTATTGATGTTCCTTTATGATATATTCCATAAGTACTTCCAAGATTTATGTCTTTTCTCAAGGTTTTAATGTTTAGATTTCATGATCATGTTTTTGCTTTCAAATGTTTATGGATTGTTTTATGATCTCTATGTTTTCCCTTACTGAGCATTTGAGCTCACCCTTTTTACATTTTATTTTCCCTAGGAAATAAATAATGGTTTTAGGAAAGGAAACAAAAATGGGAAGATCGTTATGGGAGAAGTTGAAGATCATTCAACATTATTAGTTGTTTATATTCCGAGTTTCCGAAGACACTAAACTATTACGGTCCTTGTGTGTCTATTTTTGTTATGTATTAAGTATTCTTAAAAAGTAATTTAATGTCCATGTACGTCATGCTTCGGGCCTCTACACTGAGAGAGTATCATCTATTTTCTAATCTCACCCAATGAAACTTATAGATTGATATGGTTAACCTCATTGGTTATAATATCTCGAAGGTAAGTGTGTTTATTAACATGTAGATGGTGGGAAAAATAGTTTGCAAGAAGAAGCAAAATATTATCATGGAAATATGTAGTATCTTGAATATGGAATGTCATTAAATTTTTTTCATTATGAAATATTCATTATAAGAAAAAACAATAATTATATTGAATAAAAATTGTATTATGTTCATATAGTTAGGTACTTGTGATATATCATTTTAGGAGTAGACATGAAGATTAAATTTATAGATTGTAAAAATATATATAATTTACCGTGATGTTTTAGGAATCATGATATGAGTAGTTAATATGTAAGGATATTGATTTGTGGTGTACATGAGATTCCAATTGTTACATCACGAGAAGAATTACCCTACACCTAAACATTTTATGCCATCTATGTTTCATGATTTAGGTGGTTGGAGGAATAATTTATTTGGTGAGTGACTTTATTTAAACCTTAATGAATAATTATCACATACATCCACATATAATAAATATAATCTCATTTATATCATTTGGTCACAATACCTTCGATCACTAAAATTTGAGCCCAATTATACAAATCTAAATAGATGTGTAGTGGTTCAGTCCCATATCGGGAAAACTCAAACTTATTACATCCATGAGGACAATAGCGAGTGGTAGTTGGTGACCGTTTTTTGGAGATAAAACTTGAGGTTTAGAATTATTTGGACAGTAATTTATTGTTGATTTGGTGGTAAATTCACCACCTTTGGGAATGAAAGGGATGCAGCAAATTTCGAATCATGTCGGAAGAATCATAAGGGATAGTTTTTTAGTAGAGGATGCACCACAATGTTGTCGTGTCTATGTTTATAAGATCATACACTTTTATTTCTGTATTTGGGGTCCCTTAGAAAAACAAAAAATATATATGTGTGAATCACATGCATCTATTTATGAAATAAACCATGTGCATACTATGATTTATCCTGAAATTCTTCATATGTTTTGGTGGTTGGTAATGAAGTGGCGTATCCTAGTTTTTATCACATGATGTTCCTCTTACATGTAAGTTAATGTGGAACACCAGCTGACTAATTGTATGAATTTGAATCATCAATTGATGAAATGATCCTTATTTTTGGTTGTTTTGAGGAAAAAAGATGAAATGAGTATTTTTCTATTTACACGCCTAGTACTTTTCATTATGAGTTGTGTACCCAGCTACCTCCTGTAGCTATGTAATGGCCTTTTAATGGCAGAGTACATCGCTATATAGGTGACCTTAATGACTGCCTACTGCAAGGGATGATTGAGGCTAGTACATGGCGTGTACATTAAATTAACACCACATGCACATTCCTTTTATTTTATAAATTTGAGTGGGGTCACGTCTAACCTCAAGAACAATTTTTTTCTCACTGCGTTTGGTACATTTGAGTGATGGAATGTCTGCGAACTCGGAGCCCATCCCGATTATTTATCTGAGCTCCGATTGTGATTTCATAGGGTGTGTAAGATTCCGACCAGTGAGTTCTCTCTTTCCCTAGACCCGTTCATCACAATTTCTTCTCTCTCATCGGTTATTGAAGGTTTGTTGGTTTTAGCCTTTTTGTAGATCAACATTGTTCTAGGATTATTTAGGGGCCTACATTCAATAGTATTCATCGTTCAATATCACGGAATGTGATTTTTTTCATTTTGTCGATTGTTTTTAGATTATATAAGCCTATTGTTCTGAATACCAATTTTTGGGGTATTGTGTGTTTTTTAATTTAACCCTATTATTTTCCTACTAAGGATTATTTGATTGATAAGGGGTTCTATCATAGGTGTATGGTTAGATACCTTGTTTATGAAACATTTTATGGGTGTGTATCCCTAGTTTGACTGTTTATGTCAATTGGTCATCGACTACCTATGAAGTATACATTATTTCCAAGCCTAGAGTTGTTTTGGATTGATTTTTTTTATATGAATTGCATGTGTTATGCTTGTTAATGTTATTAATGTCGAAAAAAATTACATGTGCTGCATTTTTTTGATATGCGTGCAATTTTTCAAATGGACCATGAGAGCCATGGACCTGGAAAACTGTGGGGTTTCGAGGTTTATTTACATAAGATGTTGAGAGAAGAGGTGTATAATTTGACCCATGGGTATTGACTATGATATCTACCAAATAGTTCCTTTATAATTATTTATTCTATTTGGACCCATGGGGTATTGACTGTGAGAGATACCAAAAAGACATTTATAATTTATTAATTCCTTATAGACCCAGGGGTATTGATTGAGAGAGGTGACTAGGTGGTCATTTGTATATCATTTGTTTTATGTTAAAAAAAGCTATTAGACTATGAGAGAATACCTAGAGGATTGTTTTTGAAAGACTGAATGATTTTGATAAGTCTCCCAAGCCGAAGAAGAATCTTGGACTCAGTATTACATGGTTGTTAGAGGGATTTCATAGATGTCTTTTTATACTATTACACTATGGTATATAGAGAATGGGATAGATCATGGGATTTATTAATCAATGGATTGAATAATTAATAAATGAATGTTGATGTAACTGAAAACTATAGGATTGTATAGTTTTGTGTTCTTCTTAGTTTATTGCATTATTTCAGCATATTTTCTACTATATATATTCATTAACTGTTAGACATAGATTTTATGATGGTTGTCTACTAGGATTACTCTCACACTCTCTTTATGTAATTATTAATGACCCAAACTGATTTTATAGTGTTGGTATAGAAAAGTGAATGTTCCCTTTTTCATCAGGTACTTGATTCAAGTTGGATTTGGAGAGAATATGATTAAATTGGGTCTTGCAAAGCTGTAAGAGTTTACTAAATATCTATATTTTTGTTTCAATATTGTATTTCAATCATTATGACTTGTTTGGATGTATTACTAAACCCTTGTGACATGAATCATTATATATATTCTATAGTTTATATATTTTTATTTGTCTTCTACTATTTACTTCTTTTGTCGGTATTACTAATTCTGCTATTGTTTACTACTATTATCCCTCTATGTATACTTTTCCAATTAGAGAATAAATTCTCTAATATATGACATTGGCCCTCAATTCTAGTTATAGCCTCTATAATTTGAGGATATTTTTTTCAGGTCATGTAACCAACTAGCTTTAGGGCACCATTGTGCGGCACCTAGGATCAAGATTTTCATTATTTGCACTGGTTATTGTACAGAAAAAAGGTGGTGATGTATAGTTCTATAAAGGCTTATTAGGATGTTACCGACATTTCAGTGATCACTTCCTCTTGCCCAGAATATGGGGAAGGTGACGAGGGTGTTCCAGTAGTATCATCCTCCAACATTGTAAGGGGATGGAGGAACAAAAGTTGCAGATTCATATTTGGAGTCCATTCATTATTTCATCAAGCATCTTAAGATTCCTCCTTAGAGGAACATGATCCTCAAAACATACATGCTATGTGATTCAGATAAAAGAATTTGGGATGTTATCTTACAGGCCATAATTAATAGGGATACAAATTTGGACGTCTTTCTGGGGACCTTATATGATAACTTCTATCCCGATATGTTGAGGGCCGATCGAGCCTAATACTTTATGCATTTGGAGAAGGGCGCTCATTCAGTGATGGATTACATGCCCTGTTTTATATTGCTTCAAAAAAATTTACCTATTATGGGAGGTGACAAGTTAACAATGGTTAGGATATTTGAGAATTGTATCATGTATTCCATGTAGTCTTAGGTGAATGTTTTTAATCTGAATTCGGTTACTACTATTGTAAACCAGACACTGATTAAAGAGAACAATATGAGGGGGTTTGGAGCTATGATCCTGGGAAGATCATCACCCAGAAATGGTAGTACTTCTACAAATAGTATGAATCAAAGGACCTTTTACAAGATGTTTCTTCTGGTATCCTGTTGGTATGCTACCAGTGTCGGATGTGTGTTCATTCAATGCCATATTTCCAGAAGGACCCAGGCAAGTGCCGATATTGGGGAAATATGTGCCATATTCAGTGTTTTTAGGTTTTTCTCACTAGCATTGAGTGACATGGGTTCTTTTATGACTCCACGTTCAAGAGAAGAGATACCAGTTTCTCATTAGATAGGGAATTGGAGTTCGTCAGGCCGTTCATGCCGAGGTTTTGCTCCAGGCTATAGAAGTCAGACTACAAATTTTTTACGACGGCAACCTGGATAATTATAGGGTAGTCAGGTAGGGTTGCAGGTCTGAGGTATTGGTCAGACAATTGCAATGGAGAAGACCAAGCCTGAGTAGTATCTATAACCCTATACAGTTAGAGGTATGATTCTAATTTCCATAGTTTTTTAATATTCTATTTTTTATAAAGGGGTTCCCATAGTATTATATCATTTTCCTTTTTTGAGATTCATTGGATCTGTATCATTACATTTGAGGATGTTACGACACTAGACACTCTATTGGAGATTAATATCGATACTGTGCATTAGTGAATGTGATGTCCTATTGAGGTTGGTGGTGTCAATTATTATGGGACCCCAATTTCATAATGATTATAGGATTTGATTTCATTCTTATAAATTATTGGATAGTCTTTTTCTAGGCCTTTATCGTCTACTATCATCGCATGGTGAGTTTTACATCACCATACGGAGGGTCTTTTCTACACAAGGGAGAATTTCACGTCTAAAAATACAGATCTATACCCTATCATTATTGGTGTAGATGAATTATATCCCATATCGCCAATTTATATCCAGATGTTCAGGGGATATCATAAATGGAATTTACTCCAAAGGTGGATCATTTCAGAGATTCCTTTCCAGAAGGCTTTTAAGGTTTACCACTAGAGTGAGAGGTAGAACTCTCTATTGATCATGTTATAAGAGTTGAACTAGCATAAATTCCTCTTTATAGGAAGTCTACACTAGAGTTATAGAATCTCAAGATGCATTTTGGGGATTTATAAGAAATGGGGTTCATCCAACCCAGTACTTCTTATTGTGGTTTGACTATCATTTTGGCGGAGAAGGATGGTGATAACCTCAGACGTTGCATGGATTATCGGAATCAGAACCAGTTTATGATGAAGAACTGATATTTGTTCCCGAGTATTGATGTTCTCTCTGACCAGAGTCATGAATCATAGGTGTTATTGGAGATTGACATGAGATATAGATATCATTAGTTTCAGGTTATACCATCAGATATATATATTATATACATTTGGAGTTGGTATAGTCTGTACAAGTATATGGTTATGCCATTTGGTCTCACAAACGTGATAGTATTTTTAAAGGAACTGATGAACCGATTGTTCCATCTTTTGTTGAATTCATTAATATTATTCATTATGGATGATTTCTTGGTGTACCCTCACACTTGAAACTACCATGACACCCATCTGAATACTGTATTTTGTACTCTAATGTAGCATCATTTATAAGAAAAACATTCAAAATTACACTATTGTATGGATGATTTTAACTTCATGTGTCATGTTATCTTAGAGATATGATTATTAATAGACACATATAATGTGAGAGTAGTAGTTTCTAGGGAGATTCTGAAGAATGTATTTGGGGTAAAAAGTATTCTGGGGCTGGCTTGATATTATAAATACTTTATTCGGGACTTTTAGTGATTAGTAGTGCCACTGACGGACCTGAATAAGAAGGGTGAAAAGTTCTTGTGGATAGATTTATATGATTACGACTTTTATGGATCTAAAAATAAGATTGAATTTAGCACATATTGATATTTTTCTAGAGTTGTGAATGAGTTACTCTATTTACAATGATACGTCAGGTATTGTTCCAGGAGGAGTGCTTTTGTAGTTGGGAAGACTTTGTTCTATATGGTTCTCAACAGTTGACCGCACATGAGAGGAATTACCTAACACATGATCTCAAGTTAACTGTAGTTTTTCATGATTTACGTTTATGGGGAAATTAACTTTTCAGAAGAAATTTTGCATTGTACACTAACAACCAAAGCCTCAAGTATATCATTAATCATCATGATAATAATTTCTGACAGTGACTGTTATTTGAGTACCCTCAGTATTTTGACTTTGATCATGCATACACATCGTAGATGATAAATGTAGTGTATGATGTGTTGAGGAGGACTCAGATAAAATTAGTTCTGGAGGCCTGGAGGGAGTGGAAGCTTAAGGCTATATTCAATGAGATGCATTTCGAGGTGCACGATAGATATAGGTAGATGTTTTTCTTCATCCGTAGTAGTTACCTATATTATTATAGGACAAGTGAGAATGATGTTGTTATCAGATTCTAAAGGCCTAGTCCTATGGGAGAGTGTGTCAGGTGATGAACCTATTCCTGGGAGACCATATGTAATTATGAGGTCTTTCTTTTTCATGGACGTGTATGTGTGTCAGCGGACATACATGAAGAGTTGATGCAAGATTTTCATTCCTTGGTTTGGGCAGTTCATCCTGGTGTCACCAATATGTATCAAGATCTAAAAAATCAGTATTGGTGGCATGGTATGATGAATGATGTTTCTTGTTTTGTTATAATAAGTTCCATCTGTCAGTGGGAGAAGGGGGAACATTATTGACATACCAATCTATTATAGTAGTTACATATTCTTGAGTGGAAATGTAATGATGTCACGATGGATTTCCTGACATTATTACTAAAGATACCTAGAGTTATTGATATTGTTTGGGTTTTGGATGATAGACTCATGATGTTTCAACATTTCGTACCGATAAAGGAAATCTCCAGTTTTGATGAGAGAATAAGTTTGTACATTAGATATGTTGTACATTTTCATGGGGTTTTACACAATATCATTTCCGAAAGAAATTCTGGATATACTTCTTGTCTGTAGGTGGGACTATAGAGGGCTTTGGGTACACAAGATCATCAACGTAAATCTTACTATCCCCAAACAAATGTCCAGTCTGAGAACACGATTCATGTTTTGGAGGTCATGCTTCGATCATGCATCCTAGGTTTCGTGGGCTTATGGGAGAGACACACACCCGTAGTAGAGCTTTCCTACAATAAAAGTTTTTAGAAATCAAATTATATGGAAAATTATATATATTTTTATAGAAGGACTTGCTGGTTATATCTTGGATGGCTATAGGCATGAGAGGCAGCTATGATGGGTCCTTTTGTGGTCCATGAGACCACTGACCTGGTGGAGTTTATTTATAAGAAGATCGATACTTCACAATCTCACCAAAAATCTGATGTTGATTAACAATGATGACCTATGGAGTTAGAGATCAAATATCATGTATTCAACCATGTCACACTGGTGTTGTGAAACAAGAGGATTATGATATTAGGGATGCAGTCACCAAGAAACATCGGGTAATTTGAGGTTTTCGAAATATTCTGGCTAGTTGCCTATCAGTTGTAGTTACCTAAGTGGTATCGTGATATGCATGATGCCTTTAATTTTTCTTAGTTATGACATTACAATTCAGACCCATCATAAGTATTTCAATCTGAGGAGGTTGAGTTGGAGGTTTATTCCACTTTTGAGGTGTACCCTATACGGATTGAGAATTCCAGCATGAAGGTTTTATGTGTCAAATATATTCCCATGGTATGGGTTTTATGGTAGCATGGGTGAGTATTGGATAATACTTTGATGTGGGAAGTTGAGTAACAATCCCAGTTCCAAAATTTGATTGAATTTTCCTCTTCACCACCCTTGGAAAGGAAATCCAAGGATGAATTTTTTTGGGTAAGTATATAAGAACCATAATTTTCATAACAGGAATTGATCTTTATTTTGAGATTTTTTTGACGAAAATGGATGAAATGTGAAATTTTTTGTGCACATGCACTTTACTTTTGAGTTTATTCCCTCTACCCAGCTTCTGCATGTAGCCATGTACTGGACATGTAACAGCCTAGTACATGGCCATGTTGGTGACATGGCAGACCACCTAAAGAGGGGTCAATTTCAGTCCAGTACATGATGGGAAATTTAAATGAAAAATCCTTGTAATTTTATTTTTATTTGATGAGTCAGGGTGGGATATCATATCATATCTATAAAAATTTTCAACTCCATTTGATTCATACAAGAATGCGATAGAATGACCGTGTACATTGAACCCCTCTTGAGTCTTCGTTGGAGCTCTGATTTTAACACCACTGGGTGCATTGGATTCCCATCGGTGATTTCCCTCTTTAATTATATACTTTAATATTGATTCCTCATTTCTCATGAGGTATTGAGGGTTGAAAATTATTCCCTTTTTGTATATCTACATCATTCTAGGTTGATTCATAGTTTTAGGTTCAAGAGTGTTCATCCTGAAAAATCAATGTAGGTGGTTTGAGCCTTTCCATTATTTTCTATGGATTATATATGCATAAGGTGCAGAATACCCATGTTTGGGGTATTTCATGTCTGGCAAGATAACCCTATAATTTACCTTCTTTGGATTATTTAATTGCTAAGGTCTTGTAGTATTGGCATTAATTCAGAAGCCTTGTTTATAGGACACCCCATGGGTGTGTTTTTCTAGATTGGAAAATTATGGTAGTTTGGGGAAGGATGCAAATGAAGTTTACCCTCCTTCCACTCCTTGAGTTGTTATGGATTTTTTTGATTAATTATTTGAATTTCATGTGTTATGATTGTTAATTTTATGCATGTGGTAGATATATATTACATGGGTTCTCTTGTTGTGATATGCACGATATTTTCGGATAGATAGTAAGAGGATTGGACCAGGAAAACTATGGGGATTTCCATGTTTATTTACACAAGACTAGGAGAGCCTTGGTGTATAATTTTACCCAGTGTTATTTACTATGAGATCAACCTAAGAGGTCATTTATGATTATTTATGTAATTTAGAACCATGGTATATTGACAGTGAGATCTACCTGGAGGTCATTTATAATTTTTTGATTCGATGTGTACCACGAGGTATTGACCATGAGAGCATCCCATGTGGTTGTTTGTAAATAAATAGTGATATGTTAAACCAAATTTTTTAGACTATGAGAGATTTCCAAGATGGTTTTTTATGAATGATTCAATTATTTTGATGAGTCTTCGAAGCCAAACCACAATCTTGGACTCTGTCTTACATGGATGTTAGATAGTATTCTGAGATTCCTTTTGTTACTATTACTAAAAGGGATGTAGAGATTAGGATAGATCATGTGATTCATTATTCCGTGGTTTAAATTATTAATTAATGAAAACGAATGTAATTGAAAACAACATGATTGTTTACTTTTCTGTACTTCCTATTTTATGGCTTCATTTATGCATATTGCATGATATATAAATTCATTAACTTTTAGGCATAGAATTTTTGGTAGAAACCTACTATGTTTATTCTCACAACATGTTTGGGTCATGATTTTGGACCCAAACTGATTATATTGTTGCATATATAGATAATAGAATGTTCTCTTCTTCACCAGGTACATGATTACTGTTGGATTTGGAGAGTATATGACCACGTTTAGGCTTATGATGCTGTTGGTGTTTACTTCTTTTATAATTGTGGTTTTAGTATTGTATTTCCAACATTTTGACTTGTTTTATTCTATCATAGACACATGTGAGATGAATCATTATATGTATATTCTCAAGTTGTTATATTACAATCAGTCTTCTGCTGTTCACTTATTTTTTTGGAGCACTACTTCCCCTATTGTTTACTATTGTTATAAGGAAGTCTATACTCTCATGATGAAGGAATATATTACATATTATCATACCTTGTCTCTTTATTATAGTCAGAACCCTCTGGTGTATGGGGAAATGAACTTGAGGTCATGTGGGCAAACAGGTTCTGGGCATCTTTGGGCATCACCCAAAACTGGGATGTTACACTAAGAGAATTTTACTACCTCTTTCCATTTATGAATTGAAATAGAATAAAATAACTATGGATTTCATTTTGGAGTTTCAATGATCCCCTCGAGGAAGAGACTCTATAATGGTCATCGTCAACAGATAGACTAGGGTCACACACTTAGTAAATATTTCATATAGGTTATAAATTAAAATTCATTGGAATATTTACATTCGATACATTTTATTCCGTAATGGAGCCCATGGATTGATATTAATATAATGAGTTTCTTGGATTAAATTTATGTTATATAAGGAGATAAGAAAATCAGTAGGTACATATGTTCTCTTAAGAATAACATATCACCATTAGATAGATCGTAATTCTTATCATAAGATATGGTTGTTAGAGGAAAATCACTAGGCATGTGTCCATGATCATATTTGTTCATGGTAGAAACACCTAACTCTATATATGTTATCCAAAGAGAAATTGTTCTGGAAACTATTAAGATAGTTCCCTGTGATTCCCTTCATGGTAACCCATATTGGTAAACCACATTTTGGTTAATGGTCGATGAGTTCGGGGTACTGGAACCTCATCTCATTAATGAGGAATTATAAGAGTTACATATTTTTAAGAAGTGTATGGATACAACGCTTTCTCACTAAAAGTATTATACTCATCATTGCAGTCAATTTATAAAGATAGGTGTGAGACATTGGATCATTCTATGATTTTCACCTAGATTGGTTCCTAGATGGATTCAAAGACAAGGAAATATATCACCTCGTTATATCAAGCCATTGAAGATCATATATAGAGTTAGTATAGTAACCAAATCAGTGATATTTACATCAATTATATTGGTCCATGAATGATATCATCCATGTATCAATGAATCACCATTATTACTCTAACCCATATAATTATTTTATCCAGAGGTTATCGAACTGATGTTATTTTCATCATTTGATTAGAATCAGATATATATCATGGATTAGATCCTGAAGACACTATATGGAAGGTTATGTCCATGAGTATGATTGATATGTTATCACATCATTGTATAATATTATTTCATGGAAAGATAGGTCGATGTATGTATTTAGTGGTAGAAAATTTTCTCATATGATGCTTTACCACCCTCATAAGGGATTCTATATTACAATTTATGATGGATAATAGTTTTTAGCATACATAGTTATTATAATGTTGTGTTCTCATTCAATTATAAATTTAACACATGTAATTATTGACTATACTCTTACACTAGGTATCCCTTGTCTGAGGCTAGTCAGTTTTCTTTTTGAAAGAATATAGAGTGGGGTTTGAGGACATTTAAAGACAATTTTATTGATAGGAATTAAATTTATGAGGCGAATTAATGTTTTTATTTTAATTTCCAAATATATACACCGTAAGGTTATCATGGGATTAATTCATTAAATTTCATGTGTTCTATTCATAATGTGAAATGGTCTGCATAGGCCATGAACACCCTATTAATTGGTTTTTTTCGAAATGGTAAAAACGAAATGAATTTATGATTCGAATTATCCTCAATGATTTAATAGTTCATTTCTTATTTCATGACATAAATTGTTTCATCATGGATGGGGGCCAACCTAGGGAATTCACTGCAAGATTACCCATTACTCCATGAATCTATCAAGAGCCCATTTGAATGGGGGATAAATCCTAATATTTAAAGGAACACTATTTTTCTATAGCACTATCCATGAAAAATAAATCCTTTATCCTCCTAACTATTATAATTGAGTGATTTTTCTTTAAGAATCTAACAGATCCAGTATTCCTTATGTTAGAAGCATGCTAGTAAAATCAAAGAACAACATCATTCATTTATTTGATTAATCCTCCATCTTAGATATTATTTTTGTGGGATATGATAAAACATATTTTAGGTAATTTGTAAATTCTGTGTATTAATTTTGTTCACCCACATTTAAATAGTGGGATATAGAATTATTTTGTTCTTAAAACCCATCATAGTTTTCATTTTAATGTTTCATAAATGCTATTTCATTTTATAACATGAATTTATTGACACATACTATATGTTCTATACGGTGTTTTAATATTAATACACTCCAGATTTTAAATTTCTTTCCATTGGAAGACTCCCACATTAACTAATTCCACCACATAGGGATAGATCATGTGATTCCCATTACTTAGTTAATGATTCTATAACCAAACTAATTCCTATATGTGGTTGATTTTGTCTACACACAATGAATTCCCAACATTTAAAGATAATACATTATACGAAGTGGATTTATAAATGAATTTTATATCAAGAATTGGATTATTATTAAGAATGAACAAAGATATATATATATATATATATATGTGATAATTTGGGATGAAATACCTTATACATTGGATACTCTAGCATGGAGTACATACACATTTCATACATTGGCATGGAATGTATTCTTTATTTATGCTCATTCATGGATTCAATACACTTTTAATACTCTAGAATGGTGTTTTTACACTTTTAACACATAGGCATGGAATCACTTCAATTTGGATGGTTGGAATTTTACTTCCATACACATGGGATAACAGGTCATTGAATCCCTATATGTTAGATTCTATGTCATGAGATCCCTCAATATTTGGATGCTTAGGCGTGTAATCAATCACTCTTTTTTAATTAGGCATAAATTCTTTAATGGAATTTGATCTGTGGGAATCACAACCCATGGTATCTATTTTAACTTATACTAATACTCATCGACACTAGATTCACAACACATGTCCTTGATAGTGACTGTATAAACTTATAAATTGAAATAAATTTAACAACCTATATATAAAATACATATCCATAAATATGGTGTCCACTTCAAATATCATATGGTTTAACCCAAATCAGGTAGTGTCTTCTTGGCATCCATTCGGTACCAGACCCAACCAGTTTGTAGAATATATTCTTGGTCAGATTTATGTACTCGAGGACTTATAAATTAATAATACCATGACATATTTTTTGAGATATTTTTGTTGGTGGACAAAATAGTATATCACCAATTTTTCCAAGAAACCCTTTGGATCAATGATTTGCATCATGAATATATATATAGCCAAAGGGGAAATCATTCCTTCTGATGACTAATTTTTAGATCAATGATGGATCGTGGGAGATGAAGCAACAAAAAACAATTGTGATTATAGTGGTTGAATCTTTTTTTTCCATTTTATTTTATATATAATATTTCATATTTGAGTAATGTTGTATCTTGTTTATATCCCTTTTTGTATAGAATCATGGAATGATGAGCATTTTTTATCTGATATTGATTTAGATTCTTCCATATTATTTTGTTGATGATTTATTATTACACTACATTATATTTATTATATTTTTTCTACTTATCAATATTTTTCTACAAATATTGAACAATTTAGTCATGATGGAATATTCTCCCCATAAATTAATCGAATACCCTTACTTTTAGTGAGAAACCTCTTTCATATGTGGAGGTATAATTGAAGTCATGCACACAGCTGGGATGAGGAACCCTATAATGTATTTTGGGTTGGGATTATACATATTTTTATAATGAAACAATATAATACATCATATAATCATAATCCTAGACTATTAACCAAGAAACAACATAAGGAATTAACACTGATATCATTTAATTGATTTAATTACTAATTCTATAAAAATAATATCTTGAAACATAATCATTTCCAAATGAATTGTAACATTATTTAGGTGCACCCATTATAACATGTATATGCTTATGTTTACCATAATTGGAAATGAATCATAGGACTAGACGGTAATAATTACATGTGGAATTAAATGTGTTAAACAATCATTTCTTAAATCATAATTGATGGATATATCATAAATATTAAAAATATGAATAATAATTTATTATTATTTATGTTCATATATGGATAAATATTAATTATCAAGAAATATTTTCTTTTTTAAATTAATTTTAATGATAATTTGTTGATAATTGTGTATATAAATAAACATACAATATTATGTGTTATGGAATCTATTTAATAATTTTGATAAAAGAATGGTCATGAAGTATTCTATGAAAAAAAGATGTATAATAAAATGTATTTCCCTAAAATATATAATTTTAATGTAATTAGGAATATGAAAAAAAAATGAATTTTTTTTACATAAAATGAATAAGGGATATAAATTTTCATCTTCATTGTGTTCCACATTAGATATCAAATTTATGAAAATGCATGGATTATATAATCAAATAAAATTACTTGTTAATATTCGTGGTATATATTTAAGTTAATATATTAATAATTTATAATTAGAATATAACATCAATGAAATATATAAATAGAGTTATATAGATATAATTTTTAATGAAATGATAATATGGTGGCTCATAGAGATACATTACCTTATGTCAAGAGTTGATTTCACTTGCACTTAATTTCATGAAAAATAAAATAAAATAAATTAATTACATAATTATGAAACTTTCACATATATAGTTTATTTAATATAACTAGATTACTATATTTTATAAAATATTTTACAAGATATATATCACAATGTCATTGTAATAACTATGTTCATTTTGTTATTCAAATTTAAGGACACTTCTGCATAGTTATTAATGTCCTTATAATATTACAAGGATTCAAGAAAATATTAATGTAATGATTATAATGTAGATAAATAATATATAATTTTAACAACTATATATAATTTTTCTAGTATAGGGATGATAAATTTACTTTAATAATTATCATTTTAAAATTAATTTATATAGCCAATTTTTACATACCATGGAGATTTTGATTTGTGTTTCTTTATTTAAATTCAATTAGTACCTTTTACAAATTGAAAACATATATAATATACATATAAACATCATATTAAATGATTAAAATATTCCTATGACAATACATGATGGATGTGAAAAAAATGAAATAAATTGTTCACGAAGGTGGTGAATCCAGCATAATACAAGTACTATTCCTTGTTTTCGAACGATGACATATTAATTGTTGGTGGATGATATTTATTCACTTAGGGACACAATTATAGAATATATATAATATTTTATTTAAGGTCCTGGACCACTCCGGAACATTCCTTTGTGAAAATTTGGTGCTAGAGGTGTTCCGGGAAGTCAAGGTGTCTTGGGGGTGTGTTTGGGTGGAATTTTAAGGAAATCTAAATGGTTATGGCCTTTGCACGGGAGGCGCACGGTTTTCCTAAACTCTATGACCAAACCGTGCAAGGCTGTTCTTGGAGGGAGTGGCTAACACGCGATTAGCACACGATTTGTCTAACCATGTGGACTAACCGTGCGAGGAGTGTTTGTCGAGGCAGAAGCTAACACACGGTTAGTGCACGGTTTGTTAAACCTTTTGGACTAACCACGCGGGCACATAATGTTACATCCTAAAATTTAGGATCTTGTCCTATTAGCCTTTATCTTTCTTATTTAAGCCCCTAATTGGCCATAACTCAGGATTACCCTTCCTTACATGTGGAAGAACCTCTCCCAAGCATTTTAGAGGCGATCTGGATGCTTCTCTTTGCGAATTAAAGCTGGTTTCATGTGTTATGTGATCGTTCTTGATTGATTTCCTAGATCTACTCATCCTCTTCTATTGGGATCTTAGATCTACGCCCGTTATGGGTAGATCTATGTGTGTGGCTGTCATTTATGATGAACTTTGGTCTTGGTTGTGTTAGGAGAGGAGATCTAAGGAGGATTCATGGAGAATCGCCCCAGTTTCTTGTGTGTTCCTTGACCATTGAGTTAGGGGATTTGTGACTTCTCTAATTGTTATGGGAAATCGTAGAGTAAGAATGATTTAGACAATTGAATCACAATGGAATTAACCTAATTAAATATTTGAATTGGATTAAGAAATTGCTTTGAACATATGTTGTTGCCTCATATTTGCTGGATAGTGTGATATCTATGACTTTCTTGTTATATTGTTGTTCATGATGAATTGATAAAGAATGCAATGCCAAAATTAAATGATAATTGGTTGGATAAATATAAAGAGGCATGAAAAAGAATCTGGTTCTTGTGGTAATTTGATGTTGATCAATTTTAGCATAGTAAGCATGATTAATCTTCAGTGATAGCATAATGAATTGGATCATGATGTTGGAATGAAATAATTGAATATTTTAATTCAAGATGGATTATGGAATTGATTGATTGAATTCCCTGAAGGGTTCTGAGTTAACCTCTTGTTGTGAATTACGGCTGAGAGCCCAATTGATGTAATGATTGTTTTCCTGCTGCTTGTGTTGTGTTGTGACCCTGGAGGGGTGTTGTGATATCTTATGATGTGATGTGGCCCTCTAGAGGTGTTGTGATATGTGGAGGTAGGGATGCCTTGTGGTTGTGGCAGTGGATGGAGCCTAGAGTGGTGAGATGCATCAGTTTATTCATGAGGGTGTCGGGGAGGACACAGGGGATGATGGTATGGAATGGATGTGTTGGCTGGATGTTTGGTGGTTTGATTGGTTGTTATCTTCTTTAATTTTCCACACTGCTTAAGGAAGCTCATTTTTCTTACCATTCATCCTAAAGGGGCGAAGACGCATAGGGTATGCCACATGCTTTCCATGTTTAGCCTCTCAAGAGAGAATGGTCATACATTCTTTCTTTAGGTGGAAAAGACTCGACGGGTAATATATCTACTCACCGTGTTGAGCCCCCTTGTGTTTAGTAGCATAGGATACTTTTCTAGAATTCTTGGGAATATGGGAATGTAATTTTGAATTGAAAGATTAATTAAATGGTGATAATCCACAAGGATGGAGATGTTGGAATTTAATGGTGATGTAGTAACTTTAAAGGGAAAGTATGTTTTGAATGTGATTCCAAGAAAGTTTAAATGTGGTTTCTGTTCATGGTTAATTAATGTGAAAAGAATTAATTAGCGTAAAGTGGAATTGATGAAAAAGAGTATGAAGTATCATAATTATGTTCTTTAACTGGTTGTGTGGTTATAGGATGCCTAGTCATAGAAATAGTAGCCCGAATTTTGAGAGATGCTAGATGTAGTTGAGGCTAAGACTAGGTTATGCCCGTAGTGTGGTTGTGAGTTATATATATTCTGTGCTTTTTTTGTTTCTATACGCTACTCCACCATGTCAGCAATGGCAACTAACACCCCTAGGATTCTGAGCCCTGGGGGAGGGGGGTGTTATCCCCAGCATTCTGATGGTAGGGTGAATGGTTGAATACCCCCTTTGACCCCACTCTCTTATATTGGTAGATACTAGTGTCGTTGGAACAGCGGTTAGTTTTCCCCATATATGTGTGTAGAGGGCTATAATGGCTTTTGGTTATTTCCACAAATATATTTCGGATGTAGTATCATATGGACTACTATAGGTGTAACATGTATAGGCTGTGATGGGTGGAGGATCCTTACACGGTGTATGGGCTGTAATGGCTTGAGGTACAATACTCGATGTATGATACACATTTTACGGGCTGTGGTGGCTCCCAGAACCTACCTGGTTACTTTTGGTTGTGAGTATTGTGTGGAAATTAGCACAGGTTTCTGTAGGAAAGCCATTGTGGTGTACTAGGTGCAGATTGTGGAGCTTGGCCCAAGTTTATATGGGAGAGCCTTTGGAGAAAGATACACAGGACGTATGTCATTGGGGAAAATCGGAAAACTAGTGGGGAAGTAGTAGCGGGTTACCCATGATATCTTTTTCTATATGATATATTCTTGTATGTGTTACATGGTTAGAGTAGCCATGGTGAGGTTGGGAACATAGTATACCTGTTAGGTGACGAGTTAGTTTCATTGTTGTTCACTGTTCTTTAGCATGGATTCTTTACTTTTGCACGAGTGGCTTCAGGGAGGATCCTACTAAGTATGCTGTTATACTCACCCAATGTATACATACGCTGCTTTTTTTAGGTCACATGGAGAAGGTTGGAGATCATGCAGGTTACTACTAGTTTGTGGTTGTAGGAGCTGTTCAGGCTTGTGATCGCTGTTGTTTTACATTCTTTTGTGTACTTATAGTTTCCACTTTCAGTTGTTGTAATTTTTTCATGACGTTACATATATACACTTGGGTTTATTTTATATTCCAGTTCTTAGTTGGAGTTGGTTGGTGTGTATCATATCTCTATCTTCTGCATGTGTTCTCTTAGAGGGTAATGCCCCCCATTTTTGTGTTTACTATACCCTCAGTGCTTGTTGCCAACCCGGGGCCTATTGGAGGCAGGACTCGGGGGGTCAATATCTCCCTTATCACATTTCCGGCCTAGGACGGGTACATTTTGTGGGGAGGGGGTCGTGATAGAGTGGTATCAAATCATAGGTTGAGAGATAGGATGAAGTTTGGAGTTAGGCATAGGTGAGGTTTCATGGGTTGGTAGGGCAACAGTGTCATTCATGTTTTGAAAGTGAGGTAAACACTACAGACCGGCTGAGACATAGGCTTTTAGTGCCCCCTATAATCTGATGTACTAACCATTAAGTTTATAATGACTACTAAACCGGGTGATACAGGTTTCATGGTAGATACCTAGGAAAGGATCATGCATCATTCTTCTTTGTGCATGTGTTTGAATGGGTAGACCTTTGGATAGAGTAACCTAAAACATATGAAAGAAAACAATTAATAAATTAATGTTGAGTCTTCCATATTATAGGATTAGGAGATCTAATTGGTTGTTATTTTGCAGGTATCGATCCATGTCAACTTCCTCATATTGTTTACGTAGAAGACATTCAGCATGTTGTTCCAGCAGGTCGCTGCTGTAGAGGTCGGCGACAACGACTCTTGGAGGAAGACACTCCTAGAGTTTCAGCGCCAGAGTCTACAGAAGTACGAGGTATCCTTTTCAAATGTAGTCATAGAAGACTGGTTGGAGGAGGTTGAGATAGGCTTCAGTTCGATACATGCTCAGAAGGAGCACTGGGTGTCCTTGGTTTTGATGATGTTGTGTGGAGCAGCGAGGAAGTGGTGGTTTTTGTTCCTCAGGGATCATGAGGATTCAGTGATCTCATGGGAAGAGTTCCGAGAGAAGTTTAGGGTTGAGTTCCTTTCTTCGACTGCGAAGGAATCCAGTGGTCAAGTGCTTCTTACCCTTCGGCAGGGGAGCTCCAGTGTTCGACGGTTTGGAATCCTTTTCAGGAACAATCTATGATATGCTTCAGACCTATTACCAGATGTGGAGGCCAGGGTGAGGCATTTCGAGGAGGCTTTGCATCCATAGATCCAGTGTCAGGTCACCCTATTTATGATGAAGATATATGTTGAGGTGCTGGCAAGGGTGGAGGTTGTTGATAGGACTTTGGCCAGGACTAGATCGTCACAAGAGGGGAATCAGCACGATTCCTCATAGAGAAGAGTTGTGGTCCGTGGTTCCCAGTTTTTAGGGAAGAAGAGTTTCTGTTTAGCTGGGGGTAAGTCCCAGCCCTTTCCATGTAGTTTCTCCGGAGTCGGCAACTCTCAGACCTATGCCAAGGGATCAGGTGCTTGTTTTTGTTGTGGTGGTCATGGCCATCAGCAGCGGGAGTACCCGACATTTCAGAGCAGTCATCGTGTATCGGGCACTCCGCACCAAGTTCCTCCTTTGAGATAGTTCCAACCGAGGTAACATCAGCTTTTTCACCAGATCCTGAAGTTGACCACAGTAGAAAACAAGAAAATGTTACCTCGGTTGTTTGGGATGTTTTCGAAGTGTGATTTTTGGGCCTGAGAAGTCCTTTTATTGGTGAATGTTGTGTTCCAATAGGGATTAGTCGTGGATCCAACGATGATAGAAGCAGTTGTGTATAGGGAATCCCCAAGACAGTTTCAGAGGTGCGATGTTTCCTTGGTCTCGCAGGCTAATACATGAGGTTTGTAGCCAATTTCTCACGGGTTGTGACTCCTATAAAATCTCTCACCAAGAAGGATCATGCCTTTATATGGACCGATCAGTGTTAGGAAGCTTTTGAGTAAATAAAGGAGAAGTTAGTAAGTGCTCATGTTCTTTGTCTTCTAGCTGAGGGAGTCCAGTTTGATGTTTTCAGTGATTCTTCACATCTGAGGCTATGATGTGTTCTCATGCAGTAGAGGTCAGTTGTTTCTTATGGGTCTCAGAAGTTGTGTCCCAATGAATGAAACTATGCCACCCATGATCTTGAGTTGGCAGCCGTGGTGTTTGCGCTGATGTTGTGGAGACATCACCTCATTGGTGAGTGCTTTGGGGTATTCACTGATCATAAGAGTTTGAGGTATGTTTTCTCCCAGCATGACATAAATTTGCGACAACATCAGCGGATGGAGTTCTTGAAGGAATACGACTTCGAAATATTTTATACACCTGGAAAATGGAATGTTGTAGCTAATGCGCTGAGCCGAAAGTCATGTAGTGTTGTTGTGTGTGAATCCAGTGATTCCTGGAGAGTAATGGAAGAACTGTCAGCTTTGAATCTTGATATGGGAGAAGTTGGGGGTAGAGGTTGTATTTTTCAGATGACGGTACAGTCATCCCTGAGGCAGAAGGTGGAAGAGTCCTAGTTGGGAGATATTGAGGTGGAAGTCTGGAGAGACAGTGTTGTTTGTATTGAGGCCCCTGATGGTTCGTCAGAGTATGAACAACACCGAGTGTTGTATCATGGAAGGATTTTTGTTCCCCAAATGATGTGAAAGATGGTTCTCCGAGAGTTCCACAGTTCGCCTTTAGCAGTACATCCTGGTGTGACAAAGATGTACTGATCCTTGAGGAGTCAGTTTTGGTGCCATGGGCTGAAGCATACAGTTGCAGATTTTGTGTCTCAATGTTTAGTTTTCCAGAAGGTGAAGGTGGAACACCTAGTTCCTGGTGGTCTTCTCTAGCCATTAAAGATTCCTTAATGAAAGTGGGAGGACATCTCAATGAACATTTTTACTATTTTATCTCGAGCTCTGGGAGGACACGATGCTATTTGGGTAGTTGTGGATTTTTTAACGAAATTTTCCCACTTCATAGCGATCAATGAATCGAGCTTTGTGGATGTTTTGTATATACAGTATCTATAGGAGGTGGTGAGACTTCATGGAGTCCATAGGAAGATCATATATGATCGATATCCTCATTTTACTTCCAGGGTGTGGAGGGGTGTCCAACATGCTTTTGGATCTCAACTATGCCTTAGAACTTCTTTTCATCCTCAAACAGATGGACATACAGAGCGAACCATCCAGACTCGTGAAGACAAGTTGTGCTCTTGTGTTCTCGATTTTGGTGATTCATGGATGAGTCACTTTCCCTTGGTGGAATTATATTACAATAATAGTTTTCACTCCACCATTGGTATGGCACAGTTTGAAGCCTTGTATGGCCAGACTTGACGTTCTCTGTTATGTTGGACTGGGGTCGGAGAGTTAGAAATTATCAGACCGGAACTAGTCCAGAATACAACAGAGATGGTTCAGGTGATTCTTGGTAGGATGAAGATAGCACAAGATCGTCAGAAATCCTATGCCGATCAAAGGAGGAGACCCTTAGAGTTTAATGTTGGGGGTCATGTGTTTTTTAAGGTGGTTCCCCATCATGCGCAGCGAAGGTTTGGTCGTAGGAGTAATCATTCTCCCCGCTTTGTAGGGCCTTTCGAGGTGTTAGCTCATGTTGGAGCTGTGGCGTATCGAGTAGCACTTCCCCCTTAGATGAGTCGGATACATGATGTTTTCCATGTATCACAGCTACATTGTTATATTCATGATGACTCTCATGACATCTATTGGGGAGAGATTGATGTTGCTGATGATGCCACCTTTGAGGAGCTACATGTGGAGATCCAAGAACTGAAGGAGGAAGTGTTTTGCAGACGTTCCATCCCCTTAGTTTGTGTCTTGTGGCGACATGGTGGTATGGAATTAAGTACCTGGGAACGTGAGTCATAGATACATGCCCAGTGCCCAGAGCTGTTTGAATTTTAACTCTTTTCATGTATCATTTATACTTATGTGGTTGTGTAACATTCATGTTTATGCGATGGAAACCTCTGTTTCTTTAGTGTCTTGACCTCTTTTGAGAGGTATCTCGGCGTGTGGATTTTCAGACCCTGTTTCGTTTTCTCTTTAGGGGGGTTTTGGATTCTAGAGGATGAGAATGATTTGAGAGGTTTCTGATGTAATGGCCCAGACTTCTCCGATCTATTCCTTTGTGAAAATGTGGTGCAAGAGGTGTTCCAGGAAGTAAAGGTAACTTGGGGGAGCGTTTGGGAGGAGTTTTAAGGAAATTTAAAGGGTTATGGCCTTCGCATGGGAGGCGCACGGTTTGCCTAACCCATGAGGCCAAACCGTGAAAGGCTGGTCTTGGAGGTAGTGGCTAACGCACGGTTAGCGCACGGTTTATCTAACCGTGCATACTAACCATGTGAGGAGTGTTTGTCGAGGCAGAGGCTAACACGCGGTTAGCGCACGGTTTGTTAAACCGTGCATACTAACCCTGCAGGCTTTGAAAGTTAGATCCTAAAATTTAGGATCATGACTGTTTATCATTTATCTTGCTCGTTTAAGCCCCTAATCGACCATAACTCGGGATTACCCATCCTTGGAGGTGGAAGAACTCAACCAAGTGTTTTGGAGGCAATCTGGAGGCTTCTTTTCGCGAATTGAAGCCGATTTTTTGAGGTATGTGATCATTCTTGCTTGATATCGTAGATCTACTCCTACTCTTCTCTCAGGATCTTAGATCGACTCATTTTATGGGTAGATCTAAGTGTGTGGATGTCGTTTATGATGATATTTGGTCTTGGTTGTGTTAGGAGAGGAGATCAAAGGAGGATTTGTGGAGAATCAGCCAAGTTTCTTGAGTGTTCCTTGATCGTTGAGGTAGGGGATTTGTGGCTTCTCTGATTGTTATGTGCAATCATAGAGTTAACATGATTTAGAAATTTGGATCACAATGGAATTGACCTAATTAAATACTTTAACCGGATTAATAAATTAATTTGAATGTATGTTGTTGCCGCATGTTTTCACGATAGTGTGATATCTATGAATTGCTTGTTATCATGTCGTTCTAGATGAATTGATAAAGAATGTAAAGCTGGAATTAATTGATAATTGGTTTGATAAATATAAAGAGGCATGAAAAATAATCTAGTTCTTGTGGTAATTTGATGTTGATCAATTTTATCATAGTAAGCATGTTTAATATTCAGTGATAGCTTACAGAATTGGATCATGATGTTGGAACCAACAAATTGAATATTTTAATTTAATATGGATTATGGAATTGATTAATTGAATTCCCTGAAGGGTTCTGAGTTACCCTATTGTTGTGAATTAGTGTTGAGAGCCCAATTGATGTAATGATTGTTTTCCTGCTTCTTGTGTTGTGTTGTGACCCTAGAGGTGTGTTGTGATATCTTGTGTTGTGATGTGACCCTCGAGGGGTGTTGTGATATGTGGAGGTAGGGAGGCCTTGTGGTTGTGGCCACGGATGGCGCCTAGAGTGGCGAGCTACATCAGTTTATGCATGTGAGTGTCGGGGAGGACACCAGTGATGATGGTATTGAATGGATGTGTTGGTCGGATGTTTGGTGGTATGATTGGTTGTTATATTCTTTAATTTTCCCCACTGCTCAAGGTAGCTAGTTTTTCATACCCTTCTTTTTAAAGGGGTGAAGACGTGCGGGGTATGCCATGTGCTTTCTGTGTTTAGCCTCTCGAGGGATAATGTGCCTAATCTCTTCCCTTAGGTGGAAAAGACTCGACGGGTAGCATATCTACTCACCATGTTGACCGCCCTTGTGTTTAGTAGCATAAGATTCTTTTCTATAATTCCTGGGAATATTGGAATGTAATTATGAAATGAACGTTTGATTAAATTGTGATAATCCACGAGGATGGATATGCTGGAATTTAATGGTGATGTTGTAACATTAAATGGACAATATATTTTGAATGTGATTCCAAGAAAGTTTAAATCCGGTTATTTTTCATGGTTAATTAACGTGCAAATAATTAATTAACGTAAGGTGGAATTGATGAATAAGGGAATGGAGTAACCAAATGAAGTTCTTTAACTGGTTCTGTTCTTATAGGATGCCTAGTCTTAGAAATAGCAACCTGGAGTCCAAGAGACGTCAGTTGTAGTTGACGATAAGACTAGTTTATTGCCATAGTGTGGTTGTGAGTCATATATAATCTGTATTTTTATGTTTCTATATGCTACTCCACCCTGTCAGTAAGGGAAACTGACACCCTAGGGATTCAGAGCCCTGGGGGGGGGGGGGGGGTTCCCCAATATTCCTATGGGAGGGTGAATGGATGACTACCCCCTTTAACCCTTCTCTCTTCTCTGGGTAGATCTTAGAGCCATTGTCACAATAGTTAGTTTTCCCCATATATGTGTGTAGAGGGATATAATGGCATGTGGTTATTTCCACACATATATTCCGGATGTGTTATCCTATGGACTACTATAGGTTTTACGTGTATATGCTATGATGGCTTGAGGATCCTTACGATGTGTATGGGCTGTAATGGCATGAGGTACAATACCTGACGTATGATACACGTTATTCGGGCTTTGGTGGATCTCGTAACCTACTTGGTTATTTTTGGTTGTAAGGATGTTGTGGAGCTTAGCCCAGTTGTCTACGAGCAAGCCATTGTGGTGCGCAGGGTGCAGATTGTGAAGCATTGCCCATGTTTAGACGGCCGAGCCTTTGGAGAGAGATGCACAGGACGTATGTCGTTGGGGAAAAGCGGAAAACTAGTGGGGACGTAGTAGTGGGGTACCCTTGATATCTTTTTCTATATGATATATTTATGTAAGCATTACATTGTGAGAGTATCCATGGTGTGGTTGGGAACATTTTATACCTATTAGGCGACAAGTTAGTTTCATTGTTGGTCACTGTGCTTTAGCATGCTTTCATTACATTCTCCCGAGAGGCTTCGAGGAGGATCCTACCAAGTATGTTGTTATTCTCAGCCTACATATACATACACTGTATTTTTCAGGTAACTTGGAGATGGTTGGAGATCAGGCCGGTCACTACTAGATTGTGGTTGTAGGAGGTATTCGGGCTTGTGATTGCTGCTGTTTTTACTTTCTTTTGGGTACTTATAGTTTCCTCATTCAGTTGTTGTACTTTTTTCCTGACATTACATATATGCAATTGGGTTTCTTTTATATTCCAGTTCTTAGTTGGAGTTGGTTGGTGTCTATCTTATATCTCTATTCGAAATTTGTTCTCTTAGAGGGTAATGCCTCCAATTTGTGTGTTTACTATACCCTGGGTGCTAGTCACCAACCCAGGGCCTACAAAAGGCAGGACTCGTGGGGCCGTTATCTCCCTTGTCACATTGCCGGCCCAGGAGGGGTACATTTTATGTGGAGGGGGTCGTGAAATTTTACTTAATATTTCATTTTAATGGGGTATATAAAGTGATAATGTATGAAATTAATTAATATTCATAGATTTAGAATGTACACTATTAGAGGTCGCCCCTTTGAAATACACCTTATAGTTTTTCTTTTTATTCCTCTTATAGAGAAGAAAATTAGGATTATTTTGGGGATTGATTTTGTGAGTATATATATATATATATTATGCTCCATAAAAATATTGATTTAGTAGACGGAGTGGTGGGTGGTGGAATTTATAAGTAGAGGAGATGTGATTTTTTCAATTTTATTTCTTTTAGTATAATATTCTATCTCACAACATTTAGTTATGATGAATCATGTGACTATATATAAAAAATGGGTGATTTTATATCGATCTTAGGGGTTCATGTCATGACCCGACCCTACCCAGGATCGAGCCATAACTATCCCAATCCTGCTTCCATAGGCCATGGGCTGGAAACAAGCACCAGAAGTTAAACAACTCGGGGAGTCCTTTGCCTAAGTACCTGTACACAGACGCGCATCCTAGTCAATGCAGAAGTTCAGAGTAAAATGAAAAGTAAAGTACCAACTGCTATAAAAAACACAAAGGTTCATCGAACTCCAAACAGTACAAAGTGAGTGTTAAAGGTAAACTAAAATGAAAGGGGAAAAACACGCGCCCAACGAGAAAACTACCACAAAGCGACAAAAGGTACACAAAAGTAAAATAGGTGGGATAGTCCCACACCTGGAACTCGACTACGACCACCGTTCGTGGTCCAAGCGCTCGAACCCCTAAGCTCCTCTATAGTCATGAGCAAACTGTCTGTTTCCAGCAAGGGCACACCAAGTGTGGGAAAATCCCAAGCATGGGTGAGTATAAAAATACTCATTAGGATACCCTGAATGATCGAGGGAGAAACAAAATAAGGTACCGATGAGTGAGCATTAGATCAAATAGGGAATGGTAAAGAGTACAAAAGAGTGTACAGTAAAGAGTACATCTCAACCCAACAATAGGAGGGAAGTAGACTCGTCCTAACACAAGGAGTTAGAAACGGTGATAATATGAACTTCCTGTCGAGCCTTCACTACCTATAGCAGGAGAGTAGACTCATTCAACCATGAGGAGCTAGACACAGAAAGCACGTGGCATACCCCAATCGTATTCACCTCTCCTTGAAGGAGAGTAACCAAAACCCAAGAAGTGGGTATTGGAAAATGGTATATAAATATCCATATGGTCATACAAGAAACATGAACATGATCATAATGGGATCTCCATCTAATAACTAGGCCCAATAAAGTGAGTTTCCAATATCCCCAGAAGTAAACACCATTGATGCACAGTATCCAGCACGTCTGCCTTGAACTGCAAGTCAAGGCCTCAAATCACAGCACCTCAACCCTATCCACTTTTTGTAGTACAGACCCACCTGCATGGTTTTAGGTCGCATCACAAAGATCTATCTCGGTGGGCATATCACCCCTCATTTTTGAATGTTCTGGGGAATGTCAAACCACACCTCGTTACAGTCACACAGTCGAGAGGTCTTCTCAAAGTCAAAGTTGTCACATCACTGACCCATACAACCATGAGTCCTGCTCTGGTAGTCACGAAGAAAAAGCCACAGACTAGCCTAGTTGAAAGGACTGAGTCTGAGAGAAGTTGACAAGTAACCCACTTCCCATCCCAGCTAGAGGGTAAACCCTAAGTGGTTGTCTGGTAACCCACTGCCGAGCCCTGCTGGAGGGTAAAACATAAGAGGTCGTCTGGTAACCCACTGCCCAGCCCAGCTCGAGGGTAAACACTAAGAGGTCGTTGGGTAACCCACTGCCCATCCCAGATGGAGGGTAAACCCTCAGACGTCATCAGGTAAACCACTTCCCAGCCCCATTGGGTGGTAAACCCCAAGGGGTCATCGAGTAACCAACTACCCAACCCTACTGCAGGGTAAACCTTAAGGGGTCTTCGGGTAACCCACTGCCCAGCCCCAGTGGAGGGTAAACCCTAAGAAGTCTATGGGAATCCCACTGCCCAGCCCCGCTGGAGGGTAAACCCGGAAATGCTCTGGACATCTCTACCGGATGGCACAACACTGGCCAATGGAACATGGATTGGGTATTGCGCAACAACCCGACTCCAGAACAACTCACCTAGCAGAGGGTCAGCGCTCGTGTAGTGTGGGTCACACCGATACCTAGAACTATTCCTATTGAAACATGTCATGATAGATCATAGAAGGACGATATGGTCTCGATAATCATCTAGGGAGTCTGCACCCTGGGCTCACTGGGCTCCACACCCTATTGGAAACAACCTCCTAGGTATAGGATCTGTGCCCCTATAAAGTATTAGTCACAATGAATCTAAAATATCCCTACCAGTGAACACGAAGGGGCGTGATACCGAAATCCCGCATGGCTAAAGGAATAGGGGAACCCAAACTACTCCACCGATCAAACCATCAAGAACAGAACCAGGGGAAACCACTCCACCCAACTAGTCTAAACCATCGTTAACAGAAGGACCCTCTGCGTCACGAGAGGTCAAAGGTACATAAAGTAAATCACGGTACACACATGGGGCCCTCACGACATGTGGACATATCTCATCTCCAAACCACATACACAAACATTCTCAGGTACAAACTATAACACGTACCTACACGTAAACCCGTATACTTCCATAGTATACCACATTTCCAACCCAAAGGCTATCATGCACACGATGTCCAACGTCAAAACAAAAAGGGTGAAAATGGAAGTTCTCCAACTTCCCTCCACCACAACTGTAGCACAGCCAACAACAACTCTTCAAAAATTTACTTCACTCTCACAAGAGTTCTCACAATGACATTCCAAGGGCTCTCTGTAAACATTGCGGGAAAAAAATCCACCGATACACCTTTCATGCCTCCACATTTAATGGGATCTCGAATGAGGATATGTACATCCAAACAGATCGTACCACTGTAATCCTCATGGAAAAAACACGCAAGATAGACTATCTACTCGCCTTAGACGGATATCAGACAGAAAGTTGTCCAACACCAATTTACGCACAAATGACGTCCCGTGGTCCCGGGCCTCGGTTTAGAAAACAGCCTGGCACATCCCACCATTTTGATCCCCTCGGAAAACACGTAAAAGTGACTGCTTACACGCATGAAACATATATCCTGAGAAAAGGATTATTTTCATTATACTGAACATGAGCAGTTCTATGTGGTACCAACATCACAGTCCTGATGTTCTGCCAAAGGATCTCACAGTTGTGATCCTCTCGAAGAAGCACCCAATATTTACTATTCACATGTCCAAAATGGAAACCCAGTGAAGAGGATAGAAATCACAGACAATGCCCAAAATGACCCCCATGGGGCCTTCTCCACCATAATGTATTAATGTAGGGGATTGCGCCATTGCAATGCCCTCGAGAAAAACAACCAGAATCAACTACTTGCACGCCCCAAACAGACGTCTGATGAAGAAGATTCTAAACACTACTCGCATCTCAAAAGATGGGCCATGGGGCCCACACCTGAACTTCGGTTTCAATACCTAAAACCACAATGGAAATATCAAACATGGTGACAGGGTCCCAATGCCATTGAATGTGATCAAAATGGTCTCTGAATGTGTCCATGCCGCCCAAAATGAGAACCAACAGAATAACTCCAATCCACTTAGCGGACTTGCCATGCCACCGAGGACCCCGTATCAGGAATTAAAAAACCCCAAAAACATCTTAAAATTTTATTCATGATTATGGGAACGTGTTTCCATAGACGGCATGTGAATCCGACACCTGGACTGAGTTTTATTATCGTTATAATTTTTAATGGACCGAACAGGTGGGCCGGGCCGATTCGGTCGGCCCACCGTATACTTGAACAGGCCTGCGGTTCACCGCGCAGGCCGACCCGCCTCACTCGGTCTGGATTAAGCCGGTCCGACGTTACATACATGGGACCTTCATATTTCGGGTCCCTGTATTCCAGCCATGGTTCGACGATCCAGGTCTCCTGCGCCTGCCGGCCGACAATAGCATGTCCGACCGTGTCGTCACGCCCTGCTGAAGCCCCCCCTCCGTTGCCCGGTCCGGCTCCCCCTCGCCCGCCGTGCCAATGCCGCCTCGCCCAGTAACCATGCTGCCGAGCTTCAGAATACCACCCGACTGACAGCACCTCTGCCTGAACCCCCACTGGGCCGCCGCTAGGCCTCACCGTGCCACCGTAGAGCCTCACCGAACAGTCGGAAAAACACACAAGAACTCCTAAAACTTCTCCGGACTATTGCGGTCACCTTGGAACTTAGATTTAAAATCCGAAAAGTGAAGTGGAAATAACAATATATAAACTACGTAAATATGGTATTCCATTGAAATTTAATCATCGTTTCGACATTGTTAATTTAGATCGAAGGTGATGCCGGAAATTGAAATGGAAACGGGAAGATCCTACCTCAGGGGCTTAGCCCGTCGCTTCGCAATGATATGTAGGTCGCAACACCTTGGAGAGTAGGATGAGATAGAGAGCTTAGTGTTGAGAGGGGATCCATGGTTGAGTTCTACCAGAGAATTCTAAAGGGACGGATGAGAGGGTTTATGACTTATGTAGATAATTAGGTCAATTTTAAATTAATTAACTTTAATCCCCCACCAATAGGCTTGTTCCCGGACACTCAGCGGGGTCCAGATTAAGTCCTTCTTAGGGTAAAATCCATACTTTGAGCGCAATGGCGGTCTCAGAATTTTAATCTGGGCCTCCATTCGAAAATTATAAAACTTAACGCCCGAGGTTTCCAAATTAAGAAAATGCCCCTGGTGGCATTTTCCACCGAAGGGTCGCGCCTGCGAAAATTACACCCCTTCTAGGGTAAATGGAACTCTCTGGACTCAACTGTGACCTATTTTTTCTCATCCGAGCTACCATTTAGGAACTATCCTATTTATTTGTCATTTCCAGTGTTAACGCATTTAAAAAAATTAATTTTGGCCACACCGAGGCTCGGAATCGCATGCCGTCTGAAGGCGCTGCTCTCGAATAACATCAATAATTTTCCAAATATTATTGTAGAAAAAAGTGGGTTCATAAATCATTTCCTCCTTCAATGTTTTCATCCCCAAAAAGCAAAACCAAGGAACAACACATGGTACTAATCCCACACCATGCTCTCCGGTACCCAGGAAAAATCTTACACAGTTCTGCATCACCGCAGACATCGGATTTGATCTGTTTTAGTGAGGTCTACCCTCACTGATGTTAGGCATAGAAGAACACACACATCTCCTTAGGTATGTCATGTAGGAGGCATCGTACACCCACTACAGGATTGGGGGGGTAGGGGGTAGGGCAAGGTGGTAGAAAACTTATCAATCCCATCACATGGTCTCAAATGGCCCGAAGGCTCTCGTGGGTACCTGGCCTCCCCGGTCGAACTCCCATGTCGTACGCCGCGACTGGAATCACTCTTTGGACCTCGGGAAAAGCCCAATGATTCCATCCATTATAATATACTTATGGTGAGACACCCAAGGATATCCAGTCATGCAAGGTTTCACAATCGATGTCTCACAACCAAGACTCTCTTACACACACGGAATCCGAAAGATTCGATACCATCAACTAAATGATAGGATCCACAACTTCTACTCTGCTGACACAGGGTTACACCGATGCCCCGCGTCACCCTCATAACACCTCAAACAAGGATCAAGGAGAATAGAATTTCACATATAGAGTATAACAATTATACTGCAAAAAGTAGATGAGCTGTAGAGCATACCTCTTATTACATAATGCTCTGTAGGATCATAGAAATCCAATGTTTGAGGCTATCTGGGGTCCAACTGTGATCTCCCGGAGCCTGACATGGACTGCTTGGTGGTGATGGGAAAAAACCTCGTAATTTCATCCCCCACATCCATCCCCTCCCTCTCCTCAGCTATCACCACCTCTCTTGACCCTACTCCGATCACGACGTTGCCTCTTCCATGGTGGTGCGCCTTCTACCTACCAGATGTTCTCATCATACTTGGTCTGGAAGTCCCACCCCAAGTCACCTCCCCCAACACAAGAATAGCACCAGCACTCTCTGGTTTTCAATGGAGCCCTCCAGCGCCATTGTGGTGTACGGCAATGGCCCGAAGTCCACTCACATAAGGGTCTACTTAGTTGAGGCCCTGCAGTTTTCCGCCATAGTGGTGCATGACCACGTCTCTAAAACTGGCAGTTGGAAGGCCACCTAGGTCGAGGTTATATCATCCGGTGCCTGCTAGTTGTTGCGGACATCTCGGCTCTGTCGTGCCTACTTCCACCACCAACTGTAAAATGGGACAGGATGCTCTCTGTCACCAGCATCGTCTCTAGAACCTTGACATTAGTGAGGTTGTTTAAGGGTATGATGATGGCACAAATCTCTCTGAGGATATGTTGTTCGAACATCCATGTTCGGAAGTTTCCGTCATGGACCATGTCCGGGTAAAAGCATGCACAGTCTGCGAACCTAGTCGTGTACTCAGTCACCGACATCCCTCCCTGCTGAAACATCAAGATCTACTGGAACTGAATTGAGCAAAATCAAGAGGGTTAAAACTCCCCACAATCCATCAACTGGAAGTCATTCCATGAAAGTTATGACTCGTCGAGTAACTGAGTCACCAAACTCCACCAACGCCCAGATTCTCCATAGAAAAGGCTGGCGGCCAGAGCCACCATAATATCTGTCGGCATCAGCACAAGCCTGAAGAGGAGAACCACTATCTCTATCCAAACATTTTGTGCTTGAGGGTCTGTCTCACCGCTGAACCTCATCAGTCTCTGTTGATGGAACTCACGGAGCACGCTCAACCCGCACTCAAGCTCAGTCCACTCTACTGACGCTGTCAGTTTCTCAACAGGTGGGGGTGCTACTACCAGCACACCTATATAAAGGGACTCACATGATGGGTCCTGGACTAAGGCCTCATCACTCACAGGGTCGTTGTCATGATCCAAAGCTAGTATCCTGGCTAGCAGTCATCGCGGAGGAATCCAAAATGTTATCATGGAGAACCACGATCAGATGAGCATATATGTATATGATAGTAACAACAATGAGGAGCTGACTCAAGAAGGACAATCAAAGACTAAATCCTATGTGATTCACAAACCAATCATCAATGCAACATGTGTCTCATCATGCCGAGTCGACAAGTGGGTTATAATGGTCTTGGTGAATGGATATGTCGGTCGCCGCACCATCTCTAAACTACCTGGCTAGAGAGCCACTATTGAGACATGTTGACATGGTTGCCCATGATCCCATATAATTTTTTTAGGTACATCCGAACAATGTCCCAAAGAATAAACCACCCCTGATAGCACTTTGTCATGAATCGACTCTACTTGGGCTCAAGTCATGACTACACCGTGCTTGCCTCCATAGGATAGGGGCTAGCAACAAGAGCCGAAGGCTAAACAACTCATGGAGGCCTTTGCCTAAGTACCTGTACACACACATACATCCCACTCAATGCATAAGTGCAGAGTAAAAGGAAAAGTAAAGTACCAACCGCTATAAGAAACCAAAAAGGAGCATCAACCTCCAAAAGGTACAAAGTGAGTGTTAAAGGTAAACTGAAAAGAAATTGAAAAACACACACCCAACCCGAAAAGTGCCAGAACCCAGCAACAGGTAAACAAAATTATAATAGCTAGGAGAGTCCCACACCTAGAACCCGACTATGACCACCACACGTGATCCATGCTCCTGAACTCCAAATCTTCCCTGTAGTCCTGAGAAACCTGTATGTCCCCTAAAAGGGAACACCAAGTGTGGGCAATGCCCAAGTAGGGGTGAGTATAAATGTACTCAGTAGGATACCCCGAATGCTCGAGGGAGAAACAAAGGATGTCCTGAAGAGTGAGAAGTAGATCAAACAAGAAATTGTAAAGGAGTTCAAAAGAGAGTGGAGTAAAGAGTATAGATCAACCCAACAATTGGAAGGATTACATACAGAGTAGAAACATTGAGATGACGAAATTCTCGTCGAGCCTTCGCTACCTATAGTAGGAGAGTATACTCATCCAACCACAAGGATCAAAAGGCGGAAAGCATGTGGCATACCCCGTGCATCTTCACCTCTCCTAGAAGGATAGTAAACTAAACATAAGAATTGGGTACTGGAAAAAGGTATATACATATCCATATGGTCAAACAAGAAACCCGAACAGGATCGTAAGAGGGTCTCCATCTCATAGCTCATCCCCTGAAAGTGATTTTCCAACATTCCTTGAAGTAAACACCATCGATGCTGAGTATCTCGCACTTCTGCCCCGAACTGCAAATTAAGGGCACAAATCACCACACCTCGACACTATCCGTTTTGGGAGGTACTTACTCGCCCTCATAGTTTTAGGTCGCGTCAAAAGGATGCTTCTCGGTAGGGATATCCCGACTATTTCTTGAGAGTTTAGGGGGACATCAAACCACACCTCATCACTATCACATAGTTGAAAGGTCTTTTTATAGTCAAAGCTGTCACATCACTGACCCATACAACCAAGGGTCCGGCTCCAGTAGTCAAGGAGAAAAGCCACAGACTAGCCTAGAAGAAATGATTGAGTCTGAGAGAAGTCATCGGGTAACCCACTTCCCAGCCCAGCTAGAGGGTAAACCCTAAGAGGTCATCGGGTAACCCACTGTCCAGCCCAATTGGAGGGTAAACCCAAAGAAGTCATAAGATAACCCACTACACAGCACAACTGGAGGGTAAACCCTAAGAGGTTGTCAGGTAACCCACTGCCTTGTCCAGCTAGAGGGTAAACCCTAAGAGGTCATCGGATTACCCGCTGCCAAGCCCTGCTTGGGGGTAAACCCTAAGGGGTCATCAGGTAACCCACTGCCCATCCACGCTGGAGGTTAAACCCTAAGGGGTTGTTTGGTAACCCACTACCTATCCCCACTTGAGGGTAAACCCTATGAAGTCGAGGGGAAAAACTATGCCCAGCCCTGCTAGAGGGTAAACCGAAAATTTCACTGGACATCTCTACCGGATGATGCATCACTGGTCAAAAGAACACAGAGTGGGTAATGCACAACAACATGACTCCAGAACAACTCAACTAGCATAGGGTCAGCTCCCGTGTAGTGTGGGTCACACAGATACCTAGAACTCTGACTAGGGAAACACAGCATGGTAGATCGTAGAAGGAAGATATGGTCTCGATACTCGGTTACAGAGTCTGTGCCTAGGGCTCACTAGGATCCACACCCTACTAGAAATAAACTCCTGGGTAATGGATCGGTGCCCACATAATGTATTAGTCACACTGAATCCCCAATAACCCTACCTGGGAACACGAAGAGACATGATACTGAAAGCCCACACGATTAAAGAAGCAGGGGAACCCAAACAGCTCTGCCGATCAAACCGTCGCGAACAGAACCATGGGAAACAACTCCACCCTGCTAGTCTAAACCATTGTTAATAGAAGGACCCTCTCATCACAAGAGTTTAATGGTACGTAAAGCATAACATAATACGCACATGGGGCCCTCACAACGTGTGGCCCTATCTCATCTCCAAACCACATACAGAAACATTATCGGGTAAAAACTACGACACGTTCCTCCAGGAAAACCTGTATACTCCCAAAGTATTCCACATTTCCAGTCCAAAGGCTATCGTGCACAAAATGTCCAACGTCCATGAAAAAAGGGTGAAAACGCATGTTATCCAACATGTATCCAGCACGGCCCTAGAACGACCAACCAAACCTATTCAATCATTTACTTCACTCTCATAGGAGTTCTCACAATCACATGCCAAGTGTTCTGTGCATACACCATGGGAAGAACCTCCACCCATACACCTTTCATGCCTCCAAATTTAACGAGATCTCGAATGAGGCGCTACACATCCCAAATAAATTGCACCTTTGCAATCCTCGCGAAAATACACACGAGATAGACCATCTACTTGCGTCAAATGGATATCTAACGGAAAAGTTTTCCAACACCGATTTATGCCCGAACGACGTCCTGTGGTCCCGAGCCTCGGTCCTGAAAACAGTCATGCACATCACACCATTGTGATCCCCTAAAAACACATCAAATTGACTGGTTACACACATGGAATGGATATTCGGAGAAAATGATGCATTTCTTCATACCACACATGAATGGTGCTACGTGGGACCCACATCACAATCCTGAAGATCTTCTAACAGATCACACCATTATGATCCTATCAAAGAGGCACCCAAGATCAACTATTCACTTGTCTAAATCGCACACCCGGTGAAGAGTATAGAAATCCATGCTAACCCACAAAACGACGCTCATGGGGCTCGCTCCACCTTGCTAAATTAAAGAAGGTGGTCTGCATCGTTGCAATGCCTTAGGGAAAACACCCATAATCGACTGCTCGCATGCCATGAAAAGGATGTCCGATGAAAAATTTGATAAATGCTGCTCGCAACTTCAAAGATGGGTCGTGGGGCCCATGACACAACTCCGGTTTCAATACCTGAAACCACCCTGGAAAACTCCGCCTTAGTGCCAGGGTCCCAACACCATTGATGGCGCTCAAAATGTTCTCCGGATGTGTCCACGGCACCCAAACCATGAACCCCCATAATAACGCCAATCCACTTAACGGGCGTCCTGTTCCACCGAGGCCACCCATATCGGGAATTAAAAATTGCAGAAACCATCTCAAAATGTTCGTCTCGGTTCCAGGAACACGTATCCAAAGATGGCACGCGAATCCAACACCTGGAATGACTTTTATGATTGTTTTAATTTTTAATGGACCGAACAGGTGTGTCGGGCAGGTTCGGCCCGCCCACCATATACATGAACCGGCCCGTGGTTCACCGCGTGGGCCGGCCCACCTCGCCCAGACCGGTTTAAGCCGGTCCAGATTTAACTCTATAGGACCAGCGTATTGAGGGTCCATATTTTCCAGCCGGGATCCTAAGACCTCGGTCTCCCGTGAGTGGTGGCTGGAAAAAGCCGGTCTGCCGTGTCGTCGCGCCCCGCTAGCACCCACCTCCGCTGCCCGGTCAGAATCCCGCTCGCCCGCCGCGCTGAAACCACCTCACCTAGCCACCCTGCTGCCGAGCGTCCAAAGACTGCCCGACTGACCGTGCCTCCACCTAGACCCCCGCCAATCCACCGCTGTGCCCCGCCGCTCCGCCGCTGAGCCTCGCCGGACAGCCGGAAAAACATCCAAAAACTCTTGAAACGTCGCTGGATGATTGCGGTCACCTCGGAACTCGGATTTAAAATCTGAAAAGTGCATAAAAAAGCTCGGGATATAAACAATGAAAATATGGGCTTCTCTTGAAATTTAAACAGGGTTTCAACATCATTAATTTATGTCAAAGATGATGTGGTAAATTGAAATGGAAATGAGAAGATCCTACCTCGGGGGCTTAGCCCGTCGAATCGCAACAATCCGCCGTCTGCAACACCTTAGATAGCAGGAGGAGATGGAGAGCATGGTGTTGAGAGGGGATCCTTGTTTGAGTTCCACCAGCGGATGAAAATGGGAGGGATACAAGGGGTTATGACTTAAGTAGAGAATTAGGTCAATTTTAAATTAATTAACTTTAATCCCCCACCAGTAGGCTCGTTCCCGAACACTCGGCGGTGTCGATATTAATTATCTTCTAGGGAAAACTCCACGCCCTGAACGCAATGGTGGTCTCATAATTTTAATCCAGTCCTCCGTTCGAATGTTATAATAATTAACGCCCGAGCACACCAAATTACGATAACGCCCCTGGTGGATTTTTCCACCGAAGGGTCGCGCCAAAAAAAATTACACCCCTCCTAGGGTAAAAGGCATGCTTTGGTCTCAACGGTGCCCTCAGTTTTCCCATCCGAGCTACCGTTTTAAAGTTATCATATTTATTTGGCGTTCCCAGTGTGAACGCACTGAAAAAATAATAATTTCGGCCACACTGGGGCTCAGAGTCACAAGCAGTCTGAAGGCGCTTCTCTGGAATAAAATAAAAAATTTTCGAAAGTCTTTTATAGAAAAAACTGGGATCATACAGTTCATATGTAAACTTTAATACAATTTAAAATATATTTATTATATTATAAACTATATTTTAACATATTTCATTATTCACTGAAAATTCAACAATTTTTAATAAATAATTAATCTCTGAAACAACATTTCAGTGTGTATATTCAAAAAAATGAGTTAAAATACATATAAATTGTTATTAATTTACAATGAATAATTTTTTAAAATAAAATACATATTTGTTTAAAAAATATATATATTTCTATATAATGATCATTTTTCTAAACGATTCAAAAATTACAGATTTCCACATAAAATAAATTTTTATTTATTTTACAACATAATATTACGTATTAATTTAATTTTATTAAAATAAGTTATATTTTAAATAATTATGTTTTTTATAATGGTGAGAATAAAATATAGATTTCTTAAAAATAAAAATACTTATTTTATAGTTTTTAGAGAAATTATTTAATTTTATTATTTTATAAATATATCATCCTTTCATATTATAAGATTAATAAATATTAATTTATACACCCATCGGTATAGATTTTTATGTTATATCAGGTAACTATTCATAACATCCAAATTACTAATCCAACAGTTTGAAAACTATTTAATGATATGATTACTATTTCAACAGCTAAATTTTCAATGATCATATGTATTCCAGAAATTCAATAAATAAATCATATAATATTCAGAAATTAGTAAAATATATTATCATTCCAGGATATACATATTTTCATTTTCATGATTAATTTTTAGTTATTAATATATTTGTACATTTTTTAAGTGTTTACCATGAGTTGGTTTATTCAATCATATCACGAAGATCAAAAAGATTATATTTGTGTTATCTTATTTTATATTTAATATTCCATTGTAAAATTTTTGAAACTTATATACATAAATATTATCCAAAATAAAAATTAAATTATTATAATAAAATGTAGTTTGTTTTATCATCTGTTGAATGTCATATATATAATGATAAATTTCTATGTATTTTAAAATTAGAGAATATGTAAAACTATATTGATAAATTTATGGATCATTACATAAAACCAATGAGATAGTTACCAATTTAAATACATGAGAAAACTAAATATTAATTTCAATAGTTATTAATGATGAATATTATATTGACCATGAAACATTCATATTGTTATACCAGCTATAAATTTATGCATTTGCTACTATTAGAACTGTTATTATGATATTTTTTGATTATCCACTAATCATAAATGGAAACATCAAAAAAATAACAAGAATCTTGAATTTCCTCCCCATTAGATTTTATTGAAACAACCAAACCCCCATTACAAAAATATGAAAAAAAAATTAATGAGAAAAGAAAATGTGATTACTCTACCTCATCTAATGGAAGGATGTATAGTATTAATGACACACACATACACACACACACACAAACACACAGATATTAATAGCATGTTCATTGTCATTTATATTACTATCATCTCAGGGGATTCATTCCCATAATAATCATTATGGATCATTTCAAACAAATAAACACCTTAGAGAATAATAATATTATTCAATTTGATCTTTACTATTGGTATAATAATGATCATCCCCTTATTTAATCTTTATAAATATTCTCAAAAATGATTTTACTATATTATATTTTTATTGTGATTATGTTTATGGGTATTAGATAATTAGGTTATTACTCTTAAGAATTTATCATGTAGATTACAAATTTTACACATCCATTAAGTGTATATTTTTTCAAAAAAAAATAATTTAAAATGAAATAAGACATTTTTCATCCCAATTCATTATGATTTTCAACACGACTTTATCATTCTTCATACTCAACCCCAATCAATAGTTTAAACAATAAAAAGTATGGGTTAATATTAAAATATTAATAATATAAAAATATATTTAAAAAAATTAAAACATTAGCCCATTTCAAAACTATGATGTCATATTATTTATTTTGACATTATCGTAAAAAACATTAATATATAACATGTCTTTATTTAAACATTAAATCAAATTTATTAAAAAAATTAAATAAAACATTTGTTAATAATATAAAAATAAATATTTATAATCCTAAGGTTATCTTATAAAACATTCCAACACAATGAAAAATACATTTGAAAAAAATCACTATAATTATTACATTGTAATATAATTATTTTATGAAAAATATCATTTTCTATCATTATATATTTGAAGTATTTCCATGAAAAAATATTTAAAAGATTCTAAATTTTAAAAGACATAATTGGTACATAAAAATAATTTGTAAATTTATAGAACACTTTCAAATGGATTAACCTACTCTCTTAATTGGTATATACAACACTATATAATAAATTTTGTAACACCCTAACCTTCTACAATATGATTCTTTTTAAATAATTCAATAGCTTCCACTACACGTAACATCATGTAAAATTGCACCACAAGTATCTATTTTAAAATCGGTTTTAAATATAAATAACAAATTTGTTACATTTATATGTTTTATATAATTTTAATATTTATTTCATGTGTTTTTCAAACATGATATAAAATCAAACTCAATTTTTCAAATAAAAGAAGTATTTTTCAAGAAATGAAATATTACAAAATTTTAATGGATAACCATTTTTAAATACAATATTTTAAACTTTAATAAATAATGTTTCCAAAAAAATCATTTATAATTGGAAAAAACATTTGGTTTTTACATATTTTTGTTGTTTTTCCGATAAATATCATATTTTAACAAATATTGAAAATTTTATATTTTAATTCATAACTACATTTCATCTAATTTATTTATAAAGAATAAATATAAATTTTATTGGTTTTTAAATATAATAATAATAATATTTTATAATTTAATATAATCTGGGTAATTTTAATTATTTCCACACTGAAATTAATTGTTTTTACTTTTGAAAAAATAGTTTTTTCGTTTTGTGAATGGGGGTTAATTTTTTATTTTTAATTTAAATTAATTATGTAAAATTTTGAGAAATATATATTAGATTTTTAATAAGCTAGCACAAATTACGTTGATATTTATGTTTAATTTTTCTTTATATATGAATAGTAACTTTAAATTTTTTTTACCACACTTAACGATAATTCGGGTAATTAAAGGTGCAAATAATATTTTTAAATTACCCTAAAACATGTTAACATTTAATGTATGTCTAAATTAATTATGAATTCCCTATGTTTTTAAATGATATCATTTAATGAAATTTGTTTCATGCATATGAAATAAATATTATTAAAGTGTGTGAATTTGAAAAAATATCACACTGTCATTTCATATAAGTTAAATAATTTAGATATAGAGATCGTTATAATATAAAATAAATTATAAGAAGTCTATAGAAGCCTAAAATAATTATCTACATCATAGAAATTTATATACTATTTTTATAGATTAAATAATTACCATTAATGATGACACAATAGTGACGAAGAAATTATTTTATCAAAAAAATATCTAATAAAATAAATTAAAAATATTTAAAAAATATTTAAATAAATAATGATAGCCTCAAATTTAATAGATAAATTAGTAATTATAGTTAAATATTGGACGTGTTTTTTTGATGTTATTATTTTGGTTTGGAATTTTTAAACAGGATAATATTTAATTGTCTTAAATGTTTTATAAACAATATTTTTAAATTAATAAAATTTTATTATATGATATAAAAGTTATAAAAATCAATATCACAACCACAAAACATGGATAATATTAATTATATAATAATTATTCTATTTGGTCTTTTTTACTATTTAATATTTTATTACTTAACCATATAGTTAAAAAATACAAGCATTTATGGTAAGAGTTATATTATTTATCTAAGGGTTAAATTCAAAAAATAAGTTTACATTTGTGATATAAAATTACGTAAAAATCATTGGTTGTGAGGATTTACATCCATATCCATCTTATCCATGTATTAAATCGCTTTTTACCCATTTTTAATTTATAAATAATTTATTATATTTATAATATTTTAAATGATTCTTAAAGTGCCTCTCCCCTCTCTTATAAAAGGTCGCTTAGGATTATATTTAATTCACACCTACAAAGGCATATAGATTGCCAGAACCTTACCCATTTCCCCTCCAAAGACCATAAATTCTTTCTAGAGGATATACTATGGAAATAATTACAACCTAAGGAGTACTTTAGTGAAAATCAAAAGGATATACCAGAGGAAGAGGTAATAATTTTATCAACACATCCCATGTTCTTTTCATCCTCTACTAAATCATTCTATGTTGTTACCATAAAAAATTAAAAAATATACTATAATTCATAAAATGAGATGTAATTATAATCATCTTAAAATCATATTAATCATTTTATTTGTCATGCAAATAACAATATCAACATGTGTGCGTACGTGCGTCTTACCATCTCCACACCGTAGTGTAATTTGTTATTAAACACTAAATTATTTTGCAAGGTATAAGGACCAAAATAATGGACATAAATAAATAATATAACATTTTAATTATTATTTATAATTAATATACCATCCAATTACATACCATTTATCCATCAAGGGAGTGATACCATCACATGTGCGTATGTACGACCTACCGTCTCCGAAACGCGGTGAGATTCATTCTCCATGTTATCCATTCTAGAATGATTATAATATTTATAGAATGATTAAAAATAATAATTATTAAATAAATTTCATTATTTATATAAATAAAATACATCATATTTATATCAAATATGACTTTCATGAAAGAATAGGAATGGGAAAATGAACTAGTTAACAACCAAAACAATGGTAATTATGAACTTTTATTACCAAAAGGATATAAAGGGATCATATATGATAACATAAATATGGAGATGATTATGATAGTGTTTTATAACATGATTTTACAATTATATGGGGTGTTAACACACACTCGAATAATGGAAAGTACAAGAAAATTGTTAATTTTTTTTATCTCATTTCTATCTATGATTTCTAATGCGTAAGTATTTAATGGGACATATTTATCATCTTATTCGATTTTTCATAAAAATGGTTCTAAACATAATATTTTTTTTAGATTTTTCTGAAAGTTAATCATTAACTAAAACACCATTTTAAATTTTTTAATGATTTATTCTTCAAAATCATTCTCTTTAATTCCTATGTTTTCAAAATGGTTTCTGTGATTTTTATAGATATACATTAATATTATTAAATGGTAATTCCTATAAAAATATATAAAGTGTTATGGAAAAAAATGATTCAAAAATATCGTTTTAATTTATTATTTTATTAAATTCATGATATTATTTTTTCTTTCAAATTAATAAATGATATTTCTTTCAAATTTTTTTAATAATTTTATTACTCTATTTTTCATCTACTTCAATATTATTTTTGAATTTTATGAATGATTTATGGTGATTTATTATGATAAAATATCCTATATTGTATTGAATGGTTTATGATATATGTGATTGTGGATGTTCTATGTTTATACCATTTAAAGTTTTATGTTAATGTATTAAAATTTCATATTCTATATTCAATAAAAATGTTTGTGTTATGTTTTATCCCTTTCATAGGAGGAATTCATTGGACATAGTGATGAATGGGGACAACTATATCCACTTTGTGTGTCAGTAAGTCAAGTGAGACAATCTACTATCATTCTACAAGGCTTTACGGTATAATTATTTGTGGTATTGTCAAGAGCCCTTAACAGTATGTTTATGATGTCTATCATTGTGAATTAGTTCATTAAGAGTTTAATTGTTTATATTTCATGTGATTATTTGACTATTATAATATCCATGTGACTGTTTAAATGTAATTATTTGATTTAATATTTCCATATTTGTAGAATATTATGTTTAAAAGGCTTGTGACACAAATTTATACCTTTCCTTCAATGTTTATTATTATTTATAATATCATTCACCATATTATTTATCATTACAGAGAAACTAAGGACTCCATTTCCTTATGTTAATGTTTCACCCAACATGTGATGAAGTATATTATGACTGACCTATCGGAAAAATCTAATTAATATGAGTGTTTTGAAAAGTTTATAATAAGTTTTTCTTAATTTCAACATGAACCATAAAACATAGGTTATACCTAGTTTTTACAAGGCTAATCAACTGATTGGTCCATCAAGATTTGATTTATTATGATCTTTACAATGTAATAAAATAATACACTTACTCTAGGAATCTAGGGTTGGGTAGTTATAGTTGGTATCAGAGAAATATTAGTATAAAACATGGAAACTATATTTTAAAAAAACCATGATTAAGTAACATTACTACTATGATATAATTTGAATAGAAATATATAAGAACATCCTTAAATCATGATAATATATAGATTAAATTTTTATTTCTAGAAAATAATTACATGTTTGGATAAAAAATTGGATAAGTTCTTGAATAAATGTACCTAAGAGTAAAAACTCCTAAAACGTGTTCTAGGCATGGATCAGGGTATCCTGGTACAGGAAAACGGTCCTTTATGTGGACCAGTTTTGACACCCTCGAGTGATATAATTAAGAAAATTAACTTTTTCAAAAAAAATGGGTCTGTAAGGGACGAAGCGAGAGTGAGAGCTTCCTGGAAATCTAGGGTTTCCCGACCGCTGCCTCTCCTTCCTCCCTTTCTTTTCATATTCCAACGGGCTAGGGTTTCCACCGCTCTTTTCCTTCATCTACTCCACTCCTATTGTGTTTCTCCTTTTTTTGAATCGGGTTTGGATCTATTGGCACTCAGATCAGTGATGGGGCTTTGATACCTATCAGTGAGAAACCCCTTTCGATGAAGAAACACATACAGTCAAGATTGATGGAGCGATGCATGTGGTGAGGAGTGATGGAGGAACATGATATTTGTTTAGGAACCCTTCGATGGAGCAAGGCATGAGATTTCACCTGGGGAGATCACCATGCATTGGTCGTTTGTCTTTGATAGAGTCTGTATTAGGTATGATAAGTGTTCCAATTTTTTAGAGATAGTATGCAGATACGGATGGCAGATGGCTCGGTAACGACTATGTCATCTTCTCAACATTCATCCCTTCCAGATTTTTTCGAGGTCGGAACAAGGTAGGTTCATAGTCTTCTACCCGAATCAATACGTTGTCACAGAGGGAAACCTCCTGAATGCTCGGGGTTTGAGGAGTTTCCTCACCTGTTATCCCTTATTTCGCGATGTTTGACCCTTTGGGGTTTTGGTTCTGTGTTTCAGGGTTTGGATCCTCCATTATTTTATTATGCTCTTCTCTTTTTTCCATGGCCTTCGCGTACGCCATAACCATGGATAGGTTGGAAGGAATCTTTGGAAAATTTAGATAGTGTTAGTAGATTTGATAGTGGTGGCTCTGATCTAGGCGGATGTTGTGTATGGTTCATTAGTGTATTCGAGGTGATATGTTTGATCATGCTGGTTTCTGGGTGACGGGGGTTCATGCGTGGTAGTGTGGTTCTCAACACGTTCCTCAATATTTATCTTATTTTGGTGTTGTTCTGTTCAAGGATTGGGATCCTTGATAGGTCTGGTTTGCCTCTATTATGGGTTGTTGGGTGTGTTTTGTCACTTTTTTACAATGGTGGATCTCCATGGACGTGCTTCATTTTTGATGTTATCCATGTTTTGGTTATCACTTAGCCTCAAAGTGATTTTTCTTAGGTTTTCAGTCATCCATAAATTTAATTATTTTAAAATACAAAAAAATGTTTGGACCATTTTCATTATAAAATAATATGAAGGATTTATAAGTAAATTTGTCCTAAATTAAACCTTGTTTGTGATTATATGATTCGATATGCAATAAAATTAAATTTTTTTTATTTAATTTGAAATTACTGATTATTCTTCACATCTTAATATATTTAATGTAATTGTTTAGAAAGGGAACATAGTGAAAGGAATTAAAACTAAATCATAAAATGCAATCCTTATAGTGATTTAACACCAATGAAATATAATGATATTGGATATGATGATAAAAATGATGTTGAAGAACCTATAACAATACTGGGAAAACTAAATCAGGTTATGAATAACAATTGTAAATATATGGAGCTGCCCGATCCAAAATGCAGATGATAAATGATTGAACCAACATACAATAAGACTATAAATTATTTTTACCTGTGTAGAGGATAACTTCTTTAATAAAAAAATTTCTTTCTTTGGGGGGTGACCAATGGGAAAACTATATTATGGATGTGCATCATCACACAAGAGATTTAGATCAAATGTGTACATCAATTCAAAACATGAAGTAGGATGAAGTGGTTATAAATATGCAATGGTGTGAAATTTAAGGAACTATTCTAAGAAAAAAAATTCTTTATGATCTACATGTGGATATAGAGTGGAAATTTCAGATTATGAAGCTGAAGGAGGATGATAAATTTAAAAATTTTGATGATATCTTCACTGGGATAGAAATCCATGCTCTATAATATATACGCAACAAAAGAAATAAGAATCCCTATATCATTAATTGGTTATAAATGTTTCTCTATTGTGCATTGTTCTCATAATATTTCTCATCATATGAAGATAATGTATCATGTTCTATCAAGACAACAAAATTATTCTCTATGTCTTATGAACATAATGTAAAGAAATAGAAGAATTGGTTCTTTGAACACTCTGGAAAATGAAATAAGGTAAATAATGGTAAAAAATTTCATTCCAACCTATATTAATTTTTCGAAAAACACATTGATACATTCATAAATAGGATGAAATTTAATTAAAACTCTATAGAAGTGGACACCAAGATCATGATTTCAAGGAGATGAAAGAACCTATAAATGTGTAGTTATACAATTTTAAACTGACGGTACATTATTCAATTAATTGTCCAGAGCATCAAGGAAACATTCCATGGAAAATGACAAGGAATAAAGGCCAATTTTTTATGATCCCAACTACTGAGGTTAAAGTACCTACTTATGTGGTAGAAGGTACGATAACTATTTCATCAAATTTATATAAATATTTATTTGATTGTGGATCCTCGTATTCCATTATATCTAAGAAATTTTATTTTAAAATTAGATATTTCCAATTCACATTTTCAAGGTTGTTATTAGTAAAAATCCATAAGGGTTGTCTAATAGGAATAAAGATGTTGCATGATGTTCCCATTATGGAATATAAATGTTATTTATCTGTAGTATATATCTTCATGCCTATTTTAAAAATTGATATAATCCATAGTATGTATTGGATATCAAAATATGATGTGAAAATATATTTCAATAAAAAGGATGTATCGATTTGTGAGGAAGCTGTAGAATACATTTTCATTTTTGTTGATACTTAATCACCTACTTCTCATCTAAATCACCCAATAATTTCTTTACATAATGATATTCCTAGAGTGGAAGAGGAAATGTCATCTCTGGATGAAGAAATAAATAGTCAAATTGAATATTTACCGTTTTCATTAGAAAATATTGATATATTTATAAAGGATTTACAAGAACATCCTATAGAGTGGGATGTTGAGATTACTAATGATATAATACCTTATGCAAGTCTAATATCAATGACCCCTATAGAGTGGGATGTCGAGAATAAATATGCAATAATGATATTGTGTATTAACTATAGTGAAATCGATGCTACTAGAATAATTAACAGGTATCTTCCACCTTGTACTGATGATTTGTTTTATCAACATCATAATGCTCAATATTTTTTGATGATTGAACTTCGTTCATCAATTCATTTATTATGTATACAAAATAAATAAATTCCAATGACAGTATTACAAACAGGGTAGGGTCATTACAAATTTATAGTAATTAAATTCGGATTAATTAATTCGCCGTATATTTTCATGGATCTAATGAATAGAGTGTTCAAGGATTATCTTTATAATTTTTCGTAGTATTTAATGTTGTTATCTTAGTACGCTAAAAGAATTTGGAAGACCAGGTGAACCAATTGTGGATAGTTCAAAAATCTCTTAAATGGAATAATCTATGTGAGATGTTTATCAAGTGTGAATTATGAATTCATTAAATTTATTTTCATTGACATATTATATCATTGGATAAAAAATCAATTTATCCTTCAATGTAGATTGCAAATACAATAATAGATTAAAATAATAAGTATAAACTAGGTACAAATTTTTACTGGTTTAAGAGGCTACTATCGGCATTTTTTCTAGAATTCTTCATTATTGGAAAACCCACAAACCAAGATCATGTGTAACATGGAAAAAATAGTTTTTAAAAAAGTGTGTCATGAATGTTTGGATGAATTTATGAGAATATTTTTCAATGAACCTATACTGACTTTACTATTTGGGAATGATTAGTTTTTGATTTATTGTGATACATTAACGAAAGGACACAGTTGTGTTCTTATGAAAAATCATAGTGTTATTGCATATGCATCAAGGCCGTTAATAACTCGTGAAGAAAATTTCCCAAATCATAATCATGAGTTATAAATGGAAATATTTTCATTGATGATATATAGACCCAATCATTATAGTGAATTATGTGAGACATATACTGATCATACTATTTGAAATATATTCTCTTAGTGAAATAATTCTACATGTGGAATAAGAGATTCCATATTCTACTCAGGGATTATGAATAGACACTGCACTACCATACATGGTGGGAAAATAAGTTGGTAGATTCTTTATGTTTTAAGGACAATAGAGTTATGAAAAAAATGACATTTTAAATGAATCATATGTTCCTAGATTTAGTAAAGATGGATATGGGAATTGCATGTAAGGTGAAAAACCACTTCCATTATAAATGGTTTCCAAACAAACATTTCAATAAACAAAAAAAAGTTAGTAGTTTAATATTGAGAAGTTTCAAAAAAAATATAAGCTGTGAATGATGGAAAACTAATTGACTACTTATTTGAAAATAGTATTTTGAAATTTGGGAAGAATATTTGTGTTCCCATTATACCAAATCTAAAAATAGAATTATTGGATGATCCTTATAGTTCTAAATGTTCTAGACAACCTGATATCTTTATGATTTATAGTGATTTGAAATAATTGTTTTGGTGGGACAAAATTAATAGAAATTGTTTTGATTATGTGAAAATATTTTTTGATTGTTTATAGGTGAAGGATGGAAGACAACAAACTAGAGATTTCCTGAAACCTCTTCATATTCCTATTTCAAAAGGGGTTGATATTATACAGAACATTGTAATGGGGATACCAAATTTTCCAATAATAAATGATGTGATATGGGTTATTGTTGTTAGTCTTAAGAAATCATCCCATTTAGATTCTATAAGAGAATATTTACCCCTTGAATGTTTATAAAGACAATATAACAATGAATATGTAAGACATCTTTGTGTACTAATATCGATTGTTTTTTATCGTGATCCCCAGTTTACATCACTATTCTAGAAAAGTTTTCACAAGTCCCAAGATATTATGCTTCGTTTGAGCACTACCTACCATCCTCAAAATTTATGGAAAATTATAATGTACAAATTAATCACTAGAATAGATGTTGAGATCCTGGTCATAAGATATTCAAGGTATAATGGATCATTATTTACCTCTAGTCGAATTTTCATATGATTATATATTCCATTCAAGTATTAAAATGGAACCCTATGATGTTTTATACAGACAGATATATCGTAAACTGAATATATGGGATGATGTTGGTTAAAGGAAACTCCATGTCCTTAAATTGTTTAAAGAAATTATTCAATAAGTAGAGATTATTCATAAACATTTCAAAACAGCTCAATGTATGAAAAAAAGTTAAGCCAACAACCAGAGGATATAAATTGAATTTCATGTGGGAGATTATATTTTTTGTACGGTACCTAAATGGATGGGTGTTACGAGATTCAACTAGAAAGGTAAATTAAGTCCCAGGTACATCTGTGTTTTTTAGATTCTAGAATGAATTATGGTTATTACATACTATTTGGTAATGCCACCAAGTATCTTCAATGTTCATGATGTGTTATACGTATTAATGTTAATGAAATACATTCTAGAACCAACACATGAACACACCTATGATGTATTGGAGATGGAACTTGATATGTATTGTTGGGAACATCTTATCAAAATTCTTAATAGTGGAGAACAAGTGTTGAGAAATCAGATGACTCGTCTGGTAAAGGATCATTAGATATACCATATAATAGATGAGAAGAAATTAGAACATGAATAAATTATGATGAATAATGAATAAAATATCATAATTAAGAGATAATATATAAATTTCAATAAATATGTTTTTTAATGAGGTTATAATGTAACACCCCAAATATCTATGATACTATTCTTTTTAAATAATTCAATAGCTTTCACTACATGTCACACCGAGTTTGAGCACACTATGAATATCCCTTTAAAAGGTTATTAGAAATAATATTAACAAGATTTTTTAAATCTATATATTCCATATTATATTAATATTCATATATTTTGTTTCCAAAACATGATAAAATGATAAACACAATTTTTTTCGAATAAATGATGTATTTTTCAAAAAATACATTTCCCCACTGTTTATAGTATAAATGATTATAAATTCAATATTTGAAACTTTTATATATTAAACATGATATAATAATATTAATCATTAGAAGAGGGAACTCAAAATTTATTTAGGAATTATTTTTGGTGTTTTTCTGATAACATTAATATTATAATTAATATTGATAATTCATGTTGTTTAATTCAAAAGTGATTCTTCATCAAATTTATTTATATTATAATATTACCCTCTTAATTGGTTCTAAAGTGTAATTAGATTATGATCTTATCATTTAGTATACTTTAGGTCATTAAAATTATTTACACATTACTATTTTTTATAAACACATGACAATATTTTCATGGTTTCTCCTTTTGATGAACTTGTTTTCACAATTTTTTTAAACGGGGATAAATTTTTATATAATTAATGAATTGTTTTTTGAAAATTTTCCATTATTTATTCCAAATTTGGATTTAATAGTTTCAAATTATTTTATTTGGTCACATTTATGTTTTTTGAATATTATGAATAGTAACATTAGTAATATTTTATTATTACGTTTATGTTTAATTCTTCTAAATAAAGGTAAATTTGATATTATTAAATTAAACTAACACCTACAAAATTATGTTTTATCGATAAATTACACCCTTAACATATATTTTTCGAAATTAAATTTTTTAATGGATCAATTTCCTTGAATATAACATTAATATTAATAAACACAATGAATGTGACAAAATATCGCACTCAATTTTATTACAAGTATGATAATTTTATTATAGGATATCGATGAGATAAATTATATTATAAATACTATATGGAAATATTAAATAATAATATACAGCATTGTAATTTATTTATAATTTTTAGAGATTATATAACTACCATTAATGATGACACAATAGTGATGCTGAAACTATTTTAACACCAGAAGTATAAAATAAATGATATTGATAATATTAAACTAAATATAATTGTATATAATTAATTACATAAATTGTTTTTATAGAGAAAATATACATGTTATTTTCATATGAAAATTGTTTTATCAAAGTTATCAAATTTGTTTTATGTTTTTAAAAATTTAAATATTGAATAGTATTAAAATTTGCATAAATGATATTTTAAAATCAATACTATTTTATGAAATGTTATGAAAGATAAAAAAATAAACAGCTTTACCAAAAATATTTTATAATGTTACTTTATATCATTAATGATCCAATTTGTGTCCATTTATAATTTTATAGAAACTCTATCAACCATATATTGTAAAAATAGAAGAATACATGGTAAGAGTTTAACAATTTACTTATGGGTTAAATCCAAAATATATTGTTACTATTGTGACCTAAAGTGGACTAAAAGTAATTAGTTGTGAGTATTTACACACATAATCACCTTATCCTCTAAAAAAACAATTTTTTTTTCAATTTTAAATGAAAATTTATTAATATTAATTTAATAATTTTAGAGTTTCTTAATGTGCCCCTACCCTTTCTTATAAAATAGAAATTATCCTTCTATTTAATTTACACCTGTAAAGCCCTTTAGTTTAGATAAAACCTAGCTATTTCTCCTCTCAAAATCACTCACTTCATCATAGGGGTCAATCATTGGGCATAATTCCAACCAAAGGACTCCATTTTTGAAATTCATAATGTGATACTCGACAAAGAGGTAATCATTTTATCATTCTTGGAAAGCTCTTTTTTTCTTCAACTTCATCTTCCCTTGTTGTTTTGATACCAAATTAATAAATAATGTTTCCTAAATATATATATATATATATATATATTTATTCATTAGGAACCCATAATCTTCGATTTATCTATTATGCAAATAACAATATCACCATGCATGCATATGTATTACCAACCATTCCCACACCATAGTGAAATTTATTATTGAACAATACATTTTTCTGTAATGGTATGCTGATGATTATAATGGATATAAATAATTAATTTAATATTTTAGTTATTATGTATAAATAAAATAACATCAACTTCCATACAATATTACAGTCAATGGAATGATACCGTCATTCGTGCGTAGCTACAGACTACCGTCTCGTTGACATAGTGTGATTCATTCAAATTGATAACCATCAATGAATGATTATTAAATTAATTTTATGAATAGAAATAATAATTATGAAATTAATTTCATAATGGATATGAATAAAACACACCCATATATATAAAAAACATCACTTACAGGAGAAATCACAAATGTAGAAATGAATTAGTTAACACCCAAAAACAACATTAATACTGAAATATTATTACCAAAATTATATAAGAGTATCATATATGATATCATTAATATTTATATGTTAATGGTTATGGTATAATTTAGTAGCATTATCTAACCATTCCACAGGAGGATCAAACACCCTAAACTAAATGAATGTACAACGTAAGGGTTAATTCTTCATTCACATTATTTTTCCAGATTATTAATGCACAATAATTTACTGCGACATATTTATCATACATGGCCATGTTTATTAAATAATTTTTTTAAATGAATCATTTTTATGTTTTTGTAACGGGATATTTTACTAAAACATCAATTTTAAAATTTATAATGATATATTCTTCTATATACTTCTCATTAATTACCATGTTTTTTTAAATGGATTAATAGATTTATAAATATATTCATTAATATATTATAATATTCATTCCTTTCGAAATATTCAATGTTGAATGAGGAAAATTGATTAAATAAACTCTTTTAAATCTATTCTATTAAAAATTCATTACAATTAATGTTTTCTATGTAAAAAGGGGATATTCTTCTAGACAAGTAATAATTATATTTATATTATTTGTAATATATGTCAATATTCTTTGTTATATTTTATGTGAAAGTGATGGATATTGATTATTATAAAGCCTAAAATGTTTTATTGAAGGTTTTATGGTATATTCTATAGTGGATGTTCTATTTTGATACCATTCATGGTTTATGGTAAATGTATTGACATTTTTTATGCTAGTTTCAATATGAATGTTTATGTTATGTTTTACCTCTTGCATAAGAGGAATGTAATGGACATAAAAATTTATAGGTGGTTCTTTATATATCCCATCAATGTATCATTATTTCTTATGATAAAAAATAGATCTGTGGAACAAGGCCTTGATGATATTGTTATTTTTGGTCACTGCATGAGGCCTTCATGGTTTTTAGGATGTCTCACATTATTTATACCATTATTATATGTTAATAATAATAATTTCATGTGATTATTTGACTAGTATAATATCGATGTGAATGATTATATTTCATTATTTGATTAATTTTTTTTCATATTATGATTTTCATTATGTTCAAAAGGATTCTGTTTCTGTTTTATACAATACAATAAATTTTTTTTCATATTAATGATATCTTTAAAAATAATTCATTCCCTTACTGAACATATAAACTCACCCATTTCTTTAGTTTCATTTTCCCACAAGATTTTATGAAGAATTTTATGACTCACCTATAGTTATAATCTAAAGTATATGAGTATTTTCAACATTTGATAATATGTTGTTTTTTATTTCAAGATGTAATGTAAACTTATGTTTTATCTAATTTTCCTAGGATACTAAAATGATCAGTACATTGTGATTTTATATCATGTGATAATGAAAATTAAATAAAATAATGCCCCAGAAAATGGGAAACTAGGGACGAGGTGTTACATAATTATTGCCTAGTATATTGTATAAACATAACGTTGTTAGAATTACTCATTGAAATTATAATATGACCACAAAATATATAAATAAAATAGAATATTTAATTTCAATAATATAATATCATAAATATTTATATATAACCATTATAAATATGGATTTTAATAATCTCTAAAAAATGAGGATACAAATTAACATTAATTAAAAAATACGTTAAATAATTCTTCGAAAAATGATAAATATGAAATTATTTTTGAGAAAATAAAAATCAATATTTATTGTAAGATTCAAAAAATTATGCTCATTAAAGAGTGAAATGAATCTAATTCCATATATTTTAATGAATTTTATTTTATATTTTAAAAACATGTTAAAAAATTGGAAGTCTAAACATATTTTTAGATTATACTTCAAATACCATCAGAAAGTTATTCAATCATAGATTAAAATGAAATTTAACCATATCTGGAATATATTAACAATAAAATTGATATATGATAAATATATTGGATGTGAAGGAATAAGAGAAGAAACACATTATAACATTTAGGAAAAGGATTCAATGAAACACCCCTTACACCATGTCTAAATAACAACGTAAATTTTTTATCCACTAAATAATAATTTCATTTTAATTATTTACCTGATAAATTATAAATATTGATTAAATTCATGTTTAATTATTAATTATATATCTAAAATTAAATTCCAAACTTAGTCATTTAATTGATTAAAATGTCAGCAAATATTTTTAGGTTTTTTAGTTTATAAATAAAAATAGACTTTATTAGATTTACAATAGTCAAATTGCATAGGATTATATCATTTTATTAAATTTAATCTTTTAATATTATATGTATAATGCAATAATTATACTTCTATAAACTACGGTGTATAGTGGTTATGAAAAATTGTTTACATTATAAGCTGGAGGTTGTAGTATAAATGTATGCATGAGTAACATTTCCATTTTTAAATGAAAATGAGGTAATCATATTTAGTATAATCATACCATTATCAATTATAAATATTTTGTCATTGTCATATAAATTTTAATATCTTATTATTTTTTTATCCATATGAGTTATTGGTGAAAAATAATGTATATCGGTTCATGGTGTTGTAGTATAAACATAGTAATGAGTGAGGTTTTAATTTTAAACTAATGCTAAATTGTAGATTAAAATTTTTATTATCTATTATAGAATTCAATTTATGAAATTATATATAATTTTATTAAATTTTTATGTCTTATTCCTTCCTTATATTAGATTCATTGATGAAATAGAATAAATACATCTTGTTGTGAGGTGGTAGTCCACACATTATAATGAGTCCTTTTTAAATTTATCATTTGATGTATGACTACCTAAAAAGATTTATAACATTAGAATAATATTCTTAATAAATATAGAAGATATTTATTATTATATTTTATAGTGATAGAGAATTGTTTGTTGTATGTAAAATAGGAAACTAATTGAAATTTATCGGTTAATAATTATACATAATCTTCAAATGACATTATTAGTGTAACTACTAAGGCCTTCATTGATTTGTAATCAGATGAAACAAATTCATATAGGACATGGGGTTGGATCATATGAATGGACATGGGTAGGGAATGTACGATCTATAAATCTTTGTATTGTGGAGAATATTGGAGATGTGGTGTATAATTAATAGTGTGGGAGAATACACTCTTTGTGTTTTTAAAACCATTAATATATATTAATGTTATTATAAACAAAAATAATTATAGAATGAAAATATTATCATGGAACATAATATTGGTACAAAATAAGAACATAAAATTGGATTTTTGAAACAAATTATATAATTTAAACTCTTATCATTGTAGATTTAGGAATATGATACTTTTTACTCCTTGCATAAGAACAAGATTTTTTTCCAAAGAATTAATTCACAATTGAAATATGATTGTAATGTAATTAATAATTTTATGCAATATTATTATAAAAATATACTGTATTTTATCATAATAAATATTTATATGTTCATGAATATTAATTAAAAAACTCAAAAAATGTGAGGAACCATTGTTTTTGATGAAAATTATGTATTTATGTATACACATGTATTTATTTCAAAATAATGTATAAGGTCAGTACCAGTTAAATTGAATAGAATAATCCATATACATAATAAGTAATTTAATTTTATACTAATTTATATTTATAATGTTACATTTTATATAAATGAATTTAAATATAAATTTCTATGAACATTTTTATTTCCTACTATTTTCATAACTCTAAAAATTTTCAAAATATTAAAAAATGTAACTATTGCAAATTATTAATTTACGATTTCAAATATTTATGATCATTTTTAAAATTAATATTCTTAATTTATTAAAATAGTATTTTAAATTTAACTATATAATGCATGTAAATTTTATTAGTGTGAACAAACATGTATCATTTTTCATTGGAAAATTAAATAGTACTCTTATAATGAATCTAAACCTATGTATTCAATTTCGTGAAATTCATTATGACATAATATTGATCTATTATCATAATTATTTTATAAATTATATTTTTATCCCATTTATAAATTTCATCTTCAAAATTTCACCCACTTCATAAAAAGTATTGATATATTTGTTACTTAAAATTTTCTATTCCATATGTTACTTCAATCATGCGTATTTTCCATAATCAGTTACACTTGGGAATAACCATATTACATATAATATTTTATATCTAATACTGAATATGTACTAGAAATTCCTCAAATTAAATATTATCATCCAACTATTCCACTTATAGGTTTAATAAATAGATACATCTGGTTTATATTTCCAAATATATGAATCTTTAAAAACATTATGTTACTAGAAAGAACTCAAAGGAGGGGTTTATATTAAGGTATTTGATCTAAACTTCAATAGTTTTTCATATTATCTAATAAAAAATTGGGATATATTTTAATTTTTACCAAACTAAATACCAATTTTCAATGGAGATAATTTAATAATAAAATGATCATCCATATAGATTGAATGATATTCCCTTATCATCCATTTACTATAACATTGATATCCCAAATATAATTTATTTACTAATATTACACCAATAATAAAGAGTTCTACACCTCTTTCTATACAATTCCACAAATGAATTTCTGTGTTTACTATAATGATAAAAATTAATAATAGAAAATTTAAAAAATGAAATATAATTATTTAACATCCATAGTAGTATATAGATAAAAAAATTTGGTCTTTTATTTTTTATATCATTATATTTTTTTTCCATCATGAAATTGATGATATATTTTAGATTAAATTATTTCAGAAACTATCTAATTTAGGGGTCCTACCTAGAAAATAAATATTAATTTTAGATATTGGCCAGATTAAATTGAATGTTTGAACACCTAAAATCAAATCATATATTAAACATAATATATATAAATCAAATCTATATAAATATTACCATGAATAGAAATAAAATTATTTGGTTCATTTATTATATCAAAAATTAATAAAATTGTATTATAACGTTACAAAATCTATAGAAATCCCATTTCAAAATCTATGGATATATTATCTTAATTAAATTCAATATTTGGGAAAGGATTAATCAATAAATTTAGTCGATCTTGTTTTTATTTAATAGTATACAAATTATATATTTCAGTATAGTAAAATCACTTCATTTCATTTCGCATTCTGGTTAGTAACAAAAAAAAGCTTTTATACATCATTTTATTAATATGATGAATAAACAAGTATAACTACGAACATTAGTGAATAATTATTTATTCAACTATGAATCACATCGTACATGAAATAATTTTATGAATTATATACTAAATTTTTTTAAATTGTAAATATGGAAAAATAGATTTCAATTAAAAAGTATACATTTTCATATAAAACACAATACTAATTTTGATATTTTATAATTCCATATTAAAAAGATGAATGTACTAATAGTTATAACAATATAATGTATAATCATATATACTTAATTTATGGATCATTATTAATAATGTCATTTAACAAATTACGATGATACAAATTTTTCATTGTCAGTAAGCCTAATGATTTTCAAGGTAAATCATTAGTTGTGAATTCTTTTCCCAAGTTAATTATTTTCCACGGAACAATAATCCCAAACTTGTTTTAGACATCTTCTCTACCTCATGTCCAACACATTCTATTTTAATATATAAATTCATCATTTATAATCAAAATATATTTCATAATGTATTCTATATAAATTACGACTCTAGATTTATATAGTAATAAATCATATTAGATTGTTCTAGATAACATTTATAGAAATTTAGCTACTATGGTTTAAATTTACATGATTTATATCCTTTTTATAAATAATAACTGAAAGAACACAAAACATTCCATCCATAGAAGCATCAAATTAACAAAAAACTCACAATTTAAGGTTTTAATTTCTAAACATGGATATTTGAACAATTTTATTTATTTCAGGAAACATTAATATCAAAATATCTACCATTTGGATTTTTCTTCTTCCTATGCATTCATTGAGTGAAAATAAAATGAAAACCTTTCAGAAAACAATATATTTTTACCCAAAAATCTTTGAAAACTATAAAACTCTCAAACAATTATTGGCATTTTTCCCAGTTCAAAAACAATAGATTTAGTTAGGTCAACTATAATTACATATTTATTAATAATATGTCAATAGAATAAAATATGTTATATTAACAATTAAAATTTACTAGATAATATATGATACATATTGTAATTCAATGTAATCATTCCAATAATAATGGGGATTTCATGATACATGTATCTTTTATTAAAATATCAAAATAGTACTAATGTACAAACCCATAAATTTATCGAAAGAATCAACGAAATCACAATTAACAATGTCCGAAAATAAAATTATACAATTTGTAAACACATTAAGAGTAACCACAATCTCATCACTCCCAAACATAATGTGATACCTATTCTTCAAAATTTCATCCACTATTACAAAAAACGGTGATAAAGAGACTTGATATCATCCCATCAATATAAAGAGATAAATATATATGCATAATATTGATGTTATTATTTATTTATAATCAAGGAATATCCTCATGGAACCTTGCTTCTTTTATAATATAAAAATAGTGGAACCCTAAGTAGAATTACTAAGATGAAAACAACCTCTATAAAAAACCATCATAACCTCTTTTTTAATTACTTGTTTTTTCCATGATCCACTAGATAACGTTTTTTTTGATATTTCCATTGAATAATATAATAAATCAATAATATATTAAATATCCTAAACAATTATAGTAATTTTATATTCATTTAAAAATACTTTATGATATAAATTATCTACCTAAAAATATATCTTATTTCAGAATATAAATTCTTATCAAAAATAATATTAAATAACATTAATTTTTACATTTATATAATTTATATGATTATTTATTTTCATTGGTATAGATTCATTCTTTGATAAAATGTAAAAATCATTTTTGGAAAAAACATATTTTTCACTATTTTATATATTATCCTGATAAATAGAAGCCCTATATATATAGAATAAAATAAAAATATAAAAATATTATTGTGAGTTATATTTTAATAACATCATATTTTTATAAATATTTTGTTTAAAATCATAGAAGACGTGAAACATAGATATAAAATAATACATAAAATATTATTAATTTTTAAATATAACCATTCAAAATTAGTTGTTAATTATGATATAATGAATTAGGATAACATAATTATAAAATAAATATAATTTTTCAAATAAATAATAATTTAATTATCAATTATAATGAAAAAATAATCAATTTTTAATAACTCCATTTTATTCTTCAAGATATATTTTCTTCAAATATGAGGATTTATTAGTTTTTGTGAAAGACTAATGAAATTTATTTACGTAATATTTACAACTATTTTATTAAAAAAAATAACTATTTCATATAATTATATTTAAAATATCCTATTCTGTAATTAATAAATTATCCATAAATGTTTTATTTTTCAATGAATATTAAATAATACAAATTTATATTTCATATAGTATTTTACTTTAAAATAATAATAGAAAATAATTATATTTTTGGTTATTTTTTTTAAAAAATTCATTAAATTTATATTATAATAATAAAATAATAGATTTTTGAAATATTTTTATACTTTACATTAGAATAAAAATATATTTCGTCTTAAAAATAAATTTTTTAAAATCAAGTTATTTACCTAATTTTTTTGATTTAATTCTAAATTAAATTCTCCAACAAATATGAATTATATAATGACTTATTTATTAAATATATAGATTCATTTCATTATAATTTGGTAAATAGATCCATTTTATTTTTTTACATTATGAATAATAACTATAGTGATTTTTTACCACATTAATTGGTAAATAGAATAATTAAAGTTAAAAATAAAATGATAAGGACTAAAAACGTACCCAAATACTAGAATTAATTTTAATTGAGGATTATATACCATAAATAATAATCTTAATGCAAAATATATTTCCTTTCATTCACATTAATACATTATTTTGATCGTTAAATTAGTTTATTTAGTGACAAGTCAAAAGAGACATTATCATTTCTTTAATAACTCAAAATACTTGACATATGGTTAGAAATAGGATATTTTTTTATAAATATTAATTTGAATGAAAAATAATTTTTTCTCATGTAACATATTTCAAATTACTAGATAAAAAATAATTACCTCACATTTTAATGAATCAATAATAGAGTATTGTTCAATAGTTCATAAAATCTATAAAATGATTTTAAAAATAATAATTATAATATTATATGATTGTTTTATAGTGTTTCTGGATTTTTTGTAGAATATTATAACATATTTTATTTGTTTCAATGTTTTATGATTTAATTTTATCATTTTCCTCACGTATTTAATTTCAATTTAAATGAATAGTTAAAACAATGACTTTAATGATATTTCATGATTAAAAATGATATGTGAAATGAATAAAATTTTAAATAAATTATAATTTTCAACTTATATTTGTAAATATTCAAACATCATTTATGATCTATTTGTTTTTCAATTTTTATTTTATAGTAAAAAAATTTACGCCTAAATAAAAAATGTATTAGGTATTAAATAAAAAGGTTTAATAATGGAAGAAACAAAATGAGAAGTGAAAATCCATTAATAATTATGTTATAAATTTTTAGGAGGTAAATTAATCCCATCCTAAACATTTCTATAAATAATATTTTTATATCCACACTAACATGAAAAATAATTTATATTAATGTAAATTTTTAAGTAACTTTAAGAATTCTCATCCACTCACATGTAAATGTTTACATCAAATACACATTTATTAAATAGGATAATCATTATTTATAGGAAAATAATTTCCAAAATTACCTTTAAATACCCTTCATGACATCCAATATTCTTTGGATTCAACATAATACAACCAGAGGAAATTAATTGGTGTAAACTATATATGGTTTTCAAAAGAAGGGGTATAATTGAAAATAAAAAATTATTACCCTAATGATTCTTTTTATTCAAACATTAAATATTATCCATCCATGTTGAGATAATAAAATCAGTATATTAAACATAATATGATGTTAATAGTCATGTTTCAAACCATATATCCTCTTTTAATCTACAAAACATTTGATGGTAGTTCACAATTCTTATATATTGCAGACTACCACCTCATGGAAAAATAAATTTCATTCTCCATCAAAAAAACTCATATTTTAAAATTCTGATATATAAAATAAATATATAAATATCTTATATTAGTTAAATAATTAACATTATGTATAATTAATATATTTTTATTTATTTATATTATATCCAGTTAAAAAATAAATCATTGTTCGTAACAATTTATAAACTATAATTATTCAAAATAGTAGTTATTTATTTATCTTCCCTACATCCTATATATAAGTTTATAATATTATATCTATGTTAATATAATCAATATATAAATAAAAATAATAATCATCATATTTTTGGATGGATTTTGATAAATGGAAATGTTACTCACGCATTAGTACACACTACTACCTCCAGCATTTAATCATAATTCTATATTCCTAACTATATTGACTATTTCATAAAATGTATATATTAAATGATTAAAATTGATATAGATATTTTATTTTTTTCTATATATTATTGAATAATTACCCCTTTGACCACATTAAATTAACCGATGTTAGTGTGAAATTATGGACTAAATGTTCTCAATGTACATGATGTGGACTTAATAATTTTTTTCATAAATTATTTCAAAAAATTATTAGCTCCAATGATATGTTTTTTAAAATATAAAATTTTATTATAAAATTAAAAAAATCAAATGTTATTATTATATATTAGAAAATAGAAGAATATAGAATTTCTGGACTCTATGAGGGATCTCATCTCAGTTTCCTTTTAATTCTGAATATTTTAACGATATGAACATAATTTTTTTATACAGAGCATATAAATCCAATTTTACATGTTATATAATAATTAATTCACAATTCAGGGTATTTTATTTTCATGTCAAATTATTTCATACTAATAGATTTTATATTAATTTCACCATGTTCTACTATTTTCTAAACTACAATGCCTTTCAATAGGTTAGGAGTCTTCTTCATTGAGTATATAATGCTATTATTCTGTCTACATTGATATATAAATATCATTATTATTATTCAACAGTTATTTATATAGATATATATGTATATATATATATATATTCATATAATCACTTCTTTTGGAAAATATTAATTAAAAAGATATGATCTTCACAAGGGTCTTCTTTGTCTCAATATAAATTTCTTGAGAAATGTTTCATGTCATGCACCATGATCCCTTTCGGTTATGTCCATACCACATAATTCATGCATTTTGACATATTACAAATGAATATAATATTATTTATAGATCCATAAGAAAATAATTATTTATATAACATTTTATTCAAAATATTATAAAAGATGTAATTGGTTTATCTTTCAACCTATAATTCAAATAATATAGTTTATATTTGTTATAAAATATGAGGAAATATTATGATAATATTTTCATGAACCATATTTATATTGTTATCCTTATTTTATGAATATTTTTCACATGATATAATTTTATTTTCAACCCTATTTTTCAAATAAACATTTAAAATGTTGTTATTCTAGGATATTGATCTCATATCTTCCATTATATTGAGAAAAAAATACTTCCATATCTATGTATAATGAAATATTTTTGAGAATTTAATTTTCATATAAAAATTTAAATCATAATGAAATTTTTAAATATCATTGTACTTTTATATGATTTTTTAAAGGATATATGGAAACATTTTCTAAATTGGAAACTTTTGGGTCTTTTTAGGAACATTTTTGTAAAGAATAATTTTTTTATGATTTATAATATGAATGGATAATACCCCCATCATGATGGTTAATATTTTTTAATAAACATTTAAAATCATAAATGATTATTTAAAGCTATACTTTTTTACAGTGTTGTATATATTTTTTAATGTAACATTCAAAATGAAAAGTATATTTTCTTATATAATGTTTTTAATCATATTTTTAATGTTGTTACCATCGATTAATGACAAAAATGGTAGATATATTATATTACATGGTATAAATGAGTTCTAATGAAGACATTTATTCAAATTTAAAGAATGTATTACAAATTTTTCAATGAAATTTTCATAGATCATGTTTCTTTTCCTCAGGAAAATATTATTATTTAATCAATAATTGTTTTGACCATGAATATTTTTATAAAATCAAATATCTATTTGTTTTATTCATGTAATTTTTTTTTTGAAATTGTTTACACTTGTGAGTGCTATATGGAACCTATCATCACATAAATAAATATCTAATCTTTTTATATTAATATTCAATATATTTTAAATATAGACACCCATGTATTTTAATGGTTTATTGCATCAAGTAATGAGATACACGAAGTACATATTTAATGAAATATCATAAACCCCCTGAATATCATCCTCATTTTAACTCGTAAAAAAAATACACTATTAAAAAAAGTAAATCATGACTTAGGGAATGGAAAAATATAAAATTGCTTGATCATATTCTCAATATTGGCAAAAAATAGATATATCACATACCATTAAAATATGTCTCTAGGAACTTGATAATAACATTTTAATTACCATATATATCGTATCATAGATCATGAAAAAGAGTGATTATATAAATATTGGATGTTTATATGACTAGATTAATAATGGAATCAAAGAACATAGTCCATGAGAGAAAAAACTTTTTATAAAGAGAATATTTTTTTTAAAAACAAATAAGCCTAAAAATATTTATTTCAAACATACCCATCATGAAATTCATATCCTGATAGTATTAGGATAAAAAACTATTTACCTACTTAGAGATTGGGATAACCTCACTTATACCACAGTTTATGGCTTGGGATAACCTATAATGTACCCTTTTTTAGCAATAAATATAAATAAATACCAACTAAATTAGAGTGGTATATTTGTTCCACCCATAACAAAATTAAAATCACACAAACTTTTATCAAAAGATCAATAATCAATCATCATATCGTAATACATGTAATGCAACAGTTTTCAAAATCATTTAAAAATATAATCATAATATAAAATATGTATGGAAAAATGGGATTCATAAAAATAATTCATTACATACATAAACCATTTATATAAGTAAGAGTAATGGTATTCTTGGATAATATTCCATAAAATCATACTTTACATAAAATGATGTCATCATTGATGAAAACTGTTTTTTAATAAAAAATAAAAAATAAAATTTCTTCACTAAAAATAAATTTCAGTTGAAATATACTTTTTAAAACTATATATAAATAAAATATCACGGAAATAATATTATTTTAAAATAAAATTAAATACTTATAGAATTATAATTAGAAATAAATTCAAACATTTATTCAGAAAATTATCAAATATTATTTGAAAAAAATTAAAAAAATTATTCTTTAAAAATAACATTCAATGAGAATAATCATTGAAATTTATGAAGTATTATTTTAAAAATGGTCTTCCATGATGGCTAGAAATGTCAGTCAAGTTATAATAATTATTTTCTCTCAATTTGAGGAATACCGAAAAAGGCATTATTTAGAAAATTACGTCAATATACATGTTACTTTTTTTCAAAAAAATTACTTTATGATTAGAAATTAGTTTCAAAAATAATATCTTATTATTAAAAAACCTTTGAAATAATTTTTAGAAACCATGTATATAGATAAAGAATGTGATTTCAATAGAAGAGATAAATCAATCTAGTTTTATTAAAAAATATCTTTTTTTATCAAGAATACATAAAAATGGGAAATTATGTTAAAAAATGTATTATTATTTCCAAAAAAGTGTAGAGGAAAAATATATAGCATCTTCATTGATGTATCATAATATTTCATCACCTAAAGCATATGTCTAAACAAATATAATTAACTATGAGATCACAACATCAAATAACTACCTATATGGTAAAATTTTAATCACTAACCCAAATAAATAATAACATAAAAATTTGAATATATTTAATAGATATGCATTATTTATATTCCTAATTATAAGGTATTTATAAATACCTCATAAACAAGGATTGGTTCCTTACATTACATATGTCATATAAAAGAACAATTAAGACAAAAATCCCATAACACCTTAAGAAACTATTAAACCATAAACCCAATGATATCTTGAACAAATAGTAGATATGTAAATTCCAATAAATTTTATGATAATAATAGTAAAATAAATCTAAGGATATTATATAAAATAAACCTAAAAAACACATAGTGAATATGGAATTTTTTTAAAAAAATAAATGAGTTATAGAAACCCCTTAAGGAAAGTCATGTAATCCTTAATAAACATATATAACTCAAGAAATTTTTTTATAATTTTACAATAAATATATTAAATAACCATATAAAATTATCATACAATTTTTATTATTTTAAACTTTTATGACTAATTTATTTACAATTCGAAGTCAAAATCACGTTTTAGACAATATACTATTTTTATGTATATGATTCTGTATTTAATTTTTAGTTATCATTAAATTATAATGTTTCCATAATCACTATATTTTATTAAATTATATAAATATCATCTATATACATTAAATTTTTTTTAAGATTAATTCATAAATTTTTTTAATAGAAAATAATGTACATCATTTATAGAGATAGAACCCCATATAACCCAATGGTAGTTGTTTCAAATTTCTGAATAAATGAAATGAAATAATGATAAATACAATATTAACATTAAATAAAAATTTGTATCTATTATATATCACATAAATTCACGAATTTTACCCTAATTTAGTTCCATTAAAAGTTTTAGTCAAAAATGATTCACATTTCATCATGGGGTGATAGTCTTTCATATAAATGAATAAAGATAATGTATATCTCATGCAAATAAAAGTAATAATTTATATGAAATATATTAATTATTTATGTATATTTATGATACAATTATAATATATATATTCATTCAATTAGTCCTAATTACATTACAAATAAAACATTAGCAAGAAACATATCACATAATTTCATGAGTTGTTAGTTTGTTTTATAGAGAAGATTCAATATTTTTATACTATGTATAGGAAAGTAATAAGGAATGTGTGAAATTATAATTACATAAGTATAAATAACACATAAATATAGTATATAAATACAAATTAAGTAATTATTTGTATCTGTGAGAGGTCGTGATGAAAAATGAATAACATTGGTTTCTGTAGATATTGCTAATTGTGGTTTTATTTCACATTGATTGAATTTATTGTTGGATATAGGTTTTTAAATTACCATAATAACATCTAATCATATTTTATATACTATAAGTATTGTATTAGTTTAGTTTAATTACATTTGAAATTTGTGACATAATAGATAAAACATGTGAAAGGTTTATGAATTTACCCACTTCATCGAAGAACCACATTAGGTTTATCTATATTGTCATCATAGGAGGGTTAAATAATAAAACTATAGAATTGTTTACGCCTATATGGATTTGTAAATTATATAATACAATAAAATATAAATAAATTTGATTTTTTATGGTTTTATAGGGGATGAGTGGGGTTTAACTCTTTTAAGTAGGGGAAATGATACATTCAGATGTTTTTAGGTGAATATATTATACAAAATTTTGTTTTAATTTTATATTGATTCAAATGGGACATTATTGAACCATATAGATAATAATTCCATAATATTTCCATTCAATGGATGTTGGAAATGTAATTTGGTCATTTTAATGATTATATATTTTTTAACACCTTGTAAACTTATTTCCAAATTAATCATAATAACTAATTTTTTCAATTTTTACAATTCCTTTTCTCTAAAACAATAATCTATAATTATTATATAATATTAATTATTATTATTCAAAACTAAATTATAGATAATTTATTTTATTTTATGGCTTTATAATATATTATGAATCAATCTTCATGCCTCGAACTGATACGACATGAGATACTGATATCCATTGATCCATTTATATAATTCAATAAAATATTATATATATTTTGTATTACTTTCATGTGATTGTTCAGAAATACGGAAATATATATTTAATGTTATATAATATCTAATATATTATTACATAGTTGAATATGGGCCGAGGATTTAGATCCAATGTTACATAATGTTATAGGGTGATAGAAATTTAGATGTGGTAACCATTGGTGGGTGCATTAAGTAGACTAACTAATTTAATTACTAAATTAATTTTTATAATTCCACAAAATTGATATGAAATTATAAATACCATATTTTGAGTATATCTAGAGTTGGATTCATGACCCTGGTATCATTAAGGGGGTGTTTTCCCCTTTCTTATTACCAAATAGAGATGATGAATATGGATCAGATTATGATAAGGTATCTGGTTGACGTGCATTGATTAATAAAATATATAGCGGATCTCCTCCATCAATAGACACCCTTTTCATCAGAAATAATCAATTTATACTAATTTTAGGACTCAAAAATAATTTTTTCCAGCCAATTGATAAAATATTTAATTAACTAATTTTATATTTTTAATTATTCATTCAAATCTCATACATTTCTCAAGATCCCATTGGTGAATTGAATTGTTTAGTCAATTTATTATCGTATAATAATCCACAATCTCACACTAGATTAACTAAATTAATATTTTTGGATTATAATGTAGGGTTAATGATTTTTATCACCCTTGTTATGTTATTTTTCCCCCAACTCTCAGTTTTCAATTCGTTTTTAACCTATAGTGTCATAGTTGGAATTTTTCATGTGGGTTAGAGTGTGATAAAACTCATTGATTAATATAATATTCATGTTTAATGAAATGATTGGAGATGTGATTATGGATTGATTTGGGTCATAGGATACGTGTAATTATTATAATGTATTAGGGTTCTTCTATAGATTTATATAGACAAGATGTGCATTGGGAAGCATTCAGGCTTCGAGCAAATAAAATGAATCTGATTTTAAGAATCCTATGCACTGGAATCAATTTTTGGAGGTGGATACCTGAAATTTTGTGCAATCAAATGGTGTAAAATATGGAGAGATAGATAGATCAAAATATTGTGTGAAATTACCTATCCTTTTATGAAATTACAATCTATAATACATTTACTAGTATATACATATCTCATGGACTCCCCTAGATACTATAGATAGGTTTTTCAAGTGGGGATAAATATAACACAGTATATTGGACCCTTATATGTTCTGTGACATGGTACTAGTGCCTTGAAATGTACACTAGCATCCCACAGGATCATACATAGACAAACACCTGTACAAGACCAGGTGAACAACATGTGTGGGTACATGGGAAAATCTATGAACATGACCAAGTTCACAGACATGGACTGACTACACAGGGTGGGAAATGTCTAGGTATATTGGTCGCAACATGGACCGGTACACTAACAGGTTCATGGTCAAGAAAAGATGGAATTTTTTCCCTATTACTGCACTTTTAGACAACTAGTGGATGATACATTACATTGTACAATGTCATAGATAACGAGTCATGTCTATAGTAGAAATGTATAATATAAGTGGATGGGTCACACAAACTGTGGACCCCTTAAATGATGTGTACAAATATATGAATATACTTTAACTCGTATATTTTTTATTCTTACTAATAATTGGGACCATGTGTATCTGATCCATATTGCTCTTCCAAAAATAACATGATGGGGCGCTTTTTAGTTTCTATTGATATATTATGAAAGATTTTATTATTGTGACACTTCATTATGTAAAACATGCTGATTTAATGTCTAGGAAGGATCATCATAGTGTTTCTATAGTGGTGGAACACCGAGGATGTCATAGTCAATTTCTCATCGAAATGTGGATATTATAATCCCCAGTCAATACATGTCATAGATCACCCATATTTTTTAAAGGAAGAGCCTACACTCCTCTACTAAACTAGGGTGTAGGTCCCCTACTAATTGGGACTGTACTCCCTTAACAATCCATATTGTGGTTCACCCAACTCATTTTTTACATGAAGAGCTATTACACCCTTATGTGTGACATAATTCACTATTAATATAGATGGTACTCCCATATAGAACATGGGTGGCGTTTATCCAATGATTTTTCACATTAATGTGTGGTAATTGCTTACTAAGGGATCCATCCCCTATCATTATATGCGATACTTCCATAATATTAAAAGGATTTGTTCATCCATAATCTATATAAAATAGGTAGATTATATTTCCATACATATGAATTGTTTAATTATCTATTGAGTAGCATCAAACCAATTTTACCTAATCATGTGTCCTCTACATTTTAAATATTTCCCTCCATCAAGATGTAGAGTAGTGGAATTTTGTGGGATATTATCATGAATTTGTTATAAAAATAGACAATGTAATTGGCATTGATGGTTCACATTTCGACTTGATTTTTGTTCAGATAATGTTTTAATACAGTTTTATATTATTTATATTATATTACATGAATGTTTTGTATTCTAAATAATACTACCTTTTTTTATAATTCCATAGACTTTATTAATATAGATGGATGTGTGTGTCTATATACATATTCATTAGGATTATTTCTCTCATATTACTTATTCACTATCATCCCATATTTAATTCCCTTATCCAAGAGAAAAGAGATCCGACTTATTGTGGCTTGATCATTCTTCTTCCCGAAGGGCCTCAGTGGGTTGGGTAATTACAGAATGGAATATGAGGTGGTTAAACCATGTAATTTTATTAGAGTTTTTTTTCACTTATGAGGTTTGGTTGAGTATTTAGGGAAATCATGTCAAGGTTTCTGATAGTGTTTTTCAAGAAAGTGAACTCAATGACGGTGTGATGTTAAATGTATCTATTCAACAAGACACCGACTTATTGCTTTTCAACTCATTATAATGAGACATTGTTTTAAGGGAACATTAATTTATGTTTAATATATGATTGAGTACATTGAATATCCTTCTAGAGTAATATCAGAGTATATAGTTATGTATTACATCTTACTATGGTAATTGTTCATAAATTTTCATCATTACTCTATGAATAAATCATGGTATTTTAGAAATTTAGGGTAATGATGCTCATTTGAAGATAGATTATGTCACAGTTCAAGTACCACCTAATGAGATAGTCCCTCCATAACAAAAGGTAGATTCAATACCCCTATTAAGTAGATGATTATACTAGAGTAGTAGATTAAAGACATGTGTAGACTTAGAACACTCTTTGTGTTCATATACTAGAGGTCCTTGAGTATATGTGGTGATACAAATCACTTGTCAGTGGATGAGCGAATCAGTTCAGTGATTCTTGTTTGCAATATTATGTGAGCATTGACTAACTATATTTTATAATTGGTAGATAGCCTATTCAATAGTGAATATGGTAACTTGTGATTTGTAGTCACACAAACATATGATGAGTTGTCATTCTCATGGTATGACATCTATAAATCATTTCTCTTGGAGTAACACCCCTAATACATCCCCTCAATTTGAATTCATGGGAGTCTGGGTTTGTAGAATGTTGGGATGATAGTTTTTGTGTATGATGTGTGGTTTATTAACATTTGTTGATACTTACTTGAAATAATTCAGGATGGTTATTCCTTTGATGTGAAATTTGAGAGGGGTATTCGCGGTGACATATGTTATTTTGTGGTACCCATGCAAATTGCCACACATGATTCAGTGATTAAGAGGGATTTGGTGAAGGTAATATTAAAATTTGAGGGATATTATATTTCTTTTTCACCTAGTTGGAATCCATGTGATGAGTTATCTACATTGGATATTAGATGACACCTGTCATGGCACATGAGGTGTACACATGATTGAACTAAGGAAGACAATTATATAACATATGGAACTCACATAGTATAAGAGAATAACAAGTATTATTTTGTCAATTCATTATTTGGGAGAGGTTACATTGAATATTGCTTCTTAAACTTATGTGATGAATTGGGAAGGCAAGTTGTAGATGACCTACCTCTATGATTGTAGCATTGTTATTAGGGGTTTTTCATGTGTGGTAGTGGAAGACCCTGGGGAGGAAGTGTCAGATGAGGCACAAATATTTTCTGAAACAGAGGATCTATTGTATGTGGATGATTTTGGGTTCTACATACATGTTATCATCCAGTCAAACAACTTTGGACATAGGATTGAGCAGTCAGGGATGTGGAATGATGTGGGCTTTGGTGGCTAATAATTGAGTAGATTTGGAGATTATTAGAGTCACAATATTTATTTATTATAATATTTATTTAGTACTAGTATAACATGTTATATTAATTACATAATCTATTTACTCATTTTCTGAAATCTCAGTCTCCTATTGGAGACATAATCCTAACTCTTTTGGAATTATATTCCTATAGGTAATGCTTCTCAAATATATTTTATCTTCTTGTATAGTCAGATATATCATGGTGTGTGGATATTCTACTGCTACCATTTGGGAATCATGATGTACCATTATTATTTCATATTGTATATGCATGGGTAGTATAATTTCAAAGCACATATTAATTGTCACAGAAGACTATTCAATATCTTTTGGATAGATGGGAAAATATAATACATTATTAGTGAGAGAGATCTGAAGGTAGAGGAAGTGGGTCTTGTGACCAAGATTTGGAAAATCATTAGACTATATTTTTATATATTAACCCTTATGAATGTGGAATCTTCAGGAATCTGGGTTTCATTGGTAATAGATCATTAATTGGATTCCACTCTTGCATATGCTTCAGGACTACCTCTAATGCGGGAGATGGATTTTTTTCATTTACATGCACTAAAAACTACTCTATAATCATATGATTCATCATGGAAGGCCCCCAATGTGATCCATGAGATGAGGGTGTACATTGAAATACTTTTAAATACATGTTTTATCATGACTAGCGTGTCCCACTGGGTTGGTACAATGTTTTTCATGAAAAATAGATACAAGAGAATGAATCCATTTCTTGATTATCGTCCCATGAGGAAATCATTGATAAATTACAATTAAAACATTCAATGTATTTGTGACCTATTTTATATTTTTTTGTGATATGGTAATCAAGGATCTATATTTGGATTAGTTTCCACAAGTTGTTTTTTCTGAAGAATTGTAATCAGAAGCTTGAATTTTGATGTTCTTATAGTCACTATGAGTATATGTTGATTCCTTTTGGTGTGTCAAATCCCCTATAGTGTTTATGGGTATTATGGAATGAATCATCCAGACACAATTAGTGAATTTTTTTTGTATTCCTTGACTACATACATATCTACTCTATATCATAGGATGGGTATTCAAAGAACATAGTGGTGGACCAAGACTTTAGTCTAGATATATAGATTTTATGGATGGTATCGAAGTACACAATACAGATCTAAGAGGATCACGTTCTAGGGAATGTCATTCATGATCAATGAATAGTCATGGACCTAGAAAATATCGATAAAATTCTTTCTTGCAATCGAGTAAAGAGTATGTAAGATGCGGGGAGTTTTCATGACTTGTAATGGTACTAAATTCGGTTTTTGGATGACTTCCCATGATTATAACCCATTTTACAATCATTATTCAGATATGGGTTTTTGTTACATTTACATTTTATTATCATATATAATTTTTGGATTTAAGACTAACGGTGAATATTTCCAATGATTGAAGACTATCAACAGATAGTGTGGATTATGATAGTTATTATTATACCTTTGGAGTTTTTACCTGATGCATGTTGATTCATAGGAATGATGTGATTGAATATGGTTCACATTATATGATACCCTGTGATAAGAACTATGTAACTGATGATCTTGATTCAGTAGTGTTAGTGCTCTCTATAAGGATGTGGGTACTCTATATGCTAGTAGGGCTTGTTTTTATTTACATAGACTATTATATTCATAGGGTTTTAAACACACATAGAAATATTAACCTAATACAGAGGTAAACAAAATTTTTCGAATAGGATTGTGACATAAAGATAATATCTACTCCAAGGAAGGGAAATAGGGATTATGATTCCTATTAGAGTAAGTCACATTATAATCTACCAGAGGAGACATTTTAATAATAGGAGTTGTTTTACAAAATCCTAGTAGAGGATAGGAGTTCATATTATCTCTCATCAATGGTGTTGACTCTTAATCTCCTTTATCATGTGATTGTGGATCATTTATGATACATTGACTATGATACCATACATGACTATATATCCTCTATAGAATCACCATATGAATTCTATAATTGAAGGAATCATGTAATACTTTTAAGGGAACTAAGGTTGATTAAATTAGGTTTCAAGAGGAGGTGATGATATAGTATAACACTTATCATATGGTATTACATCATGGCCATGGGAATATGTAAATATACCTTCAATGGCATTTTTGAAGATCAGTAAAGATGCACATCATTGTTAATATTACATCTTGGGGTCAAACATGTTAGTTTATGGATGCCATGAACTAGGATCTAGTAGGATAATTAATCCATATTAAGATCTCAAAGTGGATGTTCGAAGAAATATCCAAAAAAATTTGATAGTTAATCCATGTAAATCATGAGGCCCTGACGCCATCTAGGTTATATTTTAATTAAAAATAAATCCATTAAAAAGATTTTCTATAAGGGATTATAATTTATTGGATTGTTTGTGGAATTTTACATGATGTTGATCATCCACCTTCGTTGTGTTCCATGGATGATTTTTTCAGACTTTTTGCATTGTTTAAATCACTTTTGTGGAGAGGCCTATATGAGGAATTCATAACCCAGTTGAGGATATGTACATTTATCAACTCTAAAAAGGGCATGGAGAACATTCTCATTATACAAGTGTTTGAGGATAAACTATGTGCATTCATGTAAGACATTAGTGCAATCTAGGAGGATGATTTACCATTTATATAGATCTACTATTATTATAAAAGAGATCAATTAACCATTGGCTTTAAATCTATCATGTAAATATATGGGAGACCCTGTCAGTCAACTTCATGTCAGTCGTATATTGGTTATACACTTATTTAATTCAACATAGATGGTCGAAGTGGTAATGGAAAACGTCCATGTGATCCATGTTTAGATGAGGGCATCATAAATCAAGGAAATATCATATATTGATTGAAATAATATGACTATTGAGTTCAATATGCGATTGAATATTTCCCAGATATTCTCCCCTTCATTGAGATTTTAAAATATTTTTCTATGGAGGAATGATATATATATATGGTTTATTGGGATGTTTGAGATCTTACTTAGGGTTGGTGAGGATTCATCACCTATATCATTAACCTAATAGTTGATTTATGTACATGACATCTTCCTTGTGTCCCAAATTAGTAGTTATAGACATGATCATATGAATATTGTTTAACAGGGTAAGATGGACATCATAGCCTGAGAAACCTTATGGAGATCCTATTGTAGTTTTATTATAAGTGGGATGTGATCCTATTACTTCCAAAATTTCACATGGTTCATGTATTATTAAATTATGGGAGCATTAATGAGATCTATTGGGAGAGGGAGTACCATAAAAGGTCTTACTATCTTCGCATTCTTTCATAGTTTTTTATGAATATATTTTATTGAAGGATAAATTTAGAGACTTTTTGGCCTTTTAATACATTGAAATATATTGTAAAATATTCTCTATGACATGAATTGAGGTGTGGTAGGATTTGGAGGCATTGCGAGATATGAATAAATTTTATAAAAAGAATAAAAATATTTTATATGACATATATATTTTTTATAAATAATTTATTATTTCCTAAACATCATATACTGTTTAATACATTATAACAAAATTGAATCTCGAGTTTATGGTTTAATATAAGTGATACCTAATTCCAGTTAGTAGAAAATTATTTGTGAGGCAGCCATTGGTTTGTATGTTAAATAGATACATTTATTTATTTAATTTCTCATAACCTTTTCTATCAATAAATATCCTACTATGGAGAATATAAACTATTTCTCAACATACATTTTGATCATTGAGAGTATGATTCATCATTCATTATTAGACAATCATGATCTTATGATGACACACAGTTGGATTGACATGGATTAATAGAAAGGTAATGAAGTGTATATTGCACAATGATAGAGAATGTTTTCATATGAATTGATTGATGTACAATTTAGTTAGAAACAATCATTTTTTATTCTAAAATTTTCATTACATTATAAAATTATAAATTTTATCATCATATTTCATGTAGGTGATTTCATTCCATTAACATGATCCCCATGGTCGAATTAATTTTTTTTCTCAATTTGTTATCTTTTTTATGTTTGTTGGACTTTGTCAAGGGGTTTTGGAAGAATAGAGCCATGTAATTCCTAGATGATCAATGTGCATTGTAAAACTTTTTGATTTGAGGGTGGTCGTGATGGATTGTGGTGTCTTGGTGATGAATCCTTGGGATATGGGATATAAGATCTAGTGAATGTGATGAGATATGCATAACACTTAATTTTTTTATTGTATAGAATAATCAAATACAATTTATACATATTAGAAGTCCATAATTGATTGCTTGATGTTAAAAAATCTAAATCCAGGCAGCGAACATGAAGAAATCATGACAGGAGGTCTAGATAGAGAAAAAATGTGAAACAACATTTCATTGTACAAAAATCATAATTAAAAAACATGTAATGGTATTCAAGAATCCACGTAGTATCGTGGATGTGGAGGATATTGTTATTGAAAATAGATAAATATCATACACTATGAGGACCCCCACATGTCGTGTGACCCTATTCTAACAGTCAGATGTTTAGTTTGGGTTTATATGGGCATATATGGAATTTTGTAAATGGTCAGAGATGGTACCAAGGAATGACCCATTACATGAACTTATAATAAGACCAAACCTATCTACATATTATTTGACACGGAATGGTGCCCAGCTTGGACATGTCATGGTACATGGCCGTGTAAATGGGCATGGCTCGAACAACATGGGCTTGTCTAGGAACACATGAGTAGTCTTTAGGTGGAAGAGACATGAAACGTTGTCCTCATACAAACCATGTATTATAACAATGATATAGATCAATTTATAGAGGATACATGGTTAGGGGATGAGGTAGTGTCACATTCTATGTAGATTCCTTATGCACTGTGAACTTATTTATGAAATTTCTAGCTCTCTTATCTCCATCATTTTGAATCAATTTTTTTCCCATAAATACCATGTCCGATTTTTTTAAACAAATTTTCAATCTATGATTTTCCATGATTTATCATTTAATTACCCACATTTATTTTAATGGCTGAGAACCAATTCCCAGTGATGTTTATCTATTTTTTGTGGTTCACTTCTCTTGTTATTATTCACATTCTTCACATCTATAATATCATGTATGGTGTGAATTTTATGACATTGTTCAAGCATGATCTAACACTAGGATTCATGGATGACCTACCAGTGATAATAAATTATTTGATATTATGATGTATTGGGATGGATCTCAAGATCTACATAATAAATCTCATGGTTTTGGGATTCTTGACTAATCCCAAACTATGGGCAATGTTTCGGGTGGAATGTGAGAATCATATGAATCAATTGAATTTAATTTCCTACCACACAAGTTCCAACATCAATGGAAATATGAGAATACACTAGTGGAAATACGAGCTTTAACGTCGTCGTAATAACGTCAGTTTTTTAAAAACCGACGCGAATAGTATGTGCGGTGAATTTTTGGCGTCGGTTTTACAAATAACCGACGCCAAAAATAATTATGCGTTGATATTTCGCGTCGGTTTTGAAGAAAACCGACGCGGAAAATATTAGTATACATATTATCCGCGTCGGTTTTCCTACGAACCGACGCGAATAATATTATGTGTTGATTTTTCGCGTCAGTTTTGAAGAAAACCGACGCGGAAAATATTAGTATACCTATTATCCGCGTCGGTTTTCCTAAGAACCGACACGAATAATATTAGTATACATATTATCCGCGTCGGTTTTCCTGAGAACCGACGCGGAAAATAAATTTTTAAAATGTTTCAGCGTCGGTTTTCATGAAAACCGACGCCGAAACTCATAATTCCACGTCAGTTATTTTAAAAACCGACGCAGAAAATAATTAAAAACAGTTTTCGGCGTCGGTTTTTTTAAAACTGACGTCGAAACTAATAAAAAAAATTTATTCCGCGTCGGTTTTCCTTGGAACCGACGCAGAAAATAAATTCTTAAAAATGTTTCGGCGTCGGTTTTCATGAAAACCGACGCTGAAAATTTTTAAACTACATTTTGTCGTCGGTTTTTCTTAAAACCGACGCGAAAAGTCTTTTAAAAATAATCACGGTCAGAAACCCTCATTTTGTTCGTTCGTCGAAATCGAGTTCCTCTGTGGCGCTTCGGACTCCCGACGACCTTCGAACTTGATTTGCGATCTTGGACGACCATTGTTGAAGGTTTTTTGTCGTCTGCACGATTTTGGGTATGTGTTCTTCCTATTTATCTCTTGTTTCATATCCCATTGTTTATTTCTTTATCAATAACCCTATTTTGCGTGATTTTGATTATTGGTTAGATTTTAGTTGTAATTTATCATTATTTTTTGTTTGTATTATCATTGTTGGTGTAGATTTGATATTGTTTGTTTTTGGAAGTAATTATACCGGTCGCAGTTTGGATTTAACATCTCCATTCTGGTTGAACTTCAAATTTTTTGTTTGTATTATCATTATTCCTGTTTAAAATGATCTTTCATTACATTATGAAGTACTATATTTTTAATTCCATTTCCACTTTAATAAATTCTTCTTCAAAAAAATAATTTTATTGTGTTAAATGAATTCACTCACATTTTTGCATGTAGTTTGTTGTTATTTCATTCCTTCTTGAGATTTACCATGCCAAATTCCTCAATTCTTTTTGGTTCTCATCATTTAACTAAGACATGAATAATTACCACTATCTATTATGTTAAAAAAATATGAATAATTATTTTCATGCCATTATATAATAAATAATTTTTCTTGCAATGTCCATAATATGACTAGAATCATAATGTATTGTAATTATTTCTTCGTAGATAATAATATAATCATTATCCCTCTATTAATGTTCAAAAATACCTTTCCACTTTCATATGTGGGGTTAGATTCATGAATTTTTAATAAATGTCCTCTTAAACAAATCTCATTCCATTGATTATATTTATTCATCTTTCTCTCCCTCTAAATAATAGTCATGAAATGATTTACTTCCCCCTCTAAGTCATAGGCTGCAAATAAAACAGTCTCATGATCTAATCTTACATGGATGGATAATATATTTCTCTTCATGTTGATCCATTCCTTGACATGTTTTGCTGCAATAGACCCATGGATGGGGGTGTAAGTTGTCACCTACAATATGCAATGGAATTTTTATCCCTCCATAATGAATTTATATGTTCATAGTTCCCTATTATAAAACTCATGGATTGAGGGAGTTGAGTTATCATAGTCACCAAAAATTGTATCATGTCTCTTAATACACATTGTCTTAAATAATGATAGTTATTGCACTATTTTTCACGTTAATTTTTCCATGATTCATTCATGTTACATCAAATGAATAAAAAAATAAATATAGTGTGATCAATAGTAGTCATAGTGGGAACTCATATTATCTTGTATGTCATTCATATAATATTTATATCATGAAACTTTATTTTCAAAAAATGAAACCTTTGATTTAACCATTTTGTCCTTGTATTTCAATATAACACACATGTATATAATATTAAAATTAACTATTTACTGTATTTGTAAACGTGTTTCATATCTGATGTCTTTTATCTGATTATCAATAGTTTTTATGGAATATGTTTTTGTTTACAATTTATCTGATAGATATTTAAATGTTTTTATGTTTTAATATATTCATCAATTATATTGTGATATCAGGTATTAATGGATCATAATTGGATTTATCTACGAAGAACTACTAGTGAATATGAAAGAGGAGTTGACAATTTTTTGGAATTTTCTAAACGGCATAATCAAAATATTGATTTGATTTTCTGTCCATGTGTGAAGTGTGTAAATATGAGAAAGTTAAACTTCAGAGAAATCAAAGATCATCTCATTTGTTATGGTTTTAGCCTTAATTATACACGTTGGATCTTGTATGGTGAAAGAACTGAAAATTCAACATCCAATGTTGATGATGATATTCATAATGAGGAAGAGGATCGTATTGAAGAATTAATTCATGATTTAGGTGTTGAAACCATCGAAAAAACACCAACTGTTGAACGATTGTATGGAGATTCTGAGAAACCATTATTCCCAGGTTGCAGTAAATATATAGTGTTATCAGCAGTTTTAAGATTAGTTAACTTAAAAGCAAAAGATGGGTGGAGTGATAAAAGTTTCTCCAGTTTACTTGAGCTTTTAAAAGAGCTTCTTCCAGAAGGCAATGGGCTTCCAGATTCCAATTATGAGGCGAAGAAAATATTATGCCCAATGGGATTGGGGTATAAAAAGATACATGCTTGCCCCAATGATTGTGTACTGTATAGGAAAGAAAATGAACATTTATCAAGTTGTCCTACATGTGGAACATCGCGCTATAAGATGGATGAGAAAGTCAACTCAGATTCATTTTCAGGTGATGTCATGTAACGTTATGAAAAATCAATTTTTTTACTTTCCAATGATATCATCCAATATTTTTTTCAAACAATTCTGATAATTCAATTCTGATTTATTTTTAGGTACCAAAATCAAAACTCCATCTAAATCATTTTGGTACCTTCCAATTATTCTTCGTTTGAAGCGTCTATTTGCAAATTCAAATGATGCAAAAAGGTTAAGATGGCATTCAGATGAGCGCATTTCTGATGGTAACATACGTCACCCTGCCAATTCACCACAGTGGAAGAGTTTTGATAAAAAATTTCATGATTTTGGAAGTGAAGTTAGAAATCTCAGAATGGGATTGTGTACTGATGGAATGAATCCATATCGGAGCCTCAGTAGCCAACATAGTTCATGGCCTGTTTTTTTAGTACTTTACAACTTGTCCCCACATCTATGTATGAAGAAAAAATATGTTATGATGAGCTTGATGATTTCTGGACCAAAACAACCGGGAAATGATATTGATGTGTATCTTACACCATTGATTGAGGATTTAAAACTGCTATGGGAGAAAGGTGTTACAGTTTTCGATGCATACAAGAAAGAGTATTTTCTTTTGCGTGCTATGATAATGTTCACTATAAACGACTTTCCTGCGTATGGATACTTATCTGGATATAGTGTTAAGGGACATAAAGCATGTCCAATTTGTGAAGAACAAACGTCATATTATCAATTGCAGAATGGAAGAAAGACAGTGCACATGGGACATAGAAGATTTTTGCGAATTGATCATCCTTATCGTAGATTGAGAAAAGAATTTAACGGTTTACAAGAATACAACCTCCCCCCTCAACCATTGTCAGCTGAAGAATATTATGACAGAGTGAAAGATATTGATTCAACATTTGGAAAGAGAAAAAGTTCTGGTTTACAAAAACATATCTGGAAGAAGCAGTCTATTTTTTTCGAACTACCTTATTGGAGATTTTTAGAGATAAAACATAACATTGATGTTATGCATGTTGAGAAAAACATATGTGATAGTTTGATTGGAACTTTGTTAGACATAAAAGGAAAGACAAAAGATGGATTACATGCTAGATTGGACTTGATATTAATGCGAATACGTTTGGAGTTATCTCCCGCTGTGAAGGGAAAAAGAACATATTTACCTCCGGCTTGTCACACATTAAGCAAGATTGAAAAGATGAATTTTTGTCAGTGTCTTCATGGTATTAAAGTACCCAGCGGTTTTTCTTCAAATGTGAATAATTTTGTGTCATTGAAGGATTGTAAATTAATAGGTATGAAATCACATGATTGCCATGTGTTAATGCAACAAATTCTACCAGTAGCAATGCGTGGTATATTACCGAAAGCTGTCAGGAAGACAATCATCAGGTTATGTAATTTCTTTAAATCCATTTGTAGCAAAGTCGTTGATCCAAATTTGTTAGATTTGTTGGAGAATGAAGCAACTCTTATTCTTTGTCAACTAGAAATGTATTTCCCACCCACATTTTTTGATATAATGGTTCATCTATTGGTTCATTTGGTGCGTGAGATAAGAATGTGTGGGCCTGTTTATTTAAGATGGATGTATCCTTTTGAAAGATATAGGAAAATTTTGAAAGGATATGTTAAAAATCCTTATCGACCAGAGGCCTCTATTGTTCAAAAATATGTATCAGAAGAGGTGATTGAGTTCTGTACTGATTATTTGAATGAGGTGGAGCATATTGGTCTCCCTCTATCTCGACATATGACAGTTGACCGAGAAGGTAGAGGGGTTCGAGGCTTAAAGGTAAAGTTCATTCCACGTGATGAAGTGATGCAAGCACATTTATACATTTTGAACAACACAGATGAGGTTCAACCATATATATCATCACATATTGCTGAATTAAAGTTACGATATCAGAAAAGAAATGAAAAGTGGTTGATGATTGAGCATAAGAAGACATTTGTTTCATGGTTTAAAGAGAAAGTCACCTCAGATATATATGTATCAGAAACATTGAAGTGGTTATCAGGGGAACCATCTTTTAATGTGATCACTTGGTCTGGTTTTGATATCAATGGCTACACATTTTACACAAAAAACCTGGATGACAAGAGTACCGTTCAGAATAGTGGTGTGATGGTATTCGCTGAAGCAGTGCATTTTTCGAGTGCCAAAGATAAAAACCCAATTTCTGCATCAACATCATATTTTGGAGTTATTGAAGACATATGGCAAATTGATTATATTAAATTTCGAGTCACTATTTTTAAGTGCAATTGGGTTGATAGTAATAGTGGCGTGAAACATGATGAATATGGGTTTAAACTGGTTGATTTGAAAAGATTTAATCACAATGAGGAACCATTTATCATGGCGACACATGAAAAACAAGTATTTTATGTCATTGATCCGTCGAATGATCAGTGGTCAGTTGTTTTGCAAGGGAAAAGATATCATTTGGGTGATGATGATGATTCTGATGATGCTAGTGATTTACATGAGCCTTATTCATCTATTATGCAATTTTCAGATGATTACAATGAATATAAGACATACATAGTGCATGCAGTACGTACCGATCATGATGAAGGGACGTGGGAAAACACTAAATTAGTCTCCTAATTTTTCTGGTAAATATTTACATTTTGTGTCTATTTTTAAAACTTACAAATGCATGCCTCTATTTTTACATATTTATTTTTCATTTCCTTGGTTCTAATTATTCAGTTTTCTAATGATATGCAGGTATCCAAAATTTCATTACACATTCTAGTAGCAATGTCAAATACAGATAGAGAAGAGCAGTTACCGAGGTATATCTATTTTGACATATTATTAAATATTCAGTAATATACATATTTAATGAAATAAAACTGTTAAATTATTAAAAAGAATTGCAGGACTACTGATGCGTCCTCGGCGGAGGAGACTTCTCCAGTTACTACTGAAAAATCACGTTCTCTAGTTGGTAAATGTGGTATTACACGTTTACCAAAACTATCACTCGCTCGTGATGATAACAAATTACACATCCGTTTTGATGATAATAATAATGCAGTTGGCCGAAATGCAGTTCAGCTTGTCAGTTATATAGCGATGCAGAGCCGTTGCAGGATTAGTATTTTATATCCTGATTGGAAGTAAGTGGACAGGACGGCGAAGCAACAGCTTTGGGAGGCCGTGACGGTAAAATATCATTATTTATTTATTTTATCTCATTTTTTAATATTATATAGTTTAAATGACATATTTAATTTTTTCAATTACAGATGACATTCAATTTTGAGGAAACCAAAGAAATTAGGAAAAGACATCTCTCTTTAGCGGCGGTTCGATGGATAGATTTTAAAAACAAACTGACGAAAGATTATGTTTTTGGAAAGAGAAGGTTTGAAAGCCCATGTCTTAAGTATCCATATATAGATGAAGAAACATGGAAGCGATTTGTTGATAGTCGTCAGGAAGAGAAATTTCAGGTATTGTAATTGTTTTATATTTTAAAATTTATGCTATATTTTCCTTATTTCTTATTTGTTTATTTTTATGTAACAGGCCTCCAGAAGATCTCATCAGGAGATCTAGTTGAAAAACGTATACCCTCATACTTTATCACGTGGAGGATACTCGTATTTGGAGCAGAAAATTATTGAAGAAAAATTTGAAGCATTAAGAGCTCGATCAAGTAGTGGTTCAGAAGAGGTCCAGTATGGTCCTCCATCTCCTCCCACTCGCCATGAGAAATGGAAACGAGCAAGAAGAAGAAAAAATGAACAATATCTTACAGACGAAGCTCATCAAGTGGATGATAGAATTGTAAGAAAATATTAATTCTTTGTTAACAATTTTCCTTTTTTATAATTTATAAACACTAATATAAATTTTTTATTTTTCATTTCAGGATGAACTTTAGGAGAAAGAGACACATGGCTCTTTTATCCCCGAGGGTAGGATGGATATCCTAGCCACTGCTTTGGGAAAGACTAAACACCCCGGCCGTGTTAGAGGATATCCGGCGGGTGTTAGTATTTGGAAGGTTTTTGGTAAGAGTAAGCAACAAAGAGACCCGGAAATCGAATCCTTAAAAGAAGAGCTGCAGGATATGAAACGGTCTATGGGTGATCAAATTCAAGCAGCAGTACAGAAGGCTTTATTAGAACACTTGGCAAGACAGTCACAGTCTTCTCATCCTTCCGAGGTATATTATTTACTGTTAACAATTTTTCTTTTCTATAAATTATAGACACTGATATAACTTTTTCATTTTTCAACATTCTCAGCCTACTCACTCAGACTATCATGCCTCATATGCTTACCCAACACCGTCTGGGCAGCCTTCCGAGGTATATTATTTAATGTCATCAATTTGTCTATTTTATAAATTATAAACACTGATATAACTTTTTCATTTTTCAACATTCTCAGCCAACTCACCCGGACTACCCTGCCTCATCTTCTTACCCTGCCCCGTCTGCGCAACCATTTGAGGTATATTATTTTATTTCATTTTTAATCAATTTTTCTATGTTATAAATTTTAAACACTAATATACCCTTTTCATTTTTCTAACTTCTCAGCCTGCTCACCCTGACTACCATGCCCCACCTGCTGACTTTGAGCCTCCACCTCCTCCATCGAATCGAACCTTATATTGTGAGTTGTTTGCGGGAGATCCTCATGTACATATTGTTGCGTTAGGACAAGTGTATTTTTTGGGGGACTCGGTACATCATCAGCCTATGCAGATGGGTCAGGTTAGAGTATCAGTACTTGTTATTATAGATCCTACTGCTCTACTACAATTTCCTACTGCGGAGATCACCAGTGTTGGGGAATGTATGGGCCATTTTTTACTTTGGACAACTGCACTTCTTCGTTATATTTCACATGAGGTATGAGTTTTTTAACTAGTAATTAGAAATGATTCCAAATTACTTATAATGTTTTCTGACATTTAACTTATATAAGAATATATGAAAGCAAAAGAAACTGTACAAATGCAGCAAAATGTTCAGAAACAGTCGGCTGTAGATACTTCTGATATTTCTTCTGGGTTGAAAAGATTATCTCAGTGCTCTTCTTCCTTGAATTTTATCTATGAGTTTCGGATGATGTCCGATATATGTGGAAGAAATTATAAATTGAGAATATTGAAAGAAGATATCATGAATTTAGTTAATTTTGAAGAGATCGGGCTGAATGTGGTGCAGTTGTTTTCCATTTAAGTAAATTGACGTTTGAATTGCTATTTATTTAATAAAATATTGTTATGTCATTGACTAACTATATTTTCTTTTTAAATTAGGTATCTATACAGGATTCTTTTACAAAATGAAACTACAAGCATTTATAGCTTTATAGATCCAGAGTACATTTCCTTGGAAGTCAAACATGTGAAAAATGATGAAAGAGTTCAATATATATCCGAGAGATTATCACAAACAGAGATTCAGTGCTGGTTTTTTCCATTTCTTGATAAGTAAGAATATCAACATAATTTTGAACTCATGATCATTATAATGTCATTAATTATGAACTTTTCGTATTATAGGGGGCATTGGATATTAGGTGTATTTTTCCCAAATGAATGCACCTTATATTGGTTTTGCTCTTTATTAGGAAAAGTGCGTAAACCGTTTTCCAACATATTAAACAGGTAAGTTGTTTTTTTATTTTTAGAAGTTTGTTATGTTTAATTTTAATTGTTTACACAAGTTTTATTAGTTCATATATAAAAAAATGCAGTTCATGGAAACATTTTACAAATGAAAAGAAACCAACGAAAATCAAATATGTGGAAGTACAGGTAATTAGTTTTTATATTTTTGTTATATATTGGGTTTCATTATTAGTTAAATGTTTTATAACTGCAGTGTCATCGTCAAAATGGAAATGTTCAATGTGGTTATTATATTCTACGATTTATGTACGAGATAATCACAACTGGGGAAACTACTGATTTTCATAAGGTTAGTTGTATTAACTTTTTTATATATTTTCATCCACTTTCTTCTATTTATTAATTTCATATCATTCAATATTATTGTAGGTATTCAATGATTCACAGTCATATTCTCAATCTGATATGATTCATATTCAATCTACTTTTGCGGACTATTTGTTAAGTCTGATTAAGATTTGAGGTATGTATACTAATATTTATAAATAATAATATATATGGGTTTAAAAAAACTAACTCTTATGATATATTAGGTTTTTGAACCTACTAATAATCAAATTAATGCTTCAACAATAACAAAAAATGAGCATGTCATATATTTCAGGTACGTGTATTTTAATTCTGCTTTACTGAGTTTTCTCAAGTGCCTCTGCAAAAACTGTTTTATTGAATCTACTAATAATCAAATGAATCCTTCAACAATAACCAACAATAAGCATGTCGTATATTTCAGGTACGTGTATTTTAATTCAGAATTAGTTATTATATTTCTTTTCATTGTTATTTCTTAAAATCATTTGTCTGTACAGTGACAGATCTGTAGGGTGGTACTTGGATCATGAACATAGAGATTCGTATAGAGAAATAACATTCACAAACACTAAAAATTGTCTCCCTTTAATGCACAGCAATATCTTCTAGGCCTTTTTATTTTTTATGCAAATAAATATCAAAAAATGATTGCCGAGAAGCATATCACATAATACCTGAAACAGCGCTTAGTGGGTTTGCACAAAGATAAAATAGAAGGCGTCAATTTTTAAGGTATGTTTCTTTATGTCTCTTCAATCTGCATTTGATTTCAATTTTCTAACCTATTTTTTGCACTCAAACTTATTTCTCTGTTATTCCATAACTTAAACAAATAACAATAGTGAATGGGTAATGCACGTCTATACAGAGAAAATATAAAAACCTGAGGTTGGGGGTGGTGGGGATCCTATGGTGAAAAGACACCCCCAACATCTTCAGTGGGGGAGGTGAGGAAGAGGTTGCATCGGCTGAGTGTTCCTGGAATTTTGATCAGGAGTCATAACATTTCATTTTGGTAATTTAATTTGTGAAAAAATGAATGATTCAAATAAATTACACATTTTCATTTAATGTTTATTCATTGCACTAATATCTTGGATTGATTTTTTCACGCACATCTCCTTAGTTTCATTACTGTTTTGACAGGATTGGTGCTATCTATGGGAGGAAACTTAGAATGATTGATACTGAGTATGGTTAGATTAAGAAAATACACCATGTAGGTACGTGTATTTTAATTCTTCTTTACTTTGAGTTTTCTCAAGAACTTATGTTAAAGCTGTTTAATTGTTTTTTTATACTTCGTTATTTTTTTTTCAGGGTTCCGATTTGTTTGGAGGAGAAAATATATGTATTTTATTTAAAAAATAATAATTTACGGCGTCGGTTATTTTAAAAACCGACGCCGAAAGTTTGATATTGCGTCGGTTTTTCAAAAAACCGACGTCGAAAATCCTGTTTAAATTGGTATTCCGCGTCGGTTTTTAGAAAAACCGACGCGGAAAACCGATATTTCGGCGTTTCCGCGTCGGTTATTTAATGAACTGACGCAGAAAGTTTGATATTGCGTCGGTTTTTCAAAAAACCGACGCCGAAAATCCTGTTTAAATTGGTTTTCCGCGTCGGTTTTTAGAAAAACCGACGCGGAAAACAGATATTTCGGCGTCAGTTTTATATAAAACCGACGCCGAAAACCTAGTCAACTATATTTTCCGCGTCGGTTTTTTAATGAACCGACGCGGAAAATAATGTCTAAATGTAGCTTCGGTGTCGGTTTTATAAAAATTCGACGCCGAAGCTCATAAGAGAATTATTTTTCGCGTCGGTTTCTATGAACCGACGCGAAAACTGTATTTTTAACGTCGCCTATAAAGACGTGGGTTTATAACCGACGTTAAAAATAAAAAAAAAACCGACGCGAAAAAGTGTTTTTGCACTAGTGATATAAATATTTTTATTTTATAAAATAGAAATGATCATTGTGGGATATCCGAATATAGGAAATTTTGTGAAGAACACATCTTTTTCTCAAATCCTCTCAACACAAATTTTACTAGGATGAACACCTGTCGTGTGGTCCCCTTTCTGGTGCATTAATGATTTTTGAGAGAAGATAAATGTCACATGTTTTGTGAGACCCCCATACATAGTATATCTCAGTGTGGATGGAATTGTCTGTATTCCATGAAATCATAGACATAGACATAGACAAACACATAGATACAACCATGTATACAATATGTTATGGTACATAGGGACCTCTATATACACGACTATGTACACAATCACATACTGACATCATGATCTTAGGAATGGCCACGTATTAGGATAGATACATGTCTTTGTACATGTATAACCTCAAAGGAATCCATATTGGATTAACTCAAGGCTAGAGGAAAACAAAAAGGCCATGAGAGGAAAATATAAAATATGTGGTCCCAATTCATTCCATGTATGTTGGTGTGTCCACCAAGACAAGTCCATAAGAGTCATTGATAGACGTTGATGTGCTCCCACTCATTGTGTGAACTAATTACAATCAATTTACTTTTTTATTGAACTTATAAATATTGTATTTGAATCATTTTGACTCATAATTTTTCATGTGAGTATGATATCCTGTGTTTTTCCCACGAAGAGTATGATGGTGGCACTTATAGTGGATATTGAGATATGATTAAATCTCTTCCGGTCATGATGACTATGTAGGTGATGTATGATTATGGTATTGATCAAGCATGATCATAAAATATTTTATATAGATTTGAATATCCTTGTTGTATTAGGCTACAAGTCCTCTTTAACTTGATATGGAACTCCCCTATCGCACCTGTGTGCATATAAGGCCCCATCCTTAAAACTGACTTAATCTTGAGTTATTACAAGATTACACATTGATGATCTTTTCAGGTTTAGAGTTTTAGAGAATTAGATCATAAAAGATGCCTTACATTCCACATTTAAACAATGTGGTTACATAAAAGATAGTATTCATTTTTCCCATCAACGATAACATATTTAAAATAAAACAAGGATTTTTTCTTGACACTATCATCATATCATGTACCTTTCCCTTGACCTGTGAAAAACATTTCAAAAACATGGGATGAGCATAAAAAGCTCAGTAAGGGATATTAAAATATGGAAAGGAAACATGAGTACATATATACACATTAATGAAATCATACTTTACCAATAAAACATAAGCACTTTAACATACCTCATCAAATCATGAATAAATCATAGAAATCATAAGACATAAAGGTAACTTGAGGCATTCATAACATTCTTACATAGGGAGTAACCCTCTTGGTTACGTTTGGAATACCCATCATAGTATATTCCCTAAATATATTCGGAGAAACCTTAACATTTAACTCCTTCATGTTACCCAATGCATTGGAGAGCAATATCGGGCTCACTAGCCCTTAGTTTATCACGTAACCACCCGTCTTCATATCGATTCCCAAAAACCATAACATAATCGTATCACATAAAACATGCATAAAGGAAACATACATTTCCACATTTCAATCACAAGATATCAGTACAACACATTGAAAAAATAAAAACATTATGAAAACCCTTTTCAATACCAAATTAATAGAAAAGTAAAACATGGTATTTATTTTTCATTAAAAAAAGTATGGCTTCTAGAAGAAGCCGAAACTCAAAAAATGGTCACGGCGGTAGAGAAGTTGTTGTCGCCGCATATGTACGAAAAAAAATTCCATTTTTTCTTTTAGTAAAACGCTTCATATAAAAAAATATTCTTTTGGATAAAAGTAAAATTCAAAGGGGTTTATACACCGTATAAAATAAGGTTTTGTATAAAACAAAATATGGCTCAATGAAAGGAGATTGAGAAAAATTCCCATACAAAGGTCATTTTTTTCCAATAAAATAGATCTATTTTTTTTATTCACTATAAGTACACATAAAGAAAGTACAACTACAAGATATGACATAATAATATCATGAAATAATTTGAAAATATGAGATTAACCCAAAGAACGGAAATTGGGTTATGAAGTTCCCTTACCTAGAATCCGACATGAATTGATCATTCTTTAATCTCCTGAATAATAAACTTGAGTTAATTTCTAATTTCATAAGAACCTTTTTCAAGTTCATTATTCCTTTTAAATCATTTATTACCATTTCATGAACACTATGTTATTAATTAAATTTATAACGGTCGTTTTAATGATCATTAGAACTTGAGTCAAAAATGAACTTCTTATATTTACATGTTGTTCATGTAGTCAAATATCCATTATTTCAAGAATGATATTCCGGATTTAGATGAGATATATATCATATATATATAGTATATACATGAATTTATAATATTACATAATCATTTAGAGGAAAGAAATGAAATGCACCGTTCATGGAGACTGTAAGTCGTACGTACACATGGACGCTACTTTCATTTCTATGTTATATTAATGGAATTAAAAATAAATGAGAGATATGTATATTTTAATTCCAGAATTATATTCATCATTTAGATGTAACATAAATCATATATATCCATTATATATATGTACTTATAATAGTACATTACATTTGGGGATAAGGAATGAAATGCACCGTTCATGGAGACGGTAAGCCGTATGTACGCATGAATGCTACATCCATTTCTATATCACACATTAATGGAATTAAAGCATAATGATACATAATAGTATTATAATTCCAGTATGGTATCATATATAATATCATTAAATCTATCCTTTATAGGTACCACATATGGTATTAACGAATCAAATCAATTTGAGGAGGTGGTAGTCCGCACTTCCTAAGTTGAAGATATCGGTATACCCATAATGGAACCCATAAAGGTATGCCATAAATGAAAAATAAAAAAGCTTAAGGAAAAAATAAACATATTATATATAAATATAGTGACCTCTTAATGGCCACATGTAAAGGTGTTAGATGAATATTGAAGAATCATCATTTCATGAGGTAGAAATTCTCCATCCACAGAAACATTATGTTCTTTAACCATTAGATGTAGGTGTGTGTAAGTGTAGCTCAAATGAATCTTATAAAAACATCCTAGTATATTGAATATACTGTATTTGTTACAAAAGAAATGAATAAAAAGTGTTTAGGGGGTTGGAGAAGCAAAATAAAACATAAGAACACAAGAGAAGACACAACCTTTAAATCGGGTAACTCTGTTTGATTTGAGTTCAAAGGCTTCCCTGGGAAGACTTCTGCCCTAAGTGAGGCTTCTAGGAGTAATAGAGGGATGTGGAGAGAAAAAATGGGCTGCGTTTAGCTGATCCAAATGCTTGAGAGTTATGGGTAAATAGGGAGAGGTGGGGGCCTTTTATAAGAGGAGAAGAGGGGCACTCTTGGAATGTTATAAAAGGTTACTATATTATAAAATGCATTTCGGATTTAAAAGGTCCCAAAATTATATATTTAGAGTATAAGGTGATAATAGTTATAAATACACCCATAAAATAGGTTTTTGAAAAGTGTAGGTCTTAGATTTTACACTATATTTTCATTTTATTTAAATCGTTAAATAATGAGGTAATCGCTGCATCATTATGGTGTCATAAATAATTTAATTTATTTAATGTCTAAAAATTATAAAAAAATATCATGATGTAGGATATATTTTTATCTTTCTAATAAATATTTATAATAAAAAACATGACTTGTATAACCCCATTTAAAAATTGTTTTAGTAACACAACTCATGTTTGTGACATTTTTACTTTTACTTAAAATAAAAGGTATTAATGTCTTTATCTTACCAATGTGGCTCCATGGGGTCCCAAAAATCGACCCATGGGTTGTCTTGGTCGGCCATGAAACATCCAATAAGGGTAGGACATGTGTATAGGTCATTTTATATTATTAAAACATTATTTTTACCTTAAATTACACTATTTACCTCTAATTGGGATTAAAAACTTAAAAGTTACTAATCACCAAAAAAAATTATTTTAATCCCATTGAACCAAATTTTACTTCTTAATGACAACCATGTATGTCGGATTTTAGAAATTCAAAACACAGAGGTGGTAAAATTTCATTTAAATGAAAAATCAGTTTTTTAAGTACCGCTTAGTGGTTTCACTATTCATAAAAAATTGATGTTTTTCAGAAAAATATCAAAAATTCACCCTAAGAAATATTTGATATTCCGAATTAAAAAATGATTTCTATTTTAAGAAATTCAAAAAATATAAGTTACATTAATTAATTTAATAAATAATCCCCACTGTCAGTGCAAATAGCGTGTTTTTATGAAACAATAAGTATCAAAAGATTGACACTAGTTTAAGTCCAATTTCAAAGTGAAATTAATTCCAACGACCACTATTGGATTAAATGGTCAAAATATATTCTAATTGAACTTCAAAACAAATTAAAAAGATAATCGAATCATATAAATAAATTAGATTAAAAAGTGGTTTTGAATTAAAATACAATAGTTTTCACTATTCATTAAAAATTGAACATTATCAGAAAAATACCAGAAATTTATCCAAGGAAAATTTCAATGTCCCAATCATAAAGAATAAGTTTATTTTTAAAAATATAGCTTATAAAATTTTCAAAAGTTTTATTTAAAAATGGTTTTCCATCAAAAGTCACTAAAATAATATTTTAAAAATATTAGTTTAGTCCATGCCTAAGATTGGATTTATTCTAATTTTAAGCCTCTAAAACACTATCTAATTCATTAATAGACATAGATAAAAAATATCAATTATTCATTACTTACTTGGGATGTTACATCCTTCCCCCTTTAGAAAATTGTGTCCCTGCAATTTATTTACTTATCGAATAATTGGTGGTATTTAGCCCTAATTGCATTTTCAGATTCCCAAGTTGCCTCTTCAACCATATGGTTTTTCCACAAAACCATTACCTAATGAATCACCTTATTTTGTAAAACCTACTCCATGTGGTCAAGAATATGGACCGGTTATTCCTCATAAGATAGGTTCTCTTCCAGCTGAACTACCTCTAGACTCAAAACATGAGATGGATCTGTCATGTAATTCCTTAACATTGAAAAATGAAAAACATTGAGTACCTGAGATAAGATCGGAGGTAAATCCACTCGGAAAGAAACTGATCCAACTCCCTCCATAATTTCATATGGTCCAATGAACCTTGTACTCAACTTTCCTTTCTTACCAAATCGCATCACTCTTTTCCATGGTGAAACTTTGAGAGAATCATGATCACCTACCTCGAAAGATAGATCCTTCCTCCTGTTGTCTGCATAACATTTCTGTCTGATCTGAGCAGTTCTCATGTGTTTCTGAATCAACTGAACATTTTTTGCCGACTCATCTACCAATTCCGGTCCCATCATCTTCCTTCCACCCACTTCATCCTAGAAAGCTGGAGTTCGACACTGCTTCCCATATAACGCCTCAAATGGTGCCATCTGTATACTATAATGAAACCCGTTATTATAAGAAAACTCAAACAATGAAAGATGTTGTTCCCAACTTCTTTGATAATCCATCGAAGAAGCATGTAGCATATCATCCCAAGTCTGAATTGTTCATTATGACTGCCAATATGATTGGCAATGAAAAGCCGTACTAAAATTTAATTCAGTACCCAATGAATTCTGAAGGCCTTTCCATAAGATAGAAGTGAACCTGGGATCACGTTCAGATATAATGGAGAGAGGAACTCCATGTAACCTGACTATCTCTTTATAATAAAAATAGGAAAGTTGATCTAGGGAAAAAGTATATTGTATAGAAAGGAAATGAGCATATTTAGTCAAGCGATCAATAATAACCTAGATTGTGTTATTACCTCGAGATGTTTTCGGTAATCCCACAACAAAGTACATGGATATATTTTCCCATATCCACTCTGGCACTGGTAAAGGCTGAAGCATCCCTTTTGGTAAATGTTGCTCTGCTTTAACCTGATGACAAGTCAAACACTTCATAGTAAAAGCAGCAATATCTCTTTTCATTCCATCCCACCAGTATTACTCTCGCAGATCATTGTACATCTTAGTACTGCCAGGATAAACTGAAAATGGAGAACTATGAGCTTCACATAAAAAATATATCTTCAACTGTGAATCACACAGCACAAAAAACCTCTTCCCAAATCTCAAAACAAAATCACTATCAATGTTGAATTCAGGAAACTTACCTTTCTGAACCAGCTCTACCTTTTTCTGCAACTTACTGTCTTACTTCTGTGCTTGATTGATTCTGTCTAATAGAGAATATTTCACTAATAACTGAAACAAAACATAATAACATCTTGCATCAAAAACTTCTATGCCAAATTTCATTAAATCCTTAACCAAAGGATCACATTCCTAATGCAACATTGTTAATGAAGCATTAATTTTTCAACTCAAATCATTAACCACATTATTTGCTTTTCCTGGATGGTAATGAATTATATAATCATAATCCTTAATTAATTATTTCCATATCCTTTATCTCATGTTCAATTCTTTCTAAGTGAATATATACTTTATGCTTTTGTGATCGGTATAGATTTCACACTTTACTCCATACAAATGATGCCTCCAAATTTTTAAAGCGAAAACTACAATAGCTAATTCCAAATCATATGTAGGGTAATTTAACTCATGAGTTTTCAACTGTCGTGAAGCATAAGCAATTGCCTGATCATTTTTCATTAGGATACAACCATGTCCTTTCAATGAAGCATCACTGTAGATAACATACTCCCCATTCCTAGAAGATAGTGCCAAAACTGGAGCATTCACCAATCTTCTTTTAAACTCCTGAAAACAATCACCACATTCTTTTGTCCAGATAAACATAAAACCCTTCTGAGTTAGCTTAGTCATTGGACTAGATAACTAGGAAAAATTTCTAAAAAACCTTCGGTAATAGCCTGCCAAACCAAGGAAGCTACGAATCTCAGTTACATTTGTGGGTGTTGGCCATTCTTCAACAACCTTTGATTTTGATGATCAACAGTTATCCCATCTTTAGAAACAATGTGACCAAGGAAAGAAATTTGTTGCAACCAAAAATCACAATTTTTGAATTTCCCATACAATTTCTTTTTTTTAAGGTTTGAAAAATAACCCTTAAATTTCTTTCATGATCCTCATTACTTTTAGAAAACACAAAAATATCATCAATGAAAACAACAACAAACTTATCAAAGAACTCATGGAAAATTCTATTCATTAAGTACTTGAATAAAATATGTGCATTGGTTATCCCAAAAGGCATTACTACAAATTCATAATGGCCATATATTGTATGAAACCCGGTCTTCGGAATATCTGCTTCCTTTACCTTCAACTGATGGTTCCCCGATCTCAGGTCAATCTTTGAAAAATACTGAGCTCCCTAGAGCTAATAAAACAAATCATCATTATGAGGCAAATGATATTTGTTCTTAACAGCGATGTTATTCAAGGCTCTATAATCAAAAAAAAGTCCCATATAACCATATTTCTTTTTAACAAATAAAACAGGAGCACCCCATGGTGATGTGCTAGTTCGAATGAAACCTTTCTCTAATAAATCTTGCAATTGCTCCTTTAACTCTAAAAGTTAAATTTGAGCCATTCGATAAGGGGGTTTTGAAATTGGATTAGCATCAGGAATTAAGTCAATAGTAAATTCAACTTCCCGATCTGGTATTATTTGAGGCAACTCATCAGGAAAAACATCAGTATACTCATTTACCACTGACACATCATAAATCTGAAAAGTTCCCTTGTTTTCAACGATATGTGCAAGGTAACGTTCATTTCCATCTTTTAAAAGTTTTTCGGCCTCTTGATATGTTATCAATATTAAGTGTTCATTCTTGTACACAAACTGAAAGTCTTTATGAAAATAAACTTCTTTAGCTCTACAATTAATCTTAGCATGGTAAATAGAAAGTCAATCTATACCTAGGATAACATGAAACTCTACTAGAGGTAAAACAATTAGGTTTGAAAGTAGGTTCTTTCCACGGATAAGGATAGGAAGATTATTATAAATTCTTTTTGCCTCAAAATTCCCCCCAGGTGTTTTTACCACAAGTTCAGGAGTCATTTCTTGAGATGGTATTCCCTTTTTACTAGAAAAGTTTTTAGAGATGAAAGAACTTGTAGACCCCGAATCAAACAACACACTGGCATAATATGAAAAAACAAACAAAGTACCTAATACAACTTCATTTGATTTCCCGACATCTGATGAAGTAGTTACAAAGCATTTCACCACCCCTTTCTGCTTGTCATCTAACTGCTTCCCATCACTCAAGCTCTTTTTCGGACACTCGTTTGCATAGTGACCCATCTCATTGCACTTAAAAAAATTCACTAACTGTAAATCAAATTTGGACTTACCTTCACCTTGATCTTTTTCAGTGAAATCTCGATCCTTATGTCCCGTCTTACCACATCGGTAGCACTTTCCCGAATTTAGAAGACATTCCCCAGCTTACCTTTTCCCACATTTATCACAAACTGGAAACATAGTTTTCTTACCATTATACTTTTTTGAAAAATTCATCCCTTTCTCCTGCCACATCGGTCTCTTCTTCTATTGGTAGTTATAGAACACTTGATCATCGGAAAACTCCATTTCCACCTTCTCAGAACATATAACAAGATTTTCATAACTTTTGAACTCACAAGAAGCTAAAGCCCTTCGATATTTTGGCTATAATCCTGAGTAAAAATTATTGATTTTACTATCAAGTTCTCAGAGAAAATTTGGATCATACCTTTCCAATCGAGTGAACCTTTCTTCATAAGTAGCCATTGATTCTTCCTCTTGCCTCAATTCTGAGAATTTCTTTCCCATCCTAAGTCTGACAGCCTTTGGAAAATACTTCTTAAGAAACATACCTTTGAAATCATCCCAGTCGAGAGCATCAATCTTATCAACATCCCTGAAATTTTTAACCATCGACCCCCACTGATATGCTTCACCCTCCAAATGGTAAATAGAAAGACTAACCTTTACATTTTCTGAACAACCCATGACATCGAAAATATTCTCCAGTGCTTTAATCTACCCTTTAGCTAGCACAAGGTCAGATGGTCCTCTGATTGATGGGGGATGTTGCCTAATGTATTGTTCCACCACTGACATGTTCCTTTGCGGTTGATCTGGCTGATCTCGTTCATGGATACCACCACCATTTATTGCTTGAGTAAACTATTCCATTACTGTAAAAAACTGTTCAGTTCCAATTCCAACCATCTCAAGATGCTGATTTGGAAGGTTATTTCCTTCTGCATGCCTTCCCAGCACTGCTTCACTGTTTCCTCTGCGGAAAACCATTTTGAACAAACATTTCTTAGATGAAGCAACAAGGTAATATTCAAATTCTATATCATTTCAATTTGGCCATAAAAAATATTTTTGGATAATCATTTAAGATAATTCTAACTCCTAAAGTTATCTAAACCGACCTCTAATAACAAATATATGGCCCCAGCCTTAAACCATACTTAATCTTGAGTTATTACAAGATTACACATTGAGGATCTTTTTAGGTTTATAGTTTTAGAGAACTAGATCATAAAACTTTCCTTACATTCCACATTTAAACAAAGTGGTTACATAAAAGATAGTATTAATTTTTCCCATCAAAAGAAACATATTTAAAATAAAACATGGATTCATTCTTGAAACTTCATTGACACTATAATCATATCATGTACCTTTCCCTTGACCTGTGAAAAACATTTCAAAATCTTGGGATGAGCATAAAAAGCTCAGTAAGGGATATAAAAATATGGAAAGGAAACATGAGTACATATATACATAAGAATGAAATCATACTTTACACTTAAAACATAAGCACTTTAACATACCTTATCAAATCATGAATAAATCATAGAAATCATAAGACATAAAGGTAACTTTAGGCATTCATAACATTCTTACGTAGGGAGTAACCCTCTTGGTTACGTTTGGAATACCCATCACAGTATATTCCATAAATATCTTCGAAGAAACCTTAACGTTTAACTCCTTCGCATTACCCAATGCATTGGAGATCTATATCGGGCTCACCCGCCCTTAGTTTATCACAGAACCACTCGTCTTCATAACAATTCCCAAGAACCATAACATAATCATATCACATAAAACATGCATAAAGGAAACATAACATTTCACATTTCAATCACAAGATATCAGTACAGTACATTGATATAATAAAAACATTATGAAAACCCTTTTTAATACCAAAATAAAATAAAAGTAAAACATGGTATTTATTTTTCATTAAAAAAAGGTATGGCCTGTAGAGGAAGCCAAAACTCAAAAAATGGTCACGGCGGTGGAGAATCCATTGTTGCCGCATACGTACGAAAAAAACATTCCCTTTTGTCATTTAGTAAAACGCTTCGTATAAAAAAAGATTCCTTTTGGATAAATGTAAAATTCAAAGGGGTTTATACACCCTATAAAAGAAGGTTGTGTATAAAACAAAATATGCCTCAATGAAAGGAGATTGAGACAATGTCACATACAAAGATCTTTTTTTTCAATAAAATAGATATATTTTGTGTATTCACTATATGTACACATTAAAAACGTACAAACACAAGATATGACAATAAAATCATGACATAATTTGAAAGTAGGTGATTAACCCAATGAACAGAAATTGGGTTAAGAAGTTCCCTTACCTCATATGCGACTTGACTTGATCATTATTTAATCTCCTGAATAATAAAGTTGAGTAAATTTGTACTTGATTATGACCCTTTTTCAAGTTCATTATTTATTATATATCATTTATTACCATGTCATGAACAATATTTTATTATTTAAGTTTATAACAGTCGTTTTAACGATCATTGGTACTTGAGTCAAAAATGAACTTCTTATATTTACAAGTTGTTCACGTAGTCAAATATCCATTATCTCAAGAATGATATTCATGATGTAGATGAAATATATATCATATATATCCAGTATATACATTCATTTATAATATTACATAATCATTTATAGGTAAGAAATTAAATGCACCGTTCATGGAGATGGTAAGCCGTACGTACGCATGAATGCTACATTCATTTCTATGTAATATTAATGGAATTAAAACTAAATGAGAGATATGTATATTTTAATTCCAGAATTATATTCATCATTTAGATGTATCATAAATCATATATATCTTTTATATATATGTACATATAATAGTACATTACATTTGGGGATAAGAAATGAAATGCACCGTTCATGGAGACGGTAAGCCGTACGTACGCATGAACGCTACATTCATTTCTATATCATACATTAATAGAATTTAAACATAATTATACAAAATAGTATTATAATTACAATATGTTATCATATATAATATCATTAAATATATCCTTTATACGTACCACATATGGTATTAACGAATCAAATCACTTTGAGGGGGCGGTAGTCCGCACTTCCTAAAATGAAGATATTGGTATACCCATAATGGAATCCATAAAGGTATGCCATAAATGAAAAATACAGAAGCGTAAGGAAAACATAAAAATATTATATATAAATATAGTGACATATTAATGGCCACCTTTGAAGGTGTTAGAAGAATATTGAACAATCATCGTTTCGTGAGGCAGAAATTCTCCATCCACAGAAACAGTATGTTCTTTAACCATTAGATGTAGGTGTGTGTAGGTGTAGCTCAAATTCGTATTATAAAAACATACTAGTATATTTATTATACTGGATTTGTTACAAAATTAATGAATAAAAATAGTTTAGGGGGTTGGAGAAGAAAAATAAAACATAAGAACACAAGAGAAGACACAACATTTAAATCAGGTAACTCTTTTTGATTTGATCTCAAAGGCTTCCTTGGGAAGACTTATGCCCAAAGTTAGGCTTCTAGGAGTAATATAGGGATTTGTAGAGACAAAATGTGCAGGGTTTGTCTGAGCCAAAGGATTGAGAGTTGTGGGTAAAGAGGTAGTGGTGGGGGCCTTTTATAAGAGGAGAGGAGGGGCACTATTGGAAAGTTATAAAAGGATACTTTATTATAAAATTATTTTCGGATTTAAAAGGTCCCAAAATTATATATTTCTAGGATAAGGTGATAAGAGTTATAAATCCACACATCCAATATGATTTTGACAATTGTAGGTCTTAGATTTTACATTTTATTTTCATTTTATTTAAATCATTAAATAATGAGGTAATCGCTGCATCATCATGGTGTCATAAATAATTTTATTTATTTAATGTCGAAAAATTATAAAAAAACTATCATGATGTAGGAAATCTTTTTATCTTTCTAATTAATATTTATACTAAAAAATATGACTTGTATAACCCCAATTAAAAATTGTTTTAGTAAAACAACTCATGTTTGTGTCATTTTTACTTTTACTTCAAATAAAAGGTATTAATGTCTTTATCATACCCATGTGGCTCCATGTGGTCCCAAAAATCGATGCATGGATTTTCTTGGTCGTCCATGAAACATCCAATATGGATAGGACATGTGTATAGGTCATTTAATATTATTAAAACATTATTTTTACCTTAAATTACACTAATTACCTTTAATTGCGATTAAAAATATAAAAGTTATTATTCACCAAAAAAATTATTTGAATTCCATTGAACCAAATTTTAATTCATAATGAAACCATGTATGTCAGATTTTTGAAATTCTAAAAATAGAGGTGGTAAAATTTCATTTAATCAAAAAATCAGTTTTTTAAGTACCACTTAGTGGTTTCACTATTCATCAAAAATTGAAGTTTTTCAGAAAAATACAAAAAATTCACCCTAAGCTATATTTTATATTATGAATTCAAAAATGATGTATATTTTAAGAAATTAAAAACATATAAGTTACATTAATTTATTTAATAATTAATTCCTACTGTCAGAGCAAATAGCGTGTTTTTATGATACAATAAGTATCAAAAGATTGACACTAGTTTATGTCCAATGTCAATGTGAAATTAATTCCAACAACCACTATTGGATTAAATGGTAAAAATATATTCTAATTGAACTATAAAACCAATTCAAAATATAATATAATCATATAAATAAATTAGATTAAAAACAGGGTTTGAATTAAAATACAACACTTTTCACTATTCATTAAAAAAAACATTATCAGAAAAATACCAGAAATTTATCCAAAGTAAATTTCAATGTCCCAATCATAAATAATAAGTTTATTTTGACAAATATAACTTATAAAATTGTCAAATGTTTGAATAAAAAATGGTTTTCCATCAAAAGGCACAAAAACAATCTTATAAAAATATTATTGTATTCTATGCTTAAGATTGGATTTATTCTCATTTTATGCCTCTAAAACACTATCTAATTAATTAATAGTCATAGATAAAAATATCTATTATTCATTACTTACTTGAGATGTTACAATGTGGGTCCCCCACAAAAGTTTTTTCAGGAATATTTTATAAACACATTTCAATACCATGTGAGAATCCTATATTAATGGGGATCATAATAGACTATAATATCATGAAATGGGTATCCCATACATATTTTATAGAAAAAAGTAGTATTTTTATAATCTATGCTGATTCAACCGCATATATGTCCTTCATCTACATAAGAAATGACATTTTTGGGAAATTCATGTACTAGAGGGTATATACATACGTAGTTTGACATGCTGAAAACTATAGAGGGAGAAATATAATACATGGATCAATTATCCATATTATCACATCAGATGTATGCAACTAAATTTATTAGACAAAAAACATAGTTGAAACTCCAATTTTCTTATAAATATTTAGAACTAAGAGATATTGGGTATCTATATCTTTATAACCTAGAAAAGAATCATATGTCTAAATATTGTTAAAAAATCATATCTATGATGCACAAAATGTTGAAGACACAAATATGTACCCATGTGGAGGGCCCTGAACCTCACCACTACAAACAAAAATAGACATATCCACTATTTTAAACCATGAATCCTATATAAAATAACTAGATGACATAACTGTTGGATCATATTACTATTATTGTGCACAAAAATTGTGGTATACATAGTCAACATCAGATTCAAACAACCTTGGATCTCGTTGAATTGGTATGAGAGCATCCTATATAGATTCCATTTTCCTGTGTAGGTGTGTAACATATCTATATATATCCAATGAGTAAGGGGCCCAAAATATGGTATTAAATGAGAGTTTTGTCCCCAGAGTATGAGGACCTGGGACCATTTAATATAATGGAATTCCAAATATATTAATGTTATAAGAACCAAAACCAAGTACAAGAAACAATATCCCACTCAATTAATGGAGGACACACTCCACATCACGTTGGGGGTATAACTCAATAGATAGTGGACACACAACTATTTATGGGTGTATCACCTATATCTATGTTCATAATATAGAAGACGTATTCCCCAGTTCTATAAGGGAGTACCAGCCCTTAATATAGAGGACATGCACCACGAATAATAGATTACTATATCTGCAAAGAATAATGAGTAGAGGGACCTGCATTCTAGTGAAATAGGTGAGTATCATCCCCATAGATAAGGGAACCACACCCATAGTAGGAAAGTATTTTCTCAATTCAGAATAACAGTTATTGTGGAACTACACTGGGGAGTGTCATTTTTTTACAATCCCAATAGATAGAGGAAGCATTTATTTAATAGGGGTGTACCATATTTACCTAGAAAATTGATTATGGTGTACCAGTTACCTAGTGCTATAAGGGAGTACACACCCCAGAAATTGAGGACCTGCACCCTAAATATTACAGTACAACGTCCACATAAAATATATAAAATGAAATTTACTAATCACTATAACTGAAAAGAGTCTCCTAAAGAATCATCACTCTAAAAGTTTCATTACATATCATGAAATCCAATATTGGGCTACCACAACACTCTATTGTAAAACAACGAGGATGTGATTCCCTTGGGAAAAATAATAGTTTCACTAAAATCAAGATGATAAATTGAATATTATCATTTTTCTATTGTGATAAAATGTCAATCCAACAATATTTCATTACAAATGACATGAATTTTAAAATAGATCACATTGTTTCCATTTATTATAAAAAATCCTGTTACAGGATATTCAGATTCCAAAATAAAAACCCTAGGAAAAAATACATTTCATCATCGAATTTATGATAGTTGCTTCATTGGTATGATCTATTAGGTGAAAAATGGAACAAAACACTTGACATGAATCATCTACCTCATCATTAGGGTCATTATCCTACTGATGGTGCATCAATCTGATACCAAATGAAAACATAGTTTCCAAAAGTAATATTAGTGATAATAATAACAATAATAATAATAATAAGTATTATTATTATAATTATAATAATTAATCCTATTAATTTATATTAATGGAACTACATTACTCAACCCCAAAATATTCAGGTGCACAATGAGGTTTCACCCTCAATTCCATGTTCCCATTTAATTCCCTTTTTTATTTCTTTTACTTTCATGTTATTATTATTATTTTAAATAATAATAAAAATAATCAGTCATGTTTCAGTAGTGATCTCCCATATTCATGCATAAAAACCCCATGTAACATGCCCTAAATGTTTCCCTATTTTTTACTTTCACTATTTAAAATGTCATTATAATAAAATATAATACAAACATACTTACTTGTATCTGGGCACAAGAACCCTTCCGTTCAAACCACCACTGGATAGCATCATCACATGTTGCTAGATTCCTACCACTCATTATATAGTACCTGAGATGATAAATTGTTTTCATGTTAGGTTAACAGAAAAATACATATGATATATGGCTGAGTTGGGATATTGGAAGGAACATAGATGAGGGTAGAAAGATAATATTTCTGGAATCGTTTGGGAGTTATAAGTGTTTATTTTTGTTGTTATTAGAAAACACTTGACACATAAATAGAATAATATTATGATTTTTATGTTTTCTATCCCTATATTGTGTTTCTATTATGTGATGATTGTTATATGACAGTTATTATTTATTATTTTATTGACTAATGATATATCCATTTTGACAATTTTTATTCTTTGATAAAGTGGGGATAGTCTTTCAACAATTAATTTATACCCTTATAGCTAGTTAGAAACATATAGGGTATATGGATATTACCTGGACATCAAATACTGAACTACATATAGGAACTGGTTTGTCAAATTGAAAACAATATATTATGACATGTTCCAAATATTCCATGTTGGACAATGGTAGATTGGGCCGCCACAAACCCATTACATCAGCCAAATTCTGTGGGGAAACTATAGGCATCAAGAAGACATAAATATTTTAGGGTACATTGACATAAGTATCTAGCTGCACGCACACAACCATCTCCTTATAAAAATGAAGAGGAATAATAATAAAATAGAGGAACAGATGGAGTAATAAAATATCATGAAATAAAATATAGTGAATACAAAAGAGTGAAAAATCATATAATGAAAAATAATGTGGAATAATACATGCCCACAAAAAAAAAATTACAAACCTATAAAAATATAATATAATATAATTGTGTTACATACATACTCCATATCTCTAACACCCGACATAGTTAATCTGACAAATGTACCCAGGAATCCCTAACACTATCCAATTCTTCCTCCGTCCTATTTATCATCATTATATGAAATGAAAAGCATAAGAAAATCCCATGTTATGTTGTGTATATAAAAACCATGTAGGACACCCTAAAAACTGAATAGGTTGTAATTGATGTAACTACATAAGTAGTTTCCTTAATCCAAAAAATTATATAAATAAAACAAAAAATATTGATTTGTTATTTAACACCAAAACTAGGGGGGAGATAAAGGTGACCACTATATCACAACCCATCCCATTATAATGAATCTGTATCATTTTAATGGGATTATAATCGTTGACCAAAAAATTGTGTTTCTAAATAAGTTACTATGTGTCTAACCAACAAATCAACATTATTCCACAATGTATAGGATGTATATCTCCCTGTGTAATACCCATGACCTATTACATCAATGGGATTATACTGAGTAGATAGATAGAGGAAAAAATCACTAATATAATAGAGGAAACCATTCAATAATAATAATACATGCAACCTATATTATTTTTGTTGTTACACCCAATATGTAGAGGACCCACAACCTCATGATTCTGGGGGATCCACATAGTAAGTGCATGACCCATTTACTATTCAATAATTGGTTCCATTAATTTTGTAACACCCTGAGATTTTATGAAGAATATTCTTTTAATTTCGTTGATGTATTGTGTTGTACGCTACACCAAAGGGAGATTTCACTACACGCAACCTTGACTTGGCTTGCATTACACGCAATCACGACTTTCCTCGATAGCGTGTATTGTACGCAATATCAGGTTTCACTAAACAATGATATAGTGTTCTATTATTATTATGAACTATCCGTTATGAGTAGTATTAACTAAATTTTGAATTTTATAACATTATTATTTCATCTTAAACAATTTCTAGAACATGTTATGCAAACAAAATAATTTTTTTTGGGTAAAATAAGTATTTTTTAAAAATGCAGTTTTTCCGCCGTTTGATGGAGAACCCACATTAAATCCAGTTGTTCACATGTTTATAAGATCAATTTTAAAAAATAAACTTCTTCTATTGAATCAGGGTATAAAAATTTACATTGGATAAAGTTTTTATATTTTTCTGATAACTTTCATATTTTAATGAATAGTAAAAACACGCTATATTTTAATTAAAAACAACAATTTTCAACGTAATAATTTATATGGTTAAATTATAATATTGAATGGTTTTAAATTATAAATAGAATATATTTTTACCATTTAATATAATATATTTCATTAGTATTGATTTTACCTTAAATTCGTAGGTTAAATCAATTCAATCATTTGAAATGTTTTAAACAAAAACCTGTTTTCATTCCACAACGGGATTAATTTTAACTTAATTTATGCAACTTTTGTGTATTTAATTTGGAATAACAGATTCCATATATGGAATCAGTGGGTCCAAATTATGTTAATAAGCTACTTTTTTTAGGGCATTATGAATAGTAACTACGGTAAATTTTATTTACCATAGTTACTGGTAAATCAGGTAATTAGGGTAAAAATAAGATTATAAAATTACTATAACACTTGAAAAAATCCTATTGGATGAATAAAAGTCGACCCATATCACCAAATGGTTGGACTAGATTCATTTAATGGAATTTTGACCATGAAATAATATAATTATTATTAAAACCAAAGAAAGTGAAAACTTGTCACTCTCTTAAATATTATAAGTAATTAATTTTAATTTAGTGATAAAATTCATGAAATTTCAAACATGAATAGTATCCAAAAATATAATAAAATTATCTACATCATATGAATTTATTTATAATTTTTAGGGATTAAATAATTATCATTAAAAGTGACATAATAGTGATGTTGACATTATTTTATTAAGAGAAATATCAAATAAATGGTTTTAAAAATATTAAAATAAATATTATATGAACTATTTAATGTGATCCACAAATTTTATAGATAATTATGACATGTTATGAATCTATTAAACCTTTTATTTTGAACATATCTTTTGTTTATTTTTTATTTAAATTCAAATAAATGAATAGTGTCCAAATTGACACTATTGTTATTTTATAAAAATAACATATTATAAAATTGTTTAAAAATCACAAAAATATTTAAAAATTAATAATTTAAATTTATATGGTCTAAAATATTATTAAATATCAAATTATGGAAATTCACATAAAATAATTAATTATTTATAATAATTTAAAATTTATAATGATATTATGACAAATTAAATAAAAATGATAAATAAGGATAAATCAAGTTGATAATGTTTCGAATTAATTCCTAAAATGTATAAATTTTATTGTTTTAGGATTCTACAACCCTATCTCATCTAATATTCGGATATGAGTCATTTTGGAAGTTTTTATGTGGGGTTTGGATTTAATATAAACTAATATTTCTTATATTTCCAAAGGTGCCCCTCTCCTCCCTTATAAAAGGGCACCTCCTCCCTCTCTTCCTCACACAATTTTGAGCCTTGATGCTCGGCCAAACTCTGCCCATTTTACTTCCCAACTTCCCTAGAAACATTCTTGAAGTCATGGTCTTCTTTAAAGACCAATTTTAGTGCCCTAAGAGGAGGTCTCCAAGAGGTGTTTCAAAGAAGAGGTAATGTCTATTACCGATTCTTTCAACTTTATTTATTCATCTACTTCTTCTTCTTTAGTTGTTTCATTATGAAGTAATAACATCAGTATCAATAATATACTGATATTTCATTATAAGTATTAAACAAACCTATTTCACCATCTATCCATCCTACGGAAAATGAAATCACCGTGCGTGCGTACATACAGAATACCGTCTCCACATCGTGGTGTAATCTATTTTCCACCACCACCTTATGTGGATGGGTATAATGTTGTAAATAATGACTCTATATGATTAATGTAAAGTGATATTGATTCTGATATAGTATACATACACTCCAACAAAATTCCATGATCATGGGAATGATATCATCACTCGTGCGTTCGTACGGACTACCGTCTCCACGAACGCGATGAGGTTCATTTTCCATGATTAACCATTCAAGAATTATTATAAAGTATATATAATAAATTATAATGAAATATATGACATAATAATGCTACTGTATTTATGTATATCTATATATGAATGTCATCAATTTAATTTCATTCAATTCAATAAGGAAACCAAAACAACATTCATGTATATGTACGGTCTGTCGTCTCCATGAACAGTGTATTTCATTCTTTTTACCAATATATAATATATATATGATGGATATATATTATATATAAATCATTTTTTACATTCTGGAATTATGTAAATCAGGATATAAGTAATAATATCGATAATTACAAGTTGAAACACCTACGATAAATGAAATGATTTTACCCAAAACGCTTCTTTTACTTGGAATTTACAAATTAACAGGTACTATAAAGTCATATGTGAAACATATATGATATCATAACAATGAATATGATTATTTAATAAGTCAATTACATTATTTATATCATTATACAGGAGGTTTGGATCCATACGAAACATATCTAACCTAAGGTAAGGAATAATTTTGCAAATCTCATTTTTATCCGAGATTGCTTATACATAATAATTTACTGGGGTTATTGTTATGATGCATTTCCATGTTTTATTAAATTGTTTTTATGTATTTTTAATGTCCTTTTTACACATATTGACTTTTACTACATGGTATGTAATTAATATTACTTTTGTTTACGTTATGAGGTACTTTTTGACTTTTCTGACAAAAGTATGAGGAGAATGTTTTTTAAGTTATACGGAATGAAATGATTTTTATGGTTTTATAAAGCCTTATTTTCACGAAGCTTCCTCCAAAATATTTCATGACTATTTCCCAAAAAATATATTTCTTTCAAAATTTCATGACGTTTTGTGAAAAGAAAATGATTTTGAAGAAGAAAGGATATTTTCCTCAAGAATTCATTTCAAATGTTTTATCAAAACTATTTTCCATATAAGATGAAATTATTTCATATGTGTATGATTAAAGTATAATGTCTCTATGATTTACATGGTTTAAATTTTCTTGTTATGAAATGATATCCATTCATTTTATATGTATTATGTGATGATGAGATTATTTTTATGAAACCCATTTTATTAGTTGGGTTATTATGAATGATGTAGGTTAATTTTGTGGAACAAGTAAGAATAATTTAATTATGATATGGTTGGGACTTATATCTCCCTCCAATACATTGGGTAAATATTTATATCTCATGAGAAAGACATGGCTGGAACGGTAATATAATCTGGTTCAGTGTTACAGGACTGAATCGAGGAGTGAACTCGATTCTGAAAGAGGACTTTATCCACTAAGATGGTCTTAGTAGTAATGCCTTGGATACTATGGAAATAATAACAAGTGCTGAATGGTTTCCACAATTACATGTTTTATTCCCATTATATTTTATCATGCTTGATGTTCCATTATGATATACGACTTACGTACTTCCACGATTTATGTCTTTGGTCAACATTTTGATGTTTAAATTTCATGTTCAAGTATTTGTTTTCAAATGTTTATGGATGGTTTTATGTCCTCTATGTTTTCCCTTAATGAGCATTTGAGCTCACCATTTTTAATATTTCTTTTCCCCCAGTATTAAAATAATGGTTTTAGGTAAGGAAACAAAAAGTTGAAGATCATTATGGGAGATGTTTAAAGTCTTTCACCATGAATAGGAGATAATATTTCGAGTTTCCAAAGACACTAAACTATTACGATCCTCATGTGTCTGTTTTTGTTATGTATTAAGTATTTCTCAAATGTAATGTAATGTCCATGTACATCAGGCTTCAAGTCTCTACAGTTGGTATCAGAGGAAAGGTTTAGTCAACCATTGGAAACTAGGATGCAAAAAAACTTTAGTGAAATCCCTAGATATATTTCTAAGGTATGTCTAGGGATGTCCCTATAGTTATGTATACGTATAGGTTATAGTCCTAGAATTACGCTAACAATATTATAATTAAAACTAAGATGTTAGATATTGAAGGTACACTCCCTTTATTATGTTGTTTTCCCTAGCATGGTATTTGCCTCTCATGCTATTATTTTTTGGGTTTTAGACGATGGCTGGAACCCGAAGGAACTATGTTGATCAATGTAATGGACAATGCAATGATTGTCCTCCTGACCAAACCAATGTCATTGGAGATGGAGTGCACAATATTATTTCAATACTTACACAAGCTATGAATCATTCTATAATTCAAAATAAGCATAGAAAGGAGAAACATTTTTTTGAATCCTTCATGAGGCAGCACCCACCTTCATTCAGTGGGTCTTCTGATCCCTTAGTGGCTGAACAATGGATTAGTACCACTGAAAATATATTTTCAGTTCTACACTGTTCTGAGCATGATAATGTCATTTTAGAAGTATAATGTTTTGATGGTGATGCTGATCAATGATGGACTCTTATCAAGAATACACGGAAAATAGATGAAATCGAGTCCATGGAATGGAACGAGTTCAAGAACTTGTTTTTCAGTAAGTACTTCCCTCGTATTCTTCGAAAAAAGATGGAAAATGTGTTTCATGAGCTTAAGTAGAAGGATGATGAATTTTTTAGTATATACGAAGATAATTTTACAAGACTTGCAGGGTATGCATCTGGCTTCATCATCAAACGTGAATGTAAAGTTGATCGATTTTTCAGTGTCTTAAAACCAAGTCTTCTAAGGGAATTAGCTATAACAGACTTCAGTAGCTATGAAATTTTTTTTCATTGTGCTATCAAGGTAGAACTGAAAGATAGTGTAACATATCCATCTCATGGTTCTGACATGAAACGAAAGATGGAGTTCAAGGAGAAATCTCATAACAATGGTGATTAGAAAATGAATTATTCTTTATGCTCAAAGTGTGGGAAGAAGCATGGTGGAGATTTCCTAAAAGGTACTAGAAAATGATTTATGTGTGGAAAAGAAGGTGATCGAGAAGATTATTGTTGAAGTAATGGGAAAAAGGTTGCAAATGATGTGAATAGAGAAATAAATACAGAGAAATCTTCACCAACACTTCAATGCTTCAAGTGCAAGGAAATGGGGCATTATGCTAATAAATGCCATAACCCACAGGTTAATGATGATCAAGGTGAGAAACCTCTTAATGAAAAAGACAAAGGGAAGTCTCATGCGATCACTATTTGTGATGTTGAGTATGAAATTGATGTTGTGTAATGATTAAGTGTTTATGTAATGGGATTTCAAAATAGTATCATGGAATATCATTTATGGTATTGTGGAATTTTAGAATATCTATGTATTGGTTTTCAATTGTTATATGGTACTAGTAACCATGATAAAGTGATTGAATTATTTTTCGAAAGAAGATGAAATGCGCATATGGAAGGGATAAGGAGAAAATAATATGATAGTAATCATGAGCTCATGACTAAAATAAGGTCAAAGTGATATCATGGTTTGAGTATATAGAAATTTTGGGATTTTGGTATGTGGAAATAGTTAGCTTTTGACATCATTCATGTTTTCAATAAGGTTAAATTGGTATTCATTTTTCAAGAGAATACCTTATTAAGTTATTCACATGACTGAAATGTGATCATCAAAATATATCGGGGATAAATTATGGTATTCAAATGCTCAGTAGATGAAATTTCTAGTAATTGTTTTCTTTATACTATAATCTTGGACAGAAGTATTTTGGATAAGTATAAAGATTTGAAATGGATTATTTTGAACATAAGTTAGATTAAGGCTAGAACTGTTTTCGATATTATCGATGGAATGTCAAAATGATGTAATTCTAGAAAAAGGACAACATGTAGGATGTGCGACAACCCATCGCATCAGACAAGGATGTGGGAATCGAACCCACAACCGAAGTGCGTCTGGCCATTATCACATACCACTGGCCTACATGAAGTCCCTGGTTAGTAGAAACTAGTTTTATTTATTTATGCGGTATGATATATGAAGTATAAGTTCATTTTTGGAATCTTATATGATTAACCTCACCATTGATGGACTTATGTATATTTGATAAATTTTGTTAACCTTTTGTTTGAAACAGATGGAATGACCCATCATTCTATCACATGATCTGTTAACATTTCACGAATAACAAATTCAACATCATTTCTTTAAGAGATGAAGTGGAAATTGTTCAAAGCACGAATAATAGTGAGATTGTACCAAAATTAAGCAAGTATTTCTTTTATTTCAAAATTTTCAACTTTAGGGAAATGATATTGAAAATCAAAAATGTTGTCCTACTTCTCTTATATCTGATGAATCAGATGGTAGCTTAGATCATCACAAATCTATGGCTTTGTGATTATTTGGCTTTTTCATAGCCATGTTCTCTGCCACTATCCATCAGAACTTTATGGTTATATTTTTCTTCCATATCCATATTTTCACCTATGTTCTCCTATATGGAAACATAGTGATGTGTTACATTGGGTAATCGTTAAATTTCATACTTTAGTTTTTAAAATTATGTTTTACTATTCCTTTTTATGATGTGGGTTTCTATAAATAGTAAATGATTTATAACCCCGATGAATTTCGAGGGAGAAATTCATTTTAAGGGGGGTAGAATGTAACACCCTGAGATTTTATGAAGAATATTATTTTAATTTCATTGATTTCTTGTGTTGTACGCTACATCAAAGGGAGAATGCACTACCCGCAACCCTAACATGGCTTTCATTACACGAAATCACGACTTTCCTCGACAACATGTGTTGTACGCAATATCATGTTTCACTAAACAATGATATATGGTAATAATATTAATAGGAACTAGCCGTTATGAATATTATGAAATAAATTTTGAATTTTATAACATTATTATTTCAACTTACACATTTTCTAGAACATGGTATGTGAACAAAATAAATTTTTCGGGTAAAATAAGTATTTTTCAAAAAATGATGTTTTGCCGCCTTTTGATGGCGGACCCACATTAAATCTAGTTTTTACAGGTTTATAAGTTCAATTTAACAAACTAGTCTTCATGATTTTAATGAGGATATAAAAATTTACATTGGATATAGTTTGGATATTTTTCTGATAACTTTCATATTTTTATGAATAGTAAAAATACTCTATATTTTAATTAAAAACAACTGTTTTCATCGTAATAATTTATATGGTTAAATTATAATATTTAATGGATTTAAATTATAAATAGAATATATTTTTACCATTTAATATAATGTATGTCATTATCATTGATTTTACCTTGAATTCGTAGGTTAAATCAATTCAATCTTTTGCATTGTTTTAATCAAAAACCCGTTTTCTTTCAACAACAGGAATAATTTTAATTTAATTTCTGAAAATTTTTTGTATTGAATTTGGAAAAATGGATTCCATATTTGGAATCAGTGGGTAGAAATTATGTTAATAAGCTACTTTTTATTTTTGGGCATTATGAATAGTAACTACAATAAATTTTATTTATCATAGTTAAAGGTAAATCAGATAATTAGGGTAAAAATAAGATTATAAAATTACCCTAACACTTTCTAAAATACTATTGGATGAATAAAAGACAACCCATATCTCCTAAGGGTTGGACTAGATTCATTTCATGGAATTTTGACATTGAAATAATATAATTATTATTAAAACCAAAGAAAGTGACAACATGTCACTCTCTTGAATCTTATACGTATATTATTTTTAATTTAGTGATAATCTTCATGAAACATAGAAAATTAATAGTTTCTAGAAATCTAATAAAATATATACCTCATATGAATTTATTTATAATTTTTATGGATTAAATAATTATCATTAAAGGTGACATAATAGTGATGTTGAAATTCTTTTATTAAGAGAAATATAAAATTAATGTTTTTAAAAATAATAAAATAAATATTATATGAACTATTTAATGTTCTCCACTAATTTTATAGACAAATATGACAAGTTATAAATATATTAAACATTTTATTTCGAACATATCTTCTTGTATATTTTTTATTTAAATTCAAATAAATGAATAATGTCAAAATTGACACTATTGTTATTTTATAAAAATAACAAATTATAAAATTGTTTAAAAATCACAAAAATATTTAAAAATTATAAATTTAATTTTATATGCTCTAAAATGTTATAAAGTATCCAATTATGGGAAATTCACAATAAATAAGTATTTATTTATAATAATTTAAAGTTTATAATGTTATTACCACAAATAAAATTAAATTGATAAATAAGGATAAATCAAGTTGATAATGTTTACAATAAATTCTGAACATGACTAAATTTTATTTTTGGATGATATTGAATCTCTATATCATCTAAAAATATGATATGAGTCATTTTGGATGTTTTTACTTGGGTTTGGGATTTAATATAAACTAATATTTCTAATATTTCCAAAGGTGCCCCTCCCCTCCCTTATAAAAGGGAACCTCCTCCCTCTATTCCTCACACCATTTTGAGCCGTGAATCTCTGCCAAACTCTGCTAATTTCACTTCCCCGCTTCCCTAGAAACATCCTAGAGGTCCTGGTATTCTTCAAAGACCAATTTTAGTGCCCTAAGAGGAGGTCTCAAAGAGGCGCTTCAAAGAAGATGTAATGTCTGTTACTGATTCTTTCAACTTTATTTCTTCTTATACTTCTTCTTATTTAGTTGACTCATTATAAAGTAATAACATCAGTATCACTCATATAATGATATGTTATTATAATTATTTCACATCCTTATTTCACCATCCATCCATCCTATGGAAAATGAAATCACCGCGCGTGCGTACGTACAGAATACTGTCTCTACGCCGTGGTGTAATCTATTTTCCACCACCACCTTACTTGGATGGGTATAATGGTGTAAATAATGACTATATATGATTATTTTAATGTGATATTGATTCTGAAATATTATACATACAGTCCAATAAAATTACATGATCATGGGAATGATATCATCGCGCGTGCGTACGTACGGACTACCGTCTCCATGAACGCGATGAGATTCATTTTCCATGATTAACCATTCAAGAATGATTATGAAGTATATATATTGAATAATAATGAAATATATAACATAATAATGAAACTGGATTTATGTATATATATATGTATTCCATCTATTTAATTTCATTCAATTCAATAAGGAAACCAAAACAGTATTCATGCGTACGTACGGCCAACCGTCTCCATGAACGAAGTATTTAATTACTTTTATCGATATATAATATAGATATTATGAATATATATTATATATAAATCATGTTATACATTATATAATTATGTAAATCAGTATATAAGTAATAATATCAAGAACAACAAGTCGAAACACATATGATAAATGAAATGATTTTACCCAAAATGCTGCTTTTACATGGAATTTACAAATGAACGGATAATATAAAGTCATAAGTGAAACATATATGATATAATAACAATGAATATGATTATGTAATAAGTCAATGACATTATTTAAATCATTATACAGGATGTTTGGATCCATACAAAGCATATCGGACCTAAGGTAATGGATAATTTTGCAAATCTCATTTTTATTCGAGATTGCTTATACCTAAGTATTTACTGGGGTTATTGTTATCATCCATGTACATGTTTTATAAAAGTGTTATTATGTATGTTTAATTTACTTTCTACCCATTTTTACTTTTACTACATGGTATGTAAGGAATATTTCTTTTGTTTATGTTATAAGGTACTTTTTTTACTTTTCTGAAAAAAGTACGAGGATAATGTTTTTTTAACTTATACGGAATGAAAAGATTTTTACAGTTTTATAAAGCCTTATTTTCATGAATCTTACTCTAAAATATTTCATGACTATTTCCAAGAAAAATCTCTTTCTTTTAAAATTTCAAGACGTTTTGTGAAAAGAAATTGATTTTGAAGATGAAAGGATATTTTTCTTCAAGAATTCATTTCAAGTGTTTTATCAAAACCATTTTCCATCTAAGATGACATTATTTCATATGTGTATGTTTCATGTATAATGTATCTATGATTTTCCTGGTTTAACTTTTCTTATTATGAAATGATATCCATTAATTTTATATGGATTATGTGATGATGGGATTATGTTAATGAAACCCATTTTATTCTTTGGGTTATTATGAATGATGTATGTTTATTTTGTGGCACAAGTAAGAATGATTTCATTATGAGATGGGTGGGATCTATATATCTCTCCAATGAATTGGGTAACGATTTATATCTCATGAGATAGACATTGCTGGAACGGTATGTTAATCAGGTTTAGTGTTACAGGACTGAAACGAGGAGTGAAATAGATTCAGAAAGGGGACTTTCTCCACTAAGATGGTCTTGGCAGTAATGCCTTGGATACTATGGAAATCATAACACATGCTGAATGGTTTCCACAATTACATGTTTTATTCCCATTATATTTTATCATGGTTGATGTTCCATTATGATATATGCCTTACGTACTTCCACGATTTATGTCATTGCTCAAGATTTTGATCTTTAAATTTCATGTTCAAGTTTTTGTTTTCAAATGTTTATGGATTGTTTTATGTCCTATATGTTTGCACTTACTGAGAATTTGAGCTCACCCTTTTTATGTTTTCTTTTCCCGCTGGATTAAAAGAAAGGTTTTAGGTAAGGAAACAAAAAGTGGAAGATTGTTATGGGAGATATTGAAGATCTTTCACCACAATTAGAAGGTAATATTCTGAGATTCCAAAGAAACTAAACTATTACGATCCTTGTGTGTATGTTTTTGTTATGTATTAAGTATTCCGCAATTGAAATTTAATGTCCATGTACTTCAGGCTTCGAGTCTCTACACATTTGGTATAGGTCCCCCTCCCTAGTCCATCATGTGTTCCCCTATGTATGTTGTGGAGCCATTCTCTAGGCAGTCGGTGGGGGGAACCACTCAAACCACTGTAATGACTGTGGGGAACCCACACCATAATCCAAAAATGGATTTACAACCCCAACATCTCGATGATGATCCTTCCAGATGACTCTCATCATCGATTATTTTGTAATGAAAAATAATGTTCATGAAATATTGCATCATATCTCAAATCATCTATAAATTCTACCATCATGTTCAATGTAGAAAACACAATTTGTTTTTTTAATAATGGGACAAAATATTATCCAATACTAATGATGTTAGAAATAAGTTTGTGGAATGTTAGGGGGTCCACACGATATGTGACCTAGCCTGTAATGCATGATATTTCCTCACCAACAAACAACTCATAATCCATGTAGTATTACTAGACATGTATTAGATGCACACTATGTGTTATCTCTATCTTCATTCATCATGTTTTCAATAATATACAGAGATCTATGGCCATTCCATTATATACAAGACATACGGGAAACACTAGACATCTCTCTTCCTGCTAAGGACTACCCATGTTCTCTGATAATTCCTTATTTTTTAATATGTTATTGATTACTTGGACTTATAAATGTATGAGGAAAAGTAACATACTATGTTTGGGTACCTTAATATGCATGTTTACCTAGATGTGTTTATTTTTAGGATCACACTTGTGCCCATGTACTCCTAGAGTTCAAGTTGGCCTTCCCACCCTTGTCACACTATATATGGGGGTCCCCCTTAGTGGGTTGTACATATTATAACTATGATACCCTGGATGTTTTTTCTTTGGTATGTAATGAAATGTGTTAATCATGAAACAAGACGTGAACATGGGATATTTAGAGAATGGAAGATATTCTCCTTGGATACAATATCATCAATTATGAAATCAATTACTACTATCTGACCACCCAAAATTCAATGGAATTTAGAGTAATTACACTTCCCATCTAGTTCCCATCATATGAGGATATAAATCATAATATAGCTACCCATAAGAATCAGATAGTGTGTCATTAATGCATCCTAGAAAACATAAATAACTACATCAAATAGTTCATCCATGAATCCATCATTACAAACCAATATTCATCCTAGAAAATCCACAAATCACTGATCCAGTTGTTTTGATATAATCGACCATAAATCTAAGTGTTTGATCATGTCTACACGTTCTACAGAATATTAATCTATAGCCACCTATCTCAATGAAAATGTTCTTGATGAAAAGGTTTTGGAAAGTATAAAATAAAAACATTGAATCAACCAGGGAACATTATTTAATGTAAATAGGTCCTACAACATCGAAATTATTATGAAAAGCATTGATAGATCATTAATTGATAAAATTAACAATTACCTCAAATTGATTTGGTCATGAAAAGGACTAATTTATTCCTAGATAGAATAATTTATTATAACAAAATGATCTATATTTTAATCAATGTAGGGATATAAAATTAACAATCAATTCCTCAATATTTGATCAATAATTCATGAAGAAAACATTATCCAGTGTTGATGATCATTTGATGAATCATCCTCCAATCGATTCCCCTCGATCAGATCGCTCATTTTCATCTTATCTTGATCCACCAATAAGTAATGATGTAATATACTCTCACATTTCACAATGTAATGTCAAAATTCTTATAATGGTTTGATCGATAAAATTTATATATAGAAGTATGTTTTAAGGATTAAATGTTTTAATTAATTTATCTACATATCATACCTACCAATGGAGTCTTCATCGGAATTTTTAGTGTTGACCAAATCCCCCCCCCCCTCAGGTAATCCCGATGATATTTCGAAAATATGGTTTCATATTTTTTATGGAAGAGACTAGTTAAATTATATTACATTATCATTGACTATTTTAGTTACAAGGCATTAATTATATTAAATAAATTTATATAAATAATACCATTCACAATATCCCTCAAAATATCTTTCCATATTAATGTCTATATTCGATAATTTTATTTGAGATATTTTGATGTCATATAGGAAAAAAATTGATTGTCTAAATTATTACAAGATTAAAATTTATTCATCTACAATAAGAACAAACTAATAAATATGTAGTGAATAGTAAACCCACATTTGGATCTTCCCCTCTCAAGAGGTTTCCCTCATGGTCCCATAATCCATCACATAGACTAAGGGAATAGTTTGTACATGTATAATGATCATATACTGATCCTTGACCACCACTAGGCACTCCAAAAATGTGAATCTATCATTTTTTTAATCAGCTTCCCAATAAATAATGATTTTGTATCCTTTACAAATATAAATTTCAATGACACAAAAATAATTTAAAGCACTCTCCCTATCTATATTGTTATGTATAGGTGTTATGAAACCTTGACAAGATGCTATGGGATCTCAAATCGCATAATGTCCCTATGGATTTCTATCCTTCCTAGAAGAGTCTTTGTAATCCTCATCTTCTAGGAATCTCATGAAAATCTTGTCTCTCTTATAGAAATACAATGGCCTATGAGTTCAATCGGGATAATATTTCTTCCAACTTGGGTATAACCTCATTCTCTCATAGATCATATGGTCCTGATATATTTTCTCATTCTCCATCACTATTCAAACATGATATGCCTCAATATTATCCTTCCATCTAAAGGGATACTTATATGGTCTCTCCTATATGGCCTCAAAATGATATATGTTCATATTTTAGAGATATGTATTATTATAAAAAAAATAAACCTAAGGTATGTGATCCTACTGAATCCAATAGTATTCTAACATGAAAGGCGTCATGTTGTCCAATAACACCTGGATTTCTTACTTACAATGGACTATTTGTTTTAAAATATATAATCATCCTTAACCAGTTCATAAATTATTCAAGCACGACTCTCCAAAACCATGAAATGAAATCAAAATCATGTTTAGATACAATCATCAAGGGATCCCCATTATGTCCTATGATGACCTGTGTATATAACCACTGGAAACTCTACCCCGAATGATGGTTCCTGATAGAATGTTTTTGTACCGACATGGTATGTCTCTAATATATATACTATATGGAATTAGGGCCTCTCATTATTTGAATACTCCCTATCATGATGTTCATGGGTATTATTTCTCATCTCCCCTTCATTGTCACTATAGGAAGAATGAAATATCTTCAACATGGTTAATAGACTTCCCCTGATGATATGTGAGACACAACGAGATGAAATCAGAAACTGTCCTCCTTAAGAAACCATAGTAAAATAACATATATATACCTATAAATATTAACATTAAATTATATAAATTCAATGAAGAATCATGAAACACCCTTGATACATTGTGTCATAATGTGACTCGAAATAATGACAAATACTTGAAAAAGATAACATGATTACCACATTTATAGTATAAATCTAATAGATCCCTTAATGGAATATTTCTAGATAGTCACTCACAATGAATTCTATCTCGAAGAGCCTCCCCCATCTTCTTTGGTGAATATTCTCATAAGAAATCCTTCTCACCTTGAAGGTTGTACGTCATAGTAATCCATCAGAAGCCACAAGTCCAACACAATAAAAATAATTCAGGTTCTCTGTATAAATGATATATTGATTTATTACACCAAAAAACATAATCAATACGAAAATATTACCAAGGGGTTTAATCTCCAAAATTAAACCTTCCCAAATAATTTCCCCTTATAGTTATCTCATATAATACCATTATTGGGAAAAAGTACTGAAATTTGGGTAAGCATCATGTATAGTCCAACATATACATGATTACATGGTAAATCAATATAATCTATAACATTGTCCCTTTTATAAATTTATATTAGAAAAAGTGTTCTTGGTACTTCTCATGGTTGTCCTTATAAACCATTCCCCACAAAACTCATCCTAATCCTGAATATCCCACTAGCTTTCTTTGGGATCTCATAACATAATGGTTTCAAATTTATCTAATGTAACTATTGGGGTATAAAATTGTTAAATGCTTTTCAATACAAACTCAATAAAAAACCCAACTGCATATTGTCCACACTCTTTGATGAACATCATATTGTGTTGAAGTATAAACTTGTGGGTCAGATCAAATATATTCCACACAGCCAACCATGGGTTTATATCCTTGAATTTTACAATTCGATATGTGTTTTTAGTGAAATGATATTCCTCACATTCACCCATAACAATTGGTTACTATTGTCTTATAGTTAGAGGTACATTTATAGAAATTTATTGATGTCATACCACTAAGAAACATCACTAGGGTGGAATGTATCTAAACTTGAAATCACAATTAACAAGATAAAAATACATTTTTACCACATTCTAAAAGGATACATTCACATATATCGACATCAAATAATAACTTATACATTACCCCACACTAAAAAGCCCAGAACTATTGCCACCATAAACTAATCCTATCAACGGTCATATATAACACAATATAAGATACATAATCATTTATATGTTTCCCATTTGACAACCATTATAATGACATTATGATAAAATGGGTTGTATTTTATATGATTTAATAATTTAATATTAGTAATAATTCCTTTTAAATCACACATGTATTAATAATAATTTCCCCATAAAAAACACACTCAAAATAAAATATTCCATGATTTCATATAATGGTGAATGATTGATATATCTATGTGCTCTTATAAGGATGAATACATACTCAAATTTTGTTCCTCACGAAGCCATGATTAAAATTTCATAAAACCAAGACTCAATTTAAAATTTAAATAACCACTGGTGAAATTAATATCAACTATAAAAGAAACAAATAAGGAAAATAATTCCACCATGGAAACTTTGGGTTTCCTTCAAAAATGTTTCAGAAACTACCTTGAACCTACTCATTTCCATTATCAAAATATTCATATCATACTACCATAAATTGCAAAATATTAAATTGACTAAAAATAAAACATCATTTCCAACGAAATTGTACTATCCAGGGTCACGTGAAACATATCGCTACCAAAACCCTATTCACCACATGACGTAATTTACATAACCCATTATTCTAGGGGCTTTCAAATAGATTCGAGGGTCTAAAAAGAATCATGGTATGATTGGACCTCCTTTATAAAAAAAATAAAATCATATAAATAAAAGTAAAAACTAGTAAATATAATATTAAATAATAATAATAATGAACGTGTTTCAAATAATAATATATGAAATAATAAGGCGACCAAAACCAAAATTAATTACTTTTTAATTCCATTTAACTATCAAATTTTGTCTGAAAACACACAATCATTATAGAATAACAACTCTAAAATGTGTACAAAAATCATTTCATATCCACTTAGCCATTACACTTCACGAATCCAAATATATGAATATAAAATAAGGATCTTTAAAGTATTATAAACTAAAAACAATAGTTTTACATGGGTACCAATCAGCAGCCCATGTATGGTGTGAGTAAAAATTAGTAGGCCACCAGAAATAGTTTCCAAAGAAATATCTAACCTATAATAGTGTATGGAGTTGTATAGTGAATAATAAAAAGTTAAAAAAAAAATTGAACATGATTCACATTTTTTAATATTATATTAATAACTATAGTGACCCTTGGGTTCTCTATGACACGTATGTAATTAATACTTACATCGACACGTCTCCTGGTATTTCAATGGATTCTAACAAGTATCGAGTATCTAACAGGATCCATGGTAAGATTATGACATCATATTCAAAGAACATACAACCAAAAAATTATTATAACAATATTCAAGATATTTATAACAATACAAATTTATCATTAATAACAAAATACACTACTTATATTGGTAATGTGATCATAATGAAAAATATAAACATTGTTGTTTAATGTTTTTTTCTTGTTCTTACCAAAAAACCGAAATAAATATCCATAAAAACTACAAAATGGGCCCTAAAATCATTTATACTCCGCTCATCTATGGTACTTTCTAAATCACAACATGGTTATCAATCATTATAACTTTTCCCTCATTAGGATCACCAATCATGAGGTCTAATAAATTAAAAGTATCACACTGTAAATGGTGTTCATTCAACTCAAAAGGCTACAAAAAAATGTCAAAATTAATGTCATTTTTATAATAATATACATAGTTTTAGAAGTAAATATAACCAGTTCATGAATAAGTGAATAATTAATTACCTTTTTATAAATTGTTTTAATTAACCACACATGCCTGTATATAGTTGGTCACAACATAGTCAATCAACCCTTCATCATACCATTCTAAACGAAAAACCACATATCATAGGGCCAACACTTTAATTAATTAGTGAATTCATTGTCATTTTATTCAACGTTATTTTTGGTAAAATAGTGAATTATTACATTTCACATATCATGAATTATTGGAGATACAATACAACTTCATTATCATGGGTACATATCAAATCATTCTATCATCGAATTGATGGGTAATGGTAGAATTAGTGTAGTACTAAATTCTAGGGATCTTAGAGTAGAAGTGTATAAACAAAATCGTGGTATCTTGTAGCATCTTTCTAGCAAAAAATATATTATATTATTACAAACTATCCATGACCAACATCAATAAAATATTTTCCAATAAACAACATGATAAAATATCATTTACAAGAAATATATTTAACATCATTCCATCCCTTTATAAATATGAACACATATTCTATAACCATTTATGAAATTTTCATTCATTCAACTCACATCTCATTAACACTACTATGTTAATCTAAGATATATTTGATAAAAATTTAACAATATAAACACACACAAATTTATTTTTATTTCGTAAACACTAAATTTCTCTTTGGAATTCCAAAATTGTAATTTTAGGGAAACTTCCACCCCCTAGGGTAGCCATTAAACCTAGTCTCTTATTCTCAAACTAATCCAAAAGTACATGTGAATGTTCTCTCAATGTTATATGGATTTAATTAAACTTTCTTATTTCAAATTTACATGAAAAATGTTACTATAAAATTATAAAAGTGAGACACAATATCATCACATTGAACATGGGAATTACCATGTATACCACCATCCATTTGGTCATTGAGGAATATACACCAATAAATTTCCCTTCATTCTATTTCTAAAGGAAAAAATCAAAATGGTGAATATGGTATATGATAAAAAATATGATCAATATCAAATTATCAAATAAAAAATAAAAACTAGATTTATAAAATAAAGAATTAGTGTATTCATCCCTCTATAATGGGATATAAAATTATGAAGAGAGGGAGAGAGATAACCTAAATCATTGAAAGTGAAACATATTGGAGATTAGTCAATTTCATATAGTGGATCATCGATTCTCAAGAGAAAACATTTGATTTTCCCTGGAATTATCTTGGGATCCTCTAAAATAATAGTAAATTTATTTAGATTGAGTTGGTAAACTTGGAAAATAATTAGGGTTTCAAGAACTTTTAATTTAAATTTCAATGGATTAAAATTCCAAGAAAACAAGTTCATTTATGGTGAACATGTTAGAAAAAAGTGGGCACTGAATTTGCACCTATACTGTCTAATGCATGACATTTCTCATTGTTTGTTACATAGATCAAACAAATAATTTAGAACCCATGAAAAACCCCACTATCCAACATAAAAAATAATTAGGGAGTTTATACCATTTTGAAAAAATCGGCCCCATCATTTCATAACCAAAATACTAACAAAAAACCTGAATGACTCCCCCGAACACACCAAGGAAAAGAACCAACCAAATGAAATTTATAATGTGTAATGGTATATACAATTAGTAATATATGGTACTGTTAAAGGACATGATCATACAATATACCTACCTTATAACAACTCATCCTCAAGCTTAACTCCAAAACATGAATAGTATTTTATGGTGAAAAGATCATGTGACTTGGCACAAATATTTATTATATTTTCCAAGTTTTCTCTTTTAGAAGGCCAAACATACCGATCACTTAGACTAATGACATAGTCATTCAAATAATTTTTTTACTATGATCATGAACACAAATAGAATGCTAATCAAGGGATGTATGAGTCTCAAGCTCGAAATCATTATCATAGATCACATGGGAAGTGTCGTGGTGATACTTCCTAAAATGTGACACATGAAAGCCATGATCCAGTATAGTACACATATTCAGATCCTCTAATCAATATTCAAACAATTCTATCCTCTCTAAATTATCAAATTTTATACCAATTTCATTTTCCATTTATAAAAACATCTGAATCAGACGATAACCCAATCCTAGGGACGCCCGAAAGAATACAGGACCAACCACATCCAACAGAAGTGGTTGAATATTTCAATAAGAATAATACTAATGTTTAATTTGTGATATATATATAATCATTTCTATACAATCAAAACCATTTCTAACATTTCGTATATAAGAATCAGTCATAAAAATACTAAATTATTTTCCTCCATCTTATATAAAGGTACATGCCTAGCCTAATATAGACTGACATGTATAGTCCGATTTGAATAGTCATCTAAAAACTACATTTTATGTTAATTAAACCAACACTATGTTATTAATCCATGATCCGGAAATGAATCAGAAACATTCCAATGAGATTTAATCAAACACTATAATAGTATTCTCTTATTTTCAATTTTTGAAAAATTCATGGTTGATCTGTTAGTAGAATTATATATGTGGTACATAATAAATTTTTATGTGGGTTTGATCATTAATGTCTCATATCCTTATCTATGTATTGATTATAACTTACAAAAAAAATCTTATAAAGTACATTGGATCTCTGGTATTTCAATGTATATATTTTCACACATAGAAAGATAGAGAATTTTGGAGTACCATTCAGGTGTCGGAGGACATCCGAAGGGATTGTATCCAAGATATTTGGTGAATCATTGGAGAACCATTTAACAATTTTGTATTCTCTCTACAAGGAATAATTATTAAGAAAATATACATGTAGATCAATATGAGGAACTCAATGGTAATTAATAGATGTCATGTTTATGTTGGATGGTGGTTGGTATGTCAGAGTTGTTGAGATTATGTCTCATGCAAGAGACAATAATATATTTTTTGATTGTAAAATACAAATTTCTAGACTAAATAATGAATATTTCACATATATAGAATCATTTCAATGACATGATGAGTTTAAATTGGGTGAATGTATATTCCTTTAGGTGTTGCTAATATAGGGTCATCGTGGAATTGTGATGAAGACCACGTCAATACCATGGTTTGTTAGGCAACTTGAAATTGTATTGGTATCAAAATGTTATCATATAGATTTTAACATACACGCAAGTATTTTGAAATTAATGATGTTTACCATGTGTCAATGCTTAAGTGAAACTACACTAAACATCTTCATGTGATGAATGTTGATGATATTGAGATTGAGGCTGAGGTGTCATTTGAGGATCACCTGATTCATGTTGCTGATTCCATTTGTAAATATTTATATTAAAATATCATAATTTTATTCTAATTAATGAGGTTTATTGGTCATAACCAAGAGGAAACAATGGAAAATAAATTATATATGAGATCCATGTAGCTGGCCTATCACTTAAAGAATTATAGTTGTGATTGCGAGTGTATATTGAGGATGAGAAGTTATTAGTTGGGGAAAATTTTTAGGATCCCAACATTTATAGAGACCACTGGTTACATAAGTTTTGGTACCATATTACATTATTTAATATTCTTTTGGTTGAGGGATTGTCTCAGGTGTGTTTCATTGATTTTATGATGTCTTTGTGTCCATTATGGGTGGTGAATAGTTGGAACATTGTTTTCACAAAAAGTGTGTCTTTCTATAGAAAACTGCATAGAAATAGCTAATATCATTATAGTTCAAGAACAATTCATTTCTTGTAAGTGAATTATTCATCACAGTCAGCAAATGAAATACTTCTCTTGGTCCAATACATAAACTCTACCACACAATTAATAATTAGTTTTTTTTGGGTTAAATGATTTTCAGAAACATCTCCATCAATTCCATCCATTCAGTGACATCCAATATTTCATCTTATGATAGAATGTCCCGTCATTCATTTACTGGTTATCATGATATATATTCTCATAATTTAAATTTATTATTCATAAGGGTGTCTAAATGATCTATTATTTTCTAGATAGACTCAATCCCAAACACAAATACCTCAAGTCCACCTTCTCTGGTGAATGTTAGAGGTTGCTACAATTTTAACTCTCTATTTAGATAAGACATTATTCATATACCCCACCATAGTAACCTTTCTATGAAAATAATAAAGGGAGATATGTTCCCACAAATCATATATCTGCCCTCATCACATGAATATATAATTATCATTTTCCTACTATTGGATTTTCATGTCCAAAAATTTAATCTTATAATTCTACCATCAAATATCACCATATAATAATATATTATAATTCCATGCACATGTCTCATGACAAATAACACATTATTTTGAAATTTTCACATATTAATTTTTAATGCCATAAGTTTTTTTTAAATAAATTATTAATGAATAAATTATATATTTATTTGATTGAATATGTTACATGAAACACAAATTTAATCTTTTATTTTATGCAACATAAATTAAATCTTCAGCACACCCAACAATAGATTAGCTTTCATTATAACCACCACTTATTTTTAAAAAAAATAATTTTAATTATTAATATAGTTATTAAAAAATATAGTTATAAACTCAAAATTATAGTTATTGATATTAATATTAATACCTACTTTTTAAATATTTTGTTCAATCGTTTTATATAAATAATTCATTTTGAAAAAAAACATAACCTTCGTTAATGTATGTAAATATTTTGAAAATGATATATTCTAAAGAAAAAATGTTTTTTAATTTATTGAACAAAAAAATAATAATAATGCTCATATTAAGTCATTTAATTTGATAAAAAAATAATTTTTGATCTCAATATTAAAATATTATCAAAGAATTATTTTATTTTCTGGATAGTTTCATTTTTTGATGAATATTCAAAAATATTAAATATTAATAAAAATAGTTGTTTAGTTTAATTAATTTGTTATGTTAAATTATATTTTAAAATTTTTAGATGTAACATTATTTAGATTAAAATCACATTAATATAAATTTATTCATTTTCAATCAATTTCATATAGAAATTGGATATAATTAAATTGTAAATTTGTATCATTTTCACTTTTAAACCCGACATTGTCATCATGCATGTTTTACTAATTTTATATTATTTTTTCCCCAATATTGTTATGGAATAAATAAATATTTATTTCAAAAATTGAATCATAATAATTTATATTTTTTATTGATACCGACATACTTTTTTACAAAAATGAATAATCAATGTAGTAAAAAATAATTACGATAATATATGTAAAAATTGGTATTAAAGGGGGTTAAAAAAATTATAACCTAATAAATCCCCTATAAAAATGAATAAAAATATAATATTAATATATTTTGAACATGAAACATCCAAATTTCTATAAGATTAAAATTTTCCACATTTTACATATGACAAATGTTGGAGCACATATTTCTATTAAAATTAAACCAGGAGTGTCCATTCCACTGCTTGAAAAAGGCCCTAGTGTCCTATAATATTGATAACATTAAACCAATTATATTTATAAAATAAACTCTTATGAAATAGTTCATCATCCATCAAATCTTAACAGAAACCATATTTTTGGATGAATGCAATCCTGCTTAGTATTTTAGTATGAACCATAACTGTATACCTGAAGAGGTGGTAATGTTTAGCAATATGTGTTTTTGTATGATTTTATTTTATTAATATTACATTAATATTGTTCGGTACTTATATAATAACCACATTATATTCTATATATTGATATGTTTTTAAATAATTTTCATTATAAAAAAATATCCACTTCTATTAAATGGGATGCAAAATCATTGATCGTTTTTATGGATGAGAACCATATCGCTAACTGAGTTTTTTTTCCATTAACACGTCTCATTGTTGGAAATTATGATGGATTTGTAGTTTAAATATTATATTGTGGTCAAATATGATTTTATTAGTATTATGTATGTATTATTTTAGATATACCATTATACTATCCATTTTGAGTAAATATTATAATGTCGTTTATGTGTATGGTATACTATCACCACATAATGAAATTTTATTCATTCACATGTTATATAAAATGTATTATGGTATATTTTATGAAAAAATGTGAAAAATTTTAAATAATTATTATTCGTGAATGATAATACATGTAGTTTACTTTTAATTCTTTAAAACATACATGAAAATGAAAAAACATATTTCATATTTAAGTATAACAGACCTTCTCTATGAATGGTATATTTCATTTCTGATTACCAAATTTTATGGAATTTTATAAATTAATATATATTATATATATATGATATTTATATCATGGATAAAATTATGGAGATGATTTCTTCTTGATTAAATTATGAAGAAAAAAAATCTAAACATATATGAAAAAATATTTATTACACAAAATGAAACATTGACATTGAATTGTATTTTAATGATTCATTAAAAGTATTAGAAAAATAATATATTTTATGATATAGATATATATATTTTTTAATATATTAATAATAATCATATGTTTATTATTCATGTGGTTTGAATGTCTATGATGGAAGTCAAGAATTAAAATAATGGATTATTTCCACAATTTCCATTATTTGAGACATATGCTATAATATGCATACATATTCCATGATTAAGTGTATATATAAATCATTTTTAATTTAATATCATGAATTTATTTATCTGAAATATATTTTATGATTCGTTTTATATTATTAATTCATTTGGATTATGATTCAAAAATACCAATGAGGTAATGGCATTAGGTTTCAATCAAACTATTTGTTATTATTATTTACAATTATGATTATAATGATAAAATATAATAATAAATATCTAAATTATATGACTAATTTTCTTCCCCACTGGTTATTCATTATAATATCATGTAACAGTAACATTTTAATGTTATTTCATTCAAAAAATAATAGAGAAAATATTTTTAAGAACACCCGACATTATTTCTCAAATTGGATGCAAATATGATTTATTCCAAAACTATGTGTTTTAAAAATTTAAAAATTTCTTTTTATTATTATCTATATTATGTATTGACTATTTGTTTACCAATTATTTGATTATTAAATAAAAAAATTTAGTGGAATATTTTTCAGGTTTTCTAAAATAATGCATCATGGTATTTTACATAATAAGATAAAAGAATAATCATTTTACAATGTACATCATGGAAATAATTTACTACTTCATAAAAATTAATATTATCAATGAAAAATTTATAATTTTATATGGTAATATTCAGATAAATTAATTTGTTTTTAATATTATAAGATTCATTTTTTGGAGTAGAATGTCTATTTTCATCAAAAAATGTTCTAAATGATATTTCCAAAATATAGTCCATCAAAGATAACATTATTTGTTTTAACAAAGACTTAATTAGGATATTATCCAATGATACCATTCATATTCACTCTATTAATGGATTATTTATTCCCAGAATGATATTTATAAAATCCATTTCTGTTCCACAGTTTTTACCATGTGGAAATCCTAATGAAACCAAATTCATTTAACGGGCTATTATTATTCTTGTTCTTCTCTACATTTTATGATATTATGCATTTTTATGATACATATTTAATTTAATGGGTTATGGGATGTTGTATGTTTAGGATCATATTAATCAAAATAAATATGGTCTTAATAATATGAGAGCTAGGACATATATCCATATTTCATGCATTGGGTATGTATTTATTGCTCATGGTATAGTCATGAATAGAAAGGAGGGAGAATCAGATTTAGTAAAACAATGATTGAAATGTGATTGAACCTGGTTCAGTATGGTATTGTAGTAACATATAGTTAACATTGATTAGAAATGGTATTTATCTTATCTGATTGTATTGATATTGAGATTTGAATAACATGGACATGGTTTTCCATACTTATGTTTATGCCACAAATTCATTTTCCTATATCAGTTTCAGGTTTTCATGGATCATGATATGTGATTTAATTTTTATTCATGTTTAATTAATCACTTTACATTATTACATGACTCATGTTGTTGATATTTTATATACATGGTATTATTTTAAAATATAATTGTATTTTTATGATATATTTATGATCACATAATGAATATATATCTCAATTTTCTCAACATTCTATGAATATGTGCATGTATCAACCGAATATGTAAAATACTAAAATGATCCCCCAATCTGTTTAGTTACATGTCCCACTGTGCGGCTCCCTACATGCTAGAGGCATCAGATGAGTAGAAATGCTCTAATGAAGGTTTCATTGGGAGATAATACATGCATGATCAGAGTATAATTAGCTATTATATATGAAATACAATTATTAAACAAAAAAATATGTATACATAAATAAAAATGAGATGGAACATAAATGTAATTAATAAAAACAAATGAAAATGGAAAAATTTAATTACATAGTAATTAATGCATCTCCAGATGTAGCTAAAAAGAAGTTAGAACATGAAAAATATAATAAAATAAAACAATATACAACAAAGTGAATAAAATACCAAGATATGGAAACATAAGAATCCAAATTACATGCTCATCCATTTTTACTTAACGTCATTATACTATAATAACATCACATGCTTGATCATATAATTATGGACACAGAAACATGATGTCTTCTTTAGAACCATACTGTAATAGAGGTCCGATAAGCATGTTATAAATAATTAGTATGACAATAAAAATAATGTATAAATAATAATAAAATCCAAAAATATTATTACATCATTCTACATGGATAATAATTAAACACAAGGTAAATTAATAATTAAATGTAATAATTAGACCACATGTTCCTTTGGGAATCATGGAAAACAATACCTTCTTAACCATTTTCCAGGATGTCACAACATTTGATTAATATATATATTTACAATATATTTATATATATATATAAATATATATGGAATAAAAATGGAATTTCACTTTAATCATATATATATATATATATATTTAAGATTATCCATGACCAAAAAATAACTCTGGCATCCATGAAAAATACAACTCAGAATAATAATTGGAGTATGATAATAATAAACACGATAAGTCATTTTAGGTGGTAATAATCATTATAGTCCTTCATTACTTGTATCATAATGTGATTCGGAATACATTCCATGTATAATAACTACAACGAGGATGATAAGATCCATCCTCTTAAACTATGGGTTTTCATCTTAATGCCCAAAAACCCAATTTTTTGTGCACCATGAAATCATCCTAAATAAAGGGGGAGTGACACATCATGTCCATCTTCCCTATTCGATTTCCAGTTAGTCCATAATAATTATATGGTAATGAAATTTTCCAATAATTCATTTTTCCTAGGATTCAAAATAGGAAACCATAATTAATCAAGGAATATTGTAACCTTTTTATAATATAATAATAATTTATAAGTAGTCAAGGTGTTCAATGATTCCATTATAACATTCCATTCGTAAATACAAATACTTTCCATATTTATCAACACTCAAATACATAATATAAACACATTTAAATATGGTCACATGCACTAAATATTTCAATAATTTTCATTTGTTACATAAATTTGATCATTCGTACATCAATAATATGAGGTTCGTGGGAATAGTCCATAAGAGTTAACTCCATACATGCAAGAGGTATAAAATGGGTCATTCTTATAGGGATACTACACATGAATAAAAAATGTTCATTTAGTAAGAGATTTTTTCCACCCATTATGTCATTGTTTGTCTTGTATGAGATATAATAGTGGTAAAATTCACCCTTATACATCCTCATTCATTCATTATAATTAACTAGAATTAATTTTATTATAAATCAGACCATAACAGATGTTTTTATTTGAAATTTATATATTAATTTACAATAAATATCATTAAAATACCTTGAATGGTGGTTTTTATTTAGGATTACAACCCCCAATGATACATTTAATGTGTAGAATTCGGTTTTTTCATGTAATTAGGTTATGAAAAAGTAGTTTGAAAATATAATGGGAAAAATAATGAATTCAACATATAGAGGAAGTGAAAATTATATAATATGTCGAGAAATGAGGGAATATCTATATAATAACTACCTTATTCCAAGGATGTTTTAGTCATCCAATATTACGTCATGATTCCTGAAACATTGAGATAAATCAAAAATAAAGATAAAAAACATTAAAATATTGAGAATTAATTTTCACAAATATAGTGTTGAATATAGATAGAGATAATTATAAAGGCTAATGGAGGAGTCATAGAATTTCCATGGGACAACCAATATAACAAAAATATTCTAATAGGTCATAGTATAAGGGACATACCCGCATACCTAGTAGGAGGAATAAGATACAAATTTAATGGGTGAGAAGAGCTTCTAGCGAGGGAGATGATGAAAATAAATGAATAAAATATTTATAGATGAAAATATTTATTTATTCAAATTAATTTTGTATAATGTTTGGACTCATTGTGATAACAAATCATACACCAACCATTATTTTCCCAATTCCATGGAAGTGGAATCACAAAATTCATTCACACGGTTTGGGAAACCATAAAAATATATAGATCACCTATGTCAATAAAACATAAATAAATACATTGGACCTATTTCATAAGGGTTGAGAAAACCTTGCGACACTGTCATTAACTGTGAACAGGATGTATAATTTGTTATTGTGGGTAGAATGGTTTCATAAAATTCATGTTCCCTTAACATTTTGTCCCAATTTTTCGTTTTAATATAGCAATGATCCTAAAAATATTGTAATCTCTGAATAATCAACTTCTAAATTAAACTATGTCCAAAATTAACAACATTCAGTTCCCAAATCATTAAAAATCATTATTTTATTTAAAAAAAAAATCATTTCATCCACCAATGTATAAATTAATGTTCCATAAATACATTTCATCTAATTCAAAAACAATAAGAGATACAATATCTAAATAATATAACTTATCATCCCCATGAATCCTTTGGGAAAAAAAGGAAAACCACACTTGAAAAATGTTGTTTGTGAAGTTACATTCAAATGATCATTCTGTGTTTCAAAACACCCAACACACATCAAAGAATCATGTATCTGTACAGTGCATAATATTTTAATACTCTAAAAGAAACTTGTATAAAATATGAAAACATCGGGATAATGATTACCCAAGACATTCTTATCCGATATGATATCATGGAATTCTCACTTCAACCATCTGACTTATGATTCTTCCCACCATAGGTTCTATCATAAAAAATCCACTATTGTTCCTTTTTATCTCCACCAATATAATTTCACATTGAAGTATTCCAGAATATTTATAACAATAAATTTTAACTTCATGTATCATATGAACCTTGTACTATACTTGTCTCATCCTAACAACTTTCTTGATGTGGTTCCTCACTAACTGCATGAAAAAAACAAGAGTGAGGAAGATATAATGTCAAATTTTCTCTGGTTGAATACGATCAAATCACATGGGTTATATGACCTTTGCATTTAAAATATAAATTGAATCTCTATAAATGAAAGAAACATGAATTTTTTTTCTGAGAATCCTCATTGAAACACATAACCATTTTCATACTATTAACATTTTCAAAATTAACATAATGTTTTCATTTTCAATATTAACTTGAATGAAAACTTGTCAAATCACACAAGAAACCTGACCCATATTCATTATATCTGATCTAGAATCTAGTATAGGGTATCATCAGAATCAAGAACGAGTTTCTTTAGAGATTAACCTAGATAGTCCACACTACAAGATTACTAGTGAGACATTAGTAAAAATCCAAAACATACATATCCATTAAACAATGATACATCCAAAAGCGATATCTTTATGGTGGTCATGTAAAGATAAATTGATTAGGTCTATGATTTCATCCACGGATTTCCTAATAGAGGACCAATGTATCAATCAATACTAGTCATAGAACTATAAATAACTATTATTAAGAAGGGTTACTTTAAATAATTTTATTTTTCAATCATAACTGTATTGTTGTTCCATATTATTCAAACCATATAACATATGCTCACATATTTTGCATGGATGATGTCATCAAAATATTCATGTTCATTACCAATCCAAAGGTACACTTAAGAAGAATTAAAAATTTTCCAAAAGCATCATGAGACACACTCTCTATTAAAAATGAATAGAATAATATGGTTTTAAATTAATAGTCTCCAACCATTCCATGAAAGTATTGATGAATCACGTCTGGTTGATTTCATTATAAGAATAATTTTTCTCTTCCCAACACATAACTATAACATGACCAAAGAGACCTAATTACAATTTCATTCAATGTTTACTCAATAAAAACTACCAGTTTCCAACAATGACCAATTACCTTTTCAAAGGATTCATGAATATTCTACCATGTAAGTGTTTCTATTTCTTGAAAGCAATAAAAAAAATTAAATCGTTCCAACTCTATAGGTATTCAAACAAAAGTATATAATATTTTCAAATGGTAATATATGGTACTACCCTTGTACTAAAATAACCTTCACGTTTTTGATATGACTCTATCCACCATAGGATCTCCATCATAATAATTTACAAAAAATGGTACCCCATTCTCTGAAACAGGGTCAATCCAATGCAAAAATCCATTAACTAATGTGGAACAAATTATTTATCAATAATTAAACCAAAAGGGAATAATACCATCTAATAAAAGGAAAAATACTTCAAATTCAATTTTTAAATATACACATTGAAATCCCAATGATTTATATCCATGTTCCCCATTAAATTAGGCATTGAAGCCAAACCAAACTGACATGTATATTCAAAGAACATGATCCATGATACAATTTCATCTTTTAGTAAATAGTTAACTCATATACTTTAATATTCATGTAATTATAATCTGATTATAATCCATACTATATATGTCAATTTCAAATCTTAATAACGTACAACCAAACTCACATGGTTTTCACAACAACTATTAAGTCGATGAGTACTCTATGTAATGACAAATAAAACCATAAGAGTTCACTAGAAAAATGGAAAATTCTTGATACAATCTATAGGCATGTTGGTCCCATTAACATAGTATATGTTGGTCCATGAATGGAAACAAAAAAAAATATTATCAAATTTCAGTGTGAATTTAGTTGATCACCTCCAAAGACATCAATTAGTAAATGAATAGACGTCTCATGACATACTAATAAGGATACCCAGACATATGAATTTATAACCTAAAGAAACATATCATTAAATGATTCTAACTTCGTAAAAATGGGTAAAAGATATAACAAAAATCAATCCAACCTTGTTTCTATTTTAGAAACTAAGGTTTCATACTCGAGACAAATAAATCCTGAAAAATGCCCTTTATCTAAAACTACTCATAAGAATTCACCAAATCATTAATTTTTTTGTATCGTAATTTCCAATAAATTACACTTTTCAAGAACAAAAAGTATTATCACTATAGGTAGGCCACCCTAAATAGGTAATTATTATCCACCACATATCATTTCTGTTCAATCGATATGAGAAATTATCTTCAGAAAATAATCATATTCACATTCAAAAAAAACCACAATGAATCATTTGAACTACAAATGAATTAGGGATTTATCATATAACACCACTTTAAGGTTTAGTATAATCAATTCACATATATTTAAATTTGTTATTTAAATTATAAGTGGTTCAATCCAATGAAAAAAATTATCATTTATTTGGAAAAAAAATTTCTTACACATTGTTTAGAATGAACCACAAGGCATAAAAGAATATATTATCATATTTTATTTCCCATGTTATTTATTTAGCTGAAATATTTCTAGAATTAGAAAATTTATCAGTAAATATCGTTTTTCAACTTATTTGACTGAAAGGATTCTAAAAAAATCGGATGATTTAATGAAAATGCCAGTTCAAATATATAAACCTAGTTACCCATTATAATGAAATTATAAATTTAATTAATTATAACCTCATATAAGTAAAACAAAATGTAAATAATTTTTTTTATAAACTAAAAGGGATACTGGTTTAGTAAATTCTGAAAAATATTAATATTTGGACACATATATGTCCATGTAGAGACATTAAATGTTAATACCTATATATCATGAACATACCACAGTATGGTGAGATATTATGGAATATAAATTATATGAAGGCCAACAACGGTCTTGTTTAGTAATTCTGGGTCACAAACCACATCATTTGATTAAATAATTAAATATTCAAACATCAATGGTTTATTTATCTACAATGAATTGTAACCTAAATGACATTCCAAGGTCCAATTTTGTATTTATAAATTCACTCATATGGGATATCATGCCAATGCAATAGATTTACAAACCATTATATAAGGAACCATTCCCAAAAAATATTAAATTGTTCACCAAACAATATAATAACAATTGATCAGTTATATGAATTGACATTACTAAATTTGAAAGTCACATTACCTTATATAATTGAACATGAATTCATATAACTTAAATCATGTTGCTGGCTTCAATTTTAGAATATCAGAAGATTTTATGTAATGGTATGATTATATGAGTAAGACTTTAGAATTTATAAGGCTTTCATACACATTAAAAATTACCATTGGTGTCCCATTTAGTCCCTCCATTTAATGTTTCATCTCACGTGAAAAATGGTTCATTGTTCAAACATGTCGTAATAAGTTATTAAAATAAAATGCAACCATCAACCATTAATGTAAATAAATTCTTAGAATGATAGATAAATATTATTTAACAAATCATATTCACATACTATCAAAAATCATGTAATAAGCATCAATAAATATAGGTAATCTGGTAAATAAACCCAAAATCATTGAATTTAATCATCTAATCATGGTACATAGATAATAATTCAATATAAATCATTAGATCATAGAAACAAATCAAGGAAAAAATCACTATATATGGTAATCTACGATACAACCCACATGCAATGTCCAATTCTTTGTATTTGAATCACCATGTGGCTAAAATGTTGTATATAATTCTATATCCACGATATTAAGATGTATGGGTGAAATGAAATAAACCCAATGAATCAAGATGAACTGAAAAGTTGAACCATTCAATAATGGTGACATCATAGTCAACTATAAATTTAAGCAACATCAACATCACATCCTTCCATGGCCACTTGTATTTTCCCCGTGTGTGGGCTGATCACTCACATACATGCATTTCTACCCATATCAAAAACATTACTAACAACACAACTATTATAACAACTATTATGAAAAGATGAAACACATCACCTCTCATAAAACATTGTAACATCCCAACCTAGTATCCACTAAAATGATTCCCTATTATAGTATGTCACATTTCTTTAGTCTTTCTTCCCCTTATGTGAGAGGATACATAGTTGCAATGTTATTATAATGGTAGAGGATTGGGTGATTGTACCCACATTATCAAAGTATCACTAAGAGATAAGAAAATAATAATATATCATAAAACTATAGATGTAATACAAATAAGTTAAAAAGAAAAGGATTTTAAAGATATTAATTGAGAAAATATTAAAAAATGGAAAAATCTAGATATATAAAAATTAATTCATGTAAGGATGATGGTAAAATAAAAAGGATGTAACATACACCATGTGATAAAACAATACCATAGAGTGAATAAAATAATTTAGGTAAACTATATGGGGATCCTAAGTAGTATCTTTGTCTAGGGATCAATACTCCTTGATACGTTCACAACATCTCAAGAATAATCCAATTATCCATTACCACATAACATGAAGTAGTCGTGGCTAGAAAGTGCAATATAGAATGATAACTATGCAAAATATACTCAATAGGCCACTAATATTTATTTTTAAATCAAAATAATGTGTTTGAATATAAATAAAGGAGTTTTCAGGGATAATATTTATTCTGAATATAAATAGATAAAAAAATGTAACATGTCAGGATCAGGTTCTTTAATGAATCTTTCAGAACCATAACAACATTATCCTAGGTGGATATGTCTATATATTTGATATATATTTATGTGTATATACATTCAGTATAAACATAGTGACCATTATAGTCAAACATATAGATAAAAATTAATATCGAGGACCCATGTAAAAACTCAACAATCCATGGGTAACATAATTCATTATTATAATAATAGTATCATTATAAAATATAATGTATATCATGCAGAGTGATTATAGTAATCATAGGACACCATGATGAGTATCATAAAATAATATAAGATTATATGCATCCTATCATACATAAAATGACGAGGGTCATTCCCAATATCCCAATATTTGGTGTGTGAAATATAATTCCCAAAAATCTTTGTGAGGATGGAGACATGCCAACATGGGTGGAATAGGGGGTGTAAAGCTTCATCAATATTTACCCTACTCAATTCCAATATATTAATTATGTTGTATAAGGTAATCCACATTCTCTATAATCCAATATTCTGATGTTTCATAGTGAGGGAACTAGGAAATATCAGGGAACAATGGATTATTTCTTTATTATATAGTTTATGTTTTCAAAGATTCCATGTGTTCATCCAACACATTAATAAATTCAATATCTAAAAAAATTGAGATAAAATTCATGATAACATTTTACTACACATGTAATATATTTTTAAATAGGGTCACACCCACATACAATATGATTATAGATCATTCATTTCATTATTTGGTTCATTAAATAGTTAGAAGTATTTGGTCTATCTGTACTAACCATAACATTTAACACCAAATGTTAAAGAGGTACAAAATATGCCATGATAACATTCATAACACACATTAATATAAAAATTCATTCAATAATAGAATATTCCCACAACATATGTGGTGATTACGAAACACAGATCTTATATAATGTAACAACCCAACTACTAACTTTTCCATTCATTCCTTTAAATTAACCCGACTGCATTTTATAAGAATATTCACATTAACTAGTGGATGAATTATAAAACAATTTATTAATTTATAAGGAATCCCATGAATACACCAATATTTATAGTCCTTATTGAGGTGTACAACACCCATCGATGAAATTTTAAAATATAATTTATTTAATTCTAGGAATTAGCTTCTACACAAATAGTTGTATAATTATAATAAAAACATCTCTGAATTAGAATTGTGTATTAATGGTGATATTTATAATTCAATAAAACATGTTGTAAGAGACATAAACGACCTACCATATTCTACGGATTATCTAATATTCTATTATTAACGTATAAACCAAACGAGATGAAAAGAAATTGATGAAATAGACAAACGCAATAAAAATAAGTGAAATTATCTAACACAAAGATCAAAATAAAGATGGTGAGGGAAACTAAAAAAGGACAAAGGAGGATTATTATAGTTGGTTAGATAATACCATTTTGGAAAATATATGTCTAAAATGTAATTGTATACGGGATATACCTCCATACATAGTCTGAGGAGGACGAGTTCAAGTAGAAGGAATGAGGTGGTAAAGGCATGGGAGATGAGATATGGACGAGAATATAACATATGGTAGTGAAAATGGATATTTTGATATAGTTAAATAGGATATTTATTTGGGTTTAGGTTTGGATAAATTTTTACTCAATTGTGCCTCATTACCCCCATTTGAAGGGGCTCACAATGTTTATGTGCATGGTTTGATGAACTGAGCACAACCCATGCATTTCTCTTCATTCAAAAAACCAATAGAAATAAAACTGTTTTCTTATATGGGGATCATGAATAGAAAAAATGATGTGGCACCATTGTGACCACTAGACATGTTTCACATCATCCTCTCGTGGAACAAACTATTTCATATAAATAATGAACCTTGAAAATATTTTTCATTTTTTAAATTTTTAGAGCATAATATACTCAAAACACGTCTATAATTAATAGAAACCTATATAGTATTATAAAAATTAAAAAAACATGTTAGTTAAAAAACTCATTGAATTTTCTTTCAAGCATTATATTACAATTCCATTTCTCTACCAAAATGAGAATTCAACTTCATATAAGAAATTTCATCTAATCCAAAAAATTAGAATGCTACATTGATCATCTTTTATTATGTTTATATTTTCCATGTTATGATTATATCTATTATTTATAACATATTAAATATGGTTTATTGTTTTGAATAACATATTGGGGGAACATTTAGCTCAAATATTGACTAGTGTTTATGTTTCCATGTTTCTAATGACAATAAATTTTTAAGGTTTGGAACCTTGTGTTTTTGTAATTTAATAAATATTCCATAAAATTGTTCGGATATATTTTTATGATTTTAATGGGTGAATATATTTGGTTTTACATGATATGTTTAGTTATCCATTTGAAAAATGGGTGAAAATCCTCATTAATATTCCTAACTAAATGTCTAAGTAAATTTCTAATGAATTGTAAAGTTATAAGAAAATTTCTCAGCATTTTGGAAGAGAATAGAGAGATAGTTTTCCTAGATATACATGATAATATAGATAGTAGAAGATGAAATGGATATAGAATAGATTTACCAATGGGATGAAAACCTGAAAACAATGTCTTGAGGTAAACTCGATCGGGATCTAATACATAAAAATATGCATTGTTTCACAAATTGTATGACACTATCAGTAGATATACTTCTAGAAATCACCTAATCATTATGAAGCATCCAAAACTATTTAAATATTATATGAGTATTATTGTCTTAGGAATATCAAATGTTTTTATATTTTAATTAATATTTTTTCTTTGATTTAGACATACTTTAACATATGATTCATGATTATGTAGTTCCCCTATATTTTTATTGTTTTTACCCTATGAATTTTAGATTTTTTCAACGGCTCGAAAATGGAGAGACCACCATATAATTGGATAAGAAATATAATGGAATGAAGTTCCTTCCAATAATTGATTTATCATGAGTAATGGAATGAAAACTATCACTCATATGCTCATCTAATATTAAAACGATTTCAATCCAAATATATTTCCAAATGGACACAGAGGGAAAAAATTATATTGAGTCCTTCACTAGGGAACATCCAACATCATTCGGTGTATCTATAGACTAACTGTTTTCTAATGATGAGATCAATATAACTAAAAATATATTATTCATTATCCATTATTCCAAAGAATAGAATTTAGTTTTGGGTTTTTATCATTACGAAGGTGAAAAAGTTCAATAATATACTCGTAACAAAAAAATGAATCAACGTCATGAAATTGACTCTATGGGTTGGGATGAGTTCATGAAATTATTTTTCAACATGTAAATTCCTCTTATTTTTAACTTAATGATGAATAAGGGGTTCAATTGGTTAATGGAAAATGATAATGAATCTGTAAACAACCAAACATGTATCTATGGAATTTTTCCCTTCATATAGAAATTCCATATATTATCAATATAATAAAATCCCTTAGATTCCATAAAAAACATTATAAATGATGGATTATTGAAATAAGATGTATTTTTTGAAGTAAAATTAAAAATACCAATGAAATAGTAACATAACCATAATAATAGTAATATATCCCATATGAATATTAAATTGTCAAAATTAATTGTACCATCACCCATTAAAGGATAAATAAAAAATTTGGAGTTTTAAAAAAGAAATTATGATATAATTATATAATAGTCTAGTTAAATAAATGTTTTCAATGTTTTAATTATGTGTTGGTAACATTATAAGTGAAAAATATTTAATTAAAATATTATGATTCATTTAATAATTTAAAATAAGATTGATTTAAAATTATTTAATAAATTTTAATATTGAACACTTCTGATTTTGAGATAATTTTATGGGACCTCGTGTTCATTTTCAATTAGTTACAAAATCAGTTATAAATTTTAAATATGTATTTTCCATGTAAATGATGATTTTAGATATTTATTAAATATATAATATTTAGAAAATTATTTTCATCAAATATAATTAATTTTTAATTTTACTCATTAAAAAATTGTGGAAGATTTTTTGTATTATTCTGAAAAATGGGAAATTTTGAGGAGTAGTAAAATATGACAATTTCTTATAAATGCTATATACATGAATTGTGAGTCATAGATAATTTAAGACTTATGTAAGAGAAAAATCATTAATGAGACGTCATTATTTTAATATATTTTGATATAATACTCATACTATTTATATTTATGAGCCAAAATAATAAATTAATGAATACAATATTGAAAGAAAACCTGTCTCCTCCACTATAAATACCACCCCTCACACCCTCTTCTACCCACACCTCTCATACTATAAAAATAACTAAATTATACCCAATGATATTTCGTAGTACCTCCCCCATCTCCAGGATATCTTTGTATCATCAAAATACCATGCCTATGTTCCATGGAGTGGATCTCAAAAGAATGTTTCAAGAGGTAAATCCTCCCTCTTCTTCTTTTAATTTTCATTAAATTTCATTTATTTGAAATTTTATAATCACCTCCCTTAATGAAAATGGAATATTAACTAAATAATATTTTCTATAATTTAATTATATCATTTTAATGGGTTATTCATCATTAAACAGATCACTCTAATGTATTTATTATAAAAATGTAATCTTCACTTCGAATGTGTCAATTTACCAACATCGTGGTAGATTTACATTGGTTTTCCCACAACTCCCTCAAATATGTTAATAAAGAAGCTATAATGGTTGAAAATAATTTTTAAATTTTATCTTACAATCCTCTTTATGTAATTTATCTAACTTATAAACATAATAAAAATGATAACATTAAATAAATTTATTATGATCGAAAAACCACCAAAATAAAACTATAATGAACCTCATTCACATGTATCTAATAATTAACATACATTACATATATCCAAAATCATTTTAAAATCATTGAATCTAATTTAATATTATTAATGAAATTAAATAATAATTATTTATATATATCCTCCTTTTACATGAACTTCTATTCATGTATACAAGCAAATGAACCTAATTCAAATCAAATACCGTAAATAAACTCAATAAAACTACAATGATTCAATTTAATGTATAAAAATTATGTAATTGTTATTTAATTAATCAAATGTTTTTATAAAAGACATTAATGTTAACAAACCATTCAGTCACAAGTGAATGATATTTCATGGACCCAACTATCATTCACATGGTTTTCCATAATTCAACCCATTTTATTTATGTATATTCCGTAAAGGTATTTTATTCATAATTATATTACCTTTTCAGGTAAATACATTATTTCAGCAAAGATTTTATATAAAACACAATGTTTTCCAAAATAACCCTTCTTTTAAAAAACACATATTTTACTTCTCAGGATTGTTTCACCTTCACCAGTGGGTGATTAATCTTATATCAGGTATGTTATAACATATATAATTTGGTAAAGCAATGTTTATTAATGTATGATTTATGAAATGAAAACCAATCATTTCTTTGGGTTATTATATGTTCATGATCGGACATTTTCTTTGTGTAATGAATGATAATTTAAATATTATCATGTGAGTGGTGATCCCAGAATTATATAGTGCAAGGTTAATATAATGATGTGAAATATATGTTAGGAATTATATTTAACTCCAATTCAGTGGATTATCTAAATAAACTCAGGATATAAAATTAAATATATGTGAAAATGAAGTTATATCGGATCACAACTATTTGTGGTAGTTAACCACTATGATATGATGTTTTGTTTTTACGGATTTCCACATTCCATGGAATTTCATAATGATTCCTCTCAAAATTATAATCCTATGTCAATGGTATGATTTTGTTCACCCTCTGCTATATTGTTTCATTATCTTATTTATCTTCTTACTATGATACTATATCACCAATTTTTTATGTATATAATCAAGAGATTCCATGTACTAAAGATAATTCATGGAAAAATAAGAAGCTAGAGAAGAAGGAATTAAATAAATGATTAGGTTTTAAATTTTAAATTTTATGTATGGTATTAATTTTTCCAAGATGATAAACCATTGTATCTTCATTGTGTAATAATTTAATGTTTTATTCTTTTAAAATGGTGTATTAATAATGTATTAAAATCAAAGTCTAAAAAATTTGTATTAGAGGATGGTAAATTTAATTAGGGGAATTATGATTAGAAAACCTAACAAAAAACCCTTATTATGTGACTAAGGATAATTGAGCACCTAAGAAGATTTTTTATTATAAAATTCAAAACATAGGGATTCCAAAATATATTCCTTTAGACTTAAATTTGAAATGAAATAAATTATTTATTCATGAATTGTTTACGTATGTTTTTATATAACCATTAATATTTTAGAATATGGTGGGATCTCGGAGAACTCATTCAATAAACACATGTGAGGGATAATGCAACGATTGCTCGAATGACATCACCAACGATTTTCCATAAGGAGTTCAGAATTTCATTTAGATTCTTACCTAGTTTTCACATGATATTATCAATTACTTGAATAACATCAAATTTATTCCATCACGTAAGAGGTAGAAACTAGATATCGAGTGTTTTATATGGAAATGACCATTGATGGTTAGTAGATCGTCTAATTCAAATGGTTTAGAAAAGTGGGTGACCTCAATGTTGAAGTTATTTTTTTCTTCACTATTCTAAGATAGAGAATGCGACTCTGGTTTTTAATCCTCTAGATTGAGTGTCCAATAAATGGTGGGATTCGATTATGAACATCAAGATGAGGAGAAATTGATAAGATAGAGTGTGAAGACATTAAGATAATATCTCTTAACAAGTATTTACCTCTAAAACTTTTTTTAAAAATATAGAGAGAGAATTAAATGAACTGATGAAAAATGAAGGATAATATGTCATAATACACATTGAAAATCTCACAAGGCATTAAAGGTATGCTTTGGTTGTTTTTAATAGTGATGATAGAAAAATTTATAGACAGATTGAAACTTTAAAATAACAAATTAAAAATCCTCTTGAAATTCAAAAAATTAAGTGTTTTGAAGAAGTTGTTTTATGTGCTCTCTATGTGGACATGGAGTTTCAAGAATTTTCACATGTCTAGGGTTATAAGAAATAAAATATATAGATTCAAGATTGAGTATTTCATAAGAAAGTTGAAAAAAAAATCAAGTAAACATATGTTAAAAATGTTGGAAGAAATATAATGGGAACTTCCTCAAAGGCATATGGAAATTATACAAGTGTGGGATAGAAGGACACCAATCTCATGAATATATAAAAGACACGAGGAAGAAAGATAAGGTGGTGGAGGAATTGTGATAACCACCCATGGTACAATGCTACAACTGCAGGGAGAAATGAAAATATGTCATCCGGTTATCTAAACCTCGAGTGCTCTAGGCTAGACAACGTCATCTACCTTAAAATCCAATGGGTAATGTGAAGGTTTATTCCATAACTACTATATAAGTGTTGGTGGAAAATGAATTCATACATGTTAGAATTCTTATCCACTCAAATAAAAAAAAACTCATATTTGGTTCGAGTTCTAAGCATTCTTTCATATCTTACATGTTTGGTAGAACTATGGAATCGAAGCCCCAACACATTGATGTATATGAATCCTTAAAAATGCATATTAGTGAAATATTTGAATCCCAGGTGTTTTAATCTTCTCATGTTGGAATATTTAGTGTGTATATTCTTTTGAATCTCCAAAGTATTTCCATAGAGCAATTTAACATTATTCTGGGGACAGATTGGATCTCATTATATATAGAACATATAAAATTTCAGGAAAATAACACATTTTTTCATATTTAGAACAACCCAATTATTCTCCACAAATTAATGGAATATCATGAATTTAATATTTACAATCCATCTATATTGTTGGTTTCGATTTCCAGTTAATAATCATACCTCACTCAAATAGTTTAGTTGAAGGAAGGTTTAAACGTCATGGAAATTCCTATCACGAGGGAATACTGAGATGAATGTCTAGAAGTGTTACCTGGACTCCTTAAGATTATGAGGTATTGCTATCAATAGAACCAATACTTGGAGCTACTCCTATATAAATCTGTACTTATAGGATGGCTCCCATAAAACATGAGGGGTTAAATTATCAACTACAATGTCATTTGGAAAAGTGTTCATACACCCTAGTATATCACCATGTCATGCACCAAAGTACTTTTAATGAAGAAGGATTTATCAATGTGGTTGTGTATTTATTATTGATAACTCAAAAAGATCACCCTATAGAAAATTATCATCACCAAGGATTGATGGTTTTTTCGATTAGTTATGAGGATATCAATACTTCTTAAATGTGTATCTTCATTATAGATATCACCTGCTAAAGTCAATGAATGATGATATTTAGAAGACTGACTTCCGTATAAGGAATGTGAACTATGATTTTATGGTAATTACCTTGAGTCATATTAATTCCCGAGCAGTATTTTATGGATTTATGGAATAGAATCATTATACATTACCTCAAAAAACGTTTGGTACCATTTAGTGATGATAATCTCCTCTACTCTAGGTGTTAGGAGGAACATTAATAATATACATGTCTTTTGTTGGTGACATTTGGGAATGAAAATTTGTACACCAAGTTCATCAAATGTAGCTTTTTGATATATCATGTCACATTCTTGGGACATGTGATCACATTTGAGGGAATTTCTAAGGACCATTTACAAAAAAATTCAACTGTGGAATAGATCATACCCTATAGTGTCACATAGATTCATCTTTTTCATGGATTACCTAGATAATACTAATATTTAATGATAAATTTTATTACATGATTCAATCCGACGATCTATTTAAAGAAAGAAAAGGGTAAAGAATGTCATGGGAGAATAATGAAAAGAAATATTCCACAAACCAAATAGACACCTAATAACTTCCCTTGAACTCAAATTACAAAAAATCATAAAATGTTTTACGATATATAATAATTAGTAGAAGAAAATATTTGTTTGGGTTCACAGGAAAATTTGTAATGTGATAGCCAATTCCATACAACAGTTGATGATCCATGAGAAAAACAACCTGAAACAAGATCTAGAGATAGAAGCAATGATTATTTCATTGAAAATCTAGTGGTAATACATCTATGGTGATAATTATAACATATATATTAACAACATGAGCCGAAATTATATATTCAAACAAAAAAGATCATCATTATTGATGTGATATTGTTTGATATAATCATAGAATATAATTTCTTTATTCACTATCATCAAGGAAATGCGAAAAATGAATTTTATTCTCATTGAAGAAAAGAACTAGATAATCTATCTGTGTTGGGTATTAAGAGAGTCCTTATCACCATTCTTATAAAAAAGATGTATTTTTAAATATTAATGGGTGGGAATACATCCTACATTACCCAAATAATTTCCTAAATATTTATCCTAGAGATGATTAATTAATCACCAAGGGTTGATCTTGAGTTACAAAAGAAGGGAAATGCAGTAATGTAAGGGAAGATGAATGTGTTCTATATCGGTGATGATGGAGTGATTGGGTGTGGAACATGGGTTTAAGTACCTTCATTGCCTAGGATAATAGAGGATACATTTTAAAATTAACATAGATCAATTTTCATTATCTATCCCAGGAGTACCAGGATGTATCATCATCTCTGAGAACACTTTCGGTGGGACAAAATGAAGATGGATATTGTGGATTATATATCAAGGGTCATGATTTGAAAGAAACTTAAATATATGTAACATAATTAAAATTTCATTATGCAACCATCCCCTATCCTTATATAGATATGGGATAATGTCACATGAGACTTTATCCTAGCTTTCACGAAGACTTCCATATGAATTTTAGTGATATGGGATATGGTGGGCCGACTCACCATGTCTTCCAAAATTATCACTGTTCAATAAGATCTCTCACTTGATAAACATAAAAATATATATGTGAATTAAGTGGTGAGACAACATGTATTTCCACTCTTAATTGTCTTTGTCTTTATTCCAGTTTCACTTATAAATTTTGGGGGAGTCTTCAACATTGTTAGGGCAATAAATTAAAATGTCCTATCACCCCCAAAATTATAAGAAATACAATATTACTATTTATATGATCGAATATATTCTAAGAGACTAGTATTTATAATTAAAAGGTTAATGGGATCATAATATTCCACTAGTTGAGTTCTCTTTCAATAATAGCATCCACATGATTATTCTGATGGATCTGCATTAATAATTATATGGAAAGTGATGTATAACTCCAACCTTTTGGGATAAAGTTGGTGCAAAAATACTTGGACCTGATATTGTGTAATTAATAACAGAGAATTTTTATGCCATCCAACATTAGATCAATTGTTCTCAGAGGTGGAAAATTAATTATATAGGAATCCATAAAAGGGACATGGAGTTTGAATATGGAGTTCCAGTCTTCATTCAAATATCATCATAGCAGAGTTTAATGTGGTATAGTAATAAAGGGAATCAATGCCAAAGGTACATTGGATCCTTTTAGATCCTTAATCACATTGGATCTAGGTCCTACTATCTTTCACATCCTCCAAATATCAATCATGTTCTTGATGTTTCCATGTATTACTTTTTTAGAAGTACATAATAGATCTTTCTAATGTACTAAACATAGATGTGGTATAGTTGGAAGATGATCAATCTTTTATGAAGAGTTTCCTGTCATGATTTTTTACCAGATAGATAGGGTTATATGCCACTTGATAAACCACCTTTTCAATGTTTTTTGTGGGAACCATATGTATGATTAAGCGACTTGGGAGGAGGGGGGTGGATGAAGGAGAATTACCTTCACCTGTATATCTAAAAAAAATTACAAGGGTTAAATATTAAATAGAGGGAAGAATTTAATGACCCAAAAAAAATTCAATGGATTTACCCCTTGTAATAGTAATTTCAAACAGCATAGTAATCATATAATCACATATATATCATAAATAAATTATAAAAGAAGAAATAGTGAAATCAGATGTATTTTTTATGTATAAAAAATAATGATGAAATAATAAATTGACATTATAAATAGTACTATGACCCAAATGAATTGTAAATAGGCCAAAAAAATAGTAAACTCACCCATGAATGTATAAAAAAGATATAGGTTTCATATAAATGAAATAATGATATAATTATATCCCAGTCTATGTAAATAAATTTTTTATAATTTAGTTGTTAATTGTTGTTAATTTTAAAAGTCATAGTTATTTAATTTAAATTTTATGACAATTTTAATAATTTAAATTTATAATTATTTTCCTATAATATATTTATAAATTAATATTTAAATATAATATGATTTTATGATATTTTTACAAGACCTTAATAAATTTGTATTAGTTTTACCAAATCTTGTATAATTTTGAAATATATATTTTCCATGTTAATGATGATTATAATAAAAAATTAATTTTCCAAATATATAGAATTTTCATAATAAAATAGTTTCAATTTTTTAATTTTACATGTGAGAAAAATTAATATAAATAATTTTTTGAATTCTTATAAAATAATCAAAATTCTGATGAATTGTAAATTATGATAATTTCTCTTTAATAATAAATACATTTATTATGGAGTCATAGATGATGTAAGATTATGTATGGCCAAAATATATAATAATCATACATTATTATAAAATATTATGTGATAATTATCAAACTATTAATATACATGAGCCAAAATATAAATTAATGAATGTAATATTGAGAAAACACCCCTCTCCTCCACTATAAATACCACTCATAACGCCCTTTTCTCCACACACCTCTCAAGATTTGTGCCTATGCTAAATTCTGATGAGACATTTTCCCTTGCCACTTAGCCACATCTTGGAGCTCTTGGTCTAATAAAAACACCAAGCATAGGTTCAATGATAATGATCTCAAGTGGAGAATTCAAGAGGTAATTATACTCTCATTTTCTATTAATTTCCTTTAAATTTAATTTATTTTGTTATTATATAATGACACACCTTCATCAATATGGAATAAAACTCTAGTATGCCTGATATAGTAGAATTATATATATATATATATATATATTTGTGAATTTTTTTTATTAAACTCTTCCAAGTAATTGATTTATTATAAAAATGAAATCTTCCCCTATAGAGATTGGCAGTGTAGTCCCTAACGATGATTCTGGGATGACCCTCTATTTGGGTGGGCAAGTGTAGTCCCCAATGACCTTTTAGGCTGACCCCAATGCCATTCCGGGTAGTGTAGTCCTGGAAAACCTTCCATAGAATATGTTTGACTATGCGATACATAGGCGAGGTGAGATATGACTTACCAATATACTCATGTGAAAGAGGGTCACAATCTCCAACAAGACACATTCCAATGTTGAGATCTAAAACCATGCAGAATAGTTAGTTCCAAAAAAATATGATAGTGTAATGGTTTGGTGATTTGAGCCCCATTGAAATGTGACAACTATGATTATGATTAATGTGTTGGTCATCATAGACAAATATACCATTAAACTATTGGTTATTCATCTTATTGGGTTGAGCAGTTAGATATGGTCCCCCTTACTCTCTCATTTGGGTTTATATGATTAAGTATAAATGTATATATATATCACAATAGTAAAACCTCAATATGTCTTGGTTACACTCCATACAAGAGAGTAGAATACTTGAAAGGAATTCAAAATTATTTTCATATCCATCATCACATGGTTGGATGTGTCTGATCTCATGCTTTAGGAAGAGAAGAATCGGTGTGGGGTTCCCCTCCTCACCATTTCGAGCTCCTTGTCTTTGGATGATCATACACTCACACTCTTGATAGGTTGGTCTATAACATCCCACGTAAGTAATGAATAATTGATTTTTTATCTATTTCTATTTATGAATTAGATAGTGTTATTGAGGATTAAAATGAGAATAAATCCAATCATAAGCATGGAATACACTAATATTTATAAAAGATTGTTTTACTGCCTTTTGATGGCAAACCATTTTTAAATCAATATATTGAAAATTTTATAATATATATCTTTCAAAATAAACATATTCTATATGATTGGGACATTTAAATTTACATTGGATAAATTTTTGGTATTTTTCTGACAATGTTAATTTTTAAATAAATAGTGAAAAATACTGCATTTTACATCAAAACTGTGTTTTCATCTAATTTAATTATATGGTTATATTATATTTTTAATTGGTATTTATGTGTAATCTGAATATATTTTTACCAGTTAATCCAATGGTGGTCATTAGGATTAATTTCACTTTGGAATTGGGCATAAACTAATGCCAAACTTTGCATAGATATTGTTTCAAAAAAACCCTCTATTTGTTTTCACAACGGGAGTAGTTTTGAAATAAATTATTGAAATTTCTGTGTTTTGAATTTGGTAAAATGGATTAATTATTTGTAATCAGAAGGTCCAAATTATGTAACCATGACTCTTTTTTTTTGGACATTATGAATAGTAACGACGGTAATTATCATTAATTATCTTGATTAATGAGTAATCAGATAGTTAAGGATAATAAAATAATATCATAATAATACAAAATGACACCAACATGTGTCCTAATGCTACTAGTTGTCTAATGGCCGACCATGGGATGCCTTGTGCCAATCTTGGGGACCCCATGGAATCACTTTTGTGTGAAAATGACTTTTTATCGTTTTATTGTTAATGAAAGTTAAATATAACAAAGAATGTATCACCTGAGTAAAACATATTTAATTTTGTCTAAATAAATGATATTTTGGACTATAAATATTCATTGGAAATATAAAAATATTTCCTACATTATAGTATTTTTTTCATAATTTTTAGACATTAAATAAATTAAATTATTTATGACATCATGATGTTGCAACAATTATCTCATTAATAAAGGATTTAAATAAAATGAAAAGATAATGTTAAAACTATAAAATAAACTTGTCAAAGAACTAGTGGATGAGTATATTTTGAACCCTTATCACTTTATCCTCGAAATACATCAATGTGGGTCCTTTAAAATATGAAACTCATTTGAAAATAACGTAACATTTTGTAACTTTCCAAGAGTTCCGCTCCTCTCCTCTTATAAAAGGCCCCCACCTCTACCTCATTACCCACACCTATCAAGCCTTTGGATCATCCAACCAATACCCATTGTGTATCTCCACATCCCTATCTAACCTCTAGAAGCCTCACTTTGGCAGAAGTCTTCCCAAGGAAGCCTTTGAGGTCAAATCAAAAATAGTTACCCGATTTAAATGTAGTGTCTTCTATTGTGTTCTTATGTTTTATTTTGCTTCTCCAACCACCTAAACTCTTTTTATTTATTTCTTTTCTAACAACACCAGTATCTTCCATATACCAGGATGTTGTTATAATAAAGATTCGAGCTACACTTACACACACCTACATCTTATGGTTAAAGAACATAGTGTTTTCGTGGATGGAGAATTTCTGCCTCACGAAACGATGATTGTTCAATATTCTTTTAACACCTTCCAAGGTGGCCATTAAGATGAAACTATATTTATAAATGATATATAATATGGTTATGTTTTACTTAAGCTTATATATTTTTCATTTATGTCATACAGTTATGGTTTCCATTATGGGTAAACGTGATATCTTCATTTTTGGTACTGCGGACTACCACCCCCTCAAAGTGATTTGATTCGTTAATGCCATATGTGGGACGTATAAAGGATGTAATTAATGGTATTATATTTGATATTATAATGGAATTATAATATACCTTTATATCATTATGATTCCATTCCATAAAATATGAAATAGAAATGAAAGTAGCGTTCATGCATACGTACGGCTTACCGTCTCCATGAACAGTGCATTTCATTTCTTACCTCTAAACAATATGTAATATTATAAATTCATGTATATAATGGATATATATGATATATATGAAATATACATCATGAGTATAACTCTAGATATAATGGATACATGAACAACTTGTAATTATAAAGAGTTTATTTTTGACTCAAGTACCAATGATCGTAAAAATGACTGTTATTAACTTAAATAATTACATAGTGTTCATGACATGGAAATAAGTGATATAAAAGGAATAATTAGCATGAAACTGGTTCTAAACAAGTATAAATTAACACAATTTTATTATTCAGGAGATTAAAGAATGATCAAGTCAAGTCCGATACATGGTATGAGACTTCATCTCAATCTCCTTTCATTGAGGCATATTTTGTTTTATACACAACCTTCTATTATACAGCGTATAAACCCCATTGACTTTTACATTTATCCAAAAGGAATCGTTTTTATATGAAGCATTTTACTAAATGATAGAAGGGAATGTTTTTGTCGTACGTATGTGGCGACAACGACTTCTCCGCTTCCGTGACCATTTTTTAAATTTCGGCTTCCTCTACAAGCCATACCTTTTCTTTAAATGAATAATAAATACCATGTTTTACATATCCTTTATTTTGGAATTGAAAATGGTTTTCATAATGTTTTTATATCAATATGTTGTATTGATATCTTGTGATTGAAAAATGGAAATGTTATGTTTCCTTTATGCATGTTTTATGTGATAAGATTATGTTATGGTTCTTGGGAATTATTATGATGAAGGGTGGTTCCGTGATAAACTAATGGCAGGTGAGCCCGATATAGCTCTCCAATGCATTGGGTAACGCGAAAGAGTTAAACATTAAGGTTTCTCCGAAGAGATTTATGGAATATAATGTGATGGGTATTCCAAACGTAACCTAGAGGGTTACTCCCTACGTAAGAATGTTATGAATGCCTCAAGATACCTTTATGTCTTATGATTTCTATGATTTATTCATGATTTGAGGAGGTATGTTAATGTTATTATGTTTTATGAGTAAAGTATGATTTCATTGATTCTTTTTTATACATGTACACATGTTTCCTTTGTATATTTTTATATCCCATACTGATCATTTTATGCTCATCCCATGTTTTTGAAATGTTTTTCACATGTCAAGGGAAAGGTACATGATGTGATGATAATGTTATAGAAGTGTCAAGAAATAATCCATGTTTTGTTTTAAATATATTTCTGTTGATGGGAAAAATTGAATACTATATTTTATTGTAACCACTTTGTTTATATGTGGGATGTAAATCATGTTTTATGATCTAATTTGCTAAAACTATAAACCTGAAAAGATCCTCAATGTGAATTATTCATTTAATCCAAGATTATGTGATGTTTAAGGATGGGGCCTTATAGTTTGTATCATAGGTCGGTTTAGATAACTTTAGGAGTAAGAATTATATTAAATGATTATCCAAAAATATTGTTTTTATGGTCAAATTGAAATGATATAGCATTTGAAGATTACCATGTTACTTCATCTAAGACATGTTTGTTAAGAATGGTTTTTCATAGAGGAAATAGTGAAGATTTTCTAGGAAGGCATAATGAGGGAAATGACCTTCCAAATCAGAATCCTGAGATGGTCAGAGTCAGAATTGAACAGTTTGTTGTAGTGATGGCTCAGTTGATTCAGGTGATAAATGGTGGTTGTTTTTATTGATGATATTTTTTTGTTTTCTAAAAGTAAAGAGGAGCATGAATGTCATATAAGGATTATTTTGCAAACCTTGAATGAAAAGAAATTGTATGGGAAATTCAGCAGGTTTGAGTTTTGGTTGCAACAAATTTCTTTCCTTGGTCATATTGTTTATAAAGATGGGATAATTGTTGATCTTCCAAAAACAAAGGTTGTGGATGAATGGCCAAGACCCACAAATTTAACGGATATTTGTAGTTTCCTTCGTTTGGCAGGCTTTTACCGAAGGTTGGTTAGAAATGTTTCATGGTTATCTAGTCCAATGACTAAGCTAACTCATAATGATGTTACGTTTATCTGGACAAAAGAATGTGATGATTGTTTTCAAGAGTTTAAAAGAATATTGGTGAATGCTCTAGTTTTGGCACTACCTTCCAGGAATGGATAGTTTGTTATCTACAGTGACACTTCATTGAAAGGACTTGGTTGCATCCTAATAGAGAATGATCAGGTAATTTCTTATTCTTCACGTCAGTTGAAAACTCATGACGTAAATTATCCTACACATGATTTGAAATTAGCTGCTGTTTTTTTCACTTTAACAATTTGGAGGAATCATTTTTATGTATTAAACTGTGAAATATATACTGATCACAAAAGTTTAAAGTATATATTCACTCAGAACGAATTTAAAATGAGATAGAGGAGATGGCTAGAATTAATCAAGGATTATGATTTTACAATTCATTACCATCCGGGAAAAACAAATAAAGTGGCTGATACTTTGAGTCAAAAAAGAAATGCTTCATTAACAATGTTGCGTTTGGAACGTGATCCTTTGGTTAAGGATTTGATGAACATTGACATAGATGTTGTTTGTGTAGGATGTCCTTCTGTTTTGTTTCAGGTATCAGTGAAATATTATCTATTAGACTGAATCAAGCAAGCACAAAAGCAAGACAGTGAGTTGCAGAAAAAGGTAGAGTTGGTTCAGAAATGTAATTTGCCTGAATTCAACATTGATAATGATTGTGTTTTTAGATTTGAGAAGAGATTTTGTGTTCCTTGTGATTCGCAGTTGAAGAGATAGTTGTTATGTGAAGCTCATAGTTCTCTATTTTCAGTTCATCCTAGCAGTACTAAGATGTACAGAGATCTTCGGGAGTATTATTGGTGGGATGGAATGAAAAGAGATATTGCTGATTTTACTGTGATGTGTTCAACATGTCAATAGGTTAAAGTAGAGCGGCAATTACCGAAAGGGATTCTTCAGCCTTTACCAGTTCCAGAGTAGAAATGGGAGAATACATCCATGGACTTTGTCGTGGGATTACCGAAGACATCTCGAGGTAATAATGCAATCTGGGTTATTATTGATCGCTTGACTAAATCTGCTCATTTCCTTTCTATATGAGATACTTTTTCCCAAGATCAACTTTCCCATTTGTACCTTAAAGAGATAGTCAGGTTTCATGGAGTTCCTCTCTCCATTGTATCTGATCGTGATCCCAGGTTTACTTCTAACTTTTGGAAATGCCTTCAGAAGTCGTTGGTTATTGAATTAAATTTTAGTACAGATTTTCATCCTCAATCAGATTGGCAATCAGAATGAACAATTCAGACTTTGGAAGATATGCTATATGCATGTTCTATGGATTATCAGGGTTGTTGGGACCAACATCTTTCATTGGTTGAATTTTCATATAATAACATTTTTCATTCAGTATACAGATGGAACCATTTGAGGTGTTATATGAGAAGCAGTGTCGAACTCCACCTTTCTGGGATGAAGTCCGTGAAATGATGTTGATGGGACTGGAATTGGTAGAAGATTTGTCAGAAAAAGTTTAGTTTATTTAGAAACACATGAGAACAGCTCAAAGCAGGCAGAAGTGTTATGCGGATAACCGGAGGAATGATATATCTTTCGAGGTAAGTGATCATGTTTTTCTCAAATTTTTACCACGGAAATGTGTGATGCGGTTTGGTAAGAAAGGAAAGTCGAGTCCAAGGTTCATTGGACAATATAAAATTTTGGAGAGAGTTGTATCAGTTTCTTACCGAGTGGCTTTACCTTCGAGTTTATCTCAGGTACACAATGATTTTTATGTTTTAATGTTGAGAAAGTATATGCCAGATCCATCTCATGTTTTGAGCCCAGAGGTAGTTCAATTGGAAAAGAATCTCTCTTATGAAGAACAACCAGTTCAGATTCTTGATCACAGGGAGTAAGAGTTTTGGAATAAGGTGATTCATTATGTAATGGTTTTTTGGAAAAACCACATGATTGAAGATGCAACATGAGAATCTGAAAATGCAATGAGGGATAAATACCCCCACTCATTCGATAAGTAAATAAATTGTGGGGATTAAATTTTCTAAAGGGGGGAAGGATGTAACATCCCAAGTAATTAATGAATAATATATAGTTTTATCTATATCTATTTATGAATTATATAGTGTTTTAGAGGCTTAAAATGAGAATAAATCCAATCTTAAGCATGGAATACACTAATATTTTTAAAAGATTGTTTTACTGCCTTTTGATGGAAAACCATTTTTAAATAAAACTATTGAAAATTTTATAATCTATATTTGTAAAAATAAACATATTATTAGTGATTGGGACCTTGAAATTTACATTTGATAAATTTTTGGTATTTTTCTGACAATGTTCATTTTTAATGAATAGTGAAAAATACTGCATTTTACATCAAAATTTCATTTTCATCTAATTTTATTATATGGTTATATTTTTTTTAATCGTCCTTAAAGTGTAATCAAAATATATTTTTACCATTTAATCCAATGGTGGTCATTAGGATTAATTTCACTTTGTAATTGGGCATAAACTAATACCAAACTTTTCATAGATATTGTTTCAAAAAAACCCGCTATTTGTTTTGAACAAGGGAATTATTTTTAAATAAATTATTGTATTTTCTATGTTTGGAATTTGGTAAAATGGATTACATATTTGGAATCAGAAGGTCCAAATTATGTAACCAAGGAACATTTTTTGGACATTATGAATAGTAACGACAGTAATTATCTTTAATTATCTTGATTAATGAGTAATCTGGTAGTTAATGATAATAAAATAATATCATAATAATAAATAATGACATCGAAATGTGTTCTAATGCTACCGGTTGTCTAATGGTCGATCATTAGATTCCTTGTGCCAAACATGGGGAACCTATGGAATCATTTTTGTGTGAAAATGACTTTTTATCTTTTTATTGTTAAAGAAAGTTAAATATAACAAAGAATGTATCACCTAAGTAAAAAATATTTAATTTTGTCCACATAATTGATAGTTTGGAATATAAATATTCATTGTAAATCTAAAAAGATTTCCTACATCGTAGTTGTTTTTTCATAATTTTTAGACATTAAATAAATTAAATTATTTATGACATCATGATGATGCAACGATTACCTCATTAATAATGGATTTAAATAAAATGAAAAGATAATGTTAAAACGATAACATACACTTGTCAAAGTCCTAGTGGATGAGTATATTTCGAACCCTTATCACCTTATCCTAGAAATACATCAATGTTGGATGTTTAAAATCGAAAACTCATTTGAAAATAAACTATCATTTTGTAACTTTCCTAGAGTGCCCCTCCTCTCCTCTTATAAAAGGCCCCCACCTATACCTCTATACCCACACCTCTCAAGACATTTGCTCAGCCACCCCCTACCCATTTTGTCTCTACACATCCCCCTATAACTACTAGAACCCTCACTTTGGGATGAAGTCTTCCCAAGGAAGCCTTTGAACTCAAATCAAAAAGAGTTACCTGATTTAAAGGTAGTGTCTTCTATTCTGTTCTTATGTTTTATTTTGCTTCTCCAACCACCAAAACTCATTTTATTTATTTCTTTTTTAACAAAAAAAGTATCATCCTTATACTAGGATGTTGTTATAAGAAGTATTGGAGATACACTTACACACACCTACATCTAATGGTTAATGAACATACTGTTTCAGTGGATGGTGAATTACTGCCTCACGAAACGATGATTGTTCAATATTCATTTAACACCTTCAAAGGTGGGAATTAAGATGACACTATATTTATATATGACATATAATATGATTATGTTTTACTTAAGCTTCTGTATTTTTCATTTTTGGCATACCTTTATGGTTTCCATTATGGGTAAACGCGATATCTTCATTTTTGGAAGTGCGGACTACCGCCCCCTCAAATTGATTTGATACGTTAATGCCATATGTGGGACATATAAAGGATGTAATTAATGGTATTATATATAATATTATACTGGAATTATAATATAACATTATATCATTATGATTCCATTCCATAAAATACGAAATAGAAATGAAACTAGCGTTCATGCGTACGTTCGACTTACCGTCTCCATGAATGGTGCATTTTATTTCTTACCTCTAAACGTTATGTAATATTATAAATGCATGTATATACTGGATATATATGATATATATGATATCTACATAATGAGTATAACTCGGGATATAATGGATACATGAAAAACTTGTAATTATAAAGAGTTTATTTTTTACTCAAGTACCAATGATCGTTAAAACGAGTGTTATTAACTTAAATAATTACATAGTGTTCCTGACTTGGAAATAAGTGATATAAAAGGAATAATGAACTTTAAAAAGGTTCTTAAACAAGTATAAATTAACTCAAGTTTATTATTCATGATATTAAAGAACGATCAGGTCATGTCGGATATGAGCTATGGGACTTCGTCCCAATCTCCTTTCATTGATGCATATTTTGTTTTATACACATCCTTATTTTATACAGTGTATAAACCCCTTTGACTTTTATGTTTATCCAAGAATAATATTTTTTATATGAAGCATTTTACTAAACAAAAAAAGGGAATGTTATTGTCGTACGTATGTGGTGACAACGACTTCTCCGTCACTGTGACCATTATTTAAGTTTCAGCTTCCTCTACCAGCCATACCTTTTTTTTAAAAGAAAAATATATACCATGTTTTAATTTTCTTTTATTTTGGTATTGAAAATGGTTTTCATAATGTTTTTATATCAATGTGTTGTATTTATATCTTGTGATTGAAAAGTGGAAACTTTATGTTTCCTTTATGCATGTTTTATGTGATACAATTATGTTATGGTTCTAGGGAATTATTATGAAGACGGGTCGTTCCATGATAATCTATGGGCGGGTGAGCCCGATATAGCTCTCCAATGCATTGGGTAACACGAAGGAGTTAAACGTTAAGGTTTCTCTGAATAGATTTAGGGAATATACTATGATGAGTATTCCAAACGTAACCAAGAGGGTTACTCCCTACGTAAGAATGTTATGAATGCCTCAAGTTACCTTTATGTCTTATGATTTCTATGATTTATTCATGTTTTGATGAGGTTTGTTAAAGTGCTTATGTTTTATGAGAAGTGTATGATTTCATTGATTCTTATGTATTCATGTACTAATGTTTCCTTTCCATATTTTTATATCCCTTACTGCGCTTTTTATGCTCATCCCAAGTTTTTGAAATGTTTTGCATAGGTTAAGGGAAAGGTACATGATGTGACGATAATGTTAAGAATGTGTCAAGAAAGAATCCATGTTTTATTTTAAATATATTTCCATTTATGGGAAAAAATTAATACTATATTTTATTGTAACCACTTTGTTTAAATGTGGGATGTAATGAAAGTTTTATGATGTAATAATCTAAAACTCTAAACCTAAAAAGATCCTCAAGGTGTATTCTTGAAATATCTCAAGACTATGTAATGTTTAAGGCTGGGGCCTTATATGATCTGTACTCTTTTAGTTGAATTTTACTCAACTCCCTCTATTTACTTTTACAATACATTATCCTACTTAATTATACTCATTGCTTGTATCTCTTATTTCCCCTATCTTATTTTTTGGGGAATTCTACTGGGTATGTATATCGTCACCCCTAATGGGAATTTCCCAACATGTGTCATGTATTTTTCATATGGTAGGCATGTAAACCATCACTCCATAGGGTCATACAGGTAATGGATTTTTGGACCCTATACGGTGGTCATATATGGGATACAAGAGTTGGCTTCTTTTAGCAGATACACTTTTATAATTTTCATTATTTTGGGACAGGAATTTGGTTTCGGTGTGATTTTTCACCATTGATTTCATTATTCACTTCAATTGTCTTGTACCATCTAGTGGATCACCCATGATTAGTTTCCTGTATACAATTTCTCATTTTTTTTACTTTTCCTTTGCACTTTTTCATTGAGTTGGCTTCCTGCATGTGTATAGGTATTTAAGAAATGGCCTCCCCCGGTATGTTGTTCCTTCGATGCCTGTCTCCAACCCTTGTCATGTGGTGGATGGATTGGGGTAATTGTGGCTCGATCCCCAACAAGGGTTGGATCGTGATAGTGTCTATTAAAAATCTCTCTATGCTTTGTAACTAACTTATACACATAATTCTAAATGATAGAACAAAATGATTTTTATAATGAAAAAACAGCCAAAATTCACCTTAAACGGTAATCATAATCATGTATAAAATGTTTTATACACATTTCAAATAAAAAATTGATTATAATATCATTAAAAATTCTGGAATTTCATTAATATCATATAATAACAATTCTGTATATTGATCATCACTTTACACGAACGTCCATTCATTTATAAAAGCAACCCAATCATGAAAACCATAAAAACAAATGTTGTAAACAATGAAATTAAACACCATTACTCATAAAAAATAACATAAATGTACTTAATAAAACTATAATTAATCAAATTAATGTATAAAAGGATACTTTCTTGTTAATTACTAAATCTAATTATATTATAAAATACATTAATGTGATGAAAGCATTCATCCAAAATGTAAGGGGAAATCATAAACCTAACTCAAATTATTTGTGTTTTGCCTCTTTCACCCCATTTTTAGAATAAATATTCATTAAATATCATTTAATCATAATTGTATTTATTTTTATGGAATATAATTATTTTCTATATGAGTTTTTGAAAAACAAAATTTTTCCCAAAAAAACTTTCTTTAAAATAAAACCAGTCACTTTTCAGGATTGTTTCTTCTTCACTCAAGGTTGATGATTCTAATATTAGGTATGTTTTCCCTCATAAATTTGGGAAACCGATGTTTTTGAATATATTCATTATAAAATAAAACAAATTCATTTCCATGGTTTATTATATATTCCTTTATTGATATATGTTCATTGTTTCATGTATGATAATGTAAATGTTGTGACGTGATAGGTGACCTCAAAATTATATAGTGCAATGTTATTGTAATTCTGTGATGGTTTGTAACTAGAATTATATAGTGATCCAAGGAATTTTTATTCGATGAACCTCATGAGATTAGGTGAAATATGAATGAACATGATTCTATCTTTGTTCACAACTACATGTGATAGTTCACAACTAAGACATGATGTTCCATTTTTATTCATATCATCATTCGATGGCTTTTTTTAATGATTCCTCTCATGATTATGATCATATGTCTCTGTCATGATTTTTCTCACCCTGTATTATATTGTTTCATGTACTCATCTATTCTCTTACTAAGAGTTTAGCTGACCCTTTATTATGTATATCCTCAGGTGGCTACATGTACTAATTATAATTCAATGTCCAATAACAATCCAAATAATAAGGAATTAAATAATTTTTTATGTTTTAATTTGTAAATTTTGTGTACATTCAAAATTTTTAGATGTAAAAAATCTTTTCAATCATAGATTTGAAATAATTTATGTTCTGTTATTATAAATTGATGTAATAAAAATTTATGAAAAGAAGGGTCCCTATATAATCCATTGGAACATGTGAGGAAAAGTGTATGAGACATATAAGGTACACTTTAGGTTTTATCATCCAACCTGAATGATCTCATGTAAACTATTTAGTGGAATAAAACAATATCTCCAATGGGTTTTATGTATAAACTTATTTAGAGATTATGTATCTATTATTTTATTTTCAATTAAAGAATATATAGGGGTTTCCGTTAAAAATAAATAGTGTATTTTTAAAAATAACAAGTAGATGGATTTCATTAAGAAATTTAAAAACCATAGAGAGGATAAGATGATAATTCATTTATGATCGAATTTTGGGAATAACCATGGATTATACATTATTAGGGGGCCTAGTAAATGGTTTATTTATTAAGGTAATTTCATTTGGAATATTATTACCAAAATGATGGAAAAAAGATATTAATGGTGTGAATATAATGAATGATGTATAGAAGGAAGAAGAAAATAATTAAAAATTAAATTTTAATGAGAATGTTAAATATGATACGTAGTTCCCAATAATAATGGTTATTGATGATAATTAACTTCAGAAAACAACATATGTTGATTGATAATATAAATTCCCAAGCAATCACAGTTTCTAAGGAGGGGTGTGATAACTACGTGGTGAAAGGTACACTTACAATTAATTTTCTATCTAATATATACTTACTATACTATAAATATAACGATTATTTCCAATCTAAATATTTTATAAGTGAATAAAATTTTGACCATGAAAATCAATGTGGAATTAGATTGAAAATACTTTTGGGTATAATAATCACCTCTCATATAAATGATTTGTCTTCAGTTTACATTGGAGGGAACATGAATCCAAAAAAAATATTATCATTAATCCCCTAGTGTAATTTCATTCCATCTTATCAGTGTGCTGAATTTATATAAAAAAATTCCTTATCATTTCCTTATAAAGGGATTTCATGCTTGATATAAAAGACCAAAAAGTGATTGTCTATCAACATTACAGTAAGTACAAACTTCTTATATGGATTACATAAATTCTTTTGATCATAATTACCAATCAGAAGGGTTTTTTATCTCAAATGTTTTGGGGGACACTAGAAATTGATGACATTCATATTGTTCTTGAAATTTTTATGACTTCCATGAATAATTCCCTAATTTTTAACCAAAACAAGAAGTTGGGATGTCAATAAAACTCTCACATGTTGACACACCAAATTTCAATTAATCCAATTAAAATGGCTTCAATTGAGTTCTAATATAGCCATGTGTTCTACCGTAGGGTGAACCTATTCATTTTGTTAAAAAGAATGTTCAATAAATGCATCTCTACATTGAATATCAAAACAAAAAAAAACAACAATTAATAAAAAAATATCCCCTTCAACATATTGATGTCTTTTTCGATAAATGTTATGAAGGTAACTATTTTCCATGATTGACCTTAATTTAAGATATTACTAAATCATTATCAATAATGATGATGTACCAATGAATACTTTTTGTACAATGGATGGGAACTATTAATATTGATTGATTTCATTTTGTCTTACTAATTTCCCTATCATAATCATCGATATAATAAATACATTATCATGAGATTTACTTGATCAGATTGTGTTATTCATTATAGGTCATATTATAATCTATATGAAGAGTAAATAAGAACACTACAATCAATTGATAATTGTAAAAAAGATCCTATGAAAATACTATACGAACAATTTATACAATTCTAATTTTAGAAACAATAGGATAAATATTTTGTCATATATTCTCAATAGAAGATATTTTAGTTGATCCATTAATGATTAATTATAATTAATTATAGTACATAACAAAAATAGTTACTGAGAACTATAGAGTTCATTATTTATCTAGAAATTATCAATGGTTTTGTGGTAATTTATCCCAATAATATTTTCCTCTAACAAATTTAATTTTAAAGAGATTAATGTTCCACTAGGTAGTTGAATGTGATGAAAATTTCAATGAACTAACAAGAATATTAGTTAGAATTATTGTTATTACATTACCCTATAGTGGATAAGGGTTTCTTATCACTAGTGATGAATCAAAAAATGGAATATGAAGTGTTCTATTATATAATGATATTTAATAAATCATGCCTCCTGAAAATTAAATTTTCATGAAAAGATTTAACCAAATCATGATATAGTCTAATAATTGGAACCATTTTAATTAATTATATAGAGGAATTATCTTAATGAATAAAAGTGTGACATATATAATTTTAATAAATGTTCAAAGTATATATTCGCATAGAAGGACTTAAACATTAATCAAATATTGAGGTTAATGGTAATTAATGATTAGGTATTTTCAATACATTACCACCATATTAAACAGAATTAGTTGGATGATTCTATAATTCAAAATAATCACGCTAGATTATCAATTATGAGGATAAAAAGATACAATATTTTTGGATTTGAAACATACAAATATGATAATCATTAAAGAGGGGAAAAATCCTATATTTCTCAATTTAGTGATCAACTATATATCCATGTGATGATTAAAAGGGAACAGAAGGAAGATATAATGATAAATTAGATGGATATAAATGTTCTTAATTTTATCCATTTACAAAATGGAAAGAAAAAGATTAGTAAATGATTATTAATTCACTCAATACCTGATTTGAAGAAGGGGTTGTGAGAGATATCTCACAGTTAATTATTTTAAATTCATCCTGTTTGTAAAATGTTTTATAGATATTTTCATGAATATTTTAATTATTATTGATGAGGATGGATATCATTGAGTTTGTATCTCTATGCATGGTATATAAAAAATTTATAGATGAATTTTTTTTAATAAGGGTATTTTTCATCAATTACCCATATCAAAATGAAAAATGGAAAACAACCACATGGATTTTATCATTGGTTTCAAAAAACCAGTAATGAGAAAACTTGTATTTGGATTATAGTTGATCATCTTATTAACTCAAAAAAATCATTTCTATCAGAAAATATATTTTAATATATCATATTTCCAGTATATTCCTTATGGATGTGGTAATTTTTAATGTAGTAACACATTTAATTCAATTTAATCAAGATCAAAGAATAAATTCAATGTTACGATGATGTCATTTGTGAGATCTTGATACAATATTGATTTTCAGAACAGCATATCATCCCCAGACATCTGGTCATCCTAATAGAAAAATTTAAACCATAAAGGATATGTTATGATTCTTTTATTTAGATTTCAATGGTGTCTAGGATCGAAATAACAATGTAGATTATTTTTCAAAGAATGAAAATTTTAATTAAATCAATTATATGTCTCCTTAGGAGCCTATATATGAAAATAAACTTTGATCTCTGACACACATGAATGAATATGGTGAATAAAATCTAGTGTTACCTACAATAACTATGAATTTTCCAGATCATTTTAAAAGGAATTAGTAAAAATCGCTACTGATCATAGTGGAAAAACAATTTATTCTTATAGTAACTGGAATGATATATAATTTAATATTTTTGATATGGGATTTCCATTATTATTTAAATAGATGAAGTTTTATGATATTTTAGATGAATTAGAAACTCATCCAAATAAATATAGGACGCTTTGATATTAATAATAGTATCAACATGTTATCATTTCACTTGAATGATACACCAAACCTCATACAAGTCCAGAATGTGTTCCACACATCTATCATGAGGAGGTAAATTATTACACTCCACATGTAATCAACTCATGGGTCATATATCTAGTGCCAGATCATTCAGATGAGGATCTACCGGTGGGGATTAATGATTGTGAAAAAAATGTTACGTAAAACAAGTCCAGTCATATAATAAATATTTTATTAGGGATCCTACTAGGTATATGAAGCTACGTGTGAAAATAAGGATATGATGAGGTATATGTGTCATCATTTTTTTATAAAAGGGATGAATTTAAAGTTTAAAATGAATTTTATGGTCGGTAAAATGTGACAACTCAAGTTTTTATTAGTTAATAATTTACAAAAAAACTATATACATTAATATATTGAGTTAATGAAACTTGAATTTACTCATTCATCATAAAAAACCAATTTCAATGTGTGCTACACGTATCATTGTATTTTGTAGCACTACATACACCAATTATTTTGAATTTTTATGAATATATTTAATAAAACAAAAAAATTATAAAATCTCTAGTAAACATAGTTATATTTATCGTAATCAGTAACTTTTATATATATATTTAATAATGGATTTCTAAAATTAGATAATATTAATAAAAATTAATATTTTTTTAGTAAATTTATTAAATATTTTAAAAATAATACTTTCTTGCTAAATTTTGTTTTTTTATCATTATAAAAATTTATAAAATTATTTTTGATTAATTTTTTAAAATTAATTTGATAAAAAATAAATTCAAATTTTATCTATGAATGAAAAAAACTTTGGGAGATTTTAAAGTAATTTTTTTAAATAATAATTTGATGTTGTATAGGTAATAATAATAATTTTTAATTTAAAATTATTTATATGAATATTTTATTAATGAAGTTGAAATATATTTTAAATGGTTTAAATGCATCATTAGTTCCCTTAAATGAATATTATATTTTTATTAGAAGTAAAACTATTTTATAAATTATATCATTTTGTAATTCAAAACATGAAAATTCATAATAATTGAGGGATTAATTTTCAATTATGCTAATGAAATTTATTAAATTGGATTAAATATTATGAATTATAATAATATATAATCTTAAATAAAAAAATATAAATTTTGGCCATCATTTATAATGAATGTAGTAATATATAGTTAACACTATTAAGGTAAAAAAGGGTTATAAAGTGGTTACAAAAATGTAAGTGTAAAAATAACATATAATCAAGTATAATGACATTTTTTAAAAAAATTATATATAATTACACATATAATGTTCAATAATGGTTTATTTTAACCCTTCCAAAATATGAAAAATCTAGTAGCACTCAATTATATACAATATATCAATGTGTCGTCTCCCCAACTTATAAAAGAACACCCCCTCTCTCTTCTTATTCACAACAAAAAAAATCGATCGAGAAATAAATTTACAACAAATTCCCAAAAATAACCTCCTCAAATAATAACACTATTATTTGGGGAATAAAGATATCATATGAATTATTTTAGTTCTTATATAATGATGACACCCAAAAAAGATGTAATGACCATTAATTATAAATTTCTTACTTCATTATTCACCCCATTAAATTATTATTCAATCTTTATTTAATTATGAAGAAAATATTATACTTATAATGACATATCGTTATGTAATTTTTCTGAAATAAAATTGTCCCCATATTCATAAAAGTTGTTAAAAATCATCGTTCGAGTGTACGAAAGACAACGAAATCATGAATAAATGTCATTTTTAATTCAATTACAAAAACACAGGGTTAGGGAAAATGATTGATTTATAGTTTATTTAAGATATTTATGATATTTATGATGTAATTCAAACTCTAATATAATGATATTAAACATTTATTCATACTCCACATTTTATGGGAATACGATAATGACAATGGTATATATGGTGGACTACATCCTCTTGAAGTGATGTTATTTGGTCAACAATTACATGAAATGTATTAACTAATGGATTTGATAAAATTATTTGATATAAATAATACTAAAATTCTTCTTGATTGAAAATAAATTTCCTCAAATTGTTTCCTGTTAAAACTAAAAAAATAAAAACAATAAAATAGTGTCCAAGCTTATGTACGACATACTATATCAATGAATAGTGTATTTCTTTTCCTAACACTATGTTATAGGTTACAAAATTAATAAATGTATAATCATTATACTATATATTTATATCAAATTTTCATAGTGGAAATTATGGAACCATGATAAATTAAATTTGATGAAAATTTAACAAAACAAAAATGTATGCGAAAAACAAATTATTCATTATAAGAAATGTATATATAACAATTGATTTATTAATAAATGTGTTATTAAATATCCTGTAAAATTCATATATGGTATGAAATATGTTAACATTTTAGTCTAATATAAGTATAATAACTTTATATTTATTGTGCATGAGTTCTAAACAAATCTGATGGAAGTCAAGACTAATTTTAATGGATTTTTGTCTCAATATGCCCTCTTTGAGATGCATGATTTGATATAAAACTATATTAGATCATGATGTACATATAACATAATTTTTAAATGTAATTTATGGAATTTATTTATCCATATGATCTTTTAGGATTCATTTTTGTATTATATCATGTGGCTTATGATTCAACATTAATAATGTTGTAGTGAAATTATGTTATAATCTCACTTGTTTATATGATTGTCGGTGAATGTGTTTCTGATGATAAAATATTATGATCCACATAAAAATAATCTATATTTATTTATTCTCATCTATTTATTCATGAAACATTCATGTAATAATATCATTTCCACTATTTTGTATATAAATATCTGGGAAGATGTTTCTAAAAAATGACATTATTTCTATTATTTTTAAGAAATATATTTTCTTCCAATACCATGATTAAAATAAATAATATATACCATTAGTCTCCAAATATTTTATAAAAGAAATTTTTACCCGTGTTTTTATATGACTGCTTACTAATCCTTGTTTTATTGCATCTTTTATATTTTTTAGTTTATATTTTAAAAACAGTGATAATTTTTTTAAATAAATGATTTTAAAATATGAATGTATATTAACATCAAGAAAAAGGATTAAATTATATTAAAAAATTATCTTACAATAAAAATTTTATGTTGGATATGACCTATAAGTGATATGATCCAAGGATACAATTCATATTATTTTTCATGATATTTTATTTGTTGATGTTAATATATCTATGATACTTTTTCTCTTCCACATGTTAGACCATGAGAAAATTCTTAAGAAACACACTTGTTTTAACAAGTTATTATATTCATTATTTCAATTACATATGTTAATATATGATTAATTTTTTTGAATCCCTTTTACATTAATGGGTTTTAATATAATGAATTATTATGGTCTATTATCCCATACAACGATCGTTTTCCTTATGTGATTGTTGGGAGCTAAATCTCCCTCTAATGAATTAGGTAATGATTTATATCTAATGAGATAGAAAATAATGAAATGTGTAATAAACCATGATTATTAAGATGTGTCTAGAATGGGGACTGAATCCAATTTAGTAGGATTTTTATAGAACATTGTGTGAACCTAGTTCAGTAAATGAAATTTTCAATTATTATGGTCTTAGAAGTAAGCATGTACTATCATTTAAATGAATATTTATGCCTATGAGTATTCCAAAAAATCTATGTCATATGATTGCTTTATTAACGCATGGATCATATTAGTTGATTCCTAGATGATTCATGTTATATAAAATACAAACCATTATTCAAAGAATCGATATTATGTTCTTTGATATGTGGGGAACATTTTTGAAATGTTACACTCATGTCCCCTACCCATATATTAAATTTATTCATTCATATCTCACCTTTTTAACCATTAATGAATATATAATATATATATTACAAATATTTCCATTACCTGGGTAATGATGAAATGTATTAGGTATTAAATATCTAAAAAGTGTGATACTTATAATGATCTTAATGGGAGATGAAGTATCCACTTCTGGACCACTCCCCTTGCTTCCATGTTTCAAAAACTACTAAACTATTATTGTCCTCAATCACATGTATATATAATGTAATGTATATTTATAAACAATAATATGTAATATAAATGTATGAAAAGTCTAGATAAATATATAATTCATATAAATTATTATAAATTCATCCAACAGACACCTATCCATAATCAAAATCGTGACACCGTCATTACTATATGGAATCCCAATCATCAGTCACGACTAAAAAAGGATAAATAATATTTCACAATTATATTTCTCTAATTAGATCTATAATATGGAAAATTAAATTTGGAAAATGTCAAAATATTTTAACAATTATAAATTAATTTTTATGAAACATGTCACCACCCCCTGCCACCATGGATTCCCATCCTGAGCTGGAAATGGTGAAAGGGAGATAATGACCCCTGAGTCTCGCCTCCAGTAGGCCCCGAGGTGGTGACTTGCACCAAGGGTATGAGTTTTCACAAATATGGGAGGCGTTGCCCTTTTTATTATTTAATATCGGGAAAAAGTACAAGTCATCAACCAAAAAGGAAAAGAACAAGTGTATATAAATAAACCAAAACAAATCCCACATGCATGTTAAAATAGTTTTCAAACAAGGTATAAATAATTCAAAGCTCAAAAGTTCATTAACAAAAGAAACAAGTGTATAGAAACTGCAACAACTCAAACTGTCTCGACTAGTAGGGTCCCACATAGCCCTGGCAGTCCTCCTTAAAACCTGAATGTTAACGTAGGGTGAGCATACAAGTATACTCAGTAGGGAAACCTAAAGATCTCGTGAACAAGTGGGGAGACATCTTAATGTCCCGTGAGAACAACAGAAGAAACCTAACATGGAAATCTATCCACCCAACCTCACCAGCCTCACTCACCAAAAACACAATCACAACAGGTAGTAGTATATAAGAACAATAGTATTGGGTACCCGGCACCATTTCCCTTTAGTTAGCTGCTCTTCCTAACAGCGAACGTCTTGAAGATGACACACTCTCCCCGCCCGCACACACTTGGGCCTCACAACCGCGTATCCTGCCCGCACACACTTGGCCCTCACAACCACATATCCCGCCTGCACACACCTAGGACTCACAACCACGTATCCCGCCCGAACACACCTTGGCCTCATCCTGAAGATTCATGGGAAACAGTAAAACCTTCCCAAAGAGTCTTCAGCTAAAACCACCCCAATCGAAACCTACCCGAAGAGTCTTGGGTGTATGTTCGCCTCAATCTATCACAGCCTAGGGAAGAAGTTGCCGGAAGGAGCAAGTAACTAAGGGGAAAAACACCCTCTCCCATGAAATGGGAGTGCTCAGCACTAAGTGCTCATCATGGGTGGGTTGCGATAAGACACAAAAAGAGAGATATATATATATATATATACCAAACACTCAGCCAAACCTATGGATTCTAACGAGAGAACATAGCACATGCCTCGTTACTGCTACTACGAAGCATGCATACCACAAACAACCCCAAACCCATTTAGGTTTTCTTGTTTCAACAGAATCAGTTTATTAGTTCCTTAACTACTGGTAAATTAACCACAACCAACCACAACAAACGTTTGTAAAATCATATCCCTACAATCCAAAAATCATGTTAGGAAAGCACAAGCACAACATGTCCCTTCCTATTAACCGTCCAACCCATTAATTATTTATCTCGTTCCATTACCATGACCCACTATTCATTAACTCTTACACTTTTTATTTATTATTAATAACCCATAGTTCATTCACATTCAAAAACATCCTTGTAGCCCCGCTGCTAACCACCATAACCACAAACACATCGAAACTCGTACATCATCACCCCTTGATTACATTTATCGTAGACATGTTGTTCACCCGATCCACAAAACCCTCAAAACACCCCCATCACGTGCCATGTATCCAAGCCAACACCCACATGTTCATTATTCCATTTTTGTTCAACCGGGGTAATCACACAAGGGTTCCAGAGTTTAAATCAGCCAACATTACGTGATTAATCAAATTTCCACATTCAACGAAGATTCCATCCACAAAAATGGTCTAGAAAGATAGGGTAACATTTAATTGTGCAAGCAAAGGCCCCCAACGACTGTGATATTCAGTAGGCATAATCCTATTCAATTCACAACATAATATCATAGGATATAAAAAGTAAACATAACAACTTCCCCATCCATGTTCTTTAACCAGTTATTATCTTCATTTATTGGTTCAACCGTTTCTCATGAAAACATGTGGATACCCACCCTACATGATGCACAATTTCGAGAGATGAAGGTAAGATCCCTACCTCAATAGGTTATGATCACAACGCTCCCCCGAATCAACATTAGAAGACGTCTGTCAGCGTCCGTCACTTTGGTTGAGTCCTTGCGAATCCTCCTTGGTTGGAAGTTGGAAATTAAAGGCCAAAGGAACGGAAAAGGATCCAAGCTCAGATGTTCTACCACGTCGTTACGATCCCGTGGCTGCTGACGGATTGTAAATCGGAGCTCGGACGAAGATGTTATAGAAGAAAAGGGGCCTTCGAGTCTCTTTGGGGAGCTATGCTCTGAGGAATGGGTAGGAGAGGAGTGAGTTGAAAAGGATGAGGGGACCCCTCCATTTATAGGTGAAAAAAACAAAAGTACACGACATGTACTTTATGGTAAACGACGTGTACTTGGCAATTTCACATGGTCACCACACGGCTTCCAACACGGCCTTCAATGCGACACAGGACCCTTGACTGGTCAACACACGACTTGAGGGTAACGCATAAGCGGGGAGGGACTACATGGCGTGTAGTTTTGGGTACACAGTGTGTACCCATTTATTTCACACTGCAAGGACACAGCTCCAACATGGCACACGACTGTTGACTGGTTAACACATGGATTGAGGGTAATACATACGCAGGGAGGGACTACACGGTTTGTAGTATTGGGTACATGGAATGTACCCATTTATTTCACACAGAAAGGACACGCCTCCAACATAGAACACGGTCGTTGACTGGTCAACACACGGCTTTAGGGTAATGCATACGCAGAGAGGGACTACATGGTGTGTAGTATTGGGTACATGGCGTGTACCCATTTTTTTCACACGGCAAGGACACGACCTTGAACACAGGGTATACCCGGAGAGGGGGTACACGACGTGTACTCACACTACATGGCGTGTAGTTTCAAAATTCTAAAATGTGTGGGAAAAGTCCATTATACCCTCCAGAACACTTCGTTACTTTTTTTTTGACAATGGAATGGGTCAGAGAGGTCCAATCCATTACAAAACATTTCATTTAAATAACACATGAAATGAAAAGAATCTTGTTATCCCACAACTCACTCATAAACTACATTTATTACATAACAAAAATGAATCATGTAAAATATGAAATTGAGTTCCTAAAATGATTTATACATTGTAAAAAAATAATTCCAGACTCTTCCATGAGTGAAAGCATAAAAAATAATATCACCACACAAAAATTGACCATAAACCAAAATAGTTACTATGTGATTGCTTTTATCTATAACGAGTTTAAATAATAATGGAAATAAAGACACACAGAAAACTACCAAATATGACTCAACAATCTGTCATGTCGCCACATCCATACCCCTTCCAAAATCACAACTCATGCATAAAATATATGGCCTTTCAGCGTATCCTAACTAGAAAAAATCATGTTTACTAAGGTACCAATTTGAGGTCGTAGTTACATATGAGTTCCAATTAGTAGGAAAACAACAATAGAATTAAATTATGTATCTAGTCTATGAAATTTTATGCATATGAATATTGAGTAATAATAATATCAAGAATAAGGGAATAGTTTTCTACTTTTTATTAATATTTTTTAATTTAACTCATAATCCCTTGAGTATTAATTGACACCCAAGGTAATAAAATTTTAATTATCCCATGTTGGGGTATAATGTCAATTTTTAATAACTTGACCTGGGTGGAACCTACAGATCACGCTTGTTGGTTCACAATATACCCTCAAGCATGTTTCCCTATACATTATATTCTGATGACTTATAGAAATGGTATAACATGAAATATTAGAAGACTATACTATCTCAAAAAAATAAAGAGAATATATATATTAAAATATAAATAGTAAAAAAAATAATAAATAATATCCAACAATGGCCATGTATCATATAATAAAATTCAATAATATTTCATCAAACCACAAACCAAAATTATAACTATGACATTCAATGTATGTGTACTTAATTTTCTGAAAACATAAAATAAATAAAAACTGATAACTCCCATTGTTTTCGTGACATCTGGATAGGTTCCTTTTTACATCCCCACTCCTAATCCCAACTCACTCGTCTACCTTATTTCCCATTCCCTTATCCTATCCTAAAAACATGGATTCTACTTTGGTATCAATCACCAACATGAGTAGGGTGCGAGAACAACTCATAAGACCACCTCCATGATTGTATCATTAAATAACCACTCTATATTAGGGTATTAAATCGTCTAAGTAATAATAAACATGTCAATAAGAAATGAGCTATTTTTTATATTGTAAAATTTTATCTGAATGCAATGGCCCTTAATTTAACTTTGACTCCCAATTCAATTATACGAGCATCTACCCATACTAGAGTTTGAAATGATAATTACTGAATTAAATCATGGAATTATTGTTTTTATTCTATTAAACTAATTCATAACGTGTATACTAGGTTAATATATTATAAATGGTTATTTATTTTAAACTGGACATATTAATGGGATATATATTGATTGATTTTACATATGTTTAATTGGTTAAAGAAAAATGTATATTATTGTGATAGGGTTGCAATGATGTTAAATTTAAATTTTGAAAATGAAATTGTACTATGTTTTATATTTGATAAAAGTCAATTTATGTTTATCCACAAATTTTTTGAATAGATGAATGGAATTGGATCTTCACTAATAGTCCATGTACTAGTTGTTTTGGTGATAGACTAATGCCTATTGTACATTTGATTTTGGTTCTATAATAGGGAACAATGTATCTAGGATTTTGGTACTCTATTGATGCTCCATGAACCCGTGATTATGGTGTTAGAGTAATGTTCTATATACCTTTGATAATGATACTAGATTTTCACTACATGAAATAATGATTGGAACCATTATTGGCACTCCGTGCTACTAAATTAAAATGTAAACTGAATGATAACGAATGAACTTGGGAATTAATGTGTTGTTCCTAAGATAAATGGTTTAGATTCGGAAACAGGACGATGTTGTTATGATTTACCAGGGTTTCATTGAGAACCCTAGGTCCCATGTGGTTAATTGATTAGTATTCAGAAAATGTGAAACATGATCAGTTCTTCTTAACTAGTTTATTATTCATTTTACTAATACATACAATAATATGGAGTATGTATTTCTTTAGACAATATTATCCGGGGACTAAAATCTCATACTCACACCCATGATGGGCCACTGACTGGTACCCGAGTAGACGTCATATTTATATGTAAGGATAATGGAAATTCAAATTTATTAGAAGGGTTAGATTGGATTTTGGAATGATCAGGGATAAGGGGATCATACATGATTTCATGATCCATTTAGAATTTTCATTATTTCGTTATTGAAGATTTATATTAATCACAAGGCACTTAAATTGTATGACATTGTCATACTTTTTATTTATTGTCACATTCTATGCATTTAGATATTAGTTTTTGATTTATGGTCCTCATTTTTTATTGTTAATTATTATCTTAAGAATTTATATATTTAATTTTTTCCATTTTTTATATTTTGATAAAGAGTGAAATGTATTCCCATTTTTCTTGTTCTTACCTCGTTGCTAGTCAGTAGCCTCTGGTGAATGGGGAGACATTCTTGAGGTCATTTGGAAAAAAAATTGAGGAACTTGTATTTGGAACCATGATCACTTTGTAATGTTATGGAATGTTTAACATATATCGGTTCCTTGAGCTGGTTCACCCCAATTCCAAAAGAATTTCTCAACATGTTCTGGATGCTTCAAATTTGTGGTTAGAATATAATATGATTCCTGTAAAAAATATAACAACTTCTTCAATAAATTATGAAAATAATGACATATCTATAGTCAATATAATAATAATGAATAAATAAGAAGGACCATACACCACATATTCAAATAGAAAATCATGTAAGGTGACTACAAAATAGTTCATTATTATCCAATGCCATTTATGTGTTGGGATATGTCTTAAAAGAAGAAATAAAGTAACATTTACAACTCCCAAATGGGTCCTGATAACATATTTTTTCCCCCCTTCAATGATCTTTACGAAATCACAACACATTCATATAACATAAATCCATTTCCCTTATCCATATCGAAAAATGCGAAATCAAATCAGGTACAAATTGAATTCCTTAGTATGGTGTGAGTACAACTATTTTGGACACTTCATATAATTTATAACAAAATATATGATATATATTATTAAATTTAGTATTATTATGATTAATAAATATTATATTATCAATTATGTGAAATAAATATTTTCAACTATAGTTTATGTCAAACATAATGTTTTTCAAAAGAGATCTTCTGTCGAGAACACACCATTTACCTCTCAATAAATGATCATGATTCTAGTATCAAGTATGATATTTCAACATTCATTTGGGAACCAATTTTTTTGAAATGTATTATTATGAAATAAAACCCATTCTTTTACATGGGTTAATACATGTTCAAGAAGGATATTTGTTCTATGTGGTATCATGATAATGTAAAGGTATTGATGTGATGAGTGTGCCCCGAAATATATAGTACAATGTAAGTTTTATATTGTGATGAGTGCACACAAAATTAAATAACACTACAATGAATTGGGTAATATGAAGAACCTCATGAGTAATGTGATGTTTGTGTGAACACTATGCAAGATGTTTTCAAAAATATGTGTGATAGTTGATCCTTAATTCATGAGGTTTCATTTTTATGCATTGCCATATCCCAAGTCGTTTCTTAATGTTTCCTCTCTTGATAATGATCATATTCCTATGTTAGGATGATACTGATTATGTTCATCCAATTTTATGTTGATTCTTGTTCTTATCTATCCACTTAATAGTATTTTAGCTATCCCCTCATTGATGTAAATCCTCAGGAGACTACTTATACATAGGAGAAATCAAGGTCCAATAAGAAGTTAGATAAGATGTAATTAAAATCATATTTATGTTTATGTTGTAAACGTTTTCCCCTAGTTTTCTAAAGTCATTAAACCATTAGATATTCAATGTGTAATTATTTTTTGTTGTTTATCATTAAAATAATGTAAAAATACAGTATGAAATGTTTTTTCATTATAGTTACATAACATATTCCATGTGAACCACTTGAGGATATATGTGTGTGATTCAATGAAGGTTATTTAATTGGTCATGTTGGAAATCGAGTATAGGTCAACCTCTATCAAATACATGATGGAAGTTAATAATCATTTAGATATGATCCTAAAATTAAGGGTAATTCCCTTGGATCATGTGATGTAGTTGACTATAAGTTTGAAAGAGAGATTGTTTTTGCATGAGAGGAAGTTGTGGTTTTAGTAACCATATCATTATTCATTATTTTATATTTTATTTCTGATAATTATTGAATGGAATATAATTTTTTGAAAATTTTCATTTCTGGATATTCAAATATATTAAGAAATGTTTTCGATATATTCCATGAGATGGTGTTAGTTTCTAATCCATGGTGAGCCGATAATTAAATTTAAAAATTTAATAAATATATTTTATATCATGAATGTGCAATTTTTTTATAAATCATTTAATATTTCCTATAATGTGTCTCTGATAAAAAATATGAGACCACGGTTGAATCCAAATCATTTTGGTACTCATGGTATAAGCAAGTGTTAGTTGGCAATGGATGTTTGGATGATGTATCTATTTACACGATCATTATATAGAGTAACTAATAAATTAATTCATTTAATCATTTGATCCCTTAAAACCAATTTACCTCTATATATATCATATTATATAGAATATATATCATTGAATGTATAACAAATGGATCATTGAGTGGTGGTTTCAATATTCTTCATTGGAGAACTGAGATAGGGCGATGACTAGATCTTAAAATGATGTTTATTGACATACAATGAATGCATCAGTTATTCCCAATCAATTGTGAATATATTCATCCACAATTATCAATATAAAATGGAGTTATTACATTTTAATTATGGTATCTTCTATCATTATTATATTTTTAAATATTGAACTAAATTTATTTTTTCTCGGTTTGGTTACTACACTCCCAATTCATGCCCCCCATTGTCAATTTAAATTCATAAATATACTTATTATCATTTATTAATCAATGATGAAACCCTATTATCCTTTCTCTGAATTAATTTTATGATAAAGATTTTAAAATTATGTTTATAACCCATATAATGGGGATTTCCCCCCATTGTTTATGCGTTCTATTTATTACCCTCTGAATTAATGGTTTATCTTTGCTGTGAGTGTTCAAACGCGATCAGACGGCCAAATTTCAAAAATATTCACATTAGATGAATGAAATGAATGTTTTGGGATCAACATGGACGCATAATGGGATTCAGGTGATGACAAACATGGATATTGGATCTTGGATGAAACAGGAATTAAAGTACGTACCTCGTTTAACATTTGGGATTTATATGGATCAATGGAATTACATTTCATGCAACCAGAGGTCTGAAATCGTTGTATATAGAAGAAAAAAATCAATATATGAAAGTAATCATCTATAAAAAACATAAGGATAACTGAATATGGAGATCATGATAATCAAACAATCTTTTGGTATAATATCAAATACACATTGTGTACTGGGGTGCACACATTCCATATAATCCCTTGTATATGGTGGTTATGGTTTCAATGTTGAGATAAATATTAAACTCCATGTGAAGCCCTCACCCACCATGTTATGTGTGGTTTGCATCCCAACATGTACATTATGAGAACACAATCATGGACAATGAAATAATCATAGATATCTCCAGGTATATTGAATGTTAAGGAACTTGGGCACAACTAGCTACCAGACAAATTACATAGTCCTAACCCAAAAACATAGTCATAGATATGGGAAAGTAATCAATCTACATCATAACTAGGTACATGGCCAGGTACACATGCACCCCAAGGAACCTAGGAAAGTCCATGATAAATTATATAAGCCATGGCGGGACAAGATATACTGTGTGGTCCCAATGTACTACATTTATGGTTACATAGACAATGATATGTTCTAAGATGAGAAACGACTATGAAACAACATGGGGTCACACACATCGTTTATAACCCATACAATACATGTAATACATTATGAAAATTATACATCTCATATATCCTTAACTTTGACTAGAATATTTTATTCATAGTAGAATGCACATAGTTTTATTCCACATTACATGTAATGGTGGACTTTCATAATTGATTTCAAGATTGTATTTGTGATGTTCCAATTGGGAAACATCATTTTTTATGGCCGTATTAAAGTAATGATCATGTTGGATCATAAAAGTGTTTAAATCGAAAAAAATCAATTTGTTGTCATTGTAAGGTTTCTGGAAAGTTAGAGATGGTAATCCCATATATCCCATGGGAATAAGTCTTATATACGTATTTTAAAGGAAGTGGAAGCACTCCCAGATCGAACCAAGATGTTGTCCCTCAATCTATAGGGTTAAAAATCCCTTATCTCACTAAGGCACTAGTCTACAACTCAATTATTAAAAGAATAAGTGGTAACCCACATGTAGGTGTGTATCCCCTATCAACATAGATGATACTCCACTATCACACAAAGATTTTGGTCCTCTATACTCATTGTCTAGGAATATGAAATACACACATATTGATGTCTCAAGTTCTCCATACGAGAATATGGTACTCCCATTTTTCCACGGTGTGGGTCAACCATATTCTTCACAAATGTATTGAGATAGAACCCCCTGCATATCCATCGGTCCACTATCTGCTGAGTGTGATCCCCAACTTCGTACTAGGATTTGGTTCCATTGTAGTATATTGATTTATCCCACTCAGGTTGTGGATGTATAAAGAGATGTAGTTCCTTGTCATGTTTCTATTTGAGTGATAGGAAAGATGTTAGGCATCATTGATGGACTTTTAGAGCTGTAGTAAATATCATTATCTTTTGATGGTATATGATATAGAGATCCCATTTATCTGTCTTCTAGTGTTCATATCTGAGAATCCATTTTCTATTTTGTTGGTTTTATTTTCCCCCATCATTGGGTGGATAATATGCAATCAACAATGTGTTCTATTTCCCCATAAACATTTATAAATGCATCTTTCTGGGTATGTATATTTTGACTATATTCAATGGATTTTTTTACAAGCGTCTTGTCTAATATAGTTATTTGACGTAAATTTAGTGTCATTAATGGATATTATGGATTTTTAGTGCGTTTAACTAATAATTTTGTTTGATATATCTATGTCATACTAAAATCTCACAGATTTTCTTTTGGGACCATTTTGGATAGGGAATGATTTCTGAAGAGTTTTCTTTTGAAGAGTATTGTCTTTTGTTGTCAATGAAGATAAATCAATTCACTTTGTAAAATCCTTATAAAAATAAGATGATGATTAAATGATTTTAATTTCTCAAATATCATAAATTAGGTGATCTTATGATGTAGTCCTTATGATGTAAATGGGGAGTGAATGTTCTTATAGTCATATAATGTTTTCATTAGAAGGAAAAATGTTGTAGGAATATAGTGGTGTTATTGTACTTTCCAGGGAAACACTAAGGTTTCTAAGGATGATATATAAAATAACATATATCATAATAGTGGAGTTCAAGATGAATTATGAAGAGTCATTTAATAAGCCTAATAATAAAAAACAATTATGTTTGTTATGGTAGAATCATGTATTGAAGGTGGCGCTTTTCTCTAGAGTCTTCCAAATTTTTGGGCCAAAAAATCAAAACATGAATACATGTGTTTTTGGTAGATAATGTTACATGATAATTTATACAGGGTATGGATAGTGGTTTGTAATTGATATTTCTAGATCAGAACATCAAAATTTCAAAATGGCATGGTGTGTGCATAAAATTGAACAAATCGCACAACAAAGACTGCATGAATTATTGGATTCACGAACAATATGAAACATTGTTTACAATTTTGTGTGCAAAGGGTTTGTTGAGATAAGAATAGATAAAAAATTAAAAGGTGTGAAGAAAACAAAAACTAATGAACATGCACGAAATAAGATTTTGTGTGAAAGAGTTTTTACAAACATGAAGAGGGTTTTATGCACGGATTAGTGTTTTTCACGCTGGGTCTGAAATCCGTATAAAAACAATGTGAACCCTATCATTTAATGAGGATATAAACATAGAGATATCTATAAATATGATATGGATAAAATAATATTCCTTCTGATCTGTGAAAATATTTTGAGGTTTGTGTATAAAAGGGATATTGTGCAAACAAGTGAAAAGTTTCACAAAAAGGAATGTTGCGCGAAATAGGTTTTCCACACCAAAAGTGAATATTTCTATGCAAGTAATTCGAATTGCATGCAAGATATATTAAAGGATCCATATAAAATTTGGGTTCTTCACAAAATTTCATTTCTTTGTATGGGAGTTCTTACCGACTTCTTGGTAGTGAAGTGCAGATATGTACTTCAGACAATACACTTGTTGAATTGTGAAGATGCACTAGAACATTGTATTTACCTATTTGTTCTAAAAGGGTAAAAATGATCTTATGGATTGAATTATTTGTGATATTTGAGTGTAAGTTTATATCATATTCATTTTATTTCACATTAATGGATTGTACTCTATTGTATTGGGTGAGACAAGATTTCTTATGTACCATGCTATGGACGTAGCTACTCTTGTTGAGTAGTGAACCTTATAGATTGTCTATTCTTGTGGGTGTATGTGTTCAGCAAGAAAATTAATATTAAACAACAAGAAAAGGTTGTTTCAAAAACACATATAACTTAAAATAAATAGATATAACATATTCACCTCCCCCCCTCTCATTGATAAAAGGATCATGATTGGGTGACATTATTTTCATTCCCAATTCCTTCTAGTTTTGGACATGTTGTATGGTTGGGTGTGTATTTTCCCCTCTTATGTTAATATTAAATTGTAATAATTTTTTTTGATATATACTATTAAAATAGTGTTTTTTACTCTATATGTCACATTATTTTATTATTATCCCACTTCCCTTCTATACAGATCTAATTTGGTGTGTGAATACATGTACTTTACGAAAATGAATCAAATTTTAATTATTCTTCCTTGACGCCTTTCCAAAACCCATAAAATTTCGATGAATCCCCATGATCATAGAGGCTTGGTTTTTTAGTAACAAGGATGTCCCCAGTGGGTGGAGACATTTCAAACATTCATAAAATTGTAAAATATTATTTTAAAATTAGATCAATAGATACAGCACGAAATAGTTTTTCTAAGAGAATTTTTTTTGAATAAGTACAATGATTTTATAAAAAAAATCAAATTTAAATAGATTAAAATGACCCAAATTTTATCAATAAATATATAAATAAACTCTTATAACTTTTATAATAATTTTATGAAAAAAAAATTTATTAATGTATAAAGTAAAATACAGTTTTCAATAAAAAATATTATTGTCAATATTCATTGAAAAATAAAAAAGTTCATAAAAATACCAAAAATTAAATATAATATAATTATGTGGTCTATAATTTAATAATAATTTTTTATAATATACATTTTGTAAAATGTGAAAAAATAAATTTGATAATATTTTTCAAAAATTAAAAAAAAAATTCTTTTTTGGGAAAATATTATTTTTGAATCAGATAAAGCCTTTAACAAAAATTGTGAAAAAAAGTATCAATCTATTTTGATTCTATAATACAATTATACATAATATTAATTTTTTATTCATATTCATGCACATATTATTAACATATTTGTAAAATTGTTTTGTTTAAATTATATTATTAAATGATTATCGTGTTTCATTAAACCTAGTTTTTTCATAATAATAAATATCTATATGAAATGAAAATTTATAAATAATAATATTTCCTAGAATCTCTAAAGGATACATTATAGGACTCATAAATTGAATTTTTCCATCCATATTCATCACATTGTTTAAATAACATAAGAATCATTTCCCTCATTATAATATCAGGTTCCCACATTACGTTCTCAATTTGACGGTTTCACTATTATCATTGAGCATGTGAGTGGTCTTGTTACATAAAATAATATCAGTGTGATCCAAAATCAGAAATAATTTTTTCTTATACTATAGATCATTCTCAAGTAGTATGAACTCTTAATTCATTACATTATAGAGATCTGGTGTGTACATCCTCAAAAGTGATACCTTGAAAACATTGTGATAAATTCATAGTTTTTGTAGAAGCACAAAGAGATATGTTATGCTCTATATATAATAAATACATTTAGGGGGACTAATAAATGTTGGTCAAGGATTTCAAATATTTCATAATCTCAATACCATATTCCATGATGATTTTTTGTGGTAAAAATCTCACACTGTTCCAATTTTATAAGACTCTAACCATTATCAATATATAATTTTTTCAACTTTGTGCTATTATTATTTCCAACTTAATGACTTTATCCTTTCATTACATTTCATTATCTAGATCATGTAAATAATTTAGTTTTTCTTCATATTCATCACAAAAACATTGTGTTCAACTCTTTTTTAAATATAGGGATTTAGTAGGATCTTTTCAGAAGATTAATTGAAAGCTATTGATACATGAAAATTCAACTTGAGGAAAGTTTTGATCTCAACCAGCTTTGAAATACAGATAAAAATATCTCAAAATATTCATCAGGGATTTAATTACCATCTAAATTTGACCATATGTGTGAGGATGATACATATTTCTAAATGTCAACTCGCTGTCATGATATTGATGATATGTTTTCAAAAACATTGAGGAAAACCTCTGATCACAAAAAAAATACAATGGAATGTTGTACTCCATGAATATTTACAACAACATTGATTTATCCTTTAAAAACATTGTCAAGAGAAAATGTTTATAAACTTATGATGAAGTCTGATGGCCGTGTAAGGGGACTGAAAACAACCCAAATTACATTATTTATTTTATATGTTTTTGGGTGTCTAATAAAAAATAAATGGTTATGTTTTCCCACTATCATTATGGTATGTTTAATGTTCCAATCAACAAAGTTTTATTTTGTCTCTGAAGCTAAATAAACTAATATACTGATAGCTATTATACGAATTCTCTGAGGTCTGTCACTAAATCAACTGACAAAAATTATGCATTTATACCCTTATACATTTTTGTACGTCCAGGATAAATAGAGAATTTATGAAAAACGGGCTTCCAATAAAAACTATTTCATAAAATCTAAAATTTAAAGACTATATAAATTTTTCCCAATCCTTATAATTCCATCACAATCATGGTTAAATTTACCCTCATTTTGCACAATTTTTTACATATATAAATATACCTTTTGTACATATTTAATATTCATGTGGATATATGTTCGAAAAATCAATTGTTAAATATAATATTTATCCCATTCCATCATGATTTCGTAATTCATCCTTTAAAAATTTATATATACTCATCATTTGATTCACCTACACATTGATACTATTGAAATATCTATTAATCTCAAATCATATTCCACCTTTTTTTCATTCCCATTGTTATAATTCATTGTGAAGTCATTGTCTTTAATTTGATATAACTATATTCGCCATATCATGTTCTGAAATATCTATGTTAATATATATGATAAATGTTTTTATCAGTATATATATTTCACTTTTGGTTATTAATATTATTCCTCCATATATTAAATTATAAAATTAATCGAGTTAACTCAAAATCATCATTACGGTAATTTTTCTTATAAACCATCAAGTTTCATGAATCATAAACTATAACCATGTAATTTTTTATGAATTATTCCCTATATCCTAATGCATGAATCAATAATTATTACAAACTCTTCACTAGTATCAATTAATTTTTGAACATTTGATATGTCTAATCGTCTAATATAAACCTTGAAATTTTCCTCGCATTCATATTTTCGATGGAAACATTCCCAATTCTATGTTAACAAATTGAGTGAATACTATAGTCCTGAACATTTCTCAACCAACCATCAATAACATCCCCTCCATCCTAGAAAAATCATATATATGTAATCGTTAATAGTCTTGGATAACATAAAATAACATCTATCATTGACAGGTCCACATAAATTCCTTCACTTTAGTGTATATGAACCAAAAAATGAAAACATTTATTTACAAAATTCAAAAATTATATATTTTTCAATAAATTTAGATTTAAATAGATCCTTATATATAATCCTAAATTTATCTTCATTATATTACTTTATATTGGAATGATTTATATCTAATTAAATAATGATAAAAACTAAATGACCCTTGTAATACCTAATGATGGTATTCATTATTTATATTAACATAGAGGTGGAATTAGTAAGAAAAAATTTAAATAATATACAATCATAGTGTCTATAACATTCCCACAATATTTTCATGTGTTTATTCATATTATTAAACCTCAATTGATGAAATCCATATTGAAGGTCAATATTAGAAAATTATTTCACTTCTCACCATCGAATAACCAAGTCATTAATGTGGTGTATAATATACCTATTCTTGATTATGACCTTACTCAGCTCCCAATAATCACTATTTAGTCACATTATCCCATCATTCTATTTATCAAAAATAAAAAGTTCTCTATTTTGTGAAACCCTTTAATTACTAAATCCCTTACCAATATTCTCCTAGGGTTTCTTCTTCAATTCATATAACAAAATTAGGGCGATTTTTTAATGAGTCATTAAAATTTTTGTAGCATAAGGTACAAGTACAATTAAGAACATAACATCATCATTCAGTGAACCAATTTGAAACTGTTTGTTAAATAAATAAATAACCACCCATACTATAAATATTTCATTAGTTATTATTTTCTCCCCAACTAACTAATATAAATTTTTCCATTGAATAAAAATCATTGCTCATTTAGTGGATTTTATTTCTAATGGATGTTTATAATTATTTTCTAATAGAGAGATGGAAATTAATTGGTTCAGAATATGATATGTGACATACCTTCCATAGTAATTTATGTGGGTAATCTGTAGGGAAATCCAATCCATACATAATATAGAATCAAATTCTACCACATTTGGAATTAACCCGTATTTACCAAGAACATTCCAAAAAACATTAAATGAAGGGGAATCCTATAAATTAGATGTGATCATCACTACATGTAGTTTTTTCATTTTTATATCAACATGTAATAATTTAAGTGTTATTCTGATCCACATAGATAATGTATTAGATATAAAATAGTTTCTTGATCCTGTTTAAAATAACAAATAAGTAGTTAAATGTTAAATAGTGAGTTTACCTTTAAAAATGGCATTATAACGGACATCATATGAAATATTTTTCACATGGGATTTCATATTATACCTCATATTAAAAGATTTATATCAATAATCATAGTTATTGGTGCACATATTTGAGTTGTTTTTATGATAAATCATGAACACTTGACTATGAAACACAAATATGTGCGAGGTGCTTTTTATATAGATTCATATTTTTCGTATCCTTAGAAAAAAAATTCCATTTCATTTGTAGTCAGTCACATTATAAAATTCCATTCATTATAAATACACCTTAATATCACCCATATGAAAATTTTCACCCAGATTACATATAGACATCATGCATGAAATTAATCACCTCATATTTTCTCCAGGAACTTAAGATTATTCCTTGCATTCCTTATTTATTTAAATATCAAACCCTGCAACTGATGGTTCACTATAATCATTATTTAAACATTGATAAAACAAATATCAATTTTATATTATCTACTAAATGTTTATACAACTAACACCCATCGAATTATATGTTTTTAGACATAGGATAATCCATCAATCTCATTTTAATGTTTATGATAATACCAAGTAGTTTATCTAGTAATTCATGTAATTTTTCATGAAAAATGTATTGTTGGATTCATCATCATTTATAATTTTTTCAAGAAATGTTTTCTCTATTTTTAAAAGAAATGTTCAAGAGAAATATATATTGAAAAATAATCTGTAATATCATTCAACTCCAAGTATTCAATTTCATTATGTTTTCCCAAATTCTTAATAACAGACCTATATTGATCTGTTTCCCATTTAAAATAATATATGGCCAAAACCAATTTTTAATACACTAAATGTGGGAGAATAAAATATTTATTAAATGATAATAAATAATAACAAGGTAACTCTTGGATAATTATACCACTGAATGATGTTGGAATTTTCCATATCAATTATTCAATATAAAATTGTTCTATCTAGTGATCATTTGTAAGCTCATCATTATTCATTGCCTGATAAAGTTATTTGAGAATGGAAACATGTAATTTTATTCTAGATAAAATAAAATTTTGTTCCTGAAGAGATAAATCATTTTATTTTCCATTTTATTCATTGTTATCATGGCTCATTTGGCCTCCATGAGTTGAATAAAACAAAATGGAATAGTTTTCCTACCACTAATCCTAGTGGTTCAACATCATAAATGATGTAATCATTTATAGGATATCCAAATCATGAAACCATGTTTTAAATATAAGGTATGTTAAGATTATACTAGTATATTTATGGTCATAATTTATTTAAATCATTCTTCATTTTTCATAAATATTACTTGAATTTCCAACTCAAATCCACAGGTAGTGCCAACACTACTGTGAAAAAAGTACAGCATTCATGCACTGACTAATGATTGAGTCGAGCTTAATATTCCCTTTTTCCGAGTTATTACATCTTTGAATATGTTTTCAATATCCATAAACACCTATTTTATCCAAAAAGGGAAACATTTTTACAAAAATCACACATTGTACCATTTACCAAACTACTATGGAATTTTCTTTTACATTAACTCATTAATTGAATTATCTTTATACATGACCATAGAAATGTCACTATATTTATCCCACATAACCCCAAAAATGTTTTTCCTATTATATTTTAATGATTAATATAGAAAAAAATTATCCACATTAATATATATTACATCAATTTTAATGAATATTCATCACAAAAAAGTACATTCCTACAGGCCATAACAAATTATTGTCATTACAATCAGGTAACACAAAATTATAACATGGTAAAAAAACATCAATGTTAATCAAAAATATATTCTCATTAATTAATCATACCTAAAACTGTTATTGTTAACATGGAAATAGGAAATAAAAAATTGGTGGGCTCATGTGCTCAATTTGGGTGAAAGAAGAAGATATATAAATACAATAATGAGAATAAGGGTATGAGAATGTGATTATATAATTACATGTTCATTTCCTACATCACAACGATCCCAAACATGAATCATATAATAAATATTTTCAGTTCATATGAAATAAATAAGATGTGAATCAAGAGCATAACCCAGTAAATAGTTACATGAGAATAAAAAATATAATATTTGGTGTACACATATTAATATAAAATCATTCCTTAAAATACATTTATCATTGGAAAAACCTATTAGGGAACTAGAAACAAGGTTAAACAACTTTTAAAGACCCACCACAATCCCTAGTGATATTCATATCATTATAGTGTTATTGGATCACTTCCTAAACCATCTGAGTGGTCAAGGACCATTCACAATATCATTTATTAAGACAAATTACTTTAATCAACACGGATCACAACCTATTCAATCCAGGGTTGTGTCATAAAATATAAATATTTACCTAATTATATTGAGGTATATATAGCCCCCCTATCTCATAATGATATAATATATACATTTCCTATGTGATAATAAAACATTAATCATATCATAACCTATAAAAAGATATGGATTTCATAAAAAAACAAATCATAACCCATGAAATAAAATGGGTATCATTTATATTTTGTCTTATCATAACCTATGGGAAATAAATATTTTTTACAATCATTTCATCATATAATAACACATGTATATAAGTTTATTTCTCAATTATTTTATCATGATATAACCCATGTAATATAAAGGGTTTTTGTCACGAACCAGCCCGGGTCGACCCTGAACCGGTCACCCGAGCCGGTCCACGGCAAGGCCCGAGGAGCGTTCCCGATCCCCCCGGGATGGGAACAAGTGTCGGGCATTGAAACTTTAATCGTTGGGAACAATTTCAGCCCAAACTAAAAACAGGATAAAAAGAATGAATATAACTAAATGATCTGACAAATACTAAAGACATAAACAAAACTATACCACGACATACCTCCATGTGACCTCGCGGGTCACCATCCAACTACATCCAACGTCGCTCCCTCACTGAGCGACTCAAGCCAAGAAAACCTGGACACAAGGAACCTGCAACTGAAATTGTAAAAGATAGGCGTGAGCACAAATGTACTCAGTAGGTTATCCCAATAACAAATCCCAAAGCACTGCCAGAAAATAAAGAATCTACCTATTACAGGTTTGAACTACAATGTATAAAAGTAAGCTTTTATAATGTTTCACTTGAAAATCTAAACGCGATCCATTACCCTTATCCCTATTCAAAAGTTTAATCTCATTTCATTGATTCTAAATTCGTTCTGAAAGATAAAGAGGTGTTACATTTTCAGTTTTACTACACAAGAGAAAAACACATTTTTCATTTGAAAACCATTTCCACAATGTAACCAGAAGCTATAAAGAAGAACTGAAAGTAAACAAGCAGGAAAAAAAACAAGTGCAAGTAAAAGTAAACAAGAAGCTATAAGCAATAACCATGGGCGATCGTAAACATCCCTAGAAAACCCCTGGTGGTTTTAGTAACACTGTGTAAGTGGGAGACCCTCGCACGCGTGACTCATCTCACCGCACATGCCAACCCCATACACGGACATCACTACACGACAACCCTCGAAGGGAAGTCCCCCTGTAGAGACGCCCTCATAAGTACGTATATATATATAAATATATATGTATAATCACTTCAAATTTTATAAAGTGCCAACCGGGCTATCATATCATTTACATTTTGAACATTTAACACTAAAACATTTCCAAAGGGATATGACATTTGCCACACCATTGAAAACCAGAAACACACATAGAACATTATTTAAGAAACTCAAATCAGCATCTTAAACCTAAAAGATGTTGGTATCACAAGTAAAAATCATTTTCCAAGTTCCAAACACACCTCACTTTTATCAAGAGCCAAAAGGGCCTTTAATCACTTTTTGAAAGAATACTATTTCTCAAATGAAATCCAGACTTTTAATCACGCATCAAAGGAAAAAAAAATTTCCTACCACCAAGAACCACACCTAATGTTTCAAAAAATATCGAGTTTAAAGGTCACACGACACTTCCTCTAATCAAGGTTCTAAGAAAAACACCATTTTACATAAACAATTCACCTGCCATTTTACACATATCAAAACCATTTCAAACCCCAATTCAGCGTGATCTTCGCATTTCATAAAGAATTCGTTTAGCAATATCACCAGGAAAGCACACACCATTAAACCAATAAAAATACATCCACTGAAATGCTAGAGACAAGCAGAGCAGACCACCACATTATTAGTTACTACTTAATAATTATTTTGAATTTACTGAAACCAAACAAAAGACAAGAAATAAATAAATTCTAAATTTAAAGGCGAGTGAAATGGGAGACCAACCTCAAGACGCAGCTCGGAACGAAAAATGACACGGCGCAAAACTCCCGTTGCGGAATGTTCGCACCGTATTGTGCCGTCATATAGGTCCTAAAATAGTATGCTGTTAAACGGTCTCAACGATATTAATAAAATAATAATATTAATAATAACAACAATGTGGAAATAATCGCGGTGATAACAATAATCAGAATAATAATTATAACACAACAACAACATAATAATAATGTTATACTAAACATAACAATAATAATATAATTAGCATAATAATAATATATCAATAATAATTATAATAATAATATCATAATATTAATATAATAATGATAATAATAGTAACAATAACAATTTAACATAATTATAATATATTAATAATATAATAATGATAATAATATAAAATAATGTTAACATAATAATATTAATAATAATAATATAATAACAATAGCATAATAATAATAATAATTTAATAATAATAATAAGAATAACATAATATAATAATAATAATAATGTAGTAATAATAATACAACATCACTATATTAATAATAATATTATTATTAATAACATATTAATAATAATAATAATAAGATAATAGCATAATATAATAATGATAATAATATTAGTAATAGAAAAATATTAGCATTATAATATTAATAATAATATTATTATTAATATGAAAAAAACAAAAACAAAACATATTAAAAATAAAATGAAGAAAATCTCACAGCATAGGGGGAAGGGAGAGGGAATGGGGGGGGGGGGGGTCGCCGAACGGCGGTCCGTCGGACACGAGGTAGTGGAGGGAGAGGCTGAAGGAGGGAGGCCGGGTTAGGGGGAGAGGGATCCGGAACGACGGCGAGGGCGACAACGGGGTGCACGGAGAGGCTGCGGATCGGGAGGCCGGGTGCGGGGATGTCGGGACGGGGAAGAGGGAGCCGGGACAGGGGTGGCCGGACTGGTGGAGGCAACAAGGTGCGCCGGCGACGGAGGCTGGAGTTGATGGAGGTCGGTGGCTAGGTCGGGTGCGGGGGCGGTGAGCCTGTGCGGCGGACGGCGCACCGAAGCAGAGGCCGGAGGGGGAGCGCGCCGGAGCGGGGTGAGCCGGGAGGCCGGCGGAAAGGTGGAGCGCGAAGGAGGGCAACGGGCCGGCAGCCTGGATGGCCGGGCGTGGTGCGCAGGACGGGGAGCAGGGGTGTCGCTGGTGAAGCGGGACGTCGGAAATGGGCGGCGGGCACGGGACGACGGCTGCGGAAGAGGGGGAGCGCTGGTGCGGGGAAGAAGAAAGAGGAGAAAAGGGGGAAAAGAGAAAGAGAGGAAGCGCCGCCAGGGGGGAAAAACGGGATTAGGGTTAGGAAGGGGGTTAGTTTTAGGTTTATAATATATATATATATATATATTAATAATAATAATAATAAAAACAATAATGAAAATGAAAATAATAATAATATGATAAATTAATTAAATAAATCAAATCAAATCTTAATAGTAATAATAAAACATTAAAAAAAAAAGTAAAACTTTATAATGATAATAATAATAATTATAATAATAATAATAATAATATTAATAATTAGAAAATTTATAATAATAATTATCTTTTATCAAAAAATAGAAATATTAAAACCATTTGAAAATAAATGGGCGCGTGCGTGCGCGCGCGCGCGCATGTACGCACATATATATATATAGACATATATACATATATTTAAACATATATAAACATATATATACATATATACACATATAAACACATATATACATATATACCTATATATAAACATATACACATAGATACAATATATATATATATACATATATAAACATAACGTATTAAAGTATATACATATGTATATACATACACATATATAGACATATATATATATATACTTATACACGGAAAATAACTACAATAATAATAACGCAACTCAAATAGTAATAATAATAAAAAGTCAATGTAAAAACTTTAATATCTAGAATGTCGGGTGAACACATAGTCACCCGGGCCGAATGCACGATCACCGCTAGCGATGCGATGACTGCGCACCGGCACGAAACCTCCGACACAACTAAAAATAAAAAAATTTTAAATCAAGACCAAGAAAGAAGTAAAATAAAGATATATGCGGTCGGGGTGTGACAATTCTCCCCACCACAGACACTTTCTGCCCCTAGAAAGTCACCAAGCCACAAGTAAGCCAAAATCCAAGTCTATGCCCAACAGAACTAGAGGAACTAAAGAGAACTGAGATTCTCAGGATAACCTTACCCCACCCGGGTCACACCCGACCCATCCATGAGAAAACTGAGGTCCGAGGTTGAGGGGAGAACACGAAGGGGTTCTCCCCACCACAAGAACTCAACTGGTGCAAAAAAGTTGACCATCTAAATAGAAAACCCTGGGAAGGGGGGGGGGGGGGTCGACGCGGGAACTCCCAACCGGTTCGAACCAACTCTTATAGCACAATTAAAACAACACCTCCATTGAGATATTTAATCCTCGACTAGAGTCAACAACCTTCAATACTAGGGGAAGCCCACGAAAACCCTAAACCAAAACATCGAGTCAGGAACATGGCCCACTAAAATCCATGAAACATAACCACATCTGACGAGCATTGCTAAACAAAGGTCAACCCACCGAAGAGTCAAACACACTATTAAGAAGGACACACGATTCAGAATATAACCTCCACACGAAAAGTCTGCTTAGATTATCATAGAACAAATCCATAATAACTTTATGGAAAAACCACGCATTTACAACGCTGTTGAAACTTCAATAGCAGGGAAACAAAAATAAAAAGGGTTTTTAGTTATCCCATCATCAATACGGAAAACAGAACCTAGACCAAGGCTTCACAACCCTGGGAACTCTTGACTGTGCGTGAGCTTCACCCCAAGACATGTGGTTGGGGCTCTGGTGGTTGAAGCATCTTCTGCCTCACAGTCAGGTACTGACGTTCTCCCATCACGGCGTCCTCTTTAAGTGACGCTTCCGGCAAAACTTCTCCAGATGACCCAGACAACCGCATCGATGACACGTCTTCAGAGGGTTGCAACAAGACGGCTTTAAATGCCCGAAACAACCACACTGATAGCATACCATCGAACGATCTGACGAACTGGAAGCTGAGACGAAAGGGGATAACTCGTTAGGAATAGGTATCTCTGGCGCCTTTTTCTCACCAGAGGGGGAACTCATACGAACAACAATAGGGGACGCTGAAGTATTAACCACCCGCACACTAGAAACTAACTCAGCCAAGAAAGCTTCCTCCACCAGCTTCTCGAAACAAAGGTCTTTAGAAGGGAGGACTCGCTCCTTGATCTATGGACGAGGATCCCCAATGAAAAGAGAGACCTTCATGAGCTCATGAGATGATACATCTAGAGAAAAGGAAATCAGTTCCTTGAAATGGTCAACATATGCCTTCACCGTCTGTTGGCCTTGTTGAATATGCACAAGCTCTCTCTTTTTCTCCAGCTTCACTTCCTCAGGTACAAACCATTGGATGAAAAAAAATCTAAAGACATCCCGCGTCAGTTCAACTTGCGTCGATGGTGGGGAAACCACCTTCCACTGGTCCAGAGCTGGACCCTCGAACAACTTCATAATTGCACGAACCTTAACATTATCGGGAGTTCCCAACATTCTAAAGACATGTTCCACTTCCTCGAGCCATTTTACCGCCTCTAACGGACACTGATCACCATGGAGAATAGGCAAAGTCTGAGGAGGACCAAAAACTGGGCATGACCTATCAGAATCCTTAGGGACCATTCTGGGCGGGATTTCCTGAGCGACATATAACGCACAAGGACAAAACCAACATCAAATCGAAGCAACATCCATAAAAGCGCCTTCATCAAAAACAGTCAGCACAAGGACCAAACAAATACAACACAACCCAAAATAAAATCTCCTCTTTAAAATTCCCTTTTCATTTTTGATTTCAAACCCACCCTTTTTCAAGATCACTTTCCAAAAACCAATCCACTTTCAAACCAAAAACTTTCCAAAACCATTTCCCCCCCCCCTTTTAAACCAATTGAGAAAACAAAGTCAAGCCTTTAATTTCAAATACACACCCAGGTAATCTCATGAACCGTTGCACATGTCTTTATCCACTATCCATTAATACTTGTACCAACGAGCATTTTACATTCATTCTCACACATGTGCAAACGTTCATGAACCGTTGGACATGTCTTTATTTACTGGCAGTGCTTTGGGATTTGTTGTTGGGATCACCTACTGAGTAATTTTGTGCTCACACCTATCTTTTACCATTTCAGTTGCAGGTTCCTTATGTCCAGGTTTTCCTGGCTTGAGTCGCTCAGTGAGGGAGCGACGTTGGTTGTAGTTGGATGGTGACCCGCGAGGTCACATGGAGGTATGTCGTCGTATAGTTTTGTTTATGTCTTTAGTATTTGTCAGTTCATTTAGTTATATTCATTCTTTTGTTCCTGTTTTTAGTTTGGGCTGAAATCGTTCCAAACGATTAATGTTTCAATGCCCGACACTTGTTGCCATCCCGGGGGGATCGGGAACGCTCCTCGGGACTTTCCGCGGACCGGCTCGGGTGACCAGTTCAGGGTCGACCCGGGCTGGTTCGTGACAGTTTTCCTTAAAAAAATTCAATTTAAACATGTATCATCCACATGAAGAATAATATTGGTGTCCTAATATCACATCCTTTTAAAATAATAACTATATCAAATGATTTCATATTATATAGAAATGGATTTTGAATGGTAAATTGTGGAATTTATAATGTAATATAACCATTATAATAATGCAGCTATTTTTATAATAAAAAACAATTTAAGAATTTTATTATTTTAAGACCCCAATGAAATGTTAGGAACTATGATTTCAAAAATAATTTGATACATTTTTTGAGGTAAATATTATTTTCTTCAAAGAATTTTTTTATTTTAAAATAATTTGGAAGAACGTTTCATTGAAAATAACCTTAAAATATTATAATAGATGGTTGAAAACATTTTGAAATCATTTTATTTTATAATATCATGGAGAATTTATATTGGAATGTGTAAAACATTGAATGACAATTAGTGAACTTACCTTTGAAAATATACAAAGAAATATTGACAACTTTTAGAACACATTTTCATTCGAAATACATTGAAAGAATATAAACAAAGTATGAAAACATATAGAAATCATTATTATTTGAAACAAACACTAAAAAATGAATTCCAAGATTATTAAGAAAGAAAATTACTTAAAAATAAAATTTTAAACACGAAATGTAATCATCAAGGAAATTATCGGGATGATGTTATGTAAATCTGTTTATGTCAAACATTCACTTTTCACCATAAAATGATTTGAAAAGTTATTTTATTAGAAAATTTAATAAATAGACCTTAATAAACCATTATAAAAAGTTAAATCATTGGTAAAATAAGTATTATAATTCAAAGAATATTTGTACAAAAATTTTGAATAATGTTTTTATAAAACATGGTTTTGAAAATAAATCTCCAATATAGTTTTTATTTAAATTTTTATATTTTTAAAATCATTTTATCTGTAATTTTAATTAACAAACAATTGAAAAATGGAATCATTACATTATGATATCATAAATTACAATTGGGAATAAATTCATTAAAAAATATTAGATATGGATATTAATTTTTCATTAATTTAATCATAATCATAAACTTTCCTGATAACCAATGAGATTGTTGAAATAAACTCTTACCACATCAGAAACATTGAAACAAAATACATATGAAAGAATAAAATTAAAGAATTATTAAAATGTCACAAAATATATATTTAGGACATAATATTTGAAATGTATTTATATTGACCTTGTAACATAATGTTGGTGCATAACAAAAAACGTCTCTCAATGAAAGAAACTAGAGAATAATTATCCTTATGAATTTTTTAACTTTCGAACTATAAAACACCATGAAATATAGATAATAAAATGAATATGTAAAAATCCATTAATTTATTGATATGTATAACTGAATAAATTAATGGGATGTATATAAACCAAACAAATGGAAAATCTATTTAATAACGTGTAAGTCTAGGAGAAATCAAAGTACAAATAGTAATCCCCATACTACTTGAATACCATTTGATTTATGATACCCACAGTAGAATAAAATCAAATCAAATGATTAATATTATTAAATATAATTAATGATATAAAATTTTTATGAAAATATATATCTCTTTTTAAAGAACTGGGTGGTGAATATGATATATATCTCACAAATATAAGAATGTGATTTAAAATTCCATTAGTATTCTTCATGAATTTCATCACACGCATTCAAACATCTATTATAATAAATATAAAACTAGAATAAATATATTACATTAATTTATTAAATTATATCAGACCATTTATGATTTACTAATGACCTTTTAATAGCTATTTATTTAAAATTATATCTTATTGTTTGGTTCCAGGTATTAACTACTCAAGTTTAATCACATGTCTTTTAATTTTTTTCCCTCATAATAATATCATAATATCATGAATGAAACATATAATATAAATATTCTTATATATTCATTTTAAATTAATTTATAATAATATATAAAATATAGAAATAGAAAATAAAATACAATATTCATGGAGAACGTATGTCATAATTACGCATGAATGTTGATTGAATTTACATATCATATTGAATGAAAGAAAATATATGATATATTATTATATGTGGATATATTATCATTCAATTGGAGTTATAATTTAACATTTATAACATATCTTTCTAAATCCCTTTATTAATACTTTCCATGTAAACCGTCAAAGAATCACATCGTTTGGACAAGGCGATGATCTATAAGATTACAAATGAAGTTATCATATTTTAACAATATTGATAGTATAATGATATGTTTTATATAATTATTCAAAAACAATAAATTAAAGATAAATATCATATATATATATATAATTATTAGTATATTTTCTTCTCAATCATAAATCCTGGTAATTGGAGATCGAATGAAATCAGTTCGAGGGGAGGTTGTCCACCGTGCACATGAAGGATGATTATATATCCCATTAGAAGGAAGTAGGAGTTAGTGTAGGTAATAACCATAAGATAAAAACAAACGTATATTTATTATACTTGTTTCATTTTATAATAATGAAAAAATAATTAATTGATGGATAAAGAGATAAAACAAAAATTCTTTTTGAATGATGTTACCACTCCTTTGGTCAACTCCTTTTATTTCCAACCAAAGGGATTCATTGGATGAAATTATAAAATACATTATAATTCATGTATAAGGGGATATATGTTGCGAATTTATTTTTTATGTGTATTGTTAGATATTTTCTTGAGAGGTGTGGAAAAATGAGGTGGTGAGTTTTTTTTTTACAGTGGAGGACGAGTGACATTCATTATAATATAAAAAAGTAAACACTATAGATAGATCCTTCATTCATAAGTTTCCTCAAATAATAGTCCATACTATAGAAAACAATGATATTTTATAAATGTGTCTATAAAATATATTTTGTACTTGTTTATAGGTTACATTAATATTTAACCACGAAGAAAACTAATTTTCACCTTAATAAAAATAATAATTTTAATTATTATCACTAATATTATTTTTTTTAAAAAAAATCCCCTTAATATGATATATAAATTATTTGTAATCAATATATATAATCCCTTTTCCTAATTTCCAACACATAAGTTATATTAATTAATTTAAAAGTAATCCCTTAGATGTGATGTTATTATGATGTTTTATAGTATAAATTTCAAATGCTCTGAATGCTTTTATATCCAATATGATTATGAAATTTATTTTAATTTCCTAATAATTAATAAAATTTTATAATTGAAATAATTAAGCATTAAAAATAATTTAATATATAATATATATGAATAAGTAAAATATATTAAAAAGTAAATATTAATTTATAGTTAGTGTTTTTCTCTATTCATAAAAAATTATACATCTCTAAAATATACCAAAAAGTAACCCACGTTAAATTTTTTAATCATATTTATATTTTTTAGAAATAAAAATAATTAAAATTTAAAAAATATTTTTTAAAATATTTTTTTAATAAAAATTTTGTAATGTTACATTTTAGAAAAATACTACACTTGTCATAAAATCAGTTTTTTTTATATCTTATTCTACTGAATTCTATTGGCTGATTGAAAAAAAAGTTTTTCAATTTATAATTTATAGATTTTAATATAAATATTAATCAAAAGAGGTTTTTTTATTCAGATAAATTTGTGTTTGTATATAGAAAAGTAGATTTCTTAGAAAAATAATATCTATATTTTCAAATATGTATTACAATCATTTATAATTAATTTATAACCGAATGATTCATATTATGAACATGTGATAATAATATTTTGACGACTATGGTAATCTTATTCACAACATCAGTTTCAATAGGTACATGGAAAATATAATAATATTTTAATAACAAAATTAATAATGTATTGTAGTTCGGTAAAACATAGCCTTTAGTGTAACAAAAAATGTTGAAGGAAATTAAAAATGGTAATTACACAAGAAAAACATAGTGTATCATCTATTAAAATCTAATCTAACTGTATCATGTAGTGCATTATTTCCACATTATTGCATGAAACACAAGACAAACATAGTTATTTTATAAAACACAAGATATATTTGATGATGTGTGAAAATGTAGAATATTGAAAATATTATTTTAATACAAAAAATCTTTCAAAAAAATTGTATTATTATATAATTCCGTGATTGAAATGAATTTCTCCCATGAAATTCCTATATGTTATCAATGGAATATTTCCTAAAATTTCAATTCACATAATCCAAATTCATAAAAATGAATGGTGAAACATCGTTTTAAAAGGGAAAGATGGAAACATAAACATTACCCAATGTAACTCAGAAATAATTTCCACATTTTAGAACATAGTTGGAATGTGAAAACTAAGAAATGGAAGAGAAAAAATTCTAGAAGCTTATAATGCACTGTTATAGGGAACATTTTCTAGGTACTTTCAATGATCCCATTTCTAAAACAAATCAATTGAAAAGGTTCATTGATATCTTTAAAATAACTACAAAAGGGAAAAATTTTATTTCAATAAACATTTAATAAGTTGAAGAATTTTAATGATACGATATACATACATAATTTTATGAACAATCTCAATAATTTTTTGTTTATTTTCCAACTTTCACATCATACATTTATCCATGAAACGAATGTGAACATGTCATTTTTTATGAATCAGTAGATCAGGAGATCTAGAAATAGAATTACCGCTCATTCCATAAATAATTATCACATTAAAATTATTATAAAAGGTTATCCTATATAAACAATTCCTCATAGGGAAAGATAATAATTTAATCACCAAATCCTCATCAAGATCATAATATAAACCAATTCATAAATTGTTAACCTTGTAACCCCTCCAAAGGATTAAAATCCCAAAAAAATATAAATATGGTAAGTAAGTTTATTTAAAACATCTTAGTATTTCTGACATGAATATCATGAAGTATCTAATTTTCAACTTACCAAACATGTTATTCCCTTTATATAGAATGGGGTTTTCTGAATATGAATTTTGGCTTGGATTTTTAATTATGAAATCTAATGATTGAAATCTGTAAAATTATATATTTTCCCAATTATATGTCATCAAATAATATTATGACGATTTTTATGGTCCCAGAAAATGAATTTTAACCACGGAGATGTGTGATAAATGTCCATGACATTCATCATTTAGTGAAAAAATTAATAATAAATATTTATTAAATTAAATAGTAATATATTAGTTCTGGTTTGTTGGGTATTATGTTTTGAAAGGAGCATCTTATTTAAATTTTGTCTCCATCATTGAATCGAAAAATGGGAGGGTTTTTATGTGGGGCAGTTTCCATAGAAAGAAAAAAATGTGAAATTATAGAGTGTATTAAACCAAAAGGTAGGGAATTTCTATGTTTTGATGAAATCCCCATAGATTAATTATTTTCTTGTTTCAAAACCATTAAGTTATTTCTTATTTTCATGTGTTGTAATATCTCAATCTATTGGATTAATAGAGGGGTTTCAGGGTGATTGGAGGGAATTACATTGGGGAAACCCCATCGAAAAGACATGTTGTTCGGGGGGACATGTCATATTTTGTTCATTATTAGGGAAGATTGATTTATTGATGTCAACACCAAGTACAATGGTGTAGATAAAATGTAATATTACTGATGAATGTATCCAAATACCCATATAGGTTTCCTTTTTTGGGGAACATGTATAAACCCCCTGGTGTTCACAAACAACGTTTTAGTACACAACTAGGAAAAGTACAAGGTCTTGAAAGTTGAGGGATACATGAAAATTCCTTAGGAAGGGTGGATGTATCATTCCCTATATACATGTTTTGTACTCTATGGTTTATTTTTTGATACTTGATACTGTGCATGCCTTGGTGGGGCCTTCATTATACAAACTAGGTATGGTATCTATAAGGAAAGTACTAATGTTTTTGTATATTTTTAGATTATTTTAAAATTTTATGACTCAGAGTCCTATTTTGATATATTATTGGTTTATTTTGAGAATATTTTCACATTGAACACAATAGTAATTCCCATGAGGTGTTTTAGGGATTCTATAGTGGTATTTCAAGAATATAGATGATCATTCTCCTTTAATTATAATCAGTACTATATTGGGAGTGAGACCCATATTCTATGATGGTCCTTGAGCCATATCATGGGACTGATTCCTTTATGTCTCATTGTTTAAATACATATCCCATATGAGATGTTCCCTTCTAGCCTCTATATCCATGATTTCAATTGTTTTGATGCTCCCTTATATGATTCATCTTACTATGTGATGACCTATATGATCCCATATTGGATGGCTCGATCCACATAACATTCTAAGGATTTATTGCAATATTTATATTCATTCTAATATAGTTTCAAAGTTTCCTTTTTTATATTCCTTAACATGAGTACTATTTTTAGGATCCCTTGTAGGATTGGTCCCTTACCTTCCCATTTGTGGACCCTATGTAATATTTTTTTCATTATGTGGTTTACATGAGGATCCCATGTAGGATGCATCTTCTATATCTTTATTTGAGGGATAATGTGGATGACCCATTGTTGATAGACCATATCATAGTATGCTAGCTTTTGGTAGATATGGAAAGAAATGTAACTATTGTTCCCCTGTCAAATTTTTAAAATCAAGGTGCTTTAATTGTAGTGGTGTGTTTACGCATTAGTACAAACTCTCTTATTTATTTATAATCACACATGACTATTGTTGATGCAGTGATGTTCAATATATGTTCTTCGATGTTATTGTTTGTTGAGCCTATTGTGAGGGATATATATTTCTCTTAGGATGCCCAGACATTCTTAATGGGATCTGACATCTGTTCAGAATTAATTATTATATCCAAATATGTTTCTAGGGGACTTGTTGTTGAGCCTTACATGATGTAAATATGATTCCATTGTATTTTCTATCTCTATAATTCATGATTAATTTGTATGCCTTGATTAATACATGTATTCCTGATGTAGTAATTCTGTAAAAATCATACGATGGATGACTTGTATAACTTGAGTGATGCATGGATTCCCTATTTTATGAAATTCTTGGATAGTCTCATAGGCTAGTTTATTAAGGCGGTGTATGCCTTGGTTGGAATCCTTCAATCCTGAGTCCATTAGATGACATGGATGATTCTCTGAAGAATATATATTATATTATTGGATTCATAGATGAGTTTTATAATTGAGTGTTGATTCCCTTATAATCCTTGGGCCTTCCTAACCCTTGGATTCAGCTTCTTTGGGCTCCCTTTGGACATGATCTTTTGACATAATCATTGGACCCCACCTAAATCATTACCGAGTTTCCATTGAGATTCTACTAGGACTCTATGATGATGGATTTGTCATCAATAACTCTATGATAGACATTCATGGTATGATAAATGATTATACGGCATGGTTGTGATTACTGTTATACATTTTCTTATATAGATTAGGAAAATGAGGATGACTTGGTCATTATACCATAAATATGAACCTTGGGGTTTGACACACGATTACTCTGCAAAGGTCATAGTTGTTTTGTATTTAAATATTATAGTATTGAACTTTATTAATTTGTATCCTTCTATTCAATGATTTGATGTTAGTATAGGAGAACCCATGAGTAAGATGAGTACCCCCCTATGGTGATGTTGCTTTCTCTTAGAAATATTCTATATTAGACAATGATTGTACATGTACATATGGAATTCAATCCTAGATATCCAAATAATGATACAAGGATTCAGTGGTACGACATCCATCATAATAGCCCTAAGCAATGTCCAGGAGGCTGGGATTAAAAACCTAGGGATCAACAGATGATGGGGTTTTTATGCTATTTTGATCACTAGCTCATGAATATAAATATATATGTGTGTGTGTGTGTGGTATTATACATGTATATGTATATAGTTATAGGTATACATGTTGTAACATTCCTAGTTGGTTGGGATTTCAGACCTTGGGTTTGGCTATTATATCATTAATATTTGTTTTACATATCGTTTTAGATTTCTCTAAGCTAAGCTTATCAGTTTTAGATTTCATAAACTTATAGAAGCATATTTATAGGATCCTCGGAAAGGTGGACTACAATGATTATTTGTCTCTTCGGAAAATTCACCATCGTGTACATGTAAACCATGTGTATGATTTTATGGTTCATCATAGCTTTCATGGTGGTGGGTTTAATCCCAAAAGAGCGTTATCGAATTAAGATGCTCATGTGGGTTCTTCTGATTGGGCTGCTGCACTACGACAATGTTTGGAGGCATTCTTTGTGGTTTTATCAAATTTAACTATAGATCCCTCTAATTTAAAATTAGTTTATTTTTATTTTTTTGTGTATATAGTTGGCCTTCTGTGTTACCAGTTATTACATATAGATTAGTTATTATACCTTTTATAGAATTTTCATTAATTATCACAGCATATTCTATTTATGTTTATTTACTTCTTCCACACTCTGTTTATATTTTTTTGTGTGATAAATATATATTTATATTACTTTTTACCTAGATATAAGTTCACTTTCTACCAAATATCACATCCTTGTCCCTTTTTATTACTCTAAAACCTTACTCATAAGAGGAGTCATGTTTGAGGCTATATAACCAAACAGTTTAGGGCACTATTTATGTATCTTCTATGATTGGACATAAAATGTTATATCCTAGAAATTTTTTTCTTGGTTATTTCATTTTAGTAAAAGTTAAACAATAGTATTAGTAATGGGCATAAACGTACAATGGATATCAGACTGTTGTGTCAAGATCACCTGTTCAATTAATAATTACATGTACCTTGGGTATAGGATTGTTGTTATGATATGAGATGGTACAAATTCATATGATTTTTACATGATTTTTGAACATGTTTTGTAGATTTTATGATTTATTATAGATCTATGACACTTTTCCATTTTCAAGAGTCCAAATATATATTTTCACTCATGGAGGGAGAAGGAAAGAGGTGTCTAATGTATCATATTTGGCACATAAAATACACTTCATATTTTCTTGATAGTGTGTTTATTTCCAGATGACTAAGCAATATTTACATGGTCCCACATATATATATATATATATATATATATATATAATTTTAAGGGAATGTTATGTATATCTTCATTTAAGTGTTGGTTTTGAGGATGATGAGTTAGTCCTCACACAAGGGAGGTGTGGTGACCATTATTGGGATATATGGAACAATATGCTTTTATATATTACCCATTTTGGGGTTGTTTTATTATTAGTGGTTATCTAGTCATGTCACTTAGTACAACGTCGATGGAAAACCAAACCTTTATAGAGAACTGGACCTGTTGGAGGTATCACCATATACAAAATCCAATTGAGCGATATTTCAGTCTCTTTTATCTACATTTTATAGTAATATCTAGGGAGTAGTTGTTTAGGAGGATTCTCATTGAGGATCAATACCCTATAGTCCCTTTATTTAGTTTTTAACAACAATAGATTTTGTGATAATTACATTCATCTAAAAGTTTTATATTTTTGGATATGTTGTTTATCATTATGACCTAATATTGAGACATGATATGTAGGGAGAGTTGGGATATCCATAGGACCTTAGCTTCAATTAATACCCTTTGAGGTATAGTTTTTTATGAAAACATGTGTGAGTGAGGATATACTGGGTTTTTATGCCTTTTAGGTGGTGATCCTAGTTTTACACTCATTCGATACCAACACATGGTATGTCATTTATTTTTTCATTATTGTCATGAGGATTCCTTTATATTTTTACACGATAGTAGTGTGCGTTTTTATTATAACTATAATTGTTGGGATGGATTTTTTGAGTTCCAAGCCCAATTGACCTTTCTATTTTCTACTACAAATGCATACATAGTATGGCTAGATACATGTGAATAGAATGATTCTTGTTGATGGGTGGTCATAGATTAAATCATTCAAAATATGAGGTGCCCAATTCTTAAGTGGATTTTCAAGGGATATTTTCAAATAATTATTTTGAATTTATGTGTAGCATTATCACCATATTCCTATCATAGAAGGATAACTAGGGTACGATTCATGTGGTAATAGAATATACTAGATGCACATTGTGCCACAATTTTGAAATTCATCGATCAAATGTTCGCGAGTCTAGGATTGATATTTTCTAGGGAATTCTGAGGGAATTTCTTCACAATAGTTGTAAATATTGGAAAAATTTCCCTCCATGGTAATGATGACATTTTTTATGATGGGGTACCACAAGATGATCATCCTTTCACTGCACCTTGAAATGATTTTTTAGGTGAAGATGATTTAGAATTTAGATAAAGGGGAGTTAGCATGTTTGTGGTGAGAATATCATGGAGGATTTGTATACAAAATTATATAAATCATAGTGTTTACAGGGATAGAATAAATAATTCATTATCCTGAATTTTTCATGAGTATTCTATGTGAGATTCATCACTATTCCATGTTTCATTTCATTAAAATGTACTTCTACGTAGGTTGTGGAATCCTATAGTGGTTTCCCTAAAAGAATGTTTTAAGGTACGAAATATGATTTGGAGATAACCATTGGATGTTTGAGGGCACATAATCTCATTTTACATTGAACATTGATATGTTATGTGTCCATTGCTCCGAGAGTTTGGTTTGGTGTTGACGATAATAGTAGTCCTATGGTCAGGAGTGCCAGATCACTTGTAGTTCAACATATTCCGCATTATAGAGAGTTCTGGATGTATTGAGGTCAGTAATTGGAAAATCTATATATATTTCTCATTCACATGGTTGAGTTGAGATTTGGTACTCAAGTATTACAACCATGCTTCTCGGGGACAATATTTTTTATGTTTAGTAGATTTTAAGAACCCATTTTCAATAATACTTCGATTTCAGGAGTAAATAATAATTTATTTCATTCAATAATAAGAAAGAGATTATAAGGTATTTTCCTATAACGATGAACATAGATAATATTTATATACTCTCTATTGGCCCACGAATATGGTTTTTAAACCTAAGAATGATGTTTGGTGGATATCCGAGTCGTTCAAATTTTAGAATAATAATTAATAGTTAATACATAATAAACAACAATTTTCACTTACTCTCATAGGTTTTTTTAGTGATATAGTTTTAATGGGGGGTTTATTTAAATTCATTCTATACTTTTGAGTCTGAAATGGTAACTTTTTCTTAGGTGGGGCATAAACTCAATTTCGGGGCTAGAGCTAGCCCATACACATTTTTATCATTTATTTTTATTTTTCTTAATTTCCATTATTTTCATTCTTCTTCTGGGTTATATGGACTACAACATGTTGAGAATCCTTCATCCAATTGAAATAAAATAAAACTATGAATAGAGTGTGTGGGTTTATATTTTTTGTGTGTGAAAGAGAGAAATATAGAGAGATAAAAGGGAAGAGGTGTATTATTGGGGGACTCATGATACAAAGGATCATTATACGGAAACCTTGGACAACAAATATGGTTGATGCTTTGATAGGTTCCACATAAATGTTAGATGTTTTTAGGGTTTTCTAAATATACTCATTGATTAATTATTTTCATGTTTTAGATACATTTTAGACATTTTTATAGAACCTTTTGTGCCAATCTAAAATTTTTAGGGAGAAAATGTTGGTATCAACATGATTACACGGTTTTTCATTTAGGAAAACCCGTGTACACTTAGAGTTTTTCAGGGGCTCAGGTATTCTATTCATACATAACCGGGATGGTGACCTCTTTAATTAAATACCATGTACATGGGTGTTCACGCCATGTAATAGTACATGGATGTGATCCAGAGTACCATACCAGCCTTCCCATGTAGGGGAACAAGACTTTGTAGAGTACAAGACCATACCATGTGTGGCTTTTATGCCATGTTGAAATTCACAACCATGAAATGTTCATGGCCATGCTATTTGATGAAACTAGAAGGTACTCCATTAATAGTACAAACGATATTCCAAGATTAAATGTCATGTAATATTACATTTACACGTCATGTCTGGAAAGAGTACACACCCATGTGGGGCCTTCAGGATACACATCGTGTATGGTGTATACATGCCATGTAATCCATTTTTGGTACCTTTAGGGTATATTTCTTGTTTTTTCCCCATATTTGTATTTTTATGTAACAATGGTCCATATTCAGTATGTTTTCTTGTAGACCAAGATATTAATACACATGAATAGTTTTTTAGAATCCTAGGTGGACTTCCATGTGTAGATAGGTAATTCCTCTTATAGTTATAATAAGTTTTTTCTTGAGAGTGAGGAAATTTATATGAGATGGCCAAAGACCCATATCCCATGGTCGATGAATATTCTTTCTTCCTTTTAGGAATTCACACTTATTAGATGTTCTGTATTGGAGAAGGATTATATGTGATCACCTATTTCTCAGATCCCCGATAGGCTTCCACATCCTATTTGTTGACCTATAAGATCTCTTTTATAATTCACCTATCATATTACTATTTTTAGGAATCATTTTAATATGCCTCTACATTATTATATAATTATAGATTTTCCTATGTAGGATGTGTTCAGTTGAATATATTTCCTTAGATCCCATGTAGGATTTCTTGTTGACATTTCCAATAGAGGATACAATATAGCATGACATTGACTTTTTGTATCCATTCATGAAGAGAAGTACGATTCTTCTTCATTTTATTATTGGGAAGAACTATTAGGACCCCATTTATTGATCTATCTTGGGTTAATACGATGGGTTTTTGTAGTTATGTTAGTGGGATTCACCATTTAACCCTTGTTGAACATCTATGCCCATGGCGATTTGTATTCATTGGGAGGTTAAGCTGTTTGACCCCACTGATTCATTTTTTATACTTTCACTTGTATATTGCATATGAAGTGATATTTATGACATTTTATTCCTAGTTGGTGGCTAATGAGGCTGACATGCAGCATCTTTAATTCATTTTGTATAAAAAAAATTCATTCTAGGATTAAACATATGAGCATAATTGATTAAGATTTCCAATGATGTTTCCTAGATTCCAGCTATTGAGTTGTTCCAAACATATAAAGGATGGCTCAATAATTTTTATCTAATTGGATCTTAATGACATTGTGTTACTTGTGTGACAATTAGATTCTTATTATTTGAATTCCTAAGATGAACTAATTTTCAAGATGACTTGTATTCCTCTAATGACACATGGATTCTTTGTTGTATGAATTCCTTAAATTGACACTAAGTATAGTATACAATGATAGTAGATTCTTTGAATGTGATAAATATATCCCGATTCAATTTGATGACAAGGACATTCATACCATGTATTTTTATTACAATATTGGATGCCTTAGATGATTTTTCTCCTTGGGTGTTGATTCTAAATGATTCCTTATACCTTGATACCCCTTGGATTCAACATTATTGGGTTTAATTTAGACATCGTTATTTAAAATTATCCTTATACACCACCCATGTCCTTAATGAGATTCCATTACGAATCTCGTAGGACTTGAAAAAGATGCATTGAAATTCTATATGTTTGATCTATCTCTACAATGTCAGATAAATGATTATATGGCAGAGTCATTAGGTATGTTATACATGTGATTACATGGAATTGGACGATGAGGAATTTGTGGTCGTTAAACAATGGGTCTGACCCTTAGGGATTAAAAAAAATAACTCAACGTATGTTGTTGTTGGTTAAAATGAGATTTTTAAAAATTTTCCATTTGAACACAGTATCACTATTTATTGTGATTCGAGGCGAGTATGTATGGACAAATGTGTAGGACATGTATTTTAATTTAGTGAGGTTTATTTCATAGAGAAATTTCTTGTATTAGATGATGAATTTCCATGTTTATTTGAATTTATAACACATAGATATACTTATTGTTAAATAAAATGATTGGTACGCCATCAAAATCTATTCCCTTGAAAAATATTTATATGAGATCTTGATTACGAACCCAAGGATCGAATAGTGGTTTGGTTTTTATGTTATTTCAACAGAATTCATATGAGTGTATATTTCTATGTATATTTTTATATGTATTTTACTATACATGTATACCTATATAAATATGAACATCCATGGGTTCACATAGCATGTTGGCTAGGATTGTAGACATGGAAGTCGTATTTGGTATCATGTTTATTGGTTTTATGTATCATTTTAGTTATTTATCAACTCTGATGAGAAATTGTTTTCAAACAATTATATAGGTGTATTCATTGGTACCTCATGAGTTTGGTGTGCTGAGATTCAATATCACCCATGTACATAACCCATGGTGAACCTGTAAACTTTATGTCTTCTTTTCGGGTTGATACTAATTTTCATGGTGGATGGTTGAGGCCGAGAGTCACATGACCATGTAGAGATGCTTTTGTGGGTTCTTATGATTAGGCTGGTGTGGTCTGGCTGGGTCTGGAGATTGGGTATGTGGTTTCGCTCAGAGATAGTTGTAGATCTTTGTACAATTATATTTTTTTGGTATCTTTGAAACTGTATGGTCATCCCAGTGGGGAATTTAATTGTTTTTATTGAATATCTATTTTGGATTTCGAAGGATTTTCATTCATTACTACAACATGTTCTGTTTTATTCTATTTACTTCTTCCCCACCTAGTTTATTTAATATTCTATCTCATAAATAGTTATTTCCATTATATTCATACTCTGATATAACTGAATAGTCTCCAAACTATCATACCAAATACCATTGCAACCTGATGGAATCCTACGGAATATGTAGAGGCACACATGATGAAACTTAGTGAAATATTATGGTGTATCATTTTTGTGGAACATGTGTCATAACATTACATCCATCATTAAGTATTATCAGGAAACATGGTAATTTATATAAATAATAATTTATGCAATAATTGTTTCTTATTACAAATATTATTGGAAAAATTAATTAAGAATTTTTTTTCATAAAATTGATCTATGGTTCAATAAGACACATTGTCCACAATTCTATAATTAGTTATGATTTAATCAGTATAATCTATTTTACTTATTCATATCAAGAATATTGTTATCTGGACGTCATTATTCCAAAATTAAGAGAATATTAGTGCATATATTTTCCTAAATATTTTGTTTCCCATTAATATCATCCTTCTATTAAATGACATTTCATGTCCGTCCGAAAAAATCAACTTATTCTTATACATCCAATGAAAAAAACTTAAATAGGAAAATCTTTCTTTATTTTACTATTCTTATATAATAATTATTGAATCCAAAAAAATGAATACTTTGATCATTCCACTTAATCAATAATTCATTAAAAAGTATTCATAATACTATTACGTAACACCTATTTCTTTTAAAATTTCACAGACAGTCTCATCATCATCCTTAAAAAACAATTACTCTTACCACATTTTTTATTATAATAATTATATTTACACTTAGGATGTTGATTTTTATAATTCCAATTTATTACACATTTAAATTAATCATCTTTTGAGGATTAATTGTGGATCCATTTTTCTCAATCATTGATTCCAAATAAATTTTCATTTTACCATTGAAATTACATTTTTTCTTTCATTTCCATAGTAAAAGCATATTTTCTCTCTATAATACATATACATTGATGATTTTTTCCACATTCTCGATACAAAGGAAACTGAATATTATTTCCATTATGGTATACTGAACATGAACACTCTGTGAACTCATTACTTCACTTATTTGGTGAGTTTGAGTGTTTGGTAATGTGCATGTTGTTAGGCGTGTACTGTGAAAACTAATTAGGTATTATCAGAACATTAATCACTCAAGTCATAGTCCCATTTGACTTTTCATTAAAAAAATTATGTATCACATTAAATACTATCAAATTTTCATTTAGATCACACAATTGAATAATACTTGAATGTATAGTTTGACAATTACTTATCGTAGTGAAAACCCATGAAATCAGGAAATATTAGTTATAAGATTTCAATATTATAACAACTTAATTTATAACTATTCCACCTAGGTCCTATCCTTAATGATATCACTATATATATCCTTATAAATATATATTGGTATCTCACTAAAATTTTCCAATATTAGCTTCCAAAGGATGAAAAAACTATTAATTTGATTCAAACTATAAGGAATAAATCAAAACATGAACTAATATTAAAGAATTTTAGTTTAATATTTAGTATGTTATATGTGTACATGTCATATGACGAATTTTTATGGTCATTTTGAAACATGATAAACAATAATTTGACTATGAGAATGATCATAAATTTTTCTTAAAATGACCATAGCATTTTTAGTTCAACTTAAATTTTTTTTTAAAAACATAAAGAAATGAAACTGAAGAAATAGAGATGAAAAATTACCACTAATTAAAAAAAGGGTGATATGTAATCATAATCATGATATTAAGGGTATGAGAATGCGATCATAATATTAGAAGATCATAACCTTCATATGAAATATAAAAAATATGCAACATGGAATAAATATTTCAGTTCATAATAAATGAATCATAATTCAATAATGATCCTCATCTAAGACATTGTAATATAATAAGAAGTTATAAAATATGGTCTATACACATAACCATATATAATCATTCAACATATGTAAAATACCATTTTCTTATCAATTGAGTAATCTTCTTTTGGGATCCACCAACTAGGCCATAAAAACAATAATCCCTAGTTGTATCCTTAATTAAAGGGGAATTATTTCATTAGCTAAATAATTTTAGTAGTCTAGGATAACTCCCAAGACCATATTAGGAAGATAATTTAATTTTAGAATTGAGATCCCCCAAATTACACACATGTTTTCATCATAAGATATAAATCATTGCCCAATAAATTTGTGGGAGATATATGTCACAACATCTCATAAGGCAGTAATACATACATATTCTATAGGATAATAAAACTGTAATCAAATCATAACCCCTAAAAGGGAATGTCTTTCATAAACAATATATCAGAACCCATGAAATAAAATATCTATCATAAATGTTTCTAAAAATTATGAATTATTGATAAGAGATAGGTTTCATAATCATTTCATTATATAATAACATGCTGATGGAATCATGTTTCCACAACATTTCTTCATTGTATAACTTTTGGAAGAGAAATTTGATTTATAAGTAACTTCAAAATTCAAATACATGACATTTAATGAAATAATAAGAACAATTTCCTTGGATTATATCCCCAATAAAGTATAAACATTATCAAAATATTTCATCTTGGATATAGAAGTATATTGGGAGATCACATGGATAATTCCATATCAAAAAATTAACATTACATAAAAATCATTTTTTATAACATTAAACAATTTCAAAATACTTTTCTTTGAAAACCACTTTTAATACATAATAATTAAGCTCCAATAAATTTAATACACATCTTGATGAAAATGACCTTTTCCATTTGAAAAAAACTTTTCTAATTAGAAATCATTTTGGAATAAATTTTCTTTGAATATAACCTTGGAAACATTAATTAAATGTTAAAAATATTTTAAAAACATTTTATTTTAACATTTTTGATTGAAATTTTAATAGGATCGTTAAAACATATACCATGATATTTTATACAAATATATATAATGAAAACATGAAAAAAATGAAAATTTTATATTATAAAAATATTTAGAATATATTATTAGAATCTGAAGGATATTTTTAAATCCTGATAATTCGAATACTACTTTAAAAATAAAGACATTAATAAATTTTAAGAACGTAATTTCTTCTATAAATAAACTTTTAAATATGGAATGTAGGATTCATGGAATGGACGATCATTAAATTGGGTAAATATGTACATGTCAAACCTTACTTTTTCATAATAAAATTTATATAATGAATCTTGATAGGAAAAATTCAAGAATTATCCTTTTAAACCAATTTTTTAAAAGGTAATTGAAGATAAAAAAATTAATATTAAATTTTATTTGAAAATATATAAAAAATTGAAAATTCTTTTAATAAAACATTTTTTTAAAATAAATTTTCATTCTAACTGAATAGATAATTGAGGTTAGATTTTATAACATATATATTTATTATTTATATTAAGTAAAAAGTAGTTATAAAATTAAATATTACATGAAGATATCATAAATAAATAAATTTAAATAATATTCATTAATATTATTGAGACATGTATCATAAAAATTCCTCAGTCAAAGCGTAACCATAAAAAATACCGTTAAATGATGATATTGTGGGAATAAACTCTAACCATTATATTAACATTGAATCAAAATAACCATGATGGAATATAATTAAATATAAATTAGAATATCATTGATGATACTATATTCATTACATAATATATCAAATAGATATATTTAATCCTCCTAATATATATTAGTGCATATAAAAACTTATATCCAAAAGAAGGAAAAATGATACAATAATACCTTATATATTAGGTTACTTTTGAAATATTAAATAGTATATAATAGAGATCATAAAATTTAAATGTAAATTCCCCAAAATAGAGAGGATAAGTATCATATAATACATTAATATTAATAATATAAACCAAAAAAATGGAAAGCGTTTTAAATATTGAAGAAGACTCATAGAAAAAAAGTGAGACTATAAATCCCATTACTACATGAGAAACTTTTGAATCATCATCCTTATTAAATTATTACAAGAATTTAAAATTTATATATCAAGAATAAAATGAAATTCAATGTATAAACATTATTAAGGTAGTATATACAATACATAAAAAAATTAATGGTGAACATTATAAGTATATCATGAATATATGAATTTAATATGAAACAGTAATAACCTATGTATTGACCCTCATAGAAATCGTTAAAAAATCATATATATTTTAAATTTTATTTTATTATAAATCAATTAAATAACAATATTAAATTTCTTCATTACAATTATATATTACTTATTACCTTTAATATACCATTTTATTTTCATTTACATTTTATATTTATTTTTGGGTAATAACATATTTGATTTTACTCATGTGTTTGTATTTTTATATGTTTTGTAATCATAATGATATTATGATCCAAATAATTTAATCCATGATATAAATTTCATATATATTATGTATATATGTCTTTATAAGAATAAATAAATCATATAAATGGAAAATTAAATACATCATTAATGGAGATTTTAATCTATTCATATGCATGAACGATGTTTCCATTTTATTGTCATATTGAATGAAAGAGAATATATATATATATATATATATATTATAATAATTGTAGAGTTATTGTTTAATATATAATACTTATGTTTATTAATCCCATCATTATCACATTCAATTAATGTCATGAAAAAATCGCATCACTTCGAAGAGTACACATTACATCAACAAACAATGTTATATAATTCCTCAAAAAATTGAAAGCATCAGAATATTGGATGTATAATAATTAATAAATAAATAAGACATAATAAATGTCATATAAATTATGTAAAAATAGTAATTACATCACTATTACCATCCTTTAATGATAGTAATGGGAGGACAAATGTCATCAGTTCGTGAGGTTTTAGTTTGCTGCACACAAAAAATGATGATTTCATATTCAATTTTCTTGAAGTGTGTGGGAGTTTAGGTTATAAAATGAACATAAAAACATCTCAACGTATTTAAGATTCTATTAATATTATATATGAACTGGATAAGAATAATTTAAATCACATAGAATGACGTGAAATAAAATTTCTTGTCGAAGGATGTTACATTTTATTTGGGTAGCTCCAATTGTATTTCATAGAAGGGACTCATAGGGAGTATTTCATCACGGGTATAGGATTGTGTGATGAATTTAGGGATTTTGAGAACTAATTTGTGAGTTTTTTGGATGATGAAATGGGATATTGAGGTGTTATGTAGTTATGGTGATGAGTGCTCTTTTTATAGTACAGAAAGAGTGGAATTCATATAAATATGAAAATGGAAACACTCTTTTGACGTGATATATCCATCATTTTACTCCAATAATTGTAAATTTTATTTGTAAATTGGAGTATATGGCTGAAATTTGGGTACCCAATGGATTTTGGACATCTTTTAATGTTTTCTTAACCCTTAAGATATTTTTAATCACTAAATAATTTCATTTATACATTATTCATAGTAATTTATTTTAATTACATTGTCATATATTTTTTTTAAAAAAATAATATGAACATAATATAAATTATATATTATTTTTATTATATATATGGAATAAATTTTTTCAAATTCAAAAACCATAAATTTAATAAATTAATGTAAAATGTATCCCACCAACATGATGCGAAGGCTAGTTTTTATATAAAATGTGACTATGTTTCAAATGTTTATATTTCCATTTTCAATGTGAAATTCTTTATGATGAACTGAATTGGATTTTTTGTAACATATTACTAATTATATATTACAAATTATTTAAAATATATGTTATCTAAAAAATTCATATATGAAAGTATTTTTCAAATAAATTTCCATTTTTTCACATGTTATGAAAAAATTAAATATCTTAGAAAAACAAAAAATAAAAAACCAGTTAAAATTTGAAATTACCCAAAAAAAATGAATGTATTTATTTCAAATAAAAATTATACAAGTTTCAAAAATTATATTTGAAATATATTATCTATTAAAATGATGTTTGATTACATTTTTTTAAAATTACTTTTTTATTCAAAAAATTACATGTATTCTTATCATTTACCTCTCAAATAATTTTGATGAGGATCTAAAATAATTTTTTAATTTATAATATAATAATATTATAAATATCATTGATCAAAATAGTTTTTTTTATTTTATTGAGATAAAAATGTGTTCATACATAGAAAAATATTTATCATAGAAATGGAAAATAATTATTTCCAAAAGTTTATACTTTCATTTGTAACTAATTGACAAAAAATATAATTTTTTTAATATATTAAAAATATATATTCAATATTATGTTAATATTATACAATATTCCATTATAATGGATATATAGTAAATATAATAATATTATACTAACAATATAAATAATATATTGTTGGTTGTTAAAACTCGTCTTCATGTGAAACACAAGCCATCAAAGAAACTCATCACTATTTGTCACAACAAGATAACAATGTGTTCAATGTATCTAAATGCAATATAGGTTTTCCATGTAGTTCGGTATTAACTTTTTTTATAATGAAAAAAAGCAAAACATCAAGTTTTCATATATCATAGTATATATTAACTATTTCATGTAAAGAGGAATATTGAGAGGAATAAATTAATTCGACAAAAAAAATATTTAAAAAAACATGTACTGTTACAATAAAATAATCATTCACTTTATACCAAATATAGTAACCAAGTATTTCTATATATAAATTTAACATATTTTTATAAAATATTCAGTAAATGAAAAAATACATTCCAACATGATGTAATGGATTTCTGACATTGTAGACAAGGTACATAATAATTGTATCTAATGAACAATCAACAATATATATCATAATGTTATTACACTTTTCTATTATACATATAAATAACCTAAATAAATTCTGTAATTAAATCTAGGGTAATGAAAACAATGAAATAGTTACATCATATACTTAGTATATGTAAACAAAAGAGATAACAAAATGACATGAGTGTAAGGTTATGAGGAAATGGGAATTACAATTCAAATAACATACCAATCAATTAATATATCAAAAACATGAGTACTAGAATAAATTTTTCCAGTCCATAAAACATGAATAATAATGGAATCAATGACAAAATGCATTGAGAGTGGAATAATATAACTAAATATATATTTGTTAATATTAGATAAGAATACACAACCATATTTCATGGACACCCAACATGATATTTATAACATAATGGGAATGGTATATCCACTATTTTACCTACATACAGATTGGGATAAACTCTAGTGTAACCTTTTATAGTGAATTAGATTTGCTCCCATAAAATCATCTGGATCCAAAAAACCATTACCCTATTTATTTTAGGGAGATATAGGTCCCCCACAACTGCTAATAAAAAATTAATTATATATGTTTCAAAATGCAAGTAAATAATTAAAATATCATGCAATGTCAATATAAATGGTTTTAATAACGATTGTTTTATCATCACAATATATACCGAGGAAAAATTAATGTGTTTAAAAACAATTGGTAATCCTAAATATAAAAAATTTAGAGATGGAATTATAATGATATCAATGAACAATATACTCAGTAACACATAAGATATATAAAAGGATTCAATATTTTATGGAAAATAGTTTTTAATAAAAAATCATTTAGAATATTTATTAGGGAACAAAAAATCATTTTTAAAAATTGTCTCCTTAGAATGATAATTTCATAAAATATTTGGTAAATTCACTTCACTAATAATAAGCTTTAAAACATATATGGGATTCCTTAAAAATAAATAAAAAAATAACATGAGTGAAATATGAACTAATCATTGAATTAATATTTTATAAAACATTTAATATTTGAGAAATACTTATGTTTATAAATTACAATAAATACATATAATTTTGAATTTATAAAATTCATTTTTTATGATTGCGTGAAATGTCATAGAAGTTAAAATATTGATTCCTTTAACTATTTTAGTAAAATACATACGGCCCATTATTTAATAATGACATAAATTTTTATTTAATAAAAATATAATGTGAAAAATGTATAAATGTTTATAAATAATCCAACAAGAATATTAAAAAAATTAAAACATCTATTGAGATCAAGGATATGGAAAAAATGGTTTTCATCCGACGAGTGAAATAAAATCAGTTATCATTAAAAAAATTAAATTATGAATAAATTAAAAATGGAAAATAATGTGAAATATGTATTCCCAAGTCATAACAATATGATATGAAATTTTATGTTATTATTAAGTGATTTATATTTGGATTTCATTATTGAATGAATACTCTATAGAATCCAAATAAACTATAAGATTTTAACATCAAACCTCCACCACATTTATAACATTTTATTCATGGGAACAATTAAAAAAATGTAAATATACTAAATATATTATTATATAAAGGAAAATATCTTTATAAAAAGCCAATTTGTCTATATATACATCTCAAAAAACAATATAGGTACACTATATAATGTATTTCTAATTAAAAAAAATTAAAAAATCCATTACCGCATTGATAACATTGGAACCTTAAAAACCGAAAAATATATATCATAAAATATGTAAATAAATATCAATAACTTTTATTATAATAAAAATAATATCAATTAATTATTTTTGTGTATATGCCTAATAGAAACACATAGTGAATTTGGAAGTTTTCTCACAAAAAATTGAAATTTAAATGGAAATCTCATAGCATCAATCATGACATCCATCATTAAAAATAAATCCTCCTATATAATAAACAGATTAAAATTTTAAATACATTAGAGAATAAATATTCTTATATAAAAAAATATATAATTATATTATGGACATTTATAACCTGTTTGTAATCAATAATCTATTATAATCTTGTTTGGGGAAATAAATTATTTTTTAATGTGTATATTTATTTTTTCCCTATTACATTGATCATGATTATATAATATAAAACATTATATCCATGATATAAATAAAATATACTTTTAATATATTTGTAGTTAAATTAATCTATAAATGTTAGATATACAAAATGATATTCACCATTTATGGAGATGGTATATCGATCATATTCATTAATGTTATTTACATTTTCTTGAAGAGTTTAATGAATGAATGATAAATAAAATATTAAAATTAAATACTAATTTAGATATCATATATTTCATATATATTTATTAAATTATAAATACATACCTTTTGTTAAATGTTTTACAGAGAAAAATCAAAATTCCTTGCAAGCTAGTAGTCAGTCGTACACATAGATCACATTATCATGCACCACAATAAAAAGACATTAATAAGGTATATGTGGTTTTATATTTTTATAAGTTTATTTATTTTAAATTTTGAATATATATTCATTTTATATATAAATATTACAATAATTGTACAACATAAATGATAAACACATCACTTCGGTTCGTGAGGCGGTAGTCCAGTGTACACAAATGCGTTGATATTGTTTTACCATTGGCTAGATGGTAAAATGGTTTGTATGATATTAAATTTATATTATTTTAATAATATCCTAAATAAATTATATAATATATTTATACATCTGTATATACCGTCATGAGTGCTGGTTATGGAAAACAATCTACATCTGGTTGCGAGGCGATAGTCTGACGTACACCTGAGAGATATTTTTGTATCCCATTATTTTAAATTGTATTTGTCTATCAATTATTACATTAGAAAAATTAAAAATCCTTATATGGGATATAATTTTGTTTTTATATCATCATAATTGAATAATAATTTATTTAGTCAGGTAAGATATTAAAAAAATTCACTTGTTTTAGAATTTTACCACTTCTTGACATAACTAATTCAGGTCGATACAAAAATCATTCATAAGAGAGTTTAAAAATGAAAAAAATTAAAATATTAAGATGATATAGATTATTGAGTGCTGATTTTCCAATTTATAGAAAAATGTAATCGGAATTCAATAGCTAATAGGAAATTAGAGTGTCTAGAATTTTACAATAGGTGGAGAGGACACACTGGGATATTTTAAAAGATCAATGTATAAAAATGTTTTTTAGATGAATAAATATACAAAAAAATCCATTATACAACCATATATGTTATATGGTCGAAATATTTCAATAATATCTGTTTTGGAAAAGAATATAGGTAATTTACACATTATCATTTCAGTTTAACAATCAGTAGACTTGGATTAACCACAAATATAGAAATTAATTTGGTTCTCACATAATAATTCATTTTTCCAAAATAAAATATTGATGTTATTATATAATATATTTAATTTTTATTCCAAAAATATAATCCATTTTTTGAAATTCCATTCACATAATTTGAAAAAATTAATTTCACATTAAACATGCCAATGTAATGAGAAAGCAGTTTTCCAAAGGAAAATTTGTTCAACAATAAAAACATTTTTTTATAATCAGAAAATAAGAATGTAATTAAAATTAAATAAATCGGATTATATAACAAATAATTGAACTATTTTTACTTTAAAAAAAATTATAATAAATTTATCCCAAATAATTAGATCAATGAAATGTAATATTTAGATAAAAAGAAGAATTTTTCACTATTTATAAAAATGAATCATTTCAAAAAAAAAATACCATAAATTAAAAATTATATAATATTTAAACGTATATATTAAGAAATTTTATTTTGTGAAATATATTTTTTGAAATATCAAAAAAAAATTATCTTTTTTTTACAATGATAATTAATTACTTTTTTTCAATTAGTCTTCTTGAAAATATAATGACGTTACCAAATATTGTGTGATTTTTTATCATGATTTTCATTATATGTAAGATTTATTAATTTTAATTATAATTTATTTATTATTAATAATTAAATAATATTAAATATATTGTTAATTGCAGTACTAATTAAAAAATAATATTAATAGTTTGATGTGATTTGTTAAAACTCGTTGTCGCATGTAACAAATAGTACCAAACAAATTAATATTATCTGTGAAAAAATATTTCATAAATTCTCAATGTGTAACATGTTTTTTAATAATAAATCATGTTATTTTGTTCCTTTTATAATTCAATGATCATTGGTTATATTATAATCCAAGGAATTTTGGCTTGTGATACCCCTCCAATATATTGGGTATGGAAATTGACTATATGGTTATTGTAATTTTCATGGCTCGTGTAAAGGTTTTATTAAGATAAGTTTCCCATATAAATAATTTAAATTTTTCTATGGGATATTTATGTTTCAGTTTATCAATTTTTTACATATGGATCGCACTTATTTATTCCATCGACTCCTTCTATTGACGAATATTTATGCCCAGTTTTATGTTTTCTGATTCAACTATAAATGAAAAAACCAATCTCAGGTTATTCTGATAAAAAATATATAAGGTCATCAAATGTTTTTCCATATTATTATCATTTAAAAAATAAATTCTATATTCATATATTCCCCCTTACTAAGAATATGTTCCAACACATCTTATGTTTTTTTTACTATGTTATGAAAAAAGATGTTAAATTATTCAATTATCGAATGGTTTTATATTTAATAATTTCAATGGGATATGTAAATTACTCAATGCGAAATATGAAAGGTGAGGTAATGTGAGAATAATACTACATTTACGTATTGAGTGTCATTTAAGTATGTGTCTTTCATAATTCAATAGAAATCTATTGAAAAATACGCATGAGTATGTATGCAATCTAATATATCTATTATATGTATTATGTTTTGATGGATCAAATTAGGTCACATTTATATTTATCAAAACTATTAATGTAAATTTTATGTTATTAGAACTAAATCATGGACTGTGTTTTTTGGAAATACTAGATATCGTAAAACAAAATTAATATAACATTAGTTATTAATATGTTTTCATCAATTTTTTATGAATTATTGATAACATAATGTATTTAATATTTTATACATGATCATATATTCGTTGTCTAAAAAAACTTATAGTTAAAACCAATATTTTATAAGCCATTATATATGGTTTAGGTACATATAATCCATATGATCAACATGATGTATCTTTTGAGGTTCCATTTTTGAATTAAAATTTTGACACACATATGACCCCAAATGTGAATTTATAGAGATTAATGTTATTTATGGAAATGCTAACTACAACATTGAGATTATATGATTTGCTAATAAACAATTTTACATTTATTACATTATAAGTGGCTAATTATTTATAGATATAAATGTTAAATTTATATTTTATGAATATTTTTTTGAATCTTTAATTTTTATTGGCTATAGGATTAAAATTAAATATTATGAATCATTATAATGATAGATAAATATAAATTGATCGATGATTATTTTTTGTTGATATTGTTGAATTTTAGAGGCATGATTAGCCTTTTATCATATGAAAGATTATTATTTTTAATTATTATACCTTATAAATATATTCATTTGGTTAATGTCTACAGTTATGGGGCACAAATGTTGATCAATTTATATAAATATATGATCAGATGGAAGATGGTTATTTTTGTTTCATGAATAATGTTTTTTCATCATTACTTACCGTTTAGAGAAAAATATTATATTATAGGGGAAACTATATAATCTAGTATATTCAATATGTCAAATGATTATATTTTCCATGTATCAATATTATGTATTGTAAAAAATTCCTAAACTATACAAAAATATATTTGAATGTTAAATAGTTATCATATTTCATTCATTCTAGTTAATACATAATGTATATCTTGCCTCTTTGAATAATTTTTATCTGTTGTTAACATTAACATGATCATTCACTATATTTAGGTCAATGATAGTTTTCAATCTCCATTAATGTTTTGACATTATTCGATTCATTAAAATATATATCATTACTTCCAACTAATGTTCTCATATTTTGAAGCATTATTTTATTTATTTTAGATGAACATTGAATTTTCCATTCCCCATTTTCATGAGGATGCTCTAATAATCATTTTGATGATAAGAGAATTTATAAATATTAATTATAAATAAAAATACCTAGTTAACAACACCGATTTCAAATTGTGTATGTGAAATTTAGGTAGGGGTGATTACAATATAATGTCATTTTAAATAGTATTATGTTTTATTGTGCATACGATATGAAACATATAGCCTAAACAAAAAAGGAAATTTAAAAATTTACATGATACTATAATAACCTAGCTTACTATGTTTCTAGGTAAAAATATTATTCAATATTTTCTGAAATATATATATTGTTTGTAGTCAATTAAAATGTATTTATTGTTTTTTTAAATAAAAGATAAATTTTTAGTACATTCATTTTATAATTCAATGATATGAATTCAGAACAAATTAATTGTAAAGCTTAACATGTGGGAAAAATATTATTACATTCTGTCACTTCTTTGAAAAAATGTATGATAAAATAAATGTTATTTTTGAAATTATTATACCACAATTATCATATTAAGGAATTTTTATAAACTATTTGACTTTATGATGAATAGTGCATAATAGATATTTTTAATGAATACATTAATATATTTTAAAATATTTACATTGTGAAATTTTTTAATAGATATTTTTTAAATGTTCTTTTATTTATTCCTAATAAAATAAAAATTATAAAAATTTTAATTTATTATATTCTTGTATGCAGTATAACAATATTTTAATACCTAAGAATTACATTTTTTAAAAAAAAATTCTATGATATTACACACTTTAAAATATAATATAATGTATTCAATTTTTGGGGTTTTAAATTTTTATAATTTATTATATATTGGGAGTCACATAATTAATTTTTCTTAAATATGTCCATTTTATTAATGGACATAATGAATTGTAACATTGGTGATTTTTTTACCACAATAAAGGTTATATTGGGTATTTAATTTTATAGGTTAATTTATTTAGACTAAAAAATATTTTAAAACATGCATAAAATTTATTATATGATTATATCTCTTAAATAATAATCCAATAATCAAATATATATCCTCTATTCTACATAAATATGATTTTGAAATTAAAATTTTTTTATTATAAAAAGTAAAATATTTTATTATATTTATTTTAATATTTATAAATTAAACAAATATGTAAAAATATAGGATTTTTTCTGTAATAAATATTACATAAACATATAATATTCTGTTTTTCATTATTATTTACTTCTAATTTTTATAGGTGAAATAATTTCCTCAATTACTTTGGTAATATTGACACATTTAGTTTGCAAGTTGTCTAAAAATATATAAAATGAAATAAAAAAATATAAATAACACTATTTGAGCGAGTTATATTGTAACACTAGTTTTATATAATATTAAAACAAATTTTTTTCATTGAAAGCGTTATATTTTAATTCCATCATTTTGTTAATTTTTTTAAATTCAAATTGAATGAATAGTTTAAAAAATTATAATAATGATATTTTATATTAATTATTATTTTCATGAGATCATTAAATTTAATATAATTCTTATTATATGATATTTTACTTTGAAATTTTTAAAATATCAACCATGCTCCATTTATAGGTAAATTTTCTTTTTATAGTAACTATTTTGTTTCTGAAAGTGTATAAACATTTTTAACATTGTAATCACCAAAATGGTTATGAAAGGTTACAAAAGTTTAAATGAATTTTTGAATATAGATGAAATATTATTGGATGATATTATATACAATCCTCCACAACCTATTATATAAATATATCTCTTGGTGCCATTTTAAAATGATAATTAGTTCATATTAATTTAATATTTTAGTTAATTTAATGAGTTCCCCTAACATCACATATGAAAAAGAACCTCCTCTCCACCTTTCTAAACACTTCAAAAAAGAATCTTATTATGAAATCCCTATCTAAATAACTTAAATACATATGTGATATAATCATCGAGTCCATCCATCATTAAAAAACAATCGTATCATTTAGTTTAGATAAAACATTATCACAATTTATGAAGAAGTTGAATAATTATTAACCATGTGTTTTTATATCATCTTTTCATTTTTAACCTTTTTAAAATATTCATCAAACATTATGAGATAACATAATTAGTATATTATATATTATAGTATTTCATTATGTTATACTCAAAACCTATTTGCATATCTATATTCATAAAATGGTAACAGATGTCCAAATTCATGTGTATAGTTAGATACCTCCACATTTACTAATGTAATTCATTTTCCATAATGACTTCTCATGAATTATCATATTGATGGTTTGAATTATCTTTTTGATATTCATGAAGTAATGGACCATATACTAAGGAAGGTAGAACTTGTTTATTCATGATTATGGACCATTGTAAAATATTGTTAAATGTGAAATATGACATAAGGATGGTTCCATGAATGTTTGTAGGTAGTTCGGAGTTCAAAGTACCAGAAAATGGGGAATGGTTTATCATGAAATATTACAAAAAGTTTATTAGTATCCATACATGGTATCTATTGGTGGATCCTTTTCTATATTATGGCCAACATGATTTATAGGCAATATTATGATCCAAGGATCAAGACTATGTATTCTATATATATTTTTTAACATCATATTTTTAAATTATTTAGGCATGGATAGGTTTACCATGTGAAGTAACACTTATGGGTCTTCCCATGGAAATTAATTGGACATAATTTTTTTCATGATTTTGATAAACCATATGGAAAATATATATTCCCTATATTTTGAATGTAGACTGATTTGTTCCCTTCATTAATTTATAATCATCTTTTTATACATCATGAATATATTTACAATGGATGTTCCATGTTTATCCTCACAAGGGATTCCAAATTCATCAAACTAGGTATTACAATAACTCTATAATTCATACTTTGAACGTACCACCATTATAAGAGATTGATAGAAAGAGGGAGTCATATTGTATCATCAATTTCTCAGAATATAGTTCTAATCTAACTCCACTAACATATGTGTTGTAGTCAAAATACCAATGGTATTTGGTCTCATTGTTTTCACAAAAAAAATTTATGTTGTTTTTAGAGTTGCATTGTGTTCCCCTAGAGTGGTCATTACATTGATTTACGTAAATTATATTTCATCATTTAAAATATATTTATCCTCATTTTCACACTCTATATGTTAATTTCTTGGAAATTAAAGGGTTCCAAAATTTTTATTAGACACTCCATGGGTGTGCCATTATGAAATTTAACTTTATAATAGAACAATTAATTTCCCATAAATCCTTTTTTGAATTCATATTGGATTATAAATTTAATTTCTCACTAATAAATAATTTTATGTTGATCCAAATTACCACCTATGATGTTGGCATAACTATTAAATGGAACTTACCATGTCTAAATCGTTCCAATTTCCAATGTAACCTTTTATGTTATTTATTAAGCATTATAAAAATAATTATAATGCTTTGGTTACATAAATAGATTTATTATATAGAATGTAATTACTCATTATTATATTAATGAATAAATGAAATAAATGGATTAATTAAAATAAATTAAAATGGGTTGAAAGTACATGTCAATGATTTCATCCTTATTAAATGATTTTATTGAATTGTAATTCCCATTGTCATATTTTTGATTCATGAATATAATGCATGAGAATTGATGAATATTGGATTTTATTATAATTTTTATTTAAACTTGTAAATGGATATAGAATGATGTTTAAATGAATTTTTTATGATGAAAATCTTATATCCAATTTCACTGGTGCTAATCATGATGTCTCACACCGTTTAAACTATTTAGATAGTTGGAATTTCACACCATATCCCGTGTTTCAGTTGTTGACATGATTACTCACACACCATATCATGTGTGGTGCATGATGTATCTCACAAGTCATTAGATGGATGTAAGTTTACCATGTTTAGGAGATTATAGGCTCATTTAGACTAGTTAATGATGATTGTGTTACACCCCAATCTATCCAGCATCAAATATTAATGTTATATAGATACTAACAACCTCCCATAAAAACTCCATATAGGTGTATAAAATATATAACACCACTATATATATATTTATACTACACATATATAGTCGTGATGAGGTAATCATTTCGGGCATGATCTAAAGCTGGTAGTGACACCAGGTTCCCTATCAGCACATAAGTATTCTGGTGTTTATTTACTCAGACTTTTCTCTTTTTTCATTTAGTCTGACACAGATCATTTTCACAATGAATACACATTTTATTACATCTATACCCCATTGGTGGTAGAATACTAGTCTTCTATCTGACACCCTACTCAACACACATTTGGTACTTGAGTAGATTACATATCTACAAGTTTAAATTATCCCAAGTGTATAGAGAATGATTCTTTATATACATTACCTATAGTATGATCAAATCAGTATATGACCAAGAATATGATCAAGATTCCAGTGGAGCACCTTTTTTTAATTTTTTATTCCACATTTTATATTCATATCATTTTTTCACTTTTTGTATATCTACATTCCATTAATATTTGTATATGACACTTTATAGTGGATTTATATATTATTATTAATTATCATTGTTATTTTTACTTTTGTAGTTTATTATTATATTTGTTATTTTATAATTTTCAGTATAGTAAGGTATTTGTTAAATAATTGTTTTCTACTTGTATTTCACTTCCATGATAATATGCTTCCTGTTGGAATTCTCTATGCAACTCGAATATGAGGTTACAGTATCCCTATTATAGCACCTTTACATAGTCACTTCTAGTCATTTTCATCTGGCATATGGGGTGGTCATTTTGTGGTTATATGACCCACCATCATAGGGCCCCATTTTAGTGGATGCTGAGTCGGGATAATACAAAGTGGAATCAGAGCATTATTTTTTATTTTTCTTACTTTTTGGGAATTATGAATGAGAATATTAGTTAATTTATTTTTTAACATCCCCTATGAAAGGATGTATTAAAAAATTATCCAAGGTAAATCAAAATTACTTTGGGTTGGTAATTCTTGTTATTGATTATGGTGGTTGTGTTTGATACAACGTCACCCTTGTGTGACACACACATCAAGTGAGGTATTTCTATTAGTATAGTTTAAATGATAAATAATTGTCCATATTAAATTAGGGTGTTTTATTATATGAATCATTATAGTAATAATAAAACTAAAATTTCATTCATAATGTCCTACCACATTTATTTTGAGAGTGAATTTAAGATTTTCATATTATTACTACCTTGAATAGCTATGGAATTTTTATGAAATCTCTTATAGGATATAGAGAAAAAAATTATACATAATTCCTATTCATTAACCTAAAAATTTATTCCTATATATGTTAAATCATACACCTTAAGTATTCAATTATGGAACATTGATCTATGGATCATTGGACTCATGGGCTGTAACACTTTATGTTTTAGGTTATGTGGAATCCACATTTTGTTTAATGAGAAGTATGAGATCTTATGGATTGGAAATGAGGAACCAAATAATTCAACCATTTATAATGATTTAAATACATGAAATTTTACTGAAAATTAAATAAATATAACCTTTTTAATGAAAATGTTGTCTTATTCATGTGAAATAGATACCAAGACCTGATCCCAACTATAACATTGGGTATTTTTTTAGTGAATATAATGTTCTTATATCCCATAATGCACCTTATCTATTACAAAATACTAGATTTAAGAGTAGTTAGAGGGATACTATCAATCTATAGAATGTCTATGAACATGAATTAGTTTTCAATATGCAATATATTTAGTAGATACGATATTTTTTAGGAGTACATGTGTTATTGTAGTATTATCACTACATGCCATCCTCTAGTCGTATGCCCTAAAGGTAGTGAAGAACATATAGTAAAGGTTATGGGACCCAATCATATAATTATTCATCATCCAATTCCTCCTATGGAACAACCTAAAAAAATTTAGATGAGAATGGATCCATAAATTCGTGATAGAATTTATTTCATGATGAAATCAATGAAAGGTGTCATTTAAAATTCCTTGAATATTGAAGAGTTGACTCTGGAAATCTTATAGTGTCATACTCTAACCTTTTTTGGTGATGGAGGACCACATGATGTGGTGTTATGGATCAAATCAATTCATTATATTTTAGATCCTCTAGTGGTGCCTCTAGATAAGATGGTCAAGATTTAGGCATATTTGATACAAGACTCTACATGATAGTTGTGAGATGTTATTATGAATCAAAATATTCTTAATATGATTTGGGTGAATTTAGACTATCTTCTATGACTATTTCATTCCAAAAACATTGAGGAATGTTCGGGATAGGGATTTTATGAACTAATATAATGTATTTAAGTCTCTTATGGAATATTTTTTACCCTTTACTAAGATTTAGTGGTTCCCACCGAATCTAGTTGGTGATGATTTTATATATTCATGCAGATTCAAGGATGGATTGTTATATGTCATATGAACATATGTATATGTATTCAGGTTGATAAGTATTTCTGAAATCAACCAATTGGACCTTATTATAGTGTATAATTGGATGGAACCTGATATTGATAGTTAGTTTTATATGGTATACAAATATATCAATGGGTTATGTAGTATGAAATATTATCAGCACGATGTTTCCCTTCGGGGTATAAGTAGTTATGATCCTCATGTAATATTTTTTATATGTAACCATTGTTGGATTCTAGAAAATAAGAAATGACATTTCATACAACATACAGTGGGATATATAAGATGTGGTAAGATGGGCCATATCATGTTATTCTGCAGGACCAGTCAATAAATGTCTAAGGATTGTGGATCTACTCCTACTCCACATTCCAGAGTTTGTTAACAAGATATTACTAGAATAGAAGTAGGAATACCTCCATCCATTCCAGCCGATTAGTATGTAATGTAATAGTTAGTCTTATGATCATATTCACCAAAATAGTGGGCCTAATCAGGGATTCCCTGAAATGATTTAGGGTCGTTGAGAATGCTAATTACATGCAATGCAACTTCAGATCAAGGGGATAAGTTCAAGTCCTTCTATTTATTGTGGAACTATTCAAGTAACCACAATCTATATTTCTGTTTATATGACCATAACATGTCACAATATTTTATTTATGAGATTATTATGAAGTGTTTACGCAATATTAATGAACAATTATACAGATTTATGATTCTTGATACATTGTATGGGATCTGATCATAGGGTGTTTGTAATTGTAATTGTTTTCCCCTTTAGATAGGTAGCTACATCATTATATACAATTTTACATCCCCTTCATGTCATTATATTATGTAATCATTAGGATGAACTCTTTAGTTCCATGATAAGACCATATAGACTACTTTCAATAGTGGGGGATGTTTACATCACTATTGGATGATTGAAATGTGCATAAGGGATAGTTGGATTGTCTTTAGACATGACCTATATATAGGTATAAATGGTTGGGTAGTGTGATGTAAAATATCTCTAGCTTCTTCATGGATGATCAAGTGTTGAAAACATTCCTCATGTTGTTGATCATTTTTGGGACGTACTCATAGAAGAATTTTCTAGGATACCTTTGGTGTGAGAGGTATAATTTAACATTTATCATGTTTTAGTATAATCACAAATGTGAATTGCCTCATATTGGATGGAACCTATGAGGATTCATGATCTTGGGAAATAGATAGAGGATACCGAGGCTAAATACATTATATGTCCAATCACATCCTCTTTAGGATCACCAATTGTTATCTCCATGAGACCATATTATTCATGCAGACCTTATGTAGAGTACCATCATTTGATCTAGGACCTGGAAAATAATTGGTTTATATAAGAAAGAATTTAGTACCCACATGATCTCGTATGTAGAGAAATAGTGCTTCTGAAGATATATTTTAGGTTATGATATCATCAGCTATGTCTCTAGTCATGATATCTACATTGTAAAGCACTTTAGAGTAGGTATTTTCTATATGAGAGCATGATCATTATGTTTTGTCTAAAAATTCATCCTAAATACTTTTTTACACTTAGGAATTAGGTTTTCCAAATGTGTGTAGATTAAATTTTTGTTCTATTAATTGAAACAAATTAGTTTATTCAAGCTCCATACATTACCAATCTAGACATATTGTGATCATGTTGGATTCATTGAGAGAAAATCAACTCAATAGTATAAATTTTATATTAAAATTTTGGATCATAAAATTTGGAATAATATTTCATATCATCTCTACGTTATGAGTTTTAGTAGTCTTATAGAATGTGATATATGAATTTTCCTTAGTGAATCCCAAGAACCACTTTCACATCTAATGGTTATTGGGACCCTCTTCATGATACAAAGGATTTATTAAGTATATATCACGTGTTTAAGAACATATTATGGTCTTAGAAAAGAAATGTGTTAAATTTTTTTGTAATAATATTGGGTATTAACCTTTATGTTGTTGAAGGGTAGACTAGCATCACCAACGATACTTATACTACAAGATCCTTGCATGAGCTACAATGTATTTTGTGATGCATTAGGTATTGGTCTAGGAGATGTTTTTGATATTAAATGTGTTATTCATCGCGTATGGATCTCATTCATTGAGGTCCCATGAGTGGAATTTTCACATGCATGGACTAGATCCAACTATTGTAGTCCATGACAAATATTATTGTAATAACTATCTACTTAGAGGGAAAATTAAGGTATACACTGGTCATAAATTCCTCATGTACATCTTTAAACATTGAAATAAAAATATTAGAAATATAAGGTTATTTAATTACCTACAGTCATATGTTTTTGAGTTTTCATACATGACTGGTAATGGTAATGCAATAACTGATTCTCTTAACATGAATACATAGAAATTAGTTGTTCAATGAGATAATTATGAATGGATTGTCATGGAATTTTTTTCAAAGATGCATGTTGACGTTCATAAGGATCATTGATAAATTATTCTTACACCCTTAGTAGTGACCTATAAACATCTAAAAAAGGTAATAATAAAGAATATATCTAATCCACATGGACTTTTACTAAGAGAAAGAATCGTGGATGGTGATGAATTTCCAGGATGGTCCATAGAAGGGGATGGTACAATACTATACCATAGACATGAATAGAATCCAGTAAACATCATAAAGGAGATGATGTGGGAATTTCACAACTCCAAATAGGTAGTTGACCCCTACACCACCATGATTTATCATGAATTAATGTTCTATTATTGATGGCCTAGTATGAAACTTTAGATTGAAATCTTTTTCACTTTGTGGTCCATCTCTCTACAGGTGAAGGCAGAACTTTATTTTTCAACAGTACATTTACATCTGTTTTCCATTCCTGAGTGGAAAATGGGAGACTTTGTCATTATATTTAGTTATTGGTTTAGCTACATCACCATATAGAATTGATATATATTTTTTTGTTTACCATTTGATGACAGTCCCATAAATTTTACTTGTGCGTGTGACCATATCATAGATGAGATAGGGATGACATATTCTAGGTAGGTTTTACACCTTCATGGAGATCCCCAATCTATTATTACTGATAGAGACAAATTCATTATTTCCCAGTTCTACATGGGGATTCAAAAATCCTTGGGTCATTCACAGTTGTTGAGAATTACCCATCACCCACAGATCTATGGAAAAATATAGTATATAGTTTTGTTGTTAGAGGAAATTATCAATGAATGATTCCATTACTTCGAGGGTCCATGGGAGAAGAACATTCATGATATTGAGTTTTCTTATGATAATATATTTTTAGATACCATTGATATGGTTACTTATAAATCCATATACAGTTATTATATCCATTCACTTATTTTTAATATAGAGGTAGAGGAGGCAGATTTTCTGTGACAACATATTTTTCAAGGGTCTATAGAGGATGTCTAGTAGATCTTATAGTGATTGATGCAATTATGTTCCAAATGTAATTCTTTTGAAAACTAAACCTTTAAACACCTTGATATTGATTTTCTTTATTGGTGTTTCATGTGTGTTTCACGACTTATAGGACATTGTACTATTTAGATGTAGGGTAAGCTCTCACCTAGGTTCGTTGGACCATTAAAGGACGTGAAAAGGATCAGTCTAATGGCTTACTTGATGGATCATCCTTAGAGATATTGATAAATAGATTATGTCATTTATTTGTCTCATCATCACATATATTTTTGAGAACAATCACATTTCACTCATCTTGGTGATTTTGAATTGAATCTAGATGAATATTTTGGGGAGTATGTAGTTCGTGTAGTGGATCAGATCATGAAGACACTATAATGGAGTTCAATTCTTTTGGAATAGGGGATATAGTTTCACAACCAGGTACAGTACACAACCTATGATCTGGATGATGTTATTAAATCTGAATAGCTAGATCATTTCATAGATAATCCCCCCTTACCATCAGATGTATAACTCGGCAATTAGTTCTATTAAGGAGGGTATTTTGTAGTGACCCATATCTTAAAATATTTATTACTCGTTTTATCAATTTGAGACATTTTTTATTCTTTAAAAACATGAAATACAGCCTAATGAATGTCCTAGTAGTATCTTAGAGTTGTTTAGAGCCTTGAATTTGGAAAATGTGATTGAAGTGTATGAATCATATTTATAGAATGGTTTGTAGTAACCAATCTTAGTAACCATATGGGGTACCTATTGAGAAGTAGGGGACATAGTGTTGGTCTAAAATCATTTGACATAAAGAGCACAATTTGATTAGGCTGTATTCAATTTATGAATGAAGATATTATTTGTAATGACCTCAACCCAGTTGTTTGGAGCTAGTGTCTTCTAACAATACATTGGTAATCTTATAATAATGTAATATCCTAAAGTAATGAAATTTTTTGGTAGATTTGGAAATCCATATATATACATTAGTTGTACACTACAACTTGAAATGAAATACAAAATATTTGTTTTATTAGGAGCATACCCAACTATAAGTTTGTCCCTATAGGTCATTCATAATAAAATTTATCATGTCCTGGGAAAATAAATCATATTAAATGTTTGAGTTAAAATTCTCACTACGGGTAAGCAATAACATAGATGATTTCATTAATCTAAACATTTTATGGGTGAATATGTAAGATGTTTTTTTTAAATATTATACATCAACATAATATGGTCGGAATACAAGATGAATAAAAAATTCTATAATTAATAATAATAATCGGTATTCTAATAGTAGAATATCCACATGAACTATCAATTACTATTTTCATAATGAGGTAATTCATAATATGGGACATCATAACCATATCATTAAATCCTCATGCCAAGACCATAAATATCCATTGTTTCTCTGCATCATGGCTAGACCATAATTTTCCTAATGAGATCTACTGATGATCCAAGGGGTTACATTGGGCCCCACTAGTCATGTAATTAGTCCAATGACTTTCCCATATGAATAGGGATAAACAAAAAAACATTTTCATTAAAATTGAAACTTGCATCTGAAATGTATATAACTTTCTAAAATCATTAAGCTTAAACACTAACCAATTGAAGTAAATTGGTTAATGGTCTTAAGATAGAAAATCCATATTCTGACTAATAAAACACCATAAAATTAAATATGTTAAATGATATCATGAAATATTAATCCCAATAATACCTAATAATCTACATGATTGTTGAAATAGATGAAGATTCACTTATATCGTCATTATGTATTTCATGATATATATATATTTTATTTTGAAAAGAATAGTAATTTTGGAAAATTATTTACATAAAACAAAAAGTGAAGTAATATATTTTATTCATAAAAAAATGATCAATTTTATAATGAAAATGGCTTCGAAAAATAAATTATAAAGTGCCCCTAAAAACATGGATGAATTTGAGAAATTCCTTGAATCAGGCTTGTATTTGAATATTTTTTTCAAATATCCTTTTAAAACATAACAATACCTATAAATGAAATTACGTTACAGTTGGTATACATATATATAACATTTACACATAGTTTATTAAGGATACATATGAATAAATAATAATATGATTGTGGTAAGAAGAGAATAAGAGTAACCTGAATAGAAAAGGAGGTTCGGTTATAAAACCCTTACATTATTTCCGAAGGCATACCCCACGTGATCTAAATGTCCTGAATATTAAAATTTAGGTTCATAATTATATTATTAAATAATATCATATACATTTAATTTATTTATAATAACCGTATTAAGTCCATTCCTGGCATTTTGAAGGCCTAAGTGATTCAGTTTCATTGTTTAGAGTGTTTTCTTCAATGGTTCTCATGATCAGATTACTCATATTCATGTAAGTATAAACATGTAGAATTATAATGGTTGTATAGAATAGAATTTTTATATTATTTGAAAAAAATAAAATATTAATTGGGTATAAAATTATTTTAGTTATTTGGAGTGATGATGAATCATTATATAAAACATTAATGAAAATTGTTTAGGATAATTTGCAATTTTTACAACAAAGAACTCATTTTAATATATAAATTAATATCAATTGTACAAAAGGATTAAATAACTTTAAATAAATTATAGTACATATATTATAGTTTTTTTCAAATGTAATAAAATTTTCAGGGCATGAATTGTGGGTGGTAATATAAATTGAAATCCAAGTCATCCATGAATGTGATAAAATAACACATCTGAAGTGGTGTTTTCATTAAAATTATAAATTAAGGGGAAAGGAGAGATGATTTAGAATTAATCCATTATCATAATTTCATTATACTCAGTGTTAGTTACTAGATACATCACAACATTTATATGAAATTAGGTGTGAAAAAAAAATGAAAAGAATGGAACTTTAAATAAAAAAATGAAAAGAAGAATTTACCTCTTGATGTAATCTTCCATGTGAGCTGCTTTAAGGGATGTGTTTTGGTCTTTTAATGATACAAAGGTCAGTTGGAAACATGGGAGGATATTGGTAAGTTATTTTGGCATCATTTATTCAACGAATATGTCTTAGGTGGAGCGAGGAGAAGATGGTGTGAGGGGTGGGGGAGGGGTTTATAGTGGTGGAGAGGAGGGTTTTCAAATTATTTTATTCATTTTTTATTATTTTCCCAATGAAAACCAATTGAATTGATTATTGTCCACAAAAACATTAATATGTGAAATGGATTTTGAACCAATGGTCATTATCAGCACCCATGACTCAATAATGATGTAGAAATTCAATTATTTAGCATATTATTTAATTAGCAACTGTCACTATTCACAATAAAAATTCAAGTCTTTAAAAAAATACCAAACAATTAAAATATTTTTTTTGACAATTTTAATTAAAATAAGAACTCCATTTTATCAAAAAAATTTTCTATATAATAGAAAATTAATTTTATATAAAATAAATATTTTCTTGAAAAATACATTTTTTAATTTAAAACAAATTTTTTAATAATATAATAAATTATCTATGTTATTATTAAATAAACCTAAAATATTAGGATATAAAAATATTTATTTTTTAATACTTTTGATGAAAATTAATTTTCTTTTAAAAGAATTCATTATATTTATAATTGAAATTAAATATTTATTAATCCCAAAAATATGAACACTTAATTATTAATTTCTAATATACACCATTTCATTTATAAGGTGTCTAAATTTTTTATACCTTCATGGGTGTTGATTCTATTCATAAGTGTAATATTACTATTCATAAGGTTGTGTTACTATTTTAAAGTGGAAAATTATTATTAACAAAAAAACATGTGTTTGTCTTGTCAGACTATAAATATCATAATGAACACAACCATGTATGTATTGTTTTAGAAATTCAAATCACAGGGGTTGTAAAATTATGTTTATGGGATGGGTTACTATAAAGTGGAGAATTAATGTTTCATGCATTAATTTCTAAATCCTTGGGGTGTTATATTCTACAATCCTTACAAAACCATCATTCATGAAATTAAAAAAATGTTACCTACCAAAAAGAATTAGGTAGTTCTTCATCATAAGATCCTCAGGATCCCATGATTCCTATTAGATTTTAAGATTTCCCAATGTATCTTATCTAGTATAGTAATCTTATTCATCAACACTAGTTTATTAGTGTCCATAATTTGAATAGGATCTTTAATGTACAATAGCTCGGGTTCTCATTCTATTCAATCAGTTGCATGGACATGCATTGGGTATGTCTTGTAAATCCTTATCAATGAGACATGGAACATGTTGTGTACATTAGACAAGCTAGGAGTCACAACCATATTACAGTATGCATCTCTAATTCAATCTATAATTTCTAATTTTCATATGTACCTAGGGCTCAGTTTTCCATTCTTCCCAAATCTTATAACACCCTCCCATGGATATATTTTTATGAAAACATAATCTACAACATTAAATTCCAAATACTAAAATCGATTATACAAATAGATTTTCTATTTTCATTTTTCTTCATTGAAATATCCTTGAATATTTTATAGATTCAATTTTGTTTACCCCACAATATATGGTCACACTATATTAATTTCACTAAATTCATTTTAACATGTTGGTGTACGATATCTCTTTCTTTACAATGCTTCATATGGTTCCATTTGAAAATTGGAATGGAAACAATTTTTGTATCTAAACTCATGTGATGGTAAATATCAAACCCCCATATCTTAAAATTCAAGCGAGCATGATCTCAACATTTTTCCAAATTTTTGGAACATCCTTTATGATTTCACATTAGCTTGAGGATGATATTATGTACTCCAATGAAGCTTAGTATCAAAATCATTCGAAATACATTTCCATAATTTCAATGAAAATATAGGATCACAATTAAAAACTATTGAAATATGTTCCCCATGAAGTCTTATAACTTCATTGATGTATATTATTGAATGATTATTTATGGGAAAAACGTTTCTTATAGTAACGATAAGTGCAAATTTTTCCTGTCGGTCAATAATTAACCATATTGAATAATTCATTCTTGGATTTTGGGTAATACTGTATCACAATCCATTGTGAAGTCATCCCATTTCCATGTTAGAGTAGGGAGAGGTTACATGAATCCAATGGGATGATGTCATTCAACCTTTACCTTTTGATAGACAAAACAACATGATACAAAATCAGAAATTTTATTCTTGTTGTTGTCCCAATAGAAATGTTCTATAAAATCTATAAACATTTTAGAGATTCTATGGTAAATAGATGAATTCGAGATATAGGAATCATCCAATAACTCTCTATTCAGATCTGGTAGAGAGGAAACACATATCCTCTTCTCAAATTTTAGAATTTCATCTTCACATATGAAGTCAGTCAATATCCTATTATTCACAATATTAATTTTCTTTTGAAGGTAATCATTATTATGCTGATATATTTGAAACAAATCTAATAAATATGTTTGGTAAACCAATTATAAAAGTATGAATTTTTCACCTTCTTTTGATAATTCACATGACCATTCTTATTATATTCATTAAAACATGATCCCTATAAATCATCATTTTGTTTAAAAATTCATGATATTTTATGTTCAATGCATCAACTAAATTATTTAGAATTCATGGGTGGTAGTGTATGTAAACATCATATTCCATGAGTAGATCGAGCCATATTCTTTTCATAGTGTTGATTTTTTTCTTAGATAACATACACATCAAACTGCTTTGATCCATATATATCTCACATCAATCATCATAAAGACAATGCCACCATATTTTTTGAGAAATTATCACCATATATAACTCAATATAATGTGTAGGATAGTTATTTACTGAATTATTAATTTCCTTGATGCAATGTAAATAACTATATCATTCTACATAAGGACACAACCAAGTCCTTTCATTGTTGCATCACTAGTGATTCAAACCCTTCATTCCCCAATGGTAGAATTAGGATCTGAGAATTCACTAATAATATCTTTAGTTATTTAAAATAGTCCGAAAATTATTGGGTCCTTTTGATCATAAATCATTTTTGTGTATTCTTTGTCATTGGGTTGGCTAAACACGTTATGTTTTGAGAGAAATGATGATAATAATCTGCTAAATCAAAAAACTGCATACCTCATTTATTTTCTTTGGAGAAGGACATTATTGAATAGCCTTTATATTCATATGATCAACAGTCATTCCATACATAGAGACAATGTGGCCATGAAATTTATCTAATTGAATCCAAAATTTACACTTTTTAAATATCACATATAATTCTTTCCTTTTAAGAGCCTTCATTATAGTCCACATGTGATTAATATGACCTTTATAACATTTAATGTATACCAAGATATCGTCAATAATTACCACCACTATTTAATCAATATATTTCTTGAAAATCATATTTATTAGATCCAAGATGACAAAGGGTGCATTATACTTTCTGAAATGAATTGATATAAACCCATATTGACCATTCCTAGATCATATCCTTACCTTTGAAATATATTCCTTCATTACTCGCATCTGATGATATCTAGATCGATGATAAATCTCAAAAAAATATTGGGCTCCATGAAATTGATTAAATAAATCATTGATGTGTGGTATTGGATAAATTTTATTATTTTTGTGGCATTTATCACCCAATAGTCAATACATAACATCATATACCGACCATTCTTCATAACGAAGACAATTAATGCTCTAGATGGAGATACACTAGGGAGAATAAGTCTTTTATAACTAAATTCCTCTAGTTGTTTCATCAATTCTACTAATTATATTGAGGAAATTATTTAATGTTTATTTGATATAGGCCTTTAACAAGAAAATAAATTAATGGAAAACTAAATTTCCTACTCTAGATGATTTCTATGTAAATCCTCTGAACCACATAAACATATTATTTCTAAATAGGTACATCCTCTATTTGAACATTATGTTCATCACCCATATATATTCCATTCCCTTCCTCTCCAATAAGTGATTTCAATTGAACTACCATTGATGGATCATGGTAATAATCATCTGAAAAAGTTTAATATCTAAAGGTATATGATTTAACACCATTCTAATAAATCATTTCTCTCATCATATTCCAGTAGATCTTCACATTATAACATGATTTAAAACTCATTCCAAGGATTATTTCAATTTTAATCTTGGGTATTATGATATGGTTAGCAACTAAATAAATTTTATGTGTCATGAGGTGGACTGATCGACACTTCTTTGTTGCAATGATAAATCCTATAGATGTTTTGAATGAAAATTCCTTTATAAAATCAAATTCTAGATGTTTAATTTTATTGGTAAAATAAAATTATATAAAATAATGGGATAATAAATAATAAATAAAATAATTGGATAAGTACAAGGAAACAACTAAATTACATGCCACCATATCGTTATGAATTCCATCCCCAGTTGTTGTGACCACATAAGATTGGGCATGATACCTTGGCCTTCTTTGGGGTAAATATCCCAGAGGCTTTGGACATTAATATGAATAATTTCCCATATACGTAAAACTATTTCATTAAAAATACGTGGTTACATTCATCCCCATTCAACAACAAGATTAGTGTAATTTTTTTGCACTTTCAAAAAACTCCCATTCCCTTCAAGAATATATCAGGGGGTGTCTTCCCACAATTAATATAGGGTGGAAGATCAAATCATCCAATATTCCCCATTTATTATTTCCTTTACCGTACATTCAAGTAACCCTCTTATTCTCATGATTTCATTTAAATTCATATGAATTAGAAACTGATTTTTTAATCTTGATATCACATGACACTATATCATCAAATGATGAGAATTTTAGGAGACTATTGCCCTTCAGAGGAATATTTTTAAACCATCAATGAATCGATCAATGCTTCCCTTTGGATTACTTATTTAGTCTTTGACATTCTATTCTACCATTTTGAATTTAGTTTCATAAATTTCAATATTCCCATTGGCTTTTTTACTTATGATTTCAAAACATCCATTCTATATCTACGTGATGTTCACAAGGGAAGTATTTTTTAGGAAAATTTCATTAAAATACCCCCATTCTATAGCTTCTATTTTTTCCTCCTCTATTTTTTTTTTGAATAACAACCACCACTAATCTATATCTCTCAAGAGATGATAAACATATATGATAACCTTTTCTCTTCTGTTACATCCCAATGAAAGAAATATCTTCTCTAGGGATCTTATCCACTTCTCAGTATCAAATGGATTTATAGTCCCATTCAATTATGGATGATGTTTTTGCATAAAGAGATATAATTATCTCATATAAATTGTGGATAAGAATTTTCCATATAGTTAAGTATACAGTTCACTACCTTGGTCAGCTATCCTGGTATAGTTTTAAGTTTCTCAACACCAGACTAAGATCCAGTGCGTACATCATTATCTTGAAAAGGAGGGTAACACCTACATGGGAGATATGCATACAATAGTTTTCAATTCATTCCACTAGTTTATATTTCTAAATAATGGAATATTTTAGATTAGGTTATGAACCAGAATGTATAATATCATTATAGAAAAATTATGATCATAAATTGAATTCCATTCATGGATAATCTCATAATCATAAACATCATTTCATCGATGAAAAAATTGTACATTTGAATCATTCATAATGTCTTGTAAAGAAAATATGAAATATCCTAAGAATATACTCTAATATTTTAAACAATGTGCGTAGTGAGGCCCTTTTTCGTGTACCAGGACACCCCATGTCAAGCCCGAAACTCCTCGTCGGTGTTTTCACTTCAAGATAAAACTATTCTAAAATCACATTCACTTGTCTTATCCTGAAAGGGATGTATTTTATAGAAATATATACATAATATATTCCTTAGAAACGTTAAGGATGTTCTAGTATCTTTATCCTCGATGACTATTCATGGGGTTTATTTACCAAATCTATATTTTCTAAATCAAGTTTCCATGTTTTCTACTAAACATCCTTTGATGCAAACAATAAAGCCTCAACCGATGTTGACCAGAGAAGGTGTATTCTTACATTAGATTGGCATGAATATATGAATTTGTTATCCCAATAGAACAAATAGTTTAGTAGATTTGTAAAGAAGAATATATACATATGTTCAACATTGAAAAATAAATGAAAAGAAAAAATCATTGTTTTTGTGGGAACATCCATTACTATTAGTTTATCCCAACATGTCATTCATAATAAACATCAATATGTCCTGAGAAAATTAAGTATAATATAAGGGTGTGACCAATCACTCAATAAGGGTACGAAATAGAGAGGATGATATCATAAGCATAAACATTATGCATGGTTAATAAATAGAAACATAAGCCATTAAAAATTATAATTAAAAATAATATGGAAGGAATAATAGGTGAATAAATAATTCGATAATAAAACATAAAAATATGTATTCTAATTGTCGAATAACCACATGAACTATCAATTAAATGTTTCAAAATGTAGAAATTCATAATGTAGGACATCATTACCATACATTCGTGGCCTCATTCTAATACCATAAATATCAATTTTGTCATGGCCTTGTGACAAGACCATAGTTTGTCTAATGAGACCTACTAATACACCACAAGGATATGGAAATCCCCACCTAACACATACTTGTCCAATTAATTACACTATTAAATGGGTATAACCATAAACAACACATACATTCTTATTTAACATAACATTTAAAATGTAAAAGATTTACCTGGACATTAAGCATTAACAGTAACCATTTAGAGTAAATCATTTAGTGGTTTTATGATACCGCATCCATAATAAAAATAATAATAAACTATTCAAATAAATATGTTAGAAAATATCATAAAATATTAATATCAATTATACATAATAATCAATAGTACTGTTGAAATTGATGAATATACTCATATAAAATCATACATTATTTCTTGAGATAAATACACTTTTATTTTGAAAATAAGAGCTATTTTGGGAAATTTATTGTATAAAACCAAAAGTGATGAATGGTATTATTCACAAAAAAATAATTATTTTTATAAATATAATGGTTTCTGAAAACATATTATATACTTCCCTTGAAAATAAGAAAAAATTTATAAATTCACTATAAACGGGATTATATTTCATTATAATTTTTTTGAAATATCCTTTTCAAACATATAACTCCCCATAAATGAAAGAAGGATGATGACTAGAACACATATATATAAAATTGACACATAATTTATTAGATTTAAATATGAATGAATAATAAAATGATTGAAATAAGTAGAGAATATGACTAACCTGAATGAAATTGGTATTTCGTGTTGAAAACACTTAAATTAAGTCTCAAGGTGTTCCTCACATGATCTTAACGAACTGGATAATAAAAATTAGGTTCATAAATTAATGATTCCAGAAATGCATATAGATGTAAATGATTTATTGTAATTTTTTATGTTCATTTATGTATTTTTATTTGTTAATAGATTCAATTTCTTTGTTTGAGGAAATTGTCTTCCATATTTTTTATGATCAATTTACTTATATTCATGTATGGATAAACATCTAGAATGAAATTTTTTTAATAATAGATGTTCTACATTATTAATTAAAAACAATATGATTTAATGGCGATAAAATTCAATTGGTTATTGGGAGTGAAGATGAATGATTATATAAATCATTAATGATAAAGTTTTGTGTTAATTGGTGGTTTCGAACAGAATGAGCTCATTTTGATTTATAATTTAATTTCATGTGTAAATAATGTAACCATAACTTGAAATAAGTTATAATACATATATTATATTCTGGTTCTATAATGAAATTTTTTTCATGACCTTAGATTTTTATGGTAATATAAAATGAAAACATGTCATACATTAACGTTATAAATTATCACATCTCTGATGGTGTTTTCATTTCTAGTAGAAAAGAGGTGAAAGATAGATGAAATCAAATTAAACCATTATACTATAATATTATTTTACATTTTAGGTACAAGGTACGTCATAACATTTTGATTAAATGAGTTGAGAAATGAATATTAAATGAAAGGATAATTAAAAAAATATATTAATGTAGAATATTCCTATTGAAGTAAACTTCCTTGAGGGCCTCTTTAGGGTAGTGTTTTTTGTAATTTTATGAGACCAAGGTGTTATAGACATGGCAGAGGAGCATATGAGGATATTTGGGTAGAATTTAGGAATGTCTCAATTCTTTAGAGGAGTGAAGTGAATATGGAGTGGGGTTGGGGGTTATGGTGGAGGAGAAGATGGTTTTCAAATTATATTAATCATTAATTTGTGATTTTTACAAAGAAAACCAATAGTGTTGATGACAGTGACCAAAAATAGTATTAAGGTCTTGCAGTTTCCAAATAATGGACATTTACATCATCCATTACTGAAGCATGAATCGTAATTTCACATATTTAGTATATTTTTAAAATGTTCAAATTCACTATTCACCAAATGGGCAAATATTTTAGAAAAATCTAAAAGATACTACCTAAACAATTCTTTACATGTGGAATTATTATAAAACTAAATTATTTCAAAATAATTTTCTAAATAATATAAATTTAATTTTTATATAAAATATTAATTTAAATTAAAAATAAAATTTTAAAATAAAAAAACTGACTTTATAACATATTAAAATATTAACTAAGGTCTTATTAAAATATACTAAATTTATAAAAAATAAATATTTGATTAGGATTTTATAATGAAAATTAGTTATCTTTTAAGTAAAATTATTAATTTAAAATTATAATTAAACATTTATTTCTCACAAAAATACCAACACTTAATTATTAATTTCTAAAATAATATATTTAATTTATAAGGTATCTATTTTTTATTTATACATTCATGGGTATGGTTACTATTATTTAAGGGAATATTACTATTCATATGTATACATTAATATTCATATGTTTCAAAAAACTATTAATAGAAAATGTAAGATTATGTTATCAAACTATAAATATATTACTGAACGCAACTGTGTACGTATGTTTTTTGATATTTTAACGATAGAGGTGGTGGAATTATTATTAATATATACGTTATAAGATAAAAAACTCAATGTTTCATGAAATAATTTATAAATCATTGGGGTGATATATATTTCTTGGTTTCACTGGGTGAGAGATACTTTTCACCTTTACCATGCTTGTTCATACCATGAATAGTAAGGGGAGAACAATTTGTGCCCCGTTAGACCAAAATGTTCAACAACACCATGCCCCACATAATTTGATGGTGAAATTATTTTATTGAACCTTATTAAACATTAATCATATTTTTCTTCCTCATACCTCTCATTCCATTTTATGGGCTTTGTTTCTACATTAGTGGTCCCCCATATTCCACAAACTAGGTATTTCAATAACACTGTGATCCATATTTTAATTCAACTACCTCCACGAGCATTGGATATCTTGTGGTCATTAGAATACTTCATTAAATTCTCCCAGTATAATTGGAATATAACGATTCAATTGGAAGGGTATTCATAGATGGACGTTACAATAATTATAGTTGTTGGTTTCCCCAAAATTTTTGTTTTTTCATAGCCGCTTCATTGTGTTTCACACATTCTTTTTACAATGTTTCTGTAAATTTTATTTATTCATTATAAATCGATGTACACACCTTATTATACACTTATAGATCATTGTTTATTAATTATATTTTTTTGACCATGATCATATATACCCCATGTGTGTGTTGGGTTCAAATTCCTCTTTATAAGTAAATGACTTAATGCATAGAATCACATTCAATGAATTCAACATGGATTAAAATAGAATATACCACTGAGAAATAAATGGTTATTGAATGTTATATTCTATAAAATTGTTGGGGTGAGTTATAAATTGAATTTACCTAGTATATACATTCATAATTTCAAATTAAACATACTAAACGATTCATTAATACATTTAAAATGAATTTCAATGTTTTATTTAATTAAATTGTAGGATTTTATAGAACATATTTACTCATGATGGTATTGATGCTTAAAAAAATTGAAAGGATTAATTTAAATGTTTCATAATGGGAGATAAAGACATGGTGATCATTAAATTATTATTAAATGCATTAATTTAATTACAATTATGATGTGTATATTTTGGATTTAAGAATATAATATAGGAGATTTAATCCTCTTTAATATTATTAGAAACATTATTACTCCATTGATATGGAAATGGAAGGATTTTATGGTGATTTTTTTTAATAAAGATTCAATATTCCATAAATTGAGTGTTGAGAATGAAGATTCATAACATTGACACTCTTTGGAGAGAATGAATGACAAACCATGTCCATTGTTTAGTGTTTTCACAAGAAGAATCACCTACCATGTCGATTGATTACCATGATTTCCATCCCTAATAATGTGATGTATGGCATGTTCACCTTTTCAGAGCTTATAGGATCCATTAGATTGGTTAGGGATGACTAAGTTACACCTCGATCCCATCAGCACCAATTATTATATGTATATGGATACGTAATTCTGAATGTAGTTCTTAAATCTTGGGGGATTCAATATATATCTATACTATATATATTTTAGATCAAAAGTGCATTTCGGTCTTCAGCTGAAGCTATTAGTGTAGTTAGGTTCCCTTTAATAACTTAAGTAATGTGGTGTTTATTTACTCAGCATTGTCTATTTTTTCATTTATAATTGGACACTACTGTATAGATATGTACACATCTAGGATTACTTCTAAACACCATTTCTATTGGCCAATATGAATTTTATATGACATGCTACTCTAGCCAACTTTGGTAACTGAGTAGATTTCATATATGTAGGTAATTATAAGGATACGATCCCTATTATATATTTTTGATATACATTATTTTTAGTGGACATGTATGAAAATTTGACATATAATATGCTCAAGATACTATTTGTCTACCCATTTGTTCATTGTGACCTTCTATAGAACACGTTGCATATGAATGTTCTATGTAACTTATTTTTATATAGAGAAATCAATGCATCCATGTATATGAAATTGTTATTTGTATTGAAATATTCTTATTCCTTTCATGTTTATTTATGCTTTTCAGTTTAATATTGCATCTATTATATTTTAATTTCCCCAATGAAATGTTACTTTAAATTTAATTTTATTGTCTTCTTAAATCATACATATTATATTATGTGGTTATTTTTTATCTATCGTGCCACTCAAAAATGGAGGGATAGTCTCCCCAGTATACCACCATTACAGCATCACTGATAGTTAGAATCTTTTAACATATGAGGAGGTTCCCTTGATGTCGTGTGACACACAAGATCAGGGTCCCAGATAATCTGAATCCAGTTCATGAATTTACAAATGAATTATATATCAATCTGTTGAAATAATATGACATATATTTCTGTAACTATCCATAAATTTAAAACTTATAATTCCATTTTCTTACGTGTTGTCTACATACTCCAAAAATTGGTGTCATTAATTTTTCATGACAATATTATATTGATGATATATATTAATGTATAATATTTTAAATATGAAGTAATGATAATTTTGCAATGAATTAGTACAACTAAAATTATTTCCATAATAATCATTGTAAAATGGATATGATACTCCTTCATACGCACCACATACAGTCACCAAGACTCTACAATAATTAGTTTTTCCCAATAATATTTTGTGGTTGTTTTTGAAGGTATAATTAATTTATAATAATTATATTTATTTCATGATTATAATTCTAATGATTAAAAAATAAAATATATTTTTTCTTAATCAAATAAAAAACCTATTTTTATATTATAACCTAACATTGTAAATGTCCCCAATGTGAACAAAAATGATTATGTAATTAACTGGGTCATTAAAATAAATTGTTTATGGATAATTCATTTTTCCCAAAAAAAGTAATTAACAAATGTAATAATTTTTATTAGTTAACTATATAGGGCTAATATGAAACATATATAATTTCTACACTTAAGGTAAGGGGTTTCATCTAATTTTCATCTTATCGAATCACAATTCAATATTCTGAAAATAAATTCTTTTATGTTACTCTTATACAACACTTGACACATAGTAAAACATGATTCCATAATAAACCAGGTAATTTAAAGATTCATTCCATGCTATTTCGATCCATGGGATTTAACATTTATGTAACTATGTGGTATTGTTTTTTGAACACAATTCCAAATAATTGTTGTGTAACAATTATTTATTGAGTTTTTGTGAAATAAATATGGTTGAATTGATATATATTTTTTAAATTATATATTTCATTTTTTTCGATTATTTACTTATGTTTACAGTATCACATCACTAGTGAATTCACACATCAAAATATGTGATCTTTTTGGGGGTTATATTAGCTTCATTATTATTTTCTGGAGCCATATTTCATATCATGAAACATTATATCCTTATATGGGGTAGTTACCTGCTTATGATAAATTCTTAAAATTTAAATCATGAAATTTATGGTATTTTTTGATACATATCATATTCTTTATTAAAAAAATTTTTTATTCAAAATTTTACCAAAGTGATGGAGTATTTATATTGTGATCTTTTTCAATTATAATAGTGTTTATGTTGAAGTTTCATTTTGTGGAAATCATATGATAATATTTTATTACACCATAAAACATTTCATCACATTTTTTATGAAATTTATTATCATTTTTTACAATCCATTTCATCTCTTGATGATTGAATAAACATTATGATGTTTTTAATTTTATTAAGATCATGGATCGTTTTCCAGATCATGAATATTTATCTTTAATGTACACATCTTATGAAATGGTAATGAAAATATTATTTTATAATATCAAATGATTTCAAAAGGTTATCTTAAATGATATATGGACATCATTATATGGTTTTGGATAGACATTTAATAATTTATTCATTATTTAAAACTTTTGAGCCTCCTCACAACAATGTTTGAAAATGGATATATATTTTTAACATCAACAATGTGATAAATTTTTCCGCCACCATGACAGTAATATGATTTAATGAAACCAACCTTATTCATTCTCTACATATATTATTCTTGATTTCAAGATATTTTCACGGATCTTATTTTTTTATTTGTTAATTATGTTATGGAAAAATTGTTGTTATGTTAAATTAAATGTGTAAATGTAATATCTATATATTTTATTCCTTTTAGTGATCAATTATTTCTTTGGGATGATAGGTTCTTCTTATATAAAATAACACTAGGTTATTCAATTATAGGAATGGATGAGTTTTGACATTATAAATAAAATATTTTTAGGTACATAATATCCATCTAATTCAATTATTATAGGATTTTACCAAATGATTATTATAGAATTAATGGTATAAGAAATTTATTGTTGAATATTATTTTCATAGAAACCAACATGTATTTTTCTATTAATAGTTGTTATAAATTTATCATTTGATCATGATTGACATCAAATGGATGATGTTTTTTGATTTAACTGATTCATGGATTTGATAAATCATTACACCGTGTTCAATGTTTAATGATACATGTATTTATGGGTATATATTATATTATATGTTAATAATGAAAATTGATTATGTAAACATATTAATATTACCATAAAATTCTATTTGAGGAAATTAAATTGATAATTAATATGTCCACTTACACAAATCATTTAAGATCACGATTCTTATGTTTCCTTTTACCACAGTTATGATGAATTATCCAAAATTTATTTATTATTTAATGATTTTATAGGTCAATAATTTAATGGAATATGATCAATAACTATTATAGATTACAAAATTTTTATAAATTGGTGAAAATGATCCCCTAAATCAATTAGATTTTTTTAAGAAACAGGGCATCCTATTTTTTTGAATGTCCCAAATAAAATGTCTGGTGGTTATATAAGAGATATTGTATTTAATTTTTATATTGTATGATTAAAATTGAATTTGTTTTTCACATTTATTGGTATACATTCATGAAATGTTATTTTCATGATATTATAACTTGATTCAGGATTGTAGGTTTAGAGTTTTTACCATGTTTTTGGTGAAGCCTTTTAACGATAAATAATATGATTATTATTATAATTTAATTTATAATTTATATGTCAAAAATTATTTAACTAAAATGAATCATAAATTTTTTAGTAAAAATTAATATTATTCAAAAAAAATTATAAAATCATAAGAATTTGTTAAATAATAACAAGATATAATATTTCAATAATAAAAAAAGACAATTTATTTACATGACACCATGTAATATGATAGTCAATCAACTACAGAAGTAGTATCGTATGATTTAACAATAAAATTACGATCATGATATTGATTAATTTCATCCAATATTTTAATATTTCTATATGTACCGACATAATTACCCATATCCTAAAAAATTAAACCATCTTGCTACATATTATTCAATATTTTAATTAATCATTTATGTGATACCATGAATTTAAGTCCCAGTCCACACATCTAATATTTCTATATGAAAATAAAATTCCAATCATCAATATATAATCCATGTGATTCATTTTCCAACAACTATCACATAATAATAAATGACTATCATACCATTATATTGCATCGACTGATTCTTTCCAATTACCTACAAAATGGGATACTTTTACTACTTCTTTTGATGGGGTACATGATAATCAATAATATACATTATTAAATAATATGAATATCAAAATAATTTCTTAGATAATTTAAATTCACTTTAAATGGATTCACTTTGTTATATAAGTATCAATCCAAAGAAAAATTATTTAATTTATCTATCATTTTCACATGTATAATTTGTAGTTTCATGTGATTGTTCAGTGATTTTTTCACTATATTTGACTAATAATTAATCTTATTTTTTCTTCAATTCAATCAACATTTTTACCATCCTACGTAGAATATTAAATTTGATAATATATATCAAGGAAATTACTTCCAAATTTATATCATTCCAATGAATAAATATCTTGTTATTCTATAATATTTTTAAACATTGACCTCCATTAATCAATTTCATCATCAAGAATGGTATGTATCAATTTTCACCCTTATACCTATAGAAAAATACATGAAAAATAAAATTATTATATCCAATTATGAATCACCTCCTTTAACTATAACATTATTAATCGATTTTCTCAATTCATGATGTTTTTTCATGAAATTCTTTAAAATAGACATGTTAATCTATATTCAACATGGTTGTAATATAAGGATGAGGTTACCAATATTTAAAAACTATTTAAATATAAAAATCGTTTTGAAGTGCCCAGATCAGTGTGAATCACTGAGAGGGGGAGGGGGTGAATCAGTGATCCCTTAAAACTTTTTACTAATTGATTCCTTATCAATTAAACCTATATGGCTGGTTAAAGCCTCGATCCACTCTTCTTGTATCTCGCAGCCTTTCCTCGAGTGATGCAGTAAATGAAAAGGCACAGGACACAAGGATTTACAAGGTTCGGCACCAAAGGCCTACGTCCTTGCCATGTTGGTTATACTCCCCAACATGGTTTCTCCCATTATAACTTGTTAGAATTACAATGGTAGATACATATTCCCACTGTATCTCTCTTGAGTCCCACAGGAGGGTCTTTATACTGCGTCCCACAGTGTTACCAGAGTCCCACTGGCCTGCTCCAGAATCCCACTGAAGACTTCCTCCACCCTGAGTCTCACATGGGGCTTCTCCTGGCTCCTCGAGTCACACGAGTAGCTCTTCTTCTCTTTAGCTTCTTCAAGTATCTTCAGTAGTCTGGGATAAAGACTGATGGCCTTGCTCTGTACCTCTGATCACTTGAGTTGATCAGGTCTTCTCGTCTTGCTCAGGATTTATCTCCTTCTTCTAAGGATGACCTGGCCTCTCTCTTCAAGAATCTTCAACAGCCTCTGAAAAGGTCTGTTGGTCTTGCTCACAACTTCAAATCAGTTCTGTTGATTAGGGTCTTCTCAATTACTAAAAACTCAGCCAAATAATATCTTTCATTTCATCTTGGCTTCAGTCTCACTCAAATCAACTTCATGCACTGAATGCATGGAAACTCTGATTCTTCAAGATCTTCTGGTCTTGGACAACTCAATTGCACACAGCCTAATTTAGCTTTGTTCACGTGTGCACGTGCATGCATGCAATCATGCACTCCCCTTCTTCTTCTCTTGGTGAAATAAACCCACAAAGGGTGTAACACTTTTAGCACACACCTTCTTCCTGTCCTTCACACATTTTATTCCTTTTGATTACACACTTAAATGTGTGTTGTACTTTAGTGTGAGAGTCTTCCTCTTCTTCTAAGTGTGTACACAGTTCTTAGTGCACACACTAGGTTCGGCCTTCACTTGTTTAGCACACACAATTTGTTCTTCGTTTTGCACACACTTAATCTTGGACTCTTTCCTCTTCTTGCACAGACACGTCTTGGCCTTCTTTGTTCTTGTTTATCAATCACAAGCCGTAGGGCCTTCTTCACATGGCACACACACAAGGCTAGGCTTTTTGTTCACTTTTCTTGCACACACTTGGTTGCGGCCTTCTCCAATTCATAAACAAACATAATGTGTAGTCTCGGCCTGTCCTTCTTGCACACACCCAAGACTATGGACTTCACTTCTTTTAAAAACACACAAGGCTCGGGTCTTCCTCCTCTGCTTTCACACACACACTAGGTGTGCCTTGTCTTCACCCGAACCACTGCCGCATGGGAGGCGCGCAAGTGGTGTGCCCTTCATCTCTTCACAGCCGCACAAGGTGCACTGGAAAGGTGTGAGGTGCAAGGGCCTCCTCCTCTTCTCAACCTTCGCGCAAGTGTGCAAGGTGCAACACCGCGGGCTCCTTCCTCCTGCCACGCAAGTGTGCGGGCAGAGAGGGTGGCAAGAGACTCGAGCACACAAGTATGCAGCTCGTCTCCTTCCTGTCGCGCAAGGGGTGCGTGCAGGGGACTTCCCTTCACCTCTTTCGCACAAGGGATGCACAAAAGGGACTTCACGAAGCCAAAAATAGCTCCGGGATTTTCTGTCGCGCAGGGGACGCGAAGCTCAATTCTTCGTGAGGCAAGGCACTCGCGGGACTCCACAAAGTTTCATCAAAACCCACCAATGCCCCGGGCTCTCCTTTTATAGGCAGAGGAATTCCTCAGATCTTCCGTGTGAGATATCTTGAATCCTCGAGATTTTCGGGCTTTCATGATTCTTCAAATATTTATTTCCTCCTCTATTTCACGCGGGTTTCATTTTTATTTTCCTCTTTCATGTGCATGCATTTTCGAACTCATGAATGGCATCTTTAATAATTGTTCATTCATAGCACGAACACAAGAAGCCTCGGCAACTCCGTTTTCCTCGGCTGAAGTCCAAAATCCTCCATTCATCATGTGCATGCATATTTTATTGCATGGTTGTGTTCAGTAGGTCCATACGAGCCGAATGGAGCCTTCGGTTTGATCGGAGGTGGCCAGGAACTCAAAAACATTGCTCGGAGGCGCCACTGGTTCAGCGAGGACGTCGGGTGGCCTTCGGCTGAGCTCAAGGAAGGAGATGCCTCGGAGCCGTCGGATCAGGTGATCAAATAGTCTTCAACGGCCTGGATCTGAATGGGAGCGGTGCGATGAGATGTGCGGTGTAGGTCGTCCGCGAGATCAGATGGATGGCCACGATTTGCTCCGCGGAAAAAATGCGCGTCCCACATCGAATCGGCGGCCATTTTCTACGCGGTTTATCAAACACCGCCTCCCTTTCAACGCTCAGTTGCACTTATCCCCTCTCGGTGTCGCCCCACACCGAGTTCTCTTAGCGGGCGTGCTCTTGCGCCCACCCCTGCCACTCGGGCGCGCCGCTGGCCCCCGCTATGCACACACGGGCGCGCTACGCGCCCACCATGCGCTCCTCCAGGCGTGCCCCTGGCGCCTACGCTGCATCGTGCGGGGTGCGACCCTGCCTCAGGGCTGCTCCCTTGGCCTTAAGGGTTCCCCATGGGCGTGGTGATCGTGAGTCCCACAAGAGCCTTGGGTGATGAGCCTCGGCTGGCCTCCTTGGTGGCCCATATTTTTTGGTAAGGGGAAATCTTAGGACTTTGTATAAATCAAAGTAACCAAGTTTCCAATGCCAAATTCCACTTCCCTCCAAGACATTCCTTCTATCTTCTTCTTCCATTTCTCTTCTACTTAGGAATTCATCACTCCTCCTCTCATATGATCTTCACTTAGTATATCGAATTCCCGAAGGGTCTTCTTCTTCAACCGAATTCCTGAATCCAACATAGTCTTCACTGTTATTCATTGATCCAATCAGAGATCATGTTGGATCAAATTCTCCAAATTCACATACACTAGGAGATAGTGTTGGGACATCTTTAATCCACTTCATCCACTCAGTAGTTGTGGATGGATCATCTTCATCTCCTCATGCATTGTCAATACAATGCATGGTCTTCAAACATTGGTGTGACATTGTATCCTCTTGATACAAGTTCTTGGAACTTAAAGATCAGATCAACAATCGTCAGATGTAATGATGATGCTCCATCATCATCAATTCATCAAGTGGTGTAACTTAGTATCATCTTGATACAAGTATTGAAACATTGAGATCAGTTCTTCAATCGTCTGATATGCATAGAGAATGTTTCAACCACAACATCCTATGTCACTTAGTGAATCTCCTAAGTGACATGCATCTTAGTACCATGGCCATTCTCCTTTCCTCACCAACACCATCACATCCTTTTTCATTCACATATTGAAACTCCTTGACATCCATCCATTCATTCCTTGACAACAACATACCTCATTGACAAAAAATGATACACAGTGCACTTCACATTTTAAGAAACCACTTTCTTCCAATTCTAACCATTATAGGTTGTTCATATGGAACAATTTTATCCTCTCGATGGTTTTATAATTTTTATTCTATGATTCCTCTATTAAAAATTGTTAAAAATATACATAGATTAAACAGAGAAACATGTTAATCATCAAACAATTTATTTTTTCAAAAACATCATAAATTAATATCTATCATAGGTATATCAAATAAACATAGGTTATAAAAAAGTTTCTTCAAATACATATTATAATGACCAGTTCATTATTCAACCCATAAATTAATTTTTTAATAATATTACAAATTATTAGTTTTTGATGATCTTTACTCATTTTATTTATAAAATTTATTTTTATAAAAAATAAAAATACATATAAATTAGATAGTTGTATTTTTTCCATTTAAAAATTCATCCAATATAAATATAATTTAAAAATGATTAATAATTACATTTCATGACATATATTAATTATTTTTTGCATCACATTATAATTTTTCACATTTATCATCAATCCAAAAAAACATTAAATACATTAAATTCGAACAAATAACTCAATGAGTGAAAACAAATAATAAAACTAACAATGAAGTCCATTTATCAAATGTGGGATTACATAAGAGTTATTTCCTTCAAAATATTAATATGTGTGGTCAAATAATTTATAATCTACACATTAAATAATCTTTTTTTCCCAATTGTTTTCAAATACTGTTAAAAATAAGGTATAATATTATAATTATAAATATTATATTTTAATATAAAACAAGTGAATTGTTAAATTACATTTTCTTATAAACTGAACATTTTATACATAAATGGAATATTGATTCCTTTAAGTAAAATATCATTATAATTGAATATGGTATAAAACGAATATCCTTGAAAACCCATTAGAAATTTTTGATAAGTAATAACAAATAATTGGGAAATGAAAATATTAAATCCGTTGTATGATCCCTTAAAAGAATAAATATAAATTAAATATCCTCAATGGTTAATTCCAATATAGTTACCTAGATAGCAGAATCATTACTCAATACATTGAAGATGAATAATTGGAATATCCAATTCAATACAAAATGTACATTGGATATATGATTCCAAATGAACATATATATTTTAATTTACATCCCAATTTCTTGTATCATATTTTTTTGAAGACATATATAGATGATCTTTTATGATTCACCAAAAAGAAGGATAAATATAAATTTTCATTAATTATTTTAACCAGAATTCAAAAAACATATGTAATTATTATATTAAATTGATAAAAAAGTAAACTATAGAGAAATATTATTAAATAATATTTATCATGGTGGTGAAATATTCCACTCATGTTATATATAATAAAAATTTTACCCAAAAAAAATTTGTAAATATTTGAAAATAAAAAACATGGGAAATAATCAAATGTATTATTTAAAAAAATATAAAATCCTATGGAAGGTTTATATTTAAATTCCTCATAATATTTAGTATCATAATATTGTATGTTAAATTAAATATGGAATGAAACTGGTAGAAAACCCTTAAATATTTTAAAATATTGTTTTATTGAATCATATCGTAACCCGTGTCTAAAATATCATGTATGTTTTTTATCATAATTAAAAGAATATTTATGATATTTATTTAATTTATTATGAATAGTTTTAATGTTAATTATAATTTTACTATTAATTATTTTTTCACATAATACCTTCTCATACAAAATGTTATAAATATTAATTTTTACTATGTACATTTTAAGGATGATTGGATTCAAAATCCCAAAAAATTGTATGATTCATACTATCAAATGAATCATGAATATATACCTTATAAAATTTTAAAAATGTTTTTCATATCAAATTTTTACATTATTTTTACATTAATAACTAAAAATTTATAGTGCTTATGAAACATGCATTCTATTTTGACATAGAGATTGTAGTCTGTATTTACCGATAAGTAACATTTATATTTCTCAATGAACACGGAAAAAATTTATAAAGTATTCTTTTATAAATATATAGTTATAATTATATCATAAATATTATGTTTTTTCTTCATATAATCTTTTATATTCAATCCATTTGGTACTGTGATGAAAAATAAAATAATTCTTTACTCGATGTCGTAGTTTGGACATATTCAAGAGTGATGTTTTTATGTATAATTAAGTGTTAAATAATGAATTAGAATATTTAGTTTACATTATCTAGAAAAATATTTATCATTTATATGTATCCAATATTATAATCGTTGAATGAATTATTTATACCAACCATAAGAGATGGTGATTATAAATTTAATACATCATCTTATAAGTCCATATTTCACTTGTAAACATGAAAGATGTTTTAGTTATATATTAGATGAATAAATAAATGAAAAGGTGTAATAAAAAAGAATAAATGATTTATATTATATGTAATATTATTATTAAATTAATGATAATTTATAATTTTATCTAAATGTGGTAAATGAATTGAAAAACTAAGAGCATACATTTATGGAATATAAATCTTATTTAGAAAGAATCTTTATGTTTATAAATAAATCCTCCAAATGAGGATATTATGAAAAAACTATGAAATATGGGGGATAAGGTCAGATGTTTGGAATGTATTTAGATAGTAATTAGAATATTAATTTATCTCATAAGTTTGGAGATGATATTAGTGCCGAATTCCATTTATAAGTGTCTGAGGCGCCACACATGGAATAACTCAAACGAATTAATGATATTAGGTCCATACTAAAACTAAATGGCTCTAAAATAAAGCATATTTGTAGGAGAGAAGATTTAGTGTCAAAATACGACCATATAATATGTTTTAGAAATGTTTAATGTCATTTTATCTCCTTTCATACTATTTTTACCCTTTTACCTTATTTTATCTCTATCCATAGTAAATAGTTTTTTAAACAATGTTATTAGTCAAAATATTAAAAAATTAACATGTAACAAATAAAATATTTGTAAGTGGAAATAAAAAATATTAATTCTAACATTTTCAAAAAAAATTCCTGACCAATCAGATAGTATGAAATATACTATACAACATGATAAAAATGGTCTTCCGCGAAATTTCATATTAATTATAAAAATATTTTCCAATTAGAAAAAATTAATATTGATTATCCTAATTAAATTGATTAAAATAAATAATACCCATAAGAACTAATGAATAAATTATACAAATAATAATTATCACTTTAAAAATAAGAACAAAATATAAATATTTATTATAAAAATTATATTATCTACATTTTATCCCAAAAATCATGTTTTCCAGAAGTTATAAAAAATTCACTCTTTTATAATTTTGAAATACTCATTTATGAAGTGGTTTTAAATTTACTTAATTCTCTAATATGAGATATTTAAATTACACATTGAAATAAAAATATATAATACAAATAAATGAATTTAGTATGAATTAAACAATATATTTATTTATTATCATAATTAATTAGGTTATTACAATTATAAATTATACATAATAATTTTATTATGTTGATGGTTAAACATCATGGCATTCATTGAAGTAACCCAATTGATATATCCATTTTATTTTATTCAAAAATATTCAAATAAATATTATCATAGAAAAAACATGAGTTTTTTCTCAACTCCTCAATGTTAGGAGTAGTGAAATTAAATAGAATATAGTGACGATATCCCATTCATTTCTATATTACGATAATGTGAACTCATCATGTTATCATTCCCTTCTAATTTTGGTAAAATGAAATTAATTATGAAGAATCAATTTTATAAACATTTAATATATTATCATAGAAAGTGAGGCACCTTAGAAATACAGTATTAGTTCTACTACTAGAAAAAATTTCTATTAATATTATATTTAATACATGATATGTTTTTTATGTTAATCATATTTTTTACATCATTATCACAAGATAAAGAATACATATATCCAAAAACATAATAGAAAATAAATAGTATGTTTGGCTTCTATATAGACAAATAATCATAATTGATTTATTTTGCAAATTTTGTGGCATTTTCTATAATATTAAAACACGACATTCCCATTGAGAATTATCAGAATCTATAATAATATTTTTGTAATGAAGAATGTGAAATTATAAATCGTTAAATGAAATTATAACTAAATAAATATTAAAAAATATTTCATCATTATTTAGATCATATTATTGTGATAAAATATGAATATACTATATACATATTTTAATGACTAATAAAGGGAAATAAGTATCTTTCTTCAGAATTAACATATTAACTCATACACTCATATTATCAACCATATAAAATGTCATAGTCGTGCTCAAACAACATGAAATAAAAATGAAACATGAAAGAATAACCTACCCATATAATATAGTAATGTTTCATAGGTGATATTAAAGTAAATAATACCCTATTTAGTTTTATTTTAAACTAAATTATAAAAAACATTTTGGAATAGGCTTGAAATTCCATGTAAAGTCTTTTGTATGTGATTCCAATATATTTTACTTCTTGATATTTTTTCAAACAATTGTGTACTCATTTTCTTGGGATAGTATGTACAATTAGCCTTGTCCTTGTGATATTATCCTAAATATAATTTGAATTGTGTTAATATTCTTATATACCCATCATCATGGCTTTCAACCTATGGCCCTTTTGGGGTTAGCTTACCAACTTTGTATTGTTTGTCATGAAAAATCCCCTTGTGTACTCTTATGCATGTTCATACCATATATATTACATTTTAAACTCATAATATTTAATATTTAACATTTATTTAGAGTAGTATAAACCAAAATATCACAAAAAAAATTCATCCACCAGAGTTCTAAAAGAACATTAAAACATTTTCATTTTAAATTTACCTTCAATAACTGTTTTAAAGGAGATATGTTTATAGAAACTATTTATTGAAAATATCAAATTACATCCATATGATTAATTGGTATTATGTTAATGAACATATCTATAATGTAACAAAATAACATTAAAGATATTTTCATCAATGAAAACAACCATATCAAGATCATATGCTAAATAATATTTTGTAACCATTTGAAATATCCAAGTTTCTTAATCATTAATAACTATGTTTACTTATAAACCCATATTAAAAATTGTAGTGGATTCATTACTAATTTAATTATCATTATTTTAATGGGTTAATTAACCTACAAAAGATATAAATTTTCAAAAATAATAACTTTATTGATATAAGAGGATCAAATGGGTTAAATTAACAAGTTATTTTTATAAATATAAATGAAATATTATTTTAATATTTTTAATTTTTAATTAATCAGTAATATTTCATTCAATAAATATACAGATTGGTTTCTGAATATAAATGTGTGTATAATTTGAACATTTTTATTATAAATGAATATAGGAGGGTTGTTTTTTAATATTTTTAAATTCCATTTTTTTATTACCCACATCATAAATAGATTATATTAAAATCAATTTTAAATGCGATAAAGGTAATAATTAATTCCACATTAGATATTAAAAATACTGCTATCAAAAAGAAACTAATATTAGTGGGAAGAGAAACCATGGAAAAGGGAGAAAATCCAACCAAAAAATAATGGGGATGTTTCTTAAGATATTAATAATTGTATGATATATAGATATATAAAAAATGGATGAATGGAAACAAGAAATAATTTTACAAATTAATTCAGATAAAATATAAAATATATAATATTATAGTGTAATAAATAATTCCTCAACATATCTTGTTGATTGTGTATATTATAAATCAAAATTAGAGATAATGAGGTAACAAAATCCATACAATTGTGTTTTATTTCGAATTTTAAAACCATGAATGATATAAAATAATCTAGATGTGTAATTAAAATAAATTTATTGAATATCATTAAAATAGTACATATAATGACATTATATGCAAAGAAAATACATAAATGATAGGTGAATATAATTATGTACCCAATAATTAATATAGAGAAAAAAATTCATTAAGGAGTTTTAAATGTATTATTAAAAAAGGATTCAAAGAGAAAGATTTAAATTAATTTTTATATATGATATATAAAATATAATTAAGTATATCATGAATACAATATTAAATATACATTATTTTATAATTAAATCATCTACATTAAATAAATTATGTGGCAATGAAATGAAATTGAGATATAAAAACCATACATTATTTATCAAATTCCATGAATGTGAATTAAAATATTTTATAAAAGAATTAACTATATTGATCACATAGTTCAACGATATTTTTATAAAAAACTATTTTGGAACTTAATTTTAACCTTTATATAAAAAATTATTAGTATGATTTATTCTAATATCATCATGTGATGTTAAAAGCTTCAATGGTTTTAATTATATGGTTCGTAAGGGAAGTGACATTTCATGATTTAAAAATGAAATTTAGTCATTATAATATGTCTATTTATTAAATAATATATATTATTATAATTACCTATATTTTCTTGTTATAAATACTATTTTGAATATGATTTATTATGATGATCCCCATGATGATCATGTTTGTAATACTTCTAATGCCACAAAAAATCAATTCCATTAAAAATGATAAATAATAAAAGAAATATTCTTGAATCAAAACCCAAAAATTATTTTGTAATTATTGTAAAATATCAATTTTATTTAAGTATAAATGCTATCCAAATTAGATATTTATAACTTTTTTCATATTTTTTTCAAACAAAAGAAACATAAAATCTATAATCTATTAGTGAGTATGGAAAGAAAGTGGTTATTTTGGAATAATACCATTTTCTTGAAATACAATGATGTTTTATATGATTTTTTGTGGTGGAAACTCAATTTTGAGGACTAAATTAATATGAGTAAACATATATATGAAAAAAAAGTAATTTGTTAAATTCCTAGTTATTATAGTCTACACATATTCATGGATGGTGAGTTTATTTAAATAGAATAAGAGAAATAAAGAGAATTATTTATAGATTCTAAATAATAAAAATATTATAAATATAAAATTTATTAAAAAATAGAATATTTTATCCAATCATGAAATGTTATTCTAGGAAATAGATCATGAATATTTTGGAAGAGACAATCCAGATTTAACATAAGAAATTTTTTTGTTTTTTACATAGTTGTTAGAATAGTATAAATTGGTTATACCTTAAAAATAATAAAATTATATTATAAAGTAAACAATGATGAAATTTTTCGGAAAAATATTGTAATATATTTTTATATGTTTTTATAAAAAAATAATGGAAAGGGAATCAGTGTGTATTTATTTAAAATATTTTATTACTCTTTGGAATAGATCCTTTTCAAATTTTGTTATGTCATTGACATAAGAAATATTTAGGAGATAAAAACTCTGAGTATGTTCTTATGAATTTTATAGAGTTACTTGCGATGTGTTTGATTGAATAATTGACAAATGGGTATGAATATAATTTTTCTGTTGATGGGTCCATTTATATTGAAGAGTATTGGTATTTTTGTAAAAACAAAAATATTGAACTCAATAATCATAGAAAAAATATATCGTATAATTGAATATAATACATTTCAGTGTGAGGGTTTGTCTAGATAGGGAACACCGTGAATTTTTTATCGATCAAATCTAATTTAATTGATAGATATCTTTTCATGAATCATTTTGTTTATCATTTTTTAAATTAAAAATCATATTAGTCATGTACTACACACTAAATTGGGTTATCATGAATTAATAATTACATAATATTTTAACAAAACCATGATATATAACTGATATTGTTATTAAAAACAATTCAATATTAAAAATATATTTACTATTATTATATATATGATATTAGAGAAATTTAAAATATTAAATATAATGGTTTTACACAATGGAATCATATTGCTACTAATGCACTTTTTTTGAAATATCAATATATGGTTCTTAAATAAAATTTTATAAAAATAATAATTTCACATCATTTTTTAGAACATTAATAAAATTAATTTTTCAAGAAATTTAAACAAATATATGATATTATAAACATATTTTGTAATAGATCATGTCTAAATTCTTATAGGGTAATATTATATAAATGTTTCTGAAAATTATTATTTTTAGATGAGGAATAAAAAAATAAAGAATTTAATTTGAAAAATACATTTTTTTAATTTATTTACAATGATAATATATATTCTAAATTGATTTTAATTTATAATAAGTAAAATATTATATCCATAATCCCAATATAGTTAATCTAAATAAATTTCATTTTTAATTTATATGTAAATGCATATCAATCTTTGGAAAAAAATTTCTTGAAAAACATTTGTCTTTATTTAATCTATGAGATTAATACTAAACCAAATACATCCACTTATGTAAATGGCATTTTTGAAAAATAAATCCCATATTTCTAATCAGAATAATTTTTTTAACAAATTGTGTAACATTAATTTCTGATCTATGTCTATAGTAAAAATATTAATAATTATTTTCCATGGTAAAGGGATAATCAGTTTAACACAAAGTTATATTAAAAATATATGTGATAACAATTACCCAAAACATGTCTCAAACACATTATATGGAAATATATAAAATACATATCTTCTTTTATTTACAATTCTACATTATTGGAGTGTTGTGAATTAAAAAAATCATTGATGGAATTCATTCTTTCATAGTATTATAAGTGTCAAACACCACACACTTATGAATGGACACCAAATCTAATCTATTTTTTCAATAATAAAATAATTTTATTTTGTAAAAAAATTACCATATCCATTAAAAATATCCCTCCTCATATCATGGAATCCATAATCTGAAAATTAATCCCATCTATATTTGATTTTGGTCCAAACCAAATGATGAAACTAGAATAAGAGGTAATAAACATTTACAAGAATTTTTTTTACTTCGTTCTGCACAAAAATTAATTATATTTATACCATGATGATATTAAATAATATCTATCATAAATAGAATATAAAATTATTGAATTTACCTTCCTCCTTATCCACTTCCATCAAATGAGTTATGAAATCATCAATTGTGTGGACGGCAGTTTACCATCTCGCAAATTGATGTCATTTGATTCCCCATTACTAACTGTTGATGATATCTATATAGAATTATTTATATATATTTATTTGATATTGAGGATATTATATGTTTTTTTAATTATTAAATCACACGTACTATCATATTTTCCATTCTTTCAGAATATGATAATGTCTCTCAACTTTGTGGCAATCTACTTCCTCAGAAAGCAACGTGATTCATACACAATTTATAAAGAAGGTATTAAATATGGTTTGTAAGAAAATTAATAACACATTTGAAAATAAAAAAAATTTATAATAAAAATATATATCACATACATTTTATTATTACTCTGATAATAAAATAGAAATATCGTTATTATATACAGAGGGCATACCGTCTCCCTGAGCGGTGTATATATTTCTTATTACTAAATTATAAATATTACTTTTAATACATATATAATGAATATATATAATTTTTATATCTCTATTTAAATTTTTTATATGATGAATCCTTGATTAATGTAATAGGTAAAAAAAATAAAAGTCTAAAAATACATTGATAACAAAGTGGTTATTTCTAAAAATATTACTTTAACCTGGAATTGCTAATAAATTATAATATAATTACATAAGAAAATATTTTAATGGATGATAGAGGTAATAATATTTATATAATTTATTTATTCTAATTTATTTTTGATATATTTTTATTTTTTCTATTATAATGGATTTCAAGATATCATTTAAGCGATTTTTTCGAAATTTTTATTCTATGATAATTATGTTATGGTAAGAACCTATATTCATTCATAATGTTAATATATAACCCATATGATATTTAATATCATGATTTTATTTTTCCATATTATATTTTATGATTTATTTTATTTTATTCCTTTATGTGGATTATTATTCATTATTTCCATTGTGGTAAATGTTTTATGTTTCAATTTCATTATTTAACAATATTTTTTTATTATGATTGTGATGATAAAATATTATCATTCATATATCAATATTTTCATTATTTTTCTACACCTGTGGTCCATAATTATATTTTCATGTCGTAACACCATTTTTCACAATTTACTACATAAAATAATTTAATAAATATTTTTTTTAAAGATATAAATTTTATTTCTATTCGGTTAGTTATCTGTTTTATTCCAGAAACATGTATTCAAAAAAATTCATAAATTTATTGTTTATTATAATCCGTTGATTTCATAAAATACATTTTTTACATGTTTTAATTTAATCAGAAATATTAAATTATTTTTCATGTTGCTTTCCAACCAATTTATATTTTTATTTTACAAAAAAAATCATGAATTTTTTTAACATGTACACAAGGAAAAATTCTAATCATTATTAGCACTAATTTTATGACGCATACATTATTATTTTTCATGGTTAATTTAGTATTGAATATTTTTCAAATGATATTATATTTTAAAAAGTTATTATAAAGGCGGAAATAATATTATCCTTAGGAAATGTTTTCAAGGATTGATCAAAATAATTTACGTTATATTATAACACCTGTTGGTGAAACATATGACTTACTTGGGATATGATCCATCTATACAATTAATATTTTTTATCTAAATTGTTTCAATCATGACCCATCCCAATGGCTACCATGCTGAAACTCCCCATAAACTCTTCTTATAGGATAGTGGCTGGAAATTTTTGTAGAGTAGTCTTATCAATGTCATTGGATGCCTCCATCTATGTTCCATTACACATGCACACATCTCTAAGACAATAAAATATTGAAATGTCAAAAAATTTGGATAACCATGCTTGTATATTTCTAAATCATACAACAAATCTAAAACATTGTGTAATGTAAAAAAATAGGGCCAAATAGAAGACCATAATAATGATTCTAAAAAAATATCAAACTGAATGTAATATCAGAGACTCTTATTATTGTACCATAGAAAAACCCCCATATATCCTGTCTCAATAAGCTCTGTCTGATCTTTTTTTTCATGGGAACATTCCCAGGGTTTACCATTTTCAAAAGACAAGAAACATATGGGGGATTCATGTATTTGTTTCTGTATAAAAATACCACGTAGGACACCCTGACATGTAAAGGAATATAATAAAAAAATTAAATTATCTCTACCGAAGTATATTTGTACAACACATATAACATGAATATTTATGTATTTTCAATAATAACATATATTATAAAGGTGAGTCACAACTACCATTCCTTCCCATGAATCCATCTCAATGGGACCACATTATACTCTTCTAGGAGAACCTACTCCTGAGTCTAATAACACTGATGTGGTCAATATATGATTTAATTGTTGTCGTACCTCATCTTAGTATGCACATAGTGAATGTATGAAAAGAGAGGATACATATATCTGTATCACACCAATTCCTTTGGGTATTCTAAACACTCAATCTGGATTTATCCACTGTGAATATGATCCAATCCCATTATTATTTATCATGATGATATAAAGAACTCAACCTAAGGAATAATGATAAACAATGTAACTCACTATGGTTCTTACCGGTGTATTCCAACAACTATATCATTGAATGATGCTGAATGGATAACTATCAAGTGTGCGGGTGGTGATACTATACTAAGACTCAAAAAAATTATATTGGGAAGTAGACGTATATATTATAATCCATGATACATAATAAAAGGGATACAATCCATCATTTATAAAGTAAAAGTAATATATAAGGGTTACACTCCATGTCCCATGACCTAGATTCCATTTCAAATAAATTTCTATTGTATAATACATGTTTCTGTATAATTTATTATATCTTTTTTGATTACAATGTACTCTGTCTACGTTCCAATAAATATATTTGACCGTGTACTTTTTTTGGTCCATGTTCATGTGGTAGTACACAGTTTTTCCCATCCCATGTACTAATCATTTTTTTGGTACCCCCTGAGGTACACTAATAGTTCACAAAAAAGTACCAGACATCATGTGATAGGATAAAAAGTTGTGTGATACTTATATAATTCCTATAAATGTTGCAGAATCTATGTAGGGCCACACACTATATGGCTATGTGCGATAAATTTTGTATCGATGAATTTCAAAAAGTTCATGATATAGAATTTGCATTCATTCTAGTGCTTACATCCTTCGATCGAGTGACCATATCTCCATATAAATCTAGTAAATACAATGTTCGAGCCTCACACATGATGAATAATAGGTCACAATGAAAAATAAATATGTAAATCAAAATAGAAGTATATTCATCATTGTGCACTGAAGAATGTGATATCAAACATAAAGACCATTTAATTCGTTTTATCTTTACTAATCTCACTAAATTCATGTAATTCTATTCTTATATCTACGTTACTAGAACACTTCCCCAAAAATGTTTTTACAACCCTTGTTTCATCATGAATTTTCAATATATGAATGAAACAATGAACTCCCATGATGATGAAAAATTCAAGTGAGAAAAGAATAAGAAATATCTTGCGGAATGGACAATGGATGGTGTTTAGGTCACCATCAATTCACTATTGTAAGAAAAAATGAAGAATCATTAATCATGATGGAATTATCTCAAATCCAAAATAAGCTAATCCATAGCTCATTAGATCTGATATGCAGATCAATCTATTGGTTGATTGATTCGTTTTCATATAGAATCCAAAATATAGAATGAAAAAAAATCTGACAAATGTCCTACCATGATTTTGAATGATCACTGTGAAATAGTGGAGCAGTGTTATACTTTTTCGCGAGATCCTTTCTAGTTCACAATGATTGTCATTCCATGATGTGATGTCAATTATTCTAATACTGGTATTACAAATGATCTCTCCAATGGCTCTGAGTTTTTGGGGATAACCAAATAATTTCATCATATCTATCTACTTAGTGACTCACCTGTCACAAAATTAATGATATTAAAATATAATAAATTATTTTATTATTTTATTCATTTGCATGCATGTGATAAATTTTCCACAAGAAAAAATATTTGACAATTATTATGTCACACCTATGTAAAAAAATTCATTATGAACTCAATGGTTCACTGATATTTCCCATCCAGGCCAAAATTTTATAATATATTCCATTCTTCAAGAAATCTATGTTCTTGAGATATTGAACGTATTTAATATGTTTAAAATTTTAATATCAATACATCAGGCCCGGATGTTTCGTGTCATAAAAGTGTTTGGTGTTGAAAATTATCAATATAATAACCAAAAATAAATCATTGAATATATGAGTTATTACATTCTCAACTCCTTGGGGATTTATATCCATAAAAATAAAAAATATGTACCTACATAGGGATATGTTGGTGCTGAGCACAAATATTATCATCACACTCCAATTTTCTCTCTTAGAGAATCATATAAATTCAACAAGAAGACATTATGGAAATATATCTCCCACAAAGGATCCCATCATGTAATTCCTTGATCTCTACTGATTACTCATCCAAGGTTCATAGATCATCGATGTCCAGATCACCCCAGTTAATAACATGGGATGGTACATGCACATACCTCTTTAGTTGGGACACATGGAATACATTTTTTACAAGGTCTAACATGTATTTTATAGATATGTGATATGAAACTCAACAAATATATATACTATCTACAAAGGGCCAATGAATATTAGATATAACCATCCACCGTAGCAAGATATATATGTTCCACATCATGGTGATGTCTATAAAAACACATTTTCTACCTTTGAATCCACTTAATGAATATTCTGTTTTTATTCTTATATCTTTTCTCATCTCTATAAAGTCTTTAAATGCTCCTAGATGATATAAAACTTATTGGCGGTTTCTCTCACCAGCTTTTTCCCACAAGTTCCAAATCTCACAGGACAATCTAGAAATTTGTTGACCTTTATGTTCACCATAAATACCCTCGAATGTTTTCATACTAATGGTTGAATGTAAAATATTTATGAATGAAACTCAATCTGTGTTAGGTGATACATCCAAAATACAACCATGGACTGACATCCATGTTTTAAACATTCCCTCATGAACATGAATTTTCAACTATGTTTCGCCATTAGTTTGAATGTGAAATGTTGTTCCCATGTGGAAATGATTCCTAAACAACTCATTTAATCCCTTCCACAATCAGGATGTGAAATGATCATCATGATCTGAAGCGACCACTAATGGAACTCTTGGGATATGTATTATCTAATGTTCTGAGAGGTGTTTCGGGTTCTATAATGAAATTTGTTCCATGATAGCTAAAAAGTGGTCGACATTGTGAGTCGGTCTCCAATAACCTAAAATGCCTCATGTACCATGAACAAATGTGGTAATACTATCATGAAGTCCATAAAAACCCCATCATAATTCAAAAAAGTCAACAAAATGGGTTGAGTTAACCAGAGTAGAACATTGTTCACAGCCCTAAATTGAAAACAAGTAATGCACCTATCTATAAACCCTTTAACTCATTTCTACATCCCTAGTAACCAAAAAACTTGTTGTATGTCATGATATATTTTTCCAACACCTTGATGTACCATCAAAATATCTTTCTATAACTCTCTCATAACCTCCTCTCACAATATCTCTACATCCATCATGCATCCTCTAAAAGAAAAACATGCTCCTAACCATCAAATAAATCCATCAGGATCATGTTAAGGGAAATATTAGTATGTAGGATCTCAATGTCAGAATCCCCATGGTTTGACTCCATGACTCATTAAAAGAGTGGATTGGTGAAAATCATAACCTTTTGGTAAGAATCTATACTACCATCCTTGAAGGATAACTATAATGAGGGAAACATCATTAATGCCTCATTCTGGATTTACAAAATAATATTTTATGTTGTGTATATACTACCATATTAATGTTCCAAGGAGTATAGATAATTTAAATTTCATAATCCTAGAGGAACACTAGGCATCACCAATATCACAAATTAAGATCTTTTTAAGAGGATTTGTAGTTGATTCTTTTATTTCAAGAATAGATAAAAAAATTCTCCCAATATGTAGAGTCTCCCCTTCTTTAGTGTAAAGATTACATTTTCTAACTCAATAGTATGGGTTTTGTAGTTATGATCATGTTGAATCAACTAACATGAACCATAAGAAATCACCATCAATATCTAGATCAGAAGATAATGATTCCCAGTTCTTGTTGCATCATAGAACACTGCGTAATCAATACCCTCCTCTAGCAAGCACAATATGGGAGCACTAATAAATCATTACCTCAACATTGGAAGATCCTTTTAGATCCAGTATTTACAACTAAATGGATACCTCATTCTAGTTAAATAGTTTGTGTGTTATTATCCCATAGAGAACTTATGTATGAATATTTAGTTATAAGCAACCATCCTAATGAATCTGCACACCTCCATTATGCTCTTTGGTGCTGACCAAGATAGCACTACTCATCATTGGCTGAGAACATTACTTCACAATATTCTAAGATAATGTTTCCACGAATGTGGACCTCCATTATCATGATATAGCATGTCAATTTATTTTTCTGTTGTTGGTTCCCTATTAGTTTGTCCTAAACCATCCTAAAGTGTATCACATGTTATTCCTATGGTTTTGATTAAAAATGAATCTCATCTAGTAAGACAACCACAAACAGGTCTAATTAAGGTTGACTGATATGTTTCATTAGTCTCCTTAACATAGATGGATTGTTCAGCATTCTAGATCTAGTCACAAAATACTCATAGTGATCGTAACAACATATATATTTTTTCATCTATATATCATTGTCATGCACTCACAAATACCTGTAGATTGACCCGAGGACAATATTCAAGAACAATCACACTTCTCTCAACTAATCTAATCATTCATTTATCTTTAGTAGTGAATACATATTATTCATAGTATCTAGGTGAAATCACCAGTGGTCCACACATAATATCAATATAAGATATTATTTCTTGTTAAAAAAATACTATAGATACCTAGTGTGTAATAATGGGTTTAACAAATCTATTCCTCTACACATCCTATGACTACACACCCAACTCGAAATGATATTTCAGATCCATCTATTATGATGGGGTAGATCAACACAAAAGTGTATATCTTAGTATAGAGGTTAACCTAGAACATCATTAGAAAAGATGTCTACATACTCTACCACTCTGAAAGAGAAATGAAAACACACGACATGAAATAATACAAGGGTAATTCTAACAAATATATGATTTATTAGCTTTACCCTCATATTCATGAATTTATCATACTCTACATGTGCATCCTTTTCATCGATAAAAATAATATATTTTGAGCACTCCAGACACACCACATCCTCTACCGAAAATAGTCATATTGGAATGAACTACAGATAACATGTTAATACCTAAGATGAAGTGATATGGCCTCATCAAATTTGAATAGAGTTCCTAATAGAAAATATTATTTCGAATAGACAGGTTAAAGTCTAGTTATAAGAGTTTGATTACTGATTTCTCTTTTTCATGTTTTTCCAAGTTCATGGTTTGATCGAAGAGATCAATAAAAATATATATAACTCAATCATTATTTGTAAAAATAAATGACTATATAGATCCTAGTTACATATATATATTTTCTATGTAATAAAAGACACAAATCATACAATGATTCACACTCTGATCCCATGGGGAATATGCTTAATCCACTGTCAGTGGTCCCTATCCCAATCATATAGCTTACTGAGACTAGAATAAACCAAATAGGGGTGGTATTGTTAACATGTAAAAGGGTTTACCAACTTCTAATTCACTATCATATCCTATGCCACATCCTTCTCATCAAGAAAATTCATTTTCATATCACTGACTTCAACATAGTGTCCCATATACCATAACCTGATCAATCGTATGATTGGTTGGATTATCTTTTGAAATATTTCCCCTTCAATTATATAACTATCACCATCTCCATATGGGATTACTAGACCCACCATGTGAGAACTAAAAAACAAGCTCCATCATGAGACATCCTTCTAAAAGATATCGCATTTCCATGTCCCTGAGAGTAATATTGGATCCTTATTTCCATAGTTTCTACACATTCTTTCCCACTAATGGAATCCAATGGATGTGTGTTTTCATAAAAGAAACTCTCAACTTCCCAGGATCACTCTAGAACCCCTTCATAGGTATCAATGAAAACATGGATAAAAGTATCTCAAATATCTGTACATAAACCTCGCTAGATGGTATGGAAAATAAATAACTTATTAAAAATATTATCCATAAAGTACCTAGAGAGTTTTGTGAACATAAATGATTATTGAACACCTATTGTGCTTCCCTACTAGTTCTTCATAGTCATATTGATATTCACAGCCCTCAGCATAGCTGGAGAGAGTGCTTCTCTGAAATGGAACATAAAATGTAACCCTCAAGATACTCCATAACCACCAATGTTTCACACTCACCTCGGAATATATGGGGTTTCTATTACATAAACTCGTGATGTGTACTATTCATATTCATCTCATCCATTGGTATTGAGTGTACACTGTGATTCTATACTAGTGTTTATATAGATGGTGCAACACCTGGAGGTAACATCTCGAGAATTGGTCCCTTTAATGATGCCTCATACAAAAGGGGATCATACTCATCATCTTGATGTTGAATCAAAGCTAGAATACATCATGGATGAATCCTAAATGTTACTAAGATATACCATGATCAGTGACTATATATGGATATATGACTCAAGAATGACATGGAAACCACAACTGATCCCTATATTATGCATGTATCAATTTTTTATAAAACCAATTTTATCATGAACCTAGTCGAAAAGTAGGTGAACAGAGTGTTGTTGAATGGAATCATCAATCGCCACACTTGTATTAAATCCCTTGTCCTAAAAACTGAACTCAAACACTCTAAAAAACTTCCCCATATAAACTCATAAAATCATGATATGTGGTTGCATTGACTTCATTGATACAACTCAATCACGACTCATCCCAATGGGGCACGTCCCATGACACACCAGGCATTCCTCTAATAGGTATGGGGAAAGACATTAGAATTGAGTAGGCATATCACTAAAATGAGAATACATATCCTAATTTTGTGTATACATCCACACCACTCTAAGTCTATAAAATGATAATATTTAAAAAACTAAACAACCATGTATGCATACATCTCAAATTGAAATCCACAGTATGAAATCAAATAATGGAAAGTAAAAATGTGAAAATATATTCCAAACATAGTGTGTCTGAATAAAATCCCAACATTATAGTAAATCTTGGGACTACTATAATGATACCATAGTAGCATGCCTCGTTTTTTCGGTATAAATTTGAAACATTTTATTCTGGTCCATTGACTACTCTATCAAATAGAAAATGATATCTACAAGACATGACATGCCTAGGAAAATATCGTGAAGGGTTGAGTATAAAAACACCTAGTAGGACACCCCAAAGTCCTAATATATACTGAATAAACATAATTATCTATTTATATATATATATATAACACATATAACCTGAATATTCAAGTATACTAATCAAAGACACAATGTCTAATGGTTGTTCACAAATGTAATTCCAGCCATGGATTCTGAATCAATGATTCTACGTTGCACTTTACTTGGAGAATACACTCATAATTTTGATAACATTCCTGGATTTTTTCTAAGATGTACATTCCATCAGTTATCATCCGAGGAAGTAGATGTTGAATTTTTTAAGAGATAAGATACAACGATGATGATCACATCCATGTCCATGGTGTATTAAAAAAACCAATCATCATTAAACCACAATGTAAATTATTAATTCCCATGTAGTCTAAGACAATATGATACCTATATCTCCACCTTGGGCAAAAATATGAATATTTGATCTCTCTCCGGGACTCACAAAAGGATTCCAACAAATCTATCTAAGAAGTCTGGTTGAAGGGATCATTGTACATTATGTGGGAGGTTATTCCATACTAAACATAATAAATGGATATGAAGAACAAAACATAATGAATCTTCTATATGATGTAGAGGAAAAGTTCTCCAATCCATCTTTTCTAATGCACGTGGCTTGTAGTACGGTTTCCGGCCATGTCCCATGACACCATGTACTAACCGTATAAATGGACTATGTCTCAAGCTCGTGTGTGTGTAATGGTACATGATGTGTAAGATGCCTATTTAATATTCTCATTTACCAATAAAGTGGAGAACCTATTTAGTCTTCCCATTTACTTGTAATATGCATAGCATATTTAATTTTTTAGGATGTTTTCACTATGGGAGGACACAACATTCCATTTTTTAGTCAAACACTTTTATGTGTACCCAATGAGTTTCACACTGATTTCACAATAGGGTACCACATTCCATTTGACATAGTCACATGTCATTTGATACATATAATTCACTAGTATCCCTATTAACTGATATGAGTGAACCACATACTAAGGGGCTCTAAGTTACAAGTGGTGTATAACATAATCTTGATGAAATAAGAATCACAAAGCCAGCCTCCTTCTAATTCCTCAGGACATAAATCTAGTGAACAAAAGAAATATAAAATCAACGAATCACTTCATATGTGCCTTAACATTATAAAAAAACATGTACCAAAAATAAAATTATCATAAGCCATCCCACAAGGCCCGGATGTGACTTCCTCAATCACAACATCCATAGGCCATGGGTTGGTGACTAGCACCTGAAGGATTTTCCCAAATAGGGAAGGCTTTGAATTAGGTATCTGTACACACTCAAAAAGGATAGCTAGAGTAAAAAACAATGAAAAGTATGGTATAACCATGAGAGTAACTTACAACCAAAATTACAATTGTAAAATGAAAATAGTGGGCCGGAATATGAGCCGTAGAAGCTGAAAATAAAGTAACCAGCTATCACATCTGCCCTAGAGTTCAAACTGGAGTATAGTAGCTCTGAGTATAAATTCAATGAATAGGATCTCGACATCTCCCATCACACCAAGATCCACAAAGTCTCGAACCTCTGATGTCTACCTCGGAATGTTAGTAGTCTTCACCAGACACACATTTGTGGGAGGAGTCCATCCAGGGGTGAGTATAACAACTCGGTAAGGGATCCTGAGATCACTGAAGGACACATAGAAAGAAACAATGGAAAAAATCACTAGAAATACCAAAAATATAATATCACAATAATGATCTAAATATTGAGGCACAGTAAAAAAGAGACAGTTCAAACCTATAGGATAACTTCAGGGTTATTTGGATAGGGATGACTAGTCATAATGCTTGATCATCCAATTCATTGTAACTCTACTACAAAACTGTATATGTCACTATATGATGACCCATAATGGTTGGTTGATCATAACACTTATATTAAGCTAGTGGTGACCTGTATTGGTGGGTGGTGCAGACATGTATTCATCACTGGTGAAGACCCATATTGGTCACCGGTGCTGACATATATTGGTCTATGGTGCTGACTCATATTGGTCACTATACAGAGGAGAGGAAGATTAGTCATAAACTATATCATCCCAATCTGTAGATTCAGATTTTGACCCATATTGGTCTCTCTTTTTCATCATGCCATAGCCAGCCCCTGGATTCCTGAACAAAGAACACCTAAACTCCGGAAGACTCTGCTCCTCAAACCGTAGGTCATATTTTAAATTGAATGAAGTATCGAAAAAAAATCATACCCATGTGACAGCTCCACCATAGGGGTCCCAACGTGACTGACTACGCGAAGATTGAACGCCCGATCTGTGAGATATAGGCACTTTGGTAGAATGCGCATGGTTGGATTATAGTCTGATCCAACCTATGTCGCATGCAAAACACTATCAAAACTCACATTGAATATATCCATTTTATATCCTTGTCATAAAGAGTCCTTATGCCATAGGAAATACATCAATTAAACACATGTTCTGTTAGTAACAACCCTTTTTTTAAACTAGGGGTGACCGCCCCACGATCTGGACAGACATAGTCAGGACCACATAAAAATTCCAAGGAGACCACTTTAAAAAAGGGATCCCAATAACATAGACGACGAGTAAAACATACACTTGGTTCTTTAGTTGCAATTGTTTCATTATTCGGGGGCCGGTTGTGTTTGGGCCCGGTCTGACTTGGTCAGGTCGGCCCAACACAAGTTGTTCCGGGGTCTATATGACCCCACTCGGGCATGGACCATCCGGGTCAGACCTATTGACAAGGTATGGACCATCGGGGTTAGCCTGAATGGTTTACGAGCCTGGTCCACGGTTGGCTCGGCCGACAAGTGGGGCTCAGCCCACCTGCGTTGGCCCGCTGGGACGCGGGTTTGGCCAAATTCTCCAGCTCGCACCTACCTGATGGTGGACCATGTTAGCTATCTTTCCACATAGATTCATGTACATTTAATTTAGATGGGGTCAGCTAGGTGGCCAACCATTCCTCATCGACGCAGCGCGATCCTATGCCTCACCGCCCACATTCCAACTGTGACCCGCCGGCTGCGGCTGTGGTAGTCAGCAATGCCTGCAGGCACCCCCTTATCTTGCGAGGACGACTCACGTAAGCCCCCTCTGACCACCTCGGTAGGCGACAGCCCACCGCCTCCCAACCGCCCACGGCTAGTTTCCATGGGCCTCCTCAGACAGTTACTGACACAGCGCAGTGTTGGTTCATTCTACGTGCCACCAGATGTGCTATGATGGTCCATTCATGGGTTGGTCTACACATATGGGCCTCTCGGGATGCATTCATTATTTCACGACCCACAAAAATGACTTTCCACTGTGTTAATTGTTCTTCTATTAAGAAAACATCAAGTTAAAGTGTAGTAGAGGGTATTGTCCTTGATTTATTCAGACCCCACCCTTCGCGTTAACGTTTTAAACATTAATAAATTCAATAATAGTCAAAAGAAGATTTATTCCAAAATTAAGGACCCCACGACATAAAATAGCATGATTAGATTAGACACAGATTAACCCATTTGTTGGTTGGTCCGCGTTTGTTACATTTTTCATGATAGGGATGTCAGGGAACATCAAAGCATGTAAACTCCCTACAATTTATGATTTTTGATGTCGGACGTTCTACCATAATTGTTTACAAAATCGACAATGCTTCCCGATTATGACCATGAAAAAACCATCATCATTTCTCACTAGGTTGTATGTGTGTTAGATCATCATTCAAGAATCCCACAAATCCTTCTGCTGATTTTTTCCAGCACATGAAACTATTTATAGAACCATGATGATGCGTTTCCATAATGATGTGACATTGTGTCTTTACACAGTTTCATTTATGAAACAACATTTTTATTTCTCACCATTTCATTCACTATTACATTGAGGAAAATGGGTTATCCAAGTGTTTCATTAATTTTCCATGTCTTTGCGTCATCGTTTCCCCATATCGACTCAATCCACCACACAATGAAAAAAAGACTAAAATAATTCTTTTTATATAATTTAATTAATTTTTTCTGAAAAGTCCCAAAATTAAATTTTCTTCTATGATCTCTCTAGCCGATGTTATGTCATTTCTAGGAAAATCCCAGAATTTTAGATTCAACTGTGGCCTCATATTTTTAATATGAGCACTGGATAAAATGACGGAAAACACGTCCCACGTGTTAGGTATGTGTACCGTAAAAATAATAAAAAATTATTAACAGTCAGAATCGACACGAGCCGGTCAAGGTTAGGCTTTCAATTATAAAAAATATCCACACGAATCCAATGGTACTCTGAGATTTTCATTCAGAGCTATAGTTAAGATGTTTTAGAATTTAAAAATAAAATAATTTCTACATAATTAATTTATTTACATACAAAAACTAAATTTGACTATTGGCTTGTCTCGTACAATGTAAAGGTCTCCCTAAAGAATGCATACCCTCAAAAATTTAGCAATTATCTCATATTTTTAATCCTAGTCATTGTTCGTGAGTTATAAGAATTTGAAAAATAAAATAATTTTATATAATAATTTTATTTATGGTTATACCATTTTATGGTTTTCTCACTAGAGGCCTACAATAACTAAATCTAAGTCGCGCCTAGGGTAAACCCACCATCATGAATGCAATGGTACCCTCAAATATCAGATCCAGGAACCCATTTAAAAGATACTCGTCATTTTCAGGAAATCCAATCATGCATTCTATTTAAAGCATAACAACTTTCTAGTTATAAATTATGGTACACAAGCCCTCTGATTTACGTGCTGTTAGATTTCACAATCTCAAAATAATACCATATAAAAATAAATGAAAATTATGGGACATTACATTACACACAACTTAGATCTTTAAATCCATGATATCCAAAACGTGGAAAACCAATCATATGAGGGAAATGTGTAGAAATCAGAGCCTCCCACTCCCATGCTCTATCTTGGAGGTTCTGATGTGACAATGAAACTCACACCAGAGGGATCCACCATCCACAAATCCCTCACTCATATTGATCCTCTATCTCCATCGGGAACTCTGTAAAAGGTTCCCCACCATCAATGTCCAACTCTCCCTAGTCGATAACATGCAATGGATCATGCACACATCTCCTTGACTACAACACATGGATAACATTACGCACCTGATGAATCTATTGGGGAAGAGCTAGACGGTTTTACACCTCTTCCACTCTTGTCAAAAATTGGAGAAGTCTGATAAAAATCAGAGATAGCTTATTTCCCCAGCCAAATCATCACAATCTCTATCGATGTTTGACATGTAAGAAGAAAATGTCTCCCACGTCAAACTCCAAGGGTCTCTGTATCCTGTTTGAATATGACTCCTACCGAATCTATTTAGTATTCATTCCCTCGGCACTAGTAATGATTCCGAAGGACCTGGTACATATTCACCACACCAGGATGTACCACCAAGGAGGATGAATGGTACTCTCTCAACACATCTTCGTGTAGTGACTCTTGTATAACTTTACATCTTATTAAAAGGCTAGTGTTCTCCCCAAAATCATAATTTCTATTAGGTACATGTCTAAAAGTTATTTTATCACATGTTGTATCACAGTTACTATCTTCATGTTGCTCCTCCCTGAATCGATGAAGGAGTAGAGATATATCTACCGTCGACATGAGGTATACTATCTCATCTTTATCCACAAAGGATATCTCAAGTGAGTCTCACTTCTTTTATGCCTTGTTCAGCAGTTCCTAACTCGATCTCTGGCTATGTTCATCTCCCACTACATCCCCCTTCCCAGGAGAATGGACTATCTCAAAATATAGGTAATGGAGGAAATCTAGCCAACTTCACTATCTCAGATACAGATCATTCTATGTGACGATATATTTGAGACTCTTGTGGTATGAGTAATCAATTATGTTCTCTCCCATCAAGTAGTGTCACCACAACATCTGTGTGAAGACTTCTACTTCCACCTTCAGGTCGGGAGTCGCATAATTTTTCTCAGGATGCCTCAGCTTTCCTGACACATAAGTTATCACTATATCAGCCTACATCAGGATGCAACTAAGTCTTGTCACAGATGCATCACAGTAAACCACGAATTCAGTTCCCTCCTCCGACATCCTTGGGGTGGGAGAGATTGTTTAACTCTTTCTCAGCTGTTGAATCCTACATTGGCATGTCTATGACCATAAGAAGAGTTTCTATATCTTTTTAAAGGTAGTAAGAGGTGATAATACTCTAGAGAAATCACATATGAACATCTGATAGTATCCTGAAAAACCATGGAAGCTCCACATCTCAGAAACACTCCAGGGTGAATCCCAAGAAATTATTCCCTCGATCATCGCTGGATCCACTGAAACTCATGCCTCATAGATGATGTGTCCCAAGAACTGGACCATCCATATGCTGATCTCACACAACGATAACTTCCCATATAACCAGTGCTCCCAGATTATGTCCAAAACGAACCACAAGTGTATGGTGTGCTCATACTCGGATTATGGGAACCCTATATGTCATCAATTATGACCACTACAAACAATTATTTGTATGTTTGAATGATCATGTTCAATAAACCAGTGATCACTATATGTGTATTCGTCACACCGAAAGACATCACTAGGTATTCGTAATGTCTGTACCGACATTTGAAGGCCGTCTTTGGAATGTTCTCACACCGCACACTAAGATGGTGATAGCCTGATATAAGCTATACCTTCATGAACCAGTTCTCTCTTTTCAAACGAAAAAACAGATCATAAATCCTTAGTAGAGGATACCTATTCTTCACGGTCACCTGGTTTAGGCACCAAATGTCCATGCATATTCTCAAAAATCAAAATGGCTTCTTCACAAGAAACACTAGGGATACCCATGGAGAAACATTGGGTCATACAATTCCCTTCCACTATAAGTCTTCCAAAAATACCCTCAGCATTCAGAGACCTACAGGGGCCATCTGATATGTTGGTGTAGATATCGATGATATTATTGGGTACAAGTAAATGAGGAAGTATACCCCTCTATGAGGAGGTAGTACTGGGATATCTTATTGATAGATGTCCTCATACTCATCCACTACTGTTGGGAACTGTGGACTCACCTCATCCACCATGTCGAAGGTCATGCAAACTTGCAGATATGTAGTTGACTCCAACCTCTAGAGCGCAAGTCCATCTCGTGCTACTCTGTTTTCCATCTCACCAATAATGAAAAAATGGCCTCCATCTCTACATGTATATCGTATTTTTTGTCTCAAGTAGTCTATCTATGAGTCAACTATTGATATCCAGTCTATGAATAGAATGACGTCGTAGGGATTCCATGCTGCTACTAGAAGATCTCATTAGAAACTCGTTAATCTAATAGTAATATTGCACTGTCGGCACCAGTGTCATAATGTTGAATCTATTCCCGTTAGAGTATCGAAATGGAAAAGATAACACTTATGTCAATAAGGACTTCTGATAAAGTATTGATGATATAGATCACAACATGTATTATCTCAGGGATGTCAGAATTGTGAGCCTATACTACCTATAGCTAGTCCTATCCCTACCCACATGCTACATATGCTCATGGTGGACGTTCTAGGGGAAGTGGTGGTAGTTCATGATCTCCTCGACCATATCCCATTGAACGTCCTACTTCCTAATCTCACACGACACATGGTTGACACTCATGATCATACCGTTACAACTGCCTCGGTGTCCCCTCTGTTTTTGGATCATCCATACTGGGGGTTGGATTGTCACAAGCTCTGCAACCTTGTCCCCTATAGGATAAACATACCATGCATCACTCGTGCCTCCATCATCCTCTCGATCCTCGCACCTTTGACCCCGTGTCCTAACGTCTCCCTATGGATAGTCTATCCTTCTTGGGATTCAGTGTCATGTGTCTACTACTAGCTATAGATGACACTTCTACTCACGTCCAGTTGGGCCTCTCACATTCGGTGCATGCTCAGCCTGGAATATCTCTATCATCGGATCTATCTCTATCACCCACCCTGTTTCCGGATAATGAGACAAACTGGAGACGCTTTGATCTCTCGTTAGAGCCCTTTCTCAATGGTATGGGCCCGGATGTATGGCCTCATACAATTTAGGTGGAGTGTAATGAGAGGCTAAAATATGTCGTGGAATAGTAATGAGAGGTTAAAAAATCTCGTGGATTAGTAATCCATAGTCTAGCTGCCCTACTGTAGGTGTAGCAGCTCTTGAAAATGCACAGAGCATTGTGTTACTGGCATGAACTCTGCCCTGAAAAGGATCACAATGTCTGGACAGGTAATGGTCGACTGGTCATGCTCCTGGTGCGTCGACCTCCAACGTCATCCCCTCGATCCATGGAGAAGGATAGTGGACAAGATTTAAATATGCTTGTCTCGTGTCACTACTAAGGGAAGGACTTGTGAAACCATCTCCATTCAGTCCTCTGATAGATGGGGGTTTGTCTCGCCTCGAAACCTCAGAGGTCACTACCACTTGAAGTCATGAAACATGCTCAGCTAGCGTGCATGATCCACTAGTATCATCTGCTACTTATTGTGCCAGCCAGGTCCTGCTGATAGCACAGACACCCCGCCTTAACATGGCCGTCAGGTCCTTGCCCACCAGGTACCACCAGTTGCCCCACAAACACGTGGGGGCCCACCACAGGGTCCACCCACATTCTCGAACGGGTCATCTCACTAATGATTTTTTCCACAGGCCAACACATGTCTTTTCCAGTGTGCTTTGTCCTCACTCACACACACCCTGGGAAACTTTCCAGCAGGTCACCCATCCTGATCACTACTCCAGGCCAAGCACGCTTTACTGTGGAGTTCTAATCAGACAGGATCTCGAAAAGGAAGGTGCACCTTGTTGACATCAGTCTTATCATTTAGTCATTTAACCCTTTATCATTCGGGAGTGTTACAATCGCCGCACATTAGAGCACAACATCCTCATTGTGGGCCCTACATTTTAACCTAGGCAGTGCACCACACCTAAGAATGGGTACCACCTCTGATACAAAATGTGACAACCGGGTCCCGGTGACAGCACATACACCCCGCCTTAACATGGATGCCAAGTCCTGGCCCACCAGGTACCACCTGTTGCCCCACAAACACGTGGGGCCCACCCAAGTGTCAGCTAGTGTGCATGATCCACTAGTATCATATGCTACTCATTGTGCCAACTAGGTCCTGGTGACAGGACATACACCCCGCCTTAACATGGCCATCAGGTCCTGGCCCACTAGGTACCACCAATTGCCCCACAAACACGTGGGGCCCACCCTAGGGTCCATCCACATTCCCGAACGGGGCATCTCACTAATTATTTTCTCCACAGGCCAACACATGTCCTTTCCAGTGTTCTTTTTCCTCACTCACACACGCCCTTGGAAACATTCTAGAAGGTCACCTATCTGATCACTACTTCAGGACAAGCACGCTTAACTGTAGAGTTCTAATCAGAAAGGCTCCCGAAAAGGAAGGTGCACCTTGTTGACAAGAGTCATATCATTTTGTTATTTAACCCTTTATCATTTGGGAGTGTTACAATCACCCCTCTTTAGAGAACAACATCCTCGTTGTGGGCTCTACATTTCAACCTAGGCAGTGCACCACACTTAAGTATGGGTACCACCTCTGATACCAAATTTGACAACTGGGTCCAGGTGACAGCACATACACCCCGCCATATCATGGACGCCAGGTCCTGGACCACCAGGTACCACCAGTTTCCCCACAAACACGTGGGGCCCACCCAAGTGTCAACCCACGTGCCCGAACGTGCCTACATTTGTCATTTCCATTGTGTTTTGTCCTCACTCCCACACACCAAGGCGAACTTCCCAGGAGGTCACTGAAACACGTGGCCGATTGTCGCCTATCTACCGGTAAATGTTCCAGTGCTCTGCTAATGTGTATAGAAGCACTCGGGTCGAATCATCGGCGATGATACTTTGAAACAGTCGTTTGTTGTTAGTTGATTGTATTCTGATTGGGGGTTTGTTTTTAGAGACAAATTGAAATGACTAATCGATTATGATTGATTTACCAAAATGATAATGATTGGGGTGAGTTCATTATTAGGGAGTTATGCTTGTGAAATCCTTGAGCTTTTCTTTATATTGCATTTAAATTAACACCCACTTCACAAGTTGACATCGATTAGAATTCTTAAGTTTTAAAGCTTTAATCCAAGCCTTAACTTAACTAGGATTCTAAAATAAATCAGTAATTGTTTATGGTAGTTTATTTATGGTTCCAATAATCGATGGAAACCACATGCTAAACAAAATATGTCATTAATCCATGACATATTATGTCCAGCATACACAATGATAAATTAATGAATACTCATCGAGCAAATACTCTCAATCACTTAACATCCCTAAATTTTGACTCACCCCAATGAGATATTTACTCATACATTTGGGTGTTTAATATTCTGGTTATAATAATGCTGATGATAAATTAATAATAGAAGAAAAAGAAAGGGATTAGAAAAGAGTGGTACGTCGAACACACACACACAAACAATGATGATAATTAAAAACAGATTTTTGATTGAATGAGGAAGCAAAATAAGGGAAGTAGATTTAACTGAATTTAAACTATTTTTGAAACATTAATATTAAAGTAAAGAAGGTGGATTAGAATAAGAGATATTGAAGAAGTAACTTTCATTAAAACAGAATTACAAGGAAAGAGAATTACAAGATTACAAAAATGAAGAACACGAAAGTAAGTGAAAACAAAGAGCGGAGGAATGGTATCTCAAGTGAAAATATGAGTATGGAAGGTCCTCCCAAGCCTTTGTAAAGGCTGTTGTCGTTCCAATATGATCTCCTCTCTTCTGAAATGCTAACCCCTATCATGGAGAGAAGTGGAGAGTATTTATAGCCCAAGGAGTGGACTGTTTGCATTCCCAATCTGTCTCTCCACTTGCATCGCCAATTTGGTTATTCCGAAAGCCGAATATTCAAATATATCCTTATTAAAAGTTGTAGACAATATTTTTGGCCGACTAATATAAAATTTTGGAGTCCTTGTGACATAATTATCAAAAGTTATGTCCGGTTGATTAAACAAAGTTAAACTGTCCATTTCAATTCAGTCGTTTTGAAGTCCATAATGTGAAAGGGTTTTTGAATATGAAGATGCCTTCAAATCCGAATGGTTTATTCAAAAATGTCGGCCACCAATATCTCTGCTTTAACACTGAAAAATTGCAGCTCGATTTTATTCTTACATCATGATATATGTTATGCATACTATACTGATTTTAATTCTCGGACAGAATTGTGGGATGGACTTCAAAGCACTATTTGGGCCCCATTTACGGGGATTTGTGCCTTGAAATTTTTATCCAAGATGACATGTTGTGTCCTCCGAAGTATGGAGGAGATTTAATGTTTTTGGTCTTCTGTATTGAGACCAGTAAATCAACCTTCATGGCTGGTCTAGTTTGTTCACAGATTCATTGGTCTTGTTTGTGAGGACCATATGGCCCTTCAAATGGAAGAATTGGATCATGGTACCTTCTAATGAAATGTTGTATATTGAAAGAAAAATCCTACAAATGAAGAACCACACAATTTGGATCTGTATAGTGACATGTATTATTAAAACATTAAACTGACTCAATTAGACTACTTCTAAAAATGCTCAAAAATTATACTTAATATTAAAACATTAATATTTCACACAAATTATGCACATTTCATTTAAAATAAGTAATGGGGGAATATAATAAGTCATGAAAATATTATTAACATAAACTCCCCCACAAATAGTTTTGTGCATGTCCTCATGTGCAACAAATATAAAAACATGACAAAATCATTTTTACTCATCAACAGATATTAAAATTTTGTTTTCTCCAATCAGGGGAGGTTTAGAATATTTCACTCATCCATTTTGAATTCCACGACAAGTTGTTACAGAAACAATGTTACAAAACTAGTTCATTTTTTAAAGCTCAAATTTAGAAATGGGAAATGTGGACACTCAATACTCACACCTATTAAGATGATAAAATTCATTTGTGGAGGTTCACTATTTCACCAACCAAAAGTGAAATTCTTAGTGTTTGAAAAGAGCTCTCATCTTAAAATCCCTATCCAATGTGCAAAATAATCAAGAGGTCTTTTTAAGGGGTTTTTCTGTGGCTATGGGACGGTAGGAATATAATTTCCAAGAGATAGAAGAAGAGGGTTAAAATACCAACATAGAAAAACAATGCACATTTTTTTGAAATAAAACATGGAAGGAAATGAAAACACATATTTACAAGGGAATCATTGTGTGAAGAAAGACATAGTAGAGAAAAAAAATATAAAGGTGATGAGAAGATTAAATATTTACAAACCACCAAACTTCTCCCCATGATATAAGAATATAATGCAAGTGTTCTTTTTTTCTTTTTTTCTCTTAGTTTTTTCGAAAGATGAACTTGGAAAAGATCTCACACACATAACCCAACCCATGATTAATCTCCTCACGACAGTAATTGTAATAGTTATAACAAGATCAATGGTTGAGGAAGAGTGATTTTTGACCTACCTAAGACACAACCCATTTTTTCATTTTTTTGATTTGTTTTTGATTTTGATTTTTTTTTGAAATTTGTTTTTTGATTTTGAATTTTAAGTAAATTTTTTTTGTACACTTTTCAATATCATTTTTACAATACATTCACAAATCCCACTGAATGATAACCTCCCCCCCCCCCACTAAAATGGATGCTTTCCCTCAAGCATATGATAACACACTAGAAAGTATGGAAATGGTACCCAAAAATGAAATCCATTCCCCCCCCCCACAATTAAATTTCAAAAACTTATGCAATGAAAATCCATGTTGATATTGGGTGGGATAAGGTGTTGGGCTTGTAAAGTGGCTATCAAATAAAAGGTTTTCATAGGCTCAAAGGGGCTTTTAAAAGGTGGATTAATGTATGGGAAATGGGAGGCTATTTAGCTATTGTGATTTTCTTGTGGTTCAGAAAATGCCGCTATCATATTAATACACACTAAGGTAGGAAATTCAGCTCGAAGGTCCACAAACTCAAGACTCAAAAATGGGGGTGTAAACATACATTTTGAAAAGATGGCCATAGGTGGCCTTGGAATGAAAGAAAATGTTTGTTCTCACGGTTGGCGAAATTATTTTTCCAAATCAAAAATTGAGCATTCAAAATGTGTTAGTTTTGACACAAAATTATTTATCCAAATTCATAATGAAAATACAAAATTTTTGAGATGAAAACATGTCTGTTAACTCCCAAAAATGGTTGTACAAAATTTCAAAACTCGATAGTGGGTAAGCATGACTTATAATTTTTTTTGTATTTTTTATGTGATTTTTTTTGGTTTTTTTTTTGTTTTTTAAGTTTTTATTTTTGTAAAGATACACCAACAAAAAAGAGAAAGTGAAAAATAAAGTTGTTGATAAAGAAAATGGTTAAACAAATGATAGATATAAGAAGAAGAAGAAAGAGGTAGAGAGAGGAAATGATAGAGAGACTTAAAGGGAAAGAGGTGCCCCCTAGTTTGGATTTGGCGGGTCGCCTTCTCCATCTAGTGGTAGGTCAGCTAGAGGAGTTGGGGAGCCAGTGGAAGTTGATGTTGTTCCAGGATTGCATGTCCTCTCATGGTGATTCTTTAACCGATGTCCATTAACCGTGAATTTCCTTTTGGAAGAGGGGTCATGGACATGCACTGCACCAAATGGGTAAATGTTAGTAATAACAAAAGGACCTTCCCAATGAGAATTAAGCTTACTTGGATGAAGATGAAATCGAGAACTGGAGAGAATTACCTTTTCAGCTTCATGAAATACCTTTCTCAGGATGTGTCTATCATGGAGTACCTTAGCCTTCTCTTTGTACAGATTGGAATTCTCATAGGATTCAAGTCGAAGCTCCTCCAGTTCAGCCAATTGCAACAATCTTTCTTCACTAGATTTTTCACAGTCAAAATTACAGGTTTTCATAGCCCAAAAAGACTTATGTTGGATTTCAACTGGTAAGTGACACGCTTTACCAAAAACTAGCCTAAAATGAGACATCCCAATGGGTGTTTTATATGTAGTTCGATAAGCCCAAAGGGCTTCACCAAGTCTCTCAGGCCAATCATTTCTGGTGGGTTTTAAAATTCTCTCAAGTACCCTTTTCACTTCTCTATTAGAGAGTTCAGCCATTCCATTTGTTTGGGGGTGATATGCAGTTGATGTTTTATGTACAACTCCATTTTTTCAGAAGATATTCCATGGTTCTATTACAAAAATGGGTTCTTAAGTCACTGATAAAGGCACGTGGTGTTCCAAATCCTTGGAAGATGTGGGTCTTTAGGAACTAACTAATAGTATGAGCATCATCCTTCCTAGTGGGTTTGGCCTCAACCCACCTTGAAACATAATCGACTGCAAGAAGAATGTATGAGAATCCATTGGAAGGGGGAAATGGTCCCATGAAATCGATACCCCAAACATCGACGATCTCACAGAAAATTAAAGGCTTTTGGGGAATTTCATTTCTCATTGAAATTGTGCCAAACTTTTGGCAAGTGGGACATGATTGAAAAAACTCATGTGAGTCCTTGAAGAGTTAAGGCTAGAAGAATCCAGAGTCTAGGACCTTTCAGGAGGTCCTTTGTGGTCCAAAGTGGCCACCTCCGGGAAGTGAGTGACAAAATTCTAATATGGAAGAATATGCATCTTCATCAACACATCTCCTAATTACCATGTCTGCCCCGGTTTTCCAAAGTTTATTTTCTTCCCAAAAATAGTATTTATAATCACTTTTGAACTTCATTTTTTGTTCTATTGAAAAATTTTCAGTATAAAAACTAGAAACCAAGTAATTTACTTTTGGGGCATACCAAGGTAGTATTGGAGTAAGAAATGAAAGGTGCTCAATTGGAAATTCAGGATCAATGCTTTTAGAATGAGGAGAATTAGGAATTCTACTCAAGTGATCATCCACATGGTTTTCTTTTCCAGGTCTATCTTTGATTACAAGTTAAAACTCTTGAATGATTAGAATCCATCTTATTAGCCTTGGTTTGGAATCATTTTTCATGAGTAAGAACTTAATAGAAGAATGGTCTGTGAAGATGATGATTTTGGCACCTACGTGATAGGGCATAAATTTATCTAAGGCATAATCCCCAACTAAATGTTCCTTTTCAGTCACAGTGTAGTGATATTGAGTTTCATCCAATGTTTTTGAGGCATAATAGATGACATGAGGAATCTTTCTCTTCTTCGACCAAGAACATCCTCAACAGCCCTATCAGAAGCATCACACATTAACTCAAAGGGTAAGGACCAATCTGGGGGTTGGATTATCGGGGCAGATGTAAGAGAAGTTTTGAGTTCAATGAATTCTCTCTTGAAAATCTCATCAAAATGGAAAGAGACGACATTTTGGAGAAAACGAGTGAGTGGGAGGGAAATACTACTAATGTTATGGATGAATCTCCGATAGAAACCGGCATGACCGAGGAATGAACAGATGTCTCGAACAGAAGTGGGTGGAGGAATTGATTGGATCACTTCAATTTTGGTATGATCGACTTCAAAAACATCTTTTGAAACTATGTGCCCTAGAACAATCCCATTTGTAACCATGAAGTGTCATTTTTCAAAATTTAACACAAGGTTACACTTGACACACATTTGAAGGACTAGAGAGAGTGAATGCAAGCATGACTCAAATGACTCACCATAAATGGTGAAGTCATCCATGAAGACTTCCATGCATTGTTCAATGAATTCTGAAAAGATACTCATCATACACCTCTGGAATGTTTCAGGAGCATTACAAAGGCCAAGAGGCATTATTCTATATGCATATGTTCCAAAGGAGCATGTGAAAGTAGTCTTTTCATGGACCTGAGGTGCGTTTGGGATTTTAAAATAGCCGGTGTATCCATCAAGAAAGCAATAGTGTGAATATACGGCTAATAATTCTAGCATTTGATCAAGGAATGGAAGATGGTAGTGATCTTTTCGTGTTTCAACATTCAATTTTCGATAATCTATGCATACACGCCATTTGTTCCTCACTCAAGTTGTGACTACCTCCCCATGTTCATTTGTGACAACAATTATCCCACCCTTCTTAGGTACAACTTGAATTGGACTAACCCATTCACTATCAAAATTGGGTAGATAACAACATCCTGAAGAAGCTTGGTGATCTCTTCACTAACTAACTAAAGGATGAGTGGATTGAGTCTTCTTTGTGGTTGTCTAATTGGGTTGGATGATTCCTCAATATGGATGTGATTCATGCAAAGGGCATGGTTGATTCCTGGTATGTCATCTAGGGTCCAACCTAAGGCTTTTTTGTTTTCCTCTACAACTTGAACAAGTTTGGACTCATCTGTTTCAGTAAGGGTGGCAGAGATAATGAGAGGATGTGAGTGATCATGGAAGAGGACTGGATATTTCAGGTGTGCAGGAAGAGGATTCAGATCAGGCTCATCATTAATTTTTGGGTTAGGAAACTGAGAAATGAAGGATGGGACTTCAGTTGCTTCAGATTCATTTTTCCCAATACAGTCCAAGGTGATGCAGTTTTGATCAGAGTTGAGATTATATTCAAGAGAGTTTTCAAGATCCTCTAAATTTATGGAGTCTATGAATGAAAGGTCCACATCAACATCACCATTTATGAATTGGTTAATCCTAGTTCAGATTTTACAAGATCCTATCTCTTCATAACAGGATGAACATGATGCAATGGGGTTCAATTGACTCATAGAAGTGTCCTCAGAAGCATTGATTGAGAATACAGAGTAATCCTTAGATAGGTATCGCATGGCTTGTAAAATGTTGAATTTGACCATTTGGTCACCGAATTCCATGGATAGGATGCCTGAATGGACATCAATCTTGGTTCTCGCAGTCATGAAGAATGGTCTTCCTAGAATTAGGGGAGATCGAGAAGATTTTGTCTCACCATCCATGTCAAGGACATAGAAATCAGCAGGTAAGACAAGATCATTGACTCAGACAAGTACAACCTCCATTATTCCCTCATGACTAGTTGTTCTTCGATTGGATAACTGAATGAGAACACCTGTTGGGTGCAAGGGACCTAGACCAAGGATAGATAAGATGTATTTGGGCATGAGATTAATTGAGGCTCCTAGGTCTATGAGTGCATCATCAAATTTGGAACTTCCAATTTGGCATGGGACTGTAAAGGTCGATGGATCTTTGCACTTTATGGGAATAGACTGCTGGGTGGAATCATTTTCAAAGGTCCAAAGTTGCCTCTTGTGGGTGCACAATTCCTTAAGAAACTTGGCATACTTAGGAATTTTTTTATGGAATCTAAGAGGGGAATGTTGACTTCAACACGTCTAAACATGTCGAGCATTTCAGGATCAGGATCAAAGGACTTCTTTGGTTTAGAAACGGCTTGAGGAAAAGGAATTTGATTCCTAAGTGGAATGGAAGGTGGTGATGGAATGGATTCAGATTCCTTTTCAATTTTCTTTTTCTTTTCATTTTCTAGGTCAACATTCAAAGGTGGGTTTGAGGATTTATCTTGAGGCATAGCATGTTGATTTCTTGATCTAAGTGCAATTGCACTTACATTACCCTTGGGGTTGGGTAATGATTGAGCTGGGAGTTGGGAAGAATTTGATTGTTGTTGCTGGCTCAGATGGGATGCAAGTTGACCTATTTTAGTTTCAATATTTTTAAGGCTAGAACGAGTGAAGGAGGAAAGATATTCCACTGCACTTTCCCATGGTTTCATGGACAAGAGGCTTGTCCCAGATTGGGATTACCTTGATTTTGGTTCTTGGGAAAGATATTGTATTGGTTTTGGAATTGGGAAGACTCACTAGGATAATGGAATCCAGGAGGAGGATTGTTCCTTTGAGGTTGAGGAACAAAAGGATAAGGTTGATGGAAGTTACCACCACCTTGTCTATATTGAAATTGGTTTGGATTTTGAGGAGGGAATTGAGGGGGATGAGAGATGGTATTACCATACCTCAATCCTGGGTTAAAGGTAGAAGAGAAAGGCTTGGAGTGAGGATGGTTGATGTTTCTAACAAACTGACCTGATTGTTGAGGGTTGGGGTTCCATTGAGAATATGCTACATTGAGCTCCATTGGTCTAGATGAATCGAATTGATCCTCTTGAAGTTGTGGACATGTGTCAGTTGGATGATATGAAGAGTTGCAGATTCCACAGTTTTTGACAGGTCTAGGAAACATTGATTGCAGAGAAGACGAGGTTGGGGATTTGGTAGCCACCGCTAGTTGACGCACAAGACCTGTATTTTCACTCATCCACTCAGTAATCTTGTAAAGCTCTATGGATTGATTATCTTGGTCTTTTTTGAATTGATCATGTTATCGAGTATGGAATTTTTGTGTGTTTGCAGCCTTGTTACTTATGATATCTCTTGCAGCTGCTGGAGTTTTGTCAACAAGTGCACCACCACTTGCGGCATAAATGAGGGTTCTCTCCATAGCCAATAACCCCTCATAGAAGTATTGGATCATGATTTGGACAGGGATTTGATGATGTGTGCAGGTTTCAACTATATTTCTGAACCTCCCCCAGTACTCATGCAGTGATTAATTTGGGAATTGATGTATAGTACTTATTTCCTTTCGGATGAAAACGGTACGATAAGTAGGAAAGAATTTTTCTAGAAAGAGAATCTTCATGTCTTTCCATGTAGTTATGGAACCAGGATTGATGTAGTAGAGCCATGACTTGGAAGAGTCATCTAGGGAGAAAAGGAATGCTCGGATTTTGATTTTTTCTTCAGAAACCCCTTGAGGCTTCATGGTAGAGCATACTACTTGGAACACTTTAAGGTGAAGATGTGGATCCTCACCGACTAGCCCGTGAAAATGAGGGAGAAGATGAATCAAACCCGATTTGAGTTCGAAGTCAGCTTCAATGTTTGGATATTGAATACCAAGAGGTTGGTAATTCATATCAGGGGCAGCGAGTTATTTTAGGGTTTTTTCCCTATGATTGGCCATTTCAATTTCAACTGGTTGGATGAGGACTAGTTCTTGAATTATTTGAGTATCTCTTATGTTCCTCCTAAGATAGCAAAGTGTTCGATCAATTTCAGGGTCAAACAAATCCGAGGTACTGTTTGGAATGCTACGGGGCATTCAAAGAGATTTTTGAAGAAAGAGGAATACATGATTTTCTTTGTATTTTTTTCTGTTTATGATTTTTAAGAGGAAGACGGGGTTTTCTTTGTGTTTTTTTCAATTTTTTTTTTCAATTTTGTTTTTTTATGACAATAACCAGAAAATAATGACTACTTAAAGAACCATCCCCAGAAACGACGCCATTTGAAACGTGCAGCCGATTGTCACCTATCGACAGGTCAAAGTTCCGGTGCTCTGCTAATGTGTATAGCAGCACTCGGGTCGAATCATTGGTGATGATACTTTGAAATAGTCGTTTTTTAGTTGATTGTATTCTGATTGGGTGTTTATTTGCAAAGCATAATTGAAATGACTAAATGATTATGATTGATTTACCAAAATTATAATGATTGGGGTGAGTTAAGTATTAGATAGTTAAGATTGTGAAATCCTTGAGCTTTGCATTATATTGCATTTAAATTAACACCCACTTCTCAAGTTGACGTCAATTAGAATTCCTAAGTGTTAAATCTTTAATCCAAGCCTTAACATAACTATGATTCTAAAATCAATTAGTACTTGTTTATGATAGTGTATTTATGGTTCCAATAATCCATGGAAACCACATGCTAAACAAAATATGTCATTAATCCATGACATATTATGTCCAACATACACAGTGTTAAAATAATGAATACTCATCGAGAAAATACTCTCAATCACTTAAAATCCCAAAATTTTGACTCAAACCAATGAGATATTTACTCAGCTATTTGGGTGTTTAATATTCTGGTTATAATAATGATGATGTTAAATTAATAATAGATGAAAATGAAAGGGATTAGAAAAGAGTGCTATGTCGAACACACACACATTAACAATGATGATAATTAAAAACATATTTTTGATTGAATGAGGAAGAAAAATAAGGGAAGGAGATTTAACTGAATTTAAACTATTTTTAGACAATTAATATTAAAATACAGAAGGTGGATGATAATAAGAGATATTGAAGAAGTAACATGCATTAAAACAGAATTACAAGGAAAGAGAATTACAAGATTACAAAAATGAAGAACACGAAAGTAAGTGAAAACAAGGAGAGGAGGAAAGGGATCTCAAGTGAAAACATGAGTATGGAAGGTCCTCCCTAGCTTTTGGAAAGGCTTTGGTCGTCCCAATATGATCTCCTCTCTTCTGAAATGCCAACCCCTATCAAGGAGAGAAGGGGATAGTATTTATAGCCCAAGGAGTGGACTGTTTGCATTCCCAATATGTCCCTCTACTTGCATCGCCAATTTGGCTATTCAGAAAGCCGGATCTTCACATATCACCTTCTTCAAAGTTTTAGAAAATAATGTTGGATGACTACTCTCAAAATTTGGAGTCATTTTGACTTAAGGATAAAACGTTGTGTCTGGTTGATTAAACAAAGTTAAACTTTCCAATTCAATACAGTCTTTTTGAAGTCCATAATGTGAAAGGGTTTTTTAATATGAATATGCCTTCTAATACAAATTATTTCTTCAACAAAGTCGGCCAACAATATCTACTCTTTCACACTGAAAAATATATGCTTGATTTGATGCTTACATCAGGAGATATGTCATACATACTATACTGATTTTAATTCTTGTCTAGAATGGTGGACTGGATGTCAATGATTTATTTGGGCCCATTGTACTTGGATTTGGGCATTGAAATTTTTATCCATGATGTAATGTAGTGGCCCCAATGTATGGTGGAGAGTTATGTTTTTTGGACTTCAGTATTGAGCCCAGTAAATCAACCTTCAAGGCTGGTCCAGTTTGTTCACAAATTCTTTGGTCTTGTTTGTGAGGACCATATGACCCTATAAATGGCAGAATTGGATCATGGTACCTTCTAATTAAATGTTTTATATTGAAATGAGAATCCTAAAAAACAAGAACCACACAATTTAGATCTGTATAGTGACATTTTCTATTAAAACATTAAACTGACTCAATTTGACTACTTCTAAAAATGCTCAAAAATTATACTTAATATTAAAACATTAATATTTCACACAAATTATGCACATTTCATATAAAATCAGTAAAGGTGGAATATGATAAGTCATGAAAATATTAATAACATCAGTCACCCATCCTGATCACTACTCAAGGCCAAGCACGCTTAACTGTGGAGTATGAATCAGACAGGCTCCTGAAAAGGAAGGTGCAACTTGTTGACAAGGGTAATATCATTTAGTCATTTAACCCTTTATCATTTAGGGGTGTTACACTCAATGGGTGGAGGTTGTTCTGGTACACCACTTGACGATGCAATTACTATGAGTGGTTCGTACACCAATGCGTCATCCCTCTGTGGGCCACTATCTGGATATCTAACCAGAATCATGTATGGTTGTCATCATTGGAGATGTCACGACCGGTCCTCGGGGCCCGTGTCATGACTACCCCAAGCCCGCCTTCTAAAGGCCAGGGGCTGGAGACTAGCAGCAAGGTGTAAATTCCCGATAAAAATGGAAGGCATTGCCTTTGTAAAGTAAACAAACACCACAGAGCAAACAAGTAGTAGATGTATACACTAAGTAAAAACATAGTACAATAGTAAGTGCGGAATGTACGTGGGCCAGTATACAAACCCAAACTGAAAGTAAAGTACAAATGGAAAGAGAAAACATCAACTGTAATGAAAAGCCGCAACACCGAGCTGTCCACTAGAAATCCCACCTGAAGGGTGAGTATAGATAGCCTCCTCTACTCCTCGGTTCCAGCTGACCTCCCCGAGTACGTCCCATCCAGTGGTCCACCTCCAGGCACCATTCTGTTCCGCAAGCCTCAACCACGATCAGTGATGTCCGTCGTCTACAACCAACACTATGTAGTGCGGGCACAGCCCGTGCAGGGGTGAGAATAAGCTACTCAGTAGGGACCCCGAGAACCCTGATGGTCTCCCTTAACCCACAAACTATAATCCACAAAGGAATGATAAAATCACGAAGTAACATCCGACGTTGCTTGGGTATATGCCCATTCATATATCTAAGTCATCAATTCTCGTTCGGCTCCAACATCCGAGCCCAAGTACAAACCAGTACACACAGGAATGGAAAATGTAAATCCACACAGGATAGCACAACACAATCCACATAGGAATGAAAAACAGGATTCATCTCACACAGGTATACTTCTTCGTATGACGATAGAGATGATCAGATATTTCCACTGATTCATCTAAGCCGTCGGACCCACAAAGGATCGATAGGTACAAACCCCCGCAATGACCCACATAGGATCTGACACACAAAGTATCGATAGGTAAATAACCCCCACAATGACCCACATAGGATTTGACGCACAATGGAACGATAGGTAACTAACCCCTGCAATAACCCACACAGGATCTGTAGGCGTTGGCTCCCACAGAACCGCTGAGAACTGAACCACACAGGATCAGACCCAAACATGATCGGTAGCACTGATCCACATAGGATCGCTAAGTGTTTTAGTTGTCGCCATTGAATCCACTGAAGATCTCTATACAGTCATCGTCGTCACAGTAACAAACGCAGCCAGCTCTAGGGTTCCCGCACACAACAAGTTCGTTCGGGAGGGTCCGCTCCACGAGTCGAGAGGCTGATACATCAACTGAATCATTGTTTCGAGTTGATGTATCCAAAAGTTTCGTATCATCAACAGGAACTCAACATCGTAGATGGCGTGTCAATCGGACGCCCGGTTTGAGAGTTATTGGTGTTTTCTTCCCAGGGGCCTAGTTGGTTTTTAAGGAAAAACCAACCCGACCATACTCCACCTACGTCCAAACCTCGGTCGGAGTAAGCGAAAATATCCATCTCACTAAGATGAAGCCGACAAATTCGACGACACATCAACTGGACATCCGGAGCTTAAGATATGAGCGTTTCCGCTCCGAGGGCCTGGTTGGTTTCGTGTACGAACCAACCCAGCCGAACCCAAATTATTCTGAAACCTTGAGTGTGATATAACAAAACGACCGCCTCGATCCAAGGATCGCATCGCCACTGACGGCGCGTCGATCGGAGGTCCGTAGCCCGAGATATGTGCAGAAGAACAAAAAGTGTTGGAAAACGGGGGTTTCGGGCCCGGACTGACCCGACCCGAGACCCCCTGGGTCGGCCCGGACCGGCCTAGGTGCAGCTCGGCCTAGCTCAGCGCCCGGCCTGGCCGCCCGGTGCACTGGTGCGCGGCGCCAGCTGGCTCGGCGGAACGGCGGAGCCATTCAACTTTTGCAGGGGGGGGGGGGGGCGCTGCCCCCCGCATTTTGTAACCACTGTCCCCCTTTAATGGGGGCCGCTAGCTGGCCGACCGGGGGTTTGAACCCCCGGTTGTCCTCCTGTCGGGCCGGCCCGCCCTGGCTGGACGGTTTCTGCCACCACGGGACCGGCGAGGGCCGGTCCCCTCCTTGCTCCAACACCGGCGGCCCGAAACCGGCCGCCGGTCACCCTGCTCCACCGCGGCCCAAAACCGACCGCTGTTTTGGTTCATTCGGCATGGCGCAACGGTTCCACGCCCATCCGCCGCATCCCCACTCTGTCCGTGGTGTCTTTGGTTTTCTATGACGTGGCTCGATGGCGCCACGACTTGGTTTAACTTCACGGCGCTGCGCGACGGCGTCGTGCATTACTTGTCGCACGATCCCGCGCGGTGCGACGACACTGCACCATTCCCGTTTCAACACATTAGAAACAAGAACAAGGATAAGGGAGGAGGTTCGGCCGTGTTTGTGTGGTCCGGACCCCTCTCGTTAATCGAAAGAATTTGGTCGTATATCCAAGAAGTACGACAATGTATAATTCATGAACGAAATAAAATAAATAAACCCCTACCTCGTGCGAGCTTGAACGTAGGTTCGTCAAACGAGGATTTGTCACGGAAAAAGACGTCGCAGAAGGAGATGTTTCGGAATGAGATGTCGCACAAGAAGACGTCACGGAGGAACCGTCGCGGTATATGGTGTCGCGTAGTCGGTCTCTGAGGACTTGGCGTTCTTCAACGGAGTTCGATGCATTCTTCACGTTGTTTGTGTTATTCGATGAAGAAGATGAAGAAATTATAGCTTCCTTTATCTTTTTCCCCCAAACCTCTCAAGCAACAAATCCAAAAGAAAATTAAGAAAAAAATTTCCTTGAATTTTACGGGTCTTTACATTACTTCCACCTCAGGGATTTACATCCCCGTAAAGATACATCATAAGATAGGGAATCAAATGTGGATACTGAGCACGCATCTGAGCCTTCCGCTCCCATGTGCTCTCCTGGAGGTTCTCATGCTGCCATCTGATGCGCACTAGAGGAATCGACCATCCACGTAGGACCCGCTCCTGTCGATCCCCGATCTCCACTGGAACCTCTGCAAAAGTCACCCCATCATCAACGTCAACCTCCCCATGGTCAATGATATGTGTTGGGTCATGCACGTATCTCTTCAGCTGAGATACGTGGAAGACGTCGTGCACTAGGTGCAACTGAGGTGGTAGAGCCAGGCGATAAGACACCTTGCCAATCCTATTGAGGACCCGGAATGGTCCGATGAATCCTGGAGAAAACTTGCCGCCTCGGCCAAATCTCCATAATCCACGTCGAGGTGAGACACGCAAGAAGATGTGGTCGCCATCCTCGAACTCTAGTGGCCTCCGCCTCTTGTCCGCATAAGACTTCTGCCAGCTCTGAGATGTCCTCATCCGCTCCTGGATGACCTGTACCTTCTCTATCGTGGCCTGGACCATCTCCGGTCACACAAGTCCTCACTCCCCAGGGTCTGTCCAGCACAATGGAGATCTGCATGGTTGTTCGTACAACGCCTCATATGGTGCCATCCCGATGGTGGAGTGGTAAATGTTGTTGTATGCAAACTCTACCAAGGGTATGTGGTCCTCCGAGCTGCGTCCAAAGTCGAGGACACATGCGCGGAGCATGTCCACGAGAGTCTGAATTGTCCTCTCCATCTGACAATCCGTCTGAGGGTGAAAGGCTGTGCTCAGATGTAGCTGTGTCCTGAACGCCTCCTACAACCCCTTCCAAAGCCGGGAAGTAAAGCGAGCATCTCGATCAGAGACAATAGATGATGGAACACCATGAAGCCAAACAATATCCTGAACGTAAAGTCGTCCCAAGCTCTCAACTGAGCCCTGCTCTCGGATGGGTAAGAAGTGTGCCGACTTGGTGAGTCGGTCGACAATCACCCAAATGGAGTCGTAACCTCTAGAAGTGCGTGGAATTCTAGTCACGAAGTCCATAGATATCCCATCCTACTTCCACTCCGGGACCTCTAAGGGTTGTACCAAGCCTGCTGGTACCTGGTGCTCTGCCTTCACTTGCTGGCAGCTAAGGCATTGAGAAACGAACTCTGCCACAGCTTTCTTCAGCCCCGACCACCAGCACTGTCGTCTGAGATCCTGGAACATCTTTGCCACTCCGGGATGTACCGCCAAAGGAGAAGTGTGAAACTCTCTCAGCACATACTCTCGTAAAGCAAATGGTACCAAGGTACATCCTCTAAAAAGGAAGTCGTTCTCTTCTCCTAAGGAGAAACCATCAGGTGCCTGTCCTGAGGATATTTGTGCATGCCACGTCTCACAGTCAGCGTCCCCACGATGTACCTCTCTGACCCGCTGCAGTAGTGGAGGAGTGACTATGAGAGACTGAAGGAAGGCTGCTCCATCTCTATCCATGAAGGATATCTGCAAAGAGGCTAGCTGCTCTGTCGTCTCCTCAAGTAGCAGAATGCCCGTCATCCTACTGAGAGCATCGGCTACCACGTTCCCCTTCCCAGGAGTATAGACTATCTCAAAATCATAGTCCTGGAGGAACTCGAGCAATCGCCGTTGTCTCAGATTCAGGTCATTCTGAGAGAATATGTATCTGAGACTCTGATGGTCATAAAAGACTGTAAAGCGCTCACCCATCAGGTAGTGTCACCATATCTTTAGATCGAAGACCACTGCTGCTATCTCTAGGTCATGGGTAGCGTAGTTCTGCTCATGAGGCCTCAACTAACGTGATCTATATGCGATCACGGCCCGCTCCTGCATCAGGACACATCCATGTCCAGTCCCTGATGCATCGCAGTAGACTACGTACCCAACTCCTTCCTCAGGTAACCTCAAGATAGATGCACTGGTCAATCAATGTCTCAGCACCTGGAAGCTCTGCTGACCTCTATCTGACCACAAAAGTATTTCCCCTTCTTTTTCATAGTTGAGAGTGGTACTGCAACTCTAGAGAAGTCTGGCACAAATCTCTGATAGTATCCAGCTAGTCCCAAGAAACTCCGCACCTCCGTCACGCTCCTGGTTGGCTCCCAAGATAGCACTGCCTCGATCTTTGCAGGATCCACTGCAACTCCCGCCTCAGAGATGACATGTCCCAAGAAGTGGACCTCACGTATCTAGAACTGACACTTCAAGAGCTTACCATAAATCTGGTTCTCTCGGAGTGTGTCTAGTATAACTCGCAAGTGGTAGGTGTGCTCCTCCTAAGTCGTCAAGTAAATCAAAATGTCTTTGATGAAGACCACGACAAATCGATCGAGGTATGGCTGAAAGATCCTTTTCATGAGGGCCATGAACACTTCTGGATCATTGGTTACGCTGAATGGCATAACCAAGAACTCATATTGGCTATACAGACACTTGAAGGTCGTCTTCTGCATGTCCTCATCCCGAACTCTGAGCTGATGATATCCTGACCTGAGGTCTATCTTCGAGAACCACCATGCTCATTTGAGCTAACCAAAGAGGTCATCAATCCTTGGTAGCGGATACTTGTTCCTCACTGTCACCTGGTTCAGGCGACGATAGTCGACAAAAAGTTGCAATCTCCCATCCGACTTCTTGGCGAAAAAAATGGTGGAAGCACAGGGTGAAACACTGGGTCGGATGAACCCCTTTCCCTGAAAGTCCTCCAACTATACCCGTAGCTCTCGAAGCTCTGCGAGGGCCATCTTATATGCTGGATTTGATATCGGGGCTGTCCCGGGGTACAGGTCAATATAAAAGTCTACCTATCTGTGAGGAGGTAGCCCTGGAATGTTGTCGGGGAAAATGTCTGCATATTGATCCACCACTGTAGGAAAACCATGAATCCACACGTCAACTACTCCTAGAATGAGGCTAGACAACTGGTGAGTTATGGGCTCTCCTCTCTTACGCGGAAGTCCATCCTGTGCCGCAAAGGCTCCCTTCTTGCCATTGAAGGTGAACCTGCTCCCATTAGTGCGTACACATCGCACCTTGCGCCTAATACAGTAAATTTGTGCATGGACTTTACATAACCAATCCATGCACAAGATGACGTCGTAAGGCCTCGACTCCGCTACAAGAAGATCCCAGCCGAAGCTCTCGCCTCCTAGAGTAAGCTCACACTGCCGGCACCAGTGTGTAATCATCGATTCTGCTCTCGTCGGAGTCTCTATCCGTAAGGATCGAACCAATGACTCTGTCGGAATCTCCGAGGTCCAAATAAAGGCAGCGGCTATGAAAGAGTGACCCGACCCTGTGTCTATAAGAACTGCAGAAAGGGTGGAATAGACACAGATAGTACATCGAATCATCTCGAGTGTGCCGTGGTCGTAGGCCTCCTCTACCTAGAGCGCTGCCTGTCTATGCCCGCCAGCTCCCTGTGGTCGGGGTGGACCTCCTGGTGGTAGTGGTGGTAGAGCCTCAAAGCGTCACCCACCACTTGCTGCTCGGCCAACTCCTCTGCCTCGTCCGCCTACTCCCTGCAGACCGCCACAGTCGAACCTCTGCCTCTGCCTGGGTGGTCCCTCAACCGTCTTCTGCTCCTCGACACAGAGGGTCGGGCAGTCACGAGCCATCTGGCCCTGCCCGCCGCATGAGCAGCACTGCCTGCCTCTCGAAAGACTGGCTCCGCGCTGTGTGCCCCGCACTGCTGATCCAGTGTCCTGAGGTCGTCTGGTCTACCTGGACCAATGAGTCACCCGTCGACTTCCTGCTGTAGAAGACTCTGCTACGTTCCGTCCGGCGGTGGGTCTCGACGCTGGTGTAGACTCAGCAAGAAAGCTCTCTATCAAAAGGGATCACTCAAGTACTCCGGTCTGAGTCAAAATGCCGAGGGAGATCAGTGATGCCCTAATCTCGTGCCTCAATCCCTGCTCAAAGGTCTAAGCCTGGAAGAATGGGTCACGTACCATGTCTGTCGAGTAGCGTGAGAGATCAGTAAATCTCGCCGAGTACTGGGCGACCGTCATGCTGTCCTGCCGCAGCTGAAGAAACTCCTCGATGCGCACCGCACAGAGGGTGGCTGGGAAGAACTCTGAGCGGAAGAGGCTATCAATGTCCGTCCAGAGAAGATATGCCTCATCGTGTACCTGGAGCATCAAGAACCACCATCTTCCTGCTTCTGCGTGTTGTAGGCTCGCTGCGAGGATCACCATGATGTCTGTTGGTGTCCTCACTAACCTGAAAACATTCACCACTGCCTCCAGCTATTCCTTCGATGCCTGGGGGTCCATATCCCCGTGGAACCTGGGAGGTCACTGGCGCTGTAACTCATGCAGTGCACTATGGCTACGTGCATCGTCAGCGGCTGGGCTGGAAGCATCGTTGGCTCGGCGGGTAGAGCTACCACCGGTGCCACTGCTGACAAAGGGCCATGCACCGAGGCCTCGTCGCTCAGTGGGTTGTCGTCACGCTCAAATCTCGGAACCCTAGCTGGCTACCGTCGTAGGGCCATCCTGAAAAGGAAACAAGTGAGCCATGGTCAGAACAATATACCTAGTGAGCTAACACAAAGTTATCACAAAGAAAACTTGAAACACACACACAATCAATGTTTTCGTGCATTATGTCAGAAATCAGAAGTCAGGGTACTGGTGTATGGATACGTCGGCCGCCGCACCAGCACTGGACTCCCTGGAATGATAACCACACCCAATACGATTAACACTATTGGTTCACATAGAAAAAGATCAGAGTCCCAAGTTCTGTGGTAGAACCGAACTCCTCTGAGACCAATTTTTCACGACCCGTCCTCGTGGCCCATGCCGTGACTACCCCAAGCCCACCTTCCATAGGCCAGGGGATGGCGACTAACACCAAGGCGTAAATTCCCGATAAAAAGGGAAGGCATTGCCTTTGTAAAGTAAACAAACACCACAAAGTAAGAAATCAGTAGAAGTATACACTAAGTAAAAATAGAGTACAACTGTAAGTGCGGAAAGTAAGTGGGCCTGTATATAAACCCAAACTGAAAGTAAAGTAAAACTGGAAAAGGAAAACATAAACTGTAAAGAAAAGCCGCAACACCGAGCTGTCCACTGGAAATCCCACCTGATGGGTGAGTACGGATAGCCTCATCTGCTCCTCGGGTCAAGTCGACCACCCCGAGTACGTCCTGTCTAGTGGTCCACATCCAGGCACCGTCCCGTTCTGCAAGACTACCACGATCAGCGATGTTCGTCGTTTGCAACCAACACAACGTAGTGCGGGAATAGCCCGTGCATGGGTGAGTATAAGCTACTTAGTAGGGACCCCGAGACCCCTAAAGGTATCCCTAAATCCACAAAGGATAATCCACAAAGGATAGATACAATCATGAAGTAACATCCGACACTGCATAGGTATATGCCCATACATATAACTAAGTCATCAATTCTCGTTCGGCTCCAACATCTGAGCCCAAGTACAACCCAGTCCACACAGGAAAGAAAAACGTAAATCCACACAGGCTAGCACAACACAATTCACATAGGAATGCAAAACATGATTCAGCTCACACAAGTATACTTCTTCGTATGACGATAGAGATGATCAGATATTACCACTGATTCATCTAAACCATCGGACGCACAAAGGATCGATAGGTACTAACCCCCGCAATGACCGACATAGGATCTGACGCACAAAGGATTGATAGGTAACTAACCCCCACAATGACCCACATAGGATCATAACCACAAAGTATCAATAGGTAACTAACCCCCGCAATGACCCACACAGGATCAGACCCACACAGGATCTATAGGCGCTGGCTCACACAGAACAATTGAGCGCTGACCCACACAGGATTGGACCCACACATGATCGGTATCACTGATCCACATAGGATCGCTGAGTGTTGTAGTCGTCGACGTCGAATCCACTGAGGATCTATATACAATCATCATCGTCACAGTAGAAAACGCAGCCATCTCTAGGGTTCCCGCACACAGCAAGCTCGTTCGGGAGGGTCCTCTCCACGAGTCGAGAGGCTGATACATCAACTGACCCATAGTTCAGAGTTGATGTAACCAAAAGTTCAATATTGTAAACAGGAACTCAACGTCGTAGACGACACGTCAATCGGACGCCCGGTCTGAGAGTTATTTGCCTTTTCGTCCTAGGGGCCCGGTTGGTTTTTAAGGCAAAACCAACCCGACAATACTCCACCTATGTCCAAAACTCGGGCGGAGTAAGCTAAAAGATCTGTCTCACTAAGAGGAAACCGAAAAACTCGACGGCACGTCAATCAGACGTCCGGAGCTTAAGATATGAGCATTTCTACTCTGAGGGCCCGGTTGGTTTCGTGTATGAACCAACCTGGCTGAACCCAAAGTATTTCAAAACCTTGAGTGCAATATACTGAAATGATCATCTCGATCCATGGATCGCATCTTCGCTAACGGCGCGTCGATCGGAGGTCCGTATCCCGAGATATGGGCAAAAGAACAAAATGGGTCTGAAAACGGGGGTTTCGGGCCCAGACCGACCAAGCCCGAGACCCCCTGGGTCAGCCCGAACCGGGTCGGCCCAACCAGGAGCAGCCCGACCCGGCCTGGCTCAGCTCCCGGCAAGGCGGTCCAGCGCACTGGCGCGCGGCGCCAACGGGCTCGGTCGAATGGCCGAGTCGTTCGACTTTTGCATGGGGGGGGGGGGGGGGGGGGGCGCTGCACCCCGCATTTTGTAACTGCGACCCCCTTTAATGGGGGCCGCTAGCTGGCTATCCGGGGGTTTGAACCCCCAGCTGTCCTCCTATCCGGCTAGCCTACCCTGACCAGCCTATTTCTACCACCACGGGACCGGCGACGGCCGGTCCCCTCGCTACTACGACACTGGGGGCCCGAAAACGGCCACCGGTCACCCTCCTCCGCTGCGGCCTGGAACTGACCGTGATTTTGGTTTGTCCGACATGGTGCGACAAGGCCGCGCCCCTCTGCCGCAGCCCCACTCCGGCTGCAGGGTCTTCGGCTTTCTCCGACACGGCGCGACGACGCCATGACTTGGTTCATCTTCGCGGCGCGACACGACGCCGACGCGCATTACTTGTCGCACGATCCCGCGCGGTGCGACGACACCGCGCCATTCCAGTTCCAACACATTAAAAACAATAACAAGGATAAGGGAGGAGGGTCAGCCATGTTTGTGCGGTCCGGTCCCCTCCCGTTAATCAAAATCATTTGGTTGTATATGCTTGATGTACGACAAAGTAGAATTCACGAACGAAATAAAATAAATAAACCCCTACCTCGTGCGAGCTTGAACGTAGGATCTTCGAATGAGGATTTGTCACAGAAAAAGAAATCGCGGAAGGAGATGTTGAGAAAGGATACGTCGCGGAATAATACGTCGCGGTAGAACCGACACGGTATACGACATCGCGTAGTCGGTTTCCGAGGACTCGACGTTCTTCGACGGATTTTGAGGCTTTCTTCGCGTTCTTCGTGTTCTTCGATGAAGAAGATGATGAACTTCTAGCTTCCTTTAGGTTTTCTCCCCAAACCTCTCAAGCAACAAATCCCAATGAAAATTAAGAAAAAAATTTCATTGAGTTTTAAGGGTCTTTACAAGATCATCCTTTAAGAAGAAGATATTACATGGTCGATAAGTTATAGGTGGTGTTATAACTCAAGAAATATCATGAAATAATTTCAAAACAATTGAAAATAGGGTTTTTTTGGACCAATTTGGAATAAATAATTCATGGCCCTGGTTTATGGATACATAGTCCGCTACACCAACACTGGACCGCCTGAACTGAATCTCGAACTCGAGAAACATAACAATATTGGTCCAACAAAAAGTAGCCTCTTAGTTAATCTATAAGAATAGATGTCCCTTTGATACCACATGGTCACGACCCGTCCCACGGGTCCCAGACAAGACTACACCATTCTTGTCTTCCAAAGGCCAGGGGTTGGGGACTAGCACCTAAAGGATTTTTCCGAACAAGGAAGGAATTCCATTGAAATATGTGTACACTTATTATTGTAAAATTATTTAAACAACCAAAAATAATTAAGGTATTACAATGAGAGTAAATTTCATCCCCAAGTGAAACTAAAAACCAAAAATTGTGGGCCGGAATAGAAGCCCTAGAGCTGGAATGAAAGTAAAAAGTTGTCACTTTTACCTTAGAGATCAACCTAGATGGTAGAAGTTGTGAGTCTGAAGTCGAAGAAGAGCATCTAGACTGCTCTCATCAAACCATGTTCCACCAAGTCCCTAACCTTCAAAGTCTTCCACGGAGCATTAATATTCTACACTAGATACAAACGTTTGGGAGGAGCCTATCTAGTGGTGCGTATAACAACTCATTAGGGGACCTCGAGACCCCCAAAGTTCTCTTAGATATCCAGAATGGAGAAAATCACAAGAAATATCATAAAGGTAATAGCACATGAATGACCTGAATAACGAAGCACAAAGAAAAATAGACAACTCACTCTTATGGTATAACTTCAAGGATACTGGGATAGGGATGATTTTTCATAAAGAATGATAATACTATATGTAGTAACTCTACCACTATCTTATATAGGTCAATATATACTGAAATGTGTTGGTCCCTTGAATTTGGCCTGTATTGGTCGCTGGTGCTGACCTATATTGGAAAATAGTGATAACCCATATTGGTCGCTGGTTCTAACCCATAATAGTTATTATTGTTGACCCATATTGGTCACTGGTATAGAGGTAGAAATGATTAGTAGAATAGCTAGAGCATCCCACTCTGGAGTTTCTGATGTTGAACTATTGGTCGCTCTTATTCTTTATTATTTCAGAGATAGCCCTTGGAATCATGCATGAAGCAAGCCTGATATCCATAATACTCTCCTATTCAAGCCATCATCCATACCTCATCCAGTACGATGTCCCAAAAAATCATACCCAAGGGACAGCCCCATCATAGGGGACCCAACCTGACAGAGGGTGCGTCGATTAGAGGCCCGGTCAGTGAGAGATGGGAACTTTTGCAAAAGGGAACAGTGGGGTTCAAGTCTGATCTAACCTAGGATTAAGGCCAAACTCCATCCAAACTCTCATAGAGTATCGGAAAATTAATACATTGTAATAAGGGTCCTTATGCCATAGATGGTGTGTCAATTGGACATACGGTCTGTTAGTTACACCCCCTTTGGTGAAAAGGGGGTGATCACCCTCTGTCCGACCCAGCTTTCTCGTGCCGTAGAAATTTTCCAAAGGGACCATTTTTCAAAAGTGGTACCAATACCACTGATGGTATGTATAATAGGAACTTAGTACATCAGTTATGGACATTTCTTTATTCACTGGCCAGTTAGCTATGTGCCTGGTTCGACTCGGTCAGGACGGTCTGATGCAACGAGTCCTGGGGCCTATCTGACCCCACCCGGGTCTGGATGGGTTCACTAGGTCCGGCTCATCAGGGTCAGCCTGACTGGTTCAAATGCTCGGGCCACGATTGGCTCACCTTGTCGGGTGGGGCTCTTCCCACCCGCGCTGGCTTCCTGGGATGTAGGTCTGTCCTGCTCGGGTTCCTCACGCACAACCCAATCCACATGAAGGCAGACAATGATTACTAGATACCCCCGTGGATGTGGTGGTGTTTCATCCAGATGGGGTCATCCATGTGGTTGGTCGGTCCCAGCCAACACGGTGTTCTTCCACCCCCTTCCGGCCACGACCTATTGGTTGCCGCTACTTCCTCCAAGGGCACCAGCCTTCTCCCGCTTGAATGGCTCAAGTCGGACGCATTTGGCCACCACGACGCATGATGGCGCACCGCTTCTCCACTGCCCATGGTCGGTTTATATGCCCCCCCCCTCTTGAAAAAACTGGCCACCACCAGTATGGCGAACCTAGAGTTCCTTCCACCGGCAACGTGATGTGCTCCAGTGTTCTGTACATTGTTTCTTCTAGACCTATGGGCCTCTCAAGATGTCATCATCATTTCGCGGCCCAAAAATAGTCTGTCCACTTTGTTCATTATTACTCCACAACGAATTCATCATAGATAATTTAATAAGAGGATTTGTAATTGATTGTTTTGGATCGTTCTCTCCTCATTTTCATTTTAAATAGGAAGAAAATTTATAATAGTCCAAGGGAAGAGTATTCCCAAAATTTAAGACCCCACAAAAACATCCGGCAAGATTAGACAAGACCCGGATTGACCCGTTAGTCAGTTGGTCCAAGTTCGATAATTTTTTTATGAATTGGATGATATGGAACATCAAAACATGTAATCCCACTACCTTTTATAAAATTCGTTACCACACATTTGTCCTCGAGGGTTTGTGGCATTGATGATTCTTCCTAGTTCTGACCTTTTAAAGGAATTCTTCATCATTCAACGTACTTCGCTGGGGTAGATGTTTGTTAGATCATCTCCTAAAAATCCACAAAATCATTCCCCTTATTTTTCTGGTCATGTTGATCAATTTATAGAACTACGATAAAACATTTCAATAATTATGTGACATCACATCTTCATAGTATTTCATTAAAGAAACAATGTCACTTTTTTTCACCATTTAATTCAGTATTATGTTGTTGAATATGGATCATCCATGTGTTCCATTAATGATCCCCATAATTGCATCATCCTTTCCATGCAGCGTCAATGTCTTCCACGTAACAAAGAGAATATAATAAATTATTTATTTTAAATTATTTTAATATTTTTCACGAAAAGTCCAAATATTAACATTTCTATTAAACCCTCATTGCCCAATGTTAAGTGATTTCTAGTCAAATACCATTACTTAAGATTCAACGGTGCCCTTGAATTTTTAATTCGGGCATCGATTCTAGTGATAGAAGATTCCACCTGCGCATTTTCTTAATGTACCATAAAAATTCAATAATTATTAACAGCCACCCTCGACCTGCATCTGTTGTGGTTAGGGTCTGCCTATGAGAAATACATCCCCATGAATACAACACTACTCATGGATTTTCAATCAGAGTTTCGTTTTAGAATTTATATAATGAAACAATGAAATAACTGTTAATTAAATATTTAATATGTGGAAAAAAACTAAAATCCATTGTTGGCCTACACAGTCCAATGATAGGGTCATCTTAAAGAAATCATACCCTTGCGAGTATATCGGTTGTCTTAGATTTTTAATCCGAGTCACCGTTCGTGAGTTATAAGGATCTGAAAATAAAATTATTTTATTTAATGATTTTATTTACTATTATACCATTTTTTGTCTTCTCACTGGAGGCCCAAGCTGACTAAACATAAGTTAGGCATTGGATAAAACCTATATTATGATCACAACATAGCCCTAATATTCCTTATCAATGCACCCCTTTAATAGTTATTCTACTTTTTTAGAAAAGCCACTCAGGTGTTCTATTTTAAACATAATAACCATCGACAGATCATTTTGGAAACTCCAGGACTCAGAATTACACGTAATAAGATATTGAGGCCTCAAAATACTTCTATATAATAAAAAACAGTAAACATAAATTCCAGGAAATTACAAAAATACCTTTAGAAAATACATTCAAACATCCTTCTTCTTTGCACAACGAAGAACATTAAATTGATCAAAAAAAATTTCTTATCTATCAACACTTCCATATTCACACGACATTAATGTTTTAGTTATCCCAAATCTACAATTTTAGATGATTGAAATATAAAATGGGTCCCCAAAAATTGATTAAATAGGATATGTCAAAAAATACAAATTAAGAATGACCATGATGAATAATGATTCATGAGAGAATACAAAAAGAAAATTCACGAGGAATGGACCTCAATCGATGTATTTTTCAACCTCGAATCATTGATGTCAAAATAATGAATTACTAAAAAATAATATTGAAAAAATACTCCCAAATACCCAAAAATTTGACCCATCCCACAATAAACATAATCTCATGGATAATTGTTTTTTCTATTTATACATGTTCATTATAGAAAATAAAATAGGGATAGAAAACCGAAATCAAAAAATCAACATAACTTGATTTGGATTGATCCCATAAGAAGAATATAAATGAGTCATGATCATTGGTGAGATCCTTCAATTCCATTGACTATCAATTTCTGGTCCATGATACTATAGAAGATCATCTGTGAGAGATCATTTAAATCAATCTCCAACAACTCTAGGGTCATAAGGATAACCCTGTAATTTTATCATATGATTCAACAAAATGAATCTCTTTTATTGCATTATCATAATTGAAATAAAATAACTTATTTCATTATTTTATTCATTTACACTCATATGAAAAATATTCCAAAAAACATCTCGCGATGAAGAAGTTGTTGTCACATGTAGGGTAAATAATACATTCTGAACTCAATTGCTCCCTCATATTTGTTTTATGATATGATGTGTAGTATTATCTCAAAATATTCTGGAACATTGTGATTTAATGAAATTTAATATAAATAATATATTTTAAACATTTAAACTTTATACAATTCAAATAAAAATTACACTTTCTCTCAGTTCCAAAAATAAAAAATAAACCATACAATATTGAAAAATAATACATGGAAATTCCATGTCATTACAATTTCATTATAAAAAATTTAATTTTAAAATATGTTTCCCATTCAAATGATACACCATGAAAATATTATAATTACTCCCCTTAATTTTTCCATGGGATATATAGTCAACAAATTATAAACTCATTATGAAACTATTCTATTGTTTATATGTTATGACTTGATGTAATGTTTATAAAACACATTTCCGTTAATTATTTTTTGATAAATTCAATGTTTTATGAGTTTTGTTGTTCACATAAATATGGGTATCATTATGAGATGGCTCGGACATATATATCCTTCCATGATATTATGTAATGATTTATATCTCATGATATATACCGCAATGAAAATGGGAGTAAACCTAGTTCAGTTAGTGACTTTTTCTATTATTATGGTATTTAATGTGTTCTTTGAAAAATATGATGGTTTGGTATGTGGAACCATTCCACAATGATAGCCTGGGATATTTTTCATAACTAACATTGAATGGATTTTCAATGTATATAATTATTATGGAAATCAATGTCTTATGCTAATGTTACACTATAGTGGCTTAGGTTCATTGAACCACTTATTATTAACAAATTATGTAATTCTATTATTTATTCTATAACACTATATTAGGATATATTATATTATGGTTCTGATTTTTTAATGTTATTATCATGTTTCCATACCATTATGTAAATGTAATTATTATGTATTTCACTTTTTTACTCTTAATGAGCATATGTGCTCAAATATTCTTCTATTTCCTTTCCCCAAGTTATAAAGAAATTTCTTATGTATTAATTATTTAATAAGGTATATCTTCATGAATATAATAGTGGTAAATGTTATAGTTTTTCAATTTTCTTTTTGTATGGGTATCCATGTTTCCAATTACACAAAACTATTATGTCCATAAGGCATATCTTTAAGTAATGTAAGGAATATTCAGAATAAATAATGTAATATATTTTTATGATAAACATACGTATATATAGTTTTATTCACATTATAGGTCATTTATCCTTTGGAAACTATAATGAGAAAACCATAGTAGATCCTAATGGATTTGTTTGAAGATAAGTCAATGGATGTTTCAACTTATATGTAAATATACATGAATTCATTCTAAAGGATAGTGTTTTGGTTTAAAAAAATATCAACCATGTGTAGAATAAAATTGTGGGTCTCACTATTGAAAAGTGATAAGAATGGTTAACAACTCAAAAAGGGATGCATTGATAGGGTCTATATCATCAACTGGGGAATGAATATGGTCTTTTCTACACAAGTGTTTTGGCACTACTGGGGTATATTATTTATAAATTAATCAACTCATAATAAAACATAATGAATTTTTTAAATATTATATGACTATGAATAACATAGAAAAATATTATGTTTCCATATATTAATGATCATGCTTACAACATTTAGGAATTATAGAAGTGATTTTTAATGACTTGATGTTTCTCCTATATAACTAATGTTTCATACACTTTAATATTTTTAGTGAATGGATGGACGAAGAAAGAATCATATAAATGTTGAATGATATAGAAAATTAAATTATTTTCCCCCAAATGATCCATCATTTATGTGATTTTTAATTAAAAACTCATTTTAGCCTCATACCACATTATTAAGATAAGAATAATGATGAATATCTAAATAACAAAATGAGGGAATAACATTTTGTTGATTCCTTCATAATCAAACACCACCATTTTGTGGTTGAAAATCTATTTTCCATTCTCCTGTATTTGGAATGTGAATAATTATTTTTAGAGTTATACTATTAGTAATGTGAATGGGATCAATCCGGAATTCTTGTCATGTTTGCAAGGAAACATGTTGATATCGACTCCCTGGATTTGTATAAGTTCAAGAACATATTTTTTAATAAGTGTATTCCTTATATTATTAATTATATGATGGATATAGAGATCATTAACTTAAATATTATGATTAAACTATTGGAATTTTGTGGAAATGTTTATTGGATATTCATGATATGATTCCAAAATTATCATTCAACCTGAAATTAAGGATGATCTTTTCATCATTGTAATGAATCCATGTCTCCAAACAGAATTAGCCATAAGATACTCTTGTAGATATAAATATATAATTCTATGTCATATCAATTTGGAACTATGTGTTGGAGTTATGTATCAATCACAAAATTTATACATGAATATGAATATGGATTTCAAAGGGAAATCTAGAAACCTGAGATCAAGGTTGAAAAAATTAATATATTCTTAAAGTATTTAAAGATATATTGAGGAAAAATTATTATGGGTAATTATAAATTAGTTATGTTTGGAAGAGAGAGGCATCAAGAAATTTATATTCAATGCATTGGGAATAATGTAGCTAATGTTCTGTATAGATAGAAAGATGTATAAAGTGATCCTCCATCCTATTGGTGTATCATGTGCCTATAGTATTGTAATTATGCTAAATAATTCCAAAATCCAATGATTAATTATTATGATTTAAAATAACATCCTCGAAAGATGAGAGATAAATTGGAATCTCATGTGGTCACAATATTTGATTATAGGTATGATAACGACATGATGAATTGTACAGTTACCATCCACTTTATAACTATTAATGAAATATTTGAATATATATACTCCCATTCATTCATATATGAATAATTTTAAAAGTGTATAACGATATCATGGATATAATTATATATATAATTAGTAATGAAAAAATAAAATGGTACAATTATCACAAATTGTTTTTATGAATCCTCTCTGTTTGATATTGGTTGGAAATTTCACCCTCAAAATATTTTTTATTCATCTGGTTGAATTTTAGGAATAATTCTACTACATTTTCATTCTATATATGAATCCCAAGTCAATTTTCGTGGAATATAAGTGAAGATTAATATTTCAAAACAACCATTGACCATATATCAATATGATGATATGTATAAACATTGAATTGAAATTATATCCTTTGTATGGGTTTTATTTCATAGTCATAATGTGTATTTATGTCATAAGGATAGGGAGAAAAATGAAATCTGTGATTTGACTATTGTTTTAGATGCTGTTGTTTTTCATGTTGAGTGGCATATTCTACCAATAAAAAATGATGTCGGTAACCCAATAAAAATCATACCATGTGGAACACCACTTTTAAAAACACCTTATAGAATGGAATATACATTGATAGAGGAATTAGAGAAGAAAAGCAATGTGAACCATGAAAAGGTATTCATTCATTCATGAGTGTCACCTTGGAGTTAACATATTATTTTTTCTAAAAATAAATATTAAATGATGTGAATTTGAATTGTTGATAAATAATTGACCAATATCATGATCCAAAAAATAACATTTCCCCCTTATTGATATTATATATGATCAACATCATAGTGATCAATACATTTCCATGATTGAACATTATTCTAGGCATGAGTAATTAAAAATTATTATGGATGATATATCTAGGATGGGATACTGCATAATGTTGGTAAACATTAAATATATATCAATTCTATATTTCCTTATTAATGGAACCACTATCTTCATGGATTTAATTTTTTGTGTCTGTATAGATAACCAAGATCAGTTTTTGGTAGTCATTATAGATGATATTAAAATATATTCAATTAGTAAATATGAGCATGTATATTACATAAAAATTATACGAAATACTCTAAGGATGGATAAAATATAGGATAAATTTAATTCCATTGAATTATAGTTACAAAAGGATTACTTTTTGTGTCATATATTCTATAGAGATGGTATATTTGTAGATCCATTTGTGGTGGACGTAGTTAGATGTTGTCCCAGAATAACCATGATGACTGAGATATATATAGTATAGGTTTAGATGGATATTAAATACTTTTTTGGAGAATTTATCCTAACTATCTAATACTTATACAATGTTAACATAAAAAGGATTAACATTCTTTTATACGTATGATTGATTGAAAAATTGAAAGTAACTGAATAGAAGATTAGTCAGTGCACCTATGCATAAAATAACCTAGAGTGGGAATGGGTTGATAATATATAGGGATCCACCAAAAAATGTGTTGTTATTTATTCATATAAATAATGATAGAGTTATATTTTATTCATTGAAAAAATTTAATATTCAGGACAAAAATTACCCAACTAACGATTTGGAATTATCAATAGTAATATTTTCATTAAAGATGTTGATGAATTATCATTATGGATAAATGTGTGATATATATAACAATCATAAATCCTTATATTATACATTAACATAGATGTAATTGATTAAAAACAAATGGAATTGGTTATATATGGTTAGTTATTATTAATTATGAACACATTACCAAACTAATAATGTTAAAAATATGGCTGAATATTTCTGTAAATAAAATCATACTAGCATATCTATGATGTTTTTTATAAAATATGTAATATTTTTGAATTCTGAAAAGGATAGATCTAGAAATAATGAACACTAGGGAAATCATATGTTTTTAAATTTAATATCAAACCATCAATCAAGGCGAATATTACAGTGGAACAAAAATAATATGTTGATTTGATAATGTAGGTATTTATTTTTATCATTTTATCCCTGATAATGATGGAATGACATAGTATTGGAAACATGTATTCTTTTCTTACATACCATGTACGATTTAGTTGTTCGAGGAAGATCATAATTCATCATTTGATATTTATTTGTGATTAATAAAGAGGAAGTGTTATTTATATTATTCCTTTTGGTGGGATGATATGATGAGAAATATAAAAAAATTATCTTGGTTCTTGGTATGTCTGAAAATATGGTTGAATGTAAAATTTATATTGTTTGTTAAATCCAGTACATATTCATGAATTGATATTTGAAAACATAACCTTTGATTTTTTTTCTTTAGACCCCCTATAACATCTAAGGGGAATATGGTTATATTTCTTGCATTTTATCACAAAAAGCATTATAACTATCATAAAATCATTATAAATATATCAAATTTATGTTACATATATTATCGAAGTGTTATAGTTTTACGAATTTCTACACAATAATTTTTTTATCAGGATCCATGGGAAACCCCAATTTTTTTAAATTAATTTAGAAAGTTGTTAATAACATTTATGGTTTCACCATAATATATCAGCCTCTGAAAAATTGATCGTCTAAGGGAGAAATTAAACCAATAGATCATATCATGTGATTCTAGTCTTCAGATTTCGTCGGTGGTTGGGACAAACAAAATCCTCAAGTTATGATTTCATAATATAATAGATTTAACATAAGAATTCAGATTACTCCTTATTATACCCTCAATTGAAGAAAATATATATCTCTAACAATATAGAATTTATTTTAAAAATAAAATCAATTAAGACCTCAATTAGATGAATAAATTTAAGAGAAGGTTATTTTCATTTATAAATAACTAATGACATCATAGATTTAGATTAAATGTTATGTTACTAATCACTAATTTGATCAATTTTTTTATATTTGTGACATGTTGATTCTAATAATTTCTTCCTAAAATATGTTTATGTGATTCGTGAAGAAATGGAAATTGATACCTAGGTATATCATTCCCATAAATATTATTGATCATTTCAGGATGATAGTGTACAATATGGTAATTCTACAAAATGTGTCTTAAGTATATGCTGTGTTAGAAGTATAATTATAGAGTAAGTACATATGTAACACTTCAAATTTACAAAACTCATTAGTCATACAACTTGAGAAACAACATTAATATAAAGAATAAATAGTAGATATTCCATTTCATTCATAGAATGTTCTAAAAAACAGGACCACTAAACTAGTACCATTTTAGTGAAACCCCGCCTATTGTAGGTATATATATGGGAAATATAGGATTTAATGAGTAGATGTGTCCCTATTTTTTTGTAGCAGAATAGGAAATTTATATCAAGAAATTAATTTCAAGGAGATAAAATGTATCACCATGAGTTATATTATTTTTTAAAATAAATTAAATATTTTTTATATCTTGCATTGAAAATAACATGATGTTAATTTTTCACTACATTAAACACAATGTTATTCATTTTATATATGAATCACTTGTTTAGATTTCATTACCAATGACATTGAGTTTTAAAAAACCACATAATATTACAAATATAGATCTTCAAATATAACCATTATAACCTAAGAGCCATATTTATCGTGATATATAATAATAACAAATTAATAAAATATTATTTTTTATTTCATAATGGTATCATATTGATAAAAAACGATCATATATCTCTAAAATAACTGTACATGATTCAGAAATAATATTTTCTCCTAAAATATCATTTCATTTCCTCTTTTGAATATTTATAAAAATAATTTTTTTTTTCACTTTAAGAAAATTTAATTGAAAAAAATTATGTTCTTAAATATTCATTTCAATACTATCATATAGTGTTTTTTTTGGAATTTATTCTGAAAAATTTAATTTATTTGTAAATAGTAGAAATTATACCATTTTAATTGAAAATATGTATTTTTAAAATTAATTTATAAATTATTTATATATTTTAATGATTTTTAATTTGATTTTAGTTCAGTTATACATCCATCAGTCCAATTAATCTAAATATAATAATGTTAATATGAGATTTTGATATATAAACATATCAATATTTTGATGACTTTTTCTTTTAATTCCTCCATTCTTATTGCATTTATGTAGTTGATTTAAATGTATTTTTTAGTGAATAATTTAATAAAAATATAAAAATGTATTTCATATTTGTAATAATAATATTGTATATTATATAATATGTTTAAATTCATTTTCATAAAAAAGAATAATTAAAACATAAAATTATATTTACTATGGTTATTATAAAAAAAGGTTTTTTGGATGTAAAACAAAAATGATAAGGGCTAAAAATTACCCAAAACGTCCCCCTAAACCATTTTTCCATATTTTGATTTTTTCCCATCTATTTTATATAATTTTATATTATTCTATAGTTTTTACATGAACAAAAACTAATGACTAAATCATTAATTCAAAAAATTTAAATTGTAACACTCACATCACCTAAGAAAGGCCACCAATTATCCTTTATTATTCAAAACATCAATCCCAAATTGTTCCTAAAAATAATTCCTAAATAAAATATAATATTCCCAACTCTCATTATATAATCAATTTTTTTATTTAAATCAATCCTATGAAGTATTTTGGGGAAACTAATGAAGGAAACCTGAAAAGGAGGAAATGTTCATCAACAAGGGTTTCAGTTTTATTCCTCCACCTCCATAAACTTATATAATACTATGATGATATAATAGAATCAATATATTCAATATACATGTATGTTTTTATTTTTAGTGTATTACTTAAAGTAAATATATATTTCTAAAAAATGGGTTGCAAAATTATCATTCGTGTGTATGGGTGTCTACAACCTCACGAACCAATGTAATTAATTTCACCAATACAACCTTTTTAGGATGATAATAATTATGTAGGACTTTTATTATATTGAATTAATTAGGATATTATTCTTTTAAAATTATTTTCTAACACATATCATCATATATTCCCATATGTTTAAATATGATAACCTTTATCTTGTGTGTGACAAATTACCACCTCGTGAAGTGATGTTATTCATTCACACATTACATGGTTAATAATAATTATGATTTTATTTAAAATAAATTATTTATTATTATTTAAATATATTTATTAATTAAAATAAATATAATTTAATATTATTTCATTTTATCCTATAAGAAAATGGATGCATTTTTCAGGCATACATACAACCTACCATCTCCATGAACGGTGTATTTTGTTTAATATCACAAGATTTTTTTTGATTTCACAAAAACAAAATTGAATATATATGATATTAAAATCATGGTTTAAAATTATGATGTTATGAAACCACATTTTTTGTAATATGAATTAAAATTTAATTCCCACACATACAAGAAATACAAAAATTTCATTTCCTAAATCATGAATTTAACATTAAATAGTTACTAAATGAGTAACAAAAGTCATAAGAAAATAATATATTACAAGTTATATATATAAATATATTTATGTAGTAGAGTAATATAAATCATATGAGTACTATATCGGATCATTGAAAGATTATGAAGGAATTCACGACATAAGGTAACTTATTTTTTTATCAATTTTTTGTATTTGAGACTTATGTTATTTTAAAAACCTATATTGATTAATGAATGTATATACATCCATTTTGAAATATAAGATCATGAATTTATTTATTCACATGAAATTGTTTGTTCCAATTTATTTTATCCGTTAAATGGTATTAATATTCATTATTACCAATGTGGTAATTATTTTTTGATAAATTCTAATTGTGTATCGGGATTTTTATCAACATGATTATGGTGGTAATATATTATGAAGTCTCACTAAATAAATTTTTTATTTTTATTATAAATTTGTAAAAAATTATATTTTCATTCTATAATAAAATTTTCAACTATTTTTAAACAAATTAAATTCACATTTTTTATTATATTCTATCTCTATTTCACAGTTTGGTCAGAAATCATTTTTCAAAAAAAATTTCAAGAATTTGAATTATGAGTTATTATTCACCAATGATTTTATAAAATAAATTTTTAATGATGTATTAATTATTAAAAATCATTCTTTAAGGAATAAACATATCCTTTCGCAAACAAATCATATTTGGTTTATCCTAATAATTTATATGTAATATGTTTTCAATATATACCACATGAATGGAATTTCCCATCAACGTAATCATTATTTTATATGAATCATGTTTTATATGTTTTCAATATTATTATCAAATAATATTATTTTAATTTTTTTTAAACGTTTTTTTATGTGGACATGATATTTTTCCCAATAATGTTTTGAAATGATTGATAAAATACATTTTCCATCTAAGATGACATTCATTGATGTGACATATGACTTAGTGTGTATATGATCCAATGATACCATTTTTATTTCTCTTCATAATGGTTTATATTTATAAAATTATTGTACTTATGTAATCATTTCACTACAATGTGGTATAAAATTATAAAATTACAATGAAACACTATTCATTTCCATGAGTTGTTCTATGATGAAATGATTAAATTATTATGACAAATGTATCACTTATACGTATTATGATATGATGAAATTTATATGAAACCCAAATATATTATTTTTTATGATATGATGAATGTTTTATGATCTAGTAGAAAACATAAATTTAGTTTTCATTTTGTAATTTCTGGGACCCATATCCCCCTCCATTACAATGGGTAATGATTTGTATCTCGTGAGATAAAATGGAATAAAATGAAGAGTAAACCCATTTAATCTAGTTAATTTTATTCTATGATTGTATTTGGTATAAACCGTGATAATATAATGGTTTATAGAGATAACACATTACCTTATGATAGACTTATAAATAATCCGTGAATAATATTTAAATAATAATATGTTCTTATGTGTATCCAATAAATATAGGTCTTATGAAAATTTTATTATCTCGTGGCATGTGTTCAATGATTCCCTTACAATTCATGTATTATTAAGTACAAATATTTATTCCACAACACAGTATTCTGATATTTGATATGCTTGACATGATTACCAATATTTAGGAATGTGTTCTCATACCCTTATGTAATAGTGTGATTACATATCTCTATTTTTACTCATACATAGCATCTAATATAATCCATTTTTATGTTTCCTTTACTCTTGTTATAATGAGTTTTATTATGAATGATATAACTATGATGATTGAAAATTATGAAGAAACTAGTGTGAGATAATGTAGTGTACATGTGCACCAGTTGGTTGTGTTTATATGTTTCAAAAAACACAAAACAAATATGGTTCTAAAGTTTGTGTTTTTTATTGGTACCTTGACTATGAATTCTTGCTCAATACATCTAGGAAAATAGTTATTCATTTTTGATGATCTTATCATGATGTTGATGTTAGGGAGGGTAGTTCAATAAGTCATAGAGTATGATATATTCCATTAAGACCATTGGGTCCTATAATGTCACGAAAACTACATGAACTATAATATTAGGGTACCCATTCAACCCTTAAAAAGGAGGATAATCAAAATGAATAAAAAAGGACTTAGGTCCATTCATGCAATTCATTTTGTAAACCAAAAAATGTATTTTTTTTGTATGTAAATTTAATTTGTGGAATTAAATTAAAATATCACTAAATACCTTATTTGAAAATAAGGATTCAAAAAAATTAATAAATTTTATTTAAATAACATTTATATATTTAATAATATAATTTTAAATATCATGGCACATAATAGTTATTTTTTCATAAAAATAATCCACAACAGAATTTTATCATTTGGATATATAGTAAAAATAAACTGAGAAAAATTAAGTTTTTACGTGAAAATTATTTTCATAGAATTCAAAATTTTAATCATGGGATTTATATAAAATTTTTATATTAAATAAATGAATAATATTTTTAAATATATTTATTGAAATTAAAAAATCATCAGATTAAAATGAATTTGTTATTGGTCTATGAGATTAATGTTAATGTGTTTATAAAATAATTATTTTCCAATATTCGACCAAAATAAATCACTTCAAAATATAGTAAAATTATTTATTAATATTTATTTTTATTATATATTTAAATGTTATGATCTGTTTCTAAAATTTAATATATTGAATTTATAAATTTATTTTGTAAAAATTAAAATTAGAAACATAAATTGATGTTTTTTGTTATGAAATCAATTTATTTATGTGTTGTTTATAATATTTAATATCAATATCAAATTTAATTTTTTGTTATGTTATTCTATATAAAAATAATATATTCAATACTGTTAATTCAATTTATTAGGATATTATATTAAGAGCGTTACAAAATTATTGAGATTCAAAATTCAATTTTAATATTAAATTATTATAATTATTTACTATCCAAATATTAGAGATTTTAGTTGGGTATGTAAATATTATTTACTTTAGGTCTTATTATTATTATAGATTAAATAAAAATTTCTAATATTTCACTAAATAATTTAGTTTAGATTTACATGTTCACTGAATGATCGAATACATTAGATTAATTTTAGGAAAAACTATTTAGTAATTCCAATGGGTTTGAAATTCAATACTATTAAAGAAATAATATCCAATAATTTTAATTATAAGTATCTAATGATATATTTAAGGGTTTATATATGATATAAATTAATCAAAATTTTATTTTAAAGGAGTAATCAAACGTATTTAAAGGGTTATATAGTCTAAAATCATGTATACTATAATAATGGGCTTATGACAATATTTAGTATATTCATAACTAGTTATGATTATTAAAAATCGTGATGGAAATTCATGGACTATATAGTAGAATAAATCATACTAGATAGTTTATAGTAATCCATTCTAGGATAATTGAATTTAATGTGAATCGAGAAAAGAAATTTTATTTATAAATTTCATTAGAATAGAATTGGAATGATAGAAGCGATTCCATTTTAAAAATTACATCAATTTAATTAAGGTAAAGGATAATAACAAAATCTAGAATTATATTTCATAATCCACAAACATGGATAGAAAAATAATAGATATTATTTATGGTATTATCAACTCCTTATGTTGGTAATTTTTTTATATATAGAACATCACATGTTTTAAATTATGTTATGATAAAAATCCAATAATACATGTAGAAATATTTGGTAAAGGATTATCACAACATGTTCAAAACAATTCTCAATATCCACCTAAATAGTTTTCATTTTATTTTTATTCCATTAATATCTTGATTAAAGAGGTTGATGAATTTTCCAAACAATGTTGTCACTTGACATACAAATGAATTTTACATTATTCAAAAATTCACTTCAATTTAGGAATTGAACATTTATTCTATTCATTTCATTGATTGAATTATTTTACTGAAATCAATAAACAATATACTAGTGGTCAATCCTTCTATATTTGGGACTTTTTTTTCTATAATTAGATATTACCATGGGGACTTTTAATATCATTGATAACAAGTAGGTAAATTGATTTCCATTATTTTAGAAATTTCATTAATTAATATTCTATGAAACTCAATCATTATCTTCAATGGGTTGTAAAGATGTCTTATAAGCCTATATTTTTTTATCGTAGCTTGTGATTGTAGGGTGATAATAATCAAAAGCTATTCAAAACAATCATACCCAATATTTGGTTTATCATCTATTTAATGTTTGGTAAACTGTATAAAAATTAATTAAAATTGATATTCTTTATCAAGTCAATATTTATATAAGGGAATTTTAAATATAAAAGTACTTTATATTATGATTTTATATAATCAAAAAATATTTAAATAATTGTATCAAAATAAAATATTATATATGTAATATGGAATATAACATTAATAATAAATTTCGAAATAATTTATATCCATTTCATGTTTCCTTTTTTTAGTAATATAAACATATAAAAATCATTATTCATGTGTTAACAATCATATTTTAACGGAAAATAACTTATCTTTTATTAGTTTCAAGAATAATATGTAATTTGTTTTTCATTATTTTACATGACATTATGATCATGATAGTACTGAATTAATCCTTTTTTAGGATCATTACTTATTAATAATCAATATTAGGGACAAATTAAACATATAATATAAAATCAGGGATGACATTGTTATAGAAGAAACATAATCTTTAATTTTCCAAAAAATTATGATGTTATAATATTAATATAACAATTCAAAAATATTTTAAAAACAAATTATATCTTTTTATTTCAAAACGTTATATTGATTTGTACTTGAATGTAACTCACACATTCACTAATACTATACGGGCCAACATAATTCGTCATTCTAGGATATAGTGAAAGAAAACATAAAATAAAAATATCTTTTATAGAAATTAATGTGGAAAATTATAAATTAAATCCATTATAATATTTTTAAAAGTATTAAATACATTTCACAATAGAAACACATAATCACAAGAGTGGAGGTCTTAGATCCATTGTTTATCTAATATAGAATATAGTAATTTATAGATTCATTTTACATTTCTCTATAATATAATGTAACTATACATTATTATCGAGTTATCACATCTTATACTTGTCAACATGACATGGAAAATGGTAGTATACGAAATAAGTGAACTTAAATTCCAAATGAGAAAAAAAACTAAAAACTTTTATAAGGGATATATCATAAACATGGGAAAAAATATATGTATTAGAAAAATATCTTTTGGGAACAATTTTGGAATCTGAAAATTTTCATCGTTTAATTATATAATGACCTGTAGTCTTAAATGATCAACCATAAACCATGATATTAGAGTGTATAGGAATAAAAATAATCTTGATCAAAAATAGAATAAAAAACCATATATAACCTATATTGTTTAATAAGAGTAATAATTTGATATCAAGATATATTGTATAATTCAATGATACAAGATTATCATAACATTTTTTTCATCTTATATTATCTCATTTTCAACTTGGGATCCAATATAAAACCCTTGTAACATATTGGGGTTTGGATTAGAAACCATATACCATTTGAATTAGGTATTATATTCTTATGGACCCATATTATTTATAAAATATTATTGTGTAACCATGGGGTTAGGATAAAGCTATTATATTCAATTTTGACTTTTATTAACTTCAAAAAACAATTCGATTTGGGTAAATAATGCATATACCAATAATATTTTCTTAATACTAATGAGTTACCTTAAATATATTATTAATATCAATGAATCCATTTAATATCACAAGATATATATTGTTATAAAATATTATTAGGTTATAACAGACCCAACATGCTATATAATAATTATCATTAAAATGAATTCAATGAGGACCTGAAACCATTACTATTTCCATTATCACATAATTTACGATAGAAAAAATAACAACAACATTAAAAATGGAAAATAAATATTAATATAAAATTAAGATAATATAGTTGGTTAATATAATAGCTATATATATATAATCTAACATAAGGATAATTAATTATGATTCCATAGATGAAAAATATCACTCATTGATAATTAGTTAAATAATTTTTAAAAATAATTGAAAAAGTTATAATAAATTTTATAAAAATTATGAACTATTAATAGTTAGATATTTTTTAAAATGAAATGGTTTCATTGTTTGGAAGAATTATTTTTTCAATGAAATAATCAATTATCATGGAAAATAGATCTCTAACAAAATTATGTTATCATAGAAATTGGACGTTTAAGGTAATATTAAGAATTTATTTTTATAAGTGGACTCTAATGAATTTAAAAATACATAAATTTTAAAAAAAATCAATAGTTTAGACCTGGAATATTATAATGATTTTATGATGGAAAATTTTTGTTGAAGATAAATTATTTTATTATGAATAGATGATGTGTTATTAATACTTTTGAAATAAATATTTTATAAAAGTACATATGATTGTGGAAAAAATTTATTTTCTAGATTTATAATGGGAGAGTGGATGGACAAATGTGAGACAACATAACTAGATTTAAAAAATATATAAAATTATTTGGTATATAAAATTATACATGAAAGACAAAATTATGTGAATATGATTTAAAATTATTTTTAAAAATGTCATAATATAATGCAGACTAAATTCATCAGGATGGAAAATATGAACAAATAATTCATTATACACATGAAATAATGATAATTTTAAATATTATATTCTACAATTAATGAATCAATGAATATAAGTAATAATCTCACGATCAAACATTTTAACTCAATTAAATGTGGTTCGAGTATTCCATAACATAAATATTTATTATCACTTGAATAAAAAGTCAATGAAAGGAATAAAAAATAATATAGATTTAAATCACATAAATTTTATTATTAATAGGATAAAATTTCATTTATTTTAATTGTATAAACATACAAAAAGATATGTTTTTGATATGAAACAATCAAACATTAATATAAATTGAGAGGAGAATTCATTAGGACATGTGTTTCGTCTTATTAAAAACACTACAATAGATTGATATTTAAATATGACATATCAAACCATGAAAAATACATTTTTGGGTGTTATATATCCAATATATAGTATACAAAATATTTTAATATTATTATCTGAAAAAATAATACACGCACCAAATATTGGGAATTGACATGAAACACCATTATATTAATTGATGATTTCTACAAAAGAACATTAAAAAATTATATGAAATAAATAGTTATATTAATTCTCTATCATAATAATATATTCATCCCTATAAATTTTGTGAATATAATTTTCCAATATTCATTATAAATATTTTAGTTTGTTTTATTTAATTATATTAACATAGTGTAATATTTTTTTATCATTTTCATTTTAACGTTTTTCTAATGAAGTTGTTGACTCATTGTCCAATTTAAATTTCATCATTCTATAACCATTATATACATTTTAAAATTTTTATAAGGATTTATAATCTTATATCATTATTTTATATTAATTTTTAATAAAATTATATTTATAATGTCAATGACAAGAATGTTTCGGTAATTTTTTTATGAATAAAATAGTTATACATTATTAATAAGTAAAAAAAAGTAAAAACCCATTATAAATATTTATCATTAGTTTATAAATAAAATTAAATAATTCAATGTTACATAGATTTATATAAATGTTCGTGTATGTGCTTAAACTGAGAATAAAAAAAATACAATCTAATGGTGAGTAATTTTATGAAAGGGGTGATTTTAAATAATTATTTTTCATAATTAAAAATAATATTATTATTTATAAGATTTTAATGAGGTGGATAATATTTTTTAAAATATCACTAATGAATAAAATACTAGATAGAGAACATAGTTTGTCATAATGGGGGATGTGGTAGTCCACCCATATGCAAGAGTAATGCATTGGTTTCAATAGAACATAATGAATAATGGAAATGGTTAATAAATTAAGAACAATTATTCTATTATATAAATAGTTTAAATATATTTAATTTATCATTTAAACTATATATGAAATAAATTTATGAAAATACTATCACATCAAACTTATATGTGGTTATCCAACTTTTAACAAAATCGCCATATTAATTTTTTTATTGATAGGGAAAAAGGTAAAAAATAAGTATACCATAAACAAAATAATAATAAAACTAACTTAATTATTTCAACATTTTCAGATTATATTCATATATGGAAAATGAATAAATAAATGAAAATTACAGACAGATAAATGAATCCGAATTTTAAACAACTCCTTGGAGGAGCACATTTTAAAATCAGAATTAGAAATTAAGAGGTTGTATATTAAAAACACAAAAAAATCAATAAATTTTCTTACAGATTTAGGGAGTTATCTGGAATGAGTTTTTATGCTTCCATGAGTCTTATTGTATGAATAAAAGTATGGTGGTGAAGGAACATTTTATTTGGGATAAGTGTGTAATTTTATAAATTGTATGAAATTTGATTTCCCTACCCAATACTCATGTTGATCCAATAATAGAAAATATAGTCCTTGTAAAATAAGTATGGTATATAAATCCTCAACCAATCATTTAAACATAAAATTTAACAATAATTTATGTCAATTACATATATATTTCACACTTTTATTTTTAATAATTACTTTGGTAAATATGACTTACCTATTTAATTATCAATGAATGACTAAAAAAAGATGGGCTGTATTAAATAATAATTTCTCAATAATACTCACTATGAATAATTTTTTTTCAAATAAGTTATTTGGTTGATAAAAAAATTATATATTTATACAAATGATTATTAATACATGTTTTCCCAAAAAATAAATCCAATAAAAGTAATAATATTAGTATGTTAACAATATTAATAATTTAATAGAATTTAATTGGTTTATTATTACTCAATTTAAAAATATTTTCATTTCTAAATATTACATATCTAAATTCCACATTATTGACCCATCAGAAAATTAAAGGGACCAAATTTTGTTGTTATAGTAAAATATTGCATACATTTTAATACAATCAACATTGATTTCAGAAATTTATCATTGTATATTTAAAATTATGTTATTATATATATAACTATATATTTTTATAAAAAATTATATTTATATAATTTAAAATGATTTATTTTTTGTGAAGAGGTCATAAAAGTGGTAGTATTTAAAAAAGCGTTATTTTTCAAAGTTCAGATAATTTTTATCAATATTAGTAAAATATCAAAAATAAATACGAATATAATTTATGCAAGTTGAAGTCCAAGATTAATTTCATTTTAAGAGATTTTAAAACATAAAATTTTTAATTTAGGATTTTAAATGAAAATAATAAATATAACAAACATTTTTTAGGGAAATTATATTTTATGATTTATTGATAAGCTTTTATAGAAATATATTATTCAAATAATGTTAATTCATTATGTTATATATATTTATATTAGGAAGTCCCTAAATTTATTTATTTTTGATGAAATATACAATAATTTTATTCATGTATTAAAAGAGAAGTAAAAATCCTCTAAAATAATATACCATATTTATTATTTTGCACTAAAATGTATGTATTTTTAGAAGGGTAGTATAATATTAATGTTATAGAAAATATTTATCATTACATTTTTCATATTAACATCATATATTTGATACCTTGTTTTAGATTGTGATGAATGTGTAGAAAACTATATGAATGGTTACATTTCTTAAAGGAATGATATATATTTAAATCCATTAGTTTTATATTATTGTAACATCTAACCCCAAATTACTCAATAAACAATATCTAGATCAGTTTCCACATTGCCTTTGGCATGCTTCCAAGTATACAAGAGGTGTCCAACTAGTAGAAATGTCCTATGGTGTTACTTTTTGGAAGACATACCCATATGATCAAATTATCACAACAATTTATAAAATATATAATTATAGGATGTTCAAAATTAGTATATAAATGATAAAAATGTGGAAGATAATTTGATAAATGTATTGTTAAAAGTGGCCAATTGAAAAAAAGAAATTATGAATGAACATAATAAATATAGAACTATAAAAAGAGGGAAACGAATAATAGGATGTGCACTATAAGTATAATAACTTCCCCCATCCCCAATATGACTTTGTGAACATCATGATATTTGACTTCATATTGTAATTCTATCACCCCAGGTGCATGTGTACATCAAAAGAACAGTCCAATGTAACTGAACCATCAACCATGATGTCTCTTTGTGTACCCCAGATAAATATTGGCCTGAACAGGGTGGGAGATATACTTTGAATTCCCCCACCAATGGGTTATATAAATAGATCTAATCCATCGTCAAAAATTATTTGGTGCTCTTGTATGATAGTTAAATAAGTATATAAGTAAAATTAATAAAGTCGTATTAGTATCCACTATGAAACATAACCAATCATACATACATGAACATAACCTAAAATATGTTGAACCATGTTCAACTAGTAAATTTAAAATGTACATGAATCGACACACACACACACACAAATATATATATATATATATATATATATTATTAGGTTCATTATCAATTTGAAATTTTTGGGTCACCGCAAGGGATGAATATAATCATAGACAAAAATTAAGAAAGTATTTTTCTTTAAATATGCATGTCTAAACTTCGAAATTGAACATACATGTGTGTACTCACTAGATGATTGAGATTATTATACCCATGATATTTACATAGTCCCCTATTGGTTTAGTTTTGATGGGATCTATGGACAATGTTTTCATTCCATGCCATGAGGGACACTGAATACCCTATGTGGTGTATCCTCGAATAAAACAGTAGGTAGTTACTTTATATCATACCGATAGTGATACGTGAGATTCTACTTTTCATATTTCATTGAACATAATCTTAATGTTATGGGTAATTATTGTCCTCCTAGTGAGATACATGGGATTCCAGGTAGGGGGAAATTCTAGAGACTGTAGATATTCTGTAGCAGTAATATATATTTTTAGAATGATAGTAGTGGTAGCACTATAGGAGTTGAGGCACTATAGTAGGGACCGTAGAGGTAGAGGAACTATAGTAGTTTAGTAAATACAGCATTACTGTTCAATGATGGGTCCTTTGAACAATAAAATGGGCTTTTAAGTACTGTATTTAGGCCACATGGCCTTGGGCCTTCAAGATATGTAATGGGCCCCCTCATTGCAAAAATAAAAATAGGTCTTCGATATAACAAAAAATTGAGTATTTGGCCACAAACAATAATAATAATTATGTTTCCATTACAACTGATTCCATATTCGTAAATAGACCATACCAACTCAAGGCTTTCCATTTATTGATTTCATTTATAAAATAAATGTCTTTGTACTTAATCATTTCATTCAATATCATTCTCTACACATATTTATGATCCCATATTTTATTAGAAAAGTCAAATCACCTCCATGCTGTTTCTATTAACAAATATATGGAATGAAAACATACAATATACATTGATACGATTTATAAAACCCGTTAAATTAAAAATAATTAAACACATCTTATGAATAATAACAAATGAAATGAAATTCATTGAAAATCATTTTATAGAACATCTGAGATGGGAGAATACATTACACAGACTATGATTAGGACATGAATACAAGGAAAAATATTCCAAGAGTTTGATTCTAAAGGAGGTGAAGAACATAAATAGTTATAATTTAATGCACAATGTCTAATTATAAGATGCATTATGATAAATATTTTTAATTAATTGTTTATAGTCATCGAATATAAATAACTAGAATTTACATAATGATGAAATTTATAGTTGTTATATACATTAAAATAAAAAATATAAAAACCAACCCTCTTATTAGGAAGGTGTTTTCATCCTAAAACTACGATATTATTTGATCTTCTTCAAGAGAAATTAATGAAACAAAGAAATTATCTAGAAAAAAAGGGAATATTTTCTAACACCAACATAACATTAATATTAGAGAGAAAAATAGAAAATTTACACAAGAGAAACAAAATCACATATTGAGGTGATTCCACTATGATTAATGGAACCTGAATCATACTTCGTATGGAGGTGATTATGGGATCACTATGAGATGAGAGGATGTTATATGGAGAGACTGGATGACCTCATCATTGTGAAGAGAACTAATTGGTTGTTCCTAGTTTTCCTTTTTTAAAAATATATGACCATATATTTGACATCATTGCTCAATTTCACGAAGTTAATCGTGTTCAAAACAAGTAAAAGATACAGGCCATGATTTTCCTCTTGTTAACACATCTGAATTACATACCATGTTACTTACTGAGCCACAGTATATGAACAATAATTATGATGTGTACCATATTCATGTCATAAATTAGTAAATGTATTACCCTTATAATTTAATTAATTTTATTCATCCTTTCAATGTAAGGAATCATATTCATGTCATCTAAAAATACATTATGTGAATTCTGGTTGCATATTTATTCTGCATCTTAGAAATTATTTCTTCCTCGTAAATTTTCATAAATAGCTAGAAATTCTATAAAATCATATCCCACATTCAAAAAAATCATCCAAATATGATCAATCCTTTATAACCTCACACTAATTCCAAAAAATCGAAACCCCCATTCAAACAATGGAAAAATCAAATTTCAATATAAATTATATCTATTCCAAAACATAGGATAATATAAACTAAAAACATTAGAGAATATCCTCCAAGATAATCATTGGTAAAATAACTACAAAAAACTCTTGACCTACCTATTTTATATTTTTATGATCATGATATATTTTAAAATTTTTATATACCCCAATAAAATTCATAGATCAATATTAAAAAATTGTATATAAACTAGTGAAACTAGATCAAACACTCATAATACCAACCTGATAAATCATAAAATCACTTATATTTTCATTTATAACCTAGGGAATACCTCATCCAACTCACCCTACACTCTCCTCTTCATTAATGCATGCCACAAGATATTCCTCACAACTATATTCTATTTAAGAAAATAAATCATGTCGATCCACATATATTCGACTATTCTCAATGATGCCTGGTGTAGAAAGAGGATATATCACAACCCAAAACAAGATAAATTTTCCTAGGTAAACTCTCTTTTTCATTAGGTTAATTAATATAATCATATATTAGACATCTACTTTTATCACCAGGATGAGTCCTTAAAAATTCATTTAAATTTTTATGCCTTAGATTGAACACGGTGTATACCTAATCAATCATGCTGTTATCATCTCCCATAAAACACCTCATCTAGGCTCAAATGAAAAATAATATAACCACATAATAATAAATCAGATTATATAGATTTCTCCAAAATATCATATACTACATATGAACAAGTGAGACATCAGTAAAAATTAAAAACATCCACATATAAAGAGAATATACTTGGCCAAAAGTGACATCATCCTGGGGGTTAATCCAAAGGAAACAAACTGATGTTTTGGATATATTCATGGCATTCATACTCCAGAACACATGTTTCCCTTATGATTGTCCATTACTCTAAACATAATGTCAAATTTGGGTAACTACCATGGTTTTTATTTATCAATACAAATGTAATTAATTTACACTCATTATATCCCCCTATTTCTGGAAGTCATACTGTGTACAAAGATATTTTCATGATAAGGGTCATGATCGGAACTTAACCAATGTCATGTAATAAGGATTCAATCAATTTAAAAAATTCAATTGGGATAGTCCTTATATACCAAATTTTAGTTATCAATAATAATTTAAAACAACCTTAATAAAACTATAAAATGTAAAGGATATTCAACCAACTTTACAATGACTCTTTTAAAGAATAATGTCTAAAACTACAAACACATTATCATAAGATACCCATGATTCCCTAATTATTGAGTAACCCCATGACAACTTTAGAACAAAAAAATAGCACATCAATTAAAAATGATTCTCTTTTAGTGTTTATCACTATTACAACCATATACTCATCATGTTTCCGAGAAAGAATAGAAACATTTGAAATCATATCAACATCATATGTATTCATTGTAAGTACATACCATCTTCGAATGGAACTCCTTAAAAATGATATTTCGAGTTGTATGGAGACAATATTTCAATAATCAATGTGATTATCCACACCTTATGAGAGTTATTTTAATCTAACATAATAAAAACAACCTATACAATAGAACATTATTCATAAATCACATATTATGTTACTTGGACGTTTCTAATAATAAAAAATTTCATTTAACCAAAATATTCTAAAAATGGACACTATTACGTGTTCTAAATTATATTTAATTTGGACATAAATATGAAATTAATCCCAAATTAAGCATTCATTGTCCACATCATTAGTCATATAATCCAGTACAAACCAACTAGTTTAATCACATCACCTAATAAATTTTTCAACATCATCCCCTAGCACATAGAGAGCTCAATATCTCCAAATCTAGGTTTTTCATTCTCATAATAGACTTGTTAGTATAGAAAAATTTCTTAACTATTAATCATGTAAAATCAAATTCATATTGTTCATAATAAATTTCAAACTACTAGAAGCTATCCCATGGATTCACAATATGAAAAATGGATGGAATTTATTATTTTAATTTTTTTCAACTTGGTCCCATGAATATCTAAAATGGAAATAAATAACATTGTATTAAAATAGTATTACATTTCACTAATAATATATGATGAAATTAAGGTGAGAATTACATAATTCTCATTCCCTTAACATGATTAAAATTTCAAAAAGTCAACACATACTTTATGCATGATATTTTTCAATCACTGATTCCTACTAGTAATAAACTAAATTCAAAATGTACATCACATTAAAAACATATAACTTGTGTTTGATGTGGTTCTTAATGTCATATTCATGATAATTTCTTTAGTATATCCCCTTAATATATCATAATGTGTTGATCATAACATGTAGTAATGCTTAAAAAAAGACAATACTCCATACCATCAATCATATAGGTTCAACATTATCTATGAAAAAACAAATGGGATCCACATGCAACATCCATGGTCCCATCTGAAATGTTTATCATGGAGAATGTAATGATAACCCTTATCTAAGATTTCAATCAATAAACTCCTCTATATATTTAAATTATTCCATTCATTAACTCACAATTGAACATTAAAAATTAAAATATTCAAATAAAAACATCATATACTAGTTATAAAAGACTTCATATCAATTTTTTAAACCAATGAGACAAGGCATAGTGAAAATTCATATTATGCTCCCTTTGAATAATTATTTTTATATACAATATCTATTCATAATTAAGTAATATATCAAATATAATATATTCTAATAATAATTTATATTTTAATAAGTCAAAAAATTGTTTTAGATAATGAAATGTCAATTCCAATCGATAATGGAAGACTTGTTTTAATTTTTAAATTTCGGTTTAAATAAATAAATACTCATATTTGTCCAACTTTACAAAGAATATATGTATTTTATTATTTATGGATCTCAGTTTTTAAATATTCTATCATAAATTTATATATAAAAACATACAAGAAATTCTATAAACTCTTAATAACCATCGTATTATGATATATGCATAACCTCATGATTTATGTGTCATGGAAATAAAAATAAAGGTGACTTACGAGGGTGTTGTTAAGATATTTTAGGTTTATCTATATGAAACCCAAAATAGTGTAAATCATTACTATTAAAGAACACACTTCATGGTCTCATCATTCAGGCATAACTATCCAACGTATATATAAATGATTCAATCCAATCCGTAGAATCATAATAAGCCAATACATTTATGATTTAATAGTTAGAATATTTTACATATTAAAAATGGAGTATAGGTATATCATGACTAAAGAAAATGGTCCACTATTATGGGTTTCCATTTTCCAAATTTTAAATTTCATAAAAAAAATATAGATTGAAACTTTTCACTAATTTAATCGTGACCTATAGTTTTATCCACTAAAATTATTCTTTTATGGCTCAAATATTTCATGATTTTTTACGATGTCTCCATCAATCCATACTGTAAATTATTCATTAGGTTGATTACAAAACCTTCATAAAAAATTTTATATCAAAATTATAACAATGAATGCTATCTCCTATAGTAAAGAATAATGAAATATATATAAAATCTACCTTAAAATTGTGTTATATCGGAAAAGGATGTGAAATAATTTATATGAAATGAATAAAGTCATAGTATTCCACTAAATAATAATGAAGAAATATAATAATGAAAAAACACTCAAGGAGAATATAAATAAGATAATGTAACCAACAAAGCCTGGTATATGAATGGTATCTGAATCACTATGTACGTATAATGATATATTTAATGCATCTTCGTTTCCATAGTAACCAAAATTTAAATATTGTAATTATAATAAATCAATTATAATGATAGATAAAACAACTTCTCAAGGTGAAATCACTATTACCTAGGTATCAGTCATGGGAATAATAATCATAATCGAATTTTGAACCCATCCAATGAATTCTTAAATTGTAATCCTTGTGTCTTTTAAGGATCATAAGTTATATCCCATTGAACCATTCACTGGTGTTTAATAAATAGGAGATCATGAATCACATGAGTAGTGTAATAATACCTAAAATCCAATGATCCCATCCAACAAGTTTGGTTGAAAGGAACCCAAGTATCCATCATTGATTACACAATTCATTGAATCATTTCTGTTCAATTTATAAACCAATCAAATTCCATAAAATTCAATAAAATTTCATTTATTAAAAATATAGGCATTGCAATTATTAATTTTAACAATATGAGAAAAGTTGTTGAACATAATAATGTCATTAACAAAATTTATATTCTCATTTTCATTATCACATTTTTTATTATAGAAGATATCAAACCTCAAAGATATTTTTGTTATAATAATTGTTCATTGTAAAAAACAATATACAATTACACAATTTATACAAACCACCCAACTGAGTTAATTTAACACATTGTATTTTGACTCTAAACAAGTAAAAGTATTATAAATATGAAATTTGTAAAACTACTCGAGGAGGGTTGAATACCTAGTCAAAGCATATGTCATGTCCTGAACATGTAACATCACATAGAGATGATTTGAAAGACGGTGAACAACCAAAATAGTAATATTTAAAATAATATTATATAATCAATTCATGTAATCGGTTATACAAACACAAATATGATTTTTCAGGAATCATTAGGAAATACAAGTGCATTACATAATGGTGTAATTTATAAATGATTTAGGATTTAATGAAAAATCAATATACCAATTACCTCATAATAAAGATGGTCAACTCATCCTATACGATTATTTGATTCGATCATGTTCTAGAGAAATCAAAATGTGTCCAAAACTATGAATATGTGGTGTATTATCTGTCATAATGAAATATAAATGGAAATAAGAAAAAACATGGAATAAATATGAGTGAATCACATATGGATAGGAGTCTATTTCTATAAAAAATATAGAAGACGGACGGTGGGGATCCAAGTATCCATATGAGAAGTGTGATAGTATTTCAAAATGTTTTTTAACCCTAATATTCATGAATAGAAAATATATTATTTTACATACTAACACATTAAAAAATGATAGATAAATAATTCAAATCATCTATATATTATTTGAAATGAACCAAAATAATAATGTGAAATAGAAACATGATGTGAATATCTTAGGGTAAGCCCCTCATAAAGACATTCCATGTAAACTACCGAGCATGGTTCTTTGAATTAGATTCATAATGTGTACCAGATACACATCATGGTTTTTTGGGTGTATTACCTAAATAAATTCACAAACTATATTTACAGGCCTCATAATGTGATTCACATCCACATCATGTAAAAAAATTAATTTTGAATCTCCAGGTATTATTTCATTCTGTAAAACATATAACCTTTCATCCATTACTGAATTCCCAAACGCCCATCAAATCCAGCAAATCATAACCCATTTTCAAAATCCTAATTTTATAAAGTTTGAACCCCTTGATCCTTAATCTTATTCTATATATTTAATATGATCTATCCAACAATGTAAAAAATGAAATTCCATTAGAAATTCCATCCAGTCCAAAATGAGGGGAGTTATAATTATACTTCAATAAATAAATTGGGTTCTAATCATATAATTTATGACCAAATAATGAAATTTTAGTAGTGTATATAATATATGTGAATTACAGTTATATTTATATAGGGTTATCAACAATTTCAGGGATTTTTATATTATCTTACTAAATTCATGGAATGTTCTCTTTAATTTTTCAATGGAGAATGATTACTACTGATTCTGGACCAATATTTCGTGGTCTTTTGGGGGATCATTTGTGAAATTTTTAAATGGTCTTCACATTTTGATGTTGGAACTACACCACCCCATTGTGCCTCTCTGGATTGGTTTCCAATGTATGTATCTCCATCATTTCAGCCAGACTACATTATTACTCATTTTCGGACACTTCAGACACCCAATTAGGACAGACTCCGCTACATTGAATCTTTCAATAGATTTGGTGGATATTATTTGTATATAAATTGACAACTCTCTTTAATTTTCATCGTGGTTTGGGATATAGAATAGATACAATGGGTTTCTAGAAAATGTTGTCTTTAAAAATGTACATGCTTTTTCTAAAAAATGTTCCAGAATTGGTCATATCATGAATGACTATGGGACTCTAATGGATGCTCCTCCCCACCCCACACAGTCAATTTGGGTGTAAAATGATGTTGTAGAGAGTAGATAATTTGTTCTGGAATATAAAATGGTTAAGTGAATCAATATTTTGAACCCAATCTATGGTCATTATCCTCCCCCTATGACATCAATTCATGTTGACATTAAACATAATAGTGAGGGTAAAGAGGTTGTTATTTTTGAGGTGGGTGAAGCCTCTAATGTCAAAGTTTTTTTATTTCTCAATATTCCCAGGACTCTTTCCTAGCACAACCTCACTACACATCCTTATAGGTGGCTGATGAAAATGACAATCAAATTGAGGAAGATATTATGAAATCATGCACTAGAAAATACAAAAAAGAAAATCGTAGATGTTGATGGATTCATTGTTGCCAATCAAAAAGAAAACAGTGAAACATGGGGATTATTCTCACATTGAATGTAAAATGGTCAAGTGATCACATGAAGCTTCTAAAACAGACAACACTAAATTTACACCATAAATTAATATGGTGGATCTGACTGCAACCATCTTTGGAGCTTCTTGAAAGACAGGAACAGATTCTCCTTAACAGCATAAGGTTATTTCTAATTTTTCACCACATGATGAGAACCCAAATGTTGACTCTATCACTGTTTTGAAGTATACAGACCAATATACCTTGGAGTTGAGTAATGAAATGGAATCTCAAAAATTATACAATTGTTTAGAAAGAGTGAAATGTCGGTGCAAAATTATCTTGATATCTAGCACCGAATTTTTAATAAGTGGTTAGTGCAGGAGTCTAAACAAACTCCATAATTATTTATGATGAGTTATATTTTGTCCTTCAATTTTGGTTTCACTGTTCTATTTTTGATAAAAAAATTATGATGATTAAAAAATTTCAATGAGTGTCATGCTGAACATCAATCATTTTCTAGACCTGCATTGAACCAATTATGTTGAAATATTGTTTGAACATAGATACAACATTACGGGTTGATGAAGCTATGGAAAAAAGTTATGGATGTGGAGAATCATTGGAAGAGAGTTTCTATAGACTTTATGTATAAATCAGATGTTCTTCTGATGGTTTTGATTGGAAAAGGGAATGTCTTGAGCACAAAATACCTTTTCTTGATAACGCAACTTGAGGCTTTGGATATTTCATGGGTTTTTTGTACTTTTTCATGAGGTAAGTGATCTTCCTTTATATATATCATGATTCATTATTTTATTTTTTTGTTGGTGAAATCTCATTACATATCAAGAATGTATTTTTAATACATTTGATTTAATAAATTTATTTGGGGCATGAATTGGGTGACCAATTCTTGTCTCCATTTTTTTAAAAAAAAAGAACAATCCTCTTCAAAATTTGTATTATCATCGGTATTCTAGAAATCACAATGTTTTGGGTGTTTTTAGGTATATAATACATTTTATCTCTAGAATTACAACACCATTTTTCATAATTCCCACTGAGCATACATTAATTTCAAAGGGTGTTCTTCCCAATCACTAGAGTGAATAAATTCATCACCATATCATTATGGTTATGATTTATTTTAGAATCCTTCTATTGATGATCAATATTAATGTTACATTGAGATAATCCCTTGATCGATTTCTTTCATATTTTTTACATAGGTATGTTGAATATGATAATATCACCTTCTTTTTCTATCATTTTTCTATCAAACACAATTCTTCGCTTCTGGTTTCTATTCTTATATTTATAAATAATAAGGTAAATTTTATAGATTATCTATTTTGGGTGGGAATGACTATATAATTTTCAAATTCAAATGCTATGTTATTTTTTACTCATTACTATAGTGATAATAATGATTACAATATCAACTGTTGAATCTATTTCTCATAGATAAATAAATTTTTTAAATAATAAAAAGACAGAAATTGGAATAAGCAATTTTATGACCATATATTTAGGAAATTTTTTTAAATAAAATATAAATGACACATAGATGATAAAATATAAATGTATATGTTTTAAGCATTGTAATTCATTCTTTGTTGTAAATTAGGTTTTGAAATATGAATATAATAAAATACATTATTTAAGTTCATTAATATTATTTGTTTCTACCAAATCATATATATTTGGAGTGTGAATCTATATTTTTAGTTCATCCCCTTTACTGCGCACTTGTTTGTGATTTACTTATTATCCAACTATCATTTTCCAATTTCATAATCCTTGATGCATCTTCACCAATGAATATAACCATTTAATACTTCAGTACAATGAAGTGATATAAAAAACTCCACAAACTATATATTATAATTAATAAGGATGTTATCTAATTTATAAAATTAACTAAATTTTTTTCTATAAAAAAATATTATTCTAAAAAATGAAATTACATTACCAATTATGTAATATATATATATACACACAATTATCATGTACCAACTAAAAATATCCAAACACATATATATATTTTTTAAAATAAATTAATATAAAGTAGAATTGGTATTTAATTTTTGATGTAAGATAATCATTTTATTTTGTACATCGTTTCCATATGATAATCATTACATCTTACAAATCATAAAAACCCGAATATAAGGTTTTATTTTTTTATTATCACCTATACAAGATATTAATTTTTTATGATAAATAATGTTTCACAATAAATAAAACACATTATACAAGATTAGAAATTTCTCATAGGTAATATATTACACTATTATATTTTAGAAAATAAAAAAATTTATGATAAAATATTCTACCTAGAACACATAGATTAAGTTATCCATGATATATGTAAATGATATAACCTGAATTTTATGATGGTGTGTATGAATGCTATTAAATTAGTTATGATATATATATACCCCAAAAAATCTTAAATATTTTTAATTTTTTATAGAATCATTTAATTAATAGTAATGTAATTATAACCATCCAAAATATGCATTCTTCAAAAATGATATTCATTTATTTTCATGAAAATATATTATTATTAATTTATGGAATGTTTAACCAATTATATGATTAAATGAAAATATATTATATTAAATTAGAAAATAAATTTGATCTTTGGGTGAAATTTTGAGATTTTCCAGAAAATATGAATTTTTTTGTGAATTGAAAATAGTGACAATTTCTTATAAAAGTCATTTATATTTAGTAAATAAAAAAATTGAAAATTAAAATTATGTATTGAATATTATTTCATTTAAAATATGAAATATTTAGTAATAATTAATCCTATTAAATATTTTTCAGTGAAATTCATATTGTATTTTAGAATATGTTTGTCTTTTATTTTAACAACATTAATTTTCTTAATACTATTTTAAAGTGTATAATTATTCTCTCTTTTTTTATTATTTGAAAAACCTCTTAATTATTAATTATTTTAATATAATATAAATATTATATATTAGAAAATATTAATTATTATAAATACAATGAATTTTATTAGTCATAATGTAAATATAAAATCAAATTTTTTAAGAAAATAACCTTCATGAAATCACGCATTTTCGTCACATTTGTGTGTTTAATTTTCAATTATATAGTTTCAATTATATTAATTTAATTTAAAAATTGTATTATATATTTTAATCAACATAATATATATTATAATTATTTCTCAACATTATTTCTTTCTATAATGAATTGTGAAAAATGAAAAAATAAACTGACATGGTTAATGTGAAAGCTAGTTTACCAAGGGGTTAAACCAAATAATAAAATGATTAAAATGACCAAAATATATATAACTTGTAATGTTTAAGGATATTTATTTTTCAGTTTTGGAGGTTCTAGATTGTGAAAAATGTGGAGACACATTTTTTATTTCAAAAATAGCAAGTATTCCACTCTCCTAAATAATAATAGACAAACCATATCATATATTAATTATAAATAAAAATATATATTTTTAATTTCTTTCCAAAATCGCATAATAACATCCATACCCTCATTTAATATTCATTAATTGGTATTTAAATCTATTCTAGGAATAAATTGGGTATAATCTTAATGCAGTGGTTTGAGGGGAGGTAATATTCATTACATTATGTATTTGATTTATATATTATTAACCCTATTTAAAATATTAATCAATTTTTATAAAATTAAAAAAATTTATATTCAATATTCCGATACATTAATATATTTATTTTATAACCTAAATCTATATCCTATTACATCAATTGTGATATGATCTCATCATTCGTGGTTATGGAGGGAAATCACCTTGGGAATCTATGTAATTAATATTCTATAATCACCACTAATATCTTGTTTTAATATTTGATTTCATTTTCATATATGATATATGAAAAATATTAACAAATATGACGATATTATATCACATATTCCTTACCACTATCCATTATGTGGGTGATATTTTAATATCAATCATGTGTAAAATTGACTATTTTGTCAGGAAGTAATGTGATTCCATTTTTAAAATGATATACATGGAAGGTATCAAGGAAAATGACAATAAATATAAGTGATATTAATGAAATATTAATGATACAAATGAACTTTTACTCAGTCTAATAATTTATTATTTCATTTTATTTCGCAAACTGAAACATGATAATGTTGTCAGTGTATGTATGGACTACCTCTATTATGATGTGGTGTGATTATTACTTTCTAACCTCATAATAATAATGAATATATGTATTTAAAAAAAAATTATATAGAATTTATGATATTATTATATTTTTTGAATGATAAAAGAATGCATTCATTCCTTCCATATTGATCATCGAAATTGTAGATGTCACTCATGCGTACATATGACCCATAGTCTCCATTATGGTAACATATTTCATTTTATCATAACAATTATTAATTATTGGTGTTTATTGTTTAATTGATAAATAAATATGATAAATATTTCAAGATTAATATTATGGATATGTTTAAATAATTACATATTTTATTGTCTCCCCAACTTCAAAGTTGGTTTTAATGAATGAATCGAACATCCTCTAAACACATAAATTGGTCATAAAAATTTATATACATCGATAAAAAAGAAATAAAATAAATATATTATGTTTAAATATTTATCCATTTAATTTTTTCATGAAATAATATAATTTATATATTGTTATTATATATGATTTAATGAAATTTAAGTGATGTCTTCTGTCAAGATAATTTTTTCTGAACTCTCCATTAATTCTAACATATATTTTAATAATTAATTAATTATTATTATTGTGAAAATATATTCTATTTATATTAATAATAATATCATGAATGCATAAAAAATTCTATTATTGAATATTTAAATTTTAATTATTTCAATAAAGGGAAATTTTAATTAATGTTTCTAAGTGGTAAATAATTTTATAAAATATTTCATTTAATTGTGTTATACTATAGGGACCTAACCCTAGATAACCAGATCCACTATCTTATTACATTACATTTTCATGTTTACAAGAATTTTGTGTCCTTATGTAATTAATAGTATAGTAGATTTGGAATGCCAGATACATACATGAGTTGAAAATTAAATTTTAATATTATGTAAAAAATATATGTTTTATTGGGAACATCCATAACAATAAGTTTATACCTATATGCCATTCATAATAACATTCTTCATGTCCTTAAAAAATAAACATAAGAAAGGGGTGAGCTCCAATGCTCAATTTGCTTATCCATTAAAAATGAAGATATCATTATCTTAAAAATTAAGAACTATGAATAACCAAAAACACATGCCTTAAAAAATTATACATGAATATATTATGGAAGGAGTAAGATATTAATAAATAATTCCATAATAAAACATAATCATGGGTATTCAAAGAGTTGTATAACCACATGAACTATCATTGACTATATTCATATTGAATAAATGGATAATCTGGGACAACATTACCGTACAATCAAGGCCTCATGCTAAGACCATAAATAACGACTTTGTCAAGGCCTCATTCATATGTCACGAACCATCCCCCATGGATCATGCCCTGAATATCCTATTTACAACTCCCAAAGGAAATGGATAGAGACTTCCACCGAAGGAGACAACCTCTATGTGGGAGGTATTTTCCTAAGTACCAATATGCACAGACACGCCCAACTAGGTTCGACAGACTGAAATGGAAACAAGAACCACTAAAACAAAGCTAAGAAAATGTAAAACTAATACAAGTGGGATAGAATACAATCCCAATAAAATAACTAAAAACAAAAAATTACAAAAAAAAAATATGATGGTTATCTGTGGAAAACCCCACCTAATTGCGAGACTAGTGTTGCTACGGGAAGCCGAAGTAGAACATCCCATCTACTCAATCATACTGGGCCCCGCCTGGTCCTAGTAAACTATGTATACCATCATAGCGTCCATCGTTCCCAACTTCCTAAGCACCTTTGGGTCTTGTTCCTCCAATGTCTCTATCGAAATGTCGATCGTCGGCACCAAACACAACACATGTGGGATAATCTCCTGCACGGGTGATTAAAAAATTACTAAATAGGGACCCCAAAATAAAAAATAAATGAACATACATAGATCCTATAGGAAAATCAGGATGAAAACGATATCATACACCATATATACATTTACGGTATTGATATAAGGATCATCAGTTACATCATCGAACACATCAACTACTAGAGAAATCATCCTTTATTGGGAATGGTGGGCCTACACGGTCACACCGAAGTTCTTCCACAAACCTTGGACTTCTTAGGTAATCCACCTCACCACGTACCTTGGGCCTGAAAAGTCAAACAAAAGTGCTTCCCACAATGGGACTGAATAGTCACATAGATGTTTTCTACTCTGGGACATGGTCGAGTCATACAATGTCTATAGCATCCCGACCTTTTCTTACATTACTATTACATCATTTCAAAATAAACAACCTAATATTATTACACATAGAGGATCGAGAGGTTTAGTGTCTTGGGAAAACTAGGACCATACATAACAAATACAACATCAAGCATAAACATTCATTTAATTTCTTCTTTTATAGCTTCTTATTGGTACTTGTCCTCTATTTAGTACATGTATCCACCTGAGGATATACATAAAAAAGGGTGGGAAAAAATCCCAATAATAGGATAGATAAGAACAATACATCATGTGGTGAGCATAAAAATAAAAAAGGCAAAAGATCATGAACATGAGAGGAGCATAAATAATATACTTGAAACGTGGCAATGCATAAAAATGAAACATCATGTCTTAGTGGTTAAATACCACACATACTTGTGAACCAAGCTATCGTATTGTTCACACATCATTTCACATTTACTCATGAGATTCATCACTTTACCCAATGCATTGGAGTGCTATATAATTTTGGGTGCACCCGTCACATTTAAACATTCATATTGCGCTATATAATTCCGGGCAATCCCGTCACATCATAAAATTATAATTTATCATGATTTCCATAATGATAATATAACATAAATCAACCTAAATTTTCCATGAAAATGAATGGGTTTCATCTCATAATAACAAATTCATAAGCATCGGGTTCCCAAAAGAATGAGGGAAGAACATACTTGATACAATAACCATCAACCTTGAATGAGAGGTAAACGGTGAGTTCTTGAAAGAAGATTTCTTTTGGAAAACATTTTGATGGACATAAAAACCAGTGACATACATGTATATCCCAGAAAATAAAAGGAAATGATGAACAAATTATCTTTGAGGAGTAACCATATCAAAAATGGAGTGAAAGAGCTAGAACCCAAAGGATTAAAGTTGGGTTCGAGAATTTCCGCTTACATTGTACCCGAATGCCTCCTTCTCATTAATGTCTTGTATAATGAAATTATATTCATTAATTAGAAATGAAGTACCTTTTATAAATTAATAGTGTTCATTCTAGTTTCATTATGTCATATTATGTACCTTTGGATGACTTATAGTGTTTAAAAACATTGTTCGGTGATGTTCGTTTTCCTGGTTTTCGTGAGTGGTTCACTTGTATTCATAAATTGATTTTTGGGTAGATCATGGGTAAAGATAAAAAAAGGATATTAAATGTTATTAATGATATTACATGATCTTTAAATATTTTATAATTAATTATATTAGATCCATGTGGACGAATCATTAGATAAGAATTTAATGATGGTTATTTGGGTTAATTTGAGCGGTTTTTGGATCACAATGAACTTGTTTTAACTTTTCACATAGTAATATGGCCAAAGGTTATTTCCAGAACGTAAAATAGAACATAATACATATAAAATATTCTGGTTCAACCATAAAAATGGTTTCATGACCAGATATTAAGGTAGAAATGGACGAAGAGAGCATGTTGTTTTTGAAGGTGATAAATTAACACCTCATGAACAACATTCTCTATAATAAAATAAAATGAAGAGGTAAAGGGTGTGGGGTGATATAATATACCATTATAATCATAAAATTACAATATATGTATAATACAGGATTTTGAAAACAATTTTTTTGAATATAGGTGGGGAGAGATCAAGAAAGGAACGTGAACTAGAATGGAAATTAAAGGAGAAGAGGGAGGGAAATTACCTCTTAAATATTACTCTTGAGATCCTTCTTAAGGAAGCTAGTCTTGGTCTTATGATGAGACCATCAGATTCTGGACGTGGGGGAGGGGCTATGGAAGGTTTTTGGGCAGTTTTTAGATAAGGCTTGGAGCTTGAGAGGTTTGAGGAAATGAGGGAGTGAATGGTGGCTTTTATAGTGGAGGGGAGAGGGGTTTCCTTAATATAAAATTGAATAGTTTATAAATTTCTCCAAAGACGAGGAATAGTGAGTCTTGAAAGGCCAAGAATAGTAAATTTATAATGTAATCTTGAACCAAGTGGGATGACATCAGCAGAACATCATTGATGACTCAATTAATACCTTATTTAGCATTTTTTGTGAATTATCAGATTCTACTATTCATCAAAAATTCAAGTCTGTCAGGAAATTCCCAAAAATTTACCCCTACCAATTTTTGATGTGTAGAATACAAAATATGATGTCCATTTTTCAAAAATAATTTTCTAAATATTATCTTTTTAATATTTAATTAAAATCATAATTTACTTTAAAAAAAGAGTTTTTAAAATTAAAACTGATTTCATTTTTCTTTTAAAAATTACGTAGGGTCTTATAAAATTATCTTAAAACTATTAAACATTGATTCAAAAATTTATGAATACATTTCAGGGAAATAAATATTCTTTTTAATTAATTAATTAATTGTAATTAATTATTTATGACTTATAAAATACCAAAAATGATTAATAAAGTCAAATTGCCACTTTCTAAGATGTATAAATTTATTTTATTATTCATAGGTAATGTTACTCTTATTTACATTTCATAAGGGTCATATTGCCATTCATAATGGTAGGTTACTATTCATAAGGGTAGGTTACTATTCACCAAAAATTATTTTTGTTTCATTAGACTCCAAAAACCATCATGAACACAACCATGTATGTCGGATTTTCAAAATTCAAAACATAGTTGTGAAAAACATATGTTTAAAGGTCACTTATCACTTATTAGTTCATTATTTTGTGTTTTCATGTTATTTTAGACATAAATATAAGATGGGAAATTATTATTGAAAAACATTAGGTCGTTACATTCATCCCCCCTTATGAAATTTCGCCCCCGATATTTCACATTACGAAAACAGGTGAGGGTACTTCTCCTTCATTGCCTCTTCTAGTTCCCAAGTTACTTCCTCAAAATTATGGTTCCTCCACAACAATTTGACAAGGCGGGTTGTCTTGTTGCGTAGTACCTTATAACTTCGGTCCAGAATTTTTACCGGATACTCCTCATAGTAGAGATCATTTCCAGCTATACAACCTCTGAGTTTAGTACATGTGAGGGGTATGTTATGTACTTCCTCGGTAGTGATACATGAAACCCATCATGAACTTGAGCCATATTCGGTGGAAGTGCCAGACGATATACCACAACTCATATATGGTCAAGGATATCAAAGGGTCCAATGTACCTTGGGCTTAGCTTCACATTCTTCCCGAATCGCATGACTCTCTACCATGGAGATATTCTAAGGAAGACTTTATCTCCAACATCGAACTCCAAACCCCTTCGACGGTTGTTAGCATAGCTCTTTTGCCAACTTTGAGCAGCTTTGATGTGTTTCTGGATGACTTGAACTTTCTTGCTCATCTCTTGAACAAGATCGGGCCCAAGTAGCTTTCTTTCTCCAACTTCATCCCAACAGGTTGGAGTTCTACATCACTTCCCATAAGGAGTGTCATACGGAGCCATCTGAATACTCGAGTGGAAGCTATTTTTGTATGAGAACTCAACCAATGGGAGATTCATATCCCATCCAACTTTGAATTCTAGAGAGCAGGCTCTTAGCATATCTTCAAGCGTCTAATGTGTCCTTTCAGACTGGCCATCAGTTTGGGGGTGATAGGCAGTGCTGAAATTTAATTCAATACTCAAAGCATGTTGAAGTCACCTCCAGAATGTAGATGTGAACCTTGGATCACGGTTAGAGACAATTGAGTGTGGAACACCGTGCAGTCTCACCACTTCCTTCACATATATCATGGTAAGTTGTTCAAGCGATACGTCTTCTCAAATAGCGATAAAATGGACAGTCTTGGTGAGTCGGTCAACCACAACCCATATCGCATTATTTACCATTCACATCTTCGGCCGGCCTATTACAATGTCAATAGTAACATTTTCCCATTTCCACTTGGGTATAGGAAATGGATGCATCATACCTTTGGACTTTTGTCGCTCAGCTTTAAATTGCTGACATACCAAGCACCATGATATATATTTCACAATATCCTTCTTCATGTTATCCCACCAGAAGTGTTATCGGAGATCAAGGTACATCTTGGTACTCCCAGGATGTATAGATAAAGTTGAGCTATGTGAATTATCCAATAGCTCCTTCTATATCCTGGGTGATGAAGGCACACAAATTCGCTTTCCAAACCGAATCACACCATCATCGTCGATATTGAACTCTTGTAGCTTCCCTTCCTTTAATGCATTCACCCTCTTTTGTATCTCCACATAATCCCTTTGTGATTCCTTAATATTCTCTTAGATGGATGGTTGCATAATAATTTCGGCAATGTAGGATGTATCCCCTGCCCATAGGATTCCCAAATCCATCCTTTGCATATCCAAGAAGATATGGTCTTTATCAATAAGCATCATGGATAGATTAGCAGGTTCATTTCACTACTGGAAAAAAGGCCTATACCCACGGTTCAAAACCGTGGGGATAGCCCCCAAAACCATGGGTATAGGCTATACCCACGGTTTTGCGAACCGTGGGCTGGAACGGCGTCGGGATAGAGGTCTTGACCTATACCCATGGTTTGGTAGAACCGTGGGTATAGGTGTGTCACACATAAGTACCACGCTGTACAGCGTGGCAAGGTAGTTTTTCCCACGGTTTGAAAACCGTAGGAAATATATTCGATTCATTTTTAAAAAACCGCATTTCGTTTGATTTTTAAAAACCCACGTCCAGCAGGTTTCGAACCCTGGACGCAAATATTACAAGCGACCCGTAGGACCGACCGAGCTATTGTCTTTACTTGAAATACTAATATATATTTATATATATATATATGAATATAATTAACTTCACGTTTTCAAAAATATTTCGCCCCCGGGTTTTGAAACCGCGTCTCCTACCGCACCCCGGCCAAGCACCGCAGCAATGACCAACCGAGATACCTTCTAATTCATTGTATAGCGTATACATCTTTATATATATATTAATATTAGTTCTGTTATGAAAAATAAATGCCGGCGGGAATCGAACCCGGGATTCATGCAGAATCTCCTGAGAGCGCCGAACAAAGGGGCCGACTGGGCTAAGGCATTTTATTGTCATTTCAACATATATTTTTATATTTGTATTTATATTAATAAAAATCGTGTTCCCGCCAATTTTTCCCCATTGTCCCGCGTAATTTTTTTCCCCGCCTAATGGCGGGAAAGCTATACCCACGGTTTTGAAAACCGTGGGTATAGGTCTTGAAAAAAATAAACCCCAATACCCACAGTTTTGAAGAACCGTGGGTATAGGTCTTCTGGAAAACTCTACCCCCACGGTTTGGCCAAAACCGTGGGTATACACCTTCAAAAAAAACACATATACCCACGGTTCTTCAAAACCGTGGGTATAGGTCTTCAAAAATAATCTATACCCACGGTTTTGTGCAAAACCATGGGTATAGGTGATCTATACCCACAGTTTTATGAAACCGTGGGTTTAGGTCACCATTTTACCCCAATGCCCACGGTTTGCGAAAACCGTGGGTATAGGGGTACCCTATACCCACAGTTTTGTGCCAAACCGTGGGTATAGGTCCGTTTTCCAGTAGTGTTTCTACATAGGGCATCAGCTACATTGTTTTACTTCCCAGGATGATAGTGAATAGATCAATCATAATCCTTGATTAGCTCTAACCATATCCTTTGATGTATGTTGAGCTCCTTTTGTGTGAATATATACTTTAGGCTCTTGTGGTCGGTGTATATGTCACACTTCTCTCCATAAAGGTAGTGCCGCCGGATTTTGATGGAAAAAATCATGGCTTCCAGCTCTAGATCATGCGTCGGGTAGTTCTGCTCATGGATCTTCAACTGTCGTGAGGCGTAGGCTATCACATTATCATTTTTCATGAGTACACAACCCAAGCCGTTCTTTGAAGAATCACTTTATATCACAAAACTTTCTCCACATTTTGGTAGTGTGAGTACATGTGTTGTGATAAGCCTTCTCTTTAGCTCCTTGAAGCTTCCCTGACCTTCTTCCATCCAGACATACTTTACCCCTTTCCTTGTTAACTTAGTTAGCGGGCTCGAAAATCGTGAGAAGTTTCTCACAAAACATCGGTAGTACCCAGCTTATCCATGAAAACTACAGATTTTTGTGACACTAGAGGGCATAGGCCATTCCTCAGTCTCCTTTGTCTTTGAAGGATCCACATAAATTCCCTCACTAATGATCACATATCCCAAGAATGTGACTTGATTCATCCAAAAGTAACACTTTCTGAACTTGGCGTATAACTTGTCCTTTCACAATGTCGCCTACAGAAGTCTTAAATGTTCTTCATGTTCCTCCTTGATCTTGGAGTAGATGAAAATATCCTCAATAAATACTACCAAAAAATTGTCGAGGTAATGTCTAAAGACTCTACTCATCAAATCCATGATGATTTCAGGGGAATTAGTATGTCTGAAGGGCATCACCAAAAACTCTTAGTGCCCATACCATGTACGAAAGGCAGTGTTCTAAATATCTTCCTACTTCACCTCTACATGATGATATCCATAACGAAGATCCACCTTTGAGAAGTATTGAGCTCCTCTTAACTGATTGAACAAGTCATCAATCCTTGGGAGCTGATACATGTTCTTTATGGTGATCTTGTTGAGTTCCCTATAATCGATACACAACCGCATGGTTCCATCCTTCTTCTTCACAAAGAGCACTGGTTCACCCCATGGTGATGCACAAGGGCATATGAACCCTTTATCTAAATTCTTTTGCAGCGGCTTCTTTAACTCCTCCAGTTCGATAGGAGCCATCCTATAGGGACACTTCGAGATAGGGGTAGCTCCAAGTATGAGTTCAATTTAGAACTCTACCTCACGATCCGGGGGAATTCCCGGTAACTCTTGGGAAATACGTCGCCAAATTCCATCACGATGGGCATTTCCTCAAGGTTGGATCTTTTCTTTGACACAACCATTTGGGCGAGGTATGCATCTTCATAGGGAATCAACACCCACACCATTGAAGGATTTTTCAAATGAGTTTCATGATCTTCCATGCATTTGGAGAGGAGCATGGGATGGTTCGGAACATGAAAAGATATATCATTTTCCCGATTGTTGATATGTGCTCTATATAACGAGAGCCAACCCATTCCCATTATAGCGTCGAATTCCACAAAGGGAAGTATTATGAGATTTTCCGGAAGAATCTTCCCACATACGTCTACAGGAGAAGAGTCAAACACATGGGTTGCAATGATTGCACCACTTGGTGTTTTTATAGATTTCACTACTTAAAGGTTTCGGGGCATCGATTCTATAGTTCTAGAAAACTTTCAAGATATAAAGGAATGCGTAGAACAAGCATCAAATAAGACTTTTTCCATTATTGAGTGAAAATGAAGTGTACATTGTACGACTTCATTATCATGTTCCACCTCCGCAGTAGTGATGGCATAAGCCTACCCTTGTTCCATTGGTTTTGGTGGTTGTCGGCGCTGATTAACCATGAGAGCTCAAGGTTTAGTGCACTAATTTTAATAGTTCCCTAGCTCCCTACAGTTGTAGCATTGATCCACGAGTGGTTATCTCCTTTCATCGGCTACATTATCCTTCCTTTTCATCTCTTTTCGACACTCATGAGCACGGTGTCCTTCTTTCCCACACTTGAAGCATTTCCCCGTCCCTTTGAGGAAGTTCCCATTGCGCAACATCCCACATTTTTGGCATGTGGGTCGTTGATTTTTGCTTCCCACCTTTGTCATTAGATCCACCAGCTTGAAACTCCATCATTCTTTTCTAATCGTCATAGCCATGAGACCATTATCCAAACTCCGTCTCCACTTTGAGAGCACACCGAATAACTTCTTCATAACTCCCAATGTATTGAATCGTAATAGCCTTTCGAAGGCGTGGTTTTAATCCACTATAGAATCTATCTATTTTTCTATCATTGTTGATAACAGAACCCGAAGCATACCATGCGAGCCCAGTGATATTCTCTTCATATGTTGTGAAATATTCTACTTATTTTTCCTTGAGCTCTATAAATTCCCACTCCCTATTTGGGAGAAGAGTTCGTGGGAAGTACATATTAAAAAACATTATCTTAAATTTTTCCCATTAAATCTCTTCAATTTCCTCTCATGGCTTGGGGTTCTCAATCAAAGCCCACAATTGATCAGCTTATCCATATAGATAATAAACGGCAGGAGTCACCTTCGCCATCTCGTAACAGTGAATCACAAAAGAGATCTTGTTCATGGAGTTGACCCACTATTCCGCAACTAGTGGATCAGAAGATCCACTAAACGTCGGTGGTCGTTGCCGCATAAAACATTTGATAGCTAGTTTCTCCCACTTTGGTGAAGGAGGACGTTCCCCATTTTTATGGTTATTGTTCATAACCTGAGATAATTGGGTAAGCATCGCCATGAAGTTTTGAACTCCACCTCCCAAATAATTGGGGATGTCATTCGGGCAATCGTTGTGTTTACCCTCGCAAGAGTTGTTGTCCTGATTTCTCCTCGTTCCCACCATTTTCTAAAATAGAAAAGGTTAGAACAAAACATAAGTAAAAAATTCTTGAATAACATATTAATTTCAAAAATTATACAAAAAACATAACATATGGGATCTCTAGGTAAATATTCTTGTGTGGATTTTTGTACTTAGTCTCATGCTAGAGGTTTTCTTTAGGGTTCACTAATCCTAATTCCCAAATTAACTAATCCTTTCCTCTGATCCCAACTATAGCGACCCGACCTTTTGTTACATTAATATTACATCATTTCAAAGATAAACAAAATAATAGTATTACACATATAGGATCCAAAGGTTTAGTGTCTTGGGAAAACTAGGACCATACATAACAAATACAACATCAAGCATAAACATTCATTTAATTTCTTCTTCTATAGCTTATTATTGGAACTTGTCCTCTCCATAGTACATGTAGCCACCTGAGGATATACATAAAAATGGATGAGATAAAAGCCTAGTAAGATGATAGATAAGAACAATATGTCATGAGGTGAGCATAATCATAACATAGGCAAAAGATCATGAACATGAGAGGAGCATAAATAATAGACTTGAAATGTGGCAATGCATAAAACTGAAACATCATGTATTAGTGGTTAACTACAACACATACTTGTGAACCAAGATAGCATCTTTTTCACACATAATTTCACATTTACCCATGAGATTCATCACATTACCCAATTCATTGGAGCACTATATAATTCCGGGCGCACCCATCACATTTAAACATTCATATTACGCTATAAAATTCTGGGTGCACCCGTCACATCATAACATTATCATTTATCATGCATGCCAGAATGATCATATAACAAAAATCAATATAATTAACCCATGAAATATAATGGTTTTCATCTAATAATAACATATTCATAAGCTTTGGGTTCCCAAAAGAAATAGGGAACAACATACTTGATACAAGAACCATCAACCTTGAATGAGAGGTAAAAGGTGAGTTCATGAAAGAAGAGATCTTTCGGAAACCATTTTGATGGACATGAAAAATAGTGACATACATTTATATGCCAGAAAAGAAAAGTAAATGATGAAAAAATGATCTTTGAGGAGTAACCATATCAAAAATGTAGTGAAAGAGGTAGAACCCGAAGGATGAAAGTTGGGTTCGAGAATTTCCCCTTACCTTGTACCTGAATGCCTCCTTCTCATTAATGTCTTGTATAATGACATTAAATTCATTAATTAGAAATAAAAAACCTTTTATACATTAATATTGTTCATTCTGGTTTCAGTATGTCATATTATGTACCTTTGGATGACTTATAGAGTTTAAAAACATTGTTCAGGGATGTTCGTTTTCATGGTTTTCTTGAGTGGTTCACTTGTATTCTAAAATTGTTGTTTGGGTAGATCATGGGTAAACATCCAGAACTGATATTACATTGTATTAATGATATTAAAGGAGATTTAAATATTTTATAATGAATTATATTATATCCATGTGGACGAATCATTAGATAAGAATTAAATGATGGTTATTTGGGTTAATTTGAGCAGTTTTTGGATCACAACGAACTTGTTTTAACTTTTCACTTAGTAATATATCATAGGTTATTTACAGAACATAAAATAGAACAAGATACATATAAAATATTCTGGTTCAACCATAAAAATGGTTTAATGGCCAGATATGAAGGTAGAAATGGAAGTAGAGAGCATGTCGTTTTTGAAGGTGATAAATTAACACCTCATGAACAACATTCTCTTTAATAAATTAAAAGGAAGAAGGAAAGGGTGTGGGTGATATAATATCCCATTAGAATAATTAAAATTATAGTATATGTATAATAATGTATTTTTCAAAACTCTTTTATGAATATAGGTGGGGAGAGATCAAGAAAGGAACTTAAACTTGAAAGGAAATTAAAGGAGAAGATGGAGGGAAATTACCTCTTAAATCATCCTCTTGATATCCTTCTTAAAGAAGCTATTCTACGTATTTTAATGAGACCAGAAGCTTTTGGACGTGGGGGAGGGGATTGGGAAGGTGTTTGGGCAGAGTTTAGAGAAGTCTTGGATCTTGAGAGGTGTGAGGAAATGAGGGAGTGAAGGGTGGCTTTTATAGTGGAGGGGAGAGGGGTTTCCTTAATATACAATTGATTAGTTTATTAATTTCACCTAAGACAAGGAACAATGTGTCTTGAACGACCAAAAATAGTAATTTTATAATGTAATCCCTAACCAAGTGGGATTAAATCAGCAGGACATCATCGATGACTCAATTAATACACTATTTAGCATTTTTTTTGAATTATCAGATTCTACTATTCTTATAAAATTCAAGTATCTCAGAAAATTACCAAAAATTTAACCCAACCATTTTTCAACCTGTAGAAACCAAAAATGAAGTACATTTTTAAAATATAATTTTCTAAATTTTATTAATTTAATATTTAATTAAAATCATAATTTACTTAAAAAAATTGTTTTTAAGAATAAAACTGATTTTATAGTTCTTTCAAAAATTACTTAGGGTCTTATAAAATTATCCAAAAATTATTAAATATTTATTCAATAATTTATGAAAACATTTCATGGAAATAAATATTCTTTTAAATTAATTAATTAAATATAATTATTTATTTATGACTTATAAAATTACAAAAATGATTACTAAGGTCTAATTGTCACTTTATAAGATGTCTAAATTTTATTTTATTATTCATAGGTAATGTTACTCTTATTTACAATTCATAAGGGTAATTTTACTATTCATAAGGGTAGGTTACTATTAATAAGGGTAGGTTACTATTGACCAAAAAATATTTATGTTTTATTATACTCCAAAAACCATCTTGAACACAATCATGTATGTCAGATTTTCAAAATTCAAAACATAGTTGTGAAAGACTTATTTTTAAAGGTCACTTATCACTTAGTAGTTCTTTATTTTTTGTTTTCATGTTATTTTAGACATAAATATAAGATGGGATATTTCATTGAAAAACATTGGGTCGTTACAGAGTTGAGGGTTAGCAGACCTCAAGTCTCATCCAACTGATGGGTTCCATATGTAGAGTGCCTAGGAGAACTACTCATCAAACCATTCATCGTATCTCAACATCCCTGAAAGCTTTATTAGGGGATTCCAAAAATATTCGACTCATTGGGAGGTTCCCAACTCTGCAAATGGTTTGTCAATGGGATTCCCATATTGGACTTTATTTGTGTGTTATTAAACAGGTGTTGGTTGCCTCTGGGTCAGGTCTGTCCTGGTCGAATCGACCCGATCAACCAGACCATGGGGTCCCACATATCCCAGTTTAATTTGACCATCTTTACATGGCATGGTTTGGGTCTGGGACGGTCCGGTCAAGATTTCCCTATGGTCCAGGCCCAATGGGCATCGACGTGCCTGACCTAGCTTGACTAAAGGACCATCATTCTATGTCGCCCAGAAACCTTGCCAAAAGTGCGTGAGTCTGGGATACAGGAGTATATCCATCACGTTGGCATGAGTCCAACCAACTAGGTCATGGGTCCATTCTACCGGCACTAGTCCAGCCTAGTGTCTAGGGGAATGACCCACTATCAGGGGGCTCGACCCTCCAACCTGATGACAGAAAACATGATCGGCCAGTGGGGTGTTCCTGGGATGTGGCAGCTAGCCGAGTCTATCCTCTTGCTTGCACAGTGTACACGAGGGGATCCTTTAGCTGTTGTCAGGTGACCGTGGATATCCATCCACCTAGGTGGCTTGGATGTGGCCCACTCCTCCATGTATCGCTGTCTGGAATCGCATCTCTCTATTGTCGAAGCGCGACCCCATCCTCTGCCCGAAGTTTCTACTGCATCCAACAGCCAGCCACTACCACAAGCTCTGGTGCACTGGTCTCCCCTTCTTTGGTCCACTAGAATTTCTCTTGTGGTCAGTTTTCCAACCAAATTGTGCCTATGTGCATCTATGGTCACCACCATCATTTCCTTGGCCCAAGATTACACTTTTCTCCCCATTGAGGAAACAGACACATTGAACTCATATGGAGGGGGTGCTTGGGCCTTGTTCTTGTTGGCATGTGCCCTCGACGTTAGAGTCTTATAAACATGGGAGCTGTGAGGATTCCAATTAAATCATCAAATTATAATATCAATTCCATAATAATGAAAATATCAAAAAGAATTTATTTCCCATAATTCACTATTCTTTGATCAAATTGTTCATTGGTTGATCTTTATTCTAATTTTCATGAATTAAAATGGGGATGATAATTCATAAATTAAACCCCTACCTCTCGGATGTTCGTCTCTACAACATTACTTCCTTGAGGTTTCAAGGCATCAACGTTGTTGGTTGCTTCTGACTCAATTCATCATGTTGTGCCAAAGATGATGGAAATTTGTATGTGTTTGTAATTACATGATGGAGATTATTTTTTATGATTCTTCAGTGTATTCTCAAAGTTTTATTCCTCATTCCACCAATGCGTCAACCAAAAAAAAAAGGAAATCATGTCTCATTTTTTCTATTACACTATGATTCTGTGTCATTAGATAGTTTCATTAATTAAACAAGATCACTATTACTCTTCATTAATTAATCAATACAATAAATGTTAACAAGCCATTATTGAGCTCCATTATTGCATCTCATCGCTGCACCGTAGTGTCGTCGGATTGGTCCTTGTCAGTGAGAAAAGAAATAAAATAAATTTTTATGTTTTATTATTATTTTTATATAATATTTTAATAATTATATTTTATGTTTGGCCCTTTCCTACCAATGTTTGGTAATTTCATCGAGAATCCCGATATTCCAGGCATCGGTTGAAAAGATTGAAAAACATGTGCGCATATTTATTTAAATGATCATTAAAATATGTTAAAAAATAATCATTCACCATCGACCGATTTTGGTGTAGGATACGATATTCATAAGTGGGACAAACCCCCATATGCTCAACAGTACTCTTGGATTTTCAATCGGAGTTACCTTTTATGAGTTATTAGGATTTTAATAAAATGTTAATTATTTTATTTACGACTAAAAAATAACTTCACTATTGGCCCGCACCAGCCAATGATAGGACCCTAATATGAAAATAAAACCCTAATAAGTTCCGTTGTGGTCTTGGATTTTTTATCAGTGTCACCATTAATGAGTTATATGCATTTGAAAAATAAAAATAATTTAATTTAATTTAATTTAATGTTATGCCATTTTGGGTTTTCTCAATGAAGGCCTACGTAAAATAATCATAAGTCGTGCCGAGCGTAAACCAGAAATATTGAATTCAATGGTGCCCTTCGATTTCTAATTCAAAAACCTGATTAAATTTTATTCCACTTTTTTAGGAAAACAAATCATGCATTTTGTTTAAGGCATAAAATTTTTCGATGCATCATTCTGGGATCTCTGGGCCTAAGAATCACACGTCGTCTCAGTTCCTTGTGTAAGAATAATAATATATAAAAAATTACATTTCTAGGACAGTATATTCATCCCAACAAAGGGATTTACATCCCCCAAATCCAAAACAAATGCAAATCCAAAAATGGTGGTACTGAGTATGAATCTGAGCCTCCCATTACCATGTACTCTCTTGATGATTTCCATGATTCCACTAAACATTCAATAGAGGAATCGATCATCAATAAAGGACCAACTATCGTAAATCCCCTATCTCCAATGGGAACATAGAAAATGTCCCGCCATTGTCAATGTCCACCTCAACCCATTCGATGATGTGAGATAGATCATGATCGTACCTCCTCAGCTATAACACGTGAAAAACACCATGAAGCTGGTGCATCTATGGGGGAAGTGTTGGGCAGTATACCACATCATCCACTCATATCACAATCTCGAAAGGTCCAATGAACCTCGTAGATTGCTTTCCATCCTAGCCAAATATCTGAAATCCCCATCCAGGTTAGACCCAATGGAAAACATGGACTTCGTACGTGAATTCAGATGGTCTATATCTTCTTTAAGCCTAAAAATATTGTATACTTCGAATCATCTGCATCCCCTCCTGGATGATCTACATATTCTCAGTGGTCACCCATTCAATCATTGGACCCATGAGTGCTGACTCCCCTAGGTATTTCTAACATTGAGGTGATCTGTATGGCAGCAAGTATAAGGCCTCAAACGGTTCCATTCCAATTGTGGAGTGATAGATATTTTTTATACACAATCCACCAGTTCTATATGGTCCTTCCACCTAAAACAAAAATCAATGAAGAAATCATGAAGAATGTTCACCATGGTCATTATCGTCTTCTCCATTTGTTCATCAGTTGGTGGGTGAAATGATATGATCAAGACCTACTGATTCCCAAATGCCTCCTAAAATACTATCCATAACTGGGATATAAAGCCTACATCATGCTATGAGACAATCGTTGAAGGAAGTCTATGTAGCTACATTATCTTCTGGACATAGAGTAGTCATCATCCAATTATCGTTCCCTACTCCTAGATGGGTTGTAAGTGATCTGACATGGGGGTTGGTACACGATCAGTAAAATAGAGTCATGGCCCCATTATGTTTATGTAACCCCATCAAAAAGTCCACCTAGATACCATCCCATTTATAACTCTAGTTTATTGAGTGGATTGACCAATCCTAATGGATCCTGATGCTCGACCATCACTAGCTAACATGATATGCATCGTGAAGTGAACTCTACCACCGCTTCATTCATCCCTGGACACCAGTATTGACATCGGAGGTCTTGGTAATACATCGCAACTTCAGTACATATCGCCAAGGGGGATGTATGGAACTCCCACAACAAATCATCCTGTAACGTAATGGTACTATGGTGTGTCCTCTAAAAATAATGGCCTACTCCCCACCTATCGAAAATACATCAAGAGCATTTCATAGGGATAGCAAAGCATGTCGGTCCTCGTAGTCGATATCCACAAATTGTGCCTCCCTAACTGACTGTAAGAGTTGGGGAGTGACTTTAATTTACTAAAGGTATCTTCCTACATCGTCATCCGTGAGAGATATAAACATCGCGTCTTGCTTCTCTCATTCCTCACTCAATAGCAGTAAAATATATCTCTTGATGAGAACGTCTACCACCGCGTTCTCCTTAATAGGAGTATAGATAATAACATATTCTTTTTCATGGAGGAACACATGCCATTTTCATTATCTCAACTACTAAATATTCTATAAAAAATCTCCCATGAACTAAAAAGGATACCACATTTATCTGATTTATGTGATCATCAACGCTTTGGTAACAGGTTCTCATTCTCCACGACCACATTGTTAATGTTCTCGTAATACACACATAACCTAGGTCACTAGTTTTTACTTGGAACTTCCTCTACAAGTCCCTAACCTACATCCCCTACTTGTGGAGCTCTAAAAATTCCCTATGATATAATGATGCTGATATTGGTTCCATATCGGCGAGTACAATGATATATAATTCCCTCCCCCTATGGGGAGTTAATCCTGGAAACATAATCTGAAAGGAAGTTCTTGCACTTAACCTCAAATGTTGGTAATTGAACCCAAAATACATTGCTACCACAAGGGTAATGCTATCCAACTCAATAGTGATCAGTTTCACCCTTCTATGCATGAGTTAATTCCATGCTCCCTGGGATTCCATTTTCTTCGACCAAGGAAAACCCCATTTCAGTGTTGTGGATATACTGCATCTATTTTTCCTACAATATCCATTCAAGTCCTGAATTGTGGACGAAGATTCCATTCCCAAACCAACATCATAAGGCCTAGATGCTACCACTAAGAGGTTCCAAAAACAACCCTTGCCTCAAGGGTCAGATCACAACATATTAATTAGTGGGATTATCGATTTTCATCTCTTAGTTATCTCCAAACATAAAGGTCAATTCAAATGTTTAACCAGAAACTATGGGACTTGAATTTGATTCATGATAAGAAGGAATTTTTAGTACCGATTTATTTTAATATGGAAAATATTTGTATACATTGATCATTCCACGAATCATTCCAAGGTCCCTTGGATCGTACTCATTGACTCCATGCTGTTACTCTCTACTTCTATCCTTATTCTCCTCTAACCTAGTGGGGACACTATTGGGATTGGGTTGTAACATGTCAAAAGGTATACCACCTCTTGTTGATATACTTGATCTACATTCACTTCTGAATCCATAAAGATTCATCAATATCAATAACATCATATTTTCAAAACATTTTACATGTCCATGTCTCTGAGACTAAAATTGGTTTCCTACTCTCCCACTAATAACAGTCAATATATACTCTGATCGAAAAAATAATACTAAACCACAAGCGATCTAACTAGCACCATACCAATAAAAGGAATTAATTCAGGAAAGTACAGAACCATATGTCCCTTAACCCATCTCAATTAGAGGTACGATCCCAGAATTACTGGTCATATTATATTCATCGAGTACATGATATTTTAGGTACACCTTGATGAATACTTAGATACTGACATGTCATCAAACAATGTCATAGAATATCATCGGAACATATACAACTAATTCTTTTTTTGTGAAGATAACACTTCTCGATAAAAGGTTCTCATGATATTTCCATGTAAAATTCACCTCATCATAAGAAAAATGTTATTTAAACCATTCCATCTCCCTATTGAGCCATGTAGAAGGCTTAATGACATGACCATCATCATATCTAACACAATTAAGGCTACATGGAAACTCTATCAGCAACCAAGAAATACCTTAGCCGCCTATGAGTCAATCTCACCTCTATTCCTAAGGGGTATTTGTCACTAAAAATCATGTAAGTATGTGATCCTATATGTTTATTTTACCTATATCACCAGTAGTTACTAATGACAAAATAACAATGGTATTCCTGGGACATGACCTGAATGTACCTTCTCGGAAAATGGTCCTTCTACGGAACCCTGATCACTATGTGAAACATCCTCATGGTCACGAACTACAATCTAGGCTAGTAGTATATGTGAAGGCATTTTTAAATGGAATCATGATCAACCATAGTAAAAAATTATACTTGGTGAGCTCAATATTATTCAAAATAACATAAGGAGACAATTATAAAACCATTGTTTTCATGTATTTCACTGATATAAGAATTCAACATCCTAGTGTATGGATAAATCAAACACCACACCAAAACTGGAATCCCCGAATCTAAATGTGAAATACGGAATAGTTTACAATGTTTACCCAAAAAGAAACACAAACTCTAAGACATCATAGTAAGACTAACCACCCTCTAATACCACGTTTTCATGACCCATCCTTCAATGCATCTGTCCAGACTACCCCAAGTCTACCTCCAAATGTCTAGGGGCCGACTACTAGTACTGAAGCCTTCAACCTACATGTTGTAGACATTTTCCAGAGTAAATTTACATAGAAACACACCCAACCATGTCCCACTAACTATAATGGAAACACATATTAGTAAAAAAATCTTGGTCCAAGTACAACTAATACAGATGGGCCTAAATAAAAACCCAAAAAATGAACCGAAAACAACAAAGTACAAATAAAATACTATGATGGTCGTCCACGAAAGACCCCACCTAATCTTGTGAGTTGTGTAGCTATTGGAAGTCAAAATAGAAAAACTTGTCGAATCTATCCTACCATTCCCCAACTGGTTCTCGACCACCATGTCCATTGTTTTACCGTCCTTAACATCTGTCTCCCTGACCACCAATGGGTTCTCGTCCACCAATATCTCTATCGAAATGTCCATTGTCTTCACTAGACACAACATGTGTAGGAAATGGCCGTGCATGGGTGAGTATCAATGTTCTCAGTAGAGAACCCCAAAAAATCAACACATCATTCCTCAAAGCTAATCATGATGCACAAGATAACTCAAATTAGTTATACTTTTAGGCTATTGATAGAAGTATCATCCATCACATCATCAAACAACTCGGCTGCTAGTGAAGTCCACCACTATCGAGTATAGTGGGAATGCTAAGTCACATAAGAGTGCTTCTCACTAACCTTGGACTGCTTTGGTACACCTCTTCATAGTGTATCGTGGGCCTTTAATGTCTTATATATGTGCTTCCAACTAATATTTACCAACTGAGGCACTCCTCCTCATCGCGTACAATGGGCTTGAAAAGTCACACAGATGTGATTTACATCATGGATGTTAAAATTCACATAATAGTGCTTCCCAATAGACCATGGTAAGTCATAATGTGTCAAAAGTTAGAAATTCCCATGTCACAGCAAACCATAGGGTTCCATACGTAGCACACATGGGGGAACTACTTCTCAAGTAATTTGTCACATCTCAACATCCATAAAATTCTTCTCAAGGCATTCTGAAAATCTAACTCCTCGAGAGGGTCCCAACACGGCAAATGAATCATCAACTGGAATCCTAGTTTGGGAGTTATTAGTGTTTTAGTAAATAGTGGTCGGTTCGGCCTGGTTCTCGTGCGACCCAGTCGGACTGACCCGACGAACCCGTCCTGGGAGTGCCATGTAAAATAGTTTAATTCGTCCGACTCAACATAACCCGGTTCGTGTCTGGGTCATTCTGGTCTTGCCTGGCCAGTGGTCCAGGCCCAAGGGGACACGCTGGGCACGCCTAGTTTGGCCGATGGTCCAGTCTGCCAGTCTAACCAGTGACCTGGTCTAGTCCATCCCAGTATGAAGGGTGCTGGTCTTGCATGTCGGTGTGAATCCAGCCCAACGACGCAGGTCCAGCTAGCTGGGAACGTGACAGGCCAGGGGGTTGTGTGTATGATCCAAAAGTGTTGTTCCACCCTTCTGGTCGTGGGAATGGCCCAGCCCGGTGGATTGGGACATGTCCAACCATCTTGGGGGTGTGACTGGTGGGGTGTTATTGGGACACTTTAGCTTGGAAGTTGTATTCTATTTCTTGTCACCCGTACACATGGGGATCCTCCATCAGCACTCTGGCGATGACCAATCGCAAGCCACCCGGGTGTCCTGGATGCCAGTCACCCATCCATGCGGCGCCCGCCTGGCATCACATTACTCTGCTATCACAACATGCCACTATCCTTCAAATGTGACCTCCACCACTGGCAGCTTCCACCAGCAATGGTGTGCCGACAGTCTCTTCTGCGGGCCACAGGAAATACACCGATGGACTATATTCCGACCTATATGTTTCTATCGGCCTACTAGGTTACAAGCATCCTACCATGTCCCCATATTCCTCTTGCTTCCACATTGAGGATACAACCACAATGAACACACAAAATAGAGGTACTAGGGCCTTGTTTGTGTCAGCCTTCTCCCACCTTGTTATATGATTATTAACATATCATGCATTGGGAATCTAATTAAATCAACAAATGACAAACTCAACTCTCAGATAACAAAAATCCCAAAATAATTTTACCCTCCCACATAAACACATGATTGCGGGATAAACCTGTCTGTGGATTGATCCACGTTTATCATTTTTATAATAAGAATGGGAAATGACTTTTTCAAATTAAACCCCTACCACTATGAAATTCGTCGGTGAAACAGTACATCCTCGGGGTTTTATGATGTAAAAATATATAATATTCAGATAAATCTATTTATTTGGAAAGATATGATTTTTCTCAAAAGAACCTCTTTTTATGTTATTTGAAAAAAATAGGAAAATTTAATTTGGAATCATTTAGATTTTTTATTTGATAAAATAATTCTCATTTTCAATTTGTTTATTTAGATACTTTCATAGTATGAACTTTTGGGATTTTTTTTATAACTTCATTTATTGATGTATAGTGGTAGATTCGGAATTTTAATTGAAAACTGATATTCGATATAATTATTTAATATTTAAATATTTTATTTTAACATGGTTTTAATGAATACTTAGTTAAAATATACATTATGTAATCCAAATTATGTAATTTAAAAAATCTCACTTTGATGTTCTATATTAAAAAATTTGAAACGTTCAATAATTTTTATCTTTTAACACTAGTGGAAAAAACATTTCACATGTCTGTATATTTCACGTTGGATCTATATTAACGATATGTAAAGCAGTAAAAATCAATTTATCACATTTTTTATTGTATAACCGACGTGATAAATTGATGAGAATGACTTTTTACATCAGTTTTTTATATCTTACCTAATAAAAAATGAGATTAGATTTATTGCATCAGTTCGTTTATAACCAATATGATCTATCGAATCTTGGTGCGTTATCACATTGGTTATAAAATAACCAACATCAAAAATAAAATATTGGCAAATAATCATGTCGGTTATGATGCCGGAAGGTTTTCTCGCAATAATATGACCAAAATAACTTCACACCCTTATTTTTTAATACATTTAATAGTTATTATAAGTTTGAGATGTCCTTTATAAAATTCTTGTATTATCCATTTGTCATCATGAAACATTTTATGTCAGCGTAGATATTAGTTTTTTCTAATAAAACTACTTCTCTTACATTTTCTAGAACCATATATACTCCTATCATTGAGATAGTGTGACTTTGGATGTGAATATAACCCATATATATGTTTCACACTTTATGATTACAACATAAAATAATCTCTCTGAATTTTTTCAGAATGATTTGAGGATTGTTGGAATATTTGTGTCAATTTTGATGATACACCATGATATTGTCCATGAAAACCACCACATAAATATCCAGGTTAGGATGGAACACTCGTTTCATTAGTGAAATTAAGACTAATGGCATATTCATTAAGGCGAACAACATAATTAGATAATCATTTGAAACTTACCTGCTATGAATGTTTTTTGGAATTATGTATACAGGTCTAACACACACCAGGTGAAATCTGGACCTCTAATAGATCTTCGAGAATACTCAATCTTCTTACAGCTGATCAAATAGTTCATCTATCCATAACAAGTGATATAATGTTTTAAATGTATTCTGTTTCAATTTCTGATAATACATGTATATTATGAGAGTTTAATCTTCCTTTTATGACAAAAGGACCAGCAATCCCCTCATAAAATACTGGTTCTGATAATCCCATCTTCCTCTAAAATCCTATACCTACCTCTTGAGCTCTTGCAACATAGTTGTAGTCTTCTTGTATGGAGGAATGGATATTGGTGTAGCTCATAGAAGTACCATGATGGAAAACTCCACACCTATATTAAGAGGTTACCCAATAATGTCATTGGGAATCATTTCCCTAAATTACTCAACCAATAGAGGTAAGTCATCCTAACAATCTCCCTGATCACAAGGAAAAAACAATAAATATGGGTTGTCATCCCACCAATCCCATGATTCATTGGTCTATTTCAACATTATTGGAAATCACATTCACCCTTTTTAATAAACACTTAACTCTCTGTTCATGTGAAATAAACCCTCGGTAGATAGCAGTCAACGTACACATGATAATATATGAGCCAATTAAGCCCATGAATGACATGAAACCCTATCATCATGAGGACATAAAGATCCAAATGAAGTGAAACCCTCCAAAAATAATAGGAAACTGAAAAAATTGTGTCAGATTAACCATTATGAAACCCAAAATTAAATGTAGTGTCAGAACAACCTTATGAAAGAACACCCTATGTCCCAAAAATTTAAACCACATGTGATGAGTTATGAACTATGAGGTGATCTTGTATCGAATATTTAATATACAGTAGTAGAAGCTATTGATATCTTACCTCACATTCAAGACGGTCCAAGATCCTACTAATATTGGTTCTATTGCATTACACAAGTATGGCATGTATCCCACTGTAGTGACCCTTCATCTCTACCCTAAGCTAATCCACCCTGATGTCTCTAAGTACCCAGTGTCTAGATACCACAACCCTGTCCACCACAACCCTGTCCAGACCATATTTGACAACTCAAGCTCCATGTATGATGTGGATCTAAGGAAAATAATCTACATCCGTACATTGTAAATGACCCCCTACCACTCGCGACTTGAGGGAAGGGCATGAAAAACCGCAACATGTGCCCCATCCTACCACAATCTCTCCACTCGACTAGGGTTTAGACACTCAGAATTTTTACAAGGCCATAATTACCACACCTATGTAAATATTAGAAGCTATATGCATTAAATTATAGACTAGAACTAATGTCAACGAAGACTCAAAAAGACACTACCATTTAGAAGATGTTGATCCACTAGGGATAGAAACAACACTCCCATGTTCTGAAACCCCTTCTTCCCTCAGGTTCTGCTCTTTGTTTTTCACCTTTCAAACAATCTCAATGATAAAAGGTAACCTGAACACGTTGAGTTGAAATTTTATATCATATATGATTCTGTCTTTAAGGAATCTCACCACTGATAGATCATCAATAATATACATCATTTAAGAACACTACATATCTAAAAATCCTGACGAGTATTCCATAACTATATTATTTATCCCATATGTGTAGTTCACTATCCCACTCTATACTATGATTCTTAGGGTAAATGTAGTGAAAAAAGAAGGTTTGGAATTCATCCCAACCGATATTATGTATCCCATCTGTCTAGTTCAAAATTCCACACCAGCGTTTGGACACCCAACATAGTATGAATGTCATGAGATTTACCCTATACTCTCGAGGTGTTTCCAGTTGCTCAAAAATTTCTAATGTGGACTATAGCCACAACTCTGAAGTATGTGGTCCATTATCCCTTAAAAACATAAGAGGATTTTTATGTTGAAATACATGTGTCCGATCAACCATATTGAAGGCTCATTGCAGTGCTCCCTAGATTTTTTTTCATATATAAAAAGAAACCCTCCCAGAAATATGCCTCATATGATATGTCTAGTATATCATATGTTTCATGCATCTGGCACTATAGTATGATATGTTAGTAGCCTGTCTCCCACCATCTCTGATATATGGTCATCATCTCCCTCGCATTATACCACAATAGGTTATCATAGTGGAAGTACTCTACAATTCCAAATTCATGACTCTTGAATGAACAACATAAAAGCACAGAAATCAAAATCACCTGATAGGTCAAAATCCACTTAGATACATGGTCAAACCCACAACATGCTCCTAAATCCAGGAGTGTATTAAGAACAACTATAAAAACATTATAAACAATGCCACTTTCACTCTTATGTGTAGACTAATGTTCACTGTTTGGAAAAATAATACACCCACTAAAGAGTAATTTTGAGGCCTCTATATGTATTTATCATGGTTTGTAATACTATTCAGAAGGAGGATCACAATCATTTTTTCACGTATACAATTTTTAGAGGTGGGATCGCAAATGGTTTTTCCATAGTATGTAAAAATGTTTCAAGAACCATATGGTATTGGAGCATTGTTCAAAGACTAGGACAATGTTGATCATAATATAGGTGAGAACCAATCCATTTCCTCCTCATGGTCTAAATCTAGTACAGTCATATGATATCTATTTCTTGACCTATATGTGGTGTTTGATGCATATCAGTAAGACTAAAAATCCTCTATCATATACACTAATTTTCTCAATCTTTATGAATTTTTATATCCAAGTGACTTGATTTACCCATTATTATAGGCATTCATCTAAAATCACAATTTCATCAAAATCGACCTACGTTAGAAACTTTGATTAGAAGTGTGGGCTTGGAAAAGCCTAATAAACGTGGTTCTCTTCTTTAATTTTGAATTCACATGTATTTTAGGGTTTCACCTATGTGTGTTTTATTAAGATGATAGATAATGTCTTTTTTGGAATTCATGTTTTTCTATAATTAATTAATGGGAACCATAGGATGTTTCTTTGGGCACACTCTTAAATTATAAAAATTCTTTATGCCTATTAATAGGTTTTAGACCATTTGATGATTATTCCAGTGTGATGTTTAATTTTTTTCATTACCTAATTTAATTATATTATAGTAATTAGTGCCACATGAATTTGATAGACTCGACCTAATGATTGAGAAGAATTAAACGTTCTGTACTGAGGAAATGTGACCATAAGGCTACATCATATGATCATGTGATATTGGATGGAAAAGAACATCAATGTGAGAGACATGGCCCAAGGGGAATGTGTTGAATAAATGATAAAAGATTATTTATTATTGGTGATTTTCAATCACATATGTTGGAAAATGTATCATTTGGAGTTATGTGATGGTATTATGAGATTGATTTTGAGGTGGTATTGACTACTTATGTGGGTAAGGGCCTATGTTAGTTTCATCATAGATTGACTGTAGAAGGTTCATTTTGTACGAAGACAGAATGATGGTGATGAGCCAATAGATGAATGTAATTAATTCATTAGTTGTGGGGATGAGGCTCATCTTAATTGAGGTTGATGTCCATGGATCATTTTTAATGAAAGAATTTCTCATTCCTCCAGACATTTTCTATTGATACAATACTATTAACACTTGGATGACATGAATCACTATTCCTTAGGATGTAAGGCTTTGAGCCGATTGCTGCTTTCAAGTGGGGTTATGAGGGAATCTATTTTTTTTACATCGGTGTGCCTTTTATACATCAGTGAAATTACTTTGACTTGAGGTGTCGATTGGGACATAGTGTTGAGTGACATTGATAGAGGTGGAACATGAGGGTTTACATGGACAAAGTTATTTCAGTGGTTTTCATAGAATTAGTCGAAGGATAATCTCCAATACAATGTATCGTTGATGAGATAAGAATGTAAACTTATTCCTTTCAATTATTGAGTACAATGGGAGAATATTATTTTTATTTTTGTTCATTTTGTGTTTTATTTATTTTTAGAATAACCATTTTTTATAACTGATGTGATATTGGAAGATGTTAATGGGGGCATACGAGATTTAATCTCACACTATACACGGTCCCATTATGATGCATGCATATTTAATAAATTTTTTATTAGGTAGGGGTTTAGGCAATGGAGTTGGACCTTAGTATTGTACTTTTTAGCATTGGGTGAAGAGAAAAAGACCATGAGGTTATTTTTGTAGTGGTATTTTCTCCTCTATTTATATTGTGTATCATCTTGGTTATATGTATGTATATATCATACTCATTCATTGGAGACCCTCTAAATTATTAATATGTTTGATTCATTTAGAAATACTTTTATAGATAAAAATTATATCGATGGAATGTTTTATTATTCTATAAATTTTAATATATCCTTCCATTATTGAATGATATTTAATGTTGTATTCCATGGTACGGTTACTAGTCTAATGATTTTTATACTTTTCCTTCCACAACATAATATATATTTACTAGGAAACATTTAATATCACCACCAGAGGGTATAGTCTTTCCACTATAACCAATTTAAACAATTGTTTCTAGTAATCATGTTTTGGAATATGGGGAGTCATGCGTAAGGCTCGTGGCACATGGCCTAAAGCATTGTTATAGTTGAAAAATGGTACGAAGCCCTAGTGAAATGTTATTTCAATATCTGGAAGTATTTTTCATATTGTTTAAAAGATAAATTCAATATATTTTTTATAGAGACTTAATATTTAAATACATGTATATAACATTAATATATAATAATATTTAGTATATTGATAAAATACATTATTGGGGACTGTAATGGTTTTTCTCTTTGGAAGCAAGGAAAAGAATCTCATATCCTTGTGAAATGCCTTCAACATCTCCCATTAATATATAAAACTTTAGTAATTATACAAAAAACTTATTTCATCATAACCATGATAAAATAAAACATAATAAAGGGGTGATATGATATGCGCAATAAGGTTAAATAATGAAAATGAAAAATCTTAACATGAACAAAAGGGTATAGAACATGTGAATAAAATTTGAGATCATAACATTGATACAAGAGATCATAATAATGATAGAATGTAATAAGACATGAAAAATATAGAAATAATGAACATAATAATTGAAATAATAACTTTGGAATTTAATAGAAAATGATTGAAAAAATATAATCTAATAGAAACCCTATACCTTGGAGGCCTATAAAGACCTTTGTAACATATTAGGATTTGGATAATCATTATTGTAACATTTATGGGAATGGAATTCCCATCTATTTACTCTATTGTTTTGGGATTCAGATGTCCTACAATGTACCCCAGTAATCCATGATTTTTGTTCCCTAACATTTACCCTCTTTTTTCATGATTTTTATTTCCTCATATATACCCTCTTGTTTCAAGCATGTGATGTTCTCCCGTGTAAAATCTTGTATAAGGACCGGGATGTTCTCTGGCATAACATATTGTTCTGGGAATGAGATGTTCTCTCATGTAACCTTGGATCCCATTAAACATTTATCAATACTCAATGAGATGGAATGAGATATAGTACTGACCCATCATAGAATGAAATCATATATGCATGGTTAACAAGAAATTCATCATATCATGACCCGTAAAAAGAGATGGGTTCTATGAAATCATAACCCATGAAATGAAACGGGTATCATTACCATTTTATCACATCATAACCTATAAAAAATTTTATGGTTTCATAATAATTTTATAAAAGCATTATCCTTGAAAGGAATCTAGTTTTAGAATCATATAACACATAGAAAATAATTTGACTTAATAAACATATAACTAGGGGAAGATTAAATATTTAAAAAACACATAACTTTTTTAAGAGAATAATGTTTCTTAATGACCATGAAATTTAGAATAATCACATGATTTTCTATCAGACTCAAAGTTACCACATTTCTTTGTTGTCCCCTCCATTATCTAAAAATAGGAATTATATTTTTATAATTACTTATCATAAGAGAAAAGCACATAGTTATAAAAATATTTACTTATGAAGTGTCTATATCATGATATCATCATTAATATAGAAAATTTGGGATTATTATATTTTATATAATGACAAATTATATGTAAATCCATCATGATGGTCTATGATGTGTTTCTGAATTCCAAATAAAATCCCCCATGAGTGTCAATCCTTGTGTGCAGTAAGTTGCATTTTCATGTAACTGATAACCCTATGTTTGGCTTGGAACGTCTTGTCATAGATTTTACCACTATGTATATTTTTTCAAAGGCAATTCAACTTTTATTATTCTGATAGGGATTCATTCATGGAAACAACTCATTATATCATTTAACAAAAAAATAAATGACATTTTCCTTAATGAGGAATCATCCTTATATATATAATTATAGATATCAATATACATATTATTTCAAATATAAATAGATATGAAACTAATGTTTTCTAATAATTTTTTACAAATGATGAAATTGAAATTCCTTTGATACCTGCTACAAAAACATAGGCATAACATATATGGATATTCTTCATTTTAAAACAATATTTAGAACATTGAAAAATACATGATCTAGGACCATAATTGTTTAGTTGCATTTAAATCATGGAAACCAAACCTTCTATCATAGTGAAGGATATTCCACATATCCCAAAAATAACTAGAATATAATAAATTCTACCAAAAAACAATTATTCATAACCAAGAGAAAGGAAACATGGGAAACGGCTCAACTCAAATTCACAAAAAACTTAAATAAAGAAAATGGGTAATAATATCATGAACAAAAGGTTATGGTAGATGAGAAAATCCTTTCATGATAATACCATGCATATTATAGAACATAATAATGATTGAATGATGATAATACATGAAACACATGGAAAAAATGAACATAATCTAGGAATGAATAACATATGAATAAAACATGGAACTGTGTCTTACACAAAAGCATGTGAACAAACCCATCCCAAGGTGGCCTAATAATTCCCTTATAACATGTTAAGATTGGTCTAATCACTCATGAACCTACATTGTTATTGGTATACCCTCTCATTTAACCTCATTTTTGTTCTAGGGATGTCCTTTAATGTACTATCTTGTTTCGGGCTTGGGGGTCCTTCTACTTACCCTCTTCTTTCGGGGTTCGGATTTCATCCAATTTCACCTCTAATTTCAATCTTGGGTCATTATTCTATATAACTAATTATTTTAAATTTGGGATGTTCTCTTGTGTACACTCTTGTTTTAAGATTGTGATGTCCTCCCATGTCTAATTTTATCACATAACATATTTATCATTACCAATTCATTTGGTGGAGATATAAGTCTCACTCATCTCATAATGAAATAATATATGGAAATTCCCTAAAACATTCATTATATCCTGATGTATGAAAATATTTGGTTTATATCAAATTATAACCTACCAAATGAAATTGGTATTATTAACATTTTATGACATCAGAAAATATGGAAAACATATAGGTTTCATTATCATTTAACCACTTTATATCCCTTGAAAATAATTCTATTTCAAAAGAATATAAAATGTGGTAAGTAAATGTATATCATAAACATATAAATTGTGAAACTAAAACTAATTTCATAAAAGTATAACCTATGGAAGAGAAACAAGATTCATAAAAAAAAAGAAATTAAGAGTAACATATTCATAGAAAAGTTATGAATCGATCCATTAAATCATATTTTAGAGGGGCATTATTAATAATAATAGATTCTTTCCAAGATTAAAAATAACTTATAATGATATTTTGAATTTATTTCTTGAGGTACATATTCCTTCTTCATTGTAGAATCCATTTTAATGCATAAATCCATTTGGAAAAAAATTCCTATAAAATAACATTAAATATAATAGAAAAGGATTGTAATAATTATGATAAGTTTTTCCATGAAAACCTATAAAATAAGCTTCAATATATTTTAAAACCCTTTTTCATTGATAACATTTTGAAATCATATAAGGAAACATGTAAAGGATTCAAAAACATTTTCAAATGATAATATGTAGAACAATCCTCAAAATGGTTTTTATTTATTTTACATGAACACATATGAATGATTCTTTTATTTTTTTAAATAAATTTTACATGAAAGTAGATGAATGAAGCTTGAAATTTATTAGAATTAATATTTCGTTGAAAATAATTTTAAAGCATATTATTTTGTATTGAAAACATTATGAAAACCATTTCATTTAAAATAACATTGAAAACATATTATGAAATATTTTAAATCCATTAAGGAAATTTTAAAATAAATATTATTTGAAAATTATAATCAATGATCATTTGAAAAAAAAATCAAAAACATTTTTGAAAACATGATCTTGTAAAAAAAGATATTTCTGGCCAAAGAGAGAGATATAATAATATTTTCCTTAAAAATTATTAATAAAAATACTAAATACAAACTTGTTGAAGAATGGTACTAATACATCGATATATCATTGATAACCACTAGATAAGTAAAATAATGTTTATTATTGAGAGATGGAAAATATTTTTTCATCAAAATAATAATATTTAATAACAATCATGAAAAGAGATTAGATTGTTTCAATATACTCTTACGATGTGTTTACATGGGATCATAATCATCATGTAAGAAAATTAAATTAAATAAATAATATAATATCATTAAAATGAATATATTGATGATATAACATGTAAATTATAAAAATATACAACTTGTTAATAACATATGATCTTAACAAAACCTATGCCTCAAAGAAGACCATTTGAGAAAATGATAATTTACCTACACGGTATCTCATGAAACATTAACTCCATGAAATAATGATCACACAATGTGTATTAAATTACCCATAAATATAATTATAAGATACATATAATTTATTAATATGTAGTACATTTATACATAAAATAAGTTATTGGTGAATAAAGAAAAATCGAATAGAAATAAAAATTTAGATGAAATCCCCTTAGCATGTGTAATGACTTTCGTCATATGCAATAAAAAAACAATATTAAAAATTTAAAATTATTATACATGTTTTTTAAAATAATATTATTATATCTAATACCATATAGAGTTTTATAATGACCTTATATTACCCTCTTATTTTCAGTCATATGATAAGGTTTCACTTTCGATATTATTTTCTTATTTATTCCCTTATATAGTAAATTTTTATATCTTTGGTATTTATATATAATATAATTAACTAAAGATTATATATGAGGATATAAATATCATGTATATACAGAATAAGTTTATTATAGTAATCTATATAAAATTTAATTATGGAATAGAATACACCGTTTAGGGTAATGGTAGGTTGTATGTACGCAAGAACATTATTTCCATTTAATTGGTTTGTTGATTGAATGAAAGTAAAAGAAATAAATTTATATATATGTATATATATATATCATTATTAAATAAGATTTATAATTTAATATACATCCTACATATTGACAAAAAAAATACTTAATACAGTCCATGTGGTGTAGAAATGAACCATATCACTTTGCGGGGGGGGGGGGGGGGGGGGGGTGGACGTCCACACCTCCTAAAATAAATTATCGTATTAAAAAACTGGAAACTAAAAAACTATATGTGTTGGATAAAAGAAATAAGACAAATAAATACATATTAAATTTATTATATTAAATATATAAATATATTTTTTATCATAATTTCCACCATGGTCGGTGGTATTGGAAAAATTTGCAATCATCATTTCGTGTGGTTGTAGTTTCCCGTATATAGTAACAATATGATTGTTACCAATTAGATGGATGTGTGTGTAAGTAATGTTTGTATAATATCAATTAAAAATTATCATAATATGATTTATAATTATTTTTTACATAATAATATAATAAAAATATTTGGATGGGTTTGAGAAGGAAAATAAAATAATGGACATGAGAGAAGAGGTTTCCTCTTAATCGTTTAACTCCTTTTGGATTGTGACTAAAGGATTGCATTGATTAACTTCATCCCAAAAGAATGGTTATATGAGTAATGGATGGATTTTTTGAAGTGTATTTTTAATATAATATCTGAATAAAAATGTTTTATAGTGGCGAAGAAGGGGGATAAGTGGTGGAATTTTATAGGGAATGAAAATGACTCAATTGGAATTTTTGAAATCATGTTAGGTGTACAACCTTTATTACCTATAAAAATTCATGCCAAACCTTCTAAATAAATAATATAACTTTTATTATTTAATAATTCCTATAATATGTGTTATGGAAATGTTTCTCGGTCATTTGGGCCCCTAATATTGATATATAATTCCTTATTAAATATAATTTGACTTCATTTGATTTAAATATTTTTAATCACTATTATTAATATTTTTTGTAAAATAAATAAGTTAATAATATTATATTCAAAATTTATTATGTATTATAATGGTTCATGTTGATATCAATATAACATTCATAAATGCCGTGAAATTAATATTATTGTTAGTCCCACATACGGGAAGAAATAAATGGTTTTTAAGGTACAAAAATCACCAATAGTTTGTGTTGTTTTTATATTAACGTTCAATTAGAAATTAATTATAATTACCAAAATTTTGGTGGTATTTATATAATTTATATAATATATAAATAGGAAATATACTGAATATTTTTGAAAATAATAATTATTTAAATGAAAAGGCAGTTATTAACAAAATCCCCATATTTTAACCTATCCATAAAAAATGATGTATCTCAACTAAAATATAAAAACTTCACCCTAATGTAAATATTAATTTATGAATAAAAATAATGATTATATTATAAAATTAAATTTATAATTTTTTCACATTATTAATATTTGTTTATTCGAGAAAAATGTATTTTTAATCCTTAAAGGACTTTACCAAAAATCCAATATTTCATTAACAATTTGATTTATCTGTACAAAATATTATAAATTATTTTTCGATATAATTTATTCGATTTCAAATAACTATGTTTAATTTATAGGTTGTCATTACCTTGTCTAAGTAATTACAATAATTAAATTATGTTTCGTAGAAACATCGGTGTTGCGGGTAGCGCAAGCCAAGAAAATATTTCATGTAGAACAAGTCCTGGTGGTAATGCGGGTAGTGAAATCCAAGACAATAATTTATTAAAAAAATATTTTACTCGGTGTTTAAATATATATATATATATATATACATCTATTTACAATTTCAGGTTAGATGAAAAATATGAAAAATATATATTTATGCAAAAAAAAATCAATTAAAAAAAACTTGTGGTGTTTAATTATTAAGTATTATCCATAATATAGTACCTTCGAAGTACACATGAAAAAATATTTTTCAAAATATAGCTTATATGCTCAGTTGATGCCCCTCATTTATCATAAATACTAGGTAATCAAGGAATAATATATATGTTTGGTGATTCCCATTAAATATCATTAGTGAATGGATTTATATAACATTTAATAAAATGAATAGGGAGGGAATCAACCAATGTAGATCCTCCAATTAAATTATTAGGGTACCACATTTGGTTACATAGGATTCCAAACTGTCACTAATATTATGATATAAACATCATGAAAGTGTTTTTTTCCTTAAAATAGGTATCCATTGATTTCATCTGTCAATGTTGACATCAGATGATAAATGTTTATTTATTATTATTATCAATTACTTTATTAATGATTCATGGACTTTTTCAAGATTTTGGATCCATGTATTCTTGAGTTTGAATTATCTTATGTTACACTCTGGACATTGATTATGTGATCATGCCCTTATTTCCATATTATTACCCGTTATTAATTTGAGTTGTATATATTAATGTTTACCGTATTGAGAATTTGTTCATATCCTACTGATGTAAGTAATATTTATAATAATACCTTTACCCATGTTTCGATGATCATTTTTTAGAATTTTATAGCCAATATTGTTTTCTAGATGTAAAAAACATAGTATATGAAAATGTATATATCTATATACTAGTTGTGTATGTATTCATGTTTTCATGACACAATTCATCACTATTTTCTTAATCATTAATAAAAATTCGTTGTATATTTATTTGATCCATTAATTTCTTTTGATTATATTTATTTTTTATGGAAAAACATGGCCAATCTTATGTGTCTGAAATCTAAATATATAATATTTTTTATTTTAGAACCAGATTTAGGATTGTGTGTTTGGGAATGATATAATAACATATAAATATATATAAATCCTCAAAAAATTTGTTGTATGTCTATATAATTATGGTCCCACCAATCAGATAACATGTTGTGCTAATTGAGGATGCTTCTACTCAATATGTTATATCTCATGAGTTGAAAACAATTACCAATGCATTAAAGGGGTATAAAATTGCAGTTCTAGTTTTAAAATTAATAAAAAATATAATATAATCTTGATATGTAATGAAAATACAAGCTATGTAAATCATAAGAATGAAAAATTTCATGATAAGGTTTTTGGTTTTATAATTATGATTCAATGAAGGGTAAATCATTTGGTGTTACAAGAGAATGAGGGGTTTAATAAATTTCTACATTTATAATTCAATAATGGAATATTTATATTAATCATGTAAAATATAAAAAATAATAAATCTATGAATGAACTAAATAATTTTAAATAAAATTGAAACCCATCGATGTTATATTATAAAATAATAGAGTATTTTCCTAATGAAGGAAAAATATTAGAATTTCATAAAAACAGAATTGATCGAAGATGGTAATCTATTATTTAATGATGGATTGAAAAATATATTCATGGATTAAAATAAATATTTGGGTTATTACAGACATGAATCATAAAATAGAAATTTCGACTTAAAACTGGATTATTTTAACATGAGAATTTTAAAGAGAACTAAAAACATATACAACTCCACAATAAAATTGATATTTTAAAATGTGCCAACAAAATGTAATCTAATATATATTAATAGAATAAGATTATTTCTGAACAATATTAATATTAGTTTAAAGATAATGATAATTTATAAATCAGTGGGTTTTTTTAAAAACCAATAGGTGATAAATACATGATATCTATTTATAAATACATTAATTAAATTCAAAAATTGAAAATTGAATGATAAAATTAAATTTTTGAAATATAAAATTATAATTATTAACAACATAGGAGATAAACCAAATTTATCTTCCCAATAAAAAAACGTAAATGAGTGGGGGGATTGGAAATTGTTGTGATTGAGGGAAAACATTTATTTATGTGTGTGTAAATTTTCATCAACATAGATAAAATTTACTAAATCATTTTGACACATTATTTATTTCTATTTAAATCATATGTGATATCTCAATAACTAAATATGGTGAACCATATTGAATGAATAGTTAAACTAATATGGACACACTATTTCTCAGGAAAATGTTTTAATCTATTAAAGAATAATATATTTTAGGGATGGCATCATTCGTAGTCCATAGTTAGGACGATCATAATTGAAAATTATTTTTTCATGCTCTATATAAATTTATGATATTAAAATTTTTATTTCATAATTTACACTATTTTATTGAAAAATAGTTTATAAATAAATTCACACCTCATTATAGGTTGAATGATATAGAATCCCTTACTAATAAAGATACATACTTACAAAACAACATTTAAAGGGTGAATTTATAAAGGTGATTATTAAATACAATTATTGAAAATAATTAATGGTATTATCAATCTAATTATATTAATGTACTCTGTTTAGATTCAATTAGATTAAAAAATCTATGTCATATATAAGGATATTTTTAGATGAATCACATACCTAATGTCCAAATGTGCTCTTTAGTTGCACTTAACTTAATCCCATCATATGTTCTCCCACATGTTACACTATAATAATTCTAGGTTTTTCATTTTGGGGATAAAAATAAGTAAAATCCACATGGAGGGTGTTAAGGAAAGAGTAGTGCATTGTTTTGGTTGAGCGAGAGAACTATAATGACAGGTGAAATAGGTAGATGGTGTACTCTATTTATATGTGACGATTATGTCACTTTTGTAAATACTTTTCATTTTTTAATAATTTAAGTAAATAATTGAAGAATAAATCAAAATAAAATATAATAATGGTTTGTGAAAGGAGTCATGATTTTAACCACAAAACCATTATATTTTAATGATGTTTCAACATCTTATAACCATTTTTATTATATTTTAATAAATTACCATATTTAACCCTTACAATAGAAAAGATTTCTACCATTTAAAAAAATATAGTGAAAATAGTAAAAAAATTATTACAAAATATTTTTATAATATTTATTCTGCTTTTTAAATAAATCTTTAATATAAAATATTCACGAGTGTTGGTAATTTAATTTACTATTGGAATATAACATGTAAATAAACTTTATTGAAAAAAGATAATTCTCTATAAAAAATTTAACTACATGATATGATTATCAATGTTTTATATTTTTTAACAAATAAATTTCATTATTATAATGAAATTTTTTTAATTATTATAAATCAATAATGGAGTTAATTTATAGATATTGAACATTTTTATTTTTGGTAAAAATTTAAATATTTTTTAGTGTTAACATAATGATATATAAATAGTGAAAAAAATATTTGGAAAAAATTATTTTTGTTAAATATATTTTTTTTATCATTTAAAAGGATTTATAATTTCAATTTCTTTAATTAATCTTGATTAGAAAAAGAATGACCATTTTTGGAAAAAATTATTATACATCTAATATATTTATTTTATAATAATCCCATTAATTATTCAAAATGATGTACTCAAATGATGAAAATAAAAATTTAATTAATATTATTATATTAAACATATATATTTAATTATAATAAACTTGAAATTAAGAAATTAAATATGTATTAAAAGCCATATTTTTTAAATATATCCTACATTCTAAAATATCAAATATGGTGTTGATAATTAAATATAACACATTAATAATTATTGGGTCACATATAAAATATATATTTCATCATAGAAAAAGGATTCAAATTCAACCGTTTATAGTAATAATTAATATTCTTCATATAATTTATTATAACTATATTGTTTCACAATATCCTTAATAATTAATTATTTTTTAGGAAAAAAATATTTTTTTTATTAATATAGAATGTACTACTACATCTAAATATAATTCTTTTCTCATATTATGTTTTTTATTATATTTTTAAAATTTAAATTAATGTTATAACATATAATGGGAAACTATTTTATATTAAATTAATATATTAAAATGCACATTTTCATTATGCTAAATTTCTTTAAAAAATAATAATGATCTAAATAAAAAATCAATATTAATTTTTAATATAATCATTTCATGATAAAAATAGTTTTTAAATTGAACTACTATTAAAAAATCTATTTTTAAATATAATAATTAATGAAATATATTTTATGAAAATAAGTTTTTACAATATAATAATATAAATTACTATATATCATAGTTAAGATACTTTTATTCATTCGTAAAAATTCAATGGAAAAGTATTAATGGTCTGAAAATAATGTAATTGTTTTCATTGTTTCCAATCATGTAATATATCAATCATATTTTACATAGATAGTGTAAAAATATTTAAAAATATACAATAGATATAGTATCACAAAACATCTTCTAATATAATCGTTACATTAATTTAATAATGATCATGTGGGATTATAAATTCTACAACATGAAGGAATATGGTTTTTTCTATTACAATTTATTGGAACAAATGAATGGGCGTGGTGACTTCCAAGGGGGGGATCAAGGTTGACCCCACTATACAAACTTTTTATCTGTGAAAATTTTAATTATCTATCTTCCACTTCATATTATCAAATTTCATTTAGATATTATGATAATATAATATAATGATAAAATTACCATGTAAACATATAAATATTAAATACATAAAATAATATTGCAGATATACAGATGTTATGTTTTTAACATTTTCCCCTAATGTTGGTGTTAAAAACTTTAAATGTTTTAGATCTATCAATTTAAAAGTTTTAATATATTATTTTTTCCATGAATTTAATGTGGGATAAATAATTGTTATCTTGATGTCAGAATACATCCCTTACATACATATCCTATGGAATTATTATATTTTCTCTGATTAGTCGCAAAATTCAACATGAATATTTCAATATTAAACATCTGGTAGTACATGATATTATTATATCAATATAAATATTTCCAAATTTTTAAATAGATATTTTTATCACATATATTATTTAAAAAATGTACTATGAAAATGGGTCATTTCTAAAACCCTTACTCTAATAAATTATTCTTATTATATAGTAGTGCACCTAATCACTTCAATAATTAATGATCTCCACCAAATATGGTTTACATAAAAACCACATACATGTTTGATATACTCAACTATTTTTATTCCTTAAATATCACTAATTTGAGGTGAATAATACATAGTATCTATTGTAAAATTTTTCTTATTATTCTCCTTTGAATATGTGAATTTGTTTAAATGTATTAGGTTATCTTATTATTTAAATTATTAAATTCTAATTAAGTTATCTATATATATTTATATATATGTAATGGGTACTCAACACTATAAATTAAGAGAATCTATTAGCTCTCATAATTTCTTCTATTATATTATTACAAATGTGGGAGTTTATTCCCAAGAAGTACCTTATACATAATATATGATGTATTTAATTAATTGTTTTTAATATAAACAAATTTCTAAGGACATCATGATTATTATTATTATTCAAATTTAACGTTGTGGTGTAAAAAGTTACATGTCACATTTAATGGCTTTTGTAGTTACCTAATTCAATAAGAACAAAGATGTTCTATGATACGTATCAAAATAATATTTTTTATTTCTGAGTGAATTCATTTGAATTCTCATAAATGATAATTTCTACTAGATATATGATAGGAATAAGATATTAATATTTCTAATCATGATTTTATAACATAGAAATTTTAGTAAAACTACAGTGACATCATTGACCTCTATTATGAAACCCATATTTATATGTTCTATTTTATGTTCATATCTTAATATTTCACTAATTATAATTACACATATTGATTATTTTAAAGGGGAATCATTTGATAAATATATTTATAGTATAGAAACTATGATGAAATATGTTGAAGGTTATATTTGTTATGTTGGGTAAATCACGATAGATAATATATTATGGGATACTATGAGTTATGATTTAGCAATTATATGTTTTAGTGGATGATGATATCATCGATACAATAAAGAGAATGAAAATTTTTGAATAAGATAATAACCATTTATGTTTTCTCGGACTATTTATTTTTTTATAGTCAATGAAAAATAAATTTATAATATATATGATGACATCGTTCCACAACCATATAACCAAAAGATATCTAGATAAGTTTAATTTATAACATATTATATGACAATATAAATTTATTGTCATTGAAATATTTAAATTAAATTTATTAGGGATACTAGCTTGTTTCTAGATTTCACCATAACATTGTATATTTAAATTCAATATTCCACAAAAAATGTGAAATATACGGTAGAAAACTAATGTATTTTAGAAAATATGTTAAATTCTATTTGAACATAACTAATTAAGAAAACTTTATTCCCATATGTGGTTTAATAATTTTTAATGTCTGTGTTAATGTAAATATTAACTCAGTAGTATTTGGAGGTAATATATGGGAGTTTAATATTTAAGAAAAAATTATTCAACATTTAAGTGACTATAAAATTTATTTAATTATGAATAAAACATTGATTTTTATGGTTGGAAACAATATTCATTATTCAATATATGACTAAAATAGAAGAGTTTTCATAGATATAGTTTGTGTGTCCAATAAGACCAAATTTATTAAATTTTAATAAAATAATAATAAATTTTTAATTCAGGATAATGGTATTCATAGTCATCTTGTGTAGTTACTATTATGTAAATAATAAAATTTAAATTCTTATATCACTATTGGGACATCTCTATTAAAATAAATATAAGTTCTTTTGTAAAATGGTTATTATATAATTCATTATTTACTTATTCATATATATATATATATATAACATTTACATCACAAATCATTGTGCTTCACAACAATAATAACCTTCCAAATTCTCGCGTCTTTACAAAGAAATAAAAATAATAATCCATTGAACTTGAGGATATTTGTTAAGTGGTCATAAAAATGATTCTCTTATTGGATTTAATTTACAATTGAATCCTCATAAATAAAGGTGGTACAATAATAAATCATTAACCAATTCATCAATGAGGAATGATATTCACATAATGAAATTTAAATATTAAAAATTAAATAAAAATATATGTGCTGATCTTAGAGTCATGGTCCATATTTCATGTAGATTATTTTATGAATTAAAATTTTAGATATGGTGATATTCATCATTTATATTTCAAATCATTCATCAATGTCAATAATAGATGTCTCTGATTTTACAAAATTGACACAACTATTTCATCTTGATCAATTACATTTTATATAAATTTTCAAAAAATATTTTATAATTTTTTATTATTCATTAATCTGTTGTACCCTTTTAGTAATGGATTTATAGTTTAATCATTTCCTGTTATATTTTTACATTATGATTATTCAACATTTTAATAGGATTCTTTAATGTTTAATATTACCAAAAAAGAGTTATAAAAATATTAAAGTTCAATAGAGATTAAATTTTAATGGTATTGGAAGATATCACTGGTAGATACATCCACAAAACAAATATTTGAAAATCCTAGCCTTGTATATCAGATCAACCAAAATTGACATGTCGTGGGATACATACATGCAATATAATTAAAATACTTATCATTTGAATTAATTGTTTTAAATAAAGTAATGATAGATTCATTGAAACTATGGTTTGTTATGGTGGATTACATGACATATATCTAATATATATTTCATGTTTTATACATAGGTTGATAGTGAAATTCATGGAAATCATGATGTTAGATATAATTCATAAAATATTTTACAAAGGAAACTACACTATAATTTTTTTTTGATGTCATATAGATGGAATATATATCATATAAAACATTAATTATTATGTTGAAAAATATATTTTGAGTAAATTGGAAAAGATCACGAAACATGTTATGTGGAATGTGTAGTGTGTGTCTTTCTAGTGAAACCTACATACTATGGTTTTGGTACACAATTATTTTCCATGTTTATTATCATATATAAACTAAATTTACATTAAATGATTATATACCATTTATAAAAATTTAATAATCACTATATATATACTGAAATTAAATTTTATATTTATTCAATAAGGGAAACATAAAAAATTGAATAACATTTTTGGAGTCTACTATATTGACTAGGTGACATGGTTTTTAGTAATTAAATGATAAATTAAAAAAAAATTATATTATTCTTATTAAAATCACCTTATATAAGGAATATTATTTTTGGTGTCTTCAATACTCATCATACACACATAATGATAATGGAATGAAATAAATAATTATTTAATTATTCAGTTGAATTTAATATATCCTTTTTTACTTAATAATAAATAAAAATTGAGGTGAATGCTATAAATATTAAATTTTCATATTTTTTTCATGTTAATGGATGATCCTAATATTTGGATGATTTGTATTTGGTTACAGTTTCTATTAAATTATAATTATTTCATGGGTTGTAATAATTTTAATAAATTAAATTCGTATCCTCAATTTATACCTTCTTATGATTATGAATGCATGTTATAAATTTTTTTGTTTCTTTTTTATAAACCCATCATACATTCTATTGGATACTCTAAAATGAGTGAGTAAATAATTAGTAATCATCGGAGCTTCATTGTCAGTAGAGGTGGATCATGATTAGATTTGAGGAATAAAAAGGCAGCTGATGAATTAGTGGATAGTTTTAATTCTACTGATTGAACCATGAAATTATTTACGGTATAATTAACATTATTGATATTTTTATTACCAAAAAATTTATAAAAAATATAAAAAATGAAAATGATCATAATTTTGTTCTTGTAAGTTACATATTTATTTATTTAAGGATTGTTTTATGCAAACATTTGTTAAATAAATTAAATATCAAGTGAGATTGAATTAAATTAAATTATATTTTGACTGAAATTTATCTAATTAATTGTCAAGAATATATCTAATATCAATTTAATATTAATATTTCATTTAATATGATTAAATGTGAAATAAGTGTGGAAATAAAAAAATTACAAAACCAATTTTTTTATGGAAATCATTCCATTAAATGAATATTAATTAAATTATAAGTCTTTGTGGTGCGACATATAATGTCTGGAAACATAGATTTACTAATTAATTATATTAATTGTTTTGGGTCATATTAAAAATATAATATATTTACTATAATATAAATTATGTGTTCAATATAATTTTAGAGTGAATAGTGATAGAAATCCAAGTCTAGGTTTTGTGAATTTAGCAGTCCAGAAATTATTTTTTACTATTAATGGTATCATGTGTCAAATATTTTATAAATATACTCCATTATGTTATATAAATTATTTTATTCAATTTATTGGAGTTTATAGATCCTAACTAATAGAATATACTTGTGATTTGATACTATAAATCTAATGATGATGGTTTTTTCATTTTGAAAAAATATATGGACATTAATAAATTAATTTTAGTTTTTATCTTATTTAGAAATAATGATAATATTAAAAAATATGGCTCATATTTTATCTAGAAATACTAAAAACATATGACATCAATTATGTCATTTTCCTCTACAACATAAATTTATACCATATTCATGCGAATATTTTTCATGGTGTAATATATGTTCTCATGCGTCATAATACACAATGAGTGGGAATTATATGTTATGAAAATAAAAGTAACATAAAATTGTAGTGAAGAGGCTTGTGAGGATCATTTATTTTTCTAAATTATGTTATTGGAAGATTCAATAGATGATTGTTATGATTTATTTTTGAATTTATATATATTATTATTTGTTGATCTTTTCTAGTATATTCTAGAGGTGGATATTCATTCATCATAATTTTTTATTATGGATTCATAAGAAAGTGATATTATTAAATTGTAAGTAGTTATGAATATTAATTATTATTAATGTATGGTCGTTCATATATACATTTCATTTATTATTTATTCTATGTTGGGATAAAATTTGAAACCACACCATGAAGACACTAGAATGTATTTCTTATGTGAGGAGAGGAAGCATAATTTAATTGAAATGGTATGGATGATATTTATCGATGTATATAATCATCTAAACAAATTAAAATAGTGGATAAAGAATCTATAATTAATATTCAATTATTTTTTTACTAATGTGGAAGAAAGTTTCTCAAACATGTTTTTGATAGGGAAGAAACTCTTGTTACTGAATATTATTTCAAGTGGATGTGAGGAATTGTTTATGAAATTAACATTAATAAAAGTATAAACAATAGACATTATGATTTTAATTACATAATATACTATAGAAAATAGGTTATATTACCAATAAAACCGACTGAAAAAATAAACAAGGATGAATATCATCCTTTGATTCTAGAAAGTGATATAATATCAAAAAACATTTTAGGAGAATTATTCAGTTTGACATTGTTAATTATCATCATATAAAAGTGATTCAGTAGGAAAAAGCATAATTACATCATGTAAGTGGTTATTTAATATATATAACTACATTAAAGGATCAAAGTAGTGGATAGAGTACAAGAAATATATAGATTGTTTCACTAAATTTGGGGATTTATATTGGTTGATAATAATGATCCACAATTCATGAAAGAGGTTGTTAGAGTATTATAATATAAATGATGTAATGATGAAATTAATTAAGATATGGGTTCAATGCGTTAGGGTCATTTATGTGTTTTTCTTGTTCATCATTTAGATGAAAGCCTCATTGGGATAATATTAGTATTCAATAGAGTAAAAAACATCGCTGCCAGTGTGAGAATCTATAAATAAATTTTAGTGGATAATGGGAGTAAAAATAACTTTTCCATATAAAATATTAATACTATTTCAATTTAATTTATTTATATATCCATATTAATTTTTATTAACGTAGAATTATTTAAAACTAATGAATTTTTGTAAAATGGAATTTAAAATTATATTCCGTAATAGTAAATAATTGGATGATGTTTATCTAAAAACAATGATGTTTTATTTGAATAAGGATAACAATAATAAGTTTTAAATGTTATATTGAAATATTTATGGAATTAATTGATAAATAAGTATATAGAAAATCCTTCTCAATGATTCTATAATTTTATTTTTCTATATATAAAAAAATCCTTTCATAATTATTTTCCGAATTATTATTGGGGGTCCAATTGTATTCGTAGTAGGGTGTCATGATGAAATATTATTTATTAGAAACAACATTCTAGTCATAAATTATTATAAGGCTAACTAAATTTTTTGTTTCTATATGAAGAATGCATGTGAATAAACCTATATTCTCAAGATGACGATCATTCATGACAAATCCAAGAGGATTAGTAGATAATGTGTAGGTATACATTTTCAACTTATTATAAATAGAATAATATAAAGTAGTATTATAGGAGATTAGATCGCTTTCATAATGTATACATCACTGTATTAAAAATATGAATAACATCTTTCCCCTTTTAATTTTCATGAGTGGGTGGTGAGTAATTACATGGCCTTGTGTGAAATCCCCCTGATGCCAATGGATGGAAATAATTCTCCAAGGTTTTCAATACATTTGGGGGACAATTTACCCTTATGAAAAAACCACTAACAAAATAATCCATTACCTAACCACCACTATATTATGGATGATTACATTTAAATAAAAAACAATATTCCATTTATAAAAATCATACAAAAAAACTATCATAATATAAGACTACAATATCAAATTAAACGACAAAATAAAACAAAACATAACTCCAATATAACATCATTAATCCAATATCCACAATTCAAATTCTCTAAGATCACCAAAGATCACATTTTTCATGATGTAGTGAAAATTTTGTTAGCTACAGTAAGTTTACTCATGTCTTCTGAAATGACATTTACCAAAGCACCAATGTTTCTAAGTAGGGGTGTATACTCAAACTAAGAGGGAATTGTCTAATTATTTTGATATTCATTAAAACTACGATACACCATGTTAGCTACATTAATATAAATATAAATATATACATATATAAATTTATATATAAAAAAAATTCGATTAAATTATAAATTAAATTAATTGTAAATAATTTTTGTATGAAATAACATAACAATTCCTTAAATTATTTGACATTCCATTTTGGCATAAACTTTTCCAATCAACACAACCATACATCCAACCATGCCTGAAAACCATGGACCTCCCTATACTCATGAGTGTTGAGTTATCCATCGACAATTAATCATTTAGTAGACCACATTTATGGGAGTAGTTCACACCCAAACCCATCCACACCTTTTTATGGGGGTACTTAACACCCTTGCCCATCCCAATGCATATGAACACATGGCATACAACCCTGAAAACACATTCCAAATCAATGTGTGTTTGAATAATTCATTCAAACATCATTCCTTTTATTTAATTACTATTATTTCATGTAGGAAAACAAAAAAATATTTTAAAATCCTAATTTTTAAATTATGTTATCGAACAAAAGTTCCCACAACAAACCAATTACCACAATTTCAACAAATAGTCACCCAACAGGGTGTTAAAAAATATTTCAATGTAAATAAAAAATCAATTTAAATAAGAGAAATCAATTCGAGGATAAACCATTATCTTATATTAAAGAGTAGTCGAGAGTAAATCCACATACCATGAGAGTTTTGGAGAAAACAAAAGATGGAATGAAAATGTCACAAAATCAGGTTCAAACTCCACTAACCCATCCTAGATATCTTCCCCTATCAACAATAAGACCAAATATGAACATATTTTTGATCCAAAACATTTTATCTACCAATATCATCCATATATCTAGAAAATTGTGAGATCGAGATATGTATATAAAGGTGAAACATCAAAATCTAAAAATAATGACCAATTTTCATGAGGAATCTACTTCAAATAACTAAAGGATGTCTTATGATCTCTTCAAAAATGACTTCCGAACCCTCCTACACAATTGAGATAGAAAAATGCAGTGTTTTGGCCATATATGTATAATTAAAGGGTTAAAATAATATGTCGACCAATATCCACATTTTAATGATCTTGATTTTAATATTGCAGAGTATAGTCACATAGTTTAGAAAAAAGTGTGCTAACCATGTTTTAGACACATCTCTAAGGATAAAACTAATATGGTCACCTCGCATTAAGTCCAAACATTTCATCCAAACATGCTGAATCCCCTACCTCAAAAAATATAAATCATTTGTTAAATGTTCATATTTCTACTATGCAGCCTCGCGGCGTTGGAAAACTGTGTGGTTTTTGTGCATCTACGCCTTTTCCAATATTTCACTCATCATGGATTCTTGAATGTGTTGTATGGTTTCTATAAATTATTCACCAATAGTGAAGCTATATAAAATCCCAAAAACCACATTAAAATTTATCCAAACTCTCCTAAAAACCCCTTAGACACTATATAGATAAACCCCATAAATAAAGGGTTACATAATTGACACTAGGGGTGCAACATTTTCCCCACCATTGGTCAATCCATACCTAGAATATATAAAACCATCATGGTCCTAATGGAGTTTTGGCCATTTATTTTTCATTTGATTCTAACATTCCCATGTCCCTTCTTCAATTTTACTATGTTACCACAAACCTACACTAAACCGTTTATTTTTCACTAAAAGTATTTATTTTTAATATCCACAATCTGAACCGACATATGTGTCAAGGAAGAATTTATCCCTAGTTAAATGTGATCCCATCAAATCATAAGGTACAGATCACACTGATACACCTTAATCTGAGATATATGGAACATAATGTGCACTACACTAAACTGTAGTGATAATGCCAACTGATTTTCGAACACTCCCACCAATTACAAAAAGTCAAAAGGGCCAATGTTTCTTGGATATAAATTTCCTTGAATCCCAAAAAGTCAATGTACAATCATTGAAAATAACAATAAAAAAACACGAACACTCACTATGAGTGACAGAGGACATCGATGATGATATTCATTCAATTACTAATGAATGTGAGAAATCTATATCATTGTCCTAATCAATTAATTATTATAAATTTTTTTCTTGGATAGGGCTCTATCCGTCCAGTGAAGTATCACATATTATTCTCCCAACAATGTATAGAATGAATAATATTACAATACAATTCCTCAAATGGAGCCATATGTATCAATCCCCAGAAGCTGTTATTATAATCTAAATCCACCAATGCCATGTGATCTTCCCATGAACCACCAAAATCTATTGAAAAATCTCACAACAAGTCTTCTATTGTTTGTATCATCCTTTTGGTTTTTCAATCCTTGTGTTTATGATACACTATACTCATATTCAACTTAATCCAAGGGGATTTTGATATGTATTTATAGAAACAATACGTAATGATCAGGTCTTTATCTGATTATATAAAAATGGGTATTCCTTGCCTATTTAAAAAAATTCAAATATAGATTTCTGGAAGATCCTTCTTCATATGAGTTTCAAAAATAGGTGTGAAATTTATTGACTTGGTAAGCCGTTCAAATCTCACCCACACAACTTTGTGATTCCAAACCATTCATGGGAGACCGGTATAAAAATATATGGCTATTTTATCCAATTTCCACACTGGAATAGATATGAATTGAAACATTCATTCTAGTCACTAATGTTCTTCCTTAACATAATGACTAGTATATTATTTAGAAACATTCTCTGCCCCAATATTTTTCATAACACTCCATCATAAATACACCATCAATACATTATAAATATTTTGTATTCCTTGATGTACAACCCATCTCGAAAGGTGGAAATCATAAATATGTTTCACTTTAGAAGTCATAAGTACAACCATGCGATCTCAAAACCAAAATCTAAACACTCAACCATCATCTAATCACTAATGATCTACACACAATTGAGTTTTGACATCATTGAATGATTTTATTCATTGGAATTACGTTCCTCCATTAACAACTTCACAAAATTAGAAACTATAAAAATTGAAATGAAAACCAAATAATCACCTATATATTCACATTCCACATGCATATTAGTTTGGACTGAAATCAACTCTCACTCATTAATCGATTATTTTTCCATTAGATCCTATAACATTCTTCTTAATGCAATGAATACCAAATTTCATTAACCTGGTGTATGCATCATGTCATTGTTGAACATTTGGAGATACTCCATGAATACCTATTGTCTTAGAATCAAATCCCATTATAAAAAATAATTATATTCATGATTTTATAATTCGCGAAGATAGTAAAATTCTCACCGAAAAGATAACGATGCCAATTATACAAACCATATACGACATATTCTAGCTCCATATAATTTTTTGTGTACTTTTTTCATGTACCAATAACATCCTTGATCCAAAAGAAAAACCACAGTTTTTATGCCTGAGAACACACCCCAAATTAGTTCCTGTTGTATCCCAATACACAAATAACTAATTAAAGATGCATTAAAATCAATATTGGAGTGCATCTGAGGTGAACCTTTATCTCTTGAAATGATTTCTAGAATTCCTCATTACATTATAATGGATCATTCTTCTTAGTCAAATCATTCATTATTATGCATATTTTTTAAATTTCACTCATAATGTAAAGGTAATAACAAGATAAGATATGAGATATTTGTATCTCAAAGTCATTCATGGGTGGTTTACAAAAGATAAAATCATCTATCTTTTCTAAATCAAATTATACACCTATTTTAGTAATTACATGGACAATAAAAAATAATAAACTTATTAAAAAATCTCACAGAGATTATTTTTCATAAAAATGATTATCTATAAATACTTCCAATATTGTCATCATGTGTTACTCATGGTTAACTCTTGTCCTTGAATACATTAGTATGTTATCGAAAAAAATAAAAACAAAAGAATCAGGATATCATGAAAATATTAGATTCATCAATGAAAAAGACATTGTTGGTTCATTTTTAAGAACTAAAGTCATTACCACATATCATAATTGACATATCACCTTTTGAAAGCTTTATTCGAAATATACTTCTTCTGAATTTGAAATTAGTGATATCTTTATCTATTGTGATTCATATAGAGATACTGAAATCCCTTCAATTGATCAAATAAAACATTAGTTCTAGGAAGTAGATTCATGTTTATTATTGTTACATGGTTATTCTTATGGTAATCCAAATTAATTCCTAAGATCCAACAAATTTATACATGAAAAATACAAGTGATTCCTAGAGAGCCATGCTCGGATGGTTGAAACCCATGGTTTCCGATTCATCCAAGAACACATCTAGTAACAATAATTTTGTTGGTTCTACTAGGAAAAGAGGAAGTGTGGTAAGACTTTTCCATAGAATGAGATCAATTTTCAACCCCACTTCCCTTACTAGTGTTAACCAATAGAAATATTCAAAAAACACATCTGGAAATCGATCTACCACTACTAGAAAATTTATATTCCTGATCTATTACATCGATACCAAAATTTTAATCCTCCGTTTAATAGGAGGTCATTAAAACATATAGTGACAACAAGATCATTGCACCTTTATTTATATCCCTTTCTCCTTTATATAGATTCTCGACTCCATCTTATGTCTTAAAACATACTATTCAACCATAACAGTCGAAAGATCCTTGAATGTAGTCAACTAATCTGTACATAAGATTAAATTTCAGATATCTATCTCTAGCACTGATAAATCCCAATTAAGCTCTAATGCATAAATAGTTATAGAACATGCTATACTCATAATGGATCAACCTTCACATTCCCTAAGAGCAATATGATGTTTTATCATAGAGGGATTCATATAATGTTTTTTACTCATTAAATCAATAGAATAATATCAAAAAAGGATTGTGATTATCCCTTATCAATAAACACTAGTTGAAGGGTATAGTTCAAAAGAATCATACCTCTCAAATTAAATGTTCCCTCCTGATCATCCAAAATTGTCTTATTGCCTCTATAAAAGTGATTCGTCGTTGTACATTGTTATATATTATCCTTTTATGAATGTTCTTCATGATGAGTCATGGTATTACTAGAATAACCATGTCTATCTATGTTCTACTGATGAGATTTTTATTGTGGTCCTCTTCCCATCGAAGCAAACGATATCTGCCAGACCTGATAGGTGTCTTGAGTACATGTCATTGGTGCATTGTGACAATAGTGCTGATGGTTACCCAACATTATTTAGTTGTGGAATGAAATAGGTTGTGATATAAACTCTATCTGCATGTGGTCATGAAAAAAATATTGGAAACTAACAAATGTTTTTTGGGTTCATGGAGGATGTTCCATTGATCTAAATGTCTGCTTCTGATTAAAAAACACAGACTGGAATAAGCTGTACCTATTTAAATTTCTCTCAACATTGGATTTCCCAAACATTCCCATGGGTATCATTATTCTTATACCTAAAAAATATAATTATATTTATCTTTCATCCACTATCTCTATATTCAATATCTCTTTATAGTAATTAATACATAGTACAACTATATAAGAGTAAATATCCTACCTTAGCCATGATTCAAATATATGTAACATCCAAGATGCACTAGCCACATCCTCAGGTTCAATGTGTACAGAATTTATTTATTTAGTATCATACTCAATGACAAATTAGTTTTCCTACTTTAAATAAAATATATATATTGTTTTCAAAATATCAAATGTGTGAGGATTGAAATTTATGTTGAAACTTTAATCATATTCCTTCATATTTGGGCCTCGATATGCTTTGTCATGCACCACTAGATCCCACCACAATATTTGAAATTTCTATGAGCGTATACATTTTCTATTTGAATTTCATCTTTGGAAGTGTTCATAGGAAATCGAATATACGATTCATCCTATTTGGAAACACCTTTACCATTTCTAGTTCAGAATCATCTTGGATGGAGGGTGGATTCTACGTCTAGAACTAGAAAGAATGATCCATAATCCAGGGATCATTCCTATGATTTCATTTGTCCACAACATGAAATTATTGGATGATACTATTAAATAGAACATGGTTTAGCTGTGGTTCAAGTAAAGATAATTTTCCAGAGCCTCTTCAAATTTGGTTCTACAACTCTTACGAGGATCATTTTTATAAACAATCAAAACAAATCATAAGTATCACTCTCTATAAACTGAAGGATTAATAAATTCAATTATATGACATCAAATATCATATCATTTCATTCCAGAATCATCATTTTCAACATTTATCCATTTATGAATAAATTTAAACTATTTTTTTAAATGAAACAATTTAAAAAATAAAACAACAATGCTCTTTTTAAAAAAAATTATTTTGAAAAAAAAATAATTTTTTAAAAACTCAATGCTTTTTGACAAGATATAAATCACTACTCAATGTCGTGTATGAAATCTGTGGGTGTTGTTATTCATATAATGCTTTTCGTGATATTCTCATTTCCTATTCCAATCAAAATGTGATTTTAAAATCCTATACTGCGTCCCCAAAACATTTATGAACTCAACATCATGGTAATTTTATGATCCGCAAAAAATTATATCTATCCATTTTTTGATTCTACATTTCATGTTCTGAAATTACTACTCTTTTATTCCAACAATTCCCAATCAATATAACCAAAATATGATAAAATAAATGAATTTAATGTTTAAGATGACTTATTCTGCAATGGAAGGATCAATATGATGACATTTGTCTCAATATAGTTTTTTGAATGAACAAAATTGACACAATTTTAAAAATCATTCCCCTTCACATTATCTTGAGTGGATGGTGTGACATTACTGTGATTTAAGGGAAATCACTGAGACACTAAAGGATTGAAATAAATGACAATGTTTTTTAATACATATGTGGATGATTTACCCTTAATGAATAAAACCACTAAACAAATACACCATAACCAAACAACCACTATCTAATTCCTGATAACATTTAATGAAAACTAAAAATTTTATTTATCAAAATCATATTAAAATAAGCCTCCCCATAGAAGACTACAATATCAATGTAAATAGAGTATGATAACAGAACACCACTCTTAGATAGATACAATTCTATAGGATCCACAAGCTCCATTCTCTATCCTCACAAAATACCATAATTATCATAATAAAATTCTAAAGACATGTGTTATAATAACTTTTCCCATGTCCTATATATGTCATCTACAACGGCAGTAATGTTCCAATTCATTGGTGAGTACTAAATCTCATTAGACTTTTTCAAATGACTTCCCTACTAAGAACCCTATGATAAAACATGATAACAACATTTATGTAAAAAAATTAAATAATTTTTTTAAAATACTTTATATCATAATATAAACTAAATTCACTGTAACTTTTTTTCAAAAGAAATAAAACAACAATTTATTAAATCATATAATATTCCATTTGGAAATAACCCATTCCGTTCGAAAAAACTATAAATTTAATCATATATTAATATTTTTAAAATCCATATAAGCTTGATTGGTGGGTTATACATCCACTAAATTGTCACATATTAGACCACTTTGATTGGGGTAAACAAAAATGATATCCATACCATGATTTTATGGGGGTAATTCACACCCTTAACCATCCCATTGAATACGAACAAACACCAAAACAACATTTAAAAATCATTAAAAACTTATTTGTTATCAAACGATTCAAAAAATACATCATTTTGTTGAAAAAAAATTCTATGTAGAAAAAACAGTACATTTACTAACATCATAATTTTGAAATCCTGATAGAAAAAACAAAATCCAACATCACAACAATTTCCCCAACTTCAAAAAACTATCACTCATGTAGGGTTTAAACAAAGGACATTCAATTTCAATCAATGAAATCTATTTGAGACTATTTGTTCATGTTCTATGATATATGGGTTGAGTTTAAAGACCTCATCCTTTATATTTTTTTAAAAAAATAAATCACACTAAAAATGTTATAAAACCAGGTTGAAACTACAAAAAATAGAATATATATATTCCTATGTCTTCCACAAGACCATATTTAAAGATATTTTTCAATCAAAATATTTCATCTACCCACATCAGACATATAACAAAGAATCAAGGAGAGAAGGTTAATTTAATCTATGAGAAACTTCATGAATGAAAACGAAAAATTACTTACAATGTGAAACCTTCTTATAATCACCCAGGGAAGACTTCATATCACCGTTGGATCAATGGAAGAACAATCCTTCACATTAGGGAGATATAAATAATGTGTTATGGACATATAGGTGGATAATGAAAGGTTTATATCTTAACTAATCATTGACCCCATTTTTTAGGATCATGGTTTTTATTGTGCATAGATTTGTCTCAGTGTTAAGATAATTGTTTACTAACCATGCATTTTCAAATGCCCAAATGATGACTCCCACACATTCATCTCTCATAATCTCAAAACCAATCCCCAACCATGTCGTATCTCCAACCTCAAAATGACCAAATCCAAATATTTAATCCACAACATCAACTAGGAAGCCAAATGTTTTTTAAAAGTATTGTGTCACCCATGATCCTTCTCTTTTTCCCAAGTATCACTGTGAACAGTTTCCAATATGTGTTTAATGGTTTTCAAAAACCATGTACCTCCCATAAACAAGTATAAAATCTCCAAAAATGTAAACATACTCCAAACTCTCCCAAACATCACCCTTAAACATTATATACTTTAAAAAAATAATGAAATGGTCACATACCAAAAACTATGAGTGATAAAATGTTTCTTTAGAAAAAATGATAAATATATAGGATGCTTTGAGTCCCACAAAAATATACATTCATATTAATTAATTATTCTATGTTATGTGTATGCATTTATTTTTTTGACACCTAAATAATGGGAGGAATATAAGCAGATAATATCGGGGAACAAAATTGGTCTAATTTTAATAAATAACAGAATTATTAAGTATTTAATATTTATATATTATAAGAATAATAACTTGTTTATGATCTAGATATAGATGGTTATAAAAATTATACCTCTTAGAAAAATTAGAATATTCTGATGCCATATGTTGGTTTGATTTAAGTCTCTATAATGGAATAAAATGTTAGAAGATCTAATTTCATATAGTTGAATCTATTTCTATAGATGATCTGAGTATAATTATACTTATTAATATTCAAAGGATGTATTGGGGATTGAAAAACAATCCATTTTAATGATGTGATGGACTTTAATAATGAACCTGTAATATTATATTGGGATAATATTAATGTTTTAGATAATGATAAGTATCCAAGATCATATCAAGAGATATAGAACATACTCTGTATGTTTCATCTCATTATGAAGTTTTTTAAAATAGATAATGTTTTGATAAGAAAAGTTACTATATAATAAAACATGGCGGAACCCATGACTAAAGACTTATCATAGCTAAAGCAGAAGTATCATATTAGTGTATGTGAACTAAGAGTTGTTAGATGTTGTATCTTATAAAAGTGGGAGTCTATTGGAGATTGAACCTTAAACCCAATATAAATAAATATTATGAGTTCCCTTTTTCATAGATATTGAATATGATTAGCTTTTTTGAATATTATGATTTATTTTCATGATAATGCATAGGATAATTTCCTAAGGATTATTTTTACACTAAAATGTCCACGTAGTTCCCCATAATGAGGTGATCATACAATTGATAGGGAAATATTCATTAATATATGTTTAATGGACCAAATTTATCATATTAAGGGGAAACTTTATTTAAGATTTATATATAGGGGATAATAATACATTAATACATCTTATCATGAACATCTTCATTGTAGGCCATAAAAATAATGGTAATGAAATCCTAACTAGCAAGTAGAAAATCAAAATTTATATAATGTGTAGTATGATTCTATATATAGATGTGTGTAATGATCCGTATACAATATAAATATAATTAGTTCATATCATTAGTCATTTAGATTATTATTATTTAATTAATGATTACATATGATCATTGAGAGATTGGATCTCTGGGGTGCATCACAACAAGTATTATATTAATGTATAATTGGATAATCATTTTCTATCTTATGTTTATTTAACCAAATATTACATATATATATACCATTTATTAGAGTGAAATTTCATGATTATTTATATATTAATTATGGTTTTATAGTCATCATAATTTCTAAAATTTCTAAATAAAACACATTACACACATAAATTATTGATAATAACTTTAAGTAAATGGATACACAATCTCACCATGAAGGGATTATATCACATTTTGTATGTTATAATGTGGTTACTTGGATTTTTTATTTTAACATCTTTCTATATTTGTTAATTAGCATGTTTATATAAATTAACCATATATATTAGAGGTAATAATTAATTGAGAATATTAAAGGGTCCAAGTGAGTACTAATATCTATATATTACAAACCATAGCGAAATTATACATAAATTGAACGTTTTAATAAATTTTTATATCATACCTATTTTAATTACTATTTTTTTAAAGTGTAAAATATTCAATCACTAATTATTCGGTAGATTATATGTTAGTTGAATGTTTTAAAAATATTAATATTTTATTTTTCTAAATATGATAATGAATTATTTATCTGTAAACAATTATTTGATAATTTTTATTTATATGAATAATTATTATTTATTATCATATTAATACTGAGGCAATATCATGAACTAATTTTATAGTTCTAATGAGATAAAATGTGATAAGTATTATTTAAATAATTAGTTATTAATATAATCACATAATAGTATTTCATTATATTAGAGTATATCCGATGTCTTGAAAATAATATCATAAATATAATTAAATTATTATTTTTATCAATTTATTAATAGAATGATAATGTTCCTTGTGTAATTATAATTATCTTACAATATCTATATTTCATCTTGAATATAGATATTTTTACAAAAATGGTTTATGGGAAAAAATTCTAGATCCAATTCATTATATCCCTAGATAGATATTATCTTTAATTTCTCTAAGAAAAAATTAATATATATCTTTATCCTCTATTATTTTTAGTCTATAGAAAAAATCATTTTATCCTTTAATATATTCTTATATTAATTATGAAAAAATTATGAAAGCATAATAGTTTATTATGATAATACCAACTGATTCTTACTATGTTGTCAATTTATTTGAAGAAAATATTTGAATTAATATTAGAAAGATTATAACCAGTTTTCATATAACTAAAATAAAAATAACACCATCAATTTTCAACTGATTAATCAGTGAGAAAAAAAATTAAATTTATATTATTTATATATATGTGTCAATTAATTATAAATTATATTTCATAATCATAGAATCATTGATCCCTTATTTATATATCCAAATCATTATATTACATTTATTAGCCATTATGATCTCTATATAACACATCATTGAATATTCGTTGAATTTATCAAATATTGAGTTTACTATTACTCAATAGAATGGACTATTGTATCCCGAACATTTTAAGAGATCATGAAATATCCTTAATTAATTATTATAGATTTTTTATATATTCCATTTAATAATTGTGTAAAAAAATAATCTCAACATATTGAAGACCTGATATTCATTATTTTTCCCATCTCTTACACATGATTGTCTTCATGTGATCACAACTTTTCTTAATCATGTAACATATTTCCTCTAGTGATTTTCAAGAAATCCAATTCTACATTTATGTGTCATAAAGTATGATAAAAAAATTATTAATTTTATTAACCACATATGTAATTTTTATACTAAAATATTTTATATTATGTTAAATAACAAAATTTCATTTATATAAAAATTATAATTTAATAATTAACATTAATAGTAAATAATTTCTATTCATATAATTTGTTATCATGATAGAAAGTATATCATTTTTCATAAATATTTATTTTATTGATTTTATATCTGCATAATTTTCCTCAAATAATTAATAATGCTCATAGAATGAATTAAAATTTATGGTAATTTTTTTGGATGTTATTATAAGATTTATATATTTAATGAATCATATATTTAGTATTAATGGAATTAATTTATATTTTATCATGAAGCATTATTATTCAAATTTTATATTAAAAAATTCATGATTAATGAAAAAATGATCTATTCCATGAAATTTCATTTTTATCTAATAATTTCTTTAATCATGGATTAATATAAATTCATGAATATGTAATCATTATAAAACACCAATTGAATCAGTGGACATAGGTTTGTTGGAATACCCAATACTATAGAAATACCAATTTTATAAGATGTTTAATAATTAGTGAAAAATTAAATTTTCATTGGAGGCTTACGATTACTCATTTATACTGTGTTCCTCAACATCATTTTCCAAAATGTAATTAACGTTAATAAGTTCTTACAATGTAAAATAATTCGTTCATTTTTAAAAATTGGATTCAACCATAAATTTTATTTTACCATTCTTATAAAGACATTGGAAGTTACTTATCATGAAACCTTTTAATCTATAATAAACCATAAAAATTTAATCTTATACATTATGAATAATAAAAAGGAAAAATTATGATGTTCCTTTGTTTCCAATTTATTATATTTATTCATAGTATTATCCTGGAAAATGTCTCCAGACATCCATTGAACGTCCATTAATGAATAATAAAATGTCACACTATAATTTTTATTTCCGTATTACTATCCTATAATGTCATTATCTTTCTTATTAAAAAAGGTAAAAAAATATATTATGATCACCATGAATTATATTAATTTTTATACCTTTTCATTATAAACCCAATTTCCAACAATAATCTTATGATGTTATAGACCAACCTTATTAATTTTTATTTGAACCTTATAAATTCATAATCCTATCGAATATTGGTTTTATCCAATTGTATTTTTTGGATTTAATATTTCTAACCTCAACATTTTCATTAATGAAATCATAAAATTACACCAAAATGACTTCATTTTACATAAATACATCCAAGTGATTTAAAAAAAATCAGAATAGAAATAAATAATAATTGAAAATATTAAATTACATCGAAATAGGAACTCAAGGATCCACAATACATTATAAAATTTATGTACTCATCATTTTTTTTGATAAATCATTTCATCATATTATTTAATGAATCTAATTATCTTTTAAAAATATTCATGAAATTGATATTCTACAATTAATAGTGTATTCGTCATTATATATAATGAATTTACATTTTTTTAAAATTTATTTCTATATATAAATCAAAAAATATATCCAATATGAAAAATTTTAGAATATTCCAAACATTAATTTCATATGAAATATTATTATAATGTTTCAAAAAATACCCATATGTTATATAAATAGTATTTTTAAATGATATTTGTACTTTTAATTAAAATATTTGTGTCTTATTATTCAGTGACTGTATATTCTTTTTATTTGATAATCCCCATGATAAATATTTCTATATTGATCTAATGAAGTAGTGTGATATGGAGTCATGGGTTGAGAGCTTCTCACTCTACAGAAATGGAACCTATGGTTTCTTTATGAGAAACTGTGGTCTTGGTTTAAGCATTTCAATCTAGCAGAGGGGTTTATCTTCCATTAGAGGACGGTTGGTGATGGATTTGGCTTGATGCATGATACGACTCTGGTTGTGGAACGCTCACATTGTCTTATCCTCATGAAGAATATAGAGTTGGGTGCATCTCTGCAGGAAGCTGATGATCTATTTTCTACTGGTGCAGATTGATTCATCCTTGGTGATTGGGAAGGTGATTCTTCTCCTCACATGAATCCCTGAAATGGAGCTATTGTAGTGGTTGAGTCGAACCCATGGATATATGAAGACAAAATTTAACTATGTAAACATATTTTTATTTTGTTTCTTAGTGTCCAAAAAAATACTTGGAAGCCAGAGGATCTAAAGAAATCTCTTCATCATCTAGGGGGATTCGGTAACTGACATATCATTTCAAATGGAATGTATTTAATTCATATTAACTTCTTCTATAATGAAATGAAACTAAAATCATTCAGTTGTGGGATTTCCAATTTCATGATGGGGGTTACGTGGTTTCAAAATTCGGACCCCTGGTTTGATCCTATGCATGTTAAGATTTCTATTTCCCTATGTTCGATTCATGTCAAGTGTCTCGATTGTGGTTTTTGAAACCTATGCATACATTGGGATATTAATTTGGCCATTGGAACTCTAATTAATCCCGATAAAGAAAGTTTATACCTTAGATATGGTATTTTTTCACATATGCTAGTTGAATTTTATATGCCGCCTCCTTTTGTTGAGACTGTTTACATGATTGTTGGAAATTTTATATTTGAACTCGAAATTGAATTTGAATATTTCACTGATTTTTTTATTAATTTCTCAACCATTGGGAATGATAAGAAAAATTTTCATCAAGGAATGCGATGTTCTAATTGAAAAAGACATTGAGACCTAGTAGAAAAGTCTTATTTTAATAATCCAAATCCCAGTGACCACTCTACGGCTGTGAAGAATAGTGATTCAGAGATTGTGTAGTGCATTTACACTACCTTTATGGTGTTAATGATGCCTAATAATGTTGTTTCAATGATTAGATTGCCCCAGTCTTTGGATGATGAGGTTGTTGGGAATAATCATGGTGGTAGTCATGGTGAAATGGCCGACGGTGTGAGTGAGCTGCACGTGCATACCAAATTTCCTGCAACTAAATTGATTTAACAAGATAGATGTTATAAATGGGGTGAGGTTGGTACCCATGAGGGTGAATTCAATGATCTTGTGATGTTATCGTAATAGAAATTCCTTTTCTAAAGGAACATTGGGCCTTGCCTCTATTTCTGTTTAAGTTGGGAATCATTCTCTGATTCCTTCAAAGGCTATTTCTGACGGTTTAGAGAAGGATTTCCCTTCTCAAGTGCATTTAGATCTTCTTATACAAGATCCCAGATATGCTCCTAAGGATCATGTTTCTCTCAAACATGGTCAATTTTCCACTAATGCTCAGGTAGATTCTATAACAATTGTCACACATGCTATTTCTCAAGAGCTGGCTACTACATATCCCTATGGGAAACCGACACATGATTTTGATGTAGTTGTTAATACTCCTAGTTTGATATATTCATTTTCTCATGTTTCCATGATTGTTTCCATTGATAAGGCGCAGGTTCTACCTACACAAGAAACTGATATTAAAACTACAATTCCCTTGGAACTACCTTTTCATAAGGGGCTTCCTAGTACTAGTGTTGTTATGCACAACATTTCCAATATGATATAGTGTACCTATTATCCATAATTCGATGAGTTTTGTGAATAGAGATGTGAAAGGAAATGAAACACATCATTACCATTCGCTGCAACTAATGAATCTACTTATTATCAGGTTGAAAGGAAGCACTCATCTGAGGGAGTTCTGGACAAGATGCTACATGACGAGGATGGCCAAGGTGATAATGTGGATAATGCTCCTTTGGTGGATTCTCAACCTTATGACTAGATTGATAATGATCTGGTGGAATTCAATGATCGTGGTGGTGCATAGTAGACCCTGAAACAACGATGATGGGGTAGGCATCAAAGTGGTTATAGCAGTTTTCGTCAATGTGGCAGTAGGAACTATGGGTGATCTAATATAATTTTTTGTGGTGCATCTTATCTCTTTTACACTGAATCTCCTCTGTTCTTTTGCTACATTCTTTTTTAATAAATTTTTTGGTCCACGGAGTTATCCATGGTTTTTACCATTGGTATATATTCATTTTATTTACTCCTTAATAAAAGCATAGACATGTCTTCATCTTATGTTGGTGGAACTGTCCTCCATTACCCACCTTTATTATTAAATATATACTAGATATTATATTTACAAATATTTATTAAAATATAATTTTTTCTTGTGGATATTTTATTTTAGATTTATGATGTGATTTACGTAACCATAAAATTTATTAATGATAAAACATTGGAATTCCCCTTGGTGATCCTTATGAAATATTAATGCCAGACATTTTATTTGTTCCTTGATGAACCTTATTAAAAACATTACAATTTTTAAAGAACCACAAAAAGATCACTATAAAAAATATAAACTATTTTGAAGAGCAATAATATTTTTTAATAACCTGATCTAGGCCCCTTATTAACCTCATGTAGTCTTGGAAATCAGACATTCCATGTTTCATAAAACAGATGTTTCTCTTTGTAAACATTTTAAATAATATTATGTAAATCATAGTGGTAAATTATCATCTTTAAAATTTTATCTCATTCTAATAAATGTGACCAAGGATCATAGGGTCACATTCCTATTACTTTTTTAAAAAGGATTCATAAAATGTCTATATTATCCTTTAAAATTTAAGAATAACCCTATAATATATTGGATTCATATTTCTATAAAGGCATTGTAAAATTTAATAAATTTAATGTATATGAAAATAAACCATTTCCCTCCAAAATTAATTTATGAATCGTCTATAAATAAAAAATTGAGTTACTATTGAGCATGCAATATTTTTTCCACATTACTATATTAAACACATCAACAATCAAATCAATATTAAATTTATTTGATATAACTTCCTAGAGAAAAATCACCCTGGGCTAGTGCCTAATACTATTTCATTTTAAATGATATAATGTGATAAATATAGAATGGTAGGTGTGTATAAATGTTTTTTACAACCACATATATTCATGATTTCAATTTCAAATTATGAATTGAAAATAAAACATAGAACATAAAAAAATATATCCATAAAAATTCATTTTAAGAAGTCCTCTTCATTCTCCAAGGAAATTAAACATAATATATGTGAGGTCAATTGCTAATAATGATTTAAATATAGTGGATGATATCCCAAATAGCTAATGAAAAATCAGTATTTAACAATAAATAATAGAACATACATGCTACTTAAATAAAATTAATGTTTGATTTGATGTGGAATAATCAATATAGAAATGTAAATAACAAAAAAGCATGAAATATATTGATTAAAATAAGAATTAGATGAGTAAAATGACAATTTCACAGTTCTAACATCATGTATATTAATAATTTAATTATTAATATATCATTTATATAATTATTTTATTACATGATCATGATATTATTATACCTATCTATTCAAGACCATTCATAAGACAATTTAAATACTACCTGTTCAATCCCATTTTACTTAGAAAATTTATTTTCCTTTTGAGACCAACCAATGATTTAAGGGTATATATTATATTGGGTACCACCCATTATTATAGGTTCAAATCATTCCACATATCCCTTATAATTAATTTAATGTTTGAATCAATATTCCAGAACATCACAAATCTGTATTGAGTAAAGGATACAAATATATCATTATTTTCTGAGTTAATTAAATGGCATTCATTATAAACACCATATGTAAAATTGGAATAAAATTTAGAAATTAATTGTATCCATTATATTGGATTATATACATTTAAGTGAAATTAAATTTCTATGGAAAATGATCACATGAATGTGATAGTTCTGTGAGATGTTTAACAATCACAAAATAATGTGTGATTAATCAATATATATATATCAACATGAAAAATTTTAGTTAAAATAATCATAGAATAAATCAATCAAAATGATATCTAAATTACCTTGATGTATTAATTAATAATTATATTTCATGTAAAATTGGTATAATAGATTATACATAATCGAGAATTTGAGCTTAATGAAATGTATATTGAGACCCAATATTTCACCTTGAATTAACGTTTTTCTTTATGTTCATTTAAATGTTATACAGTGGATATTAAACATGTCACGAACCGTCCCCAAGGGCCCATTCCGTGACTACCCCAAGCCCGCCTTCTATTGGCCAGGGGGTGGCGATTAGCACCAAAGGCGTAATTCCCAAAAATTTGGAATCCATTGCCATTATAACCTATAAACACATACAATAAATAAAATCAAGGAAACAAAACACTAAGTAAACTTGTATAACAAAAGTGTGCTGAAGGTGAAAGGGGATGGAAGTACAAGACCTACTGTAAAGTACAAGAATCAAAAAGTACAACTGAAGCAAAGAAAAACTACAGCTGGGTCATCCTCCAAGGATCCTACCTGAATTGTAGGTATAGATCGCCTCATCAGCACTACAAGTCTGTCCATCTCTTCTGTGTACCGTCACGTTGTATGGTCCACCTTTGGGTACCATCTGGTCCTGGTACTCTCAGCCTCAGTCAGCGATGTCTGTTGTCTGCATCCAACACAACATGGTGCATGCATAGACCATGCAGAGGTGTGTATAAGGATACTCAGTAGGGACCTCGAGACCCTCAAGGTCTCATAAAAACCAACAAGGTTAAACCAAAATGTATGATATCAACAGACAACCCCACTTAGTTATATACCCATACATTTGCCTATGTTATCATGTAATCCATCTCAATCATGAAGAAAACACCAAAGTTATTGACTCATCTCAAACCGGGATTTATTCTATGGGTAAAACATGTAGAACCCTTGGCTGCTGGAGAAATCCTCCTCTATTGAGTATAGTGGGCCAGCCAACACAACCTGGTGCTTCCCATTATTCATGGACTGCTGCAGTACTCATCCTGTTGGGTAATGTGGGTCTGTTGCATCACACAGAGGTTCTCCCCACCATTGGTCTACCACCACAACTTGGTGGTCCCCCTCATAGCATGTAGAGGTACTCCTCCTGTCGAGTACCATGGGTCTGGTTCCACAACCAGGTGCTCTTCCACCGTGGTTCTTCCACTACAACATGGCTCTCCCAAATGGGCCATATGAGTCACTTTGAGTCTAATCGTCAGTAGTCATCATGTCTCGTCACGCTACAAAGTTCCCGGACAAATTATCACTTTTATCTGGATGATCCACTCCACAAGATACTGGTTGATGCTCTAACTTCCACAAGGTCCAACAAAGAAAATTCTCGAAGGTCCGCCATGAATGTCTCAACACAACTGACAACTCGTCAATCAGATTTTCGGTCTGTGATTTATTAGCCTTTTAGTCTTGGGGTCCAGGTTCGATTCATTCATGATCCAACCCGTACATATCTCAATAATACCAAACCTCCATTGCAATATACTCAAAGGAACTTCCACACTCCAAGATTACCATCTTCGTGGGTCAGCATGTGGGTGGTTCGGCCCGGAGGCACTGTGAGGGCTAGTTCGGCCAGGGCCCCGCGAGGGCGTGGGCCAGTTCGATGCGGCACCGCGAGGTGTGTGGGGGGACTATAATGCTCTGTCCCCAGTTACCCAGAGTTGGTGAATTATTTTAATACATTGGCATGATTACAAGGAATCAAGTCTCGAAGGACCGATCATTTTAGCAGTCTTGGAAAATAGATTACATAAATGAATGTTACATTACACTTCATAACATAAAAAACAACATAAATAATCCTTCACAAACGCCATTATCCCCTTGGATTAACCCTGCATATCAATCACTATACACTTCTTGGAATCCTGGGAAAAATAAAACATAGAAATGGGTGAGCTCAGATGCTCAGTAAGGATAACAATACAACAGAAACTTTCATAAATACACATAAACATCTAAGTAAATTTATAACTAAAACAAAAGCCTTTTAAACTTGAACTTCAGCATAATACGACAAAAATAAAATGAAGTAGTGCCATTTAATTATTCACATTGATATTTTACTAGTAGAATAATCACATGGAATATCACTAACCACATTCATAATGATGGAATGGATAATGCCGAACATTAATTTCTGTGTCAAGGTCTCCTGGCATGACCTAAGGGATAACTATAACTGGAACCCACCCGGAGAGCCTCTGTAACCAGACTCCAACCCGGAGTGCCTCTAATAACCGAACACCAACCCGGAGTGCCTCTAATAACTGGACACCAACCCGAAGTGCCTCTAATAACCGGAGACCAAGCCGGAGTGCCTCTAATAACCGGAGACCAACCCGGAGTGCCTCTAATAACTGGACACCAACCCAGAGTACCTCTAAAAACCGGACAACAACTCGGAGGGTCTGCTGTAACCGGACCCCAACCCGGAAGGCTTACTTTTACCAGTCCCTATCCCAGAACAGACTAGTCCAACACATTCATGTTAAAAAGAGGATTAAATATAACATAAACATTCGTATTAAAACTATCATAAGAAATTCCAAAACATTAATCATAAACCATTAATGCCATAAAGATAACTCATCCATAGTCAAACATATCAAAAAACCTTAAAAACAATATGGAAGATTTGTATCATAATAAATCAACTTCAAACAAGTGTAAAATTTATCAAAGGATGTTGACATAGATGAAATCAAAACTATTTGAGAGAAATATCTCTATTTCATGAAAAAAATTAAATGTCACAAAATTTGGAAAAGAATTCATTTAAAGAGATTTTTTAATCAAAGTGTACCATACCACTTTGAACCTTTTGATAGGAATTAACATTTTAAAAACATTCATGTCCATATAAATAAATCCATAAAAACCATTTTGAATACATGGACATTAATGAGAATGATTTAGAAGAATAAATATTTAAAACATTTGAAATAATGTTTTAGTAAAAAGTCCCTTAAAATAATCCCTTAGAAAAATCTTTCATAAATCATAGATATGGATAATAAATATGTCCCAGTAGATACTTATGTAAAAACAACCTCAGATAATAAAGAGGTTGTGAAATTAACCATTACCAATTTGGTAACTTATGAAAAATATAACCCATGATAGAGGTATCATACAATGAATATATAAATACACATAAATTAATGTTTATTACAGAAATAATACAATTATGGGTAGTACATACACCACACAAAAGGTAATAGTGGCAATATGGCATGAATCTCACGAAAATAAGGAGTGAGATGAAAACCCCTTACCTTGCACATTCTATTAGTCGAGGGTACATTTAGCCTCTTGTATGAAGACTATAGTATGTTATTAAATTATACCAGAACCATAATAATATTTATGATATCATACATTATTCATTTATGACTTTATACAACCCATTTAATAATAATTTCTATGTTATATCAATATTTCGGGTAATAATTGCTTTCTTTATCGTACATGTTTTAATTTGTTACTTTTGATTGTATCACATAGATCATGATTTAAATACATCCGGAATATAAAAAATGATTTATTTATCATATATATTTATAATATAAAAATTTATAATAGACGTATATATGAAATGGAAAACACCGTTTATGGAGACGGTAGTCCGTACGTACGCATAAACGTTGTTTCCGTTTTTACAAAGTATTGAATAAGATATATGTAAGTACAAAAATACTTATATATATAAATATATATATTTCCAGTAGAATTATTATGTCATATATTACATATTATTAGTAATATATATTTTTATAATCGTCTATGAATGGTGAACTTGGAAATGAATCTCATCGCGTCGTGTAGACTGTAATCTGTATGTACGCACGAGCGAAAATATCATTATTTTGATATTAATATAATATATAATTGGATGAAATATCATAAATACAGAATCATTATCATGTTATATTTATTATTTACATGAATTAAAAATCATTATTATACCCATCCAAATAATAATATATTGAATAACAATTACACCACGACGTGGAGACGGTAAGACGTACTTACGCACATATGGTGACATGTCATTCAAAGGATGGATAGAATACTGAATATGGTTGTACAATATTTATAATAATAACAAATTATATAGGAGATAGTGGATTTTTTATTTTATAATGGGAATAACAAAGAAAGAAGAAGTTGAAGAAGAAATGAACTTGAAAAAGGGCGGTCAAAACATTACCTATTCTTCCGGTACTTCCTTTTGATTTGATCAAAAGGACTCCATAGGATGGATTTCTGATCAAAATAAGGCATCTAGGTTTTATTTAGTAAAATTGAGAGAGTATTTTGGAAGGGGTTGGGTGAGCCAAAAGGCTTTGAAGGTGTGAATTAATGAGAAGGGGGAGTGCCCTTTTATAAGAGGGGTGAGGGGAACCTTTTGAAAAGCTAGAAATATTATTTTATAATAAATTAATAATCAGTTTATAATGGCTCCAAAGTGGATTATTTAAATTATAAGGTTTGGATAGGTCAAAAGCCACTCAACCAATAGGATTTTTACAGTTGTGGGTTACAATATTAACCTTATCATTAAGTATTAATTCTTAGTTAATTAGTTTTACTTTTACAATGTCTCTTTGTATTTTTATATTATATGGTTAATATACTTACTATATACAAAAAAGAGACCCCCAAGTGGTACATTAATAATACACATATAATTATATAAGTCTCTTGTCCGAACCTTATATTTTTAGGAATTAAATATCAATTAATAATATAATATTTTTAAAACAAACTATTTTATGTAAATTTTGACATTATTCAATAATTGATTTTTGTGAAAATCATAACAGATTTATTACTTCGAAAAAAGTTAATTAAATCAATCCTAACATGTAATATTATCCAATAAAATTATTTTTATTTATAAAAAGTCTCAAATTACATTTATTTGGATATTTATATTATCAATTATTTTAATATTTCATTAATTAGGTAATTAATTCATCACCATTATGTCATAAATAAATTAAATTATATAATGTATATGATTTTTAAATAAACTATGATAATTTATTATATCTTTTAGTATTTCTAATTAATATTTATAGTCAAAAATCCAAAATATATAACCCTATGAAAAAATTGTTTTTCAAAATGATTTGTGCATATGTCATTTTTGTATTTATTTTAACTTAATTAAAATAAAGTGTCCCTATCACCTAAAGTGACTCCATGGGGTCCCAAAATCAATGCTAAGATGCCCAAGGTCGGACATGTATCCACCAATAAGTTTAGGACATGTTTTAGGGTAATTTAGTATTATTATAATATTAATTTTTAACCCATATTTACCGGATGTACCATTTAACCATGGTAAATAAAATATTTACCGAAGTAATTAGTAAAAATGTCTAAATATAAAAGTTACCTATTTAAAAAATTTGTAAATCCTGATTCCAAATATGGAATCCATTTTTCCAAATTCAAAACACAGAAGTGGCAGAAATTAATTTAAAATTAATTCCCGCTATCAAAACAAAAATCATGTTTTTAAGTGACAATAACTATCAAAAGATTGACACTTGTTCATGTCCGGTTTAATTGTGAAATTATGCCCAATGACCAAAATTTTATTAAATGGTAATAATTTATTCTAAATACACTTTAAAACCACTCAAATTATTTCCATTAATAAAGTTGTTTTTAATTAAAATTTATTAATTTTTACTATTCATCAAAATATAAATATTATCCAAAATGTTCCAAAATGTTACCCTAGGATAATTTTGATATTGTGAATCCAAATATGAAGTCATATTTGAGAGATGAAATTTATAAAATTTCAAAAAGTAGGTATTACTATTCATAACAGCTAGTTTGATTGGTTGTAGTGTGTGTTAGAACCCGAAGTTGCGTACAACACACGCTACTGTATTATTCAAAGAGAACCGTACCATGGAATCTTGGGGGGTTACCTTGTAAATTATTTATGTCCCCATTCTAAAGAATAAATTTATTTAGTCAAATTCAATATATAAAAGTTTAAAATATTAGATATGAAAAAAGGGTTTCACTATTAAAAGTTGGTAAAAGTGCATTTTAAAAAAAATACTTCATTTATCTAAGAAAATGAATTTGTTCTTACATTATGTCTAAGAAACTCATATTATGGATTCTAAAATTATAAGGATTATATAATGTTTAAAATTTACTTAATACTATTCATAAACACTTTTGAACGGCTTGTTTGGTAAGTCATAGTGTGCTTGAACTCGGTGTTGCGTGCCATGCATGTTATTGAATTATTTTGAAGAAATAACAGACTATGAAATCTTGGAGTGTTACATTCTACCCACCTTCAATAAATTGCGTCCTCGCAATTTGAAATTGTTCTTCAAAAATAAAAGGTTGAAAATAGAAAATATCTTTGTGGGAAATCCCACATCGGAAATTGGGTTAATAAAATTTAGTCTCAATAAGAGGAAAAGAGAAATAAAAGGGTCACCACCAAATTATGATCCCTATTCGAAAAGCATTGGTGGAAATTAGAGAAATATAATTGGAGAAAAATGTAAATGTTTATAGGTAGTGATTGATGTCATCAATCAAAAACAAGTGTAAAATTGAGGTCCTTAAATTCATCAATCTATGATGATTTGAAATTCCATCAGTTCAAAATAACATTGGGTATTAGGATAACACATTTTTGGTTTTAGGATTCCTTAAATAACGTATAGGAATTAATTTCTTCATAGAATAAGAGAAGAATAAAAATATATTCTCTACAAGTAGAGTTCCATACTATAACTAAGTTATACCACAAACTCATCTATCACTCTAAAAGATAATAGAATGTAAAAAATATATTCTATTTATCCTATTCGTATAGGGTTCCAAAAAATGAATTTTTAATTCATCTACCAGATCATTTTAAAAAAAACTACATTATTTAACCCAGGACATCACGTGGGCCAGTGGTAGATGATACACCATTGTTTCCCTTAGGTTGTGGGTTCATGTTTCGCGGCCTTTCCGGATGTGACGGGTTGCTGCTGGACCACCGGGTTTTCCTTTTATAGAGATCGAAAAATAATCCAAACTAGAACTATCCAAAATACTTCAGTCCAAAATTTATAAGGAAGGTAAACACAATGAGGATCCTTTTTTCCGCGTAATAAAATGCGAAAACCTTCATCATGCAGTCTTTCAAAACACTGCAACATCCGAAATTACCATAACACCTTATTGATTACATTCATGATCCCTAATTCCTTAAAGAATAATGGATATTCTCTTTAAATCCAGAAATTCTGTAAACCCCAACAATGATGGAATATACAAATCATTACTTAGTTTCAAGGTAGTCAAGAATATCCAATATAATTTATCCAAATCAATCATGTATTATTCAAAAATCACTACCTCGGTATCAAAACCATATTATGGTTTATCATTCTCTCAACCATATATTTTCCAATAATTTAACCTGCTAGTTAGTCACTTTTATTTGTTCCACACAATCTCAAATCGTTGATGAAATAGTAAAGTAGTACAATCCTTATATACTCCATAATTATTATAACAAGAACATTTTTGATACAACACACAAATGTCATAATCAACAAAAGAACTCTAATCATTCCTCTTCATCTGTGGTAGTATCAGAACTTGCTTATTATCCAATAGAATCATTTGCGGCATAGTCTGATGACTGGGACATAGGATCGCGTATTGTCCAAACTCCTTGAAAGTGAAGCATTGTACATTTCAAACCATTTTCTTACCCTTCTAGTCACGTACTTTCTACCCATTTCCTCCACACATATAACAAACTCTCATTAATTTCAGGCAAGTTCCAGGGTGTTTCTTCCCACAGTTATCACATATGGGAAAATTCTTCTTTTCCCTCTTCCCTTTATCCATTTGTGTCTCTTCCATCCTTTTCTTCTCTTGCTTCCCTTCCTAGCCATAGGACATAGTAAACTCTTTAATTATCTTATCAACACATGATATTATTTCTTCATATAATGATAATACATGTGAGACTATATCTCTTGTAAATTATGGCTTAATACCATGAAAGATATGATCCTTTTTTCTCTTTGTATCATGTTCATTGCTGGAGTTCTCATTCCTTCTACTGGGCGCCATTTCTAAACAATGGCATAAAGTAGATTAGTCTATGAATAAAAATACCTAATACCAAATTGAAAAAAACTTAACATAAATTAAATAGTTTATGGATATAATCCATAATAATAAAAATGTCTCCATTAAGGATGTATATACTCATAAACCCTTCATAATGGTTTTTAAAGAAAATGAAAATTATCCTAAGAATCTCCCTTGGGGGTGTCTTAACCAAGAGTGTAGCAAGGCCCATTGTCATGCACCAGTTCCCGTTCTAGTCTACCTCAAAGTTGTGCTTTCGGGTTTTACCCCTAGGTACATATGTGCCAGAGCCACCTCTACCTTCTCTTATCCAGAAAGGGATTTATTGCTTGGAAAACTCACAAAATTTCTACAATACCAAAATTCTAGGAAGATCTTCTATACTAATCCTCAAAGTATATCTTAGGGCTATGTGCTAAAATCTGTGTTTATCTAAATAATGATTCCAAGAATAAAGCTAAACTTCTTATGATACCAACTGTAATACCCCGACCCTAGTTACCCAGAGTCGGTGCATTATTTTAATACATTGGCATGATTACAGGGAATCATGTCCCAAAGGACCGATCAGTTTAGCAACACTGGAAAATAGATTATATACATGAATGTTAGATTACACTTCATAACATACAAAAAAACATAAATAATCCTTCACGAATGCCATTATTTCCTTGGCATAACCCTGCATATCAATCACTATACACTTCTTGGAATCATGGGAAAAATAAAACATAGAAAGGGGTGAGCTTAGATGCACACTAATGATAACAATACAGCAGAAACATTCATAAATAAGCATAAAAATTTAAGGAAATGTATAACTAAAACAAAATCCTTGTAAACTTGAACTTCATCATAATATGACAAAAATAAAATGAAGTAATGCCATTTACTTAATCACATTGATATTTTACTAGTTGAATAATCACATGGAATATAAATTACCACTTTCATAATGATGGAGTGCATAATGTCGAACATTAATTTCTGTGTCAAAGCCTCATTCCAAGACGTACGGGATTACTTTAACCGGAACCCATCCCGAAGAACCTTTGTAACTGGATTCCAACCCGTAGTGCCTCTATTAACCAGACACCAACCGGGAGTACCTCTAATAACCATACACCAACTCGGAGTGCCTCTACCAACTAGACACCAACCCGTAGTTCCTATAATAACTGGACACCAACCCGGAGTGCCTCTATTAACCAGACACCAACCTGGAGGGTCTACTATAACCGAACCCAAACCCAGAGGGCTTACTTTTACCGGTCCTCATCCTGGAACATACCAGTCCAACGCATTCATCTTAAAAATAGGATGAAATATAACATAAAAATTCATATTAAAACTAGCATAAGAAATGACAAAAAATTAATCATAAACCATTAATGGAATAAATATAACTCATCCATAGTCATACATATCACAAAACCTTATATACTATATGGAAGATTTGTATCATAATAAATCAACTTCAAACAAGTGTCAAATTTATCAAAGGATGTTGACATAGATGAAATCAAAACTATTTGAGAGAAATATACATATTTCATGAAAACATTTAAAGGGCACACAATTTGGAAAAGAATCCATTTAAAGTCATTTCTGAATAAAAGTGTCTCATACCACTTTGAATATTTTGAAAGGAATTAACTTTTTAAAAACTTTCATGTCCATATAAATAAATCCTTAAAACCCATTTTGAAGACATGGACATTAATGAGAAAGATTTAGAAGAATAAATATTGAAAATATTTGAAATGATATTTTAGTACAAATACCCTTAAAACAATCCCTTTGAAAAATCATTCATAAAACATGTATATGGATAATAAATATTTCCCATTATATACTTACGTAAAAACAACCTCGGATAATAAAGAGGTTGTGAAATTAACCCTTACCAATTTGGTTACTTACGAAACATACAACAGATGAAAGAGGTACCATACAATGAATATTAAAATACAAATAAATTAAAGTGTATTACACAAATAAAAAAATTACGGCTAGTACAAACTCCACACAAAAGGTAATAGTGGCAATATCGCATGAATCTAACGAAAATAAGGAGTGAGATGAAAACCCCTTACCTTGCACTTTCCTTTAGTTCAGGGTACGTTTAGCCTCATGTATATAACGACCCATACTTTACATAAATTGTTAATACTTCGAAATTGAAGCACACTTATTACAAGATATGACAAAACCACAAAGGACCGTATAGGTATAGTGTCTTTAGAAACTGGGAAACATAAACAACTGGTTCATAAATCTTCTACAGTGTCTCCCATTTATTTCATCATATCTAGGGTCCCTTTTAGCATATTCTACTTAATATCCATCTTCCTGACCTGGGGAAAAGAAAACATAAAAGGGTGAGCTCAAATGCTCAGCAAGGGAAAATAAAGGAAATAAAAATCATATCATATCTTTTTGAAAATCAAAACCTGCAAAAGAGATCATAATATCTTAACATGGAATAAATCATAGAAGTGAAAATGAGATCCCCAAAATCATAACATAAAACTCGAAACTTTGTGGCATGCACACATAATCATGGAAAATCATTTCTTGTTAGTCATGACTCATTGCCAAGACTATCTTAGTGGACAAAGTCCCTTTCTGAACCGAGTTCACTCCTCGTTTCAGTCCTGTATCACTGAACCGAAATAACCTTCCGTTCCAGCCATGTCTATCTCATGAGATATAAAATCATTACCCAATGCATTGGAGGGAGATATAGGTCCCACCCATCTTATAATGAATCCTTTCTTATGTGTGCCACATAATCATAAAACATACATCATCGCATAACACATGAAACAAAAATGGGATTCTTGAAACATCATGACATCATAAATCAATTCATATAAGATAAAGGAATTCATAAAAATAATTCCATCACAACATGATCAAATCAATGTAATAATAGGGATAAAAACAGAACCCTTTATTATCTTAGATGGAAAATAATTTTGATAAAACACTTGAATTGAATTCTTGAGGAAAATATCCTTTCTTCTTCAAAAACATTTTTCCTTTCATAACATGTCATACAACTTTAAAAATAAAAGAAGTTGATTAAAAATAAACTTGAAAACTTGTAAAGGAAGCTTCTTTGAAGTAATGTTTTAAAAATCCATTCATGCCGTATAAGTTAAAAAAAACATTCTTCGTACTTTTGTCGGAAAAGTCAAAAAAGTACCTCGTACGGAAAAAACGACAAAAGATTCCTTTCATATTCTTTACTAAAAACTCACCTAAGGGTAAAATTGGATTTAAACTATTGCAAGTGGATGGAAACAATATTACATATTGAGGGAACATGGATGTGGATGATAAAATACAGCCCAGTAAATACTTACGAATAAACAATCTCGGATAAAAATGAGATTGTGATATTTCCCTTACCTTAGGTCCGATTTGCTTTGTTCGTGTCCGAAGCTCCTGTATAATGGTTTAAATAATGTTATTGACTTATTCCAGAATCATACATATTGATATGAGATCATATATGGTCATATTATTAGCTTCTTGTTAGTAATATTTCATTGTTACTTGTTACTCGGGTCTTTATAACTTTTTGTTCTTATGCGTGTTTTGTCGAATAAATTCTTATTATTATCTTTAGGTTATAGATAATTCATTTCCAGAATGGTATTAGTGTATTATATACCATATTCATTCATTCAATTCATTTATATAATCATTATGAAATGAAGATCATGTAGAACGAGTCGCATCACATCGTGGAGACGGTATTCCGTACGTACGCACGAGTGATGATATCGTTCCTATGATCGTGGAATTGTATTGGAGTATATATATATATTATTTCAGTATCAATATTACTTAATAATAATCATATATAGTTACTGATTACACCATTATACCCATCCTTGTAAGGTGATGGTGGAAAATAGATTACACCACGGCGTGGAGACGGTATTCCGTACGTACGCACGCGCGATGATTTCATTTTTCCGTAGGATGGATAGAAGGTGAATTAGGGTTGTTTCATATTTATAATAACATATCAGTATGTAAGTAATACTGATGTTATTACTTTATCATGAAACAACTAAAGAAGAAGAAGTTGAAGAAGAAAGAAATTGAAAAGATCGGTAATGGATATTACCTCTTCTTTGGAACGCCTTTTTGAATCCTCCACTTAAGGAACTAAGATTGGTCTTTGGAGAAGACCAGGACCTCTAGGATTATTCTAGGGAAGTGTAGAAGGGAAAATGGCAGGGTTTGGCCGAGCTTGAGTGCTCAAATTGGTGTGAGGAGGAGGGGGAGGAGGTGCCCTTTTATAAGGGAGGAGAGGGGCACCTTAGGAATATCTCAAAATATTATTTTATATTAAAGTCAAAATCGGTTTATAATGGTTCCAAAGGGTCTTATTTCGAAGCCAAAGTGGGGATGGGTCGAAATCCTATCAACCAATAGAATTTAGACAAGTTTAGGGTATTATTTTAACCTTATCAATTAGATTTAACTCTAAGTTAAATAATTTAACTTTTACCATGACTTTTTGTTTTCTTTCACTATATGGTTAATACACTTACTATAACATGCCAAACGAACCCCAAATTGTTTATTATTAAAATATATATCCTTATCTAAGTCATTTGGCCGAACCTTAGATTTTTAGGAATAAAATAACAATTAATAATATAATATTTGATTTAAAAACTATTTTTTGTCAATTTTGACACTATTTGATATATGATTTTTTTCAAAGTCATAACAGAATTATATGTTCGAACCAAGTTGATTAAATCAATACTAATATATCATAGTAACCTAGAAAATTAGTGGAATTCATAAAAAGTCTCAAATTACATTTATTTTGGTATTTATATTATCAATTTTGTCAATATTTCATTAATAAGATAATTACTGCATCATCTTTGTGTCATAAATAAATTAAATTATTTGATGTCTAAAAATTACAAATAAAATACCATCATGTAGGAAATCTTTTTAGCTTTCTAATGAATATTTACAATCGAATTTATCTTATTTATAACCCTATATTAAAAATGATTTACTTATTAAACTTTGATTTTAACTATTTTAACCCTTCTTTAAATAAATTAATAATAAATGTCCTAATCTAATCCAAGTGGGCCTAAATGGTCATATTTTATTCCTAAGTTTGTTTTTGGTCGAATTACACTTGTCCAATAGAATTAGGACATGTGTTAGGGTAATATTAATATCATAATTACCCTTAGTTACCCTATTTACTATTAACCGCGGTAAAAATAGTAAAAAGTTACTATTCACCAAAAAATTATTTTCATCTCATTGAACCACATTTTAGTCCTTGATATTAACCGTGTCTCTCGGATTTTTGAAATTCCATTCACAGAAGCGGTAAAATTAAGTTTTATGCAAAATTCAGTTTTTAACCTACCACTTAGTGGTTTCACTATTCATCAAAAATTGAAAGTTTTCAGAAAAATACCAAAATTTCACCCTAGGCTAATTTCAATATTCTGAGTCCAAAAATGAAGTCCATTTTGAAAAATAAAATTTATAAAATTTCAAAAAGTTGTTATTACTATTCATAACGGCTAGTTTTAATAGCATATTGTTGTTTAGTGAAACTCGGTATTGCGTACGACGCAAGCTATCGAGGAAGGTCGCGATTGCGTGTAAAGCAAGCCAAGAAAGTGTTGTGTAGAAAAAGATTCCTTTGATGATTTATATAACATAAAAGTCTCGGGTGTTACAATGTATGAAGACAATAGTATGTTATTAAATTATACCAGAACCATTTTAATATTTATGATATCATACGTTATTCATTTATGACTTTATACTACCAATTTAATAATAATTTTCATGTTATATCAATATTTCGGGTAATAATTGCTTTATTTATCGTACGTGTTTTAACTTGTTACTCTTGATTGTATCAAATAGATCATGATTTAAATACTCCCAGAATATAAAAAATTATTTATTTATCATAGATATTTATAATATAAAAATTTATAATAGACATATATATGAAATGGAAAACACCGCTTATGGAGACGGTAGTCCGTACGTACGCATAAGCGTTGTTTCCGTTTTTACAAAGTATTGAATAAGATATAAGTAAGTACATAAATATTTATATTTATAAATATATATATTTCAAGTAGCATTATTATGTCATATATTACATACTTATTAGTAATTTATATTTTTATAATCATCGATGAATGGTGAACTTGGAAATGAATCTCATTGCGTCGTGCAGACGGTAATCCGTACGTACGCACGAGCGAAAATATCATTCTTTTGATATTAATATAATACATAATTGCATGAAATATTATATATACAGAATCATTATCATGTTATATTTGTTATTTACATGAATTACACATCATTATTATACCTATCCAAATAATAATATATTGATTAACAATTACACCACGACGTGGAGACAATAAACTGTACGTACGCACATATGGTGACATGTCATTCAAAGGATAGATAGAATATTGAATATGGTTTTAAATTATTTATAATAATATAAAATTATATAGGATATAGAGGATTTATTTTTTTAGAATGGGAATAACAAAGAAAGAAGAAGTTGAAGAAGAAATGAAATTGAAAAAGGGTGGTGAAAACATTACCTCTTCTTCGGGTTCTTCCTTTTGATTTGTTCAAAAGAGATCCTTAAGATGGATTTATGATCAAACTAAGGCCTCTATATTGTATTTAGGGAAGTTTATAGAGTATTTGGACAGGGTTTGGCGGAGCCAATAGGCTTTGGTGGTGTGAATTAATGAGAAGGGGGAGTGCCGTTTTATAAGAGGGTTGAGGGACAACTTTGGAAAAGCTAGAAATATTATTTTATAATAAATTCATAATCAGGTTATAATGGCTAAAAAGAGTATTATTTAAATTTTAAGGTGGGGATAGGTCGATAACAAGTCAACCAATAGTATTTAGATAGGTTTGGGTTACTATATTAACCTTATATTTAAGTATTAACTCTTAGTTAATTAGTTTCACTTTTACAATGTCTCTTTGTATTTTTATATTATATGGTTAATAAAACTACTATATACATCCAAGACACCCCCAAGTGGTACATTAATGATACCCCTATCATGATATATGTCTCTTGGCCGAACCTTATATTTTTAGGAATTTAATATCAATTAATAATATAATTTTTTTTTTAAAAAACTCTTTTATGTAAATTTTGACACTATTCAATAATTTATTTTTGTAAAATTTATAACCGAATTATTACTTCAAAAAACGTTAATTAAATCAAGCCTAACATGTGATATTATCATATAAAAAAATTTGTATTTATAAAAAGTCTCAAATTACATTTATTTGGGTATTTATAATAATATTTTTTCTAATTTTTCATTAATTAAGTAATTACCGCATCACCATTGTGTCATAAATAAAATAATTATATAATTTTTAAAAATTATAAATAAACTACAATAATTCAGGAAATCTTTTAATATTTCTAATGAATATTTATAGTCGAAAATCCAACTTATATAACCCTATGTAATAATTTTTTTTCTAAAAGATATATGCTTATGTCATTATTGTATTTATTTTATCTTAATTAAAATAAAGTGTCCCTATCTCCTAAAAGTGACTCCATGGGGTCCCAAAATCGACCCAAAGATTCCCATGGTAGGACATGTATCCACCAATAAGTTTAGGACATGTTTTAGAGAAATTTAGTATTATTATAATGTTATTGGTTAACCCTTATTTACCGGATTTACCCTTTAACAATGGTAAATAAAATATTTACCGAAGTAATTATTCAAAATGTCTAAAAATAAAAGTTACCTATTTAAACAATTTTTAAATCCTCATTCCAAATATGGAATCCATTTTTCCAAATTCAAAACACAGAAGTGGTAGAAATTAATTTAAAATTAATTCCTACTGTCAAAACAAAAAGCATGTTTTTAAGAGATAATAATTATCAAAAGATTGACACTTGTTCATGTCTGGTTTAATTGTGAAAATATATCTAATTAACAACATTGTGTTAAACGGTAAAAATAAATTCTAAATATACTTTAAAACCACTAAAATTAGTTTGATTAAAAATGTTGTTTTTAATTAAAATTTAGTAATTTTCACTATTCATCAAAATATAAATGTTATCCGAAAAGTTCCAAATTTTTACCCTAGGCTAATTTCGATATTGCGAATCCAAAGATGAAGTCAATTTTGAGAGATAAAATTTATAAAATTTCAAAAAGTAGGTATTACTATTCATAACAGCTAGTTTGATTGGTTGTAGTGTGTGTTAGAACCCGATGTTGCGTACAACACACGCTACTCTATTATTAAAAGTGAAGCGTAGAGTTGAAGCTTGGGGTGTTACCTTGTAAATTGATGATTTACCCATTCTAAATAATAAATTTATTTAGTCAAATTGAATATAATAAAGTTTAAAATATTATATTTTAATATAGGGTTTCACTATTAATAGTTGGTAAAAGTGCATTTTTTGAAAAATACTTCTATTATCTGAAAAGAATGAATTTGTTCTTACAATATGTCTAAGAAACTCATTATATGGATTCTAATAATATAAGGATTATATAAAGTTTAAAATTTAGTTAATACTATTCATAACCACTTTTGAATGGCTTGTTTCGTAAGTCATAGTGCACTTGAACTCAGTTTTGCGTGTAGTGAAAGTTATTGAATTATTTTAAAGAAATAAAACACTATGAAATCTTGGGGTGTTACAAGGAGTACATGGTTGGGGCATCATGAGGGGTGTGGGAGGCCAGCTCGTGTGGGAATTGCAAGGGGCGTGGCTCAGGCAGTGTGGCCAGGGTGGTCGGGGCCGGTTTTGCCAGTGGGATCATGGGGCACGCGAGGCCCACAAAGGCGCGGGGCACGCAGGGCAAGCAGTCTCAAAATAGCTGCATGACTCTCAAGGTGCGTCGGGACCATGGAGTTGTGGGGGGTGCAAGTCACACATATGGAGCAGTCGCGGGGGCACAGGGCACAGAGAGTCCATGGGCCAGTTCAACCGGGGCACGGTGCGGCGCAAACAATTGAGCATGGGAGGTGCGGCCGACTAGCAGCGCGGTTCGGCCCCGTAGGTTGCGCGGACGGCAGTTGGCATGACCGTGGCGGTGCAGAAGCCGACAGGAAACACTTTTTAGACCATGGAACTAGAGAATCACAAGGGTGGAACAGGTTGTGGAGGCCATAGGTAGCGTGGCTGTTGCTGTTATCGCCATCGTCGTCTCGTCACCTCCTCTTCATTCTGATTAACATCACAAAAAACAACAGTTATGGGGCCGAGTGATGTTTATTTGGCCCATACCCTCCATGTTAAGGCTGGTAGCAAGCAGTTCAATCGATTCATGAATTTCGAAGAAATATTAGGAAAATATGATGAATGAAAAATCAAACATACACCCCACATATTCCCGAAAAAATAAATCCCAACCAACAAAGAAAGTTCATCCACAATAATTCTTTGTTTTATAAGGGATGAATTAATGGAATAATAACATATTCAAATAAAAACCTTACCTTGATCATTGTTCATTGATGAAGTCATGTGTAAGAAGACGGAGTTGTCGTCTGTCATCGCATCTGCCACACACTTCCAATCCAATCTCGTGTTTCAGTTAGTTGACGAAAATGAGGAGGGAAGGTCAGTTGTCGAAGACGTCACACGCCGGTTTCCTCCGCAAGGTGCTTCCAAAGAAGAATTCGATGACACTCCTCACCAGCGTTCTTCACGGAGGATGTTTTTTTAGAGAGCATTCTCCCTTTCTCCTCCACTCTCATGCTTCCACCAAGATGAATATACCGATCCAAATTAATAGGTTAAGTTTATCTATAATTTAATTTTAGGTACTTAATTCAAAAAGGACTAAAAATAATTAATTTATGTGCCCAATTATTTATTGGGGCGGATTTCAAACATTAAATGCATTTGTGTTGGCAGAATTAATTGGGTAGAGGTGCTCAAGAGGCTCCCCCTCATTAATGAGGGGAGTTGAGTGGTTTTACACAATTAAAATGGGTGTTTAGTCCCAGGTGGTCCCCACCACCATAAACTCTCGTGGTAGGTTCGGTTTCGGTGGGCCCCAACATTATAAACTATCAGGGGAGGTTATGGTAAGGTGGTCACCACATATCAAATCCCACATGGTGGTTTAGTTCTGGGGGACCCCACCTCCAACTTCCACATGGTGGCTCAAAAATAAAATAAAGTGTATTTCATTTTATTTTATTATTTTCCATGAAAAACCGTAAATCTATCTTTTATTCTCATCCCACTGCTTTCAGGGAAAAATTATCCTTAAGAGAATACAGGGGCTACGGGTTCAACGGTTCCCTCAGATTTCAATTTCGAGAATTAGATCAAATGTTTTAAAAACCCGCTCGTACGTTTACTGAACGTATGCGAACAACTCTTCAGAAATTGATTTCGGGAACACCGGGATTCAGAATCACATGAAAACAATTTTATCAGACTCATAGAATTCCCATTTATATAAAAAAATTACATGAAAATTCTGGGTCTTTACATTCTCTCCACCTCAAGTTTCTATGTCCCATTAAGCCACAACTAATAACTAAGGGAACAAGTGGGGTACTGATCACACATCTGAGCCTCCCGCTCCCATGTCCTCTTGTTTCCTCTGGAATTTGTGATGACCTCATTTGTTGAAGGTTCAAACCTTCCAATTATTTTGTAACGGTTTTGTTCATAGAACAAGAAACATCCAATGATTCGATATACATTTGGACCTATTATCCAAAGGTATGTGCTCATTAGTCGTGGACTGATGAGGCTTAAGAATTTTCATTGGTCGAGAGGATGGGATGTCGGACTCCTCACACCTTTCTGATGGGAATTATTGTCTACTCTTGGACTCCCTTTATAGATTAATGTTATGTTCTTTAATCCTTATTAAATTACCAAGTATGAAAATGAGCTTTCCTTAGATCTGACAATCAATGATTGATATGTATAAGATTTAGAGATTCATTTATATGTATTTGAGGTACTTCATCGATAGACAATCATCTGTATTTGTTATAGATTCTTAGTCAATGGCATATTTCGATACATTATATAGAGATCTCTTGGTGATTATGATAACCATACTAGTTTTAAAGCCACTCAGCAAGGCACATGATGTTTATTGTCATTCCGAAGGATAGGGATTATTTCAGTGTTGGGATCGTACCAGTAGATGGGCTACCTATGTATCCTTGTTTATAAAAAAGAAACAGAACCCACGTAGTTTGAATTAAGATATAGTTTACTGTCATATGGGATGGATGAAATTTAATGGGTGATTTGATTGTTCTTCAGAAAGGCTTCCAACATTCTCCACTTTTATGGTAGAGATCAAATTCTATGTAGTTCAGTTGAGAATTGTCGGGATTAAGTATGAATAATGGACCAAACAGATGTGTCATGGTTACTTTTACAGTCTAAGCTCACTTGAGTCATGCTCTATGTGAGAAAAAGAAGGTATCGGTGAAACGTGAAAATTGTTCCATGAAAGATGAAATCATAAGAAATAATGTGGGGCTTATGTATGTATAACTGCTGAGATAGATGAGGATTTGTATTTACATTTGAGATGAAATCTGGAAACAAGGTCCATAAAGGTAAATGTGCTTTATGGAGATTTGGATACATAAAATTGGGCTTACAACTGAGAAGGATGCCCAAATTAGAGGGTACTTATGATTGGGTTTGACACCTAAGAAGGAATCCCAAATCAAAAGTAAAGTAAGACTAGTTAAGAGAAATTTTGACTAGGGCTTATTCTTGAGACGGAGGCCCAGGTTAAAGGAACATGAAGACTGGGGATTATTCCGGAGAATGAGGCCCAGGTTAAAGGAACATATGACTGGGGCTTCTTCCTGAGAATGAGGATCAGGTTAAAGGGAATTATGACGGGGGCGTACTGCTATGGAAGATGCACAGGATAAGGGAACATGAAGACTGTGGCTTACTATTGAAGAGGATGCCCATAAATAGAGGACATGGCGCTTAATATTAAAGAGGATGCCCATGAATAGTCTTCTCGTCTTAAATGATGAGGTTGAATGAATGAAATATCTAACCTTAGTGACATAAAGATATTTAAATCCCTATGTTTTGGGAGATGTTCCACAAAATTCCTTTCAAGTAAAGAATCCAACCATGGAATCATGCCATAAATGGATTTGAATATGATTCTGAAGTCTAAATCTGGAAGGGGAGAGGTGGATTTGAAGAAAAGAGATGAATGGACAGGAGGGGCACCCAAAACAAGATTGGGGTGCAGGTCCTGTGTGGGTGTGCAGGTCCTGGTCACGCAGGTATACCTGCGTGACAAAGGTTTACATTCATGATGGTCAACCCATAGGGTAAAACATGGGCGAGGCTTGTCTCAATCCCTTAGTGTTATCCCTAAATACTTTTAAATTAGTGGCATGCATGTTTTGTTGAAGGAATAAGGCGGCGCACAAGTGTCTTCATTTCCCCTAAGGGTTAGATACTTAGGCACATAGGTGTTAGTGAATTTCAACACTTAGGCCATGTTCCCCTTCTTTTGATCTTCCATTATAGGTATGAAATTACCTTAGATGTGTTCGGAAGTCTTCAGGGAAAGACTAGGGCGCCGAGATCATAATTCTGAGTTATTGGATTTTCATCCTCAAAATGGGGGGGACACAAGGGGTATTTATAGGCTGCTGAAGACCCTGGTTGAAAATAACATAGGGCGCACAAGTCACCAGTGCGACCAATATGAGACGCGCAAGTATACTTGTGTGGCTATGATGAATCTTGCATGACCCAAGTGTAAACAAATCATTGTTCATGCATTTTTCAATTTTTGATATTTCTTCAAAGGATGAATCACATTGTGTTAAGGTATTCCATTTTTCAAATCGTTAGCCTCTGTGATGGGAAAGAGTGACAAAAAATTCCTCCCTTAGAGTTGGATCCGAAAGAAAGAAGTATGTGACTCTGAGGTAATGATGAAAAATTAAGGAATTGTGACACATTGTTTTTGAGCACACAAAGGCGTCGCGCATGTGCAAGCCACGCAGATGGCATCGCGCATGGGAGAGCCACGAAGGCTTTGGAGCATAGGGGTGTGGACTTGCCTATAAATACACAACCATTCCTCGCGAAAAGAAACCTATTATCAAAGATTTCCGCTCTCGCCACGCAAGTTGCCTTCGTCACGCAAGTTACTTTTTTTCCACTGGTTATTTGGGCCGTGCTTCTGTAGAGGTATTTGGACTTGTGCGGTGATACCTGTGCGCCCAAAACATGTGTGACAGAACTATTCATATTTTCCAAAATTAGACTTGCACACCTTAATTCCATATCCATTTTTTCACTTTTCTTCACAAATTTTAGGAAAAATCAACTCACATATGAGTTAATTATTCGACCTTTGTACAGATTCAATGGCTCCTAGAAGAATCGGAAATGCTGATGAATTGGCGAGCAAGAGGATTGATGATATTATGAAAATTGTAGGCCATGATTACTATGATATCTACAAAAACAATCTTCCAGATTTGGCTAGGTATTTGAAGAAGTATCATCACAACATTCCACATAGCATCTACTTGCCACTGTAAGGGCATGGTCATCTTCAAGATGTCAACATTTCAGAGGCAAAGAACTATCTCCAAATTTCATGGTTTCAGAATTACACCAACATTGCTTCAGTAAATATCTCAAGTGGAAGTGAATTTGTAAATACTATAATAGTGGATATGGCCTATATGATGCATCATTACCCTTGTGCACCAGATCTAAAATCTCACAAGCCCGAGCTGTAACCACATAGTTATCCTTCAATCTTCCAAAATTCTCAGATGGATCAATCAACAGGCTGGATGAAGAGTTGGGACTTCTATCCTGGAGGAGGTGTGAAGCCAATTTAGATGTGGGAATACGAGATGCAACAATCCTGTAAAGAGTTTTTTGATGATTTGAAAGGAGCTACGATATATGAAGTTGTATGGGATGGGCAGACATATCTCTATAGAAATGATGAGTTTATGCCAAAGCTAATCAGCCACTACATCCTAGAAACCATTTGATTTCATCTGAATCATGGATAAGTAGGAATCAGTTTGTGGGATGTCTACAAAATCTCGGGGGCTCCAATTCTGGGTGACATTTATGATGAATTCATCCCCCATGGAGACTTTAAATGATTTAGAGAAGACACCGACTTTGACTCGGGAATTGTTGAAAATTTTCCACAAGGACAAGAGTTGAAAGATCTCCATAACTCATTCTAAAAAGGATATTCATCCTGAGGAGTAGATGAATATGTTTCGTACCAAGAAGGAGGATATGTATTCAAAGGCGAAGGGGCCCACCTGTACTCATCCTACTACTTGCCCCATAATAGAGAAGAGGGGTGCTCTTGGCACATTCTGGCCGACCCTAGAAGCAGAAGAATTTTAGAAGTGTGGATATGAAGTAAATCAAAGAATCCAAAAAAACGACCCATCTGGCGAGCTTCTTAGCCTTGTGGATAGTTGTTTATATTCTTCCAGTAAGTGATTCAAAGAGAGGCGTCAGGCCAGGGACCTTCGTTGTGGCAGCCATGTTGGCTGAGAAGAATATGGTTGGGTTGGCCACCCCCATTTTGGTAAAGATTCACATGAGCTTACTCCATGTCTTTATGGGTACGTCTCCTTTGAGAATATTGGGTCCATTCCATGTTTTTTTGGGATGGATCACCACTCATTTCAAGACATTTAATGTACAGAAAGGAGTACAGTCTCCTAGAAGTTCATTCAGGGCATCATTGCAAGCATATTCTGGAATTTCTCCATTATCTCTCATCATCTATGATATGAAGGTGAGGTTGAGCATGTTCAAGGAATCCAATATCATTCTATATAGAAACCCACTAACCGGGTGGTTTGTTGATGATGGAACTACCTATTTGGAATTTAGGTCGTATATGCTGGCTTGCAGAGTTGTTGTACTGGCCACCAGGATTGATGAAGATATTATATGCGAGGCCTATGCTCCATAAAAATTTGCAGGTCAATTCAATTATCTGTAGCAGAATGTTGTATCCCCTCATGTGCATGTCAGGTCAGAGATACATCTGATGGTTGCCTGATAACTATGGTTTCTGACTTCTATGGAGAATATTGGGACAGTGTTTGATCTACCAGTTCATAAAGCGACGAGTAGCTTGACTACATGGTATGATGAGAAATGGATAGCATCATACCCTGAAGGGGTGTCGAATAATCCGGTTTATCAGGTGGGGAAAAAGAACTATATATAACGAAACCCTTCATTGGGAAGGTGATGCTTCCCCACATGGAGCTGATTCACCAGGTTCCTCACATAAGGATGACTCATGGGATTCCCAATATGGGGATGATGAGGCACAACATGCGGCAAAGCGTCCTCGTACTAGATATAATCCTTCTATCGGAATCAAGACACCAACTCCATCAACTCATAGTGAGTTACATCATTGGGGAATTTTAATCATCATTACATTATAGAGTGACAAATATTATTTTATTTTCATTTATCTGTAGTTTCAAGACCTAGGAAGAGGTTGATGTCAATGATTTTAGGACCCTCCTCGCAGCCTTCTGGTACACATGTTGAATATCTATGAATAGAGGTTGTCCAACCATGGAGAAGTTTATATTACGATGCTTAAATTTCATGGATGGATCTATTCGAGGGGCTATAATTCCATGGAATAGGGAATCTTCAGGCTTCTACAGATATCCGTTACAAGGATAACCTCGATGACGTGCGGGCTTACATCAGAGAGGTGGAGATGCTCATATATTCCATCGATGATTCCTTTCCTGTCATCAAGAAGGTAAAGGAAATGATAGATTGTGGCACCACTAAGGGTGGTTCTGGAGATGAGGAGTGACACGATTACGTGGCTCCTGAAGATGTAAATTTCTTTCCGTATTTTCTTTGCAACTTGATTTCAGTCAAATCTTTGTTACTCAAGGAAATTATTCTCTTCTTCCTGCAGCTTGCAAAGAATGAACTAATTAGGTTCCTTCACCACAGTATAGCATTGGTGGTACTTCCATTGGGGATAATGAATATCCTCTTGATCCGGGTGAGATATATCTAGGCCAGTAAGCCATGGAGGAGGAGTGAGAAATGGATTTTCATTCTCCAATTCCTGTATTTGGAGATGATGATGTCAACACTACTAATAAAAAAAAGAAAAAAATTTCATCGAAGGAGGAATTCCACAGCTAAACGTTCCATCAGTAGTGGTAAGTCCTTCAGATAATCATGAGTCTTAACCCATGAAAAGGTTGGTCGTAATTCTTGGTATTGTAGGGGATTCTTCAATTTCTCCATTGAGGGAGAGGATTGACCCTCCTTTGAGGACGATGGATGGTACTGGTGAACAATCACAAGATCATACTAGCATGGCTTCTCCTGAAGAGGAGCCATCATCTATTCCCAGTACCACTCCTGTTGCCGCTGCAAGGAGAGAAGAGCCTTCTTTTGAAAAAAAATGATTTGTAAGATATTAAATGAAAACATCAACTAACTTCCATTCTGTGATGTTTTTGGTTAAAGCCCTACACCGGAACATTTAGCGTCCACTGTAACTGACGCTGCAATTTTATCTAAAAATGATGTCCAGGATAAGAGGCCACATAATGTGGGTCACCAAGAAGATGTATCGAATGCTCCCACTGGTGGGACTAACTAGGAATGTAATATAACATTGGATGAAATGATGGAACTTAGCGCAACATTTGAATATTTTTTAGATCATGTTAAATTACCATGTAATTTAGAAGATTTTGGACATAAGTGTTATCCTACATCCTGTTAATATATCTTCTTATTAAATCTCTAACCATGATTGGTTGAAATGTGAAGTTCCATCTAAGAAAGATGTTGTACTGCCAATAACTGAAGGGGGTACAGAAAACCTTACCATTTTAGAGACACTTTCTCAAGTGGAGATGAACCTAGTAAAGCTACCTCAAACTCGTCCGGAAAATCGTGTTGAAGCTAGGATAGAGAGGGAGGAGTATTCTCCTACTATTGATCTACTATTGGGTAAGATATAACAATATTTGTGGCTGCACTTAATTTTCAAGACAACTTAATCAACATTTGTTATACTTTGAAACTAACCCAAAAAACATTCAATTGACAGTGCATGGCCATCAATTTCATTGGCTAGATTTGGAGGCGAATCCTCAGCCTCCGCTCCAACATGAATTGAAAGTGAAACAATAAGGGTCAGGGGGGAAGGAACAGAACATGGCACTTCTATAAGTGTATTAATCCCAGATTATATCCCTCGTTGTGACAGTGTTGCTGAGTTAAACCCGAAAGTACAAAAGGCGCTCTAAATTTCACAACGCAAGGCATGTCAGAATATATGGAAGATCATATCTAAAGTGCCTCTAGAAGAGTTGTCATCGAAGATCCCATAACTATCATCCATGTTCGTCATGTTGGGACTTGGAATTTTTGGATATCAAGAGATCCATGCAGTAGTAAAACAAGTCATCTTAAGAAGGGAGCAAAAGAAGAAGTAACATAAAGATTTGACTAGTGAAAGGATGTTAGCCAAATCAGTTAATTTGAGGTTGTGGTAAACCAAGATGAGGCTGATTATGCTGCCATTTTAAAGGAGGTAAGGCACAAGATCATAGAAAAAGTTGTACAGTAGATGCACCTTCAGCAACATTTAGATGTTGTTACTAGGGAACTTGAGCAGCATAATAATTCACTGGAAGGAGTTCAAAAGAATGGTATGAAAGTCATTGTAGATTCCAATAAATCACCCCATCAAGCTGAAAAGTTTGAATCCGTTTTAGTGCATGAGCTTCAAGTGGTTGCTGATGAAGCTTCAGATGTGGTAAATCAAATAATGATTTATGTTGACAGCCTTTTGTAATTCTTGGAAAAGATAAGAGACTCCAATCTGTGGATGTTCTTCTAACGTTTGTGCATCAAATGAAAAAAACATTCAGCATTAATCATTTGTGGATGCATTCATTTTCTACATGTTTTAAATTTTTACCAAAGCCAATGGGGCTAGTAAGCATTGTTTGATTTTTGCTAGGATTATAAAAAATTACCCTACAAATATTAAATCATTAATTGCTCATCATTACCTAAATCATACGAAATGTATGTTTAGTGAGATATGACTTAAATTTTGTTCATAGTTCCCTTGTCTTTTGTGGGCAGTTTAAATTCATGCATGGCAGACATAAAAAAGCTAATTTTTAAGGTCGAAATAGCTTTGTCCAAATGGATTAAAATTGACTCAATTACATGATAATTTATCTGAAAACGTATTACCATATTCATGTATGGAGGAAAACATGTAAATTGTGACTTAAAATATTTTGAATCTGAGCAATTATATGAAAAAGGGATAAAAGGCATTAGAAGAAGTATTTCTCAAGAATGAAGTTACCACTATTTAACAAACTCGTTAGGGGTTTGAATTATGTAGGGCCGCTTAAGGCCATTGGATGCATAGTAAAATAATAGGATCTTTTGGCTGACAGGTCGGTTATGTAGACTACTTATGCAAGGCCACCTAAGGGCACGTGCTGCATAGCCAGGAAAAATAACTCTCAGAAATTTACTTTTCTACTGCTAAAAAGCCAGTGAAATTTTATGGATATTCATATTTTCAAATTCATAGAGTCTACTATTTGGGGAGATGTACTTGAATATAGAGATGATATTTCCAATCAAGATTGTAAAATAATTGGATGAATGTCACTCCCACGAAGTTCTGACCCAAACGTAGGGAAGGGAAATATAAACCATATACTTGAATACTTTCATATCATGAAAAAGAGTATGGGAAAAATATATTAAGGATTGATATTTTTGTGGATCCCTACCTATTTTCGTTAATACAAATAAGAACAAAAGCGGTTTTTCTCATAAGAATGAAGCTACCACTATTTAACAAACCCATTAGGGGTTTGAATTATGCAGGGCCACATAAGGGCATTGGATTAATAGTCAAATAATAACATCTTTTGGGTGACAGGGCCGTTATGTAGACTGTTTATGCAAGGTCACCTATGGGAACATGTTTCATAGTCATGAAAAAGATCTCTAAGGTATAAAACATTTTATGACCAGAATCATGAAAAAAGTGATTATGGAGATCTATAAATATTTAAGGTTAGGAGTATGACACATCAAAATGGGAATTGTTCAATGCATGTAGATATACACAAACTATTGCTAACGATAATCTTGTTGTGGCTGGGTCCTGAATTGAGGTCTTGGACTTCACTACATATCCCATAATGATGGGAATCAAGCCATACGTAGTTCTTGAAATACAGTTTAATGTCATGTGGGACGCGATTGTAGGAAATTTTAGTTTATGGTCATAGATCTCAGACCAAGGAGGACTTTTCATCCAAGGGACTGAAAGTGGAATTTAGGGTTAGTCTCAGAGACTTAGGGATAGATTTGAGGGATGCTCGAACGTTCCTACGTATCCCATAAGAAAGCGAATTCTTGTCAAATGGAGTTCTTGAAATACCCTTTGTATATATTTGGTTCGTACAAGTGAAGGGTAAAAGGGGAATTTAGTGCAATGATGGTTTGACCCAAGATAAAAGGTTCAGGCATTTCCATGTATGCACATAGTATTTAGAATATAACATGATTAGAGATCAATATAAATAATGATTCCCTCTCAAGTGAGAGTATAAAATAATTTTGTAGATTATTCTCATATAGGAGAAAAGTGGGAATAGTTTAACGCCATATATCAAGGATGATGGTGAACCAACGTTAAAAAAATATTGGTTATGGGGGTGGTTTCGCGAATCAACATCGTATAAGATGAAGGTGAACCGATTTGAAGATATTGGTTTTCGGCTTGAACCACGAAGTGGATACCAACGTAACCAGTCTAGAAGGCAAGGATCAAAGTCTCCGTAGTTAAATTGAAGAATGAATTAGTGATCAAGTTGTGTTTTGAGAACAAAGACCTAAAAAAATGGGGTTGGGACTTACACATTCTTAGTGGCCTAGAGATGATGTTATGGTTGAAATTTACTCTATTCTCACATGAGTCATGCTCAGTGTGAGAAACATGTGGTAGAAACAACTACAACGATGTACAATTTAATTTCATGTAGGAAATAAGAAGGGACTATGTAGTTTAAATTCTTGCAGTGAGGACTATTGGTGCTACACAGTTTAGTGTCATGCAGCAGGGAAAAAATATAGTTTAACGTCATGTAGGACATATTAAGGGACTTTGTTCAGTTTTACGTCATGTAGGATGAATGAACAGTACAGTTTAACATCATGTTGGACAAATATAGGGACACAATTTAGAATCATGTTGGACATGAACCTAGTTTTTCGTCATGTTGGACAATAAGGGTGTTATACAGTTTAGCATATTGTAGCTAAGACGATGGAAAAAACACAGTTTAACAACATGTTGGATGAAAGGGGGACTATGTAGTTTAATGTCATGCAGTAAGGACAAAATAGGACACATTTTAGCAACATGTTGGATGTAAGGGACTATTCAGTTTAAAGACTTACAGAAAGGACAACACAGTTTAACGTAATGTTGGACAATGGAGGGACTGTGCAGTCTAATTTCATGCAGTAAAGTCTTAAGAAGGGTTGTATAGTTTAACATCACATAGAAAGGATGACACATTTTAACGTTGTGTTGGGCATAACTGCAGATAGTTTATGGTCATATGCATAGACTGTGGTGGATTTTTATTATAAAAAAATACTTCTTATGAAATCTAGCATTGGTTGGAGTATTGATGATTTCTCCATCTATTGAGATTATTGAATAAGATCCATTTGACTAGACCTTATGTATTGAGTAAGGACCTTCCCATTTTGTCTCAAGCATTGGAGGTTTCTTTCCTGGTATCACTGGAGTTTTGGGAAACAATACCAATTCTCCATGAATAAAAGAACGAAGACGACCATTTTTTTGATATCTCAGGCTATTCTATTTTGATAGACTTCCATGTGGTGCACGGTGGACAATCTTTTCTCATATAATCCTTCTAACTCATCAAATCACTTTTGAGAATGTTTATTTGTGGATGACTGATCATAAATGGCTACCCTGATTTAGGGTATTTGAACCTCAATGGGCATGACTTCATCCGTTCTATATACCAATGAATATGGAGTTGACCACATTGCAGTGCGGTTGGTGGTCCAATAATCCCATAAATCATGAATGAGTTTATCAGGCCATGAATTCTTATCTTTATCCACCATCATTTTCAGTATGTTTGAAAGAGTCTTGTTGAAGTCTTCTAATTTTCCATTGGACACTCCATGATACCGAGAGGAATGATTGGATTTGATGTTGTATTCTTGATTCAACTTCCTTACCTCGGATGAACAGAAGTTGGTGCCATTTTCCACCAATATGGTATGAGGTACACCAAATCAGGTAATGATGTTAGACATGGGGAAGATAACAATGCTTATAGAAATAACTTCATTGAGAGGTATTTCCTCTTCCCATCTGGAAAAGATGTTAGTAGTAGTAAGAATGTACATAAAATTCTTAGATGTAGCTGAAGGATATGGTCCTACTACATCCATTCCCCATGTTGAAAATGGCCATGAGAATTTAGCTGTATGAATCTAATCTCGGGGTTGATGAATTAAATTGGCATGTAATTCGAAATAATGACACTTCATTGTAAAATCAACACTATTTTGTATCATTGAAGGCCAAATGTATCCAAGCCTTCAAAATTTTATCAGATAGTCGATGTCTAGACAGGTGAGCACCACAGGCAATTGCATGCACTTCGTTCATGACAACCATTTTATCTTCACTGTCAATGAATCTAAAGAGTATTCCCTCAAAACCTATTTTCTAGAGAATTTTCTCTAGGTGATCTAGGCCATCATGAAGAGAAAAATTGACCACATGTCACCAGATTTGTTCTTTCCCAGCTCTATCATGTGGAAGTGTTCCATTTTGAAATTATTGCGATATAGGTGTCATCCATCCTGTAGTATGACCATATGGTTCAATAATGGGAATAATTTCATTTATTTCCACTATTATAGTTTAAACATAAGGTGAAATTGTACAATGGTAGGAAATATTGATGCTTGTCTCATCCTGATTTGGATCTGCCAGAGATGTGGCTATATTAGCCACTGCATCAGCTTGAGCATTTTGTGATCTCGGGACATAAGAAAATTTCAGTTCCAAAGGAAATTCCACCATTAAGTCTCTGACATAATCATACAAAGGGATTAGATCTTCTTTTATTATTTCATAATCCCCATTGACTTTTTTGATTACCAGGTCTGAATCACCTTTCACCATTAAGTGATTCATTTGTACTTGAAGTGCCAACTCCATTCCTATGATGAGAGCTTGATATTCTGCTTCCTTATTTGTACCACCTTCCCATAATAAGAAGGAATTGGGTAGAACATCCTTTTCTCGACAAATGTGCACAATTATAAACCCAACTTTATTGAATTTAGGATCCTCCATTTTCTTCCCTATTGGACTTCTAGAAGCACCATCAAATTACATTTCCCATTTTTGAAGATTATCTTGAATAGAAAAAACTTCTTCATCGGGAGATTCAATATCGGAAGCTGTATCTTCTACTGAAAGATGTTCAGCAAGGAAATTAGCAAGATATTGACCCTTTATTGCATTTTGAGACACATACTGGAGATCAAATTGGTGCAAAATAACATCCCACCTTGCCAGACGTCCTGTAAGCATTGGACGACTAAGGATGAATTTGAGCAGGTTATTGTGAGATACTAATTAGAAATCATGATGTTGAAATTAGTGTCTCAACTTCTGAACTTCAACGATTACTTCTAGGCAGCACTTCTCAATATTTGAATATCGGGTTTCTGCTTTAAGCATAGTCTAACATAGATAGTATAGGTTGTTTTCATTCCCAGCATCATTCTTCTGGGCAAAGAAGGAACCCAATGATCACTCTAAAGTTGTCACATAATGAATAAGTGGTCTTACTTCAATTAGTTAAATGAATACTGGTGTACTCAAGAGATATTTCATGAGAATATCAAATGATTCTTGATATTCCACAGTCTAATGGAAGGTGACTACTTTCTTCATCAATTCGATGAAGGGTAAACTATTTCAGGCCAAATTGGAGAATAAACACCGAATATAGGCCAAGTTTCCTTGAATTCCTCCCAATTCATTCAAATTTCGAGGAGGTGACATAACAAGGATTAACTTTGTCTTCTCAGGATCAACTTCGATACCATGATGGCGTACAACAAAGTCAAATTTTTCCTGAAGTTACCCAAAAATCACATTTTATGGGGTTCATCTTCAAATTATGTTGTCGATGTTTGTGGAATATGATTTCCAAATCAGCCAAGTGATTAGAGTATTTTTTGGATTTAGCCACCAAATATTCCACATAACATTCAACAAACTTTCCTAAAAAGGGTTTGATGATACGATGCATGGCATGCTAATATGTGGTGCCTGTATTCATCAGGACAATGGGCATTACCCAATAGAAAAAAAAGACCTGAGTGGCTCTGAAATCTAATGAATCTTCATCTTCTGGAGCCATTCAGATTTTATTATATCCAGAATATCCATCCATGAAGGAAAGTGCTTCATAGCCAGCTATTTCATCAATTAAGAGTTCTGTAATTGGAACTGGAAAATAATCCTTAGGACAATGCCAATTATGATATCTGAAATCAATGAAAACTCTAATTTTTCCTTTCTTCTTTTTCACAGGGGCAATATTAGCCATCCTTTTGGGAAATAGAACATCTCTGACGATGTTAGCTTTGATAATCTAATCCACTTCGTCTTCAATATTGGAAGCCTATGTTGGGTGTGTACTTTTTGTGGCTTGCTTAAATCATTGATGTTCTTCACAAAAACCCAAACTATGAGTAGAAACATCATGATCAAACCCTGGAATATCTATATAGTTCCAAGAAAATATATCTCGATTTTTCTATAAAAATTAAATATACATTTCATACTCTTCAAGAGTCATATCCGCACTAATTAAAGTGTGGTGTGTATCATCTTTTGTAACGAGATTTATTTCTCTGAGTTCATCCACATTGGTAGAGATACCGTCTTCAAATCCTAGAGGAGAATCCATTAGGTCTCCCTCTTCTTCATTAACATGTGTTACATCATCTGTTTTTACCTTCATAGTAGATGATGAATCTGAATTTCCATGATCAGGAGAGATTTTAAAATTTGAACATCTTGAAAAAGAGGCTTCCATTTCTGACTCTTTTGACGATAAAGGGTCTTCCTTGGGAAATAAAGAGGAGATGATGTATTGAGAATCGACATCATCGTTCACCTCTGACCTTTATATAACTTATATTTCCTTGGTCGGTGATGTATAGACTTGCTGGATTTCAGGGGCTGAAATGAAGGCATCTCCATTTGAGCATTCATCATTACTTGGTGAATCACAAATTTCTTCCAAGTTGTCTTGCATGATTGCCGTAATAGACATTATGGAAGTTTCCATAACCGGGTATATCGTGTCAATTTGACAAATATGCAACACATAATATGTAATCACATTTTTGAATGAGTTTACTGGAATCTTTTCCAAACCATATGGAGAATTAACCTTGGTAACCTCCATTGTTGTGGATTGCTCCTTACCCTTCATGTGGTAGAATTCGACCTCAATGAATTGAGATTCACATGTTTCAAAGGGGGTATTATCTCTATATAGTGTCCAAATGTGACCATAGAAACAATATTTGAGGCATTGATGGTATGATGAAGGGATAGCCAGAGGTTGATGTAGCCAAGGCCTTCCAAGGACAACGTTGAAAGTGGTATCGTGATCAAAAACATGATATCTGAATTGGATAGAAGATCTCCAAACTATATTCTGAGTGTAATCTCGCCCAGTGGTTCTTTTTCATTTTTATCATATCCTTGTAACTTCAATGGAGAAGTAGGTAAACCAAATTCGGTGAAGCCCAATCGATGAAGTGTACAAATGGGGATGAGGTTTACTGCTGAACCATTTTCAATGAAATCTCTTCAGATGTCTACACCATTGACTTTTCCAGATCTGTACAAAGGTCTAATATGTGCATGTGTGACTTCATAATCATCTTCATCTGTGAATGATATCACTGCATGGCATTCTGCAGGACCATTCTCAACATGGTAGACTTCAGCCGCATCAATTTCAGTTTCGAACTCCTGAGGACTTGAAAAAGCCTCAATGAGTTCCTCCTGATGTTCCTTGGATAGATTCAAGGCATCCAAAATTGATAACATGGCCGGTACATGGACCGAATGTTTCCATAAATCATATTTTTGATCCAAAGTTCTGTGTTTTCCAATAGGAACATGTGGTTTCACAGGTTCCATAGAAGTTGATGCCTCTTATATCGGGATATGAGTTAAAAATACTCCTGGATTTGAATGATTAGACCAAATAGGTATATTTACATGATGAGAGGAAGAAGGTGGAACCTCTAACCGATCCTCTGGAATAATTGTGACAGAATAGAATCTGCTATTGGTTGAAGAATTTTCTTGTTCTTGTTGAGCCCGCTAAAGGGCTCTGCCATGGGTTTCTACTGAATACACTGTTTTAGAAGAGGTAGAATTGGAATAGTGGATTCTAGGATATCCACATCTTACTCTATATCCCAGAACTCTAGAACTCCCTATAATTCCTTTGTTTGATATAGGGAACTCAGGATCATAAAAATTAAAATTGTGGCTGGCATGAGGATCTGTTAAGTGAATCATGTTACCAGAACCAAAGATCAAATATTCATCTAATGAAGACCCTGCCTGATTAGCCAATTTAGGTTGTGTCATTTGGTGGGACGGTTCCTGCTGCTTTTCATTAGATAGTATAAAAACTGTCAGAGTCAAAGACAACATGAGATTTGATATGATTTCATCTTCTTCTGATTGTTCCTCTTTCTTTGAATTATGTCATTTCATTGAGGATTTTGCCTCTGATGAAGAGGTATTTTCTATGGCATTCAGAGTAGAAGACACAATTGGTTTCTTCAAATGCGTTCACAAAATGGCATGAGTTCGGTTGATCATTTTCCTAACCATCCAATCATCAAATTTCTGTGCATTTTTTTTGACTTCTTGTCACTCGCTTTCTTCCTCAGGATTGGTAGCATTAACACATGCTACCAGATCTGGATAACCTTTCAGTTTGAATTGTCCCAAGTCCACCATAATTTTTAGGATGTATTTGAAGACATAACACTATTGAATGGGATTCCCCAACATATGATTAAATGAGAAATAGTTGGGATGGTCTTCATCTACTTCCATGTTCTCCCTTTTTGGCCTTGGCAATTGAACCAAATTATTATCCATAGCCGAAATGATGTAACCATGAACATGTTCATTTCGGAATGAATAAAAAGTTTCATCAGATCCTCAATTTTTTTTGTCTTTGATCTCATTGATCATCTTGATGAAACTTCCTCTGTTTTTGATGCTTAGAAGGTGGATACCTTCAAGAAGATAATGTTCTTGACGTGGTAGAAGGTACATGTGCTTTTTTAAGCATGATTATAGCAGTCTCTGCTTTACCAATTCTTCTTCCTGGAGCTAACAGAATTACACGAGATTTATCCTTATTATTTATAAAAGAGTCATCAATTTGTTGAGTGATCAAAGTAAGATCTCGAAACCCTCCTGTATTTTACACAGGGATCAACGACATGCGTAATTAGTCACACATATTTGCCACACAAATTGGAGAAAACTCTACTTGAGTGTGTGCTATGATTAGGGAATATTCTAATCCCTTCAATCGACCAATGAAATATGAAACCCATTCATTATCCCTTTTCTTACAATTTTTAAGATAAAAAATGTTGTCTTTGTCAAAGATGAGCTGAATTGAAGAAGGAATTGTTGACGGAGATCCTCACACCTGGTAATTGACCTGGAATGCAAACTTGTAATGAAGACAAAAGCAGGCCCTTGTAATGACTATAAAAAACACCTGAGATTAAAGACTTCTTTTTTCTGAGGAGTTCTCATCATAGGATCGCAACAAGAAACAAAATTCGTTAAATGTTTCTCTGGGTCTCCTGAACCATTAATGATTGAAAATGTGGTACTTGAAAATTTTGATGGGGCAGGAATTGCATCATCCCATTCAGGGTAAGCTCACTTTTCTGATTGAACCAGTACACTCTTCCCTTCCATAGATTCCAACCACGCTGTTAATAACTCAATGGTATTCACTATCCTTTGAGAAACATCCGGTTGAGCTTGGACCTGTGCAGGTGCAAGAACTGGAGTTTGGATAGGTGTGGTGACCAGGACTACCATTGATGGTAGTATTTCCAGTTGTTGTTGCGTATATCAATTATGATTAGACATTCGAGGGTGTACTAGTAAAGGAGGATATTATTGATCCTTCTCATTAGCCTCATCAAATTCCCTTAGCAGACTGACTCTAGCACGCTTAGGAGGAAGACTACATTGAAGTAGTTCTGCATACAACCTTCTTAATTCCTTTTTTTCGCATCTTGTTGTGTGAATATTTTTTGTAGTGAGGGTGACTGTCCTTCTCCAGAGGATGGTTATGTAACTCGATACATACCTTTCCTTTTGTTGGACACCTTTCGGAGAGGGGGAAGTTGGTATTTGAAGGAATACCCAGATTCTGGGTAAACCAATGATTTCATATACACACACCGTCTTCATTTGTGTCTGTGTGTACATCTTCTTGAGAAATAACCTCTTCATTAGATCCCTCTGTGTGAGCCTCATGTTCATTAGAATCAGCAACAATGGCATTGATTACATTAATTGATGAATAACACATTGAATCCATTCTATTGGAATTTATGCAATACTTTCTTTTTCCATTTCCTTGATGAGACACTGCCTTTTTCTGATTTGATCCCTCAGTAACTTCTTGATGAACCATAATTTGGAGGGAATCTCCTGATAATTTGGCTCTACGTTCCTCTTACGGCTTCTTCCCAAATCGAGAGAAGACAAACCTTCTCTAAGGAAGAGATTGAGTATTTGAGAAAGTCCCCAGTCCGGGGGATTGGGGATTTTCCTGCTGTTCATGCTCAACTCCTTGAATCATATTTTTTGATTCTAAGGGTTGGGTTAAAAGAGTCCCCAATCTGGAAAGCTGGGGTTTTTCTTGAGTCTCTATATCCAAGACGTTCTTAAAAGCTCTCCTGATTTTACGGACATTATTCCGGAAATTTGCTGGATGCATTAACCTGCATCCACTCAAATCACCTGGTTCAAATGAACGTTGGATGATTTCCAACACTTCTGTCACATGATTATTTGCACGCTCTATATGAGAAGATTGTTCGATATTCTCATTTGCATGATGAAAAAGTAATTCGACAACTTGTTCTCTGTATTCCTAATTTTGAGAAGAACTAGTTGAGGGTTGTACTTGAGAGATCCTTTGATTACAAACAATGCAAATTGGTTGTGACCAACCATGGGCAATGACATTGCATGAGACCATTTTTGGCGGGCTTTGTTGGCTCGAGAGTACAGTGAAATGAAGTGCTCCATTAACACCTCATCCCCTGATATGAATACCAGATGGGGCTTTGGAAATTAACTGGTGAAATATTCTTAATGCATCAAGGTATGAACAACGAAGCGCTCTCTACTGCTTTTCAGCCTTCGGATATCGAGAAATTGAGAGAGATGCCAAATAAATTTGGCGTTATAACCATTCTACTATCATAACATGAGTCTCATATTAATCATAAAATAATATTTTCATTCTCAATTGACAAAGAGTTTACAACATGATAAGATGAATATCATGAATACAATCTTATGTAAACATCTCTGGAATGTCATAGTGAGAGTTAGCCAAAGGCCAAAACATGACTGGCACTTCACCTTTCACCATTTGTTTTCTCATATTCAGTACCTTCTTCTTATCATTTGATGAATATTATTCTACATGTTTAGACCAAAGCTAGTGATTTTTTGTTTCTTCATCAGTTTCAACAATATTGGTAGATAATTCATTTACTAAATTAGAAGATGCATGAATCAGGGGTGGTTCGGAGAATGACCTACACCCTGGGCTATCTTCTGGTTGAGAATGTATTTCACCTGCTATTGGTAAAACATCAAAAATGACTAGCTTCACATTTTCAAGTGCTTCAAGGTAAGAGGTATTTCTCGCCACTGCATTATCCTTTAATGACTTTTCCTGGAATTTCGGATTACTACTACGGAGAGGACTTTTGTAGCTAAATTCATCATCATGGGGAGGGCCACCATGGTTGTTACAACAAAAGATGAAACATTTTTCTCTTTGATCTTCTGGCCATGCAGAGGGTTATCATGAATCTCATCTTATGATGATACTTCAAGATTATCTGAACTTTCATGAAGCAAGACTTCATGAGGATGTGTCTGATGCAGACCATTGGAATTAATGTTCCAACTATTGGGAACTGAGAGAGTAGAATCATGTTTTGGAAAAAATAATTGTCTGAGTGCATCAAGAAATACAACATCGAGTAAGGCCGTGTTACAGATTGGAACTTGATTTATTGACTGTGTTGGAAGTTTCTTCTTATTAGAAGCCTTCTCACTCACTTTAGGAACCACTTGTTGACGAAAGTGGTTATTATGGTCATATGTATGTTCCTTCTTTGGAGAAATAGTAATGTTAGGATGATTATCTCCACCCAAATCAGGTGTATGTGCCTGACTAGGTTTTTCGTATGATATTGGGGAGTATGCCCAACAACCCTCTTGAATAGGAACCGAGGTGTGTGTCTGTTCGGAAGTGAAATGTTGATGTGACACTCCACCGGTAGGGATAGATTTTCATTTCATTCCCTGTGATGCTGCTAAAGCTGTTATAATATCCTGGTAGGCATCCAGAATATGAGCATGGATTTTCTTATGATCTTTCACCATCATCAGAATTTTCTTGGTGACTTCATCTTCTGGATTGGGGATATACGTCCATTATGTGCTTGGATTAGGATTGTGTTCCAACTCATTTCCTCCTTTTCCGTTCAATGAATTCTGATAGTACTTAGGTATGGGGGCAGAGAGTGGTGCCTGCCTCCGGTTTGTCATTGGGGATTTCTAATTGACTTTTCTGGGTGCTAAAAAACGAGACTGTTGGTAGGCTTGATCAATAAAAGCAGGTGTATGTGTCTTCTGATAGCACTCCGCCGAACGTGGTTGACGAACTTCCTTCAATACTGGCAGATGAGATTGCTGGCATGATTGATGAGTGTAAGCAGGTGTATGTGCCTGTTTACCAGTCGTCAACACATTGGGTTGTAGGGCTTCATCGTATGTAGTCATATGAGTATACTGACTAGTTGATGATTTATAAACAGGTTTATGTTCCTATTTATAGTACTCCTCCATAATTTCTTGGTGATAATGGTGTGCTTCTTCTAGACGAGTCTACTGGACAACGGAAAAAAAACGGACGGCTGTGTGTGCCCGCTCGTTGCTTTTCACCATGTTAGGTTGGTGGACTTCTCTGGAAATGGAAGAGATATGAACCTACTCAATGATGATCGGTCATCACCTCTGGTGGTTCGTTTTTCATGCTCTGGTTCATGGAACTTGAGACGAACATCGGGAGACGACACCCTCATCATGTTTTGGTTTCACTACCACACAAGTCTGGCAGTGATTGTTGTTTGGATCCCTCGGGAAGGACTCCAGTAACCGTGAATTAAGGCATGGATTTACCTTCTCATTCACCTCCGTAGAATATGGTAGGGAATGGTGATTTTGTTCCAGGGATAATGACCTGAAACGGTTGGAAACAGTTGTTGGCACCACATGCTTCTTGATCTCTGGTTGTCATTGTCCGGAAGACCAGAGTGAATTATTTACATGGAGGGATTGTCGTGCATCCTCCATATTTGGAATGGTACCATGTCGATGGTATTCCTTAACCAGTGTATATGATACCCAGCGTTGAAGACGCTGAGTAGGTGATGTCATCCTCAGAGCGGACGGCGATCCAGTAGGAGTGGTAGTAGAGCTATTCATAGCAGATGCATTCACAGTAGAGGCATTCAAAGCTGTGAACTTTTGAGAATCCATTTCTGTAACACAGAAGCTCTTGGAAAATAGTTCCTTTTTGAATAACAACCATAATCAATATAATTTCAGCCACTACATCTTTTGGTTGAGTATATATGTTATTGATTTCTTTTTTGGCCCTCTCATTGAGTTTACATAGGGGCCTAAAAATAAGTAAAATATCATTTTAACTAGGTTAAGGATTCATTTCAGGTTCACCATTTTTTGTTTCCTCTGGAATTGGGGTTGAACTTGTTTGTTTATGTTTCAAACATTCCAATCGGTTTCTAATGAGTTTGTTCATAGAACTGGATTCATCTAATGATTCTCCATCCATTTGGACATACATTCCAATGTTGGTTCTCATTCGTTGTGGACCGATGAGGCTTATGAATTTGCACTGGTCGAGAGGATGGGAGGTCGGACTTATCACACCTTTTGGAGGGGAATTGTTTTCTACAATGGGACCCTCTTTATAGATTTATGTTATGTTTGTGAATCCTTATTAAATTAATAAGTATGAAAATGAGCATTCTTTAGATATGACAATAAATTATTGATATGTATATGATTTAAAGAATATTTTATATGTATTTGAGGTTCTTCATTGATAGAGAATCATTTTTATTTATTAGAGATTCTTAGTCAATTGTATCCTTCAATACATTATATAGAGATCTCTTGGTCATTATGATAACCATACTGGTTTTAAAGACACTCAACGGGGCACATGAAGTTTATTGTCGTTCAAAAAGACGTGGATTATTTGAGAGATGGGATCATACCTACAGATGGGCTACCTACGTATCCTTGTTTTGAAAAAGGGATCAGAACGCACATTGTTCGAATTAAGATATTGTTTAATGTCATATGGGATGGATGATAATAAATGGGTGATGGTCTTGAACATCAGAAAGGCTTCCTACGTACTCTGCATTTAATTTAGAGATATAAGTCCACATATTTCGGTTGGGAATTGAGGGGCTTACGTATGATTAACAACCCAAAGAGATGTGTCATGGTTACATTTACACTATAAGCTCGTGTGACTCATGCTCGATGTGAGAAACAAGAGGTATTGGTAAAACCTGATAATTGCGTCATGAAAGATGCCATCATAAGAAATAATGTGGGGCTTATGTATTTAAGACTGGCCAAATAGATGAGTTTTGTTATTTAATTCAGGGAATAAATTCAGGATTAAGTTCCATAAATGTATATGTTCTTTATGGAGATTTGGATACTTAACATAGGGCTTACTCATGTGAAGGATGCCCAAATTAGTGGGGACTTATGATTGGGTTTTACACATGACAAGGCAGCCCAAATCAAAAGTATATTAAGACTGGTTAAGAGAAATTATGACTGGGGGTTATTCTTGAGAAAGAGGCACAAGTTAAAAGAACTTGAGGATAGGGGATTATTCCTGAGAAGGAGGCCCGAGTTAAAGGAACTTATGACTAGGGCTTATTCCTGAGAATGATTCCCAGGTTGAAGGTAATTAATAATGGGGATTACGCATAAGGATGATTCCAAGGTTAAGGGAACATGAAGACTGGGGCTTACATCGGAGGAGGATGACCATGAATAGGGGACTTGGTGCTTAATCCTAAATAGGATAACCATGAATAGTATTCTAATCTTAAAGGATGAGGTTCAATGAATGAAATCTATACCCATATTGACATAAAGATATGTAAATCACTATTTTCTTGAGAGATGTTCCACATAATTCCTTTCAGATAAAGAAGACAACCAAGGAATCATGCCATAAATGGCTTTGAAGAAGATTCTGAAGGATAAATCGTAAATAGGTGAGGTGGATTTGAAAAAAAGAGATGAATGTACAAAAGGGGAACCCAAAAGAAGGTAGGCACACAGGTCCTGTTTGGAAATGTAGGACCTGGTTGCGTAGGTATACCAGCAAAAAAAGGTGTACTTGCGCGATGGTTAACCAATAGGTTAAAACATGGGTGAGGTTTGGCTCATGCCCTTAGTGTTTTCCCAAATTTCTTTTAAATGAGTGGCGTGCAGGTTTTGTGGAAGGAATAAGGTGGCGTGCAAGTGTCTTCATTTCCTATAAGTGTTAGATACTTAGGCGCGCATGTGTTGATGAATTTCAACACTTAGGCCCTCTTCCACTTCTTTAGATATTCCATTCTAGGTAAGAAATTACCTTATATGTGTTCGGAAGAATTCAAGAAAAGACTAGGGCGTTGAGAGCTGAAAACTGAGTTTCTGGATTTTTCATCCTCGAAATGGGGGGCCCACAAGGGGTATTTATATACTGATGAAGACCCTAGGGGAAAATAACATAGTGCGCACAAGTCACCTGGGTGACCAATATGAGGCGCAAAAGTATACTTGTGTGGCTATGATAAAACATGCACGACCCATGTGTAAACAAATCCTTGTTCATGCCTTTGTCAATTTTTTATATTTCATCAAAGGATATATCACTTTATGTTAAGTTATTCCCCTTTTTAAATCATTATAATCTGTGATGGAAAGGAGCGTCAGCAGATCTTCCGGAGGTTCCCACGCTGCAAGAGAACGTGTACCAGAGGTATTGACCATCCACGAAGGACTCACTATTTTCGATATTCATTCTCAACTAGAACCTCCATAAATGTCTTACCATCTTCGACGTCTAAATATCCATGGATGATGATTTGATAAAGGTCATGCACATATCTTGTCAGCTGGGATACATGGAAGACGTCATGCACCTGGTGCAACAAAGGTAGAAGATCTAAGCGGTATGAAACCTCACCAACTCTACTGAGGAACTGAAAAGGTCCAATTAATCTCATAGATATCTTGCCGCCTAGGCCGAATATTGTGTCAGACATCAGATGTCCCGGTCCTGGTGTATTGATACATTGGTCGCCGCCCCAACACTAGGCTCCCTGAACTGAAAACCACACATAGTACCCTTAAAACTATTGTTTCACAAAAAATATCGGAGTCCTATGTTCTGTGGTAGAACAGACTCCTCTGATACCAAATTATCATGACCCGTCCCCTGAGGCCCTTTCTGTAACAAACCCAAGACCTCCTTCCATAGGCAAGGGGATGGAGACTAGCCCCAAAGGTGTAATTCTAAATAATAGGGAATGAATTTCCTTTATAACTAGTAAACACAGAAAACATAGCACATGTAGGAAACAATACACTAAGTAAAAATGTATAACAAAAGTGTGCTGAATGTAAAAGGGGCCGTAAATACATGCTCAACTATAATGTATAAGAAACTGAAAGTACAGCTGAAGAAAATAATAACTATCATTGGGTCATCCTCCATGGTTCCAAACTAAGGGGTAGGTATAGATCACCTCTTTAGCACTCCAAGACCATCCATCTCCTCCGTGTTACATCTCGTCGTATGGTCTAACTTTGGGTACCGTCCGGTCCTGGTACTCTCAGCCTCAGTTAGTGATGTTTGTCATCTATATCCAACACAATGAGGTGCAGGAATATCCCATGAAGGGTTGAGTATAACAATACTCAGTAGGGAAACATAGGCCCTCAAGGTCTCACAAAAACCAACAAGGATAAACCACATTGTATTAAATCAACAGATAACCCCAAATAGGTATGTGACTATACATATACCTAGTATTTCAAGTAATCCATCTCAATCATGATAAAATCACCAATGTTACTAACTCTTCTCAAAATAGGATTTATTCTAGGGGTTAAGCATTTAGAACCCTCTGATGCGGGAGAACACCTCCTCTATCGAGTACAGTGGGCATGCCCCCACAATAGGCATTTCCCATTAACCTTGGATTGCTGAGGTACTCCTCCTGTCAAGTAATATGGGTCTGTTGTTTCATACAGATGCGCTCCCCACTATAGGTTTGCCTCCACAACCAGGAGATCCCCCTCATAACCTATAGAGGTACTCATCCTGATGTATACTGTAGGTCTGCCGCCACAACCAGGCACTCCTCTGTCGTGTGTCTGCCACCACAACCAGAAACTCTCCACTGAGCCATATGAGTCACTCTAGGTCGATCGGTTAGGAGTCGTCAAGTCTCAACCAGCTACATGGTTCCCACACAAATGATCGCTCGTCTCTGGATGATCTGATCCACAATATACTTATAGATTCTCTAACTACCACAAAGTCCCACAAAGAATTAATCTGAAGGTCCACCATGTCGTGGGGGTCTCAAATCAACTGACAATTCATCAATCGGATTCCCGGTCTGTGAGTTATTAGCCTTTTAGTCTCGGGGCCCAGTTGGATTAATGCACGATCCAACCAGACAGTATCTCAACTATACCTCAAACCCCAGTGGAATATACTCAATGGGACTACCACAGTCCGATATTACTAGCGCCACTGACAGTTCTTCAAATCGATGTCTGGTGCCAATGATATAGCCAAAATAAAGTGAACGAGTCATAATGGGTTCGGGTATAGTCTGACCCGGTTCGGGTGGACCTGGCCTAACCCGTTGGGTAAGGACCATCCCGTTTTTCGGGTTATCTAGTTTGTTTCGGCCCGGCCTACTGGGCTCAGCCCAGAAGGCCGTGAGGGACCGTGAACGGCCGAGTGGGAGAGGACCAGCTCCAAGGGTGCGAACAGGCCATGGGTCGGTGCGAGGGCAGTTTGGCCCTTAGCCGTTGTGACAGCCGGTTTAGCCAGGGTGCTATGAGGGTGCAAGTTGGTTCGGGTCGGGCACCGTGATGGGTGCGTGAGGCCGGCTCGGACGGGGCGCCGCGAGGGGCATGGGATGCTGAAATGATCATGCATCCAAAGGGTCGCGACATGGGAGGCTTGAAACATGAGGCCCGAGACGGTTTGGCCATCAGTGGTGCGGGGTGCGCGAGGCACGCAGAGCCACGGGGTGTGCGGGGCACGGGGACGGTGGAGCCACATGGAGGGCAGGGCGTGCAGAGGCTGGGGGATGGATCATCCGGGGTGCGTCATGGTGCTGCTGGTTCGGAATGGGTGGCTAAGCCACCAGGAGGCACTGTTTGGCCTAGTAGGTGTCGCGGTTAGCATGCAACATGGTCGGGGTAGCTCGGAAGCCGGCAGGCGGCACTGTTTGGCCCAAGGTGATGGAGCGTCACGGGGGCGGTACGGGTTGTGGAAGCCATATGTATCGCGGTACTTGCCTCAATAACCTTCGTCATATCGTCTCCTCGTCTTCATTTTGATGAAAATATAAAACAAGAATAACGGAGTGTTCAGCCATGTTGATTTGACCTTCACCCTCCGCGTTTATGGTGCTAGAAAGCAGTTCAATTTTTTTATTTATTTCAATGAATTATCAAGAAAATAAGATGAAAGAAAAATCAAACAAACACCCCCACATCTTCTTAGAAAAATAAATCCCAACCCACAAGGAAAAACCATCCACAATGATTCTTTTTATTAGTAGATAAGAATTAAAAGAATAATATCATATTCAAAAAAAATCCCTACCTTGATCGTTGTTCGTTGACAGAGTCGTGGGTAAGAAGACGGAGTTGTCATCATTTGTCTTGTCTGCCACACACTTCAAATCCAAGATTGTGCATCAATAAGTTGACATTGATGAAGAGGGAAGGTCAGTCGTCGAATACATCCCATGTTGGTTGCCTCCACAGGGTGATTCTGAGGAAGAAGTCAAAGACACTCCTCGTTTGTGTTCTTCATGGAAAAAGTTTTTCATTGGAGAGCTTTCTTCGTTTGTCCTCCTCTCCCATGATTCCACTAAGATGAATATTCCATTCCAAAAAATTGATTCAGTTTATCGATTATTTATCTATTGGAACAAAATTCAAAAATGATTAAAAAAATTAATTAATTTTCTCAATTAATTAATGTGGAGGATTTGGAACATTAATGTAAATTGCGTTGGAAGAATTAATTGAGTAGATAATGTCAAGTGTATCCCCCTCATTAATGAGGGGAGTTGAGAGGTTATCCACAATTAAAATGGGGGTTTAGTCCTAGGGTGTCCCCACCACCATAACCTTTCATGTGAGGTTAGGATCGGGTGGGCCCCACCACCATAGCCTCTCGTGGTAGGTTATGGTCAGGTGGTCCCCACACTTCAACTACCACAAAGAGGTTTAGTTCTAGTGGACACCACCTCTAACATCCACATGGTGGCACAAAAATAAAATATAGTGTAGTTCATTGTTTTGTTATTTTCCACGAAACCCCAAAAACGATCGTTTATTCCAAACCCACTGTCATCGAGGTGAAATTATCTTTAAGATAATACTGGTTCAGTGAGTTCAATGGTGCCCCTGGATTTCAATTCCGAGCACCGATTCAAAATTTATAAAAACCCACTCGTATGTCTACTGAACGTACCTGAACAAAACTTCAGAAATTTATTCCAGGCCCACCAAGCCTCGAAATCATGCCCCGTCAATATTCACGGACTCGTAAAATTCCCATTTATATAAAAAAAATTACATGAAAATTCTCGGTCATTAAAAAACATGTTATTAACTTCTTACATAAACATACTAATATTTATATTATAATATATGATTATTTTATAATATTTTATCACATGTTTATTAATAATCAATAATTATTTTTGTTGTTTCTGGTGTGTATGGTCCCCATCATTCATGTATGTTTTATTAATATAGAACAGGTTCTTGAGCATATTACATAGTTTAATCATACATAGGATAATAATTATGAAATAATTATCATATTTATAAAATAATTACTGTTTTAATTTCATTCATTAATTGCGGTTTTGATAAATATGGTTCATTGCGATGATGCAGATGGTAGGTCATACATGAACATGAGTAACATTTCCATTTTTGAATGATCAACGTGAAATAATGGTTAGTAATTTTAATTAAATACTATGATTATAATAATATATTTAATACCATATTATATAGATATAAATATATATATATATATATATATATATTTCATCCTTATATTGCGTTGATTAAAAGTTAGTCACGCCGTTTTGTGATGGTGGTAGTTCTTACATTCAGAAAAGATATTATCTAATATATGTGACTAAAAATGAAATAATAAATTGATATATTAAAAAAATTACATCATTGATATCATTTTGATTTCATTTATATGACATATAATCGTTAATTTATCATAATTTAAATTTATATAAAGTGTTATTGAATTGGAATCACATCACTTTGTGAGGCGGTAGTCCTCTGCACATACAAGAGACACTAATTTAACACATATAAAATAAAAATGATAATTGTATATATTAAATAAATAATCAAGATGTAAGTAAACTTAAAATTATAATATATATATATATATAAATTAGTTACATCCTCAGAGACAACCATTAATGGATGTAATGTAAAAATTAATGTCATCAGTTCATGATGTAGTAGACCTCAATACACACAAAAAATGATTTCGTAAACAATTTTATGGAACTATGTATTTTATTAGTTCCTTAAATTATTATAAAATAATATATTTTTATTAAATATTTTGAAGATATTATATCCTCATGAATTAAAATTTATGAAAGGTGATGGCTGAGGAAATAAAAAAAAGTGCATTTTGATGCATATTTCCTCGTATTCGGGTATCAACATTAGGATTTCACTTAAGCCTTACTAGGTTTCCATTCTACCAAATATAATGGTTATAAAATGATATGATGGGTTGTTGGAACTGATTTGGAGTTATATAGAATGAATAAAATGGATTGAATAAGAGAAGAAGTGGCAAGAGGGGTGGACTTTTCAAATTGTTGTGTGTGAAATACATGATTTTTTTGGAACGATTTAATCAAAACTACGATTTAATAATAAATAAATCCTTCAAAATGGGAAATTATTGAAAATATAATTAATATCATATAAATATTTATTTAACAAATTATTCAGAATTGTTTTTTATACTTGTAGCAATTATATTGTGAGATTATCCCATGTTAACCCTATTTTTACCATAACCGCTTTAAATATAAATTAAATTATTAAATACTTTTTTGGTAAGAAATTATGTTAACCATATTAGATAATATAATCTTTTACAAATAAAAATATGAAACTATTTTTTAATTTATAATAACAAAATTCGTATATTTTAATTTGTAATTATTCTCCCAGATGCCACGAGAATGGATGGTTGTGAGGTGAAAATGTTCAAGGGTTTAGAAAGATATAATACAAATATTAATTATATAAATAATATAAATGTCTTATATTTTACTTATTGATATTAAATTTAATTTATCTTACATTAAATCCTATACATAATATAATATTTGGCATACCTAGCTGACCTTCTATGGGTAGCATCACACAATTCCATGAATTACTATTCAACTATCTATAATTAAAGGAAAGTTATCTTAATCATATTTTTTTACCATGATATACATTTTGATCCATGAATGTCGAATAAAAATATTCCATTAATTGAGTTATTTTTCCTTTAAATATTAACTATTATTGAAAAATGACTTCTACTTATCATCATCAAATTTTAGAAAATACACTAAAACAAGAACTTTTTAATTTTCACTACAAATGAACACCATAAATATTTTATCTGGAGACTTAAAACATTTCATTGGTACCATTTGATTATTATGGGGGTTTATGACACATACACTACATTAAATTTATTCTATATGAAAAATTTAAAACAATTCCTATAGGCCCTGAAGCTCTGGATAATGTCAATAGACATGGTTTGGAGACCCATGGAGCCTATTATCATGGAAATTGGGCCATGGATATACCAGCGCTTTCCACCATGGATATACCTTTATAGCCATGTTTTTTAACAGTGGTTATAACTTCTATCATGAAAACTTAAATAGACACAATTTGAATCCTTGTATATAGGGAAGCATCTATAGTTCAAATTGTTGGACTAGGTATACTTACATGATCACATACCATTCCTATTTCATCCCATTTCTAGGAAATAACATGAGGAGTATTGCAATATTTTAAAAACATATAGACATCATCTAGTTTTCTAAAAAAAGTAATAGTAGTTCTATCATTTCCACCTTGATTAAACTCATATATAACAATAAAAATACCCTTATTTACAAAACTAATAAATAAAATAGAACACTAAAATAATTCATAGGCACACACAATATGTTAAGAAAACCACATAAAATTTAACTGAAAATTTCAATCATTAAATTTAAACTAACCCTGGAATAATAAATAACCAAAATCACTTCACACTAATCCTCACTGGGGAATTGCTAGCTACCTCAGGCATCCCACTAGACCTCTTCAGAGTCACCTTATTAGTTGTGACATATATCTTCCAAATATTATTTTTTGTTTCTATTGAACTCATTGTTGATGTCTTAATAACATTCACTAGATTGGACTTACGATTCACATTTTATTTCTTATACTACAGTACTTCGATAATTTTAATCATTGAAGTCAATAACAATTTTGATTTTTTGCCATACTATATTCAATCTCCATTATATTTCTATCTTCTTAGTGAATCCTTCAGTTTTTCCACAGTTTGGCCTCAGTAGGTGAATTCATTACAATGTTCATCTTGAGATTTAATATTATATTTGTGGCTCTAGATTATAGATTAGATGATTCAGAAATCATAAACATTGGTGATTTTGGATTGGAAACATTAAATTATAGTTTTTAGGATGCATTTATTGTCACGATATTTCTTGAGATAGTGAGATTCATCACATGATTATTCAAGGAGTTTGAGCTCCGTAATTCAAGACTCATTATAAAACAAAAAAAGTCCATCAAATAAAAAAGTATTATTAAATAGAATATACTGTATAATAATGTTGGTAATTATTTCAAATGGTATAGATATATTATTTTTTAGTACATATGAGTAAATTGTGTTCAGTTATCAAATTCGTCCTTAAAATGAATCACTTGTGTGAATTCATTTTCATACAATATGAATAATTATATTAACTTATTAATTTTGAAACAATATGCATGAATCGTTCAAATATTGTTTTTACAAATGAATAATTAAAAAAATAAATGTACCAACATATATCAGGCCTTCAAAAAATAAACAATTTAATTTTAAAAAAAATATTATCGAATGTAGTGGAAAATTACACATAAATAACGAAAATTTAATCTCACCACAATATAAGCATTAGTGATATGATAGAATTAAGTACAATGTAGAAAATATCATCTGACCAGGATAAAAATTATTTCTTCTACTGTTTATGTGGTGGAACCTTTTAGAATAATTGTTTTGTTTACCGTCAATAAAAAAATATTGAAGGATTTATTTCTAGTTGTAAATGTTTGTTTAATCATGGAGTCCACTGAATATTCATTGAAAAGGAAACCACACAAAGACATTGTATTTTTATATTTGAAATACCTAAACATTCAATTATTGAAACATAATGTTGTATATTTTAAATTATAACTTTCTTTTATTCAAAAATTTTCATGTATAGACAAAATATAATTATTGTTAAAATTTAAGATATATCTTAATTGTATTAAAATATTTGTTTACACAATCTAATGTATAACATTAATTTATAATTGATGTTAATGAATTTTGAAAATATTTGAAAGGAATTGGTTATCCTTTGATGGATAAATATTTATTGTATATATTGTTGTACACTAGAAATTATCATAAATTTTCAATTAATTATTTTAAAATATTTTTTGATACACGAAATGAATTGATCGAGGTAGTAAATACATAAATACAATGTGAATATTCTTTTAAAATGATTTTATATAAGTAAATTATAATGGAAATAAATTTCAACATAACATTAGTTAAAAAAGAAAACATTTATGTAGTATATCATTCATTTTTACTAGAAAATTCATATTATGAATCACCATGTATAGACACACAAAATAAAAATTTCAAAATGTCAAAATCTATGAAAAATGAAATTTTTTTATTTTTCTTAGTATTGATTATATTTTGTATGTTCGTCATGTAAGAACATTATGCACTGTATTGGTTATCATTGTTGTGGGAATTTATGATGTACCCTACATTATTTTCATTGAATACAATTTTTAATGTATGATGTTTTAATGGGAAGTGTGTGTTTCGTATCTTGAATTTAGAGATTTCAACACTCAGAAGCACTATTATATATTTTAAACCATTCATGTTATTAGGAAATAAAAACTCTTCATTTTAATATAATGTAAATATATTGTTTTTATATAAATGTCTCACCCATATGAAAAAAATATAATTTTCACAATCGTTCTCTTGAATTTGTATATATTGTTGGAAAATTTTTTTTGATGTTTTATTTAAGAAAATAAATATTGTGATACATTCATCAATATTATTTCCATTAATTTCTCTCAGTATCTAGTAAAAAACTTATTCATTTTCAATAATTTTATAATATATACAAAAATTCCATAAAATATAGTATTCAAATAATACAAAATTATATTTGATAAAATAACAACATGACATGTTTGCATGAAAATTTGAGGTGGATTTCTAAGCTATAAAATCTCATAATTTCATTTGGAGGAAATATTGAGAGTAATGGGATATATTAAAATTAAATTCACTTTTTATATGTATGAATAATTAAAATTATTAATATATATGGGCATATCAATATACACGCATAAATATATTGTGATGGAAAAAATAAACAATGAATGAATACATTCATATGTAAAAATGACAAAAATAATCTATGTAAAATTCACTATCAAAAAATAATTCAATATTTATTTATATTCAATATTAATTTAGAATTTTTATTTGATAATATTTTCAAAAATAAACTGAATATACATGTTAATAATTTTTCATGCAAATAATGATGTAATCCTACAGATGACAATATATTATATGGAATTTATGAATTCCAAATGACATTGTTCAAATACTAATGTTGTATCAATATCTGTATATATAAATTCTTTAGTATAAAGGGATGATATTTTTTACCATTATGAAATATGAAATATTCATGGGTTTTTATTAATTTGAAATTTCCTCCAAACTAAGAGACAAAAATAGTCTTTAAAAATAATATGAATATAGATTATATTAGTAAGGATAAGCTTCAAATCATTCGTACATTAGACATCAATAAAATGACTATAAACCAATCAATGAACCATGGACTATATTAGAAAATAAAATACATGATATAATTTATTCCATTCATATACAATTTTGTGTAATTAAATGTTAAATAAAACTATAAATTTTAATTGGATGAAATTCAATATATAAAAAAGAATTTAGAGATTATAGTAGGGTAATTGGATATGTAATAAATAATGGGTACTGACCTTAATAATGTAATCACTCACGACATCTGATAAATTTCATGGAACATTCTACGGAAATCTTTTTTCTATAAAATATATAAATACAATAAAAAAAGGTAGTTAACTTTCCATAGAAAATTATAGCCATCCATTGGAAGTAGTAACTCAAAACATATACCAATATAATGTAAGGATTTATTATATAATGATTTTTAATAAAAGAATAAAATAAGTTGTTCGAATTGAGTTTTATCTCATACTGGTGTGTTTGGAATATGATTTAGGGGATGGACAATAATTGGTGGTTAAGAATAGTCATATGTGTGAACTATTTTTTCATATAATGTATAGAAGTATGTAGTTTAAAAAATATTCCCAAATATTAATAACATGGAAAATCTAGTAGAATATTGGTTCAAAATAATATAAAGTTTTTACATAATAAATCACTTGTATTTAACATATATAGATATTGAATATTAATATTGTACATTACTTTTTCCCTATCATGCTTGTAGAAATAATTACTGAATCTAGAATATGATATTAAAAAAATATGTATTTATTTAAACAATCATGTTTTGTTGTATGTCTTAAAAAATGATACATTGACATTGGTTATATCCTACAACACAACATTATTGTATAAAAAAATTATATCTCACGAAAATAAAGACTGTGTGTGTTTTTTAATTCATAAAGTATCTCCTTTGTATGGTGAGAAAATCCTAGAGTGTATAGATTATTATTACATATCTAAGAGTTTTAAAATTAAATATTTATATTAAATTATGTTTATGTTACATCGATGTAGAATGATATTATATATGTTAAATAGCGATTTATTCTCTATAAAAAAATTTCTATTATTTTTTATACTTCCCTAAGGTTTTATTTTCTACTATTGATCTAATTGGGATGTAAAATCATCAAAAATAGTTATGTTTGTGTGAAAAGAAAAAAATATATAGAAATTTTTATTTTAATAAACAACCTAATGAGATTAATTTAATAAAATATAATATATAACATAAATATTTAAAAAATACAATATACTAGAGTCTTAAATGTCATATAAATGTCACTGAAATAGGAAATGATAGAGTTAAAAAAAATATAATTGGTAATTGGAAAATTCAATTCTTCAAATAGTGAACAAATATAAAAATTTGATCATTATGATATTAAAAAACCCTATTGCATTATGTATGAAGAATGTAATGTTGTAAATTGTACTCATCATTATTTGACACAACAAATAATAATTAAATAGTTTTAATGAATGTTATTTAGAAATGGTTATCACATGTAATTATAGAAATTCAATTTTATTATAAATAATAAAATAATAAAAACAATGATTTAATATATACAATGTATAATATATAATTTTGGAAATTTATTTTCAATGTGGTTCTGAATCACTAATTTATTAATTTTTACCTTCAAGGGCTCTAATACCACTATATAAATAATTCAAGGAGTTCACATGATCATTTGGGATCAATCAGGTTATGAATCCCTATAAGAGGAAAAATAGACTGCATTGAATGATTTCATTGAAACAATGTAACATGGGGTGCATAGACATGTGACTATTTTCTTATATGGGACAAGGAAATTAAACATTGTTTGTAAACTATTATTAAACTGTGTGCTTAACTTTTTGGGGTTCCACATGTGGTAGAGTACTGAGCTTGGTTTGTGCCTTGTTTGACCAAATCGTGTGGGAAAACTATGCACCTTCATATTTTATTTGTGGGAAGACCATTTTCCCCTCATATAATAAACAAATTATTTGATTTTTCTAATTCTACCAACAGACGATATCCTTGGTTCTCCTCCTATTTTATGCTCAAATTATCATAACATTAGGCCATGATCAATCTTCTTTATTGGGTGTATGGTTTATGATTCCTCAGAAGCATTGGGGTCCTCATGGTGGTGCCCTTGTCAATTAATTCATATCTAATATAACGCATCCATAAATTTCACATTTTATATGCAGTAAATATTTTCCTATATTTATGTCATTGGACCTTTTTTTGGATCTCTTTTAACCGTCTTCAAATTTGATGACGATATTGAGTGAGATGTTATCTACAACTATTTGGTAGGTTGCCACATTATTTTCCAAATCAATTTTTTCTACTCGTATCTCTGATATTGTGTCATATGACTAATTTTTATGATAATCCATTAATATAATCATTCATGTATAATATACCCTTATAAATTTACACATGTATAATGGTATATATTTAGTCATTTATTGATCATTCATACCATAAATGTACATCCCATGGGTGTTACATGTTATAATTACCATTTTTCCAATTGAAATAAATGCACAGGAAGCCTAACTAGATTATGTATAAGATTCTAAATCAATTTTCCCTTCATAAATTAATCATAATGTATCCTATGTTACCTAATACGTGTTTCATTCATCTTTTCATAAGAATTTATCTAATGTAAAATTGACTTAATCAACATTACATCCTCTAAATTACCAAGTGATCATTATAAATTGTATTTATTGGTTTTAAGGAATTGAATGAGTGAAATGAATTGATTTTAATGAAATTTATGATTCAGGAATGTTTCTTTTCATAAAATAACTAATTTGGTTTCAATGGATTTTCCAGATGCGATGGTAGGTAATGCCCATTGTTTGTGCTTATAAAATGCATAACATGAATTGTAATATTCAAAATGGAATTTTTCTCAGATTGAACGGATCATGTGATGCAATGAGTAAATTTTTGAATGTTGTTACTGATTATGTATTCTTTATATGTTATAATACTCATTTCTTATAAATTCATTACCTTTTGTATTGTGGAACATGGCTAAAGAAATACATAAGATGTTATGAATTATGTATTATTTTATAAATGATTATGATTTTTCTATATATATGGTATAGATGAATGAAATCTATTGGTAGTATTTACACATGATAGTTATGATTATAATAAACCTTTATATATGGTGTGTATGATGGTAAATGAATATTGAGCATGGTGCATAATCATGCTCCCTTATGTCAAGTGTGTTGTATGTTATCTCACAATATTGATAATGTATGGTTAGTGGGATTTACTCACCACATTACCCAATTAAAGTGATCCCATGACATATATCTCTTTATCCTAAGTGTTGTTGAATGAAATGTCATGCTCTATTGGGATGTATGGAACATTCCCGATTATAGGAGCTTAAACAATCGATAGACTGGTAATTGATGTCTATGTTTTTCCTGAGTCTATCTAGCAACTATTTTTCCGTATATATGGCCACATACATCAATAGGTATATGGTAATATAGGTGGATGTACTATATAGGTTTATACAACAAATATATATATATATATATATATCATTTATATATATAAATGTAGTTCATTTTCAGATGATTTCCTAGCATGGGATGAAATACGTAGATCCATCATGTGTCACATAGGATACTGAGTAGTTTGGTTTATTAGTTTATCATTTCTATACATATTCATAAATTCTCTACATTTTTTATATATAAGTACTACTTTTATTACAAACAAACACCATCATTGGTAGAATAATGATATTTAATCTCTTAACCAATGATGGTAGGAATTTTTGTCACTATTACCTATACAATTAATTTCTTTTTATCTTATTAATGTACTATAGTGGAACACCCTATGGTCGATCACAAGGAGGCTATTTTTTTCACACTATAATTTTAATTTTCATTTTTTATTTTAACTAATACAAAACTAGTTTATATAATATATTTGGGGGTGGATTGAAATGTACTAAGGTAAGAAATTAATAATTTATTAATAAATCAATATTAGATATTATAAATCCAATGAAAACTAAACTGAGATGACGAACTACAGAATGTTGAAGTGGAAAATCATTGTTCTTCAGAGATTTCCTTTATCATTGTAGACAAATTTATTCTAATTAACTATACAGTGTATAACTCAAGATATCGCGTTATACACCTATATTGACCTTATACCGTATTGAGAAAACAAATATGTGTGTTTATCCGCTCATGAATATGATTAATTTGTCCAAATACTTCAGAGCAATCAAAACCATTTTAACATGTTGTGCTTAATGGGGAGACCGCACCGCAAGATGCTTAAACAACAAGACAACTGTTTTACAATCATAAGATTATAAACATTTAAATAAAAAAAAGAAGAAAATGATATTAAGAGAGAGGATACCTCATTCAATCATACAAATAAATTCTAGGATTATTTAAATGAAAAGATTTTACAATAAAAACCATAAACTCAAAAAGGGTAAATGTCCTTGGACAATTACTGTCCACCACTACTTGGAGATGATCCCATCGTGGAATGATTATCAATGGAACTCCTATTCTCTATAATGGAATCCCCAACTCAAGTTCATATGGTTTAGTCATCCCAAGAATAGTGTTCGGAAGGAATGGAATGCTTTGAGAGGTAGACACTCCTCTCATTTTATATGAAAATTTCATCCTACAAATGATGTCACATCATTGACCCATATATTTGTTGACTCACACATGGAACCCTTCATGAATGTTATTACGATACTTGTTATCCATTCATCCTCCAAATTTCAGATTAATTGGACACTTTATGTTGGCATTATGGACTTTTCATTGGTCGTATATTTTTCTGGATGCAGGTTCCTAGAAGGTTCCTTCAGCAATTTGTTGTACAATGGACCCCATAATTGCTTCCAAACACCGGAAAATTTATTGTGTGAACACGCCATTGAGTTATCGGGAATATCCATTTATAATCACTTAATTTGGAGGTATTATTACTGAACTGGGTTTCTGTTATAGAGGAGGGGTCCACACAGTCAACTGAAAAAATCATAAATTTCATTGATTTTTTTGGGCCTCTAGATGCATGAATCAGAACATGGTTATAAAGACAATGTTGAAGGAAATACAATAAGGGTTCAAAAAAATAAAATAAAAAAATTAGAAATAAATTATATGTTAAATTACCAAAATATCCCTATGGTAAAAATCTGTTAAAATTTAATAATTAAGCCAGTTTGGAATTTGGGCCCAAAATAACACAGAAACATAAAAATGTAAAATTTCATATTTAATAACACATTAGTGGGTTAATAATCATTTTATTACAGTGTAAATTATGTAAAAGTTTTGGATTTATCAATCCCCCATAGTTAATCATTGCACTCTTGAGCAATTATCATATATTCAAATCATTATTCACATGAAAAAAAGGAAAAACATCCTGGATCTTATCAAAAACAGAATTCAATCATGTCTCTTATATGAAAAAATTTAGATCCCTTTTCATAAAAAAAATTAAAATTTTTTCATCCTAAAAAATCCATCCATGGCCCAATCACAACCTTCCTAACATTTAATTTTATGTCACTCTTCACTCAAGAGAAATTAATTCTAAAATTATTCTCATACATGGATTGTGCATATGACAACATAGTCTTGTGACAAATCTCATTTCCCCACAGTATGAAATATGAAAATGAATTCTATCATGTGGGATTTTATTAATGGTTCATATGACTCTGTGGCTTTGGGTTGGTGGGTAAATTATTTATAAATTCAAGTATAGAAAAAGACGTTTTGGCTATTAATTACAATGTTTGAATAATCAAGTGAAAACAAAAAATATTAGTCATTCAATCCTACTTGAAAATGTGAATCACAATAACAAAACCATTTTTATTTCACTTAACATGAGCTAATAAATAATTAAACATAATTATCTCATACTTATTCTACCCATTTTTTTATTTTTCATTTTTTTGTAAAGCTTAAAAAAGGAAAATTTTATTTTTATTTTTTAAAATCTCAAGAATGGAACAACTGTTTTTTCATATTTTAAAGGAGATATGAATGAATCAAATGAAGAATTATGAAATCATGAATCATGACCAATTTTTCCTTTATCCGTTGCTGAATATATGGATGCTCAAATCGCACCACCCGTCAATGAAGCACATCCCAATTAACGCACAAGAAAGGCCCTTACCCCACAATCAAAATTTAAATATCAATGCAAAAAAACCAAGAGTATGGGTAGAAAATGATAAATAATATTGTAATGTGGCTTAAACCTACAAGGAAGTTCATGTAATGTGTGGGATAATAATGAATAGATATAAAGGTAGGTCTCAGGATAATATGTGGCGAGACAAAGTAGTGCCTCAATCATATTAATAAAATCAATTAAATACAATGCTTCAAAAGAGAAAAACCACAAATTATTGTTCTCACAAAAAATCCATGATTCTCTAAAAAAGTATGGAATAATAAATAATATTTAAAAGTGGTTTAGAATACATCACATTTTGGGAAAAATATTTTAAGTCAGTGTTTCATGGGCATGCGTTTAAAATATCAGTTAAACTCATACAAATGATTTAAAAATCTAAATAAATGAAAAAAAATATCACATAAACAATCATTTAAAATTAATTTTTTTCATAAATCATTTCAATTTTCTCAAAATAAATTAATAATTAAAGAGTGATCATAATATTAATTAATTATATATGTTCCTACAAAATAAAAAAATAAAAAATAAAATTAAAAAAAAACTAAGCAGGTTGAAACTCCTCCAACTCATAGATTCCACTACCCTTATTTTTAATTCCAAAAAAGCTAAATAAGGTCACAAAAACAAAACAGAAGGAAATATACGACATGAGTTAATTTTGGGGGGAACATTGATTAAAGCTCCTATATGCTACCACTTATTCCTCTAAAGCTATAAATAATGAAATCCACTAGAAAATTAATGAAAAATAAATATAAAGAGCGAAGGAGAGGGATAATGCTTTGATTGACCCCCAACTAGGTTCTTTGTTTTTATTGTGTCATGTTAGGCATTAGCATTAGGTTAACCCCAATCCAAAGGTTAATGGGGTTTCTTACTTAGAAACCCCCACAAATAATTTCTCCCAACATCCATCAGTGAATGCTATATGTGATAACCAACAATAAAGAAAAAAGTGGCCCAAACCCTCAGAAGAGATTTAGGTGTGAATTTGAGTTGCAAAGGTGGTGGGAAAAGAATGTATGGGTTCTCCCTGTTTGGTTCACCAAGAGGGGTGGTGTTCATGGGTCTTAATATAAAATCAAAATACGTGGCTTCTAATTTTGTTATGGTTAATAAAATTTCTCATCATTTTTTGTTATTTAGTTCCATCATCCATGTTTCCATCGATGAAAAACTAAAATATAGCTTCCATTCTATCCCAATTAAGAGCACATTCTTCTCCTTCTTCATCCATATCCTGAATTAGTGGTGTTGATTAAAAAATATAATAAGGGATATTATTTTTCAATTATGAATCCACTAAATTTGAATAAAAAGAAGTATAAAAAATTAAATGTTCCTCGTAAATTTTAACTTCAACATATTCTTCATCAAGCATGGTTGCAGGGAATTTATTTGTTGGTGTCTGAAATGGATCATAAATAATTTATTCAACCATGAAAATTCTTTGTTGAAATATTGGTGGAAGAATATTTTCATTCTCTATATAATGTCTTTTTTGTAGTTCCATGCAAAATACGTTAACTTCATCAACATGGACGGCCAACAATGTTATCATTTTTCTTTCATTTTCCATCATTTTTCAATTCTCTTGAATTATCAATAAATTTTCTCCCAATTCATGTGATTTTCAAGAATTTTAATCTTCAATGTATCTTCACTAATTCGATAACCATAAAATTTATCCACATTCAAATAATTATAATAATTTCTTTAAAAAATCATATTGTATGAATAAATGAATGATATTCAACAAAACCCTTTTTCTTGGGTTTTTTTGAATTTTTTATAATAAATAGAATGTGTAAGAGCATGGGCTCCCCGAAAATGACACCAAATTTATGGTAGTACTTATTTTTTGTTTTACCTATAGAATAAATTTCTTATTATCCTATTAATTTACCATAGTGGCACACCCTAAGGTCAATCACATGGAGGCCGCTTTTATGCACTGTATATTCAACTATAACTCTTTAATATAATTAATATAAAATTGGATTATTTAATATAAATTTTGGTGGATTGATATGAACTAAACTAATATTATCACAATTTATTAATAAATGTTCATTAGATATTATAAATCCAAAGAAAACAGAACGGAGATAAAAACCTATAGAAGGAATCAGTGGACAAGCTTTGATCTCCTGAGATTTCATTTATCATTGTCCTCAATTTTCATCTAATTAAATTATACAATGAATAACTCAATAACTCATGATATACACCTATAATGACCAGAACCCATATGGAGACCTCAAATCTGGGTGTTATATGCTCATGACTGTGATTCAATTGCCCAAAGACCTTCGAGCAATCGAAACCAGATGAACATGTTATGCTCAAAGGTCAGACCTCGCCTAAAGAAGTATGAACATCAAGACAACTATTTTAAAATCATAAGATTATAAACATTCATATAATAAAATAGATGAATATTAAAACAAGAGAGAATATTCCTAATTTAATCATGCAATAAAATTCTTGGATTATATAATTGAAAAGAGTTTATAATAAAAACCACAAACTATAAAGGGGTAAATGTCCTCGGTCATTCGCCTCCCACCACATCTTTAAGATTAGCCGATCATGGAATAATTATCAATAAAAATATTATTATCTAGAATGTCATTCCCAACTCAGGTCCCTCTGGTCCAATCATCCCCAAAATGTTGTTGGGATGGAATGGAAATATTCGACTGGTAGGAGCACCTCTCTTTTGATAGGATTATTTCATCATCCCAATGTTTTCACGTCATTCATTGATTAATTTTCTGATTCATGCATGGAACCCTCGTTAAATTTTGTTCATAAATATATTGGATGTTCACCCTCAAATTTTCAAATTAATTGGACACATTGTGTTGGAGTTATGTATCTTTTATTGGCGGTTTCTTTTTATGAACATAGGTTCCAAGAAGGTTCCTTCATTATTATGTCATTCAATGGACACAATAATTGATTCCAAACTCAATGAACGTTTTTCTGGGAACACACCATTTAGGCCTCGTGCATCTCTAAGTGGAAGCACCTAACATGGAGGTGTGTATACCAAATTGGGATTCCATTACGATGTCGTGGTCCATGCAGTCCGCCTGAAAAAATCGTCAATTTTTTTGATTGGTTTGGGCCTCTAGATCTATGAATCAAAACCTAGTCCTAAAGTCAAAGTATAAGGAAATAAAATAAGTGTTCAAAAACATTTTGAATCAAAACTGTTAGATCAATATTTTGTCGGAAATTGGAAACATATCACTGTTATAAAAATCTATTAAAATGACATAATTAGTCCTTTTTTTCATTTAGGCTCAAAATAACACACAAACATAAATATGTAACAATTTCCTATTAAATAATAGCACGATGGATTCCTAAAAATTTAAATACAATATAAATATGAGAAAATGTTAGCTTCATCAGCAAACACAGGTTATCATTGGAAACAAATTATATTATTTCACTAAAAGTACTTATAAGTCAAAGCACACTAATAGTAGTTTTTTACATGCATACCATTAGATTGTTAAAAGTATACAATGATTTGTAAAATTCATGAAATTCTTATAGATTCTGTGAATTTTTTTTACATTTTATATTTTTGTGAATCATGTTGTATCTTCTTGTTTCATTTTGTTACTACAAAAATATATGCATCAATGTATCAGTCACTATTATATGGCCTCTTTATTATATTAGAAGTTGATTAGTTATATTTTTCCGCCACAACATACTTATTTAGATATCTACTTATAATTCTATAGTGTATCTATTCTATCTTTATAAATTATTGTTCAACTATTCATTTAATAATATTGTATCCATTGTTCAACCTTGAAAAGAGGGTATAGTCTCCGCATTTTAGCACATTTACACACTTGTTGATAGTCAACAACGTTTTTCATAAGGGGAGTCACAATTTAAGAAATGCGACCCACTATCATGGGACATAAGTTATGTGGATCTCGGGTTGAGATGACATATATTGTTGTCCATGGAAAATAAATCCATTGTATTAAATTTAGGATGTTTGACCAGAGAATACGACTTATAGGGATTTTGAATTTACATTATGCATTGATGTCACTAATTAATGTATAATTGAATCCAAAATTTAATGGGATGATAAATTTCATTTTTTGATTCACCATTTTATATTTAATATGCATTAACCATTGCACGAAAAATATGATTTATGGAGTTATTGTATTAATGCTATGGTAATAATAATTATTTTAATAATACTGATGAAATTGGTATGTTGGATTACATGAATCACAATAGGCACATTGTGACTATTATGACAACGATAATACATTTCCTTGTTTAATTTTCAATATTTATTTTGTGTGTAATTTTTTTCCCTTGATTTTTAATGAATATACGTGATGCTTTATGATGGTATTGGAAAAAATAATTGATACTTATACTTTCTTCCATAACATACAATTTCTTTTCAAGAATTGGTTAATGGAGAATTTTTATGTACTGAATTATGGAACATTAAACTGTGAGAAATTTTTTGCATTATATGGAATGTTTTATTGGGTGGGTCAAGTTGATTCAATGGTTTGATTCATAATGGGTATGGGATCATCGTTAATGAAAAATGGAAAAAATATATGATTTAACCATTCTGTATGATTTATAATTTTAAAATAGAAAAAATTCAATATAAATAATAATTATAAATTTTTAATAGTAATATTATATTTTATGACACTTGGACTAGCCTTATTAGTGGGTAGTGGGATATCAATTTTTTATGTGGTTATTATGGTATCATCTCACATTGTAGACAATGATGTTGAAGTAGGAAGTGATGCATTATAATTCATATACCAATGATTTATTACCTAACCTAAATTATTAAATGTATTCCTATAATTTTCATAAATTTCTTATTTGGTATCTATTTGTAATAGTAGATTCATGTCGCTATGATTTCTTGAATTCAGACACCCTATAGTCGGTGATGAACCTGATACTGTGGTGGAGGGACCTTTGAGGATAGTAGTTTCTCTTGCAGTGATACCAATGGAACCTCTTACTATTCCTCATATGGGTTATAATTCCTAGTTCTGAGAAGGTTTATTGTGTATGTTTTATGAAATGATAATGTGTTTCTACCTTTCTAAGGCATGGAAGAGTTGAATCACAATTATCATTAGTAGAATCACTTCACCATCTCCGGGGATGGATGAAAACATTTTTCAATTCCTTGGATTGAGGTGATTCTCTCAATATTTGAGTATCTAGAGATGTCTCTAGATAAGAGGGTCAATATATCATTATATATTCTATGAGATTTATCAATGTGACGGTGGGGTGTTATCACCAAGGAAAATCGATATATAAATATGGTCTTGGCAGACAATCAGACCATATTCTCTGAATAATTTTTTCAGATAATCTGAGGGATGATAGAGCTATATATTTTCTAAATCTGCATCTATGGAATATGTCTGTTATAAAATACTCTACATGTTTTATTGATCAATATTGATTTGAAGAAACTCTAGAAACTGAAGATCTTATGACTACAATATGATTCATGAATGACATGTTCTACTCCATCTGATAACTAGTCGATGTGTATTGGTTTGTGACATTTTCTGACATTCTTGACCAGTCACATATTACCGAGTGAAATTCATGGGATATTGATGCTACATGTCATTGATTCTCAACACATTGAGCTTTAACTTCTTCTTCTACTTGGTGAAAGGGATGATCTATGAGTACTCACAAAGGTAGAAATAGTTAGGATCCTCATACAAATATCTTTATTAACATTGACCACTATGGGATGCTATGGTATACAAAACCACAGTTCCCTCCTGGTCCATTCAATTGTAGAGGCTATAGAAGGATTTCCCACAATCATTATTTTTATAGGTCTTTCCCTCCATTTTCTAGATAGTGGATATTCACATACTTCCCGATGAGTGGTTGGACTTGTAGTATATAATTAAAAAAGAAGATAGAATACTACTAGCAATTCTGTTTGAGGTTATGGTTGAGGTAGAGTTAGTCAAATATGTGATTTTCAACAACAATAGAGTGGGTTTTCTCAGGTTAGTCATGTACTTAATCAGGGAAGTATTACATTCCATTTTCATTCAAAAATCATATTCTAGAGGATATGTACACCATATCTTATATTGTATGAGGTACTATTGTATTAGGTTACTCGTTAGTGTTTGTATTATTTGAGACATGTTTATCTCTCACATTTATATCGGAGGCAATCACTGAGATTTTGGACAATGAGATCAATCGCCTCAAGGGAGTTTGGACATTTGAATCCTTGATATGTATCAGTTCAGTTGGGGTTTACCTATATAAGGATTATTTACTTTATATAGATGGTTACCTTTTCAAATAATATATCATCATATTCAACATGATGCTATTTTTCATAATCATTAGGATAGATGGGTTAGTTCCCTATCTATCCCATATTTTATTCTATCATCGAAAGGTGATGTTCATTTCATTGAGAGAGAGATAGGTACGTGAATAATGTAGAATGGGATGTCAGTGCGACTCTAGTTGGATCCAAGTAGCATAAGTTGGTTAGTTTGATAGCTTCGATCACAAGCCATTCCGTGTTGACCAATGGTTACGACATACTATTTTCATCCTTTTGTGGATAATCTAAGAGACACCATTACCAATGAATATTCTTTTCTACCTCTAATTTGAGATGTAGTGTTTATTTAAGTGATAAAACTTTGAGATAACCTATAGATCATTCCTCCTTATAAGATAAAAACGAATGAGATTACAGAGCTGAGTATGAAAATAGTGAATATGGTGGGTAAATGATTAATACTCCCCAACACTTCTCCCTAGGGGTTACTGGTCCTTTTCACCAAGAATTTTCACAATACCAACTTGCTAAATGTGTATTGCCATACATTCGATCGTCTCACTTTTAAGAACCATTAACCACTAACTATTTTAGATGATCTCTTTGATCATATCCAATGAGAGAAATGGTTTCAATGAAATAACAATGTGCATGCTATCATCAGCTGAATGTTATAAGGTGATACATACCTATCACTTCATTCAAGAGTAGGTATGGTCTATAAGAGTACATTACTATGTAGTTCCAAACCAAGAATGCATATTACAATTTCATGGGTTTTATGGTTCATGTTTTACAAGCTTATTTGGATTCATTTGTGGTTTTTTATTGATGAAAACTTGGTGTATTTATTCTACATAAAATTACACTCAAAATATCATGATATCATGATTAATATAATCAATGAGAGCCATTTATATTACATGAACATTGATTTTCACATCCAGATTGATAATGTCTACTTCTTAGGTCACATTATATTGGTGACAATATGTAGTCCCATATAAAGTGAGAGATGTAGTTTATTGGGATCTTCCATTGGAAATTTTAACATTGGGTGTTTCTTGGGGATTTTTAGAAATTATAAATGATTTATCAAGTATTTCTTACACCTTGAATAACAACTTCATAGAATTTAAATGAAGGGTGACAAATTTATATGGTCATAACCTAGTTGGGAATCCCTTATATAGCTGAAGGGTTACTTGAATTTAAGGATAATATTGATTCTACCAGAGCCAGGTAGGATTAGTGATTATATTTATATCCCATAGGTATTTTTCTTGGAGTTATTATGATGTAGGATGATTAAGAAAATGCATACAAGCCTTGTAAGTTGATTCTTCATGAGTCGAGTTTCTCGACGCACGACCTCATGATCATTTCTAATTTTCATTCAATAATATTTTATATAAAATATCTTATTAGATAGTGTTTTTTGTTATTCAATGATCAAAAAATAGTAAAGTGCATCTTTAATCATTAGGACATGAATATTAAGAAACACATGTTCCATGAGTACAATCAATCATTTGATTGTGATCACGACTATATGAAAAGAAAGGGGAATTCAGTAGCTGATTTTATGAGGTGAATGACTCAGACATATGTTGTTTACGAATATAGTAATGAATGAAAACATATGACATTATTCTTAAAGATCAACATTTTGGTTCAGTAGTACCATGGCTGCACTATCCAGTAACTCTTATTATTGACTTATAATTATATGCAATGAGTGATAATGGGACAACAATACGATCCACACGACCTTGTCATAAGGAAATGTGTTTTGGATGATATCAATATTTATGTTGGAATATTGGTAGGAATGGTACAATAATGTTCCAGGGATACTTATGGGTCCCTGTAAACATACAAGAGTATATGATTTGGGACATTCATACCTATATATAAATAGTTCACCCTACATTATCTAAAATGTATCGAGCACTATGATGCCAGTATTGGTGGCCTGGTATGAAATGTGAGATTATATGTTTAATCATTTAGTGTCCCACCAATTTATATGTGATGTCGTAACATCAATTCCATGTGAGGATTTTACATCCATTTTCCATTCACGAGTTGATATGGTATTATTTTTCAATGGATTTAGAGATTCTCTAATCCATTTGACCATTATGATGGAAAATGGTCTGAGTTTTTATTTATCGTTTGAAAAAATTCCCACACTTCCTAACAATGTGAGAGGTATTAATTGTTGATGATCTAAATAATATGAATTTCATATAGGTTGTAAGTATTTAAGGATATCTATAGTATATTATTTCTTTTATATATTCTCATTTCATATTAGGGACCTGGTAGGGTATGTCGATGGCCTGGGATACATAGGTAGTATTGATCATGGAATATCTCCCACATATTGATGAACTGATGGAGAGAAAAAATCGTTGTTCTATAGGAAACTATCCATGAATGATTCCATGAATTTTTAGGATCCTGGGAGAAACAATTCCACTCGTCAAGTATTCATACAAATACAACATTCTCGATCCCATTGACATGGATCCATTAGGGACCATATATCGTAGGAATTTTCACTCCCATCTATGCTGCTTATAGGGAATGGAAACTGCAATGCCTGGACCATGTCACATCTAAAAAATTAATGTGCATGTCAAACTGATCGAAATGTGCATGTTGGCTGCTCAATATTCACCGCATACATATGCCAAAAGATGATGATGATCTCTCAGCTTCAAGGAATAATACTAATTATTCTCATGAGTCTCATCCTGGTTAGGGAGTAGATATGTTTTTAAGAATGGTAATATATCATCGAGGTTCATTGGAAACATCATGGTTGTGAAATAGAGCGTGCAAATGGATTACCAATTAAAACATCCTCATAGATATAGGTATATGACGAATGCCATACATGTATCTCACCTTCCTTGATACTATCAATACCCATGACTAATATTTTAGCCATTTGAGTTTGAATTTAATATGGATTGTTCATTCAAGGAGTATCTTGTACATATGGTGAATCAATGTCTGAAGAAACTCTATGAAAGGTCTCTTTCTATAGTATGGGTGCTATAAAAGCACATCCATGAAATGAGTGATACCTAGAAGTGGGAAGCTGATATTAATTCTCAATTCCTAGATCTATTCCCATAAAATTCTTATATACCCTCAAAAGGACAACATATGGATACGTTTCATTAAGGGTGGTAGGTTGTAAAACCATGCGACCCAATGTACATGGTCTTTTACACGATTGTAGATATGGGGTAGTGTGATTCTGCATTAGTTTTTCATGGCCAGTCAATTGTGCACCTAACCATGTGGTGTGTCCAAGTTACAAATGAATTAGGTATGGTATACACACTATTTGGCCAAATTATGCATCCATATCATACACCATTATATTATGGGGTTGAGTGACTAATTTTCCCGACACCTATGATTAAAATTTATTTACCTTTTTTATTATTCTACCTCTAAATGAAAACCTTGGTTCTCCTTTACTTTTGATATCAGATTATATCAATGATAGAAGCTTAAAAAACATCATCATCCAATATCCATCTTTTGATCTATGAGAATCATTGGATTTATCAAGGTGAGTTACAAAAGTATCTAAATTCATAAACATGTTCATCTTTACATCGGTTGTGATATTTGGGTGCATTCTATTTTACTCTATTTTCATGTAATTGGACCATTTCTCATATCTCTATCAACATATTTCAAATATTATGTTAAAATAGAGAAAGGATTCCTCTACAATGTTAAGGTAAGTGGGAACATACTTTTCCCTATATGTTTATTCATCTTGAAGCTATGTCATTGTCCCACATGTCATATTTTTTAAGCATCCCTTTTTAAAATATCCATTCATCTCTGAGTTTACATTTCACATTGACACCATTCTAGTTCTTTATTTTTAGAAAATTTTATATTAATCATACCCTATATGGACACACCATGGTTGTGACAAGTGAAAAAGACAATTTTGTTATTTCTTTTAAATACATAGAATGTCCAATTGGATTCCAACTTGGATTCATAATTGAAAGAACATTGATATATGAATGATCTTGGAACCTGAGGCACCATTGAGGTGTTTGGTTCTTCTTATTATTGGAATTTTCAATATGGGTGATTTCTTTAATTATCATTGTATGCAATAAATGAACATATGTTCCATATAAATGGTACTTTCATATTTTAATTAATTAAATGTGTTGAATGGGTTGATTTATGGAAATTTATAATGCATGATGGATTTACGTTCGTAAAATTATCTTTTGGTTTCAAATGGATTTACCCTAAGCAGTGGTATGTTCATACTAGTTTTTAATGAACTATAAAATATAAAACATTAACTATAATGTTCTAAAAGGTAAAAACCATGGAAATCATGTAAAATGAGTGGTAATAACTCTTGTTTTCAATCATGTAAAACATTATACATTTTATCAATGATATATAAATGCATATTATGAATTGTTCTGAGTTTTATGTATTGGATTGTGTGAAATAAATAAAATAAGAAGTTACACATTATGTATTATGTTATAAATAATTAATAATTTTCTATATACATGGGTAGAAATTATAAATAGATGGGAGGTAGAACACTATTCTAGTTATGAATATAATACACATTCATAGAGGATGTGTGCAATGATATGTGACCATTGATCATGGAATATAATCACACTCCCTTACATCAGATGAGAAGTATGGAATCTACTCGATGCAATATTATATGGGTGTGGGACTTTACATGCCACCTTCTATGATCAGGGTAATATAATGACATGTCTCTCCAAATCCCGAGTATTTTTTCGTGATGTATTTATCTCTATTGTGATTTATGTAATGCTCCCTATTGCATGACCTTAGAGGCTTGTTAACATGGAAATGGATTTCTATGTTATACCTCATTTTATCCTGCAAAAAACATTCCATGTATTTGGAAAATTATGTTCGATCATACATAGTTCATACAGGTGGATACCATATATATGGTTATAATATATATATATATATATATATATTATTAGTACATATATTATAACATAATATATGATGTGACTGATCAGAAAATTTCAGGCCAGGAACCAAATCAAGTAGTGTCATCGGCTATCCCGTAGGAACATGAGTGGCCAGATTATTTATTTCAGTATTTCCTTACACATTTTTATATTCATGAACATTATCTAGTTATAAACACTTCATGGACATCACAAGGACCCTGTGATTGTAACCAAATGATATTTTGTCTCACACCCTAAATGGGATTACAAAGGAACTAAACAAATATTATCTGCCTTCAGGAAATAATATGTGTTATCACCTTGCTTCTGGTCATTGACATTCGTACCATTCATTATAGGATAAGAGAAAATGATCAAGAAAATGATCAAGAATATTTTAGATAATTTATATTTTTGTCTTTTTGTATTATTTTATACAAATATGTATATGCCTTATTTCTTTATGTATTATGTCATTCCATGTAGTTATGTATTAGACACATCTGTATAGAGGATCTTTATTATATTATCAATTGTTCATTTTTTCCTTACTTATTCACGAATCTATTTATACTTCTGCAGTTCAACTATTATAAATATTTATTTTAGGCTTCTATTATTGCTTACATATTATTTTATCTGATGTGAAACTCTAACATGAGGGTATATTCTCCTAACTATCCCACCATTACACCTTGACTTATAGTTAGTAGCCTCCGGTGTATAGGTAGACACCCTAGTGGCTATATGACCCAATAACTCGAGGTACGGGTTGTGTGGATCCCAGGTCTGGATATGACAACATAAGAGTTAAAAAATTCTCAAATGTATCATTGATAATAAATATTTGAATACTATAATCAGATGAAAATGGTTCTTTTTTTAGAATATTGTCGGCACATATATAGTTAAAATATGATAAAAGTATAATTTCAACTATATAGCTGCATGTGGTTAGGTTCACTGTGATCCAATAATTATTAACAAAAAAAATTCATCATGATAGAAATAATGAAACAATTATTTTATGTTCAATTTGAATATAAAAACAATGTATTGATAATGGAAATGGAATATTGATCAAACTAAAGTAAAGGAAAAATAATAAAACAAAGCTTTAAATTTCTGATGACTTGAATAAAATATAAATTAGGAAATGGATAATAACCCAATATGATATTAATAGCATAGTAGAAATTGCTAGAACTACCATCCTATGTAGAAACATTCATGGAACTCAAAGGATAACATTTTTGATTCATGTTCAATTTACATGATATCAAATTGAGGCTTGATATTTAATAATATGATACAATTTAAAAACTATAAAATGAGGCATAATATAAACCAATTTTTGAATTTTTTAATAAATCACTAATGCATTGTAAATATAAATATGGTATATATTCAATTTTTTATTGATGAATGTTCATAACACCAAACTTTTGTCAAGAAATGGATATATCTTCTATATATATTGCTATATATATAATAATATATATGTTCTGAAGGAATTTCGCATCAATCCAAAAATTCTGTAAAATTTATATTTTAATCATAGAGTAACGTCAAAAAAACATTTTGAATATTTTAATTATTATAATATAATGTATAATTCAAATATGAAAATCATATATGTAATATTCTTCATAATAAAAATAAATTTTTTTCTTGTAATAAAATAACATAATATTACATATGATATTTTTAAAGTGAATTTAAAAATTATTATCGATTTTTAATAAAATATATATAAGGAATCAGAAGTATAACGAAGTATATATATGTTGAGACAAAAATCCAAAAACATCACATAGTTAACAATAAAATAAAAAAAATTAATTTAAATTATTTCTATTATAATAAACATAAAAATGAATTCTAAATATAAATATATGACTTATTATATTATAAAATATAATCTAAATTTTTAGATATCTATCCATCATGAATCTATTTTGATATAATGTGAAGAAACTATTTAGTTTCTAATGAAATAATTTTACAAGAAGAATCGTGTGTCACACATGTTACCACCTTAGATAATTGAGCTATAACATAAAAAATTCACTTATTTTGATCCTGAAATATAACACTCATATCTAAAAAATATCAATTAAATAATAAAGAAATGAGAAGAAATATTTTTATTAAATCTTACCATTATTTTAACTAGTATATATGGTATAATATAAAATCATTAAAATATATAAATTATCCCATAGAAAAAATTTTAAAAAGAAAAAATACAATGAATTCTAAATCAAAAATAAAAAAATAATAACAATCAAATTTCAATAAAGATATAATAAAAATAATTAAATACTCATTCATGATAAAAAAATACATATTAAATTGTTTTTAGTATTCATAGCTGAAGAACTCAATAAAAAACTTTTATAGGAAAAAATTAGATGGAAAAATATATCAAATGTAATTATATTTAGGGAAAGATGAATGATTTTATTTTTAAAATGATAATTTTTTTGTATGTTATGATTCAAATAATCTCACCAAAAAATTCAGTAATACTTTGAATCTTAGTATTTCATAATAAATTTTATAAAATCATATTAACAATAAAAATAATGTAAGGGTTTGATGTGAATTAAAAATGGATATTTATAATGAAAAAATATATTCAAATGTTGTTGAGTTATTATAGGCGATTACCATGGTTTATAAATTTATATAGAAAATGAATGATCAAAATCTATATCAAAGGTAGTCAGCATATAAAATCATCAATGGTTATCATAATGGTTATTTAATACCTATCAAGAAAAAATATCATAATAATAATATTTTTTCAAATGTATATACATTCACGACAATGGCTATTGTGTATGCAGAATTTGACTGACCAGGTAATAGTTAGACACCAATAAACATACTAAAAAAAGTACATTTTATTTATCAAATCAATCCTCCCCAAAATGGATGGTGATTAATGAAGATATAATTAATTTTCATATGATTTCAATGGTAAAATTGGAAGGAATGAAAATATGCCATATAGTATGTAGTAAAATGTATACTTTGTAATGGATATATGGTTAATATATGGAATAAGATATGAATGGATGCAGAATTTGTGACTGGTTTTGTTTTTGTAGATTCTCATAAGCATGATTGAATGTGTATGGGATGGAATAGAACATTTTAGTAACCTATTGTTAGTCAGAATCATGGTACTGATTCATGAGGATTGGTTTGTCGTCGCGTTAGAAGAGAACTTGGGTAGGCCAGCCAATAGCCTTGTCGCTGGGCAGATGTGGTGGCATCATTTGGTGGTTATGTCAGGGGAGGAGATTTGATGACAGGACACCTCACTGTTGGTTGGACTAATTTGGTGGCTGGGTTGGAAGATGAGTGGTGTTAGAGGAGGAGGGTTTTAGGGAGGAAAACACACATCGGTGGGGGAGTGTTGTGGGGATGATGTTCAAAGATAATATTGGTCACATGAGTAATGTTATGGGGTCATGGAGAGGAGTAGAGTTACATGAGGTATTGAACCCTACTTCTATGGGTTTATTAAAATTGTGGCTTCAAATACCCATATAGGCATGCTTCTTATTAAACCATGGATATAAATTATGATACAGTAATGTACCATTACTGAAGTTGCTATAGGTTTCTTTATAGGTCCATTTTTTGTAGGTATAATATTATCCAATATAGGATAATATACTAGTGGAAAATGTTCATAAAACATGGACATGATATTTTTTATTACTTAAATAACATTCCATAATAAATAAAAAACATTCTGAATTCTTATACTAGCTTTATTGTCTTATTCATTAGGGATATATCATCATTGTCCATGAGTTATGATTCCATTATTCCTTCACATATCCATCTCTTAATAATTAATTATACTAGATTTTATCATAAAAATACTTATTTTAAATCATAATACATAACTCTAAATATTTGGTAAAACATATAAAATATTTAAAATTTATACACTATTAATATTATAGTTGTGATTATTAGTTTCATGGGGGTATATATTTTTTAAAATAATTTCTAATAGTTTTCAAATAAAATATTTATTTTCTAAGTAATATCTCTAAGGAGAGTCAAAAGTGAAGAAAATTATAGCCCATTGTTCATAAACATAATAATGTCCGTGTTTATCATAATGCACCCTTTCAGAGTTATTACCCATACTTACCTTGGTGCTAGAACAATATACACTTGTAATATCCATATAGATATGTATTTCATGGATAATCCACATAATATATTTCATACAAATCATATGGTTGTTCATTTAAATTTTATGGAAAAATTATATCATTGGGGTGTGTTTCCTAATAAATATCATCTAATCCATTAATTATTGTGGGGAATAACCTAATTTTTATAAAAATTATGATATCCTCGATCCCAATAACATGGATTCGATGAAATGTGTTATCAAATTGTCTATGATACAAAGGTTTACTTCATAAGTTACTGATTGGGTTAGGTGTTTTGGGGAACAAGGTATAAACATGATACCATTTTTAAATTGGGGATAGAAAAGTAATCGTAGTACATTACAAAATAAAATTAACTTCATTGTTGAAAACTAATTCATATTATTTTCATATTATCATATTGAATGAAAAAATATGGTTGATCTAAAATTCTCAGTAAGGGTTATGTATTGTGAAATAAATCTCAAATTAGAAATAAAAAATCCTTATATAATATGAAATTATAGAACACACATTAAATCTATATATATACTAAAGTAGGCTTTTAACTTGCCAACATGTCACCTCCACACGTTTCCATGTATCCAAAATACTCATCTCCATGATTTTTTTTCTGCATCTGGCTCACCTCCCTCCCTTGAAAAATCATTCCATCGTACTAGGGATTCTACGGTGATACAGATCCCTCGAAATCGCATTTCTGAAACCCCCTCTACCATCTCCACACACACCTTACCTTTGCTCTCCCGCTCTACTCCCCTCCTCGAATCCTCTCTCCAGCTACGACTCCACTTGCGTGCGATCCTCCTTTGGCTCCTCCGACTTCGGCTCCTCCATCATCTGCTCCTCTGACTTTAGCTCCTCCTTCTTCGGCTCCTCCATCTTCAGCTCCTCTAACATTGGATCCATTGACATTAACTCCTCTGAATTCATCTCCTCAAACTTCAGCTGCTCTGAATTCCACTCCTCCGACTTCCGCTCATCCTACTTCAGCTCCTCTGACTTTGGCTCCTCTAACATCAGCTCCTTCGACTATTCCTTCTCTGCAACAGGTGACTCCCACTTCGGCACTCACACATTCAGTTAATCTACTATAACTATGGTTTCCGTGCCCTCAATTATGTGCTGAGTAAGAATAGGTATAAATCAGAGTGAATTGTATAAACAAGTGTTAAAGATCTTCATGTCTCAATGGATTTTATTTTTTATTGTGTTTTTATTATATGATTAATATGTATTCTTTTTCATGGATAATGGGTCTCTGAATCTAAATTCTAATTCAGGGTGACTGATCTCCGAATAGAACATCTTGTGAGGTGTTTCAATCATATTCTTAATTTAATCTTCAGCAGGTGTAAGCTGTATGTTGAAATATAAAATAAGGGTTCATCGCATATCTATGTGTGCTTGTAGTCAGGCTTGTGTGTGTGATTCAGAGAAATATTACAAAAACAAGAACATAGTATGACTTCAAATGTGTCAATGAAATGATCATGGTTGTCTAAAAGTCAATATTTATCTTTCAATTTGCAATTGATTTGCTATTTCCCAGTCACCTTTGTGCATGAAGGACTGCTTTGCATATATTTTTCTTCATGATCACATTCATACATAGGAATATTTTTTTATGAATTCACATATATATTATACGCATCAGTTTGATTGAACTGCATTCTGAAAAAAAATCATTTCCATCAACATGTTTTTTACTTTATACACTTGAACTCATATTTTGTGACATGAATATGAATTCTTCCTTTTTATATGCTCATAGAACATAAATTTCAATTAATTTTACCCTAGTAAGAGAATGTCCTCAAATTTTTCTTATTATTGTTTTCCATGGTTTGACTCTTTCATTTTTAATTTGATATATATTATCCTACATTAATACTCAAATGGAAGATTTTTTATTCAAATAGGCTATTAGAATGGATAGATTGTACCACTACATGAAGGTTACTTATGATTTATTTTCGTTTTCATTATAATAAATATGATTAAATTCATCTTCCGATTATTTAAATGTAGTTATTCATTTATCAATTATTATTTTCATTTTAATGATTTAGTTATAAATATATTGTTTCATATCAGGGATGAATACACAAATTTAGTTATTCATGTTTCCATCGAGACACATGAAGAACTCCAAACCGATTTCTACATCTTTATGGTCACTATTATAGTGTAATTGATTAATTCATCAATTATTCATTATCAGTAATAATTTTAAGGTTATTAATCTTATTATAATTTAAGTATTTTTGTATTCTACCAAATTTATAATATTGTCATTCTGAATACATGTTATCTATCTCTAAATACATGTAATATGCATTCTCATTCATATCACTATGTTTGAACTTACCTTTTCCTGGAATCTCTTCTAGATTTATTTATTTTTTACTATGGTTTCCCAATATGAGTAATTTTTTTGTTTCATATATTTAGCATGTTGGTGGGGGAATTCAAGTGCATGTAAGGTTGTAGCCACTAAAGATGGAGGAATTTGAGAGGCCATGTAAATGGTTAAAGTGTATTATAAAAAAATGGTTAGTTATAATTTGTTTTCGTTTTCATTTTAATAGTGATGACTCTATTAAACTTATGATTATTTAAATGTAGTAATTTATTTTTCATTATTATGTTTATTATACAGATTATGTTAAAAATTAATTCTTTCATATATTAAATGAATACACAAATTTAGTTATTCATGTGGCGTTTTAAGGCAATTATTCCTATTAGAATTAATGTATTTTGGTATTTTTCTATATATATAATCATGTCATTTTGAAAACATGTTATGTATCTCTAAATACATGCATTAAGAATTATAATTCTGAGAACTTAAGTTTGAACCTACCTTTTCAAGGAAGTTACTTCCCCGAATTTATTTATTTTTCTGTATGGTTTTCAAATTTGACTAATTTATTTTCTGGTGTGGTCAATTTAGCCTGTTGGTTGGGGGAATTTGATTTCATGTACGTTTGAAACAATTAATGTTGGAGGAATATTCGAGGCTATGAAAATGGGTAAAATGTACCATCATTTAAAGGTTACATCTATTTTTTTAGTTAATGTTTTACACTCTTTCCCAGTAAGAATGAATGACCAGGATGTTTTATTGTAATTTCTAATGATGTAAGTAACATCATTCACATTTTTCTTACCTTAATTTTGTAAATATATATATGTTTATTTAATTATTGTTCTGGATCATATATAAATCTATTATGCATGATCACCCAACTTATAAAACCATCCTTCTTCCTTCACCACTATCGCAGAAGAGTATAAGTATGTTGTAAACTATAATCAACTGATTTAGATTAATGTTTAATGAGGATTATGAATTTGTTATATCAATTAAATTTTTAATTAATGATGTTTTCTCCATAAATTTCATGTTTTTTATTCTTTCCATTATTTATTGTTTTCATTTTATAATATACAATTTATTGTATTTTCATGTATTTTTGCACCATTGTTTCATGCCTCTTAATCAGATAGTTTTTTCATTATTAATATGTTTTGTTTCTAATACATATGTGTTACTAGAGTTATATGTATTTTAACGGTATACATGATTCCATTCACTATTTGTGATTTTTTTTTCAATATTTATTCCACTATATATGAAGAATTCATTTTATGAAGCCTAACATTATTTCCCCCTCTTGAAAATACATTTTATGATTATGTAATTTCAGGAGGACCACATGGGGTTATGTCTAGAAGTTGACATAATGTGGAGTGGATGTCATGTCTTAGGTTAAGCACTTGATGTAATGTACATCACTACGGTGGGAAAACTAGATTAATATTTTCATAAAAATATTCAAAATTTTTGGAATAGATTTAACATAAAGTCACATTAAATAGTTACAAAATTTTAATGAATTACATGGAATAATACATCTCTTGTGTATTATAATTTTTTGGGTCAATTACAATGAAATCCAGTTTTAAAAATTCCATACATATTTTAGTCATCAATATGTGATTGTTCAATATCTAGTTCCTACCATATTTTCCTACAATTTTCATTAGTATCAAACAGTAATACAATGAAACTATTCACTTTTTATACTCTCTGTAACATGTTTTTTTACATTCAGCTGATCAGATTAGGTTTTTATTATATTTTTGTATGTTGGTACATGCGTATACCCTTGAATTGATTACATAATTCTATTTTAACCTAATATATTCTGATTATAATCTACTTTGATTATTTTTAAATTCTGCATTGATAGTTTTTATACTCTCTGTAAAATATTTTTATATATTCTGGTGATCATATTCTATTTTTAATGTTTTTATTCACACTATAATAGATTTTTATATATTCTAATGACCAGATTCTATTTTTATTGTTTTTATATTGTTTCTCTATAATTTCTTGGATTTTTTTTATTGATGAAAAAACATTATTTCTTAATGTTCATTAAATGAATTTTTGATAATTATGTACAGATTCTACATGGATGAAGATGGTTTCGGTTGCACCATATTTAGGCTGTGGAAATTTCTCAAGAGATTCTTTGAGCCTCATTTCTAAGACTTTTTTTAACGATCAATGTTTATACACTCATTCATGGTTATTTATATAGGGTTTGGTGGAAGAAGACAAATACGATTTCCTCTTTATGTCATCTAGTGGTGATAACTCAATTGGTTATGAATAGATGCAATGACATATTATTTTTTCTTGAAATATGATGAATTTATGTATGTTTTTGGATGTAGGTGTTTTCTATCTGGGCATCAAAACACCGGTGGAGTATCCCAAGGTGGAGGTGATTATGTTCTACTATAATGGTGTTTTTTGGATTTTATAGAATCTAATATTTTTATAGGTTCATATTTTTTTGGATTTGTTCATTTTTTTCAATCAGATCAAGTTTTTTCATATATGTTCATATTTCTTGGTTCTTACATATAATTCTTGTTCAAAATTATTGAAGTGATTTTCTTTAAAATTGATTCCAATGTAATATACAATTTCTTAATTATAATATTTTTTCTTTTTTTATATCAAATTTATTTTATGTTTAAATAAACTTGATCACATAGTTTGATGTTTTCTTAAAATATGTTCAGATTTATTCATATTTTTTCACATCGCTTCATATTTTCTAACAAACTACAAAATTACACTTAAATTTTCTGAATTATATTTCTTTTTTATTATATTGATTTTGCAGTCCTATATTTATACATAAAATACGTTTTTGATGAATTAATGTTCTATGGACCGTCACCAAATGTTTACACCTTCCACATTATGAGGAATATTTATTATAAGCTACATCAAGGGCAGTGTGAAATTAATCTTGCACAAGATAATGATATTTTAAAATTTTTAATCATTGGTAAGAATCCTACATTACTAACAAATAGTATATATATCTATGAGGAAGTTCTGAGAAGGCTTTGTATCTTGTTAGGGATTTGAGGTTTAGAGGGCTTCATGTCGAATGATAGAGTTATAATGCTTCTATTTATAGTTTGTGACTAAGTGGTGAACAATATGATTCTTTTTTTGTTTTCAATGAAGTTAAAAGTTGTAGAGTACCCACTAATATTTATAGCTAAATCATTTTGATTTAAGTCATTTTAAAAAAGGGTGATCTTGAAAAATGTATGTTCTCAGTTGCAGATTTTGTGGTGGGTGATGAGGAAGTGGATTCTTCACTGGATGTGTATTGGGCAGCAGTAATGAAGGTGAAGATGATTATAGAGAAGTCTGATTCAATGAGAATGACATGGTTTCAAAAAACTACTTCATTGATTAATTAAACAGATGATGGGCCTTAGCAAGGCTTCCCATTGCGCATGCTCCAGGTACAATATATTATTATTATTAAAATGTATATTAAATTGAATTATCGGCTGAATAGATTCTTCAGAATATTTAATCATGGGAAGACCACTTGACCCAAGACAATCAGACAAGTATTGAGAGTCCATTAATGCATATTCCTGTAGTCTTAGCTTGAAACCTGACACCTTAGTGTATAATTTAAATATGCAGAGTCACAGAAGACACCTCTATTGTTTAATTCATTAATTTATTCTAGAATTTCAGTTTTCTGTATTCTTTACAATGAACTGCCAACTAAATTAATCACATATGTTTCTGAGCAGTGTTATTAGTTTATTTATTTTAATTTATGATTTCCTTTCAATGTATAGATAGATATAAAATGGATAAGTGTTTCAGTCAAATTTTAATTATAGCTAAAAACAGATGCAATCAAAAACATTTTCAAGATAACGTGTCATTAAAGGTCATTACAAATATTAGCCAGTCACTAAATCAATACCACATAATGAGAAAACCAAGAATTACAATATTTTCATAAGGTGTTATCCATTCCCAGGGTTAGTTTAAACTTTTCCTCTACCCCATTTCTCAATAGCCCATCTCATCCAATCAATTTCATCCATGTTACGATCATATTCCATGTATGGGGCATTAGAATAATGATATTCCACCAGAGGTTGCATTACAATCTAATATATATTATGTTATTACTATAATATAATATGTTATGAAATCTAATCATGTATTCCATTTTTTGTTGTTTACATTAGTATGGTCTCAGTTACAGCATTATTTAACATAATTATTAGATTTTCAAATATGAATTTCAATGTTATTTTCATTCATTTATTTCAAATCTTCATATTGAAAATAAATTTTTATTTCTTATATATTATTATACACCATTTCAAGTGTATTTTTCCAAAATGTAATCTACTATCGTAATAATGTTTATATGTTATGTCTAATTGTATTCTAATAGTAACTATAAATATTTTTTTATTTCAAAATATTGAATACCCATGTTCATTACTATTTTTGAAATGTAGTATTATCTTAAAAAAGCATTGAACCATATCACTGTGTGAACTTATAATCTATGAATTGTGTTATATCACCAAGAAAATGTAAATGTGGGTACTAGTTTATATAACATAACAACATGAATAGATATGTCATAATCAATGAGGAAAGGTAAATAAATAAAAATTCAAACCATTTAATCTATAAACTCATAATTAAATGCATCCATACATAATACCATTATAAAAATAACATGGATAATAATCATAAAATTATTGATGAATTAAATTATTAAATATAATACACCATGAAATCAATAATAATCATATATCCACAATCATGTCCCATCCCAATATATTTTAAATCCTACATGTAGAAACATTTATAATTGGGAAAACATCATTGCATCATGTGACTTACCAATGTATCATGAGTCGATATTATACTGGGATGGACTCAAAACTTTAGGTACATGTAATTTCAATATTTATTGAATTTTTTAAAAAAATTAATCAGTATTCCTTGACATTAATTATCCATATTGAACATCAGATATAGATTTATCAAAAATTGCAGAGTTACTAAACTAACCTTCAATATAAAAAAAATATATAAAAATGATATACAATATAGGAAATTATTGTATACGTCATATAAAATTTTTAATATTTAGGATAAATTAAATATATATTTATATATAATCACTTGAAATGGATTATTTTAAGATAAGGTTCACAATCACAAAAGACAATGAGGTAGTTCAATAATATTTTTAAATTCGAAATATTCAGGTCTAATTAATTTGGATGAAATTATTCAGAGTGTTACCTAAAAACCATTATGTAATAATAACCATGATATATAATGGTAATAGGGTTGTATATAAACTACATAAAATTTAATTGGTGTGATATAAAAAATTAGTATTAATATAATGTATATTTTGATGAAAACCATACCATATGTTTTCTGTTGGTTGAACATGAATTACACTGACTAATAATAGTTTTTTTTATTTGGGAATAAATTAAAAATTAACCATATTATTACATATAATATCATATATGATCCTTTTATAACATCCTGACACCCATTATTTAATAATGAATCATTATTTTTATTTTTTATGGGTCAATTTCTTTGTTTTCTCTTCCATTTGTTGTTATTAATGATATGGTTCACGAGAATATTAAAATGTTTCAATATATATGAAATATAATATTGAAATAATTATAGTATTAATAACTCAATAATAATATTAATACAAATATTGACATATGGTTTTTTAAATTATGTATTTCAAAATCATGGACATGGAAATTCATACATACAAATGAGAAAGGTTTCCATGTTTCAGCAATCATTATGGAAAGATGGTATCCAATATTTTTGCATTAAATAACGATAATAATATCATAAATACTATATTACATAAAAATATATATCATACATTATTTTTTTTGGATTAATGGAGGGTAATATAACTTCTTAAAGGCGGTAGGCTACACATACCCAAATGATGTTATCATCTGTATGTGAGTGATAATGTAATAATGAAAAAATGATATATTTATATAATTAAAACTATTTCAATTAATTTATAATTATGAAATTATTACCACATATATTTATTAAATTTATAATTATCTCCTCCAATATAAAGCATTAGTGTAAATAACTCACAATGCTTCGTGAGGTGGTAGTCGTACAGATGCACTAGCGTTGTTATTGTATCCTCAATGAAATGGAAAATAAAAAATTTATATATTATATAATGACTCCATAGGTATAATTATGTTATATATATGATTTATATAATTTATATCCATAAAAAACCCCACTATTAATGATTATAATGAAAAAATGAATGACATTGCTCCACGAGGCAATAATCCTCCTTACACACGAATCATGATTTCATAAACCATTTAATTGATATAAAGATGGTTTTTTGGAAAGCCATTGTTATTAATACATGTTATTATTTATTAGATACTAAGGATATGATATCATCCTAGTTTAATAATAATTTTTTGGAATATATGTGAAAATAAAATAAAATGTCTCATTATAGAGGATTTCTTATTATTCAAGATTCACCCTTAGATTTGTACTGAATCCTTACTAATATAACATTGTTCACACATAAAATTCATATATGTAATGTGGGGGAATTTTTTATGTTATTGGGACATGTCTATAATAAACAAAAATTGACTAAATGTCTTTAAAATATAGTATAAGGGGTGGCCATTTATAATTGAGGTGAGTGGAACAATTGTATATTTTTCAGAAGATTCCATAAAACCCTTGTTTTTATCATGAAAAAATCCTCCAAATTATTTTAATCATGAACATAGAAGGTATAATTTAACCATATGTCCTTTAAATATATTATATAAATTATTTTGGTATTTTTAAATGTTATCTGTTTAACATAACCACCTCCATGCTACCCATTTTTACCGTAAGAAAGGCTTGTAGTTTTTATTATATTTAGTATTCATAATGGTCAAAAATTTAGATGACCTTAAAATATAATAAAAATTATGATGATTGAAAATATTTAATCAATATTTCAAAATTATATTAAGATATTAAGTAATATTTATTAAAAACATTATCTCTGACATGTGTTGAGAAATTAGGTTTTTAATTGAAAATTGAATGATGTTTAAAAAGTTTTAATTTAAAAATAAATATGAAAATTATAAAAATGACCAAAGATTTAAAAATTGATATATAGTTTAATTAATATATATTTATAAAATTTTAAAAATATAATATAATATTATAAATAATCAAAATAAGAATGGATTTTTCAACTAAAATTCCATATTTTTCGCTATTCATCAAAAAATGAACCACATTAGGAAAATTATAATAAATCATCCTATGATTGTATTGGTATGATGAGTTCAATTTTTTTTATTTTCAATTAAATATTATTATTTTTTAAAATAATGGACATTTAAAATATCTTCCCAAATCCTAAATAATATTTTTTAGAAATATTATGTTTTTAGAGAACATTTAGTTTTCTTTTAAATGATTGTTAAATAATATCTTAAAAAAAGATCTCAATTTTATTTATTTTACATATTTAGAAACATTATAAATTTCATAATATTTATTATTAATATGCAACTAATTAATTGGTATGTTATAATAGTAAATTTTTTATGAATACATTTTAATCAATTATCAAGTTTCTTTCAAAACTAGTGTTCCATACATTAATAATTAACTAATATATTGAATTTATTATAAAAAATAGATAGATTTTAATGTATTTGGAATTTAAATTCCGAAAATCACATGGTGTTTCATGTAATAATTATTATATAATTTCTTGTTCATATTTTAAAACATCAGGCTATTATATATGGGGGTATCATTCTAAAAGAATTAATCACTCATAAAAGAGCATGTTAACTAAATGAAAAATTTATTAAAATCATCATCATGTTATTTAAAACCATTAAATATTTATAATATGGATCATGAAACTAGTTTTTGATTTTTTCCATACGAAACCACATCATTTTGAAACTATTAAGGAATATAGAGATGTGGACTATATAGATTATGTTTTATAGTATCAAGAATGATTGATTGTTCTATTATTACAATGTTGTTTTCGCTGCATTAAATGATTTTGTTAAAATAATTTTTTTTTTCAAATAATACTAAATTATGAAATATTTTTCATCAACATATCTTCTACATTATTGATTTTTAGAATTATTAAATTCAATGAATAATTATTTATCTTCAGAATATGATATTATGTTAAAGATTGTATGGACGCCATGATTCGAGTAATATAACTAGACGATTATAGGTTTTTTAGGCATTTTGAAAAAGATATATTTCTATTATTATATAAATAATTGTGAAATTTTTTTATGATGTTTTTTTATTTTATTTTCATTTTATATTAATATATACACTATAATGATTAAATTCATGAGGTAGTGGGGTGGTTGTATTAATTATATACCATAATAGTGTATTGTACAAATATTTATAATTTTTATGATGTATGTTGTAGTGTAGATAACATTATGTAATAAATTCATTTTTTTATTAATAGTTTGGTATTTAATATTTTCAATTCAATATTGTTGAGGTTCTCATTTATGATATGAACATGATAGTTTTATTCATATAAACATCATTAGAATAATTAATTGATATATTATTTCATTAAAAGGGATGGACCACTACTTTTACATGAATAATATAAATGTGCGACTACACAAAATTGGAACTTGTGGTAGTTTTATTACAAATATACAAAAAATATATATTAATATACTATATATCTATATGTTTTATTTATAGTAATCTATATACACAATCTAATTTCACATTAAAATATATCCATATTTTAAATAAACTAAATAAGAAATAATTTATTTTCAATCCGTGGAAATCAATAAGCAACATGACCTTATATTTACTATTTTATAGGGAAATGAGAATACATATAAATGGGTGGTGTGAATTGATTAGAATTTTGTAGTGTATAATGATTACTATTATAAAAACCCATTTAATCAGTAATATGCTATAAAAAAGGTACCATAAAAATGGAATTATTGTCATAATATATCAATGGTTTAAATAATGATAAATAAATCCTTATATAAATTTTCTTGTTCTAATAGTGATGAAAAGAATAATTATTAACATAATAATCCATCATCCATTGACTTGTTCATAAATAATGTACATATATGTATATATAATACATGACAAATAAAAAATATTTTGTCTCATGATTCTAACTAATCCATTGATTGTTTGTATAATTTATGTCCCCTCCATAAAATAATAATTCTAATACATCCAGTATCATAATTTAATGAATAAACAAATATATCACTGTGATCCCTACAAAAAATACTAGGTAATCATGGATGAATGGTAAATTGATATCAATATTTTAATGATGGAAATTTCAATGTTTAAATTAACATAAAAAACTATTAATATATCAATGTAGAAGAATAAACATCAATGAACATAAAAATATATGATATTCATAATTTCATGGACCAAAAACTTATTAATGAAACAATAAAAATGTAGTAGTGAATAATTGGTTTCATTATATAAATTTTTCAATAGAAAATAGAAATCCTGTTTAATATTTTGTAACTATATGACAAAAAAGAACTAGAGGAAAAATTTCTCCTTGACCTACACATCTTTATCTGGTTCGAATAGAACATAATATTTATATATATATAGATATTAAGAATATATATTTCAATATTATAAAAGGAATTTAATTACAATTTTTGGGATAATATTGAGGTAATAAATTATAAAATTCATATAACCTATAATTATATAACAATTCATACAGTTAATAACATTTTTGTGCACAATGTGGTGATCAAATTAATACAAAATTGTTGAAAATAGTGTATGAGATATATATTTTTAAAATAATGATTTTATAAGGATAAAAATATTTTTATAATATATGGTGATAGTATTTTGGTGTTTTTATCATACATGAATGTGAGTATGTGTGGGATGCTATGTAGAACAAATTTCTTTGGAATGATCTTAGAGTAACTAGTAATCATGATTTTTTATTAGAATACTAATCAATGTAAAGGAACTCTATAATGGAATTATTAAAAGGGTAAAACATTTTATTGAAGACTAAAGGCCTTGGGATGAGTTATTGTGTTTATCAAGTATTATTTACTGGATTATGGTTTATATATATGGGTAAAAGAGATGTTTTATTACTTTCATATAATACCATAGTGTAACATCATTATATTTGTTGAATGTTTTCATTAAGAATGTTCCATTTAATGTTAATTTATAAAGATTTGTATATATGATGCTAAATTGATAAAAGAATTACGGAAGAATATGAAAATAAAAACTATATAATTAAATTAAAAACTATTGTATGATATCTGGTATTATGTGTAAAAAACATGTGTAAAAGTGATTTGTCTATTTATGTAAAGGTATTTTCTATGTTTAATTATATTCAAACTGGTAATAATGATTTTTTATTTTTGAATAAATATAGGTACCAATAATTTTTTACACATATAAATGTTGTTAGTTGTAACATAAAGGATACATTTGACAATTAATTGATAAATTATGGTTGGTCTAGGCAATGTGAATGTAAAAAATGTTGTCCAATAGCCACATATAGGAAAATAATTACATACACAAATTCTTTAGTGATGAAACATTTTTATATATAAAATATATAATTATGAAAATAATTTTTATGAGATAAACACGATTTTTTAAATACTAATCAATTTGTAAATCTAATATTCAATTTATATTTTTTACGTATTTCAGAATAAAAATATAATAATAAAATAAATAAAGTTGATTCAAAGAGACTAACCATCATTCAATTAATCAGAATATAAATAATTATTATTTTGATTAATAGCGAGTAATATAAGGATACCCCAAAGCTGTAATATCATTTTTTTGTGTGTTGGATGATGATGAGATTAGCTCAACGTCACAAAACTATAGATCACAAAATATGCATATGTTAATAGTATATGGATGTGGGTTACATCGTGGTAATTTCCATTGTGAGTCTTCAAAAAATGAAAGTATCAAATCACCACCACATACAAAATTATATATGTCTCGTTTAATGGAAATTTTTTAAAACAATATATCATGTATGAATGCATGATTATTACAAGATATAGAGAAATTTAATTTTCAATTTTGGGTCATATGACGTAAAAAAATGAATAATGTATTGACAATTATCAAAGAGTCAAATACCATGTTGTAGTACATTCTAGGTAACAATTGGTAGATTCATGTACCACTAAAAGAACAACCAGAGGAGTGCTACCTCCTGTTATATTTAATGGTATTACATTATTAACAAATTTTTGATTAACATGAATTAATGTTATGAGATATGATTATATAATTTTTCTCATTGATATTCAAGAAATATGTGAGGAGTTTAAAATATTGTCACAGAACATAAAAATAAATATAATAATAGTTATATCAGTTGAGATAATTAGGGCATGTTAGTTTAAATATCATCACAGTCAGTTAACCTATGATTATTGTAAATATTAATGTAATTTATACCTATTTTAATTTATATTAATTTAAATTATATATATTATAATTAATTGATACAGATAATGAAAAAAATCATGATACAATAAGAATATATATTTGTGACCCATGAGGAGAACAAACGTTTGGTTTTGTGTAAAATAATGGGACCCTACTACTATAGAAAACAATATACAATAATTATTGTTTATTAAATTTCTGAAAAAAAAATTTAAATCATGGACTGCATATGCATTAATGAAGAAGAATATTTCTAAGGGTTGGAAGCTCAAGATATCAATGATTTAATGATTTTATGAGTGAGTGAATAGAACAATCACAATGATACAAAAAATTTACTAAGAAATGAGAAGTTATCCTAAAATGAACAATTATTCTCTTACAAGATGGTGAAATATGATGACTGTCTAAAATAAGAGATGAAGTATTTAAAAAAAATAAATAAGTAATTTATTTTTCTATTAATGATTTTATATGATATAAATGAACTAATTATGTTATTATTTAAATATTTAACATTATTTAAAGATTTTACATATCGTTTTCTTTCTTTCCTTTTCAATTATGAAATAATTATAAAATATTTTTGTGAATAAGTGGAATATTGTCTACACAAAATGATGTGTGTCACTTTTAAGCTCTATATCACATGGAAGATATATATATATATATAATTATATAATGATATATTAATGATATTATTATATTATTGAAAATGTTAAATAATAGAAACCTATTTTTCTTAATTCTCAATGAATAATGGAAACATTAATTATGTGTACGTATGACCTAACATATTCATGACAATAATGTAATTCATTTTTCATAACAATTATTAATGAGTAGTTTTACACGTAAAATATATTTATAAAAAGGTAATTATGTCATCATTATTATAATTTATATAATATATCTTTATAAAATGTGATTTAAATTGATCTTTCATAATGAAACACGCATGACAACATAAGATAATTAACACAAAAATGAGTTGAAATATGAAAATATTATTAACGAAATGGTAATAAAAATTTATTAAAGGCTAATATATGATAAAATAAATATTAATATGGGGTAATGTAATTAAATAAGATTTATAAAACCAATATATATTATTTTAATGAATTTTTAATCTAAAGGAATCATAAGGTAATGAATTACTTCTCAAGTTTATTTTGTTGAGTAATATTATAATTTTATAAACCTATTTTTTCATATGGTGTATATAATTACTATAAAACATTTAATTTCATGAATAATTATTTTTAATTTTTATTTGACATCTAAATTTGAATTCGTTTTATCTAATGGTATTTGAATTAAATAATACCATGTTATAATGAATTTAATGACTCAATTTATTTTTTTGGGTAATTTTACTATTTCATTGTCATTTTTATTCTATGATTATGTATGCAATGAAATTTGAAAATATATTTATTATTTAAATAGATTTTAAGTTTATTTAATATTAATAAAAATAATTCAATCATTTATTAATCATTCATAAATTTTAGGTTCATTTAAATGGTTTATTTCACAATCTCTATCAAATTAATATATGTTATTCATAATTTTAAATTGAATGACTTTTATGATCGTTTTCTAATAAAACCATACAATTTCAACATTATATGGTTATAATTTATATTATCGAAGACTTTTAAAATTTCTCACACTTTGGAACATAAATTTATTTGTAAATTAATTTTAAAACAAATCGATTAGATTAATCACTTTAGTCAGATATCAATTTTCATAAAAAATTGATATATATTTTTTGAAAAAATATTTTATACTTTTAATTTATTTTTATAAAATTATTTTCTCCAATTTTATATCATTAAAATGATTTTAATGGAATATAATGTCATTTTCATAATTATACCAACATAAATATTACAAAAATGTGAATGGAATCATTTTCCATTTTCTGAACATTTAAACTTTATAACTTATTTATGCTGAAAAAAGTATGTTATTTATTAATTTTAGGAAAATTATTTAAAAAAAAAATTTCCCCTAATTTCACTAAATTTTCCCTCACATGTTTATAAATATATTTGTAATGATATTATTTTAATGTGATATGACAAAAAGGATTTTCAAAATGTTTTTTGAAATAAAAAGGATATTTCCAAAGTATTTTTTTAAAATATTTTATGATATTCTATTCAAAATAATAAAATAGTTTATTCTCAATATAATGGTTATATGAAGGTATCATAGTTATTCATACTCTGGATTGTTTCTGATTATTTTGAAAAATGGTATTTTTGAAACAATTTTTCTTTTTTCATTATATAAGCAACAATAGAACATTGAATTATTCGCTTTTATATTATCATTTAACATTATATTTATCATAAATATATATAGTATTTATCATGTTAAATTTTATTTCCCAAACTATATATCATTTCTAAATATGATTTCTTATAGTTAATGTTATTTGTTAACCTAGGGATATTTTGATAATCCAAAATTCCTTATACAATATAGATATTTAATAAGATATATTGTTTATGGATTAAAAAAATTATTCAATATATGAGGAATTCATTGTAAATTTATTATAAAGGTGGGGCCTAGATATATATATCTGCAAAATTCATCAAGGTTATCTTGGGATGAATCCGTTGGTTATCCTTCCTTATGTGGTATTTCAATGACTATTTTTTAAACTATTTTTTAAAATGACTTTATGGTAAATGAATAATGTACTTAAGACTCATGGAATCCAATAATTATGAATTTCATTCATTTTATATTCAATTATTACTATCCTTGATATTATCTCAATGACAATATCTATGGAGGAATTTCAATATGTGTTATTAACTAAAAGAAATTTCTTTTCATTTCCATACCATTATTTATTAATTTTTTCTTATCAATTCATATAGTAATGTTATTTAAATGTCTTCTGTGTATAGTTATTAAGTTTACATTTTTTTATATTTATTGATTCATGACTTATTACATTTTACATAATGATTACAATCCATTTTATCACACAATTTTTTTCCATTATCCATTAATCCTTCATGTTTTCAGTGAATGATATGTATGAATATTTTAGGGGGGATAATGTTATTCTCTATTGAAAAAAAATATTTTTCAATTTATGTGTACAAACATAATGTAAGACTCATTTATGTATCTTGAATACTGATACAAATAAAATGGTTTGTGCTTCAAGATGTGATTATTTGTATCATATGATAATGTAATGGTATTCAAAACATTATATTTGATTTTCGATTTTCATTTTCTATATTTGGTATTGGATACATTTTAGTAGAATCCATGGAATCTAGATTTAGTTTATCCTTGACTAGGTTTCCTTACCCTATTATATACATTGTGGATAAGTATATAAAAATTACCTAATGTTTTGGTATGGTATATTTTCCTAGAAATAAATCTCTTATTTGTTACTACATGTGTATGTGGTGCAATAACAAATGTACCTATGTGTAAAAACTCTAAAAAAGAGACATCAGGCATGACTCAAGATTTACCTTGGACATCAAAGTATGCCTTAATATGCCCCAGGTTTAAAAATCACGGGGGATATTCTTATGATAATTAACAACTTATTTAAATTTGATTTTTAAGTATTATATTATATAATGATAATGAATGAAAAAGGATAAACCCTGGACCATGGATGTTGTTATGATGTAATAAAAAATATGACATATTTTTATGGGTATTCAAGAACTAAAATATATAAATATATTTATAATTGTTTCTTTGACATTAATATTATAAATCATAAATGGAATGTGTAAAACATTAAAATCATTTATGTATTAGTTATGATAATAATTATGGAAACCAAATGGGATTATGAGGTAAATAATGATTATAAGTTCAAAGTCAAAAAAATATTATTAGTCTTCAAATGATCAGATCTGGATATCATTAACGGCCTTTATGAGAACATTATTTAAATTATATTTATTATTAGAATGTTTATTTGAGGGATAATACATTTTATTTTTATTGAGATAATCATTATGGTATTCCTTACCTTTAGGGTTAATATTATCATTAATGAAATTTTAATAATAGTAAAATAAGATTATAAGACATTGTTAAAAAAATATGTTGTATTGAAAACATTAGAAAAAATATTATTTAATATTTAATATTAATTCTATAATGACATACAAAAATTATTTTAATATTATATGAATGATAAATATATCGTTTTTAAATAGGAAAACCATTATGATGGGTGACAACCTATCTCATATGGAAGGTCTATAGGGCATGGAACCATAACCAAATGATGCTACGGGTCCAGCACCTAACACTTAACTACAAAATGACTTGGTTGACAAGTGTTTTTATACAATGATTTTGAAAAAATATACTATTGAAGAACTAGTTATGATATAAATTATTTTTAGATATTAATTTATTGGATACTTTGGTTTAAACATATTACTTTTGTAAAATAGTTATAGATTGTTTTAAGGGAACATCAATCCTTAAAGTATATTATGATTCATAAAAACTACTTTTTTGTAAATTAGGACTAAAAATATCAAACGTGGATAATAATTTTTTGGAGTATGTTATGAATTGAAATATTATTGAAGAACAACTAATCCGTTAAATTATTATATAGAAATGTATGATGTAAATAGTGATTCCTCCGGATTTTAAGTTGCGAATTTGTTTTACTCACCAGGATTCCATTTTCTCTTTTCCTAGAAACACCCAATTGTTTTACCATATTTATTTGGGTTCATAACATATTTCTCTAGGCCAATATTCATTTGTGTTTATAGGCCCAGAAACTCATGGGGACTCGCATTGGTTGAGTGGATAGATGTTCTTTCTAATCGGTCACTTTATGGGATGATTATTTCCAACATAGGGAATCTCTTATATATTTATGATATGTTGGTTGAACTTTTACTAGTCCTGATATGGGATTGGGTACCCTAAAAAATGGGTTATCAATTAATTCTATCAGTAGTTGAGGAAGGGGAGTCTAATTAATGGACAAATCTATATGAATCTGAGGTTTTCATCGATTTATCTAGCAGATAATACATTCATTATGTGTTAAACATGTTTAACATTGTTATTCTAAATGTACATTTATATGTGGAGGTGATAAATATTATAGAGGATGGAATTGATCTATTATGAGGCATCCTACATATCCAGGTTATTTCATGAATCAAAACACTCATAATTCATTGATTCTCTAGATGTTAACCCTAAGTAATTTTCATTTATATAAGGGGTATTCATTCTTGAATCCTAATGATGAGTTAATTCACATCTCCTTATTCCCACATGATCTATGATCAGTGTGATAAAGAAATGGAATAGGTAACCAACCTCAATGTGTGTATATATATATATGGGAATTATGTGTTGGGTTAGTCCATGGTTGTTTTGTATGAATTTAGGGCCTTGAGATGCAATCCAAAAAATCCAGAGTATGGTAAGAATCATTGTAATCATAGTTTGGTTAACGTCATGGCCTACACACTAAGGATTACATATTACATTTTATTGGTTTATAGTGAAAATTATATGATCATTTCAACCCCCTAACTCCACATGATCTATTCTCATTTTTGGAAAATAATAGATAAAAATTAACCAATTACATTTTTTCGAATTATGGAAGCATATGTGGTTCCATATATAGTTGATCAATTCGGAATTGGAATCAAGGGGAGAGTTGGACTATATATCCTGAATATGGAAAGAATCATATTCGTAATAATTCTGTTCATTTTAGGGTTTAAACATTGAGGATTCCATGGTGATGGAGACATACATGCCTATGATGTATGATGTTATCATAACTGGGAAGCCATGTTGATATGGCTTTCTATTATAGTGGGTGTTGGAATACCAAGTTTGCATGTCCTGGGAGAAATCACATGGATTGGATTTACACAAATGTAGGGTGTTGCATGAGCCATTTTGACACTATTTGAAGGGTGTCATGTATCTTTTCTAACACATCTAGAAGACACCATGAGAGAATTACTTCATGTTTGTATGGATTCACACGAATAAGACAACAAGCCATGTGGGTGTCAAGGGATCATAGCGGATATGTCTATATTATTTCATGTTACTCATTTTAAATGAGTGAATGTTGTCATATGAGTCTAGTGATGTTTCAAGAGGGCTTCACATATACTGGGTGATGGGCCTAGACGGTTCCAAATATCATAGTGGCATCTGTAGGGGGAGACTTGTGATTTTATCTATTACGTATGAAGTATTTCATTTGTCCCTCATGACAATTTTAATGATTTTCATGAGAATTGGATTTTGTGACTTGGTTTTTTCATGAATCATTAAATGAAAATCATGAAGTGCATTAGAGGGCGAGGATGTCCTTCACTTAATCCTTCTGGACTTGATCATGATTCTAACCCTAGTTGTTCTAATGCATTGTTTTTCCAGTTTTCGTATGTCTTGAGAATTTTGTGATCTATTATGCCTTTAATATATTTTTCACTTAACCTACATGAGACCCTTCGTGTGATCCATGGCTGATAATGAAATGTGATTGATGCGTAGCACGTGACTACATCAGCTACCCACCTATGTATTACCCAAATAAAAAATTGCCAGTCTTGTGATTGATATTTTTAGAAATCTAAATTGATTTTTGTGACTTTGTGACTTTACAGTTCCCTTTAAATTGTAGGTGATCCATTTGTTTGTGCGAGTCTAGGGGGTTTATATGCGTTACCACCACATATACTCACCCAATTGTTTTGAGTATCTAACGTGAGTGTAGGATGGAGTTGGTGAAGGGACATGGCACCACATAGTATCATGAGTCTCTATCGTGGACCCCTCCATGTGCATCACCATGTTTTTAGGGATCAACACTCTCTTATGCCAATGCTTCCATTAATAGAATTATTATAACTTATGAACACTTGATTTATTAGGATAATGTGTCTATAGACATCCATGTTTTCCTATTATCATTCCAGAAGTTATTCTCAAGATCCATGATTTGTTTTGGAGGATGTAATGAGACCATAAAATACTTTTCTATGATATTAAATGATTCTGGAATGGTTTTTCTAGGGATTTCATGGTATCAGGAAATATGTGAAACTTATTCCATTCGGGGACCATGATCACCACCCACCTCCTCCCTTTAAATCTCATTTTATTTATGTGAAAAAGTTTTGGAGTCATGTAGGATTTCACGAGCGATGATAGTGAAATTTCTTCCTTTTTTGGTGATGAATTCTGTGACTAATATGGGCCATATGTGGAGGCACAAACAATTCGATGGAAAAATCAATATGTTCTTATTTAGTTAATCACAATGTTTCCAAAAACAATGTGGAATTCGGTTAGGTGAGGCTGACCAACTAAGGGGCATTAATGAGACATGGAAGACGTATTTGTGAAGTATCATAGTGTATCATGGATCACCGTGGTTTTGTCCCATGTCAATTATTGAAGTCAGACCCTTATCACCTCTTCCAATTTATCAAATTTGTTTCCATGGAAATGATCATGAGGTCTTTTGACTCCTCATGAGAAATGTCTAAAATCATTACTCGATTTATTATGATGTATCACATAACCAATAAGTGTCATATGGATCATGTGAAAGCATGTTAAGGAAATTTCTATCTATTAGTCCCTAGAGCACTAAAGGGGGTACCTTGATATTCATGAGGACTACCTTGTATAGGGGATGATTTGGAGGACTCACCGTGCCTCACGGATTCTCGAGGGCAGATCATATGTCCTTTAGTGATCATGAACCCCTTTCACCTAAACCACTTTATCTCTCAATGGGGGTTTCATTATTTCTTAGATATCACCAATGGATCTTACTCTTCATTTTAATGATTTGGAACATTAGATTTGTTACTATTAGGGGTCTCCATCTTTGGAATGTACTCCTATTTATTTTCTTAACCGTTCCGAGGGATTGTTGGTCACATTCCAATGAGAAACCATGCTACCATGGGCCCTCATTCAACAATCATCATTTGTTCATTGACTCTTTAGAGGGTATTTTCATGAGAGGGAAGGTTTATTTGTTGGGGCGTCTTGGGACATGTTCTGTGTTATGCGATCTTCAGGTATAAAACCTAGGACCATAAAGTTATCCTGCAATCAAGGGTCCTTTATATGAATATGCTATAGGAATTTCTCATCCGTCATCTACATCAAATTTTTTAGGGGAAATCAATACCCATATTCATTTATATGTTTTTGGGATTTTTGTCATGTATATATGGAAAGTGTCATGTAATGCCCCAACCCCCTCAAGAGAGATGTCTTAGGGGACAAGGACTCAATTATAATGAAAACTAAATCCCTCCATAATATGTGATGGTGATCAATGTGGAGGAATAGGTAGAAGGAGATCTATATTCTAGTGTCAGAAACCTCATTTAATGAGGTAAAAGATCAATTAGGCCATCTTCAACTCATCTCCCCTTACCTCTTCTATGATGGTTATTATTACAATACCCATTACTATTAGGTAATGGATTTAATATCTATAATATAAAATAATATGACCATAGATGAAAGGGTAATAGCTTCTAAAGAAGGCACATAGGTGAAGTAGCATTAGGGAAAGCTGTGAATGAATTTACCAAATTTGCGATGGAGGTAGATGATCAATGTGATAAAATTAATGTTGGTAAATCCTAGAATGATCTACTACAATAAAAAATTTTCCATCTTCATACATAAATAATAAAATTTCAGTATAGACATTAGATACTAGATATGACCAGGCGGGAGCCACATGGAGTCCATGACATAGAAGGGAATGTCAGAATTTATGCCATTTCCAAAGCAGAGGAGTGTTAATATTCTACAAATCCAAAGATCAGACAATTTAATTAATTTATCTTATTTTTGGATTTATTTTAATGAAATCATTCTGATCTTAAAAAATCATTTGAGTTGCTTTTAAGAAGACGGTCAATAGTTTCAACTACAATTTGGCTCGTACATATATAAAATATTCTTCAGCATGTAGAGATCCCTTCTATTATATACTGTTACTGAATATATTTTCTATATTTTACATGACATCATATAATTTATTATTTTTGAAGAGTTATTAGGATAATTTCCAAAGAAACCTATCCTTTTCATTGTATAGAAGTAACATGACTAGCTAAAATTATATGTTGAAATTCTAATAGACTTCTCTATGAAATTCGAATTAATTCCAACTAAAACAAGTTTCCATATTTTTAATATGTTCAATATATCATGGTATCACCTTACGTGAAGATGTGTCGATGAGACGAATATAAAACATGAAGGGATAGTGATTTATCATTTCCAATGTTTATAGGCTTAGTGAAAATATATATCTGATTCTATGTCCATATGGTGAGACAAATGATATCATGTGGATATAATAGTTGTTTTGATTTATTTTATGGTCTTGTACAATAGAAATTTTTTCTCTTTTGTTTATGGACTTTTAGCACGTAAATTTTGATGCTTTAGTTAAAGTTCCTTGAGATCAAACCTTCTATCCCTTTTTTATGGTTCTTTAGAACATTTCTTTTATACCAATAGTTTTTCATCATTTATCAAGAACCTTATTTCACATTAGTTAATGGTCCTTCATCTAGAACCTTCTGTCAAATTTGTATAGGGCCTTTTATCTTATTCCTTGTGTCTCTTTAGTTTAGGTTCATTTAGATCAGACATTATATTTCTATAGTTTATGGTCATTTAACTTCGAAATCATATATCTTTAGTTTAAGGTGTTTTAGCTCAAACCGTTCATATGATCGTGGGATATGGTGGAAATGTGCAAGGAGTGAAAAAAACATCTAAGGGTTCTGTTTTTCAAAGTTGTGGTGGAAGATCATGAGGATTAATATTCTATTTTTTTTCATAGTTTCACATTTTTTTGGTAGACATATGCGCATATGTTGGATACATGGGCTTGTAGAAATTGATAGGAAAATGGTATCTTGAATTCATGTATGTTGACTTGGTTCTATAGAGAATTTTTTAGTAAATATTAGTGGGGGTGAAATATCAAAGATACATGGTCCACATGGATAGTTGGATAATTTATGATGTAAATCATAACCCAAAATCTTGGGTCCCAGAATATGTGGTGGTGAAAAATGTTGAGTATGTCCCAAGACATTTTAGGATTCCATGCTATACTATAGTATTGCATAGTATCACAAGGATTGAAGATCCATTCTTGTAAGTCGAATATGCATTTGGTAGGCAGTTTAAAGACCTAATCTGTCGATATAATTCCATGTAAAAGATGTCCCCCACTTTTTTTACGGATACTAATGATTTTTAAACAATTAAACAACTTGGTAATAATGTTAGGTAGGGAAATAAGACTATCTAAGAAGGGTTAAAAAACCATAGATAAATTAGTTCCTCCATTAAAAATCTTGATCCCTATGCCCTATGGTTTCAAATCACACTATGTAGGATAAAAACATTTTTGAAAATAGTATTTCACATTCATTCATTTAAAAGGGTTTCTAAATATAGTGATACAATGGAAGGGATATCAAGTCCATTTGGATAGTTTGGTGCATGGATTATAAATCATGACACGAAGATCTTGAGCCATAAGGATGAAATGGGAAAATCATATATGTAGGAGTTCAAACAAACTATGTTGTTGAGTTATTCAATGCCTTTTTCAAGGTTCATGATTATCATAATTTACTTTTATGGAGTGAAATATTTGTTTTACAACCATTGTTTAATATGCAGGATCCATACGCATTCACGCATAACCATGTAAAGGGCGTTTGAAGCCAGATATCATTACGATGGTCCATGTAAGGTAATAGTGATTCGAGACACCAACATTCATGATGTGTCATCTAGGTAATGTGTAAAATCCAATGTGTTTTCATTTACCCAAAATGATAATCAACTTCATAATGGCCATATAGTTATTGGAAGAGACATGAAAAATCAATACTCTATTTATTTCATGGACAAGGAGGTCCTGTGATAATTTAATAGTTTTTAACATGGATAAAAAATTATGATCATTATTTTATATTTATTTATGACCATATATTTTCTTAAACTCTTGAGATGATGAGTTTAGTTTTCGAAGAGAATATATTTTCTTCAGCTTCCATCTGTAGGTTTTAAACCAGAAATTTTTTTTGTATCTTTTTCTTGTTGTTTAATTTCTTTCAATTGGGACCATCATGCACTAGAATTTATTGTTGTATATCGTTGAACAAAACATATTCAGTTTAGCATCATGATAGGTGTAGATCAAACATGGTGGATGCTACACATGAGCATAATTAGGATATCCAGTGTTAGGAGTACTTAATATCCTTCTTAGACGGAGGTGGAAATATTGTAAATCATGTATTGAGGCCCTCCTAACATGATTGATGTTATTAAATAGTCACATTGGTAGAATTTTAGAGATAATAAGGTTTTGAGTTCTATAGGAGTGATGATGTCAGGGCTCACAATGATCGAAATGTTCATTTCTAGAGTGGATCATTTAATTGTTAACCATAGGTTCATATTCAAGATCCATAATCATGTATTAATAGTTGATAAAAGGATCACTAAATACATATATAGTTTCTAAGGGTTAGGTATGATTGATTCAATACAAGACACCACTATCATTATGTGTAGATTATGGGGTGGGGTTGCTGCAAAAGGTGGTGTAAACACTTACTTCTCCAATTAAAGCAGGTAATGATCTTATGATCCATTATTAAGGTGTGATGATGAATGATGGTTTCTATATCATATCATCATGATTTGGGAATGTTCCTTTATGAATTTTAATTTCATTCAATAAGGATGTACATCCATGATTTTTAACATCATGTTGTATGGAAGTAATACCATGTAGTTTATCATCTTGCTGTATTGATGTCCTACCATGTAGTTTATCGTCATGTGGTAAGAAAGTATCCCATGCAGTTTAACATCACAGGTTAAGGACATGGGATAAATGACGTGAATGTAGGAGGTTATTGTTATTGGGCCCAAATTTGGGGACATGTGAATCATTATATTTCTCATGTGGATGAGAATAAAGTTACACAGAGTTCTTGAGGTGGAAATACTTTACGCAGGTCTGACCTATATGTAGAGGGGGGCATTATTTCCATTGACCATTTTAGTTGTGCATAGAGTTGGAGATTTATGAGTAACTACATATCCTGATAAGAATAAAGCAACATGTAGTTCATAAAAATCCATGTAGTGTAATTTCATGTTGTGAGGAGGACATATGGTTGGAATGGATTGGATTGAACATATTGGTTAGGACAATGTATAGATGATTGTGAATCACTATGTATGTCATGAGAAAATGGGAATCTAACCAAAAATAATAATGGGTACGCCATGTACATTGAAATAATCTAGTAGTGACGGCTGCCTTCCATTGATGATGTGCCTTATCTGTGTAGGGATGCCTTCATTGTGAATCCTAAACTGACAGGAGAAATGCTCAGTGTGGAATACAAGTAATGAAAATGGCCCCAAAAGGACATGGAAATCATGCATCATGTAGTGGTTGGACCAAGATATTGGATTGATCAAACCAAATGTATCTCAATTGAAATGGTAATCATGGTACATGTATTTCAGGGAATATCCGTCCAATTTATCATTAGGTAGAAAGGATATAGGTGACTCGATGTGAATGGAGGTTGGTATCATGGATATGTGTAGTTTTATATTATGTGGTATGAACCTTGACCGTGTAGTTTAACATTATTCAATATGTAATCATGTAATTCATTTTATGGTCTTTCATTCAGGACCGTGATAGAATTGTTATGCACCTACACAACATTATTTTTTGGTAGAGTCCCTTCCGTGATTCTTAACATCACATGATCTATTATTAGTGTGAGAAACTAGGAATGACATGGGTTTATGTAAAATAGTGACACGAATGATGGTACAATAAGGGATTTTTATATCATGTAGTGTATATACCAAGATATTGTATTGAGGTGTCCCTATAAATCACAAGAGGATTAGAGTAATTATGTACGTAGTTTTCTAAGAACAAATCATTTTAAAATTATGCAGTAAGGACCTTGACAATGTAGTTTGATGTCATACGGTTAAGATGATGGATTATCTGGCATGAAGGGAATCTGTGGATCTGTGATTTTTTATGTCATGTGTTAAGGAGGAATGGTTGAGAGAAGTTTAAGGTTTTACATATAAGATGGTGTGACTTTTTCACAATCCATGGTGGCTATTGAGTAGGATCTATTTTGATACACCTTATGTATTACACACGGTCATTTTGATATGGGAACCATTGTTTGGGGATTCATTCCAGGTATCATTGTGGTTATGAGATCTATCACCATATCTCCATGAAGTAATTAGCATATTAAAAAGTTTTTATTGAAGACTCCTGCTATCTAATTATGAATAATCTAATGATTATGCGGTTTATACGCACTTTCATCATCTAGCCATTCCAACTTATCCAACCACTTTTTCGACTGTTTATCATTTTTGATTTATCCAAAAAATTCTTATTCAAAGTGAGTGTAACTAGACATCATTTTGAAACAATAGCTTAGTCATGTACACCAGTTAATAAGGCATTTCTTTTGTAGTATTACACTTAGTGGTATGGTAGGACCATAATGCAAGGAGGGGTTTATCTATATAACCCTTCTTGTCATTATTCTCCATCTACTGATAAATGATTCATATGTTCATATCGAACCCCTATATCTATACATTTTTCCGTAAATGATTGTTTGATGAGTGATTGGACTTGATGTTGTTCTCCTGATAATGCTACTTCCACCCTTTGTAATATATTTTTTTGTTGTTGTTTGTCAATACTATGTAAGAGAATATAATCCTAGTGATGATATGTGACCTCTTGAAGTTAATGATGCACTTCAACCAGATTTCAATGTGGGAAAATTCATATTCCCATTTTGAAAATATATCACTATAAATAAGGATTTAATTGCTAGGTGATATGTCCCCACAACATCCATCCCCCAAATAGAAAATGGACTGGAATTTGAAGCTATATTCTACAATTCCAATCGGTGATGGATGAGTTTTTCATGGGTTTATAATGTATAAAATTTCCTTTGGAATTCCATTCAATCATATATCATGGTTTTCCAGTAATACCCCAGCCTCCTGATCTTGTGAGAGAACCTGGTTATATTTGATGGGCCCCACATGATCCTCCATGGATTTACTCAATGATAGATACTACTTCTCCTTCATTTATTCAAACAAGGATAATTACATCAAATTCATGTTTATAGATAACCTTTTTCTTATTAGGATCATCTTTTAGGGTGACATTTTATGTCCATCTCCGAATCTGTTCCCTTCCAGCACAATCTATTCAAAGAGTCCCATCTTGAAGATCGCTATTTATATGCTTCATCAAATCAAAGTTGGTCATCAGTTCATCATTATCGATGGTAGATATAACCTGATTCACATCTTGTATATCAAATACTATGATCTGTTAAACGATTCTTTGATGAGAAATATGGAAGGAATATTCCCCTTGATCAGGGTCATCCATGATTGTGGCTACGTTATACCGCATGCCATCATGAATTTTTTATCAAGGAACATTATTCTTTGCATGATCAAAGTGTAATTCAAGGACCAATCACTTTATTTGGTTATTGGGGGGGTGGGTGGGTCTTCCTGTAGATGTCATACCATTCATTTACATTAGTTATCATTAACTTTGAATCCTCTTGGATGTCAATGTAAGCTATTTGTAGCTACTGGGATAGTTCCAATACAGTGAAGAGCATGTGGAATTATACCTCACTGTTTTTGTGCATCCTTATGATAACTATAATGAGTAGGGATAAACTGTCTTGTTTGGAGAGAAAAATACAATCCCTAGATCTACCATTTTTAGATTCAATTTCAGCATTCTTGTACCGACATGACTTGTAGAAATTCCATCAAATTGCATATTACATGTTCAAGTTGTATCATGGGAATAATAGAACTCATTATCTAAGTGGTCAATGTCCTTAATTTTATTTTTTGGGTTCGATGCGCTATAAAGAAATAAGCAAGGGAATTCCATTTTACTGGATTCATTGATATGAACTCGAAGTCATATTTTTAATGAATGTCCACCGGTTAGCCTATAATCCCAACCAGCATCTGAATGTCGTGGATGTACTAGAAAGGATCATTATGAGAGAGAAATTGGAATTCAAGATTCTAAAAGTAATGGATAGGCTTTTTTAATACAAACATGTGTACAATGTATTTCTTGTTGACATTATATTATCATGTCTCAATATCTATCATCATCCAAAATATTTAATAGATATAATTCTCTCTTCTCATTAACCTATTTTCTGCGATGGAGGTTTCCAATGAGTATTTAATAATTCCCATATATAATATTAGTTTACTCCCATCCACTAGGTTAATTAGGGCCTATCAGTGTATGCCAAACTTCATGATACATAAAAATGATTTTTGGAAATCATAGTCCCATTTGATGGATATTCCCATCACCATTATCCATGTAATGGGGATACCATTTCCAAACATGTTTTAAATGAACCACAGAGTGTAGGGGAGGATCTCGTGGAGTCCCATTAGTTCCTAGAGATATCTATGGGTGAAATTTTCTTTGATTAAAGAGATCTTTTCTAGGTCGACCACAATGTAAATGTAACATAGAAAAAAGACATGTAACATTCCTATTGTTTCAATAATTGGACATTTCAGTAGATTTTGCTTCAAAAAATAATGTCACAACTGGTCGAAATTTTTCAAAAGGTCTTTGAAGTAATCACATCACCGTTGTGTTTTGAAGACTGTGTTGTGGACATAAAATTTAGTTTTCTTTCCCAAAAATGTCTTAATGATACGGTGCTTGGATTATTGATATGTGGTGCCTACATTATTCCATGCAAAGGGAATGAAATGAATACAAAACACCCTTGAGGTGGTCTGAAGGTTGTTAGTTGTTCATACTCTGGGTCATATTAGTCTGATTTTAACATGAGTAACCATCCTTGAATGAAAGGCACTGGAAGCTACTAGTCTAATCGATCCAGATTCCATTTATTTGAAATGGAAATTCAACCAATACATAATGTCTATTATGATCACTTATGTAAATGCAGACCCTAATTTTATCATTCTAATTATTTATAGGGATAATGTTGTAGATGCATTTCAGGTATTTCAGCACTTAAATAATCCGAGATTTAATCTACATTAAATCATACACCCATATATTAGTGATATGATAGGGGTGTATCCTCCTTTGTGGCTTATTGAAAACATGAATCTCTTCCAGTAGAATGATATGGTGTGTAGCCAGATCCTGCTTCAGTCTGAGAATTTATATGTTCTTCCATTCAATCACATACCAATGATGCTTTATAAATATGATATAAATATCAATCTCTTTATGGGTAATGGATGAACAAATCAGTGATGACTACAGATGTTCCTCTATTCCAAGGTTTATCTGCATAATATCAGTAATAATATTCGATACACCATCCTCAAATGTTGTTGGAGAGTTCTTATGGTTCTCAACATCATCATATATATCTATGAACATGGATTCCTTGTCAGATGATGATATAAAATATGTGGTCTTCTAAATAATTATCATGTTGATAGAGTGAAAAATGAGATTCATAATCACCCCCTATTGACTAAGTTGGTGTCGACCGATATAGCGGCTTATGGTCTACAAAGTTGGCACAGATCAAAGTAACGGTTTCATACCAAATTATGGATAACTCTGTGGGAGACATATCCCCTTCACTATATCCAAAAATTCATAGGGTTTGGAAGGGGATTAGATTGATCCCAAAACAATTATCAATTAGGTACCTCTCGACACTGAAATTATTGAGTTTGTCTAAGACATATAGGGGAATGATGTACCGATACACTGAATTTTCATGATATTGATCTTTTAATGAGATGGAGACATTACATTTAGGTGTCATTTTTTTACCTAATAGACATTGGATACTAAAACTTCTATCTCAATCCTTTATGGGATTAAGATGGCTTCAAAAAAGGCCACCATAAGTTCTTTTTAAATAATGAGAGAATTTAGGACATAGAGCTTGGTTGGGACTCACCAAAATTATTTCACAACATTTTATTTATGTTCAAAAAGTCATCATTTCCCAATATGGGTCTTCTCCTAGCCTTTCAGATGTATAGCTAGGAAGATCAGGGTGGAAAAATCCAATTCTTCTATAGAGGATATGAGATCATCCACTACTATAAGCGTAGGTCATCTTGGCCTTCCCATTTTTCAATGATAATTGGTCTAAGAACATACTAGGAATTCATTCCTAAAAATCAGATACATACAACTATCAGAGTGTTATGATACATGTCCCATCCAATTTTTGGTATGTAAGATAACTTTCCCAGACATATCACTTGTATATGAATTTTCCATGGATGTGTGACTAGAATATAGATTTATCCCCCTTCTACAATTTCTTATATACCTTTGACAATGGAGTATGCGGCCAGCAGTTCCCAGATTATGTGTGGGAAAATCATGATTCATGGAAAACTCCTCCTCTAAGAAGATTTTTTAATAGAATATTACATTAATAAAACCAAATATGTGTTTTACATCTGATAATATTTCCATTTAGTGGGTAATTTTTCCATGATACAAATGTTACTACAAAAAATTCAATGATATTTAATGCTGGATTTAGGAGATAATATGACCCTTCCTATTCTATTTCAACCCACATCTTGTGGTAATTCCCACAACTTGGAGGTACATTTGACCACTCATACTTTTATGGTGGAGCTGATGATAGTTTTTACAACATTTCTCTCGGAGTGGTGTGTGATGGATCAACTATATTTTGAACCTTCCAGTTATCTAATATTCATACAAATATGGATGTTAAATTCTATAAATCACCATCTTATTCTAGTTGGAACGTGTTTTTGGAAGCCACAATCTATTGGAACTTTCATAGAATTACTGGCCCAGAATAATTTACTCCTTCAATTAAAAAAAATTATGCTAAAATGATTTGGGATATTATGACCCAGCCTTCGGTGTAAAGGGAAGTAATCAGGATGGTATGTGAGGTTTCCCTCCTTAGGTATCCTGGGTTATGAATGTTTGAGATGGCTAAATCCAAGGCTGGACAGAAATAAATGGGGACATATTCATTTTCAAAGGAGTAATCCTTACTCATCTATTCAATGAATATTATATTACCCTAATTTCATTTTACATCAGGACGATGGAGAATCAGTTGTCTTCATGACTCGATAGAAGGTTATGCATTTTTCAGTGATTGCTTTGTCATTTAAACAAGTTCCAGTACTATCTTGATAGTTATATCTTCATCTTTCATTCTAGATGGTTTTTTCCAAGTGATGTTGGATGAGTCATGAATTGGATCAGGTTTACTGATTGACCTCCACCAGACTAGGGATGTTTAAGAAAAATCATAGAATGCACCTAGATATTTCAATGTAATCATGTGAATTTAACAGTGATCTATAAAAAAAATTTCATAGATTTTTAGTAGTTTCTCTTGTGAGAGAGGAATGTAGAGTTTGTTGGTAAAACCCTTCCACCATTCTATGAAATCAGTCACACTTTCATTTTCACATTGATTATAATTTTTCATGTTGATGGTCAGTTCATTCATCAATTTATTACTAAAATGATAACTGAATTGATGATGGAGGTCTTCTCATCCTGACAAAGAAACTTCTAGTAAATTTACATTCCAAATTAGGGTGCCCTAGTCTAGGTTAGTATGAAACGCCTCATCTTAGTTGCATCCAATTGATTTTTAGGTCCCATCATCGATATTCATCGGGACCAGATGTGTCTGATATGTTTCTCAAGGTCTCCTGATATTCAAATGTATAGAATTTAGGGTTTCCAATGTTGTTATGATGAGGTTTTTCAGCAAAAAAATTAGGAAATTTCATCCTTTCAGGCTACACAAGCATTCAACTCCTTCCAATGGCTTCTTTTCAAGTATATGGGGACATGGAAAAGTTATGGAGATTGAGTAGCACTACTTCATGATCTATCTCTCATCTGTGGGGGGCAGTGAGGATTAATGATGTGTCCCCACATTCATCTCCCTTAGAATTCTGATTCATCCTAGGAATGAATAGTTATATAGGATGGTGAGTGGTTGTTGTTGCCTCTAAGTGATGTCATGATCATTTTTTACCTCCACATGTATGTGGTCTAGAAACTTGTAACTGGAGCCAATATGATATTTAGAAATCAACATTACAATGGGATCTTGTATAGTAGGGGAAACATTTGTCTCTTCTTGGAGCTATTACCATATGTCAATAGTTCCCTTGAGTAGATCCTCATTAAGATTGACTAGGTGCTTATATTTTGCTATCGCACATTGACAAACAGTCCTCTTGGGAAGGAACCTTGTTCTCCTAGGAGGTGATCATGATTTGGATAACCCTTCCCTTTGGTAGTATTATTTCAGGGAGGTGGGAACTAAAAATTTTTAATTTCCATGTTTGGATACATCTCTGGTTCTAAGTACCTGAAACAACATTTGGTTTATTTAAGTCACCATCATCTTGAGATAAATTTTATTTGTTGAATCGCTATATATTTTCAATGAGATCATTATTAACCATGTTTATAGAGACAACATAAAAATAGGAATTTCAGAAAATGGTGGTCATTTCATTGCTTTCGAGGTAGAAGGATGATTTTTTTGTTACCCTCTTTAGGGTAATTTTCAAACCCTTGGAATTGTTGGTATTTTTTAGATTGAAAACCTATATGGGAATATCTTTACACATTATACATTCCTTATATTTTTTTATATTAATAGATACCCTAAGGGAGTTTCTAGTTGTATTTCTGAGGGGTTTGTCTTTCGGTGGTAAATGATGGTGGATTTCTGACAATTAATTTCTTTCTTCTATCATAGATAAGATTTATTCCCTCTGTGTTGGTGATTATGATTAAAATTCCCCAATCCCTAGGGGGTGGTGGAAATCAGGTGTCATACTTAGCATTGATTTTTCCAATTATTGAGGATCAAACGTCTCTATATGTGGATTTGATGACTAAATGGAGGTAAGTGAACATACAAATATTCCCAGCACAACTAGGTGGGATTTTACATGGATCATCACTAACAAATCTAGGGTCCTCTAAGGGGACGATAAACCTATGGATGGTTTTTTAGATATAAATTCCCACACCAAGCAGGATAGTGATTGCTTGAATCTACTAGCCATGTGTCCCTAATCATCTTGGGAATTAACAATATGAGAGGTAGATGTAGAGGTAGAAAGTCATATAGTCTTTACTGTCGTCTTTTCCTGGATGGATGATACAATAGCTCCATCCTTGGCCTATATGACATGGAATTGTTGTGATCAGGTAGGAACTAGGATCAATGCCGACCATTGATTAGAACTCTTTCCCATGATATGTTGTCAAGGTGATTGAAAATTTGGTATCCATGTTAGAAATGACTTCGTATTATTTTGAGGGGAACTTTTCTAATTCATTATCCCTTCTCTATTCCACTAATTTATTAGAACTTTTTGAGATGAGGTATTCTATTGAAGTGAATAATTGGGTGGAGCCTTTCACTATCCCTTGAACGCAGATGAGGACATAAAATGGAAGAATGTCATAACTGAGGGGATATTCTATTCCATGTAAGTGGTAAATATTAACTCACCGTACTACCACATGATCTCTTAATGATACATGACTTGTCTTCATAGATTAGTTGTTGAAGTTTTGTGATGTAATGGTTGCAAGTGTGTTACAAATTTTCATTGTACGTTTCGTGTTATTGATGTCGATCCATGTTGATAGTAACCAGGTCTAGATGAAATAGATTATATTTATCATATAAAGGTGAAAATAATTTCCTTGTTATAGATATGTATACCCTTCAGTCGTTGATGTTTGGCCACCATATTCTAGCATAGATAAGGTATGCACTTCATTTTAGTATAAATGGGATCTCACAGTGTGTGGTAGTGAGGGTCCAAAAAATTGTGGGGTAGATATTTTTGGTAAAATATATTATTATATCAATGATTCCCTTCTTCTCAATAGATTTATAGAACTCCCTCAGGTCATACGAGAGAATTTATTTCTGAAGGATTCCTACAAATGAGAGTGGGGTGCTACTGGATGTTAACGCAGAACAATATTCAATTTTCATGATGATTGATGAACCATAATGTACATTGATATCATATTTTGGGACTCCTATACATAATAAGGTTTCTAAAAAATAGGATTACTTCCTTTTGTGTGTTTGATATCACCATGGAGAGGTTTACCACATTGGATGTTAAGAGTAGAGTCTCTATGATCTGTCTCCACAATGCCATGTGGTGGAAAATCATCGCAATGAATGCCTTCTACTTCTTTATAGTTGGAAGTGTTAAAGGACTATTGTGTTGTTAAGAAAATATGTCAAACAAACTCAACCACTATTTTATAGATCAAATTACAAATATGGGCCATGTTCTGCGTTATGGTGAGAATATGATACCATGCTATTTGGAGCACAGATGTGGAATGAAACTATTATTTTTCATTTGTCAAATCTTTTATACAAACATCTAATGACACGATTGTATGAGACATATACTAAAAAAACCATAATATACTTATGTTATATATCATTATTGAAATAAATTTGATCATGTACCGAGTCTTTTTCCATTCTCACATGGGGAGACTCATTTAGGATGGGAACACAAGCCCGATCGTTAGAATTTGGAATATTCTACTAGCCTTTCACGATACGAATATCAGCCTACCCTTTGTATTGTACCAATATCACATGGTTAGCTATATTTTTATAAAAATATATTTTTGTCTAACATATGAAATCCATGTCAGAATATGTTGGCGGTGCTATGGAATCATAGAAGGAATTTGAGACTCCTTGTATATGGCCATGGAAAGGAGATGGATTGATCGTTTTTTGGAGAAAGTAGGAATATGTTACATGATTATAAGATCAAATATAGTATTCTATAAGGAGTCATTGATATTAATATAATATTTTCCTATGTCTGGTGTAATTATCACATGGTGAGCCTGAGCATGGATGAGTATATATGCCCAATACTGGGACATTGGAGTATGTTGAAGGACATATTCAATAGCAATGTGCCCATATGCTAAGGCATATGCTGGTCTAAATAAGAGATATCGAGTTAGAACATGGATGTGACCCCGATATGATTCCTCGCCAATTATCTATGTGTGATTTTAAGCCTCCTACGTGGTATCTTGAGTGTACTCTTTCCCCGATACAACAACAATTTCATGATGATTAGAGTGTTGCAATATCATCTATGTATGGATAGGAATATGCATGTGTCCCTTTATAATCAATAGTTATAGAATATTCTAATAGAATTTTTTAGACATATGTAAAATATAATTTCCTTTTAGAAAAGTATTTGTAGTGATATGAGCCTTCACATTTTTTGTCTCCATGATGAACTATTGCATGTATTTTTTTGAAGTGGGGATATGTGCCCTCATATATCTTCCATGTTCCACCAGAGTATGTTGATGGGATTTACATATGTAGTTAATAAAATGAGCCTTCCCATTCTTGATGTAGGAATAAAATCGCAGACTTGTTTTGAGATAGTAATGTTATGAGCCTCATGGATGGTTCTTGCCTAAGTATGTATGCCATCATCATCAGAAGGACTGTGAATATACACCCACTAATGGATATAGGATGATTATATCTTATACTATATATTACATGCATAACATTCATGGGAATCAGATGAGGATGTGTGTTAGATGGTACCATTAGTAGGTGAATGAGGGGTATCGTCGTGATGGTGTAGTGGGAACCCAATAAATGGATCCCTCTAGGATCGCTAATGAACTTGATGGGATTCATAACTGGATTCATAGTCCACCTTCTTCACAAATGGAATGTGGTGATTATCGTTCTCTAGATATATCATCTTTCAGCTATTAGTCATGATGAAGATAACCACACATTTAATAGTATCCTTCCCTAGTAAATGTTGACTCATCAGTTATCGTGTATAGAGTTATTCATTAGTTTCTTCCATGGTCAATAAGACACCATATATATGGTTCTATAGAACTATCATATTCACTATTGGTGTATGAAGTTAAATTGTAGATTAATTTTTTTTCTGAGATGTGGAATTTTTATTCACATATGATTTACCTGAATGAATGTTGTATGATGGTGAAATCATACCAAATTAGATTGTTGAAGTAGTATATACAATTAAAAATCTAAAAATGAATAGGGTTACCAATTATTAAAGCATCATGGAAATAACATGATCAATTAGATATGTATGGTTAAAATTTTTTTGTCATTTATTCTTCATTTGGCCATTCCAACCAATTGGACTAATAAAACTACGGAGGTAATTTTGATGACCTTGGTTATAGAGGATCATTTTTTTATATCAATATTATTTTATTTCATATATTTTGTATAGTTATTGAAAATCAATGTTTGCTAATGCATTATAACCCAATTTTTCTATCCTTATAATGATTCATGTTGATTTTATTTCTTTTTTCATATATGGGAAATTAAAATGGCTTGATGTTTAATAAATTATTGTTTTTTCACTGGGGAGGTTCATATTAGGTTCACCAATTTTGTTTCATTAGGATTTAATATTTTTTAATTTTTTTCCCATGAGGCTACTATTTCCAATTTTCCTAGAAAATCCCAATGGTTCCCCTATATGTAGATGGGTATTGAGTAGATTTCTAGAGGCCAATGGTCATCATGGTTTTCAAGACCAATGATTATTAGGGTCCTTCATTGTTCACTAGGAAGAGAGTTCGGGAACATCACACCCTTTTGGGGGGTGTTATTTCTTACACTGGTAATATTTAAAAATTTAATACATGTTTGTGGATCTCATTTGTATCCTGGTATTGGACCAATTACCTAGATTAAATAGTTTGTTAATTTATTCTCATAGTAGTTGAGGAATGTAAGTGTCATTAATAGACCCATCCTTATGGATCTATGGTTATTCATCCATTTACCTAGAAGATATTATCTCTACTATGTATTGTAATTACATAACCATGTTCTTTGGAATGTGCTACCATGTAGGCAGGAAGATAATTATATGAGGTGGGGATTGACCCATTAAAAGGAATCCTATGTATTCTGGATATTATTGTAATTAGAATCCATTTGGTTCATTGATTATCTTGGGGATAAACACATGGAATATTCCCCTATATAATCTGTATTCTTTGACGATTCCAAATGAGGTTTTCATCCACATCTCACTATTCCCACGCGATATATGTTTGTTGTGGGAAAGAAGGGGAGTAGTTGATCCGATTCATGATATATATTAATGGAATATGTGGGGGGGGGGGATAGTCTTCGGTGTGTTTGGTATGAAGATAAGGTCTTGATATGGTGTCTAACATATCCTCGTCATGGTAGGAATTAGAGTCTTCATAGTTCAGTTTGTGTCATGGATTATACAATATAGATACTATGTACCAATGGTGTTGGTTTTTTTAGGGGAGATTATTGAATCATTGAAACTCTATAAGACGACAAGATCATGTTCATTTGTTGGAAACAAGGGACACCATGTAATCATGTTTAATTCTTCAGACAAGGGACTCATATGATGATCCTAATATGGATGATCAATCAAGAGCTCGAACCATGGGGAGAGGTTTCCTATGTATTTTCAATATATAAGGAATTAGTGTCATTGTATTTCCCTTTATGTCGAGGCCTACACATTAAGGGTTCCCATTTAATAAAGTCATACATGCTAAGGACATACAATGATATCATGCCCTAGGATTCCCTTGTGACCTGGCCTCCATTACTATTTGGTGTCAAAAGACCCAGTTGGCATGTCCAAAGAGAAATCAAATTAGATGTATTGAAACATATGTTGGGTGTCTCCAGAGCCAGTTAGACATAGTCCAAAGGATGTCATGTATCATGGATGTATCATATGGGAGACATCACAAGAGAAGGATGGCATGTCTAGAGGGTGTTGCAAGTCTCAGATGAACTACCCAATTAGAGTCATGAGAGTTTGTTCATGATGTCTAGATGATTTCATGAGACTCAAATGTCATTCGAGAACACTTTAAATCAGTCATGATTTCTGTCCGGAGGACGTCAAATGTCCTGGGTGATAGACACGTATGGTTGATAAAATCGTATTGGAATCCGCAGGGGAACCAAGTAGTTGGTTATGACCTGTCTAGTTGATATCCTAGGTCCTATATATTATTTTGAAGTGGTTTCTATGATCTGTGTGATCTGTCTTAGTTATATCATGTGTCATTGAATGATACAAGTGAAATAAATGACGAGCAGAGATCATGTCCTTCATTTAATCCTTATTCCATTTATATTGGTTATTACCGTTGTATTGTGATAAACATGGTTTTTCTTGATGTCAGTTATTCATGAGTGTCATTTGAACTAGTATGCTAGACGAATGTTCTTTTCATAACATACCAGAGATCCTTCGATTGATCTATCAATGTCCACACGATGTACATTAGTCCTTGAAAATGACTACTCCATATACATGTCATTGTGTTACTTAATAGAAGGTTGGTTGATCACATGATCACATTCTAGACCAAGTTGTTTTGATGCTTCAGACAATTCCACATTAGAGTTCCCTTCATTTAAAAAAGGTTCAATATTATTTGATGGGGAGGGGGATTTATAGTCCTCACCACCCTAGATAATCATTGGTTTATAGTTCATATTTGGCATGATTCTAGGATAGAGTTTGTAATGGTGTATGACGCCATAGTATTTTGTGGGTATTCATCATGGACTACACTATGGGTATCACCTGATATATATAAATCTCAAGTCTCTTCATCCTACACATCCGCTATTGGATAATTTCCAATTATTGATGACATGTTTGATCATGAATGTGTGTAGAAGGTCTTTCATGTTGTCATGTTGACAAGTCCAATTGTTTTGGCATGTTCCATGCGCCTACTCTGAGGAAATCATGAGACCAAAGTGACTTATATGAGAACTTTTGTGAAATGAGGATGGAGTTTCTTGAGGAATCATGGGACCTTGTTTCTAGTGCTTCACGTTCACTTTGGTGACCAGGAACACCTCCTGTGATTTCCCTTTCTATTTATTTTCGAATATTAAAATATAGTTGGAAGTCATGCATAATTGAATGAATAATTTATGGATATTTCTTCTATTTTTGGTGATGTTTCATATGAACAATAAGGTGAATATGGGGGGGTGGAATATGCATTTCATTTGAAAAATTCTCCTCCATCATACTTAGTACATATCGTTGATTTTATGATAGACCATAGGATTTTCAGGTAGCAAAGTTAACATGCCAAAGGTATTTCATGAGACAAGTCAGCTGTGGAGGCGAGGATAATCCTTGTCTCTTGGGTGGATAAGGGTTTTTTACTTGTCATTTAGTGACTGTGAACCGTTATCCCCTCCTCCCGTTTATCCAATTTGTTTTATCTGAAAAGGTCGGGAGGTCATGTGAGTTTGCCCGTGATGTGTTTATGATTATTTCAAGATTTTTGCATGATGTCTCTCTTAAAAATATGTATCATATAAATGTTTCACAATAAGCGAGAGGAATGTTTAATCTCTCTACACCTATAGTGTTGAAGGAGCTTCCTAGTCATAGTTGAGGACTTCAATGTGGCAGGGCTGATTCTGACGATTTTGGTCGACTTGTGGGTCATTGAGGGAGTATCAGTTATCCTTAAGTGAACATGAACCTGTCATGAATACTCTTATTTATCTCCTTCATTTTATACATACATGGTTTTATGGTCATGTGAGTTTTCCTATATATCCCCAATGTAGTTTTTTCTTCCTGATGATAATTTGGTGCATTATATTTGTTGTCACTAAGGATCTCTATGTTTTCAATGTCATTATACATACATTCTATGGATTTTATATGGTTTTTCTATAACTTGTGAATGAAAAATCATGCTGTATGGGGGAACTCATTTGGTTTTCATCATGAGGCTATCGATTATGTAGAGGGCATGCTCAAGAGCTAGAAGTGTCGTTGAAGGTGGCTCTGTGGGATGTATTACATGTTAAGTTCTATATTTGGAGAATTCATGTGACCTTAAAATGTTCACATGATCGCAAGTCCTTTATAATATCATGTAATCTATGAGCCTCATATAACCACTTATTCCTTTTCATTTCCGGGTAAAATAATACACATATTCAGGGATTTTTTCCTTTGTGAATTTTATGATTCTTATTTTATGGTCATGAAAAAATATACATCCCTTACATGAGATAAAAATATTTATCCTATTATATTCACATCAAATGAATCTGATGGACAATAAAATCATCATATATTTATGGTTTTGATACCCATAACAGTAAACTAATAATTCATCTTCATGTGATTAATGAACACTATCATTCTCTATAGTTTTTTATATGATTCCTCCTTGTTAACATCATCAATTTCCCCCCAACGTTCACTAACTGTGAAACATAGTTACATTTTATATTATATGTACTTTTTATATCTTTATCTGTATTATTAAAATAAAATTTCAGTAACCCTATTATTATGAGGGTTTTTAAATAATCGTATATTCAAATATCAAACACTTTCTTATCGATATCAAGTTTAAATTCTGAGGACCAAATTTAATTATAGTGTGGAGAATGTAACACACCGAATGTTTGAGATGAATAAACTATTATTTGATATGGAATGTGAGACCAAAAACATAGTCAATTCTCAGTACATAGAAAAATGATTTGTTTGGATATATTTCATTACATTCCAGACTGATCATTATCGAACAACAAAAAACATTTGACATTATTATTTAATATTTCACATTATTGTTATAATAGAGGGTATGAAATAAATTAAATAAATGTGAATTAAATATTTTTATTAATTTAAAATATTTATATATTGATTTTTAAAAAATAATGAAAATTTAAAAGTAAAATATTTATTTTCTGAAAAATTATATTTTTCTTAATGACATATTTTTTGCGCTTTGTGGAAATAATTTAAAATCAATCATTGAAACCATTATAAAAATATATTGGAAATAACATATATTTTTTAAATCTCAATATCAAATTTATCATGGCGATAATTTTTTGTGTTTTTTAAAAAGATTCATTTAGTTATTAATATTAAATGTTTTAAAAATTTGTTATCATTGTAAAATAAAATTGGTTTCTAGAGGGGTTGAACTAAAAATATAAAAACATATAACCAATAAAATTGTATAAAACTATTTTAAGGTGATATATCAAAAATTATTACTATATGGTTATATAATAGTCCATTTTATAGCCTATTGGATTATGAAAAACATTAGGGATTGCAATTAGATTAAAAAAATACCATGATTATCCACACTCCCACTTATAAAGGGAAACCTCCTCTCCTCTCAGATTCAAACATTTAAAACTATTATGTTTGGATGCTAATAGAAAATATAATGAACCAACATTCCTAAAATCATCCTAGATTCCTTATTTATTCAATAAATCCATTCACCAATGGATTTACTTTATGTCTATGGAAGATACCCTAGGAATAGTAAATGTTCATCAACAATGTTCATTATTTTACAAATCAATCCACCTCAATAAAGTTTTATTATTCCAAAATGATATAATTTCCACAATATATTCCATAAACATATATGTTTTTATAGTAATGGAATGAACTAAAACACATCTCTACTTACATAAAATGGGTAATTAAATCATTGTTCATGTGTAGGGTGAACTACAACCTTAATTACTTATGTATTTTAGTTTTTCATTTCATCCTCTCGGGGATGGGTATAATGATGGATATAAAGTAAATATATAATATTTTTAAAATATTTATTGGTATGGAGTCACAATATGCTCTTGATTTTTTTAATGTCTATTTATTAGCATATATGACAATGTCGCTCGTGTGTCTAGTGAACAACTGCATCATGTAGAACCGTGATTCATCTTTCACAGATGCTTCACATGTTAGGCGATAAAGATATTGTTATGATTATATGTAATAAAAATTACTTAATAATGATATCAACATCATTTTTATCATTTTTTAACTAATTTATAGATCATTTATTTCTTTTTATTTCACTTTCATGAAGCTGATATTATGGTTTGTGTGTGTGAAAAACCACCTTCACTAAGTTATGTGACTTTATTTTCATCAAAACACCACATTAATGATATATATAAATATATATAATATTATATTCAGGATAAACTAATAATTTATTATTGGTAAAATATTTGATAATATGTTTCCATAATCACATGTGATGAATGAAAACATTATGCTTGTATACGTACAAAGTATTGTCTCCAAGATCATAACACATATTATATTTCATAACCATCATTAATGATTGGGTATAAAAGTAAATTTGATGTTAAAAAGAAGATATTTTTTCCTATATTAGTATTCTCAAGATCAATAAACTATTTAAATTATTCATGAACTGAATCCTTCATAGTGAAACACACATGTGAAAAAAATACAATTAACAACAACCAAATGAAAATTATGAATGATTATAAATGAATGTGTAATAATATTTTATTAAAGTATCATAAATGATGAAATACATAATAATATTTTTTTAAATATGTTAATATCTGGTTTAAAAAACTAAACACGAGTTCAATGCATTTTTAACCAAATGAAAATTTATGTTAATGGATTTATCTCAATTTTATTTCTTTGTATAATATTATATATTTATAAACTAAATTTAATTTATATGGTGTATTGACCTCCTCTATTATATGTAATATCATTATTATTATTTTTAAATTTTTAAAACATAATTATTTCAAAAATGGGGTTTGAATTTAGGGTTACAAAGCTGTTAAAAAATTATAATTGAATTTATTTTTATTGGGTTGTATTACTTCATCAATGTATTTTATATTGAATGGTTTTAGATGTAATAAATTTAGACTATTTATTTTTTATTTCAAATAAATTATTTTTTAGTGGATATAAATAATTGATTCATTGAATTATTATCACTTCCTCAGTATGTTAATTTTTTGTGTTTATTTTATAATCTCAATTAAACCGAGATTATATATCCATTCATTTTAGTTGGATATAATTTGTAGATCCATTTATAACAAGGCCATATCAATTTCATGATTTTTTTAATTATAAATTCATGTAATATATTCACTTTTTACTCATGAGTAATTACAATTTTCAAAATAATTTTTAGGAATATATGAGTCCCTTTAACACATCAGTTATATATCTGTTTTCATCCAAAAGAATGTTTTCTAAAAATATTTCATTATTTAACATATTAAAAAAATAATTATCAAAATATTTTAATCAAATTTAAAAATTTAAATTTATCTCAAATTAATCTTATGAATTTTCAATGAAAAGTTCACCTGTAATTTTTTTTAAATGTGATGGATAATTATTGACGTTTTATCAATAAGGAACTTTTCCAAAATTATTATAGTGAAAAGTGAATGTTATTCTTCTGTTATAACTGGTATTAAATTACCATCCATAATGACCATTATTTATTTGATACTTTCCTTGAAATTTTGAAGTATTATTTTAGTGAAAAATAATTTATACTGATTTTTATACAAAAGAATATATAGAATGAAAAGGATATTATTTTAATGATTTTTAATGACATTTTATAGAATCTATATTCATCAAGGAAAACAAGTGTAAAGTCAAAATACAATGGGTATATATTGATAACATTCTTATTCCATTCCAGTATGGTATATTTTCTTATCAAGGATATTGTTGACATTAAGCCCGTTGTTTAATTTTTTGGGCATCCGCATCCCTATAAATTATTCACATTCCTTTGATCAATGATAATTTTATTTAACCAAAATATCCATATTATTTTTCATATATATTTTTTTACTTAAACTATATATCATTTATACCAATATTTTTCTACATTGAATGTTGTTTTTTAGTTATGTATATTTTTATACATTCATTTTATTTACCTAAAATGGGAATGTGAAAAAGAACGTTGTTTATTAATTAAATCAAACATCTAATATATCTGGAATGATTTGGTCCTATATAGTAAAGGTGATTACTATTTATATATATCCCCTCAACACATAAGTAGTTTCATGGGAAAATCAACTTATATCTTTAGATATTTGTGATTTCAAGAAGTATTATTTAAATAATATTCTCAAAGTTATTAAAATTAATTATTTGATGTACTTGTGAATCATGGAATCCAATAATTTATTATTTCCTTCATTCATTATCTGTTTATTAGTATTTAGGATATATTTACTATAAAATTGTCTCTCGATGCTTTTCATTATCATTTATTAATTAAATGTCATAGTTTTTTTAGTAATATACATTTCTATATTTATTATTCATTTTCAATTATTTGAGTCATGTTATTCAATTTTCATGTTTTCTCGTTTATAAACACTCCGATATTTTTTTATACATATTGATTCATGATTTATTCATCTATACATAAATATTATAGTGAATTTTATGCCACCATTATTATGTTTCAATGACATATTATTTTATAAATTTCAATATTACAGACATGAAATATTCTTCTTGGTGTAAATATTGATCCTCTTGAAAAATATTATTTGTTTACTTTTTATTAAAATGTAATTTTGGATTCATGTATGTGTCTAGTTTACCATAAATACTTATCTTAATGGTACTTACTAATTTGATTTCATTAAATTTATTCAAATGTAATGGTAAACTGAACGAACTCTAGGATGTTTTGGTTGGATTTAATAAACAACACTTCAATATTTTATGAAAAAAACATACCTAAAGCATGTAAATGTTTGACATGCAATAGTTAAACAACCCAAAAATAATAATATGTGAAAAAAATATTTCGAAATTAATGAAAGAAAATAATCACGGGTATAAAAATATTTTGAGACAATGGAATAATAATAATGAAGTAATATTGTTTTTTAGAAAAATAATTAAAAAATATTGAAAAATATCATGTTTCTATAGAACATAAAAAAATAAAAAAATATTACTTCTGATTAATTGAAATGATATAATTTAGAAAATCAAAATTTTTAAAAGTGTTTTCAATATTATATAATTAAAAATATATAAGTGTTTTAAATATCTAACTTGATACAATTTCAAATAAAAATTACCTTTTCAAATCAATTCCTAAGAAAATATCCGAGAAAAAGAAAAATTTGTATTTCCAAAATGTTATAGAAAACAGTGGAAACCATTTCCAATTTCAAATTAACAAAAATATATTGCATTGAAATGAAATAATGTTTATCAAAAATAAAAGTGTAATCGATCATAATACATTTTATTTTTAAATTATAGATAACATTTATTAATAATATGAAATATCGTTATTTAAAACATATATTATAAAATGAGTAAAAAATATATTTTAAAAATATAAGAATTAAATATGATTGTAACATGGGATAAAACATATTTAGTTTCTTAAATATAAATAATAATAATGATAAAAATTGATAATAAAAACATGGATGAGAAATCATTGTAAAAGAGGATATGAATTTGAATTAATAAGGATATATATTTTGGAATAAATATAATCATGGTGAAAAAAATTGGCCAAAATTTATTTTTATACATAGAAGAAGAGAACAGAAAATGAAACAAAATATTAGTTTTATGGGAGAATTATTAGAAGAAATATTTCAACAAGAAATATTATAACTCAATTAATGATGTTGAGTAAGTATTGACCCTTGGAATATTATTATACATGGAATCAGTGTCCATTTAATTAATAAACTCTATACATACCATAAAACAATATAAATTAAATTAATATTAAAAAATATATTCATTAGGAATTAATCACAACTTATCCATGAAGTCATGGTGGACAATGTATCATAAAACTAAATATGAGACAAATATACCCAATCTATAATGGTACCATATTAATAAATGAACATTAAATGAATAATAGGATATAGAATTTAAAATACTAAGAAATAAAATATATTAGATATATATCATCTGAACCAATATTTTTATGCTCTATAAAATAGAATTTATGGTGTGAATCATTATACATGTTTCATGGATTATAAAATGAGTAAAATAATCCGTTAAATTAATTTCATTAGGGAAAATTATCCATTTAATAAAGCATACAATAACCAACTCCAAAGATCATATATTTATGAAAAAAATTTAAATCACTAAAAATTTATAAAATTAAATAATATTTATTCATTATATGTATATTATTTTGGTATTATTAATTTAAAAAAAAAATTGTACCCAAGATCAATATTAATTTGATTCATAATCACAATTCAGTTCATTATTAATCCAAAAAATATCACTATTACTACAACATATAAGGTAATTAAATTTATCAATTATAATTTTTTTAATTATATTATTTATTATATTATAAATTTTTTATGATCATTATATATAAAATTATTTATTATTAGGTTTCAATGATATTTATGAAAATGAATGTTGGTATCCTATTGATTCAGTTTCATATTATTATCACAAATACAAAACCAACATCAAATAATTAATATATTATATCATATATTACCATTAATGAATTTCTCATAATAAACAATTTCATTATGTTATAAAATATTTATTGTAAATGATTTGGTAAACCCATAAATTAACATCCCATATTTTATAGAAGGGTTTGGTTAGGAAATTTTTCCATTTAAAATAATATAATTATTAATAAATATAAATAATATTTAACAGTAATTTTTATTTTTTAAAAAATAATATTAAATTTTTTAATAAATATGAATGAAAATAGAAGATTAAATAAATATTCTAATTTTTTCAGAAAACAGTCCACCAAATCTTGTGGTTGATGTATTCAATTTTTTAATTGAAAATTTTAAATATTGTTAATGTTTATATCAAAATTATATAATCATTGTAACAAATATAAATAAATAATTCATTATATTTTATTTGGAAAATCACAATTCACTTATACTTTTAGAAAATAATCAATGATAGGAAAAAAGAGAGTACATAAGATGTAAACATGATTTTTCTATCAGAGGAATCTGTGGGTATTGAAGTGACTGGAAAACAACAAGTTTCGAAAACAAAAAATAAGATAAATACATTAATACGGTAACGAAAAATAGTTTATTTTGATTATGAAACATAATATTATAGTTTTTATTTTTAGTGTAGTGAGAGGCCATATTAAAAATTTGTTATAATGAGATGATTTTAAATATTTCAAGGTAATAAAAATACATAATAGTTTTAATATGTGATGTAGTAAGTAATATGGATAGTAATGGTTTGAATATAAAAAATGGTATATAAATACAATAATAAGTCAATTAAAAATAGTTTTTTCCATGTTAGGACTTTAACTCCATTAAATAATCATTTTATCCATTTTGGGTTTTTACCACAATAACAAGCATTACAATATTTTATCCGTTGTTATGATTACATATAAAATTGGAAATATAAATTTTTTTGGTATAATGATTCAAAATAAGAAATTTATTTTATCAATTAAAATTTTTGTGCACAATGATGATTAAATTTGACAATAAAATACAGTACATGAAAGATCCATTTTTATAAAATGAGTACTTTCTGGAATAATATATGTATTATAATATTATAATTATTTTTATTTTTTAGGATACTGATTGTTTTCCTAAAAATATAAAATTTAATTTTCCAAAAAATAAATATCGAAATATTATTTTTTGAAATTAAAATTTAATTAAAATAATATAAAAGAAGTTTCTTATATTAGAAAATGTTTCTGATGAGGATAAAATGTTAAACGTATGACTTTAAAATTCATAACAGTGAATAAAAATAAATATGTTTATTATATAAGTATAATATTGATAAAAAATAATTTGGATAATTTTATATGTTATACTATCTTCTTGATATAGATAAAATACAATGATATTAGTAAATTCATTTTCCCACTATTCACCTTAAAATAAATTATTTTGAAAAATCCAAATAAAAACATCCTAGTATAATTATAATGATTTTAAATAAAAAATACTTTTCATTTTAAAAAATTTATATAATAAAATTTATAAATTTTTATGATAAATAAAACAATAATATATAATTAATAATGACTTCAGAATTTACCTTTTTAAAAGTTATGAGTTCTTTGTGTATTTTTTATCCATTTATAAATTTTCAAATACATTTATCTTTATATATTAATCCTAAATATTCAATGTAATAAATATTTCATATTTTTTTCATTTGGTGTTGCATTTGGAATAACCTACTGATCATATTGTTAGTTTAGCAAAAATACAGTCTAAAATATTATAGAATTATATTCTCCCAAATTAAATAATATACATGATCATAATTTTTATTATCCTTTATGAATAAGATAAGATAGGTATATCTAAATGATTTATAAGAGTAATATTTATCAATGAATAAATCAATCGGTCATACATTACACAAAATTTCAGAGAAATAAGTTGTTCAAAATATTTTTCTTTTGATGTTAATAGATACATACAGTTTACAATATCATTTTGATTATATAATTTCCAATAAAATAATATATCAATAATGGTAATGGTACTAATTATTTAAATCAAAATAAAAATTATTATGAATAATAATTATAGGATATCTAATCCAGTGACTGCTTCATTTTATTATTTGATTATTTTGATTCAAATTTGATATAATTTGATATTAATTTCACTCTCTCATATTAAAAATAATTGATTGTAATATTCTAATTTTGATTTCAATAATCAAATTATAATATATAAAAATATTTCATAATGTATCATAAGTAGTATGGAAAGTATAAAATGAATATACATAAAAATATTCTTGTTATGACCCGCCTTCACCAAAAGGAGGGAAGGGTTAGCAGGTTTCCAGGACCTTCCTTCTTTAAGTTGAAGGAGAGATAATGACCCCCGAAACCCGCCTTCAATAGGTCCCGGAGTGGCGACTAGCACCAAGGGTATAGAAATTTCTCACAAATGGAAGGCATTACCCTTTTTATTTTATAGGATCGAGAGATAAGGAGAAGAAACCCCAACAACACCAAGGTAGAATGAAAAGTAAAGCCAAATGTAAACCATACCCACATGCATGTTTCAATAGTAAAAGCCAAAAAGTGCCAAAGGTGACTACAAGGTAAGTAACAAAGAGGAAAAGAAAAACAACAACTGCAACAACTCCAAAGGTCTGAGCTAGTAAGGTCCTGCGTGATCCCTGAAGTCCTCTTGGAAACCTGAATGTGGTTTTATATATGTAGGGCGAGCATACAAGTATGCTCAGTAGGGAAAACCAAAGACTCTCGTGCACAAGTGGGGGAACGTACTAAAGTCCCGTGAGAAAATGAGTAAACCAAACACCTAACAAGGTAAACTATCCACCCCAGGCCTCATCAAGGCACACTCCCCAAATAACGCAAGTCAGGTAATATATATATTAAGATCACATCGATGATTGGGTACCCCGCGTGACTTTCCCACTGGTTATTGAGACATCCTACGCATCGGACCAATCCCGCCAATCTCACCACAGTTCCACTACCACACCCGCCCACACACACCTGGGCCACAACGACACACAATCGAACTGTCGAAACCCCGCCCGCACACAACTAGGCCGCAACCACACGCAGTCCCACTGTTGAATCCTGCCCGCACACACCTGGGCCTCAACCGCACGCAGTCCCAATGCTAAATCCCGCCCAGACACACCTGGGCCACAACTGCCACATTTAAACATGACTGCAAACAACTAGGCCAGAACAACCACCACCACGCCCGAAAGCACCTGGTCTAAATGGTCCACTGCCATGCCCTAAGACACCATAGCCTCATCCCAAAGACGCTTGGGAAACCACCTGCCGCACACACCTGGCCAACCACCACACTACCCAGCCCGAAGGTTCTTGGGCTAATAATGGACCTTCATCCATCACACCCTGCCGGAAGATACTTGGGCTATCCGGGAAAGGGAGCAGAACATGAGCTAATAACCAGCCACTAAGAATAGTGTTGGGAAAAACACCCTCCCCTATGAAATGGGGGTGTTCGGAATTAAGTGCTCAACTTGGGTGGGGCACGAATAAGAAACTCAATGCTACAGGTATATATATATATATAGGTAAAAAGCACTCACCCGAGCTAGGTTTTTCTTCAGACAACCTACAGATCACAATAGCACTCAAGTATGATTCACGACTCACATTAACAAACCATTTGTCCCCTTTCTTATTTCACGTTCAGTAATAATGTTTATGTTTAAGCACTACTGGGAATCTAGTATGCATAGGCATAAGTCCAGGAAAGTAAACAGTCAAACATCAACCAAAACGCCCACACTCGGTTCTCAACAACAGAGGATTCCACCCCAATTCGTGATATAAACAAGTATCCACCCATTCTTAAAACTCACAACCACCGAATCTATACCAACAGGAGATCCCATCTACCAAATTCACACAACCACCGAGAGTATAAAAGAACGGGGGATCCCATCCCCACACACATCTCCATCAATCGACCTGAAAGGAAACCGACCAACTACCACCACCAACACAGGCAGGGCCTTGTCGGTATTTTCAGATTTAAACGACCTAACACACTCCATGATTCAAATTCTGTGTGTTCTAACCGGGAGTTGTCACAGAAGGGTTGATCCTGGTGCTTTCATTTTATTCAGCCGTATATACGTGATTAACCAATTCACTTATCACCACAGGGGTTTACAACCACAAACAATCCATTTAAAAAATCAGCAGGGTTCATTAGTGCACAAACAACGACCACCGACGACCTCGATTTTTTGGAGGCATAAGCCAGCACAACTCAACAAGATGGTCATAGAATAAACTACATCAAAATATAAGAAAACATCAACAATCACAACCCCCCTCCTTTATTTATAGAATTCGTTCATTATCTTTAATTAAGTTTGGTTTATCCAATTCTACAGAATCAAAAGCACGCCCACCCCGCATGATACACAAAAGACAGAGGCGAAGGAGAAATTCCCTAATTGTTGATAGATGATCGACGTTTAGGCTGTGGGCATGGATCTTTATGGATAATGATACGGCGCGCCCGATGCACCAGATGCTGTTTGTGAAAATCCACGATCAGGGAAAGGAGCAACCATGTCTAACCCTTAGTTTATAATAGCTGGGGACAGTTGAGGTGAAAACACGAAACCGCGTTAGGCGCGGGGGTCGTGGGTTAACCACGCGTCTCCACTTATCACAAAAATGGGTCGGGTGGTTTAAGCCGACTCATGAATTGATTAAGTATTTAATTAAAACTCTTATGCGCGTTACGAGTCTTAAAAACACGCTTAAACGAGTCAGAATAGGGTTTAAAACCCTATTTGTGCAAAGGAGCGCTACTGGAAACAACTTGACAAGGACGGGAGATGCCGATCAGTCTCGCTGATCGGTCTCGCCGATCGGTCTCGCCGATTGGTCTCGCCGATCGGTCTCGCCGATCGGTCTCTCGGATCGGTCTCGCCGATCTGTCTCGCCGATCCGTCTCACCGATCGGTCTCACCTATCTTCCTCACCAATCGGTCTCACCGATCGGTCTCGCCGATCGCTCTCAACGAGACACCACTCCTTTAGAACCCGGATTTTGGAAAAGAGAAGGACCAAGAGAGTCTGGGTCATCACATCAGATACCTCTCAAAATATTCTCGTCCTCGAGAATTTAAACAACCCAGATGGGAAGGGCGGGTCCAAACAACCACCCCGAAAGATAACTCTCAAGAGTGAACCTCATCATTAACAAAGAACACCTTACTGTCACGAACCAAGAAACATACCATGCCAAACGGCCCAGGCATGTGGGTTGGGGAGTCTCCTCCCCCACGTCAAGAAATTATCTGCTTTGGGCGGCACTGACTAGCCCGCACGGGTTTAATCGCATCCACATTAATGCGTCTTGATTAGGGGCCCGGTTCTCTCCTTCCCCATAGCCGAGGCTTTTCACACACAAGAAGAGGAAGAAAACCCGTACATTTCATAGCCAAAAGACAAAACCTTCTATCACAGCAGGTACAATAAGGAACAAAACACAAAACAACTCCGGGTACAGGGTACACATATGTGCTTCCCTCTCCCACGTACTCTCCTCAAGCCCACCATGTCTCCACAACACACGAACCAAGGGGATGGTTCTCCCACGAAGCACCTTCTCCTTGCGATCCTCGATCACCACTGGTCTCTCCACAAAGGTCATGTCGTCCTCGATGTCCAGCTCACCCCAATAAAGGACGTGTGAATCATCATGCAGATACCGACGGAGCTGGGACACATGAAAGACATCATGTATCCTTAGTAGCAGCGGTGGCAATGCTAGCTGGTAAGCCACTTCGCCGACCTGTCGCAACACTTGGAAGGGTCTGATGAATCTGGGAGAAAGCTTACTCCCTTTGCCGATCCTCCGCTGCCCACGCCTAGGGTAGACCTTTATGAACACATTTCCCCCATCCTCAAACTCCAAAGGCCTCCTCCTGCTATCAGCATACGACTTATGTCGGTCCTAGGCCGCCTTCATCCTTTCACGTATGAGCTGAACCTTCTCTGTCGTGTTCTGCACCACCTCCGGACCAAGGATGCCTTCCTCTCCTACATCGGTCCAACACACTGGCGAACGACATGGCCTCCCGTACTAAGCTTCAAATAGGGATATGCCAATGGTAGACTGGTATCTATTATTGTCGGAAAACTCTACCAGAGGCATGTATTCCACCCATGACCCTTCTGAGTCCAGAACACATGATCGCAACATATCCTCTAAGGACTGGATGGTTCGCTCTATTTGTCCATCTGTCTGTGGATGGAAATCAGTGCTAAGGCGTAAATGGGTGGAAAACGCATGCCGAAATCCTCTTCAGACTCGTGAGGTAAACCGTGCATCCCTATCCGAGACTATAGACCTCGGAACTTCATGCAACCGCACCACCTCATCCACGTACGTTCATCCCAAAGCATCCACAACACTCGACTCACAGATCACCAGAAAGTGAGCCGATTTCGTCAACCTGTCCACTAACACCAAGATGGTGTCATACCCTCCTTGGACCTTGGGTAGTCCCGTGGAGAAATCCATCGAGATTTCTTCCCACTTACACTCGGGGACATCTAGGGGTTGTAGTAGGCCACCTGGAACTCGGTGTTCAACCTTCACTTGCTGACACACTAAGCACATGGCCACAAACTCTACCACTGCTCTCTTAACTCCGGACCACCAAAACTGCCTCTTCAAACCCTGGTACATCTTGGAAACTCCTGAGTGTACCGCCAGGGGTGAGTTGTGGAACTCACTGAGAACCTTGCCACGCCTCACCTCCGGGACAAACAACCTTTTCTGGAAAAGCATCTGGTTCTGACCATCCTCTGTCCATCCCTCCGGAGCATTGCCCTTGTCAACTTGGTCACGCATCACTTCACACTCTAGGTCTCCCCACTGAGACTCCTCCACTTGCTGAAACAGGGATGACAGCACCGCCATCTGATATAGGAAGCATCTGCCGCTATCCATCTTCGAATCCAGGTGTAAGGCGGCCAACTCGTCCATTACCTTTCAGGCGTCCGCCGACTCTCGGACCGCATCCTTCTGCGTCCTCCTACTCAAGGAATCTGCCACCACATTGCCCTTTCCCTTAGTATAAGAGATCTTGATGTCGTAATCCTTGAAGAACTCCACCCATATCCGCTATCGCAAGTTTATGTCCCGCTGGGAGAAGTTATACCTCAAGCTTTTGTGATCCTTGAAGACCAAAAAGCGTTCCCCGATGAGGTAGTGCCACCATAACTTTAGCGCAAAACAACTGATGCACGCTCTAGGTCTTGGGTGGTGTAATTAAGCTCATGGGAACACAGCTGCTTGGACCCATAAGGGATCACCCCTTATCACTGCATCAACACGCATCCCAGGCCCTATCCCGAAGCATCACAGACCACCTCATAAGCCAGCCATTCTTCTGGTAATTTCAGCACTGGGGCACTGACCAACTTCTCCTTCAGATAGCTGAAGGATGACTGGCACTGCTCACTCCATACGAAATCATGGTCCTTCTTGGTCAGAGCCATCGAAGGGGCTGCTACTCGGGAGAAGTTGGGTACGAATCTCCGGTAGTAACCCGCCAACCCGAGGAAACATCGGACTTTTACCACATTCATTGGAGTTTCCCAAGAGACAAATGCCTCAAACTTTGATTTGTCGACCGCTACCCCCTGCTCAGACACTACGTGCCTGAGGAAGTGCACTTCTCGTGTCCAGAACTTGCATTTTGACAACTTCCCATTGAGATGGTGTTGTCAGAGGACCTCCAAAACTTTTCTCAAGTGCTCTGCATGGTCCTCCTCTGATCTAGAGTAGACCAGGATGTCATCGATTAATACAACCACGAACCGATCCAGGTACACCCGGAAGATGGAGTTCATAAGCCTCCTGAACACAGTTGCGGCGTTCGTAACACCGAAGGGCATGACTACGAACTAGAAGTGTCCATACTTGCACCTGAAAGTTGTCTTTGCGATGTCGCTCCCTTTCACGCTCAGCTGGTGGTACCCAGACCACAGTTCGATCTTCGAGAACCATCCTGCCTCTTTCAGCTGGTAAAAATGATCATCTATCCTTGGAAGAGGGTATCGATTCTTGATCGTCACCTGATTCGGACTCTTGTAGTCTATTCACAACCTAAGACCACAATCTTCCTTCTTTGCAAACAAGACCGGAGCACCCCACGGTGACGCACTCGGATGAACATAACCACTCTTCATCAGATCGTCAATCTGTATCCGCAACTCCCGTAGCTCCGAAGGTGCCATCCGGTAAGGAGCCATCAAGATTGGACGAGCACCAGGCTGCAGGTCTATCCCAAACTCAATATCACGTCGAGGGGGTAGAGTCGTCATATCCTCAGGAAAGATTCCCATAAACTCACGGGCGATCTCTGGAACATCCACCATTTCAGCATCTACTGATTCCACTGCCAGCTCGGTCAACAAAGAGAGGAGATGTTCCTCTCTCCTGTTTCCCTTCGAACTGCTCCGCTCGCCGGTGAAGGTAACACACCGGCTGTCCAAGTCTGAGAACACCACTATTTTTCGAAAACAGTCGATGATAGCGCACACAGAAAATAGTCAGTCGATGCCTAGGATGACATCGCATGGCTGAATCTGTAGCAGAAGAAGATCCCTAACCGAATGATGTGGCCCTAACATCAGTCTATATCCCCAACAAACGACCAACAAGTCAGTCTGAACTCCAAATGGTGTGCTCAAGACCAGGGGAACTAGAAGTCTCTCGGCATCTAGTCCCAAGGCACGGGCTATACTGGGTGCAACAAAGGATTGAGAAGCGCCGGTATCGAACAAGGCATAAGCAATAGTGCTAAGCAGAATGATCGTACCTCGAACAACCTATGGCCCTACTGGAACTACTGCCTCTGCAGAGGGTAACTATCCATGCCCATCACCCCTGACCCTCGTCTTTTGACCACCTCCATGACCACGCCCTAGTTGAGGTCCGTGTGGAGCGCCCTGAGGTCGCACTCCTCCTACGTCTGCCCTCGGAGGAGCGGGAGCTCGCTGTCCCTGCTGCTGCTGCTGGAAAGGTCTGGCTGGAAGCTACTGCTGGGGGGTGCTGGGGATGACTGCCACTGCTGTACTGCACCCGGTCGGGGCACTAACTCCGGAGATGTCCAGGGCTCCCACAGACGAAGCACCGCAGTCCCGGGCCAGAAGGGAAAGGGCGAGGGTCGGGGGATCGAAACTAAAACTGTTGTGGTCTGCTCCCTGCTGGTCGGAACCTGGAGGGTCCTGGCGCTGGAGGCCTGGTGTTGACGTCCTTCCACTTCGATGGTCCTAGATGGATCCCCTCTCGCGACACTCCCCCTAGAGCATACATCTTCTCCACCACTTCGGACTTCTTCTGGTCCTCCATGTATGCCAGTAGGGTAAAGGGGGTAACAGCATACTGGAGGGAGGGTCTGAGTGCCTCCTCCAAACGTCTTTCCCGAGACTCCTCGTCGGGAAAGAGGTCCGGAGAAAAATGTAGGAGGTCCTTGAACTTGATCCCTAGCTCCCTCACAGACATACTCCCCTGCTGGAGGGAGAGTAGTTCCTGCCTCTTTTATGCCTTCATCGTCGAGGAGAGGAATTCCGCCCGGAACTCCCTCTCAAAATCCACCCAAGCCACCTCAGACTCTCTCCTCTCCCCCAGGTAAAGAGTCCACCACTGACATGCCACTCCACACATCTGGCTGACGGCCAGAGTAACCCAGTACTCGGTCGGGGCCCGAATCAGGCCGAAGGCTATAACTAGCTCCTCTAGCCAACCTTCCATCTTCATATCGGAGGTGATTCCCTCATACTTCTCGAGGGCTTGTCGCTGGAAGGCTCGAAGAGTCTTCTGCCACTGGTCATCCTCTTCCTCTCAATCAGCTCTCTGCCGATTGGCCGAAGTAGTCTCTGGGGCCTCGATCGCCTGTACCACACGTGGTCGCCTTCCAGGTGCCATAGCTACAAGGTAAACAAGGAATGACTAATCCCAAGTAGTGCAGAATATCGTTCTTAAAACTTCTTAAAATTTAATTTATTCTTAATCCCCATGACATCCTAGAAACACAAGAACAAAAGTCATTATGATGCATGTACCTTTCCTAGGGTCTCTACCCTGCAATCAGTGTGGCCTCACTTGGTCGTTCGGTAGGTCCAGAGTCCTTGCATCGGATCACGGGAGGCCCTAAAATTACGTGTCCTAGCCGGTCTTCCCTAGCCTAATTCACGCACCAAGGTCACCCACCATTGTTGCCTTACCATCCATGAAATCCTCATTGTTCCTAACTCCAGACTCCAACCTATCTTTCAACCATTTCCTCTGATACCATTCTGTCACGACCCGCCTTCACCAAAAGGAGGGAAGGTTCAGCAGGTTTCCAGGCCCTTCCTTCTTTACGTTGAAGGAGAGATAATGACCCCTGAAACCCACCTTCCATAGGTCCTGGAGTGGCGACTAGCACCAAGGGTATATAAATTTCTCACAAATGGAAGGCATTACCCTTTTTATTTTATAGGATCGAGAGATAAGAAGATGAAAACCCATCAACACCAAGGTAGAAAGAAAAGTGAAGCCAAAAGTAAACCATTCCCACATGCATGTTTCAAAAGTAAAAGCCACAAAGTAGAATAGGTGAATACAAGGTAAGTACCAAAGAGGAAAAGAAAAAAACAACTGCAACTGCTCCAAAGATCCGAGCTAGTAAGGTCCTGTGTGATACCCGAAGTCCTCCTGAAAACCTGAGAGCAGTTTTTTATACGTAGGGTGAGAATACAAGTACACTCAGTAGGGAAAACCAAAGACTCTCGTGCACAAGTGGGGGAACGTACTAAATTCCCATGAGAAAAAGAGTAAGCCAAACACATAACAAGGAAAACTATCCACCCTAGTCCTCACCAAGGCACACTCCCCAAATAACACAAGTCATGTAATATATATATTAAGAGCACATCGATGTTTGGGTACCCCGCGCCACTTTCCCACTGATTATTGAGACATACTATGCATTAGACCAATCCCGCCATTCTCACTGCAGTCCCACTGCCAAACCCGCCTGCACACACCTGGGCCACAACCACACGCATTCCCACTACCGAAACCCAGCCCACACACACATGGGCCTCAACTGCACGCAGTCCCACTGCTGAATCCCGCCCGCACACACCTGGGCCTCAACACCATGCAGTCCCACTGCTGAATCATGCCCGCACACACCTGGGCCACAACTATCACATGTAACCATGCCTGCAAACACCTAGCCTAGAACAACCACCACCATGCCCGAAAAACCCTTGGATAAAGGACCCACTGCCACACCCGAAGACACCTGGGCCTCATCCCGAAGACGCTTGGGAAACCACCTTCCGCACACACCTGGCCAACCACCACACTACCCCGCCCGAAGGTTCTTGGGATAATAATGGACCTCAGGCCATCACAGCCTGCCCGAAGATACTTGGGCTATCCGAGAAAGGGAGCAGAAAAGGAGCTAATAACCAGCCACTAAGAATAGTGTTAGGAAAAACACCATCCCCCATGAAATGGGGGTGTTCAGCACTAAGTGCTCAGCTTGGGTGGGGCGCGAATAAGAAACACAAATCTACTAGTATATATATATATAGGTAACAAGAACTCACCCGATCTAGGTTTTTCTTCAGACAGCCTACAGATCACAAAAGCACTCAAGTCTGAGTCACGACTCATGTTAACAACCCATTTTTTCCCATCCTTCTTTAAGTTGAAGGAGAGATAATGACCCCCGAAACCCTCCTTCAATAGGTCCCGGAGTGGCGACTAGCACCAAGGGTATAGAAATTTCCCACAAATGGAAGGCATTACCCTTTTTATTTTATAAGATCGAGAGATAAGGAGAAGAAAACCCAACAACACCAAGGTAGAAAGAAAAGTAAAGCCAAATGTAAACCATACCCACATTCATGTTTCAATAGTAAAAGCCACAAAGTGCCAAAGGTGACTACAAGGTATGTAACAAAGAGGAAAAGAAAAACAACAACTGCAACTAATCCAAAGGTCCGAGCAAGTAAGGTACTGCGTGATCCCATAAGTCCTCCTGGAAACCTGAATGTAGTTTTATAAATGTAGGGCGAGCATACAAGTATGCTCAGTAGGGAAAACCAAAGACTCTCGTGCCCAAGTGGGGGAACGCACTAAATTCTCGTGAGAAAATGAGTAAACCAAACACCTAACAAGGTAAACTATCCACCCCAGGACTCATCAAGGCACACTCCCCAAATAACACAATTCAAGTAATATATATATTAAGATCACATCGATGATTGGGTACCCCGCGACACTTTCCCACTGGTTATTGAGACATCCTACGCATCGGACCAATCCCGCCAATCTCACCGCAGTTCCACTACCACACCCGCCCACACACACCTGGGCCACAACCACATGCAGTCCCACTGCCGAAACCCCGCCCGCACACAACTAGGCCACAACCACACGCAGTCCCACTGCTGAATCCCGCCCGCACACACCTGGGCCTCAACCGCACGCAGTCCCACTGCTAAATCCCGCCCAGACACACCTGGGCCACAACTGTCACATTTAACCATGACTGCAAACAACTAGTCCATAACAACCACCACCACGCCCGAAAACCCCTGGGCTAAGTGGTCCACTGCCACGCCCGAAGACACCATAGCCTCAGCCCGAAGATGCTTGGGAAACCACCTACCGCACACACCTGGCCAACCACAACACTACCCCGCCCGAAGGTTCTTGGGCTAATAATGGACCTCCGTCCATCACACCCTACCGGCAGATACTTGGGATATCCGGGAAAGGGAGCAGAAAAGGAGCTAATAACCAGCCACTAAGAATAGTGTTGGGAAAAACACCCTCCCCTATTAAATGGGGGTGTTCGGCACTAAGTGCTCATCTTGGGTGGGGAACGAATAAGAAACTCAAAGCTACAGGTATATATATATATATATAGGAAAAAAGAACTCACCCGAGCTAGGTTTTTCTTCAGACAGCCTACAGATCACAACAACACTGAAGTCTGAGTCACGACTCACTTTAACAACCCATTTGTCCCCTTTCTTATTTCACGTTCAGTAATAATGTTTATGTTTAAGCACTACTGGGAAACTAGTAGGCATAGTCATAAGTCCAGGAAAGTAAACAGTCAAACATGAACCAAAACGCCCACACTCGGTTCTCAACAACAGAGGATTCCACCCCAATTCGTGATATAAACAAGTATCCACCAAGTCTTAAAACTCACAACCACCGAATCCATACCAACAGGAGATCCCATCCGCCAAATTCACACAACCACCGAGAGTATAAAAGAACGGGGGATCCCATCCCCTCCCACATCTCCATCAATCGACCTGAAAGGAAAATGACCAACTACCACCACCAACACAGGCAGGGCCTTGTCGGTATTTTCAGATTTAAACGACTTAACACACTCCATGATTCAAATTCTGTGTGTTCTAACCGGGATTTATCATAGAAGGGTTGATCCTGGTTCTTTCATTTTATTCAGCCGGATATACGTGATTAACCAATTCACTTATAACCACAGGGGTTTACAACCACAAACAAGCCATTTAAAAAATCAGCAGGGTTCATTAGTGCACAAACAACGACCACCGACGGCCTCGATTTTTAGGAGGCATAAGCCAGCACAACTCAACAAGATGGTCAGAGAAGAAACTACATCAAAATATAAGAAAACATCAACAATCACAGCCCCCCTCCTTTATTTATAGAATTCGTTCATTATATTTAATTAGGTTTGGATTATCCAATTCTACAGAATCAAAAGCACGCCCACTCCGCATGATACACAAAAGACAGAGGCGAAGGAGAAATTCCCTACTTGTTGATAGATTATCGACGTTTAGGCCGTGGGAATGGAACTTTACAGATAATGATACGGTGCGCCCGATGCACCACATGCTGTTTGTGAAAATCCACGATCAGGGAAAGGAGAAACCATGTCTAACCCATAGTTTATAAGAGCTGGGGACAGTTGAGGTGAAAACGCAAAACCGCGTAAGGCGCGGGGGTCGTGGGTTAACCACGCATCTACACTTGTCACAAAAATGGGTCGGGTGGTTTAAGACGACTCATGAATTGATTAATTATTTAATTAAAATTCTTATGCACATTACGAGTCTTAAAAACACACTTAAACGAGTCAGAATAGGGTTTAAAACCCTATATGTGCAAAGGAGCACTACTGGAAACATCTTGACAAGGACGGGAGATGCCGATCAGTCTCCTTGATCGGTCTCGCCGATCGGTCTCACCGATCGGTCGATCCGATCGGTCTCGCCGATCGGTCTCGTCGATCCGTCTCACCGATCGGTCTCACCCATAGGTCTCACCGATCAGTCTCTCCGATCGCTCTCAACGAGACGCCACTCCTTTAGAACCCGGATTTTGGAAAAGCGAAGGACCAAGAGAGTCTGGGCCATCAAATCAGATACCTCTCAAACTATTCTCATCCTCGAGAATTTAAACAACCCAGAAGGGAAGGGCGGGTCCGAACAACCACCCTGAATGATAACTCTCAAGAGTGAACCTCATCGTTAACTAAGAACACCTTACTGTCACGAACCAAGAAACATACCATGCCAAACGGCCCGGGCATGTGGGTTGGGGAGTCTCCTCCCCCATGTCAAGAAATTATCCGTTTTGGGCGGCACTGACTAGCCCGCACGGGTTTAATTGCATCCACATTAATGCGTCTTGATTAGGGGTCGGGTTCTCTCCTTCCCCATAGCCGGGGCTTTTCACACACAAGAAGAGGAAGAAAACCCGTACATTTCATAGCCAAAAGACAAAACGTTCTATCACAACAGGTACAATAAGGAACAAAACTCAAAACAACTCCGGGTACAGGGTACACATCTGTGCTTACCTCTCCCACGTACTCTCCTCAAGCCCACCATGTCTCCACAACACACGAACCAAGGGGATGGTTCTCCCGCGAAGCACCTTCTCCTTACGATCCTCGATCACCACTGGTCTCTCCACAAAGGTCATGTCGTCCACGATGTCCAGACCACCCCAATAAAGGATGTGTGAATCGTCATGCAGATACCAACGGAGCTGGGACACATGAAAGACATCATGTATCCTTAGTAGCATCGGTGGCCATTCTAGCTGGTAAGCCACTTCGCCGACCCGCTGCAACACTTGGAAGGGTCTGATGAATCTGGGATAAAGCTTACTCCCTTTGTCGATCCTCCGCTGCCCACGCCTAGGGTAGACCTTTAAGAACACATGGTCCCCATCCTCAAACTCCAAAGGCCTCCTCCTGGTATCAGCATATGACTTCTGTCGGTCCTGGGCCGCCTTCATCCTTTCCCATATGAGCTGAACCTTCTCTGTCGTGTTCTTCACCACCTCCAGACCAAGGATGTCTGCCTCTCCTACTTCGGTCCAACACACTGGCGAACGGCATGGCCTCCCATACAAAGCTTCAAATGGGGCCATGCCAATGGTAGACTGGTAGCTATTATTGTAGGAAAACTCTACCAGAGGCAAGTATTCCACCCATGACCCTTCTAAGTCCAGAACACATGATCGGAGCATATCCTCAATGGTCTGGATGGTTCGCTCTATTTGTCCATCTGTCTGTGGATGGAAAGCAGTGCTAAGGCGTAACTGGGTGGCAAACGCATGCTGCAATCCTCTCCAGACTCACGAGGTAAACCTTGCATCCCTATCTGAGACTATAGACCTTGGAACTTCATGAAACCGCACCACCTCATCCACGTACGTTCATGCCAAAGCATCCACAACACTCGACTCCCTGATCACCAGAAAGTGAGCCGATTTCATCAACCTGTCCACTAACACCCAGATGGTGTCATATCCTCCTTGGACCTTGGGTAGTCCCGTGACGAAATCCATTGAGATTTCATCCCACTTACACTCGGGGACATCTAGGGGTTGTAGTAGGCCGCCTGGAACTCGGTGTTCAGCCTTCACTTGCTGACACACTAAGCACATGGCCACAAACTCTACCACTGCTCTCTTAACTCCGGGCCACAAAAACTGCCTCTTCAAACCCTGGTACATCTTGGAAACTCCTGGGTGTACCGCCAGGGGTGAGTTGTGGAACTCACTGAGAACCTTGCCACACATCACCTCTGGGACAAACAACCTTTTCTGGAAAAGCATCCGGTTCTGAACATCCTCTGTCCATCCCTCCGGAGCATTGCCCTGGTCATCTTGGTCACGCATAACTTCACACTCTAGGTCTCCCCACTGACACTCCTCCACTTGCTGAAACAGGGATGACTGCACCGCCATCTGATATAGGAAGCCTTTGCCGCTATCCATCTTCGAATCCAGGTGTAAGGCGGCCAACTCCTCCATTACCTTCCAGGCGTCCGCCGACTCTCGGACCGCATCCTTCTGCGTCCTCCTACTCAAGGAATCTACCACCACATTTCCCTTTCCCTCAGTATAAGAGATCTTGAAGTCGTAATCCTTGAGGAACTCCACCTATATCCATTGTCGCAAGTTTATGTCCCGCTGGGAGAAGATAAACCTCAAGATTTTGTGATACTTGAAGACCACAAAGCGTTCCCCGATGAGGTAGTGCCACCATAATTTTAGCGCAAAAACAACCGCTGCAAGCTCTAGGTCTTGGGTGGCGTAATTAAGCTCATGGGAACACAGCTGCCTGGACCCATAAGGGATCACCCCTTGTCACTGCATCAACACGCATCCCTGGCCCTATCCCGAAGCATCACATACCATCTCATAAGCCACCCATTCTTCTGGTAATTTCAGCACTGGGGCACTAACCAACTTCTCCTTCAGATAGCTGAAGGATGACTGGCACTGCTCACTCCATACGAAAGCATGGTCCTTCTTGGTCAGAGCCATTTAAGGGGCTGCTACTCGGGAGAAGTTGGGTATGAATCTCCGGTAGTAACCCGCCAACCCGAGGAAACATCGGACTTCGGCCACATTCTTGGGAGTTTCCCAAGAGACAACTACCTCAAACGTTGATTTGTTGACCGCTACCCCCTTCTCAGACACTACGTGCCTGAGGTAGAGCACTTCTCGTGTCCAAAACATGCATTTTGACAACTTTTCATTGAGATGGTGCTGTCGGAGGACCTCCAAAACTTTCCTCAGATGCTCTACATGGTCCTCCTCTGATCTAGAGTAGACCAGGATGTCGTCGATTAATACAACCATGAACCGATCCAGGTACCCCCGGAAGATAGAGTTCATAAGCCCCCTTAACACAGCTGGGGTGTTCGTAACACCGAAGGGCGGGACTACGAACTCGAAGTGTCCATACTTGCACCTGAACGTTGTCTTTGCGATGTCGCTCCCTTTCACGCTCAGCTGGTGGTACCCAGACCACAGTTCGATCTTCGAGAACCATCCTTCCCCTTTCAGCTGGTCAAAATGATCATCTATCCTTGGAAGAGGGTATCGATTCTTGATCGTCACCTGATTCGGCCTCCTGTAGTCTATGCACAACCTAAGACCACAATCATCCTTATTTGCAAACAAGACCGGAGCACCCCACGGTGACGCACTCAGATGAACATAACCACTCTTCTTCAGATCGTCAATCTGTATCCGCAACTCCCGTAGCTCCGAAGGTGCCATCTGGTAAGGAGCCCTCAAGATTGGATGAGCACCGGGCTGCAGGTCTATCCTGAACTCTATATCACGTCGAGGGGGTAGAGTCGTCACCTCCTCAGGAAACATTCCCATAAACTCACAGAAGATCTCTGGAACATCCACCATTTCAGCATCTACTGATTCCACTGTCAGCTCAGTCAACAAGGAGAGGAGAGGTTCCTCTCTCCTGTTTCCCTTCGGACTGCTCTGCTCGCGGGTGAAGGTAACACACCGGCTGTACAAGTCTGAGAACACCACTATTCTTCGAAAACAGTCGATGATAGCGCACACAGAAAATAGCCAGTCGATGCCTAGGATGACATCGTATGGCTGAATCTGTAGCAGAAGAAGATCCCTAACCGACTGATGTGGCCCTAACATCATTCTATATCCCCGAAAAACGACCAACAAGTCAGTCTGACCTCCAACTGGTGTGCACAACACCAGGGGCACTAGAAGTCTCTCGGCATCTCGACCCAAGGCACGGGCTATACTGGGTGCAACAAAGGATTGAGAAGCGCCGGTATCGAACAAGGCATAAGCAATATTGCTAAGCAGACTGATCATACCTCGAACAACCTCTGGCCCTACTGGAACTATTGCCTCTGCGGCGTGTATATGTCCACACCCAGCACCCCTGACCCTCGGCTTTTGACCACCTCCATGACCACGCCCTAGTTGAGGTCTGTGTGGAGCGCCCTGAGGTCGCACTCCTCCTACGTCTGCCCTCGGAGGAGCGGGAGCTCGCTGTCCATGCTGCTGCTGCTGGAAAGGTCTGGCTGGAAGCTACTGCTGGGGGGTGTTGGGGATGACTGCAACTGCTGTACTGCACCCAGTCGGGGCACTGACTCCAGAGATGTCCAGGGCTCCCACAGACAAAGCACCTCAACCCCGGTCCAGAAGGGAAAGGGCGAGGGCCGGGGGATCGAAACTAAAACTGTTGCGGTCTGCTCCCTGCTGGTCGGAACCTGGAGGGTCCTGACGCTGGAGGCCTGGTGCTGACGGCCTTCCACATCGATGGTCCTAGCTGGATCCCCTCTCGCGACACTCCCCCTAGAGCATGCATCTTCTCCACCACTTCGGACTTCTTCTGGTCCTCCATGTATGTAGGTAGGGTAAAGGGGGTAACAGCATACTGGAGGGAGGGTCTGAGTGCCTCCTCCAAACGTATTTCCCGAGACTTCTCGTCGGGAAAGAGGTCCGGAGAAAAATGTAGGAGGTCCTTGAACTTGATCCCTAGCTCCCTCACAGACATACTTTCCTGCTGGAGGGAGAGTAGTTCCTGCCTCTTTTCTGCCTTCATCGTCGAGGAGAGGAATTCCGCCCGGAACTCCCTCTCAAAATCCACCCAAGCCACCTCAGACTCTCTCCTCTCCCCCAGGTAAAGAGTCCACCACTGACATGCCACTCCACACATCTGGCTGACGGCCAGAGTAACCCAGTACTCGGTCAGGGCCCGAATCAGGCCGAAGGCTATAACTAGCTCCTCTAGCCAACCTTCCATCTTCATATCGGAGGTGCTGCCCTCATACTTCTCGAGGGCCTGTCGCTGGAAGGCTCGAAGAGTCTTCTGCCACTGTTCATCCTCTTCCTCTCAATCAGCTCTCTGCCGATCGGCCAAAGTAGTCTTCGGGGCCTCGATTGCTTGTACCACACGTGGTCCCCTTCTAGGTGCCATAGCTACAAGGTAAACAAGGAATTCCTAATCCCAAGTAGTGCAGATTATCGTTCTTAAAACTTCATAAAATTTAATTTATTCTTAATCCCCATGACATCCTAGAAACACAAGAACACAAGTCATTATGATGCATGTACCTTTCCTAGGGTCTCTACCCTGCAATCAGTGTGGCCTCACTTGGTCGTTCGGTAGGTCCAGAGTCCTTGCATCGAATCATGGGAGGCCCTAAAATTCCGTGTCCTAGCCGGTCTTCCCTGGACTAATTCACGTGCCAAGGTCACCCACCATTGTTGCCTTACCATCCCAAGCAATCCTCATTGTTCCTAACTCCAGACTCCAACCTATCATTTAACCATTTCCTCTGATACCATTCTCTCATGACCCGCCTTCACCAAAAGGAGGGATGAGTCAGCAGGTTTCTAGGCCCTTCCTTCTTTACGTTGAAGGAGAGATAATGACCCCTGAATCCCTCCTTCAATAGGTCCCGGAGTGGCGACTAGCACCAAGGGTATATAAATTTCTCACAAATGGAAGACATTACCCTTTTTATTTTATAGGATCGAGAGATAAGGAGAAGAAAACCCATCAACACCAAGGTAGAAAGAAAAGTAAAGCCAAAAGTAAACCATTCCCACGTGCATGTTTCAAAAGTAAAAGCCAAAAAGTACAATAGGTGACTACAAGGTAAGTACCAAAGAGGAAAAGAAAAAAACAACTGCAACTGCTCCAAAGATCCGAGCTAGAATGGTCCTGCGTGATACCCGAAGTCCTCCTGAAAACCTGAAAGCAGTTTTATATATGTAGTGTGAGCATACAATTACACTCAGTAGGGAAAACCAAACAATCTCGTGCACAAGTGGGGGAATGTACTAAAGTCCCATGAGAAAAAGAGTAAACCAAACACATAACAAGGAAAACTATCCACCCCACGCCTCACCAAGGCACACTCCCCAAATAACACAAGTCATGTAATATATATATTAAGAGCACATCGATGTTTGGGTACCCCGTGCCACTTTCCCACTGATTATTGAGACATACTATGCATCAGACCAATCCCGCCATTCTCACTCAGTCCCACTCCCACATCCGCCCACACACACCTGGGCCACAACCACACGCAGTCCCACTGCCGAAACCCCGCCCACACACACATGGGCCTCAACCGCACGCAGTCCCACTGCTGAATCCCGCCCGCACACACCTGGGCCTCAACCCCACGAAGTCCCACTGCTGAATCATGCCTGCACACACCTGGGCCACAACTATCACATGTAACCATGCCTGCAAACACCTAGCCTAGAACAACCACCACCACGCCCGAAAAACCCTGGGCTAAAGGATCCACTGCCACACCCGAAGACACCTGGGACTCATCCCGAAGACGCTTGGGAAACCACCTTCCGCACACACCTGGCCAACCACCACACTACCCCGCCCGAAGGTTCTTGGGCTAATAATGGACCTCAGGCCATCACAGCCTGCCCGAAGATACTTGGGCTATCCGAGAAAGGGAGTAGAAAAGGAGCTAATAACAGCCACTAAGAATAGTGTTAGGAAAAACACCCTCCCCCATGAAATGGGGGTGTTCGGCACTAAGTGCTCAGCTTGGGTGGGGCGCGAATAAGAAACCCAAAGCTACTAGTATATATATATATATAGGTAACAGGCACTCACCCGAGCTAGGTTTTTCTTCAGACAGCCTACAGATCACAAAAGCACTCAAGTCTGAGTCACGACTCATGTTAACAACCCATTTTTCCCCTTTCTTATTTCACGTTCAGTAATAATGTTTATGTTTAAGCAATACTGGGCAACAAGTAGGCATAGGCATAAGTCCAAGAAAGTAAATAGTCAAACATCAACCAAAACGCCCACACCCAGTTATCAACAATAGAGGATTCCACCCCAATTCGTGATATAAACAAGTATCCACCCAGTCTTAAAACACACAACCGCTGAATCCATACCAACAGGAGATCCCATACCCCAAATTCACACAACCACCGAGATTATAAAAGAACAGGGGATCCCATCCCCTCCCACATCTCTAGCAATCGGCCCGAAAGGAAAACGACCAACTCCCACCACCAACACAACCGGGGCCTTGCCGGTATTTTCAGATTTAAATGACTTAACACACTCCATGATTCAAATTCCCCGTGTTCTAACCGGGAGTTATCACAAAAGGGTTGATCATGGTGCTTTCATTTTATTCAGCCAGATATACGTGATTAACCAATTCACTTTTCACCGTATGGGTTTACAACCACAAACAAGCCATTTAAAACATCAGCAAGGATCATTAGTGCACAAACAATGACCTCCAACGACCTTGATTTTCAGGAGGCATAAGCCAGCACTACTCAAAAAGATGGTCATAGAAGAAACATCATCAAAATATAAGACAACATCAACAATCACAGCCCCCCCTCCTTTCTTTATAGAATTCGTTCATTATATTTAATTAGGTCTGGTTTATCCAATTCTATAGAATCAAAAGCATGCCCACCCCACATGATACACAAAATAGAGAGGCGAAGGAGAAATTCCCTACATGTTGATAGATGATCGACGTTTAGGCCGGGGGCGTGGAACTTTACGGATAATGATGCGGCGCGCCCGATGCACCAGAAGATGTTTGTGAAAAGCCACGATCAAGGAAAGGATAAACGACGACTAACCCTTAGTTTATAATATTCGGGGACGGTTGAGGTGAAAACGCGAAACCACATAAGGCGCGGGGGTCGTGGGTTGACTACGCAGCTCCACTCGTCACAAAAAAGGGTCGGGTGGTTTAATCCAACTCATTAATTGATTAAGTATTTAATTAAAACTCTTATGTGCGTTACAGGTCTTAAAACCATGCTTAAAGGAGTCAGAATAGGGTTTAAAACCTTATTTGCGCAAAGGAGCGCTACTGGAAACAACTTGACAAGGCCGGGTGACGTCGATCGGTCTCCCCGATCGGTCGCGCCGATCGGTCTCACTGATCGGTCTCGCCGATCGGTCTCCCCGATCGGTCGTGCTGATCGGTCTCGCCGATCGGTCTCCCAGATCGGTCGCGCCGATCGGTCTCTCTGAGACGCCACTCCTTTAGAACCCGGATTTTGGCAAAGGGAAGGACCAAGAGAGTCTAGGTCATCATAATTATTTCTAGGAGGATAGTCTTAGGCTCACTCATTGTGTGATGACTGAATATTTGGGTAAAAAACTGATTCTTTTTCAACGTGATGGTCCCTATGTGCATTTTTTTCATAACCACATCCAATATATTTTTTCTATAAATTGATGTAATCGTTAAAGAAACACATATTATCTATCTCACGATTTTTTTTATTTTATTCTATAGTTATCCATTTTTATTAAAGAAATACCTTAGTTTTTAATTAATTTTATATTATATTAATCCTAAAAATTAATTACAATTATAGTAAAAAATATCTAGACCGTGCATAGACACTAATTGTAACAGATGGGGCACACAATTTCAGATTTAGTCTTAAAAATATATTTTTTTATAATCTAGGCTGCTACAATTAAATAAGAACCTATATTAAATTTATATCATTCCCATTTTCTATATATTGATTAAAAAAATCACAAAAACTGATGAATTTATAGTTTAGTTTCATGGCGGATTGTAGCACAAGCAATATATTCTACGATACTTTTTATCATATTTCGTAATAAAATATAATAAATACTTCCTTATACAATTGTCATAACATATACTCATAATTATATAATGGGTATGGTAGACATATGATGTTGTGATTTAAACCATATAATGGGAATTATAGTAAACATTTCAGGAAGGGTAAGTTCATAATTATGAGAGAGAAAAATAAAAGTGAAAAAATTCATTATTTAAAAATAATTGAACAATTAGAGTATCATGAAGAGACAATATTTAAAAAACATGATATATGGAGACTAATATAATCATATAAAATATAATTATGTTACAATATAATCACTTGAGAAAATAAGATCTTCAAAATTTCTAATTTAATCATATTCATGATTAGTCACGTAAAAGCATATATTGTATATTTTTTATGATTAATCATGAGATGTTTTTTTATTTTATTGAATTTAACAGATAATCATTTTAATGTATCAAATTTTTATATATTTTAGTCAAAATACTTTCCGTATAAAAAATACTAATTGTGTTTAAATTCTATCTTGTGTACATAGATAATTTAAATTTACATTACACTGAATATGTAGAACATGGCTAGTTTTAATCATTTTCACAATCAAAATCATCATCTAGTGATTTCATTAACATTATCCATTGTATTAGTCGGTGATATAGGATTCCCAATTTCAATCATCCACACATATGTGGACCACCTGAGATCAATATTTATAAAATCAAAAAATCCAATAAATGAAAATGTGGTTTATTCATCAAATGATTATGTAAAAAGGAATGACCACTGATTTCATTAATAATATATTGTTGGACACATGGTATGAGAAATTTAATTCACAATATATTCAATGTAATAGCCAAAATTTTATTCAAAAAAATTAATTGGTTACTACAAAAAATATTAAATATAACTAATAGAAAATTATACGTGATCATTTTCTGTTCATTTCATGTAAAATAATTTCCATGTAAATAAATCATTTATATATAATTTTAAAATAATAGTGAAATATATATTTCTTTAAAATAATATTATCTTTGGTGTAGAAGTTATTGATATGGTCACATTGATAATTTAATTTCATATTGTAATTTTTATAAAAAAAAATGAATGTTTAGATTCATTATTTGGATAGTTATATCAATAGAGAATCGAAAAAAATAATAATTGATTAAAATTTTTAAATAAAAAATAGTTTTTAAAACATATACTTGATGAAAAATCTTTGAAAATTATATTTGAAAAATACATTCATATTTCAAGAATGTAAAAATTAAAAAAATGGGAAAATATAATTTTTCAAATGTTAAATCAATATTCAATCCATGAAGTGAAAGAATAGTTATCCAGAATGAGTTTATAAAGGATGATAATATTTTTTAAATTAAATGAATGTAAATGATTTTTTATATATATTGAAATACATTTTTTGGAAATACATGTTGTTAAAAATATTAAAAAGTTTCATTTTAAATTATTATAAATGATAAAATGGAGGGAAGATAATGTGACCCATAATATTATTTCCATATGTAAATTTTATAATTAATGAGAATAGAATATATGGGTAATTTGAAGGAATCATTATTAAACACAATGTTAATTATTGGAGAATGTTATAGAATTTTTTCGAATTGTATTCATCAAGGTAAGTGGTTGGTCTTACAAAAATTTAATCTATATTGTAGATAATATAAAATGAAATAAAATTATCTGCTTGAGTAATTCATGGAAAAAATAAATATGATCAATAATAATAATTTTATCAAAACAATGAGAGTGGTGTTTCTTAAATGAAAATACATCCTTCATATAAATTTAAACAAAGGCCTTTTAATGAAATTATAGGACATGTATTTTAAAATCGAATATATTACATTGATATTATCAATGAAATCTATTTGGAAACAATTACACTAAAATAATAATTCAATGTTTCACCATACGGAATATAAATATTGAAAGTAAATTACACAAAAATCACTTACGTTAATGATAATGAATTAATTAAAATAGAATTAAAGATATACCATTAAATAGAACTTAAAATATAATGATATTAATGATATTAATTTTAATTGAAGGCCATGGGGTGATGAATACACTATATAATGAAATTATGGATCTTAATATAAAACATGTATCATGGATTTCAAAAATACAAATAAATACATTATCATTATTAATTACATATATTAATTTGATTTAATCTCTACTACAATAAAATACATGTTTAATGACATTCTTTTTACTTTAGACATTCTGGTGGTCTTTAATAAACATCATTTATTTTTAATCTTAATGTTTATTACAAAATTATTATTTATTTCAAAAATTATGTGAGAATAATATTTATCATTTAACAAAGATTTATAAGAATATTTTCATGATTTTGGAATCCAAAAAATTTCACAACCTATAGATCATACATTGTATTCGAATATATAAATTATAAATTATAAATTATTTTTATTATATTATTTATGTTTTATTATGATCTATATATCCTACATTTTATATTATATTTTTATATGAATTTTATTTATTAGTAAATGGTTTCTAAAATAACATAATCAATATTAATGTTACCATTCTAGAAAATTTTATAATTATTATATAATTATTTATATAATATATTCTCATTATATAAATTTTCTTAAACATCCATGCTTTTCATTTATAACATTGATCTTATTGGTGTTTTGGATGAATAAATCAAAAATATACCATAATTAGGGGATATTTATAGTTATTGTTGTGGTTTCTTGTCATAATATCATTATTATATATTTTTAATGAAATAATTTATAATTTTTATCTAATTGATTCATAATATAGATATATTGAGTAATAATAAATAAATAGGATTAAAAATAAAATAAGATACATCAAGGTGGTGATATTATTTACAAATGTACTTATATTTTATTTTACCAATTTTAAAAATGAAAGGATATTAATGATAAGTAGTATAATATAAAATAGTTATTTATGATATTAATATTTATTCCATCATATAATATTTGGATAAATTTATTTTAATATAATTGAATAGAAATTCGATAATGATAGATAATAATTATTTCATATATTGAGAAAATGGGTCTTCTATAGAGTGAATAATTGAGAATAAAATACACAGGATAAAATATTTTTACCAGATAAAATATTAATTTTAGTAAGTTTCATGGGGAATAAAATATAGTGTAATTTGTGGAAAATGTAAAAAATTTATATTTTCCTTAATGGTATATTGAGAGGCTTATTTTGGAGGTGGTGAGAAGGATATTTTTATATAATATTTCATGTTAATATAGACTAAACAAATGTTTGTCCTATAAAATATATCCAAAAATAATAATAGAACACCATACCCATATAATTAATTACATTTTTAAAAATATTAGGCAATTTATCCTTTAGTTAATTAATTTTAACCCTTTTGGCATGTTACATAGAAACTTTTTTTTATCAAACTAAATCTTTTTTATGTGGAAAATTATATAAATCCGATTTGTAAAACAAGGCCTACTAAAATATGAATTCCATCAATTGTTAACCCATTTTAGGTGTTAACCACACATATTAGCTGATATTTCACGTTGATCACAACTCCTTCATTACCACAATCAAGAACCATCATATCCTATAATTCCTTAGGGTATTATAAATATTATTCATTTATTAGATTCCCAAATAGAATCTATGGAGGAACAATGGCAAAATTTTTATTCTTAAAGGTAGACATATAATGAATGGGTGGATCATACATTTCCTTCATCATTATTTTGGATCCCTACGATTCAAATATTTAAGGTATCATTGGGCCTAAATCCATATGTGACACATTTAATATCTCATCTTCATCCAATTATGGGAACCCCCTAAGAATAAGATGTGGTGAATCTTAGCTTATATTTACAATAATTTTAAGGGCCACCGAATGTTTGGTATTCTAGTTTTTTTATTGACATAGTCAATCACATAAGGGGTAGATAAATCATCAACAGTTTCCCATTCAATTCATCTCAGCAATATAAAAGACCAAAATACTTAAACTCGATAAATATAAATAGAGAGAAAATAATAGGCTCTCTCTATATAATTATATGATGATTTAATTGAATTATTCTGTAAACCAACTATATCCTTATGAATATTTTTCCCATTTTAATAGACAATAATTATGAATGTATTGACCACCAATAAACCTTGAGAAAAATAGATGATGGATTCAAAACTATTTCATATTTTTTTTAAATATTGTAATATCACAACATTCATTCTTTTTTCATGTCATAACTAATTCCTTTGTCTCATAGATGAAAATAAATAACACAGAGGTTTCCACTATTAAACTAAAACCAACCCTAGGTACAACAACATCCCTAATGATCACTACATATCATGAGGTACCCCATCTTGAGAATAATCAACAATTACCTCCTCATTATGATGAGTATTATATAAAGACATAATATATGTTCTTTTAAATGTGTAATAAATTTTAAAAATTATGAGATGATAGAATCCTTATAAACATTATATTGGGTTAGGATAATACCCTACATTTATTACTAAAGCCCATGATTCCTGATCAAGTTGGTCTCAATGATCACAAAACTTCATTTACAATACACCAGACATTAGGGAACACCATCTATGAATTATAGTTTTTTAAATATATTCTATATAAAATTGTGGACCTTGAAAAATTTACTATGGAAGACATAAAGTTATAAGTGGCATGTGTTTCCACTACCACCCAACAAAAAAATTTGAGTGGAATTTATTTTCCAGAAAATGATAAAAAAATATAAATTATCGAATGAAGAAGAAAAAAATCTATCCAACTCATGGAATCCTCATGAATTAGTTGGATAAATCGAATGTTCCCCTAATTTCTCAATATGCTTAATGACCAACATCATCAGCACAAAAATCGTAAAATAAATGGTCCTCTATAAAGAAGAACAATCATAGAATAAATGGTTATGTATACCATAAAGACCCAATTCAAATTATAATTATATTATTTACTCTCGTAGAATTCATTCCTTTATCCCAAAATACAAGGACACCATCTTTCTAAATGGTACCACAAGATTTGATCCTCAATATGGAATCCACATATGATGAATAGTTAATCATCAGTTACATTAATGACGTTAATCCAATGTATCCTTTATATAATTATTATTTCATCATTGATCATGAGTCCATTGATCACTATTTGGGAACTATAGGAAGAGGACACCAGTGATAATGGTATAGCGGGAGTCGTAGTCATGACGAAACTCACTACTCCACCCATGTCCCTTCTCAGAATATCTATGCACCTAAAATTTATCCCAGAACCCACCGGTGAGTATAGTAGTACCATATATGTTCCCCCACATATTTCAATTGTCTCCCTATAATTATAATACTAGATCATTAATTTGAGTGGTCCAATTATATGATCAACATCGATTAGCTAAAAATCCTATTTTGCCTAACAACCTAAGGTTAAAAGAACATTTCACATTTGTTCCCAGGGTCAATATAACAATATCAATTATATAATCTCATCATTATTCAATGAAATATTAGATTCATTTTATGTACAATAGACTATTATCCCAAATTTATTTAATTATAATTCAATATATCCTCGTGATGTTTATGTTATCGATCATGGATGCCGAAAGTCAATTAAAGGACATTTGAGATGAATTAATAGAGGCTTTGTTAATCCCTCATAAGTATTAACATATGGTTTACTCATTTTAAATATTCCATTAATATATAATCCCTTTTAAATTAAAAATAATAATAACTTTTCAATGATTGTGAATCATATTTTTTAACATAAGTACACATAAAACCACTATATGGGTCTGAATGGTTAAATAATATTGATATCCAAAAGGTATTCACCCATAATTATTTTATATTAAACCCCATGATATAATTAACACTTAATATATTAGTATATAGGTAGATAATCATATCCCTACTACCTTTATGGAAACACGGTAGTGGAAAAAGAGTACCAAAGTCTCTTGGAGAATATATATTAAATAAATGGTTGGAGACCTGATATCCGTCTCCAAGTGAGTGGTAGATCAGAAATATAAATCCTAAAATTTTCTTCTTGGAATACATTCATACCATCAACACAAATAGGACCCCTTATTGTATGACTAATTCCTCATGTAAAACATTAATTGTAATATTGGAATGTCAAATTGTTATAAATACCTATTTGAATCTTGTGAATTGTAATATATTGATTAATGATTATTCAAGAGGGAAGGAAAAAAACATGTGGATATTTTATTCAATTGGGTACCTACCTATAATGTATTATAAGTTAAATAGGCCAATTTCATTAAATATTTCAATGAAAAAACACTATATTACCATCAATCAAATCGACGATATAGTTCTAGATTCAGTTATAAATCAAATGAATCTTAGGATCTCATTAATAATTATTGAGATCGAAAATGAGAAATAGGTCATAAAACATCTTAAATATTGTAATATCTCGATTGTAAATGACACCAATCTATCTCATGATCTTCAAATAAACCACATGTTGTAAGTCGAGTTTGTGGAAGAAACATCAAATTCTGGATGTCAAATTTTTTACTCAGCTCCAAGAACTGATAAATTTCCACCATCACCAAATTAATTTATGAGTGAGGAAGAATAATAAGGGGACGTGGATGTATTAAATGATGTGGAACTCACGGATTACCATCCATCAATCAATTAAGCTTCAACTACAACTACTAAAGAACATAAAAATATACATATGTTTAGTAGAGCAGCCAAAACAAGCAATAATTAGAATGTACATGTATTTTAAAGAACTAGATATTTATAATTCTTTTATAAAGAATAATTTTAACACATTTTAATATAATTAAATTTAAATTTTATGCCACAATATTGAGGTAGCCACTCCTCGCCTAGGTTTTCTAGAAAAGCACATAATGATACAAATAGGCTATTATAAGGACACACATGAATCATGACCCAAACATTGAGGATAAACATAAAAAATATCATATACAATTCCATTTTTTATTTAATATATCTAAAATACATTCCCAATATAGTATCAATAAATATTATGTGCATGAAAAAGTGTGTTCGCATAAACATCAATAAAATAAACTATCAATATTAAAAATATGATTTCCCAGTCTTGATCCCAACAATATTAATGTATGGTATACTCTTGTATCGTGCTCTTTAAATAATATATATATAAATAAATCATTCATGAAAATTATTATTCCACGTGATGATAAGGAATCCACAACTTGTAGATCACCCAAGGGGTGAATTGAAATCAGTTAAGGTCTTTTGGATTTAAGATAATTAATGATATATAGCAGCATGTCATGCATGACATCTTGAATCCATTTTGGGATGGTAAATCATGGAACTTTCTGATGATTTGGTTGGTAAATCACAGAAATTTAATAACCAACTTTCAGATCAATATTCCATCTTTAAAAAAATATGATTGTGTATCCAAATATGAACACCATTAAATGGGTTTGAGTTTTTCCATTGGAATGCTTCATATTTTTGAACTACATCGTCATTATAGAAATGTTGACATTGAGAAGAAAAAGGCAATAAGTGATATTTAACCTATTGTAAAATAAAATTAATTTAATTGATCATAAGGAGGAATTTCTCACATTCATATATCCATTGAAAAGTTATTAGGAATGTGGTTTACCTTAACCATGTTGATGAAAAATGCAGTCAGTTATCCGTGGAGTCATGAATATTAAGAATAATTTGATATTCTAAGGAAATTTCATTTGATTACACTCATATTTAAGACACATGTTTTTGAGAATCCAAACATTTTTAACATAGAAGCCATATGATTATAAATTTGTTCATGTTATTCACCAAATAATGGAATTTAGAATTAAAATAGGATGTATTATATCAATAGAATGATACTCAGTTCCAAGACATGTTATTTATAAATAATTATTAGTTTTCTTGAATATTTTATCATGGTTTTGATGTTGAGGAACTACCTGAAACTGCACACACACCACTTTGACAATTGTAATAACCATTTCAAATTCATCCTATATTATCCAATGTGTATTAGATGTTTTTCAAGATGGATGGTTAATCTAGAGATGTTTTTCATTAAATTACTTCTTATGAATGAGATAAAAGGCGAAAAAATTAAAATACTTCCTTACATAAAATCCATCCTCTGAAACAACATTATTAAGGAATTATGTTTATGATGAATATAAATTTTCTACTAAAGAGGGCCCCAATATATGGTATAATTAATTGGATTAAACTTCTAGTATCTAGGTGGGGAATATATTCAAGGAATCCATTTAATATAATGTTGGGTGGGGAGTCTTTCTCATCCCCCCTAACAATGATTATCTTACCATATTGTTTCCTATCATCAAAAGGATGTAAAAATATTGTAGAAGAATATAATGTCTTCATTTCTTGTTTATAGTTATCTCTTAAAATTTTTTGAATGATTTTATAGTAAATGGTGATTCCATATTTATAGTCAAGAAAGTCACAACATTATATTACATCTAAAGGGAGATATGATCCCCCTGTATGACAATTCTTGGTGAATAATGGATGAAATACCATTGGATCCAACACTCACTCATGTCCTATGAAAAAAATCATGATAATAATATGAAAATGAAAATGTGGCTATGACATTGAGGAATGCATGTTGAGATGAAAATATAATAATTTTCATTCACTGCCTATTGGTGACTCTTTTTTGTGTCAACATGGATTAGATAAATGAGTATAATTCCACTCTTAAACTAGATACTCATGCAAGTAATTGGATAACTATTATTATGAAATACCTTAAAATGGAGTTCTTGTATAGGAAAAAGTTGCAAAATAGAAAAATAGACAATGAAAAACCCACATTACTCTCTAAAATATATCAAATCCCTAAAAATATCACAATAAATGGTGATTTGAAAGAGTACTCATAAGATCCATTGATTGAAAATATATTTTTTATATCATTAAATAAATACATATAGGGTCATATTATTGTCACCAGTTAGTGTTCTAATGTTTTCGTAATATTTGGAGGCTTTGATATGTCTTTTCAACAATTAGAGAGGATTTTAAAAAAAATCAAAACAAATGGTTCATTCTATTCAAGTTAAATCCAACATTAACCATCAACCCCTATGATTTTATACACATATTTTTACCACTATCCATTTCCATATGTAGAATTTATATTGAATGTACCTATCCACTAGTTGTGTTCATGGAATTGAATTACATTGTAATCATTAATAACAACATCCCAAAAGGGATTAAAGTTCTCCCCATTGAGGATGTATGGGAAATTGTTTTTTTGATTTTTGAAATCCAATATCATTATAGTATTTTCTGACATTAATTTGTTTTTGATGTAAAATGTAACAAATTTATATTCAAATGAGTTATAAAGGTTGTTTTAGGAGAAAAATATCAAGTATAACCATTTAGCATGCTAATATGAAGAAGATAATGGATGGATAGATTCATTCAATAAGATATTATCAAACATACTAAAAATAAGATAGATAATGTAAAAACAATATTTGATTAAAAGGACATTACATTCCTTGTGGAAATTTTGGATGAAAACCTTCACCACCACATTGGAGACCTTGTATTCACTCATATATTTGATAGAAGTACCATTTCCCATTGAAATTAAATCAACCATTATTCATGATTCAATCATTGATTAGATACATGTACATGAGAAATACCAACAAAATTGCATTAAGAATTGGAAAACATTGATGAAAAGTGATTGTATACATAACATCAACAAGAGCTCCACAAAAATTAATATGAATGTGATAGTAAAAAGAATGGCCACCTAATATTGATTCACCTTGGATAAATGGTAATTGTATATAGGACCCCATTTATACTTGTGATGAAAGCTCCAATGATGTAACCAAAATGGGAGGTATATTTTTGGAAACACATGGTCGACTTTAATGGATCTTTTTACATGATATTGATGAATGTAGAGCTTATCTCATCCCCTATAAATGTATGTTTTCACATGGAATACATCTTATATTCATTAAATTGTTTTCATCACATGAACGTAATTTAGATAAATTGTATTCCTAGTCATTAAACCAAAAAACTAAAAGGAAATATAGTTCATCGTTCAAGGCCTTATTATAAATAGTCTATTTTCCTAGTCATGAGTCATTAAAATGAATTCAATTATCCTTCCCGCATGATTTAAAAATACAAGGTTCACATTTGTGGAACATGATGTTTAACTACATAACAATATACTCTATTAATGTATATATTAAAATAATTGGTTTTATTATCCTACCACACCACCATTTTATAACTATTTGTATCATGAATATCATCTCAATGGGGTACGTAGTGATTCCATAACAATAGGTTATATGCCCAAATGTAGAGTAAGAATAATAATCCATCTATTACATAAAAAAAATTATTTATGTAGGGAACTCCAACATAGAACATTTCCCATGTTGTCACATTCATATAAATGAACATGTTCCATATATATGAGTTAAATGTATAATGTCAAACATTTTAGTAACGACATGTGGGTTGATTCCTATCCATATATGATACATAGTGATTCTAGAGACCCCTGAACTATTCCCAAATGCATTAAAAAGTAGTATCAATTTTCCCTTTCATAAAATTACAACCACAAAGCATGTAGTAGTTCTTAATTCAGGTTCCCTCCTTAAATATTTATTAATAGGGTTAAAATATCCCCTTTGCTATATATTATACTAATATATATTGGAATCTTCAACCTCCACAACCAATGTTAGCCAAAATACATCCTTTATACTCAGACACATACCTTCCACACATCATACTCTATATCATAGGGAAATATATATATCAATAACCATTCCATGTATTTAAATAATATAATTTCAAATTCCAAAGGAATCCTCTTCCTGCCTAGGCATAATATGATCCATTATTGATTTTCATCCATCACCCCCAAAATTCATTCCAACTGTAGAAACATTTTTCCTCATGAGGTACATCTTCAATCTATTTAATACCCAAAAAAAATATTTCTAGAAACATATTTAAAAAAATTATCCATGGAAACGCATTACATACATGTCCAATATGAGCTTTCCTAATCTTATAACCACTATGACCACAGTTTAGGATTTACTTATTCATGTAAGAAGTGTTAGAGAACATACATCGCATGGTACTCCATATTTCACTCATCAGTTCCATAAATATGTTCCTATTCAAATAACTAAAACTTAAAAGACACCATTTATCCTTACCATGTAAAACTAAACCTTTTCGATAATATCCCACTAATTTTATGTTATTATTCTTCTAGAACTGTATATGGATTGATTTTAGCCCTTATGACATATGTTGAAGAACATGGATCCAAAATCAGGGGCTATCCTCTAACTAATAAAAAACAACATCATTTATTTTAGTCATCACTATGTGGTGGAATATAAATATTATCTTATATGTTTGTCACATCATTCATTACTCACATGGATTTAAGAGTTTTGGTAATAGCTTTTGTAAACGATAAAGATGTATTAGAATAAGAAAAGTTTTAAAATGATATCACATCAAAGGCCATGAAAGGGATTCAAAATTCTCTTACAATATGCTGTTACATTGTATGTTTTTCCACACAATAATGATATAAAACTATGAATTTCTATAGAACTTACATGAGATAACTATTTTCCAGGGTGTTTGATTATCACTACAAAATATCATACGAACTATATGTAAAAATATTCTCACTATGATGAGATATATAGTGATTCAAAGGTCATATATCATGGTCAAATGAAAATACAAAAATGTTCCCATTATCCAAGGTATGATGAATATATGCATGGTATAGTCCAGTGTGGTTTATCACCCCATTCATGAGTTCATGTAAATAAAATTACATATATACACATGTTAGTCTGACCTATATATGGAATGTTCATGAAAAGAACTACATGTGGTCGGATTATCATCCTATCATGATACATAAATATTATTGAAATCTATATCCTAGAAATATTATTATTTATTAAAATGATTCCTCCTTACAAAAGTTCAATTATTGTTTGGAATCTATCCTGGAACAATATGTGTCTTGATTATCACATTAACAAGATATGTAGTGAACCCATGATTCTATTTCCAACCATATCCACAATTCAAAATGTAAAACAAACATTTCCCCTCCATGAATGTGATACAAATGTTTGGATGGATTATTTCCCCTATTCAGGGTTGATTTTTAAATAAAATACTCATTTCATACTCATTAACTTTCTATATAAAAATGAAACATTGTGGATAAGAAAATACATAGCTATATAAGGATTCCCCATCAATTGGTAATAGATTTCATAATACTAGAGGACTACAATTCCTGAATTTTCATAGCACAACCATGACTATATTTTCTTAGGTCACCCATAATAGTCTTGTCAAACAGAGGAACTGTAATCCATAGTTAAGCAATATTTTGACACTATAATCACCAATAAATCATGCAAGAATCCACATTCCAAATACAATTCTGGATTACACCCTTCAAACATATCCTATATCATTTTTCATTTCATTAATACCCAAGCTTGAGGCCTTCAATTTTCCATCACCATTATTGAAAATATATGGTACATTGTTGTTTTGATAAATTCTGAATGGAATGTCATTAATATTTCATTCACTAATAAACAACCTTAAATTTCAGCCCTCTACATACGTAATATAACACATTTTGTATCCAAGTAACTTGAAATTAAAGTAAATATTTCATCAACACTCAATATCGATGAACATTTCCATATAGTTTTGGGATGCCATTATATCTCCTTGAATAACTATGTAAAACACAATTCAAATTTCATTATATCACATTATGATCCATGGATCACTCATCATTCCCATTGAAATATATCATGAGAAATCCCTCTCCATGTATTAATGTCATATTAATACAAATAATTGGACACAAAGAATTCCAAATGGCTTGATTCTCACCTGAGGGATTTAGCTAGTGATTCCTATAATCTTCTTCTTATTTCCCATAAAATCAGAAATATAATTTCTGATACAAGAGGTAACCTTTTTTTTCAATGATTAATACACCCAATTTTATATATTTACATTTCTTCTTAAAATTTAATTTCATCCATAAGCACCTTCTTACTCAAGATAAACCTATTATATCTCTATAATACCCCTGAAAAATCATCATGCTAACCACTTTTCAAACATTCATTGTAGTTATTCCATGCATTCTTTTCTTATATAATTTTATCAGATTGAAAGATCATAAGACAGAGACATAACTTTTTCCACATAATATCTGAGAACTGTTAGATCATTCTTACTTAAAAAAGATGATTGGATTATCTTCCGATAACTCATTATCAATTATGGACTACCTAATATACTGGTTGAATTATATAGTATGTCATGAATCTAAAAAACCAAAAGAATGATACATAATTCAAACAAGGGTGAATACTGGTAACAGGATCCTTGTGTGAAAAGCGGGTCATATCTCTCAACAGTTGATCTCCTTTTTATTTTGAAAAAGAATTATATTTTCAAACCATGGAAAATCAATGTGGAATAATACTTTTTTGTTGAATCCTTAAAAATAGATGAATAATTAAATCTCAAACATCAATATCTATGTCGCTCATATATCTACAATATGGAAAAATCACGGTAATGATATTAAAGAAACATATTTAGTTGATTTATTCATGTGACTCAAGAAAAAGTTGAACTATTAACTATAGGTCCCAAGACCTGGTAAATAATTAGGCAACCCTCATATACCATTCATTCTAATTAATAAACAATAGAATTTTTTTTATTGATTAATCGAATATGATGTTGTGTAATTTTAAAATTATAGAGGAATATATTTTCCTAAATAATGATGATCGTAGAAAAGAAGTTTCTTTCATTATTAGAGAGAGATTCAGAGTAAAATAAAAACATCATTTTATATCTATTATCAATTAAAATTTTGATTAAAATAACTTTTAAATTTTTTAGGCACTCTTGATAATTATCAATAGTTTTAAATTGTCAAAATAGAATTTTAGTGTAATTCCCTTCATCAAGATATAGATCAACGATCGTATTAACAATTAAAATCTTCATCTATGATTGATCCTTATCTGAAAAATGATGAATTGTTATAATATTTGATATCGTTATATCAACTTATTAGTAGAGGTGAATAGTTGAATGAAATTATCATCATCATTTTACTAGCACTCCTGCAGTATCATGGTCTATTTGAGCTCCTCATATAGTAGACCATATTGGAGATTATTTGTTTTGGTGAGAATTATTTAGATGGTACAGATTTTGTGTGAGTCAAGATCTTTCTACCATCAATGTGAGATCTCATTTATAACAAAATAGACCATGAAATAATCAAATCCACCATACAAAAACAATCTAATCATTCTCTATAGTAGATGGGATTATTATTTTTGATCTTCCAAATGACTCCATTATACTAACACCTAATTTACCTTCTATATGGTCTAATAAGATCCTTGGAATGAATAATGGTCCCTTTTAATTTTAATGAAATTGTCTCAATGGGTGAAGTGTAGTACAATAGTTGTTATATAATATGAAAATAATTGAATTTTCCTTCTTTTAATGAAATCACCACCCCTATGAATAGTTTTATATTTTGGAGACATGGCTACTTTTAACGATAGACCATTAAGAATGGTGGAACTGAAGTATTAGTGTTATTAGTTATATTAAATGAAAAAAAATGATTGGAAAAGGGTGATCAAATAAATAGACATCACCCAATATTTCCTAAATGGATGGTTTTTTTGGACTCATCAATGGAATCCCATTCTAAAGATATATTCGGGCTTTCCCGGGATTGATCATAAAAAAACCATGTCTTTGGAAACTCATTGAGCTATTATCATTGTAAAACCGATGTAGTAGGGACCTTTTCCCAATGGACGTGTATCCTTATTGTGAATACCTCTACAATAACTGTTCCATAAGTCATTATCTATGATTTTTTAAATAAAATTATAGGAAGTTAGTTGTGATTGAAAATTAAAAATATGGAAAACTCACATCTATCAAATTCATTATGAATTTCATCAAGATACTTTTAATATTAGAGAAAATAAAAATCATTTAAAAGTTATTCCATTATAACTATTTCATTATGAGGTACTTTATATCTCATAACATAATCATCTGAAATAATATTCAAGGTAGATGCTTTAGATCATGATATGGATCCACCATCAGCACCATCATATGCCTTATCAAAAGGTATAACACTTTCTATCCCAACCAAATCAATATAAAAACCATCATATTCATTTATGGTTTGGGGTCTCTATTTTTCCCATGTAGAGTGGTAAATGGATCAACATAGGCATTCATATGGTTCTATGGTGTATGAAATCAATCTCAAATAACATTAGGATCAGATAATAGAGGTCGGTACATGGAACCTTATGATATGAATTTTAGAATATTGGGATCCACATCCATCTCTAAAATAACAAGAACAAATTAGGTCCATTACATGGAATTTATCCTATCAAATGGATTGAATCGTTAATAGAAATATACATCTCATCGGGAATATCATTCTTAGTTATAAAGGGGTCGTCTCTAATCCTCATGTGAGAGGAAAAGGGACTAGATCATGTAACACACCATCATGATCAATGATTTATTATGGGAAAATAAATAGTGAATGATGTCTTGAAAATTCGCTATGAACAGTGATATGATTAGACTTGGAAATTACACATTTTAGTTCCTATAATTTTTATGGTTGAAGAATAGATCATTTTCCCCAAATATTAGGACTTTTGTGTGTCATTCATGATGATACACTCTCTATATCCTTTTCGATTATTCTCCCTCCAAAAGAATTATTTTAGGACTCTAGAGTGTCTCCCCCAAATAAAATAAGGGTTACCGTCATGGTAACATCCCATGTAAATAATGAATAATACATTTTCATGTTTATTAATAGTTTCAAATTAAATATTAATTTTACATTAATGGGGATGCTATGTTTGATGGAGTACCTGATATACACTAATGGATTTCTCTGGAATCATACATTGCACACAACGTTGGGTCATACTGAAAAATAATAATAAAATAATATTTTAAATGTTAGTTCACATCTAGAATTTGTATTGGTGGGAATGAATAGAATAAACTATAATATGATTATACATTTATTTAAAATTATTTTTATATTTATACAATAAATTTTAGAGGTTTAAAATGTCAATGAATCTAATTTAAACCATAAATACAATAATATTCATTAAAATATCGATTTTCCGCCTTTTGATGGAAAATACTATTTAAAACTTGTTTTGGTCACTTTTAAATGTTAATTTTTAAAAAATAAAATCATTCTTTTGAATACAGACCTCAAAATGTACTCTGGGTAAATTTTTGGAATTTTTCTGATAAAATTCATTTTTTAATGAACAGTGAAAAATACTGTATTTTTTTCAAACCCCCCTTCTAATCTATTTTTTTTATGTTTTGGTTATTTTTTAAAATTGTTGTTAAAGTTAAATTTGATTATATTTTTAATATTTAATCATCATTTTGTCACTGGATGAAATTTCACTCTTAAATTGGACATAAACCACTGTCAATCATTTGATAGTTATTATTTTTTAAAAACACACCTTTTGTTTTGAAAACGTGAATTAATTTTAAATTAATAAATGAAACATTTATATTTTGAATTTGATAAAATAGAAGTTATTTTTTAATTCGAAATATCAAACATTACTTAAGAATAAATTTTGGTATTTTTATGAAAACCTTAAATTTTTTATGAATAGTAAAAACATTGAGTAGTGGTTAAAAAACTGGCTTCTTCATTTAAATGAGATTTTACTACATCAATGAGTTGAATTTCGAAAATCCTACATACATGGTTGTTATGAGTATGTAATATTTTGTTCAATAATATGAATCTAATTTTTTTGAATAGTATCTTTTGACTTTTATTTTCCACGATAAAATTTAAATAAGTTTATTCAAGAAAAAAATAATATTATAATAAAATAAAATTACATTAAAACCTATAATTACTTTATTGGATGATTCTTGCTGACCAATATAATCCTTGTGAGGATTGTTGGACTATGAGAGAAATTTGGGTAAGATAATGACATTAAAAACGTTTTATTAAAAGTAAACATAAAAATATCATAAACATGTATTGTTTTGATAAAAAAATTATTTGGGGGATATATATTTGATATATTAGACTAAAAATATTAATTATAAATCGAATAATATTTCCTATGTCATGGTTTTTTATTTATATTTTTTAGACATCAAATAAATTAAATTATTTGTGACATGATAATTAAGCAGTGTTTACCTCATTAATGAATGATTTAAATATATAATGCCATATAAATTGAAACAATACTCATAAAATTTACATTTCTTATTTGATGATTTTATTTTGAAAAAAATTAATCTTATCTTCTACTTTGATATGTTTTGGACCTATAAAAAATGAAAATCATTATATAATAAAATAGTAATTTCAAGCATTCATAATAAGCCGCTCCTCCCCCTTATAAAAATACCCCACTTATAAACCATTACTAATACCTATCAATCCCCATATATAATCCACCATCTAACCATATAATCTCTAATGATCCCTCTATTCCACCTAGAATCCTTACTTACGGATGAATGCACTTCAAGAAATATTTTTGGTTTAAATCAAATGAAGTTACTTAATTTAATGGTAGTATTTATCTTAAGTTATATTCATTTATTTTACTTCTTCACCCAACTAAAATATTTTTATTTAATTGATTTATAAAAAAATAGTATCCCCAATATTATATGTTTTTGAAATGATATGGATCTGAAGTACACTTACGCACATACACGTCAAATGGGTAATGAACATACTGTTTCTATGAACGGAAAACTAGTACCTCACGAAATGATGATAATTCAATCTTCGCCTACCACCTTTTATGGTGGCCTTTATGATGAAACTATATTTAAATGTGATATAAATATTATTTATATTTATTATATACTTATATGTTTTTCATTTATATCATACCTTTATGGTTTCTATAATTGGTAAATATGATAATTTGATTTGAGGAAGTGCGGACTACCGCCCCCTCAAAGTGATGTGACTCATTCATGCCATATGTTCAACATATAAATGATGAGGTTAATTAAATTAAATAACATATATATTATACGAGAATCATAATACTCCAAATTATTATTATATTTTCATTCACTAATATAATAAATTAAAGTAGCGTTAATGCTTACGTGCGACGTATAGGTTCCATGAACGGTGTGTTTCATTTCATAACTCCAAATGATATGGAAAATTATAAATACATATAAACTGGATATATATGATATATATGATATATAATGCATTAATATCAATCTATAGATAATTTATCTTCTACCACATGGACAACTTGTAATTATAACATGTTTATTTTTTACCAATGTTCCGAACATCGATAAAAGGTATGATATGAACTCAAATAATTAATGAATTGTTATAGAAAGGTAATAAGTGATATGAAAGGAGTAATAAACTCTAAAATGGTAATTAAGGATGTAGGAAATTATGTAATTTTATTATTCAGGAAGAATATGGAACATACGAGTCAAGTTAGACATGATGTACGGGGTTTTCATATCAGTTTTTATTCCCCCGAGAGTCATGCTATATTTGCCACAATTTTCTTTTGTGTGGTTTATGTACTACTCATTATTGTAATATTTGTCTAATATACTCTAATTTATTTGTATTCAAATCTTCATTTTATGACCCTTCTATCATGGGGTGTATGATTCATATGTTACCAAATTGGTAGGGGACCATTTCATTTTACTCTTTTTGTCAATGAATTTATTTTATGCCGTGTCTTTTAATTTCCATTTTTTATATTCAAATATTTTCATATATATCCTTATTTCTGTACATTTTATGTTCATGTGATGAAAGAACCATTTGTCTCTAATCAGCCCATCATATGAATTTTAATGTGACGCTATTAGGCAGTGGAATTTCTGTAACAGAACTTCTTAACCCAATCTCAATTCATTTGGTTAATCATCAAGATCCAGATTATGTCATGATATGAATATGTTTGAATGGCCTATGATTGTTTTACATTTAATTTCTACATATATTGGGTGTATTGTTATTTTTCACACATAATAATATCATTGATTTATCCTTAATATAAGGATAAAAGTTTTATAAGGGACTTCATCTCAATATCCATTCATTGAGGAATATTTTGTCTTTTATAGAACATTATTTTATACGGTTTAAAATTACCATTTACATGTAATTTCATTAAAAGGGGTTCTAGTTTTCTGAGATGTTATACTAAGTGTTGAAAAAAATGTTTCTTTTTAACATAAGTGGTAACAACGTCCTTTCCACCACCGAGAGTATTATTTGATCATTGGATTCCTTAACATGTTGTAGTGATATTTAGGAAAATAAATACTATATAACCTATTGATGAATTTTGGTATGGAAAATGGTTTTGAGAATGAATTTCTTATTTCAATATAATTTAATTATATATTCTGATTGAAAGGTTGAAATGTTATCTTTACATAATTATTGTTATATGTGTTATGAAAATATTATGGTTATTTAAAATTTTTTACGTATATGAGTGGTTCTATGATAAACCTAGGGCGTTTTAGCACAATAGAGATCAACAATGGATTGGGTAATGTGATAGAGGTAAATTTTAATGTTTATCCAAAATGAATTATCTAATATATTGTGATGGGTATTCCAAGTGTAACTCTCTATGTAGCTATGCAAGCAACAATGTATGTATGATATGGATGCCATATGTTACCTTTATTATTTAATAATTCTATGTGTTATTTATAAATCATATGATTTGATGAGGTAAGTTGAAAATATTATGTTTTTTATGTATTGATGATCTAATGTTTTCTTTCTTTATTTTTTAACCCATACTGAGCTTTTTATTCTCATCCCATATTTTTGAAATGTTTTTCATAGGGTGTAAGGCATGGTTAGAGATGGAACAAATCAAGAAGATTAATTTCAAAAAAAACAATAGTTGTTTTATTTTAAGAATTTTTATTTTATAATAAATTGAATACAAAGTAGAAGTGTCAAATCTACAATTTTAGAGATGTAATCTAATTGTTATGGCCTATTTATCTTAATCTCTAAACCTGAAATGATCATCAATGTGTTTTATTAACATAATATATTATTATGTAATTTTTATTCATGGGGACATATAGTCATACCACTCCTTGAAGATCCCATCTCAGGGACCTCTCCATGTCCTACATAAAATAAACATGTACGTCTAACTATAGAAGAATCCTTGTACTATAAAATTTTGTAGAGTTGAATATGGTCAGAAATAACAAGTTATACATTAGAAACATCAATAAATTCATCACATTAATCAGTTAATTAATGAACCCCAAAAACAACATCGTAATCCATCATTTCCACCAAACACCTCAGAGTGGGTCTTCGATTATCAGTGTCATAAATTTTCATTTCTGGATCCCTGATATGTGTACCCACCTCAATCGAGATGGAATCAATGTGTAGGTTAGTTGGATCTTGATCATAACAAATAAGTGAAATATTAAAACCAATGAGGATATGTGACCAATGTTCACTTAAATCATATGTACAATCCTCTCAAAAATGAATAACATCCAAACATAGATAATACGAGGTTACTATGGTTAGATCAAAAGAAACCCAACACTTCTCAATTTCACTATGTTCCATGATCTATCCATCATAGTATAGGAATAAGAAGATAGAGGCTATATTTTGTCTTGAATGTGTATGTTTCACAATATTGTATAAACCTCATCTTTTATTTTCATATTAAATATAACTGGATGAACAACACATTCATGGGGTCACAAAAGAGAATATGTGGACTCACCACATTCACTATCTAGATTAAGATGAGCATTACTACCACTAAATAAAAATCCTTTTGTAATTAAATATATCACTTGGGGTAAATATACTATTTAAATACCATGAGGTTTTGACATGATCTACGATTATACATACTGATGTCTCTCCAATTAAATTCACATGGAAGAGAATGGTTAATTATAGCTTGAGTTTCTTGAAAATCCACAAGGAACGCAAGTCATCTAGACACATTTTTGTGCATATCTAATCATGTATGCATGAATGGGGATATAAACAAATGCTTAAAGAGCATAAATTACTATAATAATATTTAAGGAGTAAAGAATTGAAGAATTACCTCACCATTAATCTATGATTACTAGAAGTTATCTATGAGAGTAATCATGTTGAATATTTGTTCTCCATAAGAATTACTACCATCACAGATTAATATGTGGGGAGTATCCCAAAATAGAAAAATGTTAAATTCTATTTATACATTCATGTTATTTAAATATTTACTTTATTTTGATGATATGGTATAAATTTCACAAATAGTCTATACAAATCTTCAAAAATGGCTTCCAGGTACTATAATATTAATTTGTATATCAAAATAACTAAAGTGTAAAACAAAAATTCACTATAATTTCTTAAATTCACTAATAATGATCATATTTTTAATCTATGGATACACATGTGATATGAACTACTGAATCTTATACATGATGAGGGCTTCCAACCCTATGTACGTCTTCTCTACTAACATGGCCTGTACAAAAAATGCCATCACCCATAAATGTCCATTCAATTAATGAGCAGATATCCTCTAGATGATTAACCACATTAGTATGATATAATAAAATTTGGAAGGACTTGTAGACATGATCATGTACCCACATCAGTTTATTGGCCATGTTCTAATTTGGGCAAGAATATATAGGGAATACTCCATTTTTCCATTGTAGTACATCATATTGGTGTTATCATGTCAATCATAGGATAAAATAAAGAATTAATTGACAAAATAGGGTGGAAATTCTCACATATGTAAGGGTCATATTTTAGGATGTCACATGCTCATTATAATGTCTCTCCATTCAGACATACATTCCTTCTTCATCATACCATGTAGTATTCAGTTAGATGTAGTCATTATACCCATCTCTAGTAATGGGCACTCCCATTTCTATGTCAACAGCCAAAAATATAATCTTGACTATTATTTTTATCATATGGAATGCATTTGTCTACAATGTCCATTTTATTAGTATCTAAGGAACAATATATATATTAGTTTATGCATATATTAGTGCCATCCAAACAACCTCATAAAAGACAATTACTTCTATCTTGACCAATGAATCATGATACATCTAGTACACCCTATATGCACACATCCACTCCCTCATACAAATATCTCTTGTGAATAAGTCCTAAAACTACTTCTATAAATTTCATTTGATTTTATTGTAATAAATAAATAAATAGGGGATGTATTCTGAATTCAACAAAAGAGTGGAATACATTAAATCTAGAACACCGCTAATATTATGAATGCCATAGGTGGAGGGTCATATTACCCCATTTATAAATATAAACATGGGTGAGATGTTACACCTGGTTATGTTCATGTAATATTGGAACCCAGAATATTTTAGGTAGTTCATTTTTTTATGAAAACAACATTATGCTTCTCATGTCCATGGAGTGGAAACTAGATTCTAAGATGTTATTCATGGTAATTTTTCATCAAATGATATTCCATGTCTAGGTGAGTTGACTCACGTTTTTTATATAAGAATCAATCCTAATAAAATCCATAATCATCATGATATATTTTCCATCATGATCATTAGTAACAATAGACTTGTTAAATTTCAATATAAATATCCAAAGAAAAACAATGATTTACATTAGATTTTTTATCTATCTATGGGAAAAAATTATGAAATTTGGTAAGGGATTGATCTCATGCATGAAATTTTCCCAAATAACCCCATCTAAGTCACTTTCCCAACAAAAACACATAGGCCACTCTCTCATGTGACCTCATACAGGTCACTCAATCATGTGACCTCAGACATTTCATTCACCAGGATAAGAATATCATAATGATGAGGGTATACTTTGTGTGAATGAGTGTATATTTAGAAAAATGATGGCATAAACAGTTTTCATGGCAAGAACAACATTATAATAGATATAAATATGGGCATAAGAATAACCAATAAAAAATGAGCCTTATTAATATATATGTGGACACATATGTGGAAGATAATGCATCACCATCCTACAAAACCTACCTATGTGACATACATGTGTTGGAAATTTTTTCATGTTTTACTTTGATGGTACACATGTCTTAATGATTTACAAGCCTGATAAGGAATATAAAAAACAATGTATAGAATAATGAATGAAGGATCCATCAACATTCATATCTATCGACTATAGGACCATACCCTCTTTTTAAAATAAGGACCAATCATATGGTGGATCTTTTCATGGAACACCCTATTTCCAATGTGGATTATAGGATTCATTAGAAAATTCATCATATAATGTATATCATAAATAGATCAAGGATAACATTCATTCTCCCATGAACTATCATGGAATGCCATACTAGTGGAAATATAAAAGTCCATCCAACACTCTCTACATCATGACATAATTTAATCTAGCATTCCCAATGTTATCGAGCATTCTATAACATGAGAACCCAAGAGATTAACGTATGATAATCATTCATAATATAACTGGAATGGAATACTTATGCAAGAAAAATCCATCACCAAGAATCTAGAAATTTACTATAGATTGGACCCTTGGGATCATTATTTGGCATAATGGGAAGTCTTGAGGTATCCATGAAGCCCTTATCTCCCTATACCTTTAATGAGGACCGTGGAAAATTTTATGTTGATCTAGAATCCGTGAATGGATAATAATTAATGGAGGGTAGGGGTATTAGAGTTCCTATAGTGTGTGAAACACCAAATTCAATTTGAAGGATCCACCTCTCCTTTGTCAATGAGAACTAGGTTGATGTATCCTTCTCAAGCATAAGACTTCTATATGACCCAACAGAAAAAAATTATGTAGGCACATAGAGCCAAGAATATGTCCTTACACATGTGATTTTTACCATGATGATAATATATAAATGTCATCTCCATCTCAAACAGGTCTTCCCAATGAGAATCAATCTCATTAAATCTAGTTCTGTGCTATATGATCCATATTTAGTCCACTTAGACCCTACATAGTAGAAGAACATTGTGATCTCTTAGGTATAAAATAAGCGAGAACCCATATATCTCATCCACGAATCACTAATGCGAGCCATCATTCGAAACTTATTTTATGATTTTAATGGAAGGAATCCAATTTTGTTGGATATATTCTCTAATGAGGGATAAGCTGAGGCCCCCCACAAACCCTCCAGATATGTATGTTTTGATAATATTTAGGATCAAAATAACCTCTTGATTATCAATTCCTACGATAATGGATGTCTAACATTTATCTAAAAAATTAATGGGATACAATAAATGGTTTCAATTATTCATTCCAATTTTAATAAGGTACTCATCTTTATGGATTATATAATATGATATTTTCGTATAGAAAACTACAACAATTGTCAATAAAATAAAAAGAATATAGAAATATCACATAGATATAGAATATATGATTACATAAAAAAAATCATTTTAAATTCCATTCATATAAATTTTTATGATTTATTATACACATTAAATCACTCTGAGAACATAATAAGTGCATTTTAAATAACTTTATCATGAAATAAAAGGTATTTATAAATGATTCAGATCCTTTACAAATGAAATATTAACATAACCATTGGAATAATAATGAGACCAATATGATTATTATATTACCCAATTGAATAGTAACAAAATATATGAACGAAAAAAAACACATATTATAAATGAAAATATGTTTTAATTTTATTAGATTATAAAAAATTATATATTTTAAAAATTATTAGTTATGTGTGGGTATTTTTATTAAACAATAATATATATTTAAAATTTAACAATTAATTTATTTATTTAAAATAAAAAAATTTTCCCTAAAAAATCACATAAAATACAATTTTCGTTTCATGTTATGAGTAGATTTTTTTTTATAATTTAATTATTTTTCAAAATCATTTAATATCAGTTATAATTTTAAAATAATTGTTTTCCATTTAAATGATGATTATAATTAAATGGTATATTTATAATATTTAGAAAATTATTTTCACAAATGGAATTCCTTTTTTCATTCTACACATAAATAAGTATATAGTGAATTTTTGGAAATATTCTAAAATATAATCATTTTTTTAAAATAGTAAAACTCAACAATTTCTGATGTATATATATATATATTAAAATATAAATATAATATTACCCATGTCATCACAGATATAAGAACAATAATATTGAACTCCAATTAAAATTTTCAATATATTCTATGATAATTCTAAAACAATTAATTGGATCTATCCAAAATATTAAACTAATGAATATTATACTGAGAAAACACCACTCTCCTCCTCAAAAAATACCACCCCTCATAACCTAATCACATCACACCATACAAGATTTCTGATTTTCTTTAATTATTCTAAATCCAATTCCCAGTCCCCTCACCCCCATCTAGGATTCATTATAATAAAAAAATTCCAAAACCAATTTTTCTAATCTGTGACTCTTGTAAGAGAATTCATGATGAAAAACCCCTTTCATTTTCTATTAACTTCATTCCAAATTCATATATTTTCATATAATCACATCACCTCTACTTAATCAAGTGAAATTATTACTCCAATATGTATTAACTACTATAATTGTATTATGTTATTTAAATAATTCATTTTCTTGTCTATACCATTTTATTTTTTTTGAGCACATGTAAATATAACTTTTAGTGTGTCGATTTACCACCAATATGGAAGATGTGTTTTCATTTGTCATTATTGCCATCATGGATGGTCATAAAAACACTATTACGGTTAAATAATATTTTATTATACATATACTATGTTATTTTATGTTATGGAATAGATATAGAAACCTAATGATATGTAAAATTAAACAATTTGGGTTTTCTCTAAACATGTTGAAAACAATTATATAAGCTCATCATGGTTGTAAAACCACCCAAACTAAATGAAAAAAATTAATTAATGATTAATATAATAGATCATTATCATACCATATTAAAAAATTATATATAAGATCATTAAATATTTTAAATGTTCATTAATAACATATAATTATATTTTTTTTGAATCTTTCTCATTTTACATAAACTTCTATAATTATACAGAATTGAACTGAAGGTGGAAAAAAGAAAATAAATGCTTTTGAATGATGAAAATGAAATATATAACTCCACAAAAGGCAAAAAATGTTGATAATGAATCTATAATAATTAAAATTCATGTATAAATAGTTTCTCAATTGCCAATTAATGAATTAATGTTGATTAAATGTGATAATAAAATGATGAATGAACTTAAAAATAAGGTATTTGGTTATCATAAGCCCAAATTCCTTCATTGGGTTATTCTAATTTCACGCCAAATATTAGGGTGGATGTTCATTAATATTCCATAAATATAATTTATTTGTTCTCACCTTTGATATTTCATGATATACATGTTTTCAATATTGTTTTCAAAAAATTCAATGATTTTTCAGAAAATTATATTTCCATATAAAATAAAATATTTTAAATTTCATGATATTGTTTCTTTGTCAAACAATACTTATGATTATTATACCAAGTATTGCATAAACTAATTATCAATGGAAACATATAATAAATTCGGGAATTTATGCTTTTCAAATGAAACCCATTTCTTTCTATGTGTTATTTTGTAACCAATTTTGAAATACATTCTATGTAGAAAGCATTGTAATGTAACTGTTTGGATATGGTAGTTTTTTACAAAAACTATATAGCTTATGATGATTTTATCATGCGATGGGTTCACCCATATTTACATAGTATACCAATGAATTGGGTAATAAGAAATATATCAGGAGATAATGTAAAATATTTATGAACAAGATTCTATATTTTTTCATAAGACAAAATGTCTTATTATTATGATTTTCCACGTTCCATGCTTTTATTTAATGTTTCCAATCATTATTATGATAATTTTCTTGAGATTATGTAATGATTATATGGATTATTCTTGACCCAAGAATCAGGTAACTTATTTTATCCTAATATTTTGATTTTATCACAAGCCTTCTTTTGATGTATATCCATAGTTGAAAATAATCACAATGGAGAAAATGAGGTACACTATAAAGTTAGAAAAAAATGTATAAGACAAAATATTATTATATATTATGTAATGATTATTTATGGTCCTCATTTTTCAAAGATATTAATCCATGGTATCATCATTTTAAAACGTTTTTTTCTTTTTATCATTTAAATTATTTAATAATTAGGTAATAAATGAGTAGTCTCTATAGAATCTATAACGCAATATAATGGAAACAATATGGGATATTTGAACATAAAAGTTCCAGATCTTGTATAGTTATACCCTAATACGACATAAAATGATGTGTATTGTGTAGTTTTCTATGTATTTCAGTTCCACATTTTTCACAAACATACCATAAATAACATGGTCATAGTGTTTGGGGATGATAACAACATCTTCATAACGAGGATTGGTAGATGGACTTTTTCGAGATCTTCATCTCTCCCAAAAAGGTACTCCAATTCCATCAAATATCTAACCTCTTGAACTATGTGGAACATTAATTTTTTCCAAATGTGATAGATATGATTCCTTAATGAGTTTCAAACCCAATTCCCCATACTCATTATATTATTCTATAAGAAATATCCATATTAGGGTCATATAAAAATACAAGGGTCATATTCCTTTATAATTATTTCAACTCCATCCTTATGGGAAAACATTCTATATAAGATCCAACCCCACCTAGTAACCCATATACATTATATTCTCAAGGGCCTCTTTGGCATAAGTCCCACACCATCCCTTTACTAGGATAATTTTGGAAACACCCCATTGAAATGTGATGTTAAACTTCATCTTTTTTTCATCATCACATGGCCTTCAAAGGTATATCAATTATTCTAATATTTTATTAACAAGATAATAACTGCATCATCATTGTGTCATAAAAAAATTAAAATTATATAATGTAAAAAAATTAAAAATAAAATACTATTATGTAGGAAATATTTTTAGCCTTCTAATTAATATTTATAGTCATGTTTATAATGTGTGTTACCCTTTATTAAAAATAGTGTAGTTATTAAGCATTGAGTTTAACTCATTTAAATATTCATTAAATAAAATATTTATAAATTTCTTAATCTAATCCAAGAGGACCAAAGAAGATAATATTTTATTCCTAAGGTTGTTTGTAACACCTTGAACCTAGTTACCCAGATTCGGTGAGTTATTTTAATACATTGGCATGATTAAAATGAATTAAGTTCTAAATGACCAATCAATTTAGCAGTTTTGGAAAATAGATTACATATATGAACATTACCTTACACATTATAAAATAAAATACAACATAAATTATCCATTTAAAATTCCATTAATACCCTAGATTATCCTTTATTATCAATAATAATACACTTCTTGGAATCCTGGGAAAATTAAAATATAGAAAGGGGTGAGCTCAGATTCTCAGTAGGGAAAACAATATAGATAAAACTTCCATAAATAAGCATAAAAATTTTATGCAATATATAATACTGAAACAACAGACTTTTAAACATAAACATCATCATAATATGTAAAATATACAATAAAATAATTCCATTTACCTATTCAAATGTATATTCTACTAGTCGAATAAACACATGTAATATCAATAGCCACTTTCATAAAGATGGAATTCATACTACCAGACTTCATAACCACATAGTCAATGCCTTTTTCCTAGACTACAAATAAGATTTTTTCAAGGCCTTATGCCAAGACACTAGTTTGTCTCATGAGACCTACCAATGCATCTAGGAGCTATAGCGAGCACAACTCGTCACTTACTATGTTCAATGCAATCCTCATATGAAAAGGTGTTATCATAACATAAACATTCCTATTAAAAATATCATAAGAAATTTCAATAATTTATCCTTAAACCATGAATGTTAGAAAAAAAACATCCACAATAAAAAATATCATAAAAAACTTCAATAAAATATGGAATATTAGTATCATAACAAATCATATTCAAACAAGTATAAAATTAATCAATGAATTTTGACATATATGAAAATGATTTGTAAAAATATTTGAGTGAAATATCAAATTTTCATTAGAACATCTAAAATTCACACAATTAAAAAGAAAGACTTTTAAATACGTTTTTCAATCAAAGTGCCCCAAACCAATTTGAAACTTTTCAATGGAATTAACATTTTAAAAACATTCATGTCTATATAGATAAATCGTAAAAAAATATTTCGTAAAACATGGACATTAATTAGAATGATATAGAAGAATAAATATTTAAAACATTGAAAATGATGTTGTAGTAAAAAAAGTCAATTAACATAATCTCTTTGAAAACACTTTCACGAAACATGGTCATGGATAATAAATATGACCCAGTATATACTTATGTAAAAACAACCTCAGATAATAAATAGATTGTGAAATTAACCCTTGACATTAACTTTTCCATTAGTCGGTGGTACATTTAAACTCTTATAAAAATAACATAGTATGTAATTAAATTATTCCCTAACCATATTAATATTTATGATATTTTACATGATTAATTTATGTCATTATACTACCCATTTAATGATAATTTCCATGATAAATTAACAATTCGAGTAATAATCGCTTTCTTTATCATATGTGTTTTAACTTGTTACTCTTGATTGTATCACAGATATAATGATTAAAATAATTCCAGAATAAAAAACATCATATATATTTAGAACATAAATATGTATAACAGACATATATATGAAATGTAAAACACTATTTATGGAGATGGTAGACCATACGTATGGATAACTGTTATTTCTATTTTCATATCATATTGAAAAAAAACAATGTGATATATATTTTATAATCATCTTTGAATGGTGAACGTGGAAGTGAATCTCATCGCGTCGTGGAGACGACAATCTGTACATATGAACGAGGGACAATATCAATATATTGATGGAGAAATAATATTTAATTAGATGGTTTATCATATATGAATATTCATTAAAATGTTATATTTATTATTTACATAAGTTATACTACTTATTATACCCATCCAAAAAATGAAGTGTTTGAATAACAAACTACACCACGATATGGAGACGGTAATCTGTACATATGCGCGTATGTTGACTTTTTCATTTATAGGATGGATATAATAATAAATATGGTTGTACCATTTTTATAATAACATCAAAGTATATAGAAGATACTTGATATAGTATTTTATAATCGAAACAATAATGGGAAGGGTTGTGGAAAATGAAATAGACATGAAAGAGGTGATTAAATATTTCTCACTTCTTCGGGTTATTCTATTTGATTTGGTCAAAAGGCCTCATTAGGATGGCTTTTAGACAAAATGAAGGTCTCTATGATGAAGGGAATAATGTTGGAAGTATATTTGGGCAGTTTTTGGCCGAGAAAAAAAGGCTTTTGAGGTGTGAAATTAAGAAAAATGGAAGTTCCCTTTTATTAGAGTTGTGAGGGTCACTTTAGGAAAAGCTTGAAATATTATTTTATCATAAAATCATTTTCGGTATCAAATGGCTCAAAAATTATTTTTTGAGGCTATTTATGGTAGGGGTCAAAAACCTCTCAACCATTATGTTTTAGATAGGTTTAGTTCACTATATTAACCTTATCATTTAGATTTAAATCTTAGTTAAATATTTTGACATTTACCATGTCTCTTTGTATTTTTATATTATATGATTAATAAACATACTATAAAATGCCAATAAAATTCCAAATGTTTCATTAATTTCATATATATTATTATATACGTATTATTTCTAAACCATATATTTTTAATACTATTATATCAATTAATAATATAATACTTGTTTTAAAAACTATTTAATGTCAATTTTGACACTATTTGGTATTTGTTTTTTTTTTCATAAAATCATAAAAAATTATACTTCATAAAAAATTGATTGAATCTACCCTAACATGTAATATTAACCTATAAAATTATTTTAATACATCAAAAGTCTTAAATTACATTTATTTGGGTATTTATAATATCAATTATTTTAATCTTTTATTAATAAGGTAAATATTGAGTCATCATTGTGTCATAATCAAATTTAATTATATAAGGTCTAAAAGTTATAAATAAAATACCATTATGTAGGAATATTTTTTATATTTCTAATGAATATTTATAGTCCAAGTTATCTTATGTATAACCGTGTATTGAAATAGTTTTAGTTATTAAAACATGATTTTATGAATTTTAACTCTTCCGTAAATTAAATATTTATAATTGTCCTAATATTGTCCAAGTGGACCTAAAGGATCATATTTTGTAACTAAAGTTTTTTTGGTCAAATTACACATATCCAATATAATTGACAATTCTTAAGTAATAAAAATATCAATATTACATTTAATTACTATATTTACTTTTAACATTGGAAAATAAAAGTCAAAAGTAACTTTTCACCAAAAATTATTTTTATCTTATTGAAACACATTTTATAAATAATGATATCAACCGTATCTCTCGGGTTTTTTAAATTCAATTCACTGATGCAGATAAATTATGTTTTAACCAAATTTGCAAATTCTCTTAGGAGGTGGGTAAAAGACGGTAAAATGTTCAATAAAATTTTTATATATCTAAACTTATTATAAAATTACTTCAATGAATTATATTGAACATATATAGTTATTATGTATCTATTTTGACATAAAATATCTTTAAATAAAATTAATAATTATTTAAATAAAATTCTGGTTTTAACCAATAACTAAGTGTTTTTCACTATTCATCAAAAATTGAATGTTTTCAGAAAAATACTAAAATTTCACCATAAGATAATTTTGATATTGAGATTTCAAAAAGTAATTCTATTTTACCAAATAAAAAACATATAAGTTTCATTTTATAATTTAAAATTAATTTTTGTTGTCAAAACCAAAAGGCATATTTTTATGAAATAATTTCTATTAAAATATTTACGCTTGTTTATGTCCAATTTCAAAGTGAAATGACTTACATTGACTAGCATTGGATTAAATGATAATAATATAATATATATATACTTCGAAACCATTAAAATTTATAATTTAACACAATAAAATATTTTGATTACAAAAGTTCTTTTCGGTTAAAATATAGTATTTTTCACTATTCACCCAACTATGAAAGTTATCCGAAAAACACGAAAAATTTATTGAAAATAAATTCATATGTCCCGATTATAAACAAAAATATTATTTTTTCAAATTTAATATATAATATTTTCAAATATTTGATTTAAAAATGATTCATCATTAAAAGGTTGTAAAAGAGGAATATTTTTAAAAAAATTACTTCTTTTATATGAAAAAAATGAATTTGTTCTTACATTATGTCTAAAAAACTAAATATATGGATTCGAAAATTATAAGGATTATATAATGTTCTAAATTCAGTAAATAGTATTCATAACCACTTCTGAACGGCTAGTTTGGTATATCGTGGTGCACATGAACACATTGTTGCGTGTAGTAGTAGTTATTGAATTACATTGAATAAATAACGTACCATGAAATCTTGGGGTCTTACATTCATCCTTCCTTAAAAAATAGTATCCTCGCAATTTGAAATTTTTCTTCGAAAATAAAATGTTGAAAATAGAAAATTCATTTTTGGAAAAACCCACATCAAAAATTGGGTTAATAAAATTTACTCTTAATAAGAGGAAAAGAGAAATGAAAGGGTCACCCAAAAATTATTATCTCGATGTGGAGAACATTGGTGGAAATTAAGGACACATAATTGGTATAAAAAACATAAATATTTATAGGGAGTGATTGAGGTCATCAATCACAAACAAGTAGAAAATTGAGGGCCTCAAATCCATTAATCTATAATGATTTAAAATATCATCGTCTCAACAAAACATAAGGTATTAGGATAACACATTATTGGTTTTAAGATCCCTTCACTAAAGGTTAAAAATTCATGTACCCATTGAATAAAGGAAATAAATTACATATATATATATATACTTGACAAGTAGAGTTCCATCCTTCAAATAATTCCTACCAAAAACTTATCTTTCACTCAAAAATATTTCAAAAAAATATTATATTTATCCTAATCGGATATGGTTCGAAAAATAATGAATTTATAATTCACCTTTCAGACTCTTTAACAAAACTAGATTATACAGTCCAGGGGCATCATGTATTCTAGTGGTAGGATATAAATCCCAATCCAACTATGGATGTGGGTTCGATTCTCGCATCTTTGTCTGATGCAACAGATTGTCACACAGTCTGCACGATGTCCTTTTTATAACAATACAAAAATAACATTAAAAATAGTATCCAATTTCAAAATTAGTCCATTCCAACCTTTTGACATATCCAAAATACTTCTATCCAAAATCATAGTTCAAAATTTACAAGGAATATAAACACATTGTCAATCCTTCTTTCCATTTAATATCATGTGAACAACTTCATCATGTATTATTTTTAAAACATGGATACACCATTAATTACCATAAAACCATATTGATTATATTCATTCTCCCTTATCCTTTATATAATATAGGATATATTCTTTATATCAAAATTTTTTGAATATTCCAATTATGATGAAATAAAAAAATAATGAATCAGTTGCAAGGAAGACAAGAATATCCAATATAATTTATCCAAATCAATCATCTCTATTTCCAAAATCAATACCCCATTGTCAGGACCATATTAACAAATACCTTTTATTCAACCATGCATTTTCCAAAAAGTGTATCTTACTATTAATTAACTTTTCATAGAACCATATAATCTCAAACCCTCCATAAAATAGTACTACAGTACAATCCTTATTTATCTCAATATTTCATATAACCAGTATATTGCTGATACAACACTCAAATGAAATAATTCCATAATAACAACATTAGAACACTAGTCATTCCACTTCATCTGAGGTCGTATCATAACTTGATTATCATCCAATAGCATCATTTTCAGTATAATATGATGTCTGGGAAATTGATTCTCGTAGTGTCCCAAAGCCTTGCAGATGAAGCATTTTACCTTTGAAGCCTTTTTACTACCCTTACAATCACGTACTTGGTGTACTTTTTCTCCACATTTATAAAAAATTCTTATTCCATTCAATAATTTTCCGAGGTGATCATTTCCACATTTATCAAATATGGGAAAATAATTATTTCCACTCTCCACATTATCCATCGTTCTCTCTATCATCCTTTTCTTCTCTTGCTTCCCTTCAAACACATAAGACTCAGAGAATTCTTTACCCGTTTTATTAAAACATGATATTATTTTTTCATATGTTTAGAATACATGGGAGACTATTTCCCTTATAAATGTTGGCTTAATACCATGAATGATATGATCCATCTTACTCATTGGATCATATGTATTGCTGGAGTTCTCATTCCTTCTACTAGGAGCCATTTCTATACAATGTCATACATGAGGACAGTTTATGAATCTCAATGAATAATTCCAAACCTGTAAAATACCTAACTTAAAATGAATAGTTTATGGATATAATCCATTATCATAAAAATATTTTCATTGATGAGGTATATACTCATAAATCCTTCATAATGATTTTTAATGAAAATGAGAATTATCTGAATCATATCCCCTTGGAGTGTCCAAACCAAAAGTGCAGCAAGGCCCATTGTTGTGTACCTGTTCCCATTCGAGTTTAGCTCAATTTAGTGTTTTCGGGTTTTACCCCAAGTTACATCTATCCCAGAGCCGCCTCTACCTGCTCGTATCTAGACTAGGATGTATTGTCTTGGAAAAGTCGAAAAATATCTACATTACCAAAATTCTAAGACTTTAGTCTATACTAATCCTCAAAGTCTGTCTTAGGGTAATGTGCTCTATTCAGATTTTATCTAAATATAGTTTCAATGGTTATTGTAAAATTCCTCTGATACCAACTGTAACACACCAAAACCAGTTACCCAGAGTATGTGCATTATTCTAATACATTGGCTTCATTACAATGAATCATGTCTAGATAGACTGATCAGTTTAGCAGTGTTGGAAAATAGATTATATACATGAATGATACATTACACATTATAAAATAAAACAACACATAAATTATCATTTGAGAATGCCATTAATCCCATAGATTAACCCTGCATATCAATCATAATACACTTCTTGGAATCCTGGGAAAATTAAAAAAAAGAAAGGGGTGAGATCAGAAGTTCAGTAAGGATAACAATATAGCAAAAACATCCATAAATAAGAATTAACATATATGGAAATGTATAAGACTAAAACAAAATACTTTTAATCATAAAAATACGCATAATATAGAAAATATACAATAAAATAATGTCATTTACTTATTCACATGGATATTATACAAGTCTAATAATGACATTAAATATCCATAGCCACGTTCATAATGATGGAATTCATAATGCCAGACTTCATAATGACATAATCAAGGCCTTATGCCAAGACTACAAATAAGATTACTTTAAGGAATTGTTCAAAGAAACTAGTTTGTCTGATAATACCTACCAATGCATCGAGGAGCTATAGCTCTCTCCACCAATCACATACTAAGTCCAATGCATTCCTCATATGAAAAGGAGTAAACATAACATAATCATTCATATTAAGACTAGAATATGAAATGTCAATACTATATCCATAAACTATGAATGGTATAAAAATAATCATCCATAGCCAAACATATCAAAAAACCTTAAAAACAATATGGAAGATTTTTATCATAATAAATTAACTTCAAACAAGTATAAAATCCATCAAAGGATGTTGACATAGATGTCAATGATCTGTAAAAATCTGTGAGAGAAATATCACTTTTTCATGAAAATATTTAAAAGTAAAACAATTTAAAAAAAAAGTTATTCAAATACATTTTTGAATCAAATTGTCCCATACCAATTTGAAACTTTTTAAAGAAATTAACATTTAAAAACATTCATGTCATATAGATAAATCATTAAAATCGATTTTGAAAACATGGACATTAATGAGAATGATTAAAGAGAATAAATATGTAAAAAAAATTTAAATGATGTTTTAGAAAAAAATTTCCTAAAAATAATCTCTTTTAAAACTCATTCTTGAAACATGGACATGGATAATGAATACGTCCAAGTGGATACTTACGTAAAAACAACCTTAGATAATAAAGAGATTGTGAAATTAACCCTTACATTGCACATTTCTTTAGTCGAGGGTACATTTAACCTTCTGTATAAAAATTGTAGTATGTCATTAAATTATATAACAACTATATTAATATTTATGATATTATTAATGGTTCATTTATGACTTTATATTATCCATTTAATAATAATTTCCATGTTAAATTATCATTTTGGGTAATAATCACTTTCTTTATCGTACGCATTTTAACTTGTTACATTTGATTGTATCACTTAGATAATGATTTAAATACATCAATAGTATAAAATATCATATATATAATGAACATAAATATTTATAATAGGCATATATATGAAATCGAAAACACCATTTATGGAGGCGGTAGATCGTACTTACACATAATCGTTGATTCTGTTTTCAAATCGTATTTAACGGATCTAAGTGTACAAGATATATGTAAGGTAATATATATATATATCTCCATTATAATTATTAGGTATTATATTTCATACTTATTAATGAAATATATTTTATATTCATCGTTTAATGATGAACACGGAAATGAATCTCATCGCGTCGTGGAGAAGGTAATCTGTACGTACACACGAACGACAATATCATTATATTGATGGAACAATCATATGTAATTGGATGCTATATCATATATAAATAATATTTAACATGTTATAATTATTATTTACATCAATTATAATCCTTATTATACCCATCCAAAAATGAAGTGTTTGAATAACAATCTACACCACGCCGTGGAGATGGTAATCCATACGTGCACACGAACGGTGAATTGGTAATTTATAGGATGGATAGAATAATTAATATGGTTGTTAAATTTTTATAATAACATCATATTGTCTATAATATACTTGAGTTATTATTTTATAATAGAAACAACAAATATAGAGGAAGTGGAAGAAGAAAAGAACTTGAAAAAATGTGATGATATATTTACCTCTTCTTCGGGTTCATCCTTTTGATTTGGTCAAAAGGGCTCCTTAGGTAAGATTATGTCACAAAAGAAATGCCTATAGTATTATGGGAGTAATTTTGGGTGGATATTTGGGCTGGGTTTGGCCAAGACCAAAGGCTCCGGATGAGTGATATTAAGATAAGGGAAAGATCTCTTTTATAAGAGAGGTGAGGGTCACTTTAGGAAAAGCATGAAATATTATTTTATAATAAATACATTTTCGGTTTCTAATTGCTCAAAAATGATTTACGTAGAGGATAAGGTGGTTTTGTGTCGAATACCTCTCAACCAATAGGGTTAATATAGGTTTAGGTAACCATAATAACCAAATATTTTAGATTTACCTCTTTGATAAATAGTTTGACATTTTCCATGTCTATTTGTATTTTTATATTATATTATTAATAAACATAATATAAAATGAAAATAGAACCCCAGTTGGTTCATTAATGTCATATATATTATAATATACGTCTTTTGGATGAAACTTATATTTTATGGACTATTATATATATTAATAATATAATATTTGTTTTAATATCTATTTTATGTCAATTTTGACAGTATTTGGTATTTGATTTATGTTAAAATCATAAAAGCATGATTACTTAGAAAATAATTGATTGAATCAATCCTAACATGTCATATTAACCTAAAAAATTATTTTTATTAATCAGAAGTCTAAATTACATTTTTTGGGTATTTATAATATCAATTATTTTAATCATTTATTAATAAGGTAATTATTGCATCATCATTGTGTCAAAAATAAATTTAATTATATAATGTCTAAAAATTATAAATAAAATACCATTATGTAGGAAACCTTTTTATATTTCTATTGACTATATATAGTCGAATGTATCTTATGTATAACACTATATTAGAAATGTTCTGTTATTTAAAACATGAATTTAACAGTTTCAACTATTTATTAAATTAAATAATAATTAATGTCATAATCTAATCCAAGTGAACCTAAAGTGTCATATTATACTACTAAGGTTGTTTTTGGTCGAATAAAACATATCCAATAGAATTTGGATATGTGTTCGGGAAATATTAATATCATTTTTACCTTTATTGACCCTATTTACTTTTAACCATGGAAAATAAAAGTCTGAAGTCTCTATTCACCAAAAATTATTGTTATCATATTGAAATAAATTTTACATATTGATATCAACAATATCGCTTGGATTTTTGAAATTCAATTCACAGAAGTGGTAAAATTATGTTTTATGAAATTTTTAAAATTTCATGAGGAGGTGGGTAAAAGTAGTTAAAAAGGTCAATAAAATCTTTATATATCTAAACTAATTACAAATGAATCCAATGAATTATATTGAAAATATATAGGTATTATGAATCTATTTTGAAAAAAATTAATTTTAAATAAAATAAATAATTATTTAAATAAAAAGTCTGGTTTAACGAATAACTTAGTGTTTTTCTCTATTAATCCAATATTGAATGTTTTCAGAAAAAATACCAAAATTTCAACCTAAGATAATTTTTATATTCTGAATTCAAAAATTAATTCTATTTTACCAAATTAAAAAAATATAAGTTGCATTTTTTAATTTAAATTTGATTTCGGTTTTCAAAACCAAATGGCGTATTTTTTAGAAATAATAACTACCAAAAGATTGACACTTGGTTATCTCTAATTTCATAGTGAAATTGTTTATAATGACCAGAGTTGGATTAAATGGTAAAAATATAATCTATTTATACTTCCAAATTATTAAAATTTATAATGTAACACTATAAAATATTTTGATTAAAAAAGTTGTATTCAATTAAAATATAGTGTTTTTCAATATTCACCCAAATATGAAATTTATCAGAAAAACACAAAATAAATATTGAAACTAAATTCTTATGTCCCGATTCTAACTAAGATTTTTATATTGTCAAATTGAATATATAAAAGTTTCAACTATTTGATATAAAAAGGATTCACCATTAAAAGTCAGTAAACGTGCATTTCATTGAAAAATACTTCTTTTGTCTGAAAAAAATTTGTTCCTAAATTATGTCTAAGAAAATCATAATATGAATTATAAAATTATAGGAATTATATAATGTTCAAAATTTAGTTAATACTATTAATAACCGGATCTGAATGACTAGTTTGGTAAGTCGTGGAGCACTTGAACTCGATGTTGCGTGTAGTGAAAGTTATTGAATTATTTTGAATAAATAGCGGACTGTGAAATCATGGGGTGTTTTATTTTTTGTATTGAATTATACTTATCCAATAGAATTAGTACATGTCTTTGGGAAATTATGATATCATATTTACCCTTAATAACCCTATTTACCTTCAACCATGCTAAATAAAATTCAAAAGTTTTTATTCACCAAAAATTATTTTCATCTTAATGGACACATTTTACTTACTGATATTTACCGTGACTCTCTGATTTTGGAAAATCAACATACATATGTGCTAAAATTATGTTTTATGCAAATTTGTAACTGCTCTAGGAGGTGGGTAAAAGGCGGTAAAAAGTTTGATAAAATTTTATATATGTAAATTTATTATAAAATGACTCTAATGAATTACATTGAACATATATCATTATTTTTTATTTGTTTTGAAATAAAATAAAATAAATTAAATTAAGTAATTATTTAAATAAAAAGTCTGTTTTAACCATTAACATAGTTTTTTTCACTATTCATAAAAATCAAAATATTTCAAAAAAATACCAACAATTCACCCTAATCTAATTTGGAAATTATAATTCATAAATGAATTCCATTTTGAAAAATAAAATTTATAAAATTTCAAAAAGTGGGTATTACTATTCATAACAGATAGTTTGATTGGTCAAAGTGTGTTAGAATCTCGAAGGTGTGTATAATTCAAGATATTTCCTTATTCAAAGGGAAATGTATCATGGATTCTTGGCATGTTACACAACCATTCCTAAACATAAGGTTAACCATGGAGAGAATTGGTCACCACAATCATGACATAAAGCCAAACCTATAGGCATATCACAAATGTGTCCATAAATGAAATGGATTAGAACATACATGGATGTTCATAGGGTTAAATAGGTATATAACATGGTATGTGATATCAAAAAAATTAACAACATATAAGAAATGTATTTGATAAACATTAGCATTAAATAATTTTTGTGTGTTTTTAAGGAAATACTTTAGAGCATTTAAAATTCATAAAAGGACTGTCATTTATATAAAACTATAATTGAATCAAGAATGTTTTCCTAATAAAAGGAAAATTTTATAAAGACAAACGTGTCTTAAACAGAGGAGATTGTGCACATGACATTGGATAAACATTTGGAATTCTCTCTTAAAACATGATTTCTTATCGAAAAGATCTAAGGAGGGAATATTTTAAAAACATGTATATCGAAAAAAGATACTGATCAAAGGGTATTCATAAAATATTATTTTAAACTGAACAATATTTGGATTATGTATATAATAAGATAAAATAAATCTATATTTATATAATGAATTATAAGGCATCCTAGAAGACCAATGAAGGTTCGGGTAGAATTTGTTACGTTTTATCAACAAGGTATTTGGTGTACCTAAGAGGACTTGATGAGAGAGAAAAAGAGTTTCTCATTACATTTACATCATGATGGAAGTGTGGGGGAGGTGCATAATCATACCCCATCATTAGGTATTAGTCCTTAAAAGGCATATAGCATTGAAGAATATTGATTAAGAGAGAAATAGAGAGGATCCCTTACCTTAAATCTGTTGGTTTACTCCACTTTTTATTATTGTCCTCTTGAGACTTCCTCCTTTGATAAACTCATAAAGGGAGTGGTTTCAGTATTATGAAGTGGATAGGGGATTTTAGACATGGGGGCGGAGCTTGGGGAGAGATTTGGGCAGAATAATGGCAACGAACAAGGGATACACATAGTGAAGAAAATAGGTATGGAGTGGGTTTTCCTAATATTTTAATCATTAGTTTATTATTTATTCAGAAGATAATGAATAGTAAGTATCCCAGGACCAAGAATAGTAATAAATTAATGTGACTTTGAAGAAATTGAGATTACATTTGCATATCATCATCAAAGAGTCAATAAATCCATTATTTATCATTTATCGTAAATTATCATGTTTTACTATTCATAAAAAACTCAAGTATTTCAGAAAAATCTCAAAAAATGATCCTAACCATTTTAGAATGTGTAGAATTCAAAAATGAGTTTTATTTTTTCAAAAATACTTTTTTTAAGTTTGATTATTCTAATATTTAATTAAACTCGTAATTTATAATCAAAAACCAGTTTTGCAACATTAATTTAATTATTCTGAAATACAGGTTTATTATACATTCACATGAATATTATTTATATATATTCACAAATAAGGTTACTTTTCATTAGGCTATGTCACTATTCATAAGGTTATTTTACTATTTAAAAGGGTAGGTTACTATTCAAAAAATATATATTTTCTTTATCGAACTCCAAATAACTTACTAATTGCAATAGTGTATTTCAGATTTTTGAAATTCCAAACACAGAAGGGATTAACTTATGTTTAAAGGTCACATAGCACATAGTAGTTTAATATGTCTTATTTTCATTTGATTTTATGACATATTTAAAACAATGTAATTTCCATTGAATAACATTGGTTCATTACATTATTCGCCCCTTCTGGAATTTCACCCTCAAAATATTGTTTTTCATTCTATGACAAAAACAGGTGGGGTATGTTTCCTTTATTTATTTCTCCAGTTCCCATGTTGCCTCTATATATGTATGTTTTCTTCATTTTACCAAGACCATATGAGTAGTATTATGTAGTATAACATATTCTTAATGATCTAAGATCTTCATTACCTTCTACTCATAGGAAAGATCATCCTCCAACTGTACCACCTATGAAGAGAGTACATGTGAAGGGTATGTTATGTATCTTCTTAAACGAGATACATGACAGACATCATTTCATTTCAACATGGTAGGTGAAACTGCCATTCGATTGGCCACAACCCTGACTCAATCAAGAATCTTCAAGTGGTAGATGTTCCTAGGACTTATCTTCCATTTCATCCCCAACCCCCTAATCTTCATCCATAGTTATATGTGCAGAAATACCATATCTCCAACTATGAACTTAAGGTCTCAACGACAGTTATTTGCATAACTCTTATATCATCTTTTGGCTGCCTTAATATGCTGATGGATGTTTTTCACCTTCTCTGCCATTTTTTGACCATTTTAGGTCCTATCAGCTTACACTCACTAAATTCATCCCAACACTCCATTGTTTATCACATTTTCCCATAAATTTCATCATATAGTTCAATTCATATGATCGAGTGGAATCTTTAGTTGTAGGATAATTCAACCTATAGAATATGTTGGTCCCATCATTGTTTGAATTCAATAGAACACACTCCCAAAATTTCATCCAGTGTCTGAATAGTTCTCTCAGATTGGCCATCACTTTGGGGATGACTGGGTGTACTAATGTTTAGTTCAGTGATTAGAGCTTGTTGGAGACATTTCCAAAAAAAATCAAGGTGAATTCTGGACCACAATCAGATACAGTGGATAATGGTACACTATACATCCTCACCACTTAATTGATGTAATTCCATGCAGGTTGATCCAATGATAAGTCCTCACGAATCACGATATTTTGTGTTTTATTTGTAAGAAAATATGCAATGACCCATATATAATTATTTCCTCTGGATGTATTTATATATCCAGTGAAAATGTCCACTATAATGTTCTCCCACATCAATGTGGGTATGGGTAGTGGTTTCATCATCCCCTTAGACATTTTCTTCTCAGCCTTCAGTTGCTAACATACCAGGAACGTTATTGTGTATTCAATAATCACCCTTTTCATATTGTCCCACCAAATGTTTTCTCAAAGATGTCAATACATCTCTGTGATCTCATTGTGGATAGAGAATGTTGAGCTATATGGGTAATTCAGAAGCTCTTTCCTTATCCTTGGATTGGATGGTAAACATAATTGTGACGCAAAGCATACAACTCCTTCCTCATCAGTTTTGAAATCATAGGATTTCACATTTCTGATAGCTTCAACCCTTTTCATAATTTCCATATATTTTCATTGAGAATCCATAATTTTACCCAAGAGGGATGGTTGAGCAATCATTTTAGAAAATATTGATGGTTTTCCTCTATTAATGATTCCCATGTCCATCGTTTTTAAATCTATTACGATCAGATCCTTTTTAATTGTCATTATTTATAGAGATGTAGGATCCTTTCAACACAAAGCATCAACCACCTTGTTTTCCTTAGAGGTATGGTAGTGAATTTAGTAGGAATAATCCTTCACGAGCTCTATCCATCTTCGATAGCACATACTAATCTATTTCTGTGTGAATATATAAGTGAGACTCTTATGGTCAGTATATATCAAACATTTCTCCCCAAGAGATAATACCTCCATATTGTTAATGCGAAGATCACACGCACCAACTCCAGATCTTGTGTGGGATAGTTTTTCTATAAGGCCCCAGTCTAAAACCTTACTTAATCTTGAGTTATTACAAAATTACACATTGTTGATATTTTCAGGTTTAGAGTTTTAGAGAATTAGATCATAAAACTTGCATTACATTCCACATTTAAACAAATTGGTTACATAAATGATAGTATTCATTTTTTTCCCATCAACAGAAACATATTTATAATGAATCATGGAATCATTCTTGATACATCCTTGACACTATCATCATATCATGTACCTTTCCCTTGACCTGTGAAAAACATTTAAAAAAAACTTGGGATGAGCATAAAAAGCTCAGTAAGGGTTATAAAAAAATTTGGAAAGGAAACATGAGTTCATATATACATAAGAATGAAATCATACTTTACCCATAAAACATAGGCAATTTAACATACCTCATCAAATCATGAATAAATCATAGAAATCATAAGATATAAAGGTAACTTGAGGAATTCATAACATTCTTACGTAGGGAGTAACCCTCTTGGTTACGTTTGGAATACCCATCACAGTATATTCCCTAAATCTCTTCGGAGAAACCTTAACGTTTCACTCCTTCGCGTTACCCAATGCATTGGAGAGCTATATCGGGCTCACCCGCCTTTAGTTTATCACGAAACCACACGTTTTCATAACAATTCCCAAGAACCATAACAGAAATGTATCACATAAAACATGCATAAAAGAAAACATAACATTTCCACATTTCAATCACAATATAAAATTTTATTATATTGAAATGATGAATCCTTTCAAAATGAAACCATTTCCAAAACCATTTAAAACAATTAATAAAGAGATTTTTGAATAAAAGTGTCCCATACCACCTTGAAGCTTTTAAAATGTTAAACTATTAATATCCATATAAATAAATCCTTAAAACCACTTTGAAAACATGGATATTAATAAGAACAAATAATTAAAACATTTAAAGCGATATTTTGGTTAAAGGGGTTCTACCAAAATTAGAGACACTTGAATACGATAATTAAGGAATAACATTTAGTCAGAACTTTATAATATCATGAGAATAAATGGATTCATGATATAATATTCCAAAGGACATAATATACACCATATAAGAGTGAATTGGTGCGTAACAATAAAGATGTCTAAATAGAAATGTCAAATGTGATGAATTCCCTTATAAAGAAGGTATCCTTAAATTAAGGATAGTTCAATCTCAAAATTATGTGTGACAAATATAAATACACCCAATATAAGTGGATATAAAGTGTAAAACAATAAAAGGTCATTAACACATATTCAAAATATGACATACTCAATAACTACATGTTGAACCCAAAGAAATCATAATTGGTTTAAAAATTTCCCTTGGTAAAATTCGACAGCCTAACGGCATCACTTCAAAATTCAAAAAATGTGTTGATGAGAGATAAAAAGGGCATCTTATCACTTGGACGTAAAATTTACAAAAATAATGATATAAAAGAACATATCCCAACATAATAGTATGTGAATTAATAGACATAAAAAAACATGTCTTTTAAAAAGAGGAGGGTGAAAGGTTCCCTTATCGACATGGGTATCTGTTGAAACATACACACCGTGAAAGAAGGACAATACAACATTGATGTAAATACTCATAAATGAAAGAATATTACACAATGAGTAAGATAATAGTCAGTACATACATCACTCAATGAAAATTGTGGCAAATGTAGCATAAATCTCACAGGAATAAAAGTGAGATGAAAAATCCCTTACCGAAACTCGGCAGCCTAACGACGCCACTTAAAACATCCAAAAATGGATTGATGAGATCAAATAGGGTATCTAATCACATTAAAATAAAATTTACAGCAAGAGGAATATAAAATAACATCCGCCATAATAAAAAAAAGAGGAGCTTAAAACAATTGACATAAAGGAGAGTACTTAAAGAGAAAGAGAGAGGTTAGATCTTTTACGAAAATTCGGCACCCTAACAGCGCCACTCAAAACATCCAAAATGGATTGATGAGAGGAAATATGGTCTCTCATCATATGAACATAATAAGTACAGTATGAGTAATATAAAATAACATCCCAATCTTAAGAAAGATTAGCTTAAAAGGAATGACATAGAATCGTGTACTTAAAAAGAAAGAGAGGTGTAGGATCCCTTACCTCGGGTCCGACTTGACGCGATCATTCTTTAACGTCCTTAAAATCGGGTAAATCCCTTTGGTTTGAGCTCAAAGGATTCCTTGGGAAGACTTCTGCCCAAAGTGAGGCTTCAAGGAGTAATAGAGGGAAGTGGAGAGGCAAAATGGGCAGGGGTTGGCCGAGCCAAAGGCTTTGGGAGTGTGGGTAAGGAGGTAGAGGTGGGGCCTTTTATAAGGGGAGAGGAGGGGCACTCTTTGAAAGTAAGCAAATGTTACTTTATTTGAAAATGGTATTCGGATTTTGGAGGTCCCAAATTGATGTGTTTCGAGGATAAGGTGATAAGGGTTCGAAATCCACTCATCAAATAGGATTTGGACATGTGTAGGTTTTAGATATTACATTATCTTTCCATTTTATTTAAATTGTTAAATAATGAGGTCATTGCTGCATCATCATGATGTCATAAATAATTTAATATATATAATATCTAAAAATTATAAAAAAACTACTATGATGTAGTAATATTATTAGCTTTCCAATGAATATTTATAGTCAAAAATATGATTTGTATAACCCCATGTAAAAATTGTTTTAGTAAAACATTTCATGTTTGTCTCATTTTTACTTCAACTTTAAATAAAAAGATATTAATGTCATTTTCCAACCAAAGTGGCTTCATGGGGTCCCCAAGTTGACCCATTGGTTTTCTTGGTCGGCCATGACACATCCAATGAGGTTAGGACATGTGTCAAGTTAATTTCATATTATTAAAACATTATTTTTACCTTAAACTACATTAATTATCTCTAATCGCGATTAAAAACTTAATAAGTTACTATTCACCAAAAAATTATTTTTATCCCATTGAACCACATTTTACTTATTAATGGCAACCATGTATGTCGGATTTTTCAAATTCAAAACACAAAGTTGGAAAAATTTCATTTAAACGGAAAAATCAGTTTTTATAAGTACCACTTAGTGGTTTCACTATTCATCAAAAATTGATGTTTTTCAGAAAAATCCCAAAAATTCACCCTAAGCTATATTTGATATTCCGAATTCAAAAATGAAGTCTATTTTACAAAATTAAAAAATATAAGTCACATTAATTAATTTAATAATTAATTCCCGCTATCAGAGCAAATAGCGTGTTTTTATGAAACAATAAGTATCAAAAGATTGACAGTAGTTTAAGTCTGTTTTCAAAGTGAAATTAATTCCAACGGCCACTATTGGATTTAATGGTAAAAATATATTCTAATTTCACTTTAAACCCAATTCAAAAGATAATAAAATCATATAAATAAATTATATTAAAAGGAGGTTTTGAATTAAAATACAACATTTTACACTATTCATTAAATAATGAACTTTATCAGAAAGATACCAAAAATTTACACAAAGTAAATTTTGATGTACCAATTCGTAAGAAAATTTTTATTTGGTCCAAAAGGATGTATAAGTGTGAAAAAAACTATATTTACTGATGGTTCTCCATCAAAAGGCGACAAGTGAACCTTTAGTGAAAACTAGGGTATATACGCCTAAAATTGAATTCTTTCCATATTTTAAGCCTTTATCTTTTATTGGATAAATATAAAAACATTTAAAAACATATATAATAATATTTTAGTTATTTATATTCATTCCCGCCAATACAACGGCTACATGTTAACTTCCATTTAAAATAATATTATTTTATTATTAGAGTGCAACGTAAGATTCCCAAGAAACTCGTTGTTGCGTGTTGGGTACGCCATCGAGCATAGTGTCCCCTTTAAATTCATATTAATATTTTATTCACAAATATGGATAAATATGAAAATGTCATATTCTTTATTTACCTGGGATGTTACATCCTTCCCCCCTTTTGGGAATTACATCCTCACAATTTTTAAAATTGAGCTTGGAAACATCCTTGAAAGTCCCACATCGGAACAAGAGTCGGTAAAACAATCACTTTAAAATTAAGGAAGATAAGTATGGAGGTCACCCGAGTTAACCTATACTAGGAATCCATGTAGAAAAATATGGACATGGAATAAAAAGCAAAGGGTCATGTTCTTGAGTGAGAGTGATAGTAAACATGTCTAGGAGAAAGTTTACCATTAGAAAATCACAAACTTGTAATGGGTTAAACGGTATTCGATTCCCCAATAGAAAAAGTTAATAGGCAACATTTTTGTTTTAAGTTACTTTTTATTGAGGAATTTATTCATAAGGAAACATAATCACTTATCATGTTGACTTTCATATTTTACTAGATTCCTTAATCAAACTCATATTTTTTTCCAAGAGATGAGTATTTAGGGAGACTTGTTCGCATTAAGAGTACTATAATCAGCTTATATAGAGTCACCTAATCCACAAAAGAGAACTATATACTTCCCATGTCTTTAGAATTTAACCAAAACCAAAACCAAAAAGGTTAGTACAAGATCAGATAATCCAGAAGAGGATAACGCTTTATAAAAAGAACATTTATTCTTAATCTCCAAAATTTGTCCAACAAAACCCAAAGTTCAACGAGGACCATTCTATAATCAATTTGCCCATAAAATTCTTCAAATTAAACCAAACTAATATTGAAACCCAAATATTTGAAGGATTTAGTCACATAGTCTTCCAAGTTAAATCGTAACATTTATCTCCAAACAACATCAGTTGCTCCTAAAGTCTCGTATTGAAAAGTAATTAACCTAATTTAATTTCCTCCATGATAGGTTAATAATTTTCATAAATAACCCAAAATAAACTTACTATTAATTCATAAAATCATATAACTTAAAAGAATCAGTCAAACTAACCAGGGACTTCACGTAGTCCAGTGGTAGGAGATAAATACCAGTCACACTTTGGTTGTGGGTTCGATTCCCACAGCTTTTTCTGACGCGCCGGGTTGTCACATGGTCTGTGTGTTGTCCTTTTTCCAAAACTATATAATTCTTAAAACATTCCCCAAAACAAGATAAAATCTTAAAAAATAACCATAAAATAATTTAACCTCAAGTTTATCTCATGCCTTTCATTTTCCATCATAACATATAGTAACCCATAATTACCTCAAAAGTAAGGATCATATAAACTCTAATGGTAACCATTATAATTATTACCTGAACTTGCACATCTATTGGTCATCTCATACATGATGCATTACAGAACATACCAAGGTTCAAGTGGTTGATCAGGACTCCTTGATAGTTGGTTTGTAACAACCACAAGTTTTCTCATTGAATCCACCATTTTATATAGTATCTTAATCAGAGAACCACCACAGTTTCCTTCAAACTTTTTTTCTCTTTGGTGCCTGCTAGATCCATCCATTCACTAAAAGCAGAAATGTCAGTGTGATTATATCAACAAAACCATAATGTACTAATGAGGAAGGTAAACACTAAGATATACTTACTCATTCACTTTATCTAAAACTAGGACTCTTTCTTAAATCCTAACAATTATGGTAATGTCATTTATGCTTAGAGAATACCCTAACCTATAAAGTTATCTACACCGACCTTTGATACCAACTATAAGGCCCCAGCCTTAATCCTTGCTTAATCTTGAGTTATTACAAAATTACACATTGATGATCTTTTCAGGTTTAGAGTTTTAGAGAATTAGATCATAAAACTTGCATTACATTCTACATTTAAACAAAGTGGTTACATAAAAGATAGTATTAATTTTTTTCCCATCAACGGAAACATATTTATAATGAAAAATGGATTCTTTCTTGACACTTCCTTGACACTATCATCATATCATGTACCTTTCTCTTGACCTGTGAAAAACATTTCAAAAAAACTTGGGATGAGCATAAAAAGCTCAGTAAGGGTTATAAAAAAATATGGAAATGAAACATGAGTTCATATATACATAAGAATGAAATCATACTTTACCCATGAAACATAGGCACTTTAACATACCTCATCAAATCATGAATAAATCATAGAAATCATAATATATAAAGGTAACTTGAGGCATTCATAACATTCTTACGTAGGGAGTAACCCTCTTGGTTACGTTTGGAATACCCATCACAGTATATTCCCTAAATCTCTTCGGAGAAACCTTAACGTTTCACTCCTTCATGTTACCCAATGCATTGGAGAGCTATATCGGGCTCACCCACCCTTAGTTTATCACTGAACCACCCGTTTTCATAACAATGCCCAAGAAAGATAACATAAATTTCTCACATAAAACATGCATAAAGGAAACATAACATTTCCACATTTCAATCACAATATAACATTTTAGTATATTGAAATGATGAATCCATTAAAAAACAAACCATTTCCAAAACCATTTAAAACATTTAATAAAGAGATTTTTGAATCAAAGTGTCTCATACCACCTTGAAGCTTTTAAAATCTTAAAATATTAATATACATATAAATGAATCCTTAAAACCACTTTGAAAACATCGATATTAATAAGAACAAATAATTAAAACATTTAAAGCGATAATTTGGTTAAAGGGGTTCTACCAAAATTAGAGACACTTGAATACGATAATTGAGGAATAACATTTAGTCAGAACTTTATAATATCATGAGAATAAATGGATTCATGATATAATAATCCAAAGGACAGTATATACACCATATAAGAGTGAATTTTTGCATAACAATAAAGTCGTCTCAATAGAAATGTCAAATGTGTTGAATTCCCTTATAAAGAAGGTATCCTTAAATTAAGGACAGTTCAATCTCAAAATAATGTTTGACAAATATAAATACACCCAATATAAGTGTATATCAAGTGTAAAACAATAAAAGGTCATTCACACATATTCAAAAGATGAAATACTCAATAACTACATGTTGAACCCAAAGTAATCGAAATTGGTTTAAAAAGTTCCCTTGGTAAAATTCGACAGCCTAACGACATCACTTCAAAATTTAGAAAATGAGTTGATGAGAGATAAAAAGGGAATCTCATCACTTGGAATTAAAATTTACATCAATAAGGATATAAAAGAACATATCCCAACATTATAGTATGTGAATTAAAATACATAACAAAATAAGTCTTTTAAAAACAGGAGGGTGAAAAGTTCCCTTACCGACGTGGGTATCTTTCGAAACATACACCCCGTGAAAGAAGGACAATACAACATTGATGTAAATACTAATAAATGAAAGAATATTACACAATGAGTAAGATAATAGTCAGTACATACACCACTCAAAGTGAATTGTGGCAAATTTAGCATAAATCTCACAGGAATAAAAGTGAGATGAAAAATCCCTTACGAAAACTCGGCAGCCTAATGGCGCCACTTAAAACTTCCAAAAATGGATTGATGAGATCAAATATGGTATCTCATCACATTACAATAAAATTTACAGAAAGAGGAATATAAAATAATATCCCCCATCATAATAAAAGAGGAGCTTAAATGAAGTGACATAAAGGAGAGTACTTAAAGAGAAAGAGAGAGGTTAGATCTCTTACGAAAATTCGGCAGCCTAACAGCGCCACTCAAAACTTCCAAAATGGATTGATGAGTGGAAATATGGACTCTCATCATATGAAAATAATAAGTACAGAAGGATTAATATAAAAGAACATCCCAATGATAAGAAATATGAGCTTAAAAGTAATGACATAAAAGAGTGTACTTAAAAAGAAAGAGAGGTGTAGGATCCCTTACCTCGTGTCCGACTTGACTCGATCATTCATTAGCGTCCTTAAAATCGGGTAACTCATTTGGTTTGAGCTCAAAGGCTTCCTTGGGAAGACTCTGCCCAAAGTGAGACTTCAAGCAGTAAGAGAGGGAAGTGGAGAGACAAAATGGGTAGGGGTTGGCCGAGCCAAAGGCTTTGGGATTGTGGGTAATGAGGTAGAGGTGGGGGCCTTTTATAAGAGGAGAGGAGGGGCACTCTTGGAAAGTAAGAAAATGTTACATTATTTGAAAATGGTATTTGGATTTAGGAGGTCCCACATTGATTTTTTTTTTTGTATAAGGTGATAAGGATTCTAAATCCACTCATCCAATAGGTTTTGGACATGTGTAGGTCTTAGATATTACATTATCTTTCCATTTTATTTATATCGTTAAATAATGAGGTCATCGCTCCATCATCATGATGTCATAAATAATTTAATTTATATAATTTCTAAAAACTATAAAAAAATACTATGATGTAGGAAATATTTTTAGCTTTCCAATGAATATTTATAGTCAAAAATTTGATTTGTATAACCCCATGTAAAAATTGTTTTAGTAAAACATTTCATGTTTGTCTCATTTTTACTTTAACATTAAATAAAAAGATATTAATGTCATTTTCCAACCAAAGTGGCTTCATTGGGTCCCCACGTTGACCCATGGGTTGTCTTGGTCGGCCATGACACATACAATGAGGTTAGGACATGTTTCAAGTTCATTTCATATTATTAAAACATTGTTTTTACCTTAAACTACACTAATTACCTCTAATCGCGATTAAAAACTTAATAAGTTACTATTCACCAAAAAATTATTTTTATCACATTGAACCACATTTTACTTCTTAATGAAAACCATGTATGTCGGATTTTTGAAATTCAAAACTCAAAGATGGAAAAATTTTCATTTAAACGGAAAAATCAGTTTTTATAAGTACCACATAGTGGTTTCACTATTCATCGAAAATTTATGTTTTTCAGAAAAATCCCAAAAATTCACCCTAAGATATATTTGATATTCCGAATTCAAAAATGAAGTCTATTTTACAAAATTCAAAACATATAAGTCACATTAATTAATTTAATAATTAATTACCGCTGTCAGAGAAAATAGCGTGTTTCTATGAAACAATAAGTATCAAAAGATTGACACTAGTTTAAGTCTGTTTTCAAAGTGAAATTAATTTCAACGACCACTATTGGATTTAATGGTAAAATTATATTCTAATTTCACTTTAAACCCAATTCAAAAGATAATCTAATCATATAAATAAATTAGATTAAAAATAGGTTTTGAATTAAAATACAACATTTTACACTATTCATTAAAAAATGAACTTTATCAGAAAGATACCAAAAATTTACACAAAGTAAATTTTGATGTCCCAATTCTTAAGGAGAGTTTTATTTGGTCCAAAAGGATGTATAAGAGTGAACAAAACTATATTTACTAACGGTTCTCCATCAAAAGGCGATAAGTGAACCTTTAGTGAAAACTAGGGCATATACGCCTAAAATTGAATTCTTTCCGTATTTTAAGCCTTTATATTTTATTGGATAAATGTAAAAACATTTAAAAACATATATAATCATATATTAGTTATTTCTATCCATTCCCGCCAATACAACTGCTACATGTTAACTGCCATTTAAAATAATATTATTTTATTATTAGAGTGCAACGTAAGATTTCCAAGAAACTCTTTGTTGCGTGTTGGGTACGCCATCGAGCATAGCATCCTCTTTAAAGTCATGATAATATTTTATTCACAAATATGGATAAATATGAAAATTTCATATTCTTTATTTACCTGGGGTGTTACATTTTCTCTTGTATTTTCTGCTCTCTTGAGGCATATAATATCACATTATCCTTGTTCATTAGCACACAACCTAATCCCTTCAAAGAAGAATCTCTATACACTACAAAGAGTTATCCCATTGTATTAAGTATGAGTACTGGAGATGTGATAAGCCTATTTATCAACTCTTTGAAAGATTATTCACATTTCCTGTTTCTAGACAAACATTACACCCTTCCATGTCAACTTGGTCATTGGGTTTTACAATCATGAAATGTTCTTGAAATTTTTTAATAATAACCACCCAGACCCACAATGATTTGGATCTCTATTAATGAAGTGGGAATGGGCCACACATAAATTGCCTTTGACTGCTAATGGTCCACATATATCCCATTCTTGGTGATAATGTGCCCTAAGAATGATACTTCTTCCATCCAGAACACTCATTTAATGTACATTCCATACATCTTCACCCTTCACATATTCATTAACATACTATTCAAATGCTCTTATTATCCCTCCTTTCTTTTGGAGTATATTAGAATATCATCAATAAAAACTACCAAAATCTTGTTATGGTATTATAAAAAGTCTATATTCATTACATACATGAAAATTTCTGGAGCATTAGGGATTCTGAAGGGCATCACAATGAACACATAGCATCCATGCCTCGTTCGAATGAAGTCTTGGTAATATCTTCCTTCCTCACCTTTAATTGGTGATATCTGCTTGAAGGCCCACCATAGATAAATAACTGTCCCAATGATGCAGATTGAATAAGTCATCTATCCGTCGAAGGGGATACTTGTTATTTATCATTATTTTATTGATCTCATGATAATAAATAAATAGATAAATTGATATGACCTTTTTCTTATCGAAGTGGACTGGCACACACCATAGTGAAGCACATTGTCGTATTAAACATTTCTCCATATTCTCCTATAATGGTTTCTTCCAACCTTATAGATATATAGTGGCTATTCTATAATGTGTCGTTTAGATAGCCATAGATCTCGGGATATGTTCAATTGAGAACTCAACCACTCGGTTAGGAGGAAGAGCAAGAATCTCTTCATGGAATACATTAGTGTAATCTCTCAAAATGGGAAAGTCTTGAAGCATGATTTTATCCTTTGTCTCATTCATTTGAGTAGGATATTCTTTCTAATAAAGCATGAATATCCACACGTGAGATAATGATTATAAATATGATTCATCTTCCTCCTTACACTTGTAAGGAATCATTGTATGCTTTGGAATGTGATGAGTGGTATCCTTTTCCTGACCGTTGATGATGGAATTATACATAGATAGCCAATGCATGAACAAGATAGAGTTGAACTCCACTAAAGGGTGAATAGTGATATTTTCTAAGAGGTTGAGTACACAAATATTTTCTAGGGAGGGGTTATAAACTCTGGATGCAATAATTTTTCCATTGGATGGTCTCACAGATAACTTTTCCCCGTTATTTTGATGTGGTGTTTGAATAGATCTACTAAACCTGTAAGATATTAATGATTGGGTAGAACCAGAATAAAATCGCACGTTCTCTATTATAGAATGAATAACTACATACCTTTCACCATGTCGTTCTCTAGCTCCACCTCAGTAGTAGTGAGAGCATAATTCCTTCCTTTTTTCCTTGGAGTATGTTGCTAATTACCTCCAATATCCCTTGGCTTTGGGAATTTTTTGCATAATACCCATGATTCTTATTGTTGTAACACCACACTGCAACCAGACTATTAACATGAAGATTCCTTTCATCTTCAATGTTACCATTGTTTTTTATATCCCTTAATCAATAATTGGTCATATGACTAATCTTTCCACATTTGAAGCAATTCCCGGTTCCCTTCAGACATTTCCCATGGTGCTTTTCCAAAAATATTTAGAAGGAAAAAATTCAAGATACATTCCATCATGGGGTTTTTTGATGAACCACCCATACTTTTCTCCATTTTCTACTTATTTTCACCAGGCCTACGAGACCACTGAGAGTCTCCAATCTCCATTTCAACCAAAATAGTACAATAAGAAATCTTTTCAGAACTATCGAATACATGAATAGCCAACGCTTTTCGAAGACATGGATTTCTTTTGGTAAAGAAGCCACACCCCATACTTTTGTTGTTAATGACAAATCCATAGTCTTATCTTGAATGACTTGTAATGATTTCCACATATGACCTGATGGACTCATATTCCTTCTACTTGAGTTTGAGGAAATCACATTCCACCATGATACCAAGGGTTGGAGGAAATTACTTGTTACAAAAATCCTCATTAATTCCTCCCAATCCATGGAATCAATTTGATAATAGGAAATTAATTTCTTGATCTGTGTCCACCACTAATCATCTTCCCCATTAAAATGACAGACCGCCAGTACAACCTTCTCTTCTTCCGAGAACTGGAGTACATAGAATATATTTTCAGTGGATTTAATCCATTGTTCTTTAAGGAGGGGATTAGAAGTTCCTCTAAACAAGGTAGGCCTTTCCTACATGAATGATTCTATGACAACTTGCTCTTTCCCTAATGGAGGATGGCGTTCTCTATGATTCAAGTAATTCTTTATAACTCGAGCCAGCTGAGCATATACTGTCATGTAGTTCTCAGGACCCACTCCCATCATATTAGGAATATCATTAAGTAAATATTCACATTTCTCATCACTTTAGTTGTTGGAACGTGTTATTATATATACCACTGTTAACTAGGAAATGGAACATATAATTAGATATCTTGAATACATAGAAATTGAGCATAAAATTAAAACATTGGACATGAAAGGATAAAATTAAAAATAATCATTATATCCTTACTTTTGATTCATTATGTTTAAATCTAGGATATACTCATTCTATTTCTTAACATATATTATTATGGGGTTTTTTGTCCCTTAATAACGGTTTGTATTAAGCACATGTATATAAAAAATAATATCCCTTGGGAATGTCATAACCATGAGTGGTTCATGTCCCGTTTTCGTGCACTAGTTCGCATTCGAGTCTAGCTTAAAGTGATATTTTTGGGTTTTATACCTAGATACATTTTTGCCAGATCCGTCTCTACCTGCTCATATCCAGACATGGATTTATTTTCTCAACAAACCACTAACTCAAAACTCGCCAAAATTTAGGAATGATTTATAAACTTAGTCTCATACTTAAGGTTCTCACAAAGGTGTCATATTACTAATCTCCCAAAATACATAGACCAACCTTTGATACCAACTATATAGATAGAACGCTTTTATAAAAAACAATACGTGATTTTATGCTTATTGATTTATCATAGTATAATCCAAAGTTCATTATGTCTAGTGTCATTGAAGACAAGGTACTTAAAATATAAAATAAGGGGAAAATAAATTTCCATATTTAATCTCCATATAGAGCTCCTAACTTCCATTGACCCCTTAAATCTGCATAGGGATCCCTAGAAAACACATGAACAAAGATATGAGCTAAAATGCCTATAAAGGATTGAACACAAGGGTACATATTAAGCACATGATTTAGGAGTTATGAAATAATGATATCCAAAGCATATAAAATATAAAATCGTTTCATGTAAGAATAAAATCATATAAACATGGATTCATATAAATGTGGTAGAATCATAAAACACGTCGTTATTACAGTTAATGGATAACTACCAATCCTGATTCACATTTTAGTACAGTTCAATGCTAACCACCAGTCCCATTTCACAATGAATCTCATGAGACATAACATTACCGAATGGATAGTAGCGCTATCTCAGTGCATCCATCTCAACGTTTTCATGAATATTTATTCCACATAAAGAATCATACATAATCAACCATATATAAACATAATAGTACCCATTGAATTAATTGGGCACTGAAATCATGACATATAACACAACCAATGGGCGTATCACAGATGTTTCCTTGAAAGAAAGGTATTAGATCACCCCTGGATTCTCATAGGGTAATATAGGCATATAAAATAGTAAGTGTTTCCAAATAGGATTAACATCATAAATAAAATGAATTTGAGAAACATTAGCATTAAAAAAAATTTGCGGTATTATGGAAAATAATTTAGAGCTTCTAAAATTGAAAATAGGACAATATATTATATAATTCTAGAATTTAACAAAGAAGTTATTCATAATAAAATACTGATTTTATATAGAAAATGGTGTATTAAATAGAGGATATATTGCACGTGAAAGTTTGTAAAAATTTGCGATGTTCCCTTAAAATAGGTTTTTTATCTGAATTCTCTAAGGGTGGAATCTTTTAAAAAAATGTATATCCTCAAAAGAGAGTGCTGAAAGGGTATTCATAAATTAATTTTTTAAAATAAAGCATAATATAGAATATTTACATAAATAGATAAAATAAATATATTTGGATATAAATAAATATATGGCAAACTAGAAGAACGAATAATGTTCAGGTAGAATTTGTTACGGTTTATCAGAATGGTATTAGGTGTACCGAAATGACTTGAGGAGAGAGAAATTGGTGCTTCTCCTAACAGATACATCATGAGGGTATTATAGGAGAGGTTTGTAATCATACCCATCATTAGGTATTTCACATGAAAAGTCATAGCATAGAGAATGATCTTGATTAAGAGAGAAATGGAGAGGATCCATTACCTTAAATCTCTTGGTGTTATCCACTTGTTATTACTGACCTCTTGAGACTTCCTCCTTTGAGAACGGCGTAAGGGGAGATGTTATGCTATTTTGAAGAAGATAGTGGATTTTGGACGCGGAGGAGGATCTTCGGTGGGGGATATTTGGGAAGAATATTGGCAAGGCGTGAGGTTTGAGAGTAGTGGAGAGAAGAGGGAGTGATTTGGGGTTCTATCATAGAGGAGAAGAGGTTTTTAAAATATATTATAATAATTAGTTTATTATTTATTCACATGAAAAGGTATGATACATAATCCCCGACCAATAATAGTAATAAATTCATTACATAGACCTAATTGGGCTTATATTAGAATATCATCTTCAATGACTCAAAAACTCCATTATTTAGCATTTATCGTAAATTATTGTATTTTACTATTACTCCAAAATAAAGTAGTTTATAAAAATCTAATATATTAATCCAATCCATTTATCACCACGTAGAATCCAAATATATAATCTATATTTCAAAAATAATTTTATAAATATGATTATTTTAATATTTAATTAAAATAATAATTTATTATCAAAAACAAGTTTTACTAAATTCATTTACTTATTCTAAAATATAGTAATATCATACATTAAACATGAATATTATTTATATATTATCATTGTTAAGGTTACTATTCATTACGGTATATCTCAATTCATAAGGGTATGTAACTATTCATACATATAAGTTACTATTCTCAAAAAATTATGTTTTTCTTATCGGACTCTAAGTAAAATTTTGATTGGAACTATATATATCAGAGTTTCAAAATTCCAAACACATAAGTGATAAACATATGTTTTTAGGTTACATAGCACTTAATATATTCATGGGGTTGTGCTTTCAAGTGACATTATGACATATTTTTATGAATGGGATTTGCATTGAAACACATTGGGTCCTTACAATTCCAAAATAATTTAAATCTAAACAAATATCATTTTTATTTTTTTGTAATTATATTACACACATCCATAAAATACTCACCCATCATGATACCATGTGTTTATTTTTGGTTCAGTTTTATGACCATCATGAATAATGATATAAAAAAAATCCTATATGACATTGAATATATAAATTAAAATATTATTATAAAATAATAATATATTGTTGATTTTTTTAATGGTAATGTTTTTTAATTTTTTTTATTAACAAAATATAATATCCTGTCATTAAAATTTCCATAATAAATTGACCAAAATACGATTTCTGGGCATCATAACAGAAAAATATATATATAATTATTGGAATATTAAAATAAATGGTACCAAACTATTATATATATATATATATATTTAATTTTAATGTAATTTTAATTTTATCAAATAAAATTTATAACATGTATCATGATGTTTTGTGTTTTTGACCAAAAAAACTATATAATGTTTTGTTTATTCTTCTCTAATTCATCTATTTAAGTCATGTTTAATTTTATGATTATAATTTCATTTATTTATATATATATAATTTATATTTTAGTAATAATAACCTGGAATTAATATTTTATAAATTTATGATAAATTCATTTATAGGCCCACATTTTCCTTGGGTTTTGATTAATTCGTCATTCAAGAAACATATGATCTTTATCTAAAATGTTATTTCAATGAATCATATTTATATTTTAGAATACTTTTTTTCTTTTATGATTGTATTAACTACCCATGGATGTATTTTCATCATGTAATTCTAATTAATCATAAATACATTTCCATGGTATTTGAACATAATCCAATATATTTTACACTACTGTTACACCAATTTTAATAAGATTATTTGGATAAAATTTATTTTATTAATTTTTCATGATATTGGACAAAAACTATTTCTAAATTTAACCAATTTATTAAATTATAATTATAGTTATTTTTTCAAGGGTATATACATAGGAATAATGTAATATACCTTCTAAAAAATGTATATTGTTATAGGCAATTTTTATCCTCTCAAATATTAATAACCCATGGGACATTTTCGTGAGTTATATTTTTTATTCATGATCATATTTCATATAATTTTGTTTTTTTGCAAATGAGAAATATTATTATATGGAATTTATCTCTATCGATATTGAGAATAAAATATTTTAATAAAAAATAAAATTTTATCCAATTTTTTATTTGATATTTAAAGAAGGATACATTTTTTTAAAATAAAAATGGTGTTTCCCATCACATTACTATGATTTAATTCTTCATAAAATATTTCCAAGATGGATTTTGTGAAATTTCATTACTTTTTATTGGGGATTATTTTAAAATATATTATATAAAAATTGTTTTCAATTTACCTTTTGATAAATTAAGATTTTTATTTAACTCATTACAATGTATTTTACATCGAAATTGAAAATGTTTTCTAAATGTATTCTTATGTTTTCACTTACATTTGAATTTTAATTTTAACTGTTATTTACTCCAATATGTTTTTGATCAGACTATTAATACTAGAATATATATCTCTTCCTTAAAAATTGATATAACATCAGTAGTCAAATCCATTATTGATCCCTAAATGGGTGTTACTGTTCATGAATTAATTTTCTAGGATGTTGTTAGTAGGTGCATATATAATTATTAGATAAAATTTTTAATGTAGGTTTATCTTATCTTTAAAAAATCCATCTTATTTATCTTTAGGGTTTATTGTCATTTAATTCTTGTATTAAATATCTTATATATTCTTTTTCTCTATATAGTGTGAATATAAAAATAATAAATAATTCAGATTGAATTATTTTTCCAAAAAAATTTATCCAATTAAAATTAAACCGAATAATTCAATTGATTATTTTTTTATTCTAATTAGGATTATAATTGGAAGAAAGAGTATATAACGTTTGACTATCCAAATTCTTTGTCTATATGGGCTCTGATTGTGTTTCTAGTTCTACTAACATGTTTAAAAAAAATTTATAATTTTTTTATTGACCACCATTTCTGAAGATTTTTGTGTCGAAATTATATAATATTTTGAATAAATGGATATCTATATTTTTTTATTAATTACAATGTTCGTTACCTAATGGTATGAGATATATTTTCTATTCATATAATTAATTACCTTGACATAAATTAATGAGTTGTTGTGTCTTGAATTATTTATTTACTTAATGATTCAACAATGATAATTAGACAAAACCACATGGGTTTTTGTGTAAATATCATCGCATATTTGAATAATTTCATAGAAACATTCTATTAAATCTTTTTTTGGTTGTATAGAATTATGAAATATCTAAATATTTGATATATATTTAATATTATCCATGTGATAATATATTTTCAGGGAGACATGATGCTATAATTTTTGGATGATTAATGAATTAATATGATTACTTACTCCTTCCAAAATATTTATTCCACATTTACATCATGATTCCATCAGTTGTATGTTCTCCCTTACAAAAATGTTTATATCACCCATTATAATTATTCTATTACATAATGTTTGATAAAATATAATATACTACATTTGTCTTATATGATATCCATGTTTAGAATTTAGATTATATGATGATGTCTAATCATGGATTTTTATTGTTATTATTGATTGGGGAAATTACATAACTTTTGATAAATTCAAGTGTATTGTTAGTTTATTTATTTTACTAATTTTATAAATCTAAAAACCTATAGGATCTCTGGAATATAAAAAATGAAATATTTTTTTATTTATGTGACTATATGATATATATGTCTATGAATATGTAGATTATATTGAACATAATATATAATGAATGTGTTTATAACACCATATTCAGTGGAACGTGTTTTTTGGTGTTATAGATCACATCATAGCCTGTTTGTGTTATAATATTTGATTAAAATTATTGTTGTGGATAATTTAATAGTTTATAATTTAATATTGATCACAATTTCATCTACACTATTGAATATCTATCTTATTAATGGTAATATTGATTATTTTGAGGATTATAATAAGACTTCATGATCCAATAACATTGGAATATGTCTAATTATTGGATTTGAAACTTCTTTATAGTGAAGTGGTTTTTATGTTGTTTTCATAGTAATTACATATTTATCTGGGTATTTTCAGTGGTTGTGGGATTTGGTAAAAATTTAACAAGGTGTAATAAACCAAAAGGGTAAAATATGTATTAAAACGATCTATACCAAGTAAATAAAAAATTGGACTAGGTTCACACCTATTTTGACACTCATTGGGGATATAATTCTATTAAATAAATTATATTAGTGTATAATTATGATGATTTTTAAAATTGACATTTGTAATTATGGTTCTGATACAAATAGAATGATGTATATGTTTAATCCTGGATTTTGTAATGGTTTTCTGATGTTTATATAAAAGTATCAGACTCAAAAAATATCATCACATAGAACATGATATTGATATTTATGTTTTAATATTCTTATATTTGATATTATCATAATGATTATTTATGTTTTTTGTTAAAATGTGGTAAAAAATGAATCTACGAATGTTATATATATATAAACCAAAATTTCTTATAATTGATAAATAATGTTCACATAAATTGTTGATAATTTGAGTTACTGATTGTTATGATGGAATATGGTGGGATTAAATATCTTACCTATGTTAATGAAATTGATATATGAATTGAAATTAATGTCTTATAGTATTATATTTTTCATTAATTATTGATATTTATCAATGATATTATTTTATAGTCTAAATATTATAATGAATATGTGAATCATATAATTGTTGTTCTTTGGTACTTATTCTTAAAAAAATATTCATATATTAAATGGGACCAATTACATGGAAATATTATTTTATCAAAAGTTTATTTTTATATTGATAACTATTAATGAATATTTTATTATTGTATGGATTACTCTTATATTTATAATACAAATGTTGATAAATTATTGCATAATGATTTATTTAGATGAAAATGTTTTATATTTCATTGATATCCACATAAATGATTATTAGTTTAATAAAAAAATGATACACCATATTTTTGTTTAATTTTAACCTATTTTGTTGGTAAGGATATATAATGATAGGATTCAGGCCTTATGAAAAGGGGTTTTATACCATTTTAGTGTTAAATATATTGATAATATATAATAGAATATATGGTTTAATTTGGGGTTGATGTCACTAATAATCAGATAGATTTTGTAATGGTATATTTTGGGGGATATTGGATTAATGTATATTCATCATTGATTTTACAATTAAATGAAAGAATAATTTTTTAGGTTGGATAAGTTACATAATCTCTTCAACAAGGGTATGCTTGATTTCATATTAGAGGTTTTGTCATGAATAATGAATATCTAAGTAATACCCTCAAATAACATCTTCAGTGGCTACTAAATAAAATTCCATCGATGAAATTTGATTAGGGTGGGGGGTTTCATCAAAAGATGATTTTAATACACTATTTCCTTTAAAATATTTAATTACATTCTATATAATTCTCTATATGCAACATCACACATAAATGAATCTATGAAATATTTAGATATAATGTAAATATTCTTGTAAAAATCATAAAATCTAGTCATATGAATATTGGTAATTAATAAGATTAACAAATTAATGAATATATAATTACAATTAAATTAAATTTTACTTATAATATTAGTTAAATAAAATTATATTACAGAAATTTACTAATAACATTATTAATTGTATTCAAATTTATTATTCTATAAAGGAAATTTTTATGAGTTATTGACATTTATTTAATAAATGTAAATTATTAATGGTGATAAATCTTGATTGATATTAATTATTCAATACCACCAACCCACATGGTAAATGATATGAAATATTAATATTAACAGTTAATATATGTAAATTTCATTTTCCAAAAAAATAATTTTTCATTATAAATATTATTTTATATGGAAAATAAATTTATAAATTTTATATTTTCAATATTAATATAATGCAAACATATTTTTATTTATGAAAACCAATATAACATTAGAATATTTATTTGGTATCATTATAAAATAATTTCTTTTCGAAACATATTGAAATAATACCAATTTTGTAAAAAAAATTCATTTTTATTCAATTTTCATAATAAATTAATTACTTAAATTCTCTAGATAAGATTTATATAAATAATGAATATATATTTATAAATATAACAAGGTATTTTAATTTATATATTTGCTATAAAACCCTTGTATAAAAAATATTAAATATAAATAATATTATTCTCACAAAAATATTTTAACTAGCGTTCAATAAAAATATGTTTCATCATCTATTGAAATTAAATATATCAACGTGGATATGAAATTATATTTCCACATTTTCATATTATGATGAAAGCTAAATTATATTTATTTTTCTAAAATTATTATAAATTATGATAATGTTAATGACCATGATTATGTTAAACATATTTATTTTAAAGAATTAATTATTAATATTTTATATTTTTTATCTAATAAATTTTCATAAACAATATTAAATAATGATTCTAATATTTTTTATCAAATTTATATAATTTTATTAATAGAAAAATAATTTTTCCTCATTTTAGTTAAGTGTTACGGAAACATATTAATTATGATTACATTTATTGGCATAATATTTTTTCATTGCATAAAGTATTTTTATTTAATATTTATTATAATATCATCTATATATTAAATTTTATCCAATGATGATTAATAATTTTATCGTCACACCAAAATTTCTTATGATGTGGTTTTTATATTATTATTAAAATTGAAATTACATAGTCAAATACTAGTTATAAAAGAAAAAAGAAAATAATGGTAAATGGATAAACCTAATTAAAAATAACAAACATAATATTTAAAAATAGTTTTGGAAATATATAGTTGATAATTTATTAACACAATATCCCAAAATTATATAATTTTACTTACATTAGAAATCTTTTACCCATTGATAGTGTAATTATTTAATTGTTAATTAACGGTTATTCTCAAAATATTCATTTCAAACAATTATAAAAGTGTAAAATTTTCTTCTAGTCTGATATAACAATTCGATCGAATTACATAATCTATAAAATTCATTTTACTACTCATATGAAGATATGTTCATTTCAAAATCTGGTTTTCCTAAATTTTAATTCTAATTCCATAATTTGTAATGATAATAGCGCACAAAATTTCATAGTTCCAATGATAGTATTGAATACCATGTACAATTTATTCTTATTCATTCTATTCCAATACAATCCTATGGATGGAAATAATATAACCTCCATATCAATAATTTACTTATTTTTTATTATGTTAATTGAATAGTCTTTATTTATTCTGTAACATCATGTTACCTACTTTTATGTCCTTTAGAATCTTGTCTATAATCACCATTTTTGGGGGTGGTTTGATGGCTAAACTGATTGACATATTTTTTCCAAGGATAATAACATAATGTATAAGGATGTGTGTTTTTTAAAATTTATGAATTTTGGTTATAAATGTATCAATGGATTTATAGTTGTTTCTTTAGGTAATGAAAAATTTAATGTTGTTGTAGGGATTTCCAGAAAAATAAGTATTGTGCTTTGTCTACTAGAGACATTCAAATCATTAACTGGATACATTTAATGAATTCACCTTTTGGAAGTTTCTGTGAGATTAATTCAAATAATGAAAAATTATAAGTGGATTAAATCAATCCATAGTGTGAATGGTTATATTGGGATTAATATAAAACCTAATGATGTTTAATTTGTAATATTTTGTAAATAATGGAATTATTATTGTGAAATTGTTTCATGACATGAATTTTTTACTACATGTTGTTTATATCATGTGGCACATTTTAATACCCTCCCATTTTATGTCTATCCCACAATCATTAGAGAGATTTTTATTTATTTTGGGTTTCTTCCTCTCCTATATTTCTTTAAAATAATTTTTTGATCACAATAGTATGGGGTTTTCTTTTTCATAAAATGTCTAATTTACCCCCACGCTATTTATATATGTTTATCAAGGTTTGATAGTAGTTTATTCTTTATTTTTTATTTTTTAACAACCTTGAAGAGATATCAATTGAGAATGTTCATTTTTTTACACATTCAATACATATTGGTGTCCAATAAACATATTTCCAATCACATTATTTAAATGACACATTGGATATTATGTTTTTTAGGTGGGTCGTTCTATAGAAGTTGTTCTAATTCATGAATTTCGTTTATAACTTCTATTACTTTTATTTTTTTTAAATCTATTGATTTGTCAGTATAATGGGTTTATGAAAATGATATAGGTTTGTAGAAAGATGTTCATTAAATTTTTTCTACATATAATGTGTATGATTAAATGAAATATTAGTTGATTTTTGGTTTTGAAATTCAGTTGGAAAATTAATAGCATTGGGTATCCTAATGTTCATCAAGAATAAAATTTCAGTCTTTCGGTGTGTCATTCTATACAACGTTTGTGTTCACATAACTGTGTGTAATTCCATAAAAGGATATACTGCATGGATCTAGAGAATGCTTTGATTTGACATATATTTTTATTTCGAGCACATATACCCATTGGTTACATTCCACCTAATGTTATTTTACATTTATGATTTTTTTATCAAATGATTTTATTTTCCTGGTTGTCTTCTCACATGGTAATCTTATTATGTATCAATGGTTTGTATTTCCTTTATTTTAATTATTTTTTATTTGCAAAATTTTCCAAGTGTTTGATAGTATGATAATATTTTATTAAAACTATTTTATGATTAACAATAATATTATTTATTTAAAAATCCTTATAAAGTGGATTTGATTTAAATATATGGATATTTTTCTATTGACAGAGGAAAATATATAAATTAACTTTATTTATTCATGAGTAAATTATTATCACACCCAATATATTTCATTGAGTAGTCACATATATTATTTTTTAGGACTCAGGTTAGGGGAAGGGTATTTTTTATCACCCCAGTTACATCTAAAGGTCATCATTTTAGTATCAGGATGGTTTGGTAGTGTTGTACTATCATAATGAAGCATATAGTTTGGTATTTTTTATCATTCATTTCTTTAATTATTTTCTTGAATTATTTTTCCTCTTTGAATTTTGTCATTATAATGTTTTATACTCTAGTTTTTACTTTATTTCTGTCTTACATGCTACTAGTATGTTTTCCTATTGTTTCACTTATCTATGTAGTAAGATCTCTTACGATACATTCTTATTTCACCATGGATAGTTCATTAAAAATTATATTATAGGGATTATCAAAACTATATTGTTATGAAAAAAGAGGTTGTGGTTTAATTTCATTGGTAGATAGGGGTTATTCCCATCATAGTTGGTATAGTATGAATGAGAAATGGGCTAGGATAGTTATGTTACATGTTAAAATCATAGTTATTATGAGTGGTCTAGTATTTTATTAAATATTATGAACTTGTGGATGAGTTTTTTTGAAAACAATTATTATGGATGCTTATTTTTATGAAACTATTACTTTTATGTATACATTATTTGTCATTTATAATGATCATGAATACATAAATTCAGGTTTTAAAATATCATTAATATGGATTTATATAAATTGGTATTATGATTTTTTTATTTTATCTTAATATTAAAATTCCATGTATTGTATTTAAAAATAAAAATTATAAAAGATGACTTCTAATCTAAGGGATGATGTAAAATAGACCGGACCCATAGGAAAATCCTCTAATTGACCATTCCTTTGTCTATGTTTTAATATTAACTATATTGACACTTAGGGAAGAGTTTTCAGAAACCCCAGTTGACCATTAGATCATAGATTATAAATTACAACCGATATTTCATATATATTATAAGATGATAAAATATACTATAATTTAGGACGAGATTAAGTTGATTAATAGAATAGTTATCTTTTTGAAGTATAAACAGGACACTACGGTCGGTTTTACAAATATATTCTTCAAGAAACTAGAATGAAATAGTGGGACTCAATTATGAATGCTAGGTTACATCAATATCATACCTAGGAATCCTTAAATAAATTTATTAATATCCCAAAACTTTATGTGTGTAAAATACTCATGATTTTTTAAACATTGATCATGGAGAGCATATCATTATGGAGTACTCCACTAACATTGTTCTATCGGATCATTTCACACAGATGGTTGTTTCAAATGATTACCTGAGAACATGTATATTATAAATATTGTTATAAAATGATTATTTTAAGACTAGTTATCTTGTTCATACCAAATTATGTAGAGGTTTTTGATAATAAGGATTATGAAGTGGCTGACATAGCTGGGAGAACAAGTGTGGGTATCTCTTTTTGTGGTTCAGTTTCTTTTTCAAAATTACATTGTATGGATAGATAAGTAATTGAAAATTAATTTAGGTTTCATTAAAACTATTTAAAGGATACTAATTGTTTTAATAAAACTATTTTTTCTATCATTGAGGAAGGAATGTTCATAACAATTTATATTGTACAAAAAAAATCACAAGACAAGTCATCATTGTAGACAATATTTCCATAATAGATATTTTTTTAGGATGTCCAGATGTACTCCCGGTAAATAAAATCTAACAAAGGATTAGAATGTTTTATCTGATTCATACAATGGTTATTGGCCTTACCCTCTACCAAAGGGGGATATTAATGTTTCTAACAATTCACATTGATAAATAGATCTTAGAAGTATTTATATGGTATATAATGCACCAAATTAATTTTAATTACGGTGTTATATTGTTAGAGGAATGTTCTCATATCATTATCCACGCTTCTGTATTTTCTTGATATAGTTTCTCAAGTTTAATTTATATCAGTAATAATAATTTTTATGTTGGAATTTATTTTAGAGGTTATTAGATTATTGTTGTATATTTCCAGGACATTAAGAAGGAGGTCTGATGAATTTTTTCAATTCCCCTCATATCGGATGATGATAGTTGATTTAACTGTGGTGTGTGATATCCGTATTTGTAATCTTGATATCTTTGACCGAATTATTATGATGGAATATATGATTGTCACTAACTACCATTTTGAATACTATCATAATTTTTTATAGTTTTATCACAAAAGGTATCAATTAATGTATTCTAAGGTGAGTGGGAATATATGTATATTGGAGAAGGGAATATTTATCCCTATTATACTGTGATATCTTGTTACTTTTCCATGTTGTTTCATGATGTGGTTGATCCAAGATTCAATATTTCACTTCCTATAGTGGTGAGTTCATACAACAATTTCATTCTATATGATATATCTAGTTTACCTATAGTGATAATAGTTGATCATACCATTGACATCATTAATTGTGTAATAACCATTTATATTCCATCATATCATGAGTCACCTATTGTGTAAGAGAAACATAATGTCAAAATTATAGACTTCAATCCTAAGTGATTTATTTTTCCTACTGTAGAACTAAGAGATTTTCCTATCCAATTTTCAATTAATAATTATATGTACTTTAGTCATTATGTGAGTTATTGAATGTTAAATCATGATAAAATGTGAACAAATATCCCTTCCTTTGGATTGATGATCTTTTTAATCAACTATATTGGACATGTTGGTTTTCATAGACCAGACTTCAGTTAGGGTTCCACCAGTTGAGATTTTGAGAAGAGGATATACCATAGATATATTTTATGAGATGGTATGGCTATTTAAAATTTACATTACATGGTATCAAAAATTCTCTGATGGTATTTATTAATTTCAATAACTAGTTATTTTAACAACTCATGAAACCTTTTATTGTTGTGTTTCTTGATGATAATTTCATCAAATCCAGGTAAGTTGTAGATTACAGAGACCATTTGGAGAAAACACTTAGAAATTAGGAGGACTATAGTTTTTTCATTATTAATTCTATGTGTTAATTATGGAATCAAGATTTATATTTTATATATAATTTTATATCATTTTGGAGAATATCACTTATTGATGAAATGTTATTGGTGATCACGCCCTAAGAGAATCCAAGTAATATTTTTTTGATCTACAATTTTGTGAGATTTGATTTTTATTATAGGAGGGGTTTCCATGGTTTCTATAATAATTCTTATTCGAGGAAATCTTAATCTTATAATGGTTTATATATAGACTTGAATAGAATATTTTAGAGATATTTTGTGTATATAAAATCAATTAGAATTCAGATCCAGTTTTTATACTCCACGATCATCATTCACAATTTGATGTTTTTTTCAATTCAATTATCTAAAATTTCCGATCTATCTATATGGAAGAAAACAAGTGGTGGTATATTACTTATTCCATTTATTCTCTAATGAAAATAACTACCAAACCCATGATCATAGGGTTGACATGGTTATGAATGCACTGAAAACATTGTGTCACTACCTCTTAATGATTATATTTATGGTATATTTTGATCATAAAAGGGATATGAAATATTTATAGTGATTTTGGGTTATGTATCATTATAATTATGACATTGATATTTTTATACTACTACAAAATGGAATCTGGTTAGTGATGTTCTAATTAGGAAATTAGTAACAAAATCATTGTAGGAATTGATATTTACATGGTATATGATGATTATGTTTTGGTGATATTAGATTGGTATGGTAAAAACATGATGGGAAGGTGTATGTGACATCGACAAAGGTATAAACATTTTTAAATGATAATTCATGGCTCAAGAATGTACTGAAAACCATGTCTGTGACAGATTATTGAAAATCCAAAATGTTTAGAATACCATGGATGATAGTTCATAATCTCTAGGTGGAGTTCTGTATTTTTGAAGCATGGTGGATATTCTTATTTCATTATGGTATGAGTCGAGGTATTGAAGACACTATTACATTTGGTATTTTAACAATGATACTACCAAGATATATCATGACATTAGACATTAATGTTACATCCCAAGTTAATAAAGAATAATTCATTTCATATTTGATAATTATTTTGAATTCAATAATAATTTTATTTCAAAGGAGATTTTATGTTGGATGGTGTACCTAATACGCAATGACAAGTTTCATTGAAATCTTATGTTGCACACAATGTTGATTCATCCTAAAAATTAATAATATCATATTATTTTAAAGGGTATTTAACACCAAGCTATTTTATTTGAGGGAATTAAAAGAATAAACTAGAATATGATTATACATGTTGGTTAAATGATTTTACAAATATCCAATAATGATAGAGTCTTAAAATGTGAATGCATCTAATATTAAACACCAATAGTCTAATATTCTTTAGAATCATGATTTTCTCCCGTTGATGGAGATCTATTTTTAAACCTAGTTTTTATCACTTTTATATGATATATTTGAGAAAATAGAATTCTTTTTTAGAATCAGAACATCAAAAAAATGTGTAAATGTTTTTTATTTTTTTGATAAAATCCATTTTTAATGAATAGTGAAAAATTCTTTATTTTAATTCAAAACGACTTTTTAATATAATTTATTTATTTAGATATAATATCTTTGTAATTTGTTTTAAAGTTAAGTTAGATTATATTTTTACCATTTAATAAACTTTTGGAAATTATATGTATTTTCTCTTTGAAATTGGACATAAACAAGTGTCAATCATTTGATAGTTATTATTTCTTAAAAACAAGTTTTTTGATTTGATAACGGGAATTAATTTAAAATTAATTAACATTACTTCTATGTTTTTAATTTTTTAAAATAGATATAATTTTTTGAATTCAGAATATAATGTTTAGCTTAGTCTTAATTTTTTGTATTTTTATGAAAACCATAAATTTTTTATGAATAGTGATTACACTGAGTAGTAGTTAAAAAACCAATTTTTTTCATTTAAATGGAGTTTTACTGCTACTATGAATTGAATTTCAAAAATCTTACATACATTGTTTTTATTAATAAGTTTAATTTTCTTTAATAATATGGATTTTGATTTGGTAAATAATAACTTTTGACTTTTTATTTACCGCAGTTAAAGTTTAATTATGTAATTCAAGGTAAAAATAATATTATAATAATGTTAAATTACCCTAACATATGTCTTAAAATCATTTTTTTATAAATTTATGACAATGGGCATCCTTGAGTCGATATTGGGACCCCATGGAGACACATAAGAGTGAAAATGACAATTTATATTAATTAATTTAATGTAATGACAAGAATGACTTAACCATATATATTTTAGTAAATAAATATTTCCAGGGGGTTATATAACATATCTAGTAGACTATAAATATTAATTTGAAAAATAAAATATTTCTTACAAAATTGTATATTTTTTATAATATTTAGATATCATATAAATATAATTAATTGTGACACAATAATAATGCATTGTTTACTACATTAATAAATGATTTTAATAAATAAGATTATAAAGATTAAAAAAATATACAAAACCTATCCAATTATTATTGGATGATTTTATTTCAAAGAAATTTCATATAATCATTGACATTAAATTTTTTTGACCCATTAGAAACCAAAAATCATTATATAATAAAATAATATTTTTAAACATTCCTAAGGATCGCAACCTCCGATTATAAAAAGTTCCCACCTTTAATCAATTAGTCACACCTCTCAAGCCCCTTGGATTATCCAACCTCTTCCCAAATATTCTCTCAATATCCCTATCTTCGACCTATAATCCCGACCATAGGATAAACGGACATCAAGAAATCCTTTTGGTTCCAACAAAATGGATTTACCAGATTTAAATGTAACATCTTCTCTGAAGTTCATTTATTTTATTTATCTTCTCCAACCCACTAAAAATTTTTTATTCATTTAATTTATAAAAACATCAGTATTTTAAAAATAATAGGTTTTTGTTATGATATATATTTTAACTACACTTATACAGTCCTCAATCTAATTGGTAATGAATGTATTGTTTCTGTGGACAGCGAACTACTGCCTCACGAAACAATGATTGTTCAATCTTCTCCAACAACCACTTATGATGGACATTAAGATTACACTGTATTTATATGTGATATATATTATATTTATATTGTCTATATGATTCAATATTTAGAATTTATATAATAGATTTTTTGTTTCAAAAATGGGTAAATGGGATAATTTCATTTGAGAGTGTGCGTACTACCACCCCTTAATGTAATATAACTTGTTCATGTCGTACGTGGAACATATAACGGGTGGATTAACTAATATTAAATATATGATATTATAATTGAATTATAATATAATTATGTATCATCAATTTTTCACACCATTAAACATGAAATAGAAATGAAAGTATTGTTCATGCTTACGTATAGTTTACGATCTCCTTGAACGGTGCATTTCATTTCTTATCTACATATTTTATGTAATATTATAAATAAATATATAAACTGGATATATATGACATATATGATATATAAATCATGAATTTAATTCTATGTATAGTGGAATATTTACCACACGAATAACATGCAATTATAAGAAGTTCATTTTTCACCCAAGTACAAAATATCAACCAAATGACTGTTATTAAGATAAATTATTGAATAATGTTTATAACATGTTAATAAGTGATATAAAAATAATAATAAACATGAAAATGTTACTTAAACAAGTAGGAATGAACTTTTTTATTATTTAAAAGATTAATGAATGAATGGTTCAATTCAGACGCATGTTAAGGGACTTCGTCTCAATCTCCATTCATTGAGGCATATTTTGTTTTATACACCACTTTATTTTATATAGTTTATAAAGACATTTTATTTTTAAATTCATTCATAGGGAATATTTTTCTATGAAGTGTTTTACTAAATGACAAAATGGAATGTTTCCTTTTAACGTATACAGTGGTTACAACTTTTCCGCCACCATGAGTATTATTTGAGCTATAGATTCTTTAACAAACCGTAATGTTTTCAAAAGAAAAATAAATACCATATAATATATTATTTATTATGTTATTGAATATGGGTTTGATATTGGATTTTTAAATTCAATATATTTAAATGATATATTGTGACTAAAATGTGGAAATGTTGTGTTTCCTTTATATTTGTTTTATGTGTTATTAATATATTATGGTTCTTGGGAATTGTTTACATATACAGGTGGTTCCATGATTAACCTACTATGGGTGATCTCTATATATATCTTCAACACATTGGGTAATGTGAAGTAGGTAATCATGAATGTTTCTCCAAATATATTTAGGGAATATACTCTAATGAGTATTCCAAATGTAACTCCCTAGGTAGTTATGAATGTAACAATGTAAGTATGTTATTTATACCACAAGTTACCTTTATGATTTGTGATTTTCATGTGTTATTCATAAATCATGTGATTTCCTAACCTATGTTAACGAGATTATGTTTTTTATGTATTGATGAACTAATTTTTTCTTTCATTGTTTTCTAAACCCTACTGATCTTTTTATGTTCATCTAGTGTTTTGAAAAAAAATTCATAGTTCTTATAGATTTATATTGAAATGAATGGGATCAAGGAAAATCCATGAAGCCTAAAGCATGAGACTAGACATGACACTTTTTTTATGAGTTATTATTTTATGCATAAATATAAACTGAGTAAAAGTGTCTACTTTGTAATATTTTAGATGAAATGTATTAGTTATGGACTAATTATCTAAAAATATAATTCTGAAAATACACTCAATGTGAATTATTCATTTAATTCTAGATTAATTAATGTTTTATTGATGAGTCCTTATAGTTTTTATCATATATAGGTTTAGAAAATTTTTTGAGTTAAAATATTGTAAAATTAATATCCATAAATTATTTTTAATTTATTGTAAGATGGGAATTATATTGCATTTTCAGATTACCATGTTGCTTAATAGAAGATATTTTTGTGTTCATAATTGTTTTTCACAGAGGAAACATGAAAACTATGATGGTATAACATCATAAGGAATAAAAACATCCAAACCAGCAACAAGAAATGTTCAGAATCGGAACTAAACTGTTTGTTGTAGTGATATCACAATTTACTCATGCTATAATTGGTTGTGGTATCAATGCACGATATCAGCAAGATAATCCAAAGAGGAAAATGTTAGTAGTGGAGCATTTCATGAGGCAACATTCCCCATAATTCAGAGGATCATCAAACCCTGTTCAAGATGAAGGCGGTATTAATACATTGGAGAATATTTATGATGTCATGGGGTGTTCAAAAAATCAATAGGATAGTCTTAATTATTAACAACTTGATGAAGATGCCATTTTTTGGTGGTCAATGCTAAAAGTCATCATCGATAGTGACGATATTGATGATCTATTTTAGAATGAATTCAAATATACGTTTCTTGAAATATGTTTTCCTAAGGTGTTTCGTCTTAGGATGGAATCAAAATTCTAGGAATTGAGGTAAGAAGATGACTTAGTGGCTGCTTATGAAGAAAAATTCACTCAACTGGAAAGGTATTCTCCATATCGCACATGAGATAATGATATTAAAATCAATTGTTTTTACTATGGATTAAAGCCAATGTAACCAAGGACATTAACTTCTCATGAGTTCAAAAGTTATGAAAAATTCATTCTATGTGTGGAGAATGAAAAAATGCAGTGTTTTAATGACCAGGTGTTCTTTTTCAAACAATATAATACAAGGTCGAGGTGGAGAACAAAATAGATGACCACTTCAAAAAAATATTTATGTTATGAAAATTAAGATTACAATTTATAAAAATTACGGTAACAATAAAACTAGAGAATAAAATTTGAATTCTTGAACGTGCTACTAATATGGTAAAATGTGACATAAGGCTCATTATTGCACTCAAGAAGATCGGGGTAATTTTGGGAGAAATCTGATTTACTGTTAGTAAAAAGTTTTAAGTGAAATAAAATGAGTCATTAAAGAAATTAGTGTCCGATTAAGATCTCAGCTAAGTGAATGAAACCAGAATACATGTAGAAAGTGGTGGTGAAGTCCGTTGCAACTACTTCAGCTAATGTTTCCCATAAAATAAAGTAGTATCATGTACACTTTTTATTTTTTCATTTTATTCCAATGTGTTGTTTTATTCAAGTTCAACATATTCTTTCATTTCTAAATAGTCTTATATAAAATTAGGAATTTCATCTTAATATATGAATCCTGATGTTAGGTTAAAAATATTTGGTTGAAATTTTGAGACAAAGATTAATTATATGAACCTACATGTCATTTGTGCAGAAAGAATATACCTACAAACCTTATTGTTTTGACTCTTATAGAGTTTGATGTTATTTTCGGTATGGATTGGCTTTTTGTTTATCCTTCTATGATTTAATACATATATAAATAGGTTTATTTTTAGAATGATTTTTAGTTTGTGTGTAATAAAGAACACTTAATATTTATAATATATTAGGTGGATGAAAAACTAGTATAAGATGGATAAGAATGATCTCTTGCACATATTATTGAAAACAATGGAACTATACAGATTAATGATGTGTCGGTGGTAAATGAGTATCTTCATGTTTTTTATAATCAGTTTCTTGGTATAATACCTGATTGTCAAGTTCAATTTACTATTGACTTAGTTCTTGATGCTAAGAAAAATTGAAAACCCCCTTATCGAATGGCTCAAAATGATCTGTTAGATTTAAGGAAGAAACTGCATGAGTTATTAGATAAAGGTTTCATTTGACCTACCAAATCACCATGGGGTGCCCTTGTCTAGTTTTCTAAAAAGAAATATGGTTCAATGAGACTGTATATTGTTTTTAGAGAATTCAATAACATCACAGTTAAGTATAAGGATCATTTGGCTCATATCGAAGATTTTCTTATCAGCTATAGGGAGAATAGATTTTTTCAAACATTAATTTGAGGACAGGGTACCATCTATTGAATGTAAAAGAAGAAGACATTCCGAAGACCATGTATCGTAATACATATGGCCATAATGAATTTTTCATTAAGCCTTTGGTGTTTACCAATGCACCTGGTGTATTCATGGATCATATGAATATAATTTTCTGTGAGTTCATGGATAACATTGTGTTTGTGTTAATTGATGAAATTTTGATTTATTCTAAAAGTATAGTGGACCAATAAATTTCTTCATTTATTGTTTTTGAAACCTTAAAATAAAAGGAATTTTTTGAGAAATTAAAAAATTGTGAGTTTTGGTAACAACAAATTTCATTGATTGGTCAAATTTTTTAGAAAAATTATATAATTGTTGATCCTTATAAAACAAAAGTTGATGAAGAATGAAAAAGGCTCACAAATATGACCATGATCTGTAGTTTTATTAGTTTAGTAGGTCATTACCTGAGGATTTCTCAAAATTATTCATAGTTATCTAGCCCACTGACTATGTAAAATCTATAATGTGTTAAGTTTTTCTGGACAAAAGAATGTGAATAATGCTTTCAAGAATTGAAAAAAAGATTGGTGAATGCTCCAATTTTGGCACTACCATCCATAAATGGTGAGTTTTTTATCTAATACGATGCTTGATTGAAAGGACCTCATTGTTCTCTAATGCATAATTATTAGATAATTTATTGTGTTTCACGTCAGATGAAACCTCATGAGTTAAATTACCCTACACAATATTTTTAATTAGATGCTGTTGTATTTTCTTTAATAATTTGGAAGAATCATTTGTATGGACTAAAATTTGAAATACATAATGACCAAAAAATGTTATAGTATATATTAAATACAATAGAATTAAGCATGAGACTGAAGAGATGGCTTGAATTAATCAAGGACGGTGATTGCATGATCTATTACAATCCAGTAAAAGCAAATAAAGTGGATGATGCATCAAGTCAGTAAAGTAATTCTTCATTAACCATCCTACATTTGGAACTAGATCCATTTGTATTTGATTTAATGAACTTTCGAATAGATGTTATTGGTTCATAAAATTATTCTATTTTGTTTCAGGTGTCTGTGAAATCATCTCTATCAGATAGAATTATGCAAGCACAGAAGAAAGAAAGTTAGTTGCAGTAAATTGTTTAGTTTGTTCATAATGGTCTGTTTCCTGATTTTAACATTGATAATGATTGTTTTTTAGGTTTTATAAGAGATTATGTCTGCCTTGTGTTCCAGAGTTGAAGAAAGTGTCATTATGTGAAGCTTATAGGTCTACTTTTACAGTTCATCCTGGTAGTTCTATGATGTATAGTTGTGTTACGGAGTATTATTGTTGTGATGGAACGAAAAAAGATATTACTATTTTTACTTTGATATGTTCGACATGTCGACAGGTTAAATTATAGAAATAGTTACTAAAAGGGATACTTCAGTCATTACCAGTGCTAGAGTGGAAATTGGAAAATATATCAATGGTCTACATTGTGGGATTATCAAAGAAATCTCAAGGTAATAATGAAATTTGTGTTATTGTTGATCAAATAACTAAATCAACTCATTTCCTTCCTATTCATGATACAGTGTCTCTAGATCAATTTTCTCAGTTGTATGTCAATGAGATAGTCATGTTTTATGGAGTTCCATTATCCACTATTTCTGATCGTGATCCCAGGTTTAATTTTATCTTTTTTAAAGCCATTTAGAAGTCGTTGGGTACTGAATTAAATTTTAGTATAAATTTTCATCCTCAATCAGATGGGATGTTAGAACGTACAATTCAGATGTTAGAGGATATGTTCTGTTCTTATTCAATGGATTAAAAGGGAAGTTGGTAAAAACATCATTCTTTGGTTAAATATTCTTATAATAACATATTTCATTCCCGTAAAAAAATGGATCCATTTGAGGCATTATATGGGATGTGGTGTCGAACTCCATCTTTTTACGTTGGAGTAGCTAAAATGAAGTTGATTGGACCATGATTGGTGGAAGAGATGATAGAAAAATTTTATTTGATTCAGATGAACATTAGAACATTTCAGAGAGGGCATAAATGTTATGTGTAAAATGAGCGGAAGGATCACTCTTATGAGTTAGGAGATCATGTATTTCTTAATTTTTCTCCATGGAAATGTGTGATGTGTTTTGGTAAGATAGGAATGCTGAGTTTGAGGTTCATTTAACCTTATGAAATCTAGGAGAAGATTGGATTTGTTACCTACAGAGTTTCTTTACCTCCATGTTTATCCCAGGTACACAATTTATTTCATGTTTTAATGTTGAGAAAATATATTCCAGATCCATCTCATGTATTGGGCCCAGATTTAGTTCAGATTCAAGAGAATATCTCTTTTTAAGAAACACTAGTCCAGATTCATGACTGTATATGGATAGTGTTTCACAATAAGGTAATTCCTCAGGTAATGGTTTCTTGGAAAAACAATAAGGTTAATGATACAATTTGGGTATCTAAAACTTTTATGAGGGATAAATACAAAAATTAATTTTATATGTTAATAAAACGTGATAGGAAGAACTTTCGAAAAGGGGGAAATATGTAACATCCCAAATAATTAATAATAATACATATTCATATTTAATAAAATTTGTGAATTAAATATTAATTTTAATTTAAAGGGTATTCTATGTTCTATGTCATACCCAATACACAACAATGGGTTTCATTGTAACCGTATGTTGCACGCAATGCTGAGTCATATTGAAAAATAATAATATAACATTATTTTAAATTGTAGTTAACACCAAACATTTTTATAAGCAGAAATTAATATAACTAAATAAATATGATTATACATGTTTTTTAAATGTTTTTACATTTATCTAATAAAATTTAGAGGCTAAAAAAGTGAATAAATCTAATTTTAAGGATAAATATTCAAATATTCTTTAAGAGATCGATTTACCACATTTGGATGAAGAAACATTTTTAAATATATTTTTTATCAGTTTTATATGTTCAATTTGAAAAAATAAAATTATTCATTAGAATAAAAACATCAAAATCTACATTTGGTAAATTTTTTATATTTCTCAGATAAATTATATTTTTAATTGAATAGTGAAAAAGTTCATATTTTAATTCAAAACTACAATTTATTCTAATTTATTTATATTGTTAGATTTTTTTAATTTGTTTTAGTTGGTAATTATATTATATTTTTACCATTTAATCCAATGTTTTTCATCGAAGTAATTTCACATTTATATTTCACATAAATAAGTGTTAATCTTTTGATAGTTATTTTTTCATAAAAACACACAATTGTATTGACAATGAGAATTAATTTTATATTAATTAATTAGACAACAATGTTTTTAATTTTTTAAAATTGAAATCATTTTTGAATTCGGAAAATCATATATAGCCTAGGCTGATTTTTCGGTATTTTTCTAAAAACATTCTATTTTTTGATGAATAGTGAAAACACTAAGTAATAGTAAAATATCAAACTTTTTCTATTAAATAAAATTTTACCACATCAATGAATTAAATTTCAAAAATCTGAAAAACATGGTTGTTATTAGAAATTATAAAGTGGTTCAATCATATAAAAATATTTTTTGGTTAATAGTAACTTTTGACTTTAATTTTCCGTAGTTAAAGGTAAATAGGGTAATTCATGGTAAAAATATTATTATTATATTGTTATATTTACCTGAAATTTGTCATAATCTTATTGGATGATACATATCTGAATATGGGCATCCTTGGAAAGGTTTTCTGAATCCATTGAGCTACTTAACTATGATAATAAAACTTTATATTAATTAATTTAAAGTAATGACCAAAATGACATAAACATATATATTTTAGTAAATAAATTTTTACATGTGGTTATATAAATTTCCCCTTCAAATATAAATATTAATTTTAAATCTAAAATGATTTCCTACATCATTGATGTCTTTATATAATTTTTAGACACTATATAAAAAAATTATTTATGACACAATAATGATGATGTGTTTATCTCAATTATGATTGATTTTTATAAATACAATTTTAATGAATAAAAAATATCATATACCCCATGAATTATTATTGAATGATTTAATTTAGAAAATGAGTCATCTTATCTTAAACATTAATAAGTTTTCGTCATTTATAAACTGAAATTCATTATATAATAAAATAATATTTTTAAACATTCCTAAAGAGCATCTCCCCCCTTCAAAAAGCCCTCACCTCTAACCCATTAGTAACACCTCTTGATCCCCTTGGATCATCCAAAATCTACCCAAATAATCTATCATGATCGATCTATTCCATCTATAATCCATACCATTGGTAGAAAGAACTTCATGAAATCCTTTTGGTTCAATCAAATTGGGTTACCCGATTTAAAGGTTACATTTTCTATTAAGTTCTTTTCAATTATTTTACTTCTCTAACCCACTAACTTCTTTTTATTCATTTATTTTATAATGAAACTGGTATCCAAAATATAATACTTTTTTATGATATGAATTCAAACTACACTTAAACACACCTCCATCTAATTGTTAAAAAACAAAATGTTTCTTTTGATGGTGAACTACTGCCTCACGAAACAATGATTCTTCAGTCTTCACTTACCACATCTTACTATTGTCATAATGATGGAACGGTATTTATATGTTATATATATTATATTTATATTGTCTATATGCTTCTTCATTTTTAATTTATATAACAGCTTTTGGGTTTCCATAATGGGTAAACACGATAATTTCATTTGAAGATGTGCATACTACAGCCCCCTCAAAGTGATATGACTCATTCATTTCATACATAGAAAGTATAAAGTATGGAGTTACTGAAATTATATATATGATATTATACATTAATTATTATATTACTATGTATCATTATGTTTTCTTTCAATTAAATATAAAATAGAAATGAATGTACCGTTTATTTGTACGTACGACTTAACGTCTCCATGAATGGTGCATTTCATTTATTATCTCCAAATGTAATCTACTATTATAAATACAAATATTTACTTGATATATATGACATATATGATATCTAAATAATGAATATCATTCTGGATGTAATGGACCTTTGACCACAAGAACAACTTGTAATTATAAGAAGTTCATTTTTGACTCGACAATCAAAAATCGACAAAATGACCATTATTAACATAAATTATTTATTAATGTTAATAAAAATGTAATAAGTGATATTAAATTAATAATAAAGTTTAAATGGGTTCTTTTTTAAGTATTAATTAACTTTATATTATTATTCAAGAGATAAAGAAATGAACATTTCATATCAGACATGAGGCAAGGGACTTCGTCTCAATCTCATTTTATTGAGACATATTTGGTTTTATTCATTAAATTATCTTATATAGTCTATAAACACATTTGAATTTTCATTACATTCAAATGATATATTTTCCGATGATGCTTATTGATAAATGAAAAAAACGAATGTTTCTTTTTAACGTATGCAGTGATAACAACCTTATAGACTCCACGAGTATTAGTTGACTTATAAATTTCATAACAAGAATTAATGTTTATAAAAGGAAAATAAATACCATATACCCTTTTACATATTTTGGTACTGAAAATTGTTATTAAAATGGGTTTTTATCTATATATTTATATGATATATTGTGATTGAAATGTGGAAATTTTATCTATCCTTTATGTTTGTTTATATGTAATGAATATGTTATGATTTGTGGTAATTTTTTACTTATTTGGTTGGTTCCATGATAAAACTACTGTGGGTGAGCCTGAGATAGCTCTCTAATTAATTGGGTAACATGACAGAGGTAAATGAGAATGTTTTTACTGAGATATTTATGGAATATACCGTGATTTGTATACCAAATGTAACTCTATACATAGATATTAAAGCTAAAACGTAAGTATATTATAGATTCCACGAGTTATATTTATTATTTGTGATTAATATGTGTTATTCATAAATCATATGATTTCATTAGGTATATTAAAAATCTTATGTCATGTATGCAATGATGAAAAAATGTTTTCTTTCTTTGTTTTATATCCCTTTCTGATCTATTTATGATCAACCCATGTTTTTAATTTTTTTTTTCACAGGAAATAAATATTAATAGGGTCAAGGATAAGATCATGGAAAAGTAATTCTGTTTAAAGAATGAAACTAGACATGAATCTATTTTATAGGTGTTTCTTTTATGAAAAAATTTAAACAGAGTAGAAGTGTCTATGTTGTAATTTTTGAGATGTAATGTAATTATTATGGCCTAATTCTCTAAAACTCTAAATGTGAAAAGATCATTAATGTGAATTATTCATTTATTTCTAGATTATGTGATGTTTTATGGGTGGGTCCTTATATTTAGTGTATGTTTATAGGAATGATATGGATTATTAAATATATTTTTTAATAGTTTTCCATGTGTCATGAAATAAATATTGACTACTCAAAAGACATGAACCAAAAGCAAATCATGAGAATAATACATGAATGAATAAATTAGTTATAATAAATATATATTATTTTTCATTTGAGTTATTATATTACATTATTATCATTTATATGTAGAAATAGATTTACTCATTATGTTATGGAAACAAAATCATCCCCTAGAATAATCTTAAGGACAAGGAACTAGGACCATGTCTATCATAGTGATCATGTAACTGGGATCAGAAATAATATTTTGAACATGTAACTAGTATCAAAAATATCATTGTGAACATGTAATAAGGTTTTCGTATAAATTAATGGACTTGAAACTGGCTCAATGCAAAAAAATGTGAACATGTAATTTGGTAACGCCTAAAATATTCAAAACATAATAATGTATATTCATATTATTGTGAGCATGGAATTGGGATCATAAATAAACTTATTGTCTTGAAATGGGGCCCTCACATAACATTTTTTAAATATAAACATGTTCACACATAACAGCGTGAACACGTAATAAGGACCACTCATGAATTTCTAAACAACTAATCAAGTTTAATCGTAAACTTATAGACATTACTATAGGTAAATATCTATCATATTAAACATGTATTTATGTTCACACATATCATTGTGAATAGTTAATCAGTTCATCCATAAAAAATTTATTAATGATTCATCCATCATTAACCAATGAATTTTATGGAGAAACAGGACACACCTGTTACAAAATAAAATCATATATTCATGGTCCATAACAGAATAAAACATGCATCATTTCATGACCAATAAAAATTGAAGGGTTTCATAAACATTATATCTTAACCCATGTAATGAAATAGGGATTAGGAACATTTAATCAAATAATATCTAATAGAAAATATATAGTATTTAGTAATATTTATACTAAAATAAACCATGATATGAATCAGGTTTCATAATCATTTATCATGGTACAAACCATTCATGAGAAATCAGTTTCCTAATAATTTATCATGGTATAATACATTAAGTATTAAAATGTTTCACAATCATCAAGCCATCAAAATAATAGACCCTTAAAAAACTAAAATGAATGGTCTCATTTAGTCATATACCTTGTAATTCAATTATTACCTCCAAGGACGTAATTTTAGAAGGAAAATAATATTTAAATATATTTTAAAAATATTTCATATGGAAAAAATATTTCATTATGAAAAAAACTCTAAAAAACCAATCCATTTCAAAACATTTTTCATTGAAAACATTAAATCATATTAAAAAAATTTCATTGAAAATTAACATAAAATCTATTTTTAAAACCATTTCATTGAAAATAATTTAAAAATATATAAATGATGCTTGAAGACCATAAAAAACTAAATTCCATCTTCCTTGAAAATTATGTTAAAATATCATTATGAAATCATTTTTTAAAATTATTTTTGTTATTCGTTGCAAGTGTCTCAAGGAATGTAAATTATGAAAAAACTAATTTTCCGATATGGTAACTTTTCAAACAGAAAATATATAAAAGATAGATCATAAAATAGATATTTAAGAACAAAAAAATGTACAGAAAAAAATCACAAAATATATTCATGTTTAATATATAACTATCAAATTATTTGAGTGATGAATAAAGATAAAATCCCATAGAATTAATAGTGATACTTGAAATGAATATAATAGATGTCTCCACACATATTATTATCATTCAAACCTCATATAAAAGAAATATTAAATTATTATAAATATTTTACAAAATAATATTCTTATATGTAATACTATATATGGTTTATTATGATTTAATTTTAACCACTTTTTAACAAATACAAGTTAAGACATTTCAGCTGGTAATATCTATTTTTTCGTATGTGATTAAATTTGTTAATTTTTCCCACTAACATATATCATAATTTGAAGAATGTAAAACCTACTATAAATATCATTTATATATAGTCTATATGTATTTATAATAATCAATATTGTATTGAAATATGAAATGGAATAAATAGTTCTCTAAGATGTTATGTCATACATAAGTTTGACTATAATTTCCCCCTCATTAACATATTAAAAGAAAAATAGTTAATGAAATTTATATAATATCCTTATAGATTCATTATTATTTCATATATATCATTTTATAGAACTAAAACTATCTTCATTACATTCTGTGTATTATGTGAATGAATATAGTCGCTTTGAAAAGGCGATATCCCACACATCTAGTGGTAAATTATTTATATTTACACAACTTGGAAGGAATGAAGTTATGTTTCCTATACCAATAAAATAATTATAAATATAATAAATATATAATATATTTCATATATAAATATAGTTTCCATCATAATTCCAATCCATTATAGGTGTTAGTGAAAAACAGAACAACATCCTTTCAAATGGAGGTAGTTCAACGTACACAGCAATGATAATTTTTCTACCCATTAAATAGAAGTTCATGTAATTTTAGCTCAAAAAAGTATCACAAAAACATATATATGTTTATTGAGGTAACTATTAATATTATTTTATTCATTGAATTATATAAATTCATGTAGTGGAGAATGATTATAAATGAAATGATGTTGATGTATGATGTTGCCTCATCTTTTGTTAATAAATTTTGGATTGCGCCAAAGGGATTCCTTGTTTGGATTCCACCTTGTAGAAGATTCAATGATGGACGAAGGTTTTTGTGGTGTTAATGCGGTCAGTCATGGCCAAAAATATGTTTCTTGATATTTTTAAATAAGGGGGATTGTTGGTGGCCTTTTATAAGGGATCGAGGGGATACATGTGGAAATTTTTAAAACAATGTAGGTCTACACACTTTGTTCCATAAAAATTCATTTAAAACATATCAAACACAATTATTAAAGGATTGTTTTTGAAATTGGACTATTAATTGGGTTTCTAAAAATATTATCGGTTTTTCACCTAAATATTATGGTTTAGTCCTTTTTTATTCTTATTCTAACCTTATTCAATGTAAAAATATTAATCACATTCACTAATATTTTTCGTTAAAATATAAGATTATCTTATTATAATTTAATTATTATAGTGATTATAAACTTTTACTTCCATTTTTTATTATTTATTTCAAAGAAGTAGAAAAATTTAGTTTAATCTTAATCCCATTGATGTGTCGAGAATGCAGGTTTTTAAATTGAGAATATCCAAATGATTATTTAGAATTTATAACTAATGTAAATATAAAAAGGATCCCAATTACTTAAATTTTATTCATTGATGATTAATTAATCTACATTTACTCTAAAACCTACACAATATACAATTTACCTCTATAAAGTTTTTTGAATAAAATGCATATTTGAATTAAAATTTAGTACATTCATTATTCATTGAAAATTGATGTTTCATTGAAAAAAATACAAAACAATAAATATATAAAAATTTAGAAATTATAAATTAAATTTTTTTTTATTAATTTATATTTATTATATTTTATAATATTGATTTTATTAATTTTCACAAAACGAAATAAAATTTAATTCATTACATAATTTAGTATTTTCAATCATATATAAACATACATAAGAATGTTTGATTATTATCAAAATGATTTTTTATCTAAAACTATTATATATAACATTTTATATTTAATTTTTAATATTACTATTACTATTGTAATGTATATTTTATATCTATCTCGTTTAAAATAATTATAATAATAAAAATATATTTTTTGTTAACCCGATAATTTGTGCAATGCCATCCAAGATGATGGTGCATGTAATGAAATATTATTTTTGTGTTGAATATAATGATTCTTTGAATTGTATTATCATGAAATTCCAATAAATAAATAAAATTATTTTTTTCTCGTTAAAGAGGATCACAAATACTTAGGGTGTTTCATTTCCCCCCCTAAAAAATGAATATCCCAACGGAAATCTTCTAGGTTAATAAAATGTTAATATTTGATTGTTCAATCAATGAATCCGATAATTTAAAAATAATTTCTAAAACAGACTTGAAAAAAATGAAAATATAAAAACATAATGGTTACCCAATGAAATAGATAACTAGGTCCCCACATAGAATATCATTGGTGTTATCTGAAGAAACAATCATGGAAATGAAATATAACCATCATATTTTGATGGATAATGATAGAGAATGTCATTATTTTATTGTTAAAAATCACAAATCCATAAATATGCAAAAATATAAGTATATGTTTTATTCATTATATATAATTTTATTAGGATTACATTTTCATTTTAAATATCATTTCCCTATAGTTGAATAAATTTCATGATAATATATACATACATGATTCTGGGCAATATCATCCTTTGTTATCCCTTGAGCAATTTACAACACACTGATTTAAACAAAAATAATGTTTTGTATTTCATTCTTTAAGAACTAGAAGATCAATATATCCATGATAATCTATACCATATGCCTACAATTTCTATCAACATTATGTTTTCCAATCATGATATCCAATACGCATAAATCATCATTTAGTGAGATAATACATTAATTTCTATGATATCACCTGGTGTTTAAATTATAATTTATATAATTGGTAATATTTATAAACCGTTCTAAATATGATAATCCAAAACATTATAAATAAGGCCATTAAGAATAATTGTATCGATCCCCTATACAACACAATATAGCTATTAGTAGTCACATTCTAAACATGCCAATACCCTCTAAATATATTCTCTTAAAACATTTTAATAACCAAAATTAATGCAAATCATTTTGTAAAATATTCGTTATTACTTTTTCCTAATATAACTATTTATATTTCATAAATTGAATAATTTGTAAACATCGTCTATGACAGCAGAATGAAATTTGTCAAAATATATTGTATCTGTTCTATGGGCGTAAATTCTATCAAATTTACTCTATCAAAATTAGTCATATACTTATCCCTTAGAAACAAAATTTTATAAACATACTGAACTTTAAAAGAATAAATTACCTTATATAAAATTATAACTCTTCTATTAAATAACATTTCTATGTCTTCATCACCTTTAAACATAACCTTTTTAATATATAATAAAAACCTCTACAACAAATAATTAAATATTTCACTATTTATATAATAAAATATTTGAATCAAAAAAAAAATTCATTCATCCATAATTATTCTTAGTCCATTAGACGCGATTCATCATATTAGACTATAATACACATCTTATAGAATATGAAATATAAAACATGTCTTATGGTTTCACAAACTCAATCTAAAAATGCTTCAAATGTTTAATATTAGTGATACTGGAATAACATGATATAACATTAACTTGTCATTTCGAGACTCATTATCTTTAGTATTATAACCAATACATGTGAATCATTCTAATTATCTTATGGATAATTATACTAATTAAAAAATTCTTCATTCCCAAACATCTAAATCATGGAAAATTAATCTTGTGATAGTTTAATTATGTTCGAGCTACTGACAGGAACAAGAAAGAAAATGATGAGGAAAACATATCTTTGAAAAAAATGAAAAAAATAAATGATTTATAAATTATGAAGCATTCCATAATGAATGAATCTATTGGTTTATCCAATGTTTTTCTTAACCATTATATTTTTAATATCTTCATCATGTTTCATGAAGATGATTTGAATACCCAATGTGTATCCTATAGGAGTGTCAAATTAGGTGCACTTTATGCCACATTTTCATATACCAGGTTGTGATTGAGTTAGGCCTGTATCACCGTGTTAGAGTTATTACTCATCGGTACATCTATGACAAATTCATGTCCACTTATATTATCTACATGGTGTTTTATTTAATGGAAATCGAACTCTCTATCAATTAAGAAAATTCTAGGAAATTTTCTTAAATGTTAACTCGTCATTATCCTTATCCGTATAGACATACATGGACATGTACCTAAAAATATCATAGGAGATATCCCAAAATTTTTATCATACTACTATGTAATGGTTAATAAATCATTTTCTGTAATACAAACTATAACAAAACAAACATAATGTAAATTGATATTATATAAATTATCCAGAATACTTAAAACAATATAAAAATGAATTCCCCATAACTGTATTAGATTATTGGATTCAGAAACATGGAAACATAAACACTTATACATGAGTGAGATACAAAATAACAAATTAGGATATTTAATAATATCACCCCTCATAGTAATATCATACATAATATATTGATTTATATCATTGGAAAATGAATCAAATAAAGTGGTGATTTCAATTGCTCAGTACGAGTAACATGAGAGATACATAATAATTATCATGAATATAAGGGTATAATAACCTAATCATATCATTGTAGTATTATACCCATACTATCCAAGATCATATAAAAGAGTCATAGAAAAATATTTCCATTTAAAAATATATCATTCACAAGGGAATCAAGAGAAAGAATTATGAAAGCATAAATGGGGAATAAGATATATAATTTGTGGAATTTTAATTAAATTATAACTTAGTGGACAAGTATATGTAAAAAAATCATCCATCATTATATTAATTACATGAAATTAGTCCCTCTCATAATTTTGTGGACATGTATATAGGTCCGTATATAACATTGTGAAAAACTAATCAGTTTCACACATAACAATGTGAACATATAATCAGGATGAGAAGTAAAATTTTGGAAATGGAATTATCTAAATTCATAACATGGTGATCATGTAATCAGGTTCACATATAAGATTGTGAACATGTAATAATGGACACTGATAACATAGTGAACTCATAATCATGTTCACATAAGAACACATTTACCAATAACTATGTCAATACATTACATTGTGAACATGTTATAATGATCACACATAACAATCTGAAAACATATTAAGGATCACTCATAACATTGTGATTGTGTAATATGGTTAACACATAAACTTCTGGATATGAAACCAGATCAATGAATAACAAATTTAACATATAATCAGGTTCACACATACCATTATTACCATGTTATCAGGTTCACACAAAACATATATACTTATGACTCGTACATCCTTACACAGTTCATTAGAGGGAGATATATGTCCCACCCAACATATAATAAAATAATAGATTTGTGTTCCATAAAATAATAAAACATTCATATATCATAACCCATTAAAATATATTGGTTTCACAAGAATCATATCATAAACCATGAAATGAAATGAGTTTTATAAAAATTTTATCATAAAATATAACCAAGTATTTCCTAATATATGGAAAATAAATTTGAAATAACCTTTTAAAATATATCATGAGGAAAAAATTATTTCTTATTTATAAAAAATCATTAAAAATATAAAGCCTTTTTTATAAAATTTCATTCCATTAATAATATAGAAGATCAATGTATTTTTTAAAACCATTTCATTGAATATGAATCTTGAATGTGTTTTTGAAACCCATATAACTGAAAAATCATTAAAAAATATAAAGTAATATTAAATTCCTAAAAAATTAGATATCATTTTTCCCTGATAATGAAATTAAATTTTCATTATTTGACACATATTCTAAATCATTGATTTTGAATTTCATGACATGTTCCTCAATGAAAGAAAATTTATACAACACTACATTAATGATTTGGTATGTTTTGAAACGTAATCCCCATGAAAGAGTAGTCATCAAATGGATATATAATTGACAATAAATTTATGTATTACAAAAAAAAGAATTTATTCCTAGGATTTATTTACACCATAGAAAATAATTTTTTTTATTAAGGAATAAATCAGAAATAAATAAAAGTGAGTCTACAAATACACATACCTTATTTCATGACTCATTTATTACTCTTAAAAAAATCTTATATAATAAATAATTGATCATTATAAATCTAAAATAGAACAATATTCAAATATCTAATACTATATATGTTTTGATTATGGCATTATATTACCCTCTTATTAACAATTTTAAATTAATTTTTTCATCAGTTAATATTTGATTTTTTGTTATTTCATGTGTCTGAATTTGTTATATTTTGGGTTATAATATTTATATCAGGTTCTAAATAATGTAAAAATGGTATAAATATCATTTATATTAAGTGTATATGTGTTTATAATAATTAATAGAATATATTCATATGAAATGGAAAACACCGTTCCTAGATATGGTAGGTCGTACATACATGAGAATGATGATTCTAATTTATTATAAACATTAATGAAATGATGTAAATGAAATATATATAAAATGGTAAAATTATAATTATTATTTATTATATTTAATATAAGTTAACTAAAACCAACATTCATGCATTCTATGTATTTTGTGAACGAATCACATAAATTTTAGGAGGTGGTAGTCTATACTCCCAAAAAAATTGACTTAAATACACAAAATGGAATGCACATAGGTATGTGATATATAATAATTCTAGAAGGATTATTAAATTATATAAATAATTTATACAATATAAATTATACACTCTATCATTATATCCACCCATGAGATGTGGTAATGGAAAAGTGGAAAATATCATTTCAGGAGGTGGTAGATCACAATTGAAAAGAATGTATGTTTTTTAACCATTATATGGAACTTCTTGTATGTATAGGTTCAACACTGCCTATAAAAATATCTCAGTATATTGATGATACTGGGGGGTTTATGCATGTATTGAATAATAAGTATATGTGTAATTTAGTAAGGAAATTTAATATATATTTTCCAAACATAAGTGTGTTGAGTGGTTCAAAGAATGGTGAGAGGTGGTGTCCAATTATAAGGAAGGGAGAGGAAACACTTAGAATTCTTGAAAACAAGTTAGGTGTGGCCACAATATTTCCTAAGAAATCCATAATACCCAAAAAATTCAATAATGGAATATTTATATAAGAAATATTTCTATAAAATGGTTTTTAGAGAAGTGTATAGGTCGTTGTTACCTTAAATTTATGGTTTAGTCCATTGATAAGATTATTTTAACCCTAATAATATTAATTAATTTTAATCAATTTCACTATTTTCATTGGTACACAAATATGTTGATATTATTATACCATAAATATTATAATTATTACAACCATTGATGTAAATTATCTAAATTTATATTAAAAATGTGAAAACGTAGGTATAATCTTAATCCAGTAGATGTGAAAATAAATAAGGGTTTAAAAGTGAAAATGTTCAAATTTTCATTACTATTTTATATATAAATTGAAAATAAAAATGATTCTTAGGAATAACACTGGATTAATATACGTATAATTGATATATTTTTTTACATCAAACCTACCATAATATGTAATTTAACTATATACATTAATAATATAACAAAATATATTTGAAATATATTTGAAATATATTTTTTATTATTTTTTTTCATAAATAATTATATTTATCAAAAAACAAAAATTAAGCCTAAGAAAAATTTTCAATTAGGAATTTAATATTGAAGTTTATTTTCAAAATTTAAAATTATAAATTCGTATATAAATAATTTCAATACTGCTTAAATAAGGACATAAATAGTAATTTTAACAAAATTGTATTTTCAAACATATAATGTCATTGAAAAAAATCATTATTTCATTATACATATAATTTATTTATATAAAACCATTATAAATAATATTTAAAAGTAATTTTTTAATATTCTAGTTACTATGTTCATTTTTTAGGATATAACTCTCTCTATTAAATACTTATAACAATAAAATGAAGTTTTTTAGAAACTCAATGTTGCGTGTAAAGGAAAACAAGTTGGTGTTTTCTGTAACAAAAAAATTATCCTGTTATAAGAAATAATGAATTGTTTACATAGTGTAGTGTAATATTCCTACAATTAATGAACTATAATTCACCAAAATAATCATTTGAAAAACTGATTCTTTTATAATAGTGGCCCATATATATGATGACTATTATTCAGATAATGATATAAAAGTTTCACTTTATCCCAAAGAGGAAGTTCCTAAAACTGAATCATCACAGATCAGATGTGGACAATTGTTATTTTCCAGTAGAGTTTTAGTATGTTGATCATATTTATCAGGTTTGAAAATAGTTTCGACCCAATTATTTGGGCGGAAAAGATATGTTTTCACTATGGGTTTTTATCCCCTATGAGACTGTGTAGTATCTTTGAAATGTAAATTATCAATTAGAATTATTTTCATGTATAACATTGATCATGTATTTTCATCATGTTTCCATCATGATGATGTATCAACCATATCCTTTCCGTGTGACCAAATAAGAATTTGTTCATCTTGAGCAAGACAACATTATGGTTGATAAACAACATCAGATTAATAAATTTTAAGGGAGGTTACTACATGTGTTACATTTACCATTTTCATTGTACTACTATAGTATGGACTAGATATCCAAAAAATGAAAGATTAGGGTTGTCTATGAGGCAGTAGTAACCATATCATGTTTCTTATTTAGGATCATGAAGACTATAATGGTATAGTGAAGATATTTTTTTATAGAAATTGTAATATCACATTAGAGTTATTTGGGTAATTCATGACTCTCATCTATACTCCCATTTTGATTGTGTTTATTTCACGTTATATAACAATAAAGGAAATTTTAAAGGTATACGACCTAATGTACATAGATGACTGTTTTTTTAGAAATCATGGAGTGTCTATTAAAATTTTCATGGTTTTTATATGGTTTTCCTTAGATTTGGTAAGAATCAGGATTTCTTCATGGATTAATAATTGAATATAGAATGTTTATTTCAATTTAGACACATTAATGTCCTGAACTACATACATGAAGTTACTCCTTTATAGGGTATATGGTTAGAGTACATATTCAAGAATTAAACATGATGTCTTATGGAAACTTTTCACAAATTTAATTATTCAATTAGTAATAATTGATCATGTGGAAACAATTCAATGTATTTATATATCCCAGAATTCATTCCCTAAAGGTAATTCATTATGTTAATTACTTATAACCAATTGTTTTTTTCATTCATAGTATATAACTCTTCTCCAACTAAGCTGTCAAAATCCCTCATGAAGTAAATGGTGAGTCTCGGTGATTTCATGTATCTTCATCCTTAGGATATCTATTCTTGGAGTGATATATCACCACATTTTTTGGTTTTAATCCCTCGGGTATTTTAAATCTCAGTCTCATTGTTTATTTATTTATTGATATTTCTTTTGATGTAGAGTGTTCTTTGTTTTTACATGGTTTAGTAACAAGTATTTTATATTGATAGGTCCTTTTCAATTTTCCCTTCCATGTTTCCTTTCTAAGGACAATCATATTGTATCCAATTTATATTTTCAATGGATATTATGAATCTTTCATTCCTAATATAGGATTATATATACTAATGATTCTATGATAAAGATCTCTACTCTAGTGAAATCAGATTTGAAATATTATTAATAAAAAGTAAATAGAAAATAGTTAAATTAAACAGGATATTACCATCATGGGAGAGATCCACCCCTCTATATCATCTTACACTAAATAATCTCAATATTCAGGTTTTTTTATGGTAAAAAACATAATTTCTTCAATGATTACTCTCTTTGAAAATACATCCACCAGATGGTTGCCTTTAATATATAAATGTTTCATGATAAAATTTATTTGGGTGTCAAACTAGAAGCAATAAATATAATTTGGTAAAATTGTGAATGGGTCACTCCTTGTTCTATCTTTTAGTGCAATGACCATGTTTTCATAATCTGATTCAATCCATAGGGTGGTAATTTTTTTGGAAATAATTTTCTACTGAAAACATCATCACCTAGAACTCAGCATCATTTATAGCTCCAATACCAATATAATGATGGAAACAAACTACGAAAAATCCATGATATGTTCAAAAAATACATCCAAAACCAAAAGGCCATGGTGCTCTGTAGGCCATTCCATCGATATTAGCATCATTACAAGACTACATTTGGACAATCCACCTCACTAATTGGAGGTCACGTGGAATTCATGGTCTATATGAAACACCAAAAAATCTAAACGTGTTCAGGTCACTTATGGTTCTCCGAATCACCCCCACATGCACCATTGCAACAACATATACATATTTATTAAATGTACATTGTTTCATCATGAATAATATGAGAATGTTCATTAAGCAATCTACCATTTGATTCTCTACATAATAAATAAATTATAGAGGTTGTAGCTTCCAACCGAAATTTTTGAATATGTACAGTTCTTCTAGTTATGCTAATGTAATCATCTGATACTATAATTTGATACATGAATTCATGACAAATATGAAAAATTATCCTACATATATCAAAATCTTCCTTGCATAATTTCATCTCAAAAAGGGTTTTTTGGAATATTACTCGCTATTTAAATATAAATGATAGTCCAAGACATAACTATTTTCATATTTAATCATTTGATCATGTGTTGGAAACCAATTTTTTAAAATTCTATTACGAATGGTATATATTAGAGTCTAGATTATGGGTATCATAAAATTGAATAGCATTGATGGTATCATGATGGATTTTTTTGTTTCAATAATTTATTAGTCCTTAACATTGATTATATCATTGCTACTTAGATTCCAGATCAGTGTCTCAATATTCAAGAAATGATGCTTCTGGATTTCCACCAAATCCTAAGATGGAAAAAATTAACACTTTTGTGTTATGAAATGATATATACTATATTTAATTGTTATTTTGTATGAGGTATTTTCACTTTATATGTGAGTGGTCAGTCAATCCAATATAAGATCTTATATTTTATTTCAAACTGATTGCTGACCATCCAATTACTTTTCTACCAGATATCATGGAAAGAGTGCCTTATCGAGGGCATGATCAATGATCCACAGTAATATGAAAAACCATGTAAAATCATTGTAATATACATTTTTGATAAAATGTAAAAAATGGATCATTATTAGATGTATGATTACATTTGAATTATCCAAAATGATAATCATTGATTATTTTATGATCCATGATTCCATGACCCCATTGTCCATATTATTTATACAATACTTCAATGAAACAATTACCAATACTATTTCATGGATAGACCTAGTCCTGATAAAATTCTCGACCATACATTGAATATCTTTGATTAGGATTCCATGCCACTAATATATAGGGAATGAATACACAAATTTATAAGTAATTACCCTATTTACATGTCACACACTCGTAGCCTAGAAAGTATATTTATCTTTCCATCTAGATATTTTATAGATAACATAAGATATTTATCATTTAATTGATATACTAATCACATTTTCCGAATAAATGGAACTCCGAGGTAGGTGATTGGGAGAGAATACCTACTCAACTGAAGCCTACTACTAAACGTATTTTCTACCATAAATATCACTTCACCCAAAATAAATAAGGAAATTATCTATTAAATAATATACACACCAACTTCCTAAAAATAATATAACAAATCAATATTGTAATATATTTTCCTTTTTGATGATTTCTCAAATAATAGGATTTAATCTACAAATAATAGATGTGTTGGAGTGACTTCGACCATCTTATCCTTCATTTAATTTTAAAGACCCATCAGAGCTAGGTTATTAATACATATGCTTATATAATATCTAGTATGGGAAAAGAGAATCTCGGATAGATGATCAATGTACATTACACACATAGTAAATTGAAAAAAACGCTGGGGTCCTATTGATTAAAATGGACCTCCTTTCGTATGATAAAATAGATCTTATCAATATAACAAAGTTAATTGAGATGCCATATCTCCTAATAATCATATGATGAAATATCCTTTTTAGGGTGTCAAAATAAATGTATATATCAAATTTTTTATGAAATTATATTTTCTTATAAATCTATCATCATTAGTATCACGCTCTTGGAGATTGTAAATAATAAATTATATGTGAATATTCCTACAAAAAGTCTTACTAATTTGATATAATGTGTTATATAATTATTTTTCTCATAATAAATATTATAATATTGATAATCAAAATTGGGACTGATTTTAAACTGTAAATTGGTCTAGTGTTAGTAATATCACTTGCATTCTAATTCATAATAATCAAATAAATAATGAAATAATATACTCTATAATATTTTCATGAATGAATAAATGAATCCCATAATTAATTACCCATGTCATCCTATTAATGGTCCCTGTAAAATGTGAATTATTTATTTTTGAAACCATATTTTCCAATAGAAAATCTAGTGTTGATAGAAAATTTGTATTTCTAGATTTCATCTTTTTCTTATCAAGTGAACTTGATTCAGTTCTATTGATATACATTGTAGGAAAAGATGTTGTCCTTAATAATTTAGGTGATTTACATCCCATCATCTGCATATGGAAAGCTGAATTAATCAAACATAGTCTTTGAGGAATAATTATCAAATATTAATGCATTTCCATTAATCCAAATAACATTATTATTTTTCATTATCTCACTTTTCCCTATAAATTATATGATTTTTTTTGAGATTTTATACACTTATTTTATCACTTTCACATGATGTTTTTTATTATATATCCTTTCCAAAATGGTTTTAGGTCATCCATATTTGAGTGGACTGTCAATTACACAATATAGGTGATAATTGTGTTCTGATCTCTATTGTGAATAATTAAACATTGTATTTTGTCAACCATAAATTCAGTTTAAATCCTTGAGAATGATTTTTTACTCCATTATTTTAGGAGCCTCTTAGAATGATTTAATTAATCAACAAATTTATTATGTGTGATTCATAATGAAAAATATCACTAGTATCCAATATAATTTCCCTTGAACTAGGAATGTAAATCCATCCATTTTTTAAATATATACAGAGAAGGGATAAACATTTCCTATCGGATAACTCAAAAATTATGGGTTTGTGGTATGAATGATGTTTTAGAAGGTTTTATCTGGATTATCCCTTTTCCACACTCATATAATTCATTTTAACAATGAATATATCATGTTTTAATGATCAATTCCAATTCATTGTGTACCATCTATAATTATAATCATACCCATCAATAAGAACCTCTAGTAGGTTTCATTGAATAATACAAGTTGAAAAATCATTAGCTACTATCCAATTAAAATTTAATATAGTTTTTTATTCATGTTTCAATAATTTCATGAAATCAACTATAATCCCCCACTAATCAACCACATTTCTAGAGAATTATTCTATCTATGTACAAATATCTATTCAATTGAAATGTTATATAGATGAATACACAATACAATTTTGAATATAATGAGATAAAAAATTTAAAATAATAGTAATTCAATGATATTCCTAATTACAAGTGGTAATTTGAAAAAATTGATATTTATGAATTCATAAGTGATTTAGGATGTAATTACGAACTTTATGAGATATAAAACAACACCCTATATATTCTCAATTCATTGAATTATAGTTCTAATCAACATTTTCTGTTTTTATATTCGAATTATCATTAGTTTGATGTCCATAATAAAATGCATATGTAATTTCGTCATTAGTGGATTCTTTAGAATGTGAATGTTCCAATTAAAGAGATTTATTGATTGAGGTCCATGACGCACATCGAATTTCCTCGATACATTTCTATCATTTTATAGAATTTCCCTTTCATTATTTATACTTTATTCATCCCATCCATTTTCATTTCTGATCATTCCATAAATAATTTTCCCTCTATCATGTTTTGATAATCAGTATTGTACTAATAGTGATGTTAGACTTCAGACTCATTTTCCCAAAACATACACTCAATTGTAATAGAGTGTTTTTTGGATTTCTTGTATCTAGTATATATAAATTGTGTGAAATTCCATCTAGACGTCATAGAGGGAAAAACCTACAAGATGGAATCCCACATAGTACTATTTATAGAATAATTAGATGGTAGAGGTCCATATTTTCCAACAATAAATGTGTTTTTTACCTGGGTGGTTCTTATTGTATCCATCAATTCCAAAGGTTTCCATGTCACTAATTTTTATCAGTAGTCGAGACCCTTCTGCTATCATAGTCTTAGGATTTTCCCTTAAGAAATGTCAATATCCCAATGTATTACATTAAAATTTGACCATTGAAATCCATTTTGTTCATGTATTACACACATCTATCACATAGATGGGTATTTGACATGCCTAAATATTCATTATAAGATTAGTTGTATAGACATTCCAATTCAGTAATTGAGGACCCACCCCTGTCATAACCCTCAGGATTCTATCATGAGATACGGCCATAATAGTTTTTTTACCTTGATTGAGAAGTAAAAATTGATGTGATTTATGAATCATCATATAATTTTTCAAGTAATATTTCTATATCCATTTAATTCAAAGATTCATTCTCTATATACATGTGTTGGTTATTCTTTTCAAGACGAATCGTTAATTCCATTACAATATCACTTGTCATAGTGGAAAACATCCTAGAGTGATGAATACTATCTTCTATAGGGGATGTATCCATTAAAACCATAGGTTGTTTCAATATCATGTATTTCACATCCATGGATTTTTTAATATTCATTTTCATATACATAGAATATAGAGATCATTATCCATGTGTTTTATGGACATCTGACAAATGAATAAATGTTATTCACTTTTGTTAATAATTTGAATTTATTAACAAAACCATTTTAGATAAATATATTATTAATTTAAAATTATGAACAATATAGTTTTTTCTAATTTATAATTATATTAACAACATCCTTAACCATACTCAACCATTGAGATATGGAAGATTTATTTTGGTCTGTTTGGCCACCTTTATTAAAAATTCTATAAAACTAAATCTTGGAAGATTATAGAAACATAATAAATATAATATTATAATTTAATAATTTAATAAATATGATTTTTTATTTATTTATTATATTTATTAAATATTATTATTGGTAGAAAAATATCAGCATTACTCCCTAAAATCAAACAATAAAGTCGACACGAATATAATTGTTTCATCTAAAATAATTAAAATATACCTAACAAAGAATATGATAATAAATAGAAATTTTTATAGTAAATATACAAATAATTTATGTCAAATATACATTATAATAATCATAATTTTTCATTCTATAGGATAAGTGAATGAAATGAATAATTGTGTAACATGTTATGTGTTTTCATTCTAAATTACACTATTTGAGACATGTTTGTTATTATACATGAAATTTACTTTTTCCGGTGTATTTTATACCTATTTAATAAATTATATCATGAATTATATTTTAGTAATGGTATATTAGTTTCAATTAAAACAATATAGTATCAATTGGATTTGATTAAAATGACGGTAAATACATAGGGGTTCTTTCTCTCAAACAACAATTCCATGAGACCTATCTTCAACATATAGCATTTTTCTACTAAATGGTTTGTTTACAACTAATGTTTTTATATTAAAAAATAGTATTTATTCAAGAGGAACAGAAACCTGAATCCTTTTTTTCACAAATTTCATTTAATCGTATTTTTCATCCTATATTAATCTTTTGATAACCTATGTTTTCATTCATTGATTTATGTTCATCCCCTCTTACTAAAATGATTAGATAAATATAAAAAATAATCATATTGGTTGGTATTATATTTTTCTTATGAATTTTTAACTCATAATAATCCTTTATGATATATTTTAGTGATCATGTAGTATGTTTCTCATAATGAATGATGAATACCAAAGACTCTTTAATTTGAGTTATTTTATATCATCATGAACTTATTATATAGATGATTTTCTAATCTCTCCTTTAAATTTTTGTATGTAAATTTTAGGTAAGTTCATATAGAATATAAATATTTATTTAAAATAACTTTTTTATAAAATTATTTCAATGTGATTTTAATTAAAAAATATTATGATATTAAAAAATATTTTTTCTGATATTAAAATTATTTTATATGTATTGGATAATATAATATGTTACAGACTCTAATTCATTAAGTTGAGACTTATTATATATCATGTATTTATTATTAGTGATTATTTTTTAATGTAATGGGTTTTAACGATTTGTCATTTTATATTTTAAAGAATAATAATTTATGAAGTGACCGAAAACCTCATCCAGAATTAGTAGATATTATTTATGTATTCTGTTTTTTGTTTTACATTAATTGAACATTTTAGTTTTTGAAATATTTCCCATTAGATGGTTTATGAGTCAATATTTATACTCTATTATATATTTATATTTTTCAGTAATGAACTCACAATACCAATTAATCAAATTCCTAAATCAATTTTGGAAGGTATCATTCATGTATTCATTTTCATGGATGTTGTTCAGCATTTTCAATAGACTTTAATATTTACATATATACATTATGGTTATGTTATCATTGAACCTTAAAAATTATTTATATATACATTTTATGATAATTTTATTCCACTATTGAAAAACTCATATACTCATTTCTCAATATGGAGTCAACATCATAGTTTATATATTACTGTTTGGATGATGATATCTTCAAGATATTGTTATTTTTAGAAATGAGGAAATTGTTTTCTATATCATATGTTCTTATTTAAATATAGAAGATTTTTGTTATATTGTCCATGTTTTGTTTGAATATACATAATATTATTATAGTTCATGATAATGTCATCACTTTTATTGGCACTCAAAAAATTATTTACATTCATTTTGATGATTGATTATTAATTTTTTTAGATTATATAAATTAACAATATGTATTTGTTTATAATTTTAAGAGAGATAATTTTTTCAATTAATCTTTTCAAATTATATTAAAGGACTAGTTCATTCTTATAATTAATATATTAGATATAAATTAGAGATTGGTAGGTCATGTATTTATTTAACCAATATATCAATTGGCATGCCCGATTAGACAATACACAATGGGTTATTTTGGATACCACTATCAATATATATATATATAATTTGATTTAAAATATTAATGATTTTTAAATGTCAACAATTTTTGATTCCATTAGTATGGGATCAATAATGTGAGTTTTTATTTTTTATTGTTGATATAGAATTCACCTAGATTCATTTGATTATGAAATTATTATTATTATCAACTACTTCTAAAATATTTATGTCATGTTTTAAACCTAATTTCATTTGTATGATTTATTCCCTTACATATTATTTAATCTAAACCCTTCTAATGTTTACATTTTTACTAGTAATTATGAAATATATTAAACATGATATTTCGAACATGGTAACTCTATTGAGTGTTTGTGGGGGGGGGGGGGTTAACCCTAAATATTGACTATGATGTTTCTTTTATAGTTGATGAAAAATTTCCATATATTGATAAAAAAAAATTTTAGTTTATTTTCAATAATTTTCAATATCACAAATCCTAAAATATACTTCTGACAGATGTATTTATATATTTATTTTACTCACAGAACTAATGGATAGAAAAATACGTTAATTTATAATTGGTGATGAATCAATTGTGATATTAATTTGTTATTCACACCAAATAAATGTTTCCAAGATGATTGAATCATAAAAAAATTATCCTTAAAATAAAAATTAACTGCAGATGATAACACCAATAAATGAGAAAAAGGCATTACAAAACGATACATATCATAATAGAACATTTTGAAAAGGCTATAATTATAGGTAATATGTGAATATTAATTAATGATTAGTTAAAAGGTTAAATGAAACTTAGAATATTAAAATAAATGATATTAATAATATTAAAATAAATTTAATTTTATATGTAATAAGTGACTGCTCAGTAAATGATTTTTTAATGAAGGAATCAAATAAATGATATTAGTAATATTAAAATAAATTTAAATTTAAATATTTTATTCCAATAAATAATTTTATTGATGAATATGAAATTTTAGGATTTATTTAATGTGGTTTATTGAAGAATCATCTTTTTATGGTTTTTTAATAATGTCATGTAGTGAGTAGTTTCAAAATTGGAATAATTCATTACGTAAATTATAAAATAATTAAATAAATAAAATGTAATTTATAAAAACATATCATTTATATATAATGATTATTTGTGTCTATAAATTACATTACTGACTTTATAATTGGTCATTTTTATTGATTTGGTATGTATTGTAACCCTCAAAATGAAAATTACATGATAAATCTGTAAGGAAAAAAAGAGGTTAAAACAAAAAGACAAAGATTTAAACAAAAATAGAAACATTTGTTATATTAATTGGATAATGATGTTTCTCCCATTATACTAACATATTATATATAAAACTACATGCGACCATTTGATATCTATATTTCATTAATATTAATTTAATATTTTCAATAATTCTATGAGGGTCCCTCCACACTCCTATGAATGTTAACCCATTCCACAGTATTAATCACAGTTAAAAACCATTTCATTCAACAATTATCTTCCCAAGAAACATCTTATAATCCCTTAAAAAATCATGAGTCTGTATTTTATGCAGAAAAACCTCCTTAGAGGTGTTTTTGTGTTAAGAATGGTGATAATCCAAATGAATAGTAATGTTTTTACCTAAGTGTTTCTATTTTATTTCTTCTTACACTACATTAAAATCATCATCACTGATGATAAAATAATAACTATAGTTAACTAAATATATTATGTTATAATATTCACCTACTTCCATCTCCACTTCTAATAAATGAGTATGTAATTAATCGTCTCTACAGACGTGTGAATTATGACATCCACTAACTAATATAATTCATTTTTCCTAATGATAATTCAAGAATAGCATTAATAATGGAATTAATGTTTTTATATCATATTTATGACATATTTATCATAATAAGAAAATAATATAACAATTATGTTCACACATTCCTTGCACCTAAAAAAGATAATATAATTTTTGTGTACTTCCGAACTATAACCTCCATGAAGTTATGAGATTATTTTTTATTCACTATATGACATGAACTATTTATATAAGTATATTTAAACTATTAATATTATATTTATTTTTTTTATTATTCTTATGTAAAAATTTAACTTACTTTAATTCCGTAATAATTTATTAAAATGAAATATTTACTCATTCGTTTGTTCGACTTTCCATCTCCATGATTGATGATGTCCATTTTCCATATCTATATCGAAATAATGGTTATTAAGGTATAATTTAAATAAAAATTAATTATTATTTTAAGTGATATTATTTTATAGATGGGGGACTTATGAACTAATCGACTATTGATATCTTACCATGATCATTTTCGACTCGAGTACCGAATATCTATAAAATGTTCGATATAGACATAAATATTTATGTAATTTTTATGACATGATCATAGTCATATAAATGAAACAATAAAATTAATAAAGGTTTTTATTAATGTAAATACACAATTTAAGTTTAATATTCACGATGATAAACATTTTATGTGATTATTCAGAACAATGGAAATGGATTTCATCTCAATATCCTTTCATAGAGACAGTTGTAATTGATATTAAGGCTTTATTATTTTTTATAGTTTATATATATCCCCTTTGCCTTTTAGAATCCAAATTTTCGATAATTTTTTATAATATGTAATACTTTTATGTGGCTTATAATTTATATTTTCAAAGTGTTATGGGACAATTTAACTAAAACATTTTTTATGTGTATTAAAGATTAATTCATATAAATATTTCTCATTCATGTCCAAATTTTAAGAATGTTTTAATGTATTTATTTATCTAAACATAAATGTTTTCATATTTTATTACTGGAATATTATTTTAAATTCGAGAATGTTTTATGGGGTGCATTGAATTAAAAATCGCTATTATAAATGTATTAAATTGGTTTTTTAATATGGATTGGTTTTCTTATGAATGTATATGAAATTTTATTAGTTTCATGTTGAAAATTGAAGTCATATATGTGTTAGTACTCATAAATTTAATTGCGGATCCTCATATAGGTTATTTGAAGGTTTTATCCCCATTAGAGCTCACAGTTGCATCTAAAATGGCATATATATAGGGTTGTGCCCCATTATACCTCATTAATGATGGGTGAGACCAATATAACTTATACAATGGATGGGCCTCAATATGGATCTCCAATTAATTAGGTATTTAATTGGTGTAAGATGACCATATGGTTATTCAATTTCAATGTTTGATTGTAAGAGTGATATGGTAATGACTTTCCAAGTCACCTGAATGATTTTATTTGATTTCAAAATAGTTTTATAGAAAAAAAATATAATGGGTATTCATCTATTCATTTGACTAATGATTTACAGTATTTATGTCTTATAATGAGATTTTGTGCTCATCCAATGTTTTAAAATATTTTTCAAAGGACTTAGTATTTGTAATGTTAAAGAAGATTCCATGATAAATTTTTCGAAGATGTGTCATGAAAAGAATTCAGAGTTTCATTTAAAAGTGTTTGCATTAGTCAAAAATGGATACTGGGAATATGTGTTGCATTTTTATTTATCAGTTTACTATGTATGTGTTTTTTTCATATTTATCTAAAATAATAACTTGAAAGTATCTGCTAATGTGAATTCTTGTTAAAAAAACACTATAATATTTTATGATTATGTCGGGGTCCATATAAAAAAGGCTTTAGAAATGTTAGTAATAGACAAGAGTGGTTACCTTTTTATTTGATATTGGACGTGATTCTTTTGAAACTCATAACATATTCTATTATTATAAATTATTAATAAATAAAAATGAATAAAAAATTAGTTATGATAAGGAAAATATATTGATGTTTCCAAATTCCCGCATTGAATATGTTATATACTTCTTATTGATATCATTTTAGACCTTGTCATTTCGTTTTACACATATTTATTCTATATTAATTTTAATTATATTAATATCATTTTAAAAATTAATAGAATATAAATTATACTTATATAGTTTAAATTTCCCATAAATACACACTCGATTAACATTTTGAGCTTATAATAGTAACATAGTAATTTTAAAATCAGTTTATTTTTTAAAAATAATTTAATAAAATATTATTGTTATAAAATATATATAGTGTCAATTTTGACACTATTCTATATATTTAATTAAATAAAATCAAAATAGAGAGATAAGTTTAAAAAAATCCAGTTAATATACTTATAATATGTCATAGTCACCATGAAAATTCATGTAATAACCTAATTAATTAGAATTATATTTATTTTACAAATCATGAAATCATTAATTTGATATTTCAATTAGTTAATTAATAAATGTATCACTGATGTGTAAATAATTTTGTTAATTATTTAATCTATAAAAATATACATTATTTTCTATGATGTTGATAATTTCGTTATATTTATTTTGAATTTTTAGGCTCAGGGTTTTTCCAAATTTATTTCTATATTAATGAAATGAATCATAAAAATAATAATAGGGTGATATGTGGTAACAATATTTTGTTTTAGTAATATATATATATCAATTTAATTGAAAAAATTCCATTAAATGAATCAATTATGATCCATTGGTGTTTGAGTTCCACATTTATTAATAAAATATTATTTTGGAAGTCGTTAGGGTAATGTTATTATCCTAATCATATTATTTACTACCATAATTTAACTGATTTAACTTAAACCTAGATAAATTAAAATTATTATATGTATTATTCCTAAAATAAAAAAAAGAACCTATATACATAATTAAATACCAATTATTCCAAATATTGGATATTTTTTCAAAATTTTACACACAAAAGGTGAATTATGTAATTTTAAATTAATCCATGTTGTGAAAAAAATGCAAATTTCTTTTTTTAAATAAAAAACCATCAATATATTGGAACGCGTTTATGTCGAATTTCAATTTTAAATTTATTCCAATGATGAACATTATATTAAATTTTAATCACATAATATAATTAAGCATTAAATATTTTTAAAAGGATAATAAATAATAATAATAAATTAATTGAAAATTTTTCTTGAATTTAAATGGATTATTTTTCAATATTATTTAATAAAAGAATAATATCATAAAAGTGCCAAATATTTATCCAAAGTAAAATTTCATATACTGATTCAAAATAATATGTTCATTATTTTAAATATAATTTATAAAAATATATATTAAACAGTAGATTTAAATTGTGTTCCCCATCAAAATGCGGTAAAAATGCCTTTTTCAAAATATATATTTTATACATAAAATATTATTTGTTTTTATATTATTTCTATTATATATATGTGAAAAAATTAAAAAATATACTGAATAATTTAAAAATATTTTCTATCAATATAATCCATATTGTTTTATATTATTATTTTATATACTCATATATTTTTATTTGAATTGTTTTTTATTAAAACACATAATTTAATTTTAATGTGTTTTTAATGAATTAAAAAATTAATTTAGTAACCAATATATCATTGTATAAATCCATGTCAACATTATTTTTCTAAATCAGTTTTTTTTTCATTCCATCCATTATAATATATATGTGATAACTATAATATTATATAATTAAATTAAGTTGTTTATTTTAGATAAATTTGTCATATCATGGATTCTACCAAACATAGTGTTAACTATTAAAAATTGAGGATGTCTCATTCTCCCTCCATTTTAGAAATTACATCCAAAAAATTTAAATTTAGGGTCAGTAACTAATGTATGAATTTTCAAAATACCGTCATTTACAACCCCCATTAGGAAAAAGATTAGTAATAATACCACATGAAAAGAATGAAAGGAAGGTATGAATGTCACCTAAGATAACATATATTGGGTTTCCATATACAAAAAATAGATATGTAAAAAAACAAACCATCATTTTATGATGGAGAGTGATGGAAAACATGGTTTGGATAATTTTAATAATAAAAAATACATATGTTTGTGTTTGGGTTGAAGTTCATTTATTCCTTAGTAATAAAAGTAAATAAATAATTTTTTTGTTTTAAGAACCATTTTATTTATTTGATGAATTAATTTACTTCCAAGAAAATGAACATAATAAAATATACATAATTGAAATGTAGAGTATCATCCATTTATCAATATTCAAAACAAATGCATATTCTTCCCCATATAATGTGTTTTCATGAGGATTCTTTCACATCATAAGCACTTAAATCAACATCTATTGAGTTAAATAATACACGTATGGTTTACTATCCATTTCTCTTGTCAGGAAACAGTAGTAAAAAATTACATGTTTAGGATAAAATTATATATTTCCCCAACTACAATAAACATTAAATGAATAATTATTACTTTAAATCTTCAAAATTTAATTGCAAGACCAAAAATTGAACTTAAACCCTTTATCAAATAATTATCCCAAAATTTACTCCAAATTATTATAAGTAATATTTAATCCCCAATAAATGAATTACTAAATCAAAAATATCATAAAATATATTTTCTAACATATAATTCCAACTAACATCAAGCACTCATAATGTCTTCTACTAAAAATTAATTAATCTAATCAAAATTTTTTTAATATAGATTAATCATCTTCCATAAAAAAAATTACCATAACTCGAAAATAAAATCATATAATGCCAAAAAATAAAATTCAATAATTACACCTCAAATAAAATACCATAGAATTCTATATTCGTTAGGAATATAGAGTTCCCCAAATATTTAATATCCTACAAAATAACATTTATAACATTATCCTAGAATAATTTTCAAATACCATGGTCTTCCTTTTGACAAAACAGATATTGGAAAAATCAACCTCTTCCTATTCATTAAATTCATTTAATCTAAAATAAAAATTCCTATTAATAAAGGAATTTACATAGGCTAGTGGTAGGCGATACATCACTGTGTCCTTTTGGTTGTGGGTTTGATTTCTACATCATTGTTCGACACAATGAGGTATCACCAATCATACAATTTTTCATTTTTATTAATCTATATCGTTAAAACAAAATATAAAAAACATGGGATAAATTTCTAAAAAAATAATTTCTTTAACATTAATATATATTTCATACCACTCATTTTTCATCCCAAAAAAATAATAACCCATAATTATATAAAAGGTGAATGTATAATAAAATACCATTAGTCACCTTAAATGTTCCTAATATATAACCTCTAAAGGTATTGTATGACATTAAACTCATAACAATCCTTAAATATATATAATAATTATGATATCCTTAACACATTAGATAAAATGAAATTCTAGAAAGTGTTCTAAACTATCATATCATACCGACTGTAAGGACATGACCTTAAACATAAATAATTCTATAGTTTAAAAACTAGAATTTTCATTCAAGGATCCATTCAAATTTATAGATTTAGAGAATTATTCTAGAACTATTTGATAACATCTCAAGTATAACAATGTCAAAATATCTATATGCTAAATATTTTTCCCATAAAATGAAACTTGTTAAAATATAACGTGATTTTTTTCATGATAAAAATCATCAAAACATTTATTGTGAATTCTATATTTCTCTTACCCATCCATATACCATATGATAAACATATAAAAACATGAAATGAGAAAAAAACTTAATAAGGGATATAAAATAATTAACTAAACTGTTAATCCATGATTATTAAACCTTGTAAAACATTTTAAAAAAATCATTCTTTTCACACATAAAACATATTCTATCTAACATAGATCATGACATCATGTGTTTTTGAAAATTTTCTATGAAATAAGAAATAATAAAGGTAAATGGTGGAAAACATATCATACTTACATTGTATATTAAATAGGTACTTTAGGTGCAACCTACTGGGTTACATTTGGAATACATATCATAGTATTTTACCTAAATCACATATGAGAAAAAAAAATAGTTAACCATTTCTTATTAAGAATGAATTGGAGATAAATCATGGGATAACCTAAACTTTTTTAATCATGGAACCAACAATGTACATAATCCATGATATAAAACAATAACATAATCATACCATACAAAACTAGAATAATGGAAAAATAACATTCTCACCTTGAAATAACAGAATATAATTTCATGATATTAATATAAATAAACCAGGAAATTGTTTCTTACCAAAATACCTAAAAAACGAATGGTATTTATTTTTATTTTAAAAACATAATACTGTGTAGAGTAATCCAAATATCATGTAACGTTCATGACCACAGACAAGTGGTTGTCACCGTATATGATAAAAATAATGATTTTATCATATTGTAAAGGATGTTAAACACTTCATATATAATTAATAATTTTGAAATTATTCAATGAAATTAAAATATCGACATTAAAAATCATTATAATCATTTTATTTCAGTATAAATAAATAGTTAAATTATTTTTATGAAGAAAAGATTTGATAATTAAATCTTTGAACATTCATGTTGTCCAATACCACATTAAACATTTAATTATTAATCACCATGACTAAATAAGTTTTATAAAATATTAAATAAAAGTTTGATAGATGAAATATAGATATAAAATATCTTTGTGTTTGTATATAACCTATATAAAATAATAAAGGTGCTAATTATCAAGAAATGACTCAATGAATGGAAATTGAGATGAAGTCCCCTACCTCGACTCTCGGTCATATTTTATATTATTTATCATCCTAAATAATAAAATTTTGTTAACATTTACTTAACTTACAACCCTTTTCTTTTTCAAAATTTAATTTATATAATTAATTATCATGTTACAATAATTATATAACTTTTTACGTTTATATCAAATGTGTGGTCGATATTCGTTAATTCTGTGGAAAATAATCAGGGTATTATGTGAACATTCAATGTTGTCATATATAAATCATATATATATATAAATATTTATCATTTTCAAACGTTAATTTCAATTTTTATTCGAAGAAATATGTATTTTTATGAGAAATGAACAATGCTATAATCATGTACATGATAGGTCATACCTACAAATTTGTAACAACATAAATTATTAAATGATCATTAAGGAAATTATGTAAGTAATATTTTATCATTTTAGAATGATCTTGAAATAATTAATATCTTATTAATCAATTATATGAAATTATATATATCATATAAGTGATGTAGTGAATAAAAATGAATCACATCACTTCCTTTAGATGATTGTTCACAAGTATGCATTAACGATGTTATCATTTTAATGTGCATGGAATGTAAGAATGTAAATGATGAAATATTAGTTTAAATTTAAAAATATGTCATTAACATCATATATATACATTAATTCCATCATTATCACCATTATAGAGAGAAAATATAAAAAAAATATATTATTTCATGAGATGGTTTTCTTCCATACAAAAGATCGAAAAGTTCATTTCCCATTTTATAAAATTTGAGATAGACTCAAGTGGTGATATTAATAATATAACATCTATGTAAATTTATGATACATTAGTTACTATTTCACCAATTTTTAACGTTTTTTTAATTAATGGATTAATTAAAAATTAAAAATTTACTAAAGAAAATGATAGGTATTTTTTCGGTTGATAACCTTTGAAGGAAACATTAACACCTATAAAGAAGGTGTTTTGACTAAAATATATCCTCATAAATGTGAAGAGGGAATATTTTATGTGTTTTTGGAATATTTTGTCTTATCTAAATGGGTTTTTAAGTGTTAGTAATGGAGATTAATGTGTACCTATTTATATAAGAGGGGAGGGGACCCCTGAAATCACATCAAATATTAAATTAAGACAAATTAATTTTTACATTAAAAAGAATGAAAATTTTGTTATATCGATGATAATATGAATATGGTTTGAAATACACTTATCCAATAATTTTTTGACATAGTTTTTATATTTTAAAACATATCATTTGGATTTACCCTTGGTTAATATATTTTAATTTTTGTTAGGGTAAAAATATTTTAAATATTAATAAACTATAAATATTATCTATATGGGTCAGTTTAATATATATGTACACTTAATAAAAATTTAGACTTTATCGAAATAACTTTTAATTTTAAATTATATTTCTTATTTTTAAAAAATTTAACAAAATATTATTTTTATAAAATATATATAGTGTCAATTTTGATACTATTCTTTTCAATTAATATCAATAAAATATAAAAAGAAAGATTACATCGAAGAATACAATTGAATATAATTACAATATTTCATAATCACCTCTACAATTAATTGGTTACCATAGTAATTTATAATTAGATTTATTTTAATAATTTTCATATCATTTATTTTATATTTATATTAATAAAATAATTATGGTATCATTTTTGTGTTAGTATTTATGGAAATTATATGATATTTAAAAATTAAAAATAAATTTTAGTTATGTAGATAATTTCATTATATTTATGTTGAATATATTTTATTGATTTTTCTGATGTTTATCTCTATATAAAAATCATTGTACATATAATAAATAAAAGGCATACATGTTGTCATATTCTTTTGATTTAATAATATTTTTAGCTCTTTAATGGAGAAAAGTCCATTAAATGAGTAAATAATGATACATATGTGTTAAGAGTCAATTTTTATTCATCCAATAACAATTTTTTTAAGTTTTAGGGTATCTTTAATATGCTTATAATATTATTATTTACCATAAAATTCGTGTTTACCTTTAAACATGGTAAATAAAATTTACCAAAGATACTTTTCATATAATCAAACTCAAATTTTTAAATAATTTGAACCCAATAATTCCAAATATGTAATAATATTTTATCTATTCAAATTTAAAAGTTTCATTAAATCATTCAATATTAATCATAGTTTAAAAAAAATAGAAAACATCTTTTTCAAAAATAAAAAACATCAAAAGATTGAAATGCATTTATATCTAATTTAACTGTGAAATTACTTCCAAATAAAAGAAAATATTAAAATAAAATATACAATTATTCATTAAATCCAATTAAATTTCTAATCTAAAAAAATAAATAAATTAGATGATAAAGAGGTTTTGAATTAAAATGAGGTATTAATCAATATTCATTTCAAAAATAATATTTTCAGAAAAATTTCATAAATTTATCCAATGTCTTTTTTGATTCCCTTCTAAAAACTAATAAATATATTTTGTCATATATAATTTATAAAATTAATAAAATCTAGTTTCAAAATGGTTTCCCTATAAAAAGGGGAAAACATTCCTTTTTTGAAAATTACATTTATTATGCATCAAATTGAATTTGTTATTCATTTAGGTATATAAGGAATATAATAATGAATTTTAAAAAATATATTGAAAATATATAATATATATTTATTTAATATAATCCATAAATATTGATTATATTATTTTATAAAATCACATATTAGTTCTTAAATTGTTTTTTCTAGAAAAAGACAGCCTTTATATTAAACTAGGTTTTAATGAATTTAAAAATTAATTTGGTACCCAATAAATCATTATATAAACATGCATGAACCATATTTTCATAATTAATATAATTATTTTTCAATCCACACTTTTCAATAGTTATGTGACAACTATCATATTAAATAATAATATTTATTTTTCATTTTAGATAAAAGTGTTGTATCACTTATGATATCAAAAATAGAGCTTCCATTAAAAAATACGTGTGTATGAATAAATAATTTAAGAAATAATATTCATTGAAAAAAACAATTTTCATTACATTTTTTTTAAATTGGGTTTCATAAGTGAAAAAAAATTAGACTGAAGAGTGATATATTATCGGGCTTTCATTAAAACACATTCTTATTTATATTTTATAACATATAATAGAAAATGGTATCGTTAATGGGAGATATTTTTAATAAGAATAAGTAAATAAAATCATGATATAGTTTTGGATATGGATCACAATGTTTATTAAATTGAATAATAATTATAAACAATCTGGAAAAACGATGATATTACATCAATATACTATTACCAATTGGGTAACATTGTATTATGATCCCTAAATAAGAATAAAACTATGTGAAGCTTAAAATATATTGAATATAAATAGATTAATGATATATCATATCAACGATATGTACATACAACTCCTAAAATAATATAGATTCATAGTATTACATGTTTCTCAAATTTGTAAAATTGAGGAAAAATTATTTTACCGGTTTTGTGTATTTGAACATTAATCCCCATGAAAGAGTTTTCATAAAATTGATATATAAATACCCATAAATTTATATATATTATTCAAATAATACATTAATTGGAATTATATAGAATACACAAAAACAAATTGGTGAATGTGGAATTAAACTGAAATATATAATAGTGATAATAGAATATATTATTTTATTATGTCTTTATATTATCTATTTATTAACATGTCCCGGTATAAATTACATTTTGGGTATTAACCTCTCTGTTTTTTTTATATTTTTGACTTTTTATTCATGGTTACATTAAATATATAACTATTCACTTATTGATTGAATATAAATCATGATTTAATTATCATATGTTTTCATTATTTAAGTATAAAAAAATTATAAAAGATATAAATATGAAATGAAATACACTAGTCATAGAGATGATAAGTCTTACGTATGAAAGATCATTGTTTCCATTTTCACATCTTATTTATCCAATGAACTTGTATAATATATATATATTTATTTATATATTATCATTCAATTAGAATTAATATTTCATATATAACAGTTTTTCTTTTAAATCATTATTTAATATAGTTTATGTAAATAATGAACGAATTACAACACCTTGAGGAGGCAGTATTCCACACATCCCCAAATGAACTTCTTATATATCAGAAAATGGAAATAATATAGGCATGTGTTATATAATAATTATAGATATATAAATAAAAATAAATGTCATATATATAATAATATAAAATAATTTCAATCATTATTACTGTCTATGAAAGGTAGTAATTGAAGAATGAATGACATCAGTTCGTGAGGCGGTAGCCAACCATACACACAAACGATGATTGTGTATCCAATTTGATTTAAGTGACCAATATTGTTGGTCTTTTCACTATCATAATGATATATAAATATATTTAGGATAATAATTTTATTTTATAATAATGGAATAATAATAATTGATTGTGTGAATAAATAAATAATAAAAAGTTCTTGTGGAAGGATGATACCATATCATGGGGAAACTCCTTTTGTTTTCTCCAAAGGGATACATTGGTTGGATTTATATCCAACATGATGACTCTAGGATGAATGGATATAACATATGAGTATATATTTACAAAATTTGAATGATATAAATTTCATCATATGTTTTATGAATGGGGAATAAATGTTTAACTTTTAAAAGTGGGGAAAATGATGTACTAGGTATTTTTTAAAATAATTGGGTGGTCCCCATGTATTAATTGTCCCCCATCAGTCAGAAATTGAACATTATAGATCCTTATAGTGTTAATAGTTTCAAAGTGAAAATAAAATAATTTATAGACAATGATTGGTTCATTTTTACACATCATATTCTATGTTTAGTAAGTAATTAAACACATTTTTACCTTACTCACTTTAATAATTTATAATTAACATGACAACATTTTTTGGTAGATTTTTTTTACATTAATATAAATTATAAATTATTAATATTTCAAATATTAAATCCATTTATCCAAATTCTAAATGAAGTAATAGTTCAGATTAATTTAAAATTAACCATGTTGGCAGGATGAGAAAGTGGGTTTCTAATGTCAAAAGGATCCCAAGTTTGATATATTTTTATATATAATTTCATTGTGAAATTTTTAAAAATACCCATCATTATAATTTATTTTAAAATATTGAAATATTTTTTTGGAAAAGAATTTTAAAATATTTAAATATATAAATAAATTACATGGAATATAGTTATCAATTAAAATGAAATTCCTCAAATAAATACTAAAAATTCACAAAAAGTACATTTGGATATTTAAATTTAAAAAATGAAGTTAATTTTTAAAATAAATATTAAAATATATTATAATTATAAATTTAAAATAGTTGTGCCACTAAAATGTGGTAATAATATCAATTTATATACAATATATACCTCTAATAATAAAATTATATTTAATCATATCTAATGTATAGAAAAAATATATATTTAATATTACATGATGAATAAATGTTATATATATATAATTATAATTTTTTTCAAATGTATTTTAAATAATTTATTGTGTTAGGAAGTTTATACTTTCTTAAATATAGTTTTCTAGTGAATGAATTTTTATTTCTTCAAAAAGGTAATATTTTCGGATCAATATGAAGGGTCACAAAATAATTATTCTAATATAATGGTGTAAAATATTATATTATAATATAATCAATAGAATTTATAAAATCCCTAAAACGTAAAGGTGAAATATTTAACAATAATATAATAATATTATTAATAGAATGTTGTATATTATTAAATAACGATCTTACAAGTAATGGAATATATCAAATGAAATAAACATTATCATTAACAAGAGAAAAAAATAATGTTACATCTACCAAATATGAATATATTTTTTACTTTTATCACAAGATTAACATGGTGTTATATGAAACAAAAACAAACATATGGGTTTCCTACAACATAATATATATCCAGTATTGCGAGAAATGAAAAATATTGAAATTAATAAATTAATTTGAAAAAAATATCAACAAAATCTCAAAACAATTACGAAAATATAATTGATTTTTTATAATATTATAATAAAAAATAAATATAGATGTTAACATCATTCTACTAAATATTTATAATTAATATAAATTTATTACGGCTGAGGATAAAGATGTTATAATGAATGTATGATATAAGATAATTAGTTTTGTAAATCAATTTAAATCCATTAGGTTATATTGTAACATCACTGAATATATTATTAAATTATTATATAGGTAGTGATAATTTGTTGTATATTTTTTAAATTAAAACATAATATCAACATATTATTATTTTCCCACATAATATTATTATTGATCAGTCCTTACATTGATCATACGATCACTGTATGTTAATTTTTTCTCAATTTAAACATCATAGAGTAATATTTGATATTCTACCAGAATTTATTTTTATGTGTTGTATGTACTACCCAATTTAATTATTTAACATGATGACAAATTTATTCATGTTGATAAATTTTTCTATTTATGACTATTATTTCATGGTGATATTGTATAATAAAAACCAAAGATGGGATTATTTATTTTACAATTTCATGTTTCTATGATTTTTTATAATTTTCATTAAAGTAAACTCATTATCTATCATTTATAAACAACATCTATTTTCATATCCTTATGATATTTGGTTTCAATAATTTTTCCAATATTTTAGCCTCTTTGGAACATAAATCATGTTCTAAAATGGTTTATAGTAAACCATATTTTTATGATTGTGTATATATTTATTTAATATACATTATATTGAAAAAAATTATTTATAATTTTCCAATTATTTAATGAAAATTTTATATTATCGTAAAATTATTAAAATTTCACGTAGGAATATTATTAATATTTATCAAATTCAAAGCTTTCAACTTTCATCACAAAAAATCGAGAGTAATATTTTTAATGGATAGGGTGTTATGTTATTTTCCATTTACCAAAACTATTTTATATCATTTTAGCTTCATTAAATATATATTAATTATTTTAAAAATAAATATCATTAATGAAATATTATGTAAATGTTTTTTCTATATTTCATTATTCTCCAAAGGGACTCTTTTTATATTATTATATAGTTTAAAATCAGTATTTGTCTCATATTTTATTTTTAATCATTAAAATTTTATGGATACAATCACATCCGTGATTTAATTTTTAATTAGAAAATAAAATTCTATTATATATATATATATATATATTATCATGGATTTACTAATTTATTAAATTTATAACATTTCAAATTAAGGTTTCCTAATATCACAAATATTTTTTTATATGTGTAATATTAAAATTATATATTCAATACTATGTATTGATATTTTTTATAAGACATAATATTTCTGAGTTTAATTGGTCATTCAACATATGATGGATTCATTGGAGATACAATGATTTGTGGGGCCAAAAATTATATTTCCCATTGATGAATAGATAATTATAACGAGAATAAAAGATAGTTATTTTGAAGGGGCCTTAGTAATTTATATTTGGTAGCGTAGCGTGATGCTATGATGGAATGTTTAGAATGCCTTGTCATGATTACTAGATAATGTGTTTAAGATGACATACTTTTTGAATATAATCACTAGGGAAATAATTATTTTTTCCATGTTATTATTTCAATAGTTATAATACCCATCATTAAGTTAAATTCTCATGTGTTTATTTTTATGAAATTACATGATCATCAATTACTTTTTCATTATTATTCATCATGGGTAGAATATTACATTAATTGGTTTTTTTTTTAATTTTTATACATTTACTTATTGAATATTAAGAATTTAGTCATGATAATATATACTAAACATAACACTTAAGAAGTATTTGAGGACACAATTATTTATTTCGTTTACCTAGGATACCATGTATTGTACTCAAATTGAAATAGAATGATATTTTACAGAGAAAAATGATGTTATCAAAGAAATAATATTATTTTATTTTATTATTTCTAATGTATATGAGATCCATGTTTGAATCTAGTTTCCTAAGACTATGATTCTATTAACTGTATTAGGAAGTCATTTATTATATCTTTTTAACTATTTTAATATGTCACAACTATCTATTGGATACACGAGTATGGGTATCTATACTATATCAATGAAATTATGAATTCCAATAGATAAAAAATGATTATTTTTCATTTGTAAATATATCACCAATATAATATACATAATAAGAATATTAAATTCATAACTATTGTATTTTGTGTAATAATTATTTTCTTATATTTTATTTCATTTTATAACCCCTTGAGTTTCATTAGATGTGTAGGGATTTATTTTTGGTATTACTTTTTTATTTTTATGATCAAACAATGGTAGGATTTTACATTGGGTTTATTTTTGAAGAAATTTAGTAAAATTAATGGGAGAAGGGTAGTGCGTGGTTGTTGAACAGTTACAGCTAATATTGCACCTTTACTTGAAGAAACATGAAAAAACAGAACTGAGGGGAATTCCATGGTTAGATCATGGTTTGAAAAAATATGATCCCTCTTATGGATAATTGTAAACCCCTATAAATGATTATCATTGTTTAGATTCACATTTAGGGGCATCAATTCTCCCCTTTATAGAAAATTGTGAATGATTTTCATGTCAGATGAAAATTTTCTATAAATATAATCCTACCTAATAAACTCACCAAAATAAAACCCCATTAAACTGTAATGTTATTTTATGATTTTTAGATATTCTTAATCAAATTACAAGCCTTTATAACCTTCGTTATTTTGGATTTGATTCTGGGATCAAATATGTGATCCCCTCCCAATAAGAGGATAAAACCTCCCATGGTTTCTTGTTCTTCGTCGATTATTCTCCAAAATAAGAATGATATATTCTTCTTGTTTTGAATATATATTATTCAATGATTGTGAATATATATCTATATTTTTTGGATCGTGATTTTTTTAATAATTATTTATGGTTTTCTTTTTATATCTATTTTTATGTTGTTGTGATGCTCAGATTTTTTAGATTACCATTTGAAAGAATTCTTCGTCAAAATTGAAGTATGTGGTCCGTAATTGAAATAAATTTTTTTATTTAAATTACATGTATGAAATTGATTAATTTATACCATATGATTAAAAATTATATTCTTCATTTAAATTTTTAATTTTTTGGATTAAATGATTTAGGGTTTGTAAAATTGGGATTTTTGGAATTATATATTGGGAATGTTAATTGTAGAATGAATTATGAGATATTGAGATTTGATAATTTAGATAATTAATTGTTGAATTGATTATTATGTTTTAATATAATGATTAATATAAAAACAATTGAACTTAATTTTGAAATTTTTAGTTATTGGATATTGATTAATTAATTGTTGAATTAGTTAATGAGATTGACATACATAATTAAATATGGAATTAATTTAGGATATTTATGTGATATAATAATCGTGGAATTATTAATTAATTATTTTTTGGATTTTTAATTGTTGAATTTACTTATCGAATTTAAGTGTATAATTAATTTTATAGTTAGGTAGTGTATTATATGTGATTAATTAATTATATAGTTAATTATTAATAATTTTGTTAATTAATATTAAAATTAATTATATTTTTTATGTTTACAATTAAATGATTAATTATTTAATGTAATTTATGTGATTAGTTAATCATTTAATTAACTAATGGAATTACTGTGTTTTAAAATATGTTGAATGAGTAATGAAATTGATTTTATTTAAAAATTTATTTATTAGTTACTGTTATTGATTTGATTAGTTAATTGTTCAATTTCATAATATATTGTATTGTTTAACTATTTATTTAATTAGTAATGGAATTGATGTTGAAAATTAATTGTTTAATTAGTCGTATATTGATCCATGGTAACATGGACATTTTATTTTCATGTTATGAATGTTAACATGGTTACACAGTTGAGAATTAAATAATGGTAGCATGGGAATTTCAATGTGTGATATATGAATGGTAGCATGGGAATTAAAGTATGATCTAATTAATGGGTACATGGTAATTCAATAGTATGAATTGTTGAATGGTAACATGGTCATTCAATTAGGTGAATATAATTTTTGGTAAAATGGCATTCAAAGACATGATATTTTATATGAATTATTAAGATTAATGCATGGGCTGAAGAAAGTATTGATATATGGGTTTTTATGAGAACCTAAGGGATTATGTGGTTAAATAAATAATGGTTTATATTTAGATAAATTTTTATTTATTCAATATTAGTTTTTATTTATACCACTATATATAATATTATATTACTAGATATTGTTTTTGACTGATTTGGTAGTTTCCAACTAAGTTTTACTCACACTAAACTTAGACTGCCTCATTATAACCAGAATGGATTCAAAGGTTAAATGATATCATATGGATAATTGGCTTATGTTTCATGAAAATGGGAAGATAAAACTGAAAAAATGGAACTAGATGTGGTTGTGGGACCATATAAGAGCCTTTAGTGTCTTTATATTGGTTTAAAATTTTCAAACATGAATCATCCATTTGAAATAAACATTTATTGTTCATTGTATATAGCATATTACGTTTTGGTCACCATGTGATAGATTCATATTTATGGTTATCGTTTTATATTTGGATATTGTTAATATATTTTTTGTAGGTGTTTTACATTGCAATAGAAGGTAAAGTTTACCCAGTGATGATATTAGACCCTCTGTACTAGTTGTTAGCCTCTTCAAAATGGAGAGGTGCACTAGAGGTCATGTAGAAAATTAGCTTGGGGATCTAACGTGTGGTAGATTGTTTGAGAAACTAAAATGTTACATAAATTCATAGTTTTATTTTCATTATCAATTTACATAATATTTGGTAATTGTATATAGGATACAATAATGTGTCAGTCATTGGTTATTAGCTCATGAATTTGAGTAGATAACTCAGGTATAGTTGAGAACCCATTTACCAATGGTGGGATTGTTCTTACTGATGTTTTTTTTACAGCTGAATACTATTTCACATTGGGTGACACATTTGTTATGTTTTATATTTTTTTATAATGATATTTTATGATATTTCACTCATAGAAATATATGGAATTAATGTTCAGTGTCATTACCATTCATGGACCTCATGGTTATTGTTAATTTCATTATATTATGAATGAATGGGAAAACATGTTATATGTGAGTAATTGATCTCGAAATGTTGTTCCTTGCTTTTGAAATTTAAATGAAAATGGTTCCTCTCATGAAATAGAGAAATATTTTAAAATGATTCATGTAGAGAATACAAGGGTTTTTATACGAGGAACATTAATATTGGGATTGCTTTCATTGTTATCAACTAGAACAAAATTGATAGATGGTTATTCATAGTTACAAAGACTCAGTTTTTTCTACGTGAAGAGTGTTGGCGAAAATTATTTTTTTTTTGTTATTTTTATTTCCATATAATTTAAAAATAATGATTTTGTGAAATGTGACTTATGTTGTGGTTTTATAATTGTTATTATTATTCCTACATGACGATGCTTGCTGATAGGATGACACGAGGACATGGACATGACTGATAGTCCATTGGTGGAACATGTGGCGTGGATCATTGTAGGTTAGAAAGTTTGGGAGTACATCCAACATAACATACCTCACTTCATGAAGAATATTTAAAGATACACATGGAATGATTTATATTGTATTCCTGATCTAATGATAGTGTTTCAAATATAGTACCCTCTGTCTTTTTCTGTGGAGCGTGGACCAAAGGGAGGTGAATTCCGGATTGATTCCATCAAGATGATATGTGACCATTTAAAGACACATGTTGAGTATTAGGTAAAGATGGATTATTATATGCTACGAGGATCATTTAATCCCTAGTTGGATATTCATTCATAAACTCGATAGGATAATGGTATGTTACGAAAAATCATTTTTGAGATGTTCTTGGATAAATTCGATCAAGACATGCTGAGGTAGGAGAACGATCCTGAGTTCAGAAGGGTGACATAAGGTTGTGTGTTTGTGATGTACTATTATAGACAATTTATATATTTCAAATGACTTTCTATAATGTTTTAATAGGATGATAAAGATATGGTGATGTGTTTGAAGGATGGGCATAAATGTGAGATTAACTTCCTGGTTAAACAGTTTAAGTTAAATAGGTTTTCTGAGGTGGTGGTTAAAGAACAAAACACAAAAGAGAAACTGAAGAAGGATTATAGTGTTGGAGATATAGATTCATCTGGATGATTAGGATTTTATACTGCTAGGAGAATGAATCATCACTATAATAATGTTATTCAATGTAGTTGGATGCAGGCCGCACAGACAGAGGGATCTATTTTTCATGATCTTACTCAAGTAATCTATAAAAATTGTGGTAGGTTGGGACACATTTAGAGTTTTATCCAATGAACAAAAGTATAGTTATAGTATTGAATAAATAGTTGAAATATACATATAGTATATAATACATTGAAACTAATGGGTTTTGATACAGGTGCTTGACCGAACGAGTGTGCCGGAAATGGATATTTTTCACTATTTCATTATCATACCTGGAGTACTACTGGATGATTTGAAAAAAAAAGTGGATGTATAACATCTAGTCAAGATCTATCATATATTAGTAGAGTGGTGTAGCTCAGGGGAGTGAGACTATATCACAAAGAAGATGGTGAGTACTGTTTCTGGCAGTGAAGCCTAAACTTGTTGATAGTGAGGTAGAACCATCGATAGTGATAGGTAATATTCTTGTATCATATACATTAGATACTAATTTATTTGATATTTAATATTGTTATTATAATATTTATTAATAACTAAGGAATTATTTCTTCTAGGAATTGTAGTTCATGAGTATGGTGTTGATGATATAAACCCCCTTAGGAATACAGTCGAGATTCATTTTATTATGTAGTGGGTGTTCTCTCGTGGTTGTAGAGTATCATTTTACATGGGATATATATATTCATGGAACATCAGGCTTGTACCCATTTCTAAGTGTGGACCGGTTAGAATCATAATAGGCCTATATAGACTGTTAACACAGGAGAGTGACTTCTACCTATCATAATGGTGAAAATTATGTTCACTGTGGAGTGTGGGATATCTGAAAAGGCCAAGAATGTCCAATTACTAAGAAACTGGAAGATCCCACTACCGTGGATCCAAGATTATTTTTGTATTTATTTTTTTTTATAGAAGTATATCCTTACACCTATAGTTTAATACTTTCTTGATGACTTTCCAAGTGACTTCTTAGGTTTTCAACCAATGATAGATGTTGAATCTACTATTATGCTCATATGGGGGTAGAGAAATATTCTACTACACTATATAGAATGGAATAAAAAAATATTCACGAGCTCTACAATTATCTAGAAGAGTTTAAGGATAAGTGGTTCATCTATCTTAGTATATTTCCTTGGTGTTCACATATTTTGTATTCTATAAAGGCTGATAAAACTCTATGATTTCATGTTTATTAATGGATGATGGCCAAGATGATTGTGATGAAAATTTATCCACTTCTTCATAATGATAATATGTATTTTTGTAAGTGGATATTCTATATTTTCCCTGATAGAATTGAGATCAGATTATCATTAGCTGATTGTTTTGGATATAGATTTATTGAGGGTTGCTTTCAGAATCTGGTATAGATTATATAGATTTTTTGAAATTTTATTTGGGATACCGAATGAACCAGTTATGTTTATGGAATTGATGAAAGGATATCCCAATATAAAATGATGTAGTATATAGATTAAATATTTGTGTCATTAAATACACATTTTAATCATGCCTCATATCTTGACATTGTCAGGAGTATAATAAGAGATGATCATCTATTGGAAAATATATGTATGTTTTATATTTGTGTAGATCATGTTCACTTCTTTTGTGGAAACATATTGAAGGATGGGTTTTCTATAGACCCATAGAATTTTCAGGTAGTTTTTTCATTGGATCGTCCCCTGATCATATTTGATATTCATTGATTTATGGGGATGACTAGATATTATTGGATATCCATTCCCAAAATTTACCATTTGGTGGTCCCACTATTCTGATATACCAAACATTGGATATTGTATTATTGTCAAAATATTATGTGAATGATTTATAGTATGTGAAGAATCATTTATCATCATCACCAATCATGATCCATATTGATCCATGTGAGGAGTATAAATTGTATTGTCATGCTTCAGAGATAGTTCTTGGAGATATGCTAATACAGGGAGATCGAGTTGTTTCATATGGGTGTCAATAGTATAGGCTACCCTATTCATTTCCTTTTGTTGGTAGTAGTAGTATATTATATAATGTGTATGGGTAATTATACATTAGGAATGAATTAATTGTTTATACAGACCAGAATTCAATGAGGTCTGTATTTTCAATGATAGATTTTAATCTTTTGATGTGAAAATTTTAACGACCGGAGTCCGGAGCCCCTCCACGGGTGCCTCATACCCGGTTCGCCACATGACCTCAAGTGCATTTCCCCGAACGCTAGAGGCTACCGACTAGCAGTGTGGGCCATGGTGAATCATTGGGGAAAATATTCCCTCATTCGGTAAGGTATACAGTGGAAAAACAATATTTCAATTGTGAAATCCATGACAACATGCATAACAACAGAAACCAAACAGCGGAAGAAATGAATATATATAGAAATTATGACAATGATGCAGTAGGTACATGTATCTATGGAAAATAGAAAACACAACAGCGTGATGGAATGCAACTGAAAACAATGTGCAAAGGAAAAAAAATAAACTCCTCAGCATCGCGAGCCACGGCTCGGTCCCATGCTCCCCAGCTCCAGCGCAATCAATAACCTGATGTATAAGGGCACTTGACCATATCTATACATGCAACAACATAGTCTGCATGGGCCCAAAAGCATGGCCCAAACAGGGTGTGAGATACAAATCCAGTAGGCAACCACCCAATGATTTTTTCCTAACAGTCAATGAATACATGGCAGTAATATAACAAGAAGCAGTTAATACGAAAGCACAAGCAACAACAATCCACAGTTCGAACAAATAAAGTACACAAGTAAACAGCCTACAATAAGAAGTTAATAGGTAACACTCTGAGTTTCTCTCATAGCCTAACCCCTATGGTTCAATCAATAAGTACTAGCAACCCTCTAGGAGGCACACACATTCTCACCCTTCTGGTTTGTTTATGAAATTAATAGACTCTCTGGGCAAGCACTCACCGTAAATTCCCTATATAGTCTCGTATCGTGCAAAACGATCTGTGTGGAAGCAATCAATGTCTATTCCCCCTATGGCCCACGTTGAGGAACTACAGACTCTCTGAGGAAGCACTCAATGTCAATTCACCATGTGGTCTCGCATCGTAATTAAAAGACACTCTGGGGAAGCCCTTCCGTCAATTCTTCCTTTGGTCTACTACTCTAGGTTCTCACAGTTCTGAGTGAAACTAAACATGCTGAACGATTGTGCATCATTCTAGTAAACTTCAAGAACTACTTGGATATCAACTAAGGCTCAACAACAATACAAGGAAATAGTCCACAATCCTACAACTAGGAATGGCAACTAAAGAAATCCCTAATACGAAAAACAATCTTGGTGAAGCAACCTGAGTAAAAAATAAATTACTCTACTCTTAAGCATCAAACTCTGCTAATGCAACCAAGAAAATCAGGAAAAAAGAAGGGCAAAAACCGGAAACCCCCAATTCCATGTTCTAAGGAATTGGTGGAATCTGCACAAAATATTAATCTAATATCTATAGAAATGCACAAACCACATACCTCGATCCTAGGAAATCGATATATGTGAACGACGACGATAGATTCCCCCTAGAACAATGTGGATCTAAGAAAACTCACAAAATTCTCATCCTATGATAACATGAAAATAAGGAGGAATCATGGAACAAGGCTAAAGATGAAGAGGTAACTCACCGCTGCGCTTCCAACGCAATCGACCATGATCGAATCGGAGAATGGATGGAGAGACGTGAGATCGTCGATGATCCAGCCGTACGGTCGCTCTTGGGCGGACGAGATCTGGAGAAGAAGATGAAATCAGGGGTTAGGCGCAACCCCGGTCCATTTAATGAAAAAATAAAAAGCACATGGAATGTATTTTTAATGTACACTGCATGTAGTGGGTTGTCTGTACTCCACTAAAAACGGCCTCCACATCACCCCTACACACCATGTGTGTGGCCCGAGCACGACCAACACACGGCTTCGAGCCAGAGAAGAGTACAGAACGTGTATTTTTAAATTACAAGGCATGTAGTGGGTTTTTCCATAGTCTGTTAAATACGGCCTCCACATCACCCCTACACACCGTGTGTGTGGCCCAGGCACGGTGAGCACACGACATCGAGCTGGAGAAGAGTACATGACGTGTACTTAGAAAGTACACGACGTGTACTTCGAAAATTTCTAGAAAATTTAATTTTCTTGAAAACTCAAGAAAAAGGTAAAACATACCTGAACGAAGGTCCAGGTTCTTACAAACATCCCCCTTAATTAAATTAGTCCTTGAATTTCCCTAACGAGGCGGAGAAGATGAATCCCCGAACAGATCTGGACACTGTGATCGTACATCGGCCTCCATCTCCCAGGTCACGTCTTGTACACGCCCGTACTGCCATAACACTCCTATCAGGGGAATAAACCGCACATGGAGAACCTTCGTACTACAGTTGACAAATCCGGAGAGGATGCTCTTCGAATGACTCATCTGCTTCAAGCTCGACTTCCTCAGGCTGAAAGACGTGATACGGGTCTGAAAAGTAATGTTGTAGTTGAGTGATGTGGATGATGTTGTGCATGGCCCGATACCTCTGAGGTAGCTGCAACTGATATGTGACCAGACCAACTCTCTCCAATGCCTCAAACAACCCGACGTACCATGGTGAAAGCTTACCCTTTATTTGAATCCTCTTGTGTCCCATCCTCAGTGCGACACACAGGAAAACCTGATCACAGACATCGAACTCCAAAGGTCGTCTCCATGGATCTGCATAAGACTTTTGTCGAGATTGTGTTGTAGCCATCCTCTTTTGAAATAGCTCTATCTGTTATGAGGTCTCCTAAACAAGAGGAGGTCCCAGCAAAGCTGCCTCTCTTGCCTCCCTCCAGCATAATGGGGATCGGCATGGCCTACCATACAAAGCCTAGTATGGCACCATCTGAATGGTCGCCCGGATACTGTTGTTGTAGGCGAACTCCACCAGAGGGATATGCTTCTCCCAAGAACCTCCATAGTCTAGGATGCAAGCTCTGAGCATATCCTCAAGCACCCGAATCGTTCGCTTGGACTGGCCATCAGTCTGGGTATGGTATGGTGTAATCAAAAGTACCTATGTACCCAAGGCCTTTTGATGTCCTTGCCAGAACTAAGAGGTAATGCGCTTATACCTGTTTGAAACGATGGAGTGTGGGACTCAATGAAGACGAACTATCTCCCAGATTTAAAGTCGTCCAAGATCATCAGCATTGAAGATATCCCTGATTGGAAAGAAGTGAGAAACCTTCATAAGCATGTCGACGAAAACCCAAACAACATCGTTCCCTCGAGGCGACCTCAGCATCCCAGTCACAAAGTCAATCACGACGTTGTTCCACATCCACTCCGGAATGGGTAACTCCTGTAAAAGGCCTGTTAGTCACTGATTCTCTGCCTTCACCTGCTGACAAGTAGAATATCTCATGATGAAACCAACAACATCCTTTTTCATACATATCCACCGGTATTGGAGATGAGGTTACCGATACATCTTGGTGATGCCAGGATGGAATTCCCAAACTGAGGAATTAGAATCATTCATCACCTCATCACGTATGTCTGCTGGCACCCATACACGTCCCTGGAAACACAAGATCGCATCCTCTCCCACAGTCCATCCGAGAAGAGGGTCCTCTCTGACACACTCTCATGTAGGACTAAGCCATAAGAGTCTAATAACTGCCTCATCCGTACCTGATCAAGAAGTATAGAAGTAACAACTACAAAAGATAAGAATGTCTATCCCTTTCTATCATGCACCTCTAGATGCATCTCAGAGAACAGATCCATCAGCTGCCACTCACTGCTGGCCTCCTGAACTGCCTGAATCTGAGTTCTCTTGCTCAAAGCATCTGCCACTGTGTTGCCCTAACATATCGTATAGGAAAGCTCGAAGTCAAAATACTATAGATACTCAACCCACCTATGCTGCCTCAGATTCAAATCACGCTGAGTGATGACATACTTGAGACTTTTGTGGTCAGTGAAGACCAAAAAAGTGCTCCCCCAGGAGATAGTGTCTCCAACAACGTAAGGCATGAACAACAACTGCCAACTCCAGATCGTTCTTCGGGTATTTCCTCTCTAGTGGCCTCAACTACGGAGACTCGTATGAAACAACTCCATCCCCTGCATAAGCATAGCTCCGAGCCCGATACATGAAACATCACAGTAAACAATTTAGTACTTTTTCGGCTCTGGAAAGACTAGTATTTGTGCTAATGTCGACCTCCTGTTCCGCTTTTGAATGGCTGACTCACAAGAATCTGACCATAAGAACTTCTCCCCCTCCTTGGTCAGGCCTGTCAAAGGTGCTGCTAGACGAGAAATGCCTTGAATGAAGCATCAGTACTATCCAGGTAGCCCTTGGAAGCTTCGTACCTCAAATACGTTCTTCAGCTGATCCCAAGAAATTACAGCTCTCACTTTCTCTGGGTCCATATATACTCTTGCCTCTGAGATAACGTGACCCAAGAAGTGAATCTTATCCATCATGAAGTGTCACTTTGAGAGTTTATCATAATGTTGATGCTCTCTCACTATACTGAGAATGATCTCAAGATGTGTGGCATGGTCGGGTCGAGTGTTAGAGTACACCAAGATGTCATCCATTAAGACCATGACAAAGGAGTCCATGTAGGGATGGAACACTTGGTTCATCAGTGCCATGAAAACTACAGGTGCGTTCGTGAGACCGAACGACATGACTGTATATCCTTATAGACGATACCTACTCTTAAAAGCTGTAAGAGGAATATATGATGGTCTAAGGGACAACTGATGATAGCCAGACCTCAAATATATCTTTGAGAACACCTAGGCTACTCGAAGTTGGTCGAAAAGGTAATAAATATTCAGCAATGGATATCGGTTCATGACCGTCAGCTAGTTCTGCTTCCGACAATCCACACAAAGCCGAAGGGTACCATTTTCATTCTTCGAAAATATGATCGGAGAACCCCAAGGATATGTCCTGGGTCTGATGGAACCCTTATACTGTAACTCCTCCATCTACTTCTTGAGCTATTGCAACTCAGGTTTGACCATCCTATAGGGAGGAATGGACACCGGTGCCGCTCCTGGAACGAGATCAATTGGGAAGTCTACCTCACACTCCAAAATAAAACCTGAAAAGTCCTCTGGAACGATGTCCCTGAAGCGGTCCACCACTGGAGGAAAGTCCAAATGTGGTGTCCCCTTGTCCTCTGGGCCGTCACCCTTCCTAGCCCAAGGGTGTGTATAGTGTCAACGAGTCTGCAGAAGAAAAGATGTAGAGTCAAAGGCTCTCCACAATAGCAACAGGGATAAAGCTATGCGTAGAAACACTATAGAAAAGGGCTGAAGTTAAAACTGAGGATACTAAAATCGTACTTCGAACAGTAGAAGGGATGAGATCATGTTCCTGATATGTCTGCTCCACTACGAAATACTGGCATGTACCGTAGCCCTGCGTCCCTGGCTGACCACTCTGAGATGATCCACCTTGTTGATGCTGAGGGACTGGTGGCTGACCTCCACAGCCTCGACCTCCACCTCGGCCCGAACTGCCGGACGAACTCCAGTTCCCCGAATGGTGAGAAACTGGGGCTGCTTCTCTTGAATGAGGAGTCATGGAAGAACCTTGGTCACCAGCTGCTGGTGAGAAAACCTGACACAAACGTTGATGGTGACCCATCTTTCCACGATATCGGCACTCCACAGGGTCCCTCTAGCACTGCTGCCTCGTGTTCCTTGACCGACCACACTGGTAGCATATCACCTGGCTTCCTGACGATGCATCTCGTTTCCTCGGATCACCGTGTGTAGGCTCTCTACGGTGCTTCTTGCTGTTATCTGGATAAAAACTTGCTATGTAAGTAGAACCTCCCATGCTCGTAGCTCAAGAGTCTCTCAGATTTCACTCCGCAATCAGTGCCTGGTTGACGATGGAAGTAATGTAAGTCAGCTGGATGATGTTCACCTTTGAGCGGATCTCCCGCCTGAGACCATCCTCAAATTTCCTAGCTAAGAACACCTTGATCACATCCTGGATGGGTGTGAAGCACTGCAGCATGGTGAAACGAGTGGAATACTCCATGATAGAAACAATACCTTTATCTATGCTCATGAACTCCCTGGATCAGTCGGCCCTCAGTGTCTCCGGGTAGAAGTAATCATAGAACATGCGCTGGAAATCCTCCCAAGCCAAAGCCTGCTGCGGACCCGCCTATGAGATCACGTGCCACCACCTCTTGGTGGAGTCTCGGAGCATGTAGGTGGAGAGCATGACCGGCCTCTCTGGAGGTGTTTCCAGATGCTCAAAGATGGTCAGCATGGCTTCCAGCCATGACTCTGCAACCTGAGGTCCTCCTTCCCTGAGAACGTGGGAGGATGTTGCTGCTGAAAAACTCGCGTCAAGTCTACCATAGACGTGGCAGGAGGTGGTGCTACCTGGAAGTCCTGAATAATCCCCATGAAACCTTCCCTGAACTACGCATCTACTCCTGCAACTGGTATGGCAGCCGGTGCCAAAGCTGGCCCGACTAGAGGATCAGCATGATGTTCCTAATCAGCAATATCTGGCATCTGATCACTGCCTGATGACAGACGTATGACCGGAGGAAGTCTCGGAGGAATATCTTTGAAATATCAAAAGGACACCTTAGATTAGGAAAACAAGGATAGAGAACACAAGTCTACAAAATGGGAACATGGAATAAAAAACACACAAGAATGAAAAACACGACTACACTGCGTGTATAAAAACTACACGACGTGTCTTCTTCAACAACTGACATGGGCGGGTAGTCCTACCCTTCATGTCGTGTAACACCTCAACTACACGGCGTGTTGACCCCAACACACGACGTGTACTTGAAACTATTACCCTACCCGAGTCTCTTTACAGGGCTAACCCACACGGTCCGACTCAACCTGAGTCAACAATGCGTGTTCGAAACAAACAGGGCGTGTTCTAGACAAGTCTTTAGCAGCCCGTGTTGTTAAGCACACGGCCGTCTACAAGGCTGACCCTTACACAGCGTGATCTGAACAAAAAACATGGCTTGTATAGGTGAAGGTGACACCATCCTGTGTGGTTCGTGACACGTACCTGGACAAGACTACATGGCATGTTCCGAACAAACACGAACTGTGGAAAAGAAGGTGAATTCGGCCTGTGTTGTCTGTGACACAGCCGGGTACCTGGTCAGGACTACACGGCGTGTTCCCTCTGGACACAGAGTGTTCTTACTGAGCTTCAATGATCTGTGTTGTTAGTGACAAGGCCGGGTACCCAGCTCCAAACTCACACAACGTGTACCTACCTTACACGGTGTGTTCCCGAGGTTACTTTCATGACACCATGTTCTGATCACATAGTCAGTGACACGACCTGAAAACTACACGGCATGTATTCAAAATGTACACACAATGTATTCTAGGTTTTTATGGGTAGTAGCTCAGAAACTGCACAGAATTATTGAAACACTAAAAAAGGGAATGATGTGCCAAATTCTGATCTGTGAGGGGCCATACGCCCCCCCCCCCCGAATCAAAGCCTGACATCTCCCATAGACATATACAAGAGAAAACAGTATCATGACCCAACATGTTTCAATTAATGAGGTCCCATAACACCTCAAGAACCAAAATTTGGTTTTCATTTTTTTAAGAAAGGAATTAAATAAATAGTATTATAACATGACAACAGAGAATCTACCAAGCATATATCACAAAAGCATGCATAATCTACACAGAGTCTATCACAACAGCCTGCAATTGCTAATGCACCATAGATGCCATGACAAGAATTCATGACATGTGATTTCTACAAGTGCCTATATGATGCATGAGATAGAATACCCTCATCTCATCGGGTTGCAACAGAAATAAAATCAAAGTATCAGAAAAATAATAGCACAAGTCGTGTGAATTACTCTAGAAGATATCAGATAAACCATAAAATCTCAAAACCAGCAAAAACTGCAATTAATGAGGTAGTATGGATTTTCCCTATACACGGGTTAGCTACTCTCGAGCACATCTTAATGCCAAGTACCAAATCTGTCCTATCCCTGGATAAAGTCTCCAAATAGTAAGCAAGAGGAACGAACTGTTATGATACCACTTTGTAATGAACCAAGTCCGGAGCCCCTCCACTAGTGCCCTGTACCCGGTTCGCCACATGACCTCAATCACGTTTTCTTGAACACCAGTGGATGCGGACGAGCAATGAGGGCCTTGGTGAATTGGTGGGAAACTATGCCCTCATTCGGTAAGGTATACAGTGAAAAAAAGTCAATAGCGGAAGCAAAAACAACATGCATAACCATAGAAACCAAACAGTGAAAGCAATGAATATATAGTGCAATGATGAAAATGATGCAGCAGGTACAAGTATCTATGTAAAATAGAAAACTCAACAACGTGCTTGAATACAACTAAAAACAATGTTCAAAGTAAAAACAAAATAAACTCCTCAGCATCGGGAGCCATGGATCGGTCGCATGCTCCCCAACTCCAGTGCAATCAAGAACCTGACGTAGAAGGGCGCTTGCACTTATCTATGCCTACAACAACATAGACTTCTTGGGCCCAAAATCATGGCCCAAATCGCGTGTGAGATAAAATCCCATTAGGCAACCACCCAATTATTTGTTCCTAACTGTCAATGAATACATGGAAGTAGTATAACAGGAAGCAGTAAACAGGAAAGCACAAGAAATTACAATCCACAGTTCTAATAAATACAGTACACAAGTAAACAGCTAGCAACAAGAAGTAAACAGGCACCCCTCTGGGTAGCTCTCACATCCTAACCCATATGGTTCACCCAATAAGTACTATCAACCCTCTAGGAGGCACACACAGTTGAAAATTACCAGAAAATTTAATTTTCATAAATCCTCCGGAAAAAGGAAAAACATACCTGAACGAAGGTCTGGGTTCATACAAAAATGGATTGAGTATTTGATATATTTTTATTATAATATGGAATATATGGTTTTAAATGGGAAAATTTGGCTGGTTCATTTACTATATAAACTCAGAAATAGGATTTTAGGTATTCTAGTGTTGAGTTGAAGATATTGGATTTACTTGATTATATGCACAGTGTGGTTCAGAAGGGTCAGGATATGATGACTCTCAAAATATTTTCAGGGATGTCCATAATTTTTTTATGGATATGAGATAAGGAGTACGAGGATCAATAATGTTTCTCCTTGAGTGGAAATCACTGAATTTGGGGAGTCATCTTACATTTGGAGTAGAGATAATGATAGGGTCATTTATGTCAAAAATCCACTTGTTCTGCTTACTAAAATTCAAGAGGAGCAGATGCATGTGTTTCATGACTCTATACAGGAAGAACATCATGGTGTGACAAAAATATACCATGAACAATGATGATACTTTTTATGGGATGGAATGAAAAAGTATATAATAGGATTTGGGACACAATGCTACATATATCTGTACGTTAAGGATAATAATCAATGACATTTGTGTTTTATATATCCATTGCACATTCTAAATAATTTGTAGGATGACATGACCATGGAAATAGTGGTGGTTCTAATGAATAAACCGAGGATGTGTTAAAATATTTGGATGGTTATATAATATTCGAACAAGGTAGAACATCACATTCCTTTATAGGAATCCTTCTTAGTGGAGCAGTTGAGAGAAATATATATTCGGGAAATAGAGAACCTTCATGGGGTTATATAAAATATTAATTCATAATGTTACTTCTATTCTACATCCTTCTTTTGTTAGGGATTACATAGGGCTCATGGTACATAGTTTTTTTTTTGAGTTTCCCATTCCACCTGAAGACATATGGTAATTCGGATATTATTATAAATTTTCTTGGGGATATGTTGTGAGTGTGTTTTCTATCCTTCGTTGGGTCTTAGATGTAGCACCTGGAACTAGTATATTTAAAATCATAATAGATGCTGGGAAACAATATTTATTTCAACATCAGAGGATATTTATTCTAGGATATGAAAATTGTCTCTATGATGGATATAGGTAGGTGAGTCTGAGTAGTTGGTGTTGAGTGTTGTGTAGAATATAACAAAGCAGTTTCAGCAGATTCAGAAATGTGTGGTTATGAATCACTATATAAAGATGTTGAATGTTTCTAGACGTTAATAACACTAAGAGTTTATAAAGGGTGATCATGTATTCTTTTGGGTGTCTCCATGAATGGTTGACCATAATATATGAAGATTGCGTGGGTTGGAACATAAGTTCGTTGGACCTTTTGACGATAATATAGGACTAAGAAATTGGTGTGTCAATTGGATCTTCTATATAGATAAAGTTATATTCATGATATTTTAAATGTGTCACATCCTACACAATATCATAATATCCATTTTCCTTTGATTGATGGGGACATTGTTGAGCATTAGATATATGCATCATTTAAATATCAACTAACATGTGTATTGGATAGATGTGAGAAATAGTAGAGGGGAAAGACTATGCTGCTAGTTCATGTGTTATGGAAACATTTGAATTTTATAGAAGAAACATGGTATAATGATAGATATTTGTGGGTTCAATGGACCAATCCTTTTGACTTTGAATCATTGATATTATTTGGAGTGAGGATCTAGGATGTACTGTTACAATGTGGGGAGATTGTAAAACCCCTTCCCTTTTCTGAGATGTTGTGGGATTGAATTATTTTTAATCTATATTCATTGTATTTGAATAATTTTTTTAGGTTTTACCATGGGGTGCAATTGGTTGATAATGGAGAAAAATGAACAGAGAAGGGAAGTTAACGGTTGGTGCATGATTATCCTAAACTATACTCCCATCCCACTAGAATATGAAAATGTAGATAGGTGATTCTCTTGGATCAAACATTGTATATCAAATCGTACACCCTATTATTTAAAATCATGAACCCTTATTATAGAGGTGCATAGTTTTGGTGCGAGGTTAGGGGAAATAGTGCATCCCTATCCATCAAATTGTGCATGACATTTTAAGAAATTATAATATTATTTTTAAAATAGCTTGAATTATCAAAACTCACCCAAATCAATCTGAATTCAACCTATTACATTCTATAAAAGTATATTATCTTCTTGGATTAATTAAAATCTCATATAAAATCCTTTCTTGTTGATTCTAAACCTGAATCGAATATCATCACCCCTTCCTCTAAAAGGATTTCATCCTACATGGTTTTATGTTCCTTGTCCAATCCTATCCTATTCACAAAATGGGTTTTCTTACTATTTTCATTAGATAAAGATATATGATTCTGGATCTGGATCATTTATTCGAATAATTTTAGTTTTTTTATCAAACATTACTGTTTCATGTTAATATCTCATTTTATATCGTCGTATAGCCCAAAATTTGTGGATTTCTATTAATGATCATTCGTTATTAAATATGAGGTGAGTGTTCTATATTTGATATCCCAAAATCATTATGTAATGAAAATGTATATAATTTTATAATTAATATTATATGTTTAGAAATTATTTTATTTTTTTAAATAGTTAATATGGTGGATTAATAAATTGGGGAAATTTGAAATTGATGATTTTGGGAATTATAAATTTAGATAATTAATTATAAAATTTATTATGAGATTCTTAGATCGGATAATTGAGATAATTATTTAAGGAATAAAATATGAATTATTGATATTTTGATTGATAAAGCTAATTTTTGAATTAATTATTTGATTTGGAGTTTGTGGATATTGATTTATTAATTAATGAATTAATTAATGGTATTATTATAATTAATTAATTTAGAATTACTTATTGGGATTTATGTTAACAACTAATTATTGAATTAGTAATGAAATTGGTGTGTTTTGTTAATTTTTGAAATCAATAATTGAATTAAATTGATTTAATAATTATATTGTTAATTAATGTATTTGATGTGATAAATTTATTGTGGATTTAATTAATATTAATTATGATATTAATTATTTTCTGAATTAATTAATAATATTGATGTGATTAATTAATTTTAATATTAATTAATGTTATATATGTGATTATTTAATAATTTTAATTGAATAATATAATTTTTGTGTTGATTTAATTTTTGAATTAGTAATAAAATTGATATGATTAATTGTTTTTTGAATTAATTAATCTTATTCATGTGATCTGCTAATTTTTTTATACTAATCGAATTGATATGTTTAAATAATTATTTAATTGTTGATAGAATTTATGTATATAATTAATTTTTGGATGATTGTTTACTGATGAATGGGGACATTGTCATTCCATTGTAATTTTCTGAATTATAACATGATCATTTAGTTGAGAAATAATGAATGAAAACAATTAAATTATATTGTCTGATGTGTGAATGGTAACATGTTCATTGAAGTATGAGTTAATGAAAGGTAACATGGTCATTCAATATTATGAATTAATGAAAGGTGAGATGTCCATTCAATTGTTTTAATTAACTAAATTATCATAATGTAATTCTAAGACATGATATTCTTTATGAATAGTTCTGACTCTATCAAGGGTGGCCATATGTATTCAGATGTGGGTGTATATACGAACATGAGGGTGTATGTGGTCAAAATAAAAATTGTTGATAATGTGATAACTGATTATCTATTCATTTTGATTTATTCATTATACAAATAGATATAATATTATATGACAATATGTTGATTTAGTTTTCATTGGTGGTGACATACTAAGTTGTACTAACACCATTCATGAGCATACTGATCAGTACACAATGTTATTTAAGGGATATTGGACATGATAAGGTAAAGGTCCTTAGTTGGTTGTCTAATTCATAATAAAGAATGGATATGGGATATAGACATGGTTTATATCTATTTAGGGAATCATCAATGTATTTACTTTTTTGTTATCATTTTTACAAATGACATGAACATTATCTTCACAAAAGTATTCATCAGTTTGATATTTTATCTTATATTTTTGGTCATAATGGTATATTGGAATCATTCAAGTTATGGTAATATAATTGGTCAATTTTTATTGATCTTCATTTAGTGTTTTACTCTAATAAATAGTTAATATCCGAACTATGTATAATATTTTACTCACACTCTAATCAGTAACCTTTTGTATATATAGAGGAATGAATGAGGTCAAATTGCTAATTGGCTTGGGGTGTGGGTGTGTAAAACCTAGGTCATGATGTAACATACATTGTGGATATATGACTATGGAAATTTATTATTCTTCCCCTTTTTCTATTAACAAATTTAATGTGTTTACCCCCACATTAATGTTTCACTCATTACACAACACAAAATATTTTGTATGATGATAAAAAATATAGTTTAGGTCTATTCATATATAACTGAATGCATCCCAGTAAATTATAATCAATATTATCCACTAAAAAATATATTTTCATGATATTATGATACTAATCATGAGTAATATGAATGGTATTTAAATAAAACCATTCATATTCATAGAATAAAGAATAATCATCTAATGTATTGGGTCGAATGATAACATGTTCCTCTTCCTTGGTATACATTTTTCAAGGGAGAATTCAATTTATTTTTTCAATAATACATAATATGAAAAATAAATTAATAAAAAAATTCCTTAAAATAGCATAAACTTAAACAAATTAAAGTGTGAAAGGAATTTTGAAACATACTCATACCGATTCATACCTAGTACTATGTTAATGGGAAAAAATACTATATATATTGTGTGAAAATATTTATATATAAAATATATTTTTATTTTATTTAGAGTTCTACTCCACAAGACATAAAAGAAATAAATAACATATAAACATATTTTTTATCATGAGATAAAAATATGAATAACTCATACTTAGTATAGTTTGGAGAAAAAGATTTTTTTATTTCCTGATACAAAAAATTTATAATTAATTAAAAAAGTATAATAATATTATATATTATATACAACATATTTTTTTATATTTTCTCAGGAAATTGTGCTAACCCCCAATATAGGGTCATAATACTGATAAAAACAATTGTGTTATAACCAGTGGGGAGTATAGTGGATGGCTATATAAAGTATAATTACCATTCTTGTTATTATTTTATAATAATATAAATTGTTACAGAAAGGGTGACTATAATAATTCAATGAGATACTGATAGAGAATCCAAGAAAACAAAGTCGTAAAAATACTGATTTTATAATCCTAGAATGGAGTAGTATTTAAATGAACATTACATAATGTTGTCATTGATTTCATCTTTATATATTACATTGTGATAGAATGTAATAATAATCACCATCCCAACATAATTTTGATAGTGAACAAAATTTCATGCATATAAAACATAATACTCTATTTTAATATATTTATAAGGTAGGATATTTTAGCAACAATGTATATGCACTAAATCACAATACACAATATGTTAACAGATAAATACAAATTTTCCTTGAACTCTATATTATCCTAATACAATTACAGAATGAATAAAGAGTATTGAATATTACTTTATCAGAAAACAATCTAATTATTTAAATTTTATTGTACATTACTTGAATTATTGACGACATAAAAATAGTACCATAACACAACCTAATGTATCTTGAAAAAATAATGTTCATTAAAAATAAACACAATACATTGTATATTAATTTCATTATCCCCCATATTAAATGGATAATTCTAAATGATCTTAATAACATAATAGAAATATTATTCTTGTATCTAGGGTAAATTTCCATCCATTTGATTTTCATTATTAATTAGAATACATTCGAATAATAAATGGGTTCAAGAAACATAATTATTATTTCTTAATTATATATTAATATTAGGGGAGACTAGAAAATATTTTTACATAAAATTCATGACCATATACACTATCAAAACCCAAAATGTATGGATTTTTACCACATATCAGACACACTTATGTCATTGATAACTGAACAACATGTCAACCATATTGGGTGTCACGAAATACAAAAAATATAAGGTTTTATTCTTACAAGGATCAATTAAAATCATTCAATATATCATTATTCTACATTAAATCATTTCATAATGGCATTAATACAAGGAATCAAAATGGTAGTGAGAATCAGTTCCCACAATATACTAGGAATCTATAATTTATGTTGTAAATAATAATAATATAATAATATCATAAACAACTCTTATGTCCTTATCCATCATTCACATAATAGCATATGATATACATCACATGAATATCTTATTAAATTATTTGGGTACTAATGTAAAATTAAGAAAAACATTTTATGAACATATTTGACATATTTACCCCTTTTATGATGTCACGAAATTCGTAATTCCTTATGGGAATTAAATGTATATAAATAATGTCGCATATATTATAGATATTAGTATATTAATAATGTAAATTAATCAATGAAACCCCCTTTTAGGAGCACTATATGAAATATATCTAACATTAATAATGGAATCCTTATCCAATTTTAAATTATATTGAACCTATTTCTCGTTATCAATGTGAGTTTATTATATTGGAATTATATGAATTTTTTTCTTTTAATTTTTTATCATTGAGCTAAAGCACTAAAATAATTCAATAATTGATTTTGAAGATTTTATCACTACATAAAATAACATACATTTTAGTTCAACAATCCATCATATATTTTTTATATAATTATATTCTTATGGTTGGAAAGGTTACCTTCATCACATCTAATTTCACTATCAAATTCTCTTGACCTTGTCATCCTACCCATGTTTCTATTGTTCCAAATTTAATATTGTTGAACGTGAATACCATCACTATATCAATCCAACTTCTGATTTAGGAAAATATATATATTAATTAAGTGGGTACATTATAGTAATTCATAAACCCTAAATATATTTTTTACAACCGTATGAATAATTATGTAAGATTTCTATACATTCATATGGATAAATTTTTAATGGATCATAGAATTATAAAAAATACCCCACGCCTAGTAAAATAATAGACTAAGACATAGGTAAAAGGGAAATTATATTGATTATATTTCATCAATACATATATAATTTCATATTTCCAAAAATTCTCAATTACTCTCATATAATGATTTATTTTGATCATTACCACTTGCAAGGAAAACTTTTTTTCTCATCCCTTGACTTTATGAAGTTAAATGTTCTAAAAAATATTCCATAATGGGGACTCATTTTTGTGGCTCATATATCATCGAGAATCATCCATGTTGGGTAAGTCATGGGGTTTGTCCAAAATTCAATAATATTTCCAAATATAAACCTTTATTACATGGTGTATATTATAAAATTACATTGAAAATACACCTAAGATGGGAATGAAGATTCCCAGAAAAGAAAATTTCAATCATAACTTTTTGGATAAAATTCACTTTTTAATTTTGAAGTTGAAATAAATTCATCATATAAATTACATCAATGTGAACGAGAGGATTTATCATGGATGATCTATGCTATGGTGGCTCATGGGAGAAAATTATAGTGTTATTTAATATATTTTTGAAAGAGATGGTTGTTTTCAATATCAAACTATATATTTAATATGATTCATGAAATATAAATGAAAAAATTCTCATTATTCTTAAAAATGATCAATAAAAATCAACAGGTAGGAAATTTCCATATATAGGTCCCAAGATTCCCAATGAAAGTATTCCGCATTGAAGATATTGTAATTGAAAAAGTCCAAAACATAATAATGGATTGGGTTATGATATAAATATTTGGATTTCATTATTAATAGATATGACACCTATCAATATAATGAAAACATAAATAATTGATTAACAATAATGTTTTAACTTTATTACATTTTTTTAATCATTTTGTTACCAATTATTAGGTAATTAATTGAAAATTTAAATTACATTGTTTATATATCAACACATAAATCATTTCATTCTACAACATTAGGATTGTATTTTTAAACTTATGTTTCATTCATAATATATTTCATAAATTTAGGATGTGACTCCATTTAAATTGATATAGGTTCTACCTATCCTTGAGCCCAAAATAATATTATATGTTGGGAAGAGAATAAGTCATCAATAGTAGATTGAAATGTCATGTAATTAGATTATAATTTTTCTTATTTAATAAATGAACATTAATCTAAAAATAAAATTCATAATCATGAAAAAAACTTCTCTTTAATATTTATTCATAAATAATTTTATAATATTGATTATAGAAAAATAATAATCATACACGTTGAAATGGAAAACATGAGAACCTATAAAAACCATTACCCTTTTGATGATTACAGATTGTCCATTAATGAAGTGTTTATATTTAAAATCTATAAAATTAAAAACATTCACATTTAATACTATATAAATCATTGAAATCCCATTTAGGTATTCTATGAATGTATCCTTATATTCACCAAAAAAATAACCATTATATTAAACAACCAATTAAGGTTAATTCCATTATATATCTTAGGAGTCACACTATTCATGTCAATTCAATCATATAACCCCAAAGAACTTGATATATATTAGGGATACCCATATTTAAATTTATAAAATGTCTAATAATCATCATATAAAATATTCCAGAACCATATCATCATATGATCAAATAAAATATTTATTTAATATAATAAAAAATATAAAATCATTTTCTATAACACGTATTTTTAAACTCTAACAGGTGAAACCTTTACAAAATAAGGAATAAATATATTTTCCCATAAAAATAATAAACATTCCTATAAAAATGTTTGATTTTATTAAATATATATATATATTGATTTATTTATATTTATTAAAATTTTAATGATTATAATTCATGATAATTTGAAATTATTCTCAAGTAATGTATGTTAAAATTTAATCATTTTACAATTACTCCAAATTTGTAATATCTTGCATGTGTTATATAAATTTAATTTATTATTTTTTTAAAAACATTAGTAATATTCTATGTTAATAAATGATCTCATCAAATAAATCATTGGATTACACCAAGTTATATTATTGATACATTTATTGAAAATTTATATTGATGAGAATGAATTTAAAAAAATTAGTATACTTTTATAACAAAAACCTTACTTATCCAGTAATATTAATATATATTAAACAAAGATGGATGGATGAAATAAAATATATGTAAACTATATAAAATTTTGTAAAATAATTTTAAAAATAATCCATAAAAAATTAATAACCAACATAAAAAAATAAACTTATAGTGAAAATGATATGATGATCTAGGAATGGAATATTATTTTCAAATTCTATGACTTCATATCCGAACTCACGAACTACGCCATTTAAATTCCTGAAAAATAAAATTGAAATAATTGTATAAACTCTTATGTACATATTTTGAAGATTTTTTTCCTTACTATATTAATTTTTCAAAATTTACTTCCAGGTCATATAAACTTACTAAGTATGTTATGTTTGTGTTGTAATTTTTCAGATCATTTACATTATTTCAATAAAATAATAATGGATCATGGTCTATCCTCAATGAAATAATAATTCAATTAAATATAGAATTTTTTCCTTTTTATTAATGTAATTTTTTTAAAATTAATAAAATTATTTGATAAATTCATGTATCAATGTCATGAAAAATGCATCAACTCATTTCATAAAGGTGGCAGTACACATTCACACATGAGAGACATTATAATTTTTTAATGAATAAAAGATAAAAAGGCATGAAATATCATATAATTTTATAGAAATATTAATTTTTTAGAATATCATATATTCACTTTGTCCATCATTATAACAAACTCTATTGGGAATTGATAGAAATTTTTTTTTCTTCATGATGGTAACTGTTCACATGATCAAAATTGGGTATTTTTTTATAAAAATGACAGAAAATGGTTTTAAAACAGGTTAGATAAAAAAACAAATTTTATGTTTATTGTGATATTGAAGAAATAAGATCACCATGGTTAATATTATTTCATACAACAATTAGAATATATAGAAATTTTAGAAAACAAATAATAGTTACACTTATTCTTTAAAAACCAATTATTTTATTCATCCTACTCTTTATAGGATTCTTTATTTAGTGTGATCGGAAAATCATAGAAATTTGTTAGTATTCAGGGAATATATTTGTAAGGAAAAATCATTAACCATTACATAATCTAGAGTTTTTGATTTATAATTCATATTCAAAAAACTATGATTATCTTTTTGTTTTTGTTTCTTAAAGAATTATAATAAAATAATACAATGTAAACCCATACATTACAAGTGGAATCTTATACGAACTATCCATTCTCCCCACCAACATTTTTTAAAATAAGTATTGTTTCTATTTGTGTAAAATCATCAAAATATTCATCTTCCGCTATTACAGTACCAAATACCTCAGTAATTACTTTTAAAATAATTTCAAAACATGGTATGATAAGAAAACATATTATTAACTTACATAAAAATTAGGAAAAAATACATTAGTTCATGCTACATTTAATATTTATCATTTTTCGTAATTAATTTTAAGTTAAAACTAAAAAAATTACTCTAGAAGTCATATTTTCTACCAAATAATTCCTCTAAATTGTCAAATTAAATATTAACAATAAATATAAACCCATAAAGGTTTCCTTGATAAAGTAGAAAACTCATGAAAATATTTCTCACAAAGCTAACCATTTCATCTTAAAAAATTAAGATTAATTATCCCATTAATGAAAACTCAATAACATACCTTGTCAATAAGTGTGATTAAAGAAGGAATAAATAAATAATATATTTACCTTATAGAATCATATTATTATCATACATACCTCTGATATATCCCTCAAAACTAAAATGGATCAACCATAACAATTATACAAATATAAACCCTCATGGTTATACATTGAGTAACTATCCCAATTACACTTATAATAACTATCATATTAAACCTCCAATATACCTAATTAATTTTATGTAAATCATGAAACCAACCATATTTGGATTATAATATAACAACCCTTGATCATTAAAAATTGTTAAGAACTACAAAATTATCATTAAACACGATTTACTACATCAATAAAACAGTCATTGAAAAAAATATTGTAATTTAAAAAAATAAAGAACACTTATAAATGAAAAAAAATTCATTGATTTTTTAAATTTAATATTTAAAGTAAATATAAATAAATTATGTTTTTTTGAAGATGGTAATATTCACATATGTCATATGCGTTACAAACATTGCATCTATATTTTGTAAAAAGAAACATTAAAAGTTGAATTTTATAAGAATTTTACTCACCTTGAGTCCGAATAATCACCTAAAATCTATTCCTTCAAATTTTATATACTTATATTAAATATTTAATTATATAAGAAAATTAACAATTTTATAACTATTAATATACCACTTATCAACATTTTAAAACTATTGATAAATTATTTATGCTCACAAATGATGTTTTAAAGATATTCAGTTCACGTGTATAGAATGTATTTAGTTAATACAATATAGTAAAAATTTTAATAATCCCACCAAATCAATAATTTTAATCATGAAAATTTTTATATCATTAATTTTAAATTATAAATTTCAATCAAAAAGATATTTTTTTTAAAAAATTACTATATTACATTCATAGAAACAGTTGTTCTTACGTAATCATGAGTAGCAAATCCAATTTTCAAGGATCATTATGGAAATTAGGTATGTATTATTTTTTCCAAAAAAATGATAATATTATAATAAATATAATGTTAAATAATTATATATATAATTATATATATAATTCATGTTATTTGGTGATGGAAAATAGTCGCAACGCTTCGTGGTGGTGGTTGTCCACATAAAACCACAAAAGATGTTAACATTTTCTTGTGCATAGATAGGATATAAATTAAATGATATATTATTTATAAAAAATAAAATTATAAAATTAATATAATTATTAATTCTTAATTCTTTTACTTTAATCCTCTCATGATAAATTGTTATGAAAAATGAATTGCATCAGTTCCTGAGTCAGCATATCACAATAAAAAGAAACGACGAATTATTTTTCAATTAAATTAAATTTTGGATTAATATAGATCAGGGAACTAATATAAGAACATCATAATATATTGGGTATACTATATTTATTAATTAATCGTTATTGAATATGTTTTTAAGGTTACGGACGAATAAACTAAACATAAATGCGTGATTTAAAAATAAATCTTCTTACACTCTATCCCTTTTCTGATCACCTTAATATCACTAAAGATGGTGTCATACTTAATATAATTCCCTTGTAATACATTTAGGGATTAGACTAATTTATTTGGGTAGGGAATAGACAAAACAAAATATTCATGATGTGTGAAAAAATGAGAATAAGTTGTGTAAATTTATATGTTTGGGGGGAGGCACGCTTGGAACAACTCATAATAATATATCACCATAAAAAATTATTAATAATAAATCGATCAAGACATATTATTGTCTTATATAATATTTGGTTTGTTCAAAATCACCTCATCAAATAAAATTAATATATTTTTTGACAATATTTTTACACTTAACATTTTGTATTAACCATTATGCAATTCCATTAATTCTATTTGTGACCACATTGTTAATACATAGTGAATGATAATACCATTCTAATTTATATAATAACATAAAATAAATATAAATTTTATTAAATTTTATACCTTAAACTAGTCATTTGTAAAATCTATGACTTTTTGTAATTTTATTTCATTAAATCAAATATTGATTACTATGAAATATCTATAATTAAACATTTTAGAACTATCACTAAATTGACAATAATAATGTAGGATAACAAATAAAATTACAACGAAACATTTTATTATATCTCAAAATTTAACGGTAATCCATAAAATTATTAATCATGTTATTTTTCAAAAAATATATTTATATTATTATTTTAATATCATTTATTAGATTTATCTGAAAATTGAAAATTTAAATAATAGTCCTTGTGGATTTTTTTAATGTAATATTTTTTTCCTCGAAATTTAAAATAATTTATCATGATAAAGATAAATAGTTTTTATTTAAAATATTATTTATAGATAATCATATAATCTATATGACACCATATTAAAAATATATCCCTTATTAATAAACAGAGTGTGACATCATCGGCATTTTTTTATAAAATACTACAAAGTTATTGTTATACCCAAAAAGAAAAAATGGTTAGATAATATAACCCTTAATTTTTATTATCGATATATACTCATAAAATTAAATTTTGTCTGTTTTTGGGTCATGTAATAGTACTTGATATTATTTTAACCTAAATAACCTCAATTTCCCATTATATTTGAAATAAAAAAATTTATGTTTAATACTAATATTCTGAAAATGTAATAGGGATCTTTTTACTTTATTTTGAACTAATTATTACAAATATGAAATAATTTTCTAAAATTAAAAACATTAATGTTTCATTATTTAATTTATAATTATAATGCCTAAACACAATGATAATATAGTTCGGTAAAAAATATCATTATAAATAAAAAATATTTATCTACTAAATTATATTATATAATCCATTTAAGAACCATAATAGAAATATTTCAATGAAAATTAAATAAAAAAAATAAACTAATATAAAACATCGTTTGAAAATTTAAAAACCTTAAAATAAAAAATAATTATCAATAAAAAGAACAATTTTTCACTATTCTATAAAAAAATTCTATTCAATGAAAAATATATAAAATAAATCCGTCGATAATTTATATAAAATGAATGAATAATATAAATTTGATTTTTCAAATAAAATTTATATTTCTTCAAAAAATTAAAATATTCACTATTTAAAATAAGAAAAAAAACATTTTCAATTTTTTTTGAAGAATAAAATTTGTTTGTGCCGAATTTCGACTGATACCTTCAATTAGAATACATGAGAGAAATAATGGAATATTTTTACATAATTTATTATCTTGTGAAACATAATTGGGATTCATAGATGATTTAATTTTTGTGTGCAATAATGACATATGTGCGAAAGGCACATTCATACCCAAAGTGACGTCAAGTGTATTAAATCATGACGAGTTGCAAAAAAATGGACAAGTAAACTGTTATAAAGAACATAGGATGGCACATAAAAAATAGGAACATTACACCAGATAATAGTGAAACCACTTTGACGTCAAATTCATACGTCATCAAATGCCAGCATGTGCGCGACCACCTACATATTCATATATAAATATAAGGGTGCCCCACTCATTGCGACCAAAGATTCAGAAGACAAAACATTAATCCCTTTTATAAAAGATGATTGTTCATTGACCACACAAAATCCAAGATTATAAGGTATATAATCTTCTCGGATCAGTCTCTCATGGGTCCTCATCCGGATGGGCCATCATGGGCCCAACCCTTAATCATTTTCTTTTCTTCCAAAGAAAAATTCTCAAAAAATACACATCCTGCATTCATGATTTCCTATTTGATGTATCTCTTTCACCCATACCCATCATCTTAGGCACAGATCTTCAATATTGTATGAAACCTTTCCTTGGTTATCCCTGTGTTTTCCTCATCATAGTGAACCATGTTCGAACTCCTATGGTGTGAAACATCCTGATCATGTGTTCCCCACCTCTATGCATCCCTATTAGCTGTCACATAGGGATTTACAAGCCCCTCGAATTGTGCTTCATGTTGAATTGCAATAACTAATGAATCTTCATAGTTTTATTCTAACAACTATTTCATCATCACATATCTATGATAACATGGACCCCTATATCGACCAATCCTCAACCCCAGCACCATCAAGCATTTCTTATGCCAACCCATTCTCTAGTGCAAGCTAGTGAATGTAATCTAACTATTTTGGATGAGGAGTGAGTCCCCATCATTTGAGATATATGATGTTAAAACTCCAATAACATATTTCCACAAAACATGATGTTAAACTACCATCACCATGTGTGTGTAATGTTCTAGAGGACCTTAGAGGGGACACACCTTAGTGCCCACCCTCTTTCTTTTGTCTTTCTGGTCTTCATCTCATTCTGTGTCTCGGGATGTTTCAATATAATCCCAAACACACCTTGATAAGTTATTCCCAATATGATGACCATATTCTAATCATACATCAGGTCAACCTCTTCATTCTCCCCTCCCAATTTATGTATTAATTTGTAACATTCCTCATGGATACATATTTCGTGACACATTCCTCATGACCTCCACTACCACTTATTTCTCACACCAAGCATTAATGATGTTGGATTAGTGAAATAAGTGACCATGAAAACCTTTCCAAGACACCAACCATGTGTATTTTCCAAGCCCCCTCATTCACAATCTAAATGGAATTTTATATATGTCTTCTATAATGTCTGTAGGAAGCCATCCTATGTTTCAAGTTCATCATCCATCTATCTCGACCACTTCTCATTGGAACACTCCAATCTAACATGGTGTCAAACTATTAGATCATTTATTCTCCTAACTAATCAAGTTTGGATCCATTTTAGATACATATGACACCTCAATGAGGTTCAATAATTATCTATATTAAAATTTGGTGCTCTGACTTAATGATATACCATCCTAGCGTGAAGTTTAATTTTTTCGGCCACATAACCCATGTCTACCACCCTATGTTTTTTTGATCCATCCATATGGAAATATGACCATGAATATGACATATCATGTCTATAGGTTTTGTCCATTATGTATACCCCAACCTTAGTCCTCTTCTTTATAGGATTATAACCATGAATATGCCTCTTAATTTATCATAATAATTCAACCATGAGTGTCTCTATTATGACTGGCTGATAACCTTGCATAATCCCCAAAAAAATCATTGGGTCGCTATCCATTGTCAACACCAAGATTTAGTGCCCCATAAAGTATTATGATTACTTTTTCCGTTTCACGTATTGATAATTATATGTAGGAACCCCCACTAAGGCTCAATCTCATCTGTCATGTCACATCATGGTATCTACCTTAAGACTTTGTGTTTCAGAAAAATCATGCCCCAACCAGGAGGTTCTACATCCTTCGGGTCCCCATTCATGGACTGCATTCTCATGGGCTGCCTCCTAGGGTGTCCAATCACCCCACCAAACTATGTGAACGTTGACTCCCATCGATCAGGATACATAGGAATCCTGCATAAGGATCAAGCCAAAAATAACCATCATATTCCCATCATTTCCATCTCCTTCACTATCTACCACATTCTTTGACATATCCTCTACATCTATCTTGATTATACCCAGACCTCCACATCCTGGTGTGTTCATTCCATTCATGCATGAATCTAACCACGCACAATCCCCAGTTATTGGTTTCATCGACTCAACCATATCATAGTGGGGATACATCATTAAATGGGACACTAACCAGGTGTAATCCCTAAATTCAACACCCATTTTATCTATGTGGGTTTCGATCCCTTTCAGTTATATGGGAATCCACCCAAATGTTTGATACCATCTAATAGAGAACATTGGTGTCCCATAATATGGGTTAACCCTCTCTTGTACACTATCAATAGCATCTATATCATCCTTAATGGTGTGAAACATTCTCTTTTTGGGGCATGCCATATTAATTCCTCCCACACATGGTTTTCTAATCCATCCGTAGAGTAAACCTCTCAGGTACTCTCTCATACAGACGTGCCTCTATAATACTCTCTCAAAAGTGTTCTAATCAGTCTCAAACATAACCACTAGATTTTATACCTATAGAATACCTCATTTAAGGATGGAAAGATGTGGAAAACCTAGAATAAATTCCAACAGTATATGGTTTCCCACATTTGAAATGTGATGCTTCAGGCTTCTGCACCCTTGAGAAGCCCTATAATAATAGAAAATTCAGGTGTTACAATGTTTCAGTGTCCATAAATTCTTGTGATACCTAACATGACTACTCACCAAAATGAATGTTTCTTCCCAAACTTGAACTAATTGAATGTTTCAATAGATACTATATTATTAAATAGTTTCCACAATGAGATGGAACTAACAATAGATTCAAAAAAAAAACAACTTAATCTTTACACGAGAGAATGACTTGGAAATGAATTCCTTGGAGGGAAATACAGAAAGAGAAAGTGGCATCTCGTCATATTGTTTCCATCAAAGAGAAGCTTCTGCCAAAGAGGTGATGGATTCCACCCACATAGGGAATGTGTGAACATGGGGTACCATGTAAATCTCCATAAACAGTCAGCCTTGATGTGTGGCCTAATTCATGTTGGTGAATGTGTCAGAAACTAATATGGTGAACCCAATGTGAAACTATACTTTTCAAAATGTATATTAATATAGTTCGATACATTAGCAGATATGTGTGTCACTCGATCCAACTATCTAACATCAAGTCCTAGCATGAAAATAGTTGGCATGGTGTGATACTCACCAAGATATGGGGCATTTAATCATTTGGAATCCTGGTTGGTGACATTGTTAGTGTGGATCTTCATATCCGACTATGGAAGATTGAACAACACAAATACGTTGGGATATATTTTTCTCATATATATACTAATGAATGGATATTCATGAAATATAAGACATGTGCTATAGGAATCTAGTTTCTTATCACCTATAGATGATGGGGTAGAGGAAATTCCCATGTGATGATCCCACGTGGCTTTATCTCCTCTATGATAACTCTCACAAGTACATCTCCTAGTTTACCACTCCTCATCTCACCTTTTGATTTATTTAAAATGAGATGGTTATTGATTCTTGTTCGATGGTATAAACCTGAGGGATCCATCCCAATGAGAGATTTGGTTTGTAAGCAGTTAGATGTTTCCAGGAACTACTATTACTGCTTCCCCCAAGAGGCATTCTTGGAACCAAAACTCTTCATAACAATATTTACAATTACAGGATCCCATTACTGTCACACTAATATGATTCACTCCCTTACACTAATGACATAATGGACATTTGTGTTATATTGGATTCAGCTACTCATAGGGAGCTTCCATGGATAGTTCCCTCCAGTCCATGCCAACTCCACCATCTTGTATCATATGTCGAGGAACAAGTGGCCTCTGCCCATGAATAATCGACCCCGGTTTGGCCAAAACAACACTATTGTTGGGCACAATATCTAGATGACGATTGTTAGGGGCATCATCCTACAAATCTATAGTGGCCCTCACCGCCACTAATGTGTACTATAATCATTATGTTCTTAAAAACTAGGGGCACTTCCATGCTTGGTCAAGATTAAAGACCCAACCACCTCGCAAACAAGCTGAGTTGACTATCTCGGTCACTAGTGCATGTTGTAACGATAACAGAATGACCCGTGGTGAGGAAATTTGGTATGCATGTCCCCATAGAACAATCATCAATAAAGCATATGTTCTCCCCATTTTGTTGAAATAAATTATGTAGATCCTCCCTATGTTATTACTTTCTCCAGCGGAGGATCTACTAATATCGACCATCATAGAAGAAAAGGTTGTCCCTGGTTCATCGAAGGTGATCATGTGTGTCTTAACTATGTATACATTGATCAATATAAATTCCATCCATGAATCATCATAACTAGAGCTGACTTGCATAGAATTCCTACCCTTTCTACATATGTCATCCGTGGTGGTCATCCCCATGTGTATACTTTCTCTATAAGAGGCCCTCCCCGAAGTAGTGTTCCAAACCATGGGGATCGTACCCATGTTTTATTCCACATTTTCTTGGGTGTTCCTCTCACCCCAACTCATCTTGGTTGAGGTCCTTCCCACTCCAACACCAATCCGCATGGAGGTACTCCCCATTTAAAAGGTCAACCCCACCTGAGAAAACCTACATGGGTAAGGAGGACGAATAACAACTGTAGAAGGAAGACTCATTTGAATCAAAAAATTGTAGTCAATACTATACATTTTTTTATTCTGATGTGGTGTGCATCTTGAAGGTGGAAACCTCAACCAGATACTGTATATTGAGTTATTGGGATGGAACATGGCATGTAAGCCTCATCCTCCAAAAAAGAGGGATGAACCAAATCCTCAAAGCCCTCGGTCGATACATATCGGATGAAGAATATTTTATTCCATTCAAGGGTATTTTTGGGAAATATACTCTGTAGTCACTAAATTTGTTCACTACCTAGACAATAGATCAATGAGAGTTGTTCTTGGGACAGATAAATTGTGACCATTGGCAATGTTAGACACCAAAACTCGCTGCCATAGTACACGAAGGGGTCGTCAATTCCTCGTCTTATAGATATGTGTTGATAAAATTTGTATAGTCTTTGTTTCTCTTCCTATTTTTCGATACACTTCATCGCTCGATCATCATAAGACTATCTAGAATCGATGAGTATAGGGAATCACAGTACTCCACTAAATTATTATAGATTCTTCCCCCCATGTCGGGATCAGTGGATGGGGGTGGTATGCTTCCCTTCACATCAGTCCTACCCAACATGAACCCTATATTCCATCTGATCCTGAGGATATACTTCTAGAAACCATTATACATAACATGGATGACTACACAGAGAATTAATATGAGCTATGAATCAATTAATAGAACATTCTGCTATGGAAAACACCATTTTTATTAGATCCTTCAATAATGGTAACTTTCTAGTAAATACATTTTCTTTTCCTTCATGAACCTTCTGATTAATTACCACTTCATCATGACACTAGTAAGGGTAAATAACATTCTAGGTTCATCAAACCCTTCGACCCATCTATCGTAGTGAAAAATATAGAAGATGGTCTTGAAAAGTATTTGTAGCTTTAACAACATGATGATAAGAAATGGATTATTAAGGATATCCCCAACAAACAAATATCATAATAGAATCATGATTACAGTAATCATTGATATGGGTAGTAAGGGCAGGTACATCTTCCGACGAGAAAATTTCTCTATAGGGTCCTAGATAATGCTTCCCAACTAGACAGGGTAGAGGCCGATGTTTTTTGAAGGTGAGCATGATATGGATATCCAAATTTACACAACCTTCATGAGAATAATTATCATGACCTCATACCAGTTCCCAAAGTCGCACCACAAGTCACTCCTCAGGCTTATCTATAGGACAATCATCCAGTAGCCCCTTAGTTCATTTCCCCAACAGTCCCTTGGGAAATTCCACTAGCTAATCCATGAGCCATGAAATTGGAATTGCATGTTGAAGATCCTTCCAACTAAAACCTTTTTTGGAATCTTTACCTAGACGGAAATCCCTACCATGAATATCCCTTGACTTCTACCATTTAATGTCTTTGGGCCCCTAAGACCAGAAATGTGGTGATATAATTTAATGGTGAGACACATCCTCCATGGTTGGTTGATATTAAAGAACACATGGGCTTGAAGAAATATTATGTATCACCTTTCAATGTGTTGGAGGACTCACTTCAATATCTACCCCTCTTCATTTCAAGATGTGGACCCATGGATGGAACTCTAGTACTGTAGAAGGATACTAAACTATAATGCTTCATATAGACATTGGATAATCCCGAGTATATTTCATATAGTTAATTACCCATTGGGTCCATAGTTGGTTGGGAAGTTCTTATCAGGTAATTTTGTTAACATCTCAGTTATACCACTCACATGACAAGTAGTTTCAACCCCTTCAAGTTCATTCAATGGCAGGGTGAGCGCATCACAAACATTTCCTCCTGGTGAAATTCACTTTCTTATACACTCGATATGCTGCTAAATCAATAGTAGTTGATAAATTTATGCAAGGAAAATGTAATTTCTATATTTGTGTTTCTTATCATAAACATAGAATTTCCCAAGATAATTCATGGATTTCTCGGACAAAGATCAATGCCTAAAGGAATCCATGAAGCTAGCCATGAAGCAAGCCATGAAGGTATGCCTGTTGTATCCCATAGCTCTCACTAGAAGGACTTATGAGGCCAAGACCATAGTTTTTTCACATGTTCAGTACCCTAGAAAACTCTAACTTTTACCAGAAGAGACACCTATTAAACCTCACTGAGTGACATTTCCTCAGGCATAGCATTAGGCTCAGAAATCTCTACAGCAGAATTAGCCAGTGCCCCTTGCGTGTTGCCCCACCACAACCTAGGTGAGAAAAATAGGTTACGCCTCATCACAAGGATCATACTGATCATCGGGTATAGACTCATAGGTTCCCTTTCCCAGACTAGAGAAACTGAGCCATCTCATTCAACGAGGCTCCAGTCCTTGACTATTTCTAGATTTTTATTGGTGAAGGAATCCAATGGTTTCTAGAACACCAGAGGCCTTAAAAGGCTTATCTCATTGATTTCAGAACTATTCAACATATCACCAGTTCCATGGAAACACATTAAATTTGTTTTATGTATTAAATGACACGTTTTAGGACCAATTCAAAAACAACATACTCATAATGGATCTCCATGGAATTGGGTGGATGTGTTTTTTCCAATATTGATAGTGACATTGATTCTAAATGGTAGAAGCTCTCTATCCTTGGGTCTCAGATGTATGATGACTGGTTGTATTGCAATAACGTTCCACATGCACATTGTATTAGCAATCCCTATATGAATCATAATGATACCTATGAACTATTTATACTACCTCTGATTACTAATTCTGCATGAACATCTCTACCTTCCACCACTCAAAATGGAAGGCACTGATAGTGAAAATGAATGAAAAACCATCATTCACTGTCTAATCCATCCTATTCTCTTGAAACCATCATGTCACCTGAGATGGGGATTCCCCCCAAAATATTTCCAACAATAGAGGATACATAGTTTGAAGATAATGAATACACCTCATTTAACACCATAGATCTGATAGACCCCTACTTGGTTTCTAGAAATGAAGAACACCAAGGTGAGACCCCTAATGTCTCAAATGGATAATTGTGTCGATGAAACCATGGGTTTGTTAATCACTATTATTTCCATTTCAATGCCTCCAACCTAGTTGTGCATGCCATCAATAAAATATAGAAGGTCAATCCCACACGATCCTCTCATCCTATATCATCATATTCACGCCAACCACCATTTTTGATATTATACCAAAAAGATAATCCATATCCAAACATTCATCAACTACATTCATTTTTGGACATAACTCATTGAACTAGACATCATCTGTTAGTCACTTTCTATGGATTGACTATCGAGCAGTGGGATATCCCAAGAACCATCTAGAATCTACTGGTTCAACCATAAATTCTTTTCATACATCATGTCGTAAGGAATCCTCCAGTTTTAAGATGATTGTACCTTACACAGATGAATTATGAGATTAAACACCTTACAAGTAATGCTGAAATTTTATCGATTCATGAGGATATCTTCCTTTTTAATTATATGTTTGAATCCCATTTAGTGGTTTTAAAATCCCACTCTAGTTTTAAATATGGAAATCTGGTGAAATATCCTTCAATGCTGATCATGTCGAGAATATTGTATCTATACTTTCATGTATTTCATTGAATAATGTGAAGGGTTCCCCATGCAATGAAAAATTCACCAATTGTATACCAATATGCATTTCAAGGTTGTATTATCCCATAACCATCTTGTTGACACAAATTCTGGGATCAATTTCATCTTGATATAGCTCCTATAAAAATTTGGGATGTTTTATGTAGATATGAATCCCTTTAATCTAAAGAATCAATGTATGGATAAGATAGAGAAAAATATTTTTTAAAAGAACCACAAAAAAACCCAGTTTTGGCCATGTTTCCAACACTGAGTTTATGCTCATCTCATAGGACACATTATTCAATGAACATATGGGTATACAATGGCTTCATCTTCATGCATTAGTCCCCTCCTTATATCACTAATGCATCATGTAAACCCTTATTGTCTGAGTGGGTATACTCCATGGTGATTCCTCCCTATGTTCCCAACGTGAATCCCACTGTTTGGATGAAAAATAATATAAAATTAATTAATAATAGGTTCATTGAAATGAGGTGGAGCACACCACTAATCTAGAAAACCCATGGACCGACACAAATGACACATTTATCATCCAAATTGACCGGTTCGAGGCCAGAACCCCATACATGAGACATTTCATTGTCATCACTAGAATGAGTGGGAAACACATACATGGACACAAGTAATTCATGAAGATCACTTCTTACTCCTTCCCAATTCAAGAACAAGTAATACATGATCCACATGCCCCAATAAGATGTTGGGATGTTGTCCCCATGACAACCACATTATTCCATACATGTTTGTTTCTCCTGGATAGGTTGAACGAACTCAAACCAAAATACCACTACTGCTATGATAATATCTAGAATGGGCCATTGGGTATATAACTTGATGGGATTGGATTGAAAGAATTCGTTTACATAGATTCCATGGTGAGGGAGTTCCCCAATGAAGATTCCAACACTAATCTGGAGGGAACCATAATTTTATCTAAATAGAAAAATTAAGAGGATATACCTCCTTCCGGTGATCCTCTCCCCATGGATGAATTAGATGATTCAGAAGATGATACTCCCCCATTCAAGGAATGATTATCTACTACAATCAATGAGTTGGTGAATGTGAATCTTGATACCAAGGTAGAACTGATACCAATACTGAATAGAAAAACTATGCTTGTAGAAGAACATCAGTATTATGGGGATTTAATGAAGTAGAAAAGGGATGTGTTTTCGTAGAGTTATGGCATGATGCTAGAATTATACCCTTTGGTCTCCTTTCACCATCATAGTCTTTTGGTAAGTCATCACCATTTCGAGTAACCACCATGAAATATGATTCCATATCACAGTTCCTTGTTTGTGGACGAAGTTGATAAGATCATAAAAATATCCATCATTGTTCTCATAAGGAAGAAGAATGATCAAATCAGAGTCTATATCAACTTATATGACCTCAACTGTCACTGTCTGAATGTCAACATTTCCACTTCCATTACAGAGCTATTAAACTAGTCCACCACACACCTCCATGATCTCTACATCATGGATTGGTATTCTGGATATAATCAAATTTCGAGCACCCCCCTGAGGATGAAGTATCCACTATCTTTAGAGCACTATAATGTACATTCTATTACCATGTGCTTCTTTTCGGTCTTATCAGAGTACTATAAACTGTATATTTATGTTGATACTCATGATATTAGAGGAATACAATATGGATAACTTGGTATTCATATACTACCAACTTGAGAACCACCTTAAGGATCATGAGAAAGTGTTAATATTATTTTATACCAATAATTTAAAGATGATCCCCATAACATGTTCCTTCAGTGTCACCTAAGAGAAAATGTTTGGATTTGTATATATATACATTGGAACTGAGATCATCCTAGAGAAGATTATGGATATCCACAATATACCTCCTCCTAGAAATCACAATGAAATATGATGTTTTCAAGGACACATATATTATATACATTTTTTTCTTAGGAATATGGAAGAAAAGTGTACAATATTTTCTTGGATCATGAGAAAATGTATCATCTATTAGTGGGATGAATATTTTCATACCACCTTTTATGAAATCAAATAGTGCTTGCTATAGCCTCTGGTTCTGATGCCCCCAATATCTAGAAAACCAACATTCATTTGACTGACTACATTAGAGTGATCCCCCACTACCATTATCTCCCATAAGAATAATGAAGGGATAGAGCACATTTTATACTATCTCATCCACATGATCCTTGATATAGAGATTAGATATTCCTCTATAACGAAGTGTTGCCTCGCGATGGTATTATTATTGAAAAATCTATGATATTATCTTCCATACAATGAGATATAGCTGGTATCATGTGTGGATCCACTGAAGAATATTCTTAACTGCCCCACACAAATAGGCCATCTAGCTCTATGAGCTGTGATTCATCAATAGTTTGATAGTCGGTTTATAAAAAAGATAACACTCAAGGGTCAGGCACTAGAATATTTCTTTACCACCCATCCAACCCCCCAAAAAGAGTCTCTTGATCTCAGTTTATTATATGAGTAAATTCATAATGTGGACCAAGACATTCTATATTGGTAGATATAATTTGATGGTGCCTCATAGTGCATGACTAATAGGATACCCAATTATCCCTTGATGAATAGGGTAGGATTGAGTTACGTCTTCATCAGTCATATGAATGATACAATATCTTATTCATTGTTTTTTGAGAAGGGTGCACCAACAATGAATAAGAATATCAGGCTGTCATCACTAGCCTTGAGTTGGCCCTCAATATTGATATTCCCCACCTTAATGTGATTGAGGACAATGATATGGTAAAAAATACATTGTCAGGTAGATGGAGCTCGAACCCTTGTTAAAGAACACTCTTCACCTAATTTCCCAGTTCCTATTCATACCCAAGTTCATTCATATTCGTCAGTCATATAATGGAAAATATGATAGATTATATAGCCATTTCATGTCTTTAACAAAGGGTAACTAGAATAATTTGATCATCAGTGTGGTCCATCAATGATCCATCGCTCTCATCACTATAGAAGATGATAAAAGACAGTATGTAATACATATTATCACTAGAACATCCACATCGGGACCTCCATGTCCACCTGTCGTAGCCAAAGAGACCCATAATTGGAAAAATCATTTTTTGAGGGCCTCCAATGCTGTAATCTTCTAACAGATAGAGTCAAACGTGAGTGAATACTATGATGGGTATTATAGAATACCTTCAAAAGTGGTCCCATTCTTGGATAAATCCTCTAAAACATGGTTTATAAAGAGTTATCCTTTGTTTCATTTAAGTAGTTGAAATTAAACATGTTATGCATTATGTTCATGTGGTTTCATATAGATCTTATCATGTTGGAAAAATTATCTCCCATCATATATGAATGTTGGTTTACATATATCTGAGCATGGTTCATGACACTTTGGAGTTTGTTAAGAGAAACCACACGTATCATATCCATGTTAATTTTTTGAGTCGACTTCCAGAACCCCCCATAGTACCATGTACTCTTGTACCTTTGTAGTATGGAGATTCGATGTCATGAAACTATAACAATCAGAAAAACACACTAGTGGAGGTTCATTGTGACCGCCAAAATTTTATTTTACAATTGAGAAGAGGTAATTCCACTCAATGAAGTTGATTCTCGTTCTATCATAAATTTTTTGGGATCCAATATCATCTACTAATTATGACTATGTCAAACTATCAACATAAATAATAAGATCATATTTCAATCATGTGAGTTGAAGAAATCATATGCCAAAAAAACATCCAGTCCAACTAAAATTCTCTTACCATGAACAATCAAATTTATAGATCAAACCATTTAACAAAACCTTGTCTATCTTTTTATAAATGATGGTTGGTCAGAACAAGAAACATTTATGTACATGCTTCCCAACACATTATGGTTCTACTGGAAAAAACTTGTAATCATACATAGGTGACTTTATATTGACTAGTGTATAGAAGAGATGATGTCATACCCCTCATGATTCAGTTTCCATCAATTGGTACATCTTGCTAAAATTAGAAGTTGATAGAAAAATAGAAGAATCCACATGGATGGATTGGAATCCCTTGACGAGAACATGATCTTGGAATTTCACAACCTTGAGAAGCAGTAAAACAATATATCTAGAGATTTAAAAAAAAGTGTTCGTGTAATCCTTATTTCAAGGTGTTAGGATATTGGCTCTGAGGATGCAGATGATACTCTGTAGGAAGCCACCCAAACTAGAACCAAAATGGTAAGGTACTTAAATTATCCTTAATGATTACCCTAACCGATCATACTCCTTAGTTACTGTGGATTATGAGCATTTTACTCCTCCCACCTATGTGAAATTATTTTTGGAGAATAATTTGAAATAATCATCATCCCCACCATATGATGTTATGCTACGTGACCCTATGATATGAAAGAAAAATAACTTCCTAGAATTATCATCTTGTGAGAAGTAAATGAGAAAATCATTAGGTGGCTCTCATGACACTAAACTGTGATCTATTTTTTACCTCATCATTTATGTTGTTAAAATACAATTTCAACATTATAACATGACATTGTACTACAAGAAACTATTAGAACTACGTATGTTTAGAATCACATCCTTATGGGAAATGTAGGAACACCCAGACATTTTTCCTTCGGTCTAGAACAATGTTCCTAGAACATTTCATCACTTTGGAAAAATCCATTGGTCCATGTTTTACAACCATAAACTATTCTCTCCTCCATCCTACACCATAATAAATTGATTTTTCCGACATAAAATACATTAAATTATAATTTATTCATGTTTCATTATGCACATCCATAAATTTAATGTACCACTTTGTCCAGTATGACAGTAAATTACACATCATGTTTCCAAATTACCCATATTTCAGCCCCTTTCCGAGTTTATCCTCTTTGACATGAATGGTGTGGTCTTCTTTGGACCTCATTCATTACCAGTTTCCTTTACCACACCCTAAACATCACCATTAGGACATTATTTCATTTTTTTTATAAGGACCATGAAAATAAACATTATAGGATACATGTTTCCTTACAGCATGATGATAAACATCACACAATTCCTAGAACTATGTACGGATTGACTCCCAACATTATGGGATACTTAACAATACCTGAGTATTTTGTGTAACATCCAACCGTAGTTGATCCCCTTGACCTCTATCATGCCTTATATATGTTCAAAGATTCACAATGGTTTAGGTAATTGAGTATTGGGATATGCATGGAATTTCCTTCATTCTATCTATATGCTTTATATGTCTATTTATTTGACTCATCATCACCTTTCACATCTATGGGGACCCTCAACGCATGGATCGTTGACCCTGTGGCCCACGCACTTCTTTGGACAAATGATCTAAAGAATATTGAATGAAAATTTGATACTAGTATTGCATTGTAAATATGGTCATTGGTTGATCCTCAATTATTTGTTCCCATTACAAGTCACACAAAATGAGTATTCTGTCTCGAATATATTTAGCGGTTCTCCTCCATCATTATCATCAACCCATATTGTGTTCTATATATTGGTATCATTATTTATATCACTTTCTACTTCCTTATATCTATGAATAATTTCTACACATTTGATGTTATCCCTCCATGAAACATTTCACATTTTTAAGATGGACCAACATGGTCTGTTTATCCTTGCCTCCAACACTTCTGTTCAACTATCATGTAATTAAATTTTTTATAGGATTACTCTTCATCCCTTGTATCTCACAAATAGAATGAATCATGTGGGATTATTAGTGTTGATATAGTTTACAACCACATGGAATAATTTCATGTATATGGTCTGAGCACTACAACCATTAACTATGATCCCCTACATCCATGTAGTATGATGATAAAATACCCTACCATATAATGTCTTCATTCGTGAAAGTATTTACCTTTTGTATTTTCCCGTATTATATTCCATATTCATGAACCATGTGGGGCTTGAATCTCACCCCCATGGGATCCATAGTGAAACCCAGACAACATTTCCTCGTTTCTACCTGCATCATCATATGCCTCTTCACCTTATTTTGGACTAGTCTTTTTCAAGAAATATATAGTGGGATTTGTAGACATCTTAGTCCTCATTGATGTATGGTTTGTAATGAACACACCGTGTACCTACCTTAACGTATCTCATTGTCATTATCATTACCACATGATGATAAATTGAACTTGTGTGTCCCACACACTTGACATTAAACAAGGAAAAATACATTCCAAACACTATGTCCTTAAACTAACATACACAGAGTCCAAATTCGCATGGAATTAAACTTTGTAACAACTACAATGTTAATCTCTTGAATGCATATCACAACATCATGGTATTGCCCATATTCCATATCATCTTCTAGAAATATGTACGTATTGATTTTTATTCTTATAGGATACATTGAGATGCCCTAAAATTTTCCCTACGGGCCTCGCAACTGGTTTGTTAACCCCGTATAGATATAATCCTGATCAAAACTCTAAGTCCAAAAACAAGGAGCCTCCAGTCTGTGTAACATGAATGAATACTATATTGTATGGTATATGCATTATGACCTTATACTATGATCAATGTCTTGACAATATGATGGTAATATTCACCATGCATTGTACTCACCATGTGACACTAGAATATGTGCCTAGCATCCTCAACATCTTAATGTAAAACAAAATTACATTCTAGGTCATCCGATGAAATTCCACTTCTTTAAATATGATAGGTCTTCATTTAGTCAGATACGCACATCCATCATGCATTTGTCATGGTGGAATGGTTTCAACAGTGGTGGACTTTATTTAAACAACCCATCAGTACATCTCATCTCTTTGAATGCCCTCAATTTCAGATCCTCATTATTTTTCAAGTATGAAGAAATGACTTATGGTTTGGGATTCACCTCATTGAGTCTCACCAACTGTCCTCAAACAATGTTCTCAAGGACACTGTGTGACACATCGATATTGGACCTATTTATTTGAATAAATTAGTGATTGAACATCATTTTTTCATTTCCATTTTAGGCTAATGTCATATGAATGCTCTGTTTTGAATTAATTTAATTCTTAAAATTCCTCATCATGCGACCAAAACATCATTCCATATTTTGAGTATTGTGATTACCACTTCCCAATCCTTTGTTCGGCTTGATTTCAAGGCCCTTTGTGTTCTCTATCTTGTTCACTAGTGGGTGTTGGGAAAGCATGTTGGATGTTTGAGGTACCCTATTCACTATTTGTATTCTCACATTCTCAACATAGATTCTTTGAATCATTAGTCACCAATAGCATACATGTAGTATTATATCTTTATATAAAACTATCATACATGAAGTGCATAGTTATGTGGGATTCAATTGTTTCTACGAACAATTATGACCGATGTGGTAATATTGAAAAATCATTAGTTGTTTCATAGTTATGATAGAGATGTAGTGAAAATGATGCATGAAATAAATTGATGTCTATAGTTGATGATAAAAGAACAAGGATAAAAATATTATTCATGTGTTGATTCAAAACACATCCCCTCTGTATCTTCCCCTTCAATAAACTACATTAATAACATCAAATTATGGCATGTATCCTCAATAATTGTTCCCCTCTACCTATGCAACATTTATTTGTCAAAATATGTAGAGCAGAGGTCGTTATCTATAATATGATTTCATTATATTTATGGTTGAAGACCATACATTAGAAAAAATTCTTACACTACTTTCTCCAATGATTATCCCCAGATACACTTTCAATCATTTAACGAACTTGGAATAGATTGCGAAGAACGTAGATAATTCAGTTTCTTTTCATCAAGGTGTCATGAAACCTTATCAGCATCAAAGAACATGTGGATATTCATGGATTTCATTATGCAACAAGTAGCATCAATACATTGGATTATGTCCCAAGTATTCTCAACCAAATTATCATGAATCATCAGGTGGAGGTGATGATAATCCACCTATTTGGTGCAAAGAGAGCGCAACCACATGTGGAGTGACCACATATGACTTATCCATTTTACATATAGATGACCAAGGATTTGATTACTTCATTTCGATGCCCTGCATCATGTGATGTTAATCTCCTCGGTTGTGTCAAGATCAGAATAATTTATCATCTCAGTATTGGTAGGAATGCATTAATGAAAAATATCCAGGAGTTCAGTGACAGGGTCATCCACTATCATTATTTCTTTTTCGACAACCTCCCATCTGCCAACATTAATTTCAACTTTGGATGTGGAATAACTTATGTCATAAACATGTATATCACCGGCTTCGTGGGATGGTCAAGTGTGAATTACCAATTCCTCATGGGCAGGAACAATCATTGGTGTTTCTCCATCAGATGTCACAGGCTCAATATTTTTTTGGGAGTCCAATCATGTTATCCCATCATATAGAATCTATACCTTGGCCAACTGATTGTTATGATAATAGGAGTAGGTCTAATATGTTAGTGACTTACATGTTCTATGCGTAGTTGGTTATATTTCTTGAGTCACTACAGGTTCAACCACTACAGTAGTCCCCTTTATTCATGTTAATTCAATGAATGGAACCTACTCATTCTAGGCAATGGGAACAACCTTAGGTTTTGAGGACACCACATTTTACACTCTTATTGTCTCAATGTTTTCAAAATCAGTTTTGGTTATTCCACTTCCCAACTGAATTGTAGATGTAGTTTTAGGGATATTCCCTTCCATGTCCATTAGTACATTTTCACCTACCACATGGGGAACATCTTGATCATCACTTCCAATGTGTTCTTAAATAGGTCTATTAATTGCCAATGGATATTAATTGTGAAAAGAAAAATGTCCTAGTTGATATGACATGATACCTATGTCGAGTTGTTTCCCATTTCCGCATCAGTGAAAACAATTATTCCTCTCTCATACGGGATTTCAGGGTGGGAATCTATCCCTGGAGGACCCTCACCTTTAGAATCCACCTATTCAGCCTCCTCTAATTCCAAACCATCGTCTATTTTTTTTATAATTATTCATCTTCATCTTCATCTTCAACCATGTCTTCATCATCGTCTTTACCATGGGATGAAATTATCATGACGTATTGATCTTTTTTGATAATTACACTGACCAGAAGAGGTGGTTCTTCATAACACCCCCACTAGCATGCATAGATGTCCATGCTAACCAGGTATGCATGTATGCGATGAAATACCACCCTTTCCCCAACATGACTATCCCATACATCTGGAAGGTGTAGTCCAGTGCAGACAATTTTACTCTCGAGGGCTTCTGTATATGGAAATTTTTATAGTGTCCTCCAAGAAGACCATAAGGATGGGAAAATGGAATATTCACTTAGCTAAAGGATGTATCTCAGTTTCTTCCAAGGAAGTTCACTAGATGTTCCCTGAGTTTTCCGATAGGACTACCCCTCTTTAGATGGTGGGATTCCCCAAAGTGATTTATGATGCTCTTGTCACGGATGATCTAGTTCACACTAACCAAATTGTTTTTCTTGTTCATTGTCGCATTTCCCCAGTAGCACGTCACAAGCTCCATTTTCGTAAAGAATCTATTCATTCCATCTTGATTTGTCAAGTGCATTTCCAAAGACTCACTTATGGATAAACCTCTCCCCAATGGTTTGCATACTATGTTGATAGGCCGACATTAACATCAGGAGGGGGAAGGTAATTACCTCAACATATCCATGTGTTGAGAACATTATCAATAATTGATGAATTATTTATGTATTCCGGTATTCCTGAACCACTATATACACCTTATTTGGTATACTCTACTTGAAAAAAAATCCTGGAAATCCTAGATTGTAGGTACTCTTTGTAGAAAATCATCGCGTCAATCTGAGATACCATCACACTTCTTCTCATACTCTTCAAATAATCCCTCCTAACATGTGGGCCTTGTCCAACAACCACCATCTGGACAGTCAGGGTTTGAAATGGGTGAATGTTAAAGTAGTCATGGTTATTGATCCTTAGTTTGATCCCCTACTTGTTGATCGTCAAAAGCATAATTTCATCAATATTATATTTGGACGGTCATAGGATGTCACATTGTGGAAAGATGGAATTTAAGAAATTATACTAGCAACAATTAAAAGAAAACCCACCATGAATAATCTGAAAAGGGCCATTTATTTTCATTGTAGTACTTCCTCTTGAGATGTGCCCTATAATATTGTACAACATGAACAACACCAAAACTCGACAATTGACCTTGTGGTTGGCTTCCAGGATCCCAATTATCTCTCATGCCCAAGGGTTGACCCCCATCATTGTATCTCTTAATTCCAATAACCACCCACTCTAGAAAGTATCATAAAACTCAGTATATCAATGATTAAGTCTCTTATATCTTTCAAACTGAATACCCAAGATCAGTACTCACCCATTCCTTGGACCATTTAGGTTGATCCTATATTTTTCCTCCCCGATGTGTTCAAATCTACATCCCTCACATGGGAATCTTTACATTTTATTAAATATTGTGAAAAATATTGAACCATGATAGGTATGATATACCCTTTATAATGTAGTTGATGTTAAACCTCCCCATCTATAATTCTATATGAAGCCATGTCAGGATGGGGGTTCATGTCATGTGTCCCTAGACTATATAAGATGGAAAGAACTCTACATTCTGGCACCCTTCTAGAGAAATTTCTCTGAAATATTGAATGTTCCAAATACAGATTCTGACATCGTCATGGTGGATGTGTAATGTATTTTTTTAGGGGACCATCCACTGAATAGATAGAAATGAAATTGAAATGTCCACATGAACTCAAACAACATAATGTTTTTATGTACTCCCCCAAAATCCTTAAATGTCTAACATATATAGTACCCCCCCCTCCCCACACAATAGACATTTTCCCCCATACCATAATTTATTGTCTCGATTCTAGGCCTTGGTCTCATCAGTGATACTACTCCTGAAAGATCTCACATAATGAAACATATATTCCTTAAGAACTAGATCACATTCAATGACATTCCAAGCCATTGTGTTAAGAATATAATCAACCATATCCTGAGTTTCTCTATCAAGGAATCCATTTTTTGTGATATTGACCATGAGAGGTCAACCTCACGTGACACTCGTGATCATGGTGTGTTATTTGTGAAGCCCAGTAACAAAACCTCTTCTAGAATGATAATGTTATGTATCAGGAGACTATCTCTCAGGTCATAATCCCAGATATCATATGATAATATACCATTAAGAATCTGATTATCTAATACTAATCTTCTCATAGGGAGAATCAAATGGTTTTCATTCTTCCTAGCCCACCATGCAACATATGTAGATTCATCATCTTCCATAATAGAATCATCTGGTTCTTCGGCCATCTGAAATGAGTCTAGAAATTAACTATGTGACATGAAAAATTAATGGATTTTTTTCACACAAGTCATGAGGTATCACTCAATATAGACACTAGAGGTTCAAAAAATTCCCTTCAAGGTAGATGTGTGAGGGATTCAACAGTTTCACGTAATGCACTGAATGAATTCGAGATCTAATACATGAATGGAATGTATTTATATATAAGTGAATAATATAGTATCACGTGTGAATGTCAAGGTACGGAGACTCCCCTCCCAACCTATTTATTGGAATGGATTGGTGTTTCTGAGAGCATGCATGGATTTTTCACGTTGAATTGGTTATTTTGTATTCTCTAAATGAACATGAATTTTTTATTTAGAATTTCAATGGTATGTAGACCATATGGTCAACATTCATCTCAAATTCTAAGGGGAGGGGAATTTGTTGGTGCATGATTTTTGGTGATCTCATTAAATGGCATACATGACCCAAATAAAGGCATGTTTTTACTTCATAGACTATCCTGAGGACTAAAATTTAGCTATAAAAAGGATTGTATGATTTCACATAAAGATGAAATAGTAAAAGAATGATATTTCTATCCCAATGAGATTTCAAATGGATTCAACTACAACACAGTACTAATAAATGGACATATGAACCACATTAATAAAACTAGGATGGTGAACAAAAAACTGGAACAACAGAGAATATACCAGTTCACCCAATGAGATGTCAAATTCCTACTTCCATATAGGAATCCTTTTAGAAAAACACCAAAATTTACATATTTAAAAATAAGGGTGCCCCCACATTTTAGGTAATTCTCTGTAAGAAAAAATGTTGCTCATGGGAACATAAGTTGACTCATTCACGATCGAGCGAAAGCCATGGATACAAGGTATTGAATCTTACACGAATGGTCTCCCATGGGTCCTAATTTGGGTGGGACCACTTTGGATTGATCCTCACCCATTTACATTTATACTATGACAATTTCGTGCAAAATAACAATTTTTCATCCAAGAATACCATTATGAAGTACATTTTTTTTCCCATAACACTAATATTGTCTGAATGTATTCAATAATTCATGAACCATTTCTCAGGTGCTCCATGTGTTGTTATCATCCCATGTCACCATGATCAAACTTCTCTTGCATGAGACATCATTATATTTCCACCACCTCTTTAGTGAGGACCTCAAGGTTTCATGTCATGATTTTCAAGTCCCTTTAATGGTACTTAATGTTGTGTTTCCATATATAATAGTTCATCACATATGTACACAAATAGATATTCCTTCATCACATAGATATGCTTACTTGGAAACCTCTATTAACCACTCCTCTAACCCTGTAGTTTAATGCATTTCATGTGCCTCCAATTCTGAGTGTGTGCTTGTACAAGTAATGTATTTTAATGTTAGAAGGAGTGATCTCCCATTCTGTAACACCCCAAGAATTCATAATGTGTTATTTCTTCAAAATAATTCAATAACTTGTACTACACGCAACACCGAGTTCAATGACACCTTGACTTACAAAAAAAGGCCATTAAAAGAGGTCATGAATAGTATTAACTAAATTTTAAACTTTATATAATCCTTATAATTTTAGAATCCACATTATGAGTTTCTTAGTCATAATGCAAGAACAGATTCATTTTCAGTATTGCACTTTTATCAACATTTAATAGTGAAACATTTTTAAATACAATATTTTAAACTTTTTGACTAAATTTGGACATCAAAAAAAAATTTAAAATGAAACATCCCAAGCTTCCACGGTACGCTTTCCATTGAATAAAACAGTAGCGTGTGTTGTACGCAACTTCGTGTTTTAACACGTGCCACAACCGATCAAACTTGCCGTTATGAATAGTAATACCTAATTTTTGAAATTATATATATTTTATTTTTAAAAATGGACTTCATTTTTGGATTCGGAATATCAAATTTAGCCTAAGGTGAAATTTTGGTACTTTTCAGATAACATTAATATTTTGATGAATAGTGAAAATTACTAAATTTTAATTAAAAACAACTTTTTTAATCAAAATAATTAATAGTGATAAATTATTAATTTGAGTGGTTTTAAAGTATATTTAGAATATATTTTTACCACTTAATATAATGTTGGTCATTGGACATAATTTTACAATTAAACCGAACATAAACAAGTGTCAATCTTTTGATAGTTATTATCTCTTAAAAACACGCTTTTTGTTTTGACAGCGGGAATTAATTTTAAATTAATTTCTGCCACTTCTGTGTTTTGAATTTAGGAAAATGGATTCCATATTTGGAATCAGGATGTTCATATTGTGTAAATAGGTAACTTTTATTTTTAGACATTTTGAATAATTACTGCGGTAAATATTTTATTTACCATGGTTAAGGGTAAATCCGGTAAATAAGGGTTAAAAAAATAATATGATAATAATACTAAATTACCCTAAAACGTGTCTTAACCCTATTGGTTGATACATAGTCGACCATGGGCATCTTTGGGTCTATTTTGGGACCCCATGGATCCACTTGTAAGTGATAATGACACTTTATTTTAATTAAGTCAAAATGAATACAAAAATGACACAAGCATATATCTTTTAGAACAACAATTTTTACATAGGGTTATACATGTTGGATTTTAGATTATAAATATTCATTAGAAAGATAAAAGGATTTCCTACATAATGATATTTTATTTATAATTTTTAGACATTAAATAATTTATTTTATTTATGACACAATGATGATGCAGTAATTACTATAATAGTGAAAAATTAAAATAATTGATATTATAAATACCCAAACAAATATAATATGAAACTTTTAATGAATTAAACTAATTTTCTAGGATAATATGATATATTAGGATTGATTTAATTGACTTTGTTAGAAGTAATCAATCTGTTATGAGTTTCAAAAAAATCAACTATTGAATAGTGTCAAAATTGACAAAAAAGAGTTCTTAAAACAAATATTATATTATTAATTGATATTAAATTCCTAAAAATCTAAGGTTCGGCCAAGAGACTTATATTATGATAGGTTAATCATTAATGGACCACTTGGGGGTCGCTTGGATGTATATAGTAAGTTTATTAACCATATTATATAAAAATACAAAGAGACATTGTAAAAGTGAAACTAATTAACTTAGAGTTAATACTTAAAGATAAGGATAATATAAGTACCCAAACCTGTCTAAATTCTATTGGTTGAGTGGTTTTCGACCTATCCCCACCTTAACATTTGAATAGTCAACTTTGGAGCCATTAGAAACCGAATATGAATTTATTATAAATTAATATTTCTAGCTTTTCCAAAGGTGCCCCTCACCCCTCTTATAAAAGGGCACTCCTCCTTCTCATTTCTACACACCTCTAAAGCCTTTTGGTTCGGCCAAACTCTGCCCAAATACTCTCCCAACATCCCTCACTACAACCTAGGGGCCTTAGTTTGATCAGAAAGCCAACCTAAGGAGCCCTTTTGATCAAATCAAAAGGAAGAACCCGAAGAAGAGGTAATGTTTTCACCACCCCTTTTCCAAGTTCATTTCTTCTTCCACTTCTTCTTCCTTTGTTGTTACCATTCTAAAATAATGACTCCAGTATCATTTATATACTGTGATGTTATTATAAATATGGTACAACCATATTCAGTATTCTATCCACCCTTTGAATAACATGTCACCATACGTGCGTACGTACGGCTTACCGTCTCCACGTCGTGGTGTAATTGTTATTCAATATATTATTATTTGGATGGGTATAATAATGATGTGTAACTCATGTAAATAATAAATATAACATATTAATGATTCTGTATATATGATATACCATCCATTTATATATTATTTTAATATCAAAAGAATGATATTGTCGCTCGTGCGTACGTACGGACTACCGTCTCCACGAACGCGATGAGATTCATTCTCCATCGTATCCATTCAAGTATAATTATCATTTGATGATTTAAAAATGATGTTTAAGGACTTGATATCATTCTGGATATGAATAATATACAACCTATCCTTTACAAACATGTCTTACGTAACAAAACATATAAAATAAAACAAGTAAGTTAACACCCGATATAATGATAATACTAAGATATTATTAACAAATCAATGTTAAAAGATCATATATGATATCATATTATTATATATGATTCTTGTATAATTTAATAACAACTATTTCACCATTATACAGGAGGTTAACCTACTCCAACCAAGGAAAAGTACAAGGTAAGGGTTATTTCACAATCTCTTCATTATCCGAGGTTGTATTATACGTAATAATCTACTAGGATCTATTTATCATCCACATCCATGTTTCTTCGAAATGTATTTCAAAACATTTTTACTATTTACAAGAATATGGGTTAAAGTCATTTATACCCTTGTTTGACTTTTTATAAGAGGTTTATAAAGGAATCTTTCCGTCGTTTTCAAAACAAGGTCCTTTTTAACCTTTTCGACAGAATTGAGATAAGAATGTTTTTTTTTACTTATACGGCGGGTGCGGTTATTTTCCGCCGTTATAAAATCGTCAAAGCTTTCCTTACAAGCTTACAAGAATATTTTCAAGAAAATGTTTTATTTTATATGGCTCTTAAATGATTTCAAAAATAGAAAGAGATATTTCTCTAAAAAGTGTTTTGATTTCATCTATGTCAACATCCTTTAATGGATTTTACGCTTATTTGAAGTTGATTTATTATAATACAAAACTTCTATATTGTATTGAAGGTTTTGTGATATGTTTGACTGTGGATGTGCTATTTTATACCATTCATAGTTTATGATGAAACTATTGACATTTCATATGCTAGTTTTAATCCGAATGTTTATGTTATATTTCAAACTTTTCTTCAGATGAATGTGCTAAACAAGTATGTTCCAGGTTGGGGACCGGTAAAAGTAAGCCCTCCAGGTTGGGGACTGGTAAAAGTAAGCCCTCCAGGTTGGGGACTGGTTAAAGTAAGCCCTCCAGGTTAGGGACTGGTAAAAGTATGCCCTCCGGGTTGGTGTCCGGTTATTAGAGGCACTCCGGGTTGGTGTCCGGTTATTAGAGGCACTCCGGGTTGGTGTCCGGTTATTAGAGGCACTCCGGGTTGGGTTCCGGTTAGAAGTAACCCCTAGGTCTTGGGATGAGGCCTAGACAAAGAAATTAACGTTTAGCATTATGCATTCCAACATTATGAAAGTGGTTATTGATTTTTGCATGTGATTATTTGATTAGTAGAATATCCATGTGAACAAGTAAATGGCATTATTTCATTTTATTTATGCCATACTATGTTGAAGTTCAATTTTAAAAGGCTTTTGTTTTAGTAATTCATTTCCTTAAATGTTTATGCTTATTTTGAATGTTCCTCTTTATTGTTATCCTTACTGGGCATTTGAGCTCACCCCTTTTCTATGTTTTATTTTTCCCAGGATGTGAAGAAGTAAGTTATGAATGACATGCAGGGATAGTATGTGGGGATATGAGTGTGAATTATGAAGACTTTGTTGTTGTAGTAGTTTTTCACTTTAAAATGTAATGTAAAACTTTATGAATATATCTAGTGTTTCCAAGGCTACTAAACCAATCGGTCTTTCGAGATTTGATCTTCTTGTGATCATGCCAATGTTACGAAGTAATGCACCGACTCTGGGTAGCTGGGGTCGGGGCGTTACAGTTGGTATCAGAGGAAGTTTAGTACAAACCTTGGAAGCTAGATTTAGATAAACTCTGATTAGAGCACGTAGACCTAAGATGAACTTTGAGGATTAGTATAGAAGAACTTCCTAGAATTTTGGTATTGTAGAGATTTTGTGAGTTTTCCAAGCAATACATCCCTGTCTGGATACGAGCTGGTAGAGGCGGCTCTGGCACAGATGTACCTAGGGGTAAAACCCGAAAACACCGCTTTGAGCTAGACTCGAACGGGAACTGGTGCACGACAACGGGCCTTGCTGCACTCTTGGTTACGACACTCCCGGGGGATATGCTTAGGGTAACTCTCATTTTTTTTACAAATCATTTTGAAGGGATTATGAGTATATACTTCCTCAAAGAAAACATTCTTATGATTATGGATTATATCCATAAATAGTTCAATTTATGTTAGGTGTTTTATAAGTATGGGATTATGTATTTTGATTCATAAACTGATCTAGTTTATGCCATGGTATAGAAATGGCACCCAGTAGAAGGAATGAGAACTCCAGAAATACACATGATTCAAAGAGAAGGAAGGATCATATCTTTCATGGTCTTAAGCTAGAATTTATAAGAGAAATAGTCTCCCATGTATTATCATCATATGAAGAAATAATATCATGTGTTGATAAGATAAGTAAAGAGTTTTCTGAGTCCTATGGCTTTGAAGGGAAGCAAGAGAAGAAAAGGATGGAAGAGAGAAAAATGGATAAAGGGAAGAGGGAAAAGAAGAATTTTCCCATATGCGGTAACTGTGGGAAGAAACACCCTGGAACTTGCCTGAAAGGAATTGGAGTTTGTTATAAGTGTGGAGGAAAAGGGCACAAAGTACATGACTGCAAGGGTGATAAAATGGTTTCAAATGTACAATGCTTCATTTGCAAGGAGTTTGGACACTACGCGAACCTATGTCCCAGTCATCAGACTATGCCGCAAATGATGTTATTGGATAATAATCAAGTTATGATACTACCACAGATGAAGAGGAATGATTAGAGTTCTTATGTTGATTATGTCAATTGAGCTTTGTATCAACAATGTACTTGTTATAATAATTATGGAGTATATAAGGATTGTACTGCAGTACTATTTCATTAAGGACTTGAGATTGTGTGGAACAAAGAAAAGTGACTCATTAGCAGGATAGATTTTTGGAAAATATATGGTTGAGATAATGATAAACCATAATATAGTTCTGATACTGAGGTAGTGATTTTGGAATAATATGTGATTGTTTTGGATAAATTATATTGGATATTCTTGACTACCTTGGAACTGATTAATGATTTGTATATTCCATCATTGTTGGGGTTTAAAACATTTTTGGATTAATGATGTATATCCAGCATTCTATATGGAATAAGGGAGCGTGAATGTAATCAATAAGGAATATGGTAATACATGATGAAGGTATTCATATGCTATTACGGGGTAAAAAGGATCTATATTATGTTTACCTTCCTTATGAATGTTGGACTGTGAGTTTGGACAGAAGTATTTTGGATAGTTCTAGTTTGGATTATTTTGGATTGCCATAAAAGGACAACCCGGAGGTCGGGCGGCAACCCGTCGCGTCCGGCAAGGCCGCGAGACTTGAACCCACAACCGAAGGGCGACAAGGGTGTATCACCTACCACTGGCCAACGAGATGTCCTGGATTAAATAATGCAGTTTTTATTAAAAGATCTTGTAGATGAATTATAAATTCGTTTATTTTGGAACCCTATACGAATAGTGTAAATAGATTTTTTTTTACATTCTATTATCTTTTAGAGTGAAAGATGAGTTTGTGGTAGAAATTTATTAATGGATAAAACTCTAATTATAAAGTATGTATACCTCCTTATGATCTTAGCCAATCTAATAAATAAATTCCACAACGTTAAGAAAAGGAACTTAGAACAAAAATGTTGTCCTAGATGGTACCTTAAATCATCACTAATTTATGGCATTGGGATTGTTGGCCCTTTCATAGCCATGTTCTCTACCACTCTCCATCAGATAATTGATGGTCAGATTTCTCCTCCATATCCATATTTACCTACATGGAACCCTAGTATGTGTTATTTTCGGTAATCTTCATACTTTCCACTCTTTATTTTAAACAGAGGCCTCATTAATTCATTTTTCGATGTGGGATTTCAACTAAGATATTTTGAAACGTCAAAAATGTGTCATCCCAATATTCTATGTTTTGTTGAACCAATGGTATTTCAAATCATCATAAATTGATGAGTTTAAGGACCTCAATTTTATACTTGTTTGTGATTGATGACCTCAATCACTACCTATAAATATTTACGTTTTTCCTCCGATTATATGTCTCTAATTGCCACCAATGTTCTCCTAATCGAGATCATAATTTGGTGGTGACCCTTTAATTTCTCTTTTCCTCATATTAAGACTAAATTTTAGTAACCCAATTTCCAATGTGGGTTTTCCCACAAATATATTTTCTATTTTCAACCTTTTATTTTCTAAGAACAATTTCAAATTGCGAGGACGCAATTTATTGAAGGAGGGGAGAATGTAACACCCCAAGAATTCATAATGTGTTATTTCTTCAAAATAATTCAATAACTTGTACTACACGCAACACCGAGTTCAATGACACCTTGACTTACAAAAAAATGCCATTAAAAGAGGTCATGAATAGTATTAACTAAATTTTAAACTTTATATAATCCTTATAATTTTAGAATCCACATTATGAGTTTCTTAGTCATAATGCAAGAACAGATTCATTTTCAGTATTGCACTTTTATCAACATTTAATAGTGAAACCTTTTTAAATACAATATTTTAAACTTTTTGACTAAATGGGGACATCAAAAAAAAAATTAAAATGAAACATCCCAAGCTTCCACGGTACGCTTTCCTTTGAATAAAACAGTAGCGTGTGTTGTACGCAACTTCGTGTTTTAACACGTGCCACAACCGATCAAACTTGCCGTTATGAATAGTAATACCTAGTTTTTGAAATTATATATATTTTATTTTTAAAAATGGACTTCATTTTTGGATTCGGAATATCAAATTTAGCCTAAGGTGAAATTTTGGTACTTTTCGGATAACTTTAATATTTTGATGAATAGTGAAAATTACTAAATTTTAATTAAAAACAACTTTTTTAATCAAAATAATTAATAGTGATAAATTATTAATTTGAGTGGTTTTAAAGTATATTTAGAATATATTTTTACCACTTAATATAATGTTGGTCATTGGACATAATTTTACAATTAAACCGAACATAAACAAGTGTCAATCTTTTGATAGTTATTATCTCTTAAAAACACGCTTTTTGTTTTGACAGCGGGAATTAATTTTAAATTAATTTCTGCCACTTCTGTGTTTTGAATTTAGGAAAATGGATTCCATATTTGGAATCAGGATGTTCAAATTGTGTAAATAGGTAACTTTTATTTTTAGACATTTTGAATAATTACTGCGGTAAATATTTTATTTACCATGGTTAAGGGTAAATCCGGTAAATAAGGGTTAAAAAAATAATATGATAATAATACTAAATTACCCTAAAACGTGTCTTAACCCTATTGTTTGATACATAGTCGACCATGGGCATCTTTGGGTCTATTTTGGGACCCCATGGATCCACTTGTAAGTGATAATGACACTTTATTTTAATTAAGTCAAAATGAATACAAAAATGACACAAGCATATATCTTTTAGAACAACAATTTTTACATAGGGTTATACATGTTGGATTTTAGATTATAAATATTCATTAGAAAGATAAAAGGATTTCCTACATAATGATATTTTATTTATAATTTTTAGACATTAAATAATTTATTTTATTTATGAAACAATGATGATGCAGTAATTACTATAATAGTGAAAAATTAAAATAATTGATATTATAAATACCCAAAAAAATATAATATGAAACTTTTAATGAATTAAACTAATTTTCTAGGATAATATGATATATTAGGATTGATTTAATTGACTTTGTTCGAAGTAATCAATCTGTTATGAGTTTCACAAAAATCAACTATTGAATAGTGTCAAAATTGACATAAAAGAGTTCTTAAAACAAATATTATATTATTAATTGATATTAAATTCTTAAAAATCTAAGGTTCGGACAAGAGACTTATATTATGATAGGTTAATCATTAATGGACCACTTGGGGGTCTCTTGGATGTATATAGTAAGTTTATTAACCATATTATATAAAAATACAAAGAGACATTGTAAAAGTGAAACTAATTAACTTAGAGTTAATACTTAAAGATAAGGTTAATATAAGTACCCAAACCTGTCTAAATTCTATTGGTTGAGTGGATTTCGACCTATCCCCACCTTAACCTTTGAATAGTAAACTTTGGAGCCATTAGAAACCGAATATGAATTTATTATAAATTAATATTTCTAGCTTTTCCAAAGGTGCCCCTCACCCCTCTTATAAAAGGGCACTCCTCCTTCTCATTTCTACACACCTCTAAAGCCTTTTGGTTCGGCCAAACTCTGCCCAAATACTCTCCCAACATCCCTCACTACAACCTAGGGGCCTTAGTTTGATCAGAAAGCCAACCTAAGGAGCCCTTTTGATCAAATCAAAAGGAAGAACCCGAAGAAGAGGTAATGTTTTCACCACCCCTTTTCCAAGTTCATTTCTTCTTCCACTTCTTCTTCCTTTGTTGTTACCATTCTAAAATAATGACTCCAGTATCATTTATATACCGTGATGTTATTATAAATATGGTACAACCATATTCAGTATTCTATCCACCCTTTTAATAACATGTCACCATACGTGCGTACGTACGGCTTACCGTCTCCACGTCGTGGTGTAATTGTTATTCAATATATTATTATTTGGATGGGTATAATAATGATGTGTAACTCATGTAAATAATAAATATAACATATTAATGATTCTGTATATATGATATACCATCCATTTATATATTATTTTAATATCAAAAGAATGATATTGTCGCTCGTGCGTACGTACGGACTACCGTCTCCACGAACGTGATGAGATTCATTCTCCATCGTATCCATTCAAGTATAATTATCATTTGATGATTTAAAAATGATGTTTAAGGACTTGATATCATTCTGGATATGAATAATATACAACCTATCCTTTACAAACATGTCTTACGTAACAAAACATATAAAAGAAAACAAGTAAGTTAACACCCGATATAATGATAATACTAAGATATTATTAACAAATCAATGTTAAAAGATCATATATGATATCATATTATTATATATGATTATTGTATAATTTAATAACAACTATTTCACCATTATACAGGAGGTTAACCTACTCCAACCAAGGAAAAGTACAAGGTAAGGGTTATTTCACAATCTCTTCATTATCCGAGGTTGTATTATACGTAATAATCTACTGGGATCTATTTATCATCCACATCCATGTTTCTTCGAAATGTATTTCAAAACATTTTTACTATTTACAAGAATATGGTTTAAAGTCATTTATACCCTTGTTTGACTTTTTATAAGAGGTTTATAAAGGAATCTTTCCGTCGTTTTCAAAACAAGGTCCTTTTTAACCTTTTCGACAGAATTGAGATAAGAATGTTTTTTTTTACTTATACGGCGGGTGCGGTTATTTTCCGCCGTTATAAAATCGTCAAAGCTTTACTTACAAGCTTACAAGAATATTTTCAAGAAAATGTTTTATTTTATATGGCTCTTAAATGATTTCAAAAATAGAAAGAGATATTTCTCTAAAAAGGTTTTTTGATTTCATCTATGTCAACATCCTTTAATGGATTTTACGCTTATTTGAAGTTGATTTATTATAATACAAAACTTCTATATTGTATTGAAGGTTTTGTGATATGTTTGACTGTGGATGTGCTATTTTATACCATTTATAGTTTATGATGAAACTATTGACATTTCATATGCTAGTTTTAATCCGAATGTTTATGTTATATTTCAAACTTTTCTTCAGATGAATGTGCTAAACAAGTATGTTCCGGGTTGGGGACCGGTAAAAGTAAGCCCTCCAGGTTGGGGACTGGTAAAAGTAAGCCCTCCAGGTTGGGGACTGGTTAAAGTAAGCCCTCCAGGTTAGGGACTGGTAAAAGTATGCCCTCCGGGTTGGTGTCCGGTTATTAGAGGCACTCCGGGTTGGTGTCCGGTTATTAGAGGCACTCCGGGTTGGAGTCTGGTTATTAGAGGCACTCCGGGTTGGGTTCCGGTTAGAAGTAACCCCTAGGTCTTGGGATGAGGCCTAGACAAAGAAATTAACGTTTAGCATTATGCATTCCAACATTATGAAAGTGGTTATTGATTTTTGCATGTGATTATTTGATTAGTAGAATATCCATGTGAACAAGTAAATGGCATTATTTCATTTTATTTATGCCATACTATGTTGAAGTTCAATTTTAAAAGGCTTTTGTTTTAGTAATTCATTTCCTTAAATGTTTATGCTTATTTTGAATGTTCCGCTTTATTGTTATCCTTACTGGGCATTTGAGCTCACCCCTTTTCTATGTTTTATTTTTCCCAGGATGTGAAGAAGTAAGTTATGAATGACATGCAGGGATAGTATGTGGGGATATGAGTGTGAATTATGAAGACTTTGTTGTTGTAGTAGTTTTTCACTTTAAAATGTAATGTAAAACTTTATGAATATATCTAGTGTTTCCAAGGCTACTAAACCAATCGGTCTTTCGAGATTTGATCTTCTTGTGATCATGCCAATGTTACGAAGTAATGCACCGACTCTGGGTAGCTGGGGTCGGGGCGTTACACATTCCCCAATCTATAGGACGTTAAACGTCCAAGAAACCATGTCCTAAATACATTATGATATACTGTGATTGCCACTTGTGTCGAAAGATAGTGCATATTAGAGAGGGATACAAACTATACCCCACTATTTCTCTATTTAACTATGGGAATTGTCTCTATGCACACCTCAGGAAGTGTCCACATAAGCCTCAAGACACCGTGACATGTTCTTCCCTGTTTGATGACCATATCCTCCACATACACTGGGCCAAACTACCCAAGCTTCCATCCTATTGTAATTACCAATTTTATCAATTCCCCATATTCTCATCATTCGATACATAATCTTCTTGTTCTCCACTACATTATGGTTCTCAATCGATGAATTAGTCAACTGGTATAAGAAAATTACTGACCATGACATCCTCTATTGGACACATACCAAGTGTAAGTCCCATTCCCTACCCCTCAATCCTAAACTATGTGGGATTTTATCAATATCATATATATTTTATGTAAGAATCCTCCATAATGTTCAAGAAAAACATCTATCAATCCTGAAAAATTCATGGCAATTCACCTTTATCCCACATTGTGTTATACATATAAACTATTATTTCCCCAACTATGTGGGTTTTGATCTATTTCATTCACATATGATACATATCTTAGGATTAATCCTGATTAGTGAATAAATTTGGATCTCCCATATAGGTACTTAGCCCCTTGATGTGACATTTCCTATTTATGGGACACATAAAAAGGGCTTCCTCCCCGAGGTGTTTTGATCCATCCATTGGGGCCGCTAACCATTCATAAGACCCAACATGTTCATGGTATGTTTTATTTTGTTTACACCACAACCACATGCCTTATTTTCATGGAATTTTGACAATTCATAATCCTTACATACAACTATAATCCTACAACCATGATTTTTTTATATTATGGGATTCCAACTGTGTTTATGTCCCCATCATGTCTCTAAGATTTTTCCATTCATGTACACCCAGATTCTATGACCAATCATGAACTATGTGGACTATATTATTTACCATTTTTTCATCATGGTTTGTTGAAAGCATCCTGAAGGATCAATCACATCACTCATATCACATCTTATTATATCCCTTGAGCCTTTGGTTTTTGGGAAGATCATACCTTTACCCATAGGTTCTACTACCTTCGGTTCCTCATCCATGGGGTCCATTCGAATAGGCTGCCTAACAAGGTGTCCCATCGCCCCATCAAACTACATCGAATTTGATACCATGCCAGATGGATATATAGGAAGACGATCATAGGTTTAATCCCAATATAATTTCAGTATTCACACTGGTTCAATGTCATTCACCATCTATGACATCCTTCCACACATCCTCCAAACCCATCATGATTTTACATAGTCCGACATATCTAGGTGAGATATGGCCATCCATGTGGGAAGCTATCCAAGCATAATCCCATGCTATTTTTTGTGTCACCTCAACAGTATCATACCTATGCTACATCATTCAATAGACCACTAACCAAGTGTATGAACTAAATTAAACCCCCAGATCTCTATGAGATTTGATCCCTTTCAGGTACATTATATGCCTCTATGAGGATCAATCCCATCTAATAGAAAAAATTTATGTCCCCTTATATGGGTGAATCCTCTATGATTTTCCCTCAATTATGTCTTTATAAGACTTCATTGTGTGAAAAGTTCACATTTCGGGACACACCATCCAGGATCCACCCACAACGGAAATTTGGATTCATACATCATGTAAACCTACTAAGTACTCCCTCTTAGTAGAATCCCTATGTTATCCATTATGAAAGGTGTTCTGATCTGTATAATATATCTCTACTACACATTAATCACTTAGAATACCACTTGTTGACCATGTCAATCCAATGAAAACCTCAGAGGCTTGACTATGACACACAGTTCCTCGAATTTGATGTGGTATGCCTAAACCTTCTACACCCTTGAGAAGCTCTATCATAATGTAAACATTAGGTTTACCAGTGTTTTAGTGTCCAAAAATTCCAAAAATTTCCATTTTTAATACCCTCCAGATTACATGTTGCTTCCCTGACTTGACCATTTAGTATGTATTAAAACAATTAACTTAATTAACTGGAATCTACATATATATAGAACCTAGAAGAGTTTCCTAAAATAATTCTTAATCATTATGGTAGAGCTGGAATATGTGAATAATTTCGAGGAAGGATCCACAAAATGAGCAATCGAAATCCCATCAACTAATTTATATCATAATGAAAACATCACTGAGGAGGTGATAGAGGTGGACCAACATTGTAAAGAAAAAATGTTGGTTATAATGAAAATTTTTAGAAAGCTTCGAAAATGATTCATGACACAATTATCCCCAACGAAAGAATTTAAAAAATGACCTTACAGAAAATAATAAGATTCTTTTTATAATGACAATTTTTTATATTCATATTTAGTTGAAACATTATAATTATTTTGTGTATTATTTACTCCTACTCGTACCAACCAAATGAATGGGTTTTAATAATAGTCACATTATATATCAATATTATATGTTCATTTAGGATTGATGTGTCATATCTTATACACTATCAACCATAGTGTTTCCATTTTAAAAAAATTATAATATTTTTCATTATCACCACTTTTGGATAATACATCCTTATAATTTTGAACTTGGACTTACTAATAAAAATATGAACACTAAAGTAACCATTATTTGACTCCCACATTACAAATTTTTTTGTTAAAACATCCATTTGATATTAGATATTAAAATGTATAAATGTCACTTAGATAGCACATACAATGTTTCCTTGTGGGAAAACATAAATATGGGATAGAGAAAACCCCATAATAACTGATAAATATTTATAAGGAATATGATATTGATAACATTAATAAGAAAGAATATAAAATTTATATCAGGAAAAAAGGATATAGATTACTCGAAATAGATGTGAACAAATAATTGTTTTTCAAAATCATTTCCAAAAATATGATAAATTATTTTGTGAAATTTATTTATAAAATAAGGAACAATACATACTTAAAAAATACAGTTTCATTCATTAATCAAATTCAATAAAAATATCATTTTGTTATTGAAATGATTACATTTCAGGAATAACGTTTTGTACCTGTACCATCTGAATGATCTTCAGGAAATCAAAAAATCCATAAATAATAACCATTTATTCCCTATGTCTTTTGAGATTAACCCCAAAATATTTTTTTTGTAAAATTCAAGACAATTATAAATAAATAATAACCTATCTTATGATGAAAAACTACTTTAATAGTCTAAATGTGTTCCTAATAACCATTTTTCAAAAATGATAATTCAACATGTTAAAAAAATATTTCCAAATATTGTAGACTAATTTTGAAACCAGACAATTAGAAGGACAATACCCCATAATATTCTACGATTACATTTATCTTAAAATTAATTTAATCATAATTAATATATCTTACCAAGAAATATTTACCCTAATCAGATAATCACAAATATAGTGTAAAATTAGTTGAATCAATAATAATCCACATAAAATCAAATATGATTCAATAATACTATTCAAACATGACTCACAAATCACAATTTAGTAATATTCTATTTACTGTAATTGTATATGGATCCCAAAAAAGGTAATGGCCTCCAATATAACTTTAATCATGGAATCACAAATCATTTTCCAATCCCATAGTTATTTATTCGGTAAAACTCATGTTCCAAAACTCAATATACTCAATATTCACAAAATAATTTATTGAAACAGAAACTATCATAGTGAACTAGACATCATGTATGTCAGTGGTAGGTGATTCACAATTATTTCCAATCGATTGTGGGTTTATTCCCATTTTACATTCCAGTTGTAATGGGTTCTCATCCATCATGTAGCTTATCCTTATTATTCAATCTAATTAATATAATCATTATAAACCCCTGTAAATATCTAAAAAATACTCAAAATGATAATAATATTTTAAATTATAAATAATACATTTAATATAAATGGTTATCTCAAACATATCTGTTTTTTGTCAAAAAATTTAATAAACCCTAACATCCTAAAAATTAATTTATCTAAAATACAATTAGTCACCATAAAATTTCATCACATAAAACCTACATAGTAATTTCATTGAAATTTATCATATGGTAAAGATAAAAATTATAAAAATATGAGCATACCATATTTCTTATAATAACCTCACCTCAATAGATCCAAATCACTAATGTTTTCTAAACCTACCACTAATACCAACTAGGAGAACCCGACTATAGTAAATAAATGCTATATAGTCTTTCATTAAGAAATAAATTTATTAAAATTTTAAGCATCATTTTTTATAGTTTCATATAACTAGAAAATAATTTTAGAAATTAAACCATTTCATTAAACATTCAAACTTATTAATGTTTCCATTTCTACCACACAAAAAATGTAAAATAAAAGATGTTTCATTTTCATGGTAAATTATCAAAATTTTAAAATTTAACTCATACATTACATTATACACCCTTTAATCCAATGATATTTTTTTAAAAATATTTATTATAATCAAATATCAGTTTGGGTTGTCAAAAAATAATGAAATCATTAGCCCATTGAACATAAAAATATTTTCCATTTCAATAAAAACATTTATGTTGATAATGTAATTTTTTTTACTTAAAAAATAAAATTTTAAACCCAAAATTTCCAATAATACATTTCATTAGAGATCATAATGTAAAAAACCAAAACCCATAATGCTTTCTTGGAATAAAAAAACTCATTAAAAAAATTACACAATTTTATATGTAAATTCTTAAAAGTATATACTTTCCATAAATATAAAATTAAACACATACCATGTGATAGTGTGAGAATATATAAGGAATAACTAGATCAAATATATAACATGTGGAATAATATTTTACCATTATGACATATGGTATAACCCTCACAACTACCATGTAATAACTACTATGTTTACACATCACATAACCCTTGTAGTTGATGAGTCAATATGGTTTTCCTTAGGACATTTACATTCGTTCATGTTTTGAAAATCACAAACACCATATCTTTATGAAATTTTTATTTACCCCTATTTTACTTCTATATGGGAAATTTCATTCCTTAAAGAAATTTACCTCTATGTTGTTTTCATTGTTCATATCAATATTTTTATTAAGTATAATAATCGGATTCATATCTATATTCTCGGAATCATATTATACATAGATATGAAATTTCTGTTTCAGGATCTGAATTCTCATTCCGAATTCTGTAATGAATTATCTTTATGAATTCTAATGTATAATTCTCATTTTGAATTCTGTGATGAGCTCTCATTACGAATTCTATGATGAATTATCATTACAAATTCTGTGATGAATTCTCATTACTAATTCTGATGATGAATTCTCATTATGAATTCTAATGATGAATTATAATTACGAATAATGTAATGAATTCTCATTACAAATTATCTGATGAATTCTCATTACGAATTCTGTGATGAATTCTCATTACGAATTTTGTGATGAATTCTCATTAGGAATTCTCTGATGAATTCTCATTACGAATTCTGTGATGAATTCTCATTACAAATTCTGTGATGAATTCTCATTAAAAATTCAATGATGAATTCTAATTACGAATTCTGTGATGAATTCACATTACGAATTCTATATGGATTATCATTACGAATTCTGTGATGAATTATCATTACGAATTTCATTGTAGAATTCTCATTACAAATTCTAGTTGCGAATTATGATTATGAATTATAAATACAAACTTTTATGAAATTTGACTCCAAATTCTTTTGATAAATAGAATCCTAATATCCTTGTAATATAGACTCCCAATATAATTTTTAGATAGACTCCAAAATTTTTACATTCACTCTGATTTGTCATGTTTGTTATAAAACGATGTCGTTCTTTCAGTTACACATGTTTTTTTATAAAACAAAGTTGTCCATTATGTTTATAGACTAACCTTTGGTTGAGTGACACGTGTACAGGTCCCTCCGAAATTTAAGGAAAATATGATCTTTGGAGGAGGGAGTCGACCGTTGCTAACGAGACTATAAATGGGTGCTCATTTGAAAGATCTCAACAACGAATGAAGATGTTGATAACTCTAGTGACCACACGCTGTTAAGGTTATTTCGAGAGATAGAAGCTTTTCATGCCTTGTGTGTACTCAACTTCTCATTCAGATTGCTTCGTGCGACTCCAAATGTCGTTGATTACAATTGAGGGCTTCCGGGGACAGGAAGACAGATGTGCTGATTACCTTGAAGTTCGAGGGCTTCCTTGTTGAGGAAGACAGAGGTTCTAAATACCTTTAAGTTGAGGTATTTAGGGGATAGCAAGATAGATAATCCTATTTTCATATCGACGGCTTACCCGGGTGTGGGTAAGACAAACTTTCTTGTATGTATAAATCAAGGGACCTTTATCCATGGCTGTTGGATGCCCTTCTCTTTGGGTTAAAATATTTATGTCTTGTTACTTGTTTTTGTTACATGTTTTTCTGCTGCATTTTGTATTGTGTGGAAAGTATAATCTTCTTATATTTCCTTACACTTTTACTCTGATACAGTAAGATTATATAGGAATTAAGGTATAATCTTATACTGTAAACTTTGGTTAAGTTTCATGTAACACCCTGAGATTTTATGAAAAATATTCTTTTTAATTTCATTAATGTCTTATGTTATACGCTACACCAAAAGGAGATTTCACAACACACATCTCTGACCTGGCTTGAATTACACGCAATCTCAACCTTCCACGATAGCGTGTGTTGTACGCAACACCGAGTTTCGCTAAACAACGATATGCTATTAAGATATTATTAAAACTAGCTGTTATGAATAATAATAACCTCATTTTGAAATTTTGTAAATTTTATTTTTCAAAATGGACTTCATTTATGGATTCGGAATATCGAAATTAGCTTAGGGTGAAATTTTGGTACTTTTCAGATAACTTTTATTTTCTGATGAATAGTGAAAATTACTAAAAACAACTTTTTTAATCGAAATAATTAATAGTGATAAATTATTAATTTGAGTGGTTTTAAAGTATATTTAGAATATATTTTTACAATTCAATACAATGTTGGTCATTGGATGTAATTTTACATTTACAGCAGACATAAACAAGTGTTAATCTTTTGATAGTTATTATCTATTAAAAACACACCTTTTGTTTTGACGACGGGAATTAATTTTTAAATTAATTAATGCAACTGATATGTTTTGAATTTGGTAAAATAGAAATCATTTTTGAGTTCATAATATCAAATATAGCTTAGGCCTAATTTTTGGTATTTTTCTGAAAACTTTCAATTTTTGATTAATAGTGAAACCACTAAGTGGTAGTTAAAAAAACTGAATTGTTTGTAAAACATAATTTTACCACTTCTGTGAGTGGAATTTCAAAAATCTGAGAGACACGGTTGATGTCAGTATGTAAAATTTGGTTCAATGAGATGAAAATAATTTTTGGTGAAAAGTAACTTTTTACTTTTATTTACCACGATTAAAAGTAAATAGGGTAATTAAGGGTACAAATGATATTGTTATTACCCTAAAACATGTCCAAATTCTATTGGATAAGTGTAATTCGACCAAAAACATGCTTAGGAATAAAATATGACCATTTAGGCCCACTTGGATTAGATTAGGACATTTATTATTATTTAATTCAAAGAAGAGTTAAAAGAGTAAAAATCAAAGTTTATATAATAAAACATTTTTAATATAGGGTTATACATAAGATAAATTAGACTATAAATATTCCTTAGAAATATAAAAAGAGTTCCTACATAATGATATATTATTTATAATTTTTAAACGTTAAATATATTAATTTATTTATGACACAACGATGATGCAATAATTTCCATTTTAAGGAAATGTTAACATAATTGATGTTATAAATGCTCAAATAAATGTAATTTGAGACTTTTTATGAATTACACTAATTTTATATGTTACTATGATATATTATAGTTTATTTAATCAACTTGGTTCGAACATATAATTCTTTTATGACTTTCACAAAAATCATATATCAAATAGTGTCAAAATTGACACAAAATAGTTTTTAAATAAAATATTATATTATTAATTGTTATTTTATTCCTAAAAATCTATGGTTTAGCCAAATTACTTATATAAAGATATATATATTAATAATTAACAACTTGGGGTTCTTTTGGCATGTTATAGTAAGTGTATTAACCATATAGTGTAAGAATACAAAAAGTCACGGTAAAAGTTAAATTATTTAACATAGAGTTAAATCTAATTGATAAGGTTAAAATAATAACCTAAACTTGTCTAAATCCTATAGGTTGATATTATTTCGACCCCTCCCCACTTTACCTTCTAAATAAGACCCTTTGGAACCATTATAAACCAATTTTGACTTTAATATAAAATAATATTTTGAGATATTCCTAAGGTGCCCCTCTCCTCCCTTATAAAAGGGCACCTCCTCCCTCTCTTCCTCACACAACTTTGAGCCATCAAGCTCGGCCAACCCCTTCCACAATCTCTTCTCCACTTACTTAGTATCATCCTAGAGGTCCTTATCTTCTTCAAAGACCATCCTTAGTTCTTTAAGTGGAGGTTAAAAAAAGGTGCGTCAAAAAGAGGTAATATCCATTACCGACCTTTTTAAATTTCTTTCTTCTTCAACTTCTTCTTATTTATTTTTTCATGATAAAGTTATAACATCAGTATTACTTACATACTGATATGTTATTATAAATATGAAACAACCCACATTCACCTTCTATCCATCCTACGGAAAAATGAAATCACCGCGTGTGCGTACGTACGGAATACCGTCTCCACGCCGTGGTGTAATCTATTTTCCACCATCACCTTACAAGGATGGGTATAATGGTGTAATGAGTAACTATATATGATTATTATATATTGATATTTATATTGAAATATTATACATACACTTCAACACAATTCCACGACCATGGGAATGATATCATCGCTCGTGCGTACGTACGGACTACCGTCTGCACGACGCGATGAGATTCATTCTCAATGATTAACCATTCATGAATTATTATAAAGTATATATAATAAGTACTAATGAAATATATGACATAATAATGACACTGGATTTATTTATATTTATATGTATGTCATCTACTTAATTCCATTCAATTCAATAAGGAAACGAAAACAACGTTCATGCGTACGTACCGACTTCCGTCTCCATGAACGGTATATTTATTTCCATTTACTGATTTATTATATATATGTATATCCTGAATATATATATATATATATATAAATCATTTTTTTTGTTCTGGAATTAAGTAATCATGATCTATGTAATCATATGAATAATTACAAGTTAAAACACGAACGACAGATGAGATGATTTTACCCAAAACACTACTTTAACATGAATTTACAAAAGAACTGGAAATATAAAGTCATAAGTGAACCATATATGATATAATAACAATGAATATGATTCTATAATAAGTCAATGACATTATTTAAATCATTATACAGGAGGTTCGGAGACTTACGAAGCAAATCAGACCTAAGGTAAGGGAAATATCACAATCTCATTTTTATCCGAGATTGTTTATACTTTAGTATTTACTGGGGTGTATTTTATCATCCACATCCATGATTCCTGAATATGTAATATTATTTCCATCCACCTAAAAATGTTTAAATCCAATTTTACCCTTCAGTGAGTTTTTAGTAAAGAATATGAAAGGAATCTTTTGCCGTTTCCTGTACGAGGTACTTTTTGACTTTTCCGAAAAAAGTACGAAGAATGTTTTTTTAACTTATATGGCATGTATGGATTTTTAAAACATTATTTCCAAGAAGATTCCTTTACAAGTTTTCATGTTTATTTTTAATCGACTTCTTTTAGTTTAAAATTGTATGACATGTTAAGAAAGGAAAAGTATTTTTGAAGTAGAAAGGTTATTTTCCTCAATAATTAAGTTCAAGTGTTTTATCAAAATTATTTTCCATCTAAGATAATAATGGGTTCTGTTTTTATCCCTATTATTACATTGATTTGATTATGTTGTGATGGAAATATTTTTATGAATTCCTTTATCTTATATGAATTGTTTTATGATGTCATGTTGTTTAAGAATCCCATTTTTATTACAAGGGTTATGCTATGATGTATGGTTTATGATTTTGTGGAACATATAAGAATGGTATCATTATGAGATGGGTGGGACCTATATCTCCCTCCAATGCATTGGGTAAAGATTTTATATCTCATGAGATAGACATGGCTGAAATGGTAGGTTATACCGGTTCAGTGAAACCGGACTGAAACGAGGGTTACTCGATTCAGAAAGGGACTTTGTCCACTAAGATTGTCTTGGCATTGAGTCTTGACTAACAAGAAATGATTCTCTATGATTATGTGTGTATGCCACAAAGTTTCAAGTTTTTTGTTATGATTATTGGGATTTCGTTTCACTACTATGATTTATCCCATGTTATGAAATTATGCTCTCTTTTGCAGGTTAAGATTTCCAAAAGTTATGTTCTTATGAATATGATGTGATTGATTTTTTCTTTGGTTTACCTTTACTGAGCATTTGAGCTCACCCTTTTATGTTTTCTTTTCCCCAGGATATAATGAAAGGTTTTAGGTAGAAAAAGGGAAGATCTTTATGAGATATATTGAAGATCATTTACCACGATTAGAAGATTATGTTCCGAGTTTCCAAAGACACTAAACTATTACGATCCTTGTGTCTGTTTTTTTGTTATGTACTAATTATTCCGCAAATGTAATGTAATGTCCATATACGTCAAGATACGGGTCTCTACAGTTGGTATCAGAGGAAAGGTTTAGTCAACCTTTAGTAACTATGATGTGAAAACGTTAGTGAGATCCCTAGAGATATTTCTAAGGTATGTCTAGGGATGTCTCTTAGGTTAAGTATACGTATTGGATATAGTCCTAGAATTGCTCTAAGGATCTTATAATTTAACCTAAGATGTTACATATTGAGGGTACTCCAGCTTTACTATGTTGTTTTCTCTAGCATGATTTTTCCTCTCATATAATTCTTTTTGTGTTTTAGTTAATGGAGGGAACCAAAAGGAATTCAGTTAACATTGAATACAATGGACAAATTGGTGACTATGAGCAAAAAAATTGTGTAATCCCTAGAGAGGAAGATATTGTGATTATGCCGAATTAGTCATCGCGATATATGATTAACAAGGTGAAATTTAGTGGTATGCCTAATTCGTCAAATAAGAGGAATATAGACTATTATGCATGTTCTCATGTTGAGGAGCATAAAGAAATAAAGATTGAGATTTCTAAAGAAGGGAAGAAGAACCTTGAGGAATACCTCAAATGGAGGTACCGGTGTTATCAGTGTAGAGAAAAGGGTCATAGAGTGATAGACTGTTATGGAGATCAATGAATTATTTGTGGAGAACATGGGCATTACCCAACTCAATGCCCTGACCTAAAAAGTTACATCTAAATCAAGGAAGGACTTATTCCAGGAAAATCATTGAAGTGGATGGACTGAAGTGTTTATGTATTGGTATTCAAGAATAATGTTGTTGAGGTACTTTAATAGTGTATTGGAATATTTATGTATTGGTCTATTGTGGTTTTATATAATTTTAAGGTACCGGTAACCATGAAAAGTGATTCAAATATTTTGGAAAGTAGATGATATGCGCATAATGAAGGGATAAGGAGAAAATGAAATGTTTGACAGTATTCATGGGCTCATGATTGATATAAGGACTAAGTGATATCTTGGTTTGAGTATATAGAATTTTGAGGATTTTGGTATGTGGAAAGTGTAAACATTAAACTACATTCATGTTTTCACTAAGGTTCAATGGGTATTAAAGAGAACACATGATTAAGGACTTTGAATGTTTGGAATGTGACCAACAAGACATATCTTATGATATATGGGGATCAACGATGGTATTAAATCTCTGGTAATCATTTTCATTATATTATGAGAGTGGACTGCAGTATTATGGATACGCCTAAAGATTGGAATGGACTATGTTGGACATAAGTTAGTATTGTTTAAGGATAAAAGTTTTTTCGATATTATTGATGGGATGTTATAGTAATATAGTTTTAGAAAATGGATAACCTACTGGACGGGCGACATCCCATTGCGTCGGACGAGGCCATGGGAATCGAACCCACAACCAATGTGCGACTGGCCTTTATCGCCTACCACTGGCCTACAGGAAGTCCCTGTTTATTAGAAACTAGTTTTATTATATTAAGAAGTATGATATATGATTTATAAGTCCATTTTAGGAACCATATATGATTAATCTCACTAAATAATGACTTATGTATATTTAATAACTTTTCGATAACCTTTTGTTTGAGACAGATGGAATGACATGTCATACTAACACTTCACGAATAACAAATTCAACTTCATTTATTTAAGAGATGAAGTGGAAATTGTTCAAGGCATGAACAACATTGAGATTGTACCAAAATAAAGTAAGTATTCTAATTCAAATTCTTCAACTTTAGGGAAACGATCCTGAAAACCAAAAATGTTGTCCTATTGCTCTTATATCTGATTAATCATATTCTACCTTACATCGTCACAAATTTATGGATTTGTGATTGCTAGCTTTTCCATATCCATGTTCTCTACCACTCTCCATTAGAACATGATGGTTAGATTTCTCTTCGATGTCCATATTTTCACATATGTGGAAACCCAGTGATTAGTTTATTTGGGTAACCGTTACGTTTCATAATTTTGTTTTTAACGATTGGTTTTGGTATTCCTTTTTACGATGTGGGTTTCGATTAAAGAAACTTTCAAATAGTAAACCATTTATAACCCCGACGAATTTTGAGGGTGAAATTCATTTTAACTGGGGTAGAATGTAACACCCCGATATTTTATGAAAAATATTCTTTTTAATTTCATTAATGTCTTTTTTTATACGCTACACCAAAAGGAGCTTTCACAACACACATCTCTGACCTGGCTTGAATTACACGCAATCGCGACCTTCCACGATAGCGTGTGTTGTACGCAACACCGAGTTTCGCTAAACAACGATATTCTATTAAGATATTATTAAAACTAGCCGTTATGAATAGTAATAACCACTTTTTGAAATTTTGTAAATTTTATTTTTCAAAATGGACTTCACTTATGGATTCGGAATATCGAAATTAGCTTAGGGTGAAATTTTGGTACTTTTCGGATAACTTTTATTTTCTGATGAATAGTGAAAATTACTAAAAAAAACTTTTTTAATAGAAATAATTAATAGTGAGAAATTATTAATTTGAGTGGTTTTAATGTATATTTAAAACATATTTTTACAATTCAATACAATTTTGGTCATTGGATGTAATTTCACATTTACACCAGATATAAACAAGTGTTAATCTTTTGATAATTATTATCTCTTAAAAACACGCCTTTTGTTTTGACGATGGGAATAAATTTTTAAATTAATTAATGCAACTGATATGTTTTGAATTTGGTAAAATATAAATCATTTTTGATTTCATAATATCAAATATAGCTTAGGCTTAATTTTTGGTATTTTTCTGAAAACGTTCAATTTTTAATGAATAGTGAAACCACTAAGTGATAGTTAAAAAAACTGAATTGTTCATAAAACATAATTTTACCGCTTCTGTGAGTGGAATTTCAAAAATCAGAGAGACCCGGTTGATGTCAGTATGTAAAAGTTGTTTCAATGAGATGAAAGTAATTTTTAGTGAATAGTAACTTTTAACTTTTATTTACAACGGTTAAAAGTAAATAGGGTAATTAAGGGTAAAAATGATATTATTATTACCCTAACACATTTCCAAATTCAATTAGATAAGTGTAATTTGACAAAAAACAAGCTTAGGAATAAAATATGACCATTTAGGCCCACTTGGATTATATTAGGACATTTATTATTATTTAATTCAAAGAAGAGTTTAAAGAGTTAAAATCAAAGTTTATATAATAAAACATTTTTAATATAAGGATATACATAAGATAAATTCCACTATAAATATTACATAGAAAGCTAAAAGTAGTTCCTACATAATTATATTTTATTTATAATTTTTAGACATTAAATAAATTAATTTATTTATGACACAACGATGATGCAGTAATTACCCTTTTAAGGAAATGTTAACATAATTGATGTTATAAATGCTCAAATAAATGTAATATGAGACTTTTTATGAATTACACTAATTTTATAGGTTACTATGATATATTAGTGTTGATTTAATCAACTTTTTTTGAACATATAATTCTGTTATGACTTTCACAAAAATCATATATCAAATAGTGACAAAATTGACACAAAATAGTTTTAAAATCAAATATTATATTATTAATTGTTATTTTATTCCTAAAAATCTAAGGTTCGGCCAAATGACTTAGATAAGGATATATATATATTAATAATAAACAACTTGGGATTCGTTTGACATGTTATAGTAAGTTTATTAACCATATAGTGTAAGAAAACAAAAAGTCACGGTAAATGTTAAATTATTTAACTTAGAGTTAAATCTAATTGATAAGGTTACAATAATAACCTAAACTTGTATAAATCCTATTGGTTGATAGGATTTCGACCCATACCCACTTTACCTTCGAAATAAGACCCTTTGGAACCATTATAAACCGATTTTGACTTTAATATAAAATAATATTTTGAGATATTCCTAAGGTGCCCGTCTCCTCCCTTATAAAAGGGAACCTCCTCCCTCTCTTCCTCACACAGCTTTGAGTCTTCAAGATCGGCCAACCCCTGCCAAAATATCTTATCCACTTCCCTAGTATCATCCTAGAGGTCCTGGTATTCTTCAAAGACCATCCTTAGTTCTTTAATTGGAGGTTAAGAAAAGGCGTGTCAAAAAGAGGTAATATCCATTACCGATCTTTTTCAATTTCTTTCTTCTTCAACTTCTTCTTCTTTAGTTGTTTCATGATAAAGTAATAACATAATTATTACTTAAATACTGATATGTTATTATAAATATGAAACAACCCTAATTCACCTTCTATCCATCCTACAGAAAAATGAAATCACCACACGTGCGTACGTACGGAATACCGTCTCCACGCTGTGGTGTAATCTATTTTCCACCATCACCTTACAAGGATGGGTATAATGGTGTAATCAGTAACTATATATGATTATTATAGAGAGATATTTATACTGAAATAGTATACATACACTTCAACACAATTCCATGACCATGGGAACGATATCATCGCTCGTGCGTACGTACGGACTACCGTCTCCACGACGCGATGAGATTCATTCTCAATGATTAACCATTCATGAATGATTATAAAGTATATATAATATGTACTAATGAAATATATGACATAATAATGATACTGGATTTATTTATATTTATATGTATGTCATCTACTTAATTCCATTCAATTCAATAAGGAAACGAAAACAGCGTTCATGCGTACGTACGGACTACCGTCTCCATGAACGGTGTATTTCTTTCCATTTACAGATTTATTATATATATGTATATCCTGAATATATATATATTTTTATATCATGTTTTATGTTCTGGAATTAAGTAATCATGATCTAAGTAATCATATGAATAATTACAAGTTAAAACACGAACGACAAATGAGACGATTTTACCCAAAACGCTACTTTAACATGAATTTACAAAAGAACAGGTAATATAAAGTCATAAGTGAACCATATATCATATAATAACAATGAATATGATTCTGTAATAAGTCAATGACATTATTTAAATCATTATACAGGAGGTTTGTGTTGGGCGGAGAAGTGATGGCAAGAGGAGGGGGTGAATTACCTTTTAAAAAATAATTAACAATTTAAAAACAAAGTTAAAGTGCAGCAGAAATAAAAGAGGCAAGACAAAAAACTTGATAACGGAGTTCGGCTTAAACCAAAGCCTACGTCTCCGCTCCCAACACAATCGTTGAGAGATTTACTACCGCTTGCTTTTTAATGGTTTTAGCAAGAAACCCACTAGACTTTAAGGTTAGTCTAGAACCTATTACAGCTTGCTTTTAATGGTTATGCAAGAACCCACTTGCTTTTAATGGTTGAGAAAGAACCCACTAGCCTTTTTACAGGTGAAGGCTAGATCACCTATGACTCAAGCCTTTTAAAGGGAAGGCTTGACTAACCTCTTCACACCTTGAAGGTGGTGTGAAAACCCAAAGAAGAGAGGATGAGAGAAATGAGGGGTTTGTAGGCACAAACCCAAATTGAAGCTCAAAATAATAAAACAATGAAAAACCGTAATGGGGAGAAGCCTTGGGTGCCAAAGGATTGATGGAGTTGATGAAGAGCACTCCCAATCTTCTTTGGTGGTGCTCCTTGGATGTGGAAGTGAGTTGGAGCAATTGGGGGTTCCTTGGAGGAATGTGCCGGAGGTTCGCCAAATGATCAAAAATGTTCGCGTGGGCTTCCTTGTGTTTCCGGGGCTTCCTATTCCTTTATTTATAGATAGGGAACCCTCAAATGGCCTTTGGGGGTCTTCGGAGCCGTTGGAGAGGCCTTCGGAGCCGTTGTGAGTCAAGTGGACAAGCCTGGTCAAAGCCCAACGGCTAGTTTGACTGGCTCCACCGGCTGACCGATGCTAGGCCACCGGTTGGCCGGTGCTTTGAAAAAGGGAGAGGGCTCGGGCTCAGGCACCACCGGCTGGCCGGTGAGGAGGCCACCGGTTGGCCGGTGTTGAGGCAGTAGCTGACCCATTCTGTCTGGGTTCCACCGACTGGCCGGTGGTGGGACACCGGTTGGCCGGTGGTCTGGACAGAAGGATGCCTTCTGTCCAGGCTCCATCAGCTGGCTGGTGGGCATCCACCGGTTGGCTGGTGGACTGAAAATCAGTCCACTTTGGGTCCTTCTTGGCCCAATTCCTTGGCAAACTTTTGCCTATCAACAAAAACACTAAAAACAAGATTAGAGAAATAAGAGAGTGATTGTGATCATAAAAATTAAACCATGAGGGGTACGAGAGGTACAACAATCTCCCCCTATTTTGATGATCACAATCACCAAAACAAGCAATGTAAAAGACTGAAATTAGAGGCATGCTTTAAAAGATAAATTGACAAGTAGAGCAAAGCATGAGAGAAAGATTTTTCCCCCAATCAACCAAGAATTTCTCCCCCTTTGTGATTATCAAAATAGCACTGGGCATAAAACTTGATTGAGGGAAAAGTTGAAAAACAAGATAGAGTTTTTTAATCCAATTGAAATTTTTTAAATTTGAATTGAAAGTTTTGAATTGAAAGTTTTGAATTGAAAGTTTTGAATTAAATGTTTTGAAAGAAGTTTTGAATAAAAAACGCAAAAAGGCTTAAACGATCCTAACTCCCCCTAAATAAAAACAACAAATCACCGGGGAGAGGATTTTGGAACCGAGACAAATTTTGGTCCGGTAAGACTCGCTAAAAGGGATTTTTCAATCCACACTTGTCTAGTGGCGGGTATTCTCCTATGAAATTCATCACTAAGGGAAATGGTTTTGGGCCTTCCATACCGGGCATTTTTGCAATCGCACTCATAAATTAAGTGCCCGAGTTTTTTTGAAATAGTTACAAAATTTAAATTGGGAGCTCCCCCTTACAAAAATAGTTAGAGCATGGGAAGAGGAAGCTTGCTTTGAATAGCCAATCCCTTGGGTGGTTCTAGAAACGCATTGGGAACGTAGCAATTTGGTCAAATTTTGTTCACCTTGGGTGAACATGGCAAGAGATTCTCTTAAATCCTTAATAGTTGAATACAAAGAATCAACATTTGGAATATCTTGGATTTTGAGGGACAACTCCTCCTTTTCTTTGAGAAGTTTTTCTTTTTCAGAAGAGAGTTTTTTGAAATTCTTTTAAAAAGAAACAAATTTGGAAGAGAGTTCGTGAAAACCTTCCTCCAATTGATCTCTCGCATGTTGGAGATCCTCATAAGATACATGATTAAAAGAATTAGAAGAACAAGAGGATGAGGGTTCGGAAGATGTTACCTCATGGAATTCCATTAGACATTTTTTACCGTTGTCGCTTGAGGAGGAGGAGGAGCAGGATGTGGAGCTATCACTCCATGTGGCCTTGAATGCCTTCTTCTTTTCCTTTTGCTTGGCCTTTTTCTTGTTTAGTGGACAATCGGGCTTGTAATGGCCTTTCTTGCCGCACCCATAGCATGTTACCTCGGGCTCGGATTTTTCGTTTGGTTGAGCCTTGCGGGATATCTTTTTTTTGTGCTTCTTCATGAATTTGTGCATTTTGCGGGCAAGATTCTCCATTTCGGAATCGCCGCTTGAAGAGGAAGATGAGGAGGAGGAGGAGCTTTCTTCTTTTTGAACTTTGAAGGCGATGTTCTTTGGAACTTTGATCAGTTTTCCTTCCTTTTCAGCTTACCTCCTCATGGTGATCTCGTAGGTCATGAGGGATCCGATGAGCTCTTTGACCGGCATGTTCTTGATGTCTTTTGCTTCTTGAATTTCCATGACATTTGGTTCCCATGAGCCTGGTAGGATCCAAAGGATCTTCTTGACCATCATCTCTGCAGACACATCATCACCAAGGGACTTTCTCCCATTGCAAACATCAGTAAAACGTGTAAACATTTCAGAAATTGATTCATGTGGGTGCATGGTGAAAGACTCAAAATCTTGACGGAACATATCCAATCGAGTGTCCTTGACTTTGTTGGTCCCCTCATGGGTAACCTCCAATAGTTTCCAGATTTCATGTGATGAGGTGCATGTGGAAACTCTATTGAATTCATTAAGATCAAGGCCGCAATGAAGAGCGTTCATGGCTTTGCCATCAAGCTCGAAATTTTTAATGTCGGCTTGAGTCCATTTGGATTCATCGGGAGAAGAAAGAGAATAACCATGCATGACAATTTTATAAATAGGATAACCTATGCTTCTAAGAAAAGTGGTCATGCGGTTTTTCCAATAGTTATAGTCGGTTCCATCAAAAAATGGAGCACGACCCAAAGAATAGCCTTCGGGGGCGAAAGAAGTTGAAGCCATAATAAAGGATCTTGAATTTGGAACCGGTTAGGGTATTACTCAAATTTTTCATTTGATACCAATTGTTGGGCGGAGAAGTGATGGCAAGAGGGGGGTGAGTTGCCTTTTAAAAAATAATTAACAATTTAAAAACAAAGTTAAAGTGCAGCGGAAATAAAAGAGGCAAGACACAAAACTTGATAACGGAGTTCGGCTTAAACCAAAGCCTACGTCTCCGCTCTCAACTCAAACGTTGAGAGATTTACTACCACTTGCTTTTTAATGGTTTTAGCAAGAAACCCACTAAACTTTAAGGTTAGTCTAGAACCTATTACAGCTTGCTTTTAATGGTTATGCAAGAACCCACTTGATTTTAATGGTTGAGCAAGAACCCACTAGCTTTCTTACAGGTGAAGGCTAGCTCACCTATGACTCAAGCCTTTTAAAGGGAAGGCTTGACTAACCTATTCACACCTTGAAGGTGGTGTGAAAACCCAAAGAAGAGAGGATGAGAGAAATGAGGGGTTTGTAGGCACAAACCAAAATTGAAGCTCAAAATAATAAAACAATGAAAAACCGTAATAGTGAGAATCCTTGGGTGCCAAAGTATTGATGGAGTTGATGAAGAGCGCTCCCAAGCTTTTTTGGTGGTGCTCCTTGGATGTGGAAGTGAGTTGGAGCAATTGGGGGTTCCTTGGAGGAATGCACCGGAGGTTCGCCAAATGATCAAAAATGTTCCCGTGGGCTTCCTTGTGTTTTCGGGGCTTCCTAGTCCTTTATTTATAGAGGGGGAACCCTTAAATGGCCTTTGGGGGTCTTTGGAGCCGTTGGAGAGGCCTTCGGAGCCGTTGGGAGTCAAGTGGACAAGCCTGGTCAAAGCCCAACGGCTAGATTGACTGGCTCCACCGGCTGACCGGTGCTAGGCCACCGGTTGGCCGGTGCTTTGAAAAAGGGAGAGGGCTCGGGCTCAGGCACCACTGGCTGGCTGGTGAGGAGGCCACTGGTTGGCCGGTGCTGAGGCAGTTGCTGACCCATTCTGTCTGGGTTCCACCGGTGGTCTGGACAGAAGGATGCCTTCTGTCCAGGCTCCATCGGCTGGCCGGTGGGCATCCACCGGTTGGCCAGTGGACTGAAAATCAGTCCACTTTGGGTCCTTCTTGGCCCAATTCCTTGGCAACCTTTTTCCTATCAACAAAAACACTTAAAACAAGATTAGATAAATAAGATAGTGATTGTGATCATGAAAATTAAACCACGAGGGGTACGAGAGGTACAACAGTTCGGACACATACGAAGCAAATCAGACCTAAGGTAAGGGAAATATCACAATCTCATTTTTATCCGAGATTGTTTATACATTAGTATTTACTGGGGTGCTTTTTATCATCCACATCCATGTTTCCTGAATATGTAATATTATTTCCATCCACCTACAAATGTTTAAATCCAATTTTACCCTTCGTTGAGTTTTTAGTAAAGAATATGAAAGGAATATTTTGTCGTTTCTCGTACGAGGTACTTTTTGACTTTTCCGACAAAAGTACGAAGAATGTTTTTTTTTACTTATATGGCATGTATGGATTTTTAAAACATTATTTCCAAGAAGCTTCCTTTACAATTTTTCAAGTTTATTTTTAATCAACTTCTTTTAGTTTAAAATTGTATGACATGTTAAGAAAGGAAAAGTATTTTTGAAGTAGAAAGGATATTTTCCTCAAGAATGATGTTCAAGTGTTTTATCAAAATTATTTTCCATATAAGATAATAATAGGTTCTGTTTTTATCCCTATTATTACATTGATTTGATTATGTTGTGATGGAAATATTTTTATGAATTCCTTTATCTTATATGAATTGTTTTATGATGTCATGTTGTTTAAGAATCCCATTTTTATTACAAGGGTTATGCTATGATGTATGGTATATGATTTTGTGGCACACATAATAATGGTATCATTATGAGATGGGTGGGACCTATATCTCCCTCCAATTCATTGGGTAAAGATTTTATATCTCATGAGATAGACATGGCTTAAATGGTAGGTCATACCGGTTCAGTGAAATAGGACTGAAGCGAGGGTTACTCGATTCAGAAATGGACATTGTCCAATAAGATAGTCTTGGCATTGAGTCTTGACTAACAAGAAATGATTCTCTATGATTATGTGTGTATGACAAAAAGTTTCATGTTTTATGTTATGATTATTGGGATTTCATTTCACTGTTATGATTTATCCCATGTTATGAAATTATGCTCTCTTTTGCAGGTTATGATTTCCAAAAGTTATGTTCTTATGAATATGATGTGATTGATTTTTTCTTTTGTTTACCATTACTGAGCATTTGATCTCACCCTTTTATGTTTTCTTTTCCCCAGGATATAAAGAAAGGTTTTAGGTAAAAAAAGGGAAGATCTTTATGGGAGATATTGAAGATCTTTCACCACGATTAGAAGATTACGTTCCGAGTTTCCAAAGACACTAAACTTTTACGATACATGTGTGTGTGTTTTTGTTATGTACTAAATATTCCGCAAAAGTAATGTAATGTCCATGTACGTCAAGATACGGGTCTCTACATTTCATTTTCCAGATCCATATTTCTGTAACCAGTTTTCGAAATCACATTCCAGATTTAAGAAAGTGTATAGAATTACAAGTTTGTAACTTCATACTTTTTCCTAATCTTTCAATTGGTGTTAGTGGTGTTGGGAATTTTCTTAGTTTAACATTGTTAAACATATATCTTTCCTTGTTTGTGGAAATTTTTTAAAGTGCAAAATTCACCCCCCCCCCCCTCTTGTATATTGAGCATCTACATCAGTATTTCGTTCCTAAAATTGGTATCAGAATATGTTTTTGAAATAATTATACTCAAATATAAGTTTTTCTTGCTCAGTTTTTCATTGTTCTATGTTTTTCCTCGCTTAGGAATGTTCTCCTTGAATATGAAATTTTGTTATTAACATGTTTTTGTGTAGAGCAAATTTTAAGATGGCAGGAATCAATGTTGGTTCCATCGTGAACCTAAATCCTACAAGACCACCAATTTTTAATGGTAATTACTATGAGTATTTGAGTGATCAAATGAAGAATTTCTCTATCAATACTGGAGTATAAAATTTTGTTATTCTTACTGGATTTTGTCAAATTTCTGATAATGAATTTTTTACTTTCACAAACCAAGAGGAGCATGATTATCAACTCAACTATAAGGTACGCAATAATTTACTATGTTCAATAAATAGGAATATATATAGCCACATTTCTTCATCTGAAGCAGCTAACTGTATATGGATGAAACTCTATGTTACACATTTTTGTACATCCAAAGTGATTGAGACTAGAATAGCCATGCATAGAGCTGAGTATAATGGTTTTACCTTTCCTTATGGAGAACCCATTTGTATGGTGAAACAAAGGTTTATGACTATCGTAAATAGATTACAATCTATGGGAGAAAAAGGCATGGATGACGAAGATCTTCTTGAAATATCATTGATATTATTCCCAATGAGTGAGAATCAAAGAGAATAGTAGTTGATGATAATAGAAAGGTCACTCAATTTAACATAGATGAGCTATTTGGAACTCTTTTCCAACATGAAACATGGATGAAGAGAGATGTTGACAACATCAAAAAGAAGAATGGGAATGGTACTGTTGCTTTTACTAAAACATAAAATCACATGAAAGCTATGACTCCTGAGAGAGTAACTAAATCCAAATCTAGGAATGATTTTATCCAATCCGAATCTAGTGAGAGTGAAGTCTAAGAGAATGAGTTAGAAAATATTTCTCAATGGATGAACAAGATAGATGGACAAAGAAATTTCCAATCCAAGTATAAGAATAAGGAAATCATTGATAAGAAAGATTCAGAAGTCACATGCTATGAATGCAATAGAGCTGGACACATAAGTCCTGATTGTCCTTTGCTCAAGAAGAAAGTTAGAAAGAGAGCCATTATGAAAGGAATGGAATGAAGTATTATAATGCTAAATCTAAGAATGTTCTGAAAGCTAATTATTCTTGGAGTGCCAGTGGTGGTGACTCATTAGAAGAATCTGTGGATTATGAATCTTTTGGATAAGAGAATCTTGGTCTTATAGCCAGATTACCTATTGAAAATCATTTCTTTATTGCTAAGGCACACTATGCTGAATCTTGGATCAATGTTTCCTTATATCATAATGATAGTAAAGATTATAACTCTTCAGATGAATAATCCTCTTCTGATGTAGAAAATAATTTACCTACCTATGAGTAAGATTCTAGGTTTTCTGAACTTCTTCAGATTTAGAATTCAAAACTCAATAAAAAACGTGATAAGGAAAACTCTTGAAATACAATTATTACAAAGGAAATATCAGATCTTTCTAAAGATCTTGATAAGAAAATACTGGTTTTATAAGTATTTCAAAAAATCTCGAGGATGTAAATTATGAAAAGAATAAACTTTCTAATGATCTAGAAAAATTAATTTCTAAGAAAAGTGTTTTTGAGCCTAGCTCTAGTTCCAAATATAATGATTTTGAAGATAAAAACATGGTTATAAAACAGAAGTCCAAAATATTTTCCTTAAAGAAGTGTTTTTCGAACATTAACATATGTAAATAAAATTTTGATATTATTTATTCACAAATACAACCTTTAAGAAACAAATTTGGATTTTTTATACCCATGCAAAACCAACATTTAGTAATAACTATTGTGTTCCTCAAAGTGTGCCATTTTGTACAAAGTGTCAATGTGGTGGTCACTGGGAAAGGAATTGTTCTTTAAAAAAACCAAATCTTTAGGTTTTCATAATGCTTATTTATCTAAAAATATGTGGGTACCCAATACTTTGTTATCTGAAAATCTTAGATCCAAACAAGTTTGGATTCCGAAAGTCTAATTCTTTTCTCATTTTCCGGAAAATTGGGGAACTACAAACGGAAATACATGGTAAATGGATAGTGGATGTTCCCAGCATATGACTGGTATCAACAAATATTTTAAAATGATTATAAAGACGGAAGGAGATAACGTTCTTCAGTTTATCGGAATGCAAGATCAACATGCTGATATTTTCAAAAAATCTTTATGTTATTATAGATTTGAATACATTAAACAGAAGTTAGGAATGATAACCTTAATGTAATATTAGTTCATTAACTTTATTTTGAAACCATCTCCTTATAGTAACAAACTCATTTTCATAGGGGGTGTACATTTTTTTGTTAGCTTTTTTAAATTTTTTCGTAAGGCAAAAAAAATTGTAATAAGATCATTGAAATTTTTTCGTAATGATCTTTTCAAATCATTCATAATAAAATTGTCATACTATAACTTTTGTACTGAAATTATCGTACTAAATATTTTGTAATGAAATTTTTGTACTGAAACATTCGTAATGAAATTTTCGTACTGAATCTTTAGTAATGAAATTCTCATACTGAATCATTCGTAATGAAATTTTTGTACTGAAACTTTCGTAATGAAATTTTTGTACTGGAAATCTCGTAATTAAATGTTTTTACTAGAACATTCATAATGAAATTTTCGTATTGGAACATTCGTAATGAAATTTTCATACTGGAACTTTTGTAATGAAATTTTCATACTGGAACTTTCGTAATGAAATTTCTGTACTGGATCTTTTGTATTGAAATTTTCGTACTGAAAATTTTTCATAATGATATTTTTTTAGTACAATTTTTTCGTAATGAAATTTATGTACTCGTGTTTTACGTACTTAGTTTTTCGTAGTAATATTTTCGTAGTCAAATTGTTATCATGAAGAAAATCACTTATTACGAACAATCTTCCAAGCTAATCCAAAAGGTATGATTTCCTTATGTTTTCGTAGCCATAATTTAATTGATTTTATTTTCATATGTGTTTTTAAAATTTTCAGATTCTTGTTTTCGTAAATCCGATTTTTTTTCATAAAACCTCAAAATATCTGTGTAATGTTGTTCCTTGCGGCTTTTTTCTCAACCTTCATATCAAATGTCAATGTTTCTCAATCATTTGATCTACCGTGGAAACTGAATTGTCGCCTCAACGCCTATATAAAGTGGACCCCCAATGGTTGTCCCACATCGTATATGAAGCCATTGCATCTCGAATCTCTTTCCTCTTTACTTATGGATACTACGATATTTCCCATGTGTGTTCTAATTTCTTCAGAAGAGTTCATTTCTGAATGTCTGTAGAAGCCACTTCTCACGATATATCAACTATGAATCCCGTTTCTAAGTGGTTAGTTTACAAGGAGTGGCTGGTGAATATGAATTTCTACAAGTATGATTCTATTATAACTAAGAACTTCAAACACAATGTCTGGGAGGATGTATGCATATCAAAGCCAGCGAATCAGGATCCGGTTTATACAGATTTTCTTGTAGACTTTTACGAGTCTGTTTCCTTCCTTGAGGAAGATGGTAGAGAGATTTCTTATTTCAAGTACTATGGGAAGACTTACAAGCTTTATTACACTATGTTTGTGATCTTGGTGGGTTTATCACATGATGTTTAAGCTGAATTTATCTCACATATGAAGCTGAATGAGAAAGGAAGTTTTAATAAAGTCAAGGATAAGGAATGCCTTGAACATAAAGATGGTAAGACTATTATGATTTCTCATCTCTCTTCGAATAATCGGATTCTATAGCTGTGGGTACAAGGATTTTTCACACCGAGAAGGGGTCATAAGGATAACCTCAAGAAAGGTGACATTTATATCATAGATTTCTTGGTAATTCTAAGGATGTTAAATTTGATGAGGCATGTTTTGATTACTGTTAAGAATATTAAAGATGGGAATCGGAAAGCTCAGATTATAATGTATCTGGCCTTTCTTTCTAATCTTATTACCTGGTGTCTTCATTCATTTAAAGATTCTTGCACTTCCAATCCAAGTAATTACAAGGTAATTCTGGTTAGTGATGATACGTTGTAGAGGATTAAAATTGGTTTTTTTGTTGAATCTGGAGAATTCTATTATTTAGCAAAGGTAGAGGCTGAGGCATCCTAGAATGATCAACAAACTACAGAACCATAAAAGAAAGATAAAAAGAAAAGGAATTTGAAGGATGTGGAAGTTGGTGAGAAATCCCCCAAGTCTAAGGAAACTCAATCAGCAGCCCCTAAACCCAAGAAACAAAATGCTTATCCAGATGTTTTTGTTTCCAAGTGGAGGCGATATAAAGAAAAAATGAATGAAGGGGAGTCTCAATTCGAATTGAACCCTACAGAGGATAAGGCCTTTAATGTGAAAGCGACTGATGAATTAGAAAAACAATACAAGGAGAAGAATATAAAAAAGAAAATGTCTGAGGTAGAGATTGTTCAATTTCCTCTGAAAGCCACTAAATTAACATCTGAAAATATAGCCATTCTGAAATCTTCTCTAGTTGATGGTTTGCCAAAAACTCTGGGTGATATGGCTCCGGAAAATTCTAAAAATAAGAAATTGATAAGGAATTTTTGCTGATAGTTGAGCATGTTGTGGATGAAATTCCACAAGCACAGAGCAGTGGAGGCTCTGGTGATGTAATCAAATAGTTTGAAGAATATCATTAGAAGGATAGTGCTTCCGAGAAACATTCACTTCGGACATCCCAAGATGGATCTTCAAAAATTGTTACACCTAGAGCTGATCAGAAAGGTGACGAGGATGTGAACAAACCGTCTAGGGAAGAAAGTCACAATCATTACTTTATATACCCTTAGGATGTTAAATCTGGAGCTGAGAAGGAGAAAGTTGATGAAGATGATATTGTTCAACTTTCATAAAGTGAGAAAGAATCTCTTAATGATGAGACCGTTCTGAAAGATAATAAGTGAAAGAAAGTGGTTGTTGACACTCAATGAAAGTTATTATAATAAGGAATGAAGATGGAGGTTCATCTAAAAGGATGCTGGTACAGTTAGAGGAAGAACCATCTCCAACCAGAATATCAGATTCGGAGTCATCTGTCTTTGGACATGACTTTTTTGAACAGTCCCAAAAGAAGCTGGTGGACATCATTCTGATTTTTCCAGCAATAGAATCCAGATTCAGATGATGCATCATAGAATAAATCAATAATCGGACTCTGTATCCATGGTGATGGATAGGTGTACTAAGCTTGAGGCTGATCATAAAAACATTCTTATCAATTATGATTCTCATATATTTTCTTGAAAGAAGATAATCAACTGGTCTAATAAATATTTTCAAGATATGGGAGAGCATAATCAATTCCAAGTAGATGTTAAAGATTATTTTGATGCTGAAGACTCTAAAATCAAGGATATAACCAACCCTTTTGAGAAGAAGATAACTCTTGATCTGGATGTTCGGATGAAGGAGGTCAGTGATCTTAATGGGAAGCTATGTTCTCATGTCCAGAACTACAGGGAAGAAAAGGATCATCAGACTCAGTTGGAAGAAAAGGTTGTAAATCAAGATGACTCTCTTTAAACTCAAGAAGTGGCATTCAATGCTCATGAATTATGAATTATTTCTTTAGAGAAGTAAGTGGGGGAGGACCACAAAGAAATGAATAAGCTGAAGGCAATTTTCAAAATGCTTATGCCTAAGTAAATAGAAAAAAATAGACCACTCCATTATTTTTTTGTACTATTTTCCTTGTCCTAGTTCTTTCAAATAATAATAAAATTTTTGTTACTTGCCTTTTGGTTGGTTGCATGTACTAATATTTCAGGTACATTATTATCTGTTCCATTCCCTCAATTCATTTTGAAAATCACAAAGGGGGAGAAAGAAAAATAATTACTCAAAAGGGGGATAAGGAAAAATCTAAAAGGAAGAAGAAAACATTCAATGTAAACAAGAACTATCCCTAAGTAAGGGTGAGCTTATCTAAGGGGGAGTTTATCATTATGATTTTTTTCATTCTTATGTTAATGAAAACTATATTCCAGAAATCTTGAATATGATCTTTAGTGTTCGAAATCCTAAGGGGGAGTTAGTCGTATTCACTATCATTCATAAACAAAGCGAGATAAGCATTAAATTCAATGTTTGTAAATTTATTCTAAACTCATATATTCTTTTTCGTAAGGATGCTTGTGCTTCCCAAAAAGAGGGATATCGTTGACCCAATAAGGTTTTCTTTATGAAATTTCCAATATTTATTGTTTTTAAAATCACAAACACCTTACCTTTAAGAAAATTTGTTTTTACCCATGTTTTACTTCAATAAATAAATTTTCCTTCCTTAATGAAATTTACCTCCATCTTTTTATCATTGTTCCTATCAATATTTTTCAAAAGTATAAAAATCAGATTCATATCTATATTCTCAGAATCATATAATACATTGACATGAAGAATTCGGTTTCTGGATCCGGATTCTCATTCCAAATTCTGTAATGAATTCTCATTACCAATTCTAATGCAGAATTTTCATTAAAAATTCTGTGATGAATTATCCTTAAGAATTCTGTGATTCATTCTCATTACGAATTCTGTAATGAATTCTCATTATGAATTTTGATGTTGAATTCTCATTAAGAATTGGGATGATGAATTCTCATTACTTATTCTGATGACGAATTCTAATTATGAATTTTGTGAGGAATTCTCATTACTAATTTTGTGATGAACTCTCATTACGAATTTTGCGATTAATTCTCATTACGAATTCTATGATGAATTCTCATTAAGAATTCTGATGAGGAATTATCATTATGAATTATGATGAAGAATTCTCATTATGAATTCTGATGATGAATTCTCATTACGAATTTTGTGATGAATTCTCATTACTAATTCTGTGATGAATTCTCATTATGAATTCTGTGATGTATTCACATTACAAATTTTGTGATGAATTCTCACTATGAATTCTCTGAGGAATTATCATTACGAATTTTGTGAGGAATTATCATTACAAATTCTGTGATGAATTTTCATTACGAATTCTATGATGAATTCTCATTACAAATTCCAGTGAAGAATTCTCATTATGAATTCCAGTGGAGAATTCTCATTATGAATTCTGGTTGACAATTTTGATTACGAAATATGGATATGAACTTTTATGAAATTCAACTCCAAAATCTTCTGATAAACAGGAATTCGAATATCCTAATAATATAGACTCCGAATATAATGTTTTGTTACACTCCGAACTTTTTACTTTCACTTAGAATTGTTATGTTTGTTATAAATCGATGTCGTTCTTTCAGTTACACATGATTTGTTATAAAACAATGTCATACATTCTGTTTTGAAAAAAAACTATTGGTTGAGTGACACATGTCCAGGTCCTTCTGAAATTAAGGAAAATATGACTATTGGAGGAGGGATTTGACCATTGTACTGAGCCTATAAATAGGTGCTCATTTGACAGAGCTCAACAAAGAATGAAAGAATTTGATCACTCTAGATACCACATGCTGTTATGGTAATTTCTAGAGAGAGAATCTTTTCATTCCTTGTGCATACTAAATTGCTCGTTTATATTTCTTCGTGTGACTCTGAATGTTGGTGATTACATTTGAGGGATTCTAGGGATAGGAAGACAGAGTTGCGGACTACCTTTAATTTCGAGGGCTTTCTTGGTGAGGAAGGTAGAGGTTCCAACTACCTTGAAGTTGAGGGAATGCCGGGATAGAAAGAAAGATATTTTGATCTTCATATCGAGGGTTTAACCATGTGTGGGTAAGATAGAGATTCATGAAATTATAATTCAATGGAACATTATATAAACATGTTGGATAACCTTTACTTTGGGATAAATGATTTCTATCTTGTTACCTGTTATTTGTTACATGTTTTTCCGCTGCATTTTGTATTATATGGAAACTATAATCTACGTATATTTCTATACATGAGTACTCTAATTCAGTTAGATTCTATAAGCTTTAAGGTAGAATCTCATATTGTAAATTTTGGTTAAGTTTCTTTTTCTGGATCCATATTTCAGGAACCTGTTTTCAGAATCACTTTTCAGATTTAAGCAAGTGTATAGAACTTGAAGTTTTTAACTTCATACATTGTCCCAATATTTCAATTGGTGTTAGAGGTGTTGTGAATTTTCTTAGTTTAACGTTGTTAAACTTATATCTTTCCTTGTTTAAGGAAATTTTTTTATGTTTACAATTCACCCCCCTCATGTATATTGAGCATCTACATTAGTATTTCAAACCTACAGTAGTTACACTTGGGGTAACCATCATAGTTACACTGGTTATAACCACAATGACCAAATTCCCACATACCCAATGAATTATAGGGATATCAAAAAAAAACCATATTTAGTTCATAATGGAATCACACATCATCATAACAAATTACTATTAAACATAAAATAATCACTAAATATTAATGAATGTATCCTAAAATCTTTTCTTATTGAAAATATCTTATTTCAACTGAATAACATGCAAAATAGATAACATTTTCATTGAATAGAATCTTGTAATAAAATAAATAAATATACAACTGAATAATTTTTCCTGATGCCTTTAAAATATTGTAATTTTATAAAATAAAAAAACATTTTTTGTATCTTTTCTAAAAAGGAACATTGAAATATTTTTAAAAAGATGTCCCCTACCTTGACTCTGAATCATCATAAAGGATATTTTTCTTTCATATTAATAATCTTATTATAATAAATTAATTTCATAATAACAATTTTTTTCATTACTTTAATATCACTTATCAAAATTTTATAACAATTAAATATTATTTCAGTTGACTTCAGATGTGTTGACGATATTATGTTCAAATTACAAAAAGAATACCATAACTTTACTACTGTAAACAAGTAATAATTCAATCATATCACTAATAATAATCATGAAAAAATTATCACCTTTTACATATTTTTTTATTTAAATCCAAATATTAATTATTTTTATCAAAAATGGAATATGTTATAATCATTGATATGGAAGGTCGTCCATACGCATAAGTGACGTATAAAATTTGTATATATCATAATATAAAGAAGATAAGTAAAAATTTATAATTATATAATGGTATTAATATCATAAATTTAATATGATTTCTTTTATTGTACTTATATATATAATTCATAATATATATTTCTGAAAAAAAATTCATTGCTTCATTGAGTTGGTATTTCACATGTACTTAGGAATGATGTTATCATTTTTTGTCCATAGAATGGTATGAAATTAAATTGAATATTAATTTTTAAGAATTATAAATACTTCATGAATATCATATATATATATATATCATAACTCATTAGTTATAATCCTTCCACTAGATATGGTGACAGAAAATGAATTACATCAGTTTGTGATATGGTAGTCCATCGTCACCATGAATGATGAATGATTTTCCCATTTGATGGATGTAATGATTTATATAGAACATTAAAAAGTTATTATAATATTTTTATATTAATGATAATGGTTTTAATATTTTCGAGATTTTTATGATGTTTTAATGGATGTGGATGAATAAACATACCATAAATGCTCTACTAGAAATGATACAACTTCTTCAGACATCCACATTTCATAACTACAAAAGACCAAATAAGAATTGGGTCATAGGTAACCGTAGACCACACGAATTTATATAGGGGTTATTTTTAGTTATTTGTGAAGGTATTGGATGATCCAAAAAGATTTATAAATGTGAATAAATTGGAAGAAGATGTAACATTTTATAAGAGATGGGAGGGGTACTCTTGGAACATCCCAAAATTATAAATTATTATAAAATAAAATTTAATATAAATTTCTCTAAAACTAAATTTCTTTATATAATATGTGTATGATTATAAATCCAATTAAAATAAAAAATATAAGTTTTTTATATTTATACCCCTATCACTTTTTAACTCTTATTAACCCCTTTAGAACTTTCTATGAGAACATGGATTTGTATAAATTGAATGATTATATAATGTCTATAAAATGAAAAACATAAAATAAATAAATCATTGATATAATTATAATAATTAAAAAAAATACATTTATCAATTAAATTTTTTTATAATATTATGTCATCCAATTAAATATTATTTACTATAAAATATATATAATGTCAATTTGGAGAATGATTAATTATATTTCCTTAATAATATGATGATAACACTTATAAGTTGATAAATTTATTGTATTATATCCCAAAATAATTATTATTATCTACATTGTTTAATTTATTACATTATTTTTATCAAATTTTATTTATTTTAGAATATGCAATATCATTTAGTTGATTTTACCAATAATTGAATAACTATGGTATCAGAATTATAAAATCATTAATGGTTAATATATCTTCTCTAATAATGTAATAAAAATTTCATGATATAGATAATTATTTCGAATTTCAAATAAAAAATTATAGACCATCATATCGTATAGATTGAACATTATTAAAAATATAACTCCTACTAAAATTATAATTCTAAAATACATAATTTTTAAATAAATAAAATATTATAAATATTATAGTCATATAAAATGATAATTAAATGGCCATAAAAACACAAAATGAGTACTAATTTTCAATAAATAACCATCAATGTAAATTGGGAAATTTGTTAGGGTAATATTTATGTCATCTTCATTTTATTATTACCCTTAAATACATAATATTCATATTAAATTGTTAATAAAAATTTAAACATTTATTATATATATTACATTGATTCAATAAGGTTTCCATGAGACCTTTCCATTACTCTATGTTTTGAAAATCACAAACACTTTATCTTAGGGGAAAATATAAATCGCTATGGATTATTTTCATAAATAAAATCTCCATTATCTAAGGAAAATTTTATCCATACCATTGTTTTTAATGACTAATTTTATAATTTCTAATAATCTTAAAAAAAATTTAATTAAGTTGATAATTTTGGATTCATCTCTAAAAACTAGTAATATTATAGTTTCTTAGAAATAGAGTGTTCGGTTTTTAGACATCGAGTTCTTTTAAATTCATACTCTGAATTCTCTAAAAATCTGTATACGAATTCTAAAAAATTCAAACTCTAAATTCCTTGAAATTACGACTATAAATTCACTGAAATTAATACTCAAAATTATCTGAAATTCCCTCTCTGAATTCTTTTATATACAGATTGAGATTTTTCATTAATTTAGACTATGAATTCTCTGAAATTTAGACTCTAGAATCTCTAAAATTCTAACAGTGAATTATCTAAAATTCTGACTCTGAATTCTAGGAAATTTCGACTCCATGTTCTCTAAAATTATGATCCTGAATTCCTTAGAATTAAAACTCCAAATTCCCTAGAATTACGACACTAAATTCCTCCAAATTTTGACTCTGAATTCCTTAGAATTTTGGCTTCAAATTCCTTAAAATTATGACTTTGAATTCCTTCGAATTCAGACTCCCAATTACCTTAAATTTAGACTCTTAATTATGAATTCCATAAAATTCTGACATGGAATGAACAGAATTCATATTATGAATTCATTGAATTATAGACTATATCATCTTTAGAATTTAGATTCTGAATTATTTGAAAAATATATTTTGAATATCCATGTCTTATAGATTCTAATTGATTATATTATTACTATATAAATTCTATTTTTTTCTAGAATTCTAAAATTCGTATTTGGTAAAGCTACTCTAATATAATTAAACATGTTACTATTCTAAAATAATGGTGTACAGTCTGGATATATCAAACTATTAGTTGATCCAAAGGTGTATAGGTCCCAATGAGATTCAAAGAAAAATATGAAAATTTGAAAAGGGTGAAGACCGTTACAGTTTTTCCTATAAATATGATATCAATTGAATGAGATCATGACTGTTCCCTCAATCTAGAGATTACATGTTGTGAAATTATTTATAGAGAGAGAGACTCTCCCTCTTTGTGCACTCTGAACACCATATTCAGCTTGCTTTAGGAGACTCTGATTGTTGTTGAGTACTATCAAATGCTTACAGGGATAAGAAGTCATAGGTTCCAACTACCTCAGTGTTCGAGGACATCCAGGGATATGAAGATAGAGGTGTCAACAACCATAAAGATTGAGGGATTTCAGAGATATCATGCAATTATCAGATATTCCTATCGAATTATTTCCTTAGAGAGGGTAATACATACATTATTTAAAGTCTAAATCAAGGAATCGTTATCCAAGGTTGTTGTATATCATGCCCTTTGGGAGAAAATATTTATTACTTGTTACTCATTTTGATTCCTGTTTTATTTATGATGTATTTTGATAAATAATGAATTTATAAATTTCGTGTATATACATATACTTTTATTTTATCTGATATATATGATTCTATATGGCTTAAGGAAGAATCCCTTTTTAAATAATCTTTTCTAATGTTTTATTTTCATAATCATATTTTTGAGGCCTAAGAATTTTTGTTTCATATCACTATTTTAAGGATTGTAAATTTAGATTGTTCAATTTTTTTAAATATAGGTTTCCTTAAGATTTAAAATGAATTATTTTAACCATACAATTCACCCCCTCTTCTAATTTAGCAGATACAAATTATATTTTGATCCTATAATTGGTATCATAGGTGGTCTCTAAAATAAATCTACATACCTTTATGTTTTCTTGCTCAAGTTTTCCATGTTCTAAATATTCTTGATTATATTTTCTTGTTCTTGTTTTTCTTAGTGATTTTTATATTTATTTATAAACATTTCCAATTAATATGTTTTGTCGATAAATATTTTATTATAGAATAGCTGGAGTGAATGTTGGTTCCATTGATAAGTGTAGTATTTCGTGAATAACAATTCGTTATTGTATAATAGAATAAATAAAATCATAATCAACAATATAGTATTCAAATTTTTTATTCTTACAAGTGATTACAAAATTCCAGGTGAGGAGGTCAAAACCATCACTAACTATGAAAAACAAAAATATAAATCAAATAACAAGGTACGCAATAATTTTTTGTGTTCAATGACTATTAACTTATACAATAAAATATCTTCTTCTGAAGCTTCAAAATGCATCTAGAGGAAACTTAATGTTACCCAATTTGGATTTCATAAAGTGATAGAAATAATAAGAGATTTGTTAATAGTAGAGTGTCATGGATTCTTATTTCCCTATGGAGATCCACTTTTCAAGGTGATTCAATGATTTATGACCATTCTAAATAGTATTTAATCTATGAGATAAAATTTTATATGAGGAATTTCTTGTGGAATATATCATAGATATTATACACAATGAGTGGGAATCCAAAATAACATCCATTGATGATAACATGAATGATTCTAATATTACACTTCATGATAATTTTTGGAACTATTCTTCAAAATTCATCAAGGCTGGAATGATATGATGATATGAATATGATAAAAAATGAAAATGGTTTTCTAACATTTACTAATACTAAAGTGAAGACTCTACAAAGGGTCACACGATCTATCTCTATGAATTTTAATGTTCTATCTCAATACAGTAAAAGTGAACATTTTTAAAATGATTTACCTAATGTTTTTCAATGTATGGTATTGATTGTGGGAACACAAGACTTTAATTATAGATATAATAATAAAGGAAAAAGTACTAGAAATTACCATAAGACATGTGATATAAATGCAAAAGTGTTGGACACATCTGGGAAGACTGTCCCATGCATAAAAGAGAAGATATAAAAGAAAAACATTATGAGATTAATAGAATGAATTATTAAAAATCCAAATACAAGAATGGTTTAATGGATAATTATACATGGAGTGCTGGTGGTGGACGTTTATCTGATGAATCTTAGGAATATGAATATTCCTACCTGATGAATATTGGTCTACTAGACAAACATCCCATTGGAAATAATTGTATAATGGGAAAGGTACACAATTCTGAATCTATTTATATTGAATATTTAAATGAAAGTTATACTAATTATAAATATTATAATTCATCAGATGATGAATATTTTTGTGATTAAAATAACACTATAACTACTTATGAAGAAGTGTTTAGGTTTTCCAAATATCTTGAAAATGAAAATGTTAAGATAAAAAAGAAATTAGAGAAAGAAAAATTCAATGATTTTTGTTTTAACTATATAAGTATCAGATCATTATAAACATATTTTTTATTAAACATTTTATTTTTAATGTGTTTTAAATAACCTTGATGATGTGTATTCTGAGAAGGATAAAATTTCTAAGGATATTAAATATGTTATTTTTATGAAAAATATTTTAGAGTCTAACTCTAATTTTAAAACAAATAACATTGATGATAAGAATTTGGTAATTAAACTAAAGTCAAATATATTTTAATTATGGAAATTCCTGTCAAACATTACCTCGCGTATAGAAAAAATTAACAAGATGTATTCCCAAATTCTTCCAGTAAGGAATCATTTTGTATTTGGATATACTCATTCTAAACCTATTTTTAGATACAATTATTTTGTTCCCCAAAGTGCTCTATTTTGAATATAATGTTAGTATGCTATCCATTTGAAAAAATTGTTCATTAATAAAAACCTAATTTTAAAGTTTCAATAAAACTTATTTTTTAAATAAAATATGGATTCTTTAAATTATACTATCAGAAAATTGCAGATCCAAGATTGTTTGGATTCTAAAATTCTAACTATTTTATTTTTAAGAAAATAATGAAATTACCAACAACAATACATAGTACATGGATAGTCTATGATCCCATCTTATGGCTGGAATCAAAAATATCATTCAAAATATTATAAAGAAGAAATGGGGAAAAGTAATATTAGAAGATAATTCTAAGGGAGAAATTGTAAGTATATGTAACATTTTTTTGGAATAAATATAAAATATAATGAATTATTTGTTAATAGTCTTATGAATTACATCATTATCATAAATCAATTGTGTGTTGAAGGTTACATTGTGAATTTCATAAATAATAAATTCTTAGTAAACAATTCCTTGGAAGAGTATATTCATTCTACCCATAGGCAAGGTAATATATAAACCCTAAAATTAGATGTATTCATGAGCCAAGATCTACAATTCTGTAGTGTAATAGAAGTAAAATAAAGGTTATGTAATAGAAGGATAGAACACTATCACCATAGGAACCAATGAAAAATATTAATAAGAAGACTTGTTAAGGATCAAAAAATATAAGATTTGATTCTTCAAAGGATTTGGATCCTTGTTGATACGGAAAGAAACATAAATAATGTTTTAAATAAATCAGTGAATTATAAACACCTAATGCATTATTTTTAGTTCATATGGTTCTTTTTGATCCAACATAAACTTGAACTATTGGAAGTAAATATAATGTATTTTTCTTAGTTGATGATTAAACAAGATTTACATTGTACATTTTTCTAGAAAATAAATCTGAGGATTTTTTTTATTTCAGAACATCTAGATCCCTAGTTAAAAAAGAGAAAAAAATTCCATTGATAACAATTCATACTGATCTTGGAGAAGAATTTAAAAATTCATATTTTGAAACATTTTGTAGTAAGAGAGGAATAACATATAAATTCCCAGCTCCAAGAAATCCTAAACATAATTGTGTTCTTGAAAGAAAAAAATGAATTATTCATGAGATAACCATAACCAAGATTAGTGAATATTATATTATTAAACACTTATGGGTTGAAGCTAATAGTAATTCTTGTTATACTATAAATCATTTTATAATCAGACATTTTATTAACAAAAAACTGTATGAATTGTCGATTGGTAGAAAACATAGAATTTATTACATAAAAATATTGGGTTACCAAGTATTCATCCTGAATGCTAATGATATCTTATATATATTAGTACCCATTTCTGGAAAAAAATTTGTAGGCTACTCCACTACTTCTATGCCTTATAGTGTATTTAATAAAAAATGTGTACTGTTGGAGAAACAATGCATGTTATATTTGAGGAAACTGATTCATTCATTTTTTTTAAAACCCTGACCTACAACATCATATGTGTTTTCTAAAAATAATTATCATCTTATAATAGAAGATACTTATAATATAGAAAAATGCTAAAGAAAATATTTTTTATGCACTTCCCCAAGAATATTTCCAACCATATGTTGATAAACATGTTTAAAAAAATGTAAATCATTAGTTTCAAAAGAAATAACCCAGTGATAATATCACTGGTGATATAAATAAAAATATAATGACTAAATTTTCCCTAAAAATGAAATAGAATACCTAGTATTTATTCCCAATTAGAACTGAAAGGCATTAATGAAGCATTAGGTGATGGTGATTGGAATAAGGCCATGCATGATGTACTAAATGATTTCAGAAGGAACAGATTCTAGACATTGGCGGAAATACCTAGAGAACTATATGTAATTTTAGTAAAATAGGTCTTCAAGAATATGTGTGATGAAAATAGAATCAAATTATGAAATAAATCCAGAATGATTTCTAAAGAATATAATCAACAAGAAGGAATAGACTATAAAGAAACCTATGCTCATGTATCTAGACTTGAATTTATTACCATTTTGCAGTCCTTTGAATCATTCTTTAATATCAATCATTATAAAATGGATGTGATTTTTTCTTTCTTTAATGGATATGTTCAAGAGTATGTTTATGTTGAACAACCTCTTGTTTTTTGAAAAAAAAAACATCTTAAACAAGTTTTCAAACTTACCAAAGCATTTTATAGACATAAACAATACCCTAGTGAATGGTATGATAGGCATACATGATTTTTATTATAAGACTATTATGTTAAGGGAAGTTTTGATCCAAATCCATTTAAAATGAAATATAAGAATCATGTTTTTATTATTAAAATTTATGTTTATGACATTATATTTGGTTCAAATCCTCGATAATTAACTAATTCGTTTACGAATAAAATAAAATCTGGGTTTCAAATCAATATGACGGGTGAGTTAACAATTTTTATAGGTTTTAAAATTTGTCAAATATTAGAAGGAACTTATATATCACACCATAATTATATTAATAAGCTTCATAAAAATTATTTATATGACACACTAAAAGTATTCTTATGTGAAAGCTATCAATATAATCAAAATGAATCTAATATAAAATAAATATTAACAATTTTACTCTATTTAAATGGATCCATGAATTTAAGACTCATCTATACTTCGTGAAATGATTTCCTTTTAAATTTTTTTTTGAAAGAAGATTTCAGTAGATGTAGAATTGATAGAAAAAAGTACATCTGGGACATGTCATTTCTTAAGAGATTCTGTAGTTTTCCATTCTTGTAAGAAACAACACTCAATATAACATTCCATTACTATAGTAGAATATGTTGTAACTAGAATTTTTGGTGGTCCGGTTTTGTGGGCGCTACACACACTCACATAAAACGACATGAGTTGTACAAAAAAAATATTTTGTGACAACACTAGTTACATTTCCCTAAAAAGCCATGCACATCACTTCTATGGAGAACACATAGATATTAGGCATCACATTCTTATAGATCACACAATTAAAAAAGATATCAATATTAAATTTATTGGAACTCAAGATCAACATGTCGATATATTAATAAAATCATTCCCCTCTGATAAGCTTGAATATTTTTTACAAATTTTAGGAATGATCAATGTAATGTAATTTCCATATTATTTATTTTGTTGAAATAAATCTCATTATAATATGTAACTCCTTCTCATCAGAGGAGTGAATTTTTTCCCTTAATAAAATTTTTTCATAATCAAATCTTATCATAATAAAAAATTATTTTTCCATGTTAATCACAATATTCTATGATCAATTTTTTTGAAACCCACAAATGTTGATTTTTTTACATGCTAAAATTTTCCTTATTCAGAATTCAAATTTACATAATAAAATATTACTGAAAATAAATATCTCTAAGAAGTATTTTATCCATAACTGAAAATTTTCTTACCAATCCGAATAGATTGATACCTTACATAGGTTTTCGTAATTTAATTTTTTTTCTTATTGGTATTTTTATCATCTTTTAATGATTTTTCAGATTCATTTTTTCTTTAATATGAATTATTTCTGTAAAAACATTAAAAGATAGGAACCAACCAAATCCTTCATCCGCTTTTATATCAATAATCAATTCATATCGTGCTTCTTTCAATGATTATATCATTTTGGGAATTTCAACTGGCATATCAACACCTATATAAAGGCCTTCTTTTATATTTCCCATATCGGTTTACAATATATTTTTTCTACCGATGCTCTACGTCTCTTGAAAAAACCCATTACATTACTCCGAGTTTTCAATGAATACATGTGTCTTTAGAATCCTATCTAAAGAAAAAAATGTCTTCAGATAAAAAAATCATTGAATAGAAAATATAACTATAATTTTTAGTTGGTCCGAAATTCTATAGTATGTATAATTTAATTATTTCGCAAAATATTAAGTTGAATGGGTAGGAGAACCTTTGCATATCTAATGCAAAAAACCAATATCTGATTTATCTAGATTTGATTGTTTAATTTTATGATATTGTTTGTTTTTTTAATACTAGTAGAAGAGTTATTTTTTGATAAACAATTATGGGAAAACCAATTCCCTTTTATTTAAACATGGTAGCAATTTTCATTGGAGAACCACATGAAGCAGAAGCGATTTTATACACCAATAAGCAGCCAGATAAATTATTAATCTTTGACAATGAAAAGTAAATAGCGTGCTTTGGAATCAAAGGAGTGAAAAAAATAAGTTCAATAATATCTCAATGAATTTATAGATGCAATAATTTTGGGTACAATGTTTTCTATTTCTGAGAAAATGAGGCAAGGAATCCTTAATGAAAAGTGTCATCAGCATTCTAGAATTTTAGGTTATCTAGACGAAGATAAAATTAATGAAGTATATCATGCTGTGAATTATCAATTTCATTAAAGGAGCTATCAAATCTCAAATCAATATGTATCTTCAAATTCTATCTAATATCATACGGTTATTGCTAGAGTTGTTAAAAATTCCCTATAGCCTACGGCAAGAAACTTTAATATTTTTTTCTATGTGACGACACATTTTGGAGGACGCTACATGGTTTTAATAGAAAATCCATAGAATTTTATGATATATCAGAACATGATATTTAATATTTAGCAATGTTAGTTGGATTAGAATAGACTTCCATGATAATATAGAAGAAGAGAATGAAAAATGAACATGAAATCAATGAGAATCATATAATTCCTGAAATTTAGACAAAACCCCCCAAAAAAAAGAAGTTATAAACATTTCATAATGAATTTATTTCTAGGTGGAGGGAATAAAATGAAATACAAAGTATGGAGAACCCAGTTTTATACTAGATCTTTCTGAGGAAAAGGCTTTGAAAATTAAGGCTACTGGGGAATTCGAGTGGCATGATAAAAAAAGAATAAAATGTAGAAAATATATGAGGAATATATTTCTCATGTTGTTCTCATGGATACTAAGAAGGATTCTGAACAGATTCATGTAACAAAATCTTTTCTACACAAATTAGTACTAGTGACACCAGAAAAGAGTGTCATAATTCTGCATCATAATGTAGAAGAATTCATTGTTTAGTAATAAGAATTACAAGAGGATGAAAAATAAGAAAGATATGATTGTGATGATGTGATAAGGAAAGTCAATGAAAAGATTGATATGGAAATACAATCTGAAATGATTTTGATTTGGACATACGAGGCTGAATCAATGATTCTTTCCTCTCAAGTAAAAGAGTATAAGGGCTAGTTATAGGTTAATAAAACATCTGATAATGAAAGAAACAATCACATCATTATTCATCCTGAAGATATTTATGGATATCATGTGAAGAAAAAGGTTGATGATGACATTTTCTTCCACGTCTCAGATAGTGAGCATCAATCACCAAAGGCTACATAGATGATTTCAAAAGTATTCAAATGTAAAAAACTGATATTTGATACAACATATAAAACATCATGGATAATATGTATGTGCATGGTTCATCCAAGTGGAAGGTGGATAAAATTTAAAAGATTCTTCAACCACAAGGGAATCATATTCTGAATAATCCTCCATGGGTATTGACATTGTGGTACAGTCACTGAAGAATTTTTTTTGACATTATTCCCTTATTTCAGAGTCTTTTCTCGAGGGGTAAAATGCATCAACATTCATTTAATAAAAACTCATATTCATTTAGAATTATCATGGAAAAATTCCACATGATTGACGCTGACATCCAATCCTTCTATATTTTTTATCATGCTCATATAATATAATGTAAAGAAATTACAAAAGGGTCTAAAAGAACAATTGAAGTATTAAGATTTCTTGATGACTTCAAATACTATTTGAAATATGCTTTCCATAAGTCATAAGAACAAATAAAAACCATAAAAAAAGTTATACAAAGAACATGAACCTTGAATATGTAGCTCAAAGATATGAAGGCAAATATATAAATGGGAAGCTGAATTCAGATACTTTAAATTTGAAGAGATAAAGGTTCTCATGATAGTGTTTGAAGAAACATTAAATTGACAAAATGTGTTATTGTCATCTTCAGACTAAATCCTTAAGTCACATCATCAAAGGGACACATCCTTGGAAATTAAAAGTTAGGATGAAGAACAATTTATCAAGATGGATGTGGAAGACAATATGAAGCTCATGAAATAAAAGATTATTATGAAGAAGATCATGCCGAAGGACAAAGAAGGATGAATATTTTCCCTTAAAATTTATATATTTTGTTATATTTATTCATTGAATTAATCTTAATGAAAAATAATGTTACTCCTAATTTATTTTATGAATATATAAAATCTTTCACGTAACATATATTTTTCTATTCCAACTATTTCATTGTGAAAATCACAATGGGGATAAATAAATGCTAAAAGGAATAATAAATTTAAAGATGATAATTCCATATATAGTGGGGTGTATACGTAAGATGGATTATAATTAAAAAATATTTCCTCCAAAGAAGTCATGAATATGATCCTTAGGGATTTCAAAAACAAAAGGGGTGTTAGTCATATTCATCATGATTCATAAGTAATGGGAGATATGTTTTCCTACTGATGATCACATTTCAAATACTTAGTACTTATATTATTTTTATTATAGTAGTTTGTTTTCACAAAAAAATGGGATGTTGTTTAGTCAATAAGGTTTCATTATAACTTATCGATACCATTATGTTTTGAAAATTAGAATCTCTTAATCATGAGAAAAATATATTTCCCAAAGAATTATTTTCTTATGGAATATTTTCCTTCTCTAAGAAAATTTTTATCCATAACTTTGTTTTCACTGTCTCATTTTATAATTTATCACAATTATTCTCATTTAATTACTATGTCAAAAATTTGGATTCATATCTAAATCCTCATGAACTTATTGTTTACAAGGTATAGGGTGTTTTTTTCTAGACTTCGAATTCTCTAAAATTCATACACTGAATTATCTGTAATTAAAACTACGAATTATATGAAATTCAATCACAAAATTCTCTAACATTCAGAATTATAAATGTATGAGATTTAAACACATAATTTTCTGAAAATATTAGTCAGAATTATCAAAAATTCAGAATCAAAATTCTATGAAATTTATACATCAAATTACATAGAATTTGATGTTTTTATTAATTGGAATAAATAGTATAAATTCATTAATATTTAGATTCTAAATAAATTGTAAAAAAGAATCTTAATATCCTTGTGTTATATATTCTAATTGTATATATGATTAGAATATGAATTCTCTTTTTCCGTAGACTCTTAAAATTCATATTTGGTTAATCTAATTCAATTTTCATCCCCATGATATTAATCAATAATGATTTCAATCAATCTAGTTCTATATAACCATTGGTTGGGTGACATGTGTACAAGTCCCTCTGAGATTCAGGGAAATATGACTGTTGGAGGAGGGATTTGAACGTTGGTGTTTTGTCAATAAATTGGAGTGCATTTGAATGAGCTCAAAACGGTTAAATCAATATAGATATTACATGTAGTGAAGTGATTTCGCGATAGAGAGACCCTCATTCTTTGTATGCTCTGAACACCTTGTTCATCTTTCCTTATGCAACTCTGATTGCTGCTATGTACAATCGAGGTCTTCAAGGGGTAGGAATACATAGGTTCCGACTACCTTAAATTTTACAGTATTTTGGGGATAGAATGATAGAAGTGCTAACTACGTTAAATATCGAGGGCATGAAGGAATATCAAGATAGATTCTGATATTTTTATTGAGTGCATTCCATTTTGTGGGTAAGACAGACATTCATAAATGTAAAAACCAAGAGACCTTTATCCTAGGTTTTTGGATACCCAACTCTTTGGGTGAAAATATTTCATACATGTTACTTTCTTGGATTCATTTTTCTTTCCAATGTACTTTTATAAATAAAGATAGTATAAATTTTATATAGTTACTTATAAATTTATTTACTCTGATAAGAAAGATTCCGTACACATTTACGAAAAATATTTTCCTATGTAAATTTTACATAAGTTTCATTTTCGAAACCATATTTCTAAAACCTAAGAATGTTTTTATCATAGAACTATTTTTTGGCGTTTGTGAATTTATGTTGTTTAACTTCTTTATACATAGTTTTCCATACTGTTAAAAACAAATGTTTTTAATCTTACAATTCACCCATATTGTAATTGAGCATCTACAAATACAATTTCAATCCAAAATATTGTACAAAATAAAAATGGGCCTTTTTAGCAAATTTTTTTTTCTTGAATCAATATATGTAATCAATTTCTCAAAATTCATAACATATAATTTTAATAATTTCTTTTTATAATATATAAGAAAAATAGAATAAAAATATTTTTAATGGAAAATCGCTTTTAAAATGTAAAATGTTTCAATACAAAATAAATTTATAGAATAAGTTTTAAAAAATTCATTTAAATTATTAACAAAAAATTTAACTTAGAAAATTTTAAAACTAATCAAAAACATACTTTTTCCCTTCTAAATACATTAAAAGAAAAATGATTTTTTAAAAAATTTAATAATTTCTATATTATGTGAAAAAACAATATTCTATGAAAATTATAAAGTAATGATTGAATGGATATTTCTTATAGATAAAAAATATTTTCTTTTCCTACACTTTATGATATTAATATTTCTATAAAATGATAAAACCATGGTCAAAATTGTTTTGGGTAATTTTGTTTGGAAAATGGGTTTTAAAAAAGAAAGGCTCTTTCAATATATAAAAATATTTTTAAAATGGGTTCATAAGGGTTTTCATTGATTTTATTATGAAATTACATGAACAATAAATGTTATTATAATTATATGGTACTTGATAATTATAAATGATTATAGGTGAGTCCAATATATAATATTTTATGGTTGATCATGATACAATATAAATGTATGGTGAGCCCTATATAAAACTCAAATTCATTTATTAATTTTCCTTTCAATAAATTGAAGTAAGGACCCAGTTAACTATAGAGGTTTTTATTACTTTTTTAAAGATGATAAAATTATTTATAATAATGTTTATGGAGATAATTCACTCATTCCTATAAACTGGTTTGTGTTTTTTTTTATGTTTATAAAAATTTTACATTAGGTGAAAACATGTTTTTTTAGTAGGGATATTATACATTTGATACACTCAATGAATAATATTAAAAAGAAGGAAAATAAAAGGATCTTATAATTTTCCATAGATGAAAAGTTATCCTTCTTCCATTTCAACTATTAAGATTATTGTTTTCAAAATATGTCCTTAAATTTTTCACACATGGTTTGTGGAAAATTTGGATCATAGATGATGTAATGTTGAATGTCATGAATAAATATCATGAAATTAAAACATGATTCATTTTAAAATATTTATATTCTGTGAAACATGATAAAAAATATAAATTTCAACATTTTAATATATGAGTTGTTGTATATAACATTTATGAACTAATTCTATAATACTCTAATCTAAAAAGATATTTATCAATGTAATAATGTGAATTATTGTCTAAAGTCATTGGAAAATGAATTTTTCATGGTTTGGCCCATATATTTTGTATCATACCAATGGATAAGATAAAATTATGGGTTATGATAGTGTTGATAGAGATGCATCAAAATATTGCAATTTATGGTTAAATTGATATTATATACCATTTGTGTATTACCATGTTTGTTTATTAATAATATGTATGTTTTAAATATATTTCTATAGAGGGAACGAGGATGTTATTGTGTGAAGGTAATAATAGTATAATTCCATACAAAGTCAATATCCTATAATGGATGGAATTATTACTCAAAAAATTTTATACTTATGGATCAGTTGATGCATGATATAAATAATTGTTGATTTAATGCTAGGGAGATACTAGTCTTACCAAATAAAAAATTTGGATACTAGAGTATTGCATGAAACATATCCCTCATGATTTTTGTAGGAAATATAATCTAACATTATATGAATTTTGAATATATTTTAAAAAATTGATTATTTTCATCATGTTATGATTGGAATATCAACATGTAACTCATTCCAATTATCATTTGAAGGGGGATGATGATCCAAGGTTGTCATTTGTTATGAATACTAGTGATTGATTGATTAATGATCATGATTCCATGGAATTAGATGAATTTAAAAATATTTTCCATTCTAAACATATCCATATGAGTTTTTACTCATAAAGGAATATCAATTCCATGAATTTTTGAAAAAAACAATGTTTGATTATCATGTATGAAAAAAATATTAAACAATTTACCATTCAATTACAAAATTTTATTCATGAACTCTATAATAAAATTTATATATATTTTAATCTAGATTAAAACATTGATTAATAGTTGGTTGGACTCATGATTATATTAATATTATCAGAATTTTTTTCATTTTTCTATTAAATGTTTGACAGAGATTGATGACACTAATGTTCCATAATAAAGAAAATGTAGGAAAATATTTTGGTGGATTTAATAAAAAAATGCTTATATGTTTTATGATTAAGATCAATTTTTCATGAAAAACCATAAAATATTTTAACAATAGGTTATTAATATAATTGAAATTAAAATTATATGGTTTTGGATTTTTATGATTGATAATAATCAACATTAAAAAATAAATGTTAAAATTAGTAATTTTATAATAGATGTGATGAAATAGTTGGTAATATTGGTTAGTAAAAATATAATTTTTGACAAAAAATAATGCTGGTTAAAATGATAATTATTTGCAAAAAAAATATTTAAATCATGCAAATAAAGAGTTACATTTTTCATACTGTCCCATTTAAATATCCAATTTCCACCCAAAATTTATTGTTTCTTATTATTTCATTCATGATTCAATGGAATGATTTCACAGCACTCATATATTATATTCACAATAAACTCTTTAATTCATCACCATTGTTCCCATAATTCAACACTTTTCATCCTCATAATCGATCAATAATTTGGACATTCAATGATCTTATAATGATACATATAATTAATCGCCTATGATTAAATTTTATTATGATTTTATTTCTTAATTAGTATAAAATTATAGATTTTATTTTTCTTATAATTATGTACACAACTGTTTTTATGATAAAAAAATAAAGATTCCTTCGGTTTATAAAATTGTTTCTATTTCATATAATTTGTTTCCTGATGTTGTCTCCACTCGAATGAAAATTGTATTGATGATTACTATGAAAATCAAGAAAATAAAGTGAAATTTTTATTTTATATATAGATTCATCTATGATTCTATGATCTTAGGTCACTATTAAATATTTTATTTACATTTGATTGAGTTATCAAAATTAAATTTTTATGTGAAAATTTTTATTCCTTCATACATTAAATATTATATAAACAACATAATAATAAATCATTAATGTCATTTTTTATATTTTTGAAATTGGATGTGATTTTGAAAATTTGTTATATAATCACGGATATTGAATGACCTTATTACATCTATTATACAATAAATGATGTAAATTTTTATTAATATAATAGGTTTATCAAATATTATAATATCTGATTTTAAAACACATGATTCTTACATTACCTCAAAAATGTCACATTCAAAACCATAAAAACATTAAAATATTTGTAAAAAATTATTTTTTCATTATTTTTGAAATAAATGTAAATAAAAAAGAAGAAAAAGCCCAGAGATAATCCCACAATATGTTAAATGTGTAGTAAAAATAGTTCATGGAATTATTAACACGGTATATAAAGTGTTAAGGATGTAGAATGATTAATCATTCGTCTAATAACTACAATGAAAGTATTCCCACACAATACAACAATAATGTAACAAAAATCCATAAAATATTGACATATTTTTATTCTCTTTTGTGGGAAATATATTAATATGCTTCGTTTGTTAGTTTTTTGTGTTCTAAATCAATAGGATCAAAAATACAAATAGTGTGATAAAATAATTTTCTAATTTAGTAGTAGATTATGAGCCTACATTTAATGTTCTGGAATGTATTTTACTAATTTATTCATATTATTAAAAATTTGTAATTTCCATTTTATATAAAAAACCATTTTTATGGGAAATTATCCATTAATGTGGTAATATCAACTACAAAAAATGAAGACATAATTTCTGGTGAAATATCCTGGGGAAAATATTATGGAATACATGATTTATATAAATAATCATATTATTATTAGTGGAATGATATTTCTTGAATATTCCTTTCATCTTCCCATTGTGTAGTTTCATATTATTTGTTGAATGGATTGGTTTTTAGTTTATCGTATTAAAATAATAGATACATCTATAAATATTAAATTTGAAAAAAATTTAAATTTTGTATCATATCAAGAAACCAAAAATTGATTATGGATGATATAAATTTTTTTCATGATCATGATTCTAACATAAATAAATTAATAATACATTATAATATTTTATTATATGAGGAATATTTGGAATATTTTTTGATGAATTTGATATATTAATTCCAAATCAACAGGTTGAGTAAACTGTTGATCTAGTTCCCAATGCTATGAAAATGTTTAGAACCCCATATTGAAATGATCTAGAAGTTATATTTTATTTTAAATTAATTTCATGAGTTTAAAGGTATATGATTCATTCATATGAGAACCTCTCAATTGGGTGATAGTTTTTTTATTAAAAAATGATTATTCAATCAGAATATACACTAATTATAGAGCCTTGAATAAGATCAATTTCCAGAACAAGATTTTTCTTACTCTTATTAATGATTTGATTATTGAGGTATATGAAAGGATATATTTTTTGATTAATTACCCATGGTCAGGATATAATTACATGAATATAATAGTGGAATATATTATCAAGAAAAATATTATATATAAATATATGATAATTATGAGTTTTTATTTATACCCTTTGAGTTTTCTAATGTACAGGGTGTAATTGGTGTCTTGTGAAATGTTTTTTCAATGAATAGTTCGATATGTTTATTGTTGTGTGTATTGATAAAAATTAATTATAATAAATATATCCTGGGGATCATTTTAGATAAATATGTAGTGTATTGAAGACATTAAACAAAATGGATATATGTACAAAATGTGTATGCTTACATTTTGGATACAGACAATTATATTCCTCGAACTTTTTTTATAAATATGGCTTAATTGTTCACCCTTATTAAAATAATGTTCTTGAAAAATGTATAAATTCAAAAAAAATCACATTTATTCTTATTTTTCATGGATTAATCGGTTACTATTTTTGGTTTTTTTATATCATTTCTCTATTTTCAATCCAAAAAAGTATGTTCAATAAAAAATAATTTTAATTGATATGGGATAAATAGATTATTTATTCAATACAATAATTAAAATGAATATTTTATAAATCCATACTTTTATCCCTATCCTCTGTAATTTGTGACTATTCCAAAATATTGAAGCATCATTGAAGGGTTATTGTTTTGATCAGATATAAAATTATTAGATAATTTCTTTATATTCACATTAATAATATCCTCCTGATTACTATCATACTACACCTAATTATTGTTGGATTTGGTGGTCTAGAACCGACTACTTTGTACTTTATTCATTAAATAAAAACCTTATCACATCTTGATTGTTCTTCAACGTGACATATCATGTGATAATGTCCTAAGAACAGCTGTTGCATTAAATGGTCGTAGCGGATCCCTTCTATGATGAGAACCCAGAAGTCCCATTACATTGTTCTTGAATGTATGTTCTATGGCTGGATGATATTATTTGAGGGACATAAATAATACAGGTTATTAGGGATGAGGAATCATAAAACATTGAGGCACCTTCTCATGGTGTGCGCCTTTGGCAATATCCAGGAGGATATTATGAGAACAAGACCCGCCAGTAGGAAAATCCACATTTCATAGTGTCATTGGATGTTCCTATCTGCGGACATGTGTATTGGTCCATAGACTTTATGATTATTGTTAATGGGTATTACAGCTCGCGCACTTAGTTGTATTGAAGAAAACTGTGACGACACATTGTTTGCAGCGAGGTAGGATATGTTGGGTGCATCACGAGTAATACATCATTAATATATAATGAGAGAAAGGATTTGTCCCTTTCATTCCATAACAGAATTAGATATCTTAGGCCCTTTGATGGGATTGATATAGCCTAAATAAAACCATGTCCATGGTAAGGTATGGGCATGTTCAATTCTCGGAAGTTAAAGAAAGAATAATCAAGCACATCGGTTGATGGCACTAGCATGCAACCCGCTTGATTGGAGATAACGAGACAAAAGGATTATGTTACACAGTAAGAATTCGTAGGAGGTGAAACGTCATTACGGTGTTAACTTCGTTCTCTATGGGTGCCTTGGCGTGTTGTTAGACGCTAACCTTGGACTTTAGGAAGGCTCAGCCTAATGCCAATGTGAAAGAGTCCTAGAGGGTCACACTCTAAGGGTGTCCAAGTATCTCAGTTAAATATTAATTTAACATGTTAAATAAATATTATTCCCGACTGTGGTTTAATAATTATATAAGGATGTCTGATTGCATTTATATTGACAGTAGTTATTCGAGGGAATATATTTTGGACGAAATGATATATTTATTAGCTAGTAATGCAGTTACATTTATTTATGAAATAAATAGTCATTACTCAAGGTCTAATAAATGTGGTGGAGAAAAATTGAATATAAAAGTACACGTCGGGTATATTAAATATACACACCATGTAGTTTTATGGAAAACAAGTACACACCGTGTATTTATTATTACACGCCGTGTAGTTTTTACAGTTGGGATTTTGAGGATTTAATATTGTTTTATTAAATGATATTTATTATAATCAGGGTGGGCGCATGTCAAGGAATTAATAATTCAACAAGATGGTTTTCAATAGTGTTAATGAAATAAATAAAATTTGTAACACGTTTATTTATTGTCATAAATCTATTAACCTCAAACCCAATTATTAATATCCTCGCAACCCCAACATTTTGAAGAGACATTGTTGTGCGCAATAGATTTGGAAATACTCTCAAGCCAAGAGAGAATTCCCTGTCCACCAAGAACGCCCTCATGTTACGAGAGCAAGATCCTCCACCGGATCAGGGCAGTTTAAGGCGGACATCGCAAGCGAAGGTTCTTCCGCGCTATCACCCGAAGATCCCTTCGGCGACGTCCGGAGATACGTGACACATATGTGGATCACAGCTAGAGGAATCCTATACATGGATTCTATGACGCAATGACGGATCACCGAATCGTGACCAGACACATCAACGAAGAAATAATTCCAACAAGGTAAATCTTATTCATTAATTAAATTAATTATAATCAACATATGATGGTCCTCCTCAAGGGTTATGAGACTCTTCTTTTCTTTTCGTTATTCATTCTATTCTGAAGATTCATCTTTTTATATCGTGAGATATCTCGGATTGAACATTGTTTAATGTTAAAATTAATGTTGGGAAAACCCACCAACGCACTACCACTACGTCCGGAACCTACAAGTGGTATGAAAGTGTCATATCATTGATTATAATTATTAATTTTTTCATTGGTAATTTAACCATTTAATAATTTAGTTATTTCAATTCAAGTTTAATCATTATGGAAATCTGAATATCGAGATCTATTCCTCCTTTCTCGTTTCTCGTTCACCTCACAGAAACGAATTTATATTTTAATTTTGATTAAAATAAAATGGAAGAACTCATCCGGAGGAGACAAAGGTTTCTGGATGTATAACACCAGAATACACGGCGTTTATTCAGAAGTACATTCCATGTAGTCTAGGTTCAATGCATTGAAAAATCCTCTAAATCAGGCCTTTTATTGGATTCTTTCAAAGAATTTAAGACATTGTGTGTTGACAAGAAAAAGGTTGCAAATGGTTTCCGGAATACACGCTGTGTGGTCCAATGAACACGACATGTAGTCCATTCGGGTTAGGGTTGGGTCGTGTACTCCATACACAGCCTTCCCATCTAGAAACCATGTAACGCGGAAACTACACGTCATGTGTCCCACTATACATGCCGTATTCTCTAAAAAAATTTGAATTACATTAACATGCCCTGTCCCCGGGCATGTACTTCAGATGGATGGTGAAGATAATTACACGCGGTGTAGTCAGAACTACATGCCATGTACTCACCCAAATTACGTAGATTTATTAAAATTTATTATTATATTTAACAAACCCTTGAGACGTGTACCATGGTGCAGGGACAAAGCTAAGGCACAACACATGGTAGGTGTTTTATATATTTGTGTTTAATTTAACATCTGCATAATAAATGAGAATTAACTAGATTGACTTCAAGGTACAAGTTACGTACAAGGATAATTTTAAATGAATTTATTTGTTTAAAATTATAATGGATGAGAATCTCAAGAAAATTCAGTAAAGGGATTTAAGATAAAAGGATTGATTAATTAAAGATAATTAATTTATTCGAGCGTGATTTATCATAAACAGGAAAATTAATGATTTTAATGCTAGTTTTATTTATGCTTAAATATTGTGGCATGTATGGATGATCATGAGCTACACCGAGACCTTTGTATGTGAATGGATTCTTTTAATATATTTATTTAAATTATATTTGTTGGAATGTGAACCATCTCCTCATTAATATTGAGGGCCTACGTTCCCAAGGATTCTTTTATGTAAAAACCCCTTTTACCCCTCACCTGCGTGTGAGATAAATGCATATGTAATGGATGGAGCTCCCAAGCTAGTGGACGCTGCTTAAGTCAGGAGCCAAGGTGAAACCAATCCAAGGAGATACAACTGTTAACATCTGGAAAGCTATAAATACGAACCCGAAAGGTTCAAGGTGATTCTCCCCTAGGTCTTGGGTTCGGTTATCAATCGCTAGATAAACGAAACAATATAAAAGCTCATGCTCATACAATTTATTTTATTTCTGTCAGTTTCATGGTTTATTTATTGTGGGTGCATTGTCACGATCACACAATTAATGAATTAAACGAGCATGCACGATGGAACTATAACAAAACCGACTTATACGTAAATATTATCTTAGACATGGTTAATCACTTAAGTATATCCCATTTAATTTTGACAAGCATGTATTCAAAGATTATAAAATGGAAATTTATGTATAAGTATAAAATCCATCAAAATAAATATTATGTTGGCATAGCCTTCCATAATAATGGTCAGAATCGAACCATAGTTCAATGTGCTTCACCAACCCTAGTTTGGGTGCTTTCAATTATTGGGGAACTATAAATCAAGGTTTTGGGTTGACTTGACTTGGTTCGCATCAAGGGTTGACGTCCACAGTAGGACTTGGTGTGACCAAGAGGCAAAGGATGAGGAAATCCAAAAACGATTTCAGGATTGGGGAGTCCACTCAGCAGATCAAGGAGTTGTGAGTTAATGCAGTTGGCATTTGTATTCCTACCTAAAGAACTTCAAGTTGCTTGACCAACCATAGTTGGGGTAATGCGAAGGGAAATATGGATCCTTTCCACTAGAATATTCACACAACAGAGTATTCTGAAGTCAATGGTGAGGGCTATTGGATTTCGATAAAATAGTGGGAGACTAATAAGTATTAATTTATTTAATTGTCTCAATTTTTGTAATAAAGTACTATACCTTTTCTCATCTTAATTTGTAGAAACGTAAAGAAAATGACTTCAAACATATCATTTTGCACCATACTCGAAAAGGAAAACCTTCTCACTGGCACCAATTTCCATGAGTGGAAGAGGCGTTTACGTGTCGTCCTTCTCCACGAAAGGAAATTATATGTCCTAGAAGAGCTTATTCCAGTTACGCCTGGGAAAGAGGTTAGTGGTGAGGAATTATCTCTCTACATGAAACACATGGATGATGCCACAGATGTCCAGTGTTTCATGCTATCGGCCATGTCTAATGAGATCTTGAAGCAACATGAAAATATGTACGCGTATAGAATGATGTCTCACCTTACATATCTCTACCAAGAGAAGGAGAGATAGTAGAGGTATCAGATCTCCAATGCTTTGTTTACCATGAAGCTTGGTGAGTGTGTGCCATCTGGGCCTCATGTAGTCATGCTTATTGGCTACATTGAACGCCTGGACATCTTAGGGATTAAATTCCCATAAGATTTGCGTACAGATCTCATCCTATCATCACTGCCCAATACCTTATCTTGCTTTATTGTTAAATATATCATGAGCGGCAGTGAGAAGAGTCTATCAGGTCTTCTGACCTTGATTCTCCAGGTAGATAAGGACATGGGGTGTGACAAACCCGCGATCCTTATGGTGAACAAGAAAAGGAAGGACATGGAAAAGGGGCCAAAGACTTATAAATGGTCTGAATTCCCTGAGCACCGTCCCTCTAAGAAGGGGAAGATCCAAAGGCAGGGCAAGGAAAGGGAGCCAGTGTGTTTTGGATGTGGAAAGTAGGGCCACTGGAAGTGGAACCGCACCCAGAAGCGTGGGGATGCTAAAGATGTGTTTGTTATCGAGTCCAATCTTTCTATTTCTACACATTGGGGTTTAGATACAACTTGTGGGGCTCACATGTGTATTCAAATGTAGGAACCAAGTATATTTAGAAAGATCACCAGAGGAGAGGTAGATATTCGAGATTCCAATGGAGCAAGGATGGCTGCGTTGGCTATTGGAGACTACAACCTCTCATTGCCGACTGGGATGATTTTCGTTGTACATAACTGTTATTATGTTCCTAGTGTTACCAAGAACATAATTTATGTATCTTGTTTGGATATGGATGGATTAGTTTTTAAATTTGGAAATAAGGGTTTTCTATTTTATAAGAACAATGTCTCTTATGGTATGGCACATTTAAATAAGGGTTTGTATGTATCTAATTAAGAAAACCAAGTGTTGGAAATAGATAACGAAACAAACTCACATGACTCATACATCACCCAGTTATGGCATCACCGCCTTGGTCATCTGAACGAGAAGCGTTTGACAAATCTCTCCCAAGATGGCTATTTAGACTATACAGAGCAAAAACCACTTGACAGATTCCAGGCTTGTTTATAAGGAAAAATGCCCAAGACTCCTTTTGGTGGACAAGGTGAAAGGGCCCCAGAGCTTCTAGGATTGGTACACACAGATGTGTGTGGACCATTTCCAATAGAATCTAGAGGTGGATATTCTTATTTCATTACTTTTACTGATGATTTGAGTAGATGTGGCTATGTCTACGTAATGAGAAATAAGTCATAGTCCTTAGAGAAATTTACGGAATTCAAGAATGAAGTAGAGAATCAGCTTGGTAAGAAGATAAAGAAGCTTCAATCAGATCGATATGGAGAATATATGAACCAAGAGTTCATCGATCTTCTACGAGAGTCTGGGATTCTATCTCAGCTCACTCCTCCTTATACACCACAGTGGAATGGTGTTAGTGAAAGGAGGAACCTAAGCTTGTTGGACATGGTGAGGTCTATGATGAGTCATGCGGATCTTCCATTATCCTTTTGGGGATATGCATTACAAACTACAACATACACATTTAACTGAGTACCAACTATGGCGGGAAATGGAATTCCATCCGAGTTATGGAACAGAAGGAAACCCACTTTGTCGCACACACGCGTATGGGGATGCGAGGAGTTTGTTAAGGCCTTCTCATGCAACAAACTAGCACCCCGGGGAATGAAGCGTATCTTTATTTGATATCCCATGTTAACGAAAGTATATTACCTATATAACCCTCAAGACAAGAATGTGATTGTCGCCAGACAAGCCGTCTTTCTTGAGAGGGAGCACATCCTCAAGAAGGATAATGGGAGAAAGATTGATTTCGACGAAGTTGATGCTCAAGATACACATGAGTTGGTACCGGAACAAGTTCCACAGGTCCCCGTGGAAGAGGATCCAGAAACACAAGTACTACATAGGATCTCAAGAGAGGTAAGGGAACCAGAGTGATTTGGTTTCCTAGTCACCGAGGATGGTGAATAATTATTGATGGAAAATGATGTACCTCTCTCCTACAAGGAAGTAGTAGAAAGCTCAGAAGTAGTAAGATGGCAAGAAGCTATGAATTCTGAGATAGATTCCATGTATCAGAACCATGTTTGGGTTCTGGTCGATGAGCTAGTTGATGTAAAGCATTTTGGACGCAAATGGGTATTCAAAAGAAAGCTGGACATGGAAGGTCAAGTTAATACCTATAAAGCAAGGATAGTGGCTAAAGGATTTATAAAGCATCAAGGAATTGACTAGGATGAAACCTTCTCACCAGTTGCCAGATTTAAATCCATAAGAATCATACTTTCCATAACAGATTACCATGACTACGAGATTTGGTAGATGGATGTCAAAATAGCATTCCTTAATGGGAACCTTTAGGAAGATGTGTATATGACACAACCAGAAGGGTTTGTGACACCAGGTGATGCCAAACGGGTTTGCATGTTGCAGAAATCCATTTATGGATTGAAGCAAGAATCCAGGTCATGGAACATTTGATTTGATGAAGCTATAAAAGAATTTGGTTTCATTAAGAATGAATGTTATCCATGTGTCTATAAGCGGTTTAATGGGAATGCGATCATCATCCTAGTGGTATATGTTGATGACATATTTCTTATTGGAAATGAAATACCAACCTTACAGTCAGTTAAGGACTGGTTGAACAAGTGTTTCTCCATTAAGGAATTAGGAGAAGTCGCCTACATTCTAGGGATCAAGATCATTCGTGACAGATCCAAGAGGCTTCTTTGACTAAGTTACGGTACATACATTGACCAGATACTAAGGAGATTCAGTTTGGAAAAATCCAAGAGGGGATTGGTTCCAGTGTCACATGACTTACATCTTTCTACGAAAATGTGTCCCCAGACACAACAGGATAAATATAGGATTAGAAAGATCTCATACGCTTCGGCTATAGGATCCATCATGTATGCCATGTTATGTACTAGGCATGATGTTGCCTATGCACTGAGCATGGTAGGAAGATATCAAGCAGATCCAGGAGAACAACATTGGACTACTGTTATGACTATCCTTAAGTATCTGAGAAGACCTAAGGATATGTTCCTGGTGTATGGAGGAGATGAAGAGCTTGTTATTAGAGGGTATGATGATGCTGGTTTTCAAACAGATCAGAATGATCTGAAGTCACAATCTGGATATGTTTTCTGTCTCAATGGTGGAGCTGTGAGCTGGAAGAGTTCAAAGCATCCAGTTTTCGCTGATTCTACAGTGGAGTTTGAGTACATAGCGGCCTCTGAAGCAGCCAGGGAAGCCATCTAGATTCAGAACATTTTCCAGGAGCATGATGTAGTGCCTAGAAGTAAAGATCCCATTACATTATATTGTGATAATACTGTTGCACTGGCTCCTGAAAAAGAACCAAGTTCACATCAACGGACAAAGCACATACTCCGGAAGTATCACCTCTTGAGGTATTTCTATCAAAGGGGTGAAGTTACAGTGTGCAGAGTTTCCACGGAAGAGAACGTGGCGGACCTCATGAATAAAGTCCTATCTAAGTATAAGCATGAATATCATGTGAGAGCTAGCAGGTTAAAGGTTGTTAGCAGTTGGGTCTAGTCCAAGTAAGAGTTTGTTGGAGTTGGTGGTCTAAAAACAACTACTTTGTACTTTATTCACTAAATAAAAACCTTATCACATCATGATTATTCTTCTGTGTGACATGTCATGTGATAATGTCCTAAGGAAAGTTGTTTCATTAAAGGGTCTTAGAGGATCTCTACTATGATGAGAACCCAGAAGTGCCATAACAATGTTCTTGAATGTATGTTCTATGGACGGATGATATTATTTTAGGGACACCAAAAATACAGGTCATTAGGGGCGATGACTCATAAAAATTTTAGGCACCTTCTCATGGTGAGCACCCTCGATAATATCCAGGAGGATATTATGAAAACGAGACCCGCCAGTTAGAAATACACATTTCATAGTGTCAATGGATGGTCCTATATTCAGACATGTGTATTGGTCCTTAGACTTTAAGATTATTATTAATGGGTATTACAACTCGTTCACTTAGATGTATTGATGAAAACTGTGTTGGCACACTTCGCAGCGAGGTAGGATACGTTTGGTGCATCATGAGTAATACCGCATTAATAGATAATGTGATAAAGGATTTTTCCCTGCCATTCCAAAACTGAAGTAGATATCTCAGGCTCTTTGATGGAATTGATATAGCCTAAATAAATCCATGGCCATGGTAAGGTATGGGAAAGTTCAATTCCGGGAATTTAAAGATAGAATAACCAAGCACATGGGTTGATGGAACTTTCATGCAACCCGCTTTATTGGAGATATCGAGACAAAGGGATTATATTACACGGTAAAAATTCGTAGGAGGTGACGCGTCATTGCGACGTTAACTTCTTTCTCTATGGGTGCCTTGGCGTGTTGCTAGACGCTAACTTTGGACTTTAGGTAGGCTCAGCCTAATGCCACTGGGAAAGAGGCCTAGAGGATCGCAGACTAAGTGTGTCCATGTATCTCAGTTAAATATTAATTTAACAAGTTAAATAGATATCAATCCTGAATGTGGATTATTAATTATTTAAGGATTTCTGATCGTATTTATTTTGACACTAGTTATTTAAGAGAATATATTGTGGACAAAATAATATATTTATTAGAGAGTAATGAAAGTACATTTATTTAAGAAATAAATATTCATTACTCAAGGTCTAATTAATATGGTCGAGAAAAAGGAAAATAAAAGTACACGCCATGTAGTTTTTCCAGTTGGGATTTTGAGGATTTAATATTGTTTTATTAAATGATATTTATTATAGTCAGCGTTGGCGCATTTCAAGGAATTAATAATTCGACATGGTGGTTTCCAATAATAATTAATGAAATAAATAAAACGCGTAACGCGTTTATTTATTGTTATAAATCTATTAACCATAAACCGGATTATAAATATCCTCACAACCCCAACATTTTGAAGAGAAATTATTGTGCACAATAGATTTGGAAATACTCTCAAGCCAAGAGTGAATTCCCATTCCACCAAGAACACCCTCATGTTACGAGAGCAAGATCCTCCACCAGATCAAGGTGGTCGAAGGCGGACATCACAAGCGAAGGATCTTCCGCGCTAGCACCCAGAGATCCCTTCGGCGACATCCGGAGATACGTGATACACATATGGATCGCCGCTAGAGGAATCCCACACTTGGATTCTACGACACAACGACGAATCACTGAATCGTGACCGGACACATCAACGAAGAAAGAATTCCAACGAGGTAATTCTTATGCATTAATTAAATTAATTATAATAAACATATGATGATCCTCCTAAAGGGTTCCAGGACTATTCTTTTCTTTTTGTTCTTCGTTCTATTATGTAGATTCAGCTTTTTATATCGTGACTGATCTCTGATTAAATGTTGTTTAACATTAAAATTAAAGTTGGGAAAACCCACCAACGCACTTCCGCTGCGCCTGAAACCTACAATTATTAATTAAATATCATGGGGTTTTCGTTAATTATAAGTAGGAATCAATGAAACAATATTATTTAAAAAAATATACTAATCATAATAGTTTCATGTATACATTCACTCAAAAATAGTTTCTCACGATGTAAAGAAGATTATTTGATTTAATTAAGAATTATGATTTCATTATTCATTACCATTATAGAATTTAATTAATGGTATCTAATCCTTTGATTTAAAAAATTAAATTCACTGTTAACCATGATATTTTTGTAACTCATTCCATTGATAAATTATTAATGATTAAAAGAATTAGAATTTTTCATTCAAGAACATTATATGTTTTAGTTCAGTTATAGTTATGTCAACATTGTTAAAAAGAATTATGAATCCTTTGATGGAGGGACATGATTTAAGATGAAATGTGGAACTAGAAATGAATCTTAAATTACCTGATGGTTTCAATAGAATAAAAGGTGTATTGATATTTTGAAACAGGTTATGTGTGCCTTGTAATTTATTCTTCACAATACAATTATTGAGTAAAGCTAATTGTACCATTTACCATCATAAAAGAATAACCATAATGTAAACAAGCCACCATGATTTTTAGGTGGGATATAATTAGGAGTTATATAATATATATTACCAAAAATGTGTTTATTGAAATTTTCAAAATATGAACAATAATTATAGAAATGAATGCTTCAACAATTTATATTTCTGTTATGACAATCTAAAAATATATCCTCGAATTACATTAGGGATTACATAATACATCTCTTTGAAATAATTGAATTTGGTTCATTCCTGACTTAATACATAAATAATAAAATTTATTCTTTATTTTGACCGAATTTGTAGACTGTAACTCATATAAATTATAATTTTTTACTTAGTTACTCTCTCGATTGTATATGATCATGAGCACAGTTTTACATATAATTTTTTAAAATTACATCTATATTTTTTTTGTAGTAAATTAAATTTTAGTACATATATTCATCAACAATGTGATTTATAATCATCCTAAGTGATTTAAACCTACAAATACATCTATTTTTCATTTCCCATGGATTACTAGGGATGTTTTGACAAACACATTTCATTTATTTAGTTCTCTTATGATTTCAGTTTCCATGATATTATAATAATTGAACCATTTGAGGTATTATATATAAATTTGATTCAAAATATAGAATTTGGATATGAATTCATAAAATGAAATGTGATAGGTGTATAATCTGATGAAAAAATGGATGAAATTGTATATATGATTCATTATTAATTAATTGTATCTCAATTTAATACGAAATTTTAGCTAGATAAATGTCAAGAATGTACTTTATTTGTTGTTTGAGATCATGTTTTTCATAAAGTTTCTCCATGAATGAGTGTGTTTAATTTTGAAAAAAATGTTATGTTAAATCCAAATTTCATTTGATTGTATGAAATTCCAGATTAATATAAATTAATTTTATATAAAATGGACATTCATATGAATTTATCAATGGTAACTAATATATTTCATGTTTTACTATAGGTAATATATGTTTCTACACATCCAATATTTTAATTCCTAATGTATTTCAATGGGAAGAAAAACTATCATATAAAGAACATCCAATACTGAATCTTGTAAATATTGAGATTGTGTTGCATAATATGATTTTATATCTAAATAATGTTCTATGGAAAACCTACTTGTCTCAAGAACAAATGTGGGAATTTGAAATTTAAATAATTGAAATATATCATTAGTTTTGATGTAATTAATGTAATTGTTATATAAATTGGGGAAGAATGTAACAAACTATAGAATTTTAGAGTAAATAATGTCCACGTTCTATTAATATTGATTAATTAAAATTTAGAAATATATATCCAATATTGTAATAGAAAATAATTTTTTAATAAAAAATAGGATAGTTTTATTCATACAAAATATTGTTATATATATCATATGTTCTTTTATAAAGTACTTATTTAAAAAATTAATTTGATATATAAAAATTGATTTTAATTTTTTTTAATCAAAATAACATTATAGACATAGGTTGAATTTTTCTAACTTTTACGAATTGTTTTATTTTTCAACGATTAAGTAAAAAACTGATTTTTTAGAAAATTTAATTTATTATTAATTATTTTGAAATAAAATTTATTTTTATTAGTTCTAATATTTTATAATTTTCTATTTACAACTACATATTCCATATTGTTTATTTATAACGAATTTTATACTTCAATTGGTATCATGAAAATTTCTATAAAGACAATGTAATTTTCATAAAAATTTATCTTTTATCGAATTGTGCCGATCTAATTTTAAATTATAATTAGAAGCATATAGATATTTAATCTTCAAAAATGAATTCGAAATTTTCAATTATGGGTCCTAATTTTTTTAAAATATTTACCTTTTATATTTGTTAATATGAATAGTGACAATAGATAATTGTTTCCAGGAAAAAGATAAAATGACATAATTATGGAAAAAAATAACGAGACAATGATTATAATAAATTAAAAATTAACATCATTTAATTTAATTTGTATATATTTACCATAATCATCAATATATGGATCTTAATTCCTTCTTCCAATAATAATTGATTTTTACCTTTATAACATTTGACTAATGAACATGGTTACAAATGAATCTATCTTTCCTTTAATGAATATATTAATTTGTATCATGGATAATAATACATATGTTTGGTCATAAATTGTAATTGAAATGCAAGTGAATTTTTGATTTCATTTTAATTTATTTTAGTTTTTATGTTATAAAAAATTTACCTTATAATGATATAAAATAGTGAATATATTCTTGTGAATGAAGTTAAGAAATCATATAAATTATTTCAAAAAAAGCAATATTATTTTGATTTGTTATTGTGTACAAAAAATATATATATATAAAAAATTAACTGGTATGTTTTAATCATATATATGCTATTATTATTATTTTCATGTTTTTAATGATAAATCAATTAAATATTTATATAAATGATATTATTGATAGGTTATTATAAAAAATATATATTATAATGTGATTATAAATTCTAATAAATAATATCATCTTCCAAGTTAGGGGTATTTGGTTTGTAATATCTAAAATAATCCATATAATTTTTCACTTTTTCACTAATTTTATCTTTATCCACACTTATTGTGTAAAAAACATTAGTATAATGATAGTTGTAAAAAGGGTCAACATGGTTTAATAAAATTGAACACCATGAATACATCACCTAAATGTGTCAAAAATTTATTGAATGAGAGGAATTAAAGTCATACTCATCATATAATAGTATTATTTCACATTGAGTTTTTTTGAAAATTATATAATTTAATTTAATAAATTTTCCATCTCCAAAAAATTACTCATTCCCTCACTTATAAAAGGGGCTCCATATACACTTTTACTCACACCATCTAATATACACAGACCAGAATATAAGTACCCAAAACTAAAAAAATACTTCCACATATATAGAGCCCCTATTTTAAACATTAAACTATATGGATTAGAATTTATATAAAATCATAATGATATATTTCAATTAAGACTATTTTTTAACAAAGATTTTTTTTTATTTTCTTCTACTACATTATAATTTTCCTAAAACAGGATAAAATAATAACACTACACTATTAAATATATGTTTCTGTTGATATTTTTGTGCACAACCTATATTCATCTTCTCTTCTATAAAATGGGAAACAAACTCATTATTCATGTGTATACTAGATTACCACCTCGCATACCGATGAATTTTTTTCCGAACCACAACTCATCTCTAGTTGAAATGAGATATATAATATATATATGAAATTAATATCATAATAAAAATTCATTAAACATATTATATCATCATTCTTGTAATCTGCCGACACATAATCCACTAAACTGGTTCTCTGAGCCAGTTTTCCACGTACCCTTAGGCGGGCCTCCCTTTATTCCAGAGGCTTCTAACTAGTAGTGCAGGCCAAGTGTGTGATACTGGGAAGAATATTACCTCCTAAAAATGTTATAAAAAAAATTATGTATCATACACATGGGAATATAAAAAAGTGTGCAAGTAATAAAAAACTAGAATATAATAATGTGTAATAGTAAAATGGTGTAAAATCCTGAACATCTATGAAATACAATACAAAATTTTTCACCCACTGGGCCAACTGGGTAGATACAAGTACAAAAAAACATAAATTATAAGTATAGGGCTCTACTACTAACTCTGAGCCAACCCACATACATGATCTCCAGACAATGTCGAACCGCCCCAACCCAATCAATAGAACCACTCGAGCTGCTCTTGTCAACTATGAAACACTGTCCCTTAGCCCTATACACAATGAAACTCATTCTCAACCAGAAAAGAAGATATATAGACTACAAAAAAACTGAGGTGCACCTATAGGAGTGAGAAATAATCTCAGTAGGGCAACCCAAAAATCAACCTATAAATATTCTTCAAAATGTGTATGGATCAAAAAATGTGCACAACCATGCTGGAACACAACAAAAGGAAGTAAACTAAATGTTCAATCAAATTCAAACTCATGGCCCATAATCCATATCAACTAGGCAAGTTCCACCATGGTTTTCTATATCTATATACATACACATGTATAGTAAAATACATTTACACATATAAATAAATATAAATATTCACATATATGTGAATAATAAAATAAGAAAGAACATCAGTAGTAGATCCTTGGGTATATAGGCTTGATCTCCTAGACATCCTAGGAAATTCCATTGAGCATGACATTGTACAACTCAATCCATGTATCATTAAGTCAATCTATGGGTCTGTAATCGCATACACATGTACCTTATTCTGCCAATGTTGGAATTATATCCCTAAGAAAGCTACATAACAACAAGGGGATACTGATCCTTTGCCTCGATTCGGCCATAAATGCCTCCAATAAAAAACATGGATACCATATACTGACCGTCAATCCTATAAAATTTCAATTGTTAGTAAACACGGAGAATAATAATTTCAATCCAACTGAGACTCAATAAACCTCACCCATAGGCATATCAGTTAATCAGGGTCAAGCCCGTTATATAAGCATTTCAACATTTTTTAAAGAATATCAATATATATCAGCATTTCAGCATGTATAATTTTTTTTAGTTTCCAATAGATCTTGTCCTTGGTATGCCTCATGGATCCACGGTTCACTTAAAATTTATAAAGAACACTCAGTGAGACCAGCCACGAAAACTATGGCTCAATCATGACCTTTAAGGAATAAACCTCTTCAGTCAATCCATTGCCTTTTATCCAAGACAATAGTTCACGGAAGGTAAACAAGACGTAATTAGTCACATGAGCCCAACCGATTCATTTAACCAAAATTATGGCTCATTGATTTCAAATTACATCTTTTAGTTATTTATAACATTTTATAAAAGAGCATGTCCTCATAATTCCTCAAAATGCTCGAAACGCTCCTTTTCTCCATCGAAACAACATTTCCATCCCCATGGTCATACAATTATGAAATATAAAGCATTATAAACATGAACCAACATTTTAAAGGGATATATGTAGTGAAAATACAAACAGCCCTATCTTTGGGATGGAACTAATGATTCTTCGCTTGATTTTATGGTCCACAGATGTCACAAACCGACTCAGCGTGTTGATGGATTCGAATTGCTACCCCTATATCCTCTCATATATATATACTTCTCAATCTCCATTTCTCCCAAAATGATAGGTCAATGTAGGAGGCATAATAGATGTTCACATGGTGGAAGAGGAAAGAAGAAAAAAATGAAAAGAAAAAAGAAAAATAAAAGGAAAAAAATATCTAGGTCCATCCCTATCACATGACTCATGTTTATGCCTCACCTAGGCTAAACTCACAATCCTGGACTCAATGACGAAGATAGAATCTCAATCATACAATCTGTGGAAATTTAATCCTCAAAAAAGATATGTGAATTAATTAATATTTAATTTAATAATATTAAATATATATTATTATATTAAATTCAAGCAGCTTAAATTTCAACAAAACTCTTATCATCGGGTAAAAACACTCTTCAGTTACCATCGTAGATGTTTGAAAAATTATCTGATATCTTCTATTAGGGGAAAACATAAAATTTTACCCATAATGATAATCTTTGAGAAAAAATTCAAATTTCTACTCAAAACAACAGTCCAGAAAACATAGGTTCTTACAAACATCCCACCATAAACATTCTCATCCCGGAGAATCTCGGTGAAAGGACTGGCATCTGTTCCCCCATTAGATGAATCTAAACAAACATTCATTCAAGAATGTCCAAGGACCAGTCATGTAGTGTTATCAACTTTCATCTACATGGAATACATTTAACTATGACTAATTTGGTACTCTCCACCATAGAAATACCCCTATTAACCCCTTAAAAGAAATATTTGAGTACAAAACTCATAGAAGACACTATTGTTTTAACCATAAATGAGGATAACTGCCCTCAAATTCCCAATGGTGCACTTTCCACCATATTGATTTCATTACACTACTCCTAGAGCACTACCATAATTGGTTCCCTCCTCAATAGGGAATAATAGTAAGAAAAGAAAAGGGGCTCTCCATATGGTCAATGCCCTCTCTACAAATCAAGCAGAATCAAGATACCATGTGATCATCTCTTACAATTGTACATTATGATTTCCCTAAAGGAGTGTACATCTCCCTTTGAGAAACGCTCACCATCCTGTCAAAACATGACCAGGACTTAGCCAGGGGTAAACAATATCACAATACACAATTTATTTCACAATTTCACATATACTATGGAGGGACATGTTACCGCAACATATGGGGTCCAAACCCATGAAAAGTCATATAACATTGGTCCTTTTATCGTACTCGATCACTCACCAATTCAGATTCAAACGATACCAGAAAAACACAATGTGTATCCTAATCACCTGACACATGCACATGACATTGTTCTAGTCACGATCATCAATGCATGACATGAATACATTAGCATTGTTAAAAACACATGTCGATCAGGTCAGGCACCCGAACGGTCCTGCGCGTTGAATCCAGTCTGAAAAAATAAACCTGAGGTGCCTTAATCAAGGCTGAAGGCATCAACATGCCTTTAACTAAAACTCAGGCACCAACCATGACTCGATCAAAAAACAAGAATAAAACAATTCTCCCTTCTAGATATTCAATGGGAAACAGGGTCCAACCAACCTCACTTAGGTTTCCTTACAATAGAACATATATCGACCTACAAGGGTCCGAGTCTAAACGAAGGGTATCTAGGACTCCCACCTAACCCTAAACATCCAAAACCTATCAACTATGTCACAAGGTCTAACCACCATACACAAAAGGATCCAAAACATATCAACATTTAATAAATATCACAAAAACCAAGGGGGTCAAAGATGAAAAACACATATTACAAGGGCCCTTAGCCTCTTTGAGAATCATCAGAAGTTAATTATCCTTGGAGGTCACAACCAAAGCATAAAACAAATTTATCTCACACTTATCGGGTATCCTTATACGGAAATACCCCAAGGAGGTCCAGTTCACCAAAAAACATAGTATATATTGGCATCTTACTTAGTGATCAAACAAGATAACCACCAACCTAAGAATCAACACCCAACATGGGGTTAAACAAAAAGGTATCTCATGCCATATTGACCTACTAGGGTCATATCACCACCTATGCATGAGAACTAAGTCATAAAAAATAAAAACATTCCTCAATTTTGATCCACATAACCATTAATCAGAGTAAATGTATGTGTAATTTGACCCAAATTTCACATTAATGAGTAAAAACAAACACTTTCAGGCATATATTATGTGAATCCTACGTACCAAGTATGATGCATGACACACCATTTTTCTTTTTCAGCCAAGAGCCATAAAGCACCCCTGGAATCTTACCAATGGAAAAGATCAAGATATTCATAGTAAACCAAAACACCCACGTATCAAATGTGTGATTCAGGGTGATAATCTAATTTAACAATTACATCATAAAAGAAGAAGAACAATCCCCAACCCTGGAAACTAGGACATCAAACCTGAACAAGAGTTCTCGACGCACCAGTTTGATATATATCACAAGTTGAAAAACGTTCCTAATAATTTCTTTTACCATATCCCAAATAGTAATGAAAAAGAAACGAAACACCTTTGACACAAATATGTATCATTCCATCCCAGAAGCCGCTAAACCGGTGCTCCGAGTTGGTTCTCTATAATGCTTCAAGGGTGCCTCTACATACACCAAAGGCTACTGACTAGCATCGTGGGCCTAAGGTGTGATAGTGCAGAGAAAATTACATCATAAAAGGATAAGAAAAAAGAGGAAATAGTTATGTATCATTCACAATGGAAATTAAATATTGTGTGAAATTAATAAACTAAATAGAATATGTTGTAATAGTAAAATGTTGTAAAATCCCAAAGAGTTATACAGTACAATATAATACTTGTCAACCATTGGGCCGATGGTACAAGTACATGTACAAAAGAAAATGGAAGTAAATGTAATTGGATAAACTACTATCTCTAAGCCAACCCACATAAAAAATCAACATAAAATATCCAACTACACCTGCATAATCAGTTGAACGACTCGTGCAACTCTACTTGACCACATAACACAAGATCTCAACCTAATAAACCATGAAACTCAAGCTCAACCTGAAAAGAAGATAGAAGGTTTAAATTTACATTGAGGTGCATGTGCAGTGGTGATAATTAATCTCAGTAGGGCACCCTTAACTCAAACTATAATAGTTCTGCTAAATGTTTATGCAAGAGAGACATGCTCTTCCTATCTGTAACAACACGAAAAGAACTAAACCAAACGTGTAACCAAATTCGAACTCAGGGGCCGTAATCCCTATCAACTAAGAAACATAGACCATGTATGTCCATATCTATAAATGTACACATGTATATTCAAATTCCTATACACAGGTACATAATAATTAATTTTCCTGGGTATGTGAATAAAACAATAAAAAACAACATCATTAGTCGATCAATGGATCCATAAACCCGATCTCCTACATATCATGTGAAAGGGAACATAGCTGGGAATTGTGCCAATCAAGTTGTGTATCATTAATTCTTTCCCTGGGACTATAATTAAATTGACATTTAGACTATTGGATGAATGTAATAATTATATCTTTGAGAAAGCTACATCACTATAGAAGAATATTCTTCCAATATCTGGGTTCACCCGTACTCGAGTCTAGTCACAAACATTGATATCATAAACTGACGTTCAATCCTAAAAGATTTCATTGGTTGATAAATACATAGCATAATCTCATGAATCCAATCGACTCAAAAAAATCCTCGCCCGCAGGCATATCAGTTAATCAACGTCATCCCAAATATATGAGCATTTAAGCATTTATCAAGGCCAATCCCAGTATATAAGTGTTTTTGTATGCATCTTTTGTTCAGTTTCCAATAGATCCCATATTAGGCATCCCTATATGGATCCAAGTTTCTCTTGGCATTTATAAATAAGAATCATTGAGCCCAAACACAAAGAATGTGGATCACTCATGGCCATTATGTAATTAACCTCCTTATTCAGTCGATTTCCTTTTAACCGAGACAATGATTAACCCAAGGTAAACTAGATGTAATTAGTCACATGATTTAAGAATTCTTTTTAACCATGTATATAGCTCACCCATGAAAAATTACCACATTTATATATTTATCAATTTTTCCAAAAGAGCTCGCCCTAGGAATCCCTCAAAATGCGAAAACACCTTTTTTTCCAATGATATAAAACAATGTTATCCATTGGCTTAAAAGTGGAAAATATAATTATTTTAAAACATAAAAAACGTGTTTAATGGGGGTATGTGGTGGAAAAATAAATTTCCCTTCCTTCGGGTGGAAAACGCTGAATGTTCGCTTGATTTTACGGTCTACGAATGTCGCACACTAACACAACGCGTTGAGAGATTCAAATTGTTACCCAACAATCCTCTCAACTCTTATTTTTCAGAATATCAATTTCTCCCCAGAGGACGTGACCACAAAAAAGGAATAGGAGACATGTGCATTGATGAGGAGTAATGAAGAGAACGAATAAAATAAAAGAAAAGGGAAAGAAAAAAGGGGAATCAACCTAGAACTACCGCCCAACTATATTTTATGCCTCGCATTGGATAAACTCAACATTCTTGAATCAATGATGAAGAAACAATCTAATTCTATCAAATCATATAAATTTTATCACAAAAATAACCTATCTGAATTATATAATATTTAATTTAATAATATTTAATATTTAATATTCTACTAAAATTCGAATATCATACATTTCCTCCAAACTCTTGTCATAGGTTAAAAACTCTTTTCTCAGATCATCTGAGTTAATAGAAGAAATATATTAAATCATCTAGTAGGGTAAGTTTTCCATTTTACCCCTCAATAGAATCTAATAGAAACAATTCAAATATCTTCTCAGAAGAAATCATAAAAAAAACATGGTTTCTTACAATTGATATATCATTTTCTTCCATTAGATAATGATAATAATGTTTATGTGTACCTGTGGATTACTAATTAAAAAATAGATGATATTAATATTTCATAAATCAATCACATAGTTTGTATATTTGTGTGTATTTAAGGATAACGAATTATTTTTATTAACATATTATAATTTTGGTAAGACTAAGTGAAACCTACCATCATTCCCTCATATTATATGAAAAATAATTATGTTAAAAAAGCATACATATATTGTAGTCTCTTCGGGATCGTAACATAATTCAGTTTTCATAACCACATTACAAAGAATCTGTTAAAATTGTAATTTTTATATAAAAATTATAATTACAACATTATTAATATTTTTTAAATGAGTTAATAATGAGCACATCAACTATAGTTTACTGACTGAATTCATTTTCTACATATGAGATTAAAACCATCATGAACACATGAAATGTATATAAATGTTTATGTAATTGGATATGAAAATGGAAAAATAAATTAAAATGACTTTTGAACTTGATATATTTTTTAGAAAAATAAATAATTTAACTTATTGGGTTATTCATGTTGATAATGGTTATAGGTGATAGGTCAAACTGATGGTAAGGAACACATAGACATATGTCATTGTTTTTAATTGTTTTAAATATAAATATTGTAAATATTTTCATTAAATGTTCATATTAATTGAATAATAATAAGTTTCTACATATATGGCAGTAAGATAATAATAAAATACATAATTAATCAATTTTTAAATTATTTTATTTTTTCAATGGGAAAATTTTTATGGGTCATGTATGGAATGTTTTATCATTCAACCAAAAATTGATCAAGTATTGGTATATTTGAATATATAATTGGTAAATGAAATTTAATAAACCCACAAAATTTATTTGATGTTTTTATTTCATTATAATATTTTACATATTCATCAATGATAAACTCTCCCCTCAAATTATTATGGTTATATTAGTTTTCTAAAATTTACATCAAAATAAATGTGATATTTGATATGAAGAATTTATTTTGAAGTGGGCTCGGAAATAATATATGGCATTGATTATGAAAAAGAGAAATCATAAATTGATTCGTAAAATGATATGTAACATTATAATTATAGATGATGGTGTATGATGTATTTATTAATTATAATATGCGTGATACCAACATAACATATAAGATGGGTGAGATAAAAAGAGTATATTTGTTGGATGAGTCTGATACAAATTATATTTCATGTGGTCCTTATAATACTCTTTAATTCATTGAGTAACTTTCATTTTATTTAAAGTTACTATGTATAGATTTATCTATGTAGTATAGTCTAATGGATTTATCAGGGTGTTAATTATTCTCGACAAATGTTATGAATATAGATCCATATTTTTTCCAAAATGGATTAAATTTTCATTTTGTGGGTTTCAAAGATTTATTTGCAAAATATTTTGTAATTTTCAAATAAATATGATATATTTAATACGACCAATTATTATTCTGAAAAAAAGTATTCATTTTATTGGTTTTCATGATTTTTAATAAATGAATAGATTTAATTATTATATATCCCTTACTGATATTTTTTACACGTCCCATAATTTAAAAAATATTCAATGTTTTTAAGGGTCTTTAAGAAAAAATTCGAAATCAATTTAAATGTAATGAGGAATTTTCATAGAAATAAAAAATATATCAAATTAATTTTATAATATTTTATGAAAAATTTATACCATGAATATGTTCTTACTATATAATATATGGGATTTACTTTAAAAGGATTATAAGCTAATAATCAAAAATACTAATCCTTAAATATCATTGGTAATTTGAGAATACGAAATAAAGTATAAATATTATTGACAGAATAATATTTATGGTTAGATATTTATAATATTATTGTACAATAAAACCTTGAAATGATGAATCCACTAATTTCATAAACCCAAATCACTATGAAGTATAATCTAAAGTCTATTCCATTTATACGATTTATTTTCATCGAAATTCTCCACTTCATGTCTCAATACATGGGACTTGTTAGGTAGATAATTATATAATATTGAAATATAAAATATATCATATTTTTGAGATAAATGTTTATATATGTACACTCGATATGCAATAAATTTCACTTATTATTGAATTTTATGGGGACCAATATACCATGGAAATATTTTTCAATTATATTACAAATAAAATGCCACATTTCTAAGGTGATACTATATGAAAAAATGATATTGTACTTCAAACTATAGATCCATACCTGATGTTATCCATATCCTATGTAGCTACTCTAAGTTTCCATCAAATAGTTCAAAAATATTTTTTTCAGTGAACCATATTTTTTACATATTCATGTTCATATAAATCCCTTTACATGATATTAACCTAATAAGCTGAATTCTTTCACCACATTATATATAATTCTATTGTTGGTTACAACAATGGAATAATAATGTAGATTCAATTACAATAAAATATGAGCCATAAAAATAGTATCCCTTCTTCAATAATAATGAAATGAGTAAAACCGATGAATATATTTTTATATATAAATATTCATGTTAACTGATTCTCTGATTGATCATGGAAATTACTTGTGAAGTGTATTTCACTACATAAAGAGATTTTATCCATTTATAAATAAATGAGATAATTTTTGGATTATGATAGAAACAAATAGATGGGGACTCAATGATACCTGACTATTTGTTCACATGAATCAAATAATGTTGATATGATAAAATAGTATCATGAAAATTTATAAAATAAGCTAATTTTTTCAAATGATAGTCATAAACACTAATTATGTCGTTTACTCAATAAGAATTTACCAAACCTATCTCAACAATTATGGTTATATTCTCCCAATTCCATTCATGGACTGGAAATTAATGAATCATCAATTTCAATGGTAATCTACAACAACCCATGTTTTTTAAAATGAACTGAAATGTATGAAACTCTGTTTTAATTAGATACATATAAGTATTTTTTTAAACATAAATTATCATCTTCTATGTTTTTAATTTCAAAAAACGGTCATCTAAAATTATGATAAGTAAGTTATCTGGAGTCTGATGGAGCCAAATATATTTTGGTGAATAGAGTCATAGCCTTATGAATAGTAATATTAATAGTAGTATTACCCTAATTAATATATTACATTATTATTTATTTCTTTTTATAAAGCTTTAAGATATGAGAAAGATGATTATTTTTTTCAAGGTGTTAAAAAATGAGTTATAGATTTAGAATTTTAAATTTTGAATAAATTATGATTGTATATAAATATTAAATTACTAATATTTAAAAACAAATAAAAAAATGGTTTTTTTTATGCAGTTCCAAAAATGGGTAGGGATAATTTGTGGACCTTTTGTGAAATTCCTGAAATTTTTAGTAATAAAAAAATATTATAAACTATAATAAATGCTAAATACTTGTTTTACTGCATCATAGTTGATGTGAGTATAATTAATGCTTACTATTTTCAAACTAAAATTCTATTTTTACTATTTAAGGGTGATATGAATCAGTACAATTCATAGTTTATAGAAAAAATATTAAATTAATGAAGATAATAATGTAAAATACCTCATCTTCGCCACTATAAATACCACCCTCATTCCCCTATTTCTCCCACACCTCCCAAGCCTTAGGAATTGTCTGTGTTATAAAAAATCCCCTCCACAAGGCTAATTTCCATGTCCTAGATATTTTTATATCACCATAAGGCCAAAAGAAAAGGATTTAAGGGGTATTTGAAGGATAATAGATCTAGTTATATTAATCCTCATCCTTTTTCACGTGTTTTCATTCCAATACATTTCTCTTCTTATAAACTTTCTCCCTCCACATATCCTAGAGGTATTAAATCCCTTGAATATTATATATATTTAATGTTACCTTATTCATGTAAAATAATAATAATCTTCCTTCTTCTAATTTCCAACTTGTTCTAAAAATAAAAACACCATCCAGAAGGTGTCGATTTACCAAAATCATAGACAACGTGTCAGCAATATCCATTACATCCGTCATATATGATCATAAAACCCTATTTAATGGTTTAAATAGAATTTAACATGTATGTTATAACATATTTAATGTTTTGGAATGAAAATCTATGCATGAAATTAAATTATATAATAAACCATGTTAATGATTATCAAGGACCCTCTAAAAATGATCTCAACAAACGTGAGTAATGTTTTATCTAATGATCCATCATCATTTATAATAAAGAAATTATTTATGGTTTCTTTATATGTTCTAGAAACATATTAATACTATTTCATTCAACACCTATAATTTCATTTCTATAGGACATGAAAATCAAATACAACTCGGGCATGGAAATCTATTAATGTACGCACCCAAAACAATGGATGGACAAAATACTACAAACTGAAGGGTGAAATAATGTTTTTTAATGATCATATAAGGTGATATAAATATGAATATGTTTCTTTAAGATATTAATAACATGAATCTAAACATTATAAATGAGGTGTAAATGTGTTGGAAGTGTGATAAACCCCTGATATGTGAATTCCTAACATGATTACCATTCTTTAGGATTTCATTCTAATTATGAATTTATGTTTTATTAAAAAATAAATTTGTGATTAATTCTGTTTATATACTTAGTGTATATACATGTTCCATCCACTCTATTAATTATGACATCAATTATATAATTTTTATTGGGATTTATTTAAAATCCATATTTAAAATTGTATTTTAGAAAATAAAAAATCAATGATTTAATGAAATAATTCATGTAGTATTATAGTGTTTTTTTCCTTGGAAATTATATCTTTATGAAGGGTTGGAACTATAAATCATTCCAATTCATTGGGTAAGAGTAAGTTAGTGGTCGGTCGTATGGTTACTCTATGTGTAACTACGCTGGATACAAAAATTGTGTGATAATCGTGAAGGTTACAAATGAGAAGGTGGTAGAGAGGGTTACAAAATTATTTATGTAATTCCCCACGATACCTTTATGGTTTTATTTGTGTTCAATATGTTTTGGGGGGAGTCTCATGTTTCTGATGGTAAGTATATATGCGTGATATTTATGTTTTCTTAAATGATTTCTTGTGTTTAAAAGTATTTATGGAATACTGTTTTCTATTCTTCTTTTTATATCCCTTTTATGAGCTTTTTCTAATCATATCAGGTTTGTAAATGATATCCATAGGTAATAAGGTTATGTATGAAAAAGAAGGAATGCATGTAAAATGTTCTGAAAATTTCTCAATTAAATCATGTTTTATTTTAAAAGTATATTTTTTGAGAAATAGATATCATTTCCGTGGTTTCATCTCTATATGAATGTGGAATGTTATATATGTATTATATCCCAATTCTCTAGATATCTATACATTAAAATATCCTCCTTATGAAAGGATGGTATTTCTTGACTAAAATTCATGATTATGTAATTCTTTAATGTCTGGTCCTTATAGTTGGTAGTAGTGGATGGTTTAGATAACATTAGGGGTTAGGATGATGTCAATAGAATACCATAAATTATTTATACCCTATTTATAATTTGATGAGATATATAAATTAATTATTAGTTTTTTTCAAATATGATATGTTTGTCCAGAAAGTTTTTCCATAGAAAAAAATAGGTCAGCTGAAGAGGGGAGGCACTAATAGGATGATATCCATCCGAATCTCTAGTCTGGATGTAGAGACCCGAAGCTTGACGTACATGGTTTTTACATTACTTTTGCAGAATACATAATACTTAAAAACACACAAGGACCATAATATTTTAGTGTCTTTGGAAACTCGGAATATAAACAACTAGTCATGTTGAAAGATCTTCAACATCTCCCATAATGATCTTCCCTTTTTTGTTTCCTTACCTAAAACCTTTCTTTATTTCCTGGGGAAAATAATACATAAAAAGGGTGAGATCAAATGATCAGTAAGGTCAAACATAGAGAACATAAAACAATCCATAAATAATTGAAAGCAAAAACATAAACATGAAATCTAATCATTAAAACCTTGAGCAAAGGCATAAATATTGGAAGTACGTAAGGCATATAACATAAAGGAACATCGATCGCGATAAAATAGCTTGGGAATAAAACATGTAATTGTGGAAACCATTCAGCACTTGTTATGATTTACATAGTATCTAAGGCATTGCTGCCAAGACCATCTTAGTGGACAAAGTCCCTTTCTGAATTGAGTTCACTCCTCATTTCAGTCCTGTAACACTGAACCAGATTAACTTACCATTCGAGCCATGTCTATCTCATGAGATTTAAATCTTTACCCAATTCATTTAGGGGAGATATAGGTCCCAGCCATCTCATAATTAAATCATTCTTACTTGTTCCACAAAATAAACATACACCATTTATAAAAACCCAATAAATAAAATGGGTTTCTTAAACATCATCCCATCATCACATAATCCATATAAAATAAATGTATATTATTTAATAATATGAAAAGTGAAACCATGTAAATCATAGAGACATGATACTTGAAACATACACATATGAAATAATGTCATCTTAGATTAAAAATGGTTTTAATAAAACACTTGAAATGAATTATTGAGGAAAATATCATTTCTTCTTCAATTCATTCTCTTTTCACAAAATGTCATGAAATTTTTAAAGAAAATGATTTTTTTAAAAATAGTCATGAAATATTTTGGAGGAATATTCTTGAAAAAAATGCTTTTTAAAACCGTAAAAATCCATTTGTGACGTATAAGTTAAAAAAACATTTTCCTCGTACTTTTGTCAGAAAAGTCAAAAGGTACCTTGTATGGTATCCAAAGGATTGATTACATTCATACAATGTGGTAAAAAGTAAATAAAGGGTAAAAATGACTTTAAAAATTCATGGAATAATAGTAAACATTTTATGAAAACATTTTTAGAAAACATGGTCATGTATGATAAACATAACCCTAGTAAATACTTACGTATAAGCAATCTCAGATAAAAATGAGATTGAAAATTTATCCCGTACCTTATGTCTGATATGCTTCATATGTATCTGAACCTCATGTATAATGATTTATATAAAGTCATTGACTTATTACAGAATCATATTACTTGTTATGATATCATATATGGTTCACTTATGACTTTATATTACTCATTCTTTTGTAAATTCCATATTTAATAGCGTTTTGGGTAAAATCATTTCATTTATCGTATGTGTTTTGACTCGTCATTCTTGATATTATTAATTATATCCTGATTTAAATAATTCCATAATTTAAAACATGATTTATATAAAATATAAATTCATTATATACATATAAATTATAGATCGATAAAGGGAATGAAATACACCGTTCATGGAGACAGTAGGCCGTACGTATGCATGAACATTGTTTTCGTTTCCTTATTGAATTGAATGGAATTAAGTATATGACATAAATATAAATATACCTAAATACAATATCTTTATAATGTAATATATTTCATTATTATTTCTTATATATACATTATAATCATTCTTAAATGGTTAACATGAAGAATGAATCTCATCGCGTCGTGGAGACGGTAGTCCGTACGTACGCACGAGCGATGATATCATTACCATAATTATTGAATTGAATTGGATAGGATGATACAATATATCATAATAATTATGATGTTATAATAACTATGTATAGTTATTCTTTACACAATTATACCCATCCAAGTATGGTGGTGTTGGAAAAACAGATTACACCACGGCATGGAGACGGTATTCCGTACGTACGCACGCGCGGTGATTTCATTTTCCGTAGGATAGATAGATGGTGAAATAGGGTTGTTTCATAAAAATAATAACATATCAGTATATGAGTGATACTTATGTTATTACTTCTTAATGAAACAACTAAAGAAGATGAAGTATAAGAAGAAATAAAGTTGAAAGAATCGGTAACAGACGTTACCTCTTCTTTGAAGAACCTCTTTGAGACCTCCTCATAGGGCACTACAATTGGTCTTTGAAGACGACCAGGACCTCTAGGATGTTTCTAGGGAAGTGGAGAAGATAATTTTCCAGGGTTTGGCCGAGCTTCAAGGCTCAAAATGGCGTGAGGAAGAGAGGGAGGAGGTTCCCTTTTATAAGGGAGGAGAGGGGCACCTTTGGAATAACTAAAAATATTATTTTATTATAAAGTAATATTCGGTTTATAATAATTCCATATTAATGTATTTCGAATCTAAGGTGGGTATGGGTCTAAATCCTATCATCCAATAGAATTTAGACATGTTTAGTTCATTATATTAACCTTATCGTTTAGTTTTAACTCTTAGTTAATTAGATTGACATTTACCCTGTCACTTTGTATTTTTATATTATATAGTTAATAAACATACCATATACATGCAATAGACACCCCAAGTAGTCCATTAATGATACACATATCATTATATAAGTATCATGGAAGAACCTTAGATTTTGAGGAATATAATAACAATTAATAATATAATATTTGTTTAAAAAACTATTTTATGTCAATTTTGACACTATTTGGTAATTGATTTTTGTAAAAATTATAACAGAATGATTAGTTCGAATAAAATTACTTAAATAAATACTAACATGTCATATTAACGTGGAAAATAATTTGAATTCATAAATAGTCTCAAATTACATTTATTTGGGTATTTATAACATCAATTATGTCAATATTTCATTAATAAGATAATTACTCCATCATCATTGTGTCATAAATAAATTAAATTATATAAAGTCTAAAAACTACAAATAAAATATAATTATTTAGGAAATCTTTTTATCTTTCTAATGATTATTTATAGTCTAATTTATCTTATGTATAACCCTATATTAAAAATGATTTACTTATTGAACATTGATTTTAGCTATTTTAACCCTTCTTTAAATAAATTAATAATAAATGTCCTAATCTAATCCATGTGGGCATAAATGGTCATATTTTATTCATAAGGTTGTTTTTGGTCTAATTACACTTCTCCAATTGAATTAGGACATGTGTTAGGGTAATAATAATATCATTTTTAGCCTTAATTACCCTATTTACTTTTAACCGTGGTAAATAAAAGTAAAAAGTTACTATTCACCAAAAATTATTTTCATCTCATTGAACCACATTTTACTTAATGACATCAACCGTGTCTCTTGGATTTTTGAAATTCAATTCACAAAAGCGGTAAAATTATGTTTTATGTAAATTTGCAAATTCTCTTAGGAGGTGGATAAAAGACGGTCTAAAGTTCAATAAAATTTTTATATATCTACAATTATTATAAAATGACTCCAATGAATTACATTGAACTTATATAGGTATTATGTTTCAATTTTGGCCAAAAATAAATTTAAATAAATTAAATAATTATTTAAAAAAAGTCGGTTTTTAAATAGCAACCAAGTGTTTAACTATTCATCAAAAATTGAAAGTTTTCAGAAAAATACAAAAATTTCACCCTAGGCTAATTTCGATATTCTGAATCCAAAAATGAAGTCCATTTTGAAAAATTAAAATTTCAAAATTTAAAAAAGTGGATATTACTATTCATTACGGCTATTTTTAATAAAATTTTAATAACATATCGTTGTTTAGTGAAACTCGATATTGCGTACACCACATGCTATCGAGGAAGGTTGTGATTGTGTGTAATGTAGCCAAGTTAGAGTTGCGTGTTGTGAAAGACTCATTTGTTGTAGCGTACAACACAAGACATCAATAAAATTAAAAAATATATTTTTCATAAAATATCAAGTTGTTACATTCTACCCCCCTTAAAATGAATTTCTCCCTCAAAATTCGTCGGGGTTATAAATGGTTTACTACTCGAAAGAATCTTTAATTGAGACCAACATCGTAAAAAGGAATACCAAAACAAATCTTTAAAAACTAAAGTATGAAACATAACGGTTACCCAAATTAACTAATCACTGGGTTTCTACAAAGGAGAACATAGGTGAACATATGTATATGGAAGAGAAACCTAACCATCATGTTCTAATGGATAGTGGTAGAGAACATGGCTATGAAAAAGCCTACAATCACAAATCCATATATTTGTGATGATCTAAGGTACCATCTAATTCATCGGATATAAGGGAACTAGGACAACATTTTTTGTTTTCAAGATCATTTCCCTAAAGTTGAAGAATTTGAATTAGAATAAATACTTACTTTAGTTTGGTACAATCTCACTATTGTTCGTGCTTTGAACAATTTCCACTTCATCTCTTAAAGAAATGAAGTTGAATTTGTTATTCGTGAAGTGTTAACAGATCATGTGATAGAATGATGGGTCATTCCATCTGTTTCAAACCAAAGGATAGCAAAAGATATCAAACACACATAAGTACATATATGGTGGGGTTAATCGTATACGATTCCAAAAATGAACTTATAATTCATATATCATACCGCATAATAAATTAAAACTAATTTCTACTAACCAGGGACTTCTTGTAGGCCAGTGATAGGCGATAAAGGCCAGTCGCACTTCGGTTGTGGGTTCGATTCCCACAGCCTTGTCCGACACGATGGGCTATCGCCCGTCCTCCATGTTGTCCTTTTTCTAAAACTATATTACTATAAAATCCCATCAATAACATCGAAAAAAGTTCTATCCTTAAACAATACTAACTTATGTTCAACATAATTCATTCCAATCATTAGGCTTATCTAAAATACTTCAGTCCAAGATCATAGTATAAAGAAAGGGATTACTTGAAATGCCACATAACAATCATGTGAATTCCATTATGTATCCCCCATATATCATAAGATATATCTTTTTGGTCAAATTACAAACATGTGAATACCTTAATCATGTATTCTCTTGAAGAATGAATACCCATTGGTCCATAGTAAAAACATGATTGCAGTTAAAAGTTAACACTTTTCACATACCAAAATGCACAAAATTCGTTATACTCAAACCATGATATAACTTAGTCCTTATATCAATCATGAGCTCGTGAATACAATCAAACATCTCATTATTTTCTTATCCCTTCATTATGCGTATATCATCTGCTTACCAATATTTCTCAATCACATTCCATGGTTACTGGTACCATAAAATTATTGAAAACCACAATTGACCAATACATAAATATTCCAATATTCCACGATACTATATAAAGCATTATTTTGTAATCCCATTACATAAACACATAATCATTCCACTACATCGTTTTCATATTCAACATCGCCAATAGTGATCACATGTGACTTCCCTTTGTCCTTTTCCTTAAGTGATTGCTCATGTCGATCAACATTAACCCTTGGATTAGGGCATTGATTAGCATAATGCCACATTTCATTGCACTTGAAGCATTGAAGTGTTGTTGGTGGGTTCTCTGTAGTCTTTTCTGTATTCACACCATTAGCAACCCTTTTTCCATTACTTCGACACTCTGCTACTCGATGACCTTGTTTTCCACACTTAAAACATTTTCTAGTCCCTTTAAGATAGTATCCACCATGCTTCTTTCCACACATTGAGCATAAGGAAGCATTCATCTTTTTTCACCATTATTCTGAGATTTCTCCTTGAACTCCATCATTCGTTTCTTGTCAAAACCATGAGATGGATATGTAACACCAACTTCCATTTCTACATTGACAGCACAACGCACAATTTATTCATAGCTACTGAAGTCTCTTATAGATAATGCCCTTCTACGATTTGGTTTTAAGCCACTGAAGAATCGATCAATTTTACTTTCAGGCTGGATGATAAAGCCAGATGCATACCTTGAAAGCCTTGTAAAATTTACTTTGTATATACCAACAGATTCATCATCCTTTTTCTTCAGTTCAAGAAACACCTTCTCCATCTTTGTTCGAAGAATACGAGGGAAGTACTTATTGAAAAATAAGTTATTGAACTCGTCCCATTCCATGGACTCAATTTCATCTCTTTGCCTCATATTTTTTATAAGATTCCACCATTGATCAGCTTCACCTTCCAAACAATATACTGCTAATATGACTTCATCATGGTCATAACATTGAAGAACTGAAATCATCTTTTCAGTGGTACTGATCCATTGTTCAACAACATGTGGATCAGAAGACCCACTGAAAGAAGGTGGACGTTGCCTCATGAAGGACTCAATGGAATATTTTTCCCTTCTCTACTCATTTGGAAGTCCAGAATGAATCATAGCTTGTGTAAGTAAATCAATAAGATTTTTCACTCCATCTCCCATAGCATTTGTTTGTTCATGAGGACAATCATTGCATTGTCCATTGAATTGATCAACAAGGTTCTTTTGGGTTCCAGCCATCGTCGAAAACCCAAAAAGTATAATGTGATAGGCAAAATTCATGCTCGGGAAAACAACACAATAAAAGGGAGTACCTTCAATATCTAACATCTTAGGTTAAATTCTATGATATTTACTATATTTCTAGGACTATATACTATACGTATACATATCCTTAGGTACATCCCTAGACATACCTTAGAAATATCTCTAGGTATCTCACTAACGTTTTCGCAGCCTAGTTTCCAAAGGATGACTAAACCCTTCCTCTCATACCAACTGTAGAGACCCAAATCTTGACGTACATGGTCATTACATTACTTTTGTGGAATACTTAATACATAACAAAAAACACAAACACGTACTGTAATAGTTTAGTGTCTTTAGAAACTCATAATATAATCAACTAGTCATGTTGAAAGATCGTCAACATCTCCCATAACGATCTTCCCTTTTTTCCCTTACCTAAAACCTTTCTTTATTTCCTGGGGAAAATAAAACATAAAAAGGGTGAGATCAAATGCTCAGTAAGGGAAAACATATAGAACATAAAACAATCCATAAATAATTGTAAGCGAAAACATGAACATGAAATCTAAACATTAAAACCTTGAGCAAAGACATAAATATTGGAAGTACATAAGGCATATAATATAAAGTAACATAAATCAAGATAAAATATTATGTGAATAAAACATGTAATTGTGGAAACCATTCGGCAGTTTTTATGACTTCCATAGTATCCAAGGCATTGCTTCCAAGACCATTTTAGTGGACAAAGTCCCTTTCTGAATCGTGTTCACTCCTCGTTTCAGTCCTGTAACACTGAACCATATTAACTTACCGTTCCAGCCATGTATATCTTATTAGGTATAAATGTTTACCCAATGCATTGGAGGGAGATATAGGTCCCACCCATATCATAATTAAATCATTCTTACTTGTGCCACAAAATAAACAAAAATCATTTATAAAAGCCCAATAAATAAAATGGGTTTCATAAACATTATCCCATCATCACGTAATCCATATAAAAGAAATGGATATCATTTCTTAATAAGAAAAGTGAAACCATGTAAATCATAGAGACATGATACTTGAAACATACACATATGAAATAATGTCATCGTAGCTGAAAAATGGTTTTGATAAAACACATGAAATGAATTCATGGGGAAAATATCCTTTCTTCTTCAAATTCATTCTCTTTTCACAAAATTTCGTGAAATTTTAAAAGTAAAGGATTTTGTTGAAAATATTCATGAAATATTTATGAGGAATATTCTGGAAAATAGAGCTTTATAAAACTATAAAAATCCATTAGTGGTGTATAAGTTAAAAAAACATTCTCCTCGTACTTTTGTCAGCAAAGTCAAAAAGTAATTTATATGCTAACCAAAGGAAAGATTCCATTCATACAATGTGGTAAAAAGTCAATAAAGGGTAAAAATGACTTTAAGAATTCTTGGAAGAATAGTAAACATTTTATGAAAACATTTTTAGAAAACATGTTCATGGATGAAAAACATAACCCCAGTAAATACTTACGTATAAGCAATCTCAGATAAAAATGAGATTGAAAATTTATCCCTTACCTTATGTATGATATGCTTGGTAGGTATCTGAACCTCCTGTATAATTATTTAAATAATTTCATTGAATTATTAAAGAATCATATTCACTGTTATGATATCATATATGGTTCACTTATGACTTTATATTACCTGTTCTTTTGTAAATTCCATGTTAAAGAGCATTTTGGGTAAAATCGTTTCATTTATCGTAGGTGTTTCGACTCGTCATTATTGATATTATTAATTATATCATAATTTAAATAATTCCATAATGTAAAAAATGATTTATATATAATATCTATTCATTATATACATATATATTATAGATCGATATAAGGATTGAAATACACCGTTCATGGAGACGGTAGGTCGTACGTACACATGAACGCTGTTTTCGTTTCCTTATTGAATTTAATTGAATTAAGTAGATGACATAAATATACATATACATTAATCCAGTAGCATTATAATTTCATATATTTCATTATTATTTCGTATATATACTTTATAATCATTCTTAAATGGTTAACATGGAGAATGAATCTCATCGCGTCGTGGAGACGGTAGTCTGTACGTACGCACGAGCTATGATATCATTCCCATAATTATTGAATTGAATTGGATAAGATTATACAATATATCATAATATTTATGATGTTATAATAACTGTGTATAGTTATTCTTTACACCATTATACCCATCCAAGTAAGGTGGTGTTGGAAAAACAGATTACACCACGGCGTGGAGACGGTATTCCGTACGTACGCACGCACGATGATTTCATTTTCCGTAGGATGGATAGATGGTGAAATAGGGTTGTTTTATACTTATAATAACATATCAGTATATGATTGATACTGATGTTATTACTTCATAATGAAACAACTAAAGAAGAAGAAGTATAAGAAAAAATAAAGTTGAAAGAATCGGTAACGGACATTACCTCTTCTATGAAGCACCTCATTGAGACCTCCTCATAGTGCACTAAAATTGGTATTTGAAAAAGACCAGGACCTCTAGGATGTTTATAGGGAAGTGGAGAAGCGAATTTGGCAGGTTTTGGCCGAGCTTCAAGGCTCAAAATGGTGTTAGGAAGAGAGGGAGGAGGTGCCCTTTTATAAGGGAGGAGAGGGGCACCTTTGGAATAACTAAAACTATTATTTTATTATAAAATCAAATTCGGTTTTTAATAGCTCCAAATTGATATATTTAAAACCTAAGTTAGGGATAGGTCGAAATCCTCTCATCCAATAGAATTTAGAAAAGTTTTGGTCATTATATTAAACTTATCTTTTAGTTTTAACTCTTAGTTAATTAGATTGACATTACCATGTCACTTTGTATTTTTATATTATATAGTTAATAAACATACCATATACATACAAGAAACCCCCAAGTGTTACATTAATGATACACCTATAATGATATAAGTATCTTGGCTGAACCTTAGATTTTTAGAAATATAATAACAATTCATAGTATAATATTTGTTTTAAAAACTATTTTATGTCAATTTTGACACTATTTGGTAATTGATTTTTGTGAAAATCATAACAGAATGATTAGTTCGAAAAAAATTAATTAAATAAATAATAACATGTCTTATTAACATAGAAAATAATTGGAATTCATAAACAGTCTCAAATTACATTTATTTGGGTATTTATAACATCAATTATGTCAATATTTCATTAATAAGATATATACGACATCATAATTGTGTCATAAATAAATTAATTTTTTTAAAGTCTAAAAATTACAAATAAAATATCATTATGTAGGAAATCGTTTTATCTTTCTAGTGAATATTTATTTTCGAATTTAGCTTATGTATAACCCTATATTAAAAATGATTTACTTATTTAACTTTGATTTTATGTATTTTAACCCTTCATTAAATAAATTAATAATAAATGTCCTAATCTAATCCATGTGGGCCTAAATGGTCATATTTTATTCCTAAGGTTGTTCATGGTCGAATTAAACTTATCCAATAGATTTAGGACATGTGTTAGTGTAATAATAAAATCATTTTTACCCTTAATTACCATATTTACTTTTAACCGTGGTAAATAAAAGTAAAAAGTTACTATTCACCAAAAATTATTTTCATCTCATTGAACCACATTTTACTTACTGACATCAACCATGTCTCTCGGATTTTTGATATTCCATTCACAAAATGGGTAAAATTAGGTTTTATGTAAATTTTCAAATTCTCCTAGGAGGTGGGTAAAAGACGGTCAAAAGTTCAATAAAATTTTTATATATTTAAAATTATTATAAAATGACTCCAATGAATTACATTGAACATATATAGGTATTATGTGTCAATTTTGACCTAAAATAAATTTAAATAAAATAAATAATTATTTAAATAAATAGTCGGTTTTTAAATAGTAACATAGTGTTTTCACTATTCATAAAAAGTTGAAAGTGTTCAGAAAAATACAAAAATTTCACCCTAGGCTAATTTCGATATTCTGAATCCAAAAATGAAGTCCGTTTTGAAAGATGAATTTTTCAAAATTTCAAAAACTGGTTATTACTATTCAAAACGGCTAGTTTTAATAATATTTTAATAGCATATCGTTGTTTAGTGAAACTCGGTATTGCGTACAACACACGCTATCGAGGAAGGTCGCGATTGTGTGTAATGCAGCCAAGTTAGGGTTGCGTGTTGTGAATGACACTTTTGTTGTAGCGTACAACACAATAATCAATAAAATTAAAAAGAATATTTTTCATAAAATCTCGGGGTGTTACACTGGAATGCAATGGACTGGATCATAGCAGGTTGTGAGAGTAATGAATAAGATAATTAATGAAATAAATCGGGGTTTAATCCATTCAAGATATAAACTAGAGGTGCCAAAATGGAACATATGGATATTGGGACATTTTATAAGACAACAACCTCATGTATTCAATGGATCATCTGACCCAATAATGGATGAATGTTTAATTAAGGGCCATGAAAAGATATTTGATGTTAATAGATTTTCATATAATCAATTGTTGCGTCTTAAAATTTATCAATTTGAAGGTGAACCTTATTAGATTTAGTCAGTGGAAAATAATATCAGGGATAGTGAAATTATTTATTCCTTAGAGTAAGATTAATTTAAAAGTACTTTCATTAAAAAAAATATTCCTAAGGTGGTGTGACAAATGATGGAGAAGAAGTTCCCTGAATTGATGAAAAAGGAGGAAAATTTAGTGGCTATGTATTAAGGGTACTTAATTTGACCAAGAAAGTATTCTTCACATCATAATTTGGGTTTTTATAGAAAAACAACTACTTTCACTCATGATTAAAGACAATGTTTTGAATGGAATTCTCATCTCTTGATTTCAATTTGAATGAGAATATTTTATGATAAATTAAGTGGGTAGAGAGAGAGTTTATTGATTATCACATTCACATTGAAATCAAGAACAATAAGAAGTCGAGATGGAATGTGAAAGGGTAAGAATCAACCAAACAAGAAATATAGTATGAAAATCCATTTTACTGTATGTAAAAGTGTGGAAACGGAACCATGGGGAATACACTAACAAAACTAGAAAGTGTTTATGATGGTGTTTGTTTAGAGATATAGCCCACGAATCGATATATAATTATCTTAAGACTAATCCTAATAAGAAAAATATAATTGTTTTTAATGTTGTGAGATGGGTCATTATGAAAATTCCTTTCCAAAGAGATATTTGAATGATTCAATGATTCTATAGTATAAGAAGAGAGGATTAGTGAGATTCTTGGAGATTACGTTTTCCAAGGTTGGGCCATCCGATGAAGTTGTATCAGATACATGATTTTTATTCATATTTTTCTAATGTTTTTTTTGATACGGGGTCTTAGGATTCCATTAAATTTTTGAAATTTTCATGTAAATTAGAAGTATCACCTAAATAAATGATTCTAAAACATATTATTAATACACCAGGTGGAAATATTATAGAAATGTGGAATTATATGAAACATTCTATTTTGGATTGTGGAAGGAATTTACCTGCAAACCATGTTGTTTTCTCTATACTGGATTTTGAGTTCATTCTTGGAATAGATTGGATTTTTGTTTAGCATGTTCAGAATTTATATAGACCTATAGAGGCAGTTTTTCATAAATAATTTTACTTTTTATACATGAATGAACCTATAAAATTGATAACTTCTCAGCATGCTATGAAACTGGTGAAAGATGTAAAATAATTTTGTCATGCCCATATTGTTTAAAAAACGGGAATTGTCTAGCTTAATGATTTGATAGTGGTAAATAAATACCATGATGTTTTTTCTGATGAGTTACCTAGTGTTATTCCAAATCGGGGTGTCTAATTTTCAATGGACATAGTTCCAGATTATAATCCAACATCAAAACACCAATATCAAATGGCTCAAATAGAAATTATAGAATTGAAAAAAATTAATAGATTTTCTTAATAAACGAATAATTCATCCTAGCACATCACTATGGGGTGATCCCGATTTTTTATTGAAATGGAATATGTTTCCAAAATGATTTTCATTGATTATAGAGTATTGAATAAAAAAAATTTAAAGCATAATTTTTTTGCCTCATCTAGGTTACTTGTTTGATTAGTTCTATGGTGATCAATATTTCTCCAAGATTTAAAGTAGATCCATATACCATCAGGTATGGTAAAGGAGGATGACATCCCTAAAACCACTTTTTCATTACTAGATATTGGCATTATGAGTACTTTGTTATGCCATTGGGATTTTCTAATGAAAATTTTCTATTCATGGATCTTATGAATCGAATATTTCTTGAGTTCTTTGATAAGTATGTGGTTGTGTTTATTGATTTCATTATAGTAATTTATAATATTAAAGAAGAGAATGAAATAATATCTATGGGTTTTTTCCAAAACCATAAAAGAAATGAAATTTTATGGGATATTAACCTTGTTTGATTTTTGGATGCAAAAAATTTATTTTCATCGAAATTTTTTAAATAGGAATTGAATAACAGTTGATCTACCAAAAATAAATTTGATGATGATTGGAAAAAACCTATAAATGTTTCATAGATTCATAGTTTTGTGGATTAGTAGGTAATCATTGATGGTTTGTTAAATTCATTTCACAGTTATCTATCCCAATAACTATGTTAACGCTGAAGGGTTTAAATTTATTTAGACAAAATAATGTGATGTTTGTCTTTATGAACTATTGAATATATTGGTGAATGCTCTATTTTTGGCCGTTCCTTCCCAAAATGGTGAGTTTTTCATCTACAATGTTGCTTCAATGATGGGACTTGTTTGTGTTCTGAAGACGAATGATTAGGTAATTTATTATGATTCAGGACAACTAAATCCTCATGATTTAATATATCCCACACATGATTTGGAATTTGAAAATGTGGTTTTTGATTTGAAAATAAAGTTGAATAAATTATACAGAGAAAAATATCAAATATATATTGACCATAAATGTTCAAAGTATATATTCACCTTCATGGAATTAAATTTGTCGAATAGAAGATGGCTTGAACTGAAAATGTATTATGATTGCACAATCAATTACCATTCAAGAAAAAAAATGGTGTATGACTTGAGCTAAAAACATCATACATCATTAACCATGTTACGTTTGGATCATGATCCTTTGTAGATTTCATGAAATCCTTTTTTTCTTTTGAGTGTCACACTGGTTACTTGATTTAGGCATAGGTGACTCTCGATTGATTCCTTCAATAGATTTATCTTTACTCCGTGGGAGCATTAGTTGTGAGAGATATTGGGGTTTCTCTACATCCATCATATCATGATTGGTTTTTCATTAAAGGAGGACCTCATCCATTCCATGGCGATTTCCCCCTGTATCTTCAATGGGTTTCAAATATTTCTGATTCGCTGGTCCATTTAGATTCATATGAAACATATACATCATTTGTGTCGGTGTGGGTAAGATTTCCTAACATAACCATTCCGTTTCAAACTACTTTTGTGATTTGAATGTTTTGTAATCTCATTGGTATATTCTTATGCTCAAATAGTCACACAGAATTGGGTTTGTCTCCCAGTAAATTTGTAGGTTTGGGTGGTGCATGATATATTGAGGATTCTATTTTATTACATTTGGATCACTATCGGAGAGGATTACAGATGAAAATAATAGTTGATTTATGAGAACAATATGGACTTCGGTTTCACCTGCAAGCGGTTGGGTCATACATCGGGAGTTTATCAATGTGGCTCTTCAATGTTGTTTGGGTAGTGGTTTTGGAAAGGATGTTTGTTCAGTTCCCATAAAATCTTTCCACTCGGAAGAGGTTTATCGCTTGGGCTCATAGGTATCACCTTGGTGGGAAGATATTGGTAGGTTTAAGGATCAAATTTTTGGTGGAGGATTGCTCTGATCATATGGAGATAGATGTGGAGGGTAGGGGTTGTAGACCTTAGGAGTTGCAGTCAGTGGAGTAGAATCGTCTCAATCGTGTTCCAGTGGTATGTATGGAATCTATGAACGATGTCCATGGGGTTGTTAAGTGGAAGTAGTCCATAGTTCCTTAGACCAAAATGATGGTGTTTTAGGTGTTTAACAAGCTCATGCAGGACTTGTCTTGATTTCCTTCCAATCACAGTATCATGAAGGGTGATAAGTTGGGACAACATGTGGCTAGTCGAGTAGAGAACTAGAGGAATTGGAGTAAAGAGGTTAGAGACTAGTTCGTAGATAGTGATGAGGTTTTTGAAGATTCCACTTTCACTATGTTGTTATGGTAATCATGTAGTGATGATTGTAAGGGTATTTAGGGGTTTGATATGGATGAAACAGGTCTGATTAGAGGTTTCAGAACATTGGGTTCAGATTCTTCGATTTTGACCTATATACACTTGAGTAACATGATTCAATGCATTACGGAGGTAGGTTGAAGATATGATTCATGATAAATCGGTAAATGGTGAATGGTTTTGTGTGAAAGAACCAAATGGAAGCAAACCCAAACACTCAAAAGATAGAGTTTCATGTTCGCATAGTAATATGAGTTCCCTGATGATGAAAGGGAGAAAACACTACACCTCCATACCACCACCTTTGAATACTCGATCTTCAAAGAAGATGAAAGAAAAGAATATGACCATGACGTCTTCATGTCATCAGGGTCCAACAGATCAGGGTGACCTATTCTAAGAATTGATTTTATTTTCTAAAGAATAAGTGATATAACAAGCCTTTTTGCGTAATGAAACTGAGGAGGAGGAAGCTAAAAATAATTGTAGGTCTCTAAGAGTGTATCTCAATGAGGGGAAATACACATGGATTAACAAGCATGACCTAATTATAGTTGGGGGCTTCAACAAAGGTATGCTTAGTATTGAAGAGTATATTCAACCGTATAAAGAACTAGCTTCTATGTTTGAGAATCTGGTGATCAAGGTATCAGGCGGGAAGGTCACATCCATATCCTGGATTTGTTTAGGGAGACAAACTATAGAAATATCAAGATAATCTTTAGTGACTTTGATTTAGCTAGAAATTTTTTTTGGTTGGTTTGAGGGTAATGCTTGTACGTGTTTTGGTTTCTTTTGATTCATATTTCCATTGATTTTGTAGTGACATTTGATGTTTTGAAATTTGCATTCTTCTTGGATCTACATCAGAATGGTATCCGAGAATGAGGTCTTTATTAGTGCATGTATTTTATATTTTGATGATATATAGGGTATGGCTTCGCCATCGGTTCTATTACAGTGCACATCTATAAGGGACTGCATACTGAAGGATCCAACTATGGTGAATGCTTGACTTCATGTTGCAGCTGTTGGGGAGACACAGATCTTGTAGTTTGTTTTGGGTTTTTTTGTGAGTGTTTTTATGTGGTTCAGTTGAATGATTTCGTGGTTTCTCAGTTTTACCTCTGAAGTGTTCGGATAATAAAACTAGTACATTTCATTAATTCCTAAATTTTACATTTACAATGGTTGTGTTTTATGATTTGATAAAATTTTATGTGTGCCTTGTGATACCCAATTGAAGAAATATTTGTTGTGTGAAGCAAAATGATCACTATTTTTAGATCATCCTGGTGGTACTAAGATGTAGAGAGACCTTTGAGATTATTAAAGGTTGGATGAAATGATAAATGATTTTATTTATTTTACCATAAAATGTTTTAAATTTCAAACAGTTTAAAAGACGTAATAGTTATGGAAGGGGATGATTCATCCTTTTCTAGTGCCATGGTGGAAATTGTAGAATGTATCCATAGACATTGTTGTCAGACTACCAATGACTTCTCGAGGCAATATTTCAACATTAGTTATTTTGATCGGCTGAAAAAACCATTACATTTTATTTCTATTCGAGATACAAAATCATTTGATAAAAATTTGTGAATATACTGAAAATATATTATCAGGTTACACATAGTTCCACTTTCATTTGTATCTGAATGAAATCCCAGTTTCAATAATAATTTATTTGATGTTCCATCAGAAGTCATTGGGCATAGAATTAAATATCATTACATCGTTCAATCCTTAATAAAATGGGATGTTAGAACCAATAATTCATACATTGGAGGATATACATCGATCATGATCAATGGACTACATATTATGTTATGATCATCATCTTTATTTAGTTGAGTTTTCTTATATTAATAGTTTCTATTCCAGTATTTAGATGTCACATATTGAGTGATTGCGTGGAAAGCATTATCGAACTCATGATTTTTGAGATGATATCATGGAATATAAGTTTATGGGGCCATAATTAGTAGTGGAACAGAATGAGAAATTATAGATGATCCATTGACACATGAGTATAGCTCACTGAGGATAGAAAATATATGTAGACAATTGGAGGAACTACTTTTCTTTTGAGGTAGGTGATCATGTGTTCCATAGAATCTCACCATGGAAAAGTGTTATGTGTTTTGTTATGAAAGAAAATATAATTCATTTGTTAATTAGACTTTATTAAATCCTAGATATGGTTGGACTATTCACCTACTGAGTATATTTGCCTCCATGTCTATCTTAGGTACATAATGTTTTTCATGTTTTGATGTTGAGAAAATTTTGTGCCAGATTCATCTCATGTCTTGAGCACAAAAGCAGTTCAATTGGAAGACAACTACTCATATGAATACAAGAATGTTTAGATTCATGATCGAATGGAATAAGTATTATAAAATAAGTTATTCCACCAGTTAATGGTTGTGTGGAGAAACCACATGGTTGAAGAAGAAACATTATATTTTAGAAATTCATTGAGGGAAAGGCACCCTCACTTGTTTCACAAGTAAATAAAATTGTGATTATACCATTTCTAGAAGGTGTGGATAATGTCACACAATAAGGTCCTAGAAATGATTATAACTGAATTGATTTTTTTAATTAGATAGTCATAAATAACTTTGGAACAAAATTTTCCACTTCTATTTTTTATATTTTGAAAATTAGTCATCTAAAATTATGATTATTATGTTATTTGGATTCTTATGGAACCAACCTCAATTTTGTGGAATAGAAACATAAACATATGAATAGTAACATGAATATTAATATGACCATTTTAAATATTAAATTTTATTATATTTTATTTTATTAAGGATTTAAGACAATGAGAACTTTATTAATTTTTTAAGGTGTTCAAAAATGAGATATACATTTAAAATTGTTATTTTTTTAATTAATTATGATTCTACAAAAATATTAAATTATTATTATTTAAAAATTACTTTCTAAAAATGGATTCCATTTTGGAATTCTATTGGTCTAAAAACTTTTAGGGTGAATTTTTGGTGTTTTTCCAGTATTCTTGAATTTTTTATTAATAGTAAAATACAATAAATTATGATAAATGATAAATACGTTTTTTACTAAATCATAGGTGAAGAAAGGATTAGATAACCCTAAATTATATGAATTCAAATAAATTTTTTGCTATTTTTGGTAACATGAATCAAGACAATTTATAGTCTTGAGAAACAATAATAAAATAACAATTAATTTTTTTTAAAATCCCTCATTTCATCAACTGTAAATACCACCCTCATTCTCCTATTCATATCACACATCTCAAGATTTAGTAATTGCCTATGTTATACCAAATCCTCTCCACAAGTCTATTTTCTACTTCTAGAGCTTATGGTCTCACCTTAAGGCCAAAACAATGGCATTAAGGATGATCTCGAGGAGAAGAGATCAAGATGTATGCTTCATCTTCCATTTTCATGTGTTTCTTATCCAATTCCATTATTTTATGGTACAATAATTTCATCAAAATATCAATTAGGTATGAAATATCTAAAATATTATATATTTTCTGTGTTACCATTTTCAGGTAAAATATTAAACATCGTTTTCCCCCTCTTCTCCCTCTTGTTCTAAAAATAAAAACACCAGCCACGATGTTCCGTTTTACCAAAATCATTGATAATGTGTTTCCAATAACCATTACATCCATAAAAGATCATAAAAAGCCCATTTTATTAATTGAAAAAGAATATAATGTTTATTTGTTAACCTATTTTATGTTTTGGGATGATCTTATATGGGTGAAATTAATTTATATTATGAATCAATTTCATGATTATTGAAGAATGACAAAAAAAATAATTTATGGTATATTTATTTTTTAGGGATCAATATAAATAACATTTCATTCCACTTATGAAATTTTATTTCCATGCAACAAGAAAATCAAATACAAACCATGCATGGAAATCATGTATTGAATGTTCCCAAAATAATGGATGGAACAAAATACTAATAATTAAATGATAAAAAGATGTTAAGAAATGATCATATAAGTTATCATAAACAATAATATGTTTCTCTAAGATATCAATCACACACTGTTATCCATTATATAGGAAGGTTAAATTAGTTTTATGTTATAAAAACTTGATGTAATAGATTTTTAACCAGATTTCCATTCTTTAGGATTACATTCTACATTATTATTTTGTGTAGTATTGAAATTGTCTGTGTAATGACTCTTTTTATATTTACTGCTTATATACATGATAAATACACTAAAATATGTATCACATAATTTATATGATATTTATAATTGATTTTTTTTAATCCTATTTTAAAATTCTATTTTATGACATTCATAAGTAATTCTTTTATGAAATTATTCATGTCGTATGAATATGATTTCGTTGTTGGGAATTGTTTATTATGATGGGTGTGACCTATATCACCTTCCAATATATTGTGTATATTTGTGTTGGAGGGCTTCCATATGGTTAATCCAAGTGTAAAATCGAAGGTAACACAAATGGTAAGTTAACGTTGTGGGTTACAAATAATAAGGTAGCTGAGAGGGTTACAAGATTATGTATCTAATTGCCCAAGATACCATTATGGTTATATTTCTGCCTACTTTGTTTTCTAGGAATATTGTGCGTAACAATGTATGTATATATGGGAAAAATGTATGTTTTTTAAATTATTTCATGTTTTTATAAGTATTCATGGACTAATTGTTTTATTTTTTTATTTCTATGTCATTTACAAAGCTTTTTGTGCCCATCCCATGTATGTAAATTATTTTCATAGGATATAAGGTTGTTATTGACATAGAAAGACTCCATGTTAAATGTTATGAATATTTTTCTAGGCAATAATGTTTTATCTAAAAATTATTATATTTTGGAAGAAATGGATACTGTTTTTAATGTATCTTCTATATAATTATGTGGAATGTTATGTCATTTTTATATGCCAATTATCTAAAACTCTAAAGGTGTATACAATACACAATATGAATAGAAGTAAGTTAATGACTAAAATTAATGATAATGTAATTTAATAAGGTTAGTTCCATATATAATCTCTATGTTCTAATCTATTGATATGATTATATATCATTTTTAAATTTAATAGTATTTTTTATTCAATCACTCAAGTAATATTCCAAATATTATTTTTAAATCACAGTATTATCTGTATTAATAGAAAAAGAAAATATGAGAGCATAACTATATAATTACATTATTATCCATGATAAAAATCATATCATATTAACTTGTTATAAATGAAGAAACACCTTGTTTATAAGCATTATAGTCCAGAAACATAGTCCTAATAAAATATTCTACAATTTATTTAAAACCATGATCTTTCTTCCAAGCCTTATTAATTCATTCATAATATTATAATTATATGTATATTTTTTCCCAAAAAAGTGTTTCTATATACACACATTAAAAACCATGACTCATTAAATCATCTAAAGAATGAAGATCTTTTAAATAAACTTTTGTTAAAGATGTGATATCCTTTCATCTCTAGGCATAAAATATATTTATTTCATCAACTAGATCATATTAATTCATCCAATGATAAACCACTATCGGTTATATCATATATATCAACAACATGATCAATTTTTTAAATAATATATATATATATATATATATATATATATTTATATTTAATATATGTCATATTCTAATGCTTATAAAAAATGCCTCTTAATTTGTATAGCAGATCCCATCACCACAAAATCAATATCATGAGATGGATAATGGTTCCTTTGGTGTTTCTGTTGGATATATGTGTCTTAAGTTATTAGATAAACATGTATCAACACATAACCATGCTCCTAAATGGAAGCATTACTATATATAATAGTCTCCCCATTTCTAGTTTGTAATGCTTACAATAGAGCAGTTACCAATACACATTTCAATTCCTAAAAAAATCATCTGATTATTTTTACAAATGTAATATAATACCTTTTCTAGTAAAATAATCTTTTAGGATATATAAACATGAAATGTTTTAAAAAAAATAATTAGAGAAAATAAATTCCAATAATAAATAGAATTTCATTGATATTTATAGGTATTTACCCCTCTAACCTTGTGATTGTTTTAAAAGGATCAATGGTTAATTCATAATTAAAAATAAAATTTACAACAGAACAAATATGTTTTAGGTAAATTATACATTTATATAAATTTCCATAAAATATATATTATTTAGTATGTTATTAAAATAACCATATTTTATTATCATTATATTGAAATATTTTACAATATACCATAATTTCACCTATGAAAAACACAAATAATTTATCAAACTAATTATTGAAATCGATACCCCTGAAATCAATAAATATATATTCTTCATTATCATGATAAAGAGGCATAATAAAAAAACACTAATTGGACATTTCATGTACTAAATACAATATACAACATATCCTCATCCATCAAAATCAACTTCTGGTAAATGGATTTCTGGTCAAACCTTGGTAAATACTATATAACATGGATTTGTTCAATAAATTAAACAATATAAATAAATATTCACTTTCAAAAAAAAATATTGTTATTTTAGTCATTTATTTTAAATGAAATTCTAAATAAATATACCACTAGTTTTGGTGATAAAATTGGTTCACTACTAGTTGATGTGATAAGGCGGATGAGACAATTATCATTCAATTACTCTCAATTAGTTTTCCATTATAATATATCATAACAAAGCCTTCCCAACAAAACGATTCATAGAATGGGTTCTGTTTTAGTACACATATAGGTTCATTTTGGATTATAAATTTTGAAAGTTTTTAAAACCATTATATACCGTAGTTCCCAAATTTAGACTAATTTTTAATTAATGACTAATTTTATTCATTTTAGAAGTTTCATCATTTACCTTTCTATAATCACTACACATCTTAAATTCCAATAATGAAATTAAACAATATTGTATGTGAACATATTCCTTATTAATGGAAATTAAATTAATGTAAAGTGGATAGATAATTTGAAACATCATTAAAATCATTAATGAAAATTTGATTTTTACATAATATTCTTCGACCTAAAAATAATAATTATATACCATTGAATTGAATTTCAAGTACCAATGTTTTAAGTGAATTATCTGTGATAAAGTGTATGGAAAAATCATAATAGTGAATTTTACATTGATTAATATGATAAATCCTAGAATGTTGCATCTCAAATTTAGAATAATATAAAAATTAAATTGAATAACAGTTAATTTTCATACATTATAAAATCAAAATAAATCCCCAAATTTCCATTTCATTCATTGAGAAAAATATATATTTTTTATATTTTACAAATATTCATCTTTATATAAATCATTTATATGGGATAATTGTGATGGTTATTTCAAACCAATCAAACTTGGGTAACTTAAATCACTTTATGTTCATTAAATTACACAATTAATTGGAGATATATATCATTATCACCCATAATTATATATAAATCAATATCATATTAAATAAAATAAATCATCCATGAACAATATCTAGAGAAAAAATAATAATTTCCAAAACAAGGATAATAAAATTATTTGAAACTATGTTTAACAGATATATAGAAACACATTTAGGCTTTACATAAAAAATTATAAAAATACAATTTATTTTTAATTCACATAAAAAAACCTTATAAAGAGAAATAATGTTCTTTTTTCAAAAATCTCGGAACACACATATAGCTATATTGTTAAATAATAATTTTAATTATGGTTTGAAATTATAGTTTTGTAGTTTTTGATAAACAAACATTTTTAATCATTGATAATTAGAATGAAAAGTAAATCATACCAAAAACCATAAAAATTTTCCATTTTATAACAGCTATAAGATGTTATGAATAGTAATAAATGGATATAAAAAATTCATCGGACTACATAAGATAATCATAATCCAATATTTTGATTATCGCTTTTATTGAACAGAATTATTTTAAAACAATTAGAAAATAATTTTAATGAAAAAAAAGTTATGTTACTGGTAATATTCAAAAAAAATCATTAAATAAGTAATTATGAAATATAATTTTATAACAATGTAATTTTTTTAAATAAATATTTAACATCATCTTTTTGTATGTATAATGATTCAAATAAATGAAAATTTTATATGAATACCATGAGTCCTAATTAATGGAAAGATAAATGGAAAGTATCTTACATAATTTATTGATTCAAAATTTAATCATTTATATTTTGAGATAAAATTTTATATTATATATATATATGTGCCCATGATTAAATAGGTTTATCAAATTACCAGAAAATATTTTCATCATTTATTTCATTGTCATGACTGTTTCTAAATCGATAATTTTCATATTAGATGTTTTGAGTTCATTGAGTTTATGCCAACAAAATATAATTTGTGTATTGATTGTGGTCAATGGTATCACGGTTACATAAAATATATAATATTAATATTGTTATATTTATCATTTTTATCCATTACAAACTCTTGTATACCGATTTATGTAAGGGTATACGAAAAAACTAATTACATCATTTGTTGGAGTTGGTAATCCACAAGTATTCATTAGGGACCTTATCATTTTCAAATTTATACAAGGGTAAGTATGTTAGGATTATATTATAGATATAAAATATTAAAAATATAATTTAATTATAAAGAATTTTTAAATTCTATCATTATAACAATCAATTTGAGGAAATTATTCAAATTGAAATATATTGCTACATGGAGGTGGTAGTCCACACATATTCCCATGTGACATTTCACTTACCATAGGATGGAAAATAACATGAAAAATATTTTTTAAATCAACATAATAACATTTAATTATATGTATGTTATATATATATGGTTAAATAATTTTTTTAATGATGATGAAAAAGAAATAAACATTAAATCACTATGATAACAGTAATACCACTTCTTTTCAAATGACATTTTCATATACAATAATCTTTTATGAGTTGGTTCATTAGTGTATCCATGATCTTTTGAATGTGGGGAGGCATGTATGGATGATATTTTGATAATAATGTCCTAACATAAAATCACAAGTTATTTTTATAGGTGATGTGATATATATTCATTTTTATAAGTGACTTGAATTTTGGATCCCTAATTATTTAATGAATGAAAATAATATAATGTTATAATCTTGGGACAATTGACCTAAAATAACAGTATTTATAACATAAGTTGATTTTTTAAAATAAAATCATTAAATATTAATTAATATATATTTTTGTGGACTGGTCACTTCTTATACCTTAATAAAAATGTTTCCCCCTTTACTGTCATTTATATTATTTCTCTTTGTATCTATTTGTTACAGAATATTGAAATCGAAAAAATTTATAAAATTGAAACAAGATAGTATTAATAAGAAATTTTTATAAATTCATTCATAAATGTTTAAAAAATGAATATTTATATAATCATGTAGAATATAATGAAAAACGGTTTTATAGTGAAATGTTTCTTTAGTATTGTGGTATGATTATAGAAAATCCACAGTAAATATTATTATACTATAATTATGAATATTATTAGAAACAAATGGTGAAAATTATTACATTAAAAATAATTCATAAATAATGGAACAATTCAAATATTTGAACTAAAATGGTTGTTTTTTATAAAAAATAGATATTTTCCACTATTCAAAGAAAAATCCTTCATAGTAGAAAAGTACAAACAAATCACACATAAAAATATTTACGATGAAAATTTAATAAAACTAAATTTCATATTGTTTTAATTTTTGCTTTTAAATAAAACCATATATTTCATTGAATCCAATTCCATTAAAATAATGATGAATTATTTTTTGATTGGCATGTCACATAAATTTTTCAATATGAATATTACTCTATAAAATATTATCATGCATATTAAAAATAATTAAAATTTCAATAATATTAACATTAACTAGGTTATCATAGGATATGAAGGAAATTTGGTTGGATTCATAAATTATTGATCAATGTGCAGGATTTCATTATGTGGAAGTGATTATTTTGTTAACAACCATTATAAAGGATACACAATGACCATATCTAATTTATACAATATAAAATGGATTACAATTTCCATTATCAATTTAAATTAAACATTTTAATCATTATATTGATTTTTAAATATTGATGAATGTCTGTGTTGAGAGTTGGTAAAGAATACAACTACAATTATAAACCATAAAAATATCCTTTTGTTCATGGGAAATAAAATTTAATCAATCATATTGTCATTTGATAAATGAAGATATGATCAATAAATGGTATATGATTAAAAAAATAATATCTACTATTTTGTTTTATTACTTGAAGAAAAAATTGTATGCTTTGATTTTAGTTTTTTGATAATAGTATTTTCATGGTATTGATATTATTAATAAATCACATGGGATAGGCTACTAATTATGCTCATATTATACATCCTACATTTTCATAAATATGTCATGATTATGTCAATTGATTTTTGGGGACAAACTATCATCATGATCGATTCACATAATATGTTATTTGTTTTTAACATTATTTCGTATACTATTTTATCATAAATGGTTACTAGGTTTATTTTCATTGTAATGATTTAATAGTTCGGATTTCATAGATAGTAATTTATATTATTTTTTATATGTTGTATGAAATTATTGTATTATATTATTTAATAATTTTAATTCATCATTATTTATGAATAATTCATGATTAATAAATGTTAATTTATTTTAATTCATTCTAATGTATTCCCTAGAAGGTGATTCTTCCAAAATTTACAATTATGATCCATATGTATTGATATTAAGACTTATAATTTGTATATAGAAATTAGTGAACACACATTCAAGGAATATTATTAATAGTTTATTTTTATAATAATAATTTAATGAAAATATTGTATCATATAATTTTTTAGGGTTTTATGGAAAATTTTATATTTAGTATGTTTACCCCTTTTTATATTTTTATTATTACACCATGGAAACTATGTTAATGGAATTAAATTTATTCGTATTGTAAATTTTATGTTAATCAACACACTAATGGTGATTCATGTCCTGTTATAGGATATATTTTCTTCCCAAAAAGTCCATTTTAAATTATATGGGCTGGTGATAAACAATAGGATGGAATATATCACAAGAGTGTTGTGATATACCTATTGAGATTAAAAACAATTACATATTGAATTCATTAGAAACCCCAAATACTTGAAGGAAATATACTATCAAACGAAATAAAAAATTCATGAATGATAATGTGAAGACAAATACAACACCCACTTTCTGTACAAGGATAATATACCATCAAGAACATCATAAAAACATGATGTGCTAAGATTATTGAACATATATGTTGTAAAACTAGATGAATATATAAAATCATAAATTGATACCATATTAAAAAATAATGATAATCTGCTTTAAATTACCAAAAATAACTAGCCTCTTTTATGAAAAATCATTTCCATGTCATCTTTTATATAGGATAATCCAAAGAATCACCTACATATCTAAAAAATGCATGTATGCAAGGACTCTGTAAGAGGTTATAGAAATATAAATTGTTTCATTCCTATAGAAAATAATTAAAACCAAAGAGACAACACATATCTAATCCTAATAGTAATGAAAGAATAAATAAATTTAGTGGACGAATAGCTCAAATATTATAAACTACTATAAGAATTATTAACTCATTAATGCACTAGTAATCACATAAATGAATTTTTATTTAATTATATAATTATCCATGAATAATTAATATATCATTGAATAATAAATGATGCATGAAGTTGAAATATGAATAAATTTCACAAAACAAAGGTTTTGTACCCTATCAAAAAAATCAATAACCTTTAGGAATCTCAAATTGATTAGTCATTTACCTAGCCAAATAAATTCCAAAAACAATATAGCTAATCAAACTCACACTAGAATATTTCATGATATTTGAGGGTGTACAATAATGTTTTTTCCTTTAAAACTAAAAATTTATTAATGAAATGACATTACCTTGAAATTTAACCCAAAACATTACTTGATAATAGAATTGTGGGATCAATCATAGGATGTAAAATGTGGGAATATAAAACCCCGAATTTGACACAACAATTATTATTTTTCATCTGTATCATCATAGAAAATAATTTCATGAATCCCATACAATAATTAAGGGGGTGGATATTGACTCAATCAGATGATTTCATACATCATAAATGTTTAATTATCATTGGGGATACTGATTAATTATACGAAAGATCTAATGTCCATGGTATTTAATGGTTATACAAGACCTGGTTTATCTAATTGTATATGATATCATTCATTATCTAAATTTGGGGGATGTGTATTCCAAACCAATCCATGGGATAACTATAGACCCCATCGCCAAATAAATAGTGTGAAAAATTGGATTTCATTTTAATGAACTCACTGATAAGAAACATGATCATATTTAAAATCTAAATGTATGTGAGGTTATCCATCATACTACTTCACCTCACATCACAATGTTATTTTCTACAATAAAAACATCTTTTTTAACATTAAAAATAACAATTATTGAATACATATATATCCAAAATGTAGTTTGAAATAATGGATTTATTTCGTGGGTCAATCAAGTAGTAGTATAACATGTGTACTTTTGAAAAACAAAATAAGTTACCATAAGATATATAATAGTCTCCAATAAGAAGTAAAAATAGTGCGTAATAATTAATTCACATTGAATTGTATTTGGAATACATTAATTGGGGGACCCAGTGTTTCATTTCTCATCTAGGAAGTTATCTATGCCCTAACAATTTCAAGTGAAAAATATATTTCTCTAGATCACATGAAACATGAGTTGAAACAACCATCTTGGAGTATCGTATATATGTATAATTTATAAAATACTAACCATGTAGCCATGATTTTCCAACATATTTATGCCATTCTATATAATCCATATTTAGACCAATTTTCACGACCCATATAACTATATAAATTTTTTTTACCATGATTGTAATGGTAATAAAATGGTAAGATAGTTTTTATAGACACCATTTATCCCAATAGAAGAACCATGACTGGATCTATTAACATCAAATGACACTACATAACAAATTCATGTGGAATTTTATGTTCACAATCAAATACCATTTATTGAGAATATATTGAGTTAAAGGGTATATTATAAATTTTTAATAACAAAAAGTAATTCTTATTCACTTATTCTCATTTTAAACCCTGAATAATCTAATACAACTATTAAATGAGTCACATATGATTATGAGTAATGTAATAAATAGAAATATGAAAACCATATAATAAAAAAACTAAAAAATATGGATGGTCATTAATTTTTTACCTTGATCAAGTGTGTAGAAAACAATGAATATTTTAAGGAAAATTATTATAATAATTTATACATATATGAAATTATTTAGTATGTTTATTAATTAATTCACACATTAAGGATATTTAAGAATCTATATTTATTTATCTTGAAGACACTAAAAAATAATTAAAATTCAAAATGTTGATTCCTTTAAACATAGGGGATAATTTTCTCTTCATCATATCATTGGATTCTAGATCATTTTATAAGAAAAGGTATTTATCTTTGATTAAATTATCATTATCTTTCAAATTAATTTTCTACCTTTGAAAATTTTTATGATGTCTCAGAATTTTTTTTCAATAATAGATCATCAAAAATCCTAGAGTTATGTTGATGAACATATATATTTCCTAATAATGGATATAAACCAGTCATCATTGGATTAAAATTATAAATATAAACATAATAGAATTGTTTTATTTATTCAATAGAATATTCATGTATCTATAAATTGATGTGGTATCAAATATTAAAAAAAATACATTGATCATAGAATAAAACTTCTATCTACAGTTAAAAATATCTAAAATATCCCGTAATAAAAACTATTAAGGATATATCAACATATTTATAAAATTATTTCATATAGAATAAAATTATTATATTATTATATTTTTTACATTCTTGTGAAATCCAAAGACTATAATTTTTATATTTACATAGTGATTCTTCTATGAATTAATCCTAAAATTATATCCAATGAACAAAATGTAATATCAAGAACATTTGAACCCCACTCTACTCAAAAAAATTATTTATTTTATTAATTAATTTAATATATCATATAAAAATAATGTATCCATAAAATATAAAATAATCCAATCTATATGTAACATTATACATTGAGATTAATTTAAATACTATAAAATTCATAAAATATCCTTTTAAAGAATAATTTAATTATTTTATCCACAGTGATCTCATGTATCTATGAAATTAAAAATGAACTTGGCCTCAATCATGGTAAACTAAATGTATTAGATCCCCTCATCACTAAATTATATTCATCACTATGAATAATAAAATGTATGTAATAATAAAATTAATATAATTATAAAATTAATTAAAATATCCAACCATCCGTTGAACTCCATCTAGTTACGATTTTTCAAATGCCAACAAAACTCTGGATGCATTTACCTAGGAATGGTGCATCCTCAACCATCTCTAGGGATGCATTATCTAATTATCTTACATAAAGAGCTATATGGATTTATGTATCCACGCTGTGATATTATTTTAATTTACCAATACCAAATGTCAAATTCCATTTGGAATTTACCCAACCATGTAGAGTGAAATGGAATTATGAACTATTGAGAACAATCCAAGATGGGTATGTTGATATAGTTGTCACATATGGTTTCACACCTCACTATGAATATAAATATAATTCAATTTCATCTAATTCAATTTCAAAAAATTTACATTTTATACTATTATAAATGACTAAAAAAGTAAAATTTAACAATATATGGGTTTCTATGTAATACATATGTGAAGACCCACATCAGTTTCTACATCATCCCATACTGATGTTGTAACCTTCTCCTTTATTAAAAGATTTTCAAATAAGAGAAACATGGTTTAACAACTATAAATTATATCATAATAAATATTTTAATATCTAATATATACAATTATCTATATAGTTTTGTCATCGAAAGTTGAGGATTGGTATTTTTTAATCATTTATGAAATAGATCAATGATCATATCATAAAAAGCCTTTTCTCTAACTATAAAAGAACCAATAATCTCCAATGACATTTCCAACCAACTATACATTAACGAATTAATTTTTGGACACATTGAAATCTAAATTAGAATGATAATATTCCAAATCATACCACATTGATGAGTTATTTATCCCAAAAACATATTGATAATATTATCCTCTAAAAATGTAGTAGGACTTTTTATGAAGATGGATAACATTTCATAGTTTATAAAATTTCAACAAAGGTGAAAAATAACTGAATTGGTAGTTTCCACTAAATATATGTATCTTGATATATTGAATGTAAACTTATGGTAAAACTACAATATTATAGTGGGATTGGTTTTCATGAACACGATCATCAGGAATACAATTCTTGTTTATCATTTTAGAACCATTTCGTCCCAGGAGTCCACTATATTGAAATCTCAAATATATACCCCTATCACCAAAATGAGAAGTTTTGAGTCACATTAATCAATTAAATCCAAGAAATTCTTTCTTTTTATGAGAAATATAGTTTTCTATGAATCTAGATTCTAATTTATTACCTCTAAAATTTGGAAATCATTGACTTTTTGAGAGGTTATTACTACGATTTCTTCAATTCACTCAAACACATCAACACATGATTCATTATCCCAAACTAATTCATTATATATTTATACATTGAATTTATATTGAAGGATACATCATCCTTTTTAAAATGTTCTAGAATGGGTTATCCATGAAATTAATTCAAACATTCCTCTTCACTCATGGTAGGGTAATTATCTTTTATGATCATAGAATACTAAAACGCATTAACCATGTCTCTTAATATTAATATTATCTATCATTAGGTTATCACTACTCACTTCATGGTAGGGGGTGTCTATCAATAATGAATAATGGTATATAAAAATCAAAATAAATATCTATATAATGAAAAGTTTTCAATACAAAACCTTCTCGAGTCTATTTTGGGAACCACTTCTCATTATATTTTTGATGGATAAATTACCAAAAAATGTCTCTTTCTCTGAAAAGGAGACACATATCTGATAATGTATTGAGATAATTATTTACACTATGAAATGAATCTACATAGCTGACTAGGTCCTAGAATATAATTTTATTGGAATAAAAATCCACATAACATAATATGAATGATGATTAAATACAAACATCATAGACCAATAATATTATCTATTAAAAAATATTAATCAAACATTGATCTGAAAACAGAAATGATTTAAAACATCCATTCATTTAATGAAAAATATAATATCTATGACTTCTATCACATTACACAATGAATTATCAGAACATTGGGTCAGTGTTTTAGGATTGGGTTGTTAGATTTTTCTTTTTCATGTACTCTCACACAACATGAGAATACACCAATAAATTTAATTTTTTTTAAAACAATGTTCTTCAATTAAATTAATTAGATAAATCATATATTTGAACATTATATATCAAATGAAAAATCCATCCATTATAATAAAAATTTTAATCAAGACAAAAGTAAAATGAATCTATGATAAGGTAAATCCACTAAAAATATTCACTAATAATGGATTAATTGGTATAGTTTTATATCTATATTGATTCATGAAAATATATAAAAATCTTCATAGATACCCCTAAATCTCCACCTATAAAATGAGGTTTAAAAAATGACACCACTAAGATCATCTCAAAGGAAACTTAATGGTATCAAAGACCACAATGCAGATGATGACATTATAACACCACAATATAGATTCTTAATCATCTTATATCTTAATCCCTTATTTAGAAAATATTATTCTCTTGAAAACATAGTGTTATCCTATTATGTGTTCTTGAAATTATGATTTTTAAATTAATGGTTTATTGTTCCATTTATATAGAACATGACATATATTTAATAAAAATATCAATACATATATAAAAGTGATTTTTAGAATATTAAAAAATCACAATATCATAAGGATTGCGTATTAATTGTAATCACTTGAGTCATATCCCATAAAATATACATATCATATCCCACTAATATTTAGTAAAACCCATCTCATTTACTATTAAATAATTATATATAAAAATATAGGTATAAATAATAAAATTTATAGAAGCTATGTGTGATCATTGGGAAATGATATCTCTGGTAAAAAATTTATACCACATGTCATAAATCACAAGATAGTGGGGAGAGACATAATTATAAGCATAGCCACATAAAAACCATAATATTGGATTCATATTGGATACCATGTATTTGTACCATTCTTTAGACATTCTGAAAAAAGATTAGATCATATCTAGATATTACAATGTTGGTTTAACATTTAGGATACAATATAGACTTTAAATGATGCATACACTATCAAACATGTGTCACATAATAAATTTCAAAGATAACTGGGTAAAATAATAACTTATTATAATCCTTGAGAATATATAGGTCAGTATTCATAGCAAAAGATGGGTCCGTAGTCTGATTACCTATCTCAACACTACCTTATTTTTTCTATATTTATAATATCAATACCCAAATTATGGAAAATTCATAAAATTTTACTTTGTACACACCCAGTTTTGTATAACTCTAATATTATAAAAATCCACCATGTTATGTTAAGGTCTGATGGTAACCCATAATTGAGAAACCAATCCCAAATCTAATTTTTCAAGGGATTGTGTCTATATATGAGTTTAATTATATCATAACATGGGATCCAAAAAACCTATGGAATAATATAATAACCACAATTACAATTTAAAATATAAGAAAAAAAATAAGATTATGATATATATATATATAATAAATTATAATAATAAAATGTATGCATGACATAATGAGTAAATATAAAATAAATTATGGATGTATAATGGAAATAGAATATCAAAACTCTCTCTAATTCTCAATTTTATTGGAATATAAAATAAAATTCATATTCTATAGGTTCACTCTCACACTGAACAATTAATAGAAAAAATCCATAATTACATTGGTCTATATATTTTTCTCAAGAATATTAGATGTCTAAAGTGAACAAGAAACACAATCTTCACATCAATCATGGCCATCTCCAAAAATGAGCATCATCTTCATGAACACTACTTGTGTGGGAACAAGGAATATTAATAGGTTTGTATAAATATAAATATTTTAATACCTACAATTATTAGATTAATTCTAATTTAATAACATATCAATGTTACTTATACAATAATTTATGAAGATCAATTTCAATGATAAAAAATTCAGATATGCCCAAAGGCTGTAATTTTTATGAACAGATATAATTTATAATAATATCATATAAAACTCATGAAATATATTAATAATTAAAATATAATAATTCTCAGATCCATAAGGTTCCTATAATTCAATATTTTGATATCCTATTATAAACAATGCAATGATTGTAACACAATTCAATTGAGATATTAATATTTTCAAACAATACCATAGTTCATAGCCAATCCCACTACTATATACCTTCCAGAAACCACAATGGGAAACACTCTTGTCTAAGAAGGTATGTCTCTAGTAGAGGATTTACATTACCGTATTTTTAATCATCTCCATATTACAAATCATTCACCTAGGATTCCATCACCATACATCATATCGTTCCACATGAGTGAATTATTAGTGAATCACGCCAACAATGTCGATAGATGGAATAATAAATCAAATTTTCATTCTTACATTTAAAATTAATTTTATTACCCACCCACCACTAGATATTATTTGGAGATCCAATTTTACCATGTAGATATTGGTGATACTAAATCTGGTAGGGGATGTTCTTACATTTTAGATATCCACTAATTGGGAAAATTTGAATCCAAAGATAATAAATACCACTCTCAGTGAATATAGGGGGATAATAATCTTATCAAAAATAATGGTAGATTATTTCATAAAATTAATTACTATGTGTGATTTAAATCCCAATTATATTATATTTATAAAACTATGATCTAATAAAAAATTATAATTGGTGGTGGTAATCATAGAAAATGCCTGGATATTTTTAAATGAGATTAATGGTTGGATAAATGATAATGTGGTGATATACCTAACTACAACCATGCTACCCATATCAGATAACATTTAAAAGAATGAATCTTATTTATACATGGAAAATGATCCACTAAAGTATACTCTATAATCGTAATTAAAATATTATGAACTAATTGATACAGTTAATGGAGATTCCTATAAGATAATTTGATGTTCTAATTATGGGACATAACTTTTTACTCCTTGATTTATCATGGTGGTGTATTGAAAAAATACTCATGTAATGGTAAAATTTTTGGGTTTCTAGTATTGAATACATAGAATGGGTTACTTGGTGAGGTATAATTCATGTCCCATTGTCTTAATTATATGTGCATTCAAGGAGCATAGTATGTGGTCTTAACATATCTGGAATGAGATTATAGAAGATATTAAATGAAAGTAAACCATGTACTTAAATATATGTTATTCAAAATTCATATGATATTTTTGTAAAAAACAGAATGTTATAGTTTGCATACAACAAAACCCAATCATCTACATCTCCAAGGATTCAAGAATTATTTTTCCTAAACACATTGTGTAGATAGTATTTTTCAACAAATCATTTATTTCTCAAAAATCATCATAGTTTCCACCAATCTCACCCTTAATCATATTTCAATCAACTTTGGAATCATCAAATTGGGAAGGATAATTTATCAATGAATATTTCTATCCCCTAATAATCGCATCATAACCCAGTATCAATGTGTGTCTTTCTAACATGCCAATTCTCAAGAAAATAATATTACATCATCCACTATAATGACTCTACAACAATAAATTGTGAATTATTGAAGTTCCACGATAACAATATTAATATAATCTATTATAAATAAATCTATGGGTTGATTAATTATTTAAAAAAAAATAAATCTAGTTTATCCATCTACTAAATTATTGATATCGTTAATGAACACACAAATTTGGTGGGAGAACCCTTATAAAATAATTAAATAACTATTTTCACATTGGAATATTTTTTCCTTAATTATAGGTCAGAAAATTGAAGAAAAATTTAATTAATATATTAATAAAAGTTTAATATAGAATGATAATGTATAATATGATTGCAGAGACAAATTCAATTAAAATTTCTTAAAGAAACAAGAAGGCATCATATTAAAGTTAATGAAATGTGGGGAATATACAAAAGAGTATTTCCCTACATCATGGATATATATAAATTCATCAATACAAAATGTTGATCACCATTCATTAATTGATAAATGTCATGTTATATGATGTAGATGTTGTTATTCAATAAATAAATTCCATTCATATTAATATTTGAGGATCTATCACAATGATCTCTATATTTTGGATCATTTCTAATAATAAGGATATGTGAATACCAATAGGAATTTTTTAAAAAAGTACATAATAATACATTTGACGTGGTAAATGTTTCCAACACTTTTTCTAGGAACCCTACCTCGCGTGTTAGCGTATACTAGCATTCATTGATACCGCACATTCACTCTTTATATTGATGGGTAAATTCATTACCTTAAATGGAGGTTATAAATAATTCATTGAAATGGGATGATGGGCTATCAGTTCATCCACCAAGGCAATCATCATTTAATATTTTCACCCAGTTCGGGTCTTCATTATATAGTTATGTCATGTTAAAGAAACTCATTCCTAGTTGCATATCTCATTGGAACCCATATAATCACAATACTTCTCTTTGTAAATTCATGTTGGTAATGATATGGTAGAAACCATCGGTATGGAGAGTATTCAATTTGGGCATGACTGGAATGCCCATAAACTATGAACATTTGTCACCTATATCCTTCCTCTTATGGGGGAATCTAATGGAGGCATATTAAGTGCAGAACTCAAGGCATCAAATTTCAATCAAAGTTATCTAACACTAAAGGGATATGTCATTCATGTTTTGCACCTCATTAATACCTTTTTATTTGGTGTAACTATCAACATGAGTGTATATCTTATATGAATTTAACCTAGGGCACCACACATATTATCGGAGGTGTGTATCTAGGTCAAATTTTTTTCATATTTTTGAGATGGATCAGAATGAACATCATAGATAGATCATAGATGAGTTTAAAATCTTATGGAGATTGAGATGATTAATTAGAATGCCTCAGGGAGGAACATCATAGAGGGGAAATCTAAAATGTATCACCCAAATGTTTTACTGATGGATGTATTAGAATGAACCAAGGAGGTGGATCTGGGTGATGTTTCCCATAATGGGAAGTAGTTACACTATGATGGTGTGTGAATTAGAAGACCATATGGGATCATATTAGGAATGAGTGTCAATATGAGGAAACATATAACACCATGAAGGAAGATTGATCAGAATTTCATGTGGGAGTGGATCAGGTTAGTGAATCCATAATAGGGATAACCTTCCATCTCAAATTTTTAGGATTGAACCTCTATTGAGGAGTCCTACATACACTTCATATAAGGAAGAGATAAATACCAACACTGTTTAATTCAATATTTTATGATCAGGTGACATGTTTGGTCTAGAAGGTTTAATGTCCTATGTTATAGCTGCTCCCATCACAAATGGTGTGAGGATGGGTGAGGGTGTGGGGATTATGTGTTGAGTATAACCTACATAACAATATTTCTCTTAGTTAGAGTGTGTGTGGGAATTAATAATTGATCTTTTTGAGGGACCTAGAGGAAATTTTGTGTCATAGGAGTAGGGATGAATATTCTTGGAGTGTGTCTAGGATAAAATATGGATGGATGTCAATTTTGGGTTTGATCTAGATTAAAGCTTCTTAAAGGTCCTATATTGTTTTGAAACAAATCCCATGTTGTTTTGAACTATTTAAGGAATTCGCATCTGGATATGGTGTAGATGACCATATAGATGGGGATTGTGCATGAATGAATCTCATGGGGATTGATCATAAATAATTTAGTGACCTAGAAGTATGATAGTTTATATTGGATGTATTTCATGGTCCCTATAAACATATAAGCTCATATGAGTCATTCTCGGTGTGATAAATATGATTAAGTAATGGATGTGACAACTCTGTCATATAATAATTATTTATGAGATATTGATTGAATCATATATTATTAAAATTCACAATGATGATCTCAATAACTATGAGGGTATGTGAGGGGGATACTATCCTAGGCATCTCACACTTGGAGGATAATTTAATAATCACATAGGGTTATTCCATATTTTTTTATCATGTGTTTGTTATGATGGTACTGTAATGTTTTTCGTCATGCAACACAGATACAAGGGACTTCGTCTATACCCCTTGGACATACATGACCATAAAACATGAATATCTAGTAGGGTCATGGAATAAGAAATTATAGGGTATTTTGGTAGGGATGAGTGGCAAGTCACGGTGTACATGTTAGCATTCCTATACTGAAAATAAATAGAGGTTACCCTAATTATTCTATGAATAAAAGTTATTTTGAGGTTTTTGGGGAATCAAAAAATGTAGAGTAGGGCATTGAAATGGGGGTCCCATTTATAATAGATAATTGAGGTCAACATGAAATGAACTTGCATTAGTTTTGGAAAAATATTATCTTTAACTTTGTGAAGAGGTGTCAACCTAAGGGTGCTAATATGTTGAGGCCTATGGGAGAGGTTTCACAAAAGGAAAGGCCTCATAGATAGGTGATTCACTAAAATCATGTGTTTCGCAATGGTTTGGGTATTTCTGAAGGATTATGCATTATGAAATTTGTTGAGCCTACCTCAAGATGTATTCTTAGCTCAGGAAAGGATTTATTAGAAATGGACACATTTTTCTAGAAGCATCATGTACCTGATAGGTCATTCCATCATGATGGTTAAAGGACTTCACGATGAAAATTACCACCATGTGTATACTATTTCAAGAAAAAAAATTAGTGATCAAAATGAATACCAAGTACCTCATATGATCTATTCTGTATTGGATAAAGATACTCTGGAGGTTTCCAATTTAGGAAAAATTTAAAAGATGATAAGTCAGGTAACTATACCACAATTGTTGGAGTAAGGGTATATTTATTCGAAATTAGTTTCACTGAGCAGATAAGTAATCATTGACAATTTGTTTTTAATTTCAAATGGTACAAATCCATAATACATGATAAGAACACCATAAATATTTGGAACTATCTCGAAGCAGTGCCAGACTTTCCAAGGATGGAATTAACTCATTGTAAAATCACATAGAATCATTGGTCTAATGAATGGAAAAGTATAGGATTCACTTGTTATAAAAGTTTATTTTTCATTTAAGAGCACTCTGACTTCCTCATAATCTAATTGATTAAAAAAAATATTCATGAACAAGATCCATTAATGACCTTTGTATACTTGGACATGAATGCACATAATTATAGAATCCAATTTATAATGGGAATGTCACTTAGGAAATAAAAATGGATGACACTCATTGGGATGATATGGGGATAACATCGTGATTGGGGAGTGTCTCTGAATCTTTTCAAACAATTAATCTCTAAATAAGATTCTATTATATGTTAAAATGTAATATACCTTGTGTAAGATGATTGCAATTTATCAATTTGGTTTGAGGGATGATTTTGTTACCCTAATAGTGAGTTGGGATGAGTTATATATGTTGATTATTATCGTATAGAAGAAATTCTAGCAGCACTCTCTAAAATAGGTCAAGTCTAGAAATATCCTGCTCCAATCACATACATCATCCTCCAAAAACTTATCAATAATATTGATTGGGAGATGATTGAGATAGAAGAATCCTTGTTGTGTTGTTATAGGATTATCAAACTCGCTTTGGGGGTTTTGAAAGTATGGATTGATGGTTGGTATTTTCACATGGGTAGAAAATTCATGCATGAGTGATCCTAGGTATATTTCTCAGGATCCTCATGCTAATAATTATAAGTATAAAAAATGTTCGTAGGAATATTTTAAGTAGCATGTACTTCAAATTTACTTGTCTACTGACCATATAAGATATTGAATGATCTGACGAGTATATGATCACAGGGGACAAAATAAATCTATTTGTATCATTGGGAAGTCATCATCATCCTTTTTAAAATTCATTAATTCTAATGGATCCTAATCCTATGGGATATGTGTGATGAATTTATTCTTATAGAAAATATATGGAGAACTAATTTCAGTTTCCAAATCTAGTGATGGAATATCTTGATATGTTGTAGGGTGTGAGTGAGGAGAAGCAATGGACTAGGAATGTTACCATTATGTGGTGTTTTAGATACATCTGTATTGGAATAGTAGTGGATCCTGATGAGTTGGAGGAGAAACCAAGGATACTACTACTATTGCCACACACTTGTTCTAGGGGATACCTTCTGCAAAAATAAGGCACTAATTTCTGTTTCTGTTAGAGATTTGTTCACAACAGTTCAGATATAGATTCAAGAATTAGGATCCATGTAGTGGTAAAAACTGGTGTTGTTTTTGTGGATGAAAAAGTGAGATTAGAATCAATTACCAAATGTTTCCATTTCGATTAAAATACAATACAATCCTATATAATGTTTTTAAAAATGAATCTCATATATAAAAAACCATAATAATATTTATTATATCATATATTATCTTACTATAATATATTTTTACTCTTATTATAATAATATTTCATTATTTTTAATATTTTGGGGCATGTTACCTATTTTTTAGTATATCTTGACTTATTTATTTTAGTTCTTCTTACATAGATCATGATTTAATCATATGAACAATGTAAAACATGAATTTATTATTTCATATATTCGTTAAATATTTATATATAATAATCCTTAATATTTTAAGTTATGAAATGAAATTCACAATTCAAAGAGATGTTATGTCATACTTACACTTGAATGATACTAATATTTTTTGTGTTATTTAGAAGAATGAATATTAAATGATATATATTTATATTATAAATTGGATATCATATATTTTTCATAAATAATACATATATTTATCAAAAAAAATCCTTTATTTGTTCCTTATATAGAGTGGATGAATCACATTGCTTTGAGGAGGCGACAATCAACTTCTCTACAAAAGAGGTTATCATATTTACAAAAAATGTAGTTTATAAGGGTATTTTTTAAAAAAAATTAAAATTATATGGAAAATATAAATAATATTTATAAAATATTATTCATAATGAACATCAAAATTGCCAACCAATATATGTGGTAATGGAAAAATAAAAAATCATCATTTTGTGAGGCGGTATTTCTTCGTATACAAACTGTATGTTTGTTACCTAGTAGATAGAAATGTATGTTTGTATTGGTATAAAACATTACAAAATAAAATATTAGTATATTGAGTAATCATATGTTATCATATAATCTTGTAATAAGATGACATAAGTTGGTGTAGAGTGAAAATAAAATAAAACAACCTAAGGAATGATGTTTTCACTTATTTGGGTAACTCATGGTTTTCACCATTACGATTCGTTGGATGTATTTATGAAGAAATATATTAATAAAGGATGATTGGGGGGATTTTTTGGGACTATTTTTATAGATATTTGTCTATCCAATTTTGATTTAGGGATTTGATGATGTGGGAGGGGTGAGTTCCTTTTTATAGGGGATGAGTGACATTCTTGTTTAATTTTTAAAGGAAATTACACGAAAGATACTACTATGAAACATTGACCAAATGAGGAAACAATTCAATAAAATTAAGTATAAGATCGATATATGGAAATATAATTCATTTTGAAAATTTTTCTACGTAATCTTTCCCATTGTTTTTTGTTTTTCTTTTATTAAGCTAATTTTACTCTTGATCGATATAGGTAATTTAAATCCATTTCTCTAATATATTTTATCTAAAAATTTATTGAAATTATTATAAATTATAAATAATTAGTATCCGTAATTTTAAATACATTTTTATAAATTCCAATGACATAATTGGTTGAAAGTTATTTTATTTTAATCACATAGATAGGATGACAAAGCATGTTTCTAAAGATAAAATTTTGAAATGATTGAAAATATATTATATGAATTTTCAAATATAAATTGATTATATTTGAAAATATAATATTAATTAATAAAACATTATATATATAGACATTAAAACAAGTTAGAGGTTAAATACATACTTATAAATAATATATATGAAAAAGAAATTTTGAAATAAATTTTAGTATATTGTTTAATATTTATCACAAAATTAATCATCGTAGAAAAATACCGAAAATTAATTAAAACCAAGTATTTATGTTTATAATCCTAAAATTAATTCTATATTGACATGTACATTTGATCAATGTTCCAAAATTTGGAGTTAAATAATTTCTCCTTTAAAAAGTTGTAAATCAATCTTTAGAAAAATAGTTGTTTAATTTTTAAAGTTTTGTTTGTTCTTATCTTATGTATTTAAAATATATTTGATAAATTTTAAATATATTTGATTGAATATATATCATATATATTTAATTTATATCATTAGAAAATATTAATAAATTGAAATTATCATTATATATTATCATTGAGAAAATAAAAATATATCCTTTATTGTCAATTTGATTATATTTTCATTTACATTTATTTGGTAACTAATGAATTGTTATTAGATTTTTATAAAAAAATTATCATCCTATGATTGATAATAAAATTAATATTTTTAAATTAAGTATATATGATATGTAATATTATATTAAATAATAACATTTTAGTAATATATTGTTGTTTGGTAAAACTCAGTATTCTGTGTAAAACATGTTATTGAAGAAACACAGTGTGGCATGCAACCAAAGATATCATCGTATAGCATGCATTAAATTTTGTAAAATATAATACAATTTTAAAATATTAAATACTCAAAAAATTATTCAATGGTTATAATAAATTCTATAGTTGGTGTTGTGTGTCCTATATGCTATCAAATAAAATTATTTTTTAAGTATTTTTGTGTTATTACATTCACCTCCGATATTAATTAAATTACACCCTCACAATTTAAAGTCAATTTTGTTAATTTTTTCTTTTCATATTTACAATGTTTAAATACAACATCCTTTGAAGGTTTTATAGGACTGCCTCCAAAAGTGAAAAATGGTAGGTATAAGGGTCACATTGAATAACATATTACCCTATCCTTGTTTATGGGAACGTTAGTTGAATATGGAGATACATATGTGGCTGAAAAGTTTAAATATTTATATGTAGTTATTGAGTTCATCATTAAAAAACAATTGAGTCATCAATTTAATGTTCAGAAACTCAAATTAAATAATTAATGATGATTTAAAAGGAAATAGGATAAAAAAAATTAGGGCATTATACCATCATTTTTTGATCATCTCTCTAATGTTTAGTATTTATATTTCTTTATAATAATATATAGAAATAAAAAAAATTCAATTTCCTAAGATAAATTACATCTTTTGTGTACATCAATCATATAATAATTCATACATTAAATCAAGAAATGGTTTTCCAAAAAGATTATTTGATTCATGAAGAAATAAAATACAAACATTGCTTATTATAAGGATCATAGAAGAATGACATGTCATTTTATTTGTCTCTATATATTATCCAAATCCATTATGTTTAATAAATTAATTACTTATCCAGAAAATAAATTATATCGGTTCATGATTAATATTTTTTCATCAAATTTGTTAACTAAAAATATTAACAGATTAACTTAAACATTACATAGGCTAGTGGTTGTCATTAAACCATTATTATCCTTCGATCATGGGTTCAATTATGATTATCTTTTCAGACAAGATAGTTTTCCACCTACTATACATGTTATCCTTTTATGAGCTATATTAATAAAATTCATTTGACAATACAATAATTGTAATGGATATCCATAAAATAAGTTTATTCAATAAATAGATGATTATCTATGGTCTTCAATGCAACTAAAAAACAAAAATACATCATATATTTTATTAAATCATAATTCCTTACTTGGTCATATGTTTGAATTAGAGCATTCATTGTAATTATCCATTCAGATCAATTATAAAGATTTGTAAATATAGTCTGAATTATCATAAGAATATCCCTCAATACTATCAAACCAGGTGAAAACTAAGACATGTTGTCATGTACGAGGTTAGACATGACTCTGGAACGACAGACATTAATATAGTAGATACCCCTAGGAACATATATTCCAGAACCACATCCACATGTAGTATCCATACAGGGATTTATTTCAATGAATACACACATAATCATATCTTTTGTGAATTTTAGGATTTTTTTCTATACATATCCCTAATGTAAATTTTATTGTTTTGTCCCCAAAAATATGTTTCCATACGTCTCATTCTGATGGTATATACTAAATTCAATATCATACCAACTATTGAAACTGGACCGCAAGATGACCAAAACTAGTGTCATACTACAACTTCTGTAGAATAAGATAAATTTCAAAAACACTCCCAAAAAACTGAACAGTTTATTAGTCACGGTTGACTAGACACCAACATTATTATTTTTATTTCAATTGAATTAAAAAATATTAGTATAATGTTGTTTGAATGATAATAGCATCAATATATATAGTTTATTGTTGTATATAATTCATATAACTCATAAAGGATTATAAGGAAAGGAATATATAATAATGGTGATCAAAAATTCTATTTTAAGATATGTATGGATGAAGAAAGGATGAATCTATTAGAATTTTTAATATAGAAAGTAGATAACTATAAACACATTCCACGAAAACAATTAAAAGATATTGAAGTGAATAATGAATATATAATGGTAAATAACATAACACACATGTAGAAACTAATTATATTTGTGCAACTATTTTGTCTCATGTGAACTCGTCAATGCATCGAGGGTGTATATAAATTCTGGGGCCCACCCTCACTGAGTGTCCAAATCATTCCCAATTTTTAGTAATCTATTTTATTAATAATCAATACCTCTTATCAAATAGTCATATCAAATAAATAATATTGATGTATCAATAATTCCATACACACTCAAATAATCGTCATAGTAAACACCAAATGTAGAAATGATATATGGTTTAGGAAACAAACATATCCATGAGAAATTATTTAGACAATTATGTGAAATTCAGTGTCCAATGAACATGTGAAATTGAATAGCTGAATGGGATTAATCAAAGTAGTATAGTATGTGACATTTAGTATTATCCTTGGATAAATCAATAATAATACATCATAAGAAACAATATAGATGTTGTTAACACAAAAATCCCAAGTGGAGAAAAATAAAGGATTTCATTTCTTGGTGAAATATTAGAATATAATTAAAGACATTCTTCAGTAAAATAAATTTTTTCTTCAAAATAATTTTCAAAATCATTCTATTTGAATTTCACTTTTAACAAAAAAAATTGTTTTAAAATATACCCTTTAAACATTAAAAGTATCATTCGATGGAATGATAGAGTTTAAATCCAAACATTTTTTCATGTTTAAAATTAAATTCCATTTGTATGTGAAAAAATTATGAAATTTGAATGATTCTGAAAACTAATACCTAATTCCTTTAAAAAACATATAAAATACAAAATGGAAAAAACTTATTAATATATCATTTAAGGAATGATTAAATATATTTTTAATAAATTTTATTAAAACATGGTTCTTTGAAGAAAATTGATTCTTCGTATTAAGAATGAAATTAATTTTTATATTCATATAAATATTTTCTAATATATTGCGAGTACCATAGAATGAAAAAATGGTAATTTTTCAAGAATAGGGACATATATAAAAATAGTATTATAAAATTATTGAAAATATTAGACAATGATCCAATAATTTTCATTGAGTGAAATTCATGTGTAACCAATAAAAAAATGATTTTGATATAATGTTTTGAAAGTACCACAACATTTCTGTGAGAATCATTAAATAAATAGATTATATCTGTAAAATTTAAATCCATATAAAAAATTAAATAACTAAATACATATTTATGAGTTATTACATATATAATATTATAATAATAAATACGGCATGTAAGTAATATAACTCAATGAAAATAAATTAGATTATGAAATTATTTTCCATATGGTAAAGTTTAATTAAAATACCCTTAGATGACATAATTAAATTTGAATCTCAAAATATCCATATTAATTAATTAATCATGAATTTATAGGTACACGCAGCAGCATGTACACCATATATAATAAATTATGTGCACATAAATTATGTTTGTGTGAATGAATGGAAATTGGGAAGAAGCCCCATGCTACATAGTAAAATTTTAATTAAACAATACTAAAATTGAATATATAATATTTCATGATATAAAATAATATATGGTCATTATATATAACACAAAAAATAAATATGTGGTGAAAATTGAGTATGCCTCATGGAAAGTAAAAGTGAGACAAGAATACCTAACATTCTATTTTCTATGGGTGAAAATCCTTTAACCACTATTATGATGATTTTAAATATGTCAATAAATTATTAGAAATAATTAATCATATATATAATAACTAATATTAACTTCTTATATTATCTTATTACCCATTTGTTAATAACTAATCATTATTTTTAATATTTTTGGATTTAATTTATCAGTTTTTCGAGTATGTTTGAACATGATATTTTTTTATTATATATATAATTATATAATAATATATATACATTAAAACATGATGTAATTTCTATATTTATTCTCATTATATATATAAATACATTAATCCATAAAATTGGAGATAGGAAATGAAATGCAAAGTTCATGAAGATGGTGGGTTGAACATATATATGATCACTACATTCAATTAATTGTTGAATTTAAAAGCTATAAAGGTAAATAGTATATATGATTTTTAAAGTTAATGATTTTGTCAAAGTCCAAAGAACAATTTATTGATAAGAAAAAAAGATTAAAAAAGTATGAAGGAATGGATTTTTTTACAATATTTATCAAATAGATATAATAATCAGTTGGCTGAGTGTCCATCCAAGTCATGCTCTGATGTACTACTTTGTTAGAAAGTGCATCTGTAACAGAATTCGCTTCACAGTAGGCATGAGTAGCTATGTAATCAATCCCATGGAGTGAGTTCGTACAATTCATCCAAAGTGTGGTAAGCGGCCAGGTAAGATTAATGTTTCCATTTTAGATGGCGTGAACGATAGTGATAGAATCACTTTAAATCCAAAGCTTTCTCCATCCTCTTTGAAGCGCAAAATCAACTGTATGGATGACCCCCAGCATTGCATCCTCCAGAGATGAAGAATTTCCACATCCAACATAGAAGCAACCTTGACACTGGCCAGCTGAGTCTCAAAAGATGGCACCACAACAGGCAGGGCTTGGATTTCCTTTAGAAGCACCATCAACATTCACATTGATCCATCTCGGAATTGGTGATTTCCAGAATACTTCAATGGAACGTTTGGGATTTGTGTATATTCTAGGAACACAGAGATGACGAAGGATATCAAACTCACCAACCGAGTTGTTGCAACAATATTTTTTGAATTGAGGCAGCTTCATTAATCACAATAAGAATCCGAGATTTTCTTGTATTGAGACTAAATAAGTGTTTATTGTGAATAAGGTCATTTCTAACGTACCAGATCGCATTCAGCACTTCCAACACCCCCGCAAGAAAAATATTTTTAACTTGTAAAGAGGCTTCATATCTAATGCATTTCTTTAAAAACAAACAAATAGAGTCAAGTAAGGGATATCTACAATTAAATAATTCAACAACGTAATTCCATAAAGTAGAGTTCGTCGCACAAGACAAAAAAAGATGATTGGCATCCTCCCTGTATAGATTACACAAGTGACATTTAGAGAAGAGTTGAATTCCAAAAGTTTGCAGACCTGCTTCAGTAGGCAATCTATTATGAGTAATTCTCCAAATAAGGGTGAGCCTAGAAGGTTTGATCCAAGGCATGTTGAACTGACTCACCCATTGATAATAAGATTCATTTCCAGAAATTTTATGCTTATAGTAGTTTCTAGAGTCTAGGATGCCATGTGATGTAGTTTCCCAAACAAGGAAGTCACTATTAGAAAAAAGGGTGATTATTAATGATCTGCACAATATTGTCAGGGAGTTCATGTCTATGAAATTGTAATAAATCCTTTATAGATTGACTAGTATCTTCATGAATAATATTTGGAGGTAACAATGATATCAGGGGGTTACCACATGATTTGTCGCCCCAAAAATTAATAGAAGAATCAGCACTAACCATTCATCTAGAATTTTCCATGATCTTATTGTAGGAGTCCCTAATAGAAGGCCAGATCGAAGAGTTGATGAAATTGAAATTCCCATTTAAGAGTTTAAAGTGGAATATGTGGTTCTAGAATTTGGAATCTTTAGAAGTAAAATTAATAATATTCTATGTAAGACGGCCTTGAATAGTATTATTGAACAACTATAAATTTTTATACAAATTCCACCTTTATCAAGGGGTTTACAACAGAATTTCCAAGGGATAGTGACAAGATTCTTTTAAAAAATAATTCTCATCAATATAAATTTTTTAATATAAGTATTAATTTTCATGAAGATGTTGACATTCCATTTATAAATAATAAGAGAGTAGACCATTTTAGATACAATGGATGATTTTACCAAACATATTCTTCCATCCATGGAGAGAGATTTCCCTTTCTAAGTAGAGAGTTTGATTATGATTTTTATCAATGATATTATCCATATATCTTGCTTTAGGATGACCCCAAAATATTGGGATGCCCCAATAAGTGAATGGTAAGAGTCCTTCTTTAATTCCAAGATAAGTGGTAATGCAAGATTTCCTTCTGACAGGAAAGCTCTTTCTAAAAAAATATACAATTTATTCTAGGAAATTTCTTGTCCCTAGACTTCCTCATAGTGATTAAGAGCTTGCTTGATGACATGAATATATTTTTGATCCCCATTGAGAAACATGATGATATCATCTAAATATAAAAGGAGGGTAGGGGTATTTAAGTTTCTGGAAACTTGTATAGGCATAAGCATACTTTGATCAACCAGATTATTGACAAGTCTACATTTGTAATCCTCAGCAATAACAAAAAGGATGGCAGAAAGATGGTCTCCATGCCTGACACCTTTAGAGCATTTGAAAAAAACCTCTAGGGATGCCATTAATCGGAATAGAAATAAAAGATGAGTGAAATAACGTTTTATGTCTTCCTATTAATGAATCATAAAATCTAATGTTTTTGAAGACTTTGAAAATAAAATTCATGTTTATGGTGTCAAAATCCTTTCTGATATCATGTTTTATGGCCATACACCCCCTCTAGTGTTTTTATTTAAACTATTGGTACATTCGGAGGCAAGAAAAATACTATCCTAGATGGACCTTCCTTTAATAAAACCAAACTGATTCCACGAGACTATTTTATTGCAAATAGGCACATGGCTATTCATAATAATTTTGGTAATGATCTTATACAGTGTGTTAATCAAAGCAATAGGTCTAAATTGATGGATCTCTGAGGCATTTCAACATTAGGTATTAAAGTTAGAAATTGATCATTGATTCCATGAGGAAGAGATCCATGAACAAAAAAGGTCTTAACAAGGTTACAAACATTATTGTGGATTATATCCCAATGATTTTGGTAGAAACCATTATTTAACCCATCTTTTCACAACCCGACCCATTGGGGCTCGAGCCGCTACTCCCCAAGCCCACCTCCAATAGACCAGGGGCTAGCGACTAGCGCCGAGTAGGCTATCACACACATGGGAGGCATTAGCCTAAGGTTCATGTACACACGCACCCACATACACCTCCATGCCACAATGTAGATATATATAAAACTGAAAAGAAAATGCATGCATACAACTATCCCACAACCAGATTACAGCAGAAGTACACAAGGGAAAAACAGGGCCCACCAAAAAAAAACTACAAAAGCGCGTCCAACATGCTCTAATGAAGGAGAACGCTGCCACAAACACCTGCCAGAATGCTCCCTCAGATCTGCACTGGTAAAAACCCCGGTCAGTCTCGCTCACTCAGCTCTGCCTACTCCGGGTCCTCCTAGGACTCCGTCGATAGGCCAATGGTCTTCACAAGACACAAACATGTGCGGGCAAAGCCCGTGTAGGGGTGAGTATAACCATACTCAGTAAGAACCCCCAAAACCCAAAACAAAAGAGAGAAACTGAAAGGCAACAGTCCGCTCATCCCAGTGAGAGGGAACCCTGACGAGAGAGAAACTCCCTCTCGTGACCATCCTCAGCTAAACACAACTATTCACCTCAGCTTAGGTGAATGCCTATACATACAACTTGAACAATCCAGATATACCCAACTCACACAACAAGCCACATAAGGTACCAACCTCATCACCAGCAATTGTCCACAACCAGAAGAGTGCACCACACGATCACTATCATCCCAAATGACACTCATCCGAGAGATACACTCCATATGTTTTCTCACAAACCTCTCAAACGCTCACCTGAGAGATCATGCTCGTCAGATAACATCAATGAGGAATCCTCGCTGAAACAAAATAACCACCAAACTCCTCGGATATGGGATCGCTCCTCGGGTCTGCTAGGGGATACCAGAACCCACTCCGGTATATGAAGCTCACAGAAAGGGGATCACTCCCAGGGTCCGCTGGGGATACCACGACCCGATCTGGCATACGTTGTTCTCACATATAGTGGATCACACCCCGGATCTGTTGGGGGATACCACAACACGATCTGGCACTCGGCAGAAACACATCACTCAGATAGAGGATCATCGCCCATATAAAGGTGGTCACGACGATACCAGAACCCTACCTAGTATAACTTGCGATGAATGGGATCGAACTGACGATGTCACAACCCTACCAAAACCACGCGCTGAGTAGGGGATCACATAACCAACGATATCGCAACCCTACTATACACCTCATACTGATTAGGGGATCATATACCCGACGATCCCACAACCCTACTGACCACGGCCCACTTTGTAGGGGATCATTTTCCCGATGATGCCGCAAACCCTATGAGGTTAACCTACTAAATAGGGGATCGCCGCCCGTGAATAAGTGATCACAACGATACAAAGAACCCGATCTAGGGAAAAGATGCTAGAGGATCCCGCTCCAAGCCCACTGGAGGGATGCCACAACTATAATAGTTTAAACATTCCATCGAGAGGGTCAAAAACCTATACAAAGGATGTGATGTCGTGTAAACCCTCATGGGAACGAACCAAGGAAGTACCCTCACCCACTGCTGGTCCAAACATCGCTAACCCGAGCGACCCAACACAATGCGATACCACACATCTCCAAGGCCGATACCAAGGTCACCATCACATTCCACGCGGAAAACACACGCAGGATAGGATCTTTACTTGCCCGAAATGGAGCACCAGTGAAAAAGGAACTATTCACCATAGCTAGATCATGCGGGGCCCACACAACGATCCCATAAATCAACAAACAGATCATACCACGGCGATTCCCTCGGAAAAGTACACAGGGTCCACTACTCACACATTCAAAATGGGAACACGTTGAAGAAGCCACTATTCACTAAATGCTAGATCAGGTACGGCCCGCACCTCGATCCTGAAACTCATCGAACGGATGGCAGCATTACGATCCTCTCGGAAAAACAAACATGATCAACTAATCATCCGCCAAAATCAAACTCCTGGTGCGAAAGCTGCGTCGCTCCGCAAACGCCAAAACCCGACCTCATGGGGCCTGCACCCCAAACTATGTCCCAACACCAAGAAAACCATTCAAAACGTCTTTCATACCATCCGGGTCTCAATGCCACTGACTGCACGTCATTCGGACGCTCCAGGTAGATGTTACAACGGCCCGAAGTCGTAAAATAATAAAATATTATTATTTTATACGACGTTTCTGACTCCCGGGCAATGATCCCGAACCATAAAATTCTCAAAGTGAGTTCAAAAGGTGTTTCTCTAAGCAAGGATCGTGTCTCCACTAAAGTATTGCATATCGCCACAAATGGCTTGCAAAACTAAAACCGCCTACCTCACGGGCGAAACACCGACGATCCGTGCTCCAAAACTTCCGCTGCACGATCCTGGAACACCCGCCGTCAAAATCCGAGCTCGGTGACACCTTGATCACCCTATTCGGCTATTGATTCAGCATTGGAAGGGGAGGAGAATGAGGAGGAAGGATAAGTAACTCCTCCTCTGCGCTTCACACGTCCAACAAGGGGGGAGGGATATTTGTTTCCAACAAATATCTGCTTAACTCCCCGGCCTAACACGCCCCAGACCCCGCGCCAGACGCAGACAAGGATAAGGCCACCCTTAGGGTAAACGCATCATTTGGAATGCAACAGCTGACTCAGATTTGCAATTTGAGACTCCGTTAAGATGTTATTTGAGCCGACGCTCGTAAACCAACTTTTCCACTTATTTAAGAAAACGCCCCTGGTAGCGTTTTCCACAACAGGACTGTGCCCGCGAACTTTATGCCTCGCCTAGGGTAAACGGAAAGATCTGGACGCAACCGTACCCTCAGATTCCCATTCAGAGCTACCGTTTAGGAGATATCACACCCTCGCCATGTGCATAGTATAAAAATACGTAATATATTTATAAAATTAATTCTGGGCACACCTGGCCTTGGAATCGCACGTCGTTTTCGCGCCCAGCTCAGGAAAAATTCGTAGAAATATTCCTAAGTATGACAGGGCCAAAAACATGATTCTCTACACATCTGGACCAAAATAACTATCTGGATTAAGGACCAAAACTATATCTTTAATTTCATGATCAAGTGGAGTGCTTAATAAAGACTCATTGTCTCTTTCATCCACCATTAAGGGATACTATATATGTATATTATAATTAACTAATAAAATATAATTCATGTAATTTAAATATATTTATTATAACCAACATTTATATGTACGATGAATAGTGTCAACGAATCACATCACTTTGAGGGAGCAGTAGTCCATACATCCACAAACAATTATATCTTATTTAAAAAAAAGGGAAGTGAAAAGGTATATTTTATGTAAAAAATAATAAAATAAAATAAATTATTAATATGATATCTGATATATAAAAATTTTCTTCTAATCATAATACCAATCCATGATAGGTTTAATTTGAAAAACAGACGTTTTCTTTTAACGAGGTGAAAATTCTCTAAACACGAATTGAATGTTAGTTACCCATTAGATGGAATTGTGTGTATGTTTATTTAAAACCCTTAACATAAATAAACACAGTGTATTGGGTCTACTTATTTAATTATGTATCAATGGAATTATAATAATTTAGGATGTGAAGATTTTAAATAAAACAAATGAGATTGAGGAAGGATGTTGTGGCTTCTCTGGGATAATCATTTTTTTTCACAAAATAGATTTCTGGTCTTAATTTATTCCAAAAAGAAGGATATAAGAATGAGGTGAGGTATTATTAAGAGCTCTTTGGTCATATATTGGTTGGGAAAATTTTTCTTCAGGGTTGTGAGGAAGTTTAAGGGGTGTGTTTATTTTTATAGTAAATGAAGAGTGGTATTATAGTCACTTTTTTAAAAGATAACTCCACATAATTTCATACTATAAAAATTTCTGACATATTTTTCCAATTTTGATAAAAGGGATTATTATGTATAAATATAAATATCCCATGTAATTTTTACATGTTTTGAGATCATTTTTTCCATTATATTGATGATTTATTACATTGTTATGTTAATTTCCATCGTAATCATTGTGATTAATTTAAATATATTTCACTAATAATTTTTCACAATATAATATTTCTCTAATATTTGAAATTATAAAATATTATGTCTCAAAATATTTCTTCCATTTCATCAAATTAAAATCTATAGTTTAGTATATATTATTTTAAATTAAATCTCACAAACAAGACATCAAAGTGGGGTTTTAATGTAAAATTGATGAAAAGTTTGACATGTTTTTACATCAAATTTAAATTAAAAATTTATATCAATGACATAATTTATATTAATTGATATATAATTTATCAAACTAATATAGAAAACTATTCAAAAATATAATATTTCATATATATAAATTAGACTAAAAATAGATTTGAATTAAAATTATATATTTTTCACTATTAATCAAAAAATGAAACATCATAGAAAATAATTCACCAGAACAGAATTTTGATGATATTTTATTTTAAAAAATAATAATTATTTAGGAATATAAATATTATATAATTTCCAAAAAATTTATTTAATATGGGTTATAATATAAAACTTGATAATCAATCATTGGAAAATTTTAGGTTTTTGTGTGAGAAATTGGGACTGTTCTTATTTTATGAATATAAAATCTATTGGAAGAAGGTGAAAAATATATTGTTGAATATATAACATAGATATTTAAATTATACCGTTCATTAAATCTTTTTTATTTAATTTAATAACGAAAATGTTTTTTGGGGAAAAAATAAGTCATTTTAATTAAATTGGTTTTTATTTACATTTGTAATTACATGGTCACAAATGAATTAATTATATATTTGTATAAATAATATATTTAGGGAGTCATTGTTAATTATACAACTAATTTCTAATTTTATAAATTGGTTATATAATATAAAATTATATAATTATTTTTGAATAATATGTTATGTATTGTTAAAACTTGGTCTTATGTGTAATATAAGTTATCGATGAAACTCCTCAATGTGTGATACTTAATATTTCAAAAAAATATATACTTGAATGATATAGAATATAATATTAATATTATTAATATTAAATATACCACAAATTCTAGAGAGGTATAATCTATTCTACATCTGGTTTTTTGTGTCATATACACTATCAAATAAAATATAATCTTTTCAAAAAAATTGGTGTATTACACTCCACCCATAGTTAGGCTATTAGGATTCATTTCAACAATCATTAGCGGATGGACTCTATTAGTGAGGGATTCAAAATGGTTGTTCATCCAATCATTTTTATAATGGTGGAGATGCTAGCTACAAAAAAGTTTATCAACCTTGTCGTTATAGTATTAGCGATGTTATATAAGGAATCTTCACATTTTAGAAATGGGAAGACATGTCTTCTTATATGTGGGACATTTCATTTTATGTACATCTTTGTGGCCATGCACATTGGGGGCTATGAGTATCTAAACACTATTTCACCTCCCACAGAAAACATCCTTCTAGAAATCATGATCCTCGTGGGATGCCACCCATTCATGTTGGGCATAGAGGAATTGAATAGTATGGATGGATTGGTGGATCAGATGATAATAAATTTTGTCTCCATGATGTTGTGGTTCATCATTTATGATGGTGAAGGGAATGAGAAATATATTTGGTATCTCTTAGAAATTCGATAAGGGTTTCAGGTAGAAACATTTGACAATATGATGGTTTGTGATCCATAAAAACCAAATTAGTTTTAAAGGATATTTAGGTCATTGTAGAGGTAGACCGTTAAGGTGTACAATCATACTTTTCATGAGTTCCACCAATTATTGATGAGGTAGTTATGGAGAAATTTTATGTGTCAAGATGGAATGATGAGTATTTTTCATCCGCCAAACACATCTACATAGGGAATACACAAGATACCCTCAGAGTTGAGTGATCTCATTTCCTAGTGTCATTATGTTGATGTAGTCCACCTGAAACAAATATGGGGCATTCCCTCCATTTTGGTTCCAATTCCAAATAATTGATGAAGGGAATAATGGTGGAATACTTAGACTAGTGGCAAGGACATTAGTAGTAGGTCCATTGGTTCATGGGACCAAAGTGGAAATAGCTACATCGAGAGAAGAAGTAGTGTTTGGCTCAACACTTTGGTTAGGTAGACATAAGTATATACAGATGCATCTAGAGCAGTCCCTATGAAATTCTTTTAAGACCCAGGGAAGCTGTTTCAATACATGGACATTCAAAATGACGACATCATTCTAAATCATTTGGACAAATGGGATGCCTTCATGCAATTTTCTAGTTTTTGTGGGATATTGAAGCATATCCACAGTTGTCAGATGTGTCTCACCAGGGATGGTCATGATATGATCAGTTTTCTAGTTTCTTGTGGGGATGTGGTACTGTAAATTGTAGACCATGATGAATCGGTGAATTCTAATATCACATAATGTTTGATGGGATACCGGTTGATGTTTTCATTATACAATCCAACAACCCCAACACTATTGGTACTTGAACTATTTTTATGTTATCCATTGCTCAAGGATTCTAATTATTCTATGTTTGGAATATTTATCATGCCTCATTAATAAGATAAAACATCACGGATGACTGAGAATGTATTTAGATCAGATATACCTTATATATAACATTCCCAATATAATAACTATCTTAATCATTTTTTCAAATTATCATGAATAAAGATTTGTCAGGTGTGTTTGATATGTTCATAAAAAAGAGGATGATGAGACCTCATCCATTTAAGATTAGAATGTAGGTTCCCCTCTAGATGTCATAGTTGTAATCAGACAAATATAGGCACTTTCAACTAGGGAAGCATCCCTGGTGGGAAATTTTTATTGGTGAATACCCATGAATATTCATTACCTTATCTGTGGTGTATAAAATTCATGTATGTTCCATCCTCTTCTATGTATTTGGCCCTTTCTTTTTAATTTCTAATCTTTACTAACATATATGGGAATGGATGTTTTAATTGTTCCCTCAACGTAACCAGCAGTACAAAATATCTCATTAGATGAATCAGAGGTTGAGGTGGTAATATAAGATGCTACTCTCCAATAATAATAGGGTAGAGATATTTTAGACATCAGGAAAATAAGAGATGAGCCGATGGAGGGGGCTTCCAAGATCATTACCTTGATAGTGGCGATGATATGGGTCCCATAATTAAAATGAATTATAGAGATTCGGTAGAGGAGCATGTGGTAGTGGTCCCATAGAAAGAGATGTGTGGGGATGAAATTTTGTTGGGGGAAATGGAGGTAGTGTTAGCGGTTGAGTTGAATGAGGAGGCCACATTGGGCATGCAGAATTTAGAATATCCACCAATTATAGAAGTGAGAGCTCGAGCTTAGGTTTCACAACTAGTAGGAGTAGCCAACAAATCAAGGATGATGACATAGGTGGGAATACTAATAGGATGTGTTCCCTTAGGTTTTCATCACACCAATTGCTTCTAAAGATACAATATTTCTAAAACCATTCATGTTATGAGTTCTACATCTTCATGATTTGATGCCTTTCATCATGATGAACCTACACCACAAAATAATTTTGAGGACATTGGACCATGGATCACTGTGGATAATCGGGTAGTCCACCAAAAATAATTGAGGATTAAAAATACCTCTATAACTCAAATCAAAATAGTTAAACATCCATAATGGGTTGGATCTATCCACCAATGGTTAGTAAATTTAGGGACCGGTGGGGTGGAATCTAGCACCATTCAAGAGATATAACAGGACATCCTCATCATGTTGGTAAATGTGGAATGGAAGGAGATCGATTCAGCATAGAGGAAACAAAATGATAAGGTCTCATAGATACTTCAAAAATATAACTATGACATTTCCCTTTTTTAGGGGTAGGAACAATATCAAGCGATGGATGTTCATCCAAAACCTGATATCACAAGAAACATGAAGGCTTAACTGGATGTGTTATAGGCCCTGGTGGATGAGATAAAGAACGAATTGGATGAGTTCTACGTAAATCAGTAACAAAAATTGATTACTGTTGAGCATGTTCACTCCATAGTCAATGAGGATAAGGAATTCCTTGAAATAAAAGAATAGTACTTCAAGACCACTTTGTGTGGGGTGGATTGTAACGACCCAAAATTTTGAATAAATATTGTTTCCTGATTTTGTGTGTAATTTGATTTTTTAAACTCAACAAAAATGTTTCATTTAATAAATTGAGTATTATTAAAATGAGACCGCTGGGATTTGACTGTTATATGACCAATGGTCAATATGACTGCTGGAAACTAAACGTTTCGATTATTGTCTCTAAAAACAAGTAATCTTGGTTTATTAATATAGAAAGAAGATTTGATGGACTCAAACAGTAGTCTTGGACCGATCGAAGCCCATCTAACAGAACTTGGGAAGGCGGTAGCACTACTGGGCATTGCTCTGGACCAAAACCCAAGCCGAACTTCATCGTGTGAAGCTAGAATGGAATTGCCTTCACGAGAAGTTCAAACTAATTGAAATTACTACTCGTGCGATATTGGCCGAGCCTCCATCAGATTCTATCACCTTAGCACACCTTACACTTAGGTCCTATGCTGGCCTGATAAGTTGCTATGTAATGAGACCGTAACTGCCTTGTGTAATCCTTTGTTTTAAATAAAAAATTTTATTTCTTCTTATGGTGATGTTTATGAATTTTAAAATGTCCATATAAATATAGTATGCATATTTTTTGGGAATTTTCGAGAAAGGATATTTTAAAAAAATATTTATGTAAACCTTAAATAATTAAAAATGTGTAATGATTATCAAAAAATGGTCTTCTACAATTATTTTCAGTACGAAATTTTCGAGTCTAATAAGATCAACTTAATTTTTGATGAATAGTAAATTGGGAATAGTGATTTTATGCTTAGGATTAGTAATGTGACCAAATGGATTAGTAATCCCACTTAAAGAAAGTATTAATATAATCTACGCACCTTGATTATGCAATGTGATTCAATAAAATGGTTAAATAATGGTTTCATAAATTATTAGTCATGTATTAGTTTTTTTAGGTGAATAGTGTTTTTTAATTAAAATTTAAATTAAAAATATTAAAAAAATTATTTTTATAAAATGGATTTCATTTTTGAACTCAGAGCATCGATATTATGTGAAGGTAATTTTTAGGGATTTTTCTGAAAAATATGAATTTTTGGTGAATAGTGTATTTATTTAAAAATTAAATTAAAAATATTTAGAAAATTATTTTTATCAAATGCAGTTAATTTTTGAGATCAGAGCATCGATATTTGGTTAAGATGAAATTTTGGGATTTTTCGGAGAAAGTTGAATTTTCAGTGAATATTAAAAATATGGTTTTAGGGTTTCGGTATGTTTAGTGACATCATAACTGTGTCATGATGATGTAATCAGATATTTTAAGTTTTGGCAAACCAAAGGTGATGAATTATTGTATGGGGGCCCATGTGGCATAACTCCAAGGGAAATGCCATGGGAGAGCCCATGGTTTTGAGAAAACCACTTGTGAGGTGTCCCTTGGCCATTAATGCCTTGTACCCTCACTTTCCCTATCAATACCAAGCCATCCTCTCATCCATTTGACACTAAACTATCCCCCCAACGAAGTTGTGGTCTCATTACCTCCCATGGAGTCCTCCCAAGGTGCCCTCAAGCCTCTAATGGTCACAACCATTGAGTTTTAAGAGTTACGTTTTAAGGTAAGGGATCCTACCTCTCTCTTTCTTTACAAGTAATCTCTTTTATGTCATTTCTTTTATGCTCCATGCTCTTATGTTGGAGGATATTCTTTTATATTCCTCTTACTTCCCATTTCATTTTCATATGATGATAGACCCCATATTTTTCTCATCAATTCATTTTAAGAAATGTTTAAGTGGCGCCGTTAGGCTACCAAATGTTTAAGGTATTCGTTCACTTTTCTCATTTTTCAAAGTTCTACTTTCATGTCAAGTCTTTCAAGTTACTTTTTATTATATTGCGGTATGATATCAATATCTATAAGACTGATCTTCTATTTTCATATGATTACAGACCCTATTTGATCTCATTAATTCTTTTTTGTAGAAGTTTAAGTGACGCCGTTAGGCTGCCGAATTTTAAAGGGATTCATTCACCTTTCTCTTTTTTCAAAGTTTTAATTTCATGTCAAGTATTTCAAGTTCATTTTTATTATGTTGTCATATGATCTCTATATCTATCGTACTGATCTTCTATTTTCGTATTATTAGATGCCCTATTTTATCTTGTCAATTCATTTTTGTTGAAGTTTATGTGGAGCCGTTAGGCTGCCGCATTTTTAAGGGATTCTTTCACCATTCTCATTTTTCAAAGTTCTACATTCATGTCAAGTCGTTCAATTTACTTTTTACTATGTTGGGTTATGATCTCTATATCTATCATACTGATCTTATATGTTCATATGATGAGATACCCTATTTGATCTCTTCAAATCATTTTGATGATGTTTAAGTGAAGTAGTTAGGCTGTCAAATTTTCATAAGGGAAATATTATTTTTGTCTTCCCACCATGTTTTTCATTTCATATTGTATGTATTTGAAATTTCATTACCATGTTCTTATATACATTATATTCTTTCTCTCTACAGTTCTTTGGATCTTTTATTAGTGGGTGACCTAATTCCCCTCTCTTTTCAATGTATTCTAATACCCCGATGCATAGTTGTTATGCTGCAGAATTTCCATCTCAAATGACTCTCTCCATTTCTCAAATTATTTTATTTTATTAAGTGAATAATCAAAACTTTTCCTTATAAAGGGGTTTTCAGATATATCCCAAAATTTTCTATTTTATATTCTGGGCTTTACAATAATGAGTTCATCTTTCCTTTTTAGTGGGTTTAAAGTGACATGAAGATAATGTCTTTAAAGCTGTTTTTAAAAAATTATGATTATGAAATGAAACCCATTTCTTTGATTTTATATGGGTTGTTTATGAAATGATTTATGATGATATATGTGGCTCACATGATTATAAAGTCAAATTAAGGGTGATCTCAGATAGCACTCCAATGCATTGGGTAAATACTTAATCTCTAGAGATGACCATTTTTAACGACGCCTTGATGAATAGCCTTGGTAAATTTTAATGACACATTGGGAATGGACCATGGTGAAATAGAAATGATTGTAAATGTTAAATGTTGTAGCCAAATCTTCAAGATATGAAATACATTATTTTTATTATGATATGCCTCATGATTTCTTTATCATGCCTTAATGTTCTTTTAATGACATTGTTGATGTATCTCATGTTCACATGTTAACTGTTTCCCTTGTTTCCCTTACTGGGACTTCTTCCTACCCTTTCTTTTGAGGTATTTACCAATGTTATGAGATGCAGTAATGAACCTAGGATGAACATATGGACAATCCTTTCAAGTGTTTAAGAAGGATTTTTTATGTTTTCATGTTTTAAGTTCATGGATTCCAAGACACTAAACCTTAATGATCCTCGGTTTTGTAAAATGTAATGAAAAGTTATGTTATAAAAAGGCAGGATGCTATAGTTGGTATAAAATGATGGTTTAGTTATTTTTGGAAATTAGGATATCAATACTTTAGGAAGAACCCTACAGAAAAGATTAAATATATGAAATCTTCTTGGTATTTTGGTGAGTATTCAATAAGGGGTTGCCAAGAAAATACATCTTTGTCTGGATATGAGCAGGTAGAGGTGGCTCTAGCACAGATGTACATAGGGGAAAAACCCAAAAACACTTCTTTGAGATATACTCAAATGGTAACTGGTACACGACAATGGGCCTTGCTGCACTCTTGGTTATGACACTCCCGTGGGATATGCTTTGCTAAATTCACAAGCTTAATATGAACCATTATCAATGGAACAAATATAAAATAAAATAAAGATTCACATAAGAATATATATGATCATGGATAACCTAGATTGGGACCTAAGTGATCACAAGTTAGGGTATACTTTTCTTCTACAAGTTTATCCTTATATGATTTATGTTTCCTTTTCAGGATTATTTGCTTTGTATTTATGCCCCTGAATTATACGTTCTTTTCTTAGTTAATGGCGGGAAATGGAAGAGCATGTCCCAACAACCAATGTGATAGGAAATGTGATGTTTGACCTTTTAATGTGACATAGATAAGGAAATATCAAGTTGAACATATTATGATTATGCCAAACCAGCTATCAAAAATCACAATTAATAATTGGTACCTAGTTGAATGCCCAAATTCATCAAGGAAGAAGAAGACAAAGTCTCAACGATGCTCTTCTGATAAAGATGATAAGGGAAAGAAGACCCAATTTCTTTTTTGCAAAAAGTGTGGGAAGTGGCACCAAGGAGAATGTCACAAAGGAATTGGGAGATGTTTTAATTGTGGGAAGATGGGGCATAAATTAGCCAATTGCTGTAAAAAAATGGATAATGTGATGAATGGAGATATGGTTTGATCTAATGTACCTTATACATTTCAGTGTCGTTAATATGGAGAAGTTAAACATTATACAAGGAAATTATCTCTTGTAAAGGATGAGAAGCATGATTAGCATCAATATTCTTTGAGGAGAATGGAACAATGCATTTCCTATGCTGAGATGGATCATGATGACTGGAGTACATGTAACTTCTTCACAATAATTGTCTATGTCACCTTGTATTTTAGTTCTTGCTCTATGAGCATATCTTTTATGTTTTTAAAGATCATCGAGTCACTACCTAAGATGATTTTATATCATTAAAGAAAACATCTATTGTTATGTATCACATGTTGATGTAGTGAAGATGTTCTCCAAAAAAATAGAGGGTGATTCGGGGATTAAAAGGTGATTATTATTTTGGAAGACGTTCACTATTTTGGGAACCCTATATGATCGGGTTAAATATATTACTACAATATTTTCTTTGAGGAATAATGGCTGACTTATATTTTAAAGAATTGACGAATTTATGGCAGACATATTGTAATTTGGGTTACATATGGAAATGATTAACGTATCATGGGGAAAATGTGATTAGGTTAGTTACATTTGTTATAAGATAATAAGAGTGGATGATGTTGTTTGAAAATGAAAAATAATGTCTATCTTGGAAGACTATGTTATGAGATCGTTCTTATAATTGGATTTCAATCTATGTTTGGTTTATTTTGTGGAATTTTATGTATAGTTATTTATGGAATGGTCTATGATAAATTTGGGTAGTAACATGTAACTTTGAAGATGTAAAAGTAGTTTCCCTTGCTATGGGATTCTTTCATTTTTAAGAGTTGTTTTATCTTACCCATTCTTCTTTTGGGATAATGTTTAATGATAGAAGAAATTGATTATTAATCTATTGTGGATTGCGTGACTCTCAAGAATATGATTCTTGTGTTTTGATGAGACCATGTGTTTTGAATGCTCATTGTTTAGAGAAATGATAAGTTTTGGTAGAAACTTATTAAAGGATGAAACTCTACTTGAAGGTAGGTATATTTCCTTTTATTTTTGTTGTACCTAGTAAATTATTTCCTCAAAATTATGAAATGGAACATAAAACAAAACCGTTGTTGGTTTACATTTCCTACTAGGTAATCAAAGACCGTTTACACACATCATAATTTTTTGATTTTCTCAGGGTTAAATATCTCATAATCGTGTTTTATATCACTCTCCCTCAGAACATGACCCTTTATTTTCTCCTCCATGTCCATGTTTTCCTACATGGAATCCTAGTGTGGGTTAACTCGGGTGACCGTTTTACTTCCCTTTCTTTCTCTTAATGTAATATTTTTACTGACTCCATTTCTGATGTGGGACATTCAATGAAATTTCAATACCCAATTTTAAAAAATTGTGAGGATGCAATTTCAAAAGGGGGGATTATTGTAACGACCCAAAATTTTGAATAAATATTGTTTCCTGTTTTTGTGTGTTATTTTATTTTTTATACTCCACAAAACTGTTTCATTTGATAACATGAGTATAATTAAAATGAGACCGTTGGATTTTTACTGTTCTATGACCATTGGTCAATATGACCACTGGAAACTAAAAGTTTCAATTATTCTCTCTAAATACAAGTAATCAGGGTTAATTAATATTGAAAGAAGATTCAATGGCCTCACCCAGTAGTCTTGGACAGATCAAAGCCCATCTAACAGAACTTGCGAAGGAGGTAGTACCATTGGGCTTTGCTTTGGACCAAAACCCAAGCCGAACATCATTTTGTGAAGCTAGAACGGAATCAACTTCACGAGAAGTTCAAACTGATATAAATTAATACTCGTGTGATGTTGTCTGAGCCTCCATCAGATTCTCTCACCTTAGCACACCTTATTCTTAGGTCATATGATTGTGTGATAAGGGGCTATGTAAAGAGACTGTAACTACCTTGTGTAATCCTTTGTTTTAAATAAAAAATTTTATTTCTTCTTATGTTGAAGTTTATGAATATTCAATTGTCCGGATAAATATAGTATTCATATTTTTGGTGAATTTTAGAGAAAGGATATTTCAAAAAAAATGTTTATGTAAACTGTAAATAATTAAAAATGTGTAATGATTTTCAAAAAATTGTCTTCTACAATTATGTTCAGTACGAAATTTAGATTCTAATAAGATCAGCATAATTTTTGATGAATAGTAATTTATGAATAGTGATTTTATGCCTAGGATTAGTAATGTGACCAAATGGATTATTAATCTCACTTAATGAAAGTATTAATATAATCTAGGCACCTGGATTAAGTAATATGATTCAATAAAATGGTTAAATAATAGTTTCATAAATTATTAGTCAAGTATTAGTTTTCTCGAGTGAAAAGTTTTTTTAAATAAAAATTAAATTAAATATATTTAGAAAATTATGTTTATAAAATAGATTTCATTTTTGAACTCAGAGCATCGATATTATGATAAGGTAATTTTTGGGGATTTTTATGAAAAAAATGAATTTTCGGTGAAGCGTGTATTTATTTAAAAATTAAATTAAAAATATTTATAAAATTATTTTTATAAAATGGATTTAATTTTTGAAATCAATTCATTGATATTTGGTTAAGGTGAAATTTTGAGATTTTCCTGAGAAAGTTGAAATTTCAGTGAATAGTTAAAATACAGTTTTAGGGTTTCAGGATGTTTAATGACATCATAACTGTGTCATGATGATGTCATGGGACATTTTAAGGGTTTTACGACCAAAGGTGATGCATTTTTGTTTGGGGGGCCCATGTGGCCTAACTCCATGGGAAATACCCTGGGAGAGCCCATGGTTTTGAGAAAACCACTTGTGAGCTGTCCCTTGGCCATTAATGCCTTGTCCCCTCACTTGCCTTATAAATACCAAGCCATCCTCTCATCCATTCGACTCCCAACTCCCCCCCAACGAAGCTCTGGTCTCATATCCTCCCAATGATTTCTCCCAAGGTTCCCTCAAGCCTCTCAAGGTCCCAACCATTGAGTTTTAAGAGTTACGTTTTAAGGTAAGGGATCCTACCTCTCTCTTTCTTTTCAAGTAATCTCTTTTATGTCTTTTCTTTTATGCTCCATGATATTATGTTGGAGTATGTTTTTTTATATTCCTATTAGTGGCCTTTTAATGTTCATATTATTAGAGACCCCCTCTTTCTCGCAACAATTCGTTTTAAGAATGTTTAATTGGAGCCTTTAGACTACCAATTTTTTAAGGGATTCATTCACATTTCCCATTTTTTCAATGTTCTATTTTAATGTAAAGTATTTCATGTTACTTTTTATTATGTTGGGGTATGATATATATATAAATCATACTCATATTCTATGTTAATATGATGAGAGACCCTATTTTATCTCATCAATTCATTTGTTGTTGAAGTTTAAGTGACGCCGTTAGGCTGCCGAATTTTTAAGGGAGTCGTCCACCTTTCTCATTTTTCAATGTTCTACTTTCATGTAATTTCATTCAAGATAATTTTTATTATTTTGGGGTATTATCTCTATATATATCATATTTTTATTCTATTTTAATATGATGAGAGACCCTATTTGATCTCATCAATTCATTTTTGTTGATGTTTAAGTGGCGTTGTTAGGCTGCTGAATTTTTAAGGGATTCTTTCACCATTCTCATTTTTCAAAGTTCTACTTTCATGTGAAGTATTTCAAGTTCCTTTTTTTGATGTTTAGGTATGATCTCTATATCTATCATACTGATCTTATATGTTCATATCATTAAATACCCTATTTGATCTCTTTAATTCATTTTGTTGAAGTTTAAGTGACACAGTTAGGCTGCCGAATTTTCATAAGAGAATTATTATTTTTGTCTTCCCTCAATGTTTTTCATTTCATATGTTATTTATTTCAAATTTCATTACCATGTTCTTATATCCATTATATTATGTCCCTCTACCATTATTTGGATCATTTATGAGTGGGTGACCTATGTCCCCTCTCTTTTCAATGTTTTATAAAATCCTGATTCATAGCCATTATACTGCAGAATATCCATCTCAAATGTCTCTCTCTTTTTCTCAAATTATTTTATTTTATTAAGTGAATACTCAAAGCTCTTCCTTATACAGGGGTATTCACATATATCCCAAAAAAATTTATTATAAATTCTTGGATTTACATACATGAGACCCGCTTTACTTTTCCGTGGGTTTAAAGTGACAAAAAGATCATGACTTTAATGATGTTTTTAAAACGTTATGATTATGAAATGAAACCAATTTCATTAATGATATATGGGTTGTTTATGAAATGATTGATGATGATATATGTGGCTCACATGATAATAAATAAAAATTAAGGTATCGCACTGATAGCTCTCCAATGCATTGGGTAAAGACTTAATCTCTATAGATGACCATTTTTAATGACGCATTGGTGAATAACCTTGGTAATTTTTAATGACACCTTGGGGATGGACCCAGGTGAAACATAAATGATTGTCAATGTTAAATTTTTTAGCAACTTGTTCAACTTATGAAATACATTATTTTTATTATGATATGCCTCATGATTTCTTTCACATGCCTTAACGTTCTTTTCATGACATTGTTGATGTATCTCATGTTCACATGTTAAATGTTTCTCTTGTTTCCCTTACTGGGCCTTCTTCTCACCCTTTCTTTTGATGTATGTCCCCATGTTATGAGATGTAGTAATTAACCTAGGATTAACATAAGGAGAAGCCTTTCAAGTGTTTAAAAGGATGTTTTATGTTTTCATGTTTTATGTTCCTGGTTTCCAAGACACTAAACCTTAAAGATCCTTGGTTTTGTAAAATGTAATGAAAAGTTTTGTTATAAAAAGACAGGATGCTATATAGATGATCTCAAGTATGTGATTTCCAAGGTATACATGTTGAAAATCATTTTTTGGAGGGGATTCTATGATATGTGAATAACCTTATAAAACTATAATTATGATTGTTTTTTTATTGTAAAATAAATTTCTTATCATTATTTACCAACATAGATCACACGTTTGATACTACCAATGACCAATCCCAAAGGTCACATGGTTCATGTCATGTGATAAAAAAAGAAAAATATGTGATTTCCCTTCTTATGAGAGTTTTGGAGAATCACCAGGCTCTCAAGGTGTCATATTATTGAAAGATCACCAAGTGTGTCTAAGATGATATTGGTTTTGAATTGGTTACAATGCTCTTAGAAAACCAAACATTCTCTTTTAATGCCCTCTACTCCATAAAGAGGGTAATTTTGGTTGAATTTAATTCAACCCGAAAAAAATGGAATGTGAACCAGGATTCATAATTACCAAAATATTGTATAAAAATGGAGTGTAATGATGATACATAACCATTTTTGAAAAAAAAGCCCACTATATTAGTCTGGAATTTGGAAAACCATATTTGGGTCAAACTTTGAAAACTTTCAAAACATAGAAAATTTCATTTATATTCAATCAAATCCTTTTCAAACATTGGTCGATGATGGTATTCTATCCATAGAAGCATGATAACAAACTTTTATGGGTACCCATAAAATGTAAATGATGACAAGGATACATATAAGTGTTATATGAAATTTGGATTAGTGTGTTGGAATGATCGAATAGATTCAAACACTCCTGGGATTATGAAACCATGTCTTACAAAAAAAATGGTGTATATGTATAGGTATTGAATTATCAAACCCATTTTATGTTGAGAACTATATCAACATTGTTAAGAGGGATGGATAAACATGACTGTTTCAGTAGATGAATCATTCAAATGTAAGTGTTCAAATGCATATTCCAATGAAATACAATAGTTTTACGTAGTTCATATATGAAAATAAATACATTGTATATGTTTTATGGAGAAGAAATTTTTAAGTAAATATATTGTCATTGGGTATGAAAATATCATTGTATAGTTTATGATTGTGTGATTATGATGCATCTCATTGTCTAACATCACGTGAATGAGATGTTTCACACATTTTAAGTATGTATGGTCTGGACCATAAGTTTAATATCCCATATGAAAATGTTTAGTGTGACAATGTGAAAAACCAAATGTGAATGAGGGCCAAGGATACCCAAATTCCACCCAATAATCTTTGACTAGAAATCCCCCATAAAATTTAAAAACATGATGCTAGGACAGGATCTCCTAATTTATGGATGTGGATTTTGGATCATTTAATAATTTTTTCATCTCATCCATAATATTACACACCACACCAGAAATCCTAAGCCCATGATATTCATTCTTGATGTGGTAATTAAGGAATGGTATGAGTTTTCTATTCATGTGGATGTGCATATTTTGGGAGACACCATGTTTATGAAATTCCATGAATATTCCTGGATATCGTATGGATATATGTCGAGGAATATATGGTTTGGTTCCTAGGTGATTGATATATAAATATTGAATATTGTAAAAATTTGAAATATAGGATTGTCAAAAATTAGTTTTAGGATTTACATGTGAAAATGAAATATCAAATGTTAACCATAGTTAAAACTAAAAGATCTTTTTTATAATAGATCCCTCAGAAAATTATCCCAGGACTATAAGTGGCCATTAGTAAATCACCCTTGATGTTAGGGGGTCCTTATATATATTAAATATATGAAAAATCCAAAATGAATAGAAATTTTTATATGGAATATAGACTTTCAAAAATTGGGATTAAAACATTGGATTTGTGAAATTTTTAATGGTGTATTTCATGGAAAATATATTTGGTTGAAGGACCAAAGTAGTATTTAATTTGTTTCGATAACCAAATAAGAAATGTATGGGAATTTCTACATATCCCATTATGATGGGAACTAACCCAAACATAGTTATAAAACATGGAGAGGTATGATACCATCATTGGTAAGGGCAGTATTCTATTGAGAAATAACTAAGGCATCCCATTGTAATCGTGAGTCATCTCATAGTTAGATATTGGGGTAAAATTTTGTTTAGAATCCCACAAATATCATATGATGTATATAAATATTAAATGGTGTAAAAATCATATGTTTTTAAGAGGTATTGAAATTTTTTATGTGGTAGAGTCACATTTTAATGTTATGTGGTTTGGATGTTATTCAATGCAGTTTAATGTTATAAAACGAGTACTATAGATGACGTTAATAGTTTAAGGTAATAATACTCTAAATTTCTACAAAAAGTTTAATATTATAGTACATGGACTATATGATGGATATTAGTTATTGGTTATATGTCTCATATGAATTTTGGTTGTATGAAATGGATATTTATAGCTGCACTATGTGATAAACCAACATGAATAAGGATATTGTAGGTCTAATTCCAAAAAATGAATTACTAAGGAGAATTGTATATAGTATAACAACATGATTTTTTGTAATGATATAAACAATTAAAATTTATGTTTCATGGACCATGAAGGGTTTCAAGGGGATTAAGTGTTGATAATTTTTTGGCTGGACTAATAAATAAAATATCTAGGCATCATTATGTATCAAATATTTATGGGAATCAAGCGACATGTTTCTCTAGAAACACTACGTAGTGTGGTACCATCACTAGTGGATAAAATATATCAAGTGAGGTAAATGAGTCATGAGGAATCATAAATTTTACATAGTATGAATCACAGTTCAATATATTTCATTTAGGAGTTTAAATCCATGTTTATAGTCATATATTGTATACAATAATGTGGGAATCTCTCAAAGGGAAATGTCTATTGTGGTGAAATGACTGAGGGACAATGATGATCATTTCCATGTGATAGATGTTGGACAAAATATAACCTATTGTGTGGGGGGAACATCAACCCAAATGGATAGGCGGGGAAAGGTATGATTAACACAATGTCAATGTGGACCACACCACACAACACATTCCTAGGGAGATTCCCATAATAATTTTATATTCATGATTATTGTACTATGATTCATAGTTTAAGGTCAAATATCTTAGGTCTCATTGTATGGTTTAATATCAAGATGCTTAGACCATATGTTGGCTATTAGTTTAAGGACATAAAACTCATACAATGGGGTAAGAAAACCCCAAGAGATACATGTTATGTTTCTTCATTAAAACCCTAATGTGAAAAATTTGTAAGGTAGTCCACACACTACATATACATTCCTATGGATTGATTTATATATTCTTATGCAATAATGTTAGTAATAATCCCATATTTTAACATCATGTAACATGAACACGGGCATCATGAATTTCATCATACAGTAGATGAGAGGATGGTCACTTTATGTGAATGAAGAAATATTGAGGATGGTACCATGAATAGTCATCCAAGAATAATTACATGCCATGAAATGTGAAGTAATCAAAATATGCATAGTTCTTGATGGAAATATCCCTACGTTGGTTTGAACTATTCTTATGGAGGTGGAATGTTTGTGGTTGTTGAACACTTATTTGAAATATAGGTGTCATTATGTAAACATTGCGAACAATAATCAATCTGTACATAGTTATTGAAAATGACATGGTATATGATCGATGTTGGGGGAGACGTCCTCTTGGGAAAGAACATTATTAGGCAGTGTAATTTCATACCATATAGCTTGGATGATAATTATTACACATTATAACATCATGAAACTCAATTGTTAGTTGTTATGAAATTTAATGTTATGAAACAAGGATGTTTAGGTTATTGATATAGTCTTGTGTTGCTATGTTGATAATGTGACAGTTAAAAGTTATTTTATAGGAAAAGACCATGTAGTTTTACGTCATTTGGAATGGATATTTAGAAACTTCTAATGCAATGTATTTCTTAAGAAACATAACATTGGTTGGTGGAGTAATTCTATCTGTGTCCATAGTGATCGAAGATTTATGAACTATGGGAATATTATATTTCAATGATATAAGGTCCTTCTTATATGCCATCCATCATTATGGGATGCTTGTTGAGTATCATATTCCTTATAGGATACAACACTGGGTCACCCTAGAGGAAGGAGCTAAAGTGAAACTTCTTATTTAATTTACTAAATATCTTATCATGGTTCCTCATATGATTATAAAAGGAATGGAGACTATTATCTTTTAGGTATTCCACTTCATCTTGATATAATTATGTTATTTTTTTGTAATTTTCTGATCATATATTATTTTTTAATTGATGGAAATTGAATCTAGATGGTTAGGACTATCTAAGATCCTAACACCATGGATTATTTAGTATGCTGGTGGAATATTGAGTCATCATCTGGTAGGCCCGAAGCGTATTGGGGAGCTTGTCTGGCAAACTCATGTTGTTTTGTGCCAAAATATTTTACATAATTCATGGTATGGTCTTGTTGAGTGCATCAATCAGTCTATTTTAATGTGCATGATTGGGAGAATTGAGGATTGACCACATGTTTTACATAGCATAAATATTCATAAACACAACATCCTAGATGTTGGCGGTGTCTTTTTTGAGAATGGAATGAGGGACTCAGAATCGATGGACGATGTGGGAGCTCATTAACATGAAAAAATAATAGGATGTAACTTACATTAGTGGAATCAATTCTTCCCACATGGAGATGAAATATGTGATGCTTAGAATGCACCTGTATTGTTGAGAGATTATTTGTGGGTAGGGCCCCACACATAATGTTCTCATACTAAAAGGGTTAGGAATATTGGGTAGCATGAATGGGCTCTGGTGGTTGGTGAATTTTTTTTGGAAAGAATCTAACAAGCATATAACCTCTTGGTAAACTTAATATAGAAATGGACAATGGTGAGACATAATTAGGCCAACCATCGAATATATTTGGAGATTATCAATCCTTCATGATAATAACTAAAATACGTGGAACTAAATTCATTTAAAACCTATTGTACCTCATTTATTTGGATTGTGTACAACATAATTCCATAAATTCCTCGAAAAATATAGTGTTTTATTGAGATTATACCCATTCTAGTGGGTAAATTGTGCTTCCTAATAATGGATTTTATAATGTTTAGCTCTATCTAAAAGTAGGATGTTTCACTGATGATACCTAATAAAACTGGTTGTTTAATCAATCCAATCATCTATTATGTGGGGGGGAGTCCCCTGACATTGAATCATTGATGACTAGGTTGTTCACATTCTGGTTATCATCATCATCTGTAATGATGTTGGAAAAGACCATCTGATTAGATATGTGAATGAACAGACCATCCTTGATAGGCTCTACAATTGACACAACATGACTAGAAAGGTAATGATCATGACCATTAAATTACCATGTAATTAGAGTCACCTATGTATTATATGAGAAATGATCCATAAACTAGATATATCTCTCTAGAATGGGAATGAGTGCTGACATTATGATGTTGTATTAACCATTGATTTTATTAATTACTAACTCAATGTATCCCATCGCATGAAATCGGGGGACATCAATCATGAGGGATATGTCAATACCAGTAATGTGAGCCTGATACAATGTCTTGTTGTTCTTGAAACTATATAATAATAGTAAAATTTAAGGAAAATACCATGTTTTGATCTTATATAGACTATAACATACCATCCATCCTCATTGTCTTGAGAAGAGTCGGATGTTCTACATGACCTTATGTGACTTCCCCCAAGACACCAAAGGCACAAAATAAATGTTGAAGGGCTACATTAAGAGTATGGAATTATTTTACATTAAATAATAATATGACAACCCCAATAGTCCATACAAAATAAAATATACATGAAACGTGAAACAATGAAATACGACTGAAAAATTCCATTTATATCAAATCTCAAACAAAAATTAACGGCAATAGTGGAAGTCTACACTATCAATGTATACAGTAGAATTCTACAATAATATTTGTACATGAACAAAAATACGACTCAAAGGATCCATAAAGATACATACTACAAATATATTAAATAACCCATGTATCACAAACTACTACTATTAATGTGTCATATATTACCTTTTCTCATGTATTGATAAACTATATCTACAAAAGAAAACAACTTCCAAATAAGGCGTCAGTAATGAATCTCCATATATTTTAACCAAGGACTACCCTACTTACTCTAGTAGGATAAAATATATTTGAAACATTTATATCAAATTATTTTATATAAATAAATTTCTAAAATAGTTTATATAAAGGTATACTGATGTGTTAATGGAACCATTTTCTAAAAAACAAAACAATCAATTGAATGAAACCAACCATTATTCTAAAATTATTTAACAAATTCTATTTTCTCATAACCATTCCATTTACCATATCCATGCATCCCATCATTCCAAAAAACTTGTAACTCCCTATATTTGTGAGTGGTGATTCATCATTTCACTAAGCTATCACCAAATAAACCATTTTTTAGGGGGGGATCCCTAACCCATATACCTCACAATAATAATGGGGGAGACTCCATAACCATATCTGTCTCAAATCTATATAAACACCCAAAACCATTATCCCAAATAAATACCTAAAAACCATTTCTTCCCTATCAATTAAACATTTCATTTTTTGAGAACATTAAGAAAAAACAATTAAAATTCATTTCAATAAAACCAACCCACTTATTGAAAAAATATTGAATGATCCATTTAAAAAATAACTAGAATATCCACAATTTAAAATCCACATATTAAAACCAAGAACCAAAGAACATTAGACCAAAACACCCAATTTCCAGGACTCCACAAACCATCACTCAAGAAGAATTTCAACAGTCACTACACAAAAAATAACCAATCAATCTCTCTGAAAAGAAGTCATTTAATGTTAATCTTTTATATTCCTAATATTATATTCGAGAGTGAATCCACTTACCTTAGGATTTATGATCAAAACAAAGGACATGAAAAAATCCCACTAAACTATGTTAAATATCCAAAAACCCTCCATAGAACTCATACCCTTTAATTATCCAAGACTAGTATAATTATATTTGGAGTCAATTATCTTATAGCATAACATAGTGGATGTATAAATAAAAAAAATAGAGTGATATAGAATTAGATATAAGAAAAAACCCCTTAAGAACTAAAAAGAATGAATCATTACAACACAAATCCAAATTCAAATAACCATGAGAATACTATAGACCACCTATGGATCAGTAAGGGAAGATTACATGACGTTTTGGAAGATATAATACCACATTGGGGACATATATATTGGAAAACATTATTGATAGAGTCTAAAACTTTTGAGATCAACAATTTTAGAATCTCAAATTTAACTTGTGTTGGATTAGTTTTAGAGTTCGGAAAACCGTGTTCTAAAAATGTAAATTATACTACCTAAAGTGTTGAACCTCACACCATTGTCTCAAATTTTATTCAAATATGAACCACTTGTTCCAAATACCACTTTACACGAATCACTGTTTCTACAAGGTTTGAACTTAGTTTGAAAAACCGTGACTAGGCTATGTGCCTTCCATTTACACCATGTCTTATTATTCATGGTTTTTTGTAGGTGTTTAATAGTTATCCCAAATCAAGAACCTATATAAAATCTATCATAAAAACTAAAAAATATTTATAAACTCTCCTAAACATGACCAATGTTCTTTAAATACATAAAAAATATAATGAAAGGGTAAGATTCTTTAATCTGGGGATGCCACATTCTCTTCCACATTGGTATTTCTATCGTCAGAATGAAGGAAACCATCATATTGTGGAAAAAGTTATAAACTTTTTCTAATTAATATCCTTCTCTTGTTCCCATGTCTATTATTAATTTGAACATATTCCCCCAAAACCCAAACATGACCAATGATTGTTTCGACATTAGACATTCCATTTCGTATCCACCACCTTCACCCAGATATATATTAATAAATAATCTCAATCTATTTCAACAAGATCTAATCAAATCACATGGTCAAGATCCGGATGATACTTTCTCAACAGATATATCAGGAACAAATTATGCACCTCTCTTAATTGTGCTGGTAATGGAAACAAATATTCCATCTCACCAATGAATTCCAGATGTTCTAAAGTGACTATGTATATATGGGATTACATTCTATACATCACAAACCAATTATGTCCTTACATTGAAGAGATATTTAATAACACTTGATCACTCACATTGAATGAAAATAATTTTTGACAATGTTTTGCATTAAATTTGTAACGAATCTGAGAAATATATATTCATTTCTTAGACATTTGAATCATATATATTGTTTCTTGTACATGGTTTATCCTGACCTGTGAAGTCTCACTAGTTTCCACAAAATGAAGTAGAGAATGAAAAGGAATCCAATACTAAGAACCAAAATTATTTACATGTGTCAAAGCCATATAGTTATTGTTATACGATAACACCACCATCAGTACATGATGTTCATATGAGCCACCTAAGTCCTTTACAAAATCCCACTACATGTCTTCCAAATATTGTATTGTCTTATAATATTGGTTATCTTTATATGGATGATAGAATGAACTCATTGTAAATTGAGTGCGATAGGAGTTTTTTAGGATATATAGAAATGGGTTTTAATCCTTTAATCACTTTTTGATATGATGAAAACCTGTTTTCTATGACCTTTTATCACTTCCCAGATACAAATTATTGATCGAATATCCAATGTTTTGGATTCATGATTAGGGATACAATGAGTTTACTTTGTGATATGGTCCAACATCACCCATATATCATCTTGTTTTCAAAATGTTATTGGAAGACCTGTCAAAAATTCATATCTATATTATACCACTTAAATAATGTTTCAGGTAATGATTTCAATATACTTACTTGTCACAATTGCTCTTCTTTAACCTGTTAATAGGTTAATCATCTCAAAACTAACTCATACACTTTTCGTCCCATGAAAATCCAAAAATACTATGCTTTAAATGCATTATAAATATTTTGAATTCAATGACTGAAAACTAATAATGTGTTCTGGTAAGACTGAAATGTAGTTCCTAAAAATACATATGTAAAAACATACTATTTCGGAACCATAGCACTAATATCTCATCATGGTTTCATCCCTCAAAGCTCTCCCAACAATTGCGTTTCTAACTCATTACAAAAGATTCTGAATTTGATATATGTGCCTATTTATCAACTATTAATAGATAAGGAACCACCAAAACTAGGAAAATTAATAAAACATCACCTCAGTCTTCAAATTCCAAGTACAATTTGATTAGGACTGATGTAAATGGAAAATCATCCAATTCATATTTTATCAACTAAGAATATTAAATTCTACAAAATGATTTTCCTACCGAATTCCCTTTTCTGAGTGTATAAATCAAGTCAAAGTCAATCATTTGAAGATACTATAACCATCATCTTTTTCTAATGATCAAATACCATTTTGATAATATGTGTTTCCACAACTCATGACGCTTACTAATACATTTCCCACCAAAGTGTTAATTATAAAAATTATTCAAATCATGGAGTGAAGTAGCTATCATTATATCGTGCACCGGGTACTTATTTTCATGAACTCCTAAATTCTGGGATCCATATGTTACAACATGATCTCCTTGATTTAATACAAACCCCAACCCTTATCCCAAATCATCTCAATACACCACATACCCTTGTCATAATTCCCTAAAAATCAACGTTAGTGTGGATTTAAGGCATATATTATGTTCTTGAAAAGACATATAGAATTATACATTCCATTGGCATGGATCAATATTCTTTTTAAAATATTTCATAACTAAATCTAGTTTTGAGAAATCGTGAACAATTTGTCAATAATATTCTCCTATAATAAGGAATCTTTTTGTCTCAAACACATTCTATGGTGGTTTCCAGGAGATACCAGCCTCTATAATTTCAGGATCCAAAAAAATCCATTCTGAAATTACATTTCTATGAAATCATGCATCTTAAATACAAAGAAAATAAATTGATTATATTTCATACAAACAATGATCCCTCATCTTTCCCAACATTGTAGCCATGGGGTTGTCTTTCTCATACCTTGTCCTTCAATTTACTAATATGAAATACATATAAACCATCATAAAAGAATTTAAATACCTATAAAATATCTAATTCATAAACTCCATAAATTCTATTTCAATATTATTAAGTCTAAAAGGAATGATAACATACTAATAATGGTCATACGTTCTTTAGAAATGGGTTTTTAGAATATCCGTTTTACAAACACACAATTCATGATACTCTGATCACAAGTCATTTTTAGAAAACTAATGACCTCCCATAGTTGATTGAGAAAATCTTCAATTCTAGGAATTGGATTCCATTTCTTTATCATAAAATTTTCACGAATAATAAAACATACACAATGATAAAGTGTTACATATCCCTTCTTGATTAAAAATCAATGCCATTTATAATTACATAATTATTAAAATGAAACTTATTCTTTACAACACATCCAACTGATCACTCAATTAATATAATTTAGTTTGTTTCATCCTATAATATGGAATTGAATTAGGACTCATCCACAAAAGGATCATAGTCGTTAAATCCACTTCCCTTATAGGTTATAATATAGAGATGTTATTAGAAAAACATATAAAAATTGATCAACCAAAACTGGAAAACTATTACTATTGTTCTCATACATCAATGACAAGGTCAAAGAAACCTACTAGTATGACATCATTCCAACTGCTAGTGATAAACATCTCACTGCACCATCCTTTAAACTTTTTCCTCCTTAAAATAGATGGTTTGTCACATCTTCATTTGTGAAACTGATCAGTAAGTTATAACAGTCAATGTGACCCTTAAACATTTTCAAACAATCAATACCTTGGATTATATAAAATATATCTATATCAGGCATTAAGATATACCTTTTCATCTCAGAACCATGAATGATTATAGAACATGAGATGCACACAAAATAATTACATTCACTTTTACCAAGAAGGATTTGATGATGAATCAATGACATCATCATCAAATGCATGAAGCTCATCAAATCAAAAAACACATGATTAAATAATGGAAAGGATTCAACCATATCAACAAACACAAGAATTAGGGCATAATTTATATGAATCATAGCTCACACTATCGAAAATCCTAGACAATCATCCACAATAAGCTGCTTCACTCTAGATAGTGAATTTATCGTAACACATTGACCCTTTGTCTCATATTAAATTTGCACAACCTAAGGAGCCATTGTATTCCTTGAATAACCAAATATAGAGTTGTCCTATTGATGAGATGGTTACTAATTCCCTCATCTTGTAAATGCATACAAGGCTTGAAATACCTGATATGTATCCCAAACACCTGATGCTGGAGTTCTGGGACAATATCAATGAATACGTCACATATTTTTTCTGTTGTGGAATTCCATTGATGGTGTCATACATTCTCTCTTCATGTGATCAAAGGAACATCATAGGAGGCATTCTGATTTCTTCATGGATCTCATTGTATTATTCATTGATTGAGTCATTTTGTTTTGAATCACGATCAAACTAAAATATGGAGTTCATATTCCACATGATCCTAGAATTAGAGTTCCCAATGCTTCCCATGGGTGTCAACATACATCTGCCTCTCATCACTCCAGATAGGTCTTATTCAACCACCATTGAACTATTGACTATTTGTGTATATTTTCTAATGCATATCACATAAACAGTTGTGTGAATCTCCATCATCAAACAAAATTAAATGATATTGGACTTTAAGGACGTACTAATAGAATACTTAGGTGAAAATTGAAATAAATTACTGAATTTAGGCAAATATTTTTTGAAAAACAAATGATATTCATACTTAATGGTGAATAATTCCTTTGTTTATTGAATTTTGAACGTGTGGGGATAGAATTTTTTATTGATCAATCCATCAAAATCCCCTTATCTAAGGATATGATCATGTTTAGCCTAAACAAATAGGTCCCACCACTGCCTTGAAATATCCTCCAGTATATATGTATGTAGCCTAACATTTCACTCTACTATTATGTTGATGAAATCAATGATAAAATTCCTAATATTAACCCACAAATATTCATTTTATAGTTATGAATCACCTCAAAATGGGTGGATACTTCTTCTTGAACAATATGGAATGATACAATTTTCGTGGATGATTCCTTTGGTTCACTATGTTAACAAACTGAAATTCTTGGATGATACTATGAACTTACTATTGGTTCACATGTGGCTGAGGTGATACCACATTTTTTATAGCATCATCCATCTAGTTTTTACGCTTACTAACTGTTTTCATATTCTAATCACATCACATCATCATAATTCTCATTCATTATTAATTAAAGTGTTAATATTTTTAAAATCAAACTCTATGTTCTATCATATCATTTCATTACAAAATAAATATCATTAGTATTTAAAAATATATTTAAAAACCATACATTCCTTTAATATCATACAAATTTCAAAATACCACAACAATGCTATTTTTCAAAATCTTACATTTGAAAAAAAACATTATCAATTTCTGAAAACAAAAAAAAATTCACCACATCATAAATTATTACTAAAAATGAAATAGGTACTCATAGTGGGATGACATTCCCATCATTCATGTCATTGTAATATCATTGGATAAACCCGTGAAAATGAAATTCCTAATACAATATGTTTCTCCAAAACATATATGTACCCATCTCTGTGATAACTTGATGGTCACCTTTTAATGGTGATCTATTTTTTATACTCGACATTTAATTTTCCGATAATCCTTATAGCAAACAAACCTTTTATTACATTACTGTTACATAATTTTGAAGATAATCAACATAATAGTATTACACATAGAGGATCCAACAATTTAGTTTTTTGGGAAAACTAGGGCCATACAAAGAAATTACAACATCAAGCATAAACATTCATTTAATTTCTTCTTCATTAGCTTCTTATTGGCACTTGTCCACTCCTTAGTACATGTTGAAACCTGAGGATATACAGAAAAATGGGTGGTCTAAAAGCCCATTAAGGGGATAGATATGAATAATATAACAAGGGGTGAGCATTATCATGACATACGCAAAAGTTCATGAACATTAGAGGAGCATAATTAATAGACTTGAAATGTGGCAATGTATAAAAATAAAACATCATGTCTTAGTGGTTAACTACCACACATACATGTGAACCAAGCTAGAATATTTTTCACACATCATTTCACATTTACTCATGAGATTCATCACTTTACATAATGCATTGGAGCACTGTATAATTCTGGGTTCACCTGTCACATTGAAACATTCATATTGTGCTATATAATTTACTGCGCCCCCATCACATCATAACATTATAATTAACATGCATGCCACATAGAACATATATAAATAATGAACATAACTAACCCATGGAAATTAATGGGTTTTATCTAATAAGGACACATTTATAAACATTGGGTTCCCAAAACAAATTGGGAATAACATACATGATAAAATAACCGTCCACTTTGAGTGAGAAGTAAAATGGGTTTTCATAAAAGAAGAGTTCGTTTGGAAAACATTTCGTTGGACATAAAAACCAGTGATAAACATGTATATCTCTAAAAAGTATAGACAATGATGATAACATTATCTATAAGTAGTAACCATATCAAAATAGAGTGAAAGGGGGGAGAACCCAAAGGAAGAAAATTGGGTTCGATATTTCCCCTTACCGTGTATCTGAAGGATTCCGTCTCATTAATGTCTTGTATAATGAAATTATATTCATTAGTTAGAAATTATGAATCTTTTGTACATTAATATTGTTTATTACGGTTTCATGAAGTGATTTTTTGTTCATTTTGATGAGTTATAGAGTTTAAAAACATTATTTGGGAATGATTTTTTTTTGTTTTCTTGACTGGTTCACTTTTATTTTTAAATAGATGTTCAGGTAGAACATAGCTAAACATAAATAACTGATATAACATGTTATTAATGATATTATAGGATTTTTAATTATATTATAATGAATTATATTAAATCCATGTGGATGAATCATTAGATAAAAAATAAATGATGGTTATTTGGGTCAATTTGGGCGGTTTTTGGATCAAAACGAACTTGTTTTAACTTATCACTTAGTAATATTGTCATAAGTTAGTTACATAACTTTAAATAGTAAATAATACATATAAAATATTCTAGCTTAACAATAAAAATGGTTTCATTACCAGATCTGAAGGTAGAAATGGAGGAAGAAAACATGTAGTTCTTGAAGGTTATAATTAACACCTCACAAACAACATTCTCTTTAATATAATAAAAGGAATACGGAAAGGGGGCTGGATTATAAAAAATCCCATTGTCATCATAAAATTCCAGTAGATTTATAATAATGGATTTAAAATAAAATTCATATGAAGATAAGTGGGGATATATCAATAAATTAACTTGAACATGAAACAAAAATAAATGAGAAGAGGGAGAGAAATTACCTCTTAAATCCTCTTCTTGATATCCTCCTTAAAAAAGTTAGGCATGGTATTTTCAATGATACCAGAATCTCTTGGACGTGGTAGAGGGGCTAGGGAAGGTTTTTGGGAAGAGTTTAGAGAAGTATTGAAGCTTGGGAGGTGTGAGATAATGAGGGTGTTCTGGGTGGCTTTTATAGTTGGGGAGAGAGGGGTTTCCTAAATATAAAAATAATTAGTTTATTAATTTCCACTAAGGCAAAGAATAATGATTCTTGAATGACTAATAATATTAAATAAAGCATGTGAGTTCGATATTTGGGTTCTTACATCACTTGTGATGTCATGAATATTGGGTTTTAATTATAATGTATTTATACGGTAACTTAATGTATTTTACTACTAACAATAAATTCAAGTATTTCCGAAAAATCCAAAAATTTTACCCCAACCATTTTTTGAATCTTACAATCCAAAAATTATCTCCATTATTCAAAAATAATTTTCTAAATATTATTAATTTAATATTTAATTATAAACATAATTTACTTAAAAAATATTTTTTAAAATTAAAACTGATTTTATAGTGCTTTTAAAAATTATGTAGGGGAATATAAAATTACATAAAAACTATAATAAATTTATTTGATAATTAATGAATAAAATTTAAGAAAAGTACATTTTCTTTTTAATTAATTAATTAATTAGAATTATTTATTTATGAATTACAATATACCAAAACATTTACTAAGGTCAAATTGTCACATTCTAAGATGTCTAAATTTTATTTAATTATTCATGGGTAAGTTTACTCTTATGTTGGATGTTTTACTATTCATAAGGGTCATAATACTATTCATAAGGGTAGGTTAATATGCACAAGTGTGCGTCATAATTCACCAAAATTATTTTTTGTTTTATTAGACTACAAATATAATCTTGAACACAACCATGTATGTCGTATTTTCAAAATTCCAAACACAGAAGTAACAAAATTATGTTTAAAGGTCACTCATCACTTATGTTGTGTTTTCTTGTTATTTTATTACATAATTATAAGAAGAGAATTTCCTTTTAAAAGCATTGGGACATTACATTCTTCCCCCTTAATAAATTTCGACCCTGAAATTTCACTTTACACAAACAGGTGAGGGTGTTTCTCCTTCATATCCTCTTCTGGTTCCAATGATGCTTCCTCAAACTTATGGTTCACCCAAACACTTTGACAAGATGGGTTGTCTTGTGGCGTAGAACATTATCTCTCTGATCTAGAATCATTACTGGATGCACCTCATATGAGAGATCATCTTCCAACTACACCACCTCTAAGTTTAGTACATGCGAGGGGTCTGGTATGTACTTCCTCAGTAGTGATACATGAAACACATCATGATGTTGAGCCATATTCGGTGGAATTTTAATACGATAGGCCACGACCTCTATGCAGTCAAGGATTTCAAAGGGCCCAATATAACTTGTTCTTAGCATCCCTTTCTTCCTGAATTGCATGACTCTCTTCCATGGAGATATTCGAAGGAAGACTTTATCTCCAATATCGAAATCCAAGTCACTTCGATGGTTGTCAGCAAAGATCCTTTACCGGATTTGAGTAGCTTTGATGTGTTTCTCGATGACTGGAACCTTCTATGTCATCTCTTGAACTTGATCGGGTACAAGTAGCATCCTTTTTCCAACTTCATCCCAACCGTTTGGAATTATACATCACTTTCCATATAGAGCTTCATATGGAGCCATCTGGATAACCATGTGGAATCTATTATTGTATGAGAACTCAACCAATGGGATATACTGATCCCAACCACATTTGAATTTGAGAGAGAAGGCTCTTAGCACATCTTCAATCATCTAAACAGTCCTTTCATACTGGCCATCAGTTTGGGTGTGATAGGCCATGCTGAAATTTAATTTATTACTCAAAGCATGTTGAAGGATTTTCCAGAATATTGATGTGAACCATGGATCACAGTCAGATACAATTGAGAGTGGAACACCGTCCAGTCTCACCACTTCCTTCGCATATATCATTGCATGTTGATCAAGTGGGAGTTCTTCACGAATAGTAATAAAATGGGTAGTCTTGGTGAGTCGGTCAACCACAACCCATATATCATTATTTCCCTTTTACATATTCAGAATACCTGTGACAAAGCCCAAAGTAACAATTTCCCATTTCCTCATGGGTATAGGCAATGGACGCATCATACCTTAGGACTTTTTTCAATCTGCTTTAACTTGCTGACATACAAAGAACCATGATATATATTCTGCAATATCCTACCTCACGTTATCCCACCAGAAGTGTTCTCGAAGATCACGGTACATCTTGGTACTCCCAGGATTGATAGGGAAAGTTGAGCTATGTGCAGTGTCCAATAGCTCCTTTTTTCCCAGGTGATAAAGGCACACAAAGCCACGTTCCAAACCGACTCACACCATCATCATCGATATGGAACTCTTGCAGCTTCCCTTCCTTTACTGAATTCACACACTTTTTTATCTCTAAATCATCCATTTGTGCTTCCATAATCCTCTCATTTATGGATGGTTGCACAATCATTTGGGAAAGGTATGATTTATCACCTTCCCATATGATTTCCTAATCCATTATTTGCATATCCAGGAAGATAGGGCCTTTCTCAATCCGTAACATGGATAGAGTAGTAGGTTCTTTTCTCCATAGAGCATCAACTACCTTGTTCGCCTTTCTAGGATGATAATGATTAGAGAAATCATATTCCTTTATTAGCTCTAACCATCTCCTTCGAGGTATGTTGATCTCCTTTTGTGTGAATATATACTTTAGGCTCTTGTGGTTGGTGTATATGTTACACTTCTCGCCATAATGGTAGTGGCGCCAGATTTTCAATGCAAAAAATCACAGCTACCAACTCTAGATCATGCATTGGGTAGTTCTGCTCATGGATCATCAACTATCGTGAGGAGTATGCTATCACATTTTCATTTTTCATGAGTACAGAGCCCAAGCCTTTCTTTGAATAAATCACTGTATATCACAAAACTTTCTCCACTCTTCGTTAGTGTGAGTAGAGGTGTAGTGATCAGCCGTCTCTTATGCTCCTTGAAGCATCCCTCAGATTATTCCATCCAGACATACATTACCCCGTTCCATGTTAACATAGGTAGCGAGCTTGAAAATTTTGGGTTGTTTCTCACAAAACATCGGTAGTACCAACCTAATCCCCGAAAACTACGGATTTATATGACACTATAGGGAATGTGCCATTCCTCAATCGCCTTTGACTTTGATGGATCCATATAAATTCACTCACTTGTGATCACATGTCCCAATAATGTGACTTGCTTCATCCAAAAGTCACACTTTCTGACCTTGATGTACAACTTCTCCTTTCTCAATGTCGCCAACACAAGTATTAGATGTTCATAATGTTCCACCTTGATCTTGTAGTAGATGAGAATATCATAAATAAACACTACAGAAAATTTGTCGAGGTAATGTCTAAAGACTCTATTCATAAAATCCACGAAGATTGAAGGGGAATTAGTAATTCTGAAGGGCATAACCAAAAACTCATAATGCCCATACCTTGTTCGGAAGGAAGTCTTGTAAATATCTTCCTTCTTCACCTTTACCTGATGATATCCAGAACAAAGATCCACCTTTGAGATGTGTTGATCTCCTCTTAAATAATCGAACAAGTCTTCAATACTAGGGAGAGGATACTTTTCCTTTATGGTGATCTATTTGAGTTCCCGATAATCGATACACAACAACATTGTTCCATCCTTCTTCTTCACAAAGAGCATTGGCGTACCCCAATGTATTGCACTAGGGTGTATGAGCCCTTTGACAAGATGATCTTGCAGCTACTTATTTAACTCCTCCATTTCGATAGGAGCCATCCTATAGGGACACTTTGAGATAGTAGTAGCTCCTGGTATGAGATCAATTGAGAACTCAACCTCACGATCTGGTGGAATTCCAGGTAACTCATCAGGAAATACATCATTGTATTCCCTCATGATGGGCATTTTCTCAAGGCTGGCACTTTCCTTCAACTCAACCATTTGGGTGAGGTATGCTACTTCATTGGGAATCATCACCCACAATATTGAATAATTTTTAAAGGGAGATTCATGAACATCCTTGAATTTGTAGTGTATCATGGGATGGTTGGGAATATGAAAAGATATTTCTTTTTCCTGATAGTTGATATGTGCTCTATATAATGATATCCAATCCATTCCCATTATAGCATCGAGTTCCACCAAAGGATGTATTCCATGATTTTCCGGAAGAATCATCCCACACACGCCAACAGGAGAAGATTCAAATACTTGGGTTGCAATTATTGCACCACATGGTGTTTTTACAGATATCTCTACTTCAAGTTTTCGGGGCTTCGATTCTATAGTTCTAGAAAACTTACAAGATACAAAGGAATGCGTAGAACCAGAATCTAATAACACTTTTTCCATTATTGATAGAATAAGAGGTGTACCTTGTATGACTTAATTATCATGCTCCACCTCCGCAGTAGTTATGGCATAAGCATTTCCATGTTACTTTGGCATTGGTGGTTGCTGATGATGATTACCCTCAAGAACTCGAGGTTTTGTGCACTGGTTTGCATAGTTCCCTATCTCCCTACAGTTGTATAATTGAATCATGAGTGGTTCTATCCTTTCATCGACAACATTCTCCGTACTTTTCATGTCTTTTCGACACTCTTGGGCATGGTGTCTTTCTTTCCCACACTTGAAGCATTTCCCCGTCCCTTTGAGGCAGTTCCTATGGTGTAACTTCCCACATTTTTGGCATGTTGGTCGTTGTGTTTTATTCCCACCTTAAACATTATATCCACCGGATTGAAAATACGTCTTTTTTTTCTTATCCCCATATCCATGGGACCATTCTCTAAACTCCATCTCCACTTTGAGAGCACGTCGAACAACATCTTCATAACTCCCAAAGTCTCGAATTGCAAGATCATTTTGAAGGTGTGGTTTTAATCCTCTAAAGAATCTATCATTTTTTCAATCATTGTTGATAACTAAACCCGAATCATACCTTGAAAGACCTGTGAAATTTGCTTCGTAGGGTGTGACAGATTCTCATTATTGTTGCCCGAGCTCTATGAATTCTCTCTCCATCTTCGTGTGAAGAGTTCATGGGTAGTACTTATTAAGAAACATTATCGTAAAGCCTTCCCATTCCATCTCTTAAATTTCCTCCCTTGGCTTTCTATTCTAAATCAAATCAAACCATTGATCGGCTTCTCTATCTGGAAGATAAATGGATAGGGTCACCTTCCCCATCTCAGAACAGTGGCGAACAGATATGATCCTCTCCATGGATTTGACCCACTATTCTGCAACTAGTTTATCAGAAGTTCCCCTAAATGTCGGTGGTCGTTTCTGCATAAAACATTCGATAGCCAGTTCATCCCTCTTTGTTGAAGGAGGACGTTCCCCATTATTATGGTTATTGTTCACAAACTGAAATAATTGGGTAAGCATCACCATGATGTTCTGAACTCCACCCCTCAATCATTGGGGTTGTTGTTCAGGTAATCATTGCATTGGCCCTCACAAGAGTTGTTGCCCTGATTTCTCCTGGTTCCCACCATTTTATAAAATATAAAAGGTTATAACTATTCATATGTAAACAATTCCTTAATAACATATTCATTTAAACATTTTTTACAAAAATAATTACATATGGGAACCCTATGTAAATATTCTTGTGTGCATATTTGTACTTATTCTCATGTTATGGTATTCTCTAGGGTTCACTAATCCTAAATGGCAAATTAACTAAACATTTCCTTTTTTACCATATATATCCACCATACCTTTTATTACAATACTATTACATTATTTTTAAGATAAAAAACATAATAGTATTACACATTGAGGATCCGATGGTTTAGGGTCTTGGGAAAACTAGGACCATACATAGTAATTACAACATCAAGCATAAACATTCATTTAATTTCATCTCCTCTTGATTCTTATTGGAACATGTCCACTCCATAGTTCATGTAGCTACCTGAGGATATAGATTAAAAGGGGTGATATAAAATCCCATTAAGAGGATAGATTATATGAATATAGCATTGGTTGAGCATAATCATGACATAGGCAAAAGATCATGAACAAGAGAGGAGCCTAATTAAAAGACTTGAAATGTGGCAATGCAAAAAATGAAACATCATGTCTTAATGGTTAACTACCACACATACTTGTGAACCAAGCTAGAATCTTTTTCATACATCATTTCACATTTATCCAATGCATTGGAGCGCTGTATAATTCTGGGCGCACACATCACATTGAAACATTCATATTGCGCTATATAATTCAGGGCGCACAAGTCACATCATAACATTATCATTTACATGCATTCCACATAGAACATATATAAATAATGAACATAACTAAACCATGGAAAGGGATGGGTTTCATCACATAATAACACATTCATAAACCATGGGTTCCCAAAACAAATGGGTAATAACATACATGATACACGATTCGTCCACTTTGAGTGAGAAGTAAAAGGGGTGTTCTTAAAAGAAGATTTCTTTTGGAAAAAAAATTTTGGACATAAAAACCAGTGATATAAATTTATATCCCATAAAAGTAAATAATATGGTGAATTCATGATCTTTATGGAGTTACTGTATCAAAATGAAGTGAAAGTGGGAGAACCCGATGGAAGAAAATAGGGTTCGAGATTTCCCCTTACCTTGTATCTGAATGCTTCCTTCTCTTTAATGTCCTATATAATGACATGATATTCATTAATTAGAAATCCAGTACCTTATGTACATTAATATGGTTTATTATGCTTTCATTAAGTTATTTTGTGTGCCTTTGGATGAGTTATAGAGTTTAAAAACATTATTCGAGAATGATTGTTTTTTTTGTTTTCTTGAGTAGTTCACTTGTATTCTTAAATAGATGTTCAGGTAGAACATGGGTAAACATCCAAAACAGATATTACATGTTATTAATTATATTGAAGGAGTTTTAATGATCTTATAGATAAATATATTAGATCTATGTGGATGAATCATTATATAAGAGTTAAATGATGGTTATTGGGGTCAATTTGTTTGGTTTTTCGATCAAAACGAACTTGTTTTAACTTATCACTTAGCAATATGGTCATAAGTTTGTTCCAGAACCATAAATAAGAAATAATACATATAAAAGAATATTTTTAAACCATAAAAATGGTTTCATGACTAGATATCAATGGTGAAATGGACGAAGAAAGCATGTCGTTCATGAAGATGATAAATTAACACCTCACGAACAACGTTCTCTATATTTAAATAAAAAGAATAGGGAAAAGGGATTGGATGATATAATAGCCCATTAGCATCATAAAATTATATTAAATGTATAATACTATACTTACAATACAATTCAGATGATGATAGGTGGGTAGAGATCAAGAAATGAACTTGATCATGAAAGAAAAATAAAGGAGAAGAGGGAGAGAAATTACCTCTTAAATCATCCTCTTGAGATTCTCCTTATGAAAGATAGGCTTGGTATTTTGATGATACCAGAATCCCTCAGACGTGGGAGAGGGGCTAGGGAAGGTGTTTTGGCAGAGTTTAGAGAAGTCTTGAAGTTTGAGAGGTGTGAGGAAATGAGGGTGTGAAGGGTGGATTTTATACTGGAGTGGAGAGGGGATTCCTTAATATAAAATTCATTAGTTTATTAATTTCCCCTAAGACAAAGAATATAGAGTCTTGAATGACTAATAATATTAAATAAGTCATGTGAGTTCGAGATTTTGGTGCTTACATCACTTGTGATGTCAAGAATAGTGGGTTTTAATTATAATGTATTTATACGGTAAATTATTTATTTTACCATTCACCTAAAATTCAAGTATTTCATAAAAATCCAAAAAATATACCCCTACCATTTATATACGTGTAAAATCCAAAAATGAAGTATATTTTTCAAATAAAATTGTATGAATATTATTAATTTAATAATTAATTAAATTCATATTTTACTTAAAAAACAATTTTTAAAATCAAAACTGATTTGATAGTGCTTTCAAAAATTACGAAGGGTCTTATAAAATTATCTAAAAACTATAAGACATTGATTTTATAATTAATGAACACATTTTATGAAAATTAAATTTTATTTTAAATTAATAAATTATAATTAATTATTTATGACTTACAAAATACCAAAATGATTACTAAGGTCAAATTGTTTCATTCTACGATGTCTTAATATTATTTAATTATTTATGGGTAAGGTTAATGTTATGTAGGATGTTTTACTATTCATAAGGGTCATATTACTATTCATAACGGTAGGTTACTATTCATAAGGTTACATTACTATTCACCAAAATTTATTATTTTTTATTAGACTCCAAATATCATCTTGAACACAACTATGTTTGTCAGATTTTCAAGATTCCAAACACAGAAGTGACAAATATATGTTTAATGGTCACATATCACTTATGTTTTTTTAAGGTTATTTTATTATATAATTATAAGAAGAGAATTTCCATTGTAAAATTTGGGTCGTTAGAATCCTACTCCTTTCTACCAACCCAAAAAAAAAGAATAGACCAATAAAATATCAAATCCATGACCTGAAGGACTAATGATTACATGTTCAAAAATTGAAGGACAAAGCTATTACCAATTCCCTTAAACAGGCTTTTTTTAATGAACAAACTGATACCACTTGCAACATTCTTCCCCTTTGTGTTTTCCTGAATCAATGCAGAAGAGCTACTTTTTCATAACCAACATCCATAATACCCCAAAATCACGAAATAAATGTTGAATGGTTTTAATACATATACAATATACGTTTCACATAAAGAAAACGCAAAAACCCAAACATTACACAACAAAATAAATACAATATGATGTCTAAAAAAATTAAACAGAAATTAAAATTTTAATTTATGAAGTACCTAACTGAAACCATGTTCTGTAGTGGAATTATACACTATAAAAGTACACAATATAATACAATATGACTAAAATTATTAAAAAAATAACTACGACTACAAGGAAAAAGTTTTACCATTCCTCAAATCCACCTAACATAACATGTATAATGAAATACCATAAAATGTGTGTGATACATTACCTATTTACATGTATCGATAAACAACATCTGTGAAAGAACCAAAGATCCAATGTTGTGGTGTGTAATGAAACTCAATAGTTTTTTCCCCAATCACATCACCACATATGTAAATGGGATAAAATAGTTTAGGAATATTTATATAAATATAGTTTATATAAAATAATTTTTAAATACATTATATCAAAGAATAAATAAGATACAATCTAACCTTTTTCCATAAACCATATTAAGTACCCTGTAACAAAACCAAATGATGTTCTTAATAATTTCACTAATTCTATTTTTGCATAAACATTACATTTCAATTATCCACACATCAAACCACATACGAAAACATAGAATCCATATACTCATGAATGGTGAGTCATCCTTTGACTAATCCTTCACCTAGTGAACAATATTGATGAGGGGATCCCTGAACCTTATCCATCACAGTAATTATGGTGGAGACCACATACCCTTATCTATATTCAATTCACATGTACATACACAACCAATATTCAAAACCAATTCCAAAATAACAATTTCATCCATTTAAATTAAACCATTATTTTTTTGAACTCCTATCACCAAGCAAAATCAATTCAATCGTTTATATTCATTCAATATAAAATTAGTTTTAGTGATTTTTTATTAATCCATTTTCCAGTAATCTATAAAATTAACATTTTGAAATGATTGTTTTAAAAACCATAACCCGGGCATGTTCTACAAAGAAACGAAATTTTAATTTTAGCATACCATCGCTCAAGAGTATTTTCTGCAATAAATTCCTAGATAAAAGACACTCAATTTCAAAAAAAATATTTTATTTCAAATAAAGTCTTCATATTCTAGATATAGTAGTTTAATGCGAAGCCACATAACTTGAGGATTGTGATGGAAATGGTGAACAACCTGAAAAATGTCCTCTAAATATGATTAAAATTATATGTACCCAATATAGATCACATCCAATATCCCAATCCAAGAAAACTATTATCTTATTTGGGATCAAGTATAATAGTTCTAACTATATTGGATGTAAATCTATGAAACTAATATTGATATATATTCATATCTTAGAAAAAATCATCAAGAACTACTAAGAACAGAGACTTACTACAAAAATCTAGATTCAAATCACTATGTGAAGCCAATGGATTGCCTCTAGATTAGTGTTATAATATTTCATTGAATTTGGGAAGATAATACCAGTTTAATAGATTTATAGGAGGAATAATTATAGAGATATAGATTAAAATGTGTGCTATTCGCTGTTTTAGAAATAAACATTTATCCCATAGAAGGATAGAAAAACGGTTAGTAAGATCATTCACCAACTATTACTAAGCTACTTAATCAAGGGTTGAACCTCACATGGTTAGGTCACATGGTCTGTAAACCATCCACAAAAAATTACAATGACCATTATCCAATAAATCATTGTTTTTCATATCCTTTTGTATAGTTTGGACAATCCATGAATAGCATGCATGCCTATGATTTATCCCTCTTCTCATTTTGTATAGTTTCATGTATGTGTTTCATTGTTTTCCAAAATAGTTCAGATATATAAAAATCCCCCAAAAAATTATAAATCATTTAAATGACCTACCATGATTCAATCATATACATTACACACCTAAAAATAATTAATAAATGGTTATATACATGAAACCCGGGGAACAACAATGAATATCCCTAGCCAACATCGTTGAGATTCGTATCATAGATCCTTCTATCGATTAGTATGTGGGAGGCACCATTAGAATACATAATCCACTGTATAACAGACTTATCCACTATAGGGATATCCCCATCCAAGAATTCAACATCCATAACTAATTCTTTAGGATCATGGTGAGTGGGTTGAATGATGGCCAACACCACTTTTCTATATTTTAGTAAGACAAAACTAATATAAAACTTCTAGTGAATCACCACAAAATTTTCAATGTACCACATAAGCATCAAGAGATTTGTGATATACATCATTAGTTATAAAAGGTACACTAATTGTATCTCAAGATGTTGATGTTTGTTTCATAATATTTTCATTGTGAAAAACAGTGTGATATATCTCTTCTTGATATGAGAGAATCTATACTTTGTGTTGAGAGGCATACAATTGATATAGTTTAAAATATTCCCTCTACATTCATAGTTATTTTTAGAAATAATGGTGTTGAGGGACTATTCTATGGTGTTCACAGAGTCTTCCATATGCATGTTAGATATGGATGGCATTAGAACTAGAGGTTGTAGAAGATATCGAATACTTTCTCTAAAATAAGACTTGAAAATATTATTACCATTAGTATAATTTTTTTTCATGACCCCATAAAAGGAAATACATAATATTTCTAGTTTCACAATTAATTATTGTAATTATTCCAAGTGGACATGATGGCCTTAGAGAACCCTAATGTTTCTCAGATGATGAATTTGGATAATAGTTTTGACCTTACCTAGGTCGATTTCAATTCCTATTTATCTAACAATGAAGTTAAAGTTCTTTCTAGTGGTATCCAAAAATTCAAACATAAATGGGTCCATCATCAAATGTCGTTAGATGGGGAAGCCAAATATTATCTTCAGACCTATATGTTGGTTCTGATTATCATGGGAGATGACCATCAAATTGACTCCATAAAATTCCATTAATACCCCAATGATTGGTTTGAAGTTGTGTTGCATGGATTGCTAAATAGTGTCCTTGAATTATTCAAATAGATATGTATTACCTAAAAACGGATGATCCCTTATGATTCAATAAATGTGGTAGACTCTTCATAATGATCATATATCCAATTGAGTGATAATATATACTTTATATTATTCTATTCTATTATTTATTTAAATCACAAACACCTACTTAAAACATATTCAATAACTTTTAATGTCTTATGTGTATTAGTTGGATTTTAGAAAAAAAAGTAATTTACAAAACATAAATAAATATAAATTTATTATGAATATAAACACTACATTCATAATTATAATTACCCAAATTGGTATTTTATTCATTAATCCCGATCATATTTATTAGACCAAAAGGTAGACATTAGTCTTCTATATCGTACATAAAAAACAATTTAATATTGTAATAATTATAGTAAAGATATATTTGGGAATACAATCATATATATTTTCATATTTACAATATTATGGAAGTCCATAAAACATAGTAATATTTATAATTCGATATTAATGAATTGATTATAATGTAAGTAATATCATTAATATTATAATCTGTTTAATAAATACGACGCATGACATCCAGTTACAATGAGTTTTCATGTTCCATCAATATGAGGTCATTACTACAATTTTGGAGATATTGTTATAGGGAGATTTACTACAATTACAGTGTCATTTGAATATTTTATAGATAATAATTTTTCACTCGTATAACATTAGAATATTATTTACAATGAACTAATTGTTCATATTATTTTTTTATTGTTTAGAGAGTTGTATTCTTAAGTAAGCCTTAGGTGGGTTGTTTCCTAAAGAACTTTTTAAATTTTATTTTTGTCTGATCATTTGTACGATTGATGGATTTTGGAGTTAGGAATATAGTAAATTTTTTCCAACATATTGGGATGTTCTAGAAATTGGATGATGGAGAAAATATGATCATGGTATACATGAAATTTGAGGATAGAAAGCCACAGCTAATCCAATCAACGTATCAAGGTCTTTCCTTACAATGAAATACTAAATTTACTGTAAGTACAAAATATGATATAACTTTTTCGTGGATATTCACTACCTTACACATAAGGTTAAAACACTTATAATTTTTATAATACTGTTTAATTCATTCTTACTAGTGAAATTCTATTTTTTTCTTATTTTTAGAAGTGTTTATTAGGCTACACAAATAATATAATGTGAGTGATGGAGGTGGAATCGATGAGAGGGGGAGGGAGACAATGATGATCAGATTATGGTGTATGTATGTTGGTGATAGGAAGAATATCACCAATGATTTTGATGTTATTATCTTGGATTTTTGATGATTACTAGCTAGCTGAACCAAATGATGTTTGATATTAAAATTTGAATATACTGACAGTTTTTATCATACTCTAAACAAAAATAAAGACAATATATTATAAAAAAATATTTGAGTTATAATGTGATAATTTAATCAGAGAAATGTTTCATATTTATTGCAGGTTGTGTATGTAGTATAAAATTCCAGAGAAGATGATGATTCTAATAATATTAAAGATGGACATTACACGAGGTTCGATGGGAGCTACATATAAGATAAGTATTAAGAAAATAATGAATGTCACATAAATTTTAATTATAAATAATTCATTTCCTCCATATCTAAACTATTTTAAATTTATTTTAGTTTATGACAAATCTATGGTGTGTAGAGTCTCAGTTAATTACATTTTGGGATGGTCTTTAAGTTTTTCCATTATGGTTGCTTATTTGATAAAGAAGTGTGGGATGAGGGTGCATGATGACATGGAGTTTACCAATGATTGGAATCCATTAGTAAACATGAATCATGGATTTATCATAAAAATAAAAAACATTTAGAAACATAGTACTGTGATATGTAATTTGATATATGTAAGTCAGTTCATTAATCATCCCTCTTATAGAGAGGCATTATGTTCTATGACTTTAGAGTTATATTGAATCAATTATTCACAATTATAGATACATCGTGATGAAAATAAATTAATTTAAAGTGATTCATTGCATTCAAATTAATATAGTTTATTGTTTTACCATATTTTCTCTAAAAATGATTTTTACACTCTGCTAAAAATTGGATCCATTGTTATTATAGTTTTCACTATGATATAATCACAGTGGTTTCTGGTTCACATAATGTGAATTTTTTAATCAGAGTGAGTCTGAATCCAATAACCTCAATATCATAGGAATGAGTATAAATTGGATTAAACATATTAAACTATTTTTTATCTAATATTATCCCCTTATTGTATGAATATATGTTGTAATTTACTCTTATGATCCTACAATTCGTATCAAATTCCAGTTTATAATACTCTTATACATGATGGCTATAATTTCTTTGTTTACTATTTCAAGATTTTATATTTTAGGATATAAACATTTATTATATAAACATTGTAACACTAGAATGTATTTGTTGAAAATATTTTTATTCTATTTACAATATTGATGTTATTAATGATGGTTAAATAGATAATTTAAATCCAAACAGACCACATATATTTTGTGGTGTTGTTTATGAGTATTGAATATATTGGATGAAAATTATTGTTACAAGCACGGTATTTGAAAATTTATTTATGCATCATGGAGAATAACATATTACTAACAGGTAAGTGAATTTTTCAACACATCAATATAAATAAGTGTAATAGTAAAATTATAGAGTAATGAATTGATTTTTATATTTGATAACAAAAAGTATTTAGAGTCAGATATCATGAGGTTATTTTGTAAAATGTATATTGAAAAAATATTGATGATTCAATCATTTGAGCATCTAAAGATGATGAAAATATTTGAAATATACAAACATAAGGCTATCAAGAATAAGATTTTTTTCAATGAGAATTAGTAAATTAATTTCTTTATATGTTCATGATGATTATAATCATATTAAATTCTATTCATGGAATGATCATGATGATGTAATTCATATAGAAATTTTTATCGACATCATATACACTAAGTGGGAATAAAAATTATGGTGTTTATTTTTGTAGTACTAATTTTCTAGAAAATGTTTATACACTTGAGAGATTTATGAAATCATTATAGAATAATAAAGTTGTTGTTGAATATAATTATAGTAAATCTATGAAATCTAAGAATGATATATATGACCTAGATATAATAATGAATATGATCGTGGAATGAATTAATTCCTATACTTATATATAAATGGTCATACGAGAAATAGTGATATAAAAGATGAATTCACATTTCATGAATGAATGAAATATTTAGATATCCGACCATATAATTCATGTACCAAAAGGAAATACCTAATAGAATTTTATAAAGGGAAAAATTATAAAAATTATTAAAAATACAATTGAATGAATGTATTGAAAGCCTCTAACACATGGAGTGATAATGGTGGGTATTTTTCAAAATATTCATCACATAATGAATGTTATGGACATATGTGAATCTGACATTTTTGAAATATAACATGTTTAATTAATGTCTCAGGTAAAATCAATGAACTACTCATATCCAAAAAATATATCTTTAAATTCCAATAATCTTAAATGGGATTATTAGAAAAATAATGCATCTTCATTTTAAGAATATTCCTCATTAAGTTATGATAATTCATTATTAATTATTGATGAGATTTTCCATTTTGAAAACCTCTTATAAAATTAGAATTATAAAATTTTAAAAAATATAATAATGTTATATCTAAACATACTAAAAAATATTCATGTATAATTGTCATAACAAATTAAATATTATATCATTCTCGACATTTTGAAAATTTTGTTTCCCAAATTTTTTTTTACATAAATCTTATTTATAATACGAACAATAAATAAGGTAATAATTTTGTAGTGAAAGTAAAATCTGAAATCCCCAATTATAAAATTTTTTATCAAATATTTTCAAAAAAAATTATTTTGTTGATAAAATGTAAAAATGCAATGAGACTTCATGGACCTATATTGAGAAAATGTTTTCTAGTAAAAAACGGATTTAGTATCAATTTCTTAATTCCTGAATTCAATCATTTTTTCACTATGTTCCATAGTCTTGATAACTAGATTAATATATTTCCCCTATAATATATCAATATCATATTTTCAATAAGCAAATATTGCTAAAAAAATTGGTTATCAAATGCTTCGTTTTCTGAGAATATCAGACCCAAAAGGTTTGGATTCATACAATATAATCTTTTTATTTAATGAAATGGTATTTCCAACAAAATATATATGGTACATTGATACTGGGTGTTCCATGAATATAGCCAGAGTCAAATACTTCGTCATGAAAATAATCAAAATGAAAATTTTAAATGTATCTTTTCGAGATAATGCAGAAGTAGAGATTATCATAATTGGTAACATTTTTATTATTCATAAATAACTAATTTTAAATATTTTAATTATTAAAGGAATTACGTACAACCTAATAAGTGTAATTCAATTATGTGATCATGTTTTAGTTGTCAAATTTAGGAATTATGAATGATTACTAAATAGTTCACATGATGAATTTATTCATTCTTCTAATATTAATGAGAATGTAAAGTATCTAATATTTACCATTAGTTAGTGCAATTGAAGATTAATTTCAGTTATGGGATAAAAGGTAAATTTTAACCATAGAAACATATTTATATTAAATAATAATGGATATGTCAATGATCTAACAATATATAGGATTGAAAATTCCAAATCATGTGACCCTCTTCAATATGGTAGGAAACATAAGTCACATTTTAAATATATCAATAGAGTCTCAATATTTCATTCCTTATAGATATTAGAGAATGAATTATTTGATATGGAATAAAATAGATTTATTTTTGGATATTAATATGTATATATCATATTTTATGATTACACAATATGTAATTGGGATTATTTTCTCACAAAAAATACTACCTACTTTGTTATTTTAAAACTATTATATCCAAAGATAACAATGAGAATTCTATCTTGTTAATAACTATTCATATTGTTCATACCGGAGAATTCTTAAATTTTAATTTCGAAACTTTATCTAGTAATAAAGATATAAAACATTACATTTCAGCACAAGGACCCCCCCAATGTTGTAGTTTAAATTAGAAATTTTATTATTCATGAAATTAGTAGAACTGTGATGAGTGAATACTAATCTGCTAATAATTATTGTGTTGAGGTGGACTATACTACCATTTATAAAATAAATTATTTTTTCATTACACATTTGTTTAAATAAATTCCTTCTATCTTCTGGATATGATGGAAAAAAAAGTTTCTTACAACAAGGGTTTATGAAGAATTGTATTCATCTCAAATATTAAATATAATTTAAATAAATATTTTCCCAAATGAATTCATTGATTATTTATAGGTTATTCTAGTAATTATAAACCATATAGTGTTTTTAAAATAATTTATTATATAATTTAGGAGATGGTATTTGTTATCTTTTATAAGTATGATCCCTTTATTTTCCTAAAACACCTGCCAACATCTTTTTATGATATTTTTAAAACTAATTTTCATCCATTGTTAGAAATTTATTATCATAAGATAAAAAAGAATAAATAGTTTATGATGATATACCTTTTGTAAAATGTTTAACCTATTAATGAATGAAATATATTTTCAAAATCAAATAACTGACTTATTTCATAGAAATAATCCTTGAGAAATATCATTGGTGATATAGATCAACCGGTTATGACTAGATATTATTTAAGGAATGATATTGTTCATTTATCATTATTATATCAATTAGAATTTTTGAATCCTAATGTTGTTTTAGGTAATTAGGATTAGATTATGGAAATCCGAGATGTATCCAAATAGTTTTAAATGAATAAAATTAGGAATGTGGATGAACGAACATGATAATCTTCTTTAATTAGAGTAAAATGTGTTGTCCAAAAAATATATAATGATAATATAATAATTGATAGAAATAAATATATCATTGTTGTCATGGAATATAATCAACAATTGGGATATGATTATGAATAAACATATGAATTAATAGCCAGGATTGAAGATATTACAACACCTTCATCATTTTCATCATTATACAATTTTTTAATTTTTTAATGGGATATGAATTTTTATTTTCATATAATTTTTTTTAACATGAGTTTTATGTTGAAAACCCCCTTGTTTTGAAAATAAAAAACATCCTCAACATGTTTATAAGTATAGGAATGGTTTATATGAATTGATACAAGAACCTAGAGATTGGAATTAGTGGTTAACATTATTTTGGTTGAAATACATTCTTAGGTGAGCTATGGATCTAACACATTCCATAAAATAAGATATTATAAATATTATGATTGTATAAATTTATGCCAATGTTATTAGATTTGGTTTTACTAAAAACACGCAATAAAAACAATTACAAATCTTATGAATTATGAATTTGAAATGAGTATGATGGCGCAGAAAACATTTTTTCATGGTTTTCAATTTTCAAAAAAACTATAATGAACATTTATATATCATAATAATTATAAAAAAATATTTTATTTTGGAATTTGGATATGAAAATAGTAAAAGTATAATCACTGTCATTAGAACATAAAATACATTAGATCATGATAAGGCTGGTTAGTCTATTGATCAAAATATTTGTAGAGTTTCCATAGGATGATTTCTTCACATAACTACTAGTCATACATGTTTATGTTTTATTGTAATATTATATGAATGATATCAATAAAATTGAAAATAATATGACATAAAATCTCTATAAAATCATTTTCATAAGAAAACTGTGGATTTTTTAATTTTCAAATCTTATGTAAATGTTTTTTAATTAAATAGTTTTTTTATTCTAACTTTAGTAATTATAAATTTATTAAAAATCTATATCCAAAAATTTGAATCTCTCTCCATACTCTTTAGTTTTTTGTTTTTTTGTGAATCCACACACTGAAGTACATTTCTCTGGCGATGTTGACTATATGGCATCTGGATGTTGGTGTTCTCAGAAGATGAGGATACAAAAAAAACTCACTAACTAAGAAAATAGTTTTAATAAAACTCAAATACACTGTGATAATAATAGATTTATTACTATAAGTAAAAACCCATCACATCACTCACATTGCATTACTATAGATACCTAAAACCATTTTCATCTGGATCACACAGTTCAAAAATATATCATTTTATAATTAATCAAAACACAAGAACAACATTCATATATATTAACAAATCCATTTTCTTAAAATATATTGGAATATATTATACAGACGATATGAATGAAAACTATATATTAATCATGTATATTTACTTCTAGTTTTCCTGTCTCTGTAAATTAAGTTACACCTTTTCAATGGGAGATAACATATGGATTATACTATTAAAATATTAATTTTTTTAAAATATATTATTTATTAAAACATCATTTTATAAAACTCATCCATTCATTATTTTTAATATTTTTATGGACTTTAAAAATCATACAATATATAGACACATAATTCAAGAAAAAACTTTAGCCGCATTTTTTCCTAATTAGTTATTATTTTAACTGTTTTTTAAAGAATATGAATTTTAAAAATATTGATAATGAGTTTTCTCTTAAAAATATAAATATTAGTCCTTTTTAAATGAAATATCATATTCAGCTAAGATTTCAATGATAAATTAATTTTTTTACAACCATTGATGAACATGTAATTCATATTGATGAATCTTTTGACTCCGAAGGGTATTTTTCATGCCTTTTAGTATTTGGACTATCTCATTATTTTATAATTTTAATTATTTTGGGATGAATTATTTATTTTTATAAAAAAAAATTCGTAAATAAATTAAATGTTTCATTTATTGCAATAATCCTTATACTGATAAAATCATTAAAAACATATAGTATTCGCAAATCATTACAAATTTATTTAAATTAATTTCAAATGTCTGATAAAAGTTATTCAATATCAACTGTAGATAATATAATGGTATATGCATCATTAAGTAGTTTCCATTATGATGGTGGTATATCCCATATGCCCCACATATTTACATTATTGTTGTTCCCTTATCCGGTGAGACCCCTAATAATATCCTAGTATGATATTTTTCAATTTTATATGATTAACATTTTTTGTCTAAGAACCAATTGAAACATTGTACAATTTATAAAAGTGGAAATTATTTGTAGAAATATTAGTTTAAATGTCATATTATTATAAACATGATTCATATATGAAGAATATCATTTCATTTCACGTATTGGAATCTGGATGTATAGAGAAACTCAAAAAGGATTTCAATACATTTTATCATGATATAGTTCATGACTTATATGAGTATGTTCAATTTTTTATGGTAGTGAAAAAATAAAAATGTTCATTATCATTATATAGGAAATGGTATAACATTTTAGAAAAAGAGATTTCTAACGTGGATTGAGTACTATCGGAATGTGAGGTATATTTTCCTTAACAAAATCTCTAAAATAGTCTTAGATTTTTTAATAAGACCATAGAATATTATGAGTTATTCGCTCATTATGAAAATTTTATTAAATCCTTACATTTTACTCCAATTAATTGAGTGGTGGAATTGTGGAATCATGGTTTTCCCATTTAGAAAAAATAATATAGAGATATTTTAAATATATCTATCATTTTGATATTGTTATTTTTTATGAACATAATGAAAATTGATCTATTCATGTTTATCCTTCCCACATTACAGTATATATATACTCAATCAATCAGATCAATGATTATCATTTTTCCATATTTTATTATTAAAATAGTGGAAATGTGTATTGATCTATTAACATGGAACATAAAATAGATCTGATGAGGAAATAGATTTCTATTATTAGCGATGATATAATTAATAAACTAAAGATGGATTTTGATTTAATGTCAAATGAATTTATTGAAAATTATGATGGTTCTATTTCAGAAGATCGTCCATCAATAAAATATAAAGGTGGTTATAAAATGTAAAAGAATATATAGCATAGTATTCTCATTCTAAAAAAGGTTTTATGTAATAAAATCACCAGATGATGTTTTGAAAATGTAGATTAATGATAAGGATGAGACAAAACTTGGACATACAGAAATAAGAATATACCTTGTAGTGGCTAAGGCTTCAAATAAGGAGGAATTTAAAACATTATAAGAACATGTTAAAAACATTAAAAAGAAAATTCAAGAAGCTCATATGAGTGAGATAGCATAGAAAGAATATGAAATGTCATTTGAGATGGTTTCTTCCCACATCTTCCACTGATCATGTAAACACATAAGAAGGGATAGTATATAATGAAACATATTTGGTTCATGTTGAAATTCCATCTAAGGTTACTAAATGTAATGGAAATGTCGGTTTGGAGGAATTAGTTCATGATATTCCATATAAGGAATCCATAACATAACCAGCTATTAAGGGAGCCCTCGAAACATAATTGAAATTACAAGGAAATATAGATGAGGGAATTTAAAAGTACGTTCATTGTTAATGAAACAAAATAAATGATTTTTATGATAATGAAGAATAAGAATAAGAATACGAATAATTAGAAACAAAAAATCGAAGAAGATGTGATAGATTAATAGATAGAAGAACATAATGAAAATTAAGAAGATGCAGATGAAGAAACTCAATTATAAAATAAATAATCAGATTCATGATCATCGGTCACTTCCTCTAAGGTGGAAAAAGATAAAAATTTTGGATGTACTCAGGAGAGATGTACCTCTTTAGACCATGAAGCAATGTCATCATCTAAAAAATAAGATAATAATTTAAATTCGAAGACAAAATCTATGGATAAAGAATAAAGAAATGAATAAGTAGAAATTATTGAAATTTATGATGACAGTATTGTTTATATATAATATTACAAGGTTGTATCAATGATTTATAAAATAAAATTAAAATAAATTTATTCTGGAATGTGAAGAACTATGCTTCCCTAGGTAGACCTAGAATAATCACATTTGAAAGGGAAAACATATAAGAAAGTATTTGTTTATTTTTTTAATGTTTTGAGAAGGTTAAAATGAACAATTCAGTATTTTCATAGGCTTTATGCACAAAGTCACCTTATTCTATAATTCCTCAATTAAAATTCATTGATTATTAATGATGTAATGCTATAAACTATCGATATTTCTTTTTAGTGGAATACTTTACAAGAAGTTCCCAAACTCATAATATATTGTGTAATAAAATTACAATGATGTAAAATTAGTTTCATTTATATATTAGAATACATGATGAAAAATTTATAAAATAATCAATCTCATTTAATAGTTAGAATATTATAATGGAATGTTTTTTAAATACAATGATGGAAGGATAATGTTCAATGTAGAGTTCATGGATTTTACTAATGATGGTATTAAGTATGTCAATGTTTTGAAACATAATGTATAAAATTCTGAGTTAGAAATTACAATACTCGAAACATTTTAATTTGATCACTTATCTATAAAAGAGGATAATAATAATTATTCTGAGGAACATTTAAATTATTAAATTCAATGTGTAGAAGAAATACACTCATGAAGAAATAATTATGAAGATGGAGAAATAAATAATAGAGTTCAAAAAATAAAGGATTATGTAAATATTATTAAGAAGATATAATGAAAAAATTTATTTTGATTTACTGATGTTATTTTTGTAAAAAATTTATTTTTTAATCAATGGAATCAATTTCTCATTCAATAATATTATGTCTAAACGTTTTATAATTCCAATTAGTAATATTTTTTTTAATATTTCTTATGTAATATTAGTTATCTCATAATTTTTTTTATCTTATATTACTTTTAATGAATCATCATATTTGTTCACCAATACTTTTAGAAAATCATGAATGGGGTAAATACAATATAAAATGTGGTTTTTAATATAAATGGAAATTTGTTTCATAGATTTATATAAATTGTTTTAGAGAATATTTTTAGAAGTAGAAAAGTACAATACATAGGGAGAAGAATTCAAAAGGGGGATTAGAAATCAATGAAAATAACTATTTTAATTTTCCCATAATATTCAAAATTGTATCCAAAAGAGTAAGACATTTATGAGTAATTTTTTTTAATTAATTAATCTAAATAACACATTTTTGAAAGAATTAAGGGATCTATGGTTTTCATGTTTTTTTGTCATTTTATTTTTTGGGTTTCTGATTTTCAAAAGAAGGGAGATTTTTTAGTTATATGTTTGTCTTTATAATTCTCCAGTTCTATACTTTTTTAATAAAAAACCCTAAATTAATTTTTTTTCTATGTACATAACTTCAAATTATTTTATTAGGTTTTTTATAATGCATTATAATTTACAATACCTAAAATAAATTTTATTATATTATTAATATAAGATTGATATTCATCATTATTATAGTATGAATGAGTATGTTTAAAATTAATCATACTCACCTTTTTCAAACGAGAAGTTAGACATTAGTTATGTCTAGTATCTTGATAAAAGTGTTGACTGTAAGAATTATATTGGGACCTATTTAATCAGACATACACTCATAAATATTATCTTATTTAAATTTTAAGGAATTCCATCTGACTGATTGATGTTTATAGTTATAATAAAATTACATTTTGCTAATGTAAGGATTATATTTCACACTATAATAGTGTTAATCACCATGTACATGGACCTTCAGGTATGCTGAGTTGTTAAGTGCCATATATTCAATGGTGGTGGATTGAACTCAATAATATGATTATTGGGACATTGGAAATAATCAATTATTCATTTAATGGTTTCATAGAAAATGATTTTACTTCATCAAGAATTATAAAGATTAAATATCATGAACTTATCATTCGTAGTATTTTGTATTTGTTTAGAGATTTTTATTTTTAAGGAATCCTTCTATGTGTTGTTTCATTTAGGGAATTTGAAATTCTATTCACATAAAATAATTATTATGATCAATGGATTCTAGGCCTATGAAGATAGAGAATCTGATCTTTTTTGTTGTTGACTTCTTGGAATAATATGATTAAAAAATTCTGATCATCTTATCGATGAATTTTGAGGACATGAAGATAGAGCTAATATGACTATCGTATTGAGGGAATCCTTTAAATGGAAAGACAATGTTTATAGTAAGTATTAATAATGGGATACCATTAGTAATATATATTATAAACCATACACCTGAGGTTAAAATATTTATCTATTTTAAAATATATATTAATAGATTCCTATTATTACATTGTTTTTTTTGTTTTTTACATGTCTTTATTCCACAACACAGATAATATAATGTGAAACATCATATTAATATTTCAATACTATATTATTTTAACAAATTAATTATGATTACAATAATAACACTCTCAAATAAATAGGATTCATTGTGATCATAGTTTTCACTCTAATATTGTTATACTAGTTTTTAGTTATGTTCTGTGGATTTGTTAATCTGTCAGAGTCTAAATACGATAACAATACAATTTGGGGAATTTTTTTATATTAGTTTAAACATCCAAAACTATGTTATTTAGACAAAAATATACCCTTATACTTATTTTATGTATTAAAATAATAATATAGACTTATGATCATATAGATTCCAATTGAGGTATTGATTAATATCTCATTCATTAGAAGAGGAAATTCATCCGTCAGGTAGTAGTAGTAGTTGAAATTCAGAAAGTTAGTATAGAATATGATATAGCCATTCATCATCCTTATTATAAAGATAATGTAAATAATCTTCAGGTCTTAATCATACTTAATAATGTTTTATTTTATAATATTATCAACATCGGCCTTCGACATGGAAATATGAGAAGGATTCATTTTCCATGGAGGAATCTTAATCCAAATATTATTAACCTGATGAAAATTCCACAGGAAAATTACTTGAGGGTATTTTCCTTTAATCTCATAGTAACTAAATAAAATACATCATAATTATTCTTTTGTAAGGCCATAAAATATTGTTGTTTCTCTGGAGGCATGGATGCACTGATCAGCGTTAGCCTTGAATCTGCCTTGGTAACATGTTTCACTAGAATCCACACATCAAGGGTGATGGGGATAACCACATTGAATAGAGAGGAGAATATTCAAAATCTGATTCATCATCTAAGGTAGTGGAATCCTTGGGAGGAGATGGCTAATTCTTTTTGACTGATTATAGGGGAAGAGTGGTGCCTTCTTGGGTAGATTTGGAATCCCCAATAGGTGAACTTTCCTTTACTGAAACCATGGTGATAGAGGTCATCAAAATAAATCCATCTAAGATTCGGACATGCTTTACATGCATGATATTGAAAAATAGTGGTTTTTCTGATTCTGGAGATTCAGCCATGATCATAAATAGGTGAGTATGACCTATAATGGTAGTGATTGGGAAAGCATCTTGGTTTCTTATATGTGTAGTGGATATTCGTATCTCTTGAGCCTAGACTATGTAGGAGTATGAGGTAATCCTGTGATGTTGATTATTCTAAAGGATGAGGAATAATTTATTATTATAAAAAAATTAAAACTTTCATGTTTTTCATGTTGGCTTCCAATCGGGGAATCGAGATAATGAAAGTGTGGTCCCAATATTCCCACAAACTACTATAATGGTGGTGTTCACATCCTCATTAGTCCATTTTTTATTATCTTTTCTCTTGAAATTTTTGATATAATGAAATCATGAATTAAGGAGAATAAGGTGGTGTATCACCATGACTCAACCCTACATTATCAATGAGGGAGTAGTTTAGTCATTGATGGTATTAGGAGTGGTATGATTCATATAAATGAAGACAAAGCCTACATATCAACTAATTGTATGCGGAATCTAATTTTAAAATCATTAATTCATCACTTGTTATCTAGAATTTGATCTGGGTATTCAATAATATTCTTCCACATAGTCTATGATATGCCATTTAATAATTGTAAATCATCATGTCAGATGGAATCTGTTGAGTCAATAAGGTTTTTCTTATGAATTTTACATTCCTTCTTGTTTTGAAAATCACAAACACCTTATCTTTAAGAAAATTTCATTTATAAGGAAAATTGCATTTATAAGGAAAATTGCTTTTATAAGGAAAATTGCTTTTATAAGAAAATCGTTTTTATATGGAAAATCACTTTTATAAGGAAAATTTCTTTTGTCTGAAAAAATATTCTTATCATATTTTCATTCAAATTTTTTTCCTCTGTATAAAAATCGGATTCATTTCTGTTTTCTCGGATTTGTTTGAAACTTTGATATAAAGTATTTTGTTTTAGGATCCAAATTCTGGATAAGAACTGTAAGGAAGTTTCACTCCGAAATCCAGATGAGAACTGTAATAAAGTATCATTCTGAATTTCGGATACAAACTCTGATTATGTTCTATTCCAGATTCAGGATACGAATCCTTATGAAGTTCGACATTGAGTTCTCATTACGAATTTTAATGACGAATTCTCATTACGAATTATGATAATGAAATTTTCATTAAGATTTATGATGACGAATTCTCATTACGAATTCTGATGATGAATTCTCATTCCGAATTCTAGATACGAATTCTCATTACGAATTCTTAAGATGAAATCTCATTACGAATTCTGATGATAAATTACCATTACGAATTCTGATGAGTAATTATCACTACGAATTCTGATGACGAATTCTCGTTCTGAATTCTCATTCCGAGTTCATCTATTAAACAGAAACTGATCATCTTTGTTCTATACACTCTGATTTTATTCAGACTCTGAATTTTCACTCAGAACTTCCATTTTTCTTATGCCTTTATATTCTGTCTACTATTTATTATTTTCCTTACACTCTGAACTTTCACTCTGAACCTTCACTCCGAATCTTTTGAGTTAGATTTTAAAAGGTGTCATACTTTCTGTTACACTTGTTTTGTTATAAAACAATGTCGTCTATTTTGTTATAAACTAACCATTGACTAATTGACACGTGTACAGGTCCCTCCGATTTATATGGAAAATATGACCGTTGGGAAGGAGTCCAACCTTACCTATAAATAGGATCTCATTTGAATGTGATCATAATGGAAGGATGAACAACTTGTTTATTGTGCATACATGTTGTTAATGTTATTTCTAGAGAGAGAGGCTCTTATTAACTCTCAAAGCTTCGTGCGACTCCGAATGTTGTTGATTACATTCGAGGACATCCGGGGATAGGAAGACAGAGGTGCCGACTACCTTGAAGTTCAAGGGCTTCCTTGCTGAGGAAGACAGAGGTTGCCAACAACCTTGAAGTTGAGGGCTTGAGGGGATAACAATATAGAGATACTCTGATCTTCGTATCGATGGATTACCCTGTTGTGGGTAAGACAGACTTTCTTGAAAGTATAAATCAAGGGACCTTTATCCAAGGTTGTTAGATACCCTTCTCTTTGGGTTAAAAGACTTATATCTTGTTACTTGTAGTTTTACTACTAGTTTATTTCCGATGCATTTTATATTATAAGGAAATTATAACTTTATTATACTTCCTTACATGTACTTTGTTTCATTTAGATTCTATACACTTTATGGTAGAATCTCATATTGTAATCTGTTGTTAAGTTTCAATTTCCAGAACCATATTTCCAGAACCCACATTCGGAATCTCTTTCCAAGTTTTCATTTGGTATTAGAGGTGTTGTGAATTTGCATAAGTTTAATTTTGTTAAACTTATCCCTTTCCTTTGCTTAAGGAAAACAAAGTTATTCATAACCATCTTTAATGTTCCAAAGGAATTTTTAAAGTTTACAATTCACCCCCCCCCCCCCCCTCTTGTAAATTGAGCATCTACATCATTATTTCGATCCTCAAATTGGTATCAAAGGAGGTCTCTGAAATACTTGTACTCACGTATAAGCTTTTATTGCTCATTTTACCATTCCGAACTTTTCCATTCTGAACTTTTCCATTACTGAACTTTGTTATTACGAATCTTTTCTACTAACAAGTTTGTGTGCCGAAGGTTATTTTTAGTATGGCAGGAATTAATGTTGGTTCAATTGATAATCTAAATCCTACAAGACCACCAATCATTGATGGTAATGACTATGAGTACTGGAGAGATCGAATGAAGACTTTTGTTATCAATACTGGAGTAGAATTTTTTTTATGCTTATTGGTGATTATAAGATTCCTGATAAGGAAGTTAGAACATTCACTAACCAGGAAAAGAAAGAATATTAACTCAACTATAAGCTACACAATACTCTATTTTTTTCAATGACCAGGAATATATATAGCCAAATTTCTTCTTGTGAAGCAGCTAACTGTATCTGGAAGAAGTTAGAGGTTACACACTTTGGAACTACTAAGGTGATTGAGACTGGGAGAGTTATGCTCAGAGCTGAATATGATGTCATCAACTTTCCTTATGGAGAACCAATCTGTAAAGTTCAACAGAGATTTATGACTATCGTAAACAGCCTACAGTCTATGGGAGAGAATGGTTTAGATGATTAAGCTCTTGTGGAAAAGATAATTGATATCATGCCTAATGAGTGGGAGTCAAAAAGAACTGCTATAGATGAGAATATGAAAGTCACTCAGATTTCTCTTCATGAGCTTTTTGGAACTCTTCTACAACATGAAACCAAAATAAAGAGAGATGATGACAACATCAAAAAGAAAAATGGAAATGGTATTGTTGCTTTTACAACTACATCAAATCATATGAAAGCTAAGATTCCCGAGAGAGTGACCAGATCCAAGTCTACGAAGATGATAGTTCAATCAGATTATAGTGAGAGTGAAATCTCTGAATATGAATTAGAAAATCTTGCTCGAAGGATGAACAAGATAGCTGGCCAGAGAAATTTCCAATCCAAGTATAAGAAAAAGGAAAGGAAAGATAAGAAAGATGGAGATGTTACTTGTTATGAATGCAAGAGAGCTGAACATATAAGACCAGATTGCCCTATGCTCAAAATGAAAGAAACGAAAGAAAGACATTTAGACAGTAACAGAAAGAAGTATTGTAAAGAAAAAGCTAAGAAAGTACTAAAAGCTAATGACACCTAGAGTGCCAGTGGTGGTGACTCTTCAGATGAATCTTCTGATTATGAATCTTCAGGACAGAAGAATCTTGGTCTTATAGCCAGATTACCTAATGATAATCATTGTTTTATGGCTAAGGTACGAAATTATGAATCACTGACCAATGTTTCTTTAAATTCTAATAATAGTAAGTATTATAACTCTTCTGATGAAGAATCTTCTTCTGATGAAGAAAATACTTTACCTACTTATGAAGAAGTCTCTAGGTTTGCTGAACTTCTTGATATTGAGAATTCCAAACTCAATAAGAAACTTGATAAGGAAAACTCTAGGAATTCTATTCTTACAAAAGAGATATCAGATCTTTCTAAAGATCATGATAAGAAAAATGATGATTTTGAAAGTATTTTAAAAAATCTTGAGGAAGTAAGTTCTGAAAAGAATAAACTTTCTAAAGAATTAGAAAAAGTAATTTCTATGAAAAATGTTTTCAAGCCTAGGTCTAGTTCTAAAACTAATGTTTTTGAGGATAAAAACTTGGTTATAAAACTCAAGTCTGAAATTTTTTCTTTAAAGAAGTGTTTATCAAACTTTACCCATGGTAAGGAAAATTCTGATAAAATGTATTTCCAAATACGACCTTTAAGAAATAAATCTGGATTTGGTTATACCCATGCAAAACCAATTTTCGGTAACAATTATTTTGTTCCTCGAAGTGCACCATTTTTTACCAAGTGTCAATGTGGTGGTCCCTGGGCAAAGGATTGTTCCTTAAACAAAACCCAATATTTAGGATTTCACAAAGATTATTTTTCTATGAAAATGTGGGTACCTAAAATTTTGTTATCTAGAAATCTCGGATCCAAACAAATTTGTATTTCGAAAGTCTAATTTTCTTCTTGATTTGAGTAAAATAAAGAGAGTACCAACAACAATACATGGTATATGGATAGTGGATGTTCTCGGAACATGACTGGTAACAAAAGCTATTTTGAAAAGATTATCAAAACGAAAGGAGGAAAAGTAACATTCGGAGATAATTCTAAGGGTGAGATTGTTGGTATTGGTAATATTTTTTTTCTTGGTAAAACATTAATTTCAAATGTTCTTTTTGTTAAGGGTCTTAAGCACAACCTTATTAGCATAAGTTAGTTATGTGATTAGGTTACATTGTGAATTTTAGGAATGATAATTGCTTAGTTCACAATTCAAAGGAAGAATTTATTCTCTCAGCCAATAGGCAAGAGAATGTTTACACCTTAAACTTAGAATATCTAAGAAGCCAAGATTTACCTTTCCTTAGTGCAATGGATGATCATTCCTGGTTATGGCATAGAAGACTAGGTCATTATAACCTTAGGAACCTATGTAAACTCTCTAAGAAGAAACTAGTTAAGGATATAACAGAGCATAGATTTTATTCTTCTAAAGTTTGTGATCATTGTCAATATGGCAAGTAACATAAATCTAGTTTTAAATCAATCAGTGAAGTCTCAACAACCGATGCATTACAGTTAGTGCACATGGATCTTTTTGGTCCAACACAAACTGGAAGTATTGGAGGCAAATACTATGTGTTTCTTCTAGTTGATGATTACACTAGATTTACTTGGGTTTATTTTCTTGAAAAGAAATCTGAAGCTTTTTCTTATTTCAAAAGTTTTATAGATCAAGTTACAAATGAGAAAAACATTCCATTGAAAACAATTCATAGTGATCATGGTGGAGAATTTCAAAATTCTGATTTTGAAACTTTTTGTAGTAAAAAAGGTATTACTCACAATTTTTCAGCACCTAGAACTCCTCAACAAAATAGTGTAGTTGAAAAACGAAATAGAATTCTTCAAGAAATAACTAGAGCCATGTTCAGTGAATATTCTATAGCTATACATTTCTGGGCTGAAGCTGTAAGTACTGCTTGTTATACTATAAATCGAGTTTTGATTAGACCTTTTCTTAATAAAACTCCTTATGAGTTATGGAATGGTATAATACCAAGACTATCCTACTTCAAGGTCTTTGGTTGCAAAGTATTCATTTTGAATACTAAATATAACTTACATAAATTTGCACCAAAATCTGATGAAGGAATTTTCTTAGGTTATTCCACAACATCTAAGGCTTATAGAGTTTTTAATAAAAACACCTATACTGTTGAAGAAACAGTACATGTAAAATTTGATGAGTCAGATCCTTTTGTTTTTAAAACATCTCAGCCTACATCCTCAGATGTGTTTTAAAAAACTGATAATCAAACTTTGATAGAAGAACCATCTGATAATGATAATGTTCAAGAAGATATTCCTGAAACATTTCCCCCAGATGATTTTCTACCCTATATGGATAAACATGCTTTTCAAAACCCAAATCAGGCGTTTCTTAATAATCATCCCCAGTGATAGTATCATTGGTGATGTAAATCAACCTGTAAGGAATAGAAGATCCTTAATAAATAAATTAGAACATCTTGCATTTCTTTCCCAATTGGAACCTAAAAGAACTGATGAAGCTTTAGGTGATGATGATTGGATTAAATCCATGCAAGATGAACTAAATTAATTCGAAAGGAATAAATTCTGGACCTTGGTTGAAAGACCTAAGGAAACTTCTGTTATTGGAGTCAAATGGGTTTTCAGAAATAAATGTGATGAAAATGGAGTCAGAGTAAGAAATAAAGCTAGACTTTTTTCTAAAGGATATAATCAACAAGAAGGAATAGACTATGAAAAAACCTATGCTCCAGTATCTAGACTTGAATCTATCCATATTCTACTTGCCTTTGCAGCATTCTTCAATTTCAAACTTTTCCAAATGGATGTGAAATGTTCTTTTCTTAACGGTTATGTTCAAGAGGAATTTTTTTTCCTCCTGGCTTTGAAGATACAAAACATCCTTATTATGTTTTTAGACTTACCAAAGCTCTATATGGCCTTAAACAAGCCCCACGATCATGGTATGATAGACTCACTGGATATTTTCTTCAAAATAACTATGTTATGGTAAATGCAGATCCAACCCTTTTTATAAAGAAAGATAAAAAAATGTTTTGATTGTTCAAATTTATGATCATGACATCATATTTGTTTCAAATCAGCAATCATTGACCGACTCTTTTGCATGTCTAATGAAATATGAGTTTGAAATGAGTATGATGGGTGAGTTAACGTTTTTCCTTGGTTTTCAAATTTCTCAAAAACTAGAAGGAACCTACATATCTCAACATAAGTATGTTAATTATCTTCTAAAAAGTATGGTTATGACAACAATAAAAGTATTAGTACTCCCATTAGTACCTCAAACTCTTTAGACCTTGATGAAGCTGGGAAACCAGTAGATCAAACATCTTTTAGAGGTATGATAGGAAGACTACTATACATAACATCTAGTCGACTAGAATAAATGTTTTCGGTATGCTTATGTGAAAGATATCAATCCAATCCTAAGGAATCTCACCTAAAGGAATTAAAAAGAATTTTTCGCTACCTTAAGGGAACCATGGATCTAGGATTATTTTATACTTCTGGAAATGATTTTATCCTAAAAAGATTTTCTGATGTTGACTTTGGTGGATGTATAATGGATAGAAAAAGTACATCTGGAACTTGTCATTTCTTAGGAGATTCATTAGTTTCTTGGTCCTGCAAGAAGCAACATTCTATTTCACTCTCCACCGCTGAAGCTGAATACATAGCAGATGGAAGTTTTTGTGCTCAAGTGTTGTGGATGAAACACACACTCACAGACTATGGCTTGAGTTTTACTAAAACTCAAATTTTGTGTGATAACACTAGTGTCATTGCTCTTAGTAAGAACCCTGCACATCACTCCCATGGAAAACACATAGATATTAGGCATCACTTTCTTAGGGATCACACACTTAAAGGAGATATTATTCTTCAGTTTATCAGAACGCAAGATCAAATTGCTGATATTTTCATAAAATCGTTGCCTTCTGATAGATTTGAATATATTAAACAGAAGTTAGGAATGATAACCGTAAGTTAATCCTTCTTAATTAACTTTCTGTTGAAAAAGTCTCCTTACAGCAAAAAACTTTTTTCATAGGGGGAGTACATTTGATTGTTGGTTTAACAATGTTTTTCAAAAAACGTTTTCAAAATTTTTGGAATTAAAATTCCGGAATCGAATTTCCGGAACTAAAACATTCCAGAATGGATATTTTCGTATAGAAAACATCTGGAATGGAAATATCCAGAATGGAAATTTTCGTACTGGTATTTTCATAACGGGATTTTCGTACTGAATCTTTCATAATAAGGTTTTGGTTTTCAAAATTTTGTAATGAAAATTTCGTACTAAGTCTTCCATACTGAGTTTGTTTTTCGTAGTCAGTTTTCTGAATTTAGTCTTTTAGTAATAAAGAATTTTTTTTCGTAAGAATATTACCCATTACGAATAATTCTCCTAAGCCAATCTGAATGGTATGATTTCCTTACCCAAGTTTTCGTAGTCATACTTTACTTGCTGGCATTTTCTTATATTTTGTTTTCGGATTATAGTTTTCTTAATTCTTTGTTTTAATAAAAACCTCAAAAGATTGGATTCAAGAGAATTGATTTTCAACCGTCAGATCTGATCTCTATTTACCACAATCGTTCGATCAACCGTGGAAGTTGAACCGTTTTCTCGTTGCCTATATAAAGGGGACCCCAAATGATTGTCCCACATCGGTTTTCAAGCTCCAGCGTCTCGAAGTTCTGCCTCTCTGTTTGAAGACCGTTCTGAACCTCAGCTTTTTCAGTTCTGAACTTCTCAGAGGTCTTCAGATCCGAATGTTTGTGGAAGCAGCTTCTCAAGACATGTATTATTCTATGCCGATTTCAAAGTGGTTAGAATATAGAGAGAGGCATGTTCATCCAGATTTCTTCAACAAGTACGGTTCTCTTATTTCCAAGAATATCAAGCTAAATGGTTGGGAAGATGTTGCGGTGTCAAAACCTGGTAATCAAGATGAAGTGTATTTAGATTTACTTGTAGAGTTTTATGAAACAGTCTCCTTTCTTATGGAAGATGGAAAGGAGAAGTTGTTTTTTATGTCTTATGGTAAGACTTATAAACTTTCAAATGCCAAGGCAGCCAGCTTGGTAGGGCTGAAAAATGATGGTGAAGCTGAATTTATTTATCATGTGTTCCCGGATTCAAAAGGTAGTTTAGACAAGGAAAAAGCTTTAGAAACTCTCATACTGGAAGATGACAAGGCTCCGAAGATTGATAGTTTATCTACAGATTTCCGGATTCTGGAGTTATGGGTACATGGTATTATCGTACCAAGGAAAGGTGAAAAATATAGCATGAAGAGGAGTGAGATTTACTACCTAGATTTTCTGATAAATTTGAGGAAGTTTAATTTAATGAAGCATATTCTTATCACTCTTGAGAATTTGAAGAAAGGAAATCTAAGAGCTCAGATTATTATGTATCCAGAAATCCTCTCCAAGTTGATAGTTCGGTGCCTTGAGTCTTTCATGGAGGCTTGCAAATCTAAGACAAGAGTTTGCAAGATTATGCTGGTGAGTGATGGTACACTCAAAAGAATGGATGTAGCCTTTGACAAGGAGTCTGGACAGTTTATTGATCTACCTACTCAAAAAGAGTCAGTTCCGAAAGCTGCTGATCCGGAATCCTCTAAGCCGGTAAGGAAAAGAAAGCTGAAGGATGTGGAAGTAGAAGCCGAGGATCCCAAGTCTAAGGAAGTTCATTCCGTACCTCCAAAACCAAAGAAGAAAAAAACTTACCCGGATGAGGTTGTTTCTAAATGGAGGGAGATGAAAGGAAAGAGAGTGCAAGGGGAGCCTCAGTTTGGATTGGACCCTGCGGAGGCTAAGGCCTTGAAGGAAAAACTGCGGATGAGCTAGAAAAATAAGAAAAAGAAAAGACACTCAAGAAGAAGATGTCTGAAGCAGAGGTAGCTCAGGCTTTGTTGAAATTCACTGAGATGGTTTGAGAAAATATTCATGTTCCGAGATCTTTTTAATTGGAATCTCTACCTAAGACTCCAGGAAGAAATTTTGTTGCTCCGGATGAAGCAGTTCCCAAGACTGCTGAGGAAGTAGAGCAAGACGAGCAAGTGGAAGAAGAAGAAGATGTTTTTGAAGGAAGTGGTGAAACCGGATATGTCTTGAAGCAAGTAGATGATTATAAGGGGACACCTTCGGAACAATTATCACTCCGAACTTTAGAAGCTGAATCTTCAAAGCAAGATTCTCCAGCAATGGAAGAAGAGAAAGGAGAAGAATAAGTATCTTATCATGGAGAGGAAGAAAAACTTCTAAAAGATATTTCTCAAATGGAGACTATAGAAGTTGGTGCTCAGAAAGTTGCTAATGAGGAAGACAATGTTGTCCATGTTTTTGATAGTGAAAAGAAAACTCCGGAGCAGGATTCTATTCAAAAAAAAGACAAGGGAAAGAAAATTATTGCTGATACTCCGAGCTCAGAAGTGATGAAGAGAAAGGAAGTTGGTAGTTCATCAAACAGAACGCTTGACATTATTGAAGAAGAAAATTCTCCAAGCAGAGTCTCAGATTCGGAGTCATCTTCGGTGGGGCATGACTTTGTTGTTCAGTCTTTAAAGAAGTTGGTGGGAACCATTCCGACCATCTCAAGTATTGACTCAAGATGTCAGATGCTTCAACATGCTTTGAATCAGAAATCAGACTCTGTATCTATGGTTATGGACAAGTGTGTTGAAATAGAGGCTCAGTTCAAAACGTTCTTTATTGGCTACGAATCCCATAGAAAATCTTTCAAGAGGACGACAAACTGGTCGAGGAAGACTGTAGAAGAAATGAGTATATTTGATGAATTTCAAGACAATGTTAAAGATGCTTTTGAGACTGAGGACAGGAAGATAAATGAGCTGACTTCTTCCTTTGAAGAGAAGCTGACAGATGAAAAGAACTTCCGGATTCATGAAGTGAGAGATCTGAATGGGAAGATAAATTCTGTTTCTCAAAACTGGAAGTTTGAAAGAGATCATCGGATTGAGTTTCAAGAGAAATTGAAGGCTCAGGAAGAAAAGATCAAAGCTCAGGAAGAAAATCTTAAAGCTGAGGAAGAAAAGATTGAAGCTCAATCTGCAAGAATAGTTGTCTTAGAGAAGAAAGCTGAAGAAGATCATAAATACTTAAAGAAGATAAAGTCTATTTTAAATGGTCTCATGGCAAAGGAAAATGATCCCAAATAGACATATCCGATCTTTTGCTATAATTTAACTCTTTTGTTGTTGAAATTTTCAATCTTAATAAAATTTTTTGCATGCTCGTTTCTTTTTGTTGTTAATACTAATCATTCAGGTACTTTTCTATATTTTCCATTCCCTTATATTCTTTTTCAAAATCACAAAGGGGGAGAAGGAAAATATCTCTAGTTAAAGGGAAAAAGAATCCTAACCAAGGGTGAGAAAGAAAACAAACTCAAATAAGAGTTTATTTAAGGATGAGTTTTTCATTAAAGAAGACTTTCTTATTCGTAATAGAGTGTCACTCCGGAAATCTAGAATACGATCCTTATAGTTTCAAAGCTTCAGGGGGAGTTAGTTGTATTTATTAATACCCCTAAAGCAAGGGGAGATAATACTTAATGTTTTTCTTTCTTCTTAGAATTTCTTTTTCCAGGATGTTTGTTCTTTCCAAAAAGGGGGAGATTGTTGAGTCAATGAGGTTTTTCTTATGAATTTTACCTTCCTTCTTGTTTTGAAAATCACAAACACCTTATCTTTAATAAAATTGCTTTTATAAGGAAAATTTCATTTTTAAGGAAAATTGCTTTTATAAGGAAAATTGCTTTTATAAGGAAAATCTCTTTTATACGGAAAATCGCTTTTATAAGGAAAATTGCTTTTATAAGGAAAATCGCTTTTGTAAGAAAAATTATTCTTATCATATTTCCATTCATATTTTTTTCCTATGTATAAAATTCCGATTCATTTATGTTTTCTCGGATTTGTTTGAAAAATTGATATAAAGTATTCTGTTTTAGGATCTGAATTCTGGATAAGAACTGTAAGGAAGTTTCACTCCGAATTCCAGATGAGAACTGTAATAAAGTATCATTCCGAATTTCAGATACAAACTCTGAGTAAGATCTATTCCAGATTCAGGATACGAATCCTTATGAAGTTCGATATTGAGTTCTCATTACGAATTTTAATGACAAATTCTCATTACGAATTCTCATTACGAATTCTGATGATAAATTACTATAACGAATTTTGATGAGGAATTCTCACTACGATTTTGATGACGAATTCTCATTCTGAATTCTCATTCTGAGTTCATCTATTAAATAGAAACTGATCATCGTTGTTCTATACACTCTGATTTAATTCAGACACCTAATTTTCACTCCGAACTTCCATATTGCTTATGCATTTATATTCTGTCTACTCTTTATTATTTTCCTTACACTCCGAACATTCACTCCGGACCTTCACTCTGAATCTTTTTAGTTATATTTTAAACGGTGTCATACTTTCTGTTACACATGTTTTGTTATAAAGCGATGTCGTCTATTTTGTTATAAACTAACCGTTGACTAAGTGACAAGTGTATAGGTCCCTCTGATTTTTAAGGAATATTTTACCGTTGGGAAGGAGGCCAACCTTACCTATAAATAGGAGCTCATTTGAAAGATCTCATAATGGATGGATGAACAACTTGGTTATTGTGCATACATGCTATTGATGCGATTTTTAGAGATAAAGGCTCTTATTAACTCTCAAAGCTCCGCGTGACTCCGAATGTTGGTGATTACATTCGAGGACTTCCGGGGATAGGAAGACAGAGGTGCTGACTACCTTGAAGTTAGAGGGATTCCTTGCTGAGGAAGATAGAGGTTGTCAACTACCTTGAAGTTGATGGCTTACATGGATAGCAAGACAGAGACACTCTGATCTTCGTATCGACGGCTTACCCTGGTGTGTGTAAGACAGACTTGCTTGAATGTATAAATCAAGGGACCTTCATCCAAGGTTGTTGGATAACCTTCTCTTTGGGTAAAAAGATATAAATCTTGTTACTTGTAGTATTACTACTTGTTTATTTCCGCTGCATTTTGTATTATAAGGAAAGTATAACTTTCTTATACATCCTTACTTGTACTCTGTTTCATTTAGATTCTATACGCATTAAGGTAGAATCTCATATTGTAATCTTTTGTTAAGTTTAAATTTATGGAACCATATTTCCGGAACCCACGTTCAGAATATCATTCCATGTTTTCATTTGGTATTAGAGGTGTTGTGAATTTGGTTAAGTTTAATTTTGTTAAAATTATCCCTTTTCTTTGCTTAAGGAAAACATAGTTATTCATAACCAACTTTAAAGGTTTCAAAGGAAATTTTTAAGTTTACAATTCACCCCCCCCCCCTTTTGTAAATTGAGAATCTACATCATTATTTCAATCCTACAGAATCGTGTATGTTTCAATCCATCCACGCTAATAGAGTATCTGATTCAGTATTATACTGAACTCAGAACCTATGTCAACCAGACATCGGTGGACATCCACACCATTAAATTGTATTTTGATTTACAGTTGTTGGATGTTACCCTTCAAGGTGAAGCCATCATCATATTCAATGAATTATATGATCAATTTTAGTTCTTCTTTCTAAACCTCTTTAGCATAGAAGGTCTCTATGGCTGCTACCTCTACTTAAAAAATGAGAGAGATTTTTAGGACCTAAGCAAGGGCCACACAATTTTAATTAGACAATATAAAATCTTTGAGGATTGATATGATTTCATGTATGTAGACATGATTCATTAACACATTTTACATCTGTGCCAAATGTGTATTTCTACCCACAAGGGGTCTTACTTTTACTGGGGAAGAACAATGGCTATCGGCAGTCCCATTTGATTTGGACTAGGGTTGGATATTTCAGGATTCTCACATGGTAACTCACATAGAACCACTACTATATTATGGTTTGATGACTAAGGAATATATTTTGTTTAACATGGATGATCATGATGTGTTTTTTTCGATTTGACCTGGTTAGTTTGCATGATTATTTTTGGTGGTGTGTCTGATTGAGCGAGTTGTGATGGTTGTGCCTATTATGCTTTGTGAAACACTTGAATCCTAGTATTTTAGCATGAAAAAATTGTCTTAAAGTACATACATGGGAATTTTGTAGGTTCAAATATCCTCGATATCTATATTGACGATGTATACCGAAAGAACTCGATAAACATAACTTATTTTTCTAATTTTCATGGGATATAAAGGGTTCAACCAATTCAATAACATTCACAAATTCATACTCAGGATCACCATCAAAAAAATATTTCAATTCCAGGTATATCATGGGGGTGATCCCAATCTCTATGGGAATGAAACCAATAAGGGTATGAGATGTCTCTAGCACCGGTAGGGGACTCTTTTGTCTATTTCACAACCAGTTCCAACATTTCCACTATTGGATATTTTTATAATACCCATGGTTTTAAGGAACTATAGGAATCCAATCCGTAGGAATATCTCCTCGTCTGTACCCATGTTTTAGGAAACACTGGGTATAGTTCCATTCAACCATGAAATACACCTATAAATATGTTTTTAAAAACATATGTATAAATTTGACAAAAAATTGTGGCTCACAGATTTGATCCCAACACCACTCATTTATTACTCCTTCACCTAACCACCAGTATTTATGTTTTATTGCTATATAAATAAATATTTAGTTATAAATATGGATTTAATCTACGTTTATAGGTTGAAAACCATTGTAATTATTATTCTAGTGAATATTATTTGTGCCTGACGATGTGTTTCTTCATGCCATATGGTGGGAAATCTATACCCATAATTTACATAAAATATTGGTATAGTTTTTAAAAACAACCTTATATCCATGGTTTCAGTAAAAAAGTGGGAATATGTCTTGAAAAACTAACATATACCCATTGTTTTGGAAAATTGTGTTTATATGTTCCCATACTATACCTATACCAATATTTTTTCTTGAACTGTGGGTATTGGGGTTCCAATACCCACAGTATTGGTAAAAACAAGGGTATAGGTTCCCATTAAAAACATTTACCCATGTTTTTGGAAACCCATGGGTATAGGGGGTCCTAATATCTGGATGTTTCCAAAAACTGGAGGTATATGTCCATTTTCCAGTAGTGTCCTGAGATGTAGAAGGATCGGTTGTGGATGCAGAAGAAGTACCCATAGACAGAATAGTGATATCATTAGGTTTGGGTCAACCTAATGGAAATAGATTCATGCATGGTCAATATAATTAGGTCTTCAATCCAAACATTCACTTTACTTATGAGTCTTATAGTAAATTACATGCCACCATTCAAATTCATTGTCTCTGTTGGGCTTGACCAAGATATGTTCTACCCAGGTCAGGAAATTGGTGAACATAACCATACCATTGTTGACATGGTTATTATCCCAATACATCGAAACAAATTTTTTATGGTTTTTTGATAGATCATATTATAAGGGAAATGGTAAGGTCGATCCTTACACTTGGCTATATAATATTTTTTTCACTCGGGTAGCTTCTGAATCCCCAGCTCGAGGGCAGAAAGAAAATATCTATAAACATTTTAATCTATAAAATAATATATATGGTTTATGATTTTATGAATGAGGACTCATTGAGCCCATATCTAATTCTCAACATGAGAAATATAATGTGGAAAAGAAACATTCTCTTATCTAGGAGGTTTTCCATTGTATGGTAGTTCATGATGATTCTATACTAAATGGGGCTAAGCATAATGAGGTTTATTTCCTCGATGATGATTTATTCAAAAAGTATATGACAACAAAAGTGAATTTAGGGCCACTAAATTTACTTTGGAGTTGTTCTATACATTGTAATCCCTTCATGAAATATATTGGAGAGGTAATGGATAAGCCTTATATGTTTGGTGGAAGGATTCATCCAGGTGATAGACATTATCAGAGAAATACCTAAACCCACCATCGATGTATTAATTGTTAGGAATAGGGAGCAGATTATAGATGATGATTCCCAATAAAATCATCAGTAAATACTCTTGGATCATCATCTTAACGAGTGAATATGTGAGAACTTTCCACTGGTAGATGAAGTATGTGACATGCTAAGAAAGATCTTGATTGTAATTGATGAGATTGACAATTTTTGTATTATTTGTGGGGGAGATTAAATTTTTTTGTAATTTCCTATAGAGTTCATCCTAAATATTTATATATCCAATAGGAAATAGGGTATACTGGATGAAGGAAAACCCTTATAAATTCTACATGAAATATCGGATATTGGTAGCCTCCAACAACTATTGGGTTCCCAACATTAACATGAATATCCAGATGATGTGGGAATTATTTTAATAGATCTAATATTTCTATTTTTTCTGTCTTAATAAATGATTTAAACCAAAACATATTACTAATTTTCTTATGGTCATTATCATATTGTTGAGATTTTTTGAGATTAAAATTGATAATTTAACAATTCATAACTATTTATTATTCTCAACCAAATCTGTATTTTTGGAATAAAATTTTCAATATTGATTGAAATAAATTGATTCATGTTTAGGAAAAATTTATTAATGGTTACCGATTTTTCAACTAAGTGAATAAATTATTTGAAAATTTAGATGCCCAACGAAATCACAAATTGTGAAAAACATTTCTTACCGACGGGATGGGACATACCTAATTCAATTGGAAATAACTAAAGATAATAGACTCAAAATTAGATAATTATACATGGATATAAATCAGGGATCAATTTTTCACATTCATTTTTAGTATAAATGGAAGATTATCTCTTTAAATAATTATTTGAATCCGTCAAATGATATGGAATGCCACTTTATGCAGAGACGATTTTATTCTATAATTTTATCATAAACTTTTCCCCGCATTTAATTTTTTTTTTAAATTTTTAGGTTCAATAAAGGATTAAATAAAAAGATATTTTGGTAATTAATAATGAAGAAAATAATCGTAGAGGAGGTCCAAAAAATCCAGTTCTTTCATGAAAATGATTCTGGCCAGAAGATTTATATCCTTCCTTTTTCCATTACATTCTCATATTCATTTCGAATAAAAGGATTTTTAGATTGAGGTACTGGGATATGTTGAAGAAGTTATTATTTATAATTATATAATTGAATGATTTGGTGAATTAATTAATAGATAAAATCCAAGAGACTATGGTAAAATTAATATCCAATGTGCTTCTATTTTGAGTTTTTGTTATTCATTTTAGTAACATATAATTTTAAATTATTCTAGAAATGATTTTATTTAATTCAAGATGTATCTTTCTTTATTTTTTCTTTCTATTATAATTTTATTTATATTTTTTATCATGTTTCAAAATTATCAAGGTCTACATTACTTTTTATGTTTCATTGCTGAGGTCTCTCTTTTGAGAATAAGGAGTTTAGTCTGTTTAGGTTGCTCAAAGGGCTTCATGTAATCAACCCACTATAATAACAACATAAAAATGCATATTTTAGTACTAAAAATTGTAAAAATTAAATTTATTCATATACATTGAGTCCATGAATAATTCAAATGAAAAATAAATTGAAAATAAATTGTAAAAAATGATAAAGGGAGTTTCAGAATATCAATGATTTCCTGCTCTTTCCATCAGTATATTGCTTCATTAAACATGATCAATTCAGATTTCTAATATCTATTATATTTTAAATTTTATAGTCTAGTTTTTTGTAATTTCAAATATTTTAAATTGTTTGAATTTCAAAATTTAATTCTAATAGTAAAAAACAAATTAACAATGTGAACATTTGATAACATAATCTGCAACCTCTTCATGAGGCAACCCCATGATCATCATTGTAATCCAATTTAAGGGGAAACAATATGGATTGGGGTAATACAAATGAAAACCCTAGTATTAATTGTGAGTGAATAATGTGGATATTTCCAATTATTTTTTGGTTTTTTAACATTATATGATTTTATTCACTAATTTTGTGTCATAAAAACCAAAAAAATGGATTTTCATAGTGACTAATTTTATTTATATCATAATTATAAACCGTACAAGGATAATAGTAGTGATAAATTTTTAAAAGGTAAATTAAAAAAATATAAACATGAAATGGAATAAAAGAATTTGGTGATTCAAAAAATATATACAATATTTAATAAAAACAAATGGAAATTCACATTAATGTTTTAAGATAACTGTAAGAACTGATAGATCAAACATATTCTAATAAAATGAAATTCGTATACCATATTTAATTGATGTTGATGATCATTTTTAATATGATATAATAATAAGATTGGAATCTTCTATTTCCATTATAAAGGATAAAATTATCATTTATAAAAAAATGAAGTGTTTTTAGAAATAAAAACACATTAGAAAATAACATGGATGAATTTTTTGAAAATCAATTTTTATGTGAAGCCACTATTTTTTAAATGTAATATTTATAAACATTGTTTGAAAAATTGGCTACATAGGATGGGAAAAACGTTCATTCACTTTTTGAAGAGAATTTGATTGAAAATGAGCTACTCTAGAATTTTAGTACAATTATTTTTGATTCACATAAATATATGGAAATTGAGAAGCCAAGGGGGGATGTCACAAATCTTGATCAAAATATTCCAGATTATTTTGATATTAATTTATTATATGTTTCTCCCTCTACAGATTAACATCCCATTTAAATTTGGTGGAATATTTTTTAGATAAATATGATGTTATGGTTGAAGATTAGGAATTAATTTTGTCCCCATTTGAGTACATTTGTACAAATGAGGATGGTGGTATCAATCTTATTTTTAAAGAGTAAATCATTTAATAATATAGACATGACGATGAACCAAATCTTGAAATTAAAACTCATCAACCATTGGAGGAATTAAGTGAGGCTAAAGGCTTGGAAAATTTCATTTACTTTAAATCACTATTATATTTTATCATTGGAACAATTCTGTTATGGAGGTGAATTTGAAGAGAATTGATTTGGGAGCACCTAAAAGTTATTTGAACTATGGAATATTGGATTGAATTATCTTTTAAATTTTATGATGAATAAAATATCATAACCATAACCCCGAGGATGATCAGCTACATATTCATGAATATGGTTAGTGAAATCCTGGAACCCACATAGGGGTTTCATATAAATGAATTAATCCCTTCCCATTAATTTTTTATTTACTTCCTCTCAATGTATTTTTTATGATTACTGTTATTTTCAGGTATAATTCTAAGATATAGTATCTATTAGTCTAACTCAATACTGATACCACTCAATACAAAAACATTGTGTCTTTCCTCTCCAATGTAATTTTTTAGGTCTCATGTTCATTTTGTTCACCTCAAAATTTGAACTACTATGCACAATTATGACATTGAAAAATATAATTGTTTGGAGGAACAAGTTGGGAATATTAGGATTCTGTGTGTTTCTTGTAATTTTTTTCTATTTTATTTCATTTTTGTGTTAAAAACATTTGAGATAAAATTATTATCTATCTAATTTTTTAAGTTCGTGTGAATAAATAAACAGATTCATCCCTTGAACTGAAACATAAATGAATTCGACAAATAAAATAGTTTCATGTTCCAGAGAACATGAATTTTATGAAAAGAAATATTATTTTTTAATTCCATTCCAAATATCCTTGTATTTATCATTAAAATTCCCTTAATATAAGTTATCTAATAATATTACTACATATTATTTACAACCACCTCTAATTGTAACTGAACCAATTAATGAATTATTTTAACAGAATCTGATTTAATTATATCTAAACATATGGGTTGAGTTAAATATCATTTAAATGATGGACGAAATTATTTGTATTTGACACCCCATTTCAAGTAAATCCCATTTAAATTTTCATTCATTGAATATAGGATATTTTTGTTCACATTGTATCCATGTAAAACCTATTGGGTTATCCAAAATATAATAAATTATTACCTTTCCATCTTACTATAGAATATAATATTTGGGATTTAATTAATCTTATGTGTGGGAGATAATGGTTTATGGTGTGATAAATCATTTGGTTCGGCATTAAAAAGAGAATTGAAAATAGAAGAGATTTGTTTTATGTCGAAAGAAGTGTTTTATATTGGGAAATATATTCCCTTCCAAAGATTTAGTGTAAAAATGTGTTTTTCCTATATGGAGATCTCAATGGAATAATTTTGTGCCTATCTGGAGCATTCAAAAAGGAGTTGAAATTATTAATTTTTTCTAATATGATTTTGATGGAATGGCATGAAAAGTTATTATCAAATATTCTTTGAAATTTCATTCTTCGATGTATAGTGAGAAGGATACCATACATGATTACAAATTAGAATCATTAATTTTTTTCATAAAAAATGTTATTCCCAACTCATTCGTCCAAAATAATTACATTTGTATCCCAGAAACCATATGCCAAAAAAACCACAAATTTTTTTCATGATAATCATATTTTCATTGATCACATTACACAGATATGTAAAAATTTAACAACATAATGGAAAATCATGAAAGTGTTTGGATGTGAATAACCATGTTGAAAATCTATATTTGAGTGTCGAGAAAAACTTTTTAGGAGGTATGTGTGAAGTATGCATGGGAGGTAAAAATATGTGAAAATCAATTTAAGGATCTGAATGGATAAAATGATTTTTTATGAGGAATGATATCATTTGTGTCATAGTGATGAAATAAGTAACCACATTGGAATGTGTTTTGAATTTTTCAAATTTTGATTTTAATGCTCACTTGTCCAATAGTCTATGTTCTATGTGTGGGAAAATTAATAAAGATATTATTTACAATATATTTCATGTCTAATTAACTAATCTAAATTCCATTAAATTAAAAATTTGTGCTGAATATCAAATTTCTTAATTTTTTGGATATTTTGAGCTTAAAAATGAAAATTCCACAATATGAGAGTTTTAACTAATTTTAAAGAATTCAGTACTTCTAGAATATCATTTTTGATATTGATCCAAATGAAGTGATTATTTTTATGATTCACACATTCTTGAGCTATTTTTTCATCTATGATATGTTTTGACTTGACCTTATAGAGGTCCAAATAAACAACACATTGTGGAATACTTCTCTAGATGATAGGATGGGTCCCAACTCACTAAACGGGACATAACATAGTATATAATAATTTAAATGATTTCATTCAATATAAATATGAATTATAACTCAATTATATATGTTCATAATAATCCTTAATTTTCTTATTTATTATTTTAACATTATTTGAATGATCCAAATAAGAGTGATATGAAAGGTCACTTCTTGAAGAAAAAATGTATTTAGTAAGTAAATTATATCACCCTACTATGTTTTCAAACTATATAAATCATTGAGGGTTGAAAAGTTAATCAACATAAAAATCATTATTGAATGACTATATAGTAAATTATTATAGGATGTGGATCAAAAAATATATATATATTACTGGGATATGGATTCTGGACGAAAGATTTCCAACTCTCCATTTTCCGTTGAATTCTCATCTTAATTTCATATAAATCTTTCTTTGACTAAGGGAATGAGATATTATAGAAATTTTATGTCATATAATAATATTATTATACTATTTGATAAAATAATGAAGGGATAATATCCAAGCAGTGGTGGGATGTGAGGATCTAATGGTGTTTTCTTTTTTGATTGTGTTCTTCATTGTAAACTCAGTTCATTTTGCTTTATCTTGTAAAATTATTTCTTGATTGTATAATATCTCAATAATTCTTGTTTATATTTTCAAATAAATTAATCTAGATTAATTATAATATTATTAAATTTACAATGTTTCTCTCAATGTTAAAATTTTTTTTGTGAGCCCTCACATTTGACATGATGAGTTTAATCTATAGTGGTTTATAGGAGGTATTCGGTTAATCAAATCAAAATAAAAATTTGATTAGAACAAACAATTTAGGTTTCAATATTGTATCAAGTTATTTTATTTTTATTATTTCATGTATTTTGGTATATATTATAAAATTCAAATGGAAATAAATTGATAACTATGATAAACAGAGTGTCTAAATATTGAAGATTGTGCATCACATCCTTCATTAGTTTATTTCTATAAATCCATATCTATTATGATTTAGAATACCTAACATATATTTACTATCATATTCTGGTTTTGTTTTATTTAACATTGTTTAACTAATTTTAGTCTCCACTTATCGTAATTAAATTTGAAAAAAATAATTATCAAAGTGACAATTTCATACCATAACATGAAATCTCCTAGGGAGAAAACCTCGTGGTCGCCATTGTACTAAAATTTTTTAGGGAATGTTATTTTATAGGGTATGTAAATTGAAAATACTAGTTTCATTACTATATTGGTTCACCCATCTGATTTTAATGGAAAAAACAGATATCCCAAAATCTTGTGGCTCTTGCATATCAGCCACCCATGTCTGGTATGGATTACCATCTGGTTATATCAACACTTATTATAAATAAAATAATTTAATAATATTGGTGACAGTAGTAATAAAATTATCCTAGTGATGGTTCTTATATTGATTGGGATCTATGTCGACCAATTTTTTTACAAACTCATCAACCAGATAGGCATGCTCTGTGGCTCGTGGATCAGCTCTATCTGTGTCTCAAGGAAGGATATCATGCTACTCTGATGGATTCGATGATTTATACATTATAAAAGTCCCATAAAATATCACCTAAAATCAATTGGGATGTCATAAAACACCATTTTATACATATATAATTTGTCGTAGGTGTACTTTTAAATGCCCTTGTGGGGGATTAGTATTATATCGAGGAGTTCCATAATACAGGTGTTGCTCAGCATGGTGCTCATCAATGATCATTTTATAAAATGAAACCTACTAATGTATGGGTTTCATTTCATGATTGTAATTTTTCCCCATCTTATTATTTTATGGATCAAATGGATTAATATATACCATCTCTGTTTTGACATTCAAACAATTTTGGAATGATAGATAGGTATCTTCGGGGTTGAGTACCACCTTTCTGTATAGATTGGAGACACATGTATGAGGGTATACCTAATACCCTGCTACCCCCTGTGTTGGGTAATCTATATTAGACATATAATAACTACCTTCATCCTTGTATAACTCAATAAGAACCATGTTCATAATAACTATACATGGGGGGAATTCTCAATATTTATAGATTCGTTTGGTTGTTGAAGTATAACACTTATGTAAAGTATAGTGTACCATCCATATCCATGAATATTTATAATCGTACATGAAGAATACTTGATTTTGTGCTGAACTATGATAATGTTTATTCATCAATGTTGTTGGGACTAGTGGTAGCTATGTGATAGAGGGTGTTTTTCCACTATTATTTCTTAAACTCAATCATGTGGCACTTCTGATCAATATCATTTAAGTGGTCCCATATTTAAGGGTAAAAAAATGATAGTCATGGAGGTGATGATGTATCATCTATATAATCAATAAGAAGATTGAAATATTCCCCTCAGTGGGGGAGATATGGATATAAATGTTGGAATATTCATTTGGGGTAGAATACCACATAAAATTGAAGAGTATCAAGATTCTCCAACAAGATTTATTGCTATGTAATGGGGATTTTTCGTTTAGTTTTCACAAGATTCGGTTTTTTCTAGGCCAGATATCAGAGATTACACGGATGTGGATTGGTGACATAGCTGAATGGAAGGATTAGGAGATACTACATGGGAGGATAGCTCACTGCATGCTGAGACATCTCTCAGAAGCGATGCCAACCACATCATCATGTCTGTAATGTCTAAGCTCCCACCATGTCATCATGTGGAAGGGAATATATTATTACTATTGTCTCAACTAGAATATAAACATCTAACACATTATACAATTAATTTACACGGTAATTTTTATATATGGAGAAGGAAGGTGGGGATGAGAGAGAAAATTATAACATTGATCCCCATGAAGGGAGACAATTCTTTATCCAACATCATGTATCTTTGTAGGGATTTGTTGATAATGTGAATCTCACATTCCATGATGACAAGAATCATCTACAAGAATCCTACCCCAAACACTAATAATGTATAATGGGGCAATGTATCCATCAATAAATTACATTATACCTCAGAATCTAGGAGGCGAAATAGATGTACAATTACACGGAGCTTCAGAGGATTTTTCATTTGGCAGCAAAAGTGCACCATTATGACACAAGAACTATCATTATGGAGATAACATCTTAATCATAAAGAGGATATATATTCAGGTGGGGGATGGTGTAGGGAGTACCTCCACTTTTATTAGTTGGGATACAAATATGGACTATGGATCGGTTGTTTTCTCAGTAGGGGGACCTCCTCTTTGATTGTTTTAGAATCATAGAAGGCCTCCACATAAGATATATATGAATTATAGTGGAAATTTTCATTGTAATTAGAGGTAATGGGGAGGAATTCATTACTTAATTGTAGTAATATAATTGGAAGAAATCCATTCATTGAAGCTGAATCATGATGAATGCCTTCATCATGTTTTAAATGAACACATATATGATCATAAATTTTATGAAATGGAATAGAGATATTTCCACCCTACTGGTTGTTGAAATAATGGGGAGGTCCTCCTCATTGATAGGTAGGAAAATTGGGACCTCTACAGTGTATAAAATATAATTAGTGAGGTGGATATCCATTTTGATTTTTTGTGTGAAGGGGAGGAAATCAATTTTGGTTAATGGTAATTGAACAAGGGTGATATCCATACATTTTTTTGATGAAGTAGGGTGGAACTTCAATTTGAATGATGATTGAGTGGGTAGGACCTAAAGATGATCATGTAATGGAATGTGATGGTCTTTCATACTAATTGTATGTGAAATTGGGAGGGCCTCTTTGTTGGATGATACTAGTACAATAGGAGGACCTATGTGCTAGTTTTGAATGCGGGGAAGACCTCTGCTTCAACTAGTAATGGTATGAGGATGGCCTCAACAGGAATTTTGAGAGAAGGAAGGATTCCCTATTGGGTTAGGGATTTCATGGGGAGGTCTATCAAACTGGAACTAATCATCATTGGCAAGTCCATAAGAGATATTGGTGGTGTCGGTGATTGACAATGTCAAACTAAATTGTCTATAGTGTGGTTGAGGTATCAATTTAAATCCGGAATGGTTGGATATATTCACATTTTTTATAGTAATATAGAGCAATATGTAAGCATTGGTTGGGGAAATTAATGTAATGGATTATGATTCACCTCATCATCTATCCTACTAACTATTTAACTGATGTTAAAATCTGGTGGTCCAGATGAGGGGTCAGTGGAGCAATTGTATAGTCATCATATTCATCAACCTAAATAAGTAGTAATTATTGGATATGATGGGTTCTAGTGTGTGCATTTATTTGTGGGTCCTATGTGGTAGTCATATCCATGGGGACTCGAGCATTCCCCCTTCCTAGTTTAGGGGAGAGAGTCATATGATTGATCTGGGGACAGGCTCCAAAATGTACTTCATTGTTGTAATAAAGAGTGGTTTATTCCTATGTGGCCCTTGGGGGAGGCGTTGTCGGTGAGGCACTAAAGCCTCTAGGTTCTCGAGGTCCATGTTACTTATGGTAATGACACCATTCTACTCATAATTTCATAAATGTGTGTCCATCACCCTCCTTTAAATGATCTATGAGGGTCATATGAGGCATGGACACCATGTAGTTGTATTTTAAATCGATTTCATGGAGGATGTGGAGTCAGGTAGGATTGTCACATTTACATTTCTACATCACCTTTATCTATGGTTTCTTTGTGTATGATTTCATATAGAATGTTTCTTGCAATGAATGATTATTCAGCTATAATAATAGATTCATGTAGAGAAATTCATATTTCCCTAGCATCATCCAATCTTATATGGTCAGACAGATACATCTGCACTGATGATATCACAGACAAGAATCCCGAAAGTTTGACCACACCAATTTTTAGTGTGTTCTATCATCAAAAAAACTATTTTTATTGTGGTAATTTACACTATTTAGGTTTATCTGGTGGCATGATAATTTCATGATGTCTCAAATGCTGATAGTTCTATTATTAGGGTAATAGTTTCACATTAGGTTCTAATTTATACTTCTGACACATTCACTACGGCACCCGAGAACCCATGTCTATGTGCACTAATAGGAATTGTTACCCCGCATTCCTAATTTTCAAATAAAGTAATCATTCACCACATTCAATAGTGATATTTTCACCTTGATCAAAAAAGGGATGATGGGATGCCAATTCCTCCTTCCATATGTTCACCCAGGGAAGTTCTCATCTAGTTTGGGTGTCCCTCGTAGTGTTAATCCAGGTTCATGGAGGTCATTCTTGGTGCCATATCTTTATGGATACAAATTTACTATAATGATTTTTCTGGATATTCTAGAGGGTAGTAATAGGAAAAAATGCTTGGTTTAGAGATCAGTAGTGTTTGGCATCACTGCTTGTTTGGATGCTAGGAACATTTGTCACATGTATACATCCCCATGGGAGGGAATCTCATGGAGGAATATTATTCGAGGAAGAGAAGGAAGCCCAAATCGTTCACAATGTTTCAAACATTTAAGGTTTATATATTAATTGTATTTCTCCTTCGGCATCAAAAATTTTCATGGGGTAGCTTGAATCAAGGACACATAACTAACAAGTAATTGACGACAACAATATAATGTTACCCATGAGTTATCTATTTGGGGTCACAAATTTATATTCTCATGGAGATCGATCCAAACGTCCTAAAAAGATTTATTTTTGAACATGTTTAACATCTTGTGGTGACATATATGACATATCTATGGATTGAACATGATTCCCCATGGAGGTGTTCCAAGAAGCTATGTCCCATAAAGGGATGATTTTTACTGTGAAGGTGGATGGATCATAATTCACTGTGGGAGTGGATATGTGAGGTGTGTCAATCAGAATTTCTATTTCACAAATTGGCAGCTGGTGGATCAGGACACCAGGTGGTAGCGGATCCTGGAGTTCCATCCATTAGAGGGATCCCCAAGACATTCCATTGTTCAAGATTGATCCTCAATTAGGCATCATGTATACACATCTTGGATGATAGTTATCAGAACTAAAGTAGTTAGATACCATAGTTTAAGGGTGTGTGACATGATCGATCAATGAATTGTAATACATAAGGATAAGGGTTATTTCATAAACAATTGTGCACTGATACAGTATGATATAGGGATTATGCATGGAGCAATGAATTTGAATGAAGATTTATCTTTGTTTGAGTAGGTGTGGGGAATATGCATTAGAGTTTCTATTTTTGATGCCTTCGTTGGGGGGAATGCATCCACATTTTTTGAGTAGAACAAGGAAGTGCTGATTGTTTCCCTATGTTCTTGCTTTCCATTGGCGTTTGACATTCATTTCTTATTCAGGGATGTTTTCACCTAGATCGAAATGAGATGTTAGGATGTCTGTTCCTCCATCCAAGGATTCCTCCTCAAAAATCATCACATATTACAAGTATCCTTTAAAGATTGATATATTTATCATGAAAAACATCCTAGAGACATATCTTCATGGATTACTGTTAATTAAACTACTTATATTAGTGCATTCCAAGGGGTCCGGCCAGGGCAGTAACCTATGATCGTGGGATTAGTCACATTGGACATCACTATCGTGTCTGGATGCTGGAACACTAGGGCGTCTAGTTTTATTCTCCTTATTATGGGGCTTCTCAAGTATGCAGACACTTGAGGCATTCCATGTCAAATGTGGGGGATCATATGCCATTGTAATGTCTCTGAGATTTTCCTCAACATAGAATTTTAAACATAGGGTATTCCGTGAGTTTAACGTCTAGAAAGGATATATCAGATTGATTAGAACCCTGATAGGAGTGGATAAAATGTGTGCATCCCATGGTGGGAAACCAAATTTTGGGGATAAAATGTGGTTAGTTACCCAGTTACTACATGGAGTTGTGAATAGGTGAATTGACATGATCTCATCAGGATCTGGTGACCCGGGTAACAATCAAGATGGATAACGAATGATTATGTGATGTGAATGGAAAATACAATGGAGTCAACTCGAGGGCAGCATTGTTGTTGGTCATGAGCCTCGAAAATAATTCCTATATACCTTGTCTTGGCAAGGATCAAATTCTATGTAGTGTATGATAGGTGTTAGTGAACATACGTGAAGGGGGTCTGGACCCATTGTTATTGGGATTGAAACTTAGGGAGGCTTCATATGTACCTTTCCATGAAAAGGATCAAAGTATATGTATTTTTGGATGGGTTATAGGATTGGGGTGAGTGTATATGAAAACAAACGGATGATATATTGGGTCTTACTTGTGGTTAGTAGTCCAATGTTGGTCTGAATCCATACAGACATACCAAAGATATGGCTCCCAGTGGAAGGGACAACAACAACTTACTGATGTGTTTGGGTTGACAACAGATTACCGCTGAATGGGGATCACAACTTCATATCGTGGCCTGATGCTCACAACAAATTAATGATGGTTAGGGGATCATAACATCTTACTTCATGATAGAGGCACAATGGCATACAATAGGATGGGAACAATGGCTTGCCACTGGATGGGAACAACGACTTACCAATGGATGGGCACAATGACATACCACTAGAGGGGGGTAACAACAACTTACTTCTGGATGGGGTACAATTTATTTTCATGAAAGTCAAAAGGGGAAAACAATTTGACTTCATGCAGAACATGGGTGGATTGATGTATAGTGGTTGGGACCAATTGTTATTGGGATTGAACCTTTGTGAGGACTTCTACGTACCTTTCCTTGGAATGGATCAAAGTCTACATAGTTTGGAATTGTTCGGTTAACCCTCATGAATGGAATTTAGGATCAATGGGGGTTGGGATTGAACCTTAGGGAGGTTTCCTATGCACCTTGCCTTGGCAATGATCAAATTCCACGTAGTTTGATATGGGTTGGTGAATCGATGTGAAGATGGTTGATACAAATGGATGTTCTTCTTCAACCTCAGGGTGGATTACTACGTACATTACCATGGAAAGGATCAAATTACACGTTGTTTGGTAAGGGTTATTGAACCGACATGAAAATGGTCGAGACTAATGGATGTTGGGCTTCATCCTTAGGGAGGCTCCTATGTAACATGTCATGGAAATGATCATAGTCCAAATAGTTCGTGGTGGGTTGGTGAACAGACGAGAAGATGGTCGGGACTAAGGATGGTGAGCATGAACCTCAGAGAATATTCCTATGTATCACGCATTGGTAAGGATCAATGTCCACATAGTTTGGGATGTGTTGGTGAACCAATGTGAAGATGGTCGGGGCCAATTGATGGTGGGCATGAACCTCGGGGAGGCTTTCTATGTACCTATCCTTGGCAAGGATCAATGTCCATGTAGTTTCAGATGGGTTGGAGAACCGACGTGATGATGGTCGGGTCCAATGTATGGTGGGATTGAACCTTAGGGAGGCTTCCTTCATACCATTCCTTTGCAAGGATAAAATTCCAGGTAATTTGGGATAGGTTTGGGTCATACACTCTAGGTTTCATAATGAGATTGTCACTGTATTTTCATACTCTAAGCCCCCGTGATTCATGATCTGTGTGAGAAACAAGAGGCAAAAATGACCTAATGATCAATTTGTGAAAGATGCATCTTTGCGATGTGGAGTTTCTTACATGTGGTTAACTGCCCAAAATGGAAAGACATGCTTATGATTGGTCCGCAACCCAAAGAGGAAACATGGGATTACGCATTGTTATTAGCCTAGGGATATGGATATTTAGACTAACTCAAGGATGAAGGGCTGAGTGGTGAAAAATCTCAATGGGATAGTAACATGATGAGTAAGGTCCCAGTGCCCATCCCCCAATATAGTCCATGGAATGGAAGAAGATAGGCACAATAAGGGTATCACCTCCTGTAATAAAGGCTATGGGATTACACCAAGGTGGTTTCCCTTTCCTCATGGATAGACACGGCTCCAAAAAAGGGTATCTCATTCCATGTGGGGAAGATCTCACTCCTGTGGAGAATAGTGGGCATTGAGAATGTCTGAGATGGGCCTCCTTGCATAAAATTCATGGGGCAGGGTCATAGTTTAACATCTTGTGCTAAGGACAATGGTACTAGGTAGTTTAACTCCATGTATCATGGAGGAGGCGGGTTCTCTCTGCACCACTTGGATATACATAACTTATACCGACACACCCTTGTGGATGGGAAGGCATAAAAACACCATGTTGAGGAGTGTTATAGAGTGATCCCTTGAGGGGACCACGTTAGCATGAAAATGCGAAGAAGTAATAGCTATTGACGTTCCTATGCGATGAAGCATAAGGCATGGAAATGCAAAGGGAGACACCGCCCAAGGGACATTGAAATAACATCATGCAAACCCAGAGGGTTACACAAGAAAATGAGTTGCGAAAGAAAGGGATTTTAAGGTACTAGCCTCATGATGCTCTTGCGCACCATGTAGTGGATGTGCTTCAGGAAGGGGTATGCATTGTGAAGTGAAGTGCTCTAGCCTAGGCGTAGGGAATAAGTTTATATGAAAGATGCTTCGGTAAATGGAAAGGCATTCACGGAGTTGTGCTTCGTGAAGTGAGGGAGTCCTGTGAAGTGTACAGCTTCGAAGGGATGTACTTCAAGAAGCATTGTGACCCTACATTAGAATGTGGGTCACATGTACATTTATGTTAGTTCGTGATGCATAAGTAATCTGTGAATACTTGTGTCCCCTTGGATATCCCCTTCAATATTGGAGGCCCATGGGCTCGGCGAAGGGCATCCCTCTTTGATGAGGGGATGAATTCATGAAAATGGAAACGCACTTCGCAATGATAACATACCTTGAAGTGGTCATGGTTCAAAGAGAAGAATTTTCTACACAATTTGAGAGCTAATAAGGAAAATGGTTTGAGATTCAATCATTTGGCTTCTAGTGGAGCCTGGTATTTCTAGGAAAGAGCCGCCATGAAGCATAGCTTGCTGGGAATGAAGAAAAATAAATTTTTTTTGTAAGCGTGAAGCCTCTCTCCTCATTGCTCTCCAAATACCTGCAATCATCAAACTGGCTCATGGAGCCTCCTGCCTCCTTGCGCCATTGTGGCTCTACAAATGTCAAACAAGTTCACAGATCATCCTGCCTCCTTGCTTCACGGATGCTTCTCAGACATCAAACTGGTTCACAGAGCCTCCTACCTATTTTCCCTATAGTGGCTTCACAAATGTCCAACTGGTTCACAGAGCCTCCTTGCTCCTTGCTCCACAGGGGCCTCACAGTGGGGGATCATCGCATGAGACGCGGTGCTGCGAAGCTCCTCCAACAAGCTTCACGAGCCCATCCCAATGATTGTTCATTTGATGGTCCTCTTCCCCAATTTTGGCACCAAAAAATTCCTCCCATTAAACATGTAGCTTAGGAGAATGAGAGTGAAAAATTATAAGGGTTATTCACAAAATATCCTTGACCAATCATGAAGAGGGATCGTGAATGAGGTTCAACAGGTGCAGGAGCGGTGTGTGGGCTAAGAGTGTCGCGATTCTCTCCATGGTCAGATGCACCATGAAGAACAAGGGGCCATCACATATAAATAGGGTGGGATGACCCTTCTTTTTTCTTTTTTCACCTCCACATTTTGACACTAAGAGACATTGATTCATGATTCTCCTCATACATCATGATTTCTCTTAGTGAATCGGGCCTTCTACTTTGCGATGCATAGTGGGTCTTTGACATCATGATGGTGTGATCTACAACATGCATATGATTGATGGGCCAGGTCTCTATGATTTTTTTCTGGCGAGCTCCACGAAAGATCATCATGAATGAGCTCCCAGAAAGGGCTTCTTCAACCAAAATCAAAAATTTCCAAAACACAAAAACTAAATCTCTCACATTGAGGCTTACCAGGGGTTCTTGTAGATACAGCCCAGAGGGAGGATATGGAAGATATCTCGGATATAGGGGAGTTTTTTGTGAAGCTATTATAACCATAAATCGTTGGTGTAACTGCTTTCAAAATGCCAGAATGACTATCCACTGTGCATGAGGCTGCTATATATGGATTTGGCCTGAGGGATTACATCTTCATCTCTATAGAGAGTAGGGATAAACCATTTTTCTGGATTAGAAGCACGTTGTGTCAGTGTCAGTGGTTCGGGGCACCTAATGGTCATTCCATGGAGGAAATCATGCATGTCAATGTAGACTATCTATGCAATCATATGAACTACATTGATGTGGAGGAACTACATACAAATACATCTCCCCCATTTTACCATACTATCAAGAAGGTATCCCTAAGGAACCTGGGAAAGGGGTGATCTGACGTGTGGGATTTGCACCAGGGCAGAAACATCCTAGATAACTGTGCCTAGGCCAACTGGGTATGTGGATCATGTGAGGAATTCATGGAAAATATAAGAACAGTGGGCCTCTATGAGGCGTCTTGATGCTCCCAATTCCATATCTATTAGCTGAAGCAGCTAATGTCGGAGTTGCTAAGTAGAAGTTCATCGAGGACCAATACGTTCGATTTTCACCATGGAGAGGTTGACATCAGTTCATAGGACCCGCATCAAGATCGTTAAGGTCCCAATACTGGGGGTGATGTATGATGAGTTCCTATTTCTTATGGGTGCATGGGAGGACCTAGAGTAGATGTCACCACTGAAGATGGTGTTGATTAACCTAGTACCGGGAGGGGACAAATAGTCGGTGTGGGACGTCCACTTCAAATGGTGGTTTAAGAAGTTATTGATCTTCACGGAAAATAGGGAGTTCCCTGTGAGGCATCAGAATTTCCCAAAGGGGGATCAACAAGTCCAGTATCACTCGTACTGGTAGCACTTAGAGGATAGCCAATGGAAGATGTGGGGATTCAGCATCATTACCATGTATAAACTAGTAATCAGGTTAGCTATATTCATTGCAATGCTCATCATTGGCTAGATCCTGTCGGTGAGAGATACAAACATGTGTGTGTGACCAAGCACATTTACCATGGCCTCCATGCTAGCCATAGGAGGACATGTCATCCTTGGGATCCCGATGCTCAGCATGTTGTAAAAGATGATGGGGCATATTAGTGAGGGGAATATTCCATATAGAATAAGCGGGCTATTCCACCTCTTGTATGGATTGATAGCGGCACATGTCAGGGGGTCTATTAATATACTAACCTCATCACCCCTCCATGATTGAACTTTTTCCCATACATTCAGAATATTGTGGGAGGATTTTTGGACTAGATGACCATGAAGGATTTATTAAAAAAGGTCTATAAGGTTAACATGTTCAATTTCCACACATTCACATTGCCAACAGGTTTGATCACAGATGACAGCCAAGGAATGGAAGAGAATCAGTCCTAACTCTTATCCTTTCAAGGTGGAATCCTCGTGGTGCAGGTGGACCGCGAGTCCCTATGTGAGATGTACACCCCGCACTGATTTGGAAGGAAATTCTGTTGCATGCATCGACTGAACCCGTAGGTCTATTTTTGGGTGCACTTCGAGGAACACACATGAGTAATGAGGCAGATGTGGATCATGTTCACATGGGAAGACAAGAAGATGGAGAATGAGCAGCCCTTGCCCACAACAATCTTCAGACTGGAAAAATAGTATGTCCAAAGCTGGGATGCGTCCTACCCTAGGGAGACGCTGAAGCAGCCAACCGTTTTGGCCTACGATGGGGTGCCTCCCCAACCTCAAGGCTAGGGCCGAAAGGCAGATAAGACGTCTTGTGGTGGTGCTACTACTATGATGGCAAGGCCCACACCAGTCGAAGGATAGATACTTGTGAATCAAAAGGTGACAATAGACTCATTGGTCCAAGTGTAACATATTCATCCAAAGATGATTCCACCAAGGGGATTCCAAAATATATCCACTTAGGAACCAGTGATGTGGCTGGGCCATATATACTTTACAATGAATAATATCTTCCCAGAAGCGTAGGAAATCTAGAAAATTTAACGTAAATTCATCAACCTATCTGAGATGTGGCATCACCTGAACAATATTGTGATGGATTTACCAGCAATCGGCCCTATCAGAATTGGAATTGTCGTATCCCAAGTGGAATCGGAGCAATAGCTGGCTAAGTTGGAGGACTTCAGGCACTCTCAGGGTGCCCCGTGTTCAATGAATTATCATGTAAATGGGTTACTTGATCATACAACACCTCTTCGGTTTATGTCTTCTAAATTGAGGGATTTTTTCCATTCACCAGAAGAATCGTATGAGTCCTCTTGTGGGAGGACGCCGATAGAGGTGGCCATTGGAGTATAGTGAGTTTGGACATTTGGATCCAGAACATAAAGAATTTGCAGAGTCTCTCAAGGTAAAATCTTATCTCCCTTCCCCAGGATCCGCTTCCAAGTTACATTAAACCCCTCACAATCATTTTAACTATGCCGGAGGGCCTCATACATAGAACCCATTCTCTCCCCTCATTAGATGCAGATGTGAGGCCTTTGAGATCTACTCCCATAGATCTGGGGATTACCACGTCCAGCATGGCATAAACACTAGTGGTGGTACCTCTAGAGTTTTAGTTCATTACATCAATATACATAGGTCCACACATTGGGGTATCGATGGGAAAAAACTAGAAAATAGACCTACAGTTTGAACTTTGTATGTCCCCTTTACATAATTCGAATCTGACACCCATTGATCATGTTAACTGACATACGTGTACTTCTTGGAATGCACAGTTCTTCAAATGGCATGGGATGCCTTGGTAGGGTTAGTGGGTACTCCCAGAGGTTCCCTTCCAAGGGGAATTCTGATGTTCGTGGAAGTGGACACCCACAATGACCAGGCAGTGGCACCCACAATAATAGGTGTGACCGTTTGTAGGGTAGAGCCTGAAATTATTGTGCAAGGATCCAATTATTATGATCAATAAGACAACATGGGTGCATCCACACCCGATAAAAAACTAGATGTTGGCACTATTAACATGTTCTTGGGGGTTTTTCTTACGTACGATCATACCAATCCCACATACTAGAATGATAAGACCTCTGATGAAGTGGATAGAATGATTGTAAGTCGCTGATCATGGAATACGATCAGGTGCTTTATCAAGGACACCCCACAAGTACAATGTATAAACTAGATGGATAGGCTTCATTCATGACTATGTGAACATTGCACTAGGGGAGTGGATATCCAGCATCCCCACATTTTCATCAATGATCCAATGGTGTATAAAATCCAAGAATATGACTACGGCCATGGTGTGGGTTGGCAGTGGTGAAAAGCAATGAAAATCAATAGGCTCTATGATGATGAAAATGATATTCAGCTGTTTCACATCCGGGAAGAAGAGATTTCATCTTTCCTCAGCACACAATAAGAGATTATATCATAGCTGAAGGCACAACTTGTGGAGGCTGAAGAGTGCATGAGGAATAACTCCGAGGATATTACTTTATTTTGATTCATCAATCAGAAGGCATGGATAACGACTGATGAATGACCCCCATTGCTGCTGAGGAGGAGTGGGAATGGAATAAGAAATAGTGAACTCTAGACTCCACAAGCCAGATGGTGGCAAAGCAACAACACTCTTTTTACGGGGCCAACCCTTCTATAGGATGTGTTCGTCCTCGTGTACTCATATGCATGTATCGTTCTAACACAAAATCATGTGTTGATTATTCATGATAGATGCATGCATGAGTTATGTTATTATTTTTTAGGTCTATTTTATTTTTTTCACATTCATGGAACATCTGGAGATCAGTCCCGAATATCATGTGGGTATGCCCTAATGAGAGACACAAGGGATGACCACCGAGACATTTCATCAGAATATAAGAGTGAAAACCACAATTCAGGGATCCAGGGTTGAACAATCAATCCAGATTTCCAGGAAGAAAGGTAGAGGCATGGTTAGAGGATGAAGACCTCAAAACAATAGACGTTTTTTCATCCCAATAGGCTCTAGATCATGAGAGGGGAAACAAAAGGGGCGTTTGAAATTAATCCGAACATAGGGGTGTGGAATGTGTGAATCACAATACATATGATTCAGAACATTGTTTGGGGTGGCATGACAATGATGGATAATCATTTATCGTAATAAAAAAAATGTATCCTTATCATGTTAGAATCAAATGGATATAACAAGTTCGGTCTGACCATTTACCATGTTTGAAACACGAGGCACGTCTCAAAATGGTACCCTTTAGTATTCTATAATGTTGGCCCATAACAGTTGGTGAGCATAGGTCGAGATTCCCTACTGTTAGAGGGTTCTTTTAGACGTGAATGAGGAAGAGGTTTAGAATAAAGGTCACAAAAAGAATGGAGTCTTAAGAGATGGGTTGTTCAAATGGAGTCCAATAATATTTAAATCACACCACTGTGGTGGAAACAGATTAGGTGGTTGTATCTGTCTAATCAGGGATCAATCATAATTCCATACTGGACAACTCTGGAAAGGACTTGGAATTCTCATTAGATTTTCATCATACCAATAAAGATAACATAGTCGTAGTTTAAACGGTGTGTGGTGAGGATTATTCATATAGTTTAAAGGAAATACTGCCTATACTAGGATTGGGCCAGAGGGGCTAGAAGGTTTAATAACCCTGGTGCTGGGAGAAAGGTGAAATTACCGGGTGTCACTATGTATCCCATATGAATGGAAATACTTCCAAAAGAAGTTCTAAACCAGGACGTGACAGGAGGCAAACACTAGTAGGGGAAATCCTCTCTGCAACGGGATATGGTCAATCCCATTAACAACATTGGGCATCCTAAACATGTTTAGGGTAGAACCATAGTTTAGTGTCATGCATTGATGACATGTGCGCTTGTGCTGTTTAACGTCATACTATAGGACATGGATTGTAATAGAAGATCCTAGGAAGCGAGCACGTGATTCGGCAGCCATAAACCCAATGTGAATGAGAATACAATATGTCCAAAATAAACTACGCATCCCTACTGGAAGTTTTTTCAGGTCGAGGGACCAAAAGTGAGAGTTAGGCTTGGCCCAAGGAAATGAGTTTGGACATTCTTATGTTACCCATTAAGATGTGAATAAAGACATATGTAGTTCTGAGAGCACAGTTTAACATCATGTGGGATCATGAAAGACATGTGTGGCAAAGATTCACCAGTACACGTCCTACCAAAACAACTAAGCCCATGTCAGTCATTCTCGATATGGGAAACAAGGATTAGTGATGATACATTCCTTGAACAAGAATTTCATACATTAAGGGCCATGGGATACTTGGTGAGTGACGTCCCCATAATGCTGACATGCCTACTTAAATCACATAGATGTGCGAAGGGGTAATGTTGAATATGTTGGAATTCCACGTAAACATTAGGAAGTGAAAAAATGTGAATTATGATGCTTGATAACTGGACCATAATGATGATGGATTGGTGATAGGGGATAACTTTTGACAATGTTCAAAACATATTATCCATATTGTGTTATCCTATAATGCGGACAAACAAAAGAGGGTCGATTGTTGACCATGATCGAAACACGAGACCTGTCGCAAATGTCGTCGAAGGTCCTCAGGGACATTGTCTCATGACTGTAGTTAAGACAATGTTGCATGAGACCCGGATAGAAAGGGGGTCCCTTCAGATGTGGAAGAGGATGAGAAGTAAAATAACGGGCTCATGAAACGTGGACATGGAATGAGGGGAATGTCCCCATGAAAATTTCAAACTTTGGGCTCTTTGTCGCAATGCATCTGAGTACAACAATAAGAAATATCAGATAGAGGGAGTCGAGTCCCCCTCCAAGGGAAAGGGTCCTACGGTTGAATGCTTCTAACTTAATTATTGAGGCTTGTCCATTGAAGAGGGGCTTGACATAATGGACTATGCGTAGGGAATTGAAGTATCCAAACATGACACGCAATTCCAATAAGGATATCTTAGTTTAATTAATAGATCTCAGACTTGGTTGTGAAATGAAATTGGAGGCACATGGTGCGACTATTGAAAAACCTGACATGAATGAGAACCCAAGACATACTCTCCACCCCACATGCTTCCGAAAGAGTTTGGGCCAAGGGGATAAAGAGAGGGGGATGGACTTTAGAGTCATAGGGATGGATCTAGAGACAAGATGCATCGGAATTTTTACGTATCCCTTGAGGATGTGAATCAAGCTGTATGTAGTTCTAGATGATGTTGTGTAGTTTAACATCTTGTGGTAGGGATGTGGATAGGTCTTTGTTTATGGTAATAAGGATCAGACCATATATTTAGTTGATTAAGGGAGACATGTGATGAAGTATTTACTAAACCCAATGTAAATGAGGACAGTAGGAGTCTTTATCACCACAATGTGCAACCTAGAAAACTTATAGATCATGGGACCAAAAGTTAAAATTAGGTTGGGCTCGAGGCAAAGTTCTCAGGCGTTCCTACATACCCCATGAGAATGGGAATCAATCCACACATAGATATGAATGTGGCATGGTAATATAACAATGCCAAGGATAATAAGGTCATGTGGGTCTGGCTCCGCACCAAAAGAGGCATCATTTGATTGATATTGTTTGTCCTTTAGAATTAATGTGTGTTTTTGTGAGGTGATGAACCTATGACAGAAAGTAAAGCCATTTCCATGAGAATCAACCATTATGCTGGCATTGACAAATGGTATGGTGTGTGACTGATACAAAACATCATGTCCACATGAACGAGGACAACATGATGTGGTACTATTTTTTTGTGATGAAAGGATGATAAGGACACAGTTTAGGGCCATGTGATAGATCCAATTATGTTTTTTAAAGTCGTGTAGTATATATGTAACAATATAACATCATGTGAGACTTGGAATATACAAGTGAAACGAGGTTCAAGTGGGGATGTACTTGGTGTGATAAAATATACCCAACGTGAATGGGGATGAGGACCACATCCCACTATGCACAATTACTGGAAAGAAACTACAATCCATGGGGACAAAAAAGGATAGATATGTGGGGTAGGAGAGACTAGATCATCGAAGGGATGTATGTGGTGAATATCTTGAAAACCTGACTTGAATAAAGAGATAAGTCCACACCCACCACACCACGCAATCCTCTACGGGGTGGGGCCAGAAATACTGAACATGAGTGATAATCAGTGAAATTTGAGCTGGACCCAATGATGATATGTCAGTGGTTTCCTATGTATCCAATAAATATGTGAATCAATCAATATGAATTTCTAGAATATGATGTAAAGGGTGATTTTAGTTTATGGTCTTAGAGCTCAGACCATGATGAAGCGAAAATCATCCATGTGAACACAGACCTCACTTTGGTCCCTAAGACCATGTGAGTCAAACATGGTGTGGGAAAAAGGGTAAAAGAGGGATTTTCAACACATGGGATACACATAAAGGGGAAGTCGGTGCAGATCCCGGAATGACTCCTTATCGTGGCTTTGTTCTCCTAACATTTTAATGCACACTGTGGGATAGTACCAATAGTGTCAAAATTCCACATGGGGTTGATGGGGTGGGAAATGATGTGAATCATGTAACCGATATTTATAGAAATATGATATTGGCATGAAAATGGAGGATAATAGTTGACCATGTTCGAAACACGGCATCCATATCTTGTTACTTGAAATGGGAGAATCAAATGAGTGTCAATCGCTGACCGTATTGGCATTGTGGGGATTGTGTCAATTCTTTGTATGAAACCCTAGAGGACATTCGATGGTAATGTTAAGAGACCCCTTGGGCTGAAAATCCTTGTCATTTGGGGTCCCTTCATATGGGAATAATAATTAAAGACAAAATAAAGGGGAACACAAATCCTGAAAATGGGTGAATGCATGTATAACTAGAATATGACACTCCGGGTTCGGAACCAGGGGACTCCTAGGCCCATTGTCGAATCACCAATGAAGGTTGAGAGACCAGACATAAGGGCAGTTGACTCAAAAATATGAGTGTAGGGAAAGGTAGAAAAGGAAAATCAGGAGATAGAAGTATGTTTCATGGTTATCTCGAACCCAACAAGAATGGGGACACAAGCCCAAACCATCCCGTGTACCCCTTCCCTGGGAGGACATAAGCCAAGGGGCTAGAATGATAAGAATTTTTCTATGGGATTGGTCTGGATCCAAAGACTTAGACCTTCTAGCGGTACTATGTATCCCATAAGGATGGGAATCAAGCCATACATAGATCTAGAAAATGAATATGTGCATTATATCGTTCTACAGCATGGACGGTGGTGCTCATAGTTTAAGGTCGTAGGGCTCATACTGTAGATAGCATGTTTAATTTTACATGCATGGGAAAACTGAATGGAGAGAGAGAATCAGTTTGACTGTGCAATACGAGAAAACAAAAATTATGATTGAGAAATAGTGTTGATCATGTTTGCAACATAGTATCCATATTTGTGAGGCAAGGATTAGGGAACAGAATTGAGCATTGACCACTGACCATTTTCACAACACATAACATATATGATATTTTTGTTCGAGAACCTTGAGGGTGTTGGCTCGAAATTATTGGAGAGCATGTAGGCTAGTTATCCACACCGTTCCGTTGCCCCTTCATATGATAAAGATGATGAAAACCCAAATAATCGAGTGTGTGGATCATAAATGTGTCCACACAATTTAACGTTAAACTGGATGGTGAAGGAAGTGGAAATATCTGTGGAAGGGTATATGGGGTGAAATGATGATGGATACGTTCTAAATGACAGAATAAGTTGGCACGACACCATGTTTTCTAACGTTAGGGAGATCACAATGTTTTGGGATAAGACTATGGATGAAATGTTTGGCCATTCGTATGTACCCATAAGGATTGGAATGAAGGAATATATAGTTCTGAAGTTCATATAGATTGGCATTTTGCAGTGAGGAAGTGGAAGAAATAGAAGAACGATGAGGGGCACATGGTGAAATAATCATAATCCTAACAGGCATGGGGACATAGAGGCCTACACAACACCATGTAGGATTCTCCAAAAGAAGTATACCCAAGTGGGATAGTTAAAGAGTCAACTTGTGATGGTCTCAAGATAAATCATATGAGAATTACTCTATATACTATGAGGATTTGAATCAATCCATACATAATTATTGTAATTCAATGTCATGATGGATGACACAGAGTTTAATGCCCCTCGGTACTACGTACAGTTTAATTTCATGTAGGATAGTAAACAATTTAATGTCATACGGGATGACGTGCAATATAATTTCATGCATGATAGTATACAGTTTAACTTCATGCATGACAAAATACAGTTTAACTTTATGCGGGATGACATATATTTTAATTTCATGTGGGATAATATATAGTTTAACATCATGTGGTACGGAATATAGTTTATTGTCATGCTAGACAATATATAGTTTAATGTCATGCGGGACATCATACAGTTTAAAGTAATGTGGGACAATATGAAGTTTAAATTCATGTGGGGCAACATACAGATTAGGGTCATGTAAGACCATTTTTACCTAGGAAATGTATTGTTAGAGAAATTTTTCATCTGTGGGAGGAGTTATACGATCATCATCTATGGTGACCAGGGGGTATGCACCATTAGAGTAAACCTTGTGAATGATGTGAGGTTATTTCCATTTGGGCGTCAACATGGGTGGTTTCTTCCAGGTATCATTGGTTTCCTCAGGGCCAATACCAAGTCACCTTGAAAGAAGGAGTGTATGTGATATTTCTTGTTTATATCTATTGTTATCTTGTTCTGATTCCATCCCATCATGTGCAGGGCATGCAACATGTTCTCGTCGAGCACTTCCAACTAATCTTGAAAAATTTTAGATACATTTTTTTTTGCTTTCTGATCATAGACAGTTGTGAGCAATGAGATCAATTGAATCTCGATGGGCATGGTGGACTCCGTTCTGTACACAAGGGATATGGGGTAACCTAGGAGGAATTACTTTTTTTGTTTGATAAGACCAGAAGGCGTTGTGGAGATCTTCCAACCTACTCCTATTGTTCAGACCAACAATTTTATTCAAAATGTTAGAGAGGGTTTTGTTGAATTCCTAGATCGGTCCATTTTGTTCACATTATAACCTGAGGTATGGTCAGAAAAGATGTTTTATATAGCGTATGGTTTCTTCATCTCATCTACTCGAATGTTTGTAATATTATTGGTGAGGATGGTTTGAGGGACTAAAAATTATTAGATTATGATGGAGATCAAAAAGTCAATGACTGAATGGGCCTTGACCTCCTTTATCGAAACTACCTCTTCCAACACGGAGAAGAAATTTGTAGTGGTTAGGATGAAACGGCACTGGCGAACCATTTCCGGTGGATGTGGTCACATGAAAATGAGTCCCCATACTGAAAATGGCCAAGAGAACATGGTAGTGTGGAGAGGTTATGGTAGCTGATGCATAATTATGGAATGAATTTGGCATTCATGGATCTTTTTGGCGAACTCGAGGCAGTCATGGATCATAGAGGGAAAAAATAACCCAATCTCAGTATATGGTGAGATAGTTTCAGCCTGGTATGATGAGACCCAATGGAACTATCATGAACCTCTAACAAGACATGGTAAATCTCAACTCCTTTAATAAAAAATGAAGATAACCCTAATAGAACCACTGTTGTAGAGGATCTTCTCATGACCAGGACCAACCTGGTTGGTAAACATTAATGTTTGGCGTCAGATTCACCCGCACTTGACCTGATCTATCAGGAGACTACCATAGTAGAGAAACTCGACAAAGGAGGTTCTCTAGTTTGGAGTCACCTCATTCCCTCCATTCAGGGGACCTAAAGGTACTAAAATGGAGGTGGTTGCGGTAAGGTGGATTACCTGTAGGTTTTCATCATCATATCGAGTGACCATAGAAATGGTTGTCTTCTGTGCCTTGTAGATAATAAGATCATCCTATTAGGGCTCTATGAGTGATTCAACTAGGCCGGCCTGGGCATCAGCTTGACCATTCTATGATCGAGGGACATGATTAACTTCTGAACAAGATGGGAATTGGGAAATTAGCTATAGAGTGTATTCCAACAATGGAATAATCTATAGATTCCTAACAACATATTACCATTGATCTCCTTGATGACTAGTTTAGAGTCCCTATTCACATTAAAATGGGGAAAGTCATTCTGAAGGGGCAGGTTAAGGCTAGTAATGAGAGCATGATACTTTTCCACTTTGTCGATGAAAACTTATGACAATATGAATGAATATTTTAGAATGGCTTGTACTGGGGTAATGATGACAATACCTAGGCCTACTCTATTGAGCTGAGGGTCATTGAGACTTTTCCATCGGGAATCTAGGAATCATTATCTAAATGTATTTTCCATCACGCCATGGCATGGTCTACCGAGAGAATCACTTCATTAGGGAAATCGAGATCCAGGGACAGGTCTGGAGGAACTGGATCCGCTGCAAGGAACTCTTCTAACACATGCCCCATAATAGACTTATGAGGAACAAAACTGATGTCGAACTACTAAAGGATTATCACCCACCAAATTAGACGACCTTTCAACATGGGGCAGTTCCTTATTTGCAACATCAGATCATCCCAGGACACCCGCTGTACTTCATGGTGTTTTATGTAATGTCACAATTTATGTAGTAAAAATACCAGTGTGAGGCGAATCTTCTCGATAGAAGAGTATATATTCTCCACATCATGGAGCATGCGACTGAGATAGTAAAGTCTGTTAAATATCACGTCATTGTTCTTCGGGTTCAGAAGGTTGCCGAAAGAGTGTTCTGAGGTGGTCATGTAAAGCACCAGTGGCATTCTAGAGATGGGTGGCATTAAAATCAGATGCTGGAGCATGTACTACTTGATTTCATCAATATTAGTATGAATTTATTATTCCCCCTCATAGACAATACATTTCTCCATGAGCTAAGAAAAATTCTTACACATACTGGCCAGAATCACAATAAATAGTCTTATATAGGCCATGTGGTCTGGGAAACAAAAAATCTCCCAGAGGATTCATTAGGAAGACATATGAGAAATGGACTTGATATTCTCTTGGATGATCTCAATGCCCTCATATCTGACAATGATGCCGAGAATCATTCCTGAGGTGTCCCCAAAGTTGCACTTCAATGGATTCATCTTCTAGTGGAAGGAACAGAGGAAGCCAAACACATTCCCAAAGTACTTGATATGGTCCTGATGCTGGTGAGATTTTACAACCAGATCATCCTCGTAACATTCCACCAACATTCTAAGGATCTACATAAATATGAAATGCATAGCCTGCTGATAAATGGAACATGTATTCTTTAAACAGAAGGACAAGACATGGTAACGGAAAGTACCTTGCGGTGCCCTGATGACTGTAGACTCCTCATCCTCAAGGGAAATTCATATCTAGTTATAACCAGAGTACCCATCCATGAAAGAGAGGGATTGGAACCCAACTATACTGTCGATCAAAAATTCTGTCACAAGAAGCAGAAAATCATCATTCAGAGACGGATTGTTGAGATCCCAAAATTCGATGGAGATCTACTCTAACTTTTCTTCATCCAGATTGGCATAATGTGGGCTATCCATTTGAGGTACTAGACCTCCCTATCTAAATTGTCTCCGATTAGATTTTCAACTTCTTCTTCAACCATGGCACTGTGGGAAGGGTGCATCTTTCTGGGAGACTTCTTGAACTCAAGTTGATTTTCCGGGAGATCAAAGAAGTGGATGACTACCTGAGGATCTATTCCTGGCCTCACATCATAATCCAAGAGGAATACATCATGATGTTTTTCAAGGAAGTCTTTGTATTGTTGTTTCTCTTCAAGGGGAATGGAGGCACTAATCAATGTGGGTTTTGGGTCTGCCTTACTACCATGGTTTGCATGTACCAATTCATCGACCATGGAATATAATCACTCTTCAAAGGAATGATTAGCATCATCTAAATCCTCTTAGTTACTAATGATGTAGGGGTCCTAAGTGGGATGATTTTTCTCTTAATCAGCATATCCTAATGGGAGGCTGGTACCTGCCTGAGCGGCAGTTAACACTGCATCAGAAGACTCTTGTACCACCAAACCATTTTGAGGAAGGTTGTTGATCTGATCACATTTGGCCTTCAGCAAAAGGGGCCACACATGATGATATTGAAATAATATTGTAATTTTGTCTTTAGACAGTTAATCACAACTAAATGAAACAAGAAAGTATGACGTATTGTGGTATCCATGAGATGGTCATCCCGATACCTTGTTGGAGTAGGAGGCTCTAGAAACACCCAAGCTTAATTTATATAAGAGTATGAGGTGATATTTCTTTGCCTCTTTCTCTACAGAATGTGTTCCCCGCTCGTTATAGGAACAATGATGCATTTTCCCATGTCTGGGGTTGTAGCCTCTAAACGGTGAACTGAAATGTTGTAGGCATCATCTAGATTTGTCCACAAGTCAGTCACAACTATGGAATGCTCAACCTCGTTAGCCTAAATCTTCTTCACATTTCTCATGAAATAGTCGAAATCCAGATAGATGTCTTCACAAGAGACTAAGGGAGACACGTCACCTTGAAGAATTCCCACTAGACCATTAAGGGAGTACTTGAGGAAATTGTGATATGATGAAAAAAACATTCACATGTAGGTAGAGCCATAGCCTGTCCATCAATGAATTATAGGTAGTTTCATGGGAGACAATAAAAAATCAGAGTTGGAAACTAGGCCACTGAACTGGGTAGTCAAGTGGATCTTTCTGACCGGTGTGTATTCTGTCATGTCGTAACCATGGATTCTTAGGTTAGAGGGACTCAAATATTACTCGAACAACACAAGTTTTCATAGTGTCCAATCCATGATTAAGTTGATCTCAAAGCCTATGTTGACAAGACAGTAGAAAACCTCCTTGCTATTAAACTGAAAGGTTATGTCTAATGGTAGAATGTTCCCCTATATGAGAAATCCTTAAACTACCCTAGATAACGGGATGATGACTTGGCATTCAACATGTTCGACCGCCTCAGCTTGGAAGGCTTATGTGGATACTACCTCCATCAAAAACTAAAGGGAGATTCATAAAACCTTCTCATGGGATTCACATATATCTGCTAATAGGCAAAGAGCCTAAAGGATGTAGAGACTTTAGGGAATGATGGCAAGATGATTGAAGAAATCATACATCCTTAGAATGCAAGAATTTTTACTTACATGATGTCTCTCTATGATAGGAGGTATAATGGGCCCTGTCGGACAGACCGCTGGTGGACTAGAGCTAGGAATATACTGTTTTTCATTAGTCAAAGAATGCAGAGTGACTACCAGATGATGTCCCGATGGATGAGAACAATCAGTAGAAAACTATGGAAGATCACGATGCGGTAAAGGTGGATCATCTTGATCCAAAAACACAATAAACAATGAAGTCATACCTAATGACACTAGATGAGGAGGTTTTGCATACTGAGCTCTGGGCTGGGCCTACTTCCTTGTTTCGGTAGCATGCACAGCCTAGCTAGAAATACTAACCAAGCACTCTGATAACCCATATTTCCACGACTCTATCGACCTTGATGATGGTTGGGGATGTTGGGATGATCTGTATGAAACTCCTCATATTCTAGAATTATGTAGGTGTTTATCATCTATACTGTATTATCTATGTCATGTCCTTTACTGTCACTTGAAGATTCATCCACTACTGTGTATATTCTTGGAGGAATCACCATATCTGGGGGCATGAAATCACCGAGATTATCGGATGTCGACAGCATTGGCAGGGGAAATTGTGTAAACTTGTGCCGCCTATGATTTCTCTTCGATGATGAGGTTGGTTGAGGGGATGATGTATATATAATAGATGTGGATTCTAAAGGATTTGGTCAATTCAAGCATCCACGGATAAAACCATGGGCATGTGTGATTGTTTTAAGATCCATATCGTGGTTTTAATTTTCGGTCGTGGGGTTAGAAACCAGATGTCACTTGCCTTCACTGTCACTACTGATGTCTGACCTCATGAAGACACATTTAATTTGTGATAGAGCATGACCTAACCAGACTATGTCGTTATCCACCTGGCCATGAAGGCATTATTTAAACACGTATCACTGTTTGAGGGTGTTCCCTAAGACCCAATGTTAGGGACAGTAATTAGGGTGATCAGTGTGGTTTTCCTCTTTTGTCCTCATGCATTCAAGAAAACGTACAATCCCATTATCTAAGGAACATTGGAAATATCCTGGGACTTGAGCCTTGTTGAACATGTAGGTCTGGTTCCTCCTATCCTAGAAGGGGGCCCTTGGAGCCTTACCATATTGAGGGGAAGGAGGAGCATGTCGAGGAGGTGGAGGCATGTTATTTTTTCGATGTGAGGGCGGCACATTTCATGGGGAAACTCCTAATTCTGATGTGGTAATTTCTAGACCGAAGGTTGTGCCATAGGTGGAGGGCCTATGCAGGGTTGTGTAGGCTACTCCACTGGTAACAACACTAGTTTCTTGTGGGCCACTATTTGTGCCACTGCGGTAGGACCAGACCTAGCCGCCCTTCTCAAATTTATTGTAGGAGGAAAAAGACGTGCATGGTTGGCCTGTTGTAAGGATTATTCGAGGCACTAGGTCTTATATGAGAAGTCTATGAATCCCCCTAGGTGGTCCTGGGTTATAAAATAGGGGACCAATTCTATCTCGACATTCCCGAAACATATCTTCAGTAGTTTCTCATAAGTCAGTGGAATGTCAAGGGAGTATTGATCACTTTCCACCATTAGACAATGTCTGAATTGAACTCATCAAGACTCTGCATGCACATGAAGAGGTCTGATATACTCATATTCTGAGTGGTGGAACTGAACTTGTATAGACATTGCCAATGGAGGTCTTCCTAGCCAGCCATTGATCCGGGGTGGAGTCGGTTATACCATACGAACATCATCCCCTATAATGTTTGTACGAAGATTTAATGTTTTGTTGCCTTCTACTATTCTGTAGTTCCCAACATATTCCCACATCATGAAATAATGTGGGTCAGGTGCTATAGAGGTTACCATGTTCGGTTTAAGGGTTGAAAAGTAGGATTTATAAAACCCAGTGGTGTAGTCATATCATCCACCCACGTTGAATATGACTTTCCATCAGGTGAGTTTTCCACCTGTTGAGTCTCTAAACCTTCGAGTAAGGTGATGACTGTCTCCATTAGATCATTAAGGTGGGGTTTTTTCTCGTGATGAGGATCCCTGAACACCAGTGCATTGGCGGGTTCTTCAACATGATTAGTAGGCATGACGGCTCATGGTGCAGGTAGTAGGATGATCTGTGAAGCAGCTGGGGAATCCTAAGTTGTGTGTCAATGTTTATCTCGCTGCTCTGGTGGATTTAGTGACACACAATGCACCCACTTTTCATAATCTCTAGCTTATATGCTGTTTACGGGGGCAAGATGACTTGGGTCACCTTGAGGCATTTCGCTGAGTGTAAGTTGTGTCTGCCCCTGTTGCCCCGGATAAGGATCACCGTAGTATGGCCTTCGCTCTGCTGGGAATTCAGCAAGGAGGTCTTTGACCATATTCTTATGTTTGGCAAGTTGCTGAAGCAACACAACATTTTTTTGGATCATCTTCCCCCTACTGCACAGAGCCAAATGGGTTAGATGGTTTGACAGTTCTAAGGTGTTATTTAACTTTTGTTGGGATTTCGGCTGTGGACCAATTCCTCTGGGGGGGGGCACAATAAGACCTATTAGATTCCACTTTTGACGAGTAATCCTTCCCAATATATCAAATAGGTGTTAAACACTCATAGGGGATAGGCCCTCTCCAAGAATATCTAACATGTTCTCACCCACGATAGGTTAGCCATTTTAACTATGACTCTTCCTGGAGGCATATCCACAATGTCTCTCGGAAAAAGGGGTTAACGCCAGATAGACCTGAAATGGAGATCCATGTACTTACACTAAGAAGGAATTTTCATTTGGAGAGAAACCCCCTAGATTATCCTAAAAATCACATAAAATATCTTGATGCATCGTTTTTGGAGTGTCCTATGGCCACCTAGTGACTCATGGCGTTGGAAGATGAGAGTACGACCAAATTAACCAAACAACATTGCTGGAGATTGACCACAAAATGCCCATGGATTTTAGGGTAATTCACTAATTTATAATGTAAGAAGATGTTTTTTTATTATAAGGTTAGGCAGAAATACTCGACCTCTTCCTAGGTGAGTGATTCCAGCTATAACGACCCGACCCAGAAGCCACTAACTGGTTCTCCGAGACGGTTCGCCACAAGGCCTCAAGCGCACCTCCGTGTATACCAGAGGCTGATGACTAGCAGCGTGGTCCTAGGGTCTGATAATGGGGAGACAGTTCCCACATACCAGAGTAAGAAATAGTGGAAATTAATAAGTATCATACACATCAGAATGTAAAAATAGTGTGGAAGCAATAAACAACTGAAATAGAATAAGATGAAATAGTGAAATGATGTAAAATCCCAAATAGCTATGAAATACAATACAACACTGGTCACCAACCGGGAAGACCATACAAATTCAAGTACAAAAGATACTAAATGTAAAAGTACAGGGCTCAACTACCAACTCCGATCCAACCCACGTAACTGATCTCCAGACACTATTAAACTCCATCAGCCCGATCAGTAGAACCACTTTAGCAGCTCTGGTCAATCATGCCACACTGGGCCTCATACCTATCCACCATGCAACGTGTTCTCAACCGGAAATGCAGACATAAGGTCTACACGTACACCAAGGTGCACATGGAGGGGTGAGAAATATTCTTAGTAGAGAGCTCCAACAAGAAACCTGCAACTATGCTGCAAAAACTATATGCAACAACAACATGCTCAGCCAAGCTGGAACCAAACCAAAGGAAGTAAACCAAACGTGCAACCACAGTCATACTCTGGCTATGTGGACCCTGTCAACTGGGCAAGTGCCACCATGAATGTCAACATCTATATACATACACATGTATAGTACCATTCCTATAAATATAAACATATATATTAATATTCATGATTATGTTATTCAAATAACAAGAACTACATCATCAGTCGATCCTTGGGACCATAAGCCCGATCACCTGGACATCATGTTCAATGAATTTGAACTAGACATCATTCCACTCAAGCCTTGTATCATTAATTTGATCTCTCAGTCATACATCCCATCGACATGTACCTGCTTCAACCAATTCCATAATTATATCTTTGAGAAAGCTGATAAAAAACAAGTATCCCTCTAGTTCATCCAATCAAACACAAGAAACCCTCTGGGATGTACTCACAGTCTAACCCATCTTGTTCAAAATACAATAGAATATATAACAAGGACTCTATGAGGAAGAACTCGTAGTTAATTACCCTTATAGTCATGTGTAATTAATGAATCTCTGAGGAAGCTCCCATGGTCAATTCCCCTTATAGTAACGTGTAATGAAAGACTCTCTGAAAAAGCTCACATGGTATATTACCCTTATATTCATGTGTAACCAAAGACTCTCTGATGAAGCTCAGATTGTCAATTCCCTTTATAATCTTGTGTAATAAAATCTTCTCTGAGGAAGCTCACATAATCAACTCCCCTAACATTCTAAAGAGGTTTAGGACTCTATGAGGAAGAGCACATGGTCAATTCCCCTTATATTCTAAAGCAGTTAAAGACTCAAGGAGGAAGATCCCATGATCAATTAACCTTGTAGTCTAATGTGGTTAAATTATCTCTGAGGAGGCTCACATGGTCAATTCCCCATATAGTGTAAAGTTGGTAAAGACTCTCTGATTAAACCCACGTGGTCAACTACCCATATAGTCTAAAGCAACTAAAGAATCTATGAAGAAGCTCACACAATCAATTCCCCTAATAGTCTAATGCAGTTAAAGACTCTTTGAGGAATCTCACATGGTCAATTCCCCTTATAGTATACTACACTAGGTTCTCACAACCCTGTGTAAGTCAAACGATCATAGCAATTCAACACAACAAAATTAAACTTCAAGCACTAGTTGGCTAAATAGTATTTGGGATATCAAGCATGTTAGAGAAAAACCACTCCATCCTATTAATTCTATGAATGGAAAACAAGCAGCATTACATAAAATGCTAGACAAAATGGTCAATATCAAGAAACATGGGAAAACACATCCATAATAATGTAAAATACCCTATTTACAAAAAAAACAACCTCTACTCAAGAACACAAGGAAAAGTAGTCATCCCAAAAAAGAAGAATACATCCACTATCAGGCTCAATAGCCACCAACTAGGAAGCACCTCTAGTAACCACTACATCATCAGTGACCCAAGCCAGATATAAACAAACGAGTGCTGGTGGCCTGAATGCATAACCCAACAATGCATCCAAATCCCAAAGGGAACACTAGTTTGGAAAGGGTTCTAGGTGGAACCCGATCACCATTTCTACCCAACCCCAATGTAACAAATCTGGGTCGGTCAAACAATGGGTACCCCCCATGGATCCCTCAAGTCAAACACTGAGGAGGCATCATACTCATGATCTTCCATGTAAACACGAGCGAAGGCATCCTACACGGGATCCTTATCTAAGAGTAAGGGGAGAATATTATATTGGATCATCAAACAAAGGAAAAAATTAATTCAATAACATGGTTCCAATCAAATGAATAACAAGAGATAGATCCTACAAGGGACTCCCTAGGTCAGCACACAAGTAAAGGCATCCCTCAGGGGATCACTGGAAGCATCCAGTCTCACGGAATCATATTATAGAAGGGATCAACTCACAAGAGGGACACTGATAAAATTCATATTTCATACGAGATAGATCATAGCCCATCCTATCCCAAAAGTATCAACTAGGTTGGTCTGAAAACCCAACCTATCATCCACACCAAGTCTCACTCTCAGGTAATGAAATAACTCGATAGATGGAGGAAGAACCCCTAAATTTATACAGAAACCCCAAAAACATCATTTATATGACCTATAAATGTAGAAATAATTACACCATTGTGATCTACATGGAATCATGCTCAAAAACGATTACTCACAGTACCAATTCGGACTTCTAGGGCCCAAGATGTCCCCAAATTAATATGTTGAAGTAGTACACGGCAAGAACACATGGCTAGACCCATGGGATCTGCCTGTGTAATAGTACATGGAATGTACATTATTGTACAAGGTGTGTACTATTCATAAAGATTTACTCCATGTGTGTTTTCACCCGAACATGTTCCCATGTACCACTACACTGTGAGCACATTATTATACATGGCATGTACACCTTCAAAATCACAATTACATGTTCTATTTCAGGCGACCACCAACCGCATGGTGTGTACTCAATGTAAATGGTGTGTTCTTAAGAAAACGTAGTCTTCCCCAAATAGAAATAACATATGGTGTGTACCCCGAGACCACATGCCGGGTATTCTGGTTTTTCCGATGGGAAATCCCTTAAAACGCCTGAAACGACCATTTTCGCCCCCAAAACAATAGTTCCGGACTTAAGAGCCAACAAGAAAGAAATATAAATCATTAAATACATAAAAAACATGTTCAATGTGGATATATGTAGAAATCATAAAAGTCCCTACCTTTGGGCAGAAACCGCCGATGCTTTGATTGATTTCATGGCTCACGGCTGACGCACGCCGACTAAGTGCGTCGAGAGCTTCAAATTGGTGCCCCTCCTGCCTCCCAACTCTCCCTATATCTCAAACCAAAATTTCTCCAATATTTCACATCTATGGATGAGGCGTATCATATTTGTGCAAGGGGGATAATGAATAAAGAGAATGAAGAAAAGGAAGAAAAGGATAAATGAAAAGGGGGCTTGGGCAGGCCCCGACGCCCGACATGAGTTTATTCCTTCCCTAGGCTAAATTCCACATTCCAAACTCAACATAGTAGACAGAATTTCAATCCAACATACTGTACAAAATTTATTTCCATATGATCCTATGCGAATAATTTAATATTTATTTTAATAATATTAAATGTTAAATATACTTTTAAAATTAGAACACCTCATATTTCCACCAAACTCCTATACTATGGTAAACACCCTATTTCGAGACCAACTGAGTTGTCAGAAAAATTGTCTGAGATAATCTGGTATGTTAAAAGCACCATTTTACCCCTAAAGAGCATATAATAGAAAAAATTCAAAATTTTTCTCAAAACTACAGACTGAAAAACACGGGTTATTACAAACTCCCCACAATAACCCATATCATCCTTGAGAAGCCTAGTGAAAGGACTAGTAGCCATGCTCCCAACCCAAGATTCTGAACTACCAAGCTATATTGTCTGTCCAATGACTAGATTTATAGCATTAACAAACTCCTTATACAAAGAAGATATTCAACTACAACCAAACTTGTTCTTCCCACCATAGGAATACCCTTGTCATAATCTTAAAATAAAACTAATAGCTCAAAAGCTCATCGAAAACACTGATGTTTAACCAAACTAGGGAAAACCACTCTCAATGAGCCAATGGTTCACTCCCCACCATATGGATTTCCTAACACATCTCTAAGACCACAAACAGAACATGTTCCATATATAACACTGATGAACATTAAGAATGAAAAAAGAACTCAATGCAGGGTCGGAGCTCTCTCAGAATACTCAAGAAGAATCAAGATAACGCATGATCGTATCGTACAAGAGTACACTATGATTTCGTAGAAGGGGTATCTATCTCCCCCTGAGCTATGCTAACATCCTGTCAAAACCCGAGCAGAATTCAAGCACTGGTCAACCATTTTCACACATGTTTCCCTAGAATAGAACATAAATAGATCTACGAGGGTTCGAGTCAAAACAAAAGGTCTCCAGGTCTTCCACCTAGACCTACAGAAAATGCCTCACAACTGGGTCACAATGTCTAATAATCTATCCAAAAATATCCAAAACCACCCAGATGAAGGAAAATATCTCAATGATCTACAAATGTCAAAATTGAAAAATAGCCTATAATTGCCTTGATCCTCTCCGACCATCCTCAGAAGGAACTACTACTTGGTGGTCACAACTAAAACAGAAGAGACAAGTTGAGATAACAATCATTGGGTATCTGTATACATCAATAGAACAAGGATGTCCAGTTCAAATGAAAATCAAAGGTATCTATCAACATCGTTCTCAACAATCCGACTAGAAAAGAACAGACCCAAGAAAATACACACATAATGGGTTAAAAAAGGAATCATTTTCCATATTGACCAACTGGGGTCACTGCCTCACTTGTGCATGGGGAATTAGTCACCAACCTCAACAAAAATGACCCAAAATAGATCCATGTAACCTATCATCAGAGTATAAAGTATGTGTAAGCAAACCAAAAGGTCTGAGTCTTCAGTAAAAACACACACTAGTAGGCCTATATGATGTGAATCTTATTTTCCTTGTATGATGCTTGAGTTGCCTCTTGCATTTGCCGACCAAGAATCAATATCCATATCCGAACTCATACCCATGGCAAGGAGCAAGAGATCCATATTAAATCAAAACACCACACAACCTGTGCATCACTCAAGGTGAAAATCATATACCACTGTAACATCGCAAAATTAGATCAACAATCCCAAACCCTAGAAACCAAGACCTCTTACGGGAACATGTGTTCTTGACGCACCAACCCATTATACGTCACATGTTCTAAATCATTCCTAACACTCATATATACCATATTCCATATAGAAAAGACAATGAAAGAAAATTCCTTCCATGCCTCTTTGTTACGAACCATCCTAGAGGCCATTAACTAGTGCTCCGAGCTGGGTCGCCACAAGGCCTCAAGCGCGGCTCCCTGTACACTAGAGGTTGTAGATTATCAGCGAGGTCCTAGGGTGTGATAGTGGGGAGACTATTCCCTCATAACAGATTAAGAAACAACAGAAATAACTAAGTATCAGACAAAATGGAATGTAAATAGAGTGTGGAAGCAATAAACAACATAAATAGAAAAAGATGAAATAGTGAAATGCTGTAAAAGCCCAAAGAGCTATGCAATACAATACAACACTGGTCACCCACTGGGCCGACCATAAAAATTCAATTACAAAAGATGTTGAATGTAAAATTTCATGGCCTATGTACCTACTCCTAGCCGACCATGTACCCAATCTCCAAACATTGTGGAACTGCATCAGCTCGATAAGTAGAACCAATCGAACATTTCCGCTTGATCATGAAACATTAGGCCTCAGCCCTATCCACCATGTAACTCATGATCAAACTAAAATCAAACATAAGGCCTACATGTACACCGATGTTCATTTTTAATGGTGATAAATAATTTCAGTAGAGAACCCCAACAAGAAACCTATAGCTATGCCGCTAAAAGTGTATTCAATATTAATGTGATCTATCTAGTAGGAACACAAAAAAAGGAGTAAACCAAATGTGAAACCACAGTCGAACTTAGGGTATGTGATCCCTGCCAACTGGGAAAGTGCCACCATGAATGTCCATATCTATATACGTACACAAGAATAGTCTCATACCTATACCCATATACCTAAATATGAATATTCATGATTAAGTGATTTAAATAACAAGAACAACATCAGCAGTTGATCCTTGGGACTATAAGGCCAATCTCCTGGACATACTATGTAGGGGAATTTATTTGGAAATCTTACCACTCAAGCCGTATATCATTAAGTTGATATCTAAGTCCATAATCCCATTGACATGTACCTGCTTCATCCAACGCCTGAATTATATATCTAAGAAAGCTAATAAAAAACAAGTATACATCTAGTTTAACCAATCAAACACAAGAAACTCTCTGGGTAGTACTCAAAGTCTAATACATCTGGTTCAAAATAAATTAGATGATATAACAAAGACTCTCTATAGAAGCACTCACAATCAATTCCCCTTATAGTCATGTCTAATCAAAGACTCTTTCAGGAACCTCACATGGTCAATTCTTTTTATAGTCATGTGTAATCGAAGATTCTCTATTGAATCTCACACATTCGATTCCCCTTATATTCATGTGTAATAAAATACTCTCTGAGGAAGCTCACATGGTCAATTCCTCTTTTAGTCATGTGTAATCAAAGACTCGCTGAGGAATCTCAAATGTTCAATTCCCTTTATAGTCCAAAGTGGTTTAAGACTCTCTGAGGAAGATCACATGGTCAATTCACTTTATAGTTTAACGTGGTTAATGACTATCTACGGAATATGACACAGTCAACACCCCTTATAGATTAAAGCTTTTAAGGTCACTCTGAGGAAGGTCACACAATCAATTCCCCTTATCGTCTAATTCATATAAATCCTCTCTGAGGAAGCTGACACGGTCAATTGCCCTTATTGTCTAAAGCGTTTAAAGACACTCTGAGGAAGCTCACATAGTCGATTCCCCTAATATTCTAAAGCGGTTAAAGACACACTGTGGAAGCTCACATGGTCAATAACCTTTATAGTCTACTACACCAGGTTCTCACGGCCCTGTGTAAGTCAAACGATCATAGAAACACAACAGTACAAAAGTAAAACTAATGAAATAATTGGCTATATAGTCTACAACATATCAATAATGTTAGATAATAACCAATACATCTTAACAATACTAGGAATGCAAAACAAGCATCCTAAGAGGGAAAGCTAGACCAAACAGTCAATACCAAGCAACATGGTAAAACACATCCCCAACAATGTAAATTATCTTATTTATAAATAACCTCTAATCAGGCACACAAGGAAAATTAGTCGTCTCAATTAAAAAGTGGACTCCTTGTGTCAGGATCAACAACCACCAACATAGAATAAACTCTAGTAACCACTACTACAGCAGCAAACAATGTCAGATATAAACAAACATGTGATGGTGGCCTGAATGCCCAACCAAACAATATATCCAAATCCCAAAGGGATCACCAGTTTGGCATGGGTTCTAGGTGACACCTGGTCACCATATCTACCCAAGTGAAGGCATCCTACACAGGATCCTTACCAAAGAGTAAGGGTGGAATGAAACATGGGATCTTCAATCAAAGGACCAAATGTCAATCCATAACATGGTTCCAATCAAAGAAAGACAAGAGAGAGATTCTACACTTTACTCCCTAGGTCAGCACACAAGTAATGGCAACCCTCAAGGGATACTTGGAAGCATCCGGTCTCACAGACTCCTATGGAAGAAGGGAACAACTCACAAGAGGAACAATGATAAAAATCATATATCATAGGTTGTATCTCATAGTTCCTCTTGTATCAAAAGTCTCATCTTGGTTGGTGTGAACACCCAACCTATCATCCACACCACGTCTCACTCTCAGGTGATGAAAGAACTCGATAACTGGAGGATGAAACACTCCATTTATATAGAATCCCACAAAAATAATTTATATGACATATAAATTTAAAAAGTATTCCAAAATTTTGATATGGATGGAAAAATACTCATAATCAACAACTCATATGCCCAATTCTGACTTCTAGGGCCCAAGATATCCCCAAATTACTACTTTGAGGTACTAAATGGCCAGACCACATGGCATGACCCATGGGGTCTGCCTGTGTATTATTGCACGGTGTGTACATTACTATACGTGGTGTGAAGTTTTCAAAAATAGTTACACCATGTTCATTTTCACCCGAACACATGCCCATGTACCACTAAACGGTGTGTACATTACAGTACGCGGCGTGTACTCCTTAAAAATCATTATTCTGTGTTCTATTTCACATGGTGTGTCACACAGCCACACACTATATGGCATGTACTCAAGGTACATTGAGTGTACGTAATAAAATATGTCTTCCCAAAATGGGAAGAACACATGGAGTATACCCCTGGATGATATGACCTGAATTCTGGTTTTTCCAATGGGAAATACCTCAAAACGCTCGAAACGCCTGTTTTCGTGCACAAAACAATAGTTCCAGCCTTAAGAGGCCACAAGAAATAAATATAATGCTTTAAAGTCATAACACAAAATGTTTAAACTTGATCTATGACAAAAACATAAACGGACATACCATTGGGTGGAAACCACTAAAGCTTCGGTTGAGGTCACGGCTCACGGTTGTCGCACGTCGACTCAGCGTATCGAGAGCTTTCAATCGATACCCCATTTTCCTCCCAAATCTCCCACATTCCCAAAATAAATTTCTCCCATAGTTCTTGACCACAGGGTAGATGTAGGAGATTTGTGCAAGGAGGAGGTGGAAAGAAGAGATGGAAGAAAGGAAATAAAAGGAAAAGTGGAAAAAGGGGTCATGACTGGACCTGACACCTAACATGAGTTTATGCCTTCCATCACCTAAACACCCCATTCTAGATTCAATAGAGTATAGATAATATTAATCTTACATTCCATTTAAAATTTATTTCCAAACATACCTACACAAATAATTTAATATTAAATTTAATAATAATAAAAATTAAATATACTACTAAAATACAAACAGCTCACATTTCCACCAAAACATTGTCCAAGTGTAAACACCCTATTACAGAACCAATGGAGTTGTTAGAAAAATTATCTGAGAACATATAGTATGGGAAAATTACCATATTACCCTGCATGGGCATCTAGCAGCAAAAATTCACATTATGCTCAAAACTGCAGTCCGGAAAAACACAGGTTCATACACCAGCACACTGAAATTTGTTGATGCAACTGGCCAAAACATCTCATGGGAATGGCCTATTCCATGAATTGTCCACAATCTCCTCATCTCAGACTCGACTTATGTCCAATGGTTTCCCCACTCATCATCTTAGGGTGGTTGAAGAACCATTAGCGGTACTGAGGCATACCACTGGGACGGTGGGCTGGCCGGTAGGGAATACTGTGAGCGAGCTAACAAAATGCAACATATCAGGCTATCCTCTGATGATTGTTATTACTTAGCCAATAAATAGTGGTAAGATTGGTTGGTGACCGAAATTTATGGAACATGGGCTGTGACTACTGGTGATGGACCAACCTAGTGTGCATCCACTATTGGTCCCCAAAATATCTCTCAGTGATGTCTAGTCGAGGTAGAGAGTGATTCTGGATATGATGTTGTTGATTGCATGGTCGGTCCTTGGAGAAATGCCATCTTTTCATCCTCTAGGATGTACCTACGAAGGGAGTCATTATTCTGATGGACGTCACATTATGGATGTATGAGGCCGATGCACCTTGTTCCTTCCTGGGACCTTAACAAGGTGGATATTGTCTATGGTTCCATCACTGAGTCTTTTTACTCCTTATAATCTGAGATGTAGACTAGTCTAATCTCAGTATGAATCTTCTTGGTATTATTATTATTGTGGCGATGACCCGTCCTCCTGCCCCAGGTTGGTTCTTTGTGACATAGTATATTTATAGCTCGAGGAGGACCCTCGGCCGTAATGGTGTTGGGGTGGGGAGGATATTTGCCTGAGTGAGATATGGTCTAGGGGAACCAGGAGAGATATCAAAATGAAAACGAGGAGGACTACTATGCCCAATAAATAATGTGTGTATTGAATCTCTGTGGAAATTTCTAGAGTGGGTAGGACCTCCTCTAGAGCTGATAGGAGCATGTGTAGGACCTCCATGATTGTTTCCCCTCGAAATTTCAGTGTGAGGAGTGTCCTCGTACTAGTCAATCCAAACATGAGTAGGTCCTATGAGCTGGGTGCTGGTGAAGCGATGATGTCCTTCAATCCTCTGATTGCTAAGGTGATGAGGGCCTTCCCTAGTTGTTGTAAGTACATGGGGAGGTCCCCCATGTTGTAGATTTCCCGAATGTGTAACATATCTGCACCAATGGCCTACGGTAGGAGGAACAACATTATACCCGGTGTAATAAGAGAAGGATAGGTTTTTATACTGAGTGTCACTGCCATGAGGTGGATCCTCATTTCGATTTAATGTGGCACAGTGAATACCTCCATGTCAATCTTCAATTATGGGAGGACCAGAATTTTTTTTGTGGTGATATAGGGATGATCATCGTACTTGGTGTAATTTCTATAGGCCAGTACTTGCAAACCATTACTAGTGGTAAAGACCAAGGGAGTCGACCCAGCCTGTCTATGTGGTGGCAGGGGACTCTATCCCTATCAAATATATAAGTTCCCCTACTTAGGATACATAGGGGGATGATGATATAAATTTGAGGTGGCACGAACCACTATAGATTGTTGACGTTGATGCCCCTTGTGGGCATCCTCCTCAGCCTGTGCTTCATGCTAGTGTTGGGTGAGCCAGACTCGGTCTGGTGGTGCATGATCATGGAATACCTTCTCCTCGACTCGTGGGACCGGGTGACGGTGCTGGCACGACCTAGTGGGAGCCATCCTTGGGATCCCCTGAAACAATATTAGGACTGGGTTGGTCCAGACATCCCCAACTTCATCTGTATAGGGGAGGGAGTCATTGAAGCATTCTGAGATGAGTCTCTCAAAATAGTTATACACCGGAGTGGGGAGCAGTGTCTCCCTGAGAGGACCTTGGGGCAGTGGTGGAAATTAGGCGTATATTCCCTTATATCCTTGCAAACACTATCCCGAGTCGGGATAATCCATTCATTTACGTATTGGAATATTAGGGCATTTATCAGCCATCATTGTACAAATTTGGAATTTTATTTGGGGTATGGGTGCCTAGCTGCTGTGGTTGATGAGATTTTTGCTGAAGTGGTGGAGCCACGCGGTATTGCCACGTTGACATTGCCCCTGCCCCTACAAAAGTTGATGGAAGATGATCAGTCTCCTATTTCTGATGCATTGATCCTGGAAGGTCGGGAGATTAAATAATTAGAGATGAAATAATGAAATTGACTTCCAGTGCCCCAGAACCATTTCATCTTCCCTTGATGGTTAGTTTGATCCATGCTAACAATGTTGTAGATAGGGATGTCAAATATTTTAACTTCCCCCTCATCTGGTGCATATCACACCAGGCCCACTATTTTTATGGTGGGTCCTAGCCCAAGATAACAGGATCAGGTGGCATGCTAGTATATATATGCCTATACTGTTATTAATCACCACATTGGGGAGAATAATTTCACTTTGGGTTAACCATTCTTATTTCTAATGCATGGATGGGGCATGCACATCCGTCTGTTTGAGGAGGAGAAGGACTTGATAACTGTGGAACCACATTACTACTTTCCAATGGCGGACAACATCTATTTCTTATTCATGGATGTTTCATCCTTGATTGAAATGGGATGATGGGATGTCATTTCAAACTACTGCTGAATCCTCCTCAGAAATCGTCACCTTGTCCGAGTATCCCTTATAGATTAAGTCGTTTTTTGTGAAAGTCATCGCACATCCATATCATCATGGATGGTGGATATTTACACTGCTTCTATCGGGACATTCCAAGTGTTATGGCTATTGAAACAACATTCGATCGAGAGAGTAGTCACGTTGGACATCACTGGCATATCTGTACACAGGAACATTGTCACGCCGGGGTTTCTTCCCCATATCATTAGGATCCTTAAGGGCGCATATGCCTGAGGCATACCATGTCAAATGCGTGGAATTATATTCCATAGGAATGTCTCTGAGGTTTTCCTCATCTTCCCATGTTTAACATAGGGTATGTCGAGAGATTAACATCTAGAGAATATCGATCAGATTGATCAGAACACTGACAGGAGTGGATCAGATGGGTGCAACACCTAGAGGGAACACTAATGTGTATGGTTAGATTCCCAATTACTTCTAGGAGTATTAAATTGGTTAATCGACATGATCTGACCAAGATGTGGCACCCAGAGTAATAATCAAGATGGATAATGGATGGTTAACTGATGTGAATGGAGAATGAGATGGAGTCGACTCGAGCACGGTAAGGATGTTGGGTTTCAACCTTGAAGATACTTACTACATAATTTTCATTGGTAAATATCAATTTCCAGATAGTTAAAGAGAGGTTTTGGTGAACCGACATGAAGGGGGATGGGACCAATGGTTTTTGGGCTTTAACCTCAAGGAGACTTCCCATATACATTGCCTTGGGAATGATCAATGTCGATGTAGTTTGGGAAGGGGTATAGGATAGGGGTGTTCAACGAGGATAGAGACATGATGATATGTTGGGTCATACATGGGGTTAGCAGCATGATGATGGTATGACGCCCCTTTGATAGAGTAGAGATATGGGTCCCAACAGAAGGGATAACAATGACTTACCACTGTGTTTAACTTGACAACAGCTTACCGCTAAATGGGAATCAAAATGGGTTACAATTGGGTAGGGGATCAAAATGACCTACTTCTTGATGTGGTCATAACTACTTACTGCTGGATGTGCATAACGTCTTACAGCTTAATTGGCATAATGGATTACTGAGGGACAGGCACAACGACAAGACACTGGATGGGGGCACAATTTCATTCCACAATATGGGGGAAAATTTAGTGTCATGTGGGAAAAAGGGGTGTATATTTTAACATCATGGAGGATGGGGTGGACTGGTGTTGAGTGGTTAAGAATAATGGGTATTGAGCATGAACCACATAGAGGCGTCCAACGTTCCTTTACATGGAAAGGATCATAGTCCATGTAGTTATGAAGGGATTGGTGAACCTACATGAAGGGGAGTTGTGACCCATATGTGTTGGGGTTGAACCTTAGGGAGTCTTCCTACGTACCTTCCCTTGTCATGGATCAATGTCTCCATAGTTTGGGATGCTTTGGTGAACTGACATTAATACGGTCAGGACCAATGGATGGTGGGATTAAACCAAGAGAGTCTTCATACATACCTTTCCATGGAATGAATCAATGTCCATGTAGTTTGGGATGGGATGGTGAACTGACGTGATGATTTTCGGGACCAATAGATGGTGGACTTAAAACTCAGGGATTCTTCTTTTGTACCTTTCCCTGGCAAGGATCTATGTCCATGTAGTTCGGGATGGGTTTGTTATTTGACTCGAATATGGATAGAGACAATCGATGATGGGCTTGAACCATAGGTAGGTTTCTTACGTACATTACCTAGGCATGGATCAATGTCCAAGTAGTTTGGGATGGGTTGATGAACTGACATGAAGACGGTCAGGACCATTGTATGGTGGGATTGAACCTCTTGGAGGCTTCCTATGTACCTTCCTTGGAAATGATCAATGACCACATAGTTAGGGATAGGTTGGGGAACCTACGTGAAGATGGTCGGGACAAATGGATGGTGTGCTTGAACCACATGGAGGATTACAAGTAAGTAAGATGTCACTCCCTTGGAGACCAGTTGGTGTACACAATGTCCGAGATGGGGAACCCCATGTATGATTCATGGGGATGGGTCACAGTTTAATGTCAAGTGTGGAGGATGATTCTCTTTGGACATTTAACATCCTGCAGCTCGGATGGGGTGGGTTCTCCCTACACCCCTAGGTATTACATAACTGATACACACCATACCATGGGGAAGGGAATGAATCGACAATGCCATGGTGAGTGGGTATTAGGGAGTGATCCATTGATGGGTCCACAAAAACGTGGAAATTTTAAGAAGTAACAACCGTTAACATTCTGATGTGAGGATGCATAAGGTTGTGCAGAGCAATGGGAAACCCCACACCAGGGACATTGAAATCACATCGTGCAATCTATGAGTGTTGCACGAGAGAAGTAGTTATGATACAAATGGATCCATAGGTCGAAGAATTGTGAAGCTATGGTGGTGCATGTAGAGGAGGGACCTCGCGAAGGGGTATGCTTTGTGATGTGAAGTGGTCTACCCTAGGCATAGGGAAAAAGTTCATATAAAAGGTGCTTTGCAAAGTGGAAATGCATTCGTGGAATAGTGCTTCACAATGTGAGGGTGCCCTACCAAGCGTAGAATTGCGAATTGATGTACTTCAAGAATCATAGTGATCCTTACTTAGCATGGGGTTAACATGTGAATGGAGGGTATTTGATGAAGCATAAGCGATCAGGGAACACCCGAGTCCCCTTGGGGAACCCCTTCATTTGCGGTGGTCTGTGGGCTCTACGACGGGCACCACTCTTTAAATAGGGGAACAATTAAATAAATGGGAGAGGCACTTATCAAGAGTAAAGTACCTTGAAGAGATGATTTTTGGTAGATCAGAAATCGCTTCATGATTTTAGAGCTATGAATGATAATGGTTGGATGATTCATCTATTGGGCTCGATTAGAGCCCAATATTTATAGGCAAGAGGCACTGGGAAGTAAGGATTGATGGTTATGAAGACACGTGGGATTGTTTCATAATGAAGAAGCCTCCAACCTCCTTAATTTATGGCGTCTTCTCAAGCTTGAAACTGGTTCACAAAGCCTCCATCATCCTTGCTCCGTGGTGGCTACGTAAATGTAAAACCGATTCGCGGAGCCTCCCACCTCATTCCCATGTAGTGGCTTCACAAACATCGAATTGGTTCGTTGAGCCTCCAACCTCTTTGATCCCATGTGGCTTCACAAATGTAAAACTAGTTCACATAGCCTGCCACCTCCTTACTCTATGGCGGCTTCACAGAGGGGGAGAATTGCACCAGCCGCAGTGCTGCGGCGTTCTGTGAACATGCATCACGAGCCCATCACAATGGTTGTATGTTTGTTCTTCCTCTTCCCAAATTTTGGCGAGAACAGTTTCCAAGGGAGGAGGGGGAGATATGGTATCCTAAGACAGGGACCTAATCTTAATAGGGATATGGACTACAGAAAATCAAGGTGGATGTTGATGTTGGGTTTAACCTCATGAATAATTTTATATACCCTAGTTAGATTGGAATCATGTCGAACATATTTTTGAATCAGGTGGGGAATAACGCTACGGAGAATTACAAAAAGAGCATTTGGTTTGGGATTATGTGTGAAATAAAAACATGTGAATGGAGGTTGGGTATTATATATATGGATAAGTCGCATGATGGATATTGTGTGGATCTAATGGTATCTACATACCTATAATACAATGTGAGTTATTCTATGTGTGAGAAATAAGAGGAAGCAGTAGACCTGATCCTCCTATCGCAAAATATTCATCCAATATAGTTTGTGTGGGGAATTTGTATGGATGTGGCTAGAGGAGGATCTAATTCCATGTGGGAGGATCTAATTCCATGGAAGAATGATCTCATTGACAATGAGGGAAGGCACAGTTGAGACCGTCCCATGACAGTCACACATAGAGAATCATTTGATCATTACAATGGCTATGTCCATAGTTTAACATCATATTTTGAGGATGTGGGTACATGGTAATTTTCTATTATGTGTCTCTGACATTAAGGACACACTCTATACACCTTAATCATTCATGAAAATTTCTCATGAAAATATCGGCGTTTAATATATTTACTAAAAGAAAGGTGAGAGAAAAATATTCAATGCCTATTTTTAATAAAATCATTGTGATTACTTTTTTATTTTTAATGATGAAACATATGGTTTTAAATTTTTTTCATAGATTATTGGATATTTTGAAAAAGGAAATGGTAATGGTATAAAATGAGTAATGGAATGATTTTTTAATTAAATCATTTATTATTTAATATTCTGAATATTTGTGGAAATATGGATAAATGTTTGATTTATTTTTGTTTAAACATTTACATAGAATTTTTTTCCTCATCCACAAATCCACCTGGTCACATTTCAATCCCAATGGGTCATGTGACCAAGGTGAACCAGAATGATATCCTGACAAACCATCATAAAATCAAGGTGATTAGAACCAAGCCCAATCTGTAGGTGATGAATCCCCAATGTTGGGAATTAGGGTATCAAGCCCAATATAAATCATAGGGGGACTATAGGTCATACATGCCACATGGGTTGAAGCACACATATGAGTGTATTCATGTGGAGTCAAAAGATCCCACCCTAGAGTGGGAATACCTGAAGCTCCCATGTCCAAATTAATAAGGGAGAAGCCCCTAGATAACAGTTATGGTGGGGGACGTTATCTCTGCCGCAAAAACATCCATCTCTACAGCGAACCTCTATGGGCCACTGATGCTGCACCACCTATACCTTCAGACTAGCTTCCATTCCACCCTAAACACAAGTATTTTACACATCATGTACCTATCATAACTTAGCCTCCCCTATCTAACCCACCATCAGGATCCGTCAACTTCCTTACCAGTTGTAACTCTCCCTCTGCTCTATTTCAACCACCACCAACCAGGTCGCATATTACAACCATCAGTATGCATGTAGTGCTTGTTTCTACTGCCTTCCTCCAATTCAATTCTCAAACACAACCCATTATCACTAATCCTTCTTGATCACCTATGTATGGCTCTACCTCGCCCATCTAAATCCCCTCTCATCATCAGCTAGCCCGCACTGCACCCCCACATCTAAATGAGGACTGGAAGGCCACCGCCTCTTGTTGTCAAACATGGTCGAAATTTTTTAGTCCTCCACTTCAATGCTTGATCCCCTCTAGCCAATGTGATGCCCGGAAAAGGATGATGAATCCATGAAGACTAATTCACCTGACCATATAGTCGTCATATCTTTAATGTACCTCCTCACTAGTGCCCTACGAGGCCCGCATCCCTCATCCCCTAATGACTGACAATGCAGTCACTTCCACTCTACATCGCAACCCCACGTTCACCAACCGCGCATATGGAAGCCACCAATGGGAGGCACTTATCTGCACAAATCCCACCCACATATCCCCTTTACACCCATAGTTGTGGGTATCCTTTCCTCACATAAGTGGAATCATGGTTAGGGGGGATAAGTGTTTACACCTCCAGAGTTTTTAAAGTAATATGGTAGACTAGTCCTTTTTATTTACCTATATATTGAGGCAACATCCTCGTTCCAAATCATTAATTCAACATACCACACATCTAGTGAAAGGATGAAGCAATAATGCCACTATGGAGGACATCATCGTCCACCTCATCCAATTTCTTTGACTATATCATGGGTTGTTCATTTTCTGATTTGAGTCCCCTTATCACCTTGAGGGGTTGAATCCTTAGTGACTATATGATGTGATGGGGGATCATGTTATGTTATTTTTTGTTTCATTAATTTCCCAATTAAGGGAATTCATCGTTATTAAATTATTTGTCCTAATTTAATTTATATTTTATTTTAAATAAAATATGATTTTATTTTAATTTGTTTTTAAATATTAAATTTTGTTTATTTAATTATTATTCATAAAATTATTATTCAATTTATTGTTTAGACCATTTTTTTAATCATTAATGAAAATATTTTAAGGGTGTATTTTAGCCATTACTAAGACACATAATGGAATTATGATAATCTAATATAGTTATTTAGGGAAAATAGATTCTAGATTTCTTATTTCTTATGTAATTAAATATAGTCAATTAAGATTTGCACATATTGAAATTTATTGAAATGAAACGTGAATCATATAAAAAACTGATATTAAATTCATTTAATTATTTGTTCTAAACCCAACAAATTATGTTTTCTCAATACTATGATAACATAACAAAAGGGAAAACCCAAACTGTATCCAATCCCTCCCCACTCATTGTAAATTCACTAAAACTCTAAGAATAACTTTTTTTTAATATTTCTAACATGATATTTCTTTACTTGACATCCAGATTTAATCACCTATCATTTGAATAAAACATTTATTATTCCCACTAATACAACATAATTATGGATATTTAATTGTTTTTACACCTTATAAAAATCATGTGTCATCACTGGAATCACTACAAGGGAGAAAATGAAAAATTTTATAACACATAATTTTAATGAGGAACTCCCCAATTATGATCCAATGATAGAGATAAAATTATTTCATAGGATTAGGAATCTCAAGGATGAAAATAAATATTAAAAAGTATTCTTATTTGGTTAAAGTGTTCATTTAGGACCACCCATAATGGAATTATTCCCAAAACTGACCATAAGGGACCTTTGACCCTACAATTCACTATCTAGAATAAAAATATAACCACGAATTCAAAAAATTCATTTATTATTCCAGTTACAAGATTTATTTGATACCCATATTTCATGGCCATACAATTGAGGATCCAAATTGAATCAGTCATTAATTGTGAAATGTGTGTTCTTTATTAAAATTGGGAGGGCCACTCGAGAAGAAACTCAAGTGGAAGGCATTACATTTTTTTCATGATCGAGCATATAAGGTGTGGTTTTCTACCATATATCCTAAAGGGATTGAAGAATTACATGGTCATCAACAATATTTTATGAAATTATTCTTACCAACCATCCATATAATGGTAATCTATAATGAGATATACACCATTAATGAAGCTAAAAATGAGACTATATACGAGTATTCAGAACAATTCAAGAAGCTTAGTGAAAAATTCACACATAAAATAGGGGAAGATAACCACTTCCTAGTCATATTGTAGCACTTATTTCTCAACAATGACAATAAAAGTTTTGATGTATCATCTGCAGGATATTTTATTTAAAAAATAACCAACAAATTCAAGGAAACTGATTCAGAGTATAGCATAGACTTCATATAAATTCATAACAAGAGGCACAAGTACAAGAGGTATACATGACATAAAGACTTATGAATATCATATATCCATAAATCCTAAATTCAAGAACTAACATACATTGTGAGACCAATTTCAATTAGGAATGTGTGTGAGAAACCATATCTATATCTGTTGTGTTGATTCGTCACATCACCCAATAATTTCAATGATCAATGTGTAGAGATAATATATATAGAATTTTTTGAAACATCTTTTCAGAAAATTAATTTCCCTAAAAATAAACAATGGGTTGTTGTTCAAACCCAAAAAGTATTCTTAGTTATATAGTACCAAGCCAGGACACCTTTTCAAAAGTAATTTTTGAATAGTATATCATACAAGTATCCCATATAATAATAACGACCATTTCAATCACTACATATATGGTTAAATAATTTTGAACATCATCCAAGATGTTCTACTATGTAGCACCTAGAAATGGATATTGATGAGATGAAGAAGAAAAAGACAAATGTGGAATGAAAAGTTTGATAAACATATGTATATGCTAATGAAGAATCAAGGAAAAATCATATACCAAACATTCCATAATCAAAAGGATAATTTAATTAAAATCATAACTCAAATGGTCAAGGGTAATTAACCACTTATCAATGTATGTTGGCTGATACCAATCAAAACTTCGAGGAAAATTAATCCACCCTAAGACGAACTATAAAACACAAGAGGAATGAAAATAAAAGGATAATAGAGACAAAAAGGTACAATTAAATTCTACATTATTTTGATCATCAAGGGCTGAAAAATATAAACATCAAAATGATATCTAAGAAACCATTCAAGTGGTTTAAATTAATATTTCGTTAATTTAGAAAATTTATAAAATAAAAAAACATGCGAATTTTTTGAATGAAATATGCACTAGGGGAAAAAGTGTAATGAAGATGAGAGAATTATCATTAAAAGAAGTGTCTCAGTCATTATCACCATAACATTACCCAAAAACATCACGATCCAAGGACATCTTCTATTACCTACACAATGGTCTATTTTAATTTTTCACATTATTTTTGTTAACATGGGGTATATGTAAATGTAATGTATAATTTGGTCTTCTTATCATTAGAAATAGGTTATTCTAAGCCCAAATGATTGGTCATCTTATTGGAAATGGATGCACTATTTTCCATGATGAAAATAAATAATATGTTCATATTTTGAGTCAAAGGAATCAATTTTATAGTAGATTTTCATGTACTCACTATGGTGGAATACGATGCATTGGGACATTCACACATAATTCTGGGAAGAAAATTCCTGAAAACATACATGTGAGTCATTAATAAGCATGAATGAGTCTTGTAAAGTGACTAAGAGATATAAATATGATCATTGAATTCCATTACACAAAACAAAACGGATAAAAAACAAATTCCCTTTTTCTTGTATCCCATTGAGAAGGTAGTGATGTGATAGAAGATTCAGGGAAATGTTTTTAGATACCATTGTAATTTGAACACTATGTATTCTATGCTACAAAAAAGGAGTATTTTTATTTTGATTGTTCTAGGAAGGAGAGGAGACTGCAGATTTATGACATAGAATAATTTAAAATAGGATGTTTTTAATGTTCAATAATATACAAAGAAATAACCATGGTAGGACATGACAACCCAATTCAATACAAGAACATATGACATGGATAACATGTTCTACTATATAATTCCAGAATGAAGATTATTCTAGGTAATATATATTCGACGATGGAATGTAATTTTATTATTAATAATTTCTTTAATATTTGTTCCATTACGATCATGAAATAAAGAAGGAAATTCATTCATTGAAATAGGAAAAACACTGGAAAACGTCCATGGAAGAATACCAAAATAATTGATGGTGGAAAAAAACAACTTATCCCATATACTAATTTCTTTTCTTGAACTAAGGTCCAGCCATTGACATTATCCAATGGCACTTATTATTGGAAACATGAGTTTTACTATTTTAAAAGGACATAGGTTTAGTTACCTTTTTCTTCTAATCTTTGTCCATTAGTTAAATGGTTCATACATAGATATAAGTGGTCTTCATTTTTCAGGAACCATCATTGAATTAATCCAAAATGAATTCCATAAGATGTGGAGTATGAGAACTAAAATGTTTTTTTAATAAGTGAGTAAATTTTCATTGTCTATATTTTTACAACATTGTATTTTTTATGAAACATCAGGTTTTTGAGAATTAAAAGATAAAATTGCATACCAAAAATTTATTTTAACCTTTACTTGAATAAACTATGAGAAATTAATTTATTAGGTCTTTTGATACCTTTTTATAGATTTAAATGTTTTTATAATTGAATGAGTAAAATGGAGAATTAGTGTTTTAAAATTTATAAATGATATTAAAATAAGGAATCAATATTTAATGTAACTGATTGATCCATGTAAATCAAATATCACAACAATTATAAATTGTTTGAATTTATGAAATTTATGTGAATATGTTTGTTATTGTTAATAATTCCTTGAGTTATTTTCCATAATCATTTTTCTCATTTCTATATAGTGTTTCTAGAATATGTAATTCATCTTTTATTGTCAGAATATTTTTTGATTGATCATGGAACAAAAATCATGATACCAATTTAATTTGAACTTGTCAAAGTTATGACTGTACAACAACAAAATTTAAAATGATCACAGAATCGTGTGATAACCCCCTTATCCTTAAAATACCACCTTTAAATAAATCACACATTATCCCATATGGGCCATGAATGAACCTGTTAGTGATGAGACATGTCTTAATCCATAATTTCTCCATTCATTCAAAAACAATTAATTTAAGGATATTTTGAATTTTATGTGTGTTGTTAAAGGTAATTTTTGTAAATGGGATGATTTAAAATGTCAGTATAAATTGTGGGTGTCATAATTTTTGGAATTGTAAAAGGTTTTGGAATAATTCATTAAACTCTATTGGTTTCCCCTCTAAAAAATAAAATAAAAAATAAAAAAAAGAGAAAAATTGTTATGACTTTGTCAAAACAAAACCCACCATTAATATAGAAATGATTTTTATAATTCATGGTTTGGTGGGGGATGTGAGGAGTATTATAATTAATATATTTTGATAAAATGGTTATTTGAAAAGGAAGAAATTTATGAACAAAAATATATTTTTATGAGATTGAATGAATCATTAATTATGCATAAACTGATTAAAATGTTTACTTTGGTCATTTTGAATATTGGGAGTTATTTCAATTTGAAGTGGAGAATGTCATTAACTGTTTACACTGAATATCATGCATTATTAATTTAGTGTTGAACGTCATTCTTGATATTTTTTAAACATTAAATCATTCCAACTATATGTCTCAAATTCATTAAAACAAAATTATATTTCTCATGATTTTATGTGCTTTATTCCATTACATTGTGGATAAATTATATCTGTTACAATAATATGAATAAGGGGAATGTTATCATAATATAAAAATTATAGTAGTTGAATTTTATATTGAGTTATGATATAAAATGTTGAAAAGTGTAGTAGATAATGAATTGTAAAAATTAATAATAATTAATTGACGAAATTGGAAGAATGAATGGAGAAGTTCCATAATTTATCGAAGGGGAAGAATAAATACACGAATTGACCATTTATTTTAAAAAAGGGAAATTGAATTAATATTTTATATGACATTTAATCATTAGTTTTAATATAGAATTTATTTTATTTTATTCCACTGACATTTTAATATTTGTAAAACTAGTATCCTATAAATTTTTAGTTTGAGATTTTATGCTTGAGAGATCATTTTTTAATATGTGGTAATATTTTTTAGACCCAACATCCCCTCAAATTTTTAATCAAATAATGGTTAATTTTTATTTTCAATGATAAAACCCTTCATTATAATTTTTTTAGTAAATTTTGAGTAATTTGAGAAAAGAAATGGAAATGGTTTAAACTTCGTAAAATGATCAGTTTTTAATTGAATAATTTATTTTTACATATACTGAATACAAATGGAAATTTTGATAAATGTTTGATAAATTGTGTGTACAAATTTACACAGCATAGTGACCCTCTACCACTAATATACCAAGTCACATGGCTATCCCAAAGGGATTCCAGACATAGGTCCACCAGCTGGTTGGATTTTCAGACCATTGGATACATAGAGGGATCATGCCCAAAAATAGACTAATGGCGAGGAATCCCTATATATGGAATGTGGGTGATCACATGCCACAACAAGCATAAGTGGCAAAAAAATCCAGGTGGGCCATGAGTGTAATGGATAATATAGGAATGTGTGTGTGTGTAGTGTGCTGGGATCACACCCCAGAGAGGGCATGCATAGAGATATCGTGTTTGGGGTAATACTAGAGTGACCCTAGTATGATGGTTTCACTATGGGATTGGATCTTCGGCATAGTGCTATTGCACTCTGTGACAGACCGTTATGGTCCACCGATGCCATAGAGCATTTGCCTCCACTTTTTCTTACACATCACCTAGATCGACACCAGATTCTATGTCAGGCTCTACTATATACACATCCTCACCACAACACAAATTTGCTTTCCCACCATCAACTCTACCCAGTGGCACTCCGCCTCCACTTTGTTTCCACTACCACCACCATGGTCGCCTAGTGTCTCCATCAGCACCACTTCATCACTACCTAAGTCTACGTGGATCCACCATCTCTATATTCCTAATCTTGTTCCCACTACTCCACTAGAATCAGGTGAGGCATCTTCTACCTCACCCCTGTCAAGCCCCACTCACCTACAACCAGGCTGCGTTTCAACACCACCTCTAGAAGAGCCTGAAGAGGATACTACAACCCATTTTCACTAGTGTATTATGTTTCATAGGCCACACATCTTAATAACAATCCCTTAAAACTACTTTAATTTGTATAGGATGATGCGGAATCCCCAAAGGCATCCCTTCCCATCCATGTGGCACCATTCTCAGCCATGCAGTTCCTCCCTGGTGCCATGCATGAATTGGAACCCCCTAAGACCGACACCACCACTACTTCCACTCGTTGCCTTCACCCCACCATTACTACTCATCCTATACTACCAATACATAAGGCCACCTACCATTGTAGTTTTGTCTATATATGCATCCTTCTAATGTTCCCCCCTTACTCCTATAGTCATGGGTTTCCATTCCTCGCACAACGGGAAGCCACATGGAGGGGGTGCCCCTCCCACATTAAATTATTATGGAAAATGGAGGTGGATTCCCTCATCCACACCTATAAAAAGTGGTGACATGAACTTTCAAAATAATCAAGTCATCATCCACTCATCCAGAGAAAATGAGAAGAATACCACACCTAAAGAAAAGATTCTCCTCCTCCTCCAATTTCAACAATTGTTTCATGTTCTTTTAATTTTCAAATTTGAGGAACCCTTATTACATGGAGGGGAAGAATCCATAGTGATTGGGTGAAGGTAAGAGGTATCCCATTTTGGGATGTTTTTAATTCTGAAAGATCTCAAATAAGAGAATTATATGTCATTAAATGTTTGGTTTCTCATTTTATTTATTTATGAATTTAAATAAAATACCATTATTTATTAATTTATTATTAAATAATAATTATTTTAATTTATTTTTTATTATAAAATTTCTTGATGTATCTTGTACACCATTTGGTTAATATTAAATGAAAATCAATTAATGGATTTTTAGTGAATTCTTAAACATGTGAGTAAATTAAGATAATGTAATTTAGATATTCATGAAAATCAATAAATTGTTTGGTATTACATAAGAAATTAAAAATAGTCCATTAAGATTTCAACACTTTTAAATGTAATTCAATAAAGAGTTAATCGTAGAAATATCGATTATTTAGTTGTTTTAAATATTTTTTCTACAAAGATGTGATTCATTTATCTCAAGAACTATGATAATATCCAAAAAAGGGAATCCCAACATTAATCTAATAACATATCTCTAATTATAAACTCACCAAACATCTCAAAATGACTTTGTTTTCTTAAATATGTCATAAATGATTTTCGTTTTATGTCTGCCTAGTATAAAGCACGTCTCATTGCATGAATTAATTTTTGTATACCACTCATACTACACACTTTCTGGGATTTTTTTCACACTCATGAAAAGTTTGTGTCTCTATGATACATTGTAAGGTGGGAGTGGCTAGTCACAAGGTCTACGTTAATGTAACTATGATAATAATAAATAGCCATTAGTTTACCTATGATGAGAATAAAAAGGAAATTATGAGTCATAGGCCACACTAGAAGTTTATAGGTCTAATGGAATCAGTGACCCACGTTAGAAAGTGGATTGTGGTGTAGTTCAACTGATCCTCGATGGGTGTGGAGGATTTAGGTATTCTAACATATCAAATATTATTTTCCAAAAGGGAGGCTGCATAGGGAGTCCTAGGATAGTGGTTTCACGAAACATAGTCCCTCACCTAGTTCTTTTTTCATGAATATCACATGCTTTGTAGAGGTAAGTGAAATCACAATCCAATATTCTTCCTGGAATAAGGTGACCTTACACCGAGGTAATTTCCTAGAGTTGTAAAGGAGTGTTTTGAAATGTCAAAAATGCTTCATAAATAATCAACTACTTGATATGTACTTCTTCCTTTATGATAGGAGATGGTGTTCATGTCGGTAATCTCCACCTAGGGTAGAGTATTCTAATAAAAAATGAGTGATGGTTTCAAAAAATACCATGTTCCTTAGATGGTCCACTTTCATTTTGATTACAATACATGCTAGGTTAGAGAATTGGGAAAAATTCAGAAGATGAGGAGGAGGGTAAAAATATTCCAAATATTTTAACGAGGGGTAGTTATTATAAAAATGTTGTTTTTGGATGTTGTGAAGTAGTATACAAAGAAATCATGGGATTCACAAAACGGTGAACCCCATTATAATCGTGAGGGAATCCAACATTATTTCACATGGTCGTGAAGTAGCATGAGACTGTGTGAGGATAACATCATCTATATTTAATGTCATGAAGAACATTCAAAGACATGGTGGACACTCTTAATGATTCACACATCCACAAAGGGTATTTCTGGACCACCTCAGGATCTAATCATTCACAATGTGGATGGTTTTCATAAAACAAACCCCTTTATTGGGGTCTGTGTTGTTTGTTTTCACATAATTAATACATACCAGCAAATTATTCATTGACAATTCATAAGGCATGAATTTCAAAAAATAAATTTAATATTGTAAATTAAATTACAAAATAAATTATTTAATTTTTTTTAACTAATAAATAATTGAATATGTATTATATTAGTTATTGGTAAAAATGAATCACAAATGAATCCATTAGTAAAACAAGTTTCATGTACTTTATCATATTATTTAATTTCCAAAATTAAATTTCATTAATTATATATAATTAATTGACTAAAATTATTCTTTCACAGTCTATAAAAAATAATAATTTAATATCATTTAAGAGGGTAAATATATTTTTTATTTCCACATATACATAGAAATTCATATAAGAAATATTCACAGAAATATCACAATGTATTAGACATCAAATAAAAAGGATTTTACTCACATAATTGAAATCATAAGATAATTTTATATTTTAGTAATGAATATTAAATAAATGATAAATAACATACAACACAAAAAGGGACTAAAAAATACATTCGACATATGATTCATACCAAGAGATAAATAGGAAAATAATAAAATACTATTATGATCATTTTTTTGGAAAATTTATATTTTTATCCTTAGTGGGCTCTAGGTTATTTGAAACCCCGATGTTTAGTATCCCTCACTCGAAATAGATATGATCCACTAAAAATCAATATTAATCGGTATTGGAAACAAATTTATTGAGTTTTAAAAAATATAATGTTACTATATTACATAAATAACATACAATATAGTATAGTTTTTGTTTTCATATAATCTGGAAATGTGTATGGTATGATCTAGGTTGACTAATTATTATGATTGGGGTAATTTTTTTGGATTTATTGATGAAAATTTATTATATTAAAAATTATAATTTCTTTCACAATTTACCTAAAAATATAAATATTAATGTTTTATTTTTAATATATTATAATATCATGTGGAAACACCAATTTGATGTTGGGAGTTGATGATGATCTAGAGTTCCCTTACATAACTACATAGATTAATTGATCATAAAAATGATGTTAATTCTCTATAGAGAACCATAAATGTGGTATCATCCATTATTATGATAATTTTTGTTTACCTAACTATTTAATCCTTTAAGGATGTTGATATAAGATGAGTTTTGTAGGCATCATTATATATTCAATACTTTATGTGACATTCAAGGTGTTGTTATAATTTTTTTATTTGATAGATAATTTAGATTATATGATTGATGTGATGATTTTCCAATTTTGTATTGTTATTATGACACTATATAAATTAATATAAATATTATTTCATTAATAGGTTGGTGATGGGTGATGATGATTTCTATTTTTAAAAAGGTGAGTAACTATTCCTATAGATGGGGAACATTTTTTATAAAATTTGATGGCCCATGATATTTATGATGATAATGTGATATCAAAATTAATTTTTTTGACACATTCATTGATAAATATTGTTCATATCAAATTATATACCATTTTTATATTTTAATGTGGTGTGTTACGGTGTGTATTTTTGGATTTATTTGTTTGATCATTGATTTATGGAAGAGATGGTGTGATGAAAGCATTTATTAATTTTCATGAGTGTATAATAACATATTACCATTACTGATTTTATATTAATCTGGAGAGGGGTTAAATTTTTATTAAACTATAACATTAATTATATTAAATTATTATGGGGGCATAAAAATTTAGTTGAGATGCATAGATCAAAATTCTCATTTGTAATGTTTTTTAAATTATAATATACACATAATATAATGGTTCTTGAAATATTTTAATTAGTTATGGGAAGGGAAGTTAATTGTTAATAAAATATTTATGGTTTAAATAATTTTATTATTTATATGGGATATGAATATTATTAATTATGTGACCATTATAATATTTTTTTGGGGATGACCTCATTAAAGGAAACATTATTCTATATATACCATGATTGTTTCACATTTGAGATGATTTGTTCAAGTCTTTATTAGTGTCTCATTAATGAATAATATTATTTTAATTTTAAAGATAAAAAATGATATTATATTCAACACAATCATGATTATTTTATCTTTTGGAAGTATACATATTCCTTTCCATACAAGATGGCAGATACTGTGAACATTTTCAAACAATTATTATTAACTATGCAATATGGTTTTTTATAAATTATTATGAATAAAAATAATGGAATGAAAATGGTTATTTTGAGAAATTTTTTTTACATGTATTTTCTGAAAATTACTAATTTAATAGTAAACATCATCTGGTGTATTATTTAATAGATTAAAAAATAGAAACTGATGGTATACATCACATATAATAATTATTTATTTGAAATTTTAGTATTTCTCAGAAATTCGGATTCTGTAAAATTCATATATTATTACATTAAAACGATTAAGAATATTATAATTAGATGTGGACGAATGTTTGTCAAATATTACCTCAACAATAGTTTTAAATACTTAAATATATCATTTCCTAGTGGAACAATATATTCTCAGGAGTATTTGATATGAAATATCATGAGAGTATATAGGATTTAATATTATCTATATTAAATTAATGTACTACTAATTGTGGTTATTTTAAAAAATTTAATATTGATAATTAATGTAATAAAAAATTTAATGTATAGCCAAAGTGGTAAGGATAATAGTGAATATATAATGAAAATTTTATTTTATTATTTTAGTTAATATTGAAAATGGTTGTTTATTAATATTTCCATATATGAATATGGGAAACTAATGTATTATATAAAGATTCGCATCATGATATGGACAATGGAATCCTGGTTAGTGATATACATTACCTTCCATATGAGATGATGGGGTGTTTTTGTTAATTATTACAGATTGAAAAATATAATACCAATCTAGGTCATTAATTAGTTTGAATTTATTAGCTTATAGTTTACCAAAATATAAGTTGGAGTTATCCTAATATGTTGTTGTGTGGTTTTTTGAATGAATTTTTATACAATGAATATGACAATGAGGATGCATGGAATATAATTTATAGTTTTTGGAATATAATGTTTTATTAAAAAATATAATTAATTTTTCCTTTGATATAGAATGTATATTTTTTTGAGGGGTTATTCGACTCATAAAAATATGTTATTGTTTCATTTTTTCACACAAGAAACATCTAAGAACTGGAACCATAATATATGGGTGAAAACACAATGATTATTATGGCTTGTGAGTTAAAATTGGTAGATATTTATATATGAACACTTATTGGTTGTAATTTAATATATTAAATTTATTCCCATTCACTATAGTTTATCATTTATTATTATATGTTTTATAAAAGGGGGTCCATTTTTAATTAAATAAAATAATAGTTAATTATGTTATTTTTTTTTTAAATTTTCATAATAAAACCATTAATTATGGGCCATATGTTCTAGATTTATATATTTTATCATGATTTGTATGATTTGTATGATTAGTAATTGATATCCCATAATGAAATAATATCAATACTTGGATTTGATTGATTAATTTATGTATAATACAAATCCTTGATATCCAATGTGTATAATTAAATGGTAATTATTTAGGATAATTATATGTTTTGATGTTTTATGTATTTTAATGGTCCTAAAATAATTTTTTGGGGTTTCTAAATAATTATGTTCAATTTTATAATTTTATATAATTGGAAAAATGGTAATTTTACATAGCATATTACCAAATATGTATTTTTTATTATATTCTGAATTGAAAGGTTGCTTTAGGTATAATAGTTGTGTTATAACTTGATTCGAAAATGTCTGGCATATTGTGCCCATACCACATAAATAATAAACTTCTAAAAATATAATATGCACTTTTCATATTTTAAAAGAGAATATTTATTTACTAAATAAATAAAAATATTATATTTTAACCATATTATTGATAAAAAATCATAGAGTTTATTTTAATATAAAAAAGTTATGTTTGAAATAATGACGAATTCCTCAAAAAATTTACTCAAAAAATTTTGTATGTTGAAAATAATTTATATTTAATTATGTAATCAAGTATATTAGATTTTAATTAATTTATTTACATGGGTATTTGGGTACTTTATTTAATTGTACTATTATATAAGTATAAATCAGTATTTGAGACACACCTGTATACAATTTCTATAATGGATCTATAAATTAATCATTATCACCACAAATCCTTCCATAATTTCATCAAAATAGAGGGGAAATTACAACATACAAAAATAATGGAATGATGGTCCCTAAAAATGGTAGAAATATAAGAATACATTGTGATTTGTTAGGGAATTTATAATTAATTAATTTTTATTACAATATCCTTTATTTGATATGTTTTTTAAAAAATAGAAATAAAAATAAAAATATTCTTTCAAATAATGTAAAAATAGGATTGAACGTACCTATTTCAATAATTATTTCCATGCTCTAAGAAATTATGGGATATATCTTAGTTTTTTATTATCCAATAATGATTTTAATCTACTAATATAATTACAATCAACAAGGTCATCATTTATGGATATCCTGTTCAGATGAGGTAAAGACAAAAAAGGAATCAGATCTGTTTCCGATAGTCAAATCAAGGATTGAATGTGGTATGATATGATATAATTTCATGACTTAATGGATTTATATCATTTGTGGTGGCTATAGTGTGTAATAATATAGTTATAGATACATCTAAACCATAACTGATAAGTTCATTCTTTAGTTATTCAATGGTAGGTTGGGATTTTGACGTTAGGAAAGGTTGAGGCAATTTGTATTTGAATCAAGGATAAAATAGAAAACTATGTGGCCTATAAGTGATTTTTATATGTTTTTCATTTTGAATTCTTGTACATATGGATTTTTATTGGATTTGTATATATAATTTCATGAATTAAATGATATAATAATGCAAGGTTACAGTTTTAGAAATATAATGGAATCTAAATAAATTAAATTAAATGAATATATATATATATATATATATATATATTTGTAAGAAAAATTCTTATTCAAAATTGGGGATTTCATGCATGTATGGAATTATTTTTAGTTACCATATACATGGATAAGACATTTCTATAATGTGTAGAATATGACCCTCCCTAAATTCATATAAGTTCAATTTATGTTAAATTAATATGAAAAGCCTTATAGATGATCCACATGATAAATTTTTTAATTGTTTTACTACTAAAATATATAAGGATATATATAATTGTAAATAATTTCCAAATTTTTGTTTTTTGTTAGCAAATAGTATCATATTTTCTCAACAGAAATCAATTTTTTTGAAATGTAATTGAAAAAAATAATATAATTTTAGATCAGGTTCATTATTACTCTTTTGACATAAGTGAAATTATACAGGTAATCCATATATATAGTTTCATTAAAAGATACTCGAAATTTAATTTATCAGATCTTGGATATGAAGCATAATTCAAGATCAAACATAATGGTTGATTGAGGCCACATATTTTATAAAGGATTTTCAAAAAAAAAATACATGGATTAGGCCTAAAAAGTACAATGAACCCATTAAATGTTTTCAGCCTCAATCCCTATTATTAGAACCCTAACTCACATGAGTAAAAGGATACGTACATTAAAATTTACTATTTACCAAACCAAACAAAGATGTTCTATATAACCCAGTGTGTATATTAACCTTTTTGTGCGATCAACCACTTCAAAAAAATTGATTTTCATGATTAATTGATGCTTTCCTAGACATGTATCTCGACATCCAAATTGGATAATGGAATCTAGCACCTAAATGAATTCTCAAATACTAGGAAATATAAATTTGAAATCAATTTTATGTTTTATGAATGTTCATAATTATATCTTACAGATTCAAATTAAAAAATATATATTTTCTTAAAATAAATATTCTTATTAAAATTAATTTTTTTCATGCATTATAAATTTATCATTTAATTATTAATTTTTAATTGTCAAAAATTATATTTATTTAAATTTAAATAATTTTTTGAACAATTCTGTAATTACTAGTTTCGGTGAGTTGCATACTTTTTTACTAGAAATGATGAATTTTTATATGTTTGATAAATACATCATATTTAATTACCATATATTTTATAAAAAAAGTATATTATGTGGATGGAATAAAAAATATGAATCCCCTAAATATTCCAAAAAGGTATTTATAGAGTTTTATCCAAATTTCATAAACATTATGTTTAATTTAAAATCATATTAATGAAATTTTAAAAACTAAATTATATTATATTCTAATTAAAATTTACATTTGTTTATTTTGTTATAATTGGATAGTGGGGTGTATCAATTTTTGATTTTAAGGATTGGAATACATGATTATCTTAATATTTTTTTAATATTAAACCAATTATGGTATTTTAAAACAATATTATATGTTAATATAGAGTAAATTCATTTCAATTATTAAGAAGAATCTTTTTAATGTAGTTTATTTCCCTTTAAATGTATATAATTTAATATAAATTTATATTATACAAAGAATTTAATCATGTATAACAAACATCTTAAATTGAATGAGATTTTTAAAATTAATTATTTAGCTCGATTTCATTATGGGTCTATTATAGAAGTTAAAATATTAAAGTAATTAGTACCCTGAAAATGGAAATGTGATTCCAATGTTTTTAAAATAAGTAGAAATAAAAAACAAAACATATTATGACTAAAAATAATTGTATTAGGGTATTTCGACTATACTGTGTACAATAATAATAATAAATCAAATTTATAGCCATAACAATTTCATAAATTCATTTATATTATTTAAATGTAATTTGTATTCTAATGTATGCTACTATTCTATATTATTAATTTTCATGTCCTCTCCCCACATTAATGAAAACATTGAGAACCTCATCATGGACTTGTTATTGAAATACAACTCCCCAACAAAAATACAATAAAATCCTCATCCAAAATCTCCCACGCATTACGAGGACAGTTCACTATGATATCATGGGAGAATCACCCTATCTTTTCAACGATATGTACTTCTTATATGTGTCCTAAAAATATAAAATTGAGATTATATACTCTATTACATAATTAAAATCATTGTATAATAACTATATACAATTAAAAATAAAATTAATGTTATGGATATGTAGGAAAATTAATAAAAAATCCAATATAATCAAAAAAATACAATTCCCCAATAAATGGGGTACAAAATTTCATATATGAAAAAAACTAAATGATAGGCAGAAAATAAGGTCTATGATAAATGGTATTGAATCCCACGATTAGTCCTGTATACATGGATAAACCACAACATGAAAATCTAAACTATCATTCATATGACCCTTTCATGTGTCCATAACTCCATATATGTAGTCTGTTAGGGTCTAATTTGTCTTCCAATATTTGTGTGAATATAACTCGATAGCCCATAACCCACATTTTCTACTATTTACCTGTATGAATAAAATTTTATGAAAATGAAATATATATAATTTAATTGATGAATATTAACTATATAATAATTTAAAAAATCTATTTGACACCTAGGATCCAATATGATTACCTAGGTTAGCATTATTAGATTCAGCAACTGTCAAAATTCCCTTATCAATAATAAATTTGGTTGCAAAAACTCGTATATATAATATGACTATATAATTACATAATTTAAAATATAAAAATGATAAATTATTATTCCATGACATATTTATATATTAAATTCAAAAAAATATAATTAAAAATTACCATACATGGATCCAATTACAAATTTTGTTCACAAAATATGCAAGGATAATTCCCAAAATATTGTTTGTTCACAACAAAAATGTTAATTTAACACCAAAATTATAATCTCTCCAAATTTTATAATAACATGTATATTTATCCTATCACATATTAATGATACACATTTCAAATTAAGATAACAATGTACTGAATTATAATTAAATTATTTTAATTTTCTCATTCAAATGGATAACATAGACTCCATTTCCATTTTCAAACACTTAGGGTTAGTGTGTTCAAAACATATTGTCCAATTACAAACTCATGTCTCCAAAATTAATTTTCCAACCAATATATTCATATATCCTAGAATTATAGCCTAAATTTATTATTTTCAACACATATAATGTGGAAAATATATTAATATTCAAATACTATCAGATCATGTTTGATCCATCGATGGTTTATGTAGTTTGGATCAATGCATATAATTAATTATAAAATATAATAGGATATAGAGGATGTGCTTCATATCAATATCACATGAAATATTTAATAGAAACTAATATAAAAATATATAGACTTTGTAGAACACCTTTCACAAGAGCATATAAGAATAGTCAAAACAACCATTCATCAAAATAAGGTGATATAAAAAAACTATCAATGTAATGTGATAGGTGAAGAAAATCATGGATGAATGGAGAATATTAATGGATAATTATATTATTTCATCAATTCCAGAAAAATATATAGATGTCCAGATCAACTAAAAAATATTTGGAATAAATTTACTAAACAATGAATTCATGGAATCCATAATGAACACCTCAAGAACCTTAATTTTGAGTTGTGGTTGAATGTAATGCCTTATAGGTTTTCGAATAGGATATTGGTTAAATTATAGGGTTTCATAAGCATAAAACTTTTTGCAGACCGAGGATGGATAGTTATTATAATCTAACTAATGAATCTGTAAGGAAATTTTAGGAATTTCATTCTTGACCATATATTTGGTATGTTCTAGTATCCTTAATATTCTAATAGGATGAAAACCAGTAAGATAATTCATGTTCCTTCACACACTATATAACTACATCAATGAAATTAATCAAATAAACTACAACAACAAGTTGAATGAAAATAATGTGTTCTAATATATTTTATAATATATTTTTTTCATTGGGGGTATAATTATTCATCCACACATAAGGAATATTCCTCATTCAAAACACATTTCCTTCTGAAACCATGATCACCGTGAACCTACTTGATTTCCCATAATCATTATCAAGAATCTTCCATTATAAAATGCAAGAATATAACATTCAAAACAGATCCATGGAACCATTAATTTATCATGGAATGGATTGGTTTTATGGAAATGATAAAACCACTAGTCATAAAAAATTAACATTCGTGAGGAATGCATAAAAAATATTGTGTGAAATTAAAAAAAAGAACACACAAGGAAATAATAAATTTCATGTTCATATTGGAATACATTATTGATTGGAATTGTTTATCCACAAATATATCCTAATAATTAATATAATAAAATTCACAATTAATAATAACGGAATACATATATAATTTCACAATATAATGAATGAATTATAATATGATTAAATTTAGGAGAATTAATCCATGTTTAAATGGACATGTATATATATTATAAATAAAAAGTCCTATCATCAAGATTATATCAATCCATGGAATTGATTGAATTAAAAATCATTGTCATTGAATATTATTCAATTATTATCATTAGATCCTTGAATATCCCATATCAAACATCACTGAATATCATTCTTTATTTGAACTAAAAATAAATATTCCACTTGAAGCACTATCTCTATCTTCAATATTAAATTAGGTCAATTTATTAATTTATTTATTTAACCATTTTTAATCTCCATCAAATTGACATCCCCATAGATCCAAATGTGAAAATGTTATATATCAATTGTGATGAAATCCCGAAGCATTGGTTTCATTCACAGTCTGAGTTATCCCATCTGAGACTAATTAATATATATAATAATTTTAAAATAAAACCTCATGAGTATAATAAAAATAATATAATATGTTTATAATTTTATTATTTTCAAGGAACAATGCTCAAAATTCAACACTGGAAAATCTATGGGGTAAATCATAGATTCCATAGCCAAAAAATCAATAATATAATATTTACATTGTCAATATCTTGGAGTATATTATTTTTTTACCCTTATTAATGTATCAAGACATAAAAAATATAGTCTAGTTGACCCTTATTTGGGAAAAACATCAGAAATTATAGTCATCAAAACTTATATTTTTCATTCTAAAACATTATTCCATAGTGTTTTAAGAAAAAATAGATAAAAAATTATATCAAGAGTAATATGAAACCATCAAATGATATAAAATAATGTTTTAAATGTGATAACCAATATTATTCATTATATGACCACTAATGATGGATAACATCACCCAAATCAGTGACTATTGTATCCTCAATCCATCATAATGATGGAAAGACATTTAAATCCTCATGGAAACTCCACTAGTTTTTAAAAATATATATAAAATTCATTATATATTATAATAAATTATAGAGGAAACTTTTTTAAAAAATATCATTGCCTCCACAAATTATTATTAACTAACTCAAATGAAATGGGTGATCCCCACTATACTTATTTTAAGGAATCTTCATATTGGGCATCCTATGGGGAATCCTTTGCACGCCTCAAAGAATAAATATGAACATATCCAATTTTTAATAAGATATCAGAAAATAATAAATGAATTAAAAATTATATGATTCAAATCTATGTATTTTTCAACAAATATCCAATAAGAATGTGGATCCATCATTCCCAATACATTTTCCATTGAAAACATTATCCATCAAATAAAAAATAATCTTTGTAATTACCTTGGTTTTGACCCACTCCAATCCAAGACACTTAAAAACTAAAATTATAAGATAATGATATATTGATAGAGATTTAAACACTTATATGTAACAAATTTTTATGAGAACAGTAGTTTTTATCATCCACCTGAGCTGACTGATCAACACCACTTCACTACTCATCAGGTACCCTATGTCACCAGGATATATGGAAAACAATACAACCCACACACACACACAGTGAGATATATATATATATATATCATGTCTCTATCATATATAGGAAACATGAAATAACCTATTTCACCTATAAACATCCAGAATATCACAAATCAAATTCATTCTACCAACATGACATTTTCAGAAGAACATGGTAGTGGATAAAAATTAAAACTAACCCTTACTCAGTAATATCCTTACATGAAAATTGTATTAATTGAAAATTATTTCCATCTGAATACCGATAATGATTAAAATTAAACACCATTAATCCACCTAAACTAGTTTTTGATGATGTAACACCCTGCGATTTTGAGAATTATTTTCTTAAATATAATTTAAATTTAAACTATGATTCATTAAAAATAAAAGTTCAAATAGTTTATTATATATATATATATATTAAGAAACTAAGAAAAAAATTCCTTTTAAATGCAATACCATCTTGGCTTGCACTATAAGAAACACCGACTTGTTGTACGATGCACGCCATTGTGAGATTCTACAAAACATCTATTTATATTGACTTAATTGTTTAGTTAATATATTTATATACTATAACTTAAACATATTAATAAATAATTGTAATATATGATTTAAAAATCATATTTATAATGAATGATAATATTTTTGGTAATGTCATTTTACTATATAAATATTATTCTCTTCATTTAATTACATTAAAAAAAGAAATTTTAAAGAGAGTTTGAAATTTAATTGAATACAGTAAAAAAATTGAATTTCTAATTTCGAAATTACCATTGAATGAATTTTTGGGATTTTTCTAAGAAACGTCATTTCTTAATGAATAGTGAAGAAAACTATATTTTATTTCAAAATTTCCTTTTTCTCTATTTAAATATTAATAATAAATTACTGTATAGAACTTATTAAGGGTAAAATAGATGATTATTTAATATAATAATACAATGTAATTTTTTATAATATATTTCTTTTGGAAACTGTATATAAAATCTTAACAAACATTTGAACTTTTTCCATATTTAAAACCTCGTTATTTCATCTGATATGTGGGATGAACAGTAATATTAATTTCTCTACATTTGTTATTAAAATTCCAAAAATCCTAAATAAACCATTGTAACAATTATAATTTTAAGAGAATAATAATACCATGTTAATTTATGACCAAAATTATTAGTAAAAGTGATCAAAATCAATCTCAATTTTTATGGCCAAGTTAAGCTTAATTAGACACTAAACCATAAAATTAATCACCCCAATAACCTATAAACTCTTAAAAACCATTTTATGTGCATAGTTGTTCTATAAATATTCATTTATGGAGTTTTTTTGTTTTTTATGACTTTTTATTGGTAATAACATTTTTAAACGTGATTTGATTCTAGAAATTCCATGTGGGTCCATTTCCTTCCCAATTAAATGCCACAAACTCGAACCATTCCTCCAACATCATAATCCTATTAAGATATTCCATTATCTACCAAATTTGCCTTAAAAAATCCTCAATACTATATTCGTGCCTCCCATTATTCAAAAACTTTCCCAAGGATCCTTTAGGCACAAAGCAAAGGAATTTACCGCATATAGAGGTAGTGTATTCTTCCAAGCTAATTTCTGTTATTTTCCCTCTCTACCACCTCCACTATCATTATTCACTTATTGTGTGAATCTATGTATATTACAAATAGTATTATATTTTTATGATGATTTTACGACCTAAACATATACACACGATAATCTAAATGATGTTGAACATACTGTTTTTGTTTGTGGTGAACTATTGCCTCACGAAATAACGATTGTTCATTTCTCTGTTACCACCAATAATAGTTATCTTTATGAATGAAACTATATATATATGAAATATATTATATAAATTATTTATATTAGTTTATTTTTTCATTTTACAAGAAACATATTTTTACCATACATTTGGTGTTAATATGATAATATCATTTGAGGAAGCGTGGTCGACCACCCCATTAAAGCGGTGTGATTGATTCACACACCACATAGAATCAATTAAGGAAGGGTTTAATGAACATATATGATATATATGATATATTAATTATTAATTTATAAATACACACACACACTCACACAAACACACACATATATATACATATAGAATTTAGATACTTTTTTTCAATACAATAATAAAAACAGAAACAATGTTCATGCATACGAATGACTTACCATATCGATAAATTGTGTATTCCATTTAAAACATCTATTTGATATAAATTATTAAATAATAATATGATAGAAATTAATGGTATTTAAATAATGATATATATTATTGAATAATTATATATGTATAAGTAACAAAGAAATAACAAATTATGACACATGTGAAGAATAAAGGGAAATTTACCCGATGTGAATCATTAATATATGATCATTTACAAGAAGGTAATATAAGGTTATAATAAAACCATATATGATAATAGATATAAGAATATTATTCATTAAGTTATGTATAAGAAAATTCTATTTATAATACACGATATTTGTACAAATATGGAGAGTTTCAAGACACAAGGTAAAGGGATTTCATCTCACATTTTATTTCTCTAAGATATTAGTGTTGTTCTCTAAAAATTCATTTTTTCAGATATGATCTTACCTGGATTGTATTATACTTATCAGGTACCTAAATTTCCAGGTATTCACGTTACTATTTTATGATCCTTCTTCTATGGGTTTTAGCATTCCAATGTAACAAAATTGGTAAAACAATATAATTTCAAATTTATTTCTTTGAGATTTATGTTTTGTTTTGAACCTAAAATCATCATCAAGGTGTATTTATATTTCATGTTTACATTTTATATAATTAATAAAATTAATTCCATGATATATTAATCTTTGTGAAATTTCCTTTTTTATATGGATAGTATGATACCAAGTTACGGTGTTATAAGTGTTTATTGTGGAAACCTCATTGCTTTTCGATATTGATTACAATATTTCGTACCTTCAAAAAATATTGTGATCAGTCTCTCAATAATATTCATGAGTTTTTTTATCCTATTTTATTTCATGATATACGTAAGTATTAGTACCTTATTCTACTCTTTATAATATATTATAGTTAAGAATTTGTTTTTAAGAAATCATTACTTTACCCATTCTTCAGTCGGATATCTATGTTTTTTAAAAATGATTTGCAATAATATTATACCGTTATTATATATGATTTTAAAGAGATTATTATCATCTTTTTTTCAACCCCTTTTAGGGAATATTATTTTAACTTTCTAAACAAGGCATTCTTCACACCTTTTTACTATCTAAAATGAATGATCCTTTTTACTTCATACGACATGTATGGATTTACCCACCGTAATTCCATTGATGATTACATTAGATTTTTAAAAGGATAATATTTAATAAATTTATTTTAAAGTAATATTAAAGGAATTTTTTTCAACGTGGCTACAAGTCATACTTATATGTTTTCAAGTTATTTTCGGAGAAAAATAATTTTATGTGGTTCAATGTATTATTAATTCATTTTCTATTAAGAAAGGATATTTTCATCATGAAATGTTTTGAATGATATTTTAAAACTATGTTATATATAATATGTCATAAATTTATTTTTCTCTTTACCTATTAAAAATGAACTAATGATTCTATTGATATTTTTTTAATGAATGGTATAAACTTAATAACATATTTTTATGAAACCTATTTCTCTTTCATGTGTTACTTGATTATGAAATATATTTCTATTTCACAGGTTATGATTCAATTAAATGGTTATGAATCCTTTAACTTCTCTATAGGCTATTATGTGATGAAATATTAATGAATCAATTTTTATTTTAGGGGTTATTATTTAATGTTTTTAAAACCTATATCATTTTATTGGTCATTATATATTGAGTGATTTGTTATATTGTGGAATAATTGTGATTTATTTTACTATAATATGGGTGGGAACTTTATCTCCCTAAAATTTATTTGGTAATGATATGATTTATATGATCTTGAAGGGTACATTAGTTTAGCTCAATCCAAAAATAATGTGGGTGTTTGGGGTATATCTCAAACCCCAAAAGAAATAGGGTGAATGTGTAGAGACCCGTATCTTGACGTACATGGACATTACATTACTTTTGCGGAATACTTAGTACATAAAAAAAACACACACACAAGGATCGTAATAGTTTAGTGTCTTTGGAAACTCGGAACGTAATCTTCTAAACGTGGTGAAAGATCTTCAATATCTCCCATAAAGATCTTCCCCTTTTTTTTTACCTAAAACCTTTCTTTATATCCTGGGGAAAGAAAAACAAAAAAAGGGTGAGCTCAAATTCTCAGTAAGGGTAAACAAAAGAAATATCAATCACATCATATACATAAGAACGTAGCTTTTGGAAATCTTGACCTGCAAAAGAGCTCATAATATCATAACATGGGATAAATCATAGAATTTAAAATGAGATCCCCATAATCATAACATAAAACTTGAAACTTTGTGGCATGCACACATAATCATGGAAAATCATTTCTTGTTAGTCATGACTCATTGCCAAGACTATCTTAGTGGACAAAGTCCCTTTCTGAACCGAGTTCACTCCTCGTTTCAGTCCTGTATCACTGAACCGAAATAACCTTCCGTTCCAGCCATGTCTATCTCATGAGATATAAAATCATTACCCAATGCATTGGAGGGAGATATAGGTCCCACCCATCTTATAACGAATCCTTTCTTATGTGTGCCACATAAATCATAAATCATACATCATCGCATAACACATGTAACAAAAATGGGATTCTTGAAACATCATGACATCATAAAACCATTCATATAAGATAAAGGAATTCATAAACATAATTCCATCAAAACATAGTCAAATCAATGTAAAAATATGGATAGAAACAGAACCCTTTATTATCTTAAATGGAAAATAATTTTGATAAAACACTTGAAATGAATTCTTGAGGAAAATATCCTTTCTTCTTCAAAATCAATTTCTTTTCACAAAACATCATGCAATTTTAAAAGAAAGAGATTTTATTAAAAATAGTCATGAAATCTTTTGGAGGAAGCTTCATGAAAATAAGGCTTTATAAAACCGTAAAAATTCGTTCGTGCCGTTTAAGTTAATAAAAACATTCTTCGTACTTTTGTCGGAAAAGTCAAAAAGTACCTCGTACGACAAAAGATTCCTTTCATATATATTACTAAAAACTCACCGAAGGGTAAAAATGGATTTAAACAATTGTAGGTGGATGGAAATAATATTACATATTGATGAAACATGGATGTGGATGATAAAATACACCCCAGTAAATGTTAAAGTAAAAACAATCTCGGATAAAAATGAGATCGTGATATTTCCCTTACCTTAGGTCCGATTTGCTTTGTACGTGTCCGAAGCTCCTGTATAATGGTTTAAATAATGTCATTGACTTATTAAAGAATCATATTCATTGTTATGATATCATATATGGTTCACTTATGACATTATATTACCTGTTCTTTTGTAAATTCCATGTTAAAGAAGCGTTTTGGGTAAAATCGTTTCTTTTATCGTAGGTGTTTTGACTTGTTGTTATTGACATTATTATTACTTATATCATGATTTACTTACTTCCAGAATATAAAATATGATTTATATATCATATATATTCAGTATATATATATATAATAGATAGATAAATGAAATGAAAAACACCGTTCATGGAGACGGTAGTCCGTACGTACGCATGAACGTTGTTTTCCTTTCCTTATTGTCTTGAATGGAAGTAAGTAGATGAAATACATATACATATATATATACATAAATCCAGTAGCTTTATAATGTCATATATTTCATTATTATTTTTATATATACTTTATAATCATTCTTAAATGGTTAACATGGAGAATGAATCTCATCGCGTCGTGGAGACGGTAGTCCGTACGTACGCACGAGCGATGATATCATTTCCATAAATATTGAATTGAATTGGAGTGGTTTATACAATATATCAGAATCAATATGATGTTGTAATAACTATGTATATTTATTCTTTACACCATTATACCCATCCATGTAAGGTGGTGGTGGAAAATAGATTACACCACGGCGTGGAGACGGTATTCCGTACGTATGCACACGTGGTGATTTCTTTTTCCGTAGGATGGATAGATGGTGAAATAGGGTTGTTTCATACTTAAAATAACATATCAGTATATGAGTGATACTGATGTTATTACTTTGTTATGAAACAACCAAAGAAGAAGAAGTTGAAGAAGAAAGAAATTGAAAAGATCGGTAATGGATATTACCTCTTCTTTGGAACGCTTCTTTGAATCCTCCACTTAGGGAACTATGATTGGTCTTTGAAGAAGACCAGGACCTCTAGGATTATTCTAGGGAAGTGGATAAGGGATTTTGGCAGAGGTTGGCCGAGCTTGAGTGCTCAAATTGGTGTGAGGAGGAAGGGGGGGGAGGTGTTCTTTTATAAGGGAGGAGAGGGGCACCTTAGGAATATCTCAAAATATTATTTTATTATAAAGTCATGTTCGGTTTTAATTAGCTCCAAATTTATTTATTTCGAGGCTAAGGTGGGGATGGGTCGACATCCTCTCATCCAATAGAATTTAGACATGTTTAGGGTATTATTTTAACCTTATCAATTAGATTTAACTCTAAGTTAAATAATTTAACTTTTACCGTGTCTTTTTGTTTCCTTTCACTATATGGTTAATAAACTTACTATAACATGCCAAACGAACCCCAAATTGTTTATTATTAATATATATATCCTTATCTAAGTCATTTGGCCGAACATTAGATTTTTAGGAATACAATAACAATTAATAATATTTTATTTTATTTAAAAACTATTTTGTGTCAATTTTGACACTATTTGATATATGATTTTTGTGAAAGTCATAACAGAATTAAATGTTCGAACCAAATTGATTAAATCAACATTAATATATCATAGTAACCTAGAAAATTAGTGTCATTCATAAAAAATCTCAAATTACATTTATTTTGGTGTTTATAACATCAATTATGTCAATATTTCATTAATAAGATAATTACTGCATCATCGTTGTGTCATAAATAAATTAAATTATTTTATGTCTAAAAATTACAAATAAAATACCATCATGTAGGAAAGCTTTTTAGATTTCTAATGAATATTTACAATCGAATTTATCTTATGTATAACCCCATATTAAAAATGATTTACTTATAAAACTTTGATTTTAACTATTTTAACCTTTCTTTAAATAAATTAATAATAAATGTCCTAATCTAATCCAAGTGGGCCTAAATGGTCATATTTTATTCCTAAGTTTGTTTTTGGTCTAATGACACTTGTACAATAGAATTAGGACATGTGTTAGGGTAATATTAATATCATATTTACCCTTAGTTACCCTATTTACTATTAACCGTGGTAAAAAAAATAAAAAGTTACTATTCATCAAAAAATTATTTTCATCTCATTGAACCACATTTTAGTCCTTGATATTAACCGTGTCTCTCGAATTTTCGAAATTCCATTCACAGAAGCGGTAAAATTAAGTTTTATGCAAAATTCAGTTTTTAACCTACCACTTAGTAGTTTCACTGTTCATCAAAAATTGATGTTTTTCAGAACAATGCCAAAATTTCATCCCAAGCTATATTTCATGTTCCGAATTCAAAAATGAAGTCTATTTTACCAAATTCATAACATAAAAGTTGCATTAATTAATTTTATAATTAAATCCCGCTGTTAAAACAAATAGCATGTTTTTAAGAAACAATATCTATCAAAAGATTGACACTTGTTTATGTCTAGTTTAAATGTGAAATTACATCCAAGGACCAACATTGTATTAAATTGTAAAAATATATTCTAAATATACTTTAAAACCACTCAAATTAATGATTTATCACTATTAATTATTTCGATTAAAAAAGTTGTTTTTAATTATAATTTAGTAATTTTCACTATTCATCAGAATATGAAAGTTATCCGAAAAGTACCAAAATTTCACCTTAGGCTAAATTCGATACTCCGAATCCAAAAATGAAGTCCATTTTGAGAGTTAAAATTTCTAAAATTTAAAAAGTGGTTATTACTATTCATAACGGCTAGTTTTATTAATATTTTAATAGCATATCATTGTTTCGTGAAACTCAGGATTACGTACCACACACGCTATCGAGGAAGGTTGCGATTGCGTGTAATGCAAGGCAAGTCAAGGATGCGTGTTGTGAAAGCTCCTTTTGGTGTAGCGTATAACACAAGAAATTAGTAAAATAAAAAAGAATATTTTTCATAAAATCTCGGGCTCTTACATTCTACCCCCCTTAAAATGAATTTCGCCCTCGAAATTCGTCGGGGTTATAAATGGTTTACTATTAGAAAGTTTCTTTAATGGAAACCCACATCGTAAAAGGGAATACCAAAACTTGGCTTTAAAAACTAAAGTATGAAATGTAATGATTACCCAAATAAACTAATCACTGGGTTTCCACATAGGTGAAAATATGGATATGGAAGAGAAATCTAACCATCATGTTCTGATGGAGAGTGGTAGAGAACATGGCTATGGAAAAGCCAGTAATCACAAATCCATAGATTTCTGATGATATAAGTTACCATCCGATTCATCAGGTATAAGATCACTAGGACAACATTTTTGGTTTTCAAGATCATTTCCCTAAAGTTGAAAATTTGAATTAGAATAAATACTTACTTTATTTTGGTACAATCTCACTGTTGTTCGTGCCTTGAACAATTTCCACTTCATCTCTTAAATAAATGATGTTGAATTTGTTATTCATGAAGTGTTAGCAGATCATAGAATGACGGGTCATTCCATCTGTCTCAAACAAAAGGTTAGCAAAAATTATATGCATAAGTCGATCTATAGTGAGATTAATCATATATTGTTCCTAAAATGGACTTATACTTCATATATCATACGACTTAATATAATAAAACTAGTTTCTACTAAACAGGGATTCCTGTAGGTCAGTGGTAGGCTATAAAGGCCAGTCGCACTTCGGTTGTGGGTTCGATTCCTACAGCCTTGTCCGAAGCGATGGGCTGTCGCCCGTCCTGCAGGTTGTCCCTTTTTCTAGAACTACATCCCATCAATAATATCGAAAAAAAACTTCTATCCTTAAACAATACTAACTTATGTCCAACATAATCCAGTCTAATCTTTAGGCTTATACATAATACTGTAGTCCACTCTCATAATATAGTGACAACGATTACCAGAGATTTAATACTGTCATTGATCCCCACATATCATAAGATATGTCTTGTTGGTCACATTCCAAACATTCAAAGTCCTTAATCATGTATTCTCTTGAATACCTTAGTGAAAACATGAATGCAGTTAAATGTTAACACTTTCCACATACCAAAATCCTCAAAATTCTATATACTTTATCCATGATATCACTTAGTCCTTATATCAATCATGAGCTCATGAATACTGTCAAACATTTCATTTTCCCCTTATCCCTTCATTATGCGCATATCATCTTCATTCCAAAAATATCTGAATAACCTTTCATGGATACTGGTAACATTAATCAGACAACAATGTTACAATCCTTACATGTCTCTTTATTCCATAGTACCATGAGATTACTTATACAACATTACACATGATAAACATATAATCATTCCACTACATTCTTAAACCATTGACCGAGCTTCAACAATTCTTTCATCTCACATACCATTGGTAGTCTCTTCATCATCATCCACATAAATACTTCCCATATGACCATACTGATTCTCTTCATGAGTCTTTCCATTAGGGCATTTGTTTGCATAATGCCCATACATTCCACATTTAAAACACTTAACCATTTTTGATGTCGTAGCAATACCATTATCCTCATCCCTGGTATTAACTGAACCTTTTCCTTTGCACTTACTGGCTTTGTGTCCTTCTTTTCCACACCCAAAGCATCTTCCAGTTCCTTTGAAACATTCTCCTTGATGCCTCTTCCCACATTATTTACATAGGGGAAATTGAACTTTCTTTCCTCTATGATCATCATGAAACTCCATCTTTCTCTTATTAGCCGAGTCAGGAAACTTACCAAATTTTACTTTATTGATCATATTATGAGATTGCTGATTCGGCATAATAATGATGTTTGGACTTCCAAATCCTATTTCATTTGGTTTCTCATAAAGAATATCATTCCATTGTCCATCATTTCCTCCATTATCGTGAATCACCTTGTTTCCAGCCATTTTCTAAAACCAAAAAAGAATAGCGTGAGAGGCAAAAATCATGCTAGGGAAAACAACATAATAAAGGGGGAGTACCTTGAACATCTAACATCTTAGGTTTAATTCTATGATTGTTAGCGTAGTTCTAGTACTATAACCTATACGTATACTTAACCTTAGGGACATCCCTAGACATACCTTAGAAATATCTCTAGGGATCTCACTAACGTTTTCGCATCCTAGTTTCCAAAGGTTGACTAAACCTTTCCTCTGATACCAACTGTAGAGACCCGTATCTTGACTTACATGGACATTACATTACTTTTGCGGAATACTTAGTACATAAAAAAAACACACACAAAGGATCGTAATAGTTTAGTGTCTTTGGAAACTCGGAACGTAATCTTCTAAACGTGGTGAAAGATCTTCAATATCTCCCATAAAGATCTTCCCCCTTTTTTTTTACCTAAAACCTTTCTTTATATCCTGGGGAAAGAAAAACAAAAAAAGGGTGAGCTCAAATTCTCAGTAAGGGTAAACAAAAGAAATATCAATCACATCATATACATAAGAACGTAGCTTTTGGAAATCTTGACCTGCAAAAGAGCTCATAATATAATAACATGGGATAAATCATAGAATTGAAAATGAGATCCCCATAATCATAACATAAAACTTGAAACTTTGTGGCATGCACACATAATCATGGAAAATCATTTCTTGTTAGTCATGACTCATTGCCAAGACTATCTTAGTGGACAAAGTCCCTTTCTGAACCGAGTTCACTCCTCGTTTCAGTCCTGTATCACTGAACCGAAATAACCTTCCGTTCCAGCCATGTCTATCTCATGAGATATAAAATCTTTACCCAATGCATTGGAGGGAGATATAGGTCCCACCCATCTTATAACGAATCCTTTCTTATGTGTGCCACATAAATCATAAATCATACATCATCGCATAACACATGTAACAAAAATGGGATTCTTGAAACATCATGACATCATAAAACCATTCATATAAGATAAAGGAATTCATAAACATAATTCCATCACAACATAGTCAAATCAATGTAAAAATATGGATAGAAACAGAACCCTTTATTATCTTAGATGGAAAATAATTTTGATAAAACACTTGAAATGAATTCTTGAGGAAAATATCCTTTCTTCTTCAAAATCAATTTCTTTTCACAAAACATCATGCAATTTTAAAAGAAAGAGATTTTATTAAAAATAGTCATGAAATCTTTTGGAGGAAGCTTCATGAAAATAAGGCTTTATAAAACCGTAAAAATTTGTTCGTGCCGTTTAAGTTAATAAAAACATTCTTCGTACTTTTGTCGGAAAAGTCAAAAAGTACCTCGTACGACAAAAGATTCCTTTCATATATATTACTAAAAACTCACCGAAGGGTAAAAATGGATTTAAACAATTGTAGGTGGATGGAAATAATATTACATATTGATGAAACATGGATGTGGATGATAAAATACACCCCAGTAAATGTTAAAGTAAAAACAATCTCGGATAAAAATGTGATCGTGATATTTCCCTTACCTTAGGTCCGATTTGCTTTGTACGTGTCCGAAGCTCCTGTATAATGGTTTAAATAATGTCATTGACTTATTAAAGAATCATATTCATTGTTATGATATCATATATGGTTCACTTATGACATTATATTACCTGTTCTTTTGTAAATTCCATGTTAAAGAAGCGTTTTGGGTAAAATCGTTTCTTTTATCGTAGGTGTTTTGACTTGTTGTTATTGACATTATTATTACTTATATCATGATTTACTTACTTCCAGAATATAAAATATGATTTATATATCATATATATTCAGTATATATATATAATAGATAGATAAATGAAATGAAAAACACCGTTCATGGAGACAGTAGTCCGTACGTACGCATGAACGTTGTTTTCCTTTCCTTATTGTCTTGAATGGAAGTAAGTAGATGAAATACATATACATATATATATACATAAATCCAGTAGCTTTATAATGTCATATATTTCATTATTATTTTTATATATACTTTATAATCATTCTTAAATGGTTAACATGGAGAATGAATCTCATCGCGTCGTGAAGACGGTAGTCCGTACGTACGCACGAGCGATGATATCATTTCCATAAATATTGAATTGAATTGGAGTGGTTTATACAATATATCAGAATCAATATGATGTTGTAATAACTATGTATATTTATTCTTTACACCATTATACCCATCCATGTAAGGTGGTGGTGGAAAATAGATTACACCACGGCGTGGAGACGGTATTCCGTACATATGCACACGTGGTGATTTCTTTTTCCGTAGGATGGATAGATGGTGAAATAGGGTTGTTTCATACTTAAAATAACATATCAGTATATGAGTGATACTGATGTTATTACTTTGTTATGAAACAACCAAAGAAGAAGAAGTTGAAGAAGAAAGAAATTGAAAAGATCGGTAATGGATATTACCTCTTCTTTGGAACGCTTCTTTGAATCCTCCACTTAGGGAACTATGATTGGTCTTTGAAGAAGACCAGGACCTCTAGGATTATTCTAGGGAAGTGGATAAGGGATTTTGGCAGAGGTTGGCCGAGCTTGAGTGCTCAAATTGGTGTGAGGAGGAAGGGGGAGGAGGTGTCCTTTTATAAGGGAGGAGAGGGGCACCTTAGGAATATCTCAAAATATTATTTTATTATAAAGTCATGTTCGGTTTTAATTAGCTCCAAATTTATTTATTTCGAGGCTAAGGTGGGGATGGGTCGACATCCTCTCATCCAATAGAATTTAGACATGTTTAGGGTATTATTTTAACCTTATCAATTAGATTTAACTCTAAGTTAAATAATTTAACTTTTACCGTGTCTTTTTGTTTCCTTTCACTATATGGTTAATAAACTTACTATAACATGCCAAACGAACCCCAAATTGTTTATTATTAATATATATATCCTTATCTAAGTCATTTGGCCGAACCTTAGATTTTTAGGAATACAATAACAATTAATAATATTTTATTTTATTTAAAAACTATTTTGTGTCAATTTTGACACTATTTGATATATGATTTTTGTGAAAGTCATAACAGAATTAAATGTTCGAACCAAATTGATTAAATCAACATTAATATATCATAGTAACCTAGAAAATTAGTGGCATTCATAAAAAATCTAAAATTACATTTATTTTGGTGTTTATAACATCAATTATGTCAATATTTCATTAATAAGATAATTACTGCATCATCGTTGTGTCATAAATAAATTAAATTATTTTATGTCTAAAAATTACAAATAAAATACCATCATGTAGGAAAGCTTTTTAGATTTCTAATGAATATTTACAATCGAATTTATCTTATGTATAACCCCATATTAAAAATGATTTACTTATAAAACTTCGATTTTAACTATTTTAACCTTTCTTTAAATAAATTAATAATAAATGTCCTAATCTAATCCAAGTGGGCCTAAATGGTCATATTTTATTCCTAAGTTTGTTTTTGGTCTAATGACACTTGTACAATAGAATTAGGACATGTGTTAGGGTAATATTAATATCATATTTACCCTTAGTTACCCTATTTACTATTAACCGTGGTAAAAAAAATAAAAAGTTACTATTCATCAAAAAATTATTTTCATCTCATTGAACCACATTTTAGTCCTTGATATTAACCGTGTCTCTCGAATTTTCGAAATTCCATTCACAGAAGCGGTAAAATTAAGTTTTATGCAAAATTCAGTTTTTAACCTACCACTTAGTAGTTTCACTATTCATAAAAAATTGATGTTTTTCAGAACAATGCCAAAATTTCATCCCAAGCTATATTTCATGTTCCGAATTCAAAAATGAAGTCTATTTTACCAAATTCATAACATAAAAGTTGCATTAATTAATTTTATAATTAAATCCCGCTGTTAAAACAAATAGCATGTTTTTAAGAAACAATATCTATCAAAAGATTGACACTTGTTTATGTCTAGTTTAAATGTGAAATTACATCCAAGGACCAACATTGTATTAAATTGTAAAAATATATTCTAAATATACTTTAAAACCACTCAAATTAATGATTTATCACTATTAATTATTTCGATTAAAAAAGTTGTTTTTAATTATAATTTAGTAATTTTCACTATTCATCAGAATATGAAAGTTATCCGAAAAGTACCAAAATTTCACCTTAGGCTAAATTCGATACTCCGAATCCAAAAATGAAGTCCATTTTGAGAGTTAAAATTTCTAAAATTTAAAAAGTGGTTATTACTATTCATAACGGCTAGTTTTAATAATATTTTAATAGCATATCATTGTTTCGTGAAACTCAGGATTACGTACCACACACGCTATCGATGAAGGTTGCAATTGCGTGTAATGCAAGGCAAGTCAAGGATGCGTGTTGTGCAAGCTCCTTTTGGTGTAGCGTATAACACAAGAAATTAGTAAAATAAAAAAGAATATTTTTCATAAAATCTCGGGCTCTTACAGAATGGGTTGTATCCCTATCATAAATGGAAGAGGGTATATAAGTAGTATCCCCAACATAAAAACATGAAGTTATGTGGGTTGTAGGAAAATCCTCAAATAAATTAGGTACACGTGTTTTTTGACGAATCCCAAAATAGGTATTTGGGTTGTAGACTAAGCATAAGATGTTATAGAGGTCTTGGTAGGTAGTATTGTAGTAAATGTTTATATTCATATATGATTAAAACAAATCATATGTCTTTTTACTTGGTCATGATTTCATGGATCGCGATGTATATTTACTTATGATTAATATATTATGAAATACCATGATTTATCCCATAGATCATGATCATGATCTTTGATATGCTGGGAATGTTTTTATGATGTTACGATATTAGTATGATACTACTATGTTCATGTTTATGAATACATTACTACCTTGTTTAAATTTACTCAACAACAGAGCTTGCCCCTTTCATATGTTTTATTCCTCTAGTTTATGATGAATGATATTAGGTACAAGTGATAATGGTCTAGATCTTCATTGGAGATGTTGAATATCTGGCAACAGGATAAATGGTTTGGTTCCCATGTTTTCAAATACACTAAACTATTATGGTCCTTGGGATGGTATTTTTTTAATTTACTAAATATACCTCTAAATTTATGTAATATACACGTATTTTTAGCGAAGGTCTTTATAGTTGGTATCAAATGAAAATATTACTCATCTACTAGAAATTATCAGGAAAAAATCTCAGTGATATCCCGATGTTTATTCCTAGGGATATGTCTATGGATATTAATAAGGATAAGTATATGTATTGGATAAGGTTAATGAAAATGTCTTGGAATTTGAGTAAAATATATAGTTAGTGGTTTCCAAGCAGTACATATCAGTATAGATACTGCAAATTGATGTTGCTAGAGTAGATATTTACATAGGTTTATCCAATCAAACAAAATGTTCTAATATTTAGTTGAGGTAATATTGTACATATCAACATTCCATTATGCACACCTAGTTTTACATACATGGGGGATGTGATTTGGGAATTTAAATAGTCACCCTGAACCATTATGAAGGATTTTGATTTATATTAGCTATGAATAACCTATGGTAAACCCAATGTGTCATAGGTTATGAACGATGACATGATTGAGACATCATGTATGTAATTGTATTCATTACAATTTTGTTTTCTCCTATGATATGTAATTATCGAAATATGATAATGGTTTTAGTCAATGTAATGAACCATAAAGAACTAGATTAATGTTGAATGTTATGGAATAGTTTATGATATGTAGTCTAATGGGACGATCATTAGAGAAAAATATATTAATGTTATAGTGAGTCATCAATTGCAGTATATGATTAACAATGTTAGCTTTGGGGAGATTTTAATAGGTTGAATAAGACAATAATATATTTTAATGGTATGTAAAATAGAGTAAAGAAGTTTCATCTTCCTACATGTCACGAAGGTGGGATAAATAACCTTTATGAATACCTCAAATGGAGGATAAGATGTTATTTGTTTAGGAAAAATGTTCATAAAGTGATGATTTTTATAGATATAAATGTATTATATATGGAGAACATGGTCATTACTAAAACAAAATGCCCTAAGATAAATATTTTCTTAAAAAATAATTAAGTACCCCCTCTTTTCTAAATAGTTAAGATGAAGGATTAATGATTTTATATATTTTAATTCCATAATTAATAATGTTGATTTATGTATGGATGGTTATGTTTATGTTTTCTAAGGATTTACTAGAATATGTTAAAAGGTCATGATTGACGAGAAATGCTATCTCGTGAATTTTAATATTTTGACAATGGAAATTTAATCATTATCATTATCTTGTTGATATGATAATATTTTATGGATAATGATATTTGGGATATGAATATAAAAATTAAACGGTACTCAATAACATCGAACTATGTAAGGAATAGTTTATAGGCGGTTCATGCTACCACTGATGATTTTTACAACATTTTTGGATTTAAGGATTAAATCCAACATACTTTTGAATGGGGAAACATTCATGTTTTCAAAAAGGATTTGTGCTAATTAATGCTGATACCATGTTCCAAGAAAATATATGATGATGTAATTAACATGGTTGAAACATGAAAACCATGAAATACTTTCTGTTATATAGGGGAATCAATGACAATATGATTTCATGACTCTATTTCTATGGTATTGTATTTTTCACCACTGAGAAGGGTCGTAGGGTTAACCATTTATGAAACATTTACGTTACACTTCAAATAAAGCATTTGTTCATTGAGTTTTGGTTGAAAAACATATCTGAAAGTAATATCACTAATTAAAATTATTTAAAAGATTTGAATATTATATATTTTATTAGTTCAGTTTGAAAAAAGACATCATCGATATCTGATGACAATCAACAATGTCTGGAAAGAACACAAGTCTTGAACCCATGTCTGAAGCATGTAATGGTTTCACTCCTACCACTGGCATATGCGATGTCATGAATTGTGTGTATTCATTTTTAATAAAGAAATATTTATAATGAACTATTAGTGTTACTTTTTATTTTTATAGATTAATTCATATTGTTTTTAGTGAAAAATAGTTATAGTTTTGATATGTTTTGAACATAGGAAGAATTAAAACATTATTTTAATGATTTATTCATAAATGTTAATTCATTGAAATCCAGTCCTTAAGGCAACATATGTATTATAAATTTTTCCTTGGAAACCCTATGAATGCAATTTTTCTATCGAAATTTATAAATATTTACTAAACATTCTAAAAATGATTGATAAATTTGAATTTCTAATTCTTTAATTTTAATTAAGATGATGGCTATTTAAATAATCCCATATTTTTTAAATTAAGGCCATAAACATTAGTTTTATTATTATAATATTTTTAATTGGTGACTACAATCAATCCCTATAAATATTTACGCATTTCCTATATGTGCAATCATTACTCCAAACATATGTTCTCCTATTTGGAAAACCAGTTATATGATACGTTGGGTAAACATTATGGTTCCAAATTTCCATTTCATGGAATTTTCTAGTATCCATTTTTTCAAGGTGGGTTTATATTGATGAAACATTAATGTATTGAACCGACGATAACACAGAAGAATTTCAGGGGTAAAATTCTTTTTAAGGGGGTACATTGTAACACCCCTGGATTTTGAGAATTATTATATTTTAATTAATTAAACATTTCCATATTTTTGATTTCATATATATATATATACATATTAATACACTAATTCAATCATTACATTCACACTCAATTCCAACTTGCCTTACGCTATACACAATACCGACTAGGCATACGCTACTACTAACACTATCTTGGCGTACAATGAACACAACAATGAGTTCCTATGAAACTTCTATTTTTATTATTTTTATTATATAAAAAATATAATTATATCATAACCATAAAAAGTAGTAATAACAACTTTTAAAATATATTTTTATATATATAAATCAAATAGATAATGAGTTATAATATTTTTTTAATGACCTTCAATATTGAAAATATTGTTTTATTAAAGAATGACTTTTTTATAATAAAAGTAATTTTAGACACGTTTAAAAATATAATTATATAAAATATAAATCATTTTTTTATTCATAACCTCATAATTATCCAAGGATGTATTTTGGTATTTTTTTGTGAAATGTCATTTTTTGATGAAGAGTAAAAATACATATTTGTAGTTTAAAATACAATTTGTCTAAAAATTATTAATGCTAAATGATAGTATAAATATGATCAAGGGACTAATTTTATGAATATTACATATTTTAATTCAATTTAATGAAGTTGAATAAGTATTTCTTTTAAATTTATTAAAAAAATCATCCCTAAACTTTTTAACTATTTTCTACATTAAAACCCTGTAATTTCGTCCTTTTTATGGGATTAACAGTAATATTAATTTTACTACTTCTATGATTATAATTTAAAAAATCCGACATAAACAATTTTATTAATTCAAATTTGACTCTAATAATATAATTATAATTTTTTAACTAAAATTATTATTAAAATTGATTAAAATAATTGACAATTGTTAAGGAAAAATTAAGTTTAATTTGGGACTGAACCATAAAAATAAGGGTCCAAATAACCCATAAACATGTCCAACAACCACTTTATTTCCATATTAAGTAATTAAATAATCAATAATTTACTATTGTTGGTTGGGTATGACTTTTTAATATAGAAACATGTGCCCCAAAAATTTGATTCTAAAAATTCAATTGGGTTCCCTTTTTCATTGGGAGAGTATTTTCATCCATGAATTGAGAGGATACCTATAACGGTGAAGACTAATATTCTTTAGAATTTGTATTTTTACATATTATTTTCTAACTGCTCGTTATATAGTTATATAAATACTTTTTTTGTTTCCTGAAATTAATTGTTGTCTTGACTCATCCGATGAGTTGAATTTACAAAATTGGATTGTACACATTGTGTAAGGGTTACATGTCATGTAATATGAAATTATATTTTAAAATAAAATGGAAATAATATTTTCATAATAATATAAAATAAAATAGATCCACAATTTGTAAAATATTATTCACCATATAATTCCATGAGTTCTTGTTTGTTGGGTTACATGTCAGTGTTTAAGGTCTCTTTTCTCTTTACAACCATATCGACATGAATATGGATCTTACACTAAGATATTCAGGTTTTCTTCATTTGGTTCATATCGTTATTTTTCAGGATTAACCAATTGGTTTGGGTACTTCATCTCTCTCGGTATTCCTTTCTCTTGGATTCTATCTCCATTGTGGTAGCGACATATTTTTTTTAGAAATCACTAATTGGATTGAGTATTCAATAGTTACTTTTATGTACATGGTCATTTCTTGTCGTCCAAAGGAAGATACTGTAGTCTACAATCCTAGATGTCAAAGGAAATTATGTTTTCTTTGCTCTTGAGGTTGGTGGATCTAACCACATTTTCCATTATCTTTTATTTATTATTTTTCATATTGATATATTGAGATATGAAAAATTATTTCATGGGATGAAATTAAAATGAAGCATATGATGAGATTTTAAAATGATTTTTAGTTTTAGAATTGAATTTCGTTGATTTGAAATGGAAAATATATTTTCCAACACTAAAGCTTATTTGCATGGATTTTAAATTGTTGTATAAAAATATGAGCATGGGTTTTTAAAATGAATTTGAAAAACATTGTACATTGGGTTGTTGGGTGCATCGAGAAACATAGAAAATAAGTCTTAGTGTGTGTGACACCATGAGAAGGTAACCTATTGTAGATCATTAGTCTATCGTGGCCCTTGATGTTAGTTTGGATCTAGATTTAGGCCTTTTTTGTCTTATCAATGTCAAGTATGTAATATCCAATAAGACAAATCGTGGACAGTGGGTCCATTTTTTTCATGGTTGTTTATTACTTGAATGAAAATTTAATCTATTTGGGGTAAATTTAATATTTTTATTTTGGTATCATTACATTATTATTTCAGGATATTGAGTCATGGAATGTAATTTCAGAAAATAGAAGGATTATTTTAAAATGGATTTCAATTTAATTAATTAATAAATATACTTGTAAAAATTTATTTTATTGTATCATATAAATGTGTATATTTTTTTTATTATTTTTATATATTAATTGGTTCAATCCTATAAGGATATATTTCTCACACACTAATTCCATAGGTGTGTGGATGCTGACTATATTTTGCACGGTTCAGGTAATGTGAATAGAAATATATTGCATGAAAGTTTATATATAATGATCTATTTTTATTTGGGATGCTATGGAGGAGACATTTGGTAAAATGGATACTGAACTTATATATACTTTTATTTCTAATTGTGTTTTTTTGGATGGTTAGTATCAAAAAAAATTTCTACAAATTACACTATTTTCATTAATTGTTTTTCATATACATGAGACTAGTTTTGCTATCATTTTTTCATCCTACACCATGATAGGTTGACCAGGGTGACTCATATAGTTTACAAGGGTTGGTTTATTCTAATTTTATTATCAAATGGGTCACTCAACAAATTGTTTTTCAGTATTTCATTTGTTAGTTCATTATATGGGTTATATATGAGGATGACCGATGTAGTTCAGAAAGTAAGTGTGGGAAATGTGCCTATCCAACTCACTCTCATTACTAAATTTGGGTTGGCATGGGTCATCTGAAAATACTAAAAATGACCAAGAACGATTATTTGGGATCATTTGAATAAATTTTATTGGATGATTTTTTTTTCAAAATAACATATCATTAATTAATGAGGAATCAGTGTGTGTATAGTCATATGAATGATCAAAATTGGATGTTTATTAAGATGGAACTCTTAATTTAAAAATGTCATTTGTTTTTGTGATAGACCACATAACATATTTAAATGATTATTGTAATAAATTGTGGATTTGTAATCTTTTGTTCTGATTCGATGGTTATTTAATTATCTCATGGAATATTGGTTTTTTTTCATTTTTTTAAAATAAAATTAATTCTAGAAGAGCTCTTATAAATACAATATTGGAATCCATGGCGAAAGTTCTATAGGCAGATACCCTGGTGGAAACTTTATTTGTTGAATAAATAATCTTTCGAATTTTAAATATGTGGTATGTTTGCCATATAAACCATAGATGTGCACTGGATAATGGCTTGACATTTACCATGTACTATATATCGGTCAATATTGTTCTGAATGTACCATAAGCATCATAAGAGTGGCATGAAAATATTTATAGGGTCTATATCTTCTTGAAAACACCTAAATATAGTCCAGTGAGTATTCAATGTAAATGCTCAAGGGACCAGGATGAACATAATGGGATTCTATAATAAAGGATAAGATGCATAATGTTATTACCTAGGATTATATTATGAATATCATAAATCTGTAGTTTAAACATGATTATTTATGTGATGAAAATAACCAGAAGTTTATGAAATTCGAGCATGAGGAGGTTACGATTCCATAGTACTCCAACATCATTTTTGAGTTGGTGAATTTAGAACTACATATTGTCTCCAATGATTACCTGAAGGCTTAGAGCATCAATATGTGTGTGATAGATAATGTTTGGTAAATTATTGTTCTTTTGTTCCATTTGAAATTTTTAGAGGTATTGGATTAGCTAAATTTGTATGAGGCCTACGTAGATTGATGGAATGGCATAAGAGGTGATTTATTGTGTCCAGTTGTTAGATGGGGTGGTTCTTCTAGATATAAAATAATTTTTAGGATTAGAATGATTCCTACATAATCTATATTATGGTCTTCTATATAGTATAATTAGTTTATTTAATACTTGTGTCAGAGGTGTTGTTATACAAGTTCTCGGTGTATCAATTCTCCTATAACATTTCATCTTAGTGGGTGATCTATCGATCTGAATTTTTTTTTATCAGAATTTACATGGATGTAAAGTAGGTTACCTATTCACCATTGGGTCGATGATTCATGTTTATTCTTCTATGGGTGGTGGGTCTCATTATTATGTCAAAGTGGATTTCTATGTGGCTATGTTCAAATGGTTTAATACAAGAAAGTGTGCACCATAGGATTCTAATGCAATGACATCAACTGTTAATGGTATGCTGATTATGTCTCCTCTTATTGTACTATTATTGTCTGATACATGTTTTTATCTTTTTTTTATTTCATATAAGATGGATGATGTGTTGGATTTATGTCTGAATATTATATCGGTTTTTTATCTTTAAATGACTTTGGGAAGATTGTATGACCACATTGTCAAATGTCCTACGTGTGGGTGGTGATTTTATGATTTGAAGTGGTTTGCGACATATTATTTGTTTATATTGACTTCTTTAACATGATCAAACTCATAGAATATATGGTTAGTGTAATATACAAGATAGACTATTATAATTATTAGTTATAGTTATTTTATGATGATGGTGTCACTGAAATTTTCTATGATGAGGGGGAATCAATATTGCCATGGGAACGATTTTCATTTCATTACAGTGGTTTAATCCCTTGTCGGCTTTCAAAAATGCTTTTCAATGAGGTTGACCCATTCATGGGATGTTATGTATGTTTTTTATATCTACATACACTATGTTCTTTCAAGATGATTTTTCTTGTTTTCCAAACTAGTGATAGGTCTATTTTTCTTTTGACAAATGATCGATAATGATTCCCATATCCATTCCTTCCTATAACATAGAACCTATACAGTTTTTGGAACATAATATGGAGCTCGATGGTATGGAGGTTAAAGGATCTATTTTTCCTGATGTTTCATAGTGGGGTTTAAATAAACTATATTATAAGATGGAAGATATAATCACTAGACATTATATTGACTATTGGGAGATTAATTGGGAAGACATTAATATTTTACTATTCATTAACCATAATTGATGATCACATTTATTAGTTGAGAAGGATAATTAGATTTAAATGACCGACATGTAGTCGAGGTACCACTTGTTGATATTTGAAGAATGTTATATACCAATGAAAACATCTCGATGTTGATATATGATTTTTTGGTTTTTTGTTAATATTTTTGAAGAATTCATGGGTTTGAAAAAATGAATCCTTCCTTTGTTATTTGAATGTGTTTTTGTTATGTTAATATATGATATATTAGTGTACTATATGATATTATAGAAGCCCATATACCATTTCGATTAACTTCATAATACTTTTAGGGAACACAGTTCATACAATTACCCTTCAAAGTGTGAGTTTTTTATCTACGATGAAATGTTTTGGGGGAATGTGATTTTTATGAGGGGATATCAGTTGAAACTAAAATGGATTCTATAATTATGTCTTTGGTGTTTCTATAAAAAAATTTGATATTAATTTTTTTTGGGTTTGGTATTTTATTATACAAAAATTTATCAAGATTTATCCACACTCTTATCATTGATGATAGATTTAACCTATAATGTTTTAATATCCTAATTTAACAAATGGAGTTATAGTTATTTTGAGAAGATGAAGATTAGTTTGACCTCAACACTTGTTTTGATTCATCAAGAACTAGGACTTTATTATGATGTTCGGTGTGATTCATCTAGTGCAGGATTGGGATGTGTCTGGATGCAATTTAATATAATTGAAACATGGGGATCAATAAAGTTTTTCCTAAATCAGAAGAACCACCCTTCCCATGATCCTTTTTTTGGGAGGTGTAATGAATGCACAAAAAAATTTGCGTCATTTTATCTTTGGAGAGTAGTTTGTATAATATTTGGATTTCAAGTGCAAGATGTATATTTTACCTTAAAGTGATATTAAATTCTAATAGAGATGTTGGGTTGATTATCTTCAGACCAATGGTTTTGATATCTTATATTCACCTTTGAAATTGAATGTGGTGCTTGATGCATTGAGACAAAAATTAAAAACAAAAGTCAAGAAGGATACATATTAGAAGAGGGTAATTAAATTTTTTTTGATATGAACATAACAACGAATGAGGTTGAGTGGGAAAATTTATTAGCATCAATAATGATTGATTCTTTTTCTGATGAGAGAGTTCAAAAAGAGAATAATACAAAAAACGAGACATGATACATCATGGAATTCATAAATGATGAGGAGACTAAGTTGTAGTTATCTCTATCTCCCATAATATATTTTCACTTCTATGACATGTTGGTTGATTTGTTTTCCCTCAAGAAATAATTGTTAGACCGTGGACCCAGGTCATATTGATTCATGAACACTGGGGAAATTAATTTGAACCATGATTATAGATCTATATGTTTTTGGATAGGGATGATGTAGTCAGTTATTGTGATGTTTCAATTTTAAAATAGTTAATTTGAACACGAGATAACAGCACATTTTCATTTGTTTACCATCAAATCAATGTATAAGGATGTGATTTGTATGATTGTTGATTGACTCACTAAATAAAAAAATTCCATTCCACTAAAGGATACAATTAATGTGGAACATCTTGTGGATTTCATATCCCATAGATTTGGATGAATCATTAGGATCACTATATAGTTGATTCTATAAGTGTCTAAATGTTCACACACATATTATATAAATGATTGCATGAGAAAAAGGGTCCCCAGAAGAAATTGTTCTTGAATTATCAAACTCATACAGATGGACATGCAGAGAAGAGTCTCTGGGTTCATATGGTTATGCTTCAGGATGAAGTGATTGATATTTTTGGATCAATGGATTGAAATATTCCTCTAGTTGAGTTCTATTATAAAATTACTACCAGTATTAGATTATGATAGTTTCCTTTTAGGTTTTATTGGGATTCTTTATTGATCATCCATGTGTTTGGAAGAGTTGGGAGAGAAGTCCTTTCATGGGATGATTGTTTTTCAAGAGATGAAGGAGGTGGTCCATTTTATGAAGATACATTTTATTAGGGAGTATAGGCATAAAAATTATTATATGGAACATATTGATCATCTTCTAATGTTTTGGGCTATTGATCTGGTCTTTCCCATAGATTCACCTCTCTAGGTACATTGTTATTTTGGTAATATGAGAAATTTAGAATAGTGTTTTGTGGGGACCTTTCGGATCATTGTGAGCCTGTGGAGGGAAATGTTATTTTATATAGTAATCTATACAATCAATTCTAACTCCCAATTTGAGGATTCATATTTGTCACTAAACTATTAATGATATGGTTTGACAATTTGTGTGTACATATATTCCATTCATTCATATATTTGATATTTTACATATTAAATTGATGCATTTTCTCTATTATAAAACCCATAGGCACTCCACTATGATGGATAATTTTCTTTTTAAAAAACTATATCATAGAAAAATCATGATTGTTAGTAATAGAAATTTAATCCACCAGCATGGAAACATAGTAAATAGTGACCAAAATGAATTCCTATCTGTAGGATTAAGAAATAATTCCCATGAAATCCTTTCCAAAAAAATCAAATTTCCCACCTTAAAAAATTAAATTCTATGGAAACACGTTCTTCTATTCAATATTTCCACGGTGTTTGAAATTATATCATCGGAAATCTACACATCAAGAATAACTAAACAATATTGGCCTGTTGAAACTATATTATAAAAAATTCAATGAATTTATCATTCTACCATTATTTCCAACCCATAAAGATGTATGATAACCCTCTAGAAGGGGAAATGCTTCTCTATTAGAAATACTTGTTTGAAAAAATCTATTTGAAAAAATTTAAATATGGTAGGGTCATCCTACAAAATTTATTTTTATGTTCAAAATAATATTATCTCTTTGGTTATGACACTAATCATTTGGTATAATTACATCTGTGTGAATTTAGGCAATGTCAACAAACCATTGATCACTATTTTAAGAGACTCTAAAAATATTATCATCTAAAAAAGATGAATTTATATTATTGGGTAATTCACAAAAATAATTAGGTTGTCAATAAAGATGATATTCCATAACACATTCAACACATTGCTTATCCGTGAAATCAAAATAAAATTCATGAAGAAATGAAACCAATATCATAATTTTAGTTTTAATTTCATTCTTATACAACATAAACTGAATGTATTGATGATCTGTGAAAACAATGAATTCTTATCCAATAATCTTTTTTACTGAAATTTTTAAGGAAATTACCACTTATTAAAAATACTTCCACAATATTTATATAACTTCTTTGAGAATCATCAAGAATAACCCTTTTTAAACATATATCACATTTCATATTTTCTAAAATATTTTATAAAACAGCATCCACCATTATGTCACCAATATCACACATGATTTCAAAAGGAAACACCTCGTCCATAGTAGTGATAACCTGTGAAAATTTATATATTTCATTATAAAAATTAAATGTTCTCATACACATCTCTTCAAACAGAAATGTTCATTCTTTAATAAGAAGATAAAAAAAAATTAGATCTGTGATACAAGGTATTTCATAGAGTAATCTAAATTAAAATTTACCATTTAATATAAAAACATAATACCCATGACATTTATAGGTGGAGATAATTTTTAAATGAACTCTATATTAGTAGTATACACCTATAAAATATTCTTGGAAGCCTTCTGTCATATAAAAAATCATCTAATAACCATTAAATAACCTTTTGACAATTTAATAAATAAATTATTTTAAAATATTATCATAGATGATTCCAATTGATTCTGTCAGTTGGCATAATTAGAACTCATAATTGACAATTAATCCATAATGTTGGTGAGATATATCAGAATCATATATGAAAAAATAGCTATCTTACAGCATTGGAACGTATCAAGAGAACTACACAAATAAAATACAATTTTTAGAATAAAATTTCATGAAATATTATGTGAACAAGGTTTTCTATTAGTCATGAAAGAAAATAAGAACTTTTTTAACTAGAAACACAACTCAAAAATATTAAAAATTCATTTACAACCACCCTATACAACATTTCCTCTAAAAATATAAATAGAACATGAATTTTTTTTCATGTTATGTTCTATAATATTTATAAATACTCTCCATTTTTCACCATTCAGATTAGTACCGGTTAAATCTTTTCATTATTGGTCATGGTGACTCAACTCAAATTAATGAATCCCTTAATATGATGTACGCTAGTAATGTTTACCATAAGAATATATTATTAAAGAATCATGTTGTCATATTAATTAATAATTGACCACTTCATTCATATTTGTCTTAAATTATCTCTTATATTCCGACAATATTTGATATTCATCGTCAATTGTAAATTTTTTCATGATTAACAATAAACTAATTTACATCATATAATCACTCTACCAACACATAGCATATTTAAATTTCCTCAAAGTATCATGTAGCTTAACATATACAAATTCATATAGGTTATAAAAAATATGACTTGAATGGTTGTTCTTCCCCCCAAAAAGGAATAATTGACATGAACAGGTAGTGCATTGATCTCCATAGTAGGTTGAACATAGATTGAAGGGAGACACTTGGTTTTTAATGGTCTAATATCCTTATATTATATCCAATATAATGATGTTTAAAAATATCAATCTTCATTATTTCATGTTTTATAGAATATTATCTATAATATGGTTCCTCATTTGTGGTAAAAATATGATATTCAGTAAATAAATCAATGTGTACTTCTGAAACACACCTAAATTCTAAAAGGAAAACTTTATATTCAATTTCATTTACGACAATAAATTCCCAGCACATAATGAAATATAACATCTCAAGACTTTAATAGGTATTTTTTAATCTAAATAAAATAAATCTATTTTATATCATTCTGTGAATTCAATAAATATTTATCATATACTGATCGCTATAATGATATTCTTCATTTTCTTGTATAACACGTAAAACTGAGTTTAATAAAATACTATTAATATTATAATTTAAATGGCTAATTATCTCTAATCTATAAAATTAGAGATTATGAGTTGGATAATCTATGTTATCAAAATATTAGTTTTTCGAAGATGTTAAATAATTTCATAAGTTATAAATTAATTAGAAATTAAAATAGAAATGTATTTCATATAAAGGAAATGTTATTATAAAAACATATTTATATGCACTAAAGGATATTTATCATAGTGGATTAAATTTATTAATACTAGTTTGTGATATAATTTAAATTAATATACTAAATAATCATTAAATTTTTTTACATTTATCTAAAATATTTTATCGGCATAAGATAAGAACAAATCTGATTATATACATAAAATGATATATTTTTATAAAAGAAAATTTGCCACCATTTAAGAGAAATTTTTATAAAACAAAATTTCTAAAATTATATAAATTAATTGTGAAAAAATATATAACATTTTTAATGTTTAATTTTATAAATATCACATGTGGAATTTTTTGTAATATTCTATAATGATTCATTTTTTATGAATATTGGAAAATACTGATTTTTAATTAAAATTGTTTTTTCATATAAATAATTTATAATGATAAATAATATTTTATATTTATTTTAAAATAAAAATATTTTAATTATATGTATATTAATAAATTATATTTAATTTTCATAATTTTTATATTTAATTTATATATTAAAACATTTTCAGCTTTAAAAATTGCACTTTAAAAACAAGCTTTCTCATGTGGTCCATGTGATAAATTATTCATTTATTTTTCCAGTTTCTATAAATTAAATTTTGATAAATGGACAAAATCGTTGGATTCATATTTATTTATGATTTTCTAATTATGGAACCTTATATTTTCACCCAAAATTATTTATGAATTAAGTTAAAATTAAAAAAAATTATGGGGAATTTTAGCTTTCATAATGGTTAAACTTAAAAAATTATTTCTAAAAATGACTTTAAACTATTTAGAAACTAAATCGATATACAAATGTGGACCTTGTCACATATATGTTAATGAAAAAAAATTATTGGGTCCTTTTTACATAGAAAATTTTATTGGTGGAATTCACACTTTAATAAAATTACATGTGTGCTAGTCACCCAACTAATATAAGGCCACCCCCTCTCCTCCACAATTCACTAATGAAATAAAATATAGTTAGGATTTACGTTCCCAAATAATATCCAAAATTACTTAAACATATCTCATAAAGATTATACTAGGTAAAGATATATATTTGGAAGATATTAGTGAAAGCCAATGTAGTAAACCTGAAGAAGATTTAATGTTATCTAGGAAAGGATTTTTATTTTTTTAACTTCTCCACATCATTAAATAATTATTATATCAATCTTATAAAATATGTATAGTATTTTAAATAAAATAGTCCCTTTTTATGTTATTTTTATTACCAACAACATCACACAATTCTATCAAATGTGTTATAAAAAATCAGTCATGTGCATAGAGGAATACAACCTCATGTACCGATGTTGTTCATTTATCCATTACCACCATTAAAAGGTTGGGAATAATTATGGATTAATTATTTACTTATAATAAATATGATACATATGAATTTATTATTCTATAGTAATAATTACATCTCATATAACCTCTAAATTTACATTTCTGGGATACAATATCCTCTCTCCTGTGTACAATGGTCTACATCCTCGCAATGCATTGTGATTAATTTATTATTTAAATTGATATTATTAAATAAATTTTTAAGTATCAGAAATGATATATATGAAATTCAAATCATACATTAATAATAGCAATATAAACATATAGAATTTAGATATCATTCTTTTAATAACATAGGAAAATGGATACAATGTTCATGCATATATATGACCTACCATCTTCATAAAAGTTGTATTTCATTTCTTATCCCCCAATGAAATGGATAATCATAAATAAATATAAAATTAATATAAGTTGTATTTAAATTATTATTTATATTTTATATATTATTAAATCCAAATAAAATTTGGATGAACTAATAATATAAAAAAAGTAATTTACACCCGAAATAATAGAAATAATGAAATAGTAATAACAAACAGGTGATAACATTTCATCAAATAATAATATATGATTTTATAAAAATAAATATTGTTATTTTATTAGTTAGTAACATGATTGAACCCATTATACAGACATTTTAAGATTACTGATCAAAAATGAAATGTAACGTAATGGGTTTTCGTGACAATTTCATTTCATTATGGCATATTTAAATGTTATGAACCTAATAACTATTACATAGTGTATATATTTCCCCATGAATTTAATTTAAATGAGTAATTAATTTTTCATGTAATTTTATTTTCCAGTCTGAATCATTTCATATAATAGGGTTTGAAAAATATTGTACCATTATGTAATGAATTTCAAAACTCTACAAATTTTCATTTGGTTTTATTACTTCCTCATTTTGATTAATATTATAATATAATGTGATTAATAAAAATTAAATAACAATTGTTGTTTGGACACTTTAATCATAAGGTATACCCCTCTTATGATGGCAATGTGATAACGGAGATAATAACCCCCCGAGTCCCATCTCCAGTAGCCCAGCGTTGGAAACAAGCACCGACGGTATAGTAAACACAGGTATGTGAGGCATTACCCTCTATGAGAACACCTGAGATAGAGGGAGATAAGACAGACACCATCAAAATATAACTCAGAATTAAATATAATAGATTACCCAAGTTAACATATATAATTTCATGAAAAACTACCAAAAATTAAAGGGGTAAAATGGTATGTACCAATGGAAGGCCAAAAAAATCAGCAACCACAAGCCCGAACAGTTCTTGTTACACCATTCTAGTGGAAACCAGTTTGATCTCCATCCTACACCAAGTGACCTAAAAATTGTTTAATATATATATATAGGGTGAGTGTATTAGTATACTTAGAATGATAATCCCCAAATTCACTCGTGAAAATGTAAAAAATGAATGTTTAATCAAAATTATCAACAAGTTAAACTAAACCATCTCCTAAATGGGTATACTATGTTCCTATCCTTACCCGGGATACTATATCCATGTAATGGATAAAAGAGTATATAATATATTAAAGAATATCATGGGTACCCCACCACCACTTCCCCAATAGATTTCCACTTCTCCCTAATGTCAAACGTTATAATCATATCTCTTCATAAAGGCTTGCCCATGGGCATCTGAGCAAAGCACCACAACATGGATCTCATGAATCAAAAATAGCGCATCCAAGTATGCAATATAACCATGTTGTTTCTAGGATCCACCATAGCTCAGATAATGAGTATCATACGTCGGGCATTAATCTTGAATCCATTATATCCAACACACCAAGTAAGCACACTGAAACCATAATAGATTATACATGTTACACATATAGTATCTCATAGGAAAATATAACCAGATTATATGTGTGTGAATAAAAAGAAGAAATTACAGCCCTCTGCGCACATATATGTGGAAAAATAACTGTTCTACCAACTATTATATGTAAATACCATGATAAGATAGCGGGGTCAAAGGGGGTAGTTAGCCATCCATCCTCCCACCATAATGTTGGGGAAAACACCCCCAGGGATTTGAATCCCCATGATGTCAGTTGACCAAAATAATTTGGAGTTGTAGCATATAGAAACACAAAAAGTAAATAATATATTATATCTTCCAACCACACTAAGGGAATAAACTAGTATTAAACTCAACTACAGCTAACGTCTCTCGGAATCTTTAATACCACTTTAATGACTAGGTATCCTATAAGAAAACAACCATTTAAAGAGCATGATCACATTCCTTAATTCTCTTTAAATTATTTTTAAATTATGTTATATAATTCTTTAATAACTAAATATTTATTTAAAATTTTTACATTATATTTTATTAGAATCACGCCCATAGATCACTGTTCCTTTAAAAATTACAACCTCAACATTTCCTCCCACCAATATCCAACCCCATGGGTTAGAATTATTTTTCCAATCATTTATTTACCGCATTACATTCCAATATTCACAGAAATTATAAAAAAAATTCAATGATACTAACCACTAGGGGATCAACACTATGAGTTGGTGAACTACTAGTCAAAAATTTTCTACATAGAGAAAGGGAGTATACGCATCCTCCCTCGGGAAGATAAACCCGGAAATCACATGGAATAAAACACACATCATCACAAATTTTGGAAAGTGGGTAAGCAAGACCAGGTGCCGTGAGTAGTGGGGAAAGAAAAGAAGGTAAAAAATCAAAAAAAAATCTACAGGCATCGAAAAATTCACATTCATCCTTTTCCAGCATCGCTGGTGTCCTCACCGGCACCCACATTTATAAAATGATGCATCTCTCCACATTATGTGTAACATTCTTCCGCAAAAAATAGGCATCCCAACCCCCACATATCACAATGTCCTTCCTGGCTCACCTCACAACACAAGAAGTCGGAAGAAAACATCATATCAATTTGGAACATGGCCCTTAAAAATAAAGAGGGAAACTCAGAACCATACAAGGATTAATCATATATAAAACATATTGGTCTCTAATCTATCTTGAACTAACTGATTTATTATTTATTGGTTGCATGTTCATGAAACCTAAATAGTAAGCTATAATAAATTGATTAAACATGCTTACTGCATCAATTTGATTAACAATAAATTAAAATTACCACAAGATTCATTTTCATGCCTCTTTATATTTATCCAAAAAATTATCAATTAATTACAGCTTTATCATCATTAGAAATTTTCATCAATATGGAAAAACTAAAAAAGTAATAATAGATATCAGACTATCTAGAAAAACAAAAAATATTCGGTACATTCGCAGTCATTGTTCGGTACGGTAGTAGGCACTGTTCGGTACTATAGTAACCAAAATTATTCATTCATTTGGACCTTCGGGCAACCGGTTTGGTCCTCCGGTCCTGCAAGGCTTTCGGTCCACCCAAGGTCGTCGGACCAGTTGATTCTCAAGGCCTTTAGGCTAGCTTAAGGCCTTAGGGCCACCCAAGGCCTTTGGTCCACATGAATGCAGGCCCCAAATAATCTACAAAAATGGAGCAGCCCCAGAAGAGGATTCAGAGCTGGTGCACTCACCAGAGCAGATCCAAATGGATTGTCAAAATGAGAGGGTATGGCTATGACATCGGTACCTGCCTGTGCTTGCACGGGAAGCCTAGTCAGACGGTCATGCATAGGTGGAGAGATACTATCAGGATGAAGATGTTGAGGTGGGGCAGTTCCCTGTAGATAGTATACTTGAATTCTCTAAGAACTTCAGGTCATGTAATCTACTAAGCCTACGGGTCATGTATTCTCCGATCCTACGGGCCGTGTAAGGGTTCCCCCTCATCCCTTGAATGGGGTGGGGTATCCAAAATCAATAAAAATTAAGACCTTCGGCCCATTCAGGATATAGATTCATTTAAATGAATAGAGAAGCATTGAATCCCCTACCTCAAACAGTTATTGAGGTTTATTATATTAGAATGACCCACACAACGGATTACGATCACCTCCCACGTGACAACTATATCCACTCGATGATGCAGAGAGACCACCACCCCAATCAACACCTGTGAAAATTCTAATAGGAACATGGAGATAAAATTTCATAAAAGACCAAGGAGAAACAGAAGGATATAATCCCAAATGAATGAAGATATATCATACCTTATATATAAGATTGATTGATATTGTTTGAGTGCATCAAAATCGGAGTGGAACCAAATGAATTATAAAATATTGACCACACAACTCCTATCAGAGGGAATTCAATATTTGAGTGTCTCAAACAAGATAACAACAAGGCAGAACTAGGTAGGTAGATATCTCTTCCCTTTAGATGATTTAACGGAGCATTTTTTAAGATATGCGGTATTTTCAATTAAAAGTGGATCGCGTTAAACTATGTAGATTGACCATGTTAAAGTATCCAAAGCCTTAAGAAAATTAAATTAAGAGTTATTAACATTGAATAGTACATATAGTTCATAATACGAGGCATTAAATGCATTTTACATAAATGTAAACGTTAATGGGGCGAATTGTAGGAAGCCGGATACACATTTCACGAACTCAAAATTTGCAATGGAAATATAGGCTATTGTTGAAACATCACCATTTTGGAAATAATGATAACAAAAGGCTACCATAGGAACAGTTCACATAAGCCTATTGAGTACATTGTTCACATATTGCATCCATTGGAACTATTCACATAAACCAAATGATGACACTGTTCATATAAGGCTATCGTTGGGACTGTTCATATAATCCTACCGATGACATTGTTCAATTAAGTCTACCATTGGGACTGTTCACAGAAGCCTACCGATGACACTGCTCACATAAGGATACCATTGGTACTGTTTACATAAGCCTACTAATGAAGATGTTTACATAAGGCTACCATTGGAACTGTTCACATAAGCCTACCTATGACATTGTTCACATAAGGATACCATTGGAACTGTTTACATAAGCCTACTGATGACACTATTCACATAAGGATACAGTTGGAACTATTAAAATAAGCCTATTGATAACACTGTTCACATAATACTACCATTGGAACTGTTCACATTAGCCTACTGATGACATTGTTTACAAAATTCTACCATTGGAACTATTCAAATAAGAATACTGATGAAACTGTTTAAATAAGGCTACTATTGTAACTATTTAGACAAGACAAATGATGACACAATTCACATAAGGCTTCCATTGGAATTGTTCACATAAGCCTACCAATGACACCGTTCACATAAGGATACCGTTGGGACAGTTCACATAAGCCTACTGATGACAATTTTCACTTAAGGCTACCATTGGGACTGTTCACATAAGCCTACCGATGACAATGTTCACATAAGGCTACCACTGGAACTGTTCACATATTATTACAAATGACATTGTTCACATAAGGCTATAATTGGGACTATTTACATAAGCCTGCTGATGAAACTATTCCTAGAAGGCTACCATTGGGACTGTTCACATAATCCTACCAATGACACTATTCACATAATACCACCATTGGAACTGTTCACATAAGACTACTAATGAAACATTGTGGATAAGGCTACCATTGGAATAGTTGAAAAAAGCCTACCAAAGATACTGTTCAAATAAAGATACCATTGGAATAGTTCACATAAAACAACTGATGACAGTCATCACAGAACTGAAAACACTATTCACCAAACTGGAAATTTGGAAATGGAAATAAAGGTTGTAGTTGGAAGGATATTTTTCCGGGAACATTGTTTATGAACTATAAATTTGGAAAAGTTTTGGGAATATGTCACCATGGTTTCCCAGAACACCTCAAACACCGATTTCAACAATGAAATAGACCAAAAAGGTCTGGTCCATTACTTTAGATACCTCTCAAATCATTCTCATCCTCAATATTTCAAAACCAACTTAAAAGGAAACAGAAAAGTGTTATTAACTACCACCCATCAATACACCTCTCAAATGATATAAAGATGAAATAATAAACCAAAAAAGCCATCTTATAACCACAAATGGTCTAGAACCACTATGTGAACATTGTTACATAAAACAAGTTAAAAATAAAACAACCATGTGTACTCAGCACGTATCGGTGACTGATGTTCCCATATGGTATCCTCGACACCACCATGTCACCACATGACATGAACCAAGGGAATTAAATGCCTATAAAACCAATTCACATTGTGGACCTGGATTTCTGTCGGCCTCTCCTCTATGGTCGCATTGTCATCAACATTGATCTCGCTCCAATCAATGAAATTTGACTCTTCATAAAAGATAATGCTGGAGTTGTGATACATAGAAAAAATCAAGTTTCTGGATATTCTACAGGATAAGTGAAATCTTCTATACCATAGCTCTAACATGAGCCTATGCCTTGGAAGGACCAACAAACCTAGGAGAATGCTTACTTCTATGACCGATCCTTCACTTCCCATGAAAGGGAGTCACCTTAAAAAACATGTGATCGCCAACATAAAACTACAAAGGTCTCCTCATTTTATATGCTTATTATTTTTGACCATCCTATGCTATCTTCATCCTATCACCAATCACCTGAACCATCTCCGTTGTATTTTGAACATGTTCATGTTTGAGAATTGATGACTCTCTAACCCCTATATTACACAACGTAGAATGACAAGATCATTTAAACAAGGATTCAAATGGTTCCATACCGATGATGGAGTAAAAAATATTTTTGTAAGCGAACTCCAACATGAGTAACTGCCTCATCCACGAACCTCCAAAGTATAGGACACTAGATCACAAATTTTCTTCAAGTGTCTTGATGGTTCACTCGGTCTAACCATTCTATTGACGATAAAAATTAGTGTTGTGATATAGCTGAGAACTGAAAGCATGTTGGAGACCTCTCCACATCCTACAGGTAAAACAAAGAACCTGATTAGAAATCATCATCCTTGGGAATCCATGAAGTATCACCACCTCCTCTAGATTCAACCGGGACAAAACTTCCACTTTTCTTGACTCATTGAACGCTTCGATGTGCGATGATTTTGTTAAACAATCTACCACCACACAAATAACATCACGTCCTTCCTGATATTGTGGTAATAATTTAACAATGCCCATTGAGATGTCCTCCCACATCCACTGAGGAATATGTAAGGGCCGAAAAAAACATCGAGTGACACAGTTCTCAACCTTGACCGTCTAGAAGTCCAAAAATCGAGACACAAACTTCACAACTACACACATCCACCCAAGAGACCAAAAAAGACTCCTCATGGCTCGGTACATCTTTGTCACACTAGGATTCACCACAAAAGGTGAGCTATGGAACTCATTGAGAACCATCTCATGCACATCCAATGGATCATATAGACATATATGATACAACACTTGGTGTTGTTCATCCTCAGAACAACCATCATGGTCCTCACCAAAAACAACTCGGTCTCTCCAGACCTCCACCTCCAGAACCCCCAAATGGGACTTTTTAACTTGCTGCAGTAGAGATGACTACACCATCATCATAAAAAGGCAACCTATTCCCCCATCATCTCTCATATCGAAATATAATGCCTAATGTTCTTCTATAACCCTCCAGGAATCACAATATTCATGCACAACATCACTACGTGACTTCCTTCTCATCCCATCAGCTAAACAACTCCCATTTCTAGGGGTATATGATATTTCCAACTCGTATTCATGTTTGAAATTGATCCACTAATGGTGTTGCAATTTTATGTCTTGCTGGGAGAAAACATACCTCTGGCTCTTTTGATTAGTGAAAACCAAAAAGCACCCTCCAACGAGGTAATGTCACCAAAACATCAGAAAAAACCCCATATATTCCAACTAAAGGTAAATGGTGGCATATTTATGTTAATTGGGACACAAATTCCAAAAAATATAAGAAACAATTGATCTCTGTCGCATCAGAACACAACCTATACCTAGATGGGAAGCATCGTAGAAAACACCAATCAGTACTCCCTCTGTAGGATGATAAAGAACTATAGCACTTAATAACTTCTTCTTCTGATACTCAAAAGCTAACTAACACTGATTAGTCCACATGAACGCATAATCCATACTGGTCAATTTTGTCAGAGTAGTCACAACCTGAGAAGAATCATCTACGAACCTCCTGCAGTAGATAGCAAGAACAAGGACGCTTCACACTTCTTCCACTATCCTGGGGGATTCCCAAGAAACAACAAATTCTGTTTTCATTGGATCCACAACTATTCCTGGGTGGGAAACAACATGCCATAAGAAACAGACACATTGGGCCCAAAAATTAAACATTGAGAACATTCCAAACAAAAGATGTTGATGAATGAATCCCAAAACGACATGTAGATTCACTACATGCTCATCCCCGGACATGGAGTCCAAAAGGATTTCGTCGATGAAAACCACCACAAAATAATCTAGGAACTCAAGGAACACCACATTCCTCAATCCCATGAACACAACTAGAGTACTCATCACACTGAACGACATTACAATGAACTCATAATGCCCAAGATGACAACATAAAGCAGACTTCAAGATATCCTCATCCAGCATATACATCTGATGATATGCTTACCACAAGTCGATCATTGAAACACAACTTGAACCCATCAGTTGATCAAATAATTCCTCCATACAAGGAACAAGATAGTGATTATTCACTGTCATATTTTGTTAAGAAACAATAATCGACACACAATTGCAAAATGTCATCTACCATCATCGTGAAAAAAACTAGTGCACCCCTTTGTGACACACTCATCCAAAAAAACCTTCACGTTAAAAAACCATAAAGATCTATACACAACTCTCGTAACTCATATAAGGCCATCCTATATATAGATATAGAGATAAGAGACATTCGTTGTTGTATCTCGATCCCAAACTTTATCTCTCATCGAGGGGGTAATGTTACAACATCTTTTGGAAAAACAATAGGGTACACTTCTACAATACTAGGATACTCCATCTAATGAACCCATGAATAACTCAGAATCATCTCAGTCATCATTGATGTTATGTACTGAACATTCCACTGACCCATCTGTGGGTCTCACTCACCAAAAAAACACCGCTGGCTCTCCATCCACATAAAATAACACGACCTTCCTCCTAAAGTAATCGACAATATCCCACACCAAATACAACCAAACCATTCCAATTATGAAATCATATGGATCTATCTGTAATCAAATGATACATCACAATGAGTATTGCTTCCCCGCATCTAGCTCACGATCTCTACATACTTCAAACAAGTTATCTTGACCTCCAACTGGCTTAGTTAATGCAAAATAAACTTGAAGCATCTCTACCTCAAGTCCCAAAGGATGGAAAAGGGTATGTGATATGATGGAGTGTGTCACTCATGAATCAAACAAGGCATACACTGTGGTATAAAAAAATAAAAGGGTACATTGAATGACATTTGGCTCACCTGGATCTCACAACACTAGAGCATGACAATGAACACAACCTCCTCCACATCCTCTCTGACCCTGTGGATAACCACCACCATGGTCGCGCTCTGTTCTCTAAGGACGGAAACAATCATGGGGATGTCCTCGGCCTATCCCATTTATCCTAGGATAATCTAAATTTGGTGAAACATACTGATGCTGCCTCAGCTAGAACTGCCTCAATGGAGGAACCTATAGAAGATCACCTGGTTCATGATGACTACTCTGAATGGTTGGGTTTTCTCACTGCAGATGACCGCGACCACCAAAAGAAAAAAAATGTGCATAATCCTTTGGCATAGGACTGAGAGAAGCTTCCCCAAGATAAATGAGATGTGGAGGGCTTGGACCTACCCCCAGCCAAATAGAATATCTTCTCCCCTTAATACCGGGAACCCCAAACCATAGCTCTACTTGATGTGGAATCATGATGACTTCCCCCTCTTGATGAAATGGTTATGGCCAATGACCACTAGATGACCTATTCCCTCTCCAGAACCTCAAGAAATTTATTTAGCATAAATGGTGTGACCTGGCACTGGAACTCTGGATGCAAAGCCTCTGAAAAATGTAGGGCGTGTGCATCCTCATCTAGAAACAGGTCTCAATCTTATCCTAAAAGTTTTCTGAAATAGATTGCAAACACTATCACACCATATCTCCCATGTGGATGGGTAATAAGCTCTTTGTGATTGGAGGCCATCGCGACTGAAGAATGATACTGGACAATAAACTTTTCTCAGAACTCATCCAATGAGATCTCTATCTCCTTGCGATCCTTGACGAACAAGAACCACCACTTCCTCGCAGCTCCACGAAACATCATGACAACCAAGGAAACCCATTGCTCTTTCCAAGCACGGATCTAACTGAAGCCTATATTGACATCCTTAAAAAATTCTTTTTTGAATTCATCTGAAATGGAGCCCTCGTATTTTTGCAGACTCTCGCATCGAAACTCCTGGAGTGTCCTACACCAAGTGTCATCATCATCTTCAGATACTTTGCGGAAATATGCAATCACAACCTTCTAGACATATTCTATCTGATCCTAAACAGGAAGCTAGCCTATAGCCATACCTATACAATAACAAACAGTTAGAGCACCTAAATCTAGACTGTAGAAGAGTCTACAATAATTAATTAACTGGTTTCATTTATTCATTTAATGTTAAACTATCACATGGTCTACCCATTCAAACATTGGATCAATGATGAATGATTCATGATCCTTTTATAGGTCCTTAGCCTAAAACTTGTATCACCTAGTTTAGTAGCCATTGTAAATATAATGAATAGTGCATCAGATCAGATGGGGCCCTAAACACTAATGTCATAGCCGATCTCTAATGTTAACATCTATTTCTAAACATGATTGTCATTGTTTACCTACCATTTCATGAAACCTCACCTATGCATAACACAAAACTTTATCCTATTCCTCAATGACCCTATGATACCACTATGTCATGACAACCTATCCACAGGGTGTGCACCTCCTTGGCAGGCAATGTGAAAAGGGAGATAATGATCATTGAATCCCGCCTCCAGGAGGCCCCATGTCAGAGACTAGAATAGAGGGTATAGTAAACACACAAATGAGATGCATTACCCTCTAAGAGAACCCATGCGAAAGAGAGAGATATGATAGACACCTTCCAAATCCTTCATAGATTGAAAAATAAAAGATAACTCAAGCACCCATATGTAATTTCTAGAAGAACTACTACAACTGAAAGGGGAAATCTGCATGATCCAAAGGAAATTAAAAAACAATAACCACAAGCTTGAACAACTCCTATTACCCCAAGATAGTATAAACCAATATGATCTCTAACCTGGTCCATGTGACCATAAAAGCAGTTTCTAAATACCTAGGGTTTGTATTATTGTACACTCAATAGAATCCTCCCTCAAGCCTCTTGTGAAATAGCAATGAAATAATGCTAAAGCACAGTGAACAACAAGTGTATCTAATTCATCACATAATCATGTATAATGTGTTCCCGGACACACCATGGCTACTCTCACCACATAACGCATACAATAGTATATAATATTATATTAATATCAAGGGTACCCTCTTCTACATCCCCACTAGTTTTCCTCTTTGCACCAACATCCCAGTCCTAAACATCTCTCCCCAAAATGGCTTTCTTGTAGACACCTAGGCGAAGCACCACAACTTGTACATCATGCATAAAAACCAACAATTCGACACATGCAATGTATCCAGGTAGTATCTGTGAGACACTATAGCTCGCATAATGTGTATCATACATCAGACATTATTAGTCAATCCATTACAGCCCACACACTGAGTACGGATCCTCAATCCATCATAGCCAATACATGTTAGACCTATAGTATTCAATAGGAAACTATATCCAAAATATATTGTTGTGAATAACCACAAGCCATTACACCCCTCTACACACATATATGGCGATAACTAACCACTTCTCTTACAATCACAAGTATCTACTAAGAGAAGAGAGCAGGGTCATAGGGGGTAGTCAGCCATCCATCATCCCACCGAAATGTTGGAGAAAACATCCCCTAAAGCTAAGAATCCCTGGGTTCTTGGTTTCCCCAACTGACATAGTGGATAACAGTATGGAAACACAAAAAGTAAAAAATATACTATAGCTCACAACTAGACTATGGGCATAACCTAATTTTTGACACAACAAAAACTAACATCTCTCGGACTGCTGGCTGCTACTTCTAGGAATATGTGTCCTATAAGAAGACAACCATTTAAAGAGATTGATTACATTCCTTCATTGAATCATTATTTTTTTCATTTTATGTTCATTAATTAGTTAAAAATTAAATATCTATTAACAATTTTGACATTATATTTCATTAGAATCACACCCAAAGTCAATTTTTCCTTTAAAAATTGAAACAATGTCATTGACTCCCAGCAAGATACAAACCCATGGGTTAACATTATTCATCTAATTATTTATTAATAGAATTACAATCACATTTTATCAATAATTATAGAAAAATATATTAATATTCTAAACACAAGGGGATCAACACAATGAGTGGCTGAACTATCTGTCGAGTATTTTCCACCAATAGAGAAAGTGTATACCCAGCCTACCTCAAGAAAATAATCACGGAAAGGATGTGGCATTCCCCATACGTCATCGCCCCATTAAAAAGGAGGGTAAGAAAGACCAGCTTAATTGAGAAGTGGAAAATATATCAATGATAAAATAATAGTAAGAATCTGCAAGCATCCAAACATTCACATTCAACATTTTATGTCATCTCTAGTGCCATCCATGATGACCAAAAGTATAAACCAATGCATCTTTCCACTCTAGGAATAATATTATCCCATATACAATAGGCTCATTGACCCCAGATATCAGAATAGCCTTCTTGGCTCATCTCCCAACAGAAGCAGCTGGAAAATAGACATCATATCAATTGGGCTCTTGGCCCATAAAAAAGCTTGAGGCTAACTCAGAACCCTTCAACGATTTATCATTTACCAAACAACTAGTTCTATAACCCATCCTAAATTTACCAATTTATTATACGTAGGATCAAATAGTGGGAATAATAAATAGTAAGCTATCACACACTCATTAAACATGTTTAGTACATCAATTTAATTAACATTAAATTACAAAAACAACGGGATTCATTTAAATTCCTCATTACCTTTAGCAAAAAAAATATTAATTAATTCCATATTTACATTAATTACCAATTTTCATCATGAAAAAAAGCTAAATATGAAATCATAGATATCACAATATCTAGAATAACATGAGGAAATAATAAATGTTTTATATGAATTTATTTATCTAGTATATAAATTTAATATGCCAATTCAATTTTGATCCATTGGGAAAAACATTCTAACTCTATTATTGCACGTAAATGAAAAGAAAAGACACAAATCACATACCTCAAATTGTTTCTGAAGTTCATTATATGAGAATGGTCTACAAAACAGATTATGTTCTACTCCCCCATGACAACATTATCCATATGAGGATGCAGATACACTACCACACCGGTCAACACCTATGAAAAGTAAATTAGAAACATGGAGGTAGCATTCCATAAAAGGAAAAGTATAAATATAATGAGATGTACCCAAAAGAATGACGATATATCATGGCTTATATCGAAGATTGATTGATACTTCTTAGTTGTATAAAAAAATATGGGAATCAATCCAAGGATTAATGGTGGATCGTAGAACATCAACGGGAAGGAATGGAATGTTCAAGCATCTCCCACCAGAGAACAAGGAGGAAGAACTATAGAGGAAGATATATCATCCATTTAGAAGATTAAACCGAGTGGCAATTTAAGATACACTAGAATTTCCATTAAAAGAATGTCACATTAAACCACATAGTTTGACCATGTTAAAGAATCCCAAGCCTTTGGAAAATTAATATAGGAGTTATGGAATTTGAATCGGCCTTAGCATCTTTAAAAAGAGGATTTAAATGCATTTTATTTCAAAGGAAATGTCAAAGGAGGGAAACTATAGGAAGATGGAAGCACTGTTCCTGAACTTGAAATTTGGAAAAGGTAATAGAGGATGTATTTGGAACATCACCATTCTAGAAACACTTTTCACATAAGGTTATCATTGGAACTATTCACATAAGCCTGCTGATAAAACTGTTAACATAAGGCTACATTTGGAACAATTAACATATGCCTCTTGATGACACTGTTTGTATTAGGATACCATCGGAAATGTTCACATAAGTCAAACAATGGCACTGTTCACATAAGGCTATGGTTGGTACTCTTCACATAAGCCTACCAATGACACCATAAATATAAGGCCACCATTGGGACTATTCACAGAAGCCTACTGATGACATTGTTCACATAATGCTATTGTTGGAACTATTCACATATTCTTACCGATAATATTATTCACATAAGGCTACCATTGGAACTTTTATATAATCCTACTGATGACACTATTCACATAAGGCTACCGATGACACTATTAACATAAGCCTACCTATGACACTATTTACATATATCCCTATTGGAACTGTTCACATAAGCATACCGATGACACTATTAACATATTGCTACTATTGGAACTATTCAGACATGCCTACTAATGAAACTATTCACATGAGGATATTATTCTTACTGTTCAAATAAGCATACCGATGACCCTATTCACATAAGGCTACCATTGGATATATTCACATAGGCCTACCAATGATAGTATTAACAAAAGGCTACTTTTGGAATTTTTTACATAAGCATACTGATTAAACTGTTCACATAAGGCTACCATTGGAACTGTTCACAAAAACCTACCGATGACATTGTTCACATATGGCTACCATTGGAAATGTGCACATAAGCCTACCGATGAGACTATTAAAATAAAGATACCATTGGGAATATTTACATAATCCTACTGATGACACTGTTCTCATAAGGCTACTATTATTACTGTTCACATAAGCCTAATGATGACGTTGATCACACAAGGCTATAGTTGGAACTATTCACATAAGCCAACCGTTGGAACTGTTTAGATAAGGGTACCATTAGGACTGTTCACATATTCCTGCCAATAAAAATTCTCACATAAGTCTACTATAGATACTCTAGACATAAGTGTGCCGGTGACAATGTTTATATAAGGATACAATTGGAACTACTCACATGAGCTTACCGATGACACCGTCCACATAAGGCTATCATTGGAACTGTTCACATAAGCCTACCAAGGAAATTGTTCACATAACTAGAATCAATGTTCACAGAACTGGAAAAACTTTTCACATTTTATAGAATAATTTATCCATATTTATTTCAAATCATGATAATTATATTCTTATTGTTCATTATCCACATTTATTTTTCTACCCTTTGGTTGTTAATTGTTATTTTTATGTAATAGTATTTTTTTTCCACCCATTGGTACTTAAAATTATTTGGAAATTATTTTAACAAAAACAAGAACACATCTCCCTAATTGGTAGGAAAAAAATTTTCTTCTAAAACATACATTTATCTTAATATAAAATATGTTTTGAAACATTTTAAATATTTTATTAAATATATATAACATAATGTTTAGATTTTATAAAATTCCAGGAAAGGAATATTTTTTTTTAAAACATGATTACTATTTTTTACCATTTTAAAATTCCATTGTAATGTTCATTTGACCATGTATGTCATGTATGGAATTAAATTTTGCCCTTTCATTGAAGCATACATAGTATGTTTACAAGAATATTTTTTTATAATTTATTTTTATATTAATTTCAATAAAAATTATTTTTGAAATATTTTCTCAATAAAAATGTTATTTTCTAATGGAAAAGTCATATTTTACACAATTATGATTTTAAAATTTTTATTTCATTTCATCAACAAGAATAACCATTATTCATAGTCTAATTTTTATATTTTTTATAAAAATTGCCCATATTATTCATTTGGATGGATATTGATTGTTTTGACTATTAATAATATTAAAATACACTTCCATTAATCATTTTCATAGTAAATAAATTACCCTGATGTTATATGCTTTCCTATGATCATTGAAAATATAATTTCCCCTAAATACCATATTATTCTAAATGGATATGTTTTTTCTAAACTATGTTCCATTTATATGTTTGGTGTTTACATGGACAATTATTTTATTACATGGGAAATTATTGATAAATCTATATTATTTACTCAATATAGATATTTGAAAAGGAACAATATTAATAAATTAACTTGATAATAATATATGTGCGGAATTCAATGGACATATATACTAGAGTGGTTCATAGATAATGATATATACTAATTTAATTGGTTGTCCCATTGGATGAATTATTTAGATAGCCACAACAAATCATGTTTTCTAAAATTATGTTTTAAACTAACTATTGAATTTTCTTGATAATAATGGTTCGATGTACCTAAGAAACATGTCAAAAAAAATTTATGCAATGGATTTATTAATTATTTAGTTATTATTATCCCTGATTTTTTTATTATGAAAAATATATGTATTCATTTCATTTTCATTTTACCAAAAAAAATTGAATGTGTTTTCCATTATTTACATATCCATATTGTCTTTTTTTTAGTATATCATTCTGAAAATTTTATTTAAATTGAATATGGATTTAGTTATTTTCCATTCTATATTATTTAAACACTTCCACCTTTATTTATTGAATACATGGAATGTGTTATCTATTAATGACCCATTTTAATTGATTCTTCTCATTAATTGATTATGTCTCTACTATATTTAACTGTCATTGATCTTTTGAGATCTCCATTATTTTGTTTTCTATCAAATTGAATTCAAAACATTTACTATGATTGATATATAATATAAACTATAAGAAATGATGTTTTTTGAAATCAATTGTGTTTAATTTTTTTCATTCAAGAGTTCCGAAAATCTAATATAGTTATCTAGTTTATAATTACTACTAAATGGTTCGGTCCTTCATGATTGGATTCCTTATATCAAATGCCACATTAATATTAGATGGAATTGTCTTTGTGTTACTTGGTATTGGGACATAATAGTGGGTATAAAAATTAATTCATAATAAACCATATGAAATAGATTTTGGAAAACATATATTTGAAACATACATCAATGATAGATTTTGTGTAAAAGTATAAAAGAATATCATAATGTATCAATAAATTATAGATTATGTCATTTTTCCTATCATAAAATTTCTTTCATTATAATATCCAAGATTATGAGTTTATGATTGAATTTTTGTTCAAGGAATTAGACACATATTTTTTGGTTTTATGTCGTGAAATTATACTAGTTTTTATGGTGTTTTAGAGATATTAAAAGAAAATGTATGGTTTTGTGGAATACATTATTTGAGGAAAACATACTTTAAATTTTATAGACATACAGTCTTTGGTTTTCATAACCATTAGGTTCAACAAGATCACTAATACCAATATAATAATATTCCAATAAATTTAGGATTTGTAGAAAAAATAAGTCAAATTCATAACCATATAAAAAAAATTAGAAATTAAATTTATTTTAATGATTTCAATCATATTTTTCAGAAATATATATGAATTGTATTAATATAGTTTAAAAAATGTACATCATACTTGTAGGGTGATAACCCATTTCTTTTAGATGGGCTATTGGTCTTGATCTATCGATTGAATGATGATAAGGGTTCCATGTTTACAAATGACCTACAAGGTGACATGGATAATATGAAAATCTTTAATTAATCAATTTCATGAATAAATAATAATGATGAACCGGTAGTATCACTTATTTAGGTTTATATATTAATTTATTAACCACATTTATTTTTTATAATAGTTATAAAAAAATAATTTTCACACTAATATTGAACATACGATGTATAAAAACATTATTTCACTGAATCCAGGAAAAAAATTAGTTTTTGGATAGTTTTTTACTTGAATAAGATATTAATATAATCATATAACAACCAAGGATTAAATTTTACAAATGTAATAGAAATTTATCATGTAAATATATATATTCATATTCGTATATAGTAAAATAATGCCTAATATTTTGAAAAGTGACCCTCATATAAAATGTTGACATATGACTCTTATTTTTAATGATATCAATGACCTTTTATCAACTGTTAGATTTATGTTGTTCATCCCTTAATTATTACACTATTCTTTCAGTTTTTTGTGAAAAATTCCCTCAATCACTCTTTTTAATGATGTATGTATTTACTCTATGTTTATATCCTCACATTCCAATGATGTTATCCTATATAGAATCCTTGTTTTCTTATTAATCTATAAGCCCTTCATACTACACATTTCTTATTATTATCAAGATATTTTATTACCAGTTTGGAAAAGTGGGTTTTTATATAAAATTGTTCTAAATTTCAATCCCATGATTTATAATTTCATATTAACATTGTGAGGATGAAATTTATTTATGGTTGGGAGATTTTAAAACCTTATAATTATAAAACAACAACAACAACATATTCAATTACATTTATAACATGGAACACTATGTATATAATGGAATATTACATATGAAAACATCATGAAATATTTAATATTTTTAATCGATTCATTCAATTTTAAAGAATTCAATGCATGAAATACTATGTTATCTTATGTTACACATAATAATGATTTTATTCGATAGATTGTATTACATGTAAGACAATGTTACACTAAATAATATTAATATTATTATTTAAAAGGGAAATTATATTTCATCCAGTAAATTAGAAATAATGAATATGATAGAATAATAATTATAATATATGGTCTACAAAATTATAAAATGAATTTAATGGTTATCAATTAATTAGAATTGAAATAATTAACAATTTATATATGATAGATATATTTTTATTAAAAATAAATTTTAATGTACCTAATGTGTTTTTACTTAATAAATAATATTTATTATTATTAGAATATAATATTCATTAAATTAATATATTATATATTAAATCTGTTTTTTTATTCATCCAATATAATTAATTAGTATGATATAATAATATTTCCTTTTAGGCATAACAATCTGTATTCTTCTAAAGTGTATTTTTTCACCTTTTAATATTTCCAATTTTTTAAATTATATTTTTTAATCTAATAAAATTTATTTTTAAAAATCAACCTAAATTTTTGAAATAATATAGATAAATTTATCATACGGATAATTTTGGTTATTTTACTAAGAGTATACATTTTATATGAATAATGTAGAACACTGAATTCAAATTGAAAACAAATATCACGTATAAGTAATTTATAAGGTTAAATTATATTTCTAATTATTTCAATGGAACACTTCGTTCAATTATATATATACTAATCATATTTGGGTAATTATATTCATTTTTTAATTTAATTTAAATATAATATCTATATAAATCTCTGCATATTTCAATTAAAATCCCTCATTTATTATCCCACTAGCTTCATTCATTTTTAATTAATTTTTTCAACATTTATAAATTAATTTTATAAAATTCAATTCAATGTTTAAAATAATTTTAATTTATAATTAAAAAGTAGTTCAACTTAATTTTTGACATAATAGAATAGTGAATAAAGATAAAACTAGTTAAATTGATTGATGAGAAAAGGGGTTTAACAAGTTCTTCAAATGAGATGATTCCTTTTAAAAAAGGACCTAAACATGACCAAAACACAATTTTTTGGAGATATTTATGCATTATAAATTCCAGGATCTTAAATGTTAAATTATTGGGGCATGGTGTCAAAAAAACAGTTTTGGATTTCAATATTTCAAGAAATTAAATGTTTTGCAATCACCCCCTCATAAAATGACACACCATCTAAACTCAGCAAAAAACAGTCAATCCACATTGGTTTGGAAATTATATAAACAAATAAATTCTTAAATTTACAAACCATATCCCAAAATCCTTATTCTATGATGAAATTTGACATATGAATGCATTAGTTCAAACAAAATTTGGATTTCCGATGAAGAAGTACAATTATTCTACACGAGTTTTTATAATATTTCCTACACCACCGACAATAATTAATATTATTCCAATATGATATTATAAAATATGTACCTTCACTATAATGAGATGCATTTTTAGGGTATTACCTAAAAATTCACACATTTACGTAAAACGGGAATCAAATTCATTAGTATTTTTTACAATGAGGTATCACCTCACAAACCAGTGTCATTCATTTTATCATTACCACCAGTCATGTTTAGGTATAATTTTATATTTATTGTTTATATATGATATATATTATATATATGATATTATTATTAATTATTAATAATTATATAACACATAACTTCAGGCTTTAAATTTTTATTTGAATATGATTCCATAACTCATGTGTTCATCAGACTACTGCCTCACGAAGCGATGTGATTCATTCACGATATTCATGGTATAAATCAACAATAGGATCAATATTTATATTTCATATAAATTATATAATAATTATACTATAATAAAAATATATACAAAATAATTCAATTTTCATTCTTTATGTATTATAATATTCTGTAAAGGTCGTTCATACTTACAAACGACATATTGTCTCCCCGAATGATGTATTTCATTTCCTATTACATAATTTTATGTATTCTAATAAATAAATATAGAATAAATATATATGATATCTAAATCATGTTTTACATTATATAGATAATTATATATTAATGTATGTAAATGAAGAAAATATTCAAATCATTCTTAAAAATAAAGATTTTAACACCTAAATGAATGAAAATAATGAAACATTATTAACAAGAAGGGGTAAATAATTATGAAAGAACAATATTTGATATTATAAATATTAATATGTTTATTTAAATAAGTTAATTTCATTTTTAAAGTCATTATAATATATGTTATCAATTTCTCAACTGATAGGAAGCTTAAGGAATGATTTTTCATCTAAATTTCATTTAATAAAAGCATATTGTAATTTTGTCCACCTCATTACATGTATATGTTGTTTATATTACCCATTTACAGGTAATGTAATGAATAAATAATTTTTTATGGTATTCTAGGTTTCATTTTGAATTATTTTATCTAAGGTTCATTGATTTAAATGACATCATGTGGTAAAGAATTTTAAAACACAATTACATTTAAATGTTTAATATTACTTCCTTGTGGTCATTAATATAATAGTATAATGTTTTCAATGAATTTTTAATATGATTTCATTTATTTACAATAAATTTTTGGGTATATTTTTATAAGAACACTCAATTAATTTGATTATTTTCACTGTAACGTTATGATATTTTCCTAGGATTACTTCACAATCTCATTTTAATCCATATTTTTTTAAATTAGATTTCAATTGAATAAAATTAGTTGATCGCTTTTAATAAATAATTTCTTTTTATATTCCTATGGTTATTCATTATTATTCTCATGTAATACTACCATTTTTTACCCTTCATTACATAATCTGTTTTAGAAAATGTTTTTACAAAAACACTACCTCGTTTTCTCTTTGGATAAAAATGTATTTTCTTATAAAAACTAGTTTTCTATATTTTTTTTAATTTTTTTTGTAAATTTATCTCATAATTTATTTATTAAATTTAACATTTTTAAATTTTAAAAAAAATTATTAATGTAATAATATTTTTATTTTCTGAACATGAAATTTTTTTGTTTGTTATACAATGTAAACAGTGTGTTCTATATAAAATTTTTGTATGAAAGTGACCACCATAATTTCATTCATTCTTATATTTCATAATTAAAATTAGGATTTTTGAAAAAATGTTTATAATATTTTATTTTTTTTAATAGAAATTAATTTCCAAATTTATTAATGTTTCATATTGTGATTTTCAAATTGAAAAGTGATATTTTCCTCAAAAATGTTTTTATTTACTTTTTTATTCCATCAATTACAAAAAATATATTATTTTTCCATTGGGTATATATGAATTGTTATAATAATTATTCATAATATAGATAGAATAATATTATTTTTACTACATAATGTTTTGATATTATCTTCCTTGAGTCATTATCATTATCCTTAACTACAACATCAGTTATTAAATTTCTTGTGATAATTAATCATTATATTTCTCCAAAATATCCATATTAATTATCATGGATGTTTTTATTTCCTCAATTGATTACTATAATTATGTTTACTAATTAATATGATTAGTATTTTACTATCTTTGGAAATATTGATAAATGAATATTGTTTACTCAATACAGATATTTTTTAAGGCACATTGTTTGAAAATTAAATTGATAATTCAATATATGGGGAATGATATGAACTTATATACATGGGTTGGGACTAGTTAATGATGGACCCAAAATAATTTTTTAGTATCATGGGATGAATTAGTTTTCTATACATAATAAGATTTTTTTTCACCCTATATATATGAAACCATCTTTTGAAATGTCTTGATAGAAAGCGTTCTATGTACCTTGAAATCATAACTTCTGATATATATATGAATTTCTTTCATTGGGAATTAACTTTTTATTATCCATTATATTTTAACTATTAAATACAATATGGATGTATTTTTTCTTAGGTTTATTGAATAAAATGTTTTGTATTGATTGGTATTTACCATTCCATAATTATTCTACCTTGTCATATCATGGAATTCATATTTTTTAAATTGGGGTTTTTTCAGTTATTTCCCTTTCCGTGTTATTTACGAACTTATTCTCCAATTTATTTACTGAATGAAATGTGTATCAAGTTATTTACCATTATATTTTCATTATTTTCATCATTTCATCATTTAATGCAATGTATTTAACAATTTATGATCATTTTAGATAACACATTTTTCTTCTATATTCCAATGATTTCTCCATTATTACAATGAATGTTATGAAAGGATATCTTAAATGGAATTATTTCTTTCAATAATAATTATTTTTTACTTTTTTTATACACATTTATGTATGACTCATGTATATATATAGTGTTACAATACTACTAAATACATAGGTCCTTCGAGATATTTTTCCATATATTTTATGAAAATAAAATCGTATAAGGAACTAGATCCGAGCTACTATGTCTCAGTCACTAAAAATTGTAATTCCCATTTGAATTCATAAAAATAATCCTCTTCCTTTGATAAAATAACTCCCATACATGTATTTATTGAAAAACCTAGGGATTCAATGATTTCTATATAAATATTAATTAAATTTTCATCCCCCTTATATTTGTCTTTATAACTATTTAGAAAGTCGTCTCTTATTAGGATGTGGTCCATAGGTCATTCATTTTTATTTTAAAAGACCTTAAAATATTACCTTTATTTATCATGGTTGAAAATTAGTTTTCCCAAAATAAATTATTGAGAATACCCAAGCTAGAATGAAATTTTATTTTAAGATTAATAATTTATTTTTTATCAAATTCCATATCAAAAATAATAATTTCATGTGGGAATGTGCTTACCAGTAGCAATAATAAAATCATTTGTCCTTCAAAAAAATTTCAAATAGAATTTTCTATATGATTAAAAAATACTATTTAGTGTTTTGGAACTCCGATCCTAATTTTTTTTGAACAATGGTGAAGGATTCATATTGATACTTTTTCTAATATCAAACATATAGTTCAACCCATCCAACTTATACCAAACAGTTCAAAAACAACCAAACAACCTGGATCATTTTTTTGGGATATATCGTATTATGAAGGATGTTACTATATAACCTTTTGAGATTATAAGTGTAAAATTTGTAATATTTACTCTTAAATTAGAAACATTTATTATGATATTTTATATAATAAGGGATGTGAATATTCAATTAATGAAAATTGATATCTATATTTGTCATCCTGACAACCTTATAGGCTTGAAAAAATCAGAATCATGACTGGTCTACGTGAATGTTTGATGTAAGGGGATGGTTACTGAATGTTTCCTCATTATTATAGTCACCCTCTCAGCTTCCTCTATAAAAATATTTTTTTGTTTTGATTATTTATTTTCCAGGCCATCCCCCTGCTATTTTTCAGCATGTAAAGTACCTTAAGACTAAATTTTAATCAATTTTTCTATATTTCATGATTGGTTTAATTCCAATTCCTGTTTTATGGGTTCAATAGAATATTTCATAGGATCATTTTAGGGATATTTTTTTCAATACTCAACATTTTAGATAACTATAATAGTATAAAATTCATTTTAATTCACGTCGGTATTTTATTTATTGGTTCTATAAATCTCCCCATAATCTCAAGACACATCATTTATGACTAACTATCCAACATGAAACTGTGGTTTTTTAACATAATTTATTATTTTAATTATCAAAATGAATATTACTTATATTATCTTCAATCCTAATCAGTAGTCATTGGAACATCCCATTCACATCCTCTTGTGAACTCAATGGCTCATGACATTATTAACGATAAAATTTATGTCTATTGAATGGAATAAAAATAAAATAGAGCTATTAGACTGAAAATTAATTTTTTAATTATAAAAACAAATTAAGGGAAAAGTGAGATCCACAAATTAAAACAAACCACCAGTAAGACATAACTAAAACCACCTAGATATCGACCAGATCTGCCTCCCCTAGCATTAGCCTTGTGACAAAAAACCCCGCTAATGCATGACCACTCAGCTAGCTATCCCACACAAATACAAGCCTAAATTCGATGGCATAGCCATACCCTCTCTACATCCACATCTAAATGGAATGCATATTTGAAGGCTTTATGCTCTAAACCCCATCTAAAGTAGATCCATGAAATTATGGACATAACACCCCAAAAAATCAAATACACATGAAAACAAAACCAGAAGCTGACGGCCAAAAAAAGATCAACCCAAACAACAACTTTACCACATTAACCATTGTAATTGAATACTTATTTAATATTACCTAACTCCTTATCCTTAATCAATTTCAATTAGAAATAATTTACATAGGATTCTAAAGCCTCCATTACCAGATTTTCTATTGTTGAGGCTAGTTGGTCCCATGATAGTATATACTCCTCGGTGTTAATCTTCCCTTTGTTGAAACCCCTGAAAAGAATGAGGTCTTTTTTTCACCGAAGAATATTTCTCCTCATTATGTGTCCCCCTTAAATGCCTACCCATAATTTTGGATGCTTCCTCCTCATAAGCATTATAAAGTAGGACCTCCTCAACCACTTCTTCCTCTGAGATTAACAGTAATTCCAATGTTTTCTCGCCATGTGTTGTATGTACCTACTGGATTGTGTCATCGTTGTATGCCTTTTCGAAGTTTTCCTTCCTTACTGAATGAGTCTGAGGCGAAGTTTGAAAGGAGGAGTAGACCCTCCTCCCATTCCTCCTCTTATTACACATGTTCCCTACCAGACATGATGTTTCACTTGCAGAATGGCGGTGATCTCCATTGCACTCATGCCCGCATCCCCAGTCTATCCATGAAGAATTAGCCAGGCCAGAGCTCAAGACTCCCATGTCAAGCACATCACATTTGTTTATCTTCTGGATTGAGGATTTATACTTGTAATACGAACCCCCTGCCTTACCACCAGTGGTTTTATCAACCACATCTATGGAATGTTTCTGATTCCCCTCCCACAACACACAACCATCCGACTCAAGAAACTCACCAAGACCATTCACTTCTCTGTACTTCACCTAAAAAACCACACTCTAAATCCTAGCCTCATGGAATCCCTTTTGAGCCACCTCATGCTGAGCCAGAAAGTCCTCTATCTTTGTATCCATGAGAGGCCTCATAATAGCCATGTCATGCCTCATCTTGCCCGAACCATTCTCAAGTGTAGTATTACTAGCCATTGATACTGTAGGATTGTTCTCCTCCACTCACCTACATTCGAAGACATCCCCTTATGTCACTTGATCTTCCACCACAGTGAGACTCTGCACCAATAGCTCTCCCTCATCGTGCACCTCAGGTTCCTCCTTTCTCATATTGAACCTCCTCACGGTAGTCTGGGACCCACTATGACAAGCGTCGATCGAATGACCCAGACACATGTAGCTGAATAAAAAATCAGTCCAATATTCATACACCACACACTAATTTCATCGGTACTCTTTTGCAATAGTGATACACACATAATCAAACGTTATATTTGACACATCAAGTTTGACACGGACGCGATGATTGATAGGATAACACAAGACTTATATTCGACTATCTGAACACATATACCTACTACTCATGTTCCAATGAAAACACATAACCGATGGATTCAGAAATTCCAATGGATGATTGGAAAAATTACCCATTTCCCAATCTCTTGAGGGTCGTGACTCATACGCCACTCAAATGACCCCCATTAAAGAAATAATTTAAAGTCGTTGAATCAGTAATGAGTCTTTTCCCATGACATTTTGAAATCATCCTCTGAGGAAAAGTGTATCATCAAGTGTTGATTGTCCAATTACCCACAATATCCCCATCCTTATAGCCCTAAGATTCGAAGATGTGTGAATTGAACAAATACATAGAATTTTTTCGTTGATGATTCCTTGCCCCTATGATGTGCCTCAAAATATTTGAGGATTCTGTGAATTCTGCCAAATATAACTGAAGGATAGGACACCCATCAATCAACTATGGATCTTTTAGACCTAAAAAAATATGATGAAATGGAGGGAGAAGATTTGTATTTGATAAGGTCCTAAAATAATGGGAAGCCCCTTTGGAGGACGACAATGGTCTCCCCTTCAACGGGGCAAGGGTCGATGCACCGGTCGCCATCATTGAAGTAAGGAAGATACCCAACATGTTTTTCTCTCAATGTGACTGCATTCCTTACATAAAAATAGATCTATTAGAACTCTCTTCTATATCAAAGAGAATCTAAGATTATTTTAGATGCCTTGGGAATATTTAATTGAGACCCAGTCTATTCAAGACTGCGTTTTTAGGCCATACATGTCATTATAAGAATTTTTTATGTTGTGGGACAACATAAATTTTTTGGAACGAAGGATTATGAATGTCAATACATCCCACATTCATGATAATTATATTATAGATCTTATTACCAATTTTTAGAATAAACACCATCATATTGTGCTTCGACATGAGAATTTTTTGTGGTTTCCTTCATAATCGTTTTCCATCAAATTAATATTTATATTTAGAAATTATATTACTAATTGATAAAAATATTCTTTAGTGATTCATTATCCTTATTAGTGAAATACCCCCAGATGATTGGTCAAGTATTCTTTAATGATATCGTGTAAGATAATTTAATAGATAATTCATAAGGAATTATGAGGTACATTGATGGTTGGGGAACTATCTACATGTCCATTTTAACATGTCCCTTATATCATAGAAAAATTAAATTTCCTATAGTAAAAACATAGTGATTTTAGACCTAATTTTTGGAATAATCATATTTTGATAGAACATCCTGAAAAAGGCAATGAACTATTTTTCCCATTAATCAAGAATATATTTGTCAAATTTTTGTTACTATACATTTGTGTTAGCTATCAATAAAAATGGAAAAACTATGAATCATAATTCACACTGAAATATTCCTCATGGTTGAATTGTTTACTCTACCCTAGAAATACCTTATGAAATCAGGTGAATAATTATTGGGAATTCAATGGCAACATTATATCATAGATTTATAGGATGGAAAAATCTCATGGTTTATGGATCTATGAATTTGTCTAATATAATTTGGATAACTTGATACTAAATGAACATGAAACCCTCTAACCTTCACATAATCAAATAATGTAATTCCCACTGGTAGAGGGTTCAAAACAATATCCATATTGTTATTTTGATATTTTTGATTAATTTTTTTTAGTATTTTATACAAATGAATTCTTCTTGATTTTCAAGGATCCAATATACTTTTAAAATAAAATTGGTATCAATTCATCTCAGGTTTCATAAAATTAAGGATTTTTATTTCACTTTCTTAAAAATACTAAAAAATTAACATTATTTGTTTTTTTCCTTACATATTTTTTCATTCAATTTATCCCCTATTCTCTTCCCTGAATATAGAGAAATATTTTCGAAAATTGGCCACTTTTAGGAATATGTCCATGAAACTTTCATTCATATATACATTACATAATACTACTATAGGTTTCAGTAGTGATATATCCTTATGGAAGGAAATCTACATATTGTGTGATTAGTGTGAACAAATAAAAAGAGAAAAAATTTAAGAAGGGGAAAAATTGTCTGTAATGGTGGTGAAAAGATTGATTTAAAATGATATGGGAACTAACACATCTAAAAGGTTCAAGGAAATAAGGATCGAAAGGAGATAATGAAAGCTAACAATCATCCTTAACGTTACTGGGGTGAATTAATAAATTGGATAGATTATATATTTAGGTGCTTATTTTCAATTTTTTTCTCTCTCTATCTCAAAGATAATCACAGAAGTATTAGTAAGTGAGGGTCACTTAAAACCTCATTTTTCCTTTTTGTATGTGAAAAGAGACTTCATCTTCTCTACTGAAAACCACTTTACCCCTTGATGAGGCAACCTTTTGACCGATCGTTGAATAGTATACCATCTCCTCAGAATACATGTATAATAAATTTTCTTACTAAATGAAATATATAAAGTTAATATAAATAAATTTCGGTAACTAAATTTTATAAATAACGTGATCAGTTAAAAAGGGTGGAGTCCTATAGATTATAAGACATAATTGAGCTAAAAAGTATTATCCAATCAATAATATTCCCTCTCCGTTGAATAATTTATTCAATTATAACGATAATAATATTCATTATAATAAAAATGCAATTTAAAATTGATTAACAAGAGGAAACTGAAAAAAAATAAAGCACCCACAAGGGATTCCAAAATATTTTTTTTTCATTTCACTATCTTCCTCTACCTTGTATGACATAAATGATTTCATCTTTCATCATATACCCTTTATTTCCTTATTCTCAAAAAAATCCCCATATCTAATTATAACATTAACTATTATTCACACCTTTTATATATTCCCCCCATCCCACTTCTTACTTTTATGATGGAAACTACCCCATAAGTGTCATTCACACACTCACAACTTCATTTTTGAAACAGTCGTTGGGCACCTCATTCATTTTTGTATGGTAGGATGTCCATCTAACAAAAAAATCTATTATCTTCATGAATGAAATATAATAAATTGATATTCTATCATTTTGATAAATGTTGGATATTTGATCTATATACCCATTTTCATCGACGTATGTGATTTAGGAAAATGTATCTTCCCATTTATCTATATGAGGTGGCATAATTGTTTTCTCATAGATTGGAATATTTTCATGTAGGCATTTATTTTTTATAGAGACAATTTTTTTTCATTTGTTTTTATATTCGACATTGTGTCCTTTTGTAATGACCTGTAAAATTCAAGGAAATTTTTTTCATAATTTTCTTTGGGATTTTACAAGAACGCAGTTTCTAACGGCACTTGATTCTGAGGCCCGGTGTGCCCGGAATTTCTATCTGAAGTTTAGCTCGGGTACGTTCAGTGAACGAATGAGCGGGTTTTCCTATATTTTGAACCGTTGCTCGGAATCGAATTCTGAGGGCACCGATGGAACCGCAGCACCGGTAATTTCTTAGGAGCGCCATTTCGAGAGTTGCGTTTACCCGCGAGAAGATGATAAAAATTGTGGAAGTTTAATTTATAATTTAACTATAATTTTTATTTTCTTTAAGTGGTTTAAGGCTTTGGGTGGATGTTTGGTAACTACCCAACTTCCCAAGGGAGGTTATGAGGGTGGTGGGACCCACACAAACCCCACCCCTTCATATTCTTCAACCCCCCTCAACTCCGCATTAATATTTGAAAAATTATGTTATTAATTAAGTGAGTTAGGAGTGGATGTCTGAATTTCAAAAGCCTTGTTGAGTTAATAAAATAACAGAGGCGCCTTTTTTTTATTTGGGGTTTTGTTGCTTGAGAGTTTTGGGGAGAAAATATAAAGGAAGCTAGAAGTTCTTCATCTTCTTTGTCGAAGAAGACGAAGAACGCGAATAATGCATTGAACTCCGTCGAAGAACGCCGAGTCCTTGGAGACCGACAACGCAACGCCGTATACCGCGATAGTTCAACCGTGACGTCTTCTTCCACGGTGTCTCCTTCCGCAACATCTCCTTCCGCGACATTTTTTCCGTGAAAAATCCTCGTTCGAAGAACCTACGTTCAATCTCGCATGAGGTATGGGTTTATTTATTTTATTTTGTTTGTGAATTCTACTTTATCATTCATTGTGGATATACGACCAAATGCTTTCGATTAATGAGAGGGGGCCGGACCGAACAAACATGACCGACCCTCCTCCCTTATCCTTGTTATTGGTTCTAATGTATTGGAACGGGAATGGTGTGGTATCGTCGCACCGCGCGGGATCGTGCGACATGTAATGCGCGGCGCTGCCGCGCCGCGTCGTGAAGTTGAACCAAGTCACAGCGCGGTCGTGCCGCGTTGGAGAAAACCGAAGACGCCGAGGCCGGAGCGGGGCCGCGGCGGAGGGGCGCGGCGCCGTCGCGCCGTGCCAGACGAACCAAAACTGCGGCCGGTTCTGGGCCGCGGCGGAGCAGGGTGACCAGCGACTGGTTCCGGGCTGCCGGTGTCGGAGCAGGGAGGGGACCGGTCGTCGCCGGTCCCATGGTGGAAGAAACCGGCCTGCCGGGGCAGTCCGGCCGGACAGGAGGACAGCCGGGGGTTCAAACCCCCCGTCGGCCAGCTAGCGGCCCCCATTAAAGGGGGGCCGCAGTTACAAAAAGCATTGGGCAGCCCCCTCCCTCCCGCAAAAGTCGAACGGCTCGGCCGTTCGGCCGAGCCCGCTTGTGCCGGGCTGACCCTATTCGGGCCGACCCAAGGGGTCTCGGGCTGGTTCAGTCCGGGCCCGAAACCCCCGTTTTCGGACCCTTTTGGTTCTTTTTCCCATATCTCAGGCTACAGACCTCCGATCTATGTGCCGTCAGCGGTTATGAGATCCTTGGATCGAGACGGGCATTTTGGTATATTTAACTCAAGGTTTCGGAATACTTTGGGTTCGGCCAGGTTGGTTCGTACACGAAACCAACCGGGCCATCCGAGTGGAAACACTCATATCTTAAGTTCCGGACGTCCGATTGACGTGTCGTCAACTTTGTCAGAATCCATTTGTGAGACGGATATTTTTCCTTACTCTGCCCGAGGTTTGGACGCAGGTGGAGTACGGTCGGGTTGGTTTTGCCTTAAAAACCAACCGAGCCCTTGGGACGAAAAAACCAATAACTCTCAGACTGGGCGTCCGATAGACACGCCATCTGCGACATTGAGTTCCTGTTGTTGATACGGAACTTTTCGATACATCAAATCTGAACTATGTGTCAGTTGATGTATCAGCCTCTCGACTCATGGAGCGGACCCTCCCGAATGAGCTTGCTGTGTGCGGGAACCCTAGAGCTGGTTGCATTTGCTGCTGTGATGACGATGAATGTACAGAGATCCTCAGTGGATTCGACGGCGATGACTACAACACTCAGCGATCCTATGTGGATCATTGCTACCGATCCTGTGTGGGTCTGATCCTATGTGGGTCAGTGCTCAGCGGTTCTTTGTGAGCCAGCTCCTACAGATCCTGTGTGGGTCCGATCCTGTGTGGGTCATTGCGGGGGTTAGTTACCTATCGATCATATGTGGGTCAGATCCTCTGTGGTTCATTGCGGGGGTTAGTACCTATCGATCCTTTGTGGGTCTGACGACTTAAATGAATCAGTGACAATATCTGATCATCTCTATCGTCATACGAAGAAGTATACCTATGTGAGCTGAATCCTGTTTTGCTTTCCTATGTGGATTGTGTTGTGCTATCCTATGTGCATTTATGTATTACTTTCCTATGAGGACTGGGTTGTACTTGGGATCGGATGTCGGAGCCGAACGAGAATTGATGACTTAGGTATATGTATGGGATTATACCAATGCAGTGTCGAATGTTACTTCGTGATTGTATCTTTCCTTTGTGGATTATACTTTGTGGATTTAGGGAGACCTTCAGGGGTCTCGGGGTCCCTACTGAGTATCTTATACTCACCCCTTCATGGGCTATTCCCACACTACGTTGTTTTGGTTGCAGACGATGGACAGCGCTGATCGTGGTTGAGGCTTGCGAAACAGAACGGTGCCTGGAGGTGGACCACTAGACGGGACGTACTCGGAGCGGTAGGCTGGACCCGAGGAGAAGAGGAGGCTATATGTACTCACCCTTTAGGTGGGATTTCCAGTGGACAGCTCGACATTGCAGATTTTCTTTATAGTTTTTGTTTTCCCTTTCCTGTTGTACTTTACTTTCAGTTTTGGTTTTTGTACTAGCTCACTTACTTTCCGCACTTACTGTTGTACTCTGTTTTTACTTAGTGTATACTTCTACTTCATTCTTGCTCTGTGGTGTTTGTTTATTTTATAAAGTCAATGCCTTCCCTTTTTATCGGGAATTTATGCCTTGGTGCTAGTCGCCAGCCCCTGGCCTATGGAAGGGGGGCTTGGGGTAGTCACGGCACAGGCCTCGAGGACGGGTCGTGACAAATTGGTATCAGAGGAGTTCGGTTCTACCACAGAACATGGGACTCTAATCTTTTTCTATGTGAAGAAATAGTGTTAAGCATATTGGGTGTGGTTATCAGTCCAGGGATTCCAGTGTTGGTGTGACGGCCGACGTATCCGTACACCAGGACCATGACTTCTGATTTCCGACTTAATGCATGAAAACATTGATTGCGTGTGTGTTTCAAGTTTTCTTTATGATTACTTTATGTCAGCTCACCAGGTATACTGTTCTGACCGTGCGGCATCTGTTACCTTTTCAGGATGGCCCCACGATGGCAGCCGGCTAGGGTTCCGAGAGTTGAGCGTGACGACAGCCCACTGTGCGACGAGGCCTCGGTGCAGGGCCCTTTGTCAGCAGTGGCACTCGTGGTATCTATACCCACCGAGCCACCGATTCTTCCATCCCCAGCCGCTGATGATGCACGTCTCCTTAGTGCACTGCATGAGTTCCAGTGCCAGTGACCGCCCAGGTTCCAAGGGGAGACAGACCCCCAGGCAGCCGAGGACTGGCTAGATGCAGTGGTGAGAGTTTTCAGGTTATTGAGGACACCAGCAGACCTCATGGTGATCCTCGCAGTGAGACTACTGCACGCAGCAGCATGAAAATGGTGGAACATGATGCTCTAGGTACATGATGAGGCATCTCTTCTCTGTATGGACTTTGAGAAACACTTCCGCTCAGAGTTCGTCCCAGCTACCCTCCGTGCGGTGCGCATCCAGGAGCTTCTTCAGCTACAGCATGGCAGCATGACAGTCGCCCAGTACTCGGCGAGATTTACCGATCTCTCGCGCTACTCGACAGACGTGGTACAAGACCCATTCTTCTGGGCCCGAACCTTTGAGAAGGTATTGAGGCACGAGATCAGGTCATCACTGATCTCCCTCATCATTCTGACTCAGACAGTAGTAATGGAGAGATCCCTTTTGATCGAGAGCTTTCTTGCTGAGTCTACACCAGCGCTAAGACCCACCGCAGGACGACACGTAGTAGAGTCTTCTGCAGCAGGCAGTCGACGGATGACTCAGGGGTCCAGGCAAACCAGACCCTCAGGATGATGACCTCAGGACACTGGCTCAGCAGTGCGGGGCACACAGTGCGATGCCAGTCTTTCGAGAGGCAGGCAGTGCTACTCTTGCGGCGGGCAGGGCCACATGGCTCGTGACTACCCGACTCGTCGTGCCGAGGAGCAGCAGACAGTTGAGGGACCACCCATACAGAGGCAAAGGGTCGACCGTGGCGGTCCGCAGGGAGCAGGCGGACGAGGTAGAGGAGCTGGCCGAGCAGCAGGTGGTGGGTGACGCTTTGAGGCTCTACCACCACCACCACTAGGAGGTCCACCCCGACCACAGGGAGCTGGTGGGCAGAGACATGCACAGCTCCAGGCAGCGAAGGCCTACGACCATGGCGCGCCCGAGATGATTCGAGGTACTATCTGTGTCTATTCCACCCTTGCTTTAGTTCTTATAGACACATGGGCGAGTCACTCTTTCATAGCCACTGCGCTTGTTCGGAGCTCAGAGATTCCGACGAAGCCATTGGTTCGATCCTTACGGCTAGAGACTCCTACAGGAGCAGAGTCGACGATTACGGACTAGTGTCGTCAGTGTGATCTTACTCTAGGAGGCGAGAGCTTCGGCTGAGATCTTCATGTAGCGGCGTCGAGTCCTTACGACGTCATCTTGGGCATGGATTGGTTATCTATAGTCCATGCACAGATTGACTGTATTAGGCGCATAGTGCGATGTGTATGCACCGACAGGAGCAGGTTCACCTTCACCGGTGAGAAGGGAGCCTTTGCAACACTGGATGGACTTCCGCATAGGAGAGGACAGCCCATAACTCACCAGTTGGCTAGCCTCATCCTAGGAGCAGTTGACGTGCGGATTCCTGGTTTTCCTGCAGTGGTGGATCAGTATGCGGATGTTTTCCCCGACGACGTTTCAGGGCTACCTCCTCGTAGATAGGTAGACTTTTATATTGACCTGTACCCTAGGACAGCCCCGATATCGACTCCATCATATCGGATGGCCCCTGCCGAGTTTTGAGAGCTGCGGGTACAGTTGGAGGACTTTCAGGGCAAGGGCATCATCCGACCCAGTTTTTCACCCTGGGCTTCCCCGATTTTGTTCGCCCAGAAGGCGGACGAGATCTTGAAACTTTGTGTCGACTATCGTCACCTGAACCAGGTGACAGTGAGGAACAAGTATCCACTACCAAGGAATGATGACCTCTTCTATCAGCTCAAAGGAGCACTGTGGTTCTCGAAGATAGACCTCATGTCAGGCTATCATCAGCACAGATTTCGGGACGATGACGTGCAGAAGACAGCCTTCAGGTGTCAGTATGGCCACTCTGAGTTCTTGGTTATGCCATTAGGCGTAAAAAATGCTCCAGCAGTGTTCATGGCCCTCATGAACAGGATCTTCCAGCCATACCTCTATCGATTTTTCGTGGTCTTCATCAACGACATTTTGATTTACTCGACGACTGAGGAGGAGCACACCTACCAATTGCGGGTTGTACTATACACACTCCGAGAGCACCAGATTTATGGTAATCTCTCTAAGTGTCAGTTCTGGATACGTGAGGTCCACTTCTTGGGACATGTCATCTCTGGGGTGGGAGTTGCAGTGGATCCTGTGATGATCTAAGTAGTGCTAGCTTGGGAGCCACCCAGGAGCATGACGGAGGTGCTGAGTTTCTTGGGACTAGCTGGTTACTATCAGAGATTTGTGCAAGACTTCTCCAGAGTTGCGGCACCACTCTCATCATTGAAAAAGAAGGGGAAACCCTTTATGTGGTCAGAAAGATGTCAGCAGAGCTTCCAGGAGTTGAGACAGAGATTGACCAGCACGCATATCTTGAGGTTACCTGAGGAAGGAGTTGGGTACGTAGTCTACTGCGATGCTTCAGGGACCAGACTTGGATGTGTCCTGATGCAGGAGTGGGCCGTGATCGCCTATGGATCACGTCAATTGAGGCCGGATGAGTAGAACTACGCTACCCACGACCTAGAGTTAGCAGCAGTGGTCTTTGCTCTGATGTCATGGTGACACTACCTGATGAGCGATCACATTACAATATTTTCTAACCATTACAGTCTCAGATACATCTTCTCTCAGAAGGACCTGAATCTGAGACAGCGGCGATGGATTGAGATCCTCCGGGACTATGAATTTGAGATAGTATATACTCCTGGGAAGGGGAACGTGGTAGCTGATGCTCTCAGTAGGAGGACGAGCATTCAACTACTTGAGGAGGCGACAAAGCATCTTGCCTCTTTGCAGATATACTTCATGGATAGAGATGGTGTAGCCTTCCTTCAGTCTCTCACAGTCACTCCTCCACTACTGCAGCGGGTCAGAGAGGCACAACATGGGGACACTGACTGTGAGACGCAGCGTGCACAGATATCCTCAGGACAGGCACCTGATGGTTTCTACTTTGGAGTACAGCACGACGTCCTTTTCAGAGGACATACCTTAGTACCAGTTTCTTTACAGGAGGAGGTGCTGAGATAGTTTCACACTTATCCTTTGGTGGTACATCCTGGAGTGGAAAAGATGTACCGGGATCTCAGACAACAGCACTGGTGGCCGGGCATGAAGAAGGTTGTGGCATAGTTCATTTCTCGATGCCTCACCTGCCAGCAGGTGAAGGCAGAGCAGCAGGTACCAGGAGGCTTGGAACAGCCCTTAGAGGTCCCGGAGTGGAAGTGGGACAAGATATCTATGGACTTCATGACTGGACTTCCACGCACATCCAGAGGTTACAACTCCATTTGGGTGATTGTCGACCGACTCACCATGTAAGCACACTTCTTACCCATCCGAGAGCAGGGCTCAGTGGAGAGCTTGGGTTGACTTTATGTTCAGGACATTGTACATCTTCATGGTGTGCCATCATCTATCGTCTCTGATCGATATTCTCCCGTTACTTCCCGGCTTTGGATGGGGTTGCAGGAGGCGTTCGGGACACAACTACGTCTGAGCACAGCCTTTCACCCTCAGACGGATGGTCAGACGGAGACGACCATTCAGACCCTCGAAGACATGCTCCACGCATGTGTCCTCGACTTTGGTCGTAGCTGGGAGGACCACCTACCCTTGGTGGAGTTTGCGTACAAAAACAGTTACCACTCCACCATCGGGATGGCACAATAAGAGGCGTTGTATGGCCGACCTTGCAGATCTCCTTTGTGCTGGACAGACCCTGGGGAGTCAGCACTTGGGGGGCCAGAGATGGTCCAAGCCACGACAGAGAAGGTCCAGGTCATCCAGGAGCAGATGAGGACAGCTCAGAGTCGGCAGAAGTCTTATGCTTATAGGAGGTGGATGCCACTAGAGTTCGAGGATGGCGACCACGTCTTCTTGCGTGTCTCACCTCGACGTGGATTACATATATTTGGCTGATGTGGAAAGTTGTCTCTACACTTCATCGGACCATTCCAGGTCCTCAGTAGGATTGGCGAGGTGACTTATCGCCTGAATCTACCACCTCAGTTGCACCGGGTGCACGACGTCTTCCACGTATCTCAACTGAGGAGTTACGTGCATGACCCGACGCATATCATTGACCATGGAGAGCTTGACGTTGATGATGGGGTGACTTTTGCGGAGGTTCCAGTGGAGATCGAGGATCGATAGGAGCGGGTCCTACATGGACGGTCGATTCCTCTAGTGTGCATCAGATGGCAACACGGGAACCTCCAGGTATGTCCTTGGGAGCGGGAGGCTCAGATACGTGCTCAGTACCCACATTTGTTTCCCTAGATTATGATGTATCTTTACCGGGACGTAAAGCCCTGAGGTGGGAATAATGTAAAGACCCGTAAAATTCAAAGAAATATTTTTCTTAATTTTCTTTGATATTTTACAAGAACGTAGTTTCTGACGGGACTTGATTCCGAGGCCTGGTGTGCCCAGAATTTCTATCTGAAGTTTAGCTCGGGTACGTTCAGTGGATGAAGGATTGGGTTTTCCTATCTTTTGAATCGGTGCTTGGAATCGAATTCCGAGGGCACCAATAAAACTGCAGCACAAGTAATTGCTTAGGAGGACCATTTCCAGAGTTGCGTTTACCCGAGAGAAGATGATAAAAAATGTGGAAGTTTATTTTATAATTTTGCTACAATTTTTATTTTCTTTAAGTGGTTTAAGGATTTGGGTGGAAGTTGGGTAACTACCCAACTTCCCAAGGCAGGTTATGCGGGTTGTGGGGCCCACACGAACCCCACCCCTTCAAATTATTCAACCACCCTCAACTAACCATTAATATTTGAAAACTTATGTTATTAATTAAGTGAGTTAAGAGTGGATGTTTGAATTTATAAAGCTTTGTTGAGTTAATAAAATAAGGGAGGTGCCTTTTTTATTTGGGGTTTTGATGCTGGGGAAGTTTGGGGTGAAAAGCTAAAGGAAGCTAGAAGTTCTTCATCTTCTTTGTCGAAGAACACAATGAACGCGAAGAACGCATCGAACTCCGTTAAAGAACGCCGAGTCCTCGGAGACCGACTGTGCGACGCCGTATACCGCGACGATTCTTCTGCGACATCTTCTTCTCTGACGTCTTCTTCCGCAACATCTCCTTCCATGACATATTTTTCTGTGACAAATCCTCGTTCGACGAACCTACGTTCAAGCTCGCACGAGGTAGGGGTTTATTTATTTTATTTCTTTCGTGAATTCTACTTTTTCATTCTTTGTGGATATACGACCAAAAGCTTTCGATTAACGAGAGGGGGCCAGACCGCACAAACATAGCCGACCCTCCTCTCTTATCCTTGTTATTATTTCTAATGTGTTGGAACGGGAATGGTGCGGTGTGGTCGCACCGCGCGGGACCATGTGTCAATTAATGTGTGGCGCCGTCGCGCCACGCCGTGAAGTTGAACCAAGTCGCGCCACCGTCACACCGCGTTGGAGAAAACCGAAGGCACCGCGGCTGGAGCGGGACCACAAAGGAGGGGCGCGGCACCGTCACGCCATTCCAGACGAACCAAAACCGCGGCCGTTTCCAGGCCATGGAAGAGCAGGGTGACCGGCGGCCCGTTCCGGGCTGCTGGTGAAAAGAGCAGGGAAGGACCGGTCGTCGGCGGTCCCGTGCTTGCAGAAACTGGCTGGCCGGGGCGGGCCGGCCGGACCAGAGGACAGCAGGGGGTTCAAACCCCTGACCGGCCAGCTAGAGGGCCCCATTTAAGGTGGGCCATGGTTACAAAATGCGGGGGCATCGCCCCCACCCCCCCCCCCCCCCCCCCAAAGACGAACGGCTCGGCCGTTCGGCCGAGCAAGCTGGCGCCGTGCGCCAGTGCACCGGGCCGCCAGGCCGGGCGCCGAGCCAGGCCGCACCACACCCGGTTGGGCCAGGTTGTGCCCCATAGGGCCGACCTGGTTCGGGCCGACCCAAGGGGTCTCGGGCCGGGTCGGTCCGGGCCCGAAACCCCCATTTTCAGACCCTTTTGGTTTATTTGACAATATCTCGGGCTACGGACCTCCGATCGATGCGCCGTTAGTGGAGATGCGATCCTTGGATCAAGACTGTCGTTTTGGTATATCTTACTCAAGGTTTCAGAATACTTTGGGTTCGGCCACGTTGGTTCGTACACGAAACCAACCGGGCCCTCGGAACGGAAACGCTCATATCTTAAGCTCCAGACGTCCGATTGACGTGCTGTCGAATTTTTCAGAATCCTCGTAGTGAGAAAGATCTTTTGGCTTACTCCGCCTGAGGTTTGGATGTAGGTGGAGTACGATCGGGTTATTTTTTCCTTAAAAACCAACCGGGCCCCTGGGACGAAAAAGCCGATAACTCTCAGACCGGGCGTCCGATAGACGCGACGTCTGCGAAGTTGAGTTGCTGTTGACGATACAGAACTTTTGGATACATCAACTCTCAACTATGTGTCAGTTGATGTATCAGCCTATCGACTTGTGGAGAGGACCCTCCCGAACGAGCTTGCTGTGTGCGGGAACCCTAGAGCTGGCTGTGTTTGCTACTATGACGACGACGACTGTACATAGATCCTTAGTGGATTCGACTGTGACGACTACAGCACTCAGCGATCCTATTTGTATCAGTTCTACCGATCCTATGTGGGTCCGATCCTATGTGGGTCAGCGCTCAGCAGTTCTGTGTGAGCCTGCGCCTACAGATCTTGTGTGGGTCCGATCCTATGTGGGTCATTGCAGGGGTTATTTACCTATCGATCCTTTGTGGGTCAGATGCTATGTGGTTCATTGTAGGGGTTAGTACATATCAATCATTTGTGGGTCTAATGGCTTAGATGAATCAGTGGAAATATCTGAAAATCTCGATCGCCATACGAAGAAGTACACCTGTGTGAGATGAATCCTGTTTTTCTATCCTATGTGGATTGTGTTGTGCTATCCATTGTGGATTTGTGTTTTTCTTTCCTGTGTGGACTGGGTTGTACTTGGGCTCGGATGTTGGAGCCGAACGAGAATTGATGACTTAAGTATATGTATGGGAATATACCTAAGCAGTGTTGGATGTTACTTTGTGATTGTATCTTTCCTTTGTGGAATGTCCTTTGTGGATTTAGGGAGACCTTCAGGGGTCTCGAGGTCCCTACTGAGTAGCTTATACTCACCCCTGCACGGGCTATGGCTGCACTACGCTGTGTTGGTTGCAGACGATGGACATCGCATATCGTGGTTGAGGCATACAGAACAGGACGGTGCCTGGAGGTGGACCACTGGATGGGACGTACTCGGAGCTGTCGGCTGGACCTGAAGAGCATAGGTGGATATCTGTACTCACCCTTCAGGTGGGATTTCTAGTGGACAGCTCAGCGTTGCAGCTTTTCATTACAGTTGTTGTTTTCCCTTTCCAGTTGTACTTTACTTTCAGTTTGGGTTTGTATACTGGCCCACTTACTTTCCACACTTACTGTTGTACTCTGTTTTTACTTAGTGTATACTTCTACTGTTTTCTTGCTCTGTGGTGTTTGTTTACTTTACAAAGGCAATGCCTTCCCTTTTTATCAGGAATTTATGCCTTGGTGTTAGTTGCCAGCCCCTGGCCTATGGAAGGCGGGCTTGGGGTAGTCACAGCACGAGCCCTGAGGACGGGTCGTGACACCTTTTATGTGGGAGTTTCTCATTTTTTTCCATTTCCTTTCATAGAAAATTATTACTTACCAGAAAAGTTTATATTAGAAAATTCGGTCTATGTATCATAAGATCGACATAAGAGTTTGAGCTTAATGTAGTAAATTAAATCCACGTGCCCTTTTAAATCATAGTAAATTTTCTTAACGTACATGATTCCCAGCATCATAGAATTAACCAAGTAATTTATTTGAACCTTATTTTCCAATTATATTATTAAATTCAAATCATTTCATACTGGTGGAGAAAAAAACATGAATGATATCTACTCAGTCAGATACATTACATTCGTCTATAAGGCTTGAAACCTCAATGATAATCCATTTAAATTGTATACATAATCCATCAACAATGGGATCTTATAAAAACTGGATGAGTGGAATAAATCAAAAATATAATATGATGGATCTTTGGTATCTTAGTTCATCTTTGAACTCATTTGAGGGTATCCCATAGTGGTGTTCGCGCTGCAGCTCATTTTAAATAGGGATCACAGTGGGAGAAAAGGTTCCGCCAACTTCAAAACATTTATTCCATTTCACAATTAGGATTGGGAATGTGAATTTGTATGTCTAGAACAACATTATGTGGTAGAATTAGAATCCATCTTAAGAAAATTTTTCAATGGAGAATTCAACTTTAGAATAATCCTGAATAATGGCCAATATAAAGAAAATCCCAAACACGGATCTTAAGACATGAATGTTTTGTAATTCAATCATTCATTACATGTATATATATTATAATGATCAAAAAAATTGTACTTCTTTTATAAATGGATCCTGTCCCTCCTAATAAATTAATATTATGTGTTACAAAAAGATCAAACCTAATTACAACGAACCAAAATTGTAGTTTCAAGAATGATATAATTATTATAACAAATTACGGTATATTGAATTATGATAATTTTAGTTAAATTATATGATTAAAAGACCCCCTTTTAAAATTAAATAATAAAATTAATTTTTTTTTGTAATAAATTTCACTATGCAGTTTCACTATTAATTTTCTTTCTGTTATTATTTTTTAAAAATATGTTTTAAATATTTTACAAGATAAATTTCTCAAACATAGAGAATTATTATGGTTAAATAAACATAATTTTTGAATTCCAAATGTCTAAATTAACCAAGGCTGAAATTTTAGATGTTTTCTAAGATGTTTCAATTTAATGAATAGTACCTGATGAATAAAATTTTTATGAATATTAAAAAAATATTTTATTATAAAATAATTTTTTCGGTGAAATTATTTTCAAAAATATGGCAAACATACTTATAATCAGTGTAAAAAAACGTGGTTCAATAAGATCAAAATAATTTTGGTTAAAAGTAACATTACACTTTGGAATAATAATTACACCCTTATGAGTAGTCATTAATAATAATTCATCTACAAAAATTGAATCGTCACCCATGAATGTATAAATACAATTTAGACATCTTAAAGGTGAAAAATGATCATTTTATAAATTTTTTGTATTTTCTGTATCTCATAAATTTTTTTTATTTTAAATTTTATAATTAAATTAATAATATAAAATGTAAATTTATTTTATTAAAATTTTATCATAAATTGTTATATTATTTTTCTATGGTTATAAGAGGGACCATAATTACTTTCTCAAGGTGTTAAAAACAAGTTATAGTTTTAAAGTTGTTATTTTGAATAAATTATGATTATATATATATATAATGAAATTAAAAATATTTTTATATTTATTATTATAAAATGGAGTTCATATTTGAATTTAGAGCTTAGATATTAGGTTAGGCTGAATAAATGATATTTTTATAAAATGTTTTATTTTTTAGTGAATAATACAAATAGATTAATAAGTTTTCGTGTTTTTAATGACCTCATTAATAATGAAATCATTATGTAATAATTTTTATTGCATTTTTCATAGTAGGATATGTTATGAGGTGTACCATGTGTCAATAACCTAGTAAAATACAATGGGAAACCAATAGTTTAGAAAAAACTACCGATGAGGTGTCCCTTGGAAATATATAAAATATTTCCTCGCTTTTGCTATATATACAAACCCACTCCTTCATTAATTTCATTCAAATTTGACCATCAAAGAAGATATGGTCTTTTTACCTCCCATAGAGTCCTTCTAAGGTTCCCTCAATCCCTAATGTCCCAACCTTCATTCTTTTGAAGTTATTATTCAAGATAAGGGAGCCCTTTACCCTCCTCTTTTAAGGAATGACTTCTTTCATGTTATGTCGTCTAGTTTCTATCTTTTATGGTAGGTTATTCTATTTCCATATCTATTTACATTTATTCTCGATTTTTTAAAGACGCTTTATGATTCTATCATCTTATTTTTCAAAATTTTAAACGTTGTCGTTAGACTGCTGAATTTTTCATTAAAGAAATCACATATTGTATTTTCATTCAAGTTTTCTTTTCATGTGGTATGTCATACAAATATCCATAACATGATCTTATGTAAATTTTATTAGTACCCTATGGAATATTATGAGTTATTTATGAGTGGGGGTACCTAGTCCCAACTGTTTTTAATGTTTTCTAAAACCAGGTTATATAGCTGTTATGTCGCAGAAATTTAGTCTCAAAATCATTATCTATTTCCAAAGAAATTCGATTATTTTTTTTATAAAAACACAAAAAACCATTTCATTTCAATGGGTATTTATCAGGACATAAAATTGATATTTTTTATTCCGTAATTGACATACAGATAACCCTCACATCATTTCTATGGGGTTGAAATGACACAATGATTTTATTTTTATGCACTTTTTAAATGTCATGATTTTGACATAAAACCGATTTCTTTTATTATGATTTGGTTATGTATGAAAAGATTGATTATGATCTATGTGGAACACATAAAAATAATACATTTAGGGTTCCCCATAATAGAACTCCATTTGTAAAGAGCCAAAATTTTTAAATAATTTTTTTAATATCTTTGAATTTTACGAGACTGTAGCTTTTGATGGCACAAGATTGCGAGCCCCGATGTGCCCAGAATCAATTTCTGAATTTTAGTTTTGGTATGTTCAGTAAACAAACGAGCGGGTTTTTCTGTCTTTTGAACCGGTGCTCAGAATTGAAATCTGAGGGCACCGATTAACTCACAGTGCCAGAAATTTCTTAAGGGGTCGTTTACAGCAGTTGTGTTTGAAGCGGGTTGAGAAATAATAATTAGGGAATTAGTTTAAAATAAATAAAATTGTTAGAAAAAATTTATTTTATAACATGGGAATTTAACCCCTCCCCTGGGAAGTTGTTGGTGGGGCCCACAACCATCCAAATTCCAATGTGTGGATATTTGAAAGGCGGGGTAAACTCTAGCCACATCCTTTCACCTTCCCCTAAACTATTTAATCCCCCTTCCTTAATTTTTAATCTCCTCATAAATTGTGTAAACTCTTCCTCTCCCTCTCCCCCTCTTTGTTATTTTCCAACACATGTTAATCAATACAATCAAACTCTACAACTATTTAAATAAGGGATTTGAATTTTGAATGCTTGGCATGTTTAATTAAAATAAGGGTGAGCCTTATTTTAATATTGTTAGAACATATTTTGTTGGGGGAAATATTTGAGAGAGAGATATTTTGAATGAAGAAGAAAGTTTCTCCTTTGTTGAAGAACATCAACCTTCATATGAAGAACGACACTCTCTTCTGATGAAGAACGACCCTCTCTTCCGCAAAGAATGACGACGCGCCTTCTTTTCTCTCCTCGACGACAAGAGAGGAGACACCAATTCATCTTCAGGTGCACTCCTATGATGATGGAAATGACACCGTCATCCACGATGCCTGTCAATGGTGAACCATATTTGAGGTAGGGGTTAAGAACCATTTCTGTTTGAATAAAAATTATGCCTTGTTTTTCAATAATTTTAAATCCTTGTACCTCATCTTTTAATTGTGGTACATGGTTTTCCGAATGATATCATCTAACGCAGAGGGCACAGGCCGAAAAAACATGGCCTGATTGCCCTCCAATGGTACTTGAATGGTTGTAGATGACAGTGGTGCAACAGATCGACCAGTGGAGACTACCGCAGATGAAACTGGCAGCGATTTTTTCACCGGGTCGCCGGAGTTGTGCGAAGAATGGGGCTATGACCACCACGGGCCGCGACAATGACAAAGGGTCGTGGTGACATCACACCATGCTAGAGGAGGTGGAGGGTCACGACCATGCGGGCCGCGGCTGTCGGAGGAAAGCGTGGAGACATCGCGCCGCGCGGTAGAATGGTCGTGGCCATGCGTGTCGCGTCGGTCAGAGATGGTGCGGCGCTGTAGCGTCGTGCTAGAACGGATGACGCGACTGTATCGTGGTGGTTAGGCAGCAGGGCAGCCAGCTGAGCCGGCCGCAGGTGAGGGGGCACAAGGGCCGAACCCGGAGGGTTCCATGGACAAATGATCCAGCGCTTTCTGGTTCTGTTACGATAGACAAGGGGGCCAAAACCACCCCTTGATTGATTATGGTGGGCCCTAGAGCGCATCGATGCTGCCAGGTCAGCATGACCTGGTGGGATTCACCTCCCTAGCCACGAGGCAGGGCCACTGCATCACGCGGACCAGGTTTCCACACCGATTAGGCCAGGCCACGCTCCACCAGGTCAGGCCACGCCCCGCTGGGCCGGTCTCTGACCCGGGTTGGGTCGACCCGGTTCGGGCCGACCCAGGGAGGGTTGGGTCGGGTCCGTCCAGGCCCATACCCCCTTTTTTGGACCAGATTCTTTTAAATGCTGATAACATGAGATATGGACCTTCGATCGACGCACTGTCAGCTACGTTGGATTCCATAGATCGAGAAGCTCATTTTAGTATATTTCACTTAATTTTTCAGTGATGTTTGGGTATGTCCTGGTTTGTTCGAACCTGAAGCCAACCAGGCCCTCGGAGCGGAAACGCTTATAACATAAGGACCAAACATCTGATTGACGTGCTGTCAAATAAATTGGTTTCCTTCTGATGAGATAGTTCTTTTGAAATAATCAACTCGAGGTTTGTATGCAATTGGAGTATGGTCAGGTTGGTTTTAGCCTAAAAACCAACCGGGACACTGGAACGGAAAATCCAATAACTCACAGACCAAACGTCCATTTGACGAACCGTCAGTGACGTTGTTAATATCATTGAGAAATGGTTCTTTTGAGTATACCCCATGGGATTTTGGGGTACAACTGAGATACAGTCGGGTTGGTTCGTACACAAAACCAACCGGGCCCCTTAGATAAAAGGGCTAATAACTCACATATCGGGCGTCCGATTGACGCTCCGTCTGTTGCATTGATACCCCTATGATGAGGCGGTCCCATGAGATACTTCCACGTGATATATAGTGATACATTGACGTATCGACATGTAGCTTGTTGAGCGGATTCTACCGAAGACGATCGTACGGAGTACGAAGACCTTATAGCTGGCTGAGACCTGATGACTGCTTGTCTGATTCGATTCAGAGTGACTTGAATAGCCTAATGTGGAGAAATAATGTGTTGGGGTGGTATACCCATGGGGGATAAGCACTAATATGATAGGACACCAAACCCACGGTACTCGACATAAGGAGTACCTCATTAGGCTATGTGGGGGTACACATGGTTGTAGCAGCAGACCCATGGAGGGGAATCGCTATTGTGTTAGGGCGACAGACCCGCGGTACTCGATAGAGGAAAAGTACCTCAGCAGTTTATGGTTAGTGAGTGACACCTCAGAGTCGTGACATTACTGCTGTTCTCATCATAGTAGGAGTTCTCCAGCAGTAGTGTTTTCGACCTCATGAATAAAATCTTGGTTTGAGCTAAGTCAATGACCATTGTGTTTTTCTCATGATTGAGATGGGTTAAATGATAACATACATATATGTATGGGAATATACCTAGTTAAAGGTTATCTATTGAGATTCTAATTTCTGGTTTATCCTTGTTAGATTTCAGTGAGACCTTGAGGGTCTTGGGGTCCCTACTGAGAATCATTATACTCACCCCTGCACGGGCTATGCCCGAACCTCATTGTGTTGGATGCAGATGATGGACAATGCTGACCGAGGTAGAGTGTACGAGTACTGGATGGTACACAAAGGTGGACACTCAGTGTGACAGCGCACGGAGAGGACTGATAGTCCTAGAGTGCTGAAGAAGACATATGTACCTACCCATCAGTTAGGAACCAGGAGGATGATATAGGAGCTATATCACCTTTCAGTTGTTGTCTTTTAAGTTGTACTTTTCTTTCAGTTTTAGTTATACCTTTCTGTTGGGCTTGTATTTCTGGCCCCTTTGTACTTCCATCACTTTTATTATACTGCTTTACTTAGTTTTTTCTTCCACATGTACACTAGTTGTGTTTTTTCACGTTTCATAAAGGCAATGCCTTCCCTTTTTATCAGGATTTACACCATTGGTGCTAGTCGCTAGGCCCTGGACTATGGAAGGAGGCCTTGTTGTACAAACGACACGGGCCTGAGGACGAGTCATGACAAATTGATATCATAGGATTTGGTTCCACCGTAGGACATAGGACTCTGATAATTTCTTTCTGTGAAGAAATTATGTTAAGGGTACTATGTTTGGATATAAGTTCAGAGAGTCCAGTGTTGGTGTGGGTTGCTGACGTATCAATACACCAGGACCCCGACTATTGATTTCTGAATCAGTGCACGAAATCACAGATTGCGTGTGTGTTTTCAAAAGTTTCTTTTAAATCATCTCAAACCAGGTTAGCTCACCAGGTATAGTCTTTTAACCGTGTCACAACTATTTATTTCAGGATGTCTTCAACCAGTCAGTCAGCGTGGGTACCAAGTGGAGAACGTGATGATAGACCACCGAGCAGCGAGGCCTCAATACAGGGCCCTCTCCCAATTTACACACCAGCCGAGAGTGCAAGCCGCTTGAGCGCATTGCATGAGTTCCAGTTATAGAGTCCTCCAAGGTTTCGAGGCGAGTCGGATTTTCAGATGGTTGGGCACTAGTTAGAGTTTTTAGCACGTGCATTCCTCACAGTTGGGACACCCGCTGACTTGATGGTCTACCTGGCTGTTAGTCACTTTCAGGGAGTAACTGAGAGGTGGTGGAGCCAGATGCTCCAGTTTTGCAATGAGACGACCTTCACCTTGGGAAAATTAGAGGATTTTTTCAAGGTGGAGTTTATATCAGCAACTCAACACTCTGAGCATGCTCAGGAGCTGCTACCCTTGATGAAGGGTTTTCCGAGTGTAGTGGAGTCTCATGCTGCCTGATGTAGACAAATGACATAGAATTCCAAGAGGACCCGGCAAACAGGTGGTCAACCTCGGGATACAAGTTCATTTGTGCGAGGAAAATGAAATAGATCTCGCTATATAAGGAGCAAGAAGTGCTATACATAAGGAATGAAGGGTCACTTGGCTCGAGACTGCCCGACCTATCCAGTAGATGAGCAACAGTAGTGGAGGAACCTACTAGACCGAGTCAGAGGAGCAGGTCATACAACCGGTGGTGTATGACGCTTTGAGGTGTCGCCACCACCACCACCAGGAAGTCCACCCCGACTACAGGGAACAAGTGGATATGGGAGAGCACAGCTTCAGGCAGCTGAATAATACGACTATGGAGCTCAAGAATCAGGTGGATAGGATCGAGACAACTTCCAGGCATGAAGGCCTTTGTTCATGGTGCTTATAGCTTATGTGTTGTGGTTTTTGTGTTTTATTTGGGTATTTGTACTTCGAGCTGCAGAAATAAAAGACACTTATGTTTCTGACGTTTAATTTCCTATCCTTTTTGAATGGTTGATACTAAGATGTTCCAGCTAAAACTGTTGAATTGAACCTCACTTGTGAGATTTCTACTGGAGGAGAACCTGTAACCACACACTGACGCCGACAGTGTGACTAAACCCTTGGAGGCGAGAGTAACAGTTGGATATCCTGGTAGTAGCATCTAGGCCTTACGACATCATTCATGACATGAATTGTACCGTTCATGTTAGGATTGACTGTATTAGTAGAAGAACATTGTCCATCCAGGGGATGAGACCAGATTACTCTTTTCAGTATAGGAGAAATCGAAGCCGCTCTTGTAGAATATAGACGAAGAAGGGTGGATATGAGTTCTAACAATTGGCTAGTCTGACCTTTTTTCATTGAGCGAACAATTTATGATTTATTCTAATCTCAACAGTCTCAGGTGTACCTTCTCTCAAAATGACCTGATCCTGAGATAGCAACAATGGCATGAGTTCCTCCATGACTATGACTTCGAGATATTCTATACTCCTGGGATGGGGAACATTGTAGAATATGATCATAGTAGGATATCGACCATTCATCTATTAGGAGAGGTGAGACAGTAGCTGGCAGCGTTTCAAATATCCTTTGTGGATAGTGATGGAGACATCACGGGTAGAACCAGAGATAGTTTAGGTTATTATGGAGAAGGTGTAGATCATCCAGGAGTGGATGAAGACTGCATAGAGATGACAAAAGACCTATTTTGATAGGAGACGAAGATCACTGGATTTTGAGGGTGGCAACCAAATTTTCTTATGGGTATCACCGTGATGAGGTCTACGGATTTTTGGAAGGGGCAGCAAGTTATCTCCACAATTCATCGAAACTTTCCATGTCCTCAGCAGAGTAGGCAAGGTGGCCTACCGTCAGGCCCTTCCACCTCAATTGCACCGGGTGCTCAATGTTATCCACATATCTCAGCTGAGGAGATATGTTCCTGACACATCACAAATCATTGACCATGGTGAGTTGGACATCAATGACGGGGTGAATTTCACGGGGTTCCAGTAGTGGTTGAGGATTGACATGAGAGGGTCCCACGGGGGCGATTGATTCTTCTTGTGCGCTTTTTCTGGAAGCACGAGGACCTTCAGGAGAGAACATGGGAGCGGGAGGCTCAGATGCATGCTTGGTACCCCTTTCGATTCCCTAGCGTGTGGTGTAGCTTTATATGGACGTAAAGGCCTGGGGTGGGAGTAATGTAAAGACCTAGAAATTTCAAGGAATTTTTTTAAATACCTTGGAATTTTATAAGACTGTGGCTTCTAACGACACTTGATTTCGAGGCCTGGTGTGCCCGGAATCAATTTCTGAAGATTTTCTCGGGTACGTTCAGTAAAAAATGAAAGAGTTCTTCTATCTTTTGAACTGGTGCTCGAAATTAAAATCTGATGGCACCGATGAACTCGTAGCACCGATAATTGCTTAAGGGGACCTTTACCGAAGTTTCATTTTAAGAGGGATGAGAATTAATAATTGGGGAATTAGTTTAATGTAAATAAAAGTAGTATAAAAAATTTATTTTATAACTTTGGAAGTTAATCGCTCCCATGGGAAGTTGTTGGTGGGGCCCACAACCATCCAACATCCCATGTGTGGATATTTGAAACGTAGGGCCCACTTGATCCCCAACCATTCACATTCCCCTAAACTACTTAAACCCCCCTTCTTTAATTTGTAAACTCCTCATAAGTTGTGTAAACTCTTCCTCTCCCTCACTCCCTCTTTATTATTTTCCAACACATGTTAATCAATGCAATCAAAATCATCAATTATTTAATTAAGGGATTTGAATTTGGAAGGCTTGGAAAGTTTAATTAAAACAAGGTGTAGCCTTATATTAATTTGGATGGCACATGTTGTGATGGGGGAAATATTTGATAGAGAGATCTTGTCAAATATGAAGAGAGTTTCTCCTTTGTTGAAGAACATCAACCATCCGACGAAGAACAACACTCTCTTTCAACGAAGAATGACACTCTATTCCGCAAAGAACGACGACACACCTTATTTTATCTTATCCACGACAAGAGATGAGATGCCAATTCTTCTTCGGGTGAACTCCTACGATGATGGAAACGACAACTTCATCCACAATGCTTTTCAACCGCAAATCATATTCGAGGTAGGGGGTTAAGGAAAATTTTTGATTGAATAAAAATTCTTCCTCGTTCTTGAATAATTTTAAATCATCTTACCTCATCTTTTAATTGTGGTACATGGTTTGTCGTATGTTATCATCTAACGTGGAGGGCGTGGGCCGAACAAATACGGCCCGACGTATGACAACCCTACTTTTTATTACAACTTAAACATGATTTATTACATAAAGCTTAACTTGATACATCAATGAAGATCGAGAGGTTTAGTATCTTTGAGGATTAGGGTCATTACATAAAAACTTAAAACATGAAATACAACATCTTTATTCAAAACTTCCTTTACATGACCACTACATTTCCTCTTACTTAGCATTGCATGGGATAACCTGAGGACATGCATAAGAAAAGGGTGAGCTATAAAGCCCAGTAAGGGAGTACACATGGAATAACATGAGGAGTACAATACATGTTAGAAAATAGGCATATCAACGGAGCATAAAAGAAACATGAACATAAAGGCATGATAAAGCATGATAATCATAACATGGAAATGTGGCAACAACACTTAACATTATATTAGTATGAGCCAAGGCTCATTGCACATGGAGCATGAGTAAACCCTCATTGCACATGAAGCACGATTAAACCCTCGTTTCACATGAATTCGCATGAGTCAACACTCATTGCACATGACGTATCATTATACTATACTTTACCCAATGCATTTGAGCGCTATAAGGGTGTACCCTTCTTAAACATTTCATTTCATGCATAAGTGTGCCACATGGATCATAAAACATGGATTCATAAAACATAATCATTTATTCCATGATAAAGGAATGTGGAATTCATACATGAATCATTACAATTAATAAGTAAACGTGCATAAAGGTGAATACCCTTGATGGATAAATGGGCATGGTATTCACTAAACAATGACACTGGCTTAGAAAATCGGGGCGATTTCGGGAGCGTACGGCGTGACATAAGAATTCATAAAAAAGGTTGATGAGATAGAAAGGGGTTCCTCATCATATTTATATGTAATGGACAGTAAGAATGTCATATAGATACATTCCCCAACAATTGAAAAGGAATTTAGATTCATGATACAAAAGTATTGCTTTAATGTAAAGGGAGAGAGAGAAGTTTTTTTCTGAATTTCGGCATAGTAACGGGAGTACATGGGAGGCATTTAATGAGAGAGAAATGGGTCTCACATCATTCAAACAATAAGAGGGCAGTATGGGGGATGTGTGAAACCATACCCCAACATTCATAATTGAAATTAAAAAGGGCAATAAAACTTAAAGAAAATTGACAAAAATGAGAAAGGAAGAAAAAACCCTTACTTTGAAGTGTGCTTCCAATGGCTAGAGAGAGGCTTGAGAGAGGCTTCTTGGGTGCTTGGGTGGGTTTATATAGGAAAGGTGAGATAATTCTTTATTATTTGGGTTTGGGAACCCTTATATTAATCTATTCCAAACCACAAACCATCCCATGGTTTTTTCCCATGGTTTCTAGAAAAGGAAAGAGGAAAACAATATTTTATATGGCCCAAGTCCGATCTTATTAAAATATTAGGGTTGTTTATGTGAAGGTGAGTCACACTCCCATGGAAATTAATTTTAAAAGGCATGTGTTGAATATGTATTGAGGGGTTCATTAATGCTTTGAAAAGTAAGTAAAACAAACCCAAAACATCATTATTTTAATGATTAAACATATATTGGCCGAACTTAAGGATTATGGTACTTTATTACATCACCATTCGGTAATTATGATGTCATAAAACACATTATATATTTAAAAGGTATTTAATTTTTACCCAAAATTTTGACTGTCTCAGAAAATTATGAAAAATTTACCGTTGGATAATTTCGACGTCCTGATTCCAAAAATAAAATTTATTTTATCTAAATAATTTTCTAAAAATGTGAATTTTTACTTTTAAAATAAAAACTGACATTTATCGAAAATTCACGGGTTTTAACAGAAATGGCATTCAAACCTTAATAAAAAATTTAATTGCATTCATAAAGTTATAAGATCATTTATATTTAGTAAAAATTAATTTAATAATAACAATATTATATTATTAAAATATTATTTAATTCAAAAAATCCCTTATTTTAATAAAATATATTTCTTAATTAAATAATAACTAAAAACACCATTTGTACTTTAAAAACTATTTACAATGTATCAAAAATGACTATAAATTATATTAATTATTATATACAAAAAAATAATGTACATGAACATAGTACTACTTGATTGTTACATAACCCCTTAAAACAGCCTCATAAGACCTACGGGTATGGTGATCGATGGTGACATACTCTTGGGGTGGCTCGGATAACATCGCACGAGTGGTAATCTCTATCAACTTCCACTTTTCTCGTAAACGGTCATGTTCGAGCTTGACATGGTGAAGCTCAGCTTGGGCTTGGTCAAGGGAAAAGCCCAAGGATGCCACCTCTTTTCCGAGCTCTAACAAATGGGCTTCGTATGGGGAAATTCTACTAGATGAGGCCATCACTTCCTTTTTCTGAGTAAAATTGGGTTCGTTAAAGCCTTATATTTATACTAATCGTGTGATAACTGTTCAACGGCTATAAAAGTAACGGTCAGAACTCTTATCATAAAACCAAAGAAGTTGACATCTTATAAAATTATTTTTTTTATAAAGAGACATTTAACTGGATCAAGAGGGATTTTCCATTAATGAAACATTGGGTCATTACAATATTCCCCCCTTAAGAAATTTCTCCATCGAAATTTTCCTTTTCCCACACTAAAACAGATCTGGGTAACTCAGCTTGACCATGTCCTCTGATTCCCAAGTTGCTTCTTCAAACTTTTAGTTTCTCCATAACCCCTTGACGAGGGGCATTGTCTTATTTCGTAGAACTTTTTCTCTACTATCTAATATCTTCACTGGTTTCTCCTCATAAGAAAGATCATCTTCCCATTGTACCACCTCAGAAGAGAGTACATGTGAAGGGTCCGTTATGTACTTCCTTAAGAGGGATAATAAAATACATCATGCACCTTTTCCATAGTATGTGGAAGTGCTAGTCGATATGCCACATCCACAACAAGATCAAGAATCTCGATGGGGCCGATGTACCTTGGACTTAACATACCGTTATTTCCAATCCTCATGACCTTATTCCATGGAGATATGTGTAAAAACATCATGTATCCAACTTTAAACTCAAGGTCTCGTCGACGATTATCTGCAGAACTCTTCTATCGACTCTGGGCTGCCTTGATATGCAGCTGAATGGTTTTCACCTTCTCCACCATTTCATCAACCATTTCTGGTCCGAGCAGCTTACGTTCACCGACCTCATCCCAACATGCTGGTGTTCTATACCTTTTCCCATAATGGTCTTCATATGGTGCCATTTGGATGCTCGAGTGGAAACTGTTATTATTTGATAACTCAACCAAAGGAAGATGTTGATCCCATCCTCCTTTAAAGACCATTGAGAACACTCTCAACATATCCTCAAGTTTTTGGATAGTCCTCTCTGATTGGCCATCAGTTTGAGGATGATAGGCCATACTAAAGTTCAGTTCAGTATTTAGAGCATGTTGAAGACTCTTCCAAAACATAGAGGTGAATCTTGGATCTCGGTCAGACACAATAGATATTGGTACTCCATGAAACCTTACCACTTACATTATATATATCCGTTCAAGTTGATCCAAAGAGATATCCTCTCGAATAGCAATAAAGTGTACAGTCTTTGTATGACGATCCACAACAACCCTGATTGCATTGTTGCCTTTGGATGTCCTTGGAAGTCTGGTGACAAATTCCATGGTGATGTATTCCCATTTCCATTCTGGTATGGGAAATGGTTGCATCATCCACATAGACTTCTGCCCTTCTTCCTTCACTTGCTGACACACCAGGCACTTTGATGTATATTCGGCGATCTCCTTCTTTATTATATCCAACCAAAAGTTTTCTCAGAGATCTCGATACATCGTTGTGCTCGCTGGGTGAATAGACAAATTTGAACTATGTGAATCATCCAAAAGTTCCTTCTTCAGCTCCAGACTTGATAGAACACATATTCTTTTCCCAAACCGCACAATTCCTTCCTCATTAACATTAAACTCTGAGGATTTTCCCATTTTGATAGCTTCCACATTTCCTTGAATTCCCACACCAACCTTTTGAGCATCCTTTAACCTTTCCAAAAGAGATGGTTGAGCAATAATTTTTGAAAGGATTTATGATGTTACCTTCATTATGATTCCCACGTCCGTCTTTATCAAGTCTAAGAAGATTTGATCCTTCTCAATTCTCATCATTGATAGAATCGTTGGATCCTTTCTACTTAGGGAATCTGCCATATTGTTCCCATTTCAAGGGTGTTAATGTATTGAACAGTCATAATCCTTGATGAGATCTATCCATATTATCGGGCACATATTAAGCTCTTTCTGTGTGAATATATATTTAAGACTCTTGTGGTCAGTAAATATCTCACATTTCTCTTCATAGAGATAATGCCTCCAGATTTTCAAGGCAAAGATCATAGCTACCAACTCTAGATCATGTGTTGGATAGTTTCTCTCATGGATTTTGAACTGCCTTGAGGTATAGGATATCACTTTATCATTCTACATCAGCACACATTCTAATTCCTTCTTCGAAGCATTACTGAATACAACAAAAAGCTCCCCACATGTGGGTAAAGTGAGCACGGGTGTAGTGATAAGCCTCTTTTTCAAATCCTTAAAGCATTCTTCGCATTCATCACTCCAAGTAAACATTACTCCCTTTAGAGTTATCCCGGTAAGAGGGTTGGACAATCGTGAGAAATTCCACACAAATCATCGATAATATCCAGCTAACCCCAAGAAGCTACGGATATCAATTACCAATGTTGGACTCAGCCATCCCTCAATTGCATCTGTTTTGGAGGGATCCACAGATATCCAATTGCTTTTGATGATATGGCCCATGAATGATACCTCCATCAACCAGAACACACACTTGCTGTACTTTGCATAGAGATTCTCCTTGAGAAAAGTCTCTAGTACAGTTCTAAAATGCTCCTCATGATCCTCCTTGGTTTTGGAGTATATTAGAATATCATCTATAAAGACTACCACAAATTTGGAAAGGTAATATCTAAAGACTCTATTCATCATGTGCATGAATATTCCTGGAGAATTTTTGAGTCCGAAAGGCATTACTATGAATTCATAGTGCCCGTACCTTGTTCGAAAAGCAGTCTTGGGGACATCTTCCATCTTCACCCTTACTTGATAATATCCCGACCGCAAATCCACCTTGGAGAAGTATTGCGCTCCACGCAGCTGATCAATCAAGTCATAGATTCTTGGGAGAGGATAATTGTTCTTTATCGTGGTTTTTTTAAGTTCATGATAATCGATTCAAAGCCGCATTGACCAATCCTTCTTCTTGATGAAGAGGACTGGTGCACCCCATGGTGAAGCACTTGGGCATATAAACCCTTTATCCAGATTCTCCTGTAGTTGTTTATTTAGCTCTTCAAGCTCAACAACAGCCATTCTATATAGATTATTGGTTATTAGTAATGCCCCAGGTATAAGTTCAATTGAGAACTCAACATCTCTTCTAGGAGGAAGAGCAGGCAGCTCATCGGGAAACACTTCCGCGAATTCCCTCACAATAGGCATTTCTTCAAAGATGTTTTCTTCCTTGGACTCAATCATATGAGCCTGATACAGGTGCTCATAGGGCAATAATATACATTCTTGAGATTATGGAGCTAAAGGAGATTCATCTTCCTCCTGACACTTGTAAAGAATCGGGGGTCGATTCTTCATATGGAGTGGGATTTCCCTCTCCAGACAATTTATGTTGGCTCTATAAAAGGAAAGCCAATCCATTCCAAGAATTGCTTGAAATTCCACCAGAGGAAGTATGACGAGGTTCTCCCGGAAATTCAATCCAATGGTTATAATAGGGGAGGACTTATATTCATGGGATGTAATGATTGCCCCATTTTCCGTACTCACCAAAATCTTTACTTCCATGATTTGTGGTGGTGCTGGGATTGTTCTACTAAACATTCAAGATATAAAATAATGCATAAAACCTGAATCAGAAAGTACGTTCGCTATTCTTGAATGAATAACTAGCATACCTGTCACCACTTCGTTGCCGTGGTTCACTTCAGCAGAAGTGATGGAAAAATCTCTTCCTTGCTATCTTGGAGGTTGTTGGTTGCCTCTGATAACCCTTGTATTAGGGCACTAATTTGCAAAATGACCTGGTTATTTGCATTTAGATCATTGAACAATGCGTTGAGGTTCGAACGGAGTGTTCCTCTCCTATGTCACAGTCATGGGTCCTTCTTGCCGATAGTTAATACCTAGGTTCCCTTCTCTTCCACACCTGAAGCATTTTCTCGTCCCCTTAAGGCAATTTCCAGGGTTATTTTTCCCACACTTTTGGCAAGTGGGGTGCTGGAACTTCATAGCACCGTTGGATTTATCCATCGGCCCACCAGCATTGAAGTCCAACTTATGCTTATTGTCCCCATGATACCCATGTGATTCCCCGATCTCCATTTCAACCTTGTGTTGGGCGGAAGAAGAGAAGAAGTGATGGCAAGATGGGGGGGGGGGGTGAATTGCCTTTTAAAAATAATTAACAATTTAAAATCAAAGTAAAAGTGCAGCGGAAATAAAAGAGGCAAGACATGCAACTTGATAACGGAGTTCGGCTTAAACCCAAGCCTACGTCTCCGCTCCCAACTCAACCGTTGATAGATTTACTACCGCTTGCTTTTCAATGGTTTTAGCAAAAAACCCACTAGACTTTAAGGTTAGTCTAGAACCTATTGCAGCTTGCTTTTATTGGTTGAGCAAGAACCCACATGCTTTTAATGGTTGAGCAAGAACCCACTAGCCTTCTTACAGGTGAAGGCTATCTCACCTTTGATTCAAGCCATTAAAAAGGGAAGGCTTGACAAACCTCTTCACACCTTAAAGGTGATGTGAAAACCCAAGAGAGAGGATGAGAGAAATAGATGGGGGATTGTAGGCACAAACCCAAATTTAAGCTCAAAAAGATAAAACAATAAAAACCGTAATGGGAGAAGCCTTGGGCGCCAAAGGATTGATTGGAGTTGATGAAGAGAGCTCCCAAGCTTCTATGGTGGTGTTCCTTGGATGTGGAAATTGGTTGGAGCAAATGGGGATCTTTGAGGGAATGCACCGGAGGTTCGCCAAATGATGGAAAAATGTTCCCGTGGGCTTCTGTATGTTTCGCTAGTGTTCCGGGGCTTCCAAGTCCTTTATTTATAGAGGGGGAACCCTCATATGGCATGTGGAGGTCTTCAGAGCCATTGGAAAAGGCTTCGGAGCCGTTGGGAGTCAAGTGGACAAGCCTGGTCAAAGGCCCAACAACTAGTTTGACTGGCTCCACCGGCTGACCGGTACAGAGCCACCGGTTGGCCGGTGCTTTGAAAAAGGGAGAGGGCTCGGGCTCAGGCACCACCGGCTGGCCGGTGAGGAGGCCACCGGTTGGCCGGTGCTGAGGTAGTAGCAAACACTATTCTGCTGGGTGCCACCGGCTGTCCGGTGAGGAGGCCACCGGTTGGCCGGTGAGGAGGCAGAAGCAACCTCTTCTGTCTGGGTTCCACCGGCTGGCCGGTGGTGGGACACCGGTTGGCCGGTGGTGGGACACCGGTTGGCCGGTGGTCTGGACAGAGGGATGCCTTCTATCCAGGCCTCCATCGGCTGGCCGGTTCTCTTCCATCGGTTGGCCGGTGGACTGAAATTCAGTCCACTTTTGGCTCTTCTTGGCCCAATTCCTTTGCAACCTTTTGCATATCAACAAAAACACTTAAAACAAGATTAGATAAATAAGAGAGTGATTGTGATCATGAAAATTAAACCACAAGGGGTACGAGAGGTACAGCAATCTCCCCCTATTTTTATGATCACAATCACCAAAACAAACAATGTAAAAATGAAATGAGAGGCATGCTTTAAATTGTTTACTTTTCAATTTATCCTTTAAAGCATGAGAGAATGATTTCTCCCCCAATCAACCAAGAATTTCTCCCCCTTTGTGATTATCAAAATATCACTAGGCATAAAACTTGATTGAGGGATACGGTTTGAAAAACAAGATAGAATTTTAAACCAATTGAAATTTTTGAAAATTGAATTGAAAGTTTTGAATTGAATTGAATTGAGAATTTTGAATTGAAAGTTTTGAATCGAAAATTTTGAATAGAAAATTTTGAAATTGAAAAATTGAATTGAAAGTTTTGAATTGAATGATTTGAAATTAAAACAAAAATGCTTAAACAAACCTAACTCCACCTAAATAAAAACAACAAATCACCGGGGAGAGGTTTTTGAAACCGAGACAAATTTTGGTCCGGTAAGACTCGCTAAAAGGGATTTTTCAATCCATACTTGTCTAGTTGCGGGTCTTCTCCTATAAAATTCATCATTTAAGAAAATGGTTTTGGGCCTACCATACCGGGCATTTTTGCAATTGCACTCATAAATTAAGTGCCCGGGTTTTTTGCAATAATTACAAAATTTATTTTGAGAGCTCCCCCTTACAAAAATAGTTGGAGCATGGGAAGAGGAAGCTTGCTTGGAATATCCAAGCCCTTGGGTGGTCCTAGATATGCGTTGGGAACCAAGCAATTTTGTCAAATTTTGTTCCCCTTGGGTGAACTTGGCTAGGGATTCCCTTAAATCTTTGATTTTTGATTCCATAGAATCAACATCGGGAAGGTTTTGGACTTTGAGGGACAACTCCTCCTTTTCTTTGAGAAGTTGTTCCATTTCGGAAGAGAGTTTTTTGAAATTATTTTTTAAAGCAACAAATTTGGAAGAAAGTTCGTGAAAACCTTCATCCAATTGATCTCTAGCATTTTGGAGATCCTCATAGGATAAATGATTAAAAGAATTAGAAGAACTAGAGGATGAGGAGTCGGAAGATGTTACCTCATGAAATGACATTAGGAATTTGTTACCGTTGTCACTTGAGGAGGAGGAGGAGGATGTGGAGCTATCACTCCATGTGGCCTTGAAAGCCTTCTTCTTTTCCTTTTGCTTGTCCTTTTTCTTGTTGAGTGGACAATCGGGCTTGTAATGGCCTTTCTTGCCACACCCGTAGCATGTTACCTCGGGCTCGGATTTTTTGTTGGGTTGAGCCTTGCGGGATTTCTTCTTTTTGTGCTTCTTCATGAACTTGTGCATTTTGCGGGAAAGATTCTCCATTTCGGAATCGCCGCTTGAAGAGGAAGAAGATGAGGAGGAGGAGCTTTCTTATTTTTGAACCTTGAAGGCGATGTTCTTTGGAACTTTGATTGGTTTGCCTTTCTTTTCAGCTTGCCTCCTCATGGTGATCTCGTAGGTCATGTGGGATCCGATGATCTCTTCGACCCGCATGTTCTTGATATCTTTTGCTTCTTGAATTGACGTGACTTTTGGAGCCCATGAGCTTGTTAGGATCCAAAGGATCTTCTTGACCATCGTCTCTGCAGAAACATCATCACCAAGGGACTTTCTCCCATTGCAAACATCAGTAAAACGTGTAAACATTTCAGTAATATTTTCAGATGGATGAATGGTAAAAGATTCAAAATCTTGACGGTACATGTCCAATCGAGTATCCTTAACATTGTTGGTCCCCTCATGGGTAACCTCCAAAAGTTTCCAGATTTCATGTGATGAGGTGTATGTGGAAACTCGATTGAATTCATTACGATCAAGGCCGCAATGAAGAGCGTTCATGGATTTGCCATCAAGCTCGAAATTTTTAATGTCATCTTGAGTCCATTTGGATTCATCGGGAGAGGAGAGAGAGTAACCATGGATGACAATTTTATAAATAGGATAACCAATGCTTCTAAGAAAAGTTGTCATGCGGGTTTTCCAATAGTTATAGTCGGTTCCATCAAAAAATGGAGCACGACCCAAAGAATATCCTTCGGGGGAGAAAGAAGTTGAAGCCATCACAATGGATCATAAATTTGAAACCGGTTAGGGTATAACTCAAACTTTCCCTCTGATACCAATTGTTGGGCGGAAGAAGAGAAGAAGTGATGGCAAGAGAGGGGTGAATTGCCTTTTAAAAATAATTAACAATTTAAAATCAAACTAAAAGTGCAGCGGAAATAAAAGAGGCAAGACACGCAACTTGATAACGGAGTTCGGCTTAAACCCAAGCCTACGTCTCCGCTCCCAACTCAACCGTTGAGAGATTTACTACCGCTTGCTTTTCAATGTTTTTAGCAAGAAACCCACTAGACATTAAGGTTAGTCTAGAACCTATTACAGCTTGCTTTTATTGGTTGAGCAAGAACCCACTTTCTTTTAATGGTTGAGAAAGAACCCACTAGCCTTCTTACAGGTGAAGGCTACCTCACCTTTGATTCAAGACTTTTAAAAGGGAAGGCTTGACAAACCTCTTCACACCTTAAAGGTGATGTGAAAACCCAAGAGAGATGATGAGAGAAATAGATGGGGGTTTGTAGGCACAAACCCAAATTTAAGCTCAAAAAGATAAAACAATAAAAACCGTAATGGGATAAGCCTTGGTTGCCAAAGGATTGATTGGAGTTGATGAAGAGCGCTCCCAAGCTTCTATGGTGGTGCTCCTTGGATGTGGAAATTGGTTGGAGAAAATGGGGATCTTTGAGGGAATGCACCAGAGGTTCGCCAAATGATGGAAAATGTTCCAGTGGGCTTCCGTATGTTTCGCTAGTGTTCTGGGGCTTCCTAGTCCTTTATTTATAGAGGGGGAACCCTCATATGGCCTTTGGAGGTCTTCGGAGCCGTTGGAAAAGGCTTCGGAGCCGTTGGGAGGCAAGTGGACAAGCTTGGTCAAAGGCCCAACGGCTAGTTTGACTGGCTCCACCGGCTGACCGGTACAGAGCCACCGGTTGGCCGGTGCTTTGAAAAAGGGAGAGGGCTCGGGCTCAGGCACCACCGGCTGGCCGGTGAGGAGGCCACCGATTGGCCGGTGAGGAGGCAGTAGCAACCTCTTCTATCTGGGTTCCACCGGCTGGCCGGTGGTGGGACACCGGTTGGCCGGTGGTCTGGAAAGAGGGATGCCTTCTGTCCAGGCCTCCATCGGCTGGCCGGTGCTCTTCCATCGGTTGGCCGGTGGACTGAAATTCAGTCCAGTTTTGGCTCTTCTTGGCCCAATTCCTTGGCAACCTTTTGCCTATCAACAAAAACACATAAAACAAGATTAGATAAATAAGAGAGTGATTGTGATCATGAAAATTAAACCACGAGGGGTACGAGAGGTACAACACCTTGAGGGCACATCGGCCAATTTACTCATAGATTTCGAAGTCACGGATCGCTAATGCTTTCCACAAGCTATGCTTCATCCCACCAAAGAAGCGGCCAACCTTGCATTTGGGGGTAACGAAAAATACAGAAGCGTATCGTGCAAGCCTTGGGTTGTTTTCCTCGTACCCTCCAACATATTCATCATCTTTTTTCTTGAGGGAAATGAAGTCCCATTCCATCTTAAGACGAAGGGTGTGAGGAAAATATTTATTGAAAAACATCTTCCAGAATTCCTTCCATTCCAAAACCTCGATCTACTCCTCAGGCTTCATATTTTTTATCAACGTCCACCATTGATCAGCTTCACCCTCCATACGATAAGCAGCCAGGAGAACCTTCTCTTGTTCAGAACATTGAAGGAAGAAGAAGATCTTTTCAATGGAGTTGATCCATTGTTCAGCGATCGTGGGATCGGATGATCCACTAAAATTAGGAGGCCTTTTACTCATGACGCTCTCGATAGCGACTTGTTCCTTCTTAGGGGGGTCTGGAAGTTCCTCTTGACCTGTGTTTCTATACGAAACTTGAGTCAGCTGTGAGAGAAGCATGACAAAGTTCGCGATTCCCACCCCCATTGGATTGGGCATCTCATTAGTGCAGTCATCACACTGATCTTCACATCGGTTGTTAGCCCGAGTCCTCCTATTACTGGCCATTGGCTAGAATAAAAGGAAAGTTAGGGGTAACACATAAAGGGTAATCCAAAGACAAAAGTTCATGACTAAAAAATAAACTTTTATTTCCTTAACTCATGAGTCAATAGGATTCAATCTAGGCTTTTCATGATCTACTTTCTAACATATATTCATAGGAGAATTTTTCCCTTAATATGGGTTCATACCAAGATTGTGAATTTATCAAAACATATCCCATGGGTGTTTAGTAACCAAGAGTGCAGAAAGGCCCATTGCCGTGCACCAGTTCCCATTTGAGTCTAGCTTAAAGCGGTGTTTTGGGGTTTTACCCCTAGGATACATTTGTTCCAGAGCCGCCTCTACCTGCTCGTATCCAGACAGGGATGTATTTGTTTGGTAAACCACTTACTCAGCACTTACCAAAACTTAGGGATGTTTTTATTATACTTAGTCTTTCATCTAAGGATTTATTAGGGTTTCCTAATCCCAAAAATAACTAAACCTATCCTCTGATACCAACTATGACAACCCTGCTTTTTATTACAACTTAAACATGATTTATTACATAAAGCTTTAGTTGATACAACAAAGACTATCGAGAGGTTTAGTGTCTTTGGGGCTTATGATCATTTCATAAAAACTTAAAACATGAAATACAACATATTTATTGAAAACTTCCTTCACATGACCACTATATTCCCTCGTACTTAACATTGCATGGGATAACCTGAGGACATGCATAAGAAAAGGGTGAGCTATAAAGCCTAGTATGGGATTACACAAGGAATAACACGAGGAGTACAATACATGTTAGACAATAGGCATATCAAAAGAGCATAAAATAAACATGAATATAAAGGCATGATAACTCATGATAATCATAACATGGAAATGTGGCAAAAACACTTAACATTGAATTAGCATGAGCCAAGGCTCATTGCACATGAATCATGAGTAAACCCTCATTTCACATGAAGCACGAGTAAACCCTCGTTGCACTTGAATTAGCATGAGTCAACACTCATTTCACATGACGTATCATGATACTATACTTCACCCAATGCATTGGAGCGCTATAAGGGCGCACCCTTCTTAAACATTTCATTTCATGCATAAGTGTTCCGCATGGATCATAAAACATGGATTCATAAAACATAATCATTTATTCCATGATAAAGGAATGTGGAATTCATACATGAATCTTTACAATCAATATGTAAACGTGAATAAAGGTGAATACCTTTGATGGAGAAATGGGCATGGTATTCACTAAACAATGACATTGGCTTAGAAAAGCGGTGCGATTTAGGAAACGTAACAATGTGACATAAGAATTCATAAAAAAAGGTTGATGAGAGAGAAAGGGGTTCCTTATCATATTTACATGTAATGGACAGTAAGGAGGTCATATAGATACATGTCCCAACAATTGAAAAGGAATTTAGATTCATGATACAAAAGTATTGCTTGAATGTAAAATGAGAGAGAGAAGTTACTTTCGGAATTTCGGCATAGTAATGGGTTTACATGGGAGGCTTTTAATGAGAGAGAAAGGGGTCTCACATCATTCATACAATAAGAGGGCATTATGGGGTGGGTGTGAAACCATACCCCAACATTCATAATTGAAATTAAAAGGGCAATACAACTAAAAGAAAATTGACAAAAATGAGAAAGGAAGAAAAAACCCTTACTTGGAAGTGTGCTTCCAAAGGCTAGAGAGAGGCTTGAGAGAGGCTTCTTGGAAGCTTGGGTGGGTTTATATAGGAAATGTGAGAGAATTCTTTATTATTTAGGTTTGGGAACCCTTATATTAAACTAATCCAAACCAGAAACCATCCCATTGTTTTTTCCCATGGTTTCTGGAAAAGGAAAGAGGAAAACAATATTTTATGAGGCCCAAGTCCGAACTTTTTGAAATATTTGGTTGCTTATGTGGAGGTGAGGTACACTCCCATGGAAGTTAATTTAAAAAGGCAAAGTGTTGAATATGTCTTGAGGGGTTCATTAATGATTTGAAAAGTAAGTCAAACAAACCCAAAACCTCATTATTTTAATGATAAAACATATATTGGTCGAACATAAGGATTATGGTACTTTATTACATCACCGTTGGGTAATTATGATGTCATAAAACACATTATATATTTAAAAGGTATATAATTTTTACCCAAAAATTTGACTGTCCCAGAAAATTATGAAAAATTAACCTTTGGTTAATCTCGACATCCTGATTCCAAAAATTAAATTTATTTTATCTAAATAATTTTCTAAAAATGTGAATTTTCACTTTTAAAATAAAAACTGACATTTATCAAAAATTCACGGGTTTTGACAGAAATGTCTTTCAAACCTTAATAAAATTTTTAATTGCATTCATAAAATTATAAGATCATTTATATTCAATAAAAATTTATTCAATAATAATATTATTATATTATTAATATATTATTTAATTGAAAAAATCCCTTAATTTAATAAAATAGATTTCTTAATTAAATACTAACTAAAAACAACATTTGTACTTTAAAAACTATTTAAAATGTATAAAAATGATCAGAAATTATATTCATTATTATATACAAAAAAATAATGTACATAAACATAGTACTACTTGTTTGTTACATAACCCCTTAAAAAACCGCATAAGACCAAAGGATAAGGTGAGCGATGGTGACTGACTCTTGGGGTGGCTCGGATAACATCGCCTGAGAGGTATTCTCTATCAACTTCCACTTTTCCAATAAACGGTCTCGTTCACGCTGGACATGGTGATGTTCATCTTCCGCTTGGTCAAGGGCGAAGCCCAAGGATGCCACCTCTTTTCCGAGATCTGAAGAATGGGCTTCGTATGGGGGAATTCTATTTGATGAGGCCATCACTTCCTTTGTCTGAGTAAAATTGGGTTCGTTAAAGCCTTATATTTATACTAATCATGTGATCACTGTTCAATGACTATAAAAGTAACGGTCACAACTCTTATCATAAAACGAAAGAAGTTGACATCTTATAAAAAAATTATTTTTATAAAGAGTCATTTAACTAGATCAAGAGTGATTTCCATTAATGAAACATTGGTTCGTTACACGACGTCCCACCAATGGTTCTTGAATGATTGATGATGGCGGCGGTGCAACGGCGCCACCGGTGGAGAGTACCGCAGAAGAAAACGGAAGCGCATTTGTCACCGGGTCAGTGGAGTTGTGCGAAGTACGGGGTCGTGGCCACCACAAGCCGCGACAATTCCAAAATGGAACGCTGCCGTCACACCGCGCCAGAGGAGGTGGGGGGAGGCGACCATGCGGGCCGCGACTGTCAGAGGAAAGTGGGACGTCGTCACCCTGCATGGTAGAAGGGCCGAAGCCATGAGGTTGGCAGCGGTCGGAGACGGTGTGACACCGTCGCGCCGCACTAGAGGGGAAGCCGCAGTTGTGCCGCTGTGGTTAGGCAGCAGGGCAACCAGCTGAGTCGGCCACCAGTGAGGACCGCCAGGACAGAACCCCGTGGGTTCCGTGGAGAAGGAACAGACGCTTTCCATTTCCGTTATGAGAAACAAGGTGGGAAAAAACCACCCCCTTGATTGATTATTGCGGGCCCTGCAGGGCACCGTCACTTCCTGGTCAACATGACCAGGCTGGCTTCACCTCCCTAGCCACGTGGTTGGGCCACCGCGTTACGCAGACCGGGTCTCCGCGCCGATCGGGCCGGGCCATGCCCAGCTGGGCAAGGCCATGCTAGCTGCGGGCCGCGCCGCGCCGTGCCCTACCAGGTTATACCCACACCTGGGTCGTGTAGACCCGGTTCGGGCCGACCCAGGGCGGGTTGGGCTGGGTCGGACCATGTCCAGGAACCCTTTTTCGGACCAAATTGGTTTAATCCCTCATAACATGAGCATTGGACCTCCGATCGAAGCACTATTAGTTTCATAGGATTCCTTGGATCGAGAAGGTCGTTTCGGTATATTACACTCATGGTTTTTTTGAAGTTTGGGTACGTCCAAGTTGGTTCGAACCTTGAACTAACCAGGCCCTCGGAGTGGAAACGCTTATAACATAAGGCTCGGACGCCCGATTGACATGCAATCAATTACGTTCATTTCCTTCAGAGGAGATGATTCTTTTGGAGTACTCCACTCATGGTTTGGACGTATTTGGAATATGGTTGGGTTGGTTTTAGCCTAAAACCCAACTGGGCCCCTGCAACGGAAAAGCCAATAACTCACAAACCGGATGTCCGTTTGACAAACCGTCAGTGGGGTTGGTAATCTCATTGAGAAATAGTTCATTTAAGTATACCCCATGGGAGTTCAGGGTAAAATTGAGATACGGTTGGGTTGGTTCGTATACGAATCCAACATGACCCTTGGGATAAAAGGCTATTAACTCACAGACCTGGCGTCTGATTGACGCACCGTCTGTTGCATTGAGACTCCTATGATGAGGCTGTCCCATGAGATACATCCACATGAGATTACATGAAACTTGGAAGAATCGACCTGTAGATCGTGGAGCGGATCCTCCCGGAGATTAGCGTACGGAGTACGAAGACCTTGTAGCTGGCTGAGACCAGATGACTGCTCATCCGATTCGATTCAGAGTGACTTGACTAGCCCAATGGGGGGAACTATTGTGTTGGGGTGGTATAACCATTGCGGAGTAGCGCTACTGTGTTAGGGTGGTAGACCCGTGATACTCGATTGAAGGAGTACCTCTGTAGGCTATGAGGGGGTTCACTTGGTTGTAGTAGCAGACACATGACGGGGAATGACTATTGTGTTGGGGCAATAGACCCGCTATACTCGACAGAGGAGGAGTACCTCAGTTGTCTAAGGTTATTGAGTTGCACCTCAGAGTCATGACAGGTCTACTGTGCTTGACAGATGATGAGTTCTCTAGCAGCCATGTATTCGACATCATGAATAAAATCATGGTCTGAGTTGAGTCATTGACCTTAGTGTTTTCCTCATGATTGAGATGGGTTACTTGATAACTTAGGTATATATATGGTTATATTCCTAATTAATGGTTATCTATTGAGATCTTTCGTTGTGGTTTATCCTTGTTGGATTTTAGTGAGACCTTGAGCAACTCGGGGTCCCTACTGAGTATCGTTATTCTCACCCCTGCACGGGCTATGCCTGCACCTCGTTGTGTTGGATGCAGATGACGGACAACACTGACCGGGGTAGAGTGTATGAGGACTGGACGGTACATGGAGGTTGACACTCAGCATTATGGCACATTGAGCGGTCCAATAGTCGCTGAGTGCTGTGGAGGTCATCTGTACCTAACCTTCAGGTAGAAACCCGGAGGACGATCCAGGAGCTGCTTCACTGTAACACCCAGATATTTTATGAAAAATATTCTTTTTAATTTTATTGATGTCTTGTGTTGTATGCTACAAAAAAGGAATATTGCACAACACACAACCCTAACTTGGATGCATTACATGCAATCGCGACCTTCCTCGATAGCGTGTATTGTACCCAATACCGAGTTTCACTAAACAACGATATGCTATTAAAATATTATTAAAACTAGCAGTTATTAATAGTAATAACCACTTTTTGAAATTTTGTAAATTTCATCTTTCAAAATGGACTTCATTTTTAGATTTGGAATATCGAAATTATCTTAGTGTGAAATTTTGGTATTTTTCTGAAAACATTCAATTTTTGATGAATAGTGAAAACACTAGGTTACTATTTAAAAACCGACTTTTTATTTAAATAATTATTTATTTTAATTTAATTTATTTTAGGTCAAAATTGATACATAATACCTATATAAGTTTAATGTAATTCATTGGAGTCATTTTTTAATAATTATATATATATATATAATTTTTATTGAACTTTTGACCTTCTTTTACCCACCTCATAGAAGAATTTTCAAATTTACATAAAACATAATTTTACCTCTTTTGTGAATGGAATTTAAAAAATCCGAGAGACACGGTTGATGTCAGTATGTAAAATGTGGTTCAATGAGATTAAAATAATTTTTGGTGAATAGAAACTTTTTACTTTTATTTACCACGGTTAAAAGTAAATAGGGTAATTAAGGTTAAAAATGATATTATTATTACCCTAAGACATGTCATAATTCTATTGGATAAGTGTAATTCGACCAAAAACAACCTTAGGAATAAAATATGACCATTTAGGCCCACATGGATTAGATTAGGACATTTATTATTAATTTATTTAAAGAAGGGTTAAAATAGTTAAAATCACAGTTTAATAAGTAAATCATTTTAAATATAGGGTTATACATAAGATAAATTAGACTATAAATATTAATTAGAAAGCTAAAAATATTTCCTACATAATGATATTTTGTTTTCAATTTTTAGACTATAAAATTTAATTTATTTATGACACAATGATGATGCAGTAATTATCTTATTAATGAAATATTGACATAATTGATGTTATAAATACCCATATAAATGTAATTTGAGACTTTTTATGAATTCCAATAATTTTATATGTTAATATGACATGTTATTGTTGATTTAAGTAACTTTGTTCGAACTAATCATTCTGTTATGATTTTCACAATAAATAAATTACCAAATAGTGTCAAAATTGACAAAAATAATTTTTAAAACAAATATTATATTAGTAATTGTTATTTTATTCCTAAAAATATAAGGTTCGTCAAAATGACTTATATAAGATTATATATATTAATAATATACAACTTGGGGTTCTTTTGGATTGTTATAGTATGTTTATTATCCTTATAGTGTAAGAACGCAAAAAAGACACGGAAAAGTAAAATTATCTATCTTAAAGTTAAATCTAAATGATAAGGTTAAAATAGGAACCTAAAATTGTCTAAATTATATAGGATGAGAGGATTTCGACCCATACCCACCTTATCTACTAAATAACTAAATTTGGAGCTATTAAAAACTGAATATGACTTTATAATAAAATGATATTTTTAGTTATTCCAAAGGTGCCCCTCTCCCCCCTTATAAAAGGGAACATCCTCCCTCTCTTCCTCACACCACTTTGAGCCTTAAATATCGGCCAAACCCTGAAAATTTATCTTCTCCACTTCCCTAGAAACATCCTATATGTTCTGGTCTTTTTCAAAGACGAATATTAGTGCCCTATGAAGAGGTTTGAAAAAGGCGCTACAAAGAATAGGTAATTCCTGTTACTGATTCTTTCAATTTTATTTCTTCTTCATATTCTTCTTATTTAGTTGTTTCATTATGAAGTAACAACATCATTATCAGTCATATATGGATATGTTTTTATAATTATGAAACAACCCTATTTCACCATCTATCCATCCTACGGAAAACGAAATCACCACAGACGGAATACCGTCTACACGCCGTGGTGTAATCTGTTTTTCCACCACCACCTTACATGGATGAGTATAATGTTGTAAATAAATGATTATTGTAAAGTGATATTTATTCTGAAATAGTATGCATACACTCCAATACAATTCCATAATCATGGGATTGATATCATCCCTCGTGCGTACGTACGGACTACCATCTCCACGAACGCGATGAGAATCATGTTCCATGATTAACCATTCAAGAATGATTATAAAGTATATATAATGAATTATAATTAAATATATGACATAATAATTCTACTGGATTTATTTATATATATATATATATGTTTTTCATATACTCAATTACATTCAATTCAATAAGGAAATGAAAATAGCGTTCATGCGTACGTACGACCTACCGTCTCCATGAATGGTGTATTTCATTCTTTTTATAGAACTATAATATATACGTAATATATGTGTATATATTATATATAAATCATGTTTTACATTCTGGAATTATGTAAATCATGATATAAGTAATAATATCAAGAACAACGAGTCGAAACACATACGAAAAAAGAAACGATTTTACCCAAAATGCTCTTTAACATGGAATTTTCAAAAGAACGAGTAATATAAAGTCATATGTGAACCATATATGATATCATAAAAATGAATATTATTCTTTAATAAGTCAATGACATTATTTAAATCATTATACAGGAGGTTCAGATACATACGAAGCATATCAGACATATGGTAAGGGATAAATTTTCAATCTCATTTTATCTAAGATTGCATATATGTAAGTATTTAATGGGGTTATGTTTATCATCCATGAACATGTTTTCTAAAAATGTTTTCATAAAATTATTACTATTCTTTTATGAATGTTTAAAGTCATTTTTACCATTTATTGAATTTTTACCACATTGTATGAATGTAATCTTTTCTTTTGGTTACCATATAAGGTATTATTTGACTTTTCCGACAAAAGAACGAGGAGAATGTTATTTCTAACTTATACGGTGTGACCGGATTTTTACAGTTTCATAACGCCTCATTTTAAAGAGGCTTACTCTACATGATTTCATGATTATTTTCAACAAAACCCTTTTCATATAAAATTGCATGGAATTTTGTGAAAAGAAAATAATTTTAAAGAAGAAATTATATTTTCCTCAAGAATTCATTTCAAGTGTTTTTTCAATACTATTTTCCATATAAGATTACATTATGTCATATGTGTGTGTTTGAAGTAATATCTCTCTATGATTTAAATGGTTTCAATTTTCTTATGATGAAATGATATCAAACTTTTATGGATTATGTTATGATGGCATGATGTTTAAGAATCCCATTTTATTACATGGGTTATGCTATGATGTATGATTTATGATTTTCTGGCACACGAAAGAATGATTTCATTATGAGATGGGTGGGAACTATATCTCCCTCCAATGAATTGGGTAATTATTTATATCTCATGAGATAGACATATCTAGGATGATAAGTTAACCATGTTCAGTGTTACAGGATTGAAATGATAAGTGAACTCGATTTAGAAAGGGACTTTGTCCACTAAGATGGTCTTGGTAGCAATGCCTTGGCTACTATGGAAATCATGAAATGTGGTGAATGGTTTCCACAAGTACATGTTTTATTCCCATTTTTTCATGGATGATGTTCTATTATGATATATGACTTATGTACTTCCATGATTTATGTCTTTGCTCAAGATTTTGATGATTAAATTTCATGTTCATGTTTTTTCTTCCAAATGTTTATGGATTGTTTTATGTTATCTATGTCTTCCCTTACTGAGAAATTGAGCTCACCTTTTTTATGTTTTTTTCCCCAGGAAGTAATGAAAGGTTTTAGGTACGAATACCAAAAGGGGAAGATCGTTATGGGAGTTTTTGAAGATCTTTCACCACGATTAGAAGATTCTATTCCGAGATTACAAAGACACTAAACTATTAAGGTCCTTATGTGTCTGTTTTTGTTATGTATTAAGTATTCTACAAAAGTAATGTATTGTCCATATACGTCTTGCTTCAGGTCTCTACAGTTGGTATCAGAGGAAAGGTTTAGTCAACCTTTGGAAACTAGGATGCAAAAACGTTAGTGAGATCCCTAGAGATATTTCTAAGGTATGTCTAGGGATGTCCCTAAGGATAAGTATACGTATAGGATATAGTACTATAACTATGGTAACAATATTAGAATTTAACTTAAGATGTTAGATATTGAAGGTACTCCCCCTTTATTGTGTTGTTTTTTCTAGCATGATTTTTGTCGCTCACACTATTCTTTTAGGGTTTTAGATGATGGCTGGAACCCGAAGGAACCATGTTGATCAATGTAATAGACAATGAAATGATTGTCCCCCTGAACAAAAAAATGTTATGGGAGAAGGAGTGAAAAATCTTATTTCTATACTTACACAAGCTATGAATCATTATGGACTTCCAAATTAGTAGATAAGGGAACAATATTCTATTGAGTCCTTCATGAGGCAACGCCCACCTTCATTCATTGGGAATTCTGATCCACTTCTTTCTGAACAATGGACCAGTACCACTAAAATGATATTTTCAGTTCTTCAATGTTCTGAACATGATAATTTCATCTTAGCATTATATCGTTTGGAAGGTGAAACTGATCAATGGTGGAATCTTACCAAGAATACAAGGCCAAGAGATGAAATTCAGTCCATGGAATGGGATGAGTTCAAGAACTTATTTTTCAATATGTACTTCCCTCATATTCTTCGAAAAAGATGGAGGAGGAGTTTCTTGAACTAAAGAAAAAGGATGACGAATCTGTTGGTATATACAAATCAAATTTTACAAGTCTTTCAAGGTAGGCATCTGGCTTTATCATCCATCCTGAAAGTAAAATTGATCGATTCTTCAGTGGCTTAAAACCAAATATTCGAAGGGAATTGGCTATAAGAGACTTTAGTAGCTATAAACAAATTGTGTTTTGGGCTATCAAGGTAGAAATGGAATTTGGTGTTACATATCCATCTCATGGTTTTGACAAGAAACGAAAGATGGAGTTCAAGGAGAAATCTCAGAATAAAAGTGAAATGAAGATGAATTTTTCCTTATGCACAATGTGTGGAAAGAAGAATGGTGGAGATTGTATTAAAGGGACTAGAAAATGTTTTAAGTGTGGAAAAGAAGGTCATCGAGTAGCTGAGTGTCAATGTAATGGAAAAAGGGTTTCTAATGGTGTGAATAAATAAAATAATGTAGAGAATGCACCAAATTCACTTCAATACTTCAAGTGCAATGAAATGGGACATTATGCTAATCATTTCCCTAATCCAAGGGTTAATGATGATCGACATGAGCAACCACTTAAGTCAAAAGAAAAAGGGAAGTCACATGTGATCACTATTGGCGATGTTGAATATGAAAATGATTTGGTGGAATGATTATGTGTTTTTGTAATGGGATTCCAAAATAATGTATTATATATTATCGTGGAATAATGGAATATTTATGTATTGGTCAATTGTGGTTTTCAATAATTTTATGGTACCAGTAACCATGGAAAGTGATTGAGAAATTTTGGTAAGAAGATGATATGCGCATAATGAAGGGATAAGAAGACAATGAGATGTTTGATTGTATTCATGATCTCATGATTGATATAAGGACTAAGTGATATCATAGTTTTAGTATAAAGAATTTTGAGGATTTTGGTATGTGGAAGGTGTTAACATTTAACTGCATTAATGTTTTCACTAAGGTTCAATGGGTATTCATTCTTCAAGAAAATACATGATTAAGGTATTCACATGTTTGTAATTTGACCAACAAGATATATCTTATGATATATGGTGGATAAATGATGGCTTTCATATGATTGTTATGTGACATTTCAAGTAATAATTTTCTTATACTATGAGCATGGACCGAAGTATTTTAGATAAACCTAAAGATTGGAATTAATTATGTTGGACATAAGTTTGTATTGTTTAAGGATAGAAAATTTTCGATATTATTGATGGGATGTTATAGTAATATAGTTTTATAAAAAGGAAAACCTACAAGATGGGCGACAGCCCATCGCGTCGGACAAGGTAGTGGGAATCGAACCCACAACTGAAGAGAGACTGGCCTTTATCGCCTACCACGGGCCTACAGGAGTCCCTGGTTACTAGAAAATATTTTTATTTTATTACGCGGTATTATATATGAATTATATGTTCATTTTTGGAATCCGATACAATTAACCACACCAATGATGGGCTTATGTATATTTGATAACTTTTTCTAAACATTTGATTGAAATAGATGGAATGACCCATCATTCTATTACATGATCTGTAAACACTTCACGAATAAATAATTCAACTTCATTTATTTATGAGATGAAGTGTTAATTGTTCAAAGCACGAACAATAGTGAGATTGTTCCAAAATAAAGTAAGTATTTATTTTAATTCAAATTCTTCAACTTTAGGGAAATGATATTGAAAACCAAAAATGTTGTCCTAGTTACCTTATATCTGATGAATTCGATGGTACCTTATATCATCACAAATCTATGGCTTTGTGATTTTTGGATATTTCATAGCCATGTTCTCTACCACTCTCCATCAGAACATGATCGTTAGGTTTCTCTCCCATATCCATATTTTCACCTATGTTCTCTTATGTGGAAGCCTAGTGATTAGTTAATTTGGGTAACCGTTGTGTTTCATACTTTATTTTTTAAATATTGTTTTTGGTATTCCTTTTTAAGATGTGGGTTTCTACTAAATAAAATTTCGAGTAGTAAACCATTTATAACCCTGACGAATTTTGAGGGCGAAATTTATTTTAAGGGGTGTAGAATGTAACACCCCGAGATTTTATGAAAAATAATCTTTTTAATTTTATTGATGTCTTGTGTTTTACACTACAACAAAGGAGTATTGATGAACACGCAACCCTAACTTGGCTGCATTACATGCAATCACGACCTTCCTCGATAGTGTGTGTTGTACGCAATACCGATTTTCACTAAACAACGATATGCTATTAAAATATTATTAAAACTAGCCGTTATGAACACTAAAAACCACTTTTGGAAATTTTTTAAATTTCATCTTTCAAAATGGACTTCATTTTAGGATTCAAAATATTGAAATTAGCCTACGGTGAAATTTTGGTATTTTTCTTAAAACATTCAATTTTTGATGAATAGTGAAAACACTAGGTTACTATTTAAAAACCTACTTTTTATTTAAATAATTATTTATTTTATTTAAATTTATTTAAGATCAAAATTGATACATAATACCTATATAAGTTCAATTTAATTCATTGGAGTCATTTTTTAATAATTTTAGATAAATAAAAAATTTATTGAACTTTTTACCATCTTTTTCCCACCTCCTAGGAGAATTTTCAAATTTACATAAAACATAATTTTACCACTTTTGTGAATGGAATTTCAAAAATCCGAAAGACACGGTTGATGTTTGTATGTAAAATTTGGTTCAATAATATGAAAATAATTTTTGGTGAATAGTAACTTTTTACTTTTATTTACAACGGTTAAAAGTAAATAGGGTAATTAAGGGTAAAAATGATATTATTACTACACTAATACATGTACTAATTCTATTGGATAAGTGTAATTCGACCAAAAACTACCTTATGAATAAAATATGACAATTTAGGCCCACTTTGATTAGATTATGACATTTATTCTTAATTTATTTAAAGAATGGTTAAAATAGTTAAAATCAACGTTTAATAAGTAAATTATTTTTAATATAGGGTTATGCATAAGATAAATTCGACTATAAATATTAATTATAAATATAAAAATATTTCCTAGATTATGATATTTTATTTGTAATTTATTGAATTTATATAATTTAATTTATTTATGACACAATGATGATGGAGAAATCATTTTATTAATGAAATATTGACATACTAGATGTTATAAATACCCAAATAAATGTAATTTGAGACTTTTTATGAATTAAAATATTTTTATATGTTAATATGACATGTTAGTGTTGATTTAATTAAGATTTTTTGAACTAATAATTCTGTTATGATTTTCACAAAAATCAATTACCAAATAGTGTCAAAATTGAAATAAAATAGTTTATAAAAAAATATTATTTTATTAATTGTTATTATATTCCTAAAGATCTAAGTTTCGTCCAAATGACTTATATAAGGTTATATATATTAATAATAAACAACTTGGGGTTCATTTGGCTTGTTATAGTAAGTTTATTAACCTTATAGTTTAAGAACACAAAAAACACACGGTAAAAGTAAAATTATCTAACATAATGTTAAATCTAAATGATATGGTTAAAATAAAAACCTAAACTTGTCTAAATTAGATTGGATGATATTATTTAGACCCATACCCACCTTAGCTTCGAAATAACTCAATTTGGAGCTATTAAAAACCGAATATGACTTTATAATAAAATAATATTTTTAGTTATTTCAAAGGTGCCCCTCTCCTCCCTTATAAAAGGGCACCTCCTCCCTCTCTTCGTCACACCACATTGAGCCTTAATGCTTGGAAAACCCCTGCCAATTTTTCTTCTCCACTTTCCTAGAAACATCCTATTGGTTCTTTTCTTCTTCAAAGACCAATATTAGTGCCCTAAGAGGAGGTTTCAAAATGCGCGTCAAAGAAGAGGTAATGGCCGTTACCGATTCTTTCAACTTAATTTCTTCTTCAACTTCTTCTTATTGAGTTGTTTCATTATGAAGTAATAACATCAGTATCAATCATATAATTATATGTTATTATAATTATGAACCAACCCTATTTCACCATCTATCCATCCTACGGAAATGGAAATCACCACGCGTGCGTACGTACGGAATATCGTCTCCACGCCGTGGTGTAATCTGTTTTTCCACCACCACCTTGCATGGATGGGTATAATGGTGTAATTGAATGATTATGTTAAAGTGATATTTATTCTGAAATATTATACATACACTCCAATAAAATTCCACAATCATGGGAATGATATCATCGCTCGTGCGTACGTACGGACTACCGTCTCCACGAACGCGATGAGAATCATTTTCCATGATTAACCATTCAAGAATGATTATAAATTATATATAATGAATAATAATGAAATATATGACATAATAATGCTACTTAATTTATGTATATATATATATATATTTATGTAATAGACTTAATTCCATTCAATTCATAAGGAAAGGAAAACAGCGTTCATGCGTACTTACGGCCTACTGTCTCCATGAATGGTGTATTTCATTCCTTTTATCGATCTATAATATATATGTATATAATGACTATATATTATATATAAATAATGTTTTAAATTCTGTAATTATGTAAATCAGTATATAAGTAACAATATCAAGAATGACGAGTCGAAACACAAACGATAAATGAAACGATTTTACCCAAATCGCTCTTTAACATGGAATTTACAATGGAACAGGTAATATAAAGTCATAAGTGAACCATATATGATATCATAACAATTAATATGATTCTATAATAAGTCAATGACATTATTTAAATCCTTATACAGGTGGTTCGGAAATATACAATGCATATCAGACATAAGGTAAGGGATAAATTTTAAATCTCGTCTTTATCTGAGATTACTTACACGTAAGTATTTACTGGTGTTATGTTTATCATCCATGACCATGTTTTCTGAAATTTTTTTCATAAAATGTTTACAATTCTTCCATGAATTTTTAAAGTCATTTTTACCATTTATTGACTTCTTACCACATTGTATGAATAGAATCTTTCCTTTGGTTACCATATAAGTCACTTTTTGACTTTTCCCAAAAAAGTACGAGGAGAATGTTATTTTTAGCTTATACGGTGTGAACGTATATTTACGGTTTCATTACGACTCATTTTCAAGAAGATTCCTCTACAATATTTCATGAATATTTTCAACAAAACCCTTTTCTTTTAAAATTTCCTGGAATTTTGTGAAAAGAAAATGATTTTAAAGAAGAAAGGATATTTTCCTCAAGAATTAATTTCAAGTGTTTTTCCAAAAATATTTTCCATCTAAGAAGACATTATTTCATATATGTTTGTTTCAAGTAATATGTATCTATGATTTAAATGGTTTCAACTTTCTTATGATGAAATGATATCAAACTTTTATGGATTATGTTATGATGGCATGATGTTTAAGAATAACATTTTATTATATGGGTTTTGCTATGATGTATGATTTATGATTTTGTGGCACACGAAAGAATGATTTCTTTATGAGATGGGTGGGACCTTTAACTCCCTCCAATGCATTGTATAAAATTTAAATATCATGAAATAGACATGTTTGGAATGGTATGTTAATCTGGTTCAGTGTTACAGGACTGAAACGAGGAGTGAACTCGATTCAGAAAGGGACTTTGTCCATTAAGATGGTATTGGAAGCAATTCCTTGGCTACAATGGAAATCATAAAATATGCTGAATGGTTGCCACAATTACATGTTTTGTTCCCATTTTGTCAGGTTTGATGTTCTATTATGATATATTCCTTACGTACTTCCACGATTTATGTCTTTGCTCATGATTTTGATGTTTAAATTTCATGTTCAAGTTATTGCTTCCAAATGTTTATGGTGTGTTTTATGTTATCTATGTTTTCCCTTACTGAGCATTTGAGCTCACCATTTTTATGTTTTATTTGCCTAGGGAAGTACAAAAAGGTTTTAGTTATGGAAACAAAAAGGGGAAGATCGTTATGGGAGTTGTTGAAGATCTTTCACCATGATTAGAAGATTTTATTCCGAGTTTCCAAAGGCACTAAACTATCACGGTCCTTGTGTGTCTGTTTTTGTTATTTATTAAGTATTCCAAAAAAGTAATGTATTGTCCATGTAAGTCAAGCTTTGGGTCTCTATAGTTGGTATCATAGGAAAGGTTTAGTCAACCTTTGGAAACTAGGATGCAAAAACGTTAGTGATATCCGTAGAGATATTTCTAAGGTATGTCTAGGGATGTCCCTAAGGATAAGTAAATGTATAGGATATAGTCCTAGAACTATAGTAACGATCATAGAATTTAACCTAAGATGTTAGATATTGAAGGTACTCCCCCTTTATTTTTTTGTTTTCCCTAGCATGATTTTTCCCTCTCACACTAATCTTTTTGGGTTTTATATGATGGCTGGAACCCGAAGGAACAGTGGTGATAAATTTAGTGGACAATGCAATGATTGTCCTCCTGAACAAACAAATGTTATGGTATATGGTGTTCAAAATATTATTGCTATACTTACACAAGCTATGAATCATTTTGGACTTCCAAATGAGCAGAGAAGGGAACCACATTCTATTGAGTCCTTCATGAGGTAATGTCCACCTTCTTTCAGTGGGTCTTCTGATCCACTTGTTGCTGAACAATTGATCCGTACCACTGAAAAGATATTTTCAGTTCTTCAATGATCTGAACATGATAATGTCATCTTAGAAGTTTATCATTTGGAAGGTGAATCTGATAAATGGTGGAATATTATCAAGAATACGAGGCCAAGAGATGAAATTGAGTCCGTAGACTGGGACGAGTTCATGAACTTATTTTTCAATAAGTACTTCCCTCATATTCTCGGAACAAAGATGGATAAGAAGTTTCTTTAACTAAAGAAAAAGGATGATGAATCTGTTGGTATATACGATGAAAATTTTACAAGGCATGCAAGGTATGAATCTGGCTTTATCATCCAAGCTAAAAGTAAAATTGATTGATTCTTTAGTGGCTTAAAACCAAATCTTCTAAGGGAATTAGCTATAAGAGACTTCAGTAGCTATGAAGAAATTGTCCGTTGTGCTATCAAGTTAGAAATGGAAGTTGGTGTTACATATCCTTCTCATGGTTTTGAAATGAAACAAAAGATGAAGTTCAAGGAGAAATCATAGAATAATGGTGAAATGAAGATGAATGGTTCCTTATGTTCAATGTGTGGAAAGAAGCATGGTGGATATTGTCTTAAAGGGACTAGAAAATTTTTTATGTTTTGAAAAGAATGTCATCAAGTAGATGAGTGTCAAAGTAATGGAAAAAGTGTTTCAAATGGTGTGAATAATGAAAAGACTGTAGATAATGAACCAACAACACTTTAATTCTACATGTGTAATGAAGTGGGGCATATTGTTAAGCAATGCCCTAATCCACCGGATAATGATGATCGACATGAGCAACAACTTAAGGAAAAGGACAATGGGAAGTCACATGTGATCACTATTGGCGATGTTGAATATGAAAACGATGTGGTGGAATGATTAAGTGTTTATGTAATGGGATTCCAAAATAATGATGTATATAATATCATGAAATATTGAAATATTTATGTATTGGTCAATTGTGGTTTTCAATAATTTTATGGTATCGGTAACCATGGATAGTGATTGAGAGATTTTTGTAAGCAGATGCTATGCGCATAATGAAGGGATAAGAGGATAATGAGATGTTTGATTGTATTCATGAGCTCTTGATTGATATAAGGAATAAGTAATATCATGGTTTGAGTATAAATAATTATGATGATTTTGGTATGTGGAAAGTGTTAACTTTTAACTGCATTCATGTTTTCACTAAAGTTCAATGGGTTTTCATTCTTCAAGAGAATACATGATTAAGGTATTCACATGTTTGTAAATTGACCAAAATGATATATATTATGATATATGGGGTATAAATGATGGCATTCACATGATTGTTATGTGACATTTCAAGTAATCATTTTCCTTATACTATGAGCTTGGACCGAAGTATTTTAGATAAGCCTAAAGATTGGAATGAATTATGTTGGACATAAGTTAGTATTGTTTACGAATAATAATTTTTTGATATTATTGATGGGATGTTATTGTAATATAGTTTTAGAAAAAAGACAACCTGCAGGATGGGCGACATCCCATCGTGTCAGACAAGCCTGTGGGAATCTAACCCACAACCGAAGTGCGACTGGCCTTTATCGCCTACCACTAGCCTATAGGAAGTCCATGGTTAGTAGAAAGTAGTTTTATTTTATTACGCGGTATGATATATGAATTATAAGTTCATTTTTGGAATCGTATACGATTAACCTCACCATAGATGGACTTATGTATATTTGATAACTTTTTCTATCCTTTTGTTTGAAACGGATGGAATGACCCATAATTCTATCACATGATCTGTTAACACTTCACGAATGACAAATTCAACTTCATTTCTTTAAGAGATAAAGTGGAAATTGATTAAAGCACGAACAATACTGAGATTGTACCAAAATAAAATATGTATTTATTCTAATTTGAATTCTTCAACTTTAGGGAAATGATATTGAAAACCAAAAATGATCTCCTACTTCCCTTATATCCGATGAATCAGATTGTACCTTAGATCATCACAAATATATGGCTTTGTGATTGTTGGATTTTTCCTATCCATGTTCTCTAACACTCTCCATCAGAACATGATGGTTAGGTTTCTCTTCCATATCCATATTTTCACCTATGTTCTCCTATGTGGAAACCCAGTGATTAGTTATTTTGGGTAACCGTTATGTTTCATACATTAGTTTTTAAAGATAGGTTTTGGAATTCCTTTTTACGATGTGTGTTTGTACTAAAGAAACTTTTCAGTAGTAAACCATTTATAACCCCGACGAATTTCGAGGGCAAAATTCATTTTAAGGGGGTAGAATGTAACACCCCGAGATTTTAGGAAAAATATTCTTTTTTTATTTTATTGATGTCTTGTGTTGTATGCTACAACAAAGGAGTATTGCACAACACGCAACCCTAACATGGCTGCATTACACCCATTCGTGACCTTCCTCAATAGCGTGTTTTGTATGCAATACTGAGTTTCACTAAACAACGATATGCTTTTAAAATATTATCAAAACTAGCCGTTATGAATTGTAATAACCACTTTTTGATTTTTTTTTAAATTTCATCTTTCAAAATGGACTTCATTTTTGGATTCGGAATATCGAAATTAGCCTAGGGTGAAATTTTGGGATTTCTCTGAAAACATTAAATTTTTGATGAATAGTGAAAACACTAGGTTACTATTTAAAAAACAACTTTTTATTTAAATAATTATTTATTTTATTTAAAATAATTTTAGGTCAAAAGTGATACATAATACCTATATAAGTTCAATTTAATTCATTGGAGTCTTTTTTTAATAATTTTAGATATATAAAAATTTTATTGAACTTTTGACCGTCTTTTACCCACCTCTTAGGAGAATTTGTAAATTACATATAACTTAATTTTACCGCTTTTGTGAATTGAATTTAAAAAATCTAAGATACAAGGTTGGTTTTAGTATGTAAAATGTGGTTCAATGATATGAAAATAATTTTTGGTGAATAGTAACTGTTTACTTTTTTTTACCACGGTTAAAAGTAAATAGGGTAATTAAGGGTAAAAATGATATTATCACTACCCTAACACATTTCCTAATTATATTGGATAAGTTTAATTCGACCAAAAACAACCTTACGAATAAAATATGACCATTTAGGCCAACTTGGATTACATTAGGATATTTATTAATAATTTATTTAAAGAAGGGTTAAAATAGTTAAATTCAATGTTTAATAAGTAAATCATTTTTAATATAGGGTAATAAATAAGATAAATTCGACTATAAATATTAATTATAAATATAAAAGGATTTCCCACATAATGATATTTTATTTGTAATTTTTAGACTTTATAGAATTTAATTTATTTATGACACAATGATGATGCAGTAATTATCTTATTAATGAAATATTGACATAATTGATCTTATAAATACCCAAATAAATATAATTTGAGACTTTTTATGAATTAGAATAATTTTATATGTTAATATGACATGTTAGTGTTCATTTAAGTAACTTTTTTTGAACAAATCATTCTGTTATGATTTTTTCACAAAAACCAATTTCTAAATATTGTCAAAATTGTCATAAAATAGTTTTTAAAACAAATATTATATTATTAATTGTTATTATATTCCTAAAAAACAATGGATCGGCCAAATGACTTAGAATAGGTTATATATATTAATAATAAACAACTTGGGGTTCGTTTGGCTTGTTATAGTCAGTTTATTAACCTTATAGTGTAAGAACACAAAAAAGACATGGCAAAAGTAAAATTATCTAACTTAATGTTAAATCTATATGATAAGGTTAAATAGGAAGATAAAATTTTATAAATTATATTTTATGATAGGATATTGACCCATCCCCACCTTAGATTTTAAATAACTCAATTTGGAGCTATTAAAAACCGAATATGACTTTATAATAAAATAATATTTTTTGTTATTCCAAAGATGCCCCTCTCTTCCCTTATAAAAGGGAACCTCCTCCCTCTCTTCCTCACACCACATTGAGCATTAATTCTCAGACAACCCCTGCCAATTTCTCTTCTAAACTTCCCTAGAAACATCCTAGAGGTTCTTTTCTTCTTCAAAGACCAATATTACTGCCCTAAGAGGAGGTTTCAAAAAGGCGCTTCAAAGAAGAGGTAATGCTCGTTACTGATTCTTTCATCTTTATGTCTTCTTCCACTTATCTTTCATTAGTTGTTTCATTATGAAGTAATAACATAAGTATCAATCATATACTGGTATGTAATTATAATTATTAAACAACCCTATTTCACCATCTATCCATCCTACAGAAAACGAAATCACTACGGATGCGTACGTACGGAATACCGTCTCCACACTGTGGTGTAATCTTTTTTTCCACCACCACCTATCATGGATGGGTATAATGGTGAAAATAAATGATTATTGTAAAGTGATATTTATTCTGAAATAGTATACATAAACTCCAATACAATTACACAATCATGGGAATGATATCATCTCTCGTGCGTACGTACGGACCACCGTCTCCACGAACGCGATGAGAATCATTTTCCATGATTAACCATTCAAGAATGAGTATAAAGTATATATAATGAATAATAATGAAATATATGACATAATAATGATACTGTATTTATGTATATATATATATGTATTTCATATACTCAATTCCATTCAATTTAATAAGGAATCAAAAACAGCGTTCATGCGTACGTAAGGCCCCCCGTCTACATGAATGGTGTATTTCATTCATTTTATTGATCTATAATATATATGTATATACTGAATATATATTATATATAAATCATGTTTTACATTCTGGAATTATGTAAATCATGATATAAGTAATAATATCAAGAACAACGAGTCGAAACACATATGATAAATGATACAATGTTACCCAAAACGCTCTTTAACATGGAATTTACAAATCAACGGGTAATATAAAGTCATAAGTGAACAATATATGATATCATAACAATGACTATGATTATATAATAAGTAAATTACATTATTTAAATAATTATATAGGAGGTTCAGATACATACGAAACATATCAGACATATGGTAAGGGATAAATTTTCAATCTCATTTTTATCTGAGATTGCTTATACAGAAGTATTTATTGGGGTTATGTTAAACATCCATGACCATGTTTTCTAAAAATGTGTTCATAAAATTTTTACTATTCTTCCATGAATGTCTAAAGTCATTTTTACCGTTTATTGAATTTTTACCACATTGTATGAATGTAATCATTCGTTTGGTTACCATATAAGGTACTTTTTGACTTTTCCGGAAAAAGTACGAGGAGAATGTTATTTTTATCTTTTACATCATGAACGGATTTTTACGGTTTCATAACGCCTCATTTTCAACAAGCTTCCTCTACAATATTTCATTATTATTTACAAAAAAAACCATTTTCTCTTAAAATTGCATGGAATTTTGTGAAATGGAAATGATTTTAAAGAAGAAAGGATATTTTCCTCAAGAATTGATTTCAAGTGTTTTGCCAAAACTATTTTCCATCTAAGATGACATTGTTTCATATGTGTATGTTTCAAGTAATATTTCTCTATTATTTAAATGGTTTCAATTTTCTTATGATGAAATGATATCAAAATTTTATGGATTATGTTATGATGGCATGATGTTTAAGAATCTCATTTTATTACATGGGTTATGCTATGATGTATGATTTATGATTTTGTGGCAAACGAAAGAATGATTTAATTATGAGATGTGTGGGACCTATATCTCCCTTTAATGCATTGGGTTAATATTTATATCTCATGAGATAGACATGGCTGCAACTGTAAGTTAATTCGGTTCAGTGTTGCAGGACTGAAACGAGGAGTGAACTCGATTCAGAAAGGGACTTTGTCCACTAAGATGGTCTTGGAAGAAATGACTTGGCTACTATGGAAATCATGACATGTGCTGAATGGTTTCCATAATTACAGTTTTTTCCCATTTTATCATGGTTTATGTTCTATTATGATATATTCCCTACGTACTTCCACGATTTATGTCTTTGCTCATGATTTGGATGTTTAAATTTCATGTTCAAGTTTTTTCTTCCAAATGTTTATGGATTGTTTTATGTTATCTATGTTTTCCCATACTGAGCATTTGAGCTCACCCTTTTTATGTTTTATTTTCCATAGGAAGTAAAGAAAGGTTTTAGGTAAGGAAACAAAAAGGGGATGATCGTTATGGGAGTTGTTGAAGAACTTTCACCACGATTAGAAGATTTTATTCCGAGTTTCCAAAGACACTAAACTATTACAGTTCTTGTGTGTCTGTTTTTGTTATGTATTAAGTATTCCACAAAAGTAATGTGTTATCCATTTACGTCGAGCTTTGGGTATCTACATTCACCTTTCAACTGTGGTCTTTTCAGTTGTACTTTTCTTTCAGTTGTAGTTGTACTATTCTGTTGGACTTGAATTTCTGGCCCCTTTGTACTTTTAGCACTTTTGTTATACTTATTTACATAGTGTCTACTTCCTCTTGTACTCTGATTATTTGTGTTTACATTTCATAAAGGCTACGCCATTCCTTTTTATCAATATTTACATGTTTAGTGCAATTATCTATCCCCGGGCCTATGGATGGCGGGCTTGGGGTAGTCACGACATGGGCCCTGAGGGAAGGTTGTGACACCATTGCATTGGGTAATGAATTTAATCTCTAGAGATGAAAAGATTCATGATACCTTGGTGAATAACATTGTTAATTGTTATGATACCTTGGAGATGAACCTTGGTGATATGATAATGAATATCTAAATTAAATGTTGTATTAAAATTTTCAGGTTATTCTTCTTGTTATTTTTATTATGATATGCCTATATATCACGATGTTCATATTGATATCTCTCTAGATCACATGTAAACTATTTATCTTTTTCTCCTTACTGAGTCTTCTCCTCACCCTTTCCTTTGATGTATGTATCTAGGTTATGAGATTCATTATTTGCACATAGGATGAAATTTTCATGATTCTTTCTAGCTGATTTAAAATTATGTTTTATTTTTTAACGTTTTATGATCTTGATATCCATGACACTTCACATTAAAGATCATTTATTTTTAAAATTTAATAAAAAGTTTTCTAATAAAAAGGACAGTTTATAAAGTCAATATCAATTGATAGTTTTGTTATTTATAGAAATTAGGATACGAATAATTTTATATGAACCCAATATAAAAGTTTAGATATATGAAAACATCATGATATTTTGGTGAAATATTACATTAGTGTTCTCCGACCAAATAAATAATTGTCTGGATCTGAACAAGTGGATGTGGATCTTGTAAGGATGTACCTAGGAGTGAAAACCCTGACAAAGTGTTTCGGGGTTGACCTGGGGTATCCTGGAATACGACAGTGGGCCATACTGCACTTTTGGTTTGACACTCCTAAGGGATATATTTGGTTAATCATAATCTTTTTATGAATAATTATTATGAATTTATATAAAATCTAATTATTGTAAATGAATAATAATTTTTAAGACCAAATATTAATTTATAATTTTATGTTTCCTAGTAAAGAAAATTTTATAATTATAGAAAACTATGAGGACACAATTTTTTAAGGGGGGAGGGAATGTAACAACCAAAAAAATGTACGACTTTAATTTATGGATCTAATCCCTCTTAATACATTTTCATTGTGAATTACAATAAAAACCCATAGATTTATATCAGATAGAAATTATAGTTTTTAAAATGATATAATTTTCATAACAAATTAATGTATATTGAATGATGATTATTTTAATTAAAAATTAAGATTAAAAAAACCCATTTTAAATTTTAATGACTAAATAATTTTATTTTTTTGGAGTCAGAAGTTTCACTATGCAATTTCACTATTAATTTTCTATCAGCTATTATATTTAATAACTAATGATTTTTCTAATTTAAATGTTAAATTTCTTATATTTAGAGAATTTGTATGGTCAAATAAACATAATTTTTGAATTCCAAATGTCAAAATAAACCTAGGATGGATTTTTATATGTATTCTATGAAGTTTCAATTTGATAAAAAGAATTTGATGAATAGTTTTTCAATGAATAGTAAAAATGTATTTTACTATTAAATAACGATAAATGAGAAATAAATTTAAAAAATCTGACAAACATGTTCATAATCAAGGTGAAAAATGTAGTTCAATAAGATCAAAATATTTTTTTGGTGAATAATAAATTTACAATTTAGAATAGTAACATTATTGTTATGAATAGTAATGAATAATAATGAAATGAAAATCAGCCTAGAATTAGAATCTTCAACCATAAATGTATAAATTCAATTTAGTCGACTTCAATGTGAAAAAATGAACATAGTATTTGTTCCGGTTTTTTTTATGTCATAAATATTTGATTTAAAATTTTAAAATTAATTTTTTAATTTAAAATTGAATTTTATTTTTTAAAATATAATCATAAATTGTTACTTTATTGTATTATGGTTATATGATATTTTTTTGGGTCATTGATTACTTTTTCATGGTGATACAAAACAAGTTATTGTATTATCGTTGTTTTTTTAATAAACAATCATTCTATTTAAACAATTAAATTATAAATATTTATAAAATCAATTTTATAAAATGGGATTTATTTTCGAATTCAGAGAATTGATATTAGGTTAGGGTGAATTTATGAATTTTTTATAAAATGTTTTGTATTATAGTGAATAGTAAAAATACAGTTTTAGGATTCAGTGCGTTTAATGAAATTATTACTAATGTAATCATGATTTAATAATTTTGGTTAAATTTAGAACAGTAAGATATGTTATGAGCTATCCTAAGTGGCCAATACCATGGGAAAATACCATGGTCAAGACCATGGTTTAGCGAATACCACCAATGTGGTGTCCCGTGGAAATTAATAAAATATTCCATCACTTTTTCTATATATACCAACTCATTCCTTCATTAATTTCATTAAAAATTTATCATCAACGAAGATCTAGTCGGTATAACTCCCAAAGAGACCTCCCAAGGTTCACTCAACCCCCAAATTCCCAAATGTCAAACATTAGAAGTTACACTTCGAGGTATGAGAACCTTCTATCCTCTTCTTTTATGGAATGTATTCCTTTATATTTGGCCTTCTAGTTTCTATATTTTGGGTTACGTTCTTCTATGTTCTTATCACTTTCCATTTAATTTGCAATTGACGAGAGACCATTTCCACTCTAGTCAAATTATATTTCTGAATTATAAGGGACACAGTTATGCTGCCAATTTTTTATAAAAGAAATCACATATTCTTTTTTCATTCATGTTCCATTTCATATGGTATGTCATTCAAATAACCATATCATGATCATATTCAAATTGAATTTTGTAACTATATTATTTTATGAGTTATTTATGAGTGGGTTACCCTTGTCCCCTCTATTTTTAAGGATTTATATCACCATGTTATATAGTCATTATGCTGCACAAATTTCATCTCAAAATCTGTCTTTCTCCCTTTCTCAAGAAATTTAGTTATTTTATTTATATAAATACTCAAACCCACTTCGTTTCTAGGGGTATTTAACAAGTCATAAAATTGATCTTTTGAAAACTGAAATTTACTTATAGATAACCCTCACTTCCTTTCCATGGTATTGATAAGACATATTAATCTTATTTTCTAGCACATTTTAAATGTCATGATTTAGACATAAACCCCATTTAAAATATTCTAATTTTATTATTTATGAAATTTTTGGTTATGATATATGTGTTTAACATTAAAGTAAATTCATATTATGGGTGATACCTAATATCTCTCCACTACATTGGTTAATGAATTTAATCTCTTAAGATGAAAAGTTTCGCGATACCCTGGTGAATATCATATGTAATTTTTAGGACACAATGGGGATGAACTATAGTGATATGTTCTGGAAAGTCTAAATTAAATGTGGTAAAAACATTTTCAAGTTGTTTTTCAAGTTGTTATTATTATGATATTCCACATTATCTATGTTTTCGTAATGATATACCTCATAATCACATGTAAACTGTTTAAATTGTTTTCCATATTAAGCCTTATGCTCACCCTGTGCATTGTTGTATGTCTCTAGTTAATAAGATACAGTAGTTTTACGTAGGATAAAATTTTCAAGATTCATTCAAGGGTATTCATAAGAATATTTTATTTTTTCATGTTTTATGTTCCTAATTTCCAAAACAGTAGACAATAAAGATCCACTATTTGTAAAATGAAATGAAATGTTATTTAATAAAAAGTCAAGATTCCATTTAAATTTTCATCTTTTATTATTATAATATCATGAAATAAATTTTCTTTATAAATTTACCCTTGTTAATGTATAAATCTAGTAGAAAATAACATTTTCCCGGTCAAAAAAATGTATTTTCATTATAAATTTAATTAATACTGATTCATAATATATTTTATGAAAATACAAAAATATTAATTATGTGTTCACTTCACATTAAAGACACATTTATTTAATCAAAAGTGATCTGAAAAAAAGGTAAATGATTTATTTTTTTATGTTTATTTTTTATTGAAGAATATAATTACTAAATAAAATAATATTTACGATGTTGGAGTTATTCATATCAATAAAATATTCATGTAAAATCATAAAATTCAAATTATCAATTTTTTTCTCTTGTATATATACAGTATAAAAAAATCCTAAAAATTTCCATATATCTCCCTTTAAACGGATTTTTAAGGCACCACATAAGATTTATATGATTATATTAAATGGATAAACATGCACTTTAGGATTTTGGTCATAATTCTATAAAACATTTCACATGGTGGATGGTCATTAGTGAAAAAGGTGTCTATGCAGACCAATATAGAAATAATAACAAGTAAAACTAATCTTACTAATTTTAAAATAATCCGAGAAAGTATTCATATTTATTTTGGTATTATAAAAATATATGGCATATATCAAATTTCATTAGATCCTTTCATCACATTAAAAAAAATTAATAATGTTATAAACTACCAATGTAAACAAAAATAGTCCAAAATTGTTAGATTCCACTAGTTGTTTTATTTTAAATTGTTTAAGTCTTAATAATTCTAAACAACACCATTATTGGGTATTTATGACAATAAATTTGTTTAAAATCCATCAATGCAAAAAAAATGTTGTGGGGTTATAGAATCATTCAAAACTATAACAATTTTCTACATAACAAGTATTTGACAACAAAGAGTGGAGTTAACTGGCATGAATTATTAAAAAATGGTGGTTGTGTGGGATTTCACATGTGTTTATGAGAATGTGAATGGTTAAGTAAAGTATATTGTTTTATATTATTTCTAATTTTTTAAATTGATTGTATCCATGATGTACACAACTAGAGACCACCATTATTCATTCTAGTGGGATCAACCACATAGGTTTCCTCACAGAACAACTTCAACCACATAAAAATCCCTTGAGAACCCAATAAAAGTCTAATGGCTACCATGCGGTATATATATCAAAGAGATTACTCCTAAACATAATCCAGCATTATATCATTGACTCTTGAGTCTCTACTAATTTTTTACGAACTCAGGACCCCTTAATATATATGATGTATTAAAACATTAAAATTAAATATATAGAATATGAATATAACGAGAATTATAACCACCAAACCATATGGTATCTCAACACAATGATATGTCATCTGGAATCATTGGTTAAAAATTGTGGCCAATAAAACTATATATGTGATTTACATGACCATGTTTAAGAAATTACATTATATTGAATCAACTAACACTTATAAAAATGTTTTTATCATAATTTAATATAATGTTAGGAACATTTTTAAAAGAATTTAACATCAAACTATATAAAATTTCCTTTTTCAAATTAATTATTATTATTATCATTAAAATGTGTCATTTTACACTCCATTCATATCAGTTATGTTATGAAATAAGTATTAAATCACATTGTATGATATTTTTAATAAGAGATGTTTAATACATATTTCTGTGTCAGTTAATAATAATTAGACATTGAATGTGATATTCTATGTCATTTATACCAGAAGAAATGTAAATAAATATCTATTATTGTTATAATATAACAATTCTGAATTCTACCATTGATGAATACATAATAAAAATTTAGGTATAATTTCAGAGAATCTAAATGAAATATGATAAAAATATCTAATTTAATTGGAATGATGTTTTATTTTTATCGATATAATATTCATTAAGGATAGAATTTATGAGTCAATAAAAGCAATGTACTATTTTAAATTTTAGATTCAAGTGGAAGATTTTTTATTTTATACTTATATGATGAGGAATTATTCATTATAGACAACTGTTAACATGAATATCAATTGTAAAAAATAAGTATAAACGAATAAAATCATTGAATAATAATAGTAATTTCTATAACAAAATCTATATTGGATAAAGAAATATATCAATGTTTAAAATAAAAATAGTTAATTTCAAATTAATTCATGTTCAGTGTTAAAAAAATAATTGTGTCTATAAATTCATATCAAAACATCAATAATAAATTTTCAAAATTAGTTATTTTGAAGGAACACTATGAAAAAGATGAAACACAATTATGGAATGATAAGAAAGTAAAACATTAACCACAATTAAATTTTAATCAATGATAAAAATTAATTTTAAAAGAAAATTATTTAAATATACATTTTTAAAATTGAGTATTTGGGACGACTTTTTAATAATAATCAATAAAAATAAAAATTATTTCCTTTTATTTTAAAACCGTCACAGACACCAAAACTAGAAGGTGATTAACATAGGTTATATAAATAATTGAAATTAAAATGTTTTAAATACCAATTATTTAAAAACAAATGATAAAACTAGAATGTTAAATCTTTCATTTTAGTCATATGAATGAATATAAAATGGATTAGATTTCCATGAATGATAATATTATCATTGATTAATTATACAAAGTGATAGTTTCCTGAATGACATATTATCCACTAGATCAATACCATAAAATGGAAAAATTATAAATTTGGACATGATTTTGTTTTTGATTGAGTGACACATAAATATAATGAGGGACATCTCCAATCATTAAGGGATCCATCAGATAATGAGAAATGGTACCCATTTTCTGAATAACATCAAATGTATTAAATTCAATACATCATCATATTGATTCTATCAAGTACTATATTAGAAAAAATTCCCAATCAAGAAATGATTATAGTATTGATATTAGTTACATCAGTTTTATATTTTTGGAATGATTTTAATAATTTAAAAAATGTTGTAAATTTTTTGGGGTATTTATTGATCAAATAAATAAATATATTATATGAAAATATTATTTAATACCTCTCATTACATCTATACACATGTCATACAGTTATGATAATTTTTTTATACTTTTAAGGGAACTGAGAATTCAAATGAAGTAGTTATCTCGAATTATGAAGGAGGAAATAAAATACCAATGATTAGTATGGTACTATGTCACACACATTTTAGATAACCTTATAATTTTATAATTACCTATTCTAAAAGAACATTAAATCATTTGATTTATACATATTGAATAATAAAATTATATATAACCTCAAAAGGATAATCATCAATACTCCACATATTATGGGGAATAATAATGATGACATATGTTAAAATAAGAATGATCTAAAAAGCGTTATATAGTTATGTGGATAAATCATAAGAATAATATATAATCTCATTATGAAAATATGAAAACAAAATCATATCAAATTATTGTGTTCTGTGCTTAGTTAAAATGTATTCTTCCATGTATAATGATGGGGACATGTCCAAGTATTATAATTTCATTTCATAATCTTCTTAACATAATTAATTTTATTCTCTTACAAATGAAATATAATGAAATCATGATATATAATGGATTTTCAAAATAACTATATTTATATATTAGAATAACCAAACATATAATGAAAAATATAAATATTAATTTCTTCTACTTAAAAAATCTTACATATTATACGAATCACCTCATTAAATATCTTTCTGTTTCCTAAATTTATAAAATGTTATAATAAAAATTGAAATAAATAATAATATTAATTGATAAAAAATTAAATTGCAAAAATAACTACATTATTCATTAATTTTGAGTGTAATTCCTATATGATATTTCATTATATATATATTTTTAACATATAAATGGAAAAAATGGATCCCAATTAAAAAAAATGATTTTTAATGGAGTAGTTTTATGATATTAATAAGTTAATGTTTTTATAAGTGACAATAATATTTTATAAAATGAATGAATGAATAATCCTTAAACAATTTTTCTAATAATAAAAAATAGTGTATCCTGGAAAATATTAAATGTTCATATAAATATTTCATTACTGAAAAAAATGCTTGAATTGAAATGAAATTCATTTTATTATTTTTTGTTGTTAAAAAAAGAATCCCTAATAAAATAATTATATACCCATTCGAATAATGAAAAATAAAAAAATTAATATAATGAATAAATTAAATATTTGGATTTAAAAATAATAAATAAAAAAATTGGAAAGAACTATTATAGAGATAGAAGAGAAATAACCATTAGAGTGGTGGCTAATTAAATTTACCAACACCATATTTTAATGATGAAAGAAATTGATCAATGATGTGGAAATTGAAATGATTTTATAGTTTATCTTTAGGAAAGGGAAAATAATATAAATAATAAACAATAATATTTTATAAAAAATCAAATGATATACCATTTAACAAGATTAAACAAAATGGCCATTAAATTATGTCATACAAATTCATTGTGCTATTTTGTTCTTTTTAATATATATTCTATAAATTTAAATAATAAATGGTTTTTATTATTTATCTTCATCAAATACATATATTTTTTTATTTTTCGTTATAAAATTAAATTATAAATCAATATTTGAAAATTAATAATAATTTATCAAAATTACTAATCATGATTAAATTATTCTATTTCTACCTATTATAATATTAATTGTAGTCCTTATCCTCGACTCGTTATCATGTTATAATCACCAGATGAGTTTTATTATATGATCGAAATGTTATTTTGATATAGTTTTAATCTCATGTTATTATTATTATTATTTATTTTGATTTTTCTTGAAATGATGTAAAAAATTGGGATTTGAGTTTTTTGATTCAATTAATTTATTTGATTATAAGTGAATAATTGTAAATATATATTTCCAATAATAAATTACATATTCATATTTATATTATAATAATTTAATTATATGAGTAATATTTTAGTTTTTTTAATTGCAGAAAATTCCAAATTGAATCAATGTTTCTGACCATTTATTAAAAATAAATAAATGAACTACTAAGGATGTGAGTGAGGATAATCAAAGGTAATTTACCACAATCATCAAGAAAGAATTAAAAAGTAATAATAACATACATTACATCCAAAATAAATGCCGTTATTAGTTTTTACATCACATTTGGACTTACAGTATTTATGGACATTAAAAATAACATAATGGAACGTACTCGAAAACATGAAAGACGATTGGGTGGTGACTATCCATGGTGTATTAAAATAGTACATCCCTTTTCTTTACTTTGAAGGAGTATGTGTGAGTCCCTCACTGTCATTAACCTTCACATTCCTAGTAATGATTTCATCCTTAAAAGATGTTTGACCAGTACTTGTCATTTCATATAGAGGATTACAATCCATCCATTCTAAATCAAAAATGTTACCCCACTTTGTTGATTTTTTAAAAGAAGGCAACATTTTCTATATATCGTGATGAAAAAAACATGTTTATGTTACTTAGTATTATTCAAGTAATCACCCTCTAATGAATAAAAATTGATTTAAGCATGTTGTGTGAATTCACTACCCAGATGAGTAGCAGATGTACCCACATGCACATTCACATCAAAAAATGGCAGTATTACCATCAATTCAACCTCATTGTGATCCTCTAACATACGAAGAATTCATTTGAGGATAAAGAGACTTGGGAACTCGGTTTAATATCGATGAAGAGGAATTTCGATTCCATGCATATGCCACATCAATTTTCTTCAAAGATACAAATTCATCACCATTTTCAAAAAATTCTATACCAAATCCCAAATCAATTTATTCCTGAAATGGCTCTCACAATGAGTATTTATAGATTAGTATGAGAAAATCCCACTTTTATGACATGTTTCTTTAGTGTTACATGTTGTATGACAATTAGAACGAAAATGAAGATGTAACTCATATTCCGCATTTAAAGGAATGTCATCATGTAAAGACAATAAAATTATATAATGAAGTAATCTCATTCTTAATTCAACCTCCACTAGTACCCTAGAAAAGTTCATATAATATTGATTTCATAGTGGAACTATCTAATTTAAATGGAATACCAAAAGATGTTGCATTGTCAAAAAGAATATTTTGTTTCACGAGTATCTAGTTCAGTCCAAAAATTTTATTTCACAAATGAGCCCTGGTTTTTATTACCAAAAATGGGTTGAAATTTAATTTCCACACCTAAAATCATATCATTCATGGATTTTATGAAATTTTCCCAATCCCATAATCCTTAAACTTAATTTACTTAGATGATAAAATAATGTAAAAAATATTCCACCCATGGGTTCACATCTCCAATAAGAATAATTCCAGATAGAAAATAACTTCTGAATTGATCCATGAACTTTCCAAATCATACTGCTAGTGGGATGAACCAATATAGAAATAACAGAAAATATTTAGATCTTGAATCTATTATAGATAACTTAATTATAAGAAATCATATTGGTAGTGTTTCCATTCTAGAAAATAAACATAGTAATAACAGCCTGAAACTACATAAAAATTATACTACAGAAGTCTTACTATGTAGAATATTTCATAGTTTCATTCATAGAAGAAGATTGATCATTATTAATTGGAACCAATCATGTAGAACTATTACTGTAGATAAAACGAAAACCATTATCTGGAGGCAACTCTGCATCATGAGTTGCCACACCCACTCGGATGGAATCAATCATCTTGTTCACATTAGATGTGTCATCCTTCTATCTCACTAGGTCTTCATGTTTTTTGGGAGCCTTAACCCCCATGGAAATATTTGTGGCATAAAACCTACCAATAAACTGACCATTGTTAATACAACCTGACATCATCATTGGAGAACAATTATTTCCCGCCTCCACCCTCACCATGGTCCATTGGTCAGTTCCTGAAATAGCTCATGACTTGGAAAACTCATATCTAACTGGCTCTGGAAAATATAAGTGGGATCCTGCATCACTGGACTAACAACCAAAAATTCCATCCATAGTGCATTTCAGAAGAACACTACCAAGGAAATGTGGGAGTAACATCCTTTACCGATTAAAATTTTTAAGGGGGTGGCGATGACGTTGACCTACTTAAAAACCCTCATCCTCACCCTCTTATCCTTCTCATCAGATTAATATATGAACAGTTTTTTTTATAATTTATGATATAAATATTAAAATATCATTATATTAGGTGGTAAAAATAAACCACACATGATCATGTGATAACTAATGAACATGTATAACCATATAATAATATTATTGTAATATATAAATTATAGATGAATGATGATATTAATTATCAATATTTAGAGGATATATTTATATTTATAATACTTCTAGATAATAGTGTTAATGAAATGAATTCCGACAAACATGTTGCATACTTTGATGAACTTTCACAACCTATTTGTATTTAATGATTGATATATGCCCACATTATTTGATGAAATGTTAACAAATATATGATAGTAAAAACTAATTAAGAATATCTTTTTTTATTAACATTAAAAATAGTAGATTTTGATTTTTTGTTTGTATATAATAGCTATTTTGTTGGTGAAAATTAGGTTATTATCCTTGGATTTGTGAGTTCAGTGCAGTGTGATGATGTAATCACATTTTTGTTAAGTATTTTAGTTATGGAAACATTAGTAAGAAGTAATGTATTGAATCCCAATTATAAAAAATAATATAATATTTTATGTCATTTTAATTATTAACAATCTATTATGTATATTTTTTTTTCACATTTATCATTTTTAAAATAATTACCACTACAATTAATTTATTTGAAATATAACGTATCATGATTTAATTATTTTTTTAATGATTATTCCAATCTTGGAATCTATATAATCATAAATTTTTTATTAATATTAACAATATTAAATTTTAATGATAATATATGATGTATATAAAGTACACCATAAATAAAAAATTGATTATTATAAATACAAAGTGTTTTTTATGGATTTCCAGACCAATTAATAATATGAAGTGTGAAAATATATTTTTAATTTATATAAATGTTATATTATTTTAAATTTTTCTTTTTAAATATATTGTATTTATTAATTTAAATTCGTAATTAATAATGATTATGTAAAAATTATATTCATAGAAAAATTTTCATTACCAATAAATATATTTTTATTCATCCTATCATCAATTTAAAATGTGAAATATAATTATGAATTAATTTTAATTTATATATATATAATTATTTTCATTTAAATAATTTATTTAAAAATACTATATAAATTTATAAAAAAATTATAATGTATTAAAATGAAATTCTTTAAAAACTACACCTTATAATAAATAAATGATATATATTTAAGTACAATAAATAATAAATTTATAAATTTATATTCAATAATATTCTTATATATAACACATGTAATTGAATTTCGTTATCCAAAATTGAAATATTTTTTAAAATTACAAATTATTATTTATCAAACTCAAAGATTTGGTATAGACAATTTATTTTTTCAATGAATAAATAATTATACTTCATGTAGATAATTAATTTTTTATCTGATGTTATTCATTTACTTTAACAATCATAAAATTAATTTTATAATTATATTTTATTACTATTACTTAATAGATGAAATTTATTTTACATAATTAAATATCAATTAAAATATTATCATAGTTTCAATGATTACCTCCCAATTAAATTAGAACATTCTCATTCTATAAAAATTATTATATTATTTAAAAAATATATAATAAAAATATATATTTTTTTCTTCTGAGTAATCTTAGTTCACATTATGTAATTAATTGTAATTAAAAATTATTAATAATTATACCATATTAATACCATATGGATATATTCCATTTAATAATATCCCAATAGTTTATATATATTCACCACATTACATCCAATAAAAACATTTTTTAATTTTTCATGAGTTGCGCATTTCATTCCAGTATTTATATATCGTATTATTTTAATTTTTTAAATAAATACAAGTTATTATTTGTAATTTTTAGTAATTTTATATTTAAAATAATTATCAAAGGTGAAGATAGTCTATGAGATTTCCTAGTTGTAAGGAGATAACTCAATTTTATTTATTTTGGTCTATTAATTTCTATTGTCTAATGGGATGAAATCATTCATGGTATGTAATAATTCTTGAAATATAATAATAAATTTAATGTAATTTATTTAAGGATTCATTAAATGTGAAAAAAACATTAGATGGTCAATTCTAATCTTTTATGTATTGTTAATGTATTAAATTGAACAGTATAGAATTAATATAACAACATATTTTTTAATAATAGATATACTGAATATGAAAATAAAAAATCAAGAAACCAATGTTATTACATTACAAAACCTATGAAATAAAGTATTCTTTTATAATTCCAATCATTATAACCTACTAAAATGGTAAAGGGAATCTATATTTTAAGAATGAATGAATATATAATTTTTAATTATAAATGAACCCATATATAATGCGTAACACCACGAAACTCATCAATTATGTCATAATTGGAATGTGTTTAATTTTTTCATTTAAAATCCAATATATCAAAATAAGCTTACATAGTTGTATAATGTCTCTTTAGATTCTGGATACAATCCACAATTTTAGTTTTATATATAGAAATGGGAAATCCATTTTTTCACTACACATTTCATATGGTTGATTTCCCTAATGAATGTTTCATTGATAAATGATGGAAATTTTAATTTACATACCAGTTAAGTAATTTATTAGTACTAGTTCATTGAAATATAACCGAGGGATTAAGGTATATATTTTTTTGAATAATATAATAAAGATTCATTCTGTATTTTCTATCTATATACTAAATTTATTGGATCAATTTAAATAATGATAAAATAAGGTTAAAATATCTAATAAAATATGGATTTTCCCAGAATTAGTAATCTATTATATAACTACTTATTTTAACATATTTCACCATTTTTTAAAATTTATAACATATTATGTTATACCTATGGTTTCAGTAACATTTATCCACCAAATGTATATAATAAAATATTAATATTAAACTAATAAAAACATTCATATACAAATATATTACCCAATATTAGTTGAAAAATATGATTCTAAACATTAATAATTAACATAATACATCACATAAATAGAAATAGGGTTTTAGAAAATACTATTTCAGTATCAATAATGTTTTATTTTGAGAAGTTATTATTGCATATTTTTTAATTAACATCACTATAAACATCTGTTTATCTTTGAAATAAATAATTATATAATTTACATTATGAAATTTGAAACAAAATTAGCTAAAATAAACACTCTAATAGTGATGAAGATATGAATGGGTCATATATGATAATTCATTAAATGAATATTAAAAAAGAAAAATGAGAGAAATATAATTTTTGAAAACCATTATTTCATAAGAGTAACACATAGTGGATGAAATAAGGATAAATAAACTCAATTTAATAATCATGAAAGAATAATATATAAATTTATATTATAATTTTTAATCTTGGGATAATAATCATGTTAACTTGGGTTTAATATCATAATGTTTTTGGGGATGAATTTATTATAGAAACATCCCAATATAATTTTTGGGGATTGGGGGTACCATGATATTGCTTTATGGGGGAATGAAGGATAGGTGTGAAATTTTTACTCACATGGATCCATCATAGTTGTAGTGTATCACATGGTAAAGGAGTATCTATTTATGTGGCCATGTGTAAATAACTATTGTAGTTATTAGAAAACTAGTGGGAATGAAATATAAATTTTAGATGGTGTCATGTGTGAATGTTTTCCAAATCAAAGAGTGTATAATATAAATACATATTATGATGTTATTATAATCATAAAATTTTTCTAATGGGGCACAAATATGTTTTCTTATAATCCCAAATACCATCTTTTATGGGTAGCTTAACCCCAAAATAACTATTTTTCATTTATATTTTTAATTTTTGGATGAGCTATGACGATATTTCATTTCAATATTTGTATAAATATCATTGGCATGTCCTTCATATTATGACCATTTTGGAAGGTTTAAAGTAATAAATAAAGATTTATTAATTATGTGAAAATTCCGTGGGCACATATATTTACCAGAATATTAACATAAACATCCATTACTTATAACCTGCTGATTGTGAGGCCTATTGCAGTTGCAATACTATTCACATAAAATATCTAATAAATATAAAAAATAACATCATTTTTTCACTTTAGTAAATTCATTATTATTAATGCGCTCCTTAATCAATATGGGAAACCCTTAGGAACCCAACAAATAGAGTGGTCATGTATAAAACATGTATGGGATCAAATATGGTATAGAAAAATCATGTGTTATTCAAATTTTTAAAATTATATCATAGAACTGAATCCTCATGAGTAGTCATGCGGGAGAATAACATAATGATAAATATATAATTGTATTAAAAAATAATAGTAAATACATAAATAACATATAACATAACATAAATATGATTCAAGGATAGCTTCCCAGACAATTTCACAGGTATGAGAATGACCCAAAATGGGTTAGGATTACATTGTAATCCCATACATGACATATCCCGTGACAATAGATTTACCCAATGCATTTTAGGGGTATCTTGGTGCACCAATAATAATAATTAATGATCATAAATTCAATAAAAATAAAATCAATCATATAAAATAAAAAAATAATAACCCATGCAATGAAAATGAAAATCAAATTCATTCATTAAGTCATTAAAAAATGAAATTTCATTGTGAAAACATTTGAGATATTAGCATAAGGATGTATTTACCACATTAATGGAAATGATAATTTAATATTTATATATTATAGAGTCATATATACATAATTTATAAGAATTTAATAACATGAAATACATATATAAAGTGAGTTGCAAAGATAATTGTCATACCTCAATGAAAAGTGTAGTTTATAGAGACCATTTTCAATCATAATAATGATATTTAAAAAGATCAAAATATCAATTCCATTTAAAACCATTATTTAATATATATGTAATAGATAAAAGAGGCATTTTATTTTAAGAAATATAGAAGATTATAATGAAATATAAATATAAAATAAAGATTTCGGTTTCTGGTAAATCTTTTGAGGTATTATACATTATTAGAAAAATAATAATACATCTTTTATAATGAAAGTCAAAATATTTAATATAAAATATATAAAAAGATTCATTATGAATGTATTTGAAATAAAATCAAAAGGGATAAAAATGGAAAATATATTTAATATAATTCCATATAAATTGATTAATAAAAGAAAAATGATAATATGGGCATGGATGTGAAATATATTAATATTAAATAGATAAAAAATTTAAAATAATTTTTTAAAAGAATAATTTCCCTTAAATAAAACCAAAATAACTATCCAGTTTTTTAATGATGGTAAACTAGGATATAAAATAACATTTATTATCCATTTAATCGTTATTTTAAATTTATATTGAACCCCTATAAGAACATGGACATGGGTGAAAAATTGTTGGACATGAAACTATAATAAAATATTTTAAGGATTATCCCATAAAAGATCATTCCATTTTAGTGTGAATTAATAAAATAAATAGTTATGTCTAAAAAGGAAAATCAGATAAATCTATATGAAAATAATAAAAAAATTGGATTTAATATAAATAATAATAATTTCATTAAATAGTCTATTATGTATACGTATAAAAAAATGAATGTAAATTTAGATGGAAACCCATTACCTCAAGTTTGAATAGTCAAATATATAAATTATCATCATGAATAATTAAATTATGTCAGATATATAATTAAATAATAACCTTTTTAATTTTAATAATTAAATTTATTTAATTTATTACAATGATATTTTTTAATCAATTATGTTCACATCACGTGTTTTGATGATATTCGATACATTTATCCACAATTACATTGGTAGTTCTAATATTGTAAAAAATGTTATATGATTTTCATATAAAAAATAATAATCATGATATATTTTTTTTTATATTTCAATTTTACTTATTTATCAAGTCATGTATGATGTTTGTGAAATACATTGCAATCATAGTGAATATTGGTTGTATGTACACATGAGTTATATATCATATCTTAAGGATCATGATCGAAAGAATGTATGTATAATTATATAACAAAATAATGATAAATATTTAATAAATATTATTTTTCAACACATATTCATCTATATACTATCCATGTGGTGTGGTGGTGAAAATGAATCACATCACTTCATAGATGTGATAATACACACATCGCACAGACCCCACATTGATTATAATATTAATATAAATTTTTTAAAAATAAGATATATTAAATTTATATAAGGATATATATGTAGTTAATATATTAAAAATATATTAAAAAATAATCATAAAAAACCATGATATATGATGACGGAAAATGAATTATAGTAGTTTTTGTGGCGGTGGTCCACCGTACACCTAATTAATGATATTTTCTTCTATTTGATGCAATATGAGATATATGTATGTTTTTAAATTAACATAATAGGGTCTGTTTATATTTTATATTCTAATGAAATTATAACTGTAACGACCCAGGTATTTATAGAATAATTAATTTTTATTTCTATTAATACATATGAATATGAAATTAATTTTATTTTAAAGGGGAAAATTTTTCTGTTAGTTTACTCAACAAACAATAAAAGGATTATGTGAAATCTTACGTTACACACACCATTAGGTTACACTGAAATATATTATAATAAAATTATTATTTTAAAAGGTATTTAATACTTAGTAATTGTTTAGGAAGAAATGAATAAAACTATATACAAAATTTTTATACTTGTTTGTAAAATATCTATATATTTATCTAGTATGTTTTAGAGGCTTAAATTAATATTGAATCCAATTTTAGAATGAAATACACTATAATTTTAAAAAATGTTGTTTCACCACATTTTGATGGAGATACCATTATAAATATAGTTCATGACACCCTAATATTATATATATGATAAAATAATTGTCATATTTATAATAGAAAAAAAATAATTTATTCTGAATGAATTTTGGGTATATTTTTTATAATGTCAATTTTTAAATAAATAGTGATAAATACCGCATTTTATGTCAACAAATCCTTTTCATATAATTTATTTATATAATGATATTGTACGTTAAATGTTATATAGTGTTTAATTAGATTATATTTTTATCATTTAATCCAAATTTTTTCACTGGAAGTAATTTCACATTTATATTGGACATAAACACAGGGATGTCTTTTGATAGTTATGTCATCATAAAAACCCACTTTTTGGTTTTGAAAATAAGAATTAATTTTAAATTAATTACGATATCTTCTGTGTTTTTAATTTGGGTAAATGGATTATATATTTTGAATCAAAAGGAATAATTTTTTTGAATATTTACATTTTATACCTAGACATTATAAATAGTAACCTTATTAATTATTTTATTTTCCATGGTTAAACAGACAATTTGGTAAATAAGGGTAAAAAATGAATATTATAGAAATATTAAATGACCCTAACATGTGTACTAATAAAATTTCATGATATATTTCCTACCATGTCATCCTTGGGTCGATTTTGGGACCCCATGCAGAATCTATGATGTGAAAATGACATTTCATAAGAATTAATTTACTATAACGAAAAATATTAATATACAAAATATTTTTTACGAAAATAATTTTTATACAAAGTTATATAAGTTATATATTAAACTATAAGTATTAATTATAAATAAAAAATTATTTCCTACATCATATAGTTTTATTTATAATGTTTAGACATCGTCTAAAAAATATATTTAGGACACAGTGATTATGTAGTGATTACTTTATTGATTAATGATTTAAATAAATGTGGTAAAAAATAATAAAAAAATTATTTTTAAACTCTTTATTCCATCCACGAATTTTATTGAAGTTTATGACTTGTTATATTTTAATTAATTATTTTTTTTCAAAATAATCATGTTGGTATGGATTTTTAAAAAGTCATGAAATGAATACAACAAAAATTAAGATAATTTAGTTTGTAAAACAAATTATATTTTATTAAATTTTATAATAGCCCTAAAAATTAATGATTCATACAAATGACTTATATAATGTTTAAAATTTTATTAATGAACCACCATAGGTTCAATTGGAATTTTATTGTAACTATATTAACCATATAGTATGAATTAAAAAAATACATGTAAGAGTTGAATTAGTTAAAAACAATATTAGCTAATAGTAAAGATTATATTTGTAAAACAGACTTCTCTAAAACCTATTGGTTGAGTGGTTTTAGAAGAGAAATTAAAATAATATCTTTGAAATAAATGAAATTTTTTCCTTTATAAACCATAAATAATATTATAATAAAATAATACTTCAAAACATTATGAAAGGGACCCTCCTTTGCCTTATAAAGGGGCGTCACACCAACCCATTTAATCACTCATCTCTGGCCTATTGAATCATACCAAATTTTCCAAAACAAGCTCCAAATATCCCTCAATTTCAAATTAAATCCTTAACTTAGTCAAAATCCAATTCAAGAAAACCTATTTTTCTCAAATCATAGCTATATTCACGTTTTAGGATGTAACATCTTCTCAAAAGTTCCTTTCCATTATTTTACTTCTTAACTAACTATTTTATTATTATTCTTTGATTACATAGCAAAAAAAATTATACTCAATATACTACGATGTTTTTATGAGATGTATATTAATTACACACACACACATATCCATCAAATGGATATAAAATACAGTTTTTGTGTACGAAGAACTATTTCCTCACAAAACAAAGATTGTTCGATTTTCCCCACAACCTATCATAGTGACCATTATGATGATACTATTTTTATATATGATATAAATTAAATTTATATTGTCTTCATACAAACATTTTTATTTAAATCATATCTTCATGATTTACATAATTTGTAAATATGATAATTTAATTTGTGGATACGGGGACTACCACACCCTCAAAGTGATGTTAATTATTCAAGACATACATGGAATGTATTAATGATGGTGTTAATAAAAATATTTAATTAATATAAAAGATGACATTATATTGGAATTATAATATAAAAATTGGTCATTTAGTTTTCATTCTATTAAATATGATAAATAAATGAAAGAATCTTTCACTCGTTCAAATGACATTGCATCCATATAAACGTTTCCTTTCATTTATAATCTACATATGCTATGTAATATTATTAATATATATTTATATATATATAATGGATGAATATTATTTTAAATAATTAATATCACTATGCAGATAATGTAATTTTTACAAAATGGAAAATTTGTAATTAAAGAAAGTTAATTTTTTACTAAATTGTCGAATATCATAAAAAATGATATGAAATTAAATAATTATTTAATGATTATAATTAATTAATAATATATATAAAACGAATAATAAAAATGAAAAGGGTTGTTATTCTAGTAGAAATTAACTTAATTTCATTATTCCGAATGAACAAGGAACATATGTGACGAGTCAGACTCAATGTATGGGGCTTTGTCTCAATATCATTTCATTATGGAATAATTTTTTATACACAACCATCATTTATGTGATGTATAATTATACACTCTTTCTTTTAATTTCATTAAACGGTTTCTAAACGGAATATTTTGTTTTTGGATTCAATTTATTAATGAAAAAATGAAAGATTTTTTTGAACACACATGGTGACAATGACCTTTATGTCACTGCAAGGATTATTTGATATTTGGATTCCTTAACAAGTGATAATATTTTTAAAAGGAAAATAAATACCATATAATATTTTAACTTATTTTTGTTTTGATAATGGTTTTTATAATGGATTAATTATTTCAATTTATTAAAATGATATATTGTTAATGCAATGTGGAAATGTTATCTTTCCTTTATACTTGTTTTATGTGTTATAAATATATTATCGATCTTGGGAATTATTTTTGTTTACTGGTTGTCATGTGATAATCCAATTGCGAGTGAGACTGAGATATCTATCCAATACATTGGGTATCATGATCGAGGTAAACATTGGAGTTTATCCTAATAGTTTTAGGGAATATATTTTGATGGCTATTCCAAATATAACTTCATATGTACCTGTTTATGATGCAATGTAAGTATGTTTTGGATTCTACAAGTAACATTTATCATTAATGATTCATATATGTTATTCATAAATCATAATATTTCATGTGGAATGTTATGTATCTTAGGCATTATTATTTAAATTTATGATTTCATTGTTTTGTATGTATGGATAGATGCATGATTTCATTAATTAATTTACAACACATAATGAGAATTTTTTACTCATCTATCTTTTTTGAATTGTTTTTCACAGTGTATAAGGAATAGTACGTGAATCAAATAATTCCCGAAGATTTATATAATGAAAATAATTATTTAATTAATTTAAAGAGTTTTATTTTTTTGAATTAATTTTTATGGAGAAAAAGCCTACATTTTTCAATCATAGAGATGTAACATAATAGTTATGAAAAAAATTCTTTAAAACACTAAACCTGAATAGATCCACAATGTTTTATTATTGACATTACTCAAGATTATGTAATGGTTATTGTTGGGGCCTTAAAATAAAATCATTATTTTATATGATATGACGGTTGTAGAAGAATAAATAAAAAATATTTGTTATGAGTAACCCATATTCCTTCCAAATATTAATAGGATTACACTAATAGAATTTTATGGAGGGTTTAATGCCAATAAAACTCTTCTATGATGTGGTAATATATGTATGGATGGGTTTTGTTCAGGTATTTTCTGAAACAAGAGTCTTTTAAAGAGTTTTTAATTGAGGAAATGAGTATCCCTTTATTATGTTTCGTGGCATGAATTATTTGTTAAATACCAAAGACTATATAATTGTGGGAATTAAATCACAAGAATAGTTTTTAAAAATGTCATAATTGCTCTAGTTCATGTAATATAATGAACATATTCATTGGAAAAAAATAAAATTAATCATTTCTAAATTCATATAAATATATATAATATCTATTAATTTAATTTAAATATTCCTTTATTACTGGTTATTTTGATTATCTAAAATTGATAACCTTTATAAACATAAAAAATAATTTATATAAAACCACATTTTAATCATAAAAATAACCCTATAACAAAATCTTATAAACAACTAATAAAAATAAAAAATAATTATATTATTATAAATATATTGGTTCATATTTTACTTTAATACAAAATAAAATATATACTATTCATTTTATATTACACGATTTATTTATTAGAAATGACAGAATTTGAAAATTTAGAAATCTTGAATATTCACTAAAAAATAAATTATTTACGAAAAAATTAACAAAAATTGATTCTATGTGATTTTTGATAGAATGATTAAAAATTGAATTATTTTTTATAAATTATATTATGTTAATGTAACCAAATAGACATATATTTTTATCAGAATAAGCTATAAAAAACATTTTTGATGAAAATTTAGTTTAATTAATAAAATGTCTTCATATAAAAATGTACTTTTTAAATTCAATTAATTCATTAGTACATTAATATTGAGTGTGATATATATTTCATTCATAATATATTTTATCTACTTCATATATTTTAATTTATTGGATTGATTATAATGTTCCTATTTAAATAATAATATTCTACCATTTATTTAGGTGCGTTGATGCATGTCATATATGCTATCGAACATTATTTTTTTATTATTAAAGATTTAAATTTGAGTTTTTGTTATGATAAGTTTATATTAGAATTTGGTGTGTTAAATGGATCGAAAGTGAAGTCGTAGTTTCTATATCTCATCACATAAATCATGGAAAACATGAAATAAAGATGGGAATTCTTGCTTACAATGTTATATAATAGAATGGAGTTTTTATTGAGGGATCCATAGACTTGTTGAGCTATTATATGAATTGTTTGTAGTCCATAAAATAGTATATGTGAAATAAAATCATTGATATAAGTGTTAGTTATTAGTGGATAGGGTATTATAATAATCATTATCTAGTGACGTTATGCTCATGGTAGATGTCACAATTTCACATTGAATGCTCATAGGTTTTTTTTTTAAAAATAGTGGTTATATATACCTTTGGTTTTATGTATTTAATAATTTATTTTTATCTTATATATCCCCAAAGCCCTGTTGGTTCCATCCAAACATCCCTTTAAAGGCTATTAACTACTTATAACATTGGGATTGATCTCTCCATATACAACGTATCATTCTTCCCATATTTCTTATTTATCTTTTGATCTCATATTCATAAAGGATAAGGTATCATGGATAACATTTTTTTAATAATTACACCTGTTTGATTATAATTTTTTTAAAATTAGGTTCATGGTGATTTATATAATGTTTAGTGGTTCTTGATTAATTGTTAGAAATTTATTGTTCAACAATCATAAATGATTCATATCATGTGAAGGGATTAAAGTAAATACTCTTTTTTACAACAAGTTCGTCATTAAACTTATTTTGATTTATACAAAGTTGTGTTTATCCTTACATGGGTAATTAACTATTCCTATAAACATAAAAAATTTGAATGTTTCTTTTATATAATTATATTTTGATTTTATACATGATTGTTGCCTCATGTTATTTCCTTTATAGTGAGAATTAATGATATTATGATTATATGTGAAACACATTCATACATTACATACTTTAATTAATTTAAAAATAATATTATTGAAATATATGATTAATAGTGAATGAGACATTAATATAAATTTTATTTTTCATCACTGGAATTGATTAACATGATTATATATATCCATGAATTATATTATATGTGATAATATTGTAAATGAAAACGATATTTATATTTACTAACTATAGAAACAAAAACATATTTATGTTAAAAGAAAAGGTGAAAGATGGTCTCCCTGGTGAAGGCCACACGATTGGGGAGACGCCACGGGTGAGCACCCAATAGACATTAATTTGGAAGGAAACAGACGAGATACAGTGCATGATCATCTATTTCCATTTTGAGCAGAAGCCTATATTCAGCATCACGAATATGATGAAATGCCATTCAACTTTATCGTAGGCCTTAGTTATGTCCAATTTCCACGCCATGGTTCCTCTTTCGTGGTGGAGCGTGTTTTCATCGAGTGTAACACTTCATGGACCACAATTTCATTATAAGTAATCAGTCTCTTACCCACAAAAGCACTTTGATTTTCCAAGATGATATCAGGCAACCATGGGTGCAACTAATTAATAAGGATCTTTGAGAAGATCTTTTACGAGACATTGCAGAGGCAAATAGGTCTGAAATCAGGGACCACTAGGGGTTTCTTGATTTTGGGGATGAGGATGGGGATCGTTTCGTTAATGTAAAAAATTCTTGTTTCCCCAGCCTAGATCTTCTTCATCATATTGAATATGGCAGGACCAATAATGTGCCAATATTTTTTATAGAAGAGTGCGTGGAAGCCGTCCGGGCTCGGGGCCTTAGTAAGGTGGATATGTTTCAGGGCCATCTAAATCTCATCGTCTGTCACATCTTGGGTAAGTTGCATGTTAATTTATTTGGTGATCACAGGTCTGATGCAGTCCTCCACTTCAGCAGAGATGTTAAGACTTCCTACGGAATAGTGATTCTGGAAATAATTGGAGATAGCTTCATGGATTCCATCATTGTCGAAGGCTTTGGTACCATATGGATGCGATATTCAAGAGATAATATTTTTACGGCGCCTAACTGATGCTTTCATATGAAAATAGTGGGTGTTGGAATACCCTTCTTTAATGTGGGTATCACGTGCCCACATAGTCCAGAAGATTTCTCTGATTCACAGGGCAGCATCCAGATCACTTTGAATGGCTTTGATTTTGTAGAGAGTGAAATTGGATGGGTTTTGGTTGAGAGTCATGCACAGTTTTCTTTCGAGGAAATCACAGTGCCCGTCAGGTTGACAGGATTTGTTATTTCTCCACATCCTCAGATCTGATGAGATCTGTTGGAGAGGTATGGGTTAGTGGATTGGGAATGGTTCATCTGTTTCTATCTGGACAGTCCCCTAGCAGATCGATAAGGACGACAGGTAGGCATCATCCCCTACCCCACCTGGGCTCGAAGGTGCCACCATCCGGTGCCTATTCGCTGATCATGGGAATGGGTGGTTCATGGAAAAGCATTAATCATGGTTCAATGAAAGATATAGAAGGATTATCTAGAGTATACCCTATGTTCCGAATGTAGGCCCCGACCACCTTTTCTAGATCAATGACTTCTCAAAATCCTATACTGTGAAATCTGCATATCGGATCACTCTTTGTACTCAGTTAGATGTTAGGGATGGGGGCCATGGTATTCGTTGTGGAAGCTCAACATCCCCCCAAAAAATGTTCCACTTCGAGCAGCAGGTGTGCTAGGGCATCAACCCTACCATGAGCCTCCTTGCCATCTGAAATTTCTCCAGTGATATGTTCTTCCCCTTTTGCATGGACGTCCTATAATCTCACCTATAGGCTATCATCCAATATCTGGGGGAAAAGAAGATTTGGAACAAATAGGGCTCATTCACAGATTCTTCACTAGATTTGGCCTCTCACCTCCCCTCGCTCATGAGGCGTCAGTGCTCTTCCTCTTCGCCGACCTTAGAGGTCTTACTTTGCACCATGTCTTCGATCATTTGGGTTCATTGTAATGATGATGTGTTGAACCATGTCTTCAAGCCTTTCGATTTCTGGATTGAATGGGCATCATCCTAGATTGTGGGCTGGCAGCATCACTCTGGTCAATAGAAGCCCTTTGGATCCCTTTCCCCTTCCTCTAATTTGGGTATGCGACCGGAAGGCATCCTCAAGATTAATGTGGATGCATATCTCCCAATGGATGGTCCTGTCGGCCTTGATCTGCTGGCCCGGGATCATTTGGGTCAAATCAATGTTGCCAAACACAAATCCCATTGCACTATTTGGGAGCCCGTTGTTTCCAAATCAACTGCCATCCTCGCCAGGATGACGTTTTACAAAGATCGTGGATGGGTGAAAATCCACCTTGAATCATATTGTCTCACTATTATCAATTCCAATAACTGCAATGATGACAACCTTCAATCTTGTGGCCCCCTCATCTGTAAAATCCACTCTCTCCATCACATTTTCATTTCCTACACCTTCTCATCATAAGATGCGAAGGGAACAATGCTTCCCACCAGCTGGCAGCATATGACCCTCTTGATGATGACCAGCTCTGGCTGGACCACATTCCATCATGGCTTCGCGCTTGTACTTCCACTACTCTCAGTTTTTAAATAATTCGTATTTTATTCAAAAAAAATTAAATTAACCATGAGTCATCTCATAATTATTTTTCACCAAAAATAAAATAATAATAACTCTATAGAATAATTATTTATCAATAATGATCCATTATATTATTTCATAAAGATATGACTACTTCACAAAGGTACGATTAAACATTTTTAATATTTATAAATATTAATATGTTATATTATAATGTTCTGGAAATATAATCATGCCCTTATATAAGGCAATGAATTTTAAACCAATGTAATAACTATTGAATTATATAATAAGAAACATTCTTCTTGTATTTAGTATGAAAAAAAGACACAAATCATAAAAAACTAAGGAGATATGTTTCATTATATTTAATCTTTTAAATAGTTAGAGGAACACACCAACCTGACTCTAAATGAATAGGAAAATTTTATTCCTTTATAAACTAAAAATCAAATTTAATTTTATGTATAATAGTAAAAATAATTAAAAATAATAATTATTTTACACATGTAAAAACAAATTCATTGGATATTTATTAATATGAATCATAAAAAAACAAAATTTATTATGAACACATGTATTTTATTGAGAAGATAGTTTTGTCACACATGGAACACACTGTATAATATCAATTTTTACCCTTGAAAGTAAATTTATTTTAAAAATTAAACCATATTTTTGAAATCACAATATCATATTAAAATATGGAGTAATTTTTTTTAATGTTTTGGAGAATATTCTTTTTTATGAATACGGAATAATAATTGATTGTCATTGGAAATTAGCTTTCAATTTAAATAATTTACTATGTTAAATTATATTTTAAATTTTATTAAATTCAAATTACATAAACATTATAAAAATTAGTCAAACATATTTCATTATAAAAATTTCCAATTTTAATTTTTATAAACATACAATATAATATTTTGTCCATTTTCCTTTTAAAACCCTACTTTTATGTCCCATCCATAGATTCAATATTAAATTATATATTTCTGGTTCTTTGAGTTATTTTTTTAAAAAAGGATTCCCTATTTGGAATCAATCTAATTTATACTACCAAATAACATCAATTTAATTTTTTAAGCGAATGATTTGTAAAAGTATTTAAAATTAATTACAATGGTTAAGGTCAAAATATATTTACTTTGTGTTAATCTAATAAAATAATGGTAATATGGCCTATTAACAAGTCCAAAATAGATTGGATGGAAAAGTTTAGGGTTTATTTCTTCTTGGATCAAAATATACTATTTTTTAGGATTTATTATTAATAAAAAAATTTATTGAATAAATATTTTTAAAAATATATGTATACCCTTCAACACACATACAAAATTCAACCAATTGTTCTCTATTTTTCACAAATTCACATCATTTTTCAGAATTTCAGTTCCATAATCACATACCAAATTGAATTCCCTCATAATATATGTCTTATTTTTTAATGAATCAACCAATAATGGATTTTGGTGAAAATAAAATTAGAATATAAGAATAATATGGAACATTCAACAAAACATTTTTTTATATTATTTACCCCTATACCTTAAAAAATTATTATTAAAATATGTTTATATAATAACATAATCAAAATGAATACAGAAATATTATTTATTTATGGTCATGTCTTATAACCACCTCTACTTCCATAAAACATGTTTATAAATCATTGTTCGTGTGTATGAAATACTACTACCTTGTGAATTACTGTCATTCATTTTTCCATAACAACCACCAATAGTTGTGTATGATGATGGAAAAAAAATTTATATAAGATATTTTTAACATTAATATAAATAAATATTAATTATATCTTTTATAATTTTTATTACCTACCATTCCATTGGGGATACAATGACATTGCTCATTTTTATGGAAGACTATCGGCTCATGATGCAACATGACTCACCTTTCCCTAACATTAATCATGTAATGTTGTAAGGTAAAAAAATTTAAATTTTTTATAAATGAAATAATTAAGATATTCATTGATTGTATATTATTCTATGAAGATAATATATCCATTTCATTCTTATACTATCAAATGATAATTTTGTTCGGGTAAATGTTGAATACTTTATTAATGAAGTCATGTGACACACATTTCTTCACCACAACCCATGAATTATTTATGTAAGTATATTTAATGAATGAATATTTTATTAATAATATTTTTATCTTATTGGTTGTATAATATATTTCATTTATCTTATCTATGATGATCATGGAAAACAGGAAATGAAACTCTTGCGTACGTACGACCTATAGTCTCCATGATCGTACAACAACTTATTTCACAAAAACCAAATTTCCTAATTGGTTTTAAATGAATAATTATTCTATAGTTATTGTAACTATTTCATTGTTTTTATAATTTATTTTATGGAACAATAACATATTAACATAAAGGAAGTGGTTAATAATAATGAATTATTGAGAAATAAAGGAGAATAATAGCCTAGATAATGATAATAATGATAATTTTTTAACAAATAGTTTTAAAATATTATATTAGGATCATAACAGATATTATAAATTTGAGTATGTTCAAGGTAAAATATAATTACATGATTAATTTGCTTATACACTACTATGCAGTGTATATACTACCCATTTGACATATAATAAAATGATTTATTAATAGATAACCATATTATGTGTTTCACATTGATTAATTTATTCAAATATGAATTGTCTAGAAAATTAGAATATGATATACTTATGTAAAATATATCTTTATTTTTTTATTATTAACATTCTTTCGAAATAATAACATTCCTTGTGAAAATTTCAATTGGATGTTAAATTTCTCTAAAAAATCCATATTATTTAATGCAATATTTTATTATTTACTAAATTTCTTACCATTTTAATATACGATAGTGACATATAAATTTATATGATTAGTTGTAGAAATGTCGATACATTCATATATTTTACACAATACAAGTATATGATTACAATAAATATTAAATAAATTATTATATATATTATTCCATATGTGAGGAATGATTTTCAATGATGGGGAAGCCAATATAGGTTGTATATGAACTGATAAAATTATTGTTATGTTTGGGAAACCAAATTAATTGTTAAAAAATTCTTAGTTTTATAGAGAAGCATAATCCAGATTTTGATTCCTTATGTTTGATCACATTATTCGATAAAATCTAAAATAATTTTGTGGGACTACTCATACGATTTCAGGTGAGAGATGGATTAATCTTATGGATAATATATTTATGTGCATTGGATGTCATGAGATGGAAAAAGATACACAATTATGATATTATCACAACATGAATGATGAGTACTGGTGTTTGTGGATCAAGAATTACTGGGATGAAGGGAAAAGAGAACTTATGAGTGTAAATTTTGTACAGAGTCATTATTCTACAAGATTTTCCCTTATGAAAAAAATATTAAATTAAGAGACAAAAAATTTCATAACTCAAAATTATTAAGAATGTGTCACTATGTGTGGGGATACATTTTCTTGTCTATCCATGTATGATCTAAATTACATGAAATATATGGAGTAGCTGATAGAAATTTTTTTGAGGATTGCCTCCCAAGTCTCCAAAGTGAGTTGGTCTCTCAATATTTTTCATCATATGATGAAATAGTTTTATATGATATCTAGAGGGAAAATTAATTCTCTATGGAATATATATTATAAGGGAAGTAATAGAATAATACTATGACATAGAAAAAAATTTAAAATGTGATGAAAGGAAAAACAATTATTTTTTCACATGTGATATGTTTGGACTGAAAAAACATGGTACTTTAATAAAAGGAATGTAAATTCTCTATTATTATGTGGAGAATGGACACCATACTCTTGAATTAAAGGGAATTATATATACTCTCATTATGTAATTCTTCCACAGTTAGGCGATTCAAAACTAAGAAAATTAATTCCCTAATCCTCAATGAAATATACCCAAGATGAAGCTATAAGATCAAGGTAAAACATGTATTATTAATAAAAATAATGTGGTGTGATTAATGTTATAGTGTATTTGGATCAAATAAAAATGTTATAAACATATTTTATTGATGAAATTCTCATTATAAGAACCATAAAACGTATATGGATTGTATTAAAGTACTATTTCAAATTTTAATTGAATACATGGGTTTAATGGTGCCATATATAGGATTTAGTGGAAAGGAGATCTTCCTGGAAAACACATTATTTAGAAAAATTAGATAAAATAGTTTGTTTTTATTTTTGAGATACTGATGTTTGGATAAACAGATATTTTTTTTGGGTTCATATCAATAATATAGTACAGAATACATTATAAAAAATTAATGGATTTTTTAAATATGGTTATGCTATCAATAGTGGATTTTACAACATCATAGGATTTATTTTATATTTCCAATAATATATGTTTTTTTATGAATATGGAAGAATTAATGATTCCAATAGGTTAAATTTTTAATTTAGGTTATTTTTAGGTTTTAATAGAATACACGATTAAGTTATTAACATATTTCTAACGTTACATTAAGACACATTTTATATTGTTTAGGGAATATGATATTGATTTAGTGACCATGCTTCAAAAAAAACAGACTATGAAATTGGAAATGTGTATTTTGGAATATTCCAATGTGTAACTATATATGGAATAAATTAATATGAACTTTCGGAGTTATTGAACATCTATTTCGAAGCATTTTTATTAGAAAAAACATGTGTTATATAATTTTTATATTTTATGGTTCTTTTGATTTGTTAAAAGATATTTTTAGTGAATGGGCGATAATTAAAATAATTTGTTGCGTTTTTCTCATAGAATAAGAGATGGTGTGGATGTCGATCATATAAAACCCAAAGTATTCAATTATACTTATGAAATAATATTATATGAAGTAATTATAAATCATTTTATTAATAGAGAGTGAATTAATTCTTGAAATATAGGAAAATGAGACTAATTTTTTTCCAAATTATACTCATTTATTATAACAACAAGATCCATTTGAATACCTATAGTTTTTGAATTTGTGGTCATTAACAACTTCATGAACCAATTATCTATCAAAATCCATCAATATACAAGTGTTATTTATCTCTTCTATTTATATTTCTCTAAACACCACAGAATATATCTTATTTGGAAACCTATAGTGTGTTATCAAACATATCCTTTTTAATTCCCTTCATCTCTTAATTAATAGATAGTTTATCAACCTATTTTACAATATCTGTTTTGAAGAATGAAATTTTCATATTTTAATAATTTGATTATCAAGAAAATGATTAAATTGATAGGATAATATATATATATGGTTGTGATAATGTAATAACCCATGATATGAAACGAATAACATTAAATGAATACTATGCATGATATAAAACACAAAGATTTACATATACCTGAAATATAATTAACTATTTTTAGTCCTTTAGACATCATTTCAAATATACAACATCTATTTTAAATTAATAGTAGTATAAAATTCTTTTATAAACTATACATTAAAGAGGTGGGTATTAATATTAATAAATAAATTCATAAAATTAATTATTTTTTACACATAAAAAAATTAGTTGAATCATATTGATAATAATATTTTAAGAGATAAATACTTGTTTTTAGAAAATAATTATTTTTGTTCTAAAAGATGGATTAGTTAGGCTTTGAGGAGATGATTTAGAAATAATTTTAAATAATTTTTAATACATTATTTCAAAAATGAAAATAATCATAGAAATCATATTATCAAAATTATCTGAGAGTGAAATTTGGATTTTTCTATATTGTTTTCTTATAAATAATGAATAATAACTAATTTTCACCAAAATCATAATTTTTATTTAAATAATATAAATTTATAAATTATATTTGTAATTGGATGTATATATAAATTTTTTCTTTTTAATATTAATTAATCAAAATTAGTTTATTGGAATCATTTTCCTATTCCAATTTCAAATAAAACTGTTTTAATATTTTCAATATTTCATAATTAAAACCACACTTTTTTATCACATTTACATGATGAATTTTGATTTAAGATAAGATAATTATATGAATTGATTGTTGAATAATTGATTCAGTATTTTTAATAATAATAATCTATGTGAATCAATAATTTTTTGATAACTTTTTATCAATATTAAAAGTGAAAACAAAAAAAATGTTGTAGTTTGGGAAAATTGATTTATTATGGGTTAAAATAAAATGATAAGGGTAAAAATGTCCAAAAAACATTTCCAATGCTAATTGACACTACATATTTTAAGCTTATATCTTATAAATTTAATAATTTTAAATATTATTTTCTTTTTTAATGATAAAAATGTGAGTATAATTGAATCATTTCAAATCATGACATGTTTTCCACTCACCTCACTCATAAAAAGAAGCCCACTCACCTCTATTATTCAGACTATAAAATAAATTTTTCACCCCATACAACAAAAAAATAACTTAACATACATACCCTCATCCTAGAATCTTTTTTTGGGTTGAAATCTAAATTTTAATTATTTTGTTGAAAATTTAAGTAGAACATGCGAAGAATAGATAGTGATTATCAATGACTGTTCTATTTTTGTTTGTAAAAAAATAATTCATTTATTATCAATAAACTGTGTTCTAATAAACCAAGTCTCATAAGTATAATTATATATTTTTATTTTAGTTTAATTACCACCTTTAACTCTACTTCCATCAAATTGGTTACAAAATCAATGTTCAGGAGTATCACCGACTACCCACTTGTGAACTGATGTAATTCATTGTTAAATTAAAAATATCAATGTAGTGTTTGATGATGGATATCAAGTATATATATGATATTAGTTAAATAATTTTCCATCTTTATTCATTATTTCACTTATACAGTTTATAAATTGCATTCGTAGGTGATACAATAATGTTGCTCGATTGTACGGTGAACTATCGTCACACAAAAAGATGTGATTCATCTTACACTAAAGCCAAACATTGAAGATGATAAAGTTAAATTTAGATTATTTATATTAAATTTCAGTAATTATTATTATATTTATTACATATTTATAATTCATTAAGTATAATATATCATTTTTGTTACTATATTAAAATATTATAACATCATTCATGTACATGTAGACTACCACCATCAAAAAGAGATGTTACTCTATTTTCATCAGAACACAAATTTGAATATATATATACATACATTTAATGAAATAATATTTTATTAATTATATTATTATTATTATTCTATGATGATTAAATATTTCGTACCATTGTACCATAATAACCATTGAATATGAAAATGTTACTAATATGTATGTATGACCCACCATGTCCACGATCATAAGGAACATCATTTCTCATAACAATATTTTATGATCGGTTTGTAAAATTTAAATTTTGATATAAATTTGAGAATTACCTCATGATTATTATTCTAGAGTTGATAGATCTATATAATATTCAAAAGAAATATGTTGTTCATAAAAATTAAATAATGTCAAAAAATCATGATTATCACCTGAAACAATGAACATAATAAAATATTATTAATAAGCGGGTGGGAAAATATGATAATATGATAATATATAATATTTTAAATATGGTTATTGGTCAGGAATAACATAATAACATGCTTAAAAAATCATATAAGTGGTTAAGTCGCATTCAACTATAGTAAAGTGTGGGGTAAGGTATATAATCTTGATTTACATTCCATCAAGATTTATATGTTATTATCCAATAAATAAATTTTATGTGCTGTATATACATATCGTCTGACTTGTATTACCATAATTCATTCAAACTCATATAATTTTACATTTTACTCATATTTATTTCACCCAAGAGTACTTGACATAAAATTTAGAAATTGATATTATTATTTTACTATGTCACATTCAATTTTTTTGTTACCACTTCAGAAAAAAATTATATTCTTGTAATCAATTTTTATTGAAAAATATATTTCAATTAAATATCCATATTATTGAATGACAGATACCACTAATTGTTAAATCTTATACCCCGATTTCATATGGCATTTATGTTTAACACCATTTTATTAACTAGGTAAACATTGATAAATATATATCTTATACTAAACACGAATATTTAATGATATGTCATTTTTATTCCTGAATTATATGAATTATTATAAATATATTAATTGATTAGGAAAACAAATATTGGGTGTGTACTGGTATAATATATCCTCTCATAGAATTAGTTGGTTTATAGGGACACACTATGTTTGACAAAATAAATTGGTTTTATCAAATAGTTTCAAATATATTATGAATTTTATTGGATGTATATGTATCGTTGTTCATGAGATCATGGGTTCCAATAATTATTCATTACATTCCACAATTATTTAGTTGGAATTATTATCCCGGACGTTATTGCAATGAAGTTATCTATGGATGTATTTATTATTAGATTACAAAAAAAATCGAATGTGTGTTATATTAATTACCATTCCATACTATTTATACAATATCAATTTATGTCTCTATGTTATTTAAGTGACATGTGATATTAGTTAGTTACCTTTCCATTTTTTATTCTTTAATGATTCATTAAATTTTCCATTGTACATATAAATTACAATGAATTTTATGTCACTCTTAAATAGTACAATTTCCATATGATATGAATAAGATATCATCAAATGATTTTTCATGGATGTAGTAAAATTTCTATTTGTATGTATAATTTATTATTTTTTTATTCTAATGTGAAATGGGTTGCATGTATGTATTTTGTCTTCTATAACTACTATAATGATTGGTCCTTGATGATTTGTATAATTGTGTCAGTTACGATAAAATAATATAAGGCACTACATCTAGGTTGCTACGGTTATATTCATTTCATCAATTATAATTCCTTTAAATAATTTTATGAGGTAATGTATACATATAAAATAATTAAAATTATTTTAGGCAAACCAATATGTTTTGTGAATGAAATCAGTTTCATGAATGATATATTTATATCATGAGTCATCCATTATTACCAATAACATAGAAGCGATATATAATTATAAGACTACAATATATATAATATAAATAATACATTGGTGTGAAATTAGAGAATTGATATTTATTTATCACAAAATATCATATCATGTGGAAGCGAAATAGTTTTCATAATGATTTTATCATTATAAAATTAACCGATGGGATGGAAACATGTTTTGTAGACTCATACCAAAATAAACATATAAACATGTTACCTAGTTAATGAATGTACATGGTATCATAATATCATATCCCTAATGAAGTATAATAGTCATTTATGTATGGAAAAATCGATTAAAAATTCATTTATTGAATCATTTTAATCATTAATTGAACACATTAATATATATAGTTTTCATTCTAAAAATTATATTTTGAAATTAGAAGAATATTGAGAAAACCAATTTTATTTGAACTAATTGTGAAAGATATAAATTAATATGAAATTTTATAAATTTTTATTAGGGATGGAAGAAAATTTCATGTAGCATTCATTAAAATAAAAAATTATATTCACGTCACTGTAAGAAGTCAAAAATGAATTTTCTAGGAATAAAATTCTAGGCGAATATTACTTTATAATCATTCATAAAAATATTAAATCAAATTAAAAACAAACATTTAATAAAATCTTGTATAGGTAATTTCATTCATAAAACAATTTTGAGTAGTATGTATATTGAAGAAAGAGTTCATAAAGAAAATATAAAATTGGGTGGTCAGTTATTCAAAACAATTCACGATGATGTAAAGTACCAAAATTGGAAAATGGTAATAAGATTTAAAAATTCCTTAAATAACATAGGAAAAAGAAAATAAATTTTTATCTTTGTGTGAAATATATATAATTTTAATTAATATCAATTTAGAATTAACATTCCTAAAAGAAAATTATATTATAATATACACCCCTTAACGGTTTGGTAAAATTTGAATCATAACCCCCAAATTTGAAAGAACATAAAGTGAAACTATAAAGAGAATTAATATAAATATAATCAAGTCATATCAAATAAAATAAAAATTAGGTACACTAAACCATTACGGAATGTAGAAGATATGATATATTCATTACATAAAAAAATGTGAGGAATGAATCCCCTACCACAAGACTAATATTTCAATGTGATTATTCGATCAAACTATATTATATAAATATAGGTATATTTTACATATATATTAGAAAAATATATTCATTAATTATATAATTATTTTTTTTGTAACATCTTATCAACCATTTATTAAATAATCTTTATTAAAATATCTATTTTTGGGGATTGTTACTTTGTTTTTTGGCATGATTATTTTTTGAAGTCAGAATATTATATTTTGATTATATTTCCATAATATTAAAAATTATAAAAAATTCAATGTTATTAAAAATTATTTACATCACATCATGGAGATGGTAGACCATACCGATGTACGAATATCATTGTCACTCCAAAATTGTATTTTAATATAAAAATAAATGCATCATTTCGTGGTGGATTTAATACACATGTATACATGAGAAGAGTTTTTCTCATCTTATAGGAAAAAATGAGAGAATAATGGTCATTACATCAACATAATAACAATTTATTTTATTTTAGATACTAATTAAATTAACATATTTAAAATATAATATATTTTGATGAGTTTAAATAAAAACTAAAATGGAATATACTCTGTAATGACTTATAAATTATCATTGAGAAGCAACAATTGGATTAAACCAAAAGTTTTAAATGGATAGTATTTGAGAAAGGATATAATATATATAATGTGGGGAAGGAATTTAGAATCCTATTATGGTAGGCAATTGAAAATATAGAAGAGTCAATCATTGGGAATATGGGAGAAGAGGTTGTTTCCTTTTTTAATTGAAGAAAAATTTCACAGCTGGAATTATAGAAAACATTTTAATATATTTAATATCATTGTCACTCCAAATTCCTTTTTACTATAAATAAGTGAAAAATAGATTGTGACATATGAGGGAAAAATGGTATTTATCTTGAGGGAATCATCCCATTAAATGAGATATAAATCACCTAGAATATTCTGTATAAACATGTATAGAAATTTACTATCACTATCCTCCAAGAGTCTACCCTAACTCGCACCCCTGCTAGCACACGAAAATTCTTAAGAGGAATTCATGATTCACGTTCTATGGAGACAAGTACTAGGGGAATCATTAGAATGATAGAGGGAGTAATTTTTCACCCATAGGTTCAATTAAACAACCATCTTAATGAAGTGGACATCCTAGTACACATTATTATAAATTTTGAATTGAACATTATTTTCACATGGATGTGAAAGCACAATTGAACCAATCAATACTAATGACCATGTCAGATAACTACTTATATCTAGGTGACTTATATGGTTACTCCTCAAAACAATGATCACAGGTTTCCTTAGGCGATCTTACTCAACAAGAAACATGCCGAAGGATTAAAATAGAAGATGACAACAAGCATGAGTATTAAAACTCAATAGGTGAGCCTGATATTCTATCCCTAATGCACATACATTATAATAAAAGAATCATAAATTCCATGTATGAAATAAAATATAAAAATTTATGTTTTCCAAACATTTTTCCATGAAATAATCATTATAATATAAAATAGTTGCATGTTATCATAACATGGAAATGATTGTAAATAATTTCAAAGAGACAGGACTTCAAAAACAATGTTTCAAGAGGGAATATTTAAATAATTTTAAATTTTAAATATAATGCACATTCTTCTTAATTTTTGAACAAAACACATCATATTCCAATAGTTATTACAAAAGAACCAATGAGCACAAGTCACGGGAACTACCCTATGCAATATAACATTGTGGGCCCCAGGTGCCTCATGTCTTAGAGTAAATGTAATACTAAAACAATATCCATATTCATGTGTGATAAAATAATATGGAAAAAATACCCATAACCTCTTGGTCCCCAACATCATCATCATAGTTTAGTTTGTGTTTTCATCGTCAAAATTGTTATGTGAAACAGTGACAAGACCACTCTGGATCACCAGCATATTAGTAGACGTCCTGCCATCTCGATACCCATGTTTCCCATTAGTGATAAATAAGGTTCCAAATATTATAAATTACACTTTGCACATTAAAATTTTATTCCAAAATCATATACACACAAATAGCCTACAAATGTTCTTCATATATCTTTCACGGATCAATAAACCACATAAAATTCACATAAAACAATTTAGAGAAGTATAACGTTTCTTTGAACATAAAATGAATTAAAAAAAGACCCTTTAAAGAAAAATTACCCACATTTATCATATCAAAATATATTTGTCATCCCCAAATACATTAACCAAATCCATTTCATGGTCCATAAAATAGCTCCAAAGGATACAACATACAGTAGAAATTAAAACTGTTTTCAAGGAAAATGATGAACTATCCCTTAAGAATTCATCACAAAAACAAAATTTATCAAAAGAACAAATAATGATATTTATAATGTGGTGAAAACAAAACATTTTCATAAATTGAAAATTTACTAAATGTCCTCATAAACTCATCGTAAACATTAATAACACATAAATTTCTTTAATGAGGGGAAACATACCATTTACCTCGGACACATGAAAAAACACCATCAAACTGATACTAAATTCATTGTAAAGCACAAAACAAATAGTAAGCCACAGAAGGAACCAAATTTATTTTTTCACATGCTGGAAACATTTTTTATAATTCAAATCAAAAAATTTATTTCACCATGAGTACACAACAAACAACTTGGCACTTTCTTGAAAATGAGGCATGTAGCAAATTAATAAAACAAAATCAATAAAAAACTAAATATGTTATAAAAAAATTATGTGCAATAAATTAATTTAAATAATTAAATCAGGTTCTAAACATTATATTTCATGTGTGAACCAAAATCGATCATTAAAAAAACACTTATTGTTCACACTTTAACAAAAATAACCAATTCTCATAAAATAAGGCATAAACTACACAACATGTGCACTAAATAATTAATCCTAATAATGAAAACGAATAAGTAGAATATATATAAGGTTAAAATCTAAATAACCAGATTAATCTTGAATTATAAAGGCATTTCTATTGATAACCTACCTCAAAACCATCACAGAATGAAAACACACACCCGATAAAACCATATGAGTGTTTATAATCCCTAAAATTATGAATACCAGCCCCAAAAGAGAGAGAAACCCATATAAATTATTTTATAACATAAAATTAGGTCTTTAATAACAATGGGAGATGATAGAGCTAAGAAAAATTTGAAGTAGGAGGAGGAAGGAAGAGAAATGAATGGAATCTCACTTCGATAACTAGAGAACTCATCATCATCCTTAGATCCCCACCCGTAGAGGATAGGGGATGTATTGGAAATAAATGGAGAGGATCTTTATGTCTTGGAGATCAAGGGATATAATATTTGGGCAGAAAGGCATAAAAAATTAATGATTTATAAAATAAAAATTACATTTTCAAATATGGATGATTTGAGAAATCTTGAGGAAGTTGGCCCTATTATCCAATGAAGACAAGTCCCAATGACTAAACATGGGACATGGGGGTGATAATAGGTATTTTAGTCTTGAGTTATAGGTGTAATGGACAAAAAATATTAATAAAATGAATAACATATAAAAGGAAATTTTTTTTTAAATAGGAAAATGGATCACTAGTTAGCCGAATACCTGAAAAAATAACCCATATCTACCATGTTATGAATTCATATGGTGTACAAAGTGATGTGATGGTTTTAATATTTTAGGGGATGACATGAGTTAATTTGAAGTGGTGAAAAAATGGTAAAAACATATGATTTATAAAAGAAACAAATTTTGTTAATAAATCTAAAAATTGGCACACGGTTTAACCAAAATCATGAATTTTCTACACTTTTCTCCAAAAATAAAATGCCACACCAACTACATGTAACCCATGTTGTAATGATTTTAAATATATGTAAATTAATAACTCAACATTATTATCCCCTTAAACCCATAAAAATTTTGGGATTTCTAATGAACCAAATAAAAATCATGACATGAAAAACCGGGTGTGACAATTTTCCACACAAATAATGGATTATACAGAAAATAATTCAGAAGTCTTTTAAAATGGATGATAAATGAACTATTATTCCAAATCATCTATATATATCCTCTTAAATACAAGGAAATTTCCACAACAAAAATATAACATATTCCTTTTTCTCAAAATGAAAAAAACTCACAACCACTTATGATGAATCAATGGAAGGATCAATACACTCATCAACAACCAATCCCAGACTATATTTTTGGACCATCTATCGATGATCCCAATGACCAAATCAACCCAATAAACAGAATAAAAGCCAAAAAATTCATGTGATGATAGAATATGATCCCCACCATTAATAACCGACCAATAGTGATCAAATATTATTTCCACTTGATATAGAATCAGGCATCTTCCATAGAGGCCAAACAAAACTCCCTTATAATAACCATCCAATATATTCTTTGAAAAACACAATAGGATCATTTAAACTGCTCACTCTCGAATAGAGGGGACTACAATATAAACAAATCATATCTCATAGACCAATACCCACAACCACTTTGGGATGGAGAGAAGGGTCCCAATGAATGGACCGTTGAAACCAATGATGAGAATAACCCATCACTGTTCACCTATAGGCAGATAAAATCTAAGACCACACACAATTCACATCGATCGTTTAGATAAGAACATTGAACATAATCTCACATCCAATCTGGTACATCCCTATAATGTTTATGAGGGTTATTTACAACATTTTGTTTGTGGAAGAATGAAATTCGTAGTTATGGGAAACCGAAGTTGAATTACCAGAACCAGCTCACCAGAACCATGGAGGAAAAAACATAAAAAGACTCCCCCACCATTAGGATTCATAAATAAATGCTAGCTTGATTCCAATACATATGGATGCATATTTTATAGTTGAATCATCCACTACCTCACATTAAATAATTAAGGATCACAAAACCTGATGAAACACACTAGAATAAAAACTCCTCTTCCCAAACAGCGATTTGGAAGATACACATCATTGTTATCTCTCACTCTAAAAAGTATTAGAATGAACAAGGTACGTGGTGAATCCCATCAGTATTACCGAGAAAAACTACCACAACTAAGAGAATATCCATTTCAATAATGTGGTTTATATCGAACCAAAAAAACACTCTATTCCAACAAATATGTCAAATCCTAATTCATCGATCTGGATATAAACCTTCAAATGAATCATTACGTTGATCAAATAGAAATATTGCTAATAGAGAACCATCTCTGGCCACATCACAACACCAAAAAAATCATTACAAACCCACTGAACATTACTCCAAAATAGAGCCACCAACAATATACCTTATCAAGACACAAAAAAAGTATGACTTCCAGATCCCCTAGAAGCATAAAAAATAAACAAAACATCTATGACCTATGAAAACCTTACACATATCCATAAATTTATAAACAAATTCCTAAACATTTCATCTAAAAATCTTTTGAAAAAAATATATCTTGGTGGATTTCCATATTCACCAATGGTGATTCATCTTGTTTCACTCACATGGACATTTCCATTCCACCCTGTGCACCCCACCACCATTCCATACTAGACATCCATCCATATATCCATAAATCCATGCATGTGAGCACCCATGAATAAACCTAATTCTAAAACATGAAAACAACATTCCAAAAACATCATGTACATTCCAAATGCTCACAATCCACTAAGTCAAAACCCTTTGCATATTTTAAAAAACAGGCCACACATCATCATGAAACCATTTCTTAAAAACATACCCATTTTCATTTTTATCGACATCTAAAACAACCAAGATACTCCAAACAACCCCTTCCCATTTCAAAATATTAATGAAGGTCACCTTTCATAATCTAATTTTCGTAGATACCAACACCCTTTCTATTAAAACACCAACCACTCAAAAGCAATTCATTAGTGTCTATCACATTTCAACCGAAACAAACCCATTCAAAAAAATGTCTCTGAATCACTGTAAAATGATTCATCATTTCAAAACATTTTATTTCAACAATCAACCAGTCTAGATTATGGAAATTCAATCCTATTAAATCTTTTTCACTTTATTTACTCGATTTTTTTTCAAAACACCCTACATTAAAAATCATTTCTAATATTAAATTTTGAAAACGGATTTTATAAATTCTTATATGAGGATTTGAAAAATAATTTTTTGAAATCAAGATTGTCTATGAAACCCAGGAAATAGAGATCCCAGTACACATTTAGATAAATGTTGAATTGAAAAATATTTTCACATATATTTATAAGTAAAATTGAACTATACAACTCAACTGACCTATACTGTCTACTAACTATCTCTTTGTGATCATGCTAATCAGTATCCAACAAAATTATCACACATTTCCCAAGGCGATCAAACTCTAGCTGAAAGCAACAGAAGGTCTTAAAACGGAAGAAGACTATATGTGTGAGTATTAAAAATCAGTACATTAGCACGATATTCTTTACCCAATGAACATACATTAAATAAAAAAACAATTCAAATTTTTATATGAAATATATAGAATTATTTTTTCCAAATATCGTTACATATTATAATCATTACAACATAAAATGGTTTCATGTTTTCATAACAAGGATATTCTAGTAACCAATTTCAATGAGATTCTACTTAAATATAAAAACTGTTTTTAAGAGGGTTACATTAAAGTATGTAAAATTATAAACAAAACAAAAATGCTTATGAATTTATGAACCAAACACATAATATCCTGATGATGAGTATAAAATAGCCAATGAGAAAAAGTCATAGTAAAACCCAAAGGACCTAGTTCACTATGGTCCCCATGTACATCATATATTGTGTAAATATTTCCATAAAAAATTAATTTATCATAAACGACAAACTAGAATTGAATAAATTATCTTAATAATGTGTTCCCCTACATCATCATCATATTTTAGTTAGTTTTTTCATAATCGAACTTGCTATGTGAAACAAGGAAGAAACCACTTTGGATCAATAGAATACTAGTACACATCCACCCAAACTGATAAATACCTTTAGTGATCAATCATTATTCGCATATTATCAAATAGACTTGGTATATGAAAATTTAATTCCCAAATCATACTCAAAAAAATATCTCACAAATATTATTTACATGTCCTTCACGAATAAATAAACCACTTAAAATTTTTACAAAACAATTACATGCAGTATAACAAGGCTTTACACATAAAACCCATTCAAAAATTAACATTTTAAGTCAAAAAACCCATCAATACCATATCAAACCAGATTTTGAATCCCCAAAAACATTTAACAACTCAATTTAAAAGACCATAAAATAGATTAAAATTTTAAAACATGAACTACAAATGAAAACCATTTTTACAAGAAAAAGGCCAAACAGGCCATTAAGCATTCATAAATAAACAATTATTAAAATAACCAATTACACTATTCATAAATTTGTGTAAACACCCCATTAGATGAAAATGAGCATTTACTTAAACCCATCAAAAACTCAGGTTACTCATTCAAATTCATACCATTTCTATAATGGTGCCAAACATGCCATTTACCAGGAATACATGGAATACATTTTTAAAAACTGATATTCAATTCATTAAATTACCAAAAACAATATTGGAACACACATAAGGTACCCATAATCATTGATTCCCAGTCTACCAATAATTTTCATAATCCAAAGAATCATTTTATATCACCTTGAGCACATGAATGCAAACTAGTCACTTTTCCAAATAGGAGGTATACAACAATTAATTAAAAAAATATTTAACAGTTAAATGTTATAAAGAAATTTCATGCCAAAAACATATATAAATATCTAAACAATTTTCTAACCATTATAAGTCATGTGGAAATGAAAATTTATCATTTAAAAAAACACTCAGTGTTCACACATTATCCAAAACAACATAACATTTAAAAAACAAGGCAAAAACAACATTTTATGCATATTAGATAATTAAACCAAAGGATGAAAAACAATAAATAGAATACATATAAGGTGAAAATTTCCTGAAACAAATGAATCGTGATTTATAAAGGCAGTTCATTGGAGAATCTACCTCAAAACCTATGCAGAATGGAAACACACACTTGATAAAACCTTTTGAGGGATTATAAACTCTAACCCATTTAATCCAAGACCCAAACGATCAAAGACCCCATAAAGATAATGGTATAACATAACCCTATATATTCCATGACCATGGGATATGATAGAGACAATAAATATTGGATGTAGGTAGAGGAAGGAGGAGAAAAGTGAATGAAACACACATAGATAACTGGATAAGTCTATATCATCCCTTATATCCCCACCGTAGAGGAGAGGTAATTTAATCGAACATAATAAAGAGGCTACATAGGTCTGGAATAAATATAGAATGAATATTATTGGAAAAATAATGAATAATTTATGAAACAAACACATTTATTTTTCAAATATGGATGACTGGAGAAGCCTTGAGAAAATTCTATTGAATCCCTAAGGAATTGGAGGTCCAAAGAGGAAAATGTATCATGGGATGAACCCGGTGTATGTGGGATATATTGATAGGTGGAATGATAGAAAAATATTAAAAAATAAATATGATATATTTGATTTTTCTAAATCATTAATTGGGCTCACAGTTTGGAAATAATCTTGATGTAACCACCATTTTTCTGAAAAATACATGAAACCACCAATATGGAACCCCTGATAGGATTATTTGACATAGATGAAACTTCATTACAACAAAAATAATCCCATCCAAAATAAAATAAAATAATTGGTATTTTAAATGAACTTCATCTAAACCAAGACATGAAAAACTGGTTGTGATTGTTACCTTCCCCGGGTCACCATTACTGGAAGAAATTTCTAATACATAGTTTCGATACATGAAACATTTTCTGAAAATCATATATTGATTGATGAGTTCGAAATGTTTATAGATCAAATTCATCTATTATGAGGGGAATTTTCCATTGTCATTAATTAGTACAAAAAAAATGTTGGTTCTTACTCCACTTGTGAAATACTAATATCATAGTGTCTATATAGAGATAGTCTAGTTACCATCACATTGACCTTAAAACCCAACAATGTTCTAGAACCATAGAAAAAAATAAATTCCAAGATCACTAAGTCATTACATTTACTCACAATACATCCCTCTCTCGTATTCAAAATAAAACATGAGAAATACTGATTAATTTTCAACCCCATGAAGGGAGGCATATTTTTAACCCATATTCATATGTTTTAGTAAATGGATTATATTATAAAACCCCAAGATCATGGAAGAATTATAAAATTCAATACGGAAATAAAATTAAACAATTTTGAGTCTCTTAATCACCTGAATATATAAAATTAATCATTAAATTAATAATGGTATATAAAAATGTTTCCCTTTCATCATGTTATTTCTAACCTCTAAAATAATCATGCACATCGCTATGAGAAACAGTTTTTGAATCTTTGTAACATCCCAACATTGATCGGATCTCTAGAAATAATCATTCAAAAATTGATAGATTGATTCAATGACACCAAATATCCCTACTCGATGACTGATGAACCCACATATGTCTATCACACAGTTACTAGTAATGAATATGTAAAATGCAGTTTTGGATTATGGAAGTGCATACTATCTACATATCAATGTACATGAAACACCCCTCCTCTATGTATTATCATCATTATGAAATGCATCATTAATCGAACTACTTGAAAAATATGACGTCATTACGAGAAGAAACTTGAACCCAATCATTTATTTCCATTCATTATCCTCTTTATTATCAAAATCTCATCATAGAAAATAAAAAATATTGAAGTTCATAATTTCAAATCATGAATAAAAACATAAATTTCGATCATTATTCATGCATAAATTAAATTTTTTTTTTAATATAGAGTATAGCTGATGAGACATGGGAAACATATTTACAATTTTAACATGATCCCGAAGACTGTGGACCCTAGAAAAATATCACCTTAGTAGCATAATTTGATTTCAAAAAGTTACGATCATATCACCCTACCACCCACCATTCTTATCATCTATCCACTAAAAAAGACTAATCATACACTTTTTCAAACATGATCACAATCTAGTTTTTCTCACCCACAATCTCCATTTTCACCATAAAATAAAATCGTAGCATTTTCCCACTGTGACCTCCTGTCGATTTCATATTAGAACGACACCAATTTAAAGGCTTTCATATTCTCTCACAAACTATGTATGTAATATCTACCCTTAATGATTATTTTATATATTTTTTCCTTGATTAAATATTAATATTTTTATGCATTTTATAGTCCCATATAAATTCCATCAAGAATTTTTCCATTCTATCTATATTTATCTATAGACCATTGAGAATATAAATCCAATGTATATATCTATTATTGAAAACCCAGTTAACTAGCATTATTTTCCCCAAATTAAATATATCTAATTTTTAAAGTAAAAAATTCACATATATATTCTATTAATGGGGTATTTTAATAATATATTCCTAATCCATCCCTCTATGATCGGTGATCCTAGGTATATCATATGTAGGACGCACCTCAAAATTTCCAACTTTCCTTTAACGGATCTCAAATTTATTATTGAGATCCTATTTGAAAAAAAATCTTATTTTTACTCATGTTTATCTTTTAAATAATCCATTTTCTAGTAGACTATTATTTTCTTCAACCCGCTGATGTAGGATTTATTTCAATTCATTAGAAAAAATGTACTATTACTGAAAATATGGTTAAAAACCATCATGTTATGTTTTTTAATTTTATTATCATCCCCTCCTCAAGGACACCCGTGATATTACATCTGATGTCTTCCTTTGAATGCAAAAATTTATAAGGAGATAGTTTGTCTCTTTATGTACCACTATGAATATTCATTATAAAACTAAAACTTTTACCCAACTTCTATATAGATATCCATTTGGATGAGAAGCATCTAAATATATATTAGAATCCAAATATATTAAGCCAAACCACAACATGAATTACACAATAGAACTCTAATATTGAAGATCATATGCTTTATCATTGTCCAAATTATCTATAAAATTAAATCATATTGTTTTTAGGATGATTTCATCCTCTATATTCATTTATTTTTAAATAGACTCTTTTATGATATGGCCTTTCAAAAATCCATGTTTATCCATTAAGATAATATTTGATATTTTTTTATTATTCTATTAATTATGAAAGAAAAAATTTTGATCGTAGAAATTACAGTGTAGACCAACATATAATGATTGAGAGATGTAGGATAATTAATCGTATAAGAATAACCATGGAAACACAAACTACCCTTGTAATACCTCTACATTTGAAATAATCTTCCACCACATCCCTCATATAAAACATTATAATATCACCTACATCCACAAATAAGGATATGAGAAATCATTCAGGCCAGGTGCACTCCCCTGATGAAAGATACACACTACCATATTTTTCCCTCCAACATCATGCACAACCTCCATCATAACACTGATTGATTCTTCATCCAGTATTGGGATTCAGTTCTAGGAATACTCATCTCAAACATCTCCAAATATAAATTCATTATCATTTGTATTTTTGGAATCCAAAATATCCCTTAAATGTTTAAGTGCAATTTTTACCACCACATAAATATTAGCTGAAAAAGATAAATCTCCCAGTTATTGGTTGATCATACTACCTTTTTTTGTTCTTCATAGATGCATGGATAAAGGCTTCATTCTTTTCCACCTCCTTGAGCCAAATATTTCAATATTTTCACCCTTATACATTCCAGTTATACATATCTATTATAAAGGTTGTTTTGTTTATCCTTCATATTAACTTGTTTATAATCATCCCCATTGTTTTAATGATTTCTCAGACATCAATAATTATAATATTTGGTTTCCTCCAAGATCACCTCCATACAAGCACTATCATCCAAGCAGACTGATATGTCATTTCATAATTGATGGATCTACTGAGATATATCTGCCCTAGAGGAACTAGATATCAGTTTTTCCCATGAATTCGTAAACTTTTTCATTAAGACCTCTTACTGAACCTAGAGCTTTTTAATGAAAATATTGTTATCTATTATACCCTTCATATTTAGTTGGACAAAAATGGGCCAGTGGTCTTATAATTTTCTTGTTAGATGTGTAAAAGTGGCATACACTAATATGTCAAGACCATAATAATTGGGGAGGAAATTTACATAACTACTTATAATTATCATATTCCCCTTACTATTTTTTTACAATGTAAACATTTTCGACATGATGATCAAATTCAAAAACCCCATATTAGACATGAATCTCTTGATGTCCTTCATATAACTAGGTCCACATTCTAGTTATGGGTATTTATTGGTGGCAATCAAGATCACAACTCAGCTATTGTGAGAAGGAGTAGAAGAGTTATTGACTAGTTTGGAGAAACATTGGTCTCTCTATCTTGTATTCTCATATCTACTTGTAAGTAGAACCTATAAAATCTAATCGTTTCCATTCATCGTGTGACCGGATGAATGTATTCACTCATAGAAATCCAAAATTCTAGTACACGATAAGGTCAAAATTACATCAAAAAATATATTTTTAAAAAAATTATCTTATATTTAGATGAATATATTTTCTAACACCCCTTTTAAAATTTTGTCCTTATTTTTTATAAATGAAGACTCATATATTTACATTTTAGATGAAAAGTGTCTCACAAATAGTGTATCTATTAATTTTTTACCAATTATAAAAAAAAATTATCATCATGAATGTTATTTTTATATTAATATCATTCAAATAAACATTAGTTATAATGAAATATCATTAATGTCTTTTTTGAACCATTCATTTTATATGACGTCAAATAAATAAATATTGAAAATGACATGAAATCCAAAATAAAATTATCATATTTCATACTTATTTACGAACACTAAAATTAAAATAACAATACAATTCATCGAAATGATTTTTATTTTACAATTTTAAAAATAATTATCCATCATTTTTCTACTCCTTGTAAATGTAATATATCGAAATTTCATATAAATTTAATATAACATTATTATCAAATAAATGAAAATATTAATTAATATTATAAAAATAAATCATTTTTTATTTAATAAAACCTTTAATTTAATTAGTACGTTATTTTAATCCTTATTTAAATATATATGATAAATCAAAAGCAAGAGACATAAATTTTTTATCAATCATTTTTTTAAAATTCTATACTTATTAATATTAAATGTCAATGGAATCACACAATAATGTTATAAATACATGGATGAGTATGGAAAAACTCTCATTAACTAATCCATGAAATTTATAGTTTTGATATATTTTAAATCCTTATCTGATTGATTTAATAATGTTTCATTTGTTTTACCCTAATAGTGTTAAAAATCATTGCAACAATAACTTTTCATGAAAAAAACTATGTTTATATTATCATATATTGGAATAATGATGTTAAAAATTATGGATTCGATTTTAAAATATACAATTATTATAAGTGGTAGAAATGTATTCCAAAAAAATATATCAAAACAAAATAAAATATAAATTTAATGAAATTAATTATAATAATAGAATTATATTTATTTTTATTCCATTCCTTGGATAAATATTTATGTGATTGATAAAATATTATGTATTATTTTATCTTTAAATTTAAGTAAATTAATTTTTCATAGATATAATTCTAATTTAAAATTATAAGAGCATATTTTGTGAATAAAAAATATTAATCCAGAAAAACATTCCTTTTCACATTCAAAAGCATTTATTTTTATTTTCATAAAATTGATCACAAATTAATAAATTGAAATAATTTATAGAAAAAGGATTATAATGAATTTTTTTCATATTCATATCCTTTAATCCAATGCTTATTCGATATGTAAACCAAAATGTAAAAATATTTTAATAGTATACCATTGTTTTATTGAACTTGATATTTCTTATAAAGCATGCTGTCAATGAAATTAATTTTCATTAATGAATAAATTGTCATAAAATACCAAGAGGATAAATTTTACCAACTTATAAATATTTATCGTTCAAAAGTTTATGAAATAATCCATTCCCAAATATTTACTCATGAAATAAAAAAAAACTCTATACATCAGTATTACCTATAATATATTTTCATACATTTATATTTCTATTATAATCCCCCAAAATAGTTTCATATCATACTAATATAATCAAATATACAACATTATCACTATTTAATATATTATTTTATATTTAACTACCTTTTTATATAATAATCACCTTAATTATAAAGATTAAAACTTCTCTCAAATTAGATGAAAACTACTACACAAAGGCTTGAAAATTATATATTTTCATCACATATATAATGGATCACTTGAGAAACATAGAAACAAATATATATGAAAATCATGATATAATTTTGATTCTAAAATGATAACTAAAGAATTCATTTAATTGTATTGTTCATTAAAAATAAAATATTATATAATTCTTTTGTGCATACAACAATCTATATAGATGACATGGTTTATCTTATTCAATTCCTTACATGGATATTTATAAAAATTTAAATTATATATATATAATCATATGGATAAATATATGAAATAAAATTATTTTGACTTGTTTAGAGTGAAAATTTTTTAACATTAAAAGATAAAATATTAATGAGAGTAAATTACCTATAAGAAGTTCATCATGGGTTAAAAAAATATGATAATGGTTGATATAACCTACTCACTTATCCAATAACAATTTTTTGGTGTATATTGACACTCTAATGTATAGAGATATATAATACTCAATTTTTTCCTTTTACTTAGAAAAAAGTGCCTAGATATTTAATTTAAAAAATTCACATTTCTGCCATGTATCTCACTTATAAAATCTCAAAAATCAACAATATTATTTACAATATCAATCCCTATATTTGGTCAATAAATTTTAAAATGAATTCACCAAACCCCTAATATAATCCTAGAAGCCTGATTATTTGAATAAAGTTAACCGTGGTTGGATTTTGGAGAAGACAGAGAGGTTACTCAAATGATGATCTAATAGGCAATTTATCTTAAATATAATATGTTGTTTTAATGTTATGATAATTACCTAAAACCACTTCCACTTCTGTAAAATTAGTTATGAATTCATCATTCATTTTAATGGTTGACTACCATATTGAAAACAGATGTCATTCAATTTTATATTGCTTCCCCTCGTGGTTCATTACAATGATTGATATAATGTATATATATATATATATATATGTTATTCATAAAATAATTATACATATATAGTAATTATATAAAAAATATATCTTTTATACATTAAATTATAGGTGGAAGCCAACAATGATACTGCATATACTATTCCCAATACAATCTCCATTATTTGTAGTTCTCGGTTTTCTGGGAACGTATATAATAATAAGATAGAGAAAGGGGTTTTGTTCTAAGAATGAAAATATTATAGGAATGAAATATACAATGGATAATTTCTATGGTTCTAATTATTTTATCCATATGATGAATTTCATTTTGAATTAAAAAAAAATAAAATGGAATTTTAAATAATCTAATTTAATAAAAAACATTTTTAAGGGGATTTGTTTCTCTATAAATTCATATTTTAAAAATTCATTTAACTATAATTTTTTTAATTAAAAATTACATTAAATTACATATATTAACGTTAAAATAACATTTAACTATTTAAAAATTATTTTCTAGAGGGATACATTAATGTATGTAAAATTATACACAAAACAAAAATTCTAATGAATTTATGAACGAAACACATAATAAGCTGATGGTGAGTATAAAATATCTAATGAGAAATAGTCATAGTAACACCCAAAGGAACTAGTTCATTATGGTCCCCATGTACATCATCTATTGTGTAAATATTTCCTTAAAAAATTAATTTATCATGAACGACCAACTAGTATTGAATAAATTCCCATAACAATGTGTTCCCTGACATCATCATCATAGTTTAGTTAGTGTTCTCATCATTGAACATGCTACATGAAACAAGGAAGAATCCTCTTCGGATCAATAGAATACTAGTACACGTCCACCCATACTGATAAATATCTTTACTGATCAATCATTATTCACATATTATCAAATACACTTGGTATATGAAAATTTAATTCCCAAATAATACTCAAAAAATATCTCACAAATATTCTTTACATGTCTTTCACAAATCAATAAAGAACTTAAAATTTTTATAACACAATTTCATGTAGTATAATGAGGCTTTACACATAAAATCCACTAAATATTTCTCATTTTAATTCAAAAAACCCATCAATACCATATCAAACACGATTTGAAATCCCCAAAACCATTTAACAACTCAATTTCAAAGACCATAAAATGGATCAAAATTTCAAAACATGAATTACACATGAAAACCATTTTTACAAGAAAAAGGCCAAACATGCCATTATACATTCATAAAAAACAATTATTAAAATAACAAATTATATTATTCATAAATTGGTGTAAACACCCCATTAGATGAAAATGAGCATTTACATAAACCCATCAAAAACTCAGGTTACTCATTTAAAATCGAACCATTTATATAATGGTGCCAAACATGCCCAAAACATATTTAAATATATAAAAAATGTTCTAACCATTATAAGTCTGGTGTGAAAGAAAATTTATCATTTAAAAAAACACTTAGTGTTCACACATTAAACAAAACAACATAATTTTTACAAAACAAGGCATAAACAACCTTTCATGCACATTAAATAATTAAACCAATGGATGAAAAACAACAAATAGAATACATATAAGGTGAAAATTTCCTAAAACAAATTAATCATGATTTGTAAAGGCTTTTCATTGGAAAACTACATCAAATCCTATGCTGAATTGAAACACGCACATGATAAAACCTTTTAAGGGATTATAAACTCTAAACCATTTAATACAAGACCCAGACGATCAAAAACCCCATAAAGATAATGGTATACCATTACCCTATATATTTCATGACCATGGGATATGATAGAGACAATAAATATTGTATGCAGGTAGAGGAAGGAGGAGAAAAGAGCATGAAACTCACTTAGATAACTGGATAAGTCTTTATCATCCCTTATATTCCCACCATAGAGGAGAGGTAATTTCATAGAACAAAATAAAGAGGCTCTATGGGTCTGGAATAAATAGAGAATGATGATTATTGGAAAAATAATGAATAATTTATGGAACAAACAAATTTATATTTCAAATACGGATGATTTGGGAAGCCTTGAGGAAGTTTTATTTAATCCCCAAGGAATTTGATGTCCAAAGAAGCAAATGGATCATGGGATGAACCCAGTGTATGTGGTATATAGTGAGAGGTGTAATGATAGAAAAATATTTAAAAATGATGATGATATAATTAATTTTTCTTAATCAGTAATTTGGCTCACAATTTTAAAATTACCTTGATGTAACCACACCTTTTCCAAAAAAATACCTGAAACCTGGAATAGGGCAACTATAATAGGAATTTTAGACATAGATGGAACTTCATAACAACAAAATTAAGCACAACCAAAATCAAATAAAATAATTGTTATTTACAATGAACTTTATCAAATCCAAGACATGAAAAACCGGGTGTGATTGTTACCTTCCCTGGGTCACCATTACTGGATGAAATTTCTAATACATAGTTTCAATACATGAAATGTTTCCCGAAACTCATATATTGATTGATGAGTTACCAATGTTTATATATCAAATTCATCTATTATAATGGGAATTTTTCATTATCATGAATTAGTACAAACAAAATGTCGGATTTTTACTCCACTTGTGAAATACTAATATCATAGTGTCAATATAGAGATATGATATTTACCATCACATTGACCTTAAAACCCAACAACGTTCTAGAACCATAAAAACCAATACATTCCAATATCACAGAGACATTACATTTACTCACAAGACATCCCTATCTCGTATCCCAAATAAAACATGAGAAATACTGATTAATTTTTAACCCCAAGAAGGGAGGCAACTTTTTAACCCATTTCATATGTTTTAGTAAATAAATTATATTATAAAATCCCATGATCGTGGAAGAATTATAAAAATCAATACGGAAATAAAAATCATCAATTTTGAGTATCCCAATTACTTGAATATATAAAATTAATCATTACATTAAAAATTGAATGTAAATTTTTTCCCTTTCATCATGTTATTTCTAACCTCTAAAATAATCATGCACATTGATATGAGAAAGAATTTTCGAATCTTGGTAATACCCCAACATTGATAGACTCTCTTGAACTAATCATTCAATAATTGATAGATTGATTAAATGACACCAAATATCCCTACTCCATGACCCATGAACCAACATATGTCTATCACGCAGTTACTAGTAATGAATATGTAAAATGCAGTTTTGGATTATGGAAGTGCATAGTTTCTACATATCAATGTATGTGAAACACACCTCCTCTAAATATTATAATCATTATGAAATGCATTATTACTCGGACTCCTTGAAAATTATGATGTCATTACTAGAAGAAACATGAACCCAATCATTTTTTTCCATTCATAATTCTCTTTATTATCAAAATTTGAGCATAGAAAATAAAAATTATTGAAGTTCATAATTTGAAATCCTGAATAAACACATCAATTTGGATAATTATTCATGCAAAAATTATCGTTTTTGTAATGTATAGTATAGTTAATGAGACATGGAAAACATATTTACAATTTTAACATGCCCCTGAAGACTATAGACCCTTGAAAAATATCACCTTCGTAGAAAAATTTGATTCCCAAAAGTTGCGGTCATATCACCCTACCACCCACCATTCTTATCTTCTGGCCACTCAAAAAGACTAATCATACGCTTTTCCAAACATGATATTACTCTAGTTTTTCTCACCTACAAGCTCCATTTTCACCATAATATAAAATCATAACATTTTTCAAGAGTGAACTATGGTCGATTTCATATTAGATCAACACCAATTTAAAGGCTTTCAAGTACTCTCGCACACTATGTATGTAATATCTACCCATCATGATTGTTTTATATATTTTTTCCTTAATTAAAAATTAATATTTTTATGAATATTATAGTCCAATATACATTCCATCAGAAATTTCTCCATTCAATCTATATTTCCCTATAGAGCCTAAATAATATAAATCATATGCATAGATCTAGTAGTGAAGGCCCATTTAACTAGCATTATTTTCCCCCAAATAAATGTATCTAATTTTTAAAGTGAAAAATTCACATATATATTCTGTTATTGGGGTATTTTAATAATATATTCTTAATCCATCCCTCTATGATGGGTGATCCTAGGTATACCATAAGTAGTACACACCTCTACATTCCCAACATTCCTTTAATGGATCTCAAATTCCTTGTTGAGAAACTATTTGAGAAAAAATCTTAATTTTACTCATGTTTATCTTTTAAATAATCCATTTTCTAGTAGACTATTCTTTTCAGGAATTCACTGATGTAGGATTTATTTCAATTCATTATGAAAAATGTACTGTTAGTGAAAATAGGGTTTAAAAACCATCATGTTCATGTTTTTTTAATTTTATTATCAACCCCTCCTCAAGGACAACCATGATATTACTTATGATATCTTCCTTTGAATGAATAAATTTATAAGGAGATAGTGAGTCTCTTTAAGTACCACTATGAATATTCTTTATATAACTAATTCTTTTACCCATCATATATATAGATATACATATTGAGGAGAAGCATATAAAAATATGTTAGAATCCAAATATATTAAGCCAAACCACCGCATGAATTACACAATAAAACTCTAATATAGAAGATCATACGCTTTATCATTGTCCACATTATCTATAAAATTCAACCATATTGTTTTTATGATGATTTCATCCTCTATATTCATTTATTTCTAAATAGGCTCTTCTATGATATGGACTTTCATAAATCCATGTTGATCCATTCAGAAAATATTTGATATTTTTTTATTATTCAATTAATTATGAAACCAAAAATTTTGATCCTAGAAATTACAGTGTAGACCAAAATATAATGATTGAGAGACGTAGGATACTAATTCTTTTAAGAACAACCATGGAAACAAAAACTACCCTTGCAATACCTCTACATTTGAAATAGTCTTCCACTACCTCCCTCACATAGAACATTATAATATCACCTACATCCAGAAAGAAGGATATGTGAAATCATTCAGGGAAGGTGCACTCTCTTGATGAAAGATACACACGACCATTTTTGTCCCTCCCACATCCTGCACTGCCTCCAGTATAACACTAATTGAGTCTTTAACTAGTATTGGGATTCATTTCTAGAAATCCTCATCTCAAACATCTCCAAACATAAATTCATTATCATTTGTTTTTTCGGCATCCAAAAGATCCCTTAAATGTTTAAGTGCATTTTTTTACCACCACCTCAATATTATCTGAATAAGATATATCTCCCAATTATTGGTTGATAATACTACCTTTTTTATCCTTCATAGATGCCTAGATAAAGTCTCTATTCTTTTCCACCTCCTCGAGCCAATGATTTCAGGATTTTCACCCATATACATCCCATTTACAGAAAACTATTATATAGGATGCCTTGTTTATCCTTCACATTAACTTGTGTTTAATAATCCTAGTTGTTTTTATGATTTCTCCGACATCAATAAATAGAATATTTGGTTTCCTCCAAGCTCTCCTCCCTACAAGCTCTACCATCCAAGCAGACTGATACGTCATTTTATAATTGATGGATCTACTAAGATATGTCTGCCCCAGAGGAACTAGATATCTGTTTTTCCCCTGAATTCTTAATCATTATCATTTATCCCTCTTAATGAACCTAGATATTTTTAATTAAAATATGATTATCTATTATACCCTTCATATTTAGTTGGAAAAAAATGGGCCAGTGGTCTTATAATTTTATTGTTAGATGTGTAATAGTGGACTACACTAATATGTCAGGACCATAATGATTGGGGAGGCAATGTACATAAATACATATAATTATCATATTCCCATTAATATTTTTTCACAATGTAAACATTTTCGACATGAGGATCAAATTCAAAAACCCCATTTCAGACATTAATCTCTTGATGTCCTTCATACAACTAGGTCCACATTTTGATTATGGGTATTTTTCGGTGGGGATCAAGATCACAACCCACCCATTGTGAGACGGAGTAGAAGAGTTATTGACTAGTATGGAGAAAAATTGGCCTCTGTATCTTATATTCTCATATCTACTTGAAAGTTGAACCTGTCAAATCTAATTGTTTCCATTCATCGTGTTACCGGATGAATGTCTTCATTCATTGAAATCCCAAATTCTAGAACAAGATAAGGTCTAAATTACATCAAAAAATATATTTTTAAGAATATTATCTTATATTTTGATGAATATATTTTCTAATCCCTATTTTAAAATTTTCTCTTTATGTGTGGTAAAACAGTTTTTTAGAAATTAAGACTTGTATATTTACATTTTAGATGAATAGTGTCTCACAAATAGTGTATGTATTAACTTTTTTACCAATTATAAATAAAATTATCATCATGAATGTTATTTTTATATTAATATCATTCAAATAAACCTTAGTTATAATGAAATATCATTAATGTCATTTTTTGAACCATTCATTTTATTTGACGTTAAATAAATAATTATTGAAAATGAAGTGAAATCTAAAACAAAATTATCATATTTCGTACTTTATTACTAACACTAAAATTAAAATAATAATACAATTCATCGAAATGATTTTTATTTTACTATTTTAAAAATAATTATCCATCATTTTTATACTCCTTGTAAATGCAATATATCGACATTTCATATGAATTTAGTATAATTTCATTATCAAATAAATGAAAATATTAATTAATATAATATAAATATATAATTTTTTATATAAGAAAAAATTTAATATAATTAGTATTTTATTTTAATAATCATTTAAAAATATATGATAAATCAAAAGCAAGAGACATAAATTTTTTATCAATCATAATTTTAAAATTCAATACTTGTAATAAATAAATTTCAATTGAATCACACAATAATGTTATCAACACATGGATGAGTATGGCCGAGCTCTCATTAACTAATCCTAGAAATTAATAGTTTAGATATATTTTTAAGACTTATCTAATTTATTTAATAATGTTTCACTTATTTTACCCTAATAGTGTTAATAATCATTGCAATAGTAAAATTTCATGAAAAAAACTATGTTGATCGTATCATATAATATGAATAATGATGATAAAAATTATGGATTCAATTTTAAAAAATACAATTATTATAAGTGGTAGAAATGTATTCCAAAAAAATAATGCAAAATAAAATAAAAAATATATATAATGAAATTATTTATAATGATAAAATTATATTTATTTTTATTCCATTCCTTGGATCAATAATTATGTGAATGATAAAAAAATAATACAATATTTTATCTATAAATTTTATTAAATTATTTTTTCATAGATAAAATTATAATTTAAAATTATAAAATCATATTTTGTGAAAAAAAAATTAATCTAGAAAAACATTCCCTTTCACATTCAAAAGCATTTATTTTTATTTTCATAAAATTGATCACTAATTAATAATTTGAAATAATTTATAGAAAAAGGATTATAATGAATATTTTTTCATATTCATAACCTTTAATCCAATTCATATTCGATATGTAAACCAAAATATAAAAATATTTTAATAGTATACCATTGTTTTATTGAACTTGATGATTCGTATAAAGCATGCTGTCAATGAAAATAATTTCCATTAATAAATAAATTGTCATAGAATACCAAGAGGATAAATTTTAACAACTTATAAATATTTATCAAAACAAATTTTATGAAATAATCCATCCCCAAATATTTATTCATAAAATAACAAAAACTCTATACATCAGTATTATCTATAATATATTTTCATACTTTTATATTTCTCGTATAATCCGCAAAAATAGTTTCATATCATACAAATATAATCAAATATACATAATTATCACTATTTAATATATTATTTTATATCTAACTACCATTTTATATAATAATCATCTTATTTATAAAGATTAAAAATTCCATCAAATTAGATGAAAAATACTACACAGAGGCTTGAAAATTATCTATTTTCATCACATATATATTGGATCACTTGAGAAACATAGAAATGAATATATATGAAATTGATGATATAATATTGATTCTAAAATGATAACTGAGGTAGTCATTTAATTTCCTTATTCATTATAAATATAATATTATATCACTCTTTTGTGCATACAACAATCTATATACATAACATGGTTTATTTTATTCAATTCCCTACATGTATATTTATAAAAATTTAAATTATATATATATATAATCCTATGGATAAATATATGAAATCAAATTATTTTGACTTGTTTAGAGTGAAAATTATTTATCATTATATGATAAAATATTAATGTCAGTAAATTACCCATAATTAGTTCATCATGTATCCAATTATAATAAACAATGAACATAGTTTACAAGAACTTACCATGGTTATAGAAACATTATTAAAAAATAATAATTATAATATCAATATTGTTATAATTATTCTTAAAATTTAATCTAATATTTGGATTAGAAATAACTATTAAAATATATATGCATGAATTAGTATAATGTAATGATATATGGTATCAGAAATAAAGGTTAATTGACTACTACATTTATGGTTAGTTGTAATAGTTTTTGAAAATATATGGTAATATATATCTGTAATTTTTTAAAAATTAAAATTAAAATTTTTATTTTTATTATAATATTTTTTGTGGATATTCCCTTCATATTAATAAATATGGTATAGGTTTCATTCCAATCACATTTTAATATTGGTAATATTATCGAGGACTACCCATGTGGGGAAATATTTTGTGAAAAATATCACCAAATACCCATCTATGTTCTTATTATGTGGTTATTATTGGGGTATTAAATGTATTCTATTATTTTCATTTTCAAATATAAATATTTAATCCAATTTTATTATTGAATTTCAAACCAACACCACCACTTATTTTTTTGATCAGTATCATTATCCTCTATAGCCATATTAATTTTATTTATTTCATTATCCCAAAAATACTAGATAAGGGATTTTTAAACTCATTATTACTTAATTAAAAAAATTAATATGAGTTTTATCATTTTACATATATTTCATTTTGAAAAATAAATATTTATTAATGTTTCTCGTGTGAACAAATTTATTCAACAATATAACAATTGTCAACACATTGCGATTTTGGTATTTTTCCAAAATAATTTTTATAATAATTTTTAGCATTTTTAATTATATTTAAGAGAATGTTTATTTTTAGTTAGACACAACACTATGTTTATTACACATTACATGAAATGTCTAGTTCATACAAATTAAGAAATGCTATTAATAAATTTTTATTTAATATAATAGGTATCACCTTGACATTGAAATATGGGGTATTTATAATATTAAAAAAATTAGGAAAATATATGTTTTATACAGGTATAAGTTATGAATTCCTTGGTGGCCCATTAGTTATAATTGAAATGAAACCCAATTTTAAAATAATAAAAACCTTTTCTGTAAAATAATTTTTATGAAAACATTCACATTTTACAGTAATAAACTAATTAATCCACTTATGGTGACTGATTTTAATAAAATTTATATATTATATATTAAATCAACTATTTAACAGTCATCTATTCCTTTTATAGGAAATTGATAGGAACATATCCAATTTTATTCTTCAAATAATATTTCTTCTAATAAATTTAATGACACATTTTCGCAGAATCATTTCAAAAATAATATAGAACACATATTTAAAATATATATGAAAAAAATAATGTTACTTTGTTGAATTACATTTTCAAAATTATCATTTTGTTAATGTTTTATAATTTATGGAAACATTAAATTTATTCTAATAATAAAAAATATCAAATTTTAATTGAAAACGGCCTTGTCATTGTAAAAAATAATATATTTATGTTTTAAATTGGTTATAAATTATAATTATTTCAATTGTGTATCTATTATTCTATGTTAGGTTACTTTAATACGTTTTATATAAAATTTTAATATAAAAATGTTTCAAAAATTTTATATTTTCCTTTTAAAAATAATATTTCTTGTCATCTCTCCAAGATGTAATTATAATTAAAATGTAAAAATTATAAGATATAAATTTGGAAAAAGTCATTCCATATTTATAATATTAATATTTTTATATATATAATAAGTTAAAATTTTTGTAGAATGAATTAAATAATTAAAAAAATGAAAACGATTACTATAGATAAGGTAATGAATTTGTATACTATGGGTTAAAAAATATGATAACAGTTGATGTAACCTACTCACTTATCTAATAACAATTGTTTGGCCATATATTGACACTATAATGTATTGAGATCGATAATACTAAATATTTTCCATTTACATAGAAAAAAGTGCTTACATATTTAATTTAAAAAATTCACATTTGTGCCATGCATCTCACTTATAAAAGCTCAAACCTCTACAATCTTATTTACAATATCAATCCCTATATTTGGTCAATAAATTTGAGAATGAATTCACCAAACCCCTGATATAATCCTAGAAGCCTGATTATTTGAATAAAGTTAACCATGGATGGATTTTGATGAAAACATAAATAGGTTACTCAAATGATGATCTAATAGGAAATGTATCTTAAATATAATATAATGATTTAATGTTATGATAATTACCTAAAACCACTTCCACTTCTGTAAAATTAGTAATGAATTCATCTTTCATTATTATGGTTGACTACCATATTGAAAACAGATGTCATTCACTTTTCTATTGGTTCCCCACATCGTTCTGTACAATGATTGATATAATGTATATATTTATGTTATTCATAAAATAATTATACATAGATAGTAATTATATAAAAAATATAAATATTTTAAATTAAATTCTTGGTGGAAGACAACAATGATACTGCAAATACTATTCCCAATACAATCATCATTATTCGTAGCTCTCAGTCTTCTGGGAACGTCTATAATAATAAGATAGAGAAATGGTGTTTGTTCTAAGAATGAAAATATTATAAGAATGAAATATAAAATGGATAATTTCTACACTTTTAATTAATTTATCCATATAATGAACTTCATTTTTTAATTAAAAATCAAAGAAAATGTTATTTTAAATAAACCAATATAATAAATCACATTTTTAAGGGGAATTGTCTCTCTATAAATTCATATTTTAAAAATTCATATAACGATTATTTTTTAAGTAAAAATTACATTAAATTACATATATTAAAGTTAAAATAACATTTAAACTATTTACGAATTGTTTTCAAGAGTGATAAATTAATGTATGTAAAATTATACACAAAACACAAATGCTTATGAATTAAGGAACCAAACACATAATATGCTGATGGTGAGTATAAAATAGCCAATGAGAAAAAGTCATAGTAACACCTAATGGAACTAGTTCATTGTGGTCCCCATGTACATCATATATTATGTAAATATTTCCATAAAAAATTAATTTCTCAGGAATGACCCTCTAGTATTGAATAAATTCTCTTAATAATGTGTTCCCCGACATCATCATCATAGTTTAGTTAGTGTTGTCATCATTGAACATGCTACATGAAATAAGGAAGAAACCACTTCAGATCAATAGAATATTTGTACACGTCCACCCACACTGATAAATACGTTTAGTGATCAATCATTATTCACATATTATCAAATTCACTTGGTATATGAAATTTTAATTCCCAAATCATACTCAAAAAAATATCTCAAAAATATGTTTTACATGTCTTTCACGAACCAATAATCCACTTAAAATTCTTATAACACAATTTCATATAGTATATTAAGGCATTACACATAAAATCCATTCAAAAATTCTCATTTTATGTCAAAAAACCCATCAATACCATATCAAACCAGATTTGGAATCCCCAAAACCATTTAAAAACTCAATTTCAATGACCATAAAATGGATCAAAATTTTAAAATATGAATTACACAATAAATCAATTATTATAAGAAAAAGCCCAAAAGGTCATTAGGAATTCATAGAAAAACAATTCATAAATTAATAAATTAAATTATTCATAAATTGGTGTAAAAACCCATTAGATGAAAATGAGCATTTACTTAAACCCATCAAAAACTCAGGTTACTCATTCAAAATCGAACCATTTCTATAATGGTGCCAAACATGCCATTTACCAAGTACACATGGAATAAATTTTTAAAAACTGATATTCACTTCATTAAATTACCTAAAAAAAGATTGGATCACACATAAGGAACCCATAATCATAGATTCCCAGGCTACCAATATAATTCATAATCCAAAGAATCATTTTATATCACCTTGAGCACATGAATTCAAACCAGGGATTTTTCCAAATGGGAGGTATAAAACAATTAATAAAAAATATTTAACAGTTAAATTTTATAAACAAATTTCATGCCCAAAATATATTTAAATATCTAAACAATTTCCTAACCATTATAAGTTTGGTGTGAAAGAAAATTTATCATTTAAACAAACACTTAGTGTTCACACATTAACCAAAACAACATAATTTTTACAAAACAAGGCATAAACAACCTTTCATGCACATTAAATAATTAAACGAAAGGATGAAAACAATAAATAGAATACATAAAAGGTGAAATTTTCCTAAAACAAATGAATCTTGATTTATAAAGGCAGTTCATTGGAGAATCTACCTCAATACCGATGCAGAATGGAAACATGCACACGATAAAACCTTTTGACGGATTATAAACTCTAAACCATTTAATACAAGATACAAACAATCAAAACTCCATAAATATAATGGTTTAACATAACCCTAAGTATTTAATGACCAGGGGATATGATAGATAAAATAAATATTGGATGGAGGTAGAGGTAGGAGGGGAAAAGATAATGAAACTCACTTTGATAACTCGATAAGTCTTTATCATCACTTATATCCCCACCATAGAGGATAAGTAATTTCATCGAACAAAATAAAGAGGCTCTATGGGTCTGGAATAAATAGATAATGATGACTATTGGAAAAATAATGAATAATTTATGAAACAAAAAAATTTATTTTTCAAATAAGGATGATTTGAGAAGCCATGAGGATGTTTTATGTAATCCCTAAGGAATTTGAGTTCCAAAGAAGAAAATGGATCATGGGATGATCCCAGTGTATGTGGGATATAGTTAGAGGTGTAATGATAGAAAAATATTATAAAATGAAGATGATATAATTTATTTTTATAAATAAGTTATTTGGATAACAGTTTGGAAATTATATTGATGTAACCACCCTTTTTCAAAGAAAATACCTGAAACCAACAATAGGGAACCCATGATAGGATTATTAGACATAGATGGAACTTCATAACAAAAAAATTAATCCCAACCAAAATCAAATAAAATAATTTTTATTTACAATTATATTCATCAAATCTAAGACATGAAAAACGGTGTGTGATTGTTACCTTCCTCGGGACACCATTACTGGACGAAATTTCCAATACATAGTTTCGATACATGAAATGTTTCCCGAAACACATATATTGATTGATGAGTTCCCAATGTTTATAGATTAAATTCATCTATTCTAATGGGAGTTTTTCATTATCATGAATTATTACAAACTAAATGTTGGATTGTTACTCCACTTGTGAAATACTAATATCATAGTGTCTATATAGAGATATGATATTTACCATCACATTGACCTTAAAACCCAACAATGTTCTAGAACCATAGAAACCAATACATTCCAATATAACTGAGACATTACATTTACTCACATGAAATCCCTCTCTCATATCCAAAATAAAACATGAGAAATACTGATTAATTTTTAACCCCAAGAATGGTGGCATCTTTTTAATCTATTTCATATGTTTTTGTAAATACATTATATTATAAAATCCTAAGATCGTGGAAGAATTATAAAAATCAATACAACAATAACAATCATCCATTTTGAGTCTCTCAATTACATAAATATATAAAATTAATCACTACATTAATAATGGTGTGTAATTTTTGTCCCTTTCATCATGTTATTTTTAACCTCTAAAATAATCATGCACATCGCTATGATAAAAAGATTTTGAATCTTGGTAACTTCCCAACATTGATAGACTCTCTACAACTAATCATTCAATAATTGATAGATTGATTCAATTACACCAAATATTCCTACTCCATGACCCATGAGCCAACATATGTCTATCACACAGTTACTAGTAATGAATATGTAAAATGTAGTTTTGGATTATGGAAGTGCATAGTTTCTACATATCAATGTATGTGAAACACCCCTCCTCTATGTATTATCATTATTCTGAAATGCATCATTACCCTGACTCTTTGAAAAATATGACGTCATTACTAGAAGAAACATGAACCCAATCACTTTTTCCATTCATCATTCTATTTATTATCAAAATTTGAGCATAGAAAATAAAAAATATTGAAGTTCATCACTTCCAATCCTGAATTAACACCTCAATTTGGATCATTATTCATACAAAAATTATATTTTTTTGTAATATTGAGTATAGTTAATGAGACAAGGAAAACATATTTACAATTTCAACATGACCCCGAAGACTATAGACCCTAGAAAAATATCACCACAGTAGCAGAATTTGATTCCCAAAAGTTCACATCATATCACCCTACGACCACTATTCTTATCTTCTAGCCACTCAAATAGACTAATCATACACTTTATTCAAACATGATCTTACTCTCGTTTTTCTCACCCTAAATCTCCATTTTGACCATATTATAAAATCATATCATATTCCCACAGTGACCTCCGGTCGATTTCATATTAGACCGACACCAATTTAAAGGAATTCATGTTCTCTCACACACTATGTATGTAATATCTACCCTTCATAATTGTTATATATATTTTTTCCTTGATAAAAAAATAATATTTTTATGAATATTATAGTCTCATATACATTCCATTAGGAATTTTTCCATTCTATCTATATTTCCCTACAGAGCCTTGAGAATATAAATCATATGTATAGATCTAGTAGTGAAAACCCAATTAACTAGAATTATTTTCCCACAAATAAATGTATCTAATTTTTATAGTAAATAATTCACGTATATATTATGTTAATGGGGTATTTTAATAATATATTCTTAATCCATCCCTCTATGATGGGTGATCCAAGGTATACCATAAGTAGGACACACCTTTACATTCCCATAATTCCTTTAACGGATCTCAAATTCCCTATTGATAACATATTTAAAAAAAAAGTCTTAATTTTAGTCAGGTTTATCATTTAAATAATCCATTTTCTAGTAGACTATTATTTTTTTGAACCCACTTATGTAGGATTTAATTCAATTCATTATGAAAAATTTAATGTTAGTGAAAATAGGTTTAAAAACCATCATGTTCATATTTTTTATTTTATTATCATCCCCTCTTTAAGGACACCCTTGATATTACTTATGATGTCTTCCTCTGGATGAATAAACAAATTAGGAGATAGTGAGTCTCTTTATGTACCACTATGAATATTCTTTATAAAACTAAAACTTTTACCCATCTTATATATAGATATACATTTGGAGGAGAAGCATCTAAATATATGTTAGAATCCAAATATATTAAGCCAAACCAAAACATGAATTACATAATAAAACTCTAATATAGAAGATCATAGGCTTTATCATTGTCCACATTATCTACAAAATTCCACCATATTTTTTTTATGATGATTTCGTCCTCTATATTCATTTATTTCTAAATAGACTCTTATATGATATGGCCTTTCATAAATCCATGTTGATCCATTAAGACAATATTTGATATTTTTTTATTAATCTATTAATTATGAAAGAAAACATTTTGATCATAGAAATTACAGTATAGACCAACATATAATGATTGAGAGACATAGGATACTTAATCTTATAAGAACAACCTTGGATACAAAAACTACCATTGTAATACCTCTACATTTGAAATAGTCTTCCAGTGCCTCCCTCACATGGAACATTATAATATCACCTACATCCACAAAGAAGGACATGAGAAATCATTCAGGCCAGGTGCACTCTCTTGATGAAAGATACACACTACCATTTTTGTCCCTCCCACATCCTGAACAGCCTCCGGTATAACACTGATTGAGTCTTCAACCAATATTGGGAATCTATTCCAGAAATCCTCATCTTAAACATCTCCAAATATAAATTCATTATCATTTGTTTTTTCGGCATCCAAAAGCTCCCTTAAATGTTTAAGTGAAATTTTTACCACCACCACAATATTAGCTGAATAAGATATATCTCCCAATTATTGGTTGATCATACTACCTTTTTTTATCCTTCATAGATGACTAGATAAAGGATCTATTATTTTCCACCTCCTCAAGCCAAAGATTTCAGTATTTTCACCCATATACATCTCATTTAATGATGTCTACTATATAGGATTCCTTTTTTATCCTTCATATTAACTTGTTTTTAATCATCCTAGTTGTTTTTATGATTTCTCAGACATCAATAAATATAATATTTAGTTTCCTCCAAGCACTCCTCCCTACAAGCTCTACCATCCAAGTAGACTGATATGTAATTTTATAATTGATGCATCTATTGAGATATGTCTTCCCTAGAGGAACTAGATATCAGTTTTTCCCATGAATTCTAAAACATTTTCATTAAGCCCACTAAATTTCCCTATATATTTTTAATGAAAATACGATTCTCTATTATACCCTTCATATTTAGTTGGTCAAAAATGGGTCAGTGGTCTTATAATTTTCTTGTTAGATGTGTAATAGTGGCCTACACTAATATATCAAGACCATAATGATTAGGGAGGCAATGTATATAACTAATTATAATTATCATAATCCCATTACTGTTTTTTTCAAAATGTAAACATTTTTGACATGAGAATCACATTCAAAAACCCCATATCAGACAGTAATCACTTGATGTCCTTCGTATAACTAGGTCCACGTTCTGGTTATGGATATTTTTCGGTGGGGATCAAGATCAAAACTCACCTATTGTGAGATGGAGTAGAAGAGTTATTGTGTAGTTTGGAGAAAAATTGGCCTCTCTATCTTATATTATCATATCTACTTGAAAGTAGAACCTGTCAAATATAATCATTTTCATTCATCGTGTTACCAGATAAATGTCTTCATTCATAGAAATCACAAATTATAGTACATGATAAGGTCTAAATTACATCGAAAGATATAATTTTAAAAATATTATCTTATATTTTGATGAATATATTTTTTAATCCCTCTATTAACATTTTATCCTTATGTGTGGTAAAGCATTTTTTAGAAATTAAGACTTGTATATTTAAATTTTAGATGAAAAGTGTCTCACAAATAGTGTATGTATTAACTTTTTTTACCAATTGTAAATAAAATTATCATCATGAATGTTATTATTATATTAATATCATTAAAATAAACATTAGTTATAATGAAATATCGTTAATTTTATTTTTTGAACCATTCATTTTATTTGATGTCAAATAAATAATTATTGAAAATGACATGAAATCTAAAACCAAATTATCATATTTCATACTTTATTACTAACACTAAAAATAAAATACTAAAACAATTCATCAAAATGATTTTTATTTTACTATTTTAAAAATAATTATCCATCATTTTTATACTTCTAGTAAATGAAATATATCGACATTTCATATGAATTTAATATAATTTTATTATCAAATAAATGAAAATAATAATTAATATTATAAAAAATAATAATTTTTTGTTTAAGAAAACTTTTAATTTAATTAGTTCCTTATTTTAATCCTCATTTAAAAATATGTGATAAATCAAAAGCAAGAGACATAAATTTTTTATCAGTCATTATTCTAAAATTCTATCCCTATCAAAATGAAATGTCAATGGAATCAAACAATAATATTATCAATACATGGATGAGTATGGAAGAACTCTCATTAACTAATCCAAGAAATTAATAGTTTAGATATATTTTAAAGCCTTATCTGATTGATTTAATAATGTTTCACTTATTTTACCCTAATAGTTTTAAAAATATTTTCAACAATAACATTTCATGAAAAAAACTATGTTGATATTATCATATAATATGAATAATTATGATAAAAATCATGGATTCGATTTTAAAATATACAATTGTTATAACTGGTAGAAATGTATTCCAACAAAATAATGCAAAACAAAATAAAAAGTTAATTTAATGAAATTAATTATAATGATAAAATTATATTTTGTTATTCCTTTGATCAATAATTATGTGAATGATAAAAAATTTATAAAATATTTTATCTATAAATTTAATTAAATTATTTTTTCAACGATATAATTCTAATTTAAAATTATAAAAGCATATTTTGTGAATAGAAAGTATTAATATAGAAAAACATTCCTTTTCACATTCAAAAGAATTTATTTTTATATTCATAAAATTGATCACTAATTAATAATTTGAAATAATTTATATAAAAAGGTTTATAATGTATATTTTTTCATATTCATAACCTTTAATCCAATGCTTATTCGATATGTAAACCAAAATGTAAAAATATTTTAATAGTATACCATTGTTTTATTGAACTTGATGTTTCATATAAAGCTTGATGTCAATGAAATTAATTTTCATTAATGAATAAATTTTCATAAAATACCAAGAGGATAAATTTTACCAACTTATAAATATTTCTCTTTCAAAATTTTATGAAATAATCCATTCCAATATATTTATTCATGAAATATCAAAAACTCTATACATCAGTATTTTCTATAATAAATATTCATACTTTTATATTTCTAGTATAATCCCTCAAAATAGTTTCATATAATACTAATATAATCAAATATACATCATTATCACTATTTAATATATTATTTTATATTTAACTACCATTTTATATAATAATCACCTAATTTATAAAGATAAAAAATTCTCTTAAATTAGATGAAAACTAATACACAAAGGCTTGAAAATTTTCTATTTTCATCACTTATATAATTGATCACTTGAGAAACATAGATACAAATATATATGAAATTCATGATATAATATAGATTCTAAATTGATAACTAAGGCATTAATTTAATTGCCTTATTCATTAAAAATAAAATATTATATCACCATTTTGTGCGTACAACAATCTATATAGATGACGTGGTTTATTTTATTCAATTACTTACATGTATATTTATAAATATTTAAATTATATATATATATATATATAATAATATGGATAAATATATGGAATAAAATTATTTTGAATTGTTTAGAGTGAAAATTATTTATCATTATAAGATAAAATATTAATGTCAGTAAATTACCCATAAGAATTTCATCATGTATCTAATTATCATTAACAAAGAACATAGATTACAAGAACATAACATGGTTATGGAAGAATTATTAAAAAATAATAATTATAATATCAATATTATTCTAGTTACTCTTAAAATTAAATCTAATAATTGGATTAGAAATAACTATAAAAATATATGCATGAATTAATAGAATATAATAATATATGGTAATATAAGTAAAGGTTAATTGAGTACTACATTTATAGTTAGTTTTAATAGTTGTTGCAAATAAATGGTAATATATATCTGTAATTTTTTTAAAATGAAAATATTTATTTTATTTTTATTACACTATTTTTATGGATATTCCCTCAATATAAATAAATATGGTTTGGGTTTCATTCCAATCACATTTTAATAATAGTAATATTATTGACGACTACCCATTTGGGGAAAATATTGTGAAAAATATCACTAAATACCGATCTATGTTCTTAGTATGTGGTTATTATTGGGGTATTAAATGTAGAATATTATTTTCATTTTCAAATATAAATATTGAATCCATCTTGATTAGTGAAGGTCAAACCGCACAACCACTTATTTTTTATCAATATCATCATCCTTTATAGCCAAATTAATTTTAGTTATTTCTTTATCCCAAATAAACTAGATAAGGGCATTTTAAACTCTTTATTACTTAATTTAAAAAAATTGAATATGAGGTTTATCATTTTACATATGTTTCATTTTAAAAAAATAAATATTTATTAAGGTTTCTTTTGTGAACACCATTATTTAACAATATAAAAATTCTCAACACATTGAGATTTTGATATTTTTCCAAAATAAATTTTATATATATTTTTTAAAAAAATTAATTATATTCAAGAGTATGTTTATTAATAATTAGACAGAACACTATGTTTATTACACATTACATGAAATGCGGAGTTTATACAAATTAAGAATTTCTATTAAGAAATTATTAATTAATATGATAGTTATCTCATTGACATTGAAATAAGGGGTATTTATAATATTAAAAAAATTAATAAAAGATATGTTTTATAAAGGTATATGTTATGAATTCCTTGGTGGCCTATTAGTTATAATTGAAAAGAAAACACATTTTAAAATAATATAAATCATTTTCTATAAAACTACTTTTTTTAAAACATTCACATTTTACAACAATAAACTAATCAACAAACTTATAGTGAATGGTTTTAAAAAAATTTATATATTATATATTAAATCAACAATTTAACAGTCATATATTTCTTTTATATGAAATTGATAGGAACATATCCAATTTTATTCTTCATATAATAATTCTTCTAAAAAATTTAATGACACATTTTCGCACAATCATTTTAAAACTAATATAGAACACATATTTAAAATATATTTTAAAAAAATAATGTTACTTTTTTGAATTACTTTTTCAGATTTATAATATTGTTAATGTTTTATAAATTATGGAAATATTTAATTTATTCAAATACTAAAAAATAATAAATTTTAATTGAAGACTGCCTTTTCATTGTAATAAATTGTATTGTTATGTTTTAAATTGGTTATAAATAAAAATTATGTCAATTATGTATATATTATTACATGTTAGGTTACATTAATACATTTTATATTCAATTTTGATATAAAAACGTTTCAAAAAATTTACATTTTTCTTCTAAAACTAATATTTCTTGTCATCTCATCAAGATGTAATTATAATTAAAATATACAAATTATAGGACATAAATTTGGAAAAAGTTATTCCATATTTATAATACTAATATTTTTTAATATATAATTAGTTGAAATTTTTATAAAATGAATTGAATAAATAAAAAAATGAAATCGATTACTATTGATAAGGTAATGAATTTGTTTACTATGGGTCAAAAAAATATGATAACGGTTCATATAACCTACTCAATTATTTAATAACAATTTATTGGCCATATATTGACACTATAATGTATAGATATTGATAATAATTAATTTTTTTCTTTTACGTAGAAAAAAGTGCCTACATATTTAATTTAAAAAATTCACATAGGTGCCATGCATCTCACTTATAAAAGCTCAATCCTATACAATCTTATTTACAATATCAATCCCTATATTTGGTTGATAAATTTGAAAATGACTTCACCAAACCCCTAATATAATCCAAGAAGCCATATTATTTCAATAAAGTTAACCATGGATGGATTTTGGTGAAAACATAAAGAGGTTACTCAAATGATGATCTAATATGAAACGTATCTTAAATGTAATAAGATGTTTTAATGTTATGATAATTACCTAAAACCACTTCCACTTCTGTAAAAGTAGTTATGAATTCATCTATCATTTGTATGGTTGACTACCATATTGCAAACATATGTCATTCACTTTTCTATTGCTTCCCCTCGTGGTTGTGTACAATGATTGATATAATTTATATATCTATGTTATTAATAAAATAATTATACATATATAGTAATTATATTAAAAATTTAACGTTTTTACATTAAATTCTAGGTGGAAGCCAACAATGATGCTAGAAATACTTTCCCCAATACAATCATCATTATTCATAGCTCTCAGTTTTCTGGGAACATTTCTAATAATATGATAGAGAAAGGGTGTTTGTTATAAGAATGAAAATATTATAGGAATGAAATATAAAATGGATAATTTCTGGGGTTCTAATTAATTTATCCATATGATGAATTTCATTTTGAAATAAAAATCAATGAAAATGGAATTTTAAATAAACCAGTTTAATAAAACACATTTTTAAGGGGAAATGTATCTCTATAAATTCATATATTAAAAATTCATAAAACAATTATTTTTTAAGTAAAAATTACATTAAATTACATAAATTAAAGTTAAAATAACATTAAAAATATTTAAAAATGAAAATTATATTTTGAAACCCCATTTTTCAATTAAATAATTTTATTTAAAAATGACATTTACTTAACGGATAATTTTAAAATTATAAATTTTGTAATATTATGTAAGAAAATTTAATTTAAATTTCCTAGAATTAATTCATTGTTATTTTTATTTTATGTCAATACTCAATATTTCTCATTGGCTGTCCATTTTTTATGAAATGTATTGTTTACAATAATATGAGGTTGATATAAACCCAAATTATAAAAAATCATCGATATGAATGCCATAATAATTGTCAGGACATGTAAACAACTATTTTAGTTAATGGAAGATGGAATGTATTATTATTATTAACCACTTAGTAATCCGTTGAAATAAAATATACAAGTAGTCTAGTAAAATTAGATATTTTCATATGGAAAACACTAGTATTCGTGAATGAAAAGTATACATATCTGAAGAATGAAAAATGGACTCTTTTTAAATAATAAAATTAGCCTCTTTAACATTTGATTATGGAACCCAAACACGATGTTTATAGTAATATATATATATATATATATATAGGAAATATTGATCATTGTTATACAAATATGACATATTAAATCATAAATTATTCTTAACTAATAGAATCTATATTCTCGAACTTCCACACCACTTGAATTATTATATAATTTTCAATATCAAGGCTCTCTCAAGACCCTGCGAGTATGAGATAAAAAATGATATGACTAAAACATTTCATTTAAAAATTTGAAAAATTATATTATATCTGGTAATTTTGTTCATAAGATCATAAAAATATATTATAAATTAGTAATCGTAATATAGTAATTTATCTGAAAACCTTGATTATAGAAATATTTTGAAGAATTTTTTTCAGATGATTATGAAATAAATCAAATAAAAATTTAGACCGAATATATCAATGGATATTAAAATTTTGACATACCATTCATCAATTTAATGATGGAGGACATAGAAAATTTCAATTATATGTTTCTTAAGAGGATTGGGCAACTAAAATAATCTAGATACTTCATTCAAAACATTGATATCGTGGTAATCTAATAGGATATTAACTTTTAATTCATTATTTTTATTTCCACAGATTCATATTCATATGGAATTCTGAAAAGAGCCATAAAATTCAAGGGAATTTTTTTGTTAAATTTCTTTGGAATTTTACAAGAACGCGGTTTCAGAAGGCACTTGATTCTGAGTCGCGGAGTGCCTGGAATTTCAATCCGAAGTTTAGCTCGATTACGTTTAGTGAACGAATGAGCGGGAATTTCTAACTTTTGAACCATTGTCCGGAATCGAATTCTGAGGGTACCGATGGAACCGCAGTGCCGGTAATTGCTTAAGAACTCCTGTTCTGGAGTTGCGTTATCACGAGTGTGGATGATAAAAATGGTGTAAGTTGATTTATAATTATTCTACAAATTTTTATCTTCTTCTAAGTGTTTAGTTCTTGATGGATGTTGGGTAACCACCCAACCTCCCTTGGGTGGTTATGAGGGTGGTGGGGCCCACATGAACCCCACCCCTTCATATCCTCTAACCCCTCTCAACTCCCATTAAATGTTGATAAATTAAGTTTACTTAACTTATGAAACTAAAATGGTGAGTTACATGTAAGTTTTTGAAAAACAAAAAATTGAATTTCAAAAGCCTTGTTGTGTTAATAAAATATGTTGAGAACTTATTTGGGGATGGGTTGGGTAGTTTGAGAGCTTTTTGGACAAAAATCTAAGGAACATCTTGTTCTTCGACGAAGAATACGAAAAACGAACGATCCCCGATGTGGAGCATCGAGCCCTCGGAGTCCGTCTTCCGTGACACCAACCTGCGACGCGACGTCTTCTTCCACGACATTCTCCTTCCGCGTCGTCTCTTCCACGACAGTTTTCTGCAACGAAATCTCCGTCAAAGTCTTCGAATCCTCGCTTCGCGACGTCGACGTTCTTTTTCCGCGACGCCTGACCTCCGTGACGCTCGTTTTCGGCAGCTCGTTGACGTGCACCATTCATGAAAACGAGGTAGGGGTTTTATTTATTTATTTTGTTTGTGAATACAAACTTGACGATCTTCGTGGATTATAACCAATTTTTATCGAATAATGCGAGGGGGACATACTGTACAAACACGGCCGACCCTCCCCCTTATTTCATGATTGATTCCTTTGTGGTTTGGTACGGGAAGGTGTGGTGCCTTCACACCACGCGGAAATCAAGCAAAAGGAAAATGTGCAGCGCCGTCGCGCCACGCCGTGGAAAGAAGACCATGGACGTGACGCCATCGCGCCGTGCTGCGAATTAATCCAAGGATGCATCTCCCTCGCTCCGCGTCGGAGACACCCGAAAATACCGCAGCCGGTTCTGGGCCGCGGTGGAGCAAGGTGACCGGCGGCCGGTCCGGGCCGCCGGCGTCGGAGCTGGAAGGGGACCGACCATTACCGGTTCCTTTGAGCAGGAACCAGCCGGAAAGGGAGGAGACGGGGGAATTAATTGCCCCGGCCGGACTTCAAACGGCCCCCATAAATGGGGGGCCGCGGTTACACAAGGGGGGCAGGCGCCCCCCGCCCCTTTCCAAATGGGTTGGCCATCGGCCGAGCTGGCAGCGCGCTGGGCCCGCTGTGCCCGGTCGGGCCGGGCCGCGCTCATCCGAGCCGGGCCGCGCCGGGCCGGGCCGCGCCCCGCCATGACGGGCCACGCCAGGCCGGGCCGACCCAGACCGGGGCGGGTCGACCCGGTTCGGGCCGACCGAGGGGTCTCAGGCCGGGTCGGTCTGGGCCCGAAACCCCCGTTTTCGGACCGTCTTCGGTCATTTGCCCATAACATGGGCTACAGGTCTCTAATCGACGCTTCGTCAGTTGCACTGCGATCCTTGATTCGAGGCGGTCGTTTCGGTATATCGTACTCAAGGTTTAGGAATACTTTGAGTTCGGTCGGGTTGGTTCGTACACAAAACCAACCGGGCCCTCAGAGCGGAAACGCTCGTATCATGAGCTTCGGACGTCCGATTGACGTTCTGTAAATTTTGTTGAATTCCTCTTAGTGAGAAGGATCTTTTCAATTACTCAGCCCGAGGTTTGGACGCATGTGGAGTACGGTCGGGTTGGATTTGCCTTAAAAACCAAATGGTCCCCTGGGACGAAAAAGCCAATAACTCTCAGACTGGGCGTCCGATTGACACGTCATCTGTGAAGTTGAGTTTGTGTTGGCGATACGGAACTTTTGAATACATCAAATCTGGACTATGTGTCAGTTGATGTATCAGCCTCTCAACTCGTGGAGCGGACCCTCCTAAATGAGCTTGCTATGTGCGGGAACCCTATTGTTGGATGTGACTGCTACTGTGACTGCGACGACGACTGTACAAAGATTCTCAGTGGATTCGACGGCGACGACTACAACACTATGGGATCCTATATGGATCAGTGCTACCGATCCTATGTGGGTCAGCGCTCAGTAGTTCTGTGTGAGTCAGCGCCTACAGATCCTGTGTGGGTCCGATCCTGTGTGGGTCTTTGCTGGTGTTAGGTTTCTACCGATCCTGTGTGGCTCATTGCGGGGGTTAGTACCTATCGATCCTTTGTGGGTCCGACGACATAGATGGATTAGTGATCATCTCTATCGTCTTTCGAAGAAGTATACCTATGTGAGCTGAATCCTGATTGCTTTGCTATGTGGATTGTGTTGTGCTATCCTGTGTAGATTACGTTTTTCTTTCCTGTGTGGAAGACGTATACATTCATGTGTGGACTGGGTTGTACTTGGGCTCGGAGGTTGGATCGTATTGGAATTGATGACTTAGGTATATGTATTGGGCATATACCTAAGCCGTGTTGGATGTTACTTTGTGATTGTGTCTCTCCTTTGCAGATTATCCTTTGTGGATTCTGGGAGACCATCGGGTGTCTCGGGGTCCCTACTGAGTATCTTATACTCACCCCTGCATGGGCTATGCCCACACTACATTGTGTTGGTTGAAGACGACGGATAGCGTTGATCGTGGTTGAGGCTTGCAGAGCAGGACGGTACCTGGAGGTGGACCACTGGGCGGGACGTACTCGGAGTGGACGGCCGGACCCGAGGAGCAGTGGAGATATCTGTACCCACCCTTCAGGTGCGATTTCTAGTGGACAGCTCGGCGTAGCGGCTTTTACTTTTCAGTTTTTGTTTTCCCTTTCAAGTTGTACTTTACTTTCAGTTTGGGTTTTTATACTGGCCCACTTACTTTCTGCACTTACAGTCGTACTCTGTTTTTACGTAGTGTTTACTTTTTCTGCTTTCTTAGTCTATGGTGCTTGTTTACTTTACAAAGGAAATGCCTTCCCTTTTTACCAGGATTTACGCCTTGGTGCTAGTCGCTAGCCCCTGACCTATGGAAGGCGGGCTTGGGGTAGTCACAGCATGGGCCCCGAGGACGGGTCATGACAAATTGGTATCAGAGGAGTTCGGTTCTACCGCAGAACTTTGGACTCTGATCTTTTTCTATGTAAAGCAATAGTGTTAAGCGTATTGGGTGTGGTTATCAGTTCAGGGAGTCCGGTGTTGGTGTGGGGCCCGACGTATCCGTACACCAGGACCCTGACTTGTGATTTCCAACTTAATGCATGAAAACATTGATTGCGTGTGCGTTTCATGTTTTCTTTGTGATTACTTTGTATCAGCTCAGTAGGTATATTGTTCTGACCGTGCCACACCTGTTTCCTTTTTAGGATGGCCCCAAGACGGCAGCCAGCTAGGGTTCCGAAAGTCGAGTGTAACGACATCACACCGAGCGACGAGGCCTCGGTGTAGGGCCCTATGTCAGCAGTGGGACTAGCGGTAGCCCTACCCACCGAGCCACCGATGCTTCCAGCCCCAGCCGCTGACGATGCACGTCACCTTAGTGAATTGCATGAGTTCCAGCGCCAACGACCGCCCAGGTTCTGCAGGGAGACGGACCCCCAGGTAGCCAAGGACTGGCTGGAGGCAGTGGTACGAGTTTTCAGGCTAGTGAGGACACCAACAAACATCATGGTGATCCTCGTAGCGAGCCTACTGCACACAGCAGCGGGCCGATGGTGGATCTTGATTCTATAGGTGCACGATGAAGCATCTCTACTTTGGACGGACTTTGAGAGCCTCTTCCACTCATAGTTCGTCCCAGCCACCCTCCGTGCGGTACGCATTCAGGAGCTTCTTCAACTACTGCAGGGCTGCGTGACGGTCGCCCAGTACTCGGCGAGATTTACCGATCTCTCGTGCTACTCAAACGACATGGTACGGGACCCATTCTTCTTAGGCCCAGAGCTTTGAGCAGGGATTGAGACACGAGATCAGGGCATCGCTGATCTACCTCACCATTCCGACTGAGACAGGAGTACTAGAGCGGGCCCTTTTGATCGAGAGCTTTCTTGCTGAGTCTACACCAGCGCTGAGACCCACTGCAGGACGGCACGTAGCAGAGTCTTCTGTAGCAGGCAGTCGACAGATGACTCAGGGGTCCAGGCAGACCAGACCCTCTGGCAGACCACCTCAAGACACTGGCTCAGCAGTGCGGGGCACACAGTGCGGAGCCAGTCTTTCGAGAGGCAGACAGTGTTACTCGTGCGGCGGGCAGGGCCACATGGCTCGTGATTGCCCGAACCGTCGTGCAGAGGAGCAGCAGACAGATGAGGGACCACCGAGGCAGAGGCAGAGGGTCGACCGTGGCGGTACGTAGGGAGCAGGCGGACGAGGCAGAGGAGCTGGCCGAGCAGCGGGTGGTGGGCGATGCTTTGAGGCTCTACCACCACCACCACCAGGAGGTCCACCCCGACCACAGGGAGCTGGCGGGCAGAGACAGGCACAGCTCCAGGCAGCGGAGGCCTATGACCACGGCGCGCCCGAGATGATTCAAGGTACTATCTGTGTCTATTCACCCTTGCTACAGTTCTTATAGACACAGGAGCGATTCGCTCTTTCATAGCCACTGCCCTTGTTCGGAGCTCGGAGATTCTGACAGAGTCGTTGGATCGATCCTTACGGCTAGAGAATCCTACGGGAGCAGACTCGACGATTACGCACTGGTGCCGGCATTGTGAGCTTACTCTAGGAGGCTAGAGCTTTTGATAGGATCTTCTTGTAGCGGCGTCGATGCCTTACGACGTCATCTTGGGCATGGATTTGTTGTCTACGGTCCATGCACATATTGACTATTTTAGGCGCAAGGTGCGATGTGTACGCACCGACGGGAGCCGGTTCACCTTCACTGGAAAGAAGGGAGCCTTTGCAGCACAGGACGGACACTCGCAGAAGAGAGGATAGCCCATCACTCATCAGTTGGCTAGCCTCATCCTAGGAGCAGTTGACGTGCAGAGTCCTGGTTTTCCTGCAGTGGTGGATCAGTTTGCATATGTTTTTCCCGATGATGTTCTAGGGTTACCTCCTCGGAGAGAGGTAGAATTTTATAATGACCTATACCCAGGGACAACCCCGATATTGACTCCAGCGTATCAGATGGCCCGCGCTGAGCTTCGAGAGCTATGGGTACAGTTGGAGGACTTGCAGGGCAAGGGGTTTATCTGACCTAGTGTTTCACCCTGGGCTTCCCCGCTATTGTTCGCCAAGAAGGGGGACAGGAGCTTGCGACTTTGTGTCGACTATCGTCGCCTGAACCAGGTGACAGTGAGGAAAATTTATCCACTACCGAGGATTGATGACCTCTGTGATCAGCTCCAGGGAGCACGGTGGTTCTCGAAGATAGACCTCGGGTCTGGCTATCATCAGCTCAGAGTTCGGGACAAGGACGTGCAGAAGAGGAACTTCAGATGTCAGTATGGCCACTATGTGTTCTTGGTTATGCCTTTCGGCATAACCAATGCTCTATCAGTGTTCATGGACCTAATGAATAGGATCTTTCAGCCATACCTCGATCGATTTGTCGTGGTCTTCATCGACGATATTTTGATTTACTTGACGACTGAGGAGGAGCACGCCTACCACTAATTGGTTGTACTAGACACACTCCGAGAACACCAGCTTTATGGAAAGCTCTCGAATTGTCAGTTCTGGATACGTGAGGTCCACTTCTTGGGGAATTTCATCTCTGAGGCGGGAGTTGCAGTGGATCATGCGAAGATCGAGGCAGTGCTAGCTTTGGAGCCACCCAGGAGCGTGACAGAGGTGAGGAGCTTCTTGGGACTAGCTGGATACTACCGGGGATTTGTGCCAGACTTCTCCAGAGTTGCGGCACCACTCTTAGCTTTGAAAAAGAAGGGGAAACCCTTCGTGTGGTCAGACAGATGTCAGCAGAGCTTCCAGGAGCTGAGACAGAGATTGACCAGCTCACCTATCTTGAGGTTGCCTGAGGAGAGAGTAGGGTACGTAGTCTACTGTGATGCATCAGGGACCAGACTCGGATGTGTCCTGATGCATAATCGGGCAATGATCGCTTATGGATCATGTCAGTTGAGGCCTCATGAGCAGAACTATGCTACCCATGACCTGGAGTTAGCAACAGTGGTATTCGCCCGGAAGACATGGTGACACTATCTGATGGGCGAGCGCTTTACAGTCTTTTCGGACCACCAGAGTCTCAGATACATCTTCTCTATGAAGGATCTGAATCTGAGACAGCGGCGATGGCTCATGTTCTTCCAAGACTATGACTTTGAGATAATCTATACTCCTGGGAAGGGAAATGTAGAATTTGATGCTCTCAGTAGGAGGACGGGCATTCGGCTACTTGAGGAGGCGACAAAGCAGATAGCCTCTCTACAGATATTCTTCGTGGATAGAGATGGAGCAGCCTTCCATCAGTCTCTCACAGTCACTCCTCCACTACTGCAGCAGGTCAGAGAGGCACAGTGTTGAGACACTGACTGTGAGACGCGGAGTACACAGATATCGTCAGGACAGGAAACTGATGGTTTCTCCTTTGGAGAAGAGCACGACATCATTTTCAGATGACGTACCTTGGTACCAGTTTCTTTACTGGAGGAGGTGCTAAGAGAGTTTCAGACTTCTCCATTAGCGGTACATCCCAGAGTGGCGAAGATGTACCTGGATCTCAGACGACAGAACTGGTGGCCAGGCATGAAGAAGGCTGTGCCAGAGTTCGTTTCTCGATGCCTCACCTGCCAGAAGGTGAAGGCTGAGCACCAGGTACCATCAGGCTTGGTACAGCCCTTGGAGGATCCGGAGTGGAAGTGGGACGGGATATCTATGGACTTCGTGACTGGACTTCCATACACATCCAGAGGTCACGACTCCATCTGGGTGATTCTCGACCAACTCACCAAGTCTGATCACTTCTTACCCATCAGAGAGAAGGGATTAGTGGAGAGCTTGGGACATCTTTACGTTCAGGAGATTTTTCGGCTTCACGGTGTTCCATCATCTATCGTCTCCGATCGAGATAATCGTTTTACTTCCCGTCTATGGAAGGGATTGCAGGAGGCGTTCGGGACGCAGCTACGTCTGTGCATAGCCTTTCACCCTCAGACGGATGGTCAGACGCAGAAGACCATTCAGAATCTCGAGGACATGCTCCGCACATGTGTTCTCGACTTTGGTCGCAACTGGGAGGACCACCTACCCTTGGTGTAGTTCGTGTACAACAACAGCTACCACTCCACCATCGGGATGGAACCATACGAGGCGTTGTACGGCCGACCATGTAGATCTCCTTTGTGTTGGACAGACCCTGGGGAGTCAGCACTTGTGGGACCAGAGATGGTCCAGGCCACGACAGAGAAGGTCCAGGTCATCCAGGAGCAGATGAGGACAGCTTAGAGCCGACAGAAGTCCTATGCTGACCGGAGGCGGAGGCCACTATAGTTTGAGGATGGCGACCACGTCTTCTTGCGGGTCTCACCTCGACGTGGTATACGGAGATTTGGCCGAGGCAGCAAGTTATCTTCGCGCTTCATCGGACCCTTCCAGGTCCTCAGCAGGTTTGGCAAGGTGGCTTATCGCCTGGCTCTACCACCTCAGTTACACCATGTGCACGATGTCTTCCACGTATCTCAACTGAGGAGACACGTGCACGACCTGACGCACATCATTGACCATGGGTAGCTAGACGTTGATTATTGGGTGACTTTTGCGGAGGTCCCGGTGGAGATTGAGGATCGACAGGAGCGGGTACTACGTGGACGATCGATTCCTCTAGTGCGCATCAGATGGATCCACGGGAACCTCCAGGAGAGCACTTGGGAGCGGGAGGCTCAAATGCGTGCTCAGTACCCTCATTTGTTTCCCTAGTTATGATGTATCTTTATGGGGACGTAAAGCCCTGAGGTGGGAGTAATGTAATGACCCGTACAATTCAAGGGAAATTTTTTCTTAATTTTCTCTGAAATTTTACAAGAACGCGGTTTCAGACGGCACGTGATTCCGAGGCCCGGAGTGTCCGGAATTTCAATCCGAAGTTTAGCTCGGGTATGTTCAGTGAACGAACGAGCGGGAATTTCTAACTTTTGAACCGGTGCCCGGAATCGAATTCCGAGGGCACCGATGGAACTGAAGCGCCGGTAATTGCATATGAACTCATGTTTCAGAGTTGTGTTATCACGAGTGTGGATGAAAAAAATTGTGGAAGTTGATTTATAATTATTATACAAATTGTTATCTTCTTCTAAGTGTTTAGTTCTTGACAGAAGTTGGGTAACCACCCAACCTCCCTTGCGAGGTGATGAGGGTGGTGGGGCCCACATGAACCCCACCCCTTAATATCCTCTAACCCCTCTCAACTCCCATTAAATGTTGACAACATAAGTTTACTTAACATATGAAATTAATATGGTGAGTTACATGTATGTTTTTGAAATTCAAACAATTGAATTTCAAAAGTCTTGTTGTGTTAATAAAATAAGTTGAAAACTTATTTGGGGTTGGGTTGTGTTGTTTGAGAGATTTTTGGAGAAAAAGATAAGGAACATCTTGTTCTTCGACGAAGAACGCGAAGAACGAACGATCTCCGACGTGGAGCGCCAAGCCCTCGGAGACCGTCTTCCGCAACACTGACCCGACCCACGACGTGACATCTTCTTCCACGACGTTCTCCTTCCGCGTCGTCTCTTCTGTGACGGTTTTCCGCGATGAAATCTCCCTCAACGTCTTCGAATCCTCGCTTCACGACGTCGACATTCTTTTTCTGCGATGCCCGACCTCCGCGACGCTCTTTTTCCGCAGCTCATTGACGTGCACCGTTCTTGAAACCGAGGTAGGGGTTTTATTTATTTATTTTGTTCGTGAATACCATCTTGACGATCTTCGTGGATTAAAACCAATTGTTATAGAATAACTCGAGGGGGCCGAACCACACAAACACGGCCGACCCTCTTCTTTATTTCATGATTGATTTCTTTGTGGTTTGGTACGGGAAGGCGTGGTGCCGTCGCACCATGAAGAAATCAAGAGAAAGGAAAATGTGCGGCGCCGTCGCACCGCGCCGTGGAAAGAAGACCAAGGACAGGACGCCGTCGCGCCGTGCCACGAATTAATCCAAGGACGCGACGCCATCGCGCCGCGTCAGAGACACCTGAAAATACCGCGGCCAGTTCCAGGGCCGCGGTGGCGGGGCGCGGCGTCGTTGCGCCGTGCCGGAGGAAAAGGGACGCGACCGGTTCTGGGTCGCGGTGGAGTAAGGTGACCGGCGGCCGGTCCGGGCCACCGGTGTCAGAGCTGGAAGGGGACCGGCCATCGCCTGTCCAGTTGCGCAGGAACTGGCCGGCCAGATCGGGCCGGCTGGACAGGGAGGAGCCGCGGGAATTAATTCCCCCAGCCGGATGTCAAACGGCCCCCATAAATGGGGGGATGTGGTTAGACAAGGGGGCAGGCGCCCCCCCCCTGCCACCGGCTCGGCCTTCGGCCGAGCTGGCAGCGCGCTGGGTGCGCTGTGCCCAGTAGGGCCGGCCGCCTGGCCGGACCGCCAGGCCGGTCCGTGCCCAGGCCGGGTCGGGCCGCGCTGGGCCAGGCCGCCCTCAGCCAGGCCGGGCCGCGCCGGGCCGCGCCGGGGTGGGTCGACCCGGTTCGGGCCGACCGGGGGGTCTCAGGTCGGGTCGGTCCGGGCCCGAAACCCTCGTTTTCATACCGTCTTCGGTCTTTTTCCCATTACATGGGCTACAGACCTCCAATTGATGCATCGTCAGTTGCGATGCTATCCTTGAAGCGAGGTGGTCGTTTTAGTATATCGCACTCAAGGTTTATGAATACATTGAGTTCGGCCAGGTTGGTTCGTACACAAAACCAACCGCGCCCTCGGAGCAGAAACAATCATATCATGAGCTTCGGACGTCCGATTGACATGCCGTCGACTTTGTTGAATTCCTCTTAGTGAGACGGATCTTTTGAATTACTCTGCTAGAGGTTTGGATGTAGGTGGAGTACGGTCATGTTGGTTTTGCCTTAAAAACCAACCGGGCCCCTGGGATGAAAAAGCCAATAACTCTCAGACTGGGCGTTCGATTGACGCGCCGTCTGCGACCTTGAGTTCCTGTTGGCGATACGGAACTTTTGGATACATAAACTCTGGACTATGTGTCAGTTGATGTATCAGCCTCTCGGCTCGTGGAGCGGACCCTCCCGAACGAGCTTTCTGTGTGCGGGAACCCTAGTGCTGGCTGCGATTGCTACTGTGACTGCGGCGACGACTGTACAGAGATCCTCATTTGATTCGATGACGACGAGTATAGCACTCAGCGATCCTATGTGAATTAGTGCTACCGATCCTGTGTCGGTCCGATCCTGTGTGGGTCAGCGCTCAGTGGTTCTTTGGGAGCCAGCGCCTATAGATCCTGTGTGGGTCCGATCCTGTGTGTGTCTTTGCGTGGGTTAGTTTCCTACTGATCATGTGTTGGTCATTGCGGGGGTTAGTACCTATCGATCCTTTGTGGGTCCGACGACTTAGATGGATCAGTGATCATCTCTATCATCTTTCGAAGAAGTATACCTATGTGAGCTGAATCATGATTGCATTCCTATGTGGATTGTGTTTTGTTATCCTGTGTGGATTACATTTTGCTTTCCTATGTGGAATACGTCTACTTTCCTATGTGTACTGGGTTGTACATGGGCTCGGAGGTTGGAGCATATTGGAATTTATGACCTAGGTATATATATGGGCATATACCTAAGCCGTGTCAGATGTCACTTTTTGATTGTATCTTTCCTTTGTGGATTATCCTTTGTGGATTATGGGAGACCTTCGGGGGTCTCGGGGTCCCTACTGAGTAACTTATACTCACCCCTGCACGGGATATGCCCGCACTATGTTGTGTTGGTTGCAGACGATGGACATCGTTGATCATGGTTGAGGCTTGAAGAGCAGGACGATACCTGGAGGTGGACTACTGGGCGGGACGTACTCAGAGCGGACGACGGGACCCGAGGATCAGTGGAGCTATCTGTACCCACCCTTCAGGTGGGATTTCCAGTGGACAACTCGGTGTAGCGGCTTTTACTTTTCAGTTGTTGTTTTCCCTTTCGAGTTGTACTTTACATTCAGTTTGGGTTTGTATACTGGCCCACTTACTTTCCGCACTTACATTTGTACTCTATTTTTACTTAGTGTTTAATTTTTCCTCTTGCTTACTCTGTGGTTCTTGTTTACATTACAAAGGCAATGCCTTCCCTTTTTACCGGGATTTACACCGTGGTGCTAGTTGCCAGCCCCTGGCCTATGGAAGGCGGGCTTGGGGTAGTCACAACACGGGCCCCAAGGACGGGTCGTGAAAAATTCCAAAATTATATCTACATTTCCATAATGACTCTATTGGTTGTAATGTCAATGTATTATGATGTGAGCCACTCCGTTTCACCCTTCAAATCTCCAAATAGTGATGCATGTAATGTAAGGCCCTATATTTTACATAATGTATGAACTATATGTGTTTTATTCTAATTATGTTAAATTTTCCCTAATAATGATTAAAAAATGGTTCAGTGAGGAATTTGGATGATTGAGTCTCATTTGAATCTTGAATCCCCCAAAATGGGATAAAAATACAGGGACACGTTTTCGGAGGATACTTTTCCACCTAGACCACTCAAGTCTAAACCATGAAACATTAGAATGTGGGAACATAGGGGATGCATAGTTTGTTTGCAAATATTTGATATATTCCACATGGACATTCATGATTTTAGTGGTTGGGATAGTTAATTTTAAAATATTTTTTACTTGCATAGATAAATGGTGTGCCTAACCCTGTGACATTACCTTTTCAACTAGTAATAGGCACATGGTTGGTTCATAGATTAGCCAACAATGTGACCAAACCATGTGTAATATGTTTTGGGGTGAAATTACCATTATAACTATATTAAATTATTTACAAAATATTCATCTTCTTACTTGTTATTTCTCTAAATATTTACTCTTATCTGATGCATATGGATCCATCCTCCCCTCTAAGATTGTATTTAATGAAAATCCTACACATGATCTCTCATTTGTGAACCACCAGATCCAATGCGAAAATAGATGTACAATCTCAAATCCTCTCCAATATATTTAATGTTATTAATAAATTTTATATAATTCTTTGGCTAAAAAAAAATTCTCATAAGTTCTAGTAAATTGATGATTTTGTCAATTTCTTTCAATGTAGTTCAAATTAAATGTTCTCACTAGACAAGGGATGCTCTATAAGGATATGGTTGTTGGTTTAATCTACCAAAATATTTTTCTTTATGTTCTATAAATTGTTTCATTTTCCTACACAATGATAAATTCTTGAGATTCCTAAATGAACTTAATTAAATTATTCCATGTTGTGCAACACATTTATTAGGTTACTTACGAGTGGGGAATCACCTCCAATGCTTCATAATTTACATAGACATCCCCAATGGTTTTGTTCTACACATATGGCCATATTTACCATTTTTAATTAAATTTATTATATTAGGTAGTTTTGGGCGATGAGTCGTATATTAGGCCCATATACCCCAATTCCATAAAAGATTTGGTCTAATTGAATGAATTGTAAATGCGATTAAATACATGTTCCTAATGAATTAAAATGATGTTTCCCATTGATATTATTGATAAATGTTCATTATGTGGTCTAACTACATGTGTTACATTAAAATACATTGAATTAATAATGTTATAAACATGTGATTCTTGTTCAGTTCGTTCATTTTTTTGGAGGATTGAAAAAGAGGTTATGTCTTAAGGAACCCTTGGATGGAATATCGTGACATTATAAGGGAATTTTTAATTATATATACCCTCATTGGGGGTTACATTAGTTATTCATAATATGTTCTAACAATTCATTGTCAATTTTTCCTTTAAACGAGTGAAAACAGTTCCATTAAAGAGTCACCATTGACTATCTCTATTCCATGATTGGTGGTACCATTTTGATTGAGTGTCTTGGGCCCCTATCTAAGATATTATATGAAAACATGGTGATCATTTTGTCTTTTATATTTATCACTTTATGAAGAAATGATACATAATAATTTATTTTTGGGTTAAAATGGATGGACTCCTTGGTATTGGACATTATTTGATTTCATTGTGTGATACTTGTAAAATCTATATATATTTCAATGTAAATTCACAATGACTGTCAAATATATTCATAAAAAATGATTTAAATGATTAAAATGGAAGATAAATATTTTAGAATTTGAAATGAATATTTAGTTTATATATCATTGAGATGCAGCCTCCAAGCTCAATCGTGGGATTGGGAACCGTCTAACCTATGACACATTACGATACTCACATTACCATTTTAGTATAACTATATTTAGATGTACCCACTAGAGATAATGTATGTAATTGGGAGAGTTTCCAAGTAGAAACTAGTCTAATTTTATTAATTATTATTTTTCTATTGAATTTAATTTATGTATCGAGAACTGTTTATTTCAATGAATGAAAGGGAGTGACCTCGTTAATGTGGGTCACGAAATTACGATAGTTTTCCACACACCCTTCTTGAATGCATTTGGAACCCTTTTTTACATCATGGTTGTAGGTACTGATAAAGGGAAGAATCCAAAATGTATTATTTGGTTGATTTTCGTTACTAGGACAAATATGGGGGGTGGAGGACCAAGTCTATTCTCAAGATGCTAGAAGTATTACTTATTTTTAATTATATTTAGTTATATTTTTTTTATGTTTTCTTCCCCTAAACCCACACATTCAATTTTTATAGATACATTACCACGATAATTATATTGTATCTTATAATTATTATGCTTTTCTTAATTGTGTTATCATTTTTTTGTCCTATATGATTTATTATATCATTTCTACTACAATTTCTTTTCTTATGTTTATATTATATTTATAATTTCTAAATATTATGATCAATGAGCGGATAGATTCCCTACATACTCACCTAAGTCCATCTCTTCAAGTTGATGACCAATAATATACTGTGGGGTTCTCTAGAGGTCTTTATGTTGATTGACTTGGGGTACCTATGAATGATATCCAGTGTGGGACACTAAAATGTTGTATCAGTGCATTAAATTTTTACATACTATTTTTTTAGAATAAAAAATAAGATATACAAATTTTGTTAATATCTAATGATTAAGAGTAGTTACAACAAATATTTTGAAATCCCAAATTACCTATGATGTGTTAATGTTCATAATTGTTTTACTATTATATTTTCACAGAGTTCAACATTGGGTGACAAACGTTTTTTCATTATTATCATATGTATGAAATATTTAATATTTTTTCCATATGATAAACGTTATTATTTATATCATGAATAATATTATGCCTAATACGATTTAAAATTCTATTAATTATTAAATTTCATATATACATACCACCTATCATTACCATTATTTTATTTGAATATTGTTAGTTCCCTATTAGTTGTTCCTTGAAGTGTGGTTTTATTCTTTATAATAGAAATATTAGTTTGATTGAACACTAATTCCTCAATATTTTGGATTTATCAGGTGCGCCAATAGAAGCTCATTTGATAAAACCACCCCATGTCATGATACACCCATTTACTGGTGTTGTGGTAAGGATGTAGTTAGTTACTATTCTTATTTCAATATATAACGTATATGGGAACATATAAATTATAATTTGTTACATAATTAACTATATCATGATTATAATTATCTATTAAATATAAATGAATCAAAATATGTTCAAATGAATGTATACTGTTAAATGAAATGGTTCCATAATAAGGGAAAGATGATACCTTTTCCTAACCGGATCATAGTAGTGGGTTGTATGTAGTATCTACATTGATTATTCTATTTCTTCATCTTCTCACACATAACTATCTATAAGTGTAATATGAGGGGTCTTTTTATTTACTAGTTAGGCCTTATACCTGTCATGTTTTTACTATACTCCCGACCTGTTATATATCATTTCTAAGCTATGCGATTTTCATTTGTAGTGTTATGCCATCATAGAATCCTCATATAATACTATAGAAATGTGTTGATGAGAGAACAATGGAGGTTATGGGAATTGAGTCACCCATGATACATTCTATAGTGATACCTGAGGCATCTCTTTATGATCCTCCTTAGGAAAAAATTCCTACTTTTATTTTGACATCATTTGATTTATATAGTCAGTCCATCATGCACCTCGAACATCACCATCTATGGTAGAGATGAAACATGGTTTCCAGCATTAGTAAACTCAAAACAACAAGTGGGATAATAAAAATCAGGATTCCGAGTATTGGTTAGATCATATGGTGTCAATTTTATATCACATCGATACACCCATTGAGTTGAGTGTCAAGATCACAATCTATCTGGAATGTGAATTTGTCATGCATTGGTTGGACATTCAAACTCATGAAAGCCAACATTAGGATATGTATTGTGTGGAATTCCAGATATCGTTCATTTTCTTCTCTCCTATCAAACCTTGATAATTGATCATGTATGTGAATTCATTCGTATTGAGACATGTTCATTTTTGTAATTAAATATTCATATTGATTCAAAAAATTGAAGCGTCTCGCACCGACTGTGACTAGTGATTAGTTGAAAACTATGAGACTATTTGATTACTTGATTTATTATGGAATTCAATCACATATGAAAATCATTTGGATGAAAAACATAAACCACGAACTTATCTCTATGTATAACTGGAGGGAATCAGGTGACACACGATAGAGTAGTTCACTTTCCAAGAATAGTCATGGTATGTCTTGTGGCATGAAGTGATGTTTCAAGGGTACAGATTAGTAAATTACTAGAAATGATTAATGAACCGACAAATGTTTGGTGTGAAAATAGTGTTGTAGAACATGCTACTAGAAACCCTCGGGGAAGAGAAACCTAACCTAGTGTCGGTGTTTTGGAAGAGTGGCTCACCTCCAACATTTATAATGGTCATTTTATTTAGTTCAAAATGAATTGGGTTATATGGAAACCCAAACATAAGGTGGAAGATTAATTAAACCTCCTTATGTGTGATTATAGTCATCTACATGACATTCAAATCGACTAGGTGGTCATGGATGAGGCTATTAGGAATTACATTTTCAGCAGAAACAGAGTGGAAATCCCAATGATATATATGAGGTATCACAAATTCCACGATTTAGGCCAAATCTATGTGATTCCATGTAAGATAAGGGTGCTGAGTCTAAGGCCATCTATAGGTAGATATTCTATTTTTGTACAATCTACTATAGTATAATCATTATTTGATAAGGTTAATCACACACTTTTATATTTTCACCAACTTTGGGATGTATGGGATTAGTGATAGAGTAATATATTGGTCTTATGACCCATGACATACAATTAAGATATTGTGAAGAGAGTATACACTAGTGAAATTAGTGCCCAATTTAAATTGTTGGGAACCTTTTTTTATGGAGTTTATATATCATAGAGATGACTCAGATTGGTTTCATTATCATTATGGTCTGGTTTGTGCTATATCATTCATATGTGGATTGATATCACCGCCAGGTTTCATTCACATAACCCCTAGGACAGAGGTATGTCCATAAGGGATAATGGGATATATCAGTGAGTCGAGATGGAGTCAAGAATACTCTTATTTTATGAATTATATCATAGATAGATAAAATATTTTTTAGAAATGAGGGAATGAAACTCTTGGAAATCCCTCTTGTTGTGGATTGTATTAGGGACATCCTACCAAAATATTTATTTAGAAAACCTCCTGATACAGTGATTGATATCACCATAGAACTTTTGATAGGTCCATAACTAGATTATCAAATTCTATATATGTTAGAACCTATTGATCTATAAGAACACAATAAGAAACATGAAGACATACATTATAAGGGTATTATCAACCCCAACACATAACTATGGGGTTCACCAAATCAATTTATCTACGAAGGAGAATGGTACCATTTTGTAGTCAATTGATGAACAGAAATTGATCCATATAACAATGAAGAAATAATATCCATTGAATAGATAAAATTCATATTAAACTAGATCTATGTAGAATCTATTTTCTCTAAGATCAATTTAAGGCCAAGCTACTATCTGCTTCATGTGAGTCCATTAGACATGCAATGTACAATGTTATGGATAATGTATGATGTGTACGAGTATTTTGTGATATTTTACATTCTATAAAATGTTTGTGTGGTCTTTCACGATATGATCAATAATTTCTTCGAACTATATAATTATTCTTTTATGGTATTCATCATAGAAAGCTTCTTATTGAATTTATGATCCAAAAAATATCATGACAATCATCATGATATCTTGTGGAATACAATAAGATTAAACCGGATATATGTGAATATTAGTAAATAACCGTTTTTAATCTCCACATTTTACCTCATAGGCCATATGATATATGAAGCTGACATAAACATTTACCATGAGAAGATATGTATCATGCATGTTTGGGTACATCATGAGAATATGTTTTATATATGTATCTTCATATATTTATCTTGCTATTATAATTGATTTTTCCAGGATTTATCATTCCAGGAAACACCACCTACATGTTTAACTATTAATTGTGTGAAATTTGACTAGACCCAAGATTGTTATAACTCTATTATGGAGTTAAAGAGGAGACTACCTTCAGGGTATATCTTTATTCTTCCTAGGCATGGGATAACTTTTGTAAAGTTTTTTTATTCGTGAAAAATGGGTTTTGTTGAAATTATAATGCATAGTGATCGAGTGGTATCATATAAATCTATACAACTAATGCATCACGAGCATAAATATCATACTCTTGACATTGAGATAAAATCCATGAATCATACTATATAAATCTAGAGACACTACTTTTTCGGTTAGTAGTTAGTTGTTTACATTGACCATGAAATATCAAATATATCCCTGTAGAGTGAGAACTGACTCTGGGGTAGCATAGGTGGAGAAATACATTAATATGATTGAATTTTATCTTCCATACACACCTGAATGGGAAATTCTACAGATGGATCAATATATTGGAAAACACATCCAAAAGCCATTATAGAGGACAACAATGAGGGGAATAGGAATGAAATGTATTATGAGATGCACATAGAGGTTCTTGAATAGTATAGATTGACCATTATTGTAGCTTTGTAATGAACATACTCCCTTCCAGAGTGATTTTGAATGTGGTAGTGATCTAGATCTATGATCTTTTTGAGAGGAAGGTATCACAAGTGATAACCCAATGCTATGATTGGTTTTGTGTGAGAGTGATACCGTACTCATCTGTGTCCATGTGGGAGTTGATTCTTATGCATGAAAATAGTTTTTTATGTAATCACATGCCTCTATGTAGGAATTTTAGCACAAGAATACCAAGATGTATACATACATGCATCATCTATATCCGTTCCTAGGTAGGAAGAGTTATGTAGCAGGATTTATCACTCAGCGCTCAACCTATCAATAGGAGAAGGCGGAGAACTAGTATTCTTCTAGACTCCTAAAAACACTCAAAATTTTTGATTTGAAGAGGAATGAAATCATCATGGATTTCATGAAAAAAATTTGGATTTTTATTTTATACAGTGATATTGCGTGGGTGATTTTTGATAGGTTGACGAAGGTCACACACTTCGTACTGAATTGAGAGACCATCTATACTGATGAGATTTGAATACTATATATTAGGTAGATAATGAGTCATATTGGTGTTCCTTAATCAATTTTTCCTATCATAGATGCTCAACATAATTCATGATTCTAGAAAGTGTTATTGAGGTTATTGGGTTATCAGGTTCTATTTAGTAATTTATATATACCACAGATAGATGACCAGTCTGATAAGACCATACAGATTATAGAGGATATGATACAAGCTATAATTCATAGTTTTTGATGTTCATGGGGAAAAAATATTTATCATGTTGATTTTTCCTACAAAATAATCTTTCAGGAAACAATTCATATTGATGTATTCAATGATTGTTATTGTATACCATACCATTCACTTTTATGTATGCTTGATGTAGTTAAGGAAAATATATTAGGCACATGGATTGATCAAGAAACATCAAAGAAAGTCCATTTGTCGCAGATGCATATTTCAACAGATTAGTCATGGAAGAATAATTAAATCGATCGTCACAAAATACCTCTCACATTTGAGGTTGGACATCACATCTTTTATTCATGTTTCTCCAAGATTAGCACATAGATGAATCAAGTGCAACAGAAAGTTATATCATTGATATGTCAGTCCATTCATGATAGTGAAGTGTGGGGGGAAAGTTGTATAATAGTTTATGTTACCTATGATGTACCATAATATAAATGAAATCATACACATATATGAGCTTTGGAAGTATCATCAAAACAAGTCTCATTCATTTGAACTCGATAATATCTAGATAAAGGTGGATTTATCAATTGTCGGTAAACTGATACCTATTGTTTATCAGAGTAGGAAGGCTATCTATATAAGGTGAGTTACATTTTTCTGGGTTCTATGATAGCACCTAAACATAGAGAACGAGACCTAGTAGTGGAAATATGAGGTACATGTTCATTGGATAGAACACTAATATAATTATTTTCTAATACCCATAGATAGGAAACACAGGGTCGAAATGTCTTAAGGAGAGAGGTTGTAACATCCCAACTTTTCCCTAAGGAAAAAACCATTAATTTTTTTTATAATTCCATTAAAACGACCCTAATATCATTTCCCAATATGTTCATGGAAGATTAATTTAAACAAAGGGATATATCAAAGCCTAGACCCCCCCAATATAAATATTATAATTGGCCACATTGATAGAGGAAACTATGCAACCCATCCTACTAAATTTTTATAACCCATGTCACATCAGACAGTGTGAACCTAGGGGTGGAAACTTTTTTCTAAGACCTTGTGACCATCGTCCTACATCTGTGTATGATTTCAGAGGTTTGGGATAATGTGTTTTAGAATGGTTTCAAAAGATTATATAAACAATATACCTAATTGTTTGATGTTCCACTTTCAAGCATTAATTGTGGAAAGATTGGTACATTTTTTGGCCAAAGGTGTGTCCAAACACATCACAATATGTTTTTTGTGTGAATTTTCCACATTATCAATTGTAAATGAATTAAAAAATATTTTTCATATCAATTTTTATTACTCTAATGGTTTTATATCCACCCATTGGTATGAATCCATCTTCACCTATAAGATAGTTTTTCAAGATACAAATTCAAACGATCACTGATCCATTTTCCCTCAAATCCAATGGGATTTTTGTGGTATGATATAGAATAACCATTAATCTATTTTAACATATTTTTTCAATATATTGTGATTTTTGGGTTCATGCTCAGTTTCCCCATTATTAGTTTATTTTATGCTTTCATTTTCATCTTCCAAACTAAATTGTAATAAATGTTGGAACTTGATGAGGAAATCAATACGATTCAATGGTATGTGTTCTAGGTCCATTAATTTCATTTCATTCTATTATATAATCTCTTTCATTGTGAAACTCAATGGTCCATTCCAGCGATGCATCTAAAACATTAATTTAATTTTTCCATTTTGTTCTGAAATCTATTAATAATCATCACAATAGGCGAATGACCTCTGAGGATTATTTACTTGAACTGGACCATCAGAATATATGTGATCCACCCATATGGACTTATATCCACATTTCATGAAAATTATTAAATTGGATTTACTTAGGTGATGATACATGTATTGGGCCACTGCACAACCCTTCCTTAAATGATGTGAAATAATTAAATTAAATGGAAATTAATTGTAGATAATTATTCCATATGAATTTGAATGATTTTCCACAATGACATGCTCAAACAATGTTATGTATATGGTCATATTTTTTAATTCAAAGGGACTTACTATCTATTAAGAATTATTTAAATTTGTGATGCTTGTTCTATTCCATCACAATGTGAAAAAGGTGAAATAAGGAGTTTTGACTTAAGGACCCCCTGGGAAAATACTCATGCCTTTCTATGAAATTTTTTAATGATTTTTAAAAATACTGGGGGATATATTAGTTATACTAGATATGGGATCTCCATGAATTATCAATTTTACCTCGAGTTGAGTGACACTAGTCCCCTTGGGAACACCCCTTGGATGGTCTCAATTGCAAGATTGATAGTATCATGCCATAAGAGAGACTATGTCTCATTATTGGGATACATGGTACAAACTCGTAGGTATAGTGGGCTTTGATAGTTATCACCCTTTCCATAATTGGTACATATGAATTCATTTTTTTTATCATTAGAGGGAATCCATTGCATTGGACTTTTTCTAAGCCCATCAATTGTTATGTGGAATGTCTATCAAAATTTCCATGGTATGTTTCAAGGAGGATCAACTTTTTTATAGTGAAACTATTAAAAAGGATCAAAGGAAATAAATATTTTCAAATTATAATAGGGTATTTAGTTTTAAAACAATAGGGACATGTAATCCAGGACAAATCAGAAGTCTATGAATAGTCTAAACCAATTACACATTAGATTATTAACATTACCTTGGTATGATCTCCCAATTTAGACTGTCTAGCATATCCCAAAGAAGGTATTTGATCTAGTATCCAATTAAAACTTAATAGAATTCTATTAATTATTTTGTCTATATTTCATTTAAATTATATATGTCACACTTCTTATTTCAATGCAAAAAAAATGAATGACCTAGATAATGTGGGTTCAAACCTACAATGATTATGTATCACACCCTTAATGGGTTCCTTTTGTACCAATGTTTACATTATTGTTATATATTTGGACAATGGGATCCAGTTAACTTCCATGTATTGATTGATTTTCATTATTATGATGGATATTTAGAGTAGAGGGCTGATCCTTTGAACAAGAATTTAGGGGTGTGATTTTTTTTGTCCTTTTTGAATATTATTTCATCATTTTTTATATTCATATACCCATTATCCTATATAGTCAATTTCATTAGCTATATCTCCATGATCAACATATTGATTCTTCTCATTATTCATCTTCCACTACTCATGTTAATGTTTCTTCACCTTTAATGATTTATTATATCATTTAAATTTCCATGTATTTACTTGTTTTGATACTTATATTTATATAGTCATACTATACTTTGATTGATGAGGTTATAGTATCCCCACATACTCATATATGGTTATCATTATGATTTGTGATCCACTGGTGATAAAGGAGGTGAGCTTGAGGTATTGAGGCCAACCATCATTGGGAACTGGTGAGTGGAACTCAGGGTTAGATGGTACATGTAATACTAAAGGGGATTTTAAATATCCATTAATAAAAATAAGTACATAATTCATTACCATGATTGGATTTTATGCTTCATCATCCAAACATTAGAAATTCGTCACAGCTGATATCTTCCTTCTCATCAATTGATTTATGAGGATAAATAAAATTCTAGGAAACCAAATTGTCATACCTGTAAATAAATGCACGATTTAATTACACTCCACTCATAGAATGGTTTGAATGATTTTTAATTACACTACCACCCCAAATAGTGAAAACCAAGCAATCTATAATGATTATTCGAACTATAAATGTTACTCATCCAGAGGATATGTTATAAATATAATAAATATAAATTTATATACCTATTTTATTCATTGAACATGTGTCCTAAAAGCTGAAAAAAAGTTTTATGAACATTTATTTTTATTCTTAGTTAATGAACGACACCAAATGATACTTATTTTTATCTAAAATGTTGTGATTCACATTGATGTAACAATACATATGTATCATTCTCTAAAATATACATCTTGAATAGACTAAAGTCTATTTTTTGATAATCCACATTCAAGGGATGAGGATGAATCCTTACAAGGAACTAAGGCTTAAGATACAATTACATGACATGTAGGTCTTAGTTGAAATCTCACAGACAGGACAACTTGAAACTACTACTCTATATAAAATATCATGATATCAGCACTCCACCTTCACATGGAATGATGGCTAGTCGCCCTATGTAGAGCTATAGATTCTTGGTACATAAAGAAATTCCATACCTTTTCAATATTCCAATTCCAGTTAGTTATGTTATGGTGATTGAAATTTCACTAACTCCTCATATGTATACTTGTCCCTTGTAATTTGGCTTGTACATATGTATGTTTCATGTATTCTTATGGCTATATGGTTTCCTAAAAGCCTCAATATTTCCCGATGTCCTTGAGAGACAATTGCCTAGAAGGCCTTCGGTGTCCGAAAATTCTTGCAGGACTCGAAGAAAAAACTGGTGTCCCAAATGAAAAAATGGATATATAGTTCTTATTGTTGTAGAACATACTATATTTCATAATACAATAAAAACTATAGTACTTCTACAATAATTCTACTGTAATCGAAAAACATGTTTCCCCTCATATTTGAACTCAGATATCATGGGTGAAATTGTTAAGTCTCACTACCAGGTTGAGGATCATTTTCATCAAACTATAATATATTAATAAGTTAATCTGTATCATAATAACAAGAATAGTTAATAAGATGACCAATAAGAAGGATAGTAACACACCAATTTTTTAGATTTTCTTTTAATATATAATTTAAAATAACTAATACGTTTAATTTACACAAATCAAAATCTAATTTGGGTAATATTAATGAACAATGCTATTATTACTTTGTAAAAAACACCATGTGGAGAATTATCTAGATGGAAATCATATATTTTAGTTCTATATACACAAAACTACGTTTTTCCTGTATTGAAAATAATTTCATGTTCCTTCAATAACTTTCATTGCATTCACAACCTATTTTTTCCAAACTACAAAACACTATTAATATTATTATTAAAATATAAATATAGTTGTTTGATATTTTGATGAATGGTGATTTTGATTAAAATTAATTAATTTATGAATTAATTCATTACACATGTATATATTAGTTTTTATTTTTTACATTTTCACAAAATCTAATAAATTAACCCGTTTGAAAATATATGAAATCTTTTGTTGGAAAACTATATATATTAAATAAAATGGATTTTACCTAAAAAATAATCAAAAAAATTTTGATAAAATATTTTAATGTTATATATATATATATATATTCAACTAGTTAACATTCATATTAATTATTTTCTTGAATATATATAAAATGAATTGAATTTTATACAAAAACAAATATATTTTCCTAAATGAAAATTTTACATCATTTTAATAGAATGTATATTTTATTTATAGTTTTTAAAAGATATAAAAATTATATATGAAAAAATAAACTTCATTTTTGAATTAATAACAATAAAATTTTCTTGAGGGTAATTTTTCATATATTTATGAGAAGTTTTATTTTTGGATGAATAGTGAAAAATAATAAATTTTTACAGAAAACATCATTTAAATATAATTTATTTATATATTGAAATTATATTCTAAATTGGTTTTAAAATTCCTTTATATAAATTATATATATTAATAATATAATTGCCATTGAAATTATTTTCACAGTAAAATTTGATGTAAAATTATTTCAAATGTTTTATCATCATTACTTTTAAAAAAAGTTCTCACATTTTATCTATATGATTAATATCAAAAATATTAATCAAATTTATGATTATTATTTTTAAAAATGCTTTAAATATTTTGAATACGTATATTTTTTAATCCATTGCAATGTTAATTTAGTTTTTGGAAAAAAATTATTGTTAATGTAATAAAAAATAATTACAATAATTAAGGTAAACCCTAGTTTTCCTAGTGGTTGATCCTTAAATTAAAGGGCCAAATAACATATAAAAATTAAGAAATAAATTTTTTTGGACATATTTATAGAAAACCCTACCTTTTATTAGAAATGTAATTTTATTAGAGGCACATGATTTAAGGGAGGCCTCCCAGTAGTGTTTACATTTTTATTTTTTTAGAATTCCACTACACCATTATAAAAGTGAACTCACACCAATAACATATTCCCAATAATAAATACCATTATCATAGTAAAAAACCAAACAAAATAATATTCAAATATACCTCCTATCAACATAGGTTAATCACTGTTTAAAAAAAAGACACCCAACGAGTCCTTTGGAAAAAACAAAAAGGATTTACCTAAAGAAGATATATCATTCATCCATGGGCACTTATTTTATTTAATTAACCATAAAATAATTCAATATTAATCCATAATTATAAAATATCGTCATAATTGTGAATATAATCATATTTACTCATGTTTTGGGGTGTACCTAAACCTAAAAACACTTCCCTCATATAGGATACGGAACCATCATTTGCGTAAATGACGGAGTACTGCCTCACAGACTGATGTCGTTCGTTCTTCCGTTAACATCATTAGAGGATGAAAATAAAGTAGGAAAAAGTTTTTTTACACAATATATATGATATATATGATGTATTTTTTCTTTTTTATTAGTATGTAACACAAAACACCATGAATTCCATTTTAATGGGATGTGATAACTTTGTTTGTGGATGTGTTGACTACATCCTTCTCAAATCAATGTGATTCATTCAGACATTACATGGAATGTATTAATGAAGTGTTTGGTAAACATATAATATATATATGAAATAGTAATTCTATTAGAGTTATAATATATATATATATAACATTTACCTCCTTTAATTCAATAATGGATGAAAACAATTGTCCTCACGTGTACGTACGACCTACCATATTAATGAATGGTGTATTCCATTTCCTATTACTATCTTTTATAGAATATTATAAATACATATATGATGAATATATATTATAATTATATAAATTTTTATCATTATATATGTGATAATAACATGATATAAGTAAGAATTCCTAAAATATTACAAATCAAAACATATGCGAAAAACATATTTGTTATTACCTGAAACCTAACATTAACATGGAATTGTTGATAAAATGTAATAAAATTCATAATAAAATATTATATGTTACAAGTTATAGTAATATTTTTATTTCTTATATTTATAATAAAATTATATATATTTAATAGGATGTTTTCATGTTTATATGGAAAGTCAAGACATATGGTATGGTTTTTCTCGTCTGACTTTTATTTCTGTGAGATATATGTGATATTCAATAGTAAATCTTGGTGGGTGGAGTGTATTATAACCTAAATAATTTTATATAATTAATTTAATATATTTATTCTTAGTCAATATTTTAATGTATTCTATTATTTTATAGGTATCATGGTCTAAAAATAATTATATTATAAAGGGATTTCTCATTTTAATTTTATTTCTACAAGACTTCTACCATAGTAACCACACATTAATTATTCATGGTGTGTATACATAAAATTAATATATTATATGATTAATATACAAAAATTTATGTTTATTTACATATCCATTTTTTATAACTCTTTTACGGGTTTTATGGTACAAATGTTAACGAATAAGTATTAATTCTCTATATATTTCCATTTTTTAGGCACATATTGTGTTATGAACATATATTTGTATATGAGGTGTATAAAAACCATTTGAAACATCATATATTTAATAAAATAAAATTAATGATATTTTAATCTCTATTATATTTTATTATTTTATAGGGATTTTGATTCATTGACACCAAAGTTGTTACATTTTATTTCTACTATCTCTTCAATTATTAGGACTGTATATGATTATGATTCATTTAATTAAAATTTATTATACATTCCTAAATAACTCTAGTTAATGTCATTATCTTATTATTATTCATCATATATTCATTTATTAATAACATTTTTCCAAATCATTGGAAGTTAAGATGATTAAGAAAATGTTTTTATGAAAATTTGACATTATCTCTCTGATCTGAAATCAGTTTTCTTCAAAAACTATGTTTTCTAAAACATTTTTAAAAAAGGTTTTTAAATTTTATAATATATTTCTAATGGAAAATTATGTTAATTTTTTTTGTTTCAAACTATTTAAATGTTTTTCCAAATAGCCCTTTTTATTTTTTATAGATTATTTTCAAATAAAATTGATTTCGAACTATTTTATTTTTTAAATGATTTTTTTCAATGCAACAATTATTTTTCCCTAAGTAAATATTTTAAAGTATTCCTAAGAATTACTTTATAATTCATAAAATTGTTTTTAATAGATAATTGAAACTAAAAAATGTTTTTGTTATAAAATATTTGAGTGAAAAATATATTTTCATTAAGAATCACTCTATTTTATGTATCAAAATTCTTATCAATCACATATGGAACCATTTTATATTATTATATATTAAATGAGGATTTGACCCAATGAATAATTTTTTTTTTAATTATCTACATGATTTTTGTTTATGATGATATGTGGTTTATGAAAATAATTTCGCTGCCATGGGTCATCCCATGATAATACACTTCTAGATTATATTTCCATTAATGGGATATTTTATAATGTATTAATTTTTAATACTATATATTTTATATTGGATATTACATATTTAATTTTTTATGATACACATTTATGTTCGTGGTTTATGATGTGATTTTTAAGAAACCATTATCTTTTAATGTGTCATGATTTTATGAATGTTTTATTATCTTATGGGACATGTTTGTAAGATGGGTGGGAACAATATCTCCCTCTAATGAATTTGGAATGAATTTATATATCACTAGATTATGATTTGAAACAAGTAAAGAGGCAAACCCCACATTGATAAATAGTTGTTTCCATACGCATAATTGAAAATAGTTGTCTTAGTATATATAATGGGAAATTGTTATGTCATGATCCACCATTGAAAACATGTTTATATTCATCCACTGTATCGATGGTGTCAGTTGTTATCCTTAACAACTTAAATAGTTATATATATATATATATATATTATGGATCCATAGGTAAACATCATCTGATTATAGTTCATTATTGATTTATGATGAATTATAATAATAATTATTAATTTCTTATATACAACCTATCTTTTTTCCATCAATCAAGTATAGGATCTTTAATTTGTATCTTATGAGATTAAAATACTATTTACAGGTTATTTTACACTTATTATGATTTAATTCATACATATATCCTTTATTTAATCGTACTATGTAATTTATATCACACAATTCAGTGTTTTCTATCCCGATGTTATGAAGAATTGATTTAATTACGAGTAATAAATGGGGATAAAGTTGTGAGAAACATTGGTGTTCATTCACCATTATATTATTTTGTGATTCCACAATTTAAAATACATTAAACTATTATGTTAATTGGTCATTAAATTTTGTAATATGATTATTATATATTTAAAATGGTGTATTATCTATGTATGTTAATCCAGGGTTTCTATACTCAGTATAAAAGTTATCGTTAAATCATTCATTGGAAATTAGAATGAGAAAAATACATTCTGATACCTATAGATATTTATAAGAATATTACTTGGGATTTATCAGTGGATAACCCTAATTTATCACATAAATAAAAGTAGGTCTCATTATTTAGGCAACCTATTTTTAATTTTTTCTTTATTATATAGTTTTATGATAGGATAGGTGTTTCTAAAACTATAGATTTGGGTCATAGTTAATAGTAAGACCTAAAAGGAACTATTTCATCATTGAATGTTTTAGATATTGATTGTTTGGTAATTATAAATATTGATTCCATGAGACCAAATCTAATGATGATAATCAGGTATGTGATACATTTGATGATTATAACTCTAATGATAAAGATACTGAAATTGATATGTCAAATATTGTGCTTTTCTAAAAAATATTTTACATTATGATTTAGAAGAACGATTAAATTATCGTTTAAGAAGCTTAAGAGTGGATAAATTTTATATATTCTATGAAAGTTGGATTAAAAAATATTAGGATGAATCGTATTTAAATATTTATGATTAAATTATGATGATTGAAGTGTATAGTTATATGAATTCACTAATTATGTTATATGAATCCTGAAATATATGATTCCCATTAAGAAATTCAAAAAATATTTTGAGCGATGTTGATGAAAAATAAAAGGGATCGAATGGAATTGTGATATAATTATTTGGGAATGGTAACCCTTAATGTGTCTTAGAATTTGAAAAAATTGTGTTTAGCAATGATAAAGAGATTTTTTATTTTGAATAAGTAAATTGGACAGTACTGCATACCATTGAAAAAATTATTACTTTGTTGTCAATGTGGTATCTGTTATCATTGATGATGTTTGCATAATTTTTTTGGATTTGAGGAATATATCCAATAGTAATTTTAATAAGAAATAATTCTTGTTTTCAATAAGGTTTTATGATAATTTACATCATTTTCATGTTTTAATATAATTCATGATAATAGTGTATACTTTTTGGAATTTGATAGCCAACAGATACATTATGTTATATGAGTATCAATGTTAAGTTGATTTTTTTATATGTAGGGACATTCTTTCTATTGTTTTTTATTTTCTAATTCTTTGAGGGTTACAATGTTAAACATTTATGGAATGGTTAAAGTTGAACATCAGATGAGGTTTTTTAGATAAATGTATTATCTCTCAATAAGAGGATATATTTATATTGGATAAAATTTGATTAATATATTTAAAATTAAATAAATTCACAATGAATGAATTATCATTCTATTTTTGAATATTATGATGTATTACTTCTTCAAGAATGAAAAATATAAATTCATTTCCTAAAATAAGAGATAATGTGTGAATAGATTAAGGCACAACCAAAGGGTGAGATTGTGCATATATATTATAATGAAACAAAGTATGTGCATATTCTTGTTAAAATTCATCATCTCTTTGAAATTTATATTGAAAATTTTTAATATTAATAACAACATTTCAACTGAATCCATTGTGTTATAAATAATCACATATTAATGGTTCTGAGGCCCATAACTACCTTTGAACATTCACTTTCTTATGATCAATGATATTTATCACTATATATAACAATTTACCAATTTATTCCATATGCATTATAACATAACACCTATGTTTTCTTATATGGAATAACAGTTCTGAGATAATTTGGGTAACCATTATGGTATATGCTTTCTTTTTAAAGAATTATATAGTATTCATTATTATGATATTTGTTTCCCTGAATGGAACAACCATGTATTCATCATATGATAACTCTAGTGAATTTCATTGTGTAGAATAATTTTAAAGTGTATTAATGTAACACCTTCTGATACTTAGAAATATGTTTTTTCAAAATAATATAAAGTATTTGATATTTTTCATTTCACACAACACTATTTATAGGGTCTGTTATAAAAATAACCATGTTATTATGGATTATTATGGAAATCAATATCAATCTTGTGCTACACATAACGCATAGATGATATTTCAGGGTGCCATAAATTATTATAGGATTATGTTACACATTATTTCAAGATACATCAATATATCGTGTTACAAGAACGACCTAGTTTTACCTATAAAAATTATACAATTAAAATTATCACTACAATAATTTTATAGTTGTCAACTATTCATTAGAATAGTGGGTATTAATAATTTTATTTAAATTATGAAATTATCTTATAAACATCTATATATGAAGAATTATTTAGTAAACAATAGACTACAATTTATTGTAATCCAATTTTTAAAATATAGGAATTCTTCTGTTGAAAAAATATATTTATAAAATCAAACACATTTTACATAAACTAATTAATTATGCCACATATGAAAAATTATTTTAATGAGATATATATAAATATATATAATATTCAATCAATAACTTAACATCCATATTATGTATTTTATATATAATAGATAAAAATAAAAATAAAATTATACAAAAAAGTTTGTATATTTTTTTAAAAGGAAAATTTATAGTATTTGAAAGGAATTACAATTTAAAAGAATTTTTTAAATAATTTTTAAAATATATTTTGTAAAATAAAATTCATTATAATAATTGGAATGCCAAAATTAAGTTTTTAGATAATTTATTAATTTTATAAGATGTTTTTGTTTTGGATGAATAATGAAAAATAATGAATTTTTATTAAAAAATACATTTTTGTCTATTATATATATATAGTTAAATTTTATTACAATTTTTTTAATAATATATATAGAAATAATATAAATAAAGTAATAATATAATGTTCATTGTAATCAATTTCACAATTACATTAGATAAAAATATATAACAATCTATTGAATATTTTAACTTTAAAACCCTATTATCTAATCTTGTATGCAAGACTAATATTAAATTATTATCTACCACTTCTATGTATAGAATATGAAATATTAATTTAATGTTTAGAATCATTATAATTTAAAATCTATAATATAATTTTTTTTTCCCAAAATATTTTGTGAATGTATTTAAAATTACTTACATAGATTAATGTAAACTCAATTTAAAAGGGAATTAACCACCTTATGTTCTTCAGACCTCTAAAGCCATTTGGATCCTCCAGAACCTACAATAATTATGTCCCAAAATTAATTATCTCAAACATTAAGCCTCATGTTGGGCATAAATCCACCAAATTATTAATTTTTTCAATCTAAATGAATTTATCCGAAGAATAGGTAACGATCTTCAACAAGCACTTTTAATTTTTTTTCCTCCACCCATTAAATTAATCTAATTCCTGACAATATATTAGACTCTATAGAATCAATATAATATGTTTATATATGGTATTTTCTAGACATAAATTTATACACACATCTATTGTATGGGATAAACAGTCATCATTTTTGTTTACGGTGGACTACCACCTTACAATTTGATATTATTATTTCAACCATTGACACCTTTACTGGTTAGAAATAATGGTTAAAATAATGTTTATATATGATATTTATGATATTAAAGTGGTATATATGATTTTATAATTACTATATAACACCCACATTCAAGCTATCATGATTTGGAGAATACGATAACTTCAATGGTGGACATGTGGACTTCCACCTCCTCAAAAGCGACATGATTCATTGACACCATACATGGAATGTATTAATGATTGGTATATAAAAAAATTACATCATACCAATTAATTAATAATTATAATATAATGATTATATATATTAATATATATATATATATATATACAAATATCAGTAACTTAGGTTCTTTCTTTTAATACGATAAATGATAGAAACAATGTTCTTGTGTAGGTGTGACCTACTATCTCCATTAACTGTTTATTAAATTTCATATTTAAAAAATTTATTGATGATTATAAATTAATAAATAGTTAATTAATATTATATTTATATCTATTTTATCATAATGGATTTGATTAAATTATGATAAAATTAAATGGACAAAAAAATAGCAGATGTGAAAAATGAAGAGGTTATTACACGAAACAAAACATTAACATGAAATTTTTTATAAAAGTGTTATATATACTCATAATATAATAATATATAAAATTTTATATATTAATATTTTTTTATTATATATATAATATCATTATATTATTATACATTATTTTCAAATTTTTATAAATAATTCATGACTTAAGGTATGTGTTTTCTCGTCTCACTATTATTTCTATGAAATATATGATATATTAACCACTTATTCATATAGTGTGGTGTATATAATTACCCATGAAATTTTATATAATGAATTTATTTTATTTAATGATATTAAATGTTTATATTAGTGTTATTATTTCCTGTTCATCATGATTCAAACGTTAGTCATGTATATTAGGGATTTCTAGTCTCACATTTATTTCAATGATACTTATTCCATATTCACCACTGGTTTCTTTTCATGGTTTTATTTAATTCCCATTAATTTAATATGTGGTCATTATCATTCTATTTATGGGTGTTTATATAACCATAAAAATATCTATCATTCATGGTTTTAATGGTACAAAAGTTACCAAATCAGTAAAGTATATTTGTATCAATTTTCCTTTTTTGACACACATACCATGTGATGAACTTATATTAATTTACAAGGAATATATAAAACCATATGACATGATATAACAAGAATATAATATTTTTACTGATATAATAATCTTAATTTAATGTTATTATTTAAATGGATTATGACACAATGGTATTAGTGTGGAAAATGTTTATTGCTATAATATCATCATTTAATGGGATTGATTGTGATTATGCTTCTCTTGATGAAATAATATGATCCATATATCATGAAAATAGATAAAATAATTCTCTTTTGATTATTCATGATATTTTCATTTATTAATTTCATTTTTTCTACTCATTGGTACATAATATGAATAAGAAAATGATTTTATGAAAATCAAACATTATCTCTCACTTCGATTGGAAATATTTTTTATTCCAAATTCATGTTTTCTAAAAATGTTTTAAAATATATATTTTAAATGATATTTTATGATACTATTCAAGGAAGCAGATATATATTTATGTTTTAAATATTTGAAATCATTTTTCAAAGCATAATTTATATGTTTTACTATTTTTTCTTAATGAAAATAATTTATACATTATATCATACATTAAAAAGAATTTATGAAAGAAGATTGGATATTTTCCATAACAAATTTAATAAATAATTTTTAATTTTTAATATGCGTGTTATCAATGTGGTTTTCAAATTACAATATTTTGAAAATATTTTACATCTCAAATAATTATTAATATAGGAAGGTAATTTTTCAAAATAAATGATCTACGTGATATTTTGATATCATTCCCCATTTAATATGACACCCTCTGATATATTTATTAATATTCTGGTGATAAGATACAAGGATCCCATTATTATTATTTTTCTTATTGGTTAATTTTTATGATGAAAAATATTTCATGTAACTATTTTCTCTTCTATAGGTTATACCTTTACCAAATACTTATGAAACCTGATTCCATTCATGGATTTTTCTATGATGAAATGAGTAAATGACCTATCTTTTTTAAACATGTTATTATATGATGAAATTGTTATGATAAATTTGTCATTTTAGGGGCTATAATTTATTTTTATGAATCTAGTATATCTTTAAGTGTCATGAAATGAATAATGTTTTATTATCTTTTGGAACATGAATGTATGGATTCATATTGTGATGGGTGTGACAAATATTTCTCTCAAATTAATTGGGAAACTATTTATACATAAGTTTATAATGATGGAATAAAATATTTTTTTCTTAATCCATAACGTGAAACAGGTGTATCATTATCCATAAAGGTGTACATGTGTGTCTTGATCCACAATGGGAAACATTTGAGTCCTGATCCACTATGTAAAGCTGTTGTTTCTTGATCCACTATGTTGATGGTCTTGCTAGATAACCTCATCACATGAAACGCTTTTTGATATTTATTATGGCTCTATAATTATATGACATGATCTATTATTTAATTATTATTTATTATGATTTACAACCTTAATGATTCATGACTTATGAAATTCGAATAATTATTCCATTACTCAAGAGTATGATCATTGATAGGTATATTATGATATTAAAAAATTATTTTCATATTAGTATACATTTATTCTCATTTACTTATTACATATATATTTTATTTATCCTTTATAAAAATTTTAGGTCACACTCTCTTATGTTTACATTCCACAGGCTATGAATAATGGTTTTATGTAGGAGTAGTAAATGCGAAAATATTTATGGGAAATAATGAAGATAATTCACTGATACAGAATTTTATGTTTTCTAATAATATAATGACCATAAATTATAATTTTCCTTGTGAATATAATTTGTTAATAATTTGAATAGTCATCCAAAGTGATGTAATGTACATTTATGTTAAGCACCAGTCTCTATAAAGAGATCTTTTGTATTCATTTATGATATTTGAGGAATGATCAATGAAATTTTTAAATGATATATCAAAATTTAATATATTTGTAATTATATTATATATATAAAATATTAATAAGTACCACAATGACCACTAATGAACATAAAATAAATTTATCTTTTAGTAAGTATAATCATGATGAGTTTCTATTGATTTAAAAAAACTGATTACAGTAGATCACCAGGCGAGGACTAATTATTTTTATTTATGGTTCAACCATCATTGTTATAAACATTGGAAAAGATATTGTTTTTAGTAATCGATTAGATAGAGGATGTTAATATTTATATGATAAAAAATTTACCATTCTCTTTGATGTTCAATTGTAATAGTTTCTCATTGAGTTTAATAAAATAAAAACATTCAATGATGAAATATATTTCTACATTGAGATCAAGGATATTAATTTTTAATTTAAATAATTATATTACCATATCCTTATAGTGGAACTATTTTTTGATGAATTTTGTAGATTCCAATACCACATATTTAATTATGGGTATATGAGTTATAATTAGATATGAAATAAAACAAATGATTTAGAATAAAATATATTTAGTGAAACCTAATTGAAATAATACTGAAAAATTTTGATTATCTTCAATTTCCCTATTGATACATACTAGTGTTCCTAGAAAAATACTTTTATTCTAAATAATATAAGTCTATAGAATGCTTTATATATTTTTTGGTTACATAAAATTATTATTATGATCATCTTCATTACATAGATAATACAATTAACAATTTATGACAATAAAATATTTGGTTTAACCCATTATGATTTTCTTTATTATGTTATATTATAAATTTTATGGTATCAGTTCACGTCATTAAAGTACCAACATTTACAATAATAAAACCAATTAAATAATCGAAATGAATCTTCATAAAAACATTATGTGAATGAGATGACTCCATGGGTGCAATTTTTTTTAACTTTTCAAATTACTCAACAAAAAAAGAACATTCCCATTACAATAAAATTTAATATTTTCCACCAATATTAGTGATTATTATTATCATAGAACCATCAATGATTTCAATGATTACTTAATTCATCGAACTAATTTATTTCCCCTTTTATAAGGAAAATATAACAACCATTATGTGATTACATTGGTATGTTTTATAGATTACAATACTTATTAATAAAATGACATAGGGATGGGATATAATATTTACAATATATGACACATTAATGTACAATTAGGGAAGAAATATTATTTATCAAAAAACAATTTTACGAATTGGCTTTTAGAGTATAAAATATTTTACATTTTGAGGTATATAATGAGATCTACTTGGTCTACCTTCTTAGTCCAAACATATATATTCTACATTTTCTATGGATAATATTGAGCCAAACATGATGTTTAATTATAAAAAAATAGTTCAAAATTCAATCAATTTCTTGAAACTTTATCCAATAGATATATTAAAAATATATTGTAACTAAATTTAATTTTATTAATAGAAAAAAATTAGACATGGATGTACAGAGATAATAAGTATAGTTAATTCATTAGTAATATACACATGATAGTTATAATATTATAGTGATTCATGTTTCTAAAAATATAGAATGACATGAAACCAAACACACAACCCGAGGTCTTGTAATTTGAGTCTATATCCCTTTTAAAGGAGGATCTGACAAGATACATTAATTTTTTTGAATGTAGTAATAAAATGTGGTGTGTTGTTATTCCATCATCCCAATATTGGAATCATCTATACTAAATATTATATTACTGATAATCATAATAGAATATTGAAATCCAATAATAAAAAAATTAATTTAGACATTTAAATTATAAAGTATGAGTTGAATATATTTCTAGAATATTTTCAAGGAATAAGGTTTAAATTTACCTCATATCAAACACTTTCACATATTGTACATTAAATAAATACAAAAGAGTATACACATACCAATTTAAACAACCATATGGATGATCTGATTGAGGAAATTGAAAATAAATAATAGAGGAAATGACATAGATAATGAAAATGAATTTATTTCCACTCTAGTAGAACTTATTATTACACCAAAATTTATAAATGAATATATTGATTTATTAAAAGTTGTAAATTCCAAACTGCACTAATGATATCCATAATACGAATTGATTAATTAAATTACTTAGTTAATGTCTCTTATAATAAAATTTCATTAATAAAATATTCTCATATAGCATTGATCTATCGTGGAATTGATTCATTATAATGTAATAATTTAATTCATTAAACATTTAACAAATCATTATATGGTTATCAGAAAATATTTTTTATGGGTTCCTCATTATGTGCAATGAATCATGTTATGCACACACCATTATTTAGAATGTTCACAATGATTTTTATTTTGGTGAGTGGAAAGCATCATTTCCCTAAAACTAGATCATGAGATTTTGATACTGCTCACCCAAAATTATTCTTGATGGTATAAAATTTTGGATGATTGTTTATAGGATTTTAATTCAATGGATTATCATTTATCAAAACCATGAGTCTTTTGATAATAATAAATACATGTTTGTAATAAATATTTTGAGGATCAATGTCAATGACCCAAACACTCAATACATTATCATACAATTTTTCATTCAGTCCACTATAGATTCCTTCTTCAAAGAGAAATATTTGTATCACCACAATTATTTTAGAATAAAGGATATTATAAAAATAATGAACTACATGATAATTTCAATATTGTGAGTCCATCAATCAAAATTGATTCATCCATGTACAATTTATAATCATCTAAACACAATAATGAATATCTTGAGAACTCCATTATGGATAACCAAACCACCCAGTATCATGTAGTGTACAATTTAAAATTATATTCTTCTAAAAAATGAATATGATAATAATGATATGATAATGGGGAAATAAAAGACCCCTTTTCTAGGGAATCACATTTATCTATTGTGAGAATATCATTCCATATACCATACCACGAATAAAAAAACCATGTTCACTAGTGTATTGGTTAAGATCCATCATACCAATTTATGGATAGTTTCTATTACATCATATTATCATTTTAGATACTATACACATAATTTAATCTTAAATATGGACTGATGAATTTTTTTGGCACAATTCATAAAGGATATTCATCATAAAAAACCTTATGAATCCATAAAACTCTGTCATATGATCATTTAATAAGAATATGTAATAAGACTCAAAATTCCATGAATAATTAAATACCACAAAAATTTAGTAGAAATGTGATAAAAAATAATATCGTACATATTATCTACACCAACATATATTATTACCTAATAAAAAAATTTAGAAACTATATTAGATCTAAAAAAAATTTATTATTTCAAAAGATATAAATTATTAATAATTTATTTGATATTATCATAAGGGAATTTCATAAAATTTTAATCTACCGATATTGGGACCATGTCTTATAACATTATACAAAAATAACTAATAAAACTCATACTTTCACAAGTAATTATATGAAACTAATGTACATGTTTTTAGAAATTAATTTTGATGAAATATTCTTCCTCACACATGATATATTAACTACGTGAAATTGATTTAAATATGACTAAATTATATTAATAAGTGTTTTATTATATAAATTCACTATTGTAAGGTTACTCATCCATAAACCAATACTAAATAAAAACGTTTTTCCAATACACATGAACTATGTGTGGCATGATTCATGTTCATACATGATATGTATTTTCCTCTCATTTCTAATTATTTTTCAAGCCCCATATCATATTATCTTTAATCCAAGAAGTCACTCTCAATATAATTCATGAGTGGTTTACGATAATGTAATGCATTATGGTTGTATCCACAACGAATTAAACAAACATATGTGCTTTATCTATACATATATTTCAATTGTGATCAAATTTTGTCTTAAATATTTTTATTAAAGTTATGTAGTTATATGTGAATAACTAATATCTATCCATTCTCTAAATTTTTTCATCCATCAAAATTGATTAATTTATAATTGTTACACTCACGTTAGGTTTTTAAAAATGGTAAGAAATTTAGACAACATATATTGAAGCATGAGTATCATATACACTTCCCAAATAAAGAAAATACATATTGTAATTTTTATACAAAATTTAAAATGATAATACATAATACAATAACATAGTATGGTTAATATTACCCCAATATACATAGTGATATTATTATAAGTTAACATTTAAATATAAAAAAATAAATTCAATACCCTGAGACTCCCATGTCATCCTTATCACAGCCATATTTATGGAATCATAAAAGAAGCCTCTTTTCCCCTTTTAAAATTTCAATTATTCATTGTTCGTGATAAGTGACTTTTGTAATTTCATATTGTGAAATTCATTATATGACATGTATCTTGATTTACGTTTTGTTTATAATTTTATTGAATGTATATATTATAATCATTATGTTTCATTTTTTTCCTACGATTCTTTTGGAATAGCTATGTTGTTGAATATCTGTTGCAATGTAGAATTTGAAAAGTGATGTCTTGATGATTCTACCAATATTAATGTCATTATAATGTGGATATTTGGGAAGATCATTATTTATATTATAGGGCATGGAGGATGAGGAATTGTTATGTGAGTTTCACCATACTGATTTCCCCTATATTATATGAATATATGGATGAACACGGTGTAGACTATGTACATTCATTGGACCACTCTCTAGTAAGACATACGCAAATCCAATGTCCTATAGTCCATAATTTTTTTGGGATACATTGTACCATATTCCTATATGTTTTGTCATTAATTATGATTTTATTTAATTTATATAAATATATTACCCTCTAAACTATAATAAAATTTTCATTGATATAGCAGTATAATGGTCATGATTCTGTATCCTTCCCATTTCCCATTGTGAGACCATTTTACTGATTTAATGATTTGAAAAGTGTTGTTTTAAATCCAGTTAATTAGATAATTTTAAATCTTTTTTATTCCTATATTCACTATTTAGTTACTCACATATGTAACTATATCATTGGATCTTCCAGAGACTTGGATAATTTTTTTCTATATGATCTATATCCTATAATATCTAACATCTTCATATACCATGATGATAATATAGATAATGAGGTAGTCATCATTCATGACCTATTTGTATCTTTCCAATAGTCTATCATATTGCATTACATATTTTCTTTTGATTTCTTTTTTCATTAAATTATGCAACTTAATAATTATAGGACATCGAACTGTTGTTTAAATATAAATTGTTTTACATTTTGATTTTATTTATAAACTAGGGTTTAGGAACATAATTTTTTTTGAAAAAGGACATCAAAGATGGTTTTAAATTTGATAAAAATAATCAATCATGTAATTTTCATTGTGTTAAAATATTTTTTTTAATAAAATCAATATTGTAATGAATGTGTGGTTTATTTAGATCATGTTATATGAATGATTAAAATTGTTTCATTAAAACAATGAAACAATAAGAGTACATCGGGATTACATAAATGAATGTAAAAATTATGAAAAGTAATACTTCTATTGGAGTTATATATCACTATTATGGGTACCCATTATTTCATTTATTGATGGATTCCCTTATGGTGGATTGGGATTCCCAATCATTATAGATCACTTATTTTTCCTAGTGTTTATTATTCTGCAGTTGTGATGATCATTTAGTTCAGATTTTTTCATTGGATCATTGTGGATAAATTAAATTCTTGTATATTTTAATTCCTATATTCCCATAGGATATGAATATTTATTTTTGAAACGTAATTTATTCAAATTTTTATGCCTCATTGATAAATGGATTATCATATTTAATTTTATTATTTTATATGGTATGTATTTTCGAATGATTAACATACGATTATCTTATATTGAAAATGATTTATTCTAGAAATGTGTTAGAAATAATATTATAAATGAAATAACTTATAAATCTAGATATAAATTATATATAATATGTGTGGTATCATACCGAGATGTAGTCCTCACACCCAATATATTTTTTGGTTATTTCCACGATATTGTAGAATTAATTTCAAGGGATGAAAATTATTTCATAGATGACTCTCTTAGTCCATGATTCATTTTTTTATTTTATAATGGTTGCGTCATAATATTACATGATGAGATACAAATGTGATTCTTTAGATTCCATTATAGTGGTACTAAAATTTTCATAAATGATTTCATTTTATAGTTAATGAATATTCCCTTATGTCATGGTCATTCATGAAATGTAATTATTTACGATATCTATTATTATACTCTTTTTTATATTCAATTTTTTAGACTTATATCCATCTAATGATTCTGTGTACAGTAAACTGTTGTATTGTACTACCCAGCATAGATAATATATGGAAAATAGATCTCTATGGGAGCTAATCATGGTTACATTATTAGTTGACCGACCATAGTCAATTGAACATATTTAGCAATTGGTGAGGTTATAAAAATAATATTTCTCCTTATTATATATTTTGATCATTTTTGAGAAGTTATTTTCATTTATTAGTGAATATACTCTTAAATATCGAATGGTTGGGAGATTTATCCCGAGTGGCTCACATTCAGGATGAAAATTTAGTCACTATGGGTTTTTTGAGATTCAATAAAGACCACCTGGTTATTGTTGTAATTTTTTCAATAAATATATAATTCAATATATGATAAATTATTTTAAATATACTATTAATTGATTTTATTTTCTTCTTATATATATTGTCTTTCCTCTGTCAATATCATTCCAAAGTAATATAGATGATTCTATAGAGAAATAGCCTTGGGTAAATTTTTTTATTTCCATAGTATTTGTTGAAATAATAGTATCAATTATCAAATGCATTTTCTATGTCTTTATGGTTGAGCCTAAATTTGTGGTTGGACTACATTTTAGAATTCAGAGTGCATTATCTAATGATCATTAAGGGTATCATGAGACCCACGGTTTCATATATATGGATACATATACAGAAAACTCTATATAAATGCAATGTTTTTTCACAACAAATAGATCCTAAATGGTTGTGAAGATTACTGTAGGAATATATTGTGAATTCAAATTTAAATGAATATATCACCTTTACATCATTAATAAAATACTCTTCTCAATACATATTTCTAGATACACTAATATAGATATCAACATTTGTGTTTATTTTTTAAAAAAAGGGAGACCAATAATTCATAGAGAATTCCACTCAGTTTTCAATGTTGTTTCCCCAATATTCCATACATTATAACAATAAAAATATCATTTAATATAGGATTCATATATATTTTTGGCAATATATTTATTTAATAATGATTCATTTATTACTATGAAATTTCCCAATGAATGTGGATACAAAATATTTGGTTGATGTGAATATTAATGTGACATACGAATTTCATGGAGCTACCATGACACAATGGGGTATCTACTGTTCATTTTCTCTCTAAAATATGAATAGAGATACTAGTTACAAGGTAGTGATTTGAGACCATTTTCATGACCTGTCCTCGGGGCCCGTGCCGTGACTACCCCAAGCCTGCCTTCCATAGGCCATGGGCTGGTGACAAGAACCGAAGGCGTAAATCTCGATAGAAAGGGAAGGAATTTCCTTTATAAAAGTAATAACAACACATAGTATAAGTAGAAGAAACACTAAGTAAAAATGGTGTTGAAAAGGTAAATGGGCCAGAATACAAACCCAACTCAAAAGTACAACTACAAATGAAAGTAAAGTACAACTTGAGAACAATAGTTGAAGGGGAATAGCCGTTGTTGGATCATCCTATGGTTTTCTACATAATGGGTTGGTACAGATATCTTCCTCAGCACTCCACGTCTGTTTGTATCCTCTGGGTACCGACTCATCGTGAATCCACCTCTGGGCACCGACTCGACGTGATATCCACCTTCGGGAAATGACTCGTCATGAGATCCTCCTCTGGGTACTGTCTAGATCTACAAGCCTCAACCACGATCAGAGATGTCAGTCTTCTGCAACCAACACAATGTAGTGCGGGCGAAGCCCATGTAGCTGTGAGTATACGATACTCATTAGGGACACCGAGACCCCTGAAGGTCTCCCCAAATCCACAAAGAAAAGATAAAATCACGAACTAACATACAACTCTACATAGGTATATGCCCATACATATACCTAAGTCATCAATTCCAGTTCGGCTCCAATATCCGAACCCATGTTCGATCACGTCCACACAGGATAGTACAACCCAATCCACACAGGAAAGCACAACCCAATCCACATAGGAAAGCAAGTCAATCATATCTAAGATATTGATTGAAAGTCAATACTCAGCTTACACAGGTATACATCATCGTAAGGTGATAGAGATGATCAGATATAGCCACTGATTTATCTAAGCTGGGACCCACATAGGATACTAAACCAGCTAAGCTGTAGGACCCACATAGGATACAGAACAACCACTTTTCCATACCCACGTAGGATACAAGAACAGTGTCAAGAATGCCAGACCCACGTAGGATACATTAACAGTAGTCATCATTGTCGATGCCACAAAGGATTTCAGTACGGTCGTCATCGCTGCCGAACCCATGGAGGATTTCAGTGTTGTCGTCTTCACTCTTGAACCCACGGATGATTTCAGTGCAGTCGTCTTCGCTGCCGAACCCACGGAGGATTTCAATGTAGTCTTCTTCCCTGCCGAACCCACAGAGTATTTCAGTGCAGTCGTCTTCACCGCCGAACCCACGAAGGATTTCAGTGCAGTCGTCTTCATTGTCGAACCCATGGAGGATTTCAGTGCTGTCATCTTCACTGCCGAACCCACGGAGGATTTCAGTGCTGTCATCTTCGTTGCCGAACCCGCGGAGGATTTAATTGAAGTTGTCTTTGCAGCCAAACCCACAGATGATTTCAGTGCAGTCTTCTTTGCTGCAGATCCCACAGAGGATTTCAGTGCAGTCGTCATCGTTGCCGCAGTCGCAGCCAGCTCTAGGGTTCTCGTACACAGCAAGCTCGATTCTGGGTGGGTCCGCTCCATGAGCCAAGAGGGTCAACACTTCAACTGACACATTTTCCGGAGTTGATGTATCCCAAAGATCCATCTCGACAATAGAAACTCAACACGACAGATGGCGCGTCAGTCGGACGCCCGGTCTGAGAGTTATTGGCCATTTCGTTTCAGGGGCCCGATTGGTTTTTATGTCAAAACCAACCGAACCATACTACAATTGCGTCCAAAACTAAATAAAAGTAATCCAAAAGGTCCTTCTCACTAAGAGGTAGCCAACAAAGTTGATTTCACGTCAATCGGACGTTCGGAACTCATGTTATGAGCGTTTCCGTTCCAAGGGCCCAGTTGGTTTCGTGTTCGAACCAACCCGGCCGTACCCAATGTTCCTTGAAACCATGATTGTAATATACCGAAACGACCATGTTGATCCAAGGATCCCATCGCAAATTACGGTGCGTTGATCAGAGTTCCTTAGCCCAAGTTATGGGCATTTGGAAGAAAATGTCCGGTTTTAGGGGTTTTTGGGCCCGTACCGACCCGGCCCAAGACCCCCTGGGTTGGCCCAAACCTAGTCGACCTGACCCGGATCCCGGTCCGGACCATTAGGGTATGGCCCGACCCAGTGGGTGCAGCCCGGCATAGCCGGCACGGCCCGACCCGGCCGGTGTGACCTGGCCCTGCCCGGTTCGGCCGGTCCGGCCTGGATGGCCGGTTGGCATAGCGCGGATGCGGCCCGCGTGGCCAGAGAGCTCGGCTAGGACGAGCTGTCGTGGAATTTGGGGGGGGGCTGATTGAGAAATGACCCTCTCATGGGGGGCCCAGCCTTTCCTAGTCGGGGGTTACGACCCTCGAGTTTCTCGAAAATCGGCCAGCCGGTTTGGCTTGCCTGTGTGTCACCGCGGGACCCCCTGCGGGTCCCTCCCTCTTTGCACCGGCGACCGGCGGTTCCGACCACCGCATATCGATCCACCGCGGCCTTAGGCCGCGGCCTTTTCCGACCGGAACGGTGCGATGGCTCCACACCTCTCTGCCACGGCCCCACTCCGGTAGGAGACTCTTCATGATTCTCTGGTGTGGCGTGACAGCGTCCCACGCCTTCACTGCAGGCCGACCCCGGCCGCGGCTTCGTTTGGCCTCAAATGCATGACGCGACGGCTGCCGCGCTTATTCACCCATTACTCTTGCTTCTGTTCGGTGTTGTTGCACCGCACTACCTTAGCTCGTGCCGCAACAAGTACAACATCAAAGGGGGAGGAGGCTCATCCATGTTCGTGCGGTCCGACCTCCTCCCGTTATAAAGAGAACAGGCCGCCGAAAGAAATTGATGATGAACGACAAGGAATATTCATGATCAAAATCAATCCCCTACCTCAAGGAGTTGTTGAACAGTGGTCATCGCGGAGAAACGGCGTCGCGGAAGACGGCATTGCGGAAGACGGTGTCGCGGAAGACGACGTCGTATACGTCGTCAGTGTTCACCCGAAGAAGGTTGCGGCGCATCATCGTTCTATGAAGAAGGTGTCTCTCACCGGCTGCGAAGAGGTGAGGAGATGGCACGACGATTCTCTTGCGGTGATGGAGTTCTTCGTCATTGACCCGACGTTCTTCGCGTTCTTCGATGAGGAAGAAGATGTCAAGAATTTTATAATTCTCTCCCCATTCACCACACAACGAACAACCCCAAAAAAATAAAATAAACTACACCATATCCTATTATGAATTTACCAAACCATTCAAAATTCAAAAGTTGAATTCACCACATTAATTAAAACTTTTGTTGTCAAAATTAATGGGCGTAAGTTGTCATCATTAAAATAGATAGAGAAGCTCATTAACATATGGGGGGGTTCCAACATTAAAGAGGGGGTTTAGGGATATTTGAAGGTGTGGAGGCCCGTGTGGGCCCCACCTCTCTATTAACCTCACATGTGTGGTTAGTTCCACCCAACCACCATCCTTAGGATTTAACCACTTAAAAAATAAAATTAGTAGCACAATTTTATTTCTCTGTAGTCTTAATCCCAATATAAATTAAACAAATCTTCCCATGAAAACGCAACTCTGGAAATGGTCTTCTTAGGAAAAAATCGGCAATTCGGTTTCATCGGTGCCCTCAGATTTCGATTCCGAGCACCAGTTCAAAAGTTAGGAAAACCTGCTCGTTCTTTAACTGAACGTACCCGAGCTAAACTTCATAAATTGATTCCGGGAACACCGGGCCTCAGAATCAGGTTCTTTTAGAAACTGTGTACTCATAAATTCCAATAAAAATAGAAAAAAAAATTCCCATGAAATTTACGAGTCTTTTCATTTCTCCCACCTTAGGGATTTACGTCCATGTAAAGATACATCACAAACTGAGGGACCAAATGAGGTACTAAGCATGTAACTAAGCCTCCCTCTCCCATGTGCTCTCTCAGAGGTCCCCGTGTTGCCAGTGGAAGCGCACCTGAGGAATCGACCATCCACATAGGACCCGCTCTTGTCAATCCTCATTCTCCACTAGAACCTCTGTGATTGTCGCACCATCATCGACATCAAACTCCTTGTGGTTGATATGTGTGAAGGGTCATGTACATATTTCCTTAGCTAAGATAAGTGGATGACAACGTGCACTTGGTGCAACGTGGGTGGAATGGTCAAGCAGTAACCACCTATCCTACCCTGCTGGGGACCTATAATGGTTCGTTGAACCTCGGAGATATCTCGCCGCCTCAGCTACATCTTCGTGAATCTCGTTGAAGTGAGACCCGTATAAGAACATGGTCGCCAACCTCAAACTCTAGCGGCATCCAATCCCTGATTAGAACTGAAACTCAAAACTCCTACACCCACGAGGGTAAGGTTGGCCAAACAAAGGGTGATCGCCTACACCCTCCTAAGAAAGAGTTAATCTTGTGATGCTTGGGGTTCCCTTTTCACCGACCAAGGAAAACCCATCCCGTCGTTTGCCTAATACCATCAATTTGTGTATTAATTGTGATTTCCCAGTTCATTCTCAAACTAACATAGTAAGGACTCAAAGATTCCACCAAGAGTTTCCCACCGAAACACTCGCCTCAAGGGTCAGATCACACCGTCGGCACATGTGTGATTATCGAGACTCTTCCAAAGGTATCTCCAGACGTGAGGGTCATGTAAACGGCTTAACCAGAAACTCTAGGTCGGGGGCAAGATTCGTGGATGGAAGGGATGATTTGTATTGATTTATATTGTTACGGAAGCTAGTAGAATACACAATGTGTACATAGAAACATCCTTAGAGCCCTTTCGGTCCCACTCCTTGACCACATGAAGGTAATCTTTCCATTGCCCTCTATCTCCCTGATACTAGCGGGCATTACAATGGCGGGTGTTTGCAACATGTCAAAATGTTCACCACCCCATGCTACTAACCTAGATCCACTTCCACGTCTCCTACCCTGCAGATTCATCTTTCCTTTTTTACTTCCTCTACTTGAAACATTTTACATGCTCATGTCTCCAAGACTGCTTCCAGTTTCCTGCTTTCCCACTGCTATCCTTCACAAACTGCTTCCATTCAGCTGAAGAATTCTCAACCACAAAGGTTCTTTCTAGCACACTAACATAAGTAGGAATGCATAGAGAAATAAGTGCTGGCTCGAATATCCTTTAGACACACCTCACTCAGAATTCCGAGCCTTGAAGCACCGATTGCATCGTAGTCATCGAGTACCAGGAATGGTTTGGTATGCCCCGATGAATTCTCAGATACCAACAAGTCGTCCTGCCGAAGGTGTATAAGCTCTATGAAACTCTCAACCACCTCCTAAAGCCAGTCCTCATCCACCTATGATTCGGGATTGCCACGGAACATGAGGGATATCTGGTGTTGAAACATGTAAGGCACTAAGCCTACATGTGTCCTCTACCGGTACCGCCGATAGTGTCTGCTATCCAACAGGTAGTGATGTAGCTGACACACTACCCGTAGTTACTATCTCAGGATTCAATCCACATACTGAAGCCTCTTCACAATACAGACCGACCACTTGGTCACTCACTGGGATACACAAGTAGCTAAGTCCACTACCCACTCTACTAGTGTCTAAACTAGGTGTTAAACTCTAGAAATCACCTCCATCCAGTCCTCTACTGCCTGGGAACTGTCTCGCCTCAAAACCTCGGAGGCCTATGCTACCCAACGGGTGGTGGTGCTGCTGGTACACCACCAAATAGTTTCAACACAGTACGATGGACCTTCACCGGAATCTCGTCTCTTGGTGGCCGTCATCTCGTACAATACATAGAACCCTAGCTAGCTGTCTTCGTGGGGCCATCCTGAAATGAGAGAGGTTCACCACTGTCAAAGATTTATACCTGGTGAGCTGACATAAGGTAATCACAAAGAAAACTATTGAAACAGACATGCAATCAATTTTTTCATGCACTGAGTCGGAAATCAGAAGTCAGGGTCCTGGAGTACGAATACATCGGCTGCCGCACCAACACTGGACTCCCTGGATTGATAACCACACTCAATACCCTTAACACTATGGCTTCACATAGAAGAAAGATCAGAGTCCTGATTTCTGCAGTAGAACCGAACTCCTCTGATACCAATTTGTCACGACCATCCCCAGGGCCCGTGTCGTGACTACCCCAAGCCCACCATCCATAAGATAGGGGCTGGTGACTAGCACCAAAGGCGTAAATCCCGATAGAAAGGGAAGGAATTTCCTTTATAAAAGTAACAAAACCATAGAGTATAAGCAGAAGAAACACTAAGTACAAAAGAAGGTTATGAAAAGCTAAATGGGACAGAATACAAACACAACTGAAAAGTACAATTACAACTGAATGTAAAGCACAACTCAAGAACAATAGTAGATGGTGACATGCAACTCTTGGATCATCCTCTGGGATCCTACCTGAAGGGTAGGTATAGATCTCCTCCGCAGCACTCCACGTCTGTCTGTCTCCTATGGGTACCGACTCATTGTGAATACACCTCTGGGAACCGAATCGATGTGATATCCACCTCCGGGCAACCACTTGTCATGAGATCCTCCTATAGGTATTGTCCAACTCTAAAAGCCTCAACCACGATCAGAGATGTCCACCATCTTCAACCAACACAACATAGTGCGGGTGAATCCCATACAGGCGTGAGTATATGATACATAGTAGGGACCCTGAGACTCCTGAAGGTCTCCCTGAATCCACCAAGAAAAGATACAATCATGAATTAACATCCAACTATATTTAGGTATAAGCCCATACATATACCTAAGTCATCAAATCCAGTTCGGCTCCAATATCTGAGCCCAAGTTCAATCACGTCCACACATGATAGTACAACCCAATCCACACAGGAAAGAACAACCCAATCCATATAGGAATGAAAGTCAATCATATCGAAGATAATGATTGAATGTCAAGACTCACCTCACACATGTATACATCATAGTAAGGTGATAGATATGATCAGATATAGCCACTGATTCATCTAAGTTGGGACCGATATAGGATATTAAACCAACTAAGCTGTCGGACCCACATTGGATACAGACCAGTCACTTTGCCAGAACCACGTAAGATAAAAGAACAGAGTCAATACTTCCAGACCCACATCAGCTATAAGGACAATAGTCATCACCGTCGAACCCATAGAGAATTTCAGTACGGTCGACATCGTTGCCGAACCCACGAAGGATTTCAGTGCAGTCGCCTTCACTGCTAAACCAACGAAGGATTTTATTTCATTCGTCTACGGTGTCAAACCCACAGAGTATTTCAGTGAAATCGTCTTCGATGCTGAACCCACAGAGGATTTTAGTGCAGTCGTCTTCGCTGCCAAACCCATGGAGGATTTCACTGCAGTCATCTTCGCTACCGAACCCACGGAGGATTTCAGTGTAGTCGTCTTCGCTCTCGAACCCACAGAGGATTTCAGTGAAACTGTCTTCACTGCCGAACCCATGGAGGATTTCAATGCAGTAATCATCGTTGCTGAACCCAAAGAGGATTTTAGTGAAATTGTGTTTGCTGCCGATCCCATGGAGGATTTCAGTGCAGTAGTCATCGTCATCGTAATCGCATCCAGCTCTAGGGTTCCCGCACACATCAAGCTCGATTCTGGGACGGTCCGCTCCACGATCCAAGGGGGTCGACACATAAACTGACACTTATTCTGGAGTTTATGTATCCCAATGTTCCATCTCTACAAAAGGAACTCAACGCGATAGACGGTGCCTCAATCAGACGATTAGTCTGATAGTTATTGGCATTTTCGTTCCAAGGGCCAGGTTGGTTTTTAAGTCAAAACCAACCCGACTGTACTCCAACTGCATCCAAAACTCGATCAGAGTAATCCAAAAGGACATTCTCACTAAGAGGAATCCAACAATGTCGACAGAATGTCAATCAGATGTCCAGAACTCAAGTTATGAGCGTTTCCGCTCCGACGGCCCTGTTCGTTTCGTGTTCGAACCAACCTGGTAGTTCCCAATGTTCTCCAAAACCTTGAGTGTAATATACAAAAACGACCGTCTTGATCGAAGGATCTCATCTCAACTGACGGTGAATCGATCGAAGGTCTGTAGCCCATGTTATAAGCATTTGAATGAAACTGTCCAGTTTTAGGGGGTTTTGGGCACGGACCGACCCGGCCCTAGACCCCCTGGGTCGGCCGAAACCAGGTCGACCCGACCCAGTTCCAGTTCCGGCCCATTAGGGTGTGGACCGGCCGAGTGGGTGCAGCCCGGCCCAGCAGCCATGGCCCGGCCCAGCCGTAGCGGCCCGGCCCTGCCGGCCCGACCTGGGCGGCCGGTTGGCCTGGCGCGGACGCGGCCCGCGTGGCCAGACAGCTCGGCTCGGCAGAGCTGTCGCAGAAGCGGGGGGGGGGGGGGGGGGGGGGAGGGGGGGGGAGGGGGGAGGCGGCGGGGGCGCCTCCCCCCTGATTGAGAAATGACCCCCCCGCATGTGGGCCCCTCCCTTTTCCAGCCGGGGATTACGACCCTCGGGTTTCTCAGAAACCGGCCGGCCAGTTCGGCTGGCTGGTGTGTCACCGCGGGACCCCATGCGGGTCCTCCCCTCCTTGCACTGGCGGCCAGCGGTTCTGGCTACCGCTTCCCACACAACAGCGGCCTTAGGCCATGGCCTTGTCCGATCGGCATGGCGTGACGACGCTGCCCCTCTCCGTCGTGGACCCTCTCCTTCCGCAGTCTCTTCATGATTCTTTGGCACTGTGTGACGGCGCCACACCACTTTGTCGTGGCCCGACCCTGGCCACAGCTTTGTTCGGCCTCAACAGCACGGCACATTATCACCACACTTCTTCACTTGTTTCTCTTGCTTTCGCGCGGTGTTGTTGCACCGCGCTACCTTATCTTGTGCCGCAACAAGTACATCGTCAAAGGGGGATGGGGGTCACCTATGTTCGTGTGGTCCAACCTCCTCCCGTTATAACAATTACAAGCATCCCAAAGAAATTGACGATGAATGGAAAGGAATATTCATGAACAAAATCAAACCCCTACCTCAAGGAGTTGTCGAAAAATGGTCATCGCGGAGAAACAACGTCGCTGAAGACGGCGTGGAAGAAGAGGGATTCGAGGAAGACGACACCATATACGTCGTCGGTGTTTTCCCGAAGAAGGTTGTGGCACGTTGTCGTTCTCTGAAGAAGGTTTATCTCACCGTCTGTGAAGAGGTGAGGAGATGGCAATACGATTCTCTTGCGGTGATGGAGTTATGCATCGTAGACCCGACATTATTTGTGTTCTTCGACGAGGAAGAAGATGTCAAGACTTTGAGAATTCTCTCCCTAGTCTCCACACAATGAACAACCCCAAAAAAATAGAATAAGATACACCTTAATTTATTTTAACTTGGCCAAACTTTTCAAAATTAAAAAGTTGAATTCACCACATTAATTAAATCTTGTGTTGTCAAAATTCATGGGTGTAAGTTGGCATCATTAAAAGAGATAGAGAAGCTCATAAACTTATGGGGGGGGGGGGGGTTGCCAACATTAAAGAGGGGGAATATGGGGATTTGAAGGGGTGGGGTTGTGTGGGACCCACATCACTATTAACCTCACATGGGTGGTTAGTTCCACCCAACCTCCATCCTTAGGATTTAAACACTTAATGAAATAAAATTAGTAGCACAATTTTATTTCTCTCTAGTCTTAATCCAAAAATAAATTAAACAACTCTTCCCGTGCAAACACAACTGTAGAAAAAGTCTTCTTAAGCAAAAAATGGTATTATGGTTTCATCGGTGCCTTCAGATTTCGATTCCGAGCACTGGTTCAAAAGTTAGGAAAACCCGCTCGTTCGTTCACTGATCGTACTGAGCTAAACATCATAAATTGATTCCGGGCACACTGGGCCTCAGAATCAGGTGCCGTCAAGAAACTACGTACTCGTAAAATCCCAAAGAAAATTAAGAAAAAAAATTTCCCTTGAAATTTTTGGGTCTTTAAAACCATAATATAGGAAATGTAATATTTAGATAGTCTCATTATAGTGTGGTATAATGGTTAATCTATGTCATCATTATAGGTTAATAAATATGTTGTCTGATGTAATTGGAAAATCCAGTTTCAGTCATTATTATTGTCATATATCATGATGGGTAATTATAGTTGGATACAACTTTAACAATGTATCTCTATTTTTATCTAACATAAGAAAATGGATGGGAACAAAAAGTGATGCAAATGGGTGATGGTCAGTTTTCATATAACAAAAGTAATGAGGTAGGGTAAATTTATGCAAATGATTTTTCAACTAATGTGTCAGAAGATTGTCCAAATAAAATGAGATTAATTTTGTTAATTACATCATATATAATTATGTATTTATTTAAAATTTATTTAATTCATTCCACTATATGTTCCATGGTTATTGATGTGTGGGATACTATTTAATGCATATAACACTCTTCATGAATATTTCCACTCCATTTAGAACGGTGTCAATGTAAGACATTGTATTTCCTTAGTATTGGGTGATAATTGGTGACCCAATATCATATCTCATTTTTTTCTTTACTCATGACATTTTTTTTCATATCATTCACATTATATGGATTGTTTACATTGAATATTATATGAATTTCTACAACAATTACTCAAGTTCCATTTTCTTTTATTGGGCCATTGATATATTTAAATGTGATTGAAATACTATATTAGAGAGATTTGGATAGGTTTTACCTAGTGTAAAGATTATCTCAAAACATTTGTAGAAAATTTTTCTTTATGCTGTTAGTCCATAAGTTCGTGAGCCTCTTCATGTTCTAGTGACTGAATTTCATGAAATATTCCAAAATTCTTTCACAAGAATTCAAATATTGGAGGGATTATACATTTCATTGAATTTATTATATGGGTTTGGTCCATTTATATTCATTCACACTATATATCACCCACCAATTTGATTAAATTTACGTTTCAACTAAGCAATATTGATTCAATGAGAATTATTTTCCCATTTGTCATGCCGCCAAAATGAATAGATCTATTTCGTATGATAGTGAACTAGATAATCATGGTTTTTATTGATAACCTATGAATAAATTAGGTTAATGTTATGAAGATATATCCCTTTTATTTTATTTATGAATTATTTTATCTTCTTATTAGAGCCAGGTGGATTTAAAATTTTTAATATAATATTAGTATACAATCTATTGTGTATCCTATAGGATAATATTACCGAAATAGTCTTCATGAAATGTTGTGGAAATTATTTGTAACACATTTTGTAATTTTCACATAATAATTATCTAATGATTTTTATGTGCTTTACTAATTTATTATTCCTTAGTGTTTTCGAATCATATGTAGGGTTTTTTGTTGATAATATTCTTTATATTTCAGATCAGAATATGATTATAATGATTATTTGAAATGAATTCACATAATATTAAAAGGGAATAATTTATACGAAATTATACCAATATATAATTTATTGGTTCAAGAGGTAAATAATTCGATCTATTAGATTTCTAAGAAGGGTGTCTTAGTGTATCATGATATGATTCGGGCAATGATGTATTGTGAGAGGATAATTGTTTTGTGATCTGGGGTATCTTGGTATTATATTTTAATTACTGATTCATAGTTCAGGACTTATAAAATATTTCAACCCCTATGAAGGTGTCATCTCAAAATGGTGTGTTCTAAATTTGGAGTGAATAATACAAGGTATTTTTTGAGGAGTTCAATATATGATTGTATTTAACTCAATTAATAATTTTTTCCAAGTCAGTTCTAGGATATTAGGTTATTTTTGATGCCACACCATTCAGTTTTTTTCTTCTTTATTCAGAGATACTATATCCTATAAATATTTTTATTTATTGCCTCAAGAGAATAACTACCCCACTAATTATTTATATTCATTAGTTTTGATGTACTCTATTAATACTATAACCAATATCCTTTCATGGAGTGGATTATATTGTATTATGATTATAATACATTGGTGTATAAATCCCCTTAATGGTAAATCAACATGACAATAGAGACATTTTATCTACTACATTAAATCCTTGTAAGTTGATATTTCATGAAACAATGGTAAATGAATTTTTGTAAAGGATTATTTGAGTTAAAATATATAAAATAATGGAATGAAGGAGTCAATATAAGTGTTATGCATGATGACATTTTTTTTGAGATTCCCTTGGATGAATGGAGAAATAAATATATGTATTATTATCTAGAACATGTTATTGATGCATTACAAGGGATTATATTTTAATTGGATTTGGATAAGATATATAGTGCCATTTTTTATATAGAATCTTAATGGATGGGTAACACTTTGTGTGTGGTCTTGGTCACTCAATCAGGTGTTTGACATTCAAGGATATGTGGCCACTCTGATTTTTAGTACAATATTTAGTTTATTATATAAAATTATAAGTTAGTTAAATGAATTAAATATTTAATAATATGTATCAAGACGTGATATATATATATACACACTAGTGGCTAAAAACTAGATTACTGAATATGAATTTTATGCCTTAGTTCCTTACAAATTTGTGAAATAAAGTGTATTATCATATGATTACTGGTCAGGTATAACCATTACCCATTAAATAGGGAAATCAGATGAATTTTTAAGGTAAATTTTTATTTGGATAACCCATACTATTATTTATAAGGATGTGTTATGGGTGATTATTGATCGAGTAAATGAATCAGTACATTTCCTATATTTCACAGCTTTTATAATTGTAGGGGTTCATAAAAACAAATATTATTGAAAAAAAATTATACCTCTTACAGTGCCATCAAAAATCAATCAAAATTGTTTAATTCTCTAAAACATTGATATTTAGTGGATTGTGGGATGATATGGGAATGATATTGATGTGGATCATAGTTAATAATCCAATGATAGATTATTGTACTATTGAACCAATATAGATTCATGAACACATTATTCATCACTGCATGCTTGAAATTAGTAGATATATGTATAATCATCTTCTGTCACTCTAATTTTCCTATAACAATAGTTATCAAGAATTATTTTAGATTGGTCCATTCTTTTATCTTTTGAATTTGAGGTCATTGATAGGTCTAGATAAGTGAATATTTGTTGGATTATATTATGTCGATCATGTTATGTGCTATGGAGACTATGACTATAATGATTTATTGGAACTATGAAATATAAGACAATTTATTTTATTCATGTTATATTGGATTTTCTATGGGGTAGAATGTAAATTATTAAATCGACGGTGTAAGGTAGAGATTGGGAAGATCATCTTTTATTGGGGTCGTGATGAAATAGAGTTGTCAGTACACCATAATTATGTTTTGAGGATTTAGAGGCTCAAACATAGTTATGTATGTTGAACTATAGTCATATATCCTTGTTTATAGGACATATTCATTGATGATGTAATGTATTTTGTATGTTATTTTTACAATGGTTTAAATTATTGTGTCCAGATCTATTACGTTGTAGTCCATTATATTTTAAGCTGCATCATAGCATTAAAAAAGTGTGATCTTCTAATTTGCATATTTTTTTAAAACGGTATATAAACATAACAATCCAACTATACCTAATTATTATTTCACTGATTTATATGCCTATTGGTGATGATTTTATCTCACTAAATTTTATTTTTCTGGTTATTATTATACAAATTCAAATCATTAACCTTTTTCGTTTTTATTTCAGTGAGTTATATTATTTTATAATTTGATTTATTCAATTATACTATTTTAATTTATCCCTTATGAAATTATTTGACTAAATCTAGCATAGAAATAGTCTATTGGTGTATAATCATTCAATTTTAGATTATATATGAAAAGATATATTCCTCACACATCTCTTGTTTAAGATGAAAACATGTTTTCATCATTCATGTAGTAGGTGTATCTATCATAGTGTATCTCCCATAGAATGCATTATGTTATTTTGATATCCATTGGATATGAATTATTAAATTGAATACTAATATACAAACTATTTTAGGGTGACAATGATTAGTGTTTTTAACATTGGGTTTCCTTGAAAATTAGATTTGTTCACGTACAATATTTGAAAAATTCATCATAGATGGGATTTAATGTAAAATTATTATTTATGAAAGTAATATTTGATGAATAATTATATGAAATGCTTTTAAAAAATTCATGGATAATAATGGTGACTTTTTTAGATAATATACTATGAAGCATGAAATTGGTATCATTCATGAAATTTGATTAGAATAGTACATCATAACGACAAATGAATATTTGTAATACGAACACATAAATGGGACATATTTTATTTATTTATCACCTGTTGATGTTCTCAAGACACTATTATTAATAATGTTTAGCCTCTCTGAGTGATGTTGTTCTCAAACATTACTGATCATTTTTTCCTACCTGGTATTTTTTATAAGTTCTATACACCCTTGTGTTTTGATTGTCCCATTACACACTTGAATATATATATTGATATGTTTATTATCTAACCTGAAATTGATTTTGATTTAAGAAACATATTTTTTTCTAATTCTTATTCTGAATAGGTGGTTATTGTTAAATTATTCAATATATTCTTAAAATGAATATTTTATAAAACTAGATGATGGTATTATTTTTAATATTATTTCTTATATTGTTTTCATGATATCTAACTACCAAATAATAATTTTTGAATATTGGTAGTCACATTGTGTATTCATGGTCATATACTGCAGAATAATACATTTGAAAACCAAATATTTTCATTTGTTTTTTTAGAAATCGTTTTTCAGGATGCATGTAATTGGTATAGTTTTACATAGAGAAAGAATCTATTGGTTCATATTTCATTTCATGTTGTTTTAGATAGTGGTGAAATATTTTCACATAGATATGGTCCCATGGGTTTATTAGGGTTTAATGTTGATGTTCATTATATTTATCTATTAGAAATTATTCTCCTTTTATTGAATGTTTCAATTTTGGTTGGTAATTATAGAAATGTTCTATATTATGATATTTTATTTAATAAACTATTTTTTATCATCCCACATGACTATTCAAGATGAATTATATTCATGTATCTTTGTATGATTTCATAGGGCATGTCACCTTCCATTGCTGATCAAGAATACTTATTAATCCTTGTTGTGAGTAAATTTGGGTGTAATTATTTTTGGACATGGGTTGATCAACTATAATTATGACGTCTATAATGTCATCATGTGCATGACATGTATTCATGAAATTATGATGATGTATGATAAATCAATTCAATTTCATCGTATTCATGATTTGGATGTCTACAATTTGACTTTTTAAATCCTAAATTATATGATACTATAAAAACATCCTATATATTGTCATTTACCTTTTATTTAATATCATCGTATTTATCAGACCATAAATGATCAATAAAAATATGTGGTAGAATATTTATATATCCAAAAAACCTTTACATAATACCTAGATAATTTTTAGAGATTATGGAGCAAGTTTTCTTATTAATTACAACATTCTTGATTAGAAACATAAAAAATTTCATAAATTCTAACATATTGTTTTTTTTTTCTGTTCACATATTTTTCCTTACTATATCTAAACTCAATGGTTGAATTTATTTAGAATATTTATATAAATCATCCAAATATGGAAAACGATCCCCTAAAAGAAATATGCTAATTACATATGATCTTATTGAATATGTATACACTATTGGAGGCCTCAATCCAATTCAGGATGTAAATAAAATCAAAATTAATTGAATGTTATAAAAATATATAATACCTTGCAAATTCTTTCTAGGTAACTCAGTGAAAATATAATGGAATTTAATCATTTATCATAGTATTTACATTGGGACCACATTCATATTGTCACATCCAATCCTCGGGGCCCGTGTCGTGACTACCCTAAACCCGCCTTCCATAAGCCAGGGGCTGGCGACTAGCACCAAAGGCGTAAATCCCAATAAAAAGGGAATGCATTGACTTTATGATAGTAAACAACCAAAACAGAGTACGCATGCTGATGTAAGAAGAAGGTAACACTGAATACAATGTAAGTACTGAAAGGTAAATGGGAAAGAATAAAAACCCAACTAAAAAGTATAGTACAACTAAAAGTCTAGTACAACAGAAGTAAAGTAATGAAGAAACCACCGAGTCATCCTCTAGGAATCCCACCTGAACGGTGGGTACAAATAGTCTCCCCAGCACCGCGGGTTCGTCTGCCTACTCCGTGTATGTCTCATAAAGTGGTCGACATCCAGGTACCGTCCACATCTACAAGCCTCTACTAAAATCTGTGATGTTCGTCGTCTACATCCAACACAACATAGTGCAGGAATTTCCCGTGCATGGGTGAGTGTAACAATACTCAGTAGGGACCCTGAGACCCCCGAAGGTCTCCCAGAATCCACGAAGGATAATCCAAAAAGATAAGATACAATCAAAAAGTATAAACTGACTCTACATAGGTATAATCCCACACATATACATAAGTCATCAATCTGAGTTTGGCTCCAACTCTCGAGCCCAAGCACAACTTAGTCCACCGAGGAATGAAGTCAATCACACCGATGCTAATGATTAAAAGTCAAGACTCAGCTCACAAAGGTATATACCATTCATAAAGTGATAATGATGATCAGATGTCTCCATTGAATCATCTATGCTATCGGACTCACGAAGAATACTTGTCCTACTATGCTTTCAGACCCACGTAAGATGCTAGACCAGCTACTCTGTTGGACCAACGTAGGATACTAGTACAGAAGTCAAACTGTTGGACCCACATAGTATACTAGTCCAGCTAAGCTGTCAGACCCACATAAGATTCTAGACCAGTTACTCTGTCGGACCCATGTAGGATACTAGTACAGAAGTCGAACTGTCGTACCCACATAGGATAATAGTACATTAGTCGAACTGTCAGACCCATGTAGGATACAAGTACCGTAGTAAGTACCGTCGAACCCACGGAGGATTTCAGCATAGTAGTAATCGTCGCCGAACCCACAGAGGATTCCAGTACAAAAGTCATTGTCGCCGAATCCAAAAAGGATTACAGTACTGTAGCTGTCGTCACTGAACCCATGGAGGATTCCACTACGTTATTCATTGACGCTGAACCCATAGAGGATTCTAGTACGATAGTCATTGCAGTCGCAACCAGCTCTAGGGTTCCCGTACACAACACACTTGATTCTGGGTGGGTCCACTCCTCGAGATAAGGGTTTGATACATAAACTGTCATGATATCTAGAGTATATGTATCTAGAAGTTCCGTCTCGTCAAAAGGAACCATACATGACAAACGACATGTCAATCGGACACCCGGTTTGAGAGATATTGTCTTTTCAGTTCCAGGGACCCGGTTGGAAATACGCTCTTTACAAACCTGGATATTATCCAATGTTGTCCAAAACTCACTTAGAGAATCACAATGGACCTCTTCATCGTGACGGTACCAGTGCCGTAGATGGCGTGTCGATCGGACGCGCAATATTGATGTTATTTATGATTTCGTGAAAATGGGCCCATCCCGCGAAACCCAGTGGGCTGGCGGGTCGAGTCAACCCAGTTTTGGAAGGTCCATCCCGGCAGAGGGTCGGACCGGCCCGGTGATTCGCGCATCCTGGCCCGATGGGCGTGGCCTGAATCAAAGTGGTGTGGCGCGACCCGAAAGGGCCCGACCTGGTCGGACGTGGCTCGGCCCGTGGGGGGCCGAGCGGTCCGGGGGGTGGCTGCCTGAACCGGCAGCGCCATGTGGCACCACCCTCCCAAACCGGCTGGCCATGCTTCTCGGCCTTCCCGGAACAAGCGGCCTGCTTAGGCAGGTCGCGGTCTATACAGTGCGGCGCCCTCCTGGCGTCGCGGTTCTTCTCAGCCCGACCGGCCGCCTACCAGCCGGTTCGCCCGCCGAGCGGCCCGCAGAATCCGGGGTGCGGTCTTCCGCAGTGTGGTTCCCCTTGTGGCGCCACAGTTCTACTTCGACCAAGATGGCTTTACTAGACTGCTTCTTCGTCGGCCGAGCGGCCCACGGTTGTAGGCCGCGGTTCTTCCGCACACGGCCACCGCACAACCGCCACTTCTGTTCATCGCCACTGCCCCTCATTACTGCCAACAAAGAATCCAAAAACAATCGGAGGGTCATTGGGCCGTGTTTTTTCGGCCCATTCTCTCCGCATTAGGCTGTATCCAATGGCCAAACGTAAATCACGATTTCAACGAGGGATGAGGAATAATATAATTCAATTAAAAATGAATCAAACCCCTACCTTTCAATAGACGTCTCACGTCGTCGAGTCGTGGAAGAGAAGCCCCGTGGAGATCAGATGTCATAGATGAAGAATGTTGATTATGTCTATGTCGGAGTGCGCCCGAAGAAGAAGCTTTTTTGGTGATTTCACATTCTTTGTCGGAGATATTCTTCATCGAAAGAAGAATGTTGTTCTTCTATTTCTCCAGAGGTTCAACGAAATATTTTCCCAGCCCAAATATTAAAATGGGAGTTTCCCCTATTTTAATCAACATTCCAAGACATTACAAATTGATTAAATTCCTCCCAAATTAATTAATTAATTTGTGGTGTACAAAATAATTAATTCACTGAGTTGTCATATTAATGACCATGTGGAAGGTGGAGAGTTTAGAAATTAAAGGGGGGAAGTTGTCAAGATTTAAACAAGGGGATTGAGGGGAGTTATGGGGAGTAGAAAGGTTGGGGCTTGTGTGGGCCCCACCTCACAAATATCCACACATGGGAAGTTATGGGGGTGTAGGCCCCACCAATAACTTCCCCATGGGAGGAAATAACCAACTCACAAAATAAAATTTTGTACCACACAATGTTATTTAATTTACGATTAAACCACAAAAATTTACTTTCAACCCGCATAAAACAAAACTGCGATAATAATCCCATTAAGTGAATATCGTCGATGAAAGTTCATCGATGTCCTCAGATTTTGATTCTGAGCACTAGTTCAAAATATAAAAAAACCTGCACGTTCGTTTACTGAACATACCTAAAAAACTTTAATAAATGATTCTGGGCACACTGGGCCGCAGAATCCGGCGCCGTCAGAAACAAAAGACCTGTGAAATTCCAATGTATTTAAGGAAAAATATTCCTTGAAATTTCTGGTTCTTTACATTACTCCCTCCTCAGGTCTTTACATCCATGTAAAGCTACAACACACATTAGGGAAACATATGGGGATACTGAGCACGCATCTGAGTCTCCCGCTCCCATTTTCCTTCCTAGAGATTCTCATGCTTCCAGCGAATGCTCACCAGAGGAATCGACCGTCCACGTAGGAACCACTCTTGTCGATCCTAAATCTCTATCGAAACCTCCATGAACATCTTCCCTTTATCGATATCCCTCCACCTGTGATCGATGATGTGGGTCGGGTCTTGAACGTATCTCCTCAGCTATGATACGTGGAAGACATCATGCACCCGGTGCAACTGAGGTAGATGGGCTAGGAGGTAAGCCACCTCGCCTACTCGGATGATGACCTGGAAAGGTCCGATGTAACACGAAAATAACATTCCACCCCAACCAAATCTCCATAGACCTTGTTGAGTTGAGACCCTTAGGAAAACATGGTCGCCATCCATGAAATCCAGTGGTCTCCATCTCTTATCAGTATAGGACTTCTATCTACTCTGTTCAGTCTTCATCCGCTCCTAGATGATCTGCACCTTCTACGTCGTCGCCTAAACCATCTCTAGTCCTACAAGTGCTGACTCCCCATGGCCAGTCTTGCATAGAGGTGATCTACAATGTCGGTCGTGTAGTGCCTCTTATAGCTCCATCCTGATGGTGGAGTGGTAAATGTTGTTGTATATATACTTTACTAGGGGTAAGTGATCCTCCCAGCTACGAACCAAGTCAAGAAAAATTGCACAATGCATGTCCTCGAGATTCTGAATGGTCCTGTCAATATGACAGTCCGTCAGAGGATGGAAGGTGGTGCTTAAGCGAAGCTATGTCCCAAAGGCCTCATTTAACACCTTCCAAAACTGGGAAGTGATTCGAGCATCTTGATCAAAAACGATAGTGGATTGCACACCGTGAAGTCGTACGATATCCTGAATGTAGAGGCGTCACATACTCTCTACTAATCCCTGCTCTCTAATCTGTAGGAAGTGGGATGACTTGGTGAGTCGTTCTACCATCACCAAGAAAGAGTCATGTCCTCTGGATGTACGTGGAAGTCCCATCACGAATCCAGGGATATTCCGTCCCACTTCCACTCTGGGAACTCTAAGGGTCATACGAATCCTGTTGGTACCTGGTGCTCCGCCTTCACTTGCATTCAAGTGAGGCATCATGAAACTTACTCTGCTATAGAATTTCCCCTTCCCATGAGTTTAGACTATCTCAAATTCATAGTCCTGGATGAACTCAAATCAATATCACCATATCATGTCATGTTCCTTCTACGAGAAGGCACACCTGAGACTTTAGATATTATAGTAAACCGTAAACCATTCACTCAACGAAGTATGGATGTGACTAGACATTTGTAAAGAACAAGACTACACCCTTTTCGTTTACATCCTATAAGAACTGCTAAGATTTATCCTTTACCGAAAAAAGAAATTCGGTCTCATCCCCTAGATGAACCACATTCTTTGACTAATACATTCAATCCTAGCATGAATGGTACTATTTCATGCCATGGACGACATCTTGAGGCCTCGACGATACTAACAATAGATCCAACCATTACTCTCACCTCAAAGGTTCGAGTCACACTATCGGAAGCAGTGTGTGGTCATTGGTTCTCCTCCTATAGGAATCTAGAATTTGAGGGTCCAATCAATGGTTTTAACCAGAACCTCTCAGTATCAACCATACTAAATGGTGGGGAAGCAATATCACACGAACATGTGTCCTTTATTACTGAAGCTCATAGTACAAAGACAAAAAACATCCACAAAAAAAACAACAAAGCTAGAAGCCTCATGAAATATTTCCTTTATGTCGGGAGCTAGTTCCCCTCCTATCCACCTACTCTCGGAGCTCGAGGCGAACCGTCAAAGGGTGGTGGTAGTAGTGCTCAGTGACTCTGATAACCATCCGCTGAAGGACCACCTCCACTACCTCCTACACTACACGACTGTTGCTCAAGATACTGTTGATGCCTCTGTCTCGGTGGCTCCTCCAATGCATGCTGATGTACAATGTAGGGAGTCGGATAGTCGCGCGCTCTGTGACCCCATTCCTTGCAGGAAAAAAAGACCATCCTCCGTTCTATGCTCCCTCGGCCTCGGGTTCCCCGCACCCCCGATGACACATCTTGGGGTCATCTAACTATTGATCTAACCCACTTGTGCCTCCGTGTCATCTGCCTACTGCCTGCTACTGTTGTCTCAGCTATTGTTGGAATGCCCTATAGTAAGAGAAGCAGCTCCTGAGCATGCACAGAGTGTAGAGTCACCGGTACAAACATTTCCATAAAAACACCCTCAAAGTTTCCCCTTCGGAGGGTCGTCTCATCGTAAACCTAGAGCATCAGGATCCACTACCTTTCAACTGCTACCTGAAAGAGACTAATAGCTAGGTATACCATCAAGTCGGTGGGTGTCCCAACTGTGTGGAAAACTCATGCTAGAACCTCCATCCAACACCTAGCTATTTGAAAATTTGACTCGCCTCGAAACTTCGGAGGCCTCTGTCACTGAAACTTGTGCAACGCACTCAAACAACATAGAATATCTACTGCTAGGGATGGTTGTATCAATGGACCAGTGGGTAGAGGTGCCGCGAGTACCTCTACTATGATGGGGCCCTCCACCGAGGCCTCGTCGCTCGGTGAGATACAATCCCATACATAACTCAAAACCCTAGCTGCCTGCCTTCGTGGGGCTATCCTAAAAATAAACAAGTGTCCCATTATCAAATAGTATACCTGGTGAGCTGACACAATGTAATCACAATGAAAACTTTTGAAACACTCACGCAGTCAGTGTTTTCATGCACTGAGTTGGAAATCAGAGGTCAGGGTCCATGTGTATGGATATGTCAACCGCCACACCAACACTAGACTCCCTGGACTAAAAACCACACTCAATACCCTTAACACCATTTCTTCACAGAAAGGACTTGTCAGAGACCTGAGTTTTGTGGTAGAACTGACTCCTTTGTTACCAATTGTCACGACCTGTCCTCGGGGCCTGTGTCGTGACAACCCCTAGCCCGCCTTCCATAGGTCAGGGGCTGGAGACTAGAACCAAATGCCTAAATCCCGATAAAAAGGGAAGGCATTGACTTAATGATACTAACCAAACACAACAGATTATTCAAGATGAAGTAAGCACAAAGTAACACTGAATACAAAGTAAGTGCTGAAAGGTAAATGGGCCAGAATACAAACCCAACTGAAAAGTGTAGTACAACTGAAAGTCTCGTACAATAGCAGTAATGTAAACCGACAACCACCGAGTCATTCTATGGGAATCCCATCTGATGGGTGGGTATAGATAGTCTCCCCATCACCATGGGTCTGTAAGTCCACTCCATGTACCTCTCACCAAGTGGTCCACCTCCGGGTACTGTCCATCTCTAAATGTATCTACCACGATCAGCATTTTCCGTCATCTACATCAAACACAACATAGTGTAGCCATTGCCCATGTAGGGGTGAGTATAACGATACTCAGTACGGACCCTGAGACCCCCGAAGGTCTCCCAGAATCCACGAAGGGTAATCCACAATGATAAGATACAATCACAATGTATCATCCAACTATACTTAGGTATATTCCCATACATATACCTAAGTAATCAATCCCAGTTCAGCTCTAACTCTCGAGCCCAGGCACAACCCAGTGCACGCACGAAAGATGTCAATCACAGCGATGGTAATGATTGAATGTCAAGACTCAGCTCACACAGGTATACACATTTTTGTAAAGTGATAAAGATGATTAGATGCCACCACTGATTCATCTAAGTTGTCGGACCCACGTAGGATACTAGTCTAGCTAAGTTGTCATACCCACGTTGGATACTAGATCAGCTACATTGTGGGACCCATGTAGGATACTAGTACAGAAGTTGAACAGTCGAACCCACATAGGATACTAGTATAGCTAAGCCATCAGACCCATGTAGGATACTAGACTAGCTCCTCTTTCGGACCCACAAAGGATACTAGTACAGAATTCCAACTATCATATCCATATAGGATACAAGTCCAATAGTCGAGTTGTCAGACCCAAGTAGGATACACGTATAATAGTCATCGCAGTTGAACCCATGGAGGATTTTCGTACCGTATTCGTCACTGCCGAACCCACAGAGGATTCCAGTAGGGTAGTTGTCATCGCCAAACCCACAGAGGATTACAGTACAGTAGTCGTCATCGCCGAACCCACATGGGATTCCAGTACGTTAGTCATCCTCGCCGAACCCGTGAAGGATTCTAGTACGATAGTCACTGCATTCACACCCAACCGTAGGGTCCGGCACTCGATTCCATGACTGTTCGCTCATCGAGCCAGGGGTTCGACACATCAACTGTCATGATGTCCAGAGTTTATGTGTCCCAAGGTTCTGTCTCGTCAAATGGAAGCCGACGCAACAGACAACACGTCAATCGGACGCCCATTCTAAGAGACATTGGCTTTTCGGTTCTAGGGTCCCGGTTAGAAATATGCTCGTTCCAAACCTGGACATTATCCAAAGTCGACCAAAAATCACATAGAGTATCGCAAAAGGACCGCTTCATCATGAGGGTTCTAGTGCCGTAGACGGCGTGTCGATCAGATGCGCGTTCTTGAATTTATTTCCGTTTTAGTGAAAACGGGCCCGGCCCGATAAGCCTAGTGGCCTGGCAGGTAGGATCAACCCAATTTTGGCTGCTCTAACCCAAAAGATGGTTCGAGAAAACCAGAGATTCACGCAGCCCGACCCGAGGGGCGCGGACTGGCCCGAAGGGGCGCGGACATGCCTGGCCCGGCAGGGCGCGGCCTGGCTGGCTCGCCAAGCGACTCGGCCTGAGGGGGAGAGCGGTCTGGGGGGGGCACGACCCCCCGGATGCCCGAAGCGGCGTCACCCAATGCCTCTGACCTCCCAAAACGGCCGACTGAAGCTCGCCGACCATCCTAGAAAAAGCGGCCTGCTCAGACCGGCCTCAATTTTTAAAGTGTGGTGCCCTCCTGGCACTGCAGTTCTTCTCAGCTCGGCCGGTTGCCTGCCGGCCGGTTCTCCCACCGAGCAACCAACGGAATGCGGGCCGTGGTTTTCCGAAGCACGACGCCCCTTGTGGATTCGCGGTTCTCCTTTGGCCCATCTGGCTATAGCCATCAGGTTCATTGCCGGCCAAGCGATTCGTGGTTATGGGCAGTGGTTCTTCTACACGCGGTCGATGCCCGACCGCTACTTCCGTTCATCGCCACCGCCTCTCATTGCCGCTGCCAAAGAATACAAGATCAATCAGAGGGTTTTCGGGCCGTGTTTGTTCGGCCCGTACCCTCTTCGTTAGGCAGTATCAAATGTCCAAAGGTAAAACATGATTTCAATGATCGATGAAGAAAAACTTTATTCATTTAAAATTGAAACAAACCCCTATCTCGCAATAGACATTGAACATCGTCAAGTCACGGAAGAGAAGCCCCACAGAGATCAGACATCTCGGATGAAGAACGTCAATTCAGTCAACGTCGGAGTTCGCCCAAAGAAGAAGCGTCGTTGGTGATTTTCCATTCTTCGCCGGAGTTATTCTTCGTCGAAATATGAATGGTGTTTTCTTATTTCTCCAGAGGATCCACAAAATATTTGTCCAGCCCAAATATTAAAATGAGGCTTTCCACTATTTTAATCAACTATCCAAGCCATGTCAAAATGATTCATATCCTCCCAAATATATAAATTAATTTTTGGTGTACAGAATAATTAATTCATTGAGTTTTCTAATTAATGACCATGTGGAAGGTGGAGTGTTCAGAAATTAAAGGGGGGAGTTGTCAAGAATTAAACAAGGGGTTTGAGGGGAGTTATGTGGAGATGAAAGGATGGGGCTCGTGTGTGCCCCACCTCACAAATATCCACACAAGGGAAGTTATGTGAGTGTGGGCCCCACCAATAACATCCCCATGAGATGAAATAAGCAACGCACAAAATAAGATTGTGTACCACACAATTTGATTTAATTTAAGATTAAATACCAAAAATTAACATTCAACCCACATAAAACACAACTGCAGTAAAGGTCCCCTTAAGTGAATACCGGCGTGGTGAGTTCATTGGTGTCCTCAGATATCGATTTCGAGCACTGCTTTAAAAGATAGAAAAACATGCAGGTGCGTTTACTGAACGTACCTGAACAAAATTTCAAAAATTGATTTCGGGCACATCGGGCCTCGGAATTAGGCGCCATAAAAAACAGCAAACTCGTGAAATTCCAAATTATTTATGACATTCTTTTCCTTAAAATTTCCAGGTCCTTACACATATATTTTTAATTTTTTTATATCATTGTTAATCTCATTCATTTCAGTTAATAATCCAATTCAATTTATTTAAATTAATTCATCAACATACCAAGAATGCATGTGGCTTAATTTTTTTAAATTTCATTTAATATAGAAATGACTAACTCAAATTCGTTGGGTGAAACAACAATTCATCATCCACACCTATACAAATAATTAGTAATAGTTAATATATATGTAATTCTAAAAAAAAATGTCGTCTAATCACCTTCCAAATATCATCATCAATTATGAAATAGAATATACCTTGAGTATTTGATTAAAAAATCAATCATGGATAATTATAAAAAATATTCATGACTCGGAAAGAAAATAGTATGAAATTATATATATCCTTTATATGACATTTTAATCTATGAGAGACATGTTTTTATCATTTGAGTAAGATCCTCTACACACATGAGAACTCAAAATTACTGTAGAAAATCCCTTCATTTAAATATAATTATATTTCATAATTTTCATTAATACTTCTCAATATCATACCATTATCTATATATCTAAGGTTATTTTTTACATTGTACCCACTCATTATTCATTTTTTTATAAGAATTACAATATCTTTAACCCCAATTGATTTTTCATCATCCCTTTATTGGTTTATGGATAAATACTCCATGATAACTATTCATTACACTATATAGTTTTCTTATACTAGTATTTGGTAAGTCAATTCATGCCAATAAAATTTAATATATATGTTAGATGGGAAAACACCAATCATCTTACTCACTATATTGCGAACTAAAAATATCATCAACATTGATAAAATTGATTAAAAATTTATACCCTAAACATATTTGGAAGATTTATTTGAGTGTAAAAAATACAAAAAATTAGTGAAAATAATATGTAAAACGAAATTAAAATGGGAATCTATTATTACTGAATTTAATCCCCATATATGGAGGCTGTGAGAAATTCTCTTTTAAACACACTAATACATTCTTCTTTCATATAATATATATTATCATTGATAATTAAAAAATAGATAAATCATTTAATACTGATATATCCTAAAAAAGGATAAAATATAATTTATATGTATATGTATAATGAAAAATTACAACGAATAACTTTATTCTTTACACATATATTGGTTTTGAAGACCTATAAAAAACAAAAATGATATTGTTTCATGAAATTAAATCCCCTTGAAAAAACATATTACAAATGATAATAAACATCATTATATATCTTATTTAAAGAAATGAAATCTCCGATACAGAATTGATGAAACTAGATTCATAGACGAGTGAAATAAATGATGTATTTTTTTTATTAGATATCAATTATTGTTTATTACATTATGTGGAAGTATACAACTAAAATCATTTATTGATAAAGAATTTAATGATTTATAATTGGAATATTTTTTATTGTCCTTATTGATATCACATATCAATCAAATGGTTCATTTAATGCATTTAATGCATTTAATGTAATTGTTATTACATTAAATGAAGAACTCATGTAATATTAAAACAAAGAGAAAAATTTTATTTCTATTTTATATTTATATGTATTCATTTATAATAACCTTACACATTGTGAGATTCAAGGATTATCAATATTTTTTTGTTGAAGAAACATGTAATGTCATGAAAATTAAATTTTTATTAAGTTGGAATGTTTATACATTCATTTTAATGTATGGAGAGGATTATATATAATGCTAAGTTATGGTGGCCAAATGAAATAGAGGAATTTATTTTAAAATTTTAAGGAATGTGTATTAATGGAATTGAATTTAAAATGATTCATTTTTAAAATTCATTTATGAATTTATGAATTGAATATTAATTTATATTAATTTTTTCAATATTTATAAACTTTTATTCCCTAAAATCATGAAATTATATTAATCCATTAATTATCATCTTATTAAAAACACCACTACTACTCCCCTATCTATTTCGATATTATTTCCAACTTAACATAAATTAAACCAAAAAATTTTATTCTTAAACTACCTAAAATTTATAATTTATCACTATCACTATATATTGGAATATATAATATAGTTTAATAGTGTTGACTTTTTCAATGAATGGAATTATTTAAAATATTGGAATATTCAATTGGGGTTCCCAATTCTTCATTATAGAGTTCATTATATCCTTAAAAAAATAATGCCTCATGTGAAAAATAAACATACGTAGACCATTGGATGTGACCCTCAAATTACAAAAATTAATGAAGATATTTTATAAATATAAATTATCATTAACATTCTAGATTAGAGTTGTAGAGAATGATCCCAAAATGTTAACTCTAGAAACTCATTTCATTGTCAATTTATTTAAGGTTTTACCCAATGTAATAATGTATAAAATATATTTCGTTTCTTTGAAATATTTGTAGTGTTCTATATATCATATTCTCTACATGAATATTTTTTTCATGTATTTATTACCTCGAGAAATGGAATTATAAAAAGGATAGACCATATATTCTCACCAAGGGTTAATATAAGAGATAACGATTGGAGTTTGAAATTGATTATAAGATAATATTATAGTCATAATTGAGATACACAAAAAGTTATAATCTACAAATAATATATCAAAAATGATGGATTAAAATAACATGACATAAAAATATGTTTGGTTTCTAGGAAACATGGAATAAATGAAAATTTTATGACACCCGTATGACTATAAATCATAACATAGCCGATTATGTATCAAAACATGATCCATATGGTGGATCGGCCTTCACTCACATATTTTGTTTTTTAGATCAGAAATTTATCACTTATTTACCAAATCAGATTACGAACTAAAATTGGTTACCCATTTTGGATTGAGTATAGATAATTGTTACACTATTCTATCCTGATAATCAATTCATTACCATCCAAAATGGAGTGATATATAGTGGACAACCAAAACATAAATTAAAAAAGTAGAAATTTTTCACATTGGAAGATATAAAAAATAACATTATTAAATCTATGATGTAATAATTGGACACCTATAAATATCTACTTAAAATCCCTCAAATTTTAGGGAATAATGTTTACATAGAATCAAAATGGATTCATTTCCACACATCATATAGAATCCATCGACAAAATTGTTATCATAAAAATTTAAATCAATTTTGAGAATAAAAACATTTTATAAATACATCTATAATATGAGCATAGTAAACGAAGATAAAATTTATCTCCTAATATTTTAAAAAATGTATACATGTGAAAACGTAATCATAAATACATCAATAATATGAACATTGTAATCCTATATAAAAATAATGGTTTTCTAATAACATCAGGTAATATTATAGGTAAATTCTATTAAGTTAATAAATTAATGTGTACAATATAAACTACATATATCGATAGGGTATATGGTTATGATTCTAGCAACCAAAATAAATAGATGTATAGATATTTTCTCTGATAACCCTTAAATGAATGTCCAATAAACAATTTTATTTATATTTTAATGGTATTGGATGAAATGGTGGTGTAGTAATACAAATATGGTAAAGATAAAGAATAGGTGTCCATAGAAAATAAATATTTCATTGTAATTTTAAAAACCATTAAAAAGGGTATATGTTTTATATAGGGGTAAAATTTACCTATTGGTTTATCATTCAGAAACAATCATGAATTGAAATTAATATTTGAAATGAATCTCATAAGTATTGATTATCATTTCAATCAAAATAATATCAATTTCACTCTTTTAAAATTTGAATCGCAATACATTAAAATTTTAAAATTATAAGGATCTACATTATACAAATTATATCTTAAAACAAAATAATTAGAAAATAGTTTTATCATTACTAATAAAAATAGTATACAATAGGAAATATTATTTAATGGGTGAATATTTAAGATAAAAATAGTTAACGGTGATATTATAATCCAAATATGCTCTCTATCAAATAATTATAAAAGACGAAACTATTTTTATAACTTATTTTATAATAGTATTAATATATTAAAATATATATAATTTTATCTTATATTAATTATATATATATATATATATATTATTTTATATTAACATATTTATCGCATCTAGAGACTATAGTATTGGTAATTTATTCATGTTTTATAGAAAAATTTTCATTATTCATCCATCATCCTAATACATTCATTTTGGTATCAATAAATTTTAAATAATTGAATTTTTCTAATTTATTGTGTTGTTTTAGTTTCATTCTATTAGTTTTTTCATTCATAATCCTGGAAGATGAAATTGACCATATGAAAACATTAGTAATTTTAATAACCATTAACCAAATATTCACTTAATTATTGAGATAAAAATTAATATGTCCATTCTATACTATAAAATATATAATTAATAAAATATTTATATGATATTATGTAATTAGTTGTTTTCATATTCATCCATGAAATAATATCATATAATTGAAAAATATATGGAAAAACATACCCAAAAATGAATATTCCATAATTAGGGGATGGTTATGTGGAAAATTAGTGGATATATCATTATTTCATTTTCATAATGATAACATTTATTGGATATTACAATTATAATTTAGTTTTATAAATATATACAAGATAGAAAAATAGATAAAAACATTTATATAGTAGGATTTTTTTACCTAAATGATAAATTTTTTATGAGGGTTATATTTATAAATATATTTTATTAATCATTTCATAAGAGTGATAACAAGAACATATTACTAGATCCATATAAAAAAATTAAGGAAATATTTATCCAATAAAAAATATTCTTATAAGTATCACTGAAAGGTAGTAATGAAAAAAATACATATGTCCATGGAGATGTTGGTACACACGAACTGATAGATGTTATTTTTATTTTCATTGAATATTAGTTTAGTGTAATATACTTATCCTCTAAAAACAATAAATAAATAAATATAAAAATTTTATGTGAAATAGCCCTTTTAATATTATATATTATGTGGTAGATGAAAATAGACACATTATATCATGGATACAGTAGTCTAAACTTACACATCATACATGTTTCTCAATTTCATAACAAAAAATAGAAAAGGTGGCTAATAATTGTACCTGTATTATAATATAATTTTATTGGAAAAAAGATATATATGTCATAATTTCAATGTGGTGTAATGTAAATCTATGATAAATAGGACCAAATAATGAAATAAAACATAGTTTAGACATGTTAGAATTTTATACCTTACATCCATGATTATATGTGTTAACATGTGTGTTGAACCATTATAGAATTTTTATTTGAGAATAAAATAATTTATCTAATTTGAATAATAGTGTTTAATAAATTGTTGTGAAGTGTTTTTGATGAAATATGGGGGGTTATGGTTTTAGTATATTTTAGATTAAAGGATACTATTTTATAAGTGAAATGGGATGAAAGTTTTGGTAATATCTACACCATTTTTATAGCCGGAAGATACTCCAATTTAATGTTTTTGATAGATGAAAAAATAAAGGAGATGTCAAAGGATGAGTTCATTTATATCCTCAACTATAACAACATGAACTTATATAAACCCAACATTCAAAAAAATTTAAATGAATATTCAATAAATAACAATATTATCCAAGCAATAATAGTTATGGTTTAGATTCTATAGAGATAAGTGTAACAACCTAGTTACATATAAAACATTTTATTTTCATTTTTTAATTAAATAGTAAAATTCAATATAAATATATAATGAAATAAGTTATATTTATAGAAATTAAGGTATTTATACATTTAGAATATTAATTTGACCATAGGAAAAAAAATATGGCCAATAGAATTTTATCCTAACCTGTAATACTAGATATTAAAATCATATATCATAAAAGTAAAAATATGATATATTCCTATCATTGAATAAGAAAATAAATGTTTTGAAAGTGGTAAATTATGTTTTTTGTATTTATATGAAACATATATGATTAATTATTTTTTATTATAATTATTAATATTTAAATGGAAATATATATTCTACAAAATGATAAAAATTAATATATTATTTCATTATGATTATAATATAATATTATTAGACAGTATTTAATTGTTAAAAGTGTTTAAAATTCAATTGATGTTTTAAAATTTGTATTTTTAGAATAAATTATGATTTTAATAAAAAAATTACCATATGTATTAAATTATCATTGATAAATGGCGTTCATTCCTGAGATATACACATCGAGAAATGGTTATGGTAAATTTTTGGGATATTTCTGAAATAACATAATTTTTGTGAATATTGAAGTATGTTAATTTTTGATATTTAAAAAATATAAGATAAATACACTATTCAATGATTCATTTCTAATGTAATAACCATAATCTAGAACATCTAATAATTAATTTAATATATTTACTTATATTACTCAATCTATTCATATTATTGAGCCAAAATAATAAACAAATGAGTATTATAACGAGAAAACACCCATCTCATACACTATAAATACCACCCCTCCCCACGTCTTCCTCTCACACATTAATTAATTGTATATTGTTTAATTTATACCAAATTACCATCCTAAGACTGTTCCACATTTTCAACACATTATTGTATCACCAAAATTCAAAAACTAGTTTCCTTATTTTGGTTCACAAGTAGGATAATTCTTGAAGGTAAAATCCTTTTTCATGTTATTATATTTTATATTCAATTATTATAAATTTAATATACTCTCATAACCTCTGATATTTCTTGTGGAATTAAAACTCTAGTATCTTATATTTAGGGTATCATAATCATGTTGATGGTAAATTTCATCATCAAACTTTTTCTCCTGGAATTCTTTTTTTGAAAAAGAGAAAATCATTTGTGATGTGTCGATACACCACCATTATAGAAAATACACTTTCACATTTTATTTTATCCTTCCAGGATGGTCATATTACCATTATAAGAGTTTGATATTATTTTATTATATGTATTATATTATTTTAAATATTTTGGAAAAAATATTAAAATTAAACATTGATTAAATTGAAAAAGGTTAATGATGATTATAAAAACCTCTACAAATATCAAATCCTTTTCATTAATGTATAATCTAATGATTCATCATCATATTAAATAATGATATATGGTATCATTTAAAATTATTTAGACATATTAACACCATTTAATACCACTTTTGGAGTTTTTCATCCATTCGTCAAGAAAAATCATAATAATCCAACCATGTACACCATGAAATAAATGCACCTAAAAAAATAAAAGTAACAAAAATTATTAATAAATGGGTGAAAACATGTTATAAAAATCTCATGAACCTAATTATAAATATGAATTAAATTAATTAAATTATTAATAATAGTTTTTAAATATTTAAACTGGATGATTTAACATGATTGAATTAAGACAAATCCAAGATAAGGGAATCCTGATCCCTATTTCAATTTATTGGTTAACTTCATAATTCCTTTATTGACATTTACTATGATTTTTTGTGAAATTAAATTTGATTATATTATTTTTTTATTGTGGTTATTTACAATTTATACACATATTACAATATTTTTATCAATTATTATCTTATATATGTGATTTTTTAAGTTAATTTATCTTCAGCAATTATATTTTAAATATCAATTTTTACACAATTTAAAAGGAATATTTTTTATGATGAATGTACTCCTATTTTATGATTATATTATAGTTCATTATAATTTTTTATGATTATGGGTTAGATTTATATCTCCCTCTAATTCATTGAGTTTTTTTATGCTAGGGATTGACAATATTGTTACTCCATGTTTGTCTGCGATTGTTACACAATAAGTTCGTCATTAGGGTTACATCATAAGGTAGTCATGATGGTTACATTGTATGGTATCTGTGATGGTTAATAATCAAATGATACCCGTGAGGATTAAAAATCATAATTATTTAATTCTCAAAGATACAATTAAAGATTTATTTATTTTTTCTGTGTTTTTTGGAAATCTGTTTTTTTTTACAATGTATATGATACTTAATGGGAGAGAAGTTTTTATTGTGAAAATGAAATCAGATATTTATAAATATTCATGGGCTAGTCATTTCATTCATTCTTTTTTTTCACTATGGTGAGAGTTTCTGCCTCGCTAATGTTTTAATGAAATTTCACAGGATTTAATGATAGGTAAGATAAATGATGAATCCAAGATGAATTTTGTAATGGTTATTAATTAAAAGATTTTATATTTTGTTAAACACTTTTGTATTATGGATGAAATGGATACAATTTTTGTAGTAAACACATTGTATTATTGCGGTTCGATCTGTATGAATTATTTTTGAAATTCATTGAAACTAAAATATAATATTTTCTTTAGGAAGGTAAGAAAGTGAATTCCAAAATATTTTATTAGATTATGTAATGTTTAAGGTCTCCAACTTGTAGTTGCTATAAAATGATGGGTAATATAACATTGGGGATTATGGTGATTCTAATATAACAATATAAATTATTTTAAATAGAATAATGTTGTATAAATGACATAAAATATAACGATTAAATTGTTCAATCATTTATGATAAGTCAATTAAATATGGTTTCACACTCCAAAAAACATGGATGTTTATATAGGAATGCACATAGAGTATAACATATTTCTAAATTTGAAACATTGAATCATGGAAATTATATCTGAATGGATTTTGATAGTGATAAATTTCATAATATGGATATAAATAGTGGGGGAGTCCATGAAAGTGTGAAACCATATCTACCAAAAGGGAACATGATGATAATGGAACATTTTATGAGGAAACAACATACTATATTAAATAGATCTTCTTAACATAGGGTCACCTAAAAGATAGAGTAAATCCATAGAAAATATATTTTATTTTTCGGCGTTTGTAGTTAAAAAATGTTTTTTATTCAATTTATCTTTCTGTTGGTGAATCTAACAAATGGTGATCAATAGTAAAAAAATATCAGGGATAGTGTGGGTATTTATAAATAGGAATTTGAATATTTTAAAAACATATTCCGAGTAATATATATTACAAAGGATGTTGTAGATAGGATGTAAATTAATTTTCTTAAATTGAAACAAAAGGAGGACTATTGAATTTCCATGCATGACGAAAATTTCACTCTTTTGGAAATGTATTCTCCAAATCATAATATACATCTGGATAGTAAATTCAATTGTTTTTACATAGGATTTATGCCATGATATCGAAGGGAATTAGACTCCTATGAATTCAAAATATTGAAGAAACATTTATTATATGCTGAGAGGGTATAAATGGAATTTTCTGATGATTAGATGTACATTGAAAATAAAGAGAAGGAGATGTAAAAATTTCAAGTTGTGTGTATGAGTTAATCAATGTAATCATAATGTACGAAATTCCAATTTCCAGTTTGTAAAATGTTTGATAATAACCAATGGGGAATTCCTCAAAACACTGGTATGTGTTTTTTATATAGTATGTTAATACATATGTTTGGATATTTAAATGAAAATTATATTTTGATTAATTTTTAAAAGTATACAATATTGTATTTTAAATGTGCTGAGTTGGGATATTAGAAAAATACCTCCACAAATAATGATTAAAATGATTGAATGAGGCTAGATTAAAAATAGAATGGTGTAGTTTTATCCTATATGACTGCGTCAAGTGATGTTGGGATATCTAATGATGTGGTATTACTTACATTGTTTTTTACTAATATTTTTCTAATTACATGTTTTATATAGAGTCTACACATTCCTTTATTTATGATAAATAATATGGTAAACAATAAATTTCACCTCATGAATTGAGACAAAAATTTATGGATAAAAATACTAGGGAAAATATTATAAAAAAAGATTTTGAAAAATCATCATATTTGTGTCAGTTGATGGACATTACCTACATACCATGTCGTTAACTTATTAATGAATTATGTTATTATATGTATAAAATGTCATTATTTTTATCATGTTATGACTGATTTTATAACTGTTAAAGTAATTTTTAGAAATTTTTTAAATTTTATATACAAGAATTAACCTATACAATTCATTAAAATTAGGAAAATGATAAATTTATAAATGATAGAAATGAATTTAATATTCCAAAAATTGTTTAAAACAAGTTAACTATTCTGATTAATATTTTCGGAGTGGTAAATGAATACCCATATGTTTGTTAGTGATGTGTTTCCTAGTGTTATACTTGATAAGGAGGTTGAATTTACCATTGAATTGGTTCTTTATTACAATAAAATTCAACACCCTATAAAATAAAAGGTCAAGTTAACAATGTTGATCGAAATCTAGTTACATGAGATTCATGATTAAGGTTTCATTCCTTATATCACTTTACCATATGGTGATCCTATTATTTTTATTAAAAATAATGATGGATCCATGAGACACTACATAGATTATAGTGATTTGAATAACATTACAATTCAAAATAAGTATCCTTTACTTAATATCGATGAATTTTTTGATTATTTCTAGGTGTCAAAGTATTATTCAAATATGGAAATGAGATACAGGTGCCATCAGATAAAGTCGAATGAGGATGAAATCTAGAAAAAAGATATTTATACTAGATATGGGAATTATTAGTATGTTATTTTGACCTCTGGGTTGACAAATTCCCCTTCTATATTCATGAAAATTATTAATAAAATATTTGGAGAATTTTTGGTTATGAATGTTATTTTTTATTTAAGATATTTTTTTATATTACAAAAATTATAAGTATTATGAAAATCATTTTATGATTTTCTTCCAAAAAATAAATGAAAAGAAGTCATATATAAAATTTTGATATTTTAATTTTTTGTGGGAAAATATTGTTTCTCTTTGGAACATTTTATATATGGATGAAATGATAGTTGATCCCACCAAAACAGATATTGATTAATGACCATGACTTACTAATGATATAGATATTCGTAGTGTTATTGTATAAGAATGATATTACTAGAGGTTCATTAAAATCATTTCACTATTTTATATCCCTCTACATATGTTAATATGAAAAGAGTGTATTTTTTGGATAGATGAATGTGATATTTTTTCAAGACCTGATGAAGATATAGGTGAATTCTCTTATATTGGGCCTGCATTCCAGAATGATGGAAATTAGATTATACCATAATGAGTAATTTAAGGTAATTGTTTGTTTTATAACTCATAATGATCATGTAATTTCATATTCACCACGAAATTTTATACCTCAAGAATTAAATTGTTCCACAACTAATTTATAATTAGTAGTTATTGTCTTCACTTTCAAAATTTGGAGGCATCATTTATAGAGATCCAAATGTGATATATATAATGACCATATAATTATATTGTATATTTTTACATAGAAGTAATTAAGCATGATATAGAAAATATATCTTGAATGAATAATTAAATATACATGCATTATTAATTACCATTAAGAAAAATAAAATAAATCAGTGGATACATTGAGTCAAAAAAAATCCATCATTAATTTTGTGACATTTTTAACAATAACCCTTTATTAATGAATGGATAAATTTTTTCATGGATGTTGTTGGTGTAATATATTCCTTTATTTTGATTCTTTTTTCAATGCATTCATCTCTATAAGACTGAATAAAACAGGCACATAACAAAGATGTGCAGTTATAAAAATGAAAGAATTTTTTGAAAAGGGTATGTTTATTGAATTTAATGTTGATAAAGACTGAGTTTTATGATTTTTGGAAAGGATTTCCTAAGACTGAATAAAACAGGCACATAACAATGATGCTTCTAAATTTTTATGTTTTATTGTTGAAATATTAAAACATAACTATAGACATCATGGTCAGACTATAAAATATTTCTTGAGGTAATAATGGGATTTGGGTAATTGATGACTAGCCAAATAAATCTACACATTTCATTAAAATTTTAGATATTATTCCTTTGAATCATCATTATATAGTGTACCTCATATATATTTTCTTGTTATGTAGAGTTCCTCTATCCATTTTATCTAATTTAGATCCTAATATAATTTATATCATTTGGAAAGGCCTTTATAAAACATTATAAACTGAGTAAAATTTCAGCACAACTTTTCATTCCCAATGTGATAGAAAAACACAGAAAACAATTCATACCTTAAAGTAAATCCTTCAAATATGCTAAATGGATTTCTAGGGAAGGTGGAAACAAATAATTTCTTTATTTGAAATTTCGTATAAAAATATTTTTTATTCTAGTTTAAAGATTGATCTTTTTAAAAGAATTATATTTAATTCGGTACTAAAATCCATCATATTGGGATAAACCCATGGAATGGATGTTTATGGGTGAAATATTTGTAAAGGTGGTGGCTGAGAAACTAAATATGAATCAACAACACATAATCAGAACTCAGGGTATGACGTAAATTTTTAAAAATAGTCAGAGGAGAGACTTTCCGTTTAATGTAGGTGATCATGTAATTCATATAATTTCATTATAAAAGTATTATTCATTTTTGATGGAACATAAAGATAAGTATATAGTTCATTGGACTTATGAAATAGTAGAATGAATTGGTCCAGACTCCTACTGAGTAACAATTCCTTAGAGTTTATCATAGTCACACAATGTTTTTAATGTTTTAATTTTTAGAAATTGTATTCTACATTCTTCTCATGTTTTTATAATAGAAGTAGTTCAGGTTGAAGGTAACCCTTCTTATGAAGAGAAATAAGATCAAATTCTTCATATTTTAGATAACATATTCCGTAATAATAAAATTCACTAGGTTATGGTTTTTTGGAGAAACTACATGGCTAAAAAAGAAACAAGGGAATCAAAAAATGATATGAGGGAATGTTCGACTCACTTGATTAATAGGATAATATAAAATGTAGGGACACAATTAACAAATTGCATGTAGAATGTTACATCCAAGTTATTTATAAATTAATTTATTTTTATTCTATAATTAAATTCTCAACTTGATTATAAACGTATAATTAAATAAATGGAATTTATATAAATTAATGAATTTATACTAATGGAATATTAACTTGACATGAGGAGTAGTAATATGTCTAATAAAATAGTAACCAATCCAATGAAATTATAAATAAAAATCTTGTATTTTATATATGAAAATATGATATATATTAACATCATGGAATAGGTAAATAAATGTTTTAAATGTAATAATTTATGTTTTGGTATTTTTGTGAATGTGAAATATTAATTTATAATTCAAATAAATATTAATGAATTAAAGAAAATATATTTTTAGAATATATATTTGTAAATTAAAATTTTATTTTATATTGACTATAAGATAAATGAATGAGACCTTAATTAATTTTTCAATTTTTTTAAAAAATCAGTTGTAGTTTTAAAATTTTTATTTTTAGAATAAATAATTTTTTTAATTAAAAATTAAATTTCATATATTTTTAAATAAAATTTTAAAAAAAATTATTTCACATTTGAATTATACAAATTGAAAATGTTTAGTGTTATGTTTTGGGATTTTTCTCAAATAGTTGAATTTCTGGTGAATAGTCAAACACATTAATTTTTGAAATTTATACATTAGAAGATAAATATGCTATTTCGTGAGTCATCATTGATATAAGAACCATAATCTCTAAATTTACATCTCTATTTTAATATATTTAGGGATAATTATCTTACTATTCATAGTCTTGAGCCATAAGAATTATCTAAATAATTTAATAAGTAGAAAACACTGATCCCCTCCACAATAAATACCACCTCTCACCTCTTATAGATCTCACATATCGATGAAATGTATAATAATGAATTTCATCCCAATTACCTTCCAAACCATATTTACCATATCCAATTCCAAATAGTCTAATCAAACAGCCAAAAGCAAGGAAATTAAGAAGGTTCTCGAGGGGAACAATTTAATAGATGGAATATTCTTTCATTTTCATATTTTTCATTTTAATTAATTTTTTTTCATATACTCTCATTAACTCCATGTATCCTAGAATCATATATAAATAGATATTTTATCATGTTTTTGAAAAATATCATCATCAATTTTCTTGTCATCAACCTTTAATTATAGAAATGAGAACATATTTTATGATGTGTCTATTTACCTAATAATTTTAGATACACATTCATTTTTTCATTTGCACCTTAAAAGATTGTCATTAAACCATTTTTATGGTTAAATCATATTTTATTATTCATATTATATTCTATTTAATTTTCTATACCTAATATATAAACATAATATTGAATAAAATGATATCAGTTCGTGATGTTTTTCAAAACTACAAAAATAAATTAAATCATATTGATTAGTGTAAAATATATTCATTCTTCATCATATTAGAAAAAAATTAATTATTTTATCATTTAAAATTCGGGAGATATATAAAAAACATTTAATTCCACTTCATGAGTTTTTATTATATTCTATAAGAGAACTCATAATGAAACAACCATGGAATCCATGAAGTAAATGCACCAATAACAATGAAAATATTAAATTGTTATTAATAAATGTGTAGAAAGATGTTATAAATATATTATATAAGTAATTATAAATGCCAATATGGTTCTATAATATATTAATAACACTCTATAAATAATTAAACAATATTTTTTAACACATTTTAAGTATGAATAATCTGATGTAATGGAATTCTAAACCTAATTTCCATTATTTGGGTTAACCTTATTATTTATTGATTATGTGGTACTAAAAATATTTGGGAAAATTATTTTGATTATATAATGTTTATATATTATTATTTATAGATTATTAACTTAGAAAATATCATTATCAATTCTTATAGTAAATATATGATATGTATAGTGATCGTTTTCCTCAAAAATCCTCTTTTATATTTTTATATTTACGTATTTCAAAACAAATGTTTTTTGTTGAAACTATTTATGTATCATGATTTTATTATGGTTCATGGGATTATTTTTTGATAATGTTTATGATCTATATCTCCCTATAAATCATTGATAATTATTATATTGGTGGTAATCATTATAGTTACTCCTAGTGTGACTTTGATAGTTATATCATCTTGTGACCATGAGGATGACATCATAATGTATCCATGAGGTTTATTTTTAAATTTATCCATGAGGGCTAATAATTTTATGGTAGTAAAAGGGTTAAAAATAATATGTTTGTAATACCCCAATATACCATTATTGATTTTTTTTAATTTCTATGTTTAATGGAAATTTATTATTTTAAAATAGTAAGTATTTGATACATGATGGTTGAGAGGTTTGTCTTTGTGAAAATGATTTAATATGTGTATAATTATTTATTGAATAAAATTTTATTTAATTATTTATTTCTCATTAGTGAGATTTTGTACTCATCCCATGATTTATAGTGTTTTTTCAAAGGGTTTATATATGTGTAATAGAAAAAAATAAGTGAATCTAAATGTTGTGATGACTATTCCTAACAATATTTCATTTTTAATTAAAATCATTTTTATTAAGAAATAAATGTATAAAATTAATTTGTAAAAAAATTGTATCAAAGTTGGTTGATATGTTTGAATTATGTCCTAATTATCTAAAAATATAAAATGAAATGTTCTTTGGGAATGTTAGAAAGTGAATTCTAAAACAATTTACTAAATTATATGATGTTTAAGTCTGAGTCCTTATAAAACATATACTATACTATTATTTTTTAAAATATATTTGACATATCGCAATTTTTTATTCTTTCATTGTAATCGTTTAGGGATATCATACTTATACATTTCTTTGTAACATGGGGATAAAAACATAATAAAGGGTGAGCTTAGATGCTTTGTTAGGATAAACATAAGAGTTATCAATACATGATAATATTAAGGAATATTATAATAACAAGGGTATGTGATATTGACCATGACTTAATATGTTCATACCCAACCTATATTAGATCAAAAACATTTGTCAGGGAACAAAAAACTATCATTTCAAAAGACACAATCCATAAGATTAAGAAATCATCATAAGTCAATCCTGACCAATAATCACATGTCCTAAAATTATGGAATCAAAATAAATATATAAAAAGCTTCCATGTTATATTTTTATCTTATAAGAACATCAAAATAGTGAATTCGGACACACATGTTTTCTATATTGGGTCAGGAGGAACCTGAGTTTTTAACTGGATGAGGACACACATATTAACTATTGTGGATTTTGAATCACCTATTACCCATAGTGCATCAAGACCATTGATTTTCCCATTATTATCTCTAGATATATTGTGAATTACCCAATTTATGTTATAGAGAAATAGGTACCACCCTATGATAGATTAAATAATATATATGTGTTCTGCATGATCATAAATCCTCCATCGTAGTAGAAACAATAAAACATATATGGGATTCATAAACATTTTATCAGAACATAACTCATTGAAATAAAATATGATTCATAAACATTTTCTCAGAACATAACTCATGTATAAGTATGTTATACATGGATCATATCTTTAGTAAATTACAAATAATATCAAATAATGTTATCATATATGGAATATTATTCTGGAAAATTTTATGGGAAAATTCTAAATTAATATAACAGTTCCATTATAAAATTATTTTTCACTATAAAAAATATTTAGTTATAAATGAAAATAAAATTTTAAAATAATCTATTACAATTTTGAAGTATTCTGAAAATCATTGAGTTAATATGCTGACAATAGAAACATGTAATGTTTTATATATTAAAAATAATTCAATCAAAATATTTTTCTGAAAAGGCCCAAAGTTCCCCTATAAAATTATTCCAAAAATATTCAGTTAGTATATATTAAAACACGGGTAAAAATAAATTTAAATTAAAACTATTATGAAAAAATATATATAGTAAATTTTCTATAATATATTTTCATTGAATTGAAATATTATTCAAATAATACATGATCATAAACAGTCCTAAATAAAAATGAGATTGAGAAATAAACCTTTACCTCAGGTCTGTACATTCAACATTCACATTCAATGAACATATATAATGATTATATATATTTTTAAAATTTATTAAATTGTAATATATTTATCATACTAATGACGATTTATCTATATGATTTTATAACCTATTTATTAATAATTCATCATTAAAATCACTATTTTCTATGATAACATATTTCATTTTTTATAAATATTTTTGATTACTATTACGAATAATTTTAATTTGATAATGGATTAATAATTTAAAAAAATTTATTCATAGTATAAAAATATATATATTAACTAAATAAATATTTACAATATTTTATAAAATGTTGAGATTGAAAAAAATACTCATTTCATGGAGATGGTGGACCATATGTATTCATGAAATCTACATTCATTTTTTAACAAACTAATTAAAATAATTTTATGTATTAATAATAATTTATAGAATAATTATTATGCAATTTAAATCTTATATATAAATAATAATGATTTGTAATACGATCTATGTTAAAAATAAAAGAAAAATTAATCATAATGTATCATCGATATTGTTGTCCAAATGTAAGGATGAGTGGTGTTATCATTTAGAAAATATCATATGATAATAAGGTAGCCTTGATATTATCACTAACTATTAATAATAATCATATATTTATCATATTTAAAATTTTATCACATCAAAATTCTCATCCCTATATGATTGTGATAAATTATGAATTGTATCTCTACATGGTGGCGATAAACTGTATATAAACATGACTGATACATTCTCTTCTTGTTCAATAATAAATGGGTTATATAATAAAGATTTCATAATAAAAAATTTGTTAAATTTTTATAATGGAGTTATAATATTATGAAAACTATCATTGATTTTGATGATGCAAATACAATTAGAAAATGAAATTGATATGTTAGAGTGATTACCTCCTCATAATAAGGAATCCATTAGATATACTAAAAACGATATTAGTTTAATCTTTTTTGAAACCCATAACTACTAGAATGTGAAGATTAAATTTTATAAGATAATAGGTATGATTTTTATTGAGATATAATGGTCAAATATTTGTAAATAAATGAGGTATTAACAGGAATTTTATAATTTAAGTGATATGAACTCTCAGATTTTTTAGGATATTAAATTATAATAAAATCAATCTCAATAATATTTCTTTTAATATTACATGGACTCAAATATAAGGTGGTGTATAGTTATAATACCATAAAAATATATATTTTTTAATAGTTTTCATTAATTATAAAAATTATAATTTTGATGAACCTATAGTAAACCGATTTTATTTTTTACTAAGATAATAAATTTCTCAATATTAATAGCTTTTAATTTTTAACTTATATGTTGTTAATTTAACCATAAATGAAACATATATAAAATTTTAGACCACATATTTTTCACTTTTTATTTTTAAATTTTTATTTATTTTTATAGAAATTATTTAAATATTATTTTTATCTTATATCATTTTTGTATATTTTAAAATTATTCATTATATTGATTTTAAAAACATGAATAAAAAATAAAATTATTGAAAAACTATTTTATCTAATTCAAAATATGTATTAGGATTCTTTATAATTTTTTTTTCATATGATATATAATATATTATGTTGCATTTAATACTTTTAATATCATTTATTATATATTTCATTAATTGAATAATTAGTGTGTTCAATTTGTGTAATCATATAATGTAATTATTACAACAACAAAAATTATATTAAAATAAAAGGATGTAAATTTTTCTTTTATATTTCAAAATAATGCTTCTATTTGAACACAACCCCAATAAAACACCAAATTTAAAATATTTCACTTAAAAAAACAAGAGTGTGACGTGTTTGACTTTTCATTAAATAAAATATTATAATGGCCATAATCTCATACAGGTTTCCCCAAAAGTCATAATCTATAAACCTATATGATTATAGTAGATATACACCGATACTATATTATTTTGCAATGTTTTGGGGTCATTATTAGTATGAATTGTTTTATATTTAACCAAAATTACCATATTAACCCTTTACCGTTGTAACAAAATTAACCACAATAACTATTTATATTGACCACATATAAAAGTGTTAAAATTATAAATTTTAAGAAATATTATTCCTGAATATATAATGAATTTTTCAATATTTATAAAAAATAAGAATATAAAAAATGTAAACCGAGGAAACAAAAAAAATATAAAATTTTTCATACAAATGAATTTATTATAAAAATGTTTTCAACTTAAACTAGAAAAGAAAATTTATAAAAATGAAATAAATCATATTATTTGGAATATAATATAAAATAATCAAATTCCAAACTATTTTAAAATACATTTTTAATTTTAATTATTTTTAAATAAAAGTACAACATATAATAAAAAATTGTATTTTATACTCTTTCTAGAACATTTATCCTTTTTGAAGAAAACAAAAAATTTCAAAAAAAATTATGTCAATCTGATGATTAGAAAATAAATTTAACTTTTTCAAATAGTTTTTATAAATTTTTCATAATTGAATGTTAATTATTTTCTTCTTAAAAATAAATAAATATCATATTTTGAATAAAATAATTTATTACGAATGAAATGAATTTAAATAAAATTGTGTGTTTATTTCTTAATAATTAATAAATAAAATTATATTGAATATATATTGAAAATATATTCCATAATAAACTTATTACCCTTTATACCCACTGATTCAATATCTAGGATATAATAACCATGTATAAATATTACTTTTTTATATGTATATCATGGTATATAAAAACTCGATATTCTGTTTTGTGAAATCTATCAATGGATTAATAAATTTAAAAGATAGTTATTTCATAAAAATATTTTGGTGGTACATTCTACCCCCATTAAAATGATTTTCTTCATCAAAATGTTTCACTGAGATATTAATGGATCTTGTTACCACTTCTTTATTATTTCCTCAACATCCCACAAAACTTCATTAAATTGGCGGGTTCTCCATAAATCAATAACCATGGTAGTGTTGTTATTTTGTAGAACACTATATATATTATCTATAGACAATTATAATTTTGTCATATGATAATTGTCTTTCTCTATCAATATCACCTTATTTTTTACTACATGTTTAGGATTAGGTATGTCCTTCCGAACGATACTGAAATGGAATAAATTACAAACATGATTTATAATTAGTGTAAGAACTAATCGATATGAAAATATCCCAATAGGATGAGAAATTTAGAAAAAGAATAATATACCAAAGGATTCACAATCCCTTATTTCACCCATTAGATATTCGTAGAAAGACCTTCTCACCAATATCAAGTTGTAGAGTGTATCGATTATTATCAAGGTAACATTTATATAAACATTATTTTGTTCTCCACTTTTATTGAATATATATAAACATAACTATAATTACATATGATTAATCAATTGCCAATATCATTATTTTGAAAAGTTATTTCTATTATGTTGGATTTATATAATTATTTATATAAAGGGTGTTATAAGGATCCCTCAAAATAATTTAGGGGAATGCTATTTTTGTACTAAAATTAAACAGTTATACAGTGTTCATTATATCCCATTTTTAAATCAATATAATAATACACAATAATATCCTATATGGTAATATTTTTATTTTATATTTTTCGTTAATGTAGACATGGTATTCAATGATAGAAATCATCCTCTTTATCATGACCTTGTTGAATTCCTCAACAAAAATTTGAGGTAAACATTAGATCCCAATAATATAAAATTGAATTTATCACTCCTTGAAACCTTATAGAATCCATAATTTATATTATTGAGTGAGGATATATGATGAAAACTTCATTAATTAAAACTATGTATGCTAAATACTAACTACAATTGATAATTATTTTGATAATAGGGATACGATAAATCATGATCATTACAAGTACGTTTAATAAGATGTTTACAATGTCTATTTTATTTTATCCTTATAATTTTTTTACTAAGAAACATATTAAATGAAATGATTTAATTTCCATAAATTTCAATAAAAGATTCATTAATAATGATAAACTCAAATAATTTGAAATATAAAATTGGTATTCAATGACATTGACCTTATGATCAACCTTAAACTCTTAATCGCATTATGGTATCCAGAACATTCAAGATAATAAAAAATAGATACATATACACATTCAAATATAAATTTACCCTTTTATATTTATATACGATCTTCTATATAAAAACAATTTCTTTGGAAGATTGTGTATATCCTTTTACTCATAGAATCTCAAATTAATATAGAATTCTTGTATGTGCAGATAATAGCATGAAAACTAAATGGTGGTATATAATAATTTTATAGGGCTCATTCATACAAAAGAAAACCAGAAATTTTCAACTAAGAATGGGAAGATATGTGTACCCTATTTATCAATAATAACATTATACATTGTGATTTCAATCTATTTCACATTTTCCTTTATGTTTATAGGTTATTTTATCTTATTATCCACAATAGCTGTTATAGTTGATAATTGAATCTCATAATTATCAAACTAAATTCACATAGACTAATATAGTGTGGGTTGCTCATTAGTATGAATCAATTTCTCCATAGTTATGTTAATTAGACCAGTAATCACACTCCAAAATTAGTATTCTTTATAACTTGATTTATATATTTAATGAACCTCAAAATTATATTATAGAAATTAACATGATGCTTCTACCAAAATTTCTGACAAGCAAATGGATGGAATATCATTCCACCAATGAGTTTTCATATGAATCAGCCTTCGTAATATTATTAAAATCATAAAAAATTTGGGAATATCACATTATAGTTTCTACCTTATGTGAACATAAAATTACATAAAAATTAATATTAAAGTATATTATTGAAAAGGAATTTTGTAGACATTGTTTCATTCCACTAGTGAGTTGTTAAAATTTTATTCCATGGATGATGAATTACCTTGAAGTATACCATTCAATTCTTGTAAATGTAATTTTATAGGTACAAATAAATTCATTATCCATTTTTTTATGCTAATGTAACTCTTTCTCTATCTCCATACAAAGAATATGAGGAAGTTAATTTTTTAAAAATTATTTCTTTATCATATACTAATAAATTGAATCAGTTTCTCCCTATTACATTAAATTATTATTAATATTATACTATTTTAAATCATTTCCTTCCTACTGATAAATAGAAAAGAATAATTATTCATATCTTGATAATTTATGAAACTAAAATATTTTCTCAATTTTTTAGATTTGTCTCTCTTACATTAGTGGATAAGAAGACCCTAAAAAAGAATGTAGATATTATTTCCTGGATGATTAAATAGAATTATATTACCCCTTTTCTTATTTAGAATTTCAACATGATTCATTTATTTGAAATGTGTGTGATTATAGGAAAGTTGTTTTTCATTCAGGATTCGATAATGATTGGTTCCTCAAGAGGGAAATCAATAAATTTTCCATTGTACTAAGCATTAACATGGTTCCTTAAATTTCGGTCCATTGAAAAAATTCATAAACCATAGTATGAGAAACACTAATCATAGTGGGAGACCTCATTATTTTGAAAAATTATTTATATAATATATAAATCATGACCACTACTTATTTGAAACATTCGGTTTAACTCTATATATTCTTGAATGTTTCCAAAACAATAAGATTTTATAATATACATAGAACTATAACAGAGGTTATAATAAGAGTTTCATGAAACTTTTTTTAAATTACTGAATAAAAAAACTCTAATTACAACTATAATAGCCTGAACATGTTATACACAAGTACCAGATGTATTTAGATGATTAATATATACAAAATAATATGATTTAGACTAGAACTATAATGAACTATAGTCTTTATTTAGTAGATATAAAATTTTCTTATTATGAAATGATCCTAAATCCCACCTATATATATTATCACAAAGAACTCAACTTGGTAATAACCAACCCAAACATTTATTTATATCCCAATGATTGAAACATAAGAAATGATGATATCTGATTCCTAAAATGGCTAAACATTAAAATATCAATTAATGATCATATGAAGGAAAATGATGATAATAATATTATGTTATTATGAATAAAATGTAATATGTTAATAAAATAATAGTCATAGATCATATACATGATCCATGTTATAAAAAATATCATTTTATAAAACACTATACATGAGAGTAATAATTCATCGTATATTAGCAATGAAACATAAAAACATGTCATTAAATATTTGCACAATAATATATATATATATATAGGAACCCATTATAAATTTCATATTTAACTACCAATAATAGTAAAATAGTTTATTATGACACACATATATCCTATATTGGATCAAGACAACCCTATTTCCCACAGTGGATCAGGATGAACATGTTTCCCATTATGGATCAGAATGCACTTTTTTCGCATAGATGATCAAGCCCTTTAACTGTCTTACTATTTTTATCTCATGGAATATAATGAAATATCCAATTAATTGGATATATATATTGTTGGAACACCTCATATAATGAAAATAATTTATATGTGTTTCCCAATATCATAACTAAATCATTATAATAGATCCTATGAAAATAATATTTTTTCATAAACATATCATCAAAACATTACTAATGTAAATGAAATCTGTTTTACAATCCCCATTCCATAAATACTATCACATATAGAGAAATCATAACGATAGTATCCTTATATCCTATCACCTATAATTATTAAATAAAAACAAAAAAAATATTACCTAAAGTGGAAAAATATTTTAAATGATTACACGTAATATTTCTTGAGGATAATTATATTTACATTTTAAAATCACTTTAATTTTTAAATGATATGCTATTATAGATGAAAAAAATTTCATTGAGAAATGAAATATGGTGTTTTAAATAAATTATGAAATGACATTATTGTCATGAGGATGGAATAATCATCCTATGATGTATAATTTAAAACACATTCATTTCAAAATTTTATCACATGAATCATAAAGAACCATGAAAAAAATCCAATTAAAAAACTTTACAAAAAATTGATACATGAATATAAGTTAGTTTAAAAATCGTATATTTGAATTGTGATGATTTTTTGAGAACATTTAAATATAATATTATCTTTGAAGAAAAATATTCTCCAATGGAGACACAATCATTAAAAATTATTAATAATATTTAGATTTTTAAATAAACACTTACATCAAGTCTTACCCTTCCATGAGAATGATGAAATAATATTTTATAAAATATATTTATTTATTATAAATTTATTATATAAAAATATATCTATCATTACATTTATGATTAATTTACATAATTTTATTTTCAATTTCATAAAAATGATTAATTGAAATCACTTTTTGAGGAGATATCTACTTTCGTTTCCCACAAATATTTGGTTTTACAATTCATATCCCATATATATTGATCATGGTATAATCATTTCCATATTTTTAATAATGTTACAAAAAATATATATTCATTATATATGTATATATATATAATAATTCATAACAAGTAGATAAATAAAAATTAATTACACGATTATTGGAGACGGTATGCCATAAGAATGAATGAATGTTGTTTTAATTTTAAAATTATTGAATAGAATAAAGGTAAATAGTAATAAAACATAAAATAATCAATATAATAAAATATATATAATTTATATTCAACCAATTCATCCTTATTACCAACCATGTTATATATAAATGAAAAATGATTTATTTCGTGTCAAGGAGATGGTAGTCCACACGTATGCACGTGTGGCATTATCATTTCCTGTAAGAATGGATGATAAGAATTTAAAAATAATATTTTCAATACAGAAGTATAGTAATGATAAAAATAATATGTTTTTAATAATTTACTCTTCACAATTACCTTCCATAAAATATGGCAATGAAAAATGAATTTTACAGCTATGTGGAGACGGTAATCCATATGCACGCATTATATATAATTTGACAAATTATTTAATGGAGAATAGTATATATAATTTGTATTTTCATAATTATAATTATAAAATATATGAATTTTCATTGTAAAAAGGTTATTATTTTATGATAATCATTATATATTTATATGAGGTAAAGAAGGGCTAAAATAGAATGTGGCCAATTAGAGAGATTTCTTCTTCCTAATGAAGACTGAATTTGATCTCTAGTAGAGGGCCCTAATGTTGAGGTTTAATGGAAAAACCATTAATATTAATCTAATATTTTAGAACACAATTTTATACATTATGGTTATGATATGAGGCTCAAAATGATGTATATAAGTGAGGGAGGTTGTTTCATTTTATTATTAATGTGAGGGTAACTCTTGTAATTGTTATTAAATTTTAATTATAATAAATTAAATATCAATCGCAATAGAATTAAATTGACAATTGATTATATGATATTATGATAATGGGTTTTAATTAAATCATAAAACATATTTCATACTGTTTTTATGAAATTTTAAATAGTTTCATTATGAAAAATCCTTTTTAAAATAATTTCATTTTAACTATGGAAACAAAAAATTAAATATGAAAAGGTTTTAATTTTAATTTTTGTTGTTAAAATAGGAAAATAAATAGAAAAATAATTATATTTTAAACTATATAATAACCAACATTTTATTTTTAGATAATTGTTTTGATTTTTATATATTTTAATACTAAATTATTTTTGTAAAATTTTATTTTCTAAATTTTGAAACTAATCATTACATTGACCTTCAAAAAACCATGAAATCAAGTAAAATATGAATAAAATATTTAATTTATTCATTAATATCTCATGGAAAAATTTACAATTCAAGTATCAAATTAAATATCTCATATTATGTTTCATTTAATAATTTTAATATCATTAATTTTATTTTTCCATTAATTGAATAACCACTTCACCAGCCTTATATATTCAATTAAGATAATTATACATTCACATAAAATTAAAAATAAATTACCATGATATATATAAATATTTTATATTTTAATATACTAATTATATTCATACTTATTCATGGGATCTTATCATATTACAAAAAATTACAATTTAAAAAAAAAGAGTGTTACATGTTTTAATTTTCATTAAATAAATTATAATAAATGTCATAATCTAATATGTGTGGCCCATAAAGGCATAAATTCCTCCCTTATAATATTATAGTCTATATATATGTATCCAATTATATTTAGGATTATTTTTGGTCATTTAATAGTTCATATCATTTTATTTATTAATAAATTAACCGATTTAATGATTACCATGGTAACAAAATTTATCATGGTTACTATTAATATTGACCAAAATAAAAAATTGATTAATTAGTAAATTTTATAATAAATATTATAACTATGGAATTATTTATCAAAATTTATAAAATCCAATTTAATAAAATTTTAATTATCACTAATCTATACAAATGCACAAAATAAGTATTTTTAAAAAAGTAATATAAGTATTGAAATGCATTGATTCCTAATAGAACATTAAAACCAATTATAATGAATTTTTTTATTTATTATAAATATATTAGAACTAAATTAAATTTTAACCTATTTTAAAACAATACATTTATAATTATTGAAATTAAAATTCAGTTTTAAATAAAGAGGATTAATTTTAACGATTCAGTGTAAAACTATTTTTTTCAAATAATAAAAAATATTCAGTATATATTAATTTTGATGTAATGATTTTGAAAATAAATATAATTTTTCCAAATAAATTTTCTAATTGTCAAAAAATTATTGATATTTTATTTCTCATAGAAATCAATAAAAATATTTTTTTGATGGAATCATATTTTTGATGAATGAAATGACAAGAATAAAAATTTACTATTTATTTTATAATAATTAATAAATATTTTATAATATAAACATAACAAATATTTAATTATATTATCATTACTATTCATACTGGGAAATTCAATGCTTATTAATAAAAACTTTTTAAATAATCTTATATTTTAAATATATATAATGTTTTATTTAAAATCGGAGTTGTGTTTTTTGAAAAATATCAAATAAATAAAATTATTTAAGGATAAATATTTTATAAAAATAATAGGTTGTTACATAAACCACATTTCCATGAAATGATTAATTTATATTTTATCTTATTAATTCTTGGATTTGTTACATCAAACCATGAATCAATTATTATAGTAAATAGTTTTTACATATTTTTCTTTTCTTTTGTTTTATTAAAAAAATATAAATGTCCTTATCATATAAATTGGATCTAATTAATACATATTTATGGCCATTTTTATTTTATTCAATTTATAAAACTGAATAAAAATATATTTTAAAATTTATATGAATATAATATATTAGTAACAATTTTTTTGACTAAAAAAATCGATATGTACAAAAATTGACGTATTTGTTTGAAAAAATTAAAAATATTTACATTTATATTATTAATAAAAAATTTCTTTTTTCCATGAGAAATGGTTTATAAATTTCAAAACGTTTCATATTATATAAAAATTCCATAAAAATGGAAATTATATCTAAATTATTTATGATAAATTTTTGACCTAACGTTGATTATTTATTAAAAAATATAAATATGTAATCAAAAATAATAATTTACAATATAAAATAATACAAAATTTATTTATATTATCATAAAATTACAATATTTATATATCTATTGAACTAAATTAATATAAAATATAATGACAAAAAAATTTATTGACAAAGAATTTTTTAAAAAATGTGTTTTTTCAATTTTATTTTATTTAAATTTAAAAATAAATGAATGGTAAAATTAATGTCTAAAAATCATATTAATATTTTAAATATGAAACATTTAATTTATAAATTTATAATTTTTTTTTAAATTTCCCATTGAAATAATTCATTCAATTAAAATATTTATTAAAAAAAATAATTTATATGTAAATATTTTAATTCATTATTAAATATTTTTTTACTAAAAATTTTATTATTCATCTAAATTTAATAAGATATGGTTCAATTATGTTGGTTTTTTAATTTTATTTTTTTCATGTGACACCAGCTATTGAACATGCTATCAAGTTTATGGATCCAAAATATCTTCTCCTTATACACTACCCCCATAAATAAATTGCATCATCCCAATTTTAATTACCAGTCACTGATGAATGCAGGTGAAAATATTCCTTCCATACACATCACTTAAGATATAACGTCAAATATTTAATCCACCATACATTATTAGGATAATATAAATTTTCTTCGCTTTCTTCAAATAATAATAATCATTTATAAAAACATTTTCCGCCAAATTTGTAAAATCTAATCATATATTCTCAAGGACATACCTTCGAGAGACCAATTGATCAGTCAATATAGTATGAATAATTTTAATATTATATTATTGAATAAATTAATCTTATTTTTATTAACCTTTTCCATAATCCTAAAACAATTTAATATATATCATAATCCACAATAAGACATACCCTACACAAATAATTACTTACATCAATTATTTATTCCATAAATAATTTCTACCAAGGCTATCAATACATACATACTCGCATTTTTAAAATGTAATCACAAAAGTATTACAATAAAATCAAAATTATTTCAAAACAAAGAATTATTTATACCTCAATAATATTTTATCGAGTATTTTTCCACACAATTTTTACAATTATATAAAAATGGATTTCATGGTTATTTATACAATGTAATATATGTCTCTAACCATTAATGAAAACATACAATAGAAAAATCTCTATATTCTAAACATAATTTACCTCTAATATAGAATTTATTATAATATTAATTACAAAAATCAAGAACTGATTTAATATCTATGATTATCTGGATATATTTTTAATTATGATATCATCCTCACTATAATAGGCAATACTAGAAAATAATAATTTATAATAAAAATTAATATACCATGATTTTCCATGATTTAATAATGCATCCTTAGTTGATTATAAGATATAGTGGGTTCTTGAAAATTTCCATTTTCCAACACATATTTGTAATTTGTTTCATCCAAAAATTAAAAACCAATGCGGTTAACAATAATATTATGGTAAATGTTCATGTCAATATAAACATTAATTCCAATGATTTATACTCTAAGTAAACTATAATTTCACTCATCAGTAGTTTTTAATCCACCAATATTTTTTATATTTTTTTATATTTTTTTGTAACCAAATAATATTATTTAATAATAAAATTAATTCTCCATAATGGATCTTATAAAAACTGTGACTGACTGAAGTGTTTCACCTTGTATATTCACGCGAGTAGTTTATTCTTAAGCCTACTCAACATGAATTTTAGTGATTATTGTTTCAATGATAAACTCTCTAGTTTTTTGGATTATTACCCTTATATACATTTATTCCATATCCATATCCACTTTTCATTGTACAGATGATGATGTTATTTCTATAACACTACAAAATATTTACTTTACCAAAACATCATATTTGTAATACAATGTATATAATTATAGTATATAAAAATATATAGTATTTTTAGTATTATTATCTTATCCCAATCCCCATAATTTTAACTCTTACACTATCCTGACAATATATATATATATACATTTGAAATTAAGGTCGATAATAAAATATTGTATATTGATGAATGTTCTAACTCCCAAAAAAAACCCCACTATAAATGAAATCCTAATATCCAAAGTAGACTATAACAACAATGATTATAAAATTATTTATTAGAATATGTGACCATATAATTACATACCCAAATGAAAATATATCATTATAACACATTTCCATGAACCAATAGTTTTAGTGAATTATGGAATAATGATAGAACATTATCTATCAAAACACATGAATTTTGACACATAATAATAATTCTCCAACATTGTAATCTATACGTTAATATAAAAAAAGACATTGATATCTCCAAATATTTTTTCACATAATATACAATTACAAACAATTCGAACATTTCTTATCCATGAAACCATGGAAAATTGAATAATATTAAATGGGAGGTCCTATATTATTAGTATTGCTAGTTATAAGTGTTAATAATAAATAATGCTATGTTATAATAAGTGAATAATATTGGTATAATAGGGACACAGATTAAAGATATTACCCAAAAAATTATTTATTTTATATCATGGAATAAAAAAAATATCACATCATTAGATTTTTTTATATCATTAAAATAAGGTTTACAATATTATTGTGTCACATTTATAATAATAGATATCATATCATAGTGGATCATGTAGGCCATGTTGTTTCACTTTTTACATTATGAATCACATTTTTTTCATTAATTGATTAGTCATATATCACTATTATCAAATTGTTTCAAATATCAAGACACATTAACCAGTTTGGATCATGAATCACATCTAATAACAAATTTTTTAAATTAGATGTCCGTATTTAACTAATGTAATAATGTTCTATATATTGACCACTAGTAACATATTTACTTACTGTACACATTTCTTCCACTTGAAAAAATCATACCAAGAAATTATTAAATCGTAAGATTAAAAATTATATTCATAAAACATTCTACTGATAATTAATCAACAATTACCGTATAATTAGCCTATGATAAAAATATTATTATTCAATACATCACAATGAAATCATTATATTAAAATTTCATTGAAATTCTTTTCAAATTTATTTTCATGGTTATTATATTTTTAATGTTAATAATATTTACAACATGATAATTTATTTGAAAATAAATTATTATACAATGAATTCACATTACATTAAAAGTGAATATAATTCATTCTAGATAATATAGAATAATTTATTTATAATGAAAAAATGATTCATATATAGGGACTATTAAATTTTTAAAATAGAATCATTGTATTTATATAGAAGTGAACACAACTCATTAAAATATTAATTATTTTATATTCACATATAAACTGCATTGAATGAAAAATTAGTGTCATACATGAGAGATGATCATGAATGAAATGATTGTTATGGATTATTTTTCCTAAATAGATGTAAATTTTATATTCACCAAACAGAAATATGGTTGATAGTGAAATTATTTAAATTCTATAAATCAACTATAATATATATCAATTTTCAATGACATAGATTAATTTTACATTTTTAGTGTTTTGGAAAAATTACATTAGAAATATGAAATATACTAAATCACTGAGAGATATTTTAAGTGATATATTACTAATATTATGTTGATAATAATTTATTTAATAACCAATTAATCATAAATAGAGTGTTTCATTTAAAATTTAAATGGATTCAATATAATTTTTCAAATATATTCATTAAAAATTGGTGTTTTCAGACACTGATATAATCTACCCATATTCAAAATATTAGATATTGGATTAAAATGATAAAATAAATTAATCTATTAGAAAATATAAATAATAAATTATAGGGTAATTCATAAAGGAACATTAATATGAATCCAATTAATACAAATATTGAAAATAGAGAGCATTCATACTGATAACAGGAGAGATGATTGATTTCACATTAATGAAAAATAGTGGATAAAATACGAGTCAAGTGTCCATAAAATTTTTATGGGACTTGTAATAAAAAAATAATATTAAAAAAATTATGAATTGTTTTATGAATAACACATAATATTTTTTTGTATTATACTTTAATTTTTTTACATGATGATATTATTAGAAATAAAACCACAACAATTTGAGTTATGTAATAATAAAAAATACATTTCAACATTAGAATTTTTAAATCATAATATATTAATAATATATAATTATATAGATCCTTTAAAATCAAAAAAATAGGGAATGATAAATTCATTTGGTAGAAGATAATCTGTTTGAGTGAAAAAATCAGCAACAATAGAAAATATGTCTTAATGGGGGTAAATTAGTGATAAAAAACACTTATCATTAATCTGTCCAATTATATATAATCTCTAATATCATGCCTGAATGAAAAAACTATATAAATATCATATTTTATAAATATTTTTATATATATTACTATTTTTAAATTTATTTTATAACCATTGTCTCTATATATATTTTTACGTCCCACAGTTTTCCCAAATATTATTTCTATAGTCTTGAATGTTTATAGGTGTTTCATATGAGTGATGATGTCAATAATTTGTCTTCTAAAATTAATAATTTTAATATCATTAAAAAAATATAATATATTAATTATACGAATTTGTTATGATTAAATATCTCCTTATAAATATGACTTTTTTATCTCTGAATATTATATAAAAAATACGTACACCAACATTTATTTCATAAAAAACAAATGGTGTTATCAAAATAAATTATTAAAATATTGACATATATTTTGAATAAAAAAATAAAAAATATTTAAATATAATTATATAATATTATTCAAAAAATATGTTTTCATAATCATCAATCATATAATTTCATAGTATAGTTCTTATAAGAGTTCAAACCAACACAAACCTATATATCTCAAGACTACAGAATGATTATATGGTTATTTATATTAAAAATCAATATACCAAAAGCATAATGATCCATAAATGGTGGAAATGAAAGAATAAATTCAATGATCCATGTATGTTAGAGTTTACCCTAATGATTGGATGAGGGTTTTATATTCATTGAATAAGAATGTGGGTTAATATAAATTGTAATTTAATATTAAAGACCTGGAAATTTCAAGGGAACTTTTTTCAAAATTTCATTGGAATTTTACGAGTTTGTGGCTTCTAACGGCACTTGATTTCGATGAACGGTGTGCCTGGAACGAATTTTTGATGTTTAGATCAGGTACATCCAGTGAATGAACAAGTGGGTTTTTCTAACTTTTGAACCATTGCTCGAAATATAAATCTCAGGGCATCGTTGAACTCGCAACGCAGGGTTTTGCCGAAGAAGACTTTCACCTCGATGATAGATGATCGGGTATGAAAGAATGTCTGTGGGGTTTTAAGTGAGTTCATAAAATAAAATAAGTAAATAATTTATTTTATTTTGATAAACACGTGTCGTGCGGATAAAGTTGTTAGACGCTCCAATTGGGAGTTAGTGGTGGGACCGCCACACCCTAACCTACCATTCGAGGTTATGGTGGTGGGGCCCACCGACATCCAACCTCCCATGTGAAGTTGATTGTGGTGGAAACAACACGAGGCGTCCCAATAATGGGAGGGGAATCATAACTCTTTGACTCCCTCTCATTTATGAGGGAGAGCCCGTAGGTTTAATTCCCCCTCGTAGTTGAGGAGGATGAAACCTCCCTTTTTAATGAGGGGACCTCCCAAGAATTAACCACCCCCGTTTTCCTTTTTGTGGTTAATTAATGGTGCGACCCGCCAGGAAATATCCTCCCTTTGAAGGATATTCTTCTGTGGGGACCACTCGGGTCAATAACCCCATTTTTGACTTCCAATCCTTTTTAAGGTACCTCCACAATGGATTAATTGGATGGAGCCCTATGTAATATATCCTCAATTTATGACTTTCGTTCCAAGGACGAACCCCCCACTCCTACATAAAGGAATCTAGGGGAAGGAGTTCTGGATGGCTTCTTCAGGTGGTGGAATGCTAACAGTGAAGCACGACGCCCAGCACATGGAGTGTTTTCCTCTTACTCCAACGAAGAACGAAGAACAAAGAACACTAATTCCACCCTCGGCTCCTTTCTTCCCAACGTTAACGGAACGGCGCCTATCTTCCGCCACGCCCGTCGTCCACGACACAACATCGTTTAACACCGTTTTTCGATGTAGGGGTTGTTATGTTAATGTTTTAATACCATTCATCGTTCTTCAATTCTTGAGTTTCGTTGGACAGCATGATATCATCTTGACGGGGAAGGGCACGGACCGCACGAACACGGTCTGACCCTTCCCCTATCGTTTGTTGTTTGTGGACGATGGAATCAGAATTCGATGAACCGGCTAGTGTCAGGTCGACCATGAGTAGGACATTAGCGCATGTTTGTCGGGTCACCACAATGGCGCAACATTGTCGTTCCGCGATGAGTATAGCCGGACCGCGACCGGGGTTGGCCGCGGCGGAGGTGCGCGGCGCCGTTGCGCCGCGCCGGAGCTTCAAGGGCCCACGGCTGGGGCGGCCCGCAGCGGTGGGGCATGATGTTGTCGTTCCACACTGGTTGAACATAGCCATGATTTAAGGACGTGGACGATTTAGAAGGATGGTTGGATGTGTCGGTCGCCTGTGCCATCAGTATGTGGGACCCGAGGGGTCTCGCGGTTAACCCAGGGCCGACCAACACGGTCGGCCATTTCGAAGAAACTGGGGGGTGTAACCCCCCCCCCCCCCCCCACCCCCACTGAAACCCCTGGACCAGTGGCTAGGGCAGGCCCCACTGGGCGCCGCCACCCTTCCTCGTCGGCCAGCCACGCGGCCAACTGCGTAGGCCAATCGGGTCGGGTCGTGCCGGCCGGGCCGGACTGCGCCGGCGGGTCGGGCCGCCAGTGCCGGACCGGGCCGCTAGTGCCAGGCCATGCTGCACCAGCCGGGCTGAGCAATGCCCAACTGGGCCGGACCCAGAACATAGTCGGGTCGACCCGGTTCGGGCCGCCCTAGGTGGTGTTGGGCCGGGTCGGACCGGGCTGAGACCCCCTATTTTCGGGTTTTCTTCAGTTAAACGCCGATAACATGAGTTGTGGACCTTTGATTGACACACTGTCAATTGCGTAAGATTTCGCAAATCAAGACAGTTGTTTCTCTATATTACACACAAGGTTTCGATGAAGTATGGGTATGGCCTGGTTGGTTCGTACCCGAAACCAATTGGGACCTAAGATTGGAAATGCTTATAACTTAAGGACTGCATGTCTGATTTATGTGCCGTCGAATATGTTGGATTCCTCTTGAGGATACAGTTCTTTTGGAATAATCAAAACATGATTCAGCTGTGGTTTGAGCATGGCTGGGATGGATTGTACCCGAATATCAATTGGCCCCCCTCGAACGGAAATGCTAATAACTCACATACCAGGCGTCTGATTGACGCGCCATCTATTGCGTTGAAACCCCAAATACAAGTCGGTCCCTTGAGATACTATCACGTGAGGTAACGTGACACTTGGACGTATCGGCCAGTAGCTCGTGGAGTGGACGCTTCAGATGACGGGCGTGTGGAGTGGAGAGACATTGCAATTGACTGAGACTTGACGACTGTTGATCGATCGACTCAGAGTGATTTGGATGGCCTGGTGGGGTACGCTTGGTTGTAGTGGAAGACCCACAATTGAGGAGCACTTAGTTGTAGCAGCAGACCAGCAGTACTCGATAGAAGGAGTACCTCTATAGGCTATGACGAGATACACTTGGTTGTAGAGGAATACCCATGGTGGGAAGCGCTTGGTTGTTGCAGCAGGCCCATAGTACTCGACTGGTGGAGTACATCAGTTGTCCAATGTTAGGGGGAAGCACTTGGTTTTAGTGGCAGGCCCACTATACTCGACATATGAGGAGTTCTCTTGTAGCTGTGGTTTCGACATCATGAATAAAATCCTGGTTTGAGTTGAGTCATTGACCTTATGTTTTGTTCATGATTAAGATGGGTTACTTGATAACACAGGTATATGTATGGGCATATAACTAAGTAAATTTTATCTGTTGAGATCTTTATTTGTGGTTTATCCTTGTTGGTTTTATTGAGACCTTGATGGTCTCGGGGACCCTTCTGAGTATCGTTATACTCACTCGTGCACGGGCTGTGCCCGTACTTCGTTGTGTTGGATGCAGACGACAGACATCACTGATCGTGGTTGAGGCATGTAGAGCTGGACGGTACCTGAAGGTGGACTTAACGACGAGACGTTACCCGGAGGTGACAGATAGTTGTGGAGAGCTGAGGTGGCTATCTGTACCTACCCTTCAGGTGGGAATTCCAGAGGACAATCCATGAGAATCTTGACACCTTCTTGTTTTTTTGTCTTTTCCTTGTACCATACTATTGGGCTTGTATTTCCGGACCCTTTGTACTTTCAGCACACATATTAAACTGCTTTACATAGTGTTTTCTTCCACTGGTACTCTGGTTGTGTGTGTTTATGTTTCATAAAGGCAATGTCTTCTCTTTTTATCGGGATTTATGCCTTTTGTGCTAGTCCCCAACCCCTGGCCTACGGAAGGCAGGCATGGGGTTGTCACGATACAGGCCCCGAGGTGGGGTCATGAAAAATTGGTATAAGAGGAGTCGGTTCTACCATATAACATAGGACTCTGATATTTATTTTCTGTGAAGCAATAGTGTTAGGGGTACTAAGTTTGCTTTTTAGTTCTGGGATTCCAGTGTTGGTGTGGGCGGCCAACATATCTATACACTAGGACCTTGACTTCTGATTTCTGACATTGTGCACGAAAACACTGATTGCATGTGGGTTTTCAAAAGTTTCCATTTAAGTTAGATCATATTAGGTCATCTCAGTAGGTATAGTCTTTTGACTGTGTCACATCTGTTTCTTTCATGATGCCTCCCCACGGACGACCAACTAGATCCCCGAGTGTTGTACATACTAACAGCCCTCACACCAACGAGGCCTCGGTACATGGCCCTCTTCCAGTTGAGGAACCAGCAGTACTACCACCCTTTGGGCCACTGATGTAGCCAACCCCTGCAGCAGTCGATGCACGCCGCTTGAGCATGTTGCAGGAGTTCCAGTGCCAGAGGCCACCCGGGTTCTGGGGAGAGACTGACCCACAGGTGGCTGAGGATTGGATGGAGGATGTGGTGAGAGTCTTCAGGACAGTAGGGACGCCAAAAAACTTTATGGTGATCCTTACAGTTAGCCTATTTCTGGAAGCAGTAGGCAGATGGTGGAGCCTGATACTCCACATGCATGACGAGGCGACACTTCTATGGGCAGACTTCGAGAGCCTGTTCCGGGCAGATTTTGTACCAGCCACCCTTCGAGCGGTGCGTATACAAGAGATACTACATCTTCAGCAAGGTATCATGACGGTGGGGCAGTATTCAGCTAGGTTCACCGACCTCTCGCACAACTACACTAATATGGTATGGGAGTCGTTCTTCATGTCCCAGACATTCGAGAAAGGGCTCGGGCGAGAGATTAGAGCTTCAGTTATTTCTCCCAGTATCCCGACATAGATAGAGGTGTTGGAGCGATCCATATATGTGTAGAGTTTCGTTGCTGATCAGTCTCTAGCAGTAGGACCCATCACTAGTTAGAATGCAGTGGATTTTTCTACAGCGTGTAGTAGACAGATGACGTAGAGGTCCAAGAGGACCAGACCTATAGGTGGACGACTGCATGACATAGGATCTTGTGTTCAATGCACCTGGGGTGGAGAACGACTTACCAGGAGCAGACAGTGCTACTCCTGCGACAGGGTGGTGCTCTCTTGGAGGTTTCATGTGCTGCCAGCGAAAGCGCACAAGAGGAATCGACTGTCCATGGAGGACCCGCTCCTTTCGATCCTCAGCCTCTACTGGAACACCGTGAAAGTCACCCCATCATCAATGTCTAGATAAGTGGTCGACAATGATGGTTAGGTCAGGCACACATCTCCTTAGATACAATACGTGGATGATGTCGTGCACCTGGTGCAACTGAGGTTGAAAGGCCAGACGGTAAGCCACATCGCCTACCCTGTTGAGGACATGGAAATGTCCGATGAAATGCGGAGATAACATGACACCCCGGCCAAATATCCGTAGATCCCATCGAGGTGAGACCCGTAAGAAGACGTGGTCGTCACCCTCGAACTCCCATTGTATCATCTCTTATCAGTATAGGACTTCTGACGACATGTGATTATGAGGCCCTGTGTGCTCAGAATCAATTTCCGAAGTTTAGGTCAGGTACATTCAGTGAATGAATGAGCGGGTTTTTTTATCTTTTGATCCGGTTCTCAGAATGGAAATTTGAGGGAACCATTAAAATCGATGCACGGGTTTTCACTTAATAAGACGTTCACCTCAACAGTAGATGATCGGTTATGAACGAAATATCTTGGGGTTTTAGGTGGGTTAATAAAAAAATATAAGTGAACAATTTATTTTATTTTGTTAAACACGTGTTGTGTGGATAAAGTTGTTAGAAGCTCCACTGGGGAGTTGGTGGTGGGAAAACCACACCCTAACCTCCCATGAGAGGTTATGGTGGTGGGGCCCACCATGATCCAACCTCCCATGTGAGGTTTATTGTGGTGGAAACCACATGAGGCCTCCCATTAATGGGAGGGGAATGATAACTCCTCGACTCCCTCTCATTTATGAGGGAGTGCCTCTAGGTTTAAATCCCCCTATTAATTAAGGTGGATGAAACCTCCCTTATTAATGTGGGGAACACCCAAGCATTAGCCACCCCTTTTTCCTTTTTGTGGTTATTTAATGGTGGGGCCCACCAGGTAATATCCACCTTTTGAAGGAAATTTTTCTGTTGGGACCACCCGGTCCAATAATGCCCATTTTGACTTCCTCCCCATTTTAATGTGCCACCGTAGCGGATTAATTGGGTGGAGACCTCTTTCATAAATCCTCAATTTATGACTTGCGTGCCAATGAAGAACCCCCCACTCATATATAAAGGAGGCTAGGGGAAGGAGTTCTACATGGCTTCTTCAAGCGGCAGAACGCTAGCAGTGAAGAATGACGCCCAGCAGTTGGAGAGTTTTCCTCTTCCTCCAAAGAAGAACGAAGAATTAATAATGTCGACGCCACCCTCAGATCAATTCTTCCCGACGTTGATGTAACGACACATGTCTTCTATGATGACCATCTTCCACAACACGCCATCAATTAACGACGTTATTTGAGGTAGGGGTTGTTATGTTCAAGTTTTAATATTGTTCATCGTTCTTCAATTCTTGAGTTTCTTTGGGCTGCATGATATCATCTTGATGAGGAAGGGCTCAGACCGCATGAAAATGGACTGACCCTTCCCCTCTTGTTTGTTGTTTGTGGATGATGGAGGCAGACTGTGAAGAACCAGCCATCGTCAGGCCGACCACGAGCATGTCGTTAGCACATGGTTGCCTAGTCACCGCAATGAAGCAGCACCGTCATGCCACACGTAGTAGTGCCAGACCGCAGGGTGGGGCACGGCGTCGTCGCACCGCGCCGGAGCTTCAAGGGGCTGTAGACGGGGCGGGCTGTGGTGGTGGGGGCGACGTTGTTGCGCCGCGCCGGTTGAATAGAGTTGCCGCCTGAGGCCACGGTTGATCTGGAAGGGTGGTCGGTTGTGCCGGCCGCCAGTTCCATAAATAGCCGGGACCCGAGGGGTCCTGTGGTTACCAATGGTTAGGCCAACACGGCTGACCGTTTCAATGAAATTGGTGGGTGTAACCCCCCCCCCCCCCCCTTGGACCAGTGGCTAGGGCAGACCCCACTAGGCGCTGCCACCCTGCCTGGTCGGAAAGCCATGTGGCCAAGCGGGCCGGGCCGCACAGGTCTGGGGCGGACCGCACGGGAAGGGCCGGGCCACCAGTTCCGGGATGGGCCCGACCCAGACCCGGGTCAGGCCGACCCAGTTCGGGCTGACCCAGGTGGTGTTGGGCCGGGTTGGGCCGGGCTGAGACCCCCTATTTTCGTACATTCTTCAGTTAAATGCCCATAACATGTGTTTTGGACCTCCGATCGACACACCGTCAGTTGGGTAGGATTCCTTGGATCCAGAAGGACTTTTCGTTATACTACACTCAAAATTTCTGTGAAGTTTGGGTATGGCCGAGTTGGTTCGAACCCGAAACCAACCGAGCCATCGAAGCAGAAATGCTTATAACTTAAGGACCGAACGTCTGATTAACGTGTCGTCAATAATGTAGGATTCCTATTGAAAAGAGGGTTGTGTTGCCATAATCAACATTGGATTCAGATGTGGTTTGATCATGGCCGGTTTGGATTGTACCTGAATTCCAACCGGGCCCCTTGAACAGAAATGCTAATAACTCACATATCGGGCGTCCTATTGACATGCCATCAATTTTGTTGAGACACCTATGACGAGGAGGTCCCTTGAGATACTTCCATGTTAGGTTACGTGACACTTGGAAGTATCGACCAGTAGATCGTGGAGCAGACCCTCCCGGTGATGAGCGTACGGAGTGTGGATACCTAGTAGCTAGCTGAGACTTGATGACTGTTGATCGATCAGCTCAGAGTGATTCAGATAGACCAGTGGGGTACGCTTCGTTGTAGCAGCGGACCTACGGTGGAAGAGTGCTTGGTCGTAGGGGCATAACCACGGTACTCAACAGAAGGAGTAATTATGTTGTCTATGAGGGGCTGCGCTTGGTTATAGCGGTAGACCCATGGTGGAAAGCACATGGTTGTAGCAGCAGGCCCACTATACTCGACAGGTGGAGTACATCAGCTATCCAAGGTAAGTGGGAAGCGCTTTGTTGTAGCGGCAAGACCACTGTACTCAACATAGGAGGATTTCTACAGCAACAGTTGTTTCGACATCATGAATAAAGTCCTTGTTTGAGCTGAGTCAATGGACTTATGTTTTTCCTCATGATTGAGATGGGTTACTTGATAACATAGATATATGTTTTGGAATATACCTAAGTAAAGGTTATCTATTCAGATCTTTCTTTGTGGTTTATCTTTGTTGGTTTTAGTGTGACCTTGAGGGTATTGGGGTCCCAAAAGAGTATCGTTATACTCACCCTGCATAGGCTATGCCATCACTTCGTTGTATTGGATGCAGATGACGGACAACACTGATCGTGGTTGAGGCTTGTAGAGTTGGACAATACCCGGAGGTGGACTTCAGAACGAGATGGTACGCGGAGGTGACAGATAGCCGTGGAGAGGTGATGTGGCCATCTATACCTACCCTTCAGGTGGGAATTCCGGAGGATGGTCCAAGAGAATCTTGACACCTTCCTCATGTTTTGTCTTTTCCTTGTACCATCCTGTTGGGCTTGTATTTGTTTCCCCTTTGTACTTCCATCACACTTGTTATACTACTTTACTTATTGTTTTCTTTCTCTTGTACTATGATTTTGTGTGTTTACATTTCATAAAGTAAATTCCTTCCCTTTTTATTGGGATTTACGCCTTTGGTGCGAGTCTCCAGCCCCTGGCCTATGGATGGCGGGCTTGGGGTAGTCACGGCACATGCCCCGAGGATGGGTCATGATATTAATAATCCTAAATAACTTGTTAATATAATAATTTTTCAATAAATATTTCATTTAACAGGATATGTAATTTTTTAGAAAAACTAACAACTAACTCCATTGAGGTAATAGTCCTTACAAACTCTTGTTTCATGTCTTTTCGTAATGGAAAAAAACAAGGTTCTTAGTTCTGGGGAAATAATTATAATAAAATATAATTACACAAAATATATTTTTGATTTAATTTTATGATGTTTTAATTGAATTTTTTTATTGGGTTATACCAAAAATAAACACATAAGATAATGAAATTGAAAGAATCTTATACTACACATATTGTATTATCTTCATTCTGATGGGGTTAGGCCTTTGAGGAGAATTATTTTGAGGAGAAAATATCATAGAAAAGGTGGATGTGATTTTTTTATATGGTATAACGAATATTGTGTATAGATTTGGTAATCATGGTATGACGAGATGTGAGAATAGAAGAGTCCATTTTATACTTTAAAAGTGATATAATTTTTAATGTAGCTACATTATTTTTATAATGTGACATAATTTTATATTAATATTTACCAAAACATGATAAATAATTGATAGAAGCTATTATTTGGTTAATGAAGGTGTCATACATAGTTACCCAGCCCTTTTTAAAACATTTTTCAATTTATATAAATAGGGTTTTAACTTATACCAATTATGTTTTCACCACATTAATAATTATTCACCTAAAGAACATATCCATTAATTCTATATTATTAAATTTTCCTCAATATATAAATTGGGCATATTAATCCCAAATTAGATATTCATTTAATTGGATTCAATTATTAAAATTCCAAAAAAATATTTTAAAATATTATGTTTATAATAAATAAAAATCAATTTCTGGTGAAAATTATACATATGTTCTATAACAATAAATGTATGTTTTTAAAACCGGATAAAAAATGAATAATTACTAATAAATCCGATAAAATTAAAAATATTTTTAAAATATTTTATAAAACATAATTTTAAATATTGTAAACTAATAAAACCAAAAGGGTATTTTTTTTTTAAATATTACTTTTCACTATTCATTTAATAGTTATATCAGTTTTGAATAAAATAAAAATTATCCCTAATCAATTTATATTTTTTTAAATATAAAATGAAATTATTATAATAAAATTCATATTATTAAATTTAGTTCATTATTTATTATAAGGAAATAAAAATGTATAAATAAATTTCTTTTAATTTATGTTTATATTGGAATTTTTCTTAATATAATATTATATAAATTAAAATATATAAATGTTTATACAATAGTTTATGAGCATAAAAAAGAATTTAAATGTGAAATATTTAATTTATTAATTATATATACAATATCGATGTTTAAAATGGGATTTCAAAACGCCCTTTTTTTAAACATTAATTAATGAAAAATAATTACATGTTATTATTTTGAATGATAGTTTTTATTCAATTAGAAAATATTTATATTATTCATGTAATTTTAGTATTTCATGTGTCATTTTACGTATATTTTGTTTTGTTTGGGGATTCTTGTACCACAATCTTTCATAAAATATACAAATTTAGTGGATCCAAAATCTAATGTAATCACAAAACACATCATAACATAATGTGGTGAACATATATCATAGTTGATATAACTGGCTCCCCAAATATTCATTAATAAATTCAAAAATTATATTCTATATATTTTCTCACACAAAAATTATATTAACTATAATAATATTATAGAAATTATTCACGATTTGGGGACTAATTATGTAACATGATTATCTATGTTGATATTTGACAAGTACATTCCACTACGATCATAGATAGACAACGAATAAATGTTAAACCATTGTGAATCATTGAGTAAATATTTTTTAAATTTAGATATATCAGATGATTACCAATAAAAATAAAAAACAATGAAATGGAATATTGATACCAAAACCCCACATGCTTGAGAACCAGAATATCTAATGAAATTCACTCCAATTTGATGTGAAATAATGATGGATTGTAATGATGAAAATATTTATTTTTAACTAAATAATGTTATTATTATTTTCCAATACATTAATTTATTACAACTATTATGTGACTTCTTGTCATGGACCATGCATAGGTGTTTGGGGAACCAGAAAAACCTCTATTGTTATTGACCAAATATTGTGTGTTCATAAATCATTAAAAAATCATTGCTATCAACATATCATGAATGTAAAAATAAATAAATTTATTACGAAAAATGTTCTTGGATTTTTTATCTAATAATTAATATGTATGTGTCATAAAACAGACCTTATTAAAGGGATGTATATAACATAGAGACCTCTGATTGACGATGTAAAAATAGGATATTAACTTTGATGTGTTTTTTTACCAATATTGTGTTATCTAATATTGTATATGACTTATATTAATATATATATTTCTTGATTTTCTTCATGTACTCCCTAAAGAATACTAACAACTGGTTTAAAAAATATTCATATAGGTTTTTTTGGGTTATGGGTACCCAGGAGTAGTATATTTTTTGATTTTCATTAACAATTTGATGAATAAATTCGATCAGTACAACATTATAATATTTTATTAACTATAAAATGTGAAGTTATATATGTTACCTACATTCCATCAGTGATGATTGATCCTTTCACCTTCACTAACCATCAGTAGATAACATTTTTTTGATATTAATCCCGTTGGAGGAGCTTCTACAATCAATCATTAAAAAGGATCATAGTGAACATATTCACTCCCTTCAGTTTGCTACTACTATGAGTGAATTCTCTTTAAATTTTATGGCATTAATTATTTTGACATTCAATAACATAAATACCTCTTTTCACAATGGTTTTATTTTTATACATTTTGTTATTCAGAATGTGGCTCTCTTTTCAAATATGAGCAATGGATAATGATGATTTTATCCATGTCCTTTTGATATCAGTTGGTGTGAATGTAAGGGCCACAAAACTATTAATGATTAAGTATAATGGATATCACCTATATCCAGATGTATTAATTTCAATGTTGATGCAGCCGCCATGGGTTCTTTGGGCCCTAATTGATGCTTTAGTGTATATCGATCTTCCTAGGGTATTGTGAAAGGTTGTTTCTGCCTTTTTATTGGAAGTGATCTTGTAATTTAAGAAGACCGTTGGGACATGATTAAAAAATTAGATATTCTATTAATTATATTTGGCATCAAATTACGGTTGGATTCAGATTTTATTATTACTATTCAAATTCTTAAAGATGGCTCACTGAATGTGCCACAAAAGAACCTTCCAGCTTGGACTGAATTTCTTTGGCTTGTGGAGGTGATTTCCCTTACTGTTAAGAGTGTTTATCATGAGGCCAATAGGTTCACATAATATCTTTCTATGAGGAAAATTTTGGAGGTCAGTTCCTATTGTTCTTGTGTCTTACATGATTTTGGTAATGATATATTCCATGCTGATCTGTGTGGTGAGTTCTATACTTTCCTTTGTTGATCTGCTCGGTGACCCTATTGACTAGTGATTTTTTATTTTTATTGAATATATATTCTTTTGGAGATGGTTTATTTCCTATCTCTGGACATTTTGGGTTTAATTTAAATTAATTAATTAATTGTTTCAGCTATTTCCCTACTCATTGGTCATGTCTCTTACTTATAATGATTTTAAATCATTACCATTGTCATGACAACAAAACAAATAACTACATGACTAATATTCCATCATATTGATCACATATATTGAGTTAAAATTTCAACCTATTATTGTATAAATTCTTACATAATAATTTTTTATAAAAACCACAAAATTCATATGATAATTCAAATAGTTTATTTTAATTACTCTTATGAACTACCAACACACTATTTAAATGAAATTATCCATCGGGTAAGAATCCTATATATCATTCTATGATGAAATGATCTCTTGAGAATCCAATTCCAACATGTATTTTTTAAATCTATTATTTTAATTAATGTGTAGTTTAAGTTCCAACACATCTGTTATGGGATGTTAGTCAATGTCAGTCAATCACTTTTAGTCTTCTGGGTCTCCATATGATTTATCTTCAGTATTATTCAAAGTGTTATTCTAGATACATATATCATTTTCTTTTATTATCTTTATAATTTTTTCCATGGACCCTTAACATGAGGATCCAAACTAGCTTTTTTGTTGATCGGATTTGATATGATCCATAAAGTATCATATTAAAATTATTACTCAACGAGAACATTATACATTAGCAATATGAATTATTTTAAAATTTGATATCATCAATGTAAATTTTATTAAAACTCTATAAAAATATAAAACCCCCTAAAATAGTTTTTATGTATAATAAGATCATTTAGATGGGTATAGAATGTCTATGTATTGATTTCCTAATAGATATACCCAAAATGATGATATTGCCTAACCAAAATGAGCTCATCTATTTTTATCAACATTCGAATATTAACCTGATCTATAATTAAAATTATTTTCCCAACTACCCCATTTTATGTCTCATACACTAAAAATATGCTCCTAAAAAACATGTCCACCAATGTTTCTAAGTGGACTAGTGGGCTATTTATTAGACTTCCTCTATAAATGTACAACATACACCTATAATTCCCTAGGAAAAAGGGTCTAGGGAAAACCGCATATTTATATTCTATGTCATTCTATAATCTAAACTATGGACGAGTTATTCTTATATTTTGAAGGGAATATCAAAACATTTAGAGATTGATCATATTCATTGTATTCATTGGAATATGAATGGGATTCCATGATAGAATGGGATTCCTCTATGATTTTTCCAAAAAGTAAATTCATGAGAGGAAATCAATATATATATATATATTATTGGTTCACCAATAATCTTGTCAATGACCTATAAGACTTCATGGACATCCTCATTCATCAAATGGTACATTTTTATATCCTGTATCCACCACTTGATATCATCTAAAGTGTTCTTCAAGATAACACGGGGGATTAACATCACATCCAAGAAGTCATTGAATAATCCTAAAACACATATTAATCTTTTAAAATCATTATGAAATTAGAACACCATGACTATTCATCACTACAACATTATAAACAAACCACTATTTTGAGGTCCAATTTCATTTCCTATAATTATTTAATATTATATATTGTTATTCATATGATTGATATTTAATTATGGATCCCAATATCTAGTGTATGTGCAACAAAATATAGAGATGATGAGGAAATATAAGAGTATTTATCCTTCTATGTGGTAAAATATATAAAATAATTGACATTATATATTAACATAAACCGAAAATTATGGTTTAGCGATAAAAACAATTATCTATAAAATGATCAATGTAAATGGATGGGTGTATATATTAGAATATAGAACCTATAAAGTGGATTCATTTCTAATTTTATATAATCTGTTATATATATAGTATTATTTTTTGATTGATATTGATTTCCTTGATGGACATAATGGGATTAATTGGACTCAAGGTTTTGTATCCTTCCATATCATAGAAAGGATTCATTTAATTAATTTTCAGTATATTTATATAATTGAGAGAAATCCATGAATGAAGAATAAATTTTAGTAATATAAATAAATAATTAAATTTCTAATTGTAAAACAAATCTCATATTAATTTCACAAAACATTAATCAAATAAATATTAAAAGGATGAATGAGATTCACATAAATAATATAAGTAATAAATAATGTGCATAAATTTTATGTGAATTCTTAATTGATTGAATTATTCCATTTAATTTTTTTGAATTATTTCATCTATTGAGATAATAGAAATAACTGTTTTGTATGAGGTAAAATATATTTATTACAATTTAAAAAACAATTTACTGATTAGATACTCCTCTTGTTCACATAAAATGGAGTATCGTGATTATGTATCATTTCATCCAATATGTAAAAATATATTTATTATGAAGCCCACCATGTTTTCATTATAATTTAATTTAATTCTATTTTTCAGCCTAATATATCTCATCAGTTTAAATTTTTATAGATCAATGAAATGATTGGAAACATTTACTAATGATTTATGAAAAAATGGGATGAATTTTTTCCATCATGGTCAATTTATAATAACACATAATATATTTGTACTCTAAATCAAAATCGTATAAAAAATCCCCACACTTGAAATATATATGTTGTTAATCAATCAGTTCTAATCCAATGTGTTATTTTTCATATATAAATATTGATTCTGTGTGGCCACATAAAATTATATATATTAAAATAGTTCACCAATTCATGTGTATAAATTATTGTGGAGGTGGATGTAATTTTATTCCAACAATTTTATGTTTCATTAATAATAATATATTGGATAAATGTCAATTTTATTGTTTTGGTTGGAAAATATTGTGATGTTCCATTTCTCATGTAGTGTCTGGTCTATGAAATAAGGGTGAAATGGTGATTCATATTAAACATACATAGAAATTCCAAAAAATTTATATAAGGAAAAAACTTTTATATAGAATTATATAATATGTAATTTTTTAATACATGGAATGAATCATCCTTATAACTTTTTTTACATATTATGTTTAGGTAGGACACTTATCCAACATAATAAGAGTCTGGAGTGGTGATTCATAAATATAATATTTTCAATAAGGAATCATTAAAAAATTATTATACTAAGAATAACATTATATTACCTTTATAAATGACCTAAAAATTATTTCATGTCCATGGTATGAAAACCATGTATCCACATCCTGGTGTATATACATAAATAATGTTTTAATTAGAGGAAATCACCATCATGAATTGATAATCAATTTTGTGAACAAAAACTTGCTTATATTTTTATGTTCCCTAGAATGAATTATACTATAGGTAACTATGTACTGATATATCCATATGATGAAAATATCATAATCCATAACAGCCCCCCACATAGAGTTCAAAGTAACATGTTTTATAAATGAACCAAATGTTATAATAAGACTCTTCTAATAATGATAAAATCGAAGAAAAAACTATTTATTAATGGCCTCATTATAAAACGATGATTCACAAAAATAGGATAATGTTTATTTTTTAGTGCATTACATAAACCATTTATTCTATACATAAATATGTATTAGGATCATTTTCAATAAAATTACAATACTATGTACTCCCTACCAAAAAATAAACATCAAGAAACTAATAATATTTATTTCCCATGATAATGATGAATCCTTCAATTTTTGTATATTTTGGAAAATTAAATTTAAAAAGGAAATAATCATGATCACTATATGATAGAATATTATGACCCTCTTTTATTTTTCTGCAGTGTGTCATCATAATAATCATAAACAATAATAACTATAGATTTTCATGTCTATAAGCTCAACACTAGTCTTTTTTCTATATTATAGACCATTCTATATTAATTAAATCCCTCCACCTACATCTATAGTGGATAAAAAAAAGATAGATTCATTATCAAGAATCTAATATTTAGATTTTGATGAGTGTTCTAATTTTTTTCATAAAATCAAAACAATTAAATGTATATTCATGTAATGTTACTATACAACAAGAGGTGAGTGAAAATATAATAAGCCTAAATTTAGGTGTAATTTGTTATAGTATGTTCTCTGGAACTGAAAACATTAATATTATCAATATAAAGATATTAAATGGCTGGAATAAAATTTTGTTACCCTAAAATAGGTGAATTATTATATACACAATCATTAAGGTTATATTATTAATAAATTATTTTCTCATAAAATGGAATTATTATTTCCCCATTAAGAAGTTGATGTCGATGTTATATGAAAATAATATTGAATATAAGATATATGCTAAAATATAATTCAAATATAATAATTAGTTTGGGTTTATATATCACATTAATGATATACAATAGTGTATGATACATCATCTCATAAAAATTACATGTGGTACTCTCCAATATTTTTTGGTTATGAGAACATACCTAACTATCAAAATTCAACAAGGTATACATCATTGAATTTATCAGTCGATGAATATTTGTAGTGTTTCACATATATTACTTTCATATAAATTAATATATTATATAGACTACTTTTAGGTATTGGAAATTAAAATAGACGCATGTATATTAGACATGTTTGGGTCATTATATTATCCTTATCTTGTAGTTTTTACACTTAGTTAATTAGTTTGACACTTACAATGTCACTTTGTATTTTAATATTATATAGTTAATAAACATTCTATAAACATCCATGAGACCCTCAAGTGTTCCATTAATTATAAATCTATCATTATATAAGTCTCTTGGCCAATCCTTAGATTTTTAGGAAGAGAATATAATGTAATAATATAATATTTCTTTTAAAAACTCTTTTATGTCAATTTTGACACTGTTGGGTATTTTGTTTTTGATAATTTTATAACAGCAATATTACTTCAAAAAAAATTTATATAATCAATCCTAATATGTCATATTGACCTAGAAAATTAGTTTAATTTATAAAAATTGTCAAATTACATTTATTTTAATATTTATAATATCAATTATTTTAATATTCATTAATTAGGTAATTACTACATCACCAATGTGTCATAAATAAATTAAATTATAAACTGTCTAAATATTATAAATAAAATACCATTATGTAGGAAATATTTTTAGATTTCTATTTAATATTTATAATCGAATTTATCTTATATATAATCATATATTAAAAATGTTTTAGTGATTAATCTTTTATATTAACTCTTTTAACTCTTCTATGAAATAAATAATAAAAAATGTACTAATCAAATCCAAGTGGACCTAAATGATAATATTTTATTCATAAGGTTGTTTTTTGTCGATATACATTTTTCTAATAGAATTATAACATGTGTTAGGGTAATATTAATATCATTTTTACCCTTAATTACCCTATTTACTTTTAACCGTGGTAAAAAAAGTAAAATGTTACTATTCACCAAAAATTATTTTCATCTCATTGAACCACATTTTACTCCTTCATATTAACCATGATTCTCATATTTTCAAAATTCCACTCACTGAAGAGGTAAAATTATGTTTTATTTGAATTTCCAAATTCTCTTAGGAGGTGGGTAAAAGACGGTGAAAAGTTAAATAAAATTTTTATATAACTAAAATAATTCTAAATTAACTCTAATGAATTACATTGAACTTATATAGATATTATGTATCTATTTTGATCTTAATTAAATTCAAATAAAATAAATAATTATTTAAATAAAAATTCGGTTTTAACCAATAACTCATGGTTTTTCACTATTCATCAAAATTTGAAAGTTTTCAGAAAAATACAAAAAATTTACCCTAGGCTAATTTTGATATTCTAAATCCAAAAATGAAGTCCATTTTGAAAGATAATATTAATAATATTTCAAAAAGTGGGTATTAATATTCATAACGGCTAGTTTGATTGGTTGTGTGTGTTAGAACATGAGGTTGCGTACAATACACGCTACTGTGTTATTTAATGAGAAGCATATCGTGGAAGTTACATGTGTTACATTATCCCCCCATTAAATAATTTCATCCTCGAAATTTCTAGAATACTACCGCATGAAAAGACTTGGGTGGTTCTTCATCATGAGTTCCTTGAGTTCCCATGTTGCCTCTTCCATATTATGGTTTCTCCATAGAACATTTACCAGACAAGTTTTCTGGTTTCTCAGCACTTGTTCTCTGGTATAAAAAATCTTGATGGGCTCTTCGCAATAAGACTGATCGAGTTCCAGTTGTAATTCCTTATAAGCGATTACATGCGTTGGGCCAGGCATGTATTTTCTCAACAGTGATACCTGGAACACACCGTCAATGCTGAAGGGAACTGGCGGCATTTCCAAATGGTAAGCTACAACCCCAATTCGTTCTATAATTTCGAATGGTCCGATGTACCTTGGACACAATTTTCATTTTTTACAAAACATATAAATCCCTTCCAGGGAGATACCATCAAGAAAACATTATCTCCAACCTTAAATTCCATATCCTTCCTTCGATTATCCACATAGCTCTCCTGCCTACTTTGAGCTGCTTTGATTTGGTTTTGGATTACCTTCACCTTTTCCATTTTTTCCTCCACCAGTTCTAGCCTACAAGTTTTCTTTCACCAACGTTATCCCAACAGGTTGGTGTGTGACATCTCTTTATGTATAACGCATCATATGGTGCCATATAAATACTTGAATTGAAGCTATTATTATAGGAAAATTCTACTAGAGGTAAATATTGATCCCACGTACCCTGAATGTCATGTGAGCAAGATCTCAACATTTCTTTTATGGTTTGAATAGTTTGTTCTGATTTTCCATCAGTTTGGGGATGGTAGGCAGTGCTCAAATGAAGATCAGTATCCATGTCCTTCTGAAGACTCTTCTTGAATCTTCACGTAAAAGTGGGATCACGATCAGAAACAATCGATAGTGGTACTCCATGAAGTCTCACAACTTCATTAATATATATTCTTTCTAGAAGTTCTAGTTGTACATCTTCTCTTATAGAAAGAAAATGTGCTGACATGGTAAGACGATCAACAATAACCTATATTGTGTCGTTACATCTAGGATTCTTTGGAAGCCCCATGATAATTTCCATTGTGATATTATCCCATTTCCACTCAGGTATGGGAATATGTTGCATGATTCCTCCAAGTTGTTGTCTTCCAGCTTTCACATGTTGACAAACCATACATCATGACACATAATCAGAAATCTCCCTCTTCATGTTGTCCCACCAAAAATTTTCCTTCAAATCTCTATACATTTTTGTGCTCCCAGGGTGTATAGTGAAATTGGATCTATGAGCATCATCTAACAATTCCCTTTTTAGATCAGGTATATTGGGAACACAAAATCTCTTCCAAAATTTCAAAATTTGACCTTCATAGACAAAGACACTCAATCTCCCATCATTCATAGCTTAAATCTTATTTGGAAATTCATCATCATTGGTATGAGAACTCTTTATCCTTTCTAGTAAAGATGGTCTGGAAACCATTAAAAATGTATCGATGTTTCAGATTACATGGTAATTCCTATTTCCATTTTCACTAGATCCATGAAAATATGATCCCTTTCAATTCTCATCACGTTAAAAACTCCATGGTCCTTTTTCTCAAATCATTTTCCACCTTATATGCCTTCCCCTGGTGGTAGTGTGTCGTTCAATCATAATCCATGAGTGGTTCAAGCCATCGCATTTGCCTCATGTTGTGTTCTTTCTTTGAGAAAATGTACGTTAAACTCTTGTGATCAGTATATATCTCACATTTTTCACCATAGAGATAATGCATCCATATCTTCAAAGAAAAGATTACATAAGATTACTCAAGTTCATGAGTATGATAGTTTTTCTCATGAAATTTTAGTTATCGTGATGCATAGGCAATAACACTATCATTCTGCATAAGGACACAACCATGTCCTTTATTCAATGCATCACTATAAATAATGAACCCATAATTCCCCACTGGTAGAGTCAATATAGGATCATTGAATAATATTCTCTTCAGTTCTTCAAAAAATTATTCACACTGTTTTGTCCAAACAAATTTAACACCTTTACGTGCGAGCTTCATTAATGGGTTAGCCAATCGGAAAAAATTCTGCACAAAACACTGATAATAACCTGTTAAACCAATAAAACCGCGTACCTCATTTATACTTGTTGGGGATGGACATTCATGGATTTCCGTGCTCTTAGGAGGGTCAATAGAGATTCCATCCTTAGAGATAATATGCCCAAGAAAAGAAATATCTTGAATCCAGAATTCACACTTGCTAAACTTCTCATATAATTCATGTCTTCTCAGAGTCTCCAGGATAATTCGCAGGTGATTTTCATGATCTTTGTTGCTTTTGGAGTATACCAAGATATCATTAATAAATACCACCACAAATTCATCATGATATTCCTTGAAAACTCTATTCATTAGATCCATAAATACAGAGGGTGCATTAGTCTGCCCAAAAGGCATTACTGTAAACTCGTAATGCTCGTGCCTGGTTCAAAATGATGTCTTCGGAATATCTTCCTTCTTTACAGGCAACTGATGGTATCCAGATCGAAAGTCAATCTTTGAAACATATTGAGATCCATGTTGTTGATCAAATAAATCATTAATGCAAGGTATGGGATACTTATTCATTATTTTTATAGCGTTGATTTCCCAGTAGTCGATACATAACCTCATATTTCAACTTTATTCTTAACAAAAAGGACTGGGGCTCCCCATGGAGAAAATCTAGGGCAAATAAATCCATTATTACTCATTTCCTCTAGTTGTTTCATTAGTTCAACTAATTCCAGAGTGACCATTCTATAAGGGGTCTTCAAAATAGTCTTTGAACTAGGAATAAAATCAATGGAAAACTCAATTTCTCATTCTGCAGGATGTCCAGGTAAATCTTTTGGAAACACATCCACATATTCTCTCACAATTGATATATCCTTTATTTGAACATTCCTTTTCTCACCCACAATTATTTCATTCTCTTCCTCCATGATAATTGAATTTAGTTGAGCTATTGGGGGTGGATCTTGATAAGAAACAAGTGGTGATGATTCTGCTCTAAAGATAATGTGTTCTTTATCATCATCATAAAAAATTGACACCTCCATCTTCTTATAATAAATTTTCACATCATGGTCTGAAATCCAATCCATACAAAGGATTATTTCATATTCAGTCATGGGTATGAATATAATATTAGGAGATAAATAACATTTATATTCACTAATGGGAACAGATCCACAGAACTTTGTAGCGATGATACATCCCTTAAGAGTTTTAACTAACAACTCCCTTGTTAAATAAAATTGGAAATATCTAATTTTCTTATAAAACAGGGAAGATATGAAACAATGCGATGATCCATAATCAAATAATGCATTTTCTAAACACGAGGAAACCGTTAAGTTACCTGCCACCACGTCTTTCGGATATTCTACCACAACTGTAGTGATTGCATAATCTTCTCCTTGATCACTTGGCCTTTTCTGATGTAAGTTTCCTTAATGCTTAGGACATTCATTTTCATAATATCCCATCTCCCTGCAGTTGTAGCATTGAACATGGGTAGATTATTTCTTCCCCTTGCAATCCCGAGCTTGGTGACCTTGATCACCACAATTGTAACAGAATAACATTACCTTCAAGAAAATACGTGGGTATTTCTTCCCACATTTACAGCAGGATGGATTTTCAAATTTTCCCTTCTTCCCCGTATTTCAATTCCCAGAGTGATCATCAGATCTCTTCTCTTACTTTGCTTTAAAGTCGTAAGACATAGTGAATTCTTTTTTTATCTTGATAGCTCATGAGAAAATGTCTTCGTACGACGATAAGGATTGTGATACTAATGATCAACGAAGAAATGGCTTTAACCCATCAAATAAATGATGAATATTACTCCTTGGGTTACGTATATAATCTCTAAAATACCTTGCTAACCTTGTAATGTTAGCCTCATACTTTGCGACATTCTAATCCTCATTTTGTCTCAAACTTAAAAATTGCCTTTCCATATCTGGCCAATGGTCACAAGGAAAGTATTTTTCTATGAAAATCCCCTTGAACTACCTGCATTCCTTATTTGATACTTCATCATCTTCCTTATTGTTTTGAATCAATGACCACCATTGATCAGCATCTCTAGTGAGGCGGTAAACTCCCATGATAACTATTTCCCTTTCACTACTCCCCAAGGCATGGAATATTTTCCCTAGGGAACATATCCAATGCTCAGCTACCAATGGATTTTCACTCCCATTGAATGTTGTTGGTTGTTGCCTCATGAAGCGATCTAACATTGATACTCCACGCTGCGGATCAAGGTTCTCCATACAGGTAAGGTTATTATTCATAACATGAGTGAGTTGTCCCAGTATGGTGATTAGCTGATCACCACCATCTCCACTGTAATTATCTTGAGCATGAGGGAAATACCTCAATGGAGTGTGTGCATTGATATGGTTTCCATTTCATCCACTAGGCGCCATTTCTAAACAATGGTATAAACTAGATCTGTTTAATAATCAAGGTACATAATTCCATACTTATAAAACACTTAACATAAATTGAACTATTTATGGATATAATCTATAATCATAAAAATGTTTTCATTGTGAAAGAATATACTCATAAACCCTTTATAATGGTTTTTAATGAAAATGAGAATTCTCCTATGCATATCCCCCGAGAGTGTCGTAACGAAGAGTGTAGCAAGGCCCATTGTCGTGAACCAATTCCCGTTCAAGTCTAGCACACAGCATTGTTTTTGGGTCTTACCCCTAGGTACATCTATGCCAGAGCCGCCTCTACCTGCTCGTATCCAGATATGGATTTATTTCTCGGAAAACTCACAAAATCACTACAATACCAACATTCTAGGATGTTCTTATATACTAATCCTCAATGTCCATCTTAGGTCTATGTGCTCTAATCAGAGATTATCTAAATATAGATTCATGGTTTGTACTAAAATTTCTCTGATACCAACTGTAATGCCCCGACCCCAGTTACCCAGGGTCGGTGAATTATTAAATAATATTGCCATGATCACAAAAGATCAAGTCTCAAAAGACCGATTAGTTTAGTAGCCTTGGAATAACTAGATACATTCATAAATTTTACATTACATCATATAGTGAAAACTACAACAACCACAACTTGTCACCATATCCCATAATATTATCCCTATAGGTCATTCATAAATTACTTATTCACATCCTATGAAAATAAAACATTGAAAGGGGTGAGCTCAGATGCTTAGTAAGGATAACAATATAGCATAAACATTCATAAATAAGTATAAACATTTAAAACAATGTATAACTAAAACAAAAGCCTTTTAAACTTGATCTTCAACATAATATGGAAAAGATAAAATGAAATAATTCCATTTAATAATTCACATGGATATTCTACTAGTCGAAAAATCACATGCAGTATCAATAACCACTTTCATAATGATGGAATGCATAATTTCAGACTATCATAACCACATAGTTAAGGCCTCGTGCAATGACTAAAAATAAGATTTTGTCAAGGCCTTATTCCAACACACTAGTTTGTCTCATGAGACCTACCGATGCATCGAGGAGCTATAGCGGGCTCTACCCGTCACTTATTAAGTCTAATGCATTCCTCATATGAACAAGTTTAATCATAACATAAACATTCGTATTAAAACTTGCATACGAAATGTCAATACTTTATCCATAAACCATGAATGGTATAAAAATAAAACATTCACATTCAAAAATATCACAAAACCTATAATACAATGTTTAAATTTTTTGTCATAATAAATCAACATAAATAATCATAAAATTCATCAATGTATGTTGACATAGATAAAATCAAAAACTATTTGAGAGAAATATCTATTTTCTTGAAATAATTTAGAAGTCACATAATTATAATATAAAATATTTACATTCAAAATATTCTTATAAGATTGTAAGGGAAACATCTACGATTTTATTACGTTGGAAAATAGCCCCACCCTCCATATAAGTTAGAAAAGACATTCTTACCTTAATTTTGTTGAAAAGGTTTAAAAGGTCTTAGTTTTTAGAATGACGTAAAGATTCCTTTATAAACTTATTATAAAATTTCAAACAAGGGTATAAATGAATTTAATCCATATTATGTAAAATGGTAAGAATGATTTGAAATATATTTTTAAGAAACATGGATGTGGATGATAATGTGGTCCTAGTAAGTAATTGCGTATAAACAATCTCGGATAATGAAGAGATTGTGAAGTAACCCATACCTTGTACTTTTACTTAGTCAATGGTTTGTTAAACTTCTGTATAATAGTTAAAACAATGTTATTAAATTATAAAAGAACCATATACATAATTATGATATCATATATGATCTTCTAATAATGCTTTGTTAATAATATTTTAGTATTATCGCAGTTTCAGTTGTTAACTAACTCGTTTTCTTATATATGTTTTGTTACATAAGTCATGCTTGTTATGGATAGGTTGTATCTTTTTCATATCCAGAATGATATAATGTTCTTAACCATTACTTTTAATCATAAAATGAGAATTACTCTTCAATGGATATGATGGGGAATGAATCTCATCGAGTTCGTGGAGACGGTAGTCAGTACATATGCATGAGCGGAAATATAATACTTTTGATATTAAAATAACATATATTTTGATGATATATCATATATAAAGAATCATAAACATGTTATATTTATTATTTACATGAATTACACATCATTATTATACCCATCCAAATAATAATATATTGAATAACAGTTACACCATGACAAGGAGACGATAAGCCGTACGTACGAACATATGGTGACATGTCATTCAAAGGATGGATAGAATATTGAATATGGTTGTACCATATTTATAATAAAATCATAGTATATGGAAGATACTAGAGTTATTATTTTAGAATGATAATAACAAAGAAGGAATAAGTTGAAGAAGAAAGAAACTTGAAAGAGGGTGGTGAAAACATTACCACTTCTTCGGGTTCTTTCTTTTTGATTTGATCAAAAGGGCTCCATAGGATTCCTTTCAGATCAAAATAAGGCCTCTAGGTTGAAGTGATGGAAGTTGAGAGAATATTAGGGTAGGGTTTGGCTGAGCCAAAAGGATTTGAAGGAGTGAAATTGAGAGAAGGGGGAGTGCCCTTCTATAAGAGTGGTGAGGGGCACCTTAGGAAAAGCTAGAAATATTATTTTATAATAAATTAATATTCAGTTTTTAATGGCTGCAAAGTATATTATTTAAAGTATAACGTGGGTATGGGTCGAAATCCTTTCAACCAATAGATTTTAGATAGGTGTGGGTCATGATATTAACCTTATTTTTTTTGCTTTAATTCTTAGGTAATTAGTTTGACACTTACCATGTCACTTGGTATTTCTATATTATATAGTCAATAAACACAGTATAAAGTTCCATTCGAACCCCAAGTGGTCCATTATTGATAAACATATCATTATATAAATCTCTTGGATGAACTTTTAGGAATATAATATAAACTTGTAATATAATATTAGTTTTAAAAATTCTTTTATGTCAATTTTGACACTATTTGTTATTTTGTTTTTCATAATTTCATAACAGTATTATTACATAGAAAAAAATTTATATAATCAGTCCTAATATGTATTACTAACCTAGATAATTAGTGTAATTTTTAAAAAATCTCAAATTACATTTATTTTGATATTTATAATATCAATTATTTTAATATTTCATTAATTAGGTAATTACTGCATCACCATTGTGTCATAAATAAATTAAAGTATTTAGTGTCTAAAAATTATAAATAAAATACCATTATGTAGGAAATATTTTTATATTCATAATGAATATTTATAATAGAATTTATCTTTTTTATACCCTTATATTAAAAATGTATTAGTTATTAAACATTGATTTTAACTCTTTTAACTCTTCTTTGATTAAATAATAATAAATGTCCTCATCTAATCCAAGTTGACCTATATGATAATATTTTATTTCTAAGGTTGTTTTTTGTCTAGATACACTTTTCCAATACAATTAGGACATGTGTTAGGGTAATATTAATATCATTTTTACCCTTAATTACCCTATTTACTTTTAACCATGGTAAATAAAAGTAAAAATTTTCTATTCACTGACAATTATTTTCATCTCATTGAAACAAATTTTTCTCCTTGATATTAACTGTGTCTCCTGGAATTTCCAAATTCCACTCACAGAAGAGGTAAATTTATGTTTTATATGAATTTCCAAATTCCCCCAGGAGGTGGGTAAAATACTGTGAAAAATTAAATAAAATTTTCATATATCTAAAATTATTATAAACTAACTCAAATGAATTACATTGATAGGTATTATGTATCTATTTTGAACTTATTTTAAATTAAATTAAATATGTATTTATTTAAATAAAATGTCGGTTTTGACCAATTACTCAGTGTTTTTCACTACTCATCAAAAAGTTGAATGTTTTTAGAAAAATACCAAAAATTCACCCCATGATAATTTCGATATTCCGAATCTAAAAATGAAGTCCATTTTGACAGATAAAATTTATAAAATTTTGAAAAGTGTGTATTACTATTCATAAATCCTAGTTTGATTGGTTGTGGTGTGTGTTAGAACTCGAGGTTGCGTACAACACACACTACTGTTTTATTCAAAGAGAAGCGTATCATGGAAGTTTGGGGTGTTACACGGCCTCCCCGCTGGTTAGCTCCAACAGTGCCAGCTGTCGCCTTCCCCGGTCGTCTCGAATCCTGTGCGGGCTTGTGATCCAATGCGTGGCCACAACGGCTGTTTCCATGGCGGGTCTTCTCCGGCAGTGCGATGGGGCGCCGCCGCCTTCAGGAGGCCGGCTGGTGTCGGCGCGCTGGTGACCCACTCTACCGTGACATTCCGTAGGCCACCGGAGTTGCTCTATTTGTCCGTTTTACTATACTCTACACCTATGGCCTTCTCCAGTCACTCTCTTCACTACGGCAGCATCAAATCTTCATTTCCCTTCTGTTCACCCATCACTGCGCTATCCGCGCATCAAGAACAAGTTGCTTGTGGGTCTGGACTTGTTCGTTAGTCCGTACCCACCATGTATGTAGTTTGAATAATCACCCAACAGAATAATCATCCATGCTCAAGGGTATAAACCACGTAAATGTAAAAAATTGAAAATCCCCCTACCTTGATAATTGATGTCGCGCATCGAGCGTCGCGGAAGACGACGTCGTAGGGAAAGAATTCGTAGGCGATGTTGGTGTGTTTCCAAGGAGGAAACGATGTTTCCTCACTTTTCATGGAGAAGAGAATGATTCGAGCATCATTGTTCTTCGTGAAAACGAAATTATTCATCAAAGAAGTTACAGTTTTTCATCGGAGGGAGGATTTCTCTTCTTCTTCACAAGATTTCTCTCCCAATCATCCTTAACACAATGAAAACCCTCCCAAAATAAAATAATAGGCTTCTCCTATTATTTTATTATCATATGGAATTTAAAATTCAAATTCAAACAAAATCATTAATTAATTAATGTGGTTGAATTCCTTAAATTAATGTGTTGGAAAGATTTAAAGAGGGAGATAGGAGGAGGTTAGAGGTCTCACATTTAAGAGGAGTTAACAAATTAATGAAGGTGTTTAAGGGGGTTTGGGGAAAATGAAAGGTTGGGGCTCGGGTGGGCCCCACCTCTCATATAACCACACATGCGAAGTTGGGTGGTTTTGGGCACCAACTACAACATCCATGGGAGGTTTTAACATCCAAGGTTACAAAATAAAATTGTTCAACAATTTTATTTATTTTAAATAAATTCCCCAAATAATAAATTTACAACCCGCATAAAATGCAACTCCGGTAAAATTCCCCTTAAGCAATTACTGGCACTGTGATTTTATCAGTGCCCTCAAATTTCAATTCTGACCACCAGTTCAAAATAAAGAAAAAGATGCATGTTTTTTCAGTGAATGTACCTGATCTAAACTTCAGAAAATGATTTCGGGCACAATGGGCCTCATAACCAAGTGTCGTCAAGAGCCACCGACTCGTTAAATCCAAAAGAATTTAATAAAAAAATATATTCCTTGAAATTTACTGGTCTTTACAAAAGGGGTGTATCATCATATTTACATGACATGGATAGTTAGTGGGTCATATAGATACATGTCCCAACAAATGTAATCAAATTTAGATTCATGATAAAAAATAATTTCTTGAATGTAAACGAGGATAGAGAAATTCTTTTTGGAATTTCAGCATAGTAAGAGGTGTACATGGGAGGCATTTAAAGAGAGATAAAGGGGTATCCCATCATTAAAACATAAATAAGGATGTATTAGGGAGGGGATAAACCATACCCCAACATTTATAGTTGAATTTAAAAGTGAATAACAACTTAAGGAATATTGAACAAAAATGAAATAGGAAGAAAACCCTTACATGGAAGTGTGCTTCCAAAGGATTGAGAGAGGCTTGAGAGAGGCTTCTTGGGATCTTTGAGCCCAATGTGAGGATTATAGAGAAGGGAGGGTGGAATTTTGACAAACTCCAAAGTCTTTGAGCGAGGAGGAATTGGGAGCTTGGGTGGGATTATATAGGAAAGGTGAGTGAATTCTTTATTATTTAGGTTTTGGACACCTAACATAAAACTAATCTAAACCACAAACCAGGCCATGGTTTTATCCATAGTTTTTTCCAAAGGTAGGTGGAAAAATTTATTTTATATGGGAAATGTCCAAACATCTTAATATGATAGGGTTGTTATTGTGGAGGTGAGTTACACTCTCAAGGAAAATAATTTAAAAAGACAAAATGCATAACAAGAATTGAAGGGTCCACTAATGCTTTGTAAAATAAATCAAACTAACACAAAATTACATTATTTTAATGTTAAAACATATATTGGATGATCATAAGTTTATATTATTTTATTATACAACTATTGGGTCATTATAATTTCAGAAAACACATTATATATATAAACGGTATTTAATTTTTACCCAAAAATTTGACTATCTCACACAATTATAAAAAATTCACCATTGGATAATTTTGGCTCCTTGATTCCAGAAATAATATTCATTTTATCTAAATAATTTTCTAAATATTAAAATTATCACTTTTAAAATAAAAATAGACATTTATCGAAAATTCAAGGGGTTTGACAAAAATGGCATTCAAACATTAATATAAATTACAATTGAATTCATAAAATTTTATGATCATTTATATTTTAAAAAATTAATTTAATAATAATAATAATATTGTATTAAAATAAAATTTTATTTTTAAAATCAATTAATTCATGAAAATAGATTTCTTAGTTGAATATTAACTAAAAATATTGTTTGTGCTTTAAGAATATTTTCAAGGTAAAAATAATAAAATGAAAGTATATTCGTTATTATATAAAAAAATATTGTACATAACCATAATACTAGGGTATTATAATATAACCCCTTAAAACACTCGCATAATAACGAAGGGTGAGGTGTGCGATGGTGACAGACTCTTTGGGTGGCTCAGACAAGATAACTTGTGTTGTAATCTCTATCAAATTACACTTCTCTCGTAGGCAGTTCTACTCAAGCATATTGTATTCAAGCTAGTATTGAGCATGGTCAAGTGTGAATCCTAATGATGCCAACTCCTTTATGATCTCAATCAAATGGGCTTCGTGTGGAGAACATCTACTAGATGAGGCCATCACTTCCTTTGTCTAGGTAAATTGGATTTTTTAAACACTTATATTTATACTAATCATGTTATCACTATTCAACAACTATATTAGCAATGATCACAATTCATAACATGAAACCAAATAATTTGACATTTTATATAAACATTTTAAATAAAAATAATTTTAATTATATTAATATGGATTTCCATTAATGAATGTTTGGGTAGTTTCATGAAGGATGCCTAGGAAATCCTATATTCTTTTTAGATGAGGTTTCTTCCAAATTCAATTTCATGTTTACAATTTTCAAGTAACTTATTTTTTATAAAAACATTTTTTTCATTCCCTTATTATATATTTATTTTGAAAAGAGTTTTCTCATTAAAAAATAATACAAAATTATATCGTTTACATTAATTTACTTACATATAAATATATAAGTAATCATGAACATTATTAGTAAATTACTTATTAAATTTAGTATATCCAAGTCTCATGTCATTCATAATTTTCATAAGTGTGTGGAATGTTAATTATTAACATTGTATTTAAAATATCCTTCATAATCATTGGAAATAAATTTTATTGAAAAGGAAATAAAGTGTTACTTATTATCTATTAATTCTCATATTTGAATAATATGATTTGATACCCATTTGCATAATTACAAATTCTATGATTTGAATCATAAATTAATGGTGTATATGTATAAAACCTCCAAACAAATTAATAGAAATTGTAAATTACAATTCTCATAAAATAATAGATATATTTATATATTTCAATTCATAAATAAACAGAAGAAAATATAAATATATATTACACATAAAATAATAAAATTAACATTTTTAAAATAATTATTTATTCTTTACATAAACAACATGAGTAAGATAGTAAAAAATATATTTTATTCATGAATGGAATACCCACTTACATAAAAATAATTAAATGTGTATATATATACATTAATATATCTACACATATATAATAACACCATAAATTTAAAATGAAATATAAAAATTTTATAATTATTCTAATGCATTAAGATTATTTGAAATTAACCCATATAAAATTATGGTCCGTAGAAATAAATAACAAGAAATTTAAAAATAATCTACATATATATACACCATTACATAATTATGAACTAGAAATTAGTTGAATTGAATAAATTAATGAAATTTTAATTGTAAAAATACTTTCATATAGATATATGGATATTATTGAATAATATAAATTGAAATTTGGAATTAAAATATATATATATATATATATGAGAGTGTTGAAAAAGAAATAATCTGATTACCTACTAGGAAAGGAAACTAAAACTCATCTCAATGGTGGTTTCTCGAACAAGAGGATGTAACATTTACTTGCGTGAGGGATACTCGATCAAGTGGAAGAATAAGAGGGTAATATTGGATCAGTAGGGTTTCTATTTAAAACTTATTGAATGGGGTCTTTTAGTGTAAACGAATACTTATTTAAATACAATAACATGACTCAAACAGATGTTGGTTCTCCATTAAATGGAAACCGGGATAATTGATTGGAGAAACCCCTTGATAATAGTGTCCTAAAATATATTATATTAGGTGTTCAAGCAACTTTTCCTATATCGTTTAGCTCGATGTGATGATGGGTAAAATAAAATGAATGTAATTTTGAAATGAAGTCACCCTATATTTTTTAGTTCAAATAAATATAAATTTTGGTCTGTTATCGGTTCAATGTTCTATCTGAAACAATCATGATCACTTGTGTATTGATGTCATTGTTAGATAAACACATTTAACATGTTGATATGTAGATCGCAGGTCCTATTTTTTCATATTTTAAATGAATTATAGAGTATAATATTGTACCGAGTTCAATAATGATGTTTAATACTTTTTTAGAAATGATTATAAGTTGAAGTGAATGAGTGAAGGTTCCTTTGGTTTGGGCATACTGGAGAATCTTTATGAATAGTGATAATCTTGGATGGATCATGTCTGGGAAGGAAGAAGAATGAAATAAAATGATTAGATTGTGAGAATGGTCCATTAAAAAAGAATTTATTAACTTATTTGAATAATAACTGAATTTTATGGTCTTAAATTGAATAGAAATTCTATTATCATCTTCCATCTAAAACATTATGTGAAATTCCAATCCCAAATTGAAAAATTGGAAATATACAGAGGCCAATGCAGGTGTAAAACCATACCTATAATCCCAGGTTCTAGTTCACCTAACAATACTCATATGGGTATTTTCAAAAACAATTTCTCATATGTGAGTTTCCATAGTGATATAATGTTGCATGGACTATTCAGTGTCAATGTTTACCAAGATTATTGTCCCATAGTGGGTTTTAAAATTATTGTTGAAGAATCTAATGGATTATTTCTTGTTGGTTGGCCCATAATTTTTTTACTAAACTATAGTTTAATGATAACATATATTATTTTAAACACATTATTTAGTGTTTTTTTCCTAAATTGATCTTTTGATACTTTATTTTAAGAATGATCAAAACACTGATATTAACATTAATACATAGTTTAATATAATTAATAATATTAAAATTAATGTAGTGTTTCTATAATTTAGATCTATATTATATGATTAATCTTATAAATGTGCATTATATAAAATATTTTTCATTGTGTATATACTCAATTTGTTGTTACAAACATTTTTACTTTTCGTCGATTGGTTTTGAATCTGGTGGATTTTTTCTGATTTCTATCGTTGGTCCCTCTATTTTCATGCTGATTTTATCAACATCGTGAATGGCCTGCTTCGGAACCCGGTTAGGGTTCATCCGTGGTCTGATAGGAACAGATCTATGCCCTTGGTGGTGTTTCTGGTTCATGACGACTCGGATCCTCCCATCGGTGGCTTTCCTTTGGTATAATGTTGGACTATCCAGTCTTGGTGATGATGGCGTTATCGCGTGTCCCTTGGAATGTCTTCTGAGCTTATGCACCGGTGATGGTGTGATTCCTCATGGAGTATGATGGTACTCTCCCATGATGGTGGTAATGTGTTGTTGAAAGCTGGATGCAATGGTGACTTTTTGATGAAGCGGGAGAGCTGTTGGTTGAATGTGTTTACTCTGCTGAATGGTTTTTGTTGAATGTGTTGACTCAGTTGAATGGTTTTTTGGTTTTGTGGTAATATGGTGGGGACTCTTGATTGGGTTTGGGCAAGATGTTCGCCCTCATCCATTTCCTTGTTTACTGTACTTTTTATTTCTATTTAATAAATGGTCAGAGGTTTTCCTCTGACTAAACTTTCCTGGTATATTTCCCTTTTCTATTTTTCTCTTGTTATATTCCATTTAATAGGTTTTATACACATGTATTAACCCATACATATGGGTTTTGATCTATGAAATCTATTGTTATTGCGAGTAGGTCCACTCGTGTTATTAATTATCCTAATATGTCTATATAACTAGCTATTGGATTCTATGAAGTAAGGTGTCCTTGAATATAGTATGAGTCTGGGGATCATATTTAATATAATCTAGTGCATTCAATTCATTTATGAGTTTTTATGACATTATTTATTTATTTAAATGAAAAATACATAAAATGAAAAACCAAGGTGTTATATTGTCCCAATTTAAATTGAATTGAAACCCCACAAGTCTTCCACACTCTAAGTCATGATTTCTAATTATAAAACATGGGAATTTATTTTTAATGAAAATAAGTTTTGTAATGATCAATAATTATATATATATATTTATATTAAAAAATAAAGAATAAAATCAACAAGGTCATTAATGATTCCATCTATCGCTAAGATATGGGACCAAATAATTCATGTGGTACCTCAGTGAATCATCGAAATATTATATATCTTCATTCTAAATGAAAAATATTCTGTTGGGATGGAAATGTTAAATAAATTGATAATTATTTAAAAATATGATATTTTAAATATGAACTTATTTAAAATGAACCTGAACCTGACATATAGAAATTAATCTCATTTTTTTCTTTAATTGTATCAAAATAACATATGAAACTTGAAAATATTTAAAAAAAATTATATGTAGTACAAGTAAATGTCATATATTTCACCCATTTTTGTAGATACTTTGAAATCAACTATTTCATCTCATGGTTAGTTTGGGAGATGCATTCGGAAATACCTTGGTAGTACCATACATGCCTAGATGAGTAGGAAATCATAAAATATGTGTTTGGTTCATATAAAAACAATAATTCTATAAATAAACAAAAAATAATTGTTATGTTAGATTCCTCATATAATTTTTTGAAGGTGGAATGGAAATTAATAAAGGATTAGAAGTCATCTGGGAAATATTTCATGATTACATTCTAAATCAAATCCATTACAAGAGAGATAAGAGTAGTTCAAGATCATTATCATTCCATTTTGAGGATGTTCTTTAATGGAAATAAATTATTGTATTACTAAAAGAATATAATTAATGATGTTTTTTAAAGAATCACAATATCTGATGTTATCTAAATAACTCCTTTGATACAAATATAGATTCCCTATAACCACACATACAGATCTAGTACAATTTTTTTGTTTATTTTTGTAGACAAATTAGCTGAAATATAAATAGTCATTTACAAGAATGGATAATTTTTAGTCTATATTTTGATAGAAGATGAGCAAAATTACAAATTTTCAAATATAAAAAAATAAATAAATAAGTGGTGATTGAAGTAATCATTCAAAATATATATATTATTGCTATACTCCCTGAAAACACTAAATGATCATGAATGTTTGTATTAAAACATAAGGTGATAAAAATTTCCCAATAATGGTTTTTTAAAAAACCAATGAATCACCATTTTGAAAATAAATTTTGAATATTATATTGAAATACATTTTAAAATACTTTAGAATATAATTTTATGAATGTATAGATTTATAAATAAATAAAAAATAATTATATTATAGAAATATGATTTTCTGAAATACTTTTGAGTGTATAATTTATATTTTATGTCATATTTGAAAATCCTTTGAAAGATAGTTTTAAAACACCCTTTTAAAATACTCACACCATCAAAAAATATATAATACCTTTTAAAATACTTATGTTTTTCAAAATTTTATAAATCCATTAAAAATAATAACACATTTGATGAAATTATTATAATTTTTTTAAAATAATTATTTTTTTTGAAAAATCTATAATACATTTGAAAATATATTCACATTGATAAATTGATAAAATAAAACAATCATTTTTTTAAAAAATATAGTATTTGATCATTGGAAAATAAAACCAAGGGGCTACTCAACCATTGAAGGTATTCTACAACTACCCACATTATATAGGGATTTGAAAAATCCCCACATCCCTTTCATGTTTAAAAAGTCAATGTGATAATTTTATTAACAAAAACCTTTTGACAATTCCATTTTAATATACATATTTTCATTGTTTTTTTCCCATTTTAATAAATATAAAAATAAATTAGAAAATTATCATACATACATACATACATACATATATATATAAATCTGAACTCCCTTATGAAATTACTTATTAAATTTGGTTCCAAAAATTCTCATGTCATTTACAGTTTTCATACGTGCATGTAATGTTAAATATCATACATGTATTTACAATTTAAATTATAAAATAATAAAAAAATTTAATGAAAAGTTAAACAATATAATTCATTATCTTTTAAATTACATCCTTATGTAATATTATTATATTGTCAATATGATATTTCAAAAATTTATTATTTAATAAATAAAATAATGTTTTAAATGTTTGATCCCTTTAGATAAACTAATAAAAATTGTAATTAAATATTCAAATAATGTAATTGATATATATAATTATTTATTCCTAAAATAATCATTAGATAAGTAATTAAGTAATTCAAATAAAATTATAATTGTATCATTTTTTAAATAAAAATACTTTCATTTCAAAACCATAATAAGTAATATGAAAAGGAAAATCATTCAAACATGATTTTTTTACATGTTCATTCAACAATAATAGAAGTTATACATATAAAATGTTATGTATATATACACAAATATAATAAAATCACATAATTAAAAATAAATTTGAGGAATTTTATAATAGTGATAATCAATTAAGATATGTTTAATGTACCCCCATATAAATTAATTTTCATTAGAAATAAAAAACATATATATATATTTATATAAACTGTTTGTAACGCCCTGACCCAAGTTACCTAGAGTCGGTGCATTATTACACAACATTGGCATGGTCATAATGAAATCATGTCCCGAAAGACCAATCAGTTTATTATTATTGGAAACAAGATTCATACCGAAGTTCAACTTTACTACTTGAAAAGAAATACAACAATAATTTATTCCATTAGAAACATCCAATCCTCCTAGATTACGCAAGCAAGTCAGTCATAACTAACTTTTTAATATCCTGGGAAAATGAAACATAAGAAAGGGGTGAGCTCAAACACTCAGTAAGGGTAAGAAATACAAAGGAAGATAACATAAATATTAATCATGGTGAATAATTGAAAACACAATCTTTTACCAATAATAAACATGAAGACTTTTATGGAAGGAATATGAATGGTGTAAATAATTCCATAGTAAAACATAATCAAGATTATTGTAATAGTATAATGACCACATTCACCATCAATATTATTTTAATAATGAGGGACTGTATATGTCGGACATTCTGAAACATTTTGTCATGTCCTCCGCCAAGACGTCTAAAAATGCTTAAGTCCTCGTAGAAAAACATATATCAAATTGGGAAATGCCTCACCCAAATAAACTTCTAGTTGTCTCATTAGACCTAATGATCCATTTAGGATCTATATCAGGTGCCACACATCAATTACTAAGTCCAATACATTCCTCATATGAAAATGTTAAAACATAAAATAAAAATTTCTATTAAGAATAGAATATGAAGTGTCTATAATTTAACCATAAACCATGAATGGTATAAATATAAAACATCCATATTAAAATATATCAGAAAAAATTCAATTAAATATGAAAGATTTTCATTATAATAAATCAACGTAAAACATGATTAAAATCCATCAATGGATGTTGACATAGATGAAAATGATTTGCAAAACACTTTGAGATAAATATCCATTTTACATGAAAATATTAATAAGTCACTAATTTATAATGGAATTAATTTAAAATATATTTTTGAATCAAAGGGTCCCATACCACTTTCAAACATTTGAAAAGAATTATCATTTCAAAACATTCATGTCCATATAAATAAATACATAAAATCTATTTGAAAATATAGAAATTAATTAAAATGATTAAGAAAGATACATCTTTATAACATTTAAAATGAATATATAGTTAAATACAACCTCCAATAAAACCATAAAATATTCCTTTAGATTTTGTTTTATGAAATATGGTTATCGATAATAAATATGTCCTAGTAAATACTTACACATAAACAATATCAGATAATAATGAGTTTAAGGACATAACCCTCACCTTGTACTTTTCCCTGGCCGAGGGTTGTTTAACATTCTATATAATTTTTCAATAATTGTAATTAAATTAATAAAGAACCATATACATTAATATGATATCATATATGATCATTTAATATTTCATTGTTAATAATATTTTATTATTATCGTCGTTTCAAGTGTTAAGATATTTGTTTTCCATTATATGATTTGTTACAAAAGTAATGTCTGTTATGTATAGGATGTATCATATTCATATTAAGAATTATATTATGTCATTAAAAATAATTTTTTATCATCAAATGAATATTATTCTTGAATTGATATGATGGGGAATGAACCTTATCTCGCTCCTGGAGACAGTAATGCGTAATTACGGGCGAGCGACAATATCTTTCTTTTGATATTAAAATCATATATAATAGGATGGTATATCATATATACAGAATAATTATCATGTTATATTTATTATTTACATAAATTATACATCATTATTAAACCCATCCAAATAATAATTTATTTGAATAACAACTACACCATGACGTGGGGACGGTAAGTCGTACGTACGAAAGTATGGTGACATGTCATTCAAAGGATGAATAGAATAACGAATATAGTTATACCATATTTATAATAACATAACAGTATATATAATATACTGGAGTTATTATTTTATAATTGAAACAACGAGGAAAGAAGAAGTGGAAGTAGAAAAAACATAATATAGGTGATTAAATATTTACCTCTTCTTCGGGTTCTTCTTTTTTATTTGAACAAAAGGGCCCCATAAGATGGAATTATGACTAAAGTAATTCCACTAAGATGAATTGAGGATAGTTTAGAGGATATTTTGGTTGGGGTTGGCCGAGAAAAATGTCTTTGTGATTTTGAGAGAATAAAAAGTGCACTTTTATAAGAGGGGTGAGGGACACGGTAGGAAAAGATCGAAATATTATTTTATAATAAAACCATTTTTATTTTCTATTTTTGAAAAAAAAATTATTTAAAGGATAACGTGGGTATGGGTTGAAAACCACTCAACCCGTAGGTTTTAGACAGGTTTGGGTCACTATATTAACCTTATCTTTTAGATTTAACTCTTATTTAAATAGTATTCCATTTACCATGCCTCTTTGTATTTTTATATTATATGGTTAATAATCATTCTATAAACATCCAAGAGAACACCGAGTGGTTCATTAATAATGAAACTATCATTATATAAGTGTTTTGGTTGAACCTTATATTTTTAGGATTATTATATCAACCATTAATATTGTATTTGTTTTAAAAACTCATTTATGTATATTTTGACATTATTTAACAGTTGATTTTTGATAAAGTCCTAAATAATTTATTAGTTATAAATAAATACATTTAATCAACCATAACATTTCATAATCACCTATAAAATTATTTATGGCATAAAAAATGTAAAATTATATTTATTTTAGTATCTTTAATATCATTTATTTGATTGATTCATTGATAATGACAATATTTCATCATTATTCTGTCATCTAGAAATTTATTTATTGTTTGTCTAAAAATTATAAATAAAACATCCTAAGGTATGAAATCTGAGTATAATTATAATTACTATTTATAGTCGAATAGATTAATTATATAACATCATATAAATTTTTTTTAGTAAAATATATTTTCTTTTTTTATTTTTGTCTTTACTTTAGATTATTTTATATAAAATTTCATTATCACTCCCAAGTGGCTCCATGGGGTCCCAAAATAGACCAACGTATTCCCATGTTTGGAAATTTATCAGCCAATAGGGTTAGGACATGTGTTAGGTTATTTTAATATTGTTATAATATTATTTTTTAAACTTATTTATAGGATTTACCCCATTAACCACGGTAAATAAAATATTTACTAGAGTAAATATTCATAATGATAAAAATAAAAGATATTAATTTACATAATTTAGACCACCTTACTCCAAATATGTAATTAATTTTTATAAATTTAAAACACATAATTGACAGAAATTAATTTAAAAATAATTTCTATTGTGAAAACAAAAAGAGTGTTTTTATGAAATAATAACTATCAAAAGATTGACAATTCATTATGTCCAGTTTATTCATATGATTACATCCACTGAATTAAAATATATTAAATAAAAAAAATATAATCTAATGATAATTAAAATTCACTCAAATGTATAATTTAACAGTATAAATTATTTTGATTTAAAAAGTTCTTTTTAATTAAAATTTAGTATTTTCACTATTCATCCAAAGATGAATGTTTTCCGAAAAATACCTAAAATTCACCCTAAGCTAATTTAGATATTTAAAATCCCAAAATGAGGTCCATTTTGAAAGATAAAATTTATAAAATTTCAACAATATGGTATTACTATTCATAATGGCCAGTTTGATTGGCCGCGGTGTGTTAGAATCTCGAAGATGCGTACAATGCAAGCTGTTGAATTATTAAAAGGGAATCATACCGTAGAATCATGGGGTGTTACATTCTCCCCATCAAATAATTTCTTCCTAGAAATTTTTATAATATTACTACAAAAAAATATTGCGGTGGTTTTTCATCATAAGTTCCTTGGTTTCCCACGTTGCCTCTTCCATTTTATGGTTTCTAGATTGAACTTTTACCAGATGAGTCGTTCGGTTTCTCAGCACTTGTTCTATGGTATCATGAATTTTGGAAGGCTCTTTTAAATAAGATATATCATGGTCCAGTTCAATTTTCTTTATAGGTGAGTATATGCATTGGGTCAGGCATATATTTTCTCAAGAGTGATACGTGGAACACATCTAGAACTTTGGAGTGAATTGATGGAATTTCCAACCTGTTAGCATTAGCCCTAATTATTTCTAGAATATCAAAAGTTATGATGTGCATGGGTCATAGTTTAACCTTCCTACGTAATCCTATAACTCTCTTCCATGGAGATACCTTCAAGAAAACATGATCTCCTACTTGAAATTCCTAATACTTCCTTCGGTTATCGGCATAGCTCTTCTGCTTACATTGTGAAGCTTTGATGTGGGTTTGAATAACCTTTACCTTTTCCATCATTTCCTCAACATGTTTTGTGCCTATGAGTTTCCTTTCACCAACATCATCCCAACAAGTTGGTGTGAGAATTCTCTTGCCATATAACACTTCTTATAGTGCCATATGAATACTTGAATAGAAGCTATTGTTATGGGAATATTCTAACAGAGGTAAATATTGATCCCAAATACAATGATTGTCATGTGAGAAATATATCAATATGTATTATAATGTTTGAATAGTCCATTCTGATTGTGCATCAGTTTGAGGGTGGTAGGCAGTGCTCAAACGAAGTTCAATATCAAGGGATTTCTGAAGACATTCCCAGAATCGTGATGTAAAATGTGGATCACGATAAAAAACAATCGATAGGGGTAGTCCATGAAGTCTTATAACATTATTAATATATAGTACTGCTAAACATTGAAGTGATAAATTTCTATTATATCAAGAAAATGTGCTAACATGGTAAGACGATCAACAATGACCCATATTGCATCATTCCTTCAAGGAGTCTTCGGTAGTCCCATGATCAAGTCCATCATAATATTATCTCATTTACAATTAGGTATGGGAAGATGTTTCATGACTCCTTCAGGATGTTTCCTTGTAGTTTTCACTTGTTGAAAACCATAAATCAAAACACAAAATCAGCAATCTCTCTCTTCATATTGTCCAAGAAAAAATGTTCTTTCAAATCTCTATACATCATAGTCTTATGAGGGTGTATAGAGAAACTGGAGCTATGAGCATCATATAACAATTCCATTTTTAGATTAGATATATCAGGAACACAATGTCTCTTCCCAAATTTCAAAATCCCATATTCATATACGAAGTCTTTCAATCTCTCATCATTCATAGATTTAATCTTATTTTGAAATTAATCATCATCAGCCTGTGATCTTTTTATACTATCTATTAAAGATTTTTTGGAAACCATTTCAAAAATCATTGATGTTTCACCTTCCATGGTTATACCCATATCAATATTTACTTGATCCATGAATATAGGATCCCTTTAAACTCTCATATTGTTCAAAACTCCATGATTCTTTCTTCTCAAAGAATCTGCCACCGTATTTGCCTTCCCCTAGTGGCAGTGTATTGTTCTATCATAATCCTTGAGTAGATCAAGCCTTCTACTCTTCCTCATGTTGAGTTATGTATATGATAAAATATACTTAAAACTCTTGTGATCAGTATATATGTCACATTTTTTACTATAGAGATAATGTCTCCATATATTCAAATCAAAGATTACAGCTGCTAACTCAAGATCATGAATATGATAGTTTTTCTTATGAATTTTCAGCAGTCATGATGCAGAGGAAACAACTCTATCATTTGGCATAAAAAACAACCATGTCCTTTCTTTGAGGCATCAAAATAAATAACAAACCCATCATTCCTTGATGGTAGAGTCAAGATAAGTTATGTGACTAATCTTCTCTTCAGTTATTCGAAACATTCTTTCCACTATTTTGTCCAAACAAATTTAACCACTTTATGTGTGAGCTTTATTAATGGGTTAGCCAATCGGGCAAAATTCTAGATTAAATGTCAATAATAACCTGATAACCCAATAAAACTGCGTACCTCAATTGTAGTTGTTTGTATTGTACATTCTTGGATTGCCTTTTTCATAGAATGGTCAACAGAGATTCCATCCTTAGAGATAATATGGACAATAAAAGAAATCCTCTGAATCCAAAATTTACACTTTCTAAACATCCCGTATAATTCATTTCTTCTAAGGGTTTTTATAATGGTTCTCAAGTTATTTTCATCATCTTCATTGCTTTTGGAGTATGCCAAGATATCATCAATAAATACCACTACAAAGTAATCATGAAATTCCTTGAAAACACTTTTCATGAGATCCATGAAGAGAGATGGTACATTTGTCAATCCAAAAGTCATTACTGTAAAGTCGAAATTCCTGTACCTAGTTTGAAATTCTATTTTCGGAATGTCTTCCTTTTTCCCACACAACTGATGATATATTCATCGAAGGACAATCTTTGAAAAATATTGAGCTCCATGAAGTTGGTCGATTAAATAATCAATGTGAGGATGGGGATACGTGTTCATTATTTTTATAGCATTGATATCCATATAGTTATTTCACAACCACATTGATCCATCTTTCTTCATAAAAAAAGAACAGGGGCTCCCCAGGGAGAAACACAAGGGAGAATAAAAACCTCATTACCCAATTACAATAGTTGTTTCATTAGTTCCACCAATTCCACGGTGGCCATACTATAAGGGGTCATTGATATGTTCATTGAACCGTGAATTAAATCGATAGAACGCCCAATTTTTCATTCTAGAGGATGTCCAGGTAAATCTTCTATAAACACATATACATATTATTGCACAATAGGTACGCCCTTTATTTGAACATTCCTTTCATCACCCATAGTTATTCTGTTCTCTTCCACTCCAATAATTTAATTTAGTTGAGCTAATGGGGGTGGATCTAGTTATGAATATGGCGGTGATGCTTTTTCTCTAATGATAAGGTACCCATTACCATCATCAAAAAGTGTAACCTTCTTTTTCTGACAACAAATATTCACATCAGGGTCTGAAAGCCAATCCATTCCATGGACTATATCAAATTATATCATGGGTATGATGATGAGATCAGTAGATAAGGAACATTTATATTCCATAATGGGATCTAATTCACAAAACATTGTTGTAATGATACTTCCTTTTGATGTTTTGACTAAAAACTCTCGAGTTAAATCAAATGGGAAATATAAAATTTTCTTAGTAGGCTGGGAACATATAAAACAATGAGATGATCCAGAATCAATTAAAGAATTGGCTAACCTTCATGAAACCATTGAATTACCTACCATCACAGCATTCAGAGCTTCAACCTTAGTAGTAGTTATTGTATATGCCTGGACTTGATCCCTTGGCCTTTTTTGATTTAAGTTTCCCTGATGCTTAGGACATTAATTCACATACTGTATCGTCTCCCTGTAATTATAGCATTGAACATTGGTAGTGTCTTTCATTCCCATAAAATCCTTGGGAAGATGGACTTTCTGTACACATTTGTAGAATACTCCTTTTTCTTTTAGACTGGCATCAAGGTGCTTCCATCCACAATTATCACAGGGTTGAAATTCTATTAATCACATCTTCCCTGTTTCTTTATTTCCTTTCATAGAGTGTTTAGTAGATCTATTCTTCTGTTGCTTTTCTTTAAAGTTGATTGACTTAGAGAATTCCTTTTCTTTCTTGATAGAACACGATAAAATATCTTTATTTGTGTTTTGAATCAATGAACACCATTGATCAACATCTCTAGAGAGGCGCTAAACATCCATCACAATTTTTTCCATTTCACTACTCCCCAAAGCATGAAATATTTTATCTAAGGAATTTATAAATTACTCATCCACTAATAGATTTTTACTCCCAATTAATGTTGGTGGTTTTTTCCTCATGAGGTGGTCTAACATTGAACCTCCGAGTTGTGCATCAGGGGTCTCTATATGGGTATGTTTATTATTCATAACATGTGTGAGTTATCCGAGTATGGTGATAAGATGATTAGAACCAGTTGAATCACTACCTCCACTATAATTATCTTGAGTATGAGGGAAATCCCTATATGGATTACGTGCATTGATATTGTTTCCAATACTTCCACTATGCACCATTTCTAAACAACAGAATAGACTAGATTAGTTTATGAATCACAATATATAAATCCAAACTTCTAAAACACATAACATTAATTGAACAGTTTATGGATATAATTCGTAATCATAAAAAAGTTTCTTTGAGGATGTATATACACATAAACCCTTAATAATTGTTTGTAATGAAAGTGATAATTATCCCAAGAAATTCCCCTGGGAGTGTCGCAACCAAGAGTGTATCAAGGCCCATTGTTGTGCACCAGTTCTCGTTTAAGTCTAGCTCAATGTGAGGTTTTTGGGTTTTACTGATAGGTACATCTGTTCTAGTGTCGCCTCTACCTGCTTGTATCCTGCCAAGGATATATTTCTTTGAAAACTCAAAAAATCTCTACAGTACAACAATTCTAGGAAATTATTCTATAATAATCCTCAATGTCTGTCTTAGGGCGACGTGCTCTAATCAGAGTTTTTCTAAATCTATTTTCCAAGGTTTGTACTAAATATCTTTTAAAATCAAAAGTAAAGCCCCGAACTTAGGTACTAATAGTCGATGCATTATTAAATAACATTGGAATGATCATAGTGAAATCATGTCATGAAAGACTGATTAGTTTAGTATTATTTGACACAAGATTCATACATAAGTACAACATTACATCTTGAAAAGAAATACGACACTAATTTATTCTACTAGAAACATCTAGGCTTCCTAGATTATACCTAAAAGTCACTCATAACTAACTTCATCATATCCTGGGAAAATGATACATAAGAAAGGGGTGAGCTCAAACGCTCAATAAGGGTAAGAAATACAGCGGAAGACAACATAAATATTAAGCATGTCGGATTATTGAAAACATGAGCCGTTACAAATAATAAACATGAATAGTTTTTTAGAAGAAATATGAAATTAGTAAATAATGCCATAATAAAACAGTGTCATGGGTATTCAACTGGTCGAATGACCACATGAACTGTCAATATTATTTTCATAAAGAGGGAATGTATAATGTTAGACATTTTGAACCATTTTTTAAAGGCCTCACCCAAGATATCTATGAATGATGATGTCCTCGGTGAAAACCATATATCAAATTGGGATTGGCCTCGACCATTTCAATGTCTAGTGGTCTCATGATACCTACCGATGCTTCAAGGAGCTATAGAGGGATCCACCCATCACTTACTAAGTCCAATACATTCCTAATATGAAAATGTTAAAACATAACAAAAAAATTCATTTTAAAACTAGCATACAAAATGTCAATAATTTAACCATAAACCATTAATGGTATAAAAATTACTCATCTATATTCAAATATATCACCAAACTTTCAATACAATATGGATGATTTTAATCATAATAAATCAACATCAAACAAATTTAAAATCCATCAATGGATGCTGATATAGATGAAAATGATTTGTAGAAATCATTGAGTGAAATATCCCTTTTTCATGAAAACATTTAAAATTCGCACATTTATAAATTAAGTAATTTAAAAGTGATTTTTGAATCAAACTGTCACATACCACTTTGAAACATTTTAAAATAATATTCATTTCCAAACAGTCATATCCATATAAATAAATCCTTAAAATCATTTTGGAAACATGGACATTAATTAAAAAGATTTAGAAAGATAAATCGTTAAAACATTTAAAATGATTAAATAGTAGAACCTCCCATAAAACCGTAAAATATTCATTTTCTAAACATTTTAATGTAATATTGGTATCGATGATATATATGTCCCAGTAAATACTTACACATAAATAATCTCGGATAATAACGAGATTGAGGAAATAACCCTTACCTTGTACTTTACCTTGGTCGATGGTAGATTAACCTTCTTTATAATGGTGAAATAATTTTTATTAAATTTTAAAAGAACCATATACATTAATATGATATAATATATGTTGTTTTAATATAGCTTAGTTAATAATATTTTTGTATTATCGTCATTTTGTGTGTTAACTGATTCGTTTTCCATTATATGATTTTTTACATAAGTAAGGTTTTTTATCGATATAATGTATCATATTCATATTTAGAATTATACTATGTCTTTAAACATTATTTTTATTCATAAAATTAAAATTATTCTTCAATGGATACAATGGTTAATGAATCTCATCGTATTCGTGGAGACGGTAATCCGTACTCACGCACGAGCGACAATATCATTCTTTTGATGTTAAAATAGTGTATAATTGGATGGTATATCATATATAAAGAATAATTATCATGATATATTTATTATTTACATGAATTATACATCATTATTATACCCATCCAAATAATAACGTATTTTAATTACAACTACACCACTACGTGGAGACGGTAAGTCGTACATATGAACTTATGGTGACAATTCATTAAAAGGATGGATAGAATAATGAATATGGTTGTACCATATTTATAATAACATCACAAAATATATAAGATACTGGATTTATTGTTTTATATTGGAAATAACTAGGATAGAAGAAGTGGAAGAAGAAAAAACTTGAAAGAGGTGTTGAAATATTTATCTTTTATTTTGGTTCTTCCTTTTGTTTTGATCCAAATGGATCTGTAGGTTGGATTTCTGACTAAAGGAAGGACTCTAGGATAAAGGGAGGATAGTGGAGAGTATATTTAGCCAGGGTTTCGCAGATCCAAATGGATTTTATTGTGTGAATTTATGATAAGGGTATGTGACATATTTTTAAATGGGTGAGGGGCACCTTAAGAAAATATTGAAATATTATTTTATAATAAAATAATTTTATGATTATAATGAAACAAAATTGAATTATTTAAAGAATAATGTTGATATGGGTCGAAATAAACTCATCCAAAATATTTTAGATAGGTTTGGGTCACTATATTAACCTTATCTTTTAGATTTAACTCTTAGTCAAATAGTTTGACATTTACCATGTCTCTTTGTATTTTTATATTATATAGTTAATAATCATACTATATTATTCCAAGAAAACCCCAAGTGGTTCATTAATGATACTACTATTACAATATAACTCTTCTGGATGAATTGTATAATTTTAGGATTATTATATCAAATAATAATATTTTATTTGTTTTAAAACCTCATTTATGTCAATAATGACATTATTTTGTAATTGATTTTTGTTAAAGTCTTATAAACTTTATTACTTAAAAATAAATACATTTAGTCAAATTTAACAATTCATGGTCACCTATAAATTTTTTCATGTAATGAATACATTAAAATTATATTTATTTTTTTATTTAGAATATCATTTATTTCATTGTTTCATTAATAAGGAAAATACTGCATCATTATTGTGTTAGATATAAATATAATTATTTTATGCCAAAAAATTATAAATAAAATATCCTAAGGTATGATATCCTATTATATTTATAATTAATATTTATATTAGAAATGATCAATTATATAACATCATATAAAAATTGTTTTACTAAAAGATATTTTCTTTTAATATTTTTGTCTTTACATTATATTATTTAATATAAAATGCCATTATCACTCAAAAGTGGATCTATGGGTTCTCAAAATCATCCCAAGGATACTCATAGTCTACAATTATCATCCAGTAGGGTTATGAAACATGTTAGGTAATTAAATATTTTTATAATAGTATTTTTAACCTTATTTACTGGATTTTCCCCTTTATCCACGATAAATAAAATATTTACTAAATTAAATATTTCTAATGTCTAAAAATAAAATTTATCTATATCCGCAATTTGGACCACCTGGTTCCAAATATGGAATTCATTTTTCCATATTCAAAACAAATAATTGGCATAAATTAATTTAAAATTAATTACTGTTGTCAAAATGAAAAGCGTGTTTTTTCAAAAAAATAACTATCAAAATATTGACACTTGTTAATGTTCAGTTTAATCATAAGATTACATCCAATGAAATAAATTATATTAAATGATAAAAATATAATCTAATGAATCTTAAAAACAATTCAAATATATAATTTAACACTATAAATTATTTTTATTCAAATGGTTTTTTTAAATTATAATTTAGTATTTTCACTATTTATCAAAAATTGAAGGTTTTCACAAAAATAACAAAAATTCACCAAAAGAAAACATGTATATTCTGAATCTAAAAATGATGTCTATTTCAAAAGATAAAATTTATAAAATTTCAAAAAGTGGGTATTAGTATTCATAAAATCTAGTTTGATTGGTCGTAGTGTGTTAAAATCTCGAAGTTGCGTACAATGAATGATGTTGCATTATTAAAAGGGATTCATACCATATAATCTTAGGGTTTTACACAATTACATAATTATAAATGTGAAATTAAATGTCGTGAAAAAAAATAAATGAATAGAGAACTGAAAATAATACATATATATGTATATTCATGAATAAAAAAAATTGAAATGTGAAATTATTATATATATATATATATGCTTTAAAAATGTAATTAAACACTTACCTACTAGAATTGAAAACCAAATCTACATTCAAATGTGCATTCTTGAACTGAATAAAATCATTACTATCTATATGAGGGAAACTCGAATAAGTTTATTAAAATGAGTGTAAGCTTGGCTTGAAATTATTTCCCCTTCAATGTGAAAGAATGAATTTTTTTGTGTAATCGAAATCATTATATATATATATATATACATAAAAAATATGGATTTTTCTTCTCCATGAAAAGTAATTGTGGATTATTAAGAGGAATAATCACTTAATGATTATATAATATGATGCCTTATAAGAAGTATTGAATCCACTATTCATTTATTATTTAACTCAATTAGAAGAGTCATAAAATAAACTGATTTTAATTACAAGATGAAGACATCTGATATTTTCGTTTTGGAAAATTCATATTAATTTAGTGGTGTTTCATAGACAATATTCTATAAAAAATCGTAACCCTTGGTGCACTGTGAAAACTATTGTATGAACAAATTCAACTCATAGATTTCAATACCTTAGGACCATTTTTTGGAATATGAAATAAATATTTTAGTGGGATATTGTGCATAGGGTGATAATTTTTTTGAATATTAGTGGCTAATGGAGGAGAAGAGGACGAAAAATTATCCATCTATGCCACCAATATTGGCACACCAGAAGAATCATTGTAAACAATTTTGGGGGTGAGAAGGATCATCATTGGGAATAATATAAACTGAAGAGGTTGATCAGATAGTTGTAATTATCTGATGTAATGAATATATATTAACTGATGTGAATAGTTACCATGTTTTAAGATCCACATCAAAAAGAACCTTAATTTTCATCTTCCATTTAAAAAAATCCATGAAATTAGAATCATAAAATTAAATATGGAACTTATTCATGGTAATATGAAGGTGTAATGTCTATCATATAGTCCCTTTACATAGCTCAGAAAATCAATACTTAACTGAGTATTCATTGAAAATATGTTAGTTACGTGAGGTTCCATGGTGGTCTACAGCTACATGTTCCACCCTTGTCTATGGTTTCCAACTGTTCTTGCCACCTACTGGCTATCACAATGTTGTTATAGGTCTCCCATTGTTTATCCATTGTTGTGTGGCCTCATAAAAAGTTTTACTAAACATTGTTTTAAATATAAATTGTATTATTAAAAACTCATTCTTAAGTTATAATTATTTAATGATACTTTTGTCTCTTAATAAATTCATTTTTAAATGTTTCACAATTTAATATTAATATTATTATATATTTAATTATCATTAATAATATTAATTTTTATGTAATGTTTCTATAATTTATATTTGTATTCTATTTTGAATGAGGAATATGTACATTTTCTAAAAATGATTTCAATAGTGATGTTCTCGTTTTTTATTATTCACATTTTTTTATGTTGAAATCCTCTAATTCAAAAAGTTGATAACCAAAATTATTTATCAAATAAATAAATAACATAGACAACATTTTAATAAAATATATGTGAGGATAATCCTCTAACTTATTAATATGGTTCTTATATTCTATCTTTTTCATTGTATTCTTATTATCATACATTTTAAAGGGGATCTACTCAAGGATGGTCCTAACGATATGGGTTATGATGTTGGAGTTCTTATATTTTTGAGACAAGTACCCCTTATGATATTAATGGTTGTAATTAGTTTTTCATACTAGTTATGGAATTATGTGAGGTAAGGTTTCCTTGAATCCAATTAGATTTTTTGTCCAATTTTAAATAAAATGTTCTCTATAATACCATTGTATGAAATTTAAATACATTATTTTTTATTTAAATGATTAATAAATACTATGAAAAACTAATGTGTTCTATTTGATTAGAAAAAAATATAATTGGTAAAATTCTAGTGGTAAAATATGTAGTGAAAATTTATCATTATCAGTAAATTAGAAAAAAAAATTTATCCACAAGTGGATCAAATGACTAGGCAACCTGATAATTTTTACTATAATAATACATGTGATAACCTAACCGTAATAACATAATTCGATGAACTAAGGGGTTAGATTTAGACTAGTTTTTCATGAAAATTTGTGAAGGTGGTCACATGATCCATGGTGGATCATCCCACTTCCCATAGATGTGTGGGGGTAGAGAATAAAAGAACCATAGTTACTGGAGGTGGTATTGAAAAGATGTTAATGATAGTGTTTTTCATCATTTGATCATAAGGAGTCATGTGATCGATTTTATGACAACCTAAAAGTTTAAATCACAAAATAAAGGACTCTCGTGATTGTTACTTAAATATAATGTTAATGGAATTGAAATATTTTGAATGTCTTCATCATGTTATAGCCTTTTGTGATTCATGGTTATTGGATATGTTTTGTCTCCCTCATATGAACCACGTGTTATGGAACCTATTCATATGATGTACTTACACCACATTTCTAATGTGGCTTTGACATGATCTCATAGACATGATGAACCTACTATATGGACCCTTTTATATGTGGATGATTTTCTTATTGAATCCATTATATGCCTTTATACATCCATTTTGGGGTCAAGGGTTTGAGGTGGTTAAAAATGAAAGGGTGATGATGTTGTCACTAATTTTTATAGGACATCCCTTGGATACATGTAATGACCTAAGGAAAATAATTTCTTCACATAGAATTATTCAACAAATCATGGAACACCCATAAGATAATGGTAAATTATACATTTTGTATATATTTTTTTGACTCAATTATATTAACAAGTTATCCATATAATGGATTTCATGTGCGAAAAAATCCCTTATTATGTTTATTTAGTGATTGTAGAGTCATGTGTTAGAATATATTATTCTATTGCTGAAATATTCATTGAGGCATAGAATCCTTCAATAACTATGAATATATTACATCATGAGATATATTTAATGAATCATATTTTCCTGAATTTTATGTTTCAAATTAATTGAATGTATTCCAAGACAACGAGTTGAGTTGGTATGTAATTCTTAGACCCGATGTTCCTAGAAGTTGTCCTTGAAAAATGTTAAACTTTTTAATAATGTATGTGAGAGGTTTTATTGAAAAAGGGAAATTACATCCAAATGGGTCCCTGAATCGAAAATCTGAGGGCACTTTTTCATTCATAGAATAAATATTTCCCTAATAATAACCAATGTTTTGCTGGTGAGAGTCAACTGTGAAAAGTAGTTTTTGGTACGTATTCATAAATAAAATAATAAAATAATATAATTTTAGTTTAAATCCAAATAACTCATAAATAGTTTCTAGTATGGGAATTATTATACAACCGTGGAGTTTATGGTGAGTGTTTTACTTCTGTGAGTCCTAACATTGGCTGGTGCAGGACAAATGTGAAAGATATATTTTGGATGTAAATGTCCTCAAATTATTTCAAAACATTATTTTCATGATTCACCGATTACAATCATTAAAATTATTATTATTTAATATTTATATGGTCAGTTCAATAACCAAGGAAACATTATAGATCCATTAGAGAGATGTTTTGGTAATCTATAATACCAATAGTGACACATCAGGTATCGACGGTCATGGACGTGCCTCTAGTTCCAAGGATCTCAAAAACAATAATGACACGATGATCAATCTTCATCTGTGAGCCATCAAAATAAAATTAGGGTGTCAATATATTTTTTATTTTTACCCTTCATATATCTGAATTTTGATTGCAGACCAAACCACGAACTGGTTGATTAGTGGTTCAATCATTCTTGCAGTATGGATTTTTGTTGTGTGAACTAATGGGATGTTAGAACTTGTGAATGTACGATGTTTTGAAATTTTTAAAGCTTATTGCATGAATGGAAATATGATAACACAAACAGGTCCAATATCCATCAATTCGGGTGTTTATGTGGTTTTCCATTTTCAGTAATGTTACTCATTCTTCATTACTCATTGTTTATAGATTGAAATTGGGATTCAACCCAACATTTTCAAAAGGGGATTAATGAAGGTGTTGGATCGAGAAATTTTAGGTGGAGTGTGGTGGGGATATGCCAACAGAGGTAGAGGAATTGATAAACTGGTATGGAGGATGGGCCTCAAATAGTGTGTCAGGATGGCCGCTGACGGGGAGGCGGTGGTGGCGACTGGATGCGGTTCAGCAGGACCACATAGGAGGTGGGACCGCAGTGGCATAGGCCATGGACGGTGACCATAGGTCACGATTGGAGGACTTGATGCTTGCGTATGGATTCTACACGAAGGCTCTTAGAGATGTCCTCACATTTTCTAGGAGGATTTAAGACTAATAAGGGAATGTTGTGACCAACCCCGATGACTAGAGGAGCCAGTTGGGCATGCAGTAAGGTAACACCATGGACCAGAGGGACATGGAGAGGGAATGTTCATTCTAGTTTAGTGGAGTCATCATGTGTGGCGTGCGTTGGGGTAGAAAATCGGGCAGCTCCAGCTGTCTAGTGGCTAAACGGGATGATCCAGTTCTGGCTGGCATAGACCGAATGGGTCAGGTTGGTTCAGCTGCCCTAGTTCGAGAACGGTTGGTCAGGCCCCATCATGACAACCTCAGGTCTGTCGCAGATAAGACCAAATACTTTTTGTAAAAATGGTAGTAAAATTGAAAACATATGTTTGTTTGACGAGTTGTATCAGACGTTGGGAACCTTTTTCCAAAGGGTTTATTTTGAGATATTCGATGTTTGGGTTTTTTTGTTGAATTTGAATGTTTTCCCAATGGATAGATGAGTAGGTACTCCTGGAATGAGTGTTTTATGAGTGGAATATATGTAGTGGATATGAATTAGTTATTAATGTCTTGTGGGATTTATAACCCATCAATTATATATACACTGACACTGATGCTCTATGCGCCATTGTTTCTCTGTGCACTGACACTGATGCATTGTGCACCATCGATGATCTTTGTGCCGACATCGATGCCCATTGATCCAACACTGAAACTTCATGGTAAATTGATGCTCTATTTACCATTAGTGTTATGTGCTCTAACATCTATGCTCTATGTGTTGACATTTAATAATCATGCACTATGGATTCTTAATACAATATTTTGACTAAGTTGGTACTCCCTGTTCATAATAGGAAGTGGGTCCTCTAGTATCTGAGTGTAATGTCCCGCCTTGAATCTGGGAGCAATTCCTCACTTACGGAGTTGTTCTCCTGCATCTCCGAGTAGTGGTGGGGAGTAGGTCCTCCATTTGAGACGGATCTCCCTAAGATTTTGAGAATAGTTATGAAGATAAAACATATCCACGTGATGAGAACAATACCAATATCAAAGATAATTCTCCCTCAATGTATGGAGGTGTGGGAGACTCCTTAAAAAAGAGACACAGATTTCATGGGTTAGTTAGGAGTAGTACTCCATCACCTCTAGGGTAGTGATGATGCATGGGTCCCTTTTTTTCTCTTATTATAGAGGATGCATGCAGTACATAGTCTGGAGTAGTTCTCCCTCAAATTTTTGCAGTGGTGATGGGTGAGCCTCTTCACTTGGGATTTATAGCCTGTGTTGGGTGTCATTCATTGATTAATGGGACCCATCTATTAGAAATGTAGATAGACCAAGTGAAATGTTCCCAATATAGTGAATCTCTCACATAGGTTACATAGGTTCTATGATGTGTATATCTATATGTTCATGAAATATGTGATGTATACATAAATATATGTTTATCTTACTATACATTAGGTAATTCCTTTGTTTTCTACATCATGTAATTCTTTTATGGTGTAATTTTCGAAATTCCTTTATGGTTTACATCATTTAATTCTATTGTGGTGTGGTATATGTAATTTTTGTGTGTGTATTATATGGCTGTTTCTTGGTTTCCTACCAAGGATTGGTTTACCCACCCCTCTATAGGATTTTCAGTCATGTGTCATGTCATGTACAGATGATAAATGCTTTGATAGAGTCCCTAGGTGGACCTGGACCAGGTGGTTCATAGAAAAACTATAAAGACATAGTGTTCTTATATGGATACAAACATCATTCCAACCCATACTGTTCCGGTTGGGTATAACGTTGATATGTTTTAGGAGGTTATATATTTCCTTTGTGGTTGGGCTTATATTCTGACCTCGTTTCATTTTAGATTTGAATTTTAACTAGGTATTTTTATTCATAGAATCATGAATACTTCATTACATAGTGATTTTAAATTTCATATTATTGTAATAGAGATGTGTGTGTGTGCGCATAGGTATTTATGACGATGCCTCCCGGTTTGGGGATATTCCTTCTCGGCGGTAGTCACCAAACCCTATCCGATTAGTTGTGGACTTGGGGTGGTAATGAAATGGGCCCCTATTGAGCATGTAATTAAAATTTATTATTGGACAAGTTATTTCATGATAAAATAAATCATAAAAATTATAAGGGCCTTATACATTTAAGGAAATCTATAATACTAGGATCAAACTGTTACTATTTCATGTGATAGCCTCTTGGGTCATGAGATAGCCCATATGAAAATCATTTCACACATCTCAGCAGGGTGAAACTATTTATGACATACTATACATTAAAAAATTGATTAAAATGTGATTAAGGGTAGGAAATCATAGTTGATGTGTGACTAAGTTACATGAATTACATGGAACATTATTGACTTACATAAAAAGTTCATCCATTTACTTGAGTTGAGATATATTTGCATTTGACAGTCAAATGATTCATTTATATAAGTGATTGAAACCTGTAAATCCTCCCCCACACCCATTTAAATTGAAAGCATAGATAAGGAGATGCATGAGGGGAGAATCTGATAGAAAATTCTAGAGTGTTGGGATCATGTTAATGCAAGAGTCATCAACTTAACTATGTACACTAATTAGCATAAGGAAAATTAAACAAATAATTTTTTGTGAAGTTGAATTATTCATAATAATCCCAGTTATTTAATAGAGTGCTATAGTATTGTCTATATGATATGAATTGTATTTATGGAAATGTAATTTTTTATGAAAAAAGAATTTGTTTTGAGGTGGAATTATTCATTATAATCCTTTGTAATGCAATACCATATCTCATTACCTTAGTAGGAGACATTGGATATTTCCCCAAAAACACCCATCAAGAAAAATATTTTGTGAAACTATTTTTATCCCACCATTGTGATTTTTTGATCATAAAAATTCAATTGAATAAAAAATATTTAACCTGAAATGATCATTTCCATACACAAAAAGGGTTTCCCCACAATGACCCATATTTTATCATTTGATTAAAAACCCTATGTTCGAAACTAATTTGAGACAAACATTAACTAAACAAAATTAAATACCACATGGGTTGATTAATTTTTTCATGGGAATTCTATGGAAACATAATGACCCATCTGTCAATAAGAATAGTCAATATTATTACTCATACATTGAATATTTATCATGTATCTTTCCAATGATGTATAATAGATCAGTGCACATGATTATTTTTATCCTAATGAATACATATAATGTTTACAAAAAATGTATCTTTAATTTGAGGTAATAGAAACATCATGAAAATTTTAATGATCTGCATCGCTAGTAAAAGATTTAGTTTATTGTGAAACAATATCACATACATAACACCTTCGACATCTAATGGAAAATGTAATGGATATAGAGTACCAACATAAAGGTACAATCCTAAACATCAATGATACCTATAATTATCTAATTATTGTAATTCCCATAATACCACCTAACATAAATGATGTTGTGTTCAGTAATGTGAGGACTATGGCCATTAAAAATGTAATCAATAACTTATAATGAAATCCAAAAAACAAACAACATCTTTATATTAGGAAGGTGGATAAAGGATTCAAACATTGATATATCCAAGATTTAGTGATTCTCTACAGGGCTCTTACCAATCATCACTATCACTAGTATCCACCCAACACCCATTTCCCATGTTCTGAAGGAACTAACTAAGAATTTTCCTCAATAGATGATCATAGTCATGGACTAAGTATATATATCACATCATTGAATTTTTTTTAATATGGGGATCCAGAACATATTCCTACAACCATTAATTATGTTTCACATTACATTCAGGTGACATATAATGAGCATGATCAAAACCATTCTCATCTAAACCGATTCTTAAAGAATAGATTATCATCATGCATGTGGTATTGGAATATTCTATCCACAAAATAATAATCCCATCGAAATATTACCACTACAAAAAGAGAAATTAAGTGGAAATATATCCACACTGAAAAAAAATTTCAAACATATCTAGGTTCGGGATAATGTGTATGAATATAATCATGAACATACCATTATAAAGTGATAATGAATTTTATGATTAGTAGTGGAGCTTCACCAGCATATTCTATCAATTATATTGTTATATGTACATATCCCTATAGAAAAATATATAGAATCATATGAACAATTTCACTATGAACATATGGATGCTCCAGAGAAAATACATATTATTACATTCATTGAGGATGATTATATTCATATTCAAATAAATAATATGTCATATGATAGGTATCACTCTCTGAAAATTATGTGATTTTTTCAACCATTTTTAAAAATAATCTCATGATAGTTACATAATCTTGTAAAATACATTTGTTATTCTACTTTAATTTAAAATTATTGGTCTCATGTTACTTTCATTATTGAGGGTTTTCACCATTTTTTGGAAATAACATCATTTAAGGATCATTTCACAATGAATAATTTTATTCTACATATTTAGACAACATATAAATGATTGGAATATATTCATACTCTAATATGTGAATAACTTCACCTATATACATTCCAGGCTATTAATAATACAAACCATATTTATTTCCCCATCATGGGGGTCCATAGGAATATTTATAATGGTAATGCACACACACACAGACACACACATATATATATATATATATGTATTTGTTTAAAACTCACACTTAGTCTATGGATGGCAAGAATATAATAGAAAAAATCTAAAGGAATGATCATTTCCAACCAATAAAATAGAATCACACTTGTATTATCATTAATATTTCCAATGGTTTGTTAATTATTCCATAGAAATAGTTAGTCCTTGATATACTATAGTGGATGATAAATATTAGAACCATACCCTATCCTATCACAAAAAGGCATGTTCTCATTTTTCTTTCATGACATGGTATGAGATTAAAATTTATACTCTAGTCAATTCCAATTTCCATGAGGATATGCAATGTAAATTAGAACCTTATTACTGGTATTATTACATCTTGTCTTAATATTAACTGGAAAACTACCACATAATTTCTCGTAAAAGAGTTATATATTTTTCATAAGATTATTATACCAATATCATCATTCATAGGCATCCGCATCAAGTTGTGATCTTTCATGTACACTGAAATCCCCCCCTTATCAGAATTATATTATATAGAATTGTTACTAAAACACATGTGTCAACCATATATAGTGCACCTCAACCACTAGTGATACCTCATCTCTATTATTATGTGGCTTAGAGGTGCATCCATTGTGGTCGTACTAGGTGGGGGACAAATGACTGTTTAAGAAGATTATGGCATATATATAAAAAAAAAGATATTGAAAAAAGAAATTCTATATATGATTATACCATTGTTATATATGATTATGACCTCCTACATGCAATAAAGGATGAATTATTTCCTTACTTAAAAAAATAAATTTATAATCATTTCATATATTAAATGATAGAATCTTCTATTATCATGGATATGAGTGTTGTTTGTTGTTTATAAACATAGAACTCTATCAGCGAAACCATTTTTCATTCACAATATCCAATGACCTGATATAGTAAATCCATTATTAACAAAAAAGACATACATTCCTCAATAGTAAAAGCAATATCCAACATCCAGTCATTGATTCCTTGTAAAAAATATGCATCCAAGTATGTGGTTTATATAGAGAACTACACTTCACCCCACCACATTTATGGAGGGGAGATGAGATATTTATTATACACAATTTTAGATTTTTAGTTTTTAAATGTAATATATATATTTAACTAATAATAAACATGATTTAATTAATAATTATCATTTATGGGTAATTATTACTATAAGATAAATTTGATGAATATGAAATAAAAATAACAATATGTACATTTTTCATTATTTTATTTAAATGGGGTTTTTTTTTTGTGATTTTCATTATAATGTAGGAACAAATAATAAGAGACTTTTTAGAAAATTTGTCAAACAAATATTTCCATTATTATAATGGTATAAAATAAACATAGATACCCATGAATGGGTCATTCTAGGAGGATATCCTTAGAATAAAGATAAAATTAGATGTTGATGAAGGTAAAGCCATCCAAAATATGGTCATCTAGTATTTGGATGAAATCAGACTAGGGCCATACATGGGGTGGGAGTGTGTCTTGGACACCATCCTCAATTTAGTCTTATGTAATGATAAACACATGAGCACTATTATTAAAGTACTATAATCTTATCAAAAATAAAATGTTGGACGTGTGACAATATGGAATTGTTTATACATACTCATTTTACATAAACATTTCATATTTTTTATTTGTTTCCCAATGATATATTTTATAATTATGAACTACTAAAATACATCACATGATAAAAATTATATTTTTAATACCTCTATGTATATCCAAATCATCCCTAATGTAACATAAATAATACGAAGACTGGTCTTCTGCAAACACTGATATGTGTTCTAGTCTGATATAGAGATTGAATGGATAGATTTTAAGGTTCATTATAGTGTTCCTTTAATCCATGGATACCTATTGGTCATTGTTTTTCGAATATAGGTTTTTTTGTAGTTGAAACCATGGTATCATGACTTAAGAAGAATAAAATCTTGAATATTCTACATCATAGGATAGTTAACCTTAAATGGTTCATCTAGCCATGAGATCCCATGAAGAATGACAAAATGGGTGGTAGATGAATGGTTTCTCATCTAAAATGTTCCCTTCTAGAGTTTCAACCATATCCAACCAGGATCATATATAGTGTGGGAGGGTGTATGGGGGCCCATCGCCAACACAATCATCAATGATTATAAGCAAATTATAACTATTATAAAAGAACCATTATCTTTTCAATAAAAACTATGTGATCTGTTATAAAAGGTTACATTTAATACATACTAATACAATACAATGCTCATTGATATCATATATTTTTGTCCACTATTATATGTTTTGAGGTAGAACCACTAAAATACATGACAATTCACCATTTATCAGGTTTGCAAACACTATGTATTTCCCATATGTTCCATAGATAACATATAGATAATAGAGACCACTATTCCACATCCATGTACATATGCCATATTGTCCTAGAGAATGTGAACATAAGGAGTGGAACCTTCACCACTGTCATTCTCTAATCTATGGATCCCTATTAGTCATAGTTTGAATGAATACGGGTTAATTATATTTGAGACCATCGTTCAAAGAGTCACGATGAAAAATGTCATGATTACACTATATATTTGGATGTGATCATGATTTGTTGAAAAATGTAGATGTGAATTGAATTTTATGAATACATGTGGATAATTCCATGGGAAGAACAATGTACCATGGTTAATGAATGAAAAAATAAACACATCAAAATAGCTATGTTGTCTTAACTCAACCATATAATACAAGGTATGGTTTCACCTTATTATTTAATTACATATTTTTTGGAAGACCATATATGACTATGATTGTTTTTGGGAGTAGAAAAATCCTATATATTTTAGGGGTCTCACAAAACAAACATTGTTCAAAACACCCAAACAAAACTAGGAATATCCAAACCCCTCTCATTAATTGATATGTTGAATTAGTCTAATAGGTATTAATGGCCTATTATATAAAAATAATTATTAAATTTGACCAAATAAAATAGGAGAATTAAAATATTGGGAAATATAAAAACAAAACGTTACGAGAAGGGAGGGGATGTTACATTTAAAAATAAACAGTATTCAATTGTACTTAGTGTTGGTACATGAATCCCTAATAAATAATAATGATTATCATGGGATAATATTATGTTCTAATGTTTTTTTAGTCGGTCAATATTCTAACATTCCCTATACCATCATTAGAAGCATGAGTGGGTAAATTCATTTGTATCAAGATATGCAATGTAAAGTGTAGTGCATGTAGTTTATGCATTTTTTTATTGAAATTATAATTGATTTATTTCATTTAATTATTTCATACTAATTTATTAACATATAAATCATGAAGGAAAATTTCAAAGAGAGAATATTAAAAATATTTATTTTATAAAAATGGAACCTTCATCGAGAAATAAATAATTAATTAGTTTGGGATAACTAGGTAAAAACATTTTTCCAAAAACATATAAATTAACTATCCCAGTATGTGATAAGGGAAATGTGGTTTATAAATTATTGGGTAACAGCATTTAAAGGTAAATCAGTAATGATTTAATCTAAAACCATTTAAGTTAAATAAAAAACCCATATCCCTTACTAACTGTATCGATATGACCATAAATTTTTTTTACACTTATCAAATGTTTCTAAACAATGTTTTTATGTCCCCCAATCTGACACTCTATCATGTGGCCTGAAAGGGTTGGTTATGAGACCTCAGTCATCAATCTACCTATGGAAGTGTCTTAAAACTATAAATGAGGATGTGATATGTATTTTTGGGAGATTATCCCACATAGTTTTAGAGTTAAAATCACATCAAAAAACATCAAATATTAATAAATAAATAAGAGTGTGGGAAAAATGGAAATAATATAGTATAGAGGAAGCAAAAAATAATGTCCAACTAAACAATCCAATGAATACTAAAGGAACAATGTAATGATAAGATGTAATGTAACTAATTTTTTTGAAATAAAAAATACATGAAAAATAATATCAGACTCAAAAAAATGACTCAACAGTCCTTGGTTCCAACCCAATATTGGTCCCAATACCAAACTCAAGTCCATCAAAAAAATATAATTAGCAGTAATGAACATTCCCATTTTATAAACCAACATCAATGTAATCTACATGGGTACAAAATGGAAGCCTGCTATTGTTTGAGTGTTAAACAATTGGTAGAAAACACTATTTATAAACCCCCCATTTTGATAGTATGTGTAGGAAATAATTTAATGGGAATATATATTAATTAACTCAGAATTTATTAAAAAATGATTTCAATATATCCCAGCATATCTATGATAATGTATCACAACCATTCCAAATACAATGATATATCTATTGTGAAAAAACCTTTTTTGATGTCATTCTAGAATTTATCTGATCATGTCTCACAACCATGCCTACCATAACCATAAAAAAATTTATCACAATAATCTAGCTCAAATCCCTATACATTTTATAACATTCGGTTCAATTCCCTATAATAATTTCAAATTGGATGGGGTAATAGGACTTAATATAAATATTACAGTTTTTTATCAATATCATATCGTTATTAGAACATGGGACTAGACCGATACCACTTAATTTATGAATTATAACATTTGGGTCAAATATATATAAAAATTAAAGCATGGGACTCAGCTAATCCTACATAGAATAAGACATAGAATATATAATTATTCCTGATCAATGGACTTCTCTAATATATAAGAATTTCATCAATGATCAAATGACATGTACTAACATCATGGATTTCACAATATTTCATAATAAGACTCAATGATTAATTTTTAAAATCAAAAAATTTTATTTTATTTACCTCTATCCTTATAATTAAAAAAATTCAAAAATAAATTCACGAAGAAGTAATACATAACCGAGATATTATATATAAACCTATAATCTAAAGTCCAATATCATGAACTTTTCCCCCACAATCCATTATCTGATTAAATTATATTCATGGTCAAATCACCCAACAGGTAGCTATAATCTAGTCCAATATCAAATTGAAAACAATAGACTCATTGTAATAATCAAATTCTCTATTTCATTAATTATGGATTAGATTATGTATTATAAATAAAAATATTGAATATACACTGAAATTATCAATCCATATTGTTATGGTTTATACAACAACCTATAAAAGTAAATGAATGTAATGGTTTAAATGGAAAACCCCATGAGGAAGATGATGAATTTGATTTCCAAGTGGATCATATATTGGCAATGATCAATATCAAAAATGACAAAAAATATACTCAATCGATTAGACCACAACCATTGGGGAATGAATGCGGAGATGGAAAAAAACTAAACAAAAACAATTTAAAAATGTTGAACATGTTTTTGGAATGTCGAGAATGTATGTTGGTAATCCAAAATAAAAAATAAGGTTATATCATGTTGATTGTAGAATTTTGTTTCTAGTTGAATGTAAAAATCATCTGAATGACAATATTTAAAATACTAGGATAGGTAATTATATAAACTATAATATAGATAAATTTTAGGAAACTCTTCTTAATAAAATATTCAAAAAAACCCACACTTGAACTGAAAACATAAAAATTCCCCCTATCACGACACAATGTGAAATCCATTTACACGACTTATAAATGTTTTGAAAATGAGTTTTCATCCCATTTCCCTATTAACTAAACATAATCACATAATTATCTCAATATTACGATAAATGTTTCTAATAGTTTCCCTAAATATTCCATTAGTCAATTAATTAAAACAAATATACATCCGTAATAATTATGCAATTTTTAAAAACAAAGTTATCCATGCGGATACACTCATGTTTTCTGATGTTTCCTCTAAACACAAGGACATGTTTATTAAAATGATATATATCCACAATGAAAAAAATCATTAACGTTTAATTATTAAGAAATAGTATATGGAAATAATTTTAATGAAGATAAAATAGAGGGTTGAAACTACAAAAAATAATGTATCATAAAACCTCCCATCTATATAATAGCTCACCACAACTAAACTCCAATAATTACTAGGGGTTATTGGAGAACATGTATAGACTCTGTTTTTTCATTATTTGTCCCCCTCTCCCATGTCTTCTCCTGAAATCACCCACCATTAAATATCAAAAGATCCAACAACATAATCTTACCTTGATTATATCACAAACTACGATCCCCAACCCATATCCGGTCATCCTCAATTGATGCATTGACACAAATCTCGATGTATTTCATGTCAATCAATTGGAATGGTTCTTTAATTATATCCCATATAGAGACATAGTCATAACATAATTGGATATTACATCATTTATATTAATATTATTTACATTAAAAACATTCATTTCGAAGGTCGTTGATAGATAAATGTATTTGGAATGATGGGAAAAATATTCTAACTTGGTAAAAGATCATCAATGATTCCTAAAAATATCATACCCTATAGTAATTCTCTATAAAATTATTATTCAACACCTATGTAAAGGAATCATAATAACATGTGAGTTCAGATTCTCATAAAGGGTAAATAATGGATATAAAAAAAGTGTGACATGAGAATAATGGTATGAGAGCATGATAATAACATTTGAGGATCCAACCTGGCATGTGAAAGATCATATGCATGAGTCATGTAATAAATATTAGTATATAATAAGACATGAATCATAATGGAATCAAGATAATAATCGATTAGATCCTAAAATAGAAATAAGGAAAACATTTTTTGGAGAAAAAAAAATGTAGAATCATTCCCCATAATTGATGGCATATTGAAAAAAAATTCAGGTCACATCATGTGTACTACACGTACTGGGAAGGGGAAACAACGTACCTCAGTCACAATCTATTTCTTAAAAGTTATATGGTTTCCCATTCATCCCATAGTTGAATAGGTTTCGAATTCTTCCCATAGTGGATTTTGTTTCCCATTTATCTCAAATATGATCTAGACCATTTATATTATTCCCATCATTATTTCTTGAGCTAAAAATAATTGCCCACTGAATTTGAGGGAGGTACAAGTCCCCCCATTTTATAATTAAATAATACATAAAAGAACCACAAGATCTTATACAATCATATGATAACCCTAAAAATGATGTTGGTATAATAAACATTTCCCCATATAATAAACTATGGTAAAAAAATGATATATAAAAAATTAATCAAATCATAACCCATGAAAAGAATAGTGTTTCATAGAAATATATCCCATGATACACATATAGGATTCATTAAAAATATTACATAAAAATATAATCAATTCAGCGAAATAATATGAATGGAATCTTTAGATGATTTCAAATTAAATGCATGAGTAACAGCAACAGATTTCATCCTACAAAGAATATAATTTTAAAAAATTATTTAAATCATATCATGTGAAAAATACAATTTTTTCTTTAATAAAAATTTTATTGAACAAAAATTAATTATGAAAAAAATTTCCATTAAAATTAGGTGGAAAAATATAATAGAATATATGAAAACAATAAAAATATATTTAAATGATTTTTCATTGTATATTAGTTGAATAAATCATTTAAAAAAATTAAATCATTTTTTATCACTGATTTTTTTTAATAAAACATATTTTTAACAGAGATGAGAAATAATGTCAATTTTTCAAAAAGTCAATTTTTTTAATTATCCTAAGTACCGCAGAGACAGAAAATGATACTATTACAAGAAGAAATATTGAATAAGAATATGAGTGGAAATTCCATTAGTTTTCTATTGAGATATATTATATGAATTCATCAATGGATGCATAATCATAAACAATCCTGATAATGGATGATATGTTTTCTATAAACTCTTCCAATATTAGTAACCTCATATCAAATTATAATGTTATAAAATGTCATTAAATAGATAATAATATGTCATGAAATGCATAATGTTAATTATATGAATTTTCATATTCTATTTTTACACCTGATAATACAATATACGTTCATAAAAACACATTCCTAAAAGAAGGAAAATGGAAACAAATACGACTTTAATTTTTATTAAAAATTGCACCGTAAAACCACATGATATATTGATCATAGAACGATTATATAAATAAATCTAAATTTAAATATAGGAATCATAGAACACATTCATTAGTACTATAAACCAAACACAAATGATATTAGTGTTGATTATGGGATAAGTTTCATAAAATAAATGTGAGACTATTAATACTCTTACTACATGTGTAACTTTTGAATAATGATCCCAATGAAAGAATAACAAAAAATTTAAAAATATTAATATAATGAAATAAATAAAATTAAATATATATCATTTCAATTTTAAATTAATACACCATAGACTGAATAAGTGGTGAATATAATACAACATATTATTATATATAATACAACATATTATTATATATAATACAAAATCTTATTTCATTATGGATATATTTTACAACATTATTTAAAATTCAATGTTAATGTTTCATTTTAGGTAATTTCTACATTTTTTCTCATATATACATATATATATATATATATATATATATATATATGGACAATTCTAATTAATACGATGACACAAATTATGATTTAATTATTTCAATAATGTAAAACATGATATAAATATTATATATATTTTGTATATTAATATTTATAATAACATATAAATGATAGAAAAATGGAATGGAATTCACAGTTCATGGAGATGGTAGACCATATGATCCTATGAACAATGTTTATGTTTTATTCTCACAATGATATAAGGAATGTAATTAAAATATATGTATAATCTTTTATTCATTATAGTAGAATTATTATTATATAAGTATCATATATATTTATTAAACACATCATCAGTACATGACATGAATATTGTGAATGTATCACATTGCTTTTAGGAGTGGGTAGTTTACAAATCCATAAATAAATGTATCAGATTTATCGAAAATGGAAAGTAAGAAGGAACATTATACATAATAAGTATATAATATCAAATACAACATTCAAAAATTATATATATATATATATATATATCAAACATACAGAAAAAATATTTCCATATTAATTCCCAACTGTGATATGCGGTAAAGGAAAAAAACAAACAAAATAGTTTCATAAGGCTGTAGTCCACCAAAAACATGAAGAGTACATTAATTACACATTTAATGTATTTGAATTAATTTATAGGGAAAAGATAGTATATCTACTTCTAATTATATTTTTTATACTGTGTTTTTTATATAATCATGGTATAGTAATAATTGTGTCTGTAGAGAATGAAAATAAAACAAAAGTGGTTGAAGAAGTATGTAACCTCTTATTTTGTTAACTCCTTTTGGTTTTCCCAAAAGGGATTCCATTTGTGGATTATTCCTAATTTTATGTCTCTATAATTAAGGGATATAATTTTCTGGTTTTTGGGAAGTGTTTTTCCAATCCAAATTGTCTTTAGATTTGTGATGATAGGGAAGAGTGAATTTTTTTTTATATGGGAGGAGGGGTGCTATTTTGTAAATTACAAAAGGTAAAAACTATTTGGAGGGATCACATACCTTATGTAAAAATAAATGGATGCATGATAGATTAAATTTAATTTATAGTTGATAAAAACCTCCAAAAATAAAAAATATCTTTGTTTATAATATTGTTGCTTGTCTTTTATGTTTCCCCACTTTTAACATTTTGTATTTTCTTAAGGGGACAATTTTTTAACGTAGGTAACATATTAAATAAAACTAAATTAAATTGAAGTATATTATAAAATATAGACCCAATTAATTATTAATATTACTTTAAATGTACAAAATATAAATAATGTGTGTGATGAAAATTAATTTTTATAAAAAGTGCATGTAATTCACATTAACACTACATTAACCAAAACTACGATAACTATTTTTTATAAAATTAATGATTAATATGTTATTTATAAAATAAAATCTTTTAAATCAATATATCGCATCTTATACTTACTAATATTTTAAAAAATAATGAATATTTTTTTTAGTAAATTTCAAATCGTTGATTTTATTATAAGATAAAATTAATGTCAATATTGACATTATTTACATCGCTTAGAAATTAAATTATCTAAGAAAAAGGAATTTGGATCCATTATTTCAACACATGTGTAAAATTATATATTAATTAAAATAAATATATAAAATAATTTATTCAATTTACAACAATTTTAATATTTTAGCTATCATTTGTTGTAGTTAGTTTTTAACTAAATATTAACAAAACCACTTTTATTTTCTTCAAAATGTGTACAACCATATTAATGTGTTTTTATATCTGTATATCAAGGCTTTATAAATAGTAATGGTAAAAAGGGTTCCATTTTTCTAATTTACAATAATTATATAATTATATAGGTTACGTTTTAGGTCTAGTATCTCAATGACTAATAAAATTAGATCCAATTGAGGATATGGTCAAAATATGGTCATCCAATTACATTTAGAAATGTTTTATGTCATTTTTCCATTATGATTAATTTTTGAGAACTAAATGACGTAATTTTTTCCTTGATCATTGTATTTAAATTCACATATTAATATGGAAAATACTAATATCAATTTAATTTACATTATAATTTATTTTTATTCCAAATATGTAAATACATTTTACAATTTATAAACATATTTTTGTAAAAAATTATATTAAAATTTACCTGGTAGACATGTCGCGATTAATGGGGTTTCAATGTGAAAATATTTAACATATTCAAATGTTGTTATATCTAATTTCAATGGAAATGGGATCCAATGACCTACATTGAATAATTTTATGTGAAATTTTACTATGTTCAATTTCAAATGAAAATAAAATATAATTTATCAATATAAATAAAAATGATTAAATGATTGTTTTGAATTAATATACACTATTTAACATGATTCATTTAAAAGTTGAATCTTTTCCGAAAAATAAAAAAAACACCCAAAATAAATTTTTATATTTTTTATTTCAAAAATTTATATTATTTTTTAAATAAAAATTATCATAGTTTAAAAAAATTAGAATTAAAATATAATCTCAATTAATAATCGATAAAATTATGTTTTTGGAAATACATCTCTTTATTTAAATAATTGAATATATTCTTATCATATTTATATAAAATCATTAGGATGTGTATCAAAATTATAGATTAAAATTAGTTTATAAATTTAATTTAAAATATTCATCAAAATTGTTTTGTATAAAATTTTTAGACAAAAATGTTTTTTACATTGTGAATTAGTTCTTTTAAGAATATAATTTCTTTAAATTCAAATGCTTCATAATTTCATTTAAAATAATTGGTATCAAATGTATACATTATATAAAAATATTTAAATCATATTTCCACAACTAAGTATATATTATTAACAACATTCATTCAAGAGGCTATTTGTTATCTATATTAATATTTTAATACTAATATAATCTGTACATTTTAGTTTGGTATAAATAGATCATTCGTGTCGAGAAATGTATTAAATGAACTCAGTATTGTGTTTAGTAGAATCCAAACATAGTGATGTAATCAATTTTTCTGATTTAGGGCATGTTTAACATGTTTTTTCATGAAGACAATCAAAGATTAGTGGATTAATATAACCCAATATATATTTATTATTGTTTAAAATGAAAAAAAATCACAATGAATATATTAATGTGAAAAAGACAAAAAATATCATGGTGTTGCATTATATAACCCATAAAATTTACTTCTACCTCAAAATTCATTTATATTAAATAATTATTAATACATTGATTTTTCATTTATAGATACCCACATCCTAAACGATGTCCCAGACCCAGATTCCACTTAATTTTTGCGCTGTCACTAGTTGTCCACATGGCCTCAAGTGCATCTAGCCAAATGCAAGAGGCTACCGACAAGCAACAAGGCCCTATGGTGTGTCTGTGGGAAGACTAGGACCTCCTGATGAAAGTGTACCATAGTGGATAAATGTAATCATAAGTAAATATTGGATGAAATATATGAAAATAGAAAAAATAATGAAAAAAATAGAGACACAAATAACAATAAATGAAACAATAGATGATATATCGTGTCATTATAAAACTGGAAAACATTGATAGACGACATCAGACATAACAAGTTACACAATTGTATAATTGAAATGAACAAACTATATTAATCATCATGATCCCCAACATGGTTATCTGCTATAAATATCCATACTAAACATAAATAACTCAATTGTTCGAAGTAGTATGCTTCCCTTTGTCATCACAAGCATCCATATAATCTATTCAAGGTACTAATTAATTCACAGATAGCGTGTGAGATAGTTCTTAGTGTGACACCCCCAATAGTTATTTTAGCTTCTATCCCATGTAATTGAAATGTAATAGTGTGCGAGAATGCGTGTATAATGTAATGCAATGCAATGTGACTAAATACACCATTACCAACATCATCCCCGACTGGAATCTATACATAACTATCCCATTAATTTTGTTGTACTAGTATATAAATAATTCACATATTAACAATTTTTATGGTTAAATTTAATGACAATAAATCCTATAATGTCATTTAATAATGAATTTACATGGTAATAATCATGGAATCATATACCTTAAGGGTCTCCAACTCAATAATTACTATAGCTTGGCTATGTCTAAGAGTGTAATCCAAGGAACATGTTCCAAGGAATTCAAAAATGAGTTGCCAATGTAATCTAATGTGATAATCAAATGTAAATCATGTATAAGTGGATACAGGGCAATGTGGGATGTAACACTAGAACTAACTTGTTAGTGATGGATTCAAGGAGTGTATCCAAGGAACCCTTCATTAAAATGTTAGGGATCCTATAGTTTCATACTAGTAATCCTATGAATATACAAGGATCATGAACTAGGTGGTTACTATCCTTATAAATCCATATTTTTATATGTAAATTGTGATCCCAAGTGCTCATGGATTTCCCCAATAAGAATCAAAGGTAATATTAAGTAGGGCCAATAATATTTGATAATGAAGACATATAATAATTCTATTTGATCAATCCTTTCCTTCTAAAAGATTGAATCAGACATGTAGCATGCAACAATTCGTTTAATCCATTTACATTGTATTCCATAACAATGGTTCATTACTCTACCGTACATTATTTTGGAAATAATTTCTATGGACCTGAAACATATTATTCAATTCATTTATCTTCAAGTCATAATATTAATATACTTTTCAATTTCCATTTATCATTAATTTAGAAAATTTATACACTTATCTTATGCAGGTCAAGTGTAATTGACATTGTACAAACCATTAACCATTAATTTATTTAAAATTTATTTAGTATGAGGAGTATAACAATTCTTTTGGTTATGTTCATTCACATCCGAATGATGGATCAATAGGGTCAAAACACAAAAAGCTCTAATATAAAATAACACCATACATGGAGTGTCGATAGTTCTGGAAGTAAACACCAATAATGAATAATGTAATTGGAAAGAGCATAATTATATTGTTCTAATGAATATTAGAATGAAATATAATTTAAATATATGGAAAATCATGAATTTGGATGTCCCCAGATGAAAAATCCAAAAAGAATAAACTTGAAGAATGATTTATTGGCCACCCACGATAGGATAGCATGACTCTCCTACTTTGGAATTGGCCATTTATTTCTATATGATATGTTTACATCTACGAAAAAACTAAGAAATTCTCATTAACTGATACCTTGGTCAAGAGAAAAAGTGATGGAGAGAGTCTTAAATGGACTAGAGTACCTATAGTTTCACATCTATAATGACGAAGGAAATCTCGATCATATATCAAATGAAGGTGATATCCTGATTCATACATTATTTTTTAAAAAATCACTAAAACATTGGAATAATAGTTTAATCCTACTTGTTCATAGATTATGGAAGAAGATGTGTCTTAATTATTTCATTAAGTGTAAAAAATAATATTTACCCCAAAAATGGCATGTGTACATTTTGTCCACACATTTAGAAAATATTTTAGCAAACCAACCACAATTATCTAGGATGAAATGGAGCCTTTAGGGTTAGTCCACACAACTATGATCAAACCATTTGGTTTGTTTCTATTTGGAATATCTATCTGTACGGATAGCCAAACCATGTACCAATATTGTGCAACCTGTGTGACATGTATTGTATAAAATAATTGTTGTCTTCTTATCATCGAACAAGCCTCGATAACCCTTAAGACCATTTTCTAACGCAGTATACATCAATATTAGTTAAAAAATAAATAGTGAAAAATTTAATGAATCTATACTTTAGTGAAAACCCGTGTTCTTACAGTATTCCCCTTGTAATATAACTCATTCTCGAGTTCACCTTTCAAGGGTGTAAAAACACTATCAAAGAAAAACTCATTCCGCTAAGAAAGTATGCCATTTAACCTCCCCCATGTATCATAATGTACACAATCATGCTACTAAAACAACATTACTAGAGGGACACACATACCTCATTGAGAATTCAGCCTTCTCTCAATGTTTTGTACTAGATACTCCTCAATGGTAGAATCTCCATCAAGATCAACTTATCAACTATCAATGTTATGAGACTGGTCATCATGAAACCAGAGAAACTACTAGATGAGGAATATGTCGTGCATGGAATGGTACATATGTGGTAGTAGAAACTGATAGGATACTAATCTGAATACCTCTAAAATAAAAAATGGCACTACTTAATGAGGTGATAACTTCACATGCTTTCGTAACAATCTATTACCATGCCTAGGAGATACCCGAAGATAAACAAAATCCCAAACAGAAAACTCCAGAGGTCATCTATGGTGATCAACATAAGATTTTATTAGGAATTGATTAGATGTCATGTGGTTTCATAATAGTTCAACCATCTATAATGTCTCCTAAATGGGTTGAGGTTCTTGTAGGGTTGTCTCACCAACTTATATCTATCACCTGGGTAAATGATACATCTTACAATATATGGACTCAAATTGATACATATTAATTGTCTCTCAAAATATTTCTTTATAAGAGAACTCATCATGAGTGGTATTATATCATCACAAATATATGAAATAATGGAAATATTTTAAATTCATATCCTATAGAACTTGTATTGTTTGTTCTTATTTTCCATCAGTCTGATGGTAAAAAGATGTGATATGATTCATATGTGTTCCCATAGCATTCTACAATGACTACCAAAAGAATTTTTTGTTACAAGAATACCTAAATAAAATTATAGTATGATAGACCCCCTAGAGTCCTAGTATTTCATGAACATTGAGTTTTACAAGCTCATCGACTGAGAAAGTCACTAAAATAGAAATTACGTGGGATAATTTCATTAGATTGTAAATCACCACCCATAAAACATCACTACCTTGAGGCAAATAGTCAAACTGATTAGATAATCTATAAAAAAATATTCTTATTTCCACTCTATGATTGGATGCTTCTATAAAAATCCTTTAGGACTCTGGTGCTCCACCTTCACATTGCGACAGGTGGACCACCTTGTTATAAAGCTTACTATCTAATGTTTAATCACATTCTAACAATAATGGTGTCACATGTCTTGAATCATCTTCGTGATTCATGGATGGACATCCCATTCAGAGGTGTGGGAATCTTCCATCAAATCATCTTTCATGTGAATAGAAAACTACAAACAACCATGAATACTGAAGATGTCATCTATATATACAATCCAATCTGGAAGGAGGTTATCTCTTGGTATACTCTCATTGATTACCAAGACTTCAAGATATGAAAATTTTATACTCTTCACATTCTCAAAATATGGAAGAGGTAACCACCAAATATGAGATATAAGACTACCCGTGCTTATCCTAAAACTCTAAATGTAGCTCAGAAAAGAGTTCTATTAATTTCTCTCAATCACTGGCATCCTATACTGCATGTGCCTTATTTTTCTAAATCAATGCATATACAAAAACATTTCCCTTACCAAGCATATATGAAATATCAAAATAAAATAATTTAAGATATTTGACACATCTCCACTATATGAGGTTCATGTATCATTGAATAAAGAACCATTTGTTTTGCAATTGTGGTGAATATCCACCAAAAAGCGCTCAACCAAATGAAAATGTCTCTAGAAATGAATGGAGTTGAAATCTACTTCTAGATAGAGGGAGTTTGTTGGGTAATTTCTCCCATGGGGTCTCAACCACTGAGATCCATATGTAATGACTCAGTCCACCATTCAGAACAATGATCCCAGGTCGATTCCAGATACATCATAGATGTTGGTACATGATATACCTGGATTAGATGAAATTAGAACATGTGCTATGAAAAGCCCCCCTTTCAACTTCTGAAAGTATTTCTCACATGATTCTTACCATAAGAATAGGACATCATACATTGTTAGAACAAGTAAACGTGGTGCAATTTATGTTATGTCCTGTATGAAAATCCTCTAATATCCACTAATCCCTAGGAAGATCATGATATGAACCACGTTCTTGGGTTTCTCCATAGAACTTATAACACTTATATTTTATAGGTCAACAAATACTCGTGATTCAGAGATATTTAGACACTAAAAGTGAACATTATCAATCTAGATCTGGCACAATAAAAGAGTAAATAAAATATGATTCTCTCTCACTATACTCAAAACTATACCAATATTTTTGGTATAGTCCTTACGAGTGTGAGAATACACTAAGATGTCATCCAAAAAGATAATTAATGATGAATCCAAATTGGGGTGGAACAACATATTCATCATAGCCAGGAAAATAGTGGGAGCATTCATAAGACCAAACAGTATAACAAGAAAATCAGACATACCATTCCTTCAATATAACTTTTTATGATGTTTTTATGATGGTCTAACTAATACATGATAATAACCCAATATATGGTTGCCTGTGGAGAAGCCCCTATCACCTTGTAGGTTGTCAATGAGATTGTTTATTCAAGGTAGAGGATATAAGTTCTTGACATTAAACCATTTCATCATTCTATGTCATACACATTTCCATCAGGTTACAACCACCACGATGAATGAAATAATAGGTGAACCCCAAGACGATGTACTAGGCCGTATGATTCCATTGTCCTCCAATTCCTCTATCTGCTACTTATGTTATTGAAGTTATGTTGGTGCCATCATATACGATGGAATGGAAATTGGAGATTCTCTTGAGAGAAGATCAATCATAAACACTATCACTGTATGAGAATGTAATTGATGAGAATATTTAGGAACATCATCCCTAAAAATATCCACTAATGGAGGAAAATCAACTTGATGTTTACATTGATCCTCAATTAAGATATTTGCAATCTGGGCAGTAACTCCACCTATCCAATGATGCTCAGGTCCATCTCTACCATCTTAGACATCCTACTCACCCTTATGTAGATAATGTCATCACTATATTTGTGTGAATGATTACTTGTAGTGATAGAAGTCAACAAAATCATGATACTAAACCAACCAATCTATCCCATGATTGGAATCGAAGCCCATTATCTCGAGAATGATGGGGTTCAAAAAGAAAGGGTAACTTCATAACTAAAGGGGAAATTCATACACTTGTGTATTCCCTTACACATACCCTTAATTGTGTATTTATGGTAATTACAACATATTAATATTGTATCTATTTTCTGAGACGTACCACGATAGACACATAGAAAATGGAGTTTGAAGCACAGGTATCAACTAAAGAACATAATTTGGTAGATTCCACATGAATTTTACAACATATTTTAGATGGTCCTTCATCTTGATCCTTAGATATTGGTTGTAGTTAATTCAATGGGACTAATCCATGAATAAATTAAATACATGGACTACAATATCAAAAATTCAATGTTGGAGTTGCTGGTGATCAGCAGTCTAGATACCACGGCCATGACCCCCTCCTTGTAAATACCTACCAGTGATATTTTAACTACACACCTCACATGACCCAAAAAAACAAAATGTAGAAGATAGAGATTGTATAGATCCTTGACCACATGTAGTTGGAAGAAAGGTCATGTAGAAATGTTGAATATTCTCAATACGACTTTAATACCATCTATCCATTGGGTCTCTATCATGTTGAGGATTCTTGTGACATTTTTATCAACACTGATGTAACTCATTAGTGATATCAAGAAAAGAATGATGTTTGTTAATTTCCTTAACTCGAATCCTAAATGGAATGTTTCCTGCCACCAGAATAACTACTGGCTTGCCTCAGCACTGATCATTTATGGCTAGTAAAATTTTATACCTAACGTTATTCTCAGTGATAAGGGTTTGATCCAATATTTTAGAAGAATTAGGTAAGCGAAAGACATTCAACTATGTCTGTATGGTATACAGATAAAAATCCTTTAAGAATCTGGCATGTGAATTCTCATCACCAGATATAAGCCCTGAAATTTATTATAAAACAATTAAAGAAGTCGAATATTCAATAATTGACATAGCACCCAACTCAAGATACATGAACTCTTTGTATCTATTAACTGTCAGCATCTGAGGAATGAACTGATCTTAGAAGGAAGTTTTAAAATCAACCCATAACCTTTCCTAATGATGCATTTCATGGGAAATCATATCCCACCATGACTTGGATAAGTCATTAAGCATTTATGTTAAACCCCTACACATTGGAGGAAAATACCGATGCTTATATATAGATAATGTGGCCTCTATCCAGGATTCAATAGCCAACGAACAACCATCAACTATGAAATTTGGTGGATGTTGTTGTCGTATCATGAATAATAGATCATTCATCATATGTGAATTTTCTGGCGCACCATGCATAAACTATATCAGCTAGAGGAATATATATAAAAAATATGGGAATATGTTCCCTGATCACATTCAATTAGTGGTGCCTCGAGAGGAAATATATCAAGTAAGACTACTGGGTCTGGGCCCACCACATTTAAAGAATGGTCATTTCCACCATCCTGGAATATGATATGAGGACGTTGTGGTGATACTGGTCTCAAAATACCATGAACACAACATAAAACTATATTTAGGTAAGTAGAGATCATTAATTATGTAATATAAACAGGGAGGACTCACTACCCAATGTTTTTCACACCCGCCATTTCAAAATTTCTTTATTTCATTATCTTTATGTGCGTCAGGTAGTCTAGGTTGAAGCCAAATTTTGGTGTTCTTATTAAAAAAATGTGTGTATTGGCCTTTATTGTGTCTAGTGCACCACGACCGAGGACGTGCAACGACCTCAGATGGGTCGCCATGCGACTTCCCGATGCGTGATTAATTAATTAATCAATTAAGTGTAATGATCAATAAATATTTGGAATTACAAGTGGTGTTAATGAAGAGAAATTTCTTATGTATATTATTATCATCATCACCTTTCTTTTTAAAAAAATTTATGCGCCACGCGGGGTGACCTTGCGGTTGCCTGACTCAAAAAATACATATAATAATAGAGATCAAACGATGTTTAAAGTATTATTTTAATGATAAAAAATGGTATCTTCTATTATTAATTATTACAATTATTATTATTATTATTATTATTATTATGCTCACCGTGTTTATTAATATAATTTTGATTATTATTTAGCTATTATTATCATCTTTTTATTAAATTTTGTTAATTTATTATGTTTATCAATATCATGTAAAGTTATTATAATTAATAACATGATTATTTTTATTATTATTAGTGTTTCTTATTTTGTTTATTTTTTATTTTGTTTTATTTTTATTCTTTTTTCCCTCTCATTATTGTTCCCCCCTCTTGCGTCGAGACCTAATCTTCCCTTCCCCCGTTTTTGTTTTTCTTCCTCTTCGAAGCCCCCCTCCTTCCGTGGTTCTGCTCGTGCCGCCCCATCCAAGGATGACACCTCCTACGCTGCTCCCTTCCAGTGCCGCATACCCCTCCGATAACCTAGAGTCGTCACCCCAACTCCACTTGCACCGCTTCACACTGCCTCCTTCACAAACCCTCCCTCTATTCCCTCCCGGAGGATCCCTTGTCGGCGTACACTTATCCCGTCACGACCCCCCTACCACGGCCAGCTTAGAACCGCAACACACCCCCTGCGCGCAGCACCTCACCGCCGATTCTCCCCCTCTTCACCCGGATGATGTCCTGCGTCCCCTGACGATCTTCCCTCCATGGTCTAAACCTCCATTGGTTAAGCCCCCTTCATCATTCTTTTTCCTTTTATTTTTTTGAGGCTATATTTTTTTGTCCAACAGGTTTGTGGTCTAATTTAGGGGTTTTTTTTGATTTATTTTGGTTTGAATTCTTGTTTTAGGGCTCAGTTGATCTTTGCGTGGTGTGATTGTGGTGCGATTGAATATTCTCACTCGTTTGTGGGGAATTCAGCGTCAAAGGTAGGTGGTTCCGCATCTAATTATTATCCGACGAATTAATTTTCAATGTTTATTTTGGTTTGCATATTTTTAATTAATTTTTGTTGTGAGAATTAATTTTTATTTGAAGTTTGATTTGCATTGAAATTGTTTAATATATTGTTCATATTATTGGTTGTTTTCTACTGAGAACTCTATTAGTGACTTTTGAATTGTGCGGTTATCTTATTAAGTCATGTAAGTGGTGCGGATTATTTTTTTACATGGCGTCAGGTGTGTTTGGTCGTAAAAAAGTTTTTTTTTGAGCTAAGTGGTTAATGTTATGAAATTTATTCTAAATTGTTTTATAGTCATTTATTTTTGGCATGTTAAACTATGTGTTTTAGAAAATGGTGTTTTTCATATGGTCTAAGGGTTTTCCGTCAAACCTTTTGGTGGTGCAGGCCACACTTTTTATTGTATTTTAGTGCGTGCGATGTTGGAATGTGTTTTGGATTTCTAAGTGGTTACTTTTGTGTGGGTAAAACCTTATGACACTCCTTTTCTGTTGTTTTATAATCTTTTTAAGTTGTTTATTAGATTATGTCAATAGTGTGAAGCGTGTTTTGAAAACATTTTAGTGAGTGTATTATTTAAAATGGGGTTTGTGTGTGCAAATGGTTGTTTTGGCATGTGTAGTATCTTATCGGGTTTGAGAGTATGATTATGACATGTGGCATGAACTTTGAATTACATGAGCACAAAAGGGAATCCAGAGTACTAGGTGGGCAGACTAGACTAGCATGCTAGTGATACAGGAGTGTCATCGACCCAGTTTCACTTAGCGGGATTGAGACTTACAACACTAACTAAACATTGGATGACGACTGGAGACCACTATGGTAGGAGGTGTTTCCCTACCTGTGGATCATGCATGGGAATGTGTGATATGGTTCACCGATACGTGAGGTTCTAGGGTCCCACTTCTCGCTAGTATCTTTAGGGTCTCCCATGTATTGTGCTCTTACTCTGCTTTCTTCTCACCGTCGGCACACAGTGTGATGTTCGGGTTACCAAGAAAAGTTTGTGTGTGTGTGTACATATGTGCGTGCATCCGTGTGTATGTGCGCTTGTGTGGGTGTGTGGGTGTGTAAGTTAATTAAATTTGTTTTCCTTTTAGAGATGTTTCCCCTTAAAACCATTTTCATTAAAATCCTTTAAGCACTTATTTATTTGTATTCTATTAATTGCAAATGTATTTGTCATTTAATAATTATGAGTGGAACCTTTTCTCGGTGGAATCCTACTGGGATTTTAGCTCACACCCTACATACACCATTCGGTGTTTGTAGATTCTATTTCTTCTGCTTTCCAGGTTGTGACTTCGTGCTCAGTGATGGTGGTTTGGGTTGCAGTTGGTCTTTTCATGCGTAGTGGTGTCGATGTGGCCTCTCATTTTCCGGCTGGTTTGAGTAAGAGTTTTAGTTTCCGCTTTTGTCTTTTATTTTTAGTTCTTAGTTTGATTTGTAGACTTTAAACCTGTTCATAGTTTAAAGGTGTGTTTGGTTGCCTATTTTTAGTTTCAGTTTATTTATCTGCTTAGTTGTTTTTCTGTCTTTTATTTCGGGTAAATTGTTCCCATATAATTTTTGATACTCGGGCAATTCTGCCAGCCCGAGGGGATTAGGAATGCCCTTCGGGCCATGTCCTGGACCGGGTCAGGCACCGGGTAGGATGGCGTCCCAGCCTGGTTCATGAAAAAATGGTATCACAGGCACATGTTTTCTCTCTTGGGTCGTGATATTTTGGGATAGAGTCTTGGAAGAATCGAGTTAAGGTTGTCGGGACTCAACGTCCTGGCTGTGAGTAAGGTGCCTGGCCAGCACACCTTGTGGTGGGTCTCAAGTTACCAATGTGTGTTGAGGTTTGTATGAGTTTTTGTTCCTTGCGGATAATCTTGTCTAAGCGAAATGAAAAGGGATATGGTCAGCGGTTCTACTGAGCTCGTAGGGTCTGGAAAGCCATGTGGAACCAAAGACACTATCCTAAAATACCCTTCGTTGCAGTGGCGTGATTGGCGTATGGCTGCCAACCATATGTTCCAGTCACCTGCTGACACTAGTTCTCTCTTGCATCGTTCCCCGTTTAATTGTTTTGGAATTTTGGACATTTGGTTTTCATGTAAAAAAAATAAAAAAATGTTTTGGTCTTGGAAAATGTTTTCAAATGAATCTCTTTAAAAATGAAATGGTGTGAAAGGTTTGAAAAGTGTGGGTTGGATGTTTTGGTTTTGAAAAAAATGTAAAGGTTTGGTTTTGATCCTTGGTGCTCTCATGGGCATCCACATGCATGAGTGTATATGAAAAGGGAAATGGTTAATGGCACGAGCGGATGAGTGGCTGGATGGACATGAGGTGGGTGTCGGGGCGGCATGAGAACATGCATGTGTTTGGCCCATGGGACACCATTGGTGTTTGTTCAACCCACCAACTTTTCTAATTTTCAAAATGTTTTGTTAAATGAAAAATTTGGTGTTTTTAAGTAACCGGTGATTGCATAGTGTATCCTTGGGATTTTGACATGTTGGATGTGAGACATTTTTGTTTGAGAATACTTTTTGACTGAATTGTGTCTTGAGTTTGGATTCTTATTTGTAAGTTGGTATGCCATCATGTAGTTAGTTAATGATTTTGAAAAGTATCGGGGAGCCCTTGCAGTGGTCCCCCCTACACGTTTAGTGTTTTTTTTTCTATATGTCTTGTCCATCGGACCAGTTTGGCTGGGTCCATGGTTTTAATTCTTGACTAGTGTATCCCCCCATAATGTTTTGACATGTCATTGAAGTGAGACCACTTGGAAAGCACTGATGGTCGACCCTCCAGTTGATTAAAGTAAGGGCTCTCCCATTTGGGTGATATTAGTATGTCTACTACTCTCTCTATGTAGTTAAGTAGATCCTCTCGCAGCGGGATAACATATGTGAGGGGAACTGAAGGGTGTTTCGTTCTCTCTGAGTTGTCTGAGTCGTTGGGTATGAGGTTTGACAACGTTGTGTCTGAAGGTTCCCCAAGAATCGGGGAAAGAAATTACAATGGGGAATGTCAAAGGTGGTACAGAATTATCAGTGTTGACCAGTGTGTTGATGGTCTTTTTAGTATTTTCATCAGCTACAAGGGTTATGTTCAGTGACGTCTTGCAGTGTGAGTTATCTTTGATAGTCAAGGGTGATGTCTGACCTCGTTAATTTGAAAGTTCTATTTGGAAACGGTGATGGAGATCCCAGTGGAGAAATGTGGAAGCATCATGGCGTGGTCGATGCGGGACACTATTCTAAATAACCTTTGGTCCTTCGCTGGTTTGGTTTAAGAAAGGGTCTACGTTAGGCCACTATTGTGGCAGTCCCAGTCACAAGGGGATGCTACGGTCGATTGCAGGAATCACGTGTCGTTCAAGACGCGGTTTAAAGTCTTTCTCAGCATAATGTTCCTCTCAACAGTAACGGTCATGTTCAGGTGACAATTGGTGGTTTCATGTTCTCATTCATTGTGACAAAGGGTGGTGTGCATGCACAATTTCAACTCTGGTCTTGGTGAATTTTCCGCATATGATCAATCAGATGCTGTAATGTGTCGTGTTTCCTTGTTGTGTCGTGGTTACAGTGTGGTGGCATGTGACACCAAAAAGGGGAAGCTCTATTAGGGAGTCTTCGACACCTGACTGTGAGGCAAGAGGATGCTTCAAATATCAAGGCTCCATCCATAGGCCTCAGTGCGAAGATGGTGTAAAGACCCGTAAAATTCAAGGGAAATTTTTTTCTTAATTTTCTTTAGAATTTTACAAGAACGCAGTTTCAGACGGCACCTGATTCCGAGGCCCGGAGTGCCCGGAATTAATTTCCGAAGTTTGGATCGGGTACGTTCAGTGAACGAACGAGCGGGAATTCCTAACTTTTGATCCGGTGCTCGGAATTGAAATCTGAGGGCACCGATGAACTCGCAACGCCGATATTCGCTTAAAGAGACCTTTTCGGGAGTTGCGTTTGTTGCGGGTTGAAAGTTAAGTTTTGGGGTTTTCAGTTGAGCTAAATAAAATTTGTGTAAGACAAATTTTATTTTAACTTTTTAAAAACCTACCAAAGGAGGTTGGAAGTGGGACCCACACCCACTTAACCTCCCTTGGGAGGATTAAGTGTGGTGGGGCCCACACGAACCCCTAGACTTTTCAATTTCCCTTAACCCCCTCTTAATTGACTTAAGTTACTTAATTTAATTTTGGGGGTTAACTCTTTTGAATTTCAAACTTTTAAAATTCTTTTATGTTTTGTAATAATAAAATAAGATGATATCTTATTTTATTATGGGTTGTTTGTTTGTCCCCTTGAGAGCTTTTGAGAGTTTCCTCTTCATCTTCAAGCTCTGACGAAGAACGAAGAACGCTCGAACTCCGACGAAGAACGACGCATCTCTTCTTCGTCCTCGGTGTCAACAAGAGGGAACGCCGCTTCCTCTTCGGACCTTCTTCGTCGGCATACGAAGATTCGACAACGACTCTTCCTCCGACGTCAAAGGAATCGACACCGATATTCCACGACTCCGTCAACGTGCGACTATCGAGGTAGGGGTTCTTGAGTTCGTTGTTCTCTTTATAATTTGACTTTCCTCAAGACTTGACGAGGAACGCCCTTTTTCCGACGAAGAACGCCGCACCGCTCTTCTTCGTCTTCGGTGTCAACGAGAGAGAACACCGCACCTTCCTCGGACAACCTTCGTCGGCGTACAAGGATTCGCCAACGACGTGCCTCTTCGGACGCGTCTCTTCGTCAACGGAATTGACGAACGACTACCGCGACGCCCGATCTCCGCGACGTCGACTTCCGCGGACATAGTCAAATCCTCGAACTTATACCCGAGGTAGGGGATTGTTGTTTCATTCTTAAATTATTCCATTTCTTGAACATGGATCTGGCATGTCTAACATGAGGCTTGAAATGTTCATGTTGAGTTTTTATTTAACGTGAGGGGGGCCGGACCGCATGAACACGGCCGAACCCCCCTCCAACGTTTATGTTGATTTTATCTTGCGGGAGGAAGCAAGTGGCGTGGTGCCGTCGCACCACGCGGATGAACGTGCAAATATCTTCGCGATGCCGTCGCACGCACCATGGTAGAAACAACAGAAACGCGACGCCGTCGCGCCGCGTTGGATGATTATCAAAGCACGGCAAAGGGGCGCGGTGCCGTCGCACCGCGCCGGACGACGAACGCCGCGGCCGGTTCCGGGCCGCGGCGGGACGAAGAGACCGCGGCCGGTTCCGGGCCGCGGCGGAAGATAAGACCGGCGGCCGGGCCGCCAGCGTCGGAATCCGAAGAGGGGACCGGATTTTTCCGGTCCCGTTGGAGAAAACCGGCCGGCCAGCTGGCCGGCCGGAAGTCTTTAAAACCGGGGAAATAAATTCCCCGGTCGTGTTAATAAAACCCCCTCTTTAAGAGAGGGGGCGGTTCTTGAGGGAAGGGGGCATCCAGCCCCCTTGGTTCGGCGCCAACAGGCCCCCCCACGTGAGGGGGGGGCGGTTTTGATAAAACCGGCGCGGCACGTAGGCCGCGCCACTTGAAGAAGGGCGGGGGCTTAGCCCCCCGCGTATGCCGCGGCCCGCTGCCGCCATCGCGGTCCGCCGCCGCCGCCGGCGCGGCCCGCCGCCGCCGCCACCGCGGCCCGCCGCCGCCGCCGCCGCCGCCCCGCCGCGCCGCCGCCGCCGCGCCGCCCCGGGGGGGGTCGGGCCGAGTCGGCCCGGACCCGGACCCCTCCGTTTCGAACCAGATTTGGTTTTTGGCTCATTACTTGAGCCTCGAACCTCCGAACGACGAACCGTCTGCGGCAACGCGATCCTTGGATCGAGACGGTCGTTTCGGTATATCGCACTCAAGGTTTCGGGTTACTTTGAGTTCGGCCGGGTTGGTTCGTTCACGAAACCAACCGGGCCTTCGGAGCGGAAACGCTCATATCTTGAGCCACGAACGTCCGATTGACGCACCGTCAGTCGCGTTGTGTTCCTTTTAATGAGACGGATCTTTTGGCATACTCCGCCCGAGGTTTGGACGCAGGTGGAGTACGGTCGGGTTGGTTTTGCCTTAAAAACCAACCGGGCCCCAGAGACGAAAAAGCCAATAACTCACAGACCGGGCGTCCGATTGACGCGCCGTCTGTTTCGTTGGCTTCCTCTTGATGAGACGGAACTTTTGACATACTCCGCCCGAGTTTTGGATACAGTCGGAGTATGGCCGGGTTGGATTGTACCTGAAATCCAACCGGGCCCCTGGAACGGGAAAGCTGATATCTTTCAGACAGGACGTCCGTTTGACGAACCGTCAGCGGCGTTGGTGGTTACGTTTAGTAACGGTCCCAATGAATATACCCTATGGGAGTTCGGGGTACAGTTGAGATACGGCCGGGATTGGTTCACACTCGAAACCAACCGGGCCCCTGGGACGAAAAGGCTAATAACTCACAGACCGGGCGTCCGATCGACGCGCTGTCTGTTGCGTTGAGACCCCTGTGACGAGACGGACCTTTGAGACACTTCTTCGTGGGACTTTGAGATACTTGGAGTATCGACCAGAAGCTTGTGGAGCGGACCCTCCCGGAGACGAGCGTGCAGAGTACGGAGACCGTGTAGCCGGCTGAGACCTGACGACTGCTTGACCGACTCGACTTGGAGTGAGTCGACTAGCCCAGTGGACGGAGCGCCGGTATTTGGCTGCAGACCCACGGCGGACGGAGCGCCAGGTAGTTGGCAGCAAACCCGCGGTACTCGACAGGAGGAGTACCTCAGTAGGCTATTTGGGCGAGCGCCCGGTATTTGGCGATAGACCCTCAGCGGACGGAGCGCCAGGTAGTTGGCCACAAACCCGCAGTACTCGATAGGAGGAGTACCTCAGCAGTCTTAGGTTAGTGAGCAGTACCTCGGAGTCGTGACAGGACCACTGCACACTCCAGAGACGGAGCTCTTCAGCAGTTACGGTTTCGATAATAAAAATCCTGGTTTGAGCTGAGACTTTTGACCTTTGTGTTTCCTCATGATTGAGATGAGTTACTTGATAACTTAGGTATATGTATGGGCATATACCTGGGTAGAGGTTATCTGTTGATCTCATGATCCTTGTGTTTCCTCATGACTGAGATGGGTTACTTGATAACATAGGTATATGTATGGGCATATACCTAAGTAGAGTTTTTCTGTTGTGATCTTCTTGTGGTTATCCTTGTTGGTTTTAGTGAGACCTTGAGGGTCTCGGGGTCCCTACTGAGTATCGTTATACTCACCCCTGCATGGGCTATGCCCGCACCTCGTTGTGTTGGTTGCAGACGACGACCAGTACTGACAGAGGCCGAGTGTTCGAGGACTGGACGGTACCTGGAGGTGGACTATACGACGAGGCGGTTCCCAGAGGCAGACCACTGGGCGGGACATACTCGGAGCAGACGGCGGGACCCGAGCAGCAGAGGAGCTATCTATACCCACCCTTCAGGTGGGATTTCCAGTGGACAGCTCGGCGTAGCAGCTTTACTTTTCAGTTGTTGTTTTCCCTTTCGAGTTGTACTTTACAGTTGGGCTTGTATTTCCGGCCCCTTTTTACTTTCCGCACTTTTAGTTGTACTCTGTTTTTGCTTAGTGTTACTTTCCGCTTGCTTACTCTATAGTGTTTGTTTACTTTACAAAGGCAATGCCTTCCCTTTTTACCGGTATTTACGCCTTGGTGCTAGTCGCCAGCCCCTGGCCTATGGAAGGCGGGCTTGGGGTAGTCACGGCACGGACCCCGAGGGCGGGTCGTGACAAATTGGTATCAGAGGAGTTCGGTTCTACCGCAGAACTTATAACTCTGATCTTTCTTTCTGTGAAGCAATAGTGTTTAGGGTACCGAGTGTGGTTTTCAGTTCAGGGAGTCCAGTGTTGGTGCGGGCGGCCGACGTATCCATACACCAGGACCCTGACAACTGATTTCCGACTTTGTGCACGAAAACACTGATTGCGTGTGTGTTTTCAAAGGTTTTTCCCCTTAAAACAGCTCAAACCAGGTCAGCTCACCAGGTATAACCGTTTGATCGTGTTACGTTGTTTCTTTCAGGATGGCCCCACGACGACAGCCAGCTAGGGTTCCGAGAATCGAACGTGACGACAGCCCACCGAGCGACGAGGCCTCGGTGCAGGGCCCTTTGTCAGTAGTGGCACCGGCGGTAGCTCTACCCGCCGAGCCCCCGATGCTTCCAGCAGCAACCGCTGACGATGCACGTCGCCTCAGCGCACTGCATGAGTTTCAGCGCCAGCGACCGCCCAGGTTTCGCGGGGAGACGGATCCCCAGGCTACAGAGGACTGGCTGGAGGCAGTGGTACGAGTGTTTAGGCTAGTGAGGACACCAGCAGACCTCATGGTGATCCTCGCTGCGAGCCTACTACACGCAGCAGCAGGTAGGTGGTGGAGCCACTTGTTTCAGTTTTGCGATGAGATGAACTTCGCATGGGAAGACTTCGAGACCTTCTTCAGGGTGGAGTTTGTGCCAGTATCTCTACACCCCGAGCGTGTACAGGAGATTCTGCCTTTACCGCGTGTTTTTCGATCAGAAGCCGAGTCATCTGTGGGCAGTAGACAGATGATGCAGAGGTCCAGGAGGACCAGACCAGCAGTTTTGCGATCTCGGGTTTTAGGACCGGTGGTGCAGGGCACCCGGAGTGGGAACAGAGCTAGCCGTGCAAGGAGCAGGTTGTGTTACTCATGCCGCGGAAAGGGTCACCTGGCACGTGACTGTCCAACTCCTCGATCCGCAGGCTTGGGGGGGAGCCACCGAGGTTGAGGCAGCGACAAATACTTGAGCAACAGTAAAGCAGGTGGACAGGAGCGGAACTAGTGGATACGTCTCTTGTACTTCTATTTCCATGTTGATGTTGCTTTTGTGTAGCGTCTTGTATTATGAGCTGTAATAATAAAAGACGCATACTTTGTGATGTTTTCATTCCTGTCCTCTTTTGTGATGTTACTAAGAGGTTCCAGTTGACTGTTGACTTGACCCTCACTTGTGAGACATCGACTGGAGGAGACTAGTTACCACACACTGATGCCGACAGTGTGACTCAACCCTTGGAGGCGAGAGTAACGGTTGGATCTCCTAGTAGTAGCGTCGAGGCCTTACGACGTCATCCTTGGTATGGATTAGTATCATCCATGTTAGGATTGACTGTTTTAGGCAAAGAATGTGGTTCATCCAGGGGATGAGACCAGGTTTCTCTTATCGGCAAAGAAGAAATCTCGCAGCTCATGTGGGACCAGAGATGGTCCGGGCCACGTCAGAAGAGGTCCATGTCATCCAGGAGCGGATGAGGAAAACACAGAGCCGGCAGAAGTCATACGCTGACAGGAGGCGGAGGCCACTAGAGTTCGAGGATGGTGACCACGTCTTCTTGCGGGTCTCACCTCGACGTGGTATTCGGAGATTTGGCCGAGGCGACAAGTTATCTCCACGCTTCATCGGACCCTTCCAGGTCCTCAGCAGGGTTGGTGAGGTGGCTTATCGCCTGGCTCTACCACCTCAGTTACACCGGGTGCACGGCGTCTTCCACGTATCCCAGCTGAGGAGAAACGTGCACAACCCGACGCACATCTTAGACCATGGGGAGCTTGACGTTGACAATGGGGCGACTTTTACGGAGGTCCCGGTGGAGATAGAGGATCGACAGAGCGGGTCCTACATGGGCGATCGATTCCTCTTGTGCGCAACAGATGGCGGCACGGGAATCTCCAGGAGAGCACATGGGAGCGGGAGGCTCAGATGCGTGCTCAGTACCCTCTTTTGTTTTCCCTAGTTTTAGATGTAGCTTTACGGGGACGTAAAGCCCTGAGGTGGGAGTAATGTAAAGACCCGTAAAATTCAAGGAAAATTTTTTTCTTAATTTTCTTTAGAATTTTACAAGAACGCAGTTTCAGACGGCACCTGATTCCGAGGCCCGGAGTGCCCGGAATTAATTTCCGAAGTTTGGCTCGGGTACGTTCAGTGAACGAACGAGCGGGAATTCCTAACTTTTGATCCGGTGCTCGGAATTGAAATCCGAGGGCACCGATGAACTCGCAACGCCGATATTCGCTTAAAGAGACCTTTTCGGGAGTTGCGTTTGTTGCGGGTTGAAAGTTAAGTTTTGGGGTTTTCAGTTGAGCTAAATAAAATTTGTGTAAGACAAATTTTATTTTAACTTTTTAAAAATCTACCAAAGGAGGTTGGAAGTGGGACCCACACCCACTTAACCTCCCTTGGGAGGATTAAGTGTGGTGGGGCCCACACGAACCCCTAGACTTTTCAATTTCCCTTAACCCCCTCTTAATTGACTTAAGTTACTTAATTTAATTTTGGGGGTTAACTCTTTTGAATTTCAAACTTTTGAAATTCTTTTATGTTTTGTAATAATAAAATAAGATGATATCTTATTTTATTATGGGTTGTTTGTTTGTCCCCTTGAGAGCTTTTGAGAGTTTCCTCTTCATCTTCAAGCTCTGACGAAGAACGAAGAACGCTCGAACTCCGACGAAGAACGACGCCTCTCTTCTTCGTCCTCGGTGTCAACAAGTGGGAACACCGCTTCCTCTTCGGACCTTCTTCGTCGGCATACGAAGATTCGACAACGACTCTTCCTCCGACGTCAAAGGAATCGACACCGATATTCCACGACTCCTTCAACGTGCGACTATCGAGGTAGGGGTTCTTGAGTTCGTTGTTCTCTTTATAATTTGACTTTCCTCAAGACTTGACGAGGAACGCCCTTTTTCCGACGAAGAACGCCGCACCGCTCTTCTTCGTCTTCGGTGTCAACGAGAGAGAACACCGCACCTTCCTCGGACAACCTTCGTCGGCGTACAAGGATTCGCCAACGACGTTCCTCTTCGGACGCGTCTCTTCGTCAACGGAATTGACGAACGACTACCGCGACGCCCGATCTCCGCGACGTCGACTTCCGCGGACATAGTCAAATCCTCGAACTTATACCCGAGGTAGGGGATTGTTGTTTCATTCTTAAATTATTCCATTTCTTGAACATGGATCTGGCATGTCTAACATGAGGCTTGAAATGTTCATGTTGAGTTTTTATTTAACGTGAGGGGGGCCGGACCGCATGAACACGGCCGAACCCCCCTCCAACGTTTATGTTGATTTTATCTTGCGGGAGGAAGCAAGTGGCGTGGTGCCGTCGCACCACGCGGATGAACGTGCAAATATCTTCGCGATGCCGTCGCACGCACCATGGTAGAAACAACAGAAACGCGACGCCGTCGCGCCGCGTTGGATGATTATCAAAGCACGGCAAAGGGGCGCGGTGTCGTCGCACCGCGCCGGACGACGAACGCCGCGGCCGGTTCCGGGCCGCGGCGGGACGAAGAGACCGCGGCCGGTTCCGGGCCGCGGCGGAAGATAAGACCGGCGGCCGGGCCGCCTGCGTCGGAAGCCGAAGAGGGGACCGGATTTTTCCGGTCCCGTTGGAGAAAACCGGCCGGCCCGCTGGCCGGCCGGAAGTCTTTAAAACCGGGGAAATAAATTCCCCGGCCGTGTTAATAAAACCCCCTCTTTAAGAGAGGGGGCGGTTCTTGAGGGAAGGGGGCATCCAGCCCCCTTGGTTCGGCGCCAACAGGCCCCCCCACGTGAGGGGGGGGGGCGGTTTTGATAAAACCGGCGCGGCACGTAGGCCGCGCCACTTGAAGAAGGGCGGGGGCTTAGCCCCCCGCGTATGCCGCGGCCCGCTGCCGCCAACGCGGTCTGCCGCCGCCGCCACCGCGGCCCGCCGCCGCCGCCACCGCGGCCCGCCGCCGCCGCCACCGCGGCCCGCCGCCGCCGCCACCGCGGCCCGCCGCCGCCGCCGCCGCGCCGCCCCGGGGGGGGGGGGGTCGGGCCGGGTCGGCCCGGACCCGGACCCCCCCGTTTCGAACCAGATTTGGTTTTTGGCTCATAACATGAGCCTCGGACCTCCGAACGACGAACCGTCTGCGGCAACGCGGTCCTTGGATCGAGACGGTCGTTTCGGTATATCGCACTCAAGGTTTCAGGTTACTTTGAGTTCGGCCGGGTTGGTTCGTTCACGAAACCAACCGGGCCTTCAGAGCGGAAACGCTCATATCTTGAGCCACGAACGTCCGATTGACGCACCGTCAGTCGCGTTGTGTTCCTTTTAATGAGACAGATCTTTTGGCATACTCCGCCTGAGGTTTGGACGCAGGAGGAGTACAGTCGGGTTGGTTTTTCCTTAAAAACCAACCGGGCCCCGGAGACGAAAAAGCCAATAACTCACAGACCGGGCGTCCGATTGACGCGCCGTCTGTTTCGTTGGCTTCCTCTTGATGAGACGGAACTTTTGACATACTCCGCCCGAGTTTTGGATACAGTCGGAGTATGGCCGGGTTGGATTGTACCTGAAATCCAACCGGGCCCCTGGAACGGGAAAGCTGATATCTTTCAGACAGGACGTCCGTTTGAGGAACCGTCAGCGGCGTTGGTGGTTACGTTTAGTAACGGTCCCAATGAATATACCCTATGGGAGTTCGGGGTACAGTTGAGATACGGCCGGGATTGGTTCACACTCGAAACCAACCGGGCCCCTGGGACGAAAAGGCTAATAACTCACAGACCGGGCGTCCGATCGACGCGCCGTCTGTTGCGTTGAGACCCATGTGACGAGACGGACCTTTGAGACACTTCTTCGTGGGACTTTGAGATAATTGGAGTATCGACCAGAAGCTCGTGGAGCGGACCCTCCCGGAGACGAGCGTGCAGAGTACGGAGACCGTGTAGCCGGCTGAGACCTGACGACTGCTTGACCGACTCGACTTGGAGTGAGTCGACTAGCCCAGTGGACGGAGCGCCGGTATTTGGCTGCAGACCCACGGCGGACGGAGCGCCAGGTAGTTGGCAGCAAACCCGCGGTACTCGATAGGAGGAGTACCTCAGTAGGCTATTTGGGCGAGCGCCCGGTATTTGGCGACAGACCCTCAGCGGACGGAGCGCCAGGTAGTTGGCCGCAAACCCGCAGTACTCGACAGGAGGAGTACCTCAGCAGTCTTAGGTTAGTGAGCAGTACCTCGGAGTCGTGACAGGACCACTGCACACTCCAGAGACGGAGCTCTTCAGCAGTTACGGTTTCGATAATAAAAATCCTGGTTTGAGCTGAGACTTTTGACCTTTGTGTTTCCTCATGATTGAGATGAGTTACTTGATAACTTAGGTATATGTATGGGCATATACCTGGGTAGAGGTTATCCGTTGATCTCATGATCCTTGTGTTTCCTCATGACTGAGATGGGTTACTTGATAACTTAGGTATATGTATGGGCATATACCTAAGTAGAGTTTTTCTGTTGTGATCGTCTTGTGGTTATCCTTGTTGGTTTTAGTGAGACCTTGAGGGTCTCGGGGTCCCTACTGAGTATCGTTATACTCACCCCTGCACGGTCTATGCCCGCACCTCGTTGTGTTGGTTGCAGACGACGACCAGTACTGACAGAGGCCGAGTGTTCGAGGACTGGACGGTACCTGGAGGTGGACTATACGACGAGGCGGTTCCCAGAGGCAGACCACTGGGCGGGACATACTCGGAGCAGACGGCGGGACCCGAGCAGCAGAGGAGCTATCTGTACCCACCCTTCAGGTGGGATTTCCAGTGGACAGCTCGGCGTAGGAGCTTTACTTTTCAGTTGCTGTTTTCCCTTTCGAGTTGTACTTTAGAGTTGGGCTTGTATTTCCGGCCCCTTTTTACTTTCCGCACTTTTAGTTGTACTCTGTTTTTGCTTAGTGTTACTTTCCGCTTGCTTACTCAATGGTGTTTGTTTACTTTACAAAGGCAATGCCTTCCCTTTTTACCGGGATTTACGCCTTGGTGCTAGTCGCCAGCCCCTGGCCTATGGAAGGCGGGCTTGGGGTAGTCACGGCACGGACCCCGAGGGCGGGTCGTGACAGATGGCGCGTGGTCATGATCCCCAGGAGTGTATGGGACCAAAACTTTATTTCGATCATCAGTGTTAAAAGTAGATGCAGTTGGAATTGTTTCTAGGGGTTTTCCGCTCCGAATGATCTATCTGGTTGCGTAAGGTTTCCGTTTCCATGTAGAGGCGTGTTCGTCTCGTGCCTTAAAGCGTTGGGGGTTGTGTTCCACTGTATGAAATCGCTTTAGTGGTCCTTATGAGAGTCTGTTGGGTAACCCAGTCTCAAATTTTAATGGTGTTCATCCAGTAAATTTTGAGATGTTTGTTTGTGGCCTGCCATGGTTTTGATGACTGGTGGTCGGTCCCCTCCCTCCCCGCCCATTGTGGTGGGGTGTTTGGTCACTGTCGGAAAATTGTCAATGTTTGTACATTCTGTTAGTTCTAATAACGGCGAGATCAATGATGGGTCTCACACAATGTTCTCTGGAATAAATCATTGTTGGCCTTTCATGAATGGTGGGGATTCCACCTGAACCTCCCCATGTTGGTTTTCTAGTCTCTCCTTGGGCTTTGGTATGTTCTTAATGGTGGGGAGACCCACATTGGGTCTCACACGAGTGTCTCTAGAATGAATCATTGTTGGACTTTTGTTTAATGGCGGGGAGTCTGCTCGAACCTCCCTGTGTCGGTTTTCCAGTCTTGTCTTGAGCGTCAGTGACTTCCTAATGGTGGGGATCCCCTCGGGCCTCCCCATGTTTATCTTTTGCTTCTATTTTTAAATATTTCTTGGTTTTCGTTTAATACTGCTTGAGGTGTTTCAGCTTGTGAAGTTGGTTTTCATGGGTAAGAGAGTTCCTTCCTCGATCATTCAACTGGAGGCGTTCTAGCTCTTTGGGGCGGGCGACCCATATCAGAAAGTATTTTACGCGTTTATTAATGATGTTATTTGAGTCACATTCTATAAGCACGATGCCCTTTCCTCTCCTTGATTGATATATGTGGGTATACCCTTTGAATCATAAGGGAGTGTGATTTTCTACTTTGGGGTCCGGCCCAGGTTGTGGATTTCTGAGGACAAAAATCTTTATGGTGGGGAGAATTTCCACTCCCTCAATTTCAAAATTTATTTATTTCATTAAATTTCTCTACATCAGGTAGTCTGGGTTTATGCCTGACTTAAAAATTTAGTTTTCTTATTTAAAAAAAATAGGTGTATTAGCCTTTATTGCATCTAGTGCACCGCGACCGAAGACGTGCAACGACCTCAGATAGGTCTCCATGAGACTTCCTGATGAACAATTAATTAATTATTCAATAAAGAGTAATGATCAATAAAAGTTTGGAATTAAAAGTGGGGTTAAGGAAGATAATTTTATTATGTTTATTATTATCATCATCACCTTTATTTTTAAAAAATTTTATGTGCGACGTGGGGTGACCTTGCAGTTTCCGGACTCAAAAAATACATATAATAATAGAAATCAAACGATGTTTAAAGAATTATGTTAATGATAAAAAGGGTATTTTATATTATTAATTATTACAATTATTATTATTATTATTATTATTATTATTCTCACCGTGTTTATTAGTATAAAATTGATTATTATTTATCTATTATTATCAACATTTTATTAAAAATTTTATGTTATTATGTATATCAATATCATGTAAAGTTATTGTAATTAATAACATGATTATTATTATTTTTATTTGTTCTGATTTTGTTTTAGTTTTTATTTTGATTTATTTTTTTTATTTTTCCCCTCTTTATTCCCCACCCCCTCTTCTGTCGAGACCTAATCTCCCCTTCCCCTGTTTTTATTTTACTTCCCCGTCGAAGCCCCCCCCCCCCCCACCTCCATGGTTCTGCTCACACCGCCCCATCCACGGACGACACCTCCTACACCACTCCCTTCCAGTAACGCATACCCCTCTGGTGACCAGGAGCAGTCCCCCTAACTCCACTTTCACCGCTTCGCACTGCCTCCTTCGCTGACCCTCCCTCTCTTCCCTCTCGGTAGAGCCCTTGCCGACGCACACTCATCCCTTCGTGACCCCCCTACGCCGTCCAGCTCAGAACCGCACCACAACCTCCTCCACGCTGCACCTCACCGCCAAATCTCCCCCTCTTCACCCGGCTGATGCCCTGGCTCCCCTTCCGGTCTGCCCTCCATGGACAGAACCTCCATTGGTTAATCCCCCTTCCTCATTCTTATTTATTTTCTTTTTTTGAGGTTATATTTTTTTGTCCAGTAGGTTTGTGGTCCAATTTAGGGGTTTTTTTTATTTATTTTGGTTCAAATTCTTGTTTTAGGGCTCAATTGATCTTTGTGCGGTGTGTTCATGGTGCGAGTGATGTTTCACACTTTTTTGTGGGAAATTCAGCATCAATGTTAAGTGGTTCCCCATCTAATTATTATCCGACGAATTAATTTTCTATGTTTATTTTGTTTTGCATATTTTTAATTAATTATTGTTGTGAGAATTATGTTTTATTTGAAGTTTGATTTGCATTGAAATTGTTTAGTATATTGTTCATATTATTTGGTGCTTTCTGCTGAGAACTCTATTAGTGACTTTTGAATTGTGTGGTTATCTTATTAAGTCGTGTTAGTGGTGCGAACTTTTTTTTACATGGCGTTGGGTGTGTTTGGTCGTAAAAGAAGTTTTTGTGTTAGCTTAGTGCTTAAAGTTAAGTGATTTATTCTAAATTGTTTTATATGCTTTTATTTTTGGCATGTTAAAATATGTGGTTTAAACAATGGTTTTTTTCATATGGTGTAAGGGGTTTCCATCAATCCTTTTGGTGGTGCAGGTCAAATGTTTTTTTTATATTTGAGTGCGTGCGATGTTGGAATGTGATTTGGACTTTTAAGTGGTTACCATTGTGTGTGTAAAACCATGTGACACTCCTTTTCTGTCGTTTTATAAACATTCTATGTGGTTTATTAGATTATGTCAATAGTGTTAAGCATGTTTTGAAAACGTTTTTAGCGAGTCTATTATTTCAATTTTTGTGTGTGTGAAAATGGTTGTTTTGACGTGTGTATTATCTTATTGGGTTTGAGTGTATGATTATGAAATGAGGCATGAACATTGAATCACTTGAGCACAAACGGGATGCCTGGGTACTAGGTGGGCAGACTAGACTTGCGTTCTAGTGATACGGGAGTGGCATCGGCCCAGTTTCACTTAGCATGATTAACACTAACAATACCAACTAATCCTTGGATGATGACTGGAGACCACTATGGTAGAAGGTGTTTCCCTACCAGTGGCTTGTGCACAGGAATTTGTGATATGGTTCACCGAGACATGAGGTTCTAGGGTCCCACTTCTTTCAAGTATCTTTAGGGTCTCCCATGTATTGTGCTCTTCCCCTGCTTTTTGCTCACTGTCGGCACACGGTGTGATGTTGGGGTTACCAAGAAAAGTGTGTGTGTGTGTGTGTGTGTGTGTATGTGTTTGTGTGCGTTTGTGTGTGTCCGTGCGTGTATGGGTGTATCTTAATTTAATTTGTTTTGCTTTTAGATAAGTTTCCCCTAAAAAACACATTTTCGTTAAAATCCTTTAATCACTTATTTATTTTTATTCTTTTAATTGAAAATTTATTTTTCTTTTAATAATTATGCGTGGAACCTTTTCTCGGTTGCATCATACTGGGATTTTAGCTCACACCCTACATACACCCTTGGTTGTATGTAGATTCTCTTTCTTTTGCTTTCCAGGTTGTGACTTCTTGGTCAGTGATGGTGGTTCGGGTTGCATTTGGTCTTTTCATGAAGAGTGGTGTCGATGTGGCCTCTCTTTTTCCGTGTGTTTTGAGTAAGATTTTTAGTTTCCACTATTTTCTTTTCTTTTTAGTTCTTGGTTTGAGTTGTAGACATTAAACATGTACATAGTTTAATGGTGTGTTTGGTTTCCAATTTTTAGTTTCAGTTTATTTATCTGGTTAGTTGTTTTTTTGTCTTTTATTTCGGGTAAATCGTTCGCATGTAATGTATGATTCTCGGGAACCTGTGCCAGCCCGTGGGGATCGGGAATGCCCTTCGGGCCATGTCCCGGACCGGGTCGGGTGCCGAGTCGGATGGAGACCTGGCCTGGTTTGTGACAATGTATAGTACCCCACATACCTTATTAGATTACATGTTACATGTAAGTTCTCATGTATATGTTTCATTTCACTTTTTAGTTAATTTTCATTTTCAGTCATTTAGATTAATAAACATGATAATGCAGGACAAGTTTGTGAAACCAATTCATTTTATATGTCTATTTTCAAAATATAATGATATTTATTCCCATTGAATCAGTTCCTATACACCTTTTCAAGGAATATATCACCCATTTATTTATAATATAATGGCTCTACATGGTAAATTACTCTTCAAACCCAATGAGTGCCCATACACTTCATAAATTCAGACAATATATCACTCCATGACAACCACGTGTAATAAAATCATATTGTCACTATCACAACATAATTAAATAATCACAATAATATCGAGAAATGTAAGATAATGACATTCTTCTATAAGAAATGATAATAAGAGGGGCATGGAAATCCTAGGTTCCAATAAATATACAGTAATACTCGTTACTATCATATCATTGGACCATGTATGAATGAAATTCCACAAATAGAGTAATAATAAAAACACCTCACAACATGTGTGTCACTCAATTGTGAAACACTTTCAACTATAATAGGAATATGCATAACAATGGTTATAGTTTTGGAGACTATGATTTTAACTTGACTATGGGTTCACGACGCCCAAGTACGGCTTATGTAAAAATTTCCAATGTTCCTATTATCCAATTTATATTCTCTAAATTTTGATGCAATAGTGTATACATACTATTATTCACATTGGTGATGTCCCATATTTGAATTCCACTAAATGGGTGTGCCGAGCTTGGTGGGCCAAATGGCCTCATGTAACTATCCCCAAACACCAAAGGCTAGAAAATATCATCAACATCTAAGGGTGAGACTGTTAGGATAGTATTCCATCATTAGAAAATTGTATCCCAACAAATAAATAAAACTATAGGTGAATAAATGATGTAATATAATTAAACATAATACATATTGGAAAACATATACAACATTAACATGAACTAAAATAACTGATGATTGTCAGGTCACTAGAAAACTAGAATGAATGGATACAAGGTAGTAGGCACAATGGGTTCCAAATAAATCATAAATGAAATCTATATACTATCCCAAGAATCCTAATCTCAAACACAATCATTTTATATATTTTTATTTAAAAAATAGAAAACAATAAGCTATTTGAAATTGTATACTTCCCTTTGTCAACACATACAACAATGTAATCAACCATCGATACTAAACGAATCCCGAATAAGATGTGAGAGAAATGCTAATGGGGAACCACCATTGGTGTCTATAACATAAATCCCATGTAATGGAAATTTATCACTGTTCATTAGTGCATATATCATGTAATTCCATGAAATGTAACAAAATACAAAAGTACCTAAATTAGCCCTCATCTAGCAGCTAAATATAACTATCCCATTAATTTATTATTATGAGTTTATAAATAAGTCACAAATTAACAATAGTGGCGGTTCTATGTAATGTCATTCAAAACTATAATGACATTTTATAAGGAAGTTCCATGCTAATAACCAAGTCAATGTAGACCTAATGGGTCTCTAACTCTGTAATAACTATATCCAAACAATGGGTAAGAGTGTAGTCCAAGGATCATGTTTCAAGGAATTCCATAATGAGATGCCTATAAAATCCAAGGTGATCATCTAAGGTAAAATGGGGCTATACAGATATATGGTTGTATGGGATATAACCAAGTCACATACATTTCTATTCTGGATCATAGGAGTGTATGCAAGGAATACTTTAATAATATGTGAAGAATCCTACGATGTCATACAAGGAATTCTATGAAAAGATATGGATTATGATCTAGGTGGGTCTAAACCAAATTAAGTATAATCCATGAATTAGAATGGGGTTCTCGATTGCCCATGTCATTTCTCAATAAGAATCCAAGGAACAATAAACTCAATCTATCGAAATTTGATGATAAAGTCTTGTAATAATTCAATTGTTTCAATTCATTTCTTAACATAGTGTGAATTTAAAAAGTAGCATGAAAATATTATTTCTATACATATAAGGATTATTTCATATCCACGGTTCATACCACATCATTATATTAGTGTTGATAGGGGTGAAACAGACATGTAACATATTATTTTTTTACATGTAAGGCCCTGTCATTATAATAATATACTTTCTAATTTCCATTTAAAATTAATTCATCAAATTTTAGAACATACCTTAGGTTTTTAAAGATTATTTGACATGTTACATTAATTTCACCAATAAATTACTCAATAACCTTTTAGTATGTGGGGCCACTCCATTATTATGGTCAAGCTCAAGCCCATTTGGAATATGGATCAAAAGTGTCAACACACTAAAAATTCAATTGTTGAATAACACCCTGCATGCATTTTTGAGAGTTGAGGGAGTAACCACCAACAATTACACACATAATTTTAATGATAACAATTATGTGGTTCTAATAAGTATAAGAATGGCATATTATTTCTATAAATGTAAATAGATGAAATGATCTGGCCCCACCCGATAAATCCAAATTCGATAAACAAGGCATATAAGTTATAGACGATACACATTAGGCATGTACAACTCTCCTCCTCCAGAATTTGTCCTTAATATGGCCCAGATGAGAATGTATCAAAGAAAATAAGAACACTGTAATACCCAGATAACTAGGTCGAGAAAAATAATAATGATAAAGTATAAAACTGACTTGAGTATTTACTATTGTGCATCCAAAATGATGTAGAGAAGCTCAATCAGATCCATGATGAAAGAGATCTAATGAATCCTATAATAGGACTTCATAAATATACAAAATGTGTGAAAAATAGGTTAATCTCACTGGTTCTTAGATCGATGGTGAAGAGGCGGCTTAATTGTATCATTAAGGAAAAAAAGTACAATTTACCCAGAATGTGGCATGTTCTTGGTTACTCCTCATAGTATGAAAAACCATATGTACACCATGAAAATGGATCTAGGATGAAAAGAAAACTATACTATTAGGGCACATGACCATGTTCAAACAATGTGATATCATTCTATCCAGAATGATTCATTTGTAGGGTTATCCCAACTATGCGACAACCGTTCACTAACCATGAGACATGGCTAGTCTCTGTAGAAAAATATGTTTTTCAGGCTTCAAAAATGCCCTGACACCATTGAGATATTTTGTAACACATTAGGAATCTATATTAAGTCAAAATTAATGATTTGTACCAAAATATAAAGGAACTGAACATGACTGAAAATTGGGTTCTGGCATCATAAAAATGAATACTAAAAGCTTAGTTAAAATGTGGAATGTTAGATCCCTTATTGTATAAAAAACCCCTAATGATGTTTCATTATAAAAGAAAATTGAATTGGAGTAAATATGGGATGTCGAAAAATGAAATATATATTTATAGATATTGATAATTATGATTGATAACTAACAAATTATGGATCAAAGAAACATTAAGGGCCACAATATAATAATTATATGATCATTTATAAGACCATTGATTCAACAAAATTATTCTTATTAGGAAAAAAGTATTTCAATATCATTTTCATATAATTGATTAATTGTTTTATTAAATGATAACAAAATTAAATATTTTGAGTTGAATTTATTCATTTCCATCTTATCAATCTCATTCATTGGTTGTGCCATGAAAAATTTCCACATCATCTCTCCTTCCATGAATTAAAGATTAATTTTTCCTTCCTATGGTACTAATAGATCAGGAGATAGAATGATAAGTCATTTCATCTGTCATTATGTAAAATCATTGAAAATATTTACCAAAGATAATACAATATGTATAAATCCACATATGTTGAGATAAAACAGTAATCTCTAAAACCTCATCCAATTATTAACATAAACCATTCCATTAATGGTTGAAATTATTTCCCTTCCAAGTGATTATTATACAAAAAATACTATCACTAAATTTATCCAAAATAATATAGCAGTAATCCCACATATATAATTAATTTTCTATTAGTTTTTCCTTAAAAATTTGAATTCCCTCATTTTGTATTCTCTAGATACATAACAATTACCATAAATCCCTATTAAAAAATTACTTGTTCCTTATTAAAATGTTTATTGGAAAAAATTATTCAATTGAAAAATGATGGAAAACTACGTCCATTATAGCACAAAATAATTTCTCAAAAATTCATTTATTAGGTATAAGTTAATCACTAAAACCCAATTTATATATTCAAATCGTATAAACTATTTCAAAAATATCATCATCTCTATGTCAGGAATATATTAAGGGTTATGTTACCTTATTTAAAATTCTAGGTTGTCATTAAATCAATAATATTTTCCATTAATTCCATTCATCATAATATTATAAATCATTATAAAAAATCCTTATATATATTATAATTTTTGAATCCAAATACAAAAAAACATAATTCATTTTTCTTTATAAATTGGAATGGAAATGGGCAGTGTAAATTTTAGATGTAAATTCTATCATCATATAATTTAGTTATGTAATATCCATGTTCTATATAGATAATACATTGATGTTCCATTCAATTTTTCACATTATAAAACATATTTCAATTTACAATACATATTCCTCTCAATTTTAAATATTCATTAGTTTTTATATTCTAACCTTGTTTTCATGTAATAAATTGATTCTTATTTCTTATATTTTCACTAACACATGAACATTCATAGAATCACATATCCCACTTAATTTTTTTTATGAATCAATAATAATTTTATGTTTTTAATCATATAAATTGATCTATGACTTAGAAAAATAAATAAATCATTTAATTAGTTCATCATCCTATTAGGATGCTCATCAATAAATAATCTCCCACATTCCTTGTTAAAGTAGTAACTTCTAGTTTCCTCATTAACTAAAATAAGAAATCATTGTGTGAGAAACATATACCGTATTTGAAAACCACATAATTATGGAAAATCAAATTTATGAACACCAAAATAAGATTCCTTATTTAATATTTGAAACCATAGAATTATCATAGAGACATCCATAGACATGACTGTAGAAATGACCATATGGACCTCACTAATTTCATCCCTTAATAGTTCCCAATTTTTGACAGAAACACTCCTTTGATACCATCTATATCAACCCAGGACCAACATACATGGATATTTCATCATTTTATATGAATATTCATCATATTAATAATGTACATGCCTAAGGAATTTCATAGTGTAGTGTCTTTGGAATGATGGAAAAAAAATTATCTTGGTGAAAAATATTCAATGATTTCATTGATGTGGTTCCCCTTTAGAAGATCAACATTAAACATTATTTAATAACCCAATAAAGGAATCATAATGAAGGGTATTATTAGAATCTCAATAGGGGTAAATAAAGGAGACACATTAGAATAACATGAATATTGTTTCTTAGAAAATGATAATAAAATTTAGAGATTATACCCTTAATGTTGAAGATAATATTCATCAATCATAGTATAAATATTTGTAGTTCATAACACCTGAATAATACAGGAATCAACAGAATTTTCTAGGAGATAACAACATAAAAAAGATGAATACAATTTGGAAAAGGCATATAGACTTATAATATCATTCCCTATACGTAATATCTCATTTAATAAAACATATAATGGAACTTAATGGGGACTACACCAGTTGGGAGGGGCACACCAACATCTTTACTCATAGCCCTTTCATGTTAAGGGATCATGTTTCCCTTACTTCAAATAGTGGACCTGATTAAAACATCACCCAGCTATATATCGCGTTTCTATATGATCATATGATTATATTTAATGGATTTACATTAAATAGGGGGTTTATTTTTTTAAACACTTTTTAAAATATTTAATCTATAATAAACAAAAATTCACTAAATGCAAATTTATCAGAATTAGAAATAGTCCAATTATTAGTGTGAACAAATGAATACAATGGATTTGATTTATATCTATTTATGTTTAATGTAATTGATGATATAAAAAACTAATTGGATAGAAAAAAAGGTACAAATATTTACAAACTATAATATTATTGTGGAAAAAAACATGTAAAAACAAGAAATACAATAGTTAATTACATTAATAATGATGTAAAAGTCATATTAAAAAATTCAAATATTTTAACCTTGATATTAATTTAGTCAATTAAAATAAATAAAGTTATAATATATTTTATAATTAATGAAATTTATTAATTTCCTTAACAAGAAACCTCTCGATACAATTATTGTAATTTCTCTATCTTCCTCTCCCTAGAAGCCCTTATAATGACTATCAGTGTATGACCTCATAGCAGTAAAATACCTCTATATAATAGATCATATTCTTTGTCATCATATCCTTGAAATACATCGATCATAACAATCATCATATATGTTTACAATAGAAAATGTTAATAATGAAACAACAATGACATTGATCCCATATAACTAACAAAACTATAATGAATTACAATGAATAAGAACATTATTTTCATACATATTAGTCTTCAAAAAACATTAGTTACAAATGAAATCTACCAGCTCCAAAATCATCAAATGTATACTATTTATTTGGGGATATCAAATGGTCATGTTTTCCAGTTTATTGAAATGACCTCAGATAGATAGATCTTTCTATATCATAACATTTGGGGTAACTAAATGTCAGAAATTATTTTTTAACACCCCTAGAGCTTTAAATGTATTCCTTATAATAAAAATAATAATAGCAATTCTAATTAAATATTTCGTCTAGTCTGATGGTGCTATTTATCTTATATAAATAAGATAATCATTATGAGTGATAGTTTGATTTTTTGGATACCAGAACCAGCATGATGATCATGAATTTTTCTATTAGGATATTTGATAAAAAATTCAAACTCCATATCGGATTTATGATCTGTCTAATTAATTTGACAGAGACACATTAAAATTGTTGTAATAAATTATTTTATATTCATATTTGAAATACATTATAGCTATTTATATACATGGTAAAAGAACACATTTTCTACAAATACATTAAAAAACATGGTACCAATAAAGATAGTCAAAATGGATTTTACAATTTTTGTGTAATTTAAAAAACTAATGTAATGAAAAATTAATATGTTACACTTTATAATAAACAATATACCCATTTATTGAAACCATGAAAAAACAAACATTATTAAAAGACAATATTAAAAACATAATATACCTTGTTATTTTTATACTAAAAAGTTATGTATATCAAAATTACTCCCCTTATGTTTTACTTTAATTTTGAATAATATATTGATCATAATGTATAGTATTATAATAGTTCCTATATACAAAATATTTTTCACCCTTAGGGAAAATACTCCCCCAAAATATAGTGTTTCTTGTTTTAATAAATCATTTTCACCATTGAAAAAAACATTCCCCTAAAAGTTCAATTCTACACCTTTTTAAATAATACTATCTCCCTTAATATATCATTATTCAACATTGTAATTTTCATAATGGAATGGAAAGGAATGAGGAGGATTTGATGTTTCCAAAAATTATATAAGATATACTAGATGGAGTAAATTAATATTTTCTAATCATAAATGTCAATATTAAATAACATAAAACCCATGTAAATTGGAAACCTTCATGATAATAATAATATGATAAAATGAAAAATTATTAATATGAAAAATTTATTAATAAGAAAAATTTATTAAAAAAACATTCGTGATTTCAAAATAAATGATAATATTTTTTCCATCAAATATTCTTTTGAAAAATCATTTCATATTCTTGAACCTGTGAAGACATTTTTTCATCATTCCAATGCTTTATTCAGACATATTTTATTGACTCATCATTGTTCTGGATTCCTTATTTAACTATTTATTCTGATCTCTTGTTATTATCAACTCATCTTTACAATATCTTAGCTTGCTCAACTATACCAACAAATCTCAAATATTTTCATTCAACCCATTTATATCTTCTTCCTGTTCATCAGTAGAATCTTAGAACTCCTAACAAAATATATGTACAAAGACAATATTATTATTTAAGAATTTAGATCATTATATCATAAAATTAATTACATTGTCAGAATATTCATTATGCATACAAATATATAAATCCGAAAAGTTAAACCACATTACTATCTAATTTCATGAAATTTTAGGACTACGTGAATTTTATTAAAAAATATTACAATCCTACTTTAATCTGAATCACTAAACATGTTAAGACTATTATTAACTCTGATTTATCACTAAGACTATTTTGAATAATTTTGAACTATAATTAATGGCTTGGAATTTAATGAATCCATCCATATAATCTCCTCAAGACCTATAAAATATAATCTATACTATTTAGAGACATCACTACCTCTATTTCTAATTGATTAAGCTCAACCTTGGGAGATTTCGTAATGTATATCCAATATCTACTTGTTTTTGTTTCTTATTATCTTCATTTTAAAGATAAATTTCATCTGACAATTTTACAATCTTCATATCATTATATTTTTCATATTTGTTAGAATCTTTGGTCTTATAATTTTGATAATTTTCTTCAGTAATTGATGACATTTCATAATAGTTTTCGGAATCGGACTAATTTTCCTAATATATTTTTGTCTTATCATCCTTAATATGTATGGTGTAAATAAACTAAAAAGGATGATATTGATTATAATGAATACTTATCAGACATATTTTCTTCATAATAATCTCCTTTATTTTCATCATATTCCACATCATTATCCTCTTCATACTCTTTTTAAATTTAATCTTTTTCATAGAAATATGAGATTTATGTTCTTTTATTTCCTCAAAAACTACCTCAGTCATCTTCATTTGCCTATTTTTCATCACAAGTGGATATATCTATTCATTTTTATCATATTTTTAATTTCATCATATTTATATTATGGTAGTTCTTCTGATGAAAAAATATAAATATTTTCCAAATAAAATTTTGACTTATTATAAAAAACTAATATCTTCCTGGACATCTTATCATCATTGATAAAATACTTATTTTTCCTCTATCTAAATGATTTTTTCTCTAACCTGACAATATCCTTTTACATTACATCCATTTTACAGATAAAAGACAAATATATATATATGTTTTGATTTATTAAGGAAGATCACATGTTTTATTCTATAATAATGATGATTATAACAAAGTATATATTCATTATATTAATTAGATAATTGAGAAAAAACACATCTAATAAATTTGAAGTATCTCAATCAACCTTCGTTTGGATCAGATATCCATGTATCTATATATCTTGGATTATTTTTTATGGAGTCATGTGATAGAAATTATTTAATTTTACATAAACTAAAAACAGTTATTCATCATATATTGTTCTTGTAAAATGTTACAAGATTATTAAGAAGCATGTTTGAGGGAAACTATTATTAATTTTCTGAAGGAAATCCAATAAAGTCATATAAACTTATATAAAGCAAATTATACCTCATTCCCAACAAATTGAGAGATAATTTATCATTAACATACATTTTCATGAATTGAATGTAGGCATTAAACACTGATACAACCATTATATTGTACGTACCAATTTCTTCACCTGGATATTGACCACAAACTAACTACCGTCATTGAAAATAAATAATATTCTTTAGAGTTGAATCATATTTTTTACAACGTAACACTTCAATTAAAATTTACATGAATAGATAACACCTTGAATTATATTACATGGTTACCATCATATTTGAATTCTAATAATGTTTAACGAATGAAAAGAATGATCCTCAGGTTGGGGTTTTTGGATGGCAAAACAACTCATGACTGAAAACCCTGGATAACTTGTGTGTAAAATAAGGTAAACCACACTTATAAATGTATTGGGAGAAATGATTAATCATTGATAATATAACTAACAGTTGATATGAAAATATATTCTTATTTTATTGAAAAAATTAATCCGAGTATCACTTTAAAATAAATTTTTAACTATCATTATTTTTTATACAATTTCTTATGTGAGGTTTATTATTAATAGGAAAAGTTTAAAAAAAAATTTGAACATACAATATTTAAAAAAATGCATAGATTTAACAATAATTAAATACATTTTTAATGAAATCATTAAAATATAAAAGAATTTAAGGGATCCTTTTGGAGTCAAAATATTCATCATTAGGATTAATATTTTCATCATAGTCTTTATAAAAAATATACTATAGATGTTTTTTTAATAAATATGTAAATATATATAACAGAGGTAACATTAAGATTATTGAATACCATATATTTTATAAATTATTATATAATCTTTTTTAATCAGGTTAATATATTAATAAATTTTGTGGCACAAAATTTTGTAATAATTTTTGATTTTAGAAATCAATTTGAGAATTATGAATCCCAAAATTTTATAGAAGGAACGAATCTCTAAAAATTTATTAAAATAATAGTTTTATTAAAAAAATTGGGGACATCTAATTTTTTTAATTAAATATATACCCTGACAACATAAAGGAAGTATACTAATTTGAGTATATAGTTAAAAAAGACCTATATATGAATATTAATTTTACATCTGTCATTTATATAATCCGTTAAGTGTATTAAAAATCTATTGAATCCAAGTGTTTTAGGAAAAACATTAGTATGTTTTTAGTTTTTTCCGATGAATTATAAAATTATATCACCATTATGTATGTGTTCTGGAAAGAATGGTTACTTATTTATATTTTCATTGTAAAATAATGATGTTATGGGTTTCTACTTAATGAAAATGAATATGTATTATCAAAAAGTATTTTAGTTTTAATAAAACTGGTTCTATAGTTAGTGAGTATGTGTTGCATCAAAAACACTTGAACCCGATAACATACAATTTCTATATATTAATCACTAATAGTGAAATGTGATTCAAAATGTTGTTTATTAAATAAAAAAGAAACTAAAAAACACTCTAATAAATAATAAGTTTCATATGTAATATTACAATCCATTCGATATCCTCAAAATATAGCATCTGATAAATGTTATATATCAAAATCACTTCCAAAAGAAAAGAAAAATTCATATTTAAAGTTCGCATAAGATATTAAAAAATCATTTAACAATATTTAGATTGTATTATTTTGTTTTTCTTTGATATCATTTTCATAAGAATATTGAAAACATAAGATATGGATTACTATATTTTATGTAGTGAAAATTTCACATCATACATAGGAATTTATTTTAACCATCACGCTTCCTAGACTATAAAAGATTTACTGTATAGGTGTAACTAATATGAGTAATAAAACATTTTTATATTCATGTCCAAATTTCATATGATGATAGTTTATATACGTATTATGGAAAATTAAAGTTAATTATGGGTTTTGAGTAATTTTAAATCCAATAATATATCTCAAATCACAAAGCATTCTAATTTAAAACTCTAACATCATAAAATTGGAAATGAATTCAATAAATTACTCTTTAGTTCGAAAAAATAAAATGACATCAATATAAAATTGATCAATAATCATATTTTTATTAATTTATTTTATAAAAAACGATTGAATTTGAAGATAGTTTGACAAAAACAATTTGTAACAAAAAATGGTATTCTATCAGACCAAGCTCTTGGAACTTGTATATGTTCATAAAAATAATTAGTATGATTATGAATATGTTCTAGATGTTATTTATTTTCATATTGGGGGGTTATATAATAAATTCATTTTAAAGATATTTTTTAAGACCTGAACACTACACATCAATATGAACAAGTTCAAAATTAATGAATCATACAATGGGAAAAATTATTTTAATAGCTTCATGTCTGGAAACCGAATCATAAGTATCTTACTAATAAATTTGTTTTTTTATTATATCCATAATATTTATTTCTAGAAATTATATCGTTTTTATATCATTTATTCATAAAAAATCATTTTCTTCAATTATCTATGTTTTTATAGGCGTTATACTAATTTATAGATATGGTTTCATTCAAAATCATTGTGTTCATATTTCATATCCTTATTCATATCTTCATGACCTAACTCCACATCTGGTTTATAATGTTCCATTTGATATTAGAAAACATGTTGTTAAATTTCATTTATTGTGGAACTTCATGTCCAAACTTGTTGATCTACATAACTAATGATAAATTCACTTGAATGATTACTAAGAAAAACCTGGCTCAATTGGTTCTCAAAAGTATGTTGTTCCAAAAATAGATGAAAAATATACCTAATGAATAACATCATAAAAAATTACTATGTTATTTCCTTAGGAGAATAATTTTCTAACAAAGGATTAAAATCCATTTTAAAAATTACACCGAGGATATAGTTTGAGAATTTATTAAAAAGATAAATTTATCATATCTGACATGTACTGTTTGCACAATAATAATTTTTTTATTAAAAACTATAATTTCTTTAGAAATATAGAAATAAAATTAAAATATTATTTCATCATATTTTAGATTAAAATTATATAAATTATAATTAGTATTCCACATTGGTATATTGAAACTAAAAATGATGAGGTATGAAAATATTAGTTTTATTTATGTCCACAACTCATAAGTATTTCTATTAAAAAAGGTCATATAAATCACATATTTATATTTTTTGAAGAATTAATATACTCTACATCCAAAAAAAATTATAAACTGAGTATTTACTCAACATGGTTTTAGTTATTTCCTCGAGAATTAGTTTTTTTCATTCAACTATGAAATTTATCATGGGGAGGGGGGGGGGGGGTCTTGGTGCTGATTCCTATATTTAAAAATATTCATAATACCCAATTATTTATATTCATAATATTTGTATGATCCTCGATGATTACTATGATTTGTTTACATGGAGTTTATTTTTTTCTTATTTTTATCTCTGGAAAATAATTAAAATAACAAAAGGCATCAGTTTCATTTGTGAGAAAATAAATACATTTATATATAGTGTAATCATCAACTAACACAAATACAATGTATTTTCCACCAATACTCATAGATTTTTTAGAACCAAATTGGTCCCTATTTACTAACAGTAAATAATCACAATTTTGATACTTCACTAATAGATATAAAACATGACTTATTTTTCTTATCGTCATGGGAGGGAACACAAAAAATTGAATTATGAAGCCTATGTTATAATAGACCATTTACATATCATTTCATAGTAATCTTAGACATGTTTCTAATGTTATAGTGTTCAAACCATATATTTCATAACCAATATTGATCATCAATTGTACAATGGGAAGGTATGTATTTGACCCTAAGATATTTAATGTTATGAATATATACTTTCTCATGCCAATTGGATTAAGGAATAATTTATTCCTTTGATCTATGTAATAAATAATTATCATTCCTAAATACCTCAAGTTAATTATCATAAGAATATTTTTTTATGCCTATAAGGTAGTCGGATATACCTACAACAAATAAAGTATATTAAATATGATCTTTTCCAAGAATAATAGTGTAACATATTGTGATAATATCTCCTTTATAATTATATTTGTATGTTAATTTTCCACATTCCATATTGATTATCTAGTTCAATAAATTGTTTTTTCAATTAATTTTCCTAGAACATCCACTATTGATGTTGTAATTATTATTTTGGGTAATGTTTTTGATTTCCTAAATAGAAAAGATTTTTTTTGATTCCCCAATCTTTTTGGTATCAGTATTTTTAAAAATAAAAATTTTTTGTAACCAAATTTTATGTGAAAAATAAGCCTTGGAGAAAAATTAATATTGAACATTTTATATCGAACTATTTATTTATTAGTAACCACCACAATGGAACATGGTTCAAAATGTTTCTTTTTTATGAAAATTGTAATTTTTACTCAAAATTGGTTTTTGTAATTATAAAAGGCATTCTGAAACTATTACAATGTGGACTATTTTTATTTTACATCTTATCAAAATATTACATATGAATATAAAAAAATAATAAGAGTTTCTTCATATAAGAGATTTCAAATTTCTGTTTGATAAAAAAATTATCCTCTTCAATATTAATTTTAGATGTTTTTTATTTCTAATTTTTTTCCAAATATAGAATTTTTAAAATAGTAGGAAATATGAATATTTTTTATAATTTTATTGTTAATATATTTAAAAATATTTTATATTTTCTTTCTAAAAATACTTACTCTCACATCTACATTAGGCATATTAACTTTAGAGTAATTATATTTTTTTAAATATTTCTATCATAATTTTACAAATGTTTATGAAAATTTGGAAACATCATCATAACTAGTTAAGAAAGTATCCGATGATTTTGAATATTCATTATTAGAAGATATAGAAGTTCTATAATGACGATAATTATAATTTAAAGACATGTTACTAAGACATTCATCATTATGTACCTTAGCCAGAAGATACTGATTTAATATGGATACTTCAGAAAAAATTCAATTTTTGATCTTTTTGGAACTTTTATTATATGATAAACGTTTAAATAATTCCAACCACTAGACCCCATTTTCAATATTATATTCATAAAATATTTCATTTAGACTTGTAGTACATCTTGGCATTTAAATATTATTTTTTTCATTCCTATCACTCATTTTCATCTTTGGACCTTCAAATAATATATTTTATCTTTCATTCAATCATAATAAGTGACATAATAATCATTATAATTACTTTTATCCTTACTAATTTTTATATATTTAATGATAAATCATTTTTTGAGTGTTTTGATGTACAAGAATCTTAATTAAAATAATTATTCTTCATCAATGATTTTAGAATTTTCATAGATTACAAAACATTAAATGGTATATCATATGTTATAGAAAAAGGAACACCACAATTTTAAATTTTAACTTTATCATCATATATTTTTTGTCTACCCTCGTATTGTATGAAATTATAAATCAAATCATCCAAAATAATATTAGTTATCTTATGTGTATCATCAACAACTTTTAATTTTTTATTACCATTTATTGTAATTTTTTTCCAAAACTTTTTAAACAATAATTACTCACCAAGTCCCTTTTCAGTAATAAATCTTAAAATTTATATAATTTTTAGGAATCAATGTTTAATCATTGTGAGTAACACTCCATATTGAAAAATAAATTCTCGGTAATCCTCTCTATGAATTTATCTTCTGGCATATATAACATTGCATGTACCAAAATTTGTGACTTCTAATTAACTATAGAAACATTTTGATACTTCAGAAGGTGAAATATGAATTTCAATATTCCTTGTAATAGAATAGATTAATTTATTTATAAATTTTAATTCAATTGGTATTCTTATTACATATTATTTTTAATATATTGCATTTGTTATCAGGGATATTATATTTTCTAGTAGGCATCAATAAATTATCAACCCCATTGTTAATAAAAAATATCATCATTATGTATCTCAAATATTTTTATTCAATCCCCTCAAAGATAGTTGGTTGATGAAGATTATGATTTTCAATATAACCATCATTCATATCAACTAACAATAAATTACAAAAAATTCATTCTATAAGTTCACAATAGTGTAACTTAGTTTAAAAAAATATATATCAAAACTGATATAAACATGCAACATGTAATGAAGTTAAAAAAATTAGAAAGTAATTGAGTCATAGAAACATGTTATGATGTCAATTTTAATATCATAAGATTTTCATATATGGGTATTCATACAATAGTGTGGGGATGAATTTGTGTTTAAAAACAATGTTTAAAATCATTAAACTAGGAAAAACATAAATCCTTCTAAAAGTATACTTAACAAATGTAGAGTCTGTATAAATATCAGAGTGAAGACCATAATCATCATGTATCTAAATTATATCAGAGTTTTTTTAGCATAAAACAAGTAATAATAATAAATTAATTGTACAAATATACAATTATAAATAATCAATTTCAATAATATTAATAGTGAAATATAAAATTTTAATAAAAAAATTATATAGATAAAAATAATATGAATTACATATATTCAATATTAAAAAAATTAACTCTTTTAACCCTATGAGTAAGGTATTAAATAACATTGAATAATGGTCTTTATTGATATATATAATGTAATTTAATTATTTCATTTTCAATAAATCCCTCGATAGAAATATTTTTTTCTATCTTCCTATTCTTTTAATCCATCAATATGAAGATCAGTTTATGTCATAAAATCCATGGAACCCATTGATCTTATGTATCAGACTCACCATATTCATATTATCGTAATACTGTTATTTTAGAAACGATCATAAAATATTATAAATGAAAATTTTTATTATGAAACAACACTGAAATGGACATCATTGAACTTTTAACTATCTCAAAATTTAAAAATTCTATTAATGAGAAGCTTATGATATGTAATATTAATACGACTTTGGATGTGAATGAAATATTCCAAATCCAAAATCTTTAAATTACCAAAATTTATATTTCATTCACTAACAATAATATTTTCATTTTTTTGAAATAGACATGGATACTTAGATCTTGATAGGTCTGAATGTTATAAAATAACATAATGTCTGACATATTTTTTGTTTAACACCATTACAATGTTGATAGTATTTCATTTAATAGAAATATTTCTATGTATTCTAATTATAATCATCTATCATCCCAATGTACTTACATATCTCTTATCAATATATTTAGCCTTATGAGGGTTAGACTTTTTAGTTAGATAGAAAAAATAATTTTATTTTCATTTCATTTTTCCTTATGTTAGACAAAAAATAATTATAATAATGTGTATTATTAAAGGTATGTTTGACTGATAATATATATATTCATTACGATTATCATACTTAAGAATAATATGTATATGTTCATATTAAATTACAATTATTTTTGTGTATGGTAAAATGTAATTGATTGATATAAAAATAATAATATAACACTTGGGACATAAAAAGTTAATCAACAAGGTGTTAAAAAAGTGATTATGATTTCCCAATTTAAAGGAATGTATTTGTGACAATTAATACATATGACTCAATATTTTCTTCTTCAACCCATGGTTTATCAATCCCATAAATGTGTTTCCCATCATTATATCATTAGATAAAAATCAGTATAATATGAATATTAGTGGAATACATATCTGGGCAATATCATAATGAAAGTGTAATAAAATGAGCTACAATATCATAAAAAAATTTCACCATAACTCTTTAAATGAAATGGGTACCAAGAAATCATGGCATCATATCATAAACTTTAGAGAATATATAGGTTTATAATCATTTAATCAATGCATAACCCATTAAAATAATAGGGTTTCATAATCATATAACCCTTGAAAGAGAAAAAAATTCTATAAACATAATTACACATAAATACATTTATATAATGAATTTTAATTTAATTATTTCAAAATTTCCAAAGAATAATGGAGTTACACAAACAAAATTCAACTTTGATGGAAAAATATGTTGAAAATATTTAGTGAGGAAAACATCATTTCCCATGAAATGCATTTTTTAATAGATGATTATTTAGAAAACATTTTCCTATTAATTCATATATGAATCCATTAAAAATAATAATTGAAAACAATAATACATTTTTTTATTTCTATTTTAGTTGAATATGATCTTAAAATTTCATTATAGAATGTTTTTTAGAAACCTTATTTTTGAATGGTATCAAAATTCATATTGAAGAAAGAATTATGTTATTATTTTGATAAAAACATTTAATTAATTATAATAAGTACCAATGAGTGTTAAAATGGTAATAATATAATATAAAATCATTAATAACTATAAGAGTAGAAAATTCAAGACTTTTATGGAGAGGTGAATTATCATGTTTCTTCAATGGATGTATAAACCCCTGAAATCCTGATAAACTGTGAGATTGTTTCAATAAACTCCTACTAATTTGGAAACATTTAATCAAAATCTATATATAAGAAAATGAAATATAATGAATCTTATAATATAATTCAAATATTATATTAATTACATATCATTTCATATTGACGTATATACACCTTGTAAAATAATATGTTTGATTAACAAAACATGTCTCTCAAAGAAGAAAAATTGAGAGAAAACTAACTTACTAGTTTGATAACCTTCAAACCGTAAAACCCTATAAAATTGAGATAAAAATAAATCCTAAAAAAATAAGGATATGAAAAATATATTACATTTATTTTTAGGGTTTACTTTACAAAAATATGAGTACTGAATACGGAACAAGTCACACAAAAATAAAATTGAGACAAGAAACTCCCCTATGAATTACATATATTTTGAATCATGATAGCGCTGAAAAAATAACATAACATTAATCATTTAATATCCATAAATAAATAAAATTCATGATAAAAATTTAATATAAAATTATATACACCACAAAACATGAATAAGTGTTGAATATAGTATATATCTCATAGAAATAAAATAGAGATGAGGAAACCATTACTATAAGTGTTGAATTTTATCAGACACTTTCAAACATACTATATAATAAGTAAATTTTTATTATTATTCTACCATAGAATGTTATTATTATATATTTCCTCTTATATTATTTTAATATTACATTATAGTACATATTTATTAACAATTCTTTGTCATTTCTATGTTTTAGGTAATTTCCTCATTGTTTTTCGTATGTGGGTGGACTTATTATTATAGATCCTCATACTTAGATCATTATTTACTTATTTACATAATTTAAAACATGAAATTAATATAATATATATATTTATTATATAAATATTGATAATAATATATATATATATATATTAAATTGATTTCTCCCTTTATCGAGATAGTATGGCATTCGTACGCAAGAACGCATGTTCCACATTATTATCATAATAAAATAAAAAATTACATCACATATATGTATATATTTCTATATTTTGACGTAAAATTATAATTATTCTTTCATAAATATCATAAAAAAATACAAAAATAATCCGGAATAATTTCTATGTAATGTGTTAACAAATCACATCTCTTTGAGGAGGTTGTAGTCCACACATCCACAAACTATGGTATCATATTTATAGAAAATATAAATTATGATATTATGTTTTATATAATAATTGAAATAGAATATATTTATCTAAAATAACACACACACACACACATATATATATATATATCATATATGAGCATCATAAATCACAACCTTGATAGATGGTATTGGAAAAACAGATAACATAATTTCGTGGGGCATTTGTCCTCCATAAACCTGAACATTAAGATTGTTACCCATTTTATTAAAATGATTGTATGTGTAAATTAAACCCATAAAATAGAAAAGTCTGATTATATTTTGGTTAATTATTTTATTATATAATAACAGAATAAAAAATTTGTTGTGGTGGAGAATGAAAACAAAACAAAACATATTTTTGAATTATTTTACATCTTCACAGGGTAACTTGGATTGGATTGAACCTAGTTAGTTTAATTGTAGTATTTATATACAAAATTATGTCTATAGTAAGAATTTTTATAATATGGGAGCATATTTCTTTCTGTTTTGAATTATATATATTGTATTGAGTGGTGTTAGGAAAGGGAACTACAAATGCCTTTTATAGAGGAGAGGTGTAATTTCTGTAAACTAGAAAAGATAAAACCTTTTGGGAGATCTAACATACATAATATTCTACAGAAATTAAAAAATAATGGATTAAAGGGTATTTATGATCTATAAAAACCTCAAACATAAAAAATAAGTTTATTTTAATAATTTTGTTCCATAACATCTCGGTTCCCCCAATGTTATCATTTTATTTTATATTAACATACCATGTTTTCAGAAATATGTAATTTGAAAAAATATAATTAATTAAAGAGATATTTATTAGAGAATATACTTCCAGATAATCTTAAATATATTATCTATTTTACAAAAATGTTTTTCACCATTGTGTTGGAAATTAATTTTAAATCAAGTAAATGCAAGAAGTAAAAAACACTAATGTAACTGGAATCATGGTAACAATGTTTCTACAGTTTGAAGCTAAATATATAAATTATAAAAGTTTTATTATTACAAAAAGTAGATAATATTTATTATTTAATGGAATTAAAAAATAATTTTTTTGAATATAGTGTTTTTAGAAAATTTCAATCATTTTTATTTGTTATAAAATAAAATTAATTGTATGGAAGGGTATTTTTAGTCCCTTTCCATACATAACATATTATACTGGTATCTATAATGGAATTGTGAACCAATAACTCATAAAATTATAAAAAATATGTTATATAGACTGAAAATGTGTATAAATTGCAATTTATAAAAGTTTATATTACTTTTTACCCCATATGATTAATGTTTAACAACTATGTAAACTATTTTTTTCTTAATTGTTGTAATTATTTTTAATTAGTTTCACTAATATTTTTGGGAAAACACTATTTTTACCAAACTATAAATTATATATTATTTTTAGTCTATATATGAAAAAAATTTGAAAAAAATTAACATTTATGTTTCGTAAATTAATTTAAATGTGCTCCCACTAACGTGTCACGAATGTGGGATTTTAAAAATATAAAATTTCACAAGGGTAAAATGTTGTATTTATCTAATTGAATATGAAATTTTTTCCAATGTCCTGAACTGGATTAATTGTTATAAAATTTATCTAATATAACATTAAAATAATATTAGAATATAACTTTTCTCTATAAATAAATTTGATTAAGAAGAACTTTTCAATTAAAATTCATTGTTTTTTTATAATTCATTACAAAATTATAGATCTCAAAAAAGTAAAATAATTTATAAATTGTAAATTTTGATATCTTTAATTCAATGTTGATTTTTATTTTTTCGATTAAATTTTTTAAAATTTATAAAAATTATATTTATAAAATTTTCACCATTAAAAGGTGGTAAAATTACCTTTTGAAAAGATACATATTTCTATTCTTGAAAAATTATTTATTATTAACTAACACATATCTACAATAATTGATGTGTATAAAAAAATATTCATTGAATATATAAAATATTAATTTTATTTTAAAAATTCCTCTAAAGTGTGGTGTTTAATTTCATAACAGAAACACATGTTTTTACAATGAGAAATTGTTTTCATAAAAAATTAATTTCTTTATTTTCAATAATTTAATAATTTAATTTCTATATAGATGATAAACTACAGATTCATTTTATATATATGTGTATGTTATATTTATAATATTTATCTAATGTTATTCGTTAATTCCATTAGAACAAATAGGTGGAATATACAATTATATTTTTATGATAATATCAATAGTAGATTGTAAATTGGTAGGACATGCATATAGATCGGTATATCAAAAGAACTCAACATTATTGGCAACATATGAAAAATATAGTATTTAGCTTACCATAAGTTAATCTATGTGTTTCATGTAACATTAGATTAAATTAGTGTTATGTGAAATGCAATCCAATGTTACATCATTCAAATAACTCAAGCTATAATCATTATTGTCTGAAATTTAGAATATCTAAATGTTTAAAATCGTTAATTAATTCCTAAAATTGTGGGGTATTACATATCTGATTCCATGACACATGAAATGGATCATGAATTTTAATGTAGTTATATATATGTGATAAATGTTATGATACTTGATCAACCCTTTCCACAATCTCAAACTGCCTAATTAACCTAGGATGTAGTTTTTCCTATTTCTCAATATGGTGTTTCCCTATTCGTGGTGACACCCAAAGGATAACATGACGACCAAAATCAAATTATAGATTTCATATCTGATAGTAATCATTTGATCTCTTCATACTCTATATGGTCACCAACCACTATTTGACCTACTGAGCTTTCTCAGATTTATCATGCATGATACTGGGCCATCTATGCATATACTCACCCACTTATATCCAATAAAGAGGAAAATATTATATCCTTCCATACATATCATTGAATTTTCCATTTGGATATATGCATGAAATATATTTTTATATTTAAACACCATGATTTCCTTATGTTACTCACATTAACCACCAAATTAAAAAATTAAATATGATAACATATCCTATGTAACCTGAATAGACTACTCATATTGACCATCAGTCTAAGGATGGTATTTTGGTCTCAAAATATAATTTTATTCCAATGAATTAAAAAAACCCTATGTAAAACACATTGTTATATGTAGATCATTTTCAATAATTATACATCAAAGAAAAACATGTAAACAAATCTCCTCATGCACATAAAGACAATCCATATCATCAATACTGATGGTCTCTCTAATAGGTAACAAGTGGGTTACTTGTGTTAGTTGATCGGAAGTTTCCAATACACCATCATTATTATGGGTTGTATTGGGAAATTATTTCACAAAATCCATATCAAATTCATCCAATTTCCAATCACGAATATAGAAAGGAAACAATATCCCAGATGACCTCAGATGCATGCATTTAACCAAATTACATCTGAAACATCATTTCACAAAGCCTACCACCTCATTAAACATTAATGTCCCCCAATAATTCCTATGGAGATCATGATAATTATTTTTAAATCCCAGATGCACCACCCATTCAGAATCACAAATCCTCATCATTATCTCCTCACGTAAGCCCATGGGATCCCATACTTGATCATTGAAATGAAATACATTTCCACTAATGAGAGGCCATCCTTTGTGGAACTATTCACCATATAAGATATATCTCAGAACTGATCCCTAAAGATTTGATGACTATTCATTCATAATTCAATTTAAACAAATTGGTATAACAGATGTCGAAGTTTTATCTATGCATCCATGAGCACCATGAACATAGAGATTAATGACTTCAGAGATATAGATTATCTACCAATCATCACAATACCCCTCTAGTATCATTTTCCACATCCTTCATCTTAATTTATAAGAAATGACTTGGCCATGCCCAGTTTTTAGGGAAATTCATTGTCAAAAGACTGTAGATACTAAACTCAACTCAAATTATAAAGGTTCTAGCCTCAGAGAAAAAATATTTACATAAGGATATTGTTATATAAACCCATTATTTTAATAAATATACATTATATGATTTATATTGAATATATAATACAATACATAAATAGATTCCCAATGTTTGTAGTAGTTTATTTCATTTGGAAACATGGATACATAAAAACATGTACATTAGTGAGAAATATTATATACTAATATGATCTCCATGAATAGAACCATTATATCACACATCATTCATAATTAATATGTTCATAAAACTGGGAAATATAACATAATAAAGAGTTATCTATGATATTCAATAAGAGTACACAAGGGATATATGAAACGATTATAATGAACATAAGGGTGTGAAAACAAGATCATATCATTAAAGAATCATATCCTACATATTTAATATCATAATAAAGCATCATGTAATAAAAATTGGTGAATTTTTTTATTTTTTAAAAACACTTTTTGGTTAAGTGAGAACTGGACAACAACAAAAATGTGAGGCAGTGTGTCCAAGGCGATCCACCATTGAAGACACTATCCAGTCAAAACCTAGGAAACACAAACAAAAAACACATGTAGAAGCTTAACATCATTGGAGCTTTCCAAGGAGGATGACCGACGACGAGGGATCATTTAATAAAAATTTGATCTGCATAATACATGAATCATAAGGTAACTAATAGAATAATCCATGAAAACCTAATATATTAATTAGACTTGGAATTGTGGGAGACACATAAGCATATAAATATATTTCCATAGGTTCCAATTATTAATTCCAAGGACATCTCTGTGGAATGTGTTACCTCTTCAAACCATATTTGTAGTCATGGTTCACTCCCAATATCATATTAGCAGTCAATGTATTTTACTAAACCGAGTTCACAACCTATTTCAACCATGTCAATATCAAGATATATAAACCATTATCAAATTCATTTTTGGAATATATTGTCCCCACCTTTCTCAAAATGAAATCAAATATAAATGTACCACAGGGTCATATTCTATCATATCATAACCCATGAAATGAAATTGGTATAAAAACAAGTCATCAATTCAAAACCTATATTAAAGATATAGGTTTCTAAATATTTCCATAAAATAATAACCTATTAAAAGAATCATGTTTCATAAGAATATAATATATTAATGAGAAATGTCATTTGTAAAGATATAAAACATGTAAAGGATGTATATTTTATAAACATATAACATTTTAAACTAAAAGAATTATCATTAACATAATTCCATCAATGCCTAAAAAATAACAATAATATTATGAATGGAATACAAGAATATTATCCCCAATAATAAATGAGTTGCAGTACAGGATATCATGTTAGATGTAAAAAAATATTAACAAATATTTAAAAAAATTATTAACAAAATCATCATTTCATTGAAAAGAACATTGAACCACTTTTTTTTAAAAATCCATTTGAAAACATATAAAATAATGATTGAAAATAATTTAAGACACATATTGGACATATATAACTTTTGAAGAATGTTTTCATTTAAAATTTAATTATAACATATAAAAGAATATTTTTAATCATTTAAAAACATTCTATTTGAGGGAAAATTTTGAAAACAATTAATTTAATCTTTAATATCATCTAAAAAAACTATTAAATATAATTTATTTTAATTTTTTTAAACAAATTTTAACAAAAAACGAAACAATATTTTAAATCATTTAAATAATTTTGTTTTAAAATTACAATTTGAAAACATTAAATGGAGACATAAAAAATAATTTAAAAAATTATGAACATAAATTTTTTTGATACATTGTTTTATTTATGAATATATTTAATGAAATATAAAAATAATTGAAATAATTTAATTTATTTTCATTGGGAATAATATTTTGAAAAAAATACACAGGATTCCTTTAAAATCTTGTATAACAATTCATTACCATGAAATATTTTTGAAACAATTTTTTTTGAAATATATATTAAAAAAATAAATGTAGATTTCAAATAATTCAAATCATATCCATTGAAATTAATTGTCATTTTTAATTAAGAAAACTTTTTTATTACATTTTTTTATTACATAGTTTCTGTATAAGCATGATTTCAATAGAAGAGAGAAATAAGGTCAGGTTTTTAAAAAATAATTCTTAATTATATTAAATACCAAATATATAGAAAATGGTACCAAAACATGAAGATATAAGGTATAGATAGTGGATACAAATATTAAATATATTTATTGTGATATGGTTCATAATAATTCATAAATTGAATCATAATAAATAAACTATAATAAACAATGAGATTGTAGCACTAAACCATGATCATTTTTGTAACATTGAATCATAATATTCTTAGAATAATAAAATTACATAATCATTAACTAAACATTAAAATAATATTATTCTTGATATATCCTTTCAAATTCCTGTATATATGAATCATAAAATAATATATGTCAATAACATAAAATATGTGCCTCGAAAAAAGAAAATTGAGAAAAAATCACCTTATTAAATTTGTTATTTTTGAACTATAAACCCCCATGAAGTAGAGATGAAAATATCTATTTATAAATACAAAAAAATTAGGATAATTAGCATTTAATTGTTTCATTTTAAATATATATACCACATTAATTAAATTAGTGGTAAATAAGAAATCAGTATAAGATAATTAAATGGGAGACTAGAAATATGTATACCATTTGTCTTCAACCATGTTGTAATCATCAAAAAATCTTATATAATAACCAAAATATTATAATAAATCTTTTAAAATACTCTATTAAATAATATCACACCATATGTTACATCTTATTTTCTTTTATAAATTTTTATTAAAACATCCATGTTGATATTATGTTTTTGGTAATAACCACTTTGTCATATGTATTCTGACTTGTTATATTTTTTCCTCCTACTAATTTAATTATTTCAAAATATAAATAATTATATCCAATAGATAAATATAATATAAAATAATGTTAAATTTATCTATAATAATATATTAATGATTTAAATTGGAAATGAATTACACTATTCATGTAGATGGTAGACCGTAAGAATGCATCAATACTATTTTATTTTCATATCACATATTATAATGGATGAAAAGTAAAAGATATATATATTTATATTATAGTAGATTTAATACTATATATATATATATATATTTCATATTAAAACATCAATAATACATTCTATGTGAAGTGTTAATGAATCACATCTCATTGAGTAGGTAGTATTTCAAAAATCGAGAAACAATGTTATCATATTCCCCAAAAATGTAATGTATAATTGTAAGTGATGCAAAATAATTAAATAAGAATAAAGAAATGATAAATATAATATTTTTGATATAAAAATTGAAATTAAATAATTATTAGAAACCTTTAAATGTGTAAATGGAAGAACAAACACCAATAGTTCTTGAGGTGGTAGTTAGTTATACACACGAATGATGATTGCATTTCTTATGTGATGAATGTTCATGTGAGAATAGTTTTTACCCTTAAAATAAAATCTTATCACTATAAAAATTATATTTATGATTGAAAAATATTTTTCTATTTGATTTTATAAATGGTCAAAGTGATAAAAGATAACGTGAGTTTCAATAGAATTGAGACAAAAAAAATACATGATTAAAAAATACAATAACACAAAAAAGTCACCTACCATTATATGACAGATCATTAATCTATCGAAACATCGTAATTTATGAACACTTATTCATCATCCCGGATTAATCACCATGTCATCATCATCATTTATTCATCAATTCATCAGACTACCAGAGGCAACAGATCTCTGGAAACCACCATTGCTTCCAAAAAGTACCATAACTGAATAGATAAAAATACATTGAAATACTGCTAAATAAAGAAAATAGATTCCTTTAGGATGAAAAAATTACAAATCAATCCAATTTTCCCCATCACAAAACATGTCTAAAAAGTATTTTTATCCTAAAAAGATTGAAGCTAACATCGATGGACTCCCTCTTGGAGCTATGGCCCCCTAGAATCTGGTCAAAAACAGATCTAGAAATCAAAAAACCTCATAGTAAAAAATGTGCTAAATCCAAATAGGATAGTTGTATATGATTTTTAATTTAGAGAATCATTTTTTTATAAAAAGTTAATCAACACAATCGTCATTGGGACCAATAAGTCTCCATGAATGAAGACAATGTCGAAACAAATGAGAACCAGGGCTCGATCACTAATTAGATGTAGGGAAATGACAAAAAATTAATGAAATCCAGAACCAACAATGAATTCAGTATACTATTGAAACAATATAACCCCAAAAACTAAAAATACTAAATCTTGAATCCAACGCATTCCTTATATTAACCCAATCCATCATTGGTACAATCACACTGAAAAGATATGGGGTCTAGAAACAATGGGAAGATGAAATGAGCATTGGAAGAGGGATATTGATGTTTATTTCCTTGAAGGCCATAAAATCAAATATAAACAAAATTATTCATAAAAGATGAAAATATTAACAAATAGAAATGAGTATAAGAGAGCATACAATATCTGTAGAAAGCCTCACGCAGAGGCGGAGCCACCGCATCTTCCAGAGGATTCAAGTGAAACCCCAAATGATACTAAGAGAGCCGAGAGGGAACTCCCAAGAGAATGCAGAGACATGCCCATAATTTGTTTTTTAAAATCATTGAATAAGAATATTACATGTGGTGTAAAATGAAATAAATAAAATGTTATTGTATAATGATGTTAACTCTTCTTTGGGTAACACCATTTGGTTTGCACCAAAAGGGATTCCTTTGTTAGTTTTCAGATTTATATTATGTTTTTATGATGAATAGATGTATGGTGGTAGGATATTTGGATTGGGTTTATTTTAGAACATTCAATTGAGTTTTTTATATGTGACGGGGGAGGGGGTATTTTCCTATTTCTAGTGGGGGTGGCATTCATGTAAATATCAAATGGTGAACACTATTGGGAGTTATCCATTAAATAATGTTTCTTGAATAATATTCCATTATCATTCCATGAGGTTAAATGGATGAAACATTTCCATCAAATGTATTTTTTTTGTAGTTAATTTGGACAGTTAAATTTATTTTAAAATATATTTAAACTAATTTTTACCCGAATCGCCATAATTTTTTTAATTACATTCCATAATATTTTTATCCAAAACATTGTTAACATTATTAAAATTTTAAATTTATTTTTATTTAAAATATGGAATCCACTGTTTCAAATTCTCATCACAAAATTGGTAGAAATTAATTAAAAATAAATCTCGGTTTCTTATCATGAAGGAAGGAATTTAAAGTGAAAATGTTTAAAAGATTCGAATGTTTCTATATCAATTATCAAAGTGAAATTGTTTCCAATGAACTAAATTGGATGAATTGATGAAAAATTTATATAATTATACTCTAAAAACCAATAATAATTTTATTTACCCAAATTTATATATTTTATCAAATGATAATTTAAAATTGAAATTATGTGTATTTCACTATTTACAAAAAATGTTGTTTTTTTCAGGAAACAAATTCTAAAAAATTTCCCTATGGTATTTATGAAATTTTGAATTAAATTATTATTTTTATTAATCAAATTTAATTTACAATACTATCTTAAATTAATTTTATTATTTTTCACATAAGGACATTAAATGTTCTTTTGAGAAAATAGTATTTTTCAAAACAAATAGATTTTACCAAAAATTATACATTTCATTATTCATATGTTTAACTAATTTGAACCCACTATAAATAATATATAAAAATTAATTTTTACTATTCATATTAGTATGATAAATATATAGCTTAAAACAATATCATTTAAGTTGTTATAACACTAACAAAGTGTTTTTTTGTAGAAACTTAGTGTTGAATGTAACACAAGCTATGTGGGTAATGAATGTAGACCATGATTAAAATTGCATAGAAAGAAACAAAAACATCAAATAAATATAATTTATTTGGAATATTTATATAAATCTAGGGGAGTTACATTCTACCCCGTGAAAATGAATTTCTCCCTTCAAATTCATCATTGTGATATAAAAATGAGGATAATTCTACCTCATCGACTCCATAAGTCCCTTTAATCTTCCATTAATTGGTGGTTTCTAAACAATACATTTAATATGTGACCATTGTTATTTTATAGAACATTCTATATATGATCCAAAATTCAAACATGTTGTCCCTTATAAGAACAATCTTTCTCTTGAAATATGTCCTCTACGTGTATTATATGTGATGGGCCAGGTATTTAAATCCTCGACATATATAAATGAAACCCACAATGGAAGTGATATACATTTTGAGTAATTTTTATGAAACATTATACCATAATAATTTGATCAAGAATCCCAAAGGTACAAATATACCTAGGTCATAATTTCACTTTTATCCCAAATCTTATAAGCTCTTTACAGGGAGATATTCATTGAAACAATTTCTCAGATACATAAAATTATAGATCACATAGTTGAATATCAATATATATTTACATCCAAATAGGATCTTCCTTGTTATATGATATATTAGTTCTAATTTTCTTGACCATTTCTTTCGTTATCACAGGTCCTAATCGATTCTTTCTGACACATCATTCCATCACATTGGATGTCAACAATTCCTTCCATAGAGGGATTCATAAGGATCCATATTATTGAATAAATTATAAATATTTTTTATGAAAAATAATCAAGATATGTTTTTGATCCCAACCACATTTTAAATCCATAGAACAAGATCTAAACATATCCTATAGTGTTTTAATTCTTCATTTGACTGATCATTAATCAGAGGATGATAAGAAATCTTAAAACCCAATTCCAAAATAAATAAATTTTTTTAAAACTATATCATCATAATGAGGTAAACAATCAAATCCATGTTATATACAGTGAAAATTTATTTTCAATGAATCCTTACAAATTTCATACTGTATACCAAGAAATATTATTCGTATAGAAGTATTAATTATTAGTGAAGAATTGGGTTGACATTCTATGGTGATTAACTACCACCCATTATATTTAATCCCTTAATATAATTTGGGTAGAAAATGATAAAAGACTAATTGATTTCTAATATTTCCAATATAGTATGAGTAATTGATGTGAAATCCCCTTATACATTTTTCATTAAGCCTTAACATTGTTTCATATGTTTCACTAAGATAAATATTCTATGACATCCCACCTCATTACATCCCAACAAAACTATTCATTCAAATCACTATGCATCATTTTCATTCCAAGATTTATAGTGAATGATTAACAATTACCTTCCTATAAAAACTCCCTTTATAAATATTTTATCGAAGTATGACATACACATTTGGTTAATCTTATTAATTAATCTTGCTCAATGATTAACAAAGGAAAATTTATAACCTTATTTTACTATTCATTATCTTCTATATACAACTTTTTAATATTGAAAGTGATAGATGATTAAAAATTAAATTGATAATGATAAGTATATTACACATAATAAATATTTCTTGATGCAATCATTTGAAGATACACAACTACTGCTCATTTTGTGATCCATATCATTGATAATATTTCATGATTCTTTCTTCTCAAATCAAGATCCCCTAGATCACATTCCCAATGTGATAATATATGTAGAGGTTATAATCCACTATCATATTTATGTATCAACTTTAGTTCTTGTTAAACTCGTTTTGTGTGGATATATTTTTCAATCATTTATGATATGTATATATAGAGCACATTTCTCTATAAATTTAATTCATCCCTATCAGTATTAAGAAAACTACAATATCTAACTCCATATCATGTCTTTCTATAATTTTGCTCATGATTATTCAATTATGAGAAATAATATTTTATAATCAGATAATTATACATAAGAACACTCCCCATCCCATTCTTAGTCTCATCACTATAGATTAAAAACAATTATTCATTATAATGTAATGTCAGAAAAGGTTAGTTTACTACCATTCTACTCAGTTTTTAGTAATTTACCTCATATTCACCAGTCCAAAGCAACACGGTACCCTTTTAGGATTACATGGGTAGAGTAATTTAGTTTTTGGAGACATTCACTACAAAAAATCAATAATATACGACTAAACCACCAATAATATGGATTTATGTCATCGTAGTTAGATTTTGATATCATTATAAATTCTCTTTCATTGAATGATCTATTGTTATACTCTATGTTGAGATCATATAAAATGGAAATTATTCATTTTCATGAAAAAATGAACACATTATTTATTTATCATATAGTTTCTCCATTCATGGTGTCTTCGGTACAATCCTAAAGTTGTCTTCATTTTCTTCCTTTAAATTTAAATTGATATCAATATCATCTATAAATACTAATATAATCCAATCAAGGTAATCACTAAAGACTATATTAATCAAATCCATGAGGTTAAAAGGGGGATTAATAAGACCAAAAGGAATCACTATATATTGATAGTGTCCATCCATTGTATCCAATGTTTTATTATGAATATCAACATTTTTTATCCTAAATCATTGATATCTAGAATGATGGCCAATCGTGATAAATTAATTGAATCTACATACTTGATCAAACAAGTCATATATATTGAGAAGATCAAACATGATACTAATTTTAATATTGTCCATCTCCATATATTCATTATATATTCATTTTAATCAAATTTTATTTTGGAATAAATTATTGTGGGTTCTCAGCAAGGCAACAAACATGGAAAATGAATACCTAGTTAGTGTTTTCAAAGTGTTTCTTTTTCAATTCCAACAAATCAATTAGGAATATTATATGAATAGTAATTTAAATTGATGTGGAAATATATATGAGTTCTAAGGAGAACTCAACATCTCATTTTGGTAAAATTATATGAAATTATTCTAGAATGACATGGACCATTTAATAATCAATAAACACATAATATCTAATGATTTCCATCCCAACAATTTCTGATAAACTGGACAATGGAATGTGAATTAAAACCCATACCAAAGATGTATGTTCCATATGAATTTCATAAATATCATCAATTTTATTGAAAAATAATATGTTGTGCATAAATATAAAATGAAACATCACTTCCATGAAAATTTATGTCAACTTTTTTTAAAATAAATCCTACCCATTCATATGATGACACAAAATTCATCCAAAGGAATAACAAAATGATTTGCAGGAATAAAATTCCCACAAATTTTATCCATATAGGAATCCTAGACATGGTATAAAATCATCATAACATTAAAGGTTTCCACTATTAATTCCACATATAATCATTTGGGTGGAATCATAATACCCATATCATTTTTTTAAATGAATCAGTGGGTAGATCCATAGTCTAATTATACATTTATAGTTATTTAAAGGGAGGTATTTGTTCATTGGTCAATGTATTTATCATAACCCTCTTCAAAAATAGTGATCTCATGAGATTTCTTCTAATTCAATAGATTATTATGTTGCTGATTTTGATCATCATTACAAAACATATAGTTTGGTCATTGGTTTCCAAAATTTCCATTTTACATTCATTTGTAAAATGGACGTGTGGTTGTTGTATTTTGTCTACCATTCCCTCTATTTGTAACGTTATTTAACTTATTCTCATTACATCAGAAATAAAATTCATGTTGAACTTCCCTCTCACACATAAATATTTTATTATAAACATTAAGATAATTTAACCCATACTTCTTAAAACTCATATATTACACTGTAAATATAGTCTTCTTATCTCCATGTATTTTAGATTGTCATGTTAAATTCATCATTATTTCCTTCCCAAAACCATTTGGTTGTTACATAACACCATCATCCAGTTAATTATTGATTTTACAATTCAAAATATCTTTATAGATGATAAATTCAATTATGGATAACAACCATTTGAGAATTGGATTTAAGACATTAATGTATTGGACAACATTACATCCAGGGTGGATGATAATTCTATAAGTGTTCCTGACATGTAATGAAAAAACGAATTCATATGTACATATGGATTCATCATCCCTTTTTTTCAACATGAGAAATACATTCTCTGTTTTTTCAAATAGAATATGAGGCATATACTTATTGTAGAATTGTTCATGATTTCATCGCAATACATGGATTCAATTTTATCTTAATTTCTTCTATTCTTAGTTAGAATCCACCATATTCCTAATTCCCATTCCAAATGAAAAATGACTAGAATGACTTCTATAGGTTCTGAAAACTGAGTAACATAGAATATATTTTTAGGGGTATGGATATATATTTTCATAACATGTTTATCATAATACCCACTAAAATATTTTATATGTTTCCTCATAAAAGACTCACTTATAAATTGTTACCTCATTACCTCATTTGGATTTACATCATTATTCATAGATTTATAAATTTATGGGTGCATAGAAATGAGATTTTTCTTTCTAAATATAATAAAATATAGGATCTCATGATAACAATATTTTCATTTTCCCATCACATTCATCTTTGACGTGGTTTCTTTTGGTTCCCTTTATTTACTAAAACTGAAAACATAGAGTATGAAAAAATTATCATAGTGGGGGACCACATTATCATGTAATCACTTATGTGATGTATATTAAGTTAAACATAATTTAATATATGAAACCTTACATTTATCCCAGAATCTTTATATCAAAATTCCATTTAAATGTATCATAATGGTTCATGAATTGTTTTTGAAATTCCCAAGAAAATACTCTTATGTGTTTCAAACTATGTGCATATCAAGGCTTTCTTAATTTCTCCTATCTGATATTGAGTCATTATTGAGGATTTTTTTTGGGGTTGTTACCAAGATGTACAGTTTTTAGAGCCACATCCACTTGTATTATCTGGAATGCTTTATATTTCTATAAATCCACTAACACTATCCTTTACCAAAATTTTAAAAAAATTATATACATTTTTATACACCTAGATATATATTAAGACATTTATTTAGGGATTTATATAATGTTTGATCACTGTTGTGTCCAATGGAAGTGTAAAATTTTCCCCAAATTTCAACTATAGAGACCCTCTCTTTTAATTAAAATATCATACATCATTTTAACATAATATATAATACATTACTCAAAGTGACTCTCAAACACTATATAAATTTAGTGACTTCAGTAAAATAGAAACATTAACACTGTAATTACCCAAATTGACATGGTCCTTTCTTTTTTGAAAATCTATTGTTTATGGTTTTCTTGGAGCTCTTAGGGACTTGTTTATTATGTTTAACAAATTCATAGTTTTACATCTATATCATAAGGCATCAGTGTTTGAATCAGTGAACTAGCATCTTGGTGCATCAATGAGTCAAAGGTTTCGACTATAATGAGTCAAGGGCATTAGCATTAGATAGTGGATGGTTTCAATGTTAACTAGTTAGGGCATCTATAAGTCATAGAGTCAGTAGGTCAAGGATTTGGTAGGTCATTACATCATTAACTCAGCATATGTGGCTCAGTGTTAGTAGGCCATGTTGGTAGCTCAATTTTGGTATCTCAAAGTTGGTCAATTAGCATTGGTAGGTCATGTTTAGGTCTCACCGTCAGTAGGTCATGTCCTTATCTCACCCATCAGTGGCTCAATGTTGGTGACTCATTTCCATTTTTTCCATTTTCACCCCTCTTATGTATACTTTTACGTATATTATGATTAAGGCCATTTTTTTTGTTTTAAATTTATTTAAATGTGTATTATGTATATCTTTAATATCATAATATTATGGGTGATTTTAGATACTCAACTCGCGTGATATTGACCACGATCTCAAATTAATGACTTATAAAATTGTTGTTCTTTTAAAATATGATCTAGATCTTCAAATATGTTGTCTGCCATTCCCATTATGTTTTACATTCTCTCATGGTGATCTTATAGTCTTCTTTAATAGATGATTCATGTGCCTAATCTACATCCCACCCTACTCATTTTTCATGGAGTTCTTCACTACTACTCGCGCGGTCTCCTATTCTTGATGCAAGGTAGAACATCGATCGTTTGATCATATATTAGGGATTTATAATTCCTCTTTTTAATTTTTCATCTTGCGGGGTAGGTGTAATAATGATTACATTCCATGAAAAATTGAATACATTTATTATAATAAGAAATATATAAGAAGGGAACATGATCAAAAGATGACAGAGTCAATGAAACAATAGTCTAATAGTGGTTTACTGGTTGATCACTTGATTTATTTTTTATCATTGATTTAATTATTGGGTTTTTTAGTTGTATGCCTTTTGAAAATTGTGACTGTTGGAGAACATGTCTTACTCCCTATTGGTGTCCTGTTTTTTTTGTTCTAATGATTGATAATCAACTATATCGTGAAATCTAATTAAGCATGTACACAAGGTCAATTGAAATAGATGCCCAGGAAGAAAATAATTCTATGATCACCCGTATTTATCCAATGGATTAAAGAATAGTATTACGAAGACTGTATATGTATATATATATATATCCCATTGATAAGTGTTGATGAGTGTTGCATTAATTTGATTTTGTTTGAGTTGTGTGGTGGTAATGTTTAGGGAATAATTGTGGGTATATGGGTGGAAAATAGAGATGGTTCTTTGAAAATAGTGTGGGACATTGTGTTGGGTGGTTTTGGTTAAAATTGAAGTTATTTTGGTCTTTGTTTCATGGGGCGTATAGGGGTGTTTTTTGACAATGTTTGGAGATTGGTTGATTGTTGAATGGATGGAGTTGCCGGTAGTTGGACTACCTTTAATTATATTGTGTCTAGGGGTGAAATGCTAGGAAGAGGGAATGTGTGGTGGTTATGAACATATTATGTAGTGGGAATACTTCTCAGTATCTTTTTACTACAATGGGGCTACGAGACTGGTTTGTGAGAGAATGATCTTGTGCTATAATATTGAAGAATGATAGTTGGCAGTGGATGAATGGTGGGGTGCAGTAGGACCTCAAATCTGGTTTTGTTAATTCTTTGGCAAGATTATGGTCAGTTTTTTCTCGAATGTGTTGGGATAAATTAAAGAGAATATACTTAAATAAATAAAATACCAGTGGTTAAATAAAAATGGGCTGGTTTTATTCATGGAAGTGGGTGTTGTGTGGTTGTGCATGTAGGGTTAGTAGAGAAAGTGGTACTGGTGAGATCATTTGTTTTGTTGTTTTAAACCCATAGGGTGGGAGAACTAATTGATTACCTATATGTAGAGATTTTAGTTCGTTGTGATTTCTATACACACCTCATCCCTGTTGAGAACCATGTTACTAAAACCCCCATTTCACGTTGAAGGGTTTCATTCCCAACATCTCAGTGAGATAATGGATGGTTGATTACTGACTTTCTTCCTTGTACCCACTTTTGGTTCTTACCGCTCGAGCTTACTTGAGTAGGCAACAATGTCTTGAGGCTTATCATAGTCATAGATCCTTCAAGAATTTTTTTTGTAGATGGGAGGCCTAGGTTTTGGTTTTCAATAACTGTTTTCCAATGTTTCATTAGGATGATGCACATGTGTCTTCTGGTGAGATTTGTGGTTTTTGGTGTCCATGTTTCTACAAGTGGGATTGTGTATGATCTGAGGCCCATGTGTGTGTGAAAATTTTGTGGTATTAAGACTGCGTATGAGAATATTGGTAGCATTTGGATGTTAGTAGTTAGTGATTAACAATGAACCAATGAAAATGTGGTGCGGTGTACCTGAATGTCGATGTCCTTATTCTACTTCATTACTTGACTTGTGTTATTTAGAGAGTGTTCATTGGTGAGGATGGGATGGTTAGTTCTCTATGACATGTTATTTGAGGTTATAATATTTTATCATAGGAAAATTAGTATGTTCTCCCACTTGTGCTCTAGTATATCTATTTTATTTAATGAGTATACATGTATTCTCACCCTACATATAAACTATATTCATGTTTGTAAGATTACATTGTGGACCATTTTAGTCCATACTATCCCAGGCGTTGGGATTAGTTGTTGATGCATAGTATTTCTTCTATTTGTACATGTTTCGGTAAGAAAATTATATTTTATGATGAATATTCATGTGGAAATGGATTTTTTATTTCCATGTACTTTTAATAATTGGAGTTTCATGGGATTTACCATCATATATCTATATCTTATTCTATAAAACAGTATATAATTACATATTATATGAGATTTTATAAATATGGTACATCTCTATACAGAAAGGCTTGTCAATGGGGGTACTCGAGGGTCATTATCTCTCTTTCTTCTTGAGGAAGGAAGGTTATGGAACTTTGATATCCCATTACTCATATTAATGATGGTGAGGTTGTGAAAAAATGTTATGAAAGGTGGGGTTTGGGGGTTTTATAGATATGATAATGTTTAGAGTTTGGTATAGTGAGGATTACATTTAATGGTAAGGAAATAGTTTTAAAAAATTCTTGTGTGTGAGATATGATATGGATGATTGTCTAGGACATGGGATATTAGGGCCCCCATGATCTGATGAAAGGACTAGGGACCTACATAATTACCAAGTGAGGCAACACCAATTTTTGGGTAGAGATCCTAGGAAATATACCTTCATCATAATGACTTCTATTTTTTTTTGTCTTGGTATTTTTTTAAATTTAAAATAAATTTAGATTTAAAAATAATATTAATGAAATTTCTATTGTACCTGGGATTATGAGTTCCCTGTTCAATTTTTCAACTATGGATCCTAGATGCCTTCCCCATTTGTTAAGAGCAGCCAAGGCCTTGCAGATTTACATCGTTGATCATAGGAGGTTGTATTAGGAGGGGGTGGATGGTTATTGGTAGAAGTCTCTCAGTTCCTTCAAGTAGAAAACACTAGGAAATAACGAAGGCAACATATCTCACATAGAGACATAGAGTTGGGTTGAGTTTCTGGTGATCGTTTTCAGCTACATCTATGAACAGATGGAGTACTGGGTGCCTCTATCATTGTTTGAGTTGATATGAACAATGTGTCTATGAAGGAAAAATTACCTTGGGGAGAGGAATGTGACTGATGTTTCATGGGTGAATTTTAGAAGGAGTTCTTGGAAGAATCTATTTCTTACATAACGATGGCCCATAAGAGGAAAGAGATACACTCCCTCTAGAAGGATTTTATATCAATGAGGGAAATAGGGATAATGTTTAAGGATCTATTACTCTGTTCCCCATATCACTTTATAAAATACGAGTCCCGAGTAAGATTCTTAAAGGAGAAACTTTGACCTTCTCTTTAGCATGTCATCACTTCCTTTACTCTATTGAAATATTCAACGGTTAGAAGAATGCCGAGGTAGTGGAATAGATTCATTCACTATGAGGTGTTCCCCAAAAGGGGTTCCAGTTATTTTCATTGAAGGTGAAGGTTGTCAGTATCATGTCTCTAGCATCACGGCCTTTGAGAATTTTTCCGGTGGGGAGTAGGCCTTAAGTGTTTCAGTTTTGATCTACTGGTCCACACATTTTTTTCATGGGCTAGTTAACTAAGGGAATTGTCTTTGTATTTCATGCAAATTTTCAGAACCAGTGCCCTGTTTGAGAATCATATAATAGGGGTGTGTAGGTTCATTTCCCACCTCAACTTCAATAGTTGTCCGACATGCCTTTCCAAAATGAGGGGAATCAAGATCCCTCTCTAACGAGGGTAGATGGTATTGATGGGGGGGAGCACGATCACAGGGTGAACCTCAAGGAACTCAACCAGGGTGTGTTCAAGGAGAATGTCAATAACATTGGGGTAAAGTAGTTGGGTGTGTGTAGTGACACACTGTCGAGGCAGTAGTTCTAATGGGGCTTGATGTTGATCAAGGTATGATCAGCCTGTTTAGAACCCCTGCCTGTGCTTTTCATGATTTAGGATCTTCAAAGTACATTATTATACCATGTATATCCCATTTTATAGGGATAGATGTACATATACTTTCGCTGACCCTTGTCTTGAGTACACCAATTGGTGGTTAGACCAGTCATTCTGATTTTTACCGTGATGTAGACTGATGTTGGGGTCACATCAGTCAAGTGGAAATCATCATCGTATATAGCTGAATAATTATAATTCCATCAAGGGCATTGACTGTTTTTATCCATGTGTTATATTATCATATACGTCTGAAGATGGGTCAGGTTCTAAGATATTGGTGACTAACACATAACTTTAATTTCCAGGAAGTGTTGTTAGGTGGGTAGTCCGGGTGTAGAGAATTTTCAATAAATTTTTTCAAAGATTCCATTCTAATCAGCAGACCCAAGGACAATGGATGTTTTTGGGGTTGTTAATGAGTTCATGGATGTATTCCCGGAATAGGTTTTGACCCAACCACCTTGACATGATGTTGAGATTGTAATAGAAGTGCAACCTGGTACTCAGCCAATTTAAATGCCTTCCAATCATATGTTTCCTTCATAGATGTCTAAGTAGGGAATTCAGGTTGAAAACTTGATGAACAAACGGTTTATCCAGCTGAGTGTGGCATTTTGGGGTGCTCTAGTCTTGTTTGCGATGAATGAAGATATGCGGTCTAAGATTGTGCATAGACTACAAGAGACTGAGTTATTTGACAATCAAGAAACATTACCCCCTTCCATGTATGGAAAATAATTTCAAATAGTGATTGGGAGCCTTTTAGTTCTCTAATATCAATCTATGGTCTGTGTATCAGTAGTTGATGTTGATGGATAGTGACAACCTGAACATTGATTACATAAGTAGTTATGGGAACATTGAGTTAATGGTAATTCCCTTCAGCATTACGAATGCTCTAGTTGGGTTCATGTGGTTCATGATCTCTAAATTACTTGAGTTCCTAGATTGGTTCATCAAATTTTTCTTCAATGATATCCTAATGTACTCATGTTCAACGGAGGAGCATGTTGAGCACTTGAACAGAGTCTTATAGGTCATCTGACATCACTAACTCTACATAATGTTGTCCAAGTGAATGTTCTAGACACGATAGGTGCACGTTATGGGAATCATGGAGTCCTATCATGGGATTGCAGTGGACCCATCAAAGGATGAAGTTTTTTTTATCAAGAACCATCCCTGAATGTGGAAGAGGACAATTGTTTATGATTTCTGGATGTCTATTATAGAAACTTTGTGCCCAAATTCTCTTGAGTTACAGATTCAAGGACATCCCAGACCAGATATGATGAGGCCTTCATGTAGTGTGATTGTTGTATGGAATCCTTCAGAAATTTAAAGGGGAATCTATTTAGAGATCATGTTCTCAAGTTTCTTGATAAATGGGTGATGTTTGAGGTGTCCTATTATTCATACTGTCTAGGATTGGTGTGTTTTCTTATATAGTATCCATGAGTAACCCCTTATTGATATTGGTATTTATATCCTCATGAACATAATTATGACGCCGATGATTTGGACCATGTATTGTTAATTTTAGCACTGATGTTTTGGTAGTATTACATCAATCAGGATCTACTTTTTGCTCTTCATATATCACAAGAGATTAATGTATATATTCTCCTAGCAGGATCTTAATATGTGACAATGATGTTGGGTGGAGCTCATTGAGGTGTATGACATTGATATCACTTACACATCAGGAAAGGGAAATGTGGTGGATGATACCTTAAATAGGATGTTGATGATGGATGTAGTTTGGTGATCCATAGATGCATGGATGGAAATATAGAAGTTACCCGCCATGGAACTGGATGTGCGAGTGGATAATAGTAGAGGATGTATGTTCCAAATGACATAAAACTATTACTTGATGTGGAAGGTGGAGGAGTCTCTGTGGGGAGAATCAGATATTAAATCTATGTATGGTCACACTATCAACGGTGATGCTATGGAAGGATGGTTGAAGTATTGTCATAATCAGATATTGTTTCATGGGAATCTATTTGTCCCATTGGAAATGCATGAGGGAGTTCTATGTGAGTTCCATAATTCACCACTAGTGGTGCAACCAAGATTTTATAATATGTACCTCGACATGAAGTAATATTTGGGGTGTTTTGGGGTGAAAAAGGTAGTGGAGGATTTATTGGAAAGTGCCTAGTGTATCAGTAAGTGAAGGCTTCGAAACATGTTCCTAGTGGTTTGTTTCATACCTTATATTTCCCGAGTGTATGTGTGATGACCTATCAATGGATTTTTTTAGATGGTTACCCAGTTCTCAGGGAGGATGTGATGCTCTTTGGATATTTTTTCACCAGTTGATGAATTCGATTCAATTATTAGTCATACAGCCGTCGAGTGTAATAGATTCCTTTGCACAGAGGTATGTGGATGAGGTGGTGTGGCTTCATAGAGTTCCATAATCTATCATCACGGATTGAGAAAAAAAAATTACCTAATGAGTATGGGGGGATTAGAAAAATCATTTGGAATGCAGATATGCGTCAATAATACATTCAACCCATAGATAGTGGGGCAGATTGAGAAGGAAATCTAGATGTTGAAGGACCAGATGCGGGTGCGTGCCATGAATTTTGGAGGATCCTATCTATGAACACATGCCTCTAATTTATTTGTCTTACAATAATAGATATCAATATACCATTAATATAGAACCAATCTATGACTTGTATAGTATAGTGTGTTGTTGAAAAATATGTTGGATAGAGGTTGGAGACACATCCCTTTATAGAATAGATGTAGTACAAAGTATGAAAGATAAGGTTCATCATTTGGTTGAGAGGTTGAAGGTGGCTATGGACTGAAGAAAACATTATGCTGATCATAGTATGAGTCATTTGGAGTTAGAGGTTATTAAAAATGTATTATTGATAGTTTACCATGAAGTTGAAAGTATTGGATTATCATACGAAGTAAGATTTATCCCAGGTTCATCGGACCATTGGTTGTGTTGGGACATGTTAGTGAGGTGGCATATCAATTGGATTTTACACCAAGGTTTTGGGGGATAAATGATACCTTCCATGTTTCATAGCTCTGTAGGTTTCTACATGATGTCTCTTATGTCATTGATGGGGGAGAGTTGGATATTGAGGATGTCACGATGTTCGTGGAATGACTGGTAAAAATAGAGGATCGTAATGATATGGTGCATCGTGGATGGATCATTCCTTTTTGTTTCTGTGATATGGAGCCATTGTTTCCTTGAATAGAGTACTTGGGAGCGGTAGAAACAGTTCTGTTCCCAATACCTGGATCTTTTTTGAAAATTTTCTCATGTGTTTTTCTTTGTGACTTTCATATGATGAAATTATTTACCTTACTCCTTATCATATGTGTTTTTTCTTGTTCGTTGAATGTGTGTGAAATTTCATGAATATGGGGAGGGGTTGAAATGATCCCTAATTGAGACACATTATTGTGGATGCGATTAAGCAGTTTTTGGTGCCTTAGTGTCACCCAAAGTGGACAATATCTTCATATTGAAGAGGCACTCAATAATCCATTTTTTGGATGGTGTGACTTTGGTTTCTTCATGATTTTATGGTGAAATAGTTGTCCTTAGTGTTTCTACAAATTTTCATGAAATATATATCAATTACATTGAAATGGATGACGATTTTCTTAATCTAGCATTAGAATAAAACTAGATGGTTTTCTCAAATGAGTTATTGAAAGGGTGATTGTTTGACCCCTTTCTTCTAAGTTAGATATGAATTCTCGAGGATGAGAATTGTTTGAGAGGCATATGATGTAATAACCTGGATTTCTCAAGGTCTTTACATTGTGAAAATTTAGTGTTTGATGTGTTCTAGGAGTTATTTTTTAATTGATTCATGAGTTTTCCAAATTTCCAGTTTTCAATCTGTAACATAGGTCGTCGGCATTGAAAATTCAGTGCGTCAATATGACATTATATTTTTGGGTCAAAGTTGTTAACATTGGTGTGTCCAGAGCATAGATATCAGTGAGTCAAGGGAATCTGATTTGGTGAGTCTAGGAATCAGTATTCCAGTGCGTCTATATGTCAGAGCAACGGTAGGTCATCACGTCAGTAGCTTAGGGTCAACAGGTTAGCATCGTTTGGTCACATCAGTAGCTCATTTTTGGATTCTCAATGCCGATAGTTTTCATGAATAATTAAATGTCGATAGGTCACGTCAGTAGCTCACCCATTGTTTCCTCAGTGCCAATGATTCACCCATCAGTTACTCATTTCCATTTTTTCCAGTTTCACCCCTCTTGCATCTTATTTGATATTTACCCTGTTTAAAGCTTGTTTGGTAAATTTTAAGGGTTTTTAATAGGATATTGAGTATATATTCAAAATACTAATGTTACATGTGATTTGGGATACTCAAACCACATGATCATTACCATGATCCATTGATAATGACTATTAAAATCATTCTTCATTTAAAATAGGATCTTGATATTTAATGATGACATCTTGGATCATCCAGTAGGGATTTAATCAACCTATTATTAATTTTGTATCTTGTGGAGTTGGTGTACTAATATTTACATACAAAACAATTTTGAATACATTTATTAAATCAAAAAAATAAGATGGGAATATGATCAAATGATGATGGAGTCCATGAAGTAACAGGATGGGAGTGGTTTGATGTTTGTATGCCTGTTTTATTTTTTATCATTCATTTATTTTATGTTTTATCATGGTATATTCCTTAAAAAAATAATGGTAATTGGTATCCTTTTAATGCACATTAGTAGTGTCCCATTTGTATTGTTTTGATGTTGGATAATCGTTTGTAACATGAAACCTACTAAAACACATATACATTATTAATGGAAATAGATTCAACATGATGAAAACCATTATATGATCTCCCCTATTTATCTAGTGGATTAATGAACCATGTAAAAAATTGTAATATATATATATAGAAACACACATATATATTGTTGATTGTTGTGGATGAGTGATGTGTTATGTTATATTTTGTGTGAGTTGTGTTGTGCTGCTGTTGGGGGCACAATTTTGGGTACATGGGTGGACAAGGGTGTTGGTTTTGAGAGTAGTGTGTAGGACATTGTACAATGGTTCTATCATTAAAATTTTATTTCATATGGGATTTTGGTGTGGGTTGGGTCACAGGGTGTGTTGATGTCCTAGTTTGAGAGACATATTGATTATGGAATTGATGGACTTGTAGACAGTTGAATGACATTTTTGGTTGTTGTGTCTGTGTTAGTGATATTTGGAAGAGGTACTATGGTGTGGTTTTAAAATTTTTATGAACTGGGAATACATATACAAATTTATTTGGTTATAGGGTATATGTGAATTGGTTTCGATAGAATGATTGTGTGGTTTAAAATTGAAGAATGATATTTTGCAGTGGTTGAATAGGGGTGGGTAGTAGGACTGCAAATCTGGATTTATAGTTGATTTTATAATGTTTTGGTTTGTAGTTTCATGGTAGGTCTAGGATAAATTAAGGTGAAAAAACTTAAATAAATAAATGGAATGTGGTTCAATATCCCAACATATCCTTTTTAAAGAAAAATCAAGAATCAGTTTAAAATAATCTATGTTTTCCATACCTTTCATTGGAAAAATTTATATGATTATATTATGGATTCGTAATCCCTCTAAATAATTTCTTCATTATACCCAAAATTAGATTCAAAAATCCAATAATTACAAAATATTTCTCATACTAAATATTGAAAAACGATATTTCACCATAAAAAAACCATCCATTCCTTTAAAACCCATTTTTACAATTCTCACATAAGTATTTTCAATAAAACAATTACGAATTCAAAAAGAGTCGAAGAGACCAATAAAAGGGGAGTAGTGTTTGTGGGTGAATTGACCACATGGTTGGAAGAAATATATCCAACACACCACCAATAAGAAGAAACTTCTTAGGACCATTCCCCTGCTCCACATGGCTTTTGTGGCCATGTGAGCTCACATAGACCATTAGTACAACTCCCCTTATGGTATCCCAAAACCAAACAATCCACAAGGACTGAAGACACTAATAAAAACGAACATCCCAGGGACACCCTAGGATCATAAAAAGAAGTTCATGAAACGCTTCCCAAACCACCGCTTCATGACCCAAAAATCATAATCCTTCTTCCTTGACATCCCCAAATAAAGAAGGGAACTCAAAAATATATGGTCTACTAGTAGATGGCCTCCTTTGATATCATTTGGTCAATAACCCAACCAAGTCGACACTGAACCAGGCACCTAGGACACTCCATGACATGTCCCGAGTGGTGTTCCCAATCCTCACAGGATAGAGACAAGGGTCGAGGAAATATGTAGAGTTGAAAATGGAATGATTTCTCCCAAATAAAAAAATTTAAAATAATATTGGAATGAAGAGGACAACCCAATACATATTTATAAAAACTGAACACGTCATCACGAGTATAAATTTTTTTGAAGAACAACTGAATGATAAAAAAACCGACCAGACCTGATAATCAACTAAATCCATGGGACCCTTATGGTTACTCTCAAAATAAATTATCACGTGTCTATCAAGGAAATCCAACTCAATCTGAAACCTACACAAGGGATAAATTCAAAAAGAACTATATTCATGATTATCAAAACACAGTATGCTAACCCGAAAATATATTCCCAATGTACATTATTTAAAACAAAAGAAACATAAATTTCATGTATGAAATATAATCTATATAATTGATGTTTTCTAAATGATTACTCAAAAATAAGAACAACCCATTTCCCTTATTCATTTCCAAAACAATATTCATTCAACCAGTGTTCCAACAGCATTTTCAAGGAAAAAGTGATATTTACATACTCAGATTTGTAAAAGAGGATAAAAACATTCATTTGAAAACCATTGTCATTATTCTTATGAAATCCATACCACCACTTTCCTAGAAAGAAATGTACTTAAGAAGGAACTATAGTAATCAAATAACAAGGTCAATGTAAATGTAGAAACATAATATTCATCAATACAAGGAACTATAAGCCAAATAATCATGGGTGAACATAAAAGATAAAGAATAATCTACAAGACACCAAAACATGAGACCTAGTCCTTGTTGATATGTAACACATGATGAATTAAAAATGCTCAAAATGCTCTGAAATCCTTTCTCAGGAAGGCTGAGGGAAAATCCCATAACAATAAACACAATATATCAAACTATGATGTGATATTTTTCAGTACCATAACCTATCAGTTCATCAATCATTATTAGAATATTCTCTCAATAAGATAGGTTCTCATGTCTCAATTATATAATTGATCTAAGAAAAATGAGGCCATTTGAGCATCCAATCAAATCATATATATATATATATATATATTCACAATAGACATAACCCCGAGTCACTCCAAGTACCGATATCATACCATTAATCAAAAGGAACATAAGAGTCCAACCTGAGGCACTCTCATAAGGGATAAAAAAGACTCTTTAGTAAGGAAATTCAATCCATTATATACATAAATTCATTCAACGAGACACATCAATTTAAGGTTTTGATAATAATAATTTTCCCCATTTTTCACATGGTTTCTAAACGTGCCATTAAGCATTTCTCAAAACCTCATTTTGTCGAAGGTACAAATTTCTCCATAATGAAGGGTTGTATACAAACCATTTACATAATAAAACCACATTCATAAATCACATAAAACAATTAGGTTTCAAATTCAAATCATTAACATTTTTATAAGGATTCTAAAACATCCATTTTCTGGTATCATGGGCCAAAACATGCTTACCATCAAAAACTAATTTGCTAATAAAACAAATAATAATTTGGAAATACAAAAAAGGACCCCAATAATTATTTTTTCGTTCATACTATGTATTTATAAATCCAAAAAATATCATTTTATATCACCCTAGTAACATAAAATCCAATCATGAGATTTCCCGAACTCATGGAATGAACTTTTTAACAAAGAAACGTATTTTAAGCACATGAAAATGGAAAAAATAACATATTAAATAACATAAGTATAATCCATATTATAAAGAATGTTCAGAATACCCAATACCTGGTTCTAAAAATCACAAACTAGGTTCAAATAATAACAAAATAATTAATCAAACACTTGGTGTGAACTTTTATAACAAAACAACATTATTTTTCAAAAAACAAGGCTTGAATTACCATTTTCCAAACAATAAAAATCACCCAAAGAATGAAAAAATAAAATAAAAATATATTTAAGTTTTTAATGGAATTAAAATTACAAAATATAAATTATAAAGGCATTTTAAAGGGATATTCTACCTCAAATAGTAGGCAGAATGGAAACGCACACCCGATATCCCAATCTGAATGTTTATAAATCCTAAACCTATGACTAAATGACCAAAACAAACATAAAACCCCTCAAAATCAATGGATAACAGAACCATTGATCAATGTTTACATTTGGAAAAGATAAAACCAATAAAAATGGAAGGAGTAGGAAGAGGGATGTGAAAGGTTAAAGAATCTCACATTGGAAACTAGAAAAATATTTTTCTTCCATTATATCTACACCCGTAGATGAGCGAGGATGGATTTAAACATATTGGGGAGTCTCCTTAAGTTTTGAAGAATCTGTGGGAGAATAATATGGTGGAAATATTAATTAATAGATTATTTATGAATGAGAAAAAATTACTTTGTTATATCTGCACAATTTGACAAATATTGAGATGTTTTCCCAAATTCGTGTCTAATATGACCTGCAAATAGAACAAATAGAACATGAAGTTGTTCCAAGGATTATTGGGCTCATGTGTGGGGTGTAATGACCTAAAATTATTTAAAAAAATAATATGATACAAAAGAAACTATCTATTTTTTAAAATTGGAAATGGACCCATGGGTTGGCCAAATCCCTGAATAAATAACCCAAAATCCCAATGATTATGAATTACTAAGTTTCCCAAAATGATATTTTGGATTGAATATGTCAAGGTGTTACATGTGTTATTTATAATGGTTGAAAAATATAGAACGTAAATGGAGTTATAAAAGAATAAAAATTTGTTTTTATATTTGAAATGGGCTCATAGTTTGGCCGAAATCAGGAAGGAACCACCCTTTCTTAAAAAAATGAAACAAGAAATGGGGAACCAAAGGTAGGATGATTAAAAATATATGAATGTTCAATACTAAACCTTAATCTATCAAAAAACCAATGAAAATTATTGTGATTTCCAATGAACCATATCAAATCAATGTCTTGAAAATTCGGGTGTGGCAATATGCACACCACCGATGTTTAGAACTATGTGTAGAACAACCCCATTCCAGGGGGGAGGGTGTCAATGCCAAAATATATGTGGTAGGACATATGGTTGGTAACTTAATTCCTTTATCTTATCCTTTTATTGTTCTTATTGATAACATAAATGTGTGCATGCAATAATGGCTTGAGGCTTACTGTAGTCCCAAATTTATTAGGAAGACATATTGTGGATAAATGTCCTATGTGTCTATAGTAAAATATATTTTTCACTATTTTCATAGACATGAGAAAACGGATCATCCTGATTAAAGGAATGTTTGTTGTGACCCAGGTGCCTACGAGTCAGATTGTGTGTTTTTTGATTCCTAGGTGTGCGCATGACGGTTGTGGTAGTGGAACTGTGTATGGGTAGAGTGGAATAAATAAGACATTGGTCATTAAGGGTGAGTAGTTTAGTAATGGGAATGTGTTGCGGAGTACCCAAATGTCAATTTTCATATACTAATACAATACATGACTAGGGTTATTTTGTGAGTGTGCCTTTGTGAGGTTTGGCTAGTTAGTACTCTTTGTTATGTTCGTTGAGGTTTTATTGTTTTCTCATAAAGACATTACTATGTTCCACCTCAATTCTGCACAAGTAGCTTTAGATTACGTACATAGTAAAATCTTATTCTCACCGTATGAATATAATTTTTTTTCTTACGAAGACGACATTGATGATCGTGTTGGACCATACTAGCTTGGGAATTGGGATTAGTTGTTGTTGTTTCTATGTTTCTTTTCATATGGGTCTTTTTTGGTAGATTTTTTTAAATTCTATCATCGTAACTATTGAACATTCATGTGGGGATGGTTTTTGGAATTGCATTTAATTATAGTATTTTGATTATCTTTGGATTTACCATCATATACCCCAATCATTTTCTATAAAAAGTATAAATCCTTCCATTATCTGTGTGATTTTATAACCTTACATCATGTCTCCACGCTGGGTACTACTAAGGAGGGAATCATTGGTCATTATCTCTATTTCATCGTGGGGAAGGAACAACATCAAACTATTTGTCACATCCCTCATTTGGAAGAAGGTGGTTCCAGAATAATAATGATACATAAGTGATCTACATTATCTTTAACTAGGGTATCTATGAAAACAAACCATCATAGAAACATCATACATAATATATATATTCATAACATAGGGAATGATCCATGTGAATGGTTGAGATAATATGCTCAGAATGGGTCATCAAGGAAGACATGAAAACGAAATTCTAAGCATAATTTTATGATAACAAGATTATAACATTGAATTTTATACATTGTATATAATAGATCATAATCAAGAGTCATGGAATTAATATTGGAAGTTTGTTATAAATGAATTATAAGGCATTTATGAGCATAATTCAGGAAATATTTTCATTGGAATTGGGAATGGAATGTTGGAAAAAACTTATTGATATTAAATTATTTCTATAATAGTCAGAGAATAATGACAAGGCTATCATAGTTGAATGAGTTCACTCACCAAACCATCTTGGTAGCAGTGATAACTCATAATACCATATCAATGGACAAGGACCTTAATTGAACATAGTACACTCCCCAATCTGTCAATCTCTATCTCATGAGATTTAAATCATTACCAAATACATTATATGTGGATATTGGTACAACCAATCTACTAATAAAATAATATATACAAGAACCATAAAATCATAATCAATCCTATCACAACCCATAAAAAGAAATGGTTAGGATAAACTTGTCACCATATGATAACATATGGAAAATAGATAGGTTTCATAATCAGTTCATAGTGTCAAAGTCAAAAAATATATGTGGGTGTCATAAAAATATAACCCATGAAGTAGAAACATGATTCATAATAATATAACATGTGAAAGATAAATGGTTTTCATTGACATATATCCTATTAAAGAGAAATGAGATTCATAAGAATTATAAAAAAAACCATTTATATAAATAGTATGAATGAATCTAGTAGATTAATTCTCAAGAATATCCTGGGTAATTCCAATGGATAACATCTTTTAGAAAGAATAATATTTAATGAGATATTAAAAGAAATTAATTTTTGATAATAACATATATTTGGAAAACACTTTTAACACAATTTTAATTGAAAATTACGGTTTGAAAACATTTAAATGAGGGCATGAAAATCAATTAAAACAACCATATAATAGAAAAACTATTTAAACAATTTTCTTTTGATAATATCTTACAAAGAATATATATGATTCATTCAAATTATTGAAAAAATTAAATTCTAAAACGATCATTTTAAAACATATTAAATAATATTTAAAAATTATTTAAAAAATGATTCAACATAAAAAATGATTTATAAGACATTTCCATTGAAATATCATTTAATACATAATATATAATATTTTAACCCATGGAAATCATTTTCATTCAAAATATCATATAAAAACGTATATTTGAATAATTGAAAATCAGAAAATACACTTATTGAAAATAATACATATTTGAAAACCAATATATTTACAAATATAATTGATAAAATATAAAATAAATTTTTAAATCAATTAAAAAGTTTTCATTCAAATTATCATTTTTAATAAATATAAATGAGGCTTTTAAAATCATTTAAATACATACTGAACATAAAAAATTATGAAAACCCATTCCTTTGAAAATACCATTGAAAATAGAAAAAATATTATTTCCAATCATTGTAATAATTTTCATTAAAAATAAATTTTAATTTTAATTTTAAATCATTAATGAAATAATATTTTGAAAAAATTTATTGGGATTAAAATAAATTTCAATCGATGAGATAGATAAGGGTTGTTTTTCATGAAAAATAATTATTAATTATATTAATTAACAACCTGTAGATAGATGTTACCAATACATGAATTCATCATGGATAACCCAAGGATTATATCTTTTATGATATTTCATCAAATGTGGATTATAATATTTTATCAATTGAATCATAATCATAAAAAATCTTAAAATATGATGAGATTGTATAAATACATTATTACTAATTTGATAAAATAAAATCGTAATCCTCTGTAAAAAATAAAATAAAATGCATCATTGAATGTTAGGTGAACAAGATGATTCATAATGTAACAGGTAAAAATGGAATTATATAAATCTCATGAAATTATATATGTTCATAGAAAAACATGTGCCTTAATGAAAGAAAATTGGGTCAAAATTACCTTATAGATTTGAAAACTTTTATACAATATATTTTCATGCAGTATAGAAAATAAAATGGATTGGTAAATACACATAAATTTAAGGATAAGTTTAATAGAATTCATTTATTGTATATATATAGACCACATGAAATTAAATGAGTGTGTAATAAGGAATATGTCTTGCAGAAATAAAAGTGTGACTAGAAATCCCCAAACCTTATGTCTTCACTCTCATCATACTCATTAAAAAATATTGTATAATAAATATGAGTGTATTATAAATATATTAAATAACAATATTAAATTATATCATACCATGTATTATTTTATTTTGACCTTTAATTTCTATTTTGTTAACACTTCCATGGTAATGTATCTTTCCAGGTAATATCCTTTTTTTGCATGTGTTTTTATTTGTTAAATTTTTTGTCTTATTACTCATATTATGATTTCATAATTTATAGAATGATGAAAATTACATAAATATAATATATATTCAGTATATCGTTATTTATAAAAATCTATTAAATATAGCTATATGAAATGAATTGCACCGTTTGTGGAGAATGTATGTCGTCTTTATGTATGAAAACTCTATTCTTTAATTATTCTATTATTGAAATAGATAATAGTAAATGTTATGAATATATAAATATTATAATTCTAGTACATTTATTTTTATATAAATATCCAATATGGATATGAAAACAATATTTTATACCTTCCATGTAAATAGTGAACTAATCACATCACATTGTGGATGTGGTAGTCCACACATCCACAAATGATATTATCATTGTACCAAAATATTGAACACATAACATTAATTGTTTTATAATAAATATTTAAGGGTAAATATATCAAAAATATCATATATATTTTATAAAAACTCAAATTACATCCTCATTCTAATCATTTAAATGTGGAAATAGAAGAACGAATGACCTTCATTCACGTCGAAGTAGTGGGTCGAATACATAAATGAATATTATGTATCCTATATGAGGGAAGTTTGTGTGAGTTTAGGGAATAACCTTATCATAAGAGAATATATGTATATAGTGGATAATATAATTATTATATAATCATGTAATAATAAATATTTTGGTCGTGGGTAAATATATAAAACTAATGTTCTTGAAGAGGGATGTCACATACTCTTTGAGTGACTCCTTTTTGATTACACCAATTGGATTCCTTGATTAATTTTCATCACAAAGATATGATTTTTTGATTAAGGGAGTGAATATTTCGGGACATTTATTTTATATTTTGATTTAGACAATGGACTTTCTAGGTGGGAATAATAGAGGGGGTTGAGTTACTTTTTTACTATAGAGGAGGATTAAAATTCATAAAAATATAAAATAGTGAACATTATTGAGATGTATCTCTTACATCATGTGACTCCAATAATATACCATTTCTATGAAAATTGGGTAACTAATAAAATATTTATATCCAATGAATTTTTAATGTGGGTCAAAATATTTTTCCAAATTAAATTAAATTTTAACCACTTAGTAAACTCATTTTCCCATTAATCATTGCAATTAATTTTAATTTCATTCACCAGTATTTCGGTCAGAAACTATTTTTAACATAATAGTTATTAAAAATTATACAAATTACAAATATAGTATATGTTTTTTAATTACAAACTTATAAGTTGAATAAAATAATATAAAATTAATCCATCATTCATGACGTGAATTAAATTTTTCCTCGAGACATTTTTAAAGTTAATCATAACTATCATTTTAGTTAATTATGTTCATGGATTAGATAGTAATGATATATTCTCCACAAAACAACAATAAAAACAACATAAACCATGAATATTACACATCAATTTCCATGTGGTTGGTCTAGACCAACATTCAATGTACTCCATCTTGGATGGATATATCAATATACTATCTCTTGATATTGTATTACCCAAAAATGAATAATTTTGCAACCAAAATTATCATATTGTAAACTTTTCATATATTTTATCATTCATCTATTTTTTAGTATCATTATCATGTGATCATAATGCTATAAATTTCCCTTTTAATATATAATAATAAAATCAATAAAAAATAACATAAAATTACCCATGTAGTCTCAAAATACATTATGGATTAAATCTATTATGATAGATTAGGGTTTAATAAGAATGACTTGTAACATAATATATTAATATTTTACATTACATGTACGTAATTTTGTATTTGTTATAAAGACATTTCCAAACCATAACTGATGATATCTAGAATGATGTTGAATATTGGTAAATTTTTTGAACTCTTTACGTTTGATCAAATATGTCACCCAAATAAGGAATATGATACTTCTCCATGATAACGGTATTACATATATCTTAATAGTCCAACCATTTTGTGTTTTAACTATTAATTTTACATATAAAATTATAGGTGTGATCTTGATACCCATTGATATTTCTTTATATATTAAAAAATGGGTAGTTCCACCATTATGTAAAACATCATCATCTATATAGTGGATGGATTGTGTGTATTTAACCATGCTATTATTAAACACCTAATTAGATAGAGTGATCTCTTGATATTTCCCCATATCTACAACAAAATAATATTCTACCATCAATCATCATAATTAAAATACGGATTTAGGATCTGGTCAGTGTAGTTATAATTCATCATGAACTTGGAACACTAGATAGTGTGTGTATTATTCTATAAAATATTAACTCCATTCACATAATTATCTAACATATTCATATTTCTTCAAGAAAATTTTTCTATACGAGCTTCCTTCATATACATAATAATTTTGATAATACCTTTTTTAAATTTGTTATATGATTCCCTCCCCATATCTACCAAATGGGAAATATCATCTTCATATATTCATGGTTTTTAGGGTTTCCTTGAAACTCCCTCTACCTTTTCATGTAAGAACCATGAAATTTTTGGCATATATGATATCAATTTTTACCATGGTAGTGTATTGAATAATTGTATCATTAAAACAATAAACTGTATGGATAATTTTCATCATAAAATTAATACCCTAAATATTTGATTATCATTAATTTTTGTAAGATGATAATTCCATAAGTATAATTTTAATGTATTTTAATAATTTCTTCACAGGAACCAGCTGATTCCCCATTTATATATTTTGGATCACGTAATTTGGTCTCCATTTTTTTATGAATGATATTGGATTGAACACATTGAAATATAATCTCATAAACTCATCCCACTCCATGGATTCAATTTCCACTAGTTAAATTGTTTCCATTATGAGAGTCCACCATTGATCTACTTCAGATTTAACAAGATAAATAGTGAAAATTATGTTTTAAGTTTCTAAATACTAGATTATAGGAGATAAATATATAGTGGTATTTATCAACTAAATTGAAACTAGAATAAAATTAAATCCATCAATTAAAGGTGGATTCTTTCCCCTAAAGGAATAAAAATAACATAGATCCTTCTATTTTTCTCTTGTATGTTCAACATGATTCACAGATTGAGAATGTTCTGTGATAATAGAAACAATATTATTCATTCCTTACCGCATCAATTCTCACTTCTCAATAGGTGAATCATTATATTTTCAACCACACTACACATAAACTTGGTTCCTATATGTGTTAGCCATTGAAGTAATAAAAAAACTATTACATAGAAAACAATAATCATACCAGGGATGCCCATAATAATTGTAAAATACATCTTGGTTATCTAAATCAAGTCACATTTATATTCATATATGAATCCATATGTTTATCTTGGTATATTCATTGAGATGATTATTTTAACTCAATCATGATGGTTGGTATGTTGTTTATAAATATAAAAAAAATTAAATATAGACTATCAAACTAGGTGTTCAACAATGATCATTTTCATGCACTACGTGATGATAAAGTCCAAGTCAATGGACCATTATTCGAGTTATTGCATTTATATACCTCAATGTAAGTTAATCCTTCTCTTTTAAAAATAATGATTGTGTTTCAATTGATTGAAAACCACTCACTATATCCATTTCCAAAATTCCCTATCATTTTCCAATACATAGACACATTCTTATACTTATCCTAAGACATATCCATAATTTTCTCATAAATGGATTGATATCCATGTTTCCATAGACAATCTACACCATTATATGATAACAACTATAAAGACCCAATCATCTCAATCATAAATATTCCTATTAATATAAGTATACTAAATACATAAAATAAGGACCCACAAAAGAATTTTTTAGGCATACTGCCTTTGAAATCAGGGAAACATAAATAATTAGTTTATAAAGTATCCATTACATCAACCACTTTTATTTTCATAAAAAAGAACTAGTTTATATATATTTATTACAAATTAACATTCTTCTTAACCTCAATAATGGAAACATATATAAGGGTTCTCTCATATGCTCATTAGGGGTAGAAAAGGGAGATATCAACATATTATATGTATATGTGTATGAAAACATGAGAATAACATTTTGAAACTATAAATTCCATATATTATATCCTATGTAAGAGTCATGGAATAAATATTTGATGATCATAAGACATTAATAAAGATGGAATCATTGATAATTACAAGTGAGAACAAAACACTGGTAGGAGAAAAGTATTTATGGAATAAAAATAAAAATAAAAAATTGTTTCATTACTAGTTCATGGATAATTTCCATGACAATAATAGAGTAATTTTTTCACACCCCAAACCATATCACTATAAAATATTAACTCCCAACTTTATCATAGTGGACATAGTCCCTTACTAAAATGGGTTCAGTCCCCATTCCATTACTATCAATCTTCTGAGTTTTCAATCCTTAACTAATTTATTAGATTCATATATAGGTCCCAAAAAAATAATTAAAATCATACATATAAATCAAATAATTTTTTGAAACATTCCATATATCAGAACTCGTGAAAATAAATGTGTTTCTTAATAATTATTCATTAAATAACATTAAAAAATGAAACTTTTGATTAATAATTTCATCAATTAATCATAGTGTATCATGTTAAAAAATAAAAATTTTCACAACCATTTCTTCATATGATAATAAAATATCACGAAGAAAAATAGGAGGGTCTCAAAAAAATATTATCATAGTAAAACCAATGGATTAGAGATGGGTTTCACTCACATGTTTTCATCATAAAAATAAACTATTTAGATAATGAATATAAATGGAATCAATGTATTATGTCACTAGAAAATCATATGCACATTAATGGATTCCTCATTATATTGAAAAATATTATTGAAATAAAAATTAGCATTTAATATTTATTGTGAAAAATATTATATCATCGAAAAAAATCCTACATAAAAACTAATAAATGTTAAGCCCAAAATGGACTTAAATACCGTAAGAGGGTGGGGGATGGGTGTGAATTTGGGTATGTATATTATATTAAAAAAATCCATCCATAATGGATTTTCACCTCATTATTATAATGGATACATTATTTTCTGCTAAATTTTAAGCTAGTCATATTCATTCATTATATATCTGAAGATTATTCATTTAATTTAATACAGGAGTGCAAGCATTATGACACACATATTTTAACAGGAGTTACCCTCACATAGATACATCCATGGAATATAAAATGTAAATGCACCAATGTACTAAATAAATGATTGATCACATACAACACAAGGTTTTGGAAATATCACATTTATGGCCAACCACATTGCCTTAAAAATACATAGGGAAATATAAATTCTTCCCAAGGGTCCCTACATCAATATTTACTTCGATGAATCATAGTCGGTGGAATGTGTCACCTTCTTCCCCTTAAATTTATCACTACTCTAGAATGTATTCATAAAAAATTTAGGGATATATAGGTAACATAATTAAAAAATAATCATTACATCATCAGTTATAGGCATAATCTTTGTTGATCATCCACATTAATATTTCGTAGGAATATTACATTTCCAAAAATTTACACAGAAATTAATTTTTAATAATTTCTCAATTATCATTACCTTTTCAATGCTAACACAAACATTATAATAGTACACAATTATTCCAAATTATATAAAAAATTCATGAACAACCAAATATCACAAAGATCACATCCTTTGCGAAGCTAAATTAGCCTTCGAGAAGAAACATCCTTTCAGGATATGCAAATACATTCATGAATATCACTTAGCTTTCCATTGCTCAAAAAAATTTCATAATTTTATATCCATAATGTTATTATATACCTTTACAATTATTAATCCTTTATGTAGGATATCACATTCTTCATGATAATTTTTAGTCAAAACATTTTTTTGTCAAGAACATCCTTTATGAATAAGCATCACGTAAATAGTGCCTTTGGATTTTTGTTAATGAAATATCTTAAAAAATAATGTGCATAAAGGTTAATTTATAGTAATATTCACTTATTATAGATGATTTCATCCTCATCATGTCCTTTTGGTGATACTCCATAGATATTTTCATGAAAACCATATATTATAGAAATGTAATAATGTTATTTTTTCATTTATGAAGCTTCTTATAATAAAATGAAATTAGGGTATTTCCATTTCATATTTGTGATGCTTGAAACCTTTTGGACACCCATCCTTTTCAACATAAAATTATTTGAAAAATATCCACTCATTCTTCCCGGAACGTTTTCAACATCAATTTTCAACATCCATGATGGAATTGGACAACTATTAATAGAAATACACTTTTTCAACAGACAAAATAAATACAATAATATTGCAATGATACCTTGATGGGTTTTCTCCAATAATCTCCCCCATTGTTTTTTCTCTAAAACACTTTACATGTTCATAGAAAATTAAATATTCATACATTTTTTACGCAAATTCTATTTTTAAGATTTAGATTGATATTATATATCTAATACACAAACACTATAATCCCACATTGAGCCATACTTGACATGCAAAAAAATAGTGGCATGAAATTTCTATCAATGAAACATGTCATTCCAAAACTAGTCATCTTATTTTATAACGTACTACATCTATCATGATATATGTCCATTGATTTATCGTATTTAGCAACATCAGATTTAAAATTTTCACTTATTTAATTCTCCACCATTCGATTCAAACCATATCTTAATTAATAAATTATATCCCCATTTTATAGACCCAACATCCCCCATTTTTTCATGAACTAAAAGGTCACACCATTGTGGTCTACCACAAGTTAAAGAAAAAAAGCATCCCCCAAAGGAAAACACTACATATCATAGGTGGATGGGTCTACATCGAAACTCTATCACGTGTGTGGATTTTACTGAACACATAGAAGCTGTCAATACTGCTCAAATGGAACTTTGGATATGTAATTATTCAGAATTTCCACAACCTGAATCTCTATAAGAAAATAATACAACATCTCTACCCCATGATTCACCATCTTCTTTATAAAATGATACATTATTTAATCATCATTGTTTCTTTTGCGATGGTCTATATTTATTCTATTATTAAAAAATTAAAAAATGGACTCCAATCGGACAATCCACATGAACTCCCATATCACCATATAGTTATTCCCGCCAAAATAGGTACATGCTAGCATTAGTGAACATAATATATTCAAATTCAATAGTGCTAAATGAAATGAAATATTTTATATTACATAGAATTTTAATACATAATCCTCCAATATATAATGTACCACATGATAATAATTTTAAATTTACAATTTCTCCATCCCAATCTATATTTGTATATCTCAATAAATCATGGGGATATTTTTCATTGTACAAAATTAAATTCATTGTCCCATCAATATTATCAAGTATTATTTTTACCATTAGTAAGTGGATTTCCTTGGGATATCATGTATACCATGATGAATGGCATATAAGGACCTTTCGTTATAACATTACATAATATTGAATTAAATGAATAATTCACATTGAGGATCTTTTCCAGTTTAGAGTTTTAGAGAATTAGGACATAACTATTACATCTCAATGATTACATAGTAGACACCTCTACTCAGTTTCCATTTTCTAAAAAAATAAAAACTCTTGAACAATATAGTCATGCCTAGTTTCGTGTATTAGAAAGCATGACATTTCCTTGATTCTATCCATGACCCTATTTCCCATTATGTCGTCTGGAAAACATTTCAAAAACTTGGGATGAGCATATAAATCATAGTAAGGGATAAAAGAAGAAAGAAAACATTAGATCATCAATATATACATAACATATGCTTTTTAACATATCCCTTGAAATCATAATATTTGTCAAATTCACATAGAAATTATAGAATGCAAAGGTAACTTGGGAAATTTATAACATTCTTACATAGGGAGTAACCCTCATGTTTACGTTTGGAAGAGCCATCACGGTATATTCCATAAATCCCTTCAGAGAAACCTTAGTGTTTATCTCCTTCGGGTTACCCAATAAATTGGAGAGATATCTTGGGCTCACCTGACATTAGTTTATCATGGAACCTCCCGATATCATAACCAATTACCAAGAACCATAACATAATCATATCACATCAAACATGCATAAATGAAACATAACATTTCCACATTTCAATCACAAGATATCAATACAACACATTAATATAATCAAAACAATATCAAAAAAATTTACATTACCAAATATAATAAAAGTAAAAAATGGTATTTATATTACTTTTATAAGATGATATGTCTTGTAGAGGAAGCCGAAACTCAAATAATGATCACGACGGCGGAGAAGTCGTTGTCGCTGCATAAGTAAGACAATAACATTCATTTTGTCTTTTATTAAAACGATTTGTGTAAAAATATTACTATTTAATGAAATTAAAAGTCAAAAGGATTTACTATAAAACTAATAAAAGATGGTCATATATAAATTTAAGTATTCCTCAATTAAAGGATATTGAGACGAAGTCACGTACATTGATGGTATCCTTAGATTAAAGAAAATTCAATTACATAATTATGTTTGAAAAATATATATACACCCAATAAAAGTGGATATTTTGTGTAAATCAATCATAGGACATCCACAAAAATTCATCGTATGAAATAATCAATAAGTATATGTTTATCCCAAAGAAATGAAATTGGGTTAAGATGTTCCCTTATAGAAATTTGATAGCCTATCATCATCACATTAAATTTTAGAAAATGAGTTTATGAGAGATAAAAAGGGTATATCATCACTTGGACATTAAATTTATAGTAGTAAGGATATATAAGAACATATCCAAAAATTAATAAGATGTAAATTAAAAGTCCAAACAAAAATAAGTCTATTAAAAAGTGTAGGTTGAATGGTTCCCTTATTAATTTGGTTAACTTTCGAAACGTACACCCCATGAAAGAATTACTATAAAACGTTGATGTAATTAACCATAAAAGAATGTATATTTCACAAATATTAGAATAATGGGCAGTGAATACACCACTCAAAGGAGATATTGACAAATATAACATGAATCTCATGTTAATAAATAATGAGATAAAAACCCCTTACCTCATTGTAATAAATCGAGTCGTATGACCAAAAGATAATAAGATCCCAATTAATCACATAATACCATTAATATTAATATAATAATGATAATATATATAAAATGGAAGTACACAATACACCACATTGAATAAATAATTGTAGAACAATGTAAATCTCACATAATTAAATGTGAGATAAGAAATCCCCTTACCTCAAGTCCGACATATCTTGTTCATTTATTTATATTTCTGAATAATAAACATAGGAAAATTTATAACTTCTTAATGAATTCATTTAATGTTTATTATTCATTTAATATCTTATATTATCAGGTTATAATAATTATTTAACTATGTGAGTTCATATCATACGTTTTGTCAATGTTTGGTACATGAGTCAAAAATGAACTTGTTTGAGAAAAATTGCCCATGTAGCTATAAGTAAATCATATCCATAATATTATTAATGATTTAAATATCATATATATCCAGTATGTATTCATTTTATACTATTACATAACATTTGTATTTAAAAAATGAAATGAACCGTTCATGGAGACGGTAGGTCGTACGTACGCATGAACGCCACAATAATTTCTTTGTCATATTAAAAGAATTAAAAATAAATGAGGCACATATATATTATAATTCCAGTATAATATATATGTTATATAGGTAAAATATCTTCATTAATTACATTATTTATAAATCCCATGTTTGAGTTAAACGAGTCACATCACTTGAGGGGGTGGTAGTCCACAATTCCTCAGATTAAATTATCACAGTTCCACAACATGAAAACCATAACGATGCGATTTAAAAAAAATTAAAAAGAATATTGAAAAATAAATACCATATATATCATATATAAATACAGTGAAATCATAATTGACATCATGAAAGGTGTTAAAATAAGATTGAACAGTCATCGTTTAGTGAGGCAGTAATTCGCCACCCACTGAAACAATATGTTCTTTAACACTTAGACGGAGGAGTGTGTAAGTGTAGGTATAATAATATTCCTAAAAAAATCCTAGTATATAAAGGATACTAGTGTTATTATGGGAGAAAATATTTAGAAGATAGTGGTGAGAGAATAAGTAAAGTAAAAGAAAGAAACAAAAGAGAAGACATTACCTCTAATCCGGGTAACTCATTTTGATTTGAGCCAAAGGATTCATTGGAAAGACTTATGACCAAAGCGAGGCTTCTAAGAGTATGATATAGATATGGAGAGATAATATTATCAAAGTTTGGATGATCAAAGGATTTTAGATGTGTGGGTAATGGGGTGGGGGGGATTTTATAAGAGGGAGGAGGGTCACTTTTAGAATATCTTGAAATGATACATTATTATAAAATAGTTTTCGGATTTTAAAGGTCCCTAACTGATATATTTAGAGGATAATGTGATAAGGGTTATAAATCCACCCAACCAATAGGTTTTCAATATGTGTTTGTATTAGAGTTTTCCTTATCTTTTCATTTTATTTAAATCATTCATTGATGAGGTAATCACTACATCATCATGGTTTCATAAATAAATTTATTTATTTAATGACTAAATACTATAAAAAAATAAGACGATGTTCGAAATAATTTTAGATTTACAAATAATATTTATAGTCTAAGAGATAATTTATGTCAACAAAATTAAAAATGTTTTACTTAGGATATACAATCCATTATTATATCTCTCTTCCTTTATAAAAATAATGTCATAAATGTCACTATTACACCCATGTGAATCCATGGGCCCTCAAGTTCGGTAAAAAGCTACCCATGGTCGGCGATGACTCAAAAAAGGGAATTTGGACAAATTTTGGGGTATTTTTATATTATTATGATATTATTTTATTACCCTTAACTACCCGATTACTAATAAATCACGATAATTAAATATAATTATCGTCGTTACTATTCATAATGTCATCAAACAAAAGACTAATAATTACATAATTTGGACCTCCTGATTCCAAATATTGAATCAATTTTACCAAATTACAAACACAGAAATTTCAGTAATTAATTTAAAATTAATTTCCATTGTCTCAACCAAAGATGAGTTTTTATGAAGTAAAATTTACCTAAATATTGACTTGTTTTTACATCCAATTGAACAGTGAAATTACTTACAATGAACAAATTTGTATTATGTGAAAAAGAAATTTAACTACAGTTTAAATCCAATTATAATTACCATATAACTATATAATTAAATTAGATGAAAAAGTAGTTTGGAAGTAAAATGCAGTATTTTTCACTATTCATTAAAAATGAACATTTGTCGGAAAAATACCACAAAATTATCCAAATTAAATTTGATATTCCAAATTAAAAAATGATTTCTATTTTACTAAATTAAAAAAATTGAATTTTTATTAATTAATTTTATAATTAATTACTGATATCAAAACAAATAGCATGTTTTTATGAAACAATATCAATCAAAAGATTTACACTTGTTTATGTCCAATTTCAAAGTGAAATTAATTACAATGACAAACATTGGATTAAATGGTAAAAATATAATTCAACTAAAATTTAAAAAAAATAAAAAAGATAATCCAACCATATAAATAAATTATATTAAATGGAGTTTTTGAATTAAAATACAAAATTTTCACTATTCGTTAAAAAATTAACATTATCGAAATAATAACAAAAATTTACACAATGTAAATTTTGTAGTAATAATTCTAATGAAAGATTTTATATTTTGAAATATATCATATAAAATTGAAAAAATGTAGTTTGAAAAAGGGGTCTCCATTAAAAGGCAGTTAATCGACCATTTAATGTACATTAGAATATTTATGCTTAAAATCGAATTCTTTCCATATTTTAATCCTCTAAATTTTATAGGATAAATGTAAATATATTTAACAAACATGTATAATAATTTTGTTTTTATTTTTGTTCATTCCTACCATTACAATGGCTAGGCTTTAAATACCATTTTAAATAATATGATTATATTATTAGTGTGCAATGTATGATTTCAAAGAAACTAATTAATGTGTACTAGGTACACCATCGAACCTGGGATTTTCTTTTAAAGTAATATTAAAATGTTATTAACAAATATAAATTAATATGAAAATTTCATATTCTTTATTTACCCAGGATGTTACAACCTTCCCCCCTTTTTGGTAATTGCATCCTCGCAATTTTAAAATGTGGCTCGGAAACATCATTGAAAGCCCCACATCGAAAAAGGAGTAAATTAAACTATCACATTAAAATAAATAAAGAAAAGTACAAATGTAACCCGAGACAACAAATACTAGTATTCCTTGAAAACATGGATATAGAAGAGAAAATAACAGGTCACGTTCTGATGGAGAGTGATAGAAAAAATGTTTAGGAGAATGTTAACCACTAGAAAATCACAAACATGTGATGTGTTAAACTGTATTTGATTCCCCAATAGGAAAAGTTAACAAACAATGTTTTTTAAGTTACTTTTCATTGTGGAATTTATTTATGAGCATAACTAAAACATAATCAAACATATTTACATGTCATGTAGACTATCATCTTTTACTATATTTCAAACAGAAACTCATATTTTCTCCAAATGATGAGTATTTATAATAACTTGTTCACATTATGAAAAATATAATCAACATCTTGAGAATCACCTAACTACAAAAGATGAACTATATATTTCCCATGCCTTTAGAACATAACCAAACCCAAAGCTGGTAGTACAAGATCAGATAATCCCCAAAAGGATAATCCTTTATAAAAGGAAATAATACTCTTAATCTTCAAAATTCAACAAAAAGAACCCACGGTTCAAGAAAGCCCATTAAATAAATAGTTATCAATAAAATTCTTCAATGTATTCCAAACCAAGATTGAAACCCAAATATCTAAAGGATTTAATAACATATTCTTCCCAGGTAAATCTTAAAATTTATCTCCAAATAACATTTGTTACTCTTAAAGTCTCGTTAAGAAATTTAATTAACCTAATCACATATCTTCCATGATTGGATAATCATTTCACAAAAACCTGCTTATTCCAGATTCATAAGATCATCTAACTAAAAATAATTAGTCATTCCAACCATAGACTTCACGTAGTCCAGTGGAATTTGATAAATAACATTCACACTTTGGTTGTGGGTTTGATTCCCACAGCTTTGTCTGACGCGATGAGTTTCCACATGGTTTGCGTGTTTTACATTTTTAAAAACTACATAATTTTATAATATGCCCAAAATGAGATAATTTCATCAAAAATAACCATAACATATTTTAACCACAAGGGTTATCTAATAACTTTCAATTTTCATCCCAAAAAGTATTAACCAGTAATTGTCTCAAATTCAAGGATCATATAAACCAATTTGTTCTTTATAACTATATCCACAAAAGAAAAAATAATTACCCCTTGAATAAAATATTCATTTATCAAACATCAGGGTTACACATACTATAAAAATCCTTCTAATGTAATCTAATCATCAAAAGAGAATTAATACATTTAAGAATTTTAATATCTTAAAATCTACCATAACTCTTGAATCCCTTATATGTTGACTTATTACTCATTCAAAATTCTTCATGATACATTAGCCATTCCTTTCCATATAATTCTGAAATACATCATTCCTACTAACAAATTCATGAATCATATACTAATATTTCAATAATAGTAAAACATATGTTAAGAGATAATTCATACCTTTCATTGGTCATTGTCATTTTCTTCATCCTCAGTCAGAAAGGCATTAGGTATTGGTAAACAAATATTTGTACGATATTGGTGATCTAATTCCTGAAACTTCTTCGTAGGACATGTGTTTTCATAATGACCATGCACATCACATTTAAAAAATTCAATTGATATTCCAGAAAGAACTTCTTTCCCTTTCCTAGAGTCTACTAGATTCTTCATTTTTCCATAGGAGGTTTTTTCATTATGACCTTCATTTCCACATATATAGAATCTTTCTTTCCCTTTAAAACATATTCATATGTGTTTCTTTCCACTTCTTTGATACATAGGTTTTTGAACATACATACCTTTATGATTATTACCTGATCTTTTGTAGGGATTTGTTTCTATCATATATGATGACTTATAAAAATCACTATGGTTCAGGGGGGTCAATAATGACTCGAAATACTTGGTTGAGAATACCCACAATAGTTCTCATTTCATCTCCCATATCATTCAGTTGCATGTTCAGAAAATCGTCATAGTTTTCTTCACATCCACTGTTACTTTGGTGCTTGCTAGATCCATGCATTTACTAAAACAAAAAGGTCTATGTGATTTTATCAATAAAATCTTCATATAATTTTTATACAAGGAGGCTAAATATAAAGATATAATTATTGATGTTATCTTAAACTCATTCACATTATTAAAATAATTATGACTCTTTCTAAAATCCAAACCATTATGGTAATGTCACTTGTGGTTAAAGAATAACTTATCCTCTAATGTTATCTAAAATGACCTCTGATACTTACTATAAGGAACCGACCTTAAAACATTACATAATCTTGAATTAAAGGAATAATTCACATTGAGGATCTTTTCAGGTTTTGAGTTTTAGAAAATTCAGATATAAGTATTACATCTAAATGATTACAATATAGACACATCTACTCAGTTTCAATTTTATCACAATATAAAAACACGTGAACAAATGAGTCATGTCGAGTTCCATGTTTTAGATAGCATGACATTTCCTTGATCCTGTCCTTTATACTATTCTACTTAATGTCCCTTGAAAAATATTTCAAAAACATGGGATGATCATAAAAAGATCAGTTAGGGATACACAATGAAAGAAAACATTATATCATCAATATATACATAAAATAAGCTTTCTAACATATCCCATGAAATCAGAAGATCTCTGAAATTAACAAAGAAATCATAAAACATAATGGTAACTTGAGGCATTCATAATATTTTTTCATATAGAGTATCCCTCATGGTTATGTTTGAAATATATATCATAGTATATTCCCTAAATCTCTTCGGAAAAATATTAGAGATTAACTCCTACGCATTACCCAATGTATTGGAGAGCAATCTCGGGTTCACCTACCCTTATTTTATCATGTAACCAACTGACTTCATAAACAATTCCCAAGAACCATAACATAATCATATCACATAAAACATGCATAAAGGTAACATAACATTTACATATTTCAATCACAAGATATGAATACAACACATTGATATAATAAAAACATTATCAAAAAAAGATCAAAAACAACATAAAAGAAAAGTAAAACATGGTATTTATTTTTCTTTTAAAAAAGATTTGGCTTGTAGAGGAAGCTGAAACTCAAAAAATTGTCACGGCGGTAGAGAAGTTTTTGTCTCCACATACATAAGGCAAAAACAATCCTTTTGTTATCTAAAAAACGCTTCGTGTAAAAAGATTCATTTTTAATGAAATGAAAAGTAAAAATGGTTTATTATAAAACTAATAAAATAAGGTCATATATAAATTTTAGTAGGCCTCAATGAATGGAGATTGAGATGAAGTCCCGTACAATGATGATATCCTTAGATTAAGGATAAATCAATTACATAATTATGTGTGACAAATATAAATACACCCAATATAAGTGGATATTTAGTTTAAAACAGTCATAGTTCATCCACACATATTCATAGTACGATATATTCAAGAAGTAAATGTTTAACCTAATGAATTGAAATTGGGTTAAGAAGTTCACTTACAGAAATTCGAAAGCCTAGCAACGTCACTTTAAAATTCTGAAAATGAGTTGATGAGAGATAAAAAGGGTATCTCATCACATAGACATAAAATTTACAACAATAAAGATATATAAGAACATATCCCATCATTAAGAATATGTAAATTAAAAGACATAACAAAAATAAGTCTTTTAAACAGAGGAGGATGAAAGGTTCCTTTACCGATTTGGGTAACATAAAAAACGTACACCCCATGAAAGAAGGACTATAAAAAGTTAAAGTTAATACCCATAAAAAATGTATATTACACGAAGAGTATAATAATGGGAATTACATACACCACTCAAAGGAGATAATGAAAAATATGGAAGGAATCTCATGGGAATAAATAGTGAGATAAAAACACCTTACCTCATTGTAATAAATAGAGTATTATAAAAAAAATATAATATGAATAAAATTAATCACATAAAACATGAATATAAAAAGAATAATGATAATATATATCAAATTAAAGTATACAATACACCATATGTAATAAATAATTGTTTATCAATGTAAATCTCACGGAATTAAAAGTGAGATAAGAAATCCCCTTACCTCAAGTCTGACATGTCTTGTTCGTTACGTTATATTACTGAATAATAAACTTATGTAAATTTATAATTTCATAATGACTTAATTTAAATTTTATTATTCAATTAATATCACATAATATCATATTATAATAATTAGATAATTATGTGAGTTCATATCACACGTTTTTCGATGTTCGGTACATGAGTCAAAAATGAACTTGTTTGAAATGAATTGACCATGTAGTTATAAGTGAATCATCTACATAATAGTATTAATGATTTAAATATCATATATATCCATCATATATTCATTTTATACTATTCCATAAAATTTTGAGATAAAAAATGAAATGCACTGTTCATGGAGACGGTAGGCCATACATATGCATGAACGCTACTTTCATTTCTTTGTCATATTAATGGAATTAAAACTAAATGGAAATATATATATTATAATTCCAGTATAATATATATGTTATATAGGTAACATTAGTTCATTAATTACATTCTTTATAAATTCCTTGTTTGGCATGAATGAGTCACATCACTTGAGAGGGCAGTAGTCCACATTTTCTCATATGAAATTATTGCAGTTCCACAACATGAAAAGCATAAAGATGTGATTTAAAAATTAAATTAAGAATAATATAGAAAAATATATACCATATATATCATATATAAATATATTGACATCATAATGGAGACCCTGAAAGGTGTTAAAATAAGATTGACCAATCATCGTTTCGTGAGGCAATAATTCACCACCCATAGAATTAGTATGTTCTTTAATCATTAGATGGAGGAGTGTGTAAGTGTAGGTATAATCCTTGTCATAAAAAAATCATAGTATATTGAGGATACTGGTGTTATTATGCGATCTAATAATAAGAAGATAGTGGTGAGTGAATAAGGAAAATAAAACAATGAAACTCGAGAGAAGACATTACCTCTAAATCGGGTAACTTTTTTGATTTCACCCAAAGGCTTCCTTGGAAAGACTTCTGCCCAATGTGTGGATTTTAGGAGTAAGAGAGGGACATGGAGAGATTATAGGAGTCGATATTTGATGAGCCAAAGTCTTGAGAGGTGTGGGTCATGGGGTAGAGGTGGGGGCCTTTTATAAGAGGGAGGGGGGTCACTTTTATAATGTCTTGAAATATTACATTATTATAAAATGTTTTTCAGATTTTAAAGGTCCCACAATGATATATTTTGAGGATAAGGTAATAAGGGTTAGAAATACACCCATAAAAAATGTTTTAGACAGGTCTATGTCTTATATTTTACCTTATCTTTTCATTTTAATTATATCGTTCATTAATGAGGTAATCACTACATCATCATGGTGTCATAAATACATTTATTTGTTTAATGTCTAAAAATTATAAAAAATACCATGAAGTTGGAAATATTTTTAGATTTCCAATTACTCTTTATAGTCTAACTGTTAATTTATGTAAACAAAATTAAAATTGTTTTACGTAGGATAGACAAACCTTTGTTATATTTCTCTTCTTTTAAAAACAATAATGTCATAAATGTCACTATTACACCCATGTGACTCCATGGGCCCTCATTTTCTGTAAAAAGCATAACATGGTCGGACATGACTCAAAAAATAGTATTTTGATACATTTTGGGGTCATTTTATATTATTATGATATTATTTTATTACCCTTAACTACCCAATTACTAATTAATAATGATAATTAAACATAATTACTGTCGTTAGTATTCATAATGTCCAAAAACAAAAGAGTCTTAATTAAATAATTTAAAACATATGATTCCAAATATGGAATCAATTTTAAAAAATTAAAAACACAACAATTTCAGTAATTAATTTCAAAATAATTTTTGTTGTCACAACGAAAGATGGGGTTTTATGAAGGAAAATTTATCAAAAGATTGACTTGTTTTTACATCCAACTGAAAAGTGAAATTAATTCCAATGAAAAACATTGTTTAAAGTGATAAAAAATAATTCAATTACACTTTAAAACAATTTAACTTACCATATAACTCTATAATTAAAATAGATGAAAAAGTAGTTTTGAAGTAAAATGCAGTATTTGTCACTATTCATTGAAAATGATCATTTGTCAGAAAAATACCAAAAATTTATCCAAAGTAAATTTGATATTCCAAATTAAAAAATGATGTCCATTTTACCAAATTCAAAACATTGAATTTTCATTAATTAATTTTCTAATTAATTCCCGTTGTCAAAACAGATAGTGTGTTTTTATGAAACAATATATATCAATAGATTGACACTTGTTTATGTCCAATTTCAAAGTGAATTTAATTCCAATGTCCACCATTGAATTAAATGGTAATAATTTATTTCAACTAAACATTAAACCAAATTAAAAATATAATCGAACCATATAAATAAATTAGATAAAAAGGATGTTTTGAATTAACATACAACATTTTCACTATTCATTAAAAAAATGAACTTTATCAGAAAAATAACAACAAATTACTCAAAGTAAATTTTTATGTCCCAATTACAAAGAAGGGTTTTATTTTGTCAAATATAACATATAAAATTGACAAAAAGTAGTTTTAGAGAGGGTTTTCCATCAAAAGGCAGTTAATCGACCTTTTAAAGAACATTAGAATATTAAAGCTTAAAATCAAATTATTTTTTTATTTTAAGCCTCTAACATTAATTGGATAAATGTAAAAAAATTAAAAAATATATATAATCATTTTTTAGTAAGTTATGTCCATTCTCAACATTACAATGGCTAGGCATTAACTACGATTTAAAATAATATTATTATATTATTTGTGTGCAACGTAAGATTTCATAGAAACTCATTTTTGCGTACTGTGTATGCCATCAAACATGGAATTCCCTTTAAATTAATATTAATTTTTTATTAATAAATATTAATAATATGAAAATGGAATATTCTTTATTTACCCGAGATGTTACATGGCATGTGGAAAAAACAATATAATGTTGTGTCTTTGTAAAGTGAAATTGAATGTAAATGATCTACCTATTAAATCTGACATGAACCAATTTTCCTCCATCGTGTCTTGAATGTTCTATCTCGGTGGCCACCTGAGTAATCATATCCTTGGAATTATCCATAAAAAATATTTTTATATCTTCTTTGGAATATTTTAGTTGACAAAGAAATTTTCAATTTCTTCCTTATGTCCCATGTAAACCAAGGAAAATTTTCATTTCCCTGCTCATTGGCAATTAAAATTTCATTTTCATCAATTTTATAAACTACTATAACTGTATTTTATCCTAATAACTTATAATTAAGATTTTAGATAATGTATAACAATAATTTATTTATTATAATAATTTTATATATAGATATTGTAATCAAATACACCTCACTAAAAACCGAGATTCATCTAAAATGTCCCATGCTTTTAATACCCCTATCCTCGTGCTTTTTTCAATCCCTATTGATCATTTCATAGATGTAAAACTATTTTCTCATATTTTGGATCGATAAAAACATTTATATTCTAGATTTACCCATATTCATTAGGAACCCTAATCAGAAATGACGACTTCAAATCCATTTTTAAAATATTGATCCTTCATTTAAATACTATAACTAAGAATAATATGATTGTCTCTAGCTACAAAATATGTGAAAATGTTTCATTAACATCAATACCCTATATCTAGAAGTTCCCTTTTAAAACTAATCAATCATTTTTTTGAATCAATGTTATGTTAATTTTCTTCTTTTTAAAAAAGTCACTTTTAGTCTAAATAATATTCTTATCAGTAGGTCTTGAAACAAGCTAATGTGTCTGATTCTTCTAATTTTTTATCAATATATCAATTCATTTCCTAAACCATGTTCCCATATATAGAATATTAATAAAAAAAATTTCCTCTATCTAATTAATTAAGGATTCTTTCTATAATTTATTCATTCATCAGGTTTGAACTAGAGTTACAAGATCCCAAATTATGTCTTGTCTATAAATTTCACCTCAACACTCATGATTCCATGATGATACATATTTAACTTATTCTCCTCCAATGGGTGTTCACATTTTGGAAACATGATCGATATTCTATCATAGCATCTTAGTTTCCTAAAAATAATCAGTTATTATTATTCACTTAGTGGACAAATAAATGATTGAATAAGGAATGATACTAATAGAAGAATATTAGATTCAAACTCAAACATTAGGATAATTAATGAATATATTTTAATGGTCATTATTTTTACATCTTAATATTAATTAAAAATACCCCATATTTGAATTTCATGATTTCTCTTTCTTCTTATTGGATGTATTTTCCCTCAATTTATGACCTAGTTTCCATTCAGTATAGACAAACAATGAATTTTATCTCACCCATAGTCCATCAAAACATCCAAAAGATATTGGAATAACCTAAAATAATTATATAGGTAATATAATTGATTCATAAAGGTGATTATTTTGTTTGATCCTGATTTTCCAATGGTTGGATGTTTTCATGAAATGTATTGTACAGTTTATGTGCTCATTAGAATTACCAATCTAGTTTCAACAGTTCTAGCAATATGACTATACATTCTTCATACCCATACTCATTATTTTTCTAAAATGTATATTTTTTAGGCTTTTAATTTTTTCATTTTTTGTTTTTAAACCCAATTTCTATGTTTCAATCTTTAATGCACCACCAACATTCAATATTTCATAACTCTCCCATTGAATGTGAATATTTCCACTTGTTGTTTCCTTGTGGTTCATCCTCCATTGGATTGCTATTTATCTATACATCACTTATTATATTAATGAATGAAGTAAGAATGTTTCTATGAATTATATATTAAATTTATTTTTTTCAATTATACTTGGCACATAACCCTTTACTGTTGGGGACAATTATTTCAATGGAATTGACTTCATTATACTCACTATTGGAGAAGATCATCTTCTTTAATATTAGGTTTTTTGACATTACCACCCTGATTAATGTTTTCAGTGTAATAATAGAGGTGAATATTACCCATTTATTAGAGGACCTTGTGATTCCACTAATAATACAAACCTATGTTTAAACATATCATGTTTTCTTCCAATATTGAATTTGTCATTATACAATGACAGAGTAGGTGATCTCATTTTAGGTACCGTTTACTTCCCTTATTATTTTTTTGCTGAAATATCATGCCAACTAACAATTATTATAACATATTAATCATATCCAACTAAAAACATAACTCATGATATACGTTCTGAGTTGAGATGTTGATAAAACTTTTTTTATTCTTCTTATATAGAGATCCTATGATTTTTGACACATAATTTTGTTGAATCCCAATTTTTAATAATAGTATCATTTCATAGATACTTTATTTGACGGTAATATTCATTCATATATTGAAATACTTATATCTTTATAGCATTTATTATATTCCAAATCCTAAAAAAACATGATTCATAAAAATACATACCATATAAGAAGAACATGATTCACTTATATCTTAAAAAGGTATTTTTAGGTCTATTTCCAATATTTATAATATTTTTACCATTTATATAAGTGATCATTTCCCTCTTACTATCATTTATCTGAGAGGGTTCATTATATATGAAAACTAATTCTCCCAAAATGGATGGCCTCTAGGATAAGAAATAATTTAATGTTTTTTATATGAAATAACATATTTTACTATCTTTTCATTATTATCTCTGAATGTATTATCCAATAATTAATGTAATACATCCTTCAATATGGGAAATCCTTTAGAATTATATTTCTCCAATACATTCATGGATGCTTCTATATATTATCCCCATTATTGAATTTTCATATCTTTTTATTAATGTTGTGAATTATTTTCTATCTTGAGGTTCTCCCCACTACTCATATCATCATTAAATGTTTAGGTGTGCTTATAGACCATGTAACAATGCTCCATTTTCTAAAATTAATTTGGGAAACATAGACATTATATAACCCTTACACATTTTGCATCCTCCTTTTATCATATCTTTTTTCTACCAATTTTGTCACAAGATTATTATTATTTATATTTTTGTAGTTCATTATTTTAGGAAAAAATATTCACTCTTAATGTTTTGGCTACTTAAAAGATATATTTATTAAATCATTTGAGGATATTGACTTAAATTTTTATATCTGTTGATCTAGATGTATTTATACTCATTTAATTAATTTAGTTTATAACCTAATTCCTCTATTATATACAAAACATTCACTTTTTTCCATCATTGAATTTATTCATCCTCGATAGTATAAACATCACATGGAATATATAGATCATAATTCATCCATATGACAACACGTCTAGAGTAAATATTTTCACTATCTGATTTATTTGAACATAAATTTAGAACATTATTAGATTCCATCAACTAAATCTCACTATCTCCATAGACACATAAAAACTGATGAATTCCACAAGACTTATACTCTTTATTTTAAGATATTCCATTTTCCATAGAACACAGTGATTAATTAATTATCAAAAATAAATATTAAAAATTTACAAAACCTAGTCAATGGAAAATTCTGAAAAAAATAATCCAATAATATGATATCAATTGTTAGTATAAAAAGATAATTATATACCCTATATAGAGGTGGTTGAATCTAGGTATTCATATTATTTTAAAAATTCTTCCTATCCCACTGGATCATGAATTCATTATAATGAGGCTTACATAATTTGATCATACATTTTTATGTAGATAATAATTATTCATTATTTATCTGATGATGATTATTGAATGTAATATTGGAGTGAAACTATAAGGAAAAGCCCATTCTTTCAGGGATCAACTTGACTATGCTATATCCAAGTAGAATATAATTCTAATAGGTCAATGTATAAAATACACGAATTCTCACTACCAAAAATGGTTTGGTATATAACACTTATATTACCAAGATCACCAGAATAATAATTTTTAGGGATGACTCACTGAATTCCATTGGTCACTCCCTCATAATTTCTTTGAGGGATAACTATCTCTAGAGAGGATCCCAGTCTATCTCTTCCTTTTCTCACTATTCTTGAAAGGATTCATACAACATCTATGGAAATATAGGTCCCTTCATTACAAAAAAAAAATGCATCTTTTTTTTATGAAGATACCCTATTGATGGTCTATTTTAATCCTCTTTATTAATATCACATCACTATAGATTCACTCTGTAATTCAATTTCAATACATTCACGGTTCCCACTATCATCATGAATCTCACCCATCCTATGTGAATATTCCCAATTCATCATAGTAATATAAACGTTTCATGAACCAAAAAACCTTTGTAAAGATAACCTCATTCACGAATCTCAATCATCCTTCAAAATGGAATCTCATTTTTTAAATTATAAACACTCTCTTGAACCTCTCATATCATCTGCGAAACAGAATACATTACATTGGATTTTTATAGCCTTGACAATCATTAAAAAGGCCATGATTCATGATAATTTTTGTTATTTTTAAATCCTTCAAGAACTAGATAATTAAATTATTATTCATAACCTTCATGAACATACTTTATTCTAAACAAAATTCATATGAACATCGTTCATGAATCACCTTCACGGAATGATAGGCTTTTGATTAATTTAATATTTTACTTATAAAAATAAGGGGTTATCGGAAAATTAATAGAAATTTAATCTATTTAATGAATTATTCATCCTCATCACCTAATTTTTATAAATGTCATCATTATTTTTTATGATGTTCCAAATATTTGGGAAGTGGCAATGAAATTTCACAGTTCAAGAATCTTCTCATAGTCATAGAGAGTTACTATCATTCCTTTGTGGATTAAAAATGTTCAAAACAATCACTAAAACCCAAAATTATAACATTGTATTACATAAAAATATTCATACCATTATTAATCATTTATTATCATGAAACTAATTTCATTAATATATTTTTAAAAGTAATTCATATAAATCCAACATTCATGATGCATGAGACATATTATAAATGTGTTTATTACCTCCATAGAATTTATACCCCAATCATGGATTTTCGCAAATATATATTTTTTAACAACCGTTATGGAATTAAATAACTATCTTGGAAAACTATTTTTAAGACAAAACACAATCATCCCAAAAAACTCTCAAATGTTACCTCAAGTTATTTTATCTAAAAAATAAAATTCTTCAGAAATCCATTTCATTTAAGGAGAACCTTAATACATTTATTTAAAAATTAAAAATTAAAAAAGGTCTTAATTTTTGGATTTTATATTCATTAAATAAATGGTAAAATGGTTATTCATTTCACATTCTGTCTAAAAGCCAAATTGTATTTGTTTGGAAATAGACATGAATATTATTTTAATAAAAAAAATTAAGAAAAATATATCATCGATTATATGGTATTTAATGAATAATTTTTTGAATGATAGAACTATTTCTAAAAACATTTTATAAAACATAGATTTGTAATAAAATAGTTTTTCTTAATAGAGAATCAATTAAATTTGTTATTAAATTAATAGTATTATAATAGTGTGTACATAAAGAAAAGAAAAATAATTGAAACATAAATTATCATAAAATAACAATAGGGAACAAAATTTATGTTTGCTTATTGATAGGATATCATAAATTATCATTTGAAACATAACCATAAACAATCTCGATAAACAATGAGATTGTGTAAAAAAAATTACCACATTCAAATTTTTTTAATCGATGTATCCATTGAACAATAAACTCAAAATAAACATTTAATAAAATGAAAATATGTATATTATTGGTATATAATTTGATTGATAATGTATATACACCTAACAGAATATGATAACTTCATAATGTATCCTATGTCATGAATAAGGTTATTTGAGACAAAAATCCCTCACCTTATATCTCGAATTCATTCAAAGACATTATAAACTCCTGTATAAGAAATATATGTTTAGTATACATATTATACATATATTTATATATATATCATACCAAATATTATTTACATATGATTTTTTATTACTATATTATAAAAAATTCCATGTTTGAGTCTTATATTATTTAATAACTACATTATTATTCATGAATGATTTGATTTTTTATTTTTATGCAATGATAAAATGATCTTTGAACCATCATATCTAAAATTTTAACCATGATATAAATATCATATATATCCATTATATATTTATTCCACTGTATTACATAAACATTATCATATCGAAACCTATCTATTTGTCTATATTAAAGTATACAATACATGTTCATGCATAGGATAATAAATATTCATCCAATCCTGAAATTATTTTCAAATATAACAATCCTTATACCTAATGGAATCCCTGATTCATATAAATCACAGAACTAGATGAAACATGGTATTTTTATTTCAATATTTAATATTTCATGCTTATATGCACATGTTTAACATACATTTAGGTGAACCAAAAATCAACTAAAAATACAAATTTAATCATTAATCATAGAACATTTTACATATAAATCAAAAAATTCCCTTTTATTTTCCCAACCTCCATCCCTATGAATGAAAATAACCACATTATTTTCCCCGATAAATGTACAAGAGGGTCACATCTCACAGAGATACAATTTATCATCATGTGAATAATGTATGATGATACCACTTTTACATTAGTGTATTGGCCCCCATCATCACAATAAATATCCGTGCCACAAGGTGAAAACCTACATCATCATCTTCATACTTGATCATGATATATTGAGGGAATGTTTTTTATTGAGAAATATATATGGATTGATTCAAATTTAGTCATGATATGTAGTGATACCAATATCATCAATTATCATATCCAAACCATGTTTTTCAGATGAAAAATGTACCCACATACTATATTGTTATAAAATTTGTTACAACAATTAAATAATAATGGCTGGAAACAACAGAATGATATAATTATTATTTTTATAAATATGATTTAGATTATACTCTAAGGTACCCATTAATATTATGTAAGGCTTGAGAAAAATTTCAATCTTTGTATGCGTGAGGTTGATCTGTATTGGGATCCATAAAAAATGATGTGTAGGTTGATTCCAATACCAATAGTATATATAGTTTTTCTAGGGATCTATACAGAAGGAAAAAAAATAATCGCTACAAAAATTAACTATCCCTATTTATTATATGATCTAGATATACTCGATGGTATTTTAATGAATGATATATTTCTATAATATTTATTTCCTTTAATATATTAAAAGGGAATCATAGGGGAACTACAACCCTAAAAATTTCAAATTATAAATAATTAAAAAATTTCAATCTAGAAACAATCTATTGGTAATGCGAAATATTCCTCAATATAACAAATACTAACATATTTCCTATGTCATGAACCTCTCTCCATCACAACCTAGATCTGTCCACATTCACATCATATTTTTCACATGGAGTGTGAATAATGTTAGAATATAGGTTTTTATTGACATATTTGACATGTGTAGGAATATCATGACCAATGATAGGAGACTCAAATGATCTATAGATAAAAAAAAGGAAAATTAATTATCGATTTGAATTCACATATCCAATGTTGGGTGTTATTAATTGTAATTTTTTTTAGTTACAAACAGTATAAAATTATATCATGGTTTCATGATGATATATAATGAAAATTATATGTTGATAAAATGATGTTACATTATGTGACAATGAAATCTATTTCTTATGATGATAAAATTCATTGAATTTTTCCCTATAATGTGAAATTAATCTACATGATAAATACACCATCATCACATCATGTCAAACCACCACGAATAATTCCTAACTGCCTAATTTTTAACCACCTATAAAGAATCATAGTTGAATGATTATAATCTACATAAAAAGTAAATCACAATGGAAGTAAGTAAAACCTAATGGAAAACTTATCCCAAATAGATTAAATTGAACATCACAAACTAGAATCTATCAACAATCATTTTCATAATAATAAATGATTCTAACCATGGTAATAAAATATTAGGTTTCTTTGATTATCATCAACATAATATACAAACATAAATCAACCTTTTTTATATTATTTCATTGATGATGTTTATCCATCAACTTTTGTTAAGAAAAGGATCACCTAGCACATTGGATTCCTTTTTTGACTATTCATGTATACCCCTGCCTCTTATAAAATATCCCGTAGATTTTATTCCAAATTTGAAATTCGATTTGGTAATGCATTATGATACAAATAGACTCTATAAAAAATACATAAAAATATGGAACCTAAGTGGGTTTTTCAATCATCCTATAAATTTATATATCATAACTTACTATTGATTCAAAATTCATGATCCAAGATTTACATAATTTACATCACATGTTCATAAGTGTATTTGAGTAATCTAATCCATTTTAATCATAAATATGTTATTGTGTGACACTCCCATGATACCAGGTTTTTCATGAACCAACCCAGTGTGGCATGATCTATGAATAACCCAATTCCATATCTAATATATCAGGGATGGATACTATTTTATATTAGTCATATAATGTACATTGGATTCATTATACAAATGTACCTTCATGAAAAAACACATCTCCAAGACAAATTTTTTTTTGAAATACTAAAAAACTATAAACATGTATAAATAAATCTAAAATCCCATCATCAGAGTATTATTACATTTACATGAAATCACGAGACCAAATAAAAACCACAAAATTAAACTAAAAACAAGTCCAACGTGCAATTTGTGAGTGGTATGTTTTTAATTAAATCGTTGGAATACACAAAGGTTTGTCTTGATCACTATGGTTTTATTTTTTCTTGTCCTTATTGGACTCTTTCAAAAGGTCGATCATCTATATAAAACAATACATATATTGGAAAATCCAATATAAGGGTGAGTAAAACAATAACAAGTAGAACAACCCAATGTCACTAAGAATATATCATCATGAATAATAGTTATCTAATCATATGTATATTTTAGCAACATATAAGTAAATGAAAATATAGATTTACACATATTACAAAAAAAATGTAAAGTATATTTTCAACTTTATTAACATCCTAGTATTCCATCTTGAAGGTTCTATATAACACTCATCCAGATGAAAACAATCCATAACTCAGATATCATTGATGGTGTCCATCTGAGATGTAATGCTCATAATGTTTTTAATAAGAATACAAAAAAAGGAAATAATATAATGATACAAAGATGGGGATCTAAACCATGTCCATGGGTATACAAACAACCAAATTTTTGTTAACTATATAAGTAGTGGATCAACACCGACATTGTGTTTCTCATGAAGATACCATGAAGCCCACCTAGGGAAATGATGATGATGATAGAGGATCTCACTACGAGACTAAAAAAATGATTCAAAAAACATAATATAGGACTAAATATCCACCAATGGGATTACAATATATTTTATAATGATGTGACCACATTCTAGACCATCATGTAACAGATCAAGGTAACATAACCTAATGAATCATTTTCAACATAAAGAGGACAAGGATTCCATGACATATTTGATAAAGTACAAAAAATATTCTATGATTACAAGGAATGTATATTAGAGAAAGGGTTAGACCCTTATAACATGGGGCCTACACATTTTATGATCAATTACATAGCATGTGGATGACCACACATAGTTTGTGGGGCTATATGGTTTCATAGGAATATACCTCATGGAGAAGTCGATCTACCCTATAATAGTTATATGGTGTTTATAATAGACCACATGTTGTGTAATTACACCATATATCCTAGGTATATACACCCTGTAGAATCCATGATTTCTATCTTGGGTCACATGATGTGTGCTATGAACCACACAACATTTGATTCTTAAATATGATTGTAAACCCTCCCCACTTCTCAAGTGTTCACGTACATTAGGTAGTCCTAGAAAACACTATGTGTGACCCATAAAAATACATAATATAATATTCCACCTTCAGTTATACATATATTACATCCACCTCTGGTTTCACCGGAAATATCACCCTCAGATAATTGATTTATTTCAGTTGAGCTTCATTATCATCACTAACCAAAGTCTGTACATTTAATTCACCTTTTATTCTATTGTCAACACGCCTTGTTATCATCGCATTCCCAAACAGAATGGATTGAGATCTTTGAACTGATCTCTATCTTATTTAATTAGTAATCACCATTATAACAAGCTATAAAAATTATAATTATTTATGTATCATTACTTTTATCCAATGAAAAAGTGAAAAATAATTGATTTTCTGATATTCATTGAACTATGGTTAAAAGGAGTTCCATGAAATGAACCTGAAAAAAATATGGAATAAAATGAAAAAAAGCATAAATGTACTTTCCAATCTATTCCCAAAGTACATGATGGCCTTGATTAATTTCAATTTTAACAATTAATGAAGAGATAATACAATATTCAATAGTAAAATCTCCAATGGAAGATAATAAATATCTCATACCATAATACACTTGATGAAAAAGTAAATTGATTTTTTTATTGACTCACATTCATCATAGAATACATTAAAAAGAGATAAATCAAATTATAAAAACATTCTACCGAGATATGGATTGATCACTAAGGAAAAATGAATCCATGTCATTATCTATGGTAAGATTCTTGAATTATATTGAAACTGATTATCAAAAATATCAAATTAATCCAATCAAATCAACCATGAAAAATCTCTAATAAAAGTGTTATAGGCATCCATGGTTAAAAATCCAACCCTATATATCCATCACAACCAAGTATTTATAGACATCACCGTGTAATTTAAAAAAAATTAGAAAAAATAAACTTATTTATTTTCTTAATTATCATTTTGATGCATTTTATAAAAACATCAGATTTTGACAAATATTAAGTCCAGCCTAGGTTCAAACTCAATCTATAAAATCACTGATGGGAATATATTATTCATCATAGTACTGTATTCAGAGTTATTCCACTGTTTCAGGAAAACTATGTGTCCATTATATTATTATATTTAATATATTTCAAAATTAAATTCTAATCCCACTGTACATTATATTATAAAATTTTCATAGTGCATATATATATAATAATAATAATCTAATATAATATCTAAAATTTAGAGTTATTAAAATCTCTCCATCACAGTGATTTATGTCTTATAAATTGAAAAAAAGTATAGACAGAGAAGTGTGGCACTATGAATTAATCTAGGAAATCATCACCCATGTACTCTATGTAATATTCTAAAGCATCAATTGAATATTGAATAAAGGTATCAATCATCCCTAGATGATTATATATTACTGATAAACCCATAATATCTTGGTTATTAGCCTTCACATTCTACAAATTATTTCATTGATAGAGAAATTCTGTAACACACCTCTTCTTTTATGGAAACCAAAACTAACACTGAAGGTCCTATTAATTCTTTTCCATAGCTAGATTTAGCACTATTTGTGAATTAATAAACACTATTAGAATATCATTTATCATAATAATTTATAATATATTCCTTTCTCTAAAAGGAAAAATATTTTCCTCACCAACACGAAATCCGTCTTGCAAAGTTACAATGCATATCTAAGTGCATAGGGTCTCATTATTGGTATACACAAGTTATACCTCCCAAACAAGCTATAAAATAGTAGGGATGACAACCATCGACAAAATTTAAGATAAACTATCTACATCTAGATCGGATAACTCTAATGAGGGGAGCTGTTTTAAAACCCATGTTATTATTTTTGAACATTTTCCCCTTATGAGAGAATGTTGTACTATGTTCCCCTTCCAAGGAATATAGATAATCTTGGAGTCAGACTCCTGGAACAAATATAAAAATAGCATCTCTCTCATGTTAATATGATTTTGCGAGAATATATATATGAGACTACTATGGTAAAAATATATTATAAATATCCCCCAATAAGGTAATTACATTAAATATTTAGGGAGAAGTCCAATGCATCTAACTTAATATTTTGGATCATGAAAGTCATCTATTTTGTTCACAATTGGGGTGAACCATATGTAATAAATTCATGCCTTTGAATTTGTAAAAAAACCAAGACCTACACCTATTGCATCATAGGAAAATTTGTACTCAACATCCTATTATGGTAATTTAAATATTTCAATATCGTTAATATATTATACAACACTTTGAAAGACCGATGGATCACATCTTCGAACAGAAAATGCTTCCCCTTTTTTGTTAAATATATGAAGGAATATTATATCCTAGAGAAGTAATGTAATAATCTCAAATATTGGATTCACATAATGAACATCCATACCACCATCAAGCTCATGGGTGTCTCCTGTGATAACATTTCCTAGACAATCAATGGGTCAACTCATACACAGTCAACTGAAATATAATTTCTTTTCATGTGGACCTTCTAGATACAAAACTAGCTATTTGAGAGCTTACAGCAAATTTGGTTCTCTCAGATATTTTCCAAGACCATCCTAAAGTGTTTCTAAATCACCTCCATATATGACGAGTTAACTGTGTTATCATCTATGTAGTCTAACAAAATCATTTCTAGGAAATGCTAAATAATCTAGTTCTTGAGTTAGATGAACACTATTGGGGATTTCTACAATTAAAAAATATTCACCATGGACTCATATTGATTGTAAAGACTTATTAATTTCATTTCATTATATCCCCAACCCATACTCGTAGGTAGTGAAAACAACATTTGAGTTCAATGTTCATGAACCAACATTTATATCTCATAATATCAAAGAAATCATCAATCATTAGATGTTAATTTTATAAATATCACTTTGTTTAGGAAATGACAATCCAAACACAAACTCATGATCTCTCCAAACATCTTATAGGACAACAATAGGGATATCTGGGGTGGAACATTATGTTTTTTTAAATCCATTCCTCTTAAAGTCCTTCAATTTTTTAATCATCTTGAGAATCTCTTACAGAACCATCAAAAATGCAAGATAAAATATTGTGACCCTAATGAGGTGTCGATAAATGTACATGTATATCTCTCACAAAATAGGTAAATCTATTATATCCTATGGAATAGCCTTCCCACAAACCTACAATACTATAGAAAACTAAAAACACAGAGACTCCACTAAATAAAGGGTTATTCTATCCAATTTGTGTGTAATCATGTATACCCAACTATGAAAAAACATCATCCCACTATTCCCATGTTTCCTTCAACCAAAAATATAAAACCTAATACCATCGTTGTGTATAATCTATAACCCACTTGTGAAACAAACTATTTAGGAATGAATTGTGGATAACAAGTCCATAAATAAGATTACGTTATAAGTCTAAAAACAAAAAATAATGAGACCCGAAAATAAAATCATTACTCAATAATTTAGGTAACCCCATCATAATATGTTTGTGATCACTGATTCACCTCCAATTGTGGTCTCCATTTGCATGGTTTGATACAAGGTAACCACCAGAATCAACAAATAATGAAGAAGAGAACATGAAATAATTATATAATTGTACCCAGGTATATTAATTCTTCGTATAATATAGAAAATACATATATCATACCATGTATCATCCATAAAGCCATCATTTCATATGACATTACCACATAAATATTCTATTGCCCCAATCCCCCAGCTCCATATTCCTGGTGTAATCCACCTAGGGGTGGAAGGGGTAACAAGTCATTACATCATCCATCTATATGTTATCTCCCGAACACTCTTCCATATAATCCATACTAAGGACTATACTTCTTCTACCTCAATGTCAGTTTAGGTGTCCCATCTACATACACCATATCATCCACCGATCGAGTAAGACATTTTCATGAATGTTGACCCCACTAATTAAAATATTTGAGTCGAGCCTCTCTAGAATTACTATATCCATAATCTAATCCATGATCTATAAACCCTCTATATTTGGATCACATACTAAAATATCATTACTTTCTAGTTCCCTATGTCCATCATATAATTCCTTACACTTATGCCTCATCACATAGGATCTCACTCATAAAATTAATAGTTTATATATGATTAGATATGAAAAACTCAACCAAAAAATCACATTCATGAACCCAACATATATGGGAATACAAATAGGATTCATTCTAGATGTGACTTCAAAACATATTCAAATATTTATGGACCTATCCCAATATAAATTATCACACATCATATCCATATTTTATTGATATTGTTTATTGATCGACGATTAATACTTTTCCAAATTTTTACATCCCTACTAGGAATGTAGATTCTCTTTGATGTATGCTAACCAAAACATAGAAGTAGAAAACTATAATATAAAAATTTACTCAATCTTGGACTATAAATTTTTTGACTTATCATTTGAATAAGTTACTAAGACCCACCACTATACTATAAATCCATGAAGTAGGATAACCTCCAAGTCCACCATCTTGGTTGTAGGTTTTCAAAAAATATGAAGGAAAAATTGAAACATATAAAGCTACTACAAAAATGGATGTGGGTTTATGTATCCTCAAAACATGAGAGGTTATTTCCATTGGAACTCATAAATCATGGTCAGCCTACGCTAATCATCCATTTGTAATACTAGTATAATATGAATAATAAATGGTGGTTCTAATACTAGTTCACCAAATGGGGGTAGAACCTTTTTAATAGTCCAATATTTCAATGCCCAGTTACATAGGGTAATATAATCATGATCCTAGTTATTGATCAAAGTAGAAAATTTTTTCAAGTAATCCAACAAAATATAATATACACTATGTTCAACGAGTATATAATGTTAGATAACTCAATTTGGTTATTTAAATCACAATGCATTACTATAATATGGACATAACAATGTTTTTATCTATGACCTATTCATATATGTACTAATTTGTTAAGGATTGAGTTACAGTCCTTGTGATTGAAATAATAGCTGACACACATACACTGGAGTCCATTCCTATGATCTGAAAAGAAAACATATTTCACCAAATCAATGAATCCCAAATCAATATCATATAATCCAATCCTAATATAAAACTTACTCCAATGATATCACTTTGGATGATCTGTCCCAATAGGGTCTGATCCGCAACTATCCCAACTCCCCTCTTATAGCATAGGGGATGTCGACCCTCGATGAGTATCCATATCTCACACATGTAATGCCTTATCAAAATTCAATAGTACCCAAAAAAATATCTAATCCCATTAATTAATGATATTTAATGCAACCAAAATTGATTATTTCATTCATCTCAAATTCCAAAATTTGTGTCTGAAAATAAGTACTCAAAATAAAAGGATAAAAAAATAACACAAAATGAAATAGATTTCTATGTTAACCTATGATGTGGGTCAGGTATAATGTCAATGTAACCATCATAATATAATATTTTTTTCCTATGTATCTAATATCTTCATGTTCTGGGTCCCTATAGGAATCTATCCAAAGTTCAAACCTATAGAATAAAACATGACTTGTGTGGTAAAATACCAAGCAGGGGTCAGTGAAAAATTACCCAGTGGAAAAAAATCATTAAGTACATAGTAGTAAGAATAAATATAATACAGTCAAATTTATATGTCAAAATCATATATAAAAATAACATAAAGATATAATAAGAATATAGACATAATCTCATGTAAGATTTCGACTACATTTCCAACCATGGATTCATGGTCAACTGATCCATATAACACTCATTGGGAGAACACACGCCCTGAGTTAGGTAACACTGATTTAATCCATATGATATTTTTTTCTCATTGGTAATCTCCATAATAATTATATACTACATGTATGAAGAGAATGATAGATAGATAGCGATGACACAGAAGGACTAAGAGTACCCCGACAACCCAATCTAGATTAACCCAGTATATATGGAATAATATCATGTGTATTTATTATAATGATGATACTATGAAACCCACCTACATAAATAATGATGATGCTAGGGGATTTTACTCAGGGCCTCACATATGGATTCTAACCACTAAATTTGAGACTAATGTTCCTTTTTGGATACCTTTATCTAATGAGTAAGACCCAATTTTATATTAAACCATCATTAAATAGATAAATGGATGATTCCCTAATGAAAATTTCCCAAAAATTATATTAAATGTTCTCAAATCCATCATTGTGATAGTATGTGATGTGTACTATGAGTACATGTTGTTTTCCATAGGGACCTAGTTATACCCATGGAACACAGCCAATGCACTTCTCCATGATTAATTACATTTTATGTGTCATATCACACATAGTGTGTTTGACCAAACATCTCATTGGATTATACATAATGTACACACTAAGCTTACTACTAGGGTTTAAATAGTGTGTGACATGGATGAATCTAGTAACATCCCTTTACTATTTGGGAATATACACCATATACATACCATACTTGCAAACTATGGTAACAAGAAATGTGATAGGGACCACAATTTTTGTGATCCTTATATTTGATTGTAACCCCTATATACAACTTAGTAGGTCCCATGAAAATTTATATAACAACCATGATACTTATTGAAAACTTATACATGATTTATTACATAATATTTCACATATTACCACCTATAATATTGAGTGGTCATCTATCTTTGGGGTTTGGGGAAATTACATGACAATATAATACTTAAAATACAACATTATTATTGATAATTTCTTTTACATGACAACAACATTATTTTATACATAACATATCACTGGATAACAAGAAGAAATTCACTAGAAAATGCTAATCTATAAATCCCAGTAATGGAGTAAAAATGGAATAACCTAAAAAATAAAATAAGTGTTTGGAAAAAGATATTCTAAATGATCATAAGATAACAACGAACATAATGACATGTTATAGCTAGAATATCATAATATGGAAACGTGCCACCAACAAACAACATTATATTAGTATGAACTAATGCTCATTACACATGGATTAGCATTAGTAAACCCTCATTATAGATGGATAAGAATTAATAAACCCTCATTTCACATTGAGTATCAAGATACTAAACAATAACCTATTCATTCTAGTGTTATCAGGGATCAAACTTCTTAATCATTTCAACCTCATGCTTAAGTGTGTCACAAAGGTCATATAACATGAATTCAATAAACATCAGTATTTATTATAGGATAAAATAATTTGAAATAAATAAATGTACGTATAATTCAATATGTATTTGGGAATAAAGGTGAATACCCTTGATAGATAAATGTGTATGGTATTCACTACATGTTGATTTTAGCATGGAAACTTGCAGCGCAATTTCTGTAGCATTACGATGTCAAATGGAAATTTCTAAAAAGGGTTGATGATAGAGAAGTGAGACTCTAATAATATATGTGGGTAGGTGTTATATAATACACCAAAATTTTTAATTGATAATAAAAGTGTATAACAACATAGAGAAAATTTGATAAAAATGAGACGAGAAGGAATGTAAGGATCCCTTACATGAGTGTGTGACATCAAAAGACTAAACAGAGGATTATCGAGAGCATGTGGTGAATTAGTATAATTATTGAGAGAGGAAGGAAGAGTAGGGACATTCTACAAGTATTTTTACTGAATAGAAATTAGGGCATTGGTGGGATTATATAGGATATAAGAGGTGAATTGTTTAATAGTTCACGAACATATGTTTTGGAGTCTATAACTTAAATATTACGAACCCCACACCTTACCATGGGTTTTCTCATGTTTTTCAAAAGTGGAATGTAAAAACAATTACAATGAAAATGGCTGAATATAATAAAATATCCCCCTTTGTTATGGTGTAGTGAGTCAAACTCTCAAGAAAATGAATATAAAATCATAAAATATATTATACATTTTAAACAATTCACTATGTCTTTATTAAATATGTAAATAAAGATAAAATCGAATTATCTTAATTTGGAAAAAATATAATACCTAGGATTCCTATTAAATTATTTTTGAAAACATTTTTGGGTCCTTAAGATGTCATAAATCACATATTATATTTATACAGAATTTAATTTTTACCCAAAAATTCTTCTATATTTGAAAATTACATATCATTCAGCATTGGATAATTTAAACATCTTGATTCAAAAAATAATATTAATTTTATCTAAATTATTTTTTATATTTGTGAATTTTCACTTTTACAATGAAAATTGACACTTACTGGAAATTCATTAGTTTTAACAAAAACGGTTTTCAATCCTTTATAAACATTAAATCTTAATTCATAAATTTTATACAATCATTTATTACTAATAAAAGGAATTTGACAATAATATTTTATTAATATATTAATTAATTCAAAAATTCATTAATTTCATAAAATATAATCTTTCTGTTTCATTCTATAAAAAAATATATCTCTTTTCAAACGTATTACCTAATCAATTACTTATATGGAACTTATATAATCATTATTTATAAGAAGTTTTTTATAATATTATTATAAAAAATTAGTTTAATATAATAATGTATATACTTCTCAAAAATACTATTTTTACATGATAAATAATTTTTTCAAATTCATCATTTTTAAGATTAAATATTATCATAAAGTAATCGATGCAATAAGAACATTATTTATAAAAAAGGATGAAACAAAAAGTCACTAATAACCTATTACATAAACCCTTACAACACTCGCATAAGGCCTAATGGTAAGGTCTATGATGGTGACAAACCATTGGGAAGGATTGGATAACATTTCCTAGGTGGCAATCCTTATAAATGTGATATTATCCCATAGTAGATTCCATTATTGCTTAACGTATTGAAGGTTGGAATGGGATTGGTAAAGAGCATAACCTATTGATGCTAACACCATTCCATGATCCGACAAATGAGATTCTTATGGCTTAATTCTATTGGATGTGTCCAACCTCTATTTTTTCTCTTTTGAAAGGATTTTTTTAACAACATTATATTTATATCATTAATTTGATCATTATTCAATGTCTATATTATCAATAGTAATGACTCTTAATGGTCATTTAAAATCAAAAAAATCATGTTATATATATATATATATCAGTAATAAAAAAGTATTTTTGTTCATAAAATATCATGGCGTTTCAACATTCCCCCTTAAGAAATGACATCCTAGATATTTCCTTTTCCCACTCTAAAACATATGGTAATAACTATACATTATCATGACCTCAAGTTACCATGTTTCTTATCAATGCTAGTTGTTTTACGATAACAACTTGATGAGGGGAATCATCTTATTTCATTGAAAATTTTCTCTAAGATATATGATGTTCACTAGATTATCCTCATAGAAGAGATCATTCTAAAATAGTACCACATCTTGATTTAGTGCATGTGATGGGTCATGTATGTATAACGTCAAGATTGATACATGAAATACATCATGTACTAGAGATTGGTTTGGTGGACAGCTACTCAATAGGGAACTACTCTGATGTGATCAAGGATCTCAGAACGAGCGATGTACCTTGAACTAAGATTTCCCTTCTTCCCAAATCTCATAACTCTCTTCCGTGGTGATTTACGGTGGAATAACATGTCTCCATCATCAAACTCTATGTATATTCAATGGTTTTCAGCATAGATCTTTTATCTACTCAAACTAGAAATTATGTTCTTCCAGATGGTCTTAACCTTCTCCATTATTTATTCAACCATTTCTCAGCATAATTGTTTTTTCTCCCCTAATTCATCCAAACATGTCAGTGTTATACACCTCTTCACATAATACGCTGCATATGGATCCATTTGGATTCTTGAGTCGAAACATTTATTATAAGATAAATCAATAGAGGAAGATGTTGATCGCATCTTTCTATTAAGTCCATTGAGAAGTCTCTCACCATGTCTTCAAGTGTTTTGATAGAATGATCAGATTATCGATTAGTTTGAGGATGATATACTGTAATGATGTTCAGATTATTATTTATATCATGTTGGATAATCTTCTAGAAAATAGAGATGACTCATTAATCTCGATCAAATATAATCAATGGTGGTACCCCATGAATCCTTACCACATGTCTTATGTATATTAGTTCTATTTGAACCAATGATAAATCCTCTCGAATTGCAATGAAGAGTGTTTCCTTTGTATGATGCCTCACAAGTAACCCAGATAGCATTGTTTCCTTTGGAAGTCTTTTGAAGACTACTGACAATGTCCATGGTGATGTTCTCCCATTTCATTGTTGGTGTGGGTAATGATCACATCATCCCTTTATACTTTTTTTTATCAACAATCACATGTTGACATACCAGGAACTTTTATAAATACATATTGATATCCTTGTTCATGTTATCCCACCAATATTTCTTTTAGATATCTCGATTCATCTTTGTGTTTCCTGGGTGAATGAAGAAATTTAGACAATGTGCATAATCAAAATAATTATTCTTTAACATCAGATTTGATAGAACACTTAGTCTTGACCCAAATCTCAATAAGTTTTCTTCATTAACCCTGAACTATGAGAATTTCACTTTTCTGATTGTTTCCACATTCATTATAACTCTAAAATCATCTTTTAGAGCATCCTTTATTCATTCCAAAAGAGATTATTGCAAAATAATTTTTTAAAGGATTGATTATGTTACAATTTTTATGATCCATATTTTCATCTTCATCAAATATAAGAATATTAGGACCTTTATAATTCTCATCAGTGATATAATTGTTGGGTCCATTCTATATAGAGAATCTGCCACCTTGTTCGATTTCCCAAGGTGGTATGGATTGAGCAGTTGTATTCTTTGATCAGATCTAACTATAATTTAAGGGGCATATTAAATATTTTCTTTGTGAATATATACATGAGGATTTTGTGATACATATATTTTTCACAGATCTCCCCAAATAGATAATTTCACCAAATTAGAAAATTTTATATAACTACAACCAATTCCAATTCATTTGATTGATAGTTCTGCTCGTGAACATTCAATTTTCATGATGTATTGGAAATAACTTTTTCATTTTTCATCAACTCATATCCTAGTCCCTTCAATTAAAAATCACTAAATACCACGAAATGTAATCCAATTGTTTTTTGTGTGAGCATGGGTGCACTGATTATAATACTTTTAATCTCCTTGAATATATCTTCCCAAGAATCATTCCATGAATACTTGACTCCCATCCAAGTTATCATGGTAAGTTGGTTTGACAATCATGAATCATTCTCACAAATTGGAGATAATGACGAGCTATCCCTTGGAAAATATGGATATCTATCATCAAAATTGGATTTTTCTATTTCTTAATTGTATTTTTCTTGGAAGGATCAAAAAATATTTCATTTCATGTTATGATATGACCCAAGAATGAGACTTCCTTTGAAAATAACTCATAGTTGTTGTTTATTTTATAGATCATCACCTTTCTAACGGTCTTTATTATTGTTCTTAGATGATCATCATGCCCCACTTGGTTATGGAGTATATTAGAATATAGTCTATAATGAGTACCCCACATTTTTCAAGGTAATCTCTATAGACTCTATTAATTAATTTAAAAAATATTTATGGAGCAGTAGGGAGTATTAAAGTAATTAATATGAATTCATAGTGCTCGTACATTGTATTACAAGTTTTTTTAGGGATACCCTTCTTTTTAACCCTTACATGTTAATATCCTGAACGTAGATCCGACGAAGAGAAGTAATGTGCTCCACATAGAATATAAAAAATCATCAATTCAATGAAAATGATACTTCTTATTTATTGTGATTTTGTATAGCACATGATAATAAATGAAAGGGAACATTTACCCGTCCTTATTTCATACAAAGATATCTGGTGCACCCCATGAAGAATCACATGGATGTATAACTCTTTATCCACGCTCTCCTATTGTCATTTCTTTAGTTCCTTAATATCCACAATATTAATTTTATATGGATTCCTAAAGATATTAAACAACCTAGGAATAATATCAATCTATAATTCCACATCTCTTCTAAGATTAAGAACTTGAGATTTAATGGGAAATAGGTCAGTGAATTCCCTCACAATTTCCATGTCTTTGTGGATGGTTCCTTCTTTAGACTCAATCATAATTTAATATATGCATGCTATTAGCACAGTAATATCCATTTTTGAGATGATGGTTCTAAATAATATTCATATTCCACCATTCACATGTATATAATCAAGGGTCGATCCAACATATAGAGATTGATTTCCGACTCACGATAATATTTTTTGCCTTCATATAGGTAAAGTCAATCCATGCCTTCAATTACATATAATTCAACTAGAGGGAGTATTATATAGTTCTCTATGAAGATTAATCCATATATTGTGAGAGGGTATGATTTATATTCATGGGATACAATAATTATCCCCATAATTAGTTATCATCGAAATCTCTAATTTCATGATTTGTGGTGGTATTTGGATTGTTCTAATAAACATTTACGATATAAAAGATTGCATATAACTATGCATTATAAAACAACCATTCACTAATTGATTATGGATATAATTTATCAAATATATTCATAGAGACAATTTCTTTTGAACATTTGAACTCCTAAGGGAGAATACAATGAAAAAAGGGATAACATGTAAATTACATTTATTTACATTAATTATAAATTTATTGGATTTGATCTAAGATATCCATGATTTATTTCGTAACATGAATTCTGGTGTGATTATTTATTCCCTTAATAATAGTTTGTAATATGAATATGAATATACTGAATCATATCCCCTGGTAGTGTCGAACCCAGAATGTAGTAAGGGTTATTTTCATGCACAAGTTCCCGTTTGAGTCTAGATCAAGGAAGTGTATTCTGGTTTTAACCCTAGATTAATGTATCATTTATCCACCTCTATTTTTTTATACCCATATAGGGATGTATGATATTCGAAACCAACTTACTCTTTACTCAATAAAATTTATTATTGTTTTTCTTATAATTAGTATTATCTCAAATGAATTCTTGAGATTTTTATAACCCTATTCCGAAAAACAACTAAACTTGTCATCTGATACCAACTATAAAAATTTTACTCTTTAAAAAACACATAAACATGATTTATTAAATAATATTACAAATAATAAAACCCATTAGGTTGGTAGTTCTACTTTCATTGGGGCCTAAGAACATTACATGACATCTTAAGACATAAAATACAACATCTTTATCTTAAAATTAATTTACATGTGCAAAATATTGATTTATACATAGCATTGGATGGAATAAGAAGAGGACATAGATACGAAAAGGGTGAGCTATAAAGCCCAGTGATGAAGTCAAAAATTTATAACATGAAGAATAAAATACATGATAGACAATAGATATATCTATTGAGAATAAGAGAAATATGACAAATAATTCATCATATTGTATTATTATCATAACATAGAATTGTGTAAAAAACATACAATGTGATATTATCATGATCCAAGGTTAACTGTACATGTATTAGTAAGAGTTAACCTCCATTTCACATGAATTATTATTATTAAACCCCCGTTTCACATGGCTTATCATGCTGCATAACATTAAGCAATGCATTGCACTCATATTAGTATGCACCCTTCATAATAATTTTAATCTTTTTCTTAAGTGTGCCTTATATATCATACAACATGGATTCATTCAACATCATATTTTATTAAAAGATCAATGAATGTGGAATAAATTCTGGTATGTACCATTAAAATAGTATATATTCCTAAATGTGAATACACTTGATTGATAAATGGGCATGGTATTCCCTATATGATGATTTTTTCAGGGAAAATTGTGGTGCAATTTCAAGATCATAACAATATCAAATGGATATTATGAAATAGAGTTGATGAGAGATAAAGTGGTATATTATAATTTATACATGAAATAGATATTAGGGAGATCATTTATCATTATATCCTAAAATTTGAAATGGAAATTAGAAACTTATTATAGAATACATACTTGAATGGAAATAAGAAGAGAGAAATCCATTATGGAATTTCATCATGGTAACAGGTGTACACAGTAGGAATTAATGAGAGATAATGGTGTCTATAATGATTCCAAAATAAGTTGGAATGAATATGGAGTTGAAAAATCATAGCCACCACATTTTAAATTGAAAATAAAATGGTATAACCATATAAAAATCATTGACAAAAAATGAGGATATAAGGAATATAAGGATCCCTTACATGAGTGTGTGACTTCAAGAGGTTGAAGATGGGATTATTAGAGCTTCGGTACCTCAGAGGGATTATATAGAGGGTATGTCAGAGTAGTAATGTGATCCAAGTATTATTAGTGAAGAGATGTTGGAGCTTTGGAGGGATTATAAAAGAAAATGAGGGGGTAATTCTTTAATATTTAAGAAACATAGGTTCTTTGAATCTAGATAATTAAATATTCAAAATAAAAAACCTTCACATTGATTTTACCCATGGTTTTTTCCAATGTGGAGTGGAAACCAATGTTTTATATAGAAGACTGCCAAAAATATTAAAATAAATATTTTTACCTATGTGGAGGTGCGTCACAATCTCAATGAAATGAATTTAAAATCATAATGTATTTATATATTTTACTGGATTAAATAAAGCATTATAGAATAAGTAATAAACCAAAAATAAATTTACTTTATTTTTAAAACATATATTGATCCATTAATACTCATTATAGTATTTATAATATCATTTTTAGATCATTATGGTGTCATTATACAAAAATTTTATTTATAGAGTATTTACTTTTTACCTAAACATTTGACTATCTCAGAAAATTATGAACAATTCACCATTGGATAATTTTGACAACATGATTCTAAAAATATTATTATTTTTAACAATATAAATTTATAAATAAATGAATTTTTACTTTTAAAATTAAAATACATTTATTGAAAATTCACTATTATGATAAAAATAGTTTTCAAACCTTAATAAAAATTTCATTTGACTTTATAAAAATTATATACTCATTAATTATTCATAAAATAAATTGTTAAAAATAAATTGTTAAAATATTAATTATTTCAAAAATTCATTAATTATTTAAAATATACAATTCAGGTTTTATCGTATAAAAATTATAATTCTTGTTGAATTGATTAACAAGTCATTTATAGATATGGATCTGATATAATCATCAATTATAAAAAAAATATAATATTATTAGTAAATAACATAGTTTAATATAATAATGTATATATCTCTCAAAAGTATAATTTTTACCTAAAGAATCTTATTATCAAATTCAATAGTTTAAAGAATGACTATTCTCATGAACAGATGGATAGAATAAGACTTCTATTTATAAAAAGGAATTACACAAGAAGTTACCAATAACATATTACATTACAACTTATAACACTCACATAAAACCCATTGGTTAGGTGTGTGAAAGTGAATTACTCTTGGGGAGGTTTTGATAGCATCACCTGGATGGTAATCTCTATTAACATGAAATTATCCCTTAGGTAATTCTATTAAATCATAACATGTTGAAGCATGAATTGGTCTTGGACGATAGAAAATCCCTATGCTACTATCTTATTTCTGATGTCCATCAAATGTGTATTATATGAACCAAGTCTAATGGGTGAAGAAATCCTCTCCTTTGTCTGTGTGAAAAGGATTTTTTTAAATCATTTTATTTATATCATTCATTTGATCATAGTTCAATGAATATATTATCAACTGTAACAATACATAATGCTAATTTAATCTAAAAATAAAAAATATAAAAATTTCTTGTGTCTTAAATATCTCTATGTAATTAAAAGAAAGAGTATTTTTTTCATAAAATATCAAGTCGTTATATTTTCAAACAAATATTATATGTTGTGTAACCAAGAAAATTCTTGAATTATCATATCATCTTATATATATGACTATTAAAATGTTATCTATAGTTTCCCCCTCAACTCCATCTTGATCCCAAAAATATTCTAGATTATTTTTACCATCACTGATCACCAAATCTAGTTATCTGATTCAAATTGGAATCATTTTTCAATATGCCTCATCAAAATCACATTCCCCAAAAAAAATAACATGTATCCTGAGACCTATATGGATCCAATGTTGTTAGTGATAACTTTTACTATAGTATATAGATGATCCCACACATTTTGTATCAGCATGTTGCGTGAAACAATGAGATAACAATAATTCATTTCGACATATTCATTAAATCATGATGCAAATATTTTTTTTCATGATGTACACATGTAGAACAGGGGAATAAATTTCCAAAACAAAAAGCGAGAGGATTTGAACTTAATATATATTAATGTGTTCCATGATTCATTTACATTTGACTATATAAACAAGAGATAGTAATATAATCAATAATGTAATCCCTAATCATATATAATATATATCCCATACCATAATATGATTGTTCTATGAACCAATTTTTTATTGATTAGTGAAGTGCACTGTGTTGCATTTGTTGGCAATGAGGCATGATGTTGTCATGGAATGGATGGATGTCAAGGAATGTCAAGATGTGAATGACAAAGGATGTGATGGTGATGAAGGATAATGGCCATCGTACTTAGAGACATGTGACATAGGATATTCACTAAGTGACATAGGATGTTGTGGTTGAAATATTCTCTATGTATATCAGACGATTGTAGAGCTGTTCTTAATGTTTCAATACTTGTATCAAGATGATACTAAGTTACACCACTTGAAGAATGGATGATGATGGAGCATCATCATTAAATCAGACGATTGTTGAGCTGTTCTAAAAGTTCAAAGAACTTGTATCAAGTGGATACAATGTTACAACAATGTTAGAAGACCATGCATTGCATTGAAAATGCATGAGGAGTTGAAGATGATCCATCCATAATCTCTAAGTGGATGAAGTGGATTAATGAAGTCCATGCATTATGACTTAGTGCATGTGAACATGAAGAAGATCCAACATGATCTCTGATTAGGTCAATGAAGTTTATTGAATAATTTATGTGATTCAAGAGTTCGGTTGAAGAAGAAGAGTTGATGATGAACCTTCAAGAATTTCCCTCCTATGTAATGAATATATGTTGAGGAGATTGGAAGAATTCTAATGAAGAAGAAGAAATAAAGAAGAGTAAATGAAGAGGAAGATGGCTTGAAGTGGCATTTGGCATTTCACATTATGTATGTGGTTAATTTGTTTTTATACAAAGTACTCTCTATCCTTTGCCAAAAAATATGGCCAGTCAAGGCACCTTGAGGGTTCAACCCCAAGGCATGGGCGCTAAGGCACCACGCCCATGGGGGAACCCGTGGGGCGAGCCAGGGCAGCAGGGTGCACCCAAGACACCGCATGGGCGCCTGGGGCACGCCCGAAGGAGCGCGGCAGGGGCGCAGGAGCGCGCCCGGAGTGCATGGTGGGCGCTAGGAGCGCGCCCGCAGTGAGAAGAGGTGGGCGCAGAGCGCGCCCGCAGAAGAACTTGGTGCGGGGCGACACCGAGAGGGGAGGAGATTCAACTGGCCGTTTATGGGAGTGGAACTTTGATAAACCGAGAGAATTCCGCGGCCCGTTTCGATGTGGGACAAAGATTTTTGCTGCGGATTGAATCTGAGCCGCACGATTGATCGCGCGTGCGATCCGAGCCGCTCATCTCACCTGCAGCGCGCCGCGATCTAATCCGGCCATCCGATGTATTTCAAACTCTTGATCCGACGGCTGCCGCATCATCCTCTTCCTCAAGCTCAGCCGAGGCACCCCTGACATCCCCGCAGAACCAGGCGCCACCCGAGCATGGTTTTTGAGTTCCCGGCCACCTCCGAACAAACCGAGACCTCCATTGTGATCGTTAGGCCATAACGAACTCATACATGCATTAAAATGTTCCATGCATGCATCGAGAAAGAATTCGAAGATCGGCCGAAGCAACCGAAGGTGCGAGGCCATGTTGATTGATGCTTTGCATGGATGAAGGCCATGCGTGCGTTTTCATGCACACGTTCCGCGACGCATTCATTTGTAGAAGGCCGAAGAAGAGGGAACCCGCGTGAAACAAGAGAGAAAGTTCAAGATTTTCAAAATCTTGAAAACCCGATAAATTCGGGGATTCAAAGATATAACTCCGCGGATGTAAAGCACCGCCTCTGCCTATAAAAATGAGGCCGAGCCAGTGAGGCTTGCTTGCTGAATATTTGTGGAGTCCTGTGAGAAGCACTCTCTGCCTCACGAAGAAAGAAGCCCCGCGCACACTTGCGCGGCTGAAGTCCCGGTGCCACCCGAGGCCCGAAGGAGTTCCCTGTGCGCATCACTTGCACGACAGGAAGAGCTCTCCCTGCCCGCATACTTGCGCGGCAGGAGAAGCTTGCGCACCCAAGGTGCTCTTGCACTCTTGAGGCTTGCACAACCCGAGCCGCATCTTTTGTGCACTCAAGGTTGGTTGAGGCTTGCGCGGCCCTTGCGGCTTGGTACCTTGTGCGGCTGTTGGAGAAGGATTTGGCCGCGGCTCAAGCATACCCTTGCACGCCACCTTGCCCCATTGAGAAAATATGTGTGCAAACAAAACAAGAAGTGGGCCGAACCTAGGTGTGTGCACTAAGAAGTGTGTATACACTTAGAAGAAGAAAAGGGAGGACATCCACACTAAAGTATAACACACATTCAACTGTGTAAGCAAATTGAATATAGTCTGTGACGATTTTGGAGAAGGTGTGTGATTAAAATTGACTACACCCTTAGTGGGTTTATTGCACCAAGAGAAGGGGAGTGCATGCTTGCATGTATGCACATGCACACGTGAACAAAGACAAATCTGGTTGTGTGCATCTGAGTTGACCAAGACCGGAAGTTCTTGAAGAGAATTGAGAAGGCCATGCAGTCAGTGCATGAGGAACCAGAGATTCCATGCACTCAGTGCATGAAGTTGATGTGAAGTGAAACTGAAGCCAGACTGAAGTTAAAGACATCACCTGCCTGAGTTTTCAGTAGATTGAGAAGACCCTGATCAACAGAAGTGATCAGAAGCTATGAGCAAGACCAGCAGACCTTATCAGAGGCTGTTGAAGATTCTTGAAGAGAGAAGCCAGGTCATCCTGAGAAGAAGAAGATAAAGCATGAGCAAGACGAGAAGACCTGATCATCACAAGTGATCAGAGGTACAGAGCAAGGCCAGCAGTCTTTATCCCAGACTGCTGAAGATACTTGAAGAAGCTTAAAGTGAAGAAGAGCTACTCGTGTGACTCGAGGAGCCAAGAGAAGACCCTTTGGGACTCAGGGAGAAGAAGTCTTCAGTGGGATTCTGGAGCAGGCCAGTGGGACTCTGGTAACACTGTGGGACGCAGTATAAAGACCCTCCTGTGGGACTCAGGAGAGATACAGTGGGACTCTGTATCGACCATTGTAATACTAACCGATTATAATGGAGAAACCATGTTGGGGCGTATAACCAACATGGCAAGGACGTAGGCCTTTGGTGCCGAACCTTGTAAATCCTTGTGTCCAGTGCCTTTACATTTACTGCATCATTCGTGGAAAGGTGAGAGATACAAGAAGAGTGGATCGAGGCTTTAACCAGCCATAGAGGTTTAATTGATAAATAATCAATTTGTAAAAAAGTTTTAAGGGATAACTGATTCACCCCTCCCCCTCTCAGTGATTCACACTGATCTGGGCACTTCAATTGGTATTAGAGGGAAGGTTACCTCTAAAAGATCCAAGGGAGTCTATATGGAGTGCAGATTTGAGGAAATGAAAGAACAGCCTCAAATGGAGATATCTGCCAAGACTCAGAAAAATAGAATGAAGAAACAGGCCAAGAAGATGGAGAAAGCCTGTCCTAGCTGTGATGAAGTTGGAACAATGAAATATCTTCAAAATGCAATCGAATATCTTCAGAAGATAGTCCCCAAGGAAGTGGAAATGTGTATAGCTACAGGAATCCTTGATCTTCAAGAAGAAAAATCACAGTTAGAAGAAGAAGCCAATGCAATGGAAGATCAATTGGCTAAAAGGGTTGGCATAACCAACACTCTCAGAAAGCTAGTGAAGGCTAAAGATGAAACTGTTTCTCTTTGCAATGAAAGATATGAAGACACTGCTGAAGAATTGCAAAGAAGCCTTTCTGAGAAAGAATTCTTTAAAGTAATAATCAATGATGTTTACCATGCACTGGAGATGAGGCATAGAGTATCAATGGTTGTTAAAGATGCTCAACGTGAAGACAAAGTCAAAATGGTGAAGGAGCTTGACAACTCATTGCATGAAATAAAGAAGGTGCATGATGACCAGATGGAACAGCTGAAACAGAATTGGGAAGGTAGGCTAAGATTGGTTGAGGATGAGAAGAACTCCCTCAACATGAAATGCTTTGAACTGGAGGTGATATTGAAAAATCTGCAATCACCCAAAGCTGAAGCCTCCCAGTCAGCTGAAAGAAGAAATGTTGCTACTCAAGTGAGCTTTGAGAAGGATGATTCTAAGATAAAGACATCCTCTAATAAAAGGGAAACATATTCTAAAAATAAGGTACCATCCATACCATCTTGTACTCATGCTTCTAAAAGTGTTTCTACTAAAAGTGCAGGATGGAAGAATAAATCCAAACAAGTATGGATGAAGACAGTGAAGAAAGAATGCTCTCCTGAAACAACACAGCAAGTCATGAAAAGTACTCAACAATCAAAAGGACTGAAGAGGTCAAGATTTGTGGGTCAATGTTGGTGTTGTAACAAGTATGGGCATTGTGCAAAGGATTGTTGGTACAATCCACTGAATGCCAAAGCACAGAGGAAGCCCATGCCTAGGGGGAGCAAGCCAGAAGAAAAGAAGCAGCATCCACAGGTCCAGAGACATCTGTTTACTGAAAATAGATTTGGATTACTTGACAACATCTGGGATGATTGCAAAAGTGGTCAAAAAGATACATGTCAATCTCCAACTGTATCCAGAGCTAAAAAGAAGAAAATATCACAGAACCAGGCTCAGAAAGAATCCTTGGGAAGAAAGCATAAGAAAGTGGAAGATGATCCCAAGAAGATTATGAAAAAGGAAAAGAAGTCCTTGGAGTCTAAATCCCAGAAGGGTGATGCATCCAGAAGGACCACCAAGAATACATGCTTCTACTGTGGAAAGAAAGGACACACCATGTATCTTTGTGAACAAGCCATGGAATTAAATAGAAGCTGACTGGACTCAAACAGACAATCAATCCAGAAGAAGCAGAAGGGATTGGTTGAAAATAAGTTGCCTAAGAAAGGTAGCTTAACAGCATCAAAAGAACCATGTGGAACTTCCAGAACTGAGGCCACACTTCCAAGTGACTTACTTGTCATATGGCCAAATCAGTTGCAACTTGCCAAAGATCTGCAGAGAGCTGAAGATGAAGTTCTGGCAATTGCTAAGGCAAAAGGGAAGAAGAAGATTTCACATGAAGATGTGTTGAGATCCACACCAGCAAAAACATCATTGAAGATCAAATGTGCAAGTGTGAAGAATGGTGAAAATGGGACATCTCGGTTGAGAGAATCTTCTCAACCTTGTTGTTCACATTGATGAACCAAGGAGGTTACATCTTATTCCCTTATACTTTTGGTATTTACATGTGCTAACATTGCAGGGAATTGAAGATGATGATCATTCTCATCTGGAGAGTGGTTTGGACAGAATGGAGTGCACCCCTTGAGGGGGAGCCAATCAGAAGAAGATGGGATTCTAAGATTTAATACCATCTTGAGAAAAGTGAAGGTATTCCAATCATACTTTCATCCCTTGTTTCTTAATTGTATTCATCATGACAATTAATGGGGAGTATTGATTGAAGACAAATGGTTGAAAGGGGGAGCTTTATCTTTGCACTTGAACTTTCTAATGTGTTTGGTGAAGTATGTGCATGATTTAGCAATTCATTGATATATCTGAAAAATTTCAAACCCCTGAAGCATGATCTCACATGTGTAGAGAATTATGGACAGCTTTGAATTCCTTGGTCATATCACTCTTGTTTTCTACACCGGGTTAGCCCAAGTAGACTTAGAGCTGATTTACTAAAGGTTATTTGCTAAAGAGAACATGTGACATCATCCCTCTCTCAGTGTTTTTCAAGAAAATGCTTTTATAAGGGAGGAAGAGATTTTTGAAATAGAACCACACCACACCTTTGCATTTGATTGCCAATAAGGGGGAGAAATATTGGCACACATATTGACCCATTCATATGTGCTCTAGTGTATTGCCAACAAATACAAAGGGGGAGATTGAAGTGCACTGTGTTGCATTTGTTGGCAATGAGGCATGATGTTGTCATGGAATGGATGGATGTCAAGGAATGTCAAGATGTGAATGAAAAATGATGTGATGGTGATGAAGGATAATGGCCATGGTACTTAGAGACATGTCACTTAGGAGATTCACTAAGTGACATAGGATATTGTGGTTGAAACATTCTCTATGTATATCAGACGATTGTAGAGCTGTTCTTAATGTTTCAATACTTGTATCAAGATGATACTAAGTTACACCACTTGAAGAATGTATGATGATGGAGCATCATCATTAAATCAGACGATTGTTGAGCTGTTCTAAAAGTTCAAAGAACTTGTATCAAGTGGATACAATGTTACAACAATGATAGAAGACCATGCATTGCATTGACAATGCATGAGGAGTTGAAGATGATCCATCCACAATCTCTAAGTGGATGAAGTGGATTAATGAAGTCCATGCATTATCACTTAGTGCATGTGAACAAGAAGAAGATCCAACATGATCTCTGATTAGGTCAATGAAGTTTATTGAAGAATTTATGTGATTCAAGAGTTCGGTTGAAGAAGAAGAGTTGATGATGAACCTTCAAGAATTTCCCTCCTATGTAATGAATATATGTTGAGGAGATTGGAAGAATTCTAATGAAGAAGAAGAAATAAATAAGAGTAAATGAAGAGGAAGATGGCTTGAAGTGGCATTTGGCATTTCACATTATGTATGTGGTTACTTTGTTTTTATACAAAGTACTCTCTATCCTTTGCCAAAAAATATGGCCAGCCAAGGCACCTTGAGGGTTCAACCCCAAGGCATGGGCGCTAAGGCACCACGCCCATGGGGGAACCCGTGGGGCAAGCCAGGGCGGCAGGGCGCACCCAAGACACCGCATGGGCGCCTGGGGCACGCCCGAAGGAGCGCGGCAGGGGCGCAGGAGCGCACTCGGAGTGCATGGTGGGCGCTAGGAGCGCGCCCGCAGGGTGCAGAGGTGGGCGCAGAGCGCGCCCGCAGAAGAACTCGGTGCGGGGCGGCACCGAGAGGGGAGGAGATTCAACTGGCTGTTTATGGGAGTGGAACTTTGATAAACCGAGAGAATTCTGCGGCCCGTTTCGATGTGGGACAAAGATTTTTGCCGCGGATTGAATCTGAGCCGCACGATTGATCGCGCGTGCGATCCGAGCCGCTCATCTCATCTGCAGCGCGCCGCGATCTAATCTGGCCGTCCGATGTATTTCAAACTCTTGATCCGACGGCTGCCGCATTATCCTCTTCCTCAAGCTCAGCCGAGGCACCCCTGACATCCCCGCAGAACCAGGCGCCACCCGAGCATGGTTTTTGAGTTCCCGGCCACCTCTGAACAAACCGAGACCTCAATTGTGATCGTTAGGCCATAACGAACTCATACATGCATTAAAATGTTCCATGCATGCATCGAGAAAGAATTCGAAGATCGGCCGAAGCAACCGAAGGTGCGAGGCCATGTTGATTGATGCTTTGCATGGATGAAGGCCATGCGTGCGTTTTCATGCACACGTTCCGCGACGCATTCATTTGTAGAAGGCCGAAGAAGAGGGAACCCGCGTGAAACAAGAGAGAAAGTTCAAGATTTTCAAAATCTTGAAAACCCGATAAATTCGGGGATTCAAAGATATAACTCCGCGGATGTAAAGAACCGCCTCTGCCTATAAAAATGAGGCCGAGCCCGTGAGGCTTGCTTGCTGAATATTTGTGGAGTCCTGTGAGAAGCACTCTCTGCCTCACGAAGAAAGAAGCCCCGCGCACACTTGCGCGGCTGAAGTCCCGGTGCCACCCGAGGCCCGAAGGAGTTCCCTGTGCGCATCACTTGCACGACAGGAAGAGCTCTCCCTGCCCGCATACTTGCGCGGCAGGAGAAGCTTGCGCACCCAAGGTGCTCTTGCACTCTTGAGGCTTGCACAACCCGAGCCGCATCTTTTGTGCGCTCAAGGTTGGTTGAGGCTTGCGCGGCCCTTGCGGCTTGGTACCTTGTGCGGCTGTTGGAGAAGGATTTGGCCGCGGCTCAAGCATACCCTTGCACGCCACCTTGCCCCATTGAGAAAATATGTGTGCAAACAAAACAAGAAGTGGGCCGAACCTAGGTGTGTGCACTAAGAATTGTGTATACACTTAGAAGAAGAAAAGGGAGGACATCCACACTAAAGTATAACACACATTCAACTGTGTAAGCAAATTGAATATAGTCTGTGACGATTGTGGAGAAGGTGTGTGATTAAAATTGACTACACCCTTAGTGGGTTTATTGCACCAAGAGAAGGGGAGTGCATTCTTGCATGTATGCACATGCAAACGTGAACAAAGACAAATCTAGTTGTGTGCATCTGAGTTGACCAAGACCGGAAGTTCTTGAAGAGAATTGAGAAGGCCATGCAGTCAGTGCATGAGGAACCAGAGATTCCATGCACTCAGTGCATGAAGTTGATGTGAAGTGAAACTGAAGCCAGACTGAAGTTAAAGACATCAGCTGCCTGAGTTTTCAGTAGATTGAGAAGACCCTGATCAACAGAAGTGATCAGAAGCTGTGAGCAAGACCAGCAGACCTTATCAGAGGTTGTTGAAGATTCTTGAAGAGAGAAGCCAGGTCATCCTGAGAAGAAGGAGATAAAGCCTGAGCAAGATGAGAAGACCTGATCATCACAAGTGATCAGAGGTACAGATCAAGGCCAGCAGTCTTTATCCCAGACTGCTGAAGATACTTGAAGAAGCTTAAAGTGAAGAAGAGCTACTCGTGTGACTCGAGGAGCCAAGAGAAGACCCTTTGGGACTCAGGGAGAAGAAGTCTTCAGTGGGATTCTGGAGCAGGCCAGTGGGACTCTGGTAACACTGTGGGACGCAGTATAAAGACCCTCCTGTGGGACTCAGGAGAGATACAGTGGGACTCTGTATCGACCATTGTAATACTAACCGATTATAATGGAGAAACCATGTTGGGGCATATAACCAACATGGCAAGGACGTAGGCCTTTGGTGACGAACCTTGTAAATCCTTGTGTCCAGTGCCTTTACATTTACTGCATCATTCGTGGAATGGTGAGAGATACAAGAAGAGTGGATCGAGGCTTTAACCAGCCATAGAGGTTTAATTGATAAATAATCAATTTGTAAAAAAGTTTTAAGGGATAACTGATTCACCCCTCCCCCTCTCAGTGATTCACACTGATCTGGGCACTTCAATTGGTATCAGATGGAAGGTTACCTCTAAAAGATCCAAGGGAGTCTATATGGAGTGCAGATTTGAGGAAATGAAAGAACAGCCTCAAATGGAGATATCTGCCAAGACTCAGAAAAATAGAATGAAGAAACAGGCCAAGAAGATGGAGAAAGCCTGTCCTAGCTGTGATGAAGTTGGAACAATGAAATATCTTCAAAATGCAATCGAATATCTTCAGAAGACAGTCCCCAAGGAAGTGGAAATGTGTATAGCTACAGGCATCCTTGATCTTCAAGAAGAAAAATCACAGTTAAAAGAAGAAGCCAATGCAATGGAAGATCAATTGGCTAAAAGGGTTGGCATAACCAACACTCTCAGAAAGCTAGTGAAGGCTAAAGATGAAACTGTTTCTCTTTGCAATGAAAGATATGAAGACACTGCTGAAGAATTGCAAAGAAGCCTTTCTGAGAAAGAATTCTTTAAAGTAATAATCAATTATGTTTACCATGCACTGGAGATGAGGCATAGAGTATCAATGGTTGTTAAAGATGCTCAACGTGAAGACAAAGTCAAAATGGTGAAGGAGCTTGACAACTCATTGCATGAAATAAAGAAGGTGCATGATGACCAGATGGAACAGCTGAAACAGAATTGGGAAGGTAGGCTAAGATTGGTTGAGGATGAGAATAACTCCCTCAACATGAAATGCTTTGAACTGGAGGTGATATTGAAAAATCTGCAATCACCCAAAGCTGAAGCCTCCCAGTCAGCTGAAAGAAGAAATGTTGCTACTCAAGTGAGCTTTGAGAAGGATGATTCTAAGATAAAGACATCCTATAATAAAAGGGAAACATATTCTAAAAATAAGGTACCATCCATACCATCTTGTACTCATGCTTCTAAAAGTGTTTCTACTAAAAGTGCAGGATGGAAGAATAAATCCAAACAAGTATGGATGAAGACAGTGAAGAAAGAATGCTCTCCTGAAACAACACAGCAAGTCATGAAAAGTACTCAACAATCAAAAGGACTGAAGAGGTCAAGATTTGTGGGTCAATGTTGGTGTTGTAACAAGTATGGGCATCGTGCAAAGGATTGTTGGTACAATCTACTGAATGCCAAAGCACAGAGGAAGCCCATGCCTAGGGGGAGCAAGCCAGAAGAAAAGAAGCAGCATCCACAGGTCCAGAGACATCTGTTTACTGAAAATAGATTTGGATTACTTGACAACATCTGGGATGATTGCAAAAGTGGTCAAAAAGATACATGTCAATCTCCAACTGTATCCAGAGCTAAAAAGAAGAAAATATCACAGAACCAGGCTCAGAAAGAATCCTTGGGAAGCAAGCATAAGAAAGTGGAAGATGCTCCCAAGAAGATTATGAAAAAGGAAAAGAAGTCCTTGGAGTCTAAATCCCAGAATGGTGATGCATCCAGAAGGACCACCAAGAATACATGCTTCTACTGTGGAAAGAAAGGACACACCATGGATCTTTGTGAACAAGCCATGGAATTAAATAGAAGCTGACTGGACTCAAACAGACAATCAATCCAGAAGAAGCAGAAGGGATTGGTTGAAAATAAGTTTCCTAAGAAAGGTAGCTTAACAGCATCAAAAGAACCATGTGGAACTTCCAGAACTGAGGCCACACTTCCAAGTGACTTACTTGTCATATGGCCAAATCAGTTGCAACTTGCCAAAGATCTACAGAGAGCTGAAGATGAAGTTCTGGCAATTGCTAAGGCAAAAGGGAAGAAGAAGATTTCACATGAAGATGTGTTGAGATCCACACCAGCAAAAACATCATTGAAGATCAAATGTGCAAGTGTGAAGAATGGTGAAAATGGGACATCTCGGTTGAGAGAATCTTCTCAACCTTGTTGTTCACATTGATGAACCAAGGAGGTTACATCTTATTCCCTTATACTTTTGGTATTTACATGTGCTAACATTGCAGGGAATTGAAGATGATGATCATTCTCATCTGGAGAGTGGTTTGGACAGAATGGAGTGCACCCCTTGAGGGGGAGCCAATCAGAAGAAGATGGGATTCTAAGATTTAATACCATCTTGAGAAAAGTGAAGGTATTCCAATCATACTTTCATCCCTTGTTTCTTAATTGTATTCATCATGACAATTAATGGGGAGTATTGATTGAAGACAAATGGTTGAAAGGGGGAGCTTTATCTTTGCACTTGAACTTTCTAATGTGTTTGGTGAAGTATGTGCATGATTTAGCAATTCATTGATATATCTGAAAAATTTCAAACCCTTGAAGCATGATCTCAGATGTGTAGAGAATTATGGACAGCTTTGAATTCCTTGGTCATATCACTCTTGTTTTCTACACCGGGTTAGCCCAAGTAGACTTAGAGCTGATTTACTAAAGGTTCTTTGCTAAAGAGAACATGTGACATCATCCCTCTCTCAGTGTTTTTCAAGAAAATGCTTTTATAAGGGAGGAAGAGATTTTTGAAAGAGAACCACACCACACCTTTGCATTTGATTGCCAATAAGGGGGAGAAATATTGGCACACATATTGACCCATTCATATGTGCTCTAGTGTATTGCCAACAAATACAAAGGGGGAGATTGAAGTGCACTGTGTTGCATTTGTTGGCAATGAGGCATGATGTTGTCATGGAATGGATGGATGTCAAGGAATGTCAAGATGTGAATGACAAAGGATGTGATGGTGATGAAGGATAATGGCCATGGTACTTAGAGACATGTCACTTAGGAGATTCACTAAGTGACATAGGATATTGTGGTTGAAACATTCTCTATGTATATCAGACGATTGTAGAGCTGTTCTTAATGTTTCAATACTTGTATCAAGATGATACTAAGTTACACCACTTGAAGAATGGATGATGATGGAGAATCATCATTAAATCAGACGATTGTTGAGCTGTTCTAAAAGTTCAAAGAACTTGTATCAAGTGGATACAATGTTACAACAATGTTAGAAGACCATGCATTGCATTGACAATGCATGAGGAGTTGAAGATGATCCATCCACAATCTCTAAGTGGATGAAGTGGATTAATGAAGTCCATGCATTATCACTTAGTGCATGTGAACAAGAAGAAGATCCAACATGATCTCTGATTAGGTCAATGAAGTTTATTGAAGAATTTATGTGATTCAAGAGTTCGGTTGAAGAAGAAGAGTTGATGATGAACCTTCAAGAATTTCTCTCCTAAGTAATGAATATATGTTGAGGATATTGGAAGAATTATAATGAAGATGAAGAAATAAAGAAGAGTAAATGAAGAGGAAGATGGCTTGAAGTGGCATTTGGCATTTCACATTATGTATGTGGTTACTTTGTTTTTATACAAAGTACTCTCTATCCTTTGCCAAAAAATATGGCCAGCCAAGGCACCTTGAGGGTTCAACCCCAAGGCATGGGCGCTAAGGCACCACGCCCATGGGGGAACCCGTGGGGCGAGCCAGGGCGGCAGGGCGCACCCAAGACACCGCATGGGCGCCTGGGGCACGCCCGAAGGAGCGCGGCAGGGGCGTAGGAGCGCGCCCGGAGTGCATGGTGGGCGCTAGGAGCGCGCCCGCAGGGAGCAGAGGTGGGCGCAGAGCGCGCCCGCAGAAGAACTCGGTGCGGGGCGGCACCGAGAGGGGAGGAGATTCAACTGGCCGTTTATGGGAGCGGAACTTTGATAAACCGAGAGAATTCCGCGGCCCGTTTCTATGTGGGACAAAGATTTTTGCCGCGGATTGAATCTGAGCTGCACGATTGATCGCGCGTGCGATCCGAGCCACTCATCTCATCTGCAGTGCGCCGCGATCTAATCCGGCCATCCGATGTATTTCAAACTCCTGATCCGACGGCTTCCGCATCATCCTCTTCCTCAAGCTCAGCCGAGGCACCCCTGACATCCCCGCAGAACCAGGCGCCACTCGAGCATGGTTTTTGAGTTCCCGGCCACCTCCGAACAAACCGAGACCTCCATCGTGATCGTTAGGCCATAACGAACTCATACATGCATTAAAATGTTGCATGCATGCATCGAGAAAGAATTCGATGATCGGCCGAAGCAACCGAAGGTGCGAGGCCATGTTGATTGATGCTTTGCATGGATGAAGGCCATGCGTGCGTTTTCATGCACACGTTCCGCGACGCATGCATTTGAAGAAGGCCGAAGAAGAGGGAACCCGCGTGAAACAAGAGAGAAAGTTCAAGATTTGCAAAATCTTGAAAACCCGATAAATTCGGGGATTCAAAGATATAACTCCGCGGATGTAAAGCACCGCCTCTGCCTATAAAAATGTGGCCGAGCCCTTGAGGCTTGCTTGTTGAATATTTGTGGTGTCCCGTGAGAAGCACTCTCTGCCTCACGAAGAAAGAAGCCCCGCGCACACTTGCGCGGCTGATGTCCCGGTGCCACCCGAGGCCCGAAGGAGTTCCCTGTCCGCATCACTTGCGCGACAGGAAGATCTCTCCCTGCCCGCATACTTGTGCGGCAGGAGAAGCTTGCGCACCCAAGGTGCTCTTGCACTCTTGAGGCTTGCACAACCCGAGCCGCATATTTTGCGCGCTCAATGTTGGTTGAGGCTTGCGCGGCCCTTGCGGCTTGGTACCTTGTGCGGCTGTTGGAGAAGGAGTTGGCCGCGGCTCAAGCATACCCTTGCGCGCCACCTTGTCCCATTGAGAAATTATGTGTGCAATCAAAACAAGAAGTGGGCCGAACCTAGGTGTGTGCACTAAGAAGTGTGTATACACTTAGAAGAAGAAAAGGGAGGACATCCACACTAAAGTATAACACACATTCAAGTGTGTAAGCAAATTGAATATAGTGTGTGACGATTGTGGAGAAGGTGTGTGATTAAAATTGACTACACCCTTAGTGGGTTTATTGCACCAAGAGAAGGGGAGTGCATGCTTGCATGTATGCACATGCACACGTGAACAAAGACAAATCTGGTTGTGTGCATCTGAGTTGACCAAGACCGGAAGTTCTTGAAGAGAATTGAGAAGGCCATGCAGTCAGTGCATGAGGAACCAGAGATTCCATGCACTTAGTGCATGAAGTTGATGTGAAGTGAGACTGAAGCCAGACTGAAGTTAAAGACATCAGCTGCCTGAGTTTTCAGTAGATTGAGAAGACCCTGATCAACAGAAGTGATCAGAAGCTGTGAGCAATACCAGCAGACCTTATCAGAGGCTGTTGAAGATTCATGAAGAGAGAAGCCAGGTCATCCTGAGAAGAAGGAGATAAAGCCTGAGCAAGAAGAGAAGACCTAATCATCACAAGTGATCAGAGGTACAGAGCAAGGCCATCAGTCTTTATCCCATACTGCTGAAGATACTTGAAGAAGCTTAAAGTGAAGAAGAGCTACTCGTGTGACTCAAGGAGCCAAGAGAAGACCCTGTGGGACTCAGGGAGAAGAAGTCTTCAGTGGGATTCTGGAGCAGGCCAGTGGGACTCTGGTAACACTGTGGGACGCAGTATAAAGACCCTCCTGTGGGACTCAGGAGAGATACAGTGGGACTCTGTATCGACCATTGTAATACTAACCGATTATAATGGAGAAACCATGTTGGGGCGTATAACCAACATGGCAAGGACATAGGCCTTTGGTGCTGAACCTTGTAAATCCTTGTGTCCAGTGCCTTTACATTTACTGCATCATTCGTGGAAAGGTGAGAGATACAAGAAGAGTGGATCGAGGCTTTAACCAGCCATAGAGGTTTAATTGATAAAGAATCAATTTGTAAAAACGTTTTAAGGGATAACTGATTTACCCCCTCCCCCTCTCAGTGATTCACACTGATCTGGGCACTTCAATTAGTTAATATTATTTTTAATATTAGTCAACTGGGAATAAATATAAATAAAAAAATGCCATACCTCAAGAAGTATAAATCGATGTTGAAAAATGAATCAACATAATTATCATTGGAGAGATCCTCAATTTCCAAAAGTCTGATGATCCTCAATTTAGATTCAATATGATATCATCTTCTATAAATTACCTCTTACAATGATATTTTATAATTCCATGGTTAATAGTGAATATTTGATATCTCCTCATGAACATGTATTTATATAGAATGTTATGTCGCTGTTTTACAAATATAAAATAAATAATTAATGATTTTTCCCTATTTTTATTATGAAATGATATAATAGAAATACATTACAGAGATAATTATTATGTTGAAACTAATGTAAACTCAATTCTCAAAACAAAATGGATTCATAAGATTTCTAATACAATTCATTATTTCGTAGTTATTCCAATATTTTTACAAAACTGCATGAACATGCTATTAATATATATATAATATATTTCAAACATTAATTTTTTGGTCATAGTTCAATGGAATATCACAATATATCGATGCCTAGATCTGAAAATAATGTATATACTATTCAAATGTAAAATATGGATAAAATATAGTCGTTATAGGTATCATAAATTATGAAAACAATTTTTATTTTCATTGGTTAGAGTAGTATAATGTACAACATTATTCTCTGAATGTCTAGTTCCCATGAATATATACTGCTAGTGAAAGTGACCCCAATGGTGCATGTATAGAATCATATAAATTGATTTATAATAAGAAGTAATGTATTACATGTTTGGTTCATAATATATATATTCAATGAAAAATTACAGAGTAAAAAATACAAATCAAGTGGGCCATATCCCATATCCCCCCAAAAAAGATGTTCCATGCTCATTGTACCATTATATTTCAGGAAGAGATTAATAAAATAATTTTTTCACGTCCCCTTTAAATTAAAATGTGTTCAATATAATTTTTTATGACTTTTACATTGAAAAATATTTTTTTTAATATTACATTAAGAAACATCATGTCATAGATGCCATAATTATCAACCACCATTTCTGTAAGTCGACCAACTTATCCCGCAACCCCATATCTAGGATTCAATCATATGAGTTACCCCTTGTATTACTCATTAATATAGTATTTATTATTCTAAAGGGTAAAACATAGTATTATTCAGGTGAATAATATAATTCCACTTATTTTTTCTTATTTGTTGTTTTTGGTCCGTGAAGAGAGGTACCCCTTAAACCATTATTCTATTTACCTAACAAAGTGTTATAAATTGTATTCATGATAAATAATGGTTGAAATGTGTCAACCAATATCCACTCATCATTAACTCTGAAATTATTTGTTTATGATTTATATATCATGTAACCAAACTATTCAATGCAATTCGACATTGTCAATATTATGTCACCAATGATTTTAAAAATTCCAAAAGCATGAGTTTGATACCTAATTCGTAACACTTCTACTCCAATTATGAGACCCTAAATTTCCTGTTGAATGGGACCAATGTCCATTTCCATAAACATAATTCCCATTGTCTATTAAATTCAAGATCTCCTTCCCTTGTTTCCAAAACGCTACGTGGATTGTCTTCCATCCACCCCTACATCATTACAGAATTGATAAAATCATAACAATCATCATACATCATGATGAATGGATTATAAAAACATTTTATTTTCTATTAGTTAAATATTAATATGGTCCCCTAAACTATCAACTATAGTATTCTCCTTCTTAGATTTAAAGACTAATGATCCACATTTCCCCTCGAAACATCATAATGAAAATGGTCACATTTTGGTGTTTTAGGATCAACCATCTCTTGTATCTCACATTTTATCTAAATATATTCAACCCCCATTAGGCCTAATTTACATAGAGGATATTAACAAAAACAAAAGATTATTTTACGTATATTAAATAGAATCCCTATATACCATATCATTTTTGAAAAAATGATTCATGATTCCTAAAACCATAATGGATATTCATCCTAAATAAATTTATGAATGTATAATGGTGTCAGAAATGATCATGATCATTCATTAATCACAAAAAGTAGTATATATTAGGGAATGCAAATCCAAAACATAATATTGATCCTTAAAATCCTTCAGTAAATATATTGGTTTCAAAAGACCTTTATGAATGTTATCATTCGTAAACTTTTCTATGGATCTTGGGTGTTAGATTCATTAATTAATAATCATACTACATATTTTTTATATGTATACAATGTTCCTAAATTCATTCAAAATATTTTACACCCATGTTTTATGAATTTTAATTTACTCATGTTACAAATATAATGACACTAATCTCTACCGACATGGGCCCCAATGTATTCAACATATAAGAAGACCACCTCATTTTTCTAGTTTTCATGGCCCTAAACTATGTGTATAATGAGTCCAAACATTCACCAGGGTCATAAATATACAAGATATGTTAGGGTAAAATTTTATTCTTCTGTCTATAGATGCACACTGTCTTTTAAATTGGGAATATAGTACATCAAAATAATAAATTAAATAATAGAGATATAATCAGGTAAGGATGAAAAACCATAAATGGATGTCCGATAAAATGTAAAATTATCACTTGATAAACACTTCCCATATTAATCATATCAAAATATTTGGTTTATTAAAACTAATTTTATTCAAATCATGTGGGGATTATTACATAGTCTTGAATAAAATAAATATATGCTCGCTACTCCCTTAACAAGTTCAAAAGAATAGAAATTTTATCTATATGAAATATTCACTATTTACATCCATTCAATATAAATATTTTCGAAATTTTATACCCATATTTTTAACAGTATTTCTTGAAGATGATTAAACTTTTTTGAGAAATTTTTAAAAAATATTTACTCTAGTATTCCAGTTCTTACTTTGTTACATATATCATTACCAAAAAACATAAATTTTTAATGATATATAAGGTATTAGGTGTCATGATTCCATTAATATAGAGAACAAAAGAATGGATGGAAACTAAACATTGAATTCAAAAAGGATTGTTTAATGACTATTTCTATATCTGGGACGATTGAAGAGTAATCCCAATAGTTTAAAGTCTCTACCATGATTCCCCAGTGGAAATAAAATAATATCAGGATAAAATTTTATCTATTGATTTCACTATGATGGACTAAGTCTTTTGGGAGAAATAAATTTAATGTTTAAGCAATAATAGTTTTAATTCAAATAACTAAAATAATGGATTTAGAGCCTTAAATGGGGAGGCCAACCAATGCTCATTTAGAGTGTTATTTATTATAGATAATTCAATTTAATTATCATCCATTACACTATATATGAGATCTTATAGTTATTATATATTTTAATTCATACCACTAATCTAATATCTGAATAGGGTAGATTTATAGTAATATATTTTCTAATGTTCCTTGAGGATTCCCTCATTGATTGGAGTATAATTATACTATCATGAATTCTCTATATATGAATTTCCTAACTATGTAGTTTCATTCAGATCAAAATGTTCTATGAAATTACATCCTTTAATATAGGATAATTAATACCCATACCCCAAACTGGTGGATGAGTTGGTATTGGTATTACCTTTTCTCATATATTTCCTCTAGAGGAATTCATATCATTAAATAATGAATCTAATATACTTAACATCTTCATGTGGCCATACATAATATATCCAAATTAAATGGAATGATTTTTAATTATGAGTAACTAACATATACATGGTTACCAATACCAATTATTGAACATCTAATTTGGATGATGGGAAAGATAATGTAGTCTCATTGGTTTCCATTTCACTACTATAAATGTTCTCTAACCCTTCCATTTTCTTCACACTACCAGTTATTCATATTGAGGGTTCTGTTTCCCAAAAAAAGACTACCTTTTAATCATAAGACTTGTATCCATGATAAATATTCATGATTATTGGGAATTATTAGTATTAAAAAAGTTACATTGTATCAATGACCATCTTCTTCAGAGTGGAAGTAGTATTATTTACTCAATGATATGGTTGAATTAGTACACCAAAGTTGTGGGATTCTACCAACAATCTTGCATATTCGTGAGATATATATTTTTGAGTATCAGTAGGATTCATGAAAAAAAAATTATTCTTATCCTTTCACCTCAGGATATTAATTAAATAATGATTAAAACTAGAATATTGTTGTCCTTTCATACAAATAAATGTAATAGAGAATCAATTACAAGAATAATGAAACTATTAAGTGAACGTGACTGTTATGTGTGGATTAAAAATGACTTTTTATTCTAATATATATATATATATATACAATCATTATCCAAATATGATTCATTAAATGAAATTCCATTGGGTGAACCCCTACCCATGTCAAGGATTAGCCCACAAGGTGTGGTGTATGATATAAAGTTGAAATACTTATATATTCTCAATATGTCAAAAATGTCAGGAATAACAATAGGTTCTAATTGAAACCTAGTGACATAATGTATAAATTTTAAGATCAACTTTAGGTTGATTTTAATGGTATTATGATAAGTTTATTAATTGAGGTATTATACTACCAAACACAATAGAAACTATGATGGACAACTAAACATGTAATGTTTTTTACACTTTTGAATCAATCCAATAAGTTGATATATTATGGAAGTAAATGATAATTGAGGATGATAGGTATTCCATATTCCTATAGAACCACCATAACCACAATAGAGACCCTGATACCAAAACAGGAATCCCTTATTAGAATAATCAATCTGATTAGTATTATGACCAAAACATTGTTAGGTGAAGATTTAATGACACAACATGTCTCACCTTATTTCATTATATGGTTTACTCCATGGACATTAAAATGGAATTATAATGTCCATAGAAATCCAAAAATAATCAAGTGTTGATTTGATGATGATGAACAAATTTTTTATTAGAACTACTTCAATAAAAGAATATGCTCGTCCAATAATTGATGGAAATAATTGAGTTTTTTACCAGATACTTCTAAATAATATCCCTCATGAGGGATAACTTATATAGAGTAATGGTTAGGTTTTATTTTGGTACATCCTAAACATTCCCATCAAGAAGAGACATAACATACAACTCCCTTATAGATGTTTTTACCCACTGATGGTAGAAGTTTGATGTTATTAATATTTTCATTACTTATTATATACACACATTACTGACTGTATATGAAATTTGCATAATTTTTGTGAAATATTATAGTTTTAATAATAATTATATTTTATTAAAATTTTTATATGTATTGCAATTGATTTAATTTAAAATTTTGTTTATAAATTTCATTATAGTGATCCACATTCTGTTGTTCATTTTTTAGTATTAATTGATCAATTTTCTATATTTCATTAGAAGTAACCTCAGAATAATGTTCAATTTGAAGGATCTTATTTTCCACACAGAAGGCCCAAATAATCTTTGAAGAAATTGGACAATCCATGAAGATATAATTACTAGGCCCAATTCAAATGTCCAAATCCATTTATTATCTTCCAAATGTCATGTGACAATTCAATCCATCATGGATAAAGGTTTCAATTCCCAACACAAAATACAAGGGGCCAAACTGATACTTTAATGTCCATCCAATAATTCTAGCCGAAAATTAAAATCCGGACACTATTCATGACATATCTCATGATGTAATAATCCAATAATGATGATATTTTTTAGTGGAAAATTGGAGATATAGTCGGCCTAAGTCATTGAAAAAAGTGATCACATTAGAAAGAATATTCTTATAGATAAACCAATTCCCATTTTGTCTATCTAAAAAAGTATGGATTGAAATGGATAGTTTGACACTGTTTAATCAACCCACCATAGCATTATCTCCATAAGTCCTAATGACTCCATATTTTGAGAGATGTAGACCAAAATTATTATATAAAACATTATATAAGAATCTATCTCGAGATTCGGAAGTCTGGGTAGCCAAATTAGCGATCAAGTGGAGGGAAAGATTGGGAATGCAAATAGTCCACTTCATAGGGCTATAAATACAACCCCATTCTCTCATTCAAAGGGGATGTCATTTAATAGAAATGAAGGATGGGTTTGAATGAACAAGGCACTACTAAAGGGTTGAGAGGATCTTCTATAATGTTGTTTTTACTTAAGAAACCATTACTCCTTCCTTCCATCCATTTACTTTTTTGTTGTTCTTTGTTTGTAATCGTGTATGTGTTTGTTTTTTATTAATTATTTTTTAAGGAATGTTTCTTCTTTAATATCATATATTCTCGTTAAACATATATGGTTGTTGTTCATTTTCTTAAAATAGTTTAAATATAATAGAATCTTTTTCCCTTATTTTTCTTTCTCAATCAATCTAATGTTCGTTCTTAATTATCATCATCATCGGTGTGTTTGTTTGACACACCACTATTTTCTTATCCATTTTTTTAATATCTTCTAAACATATCATCATAATCATTATAACCAGATTACTAATCATTTCAATGGCTGAGTAAATCTCTCATTATGGTGAGTTGTAATTTAGGGATGTTAAGTGATTGAGTATTTTTGCTCGATGAATATTCATCAAATTAACATTGTGTATGTTGGACATAATATGTCATGGATTAATGACTTGTTTTGTATAATGTGTTGTTTCCATGGATTATTGGAACCATAAATACCCTATAATAAACATGATATGATTGAGATTAGAACCCTATGTTATATTATGTCTTGGATTAAAGCCTTAACACTTAATAATTCCAATCAACATAATCCTGTTAAGTGGGTCTTAGATTAAATGAAATATAAGAAAAGTATCAAGGATATATCAAGCTTATCTCCTTAAAAATGAACTCACCCCAATCTTAATAAAATTGATAAATCAAACATGAATCATTAATCTCTACATTAAAGATCTCCAAAAAACCAACAATCAAAATATAATCAACAAAAAAAATTCGACTATTAAAAATTATAATCACCGAGGATTCGACCCAAGTGTTTCTATACACATTAGAAAAGCACATATACTTCCACTAGTCGATTGGAGACAATCAGTCATGATTTAAAATGGTTACATTGCTGGGGATGGTGTAATTAAATAGTATTTATTATCTAGTTATTGTAAAAAAACAAAACAAACATTTAAAAAAAAATTAAAAAAAACAAAGAAAACCTAGCCTACCTATTTCATCTAAAATCTCATTGAATTCACCATAGCCTCTCAAAACATCCCTCATATTTTTTAACCTGAAATTGAGTGAACAGATCACCATCTTAGGAGGAACATAAGATATTCTCAAATAATTCAATAACCAATCCTTGTCCATCCAGTTGAATTAGAAATGGCCCATCCATGGGAACATACACACAAAGAACTTATTGCACGTGGAATGAATTTCCAAACTCTTATTATTCTATATCAAAACATTGATTCTGAATCCGAACTCAAATCGAGATTGATTAATCTACTTCCTCATTTTCATGGGCTAGTAGGTGGGGATCTACATCACTACCTTAAGGAGATCCCAGTGGTGTGCCCTACCATAAAGCCTCAAGGGGTTTCTAAGGAACAAAAAAAATTGAGCATTCCCTTTCTCATAATATGAATCTACCATGTCATGGCTCTACTACCATCCTCTTGGTTCTATAACCATCTGCAATGACATGAAGTGACTCTCATTAATGAAATACTTTCCTTCTTCATGTACTACGTCCATCCAAAACAAAATTTGTGGTGTCCATAAATTACCAAATCAATAACTCCAAGAATACTGGGAGAGGTTCAAAATGAATATTGTATCCTTCCCACATAAGGAAATCCCTGAAAAACTCTTGATCCAATACTTCTGTGAGAAGTTATTGGCTATGGAGTGAACTCTCATTGATGCTGAAAGTGGTGGTTCTTTTGTTGATAGAACTCAAGCAACTGCAAGAGATCTAAAAATCAACATGGCTAAAAACACACAATTATTCCATACTCACGCACATTATCATGAATAACAATTTGAAGACAATCAATCCTTAGAGACAAAAAAGATGAAAGAGTGAATGATTGAACTTACAAGCCTTATGTGACAACTATTTGTGCCTTCCAAATCCCCCACCTCATCTTATCCACAATCAATGTTTATTAGACCAGTCAAAAATTGTGGAATCTGTAACTCTATAGCTCATCCAACAGACACATGGCCACAACTTCACGATGATCTATCAGATTTATCTGGACCAATAGAGCTCATTGGAGCTAGTGCTCAAAAGAACACCAACCCTCAACTATCATGTCTGTTAATTAAAACCCTTAACCAACCTCACATTGTGTAAGAACCTGAATCTTATTTTCAGATATGTTTTTTCTTTTCTTGTAGTTTTTGGGAAAAAGTGGGAAATCTAGAAATTTTCCAAGTACACGCCATGTACTTTATGATTTCACACCTTGTACATTATTGCCGCTCAGGGTCGTGTGTTGGTCATGTCATGACCACACACACGTCCATGTATGGGTGATGTGGAGGCCACTTAATTCCAAGTAAGGAAAATCCTAGTACATTCTGTGTACTCCAGAAGTACACGACGTGTACTTTTTTTCATTAAATAGATCGGGGTCACGTCATTGCCACAGAAACATCTTATTCTCTAGCTTCTTCAACCAAGAGAGAGGGCACAACCATGGATCTTCTCTGAGCCTCCGATCTATCACCGGTTAACTGAATCGAACACCATCGGTTGCAATAGTATCACAGTTATGAGTTCTTGGTTCTTCCTTGGCCACGTCTCTTGATTCCTTCTCTCACGCGAGTTATCTGAAGTTGAATGTTTTAGATGTTTTTGCAGATCTACTCTGTTCTAGGTAGATTCATGGGACTAGGTTCAATTATATCGATCTCCTAGGATCAAGTTAGGTGGTTTGTTGCCTTACGTTGAATGTCTTTGATTTTTTGTGAAAAAGTGATGGATACCCATGTATCGGGTATCTCGGGTTAGGGTTTTGATCCTAAATTATTATCTGCATTATATTTCATGTGTTCTTGAAACTATCAGCTGATTAATGATTGATTTTTATCATATTTCAGGAGCACCCAATGGATGTTTCCCTTGTTTTGGATGTTTATCACTATTTGGCTTATGTTTCCTCTAAGGTGGACCTTATTGCATTGATTTCCTTCCTTGATATAATTGATTTCAGGTATTGACAACTTTTTATATGATTTGGATGCATTGTATTTGTTAGACAAGTAGTTGTTGAACATAATTAGGGATGCCGCCCGTCGATTACGCACGACTACACTGCTCAGGGCTGTGTGAACTTGGTGAGGTGGGCTAAAGAGGTAATTGAAGATTAAGGGCTTCCCTAGAGAGTCTGTTATAAATTAGTATTATTCATAGGACCTACGAGAATTAGACATTATGATTCCTCAGAGTTTCCTTAGTTACAAATCGAGAATACATGAGGAATTAGACGTAAGTGCTTCCTCAAAGAGTCTACAACTATTTTTGCAAGACCGTAGGGGAATTGACAGTGAGAGCTTCCCAGAGTGTCTATGACTTTGTATGATTACTTATCTAGAGGGGTTTTCTTGTATGATCCACCCAGAGAGTCAGTGTGACTTTTTTTTGGTTGGTTGTGATTAGTACTCCATGCCAAAGAACAAGATTGGGTTTTGTACAACAAGTTGTTTAGGTAGTCTGTTGGGATACATGTTTTTTTACTTGATATACCTTGGGAATATATAGATGTTTGCTATATTTCTTGGTTAATAATTAAATTATTGAATTGAATTAATAAATAAATGTAAATAGAGTTTTTTGGGGTTGTTTACTTTAGAGTACTCCTGTTTCTCTACTGAATTTATTTACATTACATTTTTTTATATTTTTCCCTGATAGTACGACACAGATCGTATGGTGGATGCCTACTGGGATTAGTCTCAAACCTTGTTAGGGTCCTGTTTTTCGGCCCAAACAGGTTATATGGTTGCCGGTGTGGATAGGTATTGAGGCCCTTCTACTCGAGGTACATGATTACTGGTTGGTGCTGGAGAGCATGGGACCGAGCTTAGGCTTGAGATGTTGCTGGAGTTGTTGTTTACATTTAGTACATTGTTTATCAGTTGTATTTCATCACGTTGTTGTGTTTTTTTCTTTCCTTAGATTCTTGTACCTGCTGCATCATTATAATAATTACCATATATCCGTTGCTTCCACTGTTTAGATTTAGTTACTGTGTGCTGTAATTGCTTCTTATATTTACTGTTATTTCTTGTCACTTTTATACCTTACCAAATGAGGGAATAGTTTCCCCAATGAATCTCCTAGGCCATCGCTACTAGTTGGAGGCCTCTGGCATTTGGGGAAATATGGTTGAGGTCATGTGGTGAACCGGGTATGGGGAACCTATTGAGTGGCTCCAGATTCAGGTCGTTACAAAGTGGTATCAGAGGGGGTTGTTTTCATTCTATTTATTTAAAATTTAGAGACATTAGACAGGTTTGGGATGGAATAGGTAAATGGTAAATTTCTATGCTCGGGTGTTCTAGAACCTGTGTATAGGGAAAAAATCTAGGTTACCTCGAATATTGTAATTTTTTATTTTTACAAATGTTACAGTTTAATTGATTTCACCATTGGGCAGTGCACTTGTTTTGGGATCTTACTATTTATATGATTGTGGTTCTATTTTGTTGCATCCCAATGAGATGAGGGTATGACATCTCATGCACCATATATGCACTTGTTATAAAATCACATGTCATGTATTTTTTCATTCCATTTAAGTTGCATTAGAAATTACATGCTATTGTGAAAGAATTTGTTATAGACAATTCATGATGTTGTGATAGCTGTTGTGATTGAATACATGCTATGTAGATAGGGTATCGTTTTTATGGGTTCCTTATCATGGACGCCAAACTTTGGTCTTAGAGGTGTTATGGGCCCTCAAGGATCTGAATTTGTTGGATCGTGAGTTTGTTATACTGTTTACTTGTTTTATGCATTGTTATGATGGAATACATTGATTTGTGGGGAGTATGGGCCCCCTTGGATCAGAATTTGGCACCTTAATGCTTGTTTTCTATGATTTTTGGTCTCCGGTGATGTTCTGAGGCTAATGTCCTGAAAAAACTAGAATACACGGAATGTACATTATAAATACACACCGTGTAGTTTTTAGTCGTGTCGCTATCTGTGTGGGCAGGGACACGAGGTTGTGAATGTTCTTGTAGGAACACACCGTGTACTAGTTTTTCATGCCATATAGGTTGATCTAGGTACCCGGCCGTTTAACAAACAACATGAGTCAGTGTTATCCTTTCTTATACACGTTGTGTCCTCTAGAAACACGACGTGTAGTGTCATCCGTGTTGCGAGCCGTGTAGCTAACTACACGGTCTGTTAGGAATTCCTAGTACATGTCATGTCCTTCTGGAACACGCTGTGTAGTGTGACCTGGGTACTCAGGCCGTCTCACTAACAACCTGGGCCAGGTAATGCTTGTTATGTACACGTCATGTGTACCTTGATCACACTATGTTGTTTTGTATGAGGAGATCTGTGTGGCTTAACCGTGTAGATGGACTCGACCAGTGATGGGAATTCAAGTACACGCCGTGTGTTGGGACAATACACCGTGTATTTGGGGTGTTACATGACAAGTTAGGAAGGAGTACATGCTCATGTAAATGAGTTAAGGGAACACGCCATGTAGTCTTTATACACGGCGTGTAGTCATGTTTTGTTTTCTTTTCAATGCTTCCTTCCCCCATTCCCTTCATAGGCCCTTAGGTTTCAATTCCTTGAAATGTGAACTAAAGCGTGCTTTTGACCATGCAGAGTCATGGCACCAAGACATCCTTTCGTTGTCCGTCCAGAACTAGGTAGTGACCGTACGCATGATATGGCTGATCAGGGTCTACCATTACTCCCGCCTATCGTTCCGGACATGGCACCTACAGTGATTCCATACACTGGTGTTGACGCTCAGTTCAAAGAGGGTTTCATGAGATTCATGTAGACCTTTTAGGGAGCTTAAAATCCAGCCCCATATAAGGCAGAGCTAACTTGGTGTTTTCAATAACAACATCCTCCAACGTTCATAGGGGATGGTGGACCACAGGCTGCAGAGTCATGGCTAGAAGCCATATTATCCATCTTCAAGCACCTGGTGATGCCTCCAGAGAGAAGAGTGAAGCTCGTGAATTATATGCTTTGAGATTACGCCCAGATATGGTGGGATGTGGTTTCGAATGTATGGCGTCGATAGGCTATGGTTTGGGATGAGTTCCATCATATGTTATATAACTACATCTACCGGGTGATGATAAGGGCTGACAGAGCTAGAGTGTTCCAAAACCTACAGCAGGGTACATTCACAGTTATAGAGTATTCCTCCCACAGCACAATGTTACGACGTTTCACTCCCATTCTGTGGTATGATGAGTTCTTTTTAATGAGAAAGTTTGAGGAAGGCCTTAGACCGAACATCAGATCCCAGGTGAACATCTTCCAGTTGAATTCTATTACTCTGATAGTCAACTAGGTGCTTATCACGAAGAGAAATCTGAGGAATACTGGAGCTCGGGACCATGACGTTTCATCAAACAAGGCTGATTCGTTTCAGATAGACAACATGAAGTTCCAACGAGAGTCTATACAAGGTAACCCAAGGAAGAGAGGTATTTCTTCTGGTATATGGGATCTTACTTCTGGAAAAAAAGTCATGTGCTATCAGTGTGGAAGAAGTGGGCATAAGAAGACTCATTGACCGAGAGACCTAGTGGAGTGCCTATTCTGTGGCAAGATGGGTCATCTAAAATATTTCTCCAAGGTTCTTCTTACAATGGCTGGTGAAGGAGGATCGGTTTTGACTTTGCATACAGGAAATGGATTAATAGTTTCACAGCAGACTGGGGGATGGAGTTCTGCAGGTTGTCCAGGCCAGGGTAGAGGTCGTGGATGCAGTGTTCAGGCTTAGGGAGGTTCAGGTCAAGGATCTCATGCTGCTACATAGCGCCGTAGTCCAGGAAAGACATTGGAAGTAGAGTAGATTCATCAAGAGCATGATCCTGGACCTTATACAGTTCGAGGTACGATTTTAGTAGCCTAAGTTTTATCCAATGCACTTTTCGATATAGGATCTTCTCATAGATTTATTTCTGTACATACTATGGAAAGCCTTAAACACAGTGTTTATACATCTGAGGAGATGATGACGCTAGAAACTCCCTTGGGAATTAGAAATTTTAGCATGTGTCAGTGCTTAGACACCCCCCTTAAGGTTGGTGGGGTGTTGTTTTTCATGGATCCTCTATGTTATCGAGATGACAGCCTGTGATTTCATTCTTGGGATGGACTGGTTAGTTCTCTTCCAGGCCTTTCTCGATTGATATCGTTGTAGGGTGAGTTTCACATCACCGGATGGAAGATCTTTTCTTCACAAGGGAAAATTGAATGTCCTGGAAAGCAAAGCTGGACCAGAGCATCATGGGTTTGGCATTGTTATGACCCATATTGCTAACTTATATTTTGATGTCTAGGGGACTTCTCAATAAGACTTTCCTCCAGTGGTGGATCGTTTAAGGGATTTTTTTTCAGATGACTTCGCAGGTTTTACTCTGGAGTGAGAGGTATATTTCTCTATTGATCTTGTTCTGAGAGAAGAACTGATATCCATACCTCCATATAGGATGGATACACCTGAGTTACAAGAGCTAAAGAATCAGTTGGAGGAGCTATAGGAAAATGATTTCATCTGACCCATTAATTCTCCTTGGGGTTCACATGTTCTGTTTGCAAAGAAGGCGAATGGTACATAAAGGGTTTGTGTGGATTATCAGAAGATAAACAAGTTGAAAGAAAAGAACCTGTATCCATTGCCACGGATAGATGATCTCTTTGATCAGCTTCGAGGATCCAGAGTGTTCTTAATGATAGAATTGAGATTCAGCTATCATCAGTTGCATGTCAGACCATCTGATATACCTCTTACAGCCTTCCAATGTAGTTATGTTCTGTATGAGTGTTTGGTTATGCCGTTTGGTCTCGCTAATGCACCTATAGTTTTCATTGCACTGATGAACAGAGTTATCCATCCTTACTTGGATTCTTTCGTGGTGGTTTTTGTGGATGATATCTTGGTGTACTCTCACACTCAACACGACCATGCTACCCATCTTGTGATCATTTTGAGTACGCTGAAGGAGCTTCAGTTAAATTCTATGCTCTCAAGGTGCCACTTTTGGATGGAGTAGATTCACTTTCTGGGTCATGTCATCACAAATACATGAGTATCAGTAGACCTAGATAGGGTGAGATTAGTAGTCACCTGGGAGCGGCCGGAGAATGTCTTCGAGGTATGAAATTTCTTAGGGCTGGATAGTTACTACAAGAAGTTTATATAGGAATTATCATGCATAACAGTGCCATTTGCTGGCTTGACTAAGAAGGGGGTGATGTATGTTTGGTTAGAAGCCTAATATTCAGCAATTCAGGTGCTGAAGGGGAGATTGACTTCAGCACCAATTCTAGTCTTGCCAGAGCCGGTTAAGAGTTATACAGTTTTCTGTGATACAGCTGGCATCAGTCTTAGAGCAGTGCTTATGCAGAAATATCATGTTGTTGTATATGGATCTCAGTATTTGAGGCCACATGAGAGGAACTATCCTACACACGACCTGGAGTTGGCTGCATTTGTTCATGTTTTGCGTTGTTGGACACTTTATCCTCTAGGAGAGCATTTTGTGGAACATACTGATCAACAAAGCCTCAAGTATATATTCATACAGCGTGACCTGAATCTGAGACAGCGGAGGTGGGTTGAGTACCTTCAATTTTATGATTTTGAGCTTGCTTATACGCATGGGAAAGGAAATGCTGTGGTAGACACACTGAGTAGGAGGACGCAGATACATGCAGTTTAGGAGGCCAGTAGTGAGTGTCAGCCTATAGCACTATTCTCTGAAATGAATTTGGAGGTGCATAACAGATAGGGTCCGAATTTTCTTTTTCTGTAGTTGTTACCTCTACTCTTATTGACTGAGTTCTAATGAGGAAGCTATCAGATTATGTAGGCCTAGTCCTACGGGAATGTGTGTCAGGAGAGCACCCTATTCCCGAATGGACCGTATGTGAGGGTGATATCTGGCATTTCCAGGGACGCGTATGGGTGCCATCAGATATATGAGAGGAGATGATGTGAAACATTAATTTCCATATTTGGGTACTTCATCCCAGTGTCACCATGATTTATCGTGATCTACACCACCAGTATTGGTGGCCAGGTTTTAAGAGAGATGTTGTTGGTTTTTTCATGAGGTTTTCCACCTGTCAGCAGGTAAAGGCTGAGCACCAGCGACCAGTAGGGCTTTTACAATAGGTACCCATTTCCGAGTGGAAGTGGAATGATGTCACGATGGACGTTGTGACAGGGTTACCGATATCACCTCGAGGGAATGACACGGTATGGGTTGTCATTGACAGGCTCACGAAGGATGTTCACTTCTAGTATATTAAGGAGACCTTCGGTGTTGATGAGCTTGGATGGTTGTACATCCGTGAGATTGTACGCTTGCGTGGGGTTCCAATTACTATCATTTCAGATAGGGACACTCGATTCATATCACATTTCGGGAAAGGGCTACAAAAGGAATTGCATACACAGATACTTCTGAGTACAACTTACCATCCCAAGATAGATGGCCTGTCAGAGTTCACAATTCAGGTGCTAGAGGACATGCTATGAGATTGTGTCCTTGATTTTAGAGGTTCTTGGGAGAGACATATACCTGTAGTGGAGTTTTCCTATAATAATAGTTTTTAAGAAACAATTCATATGGCACCTTACAAGGAATTGAAAGGATGGCCCTACCGATCACCCTTGTGATGGATAGAGGCAGGAGAGGCAACTATGTTGGGACCTCGTCTTGTTTAGGAGACAACAGAATAGGTGGAGTTGATTTGGAATAGGATGGCTACCGCATAGTCTCAGCAGAAATCGTATGCTGATCAGTAGAGAATACCTTTGGAGTTTAAGGAGAGGGATCATGTTTTCCTACGTGTTACCCTGAGGTTGGGACATAAGAGAATCAGGAGAAATAGTAAGCTTTCACCAAGATATGTCCGGTCGTTTGAAGTTCTGGAGAGAGTCGAGCTGGTTTCTTATAAGTTTCAGTTACCTCTAAGGTACCAGGCTATACATGACCTCTTACATGTTTCTCACCTTCGGTGTTATTTCATAGACCCATCTCATGTTTTCAACCCAAGAAGGTTGAGCTGGAGTAGGATGCATCATTCAAGTAGCATCCTATATGGATTGTTGATTGTAGTGAAAAGGTACTTCGTGGACGTTCTGTTCATCTGGTACGGGTGTTATGGCAGTACAATTGTGTATAGGACGAGACATGGGAGAGGGACGCTGATATGCGATGACAGTGACCATAGTTTTTCGAGAATTCTTCTTCTCTGTCATGTTAGAGAAATTCGGGGATGAACTTATTTAACGGGGAATTTTTTTAAGAACCTGGATCATATTTTCAGGTATTTTATTACTTTTCTTATAGTTATTGGTAAATAGAGGAAAATTTGGAAATTTTCAAAGTACACGCCGTTTACTTTATGAGTACACACCGTGTTCATTGATGCTGCTTAGGGCTATGTGATGGCCGTGTCATGACCACACAAATGGCCATGTTGGGGTGATGTGGAGGCCTCATAATGTGGAGTACAGAAAAGCCTAGTACATGTCGTGTACTCTAAATGTACATGCAGTGTACATTTTTTTCATTAAACTGACCGAGGTCACGTCTTAACCCCAGAAACATATTCTTCTCCACCTTGTTTGACAGAATGCGAGGGTATGACTGTGGATATTCTCCAAGATATCGATATGTCACCAGTTATCTGAATCGAACACCATCAGTTGCAATAAAATCACAGCGGTGAGTTCTTGGTTCTTCCATGTCCACGTTTCCAGATTCCTTCTCTTGTGTGAGATATCTAAGGTTGAAAATTTTAGATGTTTTGTAGATCTACTCTATTCTAGGCTGATTCATAGGCCGATGTTCACGTATATCTATCTCATAGGATATAGGTAGGTGCTTTTATGCCTCACGTTGAATGTCTTTGATCATTAGTGTAAAAGTGCGAGATACACATGTATCAAGTATCTTAGGATAGGGTTTTGATCTTATATTATTATCTGCCTTTGATTTCTTGTGTTCTTGAGACTATTATATGAGTAATGATTTCCTGTTAGCATATTTGAGGAGCACCCCATGTGTGTTTCCCTTGTTTTGGATGTTTATCGCCATTTGGCTTAAGTTTCCTGGGAGGCGGACTTTGTTGCCTTGATTGCCTACCTTTATATAATTGATTACTTGTATTTCCTACTTCTTATATTATTTTGATGCATTGTACTTTTTATCAAAGTAGTTTTTGATATTAATTAGGGCTTCTGACCATTGATTACGGATGACTAGACTGCTTAGGGATGTGTGAACCTGGTGTTGTAGACTAAAAAGGGAATTTTCAACTAAGGGCATCCTTAGAGATTCTGTTAGAATTTAATATCGTTCACATGACCTACAAGAATTGGACATTGTGATTCCTCAGAGTTTCCTTAGATACATATCAATACAACACGAGGAATTAGATGTAAGTGATTCCTTAGAGATTCTATAGCTATCATTGCAACACCACAGGTTAATTGATGGTGAGAGCTTCCCAGAGTGTCTGTGCCATTATATAATCACATTACTAGAGGGTTATGCAAGTTTGAGCCACTAGAGAGTCAGTGTGAAATTTTTTTGGTTGGTTTTGATGAGTCCACCAAGCCAAAGAACAAGCTCGGGTTTTTTACTGCTTGTTTTTTAGGTTGTCTGATGGGATACTTGTTGTTTTACTTGCTATTCCTCGAGAATATATAGTCGTTAACTTTATTCCATGGTTAATTATTAAATGATTGAAATTAATTAATAAATAAATGTAAATGTAGGTCTTTAGGGTTGTATAATTTAGTGTACTTATGTTTCTATGCTATATTTATATCAATTAATTTTGATATATTTTACACTGACTGTAGGGAACAAATCCTGTGGTGGTTGCCTACTTAGATTAGTCTCACACCCTGTATGGGTCCTTCTATTCGGCCAAACTATTTATATTTTTGTAGGTGTAGATAGGGATTGTGGACCTTCTACTTCAGGTACATGATTGTTGGTTAGAGTCGGAGAGCATGGGTTCGAGATTAGGCTTGCGATGCTGCTGGAGTTGTTGTTTACTTTAAGTACTTTGTTTATCAGTTATATTTCAGCACGTTTTTGAGTTTTCTACTTTCCATAGATATTTGTACATGCTGCATCATTATCATCATTACCATATATTCATTTTTTCTACTGTTTAGTTGCAGTTATTGTGTGATGTTATTTCTTCTACAATTGACTTTAATTAACTTTCCCTTGTATACCTTACCAAATGAGGGGGTAGTTTCCCCAATGACTCACCAAGGCCCACACTGCAAGACGGCATCCTCTGGCATTTGGGTAAATGTGCTTGAGGTCATGTGGAAAACCAGGTATAGGGCACCAGTTGAGTGGCTCCAGATTCAGGTCATTACACATTGAGCCCTTATCATCTTCTTATAACCAAGTCTTACGGTATGGAAACCATGTCTGTCAATTTCCTCCTCAAAACCCAAACCAGTTTCTATATAGTCAAGGTGTTGGTAATATCAAAAAAATATCCGTTTTTTTCTCAACAACAATTATGAAATTCCTCTCCAGCTCCGCTAATGTTACACTATCGAAGTGAGCCATCTCAATTCCCAAACCTATACAACTTATTACCCACGAACCAATATCAAGTCAATCTAAAATCAGGACAAGCCTCTTCTTCCAAGAAAACATGGGAATTTTCTATTGAAAATCATACCTCTTTAACTTGTTCCAGTCATAAAAACATTGAAACCAAAATTGGTCAACTTACATCCCACCTTAGTCTGCAGAACCATCTAATTCTTCCCAAATCCCAACTCAACCATTACCCAACCGCAAGAGCAATGTTAGGGCTATTGCACTTAGATAAGGAACGAAAATTGCTATGCCTCAATATAAGTCCTCCAACCCCCCTTTAAATGCTGACCTATAAAATTAAAAAAATAATAATCATGAAACGGAATATAAATTCATCCCCTCACCCCCTTATATTTCACTTATGAACCCAATTCCTTTCCCTCAAGCTATTTCTATGATAAAGAAGTCCTTTGAATCCGATCTTGAATTGCTTGACATCATTAGAGGTGTTGAAGTCAACATTCCCCTCTTAGATGTCATAAAAAAATAACGATGTATGCCATGTTTCTTAAGAAATTCTGCACCCATAAGAGGAAACTTAGGACCTTTAAAAATGATTCGACCCAAGTGTATATTCCCATAACGGGCAATGATCCAGGGACCTTTACGATTCCATGCCAAATTTGTAATTCCATCTTCTATGATTCACTCATAGTCCTAGTAGCCTCAATTAATATCATTCTAAAATCCATATTCTTTTAAATTGGTCGTGGTCCCTTACATACAATGGGTGTTGTCATTCTGTTAGACAATCAAAGCACAACCAGTCCTAAAGGAATAATATATGATTTCCATGTTCATGTGAATGATCTTATCTTTCCTCATCATTATTTTTCCTTGACATAGAAGGTGAGACCAAATCTTCTCAATATCCCTTAATTCTAGGAAGGCAGTTTCTAATGACAGCTAGAACCATGGGTGATGTCCATTGTGTATCCATTGAATTTTGTGACATAATGGTCATGTTCAACTTTTTCCAAGACATGAGATACCCATCTGAGGATCACTCTGTATTCTCAATCCATGCTTCTGAGGAAACTTCTCAGTGTCAACTGAACCCCAATCAATCATGTTCGTCATGTTCAAAGGATAAAGGATCTTGTGAAGTCTACGCCATGATTAACCAAGTCATAAATGGTGATGTTGATATTGACCTCTCATTCCAAGACACTGTCAATCTAGAGGTACTTGAAAAATATCTTGAATCCCAGATCACCTCTGATCTCTACTAATACACCTTAGATAGTATATATGAAAATGAATTTGAAGCAACTAAAGTACCTTCCTCCATTCTTGTATTGTCTAAACCACAAATTAAAGATGGGACTGATCTGAAACCTTTTCCTAAACACCTGAAATCTGCATTCCCTTTCCATGATCACTCTTATCATGTCATTATTTTTTCTTCACTTACTAAAACTGAGGAGTCCAAACTTGTTCAAGTGTTGTAGGAAATAAAAGGCCTATGGTTGGACCCTATATGACATACTAAGAATCAAACATGATCTATTTATTCTACACATCAATGTCTCAGAATCATCCATTCTAATTAGACAACCACATATAAGACTCAATCCACTCATCCTTGAGCTAGTTAGGGAAGAGATAACCAAACATCATCAAGCTGGTATTATCTACCCAATTTCTGATAGTTAATGGGTTAGTCCAATTCACGTTTTACCTAATAAGGGTGGGATATATATTTTCACAAATGAACATGGTGAGGAATTCACTATTCATATGGCACCTTACAAGGCATTGAAAGGATGGCCCTACCGATCACCCTTGTGATGGATAGAGGCAGGAGAGGCAACTATGTTGGGACCTCGTCTTGTTTAGGAGACCACAGAACAGGTGGAGTTGATTTGGAATATGATGGCTACCGCATAGTCTCAGTAGAAATCATATGCTGATCAGTAGAGAATACCTTTGGAGTTTAAGGACAGGGATCATGTTTTCCTACGTGTTACCCTGAGGTTGGGACATAAGAGTATCAGAAGAAATAGTAAGCTTTCACCAAGATATGTCCGGTCGTTTGAAGTTCTGGAGAGAGTCGAGCTGGTTTCTTATAAGTTGCAGTTTCCTCTAAGGTACCAGGCTATACATGACCTCTTACATGTTTCTCAGCTTCGGTGTTATTTCATAGACCCATCTCATGTTTTCAACCCAAGAAGGTTGATCTGGAGTAGGATGCATCATTCAAGTAGCATCCTATCTGGATTGTTGATTGGAGTGAAAAGCTACTTCGTGGATGTTCTATTCATCTGGTACGGGTGTTATGGCAGTACAATTGTGTATAGGACGATACATGGGAGAGGGACGCCGATATGCGATGACAGTGACCATAGTTTTTCGAGAATTCTTCTTCTCTGTCATGTTAGAGAAATTAGGGGATGAACTTATTTAAGGGGGAATTTTTTTTAAGAACCTGGATCATCTTTTCAGTTATTTTATTACTTTTCTTGTAGTTATTGGGAAATAGAGGAAAATTTGGAAATTTTCAAAGTACACGCCGTTTACTTTATGAGTACACACTGTGTTCATTGATGCTGCTTAGGGCTGTGTGATGGCCGTGTCATGACCCCACAAATGGCCATGTTGGGGTGATGTGGAGGCCTCATAATGTGGAGTACGGAAAAGCCTAGTACATGTCGTGTACTCTAAATGTACATGCAGTGAACATTTTTTTCACTAAACTGACCGAGGTCACGTCTTAACCCCAGAAACATATTCTTCTCCACCTTGTTTGACAGAGAGCGACGGTATGACTGTGGATATTCTCCAAGATATCGATATGTCACCAGTTATCTGAATCAAACACCATCGGTTGCAATAAAATCATAGCGGTGAGTTCTTGGTTCTTCCATGTCCACGTTTCCAGATTCCTTCTCTCGTGTGAGATATCTAAGGTTAAAAATTTTAGATGTTTTGTATATCTACTCTATTCAAGGCCGATTCATAGGCCGATGTTAACGTATATCTATCTCATATGATATAGGTAGGTGCTTTTATGCCTCACGTTGAATGTCTTTGATCATTAGTGTAAAAGTGCCAGATACACATGTATCAAGTATCTTAGGATAGGGTTTTGATCTTACATTATTATATGCCTATGATTTCTTGTGTTCTTGAGACTATTATATGAGTAATGATTTCTTGTTAGCATATTTGAGGAGCACCCCATGTGTGTTTCCCTTGTTTTGGATGTTTATCGCCATTTGGCTTAAGTTGCCTGGGAGGCGGACTTTGTTGCATTGATTGCCTACCTTTATATAATTGATTACTTTTATTTCCTACTTCTTATATTATTTTGATGCATTGTACATTTTATCAAAGTAGTTTTTGAAATTAATTAGGGCTTCTGACCATTGATTACGGATGACTAGACTGCATAGGGATGTGTGAACCTGGTGTGGTAGACTAAAAAGGGAATTTTCAACTAAGGGCATCCTTAGGGATTCTGTTAGAATTTAATATCGTTCACATGACCTACAAGAATTGGACATTGTGATTCCTCAGATTTTCCTTAGATACATATCGATACAGCACGAGGAATTAGATGTAAGTGATTCCTTAGAGATTCTATATATATCATTGCAAGACCACATGTTAATTGACGGTGAGAGCTTCCCAGAGTGTCTGTGTCATTGTATAATCACTTTACTAGAGGTTTATGAAAGATTGAGCCACTAGAGAGTCAGTGTGAAATTTTTTTGGTTGGTTGTGATGAGTCCACCAAGCCAAAGAACAAGCTCGGGTTTTTTACTGCTTGTTTTTAGGTTGTCTGATGGGATACCTGTTTTTTTACTTGCTATGCCTTGGGAATATATAGTCGTTAACTTGATTCCATGGTTAATTATTAAATGATTGAAATTAATTAATAAATAAATGTAAATGGAGGTCTTTAGGGTTGTATAATTTAGTGTACTTATGTTTCTATGCTATATTTATATCAATTACTTTTGATATATTTCCCACTGACTGTAGGGCACAAATCTTGTGGTGGTTGCCTACTTGGATTAGTCTTACACCCTATATGGGTCCTTCTATTCGGACAAACTATTTATAATGTTGTAGGTGTAGATAGGGATTGTGGACCTTCTACTTCAGGTACATGATTGTTGGTTGGAGCTGGAGAGCATGGGTTCGAGATAAGGCTTGCGACGCTGCTGGAGTTGTTGTTTACTTTATGTACTTTGTTTATCAGTTATATTTCAGCACATTTTTGAGTTTTCTACTTTCCATAGATATTTTTACATGCTGCATCATTATCATCATTACTATATATTCATTTCTTCTGCTGTTTAGTTTCAGTTATTGTGTGATGTTATTTCTTCTACAATTGACTTTAATTAACTTTCCCTTGTATACCTTACCAAATGAGGGGGTAGTTTCCCCAATGACTCACCAAGGCCCACGCTGCAAGACGGAATCCTCTGGCATTTGGGTAAATGTGCTTGAGGTCATGTGGAAAACCAGGTATAGGGCACCAGTTGAGTGGCTCCAGATTCAGGTCATTACACATTGAGCCCTTATCATCTTCTTATAACCAAGTCTTACGGTATGGAAACCATGTCTGTCAATTTCCTCCTCAAAACCCAAACCACTTTCTATATAGTCAAGGTGTTGGTAATATCAAAAAAATATCCGTTTTTTCCTCAACAACAATTATGAAATTCCTCTCCTGCTCTGCTAATGTTACACTATCGAAGTGAGCCATCTCAATTCCCAAACCTATACAACTTCTTACCCATGAACCAATATCAAGGCAATCTAAAATCAGGACAAGCCTATTCTTCCAAGAAACCATGGGAATTTTCTATTGAAAATCATACCCCTTTAACATGTTCCAGTCATAAAAACATTGAAACCAAAATTGGTCAACTTACATCCCACCTTAGTCTGCAAAACCATCTAATTCTTCCCAATTCCCAACTCAACCATTACCCAACCCCAAGAGTAATGTTAGTGCTATTGCACTTAGATAAGGAACGAAAATTGCTATGCCTCAATATAAGTCCTCCAACCCCCCTTTAAATGCTGACCTATAAAATGAAAAAATAATAATCATGAAATGGGATATAAATTCATCCCCTCACCCCCTTATATTTCACTTATGAACCCAATTCCTTTCCCTCAAGCTATTTCTATGATAAAGAAGTCCTTTGAATCCGATCTTGAATTGCCTGACATCATTAGAGGTGTTGAAGTCAACATTCCTCTCTTAGATGTCATAAAAAAAATAACTATGTATGCCATGTTTCTTAAGAAATTCTGCACCCATAAGAGGAAACTTAGGACCTTCAAAAATGATTCGACCCAAGTGTATATTCCCATAACGGGCAATGATCTAGGGACCTTTACGATTCCATGCCAAATTTGTAATTCCATCTTCTATGATGCACTCATAGTCCTAGTAGCTTCAATTAATATCATTCTAAAATCCACATTCTTTTACATAGGTCATGGTACCTTACATACAATGGGTGTTGTCATTCTGTTAGACAATCAAAGCACAACCAGTCCTAAAGGAATAATATATGATGTCCTTTTTCATGTGAATGATCTTATCTTTCCTCATGATTATTTTTCCTTGACATGGAAGGTGAGACCAAATCTTCTCAATATCCCTTAATTCTAGGAAGGAAGTTTCTAATGACAGCTAGAACCATGGGTGATGTCCATTGAGAAATTTTATCCATTGAATTTTGTGACATACTGGTCATGTTCAACATTTTCCAAGACATGAGAAACCCATCTGAGGATCACTCTGTATTCTCAATCCATGCTTCTGAGGACACTTCTCAGTGTCAACTGAACCCCAATCAATCAGGTTCTTCATGTTCAAATGATAAAGGATCTTGTGAAGTCTACGCCATGATTAACCAAGTCATAAATGGTGATGTTGATATTGACCTCTCATTCCAAGACACTGTCAATCTAGAGGAACTTGAAAAATCTCTTGAATCCCAGATCACCTCTGATCTCTACTAATACACCTCAAATAGTATTTATGAAAATGAATTTGAAGCAACTGAAGTACCTCCCTCCATGCTTGTATTGTCTAAACCACAAATTAAAGATGGGACTGATCTGAAACCTTTTCATGAACACCTGAAATCTGCATTCTCTTTCTATGATCACTCTTATCATGTCATTATTTTTTCTTCACTTACTAAAACTGAGGAGTCCCAACTTGTTCAAGTGTTGTAGGAAATAAAAGGCCTATGGTTGGACCCTATATGACATACTAGGAATCAAATATGATCTTTTAATTCTACACATCAATGTCTCAGAATCATCCATTCTAATTAGACAACCACATATAAGACTCAATCCACTCATCCTTGAGCTAGTTAGGGAAGAGATAACCAAACATTATCAAGCTGGTATTATCTACCCAATTTCTGATAGTTAATGGGTTAGTCCAATTCATGTTTTACCTAATAAAGATGGGATATATATTTTCACAAATGAACATGGTGAGGAATTCACTACTCGACTCAAGAAAAAATGTAATGTGTTCATTGATTACCAAAAATTTAATGTTGAAACTCAAAAAGATGATTAACCTCTTCCCTTCCTTGATTATATGATAGAACGATGAGATAGAAATTCGCACTATTTCTTTGATGATGGATACATCGGCTACTTCCAAATCCCAATCGCACCACGGGACCAAGAAATGAATACTTTCACATGACCCTTTAGAACATATGCATACAAGAGATTGACTTTTGGCCATTGCAATGCTCCTGCAACATTCCAGATGTGTATGAGGAGTATATTTTCTGAATTCATTGAATAATGCATGTATTTATTAATGAATTACTTTACCATTTCTGGTGAGTCATTTGAATCATTCATGAATTCACTCTCACTAGTCCTCCAAATGTGTGTCATGTGTAACATTTTGTTAAATTTTTAAAAATGTCAGTTCATGGTAGAAAATTGGATAGTTCTATGGAACATAGTCTGAAAAGATGTTATTGAAGTTGATCCTATCAAAATTGAAGTGATCCAATCACTTCATTAACCCACCACTATTCGAGACATCAATTAATTCCATAGACATGTCGGTTTCGATAAGCGATTCATCCATAAAATCAGTAGTGTTTCACTCCCACTCACTCGACTACTCCCAAATGACGTCACCTTCCATTTTGATGATGTTTTCATGAGAACCTTCATTGAACTAAAGAATACTCTTACATCTGCCCCAATAATTCAAACCCCAGATTGGTCCATACTCTTTGAGTTGATATGTGATGCTTTTGATATATCTATTTGTGATGTTCTTGGTCAAAGAAGAGAAAAAATTCCTCATGTCATTTATTATGCCTCAAAATCATTAGATGAAACACAATCTCATTACATTGTGACTGAAAAGGAACATTTAGTTGTGTTTTGTGCCTTATATATATTCTGACCCTATCTCATTGGATCCAAAATCATCATCTTCACACACCATTTTCCTATAATGTTCTTACTCATGAAATTTTTTTCCAAACTGATGCTAATAAAATGGATCCTAATGCTCCAAGAGTTTGACCTTGAAATAAATGTGAATCATAAATAAAAAACCATCTCCTTGTTCACTTGAGAAGAATTTTAATTCATCAAATTTTAAATTCCTTGATCTAGATTCCCCCAATGAGCACATTTCATCTCTCATTCCAAAGTTACAATGGTATTCCCCAATTGTAAATTACATTGTTTCTGGTTTTTTTCCTGAAACAATTTCAAAATAAAATGATGAAGTTGAAAAGTGATTCAAATTAGTTTTTCTGGGAAGAAAATAATCTTGGGAAAACTGGGATAGACATGGTAATTAACAGATGTGTTGAAGGAGATGAACATACCTCTATCTTAGAATTATGTCACTCACTAAATGGTGGTGGACTCTTTGGACCACAAAGGCTCCCCTAAAAGATCCTAGACTCTAAATTCATTAGCCCGTCACTCTTCTAGGACTCACATGAGAGTTCTGTCAATCTTGTCTAATTTTCCTAATGTTTGGAACAATTTCAATGAGAAAATAAATTACCCAAAATCATTTAATTTTATGTGAGATGTTTGATGTATGTGGCATCGATTTCATGGTATTATTTCCCCCTTCAAATTTATTTTCATACATCTTTCTCGCGGTTGATTATTTTTCGAGGTGGGTCGAGGCCAATCCCAGTGGAAAAGATGTTTCACATACAGATTGTGAGTTCCCAAATAAACACATATTCCATCAATTTGGAACACTACATGCATTGATAAGGGTCTTACGAACCCAATTTCTTAATAAATTATTGAATTATATTTTGAAAAAAAGTTGTGTTGTACATAAAACATCAACTTCATATCACCCACAAACAATTGGCTTGGCTGAACATTCAAATAGGGAAGTGAAAAGATTACATGAGAGAATTGTAAAACCCAACAGAGAAGACATGCCTGAAAGACTTGTTGAAGCACTTTTGGATTATAGAACAGCCTATAAAACACCAATTGTGTTGTCTCATTTTAGGCTAGTTTTTTGTAAAGCATGTCATTTAACTATTGATATCCTACAAAAGCCTTTTTGGGGATGTGAAAACCTTTAATTTTGATTGTGAAAATTATGGTGATGAAAGATTGTTGAAAGTGGCTAAACTAGAGGAGAATCAACACGAATATTATGTTAATTATAATATCTACAAAGAAAAATCCAAGTAACTCCATGATAAACACATCCTGAGAAAGGTATTCCATAATGGTTAAAAGTTATTTCTTTTAAATTCTCAATTTTGGCTTCACCCAGGTATGCATAACTCTCGTTGGGAAGGTCCATTTGTTTTTACTAATTCTTACCTATTTTTTGGAGTGCAATTCCAATACCTCACATTAAAAAAGACATTGATAGTTAATGGACATCGGTTAAATCATCACCATGAGATGAAAGACAATCCTAGAACCACATAAACTTCCATCGAATCCCTAACTTCTACAGTCGACCCACTACTAGATGGATATGGAAACCCACAATATCCAAACCAAGGGCCACCTCGTTCCCTTTAAATCCTCTTCTACATCTCTCTATAATTATCTTATTCCTCCCTAATTCTCATATTGTTTTTTACCACATTCCTCAAAACATTTGTTTTATTTACACTTCCTCTTTTGTGTGGGTGTGTCTATATAAAAAACTAAAAAGTCCTAAAAAAATAACAAAAATTAATAATAATATCAAAAATAATGAATCATGATTACTCACCTGCCAATTTTCATGTTTTGTCCAACCATTTCTGGGAGTCAAAAGAAATTATTTTATTTTGAAAATATTGTGTTTTTATCATATATTTGGATAAATAATATTATGTCAATCCCAAAAAAATTTGAGAGCTAAATTTTTTATTTGAAAACTAATTTTCTCTACTAGGGAGGAACACAATTTTCATTCATGCCAATGACACCTATGGTCATCTTTTTAAAATGTTTGTTTTAAGCCCCGTTTGTGATTCTTGAGTTTATGGACCTTCAAGATGAATTTACTACATTAGTGTGCATTAATATGATTGAGGCATTTGTTAACCACATGAGAATTCTAATTTCAAAATATCCTCAAATTTACAACACATTAGTTCTTCTTTTGAAACCCCCTTCAAGCTAATGAAATCTTGTTCTTTGATAGCCACATTTCAAGACCAATACCTTTTCCCACCCAATATCAACAGGGATTTTCATAGAATCTTATTTTTTGAAATTTATGGGTGGGGGGAATGGATTTCATTATTTGGGTTCCATTAAATTTATTTTCAATGAGTTATAATATTCTTGAGTGCAATCATCCATATTTTTGTGGAGGGGGTTGTTATTCAATGAGTTTTGGAGAATGTAATGTACTTTCATTTCTTAATATTTGTAAATTTTATTGACACATTTCCAAAAAATCAAATAAAATATAAAAATTACAAAAAAAATTGGTTATGTCATTGATAGGTGAAAAATCACTCTTCCTCAACCATTTATCTTGTTATAACTATTAAACTTATTTTCATGATGGTATTAATCATGAGTTAGGATATTAATGTAAGATGATTCTAAATATCAACTTTCGAAAGAAGAAAGAAACATAAAAAATTAAAAAAGAACACTTATGTCATTGGGAGAAGATTTATGTTTCGTAGATATATTATATTCTCATCCCCTTCGAATTTTCTTCCTCTCTTCTTATTTTTATCACACAATCATTACCCAATAAATATGTGTTTCTATTTCCTAAAATGATTCATTTAAAAAAAATATTCATTGCTTTTTCCAAGTTAGTATTTTACCCAATTTTTCCAATATTTTGGATATTATATTCCTACCGTCATATGGCCATAATAAAAACCCCAAAAAAGGAATTATGATTTTTTAGAACTCTAAGATAGGGTGTAGATTATGATAACTCTAACAAACTATATGATTTTCAATTTTTGTGTGTGATTGAGTGAGTTCAATAAAATAATTTTACCATCTTATGGGATGTATGTTTTGTCTGCCACCATTTGTCAATTCTAAATTTGACCATGAAAAAATGAATTTTTTAGAAAAATTTTTATGTAACAACTTGTGTTATAATTCAATATGGATAAGTGATATTGTTTAAACCTCTACGGATTGGGGAAAACCATGTATTAATATTTTTTAGCGAGTGAAAATGATTATGGATTGTTTTTATATTTGTTGCACATGAGGAAATCCACAAGAATATGTGTTGGGGAGTTGATGCTATTAATATTTTCAATACATAATATATATTCCCTTCATTTATTATATATAATATATTCTTAAATTCAATGAAATATTAATGTTTTAATTCAGTGTATAATTGTTGAGCATTTTTAGAAGTTGTCCACATGATTCATTTAACTATTTTATTTATATCTCTCACCATAATGATCCAAATTGAGTGGTTCTTGTTTTTTAAAAATAATTTATCCATTTACAACATTTCATTTGAATTAACAACTTGCCAAATCGTTAATTTTAGGGGTCATATTGTCCACACAAAAAGTCCCTAATAATTTGTGACGAAATTTGAAAATATATGAAGATAGAATTACTTGGCTCACTCCAAACTTCCAAATATTTTAATTCACCTACAAGGTTCTGGGGACAATTCAGTCCATATTTGACAACGGTTTCCAAGACCAAATCTAAAGAAAATATTCCCAACAAGTACATCGAAATCCAACCCGCCATTCTATCCTAAAATTAAAATCTGGACACTATCCATGGCATATCTCATGATGTTATCATTAAATCAAGATGATATTTATCCTTGTGAAAGAAGAGATTTATGTGGACTACTTTGTTGAAAAATGTGTTTGGATTTGAAGGAATCATCTTATTGATAATCCCATTCATATTTCATCTTTCGAAAAAGTATAGATTGAAATGGACAGTTTAACATTGTTTAATAAAACTGCCATAAACATGGATCCATATGTCCAAATGACTCCAAATATTTAGATAAGTAGGAAAACATTATTATATACAACTATTAAGAAGACGTCATCTCTAGATTCAGCTGTATTTCTAGAAAAATGGGTGAATCAAGTGGATTGATAGATTGTTAAGGCAAACAGTCTACTTCCTTGGGCTATAAATACATCCCCCTCCTCTCTTTCAAATGGGTTGGCATTTTTGAGAAAATGAAGATAGGTTGGAAAGCCCAAAGATATTACAAAGGCTTTTTAGTATCTTACATAATCACATTTTTACTTGAGAAACCATTCCTTGTTGTTTCCATTAATTAAACATTTTGTTGTTCTTTATTTGTAATCGTGTATGCATTTGTTTTTTTTTTGTAATTATGTTATAATTAAAGTATCTTCTTCATTATCTCTTATTCCCATCCACCATATGTAGTTTAATATTAATTTTCTTAAAATAGTTTAAATAAATTTGAATCCAAATTCTTTATTTTTATTTATCATTCAATCTAAAGTTCTTTTTTATTTATCATAAATGTTTGTGTCTGTGTTTTACGCACCAGTATTTTTTTATACCATTGTTTTTTTTATCATATTAACATATCATTATATTCATTATAACCAGATTACTAATCATTTAAATGGCTGATTAAATCTCTCAATCTAGTGGGTTATAATTTATGGATGTTATGTGGCTGAGTGTTTTTTCTCGATTAATATTGTTCAAGTTAACATTGTGTATGTTGGACATAACATGTCCTAGATTAATGACTCTTTGGTTTAATGTGTGGTTTCCATGGATTATTTAAAACAAAAATACACTACTAGAAACAAGTTCTGATTGAGGTTATATCTCTAATTTATGTAAAGGATTTTATTAAATCCTTAACACTTAGGAATTCCAATCAATGTTGTTTTGTGAAGTGGGTGTTAATTTAATTCCATTATAACGAAAATCTCATGGATATCACAAGATTAACTACTACAAAATGATCTCAACCCAATATATATAAAATTGTTAAATTATTCACCTAGCACAAACAATTAATCACTCCATTTATGCTCTATAAACGGACACCATTCAAAATACAATGAACTAAAAACAATCGACTATTTAAAAGTATCATCACTAAGGATTCAACCCGAGTGCTAATATACACATTTGCAGAGCACCAGAAACAAGACCAATCGATATGAGACAATCATTTGTTCTTTAAATGTCCTATAATATATTTCTTATTTATCCATGGTTCAAATGAAAAGAGTTGGTGACAAGACCAAACTGACTACTCAATTATAACATAATAACTTCTGGGAAGTACATAATGAATTTTTAAATAAACATCTCTTAAAAAAGATAGATGGTATAAATATTATTAGATGTATCCATATATCATATATTTACACAAAACAAAAGCAACTATTCATAAAAAACATCCCACTACTGTATGTGTCCCAATTTGAGCTCCATCATCCTTTTTTATTATACAAATATGAGATATTATTATTTTTATCTGGATAATATTATAATGTATCATCTATTTACTATATTAGATTTTAGTGGAATGATATAATTCCTAGTCTGTACCTTGAATTGAAATTATGATCAGTTGGATATATTAAAATATAATCATTAGGAAATAATGAAAGAATGTTAAGAAAGACCAATATGGGATATTATTTCGTGTTGTAAGAATGAATGTTTCTTATTTAATTATGAATTTATATATATTTATATATATAAATGTATTCTTTTTAATATAGGATAAATATGGAAATTTAATATATTGAAGTTATTTAGAATTGTAGTGCCAGACATGACCCAATAATGACATGCTCCAACATGGTTCCATGTAATATTATCCCTCGAACTAGATGTATCTGATGAGTTATGTGATTATGAAGATACAATAAAAATGTTATAATTAGTATATTTATTATAATAATTAAAATAATTAATCACTCTATTTTTATGTATTCACATAGACAATATGACCAATTTAGAGTCATGAAATTGTGTGAATAAAGGAATGTAAAGAACAAATACAATGTCGCATGATTAGATGACATAAATGTAAATAATTAAAATACTATAAATTTATTTGAACATAAATAATTAATGACTCATTTTTATTGATTTATTGGTGATCATTCATCATATTGGTTTTGGTAGTTTTCAATAAGTTGTTGAAACATGAATAATTATCATGATTTGGTCACATGAAGATGATATACAATAGGGTTCTGTGATGTGATAGTGTGATACAATTCAAATATCAATAACTATTGAAGTTCATATCAATGGTAATATATTCATCCATTTCATTAATATTTAATATGATATTCAATGAACAATAATTTTCACACTGAATATGAAGAGTAACCTAGAAGACTACAAAATGGATGCCCAATGTACTCATGTAGGCATTTACATCACTTGAACTCAATCCTCGCTATTTCTTTTAGTCTTCAAATCTTTTATGTAGTCTTTTATTCATTTAAACTTATCAATAATAAATTTTGAGCTAGATAGACACAAAAATCACAATTATTATTTTGTAACTACATAAATGAAGAAAACATGACTGTATGGTGATCAAACTCTTTCGTTATGTGAATTTATATCAATTAATATAAATCATAATCACATTACCACAGGAATATCAAGTGATTTGATGAAGGAGGACATATATTGAACATATTCGTGATAAGGTGTTCATTCAATCTCAAGGACCATATTTTTTTGTTTGATGTACTAGATATGTGTGGTGGTCTAGCTCAAAAGGCCAATGATAATTAGAGATAAATTTGAATGGAAAAACATGATAGAGTCCATTTCATGTTGAAATTTGTGTTATTTAATCGAATCCATGTTGAAATGATGACCTAACTCATATGGGAAAGGATTCACATCATCATTACTTTAAAGGAATACTATATGGAATCATGTGTTAGGTAAGACATTATCACAAGATATATATTTTTATTATTTCATGAAAATTGGAACATAATGTGATTACTTCATATGAAAACCTGGTTTTGTAATGTTTTCATGTGATATAAATTCTCATGTTTTTAAATGATTCCTTTTCATAATCCCTTGGAATATTTGGACCTATTAGTTGAACACATAGAGATGTGCTTCATCATTATAGAGACTCCTTCTTGTGGATTCCTGAAACTCCAACCATGTCATGGGTTTGAGGATTCTTGTAATGACATGTCAATAATGTGGTAACTATTTTAACATGAATCCATTTAGAATATAATGTAATCACTATAAAAATAATATATTCACATGATACAATAAAAAATGGTGGATCTCCTTCCATATAATGGTAAGATAGCCCTAGTTAATGACCATATGAGTATTTTAGAAAAACACGAGACTCCATACTGAGGATTTAATATATTAAAATAACCTATTATTAATCAAATGATTATCATGGTGTTATTTGATAAAATCCATAACGTGAAAATGACATAAATCGACCATATAGTGAAGTCATTAATAACACGATTGCATTGCAATCATGAGATCAGGGATTGAACATGTGTTGTCAAGAAGATACATAGAATCCAAATGAAAAGGGACATTATTGATGGAGGAAATCCTTGGAATTAGAATCAATCTATCAATATTTATAATTTTATTTCCACTTGGTTCATGTGAACATTACTATGAAAATATTGTTATGTGAATTAAATGGGAGAGACTATCCATGTAATAATATTCTTATATTCATCACATATCAAGAGATAAATTGAATATTTTCATCAATGACATGTGATTAAGTTATAAAAAGTTCACATAACACCAATGAATTGCATGGATAGTCATTGAACTGATAAAATACACGATACATGTATTTTCTAATTAGAAAAGTTTCATAGATACAAGGATGTACCCTTATAGGACCCCAAATATATTAAAATTAGAACACATAGAGGGAGTAAATGCGATAATAAATAGATGCATATTTATTGAGGGGAGCAATAACATTATCATAATTGCATTGTTCACAAAAAATATCAGTGTGTACCATTGGAAATAGTATTCTAAGAATGATTTTTGAAGAGGAATTTATAATCATAACCCCTTAGACATGAGATCATATGATACCTTATTGGTCATGAAACAGTCATGATATTGGGAGATTTCCCCTTGGTCACCTAAATGATTTGTTATTCTATCATGAACTATTGGTCATGTAATGAGTCTATGGGATCCCAATCCCCTAACTAGTAATGTGAGTGCATTTACTTCTTCCCTTTCACCTGAAATGTGGATTAATCATCATCCTTATTGTAAAGTGTATGACCATTCCATCTTTGCATAGTGTTCCTGACACTATGACACTCATGTTTCCACACAAAATCCAATGGGTATCACCCAAGGTATTTTATTCCCATCCTCACATAAAAATTCCATAACTATTTAGAAACCATTGATGTATAAATACCTGGGAATATATCATATTATAAGGTCCTATATTTCATATAATATGGTTATATATTCTATTTAAATTATCTTATCCTTATTTATACATCATTTTTTGGGGAATAAGAATTGAGAGGACATAGATACATGTTATAATAAGAATAAAAATGAGACATTCTTAGGACCCATTATATATATCAAGTGTATTTCCATTTTATGTTCCCACAAAGTAAAATTCCATGAATTTTAAGAAAACACATCGATCCATACACTTAATAATATTCTAAATACATTATATCATGGTGGCATAATTTCCTATGTGTTTATATAAAATTCAATTTATCTTGTCCCCATAGACTCATGTTTCTCACAAAAAGCATGAAATATGTTTTCATAATGACATGCAATGGTTATTTCATTAGAATAATAAAACCATACATTATTGGAATCCCTTATTTGGTGTTTTCCAGGAAAAATAAATCATACTTATTCGAAGGGTTATAATACCAATATATAAAATATCATGGTATCATAAATGATTGATACATTCTCTAATATCATGGAAATCTCAATTTGATATCCCCATTCAAACATCACGAAAACTATACTGGGTATGCCACACATAAAATATTAGGTTTCCCTCATCATGTAATATATAATAAAATATCAGGGAATTCTCATTTATAAATCCCCATACAATTTAATCATGAACTCTCATTTGTTGTGTCTAATATTCCTATAGATTGTGTTACATTAATATATCAAGAATCAAGTGGGTGTAGAGATTTGCAATGAATTTTTTTCAGCATGATTAATGTTCCATCAGTATAGGTCTTTATCTAGATATATTTATGATTAAATATTATAGTCCTTTACATGGCCATATTCTATAACATATATCTTATGGAAGCATTATATAATAAGTACCATTAAAACCTCTGTTTATTAACCTTTTGGCAACAAATAAAATTTATCTAAACAATTTCGGCTTTGTATCATGTATTTTTCAATATTTTGGATTCTTCTCTATGGCTAGATCCCCACATTAAATAGTAAATTTCAATAATATACATCATTATTTCATGACCATAATGTTTTATGTTATTATACCATACCAACTAAGGGGGTGTATTTTTCTATTTTCATTTGATACATAGAATTACCATTCATGGTATAACCTCAATTACCAGACACATATTTCTTCCATATATGGACATAAACTACATAGAGCTTTGTTTCATGCATGAAAAATATAAGAATTCCACAAATCATCATTTCCATGTAATAAGTTTTACCTAGACAGAGATCGTTGGATATGTTCAAATGCAATAATAGATATGATTCCAATTGTAAAAAATTAGTTTTGGAAAAGTTTTCATAATATATTTATTTTAAGTATCCACTATACACAACACAATATTTGTGGATCCCATTGAATAAAGAAGATAATGTTTAAAATAAATATATGAGACACAAAAATGGATCATAATTATTTTACTCTCATTATTGAAATAATAATTACCTTTAATAACCTATATATTTGTAGGATATCAAAAATAATTTATAAAATAATATTGTGAGTAATAAATTCGTGTTCGGGAAGTAACATGATAATGAGGCATTGTATATAAGGAAATTAGTATAACATGATATTAAAACAGGTAATCCTAATGAATATTTATTTTTATGAATCAAATAATAAAAATTGAATCATGAAAACATAGTAACAAATTAATATGGAAGTAACATAACCCTTGAATCATTCATTAGTCAATTCTAACCACCAAGAAGACATAATATGGTTGATATAGTCACTTCAAATGTTATATTCACTCCCTAATTGCATACATAACATCTCATGATATGATAACATACAAAAAAAGTAGATATCAATCTAGGGGAAACCATAATAACATGTAAATTAATATGTGGGATACCAAGGAAATAAATCATAGGGTATATACATAATAATTACACAAGGAATGAAATGGTAGGAATATTCATTCCTCATATCATATTTAAATAGAATTTCATGAATACTCTAATGAGAATAAGACATTTAATATTAAGTGAACCGATATCTAATTACCTTATAGGGGATATCAAAATATTTTCTTTAATTGTTAATATAATTTTGGTTGAGTTATATATAAATTTATAGTAATTTTTTCCTGGATGAGGAGTGATTTAAATGATTGTTATTGATAAATGAAATTTAGTAATATATGGAACAATAAAATCAAGGGAGATTAATATAGAAAAATATTTGAAATAAATAAGTATATTATTAATATTTATTGAATAATATTAAAGATATATATAATGTGAGTTAGGGAGAGAAATGTCTCAAACCCTAGGAAATTTATGGTTCATATAGATCCATTTACTATTTTGTATATCCATTTTAAACCTACACTAATCAACATGATTGATCCTATAATATTAATTAATATATTAATTTTGATTCAATTACATCTATATTATATTTATTTTAATTTTCTTGTGTTTATTTATATCAATTTCAATGAGATGTAATGTATTATTTCACATTTCTAAAAGCATTTGTTTGATAATTCCATGGTCAGTGATGATTTGAATAATTATGATAGATCGTAACAAATAAACACAAATACATATGTTAAATTAAATGATATTAATTTCCTTAAAACTATTTTTTAGTCCCAATTAACATTTATTTTAAAGTGGAAAAGTTCAATTATAAAAAATTGTAAATGCTTGTAGTTTATTAATTTAGGTATTTTAGGGACCATCTACATATATTTTTGTATTATTTAATATTATTTTTAAAAAATTCTTAAATATATAAAAAATATTATAATTTAATTTTTTTCTTATTATTTATCTATAAAAATATTATCATAATTAGCTGTTAAGATGGTAGAGAATATTATATAACATTTTTCATGGAGGTAGTGAACCAAACATATTATAGAAAAATCATTAACTTATGAATCAAAATATGGGATTGTAGAAGTAATTTACCATTAAAATAACATATTATTATAATGATTATGGCACTAGAGTCATAATTTAATTTTATATTATTAATATGAAGAGAATGTAGACGAATAAATTAATTTGATATTAGTATGCTGATTTTGTTACTATTTATATTCTATCAAATTGAAATACACCCTATGGAACATGGAATTGGTCATTCATTGAAAAACAAAATATATGATGTTTGGGGAGGCTTGGGAATGGAATTCGAAAAAAATTGGGAAATATCGAAGGCTTAAATGATATGTGGTGTAGGGGATATGAAGGGTGATTCTTATAGACTAAAGGGAGGTGTGTTATTTAATGTATTATTGATTATATTATATGTATTGATCAACACTATCAATAGAAATGAATCTTGATAATATATATTTCAAATGGCATATGTGTGTTCCAACATATGGGATTTTACATTATTTATGACTCAAAAAATTGTTTATTTAGATTATAATATTAAAAATTGAATTTTGTCAAATATAAATATAATAAAAGAAAACTAATTCAGAGAAATATGAAAAATACACTATAACTATTTTAAAATGTATACATTACAAGAATTAGATAATTTTATAAATATAAATTTTTAAAATATGATAAATTTTAATTTTATTTAACTAATATAAAATTATATTGTTTAATATTATGATCAATCATTTGAACTTATGTGGAAATAAATTTTGTCTCATAAAACAATGATATCACTATATTATAAAATAATATAAATTTAGAATTGTTTTTTTATATCAATATTTATTTTTATTAATTATGTTTATTAAAACATGTAATAAAAAAATACATTATAAAAATAGATGCACTAAAATTATTAATTTAAAATAATTATTTACATGTTCACTAATGTAAATACATATTTGTTTTGGTTTTATAAGATATGTAAATATTATTTAATAAATCCTAATACTAGTAAAATAATAATAAGAGTCTGGTAAGAATTCCAAAGGACTATAATACTATTATGTCGATCGAGTTATTAATCCAATAGTGAAATTTCAATTAGAAGGGTCATATTTTTAATGGTTATATTTAATCCATATATAAGATAAATGACCCATATGTAATTATTAATTAATTAAAATATATTTTCTGTCATGGTTATATATTACATTTTCAAAAACACATGTTCTATTACTAACATTTTTCATTATTTCATACTATTTTTATTCATTGTCAATATCCTGGCAGTTCGAGTAGATAATTTTTTTCTACTATTTGTTGTATCATTATCTATTTTTTATATTATATTAAAATAAACTATAAAGTCCATTTTAAATATATTATTATTATTATTTAAATAATATAAAAAATGTAGTGTATTTTACCATATGGTTTGTGTTATATAATATTATATTGGAAATATTACAGAATTATACATTCAGAAGTAAAAATTCATTTGATAAAATTATTATTTTTTCATTCACCCCTTGAAGTATGCATTCATCAACATTTATTTTTACAAACAATTTTCAAAACAATTGGGGTAACATATACTTCATGGATTGATCTGTTTCCCATGTTACCTGTAATCTCCCCACTTGGGTGTAACAAACCAGTGCCAGGAGCCGGCCAGTCACATTACATCAAGTGTGCCACCGCATATGAAAAGGGATTCTGACTAATAAATAGGTTATAACATTGATCATGGGGAGACTATACAAATATTATCAAATCATCAAAACAACATAGATAAATTTATAATAACCAAATTAAATAACTAATATGAATAAAATTACATTATAACATTATTACCCTTGAAGAAAAAATAATATACAAAACTAAATAGTATATATGTCATACCAAATAGGGGTTATGTGTCATTATGAAAAACAATAATAGTTACTCATTAGCACTCCCATGAGGGTCCCGAAACCATATCAGAAAACCTGATCCATGAGAAATCCCATCTAATCTATTTAACATAGGTTACTTTAAATTATCAAGTCCTCCAAACATGATTTTTATTTAGGTAATCATCAGGAATCCCATGTATAGTGTCTGTATAACACAACTAGACACCACCAAAATCATCAAATAAATAACAAGTCCATAATAATATATATAGATGTATAAATAATAAAATAAAATAAATAAAGTAATTAATCTATATTAATTCCATTAATCATTATTAACCACCTATACCTCGATGTTATCGACAACACACCAACCATCAATGTCTATATCGGACCGTGATGGTTATTAACCACATCATAATACCATGGTTGTCATTTGTCATTTCACTTCACATTATCTCACTGAAAATTAGAACCATTGTACAATTCCCACACATGGTTGTAAAACATAATGTACTTCACACCAAGGGTATTTGAGACCCTAGTCCCTATACCACAAATTAGTAATAACATATATGTATTTGGAGCCTCATTAATTGTCCAAAACCTCAATATCACATGAATATTGGCAGCCTCCGTCCAAATCACACACTCATCAAAACTTATGGGCACATGGAGCCTCAACCTATTTCCCACACACATTAAAACATATGTGTATTTGGATCCCCTGTCTATCTTCCACAATCGTATATCATATATGGGTATTTAGGTCCTTATTCTATTCCTGAAAGAAGTATATCAATCAAAAAACATATGTCACATGTTTCCCACTAATCCTATTTAGTCTAAATTATCTTTATTATATCATTACAGATCATAATATATCATTATAACTACAAAAAACCATGATTTAACACATTAATCAGACAAAATAAAATTTTAAATTCACTATTTAACCATTTTGTATTATATAAACCATATAATCCTTCAAAAAATGATTAATTTATAATTTAATTAATCTAATTTCACAATAATTACATCCCAATAATCAATTAACTAATTAATTACTATAATCACGCAATCAAAATATATATTTAATTCATTAATTAATTAATCAAATTCAAAAAAATGAATAATAAAATCATCCCATTGGTTAATTAACCAGTTAGTTAATCATAGTCAACATTCTTAGTATCCCACTAATATATTTACCAATTAATTAATCAAACTCAACAAAATCGAGAATCACAACATTCGATTTGTTAATTCAACAAGTAATTATTCCAATTCCAAGTTTCAATAAATTATTTTAGCAATTTATTTATTCAATTAAATATTGTCTTTCTAAAAAGTGTTGAAATATAACAACAGATAAACACAATTGGAATAAGTACTATAATAATTGAATGTAAATCACTTATCTCAATTTTGTTTAAAAAACACCCACCAATGGAAATCCACAATTTAAATGGAATGATCAATAACACAATGATGAATTTCATTTGGATATCAAACCTAGATCACATATTAAAAGAGTCGAGATTAATTAATCTTATATCTAAAAACTTTACAATATTTGATGAAGCATTCCTATTTTATCTAGAATGAGTTTATGGAGAGTGATATCTAATGGGGAAGAAATCACATACCCTGAGAGACCTTGATCCATTCTGATAACTTTGATTCACTAGGAATTGTGGTTGGAAAACCATTGAATTCATCTAGGACCACAAAAAGGGGAAAATGTTTAGGGCCATATTTGGGTCGATTTATGTTGATTTCGGGGGGTTCAGGTATTTTCATTATAATTTTTCAGATTGTAATATCCCATACAAATGATTTCCTATATGGGATACATGGATTACACAAACCATGCATTGTACCCATGATCCTCACCCAAGGGTGTCATACAGTCACTAATAGGATGGTGCCCTATTTGACAAATCCTGTGCTAGCCGTGCGGATAAGATCTCTTTGAGTTCATAATAGTTTTCTGGGATGTACACATGGTTTGAAAAACCATTCTCCAAACATGGAAAACCCCTCATCAATCCACTGTTTTTTAATTTCACTGAAAAAACCCAACGGGATAAACCCAAAAAATATATACTTAAATAAATTCAATAGAATACCTATAAACGATAACATGAAATCTCTAAAAAAAAGGTCGGGATCTTATAATCTCAACACATTATAACTAATATTCCTTAAGTTGTACTCGAAATAATCTCTATGATTCCAAGTTAAAAAATCAAGACATTGATCTGAATGTTCCACCTCAAACTCCCACGTTCCTTATTAAATAGGTCCTTATTTCCACAATATATTTACTATCAGAATTGTAATTTCCCACAACACATTCTCACTGTGATACAACTCACGTATCATATGCTCGGCAATGTACACATCAGTCTCAAGTGTAGTATTATCCACAATACCATATGATAATTGAAGGTGTGTTACTAAAAAAGATATGACATATGAAATGCATCGTGAATAGAATTTCATATTTGTGGAAGAAACAATTTGTATGCCAGTATCTTGAATCATTCTAAAGCCTCAAATAGACCAACAAAACTGGGATCCCGCATGCTCTACCTCTTAATTCTATGGTGACCAAATCTAGGCGACAACTGAAGGAAAGAATGACCATCCATTGTAAACTCTTGGGGTCATTGATTTATATAAGAATACAAATTGTATAAACTCTTACTAATATCATACTCTTAAGAATCAGCTGAACCTCCTCCAAAATCTTCTATATGACACTCATTCCCACCATCTCTATCTCACATGCCTCAATCCATCAGAGAGGTTACCTAAATTTCCTACCATAAAGATCCTAATACGATTCTATATGAATAATTTACATATAACTAATTTTATAGGAGAACTAAACCAATGCATGTTGTATCTCCCCAATTCCACAAGAGTGAACAACACATGCTCGTATTGTATACTCAAGTACATATATAGTACTTTCCCATTTTACATATTTCTATGTGTACAAATATCTACATAGTGAAACATTTCTACCAAAATCCTTGAATAATACCAAGCACGACAGCTATTTAAATCCGGAGTCACAGTCGAAAAAATTACTCATTAACACACTTTTAATATTGAAAATCTCCCAAAGTGAATATTATCCCAAATAATCCATTGAAAAATTAAATTGTACTATTAATCAATGTGATATCATTTCAAATGGTCCAAAATAACCCAAATAGCCTTATTCTTCTATGGCTTCATCAGGAAACATACCACAATGTATATGATTAAATTTTTCAAATAAAAAATTCTAGAATGGGACACTATGGTAATAATCCACCTTGTCATTGATGCTCAATGTCCACATATCCATAAGTTTAGCATCATGTCATGAACTCTTCATTCACAATTTTCATTTCCTTACACCAAAACTGACATTTTAGTTCATGGTGTATTTTTTCCACACATGAATTCACTTCCCCATTCAATAGATAAAACTCTCTCATCACATCGACATACTCGTAGGAACAATAAAAAAATTTTGGGAATAAATATTATCGTCCTCATCTATGGACCAATCTCAAGGTGACCCCCACCATAAATGTATTTCCTCAAGAAAAAACACTCCATATCCTCATATTATTTATCCCTAATATAACTCAATTTTGTATACTCCACTACTACTAATATAACTGTAATATTATCCTGACCCTCTTGAACCACTATATGAATCAACTCTAGTATGGTAATCAGCTTCCACTCAGAACAAAGCTAATTAACTACCTTGGTTTATGTATTCATGCTTAAAGAGTTAGATATATTATTATTTGTACCAACCATATAAGCTATAACGATGTCGAATGACATCATACACTCAACCCACATTACCAAATAAATAATCAAATTTCACTACAAATAGTTATACTTTTGTCACTTTGGTTCGGTATACACAACGAATTGTTTTCACAATAGACAATGATGCTAACACCTCAAGGTACAAAAAAATTATTTACAAAATTTGGTTGTGTATATAGTTGTTCTTTTAATGTGTCATCAAATTTTGTAACTCATACACCACAACATAACAACCTTGTATCTACATTACACAATTCATGATTTTAGAAGCCACATAAGACATCATATACTCCTCAATGAGTTTGAGTAGGATCGGGATTTCAGTCATAGTCAAAAACTACCTCAGCTCTTGGAAGTCACTATCACATAGTCCAGAAAATAAAAAAAATACTACATTCAAGGTTTAGAATTAATATGGTTCATACCCATAGGAAATTTTTAGAAGAACATCAAATAATATATTTCTAACCACAAAAATCTATGAATTTTAAAAACATTATTGGTCTTCTCTGAATATACCACTTAAAAAACACTCTATAGGTCTACTGACACATTATCATCATAGATGATGTGATTTATAAATATACATAATCATTCCCACAATTATACATTTATATATTTTTATACAAATAATATATTCATAGTTTACTCTTGATGACGTTAAGATGTTGGTAATCATCATCACGAGTCATTGAGAACACTATGTCATCCATAAACAGAACCCCAAACTAATCTATTATTGGGTGAAAGATTATGTTTAACAGTAACATTTACATTACCAATACGTTCATTAAACTAAACGACATCAGAATGAACTCATAAGGGCCATATATTATTGTCAATTTACTCCTCATTATATTTGAATGTTTAACATTCATATGATGATATCATAATGTTGATTTCATATTGGAGAAACATAACCTCCTCCCAATTTTCAAAACGGTCATCAATATGTAAAAATGGATACTGGTTCTTCACATTCACTCAGTTAAACAACTGTAAATCAATAGATTTGTGAAAACCCCCCTCATCCTTATTCAAAAACAACATGGGTGTACCACAAGGTGTCATTAATGGATTAATAAACCAATTTTCCCTCATCTCTTCACTTTGATACACTAACAATTTAATCCATAGTTGTTTTTCTATGTATGATTGAATAAAAACTAACTCATCCCCTAGAATGAGTTCAATTATAAATTCAGAATCTCTCTCAGGTTTTATCCCGCTATAAGTCCTTAGGAACACATCTAGAAAACTATCCACTGTGGGTGGAATGAAAAAATTTATTACACCACCATCATCTGGTAAAATACTAATAACATAGCTAGTAACTCCCCACAGTATCTAATGAACTATACTTTCATGGCCCACCTTGATATCCCATTCACTATGGGGAATATAATTATTAACGTTAAGAGATATAAAACTCATTCTCAATATGAATAAATTAACATGAGATTATTATTCTACTAACCAGTCAACACCCAAATATTTTTTAAATCCCAACATCTCTATAATATAAATATCCCATATAAATAGATAATCCTCACTCATGAGAATATAACCATTTCACAAATAGATTCCTCTTAAATATACTGTCAATTTTGTATCTATCATCATATCTACAGTCATTAACTCCACAACCATTATCAAAATATTCAAAATATGAGTAGATAAAGAATAATTGGAGACACCAATATCAAATAACGCCCTTGCTATTGTTGAATCAAAATTAATATATCATATAACTAACAATGGTCGAACAACACTATCCACCAGTGTAGGCAGAAATAAAAGAAACCAATGACGCCAAATCCATATGATGTAGTATATGTCCCCTCAGATGCATCGTTCTACAGATGCATGTTTCCTTTCCAAAAAAATATGTCTACTACATATAACATCAGCTCTTGTAGAGGATAAATGAACATAGGTTTGAGAAAGTACTGTGCCCATAAATATACTCCCAGGTGTAATTTTTTTTGTTTAGGACCTATGATGTGGTTGTTGATCAGGCGTGCATGGTTGAGATTGATAGGAATGGCAGGGCTGATTTTTGTAGCTTAGTATCATTAGTGTTTAGTGGAAGCTCTTTATAGATGAAAAAGAAGTAGGAGACCATGTGAAGAAAAGAGGTGGCAGTTCAGGACACTATTCCAGGTCGTTTTCATCTGTGGATTTTTATGATAGATCATTTTTGTGCCACTAGTGTGGGATTCCCGGGAACATTAGACCAGAATTTCCACTTCTTCTAAAGCGTTTTTACTAGTGTGGATGTGTGGGACATTTTAAGTGCTTCTGCGGTGTAGCATGTCCACTCCTGAGTGGGGCATTGTCAGTGGCTTCAAGAAGAGTGTCAGCTCAGTCTGAGCTATCAAGGACTAGGGGATCTCGATTTGAGGGCCGTGGTGGTAGGGATGGATTATAATCTAGAAAAATCCAGTTCAGGGCATAGCCATAGACTAGCGGTCTTCCTCAGGCAGAGATCAGACATCTCCATTTAGTGGATTAGGCACCAACATGATCAGAGCGGGGCCGTCAACAGTTCGAGGTACCATTATGATAACATATTCTATATGTTTTGTGCATTTTGATATTGGAGGATCTTCTTCATTTATTTCAACCTATTTTGTTGACATGTTGAATTTTCCAACTATGTTGATGTCTTTTGCGATGGAGTTGGGGACACTGCGGGGAATGAATAAATATGTGGGCCTCAGGTTCCCATCGTGTGCACTTATCGTTTTTGGGGTGGATATGGAGTGAGACCTCCTAGTTATAGATAATTAAATTTGACATAATACTTGTCATGGATTTTCTAGTATACATCAATGAACACATCGATAGCTACATGTGGTGAGTGAGTTTTACAGCGCCTGATGGGAGTCGTCAGGTTTTTCGGGGAGAATGGGATCCTCGGTCAAGTCGTGACGGACCTCCACTCCTAGAGTTTGGATGTCTTACCTTATAGTTATCATCGTAAATGATTGAGAATGATGGTCTTTCCCCTGGATGTGCACTACCTCATGTAGTTAATGGGTTTCTAGAGGTATTACAATATTGTTTCTCTAGTTTTCCCCCAGGGCGTGATGTGGAGTTTTCGATGGATCTGGCACCAGGATCAAAGTCGATATCTCTTCCATCTTATTGCATGGCCCCCACCATGAACATAAATTTAAATATATAGCTAGACATCATAGAATCTAAAGGATTCATTTTCATGCGTGTATCTCCTTGGGTCTCTCCTATGTTGTTTGCAAAAAAAGTCTAACATATCACTCCGGTTGTGCATTGACTACCAGAAGCTGAATAAGGTAACAATTAAGAACAAATACCATTTTCCAATAATAGAGTATTTTTTGATTTGTCGATGGGGGGAATGTGGTTCTCAAAAATATAATTGCATTCGGACTATCATCAGCTCAGGGTGGAGGAGTCAGATATCCCTAAGACAACCTTCCAAAGTAGGTATGACAAAATTGAGTATATGGTCATGCCCTTCGGATTGACCAATGATCCAGCAATATTTATGGCCCTTTTGAATAGTTTATTCCATTAGTATCTCGATTCCATCGTTTTCTTGTTCCTAGATGACATTTTATTATAGATTGGATCTATGGAGGAACACAAACATCACATGAGGATCGTCTTAGGTACTATGTGGGATCACCGCCTCTGTGAAATGTTGTAAAAGTTCTCATTATGTATAAGGGAAGTGAAATTTATAGGGCATATGATCTCAGAGCAGGGGGTTTTAGTGGTCCTCAAGAACATTAGTGTGGTTATTTCATTGGAGCAGGCGAAGAATGTGTTCGAGATCAAGATCTTCCTTGTTCTTGCTAATTATTATCGGCGATTTCTTCTGTATTTCTTTCGGTTGGCATCACAGATGACTGCACTCACCCGGAAAGGGGTGAAGTTTGTATGGGGATGATAATTTCATTCTTATTTCATGGAGATGAATAAGTGTTTGACTACCACCCCATACTGACTTTTATATAGGATTGAAAGGGTTTTGTGCTCTATTGTGATGCTTCTGTTATGGGTCTTGGGTTCGTTCTTATGCAGGATGATCACGTGGTGGTGTATGGATCTCTCAATCTCCTACATCAAGAAAGGAAATACCGAACCCATGGCATGGAGTTGGCAGTGGTGATGCAATATTTTAAGACTTGGTGTCACTACCCCTAGGGAAGAAGTTCATGGTCTACTATGATCACAAAATCATGGATTGTATCTTCTCCCAGAAAGACCTAAACTTGTTGAATCTTCTATGGATCGTGTACTTGTCGGGGTTGGGCATTGAGATTTTCTATACCTCGAGGAAGGTTAATGTGGTCGCCGATACTTTGAGAAGAAGAATTCCATTGCAGGCTTTGAGGAATTCTTGTGATGAGTGGACTTTAATGGGGCACTTTTCACAATTGCATGTGGAGACCATGGAACAAAGTTGAGGTGCATTATTGGAAAGCATCCAATTGAATCCTTCTCTGTTAGAGTTTATTTAGCGAAAACAACCCAAAGATGATCATTTTTAGTGGTCAAATCAGTTTTTTAATTGTTGGGAGACATCCTTTGATTTGTAATCTTTTCCTAATGGAATATTGTGCTTCAAGGGTTGTTCAGTAGTGTCGTTGTCTCTGTGGAAGGTGGTGATGGTGGACAACCACCAGTCTTAGTGGGATTTCCATCTGGGTACCACCAAGATGTATTATTATGTTCGATGATAGTTTTGGTGGCCACGAATATGACGTGAAAAGTCAGACATTGTGTCCAGATGTTATACATGCCAGTAGGTTAAAACAGAGCCTTGAAGGTCCTCCAATTTACTCCAGCCATTACCCATTCCAACCTAGAAGGGGGAAGAGGTCGCCATGGACTTAATTTTTTGGTTAACATGTACACCTTGGGATAAGAATGCCATTTTTAGAGTGACTGATCATTAGACAAAATCAGCCCGCTTCATTCTAATCAGAGATACAATTAAAGTGGATGAGTTGGGCCATTTGAATATTTAGGTGGTGTTTAGAATCCATGGTGTGCCCTCAGTAGCGGTCTCATTTAGAGACCCCCATTTCACTTCTCAATTATTGTAAGGCCTTCAAAAGACATTAGGGTCTCATATTAAGATGAGCACGACATACCATCCTCATAAAAATGGTCAGAGAGAGCAGGAGAATAAGATTTTGGAGGCCGTGCTCGGTGCATGTGTCCTGGAGATTGGAGGTTCCTAGGAAAACCATTTGGGTAGGTTTAGTTTTCTTATATTAACAGTTACCAATCGTCGATTGAATGGATCCTTTTGAGGTGCTCTACGGTCTGCCTTGTCATTCCACCATGTTTTGTTCTTAGGTAGGTGATACCTCACTAGTGGGGCTATGTCAGGTGTTGGAGTCATGAGAGAAGGTCAAATTGATCAGGCAAAAATTTTTGACAGCTCATAGTCATCATAAATCTTATGATTACCGGAGGCATCAAGACATATAGTTTTCTGTGGGTGACATGGTATTATGGATTGTGACCCCTCGTCTGGGCCATCGTCGATTGGGTAATCAAGGGAAGCTAATGCCATTATATGTTGGATCTATTGAGATAAAAGAGCATATTGGAAAGGAGGCATACATGTTTTCCTTACCTTCACAGTTCAGATCCATCAATTACGTATTCCATGACTCCAAGTTGATGAAATACAACCTCGATCTGTCCCATGTGCTGAGTTGGGAAGAACTGGAGATAGAGCTAGACTTATCAGTTTTTGAGCGGTTAGTGAAAATAGTGTTTTCCCAAGAGATGGTGCTTCGAGGGAAGTATATTCCTCTAGTCAGGGTTCATTGAAATCATGATAATGATACACATGCGACATGTGGGCGGAAGTCCTAGGTTGGGGAAGAGTATTCGTTCCTATTTTTGATCAAGATTCAGGTTGCATTTACAGGAAAAAATGTTTTCATGGTGGTGATAATTGTCACATACATGTCATATTTTTGAGTTATTTTTCATTTTTTGTCCATTCATGCTTTGATTTAGTGGTTTTCTAAGAATTTATGGAGGAATTGGTGAGTTTTCATGAATTGGATATAACCGTGAGCACAATAAAATATTTAAAAATAATTTTTGTTTCATTTATAAAATTTTCATTTTTTTAAATATTTTTCAACCATTCCAATTCTTAAATGTCCTATTGTGACCTATTAACACCACCATTTCAATTTAGAACCTTTAAAAATCCTTAATAATGGTGTATGTGGTGTTTTTAATTAAGGAATAGGGCCAGCCTGATGGGCCATTTCCAATTTTACAAATAAGATTTGTTTAATTAATAGGTTATTCAATTTTAAATATTTTATTGTTATTCCAAGTCTCAGATAAGTCCATTGAATCTAGACACATGCCCACTCTCTTTCCCCTCTCTTTGGAGCCCTTTTCAATCTTGAATTAGAGAAGAACATTATAGGGATTCTCAAATTTAACAGATTTGAAGAGGTAACTTCAATCCTTCATAACTCAATCAATTATTCCACTTTTTCCTCCATTCTAGTTCCAACATAACCTTATAATCATTCTTCAAACATCCCTAGATATTTTACTATTATAAAATTTAGATACTAGTGTATTTGGGGCGATTCATCAAGGTCTCTTAAGTAAGGGAGTCTCTGTCACACTTATTTCAATTTACTTAGGGTATCATTCATTGATTTTAGGGTTTATTCCCTAATCCATGTGGTTTCTAAAGCCATGAAACAAGGGATTAGATCCAAGGGATTATCTATAGGTTTTCGTGGTCATTGTTGGTGCTCTTAGGTTTGATTGAGGTCTCTCTTGGTGCGGTAGTGGTGCAATTTGATTTTCGCACGGAGATTCAAGAGTTTTAGTTATATTAGTAGGTGATTCCTTTAGGTATGAAATATTTGTGACCTAGATACTGTTTTTTTGATATTTTCATGTATATTTCATTATAAAGTTTCTGCATAAATTGGTTTTAGTGGTAATTATAATGGAAATGAAATTTATGTGCCAATTTTTTGTGAAATTGGGATGTTTTTCATATAAATATTTTATTTGTTCATTAAGGGCATCCCTATAAATACTTAGTTGTTTTTTATTGAAAATTAATAGGGATGAAATAAGTTTTTAGAATGTTTATCCCCTTTTTTTGCTGAAAAAATGGATTTTGATGTTTTTCGTTAAGAATGTGACGTTTTGGTGCCACTTTTGTGTGAAAATGGATGTTTTACAAAGTTGTCACTACATGTTCAACATGGGGCTTCCATAAAATAGATTAGTTTATTAAATTTAAATTTATTGAGATTACTTTAATGTTTTGGTAACATATATGTGTGAACATAGTGTACAAGTGAAAATCATTAGGGGGTTTTGCGCGCTAAACTTTGCATGATTTTTAGAAATTGTTTCATTAAAAATTAAATTGATTATTGTGTTTTTTAATTTTTATAAATGTGTGTATATAATATACTTATTTTATTTGAACAGTAGTGGTGTTTGATATGAAAATTTATTTATGTAGAATTATGAAATTGTTTTAGCATAATGGTGGAAGCACAGGTACCTAAGTTGGGCAGATATGTACTAGTACGGCTAGTGGATGGGATGGTTTTTGTCCCTATTTCACATAGCATTTGGATAATGACAACTCTAAATAAATTATATAGAAATGAATGGGGAACAATAGGTTATGGGTATGTTTTCTACTAGTGGCTCATGCAAGAGAACTTAATTTAGTAGGGTTACATTACACCGAGGTGCGAGGTACGTGGGGCCCGAGACTATCTAGTGCCTATGGGTGTTCTTGATCTTGTGGATCATTATATTTGGGTTATTTTCATTGACATGGGTTTTTTTTGGCAGTAAATTAAAGTGTCTAATATTTATAATGGAATGTGTTATGTTTCTGAAAAATTTAGCTCTAAAACTGTTTTCAATTGAAAGGTGCATTTCTTGGATTTTATTGTTGTTTTTCATTGCGTATTAAAACTGCTTGCTACTTCACATTGTATAACATGATCATTAGAATCATCAGGTGGTTTATTATTTGTCTTATAATCCCACCATACTTAAACCCCTTTGGTGTATGTAGACATTGTTTTGTTTGACTCAGGCAATGGAATGATTTGGGTGGTGGCGGTTTGAGGTGTTAGTTCACATCCTTGTTTCAGAGTTATGGAGACGGCCTGTGGGTGATGACCCCATGTCATGTAGAGTCCATGAGGATGTCTTTCTACTATCATTATTTGTATATGGACCACTTTTATTTCCATTAAACCAATTTATTTAGTTCAGGTTTTTTCTTTTGACATGTTTGGCTCAAAAATTTCAGATTAATATTATTGATTTTTTTAACGTTTTCAGCTTTCATACTCAGGTAAATCATTACGAAAAATAAATTAAGGATACTCGGGAACATTTTCCAACTCGAGGGAAGAGGGAATGCCCTTCGGGCCTTTCCATAGGCTGAGTTTGGTAACGTTTTTGGTGGTGAACAGATTTAGTTCGTGACATTGATGAAATATATGTGTATATTTGAATATTGTAATATGAGATATATGATATTATTATTATATAATTATAGTATAATAAATAACTGATTCCCATAATTTTCATCGATAAATGGAAATGTTACTAATATGTCTATATAAAATAAACTCTAAATGATTGTAACATACTTATTTATTTCCAACCAATATGTAATTATTAAATTCAGATTTTTATCCTCGTCTACACACCAAAAACAATCATCAACCATATTAAAATAATAACTTTGTTATCATCCACATACATCGATGTTATTCTGAATTTATCATGTCCTGTATCCAACTTCCCTTCCATCAAATGCTGAAAACATTCATCTTTCACGTGTATGCCCGTCTACCCCCTCTATAACTAATTTGATTGTTTTTTGTAATCTTCTATAAGAAATTTATTATAATGAAGAAATTAATACTTTTATATTATATTAATAAAATATTAGTCATTATGAAAATATAATATGTTATTTATGTTCAATCCTTTACATAAAAATAATTGATAATTTCGTTTATCCGTACTTACGTACTACCACCTATAGAAAGAGATATGATGTTTTGTTCAGCACTATATCACATGGAGAAGATAAATATGAATATTTATATAATTAATATATATATATATATTATCATTTTTAATGATAAAATAATATGTATCACATTTCTAATATTACCATTTAAAATGAAAACGTTACATATGTGTACATAGATTCTATTATCTTCATGACCATAACAATGATAATATTTAATGAGCTAATTTATTGGTTGGATTTAAATTTTAAATTTATATATAAATGTGATAATTTATTCGTCTATATTATTATTAATACATTGGATTAATGTCCTCTTTGACTATTGTCTATATTCCATAGAAATTTATAATAGACGCACCAAATATTATCTCATTTTTCAATGTAAACATAAATGATTATGTAATTATATATAACATTGAAATAAGTGAAATAATAGGAATTATAAACATAAAAAAGAATCATATGTATTTAAATAACTAGTATATACTTATTATTCCATATGATAAACAACGTAGTGATGAATCAATTTCAATGTATGGTAATTAATATTCTAAAAACCCTCTTTGATAGTTACTCATTCAATAATTTTTATGATATATATAATGGAATGTATTTATTTTAACTTTTTTTAAATCTATGTATTTCAAAACCATAATTATTTTTTAATTCAATTTTATTGAATTTTTAATTTTAAATATTTATATTCAAGGTAAATTATTTCGTTATTACGTGTTATGGTATTTAAATTAAAATAATTTTTAATTTCAAATTTTATTTTAATATCAATTTTTTTGTTTTATTATTTTTTAATTTTACATCGACTAAATGGATAATGCCTAAATTTATGCATTCATGTTATTATACTAGAACAATGTAGCTCATGTTAAGAGTTAAACCAGATATGTTGAGGTTAAAACCATAAGATATGGGAATTAATACAGTAAATAATTTTATAATTCTTTTGGATGAGGGGATTTTGACACATTATACTATAATATTATAAATAAATAACTTTTTTCCATTTTGAAATTTTAATTTAATTTATATTAATTTATTATTTTCAATAAACAATTATTTCCCCTTCCTACTCATATAAAAATGAGACATATGTTCCCCTTTATTCACACATTAATACCTATTTGGATTTAAAAATACAAAAAAATACCATTATAAGATTCTCCCCCTCATTGTAGATGAGTTTTTTAATTCCTAAAACTATCCTTTGTGGTCATCTAGTGACAACCAAAGGATACTTTCTGAAGAAGAAGTGCCATTTTTTATTTAGTGTTTTAGTTTTTATAATTGTTTATATCCCTCAAAACATTTTCAACCATTGTGAAATAATAAATTAAAAATAATGTATTTATTGAGATGTTATTATGTTATTTGAAACACTAATATCGATCTAAAATTCCATCAAATGGGAAAATAACTCATCATTTGTGTGTACGATTGAATACTGCATCCTGAAATGATTTAATATTATTTCCATAACTGTCTCTTATGAATTGTTATAATGATGGAATTAACGTTTTCATATAATATTAATGGAATATTATTATTTAAGAAATTATTATATATCATTTATTTTCATATAATTCCCACCACAAAAAAAAATTATCTCCGTTTCTATGTACATGCAGATTACCACCACCACAAAGTGATGTAACTCTTTTCTCATTACCACATCACGTAGATGATAAATGTTTGTATATTTTACTAAATAATTTTAAATTTATGGTATTATTAAAAATATATATTTATAAATATTTAATTACCGTCATTCTATAATTATATTTTAATTATAGAAATTTAACTCAAACATAGGCACAACATTTTGAGCACAGTATAGTTTTCAACAATGCGTATTAATATTATTTAAAGGGGGATATTATTGAAAATAATACTCTGTCTCTTTATGATAATTTTGATGCTCACAAATACCCTTAGTTATTTTCTAATTATTTCACATAGTATTTTTCAGGAGATTATTAATTTATTTTACTCTTGAAATAACGAGAATTTATTACTTAGCATAGAATCTGTTTTAGCGCATTCTGGAAACACTGTTCACATCTTACGTAGATGAATATAGCGCCAAATCTGTTTTAGGGTGTTCTGGAATCACTGTTCACACACTACGTGGATAAACGTAGCATAAGGAAGAAAAGCCTGTTTACTTTTTGAAGTACGAGAAAAGTATGGTTAAACAACCATACATTTTTCAGCAAATTATGGAAGGAGAACCTTACGTTTGGAAGGAACCTTACGTTTTGTTATCAGCAAATTATGGAAGGGGAACCGTACGTAAATTCTAAGTGATACATTTTTTTCTAAAAAGCATGGTTCATAAACCTTACTTTTGTAAACAACCATATGTTCTTGGAAAAGTATGGATCATGTAAAAGTATGGATCATGTAAACGTATGGATCATTTGCCATACGTTTGAATGATGAAGAAAATGTATGAATGATCAACCCTACGTTTGTGATCAACCCTACGTTTGTGATCAACACTAAATTTTTTATCAACCCTACATTTGATGAATTTGTTATTAACCCTACATTTGGAAGCCACGTCATCAAACTTACATATAGCATCCCACCTTTTTATAACATAAACTTTCATTTCATTACAGAAAGATGAGGATCTTTAAGGTCTATTGTCTTGGAAACCAGGAATGTAATACATGAAAACAACATAAAGCATTCTTCATAAACACTTGAAAGGCTTCTCCTTATGTTCATCCTACGTTCATTACTGAATCTCATAACCTGGGGACATACATCAAAAGAAAGGGTGAGCAGAAGGCCCAGTAAGGGAAACAAGAGGAACATTTTACATGTGAACTTGAGATACTTCAATAAGGACCTGAAAAGAACTTTAAGGCATGAGAAAGAAATCATGAGGCATTTAATAATAAAAATAACATTTTTCATAACTTGAAGATGTGGCTACATCATTTAAAATAGACAATCATGAATATATCACCAAGGTCCATCCCCAAGGTTTCATTTCAAAATTACCAAGGTTATTCACCAAGGTATCGTAAAAATTGTAATCTCTAGTGGTTACATCATTACCCAATTCATTGGAGAGTTATCAGGGAAAACCCTTAAATTTGCCTTTATTATCATGTGAGCCACATATATCATCATCAAACATTTCATAAAGAACCCATATAGCACAAAATAAATGGGTTTCATTTCATAATCATAACGTTTTAAAAACTGCTTTAAATATATGATCTTAATGTCACTTTAAACCCACGGAAAGGGAAAGTGGGTCTCATGTATGTAAATCCCAGAATTTAAAATAGAACATTTGATATATATGTGAATACCCTTGTAGAAATAAGATCTTTGAGTATTCACCTTATAACATAAAATAATTTTGAGAAAAGAGAGCAGCATTTTTAGACGAAAATTCTGCAGCATAACGGCTATGTTACAAGGTTTTAGAAAACATTGAAAAGAGAGGGGACATGAGTAACCCACTCGTAAATGATCCATAAAACAGTAGGGGGACATAATATAAGGGATTTAAGAACATGGTAATGAAATTTTAAAGATATACCCTATGAAATGAAAAACATGGAAGTGAGATAAAAATAAGATTTCTCTTATGAAAATTTGGCAGCCTAACGGCGTCACTTAAACTTCAATAAAAAATGATTTGACAAGATCAAATAGGGTCTCTAATCATATGATCATAAGAGACCATTATGATAAATATAGAGATCATAACCCAACATAATAAAATGGAACTTGAAATACTTGACGTGAAAATCGAACTTGAAAAATGAGAAGGGTGAAACAATCCCTTAAAAATTCGGCAGCCTGAAGGCGTCACTTAAACATTCATAAAATGAAATGATGACAGTAAGAGGGGATATCTCATCATATAAACATGAAAAGGGCAGTAAGAGGAATATAAAATAAAATCCTCTCACATAAGAACATGCAGCATAAAAGGAATGACATAAAAGAGATTACATGAAAAGAAAGAGAGAGGTTGGATCCCTTACCTTAAAACGTAACTCTTAAAACTAAATGGTTTGGACCTTGAGGGCTTGGGGGCACCATGGGAGGACTCCTTAGGAGGTAAGGAGACCAGAACTTAGTTGGGGGAGAGTTGGGAGTAAAAACTAAAGGAGGAATGGGTGGGTATTTATAAGGAATGTGAGGGGACAAGGCATTAATGGCCATGAGACATCTCACAAGTGCTTTTCTCAAAACCATGTGCTCTCCCTTGGCATTTACCATGGAGTTAGGACACATGGGGCCCCAAAAACAGTAATTCATCACCCTTGGCCGGCCAAACATTAATATATCTCATTACATCATCATGACACAGTTATGATGTCATTAAACATACTGAAACCCTAAAACTGCATTTTTACTATTTCACTGAAAAATTCATCTTTCTCAGAAAAATCCAAAAATTTCACGTTAACCAAATATCGATGCTCTAATTACATTTATGAACTCCATTTTATAAAAATAATTTTCTATATATTTTTAATTTAATTTTTAAATAAAAACACTATTCATCGAGAATTCTTTTTTTTCAGAAAAATCCCCAAAAATTACCATAACATAATATTGATATTCTGAGTTCAAAAATAAAGTCATTTTTATAAAAACAAATTTCTAATAATTTTTAATTAAATTTTTAATTAAAAAAACTATTCACCCGAAAAAACTAATACTTGGCTAATAATTTATGAAAGCGTTATTTGCCCATTTTATTGAATCACATTACTTAATCTAGGTGTCAAAATTATATTAAAACTTTCTTTGAGTGAAATTACTAATCCATTTGGTCACATTACTAATCCTAAGTGTAAAATCACTATTCATAATTTACTATTCATCAAAAATTAAGTTGATCTTATTAGACTCCAAATTCCTTACTGAACACTTTTGTAGAAGACCATTTTTTGAAAATCATTACACATCATTAATTATTTAGGGTTTACATAAATATTTTAAAGTATAATTTTTTTCAAAATTCATCAATAAAATACATCCTAAAATTATCCAGACATTTGAAATTTCACAAACATCACTAAAGGAATAAATCTCAATTCATTCATCCCATAGGATTACACAAAGAAGCTTGGGTCTCATCACATAACCCCTTATAACACCGGCATATGACCTATGTGTAAGGTGTGATATGGTGAGAGAATCTGAGGGAGGCTCAGATAATATTGCCCTAGTAGTAATCACTACTATCTTGAACTTCTCCCGTAGGCGTTTCCATTCAAGCTTGACATGATGGAGTTCATCTTGGGCTTGGTCCAAAGCGAAGCCCACAGATGCTACCTCCTTCCCATGTTCTGATAAGTGGGCTTCATAAGGTTCGAACCTACTGGATGAAGCCATCGACTCCTCTTTCTGCATTAACCATTAACATCTCTATTAAATCGTTAAGAGTATGTTAATATACTATTTAAAAAATTTTGGTCGTTACATTCTTCCCCCCTTAAGAAATTTCATCCCCGAAATTTTATACTTGGGGCCTAGTCGAAAAGGTGATGGTACTTTTGCTTCATTGTTTCCTCATGCTCCCAAGTCACTTCTTCATATTTATGGTTCCTCCACAACAATTTCACAAGGTAGGAAGTCTTGTTTCGTAGAACCTTGTCTCTACGGTCCAAGATCTCCACTGGCTTCTCCTCATAAGAGAGGTCATGTTCCAGTTGTACCACCTCTGGGTTCAGTACATGTGAAGGGTCGGATATGTACTTCCTCAAGAGAGATACATGGAAGACATCATGAACATGAGCTAGGTTTGGTGGAAGTGCTAGATGATAGGCCACTACTCCTATGCGATAAAGGATTTCATAGGGGCCAATGTACCTAGGTATGATCTTCCCTTTCTTCCCAAACCGCATGACTCTCTTCCTTGGAGAAATTCGAAGGAAGACTTTGTCGCCAACACCAAACTCCAAGTCCCTTCGACGATTGTCAGCATAGCTCTTCTGCCGACTCTGAGTAGCATTTATGTGTTGTTGGATGGCATGAACCTGTTCTGTCTTCTCTTGCACAAGATCAGGCCCAAGAAGATTTCTCTCACCAGTTTCATCCCAACAAGTAGGAGTTCTACATCTCTTTCCATACAGATCTTCATAGGGTGCCATCTGAATGCTCGTATGGAAGCTGTTGTTATAGGAGAACTCAACTAATGGGAGGTGTTGATCCCATCCATCTTTAAATTCCATTGAGAATAATATCAGAATTTCTTCGAGTGTATGAATAGTCCTTTCAGATTGGACATCAGTTTGAGGATGATAGGCCGTACTAAAATTCAATTCAGTATTTAGAGCATGCTGGAGACTTCTCCGGAATTTTGATGTAAATCTTGGATCACGATCAGACACGATGGATAGTGGTACCCCATGCAGCCTTACCACTTATTTTTCATATATCTTGGCATGTTGATCCAGAGAGAAATCTTCCCGAATAGAGATAAAACGGGCGGTCTTGGTGAGACGGTCCACAATAACCCATATCGCATTGTTTCCTTTGGATGTTTTTGGGAGACCAGTTACAAAGTCCATGGTGATATTATCCAACTTCTATACCGGTATGGGTAGCGGTTGTAATACCCCCTTGGGAAGTTGTCATTCTGCCTTTACTTGCTGACACACCAGGCACCTTGTAGTGAAATCAGCAATCTCCCTCTTCATGTTATCCCACCAATAATGATCACGAAGGTCTCTATACATCTTAGTGCTTCCCGGATGTATTGAGAAAGTAGAACTATGAGCTTCGTCCATCATTTCTTTCTTTATCTCTGGAATAGATTGAACACATAGTCTTGTACGAAATTTCAATACACCTTCTTGATCAATATTGAAATCAGGGAACTTCCCATCCTTTACATCCTCAAACTTCTCCTACATCATAGGATCTTCTTTTTGAGCCTTCTTGATCTTCTCTAGTAATGACGGTTGAGAAATCATTTGGGATAAGGTTGATGATTTCCCTTCCTTTACAATTCTCATGTCCAGTTTTACTAGATCATTAATCAAGGGATCTCCTAGGATCCTCATTATTGCCAGAACAACAGGATATTTCCTTCTTAACGCATCCGAAACTTTGCTTGCTCTTCTAGGGTGATAATGAATTGAACCATCATAGTCTTTAATATGCTCCAACCATCTCCTTTGTCTCATGTTCAATTCTTTCTTCGTGAAAATATACTTTAAACTTTGGTGGTCGGTTTATATATCACATTTCTCCTAATAAATATAGTGCCTCTATATCTTTAGAGCTAAAACAACTGCTGCTAGCTCTAGATCATGCGTAGGATAATTCTTCTCATGAATCTTCAACTGTCGAGATTCATATGCAATAACCTTGTCATTTTGAATGAGGACGCACCCAAGCCCTTTCAGAGATGCATCGCTAAAAATAATGAATCCTTCTCTGATAGAGGGTAGTGTTAACACATGTGCAGTAACCAATCTCTTCTTCAGCTCTTGGAAACTTTCCTCACATTCCTTTATCCAGATGAACTTAACCACTTTTCGAGTCAACTTGGTTAGTGGATTAGAATGCCGTGAAAATATTTTCACAAACCTCTTATAATATCCCGCTAAACCAAGGAAACTACGAATCTCAGTTACTATTGTGGGTTGAGGCCACTCCTCCACAACCGTTTTCAATGCAGGGTCAACCGATATTCCTTCATTGGTTACGATGTGCCCCAAGAAAGCCACTTGTTGTAACCAAAACTCACACTTGCGGAACTTTCCAAAAGCCTCTCCTTCCGTAGAGTTTTCAAAATAAACCTCAGATGATCTTCATGCTCCTCACGACTTTTTGAATATATCAATATATCATCAATAAAAACTATTATAAAGTTATCAATGTAGTCCTTAAAGACTCTATTCATCAAATCCATGAAAATAGCAGGAGCATTAGTCAAGATGAAGGGCATAACAGTAAACTCATAATGCCCATATCTTGATCGGAAGGCAGTCTTTGGAATATCTTCCTTCTTCACCCTCAGTTGATGATAACCAGATCGAAGGTCAATCTTGGAGAAGAATTGAGCCCCACGATGTTGTTCAAATAAATCATCAATTCTTGGAAGAGGATATCTATTCTTCATTGTGATCCCATACATTTCTCTATAATAAATGCAAAGCTGCGTTGATCCATCCTTCTTCTTCACAAAGAGAACTGGTGCTCCCCAAGGAGACACACGCAGACGGATAAACCCCTTCTCCAACAAGTCTTGGAGATGTTTCTTTAACTCTTCTAGCTCCACATTTTCCATTCTATACGGAGTCTTTGATATTGGTTGAGACCCATGTACGAGTTCAATGGAGAACTCTACCTCTCTTTCTGGGGGAGGTCCAGGTAACTCCTCAGGAAATACATCCATGTATTCCTGAACAATCAGAACATCTTCTATTTGTATTCTCATTTTTCCTTCTTCATCATCACCGATTAACTCCATAAAGAAAGCTATAGGAGGTGCTTCTAGATAGGGATCAGTTTGGGATATCTCTCCTTGGAAGATAATTTTAGGTCGTTCATTCATGACTACTGAGATTTCATTACTTCTGCATTTTATCTTAGCATTATACATTGAGAGCCTGTCCATCCCTAGTATAATGTCGAATTCCATCATGGGAATGACTACTAGATTTGTGATAATATTGTGCTCACCAATGTAAACACTAGAGTCTCTAAATACTGTTGATGCAAGGATAATCCCACTTGGAGTCTTGACTGACAACTCTACCTCTAGGAGTTCGGGGATTGATTCTATATTCCTTGTAAACTTGGAGGAAATAAAGGAATGCGTAGAACCGGAATCAAATAAAGTACTTGCTAGTTTTTAGAGGACGAAAAGAGTACATGCTATGACATCGTTCGGAACTTCAACTTCAGTAGTTGTGATAGCGAAAGCACGACCATGCTCCCTTGGCCTCTGCTGAGGTTGATGGTGATTCCCCGCCACCGCCCTCAGATTTGGACATTGATTAGAAATGTGCCCAAGCTGTCCACACTTGAATCATGTGACTTCAGGTAGGGCTAGAACCATCTTTCCTATGTCTCTAGTGTTGGGAAGTTGAGGCTTCACATCACTACGACAATTCCGAGAAATATGACCTTCGTTTCCACACCTACAGCACTTACCACTTCCTATCAAGCAGTTACACGATTTCTTCTTCCCACATTTATTGCATGTGGGATGTTGCATATGGTTTCCTCCTCTTTCATGATCAAAAATTCTTCTCAGGATTGGTTGTAGAGTTCTCTTTTTCTCATTAGATTTGTGAGACCACAGTGTCTCCCCAAACTCTAGCTCGACTTTCATAGAACTTCTAACTATTTATTCATATCTATCATAGTCCATGTTGGCTAGATTCTTCCACAGATGAGGTCGTAGTCCACCAAAGAATCTATCAACCTTCCCATTTGGGTCCATGACAAAGCTTGATGTATAACGGGAAAGCCTTGTGGAGTTCATCTCGTAGGTTCCAACTGATTCATTCTCCTTCTTCTGCTAGAGAAATTCTTTCTCCATTATCGTTCTCATCGAACGAGGGAAATATTTATTAAAGAATATTCCCCGGAACTCTTCCCACTACATAGCTTCAATCTCTCCTCATGGAATCATGTTTTTGATTAGTGACCACCTCTGATCAGCTTCTCCCTCTATGTGGTAAACAGCAAGGGTGGCTTTTTCTTGTTCCGAACAATGAAGTACAGAAAATATCTTTTCAATGGAGCTTATCCATTGTTCCGCAACCAATGGTTCTGTAGATCCACTGAATGTTGTTGTTCGTTGACACATAAAGGACTCAACAGAATGTTGTTCCCTTCGTGGTGAGATCGGCCTCTCCGCTTGATTCAAGTTATTACTCAAAACTTGAGTCAGTTGGTTCATCATTCGCATGAATGTTTCCATTCCGGCTTCCATCGGAGGTCCGTCAGCACATGGTGCATTGCGGTCACCATCAGAATAGTTCCTCCAATTTCCCGCGATTTTCTAATAGAATAAAACCTTAGTGAGAAACTTATTTCATTTATGAATCTTTTAACTAAGACTTCATGCTTAGAAAATTACACTTCTCTATAATTCCTTCATAATGATTCATAAAAAGCTTGTGATTAACCAAACGTATCCCCCTGGAGTGTCGTAACCAAGAGTGCAGCAAGGCCCGTTATCATGCACCAGTTCCCATTCGAGTCAAGCTCAAAGCGGTGTTTTCGGGTTTTACCCCTATGTACATCTGTGCCAGAGCCCCCTCTACCTGCTCGTATCCAGACAGGGATGTATTTGTTTGATAAACCACTTACTCAATACTTACCAAAATACCAGGATGTTTTCCTATATTTAAACTTTTTTATAGGGTTCTTCATAGAGTTTTTATATCCTAATTTCCATAAATAACTAAACCATCCTTTGATACCAACTATAGCATCCCACATTTTTATAAGATAAACATTCATTTCATTACACAAAACTGAAGATCTTTAAGGTCTAGTGTCTTGGAAACCAGGAACGTAATACATGAAAACAACATAAAGCATTCTTCATAAACACTTGAAAGGATTCTCATTAAGTTCATCCTAGGTTCATTACTGCATCTCATAAGCTGGGGACATACATCAAAACAAAGGGTGAGAAGAAGGCCCAGTAAGGGAAACAAGAGGAACATTTTACATGTGACCTTGAGATACTTCAATTAGGACATGAAAATAACTTTAAGGCATGAGAAAGAAATCATGAGGCATTTCATAATAAAAATAACATTTTTCATAACTTGAAGATGTGGCTACATCATTTAACATAGGAAATCATGAATATATCACCAAGGACCATCCCCAAGGTGTCATTTGAAAATTTCCAAGGTTATTCAATAAGGTATCGTGAAAATTGTAATCTCTAGTGGTTACATCATTACCCAATGCATTGGAGCGCTATCAGGGTGCACCCTTAAATTTGCCTTTATTATCATGTGAACCACATATATAATCATCAAACATTTCATAAAGAACCCATATAGCACAAAATAAATGGGTTTCATTTCATAATCATAACGTTTTAAAAACTACTTTAAAGACATGATGTTAATGTCACTTTAAACCCACGGAAAGGGAAAGCGGGTCTCATGTATGTAAACCCAAGAATTTAAAATAGAAAATTTGATATATATGTGAATACCCTTGTAGATATAAGAGATTTGATAATTCACCTTATAACATAAAATAATTTTGAGAAAAGATAGAGGCATTTTGAGACGAAAATTCTGCAGCATAACAGCTATGTTACATGGTTTTAGAAAACATTGAAAAGAGATGGGACATGGGTCACCCACTCATAATTGATCCATAAAAGAGAAGGGGGACAGAATATAAGGGATTTAAGAACATGGTAATGAAATTTGAAATATATACCATGTGAAATGAAAAACATGGAAGTGAGACAAAAATAAGATTTCTCTTATGAAAATTCGGCAGCCTAACGGCGTCACTTAAACTTCAATAAAAAATGATTTGACAAGATCAAATAGGGTCTATCATCATATGATAATAAGAGATCAGTATTATAGGTATAGAGATCATACCCCAACATAATAAAAATGAACTTGAAAGACTTGACATGAAAATCAAACTTGAAAAATGAGAAGGGTGAAAGAATCCCTTAAAAATTCGGCAGCCTAACGGCGTCACTTAAACTTTCATAAAACAAAATGATGAGAGTAAGAGGGGATCTCTAATCATATAAACATGAAAATGGAAGTAATATGAATATAAAAGAACAACCTATCATATAAAAACATGGAGCATAAAAGGAATGACAGAAAAGAGATTACATGAAAAGAAAGAGAGAGGTTGGATCCCTTACCATAAAACGTAACTCTTAAAACTCAATGGTTTGGACCTTGAGGGCCTGGGGGCTCCTTGGGAGGACTCCTTGGGAGGTAAGGAGACCAGAACTTCGTTGGGGGATAGTTGGGAGTGAAAACTAAATGAGGAAAGGGTGGGTATTTATAGGGAAAGTGAGGGGACAAGGCATTCATGGCCATGGGACACCTCACAAGTGCTTTTCTCAAAACCATGTGCTCTCCCTTGGCATTTACCATGGAGTTAGGCCACATGGGGCCTCCAAAACAATAATTCATCACCCTTGTCTGGACAACCCTTAAAATATTTCATGACATCATCATGACACAGTTATGATGTCATTAAACAAACTGAATCCCTAAAACTGCATTTTTACTATTTCACTGAAAAATTCACCTTTCTCAGAAAAATCCCAAAAATTTCACCTTAACCAAATATTGATGCTTAAATTTCATTTATGAACTCCATTTTATAAAAATAATTTTCTAAATATTTTTTATTTAATTTTTAAATAAAAATACTATTCATCGAGAATTTTATTTTCCAGAAAAATCCCCAAAAATTACCATAACATAATATCGATGTTCTGTGTTCAAAAATAAATTCCTCTTTATAAAAATAATTTTCTAATCATTTTTAAATAAATTTTTAATTTAAACCCACTATTCACCCAAAAAAACTAATACTTGGCTAATAATTTATGAAACCGTTATTTACCCATTTTATTGAATCACATTACATAATCTAGGTGTCAAAATTATATTAAAAATTTCATTGAGTGAAATTACTAATCCATTTGGTCACATTAATAATTCTATGCGTAAAATCACAATTCACAATTTACTATTCATTAAAAATTAACTTGATCTTATTAGACTCCAAATTCCTTACTGAACACTTTAGTAGAAGACCATTTTTTGAAAATCATTACACATCATTAATTATTTAGGGTTTACATAAATATTTTAAAATATCATTTTTTTCAAAATTCATCAATAAAATACATCCTAAAATTATCTGGACATTTGAAATTTCACAAACATCACTAAAGGAAGAAATTTCAATTCATTCATCCCAAAGGATTACTCAAAGAAGCTAGGGTCTCATCACATAACCCCTTATAACACCGGAATATGACCTAAGTGTAAGGTGTGCTATTGTGAGAGAATCTAAGGGAGGCTCAGATAACATTGCCCTATTAGTAATCTCTACTAACTTGAACTTCTCCCGTAGGCGTTTCCGTTCAAGCTTGACACGCTGGATTTCGGCTTGGGATTGGTCCAAAGCGAAGCCCACAGATGCTACCTCCACCCCAAAATCTGATAAGTGGGCTTCATAAGGTTCGAGCCTACTGGATGAAGCCATCGACTCTTCTTTCTGCATTAACCATTAAAATCTCTATTAAATTGTTAAGAGTATGTTAATATACTATATAAAAAGTTTGGGTTGTTACATAACATTTGGCGTCGGAATTTTCGGCAGACGGTTTTTATGTACAATGATCAGTAAGCTGATATCTGGGCAGATTTCAAGCCGGATTTAATGTTGTTTTTAAATTACGACATTGACTGATTCAAAGCCATTTTATCAATGGTTTTATGATCAAATTGAAAGGAGCTTTTTATGCCGAGTATTAAGGGATGATACGACTTCTCTGTAAATTCAAATTTTTTAATATCACGAATTAGATGGTGACTTTTATGGATCTAAACGTGCAGGAGATATGCTTTATTATTTATGCTCTCTATGAAAAAAAACGATAATTATGAGGTGATCGATCTATTATTAAAAAGTGGAAAATAGATATTGAAACTATTCACGATTGATCTATTAATTCTACAGGAGTGTAAAAGCTCTGTTTGTTCAAGAAGATGGAACTCGATAGATGAATCACCTATTCTACATCGAATATCTACTCTGGATCTACTACTAATGAGGTTGTGACCTATTTCTATATATCTAATATAGCTAGATCAACTCAGAACTACTTCATCTTGAAGATCAATATTTCTAGAGTCTTTGATCCATCTGTTGTCAATTGCATTCTGTTGCAATTGTGACAATCAAATTGAAATTTCTATATGAAATTTTTTATTTTTGGAAAACCAGCTTCTCATTCTAAGCTGTGTAGGTTTGTGTTTGAACCAGAAGTATGTGTTTTTCCTAGAATTGTAAAGGTTTCAACTGCATGTACTCAGTTGTGAATCAGTCTGTGGAAAGAGGACCAGATAGTGAAAATCACCAAGCTCGTGGAGTAAAGCGTTGGTGGAGTGGACTAGTGGCTTTCTGTTCACCGAACCACTATACATTTCATGTTCTTGTGTTCACTTTTTCCACTACATGATCAAATACGATAATGTATAAAGGACAGAACTCATTCAAGAAAAGAGTTATCAAAAAAATTGTGAAAGACACAATCCCCCCCCCCACTTGTGTATATTCTGTAGATTCAGATCCAACAAATGGTATCTAAGGAAGATCTTCTGACAGATCCTTAGAATGCTAGATTCATTTAAGGATTATTTAACAGGGCACTCTGACTGATACAAGAGAAGGGATGTTGATGGTTAGAGCACCATATTTTAATGGAGACAACTATGGTTGCTGGAAATCATGTATTATAATATATCTACAAAACCATGGATATTGAGTCTATTCAATGATTATGAGTCCTTATGAAATTCATGATAATCATGAGGCATGGAGTGCTGTTATAGAGGCAGAGTATGATATGAACTCAAAGGCTATGAATGCAATTATCTGCGATCAAGGAACAGATTAATTTAACAGAGTATCTCAGTGCCCGACAGCATATGAGATGTGGAAAACAATAGTTGGGCATATGAAGGAACATATATTGTAAGGAAAATGAGATATGCAACTGTAAAACTAAAATTTGATACTTTTAGAATGATTGAAGGTGAGAGAATTACCCAAATGAATGGGAGATTGACAGAAATTTTTAATAACATAACTGCTCTAAGAGAACCTATTAAGTAGGCTGATCAAGCATTAAAAGTACGGAGAGTACTTACTACTAGATTGAATGGAATCTCTTCTGCAATCAGACAATCAAAACCTGTCAAAGATCTAACTATGATAGATCTGATTGATACACTGATGATGTATGAAGCTAAAATGAACGATGAAGCTAATGAACATAAAGTGCTTATCAAAAGAGAAGATATTGCGTTGAGGTTAACTTCACTACAAAATAATAGAAACATTACGAGCAAAGAAGTCAAAGCCATATCAAAAAGCTCTAACTCATCCAACTCAGATGAAAAACTGGCTCAACTCGCCAGAAAATTTAGAAAATTCAACAGCAAGAAAAGAGTCTTCAAAAAATCCTTTAAGGGAGATAATAAGGAAGTGAGATGTTATGAATGCAAAAATATGGGACATATCAGACAAGATTTCCCACAACCGAAAGATGAAAAGAAAAATACATTATTCAAAAGAAATGTCCTTGAGCAGAAAGAAAATAAAGATATGAAAGACACTTGGAGTGTATTTTAAGACACTAGTTGCCCTTTTGAATCAAGCTCAGACAAAGGAGAAGTCAATCTAAAGGCAAACATGTGTTTCATGGCAGAAACCGATGAGGTACACTCATATTACTCCTCTGAATCACATTCTGAATCAAGCTATGCAAATAAAAAACTAGCAGCCTACTACAATATGCTTGAAGAAAGATATGACTCACTATTTAAAAAACATAATTCACTGAAAACTATACATAAATCCATTTCAGATGAAAGAGATACAATGCTGAAACAACATAAATAATTAACTGATAAATACAATTCGATTAACACTAACTACATTAATTTTGAATCAAGAATAAAAACACTACAGGATGAAGTAGAATCTTACAAACAGGATGCATTGATTTTTCAAAAGGAGAGAATTCATTAAATGAAATTCTTGGAAAAAATGTCACTAAAAATGAGAGATTAGGAATTGGCAGTAATGGAGAAAAACCAAAGCTATTACAAAATTATTTTGTTCCTAGCTCTAAAAAGCTTAATTATAATTTTTGTGGGGCAAAGGGACATGTAGCTAAAAACTGTATCTTAATAAAACATCAAATTTGTGGTATTAAGAAAGCCGATATATCAAAAGACTTATATGATTCAACTAATTTTAAAATAACAAAGAAAATATGGATACCCAGATCATTGCTAGCTAACACTCCTTGACCTAAAAAAATATGGGTACTAAAGCAATTTGTTTGAATGTCTTTGTAGGTAGGAGGTCACCAGAGAAAAAATGATATATGGTACACAGACAGTGGCTGCTCAGGACATATGAGTGGAAACACATTGAATTTTTCTTCACTCACTCAAAAGGAAGGAGGACTTGCCACATTTGGTGATAATGCCAAAGGAAAAATCATTGGCATTGGAACAGTTGGATATCCAAAAACAGTCTCAATCAACAAAGTACTTTATGTACAAGGACTAAAACAAAATATGATAAGTATCTATAAACGTTGTGATGATGGATATACTATTGATTTTACTAACAATTGTTGTACTGTTTTTAAAGATAATATATTTAAATTTAATGCACCAAGAACTGAAAATGTCTATGCATTGGATTTAAATTCTTTGTGTAAACAACGAGTAAACTACATAACTGCAAATGTATGTGAATCATGGATCTGGCATAGAAGACTTTGTCATTTCAATGTATATGTTTTACATAAGTTATCTCTAAAACATTTAGTTTCTGATTTACCTTATCTCAATTTTGAGAGTGACATATTTTGTGATGCATGTCAACAAGGCAAGCAACACAAATCAACCTTCAAATATGTTAATAAGGTTGCTACATCTAAATCTCTAGAACTTATTCATATGGATTTGTTTGGACCTTAAAGAGTATCAAGCATAGCTGGTAAATCATGTGTATATGTTTTAGTTGATGAATATTCAAGATTTACATGGATTTTCTTTTTGAAATTTAAAAATGAAGCTTTTACATTATTTTAATGTTTCAGCAAATCTGTTCAAAATGAAAAAGGTTTCAATATAATCTCATTAAGAAGTGATCATGGTGGAGAATTTTAGAATCTGGAATTTAATTCCTTTTTCTCAAATATGGGTATTAAACACACCTTTTCTGCACCTAGAACACCTCAACAAAATGGGATTGTAGAAAGAAGAAATAGAACAATTCAAGAAATGGCTAGAACTATGTTAAATGAATATAGCCTACCTATATATTTCTGGGCAGAAGCTATGAATAAATCTTGTTATATAATTAATAGAGTTTTAATTATACCTATTTTGAAAAATACACCCAATGAACTATGGAATAACAGAAAACCTAAAGTAAATTACTTTAATGTTTTTGGATGTACGATTTATATCATAAACACCAAAGATAATCTTGGTAAGTTCGATCCAAAATCTGATGAAGGTATTTTCTTAGGATATTCTGCTACCTCCGAAGATTATAGAGTTTATTATAAGAAGTCAAGTATTGTTGAAGAATCATTTCATGTGAAATTTGATGAATCTGATCCTTTTGAGAAAAGGACAGAACAAATGGATGAACTTGAATCCAATGATAACATGAGACTTGAGAATTTAAAAAATGATTTTGAAAATGATATAAAAGAAATTCAGTCCAGTTCAGAGGAACATGATACTGAAGAACCTTTAAATATATTACCTAGACAGTCTAGAATCCTAAAGAATCATCCTTTAGAAACTGTAATAGGTAACTTAAAAACTAGTGTTCAAACTAGAAGAAACTTAGGAAACCTAGTGGAATTCTCTGCCATCCTATCTCAACAAGAACCCAAGACTATAGAAGAAGCTTTAGATGATGAATTCTGGGTAATAGAAATGCTAGATGAATTAAACTAGTTTAAAAGAAATGATGTTTGTGTTTTAGTGGAAACACCTAAGAATTATCCCTTAATAGGAACCAAATGGGTTTTTAGAAATAAACAGGATGACCAAGGCACAATGACAAGAAATAAATCAAGATTAGAATCTAAAGGATATAATCCAGAAGATGTAATAGATTATGATGAGACTTTTGCACCTGTAGCTAGTTTAGAAGACATTAAAATCCTTTTATCCTATACATCTTATATGAATATTAAAATATTTTTGATGGATGTAAAATCTGCCTTTTTAAATGGATATTTAATCGAGGAAGTTTATGTTAAGCAACCACTTGGTTTTGAAAACTCTCAAAAACCTGATTCAGTGTTTAAACATACTAAATCTCATTATGGCCTTAAACAATAACCTAGATCTTGGTATGAAATATTAAGTTCTTTTCATTTGAAAAATAATTTTATTGTTGGTATGGAAGATCCAACGCTATTTAAGAAAATTGTGAAAAATAATGTTGTATTGGTTCAAATTAATGTTGTTGATGTAGTCTTTGGATCAACTAATAAAACTCTTTGTCATCAATTTTGAAAATTAATGCAAGAATAATTTTAAATGAGTATGATGGGAGAATTAAATTTCTTTTTGGGTCTTAAAATATTTCAAAAATAATTTTGAAATGTTTTAAATCAAAGAAAATACATTACTGATTTCTTAATGAAATTTGGAATTGAGAACATCAAGACATTTACTACTCCTATGTGTACAAATATAAAACATTATTTGGATGAAAATGGGAAATCAGTTGACAGCAAGTTATATAGAGGTATGATTGGTAGCTTGTTATATCTTACTGCTAGTAGACCCGATATAATATATTCAGTATGTATTTGTGATATATTTCAATCAAATCCTAATGAATCCCATCTAAATGTTGTTAAAATAATTTTTAAATATTTAAAAGGATATATTTTTCAATCTCTTATTTATCCTAAACCTTCTGATTTTAATTTGATATCATATTCAGATGATGACTTAGGAAGTTGTAGATTAGATAGAAAAAGTACATCAGGTACATGCCACTTTTTAGGAACGTTCTTAGTATCATGGTCTAGTAAGAAACAACATTCAGTTGCCCTGTCAATAGCTGAGGCAGAATATGTTTCTACTGGTAGTTTCTATGCACAAGTGTTGTGGATGAAGAACACTCTTATGGACTTTGGATTGAATTTTAATAATACACCTATTTTATGTGATAATACGAGTGCAATTAATATTTCAAAAAATCATATTAGTCATTCTAGAACTAAACACATTCATATAAGGCATCACTTTTTAATAGATCATGTTATTAAAAAGGATATATTTTTAGAATTTATAAATACTGAAATTTAATTAGCAGATATTTTTACTAAACCTCTTCCCACTACAAGGCTTGATTTTATTAAGGGGGGGCTAGGTTTATTTAATTTTAAATAATTTTTTTTATATTTTGTTTTTGTAAATTTTATTTTTTTTATTGAATACTGTTTAAGTATTTCTTTCTATCGTCGTATGAAAAATTTATTTATTTTATAAATATATGTAATGATGAGTGATTACACAGGAATCAAGGTTGTCAGAGTCTTTTCGACTTCTAAACCCTTTCACTTCTATCGAAACCCTTTCGAATTCCAAATTTGTACTTCCTCTTCTGAAACCCTAACCTTCAAACTTTTGAAACCCTAACCATCAAACATTCAGAGACTATCGTAGCAATGGTAAAGACTAAAAGAGCCAGTGAGGCCGAGCCGAGCAATGCCAAGAGATAACACACTGAGGAAAAAAAATCTTACAAGGAAAGGAAATCGATCTCGATTGGTTGTTTCAAACAAATCTTTTGTTGAAGCAAGATTTTCCATTCTAGAATCTTTAACATATGTTCAATAGTGAAAATACGGAATTTTTATATGAATTTGAACTTAGATACTTCTAAAAATCTGTACAGTTTAGTCTGGGTGATACCGAAGACAGTATGATGGCAAAAATAGAGGATAGGGATTTCTCAATTTCATCAGTAGAGATTAGTTAGATTCTCAACTATCCTGATGAGGGAGTTTTTCATTTTGACTTGAAGAATATAGGAGATTCTGTGCATAAATCCGAAGAAATTATGTCTTTTCTTTTTTGTACCAAGACAATAAAAAAATGTTTCTTAAGGATTTTGAGCATGATCAGAAGATTTTGATAAAATTTATTCAGACCGGAATAGCTCCACAGATGGCAGAAGTGGAGACTATTTATTACCCTGATAGGTATATAATGTTTCTCTTGCTATGTGATATTAGGTAAAACTTTTTGAGATACATGATAAGGTATCCTAGTTATTTCTGTCAAAGCGAGGCCAGGATGAATTTCTATCCCTTTGGTAGATTTATTTCCAAGCTACTGTTTAAGAAAGAAATTGTGAGATTAGTGGAAGCTAAAGTTATCTGTCATCACAATAATACATTTAATGCTGGATCTTTGAGGAAAGATGGATATTTCTGGACCACAATTAAAGGAAAGCTTTTGCCAGTAGGATCTGAGGAAGACTCAGAGAGTTCTCAGGCTCAAACTGCTAAGTCCAAGGAGGGACAAGGTGAATCCAGTGTCAGCAATGTAGTAATAAGGATTCTCTTTGAAGTGATAGATGTTGAGGAAGACAGAATCCAAGAGGTACTTCATTCAAGAAAAAAACGACCAGTAAATTAGGAAGTTACTTCCACTATTTTGGAAACTCCACTAGAACCTTTAATTTCTTATTCTTTTGTGAGAGAAGTTCTTGCTGATGTTGATGTTACACTTCATCAGGAACAAGAGTTGGAGGCAGTTCCTGGTGAAGAAGTGGCCAGACCTTAGGAAACTTCTGCGAATATTATTCTTGAAAACCCAATAGAGGGCATATATGCTCATGTTTGTGATGTTGTTTGTGATGAGCAAGTTTCTGAAGCACAAATAGAGGTACATCAAGAGGATTTTTCTATGGAGGAGTTTTAAAACCTTAAGGAAAAATCTGTGGACCAACCTTCTCAGGACAAAGAAAAGGAGAAATCTAACGCTGAATCATTGTCTTTGGTATTGCTGCATCAACCTGAGAAAGTCAATCAAGCAGAGGATGCATCTGATTCAAGGAAAGATTAACTTGAAAAACTGTACAGAAAAGTATCTCAGTTGGAATATGATAATGCTTCCCTTAAAAATGCTTTAGACTTAGAACATTTGAAGTTTCAGAAGCTGAAGGAGTGTACAGTTTCAATGAAAGAAGTTGAAATATTTAAAGAGGATATGCTGACTGTTGTTACTCAATTAAAATATAAAATTGTTATGAAGTTAGATTTATCAGATCTGAAGTTTTTTATGGAGAATCAATTTGCATCAGTTGCAAATAATGCAGTTAGTGGTTCAGGTACTTCACCAGACTTAATAAAAAGTTTTCAGGGTATCACAGCTGCAATGAGAAACATGAATGAAAGGATTCAAGATCTTCAATGTAACAGTGCTCCTCTGTCAGTGTTGCTGGAAAATCATAAATTATTAGTGGATCAACTGACATCTAGTGATCTATCAATAAGAATTCAGTTAAATAAATTCTCAGAGAAGCTGTCAGTATTTGTTGAAAAATAGGAAAGGATGCATGAGTTTTTCATAGTCAATTTAATTGAGGGTATTCATATGACTCAAGAGAACAAAGAGCTGATTTTCATTTTTGGAGATTGGATGATGAAGAGGCTTCAGGATCAGTTTACAGAAATCAAGTCTGCAATTCAAAGGAGATAGACCATGTTTCCTATATCACCCAAACCTTGATTCCTATGTATATCATTGCCATGTATATACTACTGTTACTGAATGAAAATTTTACTTCATTATTTATTTGTGTCTTTAATTATTTGTTTTACTAATTTTATTTTTAATATCCTGGTACTCCAGATTTACTTATTGATAAACAGTTTGTAAAAGAATTTGTTAACAGTTACTGTAATATTAAACGTGTTAAAATCCATGATTTTTCATTCTTTATTATATCACATAAAGGGGGAGAATTTGGATATAAACACACCATCAATATCTAGGGGGAGTTCATTTTATTGAGGGAGAAAATTAGATGGTACATTTGGATTTATAATTATCTTTTGTGGGGAATGATTTTATTTAAAAAAACTTTATATCGAATTTTGAAAGTTAATTTTGTTTTGCTTAATTACTTTTAATTACTTTATGGGTTTTGTTTTATGGGTTTTGTGATCATCAAAAAGAGGAAGATTGTTGAGCACAGTATGGTTTTCAACAATTCGTATTTATGTTTTTTAAAGGGGGAGATTATTTAAAATAATACTCCACCTCTTTATGATAATTTTGATGCTCATAAATACCCTTAGTTATTTTCTAATTATTTCACTTAGTATTTTGAAGGAGATTATTAATTTATTTTACTCTTGAAATAACGAAAATTTATTACTTAGCGCGGAATCTTTTTTAGTGCATTTTGGAAACACTGTTCACATCTTACGTAGATGAATATAGCACAGAATATCTTTTAGCACGTTCTGGAATCACTATTCATAGCCTATGTGGATAAACGTAGCATAAGGATGAAAAGAATGTATACTTTTTGAAGTACGAGAAAAGTATGGTTAAACAACCATACATTTTTCAGCAAAGTATGGAAGGAGACCTTACGTTTGGAAGGAACCTTACGTTTTGTTATCAGCAAATTATGGAAGGCGAACCGTACGTAAATTCTAAGTGACACGTTTGTTTCTCAAAAGTATGGTTCATTATAATAAAATTTGTAAACAACAGTACATTCTTGGAAATGTATGGATCAAGTAAAAGTATGGATCACGTAAAAGTATGGATCTTTTACCATACATTTTAATGATGAAGAAAAAGAATGAATGATCAACCCTACGTTTGTGATCAACCCTATGTTTGTGATCAAACCTACATTTGTTATCAAACATATATTTGTTATCAACCCTATGTTTGAAGAATTTTTTATTAACCCTGCATTTGGAAGCCACGTCATAAACCTTACGTTTGGCGTCAGAATTTTCAGCAGACGGTTTTTATGTACAACGATCAATAAGCTGATTTCTGGGCGAATTTCAAGCCGGATTTAAAGTCGTTTTTAAATTAAGACTCTGACTGATTCAAAGCCATTTTATTAATGGATTTAAGATCGAATAAAAAGGATCATTTTATGTCAAGTCTTAAGGGAAGTTATGAATTCTCGGTAAATTCAAATTTTTTAATATCGTGAATTAGAAGGCGTCTTTTATGGATCTAAACATGTTGGAGATATGATTTATTATTTATGCTCTCTCTGAAACAAAATGTTGATGATGAGGTGATCGACCTGTTATTAAAAAGTGGAAAATAGAGATTGCAACTATTCACGATTGATCTACTAATTCTACAGGAGCATAAAAGCTCTGTTTGTTCAAGAAGAAGGAACTCGTTAAAAGATTCACCTGTTCTACATCGAATATCTACTGTGGATCTACTACTGCTGAGGTTGTGACCTATATCTCTATATCTCCTAAAACTAGATCAACTCAGAACTACTTCATCTTGAAGATCAATATTTCTTGAGTCTTTGATCCATCTGCTGTCAATTGCATTCTATTGCAATTGTGAAGATCAACTGGAAATTTCTTTCTGAAATTTTTTATTCATGGATAACCAGCTTCTCATTCTAAGTTATAGGTTCGTGTTTGAACCAGAAGTCTTTGTTTTTCCTTGAATTGTAAAGGTGTCAACTACCTATAATTAGTTGTCAATCAGTCTGTGGAAAAGAGGACCAGATAGTGAAAATCACCAAGTTCGTGAAGTAGAGCGTTGGTGGAGTGGACTAGGGGCTTTCTATTCCCCGAACCACTATACATCTTCGTGTTCTTGTTTTTAATTTTTTCCACTTCATGATCAAATCCTATAATGTATGAAGGACATAACTCGTTCAATAAAAGAGTTATCGGAAAAATTGCAAAAGACACAATTCACCCCCCTATTGTGTATAATCTGTAGATTCAGATCCAACACAACATGCATCTCCATGATTGTCCCACGGTTCAATTTTCATGACCAACATTCAAGGATGGATTTAATAGAATATGTAATATGTAATTTTTTTTAGATTTTGAATCTCTCTATACTGTTATGTGGTAGATATCTCATATGATTAATAATACTTTGAGATCCATTTATAGTAATAAAACCCTTGGTAAATTATAGGTTTTAGTATAAATGATGTTTATTAAGGAAATAATTTAATATATGTTGAAAAATTTTATAAGGAATTTGTAGCATATATAGTTTATATGATTTATGTATTTGATGAAAATAATGGTTGGAATTATTTTATATTATATGATTTATCATAAATTAATTTTTTGATTAAGTGATTATTTTTATTTTGGAATTAAATAACTAAATTTCTATAAAATATATATTTATAATATGGGATTTTATTTTAGAAATAAAAGAATAGTTATAATTGGGAGGGATATATGATCATTTTGATTCTTTATGGTTATTCAGGTGATTTATGTTAATGATTTGAATATCATTATGATTATAAGATTATGGTAATTATATTTTTTTAATGAGACTTTAATAGTAGTTGATAAGATTTTGGGAAAATATTTATTTCTCTTGTAAGTAAATGTCATTACATACTAATGGTGTATTTGGGTTTCAATATTAATATATAATATTTGGGAGGAATTTTCATTATAGTTTTAATTGAATGGATTATGATGAAAATTGGTCAGTAGGGTTGATTTTTGGAGATTTAATATGTATTTCATCATATAATTGTTTTATATTTTTTAAAATTATCATAAAATGTACAAATAATTTTTTTATGGTAAAATAATAATTGTAAGAGTTAAAGATAATTATTATTTTTTGGGTTTTACACCACATATATGATGATTCTACTGTATATGTCATGAAAAAATCGTATTGAATACTCATCATTTGTTGAAAAAGAAGAGATCAGGGTGGAATTTGATTAATGGATGAAATTACAATTGTTTTGTAAGTATATTTCCGAATGGTTTAATACTAAATAATTAGATAAATCGTATACCCTTTCAAAATGATTTTGAAACAAAAAATGTAAATCTATTACTTTTATTACTGGAAAACAAATATCATTTTAGAGATTCATATATTTATGTTTTTATAGCGCTTAAAATTCCCATGACCATGCTATTTATCACTCTATATTAGTACATGATATTTATTTTCTCTTACATATAAATTTTTTATTCTTATATATTTTCTCCTACATGAAAAAATATTATCTTTTACTCTAGATGAGCTTTGTATTTTTTTATCACATTTCACAAGGAAGATATATTAATTAGTTTTTTGAGGTCGGATTTCAATAATTATATTTTAAAATTTTAAAAACCTAGATGTATAGTCCAAATTCAACTTATGATGAGTGAATTTATTGGCAGGGTGTAACCCCATGTGATTTTGGAAATATATATTTCCAAATTAATATAAATATTTTTATATTTTTCATTTAATGGATAATTATATATCGAATATCAAATATTAATGGACATAGTTTCTCTTGAATTACACAGATCACCATGTTATGATTGAACTACATGCAATTGTCAGAATATATTTTAGTAAACTAACCAATATTAGTGTCTTCAGTTAAAAACAATTTAGAGTTCCTTTTATATATATTGTATTATACTCAAAACCTAGTTTTACCAAACGCCAATGTACTATTAACATTATTATTACAATAATTGTACATTTTTTAAAAACTGTTGGGATATATTTTGTGAATAATATTATTTAAACTATGAAAATTTGGTTTATACAAGTATATGTAAAGAATTATTTTCTTTAAAATTAACAAGAAATTAAAATTAACTCATTTTAAATATTTTGGAAGTCTTTTTCATATAAATTATTTTTATTAAAAAATATGTTTTAACGATATTAATAAATACTTCAACGTTTGATAAATTCTTTCAATGTAATATATAAATTTTATAAATTCAATAAACTATTTAGCATTGTCCTTTCATGTTTTATAGACAATATATAAGAATAAATCTAATTGTACATATAATGATAAGTATATTTATACAAGGCAATTCTGCTGCCTTATAATGGCACACCTATTTTAAATATAATTTTTTAAAATTTAATTATTTATAATTGAAATATTAATCATATTTTATTAATTACTAATATCAACATTTATATTGGTTGATTTTGTCGTCTTTTAAAAGCTTCTTTTCCTATGAATATAGAATATAACTAAATATATTTTGAAAATAAAATTTTAATAAAATTTATTTATATAATTAAATATATTTTAAATTTTCTAAAAGTTTCTTTATATAAATTAATAATATATAAAATAAATTAAACACATTGGACGAAATTTAAAATTGAAATTGGAATAAATAACATTTCAAATAGTTGAATATTTTTATCTTAGAAACATGTTTACTCATCCTCTTTGGTAGAATAATTTGAAATTAATTTATTCCACATATGCTTTTAGAATTTTGAGTAATGGATTCCAAATTTTTAATTATAATAATTTATAGTTTTTTTTATTTAGCATATTTTTTGACCAAAATGATTTGTAATATTAAATAGATATAATTACAACCACTAAGATGAAAAAAAACTTTACATAGTAGTTAAAAATAATCTAAAGGCGACATTTAACCAATAAAAAGGTCGAAAATATATTTTATGGTAATATATAAATAATATAATTCCATGTGATGAAAATATACCATTATTTTAGAACATAATTTATGGGATATAGCTCTATATTGCTTTCCTTTTATGTACCTACAAGAATTCCACCTCCCAATATAAAAGGGTACTCACCACCCTCACTTATGGACAAATCACAAGACATTTGGATCATAAAACCCCTTCCAAAATAAGATCCCAAATTCCATAATATCATCCAAGAATCATCAATTTGATCAGAATAAAATCTATGTCAGTCATTTGTTGTAATGAAAATGGAATTACCAGATGAAGAGGTAACATTCTTCAAATAGATCTTTTTATTCATTCCATTATCCACAAATAAATTAAAATTATTACATGGTAATAAAATTACATCAGAATAATAAATATTATAATATTTTTTATGTTGAGATTACTAACTAGACATACCTGAACATCTATGAAATGAGATATGAAATCATAATTCATTTTTACGGTGGACATCAACTCATGAACCGATGTTGTTCATTCTTCCATTACAAATTTTAGTGGTTGAGAATAATAGTGCAATTAATGTTTTAATATGATATTTTTTATATTTATTATTTATTTATTATTATTTGTTGTTATATTATACATACCTAAATTATTTCTATTTTTGGTAATAGGAAAACATTGTTTGTGAACATATGGACTACCCCCTCACAAAGTTACATGATTCATTCACACATTACATGAAATGTATTAATGATGGGATTAGTAAAATTATAATGTATATATATATATAATAATATATTAATTCTTTTATATATTATTATCTACCATTTAATTTAGGTTATTCAAGACAACCAGAATAAAGAAACTATGTTAGTGGGTATGTACGACCTACCATCACCATTAATTTTGTATTTCAATTCATATATATATATTTATATAATATTTAATATCATAAATTCTTATACAATAAATATATATGTTATTTATACAAGTTATTACATTATTTAGATAATTAAATCATTATATATTTATGAAAATCAAGAATAACAAGTCAATACATATACATAAAATAAATAGGATATTACCCAAAACGTAACATTGACATGGTGTTTTTAATAACTGTGTAGTATAATGTCATAATGAAATAAAATAAGGTATGAGATATAAAAATAATGTTTAGTGGTAGATTTATAAAAAAAATTATTTAATATACAAGAGGATTGAAATGTAACAATGAATATAAATACCAAATGTAATGGGATTCTCGTCTAACATATATTTCATTGTAATATATGTTATGTTCACAACTTATTGTTATAATATTGTTTATATAATGTACTATGACATATTATATCATTAATTATACATATTTATTTATATTTAAAATTTTAATTTATGTTATTCTTTCCCATATCTAATGATTGAGATGTTACACAAGTATTGTGTGGATTTCTTTTATCACTTTTATTCTGAGAGAATTAAGCAACATTCACTCCCCGTTTATTGTGTTCGGTGTATATAAATCTCATGACTGTATTGTAAAATTATTATCATAAAATTTTTGGTAAAGGAAATATCCATTTTATGATCAATATTTCAGGGGTTTTACATTGCAATTACTTTTAATTCAGAAATGTAATTGTTTCTCCATTTTCATTTTCAGAGACACATGTTTTCTAAACACCTATATTATTTTTAGAGGGGTATATACTGTCCCTTTGACATAATAAATCATGAATATTATTATTTTCATGATATAAAATGATTCATGTAATGTTATTGTTTAATGGTGATCACAATATAATGTTCCTGATATAGAAAGAGTTTGTTAATAAAACCTCATCGTTTATGGTGATTGTTTATGATTATGATATCACTAATGAAATATTATGTTGTATCCCTAAATATATATCTGGAATGTTCATATCCATTTTTTATTGATTATAATATCATGTAGTGGTAATAATTTTCGTTTATTAGTTACATAGGATAATTAATAATATGTTTTTAAGTAAATATGATATTATTTCTATGTTTATTTGGAAATATTTTTTTGGAATTCCATGTATTAAAAAAAATCTAAAATTCTATAATATTCTCAGATGTTTTATTGAAAAAAATAGAAATATATTCTAACTTATTTTATTTGTTTTTAAAAATAATCAACCTACTGTTTTATGATCATGAAACTTTTCTAAACATTTTATTGTTGAAAATGATTTTTTGGCATGTATGGTTTTAGTCGTCCTCATGGTCGTTATTTCATTGATTCTTCCATGTCATATTTAAAATGTTAGACTTAAAGAAATATTTTAAATATACATGATATTATTATTTTAATATTTTTTTCATATAAAAACATATTTTGAATATTTTACAACTGTCTATATATGATTTCAATTCGATTTTCAATGAAAACTATTTCAAAACGTAATAATGATTTATTGATATAATTTTAAATTTATTTTCAAACAAAAATTTTTTAAAAATATTTGCAATAGGTTTTTTATGTTTTAAAATCTATTTTAATGGATAATAGTTTATGAAATATTATTGTTATTTTGGTATATTTTTTCGATGCTATTATAATAGAAATGTAAAAAATTATTATTAATATTAATTTATCATTTATCAAATATAAATTAAAATAATTTTTTTTAAAATGCTTTCAAGGATCTTTTAAATAATTGAAAATTTATTTTCCAAGAAAACATTTTTATAAATATTAGTAGGATTCAATTATACGATTTAATGGTCAATTTTAAATAATATGTTTTTCACAATTATTTATGATTGAAAATCAAATCAATGTGGACATGATAATTCCCTCAATAAATATTTAAATTTTTATTAAATCTTACTTAATAATTTTTCATTGTTGTCTTCAAATAAAATTACTATGATGATGTTTTATTTTATAGATAAATGGAAATTTTAGAAATCTTATTTTACTTGAGAAATTATATAAGTGATCATTCAAAAACATTCTACATATAAGATAACATCTATTGAAATATTTTATGAATTATTTGGGATATGATGTAAGTAAAATATTTTCCATTTTTTATTTAACTAGGTTAATATTATATTTTCATGTTTTATAAAAAAAATCACTTAAATGGGTTATACCATTGTGAAATTGTTATGAAACCTGGTTTTTTTGAAGAGTTATTTTATAATAAAAAGATTCTAAACCATGACACTCCCCCATTTATTTGCATGGGATGAAATGTATAAAATCCCATTTCATTTCCTTCGTTTTGATAAGAGTAATTATTATGATCTTGTGACAGACATATATATGATTTTGTTTTGTGATATGTGGACCTATATATGCCTCCAAATCATTAGGTAACAATTAATGAATCATGGGTATATATGTTATGTATCAACCTAATAACATGATGACAATGTCACGAGTGATCATTGTTATTTTTTCCCAATGTTTTAGGATCATAATTACATGGTCGTGATGTTATGTATGGACATGGTTGCATTTCCATAAGATTATGCATGAACCTGATTACAATTTCACAATGTTATGCCTGAACCTAGTTGAATGACCATAAGATAATGTGTGAAAATGATAACTTCTTACCTATATTATGCGTAAACAGAATATGATGATCAAAATTTTATATGTTGATCTAATTGTATGTAAAAATATATATGGGAGGGCCAAATTTAATTTCCTTGAAATAATAATTTATCCAATTTTTATTTACACATGTCCATAATGTTATAATTTGAGGTGTATTCCATAATTCTATATCTTATGCTAATGTTATTGCCTCATTACCGATGTTCTATTATTTCCATATTATTAATGTCTTATGAAATACCAGCCATTATTCCCTGATTAATTTTTATGGTATTAGATATATAGTATATGATATTCTAAAATTATTCCAATTTTTTCATAACCATATGTCCATGTAATGGTTATACATCTCCTTTATTTTCAAATAATGAGCATATGATCTTATCCATTCTTATATTTTCTTTCCCATATTGTTGAATAATGGTAAAAAGTTTGATTACAAAATGGGAAGCTCTTCATGTGAAACATTTAATATCTTTCACCATGTTTGAAAATTGTGTTCCAAGTATCCAAAGAAACTAAACTATACTGATTCGTGTGAATGTACAGTTATTTTGTAATGAATATTCATCTAAAATGATGTAATATTCATGTATGTTATCCTTGTGTCTCTATAGTTGGTATCAATTGAATGTTTTAGTCATCCTATGGAAACATAAATGAAAACATTTAGTGTTATCAATAGTTATATTTTTAAGGACATGTCTATGAATGTATCTAAAGATAAGTCTTATGGTTATTCAATGATTATGATAATATCTAGGAATTTTTGTAATGGATTGAGATAGTAGTTTCGTAGAAAACATCCATGTCCTGATATTGCAAGTCGATTTAGGTCTGACACATATATAACTAGGGTTATCAACCTTCAAAAAATTTATTGTGATATACATGTCCGAAAAATCATTCACGATAATAATAATTACTGCACACCTAATTGGACACTCACAATGAATATTATTTAGAAATTTAAAAACATAGTATAGAAAATCATTAATTATTTAAATATAACAGGAATATAAATAAAATTATTTAACCTAATGTGCCATAGATTAATGGATTGGGTTTCATGATTTAAGACAACCTAGAAGTTATTTGTAATGAATTTTTTTATTTTCCAATATGATAATTATTAATCACACTATTCATTATAGTTTTAGTAAATGCATGGAACCCAAAAAACCATGTTAATGAATAATAAAGAGTATAATACAATGAAAAAGCACTATATTAACAGAGTGTTATAGAATATGTAGTAAAAAATCATTTATATGGCCACATAGGGTTATTAAGTCATGCATCATTTTTATTTTCCAAATAACCAATGGATCAAACAAAATTTGATGTATCCTTATTATCGACATTTCATCTATTTTAGTAGAATCATCATCCCATTAGTAACTAAGAAATGTATACGAACTATTTTAAATTTATTTTTCATTATTGGGGTTTCAGAAAACAAAAAATTTATGTTTGGAATTTTTCATTTGAAAGGTGAAGTGAATCAGTTGTGGAACATTATCTAGAATATGATGAACCAACATAAAATTTTCCATATTTATTTGGAAGAGTTCTATACCTTATTTTTTCAAAAATACAGTCTTTATATTTTTCATAAGAATGGGGTTGTAGTTTTTTATCAATATCATAGTAATAATATTTCCTTAAATATAAAATTAAATAGAATCTTTGAAAAATATGAATATTAGACAATTATATTTACATCATCCTAAATGTTTTGATTGTAAAATAGAGGAATTTTTTTAGAATAATTTTTTTTTTTGTTTTGATAGTAGTATAAAATTTCATTGATCAGCTAAAAACATAGGTAATGGGACTAAAATGAAATATTCAATGATTGAAAATACCCCAATTCTATGTTACAAAGATAAGGACCATAAGAATTATTCTTGGAAGAAACAAAATCGAAGGTTTATTATGGTGATCAAAAAATTGTATCTCTTATAACAAGGGATATAGTTAATTCATACGAAATCACGGTGGATGATGTGAATACTGAAAATTATGGTACACGAATATCCCCTTCTATAATGGAAAAATAATAATTTATTTTGTATGAATAAGCAACATGAAAGTCATATTTTTAATCATCTTGTATAATTTTATATAATTACCTCTATCTACATGAATATTGTAAGATTTAAATCACATTTTATATTTAATCATTATTACGATGAACCCATGTTTACAATGAATGTTTATTTGGGTTATAAAATAATATCTTATATTAGGAATAAAGGGTGAATATTATTTCAGATTTGATATATGGTTAAAAAAATATGGAATCAAATGACTTCATAGAGATTAATTTAATATCTGTATATATGAGATTTTATGTATATTAGATACATATTTCTAACCATAAAATTGAGAAAAATAAATATGGAATGAACTATCATTCAATTAATGGATCACATGGTTTGTTACTTATTCAGGAATGAAAAACTCACCTTTGTTTCCTATAAAAATAGATTGAGTACTAATTGATCAAGGCATAATAAAAGGATAGATTGTGATGAAATCAAGTAATTATAACTTCTCATGAAAATTATTCAAATGTAGGAGTAGAGTCTTCAAATAATATGTTTTTCAGTTATAATCTATTTTGTTGAATCATAAATTGTTTTCATGCCTAATTTTATATGTATTAATGATAATTAACTTCATCTTCACCCTGTTATCTACCACTCTCCATCATAAACTGATAGATGTACATCCTTTCCTTGTTTATGTTTTCACTTTCCTCCTATGTTTTTCTATGTGGAATCTGAGTTATGAGTTCTATTGGGTGTCCATCATGTTTCTAATATTACCTTTTTAAAATATCATTTACTATTAATTTTCATGATGTGGGTTTTTATAAATTAATCATTCATGTAATTATACATTGAGAAGTAAAATTTATTAAGAGGGAGATAATAATTTTAAGGGGGTTAAAATGAAACTTCTAAATATTTTTGGAAATATATATTTTGGAATTAATTTAATCAATTAAATATTTATCATTTCACGAATCATTAAATATATTTTTTATTATGTGAATACATTGAGATTTTCTAGTGTTACATGAAAAACTACATTAATATTTCACTACATACAACACATATATTAGCATTCAATACATGAAACACCATGTTTATCTTGTGTTAATTGAAACGTTGAATTCTTTTGATAAGTTGTGTTACCAACAAGACCTAGTTTTATAAAACTACTATGTAATATATATATTATTATTAAAATATTATGATAACCTCCAACCTACTCTTGGAATAATTGTTATGAATATGATTATTTAAACTAAGAATATATGGTTTACTCAAAAATATAATTAGAATAATTTGGTGTCTGATTACCTATAAATGAAAATAATACCATTTTAAAAATATTGGAAATATTTTGTAGGGAAAGTATGTGTATTCAATCAAACATTTTTTACTTCAATAAATTATTTAGAAAACATTTTATTCATTATTTAAAATATATTTATATGCATATATTATTTTCCTTCATCTATTTAACATTCATATTTTTTTCAAATAGTTGATAAGAATAAATTCAATTCTAATAATAATTATGTAACATCACATTACTGTTTCTAGTATTCCTAATCCTTTTTTTTTTAATTATTATTATCATAATTCAAAAAATGGTTTATCAGTAAAAAGTTGTGTTTTTGTTAAAACACATTGTAGAATACTTAAACAACCAATTAATGCTCCGAAATATTCAATTATAGATTTTCTATGTTAAACACTGTGTATATATGAGATTTTGAGTTCTGCAATGTCTCGAAGTGGAATGACTAAAAAAATTAAACTTATTATTTTAAGCATATTCAATTTATTCAAAATAATTGAATATCTCTAAAATGGTCTATCGTATGAGAAATTTGATACCACAATTAGGTTTCAAATATAGTGTTTACCATTGGAGGGTATAACATTTGAAGGTGTCGGATATTTAGATGTCTCGCTTGTGAGATTAAGTTATTAAATTATATTTATGATATTATTTATTAAAGATAATTAAATATCTTCCCTTCGATGTGACATATGTGAAATATGATACCACCGTTGGGTATGGAATGGGGGGTTAATCCTATACAAGTTAAAATATTTGTTCCCATCAGGTGTTTGGACGTCTCACCCCCAAAAATAATTTTTTTGTTTTAATTATTTAATTATTCCATTTTTTAAATATTAAATCATAAATATCTATCAAACCGTTCATTATTTGATTAATCTGAAACCACTGTTGGGTCCAGAATGAGGTGTTTACCATAGACAGGGTATAATTTTTATTCGCTACAGAATTTTGATGCTATTTAATCTTTATATTAAATAATTAATTTAATTTAGTAGTTAAATCTGGTTTTAAATATCAAATACGTTTTTACCTTGTTCAACATTCACATTTCATGCCATTTTCTCATTACAGTGAGCTGAATATCTATTGTTGTCACATCATGTTGTAATAAAATTCCATTTCTTCACTGTTTTAATCCATTTGAGTGGAAATGACTTAATTGGAAGAATTAAATGACTCCATTTTGAATTTTTCATTAAATAATGGATCAAACATTTGGTTATGATTTATTGAATCAAAGAAAACTTGTGTTGGGATTTATTTATAAGCGAACCGATCACATTAATTCACTGTGGATCTGCTTTTGTGTGTTTGACACCAGGTGTCCTTTTCAAAAGATCTATGATGACATCTTCTTTTTCCCTCTTCCTCAGAGGCAAAGTGGAGCACGACCTCTTCTTGTGCCTCTACCAGGTGAGTATTCATCAATGTTTTTTTATTTTATCGTTTTCTTTTCATATCATTTTTATTAAATAATTTGTCATATGAAAGAAAAAAATGATGGATATTAAATAAAATGTAATCTGAAAACTATCAAAAGATAATTTTCTCAAAAATGATTATTTTTTGATTATCAAAATATAGTTAATAAATAAATTAACTAATTATCATTTTGTGAAATTAACATTGATAATTATATAGGATTATATAAAGATAATTTCTGTTAAATTCCCATAGAGCAGTTATTGAATAATTTATCACTACATAAATGAAAAGATTAATTAAATTGAAAATTGATTTGAATTATCAATAGAAAATGACGTGAATTATAATAAATAATTATAAAATATAATCACAGGGTTTTATCTAATAATAATTTGTAAAAATGTCTCGTGATAATTGTTTTGAATTATTAATGTACAATTACACGTCTTGTCGTACATAATTATGAAAAAACCATAATGGATAATTATTAGGTAATTATCATGTGACATGGAATTTTTTAATTATCATAGTATTATTATATGTTTTATTAATGGATAATTGCACTAAATTTATTAAAGGACATTTGTGAGGTGTTATTAAGAATAATTTTGAGGATTAATAATGCAATATTTTTTGGAAATTTTCATGGATAATTGCAGAGATAAATCGAATGATAATTTCACTAAATTATAGTGGATAATTTATAAAAATTATCAATGGATAATTATAAATAATTATAAAATGATAAGTGAATTAATAATCACGAGATTTCCAAATGATAATTAATAAAAGAATTTATCGAAGGTCAATTATTTAAATTGTCATCAAGTAATTATAAAGGGTTTCCATAAGTGTTATCATTTTAATATAAAGTTATTACAATATCGAATGTGGTTTATAATTATTCAGAGGAAAATATTACGATTTCATGCATTAACCTAAATTGACAATCCAGACATTATCAATGAGAGAGAAATTATAATCGCATATAATATTTTATGTTCTTACCAAATAAAATAGAGCAATATAATCATCGAATGAGGATTATAAATATTCTTATGGATATTTCTTGCGATTGAATACGTTTATATAAAATGATAATCTGGATATTATCCAGGAGAGAGAAAATGTAATCGCATGTAATATTTTACATTCTTGTAAAAAAAATAGATGTTTTGGTTCTAGGAACCCTTGATGAGCATCGACCATTGGTGTGTCGACGCTTATGATAATAATGTTTTAAAGAGATGTATTGAACCACAATGGGTGGATTATCATTGCCACTGAAAAAATAGACCATGAGGTAGTTGGTCCCATCCTGACTTTCCAATTGATTATCCTTGTATTTCAAGATTTATATCAATTGTTGATTTAAATACAATTTCTCAAATTTTCTTTAAATTAAATTTATAAAAAGTTGATTTTAGTGAAAGAAGGTATTTGAAATGCCTTAACATGGTAATTTGGAAAACTCCCAATTCAATTGAATTGGGTGTGTTTATGAAATTTATTGATTTAATTTGTTTAATTAAAATTGTGGAACTTATGGAAATGATTTGAATTAAATTGTTGAATTTAATTGTGTAAATAAACTACGTGACGATGGAATTAGTTTTGATTGGATTTAAATCTAGTGAAAATGGATTAAAATTATTTGATAGAACCCCACAGGTTTTATCTTGTGAAAAAGTCATATTTTTTAATAAATCCTATTTTTGTTTTAAATGGAATGAAATTGGACCATTTGAAATAGAATAATGGGATTGATCATATTTTTAAGCATTCTTAAAAATGTTCATCCATTATGTAAGATTGCATGCAAGTCTTAGGTAGTTATTGAGTTATTTGGATACACTCTACTCTACAACAACGTTCTAAAACATACTTGAAAAGGGTCACATCCCTAACATGTTGGTGATGAGTCTCCACTGACCAGTGTCATTGGGACGTGGGTATAGACATTTTGTGGAGTTGACATAGAGAGTGATAAATCTTATAACTGGTTATTACTATCGTTCTTTTTGGTAGATGACCATGTTGCTCGCTTATTTATTTATATTAGTGATATAATTGCATGCCAATTATTTTGAACTGCTATACATGCCTACTAATTTTATAAGAAATGATTTATATAAATTTTATATTTAAGCCATTGTTTTAGAAATATTCCATCGTTTGTAAAATCATTAGTAAAAATATTTATTTCCATCTCATTAAAATGTATTTAATGTTTTTTAAAATGATTCTTTGAATTTCCAAACCTATGTATTTGAAAATTGTGAGAATTTATTTGGATAATTAATATTTGGAATATATTATGGAATCTTTGGTGGAATCCTACTAGGATTATGCTCACACCATACTTTTTGCTTCAGGTTTTTGAGGACATTCTTATTCCAGGTTCGAGTAATGGGAAGGGATCTCTTGGAGGTGGATCCAGCTGTTGAGATTTCGTCTTGGCGATTTGTTTTCTTTGGGTCCTTGTGGTTGTTTTTCCTTTTTTAGTACCTGGGTATTATTACTATGGTATTTTTACAGCTTTTTGTATTCTGATACATTACCCCCATTGGAGTGTTTTTATGCATACTGTCTTGTTTCTTTTCTTCTGCATTGTTGGTGGAAAAATCATTCCCACTTGACTGTTGTGTCATGCAAGGTGCTAGTCGCTGACCCAAGGGGATCGAGAATTCCCTTTGGGCTATGTTAGGGCCAACTCAGTTGTCAGGTTACCAGGGTACATGGGCTGGTTCGTAACAAAATGGTATCAAAGGGAGGTTAATCATTCTCCCTTGATGAAAGTATGCATTTGAGTGTTATTGTCGGGACTTAGGAGGTAGTTGTGATTGAGTGCCTAGCTATATCTCCCTGCAATAAACCTTAAGTCACCAGGGGTGGTTTGGGAAAGGCAAACTGTGGATTTTTTCTAATATTTACCCTTTTTGGATTTGGATAGAGTGATATACAAATCATGTATGTTTTACTGATTGGGATCTTGTTTCCCTCGTTTCTATGTATGATAATTTTCTAATGTCTTTATTATTATTTGATGATGTTTTGTAGCATAATTCTGCTGAGAAGGCGTGTGATCCAAGTCTAGGATGGGTATACTAATGAAATTCCATGGGTGAAATCCTCCCATGGACCCGAGCCTAATTGAGGATATCGTGCGTACTGTCTGAGATTTTAGACATGCACCACTACCAGTATCCATTCAAGATCCAATTGTGGAACCTGGGGGGAATTCTCTTAAAAATTATTCTCATGTGGTATTTCATCTGAAAAAACCAATTTTCAAAGCCTCCAATGATCCTCAACATACTGAGGAATGGTTGGTCATGATAGTACTTTCAATTGAGTCTTGAAGACAGCAGATGCGATCAAGGTGAAGTGTACCACATTTGTGTTGGAGGGACTAGGAATGAGACAGTGGAAACGATAGTGACGATGATGAAACATGATGGCTTAGATTAAAAGGAAATCAAGGTTCTTTTCACCAAATATCTCTATCTAGAGCGAATGGTGTTGGCCAAATCTGTGGATTTGTTCAAGACTGAGCTGGCTAAATGAACTGTGGCTCCCAATGATGTTTGGGGGACTTTTATAAGTTAAGACACATCATTCCCACTCCATGCAATGGCACAAGATCATCAACGCCTTCAAAAACTGTGGGAAAATCAAATTCTTCATGTACAAAATGGTTCTAGCCACAAGAATCCAGAACAAAACTTCTTCACACTATGGAAGACTTTCAAGAGGAAGATGATATTGGTACAAAGACCATGAGTGGTACTATTAATACAGCTTTGTCGTAGTGACTACTATTTTGATACGCATGCATCTAACATGTTTATTTCAACTCATACTGTTAATCTTCTTAATCTACCTATGGAGCTTTTATCTTGTGCAGTTGATATTACTCTACCCCTTTGTATAAAGAGAGAACATGGACTCCGTAATCCCACTTGTGTCTTATCTATATCTATTGTCAAACATGCTTGGTGTTTTTTTGGTACTTGACTTGAAATATCTTGACATCATATTCAGGATGGATTGGATTATTTCCAATAAATCCAAGATTGATTGTTATCATCGATGGGGATACCATACCACATACAGTGGTGTGTCTCTTGTCTTTCAATGAGAATGGGACCCAAGGTCGAGCAGGGACATACCTTCTTATCTAGAGTTGGGGAAAGCGATATCAATGATTACTTTTTATATAGAGCATGTTTCACTGGGTGGTGATCTTCCACTAGTTTTCATTGAGATTCCCATCATTTTTTGTTTCAGATTTTTCTGGTTTACCATTAAAAAGATAGGATGAGTTTTCTATTGACTTGATGTGGTAATCAACCAGTTTATTTTTCCTCTTACAAAATGGCTCCAACTGAACTGAAAGAATTAATGTTCTTATTGGACGATCTTCTTGAGAAAGCCTTTTATTCACCCAAGTGTTTCACCTTTAGTGGCACTGGTTCTATCCTCCATGAAAGTTGATGGTTTAATAAAATCTCTACATCTCGAGATGATTCTTCATGAGGATAATGTTGTTGATGCATTCAATTATCATTATAGATTCTCTTTATGGAGGGGAAACTTATGCCCAATGGTTGTTCTCCAAAGATGGTGTTCTGTGTTATCAAAACATTTATGAAGCACTGTTAACAACAAAGAAGGCTATAATGTGGGGTTTCCATAATTTCCAATTTGCTGTGAACCCAAGAAGAATTAAGATGTCCTACTACTTGAAGCAATAGTTCTGGCGACCATGTATTCTTGAAAGATTCAACCCAGTTGGGTCATCGATGGCTTGTGAGGCAAGGGATGTGTGCTCCATGTTTTGTGGGATATTTTTAGGTTCTTGTTTAGGTGTGAAATGTTGTTTACCATTTAGATCTACCACCAAAAGTGATTTAGTTTCATAATGTGTTTCATGTATTTTAGCTTTGAAAACGTTTATCTGATCTATCTCATATTCTGAGTTGACGTGATCTTGATGTGGAACTTGTTTTATCCGTGATTGAACAACCAGTCATTGTTGTCGATTCTGAGACCGAGGTACGTCATGGGAGGACGATACCACAAGTCTTTATGATATGGAAGCATGGTTATTATTCTCAATAGATGTGGGAATGGGAGGCACTGATGTGAGAGAAGTGAACTCATCTCTTTGACGTAGATGATTCTTCATAGGCTTTCTGGGGAAAGAATGTTTTTAGGGTAGGGAGGTAGTAACATCATGTTACCATTTCAGGTATTCCTAAACCTTTTTAGGATAAATTATTATTATCGTAATTGAGAAAAAATGGTTTATCAGAAAAAATTTGTGTCTTTGATTAAACACGTTGCAGAATGCTAAAACACTCAATTAATGCTCCATAATATTCAATTAAATATTTTCTAAGTTAAACACTGTGTATGTATGACTTTTTGAGGTCTGCAAAGACTCAAAGAGGACGGAATAAATATATTAAATTTATTATCATAAGTGTGAGAAATTTATTCAAAATAATTTAATAACCCTTAAATGGTATGTCGTATTAGAAATTTGAGACCACAATTATGTCTAAAATAATGTGTTTACCCTAGGAGGGGTATAACATTTGATGGAACCAGATATTTAGATGTCTCTCACATTATATAAAGTTATTAAATAATAATTAATATATTATTTATTAATGATAATTAAATATCATCCAAATGGTGTGAGGTATGGGAAATCTGAGACCAACGATGGATCCGGAATGGGTGGTTTACCCAAGACATGTTATAACATTTGCACGCATCAGGTGTTTGAACGTCTCGCTGAAAAAATAAACTTTTTTATTTTAATTATTTAATTATTCTAATATTTAAATCTTAAATAATAAATATCTCTTAAACCGTTCATCATTTGATAAATCTGAGACCACTGTGGGGCCTAGAAATGAGGTGTTTACCCTTGATGGAGTATAATTTATATTCAGAAAAGATTTTTGATGCTATTTAATTTTTATATTAAATAATGAATTTAATTTAATAGTTAAATCTAGTTTTAAATATCAAATACGTTTATACCCTGTTCATATTTCTCGTTTCACACAATTTTCTCATTACAGTAAACTAAAACTCTATTGATGTCACATCATGTTTTTAAAGGCATCCATTTCTTCACCGTTTTATTCTATTTTAGTGGAAACGACTCAATTATAAGAATTAAATGAATCTATTTTCAATTTTTCATTTAATAATGGATCAAAAATATGGGGTTGATTTGTTGAATAGAATAAAACATAAGTTGGGTTTTTTATAAGATAACCGATCACATACATTTGCGGTGGATCTACTTGTGTGTGTTTGCACAAGAGCCTTATCCCGGTTTGTAAGGACTCCGTAAGTGCATCCGGGAGACCCAGGATCAAATCCAGGTGGAGGTATTATTTTCGTGAGATTGTAGTACTATTGTACCAATACTGTAGCAGGACTGTAGCATGTAATGTAGGGGGAACTGTGCATTACTGTAGCAGGTACTGTAGTATGTACAGTTTGGCACTGTAGCAGCCGGTAATATGCCCCTGTTTGGGCCTTCGAGCCACCTATTTGGTCTCCAAGTCCATTAAGTCCTTCGGTCCACCCAGGCCTTCGGGTCAGTAAGGCCTTCGAGCCACATCAAGACCTTCGGGCCACCTTTAAAGTACAGATGCAAACCCAATGACCTACAATGAACAAGCTCTACAAGGAGGATGAGCAATGGTCTTTCACCACTACATAAGCTAAACGGATTGCAAGAATAAGAGGGTATGACACCTATCATCAGGACAAGCCTATGAATTCATGGGGATGCCTAGCCTAACAGCCATGCGATGGTGGATAGTTTATTTCATGATGATGATGGTGGGGAGGAGCAGTTCTAGGTAGTTTGTCTGGGTTATATGTAATGTTTGAAGCCTATGAGCAAATGAATTCATCTAAGTCCTATGGTCCGTGTAACACTTATGCCTACCGTCCTTGTAAGGGTTCCACCTCATCCCTTGAAAGGTGGAATATCAAAATAAAGAAAAAATGAAGGCCTTTTGGCCATTGGATGGATGCTTGTGCGTGTTTGACATCAGGTGTCCCTTTCATAAGATTTGTGAAGACCTCTTCTTTTTTCCCTCTTCCATGGAGACAAATTGAAGTGTGACCTTTTTTTGCGCCTCTCCCAGGTGACTATTCTTCCAGGTTTTTTTATTTTATTATATCATTTTCTTTTATATTCCTTTTAATTCAATAATACAATATATGAAAGAAAAAAATGTTTTATATTAAATAAAATGATAATCCGAAAATTATCAATTGATAATTTACTGAAATATTATTATATTTGGATTATCTAAAGATAGTTAATAAATAAATTAACTAAGAATAATTTTGTGAAATTATTTTTAATAATTATATAAGATTATATAATGATAATTTCTAGGAAATTGCAATTGAGAAGTTATTGAAGAATCTATAAATAGTTAAATGAAAAGTTTACTGAAATGATAAATTGATTTGAATAATCAATTGACAATGATGAGAATTATCAGAAATAATTATAAAATTTAATCACATGGTTTTATCTAATGATAATTTGTAAAATTGTCATACGATAATTGTTTTGAATTATTTAAGGTGAGTTACACATCTTATTGTAAATAATTATGATAAAAATAAATGCACAATTATAAGGTGATTATCATGTGACATTGATTATTGAAATTATTATTGGATAATTACATGTTTTATTAATGGAAAATTGCACTAAATTTTTAAAGGAAAATTTTGAGGTATTATTACATATAAATGTAATGTTTATTTAAGCAATATTTTTTGAAATGTTTCATGGATAATTGAAAAGATTAATCAAATTATAATTTCATTAAATAATCATGGTTAATTTATAAAAATTATCAATTGATAATTATAAATAATTATCAAATTAAAATTTCTATGAATAAATCGTAGATTGAAAAATTATAATTATTAAAATAATTTGACAAAGGTTAATTATTTAAATTATCAACAAATAATTATAAAGGGTTTCCACATGTGTAATCATTTTAATATAAAGATATTATAATATCTAATGTGGTTTATAAATATTCCGAGGAAAATATTACAATTGCATGTGTTAACATAAAATGATAATCCAGACATTATCCAAGAGAGAGAAACTGCAATCGCATGTAATATTTTACTTTCTTGTAAAATAAAATAGATGGATATAATCATCGAATGAGGTTTATAATTATTCTTATGGATATTTCTTGTGATTTCATACCTTTACATAAAATGACAATCCAGAGATTATCAGCGAGAGATAAAATGTAATCACGTGTAATATTTTACTTCCTTGTGAAATAAAATAGTTGTTTTGGTTCTAGGAACCCTTGACGAGCATCGATAGTTGGTGTGTAGAAGTATACGATAATAATGTCGTAAATAGGTGTATTGAACCACAATGGGTGGATTATCTTTGCCACTGACATCATCAAACTTAAGGAAGATGGTTTTGTCCCGACATTCAAATTGATTTTACTTGAATATCTTGATTTACTTCAATTATTTATTTAAATTAAATTAATCAAATATCTATTCAATAAAATTGAAAAATACGCAATTGCAGTGAATCGAGGTATTTTAAATTTTTTTGGATTGAAAATTTGTAAAACCACCAATTCCATTGAATTGGGTGTGTTTATGGAAATTTTCTGATTAAGATTGATTAATTTAAATTGTGTATTTGTTGGAAATGATTCAATTAAATTGTTTAATTTAATTGTTGAAATAAATTTTGTGATGATGGAATTAGTTTTGATTGGATTTCAAACTAGTGAAAATGGCTCAAAATGGTTTGAAGAAACTCATTAGATTTATCTAGTGAAAAAGGCATATTTTTTAATAAAACCTGTTTTAGTTTTAAATGGAAAGAAAATGGAACATTTGAAGTGGAAGAATTTGATTGATCATATTTTTATGCATTCTTAAAATAGTTCCCCCATCATGTTAGAGCACATTAAAGCCAAATGTAGTTAGTGAGTTATTTGGATACAATTTACTCTTTGAAAACATTCTAAAACATACTTGCGTCGTGTCACATCCCTGACGAGATGATGATGAGTCTTCATTGTCCAGTTTTATAGGGATGTGTGTATACATATTTTTCAGAGTTCACATAGAGAGTTTGGAATCCTATAACTGGTAAATACTATCGTACAATTTGGTAGATGGCCATGTTGCTCGCTTGTTTACATATATTTGAGATATAAATGTATGTCAATGCGTTTGAATTGCATTACATGCCTGCTAAATTAATATAATATTTTTTATATAAATGTTATATTTAAGACATATTTTTATAAATATTCCATCATTTGTAAAATCATTACTTAAAATATTCATTTCCATCATTTGAAAACGAATAACATGTTTTTTCAAATTTTGTTTTTGAATTTCCAAACATTTTTATTTGAAAATTGATTACTTTTCTTTAGATAATATATATTTGGAATCTGTTATGGAATCTTTGGTGGTATCCTACTAGGATTAGGCTCACACCCTACTTTTTCCTTCGAGTGTTTGTAGACTTTATTTTGCAGGTTTGAGCAAAGGGAAGGGATCTCTTGGTGGTGGATCCAGCTGTTGTGCTATGGTCATGGTGAGTTGTGTATTTAGAGACCTTGGGTCTGTTTTCCCCTTTTTAGTACATGGGTTGTCGTACATTGGGATGTTTATGACTCTGTATTCTGGTTCATTAATACCAGTTGAGTTTCTTTTTTTATGCATACCGGGTTGTTTCATTTCTACTGCATTATTGGTGAAAAAATCATTCAAACATGCATATTGTGTGATTATAGGTGCTAGTTTCCAACCCATGGGGATCAGGAATGCCCTTCAGTCTATGCTAGGGTCGGATCAGTTATCAGGTTACCAAAGTACCCAGGATAATTCGTGTTAAGTATTTTTTTAAATGTCAATATTATATCCATTAATGGTGAACATATTTTAAATCTAATTTTGAAAATTTTATAATTATTATTTTAGACAATAAAATTAAATTTTGACCCATAATTATTAAAATTTACTTATGCAATTCTTTTTAATTTTTTCACAAATTTCAAATTTATAAATATTGAAAAAACAATGAATTTTAGTTGAAAACATCATTTTCATATAATTTATCTTAATAGTTCCATTTTATTCATGAAAAATTTTATGATAACATTCATTTCATTATTTCAATAGTTTTTTATTAATGATATGAAATCAATGGAATGGGTTTCTTCATGAATATAAAATATAAAAAATTCCAATAGAAGAACCTCTTTAGTTCTACCTTCATTTATAGCATGGTAAATACAAATGAAAATTCAAACACATAGTAACATCAAATTATATTTGGGGAATGAAAAAATTGTTTTTAGAATCTATATTTATTTGAATATTCAAATAATTTATTTTTCTCATTAAAATTAAGCCCATGTGTTCTTACAATAGGTGTTGGCATCATTTAATGAGATGAAAATTTCTATTTACTGAAACATTTTCTAGATATGAAAAAATGTGTTGACCCCAAATCGAACTATATATTAGAAAAATATGTGTACACAATCATTTTACCTAATAAAACATCATTAGATGACCCATCATATTCAGAAATTTTTTTAATGGATTTCACAGTAACATTATGCATATAGTATTGATGATTCATATAATATGGGTTCCACTTAATACACTCATTTTTATAATGACCCATATCATTAAATTTAGAACCATATATTTTTTTATATAATAAATTTTCTTATTAATTCCTAGATATTTTTCATTTCAATGATGATTTATATTTCAAAACATACCACATTGGATACACATCACAGAATTCAAAATGTAGTATCCACTATTCCTTTTACCATAATTCAAAAACATTGAAAAAATAAATTTCACATCATAAAAAATATTTCATTAATTATATACTTATTTAGCTACCAAAACCCAATTTCATAATGTCATTCAATGTCCAAATGATCATAAAAACGCCATTTACACATTCTCACCACATCACAAAAATGTTTTTGGTAATTTTTAAAATAATAGAATATAATGACCATTGATATTATAGATTTAATACTTATAAAAAATATATAATAATCTAATCATGAATCTGGAAAAAATATGGAGTTTTCATTTACAATTGACTGGATTTTGCTTCATATGCAGCCATCAAATCCTCCACATTTGTCAATTATATTAATGTTTTCCATCCTATGTCTAATCACATTATGAATAAAATTTCTCAAGGAATTTTGTTTGAATTAATCCTACTCTAGTTCTTTAATCACATCAGCATTCCTAATATTTTTTATGGACCAACACCTTGGGTGAAGAACACCTTCAAATAGGTAAATATAAAGACACAATTTTTGATGGAATGAACAAAAAATTGCATTGAATATCATTTCTAGGTATTTATTCCATCCAATAGTTACCATTGGGTCAGAATATATATTAAATATAAGGTGGATTTTGTTCTAATGTCTTCAACCATATACATATTCCCTTGAGATTGATCTAGAAAACATCATTCTTAGACGTCACCACCATTTATATCATGTGTCAAATCATCCACTACTATCACAAATTTATTAATTATAGATACTACTACTCTATGATATATATAAAAATGGATATCATCCTATCAGTGCCTTCCTACTTTAGATTCTGTGTTTCTTATATGGAAAACCATACCAAAATGAAATTTATTAGACAATGGAACATGGTATTATTTAAATTCTATATTATTTCAACTTCACCATAATGTAAATATCAATTCAGGTTATTCTATTTAAATTATCATGACCCCTATATTTATCTATTCATTTCTCTAATAACAAATGCAATGAACTGACCATAAATATTATAAAATAACGTTAATTAAACTATAATATATTTTATTATTTTCTCAAATATATTTTTGTTTAAGAGATTTATATTATTAGGTCATTAAATAGGCATAGAAATTCATATAATTACAATGAAGATACATCTACACTATGGACATTTTGGATCAATTTGAAACATATTATAACATAACTTGCTTTCCATTCATAAAAAAACATTATGAATTGACAATATGAATTATATTTTTTTAATTCATCCATAAACACTATGAACAATTATTTAATCCTTGAGATAAGAAAAATATATATATAAGGTACATATAAATGATAAATTAGTCATTAGACCATAAATCAAAACATTTTCACAGTGTTATATCTTTTAAACACAAAACATCATCTCTTTAGCTAAAATTATAAAATAAATAGACTTATGGAATCCTAAATAAATCATACATAAATCATGAATTGTAACATATAACATCATTTTCATATAAATTTAAAATCAAATGTATCTCTCATGTCTACATTGGGATTAACCATCATAAAATTTATTTGAATAAAAACCGTAGAATATTCCCATAATCTCATAGGATAATCCTAAAATGTTAAATATGTCCCTTTACTGAATGAATTAGAGAGCTAAAATGGGATCACCCTCCTTTAGATTATAAAAAAACCACCCATCATCATTAAAATTCCCAATTACCATAACAATAACATAATAAATAAATAATTTATAAATAACTAATTCTTGGGGACCATAAATTTTCCATTTTCAATAAACAATTAATTTTCAGGAAAACTATCACTTATAAATGAAAACATATTATTTGAAAATGAACATGTGAACATGGAAAGGAAACATAAAAACAATTAGGTGTCATGAACGTGGGAAAATAATATTATACTGTGTATATAAAAAACATTAATTTAATAAAAATAGTTATAATATGAATATAGGATTTTTAAATATAATTTTGACTTCTTTAGATCTAAAAGCATTATTAACATGTAAATAATGTATTAGGTAATAAAATTTCATTAATAGATTACATAATTGATAAAAGATTATTCATATGTTTTATTTACTACCATATAATATTTAATTATATGTGTATTTGGTTAACATTGGAATATCAAAATCGATGTTCAATGAATGTTTGTTTAATGGATTTATGTTAAGTCCCATTTTGAATAATTATAGGGGTTTGTGTAAAAGGTAATAAATAATCCATAAATTGAAGGTAATTAAAAAATTTACATATTTTTAATCGATCTCATATATAATTTTTTCTTTAAATTATGTTGATTCATTATATAAAATAGAAATAAAAAATTATTGATTGGTTTTTTGTGGTTTTATGACCATCATAAGCATGATTCATTTAATTATATATTATTCCAATAAATTAGTTAGAGAACTTGAAAATGATATAATATACATATTAATATATGTTTTAATAATAATAATGTTTTTATGTTCATAATTTAGGATAGTAATAGAAAAATAAAACTTGTCATCTGTGAATGATGTGAATAGACATATTAAAGTTGATATTTGCATTTTTTTGAATGTGTGGAGAAGAGAAGTGGTTTTATGATTGATATTAAATAATCATATTATATTTAATATATATATATATATATATATAAATATTACTTAACTAATCATTTATCATTGTATATTCTATGATATGATAAGGTTGAATGAATTAGTGAAATATAGAAAGAGTGTAAATGAGATAGAATGGGGGATTTAACACTTGAATATAATATCCTTTAGAACCTCCTTAAAGAACCACATTTTAGAATATTGGTAAGACCAGTAGGTCTAGGAAATAATGAATAGGTTGTGTAATGGAATTAGGAATCTGTTATAAAAACTTCATGCCCTTATAGGTGTGAGTTGAAGTAGTGGTGAGGGGTGGTACTAATATAGAAGTAATATGGATGTTTTTGATTATTTTGTTTATTATATTGGATCCATAATATCAATAATGACGATTCCTATGAAATTTTAGAGTAAATATTTTTGGTGAGTTTGAAAAAATGTGATATTATAGCATAATTGACTCAAAATACATTTTATATCTTTTAAATTTATATACCATAAATTATTGTATTTCACTGTTCACAAATAATCCTTAATTTTTTAAAAATCACAAAAATTCAACATAAATTTTTTCTAATGTGTATAATTCTAAAATAGATTCCATTATTCTAAAATAATTCCCCAAATATGAGGAATTTATTTTGTAAAATTCATCATTATTTCGATAAATAGTTATATTGAAATTATTAAAAATCTAAAAACTCATTAAATAATTAATTAATGTATTCTATATTTATAATATATTAAAAATAAAATAAAATATTAATTTATAAATCTATTTTATGGAAATATATTTTATTTTAAATAATTATATTAATTATAATATTTTGGAAAAATAGTTGTATTTTAGAAAAATAAAATCATTAAATTTATCAATTTTAAAAATATATATATATACTTATTCTATGATATAATTATACCATATATACAAATATATAAATCCTAAATTTTATTTATACATTCATATGTGTAGTTATTATTCTAAATATTTGATTATTATACCTAACCACCACATTACTATTCAAACAATCAGGTTACAATTCAATAAGTATAGATTTATTAGTTTCATTATATACCACTGATTCAAAAAAAAATTAATTCTACACAATTATTTAATTTCATAATGAAAAATATTAATCTATATATACCCGGTTTGTTACATTAAAATTCCATATAAAAAAATTTCAAATAATATTTAAAACTAAATACTAGAAGAATTTAATCCCATTGTCATACAATATATATATATATATATAATATGTGTCTTCCAAATCAGCACCAATCAGTGTTAATGTCTCATAAGAAATAAAATTTTACAAATCACAAAATACCCAATATATTAATATAATTTCTCTAAATTACTTGGATCAATATAATTCAATAACAAAATCAGAAACGATTCCAAAAGACGAATCAACATTTATTCAGAAAATAAAATCCTATAAACTAATTTATGGATCCAAAAAATTATTGTGATCCTCTTAAGAAATAACAAAATTCAATAAACCATTCTATCAATTTACAATAAAAATTATGTTCCAAAATCATTTCATCAGATAAATATGTCAAAATTTCTCATCATGTAAAAATATAAATGATATCAAAAGAAAAAAAATTAATCATTAACTATCATTTTTCAAATCATAAACTACATGTTTTAATATTCCTCTGACATTTATCACAACTCAATAAATATACCAAAAAATTAACAACTTTTAACAACAACAAATTTCAGTGGTATCATTTTTATCTATTTTTTTAAAATTTTGAAATGAAAACCTATTATATAATTTTTATTTTGAGTTTCATGATCCCTATATCATTGTTAAAATTTCACTACATCATATTTCTATACATATACTCATCCTTTGTCTTATTCTAAATACATCATTCCCTTGAATATTTGAGGAAATATGCCATTATTATTTTCCAATATATATGAACCATGATTCAAAAATAAATCATAAGAAAATAATTCATACCCTCAAACACAATAGTACTCCAAATCAATCCTTTAATAGAACTAATATTTAGCATCCCATGAAAAAACTGGTAATAAAGGTACACTTTACCAGTGCAACTATATTAGATATTATAATAAAAACACATTAGTATTGCATTTTTTAGCACTAATAAATGGGGTTTTTATTAGATCGTTTTGTATAGCGATGATACAATAAACCCTTCAGAAGATCTTTTTTATCACCAATAAAGGAATCCATTATCACTACTTTTTTTCACTAATAGATGTAAAACTAAAAAGAAATAATGAAATGAGTAACAAAATGAATTTATTAAAAAAGAATGAAATTATTATTAATTAAATAATTATTTATAAAACTGAATAAATACATTATACTATATATAAACTAAAAATAATATATATTAAAGATATAGATAAATGTAAAATAAACATTAAAAATTATTAAATTGATAAAAATATTATACATTTTATAAATTAAATAATTATTAATAATGATAAAAATTGTATATTATATATATTTATATATATTTATATGAATGTATATCAATACTATTTATAAACCTACAATTATGGATAATGTTATACATTGAATATTAATATATCTAGTGAATAATGATTTATTGTATGATACCTACAATTTATGGGGTTATCATAGATGTGATTAAAGATAATTTTGTTTAATTATGCACCTTTTATGGGAGTTACAGCTTGGGGTGCATTTTGCAGAAGTATAAGAAAATTTTGGAGGAATAGATGATGTGCATGTTTGGATGACAATTTTTTATAAACTATGCGTCTGGTAGGGTGAAATATTTGATATATGGTATTTGAGGCTATAAAATCATCACTTTTAATGAAAATTTTGAGACATTGTGCAAGGTGGTCGCATGATGTTCCTCATTAATGTTGTGGCTAACCCATGGTTAGTGCACCTTTTGACTAACTATGTAACTAATCTAGGTGTGGGCCGACAATGAGATACTAAAAATGAGGATCTCCCTCATTTTCTACAACTAATTACATCTTCCAACTCCTATGTGGCCTTAACTAACGATTTTATATTTCTAATGGTAAAATAATGTTCACCAATCAACTTTAAAGGATTCAAAGTCCTTATAAACTCTGTCCTTTGAGATTTTATCACGAATTGAAGGTCCTCTCTTCTCCTGATAGGTGGACTTCATTCTGATGCTTCTCTAATTCTTTATTCTATCATTCCTTGAACATTCAATGGAATATATCCTATTTATATAATGACATAAACATAAATAGAGATATATAGATTTTGGATTGGGGGACTAGATCTACATTTAAGAGATGTTTATGTCTTTAATCATGATTTTGTTTTAGTGATTTAGATCCAAAACATTTATCAACTTCGTCGTGTTTCTCGAATTTTTGATTTTATCGTTGGAATTAAATGTCAATGAATCATTGAGGTTGGTATAAATATAATTCCCATAGTCGTGGATTTTATATGTATATAAAATATGGTATAATTTCTATAATCCTTTATCAATTCTTTTCCTTGAATTGTGTTAAATATAATGACCAATTGAGTCATTAATGTTGTTTTAAATTATGTGATTAAATAAGGAATTAATCATGAGGATAAGGCGATTCATTATTAGATTATTAATTTTGGTAATTTATTTATAAGTGATATGAGTTTTAAAATAGGTAATTAGTTGGGAAATTAATTATGAGATATCGAATTCGTTGTGTTTAGATAACTTATTGTGAATTAATTAGGTGATTTGATATTACGATCTAGATATTTGATTATGATATTAATTATGAATAAATTATATTTTTATGAGATAATTAATTCTATAAAAATAATATTTGAATATGAATTGTGGTGTTGAATTATTAATTAATAAATTAGTCAATAGTTTTATTCACATATTTATTGGAATTTTTCACAAATATAATTGATGTATTAACGAATTGTTGAATTAGTAATGGGATTAGGGTGGATTATTAATTTATAAATTAATTATGTTATTATGAATGGGAAAATGGTCATTATAATTAAAGGAGTATAAATGTTATCATGGTAAACATACTTATGTATATGGGAATGGGAATGTGGTCAGTCTCAGTTGAAGTATACATGGTAACCTGATCATTATGCTTGTGAGTAAAGTGAATGTGCACATGTTCATTATATTCGTGAGTAGGCATTATAACATGGTTATCATACTAATATTTTTGATATTGGTAACATTGAATGTGTAGAATATAGATGAGAAAATAATGAATGGAAATAATGGAACTCTGATTTATGACCTCACACGAGAATATTCGAACTCTAGCATGAGTCAAATCTATTACAGAGATATCATATCACATATAGTGATTTTAGCTCCATCTAGAAGAAGTTATTAAGATATCGAATTACATAAAAACTGTTTGCTCTTTGATATGAGTTGAAGTTATTATTTGGGTATGAGTATCCATGAAATCCCAAGAGTTATGTAGTTAGATAGGAATAAATTAAAATGTGATAACCAATTTATTATTCCATTGTACTTATTTCCATATAGGAATGCATGAAATTTCATTTGACTGGACTTGTTTTAGATAATGTTGGTGGTGGAATACATAGTGGTAATCATACCCCATTCGGAATGAATGATCGATTCCAAAATAGATTATATTTTTGAATGAATATATAAGGGAAATGGCCAAGGGATAAGGGGTTAATTAGGGATGGAGCATGGAGGAGGGAACCAGACATGGATCAGAACCCATTTCTTGTGTTGTAGTGCCTTTATTTTTAACTACATTATAGACACATTACACTTATACTGACAAATAATATCTTCCCTTTAGTAATGTATTGTGTTTTTTATTTGGTTATCTTATTACATGTGTATTGTTTTGGGTATATATGTTTATTCTTTTGTTCATTTATTTAATCTGGTGTCATACTCTAATAACTGAGTGTATAATCTCCATATGAATTAATTACTAGACCATTGATTCTAGTTGGTAGCCTCGAGCTAATGGGTAGGAATTCTTGAGGAAATGTGACATAAAAGATCTGGTCACTAATGCATGGATCCTGAGGTAGGGTTTTACAATGTGGTATCAAACCTCCAATTAACATTATTCATCTTTTGTCTTAAAATTTCATTAATAATAGATAGTATATTAGGATGATTTGATTATTGGTAAGAATGTAACACCCCAAACTTCTATGGTACGCTTCTCTTTGAATAATGTGATAGCGTGTGTTGTACGCAACACCGAGTTCTAACACACCATAACCAATCAAACTAGCAGTTATGAATAGTAATACCTACTTTTTGAAATTATATATATTTTATATTTCAAAATGGTATTCATTTTTGGATTCGTAATATTGAATTTAGCCTAAGGTGAAATTTTGGTATTTTTCAGATAACTTTAATATTTTCATGAATAGTGGAAATTACTAAATTTTAATAAAAAACAACTTTTTTAATCAAAATAATTACTAGTGATAAATTATGAATTTGAGTGGTTTTAAAGTATATTCAGAATATAATTTTACCATTTAATTCAATTTTGGCCATTGAACATAATTTTACAATTAAACCGGACATAAACAAGTGTCAATCTTTTGATAATTATTATCTCTTAAAAACACGATTTTTGTTTTAAAAATGGAAATTAATTTTAAATTAATTTCTGCCACTTCTGTGTGTCGAATTTGGAAAAATGGATTCCATATTTGGAATCAGGATGTTTAAATTGTGTAAATAGGTAACTTTTAGTTTTAGACATTTTGAATAATTACTTCGATAAATATTTTATTTACCATGGTTAAAGGAAAAATCCGGTAAATAAAGGTTAAAAAATAATATTATAATAATACTAAATTACCTTAAAACGTGTCCTAGCTTCATGGGTTGATACATTTTCGGCCATAGGCATCATTTGGTTGATTTTGGGACCCCATGGAGCCACTTGTAGGTGAAAGGGACACTTAATTTTAATTAAGTTAAAATGAATATAAAAATGACACAAGCATATATATTTTAGAAAAACAATTATTACATAGGTTTATATATGTTGGATTTTCGACTATAAATATTAATTATAAATATAAAATGATTTCCTACATAATTATATTTTATTTATAATTTTAAGAGATTGCATATGTTAATTTATTTATGACACAATGATGATGCAATAATTACCATAATAGTGAAAATTTAAAATAATTAATATTATAAATACCCAAATAAATATAATTTGAGACTTTTAATGAATTAAAATAATTTTCTAGGATAATATAACAGATAATGAGTGATTTAATTAACTTTTTTCTAAGTAATAATTCTGTTATGAGTTTCACAATAATCAACTATTGAATAGCATCAAAATTGACATAAAAGAGTATTTAAAACAAATATTATATTATTAATTGATATTTAATTCCTAAAAATAAAAGGTTCGGCCAAGAGACTTATATAATGATAGTTATATCACTAATGGACCACTTGGGGGTCTCTTGGATGTATATAATATGTTTATTAACCATATAATATAAAAATACAAAGAGACATTGTAAAAGTGAAACTAATTAACTTTGAGTTAATACTTAAATATATGGTTAATATAAGTACCCAAACCTGTCTAAATTCTATTGGTTGAGTGGTTTTCGACCCATCCCCACCTTAAAATTTAAATAATCTACCTTGGATCCATTAGAAACCAAATATGAATTTATTATAAATTAATATTTCTAGCTTTTCCAAAGGTGCCCCTCACCGCTCTTATAAAAGGGCACTCCTTCTTCTCATTTATTCACACCATCATAGCATTTTGGTTCAGCCAAAATCTGCCAAAATACTCTCCCAAAATCCCTCACTACATCCTAGAGGCCTTAGTTTGATCATAAATCCAACCTAAGGAGCCCTTTTGATCAAATCAAAAGGAAGAACCTGAAGAAGAGGTAATGATTTCACCACCCTTTTCCAAGTTCCTTTCTTCTTCCACTTATTCTTCCATTGTTATTACCATTATAAAATAATAACTCCAGTATCATATATATAATGATATGTTATTATAAATATGGTACAACCATATTCATTATTCTATCCACCCTTTGAATAACATGTCACCATACGTGCGTACGTACAGCTTACCGTCTCCACCTCATGGTGTAATTATTATTGATTTTATTATTATTTGGATGGGTATAATAATGATGTGTAACTCATGTAAATAATAAATATAACATGTTAATGATTATGTATATATTATATACCATCTATTTATATATTATTTTTATATCAAAAGAATGATATTGTCGCTCGTGCGTACGTACGGACTACCGTCTCCACGAACGCGATGAGATTCATTCTCCATCGTATCCATTCAAGTATAATTATCATTTGATGATTTAAAAATAATTTTTAAGGACTTGATATCATTCTATATATGAATAATATTCAACCTATCCATGACAAACATGGCTTATGTAACAAAACATATAAAATAAAATGAGTATGTTAACACCTGAATCGACGATAATACTAAGATATTATTAACAAAGCAATGTCAAAAGATCATATATGATATCATATGAATGTATATGGTTCTTGTATAATTGAATAACAATTATTTCACTATTATACAGGAGGTTAACCGACCCCAACCAAGTAAAAGTACAAGGTAAGGGTTTATTTCACAATCTTTTCATTATCTGAGGTTGTTTATACGTAATAATCTACTGGGATCTCTTTATCATCCACAACCATGTTTCTTAAAATGTATTTCAAAACATTTTTACTACTTAAAATAATATGTGTTAAAGTCATTTATACCCTTGTTTGACTTTTTATAAGAGTTTTATAAAGGAATCTTCCTGTCGATTTCCAAACAAGGTTCTTTTTAACCTTTTCGACATAATTAAGGTAAGAATGTTTTTTTAACTTATACGACGGGTGATTTTATTTTCTGCCGTTATAAAATCGTCGAAGCTTCCCTTGCAAGCTTATAAGAATATTTTCAAAGAAAATGTTTTATTTCATAAATATATGACTCTTAAATGATTTCTAAATAGAAAGAGATATTTCTCTAAAAGAGTTTTGATTTCATCTATGTCAACATCCTTTGATTGATTTTACGCTTATTGGAAGTTGATTTATTATGATAAAAAACATCTATATTGTATTGATGGTTTTGTGATATGTTTCACTGTGGATGTGCTATTTTTATACCATTCATAGTTTATGGTGAAAGTATTGACATTTCGTATGCTAGTTTTAATACGAATGTTTATGTTATGTTTAAACCTTTTCATATGTGAATGCAATGGACTTAATATGTGACGGGTGGAGCCCGCTATAGCTCCTCGATGCTTCTGTAGGTCTAATGAGACAAACTAGTGTCTTGGCACAAGGCGTTGGAAATATATTATTTGTAGTCTTGGCATGAGGCCTTGGCTATGTGGTTATGATAGTATGGCATTATGCATTCCATCATTATGAAAGTGGTTGTTGATATTGCATGTGATTACTCAATTAGTATAATATCCATGTGAATAAGTAAATGGCATTATTTCATTTTACTTTTGCCATACTATGTTGAAGTTCAAATTTAAAAATATTTTGTTTTAGTTATACATTGCCTTAAATGTTTATGATTATTTTTGAAAGTCTCTACTATATTATTATCCTTACTGGGCATTTGAGCTCACCCCTTTTCTATGATTTATTTTTCCCAGGATGTGAAGAAGTAAGTTATAAATGACCTGCAGGGATTTTATGTGGGGATATGAGTGTGGAATATGGAGACTATGTTTTTGTAGTAGTTTTTCACTTTATGATGTAATGTAAAACTTTATGAATATATCTAGTGTCTCCAAGGCTACTAAACCAATCGGTCTTTCAAGATTTTATCTTTCTTGTGATCATGACAATGTTATGTAATAATACACCGACTTTGGGTAACTTGGCCCGGGTCATTACACTTGGTATCAGAGGAAGTTCAGTACAAACCTTGGAAGCTAGATTTAGATAAACTTTGATTAGATCACGTAGACCTAAGATGAACTTTGAGGATTAGTATAGAAGAAATTCCTTGAATTTTGGTATTTTAGAGATTTTGTGAGTTATCCGAGCAATACATCCCTGTCTGGATATGATCAGGTAGATGCGGATCTGGCACAGATGTACCTAGTGGTAAAACCCGAAAACCCCGCTTTGAGCTAGACTCGAACGGAAACTGGTGCACGACAACGGGCCTTGCTGCACTCTTGGTTACAACACTCCCAGGGGATATGCCTAGAATAACTCTCATTTTATTTACAAATCATTATGAAGGGTTTATGAGTATATAATTCCTCAAAGAAAACATTCTTATGATTATGGATTATATCCATAAATAATTCAATTTATGTTAAGTGTTTTATAAGTATAGGATTATGTATTTTGATTCATAAACTGATCTAGTTTATGCCATTGTTTAGAAATGGTGCCTAGTGGAAGAAATGGAAACCCTATCAATGCACGCACTCCATGTAGGGATTTCCCTCCTGCTCAAGATAATTATAGTGGAGCTGGTGATAAAACTGGTGCCGATCAGCTAATCACCATACTGGGACAACTCACTAAGGATATGAATAATAACCTTACCCGTATGGAGAACCCTGATCCGCAGCATGGAGGATCAATGTTAGACCGATTCATGAGGCAACAACCACCAACTTTCAATGGGAGTACAAATCCCATAGTAGCTGAGCAATGGATATTTTCCCTAGAGAAAATATTTCAGGCTTTGGGGAGTAGTGAAAGGGAAAAAGTTATCATGGCAGTTTACCGCCTCACTGGAGATGTTGATCAATGGTGGTCATTGATTCAAAATATTAAGGAAGATGATGAAGTATCAAATATGGAATGGAGGGAGTTCAAAGATATGTTTTTAGAAAAATACATTCCTCGCGACCACCAAATAGATATGGAAAGGCAGTTTGTGAGTCTGAGACAAAAGGAGGATGAGAATGTCGCAATGTATGAGTCCAACTTTACAAGGTTAGCAAGGTATGGTGGAGATTATATCCATTACCTAATAAGTAATATTGATCGTTTCTTTGATGGGTTAAAACCATTTCTCCATCGAGCATTAGTCTCACAATCCTTTTCATCATACGAAGACATTGTCTCATGTGCTATCAAGACCAAAAATGAATTATCTAAGTCTTATTACTTTAATGAAAAGCAAGAGAAGAAGATACCTGCTGATAAATCTGGGAATGGAAATAAGGGGAAGAAGGGAAATGTTGAATATCCATCCTGTGGTAAATGTGGTATGAAACACACTGGTACTTGCTTGAAGGGAATGGGAGTCTGTTACATGTGTGGTGAAAAATTCCACCAAGACCATGATTGCAAGGGGAAGAAGGAAGCTACCAATGTTCAGTGCTACAATTGTAGGTAGATGGGGAATTATGAAAATGAATGTCCTGTGCGTCATGAGAACTTACCTCAGAAAAGGCCAAGGGATCGAGGACAAGCTTATGATATCACTACTGCTGAGGTAGAAGCTCTGAAAGACATGGTGGCATGTAATTTAATGGTTTAATCATGTTTAGAAAATGAATTATTTGATTCTGGATCATCACATTGTTTCATATCTTCCCAGTTTTCTAAGAAAATTTGATATTTCTAATTTGATTTAACAAGGGAGTTGTCAGTTAAACCTCCTAAAGGAAGTATCATTGCAACAAAGTTTTGTGATTCAGTCCCCATTAGAGCACATAAATGTTCTTTATTTGCTGATCTCATCGTCATACCTATGATTGATTTTGATATAATCCTCGGTATGGACTGATTTCGGACTATGATGCGAAGATTTTTTGTAAGAAGAAAGAGGTTACGATTCTTGATAATGATGATAAGGAACACCTTATCATTAGAGCAGAATCGTCACCACCTAATTCTTATTTAGATCCAGCCCCAGTAGCTCAACTAAATTCAATCATTGGGGAGGAAGAGAATGAAATAACTGTGGGTGAGGAAAAGAATGTTCAAATAGAGTATGTACATGTTGTGAAAGAATTTGTAGATGTATTTCTAGAAGATTTACCTGGACATCCTCCAGAATGAGAAGTTGAGCTTTCCATTGATTTAATTCCTGGATCAAGGCCTATATCGAAGACCCCTTTTAGAAAGGCCACTTTAGAATTAGTTGAACTAATGAAACAACTAGAGGAATTGAGTAATAAGGGATTTATTCACCCTAGTGTTTCTCCATGGGGATCCCCTGTTATTTTTGTTAAAAAGAATGATGGATCCATGAGGTTATGTATCGACTACAGGGAGATCAATGAAATAACAATAAAGAACAAGTATCCCCTACCACGAATTGATGATTTATTTGACCAACTGCATGGAGCTCAATACTTTTCAAATATTGACCTTCGATCTTGTTACCATCAGTTGTGTGTGAAGAAGGAAGACATTCCAAAGACAACATTTCGAACCAGGTACGGGCATTACGAGTTTACTATAATGCCTTTTGGATTGACTAATGCACCCTCTGTATTCAAGGATCTGATGAATAGAGTTTTCAAGGAGTATCTCGATGAATTTGTGGTGGTATTTATTGATGATATCTTGGTATAATCCAAAAGCTACGAAGGCCATGAAAATCACTTGCGCATTATCATGAAGACTCTGAAAAGACATGAATTATATGGGAAGTTTAGCAAGTGTGAATTCTGGCTTTAGGGGATTTATTTTCTTGGCCATATTGTCTCCATAGATGGAATCTCTGTTGATCCTTCTAAGACTAAGGCAATCCAAGAATTCACATCACCGATGAGTATAACTGAGGTCAGTAGTTTTATTGGTTTGGCAGGTTATTATCGACGTTTCGTCCATAATTTTTCCTGATTGGCTAACCCATTAACGAAGCTCACACGTAAAGGGGTTAAATTTTATTGGAGAAAAGAGTGTGATGAATGTTTCGAAGAACTGAAGAGAAGATTAGTCAATGCTCCTATATTGACTCTACCATCGGGGAATGATGGGTTCGTTATTTATAGTGATGCATCGAAGAAAGGACTTGGTTGTGTCCTTATGCACAATGATAGAGTTATTGCCTATGCATCACGAAAGTTGAAAATTCATGAACAAAACTATCTTACTCATGATATCGTGTTAGCTGCTGTGATCTTTGCTTTGATGATATGGAGGCACTACCTCTATGGTGAAAAATGTGAGATTTATACTGATCACAAGAGTTTGAAGTATATTTTCTCATAAAAAGAACTCAACATGAGGTAAAGGAGATGGATTTAATTACTCAACGATTATGATTGTATTATACACTACTACTCGGGGAAGGTAAACAAGGTGGTAGATGCTTTGAGTAGAAATGATCATGGAGTTTTGAACAATATGAGAATTGAATGGGATCCAATTTTCATGGATCTAGTGAAGATGGAAATGGGAATAAGCAGGGAAGCAGAAACATCAATGCTTTTTCAAATGGTTGACAAACCAACTTTACTAGAATGGATTAAGAGTTCTCAGACCGATGATAAATAATTTCAAAAGAAGATTAAAGCTGTGAATGATGGGAGACTTAGAGACTTCGTGTATGAAGATGGAATTTTGAAATTCGGGAAGAGACTTTGTGTTCCCGATATACCTGATCTAAAAAGGGAATTGCTGGATGATGATCATAGTTCCAATTTCTCTATACACCCTGGGAGCACCAAAATGTATAGGGATTTGAAGGAACATTTTTGGTGGGACAATATGAAGAGGGAGATTGCTGATTTTGTGTCAAGATGTATGGTTTGTCAACAAGTGAAAGCTGGAAGGCAACACCCTGGAGGATTCATGCAACCTCTTCCCATACCAGAGTGGAAATGGGACAATATTACGATGGACTTTTTCATGGGGATATCAAAGACTCCTATAAGGAATGATGCAATATGGGTTATTGTTGATCGTCATACCAAGTCATCACATTCTCTTGCTATAAGAGAAGATCTACCACTCGATCGTCTAGCAAGACTATATATTAACGATGCTGTGAGACTTCATGGAGTACCCCTATCAATTGTTTCTGATCGTGATCCCTGTTTTACTTCAAGATTCTGGAAGTGTCTTCAGAAATCCCTGGATACTGAACTTCATTTGAGCACTGCCTACCACCCTCAGACAGACGGAAAATCAGAATGGACCATTTAGACATTAGAAGACATGTTGAGATCCTGCTCACATGACTTTCAGGGTATGTGGGATCATTATTTACCTCTGGTAGAATTTTCCAATTACAATAACTTCCATTCGAGTATTCAGATGGCACCATATGAAGCGTTATACGGAAAGAGATGTCGCACACCAACCTGTTGGGATGACGTTTGTGAAAGAAAACTTGTAGTTATAGAACTGGTGGAGGAAACGATGGAAAAGGTGAAGGTAATCCAAAATCACATCAAAGCAGCTCAAAGTAGGCAGAAGAGCTATGCCGATAATCGAAGGAAGGATTTGGAATTTCAAGTCGGTGATCATGATTTCCTGAAGGTATCTCCATGGAAGGGAGTCATACGTTTTGGTAAGAAAGGTAAATTGAGTCCCAGGTACATCGGACCTTTCGAAATTCTAGAACGAATTGGGGTTGTAGGTTACCGATTGGCAATGCTACCAAGTCTCTCCAAAGTTCACAATGTGTTACACGTATCTCTGTTGAGGAAATACATGTCTGACCCAACGCATGTACTCACCTATGAAGAGTTAGAACTGGAACCTGATCTCTCTTATTGCGAAGAGTCCGTCAGGATTCTTGATATGAGAGAACAAGTACTGAAAAACCGGACGACGTGTCTGGTAAAAGTTTTGTGGAGAAACCATAAGATGGAAGTGGCAACGTGGGAACCCGAGAAACTTATGATGGAGAAGCACCCGAGTCTTTTCATTTGATAAGTATTCTAGAAATTTTGAGGATGAAATTATTTGAAGGAGAGGAGAATGTAACACCCCAAGCTTCTACGATACGCTTCTCTTTGAATAATGTGATAGCATGTGTTGTATGCAACACCCAATTCTAATACACCATAACCAATCAAACTAGCCGTTATGAATAGTAATGCCTACATTTTGAAATTATATATATTTTATATTTCAAAATGGACTTCATTTTTGGATTTGGAATATTGAATTTAGCCTAAGGTGAAATTTTGGTACTTTTCAGATAACTTTATATTTTGATGAATAGTGGAAATTACTAAATTTTAATTAAAAACAACTTTTTTAATCAAAATAATTAATAGTTATAAATTATGAATTTTAGTGGTTTTAAAGTATATTCAGAATATATTTTCACCATTTAATTCAATGTTGGTCATTGGTCAAAATTTTACAATTAAACCGGGCATAAACAAGTGTCAATCTTTTGATAGTTATTATCTCTTAAAAACACGCTTTTTGTTTTAACAACGGAAATTAATTTTAAATTTATTTCTGCCACTTCTGTGTGTTAAATTTGGAAAAATGGATTCCATATTTGGAATCAGGATGTTCAAATTGTGTTAATAGGTAACTTTTATGTTTAGAAATTTTGAATAATTACATCGGTAAATATTTTATTTACCATGGTTAAAGGGTAAATCCGGTAAATAAAGGTTAAAAAATAATATTATAATAATACTAAATTACCCTAAAACTTGTCCTAGCCTCATTGGTTGATGCATGTTCGACCATAGACATCATTGGGTCGATTTTGGGACCCCATGGATCCACTTGTAGGTGATAGGAACAATTAATTTTAATTAAGTTAAAATGAATACAAAAATGACACAAGCATATATCTTTTAAAAAACAATTTTTACATAGGGTTATATATGTTTTATTTTCGACTATAAATATTCATTATAAATATCAAAGGATTTCCTGCATAATTATATTTTATTTATAATTTTTAGATATTACATAAGTTAATTTATTTATGACACAATGATGATGCAGTAATTATCATAATAGTGAAAATTTAAAATAATTGATTTTATAAATACCCAAATAAATATAATTTGAGACTTTAATGAATTAAAATAATTTTCTAGGATAATATGACATATTAGTATTGATTTAATTAACATTTTTTGATGTAATAATTCTGTTATGAGTTTCAAAAAAATCAACTATTGAATAGCGTCAAAATTGACATAAAAGAGTTTTTAAAAAAAAATATTACATTATTAATTGATATTAAATTCCTCAAAATCTAGGGTTCGACCAAGAGACTTATATCATGATATTTATATAATTAATTGTCCACTTGGGGGTTCTCTTGGATGTATATATATCTTTAGTAACCATATAATATAAAAATACAAAGAGACATTGTAAATGTGAAACTAATTAACTTAGAGTTAATACATAAAGATACGGTTAATATAAGTAACCAAACCTGTCTAAATTCTATTGGTTGAGTTGTTTTCGACCCATACCCACCTTAAAATTTAAATAATCCACTTTGGAGCCATTAAAAACCGAATATGAATTTATTATAAATTAATATTTCTAGCTTTTCCAAAGGTGCCCCTCACCCATCTTATAAAAGGGCACTCCTCCTTCTCATTTATTCACACCTTAAAAGACTATTTGTTCGGAAAAACTCTTCCCAAATACTCTCCCAACATCCCTCACTACAACCTAGAGGCATTTTTTTGATCAGAAATCCAACGTATTGAGCCCTTTTGATCAAATCAAAAGGAAGAACCCGAAGAAGAGGTAATGATTTCACCACCCTTTTCCAAGTTCCTTTCTTCTTCCACTACTTCATCCTTTTTTATTACCATTATAAAATAACAACTCCAGTATCATATATATAATATGATGTTATTATAAATATGGTACAACCATATTCAGTATTCTATCCACCCTTTGAATAACATGTCACCATACGTGCGTACAAACGGCTTACCGTCTCCACGTCATGGTGTAATTGTTATTCAATATATTATTATTTGGATTGGTATAATAATGATGTGTAACTCATTTAAATAATAAATATAACAAGTTAATGATTCTGTATATATGATATACCATCTATTTATTTATTATTTTAATATCAAAAGAATGATATTGTCACTCGTGCGTACGTACGGACTACCGTCTCCACGAACGTGATGAGATTCATTCTCCATCGTATCCATTCAAGTATAATTATCATTTTATTATTTAAAAATAATGTTTAGGAACTTGATATAATTCTGGATATGAATTATATACAACCTATCCATGACAAACATGTCTTATGTAACAAAACATATAAAAGAAAACGAGTAAGTTAACACCCGAAACGACGATAATACTAAGATATTATTAACAAAGCAATGATAAAAGATGACATATGATATAATATGAATTTATATGATTCTTGAATAATTTAATAACAATTATTTCACTATTATACATGAGGTTAACCTACCCCAACCAAGGAAAAGTACAAGTTAAGGGTTTATTTCACAATATCATCATTATCCAGGGTTGTTTATACGTAATAATCTACTATGATCTCTTTATCATCAGCATCCATGTTTCTTAAAATGTATATAAAAACATTTATACAATTTAAAAGAATATGGGTTAAAGTCATTTATACCCCTGTTTGACTTTTTATAAGAGTTTTATAAAGGAATATTTCTTTCATTTTCCAAACAAGGTTCTTTTTAACATTTTCGACAGAATTAAGTTAAGAATGTTTTTTTAACTTATACGGCGGGTGCGGTTATTTTCCATAGTTATAAAATAGACGATGCTTCCCTTGCAAGATTATAAGAATATTTTCAAAGAAAATGTTTTATTTCATTAATATATGACTCTTAAATGATTTCAAAATAAAATGTGTTTTGATTTCATCTATGTCAACATCCATTGATGGATTTTACACTTATTTGAAGTTGATTTATTATGATACAAAACATCTATATTGTGTTGAAGGTTTTGTGATATGTTTGACTGTGGATGTGCTATTTTTATACAATTCATTGTTTATGGTGAAGGTATTGACATTTCGTATGCTATTTTTAATACGAAAGTTTATGTTATGTTTAAACCATTTCATATGGGAATGCATTGGACTTAAATTGTGACGGGTGGAGCCTGCTATAGCTCCTCGATGCATCGATAGGTCTCATGAGACAAACTAGTGTCTTGGCACAAGGCCTTGGAAAAATCTTATTTGTAGTCTTGGTACGAGGCCTTGGCTATGTGGTTATGATAGTCTGGCATTATGTATTCCATCATTATGAAAGTGGTTATTGATATTTCATGTGATTATTCGATTAATAGAATATCCATGTGAATAAGTAAATGGAATTATTTCATTTTACATTTTCCATACTATGTTGAAGTTCATCTTTAAAAGGCTTTTGTTTTAGTTATACATTTCCTTAATTGTTTATGCTTATTTTTTAATGTTTCTGCTATATTGTTATCCTTACTCGGCATTTGAGCTCACCCCTTTCTATGTTTTTTTTCCAGGATGTGAAGAAGTAAGTTATGAATGACCTGTAGGGATTTTATGTGGGGATATGAGTGTGGAATATGGAGACTATGTTGTTGTAGTAGTTTGTCACTTTATGATGTAATGTAATACTTTATGAATATATCATGTGTTTCTAAGGCTACTAAACTAATCGGTCTTTCGAGATTTTATCATTCCTGTGATCATGCCAATGTTATGTAATAATGCACCGACTATGGGTAACTGGGGTCAGGGCATTACAAACAAGCTCATAAATACTAGTTACAAACACATGTATGCGGGAAACCCTATGTTCTCTAGGTGGGATGGTTGTTATTATTGTTTAAAATTGTAGTTAAATTCTATTTAAACATGGGTGACACAATTGTTGTGGGATGCGATTATTATTTCTGTTAATTTATTTTTATTGATCCATGGATTATAATAGAACCAGAGTTGAGTCTTCTTGCATCTTTATGTGCACTTATCATTATTATGACATGTATCTTTTTAAGCACATATGTAGAAACGAGTTATGGTTAATTTGTTGAACATGAGATGTTTTCCTTTTTGAGAGGCTAAAATAAAAAATGGTTCCTTACCTAAATAGTTAAAGAATGAATAATGATAAAAAATTGTTAATAATTGGGTGCCCAAATTAGAAACATGATTATGATTTTATTTTTAACCTTTTTGCAAAAATCTAGGTGTATGATGGGTAATGTATGTCATAGTAACTATGATTTGACTTTCTGGAAATATAGGGGGAAAAGGATTGTTGTGATAATTTTCATCATAGAAGAATGTTATATTGTTGTGTTATGAGACCCACTACGTGGTTTTAGCCATGTAGAAAGTATGACTAAATGATGCTTATGGAGGGGGTGTCCAAGGGGAATGTTAATGAAGGTTTTTTTGAGTAAGGGAAATTGAGGCATTGATCATGCCAACAGAAGATGAAGGAGATTTGTTTTGGGAGAATTTTATCTCTTCAGAAAATTCATTGAGAGTGACCTAATGTGGGTTTGAATAGTATTTCTATATTGACTTTGAGTTTTAGTTGAAACACCATAAAAAAATTACTGTAGAGTGTGGTTCTAAAGGGGATGGATACTATCTTGATTCCATATAGAGTATACTTGAGTATTTTGATACTCCAATTGAAGGAAATGTAATGTTGGCTACCTAAATGGTATAGGGGTCAGTAAAGAACTTTTAGGACAATCATGTGCGAGCTGGAAGGACAGATGATATTTAATGGAAGGATTTCACGGAGATGATCATGGAACAATTTAATCCATAGATGCTGAGCCAATAGAAAGATGATGAGTTAATTAATCTGACATAATGGAGCATGTTAGAGATAGACGTTGTTGGATACTACATAGACCTGAAATGTTTTTCCCAAGCCATAACAAAATATGGGGAAGCTACAATTAATCATTTTCAGGATGAACATAAATGAGATATTGAGTCCTAGGTGAATATCATTATACAGAAGAAGTTTAAAGAATCGGTGGATTAGAATCTCATATTTGAATGAAACCTAATGATGTATTTTACTTCTACATAGTTAGATGTCACTAGACAATCATGAGGGGATACTTCTGAGAGATGAATTTGTCGTAATGACAACATTATCCAATGAGGAGGTAAAAAGAGTACATATATAGAAGGTTTAGTTGGACATGACCATACATGGGTGATCTTTCATCAGTGTGGCATGACGAGAATCTATCATCCACATTATTCTGGACCTCCATTAGTGTTTCGATCTTGTGGAAAAATGGGAAATCTTTAGAAATAATGAAGGTCACAACAAAAACTAATATAGAAGGTGTAGTTTGGAAGGGTAAGATTGTGGGAATAGTATGTTCAACACCATATTAAGATGAAAATGGGTGTTCTGTAATGTTATGTGGTAGAGGTATTGAGTGCGGTGCTTCGGGGATGGAGCACCCATACCACCACAGTGGTGCTACTAACGGGAGTCAGACATCATCACATAGAATAAGGGCAACATAGATACATGAAGTACAAATTACACTTGTGGATAACAAGGTGGGTCTATATATAGTGAGTGTTATTATTCTAGTATATTCTACCATATCTAGTTTCGTGTATGATACTAGAACTGATCATTCCATTATATACATAAAACATGTTAATTTTTTTGAGACTGGTGTTGGGGTTTGTGAGCAGTGTTATGAGTATATAAAAACATTTGTGATATAGTATATAGATATCTTTCAATAAAATTGATCTTCAGTATATATAAGGGAATATCATTTCCAATGGGATATCTAGGTTTTTTATTTGAATGGATTAATCCAAAAAATGGGTATGGATTAGATAGTCACATACTAAGCCCACATCAATTGTTACTGTATGAGGATTACATGTAACATCCCAAGCATCCATGATATTCTTCCACATAATAATTATATAGATTGTGCTACACGGAACATTGAGTTTGAGAACACCGTGACCTATCAAACTAGCCATTTAAAAAGTGAATATGAATTATATTAACCAAATTTGTAATTATATATATATATCACTTATTATATTAACATTCATCTTCTTTGATTCTATTACATAATAGAAAGAAAAAATTCAATTTTTCAGATGAAATATATATTTTTTTAAAAAAATGATGTTTTCACTTTTATTGGAGAGAACATTTTAAATAAAATTATGATACGATTATATATTCTATTTGATGAAATACAATTTAAATTTTGATGTGGGACATAAAAATTTTGATTGTATAAATATTTGGTATTTTTTGATAAAATCTATATTTTAATGAATAATGGGAGATAGATAATTTTAATTCAAATCTACCTTTTAATGAAATTTATTTATATAGTTAAATTGTCTATTTAATTGGTTATAATATGTAATTTGGTTATGTTTTTAAAATTTAATCTAGTTTGGGTCATTAGAAGTAGTTTGACATTGAAATTTTACATAAACACATGTCAATATTTTAATATTTTTGACATATTAAGAACTCCCTTTCTTGTTTTAACAACAAAAATTAATTTTAAATTAATTTCCACAAATTCTATTATTTGAATTTCAGAAAATCGATTCAATATTTGAAATCAAAATCCATTAAATTATTTAAATACTTACCCTTTTACTTTGAAAATTATGAATAATAACTTATTTAATTTTTTTATTTTCCATGTTTAAAGGGTAATTAAGGTAAATAAGTGTAAATAATAATATTATAATAATATATGTAAAGACCCAGAATATATATGTAATTTTTTTTAAATATATGGGAATTTTACGCGTCCGTGAAATCTAACGGCACACCATTCTGAGTCCCGGAGTGCCCGAAATTATCCGTCGATGTTTTGTTAAGCTTAAATATATACGCTTTAAATGTTTTCTTGAAAAAAGTTGAATAACTCTTAAAAGGATACTCAGATCAGAAATTTGAGGGTAGCGATGCACTCAGGATGGAAGGTTTACTCTAGCTGTGACTTATGTTTAGTTACTACGGGCCTCCTGTGAGAAATCCCGAAAATGGCATAATCGAAAATAAAATAATTAAATAAAGTAATTTTATTTTTCAAATGATTATAACTCACAAATTTTAGGTTGGATTAAAAATCCAAGACCACCACTAAATTCTTTAGGTATTTCTTTATTTAAGCAGATACTAACTTTGGCATGCACAGGACACTAGAAAAAGATTGTTTTTGGCCGCAAATAAAATAATTATGTTACAATTATTTTATTGTAAAATTCATAACTTCTAAACGGTAACTTGGATTGAAAATACCAGAGTACTATTGGGTTTTATGGGAAGTTTTTCACCTAGAAAAATCCCATCTTCAGGTGCAGTGTGTCGAGGTTGACTGATAATAATTTTCCGAACTTTTTTTTGGGTATGTTCAGTAAACGTGCGAGCGGCGTTTTGTAAACTTTGGACTGGTGCTCGGAATTGAAATCTGAGGGCATCGTTAAACTCACAATGTCGATGATTTCATAGTGATACCTTCACTATAGTTGTGTTATAATGATAAAGGAAGTCAGTTTTTGGGGTTTTTAATTAAATTTAATAATGTTAATTTTTTAGCATTATTTTATTTTGGTGGTTGAAACCTCTAAGGGGAGGTTAGTGGTGGGGGCACCCACACCATAACCTCCCCTGAGAGGTTATGGTGGTGGGGCCCACCAACACATAATCTCCCTTGGTATGATGATATGATGGTGGGGACAACTCTCACATAACCGCCCTTGGGAGGTTTTTTTTGTGGGGCCCACACGAGCATTAAACCTCCTCTAAACCCCCAATTAATTTGGTGAAAATCAGCACGTTCCCCCTTAATTTATGGAGGCAACTCATTCAATTTATTTAGGTAATGTAACATAATTAATTTCAAATCATTTTGAATTAATTTATTTATTATCCCAACATTATAACATGTGATGTATTATTATGGTGGGGGGTTGGCATAATCCTTGTTGGGCGAATTAAGGAGAGGAAGATCCTTTGGGAGAATTGAGTGGACTTCATCCTCTCGACAATAAATTCGATGAATTCCCATCACCACCAATGAATGATGAGCACCATCTTATCCCACTCAAACCATGGAATGTAGAGGAAACAATTCCGTCCACGAAGAACACCGACGACGTCATCTCTACTCGTCTTCCCCGAATCCTTGCTCCTTGACTTCTTCTTCTTCTCCTCCGACATTGAAGAAACGACACCGCTTTTCTATGACTCCGTCAATGATCACTAATCTAGAGGATGGGGTTTGATTTTATTTAATGTATGAACATTTCCCCATGTTCTTCCTTTTTCTCAAAATGAAGAACGGTGGTAGTTGGGCTTCATACTAGCATACCATTTGTCATCGCCTTTAACATGGAGGATTCGGGCCGACCAAACAAGGATAAATTCCTCCATTGATTCTTCTCTCTTATAGTGTTCTACGGTAAGGCGAAGAAGGCGACAAAGACGATGCCGCACTACCTACGGCCTCCGTGAATCATGTCCCCCCCGCTATGCACCAGTGCTCCCGGCCAAACAGCGTCGGCCAAGCGGCGACCAACCCGCCTACCCACGGTGCACCCACGCACTGCCCGTGCCCCCACCGTGCTTCTCGCACCACCTACACGCTGCCCACACCCCCAGTGAGTTACCCTCCCTCGCTGACACCCTTCCCGTGCCCCAGCGTGCTGCCCGGAGCCCCTGCGTCCACCTGCGGCTTGCTCGGCGCCCCCGTGGCCTTCCGTGCCCTACCTGGTGCACCCGAGGCCTGCTAATGCCAAGCCGGCATGCCCACGCCCTGCATGGCCTTCCTGATGGCCTCCTAGCCACCTGACACCCAAGACGAACCACGACATCCCCCGCAGTGTCGCTGGTCGAACTGGCCCAGTCTTTCGGGTCGAGCAACCAAGCCACCTACGTGGTTACTACCGGGGCGAACTGCCCTCGCGGTTCCCTGGGACGGGCCCTGCAGACCAGGTCAAAATTTAGTGGGCTGACCCACCTAGTGGTCCGGGTCAGACCCAACGAGTCTGACCGGGTCAACCCAGAACAGGTCACCCCAGACGGGGTTGAGCAAATTCGGTCCGACCGGGTCAGACCGGTCCCACACCCATTACTGGCCCATTAACGTGTTGAGCCATATCTTTAGCACCAGACGTCCATTTGATGAACCACCAGCGGCAATAATATTCATAGAGTATAGCTGTCCCTTTGTGTATACCCCACTGGAGTTCAAGGTATTGTTGAGTCACAGTCATGTTGGTTCGTACGCGAATCCAACAGGGCCATCGGGACTAAAATGCTAATAACTCACAGACTGAGAGTCTGGTTGATGCGTCGTCTATTGCATTGAGATCCCTATGACGTGGTGGTCCTTTGAGATAATTTTACGAGATACTTCATGATACATTGAGTAGTGTCCAGTAGCTCGTGGATCATATCCTTATAGTGTTGAGAAGACAGAGTGTGGAGACCTAGTAGCAGACAGACCTGATGACTACTTGACCGATTCGACCCGGACTGATTCCGCTAGCCTAGTGGGGAGCGCAAGGTATTTGTCGTCAGACCCATGGCAGACGAAGCTATTGGTAATTGGAAGCAGTCCCACGGTACTCAATAGGAGGATTGCCTCTGTAGGATATTAGGGGGAGCTCCTGGTATTTGGTGGCAGATCAACATCGGAAGAAGAACCTGGTAGTTTGTAGCAGACCTACGGTACTCGACAGGAGGATTTACTCAGTAGTCCAAGGTTAGTGAGAAGTGCCTAAGTGTAGAAACAGACTGACTATACTCAAAAGAGGACGTGTTCTCCAGCATCCATTGTTTAGATAATGAAAATCCTTGTTTGATCCGAGTCAATGACCATTGTGTTTTCCTCATGATTAATATGGTTTACTAGATAACATAGGTCTCTGTATTGGAATACACCTATGTAAAGGTTATCTGTTGATTCATACATTGTGGTATATCCTTGTTGGATTTTGTGAGACCATGAGAGTCTCGAGGTCCCTACAGAATATCATTATACTCACCCCTACACGGGCTATGCCCGCACTTATTTGTGTTGGGTGTAGAAAGAAGACAACGCAGACCGAGGTGGAGTGTACGAGGATTGGACGGTACCCAGAGGTGGGCCTCACGACGAGATGGTACACGGAGGAGACAAATGGATGTGGAGTACAGAGGAGGCTATATGTACCTACCCATCAGGTAGAATCCATGGTGGATGATCTAGGAGCTTCTAGACACCATCAAACTATTTACCTTTTAGTTGTACCTTTTTGGTCTTTTCCTTGTACTTTATGTTGGGCTTGAATTTCCTGCCCATTTTACTTTACAACACTTCTTCTGTATATAGTATTGCTTAGTGTTTTTCTTCTATTTGTGTACTCTGATTGTGTGTGTTTACTTTTTAAAAAGCAATGCCTTCCCAGCTTAGGGATTTTCACCTTTGGTGTTAGTCACCAGCCATAGCCTATGGAAGGAAGGCTTCGTGTAGTCATGATATGGGCCCCGAGGGACGGGTCATGACAATATAAATCTACACTAAAACATGTCTTAATCATATTGGATGATATTTTGTTAGAATGATCATCCATTGGATGTTTTTAGGGCCCCGTAGAGCCACATTGGTGTGATAATGACCTTATATAATATTTAATTTAATGAAATGAGAATATAACATAAACCTGAATATCCTAACTAATTTTTCTAATAAATTGGATTATATAAAATTTATATTATAATAAATTAGTAATTTTAATTCAATGAATATTTCATACATCATTGTATTTCATTCAAAACTATTAGACATTAAATTTATATGTATATTTATGAAAAAATGATGTTGTCGTGATTACATTATTAATGAATGATTGAAATAATTGATCTCATAATTTTTAAAATAATTGTAATTTGAGATTTTGGATTCCATGAAAAAAATTCAATAACAATGGAATGCGAGGGATGCTTTAATACTTTTTTGATGGAATCATGTTGTTATGAATTTATCATAAATCAATTATGAAATAATTTCAAAATTGAAATAAATGAATTTTTAAAACAATCATTGTTTCACTAAATAATTAAATAATAATTAAAATCCAATATTCATGGAACATAGCCATCCCATTGAATTTTCAAAGCAGTCATTATTTTAATATGGATATTCTATTTTTATACCATTCATAGTTTACGGTTAAAGTAGTAACATTCTATATGCATGTATTCAATACGAATGTTTATGTTCTGTTTCAACCTTTTCATATGAAGAATTCATTGAACTTAGTATGTGATGGGTGGGGCCCACTATAGCCTCTAGATGCATCATTAGGTCTCATGGGGAAAACTATTATCTTTTCACAAGGCCTTGACACAATATTTGTGTATGTTCATGGTACATGGCCTTGACGTAGTGGTTATGATATCCGTTATTACTTGAAATGAGAATATTTTTTGATTTTATATGTGATAATTAGAAGAGAAAAATATCCATGTAACTGTTTTAATGGAATTATTATATTTACTCATACCATATTATTCTTAATATAATGTTTTAAAAGTGTTATGATTTATTTTTTTACCCTGTAATGATTGTTATGGTTTTTTTCGATAGCTTCTACTATATTGTTTAGGATTGCAGATCATCTGAGCTCACCACTTTTTTATTTTATATTATACTAGGATGCCAAGAGATGTTTTATGATTGATATTATGGATTATTATAAATTACCAATGCTGTTCTCAATGGATAAATATGATATGTTTTCTGTTATAAAATGTAATTTAATTTTCATGTATGTAATAAATTTTCGAAGACTACTAAACTGATTTGTCCTATAATAATTGGTTCCTTGTCATCATGACAATCAATTAAAATAATTCACTGACTCTATGATTCCATGGTCCGGGAGTTAAATTATATTAATATCTCATATGAGTGACTTTTATATTCAGTATAAAGAGTGGTATATCCAGGCAGGTTGAGCAGGGAAAATTTCAAAGAAAATGTGAGATCTCACATCCCATGTTTCTATCCATGTATTGGATGATGAGGTTGTTAAGAAATATATCCTTCTAAAATCAGTGGAATTTTATCTGGCTGTCTTTAATGAAGACATATTAGGTATACCACCTCTGAGATATGTGGAATTCGCTATTGAGGTCATGCTAGGGGGAGAGTTAATAAATGTTTAGCTGTAAAGAATTCAACCGACTAATATTCAATAGTTCAAGACTATTTTGAATGGACTGGAGGATAATTGATCTATCCATATGTGTATGTCTCCATGGGATCACCTATTATGTTCATAAACAAGGATAATAAGAGTTTACACATATGTTATGGTTAACCGATGTTGATGAAATTGGCTATGAAGAATGGATATCCTATTCCACGCATCGATGGTTAGTTTGACCAATTTAAGGGACCATGTATGTTTTCAAAAATATATTTGAGATCATGTATTCATTAATATAGAGAATGAAATTATGAAATACTATGGATCATATTCATATTCATGTATTTCATTTATGAGTTTTTTTTAATACTGATTGTGTTGATAAATTCACCAGTAGGGTTGATAGCCTTTATTAAAAAGACCAGTCATCCATATTTGTATTAGTTTGTGGTGGTGTTTATGGAAAACATATTAGTGTACACCAACACTCATGAGTATCATTCGCACATCATGACATAATCTAGAGTATAGTTAAACAGAACCCATTATACACAATGTTATCTATGTGTAAATTTTGGAATGACCATGTACACTTCTTAGTTTACATCATCTCAGATAAAGGTGTATTAGTGAATGTAGTGAATGTTAAAGATGACGTTTCTTAGTATTCACCCAATAAATTATTTATATCTGAATCTTCATAGAATTACTGGGATGTTACAGGATGTACATCTTTGTCATTTCCCATTTCATAGAACTACTTTTGGGACTGACCAGAAAATTTAGTTATGTTTGAATGCTTAGAGGAATGTGATAGATATTTTAATTATTTGCAAAAGATATTGTAATCAAAACCAATATTGATCCTACAAGTGTCAAGAGAGATGTATAAAATTTATTTTTACACTTATAGGATCATACATGGAGTTTTACTGATGTTGAGAGATCATGTTATTGAATAAGGGTCTTGATATTTGAGGCCTTACGTATGTAATTACCCGATACATGACCTCGAGTATGAAATTTTTGTTTTTTCTTCCTCATTATTGGAAACACTATATCTTATTAAAATGTTTTATATTTTATACATATCACAATAGAATTACAAATATATTTAGAAAACAAGTTTTAAATCATTAGCATTGGATATTGGTAGTGTATATAATGTACATTGATTTTGAACTGGAATATATTCACGAGAAGTAAAATATTGTAAAAAATAATTGAGTAGGAATAATCCTACACAGATGGATGAAGAGTCATGTGTAGAGAAGTAGATGATGACCTTTCTATGTAAAAATCATGTATTGTTTCAGGAGTATTAAGAGAAAATGACTATAGCTTCTGTTATAGTGGATTATACATTTATGAGAAGTAGTAGGGTTAGAATGTATGATGATATACATATCTTCTACATGAGAGAATTATTTGACTGTGGGAAGACATCTTCACACTGGTTGATTGATGAGTATGAGATCACCTATGTGAATAATCAATTTTTTGTACCTATGATCTTGCGAGAGGTTCTCATTCAATAATTTCATTCCTCAAGGTGGGTAGTGAATCCAGGGAACCAAAAATCTCCCATGACATTTGATAAATGTTTTGGTGTCCATGAATGAAAAAGGAGATATCTAGGTTTCTAACAATATGGTTCACATATCACTAGGTGATGGTGAATCATTAAATACATGGATGAGTCCTAAAAATGTTTCATATTCTCTAATAGAAGTGGGATGATGAGACCATATAATTTGTTGTTGGTTTACAAAATATTTTTAGGAATAATCATTATATGTGGATCATTGTGCACTGATTGACAATGGTAGTGAATTTTATTCCTATAATGGAAACCTTTACAGTAGAATAGTTGGGAGAACTATACATTAGGGATATTTTATGGCTTCTTGTACTACCATATATTATAGTTTTAGATCATTATTCATGATATACATCACGCTTTTAACAGTTCTTAGAGAATGTTCCTGGAAAAATGATATTTTTTAGTATGTATTTCCACAAATGGATAGATGCTCAGTCACAACGTAATATATAGGTTCTTAATAATATGTTTCAGGCATGTGTTCTTGTCATCAATTGATCCTGGGAGAATCACGTCGATTTAGTAGAGTTCTATGATAAAAAAATTGTCATGAAAATATATAGATTTCACCATATGAGGATATTTTGGGAAGGCCATGAATATCATCACTATGCTAGATTGAGGTTAGTGACTCAAAGTTGATGGGACCATGTCTCAGGGAGGATACATTTGAGAAGGTATAGTAGATTCAGAGACATATGGTTATGGATCAGAGTAGATAGATTTCAAGTACTGATGGACTAAGATTACCCCAATAGTTTATATAGGTTTATCATGTGCTCCATCAGGTATCCCCTAGGATGGGTCCCGATACGATAGAGATATGGGGAAAGTTTTCTCCCTGGTATGTTTTAACTTTTTCAATAGTGGACAAAATCATGATGGTGGAGTAAACAATGGATCTTATTAAGAGATACAGGGTTATACAGGATGTTTTCCATGTTTCACGACAATGGTTATATAATCGATACATTTCTCATGTGATCTATTTGTATGAGGATAACCTTAACATAAATGTTTCCTTTGGGCACATCTGATACGTGTGTTGGACTGTAGTTAGAAAGTGTTACGAGAAAATACTCTCTATATATTCTGTGTGTTATCACAATACAGACATGTAAAATAAAAACATGGTAATGTTAAATAGATGTAAAGGTTTAATGGTCAGATATTATTGGCCCAGAGAATTATAATTTCATATAAGTGCATCTCGGGAACGAGCTATTATAATATGGGGACATTATAATATATTTACATAATACTGCATTATCTAGGATGAAACATCATGTGGTTTTTTAATTATGTATCTTTGATGAGATTTATGGATTGAGGTGCATTTGGGTGATGTCTATGTTTTTTTTATAAAAGTGGTTGTGCATGGTTGGTGTATAGTTTGTTGAAACTGTGTTATTGCCCATGAGAAACTGTGTGATATTTAATCATTGAGGTAGTCGCATTGGCATGGTTAAAGAACAGTTTGAGAGGCCATACAAGGTTTCCCTGAATTGTGTCCATTGATTAAGTGACTAAGGCACGGTTATCCCAAATACTTTCTAACCAAGTGACTAAACCATATGAGGTATGATAGTGATGTCCTAAAATTGTTGATCTCACTCATTTTCATCATTTAATTAAATTTTTAACCTCATATATTTCCATAACTCTATATTTTACTTCCCTAATGATAATTATGTTTCTCCCATCATCCCAAAGATATCCCAAGTCCTTACAAAAGTCTTTCATTGTGATCAAAATCATGAATTGATGATCAACTCTTCTCCCATTAAGTGGATTCCATTTCGATGCTTCTCACATCCATTCTTTTATCATTCAATGATCATTTCATAGATGATATCATATATTTCCTTGGATATTAACCTATCTAGTAAGATAAATATATGTGATTGTGGATATATAAGTAGATTTATGAGGTCAATTTGTCTTTAATAATTATTTTTGTTTAGGGATTTAGATAAGGAACTTCTAACAACATCATCATGATGCTCAGATTTTGGGGATTTCCATTGTTTAATCATCGATAAAAAAAGAGATGTGGGTTTTCCAAATCCAATTACTATAGTCATTGATTTGATATATATATATATATATATATATGATAGATTTAATAATTTTTAGAATCCTTTAGAAATTTTCTTCCTTTTATTAGGTTAATTAGATTTAACATTTTAGTTATTGATGTTTTTTTAAATTGGTGATTAATTGGGCAATTAATCATGATATTTAACAGATTATTTATTATATAATCAATTTGGGGAAATTTATTATAAGAGAAAGGGGTTGAAATATATGTAAATAATTTGGAAATTAATTATGAGATATCGAATTGGCTAAGATGATACAATTAATTGTGAAATAATTATGTGCTCTGAAATTATGATATTTATAATTAATTAGGGTATTAATTATGAAGAGTTGAGATTTAGAATGAGATAATTAACAACGTAAAATTAAATATTGAATATCAATTTTGATATTTATTAATTAATTGCATGATGCACTTAGTTAATTGTGGAGTTGACTAATGGAATTATCGTGTAAATTAATAGTTGAATTAGTATTGATATTAGGGTGGATAATTAAGTAGAAAAATAATTATGTGACAAAGAATGGGTAGTTGGGAATTCTATGTTGAGCTGTAAAAATAGTAACATGGTCATAAAAATTATGTTTAAGAGAATGGGAACTTGGTAATTATAATGTGATGTATACATGGTAACATGTTCATCATGATTTTCAGTATATAGAGTCAAAACTTAGTCATTTTATTGAGGAATAATCTAGATAACATAGTCATCATACTTATGCTTATGATGTTGGTAACATTTATAATGATTGGGAGAAATGTGAAATTAATGAATTGATATATTGTAACTCGTCGTTATGGCCTCATGTGAGAATATTCGACCAACAAATTGAGTCAAATTAGGTACTAATATATCATAAAAAGTTTCTTTCCATTATATTTAGATAGACTTAGGTATTAATATATTATATTACATTGGGAACACGTCAAGATCTAGTACGAGATGATGTTTGTTTTGAGTTACGGGTATCATTGGGTACCCTAGATCCTATGTAGTTTGATAAGAATAAATGAAAATTTGATAAACTATTTATTATTGCATTTAAATTATTTCCTTGAAGGACTTAATGAACTATCTTCTTACTGGACTTGTTTTTGAATCCATTGGTGGTGGTCTATTGAGTAGTTCTCACACCCTATTCGGGCTGCCTGATTGGGGATGAATATATTATATTGTTACAGGTCTGGATAAGGTAAATGGCTATCAGATATAAGGATGATTGGAGATTGATCTAGGAGGAGAGATCCATACATAGCTTATAACCCATTTGAGGTATTATTGTATCTTTATATTCAGTTCCAATATAGAAAATGGGAACTTATATTGACATATCATTTTTCCCATCAGTTGAGTATTGTGTATCATTTTTTATTTTCATATAAAATTTGTATTTTTATTGTTATAAATGCAAACTCTATTGTTCATTAATTTATTCTGGTGTATTTCTCTAATAAATGAGGGTATAGTCACCTCATGAATGACTTACCAGACCCTCAGTGCTTGTTGGAAGCTTCTTTCATATAGGGAGGCACACATGAGTTAATGTGACTAAATTGATTAGGACACTGATGCAAGGAATCCAGGGTGAGACATTTCATTTATAATATAAAAATAATTATTTATTAAAAAAATTGACATATTTCATCCATTAATGGATATATTTCAATTTAATTTGTTTTATAAAATAAACATTGATCAAAATTATTATATTGATATCCTCTATATGTAATTAAATTATTTTTATATACAAAATCAGACAGACAAATATTTTTTGAGGAATGTAATAAATTTATATTATTTATTTTATATATATTTATTCACTATGATTTAATATTTTCAATATGTAATCGTGTTTATTTAAATATATAACATTTTTAGTGATTTTTATTGATAAAAAATATCCAAATTATAAAATTGGTACTCATTTTTAAATAAATAATTTGACACATTTTTAACATTCTTCCACATAAGATTAATGATTCATTAAATATGATAACAATACAGTTTTAAAAAATATTTATAAATAAATTTATTAATAAATTTATATTTACGATATCAGACATTTATAATTATAAAATTCTAAATATTATTTTTCTACAATGTATTTATATAATTAAAAATAAGTAATTATAAAATTATAATAAATTAATTTAAATAATGTATACATATAATATACATATACATTTATAAATGTATATATATATATAAATATTATTATTTTTAATTCTTTTTTATAATTTTATATAAATAATTATATCCTAATATAATTATAAAATTATGATTTATAAAAATCATTTTTATAAGTATTACAATTATATGTAATATATATTACTTTTTAAAATGAATTAATTTTTAATTATTAATTATAAATATTTATAATCAATAAATCTTTTTTCATGACAATGATGGTTTTCATCAGTTATTTTCCATCACTGATAAATCACAATGGTTATTACTGCAACAAAAGCGATGACAAAGATTTATTTTATCTGTCCATAATAAATTTGTGCAGATAAAATATATATTTACCAGAAAATTAATAGAAGATCTTCAAAACGTTTCCTGATCTATTTTATGAACCATAACCATCATGAATATGTTTGTGATGTCTAATGATATCCATGGAATAAACCTCCTATTGATGCTCCTCGTTTTCAAATCCATGCCCAACTCTAGGCTAGATTCGTTTCTCCAACTATTCCAATGGTCGATAAATTTAAGGGTGGTAAAAAACAATAGATCGATTGAATACTAGGATTTTTATTTCTCTATTTCAATCGGTTATCGACTTAACATCCTCATCCCACATCTAGGTATCCCAACAAGTCTAGCTGTACTATCCTATAAAAAACCCAAAATTCATTTTTTTTAGATATATTTATGTAATGTCTTCCCTGATAACATGTGGCTCTTTTAATTACAACATTTTTCTTATGTTCCTTCAAATATATCAAACCCAATGTCAGTCGATGTTTTTTTTGAGTTTTAATTGGCTCCCAAAACCTATATTTCATGACATCTACCTCTTTGTGATCATCTATTTATGAAAAATTGATTCATAGAGCAGTCAGTGTTGTTAATGGATTCAAATATAACTTTGAGAATACCATGGGAAACTATTTCAATATTTTTATTTAGAAGATAATGTCTTATGATTTCCTTGATTCACCTTAAACCAATGATGTTGCTACAATAATTAGAGAAATCTCGACATCGTACCTCAAAGGATCCATAAATCTTTTCATTGTGAATTTTCCAATACTAAAATGTTTTATCATAGTTATATATAAGAACCCAAATCTTTTATCCAATACCCTTCTCAATGTAGATGATGTGGTCAACTCAACCTCTTTAAAGGCAATGCTTTTATGGGTAGGGATCCAACCATATATACCAGGTTACCAGTGATTTCATTATCTTATACAAAAAAATTATTAACTATTCTATATTTCTCTCGTTTTCATCAATAATAAACCAATTTGGTGTCTCAATTTATACCCCCATAAAAATTGCATCGAGGAACATAGATTAGACATATATTTTTTATTCCTTTAGCTAGAATATCACTAAAATAGTTGAATCATTTAAAGTAGTTTACATCTAATATATAGGTGTATATTTATAATAAATATAAATAAAATTGTTCTATGAGTTCTCCTAGAATACTATCCATTCATTATTTTAATCCATAAAACATTGTCACATGGTTTATTACTAAACACCAACTTTGTTGAGATAAAATGTATCACTTGTAGCCTTTGAAGAATTTCACATGTCCCATTTTTCTTATTCAGTTCAATCTCCTCATGTATATATTTGATTTTATTATCATTATTTTCAGTCATTCCAAAATATTTTGGATCTATGAGGAAAAAATGACGGTTTTTTATAGAGATAAATATTTTGAGATTTCACCAAAACAATCTGATCACCAATGAAATTTTAGTCATTGATTTCAACCATGCTTGTATTTATTGTAGTTGAAAAAAATATAGTCGTCTTTAATATGATAACCCACTCAATAATACCTATTAAAAAGAACATAATTTCTTTAAGCCCAAATTTAATAAACAGTATTTTTTTTTACTTAATCAATCAAAAAAATAAATAATTTTTTAAAATTTTATTTTATCTCTACCCTTTGGAATATCTGATTACCATCCATTTAATTATCCAAAATAGTAATCATGACCGCATTTAGAGAATATAGTGTAGTAAAACTATCATCCTCATCAGTTTCATATCCCGGATAATTACTGTTCCAATTTCATTTATATTACTAATCCCTAATCACTTTTATGTTTTATGAACTACTATGTGAATTAGACATAACATGAATGTCTACATCATTGAGTATATTAATAAACATAGGGTAATGTCAACAATGGATAGATGGTGAGTGCTGAACAAAAAATACAATGATTACTATTTGGATGATGAGCTGATGGAGAGGAATATTGTCTATAACATTCACATTTTGATGAATTCAGTGCAAAACATCTACCATAGTTGAGTAATTATTTTTTTAAATTATATTACACATTTTATTAAAGAAAACTGAAATTATTTGATAAAATCATACATTGAGTATCCCATATTACAATTATCTATAAAATTCACTATTTATAATGGATATTTTAAGTGTAATTATTATATATTTATAAAAATTATTTTTTTTGAACCAAATAGGGTCTCTATCATTCTTTCTGATGATTGAACTATCCAATACAATGTTTCTTATTATATACTCATACATCTCACTTGTCAATTGAATATTTCATGAGTTCTATTTTTTAATCATCATTCTTGTTTTACCGTTTGCACATATATATATATAGTCAACAATGATTTCCACTTAAATTACTTATCCATAGAATTAATGTATTCTTAAATATTTATGTTAATTTATTTTCTTTTTTGAATTACTCAAATAATAATTTCTTGTCTGCACAAGTTTATTCTTTTTTCTGATGTTGAGATGGTTGTTCAAAGTAGCTCTTACTCATGAGTGACTGTACTTAGATCCTACAACTGATATAATGAAAATAATGAAAAGCATCAAGATTGCATTCAATAAATAGGAAAATATGAATTCATACTAATTATTTAACTAATTATACCATTATTTTATAAAATATTTGAATGTTAGTTTCCTTAATATTTATATCTAATACTTATCTATTTTTTTCCTTGATCATTAATGTAGTAATTTTTTCAACTATCTATAATATTCCACAATATAGATAAAATGAATCCTAAGTCAATGTAATAATATTTTCATTTTTCATTTTTTTCCTTATCAAAATAGAGACATTGCAAATTGATTTGATGTTTTTAGGTAAAAAATGTATTTTAATGGAAATCTAGAAGACTATAGAAGGATGTTGTTCTTATTTTTATGACATTTAATGGTATAATTTGCACATGAGATTCATCTACACTTATTAATCTCAATAATGGAAATGCTATTTATTTTAATAATACTGATTCAATTGGTAGTGCATGTATTTCGATTAATAAAAAACTAAAAAGGTTGTTATATTGGTCATTATAATTATTTAGACATTAAGTCATGTTAGAATCACTTGATAATGAATTTGAAAAAAATTATTACTGGTATGAATTCAAGTTATTCTTTTCATTTAAACATGAGAATAATTTTAGTAAAATGGAAAATTGACATAATCAAAAATTAAAAAATATATTCTATTTATATATATATATATAAGGATATAATCAATAGGTTAATTTTGATGTGTAGGAATCAGCTATATCCAAAATAAATGCACCGAGTGGCTATTATCATCCAATCTACCTCTTATCAGTTTTAAATTGACATTTTAGATTAAGAATATCACATTCAATGAAAACAAAAGAAAATTATATTGTATTTTCATACCAATTTAGGAAATACATTTTTATTTTTTGTACGATTTCTATGAATTGGTTTCTTGTCAAATTGATACAAAATGTAATCAGTATAGTTAAAATAAGGTTTTTTCATTTTGAAATGAAATTTTAATAAAAAACATTAGACATAAACAATATAGAGAAAAAAATTATATTATTTTGATACTGTAAAAAAAAATCATGAAGTCATGTTTGACATGTATGAATGAACCCAACCATAGTTAGACTGATAATGTGACTTATATGACACCAAATGTGTCTTTTTATTTAAAATCATCATTAAATTTACTTAAAAAAATGACTGAACTACTCAAATATGAGAATTTATTATTATTATTTTTATACTTCAGCTCAATGATCCATATGTATTTTGTATTTTGAAGGAACCATAATCACCTCAATTCGACTCATGGTGTTTACATCATGAATCCCAATGCATATTTTTATTAAACATTGGCCAAAATGTTACTAGAAATATCAATTGACAAATAAAAACATAGTAAAAAAATTATAAATATTTTTATACTTTTTTAAAAAAATCCATAATTGAGTTTTAGGTTTAGTATTTATCCAAACCTAAATTAGATATATGATGTGGTCGATATTACTCAATGTGTCCATTGTCTATTTAAAATAGACTATTTAGTTAAAAAAGTGACAGTCACTGAAAACTGAGAAAACATGATAATATTATCATGATAAAATTAATTCAGAATTTATTTAAAATTTATATAAATATATGTCACATTAGGAAAATAAAAAATGTGATCCATGTGATTGAAATTGCGTGTTTCCACTTTAAAATGATATTTTAATAAAATCAAATGTGACATACTTAAAACTGAGTAAACATAATTAGATTTTTTATACATTATTAAAAGGACCCATAATCCATTTGGGATGTGTAAAAATTAAAATAACCTAAATCAAATGAATATTATGACCAATATGACTCCAAGTGCTTCTTTTTATTTAAAATTGACATAAATTTTAGAAAAATGGATAAATGACATACTCAAGACAAATAAAAAGATTTTTTTGATACATTAAGAAAATGATATATAAAGTCATACTTTACATGTATGAACTAGAATCACCCCATGCTGATAAATGATGTGTCTAGTATGACTCAATGTGTCTGTTATGAATTTAAAATTGTATTTTTAGGTCAAAATGTGTACCTCAATGAAAAACTAGAAAATACCCCCAGATTGTCATTATAATATAAATTATTGATTCAAATAAATTTTTCATGTAAAAGAATTATTATCACCTCAAACGAACACATGATGTCACTGATATGTGTAAAAGAGCGTTTTTCTAGTTTAAAAAGTCATTTTTGTAAAATAATAATGCAAGAGACATACTTATAATTGAGAAAAAACAACAATATAGGTTTGATTATTTATGAAAATGATCCAAAACTCATTAGATACATGTAAGAATCATTCAAACCACAATATGACACATCATGTGACAAGTATTACTCTAAATGTGTATTTTCTATATATGTGTGTTATTATAGTTTTAAACACCGATCACATCTCCAATACCAAGAAAATGAGCCATGATATTTTACTCATCACTATATATAAAATTACCTAATTATTTATCTAATTATTTTTATGTTATAATTATTTATTTAATTTTCATATTGATAATTCTAAATGATGAATAAGAAATGATGTGATGTGAAAGAATCAATCACAACCTAGTATGATAGACAAAATTACTTATATTACTGAATGTATAGTTGATAATTAATAATTTTCATTTATTGATTTATTTATATTATTACAATCATAATTATTGTTTACATATTCAATTTATGTTCTTCTTGAGCAGTGGTTAGGAAGAAAAGAAAAATTTATCATCCTATTTTGAATGTTTGTAATAATTTAAATTTATGTAATTATATAAACCACTGATTGAAATATAAATACTATATTATTTGAAATATAAATATAATGTTGCTTGAAAAATAAATATTATTGTTTTTCCTGTTTTTGTGTTGTAAATTTAATATCATTTAAATTACATATAATTTAGTTTTTTTTCTTTTTTTATGTATTATTTGGTGTTCTGGTGTGCTGTTATAGAACATTGAAATGCTTTTGTAGTGTTTTTTTTCTCCTGCTGGAGGCTCCTTTATTAGTACATAAAAAAGAAACAATAAAATGGTCATATATATGTGTTTTTTAGAGCTGATTAAAAACCAGGGCATTTAATCTCACTTAGGTAGTCAACTCTTAACTATAACTAATAATTGAAATTTTTATCCCTTTTAAAGGACCATTTTGTGGTACTGTGACATTATAGTCTTCTTTTATGCAGTTAAAATCCCCTTTATATTTTACTATGTAGTGTACATCTAAAAAATTTATTTATTCAATCCCTTTGTGGAATTTCATTTATCAAATGAGGTCGACGAATCAACTCTTTTATATAAAATAAGAGATATAACATGATCCGTTAGAAATTTAGATAAATAAATATCTATTGGATAGATTAAATACTATCTTAGCTATGGTTTTAATTTGAAAAAAAATTAATATCACACCAATTTTTTTCCATTATATTTATTATTAAACATTCTATAAGGGAAAATATTTAGGTATGGGTTGAGGCCATTTTACTATTCTCATTATATTATTTTTAATCTAAATTACATTATTTACCCCTTATCATGGTAAAAAATTAATATTCTAAATATTCATATTGACCAAAAAACAAAACTGAAAAATTTACTAAATTTGGAACCACATATTCAAAATAATAAATATATTATTCAGTATTCAAATTACAAATGATGTATAATATAGTTTAAAAATAAAATGGAAAATTATAATAAATTAAAATTTTATGAATAAATTTTCTATTTAAATAAAAACATTTTTATACTAAATTAAAATATAATATCAATTTAGGAAATAATAATTGGATTACATGAAATAAAAATGACCTAAATAAATTTTAATATTATCCCAAATTATATGGTTAACTTATATATACATTAAAATAAAATATAATTCACTATAAAAATCATTATATATCACTCTTCATTGAAAAAAATATATATTTATAAAACAGTCAAAAAATTAATCTTAGATATCATCGACATGATATATTCAAATATGAAATTCAATTATTCAATATTATTTTTCAAATAACTAAATCGTTATCTAATACATTGGATAACTATACTGGTGAACCCAAAACTATAACAATATAAAAAGTGAGATACAATGGGGCTTAAACATTTTTAAAAAAATGTAAAAAAGTATATAATTTAAAAAACCCTTGAAAATGTATGTTAATTTTATGTAAAAAAACTTTTTAATATCAAAATACACATTTTATAAAAAGTCATTTTTTATATATTTTATATGTGAAGATAATAAAGAAACCATATAATTAGTTTATAATTATGGAAATATATAATATAAAAAATCAAGAAATCTTGATGGAGGTAAAATGATATAATTTAGTGATTTTTAAAAAATAATGCATTATTCTTTTTGATGAATTTATGAATGATAAACCATAAAAGAATTTTTTTAATTGAAACTCCCTTTTATTAATTCCAACATGTCATGTGCACTAGTTTTAATCCTGAATAATATTCTTAGGATAACTATGTACATTCATAAAAAACATTTTAATATTTATTATCGATTTTGAATAACTTATTTTCATGTTGGATACATGTATTTATTAATATATCTTCATAGAGAATGTTTTGACGATAATTTGTACATAAGTCAAAAATTACATTAGTATGTTGACTATGTCAAAGATGAAATTATTGTTTTATATATATAATAACAATAATTGAATAATTACCATTTCTATAAATGATTCCATTATTCATTAATAATTATTGAGATAATTTAACAATTATTTTCATTTTTAAAAATATAAAATTATGATTAATATAATTTTACCCATTTAAATATAATTATATATATCATCCCGGTGATGTAGTGAAAAAAATGAATCACATTACTTTGTGGAGGTGATAGTTGACTTGTACCCACGAAGAACATGATCATTTTTCTATAGATGTAATGGTAGTAATGTAAATGATATAATAACTTTTGAAAGTGATATAAATAAATGAAATTTCATATATAATTCTTAATTACATCATTATAACTAGTATTTAGGGATGATGATGATCAATGAATTAAATCGGTTTGTGATGTCATTGTCCCTCGTACATACAATTGATTTATTATTTTCTCATTTGATGGAATTTAGTAAAGGTATAGGTCATTAAAATAACATAATAACATCTTATTATATGGGGGATATTATAATTATTATTTTATCACTTTTGTTAAGGTTTTAGGTATGTTGATGGTGAAACAAAACTAAAACATCCATATAAAACATATAAATCTTATGCTGAATACCAAAATCAATTATTATCCTACTCCTTATAGGGTTTGTTTTATTTCAAAAATAAGGCCAATAAAATGAGACGGATATTCGAGGATGGTATCTGGGTTAGAATTGGTATAACCATATTGGTATTCAAGTGGGAAGAAATGGAAAGATGAGTAATAATAAATTTATTAAATGTTATAAAATTAAAAAAATGACGAATCCAACACTATAATAGGGATAAGGTTCAAAATTTATCCCTATAATATATATGGGTACATTATTATTTTATAGTTACTATACATACCATCAATGAGTAAACATGTACTTTTTCATGGAATGCTTTAATGGGGATAAATTGGAGTTTAAACCTAAAGATAAGGGTATAAATATAGTAAATCATGAAAAAACTATTTTTGGATATTTGAATTTTGAACCATCATCATCATATATTTACATAAACCATTTTTTGTCCATATATAATCAATAGTATAATAATACTAATTTACAGAAAAATCAAATTCTAATAGTTCACCTCTCTCAATTATAAAAAGTATCCACCTTTTCTCATTTCCTCACAAATCAGAAAATATTTGTTCATTCAGACCTATAGAAATCCATACATATAATTAATTTTCTAGTTATAGATTTATTTACTAGTATTGATACATATAGTAGTGATCAAAATATCTTATGAATAGTATTTTATATGAATAAGAGGTATAGTTTTTATATGCATGTTTCTATTTTATTATTATAAAAATGGTCTCAAAACCTTATTCATCTATGATAAAATAATAACTAAATTATCCTCTGTATTAATACATGTTATTATGTTTATTGGATTGGACTGTATCTATCTCAACGTAAATCATAACGGATAATTGTTCATCATTCGTGTGTACAACAAACTACCACCTCTTGGATTGTTGTCTTCCATTTTCTATAATTGTCTCTCATGACTGGTTATGATGAATGAATGATTGATTTTATATGATATCCATTGAATTTCTATCATTACTAAAATATAATATCACATTTTTTCATAACATTCCTTTTCATGAAAAATTATAATTTCATTTTTGAATACATATCCATTACCACCTTCAAGAAGGGATTTGATTCTCTTATCATCACAAAATCACATAGATGATATACGTAAAAGTATATATGAACAATTAATATTATATTTATACTATTATTTTTATTATATAAATATAATATAATACATACCTTCTTTCTCAAATGATCATGGAAATATGGAAATGTTACTGATTCACAATTATGACCCACTGTCTCTAAGATTGTAACGTTGTTCAATATTTATAACCTAATTTCATGGAAAAATTTGAATATATAATTAATATAAATAAATTATAATAAATAAATTATAATTATTATTTTTTAATTTTTTATAGTTACCCTTATAGACATAGATAAATTACTATCTACATTTCGGGTGTATGTACCAATTACTCTCAAAATGCCTATTGTGAATTTGAATGTTTATAAAACTATATATATCATTGTAATAAGTGATCAAAAAATGAATGAAAATTCAAAGTCATATTAATGTAGAATGAAATTAATAAAAATTATTATTCATTGTAAAAAAGGCAACACATGATGAATGAGGCCTGTGATAAGGTAATTTTTTTTTAAAATAGAAAATAAAAAGATTCCCTTATAACACTCGTTATCTTCCACGTCCAAATGATTACTTTCCATAAATTATTTTAGGAATTATTTTTCTAATATATTTATTAATTTCATGTTTATCATTGAATTTTTGTTAAAAAAATTAATTATATTTTTTCCACACATGTTATAGTGAGACTTTTCCATAAAAAATTATGGAAGGAATATACATAAACATATATGGCATGAGCAAGGATTCCTACCATGATGACACACAGTTGATTTGAATATTAATGATTTACTTTTCACTTTTATTTACAATAAAAATGGTATTTTATTATCTGTTCAATTTTTATATTCACAATTGGTTTTTTTGAAGAATGGGAATTTTAATATCCGAATGTGTTTTTATAAATGTTTAATGGAGTTTTCATGGGTTTTAATCATGATATGGTCCATGAACATTTTATAAAAAGGATTGTGATCTATTATACTTCATGTGTATACAAATTATAGATCATATTATTGGTTACATAAGTAGTTCTCAAATATAGTTTAATGATTCTTTTTCATTGGATAATTCAACTTAAATTTGACCATAAGATTACTGATATTTTCTAGTGAATTGTTCAATGATTATTACATTTCAATGCACATACAAAAATTTTCAATTAAAAGTAATTATTTTTTAAGAGAAATAATTTTATATCAAAAATAAGAATATTTAGTTGTTTATTGTAAAAACATATTCTACTATAAGATGATAGGTATATTTTTAATAAATCACGTTTAATGGGTTTTAATGTTTATAACCAGACTAATAGTTTTCATCTTTTATGTCTTTTATGCATTATTATCTTTTCCATATTTCAAAGATCATTTTTTATTGGTGGTATGTATCTTTTTATATTTCTATAATTATCATAATATCATTAATATCTCATTCAGTCTTTATATATACCTATTTTTTTCATCAATGTGATCTAGTGATGACAACAAAATAACATCACATCATGGAGGCTGTAGCTCACATATAAACATGAAAAATTATTATTATTCATGTAATTTAATGATAAAAATGAAATTGATATAACATAAAATTATTATGATATATATTAATTGAATAAAATATATTAATATTAATTATAACATTACAAAAAATGTCTTTTATTTCATGAAAAATCCTTAAAATTTTATTAATAACCACATCATTGTCCATATCCGTTCATAAAACCCATTGATAAAATATTTTAAAACATTATATGTGGAAAAAAAACATTAAGGTACATAATATAAGAAAAAATCTGTTTATTAAAAACAAGAAACCTCACTAGACACAAGTTCTGAAAAATAAACTTTTTACCCTCAATGGGAACAATAATTTTTTTAAAAACAAATTATTTTTTGTTACCATTATTAAAACAATTTGTTACTTGAAAAATAATAAACTAGAATATAAAATTCATGTAGCCTACAAGTAACATAATTATTCTATATCCCTTGATGAATCCGTACATTAATCATTACAAATTGTAATAATCAAATGGTTGGCTACATATTTAATTCACGAGAGAGAAAAATCATTGACCAATATACTGGATTTATATCATGTTTCTCCCAAAATAAATTCTACAATAGTATCGTGTGTGAATAATAGTAGCGAATAACCTATTAAAATTTATTTACATGAAACATTTCATCAATGAAATGCTTGACAAACTCTTATAAAGCTATGTGAAATACACTTTCTGGTATAAAAATGGCAATTTTTGTAAGAAACTACCATTTAAATGAAAAATATTTCCTCAAAATAAGGGAACCATTTAATTTGAAAATAATAGAGAAAATATATAATTGAAACATCGGATAATTAATTCATCAAGATAGTGGTAAAATCATAACTATCATTAAAAGATAATAAAATATTCCTTTTTTATTTTTGACAGAAAAGTCCCAATGTACCTTGTTTGAAAAAAAAATTAAATTCTTAAATGTCATTAAAAAATAAAAAATCTGTAATAATGACCCTACAAATCATATAAGAATTGTATAGATTTTAGGTAAAACGTTTTTAGAATAATTTCTTATATGCATCGAGGAATAAATTAAATTTTGTAGGAAATGTTTTTAAAACCATTTTATAATGAAGATAACATTTATTATGCCAAAATGACCACCTAAATTCATTATATTAGTAAAATATATAAATAAGTTATGTAAATACATTCTTATCAACATTTTCTATTTTTTTCATTTTATATCACTTGTTTTCAAGTTATATACAATTACAAAAAATTAAGTTTATAATTTACATTTTGTTGATATTTGGTCTAAAAGTCCAAATAGACTTATGTTATTTTTAATATGTTCAAAAGATTAATTGTTATATAATAAAAAAAATTAATTAAATCATTATTATTTCTATATAAATATTATTCTATTAAATCAATATATTAAATATGGTTAGGAAAATTTAATTGTCTTTCAACAATGTAAGTGGATGTTCATATATACACATCAGAAATGTTTTAATTTTTCAGAGATCATTATAGAATGAATCATCGTATTATATTATCATTAAAGATAAAAATAATAACTTTTATATCATATTATGAGATTAAATATTATTTTATTAACCATCCTTCTAATGAGGTGATGAAAAATCAATCACATCGCTTTGTAGATGATATAGTTTAGAGATACACATGAATGACATTATCATTTTCATGTTCATAGTATTATAATCGAATAAATGTTATATTATCAATATATTATTCTAATTGTGTCATAAATAACATATATAATACTTATTTTCACCATTATATATATTGTTAAGGCATAGTGATGTAAAATGAATTAATTCAATTTGTATGGTAGTAGTCCATCACACACACGAATAATGATTTATTTTCCGATTTGATAAATGTATATATGTATATAGGTCAAACCACTAAAAGAATAATATACTATTATACTTTGGATTATTTAATCATTATTTAATCATGATTTAAGAATGTTTTAATAACGTGGAAGAATAATTAAAACAAAACCTTAAAGAAAAAAACTATACCACTTCATCAAAACAGCATCATAATTTTAAAAATTAGAACCTCTACGACATCTATTAGACCTAAAAATAAATATAGAATGCGTAAAGGGATTAACATACTATAATGGTAAATTTAATTAGTGAAAATGTGTTTCTATTTGTTATAGAATCTATAGTTTTTGTTCCCTAGTATTAGAATAGGGTATGGGTACCCATCGAATTTCGAAAAATAATAAGATAATATAAATAGATTTTCAGTTTAGAAGTCGTAAAATGTTAGCTACTTTGAAGAAAATATTATTTCATATTGAAATAATATATTTAAAAATTATATATGTTTAGACTATATTTATACCCTTACATGATGGTTTTAAATAAATTATCTCACCTATCTCTTACTATGACCTCATAGTTTTATTAAATTGAGGGTTAACATAGTTACTATAAAATTAAAAAAGACACAAAAATATACTATGGTAGATAAATACATCCTTATACTTATAACATAGCATAATTTTTTTCATAATATGAATTGTAAACATTTAATAATATATATTTTGTTTTAAAATATTCAAATTGTCCAATTTTAGAACTATTCATTACATTGACATTATGAATATCAATATAATAATTATATTTAAAACCATATATTTTTACAAACCTCAATTATGACATATTCAAATAGAAATTCGTTTATCATAATATTTATATAAATTGATATTTTTTAAAATATTTTTAAAATCATTTATATTTATATATTTATGGAATAATTAATTATTCATGGTAGTGAGAGTATTTAATGATATTATATTACGCCTAAATCAAAATAAAAATTACCATAATAAAGATAGTTATTTTTTATGAACATTTAATATTAAAATTCAAACATATCCTTTTGGATATCACCATACTAAAAATAATACATTAATTCAAAATTCGAGTCTTGCATGTTAGATATTTCATTATATAAATTAAAATAATGGTCATAATCTTATCCACAGGTCACATAGGATCAAAATATATACCCATGGATTATTATGGGTGAGTTACAATCATAAAATAATATTTATGTATGTTTTTTGTAATTTAATAAATCTTATAATTTTTTAAGCTATATTACCTGATATTTCATTTTCATTATTAAAAAAATCAATAATATTACAATTCATTTATTAAAAAATTAAAAGGGAACATGGGATATCCCTAATTTTCCACAAGCCTATACATTTTAAAAATACAATGGTTTAGTGTTTGTGGGGGGTGGGAACGTGACTTATTGCATGATAGTTTTCCAACAACATGGTTCCACCAAAGGTGGTTCTGTCATGGTCGCCCTGTAACGGTCGCGTAGTCATGGTCGCATCATCACGATCACCCTGTTAATATTGGAACCTTCATGGTGACACTATTATGGTCGTATAATCATGGTTACATAGTTTATGGGGGCATTGTTACAATGTCTCAAAAAAAGGGTTAACATCCCCTTTCATGGGTTTCCATGCTTCCAAAGTTTTACCCATGTTATGTTTTTTATCCATTTAAATATTATCTATCAACTCACATCCATCCACATGTCTATCTCCAATGTTTTTTATTGAAAATTATTAAATCTCAATTAATTCCAATGTGTGAAACTACGAACCGCATGGTCAATTCATGATCTAGCTTTTAAGTACTTCGAAATTCATCTAACTATTATTAGGATATGGCCTCTTCCTAATCCTTGATCCTATTATATTTCTTCCATTAATTATTCCTACTGTTCCGAGATACTTCTTCCTAACACGAGTCAATCTCCCATGTTGGAGGCCTTCCAACTCAGCCTTTGTGGATTTTTCCCTATATGCCAGGACATCCCCTGTTCTTTTCATGAGAAAGAACATTGATCATTTATCATCCAAATAGGGTAATTCATATGATTATATTAAATGTTAATCATGAGGGGTGGGGATGTTAATTTATCATTTTATGGAATGGATAGATACACTTCATGAATGATATTTAAAAAAATATTTAATATGAACAAAAGATATCTCATACAAATAAAATAAATGGCATGGTGTTGTTTGATATTGGTTTCCAATTTTATTTTTTTAAAATTTGATTCTATTATAGATATTTTGGCTGTATGCCATCTGAAAATCATAGTCAATGGTGGTCACTGATTTTTCACTGGTGGTGATCTATTTCATTGTGGTGTTTTGATATACATATATAATGTGGAATATAATAAATCATGTACACTAAGTTATATAATGAGATGACACGGGATTAAACATGTTCTCTGATGACCCAAGATATATTCAACTGGAAAATAATGATCCCCGGTAACATAAAATTTAATACTTCTGGTTTTATTATTGTGGTTATGTGGTGTATGTCCTCATTTGGGTTCTGTGGCATTCATATGTGGGATGGTATAGGGTGGGTGTGATTGTTTCCCAGTCAGATAGGTTGATTGATTGGGGAATGAAAAAACTTGTAGGCAGTGGGACTATACATTGTGTTTTGATGTCTCAGTCTGAGAGATTGATTTATTTTGGAATGGATGAACTTGTAAGTAGCCAAACAAAATTTATGTTCTATTGTGGTCATGAAGGGACGTCGAGCAGTGGGACTGTGAGGTCGTAACGAACACATTATGCAGTGATAATCCAATTAGGAATTGTTCAATTAGAGGGAATGTCGGGTTGGGTTATGGGTTAAAGATTGGGTGGTATTGATTTGATGAATTATAGTTTTCAATATTTGAACGAGGATATGTAGCGGTACTATAATTCTATATTTGAGCTATTGTGTTGTGGGACAGCAAGTCTAGTTTTGTGTTATTCTACAGTGGGACTGCAATTTATTTTTGATCATTGTTTTGTATAGTTACAATAGTTAGTTTCCTAGAAGTGTTGTAATAATTCAATGTGAACCCACTAATATAAATAAATATAAATTCAATTAAAAGGTGGTTGGGTTTTTTCATTGATGTAGTTATTTTATTGTCGTGCATATAGGGGTTGCAAGCGGTGTTGATGTGGGATTATCATCAGTTTGTGTCGAGACAAAATATTGGGGCTGAGTGTTTAATTTACCTATATATATATATATGTATGTATTATATCCTTTCTATTTCCATACACACCACACACTATTTGAGAACTATGATCAGAAAACCCCCATTTCATAGGGGAAGGTGTCATTTCCAAACATCTTTGTGTGAGGATGGATGGCTGATTACTGATTTTTTTCATCACACCCTCATCTGGATCATGATTCACTGGCTTATCGAGGAGGTCTATACTGGATAGATGCTTCCCATAGTAGAATATTCAACAAGAAATTTTTGATTTAGATGATGGGATCAGGTGTTTGCGGGAGAAGTATGGTTTCCCTAGTATCATCGGGATTATTCCATGGGGACTTAGGGTAGGTCAATGGTTTTAATGGAATATGTGTATTCGGGTGGGGAAGTGGTTTTTTTGGACCAGGTTTCTACGGGCATGGTTGTGTGTTTTTTGATGCCCAGGTTTGTTCATGTTGATTTTGGTAGAGGGACTGCATGTGGAAAAAATATCAGTGTCTAGACATCAGATAATTGTGAATCAGTAGTTAACTAGTGGGAACATGGTTTGAGTGGTACCCAAATGTATATGTTCTTATTTTATTACATTACATGACAATTGATACGATGTTGTGTTTTTCTTTGTGTGGTTTGTATGGTTAATATATCTTCGTAGGTTCTTGAGGTTCTAATATTTCCCACAGGGGTGTTTGTATGTTCCCTCACTTGTGCATGTGTAGAATTAGTTTCCCTGCTCAGTATATTCATATGATCAACCTATGTATATAAAGGGGTATTTAGGTTTCTAGGATGACATTTTGGATCATGCTAAACTTTACGTTCTCGGGTGTCGAGATAGTCACTATTTCCAAATATTTTATTTTTCATTTATAATTAATTTTGGAGTTTTGTCTTAATTTGTATCAGTTTTACATGTGATAGAGAATGTGGGAATAAAATCTTGGTGTTACATTTTTTTATTCTTGTGTGGTTGTAATTTAACATTTAATATCCATTATTATTCTATAAAAAGGGTAATGACTACAAATTTTGTGAGATTCAATTCCCATAGTGAATGTCACCACTCTAGGGTCAACTGAAGTTTAGACACAAGGGATCATTATATCTCATTTATCTTGAGGAAGGAATGGTAGGGAACTTCTCCATCCCTTCCCTCATCTTGAATAATTTGGATCATAAAGAAATGGTATTAGAGGCTGATGTTTAAGAGATAGGACATAGATTGAGGTTATGAATATTGAGGATTACAGGTGATGTTAGGTCAAAAGTGATAGAATTTTTTTTCGTGAAAATAGGTGAGGGAAGACTTGCTAGGACACGATATTTTATGGCCCCCTATGATTTGATGCAAGGAATCTGGACAAACTGAACGACTACATGAGGATACAAATATTTAATGGTATAAACCCTATGAATGGCACATGCTTAATAATGATTTCATTTCTTCTAAGTAATGGTTGTTTTGGGAATTAAAATAAATAAAAATTATAACAATATTTCAAAGGTTATTTTTAAACTACACATATTTAGGAGTTTCTGGTTTTATTTATTCACCTATTCTCCCGAGATGTCATCCAAAATTTGTTCGAGGATTCAAGACCGAGTAGGATGATTTAGTTGATCAGAAGAGGGAAAATCGAGAGTAGAAGGATGATAAGTTGTATAATATGCATTATGACTTCTAACAACAATCCCTAGGAAAGTACGATGCTAGTGTCTAAGACGTGGAGAAAAGGAGTTGAATCGATGAGTTCATGATCTCATTCTTCTTGATCTGTACTCCGAAATTGTACAAGGTATCTTTAGTAGTGAGCCAATTGCAATGAGTGGAATATTCGTGGTTGACGCTTTTCCTCAGGGAGAATAAAAAACCACGATTTTGTGGACTAGAATTGAGTAGGAGTTCTGGGCAGAGTATCATTTTGGCATGATGAACAACAAGATGATGCAAGATCATCTCTTACATTTTCATGTTATTATTTCTATATGATAATTTGGGATCATGTTCAAGGATATACTTCATTTTTCTCTGTATATATATATGGATGAGGAGTCATGGGAAAGATACCCTGAGGAGGCACTCTGATCGTCTCTTCAATATGTTGTAACTGCCTTCAATATTCCAATGTACAAGGTGGTCTAAATGAAGGCTGATGTATTGAAGATAAATCACACTCTATGAGGTTTTTTATGAGAGGTGATATAACTGAGTTCATCAATGTGCATGGAAATCATCAATATTTCTTTTGCAATAGGGCCATCATGGTTTCAAATAGTAGTTAGTAGGCCTTAGTAGTTCCAGTTCTATTCTCATAGTCCTTGCCCAGTCCCCATAGTCCTATGAATGATATTCATTTTCTTTGGTAGCCATTTTCATCTTAAGAATCAGTGTCATGTTTGAGTGTAGTACAATGGGGGTGGGGAAGTTCATCGTCATCCCCAGCAGCAACACTTCCCTGCCATTCCCTTCTAGCAGTAGTGGCAGTGATCTACCTCACCACCAAGGGTAGACAGTTCCATAGGAGTCTGACCTCGTAGTGCTCTCCAGGTACCTTAACCCGACAATAGTTGGGGAGGAATTAGATAGTAGGGGTTTGTTGTTGTTTATTTATTTATTCTCGTTCATGGTTCTAGCATGACAATCTTGAGAATAAATGATTATGTGCTATCGTCTAACGAGAGGGGGGGGGACCGCACAAACACGGCCGATCCCCCCTCCTTTGTTCTTGAATGTTTCTTGCGGATGAAACGTGATGGCGTGGTGCCGTCGCACCACGCAGATATCATTCGACAATTATTGCGCGGCGCCGTCGCGCCACGTCGTGGAAAGATTATCATGAACGCGATGCCATTGCACCGCGTCGAAGGAAACCGAAGGCGCCGCGGACGGAGCGGGGCTACAGTGGAGGGGTGCGGTGCCGTCGCACCACGCTGGTCGATGAAGGCAGCGGCCGGTTCCGGGCTGCGGTGGGATGTGATGACCGGAGGCCAACCGGTCCGCCGATGTCGGATGACGGAAGAGGACCGGCCCTTGCCGGTCCTGTTGAGAAGAAGTCGGCTGGCCAAGTCGGGCCAGCCAAAATGGTGAAAACCGGGGGAATTAAATTCCCCTGGGCTGCTTCATTGGCCCCCCATGAAGGGAGGGGGACATGGTTACAAAGGGGGGATAGCGCCCCCCCCCCCCCCCTGTTTTCTCGAAGGCAGGCCCCCCACGTGAAGGGGGGGTGTTTTTTTTCGAAGGCGCGGCATCCAGCCGCACCGCCAGCTGAGGAAGGCCGGGGGCCTTGCCCCCGCGCGTGGCACCCGAGCGGCGCCCAGGCCGTGCCTCCGCACCGGACCGTGCCGCTACGCCGCCGGCTGGGCCGGATCGTGTCGACCAAGTTTGGGTCGACCCGGTTCGGGCCGACCCAGGGGGGCGGGCCGGGTCGGCCCGGACCCGGACCCCCCATTTTCGAATCGACTTCAGTCTTTTGCCCATAACATGAGGTATGGTCCTCCGATTGACAAACAGTCAACGGTAATGCGATCCTTGGATCCAGACGGTCGTTTCGGTATATCGCACTCAAGGTTTCAGAATACTTTGAGTTCGGTCGGGTTGGTTCGTACACGAAACCAACTGGGCCCTCGGAGCGGAAATGCTCATATCTTGAGCCACAGACGTCCGATTGACGTGTCGTCAGATTTGTTGAGTTCCACATAGTGAGACAGATCTTTTGGCATACTCCGCCCGAGGTTTGGACGTAGGTAAAGTACGGACGGGTTGGTTTTTCCTTAAAACCCAACCGGGCCCCTGGGACGAAAAACCATTAACCCTCAGATCGGGCGTCCGATTGACGCGCCATCTGTTACGTTGTGTTCCTGTTGGCGATACGGAACTTTTGGATACATAAAATCTGGACATTGTGACATTTGATGTATCAGCATCTCGGCTCGTGGAGTGGACCCTCTCGAACGAGCTTGCTGTGTGCGGCAACCCTAGTGCTGGCTGTGACTGCTACTATGACGACGACGATTGTGCAGGGATCCTCAGTGGACTACGACGATGAAGACAGCTTGTCTTGTATCCTTTGTGGGTCCTAGCTGTGCTGGTCCTGTATCCTATGTGGGTCCCTGCTTAGATTATTCAATACTGGTCTTGTATCTTATGTGGGTCCCAGTATAGATGAATCGATGAAGACAGTTGGTCTTGTATCCTATGTGGGTCCTAGATGTGCTGCTCTTGTATCCTATATGGGTCCCAATATAGATGAATCGATGAAGACAGTTGTTCTTGTATCCTATGTGGGTCTTAGCTTTGCTGGTCTTGTATCCTATGTGGGTCCCAGCTTAGATGATTCAATACTGGTCTTGTATCCTATGTGGGTCCCAGTATAGATGAATCGATGAAGACAATTGGTCTTGTATCCTATGTGGGTCATAGTTGTGCTGGTCTTGTATCTTATGTGGGTCCCACCATAGATGATTCAATACTAGTCTTATATCATATGTGGGTCCCAGTATAGATGAATCGATGAAGACAATTGGTCTTGTATCCTATGTGGGTCCTAGCTGTGCTGGTCTTGTATCCTATGTGGGTCCAGCATAGATGATTCAATACTGGTCTTGTATCCTTTGTGGGTCCCAGTATAGATGAATCGATGAAGAAATTTGTTCTTGTATCCTATGTGGGTCCTAGCTGTGCTGGTCTTGTATCCTATGTGGGTCCCAGCATAGATGATTCAATACTGGTCTTGTATCCTATGTGGGTCCCAGTATAGATGAATCGATGAAGACAGTTGGTCTTGTATCCTATGTGGGTCCTAGCTTTGCTGGTCTTGTATCCTATGTGGGTCCCAGCTTAGATGATTCAATACTGGTCTTGTATCCTATGTGGGTCCCAGTATAGATGAATCGATGAAGGCAGTTGGTCTTGTATCCTATGTGGGTCCTAGCTGTGCTGGTCTTGTATCCTATGTGGGTCCCAGTATAGATGAATCGATGAAGACAGTTAGTCTTGTATCCTATGTGGGTCCTAGTTGTGCCGGTCTTGTATCCTATGTGGGTCCCAGTATAGATGAATCAATGAAGACAACTGGTCTTGTATCCTATGTGGGTCCCAGCTTAGATGATTCAGTATCTATGTCTGATCATCTCTTTCACCTTATCGATGAAGTATACCTTTGTGAGCTGAATCCTCTTGCTTTCCTATGTGGATTGTGTTGTGCTATCCTGTGTGGATTTCGTTTTGCTTTCCTGTGTGGAATACGTATACTTTCCTGTGTGGACTGAGTGGTACTTGGGCTCCGAGGTTAGAGCATATTGGAATTGATGACTTAGGTATATGTATGGGCATATACTTGCGTCATGTCAGATGTTACTTCATGTTTGTATCTCACCTTTGTGGTTTATCCTTTGTGGATTTTGGGAGACCTTCAGGGGTCTCGTGGTCTCTACTGAGTAGCTTATACTCACCCTTGCACAGGCTATGCCTGCACTATGTTGTGTTGGTTGCAGACGACGGACAATGTTGATCATGGTTGAGGCTTGTAGAGCAGGACAGTACCTGGAAGTGGACCACTGGGCGGGTCGTGCTCGGAGCGGACGGCAGGACCCGAGGAGCAGTGGAGCTATCTGTACCCACCCTTCAGGTGGGATTTCCAATGTACAGCTCGGTGTAGTAGCTTTTACTTTACAGTTGTTGTTTTCCCTTTCGAGTTGTACTTTACTTTCAGTTTGGGTTTGTATACTATCCCATTTACTTTTCCACACTTTAGTTGTACTCTGTTTTTACTTAGTGTTTACTTTTTCGCTTTCTAACTCTGTAGTGCTTGTTTACTTTTCAAAGACAATGCCTTCCCTTTTTACCGGGATTTACGCCTTGGTGTTAGTCGCCAGCCCCTGGCCTATGGAAGGTGGGCTTGGGGTAGTCACGACACGGGCCCAGAGGGCGGGTCGTGACAAATTGGTATCAGAGGAGTTTGGTTCTATCGCGAACTCTGATCTTTTCTATGTGAGAAATAATGTTTAGCGTATTGAGTGTGGTTATCAGTACAGGGAGTCCAGTGTTGGTGTGGCGGCCGACATATCCGTACACCAGGACGCTAACTACTGATTTCCGACTTAATTCACGAAAACATTGATTGCGTGTCTGTTTCAATGTTTTCTTTGTGATTACTTTATATCAGCTCACCAGGTATACTGTTCTGACCGTGGCGCACCTGTTTCATTTTCAGGATGGCCCCACGATGGCAGCCATCTAGGGTTCCGAGTGTCGAGCGTGACAACATCCCACCGAACGACGAGGCCTCGGTGCATGACCCTTTGTCAGCAGTGGCACCGGCGATAGCTCTACCCGTCGAGCCACCGATGCTTCCAGCACCAGCCGCTGATGATGCATGTCACCTTGGAGCTCTGCATGAGTTCCAGTGCCAGTGACCACCTAGGTTCCGTGGGGAGACGGACCCCCACGCAGTAGAGGACTAGATGGAGGTAGTGGTTCAAGTTTTTAGGCTAGTGAGGACACCTGCAGACCTCATGGTGATCCTCGCTGCGAGCCTACTACACACAGCAGCGGGCCGATGGTGGAGCTTGATGCACTAGGTGCACGATGAGGCATATATACTTTGGACGGACTTCGAGAGCCTCTTCTGCTCGGAGTTCGTCCCAGCCACCCTTCGTGTGGTGCCTATCTAGGAGCTTCTTCAGCTGCGGCAGGGCAGCATGACAGTAGCCCACTACTCGGCGAGATTTACTGATCTCTCACGCTACTCCACTGATATGGTACGAGACCCGTTCTTCCAGGCCCGAACCTTCGAGCAGGGACTGAGGCATGAGATCAGGGCTTCGATGATCTCCCTCAACATTCTGACGCAGGCAGAGGTATTGGAGAGAGCCCTTCTAGTGGAAAGTTTTTTCGCCGAGAAGGCTCCAGTGACAAGGCCCTCCGCAGGACGGCCCATAGCAGGGTCTTCTGCAGTTGGCAGTAGACAGGTGACGCAGAGGTCCAAACGGGTCAGACCTTCAGATGGGCGTACACTGGATAATGATTCGGTTGTGCGGGGCACACGAAGGAGAGCCAGCTACATGAGGGGCATGCATTTCTATGCATGCGGAGGCAAGGTCACATGGCTCGAGACTGCCCGACTCGTCCTACAGATGAGAAACAGGTGGTAGAGGGACCTCCCAGACAGAAGTTCGGCCATGGAGGTCCGCAGAGTGCAGGCGGATGAGGCAGAGGAGCTGGCCGAGCAGCAGATGGTGGGAGACACATCGAGGTTTTTCCACCACCACCGTCAGGAGGTCTGCCCCGACCGCAGGGAGTTGGTGGACATGGGAGAGCTCAGGTTCAGGAAGCTGAGGCCTTCGATCATGGAGCTTTGGGAGAAAATGGACAGGAGCAGAACTAGTGGATATGCCTTTTGTACTTCTAGTTCATTATTGCTATTGTGTAGAATCTTTGTATTATGAGCTGCAATAATAAAAGATGCATACCTTTGTGATGTTTTCTTTCCTATCTCTTTTGTGTTGTTCTAAGAGGTTCCAGTTTTGACTATTTACTTGACCCTCACTTGTGAGACATCTACTGGAGGAGACCCAGTTACCACACACTGAAGCCGATAGTGTGACTCAACCCTTGGAGGCAAGAGTAACGGTTGGATCTCTTGGTAGTAGCGTCGAGGCCTTGCGACGTCATCCTTGGTATGGATTAGTATCATCCATGTCATGATTGACTTTATTAGGCAAAGAACGTGGTTCATCCAAGGGATGAGACCGAATTTCTTTTAATCGGCAAAGAAGAAATCATATCAGCTCTTGTGGGACCAGAGGTGGTCCAGGCCACGACAGAGAAGGTCCAGGTCATCCAGGAGCGGATGAGGACAGCTCAGAGCCAGAAGAAGTGATACGCTGACCGGAGGCGGAGGCCACTAGATTTTGAGGTTGGCGACCACGTCTTCTTGCAGGTCTCACCTCGACGTATTATACGGAGATTTGGCTGAGGCGGCAAGTTATCTTCGCGCTTCATCGGACCCTTCCAGGTCCTCAGCAGGATTGGCGAGGTGGATTATCGCCTGGCTCTACCACCTTAGTTGCACCGGGTGCACGACGTCTTCCACGTGTCTCAGCTGAGGAGATACGTGCACGACCCGAAACACATCATTGACCATGGGGAGCTTGACGTTGACGATGGGGCGACTTTTACGGAGGTCCCAGTGGAGATAGAGGATCGACAGGAGCGGGTCCTATGTGAGAGATTGATTCCACTTGTGCGCATCAGATGACAGCACGGGAACCTCTAGGAGAGCACATGGGTGCATGAGGCTTAGATGCGTGCTCAGTACCCTCATTTGTTTCCCTAGTTTTGATTTATCTTTACAGGGACGTAATGCCCTGAGGTGGGAGTAATGTAAAGACCCGTAAAATTCAAGGGAAATTTTTTCTTAAATTTCTTTGGAATTTTACAAGAACGCGGTTTCTGACAGCACCTGATTCCGAGGCCCGGAGTGCCCAGAATAAATTTCCGAATTTTGGATCGGGTACGTTCAGTGAACGAACGAGCGGGAATTTCTAGCTTTTAATCCGGTGCTCGGAATTGAAATCTGAGGACACCGATGAACTCGCAGCACCGATATTCTCTTAAGGAGACCTTTTCCGAGGTTGCGTTTTATGCGGAATGAAAGTTAGTTTTGGGAAAAATTAAAAGAAGTTAAATAAAATGTTGAAACACATTTTATTTTTAACATGTTGGTTAACTTCTCCCAAAGGGAGTTAAGGGTGGGACCCACATCCACTTAACCTCCCTTGAGGGGATTAAGTGTGGTGGGGCCCACACAAACCCTAACTCTTCACCTTTTTTTAAAAAAAAACTCCCTTTCACTCCTCTTTTAATGAACTTGACAACTTGGTTAATTAATGGAGTTGAGTTGTTTGAATTTCAAACCATTGAAATTCAAATTGTTAATTATGTGAATAAAATAAGCCATAGATTATTTTATTTTGGTTGGTCTCCTTAGCCATCTTGAGAGGTTTTGAAGAATTCTCTCCATCTTCTTCAAACTTTGACGAATAACGCGAAGAACATTCGGACATCGACGAAGAACGCCAAGTTCTCGGGAACCGTCGTCCACAACGCCATACCCGCGACACTGATGATATATCCTTCCACTTCATCTCTTCGGCGATGGTTTCCCGCGACGAAATCTCCGTCAAAGAGCTTCGAATCCTCGCTTCACGACATCGACGTCCTTTTTCCGTGACACCGACCACCGCGATGCTCGTCTTCCATGGGTCGTTGACGAACATCGTTCTTGAAACCAAAGTAGGGGTTTGTTGTTGTTTATTTATTTATTCTCGTTCTTGGTTCTATCATGACAATCTTGAGAATAAATGATTATGTTCTATCATCTAACGAGAGGGGGGGGCGGACCACACATATACGACTGAACCCCCCTCCATTGTTCTTGAATGTTTCTTGCGGATGAAACGTGATGGCATGGTGCCATCGCACCACGCAGATATCATTTGACAATTATTGCGCGGCGCCATCGCGTCGCGCCGTGGAAAGATTATCATGAACGCGACGCCGTCGCGCCGCGTCGAAGGAAACCGAAGGCGCCGCGGACGGAGCGGGGCCGCGGCGGAGGGGCGCGGTGCCGTCGCACCGCGCCGGTCGACGAAGGCCGCGGACGGTTCCGGGCCGTGGCTGGATGTGATGACCGGCGGCCAGCCGGGCCGCCGGTGTCGGATGACGGAAGAGGACTGGCGCTTGCCGGTCCTGTTGAGAAGAAGCCGGCCGGCCTAGACGGGCCGACCGAAATGGTGAAAACCGGGGGAATTAAATTCCCCCGGGCTGCTTCTTTGGCCCCCCATGAAGGGAGGGGGCCACAGTTACAAAGGGGGGGGCGCCCCACCCCCCCCCCCCCGTTTTCTCAAAGGCAGGCCCCCCACGTGAAGGGGGGGGCGTTTTTTTTTCAAAGGCGCGGCATCCAGCCACACCGCCAGCTGAGGAAGGCCGGGGGCCTTGCCCCCCCGTACGTGGCACCAGAGCGGCGCCCAGGCCGCGCCGCCACGCCAAACCACGCCACCGGCCGGGCCGGGTCGGCCCGGACCCGGACCCCCCATTTTCGAATCGACTTCGGTCTTTTGCCCATAACATGAGCTACGGACCTCCGATTGACGAACCGTCAGTGGTAATGCGATCCTTGGATCGAGATGGTCGTTTAGGTATATCGCACTAAAGGTTTCAGAATACTTTGAGTTCGGTCGGGTTGGTTCGTACACGAAACCAATCGGGCCCTCGGAGCAGAAACACTCATATCTTGAGCTACAGACGTTCGATTGACGTGCCGTCAGCTTTGTTGAGTTCCTCTTAGTGAGACTGATCTTTTGACATACTCCGCCCGAGGTTTGGACCCAGGTGGAGTACGGACGGGTTGGTTTTGCCTTAAAAACCAGCCGGGCCCCTAGGATGAAAAGGCCAATAACCCTCAGACCAGGCGTCTGATTGACGCGTCGTCTGTTACGTTGCGTTCCTGTTGGTGATACGGAACATTTGGATACATCATCTCTGGACTTTCTGACAGTTTATGTATCATCCTCTCGGCTTGTGGAGTGGACCCTCCCGAACGAGCTTGCTGTGTGCGGGAACCCTAGTGCTGGCTGCGACTGCTACTGTGACGACGACGATTGTGCGGGGATCCTCAGTGGACTGCGACGATGAAGACAGCTGGTCTTGTATCCTTTGTGGGTCCTAGTTGTGCTGGTCTTGTATCCTATGTGGGTCCCAGCTTAGATGATTCAATACTGATCTTGTATCCAATGTGGGTCCCAGTATAGATGAATCGATGATGACAGTTGGTCTTGTATCCTATGTGGGTCCTAGCTGTGCTGGTCTTGTATCCTATGTGGGTCCAGCTTAGATGATTCAATACTGGTCTTGTATCCTATGTGGGTCCCAATAAAGATGAATCGATGAAGACAGTTGGTCTTGTATCCTATGTGGGTCCTAGCTGTGCTGGTCTTGTATCCTATGTGGGTCCCAGCATAGATGATTCAATACTAGTCCGGTATCCTATGTGGGTCCCAGTATAGATGAATCGATGAAGACAATTGGTCTTGTATCCTATGTGGGTCCTAGCTCTGCTGGTCTTGTGTCCTATGTGGGTCCCATCTTAGATGATTCAATACTGGTCTTGTATCCTATGTGGGTCCCAATATAGATGAATCGATTAAGACAGTTGGTCTTGTATCCTATGTGGGTTCTAGCTGTGCTGGTCTTGTATCCTATGTTGGTCCAGCTTAGATGATTCAATACTGGTCTTGTATCCTATGTGGGTACCAGTATAGATGAATCGATGAAGACAGTTGGTCTTGTATCCTATTTGGGTCCTAGCTGTGCTGGTCTTGTATCCTATGTGGGTCCCAGCTTAGATGATTCAATACTAGTCTTGTATCCTATGTGGGTCCCAGTATAGATGAATCGATGAAGACAGTTGGTCTTGTATCCTATGTGGGTCCTAGTTGTGCTAGTCTTGTATCCTATGTGGGTCCCGCTTAGATGATTCAATACTGGTCTTGTATCCTATGTGGGTCCCAGTATAGATGAATTGATGAAGACAGTTGGTCTTGTATCCTATGTGGGTCCTAGCTGTGCTGGTCTTGTATCCTATGTGGGTCCCAGCTTAGATGATTCAATACTGTTCTTGTATCCTATGTGGGTCCCAGTATAGATGAATCGATGAAGACAGTTGGTCTTGTATCCTATGTGGGTCCTAGTTGTGCTGGTCTTGTATCCTATGTGGGTCCCAGCTTAGATGATTCAATACTGGTCTTTTATCCTATGTCGGTCCCAGTATAGATGAATCGATGAAGGCAGTTGGTCTTGTATCCTATGTGGGTCCTAGTTGTGCTGGTCTTGTATCCTATGTGGGTCCCAGCTTAGATGATTCAATACCGGTCTTGTATCCTATGTGGGTCCCAGTATAGATGAATCGATGAAGACAGTTGGTCTTGTATCCTATGTAGGTCCTAGCTGTGCTAGTCTTGTATCCTATGTGGGTCCCAGTATAGATGAATCAATGAAGACAACTGGTCTTGTATCCTATGTGGGTCCCAGCTTAGATGATTCAGTATCTATGTCTGATCATCTCTTTCACCTTATCGATGATGTATACATGTGTGAGCTGAATCCTGTTGCTTTCCTGTGTGGATTGTGTTGTGCTATCCTGTGTGGATTTCGTTTTGCTTTCCTGTGTGGAATACGTATACTTTCCTGTGTGGACTGAATTGTACTTGGGCTCGGAGGCTAGAGCGTATTGGAATTGATGACTTAGGTATATTTATCGGCATATACCTGTGCTGTGTAAGATGTTACTTCATGTTTGTATCTCACCTTTGTGGTTTATCCTTTGTGGAATTTGGGAGACCTTCAAGGGTCTCGGGGTCCCTACTGAGTAGCTTATACTCACCCCTGCACGGGCTATGCCCGCACTACGTTGTGTTGGATGGAGACGACAGACAGCGTTGATCATGGTTGAGGCTTGCAGAGCAGGATAGTACCTGGAGGTGGACCACTGGGCGGGTCATGCTTGGAGTGGACGGCGGGACCCGAGGAGTAGTGGAGCTATCTGTACCCACCCTTCAGGTGGGATTTCTAGTGGATAGCTCAGTGTAGCAGCTTTTACTTTACAATTTCTGTTTTCCCTTTCGAGTTGTACTTTACTTTCAGTTTGGGTTTGTATACTGGCCCATTTACTTTTCCACACTTCAGTTGTACTCTGTTTTTACTTAGTGTTTACTTTTCCGCTTGCTAACTCTGTAGTGTTTGTTTACTTTTCAAAGGCAATTCCTTCCCTTTTTACCGGGATTTACACCTTGGTGCTAGTCGCCAGCCCCTGGCCTATGGAAGGCGGGCTTGGGGTAGTCACGGCACGGGCCCCGAGGGCAGGTCGTGACATAACCCGACAATAGTTTGGGAGGAATTAGATAGTAATGGGTAAAAAGGGTTGGGCATGTGCAGTTGCGCGCCACAGAAGTAGTTGTTTTAGTGGGTCCATAAGTGGTTTTAGGTAAATGTAGTCTATTTAGTTCTCATGAATGTGTCTTGTTTGATTTAGGATCTTCTCACTCTTTTGTGGTACCCATTCTGGCACATGCCTTGGGTCTATATGTAGAGATACTTTCCATTTCCCTAGTGTTGAGTATGAGAGTTGGAGGTTTGACCATCTTGATAGATGTTTTTTTGACGATATATACTGATTATTTGTCCACATCCATCCAGTGGGGACCATTTTATGCTTCAAATTCATCCATTCGCGGTCTTAATTGGAATTAATTAGAAATTTCATGTGAACAATATTATCAAATACATCCAGATAATGATTGTGTTCTCATATATGGGTGGACACTATGTCGGTTTCATTATCTAGCAAAGTTTCAAGGAGGGAAGTCGGCCTGTGTAGACCCTACGTTCTTCTTCCCCCGATCAGTCAGTGGAATTAGAAGACTCAAAGATTTTAGGAGTTCTGGGTATTTTCTTTTGAGTTCTTGGACATCTTCCCTAAAGAGGTTCTGAATCTACCCCCTTTACCTAATGTTGAGTTCAACTTACATCCTGGTTCCCATCTTATTTCAATGTATCCCTATCATATAGAGCCTTCAATGTTGTAGGAGTTTCAGATTCTGGTTGATGACCTGATGATGACATGTTTTGTCCAATCAAGTGTGTCTCCAAGGGGTACTCCAGTCATGTTCTCAAGGAATGAAGATAGTGGTCTTAGTCTGTGCATAGAATACTAGAGAATGAATAATGTGTATATTAGGAAATGTCACCCCTCTTGAGGATCGACGACATTTTTTCCACTTGAAGGGACTGGAATGGTTCTTTAGTATTGACCTATGGTTTAGATAGTACTAGTTGTGGGTGAATGAGGGTGAAATTCTAATGACTACCTTTTGGTACATTTATGGGAACATTGTGTTTGTGGTCATGAAATTTGACATTACAAACACACCAACTCTATTCACGGGACTCCAAAACTCTATTTTCCATGAGTATCTGAATTGTTTCATGGTCTTGTTCATCGATGACATCCAGATCTACTCAAGATCAGAGGAGTATCACACCAAGAATCTAAGGAATATTTTGGAGGTCATCTGATAACACCAGCTTCACTAGAAGTTCTCCAAATGAATTTTCTAGAAACGAGAGATTCACTTCCATAGACATATGGTCTCCAAGTAGAGAATTACAGTGGACCTGTTGAATGTGAATGTAGTTGTTTCCTATCCATCACAAAAGAATGTGTTAGAGGATTGTATTTTCCTCACTCTGAAAATTTACTACCGGATGTCTGTACCTGAAATCTCTCGAGTTTCAACTCCTTTGACAAGATTAATTAGAAAATAAAAGATTTTGTATTGAGTGATCAGTACCAGATATCTTTAACCTAACTAAAATGTAAGCTATTCAGAGTTATATTGCTGAGGTTTCTAGAAAAAGGGGTGATGTTTGGGGTTTTTTGTTAAGCCTCTGGGTAAGGAATTGGATGTTGCTGATGCAGCAGTGTGGACTAAAAGCTTATGTACCTAGGATGTTACTTATGATGAACATAACCATGACACCCATGAATTGTAACATACATCATTCTTTTTCACACTGAAGATGTGAATACATTACCTCATTTGGAATTTCTTAATGATCTTCATGAATCACAGAATCCTTAGGTATATCTTACCGCAGTAAGACATAAACTTGTGGCATTATATATGGATTTATTTCCATCAGGTCTATGACATTGAAATTGTTACACCTCAAAAAAGTGGGTTTTGGGATGATTCCGTGATCCTAATTTATCAGAAGGATGTACTTTGTGAGTACACATATTAATGGAAGGAAATGAAGGAGTTGGTTTCATTACAAATTGGCATGTGGGTGGAGGATGGTGGTGGTAGTTTTTTAGATGACATCACATCATTACTTGGTATAACAGGTTGTGGAATCTCAGTTAGGAGAATCAGATACTTAGATGACGTGTGATTGTGTTAGTCAGGGTGATGCTATGGAGGGATATTCTGAAGATAGTTGGAATAAGATTTTATTTTGTGGGAAGCATTGTAAACCTTTGGCGATGCACAAGCGAGTTCTCGTTGATTTACAATACTCACCCCTGGTGGTACATCAAGGAGTATCTAATATTTCTTGGGTCTTGAGATGTTAGTTTTGGTGGCCCGGAGTGATGAATGTAGGGGCGGTGTTTGTGGAAAGGCTCCTTGTGTTACCATAGTTGATGGTTGAACATTGTGTTCCTTGTGGTCTATGTAAACCCTTAGAAATTCCCTCATTGAAGTGGTATGATGTCTCAATGGATTTCATCACATGACTACACAATTCTGAGGGGTGATGTGAGGCCATCTGGTTATTGGTGGATTGATTGGAAAAATTGGATGACATCATAGTGGTTAAGGAGTCGAGTATTATCGATTCCATAACACCTATGTTTATAGGTGAAGTGGAAAAACTACAGAGATTCCCAAGATCCATCATTATACGTCATGATTCATGCATTAAATCATGATTCTATAAGGTATTACACAGTTCTTTTGGCACAAACTATGCATTATCACTACATTCCACAATCAGATAGATGGGAAGACAAATAATACCATCAAAAAATTTTAGGATATGTTGTGGGTGTGTGTTCTAGGCTTTGAAGGATCATGTGTATGACACATTCCCCTAGTAGAGTTTTCCTAAAATAATATCTATCTCTCTAACAATGTCATGTAAATGTTTGATGCCTTGAATGTAAGACCAATTTTTCCACCCATGTGATGGATAGAGGTTGGGGAGGGAGATGTTCATGGACAAGAGTTAGTTCATAGCATGAGAGAGAATGTTAATCTTGTGAATGAATGGTTGAATGTAGTTGAAGATGTGCAGAAGTAATATTATGATCATTGGAGGTGGCCCTTGGAGATCGAGGATGGGGACCACATGTTCATAAATGTATCCCTCTTCATGGGAAACCGAGGTTTGGCTGGAGGATTAATCTTTCTCGAAGGATCATCAGACCTTTTGAGGTGTTGGTATAAGTCGGTGAGGTGGCGTACCATCTGGTGATACCACCGTCGTTAGAGAGGATCAATAATTTCTTTCATGTTTCTCTGCTCTTTTGGTATCTACATTACGAACCATATGTCCAATATTAGGATGACTTGGATATCAAGGATGATATGACATTGGTGGAGTGGCCGGTAAAAATCTAAGACCGTCAGAATAAGGTGATGCGTGAATGATCCATAACATTGGTTTCTGTGCTCTGGAGGCATGGGGGCCTTAGGGACAATACATTGGAGAGGGAGGTGCAATTTTGTTCCAAATACCATGATTTGTTTTTACTTTTTCCTGTATGTTTTTCTTTTGATATTTATTTATTGTGTATTCATGAACAAGTTTTCTATGATATGGTATGTTTTCGGAGTTCATGAAATGTGTCTGAATAGTCTTAACATGTGGGATGGAAGAACGTAAGAACTAATCAAGGTGCTTTAATGAGGATGAAATTAAATCTCTGTGGGTCAGTTAGTATTGCCCAAACAGGTAGTATCTTGATTAAGGGAAGTATCTCCCTGATCCTTGTGTCTTAATATTGTGACCTTTTTGTTAGTGTGTTAACATAGTTTAGGGGATCCTTTGTGTCTCCCCATTTGATCTGGGGATTTAAATCAATGAGTTTTAGAGGGATGTTTTTGTTTTCTCTCCCGCATTAGAATACCATAGAGTGGTTTAATCATGAGGGGTTTCTTAAGGGATAACTGTTTGGACCTCCTTCTTTCAGGTTTATTTTTTAAATTCTCAAGGTTGAGATTTGTTTTAGTGGTATAAAATTTGATAACCCATATTTTTCTCTTTGAGAATCCTTTTTGAAAATATAGTGGTTTAGTGATTGTGGGTGGAGGGGGTGTGGCTTCTTGCCCATGATTTTTCCAAAAAAATTGGTTCTACCAAACAGTTACAATGAAACAGTTGAACTATTACGGTCACACCATTACAGTGGAACAAATTTTAGTGTAATTACTGTGGTCTCACTATCACAGTCACACCATAATAGTCTTACCATTTACAGTGGCACAGTTATAGTGTCTAAAAAAAATGCGTCACAACTCCTTGCCCTGTTTTCTGAGATTTTTCAGTTCCACCCATGTTACATGTTTTAATCCATTTAGAGATGATTTATCATATCACAGTCAACATCTGGTATATCTACACCATTCCAAATACAAAATATTAAATGTCAATAAATTCCAATATGTGAAACCGCCTAGCAATGTGGTCAAGCCACAATGAAACTATAAAGTGCTTTTAAATGTTCTCCCTAATTTTAGTATCTCGGCCCTTCTTAAACTGAGAACCACTTTTGATTATTACTTTTTCTTTCAATTGGTGAATCTAGATACTTACTCTCGATATGATTTGTGTGCCTGTGTTTAATCCCTTCTCACTAAACCTTAGTGGAGTTCATACTTAAGGTCACGGAATCCCCTATTCTTCAAGAGATAATGAATATACATATTTGATCATCTTTGTAGGGAAATTATTTTTCTTCTCAGTAATTTTCAATATTGTGTGGTGGTTCTGTTAATGGTTCCATATGAGAAATTGATAGATACTCTTATTGAAATATGATTAAAAAAGTATTTAATATGATCAATAGATAACTCGGGAAAATAAAATCCTGGGAATTTTGTGGTTTGATGTTGATTTCCTATTTTATTTTGATACCATTAATATTTTTATAGTTATTGTGGTAGTATACCTTAATAAAATCATGTATATTATAGTTAAATGATTATTCACTAGTGGTGTTCTGTTTTGTTTTATTTTCCTGATGTGTAGATGCGACATGAAATCTGATAAATTATATAGACTCAGTAAAATATATTGATTACTCATGAATAAATTTGTTAGGTGATCACACCGATTATATTCAAGTAAAAATTAATGAACCACTATAATTTAAATTTAAATAATCTTTGTTTGAATGTTGTGGTAATTTCTTATATGTTCTTTTCTGGGTTTTGTGGTCTTAGAATATGTTTTGGTACATGGGGGGTGTGGGTTTCCCTGTATGAGCGATTGAATTATTAAGGAATGGATAAACATTTAGCAAGAGAGATCGTCCCTCGTATGTTGGTACCTTAGTCTGAGTGATGGTTTGATTGTAGAATAGATGACATTGTATTCTTCTGAACTAGATTTATTTTGTTTTATGGTCATTACGAAACGTCTACAGGTGGTATTGTGTTGTGGTTACAAAATCGTAATGTATAGGGACTAAAATAAGGAATTAATTAAGCAGTAAGGCAGCAGGGATAGGATGTGAGAGAAGGAATGGGTGGTATTACATTGAATAATCACAGTTGAAAGTATTCAAATGAGGATGTGCAATGGTACTGCCAGTCTATCATTGTGATATTGTGTAGTGGGACTGCAAGTCTTGTTTTGTGTTATTGTGATGTCAGACTGCAGTTTGGTTTTCTTTGTTGTTTGGTATGGTTATGGTTGTTAGTTTCATGTATGTGTTTGAATAATTTATATTGAATCCCCTAAAATAAATAAATTTCAACTGAACAATAAGTCGTTTGGGACTATGTTTGAAAGTGATTGTTGTTATATTGTGCATATAGTGGTAGAAACCAGTTTTTTGTCGGATTATTGACCATTTGGTTGAAACCCGTAGGTTGGGGATGAGTGATTAGTTTAAGTATATTTATATAGATTGTAGTTCCTTGTGATTTAAATACTCACCCCATCCTTTTGGGTAAATATGATTCAAAAACCCACATTTATAGAGGGAGGGTGTCTTTCTGAACATGCAGGTGAGAGAACGGATGCCTGGTTACTAATTTTCCTCCTCACACCATCATCCATATCTTAAAACTCTGTCGTATCCAGGCACACTATAATGGCTCGAGGTTTAACATAGTACAATATAATATCGGAAAGGGACTGTTTTGGACATGGAGTTCATGTGTTTATGGGATTGGTATGTTTTATCATGTATCATCAGAAGGAGGAATGGTGTATTCAGGTCGGACATTGTTTGTTATAGCCCCGGTGTCTTCAGGAATAGCGATGGTATATTTGTCCAAGGTGTCTACAGACATGGTTATGTGTGGATTGAGGCCCTATTGTGTGTGGGTAGGTTGCAGTAGTAGGACATTGTGTGGGAAAAGTGGTAGTATCAAGTCATTAGATCATTAGGTATGATAAGTTAACTAGTGGGAATTTGGTAATCGGTATTCCCAAATCTTGATGTTTTTATATTATTATATCACATGATTTGATTTGTATAGTTTAGTGGTACTTAGTAGGGTTTTCCAAGTTAATATTACTTAGTAGGTTCTTGAGGTTATACTCTTTTCTCATAGGGGAGTTATTATGTCCCATCAATTGGGCACAAATATCTTTAGTTCCCTACTTTTTGTAGTCGTATGCTCCCCTACGTATATAAAATTGCTTTCATCTTTCGAGGAGTAATTTAAGAACAATGATAAACATAAATATCTTGGACATTGGGATATCCATTTTTGCTTTTTGTTTCTTTTCATTAGTACATTATTATTTAGTTTTGTCTTACTTTCTATCTAGTTTAAAATTGAACATGCATATTAAAATGGATTATTTATTTTACTTTTAACAAAATTCTATGAATTGATTGGATTTAAAAATCTTTTCTACAGATCTATTTTATAAAAATTATAATTTCTTCCCTTTATGTGTGATTATATACCCTTTTTTCTATTCTTCACTTCAAGTCGTACAGAAGGTGGGACTCGGTGGTAATTATCTCTTATTCATCTTGAGGAAGGAAGGGCAAGGAATTTTGACGTCCCAACACTCATCTTGGAGAATACGTGTCATGAAAAAACTATTTTCCATATATTCACAATTCAATTCGTAATATTTTATCCTTTTTTCATATATAGAATCATATATGATTCATAATTTTTTACAAAATTAGATCGGAAAAAAAAAATAATTTTTTTTCGGGAAATTATTAATATATATAATTTTTTATAATAAAATGATGTGTGAAATTCATTTAAAAAAAATTGGCCTAAAATATTTCAAAATTTACTTATTAATAAATATAACTAAATTAGTACATAATTCTAACTTTTAAATTTACAATATTAAGATATTTTGTTTAGTAAAAATCCATATTATTCACTATCCATCAAAAAATACAAAGTTTCATAAATTCATCAAACATTAAACAGAAGAAAAATAATATGTTCTTAATTAATAATCACCATTAATTTATTAAAATATAATTTTAAAAATTTATATAAAGTAATTATAATTATATCTCATAAAATGAAATAAAAACAATTTGGAATAAAATTTATATTATATAGAATAAAATGAATTTATTAAAAAATAGTATTTTCTTAAAAATAAATAATTAATATAATAGAAGTCCATATGAAAAATATGGGGTTTTTTTCAAAATATGTTTTTAAATATCTTTTATCATAAAAATCATCAATATTTTTTATTCCGAAAAATAATAACAGAAAATAAAAACCATCACTTAAGATAACACATACTAGTTTTCCATGGTGGAATAAATTGACATGGAGGAGAAAAAAATAATCCCATGGATTGATAAAGATTTATAGAAAACATTTCCATTTTAATTTCATCTATCACAAAACCAAAAAATAATATAGCAGTTATAATCATATTGATTTATCTGTAAAAAATATAAAAAAATAACATATTTTATAAATTTAATTTACTAAAGTTGAATTATTCTTTTTCTACTTGGACTAGTAAAATTATGAATGATATTATTTTAATAAATGTTTACTAATATAATAAATTTTAACCAAAAACTCAATCTTTTCTCCAAACAATGAAAATTCAAGATGAATTTCTTATTCCAAACGTAGTAAATTAAACATTTACGAATCCCAAAATATCAAATGATAAAAAAATATTTTTCATGCATTTAAAAATTAGTCTAAATAAGGTAATATATGACTATAAAATTACCCAAATTAAAAAAAATTCAAATGTGGAATGATTGGTTTTAATTTTCAAAAATTCAACAATAATACAAAAACATCAACATTATCATTCAACAAATAACCATCCTTGATGTTATTCAAGAATAGTCAAATCTATGTATAAAAAAAATAAAAAATATTTTATCAAATAGTCTTTGAATAAAATATTTAAAATTTATTTCAAATTTACATCAATAACTCTTAATTTCTCAAAATAAATATTTTTTTTCCAAATCACAATATCGACACGTTCTGATAAGCATTTTCAAACATAACCTGAATCACCATAAATACACCTATAAATCATATATTCTTCAAAATTAAAATTAATGATTCATTTACGAAATTTAATCACATAGTTTGAAGTATTGTTACCAAAATAGTGATACTCTTCTGAAATTACACTAATCACCAAATAAGATTTTGACCATAATGTTTTCTCTTAAATATAATAGTTTTCCCATAATGAATATAGAAATTATATATAAAATCATTTACCAGTAAAATGATTAAAATTGGTGGATGAAATTTCATAATGTGAAGGGGATATCCTAAAATCATGTTATTATAAAAGGAAACAATATGTTTGATATTATATAATATACATCACATCAAGCTATAATGAAAATATATATTATTATTCTAATGTGATTATCATAACCTAAAAAAATAATTTAAAATTTATAAATTTGAATAAATGTTTTATGAAATAAATATATAAGTTGGTAAATATATCAATGCGTTGGTATGTTCTTTGAATATAAACACAAATTTTATAGTAATGAAATTTTATTTTTAAACAAATATGTTTTAAGAAAAAATGATTTTTTAATATTTTTATAAAATAATATTATAATATTAGAATATATTGACAATTTATTTCAAAAAATTTATTACATATTTAAATTTATAATATTATAATTATATTATAATTATTTTCTTATAGATTATAATTATATTTATGTTTTGGGGAATATAGAAAAATATTTACTTTTATTGATAATTGATTTTTTTACATTATTTACAATGTGAAATCAATTTAAGAATTATTTATGAATTTTAATTAGTACTAATTTTTTTGATAATAAATTTTTATGTTTTGAAATAAATTTCAGACATCAATTTATTTAAAAAAAATTATATTTAAAACTGGATTTTTAAAAGAAAAACAATTTTCCATACAATTTTTATAGTTTAATTTAAAATTAAATTAAACAAAATACATACTTTAAATTTTGAATAAAGATACCATGTTTTGAATCTATGGGCCCATATTTATTATATAGTTTTCTTTTATTTTTTTTCTAAAATAAATAGTAACTTTAGTATATTTGGTTACCATGATAGAGGATAAATATAACCATTTATTTTAAAAAGAAACTTATTAGAACTAATAAATTACAAAAAATCACAAAATATTATTAGAAGAATATATCACAACCATAATCATATATTAGTTGAATTTATAACATATTTCAGGCCATATTGATGAGAGTATGACCTGGATATTTTTTTATTAATCAAAAGGAATACATTGAACACTCTTGTTTTTAGTATGTGTAAAATTTTTACCTTTATTTTATCCTAATGATATTACAGAATATGAATTGTATATAAAAATATAAATAATATCACTTCAACTTGGTAATTCATTTTTTATTTTATTGAATGAAAGTGTACCTTAATTTCTTTTACAACGGTGATGTAATAAATATTTAGTTAATTGAAAAATTAAGTAAATTATCTAAAAATATAAAAATATATAATTTTAGTAAGAAAAAGTAAATCAATATAGACTAGCGTCACTTGTAATGGATATAATAAAATATTTGTTAATAATTTATATTAATAATTTATATTTTTAATGTCAATTTAAGGAATATTATCAAAATTTAGAATAACAATATTTTATGGGTTAAATATTTTATATGATTATTTGATAACTATAAAATTTACAAATTATTAAAAAATTGGTGTAATATTTCACTATATATAAATTTATATTACATTTTATTTAATTTTTATCTAATAGAGTGTTATTATATTTTAATCATTTTAAAAAATCAAAGAGTTTCATTCAACTCTATTACAAAAGGCCACATGTTCTTCTCAATTCTTCACAAATCAAAACCCTTTTAAATAATCCAATACATGCCCAATGAAATTATCATAAAACCTAAACTAATTATAGAGGTATATTTACAGTCATAACACTATCCTTAGAGATCTTAAGATATTAAAAAATTGTTTTGTCTGATGATGATTTATCATTTTTAAACAATTTTTTCTATTTTGATTAATCTTTCATACCCCTGAAACATTCTTAAAAATGATAAAAAAAAATACTCTAGTATACTCCATGTAATTATATATATTTTTTGTAGTTTAATTAATTATATTTTTCTCTACACAAATCAAATTGGCATAGGATTCATTGTTTATGTGTACGGTGGACTACCGCATCGCAAACCAGTGTAATTTTGTTTCAATCAACGTCTCTTAATGAATTTTATTCAAATGGAATTACTATTTATATAAAATATTTATGAAAACATTATTATTTAAAAAATATAATATATCATTTAAATTCCTGTCATTCAATTCACAATGAAATTATAACATCATTTATGTATATGTAGGGACCATCACCTATAGGAAGCAATTTAATTCATTTTTCACCACAAAATCACAATGATGATATATATAATTATAATTAATGAAAAATGGAAAATTAATATATTATGATTATTATAGAATGAAAAAACGTTACTTAAATACTTTCTATAACTATAATCGAAAAAATGATATGTTACTCAAGTATGTGTATGACCAATCGTCTCTATGATTTTATCATATTTAAATTTACAAATCCATACTAAATGGATAATTAATGAAAAAAGGAAAATTAATGTATTATGATTATTATAGAATGATAAAAATGCACATAAATACTTTCTATAATTATCATTCAAATAATGATATGTTACTAAAGTATGTGTATGACCAACCGTCTCCATGATTTTATCATAATTAAATTTACCAATCCATACTAAATGGATGTAATTAATGTTATAATGGATATATTAAAAATGTAATTATTTCATTATTATTTTTATTGAAATGATGGAGTAATAAATTTTATTATAAACTATCGGAATATAACAACCTACTTTTTGGGAATAAATTATAGAAAACATGGAAATTGAAGACAAATATTCCTTAGTGGGGACTTAATAAAAAAGATCTAGATTAATTACAATAATGTGAAATTAACACTTCCCACTTTTAGTAAATATTGAATAGTAATCCCTTCCAAATAAATTACAAGAAAAAACACTAAATAATATAATTAAAAAAATAGTTATAATGGGATATAACAAAGGGTATTTATATTCACATGAAAATAAATATATGTTGGGAATATAAAATATTTCTCAGGGAAGTAAAAGTGAGAGGTGAAACAATTACCTAAAACATCCTGCTAATTTAATGTTCATTGAAGAAATGAATTAATGAATTAATCATGATATGAATTTACACCATCACCATGTTTATATTTATAATATCATATAAAAACATATCATATAATCTTATCATAATTTTTAAACAATATATCATTATTACAATAATTTTTTGTTATAACTACATCATTTACATAAAATTGTTTTTCGATGTCATTTATTGTTATTGAATTTAGGTTATTGGTCAATTATTTATATAATTATATTAAGGTTATAAATATCAAATATATTATATATATGTAAATTTTTAGAATCATTTTAGAATGGTGGACAATAGAAATGAAACACATGACTTTTTTTTGAGATGGTAGTTCGTTCGTATTCACAAGTGACGACAACGTTTATAAATAATTTAATGTGTAATTAAATTTATGATAAGTTAATATTGGATAATAATTAAAATATAATATGTATCTAATAAATATATATTTTTTAATTATAAATGACCGTGTAAAATGGAAGTAAATAATAAGGTTACCCAATTACGTGGGGATGGTACATCATACGTACACACATGTGGTGATTTATTTTTTACTAGGAGGCATAAATATTTTAATATGATTATATAGTTATAATAACATCACATTATACTTTCTATACTATATTTATTAATATTATAAGGAAAAAACAAATGAAGAGGAAGTAAAAGATGATATAATCTTGAAAGAGTGGTAAAGATGTTAACCACTTCGTTGGGTGATCATTATTGTAGTATTTTTTAATGGTCATAAGGTTCGTCTACTAAGGATACCACCAAATACATAACATAGAAAAGGATATTATGAATATGAATGGGTCGGAATAGGTATATCTATGAGGCTCGTGTGGTGTGAATAAGTGATGTCTGAGGTTCCATTTTATAATTGAGGTGTGGGGAACATTTGTATTTTCACATAATATTATTATATAATTTAACTATTCTAGAGATAAATTCCTCCAAATGCACTATTAAATTAAAAAGGGATGAAATAATCACATCACATCTTGGAATATGTAATCCACACATATTCACAAATAAGATTATCATTTTTCAATAAATTATATTTTCATAATGACAAATATTTATTGAATATAATATATAAACCAAAATTCCAACATTATAATTGGTCTTGAGAGATAGTGGTGAAAATTAAAACCCCATCATTTAATCTCCAATATTTTATAATTTTTATTATTTTTTATTAATATAATAATATTTTATAATTATCCAAATCAAAATAAACTTTGATTTATATGTAATTATAAATTTTTTAAATTGTATAATCATACATAGAAAGCATATTATGTAAATTTATTTTTTAATAGTACCTTTATGATGATATATTTAGTTATTTCATCAATTTATATTATATATATATATAAATGATATCATAATTTTGAATATTTTATTAATTTAAAGAAAAATACATTATTATAAAAATAAATTGTTTTTTTATAAAAATGGTATTTCATTTTTACAAGAGTATTTATATAAAAATAAAAATATATATGTATATATATTTGTGTGTGTGTGTGTTTAATTATATAATAAATTCTTTCTTTAAATAAAATGGCTATCATATATCAGTATTATTTATTGGTAAACATGTTTTAAAAAATAATCTAAAATATTATAATTCATGAAATTATACTCATAAATAAAATTTATTAAATATATTATAGGAATTATTAATTCACACTTGAAAATAACGATGATTTTTAATTGTAACGTAATGAAATTAAGAAATTGTAATATTCAAATAAAAAGTTTGGTTTTTATAAAAAATGAATATTCATGTTCAAGATTAATAATATATCTAACAATAAATGAAATAATAATGTTTTTCATAATATGTATTTCGATAACATATTGAGAAATTATAAATATAATAATATAATAGATTAAGAATATAATATAAATATAAATAAAATAAATTAAAAGAATAAAAAAATTTGTAAATATTAAATATGAATACCATTTTAATAAAACTAATGAAGTTATATATTATGGAGATAATAATATGAATTAAAATAAATGATATGATAATGATTATAAAAAAGATAAGTCGAGATAAATATTTAGGGAATGAGGGGTTCAGTTGAGTTTCATTCTCGGAGGAACTGAGGGTCTCTTAGGAGGTATATTTAAGCCATTAATGAGGGGATATGCAATGGTATTTTTCTAGAATGGTGGTCTCCAAAATGTACGAGGATGGAGATAGAATGCAGTTGAGGGATTCCGAATAATGAGCGATGTAGAAGTCGATCGAATATAGTACCATTTCGGGGGGAATACATATGTGAGCAACAATGATGGGTGTTATCAAGTATCTACTTCAAATTTATAGAGGTATGTGTTTCTGATTTGTTATTAGGTGACCAAATCAATTATTTTTAAGAGTTTATTTCGCTATTTTTTTCTACTCATCATAGATCATTATTGAATGCCTTATGATAATGGTTTATTTTCTATATTTTGTGATCCACTTTTGACAATAGATATTACTATGAAAAGAGGTTAATTTTTATTTATAGGTTTTTCTGAGATATATTAATTCATCGAGTGTTAGAGACCCATAATATAAATATATATACAGATATTGTTTCATCATTTTAATTTTCTAAATATCACTATGATGTTCGTCCCCTATCTTGAATGAACACTTTAGTCTATTATACTTTGGGAGTGGACAGAAGCACAAACAGATTCATAAACACTAAATTATGTTTCATTACTATACTTTTGTGAAGGCATCTATGACCCTCATATTTGTAGTGTCTATAGTGAAACTATGAACCATAATGTTTAGATTAAAAATTGGTGTTTTATTCGAGAGTATTAACAAAAAATACCTATCTATTTATTTATTTTTGAGTTATGCACACCCTTGATAAGTACTGCACTCCTGTATGACTTCAACACACCTTTTTGCACACCCTATTTGAGAGTTTCACCACATAAATGAGAGAAATAATATAGAATGAGAACAAGAAGAGGCAAAGGAATATTCTTCAGTAGTTCTTTTTATTGATTTTATTATTCAGATTAAATTTTTATCTTCTTGTAGTAGGTTGCAGATTAAGTATAGGAGATACTTCAATAATTTATTTTCAATTTTGATTGTCTATACACAAACAGTTAAGGGTTTTTCTCAATTATTACAATTATTTATTATTTATATTTATATTTATACTATTATATATTTTAAAGAATACCTTTATATGTAATTGTTGTTAAAATTCATCATTTTTTATGAAAAAATATTCCTTCCATCGGAATTACATTTATTTATTAAAATAATTTTGAATAAACCTTTATTGTTCAGTGGTTAAATTTTTAAAAAAATTAATAGATTTATTTTAACTTCATAAGGTGATAATTTTATTAAAATAGATTAGATATTTTATTTTATTTTCTATATGTATTTTTATATATAAAATTTCAGTTATGAACTCTTTCTATCTATGGATTTAGTTTTATAAAATTATTTTGAAAATTTAGATAATCTTAAATACGATTTTACAAATATAAAGGGTTATACTCAATTTTTGAAAATATTATATTAATAAAATTGTTTCAATTATGTACATATATATATATATATGCATCATTCATGTCAGAAATAATTTCTCTAAATGAATTTATTTTTATAAAAATATTTTTAATATGTAAACAATACTAAATAAGATTCTAGAAATTCAATGTATGTTGTAAAAAAATTATGAGTAATTATTTATTAGTTTTTTTCTAACAAGTATATGTATATATATATATATATTCATAAATATAATTTTTTTATGAAACACATTTTCAGACACATATATATTAATGTATATATATGTCAACTTAGGTAAAACCGATTACTACATTGATTTCAATAGATACTAATATATATAAGTATGTATATATATATCGGATTTTTTGTAAAATAGTTTTATTCTTTATATATATATATATATATATGTAAATTAATTTCTATATATATATATATGTCATCTTATATGATTTTTTTTCACTTTTTTGATATATAAATACATCCTTATCAATATGAAATCATCTTTTTATTATAAATGTATATATATTTATACTTATATATATATTATTTAAAACTATTATATATATATATGTGTGTGTGTATATATTAACATATATAATTTCATTTGAATCCAAATTTATCAATATATATATATATATATTAGTAATTATTTTTTATGAAATGGATATCGATGCTCATGGTTTAAAATAATATTCGTGGTTTTTATAAAGTAAAATAAACATCACCATATATTTAATTCTAAATAATATCACCTATATATTATATTAACAAAAGGATGTTACGGAGAGGAAACCCAAAGCCGTATGAAGCATTTTCCAACCATGTGGTCGGTGTTCCCAAATTGTGATTTGTGAGCCTGTTATAGCTTATATGAAGGGTGCACCCAAATAGTGCCCTGATGCATTCAGTAATGTATTAAATCTCAGGAGATATCATGTATGGTGGCATGAGTTTATAACACACACTATTTGAGATAACATAGTTAACCAAATCCATCATGGTAATATTCTTACTATGTCATCATTGTCATAGGAGTAATCAATGAAATTTGGTTACAATACAAGGTGCCTTGGGAAATTATATTTGAATACTACAAGATTTTTGCAAAGGTATTTTTTATATTTATATGAAATATATTTTACAATGCTTTTATACGTAGAAATCCATTCCGAACAAGATTTTATTTTCACAAGAAATAATTAATTCTATATTATCGATTTTCAATATTTATAATATATTTTACTAATATATAAACTTTCAAAATCCTTCTTAGAATCCATATGTTTTAATCCCCTTTATAGGATATTTAATGATCACCCCATGTTTCAAAATTATTTTTCATGGTTTCTATAAAAAATCAATGGGTCATTGTTTCAAGATGTCATTCATGAGAATATAATTAGTAAAATGTATACTATTTTAATAAATCTGATGTTTTACATGTTATTATATAATTATAAAATATATATATATATCCAAAATGGTCCTAGAATGTAAATTAATTGGAATAATTTTTCGTTTTATTATAAAAAAACAATTTATATAATGGATATGGAAATGCGAGTTAAGTGAGTTATAACTAGTATCAGATAAAAGATCTAAAGAACATAGGAAATAGGGTGTTTCCTTTTCAAAAAAAAAATACAGACTATATGAATTTCAATTAAATAACTAGGCTGATTAATACACCTAATAATATATAATTCCAGTTTTTCTATATTTTTAGAATGAAATAAAAAAATTTCTCAATTACAATGAATGAATTGTGACAATGAAGTTACATTATGGTGGTTAATGGGACATCTTAAAAATTTTAGAATATTAATACTTTTTTTTAAAATTATTTTATTCATAATTTAAACAATTAAAAATTAATTTCTATTTATTAGTTACATTACATATTTGAAATTATACAATAAAACAATAAAATAGAATTACTTTAAATAGTTTTAGAAAAATATATTTTTTTATATATTAAATTATTCATAAATGTATAGTTTTTAAATCAAATGGTATAATAATTTTAAATATGTTATTATTATAAAGTAAAAATATTTTACAACAAGAAATAAAGTTTTCTTTATAAAAATACGACATTTTCTAAGAAAATATTAATGTATATATATATATATATATATTTTAATATATATGTTTGTTTTAATATAATAAAATTGTTAAATAAAAATTGATATCAATAATCAATATTAAGTATTTGTTAACATGTAAAATACAATAATATTTTTTTTAAATGAAATAATATTCCAAATGATATACATAAAACATAAAGTATATAAATTATAATTTAAAATGAAAAAAAAATAATGATGGTTTATAATTATAAATAAATGATATTATGAAAAAAAAAATTCAAAATTGTATTTTTAGCCTTAATAAAAAAATGAATATTCATGTTTTTATATTTATAATATAAATAATTTTATTAAATATTCATATATTTTTATAGAATGGATGTTGGTTGAATTTAATGGAATTATAATAGTAATAACAAAATATTTTATTAAAGCAATACAATTAAGAATAGATTATATTACGATATTAAATATAGTAATAATTTTTCAATATGAATAAATTTTTTTCAATATTGTAGAAATTATAAATGAGAATAAAAATAATAAATTTTTTTTACAAAAATTAATGAATAAAGACAACAATCAATTTTATTTAGGGAATGATGGGTTCATTCAAGTTTCATTCTCATAGGAACTAAGGGTCAATCATGAGGCAATGCTGATACATTCTAGAGGGGATCATGGCAGATCATTGTTTGGAATGAAGGTCATGACTAATGATAAGGAATGTGATCAACATCTATAAATTGATTGAAATGAGTGAGTGATCTCTAAGGGGTTTGACTGATAAACCACTGTGATGTTAGAAATCCAAATCTAAGAAAATATGAGTTTTTAATATCAGATCTACATCATCTTAATTGATAAATGCTTTTTTAGTATATTGAATCCATCCTTTTTGGGTTTGATAATCATCATTTTAATTTCTTCATCTTAGATCTTTTTGAACTACATTATAATAAATGTTTAGTTGTTTTTATATTGTGGTCACTATTTTATAGAAAATCTGGTTATGAACAGTTGATAATTTATTTTTATTAGTTTTGTTATGTATATATCAGTTCATCTAGTTATAGATATACTTTATTATATATATGTTTTAATTATTTTAAATTATTAATATATCATAATGAATCATGATCCATGTATTGATTGAATAATTTGGGATGTTTTTCTTCTAGTGCATATAAAATCTCAAATGAATTTTATACACTGGATTATATTTCATTGTAATATTTTACCAAATAACTCTCAGATACTCATGTATGTTGTGGAAATACTAAAATTATATATAGTGATGTCGATATATTAAATTGGTGTTTCATTAGAGATAATTAAGCACCCCTCTATCTCTATTTTTATATTTTGTGTTCTGTACACCGTGCATACATTTAGCATGGTGCTTGTGTGATGCACTTCAACTTTTACACCCTAATTGAGTGCCACACAACCTTCATGAGAAAAATAAGAGAGAAAGAAAGATATATGACAGATATGCATATCCTTACATGGTTCTTTTTTGGAGTTTCATAGATTTGCATCTTCTGTTTATCTTCTAGAAGTATTTTATGTTCGAGGTAATGGGGAAATTCAAAATATTTATTTACAAATATTTATTTTCAATTATTAAATAAAAAAGGTATTTTATTTTAATGCCTATAATTCTGAATTCTGAAAATTAATATTAATGTTATTATAGTTTCTATACTTTAACTTGTAATTTTTTTAAATACTATATTTTGTATGAAAGAATATTCAAATCTATTAATATGTTTTTGTGATAAAAATTATTTTATATCTATTTTTATGGAAGGGGTTTTATTTTATAAAAATGTATATTTATATTTCAATTTTTAATGGGTATTATATTATTAAAATAAATTATTATTGTTTAACACTTATATGATATTGATGTTGATTCATTTAAATTCTTTGAAATTTTTAATTAATTATGATAGATATTCAACATTACTAGAAAATATATATGTATATTTATTTATACATAATTTTATATTAAAATTATTTTTAGTCTATAGATTATCTATTATAAAAATCATTTGAACATTTGAAGAATCGATAAATGGATTTGATAAATAAAAGGGGTGTTATTCATCTTTAGAAATTATTATTTTTATAAAACATTTTTAATTATAAATATATTAATATATGAATCATTCTTGTAAAAAATAACTTCTAAATATGATTTCATTTTTGTGAAAATATTTCGAATAATTAAGGATTCATAATTAGGTTTCTATAATTTTAATTGATGTAATGTCATTTTCTAAATAAATTATTATGTAGTTTAACTTTCTAACAAATTTATATTTATATACATAAATAAAAAACTTCCTTGTATATTATTTTTCAATAATGTATATATCTTTATATATTTAGATCATTTTTATTAAAATTTAATTATTACATTGATTCAAATATATATATATATATGTTTTTATATATTTAAATCAATTTTTTGAAAATAATTTTTTTTTGAAACATACATACACACACATATATATATATACTTATATATATAGATGATTTATTTTATAAAAACAAATTTTTATATCTATATTAAAGTGTATGAACTTGTAATCATGTTTTTATTCAATATATTTATATATTTATACATATATGTACATTTTTATGTAATAATATTTTATATATAAACTTGTATATATATTTATATATACATATATTATTTAATTTAAATATACATTTATCATGATATATATTTATAATTAATTGTTTTTTGTGAAATTTAATTTCAAGATCACGATTTTAACGAATATTAATGGTTTTTATGATTTAAAAAAGAAGTCATTATCTATTTAATTAGAATTAATTACCCCTAGATATTAGATAAATGAAGGAGGGTAAAGAGACTAAAAACAAAAATAAATATTGGAATTTTTCCAACTCATTGAAAGGTGTAGCCAAATCGCAATCCATGAGCATGTTATATCTTAGAAGTTGGGTCTGCCTAGATAATGCCAAAATGCATTGGGAAATGTTGTAAATATCTTGAGATTCCACGTATGGTACACATGAGATTATGAAAAGGAAACTATGTGATTAGGGGTAAACCTAACCCATCATGGGACTATGTCCACTATGTCGTTATTTTCTCAGTATTAAAAAATGTCATAATATTATGATCCAAGGTGCCTTTTGTTTTTATTTATTTATGAGAATGAGTTCGAAAGGGAATATTTTTTTATTTTATGAAATAAGTTTTCTAATGACTCAATATGTTTAAATATATATAGAAATTGTTTTTATTTTTAAAAAAACTCATGAATACTAATGATTAAATTTTTTATATTATAAGAAATTTTATTTTTATATTAAACTAAAAAAACCCTTCTTATATTCCACATGTTTTTAACCCATTACTGAGAAATTTAATGTTCAACCCATGTTTTTAAATAATTTTACAAATTTTTTATAGAAAAAAATTGATCTTGTTTCATGTGGTACTTCATGTGATGATAGTTATAAAATGTTTATTTTTTAAAAAAATATAATGTTTTGTATGTTATTGTGTAATTCTTAAAAACCAATTCTGGAAAGAGGCCTGGAATGTAAAATGGTCATCGTACTTTTTAATTTTATTTTAGAAAAAATAAACAATATTCTATGTATTGAATCCAGAATCATGAGTTTGGGTATTTCATGAGTTGACGTATAATCTAATGATTTTAAAATGGAAAACTATGTTTTATAATATACAACATAAACATAAGTGATCATAATAGAACAATAAAATATTATTATTTAAATGTGATAGTCATAACTAAGCCAATAAATTAATGGGAATGAATAATATTATAGTCATTATTAAATAGACAATGGTATTTATAAAATAATATCATTTTTTTCTTACGAATATAAAAATTTTCATCGGAATAATTTTCCGTAAATTGATTAATATATTATTTATTCAATGATTAGTGAATAATATACATTTTTTACAACTGTATTTTCATTTTATGTGTTTAAATTTTCATATTTTGTATCGGATTTGTGATAAATTATAAATTGTTTTATTTTAATTATTTCTATCTAATTAATATTTTAAAAATAGATCTTATAAATTAATTTATCATCTACAATTTGATATTGAAAAGGAATCAATTTCTAAATTATATTTTCTAGTTTAAAGTAGAATTATAATATTAAAATTACATGCTAGTGATTATGAAAAATCGATTACATGTTTTCAATCACTATATTGAGTTTTTTTAAATAAATTAATTTTCTTACAATATCAATAGTCAACATACAAAATTTTTTACCTAGGTAATAGTAAAATTAGGTAATTCTAGTAAAAAAATGTATAATAATAATAAAATGACCCAGAACATATCGAAATTTTATTGGTGTTTTTATATCTACTATAATCCTCCATATATATAATTTATTTATATTTGGGGTCACATGGATAAGATTAAGCCCATAATAGTATTTCGTAAAATGAAAATTCCAAAAAGAAACACTCTTTTTTTAATAAGTGTAATATTTTTAATTTGGTGTAATATAGATGATATCATCAACTATGGATATTATTATAAATGATAAAATATTTCTGTTAGTAAAAATAAATTATTATAAATATTTTGTGAATAAATATTGAACATAAATTAGGAAATGGTACTGATAGAATAATTCATATATTCAATAAATAATAAAATAAATGATATAAATAATATTAAAATAAATATAATATAAGATAAATTGTGAATACCTAAATATGTTTTTTTGAGATCATCACATATACATTAGTTATATTTTTTTATAATTAAATCATATAAAATATACAAAAAAATTAATTCATTCCATGACTTTTTTCTTGTCTAGGTTTCAGAATATTATATACATGAGTTATATCTTATAAAAATTAAACAAAAAAATTTTAAAAATTATTCATGTGTTTCCCCCTATATAGAAAATACACATCACAATGTAAATCCACTAAACCTATGAAAAATAAATTTTATACATGGGAGGGTAATTAATTCTTCCCTATAAGGGGTTTTGAAATCAATGTTAAGTACTATTAAAATAATTGTTTTGAATAATAATTTATTGAATGAAATTGTACCTTAACGTCTTTTACAACGGTGATGTAATTATTATGTAGATAATTGAAAAATAAAGTAAATTATCTAAAAATATAAAATTATATAATTTTACCAATAAAAAGTAAATCAATATAGACTAATATTACTTGTAATGGATATAATAAAATATTTGTTAATAATTTAAATTTTTAATTTATATTTTTAATGTCAATTTAATGAATATTATCAAAATTTGGAATAACAATATTTTTTGGGGTAAATATTTTATTAGATTATTTGAGATTCATAAAATTTAAAATTTTTTAAAACAATGGTCTCATATTTCACTATATATAAATTTATATTCCATTTTAGTTAATTTTTATCTAATAGAGTGTTATTAAATTTTAATCATGTTTAAAATCAAAGAGTTCCATTCAACTCTGATACAAAAGGCCACATGTTCTTCTCATTTCTTCACAAATAAAAACCCATTTCAATAATCCAATACATGCCCAATGAAATTATCATAAAACATAAACTAATTATAGAGGTATTTTTAAAGGCATAACACCATCCTTATAGCTCTTAAGATATTAAAAAAATTATTTTGTCTGAATAATATTTATCATTTTTAATCAATTTTTTCTATTTTGATTTATCTTTCATACCCCTGAAACATTCCTAAAAATGATAAAATAAAGACTATAGTATACTCCATGTAATTATATATATTTTTTATAGTTAAATTACTTATATTTATCTCTACGTAAATCAAATAGGCATATGATTCATTGTTTATGTGTACGGTGGACTACCGCATCGCAAACCAATGTAATTTGGTTTCCATCACCGTCTCTCAATGAATGTTATAAAAACGAAATTACTATTTATATAAAATATTCATGAAAAGAATATTATTATAAAAATATAATATATCATTTAAATTCCTATCATTTCATTCACAATGAAATTATAACATCGTTTATGTATATGTAGGGACCATCACCTATAGGAAGCAATTTGATTCATTTTTTCACCACAAAATCACAATGATGATATATATAATTATCATTGATGAATAAAGGAAAATTAATATATTATGATTATTATAGAATGATAAAACGTTACTTAAATAATTTCTATAATTATAATTTAAATAATGATATGTTACTCAAGTATGTGTATGACCAACCATATCCATGATTTTATCATAGTTAAATTTACAAATCAATACTAAATGGATAATTAATGAAAAAAGGAAAAATAATGTATTATTATTATTATAGAATGATAAAATGGCACATAAATACTTTCTATAATTATCATTGAAATTATGATATGTTACTCAATTATGTATATGACCAACCGTCTCCCTGATTTTATCATATTTAAATTTATAAATCTATACTAAATGGATGTATTTATAATTATAATGGATATATTAATAATATAATTATTTCATTATTATTATTATATAAATGATGGAGTAATAAATGTTTTTATAAATTATGGTCATATAACAACCTACATTTTGGGAAGAAATTTTAGAAAACATAGAAATGGAAGACAAATATTCCTTAGTAGTGACTTAATCATAAAAAGTCTACATTAACGACAATATTGTGAAATAAACCCTTCCTACTTTTAGTAAAATTTTAATAGTAATCCCTAGTAAATAAATTACATGAAAAAAACACAATATAAATTAAATAAATAAAATATTTATAACGGGGTATAACAAAGGGTATTTATATTCACTTGAAAATAAATATTTGTTGGGAATATGAAATATTTCTCAGGGAAGTAAAAGTGAGAGGTGAAACCAATACCTTAAACATCATGCTAATTTAATGTTCATTGAACAAATGAATTAATGATTTAATCATGATATGATTTTACATCATCACCATGTTTGTATTTATAATATCATATATTAACATATCACATTAGATTATCATAATTTTTAAATAGTATATCATTATTACAATAATTTTTTGTTATAACTACATCATTTACTTATAATATTTTTTTGATGTAATTTTTTGTTATTGAATTTAGGTTATTGGTCCATTATCTATAGAATTATATTAAGGTTATAAATATAAAATTTATTATATATGTTAATTTTAAGAATCATTTTAGAATTGTGGACAATAGAAATGAAACACAATACTTTTTTTTGAGATGGTAGGTCGTTCGTATTCATAAGTGACGATAACGTTTATAAATATTTTATTGTGTAATTAAATGGATGATATATTAATTTTTGATAATAATTAAAATATCATATGTATAATATATATAGATTATTTCATTAATTATAATTGTCCATGTAAAATTGAAATAATTAATAAGGATACCCAACTACGTGGGGATGGTACATCATAAATACACACATGTGGTGATTTCATTGTTACTAGGAGGCATAATTGTTTTAATATGATTATATATTTATAATAACATCTCATTATACATTCTATAATATATTTATTAATATCATAAGGAGACAAAAAATGAAGCGGAAGTAAAAGATGATATAATCTTGAAAGATGTGAACCTCTTTGTTGGGAGATCATTATTGTAGTATTTTATAATGGTCATAAGGTTCGTCTACTGAGGATACCACCACATACATAACATAGACAAGGATATTATGAATATGAATGGGTCGGAATAGGTTGATCTATGAGGCTCATGTGGTGTGAATAAGTGATGTCTGAGGTTCCATTTTATAATTGAGGTGTGGGGAACTTTTGCATTTCCACATAATATTATTATATAATTTGACTATTCTAGAGAGAAATTCCTCTAAATGCACTATAAATGAAAATGGGATGAAATAGTCACATCACATCTTGGAATATGTAATCCACACATATTCACAAATGACATTATCATTTTTCAATAAATTATATTTTCATAATGACAAATATGTAATGAATATAATATATAAACCAAAATTCCAACATTATAACTGGTCTTGAGAGATAGTGGTGAAAATTCAAACCCATTTTTTTAATCTCAAATATTTTAGAATTTTAATTATCATTTATTAATATAATAATATTTTATAATTATCCAAATGATAATTAACATTGATTTATATTTAATTATGACTATTTGAAATTATATAATAAAACATAGAAACCATATTATGTTAAATTATTTTTGAATATTACCTTTATGATGATATATTTAGTTATTTCATCAATTTCTATTTTTTATATATAAATGATATCATAATTTTGAATATTTTATTAAATTAATGAAAAAGACTTTATTATAAAAAATTTGTTTCTTATAAAAATGGTATTACATTTTTACAAGAGTATTTATATAAAAAAAATATATGTATATATATATTTGTGTGTGTGTGTTTTATTATATAATAAAATGTTTCTTTAAATAAAATGGATATTATATATCAGTATTATTTATCGGTAAAAATGTTTTAAAAAATAATCTAAAATTTTATAATTCATGAAATTATATTCATAACAAAAATTTATTAAAAATATTATAGGAATTATAATTTCACGCTTGATAATAACAACGATTTTTAATTGTAACGTAATGAAATTAAGAAATTGTAATATTCAAATAACAATTTCTGTTTTTATATAAAATGAATATTCATGTTTAATATTAATAATATATCTAACAATAAATGAAATAATCATATTTTTCATAATATGTATTTCGATAACATATTGATAAATTATAAATATAATAATATAATAGATTATGAATATAATATAAATAAATTAAATTAATATAATAAATAATTTTATAAATATTAAATATGAATACAATTGTTATAAAACAAATGAAGTTATAAATTATGGAAATAATAATATGAATTGAAATAAATTATATGATAATGTTTATAAAAAAGATAAATCGAGATAAATATTTAGGGAATGAGGTGTTCAGTTTTGTTTCATTCTTGGTCGAACTAAGGGTCTCTTAGGAGGTAGATTTAAGCCATTATGAAGGGGATATGCAATGGTATTTTTCTAGAATGGTGGTATCCAAAATGTACGAGGATGGAGATAGAATGCAGTTGAGGGATTCCGAATAATGAGTGATGTAGAAGTGGATCGACTATAGTATCATATTAGGGGGGAATTCATATATGAGCAACAATGATGGGTTTTATCAAGTATCTACTTCAAAATTATAGAGGGATGTGTTTCTGATTTTTTATTAGTTGACCAAATCAATTATTTTTAAGAGTATATTTCATTATTTTTGTCTCCTCATCATATATCATTATTTAATGACTTATGATAAAGGTTTATTTTTTATATTTTGTGATCCACTTCTGACAATAGATATTACTATGAAAAGAGGTTAATTTTTATTTATAGGTTTTTTGGAGATATATTAATTCATCTAGCGTTAGAGACCCATAATATAAATATATATACATATATTGTTTCATCATTTTAATTTTCTAAATACCACCAGGAAGTTTGACCCCTATATTGAATGAACACATTTGTCTATTCTACTTTGGGAGTAGATAGAAGTACAAACACATTCACAAACACTAAATTATATTTCATTACTATACAATTGTGAAGGCTTCTACGACCCTCATATATGTATTGTCAATAGTGAAACTATGAAACATAATGTTTAGATTAAAAATTGGTGTTTTATTCGAGAGTATTAAAAACCAATTCCTCTCTATTTCTTTATGTTTGAGTCACGCACACCCTTCTTTAGTATTGCACGCTTGTATGATTTCAACACACCTTCTTTCACACATTATTTGAGACTTTCACCACCTAAATGAGAGAAATAATATAGAATGATAAAAAGAAGAGACAATGGAATATTCTTCAGTAGTTCTTTTTATTGTTTTATTATTCTGATGTAATTTTTATTTTCTTGTAGTAGGTTGCAGATAAGGTATAGGAGATACTTCAATAATTTATTTTCAATTTTTTATTATCTATTCACAAACTGTTAATGGTATTTCTCAATTATTTCAATTTTTAATTATCTATTTTTATATTTATACTATTATGTATTTTTAAAAATCCCTTTATATGTAATTTTTGTTAAAATTCAACATATTTTATGAAAAAATATTTCCTTCCATCGGAATTACATTAACTGATTAAAATAATTTTGAATAAATCATTATTGTTTAGTGGTTAACTTTTTTAACAAATTAATAGATTTCTTAGAACATCATAAGGTCATAATTTTATTAAAATAGACTATATATTTTATTTTCTACATGATATTGATATTGATTTATTTTTGAGCACATTATTTTTTTCATTTATTATTATAGATATAAAAAATTATAAAAATACATCTATATGTATTTTCATATGTAAAATTTCAATTATGAACTCTTCTAACTATGGATTTAGTTTTATAAAATTATTTTGAACATTTCGACAATCATAAATATGCTTTTATAAATATAAGGGGTTATACTCAATTTTTTAAAATAATATATTTATAAAATTGTTTCAATTATGAATATATATATATATATATATATATTTATATACGAATAATTCATGTCACAAATAATTTCTCTAAATGAATTTATTTTTATAAAAATATTTTTGATATATAAATAATACTAAATAGGATTCTAGAAATTCAATGTATGTTGTAAAAAAATTAGAAGTAATGTTTCATTAGTTTTTTTTAACAAGTATATGTGTATATATATGTATATAAATATAATTTTTTTAATGAAACAAATTTTCAAAGACATATATATTTATGTTTATATATGTCAACTTAGGTAACAATAATTATCACTTTGATTTCAATATATACATATATATCTATAAGTATATATATATATAACAGAATTTTTGTAAAATAGTTTTATTCTTGATATATATATATACGTAAATTAATGTCTATATATATATGTTTCATCTTATATAATTTTTTATCACTTTTTTGATATATATATACATCCTTATGAATATGGAATCATATTTTTATTATAAATGTATATATATATTTATACATATATATATTATTTAAAACTATTATATATATATGTGTGTGTGTATATATTAACATATATCTTTTCATGTGAATCAAAATTTATCAATATATATATATATATATTAGTAATTATTTTTTTGAAATAGATATCGATACTCATGGTTTAAAATAATATTCATGGTTTTTATAATGTAAAATAAACATAACCATATATTTAATTATAAATTATATCACCTATATATTATATGAACAAAAGCATGGTACGAAGAGTAAACCCAAACCCTTATGAAAAATTTTCCAACCATGTGGTCGGTGTTCCCAAATAGTGATTTGTGAGCATGTTATAGCTTATATGATGGGTACACCCAAATAGCGCCCTGATGCATTCAGTAATTTATTAAATCTCAGGATATATCATGTATGGTGGCATGAGGTTATCATACACACTCTATGAGATAACATAGTTAACCAAATCCATCATGGGAATATGCCTACTATGTCATCATTGTCATAGGAGTAATCAATGAAATATGGTTACAATACAAGGGGCCTTTGGAAATTATATTTGAATACTACTCGTTTTTGCAAGAGAATTTTTTATATTTATATGAAATATATTTTCCAATGATTTTATACATAGAAAACCATTCCGAAAAAGATTTTATTTTCACAAGAAATAATTATTTATATATTATCTATTTTCAATATTTATAATATATTTTACTAATATATAAACATTCAAAACCCTTCTTAGAATCCATATGTTTTAAGCCCCTTTATATGATATTTAATGATCAACCCATGTTTCAAAATTATATTTCATGGTTTCTATAAAAAATCAAAGGGTCATTGTTTCAAGATTTCATTCATGTGAATATAATTAGTAAAATGTATAATTTTTTAATAAATCTGATTTTTTACATGTTATTATATAATTCTAAAAAATATATATCTGAAATGGTCCTAGAATGTAAAATAATTTTATTATTTTTTAGTTTTATTTAAACAAAACAATTTATATAATGTATATGAAAATGAGAGTTAAGTGAGTTATATCTAGTATCAGAGAAAAGATCTAAATGACATAGGATATATGGAATTTTCTTTTCATAAAAAATACACACTACATGAATTTAAATTAAATAACTAGGATGATAAATACACCTAATAATATATAATCCAGTTGTTCTATGTTTTTAGAAAGAAATTAAAAAATTTCTCAATTACAATGAATGAATTGTGAGAGTGAAATTACTTTATGGGGGATGAATGTGACATCTTAAAAATTTTAGAATATTAATAAATTTTTTAAAATTGATTTTATTCATAATTTAAACAAATAAAAATTAATTTCTATTTATTAGTTACATTACATATTTGAAATTATACAATAAAACAATAAAATGGAATTACTTTAAATAGTTTTAGGAAAATATATTTTTAATTATATATTAAATTATTCATAAATTTATATTTTTTAAATCATATGGTATAATAATTATAAATATTTTATTATTATAAAGTAATAATATTTAAAACAAATATTGTTTTCTTTATAAAAATAAGATTTTTTTTAAGAAAATATCAATGTATAAATATATATTTTTATTTTTTTAATATATTTGTTTGTTTTAATATAATACAGTTTTTAAATAAAAATTGATATCATTAATCAATATTAAGTATTTGTAAACATGTAAAAAACCATAATATTTTTTTAAATGAAATAATATTCCAAATGAAATATATAATAAATAAATTATAAGAATTATAATTTAAAATGTAATAAAATAATGATGATTTATAATTATAAATAAATGATATTATAAAATTCAAAATTCAAAATTGTATTTTTAGTTTTAATAAAAAAAAGAATATTCATGTTTTTTATAATTATAATATAAATAATTTTATTAAATATTCATATATTTTTTATAGAATGTATGTTGGTTGAATGTAATGGAATTATAATAGTAATAAAAAAATATTTTGTTAAAATAATATAATTAAGAATAAATTATAATACGATGATAAATATCGTAATAATTTTTCAATATGAATAATTTTTTTCAATATTTAAGAAATTAAAAATGAGAATAAAAATAATAAATATTTTTTAGAAAAATTATAGAATAAAAAAAACAAAGATATATATTTAGGGTAAGATGGGTTCAATCATGTTTCATTCTCATAGGAACTAAGGGTCAATCATGAGGCAATGTTGAGACATTCTAGAGGGGATCATGGCCGATCATTGTTTGGAATGAAGGTCATGACTAATGATAAGGAATGTGATTGACATCTAGAAATTGATTAAAATGAGTGAGTGATCTATAAGGGGATTGACTGAAGAACCAATGTGAGGTTAGAAATCCAAATCTATGAAAATATGAGATTTTAATATCATATCTACATCATCTTAATTGAGAAATGTTTTTCAGGATATCGAATCAATCCTTTTTCGGTTGATAATCATCATTTTATCCTTTTCATCTTCGATCATTGTGAACTAAATTATAATAAATGTTTAGTTTTTTTTATATTGTGGTCACTATTTTATTTAAAATATGGCTATGAACAAATGATAATTTAGTTTTATTTGTTTTGGTCTATATATATCATTTCATCTAGTTTTAGATATACTATATTATATATATGGTTTCGTTATTTTAAATTATTAATATATCATAATGAATCATGATCCATGAATTGATTGAATAATTTGGGATGTTTTTCTTTTATTGCATATCAAATCTAAAAAGAATTTTATACACTGGATTATATTTCATGGCAATATTTTACAAAATAACTCTCAAATACTCATGTATGTTGTAGAAATACTAAAATTATAAATAGTGATGTTGATATATTAAATTGGTGTTTAATTAGAGATAATTAATCACCCATATATCTCTATTTTTATATTTTTTGTGTTATATACACCGTGCATACATTCAACATGCTTCTTGTGTGATGCACTTCAACTTTTACACCCTAATTCAGTGCCACACAACATTCATGTGAAAAATAAGAGAGAAAGAAAGATATATGAAGGATATGCATATCCTTACATGGTTCTTATTGGAGTTTCATAGCTTTTCATCTTCTGTTTATCTTCTATAAGTATTGTATGTTCGAGGTAAGGGGGATATTCCAAATATTTATTTACAAATATTTATTTTAAATTATTAAATAAAAATGGTATTTTATTTTAATGTCTATAATTATAAATTCTAAAAATTAATATTAATATTATTATGGCTTTTAACCTTTAACTTGTAATTTTTTTAAATACTATATTTTTTATGAAAGAATATTTAAAACTATTAATATTTTTTTGTGATAATAATTATTTTATGTCTATTTTTCTAGCAGGGGTTTTATTTTATAAAAATATATATTTATATTTCAATTTTTAATGGGGATTTTGTTATTAAAAGAAATTATTATTGTTTAAAAATTATATGATATTGATGTTGATTCATTTAAATTCTCTGAATTTTATTAATTAATTATTATGGATATGATACATTACTAAAAAATATATATGTATATTTATTTACACATATTCTTATATTAAAACGAATTTTAGTCTATAGATTATCTATTATAAAAATCATTTGATCATTTGAAGTATCGAGACATCTCTTTGTTAAATAAAAGGGGTGTTATTCATCTTTAGAAATTATTATTTTTATAAAACATTTTTAATTATAAATATATAAATATATGAATCATTCTTGTAAAAAATCATTTCAAAATATGATTTTATTTTTGTGAAAATATTTTGAATAATTAAGGATTCATAATTAGGGTTCTATAAATTCATTTGATGTAATGAAATTTTTGAAATTAATAGTTATGTATTTTAATTTTCAAACTATTATATATTTATATATATAAATAAAAAACTGATTATGATATAGTTTTTCAATCATGTGTATATCTTTATATATTTAAATCATTTTTATTATAATATATTTGTTACTTTGATTCAAATATATATATATATATATGTATGTATATATTTAAATCAATTTTTTTTAAATTATTTTGTTTTAGATACATATATACATATATATATATATACTTATATATATACAAGATTCATTTTGTAAAAACAAATTTATATATATATATTCATGTGTATGACCTTTTAATCATGTTTTTATTCAAAATATTTATATATTTATACATATATGTATATTTTTATGTAATAATATATTAAATATAAACATATATATAAATTTATATATACATATATTATTTAATGTGAATCTACATTTATCATGATATATATATATGTAATTGTTTTTTGTGAAATTTATTTTCAAGATCATGATTTGAAAGAATATTAATGGTTTTTATGATGTAAAAAACAAGTCCTTATCTATTTAATTAGAATTAATTACACCTAGATATTAGATAAATGATGGAGGGTATAGTGACTAAACACAAAAAAATATGGGAATTTTTCCAACTCTCTGAAAGGTGTATCCAAATAGCACTGCATGAGCCTGTAATATCACAGACAATGGGTTTGCCTAAATAATGCCAAAATGCATTGTGAAATGTTGTAAATATCTTGAGATTCCATGTATAGTACACATGAAATTATCAAAAGGACACTACGTGATTAGGGGTAAACCTTATGCATCATGGGACAATGTCCACTATGTCGTTATTTTCTCAGTATTAAACAACGACATAATATTATGATCCAAGGTGCCTTTAGTTATTATTTATTTATGAGAATGATTTTGAAAGGGAATATTTTATTATATTATGAAATAGATTTTCTAATGACTCAATTTGTTTAATTCTATATAGAAATTTTTTTTATTTTTAAAATAACTCGTGATTACTAAGGATTTAATTTTTTATATTTATAAGAAATTGTATTTTTATATTAAACTGAAAAAACCCTTGTTATATAGCACATGTTTTCAACCCCATAATGATAAATTTAATGGTCACCCCATGTTTTTAAATTATTTTACAATTTTTTTATAGAATAAAATTGTTTTTGTTTCATGTGGTGCTTCATGTGATGATAGTTATAAAATGTATATTTTTTATAAAAATATAATGTTTTGAATGTTATTGTGTAATTCTAAAAAAACCAATGCTGGAAAAAGGAATGGAATGTAAAATGGTCTTCATATTTTTCAATTTTCATTTACAAAAAATAATCAATATTCTATGTATTGAATCCATAAGCATGAGTTTGGGGATTTAATGAGTTGACGTATAATCTAATGATTTTAAAATGGAAAACTATGTTTGATAATATACAAGATAAACATAAGTGATCATAATCTAACAATAAAATATTATTACATAAATGTGATAGTCATAACTAAGCCAATAAATTAATGGGAATGAATAGTATTATAGTCATTATTAAATAGACAATTGTATTTATAAAATAAATTCATTTTTTTTCATTTTAATTTTAAAATTTTCATAGGAATAATTTTTGATAAATTGATTAATATATTATTTATTCAATGAGTAGTGAATAATATACATTTTTAAAACTGTATTTTCATTTTATGTGTTTATATTTTAAAATTTTTTATCGGATTTGTGATAAATTATAAATTGTTTTATTTTAATTATTTTTATCCAATTAATATTTTAAAACAGATCTTATAAATTTATTTATCATCTACAATATTATATTGAAAAAGAATAAATTACTAAATTTGATTTTCTGGTTTAATGGAGAATTATAATATTAAAATTACATGTTAGTGAGTTTGAAAAATCGATTACATGTTTTCAATCACTGGATTGAGTTTTTGTAACTAAATTATTATTATTATTTTACAATATCAATAGTCAACATAAATTTTTTTTACCTAGGTAACAGTAAAAGTATGTAATTCAAGTAAAAAATAAATATATAATAATAATAAAATGACCCAAAACATATCGAAATTTTATAGGTGACTTTATATCTACCGTAATCATCCATATATAGAATTTATTAATATTTGGGGTCACATGGATAAGATTATGACCATAATAGTATTTCATACAATGAAAATTCCAAAATGAAACACTCATTTTTTAATAAGTGTAATATTTTTAATTTGGTGTAATATAGATGATATCATCAACTATGGATATTATTATAAATGATTAAATATTTCTGTTAATAATAGTATATTATTAAAAATATTTTGTGAATAAATATTGAACATAAATTAAAAAACAATACTGATAGAATAATTCATATATTAATTAAATATTAAAATAAATGATATAAATAATATTAAAATAAATACAATATGAGATAAATTGTGAATACCCAAACCTGTTATTTTGAGATCATCACATATAAATTAGGTATATTGTTTTGAAATAAATCTTATAAAATTACAAAAAATTTAATTCATTCCATGACTTTTTTCTGGTTTAGTTGTCAGAATATTATATACATGAGTTATATCATAAAATAATTAAAAAAAATAAAAATTAAAAAAATTATTCACGTGTTTCCACCTCTATAGAAAATAAACAACACAATGTAAATCCGCTAAACCTATGAAACATAAATTTTCTACATGGGAGGGTAATTAATTTTTCCCTATAAGGGGTTTTGAAATCAATGATAAGTATTATTAAAATAATTATTTTGAATAATAATTTACATCAAAATAAGTTCTCAAAATAATAAAATCTAATAGGTCCATATAATTTTGAAACCCATTTATTTTGAATGTAATAATATTTTGAAATAAAAAAATAGGAATTTTCAATTAAAAATTAAACTCGCCTATACCATAACATAACATTGGATACTATAGTAAAACTTTTAGAAATCATTATGAGGGTCTTACCTTTCTAAATCACAACCCAAAAATGTTACAATATAATACATTCAAGAAATTTATTCCATTAAAATAAATAATCTAATATAATTGTTAATATTTAATCACAATTGTTTTATAATTTATAAAATTTTATTTTGGATAAATCCAACCTTATAAACACACATTCATTATTAAGAGTCATAAATATAAATGTATAATAAAATAAATGAATTCTTAAAGAAAAATATGTGGAATGTCAATGATATCATAGATGAAGGACATATCTAAAGGTATGAATGATGATAATTTTCATTTGATGATTCTATATACTTAAAATATACCATTTTAATAGTTAAAACAAATTTCAAATTAATTTCACATAGAAATTATTATCGTAATTGAAATCATATAATAATAAAAAACATTTTAATGTAAATAGTAATAATGAATAACTTATTAAAAATCATGGAAAATTTTTATAACATTAAATTATTTTCATATGAAAAATATACATATATTCATATATATATTAGTAATATATAAATGGAAAATGAAATTATCTCTTACATATTAAAATAATTATATACATTAATAAGTAATAAAATAATGTCATCCTACAATTTAAAATAGAAAAATATATTTAAAAAATACAAAATATTATAAATAATGAAAAAATAATTAAAAATAGATATATATATATATATATATATAACATTAATAATCGTACAAAAATTTTCAGATTAAAACAAAATAAAATCAACACCTTACAAAACATTACTTGATATTCATTGAAAAAGAATTTAAATAAAATCCCTCATTTTATCAACTCTTAAAAAGGGTGCATGTATATATATATATATATATATAAATATAATATAAATTAATTTTAAAAAATATAACACTTACCTTTATTGAGGATGGAACAAAAGGTTGTTGGCTACTATACAGGAAACGAATTAAAAGAGAATGAATATAAGGACGCGAGTTTGTCTTTTTTGACTCAGAAATAAGAGGATTATATGTATAAATATTATTTTTTTAAAGCTTATAGTGTAATATAAAATTTCAATAGTATTTTAGGGTTACATTCATAGAACATGTTGTTTTCAAATGATCTGAATGCATGAGATACTTTTTTTTCAGCAATCATATCAAAAACATATCATTTTTAATTCATTTGATTATTAGTTTTTTTAAGATTGTTCATGAAACTTTTTTTATTTGATTAACTTTATTTCTTATTAGGTCATGAAATTTATAGATTTTTTGTCAATTATAATCCCCTATTTTCTATTATTTGTCATTTTTTCATGTTTCCACTCGTTTTATCACTTATTTTCTTCTCATACAATACACATTACATATTTTCCAGTCAATATTATTATAAAATAATATAATATTTTTGAAACATTAAACTATTTTTTATAAAAAAATTGTATTTTGATATTAGTTAGGGTTTTTTACATATTTGAATGATTTTTTCATGGGTTTTATTCCTAATAATGTAATTTAAAATTATTTATGAATGTTTCTATAACATTTCGACATACCATATCATCGAACTATTAACCAAAGTTTTCACCACATTACCTCAATCATACCACCACGTATGCCAAATTCTGGTGACTAGAAGTCAGAAAATAAGGATAGTCAGTGGAGATACTATAACCATATTCCCACATATTAGTGTTTTAGAGTACAATAACTATTAAAAAATATGACAATAGTGTAAGAAAATTTCAATATCATTTAATGAAAAAGTGTCGAAAACTGGTTTATACGATGCATGCATGTCATGGTGATACATATCTAAACGTAGTAAACAAAAAAGAATGTTTTACATCTCAATAATAAAATAATTAAAGGACTAAAATATCTAATGGAAATATCCATGAGAATCCGAATCATTTTCTCGGTCCTTTTCTGATAACACCAAGGTTCAATAAAAAAAACATCAAGGTCGAAGGTGTAACATCCCAGGTAAATAAAGAATAAATAATTTTCTTATTTATTAATATTTACAAATTAAATATTAATTTTATTTTAAAGGGTTTGCTATGTTCGATAGCGTACCCGATACGCAACGATGGGTTTCTTTGAAACATACGTAGCACACTAGTAATAAAATAATATTATTTTAAATGTTAGTTAACAAGTAGCCGTTGTACTGGCGGGAATGGATAGAAATAACTAAAATATGATTAGATATGTTTTTAAATGTTTATACATATACCCAATAAAATATAAAGGCTTAAAATACGGAAAGAGTTCAATTTTAGGGCATATATACTCTAATTTTCACTAAAGGTTCACTTATCACCTTTTAATGCTGAACCGTCATTAAATATAGTTTTGATCAATATTATACTTTATTTTGGACCAAATATAACTCTTCTTTAGAATCGGGACATCAAAATTTACTTTGTGTAAATTTTTGGTACCTTTCTGGTAAAGTTCATTTTTTTATGAATAGTGTAAAATGTTGTATTTTAATTCAAAAACTCTTTTTAATCTAAATTATTTATATGATTAGATTATTATTTTAATTGTTTTTAAAGTGAAATTATAAAATATTTTTACCATTTAATCCAATGGTGGTCATTGGAATCAATTTCACGTTGAAATTGGACTTAAACTGGTGTCAATCTTTTGATACTTATTGTTTCACAAAAACACGCTATTTGTCATGACAGTGGGAATTAATTATTAAATTAATTAATTTGACTTATATATTTTGAATTTTTGTAAATGGACTTCATTTTTGAATTCGGAATATCAAATATAGCTTAGGGTGACTTTTTGGTAATTTTCTGAAAAACATCAATTTTTGATGAATAGTGAAACCACTAAGTGGTAATCAAGCAAACTGATTTTTCAGTTAAATGAAAGTTTACCACTAATGTGTTTTCAATTTTGAAAATCCGACATACATGGTTGTCATTAAGAAGTAAAATGTGGTTCAATGTGATTATAATAATTTTTTGGTGAATAGTAACTTATTAAGTTCTTAATCACGATTAGTGGTAATTAGGGTAGTTTAAGGTATAAATAATAATTTAATAAAATGAAATGACCTAGACACATGTCCCAACCTCATTTGTTGTGTCATGGCCGACCATGACATGCCATGGGTCAACTTGGGGACCCCATGGAGCCACTTTTGTTGGGAAATGACATAAATTACTTTTTATTTAATGTTAAAGTGAAAATGACACAAACATAATATGTTTTACGAAAACAATTTTTAAGTGAGTTTATACAAGTCCAAAATTTGATTATAAGTATTCATTGGAAAGCTAAAAAAGATTTCCTATATCATAGTATTTTTTTTATAATTTTTAGACTTTAAATAAATTTAATTATTTATGACATAATAATGATGCAGCGATGACATCATTATTTGACGATTTAAATAAAATAGAAAGATAATGTAAAATCTATGAACTAAACATGTCCAAAACCAATTGGATGAGTGTATTTCGAACCCTTATCACCTTATCCATGAATCCTATCAATGTGGGACCTTTTAAAACCGAAACACATTTTCAAATAATGTAATATTTCTTTACTTTCCAAAAGTGCCCCTCCTCTCCTCTTATAAAAGGCCCCCACCTCTACCTCATTTCACACACTCTTAAAGCCTTTGGCTCGGCAAAACCCTGCCCATTTGCTCTCTCCACATCCCTCTCCTCATCCTAGAGGATTCCCTTTGGGCAGAATCCTTTCAAAGGAAGCCTTTAGGATCAACTCAAAAGGAGTTACACTTTTAAAGGTAATTCATTATCTCATGTTCATTTGTTTTATTTTGCTTTTCTCCAGCCCCCTAAACTCTTTTTATTTACTTCTTTTGTAACAACACCAGTATCATCAATATACTATGATGTTTTTATAAGATTTATTTGAGCTACACTCTCACACAACTACATCAAATGGTTAAAGAACATACGGTTTCCGTGGATGGAGAAATTCTGCCTCCCGAAACGATGATTGTTCAACACTCATTTAACACCTTCAAAGGTGGCCATTATGATGTCACTATTTTTATATATGATATATAATATGTTTATGTTTTCCTTAAGCTTCGGTTTTTTTTATTTTGGGCATACCTTTTTGGTTTCCATTATGGGTAAAACACGATATCTTCATTTTAGGAAGTGCGGACTACCGCCCCCTAAAAGTGATTTGATTCGTTAATACCATATGTGGGATGTGTAAAGGATAAAGTTAATGATATTATATATGTTATTATACTGGAATTATAATATACTCTTATATCATTATGATTCCATTCCAGAAAATATGAAATAGAAATGGATGTAGCGTTCATGCGTACGTACGACTTACCGTCTCCATGAACGGTGCATTTCATTTCTTACCTCTAAATGTGATGTAATATTATAAATTCATGTATGTACTGGATATATATGAAATATATGATATCTACATCATGAATAAAATTATGGATATAATGAACCTTTGACCGAATTAACAACATGTAAGTGTAAGAAGTCTATTTTTGACTTAAGAACCAAATACCGACAAAATGAACATTATTAACATAACTGATTACATGATGTTCATAACATGGTATAAAAGGAATAATGAACCTGAAAAAGATTCATAAGCAAGTAGATATTAACTCAAGTGTATTATTCAGGAGATTAAAGAACGGTCGGGTCAAGTCGGATACGAGGTATGGGACTTCGTCTCAATCTCCTTTCGTTGAGGCATATTTTATTTTATACACAACTTTCTTTTATACAGTGTATAAACCCCTTTGACTTTTACGTTTATTCAAAAGGAATCATTTTTTATACGAAGCGTTTTCTAAACGACAAAAGGGAATGTTTTTGTCGTACGAATGTGGCGACAACGACTTCTCCGCCGTCGTGACCGTTATTTGAGTTCTGGCTTCCTCTACAAGCCATACCTTCTTTTTTTAAAAGAAAAATAAATACCATGTTTTACTTTGGTATTGAAAATGGTTTTCATAATGTTTTTATTATATCAATGTGTTGTATTGATATCTCGTGATTGAAATGTGGAAATTTTATGTTTCCTTTATACATGTTTTATGTGATATGATTATGTTATGGTTCTAGGGTATTATTATGAAGACGGGTGGTTCCGTGATAAACTAAGGGCGGGTGAGCCCGTTATAGCTCTCCAATGCATTGGGTAACGCGAAGGAGTGAAACTTTAAGGTTTCTCCGAAGAGATTGTAGGGAATATACTGTGATGGGTATTCCAAACGTAACCAAGAGGGTTACTCCCTACGTAAGAAAGTTATGAATGCCTCAAGTTACCTTTATGTCTTATGATTTCTATGATTTATTCATGATTTTATGAGGTATGATAAAGTGCCTATGTTTTATGGGTAAAGTATGATTTCATTCTTATGTATATATGAACTCATGTTTCCTTTCGATGTTTTTTTTATATAACCCATACTGAGTTTTTATGCTCATCCCAAGTTTTTGAAATGTTTTTCACGGGTCAAGGGAAAGGTACATGATAAGATGATAGAGTCAAGGATGTGTCAAGAAATAATCCATGTTTTATTTTAAATGTGTTTCCATTGATGGGAATGAATAATACTATCTTTATGTAACCACTTTGTTTATATGTGGAATGTAATGCAAGTTTTATGATCTAATTCTCTAAAACTCTAAACCCAAAAAGATCCTCAATGTGTAATCTTGTAATAACTCAAGATTAAGTAAGGTTTAAGGCTGGGGCCTTATAGTTGGTATCAGAGGTCGGTTTAGACAACTTTAGGAGTTAGAAAATTGTTAAATTATAAGTTAATTTATGATATGATTGAAATGATATAGCATTTACGGATTACTATGTTGCTTCGCCTAAGATATTTATGTGTTCAGAATGGTTTTCCGCAGAGGAAACAAAGCAGCTATGTTGGGATGACATCAGGAGGAAGATAACCTTCCAAATCAACAACCTGAGATGGTCGGAATCGGAACTGAACAGTTTGTTGCAGTGATGGCACAGTTGACTCAGGCTATAAATGGCGGTGGTATCCATGCACGAGATTAGCCAGATCAACCGCAGAGGAACATGTCAGTGGTGGAACATTTCATGAGGCAACATCCACCATCATTCAGAGGATCATCTGACCCTGTGCTAGCTGAAGGGTGGATTAAAGCACTGGAGAAGATATTTGATGTCATGGGGTGTTCAAAACATCAAAAGGTTAGTCTTTCTATTTACCGTTTGGAGGGAGAAGCAGATCAGTGGTGGTCTATGGTTAAAAATATCAGGGACATTGATGAGATTGATGCTCTTGACTGGGATGAATTCAAAGGTATTTTTCTTGAGAAGTATTTTCCTAAGGCTATTAGACTTAGGATGGAAAAGCAATTCTTGGAATTGAGGCAAGAGGAAGACTCAGTGGCTGCCTATGAAGAATGGTTCACTCGTTTGGAAAGGTATGCTCCAGATTTTATCCGGGACCATGATAGTAAAATTAATCGTTTTTACTCAGGATTAAAGCCAAAGTATCGAAGGGCATTGGATTCTCGTGAGTTTAAAATTTATGAAAAGCTTGTTCGATGTGCTGAGAAGGTGGAAATGGAGTTTGTCGATGACCAAGTTTTCTATAACAACCAGTAGAAGAAGAGACCGAGGTGGCAGGAGAAAGGTAAGAATTCTTCAAAAAAGTCTGATGGTAAGAGAACTAAGTTTCCAGTTTGTGATAAATGTGGCAAAAGGCATGCTGGGGAATGTCATCTGAATTCTGGGAAGTGCTACCGATGTGGTAAGATGGGACATAAGGCTCGTGATTGCACTGAAAAGGATCAAGGTGAAGGTAAGAACAAATTTGATTTGCAGTTAGTGAAATGTTTTAAGTGCAATGAGATGGGTCACTATGCAAATGAGTGTCCGACAAAGAGCTTGAGTAATGGGAAGCAGTTAGACTATATGCAGAAAGGGGTGGTGAAATACTTTGCAACAACTTCAGCAGATTTTGGGCCATCGAATGAAGTGGTATCAGCTCCAGGGAGCTCAGTATTTTTCGAAGATTGACTTGAGGTCAGGGTACCATCAGTTGAAAGTAAAAGAAGCAGACGTTCCGAAGACTGTGTTCCGTACTAGATATGGTCATTATGAATTTGTAGTTATGCCTTTTGGGTTAACCAATGCACCTTCTGTATTCATGGACCTTATGAATAAAATTTTCCATGAGTTCTTGGATAAGTTTGTGTTTGTGTTTGGAGGTTTGTGAAGAGGTTATGTGTGCCTTGTGATTCACAGTTGAAGAATGAGTTGTTATGTGAGGCTCATAGTTCCCTGTTTTCAGTTCATCCGGGCAGTACTAGGATGTATAGAGATCTGCGGGAGTATTACTGGTAGGATGGAATGAAAAGAGAAATTGCTGATTTTACTGTGAAGTGTTTGACATGTCAACAGGTTAAAGCAGAGCGGCAGTTACCAAAAGGGATGCTTCAGCCTTTACCAGTGCCAGAGTGGAAATGGGAAAACATATCCATGGACTTTGTTGTTGGATTACTGAAGACATCTCGAGGTAATAATGCAATCTGGGTTATTGTTGATCGCTTGACCAAATCTGCTCATTTCCTTGCTATACGAGATACTTTCTCTATTGATCAACTTTCCCGTTTGTATCTTAAAGAGATAGTCAGGTTACATGGAGTTCCTCTCTCCATTGTATCGGATCGTGATCCCAGGTTTACTTCTAACTTTTGGAAAGGCCTTCAGAAGTCGTTGGGTACTGAATTAAATTTTAGTACAGCTTTTCATCCTCAATCAGATGGGCAGTCAGATCGAACAATTCAGACATTGGAGGATATGCTACGAGCTTGTTCTATGGATTATCTGGGAATTTGGGACCAACATCTTTCTTTGGTTGAGTTTTCATATAATAACAGTTTTCATTCCAGTATACAGATGGCACCATTTCAGGCATTATATGGGAAGCGGTGTCGAACTCCAGCTTTCTGGGATGAAGTGGGTGAAAGAAAGTTGATGGGACCAGAATTGGTAGAAGAGATGGCAGAAAAAGTTTAGCTGATTCAGAAACACATGAGAACAGCTCAGAGCAGGCAGAAGAGTTATGCGGATAACCGGAGGAAGGATCTATCTTTCGAGGTAGGTGATCATGTTTTTCTCAAGGTTTCTCCTTGGAAAAGTGTGATGAGATTTGGTAAGAAAGGAAAGTCGAGTCCAAGGTTCATTGGACCATACGAAATTCTGGAGAGAGTTGGATCAGTTGCATACCGAGTGGCTTTACCTCTGAGTTTATCTCAGGTACACAATGTTTTTCACGTTTCGATGTTGAGAAAGTATATGCCAGATCCATCTCATGTTTTGAGCCCAGAGGTAGTTCAGCTGGAAGAGAACCTATCTTATGAGGAACAACCAGTCCAGATTCTTGACCACAGGGAGAAAGTGTTACGGAATAAGGTGATTCATCGGGTAAAGGTTTTGTGGAAAAACCATGTGATTGAAGAGGCAATGTGGGAATCTGAAAATGCTATGAGGGATAAATACCCCCACTTATTTTGATAAGTGAATAAAATTGCGAGGACGCAATTCCCAAAAGGGGTGAAGGATGTAACATCCCAGGTAAATAAAGAATAAAGAATTTTCATATTTATTAATATTTACGAATTAAATATTAATTTTATTTTAAAGGGGTTGCTATGTTCGATAGCGTACCCGATACGCAACGATGAGTTTCTTTGAAACTTACGTAGCACACTAGTAATAAAATAATATTATTTTAAATTTTATTTAAAAAGTAGCTGTTGTACTGGCGGGAATGGATAGAAATAAATAAAATATGATTATATATGTTTTTAAATGTTTATACATTTACCCAATAAAAGATAAAGGCTTAAAATACGGAAAGAGTTCAATTTTAGGGCATATATACTCTAATTTTCACTAAAGGTTCACTTATCATCTTTTAATGGTGAACCGTCATTAAATATAGTTTTGATCACTCTTATACTTTATTTTGGACCAAATATAACTCTTCTTTAGAATCGGGACATCAAAATTTACTTTGTGTAAATTTTTGGTACCTTTCTGATAAAGTTCATTTTTTTTATGAATAGTGTAAAATGTTGTATTTTAATTCAAAACCTCTTTTTAATATAAATTATTTATATGATTAGATTATTATTTTAATTGTTTTTAAAGTGAAATTAGAAAATATTTTTACCAGTTAATCCAATGGTGGTCATTAGAATCAATTTCACTTTGAAATTGGACTTAAACTGGTGTCAATCTTTTGATACTTATTGTTTCACAAAAACACGCTATTTGTCATGACAGCGGGAATTAATTATTAAATTAATTAATTTGACTTATATATTTTGAATTTTGTAAAATGGACTTCATTTTTGAATTCGGAATATCAAATATAGCTTAGGGTGAATTTTTGGTAATTTTCTGAAAAACATCATGTTTTGATGAATAGTGAAACCACTAAGTGGTAATCAAGCAAACTGATTTTTCAGTTAAATGAAAGTTTACCACTAATGTGTTTTGAATTTTGAAAATCCAACATACATGGTTGTCATTAAGAAGTAAAATGTGGTTCAATGAGATTATAATAATTTTTTGGTGAATAGTAACTTATTAAGTTCTTAATCACGATTAGTGGTAATTAGGGTAGTTTAAGGTATAAATAATACTTTAATAAAATGAAATGACCTATACACATGTCCCAACCTCATTGGTTGTGTCATGGCCGACCATGACATGCCATGGGACAACTTGGGGACCCCATGGATCTACTTTTGTTTGGAAATGACATAAATTACTTTTTATTTAATGTTAAAGTGAAAATGACACAAACAGAATATGTTTTACAAAAAAAAATTTAAGTGGGGTTATACAAGTCCAAAATTTGATTATAAGTCTTCATTGGAAGGCTAAAAAGATTTCCTATATCATAGTATTTTTTTTATAATTTTTAGACATTAAATAAATTTAATTATTTATGACATAATAATGATGCAGTGATGACATCATTATTTGATGATTTAAATAAAATAGAAAGATAATGTAAAATCTATGAACTACACATGTCCAAAACGAATTGGATGAGTGGATTTGGAACCCTTATCACCTTATACACGAATTATATCAATGTGGGATCTTTTAAAACCGAAACACATTTTCAAATAATGTAATATTTCTTTACTTTCCAAAAGTGCCCCTCCTCTCCTCTTATAAAAGGCCCCCACCTCTACCTCATTTCAGACACTCTTCAAGCCTTTGGCTCGGCCAACCCCTGCCCATTTGCTCTCTCCACATAACTCTCCTCATCATAGAGGATTCCCTTTGGGCAGAATCCTTTCAAAGGAAGCCTTTAGGATCAACTCAAAAGGAGTTACACTTTTAAAGGTAATTCATTCTCTCATGTTCATTTGTTTTATTTTGCTTCTCCAGCCCCATAAACTCTTTTTATTTACTTCTTTTGTAACAACACCAGTATCATCAATATACTATGATGTTGTTATAAGATTTATTTGAGCTACCCTCTCACACAACTACATCAAATGGTTAAAGAACATACGGTTTCCGTGGATGGCGAAATTCTGCCTCCCGAAACGATGATTGTTCAACACTCATTTCACACCTTCAAAGGTGGCCATTATGATGTCACTATTTTTATATATGATATATAATATGTTTATGTTTTCCTTAAGCTTCTGTTTTTTTATTTTGGGCATACCTTTATGGTTTCCATTATGGGTAAAACATGATATCTTCATTTTAGGAAGTGCGGACTACCGCCCCCTAAAAGTGATTTGATTCGTTAATACCATATGTGGGATGTGTAAAGGATAAAGTTAATGATATTATATATGTTATTATACTGGAATTATAATATACTCTTATATCATTATGATTCCATTCCAGAAAATATGAAATAGAAATGGAAGTAGCGTTCATGCGTACGTACGGCTTACCGTCTCCAGGAACGGTGCATTTCATTTCTTACCTCTAAATGTGATGTAATATTATAAATGCATGTATGTAATGGATATATATGACATATATGATATCTACATAATGAATAACATTCTGGATATAATGAACCTTTGACCAAATTAACAACATGTAAGTGTAAGAAGTCTATTTTTGACTTAAGAACCAAATACCGACAAAATGAACATTATTAACTTAACTGATTACATGATGTTCATAAAATGGTATAAAAGGAATAATGAACCTGAAAAAAGATTCGTAAGCAAGTAGAGATTAACTCAAGTTTATTATTCAGGAGATTAAAGAACGGTCGGGTCAAGTCGGATACGAGGTATGGGACTTCGTCTCAATCTCTTTTCGTTGAGGCATATTTTATTTTATACAAAACTTTCTTTTATACGGTGTATAAACCCCTTTGACTTTTACGTTTATTCAAAAGGAATCTTTTTTTATACGAAGCGTTTACTAAACGACAAAAGGGAATGTTTTTGTCGTACGTATGCGGCGACAACGACTTCTCCGCCGTCGTGACCGTTATTTGAGTTTCGGCTTCCTCTACAAGCCATACCTTCTTTTTTTAAAAGAAAAATAAATACCATGTTTTACTTTGGTATTGAAAATGGTTTTCATAATGTTTTTATTATATCAATGTGTTGTATTGATATCTCGTGATTGAAATGTGGAAATTTTATGTTTCCTTTATACATGTTTTATGTGATATGATTATGTTATGGTTCTTGGGCATTATTATGAAGACGGGTGGTTCCGTGATAAACTAAGGGCGGGTGAGCCCGTTATAGCTCTCCAATGCATTGGGTAACGCGAAGGAGTGAAACGTTAAGGTTTCTCCGAAGAGATTTTAGGGAATATACTGTGATGGGTATTCCAAACGTAACCAAGAGGGTTACTCCCTACGTAAGAATGTTATGAATGCCTCAAGTTACCTTTATGTCTTATGATTTCTATGATTTATTCATGATTTTATGAGGTATGTTAAAGTGCCTATGTTTTATGGGTAAATTATGATTTCATTCTTATGTATATATGAACTCATGTTTCCTTTCCATGTTTTTTTTATATAACCCATACTGAGTTTTTATGCTTATCCCAAGTTTTTGAAATGTTTTTCACAGGTCAAGGGAAAGGTACATGATAAGATGATAGAGTCAAGGATGTGTCAAGAAATAATCCATGTTTTATTTTAAATGTGTTTCCATTGATGGGAATGAAGAATACTATCTTTATGTAACCACTTTGTTTATATGTGGAATGTAATGCAAGTTTTATGATCTAATTCTCTAAAACTCTAAACCCGAAAAGATCCTCAATGTGTAATCTTGTAATAACTCAAGATTAAGTAAGGTTTAAGGCTGGGACCTTATAGAAGGTCCTGAGAAAATGAATGGAAACTTGGGTGACCTTGTTCAATGGAGGCCCAAATAGTATGTTAAATATAAATCTCAAAGGCTAGGATAACCATTTTTCTAGTTCAATCAATAAAATGAAATATAACAAAAAATAGTGTGTAGGTATATTAAAGAAATAATAATGAATTTAATAAATAATAATAAACCATTCCAAATTCGGAAGGGACAGCTGACAGTGACACCTTCTTTGGATCATAGTCAGAATTAGAGACTGATCTTGTACTATATATATAATAATGTATAGATAATGTTTTATCTAATTATATAATTTTCCTTATTTAATGAATTCATCACTACAAGGTTCCCATGGATACTTTTACCACAAAACATACTTAATCTCATACTGGAGCATGATTCCTTCCCTAGGTAATATGATATCAAAATACATGATTGGGGTCATATAATACACATAGATATTGAAGGGGAAATCAAACCTCAATACCTTATTCATCTCAGGAAAGAGTTAGATGTATGTATAGATGATATTATATCATAATTATTTCGTGGGATAATGTTAGAGTATGATGTATTAAATTGTGATATCATATATCACTACCTATTTTGAATAATGCTAGAGATAGAAATTTTCTCTAGTGATGCCCTCTCTCAGTGTACGCCTATTTTTATTCTTTAAATATAAATAGTAAATCCAATTTTACCATTATCACAAACGTATGTTATATTACCATGCTATCACGCTTACTCTTCAATATAATGGAGATTTTCCCATTATCATTACTCATAATCATAATGACCATGTTTCCATTTATACTTCTTAGTAGAATGAACATGTTTTCTTTCTATTTACCTATAATTATAATGAACTTGTTACAATTTATACTTCTAAAATGAATGGCCATGTTATGTATCTTTCGCATATAATTTATTCACAATTAATTATTCCCCATCAATCTCATTATTAATTCAACATTTATTAAAACACCACAAATCCAACAAATAACTCAATAATTAACTAAGTACATATTTTGCGTTAATTTATTCATAATCTAATAAATTAACAACTAAATTCACATCTCGTATTATATTTTACATAATTTATTACTTAATTATAAATCTCAACTCTCTATAATGAATCCCATAATTATTTATCTTGATCATACAATCAAAGGAACAAAATTAATTCAAAAAAAATATCTCATCTTAGCTAATTAATTATCTCAAAATAAATCCACTGATTATTTATCTATATTACAATCTCAATGCACATAATTAATTAATATATAATACCTCACCTCATCAAACTGAATAACTCCAAATTAATAATTATCCGAAGTGTGTCGACATGTAATGGAATAAATACCTCTCCAATCTATGAAATCTATATTACCGTAATATATATAGCTTCCTCTTAACAAGAACTAATAGGAAAACACAAACAATAAAGCTAAAAAAATAAATAATTCTAATCACTCTATTTCGGGACTATAGGTGGAACACTACTATTGGAGGGGTCTTAAAACAAAAATATGATTTTATAATCTATCAAACCATTTAACCCAACTATCAAAAAATTCTGTAAAATGCAGTCAACTTTATCAACAATGATAAACAAACAACTACTACGTTTGATCAATTATGAAATTTTGAGAAACCTATATCAAGGAATAACCAAGGAAATGACTTCTAACTAAAAATATTTTTTTCTTACATGCACGTACATCAAAAGAAGTGTGGATGCACATGGGATTGATCACAAAATCTTATAACATTAATTGGTAAAAAAAATTCTGCGAGGACTAACTAACATCCAATTAATTTACCATAACTAAAAGTATCCATAATCACATAATTTAAGAGGTGAAAACCTGATTAGTTGTTATATATCCTTACCCAAATATGTCAGTGGTGAACCAAATTGTGAATAACCTCATCGCCTTCCACAGCGGTGATCATAATACATGCCAAATGGTCTCCAAACATCTACTTCATACCCTATCGAATGATGAACATAAAAATAGGATTATGCCTTTAACTAGGGGTTTAGCTGAATTAAAACATGAATTTTAAAGAGAGTCAAGTCACAAAATATATTATTGAGAAATGGTATATGAACCATAACATGATAAATCATTAGATCAACATGATGAAGTCCAGAGAAGTTTCAATGGTCGATCGAGATCTGAAGTAGGGGTCGTGCCCCACCGAGTGGTGCACATCTACTATAATATGTGGCCATGAAAGTAGTCATAGGCGAGGGGAGGTTTCTCTTTAGGAGGAGTTCTCACACCATAGGGATCCAAGGATTTTTAGGGGGAGATCTTGCCACCAAGGGAAGGGGCTGCATCACATGGTGCTTCACCAGGACGCACCTCACGTATGGGACATGAGGGGTGTGCTTCTCCGTTCTCTTCTCCCTCAAAATCAAATTTAAATCCCTAAAAACTAAAAGGATTAATATATTAATAAAAATAATAATCAAAATAATATAATTATCATCATCATTTAATAAAATGTTTCACTGAGATACCAAAATATCCCTATTTACTCATCAATTAATAAAATTCCCTAAAATTGAATTCAATGTAAAAAACCACTAATTCATCATAATTTAATTAAGATATTTCAAAATCAATTTAAATAAATAAGTCTACCATTTATCATTAATTAATTAAAATAATATTAACTAAAAATTTAATTATAAAACCCATATATCACAATATTTAATTAAATCCAATTTTATCTTGGAATTTAATTAAATAATTTAACTTGAATATCAAAACTGGATAAATCACGTATTATGACTAACCGCTCACAACGTGTGCCAATGTCACTTCTAGGTATGGGGATCCAGAAACCCATTGGTCCGCCCAAGAAACTGTTTGAGCTTTCACAAAAGCATGATATCAACCCCATACGGGGTCCCAAATAAAAAAACATAAAAAATTTATTATTTTTTAAACCAACCCATTTAGTAAATGAAAAGATTCAAAATCCTTTTTATTTTTTTCTTATTAAAAACAAGGAACTCAACAATTTACACACCAAAAAAACTTCATTTCCTAATGAATCCATCAAGAACTACTACTACACCACCAAATCCACCAATGTCATGAAGCCTCATTTTAATGATGTTTGTGTGTTCCGAATCTCCCAATACATCTATAACAATTTCACAAGACTAATAGAATAAGTATTTAATACAAAATACAATTCCTTAAATACAACCCAAACATAAAAATAGTGTATAATTGATCCCACAAAACTAGAGACTAGATCTTTTGATCATCTCGTAAACCACCCATAAATTGGTTCATTCCACCAATGGTCTTAGAATTTAATGTTCAAACTCCCACACCACAACAATTTCCTTGATTTTCATCGATGAACCATAAACTCAAACTGGTCCTTAAGCTACTAGCGTGCCTTTAAAATTATTTCGTCACCCACCACATGTATTCTTTAGTCCTTACTCAACATTTTATTACATTCCTAAGTGAATCCATAACATGGTTACTTTAAAACAACCATTCCCTAGAATGAACAATGGAATAACTACACGAACCACATATCCCAAATACCCCTTAGTGATCAACCATGTATCCAACAAAAATTATTTTAAAACATTAGTGCAACATAAGACGACATTATCATAGTGTCTCAAGGAGGAGGTCAAGATATGGGACTTGCACGTCTCATTCAAAAGAGAACACTAATAGTAAACCCATGTCACCATAAATATTAGTTTAACTATTTTTGGTCAACACCTAGTGAAATTATAGGATTCCCCTATGGATTCACCATCAACCAAACATAGAATCCCATATCTCCAAAGGCATAGGTGATCATTCAAATATTACCACTAAAAATCTTCCATAAACTAACAATGTTTCCAGTGGGTTCTACATACCTCCATCATTATTGAATTAATTCATTCATTAAAGGGAATATACATATTACAGAACTTATGGGAGACTACCCACCATAGGAGTGTCAATATTGTCGAATTAATAGACTAGTATATAAGAAGATCACTAGTTCTGGAACACCTTAAAGGATCTCGTGACATTCCACAAACTATGATTACCATGTAAACACATCTGGAATGAAATAAAAAAATAAAATTGACCAGTGTGTCAAAACACCCATGTCCAAATATGTCCTCCCATGTTGTTTGATAAAATCCCCCTAACACACCAATCACTCTACTCTAGAAATAATCCAATCATGTCATTAACATCACAAGATACCATGACCACACTAAACTCAACTGCTTTGTTACATCAGTAGACACTCAATAGTACAATGTATGTCGTCACATACTATACTGAGTTCACAAAAATCAACAATGCATCATATCAAACAACATTAGCTTAAATAAATAAAAAATCATTCATATAAAATTCTGGACCAAGTATTCCATTATGATTATTCCCATAAAATGAGTCACAGTCATAACAACCACTCTTCTGAATAAGGGTGTATTTTAAAACACAAAACTCTTACAAGAGACTATGTAACCCAAATGATAGAAATGTCAAAAGAACCTAGTGTAAACAATGAAACTCAACCACTAATGGTGCTACCTACAATGTTCTTGTCCATTATGAAGCCTATGAATCAAACCTATCATATTGAAATGAAAAATATATTTTACAACTCTCAAAAGCACCTTTTAATTTTAGTCATTTCATTAATTCATTTCAACCTCAAATTTTTTAATTTTTATAAACATACCCACATGTACTATTTCACAACAAGGTACTTGGTTTTCAACAACTCCCCACAATAAAATAAGAATTCAATATAAAATCACCTTTAACATTTAACATTTTGTGTTGATTCATTGTGAATAAAAAACATAGAATCTAAATTCCTTTTAATCAGATGGAGACCTCTAAGGGTCCAATTTATTTATATCTAGGATCAGAAAAATAAAAACCCCAAGAGTGATATGAGTGGTCAACTACACATCCATAAATCTCTCATTCCGTTTATAGGAATAATTTATCTACAATTGAATAATATCAATTTAGTTTTTACATTCTAACTTTAGAAGCCTCATTTTCTATGGTTTGAATACCAATGTTCCCCTTTTTCTAATAATAAGGATCATATACACCTTACAACATAAAATGGACCCCTTCATAAATGAAATCAATCATTTTCCTCACATACATTTATTTACACATCAAAAAACCACTATCAAGCTATCATATGCAGTAATACATAAACATTATATAACACAAATGAATGGAATAATAGAAAAAATATAATAACGTAGGTAACATGGAATATAAACTCCCATGCATGTTAAGTATATCATTGAAAAATGGTATCTAAAGAGGCATGCTAAAGAAGAATAAAATATGACATTCCACCTATGGCACACAATCAAAATTGGCAGGCATCATCTTAATTATAATTCTCAGAATGTTCAATAGATGGAATGTGAATATATGAGTGCCTATATGAAGCATTAAATGTAACTTCCTTTCCATATTTGGCCAAGGAACATTCACAAATATTCAGAATCAATATGCATCATCTAATACACCGGCCCCTCAAGGTGAAATCACATCAACTGAAAATAAAACTACATAAACATCAATTCCCAACCCTAGCTACTATGTTATTTCCCATACATGGGGTGATTAGTCCCAGACACAACTATTAACTGAGTGCCTTCAATTTTCTAGTCTTTTATCCACAAAACTAAATATAAATATAAGGGAAAATGAAAGAAAACTAAATATATGATACCACATTGTAGCATCCTAACTTGTCTTACCATCTAACATGTACCCAGACCGGTTGATACGTAACCTCAAGCATGATTCCTTATACACTAGATGCTACCAAATAGCAGCAGATGTGTGAGGATAGTCAGGGGATACACTATACCCACTTATTAGTGTTTTCATAGATGTATAATAATTGATAAATAGACAAAAAAAATGGAAGCGGATTTCAATATAAAAAATTAATGAAAATGTATTGTTCCCATTTATACAATGTATCCATGTCACATGTATACATATTTGAAACTAGTAAAGAATCAAGTTTTAGATCTCTATAATGAAATAAATTAACATCTCAAAGCACTAAGAGAAATCTCCATGATCATCTCAGGATTACCCCCAGTCCATTTCTCCAAACATCCAGCTACAACAAACAAAAACAACAAGTTATATGATCCCATGTTCATGAAAGATTACATCGATAGCCCTGTGGAATGTCAGCCCGAAAAGGGAATGAGATATAAATCTCAGTTGGCCAGTACAACTAGTTTTATAGCCTAATCTAGAAAATTCAATATACCAAAAAAGTGTGAATGTATATCAAATAAATAAATATATTGAATAAATAACTATGAAATTGTCTAGGCTCTAAAGGGATACCTGATGATGATGCATGCTTCGTCTCATAGCTGGAATAAGATTCTGAACAACTACTATATATATAAACAATTTATAATGATCAGTTTAACAAATTTTTTAATGTTCATTATTTTGTAATTTCATAACCCTAGAGTTACTGTGGATAATCATACATCAATATTTAATTTTTCCTCATACTAGTAACCAAATCGTTTCCAATGTAATATGATATCTAAATACCTTCTTAAAATCATGCATGTGTTTGAAATATTGAAGGTGATATCATACCTCAATACCTATAATGTCTCATGCCTATGTCCGATGTAGGTAAATATGATATTAAATGTTAATTCCATCATCTTCTCATATTAGAGTTTTAAGTGATCAAAGGTTATATCATATCCCAATACATGTGTCTACTAATGCCAGAGATAGAAATATTCTCATGTAAAGCCCTTTATCAAAGTACCTTTATTTTCATTCTTTAAATTCACACATTCAATTCCATGTTACCATTATCCCAAAAATTATTATGATGAACAATTTACCATGATTACTCCTCACTAGATTAACCATGATCCCATTCTATTACATTGAATGTTAATGACCATGTTATAATTTAAACTTATTAAAATAATTCCCATGAACCCATTCTCATTACTCATACAAATAATGACCTAGTTACTATGTATATTTCTTAATTTAATTTTCATGTTCCCATTATTTAACATGCAATAAACTATTTGTCATCAATATGATTACTAATTCAACAATTAGTTAATCACATCAAGTCCATTAGTTATTTACACAATTAACTAAGTTCACAGATACCCTGAACTAATTCATCATTTAATTAATCGACATCCCAATTCACATCCCATTATTATTTTTCTATAATTTATTATCTCATTCAAAATCTAATCTATCAATAATATATCCAACAATTAATTGTCTAGATCATGTTATCAAATAAACATAATTTATTAAAACATAATTATATCAACATATCCAATACATTATCACATAATAAATCACCTGATAAATAATCAATAATTATTCAAAATGAACAAAATTAATTCAAAAATAATTTTCCCATCTCATCCCACTCAATAACATATAATTACCAATTAACCAAAGTGTGTTAACATTTGAAAAAGATAATACATATCATAATTAAGGAAACCAATTTACCATAACATAAATAACTTCTTATAATTAGTAATGCTTAGGAAAACCCTTATTACCAAGCTAAGCAAACATACCGGTCAAATCAGAATGTTTTTATCTTGAAGACAGTGAAAGTCCATTGGAGGGGATTTACTAGGAAACCATGATTTTGTAACCTATGAATAATTTAATGTAACTATCAATTATTTCTAGAAATTTATTTCAAATTTATCAACAATGATTAAGGAATAACTACTACATTTTATAAATTATGAAATGATGAATACTATACATCAAGGAATGGGAAAAGAAAATTCATTCAAACTCAATCCACTATATTTTTAGGTACACCAACTAAAAAAAGTGTACAAAAACATGTAATTGATTGCAACCCCAAATAAAAACAATCATCAACCAAAATTAGTGAGGTGATGACCAACACATACCTAATTAATTAAAAAAACCTCAAACATCCATATCCACCTAATTTAAGTGGTGTGATACCAAAAAACATGTATTTTTTCAAAACCAAAAATGGTGGAGGTAAATCAAATAATGTCTAAATGAATTACCTTCAGTAGTCATCATCTTAATATGGGATAGCGGGTGTCGAGACATCTATTCCATTCCATATCAATAGAATAACATCAAATATTAGATTACCACATTATCTAAGGATTTGGAAAAATTCAAACTAGGTAATTAATGATAGTCATATCGCCAAAGCGATAGAGGATAAAGGGTAAAGGACTTAATCTTGACAAATCATTAGACCGACACAACAAAATTTGTATTGAACATGAAGGATGATGGTGATTTGGAGGAGGGGTCATGAGCGTCTATATGGTGCACTCCTACTATAAAATGTGGACATTAATGTAGTAATGGATGATAGGAGGTCTCTCCATGTGAGGAGATCTGACACTATAGGGTTCTAGGGAGAGTAGGGGGAGATCGTGCCATAATGGGAGGTGGTTCGGTGACATGGTGCTTCACTAGGTCGTGCATCATTTTTTTGGGGAGGAGGTTTGCCCCTATCCTTCTCTACTCTCTCACAAAAAAAATTAAAAACCAAAATAACTAAAAAGATTAATATAATAATAATAATAATAACCAAAATATTATTATTATTATCATTTAATAAAAAAATCTTTTAAAAAACAAAAAATCCCCATTTACACCTCATTTAATTAAATTATTTTATACTAAATTTAATTAAATTAATTCTAAAAGTCAACATCACATAATTAAATACTATCATCCTAAATTTAATAAATAAATACAATTTTGTGAATAAATTAATTAAATTACAATTAACCTTGACATTAATTAAATAAAACCCCCATTTCAATAAATTAAATTAAATATTTTTTAACAATAACTTAATTAAATACTTTTAACATGACACTCAAGATTAGGTAAACTTCATGGTTTAACACACACATTTTGATTCAACGTGTGCATACCATTCATTCGGTACTGGTAACATGGTTTACCACGCATGACAGACCTGCATGGTTTGACTAACAGTGTACACCCCATTCGAACATCAGTGCTTGGTTCGGTGATCTTGGTACCCATTGAGCCCTCTGAAAAACTACCAGAGGCTTTACCAAGGCCCGATATCAACTCCTTAGATGGTTTAATGTCTTGGTACATCAATCCAACAATTAGTTTTAAAACCCAGCCATCTAGTAAATAATAAAGTTTAAAAACAAATTCTTTTTAGACCTGTTAAAAAACAAAAAACTCTATATGTTCATACTCATTATATCTCATAGGTGTCGCATTTATAGATTATATGACAGGTGTGCGTATATATCACTCCAACACAGTGGATATCGATTTTTTTAAAAAAAATTATATTTATAATAGGTTATATGGTTATTAAAATAGTATATGTTTCTTGTAAGGGTAATATTAGGTGTAAATCATTACAATATCCCAAGTTACCAACATTAAATTTCATTTAATACTAATTAGTTTTCTTGAAAATAGTTAGATTTCAAGTGGTATGATATTTACTTTCTTAGAAAAATTTATTTATTTTTAGATGAAATGGAATATTTGATATAGAATGATTTGAATGTGATTTCATTTTTTAATAGTAAAAATGTTTTTATTATTTAATGCCCCTTATTTAGCTTCATTTCCTCATCTATTGATTAAAAATGTATTTCAGAGGGTTTAAGTAATATTAATGTTAAGGATGAGCCTAATTAGAAATTTTTTAATATTTTTCATTAAAATAAATCATGATTCTTTTTAGTATTTTTTCATAGTGAAAATTTGATATCTAGTAGAGTTTATAATTTTAATACATGTGGGTTTTTAATGTATATTTCCAAATTTTAAAAAACTATAAACCTAGAAATATCATCAAATTTCTTTTTATCCTATAAAATATTTAAAATATTGAGGTGGGCAATTTTTTCAGGAGAATGTTCTCTGTCACACTATATCATTCTTTGGAGATAGTTTTCTCTTTTTTATCCTTTTTTCACTACTAAAATGTGATTGTTCATATTTTGGGAGAAGTTAACATCACCATTTTTCTATAGTGAAGACAACATTCACGAGCGTTCAAGAGTCACAACATCGGGCATATATGAGAAACTAAATATTACTAAATAATTTAAAATTCATAACCTACTCATCAAATTTGAGTAAATGAAAAGTATTAATCTTATTATGAGTTATAAAATTGACATACCCCTTTATAATGTTTTAAATATTGTTTTTTAAATTGTGACCATATTATTTTCTTATTTTCAAATATTTCATATAATAGGAGTTCTTAAAAAATGATTTCAAATGTTTATTATTAAAATTAAGTTGTAGATATAAAAAAATATAAAAATCATAATGAATTAAATTTTAAAATTCAACATTTAAAAATTATAAATAGTGATATTTTTGAAAATTTTGTAATAAATATTCATTTTCAATAAATGTTGAAAAATAATTATTTTTACTGAAAACTACATTTTATATTAAATTGATGGAAATGAATATTTTTATCCAAATTATTAAATATAAAATGATTCTATGAGTTTATAATGTATCAACTATTTAATTCTGAAAATTATTATTTATTAGTAAAGCCACATTACTCTCCAAAAAAATAATTTTTCTTAAAAAAATGAATTTTATTTATTAATATGTTTTATTATTATAATTAATTTCATCAAAGGTTAGAAAATTAATTTTAATTTATATTATATTTTTCGATATTTTAATGTCAAAAATATCATTAGATGAATATTTTGTACTTTTTAAAAAAATTTGAATTTTCACTTAATAATGAAAAATATTGATTTTTGTTGATAATTGTATATTCAATTAATGTACTCAAGTGGTAAAAATATGGTTTTTATTATTTATAAATACCTAATGTTCCTTTTAATTTAATTTAATCTATTTATTATTTTTAAATTAAACTTTATACATGATATTACTGTAAAATTATATTATATTTAAAAAGGAAATTGTTTTGAAAATAGTTTTAAGTGATATTATAAATATCATAATTTATAATTTTAAAAAATGTATTTCATATTTTGAAATAATATTCCCATATTTTTAAATATTTCCATTTTATTTTCTCGTAGTAGGAATTGTAACACAAGTAATAACCATATAAAAACATAAATTTCAAAATTTTTGCTGAATATAAAATGATAAGAACTATTAATTTTCCATAAAACCAACCAAAATATTACCAGAATCATTTATCTATACCAAAATACAGTAATGATATAATTTATGACATTTGGGGTCCACATTGAAAAAACTACGTCATTTATATTACCTTATAGAATGAAATTTCAATCATTTCTAACTGTAGTTTGATATTAGTTTAATATCTTTAATACGATGTTATCTAGATGATATGTCTTACTATAAATATTTTTTTGTAAATATAAATATTAATATTTTTCATTTTAATTTATTTTTATTATTTTGTAAATTAATAATAACCATAAATGATTATACAATGAGGGCATTGTAATTTATTAATTAATCGAAAAATAAAATTCATGATTCTAAAATTATAAAATAAAATATATTAGCAAATAAATTAAAAAATAAATGAATTTAATATAAATCCATGAATTTTTATGTATTTTATAAAAAAAATTCTTAGAATTATATGTTTTATATTAATCATATTAGTGGAAATTTTTTAAATGTTGTAAAAATTGATATTATTGATATTTTGAAGTAAACATTATTTTATTAAATGATACAATGATCTATAAGACCCATAATTATTCCACGTAATCAATATAATATTTTAAATATCATCAATATTAAATTTATGGTTATTTTATAATTTTATTGTAACTATATTGACCGTTAAAAAGATTAACTATATATTGTCAGAGAATGTGTTAAATGTGTAAAAGAAGTTTTAAAATAAAATGATTCGTATACATATAAATTCATAACATATCTAATAATTAATTAATGATGTAAGTTTGACACATAATCATTAAATATTTAAAATAAATCACTTTTTATCCGCATTCACTATAAATGTAATTTATTTGGATTTAATATTTTTATAAATACCAAAATTTCCACTCCCAAGTCGTATAAAAGTTCACCACTTATCAAAATCATTCAAAATATAAAACCCATTTGGACCTTCCAATACAATCACAAATTCCCTTCTCGAATCTCTATCCACATTTATGTTGAATTTTTTAGGCACTACCATAACCATTGTGTTCATAGGTTGTTAGAAAATGCCTTTTATCCAAAAAAAGTTATAACTATAATCATGTGGTTCAGTTTTTATATTTTTTGGAAATCATTCAAAACATCATCAACAATGATAATATAATCACTCCAGTTTAGTCCACATATTGGTATTTTTATTTTTTTGATTCATTACCTAAATCAATCTCAAATCCCAAGAAAGGGGAAAGAATTCATCATTCCTGTGTACAATGATCTATTGGCACAAAAACTGATAAAATTCATTTTCCATCACTGTATATCAAATATGGACTATAATGAGGTAATAATTATATATATATATATATATACATATATTAAATTAATGTAATATTTAAAAAATCAATTTCATAATATGTCAATGACCTTTATAAATTTCATTTTACTAAAAAAATTATAACGACATTCGTGTGTATTTTTCGTCTACCGCCTCCATGATGTGATGTTATTTGTTTTCCATCACACTATCAAATTGATTATATATATAATGGTATTTAAATAGTTAATATGATAAATATTATATTATAATGATTATGTAAAAATTTATGTATACCTTCTTTCCATATTTATCTTTGTAAAATGGAAACCAAACTCATGCATACATGTGACTTATCGTGTACATGATTGCAACATAGTTTTTTTAATTATCAAAGATAATGGTTGAAATTAATCATTACATGATATATAAAATTGATTAATATTTCATCATTATTACCCTATATTTTATTGAATAATGAATTCATTGACTATAGTTATCATTCTATTTTTTTTATTTATGAATACAATATCATAAAAATGCCCAATGTGAACATAAATAAATAATAAAATGTATATAAATTAATTTGATTGATGTAAAAAAATATTAACTATAAAAATGTTTTTTAACAATGGATATATGTTTTTTAATATTATTATTATACATTATAGATTATGTACGTGATGAGTTGGACATGTGTTGTGGGAAACTTTTTTGAAAACATATTTTAAAGTTCCCATTTTTGCCTATTTTAAAAAACTATAAATGGATTTATTTAACATATAATGATCTTATTTTTACTTCGTCGTGACAACTAAATTATTTTATGTTCCAATTATATGTTTCCATTATAATTTCAAATGAAAATGATTTCATTATTATTTTTGATGTTTATTGATATTAATAGTGATTTTTTAGAAAAAGTGTATTTTTGATAACCAAAAGTATTTATTATAAGTATTGAATATATTATACAATGGATTTATTCATGATATAATCCATAGAAAATGTTTTATCATTACATTTTTACAATTATCTCTCAATAGTAATCCCTTTATTGATTTAGGTGTACTTAGGCAATGCACTGGAGTATTGGGGAATGATTTTGTTGTTTGATGAATTATATAGGAATTTGGATGTATGTTAATTCCAATTTTTATGGGATATTATAATGGGAATGTATGGGTTCTATTTTGATGATGTTTCGAGGAACATATATTAATTTTCTATGATAGATTATTTGTTTTTTGGAAAATAAATGATTTCAAAATGAATGCTAAATATCATATGTTTAAAAAGAGTATTAAACCGTTTTAGGTAAAAGGCAGTGTTGATTAGAAATGGTTTTATGAGTTTTCATTTCTTTCTGTGAACTACAAGTTTTATTCTTTTACATCTCTTAATGTTCGAAATTCCCCGAACCAATGCTTTTAGAACATAACATCTAATTTATGTGAATTTTTATTAATAAAATAATATAATCCAAAAAATTACACAACAATTATTACATGTTGGGATCTTTAACACACTAGGTTTTTGATATATAGATACAACACTTACACCATAAAAAACTATACATACAAAATAAATTAAACAAAAATACATCGTATGAGATGATTATATACAGGAAATGAAAACCTTCGTAAAACTCTACTAAACCCATGAAAAATAAATTCAAACTATGATTGTTTATTAATTATCCAATTATGGGGTTTCTTACAATAACTTTGAATTTAAATTTTTAAGATAACTTTATAAAATATTATAATTCATTGAAAATAATTATACATTGAAACGGGTTTAAAATGAATTTATAATTTTTTTAATTTTTAAGTTGTCTTTTAAAAACAAAACCCATGAAGACACTTGAAACATAGAAGGTTATCTGGAACTACCCATTTTATCGCGAGATGAGTTCAGTCGCCACTGTCTATCATGTTTACCATATATATATATATATATATATATATTCTATAGAGTTCTTGTTTTAAAAACAAATCCAAATAATAAAAACACAAACTCTATTAATTGTATATAAATTTATTAATATAAAAAATCTTGTAAAATCACTTATTGGTATTTTAATAATCATATACATTGATAATTCCACTATGTATATTTATATAGAAAATTAACATCCACGTACATAAAATATAATTCATAATCTCCAAAAAAATAATATTTTTATTGTAGTTCTGATAATTGAAAATATTTATTCAAATTCACATGAAAACATGGAAATGAATATATTTTTAGTTGTATTCAATTTTATCAACAATCAATGATGTATCACCATATTTAAGAATTTTTAATGATATATATATGACATGATTCCATTTCATAATATTTATGAATTCATAGCCATTTGGATTTAAAAAAAATTCTTTCATGTATTTACCTACATAAATAATCAAAATCAAATAGTTATACAATTTGAAAATAATAATTATATTAATATGAATGAAATAATATTAAACATGGAATAATTTATTAATGTATAATCTTGAAATTTTTTAATTAGTGTACACATATACATAAACACACACACACACATATATGTGTGTGTGTGTGTGTGTTGATGTACATAATCATAAAATTTAAATTAGGATTCAAGTGATCTCGAATATTGAATGATTCATATAAATATATACCCGCATATATGTATATATGAGTTGGTATATTATATAAGAATATATATTTCACCCATAAAAATAAATCTTCCATGAATTGGGAATTATGAAATATGGGGTATGAAGAATAATACATAAACCTATATATATTCAGAATTAACTAAAAATTTTCATATATATATATATATACATAAACCATTAATTGAAATTATAACATGCAGATATCTTATTCATAATATATGGGATTTGAAAATAAATATATACAATAGTTTCATAAATAAATTCACTTTTAAAATACATCTTGAACATAAAAAAATAAAATAAAATTATTTTCTTCAATGAAAATAAATAATTAGAAAAAAGGGGAACCCTTGTATAATTTAGTAAAAAAAGAAAAGAAATTGAATAATGAATTTAATTATATCATTTAATGATTGTAGAAGAAAAATGAAAATGGATTTCTCACTCATCCTCATCACAGACCCTCAATTGTTCTCACACATATTGACAATGTTTTTGAATTTTTCGTCTGCTCATCCATGTATGGATTTTTTTGACAGATCATTCTCTATGAATTTATAAATGATTATAAACAAATCATGAAATCCATATCGGTAGAGTAGGCCATAGGAAATGTTAAAATATCAAAATAATTGTGTAAAATAATATTTCTTTTCATAATGGGATGATCAATTTTGATAGATGAATAAACCATTGAACACAATGATAAAAAATATACAAAATGACCAATTGAATATGTATATAAATTATGGTGTCAAATTGAGAAATTCAAACCAGAAATATGACTTTACAAGAAGTGATTGTAATAATAATGTCTTTAAAAACAACACATGATGAAGAAAAAAATATAAAAGAGTCCAAAAAAATATTAAAACTCAAGAAATAAAACCATTATCCTAACTCAAAACAGATAAGGAAAATCCAATCATAGAACAAGTGGATTCTAGGTAAAAATCCCCACACTACTCTGATAACCTTTTTCAACACTCATTCTGCTGGATGGTCAGCATAAACCATCTCACAAATTCTCCATCCACGTATAGACCTCCACTCAATCTCCATCTACTGGAATCCTATTGTTGCGGCCAAACCCCATCGCTCTAATTTGTTTGTCTTCATTTGGTTGTGAAGCCCTCGACCAAACAAAAACCGCTTTCTCCCAAATTGAACATCTACCCCCACCCCTCAAACCATGATTACTCATTAATTTTTTTAATTTAATAATTTATTATAAAAGTGAATATATATTTGGGTTTAAAACAAAAACATAATAAATGAATTAATATTATTAATTGGATATTGCATAACAATTTTAAATAATTATATTAAAAATATATATTATATAATAAAAAAAATTTATTTGAATTTTTTTCCTTTAATGAAAATTTATGTTTTTATGTTTTCTTTTAGGTAATTATAGTTATAAATATAAATATTTATAAGATGTAAATATTTTTTAAAAATGTTCAATTAAAATTATTATAATTAATATTTAATACAAATAATATTCTACCATAAAAAATAATTTTAGTTTTAGTGGAATATTATTATATTTGTAATGTTTAAAAAATAATTTTATTATTCATTAAAATAACCATTTAATTTGATGTAGAAATCAATAATAAAATAAATCTATTTCTGATCAAATATTGTTTATATAAATCTATGTTTATTAAATCAATATAGTTTAAAATATTAATTTTTTTTCAAATACTATTTCTTTCAATATTAAAAATAATACATCATATGTATGAAAACCACAAATATAATGAATGATGATATAATTTAAAGTAATATTATATAATTTTATATACTTTTTATAATTTAAATTTCTTCTATTTTAACTAATTTAAAAAAATTATTACAAAATATTCTGAAATATCACACTGATATTTTTAGGTTAATCACAAATTTTAATATGTTTTCAATGATCTTAATGAAGACCCTTGTAACACCCGGAGATTTTATGAAAAATATTATTTTTAATATTATTGATGTCTTGTGTTGTACGCTACAACAAAGGAGTCTTTCACAACATGCAACCCTAACTTGGCTGCATTACACATAATCGCGACCTTCCTCGATAGTGTGTCTTGTACGCAATACTGAGTTTCACTAAACAACGATATGCTATTAAAATATTATTAAAACTAGCCGTTATGAATAGTAATAACAACTTTTTAAAATTTTGAAAATTTCATCTTTCAAAATGGACTTCATTTTTGGATTCAAAATATCGAAATTAGGCTAGGGTGAAATTTTGGTATTTTTCTGAAAACTTTCAATTTTTTATGAATAGTGAAAACACTGGGTTACTATTTAGAAACTGACTTTTTATTTAAATAATTATTTATTTGATTTAAATTTATTATAGGTCAATATTGACACATAATACCAATATAATTTCAATGAAATTCATTGGAGTCATTTTATAATAATTTTAGATATATAAAAATTTTATTGAACTTTTGACCGTCTTTTACGAACCTCCTAGGAGAATTTGCAAATTTACAGAAAACATAATTTTACCGCTTTTGTGAATGGAATTTCAAAAATTCGAGATACACGGTTGATGTTAGTAAGTAAAATGTGGTTCAATGAGATGAAAATAATTTTTGGTGAATAGTAACTTTTTACTTTTATTTACCACAGTTAAAATTAAATTGGGTAATTAAGGGTAAAAATGATATTATTATTACCCTAATACATGTCCTAATTCTATTGGATAAGTGTAATTCAACCAAAAACAACCTTAGGAATAAAAAATGACCATTTAGGCCCACATGTATTTGATTAGGACATTTATTATTAATTTATTTAAAGAAGGGTTAAAATAGTTAAAATCAATGTTTAATAAGTAAATCATTATTAATATAGAGTTATACATAAGATAAATTCGACTATAAAAATTAATTAGAAAGATAAAAAGTATTCCTACATAATGATATTTTATTTGTAATTTTTAGAATTTATGTAATTTAATTTATTTATGACATAATGATGATGTCGTAATTATCTTATTAATGAAATATTGACATAATTGATGTTATAAATACCCAAATAAATGAAATTTGAGACTTTTTATGAATTGAAATTATTTTATATGTTAATATGAGATGTTATTATTTATTTAATTTGTTTTTTTAGAAATAATCATTCTGTTATGATTTTCACAATAATCAATTACCAAATAGTGTCAAAATTGACATAAAATAGTTTTTAAAACAAATATTATATTATTAATTGTTATTATATTCCTAAAAATCTATGGTTCTGCCAAGATACTTATATCATGATAGGTGTATCATTAATGGACCACTTGGGGGTCTCTTTTATGTATATGGTATGTTTATTAACTATATAATATAGAAATACAAAATGACATGGTAAATGTCAATCTAATTAACTATGAGTTAAAACTTCATGATATGGTTAATATAATGACCTAAACTTGTCTAAATTCTATTTGATGAGAGAATTTAGACACATCCCCACCATAGATTTGAAATATATCAATTTGGAGATATTAAAAACCTAATATGACTTTATAATAAAATAATAATTTTAGTTATTCCAAAGGTGCCCCTCTCCTCCCTTATAAAAGGGAACCTCCTCCCTCTCTTCCTCACGCAATTTTGAGCCTTGAATATCGTCCAAACCTTGAAAAATTCTCTTCTCCACTTCCCTAGAAACATCCTAGAGGTCATGGTCTTCTTCAAAGACCAATTTTAATTTTCTAAGAGACGGTCTCAAAAAGGTGCTTCAAAGAAGAGGTAATGTCTGTTAGCGTTTCTTTCAACTTTATTTCTTCTTATACTTCTTCTTATTTAGTTTTTCCATTATGAAGTAATAAAATAAGTATCACGAATATACTTATATGTTATTATAATTATGAAACAACCCTATTTCACCATCTATCCATCCTACAGAAAACGAAATCACAGCGCGTGCGTACGTACGGAATACCGTCTCCATGCCGTGGTGTAATTTGTTTTTCCAACACCACCTTACTTGGATGGGTATAATGGTGTAAAGAATAATCATACATAGTTATTATATGATAATAGTGATTATGATATATTGTATCATCTTATCCAATTCAATTTAATAATTATGGGAACACTATCATCACTCGTGCGTACGTACAGACTACCGTCTCCACGACGCGATGAGATTCATTCTCCATGTTTACCATTTAAGAATGATTATAAAGTATATATAATCAATAATAATGAAATATATGACATTATAAAGCTAATGTATTTATGTATATTTATATATATGTATTTCATCTGCTTAATTCCATTCGATTCTATAAGGAAACGAAAACAACGTTCATGCGTACGTACGTCTACTGTCTCCATGAACGGTGTATTTCATTCCTTTTATCGATCTATAATATATATGTATATAATGAATATATATTATATATAAATCATGTTTTACATTATGGAATTATTTAAATCATGATATAATTAATAATATCAAGAACGATGAGTCGAAACACATACGATAAATGAAACGATTTTACCCAAAACGCTCTTCAACATGGAATTTACAAAATAACGGGTAATATAAAGTCATAAGTGAACCATATATCATATAATAACAATGATTATGATTTTTTAATAAGTCAATTATGTTATTTAAATCATTATATAGAAGGTTTGTATACATACAAAGCATATCGGACATAAGGTAAGGGATAAATTTTCAATCTCATTTTTATCTGAGATTGCTTATACGTAAGTATTTATTGGGGTTATGTTTATCATCCATGACCATTTTTTATAAAATTGTTTGCATAAAATGTTTACTATTCTTCCATGAATTTTTAAATTCATTTTTACCCTTTATTGAATATTTACCACATTGTATTAATGGAATCTTTCCTTTGGTTACCATATAATGTACCTTTTGACTTTTCCGACAAAAGTATGAGGAGAATGTTTTTTTAACTTATACGGCACGAACGGTTTTTTAAGGTTTTATAAAGCTTTATTTTCATGAATCATCCTCCAAAATATTTCATGACTATTTTCAACAAAATCCCTTTCTTCTAAAATTTCATGAAATTTTGTGAAAAGAGAATGATTTTGAAGAAGAAAGGATATTTTTATCAAGAATTCATTTCAAGTGTTTTATCAAAACCATTTGTCATCTAAGATGACATTATTTCATAAGTGTATATTTCAAGTATAATGTCTCTATGATTTACATGGTTTCAGTTTTCTTATTATGAAATGATATCCATTTCTTTTATATGGATTCTGTGATGATGGGATGATGTTTATGAAACAAATTTTATTTATTGGGTTTTTATAAAAGATGTAAGTTTATTTTGTGTCACACGTAAGAATGATTTCATTATGAGATGGGTGGGACCTACATATCCCTAAAATTCATTGGGTAATGATTTATATCTCATGAGATAGACATGGCCGGAATGGTAATTTAATCCGGTTCAGTGTTACATGACTGAAACGAGGAGTGAACTCTATTCAGAAAGGGACTTTGTCCACTAAGATGGTCTTGGTAGCAATGCCTTGGCTACTATGGAAATCATAACAAGTGCTGAATGGTTTCCACAATTACATGTTTTACTCCCATGATGTTTTATCGTGATTGATGTTCCTTTATGTTATATGCCTTATGTACTTCCAATATTTATGTCTTTGCTCAAGGTTTTAATGGTTAGATTTCATGTTCATGTTTTTGCTTTGAATTATTTATGGACACTTTTATGTTCTCCTTGTTTTCCCTTACTGAGCATTTGGTGTCACCCTTTATATGTTCTATTTTCCCCAGGAAATATAGAAAGGTTTTAGGTAAGGAAACAAAAAAGGATAGATCGTTATGGGAGATGTTGAAGATCTTTCAACATGACTAGTTGTTTATATTCCGAGTTACCAAAGTCACTAAACTATTACGGTACTTGTGTGTTTTTTTGTTATGTATTAAGTATTCCGCAAAAGTAATGTAATGACAATGTACGTCAAGTTTCGGGTCTATACAGTTGGTATCATATGAAAGGTTTAGTCAACCATTGGAAACTAGGATGCGAAAACGATAGGGAGATCTCTATAGATATTTCAACGGTATGCCAAGGGATGTCCCTAAGGATAAGTATACATATAGGATGTAGTCATAGAAATACGGTTACGGTCTTAGAATTTAACCTATGATGATAGATATTGAAGGTACTCCCCCTTTATGGTGTTGTTTTTTCTAGCATGATTTTTGCCTCTAACACTATACTTTTTGGGTTTTAGACGATGGCTGGAAAACGATGGAACTGTATTGATCAATGAAATGGACAATGCAATGTTTGTCCTCCTGAACAAACAAATGTTATGGGAGATGGAGTGCAAAACAGTATTTTTATACTTACACAAGCTATGAATCATTCTGGACTTCCAAATGAGCAGAGAAGGGAATAATATTCTATTGAGTCCTTTATGAGGAAAAGTCCACCTTATTTATGTGGGTCTTATGATCCACTTGTTGATGAACAATGGATCAGTACCACTGAAAAAATATTTTCAGTTCTTCAATGTTCTAAACATGATAAAGTCATCTTAGCAGTATATCGTTTTGAAGGTGAAGCCGATCAATGGTGGAATCATATCAAGAATACGAGGCAAAGAGATGAAATTGAGTCCATAGAATGTGATGAGTTCAAGAACATATTTTTTCAATAATTACTTACCTCGTATTCTTCAAACAAAGAAGGAGAAGGAGTTTCTTGAACTAAAGAAAAAGAATGATGAATCTGTTGATATATACGAAGCAAATTTTACAAGGCTTTCAAGGTATGCATATGGATTTATCATTCAACCTGAAAGTAAAATTGGTCGATTCTTCAGTGGCTTATAACCAAATCTTAGAAGGGAATTAGCTTTAAGAGACTTCAGTAGCTATGAAGAAATTGTGTGTTGTGCTATCAATGTAGAAATGGAAGTTGGTGTTACATATCCATCTCATGGTTTCAACAAGAAACGATAGATGGAGTTCAAGGAGAAATCTCAGAATAATGATGAAAAGAAGATTAATGTTTCTTTATGCTCAAAGTGTGGAATGAAGCATGGTGGAGACTGTCTTAAAGGGACTATAAAATGTTTTAAGTGTGGAAAAGAAGGTCATTGAGCAACTGAGTGTCGACGTAATGGAAAAAGGGTTTCTAATGGTGTGAATAAACAAAAGACTGCAGAGAATGCACAATCAACACTTCAATGCTTCAAGTGCAATGAAATGGGGCATTATGCTAATCAATTCCCTAATCCAAGTGTTAATGATGATGGACATGAGAAACCACTTAAGGCAAAGGACAAAGGGAAGTCACATGCGATCACTATAGGCGATGTTGAATATGACAACGATGTGGTGGAATGATTAAGTGTTTATGTAATGGGATTCCAAAATAATGCTTTATATACTATCATGGAATATTTGAATATTTATGTATTGGTCAATTGTGGTTTTCAATAATTTTATGGTACCGGTTACCATGGAAAGTGATTGAAAAATTTTGGTAAGCATATGATATGCGCATAATGAAGGGATAAGAAGATAATGAGATGTTTGATTGTATTCATGAGCTCATGATTGATATAAGGACTAAGTGATATCATGGTTTGAGTATAAATAATTTTGAGGATTTTTGTATGTGAAAAGTGTTAACTTTTAACTGCATTAATGTTTTCACTAAGGTTCAATGGGTATCCATTCTTCAAGAGAATAAATGATTAAGGTATTCACATTTTTTTAATTTGACCAACAAGATATATCTTATGATATATGGGGGATAAATTATGGCATTCACATGATTGATATGTGACATTTCATGTAATCATTTTCTTTATACTATGATCTTGGACAGAATTATTTTAGATAAGCCTAAAGATTGGAATGAATTATGTTGGACATAAGTTAGTATTGTTTAAGGATAGAACTTTTTTCGATATTATTGATGGGATGTTATAGAAATATAGTTTTAGAAAAAGGACAACCTATCGGACGGGTGACAACCCATCACCTCAGACATGGTTTTGGGAATTGAACCCACAACCGAAGTGTGACTGGCCTTTATCACCTACCACTGACCTACATGAAGTCCCTGGTTTATAGAAACAAGTTTTATTTTATTACGCGGTATGATATATGAATTATAAGTTCATTTTTGGAATCGTATACGATTAACCTCCCCATAGATGGACTTATGTATATTTGATAACTTTTGCTAACCTTTTGTTTGAAATAGATGGAATGACCCATCATTCTATCACAAGATCTTTTAAAACATCACGAATAATAAATTCAACTTCATTTCTTTAAGAGATGAAGTGGAAATTGTTCAAAGCACGAACAATAGTGAGATTGTACCAAAATAAATTAATTATTTATTCTAATTCAAATTCTTCAACTTTAGGGAAATGATCTTGAAAATCAAAATGTTGTCCTAGTTCCCTTATATCCGATGAATCAGATGGTACCTTTAAACATCACAAATCTATGGCTTTGTGATTGTTGGCTTTTTCATAGCCTTGTTCTCTACCACTCTCCATCACAACCTGATGGTTAGGTTTCTCTTCCATATCCATATTTTCACCTATGTTCTCCTATGTGGAAACCCAGTGACTAGTTAATTTTGGTAACGGTTATGTTTCATACTACAGTTTTTAAAGATTGGTTCTGGTATTCATTTTTACGATGTGGGTTTCTATTAAAGAAACTTTTGAGTACTAAACCATTTATAACTCCTGTGAATTTCGAGGGTGGAATTCATTTTATGGGGGGTATAATGTAACACCCTTAGATTTTATGAAAAATATTTTTTTTATTTTCTTGATGTCTTGTGTTGTACGCTACAACAAAGGAGTCTTGCACAACACGCAACACTAACTTGGTTGCATTACACACAATCACGACCTTCCTCGATAGCGTGTGTTGTACGCAATACCGACTTTCACTAAACAACGATATGCTATTAAAATATTATTAAAACTAGCCGTTATTAATTGTAATAACCACTTTTTGAAATTTTGAAAATTTCATCTTTCAAAATGGACTTCATTATTGAATTCAAAATATCTAAATTATCCTATGGTGTAATTTTGGTATTTTTCTGAAAACTTTCAATTTTTGATGAATAGTTAAAACACTAGGTTACTATTTAAAAACTGACTTTTTATTTAAATAATTATTTATTTTATTTAAATTCATTTTAGGTCAAAATTGACACATAATACCTATATAAGTTCAATGTAATTCATTGGAGTCATTTTATAATAATTTTATATATATAAAAATTTTATTGAACTTTTGACCGTCTTTTACCCACCTCCTAGGAGAATTTGCAAATTTACACAAAACATAATTTTACCGCTTTTGTGAATGGAATTTCAAAAATTCGAGAGACATGGTTGATGTCAGTATGTAAAATGTGGTTCAATGAGATGAAAATAATTTTTGGTGAACAGTAAATTTATACTTTTATTTACCACGGTTAAAAGTAAATACTGTAATTAAAAGTAAAAATGATATTATTATTACCCTAACACATGTCCTAATTGTATTCGATAAGTGTAATTCGACATAAAACAACCTTAGGAATAAAATATGACCATTTAGGCCCACGTGGATTAGATTAGGACATTTATTATTAGTTTATTTAAATAAGGGTTAAAATATTTAAAATTAATGTTTAATAAGTAAATTATTTTTAATATAGAGTTATACATAAGATAAATTAGACTCTAAATATCCATTAGAATTATAAAAATATTTCCCACATAATGAAATTTTATTTGTAATTTTTAGACATTAAATAATTTAATTTATTTATAACGTATTGATGATGCCGTAATTATCTTATTAATGAAATATTGACATAATTCATGTTATAAATACCCAAATAAATGTAATTTGAGACTTTTTATGAATTATGATTATTATATATGTTAATATGATATGATAGTATTGATTTAATTAATTTTTTTCGAACTAATCATTCTGTTTTGATTTTCACAAAAATAAATTACCAAGTATTGTCAAAATTGACATAAAATTGTTTTTAAAATAAATATTATATTATTAATTTTTATTATATTCCTAAAAATCTATTGTTCGACCAAGATACTTATATCATGATAGGTGTATCATTAATGGAACACTTGGGGGTCACTTGTATGTATATGGTATGTTTATTAACTATATAATATAAAAATACAATGTGACATGGTAAATGTCAATCTAATTAACTAAGAGTTAAAACTAAAAGATAAGGTTAATATAATGACCTAAACATGTCTAAATTCTATTTGATGATATTATTTCGACCCATCCCCACCTTAGCTTTGAAATATATCAATTTCGAGCTACTAAAAACCGAATTTGACTTTATTATAAAATAATATTTTTAGTTATTCCAAAGGTGCCCCTCTCCTCCCTTATAAAAGCGCACCTCCTTCCTCTCTTCCTCACACCATTTTGAGCCTTTAATCTCGGCAAAACCCTGCCAAATTCTCTTCTCCACTTCCCTAGAAACATCCTAGAGGTACTTGTCTTCTTCAAATACCAATTTTAGTGCCCTAAGTGGAGGTCTCAAAAAGGTGCTTCAAAGAAGAGGTAATGTCGGTTACCGATTCATTCAACTTTATTTCTTCTTATACTTCTTCTTATTTAGTTGTTTCATTATGAAAAAATGACATCAGTATCACTCATATACTGATATGTTATTATAATTATGAGACAACCCTATTTCACCATCTATCCATCCTACGGAAAATGAAATCACCGCGCGTGCGTACGTACGGAATACCGTCTCCACGTCGTGGTGTAATCTATTTTTCCAACACCACCTTACATGGATGGGTATAATGGTGTAAATAATAACTATACATAGTTATTATATCATCATACTGATTATGATATATTGTATCATCATATCTAATTCAATTCAATAATTATGGGAACGATATCATCTCTCGTGCGTACGTATGGACTACTGTCTCTACGACGCGATGAGATTCATTCTCCATGTTAACCATTTAAGAATGATTATAAAGTATATATAAGCAATAATAATGAAATATATGAAATTATAAAGATTCTGGATTTATGTATATATATATGTATGTCATCTACTTAATTCCATTCAATTCAATAAGGAAACGAAAATAGTGTTCATGCGTACGTACGACCTACTGTCTCCATGAACGGTCTATTTCATTCCTTTTATCGATCTATAATATATATGTATATAATGAATATATATTATATATAAATCATGTTTTACATTCTGGAATTATTTATATGAGTATATAATTAATAATATCAAGAACGACGAGTCGAAACACATACGATAAATGAAACGATTTTACCCAAAACACTCTTTAACATGGAATTTACAAAAGAACGGGTAAAATAAAGTGATAAGTGAACCATATATGATATCATAAAAATGAATATGATTCTTTAATAAGTCAATGAAATTATTTAAATCATTATGCAGGAGGTTCGGATACATACGAATCATATCAGACATAAGGTATGGGATAAATTTTCAATCTCATTTTTATCTGAGATTGCTTATACGTAAGTATTTACTGCGGTTTTGTCTATCATCCATGACCATGTTTTCTAAAACTGTTTTCATAAAATGTTTACTATTATTCCCTGAATGTTTAATGTCATTTTTACCCTTTATTGAATTTTTACCACATTTTATGAATGGAATCAATCCTTTGGTTACCATATAAAGCACTTTTTGACTTTTCCGACAAAAGTATCAGGAAAATGTTTTTTTAACTTATATGGCACAAACAGATTTTTACGGTTTTATAAAGATTTATTTTCATGAAACTTCATCCAAAATATTTCATGATTATTTTCAACAAAGTCACATTCTTCTATAATTTCAAGAAATTTTGTGAAAAGAGAATGATTTTGAAGAAGAAAGGATATTTTCCTCAAGAATTCATTTCAAGTGTTTTTTCCAAATCAATTTTCTTCTAAGATGACATTATTTCATATGTGTATATTTCAAGTATCATGTATCGATGATTTACATGAATTCACTTTTCTTATTATGAAATGATATCCATTTCTTTTATATGGATTCTGTGATGATGGGATGATGTTTATGAAAAACATTTTATTTATTGGGGTTTTATAAATGATGTATGTTTATTTTGTGGCATAAGTAAGAATGATTTCATTATGAGATGGGTGGGACCTATATCTAACTCAAATTCATTGGGTAATTATTTATATCTCATGAGATATACATGTATAGAATGATAAGTTAATCCGGTTCAGTGATACATGACTGAAACGAGGAGTGAACTCTATTTAGAAAGGGACTTTGTCAACCAAGATGGTCTTGGTAGCAATGCCCTGGCTACTATGGAAATCATAACAAGTGCTGAATGGTTTCCACAATTACATGTTTTATTCCCATGATATTTTATCGTGATTGATGTTCCTTTATGTTATATGCCTTACGTACTTCCAATATTTATGTCTTTGCTCAAGGTTTTAATGTTTATATTTCATGTTCATGTTTTTGCATTGAATTATTTATGGATTGTTTTATGGTCTCCATGTTTTCCCTTACTAAGCATTTGATCTCACCCTTTTTATGTTCTATTTTCCCCAGGAAATATAGAAAGGTTTTAGGTAAGGAAAAATAGGGAAGATCATTATGGTAGATGTTGAAGATCTTTCAACATGACTAGTTGTTTATATTCCGTGTTTCCAAAGACACTAAACTATTACGGTCCTTGTGTTTTTTTTGTTATGTATTAACTATTCCTCAAAATTAATGTAATGACCATGTACGTCAAGCTTCGGGTCTCAACAACCCTCGATAAGAATGATGTCATGAAGAAAAATTATGTGAATTATCATGAACTAGATATTGGTTTTTTAATGATTTTTCTTATATAAAAAATTTATACTTTCTAGATAATTACACATATTATATATATCTGTTTTTATATCATATATAACCAAATAAAAAAATTTAAAATATTAAAAAAATATAACCAAATGAGTTATGTTTGTGGATGGTTCCTTACAATTGGTATCATATGAGGTTTTAGATATCATTAATGACTATTATATTTTTCTTGTGAGGTTGTATTATTGTTGATAAATATTGTAGTAAACTTAATGAATACATTTCGGTCCAATGTACTACATATCATCAAAATATATTATGTATTCATTTGTGATTATGTAACTGTATATAACATGTAAATAATATATATATAATTCTTTATAAACATGAAAATTGATCCCATGAAAGTAAGTAATTAACTTAAATTTATTATTCATCAAGATAAATAATATATGTGATGAATCTTAAAAATGTAAGAGACATGAATTCAAAAATAATATATTTATAATTTTATTTTATTTATTTATATATAACAAAAATGAAATGTATTTTCTAAATTATCCATCACAAAATTCTACCATCATGATATATAAAATTTTTATAGATTACATTACAATTTTTCACAGTTCTTTTACAATAAAATTCCTTATTAATAATGTGGAATGTTTATATAATATTAATGTTATTAAAAAAAGGAAATTTGGATGTCTAAATATTTTTAAACTTTGGTTTACAAGAGATTTCATGAATTTTATTCATTAAATGGTACATGGAAAATGTTGTTGAATGGTTGATCCCTATTATTGCATAGGTGTGATCTTGTTATATCTTATATGATGGGTGAACCAAGATAACAATACAATACATTGGGTTCTGTAGAGGTAGAATTGGATCATATCGTTATTCTATTTTTATATGTTATTATATGAGTGGTAGTAAGAGTTATTGTATGAGTTATTGTAATAGTGATTGTATGAGTGATCAAAATATTGATATGTAAATGATGTCACAAGTCACCATTAATATCATTATATTATTTAAAATTAATTATCATGTAAAAAAATGATTTCACAGTGTAACCAAATTATCATTATAAAACAGTTGAATATATTTTAGAACACTTATTATGTTTTAATGAAATATTTTCTCAGAGTTTTCTATGATTTTCACTATAATAAATTTATTTCATAAATTTATGTCCATTAATTATTTTTCTGGCAGTCCACATTTTATAAATGTTTGTCTCATTATTGAAGGTTGGTAAAATGAAAAGATGAATTCAAATTTAGTTTCGTGATTATTTTTCATGATAAAAAATTATGATTTTATTTGATGTTTCATATTGGAAAAAATTGGTCATATATATAAATATACACTTTTAATTTATTGTTTTTCTTTGTAATAATTTGTTTACTATAATCCTTTATTATATTCAATTCATTTTTACAAAATTTTCATTTTTTGATATTTTATAACGTTTAATTGAAAATATTATTTTCATCTCTAAATCCATCATGTTAAAATAAATAGTGATTATTTTTTTTGAGATTTTCATGAATATATATATATATATATTCAAAAAAATAGTGAAATGTAATAATTATTATTGAAAAATTGTATTTTATTTCAATTCAGTTAAAAGAAAATTTACATTTTAAATATTATTAAACTATTTTTAGTTATTTTTATTTAGGTTAATCAAATTCTGGTTTTTAAAATGTATTATAGACGAATTTTTTAATATAAAAAAATGTATATAAAAAAGTTAATTTTACTAGAAAAAATATTTTTTTTCATTTTACAGTTTAATTTAAAAAATAATTGAAAATTTTATTTTTTGAATTTTGAAAAAAAAGATTTCATACTTCTAATTAGTTGATATAAATTGAATATTTGCATCCCCATTATTTTTAACAATATTATTTCTAACATTAATAATATTTTTGCATAGTAAAGGGTATATCATGTAATTTACATTAAATGTAAAATGGTAATAACAATTAAAAGATTTAAACACTTATATAAATATTATCTTATTCATACATATTTACCATCATTATCCAGGTGTAGAACTTATTATATTTTGGGGAACTTTGATGAGTTATGATTTTTAGAGTATTTTATATAATTAAATGACAAATATTTAATTGTATACATTTTTAGAAGATAAATATTTTTATCATGATGTTATGCAGAGTATATGATTGAATATAAATAGTATATAGAATTATAAAAATTTATTAACCATAATCGTAATTTATTTATTATATTTATTAATTTAATAGTCTCCAAAAATGCTTATATAATGTGGAAACAATAATTAATTAATTAATTAATGGTAAAATAAAATAAATGATATAAAATATATCGTAATTAATTATATTTGAGATAAATCATGTGAAATTTTGTTTATTGAATACCTTGACATTTTAAGGATGTAATAAATTACTCTACATGAATTATAATTTTTATTATCTTATTAATAATTTCAATTTAATGATTTGATCTTAAAATAGAACATATTATTATTTTATTGAAAATAAGAACATATAATTTTTTTTAAATTTCTAAAAAATTATTTTATAATTTTTTTTGGATAAGGATGAAAATAATAAATATATTATATTTATTGTTTCTTAAAACAACCCTTATCCTTATAACACACTCAAACATGATTTATTACAAAAACATGAACATAAGAGAACTCTGAGGATCAAGAGGTCCAGTGTAATGGGAAATTAAGATCATTGCATAACCACTTAGAACATAAAACACAACATCATTATTGGAATCTTCTTTAAAGGACCATAACATTCCTTCATTCATATCATTGCATGGGAGAACCTCCAAAAATTCATAAGAAAAAGGTGAGATATAAATCCCATTAAGGGATTAACCAAGGAATAACATGAAAAATAAAATATATATTAAAAAATTGCGATATCAATGTAGCATAAGAGAAACATGAATTTAAATTCTAGATAAAGTATCATTATCAAAACATTGAAATTTGGCAGCAACATTTAATATGATATTAGCATTATCCTAGGATAATTGAACATAGATCATGAGTAAACATTAATTTAATTTGAATTAGCATGACTAATCCCTCATTGCACTCGAATTATCATGAGTAAACCCTAATTGCACATGGTGTATCCAGATATGATTCATTAACCAATGCATTTAAGAACTATTATGGATCACCTTTCATAATCATTTCATTTCATGCACAGGTGTTCCACATAGATCATAAAACATGGATTCATTAAATGTCATGTTTTATTCCATGAATATGGGATGCAGAATACATAAATGAGAGTCGTCAATCAAAAAGTACATGTGTATAATGTGGAATACCCTTTATAGAGAAATGGTGATGGTGTTCACTTACACAATTATTGTGGCATGGAAATTTTGGTTTAACTTCGGTAGTATAACATCATCCATTAGATATCGTAAACATAGTGGATGAGAGAGAAAAGGGTATCTCATTATTTATGTATGAACTAAACTATAATGGGGTCATGGAATATAATATCCCTACATATGAAATGGAATTTAGATGTATAATATATAATTATTTCTTGAATGTAATGAGGAGAGAAATTTCCTTACGTAATTTTGTCATAGTAATGAGTGTACATGGTAGGAATTATTGAAGGGTAATGGGGTCTTTAAACATTAAAACATAAGGTGGGTTGTATAGTTGTAGTGTAAAATCATACCCCAGCATTTTTTATTGATATTTAATGGTAATATTAATATAAAGAAATGTATAAATAAAAATGAAGGGGGGAAGGTAAGGATCCCTTATGGAATTTCAACATGGTAACAGGTGTACACGGGAAGAATTAATGAGATTGAAATAGGTTTATCATCATTGAAAAATAATGATGGAAGTCTAGGGAAGTTATAAATCATTCCCCGTTATTTTTAATTGAAAATTATATGGTATAACAACATAAATAAATAAATAAAAACAAGAAAGGAAGAAATCCATTGCATGGAAATGTGATCCTAAAGGATTAGGAGAGTATTGGGAGAGGCTTATTGGGAGATTTGGGGCTCGTTGAGAGGATTCTAGGGAGCGTTTGTCATAGATTGTTCAAGCTTAAATTGATTTTAGAGAAGATTAATGGGAGATTTAGTGGCACTATATAGGAAATGAGAGGAAAATCATTATTATTTAGGTGTTGGACACTACACATTAAACTAATCAAAACTAAAAAGCACCCAATGGACATTTCCAATGGTTTATTCCAATTTTTAGTGGAAAAAAATATTTTATAATTCCAAAGTCCGATCTTATTAAAATAATATACTAGCTTATGTTGAGGTAACACTCTCAAATAATTTTTTTTTAAATAAAAAGTATTTTATAAGTCTTGGAGGGTCCAAAAAGGCACTATATAAATAATCAAACAAATATATTCACACATTATATTAAATGTAAACAAAATATTAGCCAATTATATATTTTATATTATTTTATTACATCACTATTATGACATTATGATGTCATAAAACACATTATATATATATTTGGTACTTAATATTTACCCAAAAATTCTTGTTGTCTCAAAAAATGACGAATAGTCCACCATTCAATAATTTCGATGTCTTGAATCCAATACAATATATTAATTCTATATAATTAGTTTTATAAATATGTGAATTTTAAATTCTAAAATATAAACTGAAATTTATTTAAAATTCATGGATTTTGAAAAGTACATTTTTCATTATAGAATAAAAATATCAATTGTATTCATAAAAAAATATAAGATATTTAATATTTAATAAAATATAATTTATTAATAATATTTTTTTAAAATACTATTTAAATCAAAAATCCATTATTTCAGAAAAATAAATTCATTTATTGAATTATAATTTTAATTAAAAATACTACATTTTCATTACGAACAATTTACCAAGAGACAATAATAAAAGGAATTTATATTATTTATTCTATAAAAAATGCACATAATAATTGTTATAATGTCTTGTTTAAAAATGACTTATGACAACCACAGAAGACCTAAGGGTAAGGGGTCTCATGGTGACATACTCTTGGGGAGACTCGAATAACATCACTTAGTTGGTAATCTCTCTTATGTTCCATATATCACGTTGGATGTTTTGTTCAAGCATAATGTGTTGATGATTGTCTTGGGTTAGGTCAAGAGAAAATCTAGTGATGCTACCGCCATTTATGGCTCTGAAAAATTGGATTTTCATGGAGATATTCTACTGGAAGAGGCCATTTATTCATTTGTAAGACTATATTGGATTTGTTAAAGCACTATATTTATAATATTAATGTTATTACCGTTCGAAGGCTATAACTGCAATAGTTACAATTTTTTACGTTATTTTAAAATCCAAAAACATATACTCAATGAAGTGATTATGTTTTATATAACCATTCTACATTTTCATACATTTAATTATATTGAAAGAAATTATCATCAATAAATTCTTGGGTTGATACAATTTTCCACCATTAACAAATTATTCACTCGAAATATTTTTCCGCACACTAAAATAGATGTTGGTAACTCCACCTCATCACTTCCTCCAGATCCCACGTTTCTTTATCAAAGAGTTGGTTTCTCTAAAACACCATGACGAGGGGTATTGAATTATTTTGTATATGTTTTTCACTATGATATATGATATTCACCAGCTACTCTTCGTAAGAGATGTCATTAGCCAATTGTACCACCTCTGTATTGAGTATATGTGATGGGTCGGGTATGTACATATTCAAGAGTGATAAATAAAATACATCATGTACATGAGATAGGTTTTAGTGGGAGTGATATTCGACAGTCCATTAATTCAATGATATCTTGTATATCAAAAGGGTTTATTTACATTGGAATAAACATTCCCTTCACCCCAAATCTCATAACACTCTTCAACGGTGATATGCAAAGGAATACCATGTCTCGGACATCAAACCCTAGGTCTCGTCGATGATTATATGTATTCATCTTATGTCCAATAATAGCATCATTAATGTGTTTCTGGACAGTCTTAACAATTTACCTCATTTTTTGACCAATTATGGACAAATTATTTTTCTCTCCCAAACTTCGTCCCAACATTCTGGTGTTCTGAACCACTTCCAATAAACGAATAAACAAGGATCCACTTGGATTCTTGAGTGAAAACTGTTATTTTATGAGAACTCAACTAGGGGAATATGTTAATCCCCTCGTCCATTTATTTACAATGAGAATGCTCTCAACATGTCTTCATGTGTTTGGATAGTCTACTCAAAATGGCCATTATTTTGATGATGATAAGTTGTACTAAATATAAACTCAATATTCAGAGCAAGTTGGAGACTCTTCTAGAACATATTGGTGAATCATATATCTCGATCAAATACAATCGTTTGTGTTTATCCACGCATCCTTAGCACATATATGATGTATATCTATTCCATTTGATCAAATGAGAAATCCTCCAGAATTTTAATGATGTGTGCAGTATTTGTAATACGATCCACAAAATGCTAGATAAAATTTCTTCTTATAGTTTTATTTGGATGTACATTAACAATGTATGTGGTTATGTTCTCCCATTTCCACATTGGTAAGATTAATAGTGGCATCTAACCCATAGATTTATGCCTCTAATCATTCACATGCAGAAAAACCATGTACTTTGATGAATAATCTACGATCTCTTTCCTTATTTTATCCCGTCAATAATGTTATCACAGATCTCAATACATCATTGGGTTTCCTAGTGGAATGAAGAAATTTGATCTATATACATCATCCAGAATGTTAATTATTTAACTCCAAACATGATGGAAAACATAGTGTTGACCCAAATAATACAATTCCTTCTACATTATCATTGAACTCCAAGGATTACTCTTTTCTTAAAGTTTCCACTTTCTTCAAAATTCCTACATCATCCTTTTGAGAATCATTTTTCATTTCAAAAAAATATGGATGATAGATAATTTGTGATAAAATCGATGGTGATCCCATATTTCTTATTTCCACGTTCATATTCATCAAATCTAATAAGATTGTTTCATTTTCAATTCCCATCAATGATAGAATTGTTGGGTCTATTCTACGAAGAACATATCCCACCTTGTCTTCATTCCTAGGGTTGTAATAGATTTAATAATATTAGTCTTTGATTAGCCATAACAATCATTGTTGTCACATGTTCAACTATTTCTATGTTAATATAGACTTGGTGTTTTTATGATCCGTATATATATCACACTTCTCCCCAAAAAGATAATTCCCCAAAAATATCAAAGTGATAATTACTGTATCCACATCCAGATAATGTGTTATATTGTTTTTCTCATGAAAATTAAATTTCCTAAAAACATAGTCTATTACATTGTCATTTTTCATCAACCCACCTCCCATTACATTATTCAAATCCTCATTGAATAATAAAAAATGTTGTTCCCATGCACATAATGTGAGAACAAGTGTAGTGATAAGCCTCAATTTCACCTCTATGAAGATATCATCACATTTATAACCCCATGAAAATATGACTCCATTGTGGGATACCATGGTAAGAGGGTTGGAAAATTGTGAGAAATTTCTCAAATTTTGATGATATTATCCAGCTAGGCCCAGGAAGCTACAGATAACTATCACCGATGATAGACTCAATCATCCCTCAATTGTATCTGTCTTGTAGGGATCCACATATATCCTATTTTTTGTGATTATATGACCAATGAATGAGACATCCTTCAACGAGAACTCGCATTTTTTGTACTTTTCATAGAGTTTGTCCTTTCCCAATTTCTCTATTAAATTTCATAGATGTGCCTTATTATCCTCCATTATTTAGAGATTATTATAATACCATCTATAAAGACTACAAAAAATTTGTTGATGTAATCTCTTAGGACACTATTCAGCATGTCCATGGTGATAGCTGGGCATTAGTGAGTCTGGAAGGCATTACTATGAATTCATTATTCTCGTAACATGAAACAAAAGCAGTCTTGGGGATATCATCCTTCTTCACCCAAACATGGTAATATCCCTACCACATATCCACCTCAATGAATTATTATGCTTTGTGTAGCTGATTGAAAAAGCCATCAATTTAGTGGTAGTGGATACTTTTTCTTTTTATTGACTTTTTTTAGCTCATGATAATCAATTAAAAGGTGCAATTACCCATTCTTATTCACTATGAAGAGGACTCATACACCCCATGGTGAAGCAATTGGGCATATAAACCCTTTATCTAGATTCTCTTTTAGTTCTTTCATTATCTTATCAATCTCCACAATATCTAATCTATATGAAGTCTTGGAAATTGGAAAATCCCCAGGTATAAGGTCAATAGAGATTTCATCATCTCATCTAGGAGGAAGGCCATGAAATTCCTCGGGAAACACTTCTTCAAATTCCCTCACAATACTCATGTACTCAAGGATATTTTCATCCTTAGACTCAATCATCTGAGGATGATATATGTACTCATAGGGTAGTAATTTCTACACATGAGACGATGGTTCTGAAGAAGACTCATCCTCCTCCATGAAGATGAATAGAATCAAAGGTCGATTATCTACATGGGGTGTGATTTCCCTCTAATGGTAATTGATGTTGGCTCTATGTAGAGAAAACCAATCCATGCCAAAATTGCATCAAATACCACCAAAAAGTGTATGATGATGTTTTTTCAGGAAGTTAAATCCAATAATTGTGGCATGGTATGAGTTTTCTTCATGGGATGTAATAATTTCTCCATTTTTAATTTTCACTAAAAATTTTACTTCCTCGATTTGTAGTGGTGTTAGGATTGTTCTTCTAAACATTCGTGATATAAAAGAATGAATAAAACCACAATCAAAGATTATGATTTTTATTCATAAAAATATAATTATTGTACTTGTCACCACTTTGTTGTTGGGTTTCTATTCAATGGTAGTGATTGAAAGAAGCTCACCCTTACTTCCTTGGAGGTTGTTGGTTTCCTCTGAAAAACCATAGCATAGGACATTTGTTTTCAATTTGACATGTTTCTTTGTAATTGAATCAATGAACAATGTGTGGAGGGTCAAATGGAGTGTTCATATCTTTTTTTTGAAGCATTGAGTTTCTATTTTTGGATGTTAAGGTCTATGTCACCTTTTCTTCCACACTTAAAGCATTTCCTCACCCCCTTCATTTAATTTCAATGGATCATTTTTCTACACCTTTGGAAAGTGGGGTGATGTAATTTCACATGCCTACTAGATTTATCCGTTGGACCTCTATAATTAAAGTCCACCATGTGATTCTTATCCCCAATATAGCCCTCAGTTTCTCTAATCTTCATTTATACTTTGAGGGAAAATTAAAAAAAATTATAGTTATCGAAGACACTGATCTCTATGGATTTATATATGATAGGTTGGTCCATCGAAATAAGTAATCATTCATTCATTCAGTTGTAATGACAAAGACGGAGGCATATCGTTCAAGCCTTGTAATGTTTTCCTTGTACAATCTGATGGATTCATCTTCTTTTTGTGTGAGGGTATGGATTTCCCTTCCCGTATTATGTGGGTGGGTGCGTAGAAAATATTTATTGAAAAACATTTTCAAAAATTCATTCTATTCTAATTCCTCAATATCTTCCCAGGCTTCATATATTAGATCAATTCCCATCATTGATCATATTTTCCGTCCATACTATAAACATCCATAGGAACATTCTTTTGTTTTGTAACATTGAAGTATGAATATGATATTCTCAATAGATTCCATCCATTATTCAGAAATTGAGGGATCATATGATCCATTAAAATGAGGAGGTATTTGTGTCATGAATCTCTTGATTGTGTCTTGTTCTTGGGGGTGGGGGTGGGGGTGGACGATCCACTTCATCCATTTTTATAATGAAAACATGAGATAAATGAGAGTGAATGGTGATAATGTGTGTGATACCCGCACCAATTGGATTGGTCATATCATTATAAAAATCATCTCATTGACCTTTGCATTTGTAGCTAGAATGAGTCCTCATATTACCGACCACTGGATGGAAAAAAAGGAACGTTCTGGGTTACAGATAAAGGGGAATCTAATGGAAAATGGTATAACTTATAAATTACCGTTATTTCATTTAATATTCATTTTATAGACTCCAATATATGCTTTTAGTGATGAACTTCCCAATATATATTATTAGGTATTTTTTTTCCATTAATAATGGTTCATACTAAGCTTTTGAATTTACCAAAGAATATTCTCAAGAGTTTCGTAACCATTAGTACAACATTGTAAATTGATGTGTGACATTTCCCTTTCGAGTATAGATCCAAGCGGTGCTTTCACGTTTTATCCCAATATACATTTCCACTAGAGCCGTCTCTACTTGTTTATATCCAGATAGGGATGTATTTTTTTTGATAAACTAATTACTCTATACTCGCCAATATTTAGGGATGCATTTATAATATATAGTCTTATACCTATTTCATTCACTATATTTTTCTATTCCAAATCCCAAAAATTACGAAACCTATCCTCAGATACCAACTATAACAACCCTTGTCTTTATTAAACATATAAAAATGATTTATTACAAAACATTTTAATTATGAAAACTCTAAGGATCAAGGGGTCTAGTGTCATAGGAAATTCGAAAACATACAAAAGAACATAGAACATAAAATAAAAAATCTTTGTTAAAATGTTCATTTAATGGACAAAAACATTCCTACGTACATAACATTGTGTGAGATACGCTTAGAAAATTCATAAGAAAATGGTAATCTATGAATCCTAATAAGGGAGGATATATGGAATAATATGAAAAATACATTACATATTACAAAATAGGCATATAAATGGAACATAAGGGAATTATGAACATAAAATAATGATATATCATGATTTTTATAATAAGTAAATGGGGAAAAACAATTAACATGATATTTTTTTAAGTCAATGCTCATTGAAAATAGGGCCTATGTATACCCCCATTTTACTTGAATTCGGATGAGTAAAACCTCGTGGATATAGACTTATCATCAGTAAAAACTCATTCAACGTGGTGTATCAATATATTATTATTTACACAATGTATTGGAGCGCTATTAGGGATCACCCTTCTTAATCATTTCATTTCATTCCAAAGTGTGCCACATTGATCATACAACATAGATTCATTTAGTCTCATTACTTATTCAACGAATATGGGATGTAGAATATATAAATTTATGTCCTCAATCAAAATATACATGAGTATAAAGATCAATACTTTTGATAGATAAATGGAATGGAATTCACTTACATTATGATTTTGGCATGGATGTTTTGGTGGAACTTCGGTAGCATAACGGCGTATAATAGAAATCGAAAAATTGGTTGATGAGAGAGAAAGGGTATCTCATTATTTATACATGAAATATATAATTATGGTGTCATGGAACATAATATCCTAATATAGGTAATGAAATTTAAAGACATAATATAAAATTATTGTTTGAATTTAAATGAGGAGAGAGAAACCTTGTATAGAAATTTGGCATGGTAAAAAGATTACATGGGACAAATTAATGAGAGAGAAAGTGGTCTCTGTTCATTAAAACATAAGGGGGGATAATTGGGGAGGTGGGGAATAAAACCAAAACAAGTGTAATTTAAAATAAATATGCATAACAATATAAGGAAAAATTGAAATAAATAATGAATGAAGGAAATGAGGATCCCTTACAGAATTTCAGCATGGTAAGACGTGTACATGAGAGAAATTATTCAGAGGGAAATCGTTTTCTCATAATAAAAACATATGGAGGGTATTATAGTATAGGTTAGAAATCATTCCCCACCATTTTTAGTTGAAAAATGGTATAACAAAATAATTAAATATGGCAAAAATGAGAAGAGAAGAAATGCATTACTTGGGAGTGTGATCGAAAAGTCTTTGAAGAGGAGAGAGAGAGAGGATTCAATGGAGAATGGGGCACCCTTGGAGGTTTTTAGAGAGTGAAGGGAAATTTTTGATTGATCTTAAATGTTTTTGAGTGTAATGTAGTGGTATATTGAGTGGGTTTGTAAAGAAACGAAGGGGGAATTCATTATTTTATATGTTTTGGACACTAAAAATTAAAATATTCATAAAAACAAATCACCTAATGGGTTATTGCCCTTGTTTTATACAATTTATAGTAGAAAACAATATATTAAAAGTCCAATGGAATATCTTATAAAAATATTAGCCTTTTTTATGTTAAGGTGAGTCACACTCCCAAGGAAATAATTTTAAAATGTTAAAATATTTTATACGTATTAGTGGGCCCACTATGGCTCCATAAAATAAATCTGAAAAATCTAAAATACTATTATTTTATAGGTAAAATATATATTTTCCTTGAATAACTTTTATAGTATTTTATCAAATTACTTTTAGAAAATTAAAATTTAAAAAATCAAATTATACATTTAAATGTTATTTAATGTCTATAACACATAAACTGTCTCAAAAATTTATGAAAACATTATCGTTAGATAATATTGACTCCGGAATCATACAAAGATATTAGTTTTATCGAAATAATTTTCTAAATATGTGAATTTTAATTTTTTAAATAAAAACCGACATTTATTGAAATTTCATGGTTTTGGCAAAAAATATATTCAGACCTTAATAAAAATTTAAATTGTATAGATAAAAAATTTATAAGATCATATATAATTATTAAAAAGTAAAGTTTTAATAATAGTATTTTAATATATTGTATAATTAGAAAATAAATTAATTTATGGAAATAGATTTCTTAATTGTATTTAAATATATTATATAAATACAATTTTTTCATTAAAACCATTACAAGGTAACAATAAAAAAATTAATGTATATAATTTATTCTATAAAAAAATAATGCACATAATCATATGGATCATGTCTTATTACAAAACCCATTATAACACCCACATAAAACCTAATGTTTATGTGCACAATGGTAAAAGACTCTTGGGTAGGCTCCGATAACATCGTTCGGGAGGTAATTTAAATTAACAGCTATATATACCATAGGTGGTTCCTTTCAAGATTGACGTGTTGAGGCTTACCGTGGGATTGGTCAAGAGGGAAACCTAATGACACTACCTGCTTTTTGAGATCGTACAAATTGGCTTTGTTTTGGGGAGATTCTAATTAATGAGGTCATTGATTCTTATGTCTTAGCAAATAGGATTTTTTGAAGCCCTATATTTATTCAAATTATGTGATCAATGTTAAACGACTGTATTATTAATAGTAATAATTGTTAACGGTATTTTAAAATCCAAAAACAAAAAACCAAATAATTACTTATGTTTTATCTAACCATTTTACATTATAAGAAATATTATTTAGATTAATATATTTTTCAATAAAAAAATTATGGGTTGTAACATTTTTTATGTTTATCTTAAATATATTTACCCAATAATAATAAAAATATTGGTTGTCATAGTTAGAGTTATAATGGTTAAATATGTGGTAAAACCAAAAGATAAGGATATATTTAGTAAAAATATGATTAATTTCTATTTTATGATATTATTTAGTTCCATCCATTTATTAAACTCTAAATTAATTATATTGGAGCTATATTAATTAAAAATTACAATATATTAATATTTTATTTTAATAAATTCCAATAGCGTCCTTCAATTATCTTATAAAATTGACCCCCTTTATCACAAACCTTTAGTGTTAATAACACATTTTCATTGGACATACATTTCAAAATAACTTCCTAGAATACCTTATATCATTCTCTAATTCTTTTTTTTGTTTAAAACCATCCTTTTGGGACTGAATGTGCTCATAAATGGTTTATTTTCCAACATGACATGTCATTATAAATGATAATTTCAATTTTTTCCTTCCACATCCTTAAAACCTTCATCAACAACGATTAGAAATATAAAAAATGAATACCCCATGTAAATTTATGTTATTTTTATATTTGAATCCCTAATATCTATCACCACATCAATCAAATTGGAAAATAATTCATTATTCTTGTGTATAATGGACCAACGTCTTGTGAACTCATGTAATTAACTTTATATTCATGTATATCAATAATGAATGAAAGGGATATAAAATAATTTTTTGTCATTGTATATGGATAATCTTTCATTTAACTAATAACCTCACTATTCACTAAAAATGAGAATGTTGTTCATGCGTACATGTGGACACACACCCCCATAACGATATGTGATTTATCATTCATTACTATATCACATTAATGATATTTATATGTATATTTGAATAATTAATATCGTAAATATAATATTATGATCATTATATGAAGAAACAATTATACTTACTTTTTTTCAGTAATTATTATTGAACAATTGATATGTCAGTAATGCATACGTATGGCATACCGTCTCAAATATTCTATCATTTTTCATTAAACATAACAATATTTAATAGATGGAATATATATTATAATTGATATATGAAATTTCATATTATGTCATGATTATTAATTTGGTCATGTTGTAATAATGATATTTTTTAGCATAATCAAATTATCAAATACATTTTGGAATTATGAACTGTATACTGCGAGAACATCAGATGTGAACTTTATTTTATTACAATAATAATTCCTAAAAAAAATTTACAGTGATTTTTTTTAAAAATTAGTTACTTTCTGAGTTTCATGAAAGAAATACAGATGGAATTTTTTTAACTCATATTAAATGATAACCATTTCCAACCATAATTAAACCATATTGATTTTACATTTCACATAATTTTTTTACGGAACATTTCATTTATAATTTTTTAATTAATATATATTGAGTTTCCATTTTTTTAAATTTATTTTGAAAAGAAAATGGTATATTGATTTCCAATTATGTTATAATTCTTTTAAGAGTATTTTATAATTAAATTATTATGAAAAGGTGAAAAAATAATTTTTTTAACAATGATTCTTTATTTGATAATTATATCCAAATGGTGATAAAAAAAACAAACTAAGGGTTCATCACCATTATTAGTAAATGATGTTCCCGGTATAAGTTATATGAAGGTTTGATCCCCATTATAGATCATGGAAAATGGGACATCCATATATAGAATATATAAACAGAGTATTCCATTTTATATGAACAATCTATTGTGTAATGATTGTGTTATAATGGAAATTTTATTGTACATCATCAATAAGGTTATTACAATTTTAAGAGCTCTAAAAGGGTTTTATAAATGTGATTCTCTAAGTTTAGAAAATCTTTTTTCTTATAAATGTTGTTTATTTTTTAATTTTATAAAAATAGTTTTGTTTACGTCCAAATTTTCCATTTCATATTCTCACTGACCTTTTATGATAATGTTATTAATGAAATGGGGTAACATGTTTTTTAATAAATTATTAGGATTAATTATTTTTGGGCATTAATAATCTTTTAGTTTTTATCTCATATTTAATAATGTATTTAAAAAAATTTATTGATTATTATGTAAAATGAGGATGTAAATAATTAAACATCAGATAATATTTCATGAAAGAAGATGATTTATTATTTTTAAAAATAATTATTTTTGTGGGATAAATGATTAATGAGTATAAGTTTCCACTTGTAATATATGTTTTTATAATGCAAGGGTTAATAATAATAAAATAAAACTATAATATAAAATAATACATGGTATTATAATAATGTTAAATATAGTTAATATACCCTAGGAATATTTAATTCTTAGTTTGGGGCCTATACAGTTATTGTAATATTATGGTTCATACAAAATTTACGATTAAGATGTTTTCTCTTGAGTTTTCTATACGAGTTATGGATGTCATCATGGGGTTATAATTTTTTTTTCATATGATGAATAAAATAGAAAACCATTTTTATTCTATATTATATGATTTTTTTTTTGAATATTTATGTATGCAGGGTTTGTTTTAGTGGAAATCACCTTGTAATCCAATATAAAAAAGGATGTTTCAAAACCCATTGGCCACAAGTACTATAAAGTCACTGCAGAAATGGATGCACTATAGCAACGACAAGCATTGTACTAGAAGGAGGACACAATAGTTGTGGCAAGACAGTAGAGAAGCGGTGGGTGTTGTGCATACTGTTTTTGTGGGTACTATAGTAGTACTATTCACCAAATGGGCCGTGGGATATCAAATTTCAGCATATGGGCTGTGTAATGGGATACTTTTCTAATGGTCCTTCAGGCTCTGTAATGGGTCACCCACTAGCCAGTTAAAAGCAGTCTTTCATTTCCTATAATAACGAATGAGGCTTCAGCACCATCCCTAAAAAAGATTAATATTGATAATTTTAGAGACATTTATTTTTGATTTAATTATCATTATGACATTTTTGGGAAAAAATGAATGTTATGTAATAAGAATTTAGTTCAAAACATTTGTATGATGTATAATAAAATTTGGATATATTTGAAATTTCATTTCATTTTTCAAGGTTATTATAAGAATTATATTAATATGTATTTAGATAATGGCAACGCATAACAAAGATGACAGCTCATCAAATACGTCAAAGGAATGACAACCAGTGGGAGACAAGGGTGTATTTCCTATTCTTGTCCTATAAGATATCTTTTTTTCGTATGACACGTAACATCCTTAAAATGATTTAATGGATAATGATTTTTTTTATTTAAATTAATTAAATTTACCTAATAGATATCTAGGGGATATGATAATTATATTGTAGTTATGCGTGTAATATCATTTTAGAATAAGATCATTATAATGTTTTGGAGCATTATAGGTTTTTTTAAAAAATTATGCTATTTTATTTGTTAAATAACTATAGATTTATCACATGGAAGTATATATTTATTAATTATATATTTATGGTTATTTAGTCATTTTTTGGAAATGGATTTCATTTATTGGAGATTATGGGCATTAAGTAATTACATTGCTAGTGTGAGACATTAATAGAGATTTGTTTTTATTTTAGAAGATAAATATTAAATTTATAATCAATTAATATTGGATAAAATACATCAAATTAATGGGGTTCAATTATTTTTTTCAATACATTAGTGTAATTATAATGTTAATTATTTATAAAATGATCTATGTTAAACATTTCGTATTACTAATATTTTTTTATTATATTTGTATTTCATTATATAATGATTTATTTTTTTAGTGAATTTTCTTACATGGTAAATTATTATTTTTATTTAATTAGTAATGTTATAATTATTTAATTATTAATATATTATTTTATTTTTATCTAATGAATTTTATTTTAGCTCTTAAATCACGAAAATTCCATCCTTTTGATGAAATAAGATATATTTCCAAGGAATACAGGACAAATTTATTTGAAAAATAAGTAAATATTACAAAAGTATAAATAGTCTAATTTTATAATGATAAATATATAGAAGATACATTGAATTTCAAGAATATGATTATTATACATAAGATCATTTATATTTTTACCAATTTTTGGAAGGCCATTCAATGGGAATTGGCCTCCATCTAGACATGAGTGACATTGTCAGAAATGGGATAGGTAAAATTGAATAAAATTATATACAGTGTAGTAAACACCCATAATAAATGATAATATAATACTATGATGGACTAAAACATAGTGTTAGAGTCACATTCAAGCTTATTATTACTCCATTCAGTATGTTTTTGATTCTCAACCACAATAATTACTCCAAGCTTTTCAACCATAGAGAAGAGGCACCACGACATAAACCATTAGTCAACTCTACAACATGAAATTGAGAATATAAATCTTTATTCTGTTGGGATGATATAATTTAAAATTTTTATCTTGATTATGGTTAACAAGAAGATCGTTTTTGAGTTATGGAAATAACCCTATTGGATGGGATTTTATTCTCTCACCACAACGAAAAGTTGATCCAATGCTTCTTGAGGTATTATACATTTCTAATCATGAATTTATTTATCTTAGTAAATTAAACCAATTATGATCAATACTATAATAGAAACATGAATAATAATAACAATATATGGGGAAACCAATATAAACATTAATCCATTTAAAAAAACTCATATGATGTTGATATGAGAAGGGGGAATTGAGAAGTAGTTTGAACAGGTTCACTACCTAGATATCATTGTGGAATATCATATGAATATGTCTTCTATGTAATATATATTTTGATGATATATTGAACATGAGGAGGTAATATAAATTACACATATCTGTAGTTATGTATATGAAAAATATATCCCATATTCTAGCCTCCAAATTAGAAACGATTTAGAGGGTCAAGTGTACTCATGGTCATATATCAAATCTATAGAATGAAAAAATTCGAACAAATTATATAATGATAAAAAAATGAAGTGTGAAAACCGATTTCAATAGGTTCCCACATATATATATATCATCCCTAAATGAGAATGTGAGGATACACACAATGTATCTACTATTATTAGGAGGATATTCCATGTTATCTAATTGAAAATTAATTTTGATTTCTAAATCTTGATTCATGTCATCACTCATGGGGGATTCAATAAAAGGAACACAAAGAAAATTCAGTGTCCATATATTAAGGTATTAATCATTTCAGACCCACCATATGGATTTTAATGAAAATTTAAAGTAAACTTTTTTAAAGGTATGTCAAAATGAGAAATCCAATTGATTTTAATTTCCATAATTGAGTTTACTCAAAAAAAAAATTAAATATATATATTGATAGGCCTAAGACATTCCATTGAAGAGCCTATATATAAAATGTTATTCAAATGATTAATTTGAGAACCAATGATTCGTAATTCCTAGACCCACATCATCCCAAGGCATGCAACAATTTTTCCATTAAACTATAGAGACCGTCTTTTCTTGAATACAATCACTCTAAATAACATTTTTTATGGAAGTATTGATATAATTAATAACTGAAATTAGATATTTAAAAACAAATATTGAATATAAAATTATGAAATATTTAAACAAACAAATATTACCAACTACGGAAATAAATTCAACTTTACAGGATATAAGATATCTTCAAATTTGATAGATATTACAAATAATGTAGCATGTTTTTGGACATGCCCATAACATAGGGATGAAATGATATCTAAATGGTAAGACTCCACAATAAATCCCCATATTCCTAAGCGTAACAATAATTATGAAAATTGAAATTCTCTTTTTGGTTAACGTTAAACATTTTTTCCAACTATCTCCCAACCATGAGACATCATCATTATTAATGAGGGATTTCATGTTGTTTTTGACATTTTTTCATGTCCCACCTATGTGAAGTGTATTATTTTTTCATTATATGAGACATTATATTGGTATGTAATACCCTACAAGAACATATAGATGTTAATTCCCCATTTTATCATGTGAAAAAAAATCATGCTAAGGTGATACTCCAAAAAGAAAAAAATAATTACATTGATTACACCGCCTTTTATAAAGCCATTATAGTGTATAAAATATCCATTCAAGGAACCATATGATTTCAATCCAAAATTAATTTGACCTATCGATGAAGAAACAATCAATACTAAGAATTAGAAAGGATCATTAAAATGAAAGTTCAATAGATCTTATGAAAATACTTTTGATATAACGTTTATGGTTAATGTTTCATTCTATGGTGGGATTCTTGAGAAAATTTAAAAATTCAGAGGAAGTAATTTGAAAATTTCAAATTACCTTTCCTTTATTAAAGACACAATGACTTGGGGTGACAATCTTATTTGAGTCATATGAAAAAGTAATAGTATGAATTTTAATAGTAATAATTTTGTAGATGGTATTGAGTAGAGCAACCAGCCTAAAGAGATTAGTATAATTACCATTATCCAATATTTAAATATGGTCATGTTAGTAAACATTTATCCCACAAGGATAGAATACATTTAAATAAAAAAATAAAAGTAATTTAAACATCCACTAGAATGATCTCCATATAGGATGGGTAAAATAAGTTGCAGAATCCACCCTGAATAGGGGAACACTGTGGTTTGATCCCAATGATATCCTCATTAATATATAATTTTAAAGCGTTATATGGGAGCCTGTAATGTTATTATTAATTTACAATATTCGAAATGATAACATTCATTGGCTCAAATATGTATTATAAATCATTGAAAAATTTCTTATAATAATATACCACATTATTTTAGTGGTCATTCCCATTGTCCAAGATCTGACAACTATTTTTTTGAATGCTTAAAGTCCTAGAGATGATTATATATTTTTAAAGGTAGTTAAATAAAATAAAATTTCATTTAATATATTTGAACCATTTTTCTTTAAAATAATCACTCAACATGGAATCATTAATGTTATGAAGATTGATGAGTTTTAATAAAACCTCATAATCACTCACAATTCACATAGAAAAGTAATTTAATGTGATAAACCCTTGAATATATTGGTGTAAGGCTCATGTGAGATGATTTAAACATCAAGAGTGAATAATAATTCCTCTATTTGTGATTTCATAGTCCTTTAAATCAATTTATGTTTGAGGATGCAAGAAACAACATCAATCTTATAAAAAACAAAACCCTATACATCCTATATTTTTTTACACACTCTAGTTAAATCACACAAGAATTATTCAACATGAATGGGAATGGAGGCTTGGTATAATTTCATAGAAAATCATTTATAACTGGATGATATTCTGAACCTATTCTTGTTAATGTTGATTAGGATATCAATTATATGGTATCTAAGAATGAATCCATAAAAATCACCATCATGATTGAAATAAACCATACCATTAATATGTTTTTTATTATTGATCTATGTATCTCTTAATAGATTGATCTTCATCAAGAATATGTTCAATTACACATTTTACCTCTATAGAAGAAATGAGATTTGTATAAACACCCAATTAATCATCCAAATTTTGAATTGAGTTAAAATCACCAAGAATGGTCCAAGAACCGGCGATGTTGGTCCCGATAGAGTCAATATAAAATCAGAACATTTTATGGAAATGTTATATGATATGATAAAATATAATGGGGAACAATTGTTGAATTTAAATATAATTAAATGAAAAGGTGACATGCTGATCACTAGAGGCAAAATAATAGATACTGACAAGAATGGTTTGAATAATGACCCAATGATTTTGATTATATTCCAATCAATATTTAGTATCCAAAACAAAAGAAAACATATATTTTAAAGAATATGAACACTATAGGAGAAGAGACCAATATATATTATCCAAATATATAAAGAAATAATTATGATTTAGAATAAATATCCTAAGAAACCTGGTTATTTCATTATTGTTCTAGAGTTCGAAATTCTGAAATTGATTCATCTTTTACAATTTAATATGGGGTTATACCAACCATTATCTTCACATGACATAATTTTGAAGGATTTTATAGGTCTTATTACATCACTTTTAGGAATTGGAGTAACATTTTCCAATATATTGATGTCATTACCTATGATAATATCATCCTCATCTCCCTTATCATGTGATGCATTTTTTATTTTTTTCTATCACATGGAGTTGTAGCCATATAATTCACTAGGAGGACATCAAATGATGTATGGTCCATTTGAGAAATATACATGATGGTAGAGACTCCATTTTCATATTTATTAAATTTTGATCAAAATATATCTTCTCACCAATATCATATTCAAATATTCACTTATATGTAGTAGAATCATGATCCAATTAAACCTTAATGGAAGAATCATTGCTGAAATATGTAGAATCCAACTCCGTTTATTGTTGAAGAATCATCTCACTAATGTACTGTAAAATATTTTGGATAAATTGTTTTTTATCCATTTTAATATAAATATATTTTAAACCAAATCATAAGTATGTTTTCAAATTTACATGGAAAAATCATGCTCATACAAGTATGAAATTTTCCCCTCAAAAGACACACCAGGCCCCACTATTATGGGTGAACAATAGAGATAATAGTACTATTTTACACATCCTTTATAATAACTGATGAGGTTATTTTAAGTCAATAAATGGAATATAGTGACATTATTAATGATCATTAAGAATCATTATTTACATTTTGTCTCCCCATTCTCATGAAATCTATTTTTTTATACGATTGATATTGACTACTTTTCTATCTCGAGTGATAAGAGCATCCCGTACCATCCTCTAAATAATTTTTTTTATATTTAAATTAGCCACCATATTAATGGTGTCATGTATTTGAGGGATGACCACATACTATACCTTGATATAAATATTGTTTTCATTGGAAAAAATATTAATAGAATCTAGATTGTTAGAAATTTATTGATATCAATAGTAATTTTTGCACAACATTCCAGGATCACATTCCAACATTGTCTGATCCATCTTTATATGAGTACCGAGGAAAGAATCAAGATTTTTGAATACTTTGGGGATCTAATTCAACCAAATCAAACTATGACGTTTGATCCTTGTCTAAGTGTTTTATTTTTTTTGTGAGAGAAAATTAAAATTGAAATCCTATTATGATATTCCCATAATTCCTAGAATTATTTTCATATTGAAAATATAACAATCATCATTTAGATTTAACCTACATTGATATATGATATGGAAAAATCCACTTCCAATCAAAATATGTTCAATTCAAAATATCACCTACATTGGGAGTTCATGTTCTTATTATTATTATTTGATCGTTGAACGTATCACATTGAATAAATAATATACTTATGAAACAAATTTTTTTATAGATTCAACCATTTCTGAATGGACTTCTAACTAGTAACAACTGAGTATCCATCATCATTTGGATTGCAAAAATTAGAGGATCAAGTAACATGAACATTAATTAGATCAAATAAATATGATAAATCATCCTCAGTGGAGACACCCAAGTTCCACAATTGAGAACAATCACATGCTTTGACTGTCATGATCAAACATCATAAATGAAAGAATGAATCATCATTTAATGTAAATCTATAATCCGGTTGAATTGATCACATTGCCAAATTGAAATATATAATCACTAGATGTTTCCATATCCAGATTGAAAACCAATGTTTCCTGCTCCGATTTTATCCATCAAAAGTCTATTTGAATAATATTACTTATGATAAAAAGAGGAGATTAATTTCAATCTTCATTAAATAATGATATTATAATTTTCAATAAATTATAATTTATTGTGATGTAATTATATATTTGAAAAAAATTTCTCAACTCTAGTATAAAAATTATATATTTCATATAAACTATCATTTCCATCCATGAAATTTATTCCATTTTGACCCATAGAATATTTAATATATTATTATGGTTACCATTCTTAATACCCCATTTTTAACACACTTTATCATTGAATGGGAGATAGATTTCTCATATTTATCCATGTTTTCAATTACCGATAACAATATACAACTTGTAATCCTTGTATTAGTTAAAATACATAACCATCATACATCACATCCCTCACTTTTCCTGTTTAATATTAATTAATGCTTATTATGATGTGGTATTTAGTAATATTTATTGTTTTTTATTCCAGGCCCAGATTTTCTAGCAGTTGTTCAATTTATGGGGACACATTATCATTAATGGGCGGGATTTATCATCCAATGATTTTTTAAAATAATGACTGTAGTTTTATAGTGAACAACATATGAAACACCATAAATAAATTAATAAATATATATTAATATTTAAATGTGAAAATAATATTCTGTCTAGAAAACAAATGATATTTCATAAAGAATATGTGTTGTTTTTTCCGGATATATATTTTTATTATTATTATATGACACCTATAAAAACCATAAACTATACTAAAATAATAAATCTAGTATCTTTCGTATAATATGATGTTATAATGTTAGTGGAATGACATATATAAATATTTTCATCCATTAAATGGGAATAAAATTCATCATTTAGGAGTATTGAGAATTATTTTCTCATCTATCGATGCAATTTTGTTTCCGTCACTATTTATACAAAATTTTAGTAATGTAAAATTATATGTTTATATATTATATTCATGAAAAATTAGTCATTATTAAATGATAATATATCATTGACCTTTTCAAAAATACATTCATTGAAAACTGATGACATTGTTCATAATATATATAAGTATATATGAAGAATTATTACATATTTAAGAAATTATTATCATCTAATACATTTATAATATCACATACATTCTCTACAATATTTTTTGATAAATTTAAATGTTACTCGTGCATATGCACGACCTTACATCTCTATTATTTTAACATTGTGCATCTTTCATAAAAATATTTAATAGTAGTATTTAAAATATTAATTGATTAAAAAAATTATTATTTAATTATTGTTATACAAGATATGGTCGAATAAAGTCATATGTTAGTATAGTCAAATTACCAAAGAAATTTTTGACATAATTATCAAATATCTCCAATATGCCTGATGTGACTTTAAATGATTATGTAATTTTAAATAACATGGAAATAAGTGATATAAATAATAATCAACATAACAATATTCTCATGAATGTATAAAATTTAGAAAATTATATTATTCAAGAATATAAATGACATATGTGATAATTTAGACTTGGTATAAGGGTAAATATTTTTAACATTATTTTTAATAATTCTCCCAATTAAATCTATTTTTCTTCCATGTCATCATGAATTTTTATCAAAAAATTATTTAAAGTATATTTTTAATATTCATATAATATTTTTTTTCTTTTTTTGTACCCATGTTTTATATATATAAAAATATTTTGAATTGATTGGTTTTTAAAATTCCAAATGATGTACATTGTGACTTTTGTGACCTAAAAATATTTAAGGGATGGTTTTTAATAGCTACAACACATGTGTATTTACCACTATAATTATTCATTAATTTTTTAAATTTTACATAATAAAATTTCATTATTATTTAAAAAAATGTTCGCTTTATTATGTTCATGTTATTATATTTGAACAATAATTTAAAAAATATGAACATTGGTACCCTAAATTGTTTCACACAAGGGTTAAAAAGACTTTTTGATGTATTTTATTCATGCTAAATAATGTGGAAGTTATATTTAAATGGATGAGACATATTATATCATATTTTAGATCCAATTATTGCTTATAATATTGGTTCTTCCAAATGGAACAGTAATATATTGGAAAATGATATTTTATTAGAGAGAATTATATTATAAATGGGTCATATGGTTATTAAATGACTTAAGGGTTATTTTAAATATTCATGAAGTGTTCAATGGTGATTTTTTTTCATAATGCACTGATAGGGATTTTCTATTCTTTGTAATGAGTATTAATGAATTTATTTTAATTTCAAAATGTAATTTAATTATTTTTTAAAATAATAAATGATTCTTTAATTAGATGAAAATGTATGTTATTATGAAATTGTTTTAGGTGGTCAACTTATTTTTCACTATATTAAAATATTTCTTCTGTAATATCAGTTATTGGGATTTTTATGGTAAAAATAATTTATGAAAATATTTTTATAGGGTTGATATAATATTTTGGACAATGATAAGGTCACAATATAATCCTTGGATAATTTTCATGAAAAGAACACATGTTTTATTTTAAATATTATTATCTGTTACAAAAGCATTTATAATGTATATGTTCACAATATTTAGGTATGTTTTTTTATGTAATAGATTTTTCAAATTCTCTGAAACTAGATTCTAGTAATATTCTTATGATAGTAAAAATGTGAATCAATTTTAAAAACACTTGAATATGTATTTCTTATATTAATATAATTACAATTGGTTTTATATGACATTTTAGACTACTATGTTTATTTAGACGTTTTCATGAGAGTTTATCAAATGAGTTATAAAGATGAAAATGGGTTTATAATTTTATGGTTGTCCATAATTACAAAATCTTAGAAACCCTTAATGATGACTTAATTTATGAAATGATACATTAAATAAGTATATAGTTGGAGATATTTATTTTTTATGTATTTATGGTTTATTTTAAATTTTTAAATTAATTTTACCACATATGATGTAATGATTTGTTCTTTCCAGATCCATTAAATTACTTATTTTCATTATTGGAGGTGTGTAGTGAGGCTCAAATGATGTATGAAGATGTTCCATTGCTATAAGATATAATTATGGATATTACACGATGTGTAATGTATTGGGGAATAAAAATAATTAAAAAACTAATAATGAGGATAATTTTATAGTGTAAACTAAACCCTATAGATCACATGATGTGAAAAGGGGATTACATTTCCTATAATCCAATGAGACACTGCATATTTAAGATTGGTTTCATAGAAATTATCATTAGTTTAGACATGGTTTATTATTCTTTTCATTTTTGGTGAACTGTAACAATCACAATGTTATCACCATACACATTTCCTCCCTCATTGATCTGTTGATCCCAATGGTTGTTCTTTGGTGATATTTATTTTATTCATGGTACGTTCTTCTCCCATTCTTTGTTTTTTTCCTTCTGTTCTTAATTTGGGATTCACATCGATGTTGTTCATTTGGTTTTGGGGTGTGTTTTGGGGTTTTTGTGGATCCTTAATATCGTATTGGTTGATCCATGATTTTCAGGGTGCGGTTGTTGTTCACATGCGTTCTTTATCACCCTACGATTCATAGTGAGTTTGAAAACTTCTTTGAAGTTGGGTTTCCCATATTTTTCAATAAGGGGGTATAAATCATATGTGTTTTTTAGTAAATGTAATAAGGTTATCGACTAAATAAAAGATAAAAATTTGTTTAACATATTTTAATGGGGTAATGGGAGTTACTTATCATGTATTAATAGATTTTATATTATTTTTGATATTGTGGATTTTGAACCCTTTCTTCCCCATTGATAATTATGGTCGTTGGATGATTTTTTTTCACATGATATATTTGATTTGATTTCTTATTTTTTTATAATTTTTGTGGTATCAACCTAAAAAGGAAATTCTTTTCCACTAATATTATGATTCATAAACGGTTGTCCTAGGATTTCGGCTTGTGTGATAATATCCTTAAAATAATGTGGAATGTGATAAAATCCCCTTTGTAAATATGTAAATAACTATATTAATGTTTTGTGGTGTTTATCTATTATTGTGGTATAATGAGGTGTGGTTGGATTATGTGGGGATTATGGTTTGTGTGTCATGGATTTGGGTTTAGTGAGGTGATAAAATAATGTGTTGCTTGTGAAATGTGGTTGTTTTGTGCTACATGCATGAGTTGTTGTACAATAAATAAATAAATAAATAACTATTCAACAATGTGAGGAATGAATTGGGTTAATTTTAATAATGTTCTATAAATAGTTAATGGATAATTAAATGGTCTGTTGTATGATTTAATGTGTTTGATTCTAATTAAAGAAAAGAATGAAATAATTAAATGAAATTGGTTGTAAATTTGAAATGGGGTTTGTGGATTATTGTGGGTTGTTATGCATTTAGAGGTGGTAGAAAATGTGATTGTTTTTTGAGTTGGTAATTTGGATGATTAAATATAGGTCAGGAATCTATGTTGGATAATATATATTCATTTTTTGACTTCTATATGCACCCCATCCACATTGAGCACTATGTGTTGAACACCTACATAATCATTCAAGGGGTGTCTTTCCATATATACTAGTGGGGGGATGGATAGGTGTAATCCCACTCATAATTAATCCCTCTTCCTGGAGAAGTATGTAATAAATGATCTATGATGTTCAGAGGTATCTTAGTCTCTTAGATGGAAGTTGTGGTATCCCTGGTGTCTTTGAGAGTAGTAGTGATGGTGTATCCAAGGTGTCTTGGAGATGATTTTTGCAATGGTGTCCCATGTGTCATTGAGAAGAGATGTGATGTGATTTTCCATGTGGATTTATGATGTTATTTTATGTTATTTGATGTGTTGTGAGTCCAAGGTTTTTACAGGTGGGATGGGTTCTAAGGCCCATGTGTGTGCTGGTGAGAAAATTATGAGGCCCAATTCTGTGTGGGTGGATGTGATGTGGTATATTTGGATGAGATGGGAGTTTCAGGACAACATTTTGTGGAGTGTGTAGTGTATAATTAGTGGAAATGTGCTATAGGTTACCATATAATCAATTTTATTTACATTATATTATATTACATGGACTGAGTTATTTTATTACCATGACTTGGTGTGGTTAGGATGGGTTGTATCACTGTATAGGTACTATTTTGTTAACCTATTTTCCTATTGGTGAGTTAATATTATTATTTAACATGTGTAAGTGAGACATTATTTTTTCCTACGAAGTATTCTTGAATTCTCACTGAATATATATAAGTCAATTTTCAGGATTCCATGAGTGTTCTGTAGATAATGATGGACCTTACTAGCATAGATTCTTAATAGTTTATGTGTCATCGAATTATATTTTTTTGGTATTTACATTGTATATTTTATATTATATTTATTATTTCTATTAATACATGCATGTGGGATAGTTTTTTTTTCATTTTATATTGTGACTTGGAGTTAATTTTGGATGATGCATCTTATCTCATGATATTTTTTCTTATAAATTTTAATGCCTCCCATATTTTTTGATTTGTACTATAATAGTGTAATTCGCTAACTCAAGGCCTCCCAGAGATGTGAATTGGTAGTCATTATATATCGCCCCGTAATGTGGTATCTATTTGGTGGGTCATGATAGAGTGGAATCAATAAATTACGGTTAATAGAAAAGATGGAGTTATCATTTAGGCATCGTGAGGATTACATGGGGTGGTATGGAAACAATTCCAATTGAACCTCATTCATGACATATTCAATGAATACCGATTAGTACATGGAATTTTATCCCCCTCTCCCAATGATATAGTGCAAAAACTCATTGATTAATGGATGACCATGTGTGATAGACTAGCTAGTATGGTGATGACCTAAAGAAGGTACATCCATCTTAATGGTTTGGGGGTTTTTTGGATATGTGTGGTTTTAGAAATTTCAAAATTTTCAAAATTTATAAAAAGGTTAAAAGTTATTTAAAAAATATTATAATGCAATTCCACACTACTTGATCTTAGGAAAAATTTATTTTCCCTCAAAATATGCCTCCTAGAAGTTATCTATGTTTGGATCATGTTGACAAGGTCCATATTTGGATCTAGTTGATCAATATAGGGTTCATCTAGTTGAGGTTGACGATCAGTAGAAGAGGATTTTGTTCACATTCTAGTGGAAGACAGTGGGGACTTAAGTGGGAAATGATTCTGATATGGAGATGAATAGCTGGCCAGAAAACCATTGGATCTCTTTTAGTTTTATCTTACCTATGATGGAGAACTATTTACCATTGGATGTTAGATTGAATCATGGTGATTCATGTCATTGGTAAACATTGTATCATTGAGATTGGAATGATGATGATGTTTTTTGACGAAATCCAAAATTAGTTCGGGGTAGTGTTACTTTTGTTGATTATTAATCAATTAAAGTGACATGAGTTTATTTTTTTTCTGAAAGGTAGCATGTCAATCTGGGAGATGGGAATCAAATTCAAGGACATTCATTGTTTTCCCTATTTATTTTTCTGTATGAGGTGAATCTTGTGAGGTGTCTATAGGATGCACTCAGTCATTATTGCTACTATGTATTAATAATTTTTATGTTGTCCATGTATTTCTAGATTTCATAAATGAAAGAGTTGATTTAGTGTTTGCACTCACAAGGTTGTTGGATGTGGGAAGGAGAGTTACATTATTCCACAAGTGGAATAGTTTCTAGTGGAAGGTATTAGTATCTAGGAGCCTCTAGGTTTCTACTAGAAGGGAGTCAACCACAACACCTTTCATTTCTGGCCTTCTGGTCCCATTGGTTTCTGTGATTTTCCTAGGGGATTCTGTTACATTGTATGTTGGTTATGAGTTTTTTAGACATCACTAGATCCAATTCATAGTAGATGCGTAAGATCAGTATAGTGGAGGTGCCTGAGTTTAATACTAGACTCAATATAAATTTCCAGTTAGGCTATTTGAGCAGCACCGACATGAGGGTTTTTTTCTTGCTGGGAGGATATAGAGAATGTAGAGGTTAACCTCAAGATGGTCCTTCTGTTTAGGAACCACTACCTGAGAATGGTCACTAGGGTAGACTTTAATAAATAGGTAGAGGAGATGGATGTGTTCAGATTCACATTGTGGATGTAAATGCTCTAGAGGGGTCAAATATTATACAAGGTACAATCAGTTTTTTAGTACTAATTTTGGTACCATTATTGATTCATGGGCTTCATACTCCATTGTTTCTTCTACTTAATCCCATGATCTGTAATTATATATAGGGTGGTTCCTTGTGACACTTGTGCTTATTATTCCTATAATATGATAGGTAATTTTGGTTGATAAGTGCAGAGGGTGTAGACTGTAGATAGGGAAACATGATAACTACATGGGTCTTTTCCATCTAGAGATGCAGTCATATGATGTCATCCTCAGCATCGATGGGTTGCAATCCCTATGTGTTGTTAAAAATTTATTCTAGAGGAGTGTCTTGATTCCACATTTTGATGGCCAATATGTGGAATTTGATGGAGAGTGGGTTTTTCATGGGGGGTATTCAGTGTGTGAATCCCTTCATTTCAAAATTTAATTTTTGTTAGTGGAATTAGTGGATGCATTGATATTGGAGGTTCCAAGGGTTGTTAGGGAGTTCTTATATTATTTCCTTGAAGAGGTTTTGTTGTTACCCACTCTACATGATATTGAGATTAGGATATAATTTTATCCTATTTCTTCTTCGATTTTAATGGATCATTATTAGATGAAATATTTTGAGTGGTGAGAGTTATAGATTCGGATAGAGGAACAATTGTAGAAGGATTTTATCTATCCCATTGTGTAACCTTTGGGTTATCTAATTTTGTTTTCCATGAATAAGGATGGTAGTATATGGTTGTGGCTAGATTATAGGAGGAATAATCGGGTGTCAATCATAAACTATAACCCCATCTGATGGAAATACAATATTTTTGACCTACTGAGATAAGGGAATTTATTTTCTATGATTTTATAGTGGTATCAACATCACCGGTTGATGGTGATGGATGGATATATCCCAAAGATTTCATTCATGATCATGTATGGGAACTTATAGTTTGTATCCCTTCCATTCGGTGATACGAATGCCCTAGATGTGTTTATGGGGATTATGATATCATTATATTGTGAGTTCTTGGGAATGTTCATCATATTCATCAATAATTTCATGATCTACTCAATATATGTGTCAGAGAAAGTGGATCCTTTCATAATTTTCTATTATCTTCTTCAAAAATAGTAACTTTGTCAAAAAATTTCCATATATTGGGTCATGGGATGAGAGGTTAATTTCCATGGGAATGTTGTTTATATGTAGGGTGTGGGAGTAGACTCATCAAAGGATGAGGCTATTGGTTCTTAAGTTTCACCCCGGAATGTGTCTACATATCACTGGTTTCATGGAATTTTATGCTTTTATGAGAGGTATATACTTGATTTCTCTCAATTTTCAACCAATTTAACATCATTAGATAGGAATGACCAATAATTTTTGTGGGGTTATCAATTTCTAAAATAGTTCTGTAACAAAAAGTGTATGATGGTATGTTATCTAGATATCTGAGGGAGGGGTGACATCAAATGCGTTTCATGATTCTTTATATCTAGGATTGGGATTAACAATTATGTAGATGTGGGAGGGGATATTTATGTGTCTAGTCATTTCCATCACCACAAGAATAACTATTCCACCAACGATGTCAAGTTATCATCAATTGTGTTTGAGCTGATGTTGTGGCGACACATGCTCATTGGGGAGTTTTTTTTATCTCTATATATCACCAGTGTGTGAGGTATATATTTTCATTGAATTGCATAAACATGATTTAGTGTAGGTGGATGGAGATTCGTTAAGATTATGATTTTGAGATATATTACACCAAATTAGAGGGGAATATTTTGGACAACTATTTATGTGGGAATACATGGGAGGGTGTTTATCAAGATTCTACACAATCTTGGAGAGAAATAGAGAAGTAAACAACATTACACTTATATGGACGATTGGATAGTGCTTGATTCCATTTTGTCAGATGATTGTACTGTATTCTCAATTTCACTTGGAGGAGGAGTCTCAGTGTGGGGTGACATAGAGGAATATAAGGTTCATAATCATGTTGGACATAGTGATGTTCTAGAGGGATGGTTGAAGTATGGTCAAAACATGTTGCCCATTCAATAACGGCTATTTATTTTTTATGAAATGTGAACTAGAGTCCTTGAGATTCAACTATCACCTTTGCTGGTAAACTAATTAATTTATATGATGTAACATGGATTATGTATATTGTTTTGGTAGCCTTATATTAATTTGGAAGTTGAAGTGTTTTTAGAAAAGTTCTTGGTTTGAAATCAAGTAAATTATGAGAAATCTTTCTTAGTGGGTTCATTCATCCCTTTGATGTTAACTTGTGGAAATGGTATGAAATCATTATAGATTTCATTATATTGTTACCCACAGCTCATGGATCTTCTGATTCTATATAGTAATATAATATTTATTGATGAAATCATTCCATATCAATGTGATGAAGGAGTCTGGCGTAGTGGATTCCATCGATAAGAGGTAAGAGATGAGGTGGTGTGGTATTATTAAATTTGGATGTATATTTTATATGATCAGAATGAAAAATTTGTCTCATGAGTTTGGAGGGGATAAAATCATGATTTTGGAATTCCGTTACAACTAAAAAAACATTTTTCCACCCACATAATGATGGGAAGATGGAACGAACTATCTAATGGTCAGAGGATATGCCACAAGCATGTGTCTTGGACATTGGTGGATTTTGGGTATTCCACCTAACATTTTTATAGTTTTCTAATATTTATTTTTATTACTCTTCTATTACAACAACTCAATTCATTTCATTTTATGGACAATAGTTTCATTCTTCATTATGCTGTATTGATGTTTGGTAGACAATCATTCATGATCTTGATATGGTGCACATCACAACAGAAAATGTCCAGCTCATTCATGAGTGGATAAACGTAGTGAAGGACATGTATATATCTTATTAAGATTTCAGTAGGGTCACATTGGAGTTTTGGTAGTAGATCATGTGTTCTTGATGGGTTACCCTCGACATGTTCCATGGAGGATAGGAGGATGGAGTAAGATTTCTCCCAGATTTTTTGGGACCAAAATATGCTGGGGTGATTTTCTTAGGTGTCAAATCAATTATCATTTCCACCAAGATTGGAGAGGATCCATGAAATATTCCACATCTATCAGGTTATTTTGTATATTCACAATGACTCATATGTCGTTAAATGGGGAGAGTTGGACATCAAGGATGATGTGATGTTCATAAAGCATCAAGTGGAGATCCTAGACCATCAAGTGAAGATACATTGTGGATGGACCATTTCATTGGTTGTTTTGTTGTATAGGCATGGTGTCATAGATGATAGTACTTGTGAGAGGGAAACACATATGTATTCCCACTGCCCAGATTTTTTTATGATTTCGTTAATATATCTAGATTTGTAATGATATTTTTTTTCCTTTTTTAATGAGATGAGCGGTTTTTCTTGTTTTTTTGATGTGTGAGGAGAAGTGTGTGATAAATTAATGACAAAATTAAAGGTAGAGTAAATGATTCCCAATTGATACAGATTGACTTCAATGTGATTAAACCCATTTTGGAGAGTTACTACTGCTCAATGTGGATAGTCTCTTGACAAGTGGGTGGAATTCCATGATTTGGGTGTTCAAGAGAATGTGTTTCATCAGTTGTAATGGTTTTTGGATTTCTCTGTATAAAGGATGTGATGGATGTACAATGGTTGTGTTGCAATTTGGTTGAAAAAGTGTATATATAATGACCCTATAATCTAATGTAATGAAATTAAATAACAATTAAGTAATACATAAAACATTATACAATCAGAATTCCAAATATCGTACATGAATAATTCCATTCGATGTACGGAAACATAAATATTGGTACATATATGATCTAAATCATCACCCACTTGGTCCTTTCTGAATAATAAAATTCATAAACATATAAAAAAATACCTAACTTTTTCAACTTGGTAACGAAATATAATAATTGTTGATCTCAAATGCCCAGTAAGGGTAATAAAAAGAGATATTTAAAATTAATCTTGAGAATATGGTTATGATAATGTGATCATGAAATTTTAAGATCATACCCTGCATATCAATGATTATATAGATTAATGTGGAATCAATCATTATTGTTCATAAGACATCAATCATAATGAAATAAATAAAATAATCCTTGAATGCAGATCATTTTATCAAAACGTGTAATTATAGAAGACATAAAATAATTTATAATGAATTCCATAATTTTTAAATGCCTTCCTTTCAAGACCATCATTGTAGAAAAATTCATTTACTAAATTGGCATCACACCTCATTCCACCCCTATATTAATAAATTGATTTTTCTCCCCATTATAGCCCTGTAATACTGAACTGAGTTCATTTCCCATTCCAACCATGTAATATTGAACTGAAATCAATTCAAATATCATAAATTTCTATCACATTAGTTATAAATATATACTTAATGGATTGGGAGGATATAATAGTCCCACCCATCCAATAATAAAATCATACATACATGTTTTATAATATCATAAACGATAATATCATAATCCATAAAATTTAATGCGTATAATAAATGAGTAATAAAATTATAATATGTGAAAAAAGACATGTTTCACAATCATTTCATCATTATCAAACCCCATGAAAATATGCGAGTTAAAAAAATATAACTTATGAATAAATGATGCCATCAAAAAAATCCATTCCTAGAAATAATATAAAGGGATACATTTAATAATTTCACCCTAATGGTGTGATTAATTCCAATATATTCTATCTTTTATGGAAAATAATCTATAATGATATTTTAAAAACATTTATTTAATAAAATATTTTTCTATATTAGTTTTTTATAAAAAATGAAAAAAATCATTTAAAATAACTTTATAAAATTATATAGGAAGATTGAATGTGTGTGGAATTTTTTAAAATGAAAACATATAATTTAATATTGAAAATGTATAGAAAAGAATTCAATTGAAAGTAATTTTAAAACATATAAATAAGAGTTTATGAAAATTTGGAAACAATTTTCCTTGAAAACTCATTATAGAAACTTTAAAACACCCTAAAAAACATTGAATACTAAATTTAAAAAAATATTTAATAAATTTACAAAATAAAAAATGAAATGTAATATTTCAAGAAATTTTGGAGGGTATAGTTAAGCATTCTATATAAACACATTCTTAAATATCATCAATATGTAAGAGTGGAAAAAATTATATCAATGTATAAATATATCACAAGTAACCATATGACAAGAAAATAAAAAATATTTCATAAGGTATATATGATAATATTTAATTAAAGAAACATAATGTTAAAAATCTCAAAAAGTGATGACATTCTTTTAGTAAACTCTTACATCATGGTTATTCAGAATCATAATCACCGTATAAGAAATTGAAATCAAATTAAACATGAAATATATTGAACGGAATTTTATTCATGATATAACATGTATAATTGAAGTATATACCCTGTGAAAATGAATTTCGATGCATAAAAAACGTAAGCCTCAAAGAAAAAAAATTGAAACGATTATATTTTATAGATTTGGTATAATTTAAAACCTAAAAACCCTGAAAGAAATATCTTAAAATGGATATGTAAATAACCCTAAATTTAATTATAAGATTCATTTAATTTAACCATGGGAATTATACACCCCAAAATGGTACTAGGGAATAATTGTGCATGTATATCAAAAAAATAAAATGTGAGATGAAAACTCGTACATTGTTTCTTGACTCACACCGTACTAGTTAAAACCACCAGTTTAATACAATATATGTTTATATTTTGAACTTATATTACTCTATTATAAATAATCATATATTGAGGATTCAGTTTGGGTAGTATTTTCTATGATCTTCGTATGTGTCTTAATTTGTTATTTCTTCGGTCCTCATAATGTCATAATTATTCCATAATTTTAACAATGATAAAAATATATTTCATATTTTATAAATGTATATTATAATATTATATATAATATAGAAGTGTGAAATGGAATACACCATTCATGGAAACTGTATGATGTAAAGGCGAATGAATGATAATTCTATTAAAATTTAATGATTGAAAAAAAAGTAAAAGCCACACACAACCACACAGACACACACACATATATATCATTATCAAATTAGAATTATTATAAAATATATAAAAAACAATTTTCCTGATCATTTCCTTAAAACATTCGACGTATAGTGTAAATGAATCATATCTTTGAGGGGGTGGTAGTCCACCCTTTTTCATAAAAAATTATAATATTTACACATAATCAAAATTAGAAATAATATATAATATTTATTTGGAATAAATAGTCTTATATATATAATAAATATTATATATAATGTAAAAATATATTTCTGATCATAATTTCTACAATGAGATGCATTAAATGAAAGAAGAACAATTATTTTCTTGTGAGGTGGCATTTCATTGTACACGTATACAGTATGTTCTATACACATTATATTGAGGTGTGTAAAATAATAGGTTGATAAAATAAAGGATCTTTCGGAGAAGCCCATACATATTAATCGAGTAACTTCTTTTAGTTTGTTCCAAAATCCATCCATTGTATTATTTATTCCCAAAGTTATGATTAATGGATGAAGGTAGGTATTTTAGAATATTATTTTTATGATCATGGACAATACTGTGTTATTTGAATGGTATGAGGAAGTTGGAGAGGTGGTGGCCCTTTATACCAAAGGAAAAGGACATAGTTGGCATGTTGGAAAAAAAGGTTAGGTTTTCCTGTATTTTTAACAAATACATGTCATAAAATACAAAACAAAATAAAAAATGAATGGTAAATGGTTTAATAACATCTATAAAATGGCTATTGGACATGTTTTTTAGTCATTTTGGGATTTATATTTAAGGATTAGTCCTTAGTTAATCTTAATTTTACCATAATCAATGTAATTAATTTTAATTTTCTTCGTTAATATTTTGGTACACAATAATGATTAACGTATTTTATATTATAAAGTAATTTTAATAAAAATATAGTAACCATTTTTTTGTATTATAATATCATAAGTGGAAGAAATTAATTTAAAATTAATATCACTGACGGTATGACACTATAGTTTTTTAAAGTAAAAACGACTATACCTTTTATCTGTTTATATAAAAAAATTAAAAATAAAATTCATTTCAATGATATAATTTGGTTTATTTGATAAAAATATTATACAATTATACTTTTAATCCAATTTTAAAAATAAATTAACATTAAAAATAAATCATATGAAAATTCAATTTTGAATTATAATCAAGTATTTATCATTATTCATCCAAAAACGATGTGTCTCTAAAAAATAAAAACAATTATCAATAAGATCATTTCAACATTATAAGTAAACAAATAATTATTATATTCAAAAAATTAAATTTCTAAATTTAGAGAAAATTAATTTTATTATTTTTTAGAAGGATATTAAAATCTGCTCATTTGAGAAAATAATCTTTTAAAATATAAAATTACATTGCCAAAAATTATATCATTCAGCATCAATATGTTTTATTTATATGAAAAAATTGTAAAAAAATATTTTAAAAGTATTAATAACTATTATTATTACTATGTTTAGTGGATTAAATATAAATATATATTTTAAATAATAATGAACATAAAAATACATTTCATTGAAAATCAGTGTTTCATGGTGTGTCTCCCAAATCAGTGTTACATTTATCATATGCCAAGTTAGAACAAAACAACAATGTTAAATGTAGTTAAGTTAAAAGTAATGTTGTTTTCAGTACATGATTAACTTTTAGTTACATATAATGCAATTCAAACACAGTTATTTAACATAAAATAATCCATTTTTAGGGATTCATGAAATGAAAAATACCACAAAGGTTATATAAAATCAAAATAAAAAATTCTCCAAATCTCTACATGATACATTATACATAACATAAAAATAACTTCTCCCTCTAAATTAATCTTGTTTATCCATGATTTAATACATGAATATTTTATTCATAGAAACTAACATCCTAAAAATAGAAAAAAAAAATCCCTTAATGAGGGAATGTTGGAACCATAACAGTTACCCAGAGTAACATATAAATAGAATTCCACATATTTGAACCTAAGATGGGAGTTAATATTTGACATATTGTAAATTCATAAATTTTATTATATATTGATTGAGAGAATTTATGATAATTATGTGGATGATCATAGAAAAGTTTATGTCCACAAATTCATAAATTTGTGATGAATTAAATGGTCATCAGTTCAACTACAATTAAGTTATTTGGACTACACATTTTTTGATCATTATACTATATTTGATTAATTATTTTATCAACCATGAATGTAATGTAATTTACTTAATTTTTTTTATATAAATAAAATTCATTTTTTGGTTGTACTTTTTTCAATTTCTAATTCAAATAGTACAACATGAAATTGATGTCTAGAAAATAACCATGATTCCTAAACTACTAAAATACAATTTTATCAGATCATGAGGCCAATAAATCTATGAATACTATAAGTATTTTTTCAAACTATTATTCAATATAAATATTTCGAATACATTAATCAGTCAACATAATAACTAACTCTACTGGTTCATCATTCATAGTTATTGAACAAAATTAATTTCACATTAACATGTAATACCCTTGGGACAATGGTAGGAATAAAACCCTTAATGTCCTTAGATCATTGTTTAAATTCCCATGTCATTTCTAGACATTTTTTATAGATAATCAACCGAAATTATTTTCATTTATAAAACCAAACTAATATAATTTCTTAAATAAATAAGATGCATATCCTTGAAATATCGTTAGTCATTAAATAGAATTTAATCTATGTTTTTATATTCAAAATCAAGGCATAAATAATTCACCTAAATATTAACATAATCATTTCATAAATTGTAAATCTTATAATCCTTAGGAAGGTTGAAAATCAAACACTTCTAAATGAATGTCATCAAATTATCTTAACATTGATTCCTCATTTATCAGAATGTTCCTCCTGGTGGTCATAATCCAAACATGTGAATACCATCATCAACATGTCTTTAATTAGTTCAAATGTAATTAATACATTCCATTTTAAATAGTATTGTCCAAAATAAATTTATCCAAAAAACATTATAAAAACATAAGTAACATATTAATGGTTATACTTCCCTTAATAATTTGTTTTACATGGACAATACCTTTCCAATATATCATTTTTTTCATAGAACCATTTAACGAGTTAATGAAAATTTATAGTGAAAATCAAAAGTGAACAATCCTTATATATTGCACCATTCATATAAAATGATTTATAAATCCAAATACATAAAAACCTTAGTTATTCCAATCATCAGTATACCCTTAAAAATTATAGCTCATCCTATTAGAAAATAAATATTTCCTTTAACATTTAATATATTGTCATGTCAATTTCTTAAAACTAAATATTACTCAAAAAACATACTGGATCTCTATGGGATATTTATTATTAGTACATTTAGTTTTATGATGACCATTTATTGAACACATAAATCAAGAAACCTTAAATAATAACATAAGGAATTATCTTAACTGATTATTTAGATTCTTTTCACAATGAAAACCAAATCATATTTCTTTCTTTGACTCTATTTCATGAACTGTCAGAAAACTCAGTTTTTCTCCCATTGCTAGTCCAAGTGTTTGTTAAGGAACATGTTATTAATCATGTTCTGTGGAAACTATATATGAATGATAAAAACTTATTTCATTAAATTTATAATCACACATTACTTCCCATCATAATATCAACTATCACATTCGTCATTAATTTGATTACCTCTGGTTCCATCCTTTGACTGCAGCTAGAAATATAGTGTGAGAAATAATAATCATATAAGAAAACCATATAGACTTGAAATTAATAACCAATAGAATATGTAAATCACAAAACCATTATTAATATATGGAACACTATGTTCATCATTATTTATTCATATTAAACTAATTTTTAAATCCTACTTAGTGGATTATAGTGATTTTCTAAATTTCCATATTATACTGACCAGGAGTGTTAAACCATGTGTGATTCAAAGTATGTAGTCTCGTACTATATTTCCCCATGTCCGAACTAAAATATATTGTTGGAGTATTTACCTCTAGGAATATATTTTTTGGAGCCAAATCCACATGTATTATTCAAATTATGATATATTTAAAAAAACCACTCTCCTTATCCTTTAACGAAATTCTTAGACATTTTCTTATTAATATACTCATACATAAACATATCCTTAGGCATAAAATTGGGTTATCATCTTTGTTTTATTATCATTATAGCTAAACCATAGCTAATATTTGTTTCTGATACCAACTACAGAGTCCATGGATTTTCCTATATTCACATTACATATCATTTATGGAATACATAACAGGTTATATAAAGATATGCGCAATGACCGTACATGTATATTACATTTGAAAATATGGAAACATAAACTCTAGAACATAAATGAGCTACAACAATAGACGGTAGGAACATTATGAAAAAAAATTCTTCGACACATCAAACATAATATATATCTTCATAACATGTGGAAGAAAACATCCATAGGGGAGAGCTAAAATTATCAGTAAGGGTGATATATATATAAATATATTGGAATAATCATGACCATATTGTTATGAGAACATTATCATGATAATAGATGACCATACCATGAATATAATAGATCATATACTAGAATCCTAGAGTAAAGCATGGAAGTAAATAAAACATGAAACAAAATGAAATATAGAGTGTAATCCATGAAAGAATATCATATGAATAAAACATGGAATTGTGGAAGGAAAATGATTATATATAATTATTTCCATAGTTTTTATAGAATTTCTATTGAAAACATCATAGTGGACCATGTCATTTTGAAATCAAGGTTCACACATCATTGCAACACTATATTACTGAATAGAGTTATCTCCCTGTTCACGGCATGTAATATAAAACCATGTTCATTTCCCATTACAACCATGTAGTATTTAATTGAGTTAATTTCCTATTAGTTATAGGTATATCTAATGATATATAAATAAATACCCAATTCATTGAATAGATATATAGGTCTGAATCATGTCATAATGAAATAACAAATACATGTGACAAAATATAATAAATCATAATATCGTAACACATTATATGAAATTGATATTATAAAATTTTAATCATAGAATAATATGTTGAAGAATAATGTTTTCATAACCATTTAATCATAAACATAATATGTGAAAAGATGTTGGTTTCAAACAATATAACTCGTGAAAGAGAAATTTGTTACATGAACCTAATACCATAAAATCATTATCTATTCAGAGAAATAATATGAATATAAAGAAAATAATATTTTCCGTAAAGATGCAGGAGTAGCACTAATGGTTGTTAACTTATTTGGAAAATAATTTTCAAATGTCTTTAGAATAATTTCATGAGGAAAATTTTATTTATGCATTGAAAAATTATTTCTATAACATAAAAAACATGAAACCCATTTTCATTGACAATATATTTTAAAATCTATAAAGGATGTATAAAACTTTTGGAAGTCATTTTTTCATGAAATCATATGAATAAATCCTGAAAATATTTTTAAATACATTACATTTATTATATATTTATAAAATATGTATATGGATTAAAAACATTTTCAAAAAAATTTTAAAAATTTAAAAATTAATATTGAAACTTTTATCAAACAAAAATTCGTTGAAGATTTCATTTTAAAATATTTATTTAGAAATTATCCATTTTAAAATTAAATTGGATTCTCTAATGAAGAGATGGATGGTAAATCTATACATGTTTTACAAGGCAAAAAGAATGTTCTTTTTTTCACTACAGAAATGTTATAAAATTGAATCATTGTAAAATTGAAAAATAATATTCATTATAAATCATTGGTAAAAGAAAAAATGGTTAAACATTTATTTTAATTATCATAATATATTATTAAAATATTCATGGAAATCATTTCTAAAAAACATGGTTTTGAAAAAACAAAGATTTCTTACCGACGAGATAGTAAAGTCAGGATTTCCAAAGAAATAATTTTAGAACTATCTTATATACCAAAGAGTGATAAAATTGTAACAATGTATTAATATGTCATTAATAAATAAATGAAAACAAAATCATGAGTTTTCCAGGGATATTTATGGTAAAATTTCATCAATGAATCAAAATCATTAACAATCATAAAAAGTGTTGAGATTGTTTCATTTAACTATGACCACGTAGTTTTTTGTGATTATACACTCCATAAAAAAGTATATTAAATTGATATTAAAATATCATGAGAGTAAATAAATTGATGATATAACATGTAAAATTTATGTATATAAACCGATAAATTTAATTTAGGTGAATAATATAACTTGAATCCAAATAAAGGAAAATTGACACTAAACATTTCTATATATTTCGTAGTATTTTTAACCTAATTCCCATGAATGAAATTTCATAAAATATATATATAAAAAATATAAATTTCTATATAAGAATCATTTAATACATCCATGGTAAGTATTCACACGACCTAAACGAGTGGGTGTTGAATAAAGCATTTATCTCATTGAAAAAAATGAGATAAAATCCACTTAGCTTTGACATGACTCTCATTTTACTCATTAAAACAAACAATATATTAATTTTATATTTCGATACATATTTTATAACACAATATTATTATATATAACACAATATAAGGTTTTATTATAAACATATACCACCCTCTTGTTAATAATATTTTGTTAATGTTTCACTTTTGGTGATCTATGCTTTGTTCTTTGTATGTGTCTTAGTTTGTTAAATCTTTCATCTTTATACTTATATCATGCATCAATATTTTTAACTGTTATATATTTACAATTTTTATTCATTGTAATTTTATTATAATAATATATAAAATATATGTGTGAGAAATGATATACAATATTCATGGATATGGTAATCGGTACGTACACATGAATGTTATTTCCATTTAATTTTCATGTAAAAAAATACAATTAAATATATGTATAAATTTTTATAAAAATATAATTATAAAAGTATATTTATTGTATCATATATTCAATATACATTCAGCAATCCCATCATTAATACATTCCATACAGTGTGTGAATGAGTCATATCGCTTTGAGGGTCGGTAGTCCACACTTCATCAAATTATATTATCATGTTTACACCCAATGAAATGTCAAAAGATATTTTTTGATAATGAAAAAATAAAAGATAGCATATATAATAAATATAATATATTTTATATAAATAATATAGTTCTTCATAATATCCACCATGAGAGGCAGTAATAGAAATATGAACAATCATCGTTTCGTGATGTGATAGTTAATTGTGCACGTAAACAGTAAGATAGTTAACTATTATATTGAGGTTTGTGTAAAATTGGGTCAAAAAAATAGAATAAAAACATCCAATTATATAGATTATATTTGTACTTTTAGAAAAATTTATAATAAATGTAGTGGAGTGAATATACAATGGTAATAATATATAATATCTTGAGAGAAAACATTCCCTCTTAATTAGGTAACTCCTATTGGTTTGTGACAAAAGGATTAATTGTGTAAATATATATCCATATTGAGGATTCAAAGAGGAATTTACTGATTTTGAGAAGTGTATTGGTTACATATTGGATGAAACTATGTTTTTTTACTAGTGTGAAGAAGTGGAATATATGGAAGCCTTCTATATAAAATATAAAGGACACACATGACATTTTTTAAATCAAGCTAGGTGTACCCATGTTATTATTGGAACAAATATCGTACATGACAAAAAATAATGAATGGAATTTTAATGGCTGAATAATTTCATTCAAATGGGTTTTAGGTGATTTTATTAATCATTTTATGTCTTAAATATAAGGTTCGGTCATTAGTCAAGAAAATTTTACATTATTTGAAGTTATAAATTTTAATTAATTTCATAACTCATTTTGGTAAATAAGTAATTTTAGAATATTATACTTTATAAATAAGTATTTTTTTAAAATATGAAATACATTTTGATAAAATTTAATCACAATCTTGCTAGAAATTTATTTAAAATTAATCCCCAGAGTAGGATGACCTTGTGGGTTTTTGATGTACAAATGTCCAAAGTTTTTATACATTTTGGTGCCCAATTTCAAAGTTAAATTGATTCCAATGAACTACATTATATTAATTAAAAACAATACAATCAAATTAAACTTATAAAACAATTTAAAATATGATTAATCCTTCTAAATAACGTATATAAAAATGTATTTTTTATGTAAAATTCTGAAATATTCGGAATTCCTAATGAAATTAAGATTCTCAGAAAAACCCTGAAATAATCACAAATATAGTTTCAACAGTCTATATTCTAAAATAAATTTTAATTTTTTTCAAATTATATTAATAAATTTACCTACAAATAATTTTATCATCATTCATAAAAGGACATTTAAAGGGGTTCACTTCAGAAAATAGTATTTTAAACATATGAGGACATTAACGAAAAATATATCATTCATCATAAATATAATTAATTTCTATAAATAAATATTTTAAAAAATTTAAAAGTATTTATCAATACTCATTTTAATATTTTTAATACATGGATTCTAATTATATCATTTTTATTATTATTACAAAAATTGATGTTTCATAAGGACTCAGTGTTGCATGTTGCGTAGGAAAAGTCGGTGTTTTTTGTAATGTATTCCCATTCACATGATAACCATATTGATTATTATAGTGAATCTATAATTTTTAGTGCATTATTACCTTTTTGATGACTATAATGTAAGAAAAATATATTTCTTTAAAATAAAATACACAATATTCAGTGTTACATGAAATGAAATATATCACGAAGGTTAAATAAATTTGAAAACAAAAAATCACATGGTATTAAAGTAGATGTATTTAAAAAAATTTGGTGATGTGGTGGTACAATGTGCTTTTTGGTCATTTTATTTGGTGTGATTTTATGGTTGTGGGATTGAATTATGAAGAGACCATTGCGAGGTATCTCGCAAAGTGGTTGTTTGGAAGTATTTTATATCTTGATATTGTTTGTAATTATTGAGGGGGATGTTCATTTTAGAGGTATTGGATGAGACATTATTTGTATTACATTTCTATTACATGAAATTTTTTAATTTTGTAGGTGTTTGGAGGAGTCCCTGGGTATTTATAGTGACGTTCGGTTTCTAAAAGATGAAATAAGGGAGATTTCCCAATGTGTAAATCATTTACATGATGTGAAATGGGGTTTCATGATGTGTAATGTATCGGGGTTTAAAAATATATAATATACTGAATAGTTGAAGTGTTTGTTTATTAGAAATTGATCCTTAGGTATTATATAATGGGAAATTGAATTACATGCCATGTAATCCCCCAATACTGTGTAGATTAAATTTTCATTTCAACTAAATTATCATTCATTACATCATTGTTATGTATTCCACTAATATTGGGAGAACCCAAGGAACACAATGGTGTTATTAATTTCCTTTTTACTCCCCATTTTACCTTTTTATCCCGAGGGAGTTCATTACTGATCTGTGGTTGATTTTTGGTAAGTTATTCCAACTTTCTTGGTTAGTTTTTCTTCCATTAATCATCATTGTTTTGATGCACCAGAGTTTCTATGTTTTTGGGTTCCATTTGGGATTCCGTTTCATTGAAAATTATATTTGTATAGGTTGATATATTGTTATCATGGTATTTTTTGGTTCAAAAACACTATTCTTCTCCCTATAGTGAACAACGTGTTGGAAATTTTCTTTGATGTTGGGGATCCATTATTACTCTAAATTTATGTATCATGTGGGAGGGGCGATAATTTTTTATATGGATTATGGTTCTTCTATATTAATAAATTATAAACAATGGGTTAATTGAATTTAAATAGACATTGGGGTTTTATTATCAAGCTTTTTTAGCTATGATATTATTTGGAAATTTATAGATTATATCAGCTTGATACGCTATTGAAAATTGTGGTTACTAGAGGCATTGTTTTTACTGGATATATATTCTATTATTACACTAGTGGTTGTGATTATTGTGATATCACTGAAAAATCAAGATTTACTAACAACTTATATTTGGATAATCAATTTTGTGCCACCTTATTTTGGAATGTGTGATAATGTCCCTAATATAAAGTGAAATGTGATACAATCACCTGGGAAAATCAATAATGAATGTTATTGATGTGTTGTGCATTCTATCCATGTTTGTGGGATATAGATATGTGTTTGGATAATGTGGGGATGACGGTTTTTGTGATATTCTTTTGGTGTCAGAGAAATGACAGAAATACGAGTTTTTTGTTAAATGTGATTGTGTCATGATATATTGTTTAGTAGTGATGGAATAAATAAATAAATAATTGTCCAATAATGTTTTCAATGGATTGGTTTATTTTTTAAAGTAGAATGAAAATAGTTAATGGATAACTTAATGGTTTGTTGTGTGGCTAAATGTTTATATTTCTAAATAATGAAAAGAATGGGATTTTTAAATAAAAATGTTTCGAAATTTTAAATATGGTTCGTAGATAATTGTGGGATGTAATGAATTAGAGGTGGTATAAAAATCGATGGTTTTGTGAGTTGGATGATTTTTATAACCCATTTGTTTATGTTATTTGTTTGATACTATATATTTACTTGTATAATTGGTGATTTATATACTCACCCCAACCATAGTATCATTGTGTATCGAACACCCGAATATCCATATATAGGGTGTATTTACCAACATCCCGGTGGGATGACGAATGGTCATCCACTCACACATCCCTCCTACCTACTCTAGGTGAGGTTGTTATTTCAGAAGTTATGATAGAAGTGGATCTGTTTTATCATTCGATGGTTTTTATGGTATCCCATGTGTCTTCACAATGAGTTGTGATGCGTTTTCCATATGTCATCAGGATGAGTTGTGTGGTGGTGTCCACGGTGTCACTCAGATGAGTTGTGATGTGTTTCCTAAGTGTATTTTGGATGATATGGGATATGATGTTATGTTTTGTGATTCCATGTTGTGTCTAATATTGATGTGTTGAGTGGCCCAGTTGTGTGTTGAAGGGATGATTTTTGATGTCCATGTCTATGTGGGGGGTGTGTGATGTGGTATATTTGGAAGGCAAGGAAGAACCAGGATGTCTACTGTTACGGTGTTAGAGATTCTAATTAGCGGGAAGGTGTTGAAGGGTACAATATAGTTTATTTTCTTCACATTATATTATAATACATGGCATAAATTTTTTTTAGGTTAGGAAGGTTAGTATACTCATATAGGTGTTTTTTGGTTATATAGTTTTCTCATAGGTTCATTATTATGATTCCTTAACTGGTTTCATGGAGACATTAGGTTTTATTACTTAGTATACTTGTATGCTCACCCTATATATTTAAACCTATTTTTAGGATTCACGGGATATTTCACATATTGTGCTAGACCCTACTAGAATAGATTTGTGGCAGTTGTTATGTCGCTACATTAGCTTTACTTTTGGGTATTTAAATTGATGCAATAATTTTATCCATTCCTTTAAAATTTATTCAGGAATTCCAGATGTTTTTCATCTTCTTATATTGTTCCTTTGAGTTTTTTTGGATACCCCATCTTCTCTCATGATATTATTTTCATATAATGGGTAAAGCCTCTCATATTGTCACATTTTTACACCCTTAGCATAAGCCGAAAACTAAGGGCCCACTGGAGGAAGGACATTGGGGTCATTATATCATCCTTTTCATTTTATTAAATTTGGCTAGATGGGTTCGTGATATAAATTATAATGGATTGGATGTTGATTTTTTATTAAGGGTGTAATGTTATTTTTCAATGTGATCTAAATATTTTGGGATAAAATTAATTATTATAATAAATAGTGTAATTTGAGATTTTATATGATAAATAAAGTGTAAATTAACTTTTTAATGAATTTATGTTCATAATATGTCATTATAGTGATTTATGTATGTTCTGTAAATTGTTAAATGAACATGGAGATTTAGTGATTTAGGAAATTGTTGTTTGGTATGATATTTTAAAGGACATTTATTTGATTAAGAGATAAATTATAAAAAAAAGGTCAATGACTAAGTGATTACATAATACTGATTAATCTATTTCAATTTTCTTTAAAAATATTTTTTTAGTAATTTAATGGATATTTTTTTGTTTACTGATCAATATTGAACATTTTTTATTATTGATTTATTTTTTAGATTAAATTATGTTTCTTCATAAGTGGATTTATTCAATTTTACGAATTATCATATATTGATAAAAACATTTAATTTATTGTTAATCCATATATATATGTGATATATATTTTTATAATTATGTGTATTTTTATTATTGGAAGTATTTTATTGCAATACTCTAGGATTGAAAATTTTATCTTGAATTATTGTCGTTTTTTATAATGATTAAACTAGTAAGAAAATTTATTAATAGATGAAATTATACTTGTTTTGTTTGTGTATTTACCTATGTTATTATATATATGAGAATGAAATTTCTCAAATATTTGTAGATTTTATTGATGCCAAAATGATAGTTGTTTATGTTTACTTTTGATAAATCAATAGACAGTTTACCCATCATAGATATAATGGTTTGTTAATGTTAACTTTTTCATGATCATGTTCTATATAACTATCAATTAGTACATGGTAGTTTTTTTCTTCCATTTCCATCTTTTTACATCATAGTAATTTTATCTAGTTCATAAAACTAATATGTTCTACTTCAAAAGACATCTGTACATTAATTTTATCTCATATCATGTGGATTTTTTATTAAATGATATTATGATGTGGTATTTCAAAAAATGTATATTCAAAATAGAAAACCATGTATTCAGATCTGGTGATCAAAAATGCAAGGAAGAAATTTTAAAACAGCGGGGGAGAGATTGTAACAAATCATGTAATGACACAATAATGTATATAAATATATTTTCTATTTCCTTAATTATTTAGTTATATTCATTATAAATATATTTTGAAATTCATATCATAAAAAAATAAATGAATTTATTAAACTCATTTCTAATATGGAATCAATGAAATGAGTAATTATTAAATAATATAATTTAAATTTATAACATTATTTTCTTTTTTGAATCTATTATGTCAAAATTTTCATCCTAATATTTTTTTATAATTTCTAAAAATATTTATATATCCAGAAAAATTGAAAAATAATATTTTTATAAAAAGAAATATTTTTATTTAATTGATTTTCAAGGTCATATGATTTTTTAATTAGATGTAACAGTTAATTATATAAAATTTATTTAATGTTTTACACTTAAATTTAATATAATTACATTCTAATATTAAGAAATTCATTTTCATGAAATATTGTCTTTTTTTGTGTTTCTCTACTATAATTTTATAATAATTTCAATAAATTTTGTGATTTGAATTTTAAAAAATGGTTTTAGTCCATACAGAAAGTTGGTATAAATTTAGTAAATACATCACTTTTATTTTTTTTAAATATTAAGAGAAAATAGATTAGTTTTTTTATACATGTTAAATAGTAAACCAAGTAATTTAAGATGAAATTATAATGTTATGAACCAAATACTAACGAAACACTTAACTAAATCTCATTCTGTAACACCCCAAGATTTCATAGTTTGTTATTTCTTCAAAATAATTCAATAACATACACTACACGCAACACCGAGTTAAAGCGCACCATGATTTACAAAAAAATCTGTTAAAAAGAGGTTATGAATAGTATTAACTAAATTTTAAACTTTATATAATCCTTATAATTTTAGAATCCATATTATGAGTTTCTTAGACATAATTCATTTTCAGTATTGCACTTTTACCAACATTAAATAGTGAACCATTTTTAAATACAATATTTTAAACTTTTTGACTAAATGGGGACATCAAAAAATTTAAAATGAAACATCCCAAGCTTCCACGGTACGCTTTCCTTTAAATAATACAGTAGCGTGTGTTGTACGCATGTTTGAGTTCTAACACACACCACAACCAATCAAACAAGCCGTTATGAATAGTAATACCTACTTTTTGAAATTTTATAAATTTTATCTCTCAAAATGGACTTCATTTTTGGATTCGTAATAACGAATTTAGCCTAGGGTGAAATTTTGGATGTTTTCGGATAACACTTATATTTTGATGAATAATGAAAATTACTAAATTTTAATTAAAAACAAATTTTTAATCAAAATAATTAATAATGTTAAATTATGAATTTTAGTGGTTTTAATGTATATTTAGAATATATTTTTATCATTTAATACAATTTTGGTCATTGGACATAATTTTACAATTAAACCGGACATAAACAAGTGTCAATATTTTGATAGTTATTGTCTCTTAAAAACACCCTTTTTTGTTTTAACAACGGGAATTAATTTTAAATTAATTTCTGCCACTAATTTTTTTTTAATTTGGAAAAAATGGATTCCATATTTGGAATCAGGATGTTCAAATTGTGTAAATATTTAACTTTTATTTTTAGACATTTTGAATAATTACTTCGGTAAATATTTTATTTTCCATGGTTAAGGGTAAATCCGGTAAATAAGGGTTAAAATAATAATACTATAATAATACTAAATTACCCTAAAACGTGTCCTAGACTTATTTTCTGATACATGTTCGACCATAGGCATTTTTGTCGATTTTGGGACCCCATGGAGCCCCTTGTGGGTGATAGGGACACTTTATTTTAATTAAGTTAAAATAAGTACAAAAATGACATAAGCATATATCTTTTACAAAAACAATTTTTACATGGGGTTATATATGTTGGATTTTCATCTATAAATATTAATTAGAAATCAAAAAAGATTTCCTACATAATGATATTTTATTTATAATTTATAGACTTTAAATAATTTAATTTATTTATGACACAATTATGATGAAGTAATTACCATAATAGTGACAAATTAAAATAATTGATGTTATAAATACCCAAATAAATATAATTTGAGACTTTTAATGAATTAAAATTATTTTATAGGATAATATGACATATTAGAATTGATTTAATTAACTTTTTTCGAAGTAATTATCCTGTTATGAGTTTCACAAAAATCAACTATTGAATAGTTTCAAAATTGACAAATAGAGTTTTTAAAACTAATATTATATTATTAATTGAAATTAAATTCATAAAAATTTATGGTTCGGCCATGAGAATTATATAATGATATTTATATCATTAATGGACCACTTGGGGGTCGTTTGGATGTATATAGTATGTTTATAAACCATATAATATAAAAATACAAAGAGACATTGTAAAAGTGAAACTAATTATCTTAGAGTTAATACATAAAGATAAGGTTAATATAGTAACCCAAACCTGTATAAATTCTATTAGTTGAATGGTTTTTGACCCATACTCAGCTTAACATTTTAATAATCAACATTGGAGCCATTAGAAACCGAATAGGAATTTAATATAAATTAATATTTCTAGATTTTCCAAAGGTGCCCCTCACCCCTCTTATAAAAGGGCACTCCTCCTTCTAATTTCTTTACACCTTCAAAGCCTTTTGGTTCGGCCAAACTCTGCCCAAATACTCTCCCATCTGCCCTCATTACAAACTAGAGGCCTTAGTTTGATCAGAAAGCCAACCTAAGGAGCCCTTTTGATCAAATCAAAAGGAAGAACCCGTAGAAGATGTGGTTAAACGTACCCTCGACTAAAGGAAAGTGCAAGGTAAGGGGTTTTCATCTCACTCATTATTCCCTTTATATCCATTCCATATATCCACTATTAACTTTTTTGTGGTGTATTTACTTCCCATAATTATATTCTTTTTGTAATACACTTTAATTTACATGTATTTAAATATTCATTGTATGATACCTCTTTCATGGGTTGTATGTTTCGTAAGTTACCAAACTGGAAAGGGTTAATTTAACAATCTCTTTATTATCCGAGGTTGTTTTTACATAAGTATGTACTAGGAAATATTTATTATCCTTGTAAATGTTTTATGAAAGAGTTTTCAATGGGATTATTTTAAGGTACTTTTTACTAAAACATCATTTCAAATGTTTTAAATTTTTATTCTTGAAAATCTTTCTTATTAATGTCCATGTATTCAAAATGGGTTTTAAGGATTTATTTATATGGACATGAATGTTTTTTAAAAATGTTAATTCCTTTCAAAATATTCAAAGTGCTATGGGACACTTTGATTCAAAAATTTCTTTAAATGACTTCTTTTCTAAATTGTGTGACTTTTAAATGTTATCATGAAAAAGGGTTATTTCTCTCAAAGAGTATTACAAATCAATCTCTTCTATGTCAAAATCCTTTAATGGATTTAAAGCTTGTTTTGAAGTTGATTTATCATGATAAAAATCTTCCATATTGTGTTGAAGGTTTTGTGATATTTTTGACTGTGTATATGTTATTTTTATACCATTCATGGTTTAGGGGTAAAGTATTGACATTTCTCATGCTAGTTTTAATACAAATTTTTATCTTATATTTTATCCTCTTTTTAAAATTAATGTGTTGGACTAGTATGTTCCGGGTTGGGGAATGATAAAAGTAAGCCCTCTGGGTTGGTGTCCGACTATTAGAGGCACTCCGGGTTGGTGTCCGGTTATTAGAGGCACTCCAGGTTGGTGTCCGGTTATTAGAGGCACTCCGTGATGGAGTCTGGTTACAAAGGCTCATCGAGTTGGGTTCCGGTTATAGTTATTCCTTAGGTCTTGGCACGAGGCCTCGACAAAGAAATTATAGTTCGGCATCATGCATTCCATCATTATGAAAGTTGTTAGTGATATTGCATGTGATTATTCGATTAGTATAATATCCATGTGAATAAGTAAATGGAATTATTTCATTTTATTTCTGCCATTTTATAGTGAAGTTCAATTTTAAATGGATTTTGTTTTAGTTTTATACATTTCCTTAAATGTTTATGCTTATTTTTGAAAGTTTCCATTGTATTTCATACCCTTACTGAGCATTTGAGCTCACCCCTTTCTTTGTTTTATTTTTCCCAGGATTCCAAGAAGTGTAATGTGATTGATATGCAGTGTTAAGACAAGGGGGATATTGGCATTCATAAGGGATTATTTATGTTGTTCTGTATGTTATGAAGTGTAATGTAACATTCATGTATGTAATCTATTTTCCAAGAATGCTAAACTGATTGGTTCTTCGGGACATGGTTCCTTGTAATCATTCTAATGTAATAAAATAATGCAACGACTCTAGGTCACTGGGGTCGGGGCATTACAGTTGGTATCAGAGGAAGTTTAGAAATATCCTTGAAACTATATTTAGATAAACTCTGATTATAGCACAAATCCCTAAGATAGACTTTGATGATTAGTATAGAAGAACTTCCTAGAATTTTGGTATTGTAGAGATTTTTTGAGTTTTCTGAGCAATACATCCATGTCTGGATATGAGAAGGTAGTGGCGGCTCTGGCACAGATGTACCTAGGTGTAAAACCCGAATAAAACACTTTGAGCTAGACTCGAACGGGAACTGGTACACGAAAACAGGCCTTGCTGCACTCTTGGTTACGACACTCCCGGGGGATATGCTTAGGATAATTCTCATTTTATTTACAAAACATTATTAAGGGCTTATGAGTATATACTTACTCAAAGAAAAAAAATTTATGATAATGGATTATATCCATAAACTCTTCAATTTGTGTTAGGTATTTTACAAGTTTGATAATTATTCATTGCAATTCATAAACAGAACTAGTTTATGCTATTTTATAGAAATGGCGCCCAGTAGAAGGAATGTGAACTCCCGTAATACATATAATCCAAAGAGTAAGAAGGATCATATCTTTCATGGTCCTATGCCATAATTTAGAAGGGAAATAGTTTCCCACGTATTATCTTCATATTAAGAAATAGTATCATGTGTTGATAAGATGAGTAAAGAATTCTCGGAGTGCTATGTCTTTGAAGGGAAGCAAGAGAAGAAAATGATGGAAGAGAGAAATAGGGGTAAAGGGAAGAGGGAAAAGAATAATTTTCCCATATGTGATAATTGTGGGAAGAAACACCCTAGAATTTGCCTGAAAGGATTGGGAGTTTGTTATAAGTGTGGAGGAAAAGGGCACAAAGTACGTGACTGCAAAGGTAAGAAACTGGTTTCAAATGTACAATGCTTCATTTTCAAGGAGTTTGGACACTACGCGAACCTATGTCCTAGTCATCAGACTATTCCACAAATGATGCTATTAGATAGAAATCATGTTATGATACTACCACAGATGAAGAGGAATGATTAGAGTTCTTATGATGATTATGTCATTTTAGTGTTGTATCAACAATGTACTTGTTATAATAATTATGGAGTATATAAGGATTGTACTACAACACTATTTCAATAAGGACTTTATATTGTGTGGAACAAAGAAAAGTGACTCAATAGCAGGATAAACTTTTGGAAAATATATGGTTGAGAGAATGATAAACCATAATATAATTCTGATATCGATGTAGTGATTTTGGAATAATACATGATTGATTTGGATAAATTATATTGGATATTCTTGACTACCTTGAAACTGATTAATTATTTGTATATTCCATCATTGTTGGGGTTTAAAACATTTTTGGATTGAATAAGTATATCTATTATTCTTTAAGGAATAAGGGATCATGAATGCAATCAATAAGGTTTTATGGTAATTCAGGATGTTGCAGTGTTTTTAAAGAATACATGATGAAGGTGTTCCCATGTTATTACGCAGAAAAAAGGATATTTATTGTGTTTACCTTCCTTATAAATTTTGGAATGATGTATTTTGGATAGTTCTAGTTTGGATTATTTTGGATTTCCATAAAAGGACAACCTAGAGATCGGGCGGCAACCCATCGCGTCCGGCAAGGCCGCGAGACATGAACCCACAACCGAAGGGCGACAAGGGATTATCACCTACCACTGACCCATGTGATGTCCTGGATTGAATAATGTCGTTTTTAATGGTTCTTCTAGATGAATTATAAATTAATTTTTTTTAACCCTATACGAATAGTATAAATAGAATATTATTTTTATGTTCTATTATCTTTTAGCGTGAAAGATGAGTCTGTGGTAGAAATTAGTTAAAGGATTGAACTCTACTTGTCAAGAATATATTTTTCTTCTTCTATTATTCTATGAAGAAATTAATTCTTATACTTTATTTAAGGAATCCTAAAACCAAAAATGTGTTATCCTAAAACCCTATGTTTTGTTGAACTGATGGTATTTCAAATCATCATAGATTGATGAATTTAAGGGCCTCAATTATACACTTGTTTGTGATTGATGACCTCAATCACTACCTATAAATATTTACGTTTTTCCTCCAATTATATGTCTCTAATTCCCACCAATGTTCTCCTAATTGAGAACATAATTTGGTGGTGACCCTTTAATTTCTTTTTCCTCATATTAAGCATAAATTTTAGTAACCCAATTTCCGATGTGGGTTTTTCCACAAAGTTATTTTCTATATTCAACCTTTCATTTTTTGGAAGAAAAATTTCCAATTGCGAGGACACAATTTATTGAAGGGGGGAGATTGTAACACCCCAAGACTTCATAGTGTGTTATTTCTTCAAAATAATTCAATAACTTGCACTACACGCAACACTGTGTTCAAGCGCACCATGATTTACCAAAAATGTTGTTAAAAAGAGGTTATGAATATTATTAACTAAATTTTAAACTTTAAATAATCCTTATAATTTTAGAATCCATATTATGAGTTTCTTACACATAATTCATTTTCAGTATTGAACTTTTACCAACTTTTAATAGTGAACCCTTTTTAAATAAAATATTTTAATCTTTTTGACTAAATGGGGACATCAAAAAAATTTAAATGAAACATCCCAAACTTCCACAGTATGCTTTCCTTTGAATAATACAGTAGCGTGTGTTGTATACAACTTTGAGTTCTAACACACACCACTACCAATCAAACTAGCTGTTATGAAGAGTAATATTTACTTTGGGAAATTTTATAAATTTTATCTCCCAAAATGGACTTCAATTTTGGATTCGGAATAACGAATTTAGCCTAGGGTGAAATTTTGGAACTTTTCGGATAACACTTATATTTTGATGAATAGTGAAAATTACTAAATTTTAATTAAAAACAACTTTTTAATAAAAATAATTAATAGTGATAAATTATGAATTTGAGTGGTTTTAAAGTATATTTAGAATATATTTTTACCATTTAATACAATTTTGGTAATTGTACAAAATTTTACAGTTAAACCGGACATAAACAAGTGTCAATCTTTTGATAGTTATTATCTCTTAAAAATACGCTTTTTTGTTTGAACAACGGGAATTAATTTTAAATTAATTTCTGCCACTTATGTGTTTTGAATTTGGAAAAAATGGATTCCATATTTAGAATCAGGATTTTCAAATTCTGTAAATAGGTAACTTTTATTTTTAGACATTTTGAAAAATTATTTCGGTAAATATTTTATTTACCATTGTTAAGGGTAAATCCGGTAAATAAGGGTTAAAATAATAATACTATAATAATACTAAAGTACCCTAAAACGTGTCATAGCCTTATTGGTTGATACATGTTCGACCATTGGCTTGGGTCGATTTTGGGACCCCATGGAGCCACTTGTGGGTGACAGGGACACTTTATTTTAATTAAGTTAAAATAAGTACAAAAATGACATAAGCATATAGCTTTTACAAAAACAATATTTAAATAGGGTTATATATGTTGGATATTCGACTATAAATATTCATTAGAAAGATACAAAGATTTCCTACATAATGATATTTTATTTATAATTTTTAGACTTTAAATAATTTAATTTATTTATGACACAATTATGATGCAGTAATTACCATAATAGTAAAAAATTTAAACAATTGATATTATAAATATCCAAATAAATATAATATGAGACTTTTAATGAATTGAAATAATTTTAAAGGATAATATGACATATTAGTATTGATTTAATTGACTTTGTTTGAAGTAATCATCCTGTTATGAGTTTCACAAAAATCAACTATTGAATAGTATCAAAATTGGCATAAAAGAGTTTTTAAAAATAATATTATATTAGTAAATGATATTAAATTCCTAAAAATCTAAGGTTCAGCCAAGATAATTATATCATAATAGTTATATCATTAATGGACCACTTGGGGGTCGTTTGGATGTATATAGTATGTTTATTAACCATATAATATAAAAATACAAAGAGACATTGTAAAAGTGAAACTAATTAACTTAGAGTTAATACTTACAGATAAGGTTAATATAGTATCCCAAACCTCTCTAAATTCTATTTGTTGAATTTTTTTCGACCCAGAACCACCATAAAATTTAAATAATAAACTTTGGATCCATTAGAAACCGAATATGAATTTATTAAAAATTAATATTTCTAGATTTTCCAAAGGTGCCCCTCACACCTCTTATAAAAAGGCACTCCTCCTACTCATTTCTTCACACCATCAAAGCCTTTTGAATCGGCCAAACTCTTCCCAAATACTCTCCCAACTTCCCTAATTACAACCTAGAGGCCTTAGTTTGATCATAAAGCCAACCTAAGGAGCCCTTTTGATCAAATCAAATGGAAGAACCCGAAGAATAGGATGTTAAACGTACCCTCGACTAAAGGAAAGTGCAAGGTAAGGGGTTTTCATCTCACTCTTTATTCCCGTGATATCCATGCCATATTACCACTATTACCTTTTTTGTGGTGTTTGTACTGCCCATAATTATATTATTTTTTTAATACACTTTAATTTATGCGTATTTACATATTCATTGTATGATACCTCTTTCATGGGTTGTATGATTTGTAAGTTACCAAACTAGAAAGGGTTAATTTAACAATCACTTTATTATTCGAGGTTGTTTTTAAATAAGTATGTAGTAGGACATATTTGTTATCCATGTACATGTTTTATGAAAGAGTTTTCAGAAGGATTATTTTAAGGTACTTTTTACTAAAACACCATTTCAAATTTTTTAAATATTTATTCTTCTAAATCTTTCTTATTAATGTCCATGTTTTCAAAATGGTTTTTAAGGATTTATTTATATGGACATGAATGTTTTTCTAAAATGTTAATTCCTTTCAAAAGTTTCAAAGTGGTATGGGACACTTTGATTAAAAAATGTCTTTAAATGACTTCTTTTCTAAATTTTGTGACTTTTAAATGTTTTCATGAAAAAGGGGTATTTATCTCAAAGAGTTTTACAAATCAATCAATTCTATGTAAAAATACTTTAATGGATTTTAAACTTGTTTTGAAGTTGAATTATCATGATACAAATCTTCCATATTTTGTTGAAGGTTTTGTGATATATTTGACTGTGGATATGTTATTTTTATACCATTCATGGTTTAGGGGTAAAGTATTGACATTTCTCATGCTAGTTCTAATACAAATTTTTATGTTATATTTCATCCTATTCTTAAGATAAATGTGTTGGACTACTATGTTCCGGGTTGGGGACCGGTAAAATTTAGCCCTCCGGGTTGGTGTCCGTTTATTAGAGGCAATCTGGGTTGGTGTCTGGTTATTAGAGGCACTACGGGTTGGTGTCCGGTTATTAGAGGCACTTTGGGATGGAGTCCAGTTACAAAGGCCCTCCAGGTTGGGTTCTGGTTACAGTTATCACTTAGGTCTTGGTACGAGGCCTCGATACCTAAATTAAAGTTCGGCATCATGCATTCCATCATTATGAAAGTGGTTAGTGATATTTCATGTGATTATTCGATTAGTAAAATATCCATGTGAATAAGTAAATGGCATTATTTCATTTTATTTCTTCCATATTATACTGAAGTTCAAGTTTAAAAGGAATTTTTTTAGTTTTATACATTGCCTTAAATATTTATGATTATTGTTGAAAGTTTCCGTTGTATTGCATACCCTTACTGAGCATTTGAGCTCACCCCATTCTAAGTTTTATTTTTTCCAGGATTCTGAGAAGTGTAATGTGATTGATATGCAGGGATAAGACAAGGGATTATTGGAATTCATAAAGGATTATTTATGTTGTTTTTGTATGTTATGAAGTGTAATGTAACATTCATGTATGTAATCTATTTTCCAAGACTGCTAAAATGATGGGTTCTTCGGGACTTGGTTCCTTGTAATCATGTCAATGTATTAAAATAATGCACCGACTATGGGTCACAGGGGTCGGGGCGTTACACATTATATGTGTATATCTATAATATAATCATCCAATGATTGAATTTATGACTTTTTTTGGAAAACAAGGATGATATAATGAACACAATAGTATTATATTTATGGAAAAATCAAACCTGTCACTATCTTTTTTTATATTTTTCTAATATTCTAAATGGGCTTTTTTCGTGACATAATATTCTAATATAAATATTACATTTAAATATAATAGAGTTATCTTAATCATTGAAATTTATTTACACATTTTAATAATGAAAAAATATCATTAAATTATTTCAAAATAAATATGATGTAATTATTTTAATAATAGAAAAATCAAATAAATGATGTTAAAAATATTAACATATATTTAATTTGATATTATTAGTATAATAAAAAAATTCATAAATGACCTCAACATGGTAGGGATATAATAAACTATATGTATCAAATAATATCTGTTATATTGATTTCATTAATTTCAATATAATTCATTTTTCTGCAAATAGTCATTATGGAAATTTTATAGTAAAGAATATTTTATTAATTTTTATAAAATTATGAAAAATATGTCCTTCATCCTTGTGATTGGGATAATGGTGGAAATATTAACCTTGTTCTATTTATGGGGAATTTTCCTTTAAATAATGTATGAAAATCAAATATACAAGTACATAAAATTCATTGTGTTATAACTATTAGTAAAAAATAATTCTTCAAAATTTGGGAAAATAATTTTAAATGAAATGTTATCAGTTACCTATTATTCATGAGAAATCAAATACCCATTAAACCATTATATATTATAGTTTTCTAATAGTTAATTTTCATAAGAAAACATTTTTTTAACTCTATGTCAATTATTTTTAGCTTTTTTCTTCCATGCCCATGTTTTCATAAATGGAAACCTAGTATTTGATATCTAACATGACCTTCATTATATTCTTCATATCTCCTTAAAATATAAGATACATTTATTTTTTTTAACATAGATTTTAAAAAAATTTATTTTGACATTATAACCACTAGTTTTCAATATCATGATCACCTTTGTAGGATACAATTTCTTAGAATGGAGGAGGTAATGACAACTCAACATTTTAAAAAATGAGGACTAATTTAAAAAATGTAAAACATACATAATGACGTTATTAAAAAAAATTATTTTTTCAAAGGAATAATTATAACATATATATTAAATTAGTTAGAATTAATATTATAAACCATATTTTGGTTTTTACAGTTGTCCAACTCATTTTATTCTTTATTAAAATTATTATATTTTTATTAAAATAATTTTATTCATTAAAAATTACATTTACATCATAAACTATTTATATTTATTTATATGTGTCATTATTATAATAAATTAACATATAGTTAATAAATTTACTCACAAAATATTTAATTTTCTTTATTTTAGAATGAAAAATTTATCCTAAAATGAAATTTTTACTATTTTCCGAAAATATTTATTTTTATATTATTAATAAAAATATAATTTTTTATTGAATAATTTATTTCCCATTAAATGTATTTAAATGGTAAAAATATGTTTTCAAATTTATTAAAATTTAGTTAGTTCATATTTATTTTATTTAATCCATTAATGTATTTTTAAATGAACTTTAAACATTAACATAGTACAAAAAATTCATATATAAAAAGGTATATTTTTCAAAAAGTTTTTTTTGGTTTTTTTAGTTAATTAATGGTCTAAAATATGAAAATTATACACTTAAAATTCAGAAAAATGGATTCTATATATGATATCAGTGGGTACAAATATAGAAAACATGGCTTATTTTTTTAGATAATATGAATAAAAATGTTGGTAATTGTATTTTATCAAGGTAAATGGTAAATTAGGAAATAAGAACTATTAAATAACACAAAACACATACCTAAAACTTAATTGATTAGTGTATCGTGATAATTATAATCCAAAGGTCTAATATATGTCCATTTGCGGCTGATTGGATAATATAATGATCTTAATTGTATATTTACTGAAATTAAATACATGGCACACTCGAGATTTTAATAACTATACCATTTTTAATACAATGTTATCGAGATGAAATGCATTGAATATAAATTGAAATATCTAAAATATAATTATTATATTTATAAATTAATGTTTTTTCAAAATTTTAGGGAATAAATGATCACCATAAATACTTTTACAATAATTATTGAGTAAATATTATATTAACAGGGAAAATTTAATAAATATTATTCGAAATATTAAAATAATTATATATCTTGATAAAAAGTATAATTAAAAAATTTTACTCTTATATTTTGTTACAGGAGTGGCCCGAAGGCCTTCATATTTGTTGATTTTTGATAACCCCCCCATTAATGGGGTGAGGGGGAACGCTTTATTTGGCTTTACTCTGGTGAGTGCACCGGCTATGAATCCTCTTATGGGGCTACTTCTTTCTTTATAGTTTGTCTGTGGCAACTACATGTGGCCTGAAGGCCTTGAGGTGGCCCGAACCCCTCAATGGTGGCCCGAAAGCCCTATTGACCTGAAGTCCTGGGTAGCCTGAAATCATTAAATAATCCAAGCCCAAACTGATTGCCCAAGGTGAACAGTTCCAACTGATACATTACCAAACTGTACCTGCTGCAGTGTCGGCTACAGTGCCTGCACAATGTACAGTCTGCTACATTACCAGTATAGTATGCAGTTCTACTAAATTACCACACAGTGTACAGTACTTCTACCGTGCCTACTACATAACCTCCTATAGTAATGCTACAGTACCCGTAAATATGCATCTACCTGGTTTTGAACATGGGTGGTGTGGAAGCACATAAGGATACTGCATCAATTGGGCTAAGGCTCATGTCCTACGTTGTTACCCCAAGCCACATATATTCCATATTAACATTCACACTGTAGTATCAAGAAATATGTTTTCCTCTAAGAAAAAACACAATCTATAATTAAACAAAGATTCTATTTCTCGTACTATCCTTTTAATTAAACCCTTGGTTTTTAATAATTAAAACTATTTATAATATAAATAAATAAATAAACTCTTCACTAATACAATCCAGGAAATATAATAAATATAATAAATAAATTTAACATTAATTTTATTAATTTTCAATACATTTCATATTAATAAGGAAAATGAAATTGAAAGTATTATTTTCCTTCAAGAATAGATATATAATAATCCAATTTCAAAAATACTCACAATCATAAATGATAGAATTTATCTCTCATAGAAAAACTATTAAAAATACCCTTCTTTAAATTATTCTTCATTACATTGGGAATGGAGACATATGATATGGTGATATCAGATTCCCTGTAATGGTAATCATAGAAGAAATAAATAAATAATCATATGTTATATTAAAATATTCATAAGGGTATCATAACATTACAATAACATCTGATAAGAGTACCAAAATATTAAAATATCATTAATCATAAATATAGGCATAATTTTTATCCATAAAAAAATATTTCCATCAAACTGTAATCATTAATAATAAATCATGATCCATGACTAATTAAAATAATAATAATAATTAGAAAATTTATACAAAATGGTAGACATAATATTCATTAATAAATGTTAAATTCATTGAATATAATAGTATATTAGACTCAATCCCCATTCAATAATTTCCATTATTATGTTTAATTGTCATTATAATCTAATTACAAAAATCCCCTTACTTAATATGGTTCACTCCATATTTTAATCCCTATTAATACATTAGATATATCTCTTATCTTAATTTATTTGGCAATTATATAATTCCTTTCCAAAAATGTATCGAAGAAAACTATTATTAATGAAAATTATTATTAATATAATTAAATGTTTTATTATGTAAAATGGTTATATAAAACATATCCACTTCCTTGGTTTTATGTTATTGGATTTAAAAAATTATGTTAAGAATTGTAACCATTGCTAACATAAATGTGAAAAATTGTTCACATGATTAATATAAATGCATTGCTTTAACAAATCCAATTTTCACAGAAATAGGATGTGATGGCCTCATCCAGTAAAATATCTCTATACGAGTCCCATTTTTTAGAGCATGGAAATGAGGTAGCATCATTGGGATCCACCCATGACCATTCCCATGTCCTTATTCTAGACATTAAGTTGGAACAGAACCTCCTATGGGAGAAGGTAATGTTAATAAAGATTACCATAAGAGCGATGTTATATGCACCTCCCTGGGAGTCTATTGACATCACACACTTTACCCTCGGTTTTTATGTAGGTGTTATAAGGGGTCATGTAATAATACCCTAGCACTATGATTAAGTGCATTTGTTTCATATATAATTAAGAATATAAATTCATTTTATTATTGTTACATTATAAATGGGCTGTAAATCACAAATAATATTGTTATTTAACATTCAATTAAGAAATCAATTTTGATAAATTAATTTATTTTAGAATTAAATAATATTTTAATATAATATTATTATTACTAAATTTCCTTTAATTAAATATAAATAATTTTATAATTTTTATGTATAGAACTTTATTTTTTATTAAGGTAGGATAAATGTTTTTCTCAAAACCCATGAATTTTTAAAAAATAACTTTTTTTATTTTAAAAATGAAAAAGAACATATTTACAAAATTATTTGGATAAATTTTTTATTATTTATGGAATTAGGATGTTAAAATTTTCCAAAGGTGATTTTTTCATTATTTTCTGAGATAGTCGATTTTTGAATTATCATTAAAAACAGTTTAAATATATAATGTGTTTTTGGACATCATAAAGACCAAATAATGATGTAATAAAATACAATAAAAGAGATTCATGGCCAATATATTTTTTACCGTAAAAAAATTTATCTTAGATTTGTTTGATTTATTATTAAATGCCTTTTTGGGCCCTTAAAGATTATAAAACATTTTACCATTTTAAAATTATTTCCTTGAGAGTGTGACTCTCCTCTAGATAAACATGAATTATATTTTAATAAGGTCATACACTAGCAATATGAAATATTTTTTCCTCTCTCCTTTGGAAAAAACATACGCAAAAACCATGTGATGGATTGTGGTTATGATTAGCTTAATGTGTGTTGCCCAAAAGATAAATAAAAATGAATTCCCTCTCATTTCCAATATAAACCCATACAATAACTCAATCTCTTTCACATAAACCATTGGTTTCTCGGCCAACAAATTCCCTCATATCTCTCTATAATCCTTCTAAGGTGCCCCAACCTCTTATGAAGCCCCTCTCAAGCCTCTCCCAATCCATTGGGATCACACTTCCATGTAAGGGATTCCTTCCGTTCTCATTTTTTCCAAATTTAATTAAAATGTTATAACCTTTGTTTTCAATTACTAATATTGGGGTATGATTTCTCACCTCCCCCATACTTCCCTCCATATGTTTTAATGATTACATACCACTTTCTCTATCATTAATGCCTCTCATTCGCACCCATTACAATGCCCAAATTACATAAGGAATTTCTCTCTTCCCATTTATGTTTAATCAATTCATTTATATTATGCTTCTAAATGACTTTACATATGATAGTACAAGTGTATATATGACCCTTGTATTATTAATTTCATATACATATGATGAGATACCACATTCTCTATCATCAAACATTTTTTATAAATCCATAAGTCACGTCATTATGCTTCCAAAATTGCACCATGATTTTCCAAGACAAAGTCATTATGTAGTGAATACCACTCCCATTTATCTATCAAGGATTGTATTCATTATGAAAATATTATTATTAATTACTTCCAAACATTTTTTCCATTTTAAAAAGTCTTTCAAAGGGCGCCCGGTGTCCCACATACAACGTCAAACATAGACAAGAAAACCAGAAACAAGAAAAGGTAAATAGGAAGTTACATATCATAGTACCCATAGTCATCCTCACATCCCAAGCATGATTCTTCGTCTCCAGTAGCTGATTCCCACTCTGGGTGTCTCCAAAAGCTTGAACATTGTACTCGATTCCTAATGTGATCAATAACAAGCGTATACGGGGATGATTTCCTCACCCTACTGCCCTTCATGACCGCAAGAACCACCCCACTATTCCATTTTTAGGTATACATAGTCTGCATCAGACGTGTATGTAAGAGTAGTCCTTCCTTGGTCACCTTCCCAGCTATTCCGATGAAGTATTTTCACCTGTAGACATATTCTAGTTCCCACTTTGGATGATTTCACTGAATGAATGACTCTTGGGAGGACTCAAATTTTCCTTTCCTCCCCCAACATTCTCCATTCTTCCCCCTAGATGTTCCCTAAAAGAGGAACCCGTGCACTCAGAGTTATGACCTATCCCCTGTACAAGAGAGATATTCACTAAAAATGTGGACCTCCTATCCTCCAGAGAAGTGTCTTCCCCAGTTGTGGTAGCAGGCTGCAATCTCATACCTTCTGTTATAATACCGTCCGAAGAATGAACACCATAAAGACATTCCATCCATTGGTCAACTTGCACCAAAGGAGAAGAATCATTCTGCCAGCTTTCCTCTCCCACCCTCTGATCAGCACCTTCCAACAATAAGGGAGACTTTACCGGATTGTGGGTAGCTTCCTCAGATCCTAAAACAGGATCCTGTTTTATGCAGACCATATGCAGACCCCCCAAGGCCTCCATAGCACCATCACCTTCATCAAGAACCTCTTCCTCCCGGCCCACAAGAAACCTATACTCAGCAAGCCCTCCAAACCGGTTACTTATGTACAGAAAAGGTTTGGCCAAAAGAACAAGACCTTTAGTATCGTTAACACATGCCATGTTGGTCACCTCCAGAAAATTACAGACTCGATCAACTCCAACCTGATCTAAACACAAGGCAACAAAAAACCCAACATTTTCTCTTTATACTAAGACCCCCAAGTACTAGAAGAACCAATAATTAGTCCTTCATCATAAGAAACATTACGCGACTCAGATTCAGAGACCTCCCCAGCTGAAACAGACAGCTGAGAGTCCCTTCCTCCTACAGCCGTCCCTCCAATTAACTGATCCATTCCCACCTTCACATTCTTGTTCATCTCCTTGTTCCATGAACCCTCCGCAGTTCTCCCACTGATATCTTCCCCACTGTAACGTGCCACCATCAATCGTGAACGAAGTCCGCCTTGACAGGCCTCCGTGGAGTGACCCAAACACTTGCAATAACCACAATAATCAGTCCAATTATCATACACCGCCCTCTGCTTGCAACGGTACTCCTCGCCAATGGTGATCCCTATAAAATAAAAGGAAATTCAAGATGCATCAATTTCGACACACACTTGAGGGTTTACCTGGTGACAAACCGCCTCGTTGCGGATATCAGAACAAAGATATCTACCAACCATATTACCCATCATGTGAATAATGGAAGGGTTTTGAAATGGTAAAAGATTTTTGGGGAAGCATACCCAAACCTCTATGGTAGGCAGGGCTCAGTTCATATGAAGCTCGAAGGACTAGCGCAAGAGCATGGAACGAGTTCCATTGAAGATGCGCGGAGCTCTCTAACAAGAATGAATGAGGTTTGTCTCTGATTCAAACAGAATCAAAATTTGCTTACTATCTAGTAAACCAACCACTGCTCGTTCATGAAGATCCCAAACACTGAAGATAAATCAATTAAAGTAATCAACTGAGGGCCTTCTGTGCTTGAAACACGCCACCAGTGTTAGATTTAGCAATGCTGAGGATTCTATAAATTCATATAACAAAAGAGGTAGATTGAAAATTCCAACGACTTGATTTGGAACCTTAGGTTTAATCAAAACTTTCTGAAAGGGGGGAATGAACTTATGGTTGGAGAATGGAATAAATTACCTTTCTTTCCTAAAAAACGATGATTCCCCCTCCCCCACCAAGGGGGAGGAGTTGGCACTGGGGCCACCGTCATCACCGGAAGGGGAGAAGCATCAGGAGGTCGAGCCGAGAATTCATGGTTCTCTGAAAATATTATTATTGATTATAGAGTTTTATGAATTAATTCTACATTAAATTATCATGGAATAAATAACGATGTTTAATGAATCCATGTTGTAAAATCTTTATGGCACACTTATGAAATGAAGTGAAATGATTAAGAAGCGTGTTCCCTGATAGCACTCCATTTCATTGGGAAAATTTTAGTATCATGATACTTCAAGTGAATTGGGGATCTACACATGATGAATCAACTTAAATTATGGTTTAGTCATTTTATATGTGAAATGGGACTTGGTTCATGCTAATTTAATGTTAAATGTTATATAAGTATTTCCATGTTTTGATAATCAGAATATATCATGCCTATTGTTCATGTTACTCTTATTATCCATTGATATTACTATTGTCATACATGTATTGTATTATTTATTTTATTCCTTCTTCACTCACTAATTGGGCTTCATAGATCACAATTTTAACATGCATGTCATCATGTTATCTCATGAAATCATATATACAAGGGAATATTTTGATAATGTAAAGGATGTTTTCAATAAAGCTGTTTTATTATTATGTATTAAGTAGTCTTGTAATGTCCCTAATATCCCAAAAAAACATGACCTATCAATCCTTATTGTTTTATTAAATTTTGGTTTATGTAATAAATAATTTTTTATTATGAAATTATGATAAGGGTTTCTATATTTTGTAATCAAGGATTGTATTTATTATATTTGATATTACGATTAGAAAACAATACTGAAATGAATAAGGATAAGACTAAGTGTATTAATAAGATCCCTAAATATTAGTGAGTATTTATAAAGTGATTTATCAATAATATACATCCCAATATGGATACTAGTATGTAGATGTGCCTATGGCACAAATGTAACATGGGGTAAAACCTAAAAACACCATTTTGAAAGATACTCGAACAAGAACAGGTTTATGACAACATGACTTACATCACTCTTCGCTACCAAACTCTCAGGTGATATGATTTGGTAAATTCATATTCTTAATATATACAATTATCAAGGTAATAAAAAATTAAAACTAAGAATATATGTCGGGAAGTAGCTCATGGATAAATATATTGAATCATATAAATTCCTGAGTTATGAAAATAAATTTAATTTATATGTTATCCCATATTGTCTTTGAATTCAACTTTATGTGTTACCCCTATCATTAGTTTTATTTCATCCAATGGCTGGTAATAGGGGGACTCGGGATAACAACTAATTTGAAGATTAATGTGATGATTGTTCTAACGATATTCCCAACATGATTGGAGCGTGAATATTAACCAATGTAATGAAAATCTCTCAGTTATTCGATGTTTTTAATAAACACATGAGTCAAGTGGAATTATCACGAACCCCCTAAGAATGAACAATCCACAATTGATAGTTTAAGGAGATATATTCCTCCTATATTTAATTGTTCAGTTATTCCTCCGATTCATAAACAATGGATCAACTGAATTGAAAAGATCTTATACATCCTTCAATTTTCTAAACAAGAGGAGGTTCTTTGGATTATTATTGTGTGGAGGGTAAAGATGATCAATAGTGGACATTGATAAAAAATAAAAAACCTAATGAATAGATCAATGCATTGGAATATATGTATTTATGGAAATTGTTTTTGGATAAATATTTTCCTCACACCCTCTTAATTAAGATGGAAATGGACTTCATTTACATCATGAAAAAAGATAATGAATCCTTCAGAGCATGTGAGGAAAACGTCACAAGGATAACATGATATTCCTTTGGATTTATCGTTACCCTCGAATGAATGGTTTTCCACTTCTTGGATTGGCTAAAACCTTTCCCAAAAAATAACCTAGTGATCCGTGACATTGAGAGCTATAATGAAATTTTTCGTTGTTCCCTCAATGATAAAATGGAGTTTGATGAATATCTGGGGTATAATGGGGTTATTAAGTGTAAGGTGGTTTTTAATTATAGTTGTCTAATGGATAAATCCATTTTTCTGCTGAAATCCAACAACCCAATTCCCAAAGATGCAGAAAGGATATCCCTATAAATTTCATGAAGGGGGAAAGAAAATGCTTTAGGTATGGAAGAGAAGTAAACCTGACCATTAACTACTGACAAGAAATACATGCTGCTGCAACAGAGGAGCGGATGTCTCTGTTTGACCCTCAACACATTATTTATTGATTCAATAGAAAATAAATAGGGAACTATTAAAATCATTTCCCTAAGACAACTGTTTTATGAGAAACCAAATAACCTCCAAGCTAGAAAGGGATATCTTTCTCCATCAATACCAACAAAGTGATACCTGAAAACAAAGTGGTGACAGGTATGCTTGACACTCATTCAATAGTATAGAATGTACTTTTTTTTCTGTTTCTATGCATTAATTTAAATCCCCAATGTTTAGTATAACTATCCTAACACCACAAAAAATCATGGCAGTTGAGATGTCGGTAGGAACAGAAAATGGGGCAATCATCGCATCCCAAAAATATAAATCTTCCCCTATCACTATTTAGGGTTAAGCATCCTGATTAACCTATTCACACACACTCTAGTGTAATTTGATGAAGTTATTGGAATGTATTGTCTTTCCCTATATAGATTCAATAGAAATTACCATGAGAGGGAAATCAATCTCCATTTAGAGAGTCGACCCAAAATTTTGTACAAGTGCAAGGAGGTGGATGAATCATTTTAGAACCATCATCTGAAAAGTGGCTATTACTACCATATGATCATTTATATCATACTCATATGATTGAGTATAAGGTAGTTACCATATTTGATTAAATTCTTGTTGTGAAGGAATTCACTGAATTGTTTCCCGAGGAATTTCATACTCATACTCCTAGAAGAGATGTGTAATTATTAATTGATCATATACCTATAGAGTGGACAATATCACAGACTCTACATAGAATGGTTGTTGTAGAGCATGAGGAGCTGAAAAAACTACTACTAGAGAATTTGGATGAAGGGTTTATATGCCCATGTGCTTCACTATGGGGTTCACCAGTCCTCTTTGTCCAAAAGAAGGATGGGTCTATGCACCTTTGAATTGATTATTGTGATCTCAACAAAATCATGATAAATAACATGTCTCCTCTTCCACAAATTGGTGAATTGTTCATTCAGCTACACGGAGCTCAATATTTATCCAAAGTGGATCTGCAGTCAGGATATTACAAATTAATGGTAATGAAGGAGGATATCCCCAAGACTGCATTTCATACAGGATATATGCACTATGAATTAAAAATAATGCCTTTTGGAATCACTAATTCTCCAAAAATATTCATGGAATTGATTAATAGAGTAATTAGATATTTCCTCAACAATTTTGTGATGGTGTTTTAGATGATATTCTAATATACTTCAAATAAAATAAGGCGAATGAGGAATATATAAGCATTCTATTATTGACCTTGCAAAAGGATAATCTCTATGGAAAGTACAATAACTGTGAGTTTTGGTTGATGGATGTCTCATTCTTGGGTCATATCATCAAAATAAATGGGATATATGTGGATCCATCCAAGATATATACAATTGAGGAATGGCTAAGGCCAACATCGATGACAGATATCTGTAGCTTCCTAGGGTTATCTAGTTATTAATGCCTATTTTTTGAGTTTTCTCATGATTTTCACACACTCATACCAAGATAACATTGAAGGAATTAATGTTTTTATAGTTTTATAAATTCTAATAGAGACTCAAGGTGTTTAGAAGGAGGCATATCACCACACCCATACTCGCATTACCCATAAGTGGATAAATTGTTTTGGTATTAATTAATTCTTAGAAGAAGGGAATCGGTTGTGTGTTTATAAAAAATGGAAAATACATTTCATATGAATCAAGACAATTGAATGTTCATGATAAAAACAATCCTACACCTGATCTTGAGTTTTATATAGTAACCTTCACTTTGAAAACATTCCAAAATTATCTCTTTGGGGAGAAGTGTGAAAATATACTGATCAAAAAATCCTCACTTATATATTCACAATGAAATATCTGAATATTCACAAATGAATATGGTTAGAGAGGATCAAAACAATGACCTCTAAATCAATTACCATGCTGTTAAAATGAACAAGGAGGAAGATTCTCTGAGTTTAAAGCTCCCATCAATTATATGATTAATGAGAACTGAAAATGATTTAATCTTCATTGATTTGATGATGATGGACATGTGAATCATAAAAAATGGAACATTATCAATCCATTCACAAATGATTTCTCAACAAAATTTTTTGGAAGGGTTAAAGGATGATCCATAGGATGATGTAGGAATTTAGAAGAAACAAGAAAGTATCAAAAAAGTAAATCCGCTGAGTTCAAAGTTAATGAAGAATGAATTATGATATTTTGGACACGACATAGTGTTCCATAAAATCTAGAGTTAATGTATGATTATTTCAGTGTCGTACATATTTCTAATTTCATCATTCACCCCTGAATTATAATGGTTTATCAGTATATATGAGAGAACTATTGTTTGGATGACATATATAAAGAGATTGTTATGTATACTTAATAGACCCTCGTATGTCCGCAAGTGATGGCCGAGTGGTAGAAGTCTAAGGGGATAATGCAACCATTAACAATACCAACATTGGAATTGGAGAACATCACCATTGAAACTATCCAAATACATACAAAGACATCCAAAATAAAACATTCCTATCCGGGTTGTTGTGGATCATTTTACAAAGATTTTACACTTCATTTCAATTCCGGAGGATTTATCAATACATCCACTTAAATTGATATACATCAGAGAAATGGTATGACATCATGGAGTTACATGATGTATTGTATCCGATTGAGATCCAAGATTCACCTTTGAGTTCTGGAAGATTCTCTAACATGCTCTGAATAATGAGCGGAAATTTTGTACAGCTTATCATTCTAAAATTGATGGGAAATTGTAGAAGACTATCCCAACACATGAGGAAATGTTGAGATCATGCTCGATGGATATCTAAAAATGATGGGGTAAAAATCTAACTCTGGTTTAGTTCTCTGTTAATAACAGTTTCCACTCCATAATCCAAATTTATCCTTAAGAACCCCTTTATGGGATGTGTTGAAGAACACTGATATGTCAAGATGATGTTGGGGATAGAAAACAATGAGGTCTAGAAATAGTTGAGGAAATGTTGGAGAAGGTTAATACCATCTAGGGAACATTAAATCTTCTCAGAGTTGAAAAAAGATCTATTTTTATAAGCATCAACATGACCTAGAGTTTGATGTTGAAGTCATTGTATTCCTCCACATTTCACCATGGAAGATATTTAGGATATTTGGGACGAAGGGAAAACATAGTCCAAGGTACATCGACCATTTTGAGAATCATGATCTAATTGGATCATTGGCCAACCGACTAACACTCCCACCGAACCTATCTCATGTGCTTATTTTATTCCATGTATCTTTCTTAAGAAGTACATTCCCAACCCATGACTTATACTCATGCAGAGGTGTTACCATTTGAGAACGACCTCTCTAGTGAAGAGATTTTTGTGAAGGTATTAGACCATAGGGAAAATGTTCTACAATATAAGACAATTCCCCTCATCATGGTGTTGTCGAGAAACTACATGTTTGAAAAGAAATGTATGAATCAGGGGGTGTGATGAAAAAAAGTTACCATAACTTATTTTAGTGCAAGAACATAAATTTTGAGGGTGAAATTTATTAAGGGGAGAAGATTTTAACGGGGAAAACTTTTATTAATGAAAATTCCTGTTGATTTAATAAAATGTCTTATTATGTAAAATGGTTATATAAAACATATGAACTTACTTTATTTTAGGATTTTTGGATTCAAAATATTGGTAAGAATTGTTATCGATGCAAATGTAGTTGTTGAGAAGTGATCGAATGATCAGAATTATTATAGTTCTTTTAAAATCCAATTTACATAGATAAAGGAATTGATGGATTAATCCAGTAGAATTTCTCCACACAATTCACACTTAATAGAGAAAACAAAGTAGGAATCATTAAGGAGATTCTCTCATGACCAATTCCAATTAATGATTCAACACATTATGTTTTAATGGAACTGCCTCTGAGAGAATTGGAAGTTTACAAATATTACCACTCGAGCGATGTTATGTGAGCCTCCCCACAAGTCTGTCACCATCACACACCATACCCATTGGTATTATGAGTGTGTTATAAGGTTAAATTTTTCAAGACCCTAGAACTATGATTATGTGCATTAGTTTTTATATAATAAATAATATACATTCATTTTATTTTGATTACTTTTTAAATGGTTTTTAAAGAACAATTATAATTTTTTGATAATATTTAATTAATAAATCTATTCTTTTGATTTAATGTATTTCTTAAATAAATAATAATTTAAAAAATATTTTATTAATAAATTTCTCTATATTAAATATATATAATTTTATATATATTTTGAAAAAAATTTATTTTTTCTTAAGGATAGAATACTGTTATTATCAAAACCCATACATTTTTAATAAATGTTGGTATTTATTTTAAAATTGAAAATTCACATATTTTAAAAAAATTAAAAATATCTTCTGAATTAGGAGAACGAATTTATCAAGTGATGACTGTTTTATATTTTTCTAAGACACATGGATATTTGGGTAAAAATTAAATAATGATTAAATATATAATGTGGTTTATGACATCACAATGACCCAATTGAGATGTAATAAAATGAAATATAAGGGATTCTCAGTCAATATATTTTTAACCGTAATAATAATGTGATTTTAGTAATTTTAAATATTTTACAAAGCCTTAGAGGATCCTTAAAGACATATAGAACATTTTGACATTTTAAAATGATTTCCCTAAGAGTGTCACTCATCTCCACATAAGAATGAATAATAATTTATTAATTTATACCATTGACCGTATAAAATATTTTTTTTCTCCCCTTTGTAAATAACCATTGGATAAAACCATGGGATGGATTTTGGTTTTGATTAGTTTAATCTGTGTTTTCCAAAACCTAAATAATAATGAATTCACTCTCCTTTCCTACATAAACCCTCAAAATATCCAATTTTTTCACTCATCCCTATTGGATATCCTCCAAACCATGCCCTCCTCACATTATAATTCTCAAAAGAAATCCCATGATCTCAAGAATCATCATTCAATCCTCTCCCTTTCCATTGGGATCACACTTCCAATTATGGGATTTCATCCATTACCATTATTCCAAATTTATTTATATTGTTATTCCTTTCTAATCAATTAGAAAATTTGTTGTATTATTTTTCACCTCACCCAAACATCTATTTTTTTCATTAATGATGATTGAACTCTTTCTCTGTAATTAATTCCTCCCATGAACACCTTTTACCATGATGAAATTCTATTACAACTTTCTCTCTTCTCATTTCCATTAAAGCAATTTCTTTAAATTATGCATCTAAATTCCATTATAAGTGTTGTGAAATATTTATATATGACCCCATACTATAAATTTCATGTAAATATAATGAGTTACACCTTTCTCTCTCATCGACCATTTTTTACACATCCTTATGTCACACTGTTATGCGGTATAAATTGCAAAAGAGTTCTCCAAGACAAAGTCATTGTGTGGTGAATACCATGCCCATTTCTCTATCAAGGGTGTTCAACTTTATTAAAATTTTCTTATTCATTATAGTGTTTCATGTATTAATTATATAATCACTTATCATGGAATAAATAATTAAGTTTAATGAAACAATTTTGTATGATCTTTGTGACAAACTTAAGCATGAAATGAAATAATTAAAAATGGTGAACCCTGATAGCACTCCAATGCATTGGGTAAAGATTTGAATCATTATACGTTAAGATAAATGAGGGTTTACTCTGGATAATTCATGTTCAATGAGTTTTTACTAATCTTCCATGTGAAATGGGCCTTGGATAATGTTAATATCTTGTTAAATGTTGTTTCAACATTTCCCTATTTTGATAGTCATTCTATATCATGACTTAATGTTCATATTTTTTTATGATCCATTGATATCACTTTTTCCTAAAATGTATTATTCTTAATTTTTTCCTTGATTACGCCCATACTGGGATTTATTTCTCACCATTATCAAATGTATTTCCTCAGGTTATACATTGCAGTGCTTTGTAAGAAGGAATTTTGTGGTCAGGTAAAAGTTGTTTTCAATAAATATATTGTATTTTTATCTCTTAAGAAGTTATGTAATGTCCTTAATTTCCCAGGACACTAGACCTATCGATAAAAAATGTTTTATTATGTTCATCTTTAAGTAATAAATCATTTTTGAGTATGTAATAAATAGTTGGATTTTTATAGTTAGTATTAGAGGATCCATTTAGTTATATTTAGGATTTGGATTAGAAATCCATATTGCAAGCCTTAGGGAGATGAATAAGTATAATAAAAACAAACCTAAATATTGGTGAGTATTGAGTAAGTGGTTTATCAATAAATACATCCATGTATGGATACAAGAAGTTAGAGGTGGCCATGTCACAATTTTATTCAGGTGTAAAACCTGAAAACACCACTTTGATCTAAACTCGAATGGGAACTGCTGTATGACAACATGAATTACTGCACTCTTTTTTACAACACACCATGGTGATATGATTTGGTAAAATCATATTCTCAGTATGAAACATTATTATGGGAATAAAAAATGACCCTAAGAATGTATATTTGGAGGTATATCATGGTTACCATAGATTGAAGCATATAAATTCATAAATTAAGGAAATAAATGTAATTGATAAGTTATCCCTTTTTTACCTCTGGATTTCCCTTTATGGGTTACAATTATCATTCCATTTATTCCCATGAATGGCTTTTAATATGAGGGTTCATGCTATCAACCGATGCGAAGATCAATGTGATGACTGCTCTAATGATATTTCATTCCAATGCGAGTGGGAATCAAAAACAATATCACGATACTCTCTAATCTAACTCACGTTTTGAATATATACATTGGATAATAAGAACATTCCACTCCCCTAAAAAGAAATATCAATAATCGATATATTAATGAGATAACGAGCTCCAACATTTAATGGATCATGTGATCCCTCAATAGGAGAACAATGTATAAAATCCATTGAAATGATCATCTATATCATTCAATGTTCCGAACAAGAGATAGTTCATTGGGCTGATTATTTTATGGACTATGAAACTAATCAATTGTGGACATTGATAAATATAGGAATCGTGAGCAATAGATTAAATATTTGTAATGGGGGGATTTATAGAATTTTTCTTGACAAATATATTCATCGCACCCTCTAACAAAATATGGAAAGGGACTTTCATTCCCTCAATAGAAAAGAAAATAAATCCATCCGAGTGTATGAGGAAAACATCAAAAGGCCTATAGGATAATCCATCATCTTTGTCATTACCACTTAATTCAAGGTTGACTGCTTCTTCAATGGGATAAAACCTTGCCTACGGAAATCCCTAAGGATACATGTCATAGAGAGATATTACTAAATTGTAAAATATATCCTCAATGTCAGAATGGAGAATGTAGAATCTCATTGGGTTCATTGGGATATGAAGTGTACTGTGTACATTAATATTGGTGGTCTGATGGTTAAATCCAAGTGTGCTATGAAAATCTAGCACCCCACTTTCCAAAGCAGTGGAAAGAGGAACCCTGAAAATTTCTTGAAGCAGAAGAGAAGATGCATTAGGTGTGGTAGTCTAGGGAACCTGGCCATTAACAGCTAACATGAAAAACCCAATGATGTGATTGAGGATATTAGTTCTTAATTCATCCATCAATGCAATTTTTATTGCTTTAACTACAAAGAAACAAGGATATTTTCAAACCAGTTCCCTTGTCATAGTGTTTATGAAGATAAAGAACAACCACCATAAGAATAAGGGATACCTTCTTTTATCACTATCGCTGAAGAGAACCACGATGGTGAATTGGTTAAATTTATACTAGTTATTCATTCAAGAATAGTGAACATATTTTTTTATTCTAGTTCCACACATTCTTTTATATCTTAATTTTTTTAGAAATATCCCAACACCACCATTAATACTGGATGTAGAGATGTCGGTACGAACAAGAAATTGGAAAATCATCGCATCTCGTGAATATAACTCTTTCCCCAGCACAATTTCTGAATTGATCTTCTTGGAGAAACACTTCATAATCTGTTAGGAGGAAATTGATGAGATTCATTGAATGGATTTTCATTCTCTATATAGAGTCAACATAAATTTTCAAGAAGGGGAAATCAATCTCTATTCGGCGAATCCACCGCCAATTCTATAAAATTGAAAAGAGGAGGATTAATCGTCTGTAGCCCCATAATCTCATGTGTTGATATTACTACCCTATGATAACATGTATCATTCTCAAATGATTGGTTCTACAGAAGGAACTATCATTGATGACATGCCTATTTTGAGGAAATCATATGAAGTGTTTCTCGAGTAATTACCCGGTTTTCCTCCAAAAATAGATGTTGAATTCTTTATTTATCTTATACCTTGGGTGTTTCCAATATCCTAGACTCTGTAAATAATGACTATTATGGAGTATTAGGATCTGAAGAAAATACTATAAGAGAATCTGTATAAAGGGTTTATATGTCGATGTGCTTCAACATGGGTTTCACCAGTCCTCTTGGTCAAGAATATGGATGGTTCAATGCGCCTTTTCATTGATTATTGTCAGCTCAAGAAAATCATGATAAATGAAATGTATCGTCTACTATGAATTTATGACTTCTTTGATCAGCTATGTGGAGGAAACTTCTTCCTAAAGTTGGATCTGTGGTAGGGATATTACCATGTAATGGTAAATAATGTGAATATAAACAATACTACTTTTCATACATGATACAAGATCTTTGAATTAATAGTAATTATTTTTGTACTCAATGATGCTCTATAAATATTCATGGACTTGATGAATAGTGTCCTCTGAGATTACCTAGACAAATCTGTGGTAGTCTTTATACATGATATTTTAATATAATCTAAAAAAATAAGGATCATGAGGATAATCTAAGAACTCTACTAGAGACCTTGCCAAAGCATAAGCTCTATGAAATGTACGACAAGTGTGTGTTCTGCTTTATGTATGTCTCATTATTGGGTCATATCATCACAAGAAATGGGATATATGTGGATCCCTCTAAGACAACTGCTATTGAAAGATCGCTAATCCCAACATCGGTGATTGATATCCATAGCTTCCTAGGGTCAGCTAGATACTGTCGTTGATTTCTGTGAAATTTCCCATGATTGTAAACACTATTACAAATCTAACTTAGAAGGGATTGATGTTTTCTATGAGTGATGAATTTGAATAGAGGTTAATGGAGTTTAAAAGAAGGCTTATGATTACACCGCTGCTCACATTACCCACATGTGGAAACTTGTTGCGGTATTCAGTGATGTTTCGAAGAAGTAAATTGGTTCTGTGTTGATGAAAAATTACAAATTCATTGCCTATGATTCCATAAAAATGAATTTTAATTAAAAAAAATATAACACGTTATATTGAGTTACCTGTATAAATCATACCATTGAAAATTAGAAGAAATTATCTCATTGGGAAGATGTGTAAAAAATATACGGATCACAGAAGCCTCATTAATATATTTTCACATAAATAGATGAATACGCACTAATGAAGATGGTTACAGATCATCAAATACTATGACTTATCATTCCATTACCACCCAAGGAAAGAAAAAATGGTTATAGATGATCTTTTTAGAAAGGAAATAGAAATTATATCATAGTTGAGAATTGAAAATGATAAAATCTTCTTAGATTTTACGAATATTGACAAGGTAATCATAAATAAGGCATCATCAACAATCATTTCAAAAAATATTTCCTCAACCGTATTTTTTGGAATGTTTAAAATATACTCAATATGATGATGTGAGAACTCAAAAGAAATTGGAAACTACCAGAAAATAAAAAACATTGGAGATCAATATTAATGAAGAAAAGATTATGTGATTTTGGGAACATATATGTGTTCTATAAAATATAGAGTTAAAGAATGAACTTTTGGATGATGCACATAGTTTGAATTTCACCATTCTCCATGGAAACCAACGTTTGTATCAAGATCTACGAGATAATTACTGGTGGGATAACATGAAAAAGGAGGAATCTATGTATTCATCAATGATCCTGGTATGGCAGCATGTGAAGGTTGAGAGGAATAAGTCAATGGGGATGACCAAATGACTACCCATTCCAACGTGGAAATGGGAGAAAATCAAAATGGAATTTTTGACCAGACATGAGAAGACATCCAAAGGAAAAATTCAATCTGGGTTGTTGTTTATCGTCTTACAATGACAGAACACTTCATTGTAATTTGAGAGGATTCATTATTATATCAACTATAACAAATATAAATTAGATATTTTGAAAGGATGCTTCGATTTTGACTATCTGTTATATAAGATCGAGATCGTATATTCACCTCTATGTTTATGACGAGTCTCTAACATGATTGGAATATTGATTTTATCTTTATTATCGCTTATAATCCTCAAACTGATTTTCAATATGAGTAGAGTATCCAAAAACATGGAGATATTTTGAGATCATGATCAATGGTCTTTAAAGGTGGATGGGATCAATATCTTTCTCCGGTTGAGTTCTCTTGGAATAAAAATTTACAACAAAAAATCCAAATATCTCCTTATGTAGCCCCTATTGGAAGAGGTGTAGAACACCAGAATTTTTGGATGAAGCTTGAAACACCCCAAACTTCCACGGTTCACTTCTCTTTGAATAATACAGTAGCGTGTGTTGTATGCAACTTCGAGTTCTAACACACACCACAACCAAACAAACTAACCGTTATGAATAGTAATACCCAGTTTTTGAAATTTTATAAATTTTATCATCCAAAATGGACTTCATTTTTGGATTCAGAATATCAAAATTATCCAAGGGTAATTTTTTGGTAATTTTTTTAAAACAATCAATTTTTTGATGAATAGTGAAAAACACTGACTTATTGTTTAAAACTGAATATTATTTAAATAATTAGTTGTTTTATTTAAATATATTTTAGGTCAAAATAGGTACATAATACCTATATAATTTCTATTAAATTAATTTGATTCAATTTATAATAATATTATATATATAAAAATTTTATTGAACTTTTCACCGTCTTTTACCCATCTCCTAAGAGAATTTGCAAATTCACATAAAAGATAATTTTACACCTTCTGTGAGTGGAATTTAGAAAATCCATGAGACACATTTAATATCAACGAGTAAAATTTGGTTCATTAAGATAAAAATAAATTTTGGTGAATAGAAATGTTTTACTTTTATTTTCCACGGTTAAAAGTAAGTCGGATAATTAAGGGTAAAAATTATATTAATATTACCAAAACACATGTCATAATTCTATTGGACAAGTGTATCTAGACTAGAAACAATATTAGGAATAAAATATTATCATTTAGGTCCACTTGGATTATATTAGGACGTTTATTATATTTTAATTCAAAGAAGAGTTAAAATAGTTAAAATCAAAGTTTAAATAACTAAAATATTTTTAATATAGGGTTATACATAATATAAATCCTATTATAAATATTCATTAGAATGATAAATATATTTCCTACATACCGGTAATTTATTTATAATTTTTAGACATTAAATAATTTAAATTTTCTATGACACAATGATGATGCAGTAATTAATGTATTAATGAATGATTAAGATAATTGATATTATAAATACCCAAATAAATGTAATTTGAGTCTTTTTAGGAATTAAAATAATTTTCTAGGATAATATCACATATTCAGATTGGTTATATAAATTGGTTTCTAAGTAATAATGTTAATATGAATTTATCAAAAAAAAATACCCAATAGTGTAAAAATTGACATAAAAGAGTTTTTAAAACAAATATTATATTATTAATTGATATTCTATTCATAAAAATCTAAAGATCGGCCAAAGGACTTATGTAATGATAGTTGTATTATTAATGGAACACATTGGGGTCTCATGAAAGTTTATATTATGTTAATTAACCATATAATTTAAAATACAAAGAGACATGGTAAATGTCAAACTAATTAACTAAGAGTTAAAACTAAAAGATAAGGTTAATATAGTGACCCAGACCAGTCTAAAACCTATTGGTTTGGTGTTATTCGACCCATCCAACCTTAAACATTAAATAATAAACTTTTTATCCATTAGAAACCGAATATTAATTTATTATAAAATAATATTTCTAGCTTTTCCTGAGGTGCCCCTCCCCCATCATATAAAAGGGAACTCACCTTTCTCTCTAATTCACACTTTCAAAGCATTTTGGCTCGGCCAACCCATACCCAATTATCCTCTCAACTTCCCTAAATTCAACATAGAGGCCTTATTTTGGTCTGAAAGAAATCCTAAAGATACCTTTTGATCAAATCAAAATGAAGAACCCGAAGAAGAGGTAATGATTTCAACAACCTCTTTCATGTTTCATTCTTATTCCACTTCTTCTTTCATTGATATTTCAATTATAAAATAATAAATCCAGTATCTTATATATAATTTGATGTTATTTTAAATATGGTACAACCATATTCAATATTCTATCCATCCTTTGAATGACATGTCACTATACGTGTGCGCGTACGGCCTACCGTCTCCACGTCGTGGTGTAATTGTTATTCAATATATTATACTTTGGATGGGTATAAAAATAATGTTTAATTCGTGTAAATAATAAATATAACATGATAATGATTTTTAATATATGATATAACATCCAATTATATATTATTTTTATATCAAATTAATGATATTGTCGATCGTGCATACATACGGATTACCGTCTCCACGAACACGATGAGATTCATTCCCCATCATATACATTCAAGACTAAATTTCATTTGATGACTAAAAATAATGTTTAGAGACATGATATCATTATGGATATGAATATGATACATCCCATCCAAAAAAATATGGCTCAAATTACAAATAATATAAAGGAAAACTAATATGTTAACACCTGAAAAGACGATAATACTTTGATATTATTAACAAAGAAATGTTAAAAGATCATATAAGATATAATATTAATGTATATGATTCTTATATAATTTAATAACAATTATTTCACCATTATACAGGTGGTTAATCTACCCTCAACCAATGAAAAGTACAAGGTAAGGGTTTATTTCACAATCCCTTCATTATCTGAGGTTGATTAGACATTATTATATACTGGAACCTCTTTATCATACACATCCATATTTCTTAAAAATGTATTTCAAATCAATTTTACTATTTTATAGACTATGGGATAAATTAATTTTTACCCTTGTTGACTTTTTATATGAAGTTTATAAAGGAATCATTCCGTCGTTTTCCAAACAATTTCCTTTTTAACCTTTTCGATAGAAATAACGTAAGAATGTATTTTTTTAACTTATATGGAAGGTGCAGTTATTTTCTGCTGTTATACAATTGTCAAAGATTTCATTACAATCTTATAAGAATATATTTAAAGTAATTTTTTTATTTTATAATTATGTGACTTTTAAATGATTTAAAAAAAATAGATATTTCTCTCAACTAGTTTTGATTTCATCTACGTCAACATCCTTTGATGGATTTTAAGATTATTTGAATTTGATTTATTATGATACAAAACGTCAATATTGTATTGAAGGTTTTGTGATATGTTTGACTATGGATGTGTTATTTTCATATAATTCCTGGTTTATGGAGAATGTATTGACATTTCGTATCCTAATTTTAATACGAATTTTTATGTTATGTTTAATCATATTTATATGAGGAATGCATTGGACATAATATGTGATGGGTGGAGCCTGCTATAGCTACTCGATGCATCGGTAGGTCTCATGAGAAAAACTAGTGTATTGGAACAAGGCCATGACAATATCTTATTTGTAGTATTGTCATAATTCCTTGACTATGTGGTTACGCTAGTATGACAATATGAATTCTGTCATTATGAATGTGGTTATTTTTATTGCATGTGATTATTCGACTAGTAGAATATCCATGTGAATAAGAAAATGGAATTATTTCATTTTATTTCTACTATATTATTCTGATGTTCATATTTAAATGGATTTTATTTTGGTTATACATTTCTTTAAATGATTATGCTTATTTATGAGAGTTTCTGCTATATTGTTATCCTTACCGGGCATCTGATCTCTCCCATTTCAATGTTTTATTTTTTCCAAGATGTGAAGAAGTATTTTATGAATGACCTGTAGGGACAGTATAATGGGATATGAGTGTGGAGACAATATTTTGTGGTAGTTTTAACTTTATGATGTAATACAAACTTTATGAATGTATCTGGTGATTCCAAGGATACTAAACTAATTGGTATTTCGAGACATGATCTGTTGTGATCATACTAATGTTATGTAATAATGCACCGACTCTAGTTAAATAGGGTCTAGGAGTTATAGTTTGTATCTGAGGAAGTTTTTTACAAACCATGGTAGCTAGATTTATATTAAATCTGATTAGACAAAGTAGCCATATGATAGACTCTGATGATTTGTATAGATGAACATCGTAGAATTTTGGTATTGTAGAGATTTTGTGAGTTTTCTGAGCAATACGTCCATGTCTGGATATGAGAAGGTAGAGGAGGCTCTAGCACAGATGTACCTATGGGTAAAACCCGAAAACACCACTTTGAGCTAGACTCAAATGGGAACTGCTGCACGACAACGGGCCTTGCTGCACTCTCGGTTACGACACTCATAGGGGATATTTTTCGGATAGTTATCATTTTCTTTAAAAACCACTATGAAGGGTTTATGAGTATAAAATTCTTTAAAGAAAATATTTTTATGATTATAGATTATATACATAAACTATTCAATTTATGTTAAGTGTTTTATAAGTTTGAATTATCTAATTTGATTCATAAACTGATCTAGTTTATGCCCTTGTTTAGAAATGGCACCTAGTGGAAGGAATGTAAACTGTATCAATCCATGAAATCTGTGTATGGATTTCCCTCATACTCAAGATAATTATACAAGATCTGGTGATGCAACTCATACTGATCAGTTAATCACTATACTAGGACAACTCACTCAGGTTTTGAATAATAACATTACTCGTATGGAGCAAACTGATCCGAAATGTGGGAATCAATGTTAGATCACATCATGAGGCGATATCCACCAATATTCAATGGGATTAAAAATCCATTGGTAGATGAGTAATGGATAAGTTCCCTAGAGAAAATATTTCAGGCCTTGGGGAGTAGTCAAAGAGAAAAAGTTGTTATGGCGGTTTACCGCCTCACTAGATATGGTGATCAATAGTGGTCATTGATTCAAAATACGAAGGAATGTGATAAATTATCAAAAATTTAATGGAGGGAGTTTAAAGATATTTTCATAAAAAAATACTTTCCTCGTGACCATCGAGCAGATATGGAAAGACAATTTCTGAGTCTGAGACAAACGGAGGATAAGAATGTCGCAAAGTATGAAGCTATCTTTACAAGGTTAGTGAGTTATGAAGAAAATTATATACATTACCTGAGGAGTAAGATTGATCATTTCATTAATGGGTTATAACCATTTCTTCTTAGAGCATTAATCTCACAATCCTTCTCTTCGTACGAAGACATTGTCTCATTTTCTATCAAGACAGAAAAGGAATTATCTAAGTCTTACGACTTTAAAGCAAAGCAAGAGAAGAAGAGATCTACTTATCACTCTGGGAATGGAAATAAGGGGAAGAAGGGAAAAGTTTAATATCCATCCAATAGTAAATGTTAGAATAAACACCCTGGTACTTTCTTGAAATGAATGGGAGTCTGTCACAAGTGTGTTGAAAAAGGCCACCATGCTCGTGATTGCAAGGGGAAGCAAGAAGCTACTAATGTTCAATGCTAAAATTGCAGGGATATGGGACATTATGAAAATTAATGTCCTAAGCATCAGGGAAACTTACCTCAGAAAAGTCCAAGGGATTAATGCCAAGAATATGCTATCACTAATGCTGAGGTATAAGCTCTGAATGATGTAGTGGTAGTTAATATAATGGTTTCATCATGTTTAGAAGATGCATTATTTGATTCTGGATCATCCCATTGTTTCATATCATCCCAGTTTGCTATGAAAATTAGATATTTCCAATTTGATTTAACAAATGAGTTGTCAGTAAAAACTCTTAATGGAAGTATCATTTCTACATAGTTCTGTGAATCAGTTCCCATTAGAGCATATAATAGTTTTTTATCTAATAATCTCATCATCATACCTATGATTGAGTGTGATATAATCCTCGGTATGGATTGGTTTTCGGACAATGATGTGAAGATTTATTGTAATAAGAAGGAGGTTACAAAATTTAATGATGATGATAAGGAATGCCTTATCATTAGAGCATAATCGTCACCACCAAATTGTTATCTAGATCCATCCCCAGTAGCTCAAATAAATTTAATTATTGGGGAGGAAGAGAATGAAATGACTCTGGGTAAGGAAAGGAATGTTAAAATAGTGGATGAACCTATTGTGAATGAATATATAGATGTGTTTTCGGAAGATTTACCTGGACATCCTACATAATGAGAAATTGAGTTTTCCATTGATTTAGTTTCTGGATCAAGGCCCATATTGAAGACCCCTTATAGAATGGAAATTGTTGAATTATTTAAACTATATAAACAACTAGAGGAATTGAATAATAAGGGATATATTCTCCCTTGTGTTTCTCCATGGGGATCCCCTATCCTTTTTGTTAAGAAGAAATATGGATCTATGAGGTTATGTATTGACTACATAGAGATCAATGCTATAACAATAAAGAACAAGTATCCCCTACCTCACATTGATAATTTATTTGACCAACTACATGGAACTCAATACATCAATGATTTTCCTTCGATCTGGATACCATCAGTTGTGTGTGAAGAAGGAAGACATTCTGAAGACAACATTTCGAACTAGGTATGGGCATTATGAGATTACATTAATGCCTTTTGGGTTGATTAATGTACCCTCTGTATTCATGTATCTAATGAATAGAATTTTCAAGGAATATCTTGATGATTATGTGGAACTATATATTTATGATATCATGGTATATTCCAAAATCTACAAGGATCATGAAAATCACATGGACATTATCCTGAAGACTCTGAGAAGACATGAATTTTATTGGAAGTTTAGAAAATGTGAATTATGGCTTCAGGAGATTTCTATTCTTGGCCATATTGTCTCTACATATGGAATCTATGTTTATCCTACTAAGACAAGAGAAATACAAGAATGGCTAGCACCGAAGAGTATATCTGAGGTACGCAGTTTTATTGGTTTAGCAGGTTATTATCGAAGTTTCGCCCAGAATTTTTCCCTATTGGCTATCCCATTAACAAAGCTCACACGTAGAGGGGTTAAATTTTATTGGACAAAAGAGTGTGAGGAATGTTTCGAATAACTGAAGAGAATATTAGTCATTCGCCTATATTGACTCATCCATTGGGGAATAATGGGTTTGTTATTTATAGTGATGGTTCAAAGAAAGGACATTGTTGTGTCCTTATGCAGAATTATAGGGTTATTGCCTATGCATCATGACAGCTAAAAATTCATGACCAGAACTATACTACTCATGATCTTCAGTTAGCAGCTGTAATCTTTGCATTGACGATTTGGAGACATTATCCCAATGTTTAGAAATGTGAGATTTATAATGATCACAAGAGTTTGATGTATATTTTCTCATAGAATGAACTCAACATGAGGCAAAAGAGATGGCTTGAACTACTCAATGATTATGATTGAATGAGATACTACCTCCCGGGGAAGGAAAATAAGGTTGGAGATGCTTTGGGTAGAAAAAGATCATAGAGTTTTGAACAAGATGATAGTTGAGAGGGATCCTATTTTTATTGATCTAGAAATGATTGATATGGGAATAACCATGGAAGGTTATACATCAATACTTATTCAAATGGTTTTAGAACCATATTTACCAGAAAGGATAAAGAGCTCTCAGGTCGATGAAGAAAATTTCAAAAGAAGATTAAAGCTGTGAATGATGGTAGATTGAGTGACTTTGTGTATGAAGATGAAATTTTGAAATTTGTGAGGAGACATTGTGTTCCTGATATACCTGATCTAAAAAGATAATTTTTGGATGATGCTCATAGTTAAAATTTTTCTATACACCCTGGGAGAACCAAAATGTATAGAGATTTGAAGGAACATTTATGGTGGGACAACATGAAGAAGGAGATTGCGGATTTTGTGTCAAGATGTATGGTTTTTCAACAGGTGAATGCTGGAAGGCAATAGCCTGGAGGAGACATGCAACCTCTTCCCATACCTGAGTGGAAATACGATAATATTACGATGGAATTTTTCATGGGACTACCAAAGACTCCATGAAGTAACGATGCAATATGGGTCATTGTTGATCGTCTAACCAAGTCAAAACATTTTCGCATTATAAGAGAAGATCTAGCACTTGAACGTCTAGAAATACTATATATTAATAAAGTTGTGAGACTTCATGGAGAACCCCTATCGATTGTTTCTGATCGTGATCCTCATTTTACTTCAAGATTCTGGAAGAGTCATCATAAGGCCTTGGATACTAAACATCATTGGAGCACTGCCTACCACCCTCAAATAGATAGACAATCAGAATGGACTATTTAAACCTTTGAAGACATGCTTAGATCTTGCTCGCTTGACATTCAGGGTGTGGGGGATCAATATTTACCTCTGGTGGAATTTTCCTATAATAATAGATACCATTCTCGTATTCAGATGGCACCATATAAATCGTTAAACGGAAATAGATGTCGCACACCAACCTGTTGGGATGGCGTTGGTGAATGAAAACTCGTAGGACAAGAAATGGTGGAGAAACCAATGGCAAAGATGATGGTAATAAAAAACCACATCATAGAAGCTCAAAGTAGGCAGAAGACCTCTGTCGATAACTGAATGAATGATTTGGAATTTTAGTTTGGAGATCATGTTTTCTTAAAATTCTAGAATGAATTGGGGTTGTAGAATACCATTTGGCAATGCCTCCAAGTCTCTCCAAAGGTCATGATGTGTTTCACATATAACTATTGAGAAAATACATGCCTGGCCCAATGCATGTACTCACTTACGAGGAAATAGAATTGGAACCTGATCTGCCTTATTGCGAAGAGCCAGTCAAGATTCTTGATATGAGAAAACAAGTGCTGAGAAACAAGACGACTCATCTAGTAAAATTTATATGGAGAAACAATCAGATGGAAGAGGAAATGTGGGAACCCGAGGAACTTATGATGAATAACCACACGAGTCTTTTCATGTGATAGTATTATAGAAACTTCTAGGACAAAATTATATGAAGGAGAGGAGAATGTAACACCCAAAGCTTCCACGATACTCTTCTCTTTGAATAATACAATTGCGTGTGTGGTACGCAACTTCGAGTTCTAACACACACCACAACCAAACAAACTAGCCGTTATGAATAAAAATACCCAGTTTTTGAAATTTTATAAATTTTATTTTCCAAAATGGAATTCATTTTTGGATTTGGAAAATCGAAATTAGCCTAGAGTTATTTTTTGGTATTTTTCTGAATACACTAAATTTTTGATGAATAGTTAAAAAACACTGAGTTATTGCTTAAAATAGATTTTTTATTTAAAGATTTAGTTATTTTATTAAAATTAATTTTAGGTCAAAATATATACAAAATACATATATATGTTCAATGAAAATCATTGGAGTTAGTTTATAATAATTTTAGATATATAACAATTTTATTGAACTTTTCACCATCTTTTACCCATCTCCTAGGAGAATTTAAAAATTCACACAAAACATAATTTTACCGCTTCTGTGGGTGTAATTTCGAAAATCCGAGGGACACGGTTAATATCAAGGAGTAAAATTTGGTTCAATAAGATAAAAATATTTTTTGGTGAATAGAAACTTTTTACTTTTATTTACCATGGTTAAAAGTAAATAGGGTAATTAAGGGTAAAAATTATATTAATATTATACTAAAAAAGTCCTAATTCTATTGGACAAGTTTATCTCGCCCAAAAAAAATCTTAGGAATAAAATATTATCATTTGGGTCCCCTTGGATTGGATTAGGACATTTATTATTACTTAATTCAATGAAGAGTTAAAATGAGTTAAAATCAATGTTTAAATAACTAAAACATTTTTAATATAGAGTTATACATAAGTAAAATTCGATTATAAATATTCATTATAAATATAAAAAGAGTTTATATATAATGGTATTTTATTTATAATTTTTATACATTAAATAATTTAATTTATTTATGACATAATGATGAGGCAATTATTACCATATTGATGAAAGATTAAGATAATTGATGGTATAAACACCGAAATAAAGGTAATTTGAGACTTTTAATGAATTAAAACGATTTCTTATGTTAATATGACATATAAGGACTGGTTATATGAATTTTTTACGATGAAATAATGCTATTATAAATCTATCAAAAACAAAATATCCAATAGTGTCAAAATTGACATAAAAGAGTTTTTAAAACAAATATTATATTATCAATTGATATTCTCTTCCTAAAAATCTAATGCTTGGTCAAAGGACTTATATAATGATAGGTTTATTATTAATGGACCACTTGGAGGACTTTTGGATGTTTATATTATGTTTATTAACTATATAATATAAAAATACAATGAGACATGGTAAATGTTAAACTAATTAACTAAGAGTTAAAACTAAAAGATAAGGTTAATATAGTGACCCAAACCTATCTAAAACCTATTGGTTAGGTGGTTTTCGACCCATCCCCACCTTAATATTTAAATAATACAATTTGGATCCATTATAAACTGAATATGAATTTATTATAAAATAATATTTCTAGATTTTCCTAAGGTGCCCCTCACCCCTCTTATAAAAGGGCACTCGCCAGTCTCTTTAATTCACACATTCAATGCCTTTTGGATCATCCAAACCCTGAACAATTATCCTCTCATCTTCCCTCACGTAAACCTTAAGGCCTTATTTTGATCTGAATGCCATCTTAAGAAGCCCTTTTGATCAAATCAAAATAAAGAACTTGAAGAAGACGTAATGATTTCACCACCCTCTTTCAAGTTCTTTTCTTCTTCCACTTCTTCTGTCATTGATTTTTCCATTATAAAATAATAACTCCAGTATATTATTTATACTGTGATGTTATTTTAAATATGGTACAACCATAATCAGTAGTCTATCCCTCCTTTGAATGACATGTCACTATACGTGCGTACGTACGACCTACCGTCTCCACGTCGTGGGGTAATTGTTATTAAATATATTATAATTTGGAAGGCTATAATAATGATGTGTAATTAATGTAAATAATAAATAAAAAATGATAATGATTCTGTATATATGATATACCATCCAATTATATATTATTTTAATATCATAATAGTGATATTGTCGCTCATGCGTACGTACGGATTACCGTCTCCACAAACGCGATGAGATTCATTCCCCATTATATCCATTAAAAACTAAATATCATTTGATTATTAAAAATAATGTTTAGATACATGATATAATTCTAGATAAGAATAAGATACATACCATCCATAAAACATATGGCTCACATAACAAAGAATATAATGGAATACGAATCCGTTAACACCCGAAACGATGATAATATTAAGATATTATTAACAAAGAAATGTTAAAAGATCATATATGATATCATATTAATGAATATGATTCTTTTATAATTTAATAATAATTTTTTTACCATTATAAAGGAGGTTAACCTACCCTCAACCAAGGAAAAGTACAAGGTAAGGGTTTATTTCACAATCTCTTCATTATCCCGGGTTTTTTGTACACAATTATCTACTTGGACCTCTTTATCATCCACTTCCATGTTTATTAAAAAGTAATTTAAAATAATTCTTACTATTTTATAGAATATGGGTTAAATTAATTTTTACCCTTTTTGACTTTTTATAAGACGTTTATAAAGGAATCTTTCCGTCGTTTTCCAAAAAAGATCCTTTTTAACCTATTCGATAGAATTAATGTGAGAATGACTTTTTTTAGCTTATACGGTGCGTGAGGATATTATCCACCGTTATAAAATCATCGAAGCTTTCCTTACAATATTATAAGAATATTTTCAAAGTAAATGTTTTCTTTTATAATTATGTTACTTTTAAATGATTTAAAAAAAGATATTTCTCTCAAACAGGTTTGATTTCATCTATTTTAACATCCTTTGATGGATTTTAAGCTTATTTGAAGTTGATTTATTATGATACAAAACGTCCATATTTTTTTGAAGGTTTTGTGATATGTTTGACTATGGATGTGTTATTTTTATACCATTCATGGTTTATGGAGAAAGTATTGACATTTTGTATTCTAGTTTTAATAAGAATGTTTATGTTATGTTTAAACCAATTCATATGAGGAATGCATTGGACATTTTAAGTGATGGGTGGAGCCTGATATAGCTCCTCGATGCATCAGTAGGTCTCATGAGACAAACTAGTGTCATGGCACAAGGCCTTGACAAAATCTTATTTGTAGTCATGGAACAAGGCCTTGACTATGTGGTTATGATAGTCTAGAATTATCCATTCCATCTTTTTGAAAGTGGTTATTTTTATTGAATGTGGTTATTCGACTAGTAGAATATCAATTTGAATATGCAAATTAAATTATTTCATTTTATTTCTCCCATATTATTCTAATGTTCAATTTTAAAAGGCTTATGTTTTAGTTATACATTGCCTTAAATGTTTATGCTTATTTATGAAAGTTTCCGCTATATTGTTATCCTTACTGGGAATCTGAGCTCACCCCTTTCAATGTTTTATTTTCCACAGGATGTGAAGAATAATTTTATGAATGACCTGCATGGATAGTATATGGGGATATGAGTTTTGAGATAGGATGTTGTTGTTGTTTTCACATAATGATGTAATGTAAACTTTATGAATGTATCTGGAGATTCCTAGGCTACTAAACTAATCGGTCATTCGAGACTAGATCTTTTGTGATCATGCCAATGTTATGTAATAATGCACCGACTCTAGGTAACTAGGTTTGGGGCATTACTGTTAGTATCAGAGAAGTTTAGTACAAACCTTGGAAGCTAGATTTAGATAAACTCTGGCTAGAGCACATAGCCCTAAGATAGACTTTGATGATAAGTATAGAATAACTTCATAGAATTTTTGTGTTGTATAGATTTTGTAATTTTTCAGAGAAAAACATCTCGTTCTGGATATGAGTAGTTAGAGACGGCTCTGGCACAGATGTACCTAGGGGTAAAACCCAAAAACACCGCTTTGATATAGACTCGAACGGGAACTGCTGCACGATAATGGGTTGTGCTGCACTCTGGGTTACGTCACTCCTGAGGGATATTCCTAGGATAATTATCATTTTATTTACAAACCATTATGAAGGGTTTATTAGTATATACTTCTTCAAAGAAGACATTTTTATTATTATGGATTATATCCATAAACTCTTCAATTTATGTTAAGTGTTTTACAATGTTGGAATTATATATTTTGATTCATAAACTGATCTAGTTATTCCATTGTTTATAAATGGTGCCTAGTGGAAGGAATGTAAAATATATCAATGTACACACTCCATGTATGGATTTCCCTCCTACTCAAGATAATTATAGTGGAGCTAGTGATGCAACTGGTGCTGATCAGATAATCACCATACGGGGACAACTCACTCAGGTTATTAATAATAAACTTACCCATATGGAGCACAGTGATCCCCAACGTGGAGAATCAATGTTAGATCACTTCATGAGGCAACAACAACCAACATTCAATTGGAGTACAAATCCATTGGTAGCTGAGCAATGGATAAGTTCCCTAGAGAAAATATTTCAGGACTTGGGGAGTAGTGAAAGGGAAAAAGATGGCATGAGAGTTTACTGCATCTCTGAAGATGTTGATCAATGGTGGTCATTGATTAAAAATACAAAGGAAGATGATGAAGTATCAAATATGGAATGGAGGGAGTTTCAATATTTTTTCATATAAAAATACTTTCCTCATGACCATCGATCAGATATGGGAAGGAAATTTCTGAGTTTGAGACAAAAGGAGGATGAGAATGTCGCAAAGTATGAAGATAACATTACAAGGTTAGCGAGGCATGTAGCATATTATATACGTAACCCGAAGAGTAATATTGATCATTTCTTTGATGGGTTAAAACCATTTCTTTATTGAGAATTAGTATCACAATCCTTCTTGCCATATGAAGATATTGTCTCATGTGCTATCAATATAGAAAATGAATTCTCTATGTCTGATGAATTTAAAAAAATGAAAGAGAAGAAGAGATATGTTGATCACTCTGGGTATCGAAATAAGTAGAATAAAGAAAAATTTGAATATCCATCCTATAGTAAATGTGTTAAGAAACACCCTGGTACTTTCTTTAAGGAAATGGGAGTCTGTTACAAGTGTGGTGAAAAGGGACACCAAGCTCGTGATTTCAAGGGGAATAATGAAGCTATCGATGTTCAATGATACAATTGCAAGGAGATGGGACATTATTCAAATGAATTTCCAAAGTGTTAGGGAAACATACCTCAGAAAAGGACAAGGGATCAAGGACAACCATATGTTATCACTACTGCTGATGTAGAAGCTCCGAAAGGTGTAGTGGCTGGTAATTTAATGGTTTCCTCAAGTTTAGAAAATGTATTATTTGATTCTGGGTCATCTCATTGTTTCATATCATCCAAGTTTTCTATGAAAATTGGATATTTCCAATTTTATTTAACAAGGGAGTTGTCATTACAAACTCTTAATGAAAGTATCATTGCTACAATGTTCTGTAAATCATTTCCCATTAGAGCATATAAAGGTTTTTTATCTCCTGATCTCTTCATCATACCTATGATTGAGTTTGATATAATCCTCAGTATGGATTGTATTTTGGACCATGATGCATAGATTTATTTTTAGAAGAATGAGGTTACAATTTTTGATGATGATGATATGGAACACCTTATCTTTAGATCAGAATTGTCACCACCTAATTATTATCTAGATCCAACCCCAGTAGATCAAATAAATTCAATTATTAGGGGGGAAGAGAATGAAATGACTCTGGGTGAGGAAAGAAATGTTAAAATATAGGATGTACCTATTGTGAATTAATATTAATATGTGTTTCTAGAAGAATACCGGGTCATCCTCCAGAATGAGAAGTTGAGTTTTCCATTGATTTAATTCATATATCAAGGCCCATATCGAAGACCCCTTATAGAATGGCAATTGTGGAATTAGTTGAACTAAAGAAACTGCTAGATAATTGAGTAATAAGGGATTTATTTGCCCTAGTGTTTCTCCACGGGGATCCCCTCTCCTTTCTTAAGAAGAAAGATGGATCTATGAGGTTATGTATTGACTACAGGGAGATCAATGCTATAACAATAAAGAACTAGTATCCCCTACCTCGTATTGATGTATTATTTGACCAACTTCATGGATCTCAATACTTTTAAAAGATTTATCTTCAATCTGGATACCATCAGTTGTGTGTGAAAAAGGAAGACATTCCTAAGACAACATTTCAAACCAGGTACGTGCATCACGAGTTTACCGTAATTCCTTTTGGGTTGACTAATTCATCCTCTTTATTCTTGGATATAATGATTATAGTTTTAAAGGAATATCTAGATGATTTTTTTATTGGTATTTATTGATAATATCATGGTATATTCCAAAATCTACGATGATCATGAAAATCAACTGTGCATTATCCTGAAGACTCTGAGAATACATGAATTATATGGGAAGTTTAGAATGTTTGAATTCTGGGTTCAGGATATTTTTTTTCATGGACATATTGTCTCTAAATAGGGAGTCTCTATTGATCCTTCTAAGACAAGATCAATCCAAGAATGGAAAGCACTGACGAGTATAACTGAGCTACGCAGTTTTATTGGTTTAGCAGGTTATTATCGACATTTCTTCTAGAATTTTGCCCGGTTGGCTAACCCATTAACAAAGCTCACACGTAAAGGGGTTAAATTTTTTTGGACATAAGAGTGTGAAGTATGTTTCGAATAACTGAATAGATGATTAGTCAATTATCCTATATTAACTCTACCATTTGGGAATGATGGGTTTGTTATTTTTTGTGATGATTTAAAGAAAGGACTTGGTTGTGTCCTTATGCAGAATGATAGGGTTATTTCTTATGTATCACAACAAGTAAAAATTCACGAGCAGAACTATCCTACTCATGATCTTGAGTTATCTGCTGTAATATTTGGTTGATGATTTGGATACACTATCTCTATGGTGTGAAATGTGACATTTATACTGATCACAATTGTTTGCAGTATATTTTCTCAAAGAGGGAACTCAACCTGAGGCAAAAGTGATGGCTTGAACTAATCATGGATTATGATTGCACGATACACTACCACCCGGGGAAGGCAAATAAGTTTGCATATTATTTGATTAGAAAAGATCATGGAGTTTTGAACAAGATGTGAGTTAAGAGGGACCATATTTTCATAGATCTAGTAATGATAGATATGGGAAACACGATGGAAGGTGAAACATCAATACTTTTTCAAATGGTTTACGAACCATATTTACTAGAAAGGATAAAGAGTTCTCAGACCGATGATGAAGAATTTAAAATGAAGATTAAAGTTGTGAATGATGGGAGATTGAGTGACTTTGTGTATGAAGATGGAATTTTGAAATTTTGTAGGAGACTTTGTGTTCTGGATATACTTGATCAAAAAAGTGAATTGTTGGATGATGATCATTGTTCCAATTTCTCTATACACTCTAGTAGAACCAAAATGTATAGAGATTTGATGGAACATTTTCAGTTGGACAACATGAATAGGGAGATTCCTGATTCTGTGTCAAGATGTATGGTTTGTCAATAGGTGAAAGCGGGAAGGCAATAGCTAGGAGGAGTCATGAAACCTCTTCCCACACCTGAATGGAAATGGTATAATATTATGATGTACTTTTTCATGGGACTACCAATGACTCCAAGAAGGAACGATGCAATAAGTGTCATTATTGATCGTCTTACCAAGTCATCAAATTTTATTTCTATAAGAGAAGATCAACCAATTGAACATCTAGAAAGACTATATATTACTAAATTTGTGAGACTACATGGAGTACCCCTGTTGATTGTTTCTGATCATGATCCCAATTTTACTACAAGATTCTAGAAGGGTCTTCAGAAGGCCTTGGATACTGAACTGTTTTTGAGCACTACCTACCACCCTCAAACAGATGGACAATCGGAATGGACTATTCAAACCTTAGAAGACATGCTGAGATCTTTCTCGCTTGACTTTTATGGTATGTGGGGTTAATAATTACCTCTATTATAATTTTCTTATAACCATAGATTCTGTTCGAGTATTCCAATGGCACCATATGAAGCGTTATACAGAAAGAGATGTCGCACACCAACCTGTTGGGATAACGTTGGTGAATGAAAACTCTTTGGCCCAGAACTGGTGGAGGAAATGATGGAAAAGGTGAAGGTAATCCAAAACCAAATCAAAACATCTCAAAGTAGGTAGAAAATCTATGCCGATAACTGATGGAACGATGTAGAATTTCATGTATGATATCATGTTTTCTTGAAGGTATCACCATGGAAAGGAGTTATACGGTTCGGAAAGAAGGGTAAATTGAGTCCATGATACATTGGACCTTTCTAAATTCTATACCTAATTGGGGTTGTAGCTTACCATTTGGAAATGTCGCCAAGTCTTTCCAAAGTTCATGAGGTGTTCCATGTATCACTGTTGAGAAAATACTGGCCTGACCAAATGCATGTACTCACTTACAATGAAATAGAACTGGAACCCGATCTGTCTTATTGTGAAGAGCTTGTTAAGATTCTTGATATTAGAGAACAAGTGCTGAGAAACCAGATGACTCGTCTGGTAAATGTTCTATGAAGAAACCATAAGATGGATGAGGCAGCATGGGAACCCGAGGAACATATGATGAAGAACCACCAGAGACTTTTCATCGGATATTATTCTAGAAATTTTGAGGATGAAATTATTTGTAGGAGGGGAGAATGTAACACCCCATGCTTCCACGATACGCTTCCCTTTGAATAATATTGTAGCATGTGTTGTACGCAACTTCGAGTTCTAACACACACCACAACCAAACAAACTAGTCGTTATGAATAGTAATTCCCACTTTTTGAAATTTTATAAATTTTATCGTGCAAAATGGACTTCATTTTTGCAATCGGAATATCAAAATTATCCTATGATGTATTTTTGGTATTTTTCTGAAAACATTCAATTTTTGATGAATAGTGAAAAAACATTGAGTTATTCTTTAAAACCGAATTTTTATTTAAATAATTATTTGTTTTATTTAAATTTATTTTAGGTCAAAATAGATTCATAATACTTATATATTTTCAATGAAATGTGTTTGTGTCAGTTTATAATAATTTTAGATGTATAAAAATTTTATTGAACTTTTCACCGTCTTTTACCCTTCTCCTAAGAAAATTTACAAATTCACAAAAAACATAATTTTAACACTTCTGTGAGTGGAATTTCATAAATCTCAGAGACACTGTTAATATAAAGGAGTAAAATGTGCTTCATTATGATTAAAATAATTTTTTGTGAATAGTAACTTTTTCACTTTTATTTCCCACGGTTAAAAGTAAATAGGGTAATTAAGGGTAAAAATTATATTAATATTACCCTAACACATGTCCTAATTTTATTGGAAAATTTTGTCTCAACCAAAAACAATCTTACAAATAAAATATTATCATTTAGGTCCACATGGATTAGATTAGGACATTTATTATTATTTAATTCAAAGAAGAGTTAAAAGAGTTAAAATCAATGTTTAAATAACTAAAACATTTTTAATATAGGGTTATACATAAGATAAATTTGATTATAAATATTAATTAGAAATATATAATGGTTTCCTACATAATGGTATTTTATTTATAAAATTTAGACATTAAATAATTTAATTTAGTTATGACACAATGATGTTGCAGTAATTACCGTATTAAAGAAAGATTAAGATAATTGATATTATAAATAACCAAATAAAAGAAATTTGAGACTTTTTATGAATTACAAAAATTTTATAGGTTACTATGACATTTTATGATTGGTTATTTGTATCTTGGTCGAATCCATAATTTTTTTATGAATTTATCGAAAAAAAATACCCAATAGTGTCAAAATTGACATAAAAGAGTGTTTAAAAACAAATATTATATTATTAATTAATATTCTATTCCTAAAAATCTATGGTTTGGCCAAAGGAATTATATAATTATATTTGTATTATTAGTGGACTACATGGGGGTCTCTTTAAAGTTTATTGTATGTTTATTAACTATATAATATAAAAATTCAAAGAGCCATGGTAAATGTGAAACTAATTAACTAAGAGTTAAAAATAAAATATAAATTTAATATATTGACCCATACCTGTCTAAAACCTATTGGTTGGGTGTTTTAAAACCCATCCAGACCTTCCCCTTTATATAATACAATTTGGAGCCATTTGAAATTGAATACGAATTTATTATAAAATAATATTTCTAGCTTTTCTGAAGCTGCCCCTCACCCCTCTTATAGAAGGGCACCCCCCTTCTATCTAATTCACACATTCAAAGCCTTTTGGCTCGGCCAAACCCTACCCAATTATCCTCTCAAATTCCATTACTTCAACCTATAGGCCTTATTTTGATCTGAAAGCCATCCTAAGGAGCCATTTTGATCAAATCAAAAGGAATAACCCAAAGAAGAGGTAATGATTTCACCACCCTCTTTCACGTTCCATTCTTCTTCCAATTCTTCATTCTTTGATATTTCCATTATAAAATAATACATACAGTATCATCTATATTCTTTGATGTTATTTTAAATAAGTTACAAACATATTCAGTATTCTATCCATCCTTTGAATGACATGTCACCATACGTGCGTACGTACGACCTACCGTCTCCACGTCGTAATTTAGCTGTTATTCAATAAATTTTTATATAGATGAGTATAATAATGATGTGTAATTCATGTAAATAATAAATATAACATGATAATTATTCTTTATATATGATATACCATCCAATTATATATTATTTTATAATCAAAATAATGATATTGTCGCTCGTGCATATGTACGGATTACCGTCTCCACGAACGCGATGACATTCATTCCCCATCATATCCATTCAATACTAAATTTCAATTTGTTGATTAAAAATAATTTTTAGAGACAAGATATCATTTTGGATATGAATATGATACATCCTATCCATAACAAATATGGCTCACATTATAATTAATATAAAGGAAAAAAAAATATGTTAACACACAAAACAACGATAATACTAAGATATTATTAACAATGAAATGTTAAATTATCATACATGATATCATATTAATGTATATGATTCTTGTATAATTTAATAAAAAAAATTCACCATTATAGAGGAGTTTAACCTACCCTCAACCATGGAAAATTACAAGGTAAGGGTTTATTTCACAATCTCTTCATTATCTAAGGTTGTTTATACTTAATTATCTACTCGGACCTCTTTATCATACATATTCATGTTTCTAAAAAATGTATTTCAAATCATTCTTAATATTTTATAGACTATGGGTTATACTAATTTTTACCATTCTTGACTTTTTATAAAATGATTATACATGAATCTCTCCGTCGTTTTCCAAAAAGGTCCTTTTTAACCTTTTCGACAGAATTAAGGTGAGAATTTATTTATTAACTTATATGGACAGTACGACTATTTTCCACTGTTATAAAATAATCTACGCTTTCCGTACAAGCCTGTAAAAAAATTTTCAATGTAAATGTTTTCTTTTATAATTATGCGACTTCTAAATGATTTAAAAAATAGATATATTTCTCTCAAATAGTTTTGATTTCATCTATGTCAACATCCTTTGATAGATTTTAAGCTTATTTGAAGATGGTTTATTATGATACAAAACCTCCATATTGTATTGAATGTTTTGTGATATGTTTGATTGTAGATGTGTAATTTTTATACCATTCATAATTTATGGACAAAGTATTGACATTTTGTATTCTAGTTTTAAAATGAATGTTTATGTTATGTTTCAACTTATTCATATGAGGAATGAATTGGACTTAATAAGTGATGGGTGGAGACCGCTATAGCACCTTGATGCATCGGTATATCTCATAAGACAAACTAGTGTCTTGGCACAAGGCCTTGACAAAATATTATTTGTATTCTTGGCACAAGGCCTTGACTATGTGGTTATGATAGTCTGGCATTATGCATTCCATCATTATGAAAGTGGTTATTGTTATTACATGTGATTATTTGACTAGTATAATATCCATGTGAACAAGAAAATGGAATTATTTAATTTTATTTCTCCCATATTATGATGAAGTTCAAGTTTAAGAGGCTTTTGTTTTAGTTATACATTTCCATAAATGTTTATGCTTATTTATGAAAGTTTCCTCTATAGTGTTATCCTTACTGGGCATTTGAGCTCACCCCTTTATATGTTTTATTTTTCCTAGGATGCGAAAAGTATTTTATGAATGACCTGCAGAGATATTATAAGGGGATATGAGTTTGGAGACAAGATGTTGTTGTATTTTTCACAGTATGATGTAATGTAAACATTCTGAATATATCTGGTGATTCCAAGTATACTAAACTAATTGGTCTTCCGAGACATGATCTATTGTGATCATGGAAATGTTATGTAATAATGCACCTACTCTAGGTAACTAGGGTGGGGGCGTTACAGTTGTTATCAGAGGAAGTTTAGTACATATCTTGGAAGTAATATTTAGATAAAATCTGATTAGAGCACATAGCCCTAAGATAGACTTTGAGGATTAGTATCGAAGAACTTCCTATAATTTTGGTATTGTAGATATTTTGTGAGTTTTTCGAGAAATACTTCCCGATCTGGATATGAGCAGGTAGCGGTGGCTCTGTAACATATGTACCTAGAGTTAAACCCAAAAACACAACTTTGAGCTCGACTCGAACATGAATTTGTGCACGACAACGGGCCTTGCTGCACACTTGGTTACGAAACTCCCAGGGGATATACATAGGATAATTCTCATTTTCATTAGAAACCATTATGAAGGGTTTATGATTATATACATCCTCAATGAAAACATTTTTATGATTATGGATTATATCTATAAACTTTTCAATTTATGTTAAGTGTTTTACATGTTTAGAATTATGTATTTTGATTCATAACTGATCTTGTTTATTCCATTGTTTAGAAATGGCACCTGGTGGAAGGAATGGAAACCATATCAATGCACACAAATCATACAGGTATTTCCCTCCTGCTCAAGATAATTATAGTGCGGCTATTTATACAACTATTGTTGATCAGATAATCACTATACGGGGACAACTCAATCTGGTTATGATTAATATCCTTACCCGTATGGAGAAAACTGATCCGCAACGTGGAGGATCAATGTTAGTTTGCTTCATGAGGCAATAACCACCAACATTCAATAGGAATAAAAATCCAATGGTAGATGAGCAATGGATAATTTCCCTAGAGAAAATATTTCAGTCCTTAGGGAGTAGTGAAAGGGAAAAAGTTGTCATCACAGTTTTCTACCTCACATTAGATGTTGATCAATGGAGATCGTTGATTGGAAATATGAAAGAAGATGATTAAGTTTCAAAAATGGAATGGAGGGAGTTTAAAGTTATTTTCATAGAATAAGACATTCTTCATGACCATCAAGCTGATATGGAAAGGCAATTTATGAGTCAGAGACAAAAGGAGGATGAGAATGTCGCAAAGTATGAAGCTAACTTTACAAGGTTAGCGAGGGATGCAGCAGATTATATAATTAACCCAAGGAGTAGGATTGATCGTTTCATTGATGGGTTAGAACCATTTCTTCATCGAGAATTGGTCTCACAATACTTCTCATCGTACGAAGACATTGTCTCATGTTCTATCAAGATAGAAAAGGAATTCTCTAAGTCTTACGACTTTAAAGGAAAGAAAGAGAAGAACAGATCTACTGATCACTCTGGGAATGGAAATAAGGGGAAGAAGGGAAAAGATGAATATCCTTCCTATAGTAAATGTGGGAAAAACACCCTGGTACTTGCTTGAAGGGAATGGTATTCCATTACAAGTGTGGATAAAAAGGACACCATGCTCGTGATTTCAAGGGGAAGAAAGAAGCTACCAATTTTCAATGCTACAATTGCCGGGAGATAAGACATTATGAAAGGTAATATCCTAAGAGTCATGGAAACATACCTCAGAAAAGGCCAAGGGATCATGGCCAAGTTTATCCTATCATTACTGTGGAGGTAGAAGCTCTGAAAGACGTGGTGGCAAGTAATTTAAAGGTTTCCTCTTGTTTAGCAAATACATTATTTGATTCTAGATCATTGCATTGTTTCATATCATCCCAGTTTGCTGAGAAAATTATATATTTCCAATTTGATTTAACATGGGAGTTGTCAGTAAAAACTCATAATGGAAGTATCATTGTTACAATGTTCTGTGAATCAGATCCCATTAGAGCATATAAATGTTCTTTATCTGCTGATCCCATTCTCATACATATGATTGATTTTGATATAATCCACGGTATGGATTGGATTTCAGAAAATGATGCGAAGATTTACTGTAAGAAGAATGAGGTTACAATTTTTGATGATGATGATAAGGAACACCTTATCTTTAGAGAAGAATCATCACCACCTAATTCTTATCTAGATCCACCACCAGTATCTGAACTAAATTCAATTATTAGGGAGGAAGAGAATGAAATGTCTTTGGGAGAGGAAAGGAATGTTCAAATAGAGAGTGTACCTATTGTGAAATAATAAGTAGATGTGTTTCGGGAATATTTACCTGGAAATCCTCCAGAATGAGACATTGAGTTTTCCATTGACATAATTCCTGGATCAAGGCCCATATCGAAGACCCCTTATAGAATGTAAAGTGTCGAATTAGTTGAACTAAAGAAACAACTAGATGAGCTGAGTAATAAGTGATTTATTTGCCCAAGTGTTTCTCCATGGGGATCTCCTGTCCTTTTTGTAAATAAGAAAGATAGATCTATGAGGTTATATATCGACTATTGGGAGATCAATGCTATAACAATAAAGAACTAGTATCCCCTACCTCACATTGATTATTTATATGACCAACTACTTGGATTTCAATAATTTTCAAACATTCACCTTTGATCTAGATACCATCAGTTGTGTGTGAAGATGGATGACATTCCGAAGACAGCTTTTTGAACCAGGTACGAGCATTTTGAGTTTACAGTAATGCCTTTTGGGTTGACTAATGCACCCTCTGTATTCATGGATCTAATGAATAGAGTTTTCAAGGAATATCATGATGATTTTGTTGTGGTATTTACTGATTATATCTTGGAATATTTCAAAAGCATCTAGGATCATTAAAATCACTTTGGCATTATACTGAAGACTCTGAGAAGACATGAATTATTAGGGATGTTTAGCAGGAGTGAATTCTAGCATCATGAGAATTATTTTCTTGGCCATATTGTCTCTAAATATGGAATCTCTTTTGATCCTCCTATGAAAATAGAAATCCATGAATGACTAGCACCGATGAGTATAACTAAGGTACACAGTTTTATTGGTTTAGTAAGTAATTATCAATGTTTCGTCCAGAATTTTTCCCGGTTGGCTAACCCATTAACAAAGATCAACGGTAAAGGGGTTATATTTGTTTGGACAAAAGAGTGTGAAGATTTTTTCAAAGAACTGAAGAGAAGATTATTCAATTCACCTATATTGACTCTACCATCGGGGAATGATGGTTTTGTTATTTATAGTGATGCTTCATAGAAAGGACTTGGTTGTGTCCTTATGCAGAATGATAGGGTTATTGCCTATGAATCACGACAACTAAAAATTCATGAGAAGAACTATCCTAATCATTATCTTGAGTTATCAGTTATAATATTTGCTTTGATGATTTGGAGACACTATCTCTATGGTGAGAAATGTGAGATTTATACGGACCACAATATTTTGAAGTAAATTTTCTCACATAGAGAACTCAACATGAGGCAATGGAGATGGCTTGAACTACTCAAGGATTATGATTGCACGATACACTGCCACCCGGGGAAGGCAAATAAGGTTGCATATGCTTTGAGTAGAAATGATCATAGTGTTTTGAACAAGATGAGAGTTAAGAGGGATCTTATTTTCATGGATCTAGTGAGGACAAATATGGGAATCACCATGGAAGGTGAAACATCAATAATATTTCAAATGGTTGATAAACCATCATCACTAAAAAGGTTAAAGAGTTCACAGACCAATGATGAAGAATTTCAAAAGAAGATTTAAAGCTGTGAATGATGGGAGATTGAGGGAAATTGTGTATGAAGATAGAATTTTAAAAATTGGGAGGAGACATTGTGTTCCCGATATACCTGATCTAAAAAGAGAATTGTTGGGTGATGTTCATAGTTCCAATTTCTCTATAAACCCTGGGAGCACCAAAATGTATAGAGATTTGAAGGAACATTTTTGGTGAGACAACATGAAGATGGATATTGCTGATTTTGTGTCAAGATGTATGGTTTGTTAACAGATGAATGCTGGAAGGCAACAGCCTAGAAGATTCATGAAACCTCTTCCCATGCCTGAGTGGAAATGGGATAATACTACAATGGAATTTTTCCAGGGACTGCCAAAGACTCCAAGAAGGAACAATGCAATATGGGTCATTGTTGATCATCATACCAAGTCAGCACATTTTCTTGCTATAAGAGATGATCTACCACTTGAAAGTCTATCAAAACAATATATTAATGATGTTGTGAGACTTCATGGAGTACCCCTATCAATTTTTTTCTGATCATCATCCCCATTTTACTTCAATATTCTGGAAGAGTCTTCAGAAGGCCTTGGATACTGAACTTCATTTGAGCACTGCCTAACACCCTCAAACTGATGGACAATCAGAACCGACTATTCAAACCTTAGAATAAATTTTGGGATCTTGCTCGCTTGGAATTCAGGGTTTGTGGGATCAATATTTACCTCTGTTAGAATTTTCCTATAACAATAGCTTCCATTCGAGTATTCAAATGGCACCATATGAAGCTTTATAAAGAAAGAGATGTCGCACACCATCCTGTTGGGATGACGTTGGTGAAAGAAAACTCGTAGGCCTAGAACTAGTGGAGGAAAAGATGGAAAAGGTGATGGTAATCCAAAACCACACCAAAGAAGATCAAAGTAGGAAGAAGAGCTATGCCAATAACCGTAGTAAGGATTTTGAATTTCAGGTAAGAGATCATGTGTTCTTGAAGGTATCTCCATGGAAGGGAGTTATACATTTTGGTAAGAAGGGTAAATTGATCCAAAAAACATCAGACCTTTTGAAATTCTAAAACGAATTGGGGCTGTAGCTTACCGTTTGACAATGCCTCCAAGTATCTCAAATGTTCATGATGTGTTCCATGTATCACTATTGAGAAAATACATGCCTGGCCCAATGCATGTACACACATACGAGGAATTAGAACTTGAAACTCGATATGTCTTATAGCAAAGATCCTGTCAACATTCTTGATACGAGAGAACAAGTGCTGAGAAATTGGACGACTCATTTGGTAAAAGATATATGGAGAAACCATAAGATGGAAGAGGCAACGTGGGAACACGGGGGAACATATGATGAAGAACCACCCAGGTCATTTCATGCGATATTATTCTATGAATTTCGAGGATGAAATTATTTGATGGAGGGGAGAATGTAACACCCCAAGCTTCCACGGTACGCTTCTCTTTGAATAATACAATAGCATGTGTTGTACGCAACTTCGAGTTCTAACACACACCACAACCAAACAAACTAGCTGTTATGAATAGTAATACCCACTTTTGGAAATTTATTTAAGTTTATCTTCCAAAATGGAATTCATTTTGTAATTTGGAATAATGAAATTAGCCTAGGGTGAATTTTTGGTATTTTTCTAAAAAAAATCAATTTTTTATGAATAGTGAAAAAACACCGAGTTTTGTTTAAAATAGAATTTTTATTTAAATAATTAGTTATTTTATTTAAATTTATATTAGGTCAAAATAGATACATAATACCTATATAAGTTCAATAAAATTCATTGGAGTCAGTTTATAATAATTTAATATATATAAAAATTGTATTGAACTTTTCACTGTCTTTTACTCATCTCCTAGGAGAATTTTTTGAAAATTCACATAAAACATAATTTTACCACTTTTGTGAGTGGAATTTTGAAAATCTGAGAGACACAGTTAATATCAATGAGTAAAATTTTGTTCAATAAGATATAATTAATTTCTGGTGAAGAGTAACTTTTTACGTTTATTTAGCACGGTTAAAAGTAAATATGGTAATTAAAGGTAAAAATTATATTAATATTACCCTAACACATGTCCTAATTCTATTCGACAAGTTTTTATTGACCAAAAAAATCATAGGAATAAAATATTATCATTTACGTCCACTTGGATAAGATTAGGACATTTATTATTATTTATTTCAAGGAAGAGTTAAAAGATTTAAAATCAATGTTTAAATAACTAAAACATTTTTAATATAGGGTTATACAAAAGATAAATTCAATTATAAATATTCAATAGAAATATGCAAATCTTTCCTACATAATGGTATTTTATTCATAATTTTTAGACATTATATAATATAATTTATTTATGACACAATGATGATGCAGTAATTACCGTATTATTGAATGATTAAGATAATTGATATTATAAATACCCAAATAAAGGTAATTTGAGTCTTTCTATGAATTAAAATAATTTTCTAGGTTAATATACCATATTAGGATTGGTTATATGAATTGTTTTCGATGTAATAATGTTGTTATGAATTTATCAAAAACAAAATACCCAATAGTGTTAAAAATGACATAAAAGAGTTTTTAAAACAAATATTATATTACTAATTGATATTATATTCCTAAAAATCTAACGGTAGCCAAAGGAAATAAATAATGATAGGTTTATTATTATTGGACAACTTGTGGGTATCTTGGAAGTATATAGTGTGTTTATTAACTATATAATATAAAAGTACAAAGAGACATTTTAAATGTGAAACTAATTAACTAAGAGTTAAAACTAAAATATATGGTTAATATTGTTACCCAAAACACTCTAAAACGTATTGGTTGGGTGTATTTCAACCAATATCCACCATAATCTTAAAAATAAAACACTTTTTAGCCATCATAAATCGAATATAAATGTATTATAAAATAATATTTCTAGCTTTTCCTAAGGTGCCTCTCACCCCTCTTATAAAAGGGCACTCCCACTTCTCTCTAATTCGCACTTACAATGCCTTTTGGCATGTCCATCCCCTACACAATTACCCTCACAACTTCCCTGAAATCAACCTAGAGTCCTTAGTTTGATCATAAAGCCATCCTAAGGATACCTTTTGATCAAATCAAAATGATGAACCCGAAGAAGAGGTAATTATTTCACCACCCTCTTTCAAGTTCCTTTTTTCTTCCACTTATTCTTTCTATGATATTTCTATTCTAAAATAATAACTCCAGTATCTTATATATAAATTAATGTTATTTTAAATATGGTACTACCATATACAGTATTCAATCCATCCTTTGAATGACATGTCAACATACGTGCGTACGTACGGCCTACCGTTTCCACGTCGTGGTGTAATTGTTATTCAATATATTATTATTTGGATGGGTATAATAATTATGTGTAATTCATGTTAATAATAAATAAATCATGATAATTATTCTGTATATATTATATACCTTCCAATTATATATTATTTTTATATCAAAAGAATGATATTTTCGGTCATTCCTATGTATGGATTGTCGTCTCCACGAACGCGATGAGATTCATTCCCCATCATATCCATTAAAGAATATATTTCATTTGATGATTAAAAACAATGTTTAGAGATATGATACATTATGTATAGGAATAATATACATCCCATCCATAAAAAATATGGCTCACATAACAAATAATATAAAGGAAAAAGAATCCATTAACACCCGAAACGACGATAATAATAGGATATTATCAACAAATAAATGTTAAATGATAATATATTTTATCATATTAATGTATATGAGAATTGTATAATTTAATAAAAATTATTTCACCGTTATACAGGAGGGTAACCTACCCTCAAACATGGAAAATTACATGTTATGGGTTTATTTCACAATCTTTTCATTATCTGTGGTTGTTTATATGTAATTATCAACTAGGACATATTTATCATCCTCATCCATGTTTCCTGAAAATGTATTTCAAATCATTCTTAATATTTTATAGAATATGGGTTAAAATAATTTTTACCCTTTTTGACATATTATAAGAATTTTATAAAGGAATATTTTTCTCGTTACCCAAACAAGGTCCTTTTTATCTTTTCGACCGAATTAAGGTAAGATTGTATTTTTTTTTTTAACTTATATGGCGGATGTGGCTGTTTTCTGCCATTATAAAATCGTTGATGCTTCCCTTACAAGAATATAAGAATGTTTTCAAAGTAAATGTTTTCTTTTATAATTATGTGACTTTTAAATGATTTCAAAAAAAAATAGATATTTCTCTCAAATAGTTTTGATTTCATCTATGTCAACATACATTGATGGATTTTAAGATTATTTGAAGTGATTTATTATGATAAAAAACTTCCATATTTTATTGAAAGTTTTGTGATATGTTTGACTTTGGATGTGTTATTTTTATATCATTCGTCGTTTATGGAGAAAGTAATGACATATCTTATGCTAGTTTTCTATGAATGTTTATGTAATTTTTAAACCTATTCATATGAAGAATGCAATGGACTTAATAAGTAACGGGTGGAGACCAATATAGCTCCTCGATGTATTGGTAGGTCTCATTAGAAAATCTAGTGTCTTGGAACAAGGCCTTGACAAAATATTATTTGTAGTCTTGGAACAAGGCCCTGCCTATGTGGTTATTATAGTTTAGCATTATGCATTACATCATTATGAAAGTGGTTATTGTTATTTCATTAGATTATTCGACTAGTAGAATAACCATGTGAATAAGTAAATGGAATTATTTCATTTTATTTCTCCCATATTATGTTGATGTTCATGTTTAAAAGGCTTTTGTTTTAGCTATACATTGCCTTAAATGATTATGTTTTTGATGAAAGTTTCTGCTATATTGTTATCCTTACTGGGCATCTGAGCACAACCATTTCTATGTTTTATTTTTCCCAGGATGTGAAGAAGTATTTTATGAATGACCTGTAGGGATAGTATAAGGGGATATGAGTGTGGAGACAAGATGTTGTTGTAGTTTGCACTTTATGATGTAATGTAAACATTATGAATGTATCTGGTGATTCCAAGGAAAATAAACTAATCGATCATTTGAGACTACATTTTTTGTGATCATGGAAATGTTATGTAATAATTCACTGACTCAAGGTAACTATGGTTGGGGTGTTACAAATTTGGGGAGAAAAAACTCATTTGTCCAGAAAAGGCCATGGAAATGTTTGAGAAGGTTCAGACCATTCTAAATCAGATTAATTTTATTAGAGTCTATAACAAGGCTATGATGTTAATCGTCTACGAGACCTAGAAATTGATGTTGGAGTGCTATTATTCCTCTACATATCATAATGGAAGATAGTTATTATATTTTGGAAGAAGGGGAATACTATTCCAAGGTACACCAATCTTTTTGACATCATTCATCTCAGTCGAGCAGTGGGATCTCGACTAGCACTCTGATGTAACCTATAAAATGTACATGATGTAATCCTTGTATCACTAATTAATAAGTACATACCTAACCCATCACATGTACTCAATGTAGAGGTGGTACCATTAGAAAATTAAATATCTTTTGAATAGAATTTGGTGATGATCATAGATCCTAGAGAACATGTTATACGAAATAAGACATTGCCTCTCATCAAGGTGTTGTGGATAAACCAAAAATTTGAAGAAGCAAGGTGGGAATTTGAGGAAGTGATAAAGCAGAATTACCCTCATTTTTTTGTGGGAAAAGGAAACTCTGTGGGATGATTTTTTAAGGGGGTGATTTTAATGAACCAAACTATTATTAGTTAAAATTTTTCCTGATCTAATTATTGTCTTATTATGTAATGTTTTTATAAAACTCATGCACTTCCTTGGTTTTATGTTTTTGGATTCCAAATTACCAATATGAAATGATTCCATTGATAATATAGTCGTTGAATATTGATCACATTATTATTGTAAATATAGGGCTCTAATAGATCCTATTAACTCAGATAAAGGAACTGGTGGCCTCATCTAGTAGAATTGATCCACACAAAGCCCATTTTTCTGACATCTTAAATGCGGTAGCCTCAGTAGGCTTTCATTTTGACCAAGAACAAGCTGAGTTTCTACCTATTAATCTTGAATGGAACTACCTATGTGAGAGGTGGATGTTAACAATGAGTACCCCCATAGAGATGTTATCTACGCCCCCCAAGAGTCTGTCACCATCGCACACATTACCCTTAGGTCATATGTAGGTGTTATCTGGGGTTATGTAAGAAAAACCTATCACTGTGATTATGTCCATTAGTTTTTTTATAATAAATAATATACATTCATTTTATTATTCTTATGTTTTAAATGGTTTTTAAAGAACAAATAGTATTTTTAATTAATAATCAATTATGAAATCTATTTTGATGAATTAATGGATTTTTGAAATAAAAAATATAATAATAAAATATTATTATTACTAAATTAATTTTTATTAAATATAAATGATCATATAATTTGATGAAAACAATTTTAATTTTTAATATGTTTTAAAAACAATTTTTTGTCAAATCCCATGAATATTCAATAAATGGTGGTTTTTATTTTAGAAGTTAAAATTAAAATACTTAGAAAATTATTTATATAAGATGAATATTATTATTTGAATCATGATTTTGAAATTATTTAATGGTGTGTTTTTTATAATTTTCTGAGACATTCAAAATATTGGATAACAAATAAATATTGTTTAAATATATAATGTATTTTATGAAATCATAAATACCCAATAGTGTTGTAATAAAATACTATAAAAGGAATGATAATATAATATATGTTTGAACATTAAAATTATGTGACTTTATATTTTTTTTATTTATTTTACAAAGCGTTATTGAACCCACCAAGTCTTATATATCATTTTAACATTTTAAAATGGTTTCCTTCAGAGTGTGACTTACTTACACATAAGAAAGCATAATATTTTAATATGTTAGGACATTTTCCTTATAAAACAAATTATCCAATCCCATTGTCAAAAAACCACGGGAAAAACAATTATACGGTTTGTGGTTTTGATTAGTTTAATGTGTGGTGTCCAAAATCTAAATAATAAATAATTCCTTCTCTATTCATATATTAAACAACATAATATACCATTTTTATTCACTAAAATCATTTAAAGATTGAAAAACCCATGACCTTATTTCTGTAGAATCATCCCAATTTACCCCACACTTCGGGGAGGCTTCTCTCAAGCCTCTCTAAAGCCTTTGGAATCACACATCTATTTAAGGATTTCTTCCTTTCTCATTTTTTAGCAAAATATATTTATATAGTTATACGCTTTTGTTTTCAATTAAAATGCGGGGATTTGATTTATCACCTCTCCCACACATCCATAATTATGTTTTAATGATGATATACCTCTTTCACTGTCATTAATTCCTCCCATGCACATCTGTTACCATGCCAAAATTTGGTAATAAATGTCTCTCTTCTCGTTTACATTCATAAAATTAATTTAAATTATGTTTCTAAATTTTATTAAATATGTTGGGAAATGTATATATATGAACCCCTTAATATAAATTTTATGTAAATATGGTGAGATACTGGGTTTTATATCATCTAATAATGTTTTTGAATCCTTATGTCACGTTATTATGGTGCCGAAATTGCATTGTGATTCACCAAGTTAAAGTCGATATGTAGTGAATACCATGCCCATTTCTCAATAATTTTTATTAACCTTTATAAAAAATTTCATATAGATTTTATAGTTTCATTTATTAATTCCACATTCCATTATCATGTAAAAAATAATGATTTTAATTGAATATAAGTTCTGTTATCTTTGTGGCACCCTAATCCATGAAATGAAATGATTATGAATAGTGTGCCTTGGTAGCGCTTCAATGCATTGGGTGAAGATTAGTATCATGATAAATCAAGTAAAATTAGGTTATAATCATACTAATTCCAGTTCAATGAGGGTCTACTCATGCTTAATGGAAAATAGTCCTTCTCTTAGGAAAATATGATGTTAAATATGGGTTCCACAATTCCATGTTATGATAATCATGCTATATCATTCTATTATGTTCATGTTTCTTTTATGCTCCATTGATATTTCTATTTCCTAACATGTACTGTATTATTCATGTTATTACTTTTTTACTCCTTTACTGGGCTTTATATCTCACCCTTTTCACATGTATATCCTCAGGTTATCCCTTAAAAATATAAGTACGAAGAAATGTTGAGGTCTTGTAAAAGATTTTTTCAATAAATATGTTGTATTTAAGGTCTTAATATGTCATGTAATGTTCCTAATTTCAAAAGACACTAGTTCTCTTAATCCTTAATGTTTTCTAAAGAGATATGTTATGTAATAAATCATGTTTAAGTATGTATTTAAGATAATGGTTGTTATACACACATTTCATAATGAAAAAATACATATATTATCCACATGATCATAAAAATTCATCACATCAACATATTATAACACAAGTAAAGGAAATTATTTTCATAAATAATTCATTTTTTTATCGTATAATATCTTATGGGAATGAAATTAATTTTTTAATAGTATTATCATATGAAAAATAACTATTTTTAAAGAAAATGGTTTTTTCGAGTGATCCATAATTCATCTTCCTCACAACCCAACCAAAGAAATAAATCTTATGGTTTTGTAGATTAATCCTTAATTCAACTTTTTAGTTATAATCATTAATGAAAAATTTCATTGACCAAAGGTGAAATATTTTCCCATTTTATTTTTAAAAAAATTATCATTCAGTTAATGTATTAAATTGATGAAAATGATAATAGTATATAAAATGACATGATATAATAGATTGAGATGAAAATATATAATAATTATAGTATATGTCGCATATAGTTTACCTTATATGAAATTTAGAATATAAAATCATGAATAGAAGTTATATTGTATCATAAAATTTTACTAATTGTAAAATATAGAATAATGACTCCTTTGATTGAAATAACATCGAATAATATTTCGAAAATAATAATATATTGTTTGTAATGATATATCATGTCAAAAAAACCCAAAATACCATGGAATGCTGATAGTCAAGCTAGTATTCTAATGTCCTAGAGAGCCATCTCAATCCCATTGAGTTTTAGAATATCACCTGGATTCAACGAAGAATAATGAGATAATAATTCTTCCACAAAACTATTCATGAGAAAGATAAAATTAAATATTTTAAACCTTCCAATGATATAATGTAATAGAATAAAAAAGGTATAATAATACCATGTTACTAAATTGTCAAAACAGAAAACAACAACCAAGGTAAATGTTCATACATCTCTCATTTAACAGTTGCATCACATATCCACTATCTACCTACATCACTCCTATTTCAATGGATTAAGAATATAAGCCGCCTCTATGTTATTATTTCAATTTTCTAGGAACCTATAGAATATAATTTCCAAATTATATATAGAAAAGGATGGATGTGAGCTAAGAAACAAAATAGGGTCTCACCAAGTGTTGCATCAATTCTATAAAAACTTATAAATTAATATTTCTTTTAAATAAAACAATACATGGAATTACATTAACATATGTAAAAAATATTTTAATTCAAAAATAAAAATGTTTTTTAATATAAGCATAAATTTATTTTTTATAAAAAAATTAATATAAAACATTATGATTTAATAAAAATGATTTATAACGAATGAAATGTAATCCTGAAATCAAATATATCATATATCCATTTAATAATCCAAATATTTTGATATATATTTCAAAATGTATCCTCACTATACTCAATCAATGATCTTCGCTTAACTTTTACATTAACCCCTTTGCCCTACCCTTTAATAATAAACTCATGATCAGGTTATTCATCCATCTATATGTTTATGTCACTTTTTTCTTCATAATTCAATATATATGTGTAAGATACATGTTTTATTCTTTTAGATATACACTAAATACTTATGATAATATATCATTTAGTCAATCAATCAATCAATACTGGGAAAATATATCATTTAAAATTAGTTCATAATAAATGTTACAAAATTTCAGTTCTAAATGTGATTTTTTCATTCTAACTAAATAATAAGTTTTTCACAATTCATACACTTTATATTATATTAAATTTGAATCCATTATGTCATGTTTAAAATTAAATCATTTCATGTAATGTATTTCCATATCATGAAATCGAATATTCTTAAATCCTACAAATTTTTTTGATTCCATTTAAATTTTGGGCATTCACATGATCTAGCACTAATTAAATTTAAACAACCATCATATCATATATGAGGTTTTATATAACATAAGAGGTCAATTAATGTTAGTAATAGAATTTATGGTCTTAATTATAGTGAAAATACATTCCAACCACATACATATAATCAGTAATAAAATCAACCCTCGCAATAGTAAATCCATTTAAGAAGAATGGTAACGAAGATCAAGAATGAAATACTGTATTCAAACACATTAAGGAAAAAACCAAGATTAAATATGAAAAAGTGAGATAATAATTTTTTCCTCAAAAACCACAGAATGAAAAATACTTATCTTTAAATAAAGATGTTCTTCTAAGAAGGATGTTATAACCTCCTAAATACAGAGTCATTATCTCACTATAATACCATTAATTATGATACAATACATTTTATATAAGTCCAACTCTTCTAATTAGTGTGACATTATCTCAAATATCACATGAATCAGAAATAAGTAGCCATATCACAAATACCAAAGGTATTATTTTCCAATTAATATCCATTGTATGACAACTAACAATACATATTGGAATCTCTATCATCAATAAATTATAATCTTCCTTAAGATATTTATAATTAAAAAAATTATAAGGTTTAGAATTATACATTCAATGCATTGAACAATGAAACACACTTTGGATTGATGTTGGGTACATTGGAATGTATAATTAGTAAATCATATTAAACAACCACTCAAAAATCATTAAATGACACATAAACCACATTTCATGATTAATCTATTAGAAAAGGTAACATTGAACCCACTAATTGAATTTCACATAAACAACATTTCATCATTTGAATACTCTGATGGTAATCTTTAATGATCGTAATATGATATATACCATCTATATCCCATCACAATAATCTATTAAATAATCTAAAACCTCAAAAAAATTTATTGATCCAAACTCCACCAAACCATAGAGAATTCATCAATCAATAACAAAGATAACATAGATCTACAACGTCATAAATCTATTCCCACCAATTAATCTATTCATATAGTGGACTGTTTAATATTTTCGTATGAAAATTTCATCATTTTGAAATAGCCATTCCATGATCCACCATTATAAAAATTAAATAATTTAACATACCATTAAGAAGATATAATGTTCACTCTATATGAAAATCCTTCTATAGGTGATATTCTATTCTAAAATGTATGTAGAATACTATAAGATCTTAAAGGCCTCTCAAAAAGTTATAAGTTAAATAGTGACCCATATTAGAGATTATTGTTAATGGATCCCCCTGAAATATGATAATATCATACATGTAGATATTTTACAAGTACACAATTTTATATTATTTATAATATTGTTATATAGTTACCCAATTTTTTTACCATATCAATAAAAACACATATCTAATTATTCTAATTACAAGTACTTGAAAAAATGAACATAAATTCCACGTAAATATTATCACTTTTATATGTCATCATTGGAAGTGGATAAGGAAATCCTAAAATTATATAGTTCTGTAAGTTGACATATTCTTATTTATAAAAATTATAGAAGGAGTCTTTGATGCTTTTCACCATACATGTAAATAAAAATAATCATTGTATATCAAACAGAAAAATCATTGTACACAACTGCACTGCCCACTGGGAACTATGGTAATCCCACATCATGGCCATTATCATCATCAAATGTCCAATTAAATAGTAATTAAAACAATGGATACCCATAAAATAGAATGTTCACTTCAAGATGTTCTCAAGACCATTTATATAGTCAATAGTTCCATAAAATTCCTCATAAAGCAGATATTCTTAATGAATAATCTAAAGAAGATAAAAGTTTGACTATACACTCTGCTAAATTACCTCAAACTCATTGTCCTAGACACCTAAATGAAACAATGAAATGAGTGGCATCATATTACACTATTCTGATGATTCTTTCATGTTGTGGGTAGGATTTTTCTGCTCAAATAACCAACAACAACATTCCTCTAACGATAGGTGTTTGAAATGTATAAATCAAACCACTATAGGTACTCCACACAAATCCTTAGATGGTGATTTTAATAATTTTTAGATATGATATAAATCAATCATTTGTGGTTGGAATTAAAGTTAATAATTTCTGTAAAAATTTTATCATGAATAATATTAATGTCAGACATCGCAACTGTGTGTTCATGATCAAGAATCTCACAATTCTTCTAAAATATAAAATGTTTTCTTGAACCATATTCTACCACATGATCACCATTAATAATTAATAAAATGACTCCCATAACCTAGATAATTAATTAATATCTCATATCTAATCCCATATGAATAAATGGACAAAACTAATACAAATTTCGAAATCCATTTCATTAAATCAATATAAAGATGAAATTTTAAACTCGAATGATGTGATCTTATTTCCCATTGAGAGATATAATCGTAGAATTATACTTCAAAACAACTCGGTAGAATTTATTTTAATACAGACACTAATCCATGAATCTATGAATATACAAAGTAGTACATTGTTTATCCCATGTGATTAAGATATTAAACAAATATAGATAAGATGTAATATAAATTTATAATATCAATTTTCCCATTGAATTCAGATTCAATATCCCAAAATTTCAATTGTAAATATTCTCATAATGTAGACGACTCATCAAAATGTCCAGAATGGTACTCAAATGGTGCACATAGTCCTCCTCACTTTGAGAGAAAAAAATATATTGTTCCCTGAATACCACTATAAATGATTCTATGTACTTAATAAAAATTTTATTCCTCAATGAAATTATAATTATACAAGATCTTTCATGACCAAATGTATCAATGATAATCATAATGGACATATATAACCAAGAATGTATTAATCTAATTTTCAGACTCTTTTTTTATCAACATGTGATAACTAAATCAATTATTAATAATTGAGAAGCACATTTTCACTTCTAGTTGGTCAAAAATATCATCACAATATTGTCAAAAATAAAAATTATTCAATATATCTAGATTCTGTTTCTTTTAATCATCACAAAGCAAACGTTTTCTCTCATCTATCATCATTTGGATAAAATGTTCAATAAATGGTGATTCATTCGATTAAAAAACATTGTGAAAATCAAAATTATCATTCAACATCTATATAGGTTTATGTTTTTATATAATGTATGAAAAAATATACACTGGATGGGAACCATATACTAAATCAATCGGAAAATCCGCCAATATTACTGGTGGAAAGCTAGAGAAATCAGGGGAAAAATAGCAGAAAACTTGTTAAAAAAATTTGGTAGACAATTATGCACAATTATTACCCTCGACAAATCCAAAACAATATAGTCCATATCTACTCTACCATCAGTCTCATTCTTTGTAAATGAATTCGAGATACACTTTGGATGATGGTATGGGTACCAATCAATGATAACAATTAGATTGCTCTTTATATATAATTTTGAAATCCTTCCTAAATATTAAATCATGAGGTTAAATATAATACAAAAAAACCAGGTCATTTTAATATATAATACCATTAAAATAAAAGAATGAAAATGTTGACCCTTCCCTCTCTTCATTGCAAGGGGTATAGTAATTACCATTATAGAAAACCAAATATCAATAGAAATAAGGCCGATATAATTGAGTGAGATAAACCATTATCAAATAAATAATTCATTAAAGATGATGTTATAATTTTTGTACCTATAACTATATTGGGACCTACATCTGATTCCTCTAGATACTATTCCACTACCAGAAGAAGTTTCGTCATAGATAGATGTGTTTAGAACCTCTATGTTTGTTTACCATTTTATTTAACCATATTAAATTATATCAATGATGATATGATTATATTATTTAATGAATAATGTTAATGTGAAAAGTCTATATGTGTATTGAGAGACCACACAAACAACATATTTTTGGTGCCTTAGTACAAACCCATTTTGAATTCCAAACCACATCCCTAAAATAATGTCATGTAGAATATATAAAAAACTACAAAAGATCTGTAAAATAAATACTTTTTGAATAAAATACAATACTAATATTTTTCCTCCTTTCCGTCACTATATCATAAATAACATCCACTATGCGAGAAAAGATCTCTGCTCAACCTTGACATACTGACCACGTGAAGCTCAACACTAAATGATCGGTATAAGACACCATTATAAGATGTGATAATAAATAAGTAAACCCATGTCTAGACATTTGTTTAGATAACCATTTCAAACCAACAATCCCAAATATTATCCTCTTATCATTTTTAATATAAAAAATAACAAACATAGAAAAGTGGTTCACATATTGTTTCATGGTCTAGTCACCATGATTGTGGTTGAGAAACACCATAAAATTTTCAAAATTATTAATTTAAATTGAAGTTCTTAATAAAATGAACATTATGAACTACAAATAAAATCTATACTACATTATTACCATTATATTAAAATCACATAATATCCTACTATTTTCATCATTCTTAAATACACCACATTTCACTATTATGGATTCTAGATTTTTCATGAACTCAAAAATGAATCCAATGTTTTCTAAAAAAACACTCATATTATTTAATTTCATTCAACAAATATAAAATATAATTATTATTTTAAAATAAAATCATGAGATATTTATCTAGATTTGTTACCATGAGTCTTCACTGTTCGATATTGAATTGGAAGGGGTAAAGATAATAATCATTCGGCCTAGATAGTACATGCCAATATCTCATCAATATTTTGGTCAACATGAGGATTTATATAATTTCGTTTAGAAAATTTATCATATTCTTGACCATTTATGTGAATTCATATAGTTATGAAATATTACAATTTCAATGGATAAAAACAAAAGCATCAACAAGGTCATGTAGATCAATAAATCCATGAATAGATATAGGGATATTAATTCAATCATTAAGAACTAATCACTCAGATTTCAACAAATCCATATCAATGTAATGTAATTGACTATAATAATATAATAACATTATATAAAGAATACTCATAAAAACACCCATGGTGACAAATGGCTTGTTATAATAGACAATTCCTTGAACTCAATCATTAATGTCTATTATTTCTTATCAATACTAACTTATCTAAACCTGGAGAAACCAAATAAATAGAAAATTTAAATAAAGAATCATATCCTATATCATTAATAGCACCTTACGATGAAACATACTAGATACTTGATTATATTGATTCATGAGATGGGTTGTACATGGAATTAAGGGATATTTTTATCCCTATATGATGGAAACTAGAACATGGAATACTAAAAGAATCGCAGTAGAATTTATTTTTCCAAAAAAATAATGGAATATATATAAATATATATATCTATATATTGTCTTGTTATACTAACCATATTAAATATGTATCTGAGTCAAATAGGTGAAAAATACCTAACCAATACATCATAATAAGACACAGTATATGTAATTATAAAAGGGAACGTTTATTACGTCTATAGTGTGGGTCACATCCCACCTAATCTACTCCAAAAATATGGGTCCCATGGATCAACTACATATTCCACATCCAAGGGTTTATTTCCCATTTCATGGGAATCAAAAAATATTACTATCAAACCCCCGTTGCAGAAGATATGGTGTTAGGTAAACATCCCAATATGGTCTCATGATATGTTCATTATTCATTTCAAAAAAAATTAAACATATGGTAAATAAAATTTATATTTAACATGAAATTTCATAGAATATTCACATTTTAATAAATAAAAATATTTTTATTCAAAAATATCAAATCTATATTAGAATAGAACTAAATTAATATTTTATATATGGTATTTTAAAAAATTAATTGGAAGAAATAATGTTGTTTTATAAAAATATTCATCGAATTATCAATCAATCATTTCATAGAACCATGAAAAAAACATTTGTTGTACTATAGTTTTTCATTATAGGATCCCCACACTACTAAATCAGTGATATCATCTTAATTTTTTGACAGGTCCTTCAGTTATGTCAGTTCAGACTCAACTACCAATTTATTTAATCATGCTATTGTAATATTATTTCAATTATTTCAACATCATTGAAATATATATGGGGTCATATCATCGAAATAATTTCCAAATTTCCCATTAAAAACCATGTATCACATGGTCTTTATTCAACCAATCAATTAACCATGGTAAAATATGTAATTCCAAATACAATAAAATTATTATTTACCCAATTTCATATTTCAAAATTCCATTCAAATTTCAATAAAAAAATAATAGGTTTTCAAAAATTATTTCCTTTTTAAATAATATTTAAAATAAATTAATTTTCGTCAATGATCATAGATAATTTATTTTATTAATTATATCATCAATTATGTACAGATCCACCAAAAAAATCATTTCTATTGAAACTCGTATTTTTCATAATTCTAATGAACATTCCAAAATAAAACATCCAACATCTCACATTAATTTTATAAAATAAATAAAAAAATAACGTCAATTATATAATTTTATTTAAGATATGAATTGAATATAAATATCATATAGAACCCCCAATCATTCATCAGGGATCAAATCAAATATATGTAAATGAAAAACTATCATTTATTATAGGAGAACGAGGGGGAAAGGGAGATACTAAATTACACACCATCCAGTTCAAACACTGACTGAATTGAAAAAATTAGATCACATAGTTGTTTGAGATGGGTAGTAGAGAGTATGAGAGAACAATGGTGAGGCACCACACCAAAAAAGAAACAATGAATCGATATGTCTAGAAGGGTACAAATGACCCATAAAATCAACCTGTAAATAAAAGAGGTTTTAGAAAAGAGGGTGAAAAAGTAATTATATATTTTTTATTCATTATAATATAAAAAAAATTAATTCCATGTTAAATTTATTTCATGAATACATGAAAAACTATTTAAATATCCCATGTAGTGTATACACTACAAAGGAATCAATATAGATTAAAAAATATAGATCTCCACCTATTAAAATAGTGGAAAAAGATATTGAACATTTTTAATTATATAAAAAATATTATAATTATATTCTATACATTCAAGACATATATTTAAATCCTTTAATTCCATTAAATGTTGTAGTAGGCTGTCCCCAACCTAGTCCATAAAGAGAACTCCCACATGGTCTCTGATGACCACCAAACCCAAGAAAAACACACATAGTTTCAAAATTGGAAATACAATTTACCAATATATTACATAACATCAAATATAGGTTATTAAATATATATTATGAAAGAAATAACTTGTTTATAATTATTATTTCTCACATAAACAATAGTTATATGAGAACACCTTACATGAAGTCTAGTTTTTAAACATTAATATTAATATGCCATTGGTAATACATATATATATATATATATATTATAAACATATAAAATCCACATATATATAATAAATATTCCCTTTATCACTATATTAAAATTTCCAATTGTCAATTTACTGACAATTTCATAATTAAAATGAAATTTTGGATGAAATATATTTTTATTTTATTCATGTTTTGATTTCATGGGTCATGTACATACATTATGGTATTAGTCAAATCACATTTAGAATATTAAATATTAAACAATTATAATACTTATTCATAAATTATAATTTTATACTAATATATGTAATAATGTTATGAAAAAATAATTACATCACATTGTGATGAGGGTTATTTGTTTTTAAAAATGAGTGTTGTTACCACTATGTGATGAATGTATGGAAATGGCGGAAATTATTTTTTAACTCTTCAATAATCAATAAAATATCGCCAAATTGATATAGATTAAATAAATATAACATTTTTAATATCATTATAATGAATGATTAAAAAAACATATCACCTTTTGAAGATGGTAATCCACACATATAAATAGGAGATGTTATCATTTTACAATTGATTGATTGTTAATAATATATGAAATACTATATATTTGAGAAGTTTAATTTTGAAATAACTATCATATAAGAACATTTAACCCAAAATAATGATCAAAATCGAATGATAGTAATGAATAACTAATCATATCAATGTGTGGAGGTTTTAGTCAATATGTATGACCCTAAAATAAAAACATTTTATATTTGATAGAAAGGGTGCGGAAAATAGTTTTACAAACATTATAATAAAATATAAAAAAAATTATTAAACATGATAAAATTATAATGTATGGATACAATTTGTTTATATAAGGTGAAATAAGAATTAAATCTAAAAGTGATAAATCAAGATTTATACCTCTTCATTGGGGGATATGACTGACTTATAGTATAATCCATGAAATAATGGTATAATAAGAATACCTCCTTAAATAGTTTCTTGGGAAAAATCAAGAATGTACTAGGTCTATTATTTTATAATAATTAAGGCTTTAAATTTTTGACTAAGTGTAACATCCCACGTAAATAAAGAATGAAACATATTTCATTTTTATTAATATTTGTGAATTAAATATTAATTTTACTATTAAGGGGTTTCTATGTTTGATAGCATACCTGATATGCAACAACATGTTTCATTGAAATATTACACTACACACTAATAAAATAATATTATTAATTGAAATAGTAGATAACTCTTTGCCATTATATTGGTGGGAATGAACAAAACTAACTAAAAATTATTATACATATTTTTTAAATGTATTTACATTTATCCAATAAAATGATGGGGGATTAAAATGTGAATGATTCTAATTTTAAGCATAATTTGCATTAAAAGGTTGATTTACCACCTTTTAATTGGGAACTATCATTAAATATAGTTTTGGTCACTTAAATAAATTATATTTGACCATATAAAATCCTTATTTAGAATGGGGACATCAAACTTTACTTTGTGTAAAGTTATTGGATTTTTTATGATAAAGTTCATTTTTATGAATAGTGAAAAATATTGTATTTTAATTCAAAACTACGTTTAAATATATTTTATTTATATGGATAGATTACCTTTTTAATTTTTTTAAAGTGTAGATATAATTTATTTTTACCATTTAATGCAATTTTGGTCATTGTAATTAATTTCACTTTGAAATTAGACAAAAACAAGTTTCAATCTTTTGATAGTTATTGTTTTTAAAAACATGCTATTTTTTTAACAATGGGAATTAATTTTAAATTAATTAATGCCACTATTATGATTTAAATTTTTAAAAATAGACTGAATTTTTTAATGTAGAATATCAAATATATATTAGGCTGAATTTTTCGTATTTTTCTGAAAAACATCAATTTTTTATGATTAATGAAACCACTTAGTAGTAGTTAAAAAATGACTTTTTCATTGAAATGAAATTTTACCACTTCTGTGAATTGAATTTTTAAAATCCAACATAAATAGTTTTTATTAGTAGTAAAATGTAGTTCAATAAGATGAAAATAATTTTCGGTGAATAGTAACTTTTGACTTTTATTTACTGCGGTTAAAGATATATTTGGCGATTCAAGGTAAAAAATATTATAATAATTCAAAATTACCTTAACACATGTCAAAAACATATTTTATGAATAATTTACGATCATGGTAATCTTTTGGTATATTTTGGGACCCCATTGAGCCACATGGGAGTGATAATGACACTCTAGATAAATTAACTTAAAGTAATGGAAAAAATCACAAATACAGATATCTTCTAGTATATTAATTTTTATAAGGGGATATATAAATTATCTTTTCAACTATAAAAATTATTTGGATAGATAAAATGATTTTCTACATCATGTTATTTTTTTATATGTTTTAGATATCAAATAATTTAAATTATTTATGACACAATAATGATGGAATATTTACCTAATTAATAAACGATTTTAATAAATATGATTCTAAATATTAAAAAATATACAAATCCTACCTAGTTATTATTTTATGATTTTATTTCGACCATTATTCATCTTATATTAGACTTTAATTAATTTTTTGAACTTTAAAAACGGAATATAATTATATAGTAAAATAATATTATCACACATTCTTAAAGAGCCCTTCCTCCCTCTTATAAACAACCCTTAATTATAACAAATTCCTCACACCTATCAAACCTTTTGGCTCGCCCAAAATGTTCCCAATTAATCTCCCTAAATCCCTCTCCTCCTCCTAGAAGACTTACCATAGAAAAAAGGCACCTCAAGAAGTTATTTTGGTTCAATCCAAATGTAGTTACCCAAATTAAAGGTAACAGTTTCTCTTAACTTCTTTTCTTTTATTTTACATCTCCAACCCCTAAACTCTTTTTATTACTTTATTTTATAACAAAAACAGTATCCTCAATATACTAGTATGTTTTTATGTGACGTATTCAAACTCTACTTACAAACACCTTCATCTAATCGATGAAGAACATATTGTTTCTCTGGATGGAAAACTAACATCTCACGAAACGATGATTGCTCGATTATCTCATACCGCCTATCATGGTGGCCATTAAAATGAAAACATATTTATATAGAATTTATGTATTATTTTTATGTTTTCTTTATTCCTCTTTAATTTTCTTTTATATTTTACTTTTATGGTTTCTATTATTAGGAAATGCGATAATTTCATTTGAGGATTTGTGGACTACCACACCCTTAAAGTGATATGACTCGTTAATGCCATATGTGGGACGTATAAAGGATGGAGTTAATGATATTATATATTATATTAAACTGGAATTATTATATAACTATGTATCATTATGTTTTAATTCTATTAAAATATTAAATAGAAATGTATGCAGTGTTCATTCGTTTGTACGACTTACCATCTCCATGAACGATGCATTTCATTTCTTACCTCCAAATGATATGTACTATTATAAATAAATATATATATATATACTGTATATATATGATTTATATGATATCTAAATAATTAATGTCATTTTTGATATAATAGACTATTCACCCCATGTTCAACTTGTAAATATAAGGTGTTCATTTTTCACTAAAGTACCAATTATCGACAAAATGAACGTTATTAACTTAAATGATCACTTAATGTTTATAACATGGTAATAAGTGATATAAAAGGAATAATAAACATGAAAAATGTTCTTAAGCAAGTAGAAATTGTCTTTAGTTTATTATTCAGGAGATTAAATAATGATCTCATCATGTCAGACACGAGGTAAGGGACATCATCTCAATCTCCTTTCACTGAGGTATATTTAGTTTTATACACAAAATTATTTTATACGGTTTATAAACCCCTTTGAATTTTCATTTCATTAAATGGGAATATTATTATACAAAGCGTTTTACTAAACGACAAAAAATAATGCTTTTTATCGTATGCGGTGACAACGACCATTCCGCTGTCATGAGTATTATTTGAGCATTGGCTTCATTAACAAGCCGTAATGTTTTTAGAAGGAAAAATAAATACCATATACACTTTTGTATATTTTGTTATTGAAAATTATTTTGAGAATGGATTTATTATTTCAATATCTTGAAATGATATTTTGATATTGAAATGTTGAAATGTTATCTTTCCTTTATGCTTATGTTATGTGTTATGATCATGTTATGGTTATTGGGCATTATTTATGTATATTGGTGGTTATGTGATAAACCTAGTGCAAGTGAGCCCGAGTTACCTCTCCAATGCTTTGAGTAGCATAACAGAGGTAAACTTGAATGTTTCTCCTAAGATATTTAGGGAATATACTGTGATGGGAATTCCAAAGTAACTCCCTATATAGATGTGATAGCTAAATATAAATATGTTTTTATGCCACAAGTTACGTATATGATTTATGATTTCTATATGTTATTCATAAAATATTATGATTTTATGAGGTATATAAAATAGTTCTTATTTTGTATGTATTTATGAACAAATGTTTTCTTTCATTGTTTTATAAAACTTAATGAGCTTTTTATGACCATCCCATGTTTTGAAATGTTTTCACAGGACTTAAAAATGAATAGGGTCAAGGATGGGATCAAGGAAAAGTCATGCTGTAAAAAACATGGAACTAGAAAAGTCTCTTTTTTTCCAAGTGTTTTTATTTAAAAAAAATGGAAACTGTATAGAAGTGTCTACTTTTTAATCTTTTAAGATGTAATAGTTATGTCCTAATTGTCATATACTCTAAACCTGAAAATAACCACAATGTGAATGATTCATTTAATTCAATATTATGTAATGTTTATGGTCGAGTTGTTATAGTTGGTAGCAAAGGTCGGTTTAACTAACTTTAGGAGTTAGGGTATTGTTAAATTAATATCAATAATGTAATTTATGTTAATTATCTAATCATATAGAATTTATAGCTTACCATGTTGCTTAAACTAAGATATTATTGTGTTTATAACGGTTTTCCATAGAGGAAATATGGCAGCTATGTTGGGATAACATCATGAGGAAGACAATATTCCAAATCAGAAACCTGATATGTTCGTAATCAGAACTGAATAGTTTGTTGTAGTGATGTCATATTTGACATAGGCTATAAATGTTGGTGGTATCCATGTATGAGATCATCCAGATCAAACACAGAGGAAATGTCAGTAGTGGAGCATTTAATGAGGCAACATCCCCCATCATTCAGGGGATCATCTAACCCGGTGCTATCAAAAGGGTGGATTGATGCACTAGAAAAGATTATTGATGTCATGGGTTGTTCAGAACATCAAAAGGTTAGTCTTGATGTTTACCATTTTGAAGTTGATGCTGATCAGTGGTGTTCGATGGTGAAAAATATCTGTGATAATAAGGATATTGATGCTCTATATTAGGATGATTTTAATGGTTTGTTTCTTGAGAAATATTTTTCTAAAGTGGTTTTTTTAGAATAGAAAAACAATTCCTAGAATTCCGGAAGGAGGATGACTTAGTGGCTACTTATAAAGCGAAATTCACTCGACTGGAAAGGTATGATCCAAATTTCATAAGATATATTGATAGTAAAATCTACCGTTTTCACTCAGGATTAAATCCAAATTATCAAATATATTTAGCTTCTTCTGAGTTAAAATCATATGAAAAACATTTTCATTGTGCATTGAATGTGGAAATAGAGTTTGCTGATGATAAAATTTTCATTGAAAAACAACAGAATAAGAGGCCGAGGTGGCAAGAGAAAAGGATTAACTCTTCAAAAAAGACTTATGGAAAGAAAATTAAGTTTAATGTTTGAGAAAATTTTGGTAAAAAGTATGCTAGGGAATGTCTTTTGAAAAATGGTAAATGATACTGATGTGGTAAAATGGGACATAAGGCATGTAATTGTACAGACAATGAGTAGGGTAATGCTAAGAGAAACTCTTATTTACAGTCAGTAAAATGTTTTAAGTGAAATGAAATTGGTCATTATGAAAATGAGTGTCCAACAAAGAACTCAACTGAAGGAAAGCAGCCAGAAAACAAGGAGAAAGGTGTGGTGAAATCATTTGCATGTACTTTAGCAGTTTTTGGGCCACGAAATGAAGTTATATCAGTTACACTGTTTGTTTGTTCAGATTACCCCAATGCGTTTTTTGATTTAGGGTCTACACACGCTTTTATTTATTAGAAGTTTTCTAGTAAATTTTTAATTCCATCTCAAGATATTAATACAGAATATATGGTAAAAACACTTGGAAGAAATGTTGAGGAAAAAAAGAACACATAAGAACATTCTTATCCTTGTGTGCAGAAAGAATCTACCTGTAATCCTTATTGTTTTGCCTCTAGTAATGATTGATGTTCTTTTTGGTTATGGATTTTCTTTATGTTAATCATTATAAAATTGACTACAGATCTAAAGTGGTTTTTTTAGAACAATTATCAGTCTGTATACAAGAGTGAACCCTTGCTTTTGATAACATATCAGGAAGCTTAAAAACTATTAAAATATGGAAATGAATGTTACCTTTCATATATTGGTGAAATCAAAGGAATTGCTCAGATTAATGATGTTCCAGTGGTAAACGAGTACATTGATGTTTTTCCTGATGAGTTTACTGGTATTATACATGATCGGGAAGTTAAATTTACTGTTGACTTACTTCTTGATGCTAATCCAATTTCAAAACCCCCTTATCGAATGGCTTAAATTAAAATTTTAGAGTTAAAAAAGAAATTGCAGGAATTAATAGATAAATGTTTAATTCAACCTCTCACATCACTATGGGGTGATACTGAATTTTTTGTTAAAAAATGATGGTTCAATGAGACATTGCAATGATTATAGAGCATTGAATAACATCACTGTTAAGAACAAGTATCCTTTGCCTCATATCGAGGATTTATTTGATTAGCTACAGGGAGATCAGTATTTTTCGAATATTGATTTGAGTTCGGGGTACCATCAGTTGAATGTAGTGGAAGAAGAAAATTCAAAGATCCCCTTTCATAATAGATATGGCCATTAGGAATTTTTATTTATGCCTTTTGGTTTAACCAATGCACCTGCTGTATTCATGGTTCTTATAAATAGAATTTTTTTTGACTTCATGTATAAGTTTTTTCATGTGTTCATTGATGATATTTTATTTTATTTAAAAATTAAAAATGGACATGAATTTCATTTAAGGGTGGTCTTGAAAACCTTAAAAGAAAATAAAATGTTTGGAAAATTCAGAAACTGTGAGTTTTGGTTATATCAAATTTCTTTCCTTGATCAAATTTTTTCGAAAAATGGTATAACGGTTGTTACTGATGAATCAAAAGTTGTTCAATAATGTCCAACACCCACAAATATAACTGAGATTCATATTTTTCTAGGATTGGTAGGTTATTACCAGAGGTTTGTTGAAACGTTTTCACAATTATCTAGTCAAATGACTATGTTAAATCGAAAAGGTGTTATATTCATCTTCACAAAATAATGTGATGATTATTTTGAGTAATTGAAAATAATATTGGTGAATGATCCAGTTTTGGAACTAACTTTCAGACATGTTCTGTTTTCTATCTAAAGTGATGCTTTATCGAAAGGGCATGGTTGTGTCCGGTAATTACTTATGATTTACGTCAGTTGAAACTAGATGAGTTAAATTACCCCACACATGATTTGGAATTAGGTTGTGTTATTTTTATTTAAAATTTTAGAGGCATCATTTGTATGGGGTATAATGTGAAATATATACCGATCATAAATGTTTAAAATATATATTATCCCAAAAATAATTGAACATGAGATAGAGGAAATAGCTAGAATTAATCAAGCACTATTATTGAACGATCCATTACCATCAAAGAAAAGAAAATTATGTGGCTAATGCTTTGAGTCGAAAAAGTAATGCTTCATTAACCATGTTACATTTGGAATAAGGTACTTTGGTTTTTGAATTGATAAAATTTGGCATAGAAGTTGTTGGTGTAGAAAATTATTCTGTTTCGTATTAGGTGTCAGTGAGATCATCTCTATAAGAAAACATTAAACAACCAGAAAAGGAAGATAGTGGGTTATAGAAAAAGGTATAGTTGGTTCAGAAGGGTATGTTTCCTGAATATAACATTTATAATGATTGTGTTTTGAGATTTGGAAAATATTATGTGTGCCTTGTGATTCACAGTGAATGAATGAGTTATTATGTGAATCTCATAGTTCACCATTTTCAGTTCATCCTAGTAGTACTAATATGTACAAAGATATTTGGGAGTACTACTAGTGGGATGGAATGAAAAGTGATATTGTTGATTTTACTATGAAGTGTTTGACTTATCAGCAGGTTATAGTAGAGAGGCAGTTAACGAAAGGGATGCTTCAGCCTTTACCAGTGCCAAAGTAGAAATAGGAAAATATATCCATAAACTTCGTTGTGGGATTAGAAATGAAATCTCGAGGTAATAATGCAATATAGGTTATTATCGATCAATTGCCTAAATATTCCTGTTTCCTTCATATTCGAGAAACATTGTATCTATTTCAACATTCCTGGTTGTATGTGAAATATATAGTTTGTTTTTATGGAGTTCCCCTCACCATTGTATATGATCATTATCCCAAGTTTACATATAACATTTGTAATGGCCTTCAGAAGTCATTGGGTACAAAATTAAATTTTAGTACATCTTTTCATCATTAATCAGATGGGAAATCAGAACAAACAATTCAATAATTGGAGGATATGTTACATGTTTACTCGATGGAATATCATGGAAGTTGGGACCAACATCTTTCTTTGGTTGAATTTTCATATAATAACATTTTTCATTCATATATATATGGCTCTATTTGAGGGATTATATGGAATGTGTTTCCGAACTCTAGGTTTTTGGGAGGAAGTGGGTGAAAGGAAGATGATAGGACCAGAATTGGTAGAAGTGGTTGCATAGAAAGATTAGTTGATTCAAAATCACATGAGAATAGCTTAGAGAAGATATAAAAGTTATGAAGATAACTGAAGGAAGGATCTTTTTTTGATGTAGGTGATCATATCATTCACAAAGTTTCTCCATGGAAAAGTGTGATGCATTTTGGTACGAAAGGAAAGTTGAGTCTGATATTCATTGAACCTTATGAAATTATAGATAAAGCTGGATCAGTTGCGTACATAGTTGTTTTATCTCCATGTTTATCCTAGGTACACAATTTTATTCATGTTTTGATGTTGAGAAAGAATAATCCAGATCCATCTCATGTTTTGATCCCAGAGGTAGTTCAGTTGGATGAGAATATCTCTTATGAAGAACCACCAATTCATATTTTTGACTGTAGAGAGCATGTGTTGCCAAATAAGGTAATTCACCAGGTAAATGATTTGTGGAAAAACCATATGGTTGATGTGGAAAAATGGGAATATGAAAATGCTATGAGTGATAAATACCCCCCACGTATTCTATTAAGTAAAATTTTGAGTACGCAAATCCCAAAAGGGGGGAAGGATTTAACATCCCAGGTAAATAAAGAATAATACATATTTCATATTTATTAATATTTATGAGTTAAATATTTATTTTTACTTTAATGGGGTTTCTATGTTCGATAGCGTTCCAGATACGCAACAACGAGTTTCTTTGAAATCTTATGATGCACACATATAATATAATATTTATATTTTAAATGTTAATTAACCTCTAGTCATTGTATTGGTAGGAATGAAAAAAACAAACTAGAATATGATTATGTATGTTTGTTAAATGTATTTACAATTATCCAATAAAATGTTACGGGCTTAAAAAGTGAATGAATCTAATTTTAAGCAAAATTTAAATTAAAAGGTCGTTTTACCACCTTTTAATGGTGACCCCTCTTTATATCTAGTTTTGGTCACTTTAATACATTATATTTGAACAAAGAAAATCCTTCTTTCAGAATGGCGACATCAAATTTTAATTTTTGTAAATTTTTTTAATTTTTTCTATAAAGTTAATTTTTAATGAATATTGATAAATATTGTATATTAATTCAAAACTGTGTTTTAATCTAATTTATTTATATGGATAGATAATATTTTTAATTGGTTTTAAAGTTTAATTAGAATTTATTATTACCAATTAATCCAATTTTGGTCATTATAATTATTTTCACTTTGAAATTGTATATAAACAAGTTCCAATAATTTGATATTTATATTATCTTAAAAACATGCTATTTGTTTTAAGAACGGGAATTAATTTTAAATTAACTAATTCCACTTTTAAATTTTGAATTAGAAAAAATAGACATAATTTTTCAATGTTTAATATCAAATATAGCTTAGGCTGAAATTTTGATATTTTTATGACAAACACCAATTTATGATGAATAGTGAAACCACTTAGTAGTAGTTAAAAAACTGATTTTTTCATTTAAATGTAATTTTACCACTTCTGTGAATTTAATTTAGAAAATTTGATATACATGGTTGTTATTAGTAAGTAAAATGTAGTTCAATAAGATGAAAATAATTTTTTATGAATTGTAATATTTGTCTTTTATTTACCACAGTTAATGATAAATAGGGTAATTCAAGGTAAGAAGCATATTATAATAATTCAAAATTACCATAACACTATTCCAATCCTTATTTGAAGAGTAATTTATGACCATGGTCATCTTAGGGTTTATTTTGAGACCCCATTTAGCCCTTTGGGAGTGATACTAACACTTTATATAAAATAACATAAAGTAAAGGCAACAATTACAAATACATATATCTTTTAGTAAATTAATTTTTACAAGGGTTTATATAAATTATCTATTAGACTATAAATATTCAATGGAAAGCTAAATATATTTACTACATAATATTATTTTTTTTATAATTCATATACATCAAATAATTTAAATTATTTATGCCACTATAATGATGCAGTATTTACCTCATTAATAAATTATTTAAAGAAATTAGATTATAAATATTTAAACAGTATAAAAAACCTTTCCAATTATTATTTGTTAATTTTATTTCAACCAGGAGTCATGCTATATTCCACTTTAATTAGTTTTGGACCTTTAAAAACTGAATATCATTGTATAATAAAATATTATTATCAAACTTTCTTAAAGAGCATCTCCTCTCACTTATAAAAAGCCATCAATTCTATCAAATTCTTCACACCTCTCAAGCCATTTGTCTCATAAAAAATCTTCCCAATTAAACTCCATTAATCCCTATCCTCTTCCTAGAATCCTCACTCTAGAAATAATTCTCTTAAAGAAGTTATTTTGGAAAAAACCAAAGGAGGTTGCCCAAATTAATGGTAACAGTTTCTCCTAACTTATTTTGTTTTATTTTATTCTCCAATACATAAACTCTATTTATTCCTTTATTTTATATCAATAAATGTATCCTCAATATAAAATTATGATCTTATGAGAATGATTAAAAATAAAAATATACATACCTCCATCTAATTGGTGATGAACATACTGTTTCTGCTGATGGAAAACTAACGCCTCACGAAACGATGATTGTTCGATTATCTCTTATCGCCTATCATGGGAGCCATTAAGATGAAACAAAATATATATATGATATATATATATTTATTATGTTTATGATTTCTTTATTTTTATTTGTTTTTATTTTATAGTTTACTTTTATGGTTTTCAATATGGTTAGACATAATAATTTCATTTGAGGAAGTGCGGACTACCGCCCCCTCAAAGTGATATGACACGTTAATGCCATATGTGGGACATATAAGGGATAGGGTTAATGATATTATATATGATATTATACAGGAATTATAATATACCTATTTATCATTATTTTTTTATTCAATTAATATAATAAATAGAAATGAAAGTAGTGTTCATGCGTACGTATAGCTTACCGTCTCTATGAATAGTTCATTTCATTTCATACCTCCAAATGATATGTAATGTTATAAATATATTTATTTATACTGAATATATATGATATATTTCATATCTAAATATTTTATGTAATTTTGGATATAATGGACCATTGACCCCATGGACAACTTGTGATTATAAGGTGTTCATTTTTGACTCAAGTACCAAATATCGACAAAATGAAAGTTATTAAATTAAATGATAACATAATGTTTATAACATGATTTTAAGAGATATAAAAGTAAAAAATAAACTTGAAAAAGGTTCTTAAGCATGTATAAATTAACATTAGTTTATTATTCAGGATATTAAAGAATGATCGAGTCAAGTTGGACACGGAGTAAGGGACTTAGTCCCAATCTCCTTTCATTGGGGAATATTTAGTTTTATACACGACATTATTTTATACGGTGTATAAACACCTTTGAATAATTATTTCATTCAAAGGGCATATTTTTATATGAAGCGTTTTACTAAACAACAAAAAGGAATGTTTTTTAATGTAAGTGGTGAAAATGACCATTCTTCCTCCACGAGTATTATTTGATCTTTGGATTCATTAAAAGACATAATATTTTTAAAAGGAAAAATAAATACCATATTATATTTTTAAGTATTTTGGTATTGAAAATGATTTTGAAAATGGATTTATTATTTCAATATCTTGGAATGAATTTTTTTTATTTCCATGGGGAATTGTAATCTTTCCTTTTTTTTCTTATGTTATGTGTTATGATCATGTTATGGTTCATGGAAATTATTTATGTATACGGGTGGTTCCGTGATGAACCTAGGGCAGTTGAGCCCGAGATAGAACTCCAATGCATTGGGTAATGTGAAGGAGGTAAACATGAATGTTTATCCTATGAGATTTAAGTAATATATTGTGATTGGCATTCCAAAGTAACTCCCTATATAACAGTTACAACTACAATATAATTATGTTATGGATGCCATAAGTAATTTTTATGATTTATGGTTTCTATTTGTTATTAAAAGAATCTTATGATTTCATGAGTTAAGTAAAAGAGTTCATGTTTTTTATGTATTTATTTACAAATGTTTTATTTATTTGTTTTATATCCCTTAATGAGCTTTTTATGCTCATCCTGAGTTTTGAAATTTTTTCACAGGACTTAAAGATGAATAGTGTATAAAATGGGATCAATGAAAAGTCATGTTGTATAAATCATGGTACTAGACATGGCTCTTTTTTTAAAGATGTTTTATTATATTAAAGAAATGGAAACTGTGTAAAAGTGTATACTTCGTAATATTTTGAGATGTAATAGTTAGGTCCTAATTCTCTAAAACTCCAAACCTAAAAAGATCTTTAATATGAATTATTCATTTAATTCAGTTTTAACTAATGTTTATGGCTAGGTTGTTATAATATGGGAGGATAATAAGTTCCATTTCAAAAGTGAGTGGAGGAAAATTTTTGAATGTTATAATAGTTTTAAATATAATTTATTTATTTATGAAGTATGGTGATTTTTAAATGAACATTATTCTCATATAAATATTTCACAACATTAATATATGAACATAAAATTACTATTTTACAGGTTTTGATGTTTCTTTAAACATTATCCTTTTTAACCCCTTCATGAACGATTTTGAACCATTATCACAGAAACACATGTATTAACATTTAATAGTCATAATTTATTATTTAATTTGAAATTTTTTAAATAATATGTTTTATTATAAAATATTATTTAATTTCTAATCCAACAATTATCCATTAAATATTTATGTGGTTTTAAAAAAATTATACTACATTATTTAAAAAATATGATTAATTTCATTTTGGGATTATTTAGTTATTTTCACTCTATATACATCAAGGAATCTATTGAATATTAATGTATAACAATTTACCATTATTTTTAAATCATTATAATATAATTAACTGATTTAATTTTACTATTATTAAATTTAATACTGATTATATAATTTTAAAAATATTTTACCATGATTTTTAGATTTATTCCACAAGTATTATTTCATTATTGGGAAAGAATTTATTTTAATTATACCATAATAAAAAGTTAAGGATATATTAATATAGAAAAATCATTATTCATGTAGAAAATATTCATTTATAACCAATAAACTCATAATTTTATACCAACAAAATTATATTATGGATACAAAAATTATGTTAGTGGAATTTTTTATTTTTTTTGACTACAAATAATATAAATAACATTATCAATATAAAATGAAACCAAAATTCAATATATTAAATTTTAAGAAATATGTGATCTATTTCTAATATTAAAATGAAACAAATAACATGGTGGGTTGATTTTGGAATCATGTATCATAGTGTTATCTTTATTTTAACTATATTATATTATCCGTGTTTTAGTGACATGTATTTATTACATTACTATTCAATTATTTTAATGATAAACAATATAAAGGAATTACATGATCTATATAAAAAGATTTATTTTCATTGTAAATTTTTTACAACACATACCATTTAAAAAATAAAACAAAAATATTTATCTAATTCTTTCTTCTCTAGATTCTTGTTTTCCCTTGAATTCTCTTTCGTAAAAGTATTAACCAGTGGATATACATCATATAAATGGTTCAGATAAACGTCCATATATATGATAAATAAAATCATAAAACAATATAAAATGGATTGATAATAATTATAACATGATCATCATGGTCCATAGAGTAAGTATTTGATAAATTCATGGCATGTAGTAATACGTAAAAAACATCATGTCTTAGTGGTCAAATACCACAAATAGTTGTGAAAAAATATAGCATCATGTTACTGTATATTTGAATTTTTTCATTACATATATATAATTACCAAATTAATTATAGTTCTATATAATTCATGGCACACCTTTAACATTATAATATTTACATTGCAATAAATGATTCTGAGCACACCTGCCACATCATAACATTCACATTATCTTTCTTGACACATAGGAATTACATCGATTTTTGACATAAAATAACCAAATGAAATAAAAGGATTTAATTTCATAATTTTTAAATTCATAAACATTGGTTTTAAAAATTAAATTAGGAATAACATACTTGATATAATAATCACCAACCATGAGTGAAGAAGAAACAATCTAATAAGAGAATGTTCAGATTTTTTTAAAAAATATCTCTTTTGTAAAACATTATTTTTGTTGATAACACAAGTAGAAAAAATTTAATTCTAAAAAATGAAATATAATTTGGAATATATAATATATATAAAATATTCATACCAAATTTGTTTTGGGTGATGGAAACCCATATAAAGGTAGTTATGTTCGAGAATTCCTCTTAACAAATGTCTAAATGATTTGATTACATTAATATTCAATATAATCAAAAAATTTCAATAAATAATAAATAAATAACCTTTTATAAATTAATTTTATTCAATATTATTTTTCAAAATTCATTTATCAGATTTTTTATTAGTTATTGAGTTTAATTACATTATTTTGGATAGTATCTTATCAAGGTTATCATGATAATTTTACTTGTATAGATGAATGTAATTTCATCGGAAATTTTTAGAGACCCATGAAAGATTTGCATTGAAATATAATTTAATTTACTGAGTAATTAATTTATGACACAAGCAGACGCACAATGATGGTATTAGTTTATTTTTATTGGGAACATCGAACATAATCTTCTAACTCGGTGAAAGATCTTCATCGTCACCCACAAAAATCATCCCTTTTAGTTTTCCTACATAAAAACAATCATTATATCTTGGGAAAAAGAAATGATAAAAAGGGAGTGATTAAATTATCAGTAAGGGTAATCATGGAGGATATACAACAAAAAATAATCATTTGAACATAAACACATAAACATAATGTTTAAAAATAAAAATCACGAGACATGAAATAAATCATGGTTGTACGTAAGGCATGGATCATTAAGAAACATTAACAATGATAGAATAGAATTTTCATGACATATTTAATTATGGGGAACTAATAATCACATAATATTATTTCCATAGTAGCACGGAATTTCTTATAAGACCATCATAGTGGATATAGTCCATTATGGAACTGGGTTTACATTCTGTTCCATCCTTGTATTACTGAACCAAATTTATGTCTCATTCCAACACATCATTACTAAACTAGATTTACTTTCCATTACATTAATATTAAACTCATGGGATATAAATATTTACACAATTAATTTTATGTAGATATAGGTCCCGACAATCTCATAAATAAATCATTCTTACTTGTTCCACAAAACATAAATCACTAATCACAGAATAACGCATGAAATAAAATGGAATTCTTAAACATCATTTAGTCATAACATAATACATTAAGTCAAATGGACTCCTTAAAAATAATTCCATCGTAGAAATAATAAAAACAAAGTTATAATTAAGATAAAGACAAACATGTGTTATCTTATATGGAAAATAACTTTGATAAAACACATAAACATATTTCCTGAAAAAAATATATCATTTCTTCTTATAAAACAAATACTTTTCAAAAATTGTCATGAAATTTTAAATGAAAATAATATAATTGAAAATAAAATAGATATAATGTAAAGTAATATTCATGGAAATAATTAATTATGAAAGTGTAAAAATATATTCATTCCATATAATTTTATAACCATTCTCCTCAACCTTTTGTCGGAAAAGTTAAAATGTACCATGTATGGTAACCAAATGTATGAATCTTTCCGTACCATGTAGTAAAAGTTAAAAATTATTAAAAAAATCCCTTAAAATAAATATATTAATATTAAAAATTTTATGAAAATATATTTACAATACATTAGCTTTTATGATTAATATACCCCCATTAAATACTATATTTAAATTATCTGAGATAAAAAATGAGATTGAAAAATAATCCCTTACCATAGGTACGTTTTCATCCGTATGTGTTTGAAATTCCTATATAGTTAGTCTAAAAGTATTATTAACTTATAATAAAACCATAATAATATTTATTTTATCATATATTATTCACTAAAGACATTATATTTCATGATATTTTGGCAATACCATGTCAATGCAGCGTTTTGGGTAATTATAATTTTATATCTTATGAGTTTTGAATTTTTATTCATGAAATTATTAAATAATTCATGATTTAATTAACTCCAAAATTAAAAAAATATTATATATATATATTAGATATATAAAATAAATGGAATTCACCGTTCATGGAGTTGTTAGGATATACATACGAATAAACACTAATATAGTTACATTTTTAAAATGAATGGAAGTTTGTAAATGACATATATATATACACAAATAAATCCAATATTATTATTATTTAATAAATTTAATGATTATTTAATATATATACATTATAATCAATCTTTAATGGTGAATGTGGAGAAAGAATCTCATCACGTGGTGGAGACGATAAACTGTACATATGCAGGAGCGATGATGTCGTTACCATAATTGATGAATGGTAATGAAGTTTATGGTGTATAAAAACTCAGAATTAGTATTAGGTTACAATAATAAAATATATTTATTTTTTCAACAATTACACCCATCCATGTATGAAGGTGGTGGAAAACATATTACCCAATAGTGTAGAGATGGTAAGTTGTACGTACACACGTTTGGTGATATCATTTTTCATAGGATGGATAGAAGGAGAAATAGGGTTGTTTCCTATTTGTAATAACATATAATTAAATGAATTATACTTATTTTTTTACTTTATAATGAAAAAACTAATGAAATGGAAGTAGAAGATGAAATAAATTTCAAAGAATCGGTAGAAGAGATTGCATCTTCCTTAACGTGTCTCCTTTAATTTTACTCTTAGGGCACTAGAGATGGGATTTTGTGAAGACAATCACCTATATAATGTTTCTAGGGATGTTGAGAAGAACAATAGAGGGGTTTTAATGAAATTTAAGGCTAAAAATGGAGTGATTAGGGGAAATAAGAAGTTCCCTTTTATAAGAGATGAGAGTGGCACATTAGGAATCTCGTAAAATATTAATTTATTATTAATATTATTTTGATTTATATTGATCCAAAAAATATTTAATTATAATATTTTATTTATTTTTTTCTAATACCAATCATACAATAATTTTTAGAAATGTTTTCAATATTTTTTTATCATTATCTTTTTTGATTAACCCTTATTTTTACTTTTTTTAATCTTACCAGGTTATCATGTTTTATACACAATGTGGCTTAATGTAATCATGTTACCATGTGAAACGACCCAAGAAAAGTTATTTATAAATATTTGGTCATATATTAACCATTTGGTTGAATCTTATATTTTAATGAATTTAATATCATTTAGTAATCTATTTTATTTTTATGTTATGAATTACAAAAATTTTTGAAACTATTCGCACATGACTTGTAAAAAAAATCATAAAAACCAATTTACATAGAAAAAAGGAATTAAATTTTGGATAATATGTAAACTTTATCAATAAATATCATTTATGTTTTTAAAATTTCCATATTAAATTTATTTTAAAATTTATAAATTCATTTATATGAATCTTTCTTTAATGATGTAACCATTATATCATAATTGTGTCATTAAAAAATATATTTATCCAATGTCTAAAAATTATAAATCAACTACTATAATGTAGGAAATATTTTTATATTCATAATGAATATTTATAGAAATTTATTTCAGTTATTTATCCCTATTTTAAATACTATTTAGTAAAAGATATATTTTTATGTTATTATTATTTTTACTTTAAATTAGTTATTATAAAATATCATTTTCACATCTATGTGAATCCATGGGGTCCCAAAATCGTCCTAAGGATGAATATGTTTTTAAATATCTCACCAAATAGGATTAAGAAATGTTTTTGGTTAGTTTAATATTATTATAATATTATTTTTAACCTTATTTAACAAATTTACCCTTTAACCATTATAGATAAAATATTTACTGAATTTACTATTCATAATGTCCAAAAAGCTACCAATTTACACAATATGAACTGTAAAATTCCAAATATAGAATCAAAATTTCGAAATTCAAAAAACTAAATTTGAAATACATAATTTAAAAATAATTCCAATTGTCAAAATCAAAAATCACGTTTTTAATAAGTAATAACTATCCAAAGATTAACAAGTGTTTATGTCCAATTTAAAATTGAAACAACCTAAAATGACCAAAATTGTATTAAATGATAAAAATATAATACAATTAAACATTAAATCCAATTAAAAATATAATGTAACTATATAAATAAAATAGATAAAAACACAGTTTCGAATTAAAATGCATGTTTTTCACTATTCATTAAAATTTTAATTTGTTAGGAAAATATCAAAAATTAAAAAAATGACATTTTTATGTATATATTCCAAATAAAAAGTTTATTTTGTAATATTTAAATTAAAATTGTGTCAAAATTATATTTAAAATGGAAGTACCATCAAATGGTGGCAAAACTCCATTTTTTCAAATTCATTTTTTATCCGAAAAATTGATTTTGTTCTCATATTAAGTTCTAGATAATGTGTAAGATGAATTGTAAAGTTATATAAAATTCTAAATTTTGTTAACAATTGTCATAAGGGATAATATTATATTATTCCATAAATATATCATTCTTTAGTGAATCATGGTATTGTATACAACTCAAACTATCGAGGAAGGTTTCTCATTAATGTAATGAAAGCCTTGTCAGTGTTGCGTGTATTGCAAGCTCCAATTGGTGATTCATATAACTTAATCAAGACATAGTTCATTTATACCTTGATCAATATCAATACTCACAATTGTGTGAAATGAATTCTAACAAAGGAACATGAAATTGTGTTCCACACCAACCAAGAAGAGTGTTGTGTATTCTAAAATCTAATACAATGATTTATATAGCACAATCTAATCATGGTGTAGCATACAAAACATAAAATTGATGAAATTAAAAATAATTCATCTCAAAAATTCTCAGGGGTTTACATTTTTACCACCTTAAAAATAATTTCTCCAAAAAAATTCTTCGTGGTTATAAATGGTTTACAACATCAAATTGTATTCATATAAATCAACTTAATTAAAAGGAATATAAAAACATAATTTTCAAAAACAAATGTTTGAAGCATAACGATTACCAAAATTATATATTCACAGGTTTTCAACATAGTAGAATATAGTTAGGAAGTGAAAGCATGGATATAGATGAAAAATTTAACCTTCATGTAATGACATATAGTGATAGAGAATAAGGTTTTCAGAATGTTATCTACCAGAAGGCCATAAATATGAAATTAAATAATGGACCATATGATTAATTAGATAAGAAGATAGATGGATAAAAAATTTGGTTTCCCAGATCCTTTTCCAAATGTTGATGAATTTTTCATGAGAAAAAATACATAAATTATCTTGATATAATCTCACTGTTATTCATTCCTGGAGAAATTTCAAATTCATCTTTTAAATAAATGATGTTGAATTTTTCATTTATGAAGTGTTAGAAGAACATGTTATAGAATGATCGTTCATTCAATATGTCTCAACAAAAAGGTTAGAACATTTTATCAAATTATCATAATTCTTCTTATAGTTGGATAATACATTAATCTAAGAAACATAAAATGAAATATAAATTATACCCTTTATAAATCGATAACATTAAAATCCTTTCAAAAAAACAAAGAATGAGGTGAAAAAAATCAACATAAAATTTATCTCCCATATCTCATAATTTTTCTTTGGTTTTAACATTCTAATCCTGTAAGTACATTAATCATGTAGTCTATTGAAACTTGAATTACCATTGAACATTGGTGAAAATAAGAATTTTGTCAAAAGTTGACCCTTTCCACATACCGAAATCCCAAAAATTCTATATACTCAAACTCTAGATACATTTTTTTCTTAATATCTATCATGATCATATTAATACAATCAGACAACTCATTATCTCCTTGTCCCTTCATTATGTGCATATCATGTTCTATCCAAAAACATCTGAATAATCATTCATGGTTTCTAGTACCATTCAACACATACATTCAAAATCATAACGAAAAATAATAGTGTAACAATACACATAAGTTTTTTTATTCGTTAGTATAATTAAATTACATATACATAGTTACTCATGAATAACATGGAATCATTAAAATACAATCTTAAACCATTGTCCAAGATTCGTCATTTTATTCTTTAACCCTTATTTCACCACACATGTCATTTATAGTATCTTCATCTACATCAACATAAATATTCCCTATAAGACCATTATAATTATCTTCATGGTATTTTAACATAGGGCATTGATTTTCTTAATTCCTATGCATTCCACATTTATAAAATTTAACCATCATTGATGTCTTAGTAATATCACTATCCTTGTCTATTGTGTTAACTAACCCTTTTCCTTCACAAATTCTAGTTTTGTGTCCTTCTTTTCCACACACAACATATCTTCCAGTTCCATTGAATCATTCTCCTTGATGCCTCTTCCAACAAGACTTTCAGGAGGAAAATTTAACTTTATTCCTCTATTATCATCATGAAACATCATATTTCTCTTCTTATATAGGTCATGAAACATACTAATGTTGGTATTATTTATCGTATTATGGGATTTATGATTAGGCATAATAATGAAGATTGTCGTTCCAAATCCAATTTAATTTGGCTGGTTAGGAACAATATCATTCCATTGTCCGTCATATTCTTCATTAATATGAATCATCATGTTTCTATCCATTTAATAAATCCCAAAAAAAATATTGTGAGAGGAAAAAATCATACAAGGAAAAAAACATAGACATGGGGAAGTATATTAAATCTATAACATTTTAATACTTGTATATTGAGGAACATTATCAAAATTCTAGGACTGTAACCTATACATATACATAACCATAAGGACATCCCTAGACATACCATAGAATTATCCCTAGGTATCTCAATATAGTTTTCACACCCAATTTTTCAATAGATGACTAATCCTTCACTCTCATAACAATTGAAGAGACCCAATAATGAAATATATGGACATTAGATTCCTTTTTTGAAAAAAAATCATAAAAACAATAGACGCTGAAATGACCATATTAGTATTGTGTCTTCGGTAATATGGAACATAATCTTCTAAATTGGAGAATAGTATTCAGCATCTCCCACAATGATCTTCCCCATTGTTTTTCCTAAATAACACAATTCTTTATATCCGAGGGAAAAAGAAAAATAAATAGGGTGAGCTCAAATGCTCAGTATGGTTAAATAAGGAGGAAATATGAAAAACCATTAACATTTGAACATAAAAACCGGAACATAATGTTTAAATATCAAAATCGTGGGTCATGAAATAAATTATGGTGGTACATCCGGAAATGATCATAAAGGAACCTTAAATAGGATAGAATATTATTGGTATAGAACATGTAATTGTGGAAAACTAATATTTGCATAATATGATTTCAATATTATAGAAATAATTGATATAATGAGCATCATATTAGACTTAATCTATTACTGGACAAGTTTTACATGATATTCTATCCATGTATTATTGAACCAGATTTACTTTTTGTACTACCCTTGCATTACTGAACCTGATTTACATGATGTTCTAGTCCTATTTATCTCAAGAGATATAAATATTTACCCAATGAATTTGAGAGACATATATCTCGCACCCATCTCAAAACAAAATCATTCTTACATGTGCCAAAAAAATAAATGATTCCATTATTGGAAAAATTCACTATACCCACACTTATAAGACATACCAAGGTTATAGGTCCCCCTAAACCCATGGTTTCGTCAAAACTATGACAATATGGGTATGTTCACACCTATACCCACCGTTCTCGGAAAACCCTGGGTATAGGTCCCCCTATACCAATTATTTTACCAAAACCGCGGGTATAGGGGTATGTTCTTATCCAATACCAATGGTTTTCTGAAAACTATGGATATAGGTCTCAATTCAATACCAATACCAATGGTTTAGTAAGAAAAATGTGGGTGTATGTATTGGAAAAAAAACATTTACCAACGATTTTAGATAACTGTGTGTATAGGTTTCCCACATGAAGGGGGGGAATATTATGATGGGGAAACCTAATACCAATGATTTTTTATTCTATACCCATGGTTTATATTAATATATTTTTAAACATATATTATTATACTCTAAAAATTCATAGAGCTCGGTTGGTGAAGCGTGGATTTCCATTGAGTTGAATCCCGGGTTTGAAACACGTTGACTTTTATTTTCATATTCGACATTGAAAACTAATATATTTATGAAGATATATTTTTAAATAATAATAAATATCATATACTGAGTGGTGATGAGGCGAGTATTAGAATTTGAGGTTGCTGGTTCCAAAATCCATGTATGTTTTTTCTAATATAGATAGAAAGTATTAATATAATTACGTTAATAGATATATATAAATATAAGATATTCAAGAAGGGTAGATGGATAGAATTTGGTAAGAAATGTTGAGATCACTACATCAATTCTTAGTGTCAGTTTGTTACAATATACCCATGGTTTTAAAACTGTGGTTAAAAGGCTGTGACATGGTGGAAAAAAGGCAGTGACATAGTGTACAGATCACTACCAACGGTTCTCAAAAACGTTGGTATAGGCTGTGGACCTATATTGACACCACATTTTCCCATGGTTTCCCAAACCACGTGTATAGCTTATACCCACGGTTTTGGGGGCTATACCCACATTTTTGAACCAAGTTAATATGTTATATTTATAGTAGTATTTTTCAGAAAATAACACATGAAATTAACAGTGATTCCTAAACATCATTTCATCATAACATAATAAATATAAGATAAATGAATATCATAAAAATAATTATATCATTAAGACAATCACATAAATTAATAATAGGGATAGAGTCATAGATTATGCAATATTATATGGAATTTTTTTTGATAAAACAAATGATCATAATTCCTGAGGAAAATATCTATTCTTCTTAAAAATTCTTTTCTAAAAAATGTAGTTTATTTTTAAAATAAATGAATATAATTGAAAATTAACATGAAATAATATAATGTAATATTCATGTAAATAATCTTTTATGAATGATTAAAAATCATTTCATGCCATATATGTTAAAAACAAAATCTTCTCTAGATTTTTTTGAAAATTTCAAAAAGTACCTCTTGTGGTAAAAAAGTATGTTTCCATCTATACATTGTATTAAAAGTAAAAACATGCTAAAAATTACTCCAAACATAAAAAGCTAAATATTAAACATTTTATGAAAATGTTTGGAGAAAACATTATCATAGATGATAAATATACCACCATTAAATACTTTTGTCAAAACAATCTCAGATAAAATTGAGATTGTAAAATTATCCATTACCATAGGTCTGATTTCTTCCATTGGTTTCTGAAAATCCTATATAGTGTGTTTAAAAATGTTATTAAATTCTAAAAAATCATATTTAAATTTATGATACAATATATTATTCAATTATGACTTTATATTACACGTTCATTAGCCAATTCCTTGTTAAAGAAATGTTTTGGTTAATAATCATTTTATTTATCGTACGTGTTTTAAATTTTTATTCTTCATATTGTTACTTATATAATGATTTATTTACTTATAGAATGTAAACATTATTTATATTTTATATATATTAAATATATATATATAATAGATAGATAAAATAAATTTAATCCACCGTTTTGGAGACTGAAGGTTTTACATATGCATGAATGATTTTTTCATTTCCTTATAAATTGAAGGGAAGTAAGTAAATGACATATATATGTAAATAAATATATTAGTATTACATAGAAATATATTTCTTGATTATTTATTATATATACTTCATGATCATTCATCAATTGTTAATGTAGAGAAGGAATCTTATCGTGTCGTTGAGATGGTAAGTCGTACATACGCATGAGCGATGATATCATTACCATAATTGTTGAATTTTATTGAAATGGATGGTCTATAATAACTAATAATTATAATCATGTTATAATAATAATATATAGTTATTATTTCCAACATTATATCCCTCCATGTATGGTGGTGGTGAAAAATAGATTACACCAAAGTGTGGAGACTGTAAGCCATATGTACACAAAAGTGATGATATCATATTTTGTAGGATGGGGACATGGTTAAAAAGGGGTGTTTCCAATTTATAATAACATATAAGTATATTTATGATACTATGGTTAATAATTATTAATTTAACAACTAATGAAGTCGATGTAGAAGAAGAAATAAATTTTAATGAATCGGTTGAATAGATTACCTCTTCTTCAACACGCCTCCTTTAAATAACTACATGAGGCTCTAGAGTTTTACTTTTGAGAATTAAAACACACATATAATGTAAATAGGGATGTTGAGAGGAGTGATGGTTAGTTTTTTTCCAAGTATGAAGTCTCAAAATGTTGAGGAGATGAGATGGAGGAGCTTCCCTTTTATAAGAGAGGATATGGGAACATTAAAAAATTCAAAAAATAATTATTTATTATAAATTAAATTTATATTTAAAATAGTCCAAAACTTATTTGTTTATAATATATGATGATTTGGGTTTGAATAACCATCATCAGATAATTTTTTGACAAGATATGTTTATTTTCTAAAACTTATCCTTCTTAATTAACACTAAATTTAACGATTTTAATCATAAAGTAAGATCAAATTATTTAAACATTGTGGGTTAATTTAATTACCATGTAATGTCAAAAGACAGATAATATTTTTATGAAATATTTGGATGTATTTCAACATTTTGAAAAATATTAGATTTCTAGGAATTTAAGATAATTAAAAATAATAATTTATGTTTGAAGTTATGAATTATTTCAAATTTGGACACTAATCAAGGTTGACTTTTTAAAAAATTCATAAAAACCTAATTACAATGAAAAAAATTAACTCATATCTAATATGTCAATTTCATCGTGAAAATTCATGGATCACCTCAAAATGTGACATTTAAATTTATTTTAATAGTTATAAATTTATTAATTTAAATATTTCATTAACGAGGTAATCACTGCATCATAAATGTGGCATAAATAAATATTTTTATCTATTGTCTAAAAATTATAAATAATATACCTAGATGTATTAAATCATATTAGATTTAGAATTAAAATAAAGATACATATGTATATGTTATATATCCATAGTGACATAATAACATTTAGACAATGGTATAGGAAATGGTTTCATTATCACATTGGGATTCTATTTCTCAAATTTATCTTTCAGACATATCAATCACCTTAAGATATACTTAGTAATATCATTATTCATGTTGACCCACCATTAATGTTATTCGATATTACTATACATCTTGTTACTCCTAGGTTATAAATAGAATGTTGAGCCATGTGTATTTTCCAATAGATCCTTATTTATTCTTTGCGATCAAGTAACAATGATTCTCATTCAAAATAAAATCATACCTTCATAATCGATATGGAACTCCTCGAATTTTCATTCATTTACTGGATTCACCTTCTTTTGTAACCCAAATATCCCCTTTGTGGATCATTAATATTCCATTGGAAAGATGTTTGGGTAATGATTTTGGAATGGTATGATTTATTCCCTGCTGTTATGATTTCTAAACTGAATAATTACAAATCCATGAAGATATGGTAATTCTCAATGTGAAACATGTAGATAGTTCTAGGTACTTTTATATAAGTAACATCAACTACCTTGTTATTATTTTCCAAGATGAAAATGAATAAATAAATTGTGGTTTTTGATTAGATATAACCATCTCATTTGACTTATGTTGTGATCCTTTAGTGAGAATATATATAATTTAGTCTCTTTTGATTGGTATATATATCACACTTCCTACTATAGAGATAGTTCCGCCAAATTTTCAAGACAATATTCTTTGCTACTAATTCAAGAGCATGCATTAAGTAGTTCAACTCATGGAACTTTAAATTCCATGAGGGATAATAAATCGCATTATCATTTTTCATGAGTACACAACCCAATCTTTCTTTAAACCATTACTATATAATAGAAAACATTTACCACATTTTATTATTATGAGTACAGGTATAGTTATTAACTTCTTCTTTAGCTCTTTGATGATTTCCTCACATATTTTCATCTAGATATTATTTATCCCATTACTATTAACATATTTAGTAGGGTTGAAAACAATGAAAATTCTATTATGAAACATCAGTTGTAGCCAGCTAATCAAAGAAAACTGTGTATTTTTGTTACGCTAGGGTCTAGGCCATTCATTAATCTCCATTATTATTGAACGGTATCCAGAACATTATTCACTTTTAATCACCTGCCCCATGTATGAGACATGATACATAAAAAATTAATAGTTTCTAAGATCGCAATAAAACGTATAAAAATTAATGGTATCCCAAATAAGACAATTATTTTCATAATGTTCATCCGTTCATTTGGATTAGATGAAAATATGATCATTAAAAACTACCAAAAATTTGTTGAGGTATTTTCAAAAAACTATATTCCTCATAATCAATAAAATAGTATGGGAATTAGTATGTTTATAAGGAATATTGAAAAATTCATAGTGTATGTGTAGAGACCCGATGCTTGACGTACATTGGCATTACATTACATTTGCAGAATACTTAGTACATAACAAAAACACACACACAAAGATCGTAATAGTTTAGTGTCTTTGGAAACTCGGAATATAATATTCTAATACTGGTGAAAGATCTTCAACATATCCCATAAAGATATTCCTCTGTTTTTTATACCTAAAACCTTTCTTTATATCCTGGGGAAAAGTAATCATAAATGGGTGAGCTCAAATGCTCAGTAAGGGTAAACAAAAGAAATATCAATCACATCGTATACACAAGCACATAACTTTTGGAAATCATAACCTGCAAAAGAGATCATAATTTCATAACATGGGATAAATCATGGCGGTGAAATGTAATCACAATAATCATAACATAAAACATGAAAATTTGTGGCATACACACATAATCATATAGAATCATTTCTTGTTAGTCAAGACTCATTGCCAAGACTATCTTAGTGGACAAAGTCCCCTTCTGAAATAAGTCACCCTCGTTTCAGTCCTGTTTCACTGAACCGGTATAACCTACCATTCCAGCCATGTCTATCTCATGAGATATAAAATCTTTACCCAATGCATTGGAGGGAGATATAAGTCCCACCCATCTAATAATTATACCATTCTTATGTGTACCACAAAATCATAAATCATACATCATTTCATAACCCATGTAATAAAAATGGGAATCTTAAACATCATGACATCATAAAACAATTCATATACGATAAAGAAATTCATAAAAATAATTCCATCATAACATAATCAAATCAATGTAAAAATAGGGATAAAAACAGAACCCTTTATTATCTTAGATGGAAATTAATTTTGATAAAACACTTGAACTTCATTCTTGAGGAAAATATCCTTTCTTCTTCAAAAACAATTTTCCTTTCGTAACATGTCGTACAAATATAAACTAAAAGAAGTTGATTAAAAATAAAATTGAAAACTTCTAAAGGAAGATTCTTGGAAATATTGTTTTAAAAATCCATTCATGCCGTATAAGTTAAAAAAACATTCTTCGTACTTTTGTCGGAAAAGTAAAAAATTACCTCGTACGAAAAACGAAAAAAGATTCCTTTCATATCTCTTACTAAAAACTCACTGAAGGGTAAAATAGGATTTAAAAAATTGTAGGTGAATGGAAATAATATTACATATTTAGGAAACATGGATGTGGATGATAAAATACATCCCAGTAAATCCCAAAGTACAAACAATCTCGGATAAAAAATGAGATTGTGATATTTCCCTTACCTTAGGTCCGACATGATTTTTATGTGTCTGAACCTCCTGTATAATGGTTTAAATAATGTTATTGACTTATTCCAGAATCATACATATTTATATGATATCATATATGGTCATATTCATAGCTTCTTATTAGTAATATTTCATTGTTACTTGTTACTCGGGTCTTTATTGCCTTTGTTCTTATGCGTGTTTTGCCGAATAAAATATTATTCTTCTTTTATGGTTATAGATACCTTATATCCAGAATGGTATTTGTGTAACATATATCATATTTATTCATTCAATTCATTAATATAATTACTATGTAATGATGATCATGTAGAACGAGTTGCATCACATCGTGGAGATGATATTTCGTACGTACGCACGAGCGATGATATTGTTCCAATGATCGTGGAATTGTATTTAAGTGTATTTATACTATTTAAGTATCAATATCACTTTATATTAATCATATATAGTTACTCATTACACCATTATACCCATCCTTGTAAGGTGATGGTGGAAAATAGATTACACCACGGCGTGTAGACGGTATTCCGTACGTACGCACGCGCGGTGATTTCATTTTTCCGTAGGATGGATAGAAGGTGAATTAGGGTTGTTTCATATTTATAATAACATATCAGTATTTAAGTAATACTGATGTTATTACTTTATCATGAAACAACTAATGAAGAAGAAGTTGAAGAAGAATGAAATTGAAAAGATCGGTAATGGATATTACCTCATCTTTGAAACGCCTCTTTGAATCCTCCACTTAGGGAACTATGATTGGTCTTTGAAGAAGACCAGGACCTCTAGGATTATTCTAGGGAAGTGGAGAAGGGATTTTGGCAGGGTTTGGCCGAGCTTGAGTGCACAAATTGGTGTGAGGAGGAGGGGGAGGAGGTGCCCTTTTATAAGGGAGGAGAGGGGCACGTTAGGAATATCTCAAAATATTATTTTATAGTAAAGTCAAAATCGGTTTATAATGGTTCCAAAGGGTCTTATTTCGAAGGTAAAGTTGGGATGGGTCGAAATCCTATCAACCAATAAGATTTAGACAAGCTTAGGTTATTATTTTAACCTTATCAATTAGATTTAACTCTAAGTTAAATAATTTAACCTTTACCGTGACTTTTTATTTTCTTACACTATATGGTTAATACACTTACTATAACATTCCAAACGAACCCCAAGCTGTTTATAATTAATATATATATATCCTTATCTAAGTCATTTGGCCTAATCATGGATTTTTAGGAATAAAATAACAATTAATAATATAATATTTGATTTAAAATCTATTTTGTGTCAATTCTGACACTATTTGATATATGATTTTTGTGAAAGTCATTAAAGAATTATATGTTCGAACCAAGTTGATTAAATCAACACTAATATATCATAGTAATCTAGAAAATAAGTGTAATTCATAAAAAGTCTCAAATTATATTTATTTGGGTATTTATAACATCAATTATGTCAATATTTTATTAATAATATAATTATTGCATCATCATTGTGTCATAAATAAATTAAATTATTTAATGTCTAAAAATTACAAATAAAATACAATTATGTAGTAAATATTTGTATATTTCTAATGAATATTTATAGTCGAATTTATCTTATGTATAACCCCATATTAAAAATGTTTTAGTAAATAAACTTTGATATTAACTCTTTTAACCCTTCTTTAAATAAATTAATAATAAATGTCCTAATCTAATCCAAGTGAGCCTAAATGGTCATATTTTATTCGTAAGTTTGTTTTTGGTCGAATTAAAATTGTAAAATAGAATTAGTTCATGTGTTAGGGTAATAATAATATCATTTCTACCCATAATACCCCTATTTACATTTAACCGTGGTAAAAAAAGTAAAAAGATACTATTCACCAAAAAATTAGTTTCATCTCATTGAACCAAATTTTACTTACTGACATCAACCGTGTCTCTCTGATTTTTGAAATTACAGTCACAGAATCGGTAAAATTATGTTTTATGAACAATTCAGTTTTTTTTAACTACCACTAAGTGGTTTCACTATTCATCAAAAATTGAAAGTTTTCAGAAAAAAACCAAAAATTAGGCCTAAGATATATTTGATATTATGAACTCAAAAATGATTTCTATTTTACCAAATTCAAAACATATTAGTTGTATTAATTAATTTAAAAATTAATTCCTATCGTCAAAACAAATAGCGTGTTCTTAAGAGATAATAACTATCAAAAGATTGACACTTGTTTATGTCTGGTTTAAATGTGAAATTACACCCAATGACCATCATTGTATTAAATTGTAAAAATATATTCTAAATATACTTTAAAACCACTCAAATTAATAATTTATCACTATTAATTATTTCGATTGAAAAAGTTGTTTTTAATTAATATTTTGTAATTTTCACTATTCATCAAAATATGAAAGTTATCTGAAAATCACCAAAATTTCCCCCTAAGATAATTTCGATATTATGAATCCAAAAATGAATTCCATTTTGAAAAATAAAATTACATAATTTCCAAAAGTGGTTATTAATATTCATAACGGCTAGTTTTAATAATATTTTAATAGCATATTGTTGTTTAGTGAAACTCGTTATTGCGTACTAGACACGCTATCGAGGAAGGTCCCGATTGCATGTAATGAAAGGAAAATCAAGGATGCGTGTTGTGCAAGCTCCTTTTGGTGTAGAGTACAACATAAGACATTAGTGAAATTAAAAAAAATATTTTTCATAACATCTCAGGGTGTTACATTCTACCCCCCTTAAAATGAATTTCGCCCTCAAAATTCGTCGGGGTTATAAATGGTTTACTATTCGAAAGTTTCTTTAATAGAAACCCACATCGTAAAAAGGAATACCAAAACCAATCTTTAAAAACGAACGTATGAAACGTAACGGTTACCCAAATAAACTAATCACTGGGTTTCCACATAGGTGAAAATATGGATATGGAAGAAAAATCTAACCATCATGTTCTGATGGAGAGTTGTAGAGAACATGGCTATGGAAAATCCAACAATCACAAATCCATAAATTTGTGAAGATCTAAGGTACCATCCGATTAATCAGATATAAGAGCATTGGGACAACATTTTTGGTTTTCAAGATCGTTTCCCTAAAGTTAAAGAATTTGTATTAGAATAAATACTTACTTTATTTTGGTACAATCTCACTGTTGTTCATGCCTTGAACAATTTCCACTTCATCTCATAAATAAATGAAGTTGAATTTGTTATTCGTGAAGTGTTAGCAGATCATGTGATAGAATGACGGGTCAGTCCATCTGTCTCAAACAAAAGGTTATCAAAAGTTATTAAATATACATAAGTTATTCTATAGTGAGGATAATCATATATGGTTCATAAAATGGACTTATACTTCATATATCATACTGATTAATATAATAAAACTAGTTTATACTAAACAGGGACTTAATATAGGTCAGTGGTAGGCGATAAAGGCCAGTCGCACTTCGGTTGTTGGTTCGATTCCCACAGCCTTGTCCGACGCGATGGGCTGTCGCCCATCCTGTAGGTTGTCCTTTTTCTAAGACTATATTACTATAACATCCCATCAATAATATCGAAAAACGTTTTATCCTAACTTATGTCCAACATAATCCATTCTAAGCTTATCTAAAATACTTCGGTCCAAGATCATGGTATAAAGAAATTGGTTACTTGAAATGTCACAGAACAATCACGTGAATGCCATCATGTATCCACCATATATCATAAGATATATCTTGCTGGTTAAATTACAAACATGTTAATACCTTAATCATGTATTCTCTTGAAGAATGAATACCCATTCAACCTTAGTGAAAACATGAATGCAGTTAAAAGTTAACACTTTCCACATACCAAAATCCTCAAAATTCTATATACTCAAACCATGATATCACTTAGTCCTTATATCAATCATGAGCTCATGAATACTATTAAAAATTTCATTTTCTCGTTTTCCCTTCATTATGTGCATATCATCATATTTCCAAAAATATCTCAATCACCTTGAATACCAAATTAGACCAATATAAATATTCCAATACTTCATGATACAACATTATTTTTGAATCCCATTACATAAACACTTAATCATTCCACCACATCGTTGTCATATTCAACATCGCCAATAGTGATCGCATGTGACTTCCCTTTGTCCTTTGCCTTAATCGGTTGCTCATTTTGATCATCACTAACCCTTGGATTAGGGCATTTATTTGCATAATGCCCCATTTCCTTGCACTTGAAGCATTGAAGTCTTAGTGGTGTATTCTCTGCAGTGTTTACTTTGTTCACATCATTAGAAACCCTTTTTCCATTACATCGACACTTAGCTGCTCAATGACCTTATTTTCCACATTTAAAACATTTTCTAGTCCCTTTAAGACAATCTCCACCATGCTTCTTTCCACACTTTGTGCATAAGGAAACATTCATCTTCTTTTCACCATTATTAGGAGATTTCTCCTTGAACTCCATCTTTCGTTTCTTGTCAAAACCATGAGATGGATATATAACACCAACTTCCATTTCTACCTTGATATCACAACGCACAATTTATTCATAGCTACTGACGTCTCTTATAGCTAATGCCCTTCGAAGACTTGGTTTTAAGCCACTGAAAAATCGATCAACTTTACTTTCAGGTTGGATGATAATGCCAGATTCATACCTTGCAAGTCTTGTAAAATTCGCTTCGTATATACCAACAGATTCATCATCCTTCTTCTTCTTCTCTATAAACTCCTTTTCAATCTTTGTTCGAAGAATACGAGGGAAGTACTTACTGAAAAACAAGTTCTTGAACTCGTCCCATTCCATGGACTCAATTTTATCTCTTGGCCTCGTATTCTTGATAAGATTCCACCATTGATCAGCTTCACCTTCCAAACGATATACTGCTAAGATGACTTTATCATGCTCATAACATTGAAGAACTGAAAATATCTTTTCAGTGGTACTGATCCATTGTTCACTAACAAGTGGATCAGAAGACCCACTGAAAGAAGGTGGACGTTGCATCATGAAGGACTCAATAGAATATTGTTCCCTTCTCTGCTCATTTGGAAGTCCAGAATGATTCATAGCTTGTGTAAGTATAGCAATAAGATTTTTCACTCCATCTCCCATAAAATTTGTTTGTTCAGGAGGGCAATCATTGCATTGTCCATTGCATTGATCAACACGGTTCCTTCGGGTTCCAGCCATTTTCTAAAACCCAAAATGAATAGTGTGAGATGCAAAAATCAAGCTAGGGAAAACAATATAATAAAGGGGGAGTACCTTCAATGTCTAACATCTTAGGTTTAATTCTATGATCGTTAGCGTAATTCTAGTACTATAACCTATACCTATACTTAACCTTAGGGATATCCCTAGACATACCTGAGATATATCTCTATGGATCTCACTAACGTTTTCGCATCCTAGTTTCCAAAGGATGACTAAACCTTTCATCTGATACCAACTGTAGTGACCCAAATCTTGACGAACATTGGCATTACATTACATTTTAGGAATACTTAGTACATAACAAAAACACACACACAAGGATCGTAATAGTTTAGTGGCTTTGGAAACTTGGAATATAATCTTCTAATCCTGGTGAAAAATCTTAAACATCTCCCATAAAGATCTGCCTCTTTTTTTTATACCTAAAACCTTTCTTTTTATCCTGGGGAAAAGTAAACATAAAAGGGTGATCTAAAATGCTCAGTAAGGGTAAACAAAAGAAATATCAATCACATCGTATACACAAGCACATAACTTTTGGAAATCTTAACCTGAAAAAGAGATCATAATTTCATAACATGGGATAAATCATGGCAGTGAAATGTAATCACAATAATCATAACATAAAACACTAAACTTTGTGGCATACACACATAATCATAGAGAATCATTTCTTGTTAGTCAAGACTCATTTCCAAGACTATCTTAGTGGACAATGTCCCTTACTGAACCGAGTCACCCTCGTTTCACTCCTGTTTCACTGAACCGATATAACCTACCGTTCCAGCCATGTCTATCTCATGAGATATAAAATCTTTACCCAATGCATTGGAGGGAGATATAGGTCCCACCCATCTCATAATGATACCATTCTTATGTGTGCCACAAAATCATACATCATACATCATTTCATAACCCATGTAATAAAAATGGGAATCTTAAACATCATGACATCATAAAACAATTCATATACGATAAAGGAATAATAAAAATAATTCCATTATAACCTAATCAAATCAATGTAAAAATAGGGATAAAAACAGAACCCTTTATTATCTTAGATGGAAAGTAATTTTGATAAAACACTTGAACTTCAATCTTGAGGAAAATATCCTTTCTTCTTCAAAAACACTTTTCCATTCATAACATGTCGTACAATTATAAACTAAATAAAGTTAATTAAAAATAAAATTTAAAACTTGTAAAGGAAGCTTCTTGGAAATAATTTTTTAAAAATCCATTCATGTCGTATAAGTTAAAAAAACATTCTTCGTACTTTTGTCGGAAAAGTAAAAAATTACCTCGTACGAAAAACGAAAAAAGATTCCATTCATATCTTTTACTAAAATCTCACCGAAGGGTAAAATAGGATTTAAACAATTTTAGATGAATGGAAATAATATTACATATTTAGGAAACGTTGATGTGGATGATAAAATACACCCCAGTAAATGCCAAAGTATAAACAATCTCGGATAAAAAATGAGATTGTGATATTTCCCTTACCTTAGGTCTGACTTGCTTTGTAAGTGTCCGAACCTCCTGTATAATGGTTTAAATAATGTTATCTACTTATTCCAGAATCATACATATTGATATGATATCATATATGGTCTTATTCTTAGCTTCGTATTCCGTACGTACGCACGAGCGATGATATTGTTCCCATGATCATGGAATTGTATTTAAGTGTATTTATACTATTTCAGTATCAATATCACTTTAAAATAATCATATATAGTTACTCATTACACCATTATACCCATCATTTTAAGGTGATGGTGGAAAATAGATTACACAACGGCGTGGAGAGGGTATTCCGTACGTACGCACGCGCGGTGATTTCATTTTTCCGTAGGATGGATAGAAGTTGAATTAGGGTTGTTTCATATTTATAATAACATATCAGAATATAAGTAATACTTATTTTATTACTTTATCATGAAACAACTTAAGAAGAAGAATTTTAAGAAGAACGAAATTGAAAAGATCGGTAATGGATATTACCTCTTCTTTGAAACGCCTCTTTGAATCCTCCACTTAGGGAACTAAGATTGGTCTTTGAAGAAAACCAGGACCTCTAGGATTATTCTAGGGAAGTTTAGAAGGTATTTTTTCAGGGGTTGGCCGAGATTGAGTGCTCAAATTGGTGTGAGGAGGAGGGGGAGGAGGTGCCCTTTTATAAGGGAGGAGAGGGGCACCTTATGAATATCTCAAAATATTATTTTATATTAAAGTTAAAATCGGTTTATAATGGTTCCAAAGGGTCTTATTTCGAAGGTAAAGTGGGTATGGGTCGAAATCCTATCAACCAATAGGATTTAGACAAGTTTAGGTTATTATTTTAACCATATCAATTAGATTTAACTCTAAGTTAAATAATTTAACTTTTACCGTGACTTTTTGTTTTCTTACACTATATGGTTAATACACTTACTATAACATGCCAAAAGAACCCCAAGTTGTTTATTATTAATATATATATCCTTATCTAAGTCATTTGGGCGATTCTTAGATTTTTAGGAATAACATAACAATTAATAATATAATATTTGATTTAAAACTATTTTGTGTCAATTTTGACACTATTTGATATATGATTTTTGTGAAAGTCATAACAGAATTATATGTTCAAACCAAGTTGATTAAATCAACACTAATATATCATAGTAACCTGGAAAATTAGTGGAATTCATAAAAAGTCTGAAAGTATATTTATTTGGGTATTTATAACATCAATTATGTCATTATTTTATTAATAAGATAATTACTGCATCATCGTTGTGTCATAAATAAATTAAATTATTTAATGTCTAAAAATTAATAATAAAATACTATTATGTAGGAAATATTTTTATATTTGTAATGAATATTTATAGTCGAATTTATCTTATGTATAACCCCATATTAAAAATGTTTTAGTAAATAAACTTTGATATTAACTCTTTTAACCCTTCTTTAAATAAATTAATAATAAATGTCCTAATCTAATCCATGTGGGCCTAAATGGTCATATTTTATTCCTAAGTTTGTTTTTTATCGAATTAAACTTCTCCAATAGAATTTGGACATGTGTTAGGGTAATAATAATATCATTTCTACCCATAATTACCCTATTTACTTGTAACAGTGGTAAAAAAAGTAAAAAGTTACTATTCACCAAAAAATTTATTTTCATCTCATTGAACCGCATTTTACATACTGACATCAACTGTGTCTCTCGGATTTTTGAAATTCCACTCACAGAAGCGGTAAAATTATGTTTTATGAACAATTCAGTTTTTTTAACTACCACTTAGTGGTTTCACTATTCATCAAAAATTGAAAGTTTTCAGAAAAATACCAAAAATTAGGCCTAAGATATATTTGATATTATGAACTCAAAAAAGATTTCTATTTTACCAAATTCAAAACATATCTGGTTCATTACTTAATTTAAAGATTAATTCCCGTCGTCAAACCAAATAGTGTGTTCTTAAGAGATAATAACTATCAAAAGATTGACACCTGTTTATGTCTGGTTTAAATGTGAAATTACACCCAATGACTATCATTGTATTAAATTGTAAAAATATATTCTAAATATACTTTAAAACCACTCAAATTAATAATTTATCACTATTAATTATTTCAATTGAAAAAGTTGTTTTTAATTAATATTTAGTAATTTTCACTATTCATCAAAATATGAAAGTTATCCGAAAATCACCAAAATTTTACCCTAAGCTAATTTCGATATTACGAATTGAAAAATGAATTCCATTTTGAAAAATAAAATTAAAAAATTTCAAAAAGTGGTGATTACTATTCATAACGGATAGTTTTAATAATATTTTAATAGCATATTGTTGTTTAGTGAAACTCGTTATTGCGTACTAGACACGCAATCGAGGAAGGTCACGATTGCGTGCAACGCAAGGAAAATCAAGGATGCATGTTGTGCAAGCTCCATTTGGTGTAGCGTACAACACAATACATTAGTGAAATTAAAAAGAATATTTTTCATAAAATCTCGGGGTGTTACAGTACATACCTTGTGCTGAAGGTTGTTTTCGGAATATCATCATTCTTTTTACGTTATCGGTTGATATCCGGAATAGATATCTACCATTTATGATTAATTCTCTCCTTATTGCTGATCAAACACATCATTAATCTAGGGATGTGGGTACTTTTTTCTTATTGATATCTTGTTGTGTACCAGATAATCGATATAAATACACATTGATCCATCCTTATTTATGATAAATATCACTAGCATAACCCAAGGTGATGTAATAGGGTGTGTGAATACATTTTCCAAATTATCCAGAAACACCTTCATTGATTCATCAAGTTCAATATGGTATATCCTATAAGGACACTTGGATATTTCTATATCTCTAGATAAGAGTTATATTGATAACTCTACCTCATGATCGAACGTTGTCTGAGAAACTCTTCATGAAATATATTAATTTGTTCCCTAATATTGGTAATTTCTTTTAGTTTGATACCATTAATTAAGTCAACCATTTAAGCAAGTTATTATTCATTCATAGGGAATTAAAAGTCACACTATTGATGGATTTTCCAAAGGATATTCATCGTCTTGCATGCATTTTTAATTTATCATGTGTTAGTCCATAATATGAAATACTATTTATTTTGTAGAAAATTTTTATGTGATCTATATAATGAGAGCCAACCCATTCCAATTATATCATCAAATTAAACCATGTAGAGTATCATGAGTTTCATTATAAGAATGTTCCCCCATATTTCAACACGAGAAGAGTCTGACACTTGGGTTTCTATAACTGCATCACTTAGTGTTTTAATAGATATCACTACATGATTTTTTTTGTTCATTTATTCAATAGTTATAGAAAATAGTCACAATACAAATGATTCCATTCACCTAAAGTCAAATTATACTTTTTCCATTATTGATTCTATAGGATATGTACATTGTATGACATAGATTTTTTGATCCAATTTAGTAGTAGTAATGTCAGAAGGCTTTACTTTAGCCATTGTATTTGGTGAATATTGATGATAATTACCCTTTAAAACTCAAGGTTTAGTGTAATTTATTTCATTTTACCACTCCATACAATACTTTTACCATTTAACCTTAGTTGGTGCACACTTTTCCACCACCACAATGTCGTTCTTCCTTTATTATTTTCAACATTCATGAGTTTGGTGGCATTCTATCCTACAATAAAATCATTTATATGTCCCATTGAGGAAATTTCCATTATGCTTCATACAAAATTTTTAAAATTTTTGTGGTTTATTTTTCTTTTGACTTTTCTCATCAGATCATACACCTTTATGATCCATCATTGATTTCTCAACACCACTGCCATGATAAAATACAACAAACTACATCTCTACTCTAAGATCACATTAAACAACATCTTCATAACTCTAAAAGTATAAAAATTGTAGAGCCTTCCAAATTGTGATATTAACACACTAAATAATATATAAATGTTTCTACTGTTGTCCATAAAAAACCGAATTATGGATTACAAGCCTTGGGAAAATGTCATCAGTGTTTGGGACAGATTTCCCTTCCTTTTTCTACAGTTCTATAATTTCTCTCCCAAATTTATTTTAATATTTAGAGGGAAATACATGTTCTAAAACATTATTTTAATGTATTCCCACTACATGTCTGAATTTTTATTCATAGGAATGGCGTTCAAAATCATTTCCCACCATTTATCAACAACTTTATCTAAACGGTAAATGAAAAGAGTCACATTCTCTATCATAGAATAGTGAAGCTCAAAAAAATATTCTCTATTGAGTGGAACCACTGTTCCTTGAAAATTGGATATAAAAATCAACTAAATTACATCTTCCATTTCCCTATAAAACATTAGATAACTAGTTTCCCTATATATAGTGAATAATATTCTTCTATAGTATTCATGGTATTGTTCATAACCTGAGATATATGCGTAAACATCGCCATAAAATATTAAACACCTCCTCTCAAATCATTGAGGGTGTCTCTCGAGAAATCATTGCATTATACCTCTCTTGGGTTATTGGACTGGTTTCTACATGTTCCAACTATTTTCTAAAATAGAAAAGTTCATAAGAATAACACATGTAAATAATTCATGAATAAATTATTTATTCCATTGTGAAAATATGTTAAATAGAATATATTGTCGGATACAAAAATTCATAATTTTATAAAATAATCATTCATGGATGCATACATATACATAGTCTCATACTCATTATTTTATTAAAGGTAACCTAATATTAGTTACCAAATTAAACAATCATTGTCATGATACCATCTACAGTGACCTTGTTTTTTATTACATTACTATTACATGATTATAATGATTAAAAAATAAAAGCATTAAATGATGAGGACCTGAAGTTCTATTTTTTAGGGAAAATTAAGACCATGTATAACATTTAAAAAATAAAAACTCAAAAATTTATTTAATTCCTCCATGCCTAGATTATTGTGTTCCATTGAATTTTAATTAGTACAAGTAGTCACCTGAGGATATACATAATTTAAATAGATGTGATAAAATCTAGTAAGATGATAAAAAAGACAAGAAACAATTTAACCTATGTTCAAAATAACCATAACAATGTCATAATAATCATCAGTGGAATAATTATAGTAAGTAATTTAATTTCTAAATGCATGAAATGAAACATTATATCATAGAGGTCAAATACAATGCATAGTTGTGAAAAAAGAAATAATCATGTTTACAAATATTTTAATTTTCTCATGAGATAAATTAAATTACCAAATTCATTTATACTCTATCTAATTCTAGTCACCCTTATCTCATCAATACATTTACATAGCACTATATAATTCTGGGTGCACCTGTCACATCATAACATATACATTATCATGCATGCCACATAGAAGATATTTCAATTGTGGACATAAAATAAAACATGGAAATGAATGGAATTAATCTCATAAATAATAAATTCAAAAACATTTGGATCTCGAATGAACAAGTTAATGGAAAACATGATATTCAAATCATCAACCTTTCGGGATGAATACTCATTCTTGAGAAGTAAAAGGTGTTGTTTTATTTTGAATAAAGGTATGTTTTGGAATATATTTCTTTTTAATAAATGATATGATTATAATGATGAAACTATATTTATGGAATATCTAAACTACAAACTGGATGAAATAGGGAAAACCCAAAGAATGATGGTTGTGTTTAAGAATTATATTAACTGTTGACTGAATACTTTCTTCACATAAATATCATATATAATTAAATTAGATTAAATAATTAAAAAATTAATAACCTTTTATGTATATGTTTATTTAAATATTGGATTCTTTTTTGTATATGATATTTCAATGAGTTATATAGTTTAATATCATTGTTCGAGAGTGTTAGTTTATGTTAGTTTTCCAAGTTGATTCACTTGTATACATGAATGTACGTTATTTAACATGATATTAAATATATAGATTTATTATTATATGTGATTAATGATTTTAAAAAGAATAAAATTTTAATATATAGAATTATGTTATACGTTATCTGGATTAATTAACACATAAATGTTAATGATGATCATTTTAGGTAAATTTTGATGGGTTTATGAAAACAAAAAACTCATTTTTTTGTTATTTAGTATTATATATATATGTTATGTCAAGAAAATATATAGAAATATAAGATAAAATAAAAAATATTATTCAATAATTTTTAATGTTTTATTAACTTATTTTAATGGGATTATGGAAAATGGATGTTTATCACCTACAATGTCTGTAAATTGATATATCACGGGTGACCATTCCATTTATTGAATAAAAGAGAGAGGGGTGTATTTTAATGAAGAATATTACATTAAATGAAAAAAATTAATTATATATAAGGTAATGGAGTTATAATTCCATTAGTATTAGGGGATGTGATTATATAATAAGAAAAAAAATAGAAATTCAATAGAATTAAATGAAAAAAGAATAATATTTTATGTCTTAAATCTCTCATCTTTGAGAACCTCCATAGAGAAAATGTTTTGGTCATTTTTTGAGGCCGAGAGCTCGTAGATTTGTGAATGGGGATAAGGTAGGGTATTGGGTAGAATTTGGGAATGACTCAATGATTGAGAGGTGTGATGAAAAGAGGGGGTGGGGTGATATTAATAGTAGAGGAGAGGGGTGTTTTCTAATTATTTTATTCAATGGTTTATTGTTTTGGCTCAAGACTACGAATTTTTTGGGAATTAAATCTAAATATATTAAAATGATTTAGGATATTTATTTATTTTTTGTCTTAAATCGTAATTACATCATCTATGACTCCATAATTGATGTATTTATCTTTTATTGTAATTTATCGTATTTTATTATTCATAAAAAATTCATGTATTTTAGAAAAATATGAAAAATTCACCCGAAACATTTTTAGATGATTAGAATTAAAAATACGATTACATTTTATGAAAGAAATTTTCTATGGATAAGAAAATTAATATATAATTAAAATCACTGTTTACATGGAAATTATAGATTTTAAAATTATAACTAAATAAATGAAAGCATAAAATATTATTTAAGGGCTCCAAATATTATCTTAAATTCAAAAAATATAGATATTAATTTATGAGTACATTTTATGAAAAAAAATTCCTTTAAAATTTTTAAATACATCAAAAAATGTAATTACATATTTATGACATAGAAAAATCAAAACAGATTATTAATAATTTTTGAAACATATATTTACATAAAATATGAAATAATTATATCATACATTAATTTATAACATGATTAAATAATATTTATACTTAAATTGGTGAGTTAACTATTCATTTAGTTAGTTTACTACTCATCGCGGTCATATTATTATTCCTATGGTTATGTTACTATTTCATAAGTATTGGTTCTTTAGCTTCAAGAAATAAATTTTATTTCATTAATTATTTATTTATTGAGTTTTTATTATTGTCTCTATGTGATTTTATGTGATATATAATATATGAAATTACTATAATAATTGATAAATTCGATATGTATTCAATTTTAATAGAGGAGCCCCTGAGCGGCGGGTTTCTCCATCTCGTGGCGGCTAGGGTTTCCTTCCGCAGTCACCTCCTCCCCTCCTCTGGCATGCTCGAGTCCCGAAGGTGTCTTCCTCTGGAGTTCGTCATGACTCGTCTTCGGCTCAGGTGCGGTTTCGCTTCGTCGGTTCTGGTGTGGCATATCCAGAGCGTCTGGATCTTGGCTCGGCGGGGTTGGAGCGGCTCAACTACGGCTCCGACGTTCTCTGGTGCGGCTCGTCATCGGCTCCGTAGTGGCTTGGGGGAGGGGAGGATCTCGTCTCGGAGGCGGTGAATCGTCGACGGCTTCGGCGTGGTCCCGGTGCGGCTCGGGCTGGCTCCAGCTCTCTCGACTTGGTGACGGCAAGATCTATCGACGGTCCGATGGTCTTTTCTCGACTCGGTGACGGCGTGTTCGGCATGCTCCGGCGTTTTGGTCTCGACGTCAGCTCCCGGTGGCTGTCTGGCTTCGGTCTGGCGACGATGTGAATCCTTTTTCTGGTGGCAAGGATTCAGATTTTTTGGGGCTGGGCTTTGGATTCTGGATTCGAGTTTGGATCATGGTGGTCTACAGGTTTTGCGCGTGTTCTGGTAGACCTCGACATCTGCTCGGAAGCCTCTCGGAGGGGGAGGCCTGCTCATGTTCGAGGTCGGAAGCAGTGTGTTCACTTCGGCGGAGGCTGGTAGGAAGGCGGTGATTGCAGATCTGTTTTAGATCTGGTTTCAAACCAGATCTGGTTGGACAGCGGCAGTTCGGATGGCAAACATCGGTCTCACGGTGTCGGAGGCGTGATGGGATTCAGTGGCGGTCGGTGGCTCCGTTCTGGTCAATGGTTTAGCCTTCGGGTTGTGTTTTTTCCTCTTTTGGTGTCGTTGGTCACTTGTCATGGGCTTTCCCATTGGGATCTTATGTTTTGGGTGGTGTCTCTGAATGGGCTTTGTCCCACTGGGCCTGCGGGCTTATTATGGGTTTTACCTTACCCATTTCAAAAGGTTTTAATGTCCTTTTTCTTTTCTTTTAATAAAGGGGCTTGACCCCAAACCTTTCTGAATAATTGATAAATTATTTTGATAAATGTTTGGGTCATTATACATGTCATAAATATTTACCATGGTTTGTATTCAAAATGACCAATAATAGGAAGGAACTATTTACCAAATCTCATCATCTTTATCCCAAATACTGATTCAATTTTTCATTATTCAATATCTATAATTGGAATTAATAAATTTTATTTTAAATGCATAAAACGTAATAAAAAACATTTTATAAAAAATTATGTTTTATTCCAAGAAATGAACAGATACAAATTTCATATCAAATATTATTTACAATATAATTATTTTATTATTTCAAATTAATGCTGACATATATTAGTTTATTATAAAATTAAATACATATTTAGAATTTCAAAAATATATATTAATTTAAAAAAAATTCAATTTTACAATTTTTTCCTTATTAAATAAATAATAAATCTTTTTTAAATTTATCAAAAATATTCACCATTTGTTGAAAAAAAATTACTAATTAAAAAAATTATATCTACATATGAGAATTAAATATCTAAATATTGATGAAATTTCTTTGAAAATGGTATGAAAAATTATATTTCAAGCTATTTTTATAAATGTTTTTTAATAAAACAAATGTCTACATAATATTGTGTACATTCATATTATAGACTGATCATTAAATTATTTCTGAGTTTTAAAATTAGGTATATATTTCATAATGTGGTTCATCAAATTAAAAATGTCCCATTATTAGTTATGATATAATATATTTCAAATCATTATAAGATTAGTGGTGCATGTCAAGAATGCTATCGAACACATGAAATTTATTTAATGAGAAAGTTATTCTAAAATCTATGGGTGTTACATATCCCTTATGTATATAGTATTCTTTTGAAATTACTGAAATATTATATGCATAAAATGATATATAGAGATCATATCTATATAAAATTTGAGTTTCATTTCTGATATAATAGTTTCATTTGTGATAATGTCTGAATGAGAAATAACTTAAATAGAATAATCCCTTTATATTGATTTAAATTTTTTATTTATATTAATTTATTAAATGAATTATTAATCCCAGTGAATTATTATTATTTTTATTTAAAATGGTGTGTATTATTTTATAATATTTTCTGTTCTTATATATATGGTTTATATTCCATATCCAAATGTTTGATAATGAATTGAAATATTTTTATATTGAAAAATTGCTTAGTATATAAGGTTATGATATTTACATAATTTTGTATACAACCTAAAAAATATATAGGATTTATTATACTAATTGGGAATTGATAAGAATGAATTGGAAATAGTTTTGGTAAATTGAATGGTACTTATTTGACTATCATGTAATGGTTGGTAAGGATCAAGCCACCTTCTAAAATTGTTATAGATTTAGTATATAGTGATTTGAGAGTATTGTAGATATAAAAAAACATTCTTACACATTCTCATAATTTTCATAGGTTATAAAAAAGTAGTTTTGAATATTTATACTATTTTCTATATTGCTTAAATTTTTATCTAGAAAAATGGTTAAAAATTTGGGTTTTTGGAATATTTTTTATAATATATTATATTTCTATTGAATATAAAATGGTATTTATATAGGTTAATATATAAAATAGTTGTATACATGTGATATTTATTATTAGTAATGATTTTATAAATGTACCCAATTCCAGTTTTAATTAATAATAGATCATGTGAAATTCTCCAGGGGTGATGTATTTATTGACAAACAATGGATCCCCCTAATGCAGATAAACGAGAGATCCTATTAAATCCCATGGATATTTTTCCCAATAACTATAGGATGTAAAATTATTCCTCTAAAATATACTCAATCAAAGAGTTTTTATTTATATAAAACAATAATAAAAGAGGGATCAATTTAATAACTCTATCATTACAACTCCAAATATTAATGGTTTACAAGAATTAAAATAAAATTTTGAGAAATGAGGGATATAAAAATTAATATTTACAAATTAAAAAAACTCATTAACCATAAATAACGTCTAAATAAAATAATCCAGAATAGCACAATAAAATCCTTCAGTGATACTAGAAATACAATTGTAAAAATAACTGATTCTAATATCTTAATCAACTTTGAATATTTATAAAAAAATAAATATATAACCCATAAAAAAGTTCAATAAAATTACATCATCAATTTAAATCCATGAATACATATACTACGCTCCAAAAACCATTCACTTAAATAATATTTTTCCTACACGGAAATCATACTAAAATTTGAATGTTGAAACAATCCTAGTTTGTATCCTTTTCACAACCTATAAATTATCCTTAAAATAAAATCATTTTCATGATATTTTTAAATACAATATAATTGTCAATATTTTTTAAATAGATAACGATAAGGGTTCATTAATAAAATACTACTATTTTCAAGAAAACTAGATGTTAAACAGTTAATAAAATAAATCCTTATGAATCTCATGAAATAGTATCATTTAAAATAGAGAAAAAATATATAAATATCACTTTGAAAATATAAATTTACAAAATTTTATAGGAAAATGAAATATCATAAGTTTACAAACATTTTATTTTAAATGAATTAGTCAAGAGTTAAATATATATAGTCTTCATGAATGTAAAATCATATAAAAAACTAGAATATAAATAATAATAAATACTTCCAAAGTAAGAGAAAATTATAGGAAATGTATAATCTAGTCATATTATGTGTATACAAATTATTATCTTAAAGGGAACATATAGGACCTCGTGAAATGATCTAATGTGAAACAATAACTAAATTCATAAAATTATATGTTTTAGTGATTTAAAAAGACAAATTCTTTATTTCATCCCATGCATATAGCTAATGAGTAAATACCTTATAAAATTTATGACCATTCCCAAGGAAAATTTTCCCATTCCCAATCACTATATATTATAGTTTTTAATCCTAAAATATCCTAATTTAAAACTCATAGACTCCCATGACAAAAAATGTTTTATAGAAAACATAATAAATATTAATTAACCAATAGAAATAAAAACAATAAAAAACCTTTCATCCAATCAATGTTCATTATATTTAAACATTATTATTAATTTAATAACATTTTTCCTACTTGTACCATTTCATCAACTTTATAGAAAATGAATTTAAAATAATCATTTAAATATCAACACAACATGTAACACATCAGGGGTATTCATACTAAAATAATTTTTTTTTATTTTCCTACTACACTATAAGATAAAATTTTGGGAAACATAGTTTTATAAAAAATAATTTACAAAAAAATCAATTAAAACAAATTTATTAATTCAATCAATCTCTCGAACAAAAATTCACACCCTTATATTATTTTCCATTTTATAAAAAAATTTAAACACTTCTATAGAAACTATATACATTTTAAAAAATAGGAATTGATATTAAATTCAAATTAAATGTGATTTTAATTAATTAAAACAACAACTAAATAAAAATAGTTATATTATAATATATTTCTAGGTAATGAAATATAATAGATATCATATTAAGAAAATATCCATAAAAAATATTTTTTATAATTGAAATCCAATATGAGATTATATTGTATACATTAACAATATTCGTATTGTATGGAGATGAGAAAATAGTATTCGATTTACGTTATAAATTATTTTCATGGTGAAAAACTCATATTTTATTATGTTCACTAAATAAATTATGTACCCACTAGAATATGGAAAGGTAGTGACTTTGATAGTCATAAGGAACCCCAAAACAATAAATACCCTATGAAATTTTTTTAATAAAAAACCCAATATCCTAATGATAGGAATTGGGTTTGAGATATAGAGGAAACAAAAGGAAATGGACTTATTGAAGATTATTAATGTATAAAAGCATTAAAATTTGACCTAAAATTTTATAAAAATAATGGTAATGTCACTAAAATGAGGAGGAATGATGGAGGCATTCATGGAAGTATATGAATTAGATTTTTTGTAATAGTGGTCCCCAAAATTTTAAATATTACTCATTACAAATCTGTAAATAATTTTTTTAAAAAACAACTCATTTGAGATGGTTTGGATAATTGGTTTTTAAAATAAATCATTTGTAGTATAAAAATAATTAGATCTATCAATTATCACATAATGTTTTGATACATGGTTACTCTAAACCACGTGATTCTTATAATGTATTCACTGGATAATACCATTCATACGTATGACTTTGTATAATTTTTCAACAATATTTTCCAATCCATGAAAAATAATTGTCAATAGATACCTTACATAGTTTCACATTAGTATGTTATTGTTTCTTTAGAGATCCCTCAAACAATTTAATTATTTTTACATTGTAAATAAATCAAAAGATAATAAAAAACTAATATATGATCATTAATATATAAATAAGATTAAATGAATAAAAAATATTCAATCCACCATGTATATTAGTGTGTATAAATTCAAACTACTATGTTACATTATTTCTAATAAATTAAATCAAGAAGAAGTACATAAATAAATATATGATTCTTGAATCCCTTATGAACATTTCACTTCTATAATATGGTTCAATAATTTGTTCCCAAAATAGAAATCCCACAAAATTAGCCATAATTAATTCGTAATTAAATAAAAATATTCTTTCAATGAACATCACATAACATTAAGAAACACATACTATGTAATCAATAATATAATAATCTAGTGTGAAATATATGCATAATAGTTTTATAAAATTTTAACCATAAAAGGGTTATAAATATAACATAATTGTTTTTACAATGGAATAAATTAATCACCATCAATCATTATCTCCCAAAAAAATAAACATTCCTTAATTTTAATGCTTCAAATAAAATTATTATATTTCTATCAGTGATTTAAAATTGGATATATATATATATATAACATTATTATGTGTATTAATGGGGGATTCATGAACATTTTCATGAAAAAAATAATATATGAATCCACTATTAAAAATATAAAACCAAATATCTATTAATTATTGATTCATTAAAATTAAAAAAGTTTCTAAACCTAATATATAATTTAAATATATTGATCAAAATTTTTACCAATAAATAATATTTTGTCAGCTAAATATAAAACTGATATAAACAAATTATGAAAATATAAAATAAACATAAATTTTTTGAAAACATATATGATACAATAATCAGGATACTAACATTAACATTGCAAATCCATTAAATGTATTTATCTATCTCTGCGTCATTTATAAGTACCTCTACAATAATCTTATAGATGCACATAACGTGCAGAAAACATTAATACATAAAAGCATCATAATTGAATGTCATTTAAACACATTGAAATAAAAATATGTTAAATAATCATCTCCTAAATTCAAAATATATTATAAGGGTTTAACTTTTATAAATTTATTTTATATTTTTTGTTTTACATGATTTGATAATAAGGAAACAAACTAAATAACAATGTTTAAATTTATCCACAATATATATATTCTAACAATAACTAGATATAATTATTTAAATATTTTTACATTAATAAAAAAATTAATTCAGGAAGTGTATCTATAGAATTTGATAAATATGCTACACATCATTAAGAACTAAAAAACTTTTAACAGTTTGGGATGATAAAACAATTTCACTATAATGATAATAAATTGATTGAAATAGGTTATTCTGTTTATGAAAAATTAAAATCCATAATAAATATTTTCATATATAAAAAATAATCTGAAATGAGATTATAAATAACATATAAATGAAATAAATCATTGTTCCAAAAATTTTCCAAACACAATACATAGAGTATATAAAGGAAGAATCATAACAATAATAATTTTCATGATAATACAAGAGAACACATGAAAATAATTTTACAAGAAAAAATATTAACAATTAATAGGTTATAAGGATTATTTTAACATAAAACCATTTTCATTTTTTTAAACTAATATATTTCCATCAATACTAATAAAAATCATAACCAACCCATATAGGATTCGATAGGCAGTATCCATAAAATAACACTTACAATATCCCATGTTAGGGAATACAATTAATGATTAATTCAAACCTATATATTTATAAGAAGATATAACTCCTCAATGAATTTGGGGATATATTGGACCCACCCCTCATTGTATTTAAATTTTATAAACAATAAATTATGATAGAAAAAATATAATTCAATTTAAAAACAATAAAATTTTTTTTTAACCGCAATATAAAATTTATAACCTGTTATCTCAAAAACCGGATATAAATAGCATATCAATATAAGATATTTTGAGATTATCTAAAAATTGGAATATTATCTCCAAGGTAACCCATATAAATATTTATATAAATAAGAATATAAAATAATTTTTTTGGCAATTTTAAAAGCCACACATTCTATAAATATAAAGAAAATAATATTTTTCATATGTCATAAGGGAAATTTAAAATAACCCATATAAATATATTTAAAAAGTCATAATTGTTGAAGTATTTTATAAAACATACTTTTTTGTTTTCATTATAAATATTTAATTTTTATATAAACACATTATTGAATTGTTGAAAATATTATTTATATAGAAGAGAAATTGTAAAATTCATTCAAAAAGAATTTTTAAATGAAAATTACATATGTCATGAGCCTTGTATCCCATCAGATTACATATATAATTCTAAATAATTAAAAAACTGTTTTTACATAAATAATAACCTTTTTAATGTTAATTACATTATCAATATTCTAGTAATTCTATTTATTATGACATCCTATTTGGTTTTTTAAATTTTTTAATATCACATCTAATTTTTTGGGGTAATTTTCACCAAAATATATTTTCATGATTAATTTTTTCAACTAGAACTTTTTCCTTCATCTATATTATCATAAAATGATTATGAATTTTTATTCACTATAAATAAACACATATCTTTCAAATTTGGGGTTTTTAAATTATATACAACATTTATAGAAGAGGTAGAACACATGTATGTGTTATTTAGGGTTTCATTATTCTAATGGTTGAAAAAAATTATAAGGATTGCCTTAAATGAATCACAATAATATTATAATTACATTTTAGTTCTATAAATAAAAATCTATGACCACCATTGTGAGACAATAATAAAAATGAAATAAATCACTTTGTGGAGGGGACAATCATTATTTTTTCCTGAGAAACACATAAATTTTCCTTATTATATAAAAGATTATGTAAAATGATGTGGAATCTAAATCATATGACATATATAGATTAAATGTTCTATTTGGATTATATTTTTATGGATATGGTTACCATCAATTAGAATGTTAGTGGGTAAATAATAACCCTGATGGAATTTGATTAAGACTATATTTATTTCGTGTAAATAATCCTTTATATTGAACTAATGAAATATAAAACATATGGTTATAGACACAACATATTGTTGATAAACCATTTTGTGAGATTCATTTGTTTCCAATTATTGTAAATGGTAGTCAATGAAGAATTATTTCATTGATATCAACATTTTTATATTGTTGTATGGAATAAGTAGCATATACGTTTAATTGATGCATCTAATCTTGTTGAATAATATAACAATTTCTCAAGGTGTGTGATTATAATTATATATAATAATATTTGGTACAATATCATGGATTATTTGATAAAAAAATGGAATATATTTTAACATGATGGTTTAAGTCTCTTATTAAAAATAATTGAGATGTTATCATTTTTTTGGAAGAAAATGTTTAAAGATGATTGATGAAGCATATAGGCTCTAACATAGAGACTTATATATATCTATTATTTATGTAATTCAATGTTCCCATCCATATGTTTTGGATTATTCATTATGGGAATAATTACATATTGTTGATCATTAGATTATTATGTGAAAAAATAAAATCAATATGTCATTAGTTATTGTTTATGTCCACTAGTTGAACATAATGAAAATATTCAATTTTTTTCTACAATTTTAAATAAATATATATTAGAGAATGTTTTCAAATAATTAGATATTTTCATTATGTTGGATTCTATATTCAATTCATCAAAAAAATCACACATTTGTTTATTTTGATGTTAATATGTATTATAAATACATTAAAGGATAATTGAGTTAATACAGATTTTTTACATTTCATTAAATGAGTTAATAATGAAATAATATTCATTTAATACATTTAAGGATTTACAAGAAAAATATATATTATTTTTTCATTGATGTGAATTGAAGAAATGCCTCCCAAAGGAAATTATGTGTATTTAATTGACAATTGACATCGATATAGTTTACAATATAGAAAAGGTGCATATTCCATAGAGATATTGAAATTTTAGTGTGTTGTAAAATGTAATATAGAACCTCATTCTATAGTGATATTTTCCATACAATATTGTAGACAAAATCAATGTATTGTACTCTGTAGAAGGACTATTATACAGATATTTATGGGTTTAATTCATTAGATCATTGAAATTCATGACCTTTATGTTAGACCTCATATTTCACATTAAAATGAAGAATAAGAAAAGAAAACCCATTCTATATTTCAGGTTTCACACCTTAAATAACTATTTATTGAAATATAGTTTTCTATTGAATTTGATACCACCTTACCAAAATTTAATATTTTATGCTATATGATGTTTTAGTAGTCAAAGAAATTAGTTTAAGCTGCTATGTAATATTACAATGTAGGTAATCACATTATAATTTTATTATTATGGTAGACTTGATAAATTATATAAAATAGTCTAATATGATTCATTGGGTCGTTTTTATAAATAAAAATAACTAAATAATTGAATTTGGTGATGATGATATACTTAGGAAAATAGCCAAATGAAAAATGATAAGAATATGTTTAATGATGTTGGAGTGTTCAATTATAAATTTAAATTGAAAATTAAAAAATAAAAAAAAGGAAATATATGTTATTTATATATAAATAGCTAATTTTCTCAGAAGTGACGTTTGACACTTCATAGTTGGGGAATTTATTTTATGTTGAGTGAGATATACTAAAAATTATATTCTCATAAATAAACATTCTTTTATTGAAAAATTAATGTCACCTTCAATTAAATGATATAGTGAAGAGGAATAATAGATATAGGATAAGAGGTTGTTAAATTATTATTGTACAATGAATATGTTTTACAATTGTAATTATAATAATTAGAGTAAAAAATTTAATCCCTCAAGTGTTGAGTTATTTTCATTATTGGAGGTGTATAAAGGATGTAATAGTTGTTTTATGTGATTATGTATGTAAATGTAGAATGATATATAAATCATTTCAATAATAAAAAGTTATTAGTCATAATTATTATACGACTATTTATATTTTCTCTGAAAACATTGAAAACTATCCAGAAGAATGTATAAGTAATATGGTGATTTCTATGTGTTGCAGAATACATGAATCGTTGGAAAAAAATAACAATCCCTTTAATTTTGTATCGATAGAATCATAGTTGTGTATTGAATGATCTTTATCTAATTTAGATCAATTTAATTACTCTCCATTCATTTACGAAATCTGAATCCTGTTAATCTCATTTTCTCATATTCTTGTGTATGTTTTTAGAAATGTTTCTAAAATAAAAAAAATAAAAACAAGGAGTGAGAGATCAAATTATATTCATCATAAAATATTAAAAGAGGATAATGTGAGTGAAAGGCTGATATGGTAAATTTTTATATATAATTATCATTTAATTAATTAATTTTTTTAGGTTTTGACTATTTTTTTTGTTATTTAGAATATTGTCTCATTATTAGATGTTAGTGACGTTTTTAATTACTATTGACAACATTTTTTTTAACATCATGATCATGATTGATCGAGTTTTTTTCTCGTGTTCTATCATGTCATTCTAGATCTCTTTTCGTGAAATAAGTACATGTCATGGATTCCGTAATAAAGATATATAATGGATGTGAATTAAATTCATAACATAACTATTTCGATCACTTCTTCTAATTGGTATCTAATATTACCTATTCATAAGAGGGAAGTACAAACCTTGAATCCTCTGGATGATGCAAATTTTTGCTGTGAAGGAAATTCACATCCTGAACGTCTATAGACCAGTTCTCATAAATCACCCAATAAATTGAATGATATATTAAATATTTTTTGATGTGGAATACACATTGATGATGTAAATTTATAACTCATTGTTTGAATAATTTGAGAGGGAAAATGTAAATTAATACACTCATCAGGAACCACATTCATGTCATCTATTGATGTGATATATTAATAATTGATTCACTCAGACATTTCAATGGGATAGATTTTACATTCCATTTTTGTTGATCAATTCCTTTTTTATTATGTTATGGTTTCAACCATAATTATTTAAAATTTTAATGGTTTTTGATTAATCTATTGATATTACATACCAATTTCTCGTAATTTTAATTCGTTTTAGTGGTATATTCCTTTATTCTCATAGTAATAGTCACCATTTCAATTTCTTTGATTTTATATTTCTATGTTATGATGATTTAATCATCTTCATTGATATTCCACAAGACTAATCATTATTTTTTATGAATGGATAATCTTCCTATGGGTAGGGATTAAGAGTAGGGGTAGTAATTACGTAATGAATCTCTAATTAAACACATGGGTGTTTTATTACATATTTAATTAGGTTGGATATAAGTTCATATTTCATCCCATTGCACAATAAATACTAGGATACATTAAAGGATTGACCCCAACCTAATTGGAATGAACCAAACAATTGACAATTGTTTTATATGGTTCATGGATTCATGTTTAGACTAATACATCATGGTTTGAAACCATGACTGAACATATGAGTTTTTTCCAGTCTAGTTATATCTAATTTCATATAAAAATACCAAATTTTTTATTCATATATAGCTATGAAGTATAAGAAAATATACATTTTCGAATTAAATTTATGGATATCTATTATAAAAAACCCTAAATTGTTTTGGTACAATTTTTTCATCCGATAATTTTTACTCCAATTTTTATCAAAAAATCAATGTCCCGTATATTTTAATGAACAGTCAAATTCTATGTTATAATCCCAAGATCACAATTTAATGTCAAAAACTCCATATTGGTTTGAATCAAAACATAAACTTCTCTTTATATGCCCATAAGTGTTTTTATTTGGTTATAAATGTTTCTAATATAATCACTCCCATGTATAATTAGTAAGGATTCATAACATTAGAGTACAATGGATATCTAGGGTTTCTAATACACAATGACAATGTAGAGTCCTGAGAAATCAATTATTTGATGATGATATGAAACCTCATTTATTCTTCAAATGTTTGATCAAATTAATATTTTTATAACCTAACTATAACTATTTTGATTATACATAGAACAATAGATGTCTGAGTTCAAACCCATAGGGTTGAAATCAAACAGAATTATGACCTTATTTTTGGATCATATCATTAAATTCCATGTGTTCATATATGTCATGTCTTATTCATCATGGGTTATCATAAAGAATTTCTAACCATGAGACATTGATTATTGGAATTTCATTCATGTGAAAAAATTTCAGCATCGAATTGATTAACAAATTATATTCTTTTTAAAGGGTTACTGATTTATTGGATTCCTTGAATATGTAGAGATCAAAACATTTATGACATGAATTTAATTAAAATATTTTACTTTTCCTCATCAATTAATTCAATGTATGTATTAGTTTCGTAAACACATATATAATTTATTTTTCAGATGAAATAACTCTCTCAACAATTATTTGAAAGGGAATATTTTTTCTCATGAAACATACATTACAACCAAAAAATGAAACAATGTATTCATATAATGTTATATTATTCGGAAATAATCTCTTCATAATAATCCAATTATTTATTATAATTACATTATTTATTCAAAATTATCTTTACTATAATTGAAATATTTCATCTTTTCCTATAAAGAAAACTCATGTGTCAATTTTCCTCACTATATATATTTTATTATAACATAAGGTAATATGAAATTCTATTAATAATCATATCATCGATACATGTTATTTGACATATATTTTCTATATTTATAAAATATTAATATGTAATGAAAAATAAATAAACTAATAATAAGGCATTGTAATAATGTACAAATGATTCCAAGGTTGACAGATTGTGGGTAGATTATAGAAATTAATCAATTTTTTTTGGTAAGCACTGATGTAAAAATCATGATAATTAGGGATATATTAATGACATTAATCTTTCTAAATATATTATATTCCCACTCCTGAAGACATAATGAATTTTCATTAGTGTTCAATGATAGTGTAATAAATATACCTTTTTACATTATACTCTATCTTTAAAATGGAATCAATCATAACAAGGTTATTCATGCCTTTAATGTTCTTCAGATGGAATAATGTATAGGTGGGTCTCATAAAAATGGATCAAACCATCTAAATTCAATAATAATTTATCTCATGAATTATTCAATTATAGACTAAAAAATGTTCAAAATAATTCGTAGATTGATTTACATTCACCTTAGATCAATCCTAAAATATGATCATAAAAAATGAGAAAATGTAAGTCCATAATCCTCTCAGGAATGGGAATGCATATAAAAAATGAAATCAATCAATGACTAATAATAAAACAATAAAAAATTATTTAATGATATTAAAATAAAAAAAATTAAACAACAGATATATCATAATAAAAGAATAATCTTGAATAAATATTTAAATTTATTATTTTAGGCCTACATATTCACTTATTTTTAAATGGGTGAAATGAGAATTCATGTGAATTAATTTTACAAAGAAAAATTTCTCATTGATTAATGAGAATAATAAATAATATATCTATATATGGAAAATACCTCACACATTACCTCACAAAAAAGGTATAATGTCCACATTATTTTGGGATATGATCTATGAGAGAGAGAAATGAACACATAAATAGAATATGAATTGAGTGAAAAAAAATTACAGTAGTTATTCAAGAGAACCCTATATGAAATCACATAAAATTGTGTTAAAATGATATATGTTTTGATAAAAATGAACTACCTATAAAATATTATAAATAAATCATACTGATATTATATTCATTACCAGTTCACAATATATATCCAAAATATAAGAATATAATGGGAAATTTAACACAATATCCATTAACACGAATCGAAAAAAATTAATGTTCATATATAATAATTTAAATAAAATGAAAAATGAAATAATAATAATGAAACCTATAAATGGAAATTAATATGACCTAAACAAACTCTCTTAATGCTTAAAACACTATAATATGGTATTCAATACATAATGTGATAAATGAATTTTTTTGTTATATGGATAGAATGAGATCAATTATAGGATTCCACTAGATCATCTAACGAAATCCCATATCAGGAACTAATTGTTGTGTCAATAAAATATAATGGTATATTTGGAGGATATATCTTCTCGTACAAGGAAAACCCATCCATATGATATGGTAATTGGTTTATCCAAATATGTCATAAATGTCTCTTCTAGGGTGGTCTATTTTTCGATACTACATATTAGAATACCTCAGGGGAACCCCATATAGTTTTCTATAAGATTCATATTACGTGACATAAAAATAATATGATCTAAAAATAATATGAAATGGCACAAGAAAAAAGGACATTCTAAGTGAACCATTCTGATAGAAAAATATGTGTTTCTTCCATTAGATATCTTAAATGATAAATTGTTTATAGGGAATATTATTATTCAAAACATTCTCATTATTATTAAAAGGGTTATGGGAACTATGTTATTTCTAAATTAAGTGTGAAATTCTCTGTGATCAATGTAGGAGGTCCCCATGTGATCCTGATACATGGATATTCCCTTAAATGTCAATGATTATAATAGATCTTTATGTATATTGACCGACTAATAATGTATGTTTTGTGTTTCTAGAAAAATTTTAAGTCACCAGGGGTGATAGTATTTCAATGGTGGACGGTGGTGAGGGTTCCAATCATGATAAAGGAAACATGACTTTTTTATGGTCAATAAATTGATAATTCGTTGGATATGATATGGAAGAGAATTTTTCCCTTTTTCAATGTTCTTTTAAAAAGTATCCGAAAAACAATGTTTGTAATCTTCAGAGGGATATGAATTAAAGGAACTATTGGGGCCAATGGGGACTAGAACTGAATTGTGACAAGGGTGTGATTGTCTTGATCAAATGTTTGGTGAGTGGTAGGCATGGTTAATGGAGAAGTTGTGGAAATGGTAGGAAACTGGGGAGGATGGGAATATTGAAAAAATGACGTCATTTCTTCCCATGGTTCTCTATAATTCTCTAGATTATTATCTCATTTCAGTGAAAAACCACCCGTATATCTATTGGAACATGTATAGTAGGATCATACATGGAAGGGGGGATTCCATGATGTTATGTATGTGAGTTTCATAGGTGGAATGGTCTTACAAACATGAATTGGAAGAGGTGTATGGATTGTAGTTGGGGAAGCATGAGTGGGTACCACATTAGTAGACTCATCATACTCAGCAACCCACTCATATTTCATCCTTATGTTACAATGGATCTATATCTTATAGAGCCACATAAGATGGACTGACTTCATCAGTCCTAATGTGTATTGGAGATAGTTGTAGTCTAGTATTCCATGATTCATGGCCTTGTTCCTAATAAAATCCCGACCATAAAATTGTTTTAACAAATATTCACATGTGTCTCATACTATTGGAAGAATTATCATTTCATGTTTAAAGTAATGCCACCCATGAAAGAAGATATAATGATTACCACTTTTGGGATGAAGTCCCATTGATAGTATCCTTGAGCTAACCATGCATACACAAATTCATGATGAAGAAACCGCATGGAACAACCCCTCAGATGGGTATTATCCATCATGTGGGATTGTTGATGCTACCCTAGTTTGATGTTATAAATTCCATTGTCATTTTGATTTCCCCCTAATTTGAATCCAATTATAGTGTAGTGTTGGTTGGAGAGGACAGAAAATGTATTAAATAATATCGTTGGAGATTCTAGAACATTATTAGAATGAGCTCCAAATCCATGCCTTCCAATATGAAGGATAAATGTGATATGTATAGCTACATTGTGTTTAGTAACTCATGTAATAGTTTTTATTATGTCTCCTCACACACCTAGATGATGTGGTAAATGAGTATAATAAATTATATCCATAACTTTTATCATCCATGATGATCTTCTAATGCTCAAAAAGGATAAGTGGATTTCTATCAATTATACGAATATTCTATAGTTGAGAATCTATTGAATGGTGTTGGGGTGGAAAATAAAATGTAATAATAGACAGAAAACTACATGTACTCTCCCTCAGAATCATGGGGAGAAGACTAGGAATAGTGGGAAAAAATTTGGAATGGATGTAACTTAATGTCGAGGGATGATGGGAAGGATCCACCAGCTGTGAAGGTTATCACACTGGCCACATGGGATCATTGAATTTTTAGTGATGGTAAACCTTTTGGAAGGATGAACGTCACCACATATGGTGTCAACTATGATGGAATTCAAGGAAAAGTAATGATATGGAGGCAATGGATGAGGAGGTTGTGTGAAAAGAGAGTATGAAAGGATAAGGGTGAAATAAGATGTTGGGTGAGGTGTGGTGTGGTTAGTATGGATAATTATAATATTTGGATGATACAATTATATTTTATGAACTTTAGATTCATGGATTATGTATGGGATTCATTGGATCAAAATCGTGAATTACAAATTTATGACCTGGAAAATCAAATATAAGAGCTTCTTAATGCCGAAATATCTAAAAATGCGAATGTGGTTAACTTCATGAGTTAGACTAAAAAAAGTGGAAATTTCATGGTTCATAAACCATGAACTCAGTCGATGTCACAATAGCAATGAAATATCAGAAAAACAATAGTATCCTAAATAATATTACATAAAATACATCATTTTTTGAGTTTCATTGTATGTTTAATGCTAGAGATCCACCTAAATCTCGTGAATTTAAAATATCGGAAATAATCTTCATCAAATGTAACATGGTGTATTTTTAATCATTTCTCATTAAAATCAATGTTTGGTAAAATTCATTTTTTATTTTAGGAATCCATATTGAAATAATGTATTGATTCCAATTGTTCCTGGCCATTAGGAATTTATATTTCTATGAATAATTTCCATTTAGAATAGAAAAAATTTATATTGTCTCTTAGTATGAATATTTATCGCAAGAAGTATCGATCAACATATTCTTTTTGTATTTATAAATTATGGAATCATCATAATAATCCCATATTATTTCTCCCTCATAATCATTTATAAGAAAATTATGATTCCTATATTTAAAAAAATCCATGATTTTCATTTGTAGTTACCATTATGAGAAATTGTTTATTTCTCTAGGAAAGTGATAGGGTATTTCATATAAATAATGGAAAAAATTTCTTGTTAATTTTTTTTTAAAATAATATTGAAAAACCCAATGTACAAATTCATGTTTAATACTACACTCTTTCTTATTTATTAATTAAATATATTTTCAATAACACATCTAATCTTCTAATTTGATAGTTCCACACTCTCTCTAGTTTACGGGTTATTGGGAATCAATTATTATATTGATTCCTATATTTTTTAAGATGTAAATTGACTAATTTGTTATTTAAATACATTCTTCAATCATTTTTGAGTAATTTGTGAAAACTATATTAATAAAGGATATTTTTATTTTAGAATTACTGGACCAAAATATCCAAATCAAGGGTGGTAGAATTTTTTTTCTAACTGTAAAGCATAGTATACATCGTCCACGATGTATAACATTACAAGATATCTGGGAAAAAACTACCATGAAATCAATTCCCCAGACATATTAGATTTCTACTTCTTGGATTTGGTTATGTGAAATATATTGGCATTTCAAAATGGTGGTTATTTGGTTACATGAATCCTAGACGTAAACAAAATATGTTTCATCATACTGGAATGTGGTCCCAAACAATAAACATGTAATTTGTTTTCCTACAAAAATATCCAACCCATTATTTCCATCTATTGGGTACCAATGAAAAAATTCATATACAGATTAAATTTCATCCACTATAATGCAACGTCATTTGAAACCATCATTACAATGTTTTAAATGTAATCGATCATCCAAAAAAATGTGAATCATCATCTATGAACAACATTTTCTGTTGATATGTGAAGTTTGGGTAGATGGACATATTGTAAATCTAGTGTAATATATTTCAAATCAACAGTTTTCCTTGCTCATTCACACTATATAGAGTCTTATTGTTGAATTAAACATCAGTTATCGGCACTTCTTCATCCTCAATATATTCTATAATTAGTCTACAAATGTGATCATCAATCAAATTTTTAGTAACATTTTTTCTTTTTATAACTATGTTGAACTCATATAGATTAAGATATAAATCATATAATTCATCGCTTGGAATTCATTTGACTATGAAGTTTTTTTAATTCTATGAGATCAATGTACATAAATGATCGGAAGAACATGAGGTATGACATAATAATTTAAAATGTGAATACTAATCCAACAATCGATGTATTTTTGGATGTATAATTAGTTTAAGAAGAATTTAGTTCGATGATGGAATATCTATTTTGAGGAAATATATGTCTATCCTACTATCATAAAACAACTCGCATAGTGAAGTCATCAGTATAATAAAAATTTATGTATTTTTCCCCACTGACATACAAAATAAAAAGATCATCCATTATGATATTTTTAAAATCTTCACATGCCCACCAAAATTTTTCAATGGATTTGAATAGTATATCCTTAAATATTTTGAGCCTTAGTGGTCGGGATATTTGTCCAATGTTCATAATAATTCAATGATAGAACCCCATGAATGCATAGAATTCCTTTATTATTTTCCTACTCATGGGTTTAGGTAAGTAATTAAATACATATAATTACAATTCATTGGATTATATTCCTTAATTTATTAATTTTCCCTAAGTAATATTCCACATAAGACTAAATTAAATTTCTCCCACTAAATTAAAATAAATATATCTTTATAACATTGTAATATATGCTAAAAATTACCAAGACAAGCATTAATGGAGTGTCCATACATGAGACAATAATCTCTCAATACTTATATAAATTACACATCCATATAATCAATGATTTATACCACACATGGTTGGAAAATATATTTTGTATTAAAGATTACAAATTACATCCTTCGATTTGATAATGATCCAAATATATGAGTGAACATTATATATGAATAATCAATTTTTTCAATAGTGATTTTTTTGTATTCAGACTATCCATCGATGAAACAATATAAATCATTTATGAATAACACCTCAGTAATTTAATCGATCAATGGTTGTCGTACGTGGTAGTTTTCGGTCTCATTATTGATATTTACATAGTTGACACAAACCCACTCTCAACCTATTCATCAGTAGAGAATGAGAGAATGAAACTTATGGATCCTTTGGGAAATTTCCTTGGAAACTAGTTTTCCTTAACTATGCATATTATTTTCTACAGATTGGGTTTGAATTAGCAGACATAACTGGACAATAAATGTTTTCAAGTTCACTAATTTTTATATTAGGGCATTGTGTTCTCTATTCGACCAGAAACACTAGGCCCCACCAGTCCTCTCTTGGGACTATTTCTAGTATTATATTTAACACACAAAACAAAAAATAGTATTTAACATGTTTTGTGGGGATATATCGGTTTTACCTTCCATCATGTCCATTCATCCATGCATCCCTTGTTCTAGAAATGACATATCTGCAAAGGGGAGTTGGTTCAAATTGAAGCCTCTGCTGTTGGGGAACAAGATAAACATAGATGGTTCATGATGCAGGAGTTTGATATGAATGGGTTGTGATATCATGGATCATAAAGGATCTGTTGTGGTAGGTTTCTCAGCTTATTTGGAAACATTGGCTCTCTTTATAACAACATTATTCTTTATTACCAACTAAAAACATGATTTATTACATAAACATGCAGATAAGATAACTTTGATGATCGAGAGGATTAATGTACTATGATATTATGAACATTAAATAATTACATAAATCCTATAATTCTACATTTTTACTAAAAAATATTTTACCTGAACATAACACTCATTCGTACTTAGCATTACATCATATAACCTGAGAAAATATTTAAGAAAAGCATGAGTTGTAATGCATAGTAAGGGAGTAATCAAATAATAAAATGACGAATACAATACATATTAGTAAATAGTAATATAAATGTATCACAATATAAAAATAAATATTAAGGCATGATATAAAATTATTATCATAATACGGAAATTTTTCAACAACATACAACACGATATTATCATGAGCCAAGGCTCATTGCACATGGATTATTATGAATAAACCATCATTACACTTGAATTATCATGATTGAACCCTCATTTCACATGGATTAGCGTTATTAAAACATCATTGAACATTTATTGACAAGAGTAAACCATTATTTCACTTGGTGTATAATGATACTAAACATTAGCCAGTGCATTTGAGCTCTATCAGGGCACATTATTTAGACACATTTCAATTCATGCATATTTTTTCCACATGGATCATATGACATTGAATCATTCAACAAAACATGTTATTACATGATTAAGTAATGTGGAATATATATGTGTATGTACCATCCAATATGTATATTGGAATAATGGTGAATTTCATTGATAGTGAAATTTGTATGGTATTCAATAAAAAATGATTTTGGATTAATAAATCAAGTGGTTATTTCAGCCCAATAACGACATGAAATAATAATTAATAAAAATTGTAGATGATAGATAAAGGGATATCTAATCACAATTAAATGAAATATAATTTATGGGAGTCATACATATTCTTGTCCTAGTACAATAAATTAGCATATAGAAGATGTAACATAACAAATAAACTTGAAGAAAGAGGAGAAGGGGAACGACTCTAATGAAATTTCATAATGGTAACGAGAGTAAATTGCAAGTATTAATGAGAGATAAAGAGGTATCACATCATTAAAACATATGTAGGGTAATATGGGGGTGGTGATAAATCATACCCCTAAATTATTATTTTAAAATACAAGGGTCTAACAACATAAAAAAACATGGACATAAATTAGGAAAGAAGAAATCAATTACATGATTCTGTGACTTCAAGAGCTTAAGGTGGGGCATCATGAGATCTTATAGAGCCTTGGGAGGTTTTTGGAGAGAAATGGGAAATGTAGGTACGATATTCATGGTTTTAAATTGAAGGGAAGTTGGAGCTTGGGTGGGTTTATATAGGAAATGAGTGGGGATTTCTTCAATATTTCACAAACATAGGTTTTGGAATCTATATAATTATATTCTAAAAAGCACAAAACATCCAATTGTTTTTTCAAATTATTTTTCTCCAAATTAATGTGAAAATTATTAATTATAATTCCACTGTCCTAACTCATTAAAATATTAGGCTTTTTTATGTGGAGGTGAGTGACACTCTCTAGGAAATCATTTTAAAATGCTCAAATATTTTTATAAATTTTAGAGGGACAACTAAGGCAAAATAAAATAATTCAAAAAAAATTAAAATAACATTATTTAAAATTAAAACATATATTTTCCAAATTTAAAATTTATTTTATTTTATTAAATCACTATTGGGTTATTATGATGATAGAAACACAATATATATTTATACAGTATTTAATTTTTACACAAAAATTCAATTGTCCCATAAAAATATGACAAATTCACTGTTGGATAATTTCGACATCTTGAATCTAAAAATAATATTCTGTTTGTCTATATAATTTTCTGAATATGTGATTTTCAATTTTAATATACACACTAATTTTTTTTAAAAATTCATGGGTGTTGACAAAAACATTTTTCAAACATTAATGAAAATTAAAACTATAGTCATTAAAATTATACGATAATTTATTTTTAATAAAATTTAACTTAGTAATAATATTTTGTTAAAATTAAATTTAAAAATAAGAACAATTAATTCATTTAAAATATTCGTTATTTTGTATTTATTATTGTCTAAAAATACAATCTGTGCATTAAATCCCATTTACAGAGTAACAATAATAAAATAAAGGTATAATATTTATTATATACAACAAATAATGATATTAATCATAATTATTGGGTCTCATTACATAACCCTTTATTAACCAAAACTATTTCTTATGAGTGTGGTGTGCGATGGTGGGGCTTTCATATGGTCATTCGGTGAACATGGTTTGGGCCGTGATCTCGATGATCTTGAACATCTCTTATAAATGGTTTCACTCATGATTAAGTTGTTGTATCCTGACATGAACTTGGCCTAGGGAAGAGAAAAAATATATTATCTCCCTCAAATGATCAGATAAATGGACTCCAAATGGAATGATCCTACTCGTCGTGGTCATCACTTCCTTTGTCAATGCTAAATGGATTTTTTTAAAACCTTATATAAATACTAGTAATGTGATTACTATTCAATTGATATATTACCAATGGAAATAATTCTTAATGGTTATTTAGACCCAATAAACAAAGTACATAAGTTTCCTAAATCTATAAGATATTTAATTAAATGAAGAAGTAGAATTTTATTCTTGAATGTTTTGGTTGTAAAAACCTCCCCCACACATAAGAAATTTCACCCTGGAAAATTAATTTTTCTACATTATGATTGGTGAGGGTAAATATATTTAATCACTTCCTCTAATTCCCAAAATACATCTTCAAACATGTGGTTTTTACACAACACTTTGATGAAGGGAATTTTGTTATTTTATATAAATTTTTCTGTACGATCTAATATATTCTGTAAATTCTCTTCATATGAGATATAAATATCTAATGGTACCACCACTATATTGAATACATGCGATGTTTCAGGTATGTACTTTCAAAGTAGAGATACATTGAATGAATCATGTATTTAATATACGTTCGGTGGGAGTGCTTGTCGAGAGGCCCCTCTGCAATGCAATTATGGATCTAAAAAGGGAAGATGTACTTAGACTATATTTTTCCTTTTTCCCAAATCTCATAACTATGTTCCACTGTGATATGTGGAGGAATACCATGTCTTTAATAAAAAATACTTAGTATCATCAATGATAATTAGCATAGCACATTTTATGACTCTCATAAGCTTCATTGTGCAGCTGGATGATCTTTACGTTCTCCATAATTTCATCAACCATTTCTAGACCTAGGAGTATTCTTTACCCAACATCATCCAAACATGCCAGTGTTTTACACCTCTTCCCATAATGGGATTCATAAGGATCAATTTGGATGATTGAGTGGAAACTATTATTTTAGGATAACTAAACAAGAGGAAGATGTTGATCCCATCCTCCATTGATGTCCATTGAGCATGCAATCAAAATTTCCTCAAGTGTTTGGATTTTCAGATCATATTGGACATTAGATTGAGGATGATAAGGAATATTGAAGTACAAATCATTTTTTATATTGGGTTGGAGGCTCTTCAAGATCATAAAGGTGAATATTGGATCTCGATCAGATATAATAGATAATGATACTCCATGCACCCTTACCACTTGTCCGATACATATCATTTCTAGTTGATCCAATGGTTAATCCTCATAAATTTCAATGGGGTGTGCAGTCATTATAAAAAGGTTCACAACAACCTAGAGAACATTTTTCCTTTGGATGTCTTATAATTTTAGGGACAACTTCCATGGAGATTTTCTACCATTTCCATATTGGTATGGTTGATGGTTGCATCATCCTCTTAGTGTTATGCCTCGTACCCTTCACTTTATGATATACTAGATACATTTATGGATAATCAATGATCTTTTTCTTCATTTTAACGCACAATTAATGCAGTCCGGGATCTCAGAACCTCTTTGAGTTTCCTAGGGGAATTGATAATTTCAATCAATGTGTATCATACAAATGTTCATTAATTATCTCCGGATTTTATGGAAGACAAAGAAATGAACTAAATATCAAAATTTCTTCTACATTGACATAGAAATCCAATGATTTCCCTTTTCTAATAGTTTTCACATTATTTTAAATTCCCAAATCATCCTTTTGAGCATTCATTGTACTTTCAAAAATAGAAGGTTGATCAATCATATGTGAAAATATTGATGATGTTCCCTTAATTTTGATTTCTATGTCCATATTCATCAAATCTAATTAGATTTAATCCTCCATAATTATCATAAATGATAGAATTGATGGATCCATTCTACTTAGAGAATCTTCCACCTTGTTCACTTTCCATTGGTGGTAATTGTAACACCCCGAGATTTTATGAAAAATATTTTTTTAATTATATTGATTTCCTGTGTTGTACGCTACAACAAATGAGTCTTGCACAACACACATCCCTAACTTGGCTTCAATACACACAATCACAACCTTCCTCAATAGCGTGTGTTGTACGCAATATCGAGTTTCCATAAACAACGATATGCTTTTAAAATATTATTAAAACTAGCCGTTATGAATAGTAGTAACCACCTTTTGAATTTCTTAAAATTTCATCATTCAAAATGGACTTCATTTTTGTATTCAGAATATCGAAATTAACCTAAGTTAAAATTTTGGCATTTTTCAGAAAACATTCAATTTTTGATGAATAGTTAAAACACTAGGTTACTATTTAAAAACCAAATTTTTATTTAAATAATTATTTAATTTATTTAAAATTATATTAGGTAAAAAATGATACATAATACCTATACAAGTTCAATATAATTCATTGTACTCATTTTTTAATAATTTTATATATATAAAAATTTTATTGAACTTTTGACCGTCTTTTACCCACCTCCTATGAGAATTTGAAAATTTACATAAAACTTAATTTTACCGCTTTTGTGAATGGAATTTCAAAAAACCGAGAGACATGGTTGATGTTAGTAAGTAAAATGTGGTTCAATGAGATAAAAATAATTTTTGGTGAATAGTAACTTTTTACTTTTATTTACCACGGTTAAAAGTAAATATGGTAATTAATTTTAAAAATGATATTATCATTACACTAAAACATGTCCTAATTCTATTGGATAAGTGTAATTCGACCAAAAACAACCTTAGTAATAAAATATGACCATTTAGCCACACTTGGATTAGATTAGGACATTTATTATAAATTTATTTAAAGAGGGGTTAAAATATTTAAAAAAAATGTTTAATAAGTAAATCATTTTTAATATAGGGTTATACATAAGAAAAATTCGACTATAAATATTCATTTCAACGCTAAAACGATTTCCTACATAATTATATTTTATTTGTAATTTTTAGACTTTAAATAATTTAATTTATTTATGACACAATGATGATGCATAAATTATGTTATTAATGAAATATTGACATAATTTATGCTATAAATATCCAAATAAATGTAAATTGAGACTTTTCATGAATTCCAATAATTTTATATATTAATATGACATGTTAGAATTGATTTATTTATCTTTGTTCGAACTAATAATTCTTATATGATTTTCACAAAAAACAATTGTCAAATAGTGTCAAAATTCACAAAAAATAATTTTTAAAACAAATATTATATTTTTAATTGTTATTATATTCCTAAAAATCATAGGTTAGTCCACATGACGTAGATAAGGTTATATATATTAATAATAAACAACTTGGAGTTCTTTTGGCTTGTTATAGTCTGTTTATTAACCTTATAGTGTAAGAACACAAAAAGACACAGTAAAAGTATAATTATCGAACTTAAAGTTAAATCTAAATGATAAGGTTAAAATAAGAACCTAAACATGTCTTAATTCTATTGGATTAGATTATTTTGACCCATACCCACCTTAGATTCTACATAACTAAATTTGAATCTATTAAAAACCAAATATGACTTTATAATAAAATAATATTTTTAGTTATTTCAAAGGTGCCCCTCTCCCCCCTTATAAAAGGGCACCTCCTCCCTCTCTTCCTCACACCACATTGAGCCTTAATGATGGGCCAACCCCTGACAATTTCCCTTCTAAACATCCATAGGAACATCCTAGAGGTTATAATATTCTTCAAAGACCAGTATTAGTTCCCTAAGAGGAGGTTTCAAAAAGGCTCTTCAAAGAAGAGGTAATACCCGTTACCGATTCATTCAACTTTATTTATTCTTCCACATATTCTTATTTAGTTGTTTCATTATGAAGTAAAAACATCAGTATCACTCATAAAATGATATGATATTATAATTATGAAACAACCCTGCTTCACCATCTATCCATCCTACAGAAAATGAAATCACCACATGTGTGTACGTACAGAATATCATCTCCACGCCGTGGTGTAATCTGTTTTTCCACCACCACCTTACATGAATGTGTATAATGGTGTAAATAAATTATTATTGTAAAGTGATATTTATTCCCAAATAGTATACATACACTCCAATACAATTCCACAATCATGGGAGTGATATCATCGCTCGTGCGTACGTACGGACTAACGCCTCCATGAACGCAACGAGATTCATTTTCCATGATTAACCATTCAAGAATGATTATAAAGTATATATAATGAATAACAATGAAATATATGACATAATAATGCTACTTTATATATATATATATATATGTCATATACTCAATTCCATTAAATTCAATAAGGAAACGAAATGAGCGTTCATGCGTACGTATGGCCTACCGTCTCCATGAACATTGTATTTCATTAAATTTTTCGATCTATAATATATATGTATATAATGAATATATATTATATATAAATCATGTTTTACATTATAAAATTATTTAATTCAGTATATAAGTAATAATATCAAGAACGACGAGTCGAAACACATACGATAAATGAAACGATTTTACCCAAAACGCTCTTTAACATGGAATTTACAAAAGAACGGGTTATATAAAGTCTTAAGTGAACCATATATGATATCATAACAATTAATATGATTCTGTAATATGTCAATGACATTATTAAATCATTATACAAAAGTTTTGTATACATACGAAGAATATCAGACATAAGGTAGCAGATACTTTTGCAAATCTCATTTTTATCTGAGATTGCTTATTCTTATCTATTTACTGGGGTAATTGTTATCATCATTGTCCATGTTTTATAAAAGTGTTTTCATGTATGTTTAAAGTCCATTTCTACCCATTTTAACTTTTACCCAATGGTATGGAATGAATATTTCTTTTGTTTACCCTACGAGGAACTTTTTTGACTTTTCAGACAAAAGTACGAGAAAAATGTTTTTTTAACATATATGGAACGAATAGATTTATAATATTTTATAACAGATTATTTTCATGAAGAATAATCCAAAAGTTTTCATGACTATTTTAAACAAAATACTTTTCATTTAAAATTGCATGGAATTTTGTGAAACAAAAATGATTTTGAAGAATAAAGGATATTTTCCTCAAGAGTTCATTTCAAGTGTTTTATCAAAACCAATTTCCTTCTAAGATGAAATTACGTCATATGTGTATGATTCATTTATAATGTCTCTATTATTTACATGGTTTCACGTTTCTTATGATGATATATCAATTTTTTGTATGGATTATGTGATGATGGGATGATTGTTATGAAACCCATTTTATTATTTGGGTGATGATGAATGTTTTAAGTTTATTTTTTGGCACAAGTAAGAATGATTTCATTATGATATGGGTGGGACCTATATCTCCCTCTAATGCATTGGTTAATGATTTATATCTCATGAGATAGACATTTCTAGAATGGTACATTAATCTGGTTCAGTGTTACATGACTGAAACGAGGTGTGTACTCGATTCAGAAAGGGACTTTGTCCACTAAGATGGTCTTGGCAGCAATGCCTTGGCTACTATGGAATTCATGACATGTTCTGAATGGTTGCCAAAATTACATTTTTTATTCCCATTTTATCGTGGTTGATGTTCTATTATGATATTATGACTTACGTACTTCCATGATTTATGTCTTTGCTCAGGATTTTGATGTTTAAATTTCATGTTCATGTTTTTGCGTCCAAATGTTTATGGATTGTTTTATGTTATCTATGTTTTCGCTTACTGAGAATTTGAGCTCACACTTTTTATGTTTTATTTTCCCCATGAAGTAATGAATGGTTTTAAGTAAGGAAACAAAAAGGGGAAGATCGTTATGGGAGTTATTGAAGATCTTTCACCACGATTAGAAGATTTTATTCTGAGTTTCCAAAGATAGTAAACTATTACGGTCCTTGTGTGTCTGTTTTGTTATTTATTAAGTATTCCACAAAATTAAAGTATTTTCCATGTACTTCATGCTTTGGGTCTCTAAAATTGGTATCAAAGGAAAGGTTTAGTCAACCATTGGAAACTAGGATGCGAAAACGTTAGTGAGATCCCTTGAGATATTTCTAAGGTATGTCTAGGGATGTCCCTAAGGATAAGTATACGTATAGGATATATTCCTAGAACTACGGTAAGGATCATAGAATTTAACCTAAGAAGTTAGATATTGATGGTACGCCCCATTATTGTGTTGTTTTCCCTAGCATGATTTTTGCCTCTCACATTATTATTTTGGGGTTTCGATGATGGCTGGATCCCGAAGGAACCGTGTTGATCAATGTAATGGACAATGCAAAGATTTTCCTCCTGAAAAAACAAATGTTATGGGAGATGGAGTGAAAAATATTATTGTTATACTTATAAAAGCAATGAATCATTCTGGACTTCCAAATGAGCAGATAAAGTAACAATATTCTGTTGAGTCCTTCAAGAGGGAACACCCACCTTTTTTCAGTGGGTCTTCTGATCCAGTTGTTGCTGAACAATGGATCAGTACCATTGAAAAGATATTTTCAGTTCTTTAATGTTCTGAATATGATAAAGTCATCTTAGTAGTGTATCGTTTGAAAGGTGATGATGATCAATGGTGGAATCTTATTAATAATACGAGCCAAAGGAATGAAACTGAGTCCATGTAATGGGACGAGTTCAAGAAATTATTTTTCAATAAGTACTTCCATCGTATTCTTCGAACAAATATGGAGAAGGCGTTTCTTGAACTAAAGCAAAAGGATGTTGAATCTGTTGGTATATACGAAGCGAATTTTACAAGGCTTTCAAGGTATGCATCTGGCTTTATCATCCAACCTGAAAGTAAAATTGATCGATTCTTCAGTGGCTTAAAACCAAATATTAGAATGGAATTTTTAATAAGAGACTTCAGTAGCTATGAAGAAATTGTGTGTTGTTCTATCAAGGTAGAAATGGAAGTTGGTGTTACATATCCATCTCATGGTTTTGACAAGGAATGAAAGATGGAGTTCAAGGGGAAATCTTAGAATAATGGTGAAAAGAAGATGAATGTTTCATTATGCTCAATGTGTTGAAAGAAACATGGTGGAGATTGTATTAAAGGGACTAGAAAATGTTTTATGTGTGGAAAAGAAGCTAATGGAGCATCTGAGTGTCGAAGTAATGGAAAAAGGGTTGCTAATGGTGTGAATAAAGAAAAGGCTGCAGAGAATGCACCAACAACACTTCAATGCTTCGAGTGCACTGAAATGGGGAATTATGCTAATCAATGCCCTAATCCAAGGTTTAATGATGATCGACATGAGAAATCACTTAAGGCAATGGACAAAGGGACGTCACATGCAATCACTATTGGCAATGTTGAATATGAAAATGATGTGGTGGAATGATTAAGTGTTTATGTAGTGGGATTCCAAAATAATGTTGTATATAGTATCGTGGAATATTGGAATATTTTTTTATTGGTCAATTGTGGTTTTCAATAATTTCATGGTACCAGCAACCATGGAAAGTGATTGAGAAATTTTGGAAGCAGATGATATGCGCATAATGAAGGGATAAGAAGATAATGAGATGTTTGATTATATTCATGAGCTCATGATTGATATAAGGACTAAGTGATATCATGGTTTGAGTATAAATAATTTTGAGGATTTTGGTATGTGGAAAGTGTTAACTTTTAATTGCATTCGTGTTTTCACTATGGTTCAATGGGTATTCATTCTTCAAAAGAATACATGATTAAGGTATTCACATGTTTGTAATTTGACCAACAAGATATATCTTATGATATATGGGGGATAAATGATGGAATTTATGTGATTGTTATGTGATATTTCAAGTAATCATTTTCATTATACTATGAGCTTGGACTGAAAAATTTAGATAAGCCTAAATATTGGAAAGAATTATGTTGGACATAAGGTAGTACTGTTTAAGGATAGAAATTTTTTCGATATTATTGATTGGATGTTATAGTAATATAGTTCTAGAAAAAGGACAACCTGTAGGACGAGCGAGAACCCATCGCGTCGGACAAGGCTGTTGGAAACGAACCCACAACCGAAGTGCGACTGGCCTTTATCGCCTACCACTGGCCTACAGGAAGTCCCTGGTTAGTAGAAACTAGTTTTATTTTATTATGCAGTATGATATATGAATTATAAGTTCATTTTTAGAATCGTATACGATTAAGCTCACCATAGATGGACTTAGGTATATTTGATACCTTTTACTACCTTTTGTTTGAAACAGATAGAATGACATATCATTCTATCACATGATCTTTTAACACTTCACGAATAACAAATTCAACTTCATTTCTTTAAGAGATAAAGTGGAAATTTTTCAAAGCAAGAACAATAGTGAGATTGTACCAAAATAATGTAAGTATTTATTCTAATTCAAATTCTTCAACATTAGGAAAATGATCTTGAAAACCAAAAATGTTGTCCTAGTTCCCTTATATCCGATGAATCAGATGGTAACTTAGATCATAAAAAATCGATTGCTTTGTGATTTTTGGCTTTTTTCATAGCTATGTTCTCTACCACTCTCCTTCAGAACATGATTATTAGGTTTCTCTTCCATATCCATATTTTCACCTATGTTCTCCTATGTGGAATCCCAGTGAATAGTTAATTTGGGTAACTGTTATGTTTCATACTTTAGTTTTTAATGATTGGTTTTGGTATTCCTTTTTACGATGTGGGTTTATATTAAAGAAACTTTCGAGTATTAAACCACTTAAAACCCCGACAAATTTCGAGGGCGAAATTCATTTTAAGGGGGGTAGAATGTAACACCCTGAGATTTTATGAAAAATATTCCTTTTAATTTTATCGATGTCTTGTGTTCTACACTACAACAAAGGAGTCTTGCACAACATGAAACCCTAACTTGGCTACATTACACACAATCACGACCTTCCTCGATAGCGTGTGTTGTACGCAATACCGAGTTTCACTAAACAATGATATTCTATTAAAATATTATTAAAACTAGCCATTATGAATAGTAATAACAACATTTTGAAATTTTGAAAATTAAATCTTTCAAAATGGACATCATTTTTGGATTCCGAATATCGAAATTAGCCTGTGGTGAAATTTTGGTATTTTTCTGAAAACATTCAATATTTGATGAATATTGAAAACACTGGGTTACAATTTAAAAACAGAATTTTTGTTTAAAAAAATATTTATTTTATTTAAATTTATTTTAGGCAAAAATTGATACATAATACCTATATAAGTTCAATGTAATTCATTGGAGTAATTTTTTAATAAATTTAAATATATTAAAATTTTATTGAACTTTTGACTGTCTTTTACCCACCTCCAAGGAGAATTTGAAAATTTACATAAAACTTAATTTTACCACTTTTGAGAATGGAATTTCAAACATCTGAGAGTAACTGTTTATTTCAGTAAGTAAAATGTGGTTCAATGAGATGAAAATAATTTTTGCTAAATAGTAGCTTTTAACTTTTATTTACCACGGTTAAAAGTAAATAGTGTAATTAAGGGTACAAATGATATTATAATTACCCTAACACATGTCATATTTCTACTGGATAAGTGTAATTCGACCAAAAACAACCATAGGAATAAAATATGACCATTTAGTCCCACTTGGATTAGATTAGGACATTTATTATTAATTTATTTAAAGAAGGGTTAAAATAGTAAAAATCAATGTTTAATAAGTAAATCATTTTTAATATAGGGTTATTAATAAGATAAATTAGACTATAAAAATTCAATATAAATATAAATATATTTCCTACATAATGATATTTTATTTGTAATTTTTAGAATTTAAATAAATTAATTTATTAATGGCACAATGATGATGCAGTAATTATCTTATTAATGAAATATTGTCATAATTGATGTTATAAATACCCAAAGAAATGTAATTTGAGACTTTTTATGAATTCCAATAATTTTATATGTTAATATGATATGTTAGTTTGGATTTAATTAACTTTTTTCGAACTAATCATTCTGTTATGATTTTCACAAAAATCAATTACCAAATAGTGTTAAAATTTACATGAAATAGTTTTTAAAACAAATATTATATTATTAATTGTTATTATATTCATAAAAATATAAGGATCGGCCAAATGACTTAGATAAGGTTATATATATTAATAATAAACAACTTGGAGTTCGTTTGGCTTGTTATAGTAATTTTATTAACCTTATAGTGTAAAAACACAAAAAGACACGGTAAAAGTAAAATTATCTAACTTAAAGTTAAATCCAAATGATAAGGTTAAAATAAGAATCTAAACATTTCTAAATTATATTTGATTAGATTATTTCAACCCATCCCCACCTTAGCTTTGAAATGACTCAATTTGAAGCTATTAAAAATCGAATATGACTTTATTACAAATTAATATTTTTAGTTATTCCAAAGGTGCCCCTCTCCTCCCTTATAAAAGGGCACCTCATCCCTCTCTTCCTCACACCACTTTGAGCCTTAAATCTCGGCCAATCCCTGAAATGTTTTCTTCTCCACATCCCTAGAAACATCATAGTGGCTCTGGTCTTCTTCAAAGACCAATATTAGTGCCCTTAGAGGAGGTTTCAAAAAGGCGCTTCAAAGAATAGGTAATGCCCGTTATCGATTCTTTCAACTTTCTTTATTCATCCACTTCTTCTTCTTTAGTTGTTTAATTATGATGTAATAACAACAGTATAAATAATATAATGATATTTTATTATAATTATGAAAAAACCCTATTTCACCATCTATCCATCCTACGGAAAAAGATATCACCACGCGTGCGTACGTACGGAATACCATCTCCACGCCATGATGTAATATGTTTTTCCACCACCACCTTACATGGATGGGTTTAATGGTGTAAATAAATGATTATTGTATAGTGATATTTATTCTGAAATATTATACATACAGTACAATACAATTCCACAATCATGGGAATGATATCATCACTCGTGCGTACGTACGAACTACCGTCTCAACGAACGCGATAAGATTCATTTTTCATGATTAACCATTCAAGAATGATTATAAAGTATAGATAATGAATAATAGTTAAATATATGACATAATAATGCTACTATATTTATGTATATATATATGTCATATACTCATTTCCATTCAATTCAATAAGGATACAAAAACAGCGTTAATGCGTACGTCCGGCCTACCGTCTCCATGAACGGTGTATTTAATTCCTTTTATCTATCTATAATACATATGTATATAATGAATATATATTATATATAAATAATTTTTTACATTCTGGAATTATTTATATCAGGATATAAGTAATAATATCAAGAACGACGAGTCGAAACACATACGATAAATGAAACGATTTTACCCAAAACCCTCTTTAACATGGAATTTACAAAAGAACGGGTAATATAATGTCATAAGTGAAACATATATGATATCATAACAATGAAAATGATTATGTAATAAGTAAATTACATTATTTAAATCATTATACAGGAGGTTCAGATACATACGAAGCATATCAAACATAAGGTAATGGATAATTTTGCAAATCTCATTTTTATCCAAGATTGCTTATTCTTAAGTATTTACTGGGGTAATTGTTATCATCCATGTCCATGTTTTATAAATGTTTTTTCATGTATGTTTAACGTCCTTTTCTACCCATTTTTTCTTTTACCCCATGGTATGGAAGGAATCTTTCTTTTGTTTACCCTACGAGGTACGTTTTTCTCTTTTTCGACAAAAGTCCGAGAAGAATGATTCTTTTAAAATTATACGGCACAAATAGATTTTTACGGTTTTATAAAGCCTTATTTTCATGAAGCTTCATCCAAAAGATTTAATGACTATTTTCAACAAAATAATTTTCATTTATAATTGCATGGAATTTTTTGAAATGGAAATGATTTTGAAGAATAATGAATATTTTCCTCAAGTATTCATTTCAAGTGTTTTATCAAAACCATTTCTATCTAAGATGACATTACTTCATATGTGAATGTTTCATTTATAATGTCTCTATGATTTACATTGTTTCATGTTTTTTATGATGAAATATCCATTTTTTATATGGATTATGTGATGATGGTATGATGTTTATGAAACCCATTTTATTCATTGGGTTATGACGAATGTTTTAAGTTCTTTTTGTGGCACAAGTAATAATGATTTCATTATTAGATGGGTGGGACCTATATCACTCTCCAATTCATTGGGTAAAGATTTATATCTCATGAGATAGACATGGCTGGAATGGTAAGTTAATACGGTTCAAGGTTTTGGGATTGAAACGAGGAGTGAACTTGATTCAGAAAGGGACTTTGTCTACTAAGAAGGCCTTGGCAGCAATGCCTTGGCTACTATGGAAATCATGACATGTGCTGAATGGTTTCCACAATTACATGTTTTATTCCAATTTTATCATGGTTGGTATTCTATTATGATATATGCCTTACGTACTTCCACGACTTATTTCTTTGCTCAGGATTTTGATGTTTAAATTTCATGTTAATGTTTTTGCTTCCAAATGTTTATGGATTGTTTTATGTTATCTATGTTTTCCCTTAATCAGCATTTGAGCTCACCATTTTTATGTTTTATTTTCCCTAGGAAGTAAAGAATGGTTTTAGGTAAGGAAACAAAAAGGGGAAGACCATTATGAGAGATATTGAAAATCTTTCACCATGATTAGAAGATTTTATTCCGAGTTTCCAAAGACACTAAACTATTACGGTCCTTGTGTGTATGTTTTTGTTATGTATTAAGTATTCCAAAAAAGTAATGTATTTTCCATGTACGTCATTCTTCAGGTCTCTTCAGTAATGGATTGAGTATTCATAGATATTAATCAGCTCTAACTATATTAATTGGCCCATGTTCAACTCCTTATGTGTTAATATATACTTGATGCTTTTGTGACCCGTATATATTTAAATCTTCTCACCAAATAGTTAATGTCCACAAATATTCAATGTTAGTATTACTATATCCAACTCAAGATCATGTTTTGGATAGTTTTTCTCCTAATAATTCAATTTCTTGGAATCGTAGGAAACAATTATGTCATTTATCATCAGCACACATCCCAAGACCATCTTTGATGCATCACTGAATACCACAAAAAGTTATCCACTTATGGATAGTGTTTGCACAGGCACGGTGATATGCTTATTTTTCAAATCCATGAAGAAATCTTATCATTAATCACTATTATGAAACTTGGCTCCCTTCCGAGTTACCTTGGAAAAGAGGATTTTAAAATCATTATACTGTTCTCACAAAATAGTTATAATATCCAGCTAAGACGAGGATGTAACGGATATCTGTCATTGATGACAGCATTCTCCATCCCTCAATTTCATTTTTTGTAGAGGGATTCATAGGTATACCATTTCATGTAATTATATAACCCATGAATGATATTTCATTCAACAAGAACCGTCAGTTTCTATAATTTTCATATATATTCTCATTTCCCAATGACTATAGCACACTGTGTAGATACACTTCAGGCCATCCTTGGTTTTTGAGTATATTAGAATATCGTCTATTAAGACTACACAATATTTGTCTAGATAATCTCTAAAGACACTATTCATCATGTCCATAAAGAATACAAGAGAATTAGTTAGGCTAAAAGTCATTACTATGAATTCATAGTTCACATACCTCGTATTAAATGTATTATTGGGTATATTGTCCTTCTTCTCCCTTACCTAGTAATATCCCAACCAAATATCCACCTTAGATATGTATTGTGCTCTACATAGATGAACAAACAAGTCATTAGTTCATGTCAAAGGATTAATGTTCATTACCATTATTTGGTGATATCACGATAAGTAATGATACAGAATGTTGACCCATTATTATTTTTGATGAAGTGGACTGGCTCACCCCACAGTAAAGCAATTGGGCCAATACATACTTCATCCAGATTCTTCTATAGTTGTGTCTTATGTTACTCAACCTCAATAACATCCATTCCATATAGAGTAATAGATATTGGAAACTCCTATTATATAATATTAATCTAGAAATAAACATCTCTTTTTAGTGGTGGACCAGGAAATTAATTGGGAAACATATAAGATAATTCCCACACAATAGGAATTTCCTCAAGGGAACTTGAATCCTTAGACTCAATTATATGAACAAGATACTTGTTATCATAGGGATTTAATATTCACAATTTAGATGACGATAATAAAAATGAATCATCACCCTCCTTTAATTTGTACATAATTGGGGGTCGATTCACCATATGTATAAAGATTTCTCTATCTTGGAATCCAATGTTGGATCAATATAAGAAATGATAATCCATGAAATTAATTGCATCAAATTTCACCATAGGGATTATAATGATGTTCTCTGGGAAGTTAAATCCATAAAATTATAAAAGTGGATGATTTTTCTTCATGGGAGGCAATAATTACCCCATTTTTCATTCTCACTAACATATATATTTCAATGATTTATGGTGGTGCTGAGATTGTTCTACTGAACTATAGGGACGTAAAAGAATGCATAGAACCAGAATCAAAAAGTACATTCCATATTATTGATTGAATAACTACTGAACATGTCATCACTTCATTGTTCGGGTTCACTTTGAAGGTAGTGATTGAAAAATCACACCCTTGATGCCTTGGAGGTAGTTGGTGTCCTTTGAAAACCATTGTAAAAGGGAAATTATTTTAATAGTTCCATAGATAGTTGCAGTTGAAATAACAAACAATGATTTAAGGGTTTAACAGATCATCCCTCTCCTCTATCGTAGGAGCGAGTTTTTCTTACAATCAATTAATGGACAGGTTCCCTTCTCTTCCACACCTAATGCATTTCAACGTCCCCTTTATGAAATTTCGAGGTTGTTTCATTCTGCACCATTGTCATGTGGGGTGCTAGAATTTCATAGCACCATTGTATATATACATTGTACTACCTGAAATTAAATTCCACATTCCTCTTCTTATGTTCATGATACCCTTGAGATTCACCGATCTCAATTTCATCCTTGTGGGTACATTAGGAAATTTCATCATAGAAATTGATGTCACAGATCTCTATGGATTTCCATAGGATAGGTTTGTTCCCACCAAAGAAGTGTTAAACATTGTATTCAAGGGTAATGACAATGTCATAGGTGTATCGTGCAAAGCCTTGTTAATTTTTTATTATATGGTCATATGGATTTGTCATTTTTTTCCATGTGGGAAATGAAATAAATTTTCAACTTATTTTGGAGGGTCCATGTAAAATATTTATGGAAAAATATATTTCAGAAATCATTCCATTCTAAAGCCTCAATATCTTCCTCAAGCTTTATTTTTTATCAATCTCCACCATTGAGAAGATTTAACCTCTATACGATAATCATCTTGGAGAAATTTCTCTTATTCTGAACATTAGAGGATGGAGACGAACATATTAATAGAGTTGATCCATTATTTCATGATTGAGGGATCATATTATCTTTTAAATGATAAAGGCCCCTATTTGATGATGTTCTCAATTGTGGCTTGTTCTTTCTTGGGGGGGGGGGTGAACATTCAACTTGACCCACGTTTTTCATCAAAACATTAGATAACCAAGAGAGTATTGTGAAAAAAGATTTTGATTCCTACCGATATTGGATAAGGGATAAAATTAGAATAGACATCACATTTATCATCGAATCAGTTTTTATCCATATTCCTCCTAGTATCAGTTATTAAATGGAATAAAAATAAATTTAGGGGTAACACATAATCTAGAATCCAAAAAAGGGATAACTTATAAAATAATTTTATATTCATTGATTGTGAATTTAGAGGCATCAATATATGTTATCCATTATCTACTTCCAAACATATATCCATAGGGTCATTTTGTTTCTTAATAATGGATAATACTAAGCTTATGAATTTACCAAAGAATATCCCATGGAAGTGTCAAAACATGTGTATATAAAGTCAATTATTCGTGTATCATTTCCTATTCGATTCTGGCTTAAAGAGTTGTTTTTTGATTTTACACCTAGATACATCTGTTCCAGAGCCACCTCTACTTGTTCAAATCCAGTAAGGTATGTATTTTGATGACAAACAACTTACTATGTACACATCCAAAATATTAAGGATGTTTCACTTATACATGTTCATATCGATACATCATTTAATAGGGTTTTCTAATCCTAATCCCAAATATAACAAAACCTCGCTCTGATAAAAACTATAACAACCAACTTCTTTATTACACACATAAACACGATTTTTTACGTAAACATGAACATAATACAACTATGAGGATCAAGAGGTCTGGTGTATTGGAAAATTTGGAACATTAAATAACCACATAAAACATACTATATTACATCTTTAATGAAAATATTCATTTACATGACAACAACATTCCTTTGTACTAAGCATGTCATGAGATAACATGAGGATATACATAAGAAAATGATGTGCTATAAGGCCCAGTAAGAGAGTAATGATGTTATAACATGAAGAATAAAGTACATGTTAGAAAATTGGTATATCAATGTCGAAACATATAATCTCAAACACAAATGAATGATATATCATGATTATGATAACATAGAAATGTTGAAACAATATATAACATGATATTAGCATGATCCATTGCTCATTGCACATTGATTATCATGATTAAACCTTCATTGCACATGAATTAGCATTAGTAAACACTCATTGCACATGGTGTATCTTTATAAAACCTTATTTTCACATGGATTAGCATGATTTATCCCTCATTTCACTTTTCATATAATGATACCAAACATTACCCAATATATTGGAGCACTACGAGGGTACATCCTTTATAAACACTTCATTTCCTGCATAAGTGTGTCACATGAATCATATATCATGGAATTATTAAACATAATAAGTTATTACATGATTATGGAATATATAATATATAAATATAAGTACCATTAAATATATATATGTTCATATAGGTTAATACCCTTGATATAGAAATGCATATGGTATGCAGTACACAATGAATTTATCTTGGAAAATCGCATTGCAATTTCGGCAGCAGAACATTGTGACATAAAAAATAAAAAAATTGTTTGATGATAGAGAAAAGGATATCTCATAAATTTTAAATGAAATGGAAAATACAGGGGTCATATAGATATATGTCCCAACACATGGAATTTGGAAATATAAGGTGGAACATAATTAAGAAACATGAAAATGAGGAGAAATGGAATAACTCTTATGAAATTTCGGCATGATAATGTGTGTACATGGGAGGTACTAATGAGCGTGGAAGATTTATATAATAATTCCAACATAAGTAGGGAATTATGGGGTAGTTTCTAAATCATATACCAGAATTTAAATTGAAACTATAAGGGTATAACCACATAAATAATCATGGACAAAATTGAGGAATGATGAAATAACTTACTTCATTATGTGACTTCAAGATAGTTAGGAGGTGATTAATGAGAGATTGTGGCAACTAGGGAGGTTTTTAAAATGTGGAGAGAAAATTAGGGACGTACTATAGGGATTTTCAGTGAAGAGAAGTAGGATCAAGGGTGGTTTTATATAGGAAACAAGAGGGGAATCATTTTATATTTCACAAAAATTCGTTTTGGAATATATATATATATAAAAATAATCAAAACCACAAACCATACCATCGTATTTGCACCTATTTTTTGAAAAATGGGAGTCGAAACCATTATTTTAAAAGTTCAATGACCGAAATAGTTAAAATAACAGGCTTTCTTAGGTGGAGGTGAGTCACACTCTCAAGTAAATCATTTTAAAATGTCAAAATATTTTATAAATTACGGGGGGTCCCCTAATGCATCATAAAATAAATCAGATAAATATAAAATCACATTATTTTAGATTCAAAATATATATTTGATGAAAATAACTTTTATAGTATTTTATTGCAATACCATTGGGTCATTATGATGTCATAAAAAAATGTATATATTTTTGTGGTATTTAATTTATAACAAAAAATTGATTTTCTCAAAAAATTATTAAAAATTCATCACTAAATAAATTTGAAAACTTGATTGTAGAAATAATATTCATTTAATCTAAATAATTTTCTAAATATAAAAATTTTAACTTTTAAAATACTAGCCGACATTTATTGAAAACTCGTGTGTTTTGACAAAAACACCTTTCAAACTATTATGAAAATTACAATTGTATTCAAAAAATTATGTGATCATTTATATTAAATAAAAAGAAATTTAGTAATTATGTTTCATTAAAATATTCTTTAATTAAAAATTCTATTAATGCAGGAAAATATATTTCTTAATTGAATTTAAATATTTTGTAAAAGAACGTGTTGGGATTTAAAAACCATATAAAATGTAACAATAATAAAAAGAATGTATAGTCTTTATTGCATAAAAAATAATTCACATAATCATAATTATGGAGTCTTATTACATAATCCTTTTTTACACCAGTATAAGCAGTATGGTTATGGGTTCTGATGGGGGGTCATTCTTGGGGTCGTTCGGTGAACATGGTTTGAGTGGTGATCTCGATGATCTTGAACTTCTCCCATAAATGGTTTCTCTTATCCTAATGTTTTGGTATCTCATCTTGGGATTGGTCTATGAAAATGCTGCGAAATGCTATCTCAATCGAATGATCCAATAAATAGTCTTTAAAAGGAACTATCCTATTGGTCAAGGCAATCACTTATTTTGTCTGTGTCATAAGGATTTGATAAATCCGTATATATATACTAGTCATGTGATATAATTTACATGGATTTATTATCAACATTAATGATATGTAATGGTTCTTTAAACTTAATTAATTAATAATTCTGTTTTCAATATCATTAATTCATTTAATTAAATACATGAAATAGAATTTTATTCATGTATGATTGGGTCGTTATACACTTTAATTGGAGGCCCACATTATTTTCACGAGGTTAACCCTTTTCTATTAGAGAATTATTCCAATAAGGGAGTAAGAAATGTATTCATTGAAAATTTATAGAACTCTCTTAGTTCATGGTCACATACCATGTCCTATTGAGTACTCCATTCGATGGTAAAAGAGTATTATAAATAATTAGGATTCTGCCCATCATACATGGCGTTAGGGTAAATTTTTTTCAAACTTCCTTGATTTTAAAGTGTATTTGGATGATAGGATTCATTATTTTCAAGTCTTGGTTCCTTTCCCCCTATGGGTTGTCATTTCTTTATGTTGACGCTCTAGGATTGCACTATTTTAGGGGCCCTTGACTATCAAAGTATATGACTTTTAGCATTTTTACTTTAAAACAATAAAAATCCTATTGTTTGTTCTAGATTTACAATCAATCGTCCATTAATTTGTAAAAACATGTGGCAGGATCACCAACCCAGTATCTAATGTGGAAAAAATTATCTTTGTTCCAATAAGATTATGAACTATCTTTTTGGAAAAATCAATCATAGAACGGTCGAGTTGGCTCTATGATTGAAATTTTATTTTTTCTCCATTATCCACCAGAATATTAGGAGAAGTTATTTTGTTTTTGATACCAATAACAACTTTTATACTATAATAAAATTATATTTTATTCCTAATAATTAATTATATTTTTTTCTATTATTTATCTTAAATTAATACGATTCTTATGATGTAAAAAAATTCATTTAGTTATCTATAATCAGAATTTATGTTCATCCATTATAGAATATAACTATACTATTTATGGATTAATAGACGAGTGTGTCAGGTAATGGTAGAAATATATCATCAGAAAATAAAAGTATTGTACCTCCTAATATTCTCTAACATATTTTTAATTAGGAGAAAAGTTTTCCCTCTCAACACCAAAATCCATAATCTCACCTTTTTATCATTAGGAAATAACACTTCACATTTTAGTGAATCATCACTTTTTTATCTTCATTGAAAATGTCAAACCCTAGCTATTCTTCATAGACAGAATGTATTTTTCTTCCTTGGATAACATCAATACATTATTTACCAGTGGTGATAAATGGACACTCTAAAATTTGGGGGACATTTCCATCTTCTTCAATGACTATGTGTATACTGTTTGAAGGGAAAACGAATTTTTAAATAATGAAAAAGACAACTTATACATGTCAATAAAATAAACTAAATGATACATTCAAACAGTAATGTGATAATATTTTATGTTAATAATATTTAAGCTACAATTTTGTGACGATATTCATTATAATGTGATTTGTACATTTTATAATATTGGATAATTATGTTCTAAAATTAAATGTCCATATAGTGCATGGAATTGAAGAGATAAATGATCTCTTGTTTTTTTCGTATCTTCTAGAGAAAATTTATGTATATTTCTGAATTCAACGGAATAGCTCATAAGTATTACATTTATCATTTTATGGATATATAATCATTTATAAATAAAAATAAGTAGACATTTGGAATATTTTAACCGAAATGAGGATCTTGATGTTTAGTTTTTTAAACGTGTCCAATTTTTTCTAAACCATCTATTTTTAATAGTATCAAGATATCCAAAAATTATTGAGTAGGTATATATTTTGTTGGTTCCAATTATTTTCCTTATGGGGAAGGGTTCAATTTTAATTGATCATTCTCACATGGTATTTTATAAAAATCATTACCATATTTTCGTGTGCTCTCATAATTTTCCATATTGATTACATTAACACATGAATTATGTTCATTTTTATTATATCTGTCCCTAATAAAATATTATTTAACTATTATATATTTTTCACTTCTAATAACTATATCATTTTGTTCCTCACTTGGACGTGTCTTAATATAATCAGTTACTCTTCCCAGTATTCAATTTGACAGATTCAAGAATATTTCACAAATATAATCATTTATATTTCAATGATAATCTATATTATTTTTCATTTCAGTTACTTTTATTTTCATACATTGGTTCATTTTTTAAAATAATTTGTTAAAATTTTTATTTATGTTGTATTTATTAGGTGGGCCATCCTGTGAATGTATCAGCAGATCTAGTTAATAGAATTATTTTTAACAACAATGTTTAAACATATAATACCATGTGGGAAAAGTTTATTTGGGGAATTTTGTTTCGGTGAAGTATACATTTTCTATAGAGGGTACCATATGGTCCTTGGTTATGTGGTAGGGAATTCTGATTCCGTTTATTATAATAAAATTGATTCGCATTTTTTTCTATTGAATGAGTCTTTCTATGTAAAATAGTTATCATTATTATCATTATTTATTATTATGAAATTTCTGTGGTTATTTATTTTTATTAAAATAATTTCAATCTTGATTTTTTTATTCCTATAAACATTCCTATAATTTTTTATATTGAGTGGGAATCCACACAAATCACTGGAATTGAATTTATGATTATCATTAGTGGAAATGTTTTTGTGTAATGAATTTGTAAATTTTGTTGAATTTTAATTTGGGGTCTAACATGTGAATAATGGATTTTTATTCTTAGATTTATTAAATCACACATGTATGAGGTTTTCAATCATTCTACCAAAGACTGGTATTGTGTGATGTTATAACACAAAATGTTCTACCCTATTTTGGTGTGTTGAGTATATCTCATCCTTTAGTATATTCTTTATTCATATTGGAAACTTCTTGTTTTATAACATAGTAATATGTTTAAAGATGAAACCGAAAATTATTTCTATGATTTCTTCATGTTGTATTAAATTCTCTATAGTGGTCCCAAGAATCCCATTCTACATCACCATCAACTTGAGAAAAATTTGTAAAAATATTTTGAATCATCTATGAACATATATGTGGTAAATAAGTTTCTATGAATATATTTTCTATATTTCCCCATAGTGTAACAGACCTATGGTCATGAATCATTAAAAATTAAAATTATATATTACACAAAGAAAAGAGAATCACCTTATGTAAATTATAATTGGTAGAGACACCGTGATCTTAGAAGGTTCTTCAAAACATTGATGAAATAAAATTTATTTTCATATGGATGATCACTTATAAATCCATCAAATTTACCAATGTACTGGATCATTTGATTTACTCATGGTTTGATCTCATGTGTTTTTGGTTTAATTGGAGGAAATATTAATCGGGTTTCGGAACCACTAATAGATAAAAAATCATATCCCACAGTGGAGTACTCTTGTAGTAATAGTCACGCTCCAAACAATTAAGGGTTCACATATTTAACATACTATAGATTTATGTGAGGAATTATTTTGAACTTCCTCCACGGTTGTATGATAGTGTGTATAATGGTACCATTAAATTTAATTTCTAGTATAATGTTTTTATGGAGTTTTCATGTTCAATGAATGAGATAAAGGAGCCTAACTAATTCAAAAACCATGAAAAATAGATGAAAAATATTATACATTTTAAATAATTAAATAATGGATTTTTTGGGAAGGGAGAGCGAGACTATACATGGACCATGATAAAGGTCACAATGTTGAAGGGTAGTCCTTGTTAATGGGATAAAAAAATCATCCCATGTAGTGTCGGTGATTATGAATGGGCTTTATAGGATTATACATTTATATATCCCAACTAAAACTACTATAAAGATATATAGGATAACTTATGACTAGGGAAAACCCAAATTTGAGGTAATGACATGGAATTATAAGTTTTAGATTGTAACCATGAATTGGATTCATTGCATGAATCTAAATGATTGATATTTATATTGAACAAATTAGAGATAATATTTTATGATGAAAGAAGAGTATCAATTAATCTTTCGAATCCTAAACAATGGATATCCCTAAATATGATATGATAAGGAAGATTGGATTAGTCTCTATAACTCTCCAAAAATCGCCAGTTTAGTTTTGTTCTATAATTGGGTATCTTCAATGATTTGAATACAACTGGTTTTTTAGATGTGGTTCACAATCCAGATGTATTATGTTAATCTAAAAATAATGAAAATAAATCAAACTATTGTTCATAGTAGAGTCTATTATAACTTTTTGGGTTTACATCCATTAAAATATAATGGATTTGATTATGTTATAGAATGGAATAATGCATCTTAATTAACATAATTCCATAGTTAAAAAATCAAACACTTTTGATCTAGTGATTCATTAAGAAATTATACCTCTACTCTCAATCCCAGATTGTAGGATGGATTAATTCACAAAGAAACAAAAGTATTAGTTGATTGAAATATAAAATTAGTTTATTGAATCATCATAATATGGAAATAATTGGTCATTGTAATTCAAATTGTTATTCGTACACAGACAATGAATAAATGGATGAAAAAAAGAAATACTTAGAAATAAGTATGAATAAATAGATGAATGAATACATAATTTGAAAAATTAAATGTATAATGGAAAAGTCCATAAAAAATTAAAAATTATAGAAAACCAATTCTAAAGGAATGTAAATTATGAACCCATTAAAAATTTGTGAACCAAGATTATTAATAGGATTGATCAACTAAAATATTTATTGACCTTAACGATACATGCCTTTTTTACATTATCCCACATAAAACATTTTTTTCTCTTGTCTTAAAATCAAACCATGAATTTTAATTCAAAATATTAATATTTTTTATATATCATTAAATAAATGGGTTCTTCTTTGAGTGGTGTTCTTTATACATTCATTAAATGATTTTCATTCACATAAAAAATTTTCTTCTTCTAGAGTATTAACATACTGTAAATATATTATATGATGGTGGATTCATGGGAGTCCATAATTAAGTATATATAGTTAAATTAAAACAATATGTCATTCCCGTATTGATGTTTTACTTCCTAAGGAATTCATTGAATATATCTATTTCACAAAACATGATCAGGCTTGATAGGTTCATTACACTAAGAAAAAACATAATGAATTGTGTATAATGGTTTTAAATCCTATAATATGCAACAATTTACTAAATCACAAAATATTTGAAATGTGATTCATATTCATTGAAAAAAATATAAAACAAATTTAATAAAGTATGAAAAACATACATAAATATAAATAATTGAGGTTTAATTATATATATAAATTATTCAAATAAACTTCCCTACACTAGAAACATTTATTGTCCTCGAATTGTTTTGGTTAATAACGATTCCAAGGGGTATAATTTTTAATAATCAATAAACATTATAATAATGTGAATTGTATAATGTGTTATTAGAAAGATTAATTCCACCAAAAGCAACCCAATATATAAATACATTATTCCACAAAATCCGGCTCTATTAAATTCTTAATTACATTAATTTAAATATTTCATCTATTCATAAGAAAAATCATCGTTTTTTTAGATAATCACACCATGAATGTTCCCTTATCACTCTAGATAAAATAATACTAGAGTTGTGACAATTTCTATAATGCAACTTCAAAAACATAGTCTGGAAATGATACTATGTATCTACTAAAAAAATAACACAATTAATCATGAGACCTTTTCAAAAAGTTTCAAATGACAATGCTTATGGGATGATGGTATATTAAAACAATAAAGCTATATATTACATTTAACTATAAATCATTATTCAGGTTAATGATTGATAGTTTATTGAAAAACCTCCACTAAATTTTGTGTCTCTACCCACTGAATAGCTCACAACGTCCTTATGATTGTTCTAGTATTGCATGAAGAACATACAATATTTTTTAATTTACATATTATTTTAAAAATTAATATCTAAGAAGGATCATACATCCACCACCTAAAATCGGATGATCTATATTGAGATTTACCATTAAATTAATGAGGATTTTTTTCCCTAATATAGAACCCATATTCTTGAAATAATATATTATTGAATGTACATCAGATGTAACCAAGAGATTATCCTGTATGTCTAGTGAAAAGGACTATGAATTTCTCCTCATTATTAATAATCATTTCTTCTTGATGGAATGACTCTTCCCAAATAATTATTCATGATAAAATCATGAAATAATTACAATGATTATGGTATAAAAGAATAAGATGGGATTAAAACATAGATCTTTCCTAAAAAAGTCATCAAGTGATTTTATTGTTTTAAGATGGAGTAATGTACATTTTGTTGAGTGAAAATATAGCTCAATCAATAAAATGTCATTGAAATTTGAAAATTGAATTTTTTCAATCAAACAATTCATATGATTTGAAATCATGTTGTGATATTTTTATATTTCCCTTTAATATATGAACAAATATACAAAAAAAATTGGGAATCTATGTCTATATTATTAATGATAATTTAAATTCATACAAAATAGGGTAATCACAAAGGGAATAATGAATATGAAAATTTAATAAAAATATGATTCCCAAATTCAGAATTAAATTACTCAACTTGTAATCAAGCTAAAATTATATGGTAGAATAAGTTATGCTTTTATAATTTTTTTTCTAAGAAATATTTTTTATTTAATCTAGTAAAATGATATTTTATATGGAATCAGTAATCAATATAAAATATATCCAAGACTATTGTGAACAGTAAATAATCTTGGAATATATATATAATATAGATCAATATTATTCCACATACATATGTAATTGAATGTTTTCCCCAATTTTTAAGGTTTAGATTTTAAGATAAATAAATGACAACATAAAAAGTGATTTAATTGAATGGATGGATATTGTTTAGAGAATTGATATCTCTAATGTTTAAATGTCATTCCATCTGGGGAAATTATTGAGGTTTATATGAAACTAAAATACATGAAATTTTTTATAAATATAATATCCATGCGCAAGAAATATTATCAGTCTACAGATATAAGAATAATATTAAATATAAAGGGGTCGATATATGTAGAAAACCTGAATGTATATTTTCTATAATAATCATTAAGGGAGTAGAATAAATATTAAAAAATAAAAACCCACTAAGAATGAAAGAAATAAAATGTTAAAAATTGATAAATAAACTCAAATAAACATAAACGTCTACAATATCGATTTACATTGATAAATCCCTAAAACGAACAACATAATCTAGATTGTTGTAAGGATATAAAATAGAAAAATTCATTTAATGATATATCCTCAGCCACTTGTATGAATATGAGAAATTGTACATAAAAACTAATGATTACAAGGTTTTATTGACCACCATAGAAGTGGATTGACAATACCTCTCATTTGGTAACTATATCATCTTTGATGTTCGTGGATGGATATACTTGGTAGTTCTATCTAATGCATACACATGAAGGAATTCCTTAGGGGACAGTCCATATTTCATCCTAAATGGTACATCATAATTGATAGAATTGGTGTATGATCTAAAAATATAATACTAAATTTAAATTATATATGGATAGATAAATATAAACATGGTCAAAAATTTGTGTATCACATACAATGGGTAATGAAAATAAAAAAAACTAGGGCAGATATTGCAATGAATAAAAAACCCAACTATTATGATGAAAATATGGAGGGGAACTATGAAGAAACTATGTTGAGTGATATTAATCTCTGTGATGAAAATTTGAGCCCCCCTCTAGATAAATAGATTTTTACATATACCCATATATTATAATGTTAGTTATGGTGCAATGAGAAGGGGGTTCAATTAGAGATGTATGTTCAGTGGTCCTGGAAGCATTGTCGAGAACCACAAGTCATACAAGATCATATGCGGTATGGGTTGATGTTTTGAACCAAATAGAATTTTTTTGTATGTCATCATTATTAATAAATGAAACATCAAGTGGACCTGCTAAGCTACGACCCACTAATTTTCTAGACAATTAATCAAAATATAATTTCGTTGTAGTATTTCCCTTAATCTATTGAGGGATCAAGACCAACAAAACTATCAAATCCATGGTTTGTGTGTCGCACATGGATCCAGAGTAGAGATTTTCTATACAAGAAGATGGTTTATTAAAATCGGTGGTAAATGGTGGAGGTGGGGTAGTAGGGGATAACATAGGAGGCCAAGCAACTGAGATGTTAAAATTATGGAATATCAACCCCAAATACTATATAATACACTGGATAATTCTATTTTGGAAAATGACCAAAACGCATATAGCTGATGGAATATATTACAAAGTCCCGGACTGGGCGTGGTTGGATTAGTCAGTTGTCTTTGCGGTAGTGGCATGGGGTGTACTAGTCCTATAAATAGAAGTAGGATGAGTATCATGTGACATATGATGTAATAATGAGTGGGAACCTCATTATTAGACTTGTTGTACTAATCATTCCATTCATGATTCATCTGTATCTATTGCAAGAGATATTCCACTTGGAGATATAGATGATTTACTGACTAAATCAGTCAAAATGATGATATGGGGGGAATTATTTGAATATTCCTTGTGATTTTTTATGTTAAAAATAAAACTATCTGAATTTAAATATTCATGGAATATCCTCACACGGGCCTCATAGTAATGGTGGAACTATAATTACATCTTGAAAGTAGGTCATCCCATGGATGAATCAATAATAAGTGTCCCTATCTAGTACAAGGACACATTAGATTACCTATATACTAGCCAGGCATAGGGGAATATATGAGTGTTGAATTCATAGGGAGGAAACTCTACACTAGGTTCATTTAAAAATGAATGGATTGTGGAACCTTCCTATGTCATGTGACATTTCATCCCAAATTTTATAAATTTTTTTCTTGTTACAAACCAATCATATTTCATCATAGGTTGCGGTGGTGCAAAAATAACCATTATACATTTCCATTCCAAACCCAAATTACTCAATCCTGATCCCCCAATCCACTCTATTTATTCTGTAGGGGACATGGATTATTCCCTATTCACATGAGGGTATAAATTCGATTATTATTTCTTAGAATATTTCCTAACACACATAGATTATGTGTAAAAGGTGAATCTATAACATAAACTCTATAAACTCTATATATATGAGAATCTTCTAAAGCATGGCATGGTTTAGTGTAATTTTGGCCCTCATAGTCTTATTTGATAGATGTTCAAAAAAACCATGTTCTAGTGTTCTTTAAAAAATACAATGATTGATTGATATATTCTTGGTATCACCCTTTAAATATTGGAGATAAAATTATGGTTAAAATGATGATATTAGAGAGATGGAACCAACTGCATAGGTATTAAAGGGCGGATATACTGGTTGTGATGTTTCATAAAATGGCCTCAAGGACATGGGGGTTTCATCATGTTCAGATTCTCATTTGTAAAGATGATGGTTTCCACCCTTTGTGTGGACCATAGTGTTAAATAATGAAAATAATGGATTTGGTCGATAGGTGGAGGGACGTTGAAGGTGGATGAAAGAGATAATATTAGTGTTGTGAATGACAATGGGTAAGATGAGGGGAATTGATAGGGAGGAGTAAGTGCTGCCAACCTGGTGTTCAATGATTATGTATGATATTCATGGAATTCAACTCATGAAATATAAATTCATGTCATGGATAATTTGTCTCCATTGCTTCTTAAATACAAAAGGACTCATGATTCGAATGATATTCTTTTCCTGAATTAGGTTAATGAGAGGAAAAACTATAGGGTACCTCAACCTTCAATTCAATAAATATCACTTAATAATCATGATAACCTTAAAAAAATTATCTAAAAAAATAGACCTACGTTTCCCTCAAATTCAATCATTCATATTAGGTCAATATCTAGAAAACCACCAAAATATTGTGAAATAGAAATATTGGACACACATATCATGAAATATGCATTAAATTTTATTAATTATTTTCTATTAAAATTAAAGGGTGATACATTTCCATGATTAATTTTTATATATCCAAACTAGAATAATTTTACAATTTCAAATGAACCCAACCATTGATATTTTTATAAAGGGAATAAATTGAATCTGGAATTGAGAAAAAGAACATTTCTCATACGTTAAATAATTTTCTTATTATCATTCATTAATTACAATTTTTAATTTTCTCTTTATAAATATTTTCATTAACATATGTGTGCCAAAAAATTTCTTCGAACACATACAAGTTTAAATATATATATTTCAAAAAATTTTATTCTTATTTTATTATTATTTTGGTTTACCAATTTCTTAAATGTTATAATTCTACTTTAAAATGACATAGTATTCCATATAGATGATTTAAATTTATTTTTTTACTTTTATAATATGATTGATTTGGAAAATGTGAATCATCATGTATAATATCTAGTCCTTCCAAATTTTATTAATTTTATTTAAGAGTATCTATTTGATCTCTCATTTAAATATTACACTTCCCTACTAATTTCTGGGTAGAAAAGAGTTACAATAGTATTTCAAATCACTTATTTTTCAAGGTACACATTGATTGAAGTAATATTAAAAAAACATTCAATAACTATGGAGTTAGAAGGGAAATGATAATTGGGGAAATGTTTCCCTTTAGAAATCGCCTTAAAATTTTGGAAGTATCAATGGTGGTAATTTATTATTCTACCGATTTTTATTTATAATCCACATTAACGATTATATATAGATATTGAATGCAATTTGGAACTGGTCCCACAAAATAAAATCTATGAATTTAAAATATTCCTACTACCAGTACATGTTTTTGGGGGTTTTCATTATTTTTTCCAATGGTGCATATTACCCGACACATATAAAATATTAAAACAACGCATATTATATGACAATTTAGTGTGGGATAAATTAATCCACTAAGAATTTTATAGCATATGTTACACTCAAACACATTTTTTCTGACATTCAATGTCACAGGATTGAATTACAACACAGATAGAATTTCATATTATTGAATGTTTCATCGCATTTATCAATAATCAAAATTATTTGATATCATTGGATAATTATTGTAAACACGTGAGGAATAAAATGTGATATTCATAGTCAATTGATAAGAGATATGTAGATAGATGGATCATATGGGAATATCGTTTTCAATATCAAAAATTAATGTTCTTTTTTGAACATCCGTTTTAAAGAGTGTATCATCAGGTAAGTATTATTTACTTTTTAGATCATGTAAATCATCCGTATTTGTTATATAAAATCTATATATATTGTCAAAGATATAATTTTTATTCCCTTTTTTCATTTATAAATATGTAAAATTGTTATACTAGTAGGATACACCATAAAATCCTTAGTTTGGAATACATTTTATATTGATTCTAAATGTTATATTTGTATGTAAACCGCAACACTATTGGGAAGTAGATATGAAATCAATTTTAGAATCATGAAGACTTAATCAATATGAATTGTATATGTGGTTTTATAGTTATTTTCAGAATCATTTAAATTATGAATGGATTTATAAATGGGAAGAATTATGGTTTTCCAATCCACAATCCTAATGTATATCGCACAACAAAGTCATTACCATCAAAAATTTGTTTAAAGAAATTGTCCCAATCTAGATATATAATTTTAGGATTATCTGTATGATTATTTCATTGAGAATTAATGTATTATTAAAATTATCAATTTAATTAAAATGGTTTATCTTTATAAATTTTGATCTTAATTGGGTATTATGTTTGATTAATGATCTTATTAAATTGATAGTAGAACCTTGTATGTATAAAAAACTAGATATGCCTTTCACTATTAAGATATTTGGTATGTATTTGATAGTATTTAATTTATTTGTATATAATTCATTCCATTATGAGAAATTATTTCCTTTGTGTTATTCCTCCATTTTCCATAAAATTACATTTCACCAAAATTCTTCAATAAAATCTTAACATAAAAATGTTCTAACAAAATATCTAAATTTCTAAAATAATCCTTAATATATTTCTAATATATAGAAAAACATTCCATCATGTTTTCTCAAATAATATCCTATGTATCATAATTATATGTCTCATATAATTTGTTAAATTTTCCTATTTAGTACTCATTCCAAATGAAATTCTTTATTAATAGATGGTTCCATATGGACAGGTGAATGCTACCTTTGAATAATCAAATAGTTTTAAAATGATTTGATTGTATCAAAAATATATTTCTACAAAATAATATAATTCATTCTAAACTAATATATCAATCCATGTATCCATTAATAGATGAAGTATGTAGCCTTTATATTTCACTATATTTATAATTTTTTAGTAAGAAAAATACCACCATATATTAATGCTTTGAGTTTACATTAATTAATTTTCATGAAATTTTAATAACATTAAATTTTCCATTAGTTAGTAATATTATAGAGGGAACTCTCTATCACTACCTAATATGTGTAAAATGTTCTAATTATAATTATATTTATTAATTTTTTTTATGACCACTTCATTATTATTAATTTTGAGTCACCGTTGATGATGGTGTTTTTGTTTTTTCTACCTCCAGTATTATTTTGTGAGTATATATCTTAAGGATGATAAAACTAAAATATGTCACACCCAATGAGATATTATTTTTCCTCATTAGAAATTTTTTATTATTATTATTTTTTTGATTCATTTAATATCACATAATCCCTATAAATATATCTTTGGTCTATAAATTTTCTTTAGAGTGATCGACAAATACATTAACTCTATAGTATGTAGTTTATTAGGTGATTGTGTGATATCTAGGTTGGAATATCCAATTTTATCTTAATTTAATTTTTCATATTTGTATACACTCGCATTTTCTTAATCATGAGAATAAGTACACATATCATGTTCATAAGAAATAACATCCCATCCAATATCTGTGAGAAAAATAAAATAATATTTTATTAACTCTTTACTCTTTTTGACTCTTGGAACACATAAATCACTACATGTTTCTCACTAACTCATATGATCATTCTATCATGGATCAAATTAATTAATTCTATAGTAATTGTGATAATGTGTCTCCATGGGATAATTTGGATATATCTTTATTCATGATGGACAATTATTTGAAATTTGACAAATGAATTGTATTTTATGACCATGACAATGTGGTCATTGATATATCTCTAAGGATAAAAGATAGATCAGTATTATATATGAATTGAAAATCTTGTTTATTTCAATCATCCAATCCTCAATTATTTTAAGTCACTTTTTGGAATGAGTTTAAAATTTACTCTAATATGAAATACAGATTTTCAAAATTTTCATGTCACTATGGTGAAGGGGATCAAGAGGAAACCATGATCTATTATTATGTGTTGGAGAATCTAATTCACAACTACCAAGAAATCATAAATCACGGAATTAAATCAAAAGTTTTTTATTTTTATATTATTACAGAGAATCTCATTTAAAAATTTACATATGTGAGCATCTCGGAAATTTCTTCTTCAAATGATTTATTGATGTCATCATGTTTATACGTCTCTAGAAAATATATGAATCACCTATATAATCCCTTATATCACCCACTCTGGGAAACGATGATGGGGTTCTTATAGTGGTGGTTCATAATATGTGTCATTAATGATTGGTTTATATTTTACATGATATTTTTCTCATGGATCTGTATCAAGATTTTGTTCATTACTGGAATTTCATGTTCTCTCATTATTTTAATTTTATATGGCATCCAAATATGATTCGGGTCCTTTTATCCTATATCCTTAAATATTAAATGATAGTTTAATGATAAACCCTTTTCCACATCTATAATATCTCTGATTACCTTTCATTAATGGAAATTTATTGGTGTTCTTAGGATGCTTACCTAATAAATGATTTTAGTGTGTCATTTTGTTTTACTAAATTTTTTATCAGGATTTTTCGAGTGTATCCCTTTGACATTCCATTTCATTTAATTACGCAGTCTTAAGTTGGTCTTCTTTTTAAAAAAAAATGTTGAAATAATATTTTATATGTTGTAATATTAATGGGGGGATTCTTATGGCAGTGTTAGTAGAGCCTATTTTTTTAATACTTATTATGGATGAGAATTAAACTATTATGTACTAGGGGAAGTGGTTTTTGTTGATTGGGACATCTTGGTTTATGAGATTATATTTGTGGGGGGTACTTAGGTGGTACAAAATAATATTGAGTGGATTAACAACTCTTCTATTAATAATTATTGTTTTTTTTCATTATTATTGTTGTCCGAGTCTTTTTGGGTAAACCATTTTCTAGTATTATTTTTTTCAAGGAGGAGGAAAATGTTGGGTTGGTGATTTTAATTAAAAAAACATCAATCTTGATTATACTTTTTCTCTATCCTTTCATCAAATACATTATATAGGATTCATCCTCTATTCATAATACTATATTATAATTCCATAACTATTCTAGGTAGTGGTGTTTATATTTGAGGAAAATAAAAAAAATCTCTCTTTTTCTTATGGAATTCATAATTTGATGAAATGAATATTTGTTGCTATATATAGTGAATATAAATTAGAGGATAACAATATGTGATGTAAAAAAAACTATAATTTATTGATGATTCCTCATGTAGTTCTTTACCAAATTCTGGTTTCATGAGAATAACTCGTCTATCATTGAAAGTTGCAACCACTATAGGAGTGGCTGTTTGTAAGCCTTGGTAATTGGGTTGAAGTTGAAACCCATCATCGATTCAATGGTGTTGGTAGTTTTGGATCAATTATTTAATGATATCTCATCCTACCTAGACAAATCACCATGCACTTGATCATATTTATAAAAAATATTTCACATCATATAAGATAATATAGCTAGAAAATACTTATATAAAAAATTTCATTCTAGGTCATCTCATGTGGTTATGGAATCAGGAGCATTATACTTCTTTAAATAGGTTGCTCTACCACACATGGGAAATGGAAGTACCCAACATTCATTGAAATAAAAAAGAGACTACATTGTTCTGTAATGTCTAACACATTTTTTATAAATTGATATATATTCATGAATGTCCCCACTATGATGTACCCTATATTTACCAATGTTCTGTAACATGTTAATAAGATATGGGATGACCTCGAATATGTGACGCTGAATTGTATGATTATGGATGCTAGTTTTGGTACCACTAGGGATGAAAATTAATATACTATATGGTGTTCTTTTATTGCAGGTATATATCTCCCTATTATTCAAGTGACGCATGTAGTGTGGTTTTACTATTAAATGGTGTAAGATTGTGATACATATCCTTGGTTTTATTATGAAAAGTAGAAATATTTCATCCCATTAATTGTTTAAAAGATTGTTATTCACTTGATTAAAGAATCTTTGAAACCCCCAATATATAATGGATCATGAACTAACCATTATACATGGTTGATTCACCTTATAAATGTTAAAATAATATAATAATGAGATAGGGGGATCTTAAATTTGTCATATCTAATGTTAGTTTCAATGGTCACTATGTTGAATGCTATACCTCACAAAAGATGCAATAATTTGATTGTCCCATGAAACATTGTCGATTGCATTTGGATGTGATCATATAAAAAATATATACAACTCATCTATATGTACAATGATAAATCATATAATAGTGGATGTTCAGGGTTGAATATAATGTGTGGAGATGACACATAATATTGATGTTGGATTTTTATCCATGAAATGGATCCAAAAAATGTCATATGGGGGAAGGATTTATAGTAAAAAAATTAGTAAATATCAGTTGATTAAATAAATATTCAAGATCATTTAAGGTAGATTTTATCAATAATATACAGAAGTATCATAAGGTAAATTTAAATTTATTAGACTGCATAGTTTTCTAAGAATCGGTATTTTGGATTTTGCACACAAAATTGGTGCTACCCAAATTGGATACTACTGTGTTCCCTAGATGTGGTTTGTAGTTATGATATATTAGGTGAAACTAAAATCGAGGAAAAAAATTCATCTATTTTCCATGTATTATTCGAAATTGGTTCGGATCCATCCCATACAATCTCTAGGTATGAATTATGCAAGTTAATATAATATTGTTTTTAAATAACCTAATTCATTTTTAAAAAATATATTTATTTTAGAGATTATATTTTTAATTTCCACAACTAACCTAGATCACAAACCATGGGGAGAATAGTCATGAATTAAAAAAGTAGAATTAGTCTTGTAAAACATCTACATAATTAAATATATCATCATAAGAGACAAATCATTTAAAAATGGAATTTAAATACGCCCCCGTACAAGGAAAAATAATGAAAAAATCACAATATTAATTGTATAGATTGGAAATGGGTAATTATTACAAGTAGATAAATGATAACATACATTAAAATGAGATTGGATGTAAGGTAAAAAACATAAAAATGAGATAACATATATAAAAATTATATTTAAATGAATAAATTTATAAATAAATAAGATCCTAAAACATTAATATGTCAGATCTTCTCACAATGTGATTGCGTTTAATGAAGTGACTTTTTATTGAAATATCCTCTCATGAAACATTCATGTCACGAGTCAGCATTTTATTTAAGAAATGTAAATTACATATCATCAAAAGTTTTGTATCTCAATTAATTCATGGAATATTCATAGTGTTCCAATATCAATATATTCATGATGATAGTTTCATTAAAATCCATAATTATATTATTCAAAATGAATTTTGGTTTCTAATTATCCCTCATTATTAGATATTTATGGAACACTGGGTAAAAATAGAGATAAAATACACATTTCATGAGTGAATTTCACATCTTCAGATTTATCTCACCATATAAATAGTGGGTTTTAATATTTTCATAGCTCGAGATCTTGTTTGAAAAGATCAATACATTATGAAAACATGTCATACATCTGGATCAAGATATGAGAAAATACCAATCTAAATCAATTTAGAACATCACACTTTATCAGGTGTAGGTATCATATTCTTGATAATAACATTAAAAAGTTACAAAAATATTGTGAAAAATAAGTATTATTCATAATGAATTGAACTAAAAGTGTATATATAAATTTTGTATATCACAAGTATTGGATAATTTTTTATTTACTCACTTATAATGATCAAACCCTACCCCAAACACCAACAGTATAACATATCCCAAAACTATCATCGGACGTACTAAAAAAGGTAATATGTTAACCTATATTGGATTATCTTTTAGAAATTATTATCATTGTTGATTTGAAACATAAATGAATATTTTTACTTTTTATATTTTTTTTCTATTTCATATATGAAAATATTTTCTACCAATGATTCATAATACTAGAAAATGAAATAGATGAAATTATTTAATATGATTAAATTCAGATCAAATGAGGATAATGTTTCAAGTAAAATGTAGAAACCTAGTACTATATTGAGGTATAGATTCCATGTTTTCCATCATTTCGTAGTTTAATTGATTTAATATAGTCTAATGTGAATTCTTGAGGAGGTAATATAGGGATTGAGGGTGTCTAGAGTTGGTATGGAGATCATAATCCATGTTTTGTGTGAAAATACAATGTCGTATGGTCAGTGAAAACCATGGGGGTATAGCCACACGATCATGCATGATGGTATGAATTTTTAGAAAAATATTAATGCAGGCATATCTCATAGTTAATCATGGTCAGTAAATATTTTGGGGTAACTATACAAGTGCCCCTTGGACTAGAGTAAACCATGGAAATTATCCACACTGATTGAATAATCGTGCTAGTATACTATATGACCCCTGTTGAGCTATAAATTTTATTATCATTAATTAAAATATAATATAATATAAATCTAATGTATATTTTTTTCTCAAAAATAGTATTCCTCGCCCTATCCTTGATAATCGCTCCTCTCAATGATTATATTATTTTAGGAACCATCTCCTTCATAGCCTATATTTGAAGGTTGTATATCCTATATGATCCGTAATGGAAAGATATAATTTCAATTTTAGTTTTTTCTCGATCCTTCTAGTCGTCAGTTATACTTTTCGGATTCAGGATGGTATTCTCTAATTTATTTTTCTTCATACATTTTTCATATTTCTATCAAAATAGTTTGCATAAGGAGTCGATACTATATGAGAAATCTATAACGGACATTTGGTATGTGGTCTCATACCATACACATAGTGTCTCGATGTTTATATATGTCGTGGTTCTACAATAACAATATCCATGGGTCACCAAAATTGAATTTATATCATATAATTAATATGTTGTCCCTATTATGTTAATGAGGTATAATTATAATTATTAAAGATTGTATACTTTAAATAAGAACTTCCACATATGTTTGTTCTCTTGAAATGGACCTTTATGGATTTTGGCCTTAGATGACTAAGAAGAATTTCTATTACTGATTGAAAGTGGGGATTTTTTTTTAAATTAGTATATAAATAAAATTTATTAATTTATATAAGAATATTACTGTTAATTGAATGAATTAAAGTTATCATATGGATTACTTTCCCCTTGACCCATGCATTCCATTGCTTGTTTAAATCTTTATTGCTTTGTATATCATTGTCCATGTGAGAAATGTATAGGTTATGTTATGAGTTGATGAAATTGTCATGAAATTATATAAACATTTTTTACCATGTGCCTTGTATGATAAATAATTCCAGTGGTATATTGATAGGCTTGTTAGGATTTTTATATTAAAAATTTCCATGTGATTATTTGAATGGCCTATAAATTTCATGTCCATGTGAGTTGTGTTGAGACCATGATATGTGTAGGATTGATTAATCATGGAGATTTAATTATAATTTAATGACCACATGGGTAAATGAAAACAAAAGTAATTGTGGTTTTTCCTTGATTGAGTCACCCTTTTGAGGTGATTTATATTGAATGCCATGGTTTTGACCTTAAAATGTTTAATGAATAGTTTAACTGAAAGGGGATTGGTTACATGATTAATAGTCAATGGTGATTCATGGATTCAGATTGGAATTAGATTTATGGAATCTTGTTCATAATTACGTATACAGCTTAGGTGATATGTGGGTTCAGATTAGAATGTCATAGACAGACTCAATGGCTTAAACCTATTTGTGGATTGAGTGATAAATAGATCCAAATGATGGATCCCTTGGACAAAATTAGCGAGAATTAATTTATTTGACGATTCTCACATGAATATAATTGATGGATTTTGTGGATAGTATCGTACAAGGAATTGAATATTATTACCATGTGTGGTTCTTGGGCATGTGTGGTGGACCACTGAGGAGAGACACTTTTTTGTAGGGAGTTTATACCACACATAGAAATATACTTGGATGATGAATGATTTTTTAGGGATGGTATTACAGGTTATTTGTTCATATTTCACCTAGAGATAAACTTGAATTTTATCATAGGATTTCTAGGAATTGGCTCATCTTCTAAATTGATTTATAAATCAAATGACAGATGACACATCTCCAAGACAAAGTACTAGCTTGGGGTCAGATTTTACATTTATTGTATAGATGTTGTTCTACGGTATCTATTTTAATTATAGATACATGAGAAATTCCATGCTTGATCCAGAAAACATGACCTAGAAATTCAATTCAATTTTACAGTTAAATGAATATGGATTGAATTAAATGAAATTAATGAATACCAGTCTAAGTATGATGCTTACATTTGAGTACTTCTATGCAAAATGACTTCATTACTGCACACATCCAGCTTTGTATATTCAGTAACTGATTAATACAGACCTGAATTGTTTAAATAGTATGAGTATATATTATACCCTTTTGGGACAAATTTTGTATACAAATATGCTATATAGTTATAGGTAATGATGTGGGAAATATCCAATCGGTAAATGAATGCTTCTTTGGAGAAGGGGAGCATGAGACCATTATGAGTCTTGTGATGCAACTGGGATGCATTTGGATTCATTTTATACTTCATTTTTTAGTATTTTAAATCTTCAATGTATTCTTATTTATGATTTATTATAGAAATATATTACATGTTTCCTAATTTTAGATATGAGTGGTATTCTAGATTTATTATTTATATCTGTCTATGGGAATCTATTTTGTATGAATGTATTGACACATAAGCTACATATATTGTCAGTTCACTATGATACAATCATATAATGAGGGCATAGTCTCCCTAATGAGACACCTAGGAACTTGATTTTAGTCAGCATCCTCTTGAATTTGGGATGATGTGGTTGAGGCCATAAGACCAACCTGACCTGGGGAACTATTGAGTGGCATCTCGATCTGGTACATTACATAGTGGTTTCAATGGAATTATTTTATAGTATTATATAATATTTTGTGATAATATAAAGGGATACGAAGGAATAATAATTTTGGAATCTTTTGATCATGGACGTATCAAACCCACGTATATGAAAAATAAAATTTACTTTAAATTTAATTTTTTTATTATATATATTGACTATTATAATTGATTTGATTCCATTGTTGGGTGATTCACATGATTTATAATTTTAAGTGTAATATGAATTTGGTATCTATTATGCCAAAACTCAAGGAGATGAGGGTATTCCATCTCATTCGTCATATATTATCTTGTTAGAAATCGCATTACATGCATTTCAGCCATGTCATTTAGAGAGAAATACTTATTTCATGATGTTTTGATAGATTACCTAATTGATATTCTTATGGTTGTGATAAGTAGATTGGGGTATATTATGGTCTGAAATAGATGGATTCCAACCATTTTTCCATGAGGTGTGTGGGCCCAATGGATCATAATAAACCAGATCATGGTTTAACATTTAAAATGAAATTAGTAGTGGTGTGACATGGGTCAACAAAATATTTTTTACATAGGGAGTATGTTACCTAGTTGTATAATTATTTATTTTTCTATTATTTAATATCTAAATAAAATAACCAGATTACCTATAATTGTATTATGGTAGATAACTTGAGGTAACCAGATCTGTGTAGTGGGTTTTGGATGTCTTTCTATCTTATATGAGATTTTAAACAACCATACCAGACTCATAAAGAATGCATAGGGGTGTATTATTTATGGATGGATTTCACCTTTCATCCTTAAGTATCTGAACATTTGAGATGGAATCGATGATAATTATCTTGCACTGAAGCATGTGTTTGGAATTGTAGAGGCATGTCCCCATAACTACCTCTAATGGTACTCCAAGAGGGTGAAAATAATCATACTACAGATCTAGTAGGTCTTGGGATACCAAAAGTCACCCATTTTTAGGTCGATGTCGATTTTGGTGTTAAAATTTATAGTAGAATCAGGTGTGGAATAATAGTTCCCAGATGGACTTATGTGATTAATCCAGACCGTTCAGGGAGTAGAGCAACCTGAACCAATGATAGAAGAGTTGACCTGTGAGTTCTAGAAATTACAAAATTCCACATTTTAATTGGATACCTGACCATAGGTAGATGATTCATGGATATAAGACATTTGTTCTATGATTTACCAATTAATGATGCATCATTAGAGGAGGGTAAGCTCATTACATACATGATGCATGATTCAGCCAAGTGGTAGTGGGATGTAATAAAGATAAGTGATTATCACCAAGAGATGGGATGCATGTATTTTTATATTTCCATATATGAATATTTATATCTTAATATTATGATGGAATATTGGTCCTGGGATTTATTACATATAGAGCACAGTGCATTATTAGTGATGTATTACTCGTCCCGTTTTACTAAGCATTAGTGCATCAGGCGTATTCTGATGGGTGATGAGCTACCAAAAGGTAAGAGTTCTGTGGATGGTGTCATTTATTAAATATAATTGTACATAAATGTATTCTAAATATCAATTGAAAGTCTTATAGAGTATCGTTTACTAATAATAGAGTGTATCCTAAGGGGATATAGATGTGAGATCCATGGTTGTTCATCATCTAGTTCATGTATTTCATCATCTGATAGTATGAAACAATATCTAAATAATACAAGCAGTGATATTAGTAGTATGTACATTTCATCATGTAGAATGGACATATACTACCATTGTGGAAGGCTAGGACATATGAGGGCATAATTTATGACGACACCATTCTAGAGTTGATCTAGTAGCAAGATGGTCTATATAATTCACTTCATTAAAACTTTTATTCTATCATCTAGTTAGAGATAGTATGCACCAGCTCCATGATCATGTGTTGGGTTAGTTTCTTCTCACCAGGTAGAGAGATGGGGTAATGGGGGCTATTCCGGTCGAGGTGTTGGTCATTGCCATGGTAGCCAGACCCCATTTACATAGGACTAGTATGGTGGATCTGCTCAGGGTAACTACGTTGAGTCATGATGTCATGTTATAAGATGGGTATATGCAGTGAAAAATTTCCACCAATAGGATGATCATGAATCTTAACCTATTATAGTTACTAATATAGTATCCGATGATTTCTCATCTACAGTTTTTGATAGATGAGATTCTCATAGAATTATATCTGTACTTTTTGGGGAGATCCTCGGGCCATGTTTCAATAATTTTTATGAATATAATATTCTAGACACACCATAAAGGATCATAATAGATATTGTGAATAATTAAATGGGATTACCCCTTTGGAATAGTGAGTTTCAGTTCATATGGGCCCACTTTTTCCTAAAAATGATATGTTTTGATATCACTGTCAGGATGGATTGGATTGTTCCCTTTAGATATATCGGTGATCTCTATCAACATAGGATGAGTTTCACATCCCAATAGTATTTAGAGTAAATTTAAAATGGTTAGTTTTATGTATAGGAAATTTGAGATGGACTAAACAATCGTGAGATGGTAAGGATGAAGTTTTATATTATGAGTTTATATCTTAATGTCCGAGGAACATTTTGGATTATTTCCACTCTAGTGGCTGATTATTTCAGGGATGATTTCATGGATACTTTTTAAATTAAATCCATTGAGAGTGGTATAACTCAATATCAACCTAGTGAAAAGAGTTGTCTCTGTAACTATTCCTCCTTATAGAATCGCTACTATGGTGTTGCAGGAGATCAAGAAGTAGCTAGAGGATTTATGAGAAATAGGTTTCATATGATCCATTACTTCTCCTTGAGGTTCTCCATTATTTTATAAAACAATTAGGATGCTACCCTTAGGCTATATGTGGATAAACATAAGTTTAACATGTTGATTATTACGAAAGTGTACCCTCAATTGTGGATATATGATCTATTCAATGAGCTCAAATGAGATTTTGTTATATCAAATATTGATTTGAGATTTGGTTATCATCATGTGCATGTTAATCAATAAGACATTTCTCGAATTGATTTATGTAATAGGTATGTTCTGTATGTCAATTTGGTTATGTTGTTTTCTCTAACTAATTATCTAGGGGTATTCCTAGAACAAATAAATGGAGTGTTCAATCCCCACCTCAAATAATTTTTGGTTGTTTTCTGAATGATATCTTTATTTAGTCTCGTAATCAATATTACTATTTATCCCATCTTGAGAGAATTATGAATACACTAAGAGAGCATCATTTGTATGATAGGATCACATTGTGGCACTTCTTGATGAATTATATTCACATAATGGGTCCAATCATCGGAATTATAAGAGTATCAGTGGACCTAGAGAAGGTGAGATATGTGGTATCCTAGGAGCATCCTAAGAAAATATTTTAGGTTTTGAGTTTTTTGGGGATGCATGGATACTATAGTAGTATTATATATTCCTTATCATGAATTGAATCCCCAATTATGTTCCTGAATTAAAATGTTGTGAACTATGTAAGGTTATATTCCTGCAAGATGGACTTTTAGGAGTTGATTGGGATATTCACATCAGTTTTGATACTTATTATACTAGAGCTAAGATGGTGTTACCATGTCTATTGTGATTCATTAGGTATTGGTCTAGGATAAGTTCTTATGTAAGAGGATAGAGTCATGGAAAAAATTTCTTAAAAGCTATGTCAACATGAGTGTAATTACTCGACTCATAGTCCTGAGTTAGCTGAAATAGGTCATGCATTTCAATATTGGTTACATACATTAATGGGATATCTTTTTTTCTACATGTAGCAGAAGATCCTCATGTACATATTTTTATACAATGATATGAATTTGAGTTATCAAAGGTCGATTTAATACCTATAGTCCTTAAATTTCTATCTCACATATACAAATGGAAATGGCAATGTAATGGTTTTTTTACTGAGTATGAGGACTCGTATACAAGTAGTGTTGTAGGCAAGTATACAGTGCTGGTTATTTATTTATCAAATATGAAAATGGATATGAATGGAATTTAGGAGAAGACATTTCTATCATCAATTTCTATTACCTATACCCTTCTAGACATAGTGAGGATGAAGAAGATATCAGATATCAATGTCATAGTTCTATGAGAGATTGTGGGGGGTTAGGGCATCCTCCTAGATGGAACATTGGAAATGATGATATCAAATGACTATATAGTCATGTATGGGTTACATAAGATGTGCGTGAGGAGATGTTGTATTTTTAGCCTTCATCTAGGGAAATAAAACTTGAGTGTCACAAATATGTATTCATATTTATATCATCAGTATTGGTGTCTGATAATGAAAATGGATGATGCTTGTTCGGTCAAGAGGTGTTCACCCAATCAGTATTTGAAGGTGGAACACCAAAAACCAAAATAACATTAATAGTTGATACCTATTCCCAATTGGAAGTGAAATTATTTCATGATTTATTTCAAGATAGATTTACTGAGGTTAGGTCGAGAAAATTTTGCATTATTGGTAGTTGTTTAAAATAACAAGATGATTTTCCATTTCCTATTAATAATGGATTTATTTAGTGTTGATGAGAAAAGTAGGTGGTACATTCATTAGATAGTAAAACATCATTGGGTCCTGTATAATATCATTTCATTTGGGGAAACCATGTTTTATTCTTGTTTCAGTAAATGGATACAAATGTCATTGGTTACACAAGTGATTTTGAGTATATCATACAACCCCTAGATAGAAAACCAGTCTGAGAGAACAATTCCTATGTGGGAGGTCATATAGCAGGCATGTGTCCATGATTTCAGGGGCATAATTGAGAGGAATATACCCTATGTTGAATTTTATACACTAATAAATTCCATGATACAATTCAGATTGATCCATATGAGTCATTGTATGATAGGACTTTCTGATCTTACATAAGTTTTATGGAGGTAGAAGATGAAGATGTGGTGGGATATAATTTTGTTTAATAGTCCACTGAAAAGATTTAGTTGATTCTGCGGAAGGTAGATATTGAACATTCTCAACATAAATTTAGGCTGATCACTTTAGATGGACTATGAAGATCAGGGTTATGGAGAATTTTTTTATTGTGTTTCACCAAGTACGAAAGACAAGGGGATCTGCAGATAATGTAATATTTAATCAAGGAACAATGGGAACATTTGAATTCTAGAGAATGTCAGGCCAATATCTTGATGGATGTCATGACCTCATAGGTACTGATCTATGCACGACGTCTTAAATGTTTCTCAATATTGAAATTTCCATTCAAAACAATCTCACACATTTCATCCCAAGAATGTTGATTTGTAGGAATATTTTTCCTTTGAGGATATTATAATAAGTATTTTGGATTGTATAACAATGGTTCCCTAATGACAATACAATTATTTAGCATGGGATCAATGGAAGCATGAATGAGTGTATGACAAGACTATGGAGACTAATTTTAATGTTTGGTCAAAGTGGATGGAGTTAATCGTAACTCATGCTTCACTTCATCTGGAAAGGGAAATTTGTGGTCAACAGGCATTAAGGGGTATTTTTATGTACATTGTTCTTTTTGAGTTACATATTTATTATTTTACATCAATTATTATATTAATTGCATAAATAGGGAATCATAATGAATATTGTTTAGGTGATAGAATGATCGGGGGTACCTGGGATTGTCTAGAGTGCCAAAACAACTTCTTTAGTTAGAATGGTAGGCCACATAGTCCACGAAAACCAAGTGCGTATAGCGTAATGGTCGTGCTGTTAGGTATGTTTTTTATATGATAATAATTGATGACATTCAAAATGTTTCGGTATTTTTATTAATCCATGTTGGGTAACTTAGTGAGTTACTATTGGCCTACATGAATCCATGCACAATTTCCAAACTGTATGAAATATTGTGTGGGTAAACTGTGAAACCCCTAATCTATAGTAATTTTAATAATTTATAATTAAAATAAAATATAATATATACATACATTATGTTATTATCCCATGTAGAATAGCCACACCATCACCTTGATAATCTTTAATCTCAACTACTCTCTAAAATGTTGAACCATCACTATCTGATCTTAGATTCAAGGTTATACGACTCATCATATATGGAAATATAAGATTTATAGTCCTTTTTATCTTATTGTATTCATCTAGGTAACGAATAAACTATTTATATATAGTATCATATAACCTAATTTAACATTCTCCACTCATTCATTATATTACATCAAATCTAGGACAAATGAATATGTTATATTGGAAGAATTATCTAGCATAAACCTAATGTAGGTGGTCTCATTACTTTCAATTAGAGTCCAGCTATTTCTATTTATCGATTTTCTTCATGCCCAATTTATGGGCAGGTCCTAAATTTAATATAATCCTAGAATTTATATGTATTACCTATTTATTTATAGAGGTTTAAGCATTCCTGTTGTAGGTTGTATAACTTGAATAAAAACCTCTATGTGGGTGAGTTAAATGGTTTTCCCGCTATGTCTTTCGGCATGGATTCCTATTAGGAATTCCTTTTACCCCATGGTAATTGGATGTATATTTTGGAATTGGTATATAAATAATATTGATTAATTTATTCATGAATATAATTTGAAATGAAATGAATTATGTGCTTGGGACTGATGACTTGCCTCTTGAACCATGTATATTATTTCTTGTTTAAAGCTTGATTTCCTTTCATTTCATTTCCCATGTGACTATTATATAGTCCATGATTTGAGTTGTTTCAACTAACTAAAATACATTGAGGTATTTGTGACAAGTTATTGGTTACAAGATCCCATTGAAAATGATCTTTTTCAATGGGGTCCCATTGCAAATAGCCCGTTGTAGAATATGGTGTCATAGATTGTATTTTTTCGATGGGACAGTCACAAATAGTTCACTGTTTTTTATAAAAAAATTGTGATGGGCCCATTTTCTTGTCGTAAATATTTAATTAAAATTTCCATAATTATTTGTGATGGGAACCTGTCGCCAAAGTTCTTGTCCCAAATACGTTATAAAAAATATATTGAATAAAATTGTGATAAATTATGGTTATAAAATATTAATAATATAAATACTGCGAATATAAATAATAATATATTATATAATTATTAAAATATTATTAAAATTATACAAATCAATTATATTATTATAATATTAATAATTAAATAATAATAATTAAATATTTAATTTATATTTATTATTAATATTTATGGATAAAAAAATAATATTATTAACATAATAAAAAATGTATAAAATATTGAAATACTCAATATTTTCTAACAATATGAAAAATAATAAAATATTATTAAAATTATTATTCAAAAAAACAATCATTAAAAAAATACTATTAACAAATAATACCTTATTAAAATATAAAATTTAAAAAATTTAAAAAAATTAAAAATATGCATTATTTGAACCACTATAAAATTAAAATCAATAAATAGTTGATATTACGACAAAATTGGAATTAAAATTTTTTTAACGTGATAAAAAAACTAGGGGATGGACTTTTGGAAAATGTGGAGGAGATGAAGGTGATGTTGGAGTAAACATCATCGATAATCTACGAGTCAAAAATTGCGTGTACTCTATCTTCTCATGCTGCTGCTTCCATTGATGCATCTTCTCCTCATACTGTTGTTGTTTCCATTTTTCCTCCTCTGAATGTTGTTGCTGCTTCTGATGCATCTCATCCTTATCCTTACACAAACACTTTATAAGCTCCCTATAAGCTCTCAACTTCTCCTGATACTGTGATAAAAAAACATTATGCCTCTGCACAATCTCTTCATGGGATGGATGTTGATATAGAAGTATTACCAAATTAAGTCACATGAGTCAATCAAAAGTCGATACCAACTATTCATACCTTTTCAGAGGCATACTAAGTCTCCTGCATCCACGCCTCCACATCGAAATGGTGGGCAATAGTCTGATTGTCTTTCATTGCCAGCCTCTTAGATTGTGTCTGAAAGGTTTCATCCTAATATGAATCTGTGAGTTCCAATTTGAAATTAAAATAGTGAAAATATTATATGGAGTTAATTTTCAAACTGAAAAATCAAATAATATAGATTATTATCTAACGATAGTGATCTCCACTAATCTCTCCAGTTGTGGGATCAGTATACATCTTCCAATAAATGTCATACTATGTAATATTGACAAATAACTATCTATATGAATATAAAATAACATTTTTATATTTAATTTCATATAAAATATGTAATTTTTTTACCAGATGATGCCTATGAGTACTAAATATACGACTACTGGTTCGATGCGCCACCTCCTACATCCCTCGGTTCATTCGATCAAATATGGATCTCCAATGAAATCCACCACCCAACAAGTGTAAAAATAATCCATCCAAAACATGAGATGAAATGTACTGTGGTTTTTTGGCTCTAAAAGACCAATCAAATTCTGTTACTCGTACTTTCTTCATGGTCACCCGTCTCAAACTGTGCAAAAACTGATGTAAACCGTCACAGTTAGACACCTCCCATGCCACGTGGATAACTCCACACATGTTATCACTTATGGGATACCATCAACCCTAAAAATAATTTATAATACAATGTTACTAATGAAATAAATTTCATAATAAATATTTTTTATTTACGGACCAGCCAATGATCGGACATGCAAAGCTGCACATAAATGAGAATTTTTTCCAATGTTATGTATGGCTGAGAAAAATAATTGTGAAAGATAGAGCTCATATGTCCAACAACTATAGGCTCCAAACATTAAATAAATAATAAAAAATAAAATAATTAGTATATAAATAAATTTATGAATCCTTACTAAAATATTTAGGTTTCCATACCTCAACTTATATGGATCAAATCCAATATGTGGATGTCACTCGGTGATAGGGGCTTGAATCATCAGTCACGCACTACCATGTCCCCGACCGGTACCCCTTAAACCACTAGTAGGATAAGGGTTATACAATCTCAAAACCTCCTTACCCAAAGGAAGCTCAGACTCCTGAATCTGATGAAAATGATCACCATCCATCTGAAACAAAAAATATATATTTTTAGAATATAGTTGAAAAAGAATATTATATATATATATATATTAGTTATGATTAAACCAACATTTAAATGTGTCAATGATCACCCCCTTCATCATCTTCATATCTGATAATGTCAATGTATTCATATTCCTCGTCAACATCATCAACATCCATATTAATTTCATATTCCACATCAATGGTCATTTCAAATTCATATGTAATTTAATTATCATCATTGTCACTATAGACCCTTAATTTTGGGGTTTCATCATCGATATTCATGTATCTTTGGGAAAAAGATGGATTTTTAGTAGTCACATGAAAAAAATTTATTTCGTACACTTTAGAGAAACAACATTCTCTTTGAGTAAAAATATTTCCTTTAAATTTGATTTTTATTTTGCTCCACCAATCACTGAGGTCTCTTGAAGTAGGATACTACTTTGTGGATTAAATTTTATGTTGATGTTGATCCATTAAAAATGGTTTATTTTCATTAAGAAGACATTTATATTTAATATAAACTATTCCATGAGTCTTATAAACATGTATGTCTCTATCTGTATCTATCCACTAACATTTACACATCATATTGTAATTTTTTCCCATATAACCCCTTTTAATAATTTCATCCATCATGCCATTAAAGTCCACATCTGTTTATCTATGATCATATATTCTCATGAAAACCCCAATGCACATTGTTTTTTATGATTCCCCATATGCACTTCTATGAAATTGAAAACCATTCACCACAGATGCAATATAATTTTTAACCATTTTAGATGGTGGGATACTCAATATACATAGTTTCTTGTCAATTTTATCATCATTTTAAGACACATGAATTTTTAAAAAACAACATTATATTAAATATTAAACTCAATTGATATGTTAGAAAATAAATAATTTTTGTCATTGGTTTTTGAAACCATTATGATTTCTTTGCCCGCATTCATCAAGAGAATCTATTGTAATTTGTGGAAGATGATTCTTGATATGATTATTATCTAACCTATAAATAAAATATGTATATATAATATAACGTAATTTATAGAATAAGTGACAGAATCACAAACTGTACAAATTATCCAATTTATTCATAGATGAGCAGAACATATGTATGATCTCTATTATATTTTTCATCTAAAAACCATCATTACTTAACTACACTCAGGACATGATCTAGCTGATTAAAAACTAATAATTTATTTCCCATTACATCATTAATATTCCCCTAATTCTATCACATGTAGGTTTGTTTTGAGCGATATTCATATTCAAAATAATCTAAGTAGAAAAAAATCATCGTGAAAATAAGATTCATCAAATAAGCCTTCAACTGATGCTTGGTTACATACTTTTTCTTCAGTTTCTACATGTATCTCTCAAATAGGGAAAATCAATCAAAAATTTACTATACCACCACATTTTTATTTATGTGGCTATTGTGATATTGATTTTTCTATTGAGTCAAAGATAGCCAGTGGAATTATTTTTTCGAGTTTACATATCATACAACAACATCTTCATGATTTTTTATTAGTGCACCATAGTCTGTTGTCACCGCACAAATGAATCAAGAAATAATAATATATGTCAATTATCTAATAAAAAGTCATTTAATTCAATAAAACTTTTAATCCTATCACCATATTTATTTCCAATATAACATGATAATAATGGTTTTTTAATCTGGTAATATGACCATTCCTAACACATCTACCCAAATTGGAAGCATAGACTTTTGGAAGTCTCAAATCATCAATCCACTGAAAAAATAATAAATGACTGTCTTTGTAATGTGTATATGATGATTTTTTCTTCATTAAACTCTACGACATGACATTTTTAAACACTTCAAGTTATGGTCGTTTTCAATTATGGGTAAGATCTTATTATGTCGTTAATAATCATTGGTCTTACCAAGTAAATCCAAAACTATTTGAAATAAATAATCAAAATAGTTCTTATCAATATCCATGAAATCCAACATATGGATGACAAACAAATCAGACCGATATGGTAGATCCCAAAAAATGCACAATTTTATCCAATTATGTTCATTTCAAAAGCCACAATATTTTTTTTTGTTTATACATGGTTTAAATGTGGGGGGAGGTAATGAAAACACAATATATTTTGACTCTGTATATGAGATAATTTTTCATTGCCCATTCCATTAAATATTTCCTTTTTATATATGAGATTTTTTCCTCCAAAAATGATATTGGTTGCATGAAATCTTCCATGACAGTCAAAATAAATATTTTTCCCATTCACGAGCATAAATAATTGTTTGTATCTCATACAGTAAAGACATGATTTTAGACCATGTGTACTCTATCCAGGTAATATGACATATGTCGTGAAGTCACTAATTGCCCTCAGCAATGAACCTTTTATTGAAAAAAATTTTCACAACAAAATCATATGTACCATCATTGTTACTCCACGCTAAATTTTACTCTTCAATCAACAATTCCAAATAAATATAAATATTTTTTTTGGATGTACAAGGATTAATATGGTCAAAATGATATAATTATCCATCATCAACATCCATGGAGAAATATTTTACAGAATTATAAAGATAGTCCAACATGAATACTAACTACCATAAGAACAAAACAGATAGAAACTATTAGTATAAAGACACAATCACATGTTTCTAGCTTCTAAATCAAAAATACGGATGCACTCGGTCAATATGTTTCCATGAATCACCATCAGATTTACGATTTGACATTTTAACAGTTGAAATCTGGGTTTTGTGCTATGAAATCATTTCTGTTGTGTTCTTGGACATTAATAAATTCTTCAACATGGGTTTATGCGGGAAATATCTCAACATTTTTATGGGAATCAACCCAAGCATCCCGGGTTGAGTATCTTTATACCTCAAATTTCCACATGTTGGACAACTATAAAATGAATAATTTTCACCATAATATAAGATGAAATCAATTTAAAATGAATTAATATTCAGACAATTAATGCCTAGATTACGAACCAACATCTTTCTATTATTGTAATTTACAGGTGAATTTTTTTTTCAGGTAACGGTGTTTTAACCATAGAAAACATCTGATCAAAATAGATTTTTTACATTACATTATATGATTCAATTGACATAATTTTGTCCATCCATTAATTTTCTTATCTTGTAACCATAATTCAATCCTTCTTCAGGAGACCTCAATAACTCATAAAATTTATATGGTGACAACATGGAGTTAAATAAATATCATCATGAGTTTTATTTTGTTGAAAAGAAGGTCCTGTAACATCATATACTAATTTTTTAAAATGTTATAGATCTAGAATTAAATTATTAGTATATTTTATGTAATATAAAACATTTTGTTGATATAAAAATCAACTATTCAAATATCAAAATTGTCAGAGATTTCCCACATCATTGTCAAATGTGTCAAACGTTATCAGGAACAATTTTTACAAGGAAAAGTATGTGTTCCTTATCTGAAAAATTAGGATTTTGAAGATGCAAATTATTATAATTAATTCAACACATAAATATATAAATGTTTTAATCACAAACCGTTTGGATTTCTGCACTAATTTATAGAAATATGATCGTCTAATAATTACTATTTTTGACTTCCTTGTTCCATATTTTTGTACAAATTAAAAGATAATTTATGTTTTTGAATAACTTGATATAAGAAAAACACAATCCACAAAATGGATAGTAAATAATTATAGATAATTCTTACTAATTACCACTAATTATGGGTGACACAATTTCTAGTGGATTTGTGGTTGCTCATTTTCTGGATGGCTCATTTATATGAAACTTTCTCACTCTAAAATCACAATAATGAATCCTCCCAGAGGTATGAATATCCATTATTTTTCATAGAGTAATTCATAAGCATACCTCTAACCAGATTTTTCATTGTGATTACAGTGAGAGAAAGATTCATGTAAATGAGTCGTTAGATGAAAGAACCCCATTTTCGTCAACTAATCATCTTCTTGCAACAATCACCACCTAAAAACATTAAATGGAAAATGTGGTCCAGTGAATGCATAACCCACCTCTTGTATATGATATTGGATATGCTTGCGTAAGAGCATATTTTTCATAATGTTTTAGTGGGATAGAGATAAAAATAGAAGATTCATTGAGAAAAATGATTACCGCCAATCCATCAAAAATTGTGATAATTACTTACAATTTATTAGAATTATCCATATATATTACTAATTATTTTAATTTATTACTAAATCATTCAATTTAATGATAAATCATTAATTTTTTTACTAATTATTAGTAATTATTTATAATTATTAATATTTGCTAACAATTATATGAAATTATTTCTAATTATTACTATTTATTTCTATCTATTACTACATATTGCTAATTATTACTATTTATTACTAATTATTAATACTTATTATTAATTTTTACTAATTATATCTAGCTATTACTAGTTATATCTAATTCTTTTTAATTATTTCTAATTATTAGTATTTGTTACTAATTATTAATATTTATTGCTAATTATTTGTAATTATTACTTATTATTATTATTTTATTAATAATTAATATTATATAATTCTATTTTTAATAATTATTACAATTTTTTACTAATTACTAATATTTTTTACTAATTATTACTATTTTATTACTAATTATAACTAGTTATTTCAATTTATTAACATTTATGCAACACCCCATGATTTCATAGTATTTTATCTCTTCAATTAAATTCAATAACTTTCTCTACATGCAATAATGAATTCTAGCACACCACGACTCACCAGACTAGCTATTCAAAAATCAGTTATAAATAGTATTAATAGAATTTTCAAATATATATATCCTATAAAATTTTAACATTCATATATTCTGTTTCATAGACATAATATAAGGAGACATTCATTTCTTCATATAACGTATGTATTTCTCAAAAACTACAATTTTACAATCTATTTAATGTAGAATCCTTTTTAAAAATTATTTGACACTCTTATATATTCAATTTAATGAAATTAAATTATTATTTTTAATCGGGACAAAAAAAATTATTTTGGATATATTTTTGGTACTTTGCTGATAACTTTCATATTTTGATGTATACTGAAAAATAACAAATTTAAATTGAAAACATATTTTTTAATAAAAATAATTTATAGTGATAAATTATGAATTTTAATGGTTTTTATGTATAAATATATTATATATTTATCATTTTATAAAGTGTACGTCTTTATAAGTAATATCACATTTATATTTGATATAAACACATGTCAAACTTGTGATAGTGTTTTATTTTTTTACCTACATTTTGGTTTTGACAACGAGAATTAATTTTTAATTAGTTAATTTTTAATTAATTAATGAAAATTATATATTAATAATTTGGTAAAATAGAATTTGTTTTTTAATTCATAATATTAAATTTAGATTAGAGTGAATTTTTGGTCTTTTTCTAAAAACATCCATTTTTTATGAATAGTGAAAATACTATGTTATTATTTAAAACTGACTTTTATTTAAAATAATTATATATTTTATTAAAATTTATTTTAATTAAAAATAGATTTATAATACCTATATAAGTTCAATGTAATTAATTGGAGTTATTTTATAAAAAAATTAGATGTATAAATTTTTATTGAACTTTTTACCGTCTTTTACCCACCTTCCAGGAGCATTTTCAAATTATCATTAAACATAATTTTACGACATCAGAGAATTTAATGTAAAAAATTTAAGAGAAATGTTTCATATTATTAAGTAAAATTTCGTTCAATAAGGTGAGATTTTTTTTGGGTGAATAATAACTTTAGACTTGTATTTACCTCAGTTAAAAGTAAATTGGTTAATTTAGGGTAAAAGAGATATTATAATTATCCTAACACATGTACTAATTATTTTGGAAAAGTATAATTTGATGAAACAAAAACCATAGGTATAAAATATATTACTTTTTGGGTTAGTTGGAATAGATTAAGGAATTTTTTATTATTTTATTTAAAGAAGAGTTAAAAGTGTAAAATTCAATGTTTAATAACAAAACCATTTATTAAACATGGATACAAAAAATATAAATTCTACTATAAATATTCATTAGAAAGATAATAAGATTTCATAAATTAGGGTATGTTATTTGTAAATTTTAGACATTAAATAATTTAATTTATTTATAACACAATGATGATGCAGTATTTACCTTATTAGTGAAATATTTTAATAATTGCTACTATAAAATATTTAACTAAATTTAAATTGATAATTATGATGAATTCCAATAATTTTCATTATTAATATGACTGTTTAGGGTTGTTTAATTAAATTTTAAATTAATTGATAATTTTTTTATTGCTTGAAAAAAAAATCAAATACTAAATAGTGACAAAATTGACAAAATTGAGTTTTTAAAAGAGATACTATATTATTAAATGATATAATATTCCTAAAAATCTATGGATCGTCCAAAAGACATAGATAAGGTTATATAGATTAATAATGAACTATTTTTGGTTCTATGGGAAGATTATAATAAGTTCATTAACCATTAAATATAAAAATACAAAGAGACATGGTCAATGTCAAACTATTTAAGTAAGAGTGAACTTTATAAGAAAAGGTAAATATAGAGAACTAAATCTATCTAAAACTTATTGGTGGAGAGGTTCTAGACCCATACACACATTATACTCTAAATAAATCATTTTAGAGCCATTATAAAATGAAAAATATTTTATTAAGAAATACAATTTCAAGCTTTTCCAAAAGTGATCCTCACCAATCTTATAAAACGCAACTTCCCATTTTCTTAGTTTTACACCTCCAAAGCCATTTGTCTTGGCCAAAACATGCACATATATACTTCCAACATCCCTTAATTCAACCTAGTGGCCTTACCTTTTTAAAAAATCCTTCCTACAGATCCTTTTTTTCAACTCCAAAGGAAACATCCAAACTAGAGGTAATAATTTCACCACCATCTTTCAAGTTCATTTCATATTCCACTTCCTCTTTATTTTTTTTCATTAATAAATAATAAATCCAATACCTTCTACATAATCTGATTTTATTATATATATTTTACTACCATGTTCATTATTATATCCATCCTATAAATGACAAAGTCACCATACGTGCATTCGTATGGCTTACCGTCTCGACATCGGGGTGTAGTTCGTTTTTCAAACACCTCAATATTTGGATGGGTAAAATAATGAGTATAACAGATGTTAATAATTAATATAAAATTTTAACTATTCTTTATATATGATATAACATCCAATTACATAATATTTCTCCATCAATATAATGATACTGTCACTCGTGTGTACGTACTGATTACCGTCTCCAAGACGAGATGAGATTCATTCCCACGTTCACCATTAAATGATTACTATAAAAATCTATATTATTAATAATTATGTAATATCCGACATAATCATTCCACTGGAGACATATGTATGTATGTATTTATGTATGTACACACATATATCTTCTTCACTTACATCTCTTCAATATGATATGAAAACTGAATCAATGTTTATGCATACATACAACCTGTCGTCTCCGTAAATGGTTCCTTCAATTTCATATATCTATATATTATAAATATTTATATTCAAAATATATATGATATATAAATCACGTTTTATATTCTGGATGTATTTAAATTAACATTTAAATGATACAAGTTAAAACACGTACAATAATGAAAGCGCTTATTACCCAAAATGTTAATTTATCATGGAAATCATTATTAAATGGGAATTATAAAGTCATAAATTAATCATATATGATATAATAAATATGAATATGGTTTCTGTATAATTTAATAACATACTATGGTCATTATATAAGAGGATTAATGTTCCCTCAATGAAAGAGATGTGAAAGGTAAGGGTTAATTACAAAATCACTTTATTATCCGCTGGTTTTTTAGGTACTTATCTACTAGGACATATTTAATATCCAATTCCATGATTCATAAAAGTGTTTTAAATGGGATTATATTTAAGGTATTTTTTAATTAAAACATAATTTTAATTTTTTTAAAGATTTATTCTTTATAAATCATTCTCATTAATGTCCATTTTTTAAATGGTTTTAAGGATATTTTATATGGACATGAATGTTGTAAAATGTTAATTCCTTTCAAAAGATTCAAAGCGGTATGGGAATATTTGATTCAAACCTATCATTTAAATTATTTCCATTATAAATTATGTGACATTTAAATGTTTTCATGAAAAGGGTTATTTTTGTCAATGATTTTTACTGATCATTTGCATCAATGTCAACATCCTTTAATTAATTTTAAACTTGTTTGATGTTGATTTATCATGGTACAAGTCGTCTATATTTAATTGAATATTTTGTGATATGTTTTACTGTGAATGTGTGATTTTTGTACCACTCGTGGTTTATGGACAAAGTATTGAAATCTCATAGAATACTTTTATTATTATTGTTTTTGTTATGTTTAATCCTTTTCATATGAGAAATGCATTGGACTTAGTATGTGATAGGTGAATCCCACAATATCTCTTCGATGCATCAGTAGGTCTAATTAGACAAATTAGTGTCCTGGAATAAGGTACGGACAAAATCTAATTTTTAGTCTTGGAACAAGGTCTTGACTATGTTGTTATGAAGTCTAGCATTTTGCATTCCATCGTTATGAAGGTGGATATTGATATTGAATGTGCTTATTCGACTAGTAGAATATCCATGTGTATAAGTAAATGAATTATTTGATTTTATCTTTTCCATATTATGTTAAAGATTATTTTTAAAATTTTGTTTATTTATTCTTATACATTGCCTTAAATGTTTATGCTTATTCATGAATGTTTCTGCTATATTGATACCTTTACTTAGCTTCTGATCACACCCCTTCATATGTTTTATTGTTCCTCGGATGCGAATAAATATAGTATGACTAACTAGCTGGGATTGTCTAATGGTCATGAATGTGGTCAATGGAAACTATGTTGTTATTGTTTTTCATATTATATTGTAATTAATCATTCATGTATGTAATCTATTTTCCAATACTTATAAACTGATCGGTCTTTCAGAACCTGATTCCTTTTCATCATGCCAATGTTATGTAATAATGCACTGACTCTGGGAAACTAGGGTTGGGGCGTTATTGTTTGTATCAGAGAAATTTTAGAAACAAACTTTAAAATAGATTTAGATATACTCTTATTAGATAATATTACCCAAAGATAGACGTTGATGAGTAATATAGAAGAACATCTGAGAATTTTGGTAATGTAGAGATTTTGTGTATTTTCCATGAACTACATTCTTGTCTGGAAACGAGCTGGTAGATGCGGGTATGGAACAAATGTACATAGATGTGAAAACATTGACAAGGAGTTTAGAGCCTGACCTGGGGTATCATGGTACACCACAAAGGGCCTTGCTTCACTCTTGGTTACAACACTCCGAACAGATATGCTTAGGTCAATTTACATTTTCATTACAAGACATTATGAAGGATTTATGAGTAAATAGTAACTCAATGAAAACATTTTATTATTATATATTATATGAATAATATTTTTCATTTACGTTACGAATTTTACAAGATTGGAATTATGCATTGTGATTCATAAACTAACCTAGTGTATTCCATTATTTAGAAATGGTTCCTAGTAGAAGGAATGCGAACTCCCATAATACACATGATCCACAGATTAAGAAGGATCATATCTTTCATGATATTAGGACAAATTTTATTTGGGAAATAGCCTCCCATGTATTATCATCATATAATGAAGTAGTATAATGTGTTAATATGATAAGTAATGATTTTTTGAAGTCACATTTCTTTTAATGGAATCAAGCAATTAAATGATTAAAGAGATAAATATGGATAATGGGAAGAGGGGAAAGAAATATTTTCCCATATGTGATAATCGTGGAAAGAATCACCATGGTTGATTCTTGAAGGGAATGAGAGATTGTTATAAATGTGGAGAAGAAGGCCACCAAGTACGTGATTGCAAGGGTAATAAAAAAGTGCCAAAGGTACAATGCTTCATATAAAAGGAGTTGGGACACTATGTGGATCAATGGCCAAATCATCAATGTATGCCCAAAATGATGCTATTGGATAATAATAACGTTATGATACTACCATAGATGAAGAGGATTGACTCATATTCTTTTGTTTTTATTCAAGAATTATTTTATTTGAGTGTTGTATCAATGATGTACTAGTTATTAAATGTTTGGAAATAAATAATTATTGTACTACAGTACAATTTCATTAAGTATTTGAGATTATATGGTTCTAAGAAAAGTTACTGAACAAGAAGATGGTTTCTTTTAAAACATGGTTGATGGAAAGATAAACCATAATATGGTTTTGATATTGAGATAGTGATTTTGGAATAATATATGACTAATTTGGATAAATTATATATGATATTCATGAATACCTTAAAAATGATTAATGATTTTTACATTCCATCATTGTTGACGTATACAGATTTTTTGGATAGAAGTAGTATATCAAGTATTCTATAATGAATAAGGGATAATGAATGTAATAAATATGGTTTTATGGTAATTTAGGGTGTTATAGTGTTTTAAAAGAATACATGATGAAGGTATTCACTAGTTATTATATGGAAAAAAGGATCTTCATTATGTTTACCTTCCATATAAATTTTAAACTGCGAATTTCGACATAAGTATTTTTTATAAGTATAAAGGTTGGAATCAATTAATTTTGATGATGGATAATATTGTTAAGACTAAATCAATTCTTGAGATTATTTTTGGATTGTCATAAAGAGGACAACCCGGAGGTTGAGAGACAACTTGTCGCATCCGGAACGGCTGTGAGACTTGTACCTTCAACCGAAGCGCGAAAAGGGTGCATCACCTTCCACTAGACTACACGATGTCCTGGTTTGTATAATGTAGTTTTTTAAAATTTTCAAACAAATGAAATATAAATTCATTGCTTTTGGATCCCTATATGATTGTGACAAATAAAAATATTTTTAATTCTATTATATTTTTGAGTGAAATATTAGTTTGTGGTAGGAATTAGTTGAAAGATGAAACTGTAATTTTCAAGTATATATTTTCCCTCTTATTCTATGAATAAAATAATTCTTAATCTTTAGGGATGGGATCTTAAAAAAAATTGTTTAATCTAATAACTTATGTTTTGTTGAACTATTGATTTTTAAAATCATCACAGGTTGATGGATTTGAACCCTTTAATTTTACACTTTTTTATGATTGATGATCCTAACCACTCCAATAAATAATTACATTTTTTCTTCAGTTATATGTCTTTCATTTCCATGAATTTTCTCCTAATCGAGATCATAATTTGGTGGTGTCTTTTTCACTTCCATTTCCCTCTTATTAAAACTAAATTTTATTAAACCAATTTCTGATGTCGGTTTTACACAAATATATTTTTCAATATTTTGCCTTTTATTTTTGAATAAATATTTCATTTTCTGGGGATGAAATTTATTGATGTATATGAGAATGTAACACCCCAAGATTTCAGAGTATGTAATCTCTCTAATGTAATTCAATAACATGCAGTACACGGAACAATGTGTTCGAGTGCACCCCGGCTTACCAAACTAGCCATTCAAAAACTGGTTATGAATAGTATTAACTTAATTTTTTATTTAATATAAATATAAAATAATTTTACCTTTCTTATTTTTTTTCATAGTCATAAAATAAGGACAAATTCAATTTTTCAGATAATGGAAATATTTTTCAAAAAATACAATTTTACCACTTATTTAATGGATAACTGTTTTTTAAAAACACATTTTACATGCATGAAATTAAATTATTCTTTAGAATCGGGGAAAAAAGAATTTTTTGGATAAATATTTGGTAATTTTGTGATAACTTTCATATTTTCATTTATAATGAAAAATACTAAATTTTAATGGAAAACAACTTTTTTAGTTGAAATTATTTATAGTGATAATTTATGAATTTGAATGGTTTGGATGTATAATTAGATTATTATTTTATCATTTTATATTGTGTATGTCATTATATATAATTTCACATTTAAAATTGATATAAACACATATCAATCTTTTGTTAGTTTTTACTTTTACTAAAACCAGCCTTTTGGTTTTGACCACATGAATTAATTTTAATTTAATTAATGAAACTTCTATGTTTTTAATTTGAAAAAATAGAATTCATTTTTGAATTCATAATGTAAAATTTATCATAGGGTGATTTTTTTCGTATTTTTCTGAAAACATCAAATTTATGATGAATAATTACAAATATTGCGTTATTGTTTTAAACCGACATTTTAATTAAATAATTTTTTATTTCATTAAATATATTTTTAGTAAATATATATATATATATATAACATATATATGTTCAGTGTAATTCATTGGATTCATTTTATAATAAAATTTAATGTATACATTTTTATTTAACTTTTTACCATCTTATACCCACAATTTTGGAGAATTTGCTGATTTGCATAAAACATAATTTTACCACATTAGTGAATTGAATTTAAAAACATTGAGAGACACAGTTGAAATTAGTAATAAAAATTTGGATCAATAAGATGAAAATAGTTTTGGTGAATATAATAGTTGGACTTTTATTTTACACGGTTAAAAGTAAATTGGGTAATTAAGGGGAAAAATGATATTATAATTACCCTAAAAAATGACTTAATTCTATTGGATAAATGTAATCCAACCAGAAACTACTGTTTGAATTATAAATTATCCTCTTTGGTACAATTGGATTAGATTAGGACATTTATTATTATTTTATTTACAGAAGAGTTAAAATAGTTAAATACAATGTTTAATTACTAAACAATTTTTAATATAGGAATACAGACAATATAAATTCTCCTATAAATATTCATTATAAAGATTAAAATATTTATTACATAATGGTATTTAATTATATATTTTATACATTAAATAATTTAATTTATTTATGAAATAATGTTGATGGATTAATTACCTTATTAATGAAATGTAAAAATAGTTGATATTATAAATATCCAAATAAAAGTAAATTGATGATTTTGATAAATATAAATAATTTATTATTTTAATATTACCTTATAGTGTTGGTTAAACAAATTTCATTCTAGGTGATAATGTTTTATGGCCTTCATAAAATTCAAATACTAATTAGTGTCCAAATTGACATAATTGAGTTTTTAAATCAAATACTATATTATAAATTGATATAAAATTTCTAGAAAACATAGTTTCGGCCAATGGAATTAGAGATGGTTATAAATATTTACAATTAACCACTTGGGTTCTCTTGGTAGATTATATTATTTTTATTAATAATATAATATAAAAATACAAAGAGACATGGTAAATGTCAAACTATTTAACTAAGATTTAAATCTAAAAGATAAGTTTAATATGGTTACATAGACTAGTTTAAACATATTGGCTAAGTTTTTTTGGACCCATAACCACCTTTTCCTAAAAATAAATCATTTTGGAGCCATTAAAATCTGAAAATGATTTTATTATAATATAAAATGTCAAGATTTTCCTAATGTGACCCTCACCTCTCATAGAAATGGGCACTTCCCCTTCTCTTAATTTAACACCTCCAAATTCATTAGGCTCAGGAAACCCCTATATAAATATCCTCCCAACATACCTCAAATCACCCTAGAGGAATTACTTTGATCATAAAGACAACCTATGGAGGCCTTTTGATCAACTCAAAAGGAAACACCAGAAGTTGAGGTAATAATTTCACCACCCCCTTTAAAGATCATTCTTCATCCACTTCCTCTTTATTTGTTGATTACATACCAAAATAATAAATCCGGTAACTTATAAATACTGTGATGTTATTATAAATATGGTACCACAATCTTCGTTATACTATCCATCCGATAATATAAAATGTCAACATACATGTATACACACGACTTACCGTCACCACGTCGGGGTGTAATTTGTTATTCAAACACTTTATCATTTGGATGGGTATAATAATGAGTATAAATGATGTAAATAATAAATATAAAATTTTAATTATTTTGTATATATGATATACCATCCAATTGAATACGATTTCACTATCAATATAATGATATTGTTTCTCGTGCGTACTTACAGATTACCGTCTCCACGACGCGATGAGATTCATTCCCACATTCACCAATCAAAGATGATTATAAAAATATATATTATTATTAATCATGTAATATATGACATAATAATAAAACTATGGATATATATATATATATGTATGTACTTACATATATCTTATTCACTAACTTCCGTTCAATAAGATATGAAAATGGAAAAATGTTTACGGGGACGTACAACCTTCCATCTGCATAAATAGTTCCATCCATTCAATATAGCAATCTATTATAAATAATTATATTCTAATAATATATGTTATATAAATAATGGTTTATATTATTGATTTATTTAAATGATGATCTAAATTATACATGTTAAAACATGTACGATAAAGAAAGCGATTGTTAAGAAAAATGTTAATTTAACATGGAAACCACTATTAAATGGGAATTATAAAGTCATAAATGAATCATGTGTGATATAATTAATATTAATATGGTTCTGGTATAATTTAATTACATACTATGGTCATTATACATGTGATTAAACATACCCTCGGCCGAAAGAAAGTACATGGTAAGGGTTAATTTCACAATCTATTTATTATCCAAGGTTGTTTTTACGTAAGTATCTATTGGGACATATTTTTTATCCATGTTCATGATTCATAAAATAATTTTGAAATGGATTATTTATAAGGGACAATTTTTATAAAACATCATTTTAAATGTTTTAATGATTTATTCTTCTAAATCATTCTCATTAATGTCCATGTTTTCAGAATGGTTTTAAGGATTTATTTTTATGGACATAAATGTTTTAATATGTTAATTCCATTAAAAAGTATCAAAGTGTTATGGGACACATTGATTGAAAACTATATTTTAAATGACTTGTTTTATAAGTTATGTGACTTTTAAAAGATTTCATGAAAAGGGATATTTTTATCAAATATTTTTACTGGTCATTTTCTACTATGTCAACATCGTTTAATGGAATTAAACATGATTGATGTTGATTTATTATGATTCTATTCTTCCATATTGAATACAATGTTGTGTGATATGTGTTCTTGTGGATATGTTATTTTAGTACCATTTATGGTTTATGGATAATGCATTGAAATTTCCTATGGTATTTTTAATATGAATGTTTATGTTATGTTTATACCTTTTCATATAAGTAATGCATTAGACTTAGTAAGGGATGGAAAGAGCCTTCTATACCTCGTCTATGTATCGTTAGGTCTCATGGGACAAACTAGTGTCTTGGCACAAGGCCTTCAAAAAATATTTTTTGTAGTCTTGGAACATGGCATTGACTATGTGGTAATAAATTCTGGAATTATTCATTCCATCATTAGGAAAGTGGCTATTAATATTGCATGTGATTATTTTACTAGTAGAATATCAATGTGAATAAGTAATTGACATTATTTGATTTTAACATTTCAATTTTATAATGAGGTTTATGTCTATAAGTATTTGGTTTTAGTCTTATACATTTCCTTAAATCTTTATGCTTAATAATGAAAGATTCCACTATATTGTTGTCCATGCTGAACTTCTGAGCTCACCCTAATCTATGATTTATTTTTCCCAGGATGCAAAAAAGTATATTATGACTGACCTGTAGAGATAGTCTAAGGGATATGAATGGGGTCAATATAGACAATTCTGTTGTTGTTTTTCATATTATAATGCAATGTATCCTTCATATATATAATATATTTTCAATGACTGTTAGACTAATCGGTCCTTCAGGACTTGATTCCTTGTAATCCAGCCAATTTTATTTAATAATGCACTCTCTCAGGGTAACTAGGGTCAGGGCGTTACAATTTATTACGAATTATTACTAATTATTACATTTTTTATTATTATTTATTATTTTATACTAATTATTAATAATTATTTTTCATTATAAAAAATTTTTAGTATTTTTTACTAATAATTTTTATTATGTACTAATTATTAGTATTTTATCTAATTATTATTATTTTTTAGTAATTATTACTATTTGTTACAAATTAGTAGTTTTTCTTTCTGATTATTAGTATCTCTTATTAATTATTTGAATTTGTTACTAATTTTTTTGATATGTTGCTAATTATTGTTGTTTTTTATATTTAATGATAATTATTTCTATGTATTGGCAATTTCTATTAAATATTGTCAATAATTACTAATTATTTCTAATTTCTACTAATTATCCCAAATTTTTCGTATTTATTACTATTTATTACTAATTATATTTAATTATTACTAATTATTGCTAATTATTACTAATTAATATTATTTATTACTATTTGTTTCTAATTATTACAATTTATGTGTAATTATTAATAATTATTACTAAATATTACTATTTATTAGTAATTACTACTAATTATTACTGTTTGTTTCTAAATATTAATAATTGTTACAAATTATTAGTATTATTTTCCATTTTTTCTATGTTTTTCACTATTTTTTACAAATTCTAAGTAATTATTACAATTTATTAGTAAATAATAATAATTACTATATATTATGAAAATATATTATTAATTATTACTATTAATTACTAATTAGTAATAATATTTAGTATTTATTACTTTTCAACTAATTATATATATTTATTCCTAATTATTACTAATTACGTCTAATTATTACTATTTATTGAAAATTATATTATTTATTACAATTTATTACTAATTATTTAAAATTATTACTAATTATTGTTAATCATTACTAATTATTGATAATTATTATTAATTATTGTTATTATTACTAATTATTGAAAATTATTACTTATTATTTCTAATTATTGTTAATTATTACTACTTATTTCTAATTATTATTAATTTTTTTATTTATTACTATTTATTATTGATTATTACAATTTATTACAATTTAATGCTATTTATTAATATTTTTTATTAATTATTTTTATTTGTTATTTTTTTTTTATTTTTCCCAATTTTTTACAATTTTTAATATTTTTTATTAATAAATTCTAATTATTAGTAATTATTTCTAATTAATTATTACTAATTATTTGAATTTATAACTATTTTAATAATTATTAAGATTTATTCTTAATTATTACTAATTATTGCTAATTATTATAAAATAGTATTAATTATTATAAATTTGTTCTAATTACCACTACAGATTACCACAGATTATTTATATTCATTGCCAATTATTGTTAATAATTCATAATTTCCACTAATTATTAATAGTTATCTCTAATAATTTCAATTTATTAAAAAAAATAAACACTGATAAGAAAACAATCTTAATCTAATTTAATTAAAACTAATTAACAAGAATTACAGTTAATAAAAAAAAGAATGATTAAATTAAATATAACATAAATACCTTTAAACATGATCTCTTAAAGGTGTAGAAGAATTAAAAATATCTTCATACAAAATTAACTTGATGAAATTTTTTCTCTAATATTATAGTTTAGAGAAAGAGAGAGACCCAGATTAAGAATAAATATATAGGATGAAGGGAAAAAACAAATGATGCTATATATAGGTTATATTATTTATGACACGTCTATTTGTTATGGGTCTCCCTTCCCAAATACCTTCAGCCATAGTAAATATTGTCTTCAATAAAAATGGTAATCACGACGACACCTGTCACAATTAGTGCCCTGCCGACACACTATTTTGTGACGTGGGCGTATCTCGTCTCAATAAGTATGTACTGTTGTCGGGTATTTGTGACAGGAACTGTCAAAAATAATGATCTACCGACACACTAGTTATGATGGGGAATATCCTGTTGCAAATAGTATTTACCGTCGTTGGGTATTTGCGACATGGAGGCACCCCCCGTTGCAAATACCCTTCCCTGGGTTTCGTGCACAAACAACACCAAACCATTTGCGACGAGAACCCTTATCCTATCACAAATAACTAATTACATTCGACGGGTAGTTTCCCTCATCACAAATATTATTTTTTACGGACTCTTTATGAATAGATATCTTTCCTTCACAAATAACTCGTCACCAAAGATCATTTTTCCCTTAGTGAATATCTTGAATTCATCTAATCGTTATTTTTCCCATGTGGGATATATGGTAACTAAGCCATGAGATAGCTTGATTGGCCTGTTAAGGTTTTTATATTAAAAATGGTCATATGTGTATTTGAATGGAATAAGAATTTCATGCCCATGTTATCTATGGTGAGACCATGATATCCAATTAATTGATTAAGTCGGGGAAGCTCGTTATCATGTTATTTCCGTGTGAGTAAAATAATGGTCATGCCAATGAGGATTGTCTTTGCACGAGTCTCCCATTTGTAGAGAGTAATGTTGAATGCCTTAGTTTTCAAATTATCATGTTTATTGAATTGTTTAGATTAAATTGAATTGGATAAATGATTAATAGAAAAGGGTGATACATGGATTTAGATTGGAATTCTATAGACAGAATATTATGCCTTTCAGCTTATATGCCTTGGGTGGTATGGGGATTAACATTAGAATATAATTGGCTGACTCATTGGCTTGAACCTATATATGTCTGGACTAATAGATGGATCCAAATGAGGGATTCCATGTACGGGCTCACTGAGTATTGTCTTATGTGCAGAGTGATACATGGATCAAATTGATGGATTAATGTACATACTTATATTGGACATTGACTAATATTACCATGTCTGATACATTAGAATCCATGGTTGGATGCTTAGGATAGACCTGTTATCATGGAATTTATGTCTTACCTAGAGATATATCAGGTTCTAGAGAGGCTCTATAGGGATAGGTGTATAAAGTGTTTATTTGTATTTCACCTAGAGTGATACTTGAATTCTAACATAGGAATGTCAATAACGGTGTCATTTTTTAAATTTATTTGTAAATGAATTGAATTATGGTACGTCTCCTAGCCAAATCAATAGCCAGGGGTTGGCCTTGAAATAATGTTTTTTATCCTTATAAGGCATCTGTTGTGCATCCAGTTACATGAGTGATGTCAAGCTTGATCCGGATCTCGAGACTTATAAATTACAAGTAAATAAATTATTAATTTTTTTAATTGAATGAAATTAATTGAAATGAAAACCATCACATGTTTGATTCTTAACATTTAGTACATCTTTGCCTACTTCTTTCATTACATCACACAACTTGTTGTCTATATTCATTGACTTGATGAACCAAATGATGTGTGTTTTCTTATTTTTATTATCACTCACACCTTTTTTGGGTCACCTTTTGGACACAAAAATAATCTATAATTTCACATAATGTTTAGTGGAAGAACCCTCCAATAGGTAATTGAAAGCTGCTTAGGATCAGGGGATCATGACACCCTGTGATGTCTTTCGATGCTATTGGGATAATTTTGAATTTTTTTTTATTTTTGGTATTATTAAATATTTGTCGTGTATTCCTTTTTTAGTTGTTTTCTAGAAACATATGATATGTAACATCATTTTTGATAAGATATTTGTTTTTCATTGTTTAGTTTTGTCAGTCTACCAGTATTTATTTTGTTTGTATAAATTACTTATTTTGTTGCTTATATTGGTACTTTGATGTGTTACACCCTCCTAAAGAATGGCATAGTATCCCCAATGACCCACTTTTTCACTCACTACTAGTTTATCCAACCAAGTCTAGAGCACGTTAGAGTGGCATCCATGTCCAAAAAAATTACAAACTCAAACTAAAAAATTCATTGAAATATTTGACGGAGAATAACATGTCGTTTGGTGTATAGGAAAAGGTATGGATAAAGTATCTATATTAAAAAGAACAATAGTTTCACATGAACCAATGTATTAGATTGATGAAATATATATGGTATTAATGAAAATTTTACCATTTTTTAAAGTATTTCTACACATGTTGGGTGCATTAATAATTATTTTGAACAATTTAACGTTTGTTACAAACAAATGTATGAATATTGGATAATCCCAGTTATTAAAAATTCTAATGATAATTATTATAATAAGGATAATACCCACACATTGTATAATGTATTAAATTTTAATTAATATCACGAATAAATATATTAACATAAATTTAAGTAGAATCATGTATATTTAATATCATTTGAAGAAAATGATTTAATGCATCAATAGAATTTTGATAAGGAGAGAAATAAACTTAAAATTATTATGGAATTTAATAATGATCAAAATATTTCCCTACTTATTGGATGTATATAATTTTTAATCATATTTGAAAATATTGAAAAGGAACAAATTTAGACATAATATTCAAATATTAATGGGTCTAAAGTCATATAAAACATTACATATGATTAATGATTCAGAAGAATGTGTTATGTGGTAATAATATATAAATATATTTACATAACATTCTCAAGTAGTCCCAATTTAGATGGCACAATCCATATATCAAATCAATGATTTTTTTTATAAATATACCTCTATAATATATATTTTTTAAATTGAAAATATTTATAAAAATTGATTGATATATGAAGACATGACTAACACTGTGAATATGGTGTATAGAATATTCAATGAGGATGTATGTTACCAATTATCAGCCCTACTAGTACTGAATAATAATATAAAATACCCAAGAAAATATATGTAATTTATAGACTATATATAATGATGATCAAATATCATGTTTTATTGAAAATTTCTGGCAGATATTTATTTTTTTATAATATTCACTGGATATTTCATACAATACTTTAATGATAAATTAAAATCGAGGCATATTTCATAGGGGATGTAGCTAGTGATTTTGATATATCTAAAACGAAAAAAATCTATATACATAAAAAATATTTACATAAATATTACTCTTCTATCAGAGAAGGTGGTGGTGCAAAAAAGTGATTCATTTACATATAATAATTTTCCTAATTAGAAGGTAAGATAAAAAAACTGTTTAATGTCTAAAAATACTTGGATTAGAATCAAATAAAGGTTTTTATTTTTATGTATACTAAGAATTTAATTATTGTTATGATATCCTTATAAAATAAGTAAAATATTAAAAATATTTAACGAATTACTAATAATTACGGGTTTTCGGAACATTAGAAAGGAAAAAATATATATAATTCATGTTTTGTCATTATAATACATATAAATGTGTCAAAATAATTTATATATATTTGGTATATATAATTTAAATAGAACTAAATATTTATAATGAATTGGGTAACATATAGTTCTATTTTTAAATAAAATTATCCACATGAAGAGTTTATATTTAATAAGAGTATGGGAAGTTACAATTTTTTATAGTTGTTTCTACATGAGATTGAATATGATTTGACCCAATTCCAATGGGTTTTTGACTATCATTCTAGAATTCCAAGATACTTGATATGAATTCAAGCTAAATTAATAATGTTGTTTGATTTTTTTAAATAATAAGTGAATAAAATGGCATCTAAACTAAGATTTTCCAAATAATATATCAGAATTAGATGTGAAATAATTAAGAATGGAGATATGTGAGAGATAAAACCATATCAATCATATTTTATAGACTGATAAATATGAATTGAAAACTTATTCTATTAAACTATATTAATAATATACTTATAGTAAGAAAAATGTAATTTAAGGGGAAGTATATTCTCCGATAGAGATCTTGATCTAGGGATGATGATAACAATTCTAGATAACATAAATGATAATGATTTCATACTATAATGTATTTTCAACATATATTAAAGATTAATTATGGTAGAGATTTAGTATTAATGAAATTGAAAAGGGTTCCATCAAAAAAAATTTGATGAGGATCCTAATATAATCATATATTGATCAAACAAGTTATTATTCTGAAGAGAATAAATTGACTTGGAAATCCCCCATGAATAATTGGATGTTTTAAAATATATATAGGAACATGATGAATTCAATTTTAATTTTTTTCTCATCCTAAGAATCATGTATCAAATTTATTGAAGAGATTCATCATTTTAATTGCTATAATGGGTTTGTACTTTGGGGGAGGTAAATGAAATATTTTATAGACTCATTTATATTTATCTTCCCATGAAAATTATTCTTTTTAAAAAGGAACATGTGGATGTATTCCCATAGTGACGTATGTATTCCATATCACCCGACCATGATAAATGAATCAGATTCTAGATTAATTGGGGATAAAATAAATTTTATCCAGTACATGAATGTGAATATTTTAAGACTTTCCAAGGATCGTGTATAATAACATTTTGAAAAGAATGATTTTGACATGTGGGATGATGTGTGTGTACTAAAATTAATATGGTATTTACCAACATAATTTAGAAGGTCAAATTAGTATCATTTTTCTTATTTATGATATATTTTGGATTTTTTGAAGTAATTTTTGATGTTCTCACATTATTTGTTATTATATCTATGTGTATGGGATAACATAGTTTTCACAATAAATACTGATTATTTTATACATCGAATATTGATAAATAGTTATATAGCGAAATGATTGATGAGACATTTGTGATTTTAATTTTGTACCATATCCCATGTAATTTATATTTATTCTAAATATTTGATATATAATGAAAAAAATAATATATTGAATATAAAATTGTGAGATAAAGAAATGAATTATTATAATTCTTCCGTAGTGTTGAAGTTTCTGATATCAATGGAGGTGTTAGTTGCACAAAATATTATGTGGGAAATTTAAATAAATAAAAAGGGAAATGTTGTTGAACCAACATTACCTGTTATATATTTAATTTCACGGATTCATAATGGAATTTAAATAGTATGGATTTAATTAATAACAGAATGATTAGTTTTATAATAAAATTTGTAACTAGAATGGTTATATGATGTTTCCATGCTTCATGAAGAAGATAAGAAGTAACCATGAATTGGTAAACTTCTCTCTATAAGTTTACTTCTGGTTAATATATAATATAATATTTTATGATAATATATGAATATAATTCTTGAAAAGTATATGTACATATGACGAAATGATATTACAGATTGTAACAAAAAAATTGAATGATGTCTGAACCCAACAAAATTTGGAATTTTATCTTTATTTTCATATCTCATCATTATAAATCATGAAATTTTAAATTAATATTATAGTATCGTATTTTTCACTCTATTTTTTTTGGATAATTAATAAAATTAATAAATAATAATGGATGATTCTATAGAATATATTGATGATTATTATTCTATGGGATTTTTTTTCAACAAATAAATCATTTTGAAACTCACAATTATTATGAAGGGAATAAATTTAGAGACTAAAAAATTGATTCTTAATCTAGTACAATGTGTTTTCTTATCACAGAATAAGTTCATATTATGAAAAAAATTAAAGTATTCAGTAGAAATATTTCTTCACATTAGAGAACATTATTAGGATGTAGATATAGGATAATGAATACATCAAATGCCACAAAATTTCATCCTGTAAAATCAAACTAATATTAAGGTGGGTTATAATACTACCATAATGCATATTTTGGGATGACTGTATAATTTTAAATGATAAGGAAAATACTCTATAATAAATCATTGTTTAGTGTCAGTGTAAATGATATATAGGATACAAAATCACAATAATCTAAACATTTGATGAAGGATACAGAAGAACAAAGGCTTTGTTGAATTCACTAGCAATGGAAAATATGGCGTGATAATGCCAAAATAAATATTCAACAACACATTTAGGATAAATTTTTAGAAACAAAAATATATTTAATTAATAACTCAATAGATATGGATATAATTTAATGTAAAATTCATTTATAATTAATTACCACCACAACATAGTATATATTATATGATAAAATATGTCTAATAATTTTAGTATAATAGGTTGGAAAAACCATTCTATGCCATTATAGAGGTGTCCATGATTTAATTTATTAATATTCGATTATGGACATGGTGTTCTGGGTGGAAAACTATAGAAGGTGCAAAAGTATGAAACGGATCATGAAAATACGGAGAATATTGGATCGATGTATGGAAAATATGAAAGATATAATATTTCTTCCTTGTTCTTTAATCCAACATCTGACATGATCAATAATAGATCCATCCAAATTAGCGTTGGAGAAGAAATAAATTATTATAATCCACTTTTTTGTATGATTGATGATATATTTATGTATATATTATGAAAATATTGGGATCGAGTGATGAAATACAGTTCATGTGAAGGGTAAAAAAATTATTCTAAATGAAATAAAATGGTAATTATAGCGTTGTTTCAATGAAGAATCCCTTTGAAATTTTTCCTGGAGGAGATAAAAAATAATATTCATAAGATGGATGAAAATTAAAACAGAAATGTGATGATGATTCATTTATTATTATTGTTAACAGAAAAAAATTAACAGTTAGAAAGCAGTTTGGATTAAAAAAGAGTAAACATGGATAACACGAAATATATTTGGATATGGGGTGAGGATATAAACACATATTGTTACTATGAATGATTAATTGAGATAACGGTGCGTATAAGTTTTTATTTAAGACTCACAAAAGCTAATATTTCGGGGATGTGATTGTGGAGTAAAGCATTGTGGAAGATATGTTTCTGGAGATTATTATAAGAACACCTCGCATAGATGAATGGAAGATAGTGTTAGTGAATTGATATCACTTTTTACATTACATATGAACTTATCTAATGGGTCATAGTGATTATGGAGACCTAAATGTCATTCATGGAGAAAAAGATATCATGAAGTCTATCTCATTAATGGACCTGAAAAGTTAAACATGTTCAAATGGTTTTCCATTATCACAATATGTGGATTCTAATTTCATTTTCATGTTTTAGTTTATTATGGAAGTGAATTCATTTTTCAATGGAGGAGAACTCAATATAAAACTAATTTCTTCCATGATGGTCAGGATATTGAAAGTTAAACATCTTGTTTGGCTTACCAATATAGTCTAGTATGTCAATATAATATTTCTCAAGATATAATTCCTTTATTTTGAATAAAAGTATGAGATCAGTCATTATGTGGATAACTATGGTAGAGGAGCATAATTTCATTTGAGGTTATTAATTCATAGATAAATATAAATTTCTTATGAAATGGAGGATTAAATCAATTGAAAAATGGTAAGATTTAATATTATGATCAATAATGATATGTATATTACTTATAATATAAAATAGTGGGGTTTTATTATTAGTTTTATGAGATAATTGGGATTTATGTTATTGGCTTGTGAGATATTAATCTTATGTGTCTCAATGATATTGATCGTTAATTTAATCATGGGATGGGGTTTCATTTTCATCATGACTGTGTGTAGTATATTTTAACTATCATAGTTTATTCAAAGAATTCATTTTATATGAGATAATAGAGAAGGGAGGATATTGTATTTATGAAAACAATATTGGGATCATATTTTTGTGTCATATAATTTTTTCTGGTGAAATAATATTTTTTATCGATGTGTTGACCATATTAATTAATGACATCCTCAATATCATTGAGGGTTATAGAATCTGAAGAGGTAAATCAATAAAAAAAATGAAAATTATCATCTTTTTTTCCGAAAACAATCTTCACCCAGTCACATGAAAACAATTCTAATGAATCATTATATTCATATCTGTGTCCAACTAATAAAAAAAATAGGAAATAGTGTATTAAATGCTAGAATATAAAATGATTGTTATGAAGGTATTTATAGTAGAATTATTGGTCACATCTATAAATGGAAGAACATATTCATAAATTTATAGTGTATAATAACATTTGTTAAAAATAATCCTCATGTTAATACCCATTCAATTTTCCTCACAATTCATGGATTCCCAGTGCAAAAAAGAAAAATTTAATAAATAAAGATGTTTTCATTATGGATGATAATAAGGAAGAAAAATTTCATTCAGATTCCAAGGTTAGAATAATGTATAAGATCAAAGTGGTGTATTAATCTGATAAGTTTTTTGGAATCCATGTAGACCATGTAGGTGAGGCTGGCATGTGAAAACATAAGGGAACTAATTATTGAATAGGTTTAAAAAAAATTAGCATGTAAGGTTAGGATTTTGTGGGCTGAATGATATAGAAAAATGATCAGGCATGTGCACTATTTTTTTATAATAATAATATTTCTATGGAATTGGTGAGTCTTGTTAGGGTTCATTGAGATACAAATTTTTTAATTGATAAATAATTTATATATATTAATTTATTCTAAGGATTACAATTTTATGATTTATCTTTTTATATATTGATCTTCCATTATCACATTATATGTACTGTGCTTATAGAGGGTGAGTGGATCGTATATGGGGTAATAATTCTGAAACAGGACCCAGATAAATTCAAAATATATAAGTTGATGAAATGAGGATTTAGTAGTTGCATCATCCATGAGATTTTAACTGAAAAAATGGATTTATATGTGGTACAAAGAATTATATTGTGTAAGGAAATACTGATTAAAGATAAAATTCTTGTCATTAATTTGATGAACACGCCCATACCCATGAATGGATACCATAATAAGATATGTATTATTTCACATCACAATATTTACCATTTGAGTCTCTTTATGTTGAATCATTATACAATATCTTAATCACAGGAGACTGTTCTATAAGAATATGGGTGTTAATAAATTGTTTTATGTAATGAATGTCGAGTAGTTGTTTGATAATAGATTTTATCAAGGATTGGTTGAAAAGTGTTGGAAACCATGAAAAAGATATTATAATTCATGGAATGATTTTTTAGAGGTTTTTTTGGTAATTGTATAGTCTATTAAAAAGGGTAGAAATGCCCGATGCTTCTACTACTTCAATATCCACGTTTATATGAGGTCATTTGTGGTGGACTATGCATATCTGATTCAATGAAGGGAATCACACATTTCATTTAAAGGTTATTAATCCACATATGGAATGTTATTAATATTTTAGGTGTAGAAAATTACATATATTATGGTTCAAATGGATCAATCCTAACTGAATCATAATGTTGAATGATGATGGAAAATTAAATATTGAATAAATTATTGGTGATGTAATTGTGTGGCATTCACTAGTCATGGTGATTATATGCTTCTACACCCGCTATGGTAAAAAACTCACTTAGTATGGGGACTCAATATATTCATAGTGGGATCACATTATGGTAATTATATGATATTGACATCTCTATGGAGTAGACTAACTCGGATATTCTAGTCACGTTTCATTGTGATATTCCAAAATTATTGTGGGACCTATCATATATCATTAGGAAGATTAATATCATAATCAACATATGTAATTTGGATAGTCATACATTTATGGATGGAGAATTTTCAACACAGATAATTGATATTGATGGGAGGATTTGAGAAATAACTATTTTAAATCATTTTATCTCACCACTAATGTGTGATTATAGTCTCTTTGTAAGTAATGAAATACATTTACGTCATCATTTTCATCCCACTCATCATGGAGGAATATTGATTCTTCATATAAGCAATTACCATATGAAATATATGAGAACCTATTATATTAAATTGATAAAAAAACCTATGATTATTAATATCTGTAACAAAAAAATAGATAACATAACTTAAAATATCAACTTCCTTTAACATTCATATATGAGAGTTCCCATGAATCAGGAAACTCATGAACCATCAATTTGACACCATTGATCGATTTATAAATAATGAATAATAATTTTTCAATAAATTAGAATAATATAGAATCATCATTCTCTATATCACTAGTGTTTGGAAAAAATAAATCCTTGAATGAAAAAATGAAGAAACATTCACACCTTTCACTAATGAGCATGTTATCAAATTTTTACATATTAATGAGATGATGATCAAATTGTGAAAAACACCATACATCCACAATAACGGTGTATCTATGAATTAAATGAATCAACATACACTTATATGTGAATCAACATGTTTTCCATTTTTTTATAATATATAAATGTAATATAAATAGAAGGATTTGTGTGGTTTGGGATACCTAATAGAAATATTCATAATGATAAAACACCATTATCATTGTAAATTTTTTATTGGTCTCCAAAATCACCAAAATACATCATGAATGTACTTCTATGTAACGAAATATATGATAAAATAACATATTTTTATGACAACATGAACTATCATCCATGTAATTATCAAAATGATTTATATTATGAAACATTTATAAATTATTATAGAAATTTTATTATGGTACCTAAAAATTAAGGTCTGACACAACTAAATTTTCAAATCATAATAAAATTGTTTATTTTCTATAATGAGTCTCATTAGATTTCAATTACATAAAATGTAACTATAGAATATTTTTTAATTATAGACTTGAGTTATTGTAATATCATAAGAAAAACTATATCAAGATTTTATATAACAATCCATTTTACATATTTATATATTATAGTACAATATATTTATTTTATAAATCATATGTACTCATGGGTTTATGAAGTACCACCATAAAATAAATGTTAGGGTCCTTTCAAATAAGTTTGAATGTGATATTGGAAATTAACATATATACATTTTTTTCAACAGAATCTAAATGATTCAAGTCATGATAAGTGACCCAAAAAATTTCTTTTGGAACCACATTATGGTAGAAACCCAATTTACCCTTGGATTTTTGGGTATTTATTAGTCCTCATATATTAATATTGTGATTTTTTCACATTACATTAGTCAGTTGGAATAGACCTTGAGACATGATTATATGGATCAACCGAGAATCAACCATTATTATTTATTAATTAAAATTCTTATGTATCGATAGTCATTCACATGTATGATGTAATTCTATATTGTGTGATTGTATCTAATTTATGTATTATAGTTGTCACATAATGAGATATTTATTATGAAAAAATAAACAATATAAATAAATATAATTTTACTAAGTAAATATCTATTTTTTATGTTTTTAAAAATACAATCACATATTTTATTCAATAAATTTAGATATGAATTCTTAATTATATATATGTAGAATATATTACATTATTTTAATATAAAAATCCATGATTTTGTTTCATACATATATTTTAATTGTTGTGGTTTTATGATGTCTTTTATTTATATGTTATTTTTTATACAAGCTTTATTCTTATTGTTGACATCAAGGAATTCTATTGTTGTAATATATAAAATCATACCAACAATGTAGATGTTTTTTATTAAATATCATATTAATAAAAAAAATTATATATCATTAATATTTTTATCATGTTGAAATCCTTGAATTTATAATCTAATTTATTACCAATATATAAATCGGTTTCTATAATAATATTATGAATTATGCAATCAATATTTTTGGGATTGTATTATTAGTCATTTATATTATGAGGCCATGTTCTATGATATATTTAAACATGAATATCCTATTAGTTTTAGTAAATTAAGAAAAAATATTTTATATTATTATTTTTTATCCACTGAATAAATTCATATAATATTTATTTTTTCATTAATCATTATTCACATAAAAGGGGAATATGTTTCATTGAAAATTGATTATCAGGTAATATTTTTGGAGAGATTTGGAGTTTAATATTTTGAATTTTGTTCTTGGAAAATAGTTTAAATGAATTTGTAGTGTTTCTTATTGTAAAAATGTGTTGCTAATTTTTTGAATCATGTGGTTCACAATGAAAATTAAATAATATATTGAATTTGGAAGATAAAATATTATCAAATTTGATATAAAATATTTTTATAACTTTTTTCGTGTAAAATAATTCTTTTCAAAAATTAAATTAATTTATTTTTTGAGAGAAAAATATTTCATTATGTAAACTTATATCGGTGAATATTTTTCTTAATATCACAAAATGGTTAGTTTTAATTGGTATACTTAGTGAAATCCAACAGTGGAGAGTACTATATATTATTTTTTCAATGTTTAGTAAAACATGTAATGTTAAATATATGATGATTCATACTTTTCAAATGTAATATAATTTCAGTTTACTTACATAATTTTTTTATAGTAATAGATTAAAATAATCATGTTGAATCTCATGATGTTTTTTTAATTTTTTGTTTCTTATATGGTTTGGAGAATGTTTGTTAATTTATAACTATTAATGCTATAAATAAATTGATATTTTATTTATTGTTTATTTTAGCCAAAATTTTTGGATAAGAGTTATGACTAGTAGTTTTAAATGATGAAATTGTAGGATTTTCTGTCATGTGAATAAATTGGAATGATTGTATCATGTATTTTATAGATATTTTTAGTCATTAATTGTTTACATTAGTGTAGTTGTGTTTTGGGTGAAAATCCCTACAAACATTTTTTAGATGATAGGTCTTATAGTGGGAAAGATGTATCATCTTGGTACCCATCATTTTCGAGTTTATGTTTTGTTATGTTCCATAGTGGGAAATTGTTTTTTAAAAAGTATGTATTAATTTATCTTATAGATATATTTTTTGTATATTTTTTATTATTAGAAGATGTAAATTTGATTCTGTATAATTAATAATCAATCCTTATGCAATTTTTAGATTTTATTTCAGGACCAATAGATATTTTATTTTTGTGAGGTGCATATGTAGTGATTCTTCATATAGTGCATAACTATATGTATTTCTGAAAAAGTAGTGGTAGTACACTATGTAACTAAAAATACCTGATAGATTCCATGGTATAGTCTTCATTCCAATATGAACCTAAGATCCCAAGTACAATTACGTAGGGTCATTAGCTAATTTTACTAGTAAATATATTTTCAATTCATATTCATCTATTATTATTTTCCTTATACTTATCCGTAATCATTTTATTTTCAATTATGTATCTAATTTCACCTTGAATGCCATTATTTTCATTAGTGTACACACATTAACGTGTCTGAATCACCACCATGATACCACTACGAGGAATGATTCATATAAACACCAATTTACTCACCCTTTTGGTGGATCATATATCGATTTAACCATGATTTTGAATGATGATGTTTTTTAGATCATATAACCTTGGGAATTCAATGTCACACCAAACTATCAAAATAACATGCCTAAAATTCAATGGTTGATAAACATTAAGAAAATTACCCAACATAATTGAATAAGTATTGTTTTAGCAACACTTAACTATTTCAAACTAATTACCTTAAATAAAGAATATGATTTTTTAATGGATATATTTTTTTGTGAAAAAAACTTCTCATACAACCTGTAACTTCTCTAGTCATTTTCTAAACATTTCCATTTATAACTCCTTTTTTTATAAAAAAATCAAAGGTAGTGATGCAACCTAGATACCTATATCATAATGATCGGATAAACTCATTTAATATGAATATTCATGAAAATGTAATTAATAACTAATCTATTACCTTTTACATCATACTTGGGTTTGTACGGATTCATGTAAGCTCTTCACATATTCATAGTACATCTGAGCACGGTCTTAAAATACCAATGTGTTATCCCCAGTATAACAGTATTCATCATCACATTCATGAGATAAGTTTCCATAACTATTGATGTTAAACTAAAATGACATATTCTATGACATGTCCTAAAATATATAACTCATACATTTTTTGTTTTTATTAACATACATATTATACATAGAATTTCTATTCAATGTTCAATCCCAAACTAACTACACTATTATCACCGATATGATATGTGGTATTTCACATTACGTAACTAAAATTCTATTTATTATCATTCCCAAATAGGGAAAACCTATATGTCTTCATGTATGGTTTATCATATAGAATGTGGACCACTCAACCCATGCTCCCCATGACCTCCAATGCATAGGTCATGGCCACACTGCCACTTCCCCTCATCGGCCCCCTTTGGACATGGAGGGATGATGATGCTTCTTCCATGCATTTTTTCCCACATTCACCCCTTCATTTTCCCCATTTTTGGACACGTATTCTCTTACTTACATTACCACTATTGATGTGTCCCCTAAAGTTCATGAATGTGTGGATGGAGAGCCATAACTTCTGATATATTCGCTTGAATACATGAATAAATTGATGCTATTGGATATCACACTGGTTGTTCACTTTGGGAATAAACAACCCTCTGTTGACCCCATCGGTAGGTTTGTCTTCTCGTCTTGGAACACGTAGGATCAGGTTGTTATTTGTATTATGGATTCTAAACATTTTATGTTACATTATTTGAATGAGGAGAATGTGATATATGATTGGGCTAATTCCCCATGTGTTATGGTTTGTTTTTGACTTCTATTTTATTTGGTGGTCATTTGAGTTTCATCTGTTACAGGAATCTCTGGACACCATGATAGTAATCTTCCTCCTTGGTATCCCGTTACTACTACAAATTCAATCAATTCTTCGGTTTATTGGAAATATGATAGGTCGGTACTTTTTTTCGGACTCACATACCTGTGCGTTTTGTCATCTAGTTTATCGGTGACTTTGCGTAGAAGTGGATGTCTCTATAAGACCTATGGATTTCAAAATCATCGAGATTGAAGGGGAACTTCACGAACACCAGATGGTCTTATATGATTCATGGGTTCAATTCATTTTGAGTTGTAAATTCTTGGGACATGATGCTAGAAGAAGCTTTCTGATGCATCTTTTTTCCCTAGGAGAGATTATCCTCAGGATCAAATTAATGTTGTTGCATTTATAGCATGAAATGCCTCTGAGTTGGATCAAATGACTATTGGAGAGGCTGAAATTTCTTCTATCACATAGATTTTTTTGAAATTATCACCAAAAGTTCCAAGAGTGGTGGATTTATTTCATATAATGAAAAAAGTTATGGGTTTATGTAATGTTGTTCCCGATGAGAACCATGAGGAATCTTAGGAGGAGATTGTAGCATATCATGGGGTTCTTTCCAAGGAACCCTCATCCTTTTAAGAGATTATGAAATCATTTAAAAGTTTTCTCCAAGTGAAGGTTGTGGAGAATAAACTTTTTGGGTTTGGCGTTGTGATCATGGATAATTATTGGGAGGGGAGACAGGTCAATCTGATACCACCTAGTTACAATGTACTATCCATTGGTAGAATGTTTGAAAATTTTTATTCAGTGCTAGGATAATAGTGTTATGCTTTTAAGGAAGGAAATGAAGTGGAGTTTGGACATTAAATGGACCCCCTTAGGAGGGTGTATGTATCTAATTATAATTCATATTCTACCTCATACCCCCTACTGAGTTCAAGGAAGTAGACACTACAAATAACATTCATAGATCCTCTACAAGGAAGGGTAAAAACACTATCATAGATTCATATGGATTTACTAAGTACACCCAGTGGCCACAAAATAGAAAAGAGTATTAAAATTTACCTAGTCCTCCTATTACTAGATCATCAAGTAAATGTAATATCCCTCCAAAGTATTCCAAAAATGATGAAAAAATCTCCATGAAAATGTTTAAAGGCACTGAAAAATATATCACTAAAGAGTTAAAAACCTAAGAAGGGAACCACTAATCATTGATACGGTGAATGTGGAGAATGATGTTATTATATATGTTTTCCCTATGAGAGGAATGTAAATGATGGAGTGTTATGATTGGTAACCCATCATAAAATACAATATTAAATTCATAGAGATTGAATTAAAGGTCAACACCACCCAAGAGGAGTTTGGCGGGGTGGTGGGTGGCATATTCATGTAAACCATTACCAGAAGAAGGGATTGTGAATCCAAAAAAATATTATTATATTGGTTCAAGGATATAATGGATGGAATATTACAGTGTAAGAGCTCATCCAAACATTGAAGAAGATCTCTTTCAATATTAAATCCATCTTCAAAGATGATCCAGAATAAAAGGCCACCACACCAAAATGGATTCTAGATAGAGGCAATGTTTCTAAAATTCTTAGACACCAATTTAATGATTCTTTGATTACATATGATGAAATATGATTGTCTCTTTTAATACTAGTATGGTTTCCAACATTATTCTTAAATGTTCTCTCTTGATAAAAATATATTTTGGTGTTCCACAAAAATAAGCCTTCATGTTGTAATGTGAGCTCACTTGACACTAAACCAATAGTTTACCTAGTTATCTATATACCATTAGTGTCACTGTTAGATATTAGGGTTCGAATATCATCATTGACATAAAAAATGGCAGTGTCCCCACTACAAATAAAATTTTTATTGTCCCCAATAGGACATAAATTCTATCTGATATCTGTATTTGATTATAAATACATACTTACATTACATATCTAACGTTAAAATAATTCTCTTCCATAATTATGAGATGATTATAAAATTCAGTAATTTCATTTCATGAAGAACTAATAAAAAGTCAAATATATAAAACACATTAATACCTACAACATTATTGTTTTCCCTACCGAGGTAGTAGTTTATGAAATTAATAAATATCAACATGGATAAAATCTTGAATTGATTTATTGTTACACATAAATATATAATGTATTTTCAATCTATGAAATATGAATCATAGTTGGATGATAATACATATCATCCTTTAATATGGTCAAATGTTTAATAATAATCCCCTTGGCAGTGAAACACCACCCAATATAAGAATTATTATCTATGAGATAAGACCATAAAAGATAACATAAAAGTGACATCTCAGAAGAATTAGAAAAAATAGAAGTGTTGAACTCATTTAGAATCCCTTATTCTTCAACGTCTATTATATGAATGACATTTGGTATTTAACACATCACATTTATATTCATGGTTAGATTCAACAATTCCTATAATATATGAATATTTCTATGTGATAGGGAAGGTTACTCAGCAAACAAAATTGATATGTATGTAGGACGGAGTCCCACAATGTTTTTTATAACCATTAAACCCATATGTGAAAATCATTTTCAATTTTTAACATTTAGAAAAAACTATTTATCCTATGACAATGGATCACCCATACCATTAATCTTCAATAAATTTCAAAAATTAATTTCTGATCAATGAAATTTTCTTCTGATATAGGGATTAATTTATCACTTAATATTTATATATAGATTATGGGGACCTTGAAACTAAAAAACCATGTAAATGACACATGTTTTGGATGGCGTTATTAGGAATAATAAAATATTTCCCCATTATAAAACGTGTTGTGACTCTATGTCTTGCGAATAATGATTCTATATACTATATTCAATTATGGTATCTGTGTCGTTATGTATGGATTCCACCAATCAAAATTCTCATCAATATAAGAAAAACCATTATTATAGATGGAAAGGTCTATACTAATACTATCTACAATGCCTCAATCCATAATAAATGTTGAATAATTGTGAATAGACTAGTTGTCTTACACTTCCATGTATACTTTAATACCTACCACTGAAACACATTCCATTACAATCATTAGGTAGGTAAAATTGAATATCAGACTCTGTTCAAGAACTGAGAATACCACATGTAATTTTATGTTTTCCCTCCCATCCATCTAAACCATTATATACCATCAGGAAATTCCATCTATAAATAATGATATACACATACAAGATGCTCCTCTCACGAGAAAAGTACCTACCAACTATCATAGTGGAATTCCTCATAATGATAAAAAATATTCTTATATAAGTTATCAATATGACTCCTAGAATCATGAAATAAATAAACTCACATGCCAATATTAGAAATTTAATAGGGGAAATTAATAGTAAGTCATAATTTATATATCATAATCTGGGGAAACTATGTACATGGATAATTGGATAACAATTTCACCTGTATGACCCCCACTATAATAACTCATCTGTTTATAATATACACAATGGAGACCATTGTTAATATAGTCCCAAATACTATACTTGTTATTAGAGGTAGTGTATCCATCCTTTTGAGGATATAAATTAAATCTAATAAAACACAATTTCTATTCCGTTATACTACAAATATTTTATATGGAGGTGGTTTTATGATCATGAAAAAATTTATCAAAATATTTACAACATCCAATAAGAATGGTAGTAACATGAATGTCTTTGTAAATAGAGGATATTATATCTCAGACATAAGATATAAGTTTTTTATATGTAGGAACAATCATTAATAAATATCTGTAGCATTTGGTAGAGAATCCCAAATGATATCCCTTCAGCCAAAGAATCCATATTAAGGTAGGCCATTATCATACCAACAAATAACATCCCCATTCAGAAAATTATAATACTGAGTTGTCTATTGATAATTATAATAATAATTTAATAACTAAATTAGAATAACAATTTCCACCAGATCATGATGAGGTTATGAAAGTAAAATCTGGTATCCCATAGTTTTTTACATACTTTTATTCATGTTCTGAATATATATGACTTTGTATGTATCAATAATAGAGCTTCTTGACAAAATAACAACACAATATTTTACTATAATAAGTGGGTCATTTTCAATTTCGTAAAAAGTTGGTTGTTTGTTTAATTTGAAAGATCAGTCCATATTGAAACCATTGAGTGGTAGTGAATTAATTTTTAATTCTATGTGTTTCTGGTTCCTCATCGCCCTGAATATATTTGATGATGTCAAACTTTTAGTTCGATATACCCTATAAATATTATTTTTCTACACTTAATCATTAGTGAGGGATCATACCATTTGTTAATCCAATTCTAAGGAATGTATGATTCCCTAGAGATTCTACCCATGTACATCAGCTATAGGTTCCAAAGACACCACCTCTATATTTTTCCCTTGAAGTGATGTCCAATGTTGTTTTTTTATTTCCCTTATAAAATTTTATTACTATCATCCCCCTAATAACATGGGGACTGAAATTTTTTGTGAAAATTGTGTTGGAGATTTTCCCATAGAGACACCATTTTTACATTTGAATCCACATCGAAGAATTACAAAAATGAGACTATCAGCATTGGACTTGTGAGTCAAATAATCATGTGACTCCATAAAACATGAAAAAGCATATGTTGTAGACTTCTGGTTTTATAAAAATTATATACAATCATTATTTACAATCTAAAACATTCCTTCCGACCATATAATAGATTTTTTTCAACATCATTATATTATTTTACTATGTGTATATCATCCTAATTGGGATAATGATAATGATGAACATGTAACACCACTGATGGGATTGCATCATCATATATACCTTCGTTAATAAACTAGGACTATGTTAGTGTACTATTACATGATATGGTAGGATGATGTTTAAATAAGCTATAATTTTTTCCCACTCAAATTATTATTTATTTATTAATAATAAAATAATTATTTTTCAATAATTTTAATAAATAATTATGTATTCTATAAAATAAATAAATCATGGTTAGAAATATTTTCATATAGCTAAAGTCATGTATTTCATTTAAAAGAGTAAAATTAAAAACAAGTATGTAAATTTGTATACTAAAAAGTATAGATAAATAAATTAAGTAAATGTGAAGAAATAATATAGTAAAATTAAAATAAAATAACAAGATAATCAAAAATAGGGGACATATATGGTCATCTTCTTCTTTTAGGATTACAAACTAAGAAAAAAAATAATGTGGAAGTTATAAAAAAATTGAAAGAGGATTATGAAAATATAAATAAGATAAAGAAACATTTAGTTATTTGATGTGACAGTAGAATGAATAAATTATTTTGTTATTATACATATAAGAATGGGATTTGACAATTATAAATATGATTATTGAGAATATAAACATAAAAAATATGGTTATTATTTTTATGGTCATTTTTTGTATATCAAATAATTATATAGATTTTGTGGGTAGATAATAAATATAAGTGAAAATACAATAAAATCATGATATTAAAATATTATATATATATACCCACATTTATGTGTTTTCTATAATTATTTATTATTTTATTCTTAAAATATTTTTTTTATATATTGAATACAGATATGTATTTCAATTTCAATGGACCTGATATATTAAATTAAATAATATAAATAAATAATTATTTTGATTTTTTATATATTATATAGTGTAAAAGTTGTAATTATTTTCAATCCTAATTCTTATTTCTAATTTTAAATTTTTCCTCAAAAACATAATTCAGTCTTGTAAAATTTTAATATATGTCATCTTCTAACCCTCAAAATCTATAATGATTAACCATCCCATTTGGTTAGAATTATTCAATTTCTCTTCTCTATATTCCAAAGGCTAACAACTAGTAGGAATAGAACTAGGTATGTTAGTTTGGTGAATACGATCTAATATCATAGTATGAAACAAATGGAAATTAACAAACATCATTATTACTAAAAAATAATCATAGTGCAGTAGGAATAAATATAAAAGGATGTAATAATAAATGAAATTAAGAACGTTTACGATTGACCATTCCATACATTCTAAAGTGATGAACCAATGGGTTGATCACATACATAATAAAAAATTTAACAATAATATTATGAGGATCTACCACTATCTCAAAATTGAACAACGTACTTGATATTTAAGTACCTCAGAACACCCTAAGATGGGTGGGGAGAATCAAATTGTAAAATATTTCTTCATTTGTGATGTGTCTTGTTACCACTTTTGTAAGAACCTGTTAATCCTATCTGATCATAATTAGAATTAAACAAACAATCATATTCAATGAAGTAAAAAAAATATTTATATGGATTGCCAATAAGGTCTAGCCCAAGAAGCATACACCAACATTATTTTGGTCATACATGAGTCCACTAATCTTCACTAGTTTTGGAGTATAAAATTTTGGATATAATCACTTGATTCCATTCAAACTACCTTTACTAGTATTATAGGGAAAGCTAATTGTATCCATAAGATCACTTCTGTTGACTCCGCCTTTCTAGCTGTGTTTGGAAGAATCCACACACAATTTATGGACTAGTAGGTCCCTCCATTTGTATGTAATTAATAACTCTCAACTATAGATAGATGGGATATTGAATCCCATTTATCAAAGTTTTTGTAATCCACTTTTCCACACCCTAATAGTATGCGATCATATCCTCTATGAACTAGACTCCTTCCATTGTGAGTAGTGTTTATCCATGTAGCTTGAGTACATTTGACACCACCTCTACATACTACATCTGTGAACCACATTTGTTAAATAACTCCATGTACTATGTTGTCATACCACTTATTCTACGTAAACTAAATCCTCAACCATGAAGAATATTCTACAAAATCATCTTTTGTGTGTGCCAAATTCCTTTTCATCATATAGTAGACTATAAAAAAACGTCATTCATTGATTTTCATAGTGGACCACTTATCCTTTCACGTAATCCTACTCACGAACATATTATATTTTAAGTGGTTATCATCCCTCATACCACATCAGACTTCACCTACATCCTCCAAAAATTATAAATCACAATCATTATGAGTAATGATGGGATTAGTCATCCCAATATAGTCATATACATCTTAAAAACACAATCATATGTTTTCCTTGAACATTTTATGTGGTACATTCATAACTACATAATGATATTTTTAAAAACCATTTTTCCTACATGGTCTGCATACTGCCTCTCTTCCTCCATGGCTTCAAAAATATCTGCCGCATTTCAAAAAATGATGAGTTATCCCATGACCACTCTACTTTCTTCTACCATTGAAAAATCCCATGATCCACATCGTTTCCCTGAACCATTTTTTTCTTTTTCATTACATGTACCTTACATTGGGGTTGATGTAAAAACATTAAATGTAATCATTATATTTTCTGATTTAATCATTATTCGACGTACCTCCCATACAGTCTTTGAAATATCATTCATGGTTTTTAAACCATTCCAGGATGAATCCTAGGATAAAATACATCATTTTACAACATATTGGACTCCTAATTTTGTGGCCCAAAAATTTGGAAAACATTGGGAAATTATTCCTTCATAAACACAACCTTCAGCAAATACTATATGTTCACATTTCATTTAATCTCTTTGACCAACCCATTGTGTATCTACAACAAATACAAACCATACTCTGCATCAATTAAAGAAAAACTTTGGTTCTAAAAACCCCCCTATATTTTTTTTTGGAAATTTTCATATAAATTCAATGATATTTGAGCTGTAATAAAAACTTGATACATGAGAAACAAATCATCCACAACCCTAAGTCTTAATAATCAACGATTAGTGTATAAAATAAGTTTTTTATCCTAAATTTTACTATAATTTCATTGATCATGCCTTCCCCATTATCTATAATTTGCTTACCAAAAAAATTTTCATTTTTGGAACCATCACATTGTACAATTATTGGTACCATCACTTTGAACCATTAAATTTCTCCATTACCCATTTAATATAAACCCAAGGAACCTTATATAAAATTTTTTGTCCTCAAAACTCACCCCATAGATCATATCTCCCCCTTAAACATACATTAATTCAATAAAAATAATAAAACCATTAATACAAATAGGGAGAGGGGGGAAGACATAACCTCCTCAGGGAGTTGGAGGTGGATGAACGACAAGTATCAACTGATGCTTCTTGAACTCATGTATAGACAATGGTTTGGCTAGTGTGTAAGCAACTTGATCATCAGTTATAGGATGATCTATTTTAATCAAACCTTATTCATCTTTTTCCCTTGATGATGTGAGGTTTTATTGCAACGTGTTTTTGTTCATGAATTATGAACAATATTCTTAGTAACATTAATTGTTTTTTTATCATAATGAATCACCATGGGTTATTTAATCTCTTCACCAATATGAGTCAGTTTTTTCCTTATACAATTTAGTTCATTTCATGCATTTATAGTGGATATATAATCACCTATAAAATTACAATGAGAAGAACATTCAAATTTCTTACTCAACCATCCCACACATTTATTTATGATGAAAAATTATGCAACACTTGTGGACTCTCTCTCAACAACATCTCCTGCCCAGCCAGTAAAAATTTGATAGTTCACTGTCAATTACAAGATCAATGTATAATCTATAATTGTAGGTACTTTGAATGTACCTCATGATTTGTTTCACTACCTCCATAATTTCTCATTCAGATTACATTGAAAGTGGGACACTAATCATGTTACACACACAATATCTAGTCATTCCTTTATCAGGTACATTAAACATCCAATGATTCTCATATACATTATTGTATATACAGAAGTCTCATTCTCTTGCTTTTCTAGTTCCATTAAATCTATAATCGGAGTCGGAATTTTTTTTGACTAATGCATATTTCATTTCTACACTAACTCACTTGCTTTATTGTACGATGAAATAAATGTTTATCCTTCACTATAAATTATTTTCAGCCCCAATAAGTATGGTAGTTCACCAATCATAGAAATTAAAAATTTTGAAATCATGTTATTGGAATATTAATCCGATAACCTCTTACTGTTTCATCCAAATATAAAATCATCTATATACACTATTACCATGAAATGAAATTTCAGATAATTCCTCACATATTAATTGTGATCCAATAACCGTATTTTATATTCAAGATTCATTAGATAAGAATCTAATCACAAATACCACATTTTTGTTGTCCACTTCAAACAACATAGATCCTACTTTATTCCGAAAACATTCATCACATAGTTACCAAATATACAACCAAATGTGTTTTCAATATAGAATTATTCTTCAAGAACACTATTTATGAAAACTATTTTGACATCCATTTAATGCACATTTTATTCTATTTGATATTCCATGGAAAGATAGAGTCTGATTGAATCTAATATAGCTAGTGGAAAACAGGTTTCTTCAACATCAACACCTTCAATATGCGAATATCATTTACAAAGTAGTCATGTATAATTTATGATCAAATTTTCATGTTCATAAATATTATTTTTAAAAATATAAATACATTTTAAAAATATTTTAGTTATCGGTCCTCGGGACTAGATCCCATGATTAGATAATTTTTATCTGATCCAACTTTTCATTGATAGACATAACCCAAGATTCATCCATTGTATCATCTTCAATTTTGGATTGTATTACAACTAATAAGATTTCATATTTTCAATTATAATTCATTCCCCTTATCTGGTTGAATGTCATCTAATCCCTGATGATATCAGATAGGTCAATTTATACTCATCGATTTTCATTTTGAGGGTCAGGAGAATTTTCATCAGCCTTGGAATCTCTTTCTGATTCTTGTTCTAAATCAACATAATGATGTGATTACTGAGATATTTTCACACCTTACCCTACATATATATTTCAAAATGATCCATTTACACATTCAAACTCATCTTTTATCACAACAATTCATGAATTCGTTGATGCATTTGTAGTTTTATCATTAATGATATTCAAATAACTTCTTTCCACTATTTTTTAAATATGTTTATTGAAATATTGTTAGGCTTTTATATTAATTTAATATCCATGTAATATTACTTCATCTAAATCATCATCATACTTACTTTGATTTATTTATTTATTTTAGATGAAACATTAATTTCTGAAAATCAGAAATATATAAAACATGGTTTCATTCCATGACACACCACCTATAGTGACTTTGTTTCCACCATATAAATCTATTGATCATTTTGAATATAGATTGTAGCTTAAACAACCTATTTCTAGTATCGGTGAGATATAAGACACTCAGTCTACAAGGATCAATCTATATTATTCACTTTTCTATTCCTGTACTCAACAACTATATTTTGTTGTGGGGGTACTCAATGTATATATGTCATGTTTTAATCAATTTTTCTATTAGTAATTTTAAAACTCAACGGATATGTATTTCCCTAAATAATTAGACAACTAAAAATTTATTTTCTCTCTTGTATATTTATAGAAACTTGTGTGATGAATTTTATATAATCGATCATTTGTTATTTTCGATGTATAAAAAAAGAAATTATACTATAATAATCAATTAAAATAATGAAGTAACATTCTCTATATGTTATAGAAACATTTATCCGGATACAAAAAACTATATGGTATGATCAATAAGTTTTGATTATTTTTTCTTCTATGGTAGATATGAACTGAAGGACAAATTCCATCATATCCAAGCATCACAAGTCTATTCCCATTCAGGCTCAAGATTGGAGATAACCATGGTTGTATTTCGATTGGATATATTTTCCATTTTCTTGTAGATTATTGGGACAGAACATTTGGTTCAACAATTTTTTTCCTCTCTAATAGTTATGTAACAAATGTTATATTTACTATCAACATGATATAGTATTCAATCTGTTCTAAAACCATTCATGATACAATTCATGGTGGATCGATTAATAGTGAAACATTTTTGATTGAATGTGACTATTTTTCCTGATTCACTAAGCTCGCTCAAACTAATGATATTTTGCTACAATCCATACAAATTAATAACTTTGGTTTTCTTCTATAGTCCATTATCTAGTTTATTACTTCAAGTACCTTTGATCTTTAAAGCACCGTCATTACCAAATATCACTATTCGATCGACTGTTTTCATAACACATATTAATATGTAATAATTTCTCATCATATGAGATAAGATTCCAATATAATCAATCAACATGGTAATGTTCTTTTTTTCGTTGAGAGCTACTTCTAAAAGGTCATATTTGTCATTTTTATTATTTTCATCACATGAAATATTGGTTTTATTGGAGTATATAGTTGGATTTCAAATATCTTTTGCAAGTGAAATGGTTCAACATACTCAGAGTATTAATCTATTTGAAAAAAACATACTTGTGAGATAATCATTATCTGGTTGGAGAGTATTAAATTATATATGATTTCTGTTTGAATTGTTCATATAATTCCTCTACCTCCAATAAAATTATTTATAATCAATGTTAGAACAATGAAAACATTATTAATAGAAACCGATTCTTCTATAAGAATTAGGATATGAATTCATTCTCCTTTTTTGACATCTTAGATAGTTCACTATGAAATATATCCTTGAATATTCATATAATGACAAGGTTCGGCATAGATATCTATAGAGTTTAAATTTTTTCACAACCTTTTTAACTCCATAAGAACCTCGTTTAGGTCTCTCAAGTAGTTCAACATTTGAGAATCTTCCAAACTGTAATTTATTATTTGCTTATTTTTTGATTGATTCACATCCATGGTTTCTCATATGAGTAGTGACATATTCTGTATGACCCACAATAGTCTTCGACTTCTCCAATAGTCTAGATTAACCGTCATTGATGGCCTTCTATTGTTCATAGATTCATAGATTCACTTACAGAACATCCTGTATGATTTCCATGGTTGTTGATTGTTCTTTGACTACTTCTATACATTCAATACCCCATTCTAGTTGAGCAAAATAATTTTATGATTCTCCCACAACTCCTCTGAAATTTTTTCATCTATTACTTTGATACTCATGTTTACCATTGGTATCATGATGTTACAACATTAGATAGCCATCAATGTTCATGAAATTATTTTTAGCTTTATCTCTTGATGGTTCTTACATTTAAATGGTATCCATCATAGAATCATGAGTTTTAGATTTAAATTATAATAATTCATCCTCAATGAATTCCTTAATATAATCTTCTTCTTTACAGAAAAAATTATTCTCTATAATAGGTTTATTGATTTGAAGTATCAAATTTTAATTTTTTTTGAGGCTTCTGTTTGTATCCATCTTGACTTTCATCATCACCGAACATTTTTGGGAATCAAGAGGAAATGTTCCCCACACATCCAAATAAAGACAAGCTTAAGGTTACTTTCCCTTAAATCTCCATTTCCCTTTTTCAATTCCTTGTCAATTATAGGAAGAAGTTCATTTTCATCATTATCTTCATTAACACAATCTTATAATATTTCCAGTTTTTTTTTGGATTTTATTTTCATTTCTTTCATGACTCAAGTCAATGCATCTTTAGGTTTGACCATCACTTCATAAACCTCCAGAATAATCAACCGATCATCCAAATAATGTTTTGAGAGATCTTATTCCTCAAGGGATAATTCTATTACATTTAATATAGGTGTAAGTAATCTCAATTGTTTCTTTACAATAACACTGTATTTTATTTCTTCACTAAGTCCACTTATTTCTCCTACAACTTCAATAATTTGATAGAAAATGGAATCTACATTTTCATCTAGATTCATATTCAAATCTTCAAACCTATTGTGCAAAACCATTAGATCTTCCAAAGTCAGTTTTTTCTCTCATTTATAATCATTCTACAATTTTTCCAACACAACATTTGTTGATGTACAACTCATCATATTAAGATTGATTTGATCATACAAAGCTGAAATTAGGACATTCAAATCTTTAGAATATTCATGAATCAATTTTCTATTCGTTTTAGTCATTGAAAGTCATATTACATCATTTACAAAATTTCCTTGTGTAGTAGAAAAGAGTTCATCCATTTCATGAGATTTAAGGTGGAATCTAATAATTTTATTATAAATATAAAATATGCATCCATAAAATTGGGGAACTTCAAAATGATTTATGTGATTCTCCATGATAGCATGTATATATAGATTTAACACTAGAAACCATTACCCTATGATACAACTTGATAGACCCCATATCTCCCTAAGAGGAGAGGGATTAATTAGGTGGAAAATGTTGATTACAGAGTGATGGTTATTGGTCCCAATTTCTTAAGAACATGTTAAACCTGTAAAATGTAACACGTTGTAAAAAAATATTCATATGAAATGAGGAGACACATAAATTTTACACAATTCAAAACTAAGGGCTTGTCCATGAAGAATGCACTGATAGTGTATTAGCCATACCTGAATCAACTATTCAGTAATAGTTGTGGAGTACATGATTTTTTATATATTCACTATATTCTAGACACACAATCATTAAAATGTTTTAGGGAAATATCAATGCATCCTTCAAATCACATATATTGACTCCCCAATTCTCATTGTGTGGGGAAGAATCCACACATAGTTTATGGACATTTATATTCATTCATTTGAATGAAATTTTGCATCCCAATATATAGATAGAAGATTTTTTTAAGTTCATTTAATACTTGAATATCTAAATCTAATTTTTGACTACTGATTGTTCACTGAATGTTCCTCCATGAAGCAGACTCCTCCCTTTGTGAACTGTGCAACGCTGCATAATGTTTGTGCTTCATGTAAAACCACCATGTACTACACCAGAAAATCATATTAGTTGACTAAATCTATGTACTGATTTTTCATACCACTTTTTCTTAGCAGACTAACTCCTCATTCATGAACCATATTCCACAAAACCATTTTCTGTGTATAGTTTTCCATTATAGGATACTATGAATTGATAAAAACATATTTTATGTACAATCATTGAGGACCAAATCATGATTCATGGAATCCTCATCGTGAACATCTTATCCTTTGTGAAGTTCTCTTCCTACGTACAAATTCATACTTCACTGAATACCACCCATATTTATTAATAACATTCTCTCTAAGTAATGATTGATTTAGTGATAATTATATTTGAAAATAGATACCAATAACATGCTAATATGTTTTTCATGAACATTTATTGGGGTTAAATCCTTCACTTCATATGGTTCTTTTCATGATATACTTTTCATACGCGGTCCCCATACCGCCTCTCTTCGTTCGTAGCTTCACAATCCTCATCCTTGTGTTACAAAACATCAAGATATATCATTAACCATATATAATCCTTGAAATTTGAAAATTAATATTATAAATATCCATCCTAGGAACCATTTTTCATTCATGGCCCTTTTAACACCTCTATACAGAATCATCCCCTTTTCTAATTCCATTATTATTCGTTATACCACCTCTATGATCTATAAAATATCATTTGCAGTCAGAAAACCATCAATGCAGACTCCCCTAAAAAAATATTTCCTTTTAAAAAATAATAAACTCATGATTTTGAGGACCAAAAATTTGGCCAATACATGGATACTACGACACAATAAACACCTCCTTCAGCCTGTACGGTAAGATTACTTATTTGGAAAACTCCTTGATCAACATACTGTAGATTGAAAAAAAATAAACCATAATCATTTTACATGAAATAAAAACATTTTATCCAAAAGATATCCATATACATATTTTTTTCATTGTACCATATTTTTCATGAGTTTTATATCTTAAAATTCCTTAAACCAATTTGACATCTTCTACAGTATCACCTTGCAATAGCCATCGGATTGTTGTTAGAGAAAAATATCAGTACGATACCACAAACACAATCCATTACATAGATAGTAATCATAATTTATATATATTTTACCTTGAAATAAAGATAATAATAATGAAAATAACAAAAATTACAAACTAGATGTGATACCAAAAACAAAATCTTATCATGGAATGTTACGATGTGATCATGCTCATGTGTTATACTCATAAAATACGAGTCACAATTGGAATATAATAGTTAATTTAAAATCACACTGGATCCATAGCTTTTTTTAAGAAATTTATAATACATTCCTTGAATAAGGCATTGAGAATGGTTTTATACCCCTCATGGCATGTATAATCCTAGAGATCCTTTATTTTAAGATCTTGTTCGACCATTACCTCTATGTAAAAATAAACTATTGTTTCATAGAATATTTATTTAAATATATAAAACATAGTCCTGATTTAGATATCCATGTTTTCAATTTATAATATTAATAATTAATAAGTAAATATTTTGCGATACATCAATGATTTATAAATTCTGTGAAAAAAATAAATAAAAATTATGCATAACATTAATTAAGTTGACCTATGATCCCATATAAGGAATTAGTTGTGAAGAATACAGGTTTCACTAAAGGCATAAAATAATTTTTATTTAACCATGTATTCCATCATAGTCATCACTAATATGTAATAAATGTATTAATCACAAATTAATATAACTTAAAATTAACAGCTGACCACATGTATTTTATTTTATATAAGGAACAAAATAACAACTTGTGGTGTCAGATAATCTCATCCATCCTATGAGATTTCCCATGCAATTAACTTAAATGATTCCATGAATATATGAAGTTATAATAATCTAAATATCAATAATTAAAAATGGAAATTATTATAATCTAACAGTTAGTGAAATATGCCTAATATTTAGATCCTAGTATGTATTACACTACATCCACATCATAGTATCACATAACATAAGGTCCCATGGGGTGAATTCCTGGTTGTACATCAAAAAAGTATAAATCAATAGTAAGTATGTATATGAATAAAATAATAGGATGAGGTTAGATTAATGACCAAACCCATCACAAATACCATATCCCCATAGGCTTCTTTGTTTTGTATATTTTTTGAGGTGTCCTATTCTAAAAACTCTTCTGAAACACATTACAATCTCACATAGGGTAGTCTAACTGATATGTCACTCCTTGTGGGACTCCTAATTTGATACAAGGAGTGGAATCCTTGCACGATCAACATCGACATAACATATGGGGGGCACCCCTTTAGGACCCTTGGAGAACAGAATAAAAGAAAATTCATAGCACAATGAATTCTCTTTAAAATAATTTTGATCCTAATCAACCATTCATAAAATAGAATGTCACATCTCGTGAAATATAATAATGGTAGAAAAATATTCAATGTTACAAGAGTTATTCTCACAAAATAAAAAATATATTACATGGTTCATATCACAATTTTTCTTCTATGTTCTCTTTGGTATGGACTAACCATAAAATGTATTCCTATTCTATATAATGATTTTACACTTTTTCTTGTAAAAGGAATGACTTATCATGCCCAGTGTATTACCACCTCTTATGTGTTATGGATGATATGCGATGTCTCATGGGAAAAAATTTGGCCACTAAGAGAATAATCATTTGACTAACACCCAATTCCGGTAATTGAACAATTTCATTCTTCTATTACAATAAATTGTGTTTAAAAATTAAACAAACATTGAAATAAAATAAATTATAGATGTGTAGCTAAGGGGAAATAACATGGGTGCACATACAACCATATACATGTATTGATATCATAATGATGTTAATATAAACTATCTTCCTCTAGGAAACCATTAATCATCTCTTCCAACTGACAACATTTGGATTCAAGACCTTCCTAGTCTCGTTAGTTTCAAATGGATATTTTTTCTTATAAAAACAAAAACCTATATTTTATTATAATCACATTATGATTAATAAATTAATATAATTTATAAAAAAATTAAATTCAATAGAATAATGACTAAAAACCAATAGACCAATCTTGTCACATTGGATCTATACAACAAAATTCCCAAAAAAATGAGGAAGATCATTGGAATTGAATCAAGAATAATATTTAATAAACAACATTAAAAATCCTAGGAAATTTTTATTCATGTTCTATGATTTATAAAATCACAAAGTTTGCATAAGTAAACATATTACACATTGTGAAGTGATAATAACTACCTGGGTGAGCCTATTCCTTGCAGATAAAACCACAACCAAAGGTATTAAATTGAACTTTTCATTAGTGGAATTAAAACATAAAACATTGACCCAGGAAGTAAAAAATATAAGAATATGTTTAAGCCCCCAATAGTTGATGAAAAATATAATAACAAACCTTTAGAATTATAACACATCGGGTGGTGTTTTATTTATATCAAGAATGATGGAGATCACACCTAAAGTAATTAAGATGGAGAATGATTAATTCTCAATTAATGCATGGGGAATATATGAAGAATATATGTGTTAAACCCAATAAGGTTCCAACGGGGAATTTTTTATTTTCACCCATTTTAATGAATCACATGGTTTGGCCTTGCAGTTTCCAAACTATTTCCAAACCATGCACATCTCCTATCAATGGAAATCACACATAACATTGTTAGATACATAGTTAAATATAAAATGGGTAGGACTTGTGGTTGGAACTATCTTGGACCCTTTGTCTCACATGGTTAGAGTTACTGATTTTATAGAACATGCATCAAAACTGTAATATTTCTACATTAAATTAACGAACACTAAATGGAATACCCTATCATATCATATGATTTATAATCAATTATTTCTACAATGAATTTGATGTACTGTTTAACTGAATGGTCTCCACACACTATGTTCTGACTATGTACCCTAAGATGAATATTTCCAAACCATATTATTTTGGCCTCGAACACCTAATAAACACATAAAACCTCAATGAAAATTTTTAATACCAATTTGAAAAATAAAAAATCATTTCTGTCTGTATAAAACTTAATATTCCATTCAAAAAATATATAATCATAATTTGAACCATTTAGTAAGTATAAATGGAAATTCTTTTGATGTTTCCCAACATAGAAGACATGAAATGTTATAAAATCTCCACCATAACAAACATATACCCCTAAGTCTTACCTCATCATTATGAACAACATAAACTACATGGGTCATGAATTCCTACAAAAAATTCCATGTTGAGTTTGGGATTCCCATCATATCATCCATGTTAATCTTTATACATATAGAGCTTAAAAAACATTATCCATTTAATTTTTTTTACCTCCAATGAAATATTAAGAGAATGTTTACCCGACCACAAAATCATAATATATGGCCATAACATTTACATAATCATCAATGAGTCTATTATTATCCAATCTATATGTATATAATTTAAAAATTCAATTTCATCCGACAAAAAATCTACCATGAAAAATTTCAAACAAAATATGATGCTCTATCAGTATTTCTCAATATGAAAAGTAAGATCACACACTTTGTTCCACACATTATAGAAATGGCCAAATTTCTAATTGAACATGTATAATATTCCCCTAATATTATGTCCATGAAATACCATGGTTTATAATAAAACAACACCAATGTAATCAGAACAACATTCTTGATGTGGTTACTGACTAGCAGCATGTGACTATTCAATATAACAAATGATTAAACACCTCAGAGAGACTATTCTAAATAGTGATGTGCTTCAAAACATGATGTTTTACCAAATCAAATTATCAATGAATTTACCCTTAGTATATTTCATATCATTATAAGAAAAATCAAGTAATCCTATAACCAATATACAATTTCATTTCATGGTCATACCATTCCAAATTTATTTTCATCAACAGTCCACAAAACGAAAAATGTACATATTTGAACCAACACAGATAGATTCATACAAGTGATCCCAAGTTCTACACCTAAAAATAGAATCATTAGGAGTTTTTATTTAAACATGGACCTTGAATTCTACATAGAATCTTTTGATACCTTGTTCTATTTTTCAAACTTCAAAAAATTCCAGAATGTCTATATAATGGCCAGCCTCATTCTCACATGAACCAAATGATGTGTGGATCACAAGATCATGTAAATAACCCTACTCACCATATTATTATAATATATACCATTAATATAATGAAAAATGTTCCCAATAACCACAACATATGATCTATATATATATGTGTGTGTGTGTATATAACAACATTGATGTCCAAAGCAGACTTATTTTGGAGTACCAAAATAAATTTCACATAGAAATCATTTCTATGTCCATAAGAATGAATCCCAAGGAATTAACGGTGATTCAATTCATAATTTTGAAATCACCATTCATTTTTATAAGTTCACATACCACCATATTATTTGACTGAATACCTCACAGTGAGAACAACCATAACTTGTTCCATCACTAAATGTTTGTCAATCCTACTAGGATACAATCTATATCATGTTTAAACTGTTTAGTATTTATCATTATAGGCCATTCCATGTAACCCAATAAATATTTTTTGTCTCCTCTACCATTTATGGACATTATCCATTTTTACTAAAACTACACACCATTAGCCACTAATTTACAAGGACAAACTGACCATAAAACATGATATTTTAGTCTCATTTTTCTAGAAGATCATGTGGAACTCCTCTTAGTAAGATAGATCCTCATTTGGAAAATAATTTAGAAATCAATTCCTCTTTACATGGTGGAATTTTCACAATTTATTGTTATAATAACAAACCCCACATACTATCATGGCAAGGAAAACAACCATTCCAAACACCAAATCCATTTTTTTATTCAGGAACCCTCTATGATAAATGAAGAACCTAATTCATAATCAATCCTATTTCAAAAAACATGATAACCACATTTTCATCAATTTCAAAATGATAATACTACAATTTTTAATCCATAAAAAGAAATCATAAATCCTTGTCCAACCCACTTAATATGTTTTCCTCAATCAAAACAATCACTAACTCAAAACATTTTGGGTGAAAATATCTTCCTCTATGTACCCCACATAGACCTATCAATCATGTCTCATAAAAAGGTCTCATGGTCCAACCACATATCCCATAGGTCAATCAATTATACATATGGTATAAATAATTTTACCCAAAAAGTGTTCAATAATGTTATCATATGTTCAATAAATCATTTTATTAATTACATCATATAATGAAAAACATTATTTTAATTGTAATTGGAAGACCAATTAATTGAATCATATTGGAAACTAAAAAAATATGCAATTATTATAGTTTTTTATGAAATTAATGCTTCACTGGCCTAGCATCAACCTACTACGATCTGTTCCTCTAGAATTATACTCATAATTTAGTAACATTTGAGGGACAAAATATAATGTAAAATATATAACAAACTAATCCACATAAGGAATATTTACACGATTACACCCCCTAGAGGTTCTATATCCCTATAAATATTTATAATACTATCTACATAAAACACCATGAACTAATTGATACACATAAATAAATGTTGGTTATGTAAAATAATATAACATGTAATAATTGAAATCTTGATTTTGATTTTCATGACACTTTTTTTCAACGTAGCTGAAAGGGATACACCAAAAAATGGTCTAAATTCTATAAATAATGTTCCCCATAGAAACATCACCTCGTATATTCAAGGGAAAATTCATCATCTTCAACATGTTATGACTCACTATAAAGCCACATGACATGGAACAAGATTAAAAAATATAGACTTGGTGGTATAACTAATTCCAATAAAATGAGTGAAATATCCAGGGAAACTCCAATATGTTAATTGCGACACGTTAAATTGATTTCCTCTAACATATATAATTTGATCAAAAACTATCATTCTTATAACATGGGGACCCAATATACCAAATTTGATACATGAGGGAGCTCCGTCATTGTACAAAAAATTGTAATAATCAGTCACTTAGGGAATATCCCAGAATACATATTGTATTAATGACCACAGATCAAATAGGTGTCACTAAATATGAAAAAAATTAAAAAATTAACTTTTCATTTTGGGTAATATAATAAAATTTCACATAAAATCCATGATTTTTATTGAAAATTAGTTCTAAAAAAACTAGTAGGATGTTAATCATAGACACTGAAACATTCCTAATAATCTTTTATAATATTTAAAATATATTAAATTAATTAGAGAGGAAAAACTCTAATTTGATTTTATCATGTCCCTTCCCTTCTCACAATAGAAAAAATTATCTGAATCTGTTATCCAAAATCCCTAAAATGTACATATATATATGTTAGTGGCTTCAGACTATAAATAAGGCTCTACGCTATTTCTATGGGGAGACTATGACCAAATATTAGTGATAGAAGAGATAAAAAATAAAAAAACTTCATCAGTATGAGAAAATAAATAGTGTTTTGGTATAAAAATAAAATAAATTTTATTATATAATTATTGAAAAAGTATAAATATACCTAATGGACATGTCATATATAAAATTTTCTTCACCCACAAACCTAAGAACATAAAAGTGAATAATAAAAAGTAGTTAAATTGTATAAAGCTCAACATATATCTTTAAGTATAACTATATACAATATGTACACAAACATATCTTATCCATCCTTTATGATTAGTCAATGTATTCATTTTACCCTATATTTGAAATCAAGTTAATATATGCTTGCAACCCCATTTAAATTAAAATCAAATTACTGTTTCATTATAAAATAATGCAGGGAACCACCAATGTGATCTAATTCATATCCATGAAATGATATATTTTTATATGTTATAAACATATAAGGATAAAAATAAAAATAATATAATAATAATAAATAAAACTAATAGAAAAATTTATATCATGGATTGTTCAAATATTTACATGTTCAGGCAATGTGATATGATTTGATCAAACAAAAATATAATAAATAATCTAAAAAATAGTGGATTTTAGGGTGTTTGAACACAATATACTAGACATATTGTTAACAAGGAATTTATTTGGATATGGTACCACTCAATATGCATGTGATCCCATTGATCCTTGGGTATAAGATACTGATTAACCACACTAATATCATTTTGGGATGTAATTTATATTATATTTTTTCACATAAATAAAACTGGGAATATAGATATGTGTCATTGTAATCCATAAATAATAATAACTATATAGGTGTCTATGTGTTCAATTATACTATAGATTTATAAATTTATGGGAAACCCAAATATAAATAACACATAATGGTATTCCATGTGATAAATAATCCTATTTAATTATTATGTATTATGAATCTTCATGTCTATCACGGATTAATATGATTTTCATGTATCCATTGATCCTATCAAAGTTATTTCATATATATAATAGAAGGATATCTCAATGTGTAATATAAAAATATCTAACCTATAATCACAAAAATGAAATTACATTCATGGAATTAATGTATCGATCATTTTTTAATATAATTTTCCTTTTACCATTATGCATATACATGGTATTCTATATTATGAATCCATGTATCCCTGAAGGTGTAAGACAATATCACCTATAATATGTGAAATTAAAATAAATCATGTGTATGGAATATTAGTATCAATTAGAGATTAATAATACAAATGTTAGGATGTACCTCTATGAATGTAGTTAACATAACAAAAAATCAAATAGACATAATATATTGATCCTGAGAGGTACATCTAGGTAGTTCCATCATAGAATAACATAAATTAGGAACCATGGGATGACTTCTATGAAGATATTATAGAACATTACCTATATTAATAGTATCATAGTTAATGAATAAAAATAATTCAACAAGGATGGAATATTTCTCAAACCCCTCACTACAACAACAACTCCACTATCTTATAGGTTTTGTACAAATTCTATGTTGAAAACCCCTAAAATTTCAATAAAAAATAACTATCAATAATATTTTATGTTAACTATGGGGGAACCCACATAGACCACCTAAATTGTAACTGGTAAAGGTATCATTTTTAGGATACTCATGTTCACAATGGAATGTAAGGAATCCATCTTTGGAGACTCAAATAATTTTAATGAACCATAGACATCCCTATAGAGATCCACTGGAATGTAGAAATAGTATCAGTTTAAACATAAAATCATGATTATTTCACATATCCAGGAATTATAATTTTGGTATCATGGGATTTACATCTATATGTGTTCATTTAATTTATTCATTCATTAAGAGATGGGTCAAGACCAAATAACGGTGTCATGGTCTCTCTGAGATGGTTTACACACTTATCCCAATCATGGATTCAATATGAGTTTTCCAAAGGGTTCAGTATTATTGTTGAAATTTCTATCCATGTCTTTAATCACCTCCAAATAATCATGGAGGATACTCTATTTCCAAAGGAACTTCACCTTGAACGCTATAGTCCAATACATTAAACTAATTCCCTTGTGTTTTCATTGAAAAATGGTCTTCATCAATTAAAATAAGCAGTATTACTAATACAAAAATCCATCAAAATAAATTATAATGAATGTCTCTCCCATTTGGTTGATCTATAGAATTAAAATAATTCCATAGAAATGAAAATATTCTATGGTTTGGCAAAAATGATTTCCTTCCATTGTGCTAACCATGTGCCACATCTGTCTATGGATATCACATTATGCATGTGTAGTCATATGATTCAATAGGTCATGTTCCATCTAGGTAGTTCCTACATTCCTAAAATATATTGGTCACCATGTTTTTCTACATATATTAATAGACTGTGTGCCAAATGAGTGGCCTATTTATAATAAATTTTAGAACTCCACATGTATCATCAATCCTGATAAATGGTTTCTCAACCACTGTACCTAAAAATTATTCTTCATGGTTGATCCATATAGTTTGAAAAAACCGTGTTCCAAACAATTTTCCTAATATATAAGTTTTCATTACATAAAAATCTTACACTAAACTACCTAATATTATCTTAAATTATCCATGTTAAATTCCATTCATCATTTCACATCTAAAAACACCATCCTGAAATTCATTTACAAATCATCAATAAATATTTTATTAGTTAATTAATTAGAAATTAATGTTCCTAAAAAATTTCAATTCTAAAAAAACATGGGATATTAAATTATATATAACATAATATAATTACATCAAAAAATATAGAAATTGAAATGAAATTTTAGTAAGGCAAAATAATTTATATGAACAATAAAAAACTGCTTTTAGGATAATTATATATATTATAATATATTAATGACATAAATTCTTGTAAACCCCTATTAAAATACAAAATATTTACATAATTATAAATAATAATATATTGAAATTATTTTTCCGAATTTATAAAACACATGTTAAAAAATTATAAGACACACATAAAATTTCTAACTAAAATATATTTTTTGGTTCATATAAATAAAATTATAATTTATAGCATTTTAAAATTTCATATAAAAATTATGTACAATTTTATTTCAATATGTTAAATTTTTAAGCAATTTTAATAATATTTTTTGTCATATAGGAAAAAATTAAGATTATATTACATTAATCTGATATTGGTCAAAGCATTCATGATGACTTTTTTGACTTATGTTCTGTATCATTTATCAAATAAATTAATCTACTATATTTCAATTGGTAAATAAAATTATAAATATATATATATATATATATATATATTATATTATCAATTATTTAATTCATAATTAATACTAAACAATAATAAAAAAACATTAGTGTTATGCTTCATTTTTTGATAAATAATTTGTTTTAACATATTATATACTATAATTTAAAATATGATTTTATAATATATTCCAATTTATTTATACTAAATTAGTGTAATTTTATATTCAAATAATAAATATTTTTTAATATGTTTTTTATTTTTTTAATGAACATTTAAATTACTTCGTAAAAAACATGCCACATATTTAAATGAACATTCAAAATTTGTAATAAAGTAGTAAAAAATTTGAAATTGTCATTTATATATGGGTTGATTTTCATTATTATTATATACATACCTAATCAGACAAAAATACAATTTATTATTAAAAAATATTAGTCAATGATCATTAAATTGTGTAATTATATCATGTTTGTAAAAAATGTATTACCAAAAGTTACAGTTTCTTTACATATAAGTTTGGATCACTTCCTCCCTCCCATGTTTACACATCCCTTTTTAATTTCCCCAGATCCATTTCCATAAAAACGACTATTAGAATTACTTTTAACATACACATTCCCATGATATTTATAATTTATTTTATAGATTTCAATTCTAAAGGAATCTCCAAAAGAATACCCAGTGTATGCCATAAGTAGTTCTATATTCAATATCATTTCTTTATAATATTCATCATAATATTATTTAAAAAAATTTCATATTTATTAAATATAAATATTTTAATTTTATGTTATTATAGTTGTGTAATAACCATTATTTATTCTTCTCTACCACCTGAGAAAAATAAAATTGGTGGAAGTATGTTTCATGAACCACTACCTCTATAATCAAACATCTTCTATTTTTTGATAATCTATCGCATTTAGTTTAATGATGGTATGAAAAAATAAATTTTATGGAAATAATAATATTATAATTATGAAATTCAAATTTATAAATAACCTTAATTCCATATCATTATCTTGGCAATGAAAACATTTACTTTTAATTGTGTACACTATCACCATTATTATGTACTGGTTTTCGTTTTTCAGGATGATATTTATTTTTTACCAAATTCAAATAGAATATAATATAATAAATGTTATAAAATTATATAATATCATCATCCTTATAATTTAGTTATACAAAAACATTCCATACACACATTAATTGGTCAAGGTATTGTGTGTTCTTGTGTTGATAGGTTTAAAAATCTATTTGAATAGTGATACAAAACAATATCATGGTAGTATATAAGAACATAAAGAACAACATTAATATTATTTAATTAGTAAGAAATTATTGGTTTTTATTATATATTTTATATATTATTACTTTAACATGTTATTAAAATTATAAATTCATTATCTAAAATATTAGTAATAAGATGGGATAGACTCATTTTTTACAGAAACATAAAAAAATATAATAAAAAAATACAATGTTAATAGATTATCTATATTAAATTGCCTATAATATAATATGTCTCATCATTAAACATATGATAAATGTAATATATCTATAAATATTTATATGTAGGTATATAGAATTTATCAAGAACATGGTAAGGGGTTGAAATCAATACATAATTCATTGAGACACATTATCAATTATTCCATGAAATACATATAAAAATTATACAAAATATATATATATATATATATATAAATATGAATTATATTTATTAATTTTACTTAAAAAATGACATCAAAAAAATATATCTAAATATATTTTTATTCTAATGATTTTTAATCTACTAGTGGTGTCATTTTACTCATTAAAAATTTCATAAAATTTATTTCATAATTTACACCACGATTCCTTTAATATCATGTTGTTACTACATAATTAATGTATTTATTAACATTGTTTTATTTTATGATCCATATCATGTACAAAATTTTAATGAAAACTAATTCAATATTTATCATCCTTGTATGAGATTTTGATCAAAATGTTACACAAACCATAAGGGTATCATTAAAAAACATTTTTTTAATGAAATGTTATTTATTAAAGAAAATTAAACCAGGAAATTTGTATTTTTTATAAAACCATGAATAAATTATTATCTATACATATGTGTATTTTTTTTCAGTCAATATTTAATTACCCATTGAACCGTATTATACCCGAATTGTATCTTTTTGTGAAACAGAAAGTGTCTCTAATTTTATGAGATGAACTAGTGGTTTTCATATACCAATTCCTTTATATATTTGGAAAATGTCCCAATAAATACCTAATGAATATATTTAATCAATTTTATACTCTATTATATACATTAAAATTATGGAATAATTTTTTATTATTTCTATTGTGATTCATTATCATAATAGTGTAATAGAAATTATTTTTAATGTTTATCCGGTGAAAACATCATTCCATCGTCATTTATATCACTATGATAAACACATTATTATTTAATTGTTACATAATAATATTTTTTACTATTATATATTTCTAAAATAACTATGTATAAAATATTTTCAAAAGGACATGGATTTTGTTTCAAAACAAATGTTTCATAAAGATTCTAGAAAATTAGTTTAATTACAATCATTATATAATGAAATATATTTTGGGTGATTTATACTATTTATAAATATAATCATTATTATTATTTATATTTATATATTATTTTAAATACAGTCATTTTAGATGAATGACCCATTTCTTTTATTTTCTTCATTAATCATCTACTATTTTGATACTAAATTTTTAGAAAATGCCTATCCATTAAGAAAAACTTATTCATGATCCATTTGTTTGATATTTATTCACCTATATTCCATATATAGATTAATATTCAGTTTGATATCCTTAATCGTCTACCCATTATATAAACTCTACAAACACCATATTATTAGTTATATTTACTAAATTGTATCAAACTAGAATGTTACGTGACATTGTTGGATACAAATTTGTGGTAAATGTTTTTATAATTTTATAGTTATGGACATAATTATTAATGATTTACTTATATTAATTTAAAATAATACTTTCATAATAATATCAAACATTAATTTAAAAATATTAAGACTCCTTCAATTTCTAATCAATAATTAATAAATTTAAAAACTTATATTTGATACAGGTCATTGTTATAAGAAAACCATTTTTATATGTTATATATTTTAATTTAAAAGATGAAAATATCAAAAAATATATACTGATGAAGTATAAATTATGATTGAATTTCGGTTTAAATAATAAATTTTTTTCAATATTGGTAACCTTGTATTTTAAAATAAAATAAAAAATAATTAATGAAAATATAGTCCCAAAGGTTGGGAAAAATGATAAAATAATGGGCCACTAGTAAAAGACATGAAAGATGATAAAAACATCTACGAGAAGTCTTGTATGACTCGTTATCAACTCAATCCTAACCCATAATACAATACTAAATTTTTTTGGCATCATTCAAGATGGAAAATAGTTATGACATCATGGAATTTTAATGTGTATTCCAAAAATATCTATTTTATTCACTTATAAAATATATCAATTCATACATAAAATGGATAAACTTCCAATATTTAATTCCTTTCAATACCTTCCATAAATAGAATTAATTTTTTTTTGGATTATATTTAATCCCACTATAAGGCCCCGGCCATAAAACATACTTAATATTGAATTAAATGAATAATTCACATTGAGGATATTTTCGGGTATAGAGTTTTAAAAAAGTAGAACATAACTATTACCTCTCAAAAGATTTACAATGTAGTCACTTTTACCAAGTTTCCGTAGAATAAAAAAAACTCTTAAAAAGAATCATGTCTACTTCCATGTTTTATATAGCATGACTTTCCCTTGATCCCATCCTTGACCCTATTCCACATTAAGTCCCGTGAAAAACATTTCAAAAAATACTTCGGGTGAGCATAAAAAGCTCAGTCAGGGATACATAAAGAATAAAAAATGTTAGTTTATCAAAAGAAAAAGTAAACCATGTATACTTTATCAAAGTAATACTTTTCACCTTTATGAAGTAATAAAAACACCTCACGGAATTAAAAATCATTACTTACCCTTTTGTAACCAAAAGATTAACATAAAACCCACATAAAGAAAACATAACATATAATGGTAACTTGGGACATAAACATACTTAAGTGGAATAACCATACGGTCGACTTCCACACATATCACTTAATGGAATAGCCATACGGCCAACTTCCATAAAAACTTAATGGAATAGCCATACGGCTGACTTCCATACCCAATTCATTGGAGGTTATAACGTAACCACCCGTCCTGGTATTCATGGCACCACCCATCATATCGTTTATCACGTAACCACCCGTAAAATGTCCAAGTACCAATATAAAATCATAAAACAAATATAATGGAAAGAAAAAATTTCCACACTTTGATCACAATATATCACATAAATATATTGGCATAACAAATCCATTATAAAACCATTTCCAATACCAAAATACATAAATGATTATATGGTATTTATTTCATTTTAAAAACATTACGACTTGTTGATGATGCCAAATACCAAATAATACTCGCGGAGGCGGAAAAGGTCGTTGTCACCATGTGTGTTAAAAGAAAAATTCCTTTTTGTCGTTTTATAAAACGCATCATAGAAAAAGATTCCATTTGTATAAAAGTAAACGTCAAAGGGGTTTATACACCGTATAAAAGAGAGTTGTGTATAAAACTAAATATGCCTCAATGAAAGGATATTGAGACGAAGTCCCTTACCTCGGGTCCGACATGACTCGATCGTTCTTTAACGTCCTGAATAATAAAATTGAGTTAATTTATACTTGATTAAGAACCTTCTTCAAGTTAACTATTTCTTTTATATCACTTATTATCATGTTATAAACAATATATAATCATTAATGTTAATAATGTTTGTTTTTTCGATATTTGGTTCTTAAGTCGAAAGTGGACTTCTTACAATTACATGTTGTTCGTGTGGTCAAATGATCATTATATATAGAATGAAATTCCTGATTTGGATACCATATATATCATATATATCAAGAATATACATGTATTTATAATATTACATAATCATTTTGAGGTAAGAAATGAAATGCACTATTCATTGAGACGGTAAGCCGTACGTACGCATGAACGCTACTTTCATTTCTTTATCATATTAATGAAATTAAAACTAAATGAGAGGTATGTATATTTTAATTCTAGAATTATATTCATCATTTATATGTAACATACATTATATATATTCATTATAAATATGTACTTATAATAGTACATTACATTTGGGGATAAGAAATGAAATGCACCGTTCATGGAGACGGTAAGCTATACGTACGCATTAACGCTACATTCATTCATCAATGGAAATAAATAATAATGATATAGAGGTATATTATAATACAGTATAATATCATCTATAATATCATTAAATCTATCCTTTATATGTCCCACATATGGCATTAACGAATCACATCACTTTGAGGGGCGGTAGTCCGCACTTCCTAAAATGAAATTATCGTGTTTACCCACAATGGAAACCGTAAAGGTAAACCACAAATGAAAAATAAAGAAGCATAAGGAAAGCATAAACATAATATATATCATATATAAATAGAGTGACATCTTAATGGCCACTATTAAAGGTGTTTAAAAAAATATTGAACAATCATCGTTTCGTGAGGAAGAAATTCACCAACCACAGAAACAATATGTTCTTTAACAATTAGATGTAGATGTGTGTAAATGTAGCTCGAATGAATCTTATAAAAACATCCTAGTATATTGAATATACTAGAGTTGTTTCAAAATAAATGAATAAAAAATATATTAGGGAGTTGGAGGAGCAAAATAAAACAAAAGGACTCAAGTGAAGACATTACCTTAAAATCGGGTAACTCCGTTTGGTTTGATCTCAAAGTCTTCCTTGGGAAGACTTCTCCCCAATGTTAGGCTTCAAGGAGTAACAGAGGGATTTGGAGAGACAAAATGGTCAGGTTTTGGCCGAGCCAAAGGCTTTGGAAGTGTGGGTAAGTTGGTAGAGGTGGGGGGCTTTTATAAGAGGAGAGGAGGGGAACTCTTGGAATGTAAGGAAATGTTACTTTATTTTAAAATGAGTCTCGGATTAAAAAGGTCCCACATGGATATAATTAGAGGGTAAGGTGATAAGGGTTCTAAATACACCCATCCAACAGGTTGTTTTACATGTTTAGGGCCTATATTATACATTATCTTTCCATTTTATTTAAATCCTTTATTAATGAGATAATCACTACATCATCATGATGTCATAAATAATTTAATTTATTTAATGTCTAAAAATTATAAAAAATTTCTATGATGTAGGAAATAGTTTTACATTTCCAATGAATATTTATAGTCAAAAATCATATTTGTATAACCCCATGTAAAAATTGGTTTAGTAAAACAACTCATGTTTGTGACATTTTTATTTTATCATTAAATAAAAAGGTATTAAGGTCATTTTACAACTAAAGTGGCTCCATGGGGTACCCAAGTTGACCCATGTATTTTATTGGTCTTCCATGACACATAAAATGAGGTTAAGACATGTGTCAAGTTCATTTCATATTATTACAACATTATTTTTACCTCAAATTACACTAATTTCCTCTAATCGCGATTAAAAACTTAATAAGTTACTATTCAACAAAAAAATTATTTTAATCCCATTAAACCAAATTTTACTTATTAATGACAACCATGTATGTTGTATTTTTAAAATTCAAAACAAATATGTCATAAAATTTCATTTAAACGAAAAATCAGTTTTTTAAGTACCACTTAGTGGTTTCACTATTCATCAAAAATTGAAGTTTTTCAGAAAAATACCAAAACATCACCCTAATCTATATTTGATATTCCGAATTCAAAAATGATATCCATTTTACAAAATTCCAAACATATAATTTGCACTAATTGATTTAATAATTAATTCCCGCTGTCAGAGAAAATAACGTGTTTTTATGAAACAATAAGTATCAAAAGATTGACACTAGTTTATGTCCGATTTCAAAATAAACTTAATTCCAACGACCACTATTGGATTTAATGGTAAAAATATATTCTAATTAAACTTTAAAACCAATTCAAAAGATAATATAATCATATAAATAAATTATATTAAAAAGAGGTTTTGAATTAAAATTATACTATTCATTAAAAAATGATCTTTATCGGAAAAATACCAAAAATTTACACAAAGTAAATTTTGAGGTCCCGATTCTAAATAGGAGTTATATTTGGTTCAATAGAATGTATAAGAGTGATCAAAACTATATTTAATGATGGTTCTCCATCAAACGGTGATAAGTGAACCTTTAGTGAAAATTTGGGTATAAATAACTAAAATTGAATTCTTTTCATATTTTAAGCCTTTATCATTTATTGGATAAATGTAAAAACATTTAAAAAACAAATATAATCATATTTTTGTTATTTCTACCCATTCCCTCCAATACAACAGCTACATGTTAACTACCATTTAAAATAATATTATTATATTACTAGTGTGCAACGTAAGTTTTCAAAGAAACTCCTCGTTGCATATCGAGTACGCTACCGAACATAGCAACCCCTTTTAATTAAAATTAATATTTAATTCAAAAATATTAATAAATATGAAAATTTATTATTCTTTATTTACCTGCGTTGTTACATCCTTCCCCCCTTTTGGGAATTGCGTCCTCGTAATTTTATTCACTTATCAAAATAAGTGGGGGTATTTATCCCTCATAGCATTTTCAGATTCCCACGTTGCCTCTTCAACCATATAGTTTTTCCACAAAACCTTTACCTGGTGAATTACCTTATTTCCCAACACTTTCTCTCTTCGGTCAAGAATCTGGACTGGTTGTTCTTCATAAGATAAGTTCTCTTCCAGCTGAAATACCTTTGGACTCAAATCATGAGATGGATCTGGAATATAGATCCTCAACATCGAAACATAAAAAACATTGTGTACCTGAGATAAACTCGGAGGTAAAGCCACTCGGTAAGCAATTGATCCAACTTTCTCCAGAATTTCATATGGTCCAATTAACCTTGGACTCAGCATTCCTTTCTTACCAAATCGAATCACACGTTCCCATGGTGAAACATTGAGAAAAACATGATCACCTACCTCGAAAGATAGATCCTTCATCCGGTTATACGCATAACCCTTCTGCCTGCTTTGAGTTGATCTCATATGTTTCTGAATCAATTGAACTTTTTCTACCATCTATTCTTCCAATTCTAGTCCCATCAACTTCCTTTCACCCACTTCATCCCAAAATGATGGAGTTCGACACCGCTTCCCATATAATGCCTCAAATGGTGCCATCTATATACTATAATGAAAACTGTTATTATAAGAAAACTCAACCAAAGAAAGATGTTGGTCCCAACTTCCCTGATAATCCATCGAACAAGATCGTAGCATATCCTCCAAGGTCTGAATTGTTCGTTCTGACTGCCCATCTAATTGCGGATGAAAAGTTGTACTAAAATTTAATTCAGTACCCAACGACTTCTGAAGGAATTTCAAAAAGTTAGAAGTAAACCTGGGATCACGATCAGACACAATGGAGAGAGGAACTCCATGTAACCTGACTATCTCTTTAAGATACAAACAGGAAAGTTGATCTAGGGAAAAAGTATCTCGTATAGAAAGGAAATGAGCAGATTTAGTCAAGCGATCAACAATAACCCATATTTCATTATTACATCTATATGTCTTCAGTAATCCCACGACAAAATCCATGGATATATTTTCCTATTTCCACTCTGGCACTGGTAAAGGCTGAAGCATCCCTTTCGGTAACTGCCACTCTGCTTTAACCTACTGACAAGTCAAACACTTCATAGTAAAACCAGCAATATCCATTTTCATTCCATCCCACCAGTAATACTCCAGCATATCTCTGTACATCTTAGTACTGCCAGGATGAACTGAAAACGGGGAAATATGAGCCTCACATAAAACCTCATTCTTTAAATATGAATCACAAGGAAAACATAATTTCTTCCCAAACCTCAAAACAAAATCATTATCAATGTTGAATTCAGGCAGCTTACCCTTCTAAACCAGCTCTACCTTTTTCTGCAACTCACTGTCTTGCTTATGTGCTTTCTTGATTCTGTCTGATAGGGAAGATGTCACTGATACCTGAAACAAAACAGAAGGACTTCCTACACAAACAACTTCCATGCCAAAGTTCATCAAATAAAAAACCCAAGGATCTCGTTCCAAATGCAAAATTGTTAATGAAGCATTACTTTTTCGACTCAAAGCATCATCCACTTTATTTGCTTTTCCTGGATGGTAATTAATTGTACAATCATAATCCTTGATTAATTCCAGCCATCTCCTCTGTCTCATATTCAATTATATCTGAGTGAATATATACTTTAAACTTTTTTGATCAGTATATATTTCATACTTTACTCCATACAAATGATGCCTCCAAATTTTTAAATAAAAAACAACAGCAGCTAATTCAAAATCATGTGTAGGGTAATTTACCTCATGAGTTTTCAACTGACGTGAAGCATAAGCAATTACCTGATCATTCTGCATAAGGACACAACCAAGTCCCTTCAAAGAAGCATCACTGTATATAAAAAACTCACCATTCCTGGAAGGAAGTGCCAAAACTGGAGCATTCACCAATCTTCTTTTCAACTCCTGAAAATAATCATCACATTCTTTTGTCCAGATGAACTTAACACCCTTATGAGTTAGCTTAGTCATTGGACTGGATAACCGTGAAAAAATTTTAGCCAACCTTCAGTAGTAACCTGCCAAACAAAGAATAATACGGATCTCGATTACATTTGTGGGTCTTGGACATTCTTCAACAACTTTTGTTTTAGCAGGATCAACAGTTATGCCATCTTTTGAAACAATGTGACCAAGGAATGTGATTTGTTGCAACCAAAACTCACACTTGCTGAATATTCCATACAGTTTCTTTTCTTTTAATGTTTGCAAGATAACCCTTAATTTAAATTCATGCTCCTCTTTAATTTTATAAAACACTTAAATATCATCAATCTCATCACTATCCCTGATATTTTTCATCATCGACCACCACTGATCAACTTCACCTTCAAAACGGTAAACAACAAGACTAACCATTTGATATTCTGAACACCCCATGACATCAAAAATCATCTCCAGCGCTTTAATCCACCCTATAGATAGCACAAGGTCAGATGATTCTCTGAATGATGGGGGATTTTTTCTCATGAAATGTTCCACCACTGACATGTTCCTCTGTGGTTGATATGGCTAATCCCGTGCACGAATACCACCACCATTTATAACCTGATTCATCTTTTCCATCACTGCAACAAACTGTTCAGTTCCAATTCTGACCATCTCGGGTTGTTGATTTGGAAGGTTGTCTTCCTCCTGATGTCATCCCAACATAGTTGCTTTGTTTCCTCTATGGAAAACCATTCTGAACAAATAAATATCTTAGGTGAAGCAACATGGTAATATTTAAATGCTATATCATTTCAGTCATACCATAAATTAATTAATAATATAACAATTTTCTAACTCCTAAAGTTGTCTCAACCGACCTCTGATACCAACTATAAGGCCCCGACCCTAAACCTTACTTAATATTGAATTAAATGAATAGTTGACATTGAGGATCTTTTCAGGTTTAGAGTTTTAGAGAATTAGAACATAACTATTACATCTTAAAAGATTTACAAAGTAGAAACTTCTACCACGTTTCCATAGAATAAAAAAACTCTTAAAAAGAAACATGTCTAGATACATGTTTTATATAGAATGAATTCCCCTTGATCCCATCCTTGACCCTATTCCACATTAATTCATGTGAAAAACATTTCAAAAAAAAACTTGGGGTGAGCATAAAAAGCTCAGTCAGGGATACACAAAGAATAAAAACTGTTAGTTTATCAAAACAAAAAGTAAACCATGCATACTTTACCAAAGTAATTCTTTTCACCTTTATGAAGTAGTAAAAACTCTTCACTGAATAAAAGATAATTACTTACCCTTTTGTGACCAAAATATTACCATAAAACCCATATAAAGAACACATAACATATAAAGGTAACTTGTGACATAAACATACTTAAGTGGAAGAAACATACGGTCGACTTCCACACATATCACTTAATGAAATAGCCATACGGCCAACTTCCATACATACTTAATAGAATAGCCTTACGGCCGACTTCCATACCCAATGCATTGGAGGTCATAACGTAACCACCCATCCTGGTATTCACGGCACCACCCGTCATATGGTTTATCATGTAACCAACCATCAAATGTCCAAGTACCAATATAAAATCATAAAACAAATATAATGGAAAGAAAACATTTCCACACTTTGATCACAATATATCACATAAATATATTGACATAACAAATCCATTATAAAAACCATTTTCAATAACAAAATACATAAAAGAGAATATGGTATTTATTTCATTTTAAAAACATTACGGCTTGTTGAGGAAGCCAAAGACCAAATAATACTCGCGGCGGCAGAAAAGGTTGTTGTCACCGTGTACGTTAAAAGAAACATTCCTTTTTGTCGTTTTGTAAAATGCTTCGTAGAAAAAGATTACTTTTGTATAAAAGTAAAAGTAAAAGGGGGTTTTTACACTGTATAAATGAAAGTTGTGTATAAAACTAAATATGCCTCAATGAAAGGAGATTGAGACGATGTACCTTACCTCGGGTCCGACTTTACTCGATCGTTTTTTAACATCCTGAATAATAAACATGAGTTAATTTGTACTTGCTTAAGAACCTTCTTCAAGTTCATTATTTATTTTATATCACTTATTATCATTTTATAAACATTATGTAATCATTTAAGATAATAATGTTTGTTTTGTCGATATTTGGTTCTTAAGTCGGAAGTGGACTTCTTAAAATTACATGTTGTTCGTGTGGTCAAAGGTTCTTTATATCCAGAATGAAATTCCTTATTTGGATATCATATATATCATATATATCCATAATATACATGTATTTATAATATTACATAATCATTTAGAGGTAAGAAATGAAATTCACCATTCACAAAGACGGTAAGCCGTACGTACGAATGAACGCTACTTTCATTTCTTTGTCATATTAATGGAATTAAAAATAAATGAGAGGTATGTATATTTTAATTCAAGAATTATATTCATCATTTATATGTAACATAAATTATATATATCCATTATAAATATGTACTTATAATAGTACATTACATTTGGGGATAAGAAATGAAATGCACCGTTCATGGCGACGGTAAGACGTACGTACGTATGAACGCTACTTTCATTTCTATCTCATTAATTAATGGAAATAATTAATAATGATATTGAGTTATATTATAATTATAGTATAATATAATATATAATATCATTAAATCCATCCTTTATACGTCCCACGTATGGAATTAACGAATCACATCACTTTGAGGGGGCGGTAGTCCGCACTTCCTAAAATGAAATTATCGTGTTTACCCAAAATGGAAACCGTAAAGGTAAACCACAAATGAAAAATAAAGAAGAATAAGGAAAACATAAACATAATATATATCATATATAAATATAGTGACATCTTAATGGCCACCATTAAAGGTGTTTAAAAGAAGATTGAACAATCATCGTTTCGTGAGGCAGAAATTCACCAACCAAAGAAATAGTATGTTCTTTATCCATTAGATGTAGATGTGTGTATGTGTAGCTATTAATATTCTTATAAAAACATCCTAGTATATTGAAGATACTGGAGTTGTTACAAAATAAATGAATAAAAAGAGTTTATGGGGTTGGAGAAGCAAAATAAAACAAAAGCACTCAAGTGAAGACATTACCTTAAAATCGGGTAACTCCGTTTGGTTTGAGCTCAAAGGCTTCCTTGGGAAGACTTCTGCCCAATGTCAGGCTTAAAGGAGTAATAGAGGGATGTGGAGAGATAAAATGGGCAGGGGTTGGCCGAGCCAAATGCTTTGGAATTGTGGGTAAGGTGGTAGAGGTGGGGGACTTTTTTAAGAGGAGAGAAGGGGCACTCTTGGAAAGTAAGGACATGTTACTTTATTTTAAAATGAGTTTCGGATTCAAAAGGCCCCACATTGATATAATTAGAGGATAAGGTGATAAGTGTTCTATATAAACCCATCCAATAGGTTTTTGACATGTGTAGTTCTTATATTTTACATTATCATTCCATTTTATTTAATTCCATTATTAATGAGGTAATCGCTGCATCATCATGATGTCATAAATAATTTAATTTATTTAATGTCTAAATATTATAAAAAACTACTATGATGTAGTAAATAATTTTACCTTTCCAATTAATATTTATAGTCAAAAATATGATTTTTATAACCCCATGTAAAAATTTATTTAGTAAAACAACTCATGTTTGTGACATTTTTATTTTAACATTAAATAAAAAGGTATTAATGTCATTTTCCAACTAAAGTGGCTCCATGGGGTCCCCAAGTTGACCCATGGATTTTCATGGTCGTCCATGACACATACAATGAGGTTAGGACATGTTTCATGTTCATTTCATATTATTACAACATTATTTCTACCTTAAATTACACTGATTACCTCTACTCGCAATTAAAAACTTAATAAGTTAATATTCAACAAAAAATTATTTTAATCCCATTAAACCACATTTTAATTATTAATGAAAACCATGTATGTTGGAATTTTGAAATTCAAAACACAGAGGTGTGAAATTTTCATTTAAACGAAAAATCATTTTTTTAAGTACCACTTAGTGGTTTCACTATTCATCAAAAATTGAAGTTTTTCAGAAAAATACCAAAACTTCACCCTAAGCTATATTTGATATTCCGAATTCAAAAATGAAGTCCATTTTACAAAATAAAAAACATATATGTTACATTAATTAATTTAAAAATTATTTCCCGCTGTCAGAGAAAGTAGCGTGTTTTTATGTATCAATAAGTATCAAAAGATTCACACTACTTTAAGTCCGATTACAAAGTGAAATTAATTCCAATGACCACTATTTGATTTAATGGTAAAAATATATTCTAATTTAAATTTAAAACCAATTAAAAATATAATCTAATCATATAAATAAATTAGATTAAAAAGAGATTTTGATTTAAAATACAACATTTTACACTATTCATTAAAAACGAACTTTATCGGCAAAATACCAAAAATTTACACAAAGTATATTTTGATGTCCCGATTCTAAAGAAGAGTTATATTTGGTCAAATATAACGTATAAGAGTGACCAAAACTATATTTAATGACGGTTCGCCATCAAAAGGTGATAAGTGAACCTTTAATGAAAATTAGGGTATAAATGCCTAAAATTGAATTCTTTCCGTATTTTAAGCCTTTATCTTTTATTGGATAAATGTAAAAAAATTTAAAAAACATATATAATCATATTTTAGTTATTTCTATCCATTCCCTCCAATACACCGGCTACATTTTAACTACCATTTAAAATAATATTATTATATTACTAGTGTGAAACGTAAGTTTTCAAAGAAACTCATCGTTGTGTATCGAGTACGCTATCGAACATAGCAACCCATTTTAATTAAAATTAATATTTAATTCGCAAATGTTAATAAATATGAAAATTTATTATTCTTTATTTACCTGGGATGTTACACCCATTATCTCAAGAATTTATCTGACGTACTTCACATATAATGTGATATCTTTGGGAAGATGAAGTCTCTTAGACAAGTATTATAATCTTCATAATCTACCCCTTGTAATAATCAGAATCCAAATATTTTTTATAAATAAAAATTTAATTTCATTTGAATTATTATTTTTCTTTTATTTTTTTATATTAATGTATAAAATAATCATTATTCCTCTCTATATACTAAAATATAAAAAATCAATGTTAGTGCATTTTGTAGACTACCACATCTACATGTGATTTCTAGAATTTTCATATTATATATCATGGTTTGGTTTGATGATTATATTTATGATTTAATATAATATTGATAATATAAATATAATTCAATAAATTTAAACCATCATATAACTTAATCTGTTATCATTCATCAGGAAATGTAAATTTTAATTTAGAATTTTGCAGACTACCCCCTCTATGAAGTACTGTTTTTCATTAATTCATCATGAATTTGAATCATGATCCAGAACACCTAATATATGATTAATAATCAGAATAGTTGAATATAATATAATTATCCTTATATTGTAATTATGTTTATAAAATTTCATATCCATACTCACCGAATGAGGTATAGTGTGTCCTTATTTTGATTGGTAAAACCACATACATAATTACATTAATAAAAAAAATGGATGATTGTGGGAATGGAAATTTTATTATTAAAGTATGTTAATAATAACATATTTATTATATTTTGATTCTATAATGGTTATGTATTATATTTATCTGATTAATAAAATATTATATTTGATCAACTAAAATACCAAAATAACCTAACAACTATTAAATTATTAGACAACATAAGAAAAAAATATATAATAATTACATGGAGTAATATAAAAATGGTATATATTAAATTACACATTAATGATTAAGGTTCCTTAAATTATATATATTGATCATAATTTATTTATTAGTGATGTTATGAACATGAATAGGATGAATCTATAATATGTTAATGGTTTCATATCATAACATCCTTTATTGAAACACATTTTCATTTATGAACATTGTTTAACTAAATAAATTATTTACACTACTAATTTTATATATATTGTAATGTAATAGATTTTATCATTTTATTTTACCTTTATATTGAATATTTATATCATTCATGTTGTCTATTAGAATAATTATTCTTCATATGTAAATTATATACGTTGTTCTATTTTTAATTTCCTAAATCATATTTCACAATATTTATCATGGTACATTTGGTGTGAAATTAATATATCATAATGAAGTAAAATTATAATAATCCATGTGGATTTATTATTTATATCATTAAATATCATTATATGAACATCGATTCAAAAAAAACCAAGGGTCAATGTGGTTTTGATCTAAATGTAACACAAATCGCTTGGGTTTTAGGGTCAAACTAATTTTCAAGTTAATGTTGTTGTTAAAATATAATTCATATAGTGATGTTTTTTTATATAAAAAACATTCATAACTTCCTTTATAAGATAAATAATTTTTATGTTTTACATGAAATTTAGTTTACTATTTTATATTATTTTTCCAGAGTAATTTCTTATAAGTGAAAATGAAACTCCTATTTTCATTATTTTAAGGAACCTCAATTATTAAATATATTAATTCATTATATTATTTTGAAATTATTTTTATAAAAATATAAATTTTTGAATCATATCATTTATTATTATTTAATCCTATTTAAAATATTATAACCAAATTTTGATTTTTTATGGGTCATTTTCATCAAACAAATATTTGCAACTAATTCTTTATTTTTTCATGTGAAATATATTTTATAAATATTTATTATTTTCTATGATGATTGAATATTAAGATATAATTATTTTGTATGATAATTAATTATTCTATTTTATTTATAATATATATATAATATCTGTATAAATAAACATGGTTATTTTTTATAACAAGATGTTTCATAATGAACATACAAATTGGGTTTCATTTGGATCTACATAATATTTCATTCTGTATGGTTTATCAAGGATACTATATATATTTTACCCTAACTTCAGTATTAAGAATTTTTTTATTATTTTTTCCTCTTAGATGAATGGTCCATCAGTACTTTTTTTCTGACTTTGTTATGCAATATGTTAGATATTAACTTTTTCCCCAATTATATTCCATTATGAATACCCTCTTTTAGATTAATTTTATGTATATGTGTTCACCTATATTTCATATAATGAATGATTAGTGGAAATAATTAGATTATCTATATACACTGTGTCTATATATTTTATATATGTCTTCCTTTAACTTCTAGAATCAATGTTATTTATATATGATTTTACATGCTTCCATTATAAAACCATTAATTTTACAATGGGTTATCTTGTTATGATTACTGATTGAATTATTAATGATTATATGATATTAATCTATATTAAGACGATCTTATTTAATTGGGGTCAATATGATGTGTTGAGTGAACAATTTTTTCATTTCATATGTGTTTAATGTTATAATAGTGAATTAATGTCATATAAAATGTTTTATGTCACGAACCAAACTAGGTCGCCATCCGACCTGACGCCCGACTAGTTCTGCAACATGTCGTGAAGGGCGTTTCTGGTCCCCACGGTCAGACATAAGTGCTCGAGTATCAAAACTAACACATGAGAATGATTTACAAGAAATGGTAAACACAAAACAACTGGGAAGATAAAAAAACATAATCAGAAAACAGACAACCAAACAGGAAATTAAACTAAAATCAATTTAAAATATATACAACAAGATCCAATATCAAAAAGTTAACTACAAAAAAAAGAAACTAAAACTCTAACTCAATCCTATAATAAACAAGATTGGTATGACAACCATGATCTACAAACACAAACTTTCATGAGAAGACCACCCACAACCCGAACCACCATCGACGAGTTCAATACTTTGACCTTTAATACAAGAGAAGCCGAATCTAGATACAACCAAAGGTGTTTGTAGGGTGTGATCCAAAAGCCCAGTAGAATGTCACCCAACAAAAAGTTTCCACATATAAACATTAAATGAGAGAAATACATTTACATGATAGATAAATGAAAGGTACCAATGCTAGAATTTTTTTAATGAAATGGATTCTATAAAGAAACCTCATTCAAAGAAAACTACATAAATAAAAAAACAACCTTGCAGTTAAAAAAAAGAACCTTCAAGAAAGCCAACAACTTACACCATATGACGATGGTGAGTGTATATTAGTCTAGGAGCAGGAAAACCATGAGAGGCCTTATAGGTACTAGAAACAATAATGGTACCCTAGAACATCGTGTCTTGCTGAACAATAGTTTATGAAACAAAACAGAATACGTTCTCAGGAATGTGCCACTAGTATAGAAACACATCCATAACATAGGGGTCTGCAACTATCATTTAATGTTTACTTAGAATTGTAATTGTTATAAAAGCAAAGTGAAACTTGTCCAGATCCACTTCTGTGTCTCTAGCATGCTAGATATTGTCCACCCACCTAGAACTCAAGGTTCGCCTTTTGGTCTTATGATGTTCATATTTCACTTTTCATGTCAAATTCAGATGAATGAAATAAATAGGGTGTTACCTAAATTAAATTCCACGCTTTCACACACACACACAACGTCTATTTGAAAATAGTACACACACAAAAAGACTTCACCCAAATCAATTTAAACAATTTTTTTACTGTAAATAATTATTTATTAAACATATTAAATTCACAGCATCAATAATTTTTATTAAAACATATTGAATTCTTTGTGAACAAAATTATTTAAAAAGAAACCTAACACTACATAACACACCTAACCAACACAACCCTCCTTCATGACCAACCACACCCATGGACACATCAAGAACACAAGAGACACTACTCACATCAATTAATAACCCTACCATACTATTAAAATACCATTTTACCAATTAAATAAAGCAGTGGAAATTTTATTAAGCAACATCTGGATATGAGTAATGACTCTAAACACCAAAGTCCCTCTCAAACCATCCTTTTGGACAAACTCTTGTGAATTCTACATTAGATCATAAACCACACACTTTTCACATTTTCAAAAAACATATGACAATTTAAAAAACACTAGTTGATAGCTCAACATAGGTTTTCATAGTAGGAACCTACTCAAAGGACACAACACCTTCACTTATGACCAAGCACATGAATTTCCATGATGATCAAAATTAACAATACTTGTACAAATTAAATGATAAATGAAAAAATCAGAAAACCCTAACAATTGACTAAAGATAAGTTTTCAAGTGATGACCACACCCACCCATATGAACATACTACCAAAAAAACTCTAACACATGGAAGACTTAATGAAAACCAGATTGATAGACAATATAATTAATCAAAGAAAATTATAAACTATCTATTAAAGAAAATTAATTCATGTAATAATGTTTAAAATGTGTAACCACCAACAATTGACACGGAATTCCCTACAAATGGGTGTGAAACTCCAATAGCACCACGAATGCACTTGAAAAAGATATAATTGATCCCTAAAACAAGAATCGGACCAAGGAGAACATAAAAATCTGATCAAAACCCACCTAAATCTTAACATAATAATCTCCCAAATAATGAAAAAAAACATGCGATGTGAAACGCACCTGCGGTGATGGGAGATGGGTCGTCGAAGGAGTCTGCTCCGTCAGAGGCTGCGCTGTTAGAGGTTGTGTCGGGGAAGAATGCACACGAGGAGGCCAATGTAGTACAGTGTGATCTTAATGTGAGTTTCAGCATGAGGAAATGGCAGCGCTGGTCATTGGGGGGGGGGGGCTTGGGTGTGTCGTTTCGAAGGCTTCTAGAAGTTCTGATGGCCGGGAAGTAGGGTGGATTGCCATTGGGGAAACAGGGAGAAATGTTGGGTGCAACTAGGAGAGGACAGGGCATGATGGTGGGGCTAGTTGGGTGGGAACCGGTCAGAACATGAAGGGAATGGAGGATGGAGGCGGTGCGATATAGGATGAAGGGGCACGAGCTGGTGGAGTTCAAGGGGGGAGGAGGTTGCAGCCTTCCGTGCACCAGGCAAGGAGAGCCCGTGGGGGTAGCGCAAGCAAGACCCAAGGGAGCGGGGCGAGGTAGCGAAACCCTAAAGACAAAAACGAAAAACAATAAAAATAAATAGTAAATAATATTATTATTATTAATAATAAAAGTAATAATAATAAAAAAAATAAACTAAATTAGGAATAATAAAAATGGCTTCATAAAAATTATACCCTCAATGATAATTATAATGATAATATTATTAATTAATTTTTTAATAATTCTAATGATTATAATTAATGATGATAATGATAATAATTTATGGTGATAATATTAATACCATTAATGACATTTCTAATATTGTAATAAAAATTATAAAAATAACAAATTAATAAAATGTTAACAATATTAATAATGATAACTTAATAAAATCTATATTCATAACATTAATAATAATAATAATAATAATAATAATAATAATCTCAAATAATAATATTTTTATTACCATTAAAACAATTCATTTAAATTATTATCAACCATTTTTATTTTATTTTATTTTTATTTCTCCATTAATTTTATTTCGAGATTATGAGTTCATTCTATTTAATTGGTTGAATATCGGGAAAGAGTTTGATGAATATGGCGAGGCCGTGTGGCTTTGACAGTGGCGTGTTAAATGCAGTCGAGGCCAAAATGTGGATATTTAATTAAGTACTCAATTTTTTTTTGTCGAGCTTCAACCCAGATTACTCGACGCTAAGAAAAATAATAAAATTTGAAATTCAATAATGGTGGGTGTGACTATTATCCCCACTTTATAGCATTCTATACCTATAAAGCGACAACTAAGGATCATACTTCAAGCAGAAATCAATACCCCCATAAGGTCTAAAGAGTATTTATATGAAAAACAAGAAGAATGAGGCAAACACACCATGCATAGAGAATGTGACTAAAACTACAGACTCAAGAAACACATAAAAAGACATTATTTTATGTATCTCCCACCCCAAAGAGCTAGAACAACTCCAGTTTATTGATCAAGGAAAGGAACCTAACAAAAATGCCATCATGGGGAAGCTCGAAGAGGCTCCCAACCATTATGAACCTACCAAAGCCCAAGGAGAGACTAGAAAACTGTCATGGGGTGGCTCGTGAAGACTCCCCACCATTATGAAGTCATCCAATACTAATTAATTATATTGAAATTTATGCATGACATATTATTGGTCTCCCCACCATTGGAGCCGACCGAAGATATAATACCTTCAAAATTTCCCGACAGTGACCAAACACCCCACCATAAGGGGCGGGGAGGGAGAGACCAAGAACTGAGGCGTCAAAACCATAAACCAAGACGAAACTACCTCTTTGCATCAATGGATGGGAATTATTCAAATTTGAGACTAATTTACCTAACAGACTCCCATACAGATCACCAAAATAAATTAAATTCAGTGGGACAGAACCACCCAGACTATAAGGTAACAAGACGACCACACCTCTACATAGTCACAGAATCCTTACGGAACCAAATGGTTTTCTCATAATGGAATAACCATAGAATGAAATTTAAAATTCCTTTACATTCATCACCGATGAATGAAATATAGTCGGAGACTCATATATTCCCAAGGATCCGGACCGTGCAACATCTTTTCTCCTAGGCCTATGGCTCGAGACCTGATATTTGAAGCATATATTACCACATTGTCTGGTATAAAAGACTCTCGAACAGAGATTCTCCCTCTGGTGTCACACGCCGCCACACCGCAACCGAGACAACACCATCAAACACAACACACCACGAAATCCAACTACTCACTCGCGACACATCCACAAAAACAGTGGTTTAGAGGATGCACATGCATCACCTTTCTCCTGAACCAAAAAACCTAATAACGAATGATGCACAACAAACACTCCCCATTTAATAGAAAAATTAAATCTCCCTGAGAGGACTGACTACTACATCAACATGGTTTCCCAAATGATCCTACAAAATCCACCCTTGCTCTTCAAAGAGAAATCACACTAAAAGAGGTCACAAAACATGAAACTTCTGGAAAATAAAAGTATTACAAATCCCTTTAAGGAACTGGTCAACACTAATAATTTTGAACCGCCTTCACCATTCCCCGCATGAATTCTTTTCACTGTTTTTGTGGGGAAACCATCTGACGCAACGGTGTAAAACTTCATACCCAATGAATCAGAAAAATCAAAGAGACCATAACTCCTATTAATTTCCCTTGCGTCTGTCATCCTTCTATGAGAGGATCTGATTGATTGAAAAGGATGAGGTACAAACATAGCACTGTTACTATAAAGGTAGAGTTATTGCTTTAATAAACTTTAGGATTGGCCAATGGTGAATTGTCCATGGTCTTACTTCAATCACATTTTAACGCTTTTTGGGGGTGTACACTAGTCATGAAAGAAAAAAATGTACATAATAAAACTGGTACAATGGTCAACGCATACTTCAAGTGAACACTAATCATGCAGATCAAACCACTACAAGGGCTTCCTGAAGAACGTTTAAAAAAACCACTAACCACATGCTTTCACACCATCTTAAAATATGTTTTTACAGTCAAGACACAAAACAATACAAAAGTAGTTTCGGCTTGAAACGCCTCACATACAACACTTACAAGACACCAGGAAACACCCCACAATCCCCGGTTATTAAAACAGAAAAAATTTCTTTAATGAAACATTTTGAAAATGTACGAAGATCATGGGTTGTACAAATACCAATGGGGTCCTATGGGTCTCACTCATGCATGTTTTTGTGAAATACTAGCACTCACCTCATGTCCCTCCATGAACTCATCTGCTCCTTCCATTAACCATTTATCCTTTAATATTTTCCCATGCTTGTGGTTACCCATGGGAACTCCAAGGTTCATAACCAAACCATTCCATTTTTTCAAAAACAAACCACTAAACCCACACTTTTCAATCCATAAAAATCATTTTATTTTTTTAGCGCTTCATTTCAAAACATTTTCCAACACCAAATATTTTTTTTAGTAAAAACCATATTTCCATGAATCAAAAACAATGAGATTATTAATGATGTAATAGGATACTAATGTCGGAAGGTGAATAAGACATATGGTTGTTAGCCACATGCCAATAACACCACCAACACATAGAGTATTCTAAGACATCGTCCCTGGATCAACTTGGCATGCCAGGCCATGAGACCTCACCCGAACCACTGACCCTACACTCTATTAATTTCTTCTAAACAAGATTATATACAAGGACTAATGATTTAAAAAAACCTTCTCTTACATTGGTAACTTGAGTCCCGCCACAAGGTGTGCTGGCCAGGAACCTTACTCGTAGTTAGGACATCGAGTCTCAATAACCTTAACTCTAATATATTGTGACTCTATTCCAAAAGAACATGACCCAAGAGAGGGTACCACCTCACATACAATTTTGTCGAGAACCAGACCGGGTCACCATCCGACCCAACACTCGACCCGGTCCACAACATGGCCTGATGGGTGTTCCTAATCCCCACTGGCTGGAACAAGTGCCCAGGTATCAAACTATCTCATGGGAACAATTTACCCAAAATGAAAAACACAATACAACTGAATGGATAAATAATCTAAAACAGGAAACATATAACCAAACAGGACCTTAAACTAAAATCATATTTACAGATATACAATAGGATCCATCATCCCAAAGGTAATGAAACAAAAATAAACTAAAACTCTAAATCAAACCTCCAATCCAGCGGAGTGGTGTGACAACCATGAGCTACAAACACCAACGAGAATGAGAAGGCCATCCACAACCCAAGCCACCATTGTGGAGTTCAACGCTTGGACCTAGAATAAAAAAGAAACATAATCTATATACAAAAAAATGTGCAAGTAGGGTGTGATCCTAACTCTAAATAGGACGTCAACCAATAAAAAGGATCCATGTATAAACATTAAATGTCAAAATACATTTGTAGACAATATAAATTAAAGGTATCCAAAGCATGATTTTTTTTTAAAGAAACAGTTTCTATAAAGAAAACACATTCAAAGAAAAAAATATAATTAAAAAAACACCCTTATAGTTAAAAAAACCAACACATCATGAACACTCAAAAGATACATCGTATTCTAATAGTGAGTGTATAATAGTCTAGTAGAACCAATGGTGGGAGAGGCCCTATAGGAACTAGAAAAATTAATGGGACCCTAGAACATAGTGTCTCGTTGAACTGTAATATAGGAAACACAACAAAATATTTTCTCGTGCACAAGAAACTAGTAGGTAAACAAATACATAACCTAATAGTCTCCAAAAATCATTCAAATATTAGTTAGTGTTGTAATAGTTATATGAGAAAATTTAATCTGGGCCAGAGCCACTTCAATATTACTAGTGTACTAGATCTAGTCCGCCCACCTAGTACCCAAGATTCTCCTTTTTGGCTCAAGATGTTCCAATATCACATTTCATTTTATACTCAAATGAATAAAATAAACATAGTGTTACAGAAACCCACTTTTACACTTCCACACACACACAACATCCATTTGAAAATAGTACTCGGTCCGAAAGACATTACCCAACACAATTTACAAAAAAATTTCATTGTTAATAATTATCTATTAAACAAATTAAATTCGCATTGTTAATAATTCTTATTAAAAAATATTGTATTCATTATGAACATATATTTTAAATTGAAACAAAACATGACATAACATACCAATCCAACTCATTCCTCTTTCATGACCAATCACACCCAATTCAACATCATGAACACAAACGGAACAACTCAAATAAATAATAACCCAACCGTATAATTAAAATACCATTTTCCCAATTAAATGAAGCACTATAGAAATTATTAAGCAACTTCAGGATATGAAATATGACTCCAAACACTAAATGCCCATTCAAACCCCTTCTTTTGGACAAATGCATGTGAACGCAACACCAAAACATAAATTGTGCACTTTTCAAATTTTCAAAAAAACAATCACAAACATTATAATACTTGTAGATAGCTCAACATTAGTTTTCCTAGAATGAACCTACTAATCCAACACAACACATTCACTTATGACCAGGCACATGGAATGCCATGATGAACTTAATTAACACTAATTTCAAAAAGGATAATCTATCTATATATATTAATAAACACTAAAAATTTACTAAAGATATGTTTTCAACCAATTAACACACCCACGCGAATGAACATACTACTAAAAAAATCTAACATAGGGAAGACTTCACAAAAACCAAATTTACACCAAAATAAACTAATCAATGAACTTTATAAACTATCTAAGAAAGAAAATTAATACATTAAATAATTTTTAAAACACGGAACAACCTACCTTTTATTCGAGTTCCCTCAAATTAGTGGGAAACTCCAATCGCACAATGAACGAACCTCACAAAGATCAAATTGAACCCTAAAACAAAAATCATACCAAATAGAACATCACAATCGGTCTCGAATCCACATGACCCATAACTTTATTACCTCCCAAAGGATGAAAAAACAATGCAAGGTGAAATGAACTTGCAGCGATGGGAGTGGGGTTATCGGAGATGGTTGCTCCTACGGAGGCTCTGCCAGTAGAGGTTCTGTCAGTGAAGAATGCACATGAGGAGGCCCACACAGTGCAATGCAAGCTTGAATGGAGTTGTGGCATGAGGTCGCGATGGCATGGGTCGTCAGGGGGGGTTGAGTCTGTCGGTTTGAAGGCCGCCGGAAGGTCTACCTTTCTGGAAGCAGGGCGACATTCCATGGGGGAAACAGGGAGCGACATTGTGTGCGGCTAGGAGAGTGATGGGTGTGATTGTGGTGCTTACCAGGTAGGCACTGATCAGAACATAGAGGGAGGGGGAGGCTGGGGGTGGCTCTATGAAGGAAGGAGGGGAACATGGTGGGGGATTTCAAGGGGGAGGAGGCTGTGGCCTTCATCACACAGGGCCAGGAGAGCCCGCAGGTGCAGCACAAGCAAGACCCAGGGGGGGTAGCGAAACCCAAAATAAAAAAACAATAAAAATAATTAGTGAATAATAATAATAATAATAATAATGAAATTAACACAAACAGAAACAACAATAATAAACTAACATATTAATAATAATAATGGATTAATAAAAATTATACCCTCCATGATAATTATAATGAAAAAATTATTAATTAAAATTTTGACAAATCTAATGATAATAATTAATGATGATAATAATAATAAATTATGGTGATAAAATTAATACCATTAATGACATTGATAATTTTGTAATAAAAATTATAAAAATAATGACTTAATAAAATTTTAATATTAATAATAATAATAACTTAATAAAATCTACATTCTTAACATTAATAATAATAATAATAATATCAAATTATAATAATATTATTACGATTAAAAATACTCATTTAAATTTATATCACCATTTTTTTATTTTATATTATTTTTATCACTCTGTTTATTTTATTTCTTAATAATCAGATCATCCAATTTAATTGGTTGAACATCGAGAAAGAATTCAGGGAACCAGGAGAGGCCACGTGGTTACCCAGGCGAGGTTGCATGACTTTGATTGTGGCATACAGAACGTTGTCGATGCGAAAATATTCATTTTTAAATATGTACTCAAAATTTTGATTCAGGCTTCAATCTGGACTACCTGACAGAATGAAAATTATTAAAATAACTAATTCCAAGAGGATGGGTGTGGCATCTTATGAAACAAATTATATTACCATGGTTTTTTGGATGTAATAACTAATTCAATCCTTGTTTAGTCATATTTATGGATGATTAAGTTTAGGCTCCATTATTGCACATTAATTCACTAGGCCATTTTTTATATATCATTAATTAAATTTTCTCGATAATGTTGTTTGTTTAAATATTTATTTTTTGTTTCATAGTAATTTTCTTAATCTCATAACATTGATATGATAAATTTGATCATATTATTTTAATAATTTTATCAAACTCTTTTGATTTATGACTTATGATTTACCTTTTTATATTCCATGATTATGATCTATGATTTAATGGGTATTAATTTCAAATATATATTTATTATATATGCATTATCATCTTATATTAACTTATTATTTTCTAATTCATATCACATATATTTATCCTTATGAATCATACGATATCACATTATTATTATCCATCCATTTCTACCACTTATGAAGATGTATATAAGGTAAAAGAATTATATAAATGATTCAATGATGCCAAAATTATGAATAAATATTAAAAAGGTGTTTAAAATTGGGTTTTCATATAGTTACTAGTAAAGTAAATTTATCCATTCCATTATTGTATTCTTATCATATTTATAAATATAATTTTTAAATAATCCAACTTTTTCTAAATAAAGGAATGTATATCCTTGTCTTCTATGGAATTATTCCATGTAGTGATGAAATAGATAAAATAAAATGATTTCCCATATCATTATAATGGTCATTTCCTCTCGAAATTAAATGAATTTATTGGTTACATAAATGTTTGGAATTATTCACGAATTCGAGTTATATTATTATTTCAACCTGAATTAAGTCCATTTATATTGCGTTTTTATGCACATATTATTCATGTTTTGTTAAATATTGTTAATCAATTTCATTATTTTTAATCAATTTTATTTTTATTTAATCTTTTATTAATATATTTGTAATATACAAATAATAAATGATTATACATTAATATGAATAATGATATTTAATTTTTAATTCCTTGTTATACTTATGAATTTATTGTTGAATTGTTTTTAGTTATTTGATGCATTATAGGTAACAAATTAGCCTTCCCTTCTAACCCTTATCGTTAGCGTTTCTAGAAACAAAAAAATATAAGGGTGGAATTAATGGCCTAACACACCAAATATGAGATCCTACATGTGTAGGAGGAGGAATTATAGGCCATTCACAATGCCTATATCCATAGGATGGGTTAAATCATTCTTGAACAATTCATGTTGTAAATGATACATGAATATTCCAGGTGTGTGATTGTATGTAGGATCCAATTGCTATACTAATATATAATGACATAAGAGTTATAGGATATTATATATAGACGTTATTGAAATGACACAACAATAATGTGGGGGATGATGCATGATGGTATAGTTCCAAAAATACAAATGTTATATCATTCTGCCTCAACTATGAATCCCCAATTTATGAAATTTCAATGATTCCACATACACCAATTCGACAACATGACATCACAAAACATTTAAAATTACACATCGGAGAATAACATAGAAACTAATGTCAGAATGTGAGTTTGATATAAGAATCACTTCCGAGGTATGGGACATATTTGACCACATCGAATGTAATTAATAACAATAATAATGATGAAATGTTTATGAAAAATCCCTTCATTATTTCATCTTGTTTCATCATATATTATGTGCAAAGGAAATATTTTAGGTAAAATAGATAATTGAATGAAAATACTATCATTGCAACACCGTGGGTATTCAATTAAGGAAGAAAAAGAGTGAATATATCCACTCGACCTTAAATTGAAGGACTCGGGTAATGTCGAAACCATTTCCAGGTAAATGTAAGACAATTTCATTATTAAAATAATTTAAGGGTAAGAACGTTAATCTTAATAAATATGTTATATGAGGTCATGGAAGACCCTTATGTGGTGTTGGTTAATTTCTGAGTAACCCCTAAGAAATAATAGATCTACCATTTTGATTGATAATAAACCTAACTCAATACAAATTTCATATATATCGGCTTTCAAGATCCTGAAACAACACCACATGTGTATGGCTATAGAGATAGAACCTTACAAATAATTTTGATTTGTCATAGAGATTAAAAAAATAGTAGTTGAAATGAAATGATAAATGAAGAAGGATCTGAAAATGTTTTACAATATGTGAAATACAACTAGGGAAGACAAACACTTGATAAGAATAATTTTTTATAGGTTTTTCACCACACCATGGGTGGTCTCAATTCAGTATTATCTAATAAATGAAGAATATGGTCAAAATGAGTATGTACTGTGGAAATTATGGTCACTCCCTTGAGATTCCAGATATGGAAGGGAAAAGTAAATATGTTTTAATAATATTGTGGATAGGGAATATAACACTTCACCATATCCGTGTCAAGGAAATCCTTTAGGGTGTGAGCTATAAAATATGGTTCGATGTTCATTCCACAATAGGATTTTGACAGAAAAATATATAATGATCGATATCATTTGGATATCACTCTTGATACATTATAGGATCCAAATTTAATATTAAATGATGTTATCAATGATCGAGAAAAATATAAAATATTATATGCATTATGAATTAATATTGGATAATCCATTTCCTATAAATAGTTTGAGTTGTTATCTAATAAAGAAGATCATAATATTTCATCCATGGTAAGAGGATTATACTTATATTATTTTTTAATCAATTATTTTATTTTATTTTTTCATATTACCCTATGAAATGACAACCAATTGTCTCTTATCGACTGGTCAAAGATCTGATGCTCTGCTAATTTATATAACAGCACTAGGGTCGAATACTTGGTGATAATACTTTTTATAGTATTTTTTTAAGAAGATTGAATTTTGATTAGGAGGGTTTGTTTACAGTTATTAATTGAAATGTTAGATCAATTTATCCATTTAATAAATATTAGGGGGATTTCATCATTAGTTGTTTTAGATTTTGATATCCTTGATCCTTCTTTTATTATGCATTAAATTAACACCGATGTCAGAAGTTGACATTGATTGGAATTCCAAAGTGTTGATGCCTTAATCGAAGCCTTAAAATAACATAGGGTTACAATCTTATTAATATCTTGATTATTGTTGTGTATTTATGGTACCAATAATCCATTAAAACCACTCGTTAAACAAAAAAATTCATTAATCAATGACATGTTAAATCCAATATACAAAAAGATAATTCAATGAATACTCATCGAGTAAAAGCTATCAATAACTTATCATCCCTAAATTACATCTCACCCCAGTGAGATGTTTACTCATTCGATTGAAATTATTATTATTATGGTTATTATTATTATGATGATAAAATAAGAATATATGAAAAATAAATGGATATGAAATGAGCGGTGCATCAATCACACACACAAACAATGATTATAATTAAAAAAGAACTATAGATTGATTGAGAAAGGAAAGTCAAATAAGAGAATTCAACAATATTTAAACTATTTTAAGATAATTAATATTAAACTACAGAAGGTGTATTAGAATAAGGGATACCGAAGAAGAAACATTCATTAAAACAAAATTACAAAAGAAATGACTTACTAGATTAAAATAATGAAGAGCACAAAAGATAAAGGAAACAAAGAGAGGAGGAATTATCACTCAAGTGAAAATCTGAGTATGGAAGGTCCTCCCAAGCCCTTGAAAAGGTTTTGGTCGAGAAAATATGGGTTCTATCATCAGAAATTCCAACCACATTCAAGGGGATGAGAGGGATGATTTTATAGCACAAGGAAGTGGATTGTTTGCATTCCCAATCCGTCCCTCCAAATGGCTTGATGATTTGGTCATCCAGAAAACTGAATCTAGAGATATATACTTATTTGAAGTTGTAGATAATAATGTTTTTTGACTTCTCTAAAAATTATTACGCATTTGGACTTATGGATCCTATGTTATGGCAGTTTTAATAAACAATGATAGACTACCCATTTATATCCATGCTTTTTTATGGAAACAATGTAAATGGATATTGAAATATTAATATTCCTTAAAATTAGAATGATTTCTATAAATAATTAGTCCAACTATATCTCTTTTTTAACATGGATGATCCACAACATGATTTTATTATTATATTAAAAGACATGTCATGAATACTGTACTGATTTTATTTTACTTCCAAAATGGTGGGATTAGATTCAATGAATCATTTGGGCCTCTTGTCATTGGAGTTGGGCATCAAAAATTTTATCCAATACCCTTAACAGTGTCCCCCGAATGTGGAAGGATATTAAAGAAATTTTTACACTCTAATTGAGCCCAGATGTTAAATCTTCATGGATGGTCCAGTTTCTTCCCAGATTATGTAGGCCTTCTTGTGTTGTAAATATGGGGATTCAAATAGAATAATTTCCACACAATCCCTTCTAATGAAATGTTCTATTTTAAATTAGGAATCATAAATAACATTAACCACAAAAGTTTGATCAGTTGGGAGTGAGTAATAAATAAAATCGTAAACTGATTGAATTGGACTACTACTAAAAATACTAAAAAAATTAATTACTGTTAAACCATTAATATTTTTCACAAATTATTCACATTTCATAAAAAAATATGTTAAGGGGGTATATAATAAGACATTAGAATATTAATAACATCAACTCCCCACACATAGTCTTGTGCATGTTCTCATCTGCAAAAAATATTAAAACATGACTAAAATCATTTTCACTCACCATCCAATATAAAAATTATGGTTTCCCCAGTCCAGGAAGTTTAGAAAATATCACTCATCCATATTTAATTCCACTACAGGTTGTTACATACAAAATGTTCACAAAAAAATTCATTTTTTCATGCTCATATTTAGAAATGGTAAATGGTGCCACATAAAACTTACTCCTCTCAAGATGATTAAATTAATATATGGAGTTCCACTCGTTCACCAACAAGAAGTGAAAATAATAGAGTTTGAAAGAGCTCTCAGGTTCCAATCCCTATCCAAAGTTCTCAAGAATCAATAGGAATTTTGAAGCAATTTTTTAGTGGATATGGGATGGTAGGAATATAATTTCCAAGAGAGAGAAGATGTGTGGTAAAACACCACCATGGAAAAAATCAATGAACCTTTTTTTGGAAATGAGACAAGAAAGGAAATGGAAAAAAATATTTACAAGGGAATGATAATGTGAATCCAGACGCCAAAGATGAATTAAATATGAAGTGAATGAGAAAATAGAATATTTAAAAAACAAATATCTTCTCCTAATGACATAATATTACAATGAAAGTGTTATTTTTTCTTTTGTTTCTTTTTTCTAAAAAGTTAAACTTGTAAAAGATCTCACACGCATATCCCAAACCATGACTGATCACCTCAAGACAGTAATTATAATAGTTATAATAATATTATAGGCTGAGAAATAGTGATTTTTGACTTACAAAAGACAGAACCGAATTTATTTATGATTTTTTAATTTCATTTCATTTTTTAATTAATTTTTTAACACTTGTCATTAAAATTTAAACAATATTCCATAATCAAACATACATTCCAAAACCCCACTAATGGAAAACCTCTCCCTCACACTAAAATGGATGCTTTCCCCCAGGCATATGATAAGTCACTGGAATTCTGTAAAAGGGTACCCTAAAAATGAAATCTTTTCCCCCCACACGTAAATTCCAAAAAATTATGAAATGAAAATCCAAGTATATATTGGGTGTGATACGGTACTGGTCTAGTAATGTGGCTATCAAAGAAAAGTATTTCATAGACTTAATGGTGCGTTCAAAAAAGGATTAATATGTGGTCAATGGGAGAAAATTTTGCTATTATAATTCTTATGTGTTTAGGAAAATGAATCTATCATATAAATGAACAGTAATGTAATAAATTCCGCTCAAAGGTCCAGAAACTCAAGATTCACAAATGGTGGTGAACAAAACACTCATTTTGAAAATATGGTCGTTGGTGGCCATGGCCTGAAAGCTAATTTGGCTCCACATTGTTTGAGAAAGTAATTTTACAAAACAAAAATTGATGATTCAAAATTGGTTGGTATTGACTCAATATTATTTATCCGAATGTATGAAGATTCCCCAAAGTTTTTGAGATGAATCCATGTCTTTGGAATCCCAAAAATGGTTGGAAGAAATTTGAAAACTGGAAGGTCAGTATGTATGACTATTGTTTGTTCATTTTTTTAAAATTTTTAGGTTCTTTTTTTTAATTACACATCCACACAAAAGATAAATAGTAAATAAAAATGTGAAGAGGAAAGTGGTAAAAAATGAGAATTAGGGAGGAAGAAGATGAAATATAGATAGAGAAGTGGAGTTAATGAAAATGTGTTGCCCCCTGGATTTGGTTTTGTGGGTTTTCATCTCTATCATGTGTTGGGTCAACTATTAAATTTGGGGATTCGATGGATGTTTATACTTTTCAATGATTTTTTGACCTCTCATGGTGATTCATTAATCGATGTCCATAAATCATGAATGCCCTTTTGGAATAATGGTCTTGGAATAGCACTACACCAAATTGGAAAAAATGAGAAACAATAAAAGGACATTCCCAATGAGAATTATGCTTTCCTGGGTGAAGCTAAAATCGAGAGTTGAAATGCAATACATTTTCAACTTCATGGAATACCACTCTACGGATGCATTTCTCATGAAGTATCGAATCCTTCTCTTTATATAAATTGGAATTCTTATAGGATTCAAGTCGAAGCTCTGTCATTTCATCCAATTGCATTAATATTTCCTCACAAGATTTTACACAATAAAAATTACAGGTTTTCACAGCCCCAGAAGACTTACGTTGGATTTCAACATTTAAATAACATGCATTACCAAAAACTAGCTTAAAAGAAGACATCCCAATGGGTGTTTTTAGGCAGTTCGATATGCCCAAAGTGCTTCACCAAGTCTATCAGACCAATCCTATCTATTTGGTTTTGAAATCCTCTCAAAAACTCATTTTAGTTCTCTATTTGAATGTTCATCCATGCCATTAGTTTGGCGATGATGTGAAATTGAAGTTTTTTGTACAAAAATATTATTTTTCAAAAGAGATTTCATGGTTAAATTATAGAAACTGGGTTCCTAAGTCACATATCAAGGCACGTGGTGTTCAAACCGGTGGAATATGTGTGTCATTTATAACTCACATAATCATATATTCTAGTGGGATTGGCCTCAACCCACCTAGAAAAATAATCAACCACAAGAAGAATGTATGAAAATACATTATAAGGGGGAAATATTCCCATAAAATCGATGCCCCAAACATAGAAGATCTCACAAAAAATTAATTCCTTTTGTGGAATTTAATTTCTCATTGAAATTGTTTCAATCATTTGGCAGGTGAGACATGACTAACATAACTCATGTGAGTCCTTGGAGAGTGAAGGACAAGACGAATCCAGATTCTGGGACCATTAGGGAGGTTCTTTGTGGTCCAAAGTGGCCACCACCAGGCATTGAGTGAAAGAATTCTAAGATGGAAGAATGTTCATTTTCATCAACACATCATTTAATTACAATGTCTTCCATAGTTTTCCAATGTTTATTATCTTCCCAAAATTAGAATTTTGAATCAATTTTCATCTTTGTTTTTTGTTATTTTGTCAATTTTTTTAAGAACACTAAAAACCATGTATTTTACAATTGGGGCATAACGTAGTATTTTTGGAGTGAGAAAAGAAAGGTTCATAGTTGGAAATTCTAGATCAATTATTTCAGAATGATAAGAATTACAAATTCTTCTCATGTTATAAACCACATGGATTTCTTTTACTAGTATAACTTTGATTTCAAGGTCAAACTCCTGGAGCATTAGGGTCCATCTTATTTTCCATAGTTTTAAATCACTTTTCTTGAGAATGTACTTTATAGATGAATGGTATGTTAAGATGATGATTTTGGAACCTAAGAGATAGGTTCGAAATTTATCTAAGGGAAAACCCACTTTTAAAAGTTGTTTTTTAGTCACATTGTAGAGAGATTGAGTTTCATCTAATGTTTTTGAGGCATAATAGATGAAATGAGGAAATATTTCTATTCATTGACCAAGAACAACCCCAACATATCTATCAGAAGCATCACAGATCAACTCAATGGGTAAGGACCAATCCAGGGGTTGGATAATTGGGAAATCTGTAAGAGTAGTTTAGAGTTCAATGATGGATCTCATGAAAACCTCATCGAAATGGATAGTGACATAATTTTAAAGCAACCATGTGAGTTGGAGGGAAATCCTACTGATGTTATGGATTGATATCCAATAGAAACCATCATGACTGATGAGAAAACATTTTTCCCTAATAGATGTGGTTTATGGAAGTGATTGGATCACTTCAATTTTTGATATATTGACTTCAATACCATATTTTGAAACAATGCACCCTAGAAAAATCACATTTTTAACCCTGAAGTGGAACTTTTCAAAAAATAACACAATGTTACTGTTTCCCTCAGAATTCAGGGATGACCTCCTAGATTGGAGATTCAAACGTTCTGATCGGTTTCTAATGGGTTTGTTCGTAGAACCGGAAACATCCAATGATTCCAAAACCATTTGGACCTCCTTTCCAAAGGTAGGCGCTCATTATCTTGTGGACTGATGAGGCTTAGGAATTTGCATTGGTCGAGAGGATGGGAGGTCGGACTCATCACACCTTTTTGAGGGGAATTATTGTCTATTCCAGGACTCTCATTATAGATTTAAGTTATGTTCGTGAATCCTTATTACATTACCAAGTATTAAATGATCTTTTCCTTCAGTTTTGACAATCAATGATTAAATATGTAAGAAATTTAGAGAATATTTTATATGTATTCGAGGTTCTTCATCAATAGAAAATCATCTGTATCTATTTAGAGATTCTTGATCAATGGTATCCTTCAAAACATTTATATAAAAGTTTGTTGGTCATTATGATGACCAGGCTGGTTTTAAAGGCACTCAGTGGGGCACTTGAAGTTTATTGTCATTCAGAAGGACATGGATTATTTCAGATTTTGGGATCGAACCCACAGATGGGCTACCTACGTATCCTTTGTTTTTGGAAAAGGAATCAGAACCCGTGTAGTTCGAGTAAGGGAGCATGATGTGTATGATTGATGTCTCAAAGAAAGATGTCATAATTACTTTTACTCTCTAAGCTCACGCGAGTCATGCTCGATGTGAGAAACAAGAGGTATTGGTAATAAAATAGACAATTGGGCCATAAGAAATGGTTTGTGGCTTATGTATGTATGACTGCCCAGATAAATGAAGATTAGGATTTACATTATGGAGAAAATCCTGGAGCAGGGTCCATAAAGGTATATGAGCTTCATGGATATTTGAAAACTCTATCTTGGGACTTATTCCTGAAAGGAATCCCATATTAGGATAGGATTGATAATTGGGTTTTACTCCTGAGAAGTAATCCCAAATCAAAGGTAAATTAGGACTGGTTAAAGAGAAATTAAGGGACTTGGGGCTTATTCCTAAAAAGGAAGCCCAAAAAATATAATTGGGGATTATTCCTGAAAAGGAAGCCCAAAAATATGACTGGGAATTACTCCTGAAAAGGAGGCCCAGGCTAAGGATTAAGGTTTGGGGATTACTCTTAAGAAGATGCCCATATTTGGGAACATTAAGAATTTGGGGCTTACTCCTGAGGAAGATGCCCAGGTTAGAGGACTTATGACTAGGGATTATTCCTGAAAAGGAGACCCAAGTTATGGATTCTCTCATCTTTAAAGGATGAGGTTGAAAGAACGAACTCTCAACCTTTAGTGACATAAAGATATGTAAATCATTAAGTTTTGAGAGATATTCCACAGAATTCCTTTCAGATAAGGAATTAAAATCAAGAAATCATGCCATAAATGGATTTGAAGAGTGTCTTGAAGTCTGAATCTTGAATAGGAATGGTGTAATGGCTTAAGAGGGGTGAAATGGGCAAGATGGGCACCCAAAAAGGAAGGGGCGCGCAAGTCTTGGAAGGCGCGCAGGTACTACGTGGGCGCGCAAGTATTGGTCGCGCATGTATACCTGCGCAACATGTGTGGGGTACTTGCGTGATGTTCAACCAGTATTGAAATACTTGAGCGACTCTTTATTAAAGCCTTTATAATCCTCTTGAGGTTCTTCCAGAAAAGGGACGCACAAGTTCTATCGAAGGAGTAAGGCGACACACAAGTGTGTCCACTTCCCATAAGGGCTGGCCACTCAGCCGCGCAAGTGTTGATGAGTTTCAACACTTAGGCCTTCCTCCCTCTCTTTAGATCATCTGTTCTTGGTAAGAAATTACTTTAGAAGTGTTCCGGAAGCTTTGAGAAGAGACTAGGGTGTTGGGAGCTTCAATCTGAGTTTCTGGAAAAAATACCTCCTCGAATGGGGGGCTCACAGGGTATATTTATAGGCAAGAGAATACCCCATGCGGTTACACGGCGGTTATCACTTAGGTCGCGCAAGTCACTTGCCTGACCATAAGGCGTCGCGCAAGTGGACTTGCGCGACAGTGATAGAACTTGTGCGGCACAGGTGATTTTGATCCCTTGTTCATGCCTTTGTCGATTTTTTGATTTTTTCTTCAAAGGTTGAATCACTTTGAGCTCAGATAATCCCCTTTTCCGATCTTTAGATTCTGTGATGAAAGGAGCATTAACAAAAGTCCCCCCTCAGAGTTGGATCCGAAAGAAATGAGGATTTGACTATGTTGAAATGAAGAAAACCAAAGGAAAGGTGGCGCGCAGGTTTTGGTGGCGCAGAGGGAGGCACGAAAGTGTGCATCATACAGGGATACATCCCTTGATCGCGCAGGGTACGACACGCAGGTTCCCGACCTCGTCTATAAATAGAGGGCCTCACTTCCGTACAAACATCCGTATTTCCGGACTTCATACCTTCGAGCTCTCGCCATGCAGGTCACCTTAGACGTGCATGTTTCTATGTTTTCCAGTGTTTTCCTTAATGTCGCGCTATTGTCAAGGTATCGGGGCCTGCGCGGTGATACCTACACGGCACATCCATACTTGTGCGCCAATTTTTAAACTTGTGCGCCTTAATGCCTTTGCCATTTTTTCGAACTCTTTCACAAATTTTATGAAAAATAAACCCATTTAAGAGTTTAATTTATTCAACTTTTGTGCAGATTCAATGTATCCTTAGGGAATTAAAATGTCTGATGAACTGGATAGAAAGTGGATTGATGACATGATGAACATCATTGGCCATGATTACTATGATATCTGTGACAACACTCTCCCAGATTTGGCTAAGTACTTGAAGAAATATCATCTTAATTTCCCACAGAGCATCCATACGCCTCTATATGGTCATGGTCATCTTCAAGGATTCAATATTCCAGATGCAAAGAACTATACACCTAAAATGCAGTTGCACTGCTACTCCTTCATTTCGGTTATGTTGGGCATTAAGAGCAAAAAAAATGGTGTGAACTTTCAAATTCTTTATCCATGTCATTTCCATACAGATATGAAAATGGAAAACCCATGGGATGAATTGGTTTCCACTGCCGGTTGGTGGAGAGAAGACAAACATGGTATTAGAGCAATATCTGAAATGAGTACTCTCTCCAAATGACTCTTTACTTCCAATGCTCTATTCGTAAATCCATGTATCCATCTTCCATGTCTCTTGGACAGAAACAGAGTCACTATTTGATCAGCATAAAATTTTCTCAAACCGCACTCAAGTACATCCTTTTACAATTGTTCCAAGAAGAGCTGGTATCACTACATCTCTTATTTTATCCAGTTGAATGAATGAATTCCAAGTGATTGCTGATGAAGCTTGGGGTGTCATAAATCAAATGAAGAGTTATATTGAAAGACTCTTGTAATTCTTGAAAAAGAGAAGAGACTCCAGTCTGTGGATGTCCTTCTAACTCTTATTTATCAATGAAAAACACTTTCATCTGCACCCATTTGTACCGGCATTCTCTTTTGCTACATGCTTTAGATTTTACCTAAGCCAATGGGCCTAGTAAGAATAGTTTGATTTTTACTAGGATTAATGTAAATAACCCTAAAACTTCAAACCTTTTAATTGCTCAATGTTACCTAAATCATACAAAAATGTATGTTTAGTGAGCTGGGAACTTGAATTTTATTCAGAGTTCCCCTGTATTTTGTGGGCAGTTTAAATTCATGCACGTCGGACATACAAAGGATAATGTTTAAGGTCGAAATAGCTTTGACCGAAATGGATTATAATTGACTCAATTCCTTGAAAATTCATCTGAAAGCATATTACCATACTCATGTATGGGGGAAAATATGTAAGCTATGACTTAAGAATATTTGAATCTGAGGAAAGATATGAAAAATAGTTAAAAGGAATTAGAAGAAGTAGTTCCCAAGAATGAAGTTACCATTATTTAACAAACCCGTTAGGGTGTTGAATTATGTAGGGCCACCTAAGGGCATTGGCTGCATAGTTAAATAAAATAGTATCTTTTGGATAACAAGTCTGTTATGTAGACTGTTTATGCAAGGCCACCTATGGGCACGTGCTGCATAGTCAGGAAAAAGAACTCTCAGAAATTTACTTTCTTAGTGCTAAAAGCCAGCGAAAGTTTATGGAGATTCAAATATTCCAAAGTATAGAGTTTTCTGTATGGAAGGAGGTACTTGAATATGGATAAACTATTTCCAAACAAGATTATCGAAGAACTGGATGAATATTACTCCTACAATGGTCTGACCCAAATGTAGGGATGGAAAATATAAACCATAGACTTGAATACTTTCAGATCATGAAAAAGGATATGGGACAAATATTTTAAGGATGGCTATTTTTGCGGATCCCTACATACTGTTATTTAAGACAAATAAGGACAAAAGAGGCATTATTCCCATGAATGAAGTTACCATCATTTAACAAACCCGTTAGGGGGTTGAATTTTGCAGGGCCACCTAAGGGCATTGGCTGCATAGTCAAATAAATAGTATCCTTCGGCTGACAAGTCTGTTATGTGTACTGTTTATGCAAAGCCACCTATGAGCACATACTGCATAGTCAGGCAAAAGAATTCTCAGAAGTTTGACATTTTTTTAACTAAAAGTCATGAAAAGGGTTATGAAGATCTGAAAATATTTAAGGTTAGGATTATAACACATAAATATGGGTATTTTCCAATGTATATAGAGATACGTAGGTCAATGATAACCATAATCATGTTGTTGCTGGGTCCTGAATTGAAATTTTGGACTTCACTACATATCTCATAAGAATGAGAATCAAGCCATACGTAGTTCATGAAATGCTGTTTAACGTCGTGCAGGACGAAAGTATGAGAGATCTTAGTTTAGAGTCATAGAGTTCGGACCATAATAATGAATACATAGTGTGTGTTTTCATGAGGACTTTTCAGCCAAGGGACTTAAAGTGAAATTTGGGGATAGGCCCAAAAGACTTGGGACTGGTTTCGAGGGACACTCGAACGTTCCTACGTATCCCATAAGGATGGGAATCAAGACCAGGTTGTTCTAAATATACCCTTTGTGAAAATTTGGTTCTTACATGTGAAGGGTGAAAGGGGAATTTAGTACAATGATGGTTTAACCCGAGATAAAAAGTTTAGGCATTACCATGTATGCATGTAGTCTTTTGAAATGAAACATGATTGAAAAATCAACGTAAATAATGGTTCCCTCTCAAATGAGGAAATCAAAGAGTATTGTAGTTTATTGTCGTACCAGACAAAAGTGTGGTATAGTTTAACGTCGTATAACAAGGACGAAAGTGAATCAAATGTAAAGATATTTATTCTAAGGGCGGTTTCACAAATCAACATCGTATGAGATGAAGGTGAACCGAAGTGAAGAGATTGTTTTTGGGCTTGAACCTTGGGAGGTTGCCTACGTACCCAGCCTGGAAGGCAAGGATCAAAGTCCGTGTAGTTCAATTAAACAATTAAGTAATGATCAAGTTGTTCTTGGGGACAACGACCTAAAAAAATGTTGTTGGGACTTATACATGGTTAGAGGCCCTAAGAGAGTGTTACGGTTGAGGTTTTCTCTAAGCTCACGTGAGTCATACTCGGTGTGAGAAACAAGAGGTAACAACAACCTTAACAATGCATAGTTTAATGTCATGTAGGACATATAAAGGGACTATGCAGTTTAAAGTCTTGTAGTTAGGACTATTGGTGCTGCACAGTTTAGTGTCATGTAGCAGGGAAAAATATAGTTTAATGTCATATAGGACATATCAAGGACTTTCTGTACAGTTTAGCGTCATGTAGTTAGGACGGTGGGGACAATACAGTTTAATGTCATGTTGGAGAAAAAAGGGGGACTGCACAGTTTAATGTCACGCAGTATGGACAAAATGACACACCATTTACGTCATGTTGGATGCATTGTGGATTTTTTCTATAGTTTAGTGTCATGTTGGACAAAAGGGTGAATAGTTTAAAGTCATAAAAATGGACTGTGGATGGTTCATTTTAATGTCTTGCTGGACTGTGGGGTTGTTTTAAGGCCATACATGACCTTTGATGATTTTGTAGTTTAACTTCTTTCCGGACGTAAGGGACATTTAAATAGTTTAGGGTCATATTAATGTACCATGGATGGTGAAGTTTATTGTCATACAAGACCATGGTGTAGTTTAAGGTTATACAGGACTTTTAGGGAACGTTTTCACAGTTTAACGTCGTGTGGGATGAAGTTGCAGTTTAAGGTCATACTGGACCATTGCTGTATAGTTTAACGTCATATAGCAAGGACGAACTGGTGCCGCATAGTTTAGTGTCATGTTGCGGGGACAATACAGTTTAACGTCATGTTGGATGAAAGGGGGGAGTTTAAGGTCATACTGGACCATTGTTGTATAGTTTAACGTCATATAGCAATGGCGAACTGGTGCCACACAGTTTAGTGTCATGTTGCGGGGACAATACAGTTTAACATCATGTTGGACTAAAGGGGGAGTTTAAGGTCATACTGAACCATTGCTGTATAGTTTAACGTCATATAGCAAGGACGAACTGGTGCCACACAGTTTAGTGTCATGTTGCGGGGACAATACATTTTAACGTCATGTTGGACGAAAGGGGGAGTTTAAGGTCATACTGGACCATTACTATATAGTTTAACGTCATATAGCAAGGACGAACTGGTTTCGCATAGTTTAGTGTCATGTTGGATGAAAGGGGGAGTTTAAGGTCATACTGGACCATTGATGTATAGTTTAACGTCATATAGCAAGGACGAACTGGTGCCCCACAGTTTAGTGTCATATTGCGGGGACAATACAGTTTAACGTCATGTTGGACGAAAGGGGAGTTTAAGGTCATACTGGACCATTGATGTATAGTTTAACGTCATATAGCAAGGAAGAACTGATGTTACACAGTTTAGTGTCATGTTGTGGCGTCAATACAGTTTAACGTCATGTTGGACGAAAGGGGGAGTTTAAGGTCATACTGGACCATTGATGTATAGCTTAACGTCATATAGCAAGGACAAACATGTGCCTCACAATTTAGTGTCATGTTGCAGAGACAATACATTTTAACGTCATGTTAGACGAAAGGGGGAGTTTAAGGTCATACTGGACCATTTTTGTATAGTTTAACGTCATATAGCAAGGAAAAACTGGTGTCGCACAGTTTAGTGTCATGTTGCGGGGAAAATACAGTTTAACGTCATGTTGGACGAAAGGGGGAGTTTAAGGTCATACTGGACCATTGCTGTATAGTTTAACGTCATATATCAAGGACAAACTGGTGCCGCACAGTTTAGTGTCATGATGCGGGGACAAAATTTTGAATACTTTGTAGTTTATACAAAATACTTCTTCAAAAATCTGGCATTAGTTGGTGTAGTAATGAGTTCTCAATCCATCGAGATTAATGAATAAGCTCCATTGGAGTAGACACTATGTATTGAATAAGGTCCTTCACATTTTGGCTCAAGCTTGGGAGGTTTCATTCCTGGTATCATTGGATTTCTGAGAATTAATACCAATTCTCCCTGAATGAATGAGCGAAGACGAACTTTTTTGTTTAAAGCTCGTGCTATTCGATTCTGATAGATTTCCAAGTGGTGAAAATTGCACAATCATTTCTCATTTAACCGTTCCAATTCATTCGATCACTTTTGGGATTGCTCATCTGTATATAACTGATCACAAATGGCTACTCTGAGTAAGGGAAATTGAAATTCAATGGGCAAGACTGCTTCCGTTCCATATACCAATGAATATGGAGTTGACCATGTTGCATTGCGGGTGGTAGTCCGATAAGCCCATAAAGCATGAAAGAGTTTATCAGGCCATGACCTCTTATCTTTATCCACCATCTTTTGCAGTATATTTGAAAGAGTCTTGTCAAAGGCTTCTATTTGGCCATTGGCCGCCGCATGATACCGAGATGAATGGTTGGATTTAATGTTTTATTCTTGATACAATTTCTTCACTTCAGATGAACAGATGTTGGTGCCGTTTTTTGTTAATATGGTATGAGGGACACGAAATCTAGTAATGATGTTAGACTTGATGATGCTAACAATTCATTTAGAACTAACTTCTTTAAGAGGTACTGCCTCTGCCCATTTGGAAAAGAAATCAGTAGTAGTAAGTATGCACTTAAACTGCTTGGTCGTAGCTGAAGTGTAAGGTCCCACCACATCCATTCCCCATGTGGCAAATGGCCATGAGTATTCAGCTGTATGAAGCAACTCTGGAGGTTGATGAATGAAGTTGGCATGTACTTGGCATGAATTACACTTCTTTGTGAAATTAACACAATCTTGTATCATTGAAGGCCAAAAGTATCCAAGCCTTCGAATTTGATCAGACAATCTATGTCCAGACTGGTGGGAACCACAGACTCCTGCATGCACTTATTTCATGACAACCATTGTCACTTCACCATCAATGCATCTGAAGAGAAATCCATCAAAACCACGTTTGTAGAGAATTTTCTCTAGGTGGTTTGGGCTATCATAAAGAGAAAAATTGACCACACGTCGCCAGATTTGTTCTTTCTTGTCTCTATCAGGTGGAAGTGTTCCATTTTGAAGGTATTCCGTGATAGGTGACATCCATCCTGTAGTATGACCATATGGTTCAGGAATGGGACTAATTTCATTAATTTCCTCCGTTCTGGCTTGAACAAAAGGTGAAATTGCACGACGGTGGGCAATACTGATGGTTGTCTCATCCTGATTTGGATCTGCTAGAGCTATGGCTATATTAGCCAGTGCATCATCTTGAGCATTTTGTGATCTTGGGACATAAGAAAACTTCGGTTCTGAAGGGAATTCCACCATTAACTCTCTGACGTAATCATACAAAGGGATTAATTATTCTTTTATGATGGCATAATCTCCATTGACTTGTTTGATTACCAGGTCTGAATCACCTTTCACCTTTATGTGATTCACTTGTGGTTGAAGCTCTAACTCCAAGCCTTTGATAAGAGCTTGGTATTCGGCTTCAATATTGGTACCACCTTCCCACAATAAAAAGGAATAAGGTAACAATTCCTTATCTAGAGAAATGAATACAATTCCTAAACCAACATTGTTGAATTTAGGATTTTCCATTTTCTTCCCTGTTGGACTTCTGGAAGCACCATCAAAATACATTTCCCATGTTTGAGGACTCTCTTGAAAAGAGAAAACTTCCTCATCAGGGAGTTCAATATCTAAAGACGTGTCTTCCACTAAAGGATGTTCAGCCAGGAAATCAGCCAGAGCATGGCCCTTTATTGCCTTTTGAGATACATACTGAATGTCGAACTGCTGCAAAATAACTGCCCACCTTGCTAGATGTCCTGTAAGCATTGGAAGACTAAGGATGAATTTGAGCGGATTATTGCGAGATACCAATTGGACCTCGTGATGATGCATGTAGTGTCTCAGTTTCTGAACTGCAAATATTAATGCCAGGCAACACTTCTCAATACATGATTACTGGGTTTCTGCTTCAAGCATAGTTATACTGAGATAGTAGAGGCTATTTTCATTCCCAGCATCATTCTTTTGAGAAATAAAGGCACCGAATGATCGCTCTAGAGCTGTCACATAGAGGATAAGTGGTCTTCCTTCAATAGGTGGCATGAGTACTGGTGGACTCAAGAGGTATTTCTTGAGACCATCAAACACTTCTTGACATTATTCAGTCCACTGGTAAGTGAATCCTTTTTTAAATAATTTTGTAAAGGGTAAACATTTTCCTCCCAAATTGGCGATGAAACGACGAATATAGGATAAGTGTCCTTGAAGTCCTCTTTATTATTTCAAATTATGAGGAGGTGACATAACAATGATTGACTTGGTCTTCTATGGATCGACTTCAATACCACGATGGCGTAAAACAAAGCCGAGGAATTTTCCTGAGGTTACCCCAAAATAATATTTTAAAGGGTTCATCTTCAAATTTTGTTGTCGATGCTTGTGGAATATAACTTCTAAATCCGCCAAGTGATTAGAACATGGTTTGGATTTAACCACCAAATCGTCTACATAGATTTCAACAAACTTCCCTAAGAAAGGTTTGAAGATATGATGCATGGCGCGTTGATATGTTTCACATGCATTCTTTCAACCAAAGGGCATCACCCGGTAACAAAACACACCTTGAGGGGCTATGAAGGCTGTAGATTTCTCATCTTCTGGGGAAATTCGGATCTGATTATATCCGTAATATCCATCCATGAAGGAAAGTACTTCATAACCAGCCGACGCATAAATTGAGAGTTCTGTAATCGGAATTGTGAAATCATCTTTAGGACAATACCGATTAAGATCTCTGAAATCGAAGCAAACCCTAATTTGTCTGTTCTTCTTCTTTACAGGGAAAATATTAGCCAACCACTTGGGATATTGAACTTCTCTGACGATGTTAGCTTTGATCATCTTATCCACTTCAGCTTCAATTTTGGAAGCATATGTTGGGTGTGTTCTTCTCGCGGCTTGCTTAAATCCTCGATGTTCTTTTGGTAAAACCAAATGATGAGTAGCAACATTACGATCAAGCCCAGGAATTTCTGTATAGTTCCAAGCAAAAATATCTTTATTTTTCTTTATAAAAGAAATATACATCTCTTTCTCTTCAAGGTTCATGGCCGCAATAATTAAAGTGGGGTGTGGATCTTTCTCTGTACCCAGATTTATTTCTCTGAGTTCATCAACAGTGGTAGAGACACCCTCTTCAACTGCTGGAGGACAATCTCTAATATCTTCCTCTTCCTCTTCATCATGTGCTATTTCTTCTATTTCTAATTGCATAGTAGATGACAAAACGAAATTTTCATGATCAGAAGAGATGTCAAAATTTTCACATTTTGAAGAAGAAGCTTCCATTTTCGACCCTATTGATGATAAAGGGCCTTCTTTGAGAAATAAAGAGGAGATGATGGATTGAGAATTGACATCATTATTCAACTCCTATGTTTCTATAACTTTTTCGGGCCTGATTGGTGAATTATAGACCTGTTGGATTTTAGCAGATGAAAAGAAAACGTCACCACTTGTGTTTTCATCACTGTTTGGTAGGTTACAAATTTCACCCATGTTGTCCGACTCGATTGCCGTAATTGTCATTATAGATCTTTCAATAAGAGTATTTTGATTTGGGCCTATTTCGTCAATTTGACAGATAGGTAACACATAATCTGTACTCACATGTGTAAATGGATTTATTGGAATCTTCTCCAAACCATATGGAGTATTAACTTTGGTAATTTCCTTTATTGTATATTTCTCTCTTCCCTTCATGTGATAAAATTCCGCCTCAATGTATTGAGACTCACATGTCTTGAATAGGGTCTTATCACCATACAATTTACCAACTTGACCATTGAAACAGTATTTGAGACATTGATGGTATGATGAAGGGATAACCGCATGCTGATGTAGCCAGGGTCTTCCAAGCAAGACGTTGAAAGATGAGTCTTGATCAACAATCATGAAATCCGAATTGGATACAAGATCTTCAAACTGAGTTCTGAGTGTAACATCACCCAGTGGTTCATGTTCATCTTTATCATATCCTTGTAACATCATGGTATAAGGAGATAAATCAGATTCCGTGAGGCCCAATCGACGAAGTGCACAAATGGGCATGAGGTTGACTCCTGAACCATTGTCCATGAAAGCTCTTAGGATATCTACACCATTGACTGTGCCAGATAAGTACAAAGGTTTTATGTTCCCATGAACAACATCATCTTCATCTTTATTAGAAAAAGATATCACTACATGGAATTCTGCAGGATTATTCTCTATGTGATAGACTTCAGCTGCAGCAATTTCAGCTTCAAACTCCTGAGGACTTGACAAAGCATCGATGAGTGCTTCCCAAAGATCTTTTGACAGATTCAAAGCATCCAAATTGATAACATGGCTTGTACTTGGGACAAGTTTTTCAATATATCATACTTTTGATCTAGAGGTCTATGTTTCCCAACATGAATATGCGGTTTAGCAGGTACCTTGGAAGCATATGATTTGGAAGCTGATGCATCTTGTATTGGGATAGAAGTTGGCAACATCCTTGAATTTGGAAGAATAGAGTGATTAGATCCATTTACTTACTGAGATAAAGAAGATGGAATCGTCAATCGGTCATCCAAAATTTTTGTGCCAAGACTGAGTTGACTATTGGAAAAAGAACTTGATTGTTCTTTTTGAGCTCGTTGAAGGGCTCTACCACGAGTTTCTATTGCATACACAGTGCTAGCAGGGGTAGAATTGGAGTAGTGGCTTCGGAATGATCCACGTCTTCCCATATATCCTGAACCTCTGGAACTTCCTCGGATTCCATTATTTGATACAGGGAATTCAGGCTCTTGAAAATTAAAATTACGACTGGAATTCGAATCTGTTAATTGAATCATATTAACACAACTGAAGATTAACTCTTCGTATAATAAAGACTCTACCTGGCTATCCTGTTTAGGTTGTTCCGTTTGATGGGGCAGTGCCCGTGGCTTTAAAGTAGATGACATAAAGTCTGCCAGAGTCAAAGACAATTTATGCTTTGACAAATACTCATCTTTTTCTGATTATTTTTTCTTCTTTGAATCAAATCATTTCTTTGAGGACTTTCCCTCTGACAAAGAGGGTTTAACCGTAATATTCATGGCATAAGAAACATTGTTTCTTTAATTGTGTTCGAAAAATGGCATGAGTCCGATTGATTGTCTTTCTGACCATCCAATCATCATACTTCTGTGCATTTCTGCTTTTGACTTCTTTCCATTATCCTTCCTCCTCTAGAACTGTAGCAGTAACACATGCTACCTCAGTCGAAGAACTATTTAACTTGACTTGTCCCAAGTCGACCATCTTTTACAAGATGTCTTTGAAGACAAAACACTCCTGGATGGGATGCCCCAACATTTGATGAAAGGGACAATAATTGGGATGGTCGTCATCTACTTCCTTATTTGGCCTCTTGGGCACTGGTAATTGAACCAAATTATTTTCAAGAGCTGAAATGAAGTAACCAGGAACTTTCTCATTTCAGAAAGAGTATGTTTTACTCTTCAAATCCTCAAATTTTTTTCATTGTTGATCTCTTTGATTAATTGGATGAAACGACCTTTGTTGTTGGCGTTCAGGAAGCAGATCCCTTTGAGAAGATGAAGGTTTTGAAGTAGAAATAGGTGCAGGCGCTTGTTTATGCATAACTATAGTAGTTTCCGCTTTACCAATTCTCCTTCCTGGAGCTGATGGAATTACACGAGATTTAGCCTTAGCCTGTATAAGGGAATCTTCAATCTGCTGAGCGATTGAAGTAAGGTCTCGAAACCCTCATGTGTATTTCACAGGGATCAATGGCGTGCGTAATTCGTCACGCAAATTTTCCACAAGGATTGGAAATATCTCCTCCTAAGGGAGTTCTAAACTCATGGAATATGATAATCCCTTCCAGCTAGCAATGAAATCATAGACACTTTCATTATCCCTTTGCTTGCAGTTTGTAAGATCAAAAACTGTCGTTTTTGGAAATGTTGAGCTAAACTGAAGAGGAATTTTTGGCGAAGATCCTCCCATCCGATGATTGACTGGGATTGCAAGCATGTATACCTGAAAAAAGCTGGTCCTTGCAAGGTTCGCATGAAGCATCTAAGTTTCACTGCTTCTTGCGGCTCTGGAGTTCCCATCAAAGGATCACAACAAGACACGTAATGTGTCAAATGTTTTTCAAGGTCACCTGATCCATTGAAAGCAGGGAAAAAAGGGTTTCCAAAACTGGATGGTGGAGAAATTGAATCTACCCATTCTGGGTAAACATTCTTTTCTGGTTGAACTTGCGCCTGTTTCCCTTCCATAGTTTCTAACCGAGCTGTTAATGACTCAATAGTAGTTATTAACTTTTAAGACACATCCGGTTGAATTTGGTCTTGGGTAGGTGCATTGAATGGAGCTTGGACAGATGGGGTTGTTGGTGTTGCAACTGATGGTAGCACTGCCAACCGTTGTTGCGCTTGACCCATAGGATTAGACCTCTGAGGGTGTACTGATAAAGGAGGATATTCCTGATCCATCTCAGTAGATGCAACAAATTCCTTCGGCTTTCAGACTCTAGAATTCTAAAGAAGAAGCCTACTCTGAAGTAGTTCTGCATTCAACCTTCTTAATTCTTTCATTTCTTCCTCCTGTTGTGCAAACATTTGCTCTAATTAGAGCGATTGACCTTCTCCAGAGGAAGGATATGCAACCTGATTCTTTCCCCTCCCATTTTTGGATAATTTTTGGAGAGAGGGAAGTGGATTACCTAGGTTCTGAGTAATCCTTTGACTTTTTGTACGCACACCTTCTTCATTTGTATCGGTGCGTACATTTTCTTGACCAGGACGCTCTTCATCTGAGTCCCTTGAGTGAGCCTCCTCTGGTGAATTAGCAACAACGGCATTGATGACATTGATTGATATATAATGCATCACATCCATTCTATCAACATTTCTGTGATATTTTCGTCTTTCATATCTTTGATGAGACATTGCCTTTTGTTGATTCAACCCTTTAGGAACTTCTTGACGAGCTATAACTTGGAGGTAATCTCTTGATAATTTGTCTCTTCGTTCCTCTTGGGGCTTCATCCCCAATCGAGAAAAGACCGACATTCTCTGAGGAGTGGATTGATGATTTGAAAGAGTCCCCAGTCTCATGGACTAGGGATGTTCCTGCTGTTCCTACTCAACTCCTCGAATCCTATTTGTTGATTCCGAGGGTTGGGTTAAAGGAGTCCCCAGTCTGACAAGATGAGGTGGCTTTTGAAATGCTATGTCTGAGACATTCTTAAAATCTCTCGTGATCTTGCGAACCTTAGTTAAGAAATTAGCTGCATGCATTAACATGTATCCACTTTTATCACCTGGTTCAACTGACCATTGGATAATTTCCAAATCTTCTGTCTCTAGATGATGTGTTCGCTCCATACGAGAGGCTTGTGCAATATTCTCTCCTTCTTGATGTAGGAGCAATTCAACAACTTGTTCTCTATATGATTGATTTTGAGAGGAACTAGTTGAAGCCTGTTCTTGAGAAATCTTTTTTTTACAAACAAAGCCCATTGACTGTGGCCGGTTGTGGGCAATAACATTGCATGAGACTATTTTCAGCGGGATTTGCTGACTGGAAATTACTATGAAATGTAGTGCTCCGTGAACACCCCATCCTTTGATATGAACACCAGATGGGGCATTGGAAATTAACTGACGCAATTTTCTTATTGCGCCAAGGCATGAACTTTGAAGGGTTCTCTGCTACTTTTCAGCCATCAGATACCAAGAGACTGATAGAGATGCCAAATCAATCTGACGTTGTAGCCCTTCTATTATCATAAGATGATTTTCATATTCATCATAAGATAATACCTTCTTCTTCAATTGACAAAGAGTTTTTCATATGTTGAGACGAATATCATGGATTCCATCTTCCGTCAACATGTTTGGAACGTCATACTGGGAGTCAGCCAAAGGACAACACATGACTGGTACCTCACTTTTCGCCATTTTTTTCCTCATGTTCAGCATTTCCTCTTCATCATTAAATGAAGATTGTTCTACCTGTTTTGACCAAAGTTGGTGTTTCCTTGTTGCTTCATCGTATTCAACAAGATTGGTAGAGAGATCATTGATCAAACTAGGAGATTCATGACGTAGGGGTGGTTCAGAGAATGACCTACACCCTGGGCTATCTTCTGATTGAGAAAGTATTTCACTTGCTAGCGATAAAGCATCAGACATGTCTGGTTATGCATTTTCAAGTGCCTCAAGATAAGAGGGCTTTCTCGGCACTACATTGTACACTGGAGTATTTTCCAGGCAATGTGAATCACTACTGCAGAGTGGACTTTCACAGTGAAATTCATCATCATGGGGAGGACCACCATAATGGGTTACAGCAAAAGATGAGATCTCTTGCTCCTTGGTCTTCTGGCCACACAGAGGGTTCATGTGGCTCTCATATGAAGAAGAAACTTCAATATTGACCAAATTGTCACAAAGAAAGCCTTTATGAGGATGTGTTTGTTGAATACCTTCAGAATTAATGTTCCTGTTATTGGGAACTAAGGGAGTAGAATCCTGAATTCCAATAGATAAATGTCTGAGGGGTTCAAGAACTCCTGCATCGAGCAAGGACTTGTTATAGACTGGACTTTGATCTCCTGACGGTGCTGGGTGGATCTTTTTCTTAGATGCCTTATTACTCGCTTTGGAAACCACTTGTTGACGAAAGTGGTTGCTCTGAGCAGGTGTATGTGCCTGATCAAGAAAGATGGTCAGGTTAGGCTGATGATCTCCACTCAAATCAGCTGTATGTGCCTGACTTGGTTTTCCGTATTATATGAGGGAATATGCCCCACAACCCTCTTGGACTAGAACAAATGTGTGTGTCTGTTCCGGAGTGAATCGTTGATGTTTCACTCCACTTCTAGGGATATATTTATGTGTATTTCCATGAGATGATGCTAAAGCTATTATGATATCCTGACAAGCATCCAGAATATGAGCAGGAATTTGCTTCTGCTCTTCCACCATTGACAAAATATGCTTGGTGACTTCAGCTGCCGGAACGGGGATATACATCCATTCCGGACTTGGAGTAGGTGTATGTGCCTGCTCCTGTCCTCCTTTTCCTGTTAGTGAATCCTGATAGTACTTAAGTGTGGAGGAAGAGTTTTGAGTCTGCCTCATGTTTGTCGTCGGAGCTTTCCGACTGACTTCTCCATGTGCTACCAAATGAGACTGTTGGTAGGCTTGATTTGTACAAGCAGGTGTATGTGCATGCTGATTACACTTCGCCAAACGCGGTTGACGAGATCCATCATATGTAGTCAGACGAGCCTGCTGACTAACTGATGATGTATAAGCCGGTGTATGTTCCTGCCTATAGTACTCCGCCAAGAATTGCGTGGCGGGATTGGCGTGATGCTGCTAGACGAGTCTACTGGACAGTGGAATTAAAACTGACAGGTGTGTGTGTCTGCTCATTGTTCGCCACCAAGTTAGGTTGGTGGACTTTTCCGGAGATGGAAGTTATGAAAACCTACCCATTGTTAATCGGATTCCACCTCTGGAGGTTCGTCATGCCTGCTTGGGTTCGAGGAACCTGAGTCGAATGCCTGGAGTCGGTACCCTCATCATGTTGAGGACGCACTACCGCACGAGTCTGGCGACGATTGTTGATGGGAGCCCTCAGGAAGGACTCCTGTCTTTTTTAATTAAGGCCCTGAGGGACCTGCTCATTCACTTTCTCAGAGTAAGGGAGCGAATAGAAATTACGTTCCAAGGATAATGACCCAAAACGGTTGGAGACGGTAGTCAGCACCGCCTGCCTCTTGATCACTGGTCGTCGTTGTCCGGACGACCTGTGTGAGTTGTTCACTTGGAGGGCCTATCGGGAAGCCTACATAGTTGTGATGGTACCGTGTTTACGGTACTCCCTAACCAGCGCATTTAATACCCACCGTTGAAGACGCAGAGTAGGTGATGTCATCCTTAGAGAGGATGACGATATAGTATGAATAGTAATAGTGGTATTTGAAGTAGTAGTATTCAAAGGTGTGAATATGAGAGCAACCATTATGAGAATACAGAAGATCTTGGAAAAGAGTGCATGTTTGATATAACAGACGTAATCAAGATAAATTCAGCTACTTCATCCTTTGGATGAGAAGACATGTCAATGATTGTTTTTGTTAGCCCTCTTATTGAGTTTTAAATAGGGTCTTAACAAATAGGTAAAACATCATTTTAACTTGGTTATGGATTCACGTCGGGTTCACCATTTTCTGTTTCCCTCAGAATTCGGGGATGACCTCCTGGATGGGAGATTCAAACGTTCTGATCGGTTTCTAACGGGTTTGTTCGTAGAACCGGAAACATCCAATGATTCCACATCCATTTGGACCTACATTCCAAAGGTATGCCCTCATTATCTTGTGAACTGATGAGGCTTAGGAATTTGCATTAGTCGAGAGGATGGGAGGTCGAACTCCTCACACCTTTTTAGGGGAATTATTGTCTATTTTGGGACTCTCTTTATAGATTTAAGTTATGTTCATGAATCCTTATTACATTACCAAGTATAAAATGATCTTTTCCTTCAGTTTTTACAATCAATGATTAAATATGTATGAAATTTAGAGAATATTTTATATGTATTCGAGGTTCTTCATCAATAGAGAATCATCTGTATCTATTTAGAGATTCTTGATCAATGGTATCCTTAAAAACATTTATATAAAAGTCTCTTGGTCATTATGATGACCGGTATGGTTTTAAAGCCACTCAGTGGGGCACTTGAAGTTTATTGTCAATCAGAAGGACATGTATTATTTCAGATTTTTGGATCGAACCCGCAGATGGGCTACCTACGTATCCTTTGTTTTGGAAAAGGAATCAGAACCCACATAGTTCGAGTAAGGGAGCATGATGTTTATTATTGATGGCCCAAAGAAAGATTTCATAATTACATTTACTCTCTAAGCTCATGTGAGTCATGCTCGATGTGAGAAACAAGAGGTATTGGTAATAAAATAGACAATTGGGCCATAAGAAATGGTTTGGGGCTTATGTTTGTATGATTGCCCAGATAAATGAAGATTAGGATTTACTTTAGGGTGAATATCCAGGAACAGGGTCCATAAAGGTATATGTGCTTCATGTAGATTTGAATACTCTATCTTGGGACTTTTTCCTGAAAAGGAAGCCCAGATTAGGAGAGGATTGATATTTGGGTTTTACTCCTGAGAAGGAATCCCAAATCAAAGGTAAATTAGGACTAGTTAAAGAGAAATTAAGGGACATGGGGCTTATTCCTAAAAAGGAAGCCCAAAATTTATGATTGGGGCTTATTCCTGAAAAGGAAGCCCAAAATTATGACTGGGACTTACTCTTGAAAAGGAGGCCCATGCTAAGGATTATGTTTTGGGGGTTACTCCTAAAAAGATGCCCAGATTTGGGAAACTTACAAATTTGGGGCTTACTCCTGAGGAAGATGCCCAGGATAGAGGACTTAGGACTGGGGATTATTCCAGAAAAGGAGACCCAAGTTATGGATTATCTCATCTTTAAAGGATGAGGATGAATGAATGAACTGTCAACATTTAGTGACATAAAGATATGTAAATCACTATGTTATGAGAGATATTCCACAAAATTCCTTTTAGATAAGAATGTCAAATCAAGAAATCATGCCATAAAGGGCATTGAAGAGTGTCTTGAAGACTGAATCTTGAATAGGAAAGGTTTAATGGCTTATGAGGGGTAAAATGGGCAAGATGGGCACCCAAAAAGGAAGGGGCACACAAGTATTGGAAGGCGCGCAGGTACTGCGTGGGCGCGCAAGTATTGGTCGTGCATGTATACTAGCGCGACATGTGTGGGGTACTTGCATGATGTTCAACCAGTATTGAAATACTTTAACGAATCTTTATTAAAGCCTTTATAATCCTCTTGAGGTTCTTCCAGAAAAGGGACACGCAAGTTCTATCGAAGGAGTAAGGCGGCGGGTAAGTGTGGCCACTTCCCTCAAGGGCTAGCCACTCAGGCGCGCAAGTGTTGATGAGTTTCAACACTTAGTCCTTCCTCCCTCCCTTTAGATCTTCCATTCTAGGTAAGAAATTACCTTACAAGTGTTCCAGAAGCTTTGAGAAGATACTTGGGCATCGGGAGATTCAATCCGAGTTTCTAGAAAAATCCCTCTTTGAATGGGGGGCCCACATGGTCTATTTATAGACAGGAGAAGACCCCGGGCGGTTACCGGGTGGTTATCACTTAGGTCGCGCAAGTCACTTGTGCGACCATAAGGCGTCACAGAAGTGGACTTGCGTGACAGTGATATAACATGCGCAGCACAGGTGCTTTTGATCCCTTGTTCATGACTTTGTCAATATTTTGATTTTTTCTTCAAAGGTTGATTCACTTTGAGCTCAGATATTCCCCTTTTCCGACCATTAGATTCTGTGATGAAAGGAGCGTCAACAGTTACACATGAATTTTTTTTGAAGGAATAGAGAGATAGAATGAAAGCATGATTGAAATGACTCACCATAAATGGTAAACTCATCAATGAATACTTCCATGCAGTGTTCAATGAATTCAAGAAAAATATTCATCATACACCTATGGAATGTTGCAAGAGCATTGAAAATACTGAAAGGCACTCTCCTATATCCATATGTTCCATAGGGGAATGTGAATGTAGTCTTTTTTTGGTCTTCAGGGGTTACTGGGATTTGGAGGTAGCCAGTGTGTCGATCAAGAACGAAATAGTGTGAATTTATGTCTAATCGTTCAAGCATTTGATCAAGGATTTGAAGAGGGTAGTGATCTTTTTGTGTTTCAACATTTAGATTTCGGTAGTCGATGCAAACACTCCATTTCTTCTTTACTAAAGTTGTGATTACCTCGCCATGTGCATTTGTGACATCAGTTATCCCACCTTTCATAGGTACAACATTTATTGGACTAACCCATTCACTATCCGAAATTGGGTAGATAATAATATCTTGAAGAAGTATGGTGATCTCATCCCTAACTACCTCAAGTATGAGTGGATTTAGTCTACTTTGTGGTTGTATAATTGGTTTGGATGACTGCACAAAATGGATGTGATTCATGCAAAGAGCAGGTTTATTTATTTTTATTCCATCTAGGGTCCATCATAAGGACTTTTTATTTTCCTCTAACACTTCAATAATTTTGGAATCCATAGTTTTGGTATGTGAAAAAAATGATAGGATAATAGTGATCATTGAAAAGGAATGCATATTTCAGGTGTCCAAGAAGAGGTTTCAGATCAGCCCCATAATTCATTTGTGGGTTAGACAACTCATGAATAGAAGGAGGGACATCAATTACTTTAGATTCATTTTCTTTAATACTGCCCAAGGTGGTGAATTAGAGACCAGAGTAGATGAAGGATTCAATAGAGATTTCATGTTCCACTAGATTGATGGATTCTATATATTAGAGGTCAACATCAACTTCACCATTTAATACTCGGTTAATCATGGAGAAGATTTCACAACATCCTTTTTCATTTTAACATGATGAACATCATGGATTGGGATTTAATTGACTTTTACAAGGGTACTCAAAGCATGGATTGAGAATACAGATTGATCCTTAGATGGGTATCACATGGCTTGGAAAATGTTGAACATTACATGTTGGACACCAAATTCCACAGATAAGATTCTTGAATGGACATTAATCTTAGTTCTAATAGTCATGAGAAATGTTCTTCCTAGAATTATGGGAGATCGAGAAGAGTTCGCCTCACCTTCCATGTTTAGGACATAGAAATCTGCAGGGAAGATTAGATTATTCACACGAACAAGGACATCCTCAATTATTCTGTCAAGACTGATTGTGATTCAATTGGATAATTGAATGACAACACTCATTGGATAGAAGGGACAAAGAACAATGCTGGAGAAGATAGATTTAGGCATGTCATTAATTGAGGCTCCATGGTCTATGATTTCATCATCAATGTTGGATCATCCAATTTTTCATGAATTTGTAATGGTCCTCGTATCTTTGCAATTTATGGGTATAGACAATTGGGTGGAAACATTTTCAATGGTCATAATTTTCTGATTATGGGTACACAACTCCTTGTGAAAGTTGGAATACTTAGGACTTTCTTTAATGGCATCTAAGAGGGGAATGTTTACATAAACACATCAAAACATGTCGAGAATTTCAGGATCAGGTTTAAATGACTTCATTGGCTTAGAAATGGATTGAGGAAATGGAATTGGGTTCATACGTGGAATGGAATGAGGTGAGGGAATGACTTCAAATTCCTTTTCCACATTATTTTTCTTTTCATTTTTTGTGTCAACATTTAAAAGGGGGATGTAGGACTTATCGTGGGGAAAATCAATTTGCTTCCCCGATCTAAGTAAAATTAAACTTACATTATCCTTAGGGTTGGGTAATGGTTGATCTTTGATTTGGGAATAATTTTATTGTTGTTTCTAGATCAGGTGGGATGCAAGTTGACCAATTTGGGTTTCAATGTTTTTTAGGGAGGAATGGGTGAATGAGGAAAGATCCCCCACAACACTTTCCCATGGTTACTTAGAAGAGGAGGCTTGTCCAGGATTGGTATTACCTTGATTTTTGTTCTTGGTATTGTGATTGTATTGGTTTTAGAAGGATAGTATAATCTAGGAGGAGGATTATTCCTTTGTTTTTAGGAACAAAAAGATAATGTTGTTGGAAGACACCAACACCTTGACAATATTGACATTGGTTTTGGTTTTGAGGAGGTAATTAAGGGGGATGAGAGGTGGGATTACCATTCCTTAGGCCTCGGATATAGGAAGACAGGAAGGGCTCCGAGTGTGGTTGGTAGATGTTTTTAATGAACATGCATGACTTTTGAGGGTCAGGGTTCCGCTGAGCCTTTGCTTCATTGTTCTCCATTGTTCCAGATGAATCAGATTGATATTATTGATGTTGTGTACATGTGTCAATTGGATGTGCTGGTGAGATGCAGTTTCTATATTTTTTTATTGTTCTATGAAACAATGATTTGTGGAGAAGTTGAGGTTGGGGCTTTGGATGCCACATCAAGTTGTTTCACAAGACCTATAAGTTCAATAATCCACTTAGTCATCTTGTTCTAATATATGGATTGATTTTTATGGACTTTTATTACTTCAACATGTGGTCGAGAATGATTTTTTTTTTGTTTGCAGCCATGTTGCTTATAAGATCCCTTGCAGCTGGAGGCGTTTTATCAACAAGAACACCTCCACTTGTCGAATCAATGAGAGTTCCCTACAAATCTAATAAGCCCTCATAAAATAATGGGATCAAGAGATTGAGAGGAATTTTATAGCGTGGGAAGTTTGCAACAATCTTTTTGAACCCATCCTAGTATTCATGGAGTGATTCACTTGGGAACTGACAGACAACACTTATTTCATTTCAGATAGAAGCAGCAGGAGAAGTAGGAATGAAATTCTCTATCGAGTCAATTCATGTACTTCCATGTGGTCATGGAACCAAGATTAAGGTAGTAGAGCCATGAAATAGTAGTGTATTCTAGGGAGAAAGAAAAATCTCAGTGTTTGATTTGTTTCTCAGAAACCCCTTGAGGTTTCATGGTGGAGCCCACAACATTGAACTCATTAAGATGATGATGTGGATCTTCACCAGCAAGCCCATGTAAATGAGGAAAAAGTTGAATCAAACCCAATTTTTGTTTGAATTCAGCCTCTATGTTTGGAGATTTAATACCAAGATAATGATAGTTCATATTAGGGGCAGCGAGTTCTTTAAGTGTTCATTCCGTGGTATTTTCAATATCTAATTCCATTGGTTAGACAAGAACTAGTTCTTAAATTATTTAATTATCCATAATGCTCCTACAAATTTGGGTTGGTGTTCACTCAATTTCAGGGTCCAAAAAATTTGAGGGGTTATTTGGGAGGCTACAGGGAATTTCGAGGGGCTTTGGAAGAAGGAGGAAGACAAGTTTTTCTTTTTCTGTTTTCCATTTATGATTTTTATGAGGAAGGCTTGGTTTTCTTTGCCTTTTTTTTTTATTTTTTCTTAATATTGTTTTGTGTTTTTTACACAAACTAGGAACTAATGACTACATAAAGCACTATCCCTGGAAAAGACACCATTTTAATGCATGATCGATTGTTTCCTATCAACCTACAAAATATCGGATGCTATGCTAATGTCTATAGCAGCGCTTGGGTTGAATCCTCGGTGATGATACTTTTTAGATGAGTTTTTTGTATAGTTTATTGTATTTTGATTATGGGGGGTGTTTACAGAGCTTAATTGAAATGATTGATTGATTTTACAATATAATAATGAATTGTGTGAGTTCATAAATAGGTAGTTAAGCATGTGATATCCCTGAGTGTTTATTTATATTGCTATTAATTAACACCCATATCCCAAGTTTACATTGATTGGAATTCCAAAGTTTTAAGGCTTATATCCAAGCCTTAATATAACGTGGGGTTCTAATCATAATAATATATTATTTATGGTAGTGTATTTAATGTTCCCATAATCAATAGAAATAACTTGTTAAAAAAACCAAGTCACTAATCCATGACATGTTACGTCCAACATACAAAATGTTAATTCAATGAATACTCTTTGAGCAAATATTCTCAACCGCATAATATACCTAAATTACAACTCACACAAATGAATGATTTACTCAGCCATTGAAATTATTATTAATGTGGTTATAATGATTATGATGATAAATAAAGAATATAATAAAAAAAATGGATAAGATAAGAGTGGTGCATCGAACACACACACACACGATGATGATAATAAAAATGATCTTTTGATTGCATAACAATGAAAAAGAAAAGAAGGGGATTCAACTGTATTAAAAAAAATTAAGATAATTAATATTAATCTAAATTAGTTTAATTATAATAAGAGATACTGATGAATAAACATGCATTACAATAGAATTGCAAAAAAATGACTTACAATATTACAATAATAAAGAACACAAAAGTAAAATGCAACAAAGATAGGAGGAAACATCTCTCATGTGAAAAAATGAGTAGTGAAGGTCATACAAATCCCTTGGAAAGGCTGTGGACCTGCCAATATGTGCTCCACTATTCATAAATTCCAACCCCATTGAAGGTGAAGAGGGGGGTGTATTTATATCCCAATGAAGTGGACTGTTTTCATTCCCAATATTTCCCTCCATGTGGCCAGATGATTTGGACAACCAGAAAGATGAATATGGAGATATATACTTCTTATGAGTTTTAGATAATTATGTTGTCTAACTAATCACAAAAAATGGAGAAAGTTGAACTTATGGATCCAATATAATGGGGGTTTCAATAAACAATTTAAAACAGTTGATTTCTACCCATGATTTTTTGATGCAGAAAATGTTAATGGAATTTGGAATAGTAATATTCCTTCAAATTAGAATTCATTCTTCAAGAAAGTCGCCAACCTATATCGCCTCTTTTACACTGAAAAATCCCAGATTGATTAGATGAATATATCTGGAGACATGTCATGAATACTGTATCGATTTTAATTCTCGGCCCGAATAGTGGGATGAGATTAAATGAATCATTTGGGCATAGTGTATTTGGATTTGGGTATTGATATAATTATCCAAGAACCCTAACATTTTCCCTCAAACATTGAAGGGGAATAATGGAATTTGGATGTCCTGATTAATCCCAGAAGTTAAATCTTCATGGCTAGTCCAGTTTCTTTACAGATTTTATAGGCCTTATTGTGTGGTCAATAACGGCCTTTAAATGGATGAATTGGCCCATGATCCATTCTAACTAAATGTTGTATAAGGAATTATGAATCCTTCAAAAAAACAAAAAAAAATTAATCATTAGTGGGAGATGTATAAATAAATTAGTAAACTAACTCAATTGGACTACTTCTAAAGAAGCCCAAAAATTATACATAGTATTAACCCATTAATATTTCACAATGATTATGAACATTTCATATAAAATCAGTAAATTGAGTACATATTAATTCATTAAAATATTAATAACATCACTATAATTAATATTTTTATATTTTTCCCTCATTCGTCTCATTCTATCTCATATTCTCTTTCTCTATCATTTTTGATAACATATAATTGATTTTGAGTTACATACATGAGACTTGTCTTCATTAGGTAATTATTGGACTTGAAATTAATACATTTATTCATAAAATAATTAATTATATTATATCAAGTGAGATTATATTGTTTGATAGTTAGGATTTTCCAAAATGACAGCAATCTCAAACTCATCCCTATTTTTATTTTTATTTAAATTTTCAATAATTATGCAAAAAAAAACATCATATGATGGTATTTTATTTATCCAAAATGATGATTTAGAAAACGATGAAGTAATTTATGAGAAGATGGAAATATATTCATTGAGATGTGTCAATACACATAGTTATAGTTAGATAAAAATAATTGTAACCAATTATTTTTCATATGAATTTTAATTTTAGTATAAAACAAATTAATTGATATCAATTAATAAATGAGATTTAATAAGGATATTTTTGAAAGTAGTGATGAAATAAAATGGATCCTATGTAACTAAATCGATGGCTAAAAAAGTATTATTCAAACTAGTTCAACTTTCCATCATTATCATTGTCCAATATATACATTCCATTCCACTATATTTTATGAATTTCGATGTTTTCAAAGCATATAACAAACATATAAGTGGATTTGGATTATTTATTAAAGCAATATAAATATACTCTACTGATAATACCATATTAATCCAGTGTAAAACATTTGTAAATTAATATTATCTTTTATACATCCCTATAATAGGATTTCCAAAATATTGAAGTGTTTCTGTGGATCCATGACATATTTTATTTACATTGTTTTCATATTATAAATAATTTTTTTCTTTTTTGAAAATTTTATTCTATAAAATATATTTGTTTAATTCTTACAAACTTCTGAAATTTTGCATAAAAATGTTTCTCTCCCGATATATAATAAGGCATTCACAATATTGGGGATTCCCACTAACAAATGCTTGATGGTATAATCTTATTGGTCAACAATAATTTTGACTGCCATGATTCAAGTATATATGATCATGTATTATTATAAATATTTATTCAAATTAAAGAATATTTTCATACATTAAAGGCCACAAATGATCTATAATTTAATCAACCTAATTAATATACAGAAGATTGATGTTTTAAAGCATTGCATAAATTATAACCACCACCCAAGGCTATCAATAATCATATACAAACCTAACATAAATGGCATGAAGGTTGTGATGATTACTAACAGCGTGATGTACATTTGAGATATCAATGAGTTTCAGATAAATTTTGAGTAAATGAGAATGTAAAAAAATGCCACATGACCTCCTCACCATCAACACTGATACATCAACACCATTTACCTATCACTAAACCAGGGAGAATAAACCATCAATGTTTTGTAATTTTAATGGATAATGTTGGATCCTAAATACATTCCTCTATCTAGTGAAATTAAAATCCAAGAGGAACTTTCAACTAAAGAACTAATTTCATGTAATCCATCTTAATGAAACTGTCTTATCTTAATCTCAATTTACTGTAAATTTGTTAAAACTAAATTGAGTCGATGAAACAACTATTAAGAATATTTAAAATTTTATTATTATCATTTTTACTCAATGGAAGATTAAAAAATAATGTACATTGATTTTTAAACACATGTAGCATTGAAAATATTTTTAACACTAATTAAGGAATGTCTATGAGTTGATCCAAGATTCATGAAATGAGGAAACCGAGTTACAAGTTGCTAAAAATATTGGTGAGTTTTTATATTTAATAACATTAATCTATTTTTTACAAATAAAATTGTATTCTATAATCCCATTTAACTATTTTATTGATCAAGAATACATTGATATAACACTAGAATTTGAAAAGGAGTTTTTACATGTAAAAAACAAATAAGTAAATAGAACCATACATCATCTTACCCCAAATTTTTTTTGTTTTGTATCATTTCTATGATATTATATTTCTTGAACACTATACATTGATTAAAAAAAAATTATATGATATGTCGTCTTTAAAAAAAAAATATAGGTATTTAAATCAATGAAACATCACCCCTCATGTAGACTATGGAAAAAATGGCACAACATGTATGATTTTAGTCTAAATAGACACATGATTTTCATACAAAAATATTACATAATTTTTGATAAATATTCAATAAAACAAAAAATATGAGGAACATAATAGTTTACTGTCATTTGGATCTAGTTATAATATATTCTAATTGGGTGAATTATCATCCAAATCTCCAAACAAAATTTATCATTTAGTACTCTTGACAACAAAATAGTAATTATAACTGTTCATCATAACTCGGAGATACGACACATAATAAAGGGTGTTCTTATGTACTATGAGTAGTAAAAAATGGATAAAAATATGTATTATATGAATATAATTGTATAAGAAAATAAAAATATCATTTAAAAAGTATACCAAGAATATAAAATACCATAATATTAAGTCATTGTATAAATATTGGTAGTTCAGTTGACATTCATCATAAGGTAATAAAATGTTTTATCCATGATAGAATAACATTGTAATAGAGATTATAATTTTTATAAACAATAGAATGGAAAATATTTTTTCAAGTCATCCAAATATGTTATTTATAACATATTAGGTAAGTTATAACCAAAATTGAATATTGTCTCAGTCAACTATGACCATTCGTATTCCCTCATTGGTGTGTGAGAGAACATCCTGTGTACCCTTTGAAATCATATAACACTAATAATTACCCAATTTATTAGTGTTTGATATAGGTTATACTTTTTGGAAGATGTAAATCCCACATACATGTTCCAAATTAATAAAAAAATCACCATATCATAAAATATGAAAAAAATTTATTTGATAATCATTTCATTATTTAAACAAAAAAATGATAAAAAATGAGTTTTATATGAATTTTATCATGGTATTACTTGAAGAAGGATAAAATGGTTTATAAATATCTTACCAAAATAAACATAAACCATTCAGGGAAATAATATGAATGGTATACTTTGATAACAAACTTAGAAATTTTTTTGTGATACAAGATTATTTCATCAAATATGTAGTTTTATTTTCAATGATCACATCAATAATTTATATGTGGAAGAAATATATGTTTAAATTTTGAAAAATATTTTCAAATCATAATTTTTAAAAATATTTTCAATGAAAATAATATTTCAAAATTATAACATAATCATTATTGAAAATAATGAACATGATGGTTTTAAATTCCATTCGTGGAATACATGTCAAAACAAATATTCTAGTCACATTTTCATTAAGAAAATATTAATGTTTTAGGATTGATATGAGTAGTCCATTAAAAATATATTCAGATATTAAAACACTGATAAAACATATTTTATTATATTATATTGAGTAATATAAAAACGTTTTTTTATAAATTTTACGAAAAAATTGTTTTGGATGATACAAATGTTTTTACTAGAAAAGTTGATTACTCATCAAAATATTATTTCTCAACTAGTGAGTAAAAATATAGAGGTTAATGATGTGAAAAATTGTATCATCGTGACCCAAAAATGGCAGAATTAATTTCATGTGTTTCATTATACATGGAACAAACTGTTTTATTATAAAAAAATAATCATAGAAAAGTTCTATGAAAGTTGAAATTGTAAGATGAAATCATTAAAACATTGTTAACATTGAAATGTACATCCCAGGAAGTATCTTAATTAAATAAAATATATAATATCATTTGAACAAAAAAATCACTTTATAAAATATCAATGGGTTTTATAAACACCTCTTAAAAGAATATATGTTTATAAAAAAATCATATGTCTCAATAAATAAAAACAAAGAGAAAAATGAATAACTATTTGGTTAAATTTTAAACCATAAAACCCACAAAAGTTAAAAAATCCTATGGATTTGTAAATAAAATAATTTTTAGGATAATAATCCTAAAATAAATTCATGTCAAGTATATACACCACATAAAATAATGATTTTTTAATTATGGAATTTATGTCAAAGAAAATAAAAGTGATATGAATGCCTATTTCCTCCATAGTATTATTTTGAATCATAAGACACGATAAATAATAAAAATAACCATAATATTTAATTAAAATAAAAAAAATTAATTAATGATCTGAAATTTAAAATTGGACGAATATACACCACATGAATGAAATGAGTGGTGAATTTTCAATGGTCCCATAAAAATAAAAGAGGGACTTGGGATCTCTTACCTCAAGTTTTGACTTCCATAATACACATTAAAAACTACTTTAAAATAAATATCACATTATTATAAATAAATTAATGAATCAAAGATATATTTATTATACTATTTAAATTTACTTAGGAATTTTTATTATTTATTTATTTATAAATCTACATTAAAGTCACATTTTGAGAAACGATTTTTTTTCCTTATATGTATAATTTTATTTTATTTTATTTTATTGATACTCACACAATGGTCATAGTTTCATATTATATATTTTTATTCATTATAGTAATGTCATATATATTCAGTATACATATATTTAATGTGATATATAAATATTAGTGATAGTAATTGAAATACACCCTTTACCGGGATGGTATGCCCTATGATCACACAAACATTGTTTTCATTTTATGAGGGATGAAAAGAAATTTATGTAAATAATATTTTAACATTTTTGTGAAGTCATTTCTCAAAAATAAAAATTTTCATTAACAATTTTCTTATTACCTTAAATGTAAATCTTGAATGAATCACATCACATTATGAGGTAGTAGTCAGTCGTTCACACGAAAAAATCTATCCTATTCATGAGGTATATAATTTAAGAATTTACATGTGATATAATTACACCATTAAGATAATAATATCATAAATATCATAAATAAATAATAACTCATCATTATATCCATTGATTATATGTGATTATAGAAATATTATTGACAATGGTTTGCGATGATGTAGTCTATAATAATCATGAATAATAATTTCATAACCTATTTTAATGTATAAGATAATGTTTTAGGAAATTTCATCAAAATAGAAACATATAAATATAAGGATAATAATTAAGATATTAGTTATTAATGGATGAAATTAAATTAATTAGGGTTAGGAAAAAATAATATAAAATGGATGACTTGGGGTGATTTCTCTTCATTGGAGAAAATCATTTTGATCACACCAAAATCCTTCCGAGTAAGGCATTTTATACTAAATAATTATAATATAATGATAATATATAATTTGGTAATTTTTTGTAGATATTGTATCAACTAAATTTTTTTATTGTGCGATTAAGATAGGAGAGTTTGTGTCCTTTTATAAGTGAGGTGTGTAAAACACTCTTAATGTTTTGAAATAGAAAAGGTAAAACCATCTTTAACGGTGAAAAAAAAGAACCTGAATATGTATCACCAATAATTATAAATGATAATGTCAATATATTTCTATAAAATAGATTTTATGGATTTGTTTCTGCCATTTTATCTCAAATCGTTTAAGTTTAATCCCTTGGTAAACCTGTTGTTACCTTAATCATGACAATTAATTTTTTTGGATTTCACATTTCATTTTGGTCATTAATTTATTTAAACATATTATATAATATAAATTATCTTGATTATAAATGTATATTATATATTTTGAAAATTCATTAACATATGTGGAAAATATTATTTTGGAAATAATCTCGTATACGCATCAATACATTTTATTTTTAAATTGAAAATGTTAAAATATATAAATTGTTTTTATATACAAACTCAATATGGAAATAACTGAAATGAAATAAATTAGATTACTATATATATAATTAATAAAATATTACTTTTAAAAACGTCTTAAAACAATTCAAATGTATTTAAAAATATCAATAGAAAATTAAATTCTTATTAAAAACAACTATTTTATACTAGTAATCAAAAACTGTAACACTCCATTTAATTATATAATGTTAACTCTAATATAATATTTAAATTATATTTTAATTTTTTTAAAGTAATTTTCCTAAATTAATTAAATAGTATATTTAAAACAAGTATACATAATGTGATAATACTTTTTTTAGAAAAATATAGTTTTAAGCATAAAATTGGATTTATTATTATCTATTATCTAAAAAAATATTTTGGATTCTAAAAAATATCATGGATTTATAATATATAAATTTTATTGAATTAAATAAAAAATACTAATTTATTTAGTTTATATTCATAAACTTCAAAACTTTCCAAAAAAAATTAAAATTTAAATAAATTTACATTTTTTCAAATTGAGTTTTATTTTCATTTATTTTAGATTGGACGATAATTATTTCATATTATTATAAATATAATTTTGTTAAATAAATTTAAATGAATAGTTAAAATGACTTTTTGATCTATAAAACTTTAAATAATATTATTTTAATAGTATGTAAGATCACATTTAAACTCCTTGTTGCGTGTATCACATTCTAAAATTTGTGCTTTTACTAAAAAATCTAAAATAGGTGATGAAAATAATTAAAAATATATAATTTATTATGATAATTTGAAATAATTACTTCACAAAATATAGAGGATTTTCATTCTACGTTTTTAAAATGAATTTCTGCCTTATATTTCATCATTTTATTAATAACAACTATAGATACCCATGTCTCATTACATCCCCTGTTTCCCATATAACATGTCAATAGTTTGGTTTCCCCTAATAAAATTTACTTGTTGAGTCGTATTTCTTCATGAAACTTTTCTACATTACCGAGAGACTCTACTAATTGTTCCTCCTAAAATTTCCCATGTTATGATAGTACGACCTCTATAGTAAATACATATGATGGATCTTGTATTAATTTTTAATAAGAGATTCATTTCACACATATTGAACCTATAAGAGGTTTATATGATGAAAAATATTATAGACTTATATCTATATATGATTAGAAATTTCTTGGTGAATGATATACCAGAGGAATAGTTTCACAATTTATCATAATAACAACTGCAACCTCTGGTTTCAAATTTAAACTTCATCTCTTACTCCATGAAATAATGATTAGAATTTATATTCCTAAATAACCAATAGGACACATGATCCATAATAAAATGATTAGTAATTCATTATATTTCATGTAATAAAAATATTTTTAGCACTGGTTATCCATTATTCATAACTCATTTTGTGCTGAAGTAAAATAAATATTTCTAAGAGAGAACATAATTTTTAACTTTAACTATTTTATAAATGTATATACCTATGAACATTCCAAAAAAAAAGAAATAAAAGTCATCATAATAAATGTCACTAAATTAAAAAATTATATTTATCATTATTTTATGACGAAACATGAAGTATGGCATAATATTCACATACCAAACATGTAAATACCATTATTATTTATTCTCTTGAATCACATTATAAAATTTACCTTCCACACAACCTGATTTAATTAATACATGGTTCCTTATTCGAGAAATAATTCCCAAATTTTCGGATATATTACATCAATTATATTTTTTTTGTAAAATATATTATTGAAAACATTAACTACTTTGTCGAAAAATATATAATTAGGTTCATATTCATCAATACTATCTACATTTAATTATTTATATCCATAATATCATTATCCAAAAAATATTTACTATAATTTAAAACATATTAAGGGTTATATATCTATAATAATGATTTTCCATAACTTGTCACCTTTCTTAATAAATCGTTTTTTTAGGTCATCAATTCTGATAACAATTTCCTTCCAAATACTTAATTAAAAACATTTACAAAAAAATTCTAATATAATTAATGAATCAATTTGCATAATTCCTTAATTTTAAAACATATAAACCTCAATAATATGATTTTACTCTTATATCATTGTCAATAATTCATATTCTTTTTCCATAATATGTTGTTACTACATTATCAAATATGTGTCATTTATTAATAGTAATCAAACTAAATTTGGTCATCCATCTTACATTTTACATAAAAAATACTAGAAGAATAGTCTACACCATTTATATTTAATTCCTAGTATCTTCACCATCATATATATAACCATTACTCAAACCACTTTTATAATTATATTTAGAATATTTCCCTATATTAAATTGATTCAAATAATTCCCATACATTTCACTTTAATAATAATATAAAATTGATGATTACCTACATAACAATTATTGTCTTCAATTTTGTTGAAATATATTCTAATTTTTAGTTGATAAATAATTTCATTTTTTGGTTTTAAATACTCAAATTATATTTATGATTCTACACTAAATTCCTTAGTGTTACTCTACACACATTAATGACATATAGGAAATAAGTGTTTTATTCTTTTGTGGTCTCCACCTGACAAACACTCAGTAAAAACAATCACACATTTCATTGGTGATTCTGAGTGTTGGTTTAGGTGAATGCATCTTATAATATTTCATGATAAATGATTAATAATAATGAAAATATCATTCAATCTCGTGATTATTCCATTGAAATTCAAATCAATAAATTCCTGGTTAAAATAATCAATTACCTCATTCAATATTGTTCCTGATGTTGACTAAAATCAAAATCCATATTATTGGTAAAATACTGTTATTATGGAATCACATATTCATGATAAATTAAATATTGGTTGTATAAATCATTTCAATTTATTCTTAATCTATAATTAAATGGTTTATCCAAGCCCATTCATAATCATCTTCTCTTTAAATCATTCATGGATGTTTGTTAATAAATTTTGTATTGATAATGTATATCTCATGGTAGTGTCAAACATGTTGTTTGGAGATGCCCATTATCACACACCATGTAATGAAATATACTAGTTGAACGAACCCTCAATGGAGTCAGTACCCATAATAACTTCTATGTCGTACTTACAGAAACATATATCATAAATATAGGGAGAAACATTCATGGAATCTATTTCCTATATCCTTACCAAAATTCAAGGATAATTTATATCATTGTTCTAGAAAACATTTACCACATTTATGCTTTTTCAATCAATTATATAGAAACAACGTGAAAAGATGTAAATATTTTTTTAATCACGTTGGTTATTTTTTAACTGATGTCATACACATAGTGAATCGGTTTATAACGTCATTTATTTTATAACAGAAATAAATAATAATATGATTTGATTTATCACATCTTTTATTTTATAACCGATGTGATAAAGCTAATATAGGTGATTTTCCTCATCGATGATAAAATAACCAATGTGATAAATCAAATCTTGGTGATTTATCACATCATTTATAAAATAATCGATTTGATTAACATAATAAATATTTTATCATGTCAGATATTGAATTAACGATTTTTTAAAATGAAAAATAGTTTTTCATATTTTTTATTAAATAACTGAGCTGATAAATCATCAAATAACTTATCTGGTAATGTATTTTGTCATTTTGTTTTCTTCAATCGGGTGACCTGGGACCCGTCTTTCTCATATGTAAAAACTAAAAACGATTCTTCAATGTAGTGTCCTCCAACATAATTTTTCCAACATCATTATTCATATTTAATATCAAAGGATCTATCAGGTTGAATCACAACACTCATGTTCCCCACACATGCCGAGGTTTTTTTATTTATTTTTCACGATGCCCTAAATTTATTTTTTGAGATAATATTTTTTATCATTGTTCATGATATAATGGTAATATTAAAAGTGTTATTTTATACCATGTTGTGTTATTTTATATTAAAATAATCAATGGGAGTGATATCATGCATGTTTGAAAATATTTGTTTCTACCAAGTGTGTTCTATCAGGTCTGTGTGTATGTACCTCCATGGGTGTGCTACCAGGTAATCATTACCATTCATGTTCATCCCTATAACCTTATAACCAAGGAAGTTATTCAATGATTTTTAAAAAAAAAATCAATATTTGTATCATTTTTTAATTATTTATTTGGGTAACATGTTCATATTAAAATTCCATTTATATTAAATATTTTATTTTACGTTATATGATAAAACTCATTATTAAGTGTTTTAATATAAACTAACATACTCTACCATTATCATTAAAAATAAACAGGGTGGGACACAAGAGATATAGAGGTGAATATAGTCATCATATTGTGCAGTGTAATCCTATCTCTTTCTAACTAGGATTTATTGAAGAAAAATAAATTGAAGTTGAATGACTGAATATATTTCTTATGTGAGTAGTCATTCAATGATAATGATAGGTAAATTTCTCCATAATAATGATAACCCATTCTATCCTAGAAAATATTTTTATTCAATTTACATACTAAGTATGAGTTTAGAGAAACGGAAGTCTTCAATAATGTTTTTTTAATAAGATCTCGCAATATCTTGGAATGAATGGGTTAAGTGATTTTAAATTCCACATTAAAGAGTATATAATGATTTACATGGTTATTTCCATATTTTACATGTAATGATTCTTATTTATGAGATCTTTGAGATCTCAATAGGGATGTTAACCCTAGAATACCTGTTTATTTGGATCCACATTGTTAATATATACATATATTAATATTTATACTTTATATCTCATGTTTATGGAAGGTTAAAATTGGTATCCAATTTCACCAGGATGTATTCTATTTGTACATTAAGAAGAAAGGATCCAATAGAAATTTATACAATTATATCATGATCCATTTGAGATAAATATGTAATCCTAAATTGATTTTCAAATTATCCATTAAAACATTGATCTATTTAGATAATATTCTAATTTAACAATAAGTTTTACTCTTCCATCAACATTAGTGATTTCATAATAAATATTATTATGGTTTTTTTGTTTATGATAGTGGTAATAAATTATTACCATAATTATTTAATTTTATCAAATTCATCAACCATAACATATATGGAGATAACATCTTATTGGGAAAGAAATTTCATCTTTTTAATGGTTTTCCATTATAAATTGAACTTTCCTTTCACACCATTTGACAGTTTTTATTGGGTTTTTTATCATCATCATATAATAATTTCACTGTACATGTTTCAATAAGATGAATACCTTTTCTATATCGATATAAATTCAGTATAATAATTTCATTTGAATTTTCCCCATTCTATGATTACGAAGACATTTTTTCCCAATAGTTTTTTCTAAATTGTTTTATAATCAAATTATGACAATATTTAATACAACTATAAAACTGCAATATCTAACTATGTTTTCCTTTTAAAATTATTTACATGAACTTATTTTCCAAATACACATACACTTGCTTTATATTTCAATATTTTTTAACATACAAAATATTTTATTTTCATATAAATATAAAATTGGCTTATCTTAACAAGATGTATAATTTTGATATATTTTATAGGTAATAATGAGTCGACATTAGATTATGACATATTAAATGAGTAATGAATATGATTAAGGTGTTCATTCCTTTTTGAAACATGCTAAATCAAATCTACCATGTAATAACATATTTTTAAATCCACGCCTAAAATGTTTGAATATGATAATTTTGAAAAGTAGAGAGATCAAAGATCATCTAATCTTCATGGTTTTAATCTAATTTACAACCATTTTAATTGTCATAATGAAACTGGATTGAATGTCAAATAAAATGATGATGATGATTTCCTAGATATTACCCCTTATGGAATTGAAGAAATGATTCATGATATTGCATTAGACCAAAAATGAGATTGAACCAACAATTTCATGTCTGTATGGGGATACTGAAAAACCATTATATCCTAGTTATATCGTTTTTTTTGTATTATTAGTATTGATTAACTTGAATGAGTAACATGGATGTAGTGACACATGTTTTACAAAGTTACCACAATTATTGATATATATTTTTCCAAAAGACAATGATCATCCAATTTTATATTATAAGGCCAAAAAATATTATTCTTTTTTGGATTGGGATAGAAGAAAATAAATTCTTATCCGAATTATTATATGATATATATGAAGGAATATAAATTTCTGTCAGAGTTTCCTAAATATGGGACATTACGGTATATTTTGAAAGAAAAATCATTGGTTGGTGTCGAGAATATTAAGATCCCTGCCAAGGTATTTTGGTTTCTTCCTATAATAAATGGTTTGAAAAATTTATTTCCTAATTCACATGATGAAAAAATGTTATTATGGAATGACGATGAGTATATATGTGATTGAAAAATTCATTATTCATCAGATCATCCACAATGGAAGAAAATTGATGATCATTATCATACATTTGAAAATGAAATTAGAAATCTCATTCTAGGGTTGTGGTTAGATGGAATGAATCCATATCAAAATCGTGGAATCATGCATAGTTCATGGCATATTTTATTGTTAATTTACAACCTCTCTTCTAAAGTGGATATAAAGCACAAATATGTCATGATTAGTATAATGATATTTGGTTTGAACAAATTTGGAAATGATATTATTGATTTATTTTCACCATTGATTGATGATTCTAATATTTAATGGGAGGATCGTATTAGGGTGTAATATTATTATAAAATAGACTATTTTAAACTACATATAGTGCTTATGTTCACTATAAATGAAATCCCCGCAGATGGAAATTTGTCTGGATAAAGTGTTAAAGGGAATAAAACATCTCCAATTTTTGAACAATAGACATTATATTTTAAATTACATCATAGGAGGAAAATAGTGTACATGGGTCATAGAATGTTTTTGCACATTGAAAACTCTTATAGAAGAGTAAAAAAATAATTCCATGGCTCATAAGAATTTGATATTTCTCTAATAGATTTATACCTAAATGATTATGTTGAGTTAAAGAAAAACCATAATGTGAAATTTTGAAAGGATTATAAATATGGTAATTATAGACATAATTATAAAAAATTTAAAAAATATGGAGGTGTAATATAGTCAAACAAATGTCCTACATGGGTAGTCAAAATATGATTACTATAATATCTTTTTCAGATATTAACATTCAGTTTCATTCATTGAAAAAATATCTAGGAATATATAACGACTTTTCTAAATTCCTATCATTTTTTCCTTCATACCATGATCCATAAAGTTTATTTTATATTATTTTAGCTATATAATGAGGGAATTAAAATCATACATTTTCTTCACGAATTAGGAGGATGAGAGTTTAAGTGAAAAGTGATAACAAATTAAGTATTTTCTTATAATTATACACTATGTTTAACAAAAATTCTCATTCAAATGTAATTTTATTCCAAAAGAGACTAATTTTCTGTTTACTTGTTTTATCTATGAGACATGATATTATAAGGAATAGTATGATTAAATGTTTTAAATATCTGTGATAATAAGATTGAATTACAAATATTAAAAATTAAATAAATAAATTGAGGCATATATTTACATTTTTATGAATCCGGTATTTATATAATTGGTAGATTAATTTAAATAATATTTTTCAATAATATTTTTTTCAATGAACATTCCAAATTAATGCGATTTATTATTATTATTATTATTATTACCTACCCTGTGTGATTGTCGCAATTAATATGTTACATTTATAATATAATTTCATGATCGAATACATTCCTTATATATCTGATAATTTCTCACTGGTGATCTTTAAGGATTCTTCTTACTAGATTATACATGTGAATATTTGAGTGTTATGGTTGTAAAACTCAAATTTTATATTATTGGGTCAATTTTCTGATTTAACAATTATTATTCATATGACATTTTACATTATTCCATTTTCATCCCATTTTTTCCATAATTAATCAAAATAGCAATGATCCATTTTAGATACCAATATAATCTATCGATACCCTATTCGGAGTATTTATAATATAATATTAATGGTTTAGTGTGAGAGTGAGAGAATCCAAAGAGAATGTCATGCATTATATTTTAATCAATGAGTGAGGGGTTATTTTATTGGTATTTCAAAAATCTCTAGAGTCATTCATTTTAAATTTATTTTTATTACCGTTTGAAAAATCAACAGAATAAAATAAAATATGAAAATAAGAAAATATAGGAATATTATTTTTTAAAAAAATGACAATTACTTGATAGATTATGTTTATCATTATGGTTTAATATGTGGATTTAAAAACTATTCCATGAATAAATTTCATATAAGATATAAGAAATTAAGAAATATTACTTTGATAAAATTTAATATAAATTAGTTAAAATGAGATAAAACTATATATTGTTTAATTCATTCATTATGCATACGTTTTTCATAACCATTAATTATGTTGTGGAATATATGAGTTCTCATTTGGGAAGATATATTTTCATAAAAATTTTAATTTTTATTTCATTTATTAAGGTTCATATTCAATCCACTTAATTTTTATTTAATTCTTTCTAAACATCAATAAATACCAAAATTATGACTCAAGGTCATTAGATCCTTGATTAAATGGAACTCATCTTTTTAGATGATTTTTTCATTAACAATAACATTATATATATATATATATATATATATCTGTTTTTAAAATAATTAGAAAGTATCATGTGCTCTTTATATGAGTGTATCACTACATGAGACTATATAATGAGTGATGATATAAAATGTATTAATAGTGAGGTAGATCTTTCATTAAAACTAATTATAATATTGAACATTGAAAAAGAATTAAGGAATGGAGAAAAAACAATAGTATCGATGAAAAAATGTAAAATAAATGGGATAATTCATTCATTCAAAATTATAATTTGATTTGATGTTTAAAATGGAAGAAGAATGTATATTATAAAATTAATACTTATTATATTGAATCGTTAAAATGAAAATAATTTTATAATTATAGGCCTATAATGGTTAATGTTTAGAATTAATTAATTAGGATACATACATGAATCTAACACAAGAATTTGTAGAATTCCAATAAATCAGAGGATACGATCATGTTTTGTATATGTGAGGAATCATATGTTGCACATAATGAGTGATACCATATGGTTGGTCAAGTCCCAATAGGCCCATTCATTTTTTTATAGGCCTGAGATAATATAATTATTGTTTTTGTATTTTGGATCACATACCATATATAGGAATTTAATAAAATAGAGAAGTGATATAATATATATATATATATATATATATATATATATATAAAATCTCTTGGTTTAGCATAACTGTAATGAAAAACACTATTTGTGTGGGTATTGATCTGTAGTTACCAAAGCAACTTAACTCCACCTCAACTCTGCATCCATATGCTTGGTGAATTCCTTGAAATTAAATTTCGTACTTTTTCTGGTTTTTATTTTCATAAATCCACTAATAATCACCAGATATAATCATAGTCACCACTTTAAATGTTTTTTCTCAATTAAAGATTCATTTTCGAGGACTGGCATTACAATTAATCTCATATTGATAGTAGGATGACAACATTGTTGCTAAATAGAAGAGAATAATAACCATATTGATGGAATAGAACATGTTCTAACCACTATAAGCATTGATTAAGATAATGATGTACAATAGATATTTCTACACTTATTCTACAAATAAATCAATAGAGGAACTAATTTGAGGAATACAAGATAGTACAGATACACAATAACCTGAACTATGTGATGAAGAAAATGATAGAATAATTTATGTATATGGGAATGACCCTTATATATCACCAATTATAAAAGGCTAAAAACCATACTCATGATATATGATTCATTTGATGCCTTATGAGTCAATTTGTCATGACCCATCCCTCGGGACCCATGTTGTGACTACCCCAAGCCTGTCGTCCATAGGCCAGGGGATAGGGACTAGCACCAAAGGTGTAATTCCCTAAAATTGGGAAGGCATGACCTTTATATAGAGCAACCTCACACAACTGAGTACAAGCTGACAACAACACACTATGTAATTTTATATACAAAAGAGTTCTGAAAAAGTCAAGGGGCTGGGAATACAAGCCCAACAGCAATGTACATGTACAAATGAAAAGAATGTACAACTGATGAAAAGTAAAACAGCCACAAGGTCATCATCTGGGTTTTCTACCTGATGGGTAGGTACAGATGTCCTCCTCAACAAACCATGCCTTTTAATCTCCTCCATGCACCGAATCATCGTAAAGTCCACCTCCGGGTACCATCTAGTTCGGCTACTCTCACTAAATTAGGGTTGTCTGTCGTCAGCATCCAACACAACGAGGTGCGGGCATAGCCCGTGAGGGGATGAGTATAAAAACACTCTGTAGGGACCTCGAGACCCTCAACGTATCACAAAATTTAACAGGGATAAACCACTTTGTATGAAATCAATAGATAATCCAACATTGGTATATTCCCATACATATACCTAAGTAATCAAGTAATCCATCTCAATCATGAGGAAACACAAGAGTTACTGACTCATCTCTCATAGGTATACAACTTATATAGAGAGATAGTGATGATTACATTTATCCATTGAATCATCTAAGGTTTTGGACCCACACAGGATCTAGGACCATCAGTTAGAACAGTCGAACACACACGAGATCCAGGAACTATACTTAGAGTCGTCAAACCCATACATGATCCAAATCCAGCTATTCTATCAGACCAACACATGATCCAGGAACAGAAATCAGAACTGTCAGACCAACACATGATCTAGGAATATTATTTAGAGTTGTCAGATAAACAAATGATCTAGGACCAGCTATTCTTCCAGACTAACACATGATCCATGAACAAATGTTAGAACTGTCGGACCAACACATTATCCATGATCAGTCGTTAATGCACAACTAGCCTTAGGGTTTCCACAGAGCATGCTTGATTCTAGGAGGTTCTTCTACTCAATCCATGTGTCCACAAATCATCTTCCACCAATTTCCACAAAGGAGTGTCTCAATGGTTAGTCTCTTCATAGGGGTCTCAACGCAACATACGACCCATCAATCGGACGCCCGACTTGTGAGTTATTAGCATTTCTGTTCCGAGGGCCCGATTGGATTTTATGTTTGATCCAACCTTTCCACACCCCAGCTATTTCCATACATCGAGTGGGTTATGGAAAAAGATCCACCGCGATCTATGCTTTCCATCGTCAAAGATGGTTCGTCAATCGGACACTCTTAGCCCATGTTATGGTCGAAAAGGTGAAATCGGGTCTAATGGGTCTGGGTCCGGTCCGGCCCAGTCGGACCGATCCGGCCCATCCCAGGTTCAGACTGGTGTTCAACCCGGCCTGTGGGTCTGACTCGGCCCGCGAGGGTGGCCTAGACTACGGGGGCGGCCTGACCTACACTGGCAGCCTGACCCGCACTAGGTCCGGCCCACATTGGGTCCGGCCCAGCGGCCATTGGGGGTCCACCATCTCTGCGTCCATGGGGGAGGATGCACCCCCTAGTTATCGAATAGCTTATCCATTTGGGCGTGTGGAATAGGGGGGAGGCTAGCGCCAGTGTGTCATGCGGGACTCAGTGGGGACCCATTGTTTCTGGCTGGCAGAGCAGCCAGCTGATTCCTCACACGGTGCCGGTTCCGCTGCACCTCTTCTGGCGACCTGGCAGCTTGGGCTGCCGGACCTCTTCAAGACAGGGCTCGAGCTAGCCTCTGGTGAACCATAGTGGCTAGGGGCCACAACCCTCCTTTGACCCACTTTGTCATGCTGTTTTTTCTGTGCCTTCCCAGTCGACCTGGTGGCTTGGGCTGCCTATTTCATTCGCGTCCGGCCTTGCACCGGCTGTCGATTCACCGTCGCAACAAGGGCTCACGGCTTCTGCTCCTGTGGTGAGGTTGCGCCACCTCCTCTACACTTAGATGCAAGTTGGTTCCATCTGTTGGTGCTCTTTCCGATGGTCACCGGATGAGCTTCGGTGGCCCGATTCTCATTCTATAATAAGTCGCACTCTCCTCGGGTTGTTGCCTTCGATCTGCAGTCATCGTTAATGAGAGTTACACATTCCGGTCTCAGGTCGTGATTAGTGTCAAAATCCAAAACTAATACAGATGGATCAGGCCATGTTTGTTCAGCTCGTGCACTCCACGTTAGGGTAATATCAAGCGGTTTGAAATTCTAAACCACGATGGAAAATGAAGAACAGAAAACAATTAAAAAGTTTGAACCCCTACCTCGGATTCATTGATGTTGGGAAAGAAGATGAAGAAGTTGTGGATGATGTCGTATGCATTATACAAGGATGAAACATCCTCCCTTTTTCTGGTTAGAGATTAAAGGAGATGTTGTTCGTCATTGGAGGAATAAGTCCTTTATTGGGAGGAGCGTTCTTCATTGGAGAGAACATGTTTCTCCCAAATTAGCCCCTCTTCCAAAGCTACGCCAAAAAAATTGTGTCCCTCAACAAAATAAAATATTTGTCTTATTATTTAGTTGTTGGAACACATTTCAAAAAGATTCAAATTAAGAATTAATTGGGCTAGCCCTACTTAATCAATAAGGAGGATGGTGGCGCCATTAATTGGGGAGATCAAGAGGATTCTCCCCACTTAATGGGGAGTTCATGAGTTTAAGTGGTCTTGGGTGGTCCCCACCACATTGAAACCACATGAAGAGGGGTTTTAGATCTCGGGTGCACCCCACCACGATAACCATTCATGGGAGGTTAAGATGTGGTGATCCCACCTCCAACGTCCTCTTGGATGTTATAACCGAATAAAAATAAAAATAATGCAACAACTTTATTTTTATTTAATGTATTCAGAAAAACCAAAAAATATATTTTTTATTCCCAACCATCTGCCATTGTGGTTAACGTCTTCTTAAGTTAATACTGATGCTACAAGGTCAACGGTTCCCTCAGATTTCATTTTCATGCACTTGTTGGAATGTTATAAAATCTTGCTCCTACATTTACTGAACATACCGGAACAAAACTTTAGAAATTGAATCCAGGCACACCGGGCCTCTGAATCATACGCCGTCAATTTCGCGGACATTTAAAATTCCCATGTATTTAAGAATAAAAATTTCCACTGAAATTCTGGGTCTTTAAATTCGCCCTACCTCTGGGCTTTAAGTCCCTATATGCTACAACATGATCTAAGGGAATAAATGGGGGTACTGAGCACACATCGGAGCCTCTCGCTCCCATGTGCTCTCCTGGAGGTTCCCGTGCTTCCAGTGAATGCGCACCAGAGGTATCGACCATCCATGAAGGACCCACTCCTGTCGATCCTCAATATCCAATAGAACCTTCGTAAAAGCTGCCCCATCATCAACATCCATCTATGCAAGGTCGATGATGTGAGAAGGGTCCTGCACGTATCTCCTCATCAATGATACATGGAGGACGTCACGCACCCAATGAAACTGAGGTTTAAGAGCTAAGAGTTAAGCCACCCAACCAACTATACTGAGTTCTTGAAAATGTCTGGTTAATCATAGAGATAACTTACCGCCCCAAATAAATCTCTATAGACCTCGCCGAGGTGAGACCTGTAGAAAAAAGTGGTCGCCATCCTCAATCTCCATAAGTCTCCTTCTTCTATCGGTATATGAATTTTTCCTACTCTGTGCAGTCTTCATCTACTCCTGGATGATCTGCAACTTCTCTGTGGTAGCTCATACCATCTACAGTTCCACCAGTAATGACTCCCCAGTGTCTGTCCAGTGCAAGGGTGATATGCAAGGTCGTCCGTACAAGGCCCCAAAAGATATCATCCCAATGGTGGAGTGATAGTTTTTTGTTGTAGGAAAACTCCACCAATGGTATGTGTTCCTACTAGCTGCGACCGAAGTCGAGGACACAAGCACATAGCATGTCCTCGAGGGTCTGAATTGTCTGCTCAGTCAGACAGTCCTTCTAGGGATGGAAGGTGGTGCTCAAATGAAGTTGTGTCCCAAAAGCCTGCTACAACCCCTTCCATATCCAGGATGTAAATCTTGTGTCACGATCAGAGACAATTGTTGAGGGTATACCATGTAGCTGCACAATCTCCTTCACGTAGAGGCATCCCAAGATCTCTACTGAACCCTGCTCTCTGATCTATAGGAAGTGGCCCGACTTGGTGAGTCGTCCATCGATCACCCAAATTGAGTCGTGTCCCCTAGATGTATGTGGCATACCAATCACAAATTCCATGGATATCCCATGCCAAATCCACTCTGAGACCTTTAAAGGCTGAACCAGCCCTGCTGGAACCTAGTGCTCCGCCATCACTTACTGACAAGTGAGGCATCGAGAGACAAAATACACTACTGCCTTCTTCATACTTGGCCACCAGTGCTATCATGGAAGGTCCTGATACATCTTTTCTGCATCTGGATGTACTGCTAGAGGGGACATGTGAAACTCCATCAAAACGTCCTACTAATGTGACATTGGCACCATAGTATGTCCTCTGAAGAGGATAATGTGCTCCCCAACTTCAGAAAATCCATCATGTTCCTACCTTGTGGATATCTGAGCACTTCGTGTCTCGCAGTCAGTGTTGCCATGCTGGGATTACCTGACTGGCTAAATGAGTGGTGGAGTGACAATAAGATACTATAGAAAGGCTGCTCTGTCTCTATCCACAAATGATATCTACAAAGAGGCTAGTTTCTTTGTCACCACTCCTTGCAGCTAAACATAAGACATATTGTCGAGTGCATCTGTAACAACGTACCCCTTCCCAAGAGTATAAAATATCTCGAAGTCTTCATCCAGGAGGAACTCAATCCATCGCCACTATCTCATATTCAGGTCCTTATGAGAGATGATATAATTGATACTGTTGTGATCAGTTTACATGGTAAAACGTTCACCCATTAGATAGTGTCTCCACATATTCAAGGAAAATACCACTACTACTAACTCCAGGTAATGGGAAGCATAGTTCTGCTCATGCTGTCTCAGCTATAGAGAACCATACATGATCAATGCTCGCTCCTGCATTAGGACACACCCGAGTCTGGTCCCTGATGCATCGCAATAAACTATGTTTCCTACACCTTCCTCTAGAAGTCTCAATATTGGTGCACTAGTTTGTCTCTGCCTCAGCTTCTAGAAGATCTACTAGCAACTCTCCTACAACAAAAATGGTTTCCCCTTCTTTGTCAAGGATAATAGTGGTGCTTCAACTCTGGAGAACTCTGGAATGAACCTCTGGTAGTACCCGGCCAAACCAAGGAAACTTTGTACCCCCTCACACTCCTTGGTGGCTCCCAAGAAATCACTGAATCAATCATCACTAGATACACTGCATCTCCAGCATCCAAGATGACATTTCCCAAAAGTGAACCTCCCAAATCCAAAAATGGAACTTCGAGGGCTTACCATAATGTTGGTGCTCTCAGAGTGAGTCCAGTACTACCCGCAAATGGGTGGCAGGTTCCTTTTTAGTAGTCGAGTAGATCAGAATGTCATCTATGATGAATACAACAAAGCGGTCAAGGTATGGGTGGAAGATCTTGTTCATGAGTTCCATGAACACTACTGGAGCATTGGTTACAATGAAATTCATAACCATGAACACGTAATTACTTTACCAACATCTGGAGGTTGTCTTCTACAAATCCATATCTCAAACTCGGTGCTGGTGATAGCCTTATATATGGTCTATCTTAAAGAACCACAAGGCTCCCTTCAGCTGATCAAAGAGGTTTCAGATCCTTGGGAGTGATTACTTGTTCATCACGGTTACCTGATTCAGGCGATAATAGTCGACACAAAACCCCAAGCTCACATCCACCTTCTTGGTGAATAGAATCGGGGCTGCCTAGGGATAAACACTTGTCCGAATGAATCCCTTCCCCTGAAAGACCTCTAGATGAACCCACAGCCCACAAAGCTCCTTGACACCCATCCGATATTCTGGAGTAGATATCATTGCCTCCCAGTGTACAATCCAATATAGAAGTCCACCTCTCAGCGGGGAGGTAGTCCTAGAACATGTTAAGGGAAAACATATACATTCAGTTCCACCACTATTGGATAGCTCGGACTCTCCACATCAACAGATCCGAGGGAAAGGCATGCCAACTGATGAGTGATCGGTTGCACCCTCTTTCGAGTAACTCCGCCATGCGCTAAAAGGCTCATTTCTCACCGATGAAGGTGAACCTTGTCCCATCTGTGTAGACACACCACACATTGCGCCTAATACAATCAATCTAAGCATGGGCGATAAATAATCATTCCATACCAATGATGACATCGTAAGGCCTCAACACTTCTATAAGGAGATTATAGCCAAAGCTCTCTCCTCCTAGAGACAGCACACACTACTGGCACCAGTGTGTAATCGATGAGTTTACTCCCGTAGGAGTCTCTAGAAGTAAGGATTGAGCCAACGGATCTGTAGGAATCTCCAAGCACCGAACAAGGGTAGTGGAATTGAAAGTTTGACTAGCACCTGTGTTTATAAGAAATGCAGCTAAGACGAAGTAGACACAGATCGTACCTCAAATCATCTCCGGATCACCATGGTTGTATGATTTAGCTGCCTAAAGCTGAGCTCTCACCTTCCCACATGCTCTCTGTGGTCAGGGTGGACTTCTAGGTGGTGGTGATGGTAACACCTCAAATCGTCGTCGACCACCAAATACACGACCAGATCCTCTAACACGTCAGCCTCAATCGAACCTCTACCTCTACCTATGAGGTCCCTCAACTATATAACGCTCATCAGTATGGCGGTTCATACAATCAAGAGCCATGTGTCCCTGCCATTCACTAGAGTAACATTGCACACTCCTGGCATGACTGGTTATGTCTCGTGTGCCCCGCACAACTGAACCTATGTCCTGAGGTCGTCCACTGGAAGGTATGGTCTGCTTGGACATATGTGACATATGTCTACTGCCAACTACAGAAGACATCACTACATGTAGACTAGTGGTGGGTGTCACTACTGGAGACTACTCAATAAGAAAACTCTCCCATAGTAGTGCTCTCTCTAACACACTCGCCAGTGTCGGGATGATGTGGGAGATCATCGAGGACCTGATCTCTTTCCTGAGCCCTTGGTCGAAGGTCTGGTCCCTGAAGAATGGGCCATGTAACATATCTGTAGAGTATCGTGAGAGGCCGGTGAACCTCGTTGAGTATTGTGCCACTGTCATGATACCCTACAGTAGATGCAGTAGCTCCTATATCAGCACCACACGTTTGGTGGTTGGGACAAACTCAACCCAAAATAGGCTCTGGAAGTCTTCCCAGAGTAGTGTCTCCTCGTCATGCACTTAGAGACTCAGGCTCCACCATCATCCTGATGCTGCCTAAAGGAGACATGTGGAAAGGATCCCCATATGGTCGTATTGTGTCCCTACTAGTCTGAAGACTCTCACCATAGCCTCCAGCCAATCCTCAGCTTCATGCGGGTCCGTCTCATCCCTGAACTCGGGAGTCCACTGGGGCTTAACTTGTGCAACACGCTCAAGAGGTGTGCATTCTCTGCTGCTAGGGCTAGTGGTATCGGTGACCTAATGGGTAGTGGTACAACTGGTGCCTCCGCTGTGATAGGGCCCTGCAACGAGACATCGTCGCTCGTTGGGCATTCATCTTGTACAACGCATTGAACCATGGCTGGCTGGCTGTATGGGGCCATACATAAAAGATACAATTGTGCCATGGTTAATAAGTTATACCTGGTGAGTTAAATCAAATTGATCAAACATAATACACTTAAAACATACACACAATATCGTTTTTCATGCACTGAGTAAGAAATCAAAAGTTAGGGTCATGTTGTATGGATACGTCGGCCGCCACACCAATAATGGATTCCCTGAACTGAAAAACACACTCAGTACCATTAACATTATTGCTTCACGGAAAAGAATGAAGAGAGTCCTATGTTCTGCGGTAGAACCAATTCCTCTAATACCAATTTGTCACGACCCGTCCCTTGAGGCATGTGTCGTGACTACCCCAAGCCCGCCTTCCATATGCCAGGGGCTGGCGACTTGCACCAAATGCATATTTTTTTAAAACTAGGAAGGAAATGACTTTAAATAGAAAAACCTCACACAACTGAGTACAAGTTGAAAGCAAAACACTATGTAATGTTGTTTGTAAAAGAGTGCTGAAAAAGTAAAGCGGTCGGAAATACACGCCCAACAGAAAAGTACAAGTACAACTGATAATCAAGTACAACTGATGATAAGTAAATCAGCCATAGGGTCATCCTCAAGGGTTCCTACCGGAAGGGTAGGTATAGATGGCCTCCTTAGCAATCCACGTCCGTTAGTCACCTCCATGCACCGACTCGTCGTAAAGTCCACCTACAGGTATTGTCCAGTCCCGCTACTCAGCCTCAGTCAGTACTGCCTGTCATCTATGTCCAACACAATGAGGTCCGAGCATATCATATGCAGGGGTGAGTATAACAATACTCAGTACGGACCCTGAGACCTGCAAGGTCTCTCAAAATCCAAAAAGGATAAACCACAAATTATGAAATCATAATATAATACCACTTAGTTATATGACCGTACATATACCTAAGTTATCATTTAATATATCTCAATCACAAAGAAACAAAAGACATAATGACTCAGCTCACATAGATATATAACTTCTGTAGAGAGGTATAGATGATCAGATGTATCCAATGAATCATCTACGCTATCAGACCCACACAGGATCTAGGACTAGTAGTTATAACCGTGGAACCCATACAGGATCTAGGAACAATAGTTAGAGATTTCAAACCCACACAGGATCCAAGACCAGCTATTTTGTCAGACCAACACATGATCCAGGAACAAAAGTCAGAACTCTCAAACCAACACATGACCCAAGAATAGTAGTCAGATCTATCTGACTAACACATGATCTAGGACCATCTATTCTGTCAGACCAACACATGATCTAGGGACAGAAGTCAGAACATTCGGGCCGATACATGATCCAGGAATATTCTTCTGTGCACAGCTAGCCTCAGGGTTTTCACAAAGCATGCTTGATTCTGGGAGGGTCCACTCCTCAATCCAAGTTTCTACACTTCAACTGCCAGAATTTTCCATGAAGAAGTTTCTCAATGGTCCGTCTCATCATAGGGGTCTCAACACAATAGATGGTGTGTCAAACGGACGACCGATCTGTGAGTTATTCACATTTCTGTTCTGAGGGCACGGTTGGATTTACGTTTGATCCAACCCGACCGTACCCTAATGGTGTCCATACCATATGTGGGTTATACGAAAAGAATTGTCTTAATCTATTATTTCTGTTGACGTAGATGGTTCGTCAATCAGTCGCCCATAGCCCATGTTATGGGTGAAAAGGTGAAATCGGGGAAAACAGGTCCGGGTCCTGTCCAGCCTCGTCGGACCGACCCAGACTTACCCGGGTCTGGGATGGGGTCCTACCTAGTCTGCGGGTCTCACCCAGTCCACAGCTTCGACCCGGTCTGCGCTGGGTCCGGCCTGTGTTGGGTCCAGCCCGATGGCTCGGCAGCCCGGTGGCCCGAGGGGGTCCGCCCTAGCCACATCCAAGGGGAGGTCATGCCCCTAGATCCCGAACAGCTTAGATGTTTGGTCAGGTGGTACCAGCGCCAATCTGGCATCAGTGTGTCATGTAGGACCTAGCAGGGTCCTATTGTTTCCAACTGCCCGTACGGCCAGCCGACTCCTCACACGGTGTCGGTTGCGCCGCGACTCTTATGGAGACCCGCCGACATGGGCTGCCAGACCTCTTTGCCGTCGGGGTCGAGCCTGGCGCTTCTACACCACCGTGGCCCAATGCCATGGCCCTCCTTCGATCCACTGCACAATGCCAGTTGCATAGTTCTTTTCCAATCGACCTGGCGGCTTGAGCCGAGGGTTTCTTTCGCGGCAGCCAATGCACCATCGCATCCAGGGGATGCGGCTTTTCCACCGACGGTGCGGTTTATCCGCCACAACCACACATTGATGCATGCCCATTCCTTCTACCGATGATCATTTCGCAGGTCAGTAGACGAGCTCCGGTGGCCTGATTCTCATTTTGGAAGAAGTGGCGCTCTCCTCGAGTTGTTGTCTTCGATCTGTAGTCATCGTTGTTGATAGCCACACATTCCCGTCTCATGTCACGATTAGTGTCAAAATCCACAAATAATGTGGAGTGATCGTGCTGTGATTGTTCGGCCCACTCCCTCAGCGTTAGTGTGATATCAAGAGGCTTTGAATTCTAAACCAAGATGAAAAATAAAAAACAGGCAACAATTAGCAAGCTTGAACCCGTACCTCATGTTCGTTGAAGTCGGTAAAGAAGATGAAGAAGTCATGGACGATGTCAGCAGTGTTCTACAAGGATGGAACTTCCTCCCTTTTTCAGGTTGGATATCAAAGGATTAGTTGTTCTTCGCCAGCGGAAGAAGTCCTTCATTGTGAGGAGTGTTCTTTGTTGGAGAGAACAAGTTTCCCTCAAATTCTCCCTCTTCCCAAGCTCCACAACAATGAAAATGATTCCCCAAAAAAAAATATAATTATCTTATTATTTAGTTGTTGGAACAAATTTTAGAAATATTCAAATTAGTTATTAATTTGGCTAGCCCCACTTAATCAATGTAGAAGACGGTGGCACCATTAAATGGGGAGCTCAATAGGTTTCTCCATAGTTAATGGAGAGTTAATGAGTTTATACGGTCTAGGGTGGTCCCCACCACATTAAACCCACATGAATAGGGGTTTTAGACCTCGGGTGGGACCCACCACTCGAACCTCTCATCGGATGTTATGGTGTGGTGGCCCCCACTTCTAACATCCTCTTGGAGGTTTTATCCAACTAAAAATTAAAATAATTTTACGACTTCATTTATATTTAGCTAATTCATAAAAACCCATAAACTATCTTTTATTCTCGACCAACTTCCGTCGAGGTGAAAGTCTTCTTAAGCGAATACCAGCACTACGAGTTCAACGGTGCCCTCGGATTTCAATTCCAAGCACCGGTTCAAAATATAAAAAATCCCACTCATACATTTAATGTACGTACCCAAAAAAACATCAGAAAGTGATTTCGGGAACACCGAGCCTCAGAATCATACGCTGTCATTTTTTGCGGACTCGTAAAATTCACATGGATTTATGAGAAAAAAATCCACAAAAACTTCGGGTCTTTACACCATTAACATGTAATTTAAAATCGATGAGTGATCCTTATGAATAAAGATATATATTATAACATGGGTGAATAAACCTTATACAGTGTCACCATTGTAATGGTAATCGATGAATACATCAATGCATCACTAACCACATAAGTATAATAAGATGTTGAACCATATATAATCTTGTTTCACCATTGAGTAAAAAATTATTAGTTTTATGGAATGAGGAAGAGATTGTGTTATTTTCATGAATTATCTGCTAAAGGATAGCTATTCAAAATAAAAAAACCATAGATTAATACTTTATTATCAAAATTTCATGACCTCATGTATGTTCTCAAATTCTCAATAATGAATAAATGAGGATGATTTCACAAATGTGTCTAAACCACAACATGAATTATTGGACCATGTAGATTCCAAATATGGAAATAATTATGAAATAATGAAGAATAATTTTCCATCACTACAGTAAATGGGTTCCATATATCCATAAAGGGTGAAATATTAGGAGGAGGAGATAGGTTTCATGTATCCATGTCAGAGATACAGTAGGGTTTTGTAGTTTGAATTATTAAAATCAGGAAATCACTAGGATATCCACATAGATAAATATTGAGCTCTAAATCTAATGTTTATAATGATAACATAAATTAAAAAATGACTCAAGAAAAATTGACTGAATAATGAATAATGTCTAGTTCATTTCATATAAAGAGAGTTAATTGTTCAAAAATGAAGAGGATCATCATCATTAATTCAGTGGAAGATTAAACATCATATATTATATTTTCATTTGTTATTTTGTTTTAATTTTTATTGTAACATCAATTTATATTTTGAATGATTTATTTCTTTTAATCAATACTATTCCATATTTCTTTAACATTATTTCCACTATGATCTCTTACACATGATAATGTGATATTCACCTAATTCATATCCATTCTGTATTTATACAATTTCCATCAATTATTTTGTTTATGTATTAAATGATTTAATTGTGTTTATATTGGAAAATATGGATGTGCAAGAGTGTGTCTATTTTACATGATGACAATATTCTAAAACTCATCTTTATACTATTGGTTTTAATTTTTTCTCCATTATATTAGGGAAAACTCTTTATCTTATAGTGTTTCATAAATTCAATTGTCTGAAATGACATATGAGGGAGGTTGGTCTTAGTAGATGTCAGACTCTCGATTAAGGGGTATCATAAACATCAATTATATGTATAGTTTATTTTTGTTATGTCAATGATTATTAAATGTTAATATGATATTTAATCTCAATGAAATAATTGATAGTAATTCATTAAAGGTATTTCATAAATGATTTTTCAAATTGAATAATAAATATTGTTGAAAATCATATAACAAACACTACAACCAGGACTATTATATTGTAACTATTTTTTGTATCTACATTATATAATAGGTTTTTAATTCCTTTTACATTTAATCAATTATATTCATTTTTTTATAACATAAAAAATTACCTAAAATAAAAAATAAATAAAATAGGAATTTTTAGTGAACTTTATTGAATATTCCCTTGTGATATAAACATGGTAAGAAACCAATATGCACCTAGAAATAAATATTATATTATATACCACCCCACGATATGAATTTTACTATATTTATGTACATCTTGAAAAAAATATATGCTACTATTTAATTAATCATATCCCACAAGAAGATTTTTTTTTAATCTATTAATTTTTACCATAAATAGTGTTGGTCTATATTATATGATAATAAAATACTGAATCATGGTCCGTATACAAATGGGGGGTATTCATCATTAATTACACTCAACTTTTATAACAAAAGTACAAAATATATATTTTAATATCATCTCCTAGGTAAAAGTGTTGTATAGTGAACACACAATAGGCGTAACTACCTGATAGAAGGATTTGACTTACTATTTTCTTATTTGACTCTCATATAAGAAAATAATTAGGCTGAACATGTAGAATTTCATCGAAAATATAGTCCATCATTTAGTCACTCCGATATATTAGTGTGGATTTTAGGAGTTCACTAAGTGAAAAAATATCAATTGGAAGATATGTTGTTCTACAATCATTGGAATGATATCCCTCCCCCATAACCTATGATTTTTTTTTGATTTGTTGAGTTAGATGATTTGATAAAGGATCTATCTCACCATATAATCTAGTTCCATTTTGATATATAAAATTTTCTCCATCATGTATTGGCTCATGTCCAAAAACATTCCAAGCCTTCCCAATATGGGTAGATGGATGTACCTATCAGGAAGCAAAACAATATGGTATCCACCATTATGAATGACCATGTTGAGGGATTCATTATATCTTCTATGGAATAATATAAAAATCACATGATTTATAAAATCCAAAAATGATTAGTAGAATATGCTTTCTAACTACATCACCAATCATAAGGGAATTTTAAACAACATGTAATATTTTTTTGGTATTCAGGGATTAAATATTGAATATTGTATATCTTGACATAGTGGAAATCTAAAATAATTATGCAAATCAAACAAATATTTTATGCATTCTAGATAATGATGAATATATTGTTATTTAGAAGTAGGTTCAAGTCAAAATTCATTGATGTATGATTATTGTATTTTTTAAATGAAGACTAGACATGATCATTGGAAAATTCAGGCAAGGAAAAAGAATACAAAATCCCCTATCTATAACATTATAGATATTTATAGAATAATAACTCTTAATATCAATTAAAAGTTATGAATAAGATATTAATTTTACATTAAATGGGATACTTTTTCATATTACATACTCGATACTCAACAATAGGTTTTTAAGAAATCTAACTATGCACACACTATTTATGTATACAAAAAATAATAAAATATTATTATTATTATTTTAAATGGTAGTTAAAACCTAGAAGATGTATTGGTAAGAATGAACAGAAATTACTAATATATGATTACACATGTCTGTTAAATGTTTTTACATTTCTCCAATAAATTTTAGAATATTAAAATTTGGATTAATACAATATAAAGTGTAAAATGAACTAATATTATTAAAATGTCATTTTACAAACATTTAGTCGGAATTTATTTTTTAAAATATTTTTTTGGTCACATTTTTAGATTCTATTTTAGAAAATAATCATATTTTTATAGGTGTGACATTGAAATTTACTTTTTTGTGAATTTTAATTTTTTTAATATAATTCATATTTTAATGAATCATGAATTTTTTTTCATTTTAATTCAAATAATCACTTTCATCTAAATTATTTTTATTTTTATATTATCATTTTAATTGATTATAAAGTTTAATTTAATTAAGTAATTATCAATAACTCCATTTATTCACTTTATGAAATTTCACATTTAAATTGGGTATAAACATGTATCAATATTTTGATTGTTTTTACTTCTTAAAATCCCACTCTTTGGTTTTGTAAACTGATATTAATTATTAATTCGTTACTAAAATTTTGTTGTTTTGAATTTAGAAAAAAGGATTCCATATTTGGAATCATATGGTTTATATTGTGTAAATATGTATATGTTTTAGCCATTATGAATATTATATTCCGAATTTATTTTTATTTAGCATTGGTAAATGATTAATCTATCAAAATAGGGTAAAAATAATATTACAATAATATAAAACAATCATTAAATAAGTCATTATCTTATATTATGAGATATTTATGACCATGGGTATCCAAGGGTTGATTTTAGGACCCCGTGGAGTCACATGGGTGTGATAATGACATGTTAAAATAATTAATTTAATGTCAAGAAAAACATAACATAAACATGTATCAATTTACATATTCAATTTTAAGGTTAATTTATATAACGTATATCTTTTACAATCAATATTAATATGAAAATTGTAAAAATTTACTACATCATTGTATTTTTTTTCTAAAGTTAAGACATTAAATAAATTTATTTATTTACAACACAATGATGATGCACTGATTACCTTATCAATGAAATATTCAAATAAATGATTTTATAAATATGAAAATAAATGTAATTTAACATTTTATTCCATAAAATAATTTTATGGATTCTTATCATATGTTATATTTGAGTTAGTGAAGTTGCTTTTAATTAAAAATGTTTTCATGAATCTATCAAAAGAAAATTAATAAAAAGTGTCACAATGGACATAAATGTGTTTCTAAAACAAAATATTATTTTATTTGATGATATAGTAGCTGTTAAAATATATGTTTATGAAACATGACATATATAATTTTAAATATGTCGTTAATGATCCAATTGTGGTTCTTTTGGTATTTTAAAGTAACTATAGTAATCATATATTATAAAAATAACTGATTACATGATAAGAGTTAATGTTTTCATATAAGGGTTAAAGCTAAATGATAAGGTTAACTTTGTGACATAAACATGTATAAAACATATAGGCTGAGAGGCTTTAGACCCATCCTCATATTATCCTCCATATGTATCACTTTAAAATAAGATAATTAGAAAATCAATGTTTTATAAAATAATATTTCAATACATTCTTAAAGTTCCCTTCCACCCTGTAATAAAATTCCACAACCTCTACACACTTACTCACAACTATAAAGCCACAAGTTTCATCCAAATTCTTCTAAAATAATCTTCCAACATCCCTCATTTTATCCTAGAATATTTACCATGAGTAGAAGGAATCTCAATGGTGCATTTTTTTCTCAAATCAGATGGAGTTCCCCAATTTAGATGTAACATCTTCTCTAAAGCACCGTTGATTTATTTCATTATCCATCTCACTGAAAACTATTTATTAAATAATATTATAAAAAATATATCCAAAAAATAATAATATTTTCATGCTAGGAGTTCAATGTATTCATAAACACACCTCAATCTAATGGATATAGAACATGTCATTTTTGTGTTCGACGAACTACAACCTCACAAAATGAGGATTGGTCAATTATCATCTACCACCTATCATTGTGTCCATTATGATGTAACTGTATTTATATATGATATTTATTATATTTATAATTTCTATATTATTCAGTTTTTTTATTTACAACATACCTTAATGGATTCCATAATGTGTAACTAAAATATCATTATTTGAGGATGTGTGGACTACTAACCCCTCAAAGGGATTTAACTAATTCATGTAATACATGGAATGTACGTTGTATGGATATATTAAACCCAACATACATATATAAACGTCTAATTATAATATAAATTTATATCATTTTATTATTATTCTTTTAATAAGATAAAGAAATTAAATTAGCGTTCATGGGTATGCATGTCCTACCTTCTCCACGAACGATGCATTTCATTTCGTATCACCAAATGTTATGGGTATTATAAATAAATATATAGTTAATATATATATGATATTTAAATAATGAATACTATCCTATAAATGATATAATTTTTCCTACATGAACAAGTATCATCAATAGAAGCTCATTTTTGACTCATTTATAAAATATCAACAAAACATTAGATATAAAAATAAATAATTATGTAATTTTTGTAACATTGTAAAAACTGATATTAAAGGAATAATATACTTGAAAAAGAATATTAGGAAATTATAAATGAATATATGTTTATTATTAGGGAACAAAACCTTTTTACATGGAAATTCAGACTCAATATAAGGATCTTCGTTTGAATGTCCATTCATTGAGGATTATTTTCAGGTAATACACCTCATTATTTTATACGATGTAAAATATAGATCTTTGAATTTCAATTTCATTAAAAGGTAATGTTTCATTGTTTTATGCATATTATTTATTGAAAACATTAATGTTTTGATCAAATTTGGAAACAATTATTTCTCTAGCACCATAACTAGTATATGATATTTGGATTACTCCAAAAGCATTAACATATTTGAAATGGAAAGGAAGTAAATCATTCCATTTTTGGTTATTTTGGTATAGAAAATTGTTTTCAATGTTTGTTTACTATTTTAATATGTTGAAATTATTTCTTCCGATTACAAATGATATTTTATGAGTGAAATGTTCAAAATTATAATATTTTAGGTGTTATGATTATAAAATAGAACATGGTAATTTCATGTTTTGTTACATGATAAATCAAATATGAATGGATACATGATAAACTAATGATCGGTGGTTCTGTGATATACCAATGATGAGTGGTTTTTTTATAACCTCTTATGCATTGTGTATGGAGGTCAACCATATGGAAATTACATTTAGTTATTTGGGTGTAATTCGACTGTATGATTACTCAATTTAATTATATTTATGTACCATGTAAACATTATATGTTTTATGATTCATTAATGAGGGTTTTCCTGTAATATATTGGTTACAAAAAGATAATCAATTAAATTATATTAATTGATGAATTTTTAATACTTCTTAAATCTGAAAAGTATTATATTATGATAATTTATTAATGGCTTTCATGTTTTCCATAGACTAAAAATGTTCTTCCTTTGTGTGTCCCTAATTAGGTTTTTTATATTATTACCATGTTTTGAAATTTTATTTTCCTTACTTAAATAATTAAAGATTAAAGGATGGGATCAAGGATAATCCAAGATATTTAATTATAAAATGAACAATGATCCTTTTTAAAAAAATTATTTTTATGGAAAAAATTGATACTGATTAAAAGTGTCTACATGTAATATTTATGTTTATATGTATGAGTTATCACCTAATTCTCTAAATCTATAAACCTTAACAGAACAAAGAATTTATCTATTTTGAATTGTTTACATATCTCAACATTAAGTAATTTATAATTTTCTAGCATTGTAGTATGTTTTATATGTCATTTTAGTTAACATTATGAGTTAGAATATTGTTAATTAAATATACAAAAAAAAATTCACATTACGTTAAAATTTAAATGATATAGAATTTGAAATTATAATGCTGATTCATATATGATATGTTTATTCGAGATGTTTTTCCTTTGAAAAACATGGAAACTGTACTAGAAATGCCTATAGAGGAAAATAACCTTCTAAATCAGCATCCTAAGATGGTTGGAAGAGGAAAAAAATAGTTTGTCGGAGTGATGTCTCAATTTAATTATGTGATAAATGGTTTTTGTGTTTATTGATTAAAATTTGGGTATATTCTAAAAGATTTTAGGAACATTAATGTCACTTAATTAATGTTTTGAAAACACTAATTTAAATAAATCTATATGAAATTGTTATTAAAAGTGAATATTTCTTGCAAAAAATAATTCATTGGTCATATTGTTTTATATAATAAATAACTTTTGTTCCTTCTAAAACAAAATTTGTTGATGAGTGGCCCAGACCTACTAATATAATATTTATTCATTTTTTATTGTATTTGTGGGTTATTAATGATGATTTTTTAACAAATTTTCTTCGTTATCTATCATAATAACTAATATAATGTGTAAGGGACTTATGTTCATTTGGAAAAAACAATGTGATGAATGTTAATAGGAATTTAAAAAATGACTGTTAAATACTCCAATTTTTCCCTTGCCTTTTAGGAATAATGAATTTGACATCTACAATGATGCACCATTGAATGGAATCAATTGATACTTAGTGTTGAATGAAAGGGTAATTTCATATTCTCTACGTTAGTTGAAACCCCAAGAGTTAGATTACCCTACACATGATTTGGAATCATCTATTATTGTTTTTGCATTACAAATTTGGATACATCATTTTATGGCATAAAGTGTAAAATATAATATGATCATAGTAGTTTGATGTATTTATTAACACAGAATGAATTAAACATTAGTCAGAAGAGATAGCTAGAATTAATCATGTATTATTATTGCACGATTCATTACCATTTATGAAAGGAAAAAAAGTCGTTGATTCTTTAAGTTGAAAGGCTAATACAAAAATTACAATGATACATTTGGAATGAGATCCTTTGGGTTTTTATTTGATTATTTTTTTCATTGGATGTTTTTGATGTAGGGAATTCCTACTTTTTGATTTATGTGGCAGTGAAATTATCACTACCGTACATAATTATGAAATTTTACAAAGAAGATCATGAGTCGCATAAAATGTATAGTTGGATCGGAAGGACATCTTACCTAAATTTTACATTCGCAAAGACTGTTTGTGACGTTTAGTAGGCTATTATGGGGGCCTTGTTATTCATATATGAAAAAGTGTGGTTATGTGAAGCTCATAGTTCTCTATTTTCAGTTCATCATAGAAGTATTATGATGTTCAATGATCTTCAAGAGTATTATTGGTTGGATGGAATAAAAATATATATCTTTTACATTACCCTGATATGTTTGTTTATTCAAAACTATAATGCCATGTGTCAATTACCAAAATAAATTCTTTAGCCTTTTCCAGTGCTAGAGTAGAAATGAGAAAATGTGCCTGGGGATTTCATAGTGGGATTACCAAATACATCTCGAGTAAACAATTAAATATGTTTTATAGTTTATCTATTGACTAAATCTTCTAATTAATTTTCATCATATTGGAGATATTTTTATCTAAATAAACACTCTCAATTGTATATTAAGAAGATAGTGAGGTTATATGGAGTTACCCTTTCAATTGGATTTGATCATTGTCCTAGGATCACTTTTAACTTTTGGAAATGACTTTTGAATTCATTGGGATCTAAATTATATTTTAGTACAAAATTTCATATTCAATCATATAAGGAATTAGAAAAAAAATTAAGACCATAGGTGATATTCTATGTTCATGATCAATCGATTATCATGGAAGTTGGGATCAACATCCTTATTTGGATGTGTTTTATTATAATAAATGTTTTCATTCAAGTATACAGTTGGAACCATTTATATCATTATATGGAAACTGGTGTCAAGCTATATCTTTTTTGGATGAAGTACGTGAATAGATGTTGATTGGAGCAGAATTGGTATAATTGGATGTAGAAATACATCAGTAGATTCATAAGCTCATGAGGAAAACATAGAGGAGGCATAAAAATTATGCGGTTTACCGGAGGAATGATCTTTCTTTTGAGGTAGGTGATCATGTGATTCAAAAAGATTCACCATGGAAACATGTAATGTGTTTTGTAAATAAAGGGAGGATGAGGATGAGGTTCAATGTAACAATGAAACCTTGAATAATGATGGATCGTTTTCTTATAGGGTGGCCTAACCTCCATATTAATCCTAGATACACAATGTTTTTATAATCTCAATTTTGAGGAAGTATATGCCGAGTCTATCTCAGGTATGTTGTCCAAAGGTAGTTCAGTTGGAAGATAATCATGATTATGAGAAACATCATGGACAGATTCATGACTGTTGAGGGCTAATTCTACATAATAAGATGATTCTACTGGTAAAGAGCTTATTTTTTAAAAACTATATGGTTAAAGAGGAAATGTGGGATTCTGAAAATGTAATGAGGGATAAATATGCATACATACTTGATAAGTAAATACTATTGCGGGGACAAAATTTACAAAAGGGGTAAGGATGTAATATCCCATGTATTTATAGAATAATTTCTTTTCATGGCTATTAATATTTATGAATATGATATTAATTTTACGTAAATGGGGATATAGTTTCATATTGAATACTCATCACACAACAAAAGGTTTCTTTGAAATCATATATTGCACCCAATATTGAGTTATACTGAAAAATAAAATATTATTATTATTATCATATTAAAATGCAATTAATGCATATCAATTTTATTAGTGATAATGAATAAAACATACAAAAATATGAATAAACATGTTTTTTAAACGGGTTTATATTTTTTCAATACATATTATAAGCCTAAAATAAAAATAAATGTAAAATTAGTTATAAAATACTCTAAATTTTTTAAAAACTCAGTTTACCACCATTTGATAGAGAACCATTTTTAATGAATAGTTTTTTCACTTTAAGGTTATATTATAAAAAATTAAAATCTTTTATAGAAGAAGGATATCAAAATTTACATTGGAGGAAATTTTGGTATTTCTATGATAAAATCCATATTGAATAAATAGTGAAAAAATACAGCTTTTTAAAATAAACCTGCATTTTCATCTAATTTATAGATATTGATATATTTTTCATTTAATTGGGAATAATGTGTAATTGGATTATTTTATTATCATTTAATACAATTTTAGTCATTATATTTAATTTCACATTTTAATTCGACATAAATGTGCTACAATCTATTTATAGATTTTAATTCATAAAAATATGCTTTCAAGTTTTGACCATAGAATTTAATTTTATAGTAAATAATACAATTTTTGTGTTATGGATTTGGAAGAATGTATTACATATTTTATATCATAGGTTTAAAATTGTATAAATAGGTACTTTATAACATTATGAATAGTAACATCTGTAATTATATTTTTTCTATAGTTAAATGATAAATAAGGAAAATAAGGGTAAAAATAATATTATAGTAATATAAATCAACCATGAAACATGTCTTCATCAAATTTTAGGAGATATTGATGACAATGGGATTCTTTTGGTCGATTCTAGAACCCGATGGTGCTAGTTCGGTGTTATAATGTCATGTTATAATAATAAATTTATAATGTAAAGTGAAATATAACATAAACATGTACCTTTATAATAAAACAATTTCCAGGTGGGGTTATATAATTGATATATTTGACTATAAATAGTAATAATATATTTCAAATGATTTTATACATCATTCTATTTTATTTATTATTTATAAATAAATTAAATAAAATTTTTTATGACAAAATGGTGATGCATTGATTACCTTATTAATGAAGGATTGAAATAAATTATATTACTATTATTAAAATAATAGTAATTTAAAATTTTTGATTCCATCCACGAATTTTATAAATTATCATGAAATTATATATTTCATTTAATGTAGTTTTCAATAATGAATCATGATGTTATGACTTGAAAAAAATAATTTACTAAATATTGTCAGAAATGATGAATTCTGTTTTTTTAAATACATTTTTATTATATGATATAATTTCCATAAATATATATTATTTGGCCAAATAATATATATAATGTTAAAATTTTCATTAATTATCCACATTTTGTTATATTGTCATTTTATATTAAAAATAGTAACTGTATATTATGAAAATAAAAGAAGACATTGTGGGAGGGAATGTTTGTAACTAAGGGTTAACGCTAGAAGATAATGTGAATTTTTTTACTTAAACATGAAAAAATCATATTGGATGATATTAATTCCTTCCATAATCATATTTTTCTCGAACGTTATCACATTTTGAATAATATAATTCTAAAATCAATTTTAAATAGAGATATATTTCCTGACATTCCTAAAGTGCCCCTCCCTTCCCTTTTAAAAGGTCGCCACCTCTACCCACTTAGTCATACATATAAATCACCATGGACAAATCCATATTTTTCCAAAAAATCATTCACAATCCATTCTTTTATAAAATAATCCATATCTTGGGTAGAAATAGTCTCAATAAATTCTTTTATCTCAATTCAAAAGGAGTTACATGATTTATTAGTGAAGTCTTCTTTGAATCTCCATTCATTTTTTTCTTTCTCAAACTATCTAAACAATTGTTATTCCATTATTTTATTACAAAAACAGTATCCTATTTATAATATGATGTATGTATTCAAGGTTTTCTTCCTACACTTACACTCACATCCATCAAATGGATATAAAACATAATGTTTCTTTGTACGGTTAACTACTGCCTCACGAAATGATGATTGTTCATTTTTCTCCTACCACATCTAATGATGGAAATTATAACCAGAGTTTATTTATATATGATATAAATCATATTTATATTGTCTATGTGATTTGGTATCCATTATTTACAACATACATGTATGCATTTGATAATGATTAAATATGGTAATTTTATTTTAAAAAATGCGGACTACCGCCCACTCAATGTGATATTACATGTTAATGTCATTCATGGAATATATAAAGGATGGTTTTATTAAACCATATGAGATAGAAATGTAATTAATATAATACTGGTATTATAATATACATTTATATTAATTGATTATTATTATTTTAATAGGATAATGAAATGAAAGTAGTGTTCATGCATTACTACAACCTACCAGCTTCCTGAACAGTGCATTTCATTTTTTATCTCCAAATATTATGGATATTATAAATACTTATATACTATATATATATGATATTTAAACCATATATAATATTCTAGAGATTATGTAATTTTTAATACATTTAAAATTTAAATCAAATCAAGTTCATTTTGAATAATGTACTGAATACCGTCTTAGCGTCCGATATGAACTTACATAATTATGTAAATTTTTAATGTAGTAAAAAGTTAATAAAACGAATAATAAACGTGAAATATGTTTTTAAAAATCTATAAATTAAGATTTGATTGTTATTCATTATTTTTATGCATCTATTTAGACTCAAGGAAAGGTACTTCATCTCAATCTCCATTTATTGAGACTTATTTATATGTTATACATCACCTTATTTTATAAAGTCTATAATAAACCCCTTCCACTTTTAATTTAATTGAATGGAAATATTTTTTCTATGAAGCATTTTACTGAATGTTGGAATGTAATGTTTTTAACTTATATGGATGTGATTTCTTTTCCATTATCATATCCATTATTTGATATTTGGTTTATTTTAAATGGGATAACATTTTTTAAATGGAAAAGAAATACGTTATTCTAATTTTTTTCATTTTGGTATTCAAAATTGTTTCTAATGTGGAATAAATTTTTCAATATCATGAAATGATTTCTTGTGGTATCAAATTAAATTATCTGAGTTAAATGTTAAAAATTGAAATCTATTATGTGTTGAGATTATATAATGGTACATAGACATTTTACAGGTTCATACATGATAAAACAATGATGGGTGGTTACATGATAAACCAGACATGTAGTTCCATGATAAAACAATGACGAGTGTTTACGTTAAATCATACATTTTTTTGGTATGGATGTTGGCCCTACGAAAATTTCATTTAGTGATATGTGTGGATTTTGAATGTATGGTTTTTTAATTTAATTAGGTTTATGTCTATATTACCATTATATGTAATATGTTCCTTTATATGGGATGAATTGTATTCTGTTGGTTACAAAATGGGTACACAATGATCTTATATTCATTGATGTATATTTTCTACGTCTTAAAGATGAAAAGTATTACATTTTTAAAACATATTCATGGTTTCATGTTTTCTAGAGAGTAACAATTTTTCCCTTGTATTCTCGTAATGATCTTTTTATTATTATACCATGTTTTGAAAAGTATATCGTGTGAATTAATGAAGAAAATAGTTAAGTATTAGATATAGGAAAATTTACATTTTTCATACATTAAATTAACTATTTTTCTTTTTTAGAAAATAATTTTTATTAAAAATAATTATAGTGAGTAGAAGTGTCTAGTATTAATATTAATGTTTCTATGTATGAGTTATGTCCTGATTCTTTAAATCTATAAACCAAAAAATATCCTCTAAGAGAATTAATGCCAATTGTTGACTTATCTCCAGATTATATAATGTTTCCGGTTGGGGAATTATACTATAGAAGAATCATTTTATGTTACCTAATATTATTTACAATTCTATAGAGATAAATGTACAAAATTCCATCATTTTAAGGCCAACAAGATGTTGTTCAAGTTAAATATCAGATCTAAACTCCCTTGTATTTCACTATCCCCACATTTAGAGAGAATTATAAGACATGTAGATATCCTGAATAATCCTTTCATGAGGGAAAATAGTTTTTCTATGATTACCTCATTAGATTGGTAGATCATCATACCAATCATAGGTATTACAAGCACCCAATATAACCTTACAAAAACCTCTCTATGAAGTTATGTATCTATGAGAAGTTTTCCATATTAATTCACTTCACCATTGGTTCAATACCTAAACAATTATCTATTCTCCTGATAAATTTTGACATGAATTGATCTATGATCATCCAAATCATTAATTTAAAGATTCATCCTCCAATTCTATTATGAACCCCATTCAACTTATTGATAATGTGAATGTGTCAAAAAAATTTGACTATTTGTAGAATTTGATGTCTTTTAGTTGATTACATCTACCAAAACACGTTAGACACTCTATAATTCTTATTTTAGAATTAAGTTTTTTAATAAAATCATAATTGGAGAAGAAATTTACGATGTGATCAAGGATCACAATGGATTCTCTTCACGGAACTAAATCTATGATGAGCTTCCTTTTTTAATTTCTCTATGAAAAGACAATAACAATTCCCATAATAGCTTAGTTGATCTTAAAACCAATATGGCCACTACTAAATAAAATCATAGAGAATAACATGACAAAAATAACTTTCACACCATTTAATTAATATAATATATGATTGTGGGAGCACTAGTATAATTCCATATGTTCCCCATATATATCATAAAAATCACAATGGTGTTGATTAATGAATATTTTAGGGGGATAAATTCTTGTGGATAAATATTACTTAAACATAAATGACCCATAATATATGATATATGGTAGAAAATATATTCCCATATATCCTGATTTCTTTTATGGCCATGTCTTCAGTAACCAGATGATGGTATATTAATTTATTACAATGGAATATGATACATGGAATAACATCTCAATGGAATAGATTTTTTATTTGTATTTGTAAACTATGCACATAAATGATTCCCATATTATAATTTAAAATAAATATTAATTTTTTTTGAAAAATAACAATATTCCCTATAGAATGTACTTTTATTTAATTTACAGTACACATCATTGATTCCTTTTAATGGGAAAAAATAAGGGTGGGTTAAAATTATAATCAACTGTTTTGAAAATTGAATACATTGTGAATCTATAACCATAAGATACATGGAAGGGTAATTAATTGAACATGCATTTCAATTAATAAATAAAAATAATATCATAACATGATACAACATTATAAATATAAAAAATAAATAAATTAAAACATGTTCTATTTTATCGATAAAATGAGAATTAAATTCATAAATAGATAATTTTAATTTGAATGTATCATTTATAATAATAAGTAAATTATTTAACAAATTAGTGTTATTAATTATTTTATTTTATGTTATTAGGTACATGATACTTCTACAATAAATACCCTTCATAAGGTGATATACAACTATATGTATAAACCTATTTAATCGTTAAATGTTCAATAACCCCATTAAAATCCTCATGCATCAGGTGGATATGATATTATTAATCCTACCTATCACTATATGTATATATCATTCATCATATATCAAATAATCTATTTAATAATGAAAAGTACAGCTTATCATAAAATATTTTTAATGATTTATGAAATAGTTTTATCAATATCTGTACAGATATAAAAATAAACATTGATATAGAACATTTTATATAGAAATGTTTAATTTTTTAGGATTAAAACATATATGTTATAAATAATATTGGTATGTAGTGAAAATTTAATGTCCAGTGATAATTGGAATCTTAATATGTAATTGTAATGTTAATATATACAATAATTTATTAAGAATCAAAATTATTATACATTATTTGGTCATGTTGAACATAAAACATTACAATGATTAAAATGGATGATATTATTAAACATATATATAGGAAAAAATAATTACAATAAAGGGTTTATATTCTTGATGTATATAAATACCCTTAAATTTCATTAATAAGATATTAATGAAAATAACCATTCGACATTGAAAATAATTTTAAAACTAAATGATCACAAAAAAATTTGAAGATAAATTTCATTGAAAATAAAAATTATAACATTTATTGAATGATTAATTATAGATTATAATCATGATGGTATGGAATTTCATACATGTAATTTAATAAAAAAAAATATTCCATATACAATTTTACAAAAATCTAAATTAGAAGCATTTTTCAAAAAATAGAAAATTTGATTAATTTTTTTTAAAAAAAAACTTTGTTAAAATTTATTTATTCATAAATTTATAAATTTTTAAAAATAGATTCAAAAACATTTAATGAAACCAAATCCATTTACAATATCAATTTCAGATAGATGAGATAAATGAAGTTGTATTTTAATGAAAATATATTATTGAACATTTAAAATATCACAGTGTGATAAAAATGTACTATGATAAGAAGCATTAACGAGTGAATAAAAGAGAATAATATTAAATTAGTCTATTCGACTATCATAAAATAATTTTTTCTAACTAAAATTGATGAATAAATGGTCCTGATTATAATGATGTTGTTAAAAAAACCTTTATAATGATCATAATGTCGAAGTGATAATTAATCAATTAATTTTTTATGAGTATTGACTTTAAATTGAGAACGAAAATATGAACTACATCCTAATATAATCAAAAATCAAGACAGAATAATCATATAATATCATATATTATAAATAAGACATATAAACCAATGAAATTAAATTTATTAGAAAATTCATTCCCACACTATAACATTCATGTATATTTTATTGGAGGGAATAATTCAAAATGAAACATAAAATAACATAAATAATTAATTTATAATTATTTAAAATTTCAGTGGTGTAGTATATACACTATATAAAATAAATTATATGCAAATCAATAAAATACTCATCAATGAAGGGAATGTCACAACCCTTCCACGGGACCCATGTCGTGACTACCCCAAGCCCACCTTCCATAGGCCAGGGGCTGGCGACTAGCACAAAAGGGATAAATCCCGATAAAAGGGAAGGCATTACCTTTATAAAGTAAACAAACACCACAGAGTAAGAAAGAAGAAGTAAACACTATGTAAACTGGGCACAACTATAAGTGCTGGAAAGTAAATGGGCCAGAATACAAACCCAACTGAAGTAAGTACAACTTAAAAGAATGTACAGCAAATGAATAGTAAAGTAGCAACCCTGGGCCCTCCACTAGAAATCCCACCTGAATGGTGGGTACAGATAGCCTCCTTGGCTCCTCGGGTCTAGCCATCCGCTCAGTGTACGCCCCACCCAGTGGTCCACCTCCAGGTAACGACTTTCTCCACAAGCCTCATCCACGATCAGCATTGTCCGTCGTCGGCATCCAACCCAATGTATTGCAGGCATAGCCCATGCAGGGGTGACTATACGCTACACAGTAGGGACCCCAAGACCCCCGAAGGTCTCCCAGAATAAACAACGGAAAATCCACAACGTAAAGATACAAACACGAATGAACAACCAACTATACATCGGTATATTCCCACACATATACATAAGTCATCAATTCTGGTTCGACTCCAACATCCGAGCCCACGTTCGCTCAAGTCCACGCAGGATAGCACAACCAATCCATATAGGATTACATAATCCAATCCACATAGGATAGAAAGTCAATCATATAAAATATAATGAATGAAAGTCAAGACTCATCTCACACAGGTAAACTCCATCGTAATATGATAGAGATTATCAGATGTAGCAACGGATTCATCTATGTTTTCAAACCCACATAGGATACAAGATCAGCTAAACTGTCAGACCCACAAAGGATACAAGACCAGCTACTCTGCCAGACCCACGTAGGATACAAGACCAGAGTTAAATACTGTCGGACCCACGTAGAATACAAGAACATTAGTACTGCCAGACCCACATAACATGCAAGAACAATAGTCATTGTTGTCAAACCCATGGAGGATTTCAGTACGGTTGTTGTTTCTTCCATACCCACGTAGGATTTCAGTGCAATCTTCATCACTGCCGAACCCATGGAGGATTTCAGTTTAGTCGTCATCGTCGCTGTGGTCGCATCGAGCTTTAGGGTTCCCGCACATAGTATGCTCGATTCCAGGAGGGTCCGCTCCACGAGCCAAGGGGGTCGATACATCAAAAGAAATGTATTCCATATTTGATGTATCCCAGAGTTTTGTATCGACAAAAGGAACTCAGAGTGACAGACGGTGCATCAATCAGACACATGGTCTGAGAGTTATTGGATTTTTCATCCGAGGGGCCCTGTAGGTTTTTAAATAAAAACCAACCGGACCATACTCCAACTGTGTCAAAACCTCAATCGGATTAATTCAAAAGGGCCGTCTCATTAAGAGGAAATCAACAATGTTGACGACATGTAAATCAGACATCCACAACTATAGTTATAAGCATTTCCACTCCGAGGGACTGGGTAATTTCATGTTCAAACCAACCCGGCCGTACAGAAATTCCTTCACAACCATGAGTGTTACAAATCAAAACGATCACCTCGATCCAATGATCTGATAGCAACTGATGGTGCATCATTCGGAGGTCAGTATCCCATGTTATGGGAAAAAGAACGAACCTGTTCGATTTTAGGGGGATTTGGCCCCGGACCAACCCGGACCAACCCGGCCCAAGACCCCCTGGGTCAGCCCAAACTGGGTCGACCTGACCCGGTCCGGGTCCAGCCGCTAGGGCACGGCCCAACCCAGTGCGGGCGGCCTTGCCCAGCGCTGGCTGCCCGGCCCTGTACGAACGATCCATCATGACGCCGCCAGTACATGCCTGCACGAGCGCCACGCGCCTCGTGAACGTGAGAGGGGGGGAACCGCCACCCCCTTCGAACGAAATGGTGGACTCGTGGGGGGGTCTACCCTGCTGCACTGACCTGGGGTTCAAACCCCGGTTTTCCAGATCTGGCCGGCCAGCACACCACGCAGGACCGGTTGGTCTCGCCCTCCTTGTGTCGGCGGTTCTGTCCGCCTCTCCCAGCTCTGTCGCGGCCAAAGGCCGCGGGCCTCCATGGTTTTCCGGCGCAACGTTACGAAGATGAACCCCTCTGTCGTAGCTCAACTTCGGCCGCAGCTTCTTTCAGCCTCAACGGCACGGCGTGATGGCGCCATGCTTCTTCGCCGTGTCCCACCTTGTTTTCGTGCGGTGTCGTTGCACCGCACCGCCTTCGTTCGAGATGCAATGAATACAACCACAAATGGGGAGGAGGGTCGGTCATGTTCATGCGTTTTGACCCCCTCCCATTAATTTGATATCAAGTGGCTAATGAAATTGAAATTTAACAGCAAAGGATATTCACGAACAAAATCAAACCCCTAACTCGAATAAGTCGTCGAACGATGATCGTCGCAGAAAAATGATGTCGTGGAAGACGTCGTCGTGGAATGAGTATCCGTAAGTGTCACCGGTGTTCAACCAATGAAGGATGTAGTGCATTGTTTTTCTTCGAAGAAGGCGTCTGTCACCGACTGTGAAGAGGAGAGGAGATGGCACGACGATCTTCCCTTGCGGTGACGGAGTTCTTCGTCGTAGACTCGGCATTCTTCGCGAAGAAGATGATGTTTTTCATGGCTCATGTATTTTCTCCCCAAACATTCTCGCACAACAATTCAACAATAATAAAATAAGGATTCTCTTATTTTATTACTCATTCCATCTTTTTTGAAAATTCAAAACAAATTCTCCCAATTAATTAACGTGCGTGGTCAAATTAATGAGGCGTTTTATTGGCATGTAATTTAATGTGGAAGAGATAAAAATTAATTTGGGGTTTTCCAACATAAAGGGAGGTTTGAGGAAATTGAAAAGGTGGGGCTCGTGTGGTTCCCACCTCACTAATATCCTACTAAGAGGAGTTAAGATTTATTGGGTCCCACCTCAACTTCCACACATAGGTTATAACTTCTTATAAATAGAAATAAAAACTGTAGCACAAATTTTTATTTCACTCTTCAGTTAAACCATTTATTTAACATCACCTCCAGAGCAAAAACAACACTAGTAAAGGTCATCATATTCAATTACCGGCCCAGTGGTCTCATCGGTTCCCTCAGATTTTGATTTCGAGCACCGGTTCAAATGTTAGGAAAACACGCTTGTTCGTTCACTGAACGTACCAAAGCTAATCTTCGGAAATTGATTTCGGGCGCACCGGACCTCAGAATCAGGTGCTGTCAAAAACTAAATACTCATAAAACCCCAAAGAAAATTATGAAAGAAAATTTCCCTTGAAATATGCAGGTCTTTACATTACTCACACATCATGGATTTATGTCCCCGTAATGATACAACACAAACTAGGGGAACAAATGAGGGTACTGAGCACGCATATGAGCCTCCCACTCCCAAGTGCTCTCTTGGAGGTTCTTGTGCTGCAATCTGATGCGCACTAGTGGAATCCACCGTCCACATAGGACCCACTCCTTTTGATCCTCAATCTCCACCGGTACCTCCGCAAAGTTCGCACCATCATCAATGTCCATCTCCCCATGGTCTATTATATGTGTTGGGTCGAGACGTATCTCCTCAGCTGAGATACGTGGAAGACGTCATGCACACGAGGCAATTGAGGTTGTAGAGCCTGGTGATAAGCCACCTCGCCTATCCTTCTGAGAACCTGGAATGGTTCGATGAAGAACGGAGATAACTTGTCGCCCCGACCAAATCATTATAATCCACATCGAGGTGAGACCCGCATGAAGACGTGGTCTCCATTCTCGACCTCTAGTGGTCTCTACCTCCTGTCAGCACAAGACTTATGTCGTCTCTAAGCTATCCTCATCCACTCCTGTATGACCTAGAGCTTCTCTGTCCTGGCATGGATCATCTCTAGTCCCACAAGTGCTGACTCCCCAGGGTCTGTCCAGCATATAGGTGATCTGCAAGGTCGGCTGTATAATTCCTCGTATGGTGCCATCCCATTGGTGGAGTGGTAGTTGTTGTTGTACGCAAACTCCACCAAGGGTAGGTGATCCTCCAAGATACGACCAATGTCGAGGACATAGGCATGAAGCATGTCCTCGAGAGTCTGAATGGTCATCTCCATCTGACCGTCTGTCTGAGTGTGAAAGGCGGTGCTCAGACGTAGCTGCGTCCCGAATGACTCATGCAACCCCTTCCAAAGACAAGAGGTAAATCAAGCATCCCTATCAGAGACGATAGATTATGGAGCACCATGAATCCGTACAATATCTTGAACGTAGAATCATCCCAATCTCTCCACTGATCCCTGCTCTTTGATTCGTAAAAATTGGGCCGACTTGGTGAGTCGGTAAACAATCACCCAAATGGAGTCATGATCACTGGAAGTACATGGATATTCAGTAACAAAATCCATAGATATAATGTCCCACATCCACTCTGGGACCTCCATGGGATGTACCAAGACTGTTGGTACCTAGTGCTCCACTGTTACCTGCTGGAAGGTGAGGTATCGAGAAACAAACTCTGCTACAGCCTTCTTCATACCCGGACACCAGTGTTGTCATCTGAGATCATGGTAAATATTCGCTACTCCTGGATGCACATCTAAAGGGGAAGTGTGGAACTCTCTCAGAACCTCTTCCTGTAAAGCATCTGGTATCATGGTTTTTCCTCTGAAAAGGACGACGTGCTCTCCTCCCATAGAAAAACCATCAGGTGCCTGTCCTGTGGAAATCTGTGCACGTCGCGTCTCATAGTAAGCGTCCACACGCTTTGCCTCTCTGACCCACTACAACAGTGGAGGAGTGACTGTGAGTGACTAAAGAAAGGCTTCTCCATCTCTATCCTTGAAGGATATCTGTAAAGCGGCAAGCTGCTCTATCTCCTCCCAATGTAGCTGAATGCCGGTCCTCATTCTGAGTGCATCATCTATTACGTTCCCCTTTCCAAGAGTATAGAATATATCAATGTCATAGTATTGGAGGAACTCGAGCCATCACTGTTGTCTCATGTTTAGGTCCTTCTACAAGAAGATTTACCAGAGACTCTGGTGGTCAGAATAGACTGTAAAGCGCTCACCCATCAGATAGTGTCACCACATCATCAGAGCGAAGACCACTGCTGCTAACTCCAGGTCATGGGTAGTGTAGTTATGCTCATGCTACCTCAACTTTCGTGCCCCATAGGAGATCACTACCTGTTCCTGCATCAGGACGCATCCGAGTCCGGTCCCTGATGCATCGCAGTAGACTACGTAACCTACTCCCTCCTCCAGTAGCCTCAAGATAGGTGTGATGGTCTATCTCTGTCTCAGCACCTGGAAGCTCTGCAGACATCTATCTGACCACACGAATGGTTTCCCCTTATTCGTCAAAGATGAATGTGGTGCCGCAACTCTTGAGAAGTCTGGCACAGATCTCTAATAGTACGCAGCTATCCCCAAGAAACTTCGCACCTCTGTCACGCTTCTGGGTGGCTTCTAATCTAGCACTGCCTCGATCCTCGCAGGATCCACTGCAACTCCCACCTCACAGATGATGTGTCCCAAGATGTGGACCTCACATATCCAGAACTAACACTTATAGAGAATACCATAAATCTGGTTCTCTTGGAGTGTGTCCAGTACAACCTGCAAGTGGTAGTCGTGCTCCTACTCAGTGGTTGAGTATATCAATATGTCCCTGATGAAAACCATGACAATTCCATAGAGGTATGGCTGAATGATTATGTTAATGAGACTCAGGAACACTTATGGAGTGATGGTTATGCTGAAAGTCATAACCAAGATCTCATAGTGGCCATACCGACATCTGAAGGCCGTCTTCTGCACTTCCTTGTCCCAAACACTGAGCTGATGATAGCCTGACCTGAGGACTATCTTTGAGAACCAACGTGCTCCCTTGATCTGATTGATGAGGCCGTCAATCCTCGGTAGTGGATAATTGTTCCTCAGAGTCAACTGGTTTAGGTGACGATAATCGACACATAGTCACAAGCTCCCATCCACCTTTTTGGGGAACAAAATCGGGGAAACCCAGGGTGAAACACTAGAACGGATGAATCCCTTGCCCTGCAAGTCCACTAGCTGTACTCATAGCTACTGAAGCTCAGCGAGAGCCATCTGATATGCTGGGTGGATGTCAGGACTGTTCCGGGGTATATTTAGATATAAAAGTCTACCTCTCTGTGAGGAGGTAGTCATGGGACGTCGTCAGGAAAAACGTCCGCATACTGATCCACCACTACAGGAAAACTATGACACCGCACATCAACTGCTCCTAGGATGAGGCTAGCCAATCGATGACTGATCTACTATCCTCTCCTCTACATGAGTCCATCACGCGTTGCAAAGGCTCCCTTCTCGCTAATGAAGATGAACATGCTCCCGTTGGGGCAGACACACCGCACCTTGCGCCTAATACAGTCAATCTAAGCATGGAATATAGATAACCAATCCATGCCCAAGATGACATCGTAAGGCCTCGACGCTGCTACAAGAATATCTCAGCCAAATCTCTTGCCTCCTAGAGTAATCTCACACTACAGGAACAAGTGTGTAATCATTGAGTCGGCTCCCGTAGGAGTCTCTAGCAGTCAGGATCGAGCCAACAGCTCTGTCGGAATCTCCAATCACCGAACAAGGGCAGCAGCAATGAATGAATGACTCGCTACGGTGTCTATAAGAACTACAGAAAGGGTGGAGTAGACACCGATAGTACCTCGAATCATCTCTGGTGTGCCGTTGTCGTAGGCCTCTTCATCCTGAAGCCGAGCCTGTCTCTGCCTGCCAGCTCCCTGTAGTCAGGGTGGACATAATGATGGTGGTGGTGGTAGAGCCTCAAAGTGTTGTCAACCACCGGCTGCTCGGCTAGCTCCTCTAGCTCGTCCACCTGATCCCTACGGACCACCTTGGTCGACCCTCTGCCTCTTCCTAGGTTTTTCCTCAACTCGCTGCTGCTTCTCTGCATGGAGGTCCGGGCAGTCAAGAGCCATGTGGCCCTGCCCGCCGCACGCATAGCACTGCCTGCTCCTCGGAAGGTTGGCTCTGCGACGAGTGACCCTCTCCTCCGAGCAACTGTCCTGAGGTCATCCTCCATCTGGTCTGGTCCTCCTGGACCCTTGTGATGTCTGTTGACTACCAGCTGCAGAAGACTCTGCTATGTTTCTCCCTACGGTAGGTCTCGCTGTTGGTGTAGGCTCAGCAAGAAAGCTCTCTATGAGAGGGGATCACTCCAGTACTTCTACCTAATTCTTAATTCTGATGGAGATCATCTATGCCCTTATCTCATGCCTCAATCCATGCTCGAAGGTCCAGGCCCAGAAGAATTGGCCCCATACCATGTCCTTCAAATAGCGCGAGAGATCGGCAAATCTCACCGAGGACTGGGCTACCATCATGCTGCCCTGCCGCAGCTGTAGTATCTCCTAAATGCGCACCACATGGAGGGTGGCAGGGATGAACTCTGAGCGGAAGAGGCTCTAAAATTTCGTCTAGAGAAGAGATGCCTCGTCGTGCACCTAGAGCATCAAGCTCCACCATCTTCCTGCTATCGAGTGCAGGAGGTTCGCTGCAAGGATCCCCATGAGGTATGATGCTGTCCCCACTAGCCTAAAAATTCGAACTACAGCCTCCAGCCAATCCTCGGCTGCATGAGGGTCTGTCTCCCCACGGAAACCGGGCGACCTCTAATGCAAAAACATGTGCAGTGAACTAAGGCGATGTGCACTCTCAACGGCCTGGGCTGGTGGCATCGGTGGCTCGACAGGTAGAGGTACCGTCTGTGCCTCCGCTGTAAAAGGGCCCTGCAACGAGGCCTCGTCGCTCGGTGGGCTGTCATCTCGCACAATGCTCGGAACCCTAACTGGCTGCCGTCGTGGGGCCATTCTAAAAAGAGACATGTGCACCACGGTCAATACAGTATAACTCATGAGCTGACACAATGTATTCACAAAGAAAACTTTTGAAACACACATGCAATCAATGTTTTCGTCCACTGAGTCGGAAATCAGTAGTAAAGGTCCGTTAGTATGGATACGTCGGCTGCCACACCAACACTAGACATCCTGGACTGATAACCACAATCAACACCCTTAAAACTATTGCTTCACATAGAAGAATTATCAGAGTCCTGAGTTCTGTGGTAGAATTGAACTCCTCTGATACTAATTTGTCACAACCCATCCTCGGGACCCATGTCGTGACTACCCCAATCCCACATTCTATAGACCAGGGGCTGGTGACTAGCACCAAAGGCGTAAATCCCAATAAAAAGGGTAGGCATTACCTTTATAAAGTAAAAAAACACCAGAGAGTAAGAAAGATGAAGTAAACAGTAAGTAAACTGGGTACAACTGTAAGTGATGGAATGTAAATGGGTCAGAATACAGACCCAACTATAGTAAAGTACAACTGAAAATAAAGTTCAACAACAGAAAAGTAATGCAGCAATGTCGAGCCGTCCAATAGAAATCCCACCTGAATGGTGGGTACATATAGCCTCCTAAGCTCCGCAGGTCCAGTCGTCTGCTCCGTGTACGTCATGCCCATTGGTCCACCTCCAGGTACCGACTTTCTCCACAAGCCTCAACCACGATCAGCATTGTACGTCATCTACATCCAACACAACGTAGTGCGAGCATAGCCCGTGCAGGGGTGAGTATACGCTACTCAGTAGGGACCCCGAGACCCCCAAAGATCTCCCAAAATACACAATGGAAAATACACATAGGAAAGATACAAACACAATGTAACAGCCAACTCTACTTAGGTATATGCCCACACATATACCTAAGTCGTCAATTCTGGTTCTGCTCCAACATCTAAGCCCATTTTTGATGTAGTCCACACATGGTAACACAACCAATCCATACAGGATAACATAATCAAATCCACATATGATAAAAATTCAATCATTTCGAAGATAATGATTGAAAGTCAAGACTGAGCTAAAAGACGTAGACATCTATGTAAGATTATAGAGATGATTAGATGTAGCCACTGATTAATCTAAGATGTCAGACCCACATAGGATACAAGACCAGCTAAGCTGTTAGACCCACAAAGGATACAAGACTAGCTACTCTTCCAGACCCACGTAGGATACAAATAATGAGTCAAATACTTCCAGACCCACATAGGATACAAGAACAATAGTACTGTCGTACCCACATACGATAAAAGAACAGCAGTCATTGTCGTCAAAACCATGAAGGATTTCAGTATGGTCTTCGTCGCTATCGATCCCATGGAGTATTTCAGTGCAGTCGTCGTCGCAGTCGCAGCGAGCTCCAGGGTTCCCACACACAACATTCTCGATTCAGGAAGGGTCCGCTCCACAATCCATGGGGTTCTATACACAAACTGACACATAGTCCGGATTTGATGAATCCCAATGTTCTGTGTTGACAAAAGAAACTCAAATTGACAGACGGCGCGTCAATCGGACGCCCGGTCTGAGAGTTATTGGCCTTTTCATCCTAGGGGCCCGGTTGGTTTTTAAGTCAAATACAACCTGACCATACTCCAACTACTTCCAAAACTCAATCTGAGTAAGACAAAAGGTCCTTCTCATTAAGAGGAAACCAACAAAGTCACTGGCACATCAATCGGACGTCTGGAGCTCAAGTTATAAGTGTTTCCGCTCCGAGGGCTCGGTTGGTTTCATGTTCGAAACAACTCACCCATACCCAATGTACTCTGAAACCTTGAGTGTAACAAATCAAAATGACCGCCTCAATCCAAGGATCACATGGCAACTGACAGTGCGTCATTCGGAGGTTTTTACCCCATGTTATGGGCAAAAGAACGAACATGTCCGTTTTTAGGGGGTTTTGGGCCCGAACCAACCCAGCACGAGACCCCCTGGGTCGGCCCGAACCGGGTCGACTGGACCCGGGTCCGGGTCTGGACCACTAGGGCGCGGCCCGGCCCGGCTGGCACGACCCGACACAGCATGCGCGGCCCGACCCGGTGCGGGCGACCCGACCCGACGTTGGCGGCCCGACTCGACGTAGGCGGCCCAACCCGGTGTGGGCGGCCCGACCCGGTACGGCCGTTCCAGCCCGGCGCGGCTCGCATGGGCGCCGTGCATCGCGGGAGCGCAGAAGGGGGGGGGGACCTCCACCCCCTTCAAACTAAATGGTGGACCCGCGAGGGGTGGGGGGGGGGGGGTCCGCCCTACAGCACTGACCGGTGGTTCAAACCCCCAGTTTTACGGATCCGGCCTGTCGTAACGACCGGTCAGCACACCTTGTGGGACCGGTTGGTCGCGCCCTCCTTCCGCCGGTGGCCATCGGTTCCGGCAGCCGCTTCGAGCTCCCCCACTGCCAATGGTTGTGGCCTTGTTCTGGCATGCACGGCGCGACGACATCACGCCCCTCCAACGCGGCCTGACACCAGTCGCGGCTTATTTTGGCCTAAACGGCACAGCGTGATGGCACCAAGCTTCATTGTCGCAACCCACCTTGTTTCTGCATGCTGCCATTTCACCGCGCCGCCTTCGTTCGAGTCGCAATGAATACAACCACAAAGGGGGAGAAGGGTCGGTCGTGTTCATGCGGTCCGACCCCCTCCCATTAATTCGATATCAAGCTGCTAAAGAAATTGACATTGAACGACAAAGGATATTCACGAACAAAATCAAACCCCTACCTGAAATAAGTCGTCGAACGAGTATCATCATTGAAAAAGGACGTCGTGGAAGACGACATTGCGGAACGAGGATCCGTAAGCGTCAACGGCGTTTGACCAATGAAAGATGTGGCAAGTCGTAGTTCACTGAAGAAGGCATCTCTCACCACCTGTGGAGAGGATAGGATATGGCACGACGATCTTCCCTTGCGGTGACAGAGTTCTTCATCGTAGACTCGTCGTTCTTCACGATGATGATGAAGTTCTTCAAAGCTTGTGTATTTTCTCCCCAAACCTTCTCGTACAACAATTCGAAAATAATAAAATTAGGCTTCCCGTATTTTAATACTCATGCCAACATTTTTCAAAATTCAAAACAAATTCACCCAATTAATTAATGTGCGTTGTCAAATTAATGAGGCGTTTTATTGGCATGCAATTTAAGGTGGAGGAGATACAAATTAATGGGGGGTTTACCAACTTAAAGGGAGGTTTGAGGAAATTGAAATGGTGGGGCTCGTGTGGGTCCCACGTCACTAATATCCTACTAAGAAGAGTTAGGATTTATTGGGTCCCACCTCAACTTCCACACGTAGGTTATAACTGCTTAGAATAGAAAGAAAATTTATAGAATAAATTTTTATTTCACTCTTCAGTTAACCCATTTATTTAACATCACCTCTCGATCAAACACAACTCTAGTAAAGGCCATCTTTACAAATTACCAGTGTTGCGGCCTCATCGGTGCCCTCAGATTTCGATTCCTAGAACCAGTTCAAAAGTTAGGAAAACCCGCTCATTCGTTCAATGAATGTACCATAAATAAACTTCAGAAATTGATTCTTGGCACATCGGGCCTCCGAATCAGGTTCCGTCAGAAACCGCATAGTTGTAAAATCCCAAAGAAAATTATGAAAAAAAATTTCCCTTGAAATTTACAGGCCTTTATATGGAAATTAAAGAGAATACCCTTACTCACATATTATTTTGTTTGAACATCGATTAACCCCCATTATTAGGTTTAGAAAGATATTATTATCAAAAAAATTTAATGATTATAAATATATATATAATTCATTTATGACATCTTATCACCCTTTTATTAATATTTATTACTTTTTTTTTATTTTTGGGTGTCATTTTTCTTGTTTTCACATTCATTATATTTTATAAATGATCAAATAATTTTAGATATTATATAGTTACATCAAATATATAATTTTAATAACAATTTAATAATTAAAGTATTTATAAATAAAATATAATTTAATTTACAATCACAAAATATTCTTATTAAAATTATGAATCCTACCATCATAGAGATGGTGATCCATTCGTACACATGAGTGACACTTCTATATTTCAATGATAAATAAGATGATCTATTAAATACTATTATATATTTTCATAGATATTATAGTATCCTAAATAAAATATTATTTATTTTAATATAATTATATATAAAATCTGTGTGGTTTGGTGATGATAAGAGATTCACATTGCTTTGTGAAGGAAATTGTCCACATGTACACTTTTTTAGATTATCATCATTCAATGAATTGAAAGGTAAGAATGAAAATGTATATAATATATTCATAATAGAAAATATTTTATTTTTATCACCTATATATTTTAGAAAAATCTTTATTAGCTTCCATGTAACATGTTACAGAAAAATGAATCACATCACTTCTTTTTGTGGTAGTCCGCTATAAACATGAGTGATGTTATATTATAACCAATGGAATTGATTGTTAAATTTTTTATATGATATTACTATTACATAAGTATAATTATATTATTAGTAAAATATATACAAATTATATCTATCATCACACAACAAATTGAGAGGAGTTGGTGGAAAATGATTCACACCTGTTCTTGAGGTGGTAATTCACACTACAAATGAGTGATCTTATCATTTCCTAATTAAGGTAATAGAAGATGGATATAGATAATGAACTGAAAATAATAAAATTTTAATATATTATAGATACATTTTATATTATATAATAAAGGAATATGAGGATTTTATGGAGGTGGAAGATGAAATAAAAAACACATATTTAGGCATATTAATTCTTTACTAACTACCATATAAAGATTTTACCTAATGTACTTAATGAATTTTTCTTCAATAAAATGTCTCATATTATGATTTAATGGATGTTGGGATTAAATATTTCTTGGTTTATTCCCTATCAAAAATTTCATATGATGATTGAATAATAGATGAGAGTGGGTAGACTATTATAAATGAAGAGAACGAAACACATGTATTTTTTATAAATAAAATGATTTACCCTATGGCACATGAAAAGGGTTAACAAATACTTATTATGGAGGATTATAAATTATACGGTTCTAATATTTAGAGGAATTAAATTTTAGACAAGTGTTTTGGTAATTCTAACACTTATCATTATAGTTTATCACATGATAAACACAATTTTATCCTAACAATGGAAATTAATTTTTTTTTCATTATTAATTATGAAAAAAAATTAATTTTATTTTATTAAAAAATATAATATTTTGTTTGATTTTTTGTTTCTTTATTTTTAAATTTTTTTCAAATAATTTGAAAAAATAAAATTTAGAACCGAACAAAGAGACATGTGGAAAAAGCATGCCGAAAAAAGGAATATTATCATAAGTACATAAGTATTTTATATAAAAATCAATATGATATTCATTACAATGACATACAATATTCCAGTTTTAATATTATTAAACTAAATTTAAATAAAAAATGGAATATTTAATTTACCATTGTAATTCATTTAAACTATACGAAGGATTTAAAAAAATATAATAAATATTCAATATTCATCAAACCACATAGTTTAAAAAGATACCAAAAATAACTACAATAAAATATTTATATGATGATATAAAAAGTAATGATAATTTTATAAAATAAATTTTTAACAATTTTGGAAATAAATATTATATAATGTGTGAAATGTGCTACTGAACCATATTTTACAAAAAATATAGTTTTTCCAAAAATGTTTCATTATATATTAAATCATTATATTTTTATTTATAATAAAATTATAATTAATGAATTACATTTTTAATGTTTACACCATATAATTTTCATCATTTTGTCAGTAACAACCATTCCTTCTAATTTAACATATAGGCTATAATGACATTCATTATTATTTTTCATTGATACTAAGGGCTTTTTGTTCGACAAGAGATCATAGATAATACATTTAATAAAATATATTTTATGGGTTATTTATGATATTTGATTGGTTACTTGGATAATATCAAGTAAAATTTTCTTATTTTATATTTTGTGGCTGTTATATTCTCCAAAAAAATAAAAAATTCATCCCAACATTTTGATCTTCCACTCACAAATGAATGTTTTCGTATTTAGAAATTCCATTGTTTAAAACAAACATCATTAAAAGTTTAATAAATAATCATATTATTAAGACATAAAATACATTACAATGGTTATATGGAAATACAAATAAAATTTTATTTTATAAGGGGAAAATTTATGTCATGTGATAAAATATATATGGAAGGAAATTATAAATAAATATAGAGTGATAAATAACATTGATCATATTAATGGAAATAATAAATAGAATTTCAAGTACAATAAACCCAAATTATTTGAGTAATAAAATTATATTTGATAAAAATAATATTATGCTAGGTAGATAAAATTTTATTATGATGAGAATTATACTAATGATTATGAATTCATTTAATATATATGATTATGTAGAATTATAATTATCTGATATATTTATATTTCAAATTCATAGTTTCATCCTTCAATTGTACATCAATCAATTTACAATTCATCATATAATCCATGAAAATAATATCTAAAAAGAAATATTGTAATTATGAATGACTTAAAATTAATTTTAATTTATCATATTATACATAAATGAGTGACATGTATTTCCATTTGTCAATAAATACTTTTTAAAACCAATATGGTCTTAACAATTTCTCTAATAAAAAATATTAATCTCTACACTTTAACATTAACACCACATATTTATCATTACTATTTAGATGAAAAATAATTTTAATGAAAACAATGAAACATTCCGGAGGACAAAACATAGGACATTTTTAGGCTCTAAACCCTTATAATCTATTTGTTGCGGGTTCAAACCCCATGACATTCCCCAAATTAAAAGAGTTATCTATTTTCTAAAACAATGTAAATATATTTCCTATATTAATGCAAAAATGTGATTTCACATAAATAGTACAATAGAAAATAAAAATTTAATACATAAAGGTTATCAATACATTTAATCTTCTATCTAAAATTTTAGGGAGTTATTTCCCAAATAACTTTTTCAAATACTATAATAATATGTTTTTCTCTCATAATTGTCTTACAAAAATTTCTTAATATTTTAAAAAACTGCCCACATTAAACCAAAAATATTTTATAAGCGATTTAACTGATGAAAAACAATAGATTCATAACCCATTATGGTATCTATGACAGACAAGTGAATGAACAAAAATATGATTATGAAAATTTACAGAATCTGTAAATGGTTTAATATTATTATAAATAATAAAAAATTGATAAAAACCATGTTCAATTTAATAAATGAATCATACTACATAAATTATTCATCCATTTTATTTCATCATTGTTCCTTCCTTAGTCTAGGGATTAAAAACTTTTAGATTTTATTAATATGGGTAATGTTCATCTTCCTAGAATTCATGAAAATGAACTATAAATGGTTACCATGGAATATAATTTGTTCTATAAACAATTATCATCTTTTTTCCTAAACAATTCATTGTTTTATACCCTTATAGTCAACACCAAAAAAATTTACCTATTACATCGATACACAATGAGGGTTGTCTCATTCCATATATATCTCATTAATGAAATCAATACATAATTCCTCAATCATCTCCACTATACGATCACTTATTAAACTGGATCCTGCCCTTATTTGGTCAGTATATGATTTTATTAAGTCATAGGCTAGTAATCATATTTCAGCATCCCGAACCCAGAATATTCATGATAACATTCACTCCTCCCATTATCCAACTTGGTTTCTCAATGTAACAACATTTCCCTTCATTATCTATAGAAAAATGATTTCTTCATGTTATTGAAGTTGAATAATACCAATAATCATAGTGGGAGAAATAATAATCATATTAGAAACCATATAATAATAAAAATAATATTTAGATCATGAAACATAATTTTAATCTAGGACACCTTAGGTATAACCATGTTAATTAATTACCATCATCTTTTAAAACAATACATAATAATATCTAAATTAATTATAAATTATCATAACTATATCCCCTAGGAGGGTCAAGCCTAGTGTTTGGTAAGGCCCATTATTGTGCATTAGGTGATGACCGGTTCAAGTCCAATGTACCCATTCTATGTTACAACCCATAGCTACAACTTTCATAAAACCATGTTTACATTTAGAAACCAAAAACGGATACATTGTATGGAATACCAATATAATATATTCCTTACACATTAATTATGATATTCCTCTATGATTATCCTCATGTATTAACTTATGTTTAGGTTAGATATTATATGTTTCCTTAAATATAGTTCACATAGAGTCTATTAAAGCATATATGAGACCAATAATTTTAACAATGAAATGAGTAAATAGAGTACATTTTTTATTACTTTTTTACATTGTAATTAGATACAAGGAATCTTTTTCTTAAGTATCAAATAGTTTGTTATTCTGGAACAACTAGATAAACACATGATTCCCAAAATACAATTGATAAAAAAATTATGAATGATTTTTATTCCAGAATAACATAATTTCCTATAGAATATAGTTCAATATCCATCATAATAAACATAATTGATTCATAGAAATTAAAAAATGATCGGGTAAATACACATTCTCCTTAAGTGTTAAGTAATGTTGATGATAATATAATTAAATAAGATTAAATGTAATGTTATGTTATGTATTGGAGAATACATTCCATTTATAAAATAAATTACTATCAAACAGAATAAGAAATAATCAATATGAAAAGTTAAATTGTTGAAAACACATTAGATTTATTACGTATACTAACATTGAAATGAATATTTAAATGATATTATTTTGAAAATAAAATGGAAAATAATAACTAATATATCAATGATGTAAATTAATAATTATTGGATGTTATGTTATAAAAAACATGATTCATATAAAATCAATACATTTGATAAGATGGTTTAAAATTATAAATATAAAGTCGTTTAATTCTATCTTACTAATTTTATTCATGATACTATTGATGTATAAATGGTTTGTGAAACTTTCATCCCAAACATTCAAAATATCTACAAATACCTCAGTATATATCAAATAATCTATTTAATTCATGGAAAATGTTCCCTATCGACAATTATCATTATTTAGGAATGAATATAGATTTTACAATACTTACAAATAAAAAAATAACATTAAATTTATAATGAAATATTTAGAAAGGATATATTTTTAATTTATTAAGAATATACATGATGAACTAAATTTGGATATTTTGTGGAATTTTTTTGCCTAGTGATCAAAGAGTTGTGATTATTTCAAGGGAATTTTAATGGATATGAATGGAATAAAGAAAGTGAATATCTATGTTTCACTTGGTCAAAATAGTTATAACACATCCAAAGATTGACTAAGTGTGATATCAATACAAAATATACATAGTGGTTCAAAATTAAAATAAAGTGTTGATGTATTTGGTGATCATAAATACCGAGAAAATGTCATTTAAATTATTCTTAAGGAAAATAATATAAGTTTATGAAAAAAAAACTAAAAACCAATAGTTCATAGAATATTTAGAATATATATTTTATTGAAAATTTTCATTTAAACATATAAATAATGTTTTATAATTATGAGTGGTTATGACAAGAGGAAATTCTGTAGATGTCCAATATGTTAAAACGAATATTACTATCATAATTTTGTTAAAATTTAAACAAGAATTTTTTGAAAACATTAAGATTCCAATAAAAAATGTTAAAATAAAAGTGTGTGCAAATATTAAATGAATAAATCATACACTAAAAGATAATTAAATTTATGAAAAAATATTGTATTACTATGTTTTTGGAAGTGAAATGATTACTGGTTAAAGAGTGAAAAGGAATTGGATTTTCCTAAAAAAATTGTCAACAATTCTATGTACCCAAGAGTATAGAAATGTTAATTTTACATGAACAAATAATGAATAAATGGTGGATAAAACATGAAATGTTTAAATGAGAAAATAATTGAATAATATATTTCAAATAAAAAAGAATAATACTTAATTTTGATTAGAATGATATTGTTATATAAACCCACATAATGATTATAAAGTTGATATGTGATGGAATCAATGAATTTATTATGTGTAAAACCTTTATTAAACAAAATAAATGTTGAAGTAATAAATAATTTAATCCTAATTCATTACTCTCAAAATGTTAAAATATAAAATTTTATTAATATTTAATACAACATTATGAAATTATGTTGAGTTATGAAATTATTTATGACTTGGTAAAAATAAATTAAAATTACCTTGGATAAAATAATTACAATTATAACATAAAAACCATAAATTATTAAATAATCATAATATTACATGACATATTGGTATAATTTAATAATTAATATTTAAATATGGGGAAAACTAATAAATTACTCTTCTATAAAGATAAATTGAGATAAAATCGCTTGCCTTTGAGTTATTTTTAGTCTAAATTCATTTCACCAAAGTAATAATGGTCATAAATAGGTTATTAACTTATTTAAAAAAATATTCATATTTAAAATAACATATAAGACCCTAGTTAACATCTTTCCAATTATTTGTTAATAATTATTCATCATTTTCATTGTTTTAGTTTTTAATTTCCTTGTTTTCTCATTTTGTTTAATTGTAATGAAGGTTATGGTTCATGTCCTAATTATGTAGTTACATAATCTCCATAATAATAATAAATAAATAATTCTTATATGTAAAAATAAATTGTTCTTTTATTATCACATATTAATGATGTTTTTGAGAAATTAAATTTGTTACAATCATGTAGATATTATAATGTGCGTACACAAGACTATCTTCACCATTTTTTAATGATCAGTATGGAAAAGTGGTAAGTGAAAAATTCAAATTTTTTGAATTAAAATATTAACAAAAATACTATATTATTTTATTATATAAAATTATATATATCATCCATGTTTTAAAATGACAAAAAATAGAGTCACAATACCATGTGAAAGAGATTTTCCACACCTATACAGACATCATTATCATATTTTACATTGTCAAAAGGATAGATGGGAAATGATATATTATCTCTTACAAATTGTAAATATGTCCTGAATAAAATTATTACCCATTTATATAACATATTTTCATTCAATTTATCCCGATTACATTATTTGTAATTTTTTTATGGGATGACGAATCACACCTCTTCATTAGGTTGTAGTTTTCAATATCCACAAGCAATACTTTTATATTTATAACATATCAAAAAAAAATTATACTAAATATTAAATAATTAAGTAAAATTATTTTATACATATAATACATAATATTTATATCCATCATCATACTCAACAGTGAGAGGTGTTGTCAGAAATAGACTAACATCGATTCGTGAGGCAGTATTCCTCGATTTATGTGAGTGACTTTGTCATTTTACATTTGAGTCAAGATGATATGGATATATTCCATGAACATAAAAAATAAAATTTCATTCTAGTAAATAAATTTTTTTATTATATAATAACAAACGAATACATTTTTTGGGATTTGGAGAAGAAAAAAACCAAAAATAGATTTTATAAAATCATACCACATCATAGACCACCTTGGTAGGATTTTAGAAATTCTATTACTAGAATTGATTTCAAATCAGAAAATTCTTCTATGATGAGTTTATATGTAATTTAATGTTATTTGGTTGTAACCAGTAGTGGAAAATTGAATTTATTTTCTCCAGAAGATATGATTAAAGATGACCTTTTTTTAGTGTGTGAAGTGGAATGCTTTTAATTTTTATATATAAATAACTGTAAATTTTATTTTGAATTTAAAAAGAGAATTTTTTTATTATTTATGATAAATTTATATTTTAAGATATTTTTTTTCAAATATAATAGATTTATGGAAAGTTATTAGGTCATTTTCAACATTTTCCTTTTAGTTAAACCCCCAGATAATGAAATTTTTCCTTTACTATGGTATTTTATTTTTAAACATTGGCTATTTATTATTAATACTAATTCTGTTGCAAAAATTAGAAAATATATATTAATTTTATTTAAAATATGGAATTAATATAAACAATTAAATTCACATACGTATAACAATTATATAAAAATTCTGTAGGATTTATGAAAATGTAAATATTCAAGAAGACAATTCTAATATGTTTTGATATATTTAGTATCAAAATTCAGAATGAAACTAATTACAATGAAATAAAAATGATAAAACATAATATAATTGAAATTTGTATACATTAAAAAAATTAAAAAATAATTTTTTGTTTTAAATTATTTTAAATAAATAAATTATTTCAGTAAAATTTTTTTTTTGTATTAATCAAAATATAAAACATTTCATAAAAAAATTTCATAAGGTACTATTTATATTAATATTTAGAAAATAATATTAATTTCATCAAAAAAATTTAAATTCTTTTAAAAATATTAATATTTAATTATTTTTGAAAATCATGAGTAAATCTTTCTTAAATAATATATTTTTTCATAAAACCTTTGTTTTATTTTAAATGATTGTTATTTTTATCTAATAAATAGATACCCAATTTATTCAATTCTAATGTTTAACCCATATATAGTGAATAATTTATATATGAAAATTCATTCCTTATATATTTATGTTTTTTTAATTGTATTCTATATTATATATCATTTTGAATCAGGATTTCATGTTCTACAAACTATTGAAGAGATAAAATGTAAATCAATAAAATTAATGGGATGTTTAATCGTTGTATGTAATGACATTGGAGGAATCAATAAAAATTTTATTCTTTTATTGTTTGGTGGTGTTATATATTTTATTATTATAAAAATAATATAATCACTATGGTCCAATTAAAAAATAATTTTTTATTTTGTTATCTAATATTTAATTTTATGTAGTCCTAATGTAGATTTCATTCAACATTATACTAGGAATGTGAGGGATTCAAATTCATCATGATAACTCATCATCCTATAATTAATTAAAATAATACTAACTCTAATGTTGATTATGTGAGCACGACATGAATGCTTCCCGCTTTAACTCATGTGATGATTTTTATATTTTTCGCTTATTGTAACGTAAAAAAGAACAACATAAATTAACCCAAACACATAAATAAACCTAAAAATTTTATAATCCCATTGAAAAATTCTTGGGATGAACTGATGAGATCATTTATTGTTATTATCTATCATCTATAAGTAATTACTCTATATATTGGGAACCAAATCTTGGTGAGAAATTAAAAGGTTTTATCCAAGATCACATACGTGATATAAAAGTAACAGGTTATTCCAATTCCATAGGAACTGTATTCCATTATATGTTGAATATTCTAACACATTCCCCTTATATAGAATCATTCTATTATATATTAATGTGATGGATTGTATAAAAATAATTCAATTAACTCATCATGTTTTAATATTATGGGAGACTCACATAGGAAATAATAATAGGAGATTGAGATTTTTATACACACATGATGGGTCTTATAAAAATATTTAACCAAATAACTAATTTTTATGATCCATTCCCCCCATGATAAGATGATTTTACTCCATAAAAACATGTGATGATGGATCAAAATTTATTCTTTAACCCTCTTAACAATGATGATACGAGTTGGATGAAGTCACTTCAAACCTGAAATAGATACTAAAATATTTTATTACCTAATGTTGGTGAACCTCAAAATCATAAAACATATGGAATTGATAATGGTTATTAATATAATGAAACTAAATTTATAGGGATTCTACATTGTATTATTAATGAAAAAATGGTATTAATTATAGAATTAAGAAGAGATTTCTAAGTTTAATCAAGTTTTCATCCATCACCGCATTGGTATTTCCATCATCTAAAATGTATATATTATAAAAAATTTAAAAATGTAAACATCTAATATATAATTGATTATAATGAAGTTTATTTTATATTCAATTAAAACATCATTTTGGAGGAATAATCTTTTATATCTCTATTGAACATTATCGTAGTTTGCACGAAGAATGGTAATATAATGGTATTTGATGATCAATATAATCATACCCACAACAATTAGAATGAATAATTCCATGTATCAGTCACCCAATTTATAATGATATAATTAAATGGTTCCATGATATCTATTTATTAAATGGATACATATAATATTATAAAATACTAATGGATCTTAATGATGAAGAGTCTAGATCATTCATGTAACCTCATGGGACCTCATGTTACCAAATAAAAAAATTATCCGTAAAGAATAGTAGTTTAACAGATCAGTGGGTTATGCACCACATATTAAATCCAATTCCAATAAATAATATATTTTATTGCATGTATGAATTACTATTCGAATTGAAAGGATTATTGTAAAATATTTTTAACTTTTAGATAGTGTTATACATGAAATGATCCTATAGTTGGAAGATGAACCACATAAAAATTTATTTTGACATAACATTTTACATACTACTCGTGTTTTATTTCTAATATATTGTCATCAATGTTGACCTACAAAAGATCATTTCCATTATTGTTATGTCCCAGCCACTATATTTTATATATTTCTATGGTATTTAAGGTTGTTATTTCTATAAATGTTTCTTTGTAAAATATACAAGTAGGAATGTGTATGTAAATCTCAATGCTTAAAGAAAATTATTGTATGTCACTGAGATGAGGAATACTCATTTATATTCAATTTCATAGTGAAATACATTATTAATCCAAATGTTTTGATTTATTATTATTAATGAAACCACACAATCCACTATGTGACATCCTTGGAATGGTATCTTAGTAAAATTCATTAGTGTTTTTTATAATGTGAATTAATACTCATTAATTTTTTATTTATTAAAATGAATATGAAAACTATAAAGGGAAAATAATTTGAATATTTTCATTTGAAAACCCCAACACAAAATGTGTTTCCCCTAGATGTTCAGTTTCCTAATGTATTTATTCTATCTGTTCATGATATCTGAATGTACATGGAAATTAACTTTTATTGGACTTCTTAAATGGCACTAAAGAATAGTATGGGTAATTATAAACTAAATACGTTGGGCCTTGGTGATTTTATGGCCTCTGCTATTGTGGCCCTCATTTTGGATTCATTCCACCCCTCATAATGTTTTTGTAATAATGAGGTTTAATGAAATCCCCCACTAGTGGACATCAATTAGTGATTGAGATATGTGTTACATGGATACATAAAAGGGGTGAATATGATATAATAAACTTTAAATAAGACCTTGATCTTGATGTTAAATATAATGATAACATTACATTTCATGATTTAACAAATGATTGGATGGATATATATCCTGTGAAATTTTTGGTTTTCATAAATCACATTTTCATAATGAGTAATAAGAAAATCGAGGAAGAAAATAATGTCTCATATTTTTGACGATCATGGGTGTATGGTATTATATGTTTTTCATAGAAGAGTGATATAAAACATTATTCTGGATTTTGAACACCAATATGTGAACTAAATGGACACTATAATTTCATAGACAGAGACCACATAATCCCCTTAAATAGGTAATGTTTATGATTGGATTACTCCCTTTATTAGGAACCTCTATCATAGTATAAAACTATAAAAATAGGATGAGTGATTAAAAATATATTTATGATGAGTGAATTTCATCACTTGAGATTTCCATATCTTAATGAAATAGGTTTATGAGAACAATTATGCTATTATATATAAGATTTTTCCATATAGGGAATTGAAATTTAACATATGTTTTACGAGAAAAATACCACAACATGTGAGGCTACTGATTTATGATTGAAGGTCATCCCTTAGATCCAGCGTTAGGGATACTTTTGACCCACATTAATTTATGATTATGTGATGCTTTCCGATTTGTTTCATTCATGTGATGTAAATTCCAACATCCTACATAAATCTCATGATATACTCAACAACAATAATTATTTAGGTTCTTTTTCAATTTTTGGGAATCTATATTATAGTCCCTACCAATTAGTGATATCAATTTACATAAGGATTATTCTTATTACCATTGATTTCATTAAAAAATATGTAAAAAATGTTCAACTATAAGAGGTAATGGACAAGTATTTGATCATGTGCATGATGTTATAAATAATTTTTCATTTTTGGACCACTCACAACATTCTCATAGATATCAATATAATTGTTTAATCCCCAATCATAATCATGATTTTTTCTTCGTATTATATCTGATACATCCAAAATTATCACTATCATGTTCTTTTGTACAATTTTTTTTGAGTATTTCAATAATGTACTCTATAATATTTTATTATATATGATGGATTGGAAATGTACAAGATAGCCTAAAAATCTACAGTGAGTATGGAAATATTATTAGAAAAAAACTTGATTCAATTCATGTGATCAAAGTTTTCTTTTTTAGTAGAGAATATTATGTGTTTCCTATTGAGGATTAGTTATTGTAATTCGAAATATATATATTTGACAATAATATATAGAATAATCGTTCACTAGTTTACCTAAGAGATCTAAAATCAGATAAAAACAACATAGTGATTGAATTTGACTATATTATGGGGAATTAAAGTAATTTTACTAAATATTTCAAGAGGTTGTTTCCCCATCAATGTTTCCTCCATGGAGATGTAGTACAATTATTAAAAATACTAGAAAATATGGTAATGCAGATAAAAAATTTTCAGTATAGATATTAATTATCCTTCCAGATTTCATCATTTTAATTAAATTATGAATATTCATTAATACCAATGGATATGGTTTGTTCATATATCCCACCAATACAATATCTCTCATGAATCACCTTGTGTTTGTGATACTAGATTATGATACCCAATGAATATGGTTACACCACATGGAAATAATTCACAGAACATAATGTTAATCTTAATGGAAGTTATCCACTATTCATAATGATAAAATATATGAATTTTTTGATTGTAATTATAAATTACATAGATGATATCCCCCCATAAGATATTAAATAATATATAAATAGTATATAAAATAAGATGTTAAACCAAAAAATCATTCCCCTACTTCATGATATTAAACAATGTGATTCTATATTTCTTAAAATATTAGCATAATTTATATAGATTATTTATTTTTTTATTATTTCATAAGATAAAAATGTGTGTCTCATTTATTCCATTGATGGTAGACCCACTCCTTATGGGTTTTTACATATTCCACTCCCACTCTAAGATCTATACATTAAATTATTCCTTTTGAAAATGATACATTTTATAACAAATATCTATAAAAATAGAATTATTTTAAAATTCAAATATCATTCTATCATGTATTTTTTTTGGAAACCTATTAATCTCAAATTGGGATCGCACTCCATTTTAGGAACCTGAATGATTCCCCAATCCAACATTCTCTTGAGAATAAGACAAATATGTGTTGATTCATCCTTTATGAACTATGTTTGGAATTATTATTTTTTATGGGATATGTAATGACACAAAAATATTTTATCTAATACCCAATTTGGGATCCTTTTTCTCTCGATTATAATTTTGGTGTTTTTTACCCTCTATTAAGTTACCATTTCTTTCCTAGAATTGTGAAATCATTATCATGAAAATATATGGAATGAGTTTTATGCTAATAAAAAACACAAATTATATTAAATTTATGTGAAATCACTCTCAATTCACATCGTCCATGTTTTCCAGTGTTGTATGACAATAAATCCACATTTTTTCAAAGATCTATGAAAAAATAATCATCTCATGTTAAAAAAATTCTATATGAAATCATTTTATATCCTTGGGGATTATGTCATTCCCTTAATATTTGTATGATAGATCCTTTTTATTTTATCTATAATGATTTGATAATTTTAAAAATATTTGAAAAACATTATTCCAAAATTCACAAAATATTTACTAGTAAGTATCTATTACAATCAAAATTCATGAAATCTTATACCTTAACTTAGTGAATTATTTATGAGATTATTATTTTATTACACAAAAACGCACTTTGTTCCCTAAATTTGAATCATTCTTTTCCCCATTCAATTTTACTGGAATTTGAATAGTTTGTAATGATTCTAATATTTTACTAGTCACAACACGTCAATACATATCAGGGGATAATGTCCTATATGAATAATAAAAATAAAAAAAGACCAAATTAATGATTAAAACATGGTAAACATCCCTAATTAACATTTTTACCCCCATTTTAGAAGACATTGTATTGATACCAACCTATTTAATAGTTTTTCAATGTTTATTTTTATCTTGAATTTCATTTTTTCCATCATTTTATAACCTTTGAGTCAAAATTTCAATTTTTCAACATTAAATTATTAAAATGGAGATTCAACAACCATGGTTCCTACCTCACATTCAACTATAATCATTTTTAGTCCGAATTAGTTCTTTTAATCCATGTATAGTTTCTGATCCAAAAAATTCATGGTTATAAAACATTGTTTGGATTCTTGTGAAACTCTCTAAGAATGGTTATCTTGAATTATTTTGTGATTATAACTAGTTATTGTAGTTGGGGGGGGGGGGGTTAGGGGCATATAAAATGGAAAAATTAGGACAATTTATGTTGTGAGCATGGATGGTTCACAATTATTAGAAACAATGTGCTATAACAGTTCTGATTTCTGATAGGGGTACATGGTTTGGTTAATTGTGAAAAATGGATAAAGATTTCATGTTTCCAAAACTTCCCCTTAGGCATAGAATAGAGAATAGGTTCAGCATGGAATTTCAAATCGTGTAAGTGGAAATCCATTACATGTAGCATCACACCATCTTTGATAGTGGAATATGCATGATTGGAGTATGGTTTTTCCAACCATTCAGCCAAACTAATCACCACATATAAATTGGGAATTTACACCCCTCGAGAATAAATGATTCTCCATAAAATTTCTCTGATATTCCTTTTAAAACATTTTGTATGAAATCCCGAACTCTCTTTAACTCCAATCATTTGTTTCTCCTTTGATACATATGTATTCAAATTTCAGTTAAATGAAAATCAATATTATGGGTATTTCATATAATATAAGTATTTTTTTTCTAAAAGAGGCCTGGAGTGTGGTGACTTCTCGTTTTTAATTCTAGAACTGATGGATTTACAATGTGTTCATCGTCATACTAGTTGAGGCTGATTTTGATCGTATTTTGGGTTTCTATTGGATGATAGGTTGTCTAAAAGCCTTATTTTGGTGGAATTAATGATTTTTTTTATATTTTACAATGTTTTCTAGGTGTATGCATTTATTCCAATGTACTAAATTGAGGCAATTTTTCCCTTGGGTAAGGCATTTAATTTTGGACTTACTGTGAGATGCAAATCCCATTTGGACTGCATTGGCAGCATTGATTTTTTGAGAAGGGACTTTAGGATACCCATGTGGAATGTAGAACCCTTGTAAATGATAGATTGAATCATTTTTATGCTATTTTTTAAAAATTACTATGATAATTTTGAAATTTTTGAATGATGTGTTTATTATTTTTATCTAATTACTGTTTTAAACGAAGAATAATATTTTTTTTAAAAGACTGCATTTTATTATATGATGAATTATCTATAATGTGATTTATAACGTAGTTTTTTTATAGATTAAAACAAAAACATGAAATAAGGATGTGATTTCACTTTTTTAGTGAAAATCTCACTATTATTTATAATGGAAGGAAATGAAAATGAAATAAATAGGGGAAAATTAATATTTTCAAATAGTAAGTTCCATGTTTTAAATGGATTTATTTATATATTCTTTTTAATTTACAATTTCTCTTTTTATGTTATCATGGATTGTGAAAATAGTTCTTATGATGAACATTTCGTACTGATTAAAATGGAATAAGGGTTGAATGGATATAAAGTTTTATTTGTTTAATGTATTATGGTTATTAAATATTATATTCGTTCAACGGGTTAAGTAATGTTAATCGTAAATATATTAAATGGTTAAATTAATATGCTAACAAGGGTTTGTGAATGTTTTAGTTATGATGTCATAATTGATTTTAATTATCATTAATTATGGTCTAAGGATATTTTTTTGGGGTGGTATGAATTAATTCTGTTGGCCCCATCAACGAATTGTAGAATTTGGATCATAGAAAGAGGCACTATGTTCATAACATATTGATTGTGGATACTTATTGTGGATGTGAATGACTAATTCTAAAGGCGACCTGATGAATTTTTGAATTATGATTTTGAACGATGATATATATTCTTAAATCATCAACTGAGTCTCCTTGTTTGGGTTGGGCCAAATTGATCCTCTATGTCTCGGATGTGTTTCTTAGTTTGGGATTTCAGAACGAGGCTCTATGATATCAAACAGAGAGGGACAAATTTATTACAAGACATAGGATCTTATATATGTTATTGAATTATTTGGTTAGTGAGTTCCACCATGTGATTAAATTTTTTACTCATCATACAATAGATTAGGGTCCTATGGAGATGAGATCCAGTAAGGTGATTGCATTACCATAAAGAATTGATTTGAAATATTGTGAAAAAATTAATTTTTAAAATGTGAAACATTCCTACCATGTTTTCTGTTTTTTTATTCCACTTCCATTACTTTAATAGATTGTTTTATAGAAAATTTATTTCATTATACACCGTTGGTGGTTTTCCACTGATTTGTATTGACAACCTTCCTGAGCCACCTTGACACTTGGGTGCCCAATAAGATGAAACCTTTAATCCTATATAGGTTCAGAACAGGGACCTGGTAGATTGTTGGTAATGTGATGTTGTGTTAGAGCATTAGATGTTAACACTTGGTTGGGAAATGATAAAATGTTCAGTTTCATTTATGGTTTTGGTATTTTGGAACTTGTTTTATGACTTCCTGACTTGTATTGTATTCATCATATTATTGTCACATGTGTTACTTTCTTAAATTTTTTATACTTTCATAAATTATCTAATTTTTATTCTATCTTTTCCTTTTGGGTAATGATATTACATATAATGTTTTTCACTCAGATAAGCATAAATAGTCTCTGGGTTGTACGTTCATTGACCCTCACTACTATTCGGAATCATACGCTATGTAATGAGGTGCACCTATGGGTATGTGGTGACCGAACCTTGAGAATATAATTTTTTCTACCATGTTTGGGATGTAATAATGTGCTATAATATCTGGTATAATGACTTAATATTTCTGGAATGGTAGACATGATACTATTATATTTTCAAGGCACACTGATGAGATCATTCATAGTTTCTTCATGCCCCACACACAAGGGAAACATCTTGTTTCCAGTGGTGGGAATTGATGTTTCGTTTTGTGGTTTTGCGTTTGGTACATTCATATACCTAAAGGGTTGAACCTATATGTGATTTTATTGATCATAATGATTTATTAATTTTCTATGTATTTCAAGAGATTGAGTATGAGTTCATGCATTATGCAAAGATCATATGATTGATAATAAATCTATATGATTACTATAATTCATATCTCTTTTGGACTCACACATTTTTTTTGTACCATTACTTTTTTGTCTAATCATGATGGTCTTTAATAAAATTTTCTTGATGATGTTTTTTTTGAAATATAAATTCGAATAAATCATGGATTTATAAAATTTTAGAAATGAAAATGTTTTCGAAAGCATAAATCCATGGGGATTAAATATTTAATATATCGAAAAGTTTATTATCATGAATTAAATTAGTAAATTTGATCATTTAATAAATTGAAATTACCAATATTTTAGGGATACTACTGGAAAGGATCCCAATTTAAGGTTTTTTACCATGAGTATGGTTGGTTTCGGTAGTGGGAGTTCATTATTTGTAAGACCATGGATAACAAGAGGAACTAACATGATTGGATGGGATGTTCTAAATAATGGGATGTTGATTATTATAACATTGGTTTTTACCTTCATGTTGTGAAATTATATATGGTAATGGGGATGTGGAAACTATTTTTGGTTGAGACCATGTGAAATATGTTTCATACCATATTTTTTGTGTTGGACTTGTACTACCTATGTGTGTTTACTAGTATCCTTGGTGTTCATCCTATAATAAATGATTGATTGGGTACGTTATATGTTGTGTGATTCATAATTGTGGTCAGGAGTTTTTCCAGTGAGCAACGAGTTATTAGCGGTATGATTACTCTATCTTAGAGAGAGATCTTGTGCCCCATTCTTAACATGACTTTGATGTAGAGATTTAGTATCATTTCAATTTTTAGGTCACCCATGGCAGGGGATGGCTGGGTTTTTCATGTTTTTTCGGTGTGTATGGTGTATGTAGATATTTTAATCCATGGAGGTGGACCACATAGTGTGATTTATAGGGGAAGTTTTTAAAATAATACTATATTAGAAGGTCAATGGTTATTGATATATATATTCATTTTTTTATTATGCATTGATTTTTTTAATAAATGGAGTATTATATAAAGGGTGGACATACCAATGTTTCATGTCCCCTATAATGTGAATCATGAGAGGTTACATCATTGGTGAAATATATTGATGGTATGATACATCATGTTTTGGTAAAATAACATGGCTACTATTTTTTCGTTCTACGTTATACACATGGCTTCTCTTGATTAATTGTGAGGATAGTTTCGATTGGATTGATCGTTAGGGTTCTTGTTTTGGTATCGTTGGTAATAATTAATAATGATTCAGGTTTATTTGATCAAACAAGACAAGTGTGACCAAATCAAGGATAGATACATTGATTAGAATGTTACAATTTGGGAGCGGGTGGAAACCTGTTCAGGATTGTTGTGATAAAGGATAGGTTGTTGTATGAGTTTCTTAAGAATGATTGAATCCCATTTATATTATGTAAAATGATGCATGGGTGGTTGTATAAGAGGGTGTTTAGACCAATTGATTTATGAATCAAAGAGTATTCAATTTGAATCATTGAACAGTGTCAAGAAGGTGTGTGGCCATGACGGTTCTAACGAGATATAGATGTAGGCATGTTCTGGGAAGGAATGATTCCATTGGGGATGGGTGCATAAGTGGCTCTAGACAAGGACCCATAATATTTTTTCATCATAGTAGAAATATTATTCTATGTGAGACACAATTACTTTTTTCATACATTATGGCCTTGTTTAATTACTTTTTAAATAATGATCATCACATTATACTAATTTCAGGTGGGTGACAGTAATGGTTATAAATGGAATATTGGGTCACAAACTCTTTAGAGAGGGTCCTGAAGTGGTTTTGATTTTTGGTAGGAAATACCAAAAGAGTGGTGGTTATTGATTGTTGATTAGATGTTGTGGGTAAGGAATCTAGAGTTGTTTGAAAGTCATGTTGTCCCCATGGTTGGACATGACATTACTAATGGATATTTTGTAGTTTTGTTCATTGATGACTTTGTATGGTATTTTTCCCTTCTGACAATCATGCATAATATCCTTACAATAACCAAGATTTTCTAAGAGTGCCCAGTTTTTACAAATATCTACCTAAATGTGTATTATATTAAAATATATCTTATCATAGGACATGTTAATGCTTTGTTTGGTTTGTGGGTATGTCTTGGGGGAGTACAATATTGGCTGGTAATAAGATAGGTACTCAAGATGGAACAAGTGTAGATTTTTTTTTATTTTGTTCAATGAATTATAAAATGGTTAAAGGATTATTTTTGTTTGTTTTCATGGAAATGATAATTTTCCATGTCCATGTTATGGATTTTATCTAGTGAAAAATGTGCGATCCATTATAGTTGTAATTTATTTTGGAAGGTGGTAATAATGGAAAACTATATGTGGGGTTAGACATTTTACCATTTATGTGGGAACAATGCTATGTAGTGTATGTGGTAACCTATGGATACCAATACTAAATTGGTTGGATCATGTTTCAATTCCTCTTGAATGACTCAATGGGCCTTGGATGTGGTGGATAAACTGTCCATGTAGTAGATTGAGGATGAATGTAGATTTAATATATATCTAAAATTATTATGTTAGATTCACATATGGTAATGATTTTCTATGATGTAAATTGTGGGAAATGGAGTTTGGGTGTTCTAAACTCATCATAAGTCATTTATGGACTCATATAGGTGTCTTTGGGTGATAATAGTGTGAATTTTAGTGTGACAGAATCATGGTAATGTGATGAAATCATGTTCTAATGGTGAATATAGGGGTCTATGATGAGATAACTGGGGATGTGTCGACTCAATTTGTGAAACACCAAAAGGGTGGTGATCCATAAACCACTTTTGGTGGGTGTTTTAATGGTAAGTGTGATTCAAAAATTGATAGGGTTTTAGGGGTTAATTAGTCATCTTTAGTCATTGTGTGGATAAAATAGGATTTTTATCATGTAATGAGATAGGTATAATGGTGTTTCATTGGATGTCAGGGGATGACACTGATAGGTGCATCAGAGGATGGAGATATTTCTTAAGAGAGAAGGCTCCATGGGAATGTGAAAGGTGGAGAATATCCACAATAAAAGATGGGTGTTTTGGGATAAGGTATTGAACACTGGGTGACATGATATAGTAATAAGAACAGAAGTTGTATGTTAAGGTCAAAAATGATATGACATTTTAATTTTATGTGCATTTTGAGGATGATTGGGAACATGAGAGAGGTACAGTTTTTCATATCTTACAGATGGATGGTGAATGAATTTTCGTTCTAGGAAATATCATTTGAAATTATGGATGTCATTTTTGGGTGGTTATCTCATGTATATTTGAGTGTGGTGAGTTGGGAATTTATTTACATATTTTATGAATGGTGACATGAGGTTTGGTTGGATGTTTTCCGTGGATGAGTTCCATCGACAAAGGCAAGATGATGTGAGTTGTAGTACAAGTTGGTTGGGTTTGGATGATTTTCATCTAGGTGTTTTGAATTTGGAAATGAGAATTATATTGTTTTTATATTGGTTGAATACATTGGGATAATGGTTATGATTGGGGTGTTCATTTGATAAGAATATATGAAATGAGGTTATATGAATTGAGTTGTGGACTAAAGTAAGTCATCAATTAATCTTGAAAAATATTTTTTATCATGAGAGTTACATTGAGCATGGTTTACATTTAGAATGTTGGGAACTGGGTTAGGCGGTCCCAAGGAATTTGGGCCATGATTTTTGTATCTAATCATATATAAGGTGTTATAATTTTATCTACAAAGGCGATGTATTACTTTCTTATTTCCCATTATTACAAATTATTATTTTTTTAACTGAACATTTATCTTTTATTGATTGGGGAAGTTCATAGTTTTTTTTGTAGATGTATCCTTTATGAGTACCAGGTTTATGACTATGGATCATGATTGGGTAATTTCCATAGTATAAGAATGTTTCACTAGTTTGAGGGTTGTCATTACATAGTGATGTTCGAAAGGAAACTTATGAGATTGATATTGATAGGTGGTCATAATGAAGTGACCTTTTATATTTTAGGCTAGGTCATTCTGGGGAAGTGATTATCCGTGAAGATGCACTATAATGTGTTGATGTTTTATGATCAATAAAATTCACCGAGGTACGTCCATTTTTTCTTTTAAATAAAAAACCATAAATTATTTAATGGAATATATCTGCTGAGGTGGACATGTCATGGAATTATTATGGGAGATCATGGCATGGAAAAGATGAAATTTTAATCCAATATATCCAAGGATCATGGTTGTAACATGGTTAATAAAACAATTCCCCGTAACTGATCATTCTATTGAAGGTTGTGCATGTTTGTGAGACCCATGGATGTTGTCATATGATGTCGTGCAAAAAACACACCCTTTAATAGAGGTTGGAGCAGGGGCTCTGAATTGTTTTTCAAACTGTTTTGCTGGTGATCCAAACCCTACTACCTAGACCCATCGTAGATAATGGTAGAGGAATGACTGTTTCAGGCATTGGAAAACCATTAAAACAAACTATTTCCAATTAAACAGTTGAAATATTCAATTTTTACCACAAGGGTTTATATTATTATTCAATGAATTTAGCCCTTATTCCAGCTTTGATGGGATTAGTGATGAATAGAATCCTATTAAACACTATTGGGTTGTTTATAAATCTATTATTAGAATCTTTTTATTCCATTTATTGACAATCAATGATATATGTAGTTTTTAGAATATATTTCAATCAGTTACCTATAAGAGTATTGGTGTATGGTTTCATATCCATCCTAATATCTATACAATTTTTTGAACAATGTGTACTTCATTCTATTGGTTGAGGCAGATTTATTTTGAATTAAGTGCTGATTTTGGATGATTGGTTTTCTATGTTAATTAGGATGGAGGTCTTAAAGGTTTTTTTTCAAAGACTCATTGTTTTATAGGTGTATGTGGGTTTTCAATACACATCATGCTTAATGTTTTTGGTCCTCATATAAGGAATGTAATTTGTTACATATTTTGAAGTGTGAAACCCTTTAAAGACCCCATTGGTTATGTTTATAATTTGATATGGGACTTTTGGATACCTGTGGGGTATAAAAAAACCCTCGGATATAGTTAGTCAAATACTTAAACATTTATATTTTAAAATTATACAAAATCATAATTTGTAATGATTAATTTTTCTGGTGCTTATTTTAAAAGTTAAATATTTAAAATGGTTGTATGTGGGTTTTTTGAGGTCCCGAAAAGTCTTTTTAAATGTTTTGAATAATATGTTTTGGATTTTGATCATGTATAGTGTTTAAATGGGAGATATGATATTTTCAATGTGGGGAATATCTTAAAATGTGTATTTGGCTTCATAGTGATTATGTGACTAGTTTCCTTTATAGACATCAAATGGTGACATTAAAATGAACATGTTTCACCTCTTTTTAATATATCATTTTTTATTATTTCCAATTGTTGGAAATAAAAATTATATATGTGGGGGGCATTGTATACTTTTCAAAAATGACAAAATGTTTCTGAATTGGGTGTCTTCAAGATGATTTGTTTATGTTTTTTTTAGATATTTGTGTTATCGTGGGAAATTAAATGTTTTTTATTTTAATATTATTCTAGTGGTTAAAATTGAATAGTGGTGTTGGTTGTCTAATGGTATATGTGTTTAAAGAGTTGTTGACTGAAAATGGTAGATGTGTTGAAATTCATTATGGAATATAAATGGTAAATATGATTACTGGTTAATGATGCATGTTCACAAGGCTTAGTGATTTTTTGAGTATGGATGATGGACTGAGGATCTATTCTCCCATTATATGCAATAATGATCCTTTTTTTGGATGGGTATGATTTATTTTCTAGGAAACAGTAAGGAATTGTTTAGTTATGATCTAAAAAGAAGTTCTAAGCTCATTAGATAGTGATCAAGGGGCCGAAATTAGGTTTTGAATGACATATTATAAAGGTATCAATGAGTAATTAATGAGGTTATATGTCAGACTGATGATATATTTTTCTAACTCATAGTCTGAGAATCTTCATTTGTGTTCAGCTAGACCAATTCTAATGGCACATTAATGTGTTCATGGTTTGAGATATTGGAATGAGAATATATTATCTGAAAGGATAATGAATGTCTTAATTTTTGGATTGAGTATTTGAGGTATGTTCATGAATGGTATGGTTAGTGATCCCCCAATGTGATTAAACAGGTCTACAACTTATGCCACAACATTCTCTCCCAGTGTGACTGGTGCTAGTTAGTTGGTTGGTTTAACATAGAGAATATTACTGAAAATGATGAATTAATTTTTTTTCAAATGAGATCCATTAATCCACTATATACTATTTATTAAATTATCTTTTTTTACATATATACACTATTATACATTTTGGTTAATTCCTCAGACATCATTGGAGGAGGCCTACTATGTTTTAATCACACCCTACTCTTGCTGCCCTGGATGATTGGTACATGAAAGATGATTCTTAGTTTATTTAATAAGATCAGGATATGGACCTGGTAGTTTTTTTGATTATATGTAAGGTTGGATCATGGTATTCCTTTACTAGTATGGGACTCCAGACATTGTTTAAGATCATTGATAGTTTTGTTAATATTGGAATTATTTTATGACTTCTTGAATTGTAGTCTATTCATCCTATTTCTGTGGAATCATTTTCTTGGTTACATATAGTTTATTTCAATAAATTTTCCATTTATTATATTTTTTTTCCTTTTACCACTTTACATTACTTTTTGGGGGTTATACTCTGATGAGGTGGTATAGTATCCTAATATTACCATTATTTATCTACACTTCTAGTTAAAAAACTAAATGGAAAAATCCTTATTTTTTATGAAATATATTCATTAATATTTATATAAATTATTTTATAGGTTGAGTTATATGAAATATATATTTTTTATATAATAATAAGGGACACCAATTCCAACATTCATTTCACATAACATCGAGTTTATTTGATAACTTTTGGTTCAGGAAAGGTTGAATCATGTCGAATAAAAATATTTTTTGATGTTAATATTTAATTTTGAAGTTATCATATGTATGTTATATTCATTGATTTGTATAATTAAAAATATATTATACAATTATATAAAAAATTATATTCATCAAATATATTTGATATGTGTAAGATAAGAATAAATTCATTTTTATGATTAAAACCATTAATTTTCCAAAACTATAGTGTTACCAACATTTTATGGAATAATAATTATAAAAAATATCATTAAAATATAATATTTTTTATTTGAAAAAATGAAATTCTTTTTCAAAGGAATAAAAAATATTTTGGGTGAATTTTTTGTATTTTTCTAAAGAGGCTCAATTTTTATGAATAACGAATACCGACACATTTTAATTGAAAACTACGCTTTCATCTAATTTACTTGTATAGTTATATTATCTTATATTTATAAATAAAATCGTATCACCTAAATATAATTAAATATATATAGCTAAATGGATTTAATTTTACATTGAAATTGGAAATAATAACATTTCAATCATTTAATCATTTCTTTTTAAAGCCCCGTTGACTCATAGAATCTATAAGATAAATATTAAATTAACTTTAGCCGCTTATATGAATTTAATAAGGTAATGTGGATATAATTATTAGGAATCAATATAAAATTTTTGGACTAATATTTTCTTCAAAATTTGTCATAAAAAATTAGTATTTAAAACAGTTAAAATTAATTATAATAATTATGGTAAAAACAATATTCCATAATGACTAAACATATAAAATAATGTATATATATGGCCTAACACTATAAAAAAACTATATAATGTAAATATTTAGATCTCCAACAATATAGGATCAATTTTTTTGTGTTATTGTGATTATATTCAATAAATGTGACCAAATGTATAAGTAATATAATGAAAAAAATAACCTTACTTGCTATTAAAAATTATAAGGCTGTAGAGTTGAAAAAACACAATATTGGTTTTGTTATAAACATTATTTTGCATTATAAATTATTTAATGAAATAATAATAATTTATATTTAATTTTATATATGATATAATTATATTAAATTATTAAAAAACTCTAACACATGGTATATTTAATTAATATTAAATTAAAATAAATCTTATGTTATCAAATGATGAAAAATTAATAAAAACACTGTCTTTTAAAAATTATTTAATAATTGTGATAATTTCAAAATAAGCTCAATTCAAGGGCCAATTTATATATTATTATAAACAATTTACCAATAAATAGTACAAGCATTGTTATCACAATTAAGGTTAAAGATTTGTATTTACGTCTCAGATTTCAATCTAATAAAAAATATTTCCTACACATATTAGATTGCACTTTTATATATTGAATATCATATTTTAGATTTATTGGTTTTAATTTTTATACTATATATCATTTTAGGTTAATATTAATGGATTCATTTTATAGGTTATAAATGTAGCCACATAAATGAAAAATCAAAAAGAAAAAATAAGAAAACATAAAGACTATGGAAAAATGACAATAATTCTTCATTATTTATTTTTTATGACTATAGATCGACCATACATACCCATTTGTTTGAACCACCTTATTTATATTAGGTGTGTATCTATTATTTTAGTTTAAATATATTTTTAGAGCCTATTGTGAAAGGAATTAATAGTTATTGAGGTAATGTGGGTGACTGGGGATTATTCGGAGCCTGGAAAGGAAATTTTTGTTGAATAAAAGTATGACACAATGGTAGATAAAATCAATTAGGGAATTATTCATTATTTCTATAATCCATGAGAGGCTAAAAAATTTAGTCCAACAGGATACATAGTTTAAAGAAACAACGCGAATGAAGCCCCAACCGATGCAGAAGCACCTGCATTTTTAAAATGGTTTTTTTATAGTTTTCACATGGTTAGTCAAATATTTTATAGAGACCATGACAGTTCCCCCATATTAAAAAAGATGATTCATAATTTTCATATGGTTTGAGAAACCATGCGGGCTGGTATTTATAAAAAATGATTGGTTTTCCATAATTAAAACTATATCATAATATTTTCCGTCATTTTTCAGCTGTACAGTCGGTAACCAATTAGAAATCCTTATAAATCCATAATAGGGGATTTGACCTCATTATTCTATCCATACTTAGAATCAACCACCAATTTTATATTTAGATTCTCACCAATGAGTAAAAACTTTATATTATGTTGTTATTAGTTTAAATTCAAATCAATGGAGTAAATTAGGTGTAATATAATATACCATATTTCAAATATTTTCATATTTTCCCTACTTTTCTCCAGATCCTGGTAAAATATGATGTTGATATCAGATGATAACTATTATATGGAAAATTTTTGGGTGGTATTATGTTATTACCTCACAACTGAGTTGTTAATATATATATATATATATATATATATGATGTTGGGCCTTGTGCATAATTTTTCAAGAATCACCCTTCAAATATATTTAACTGTTGATTAAAATTAATAAATGTATGAAATATGTAACTACTGAGACCAATTCAAAAGTGTTTAATAGTTATTAACCATGAGATGGACCACCCATTGGGTACGTTGTTTCTTTAATTGGATCACCATGGGTCTCATATGAATTGATCGCCTTTAAAGTGCATTGTTAACCCTTTATAGGGGATTTTAAATTATTATTTAAACTGTAAATTTCTATTTGTTATTTTAATCTCTTAAATGAATTGAATCAGTGAGTATTTTATAGAATCTGGACATGTATTTAGTTGATAAACATTATTTTCTAATTATAATGAATGTCTCATGAGATATGAATAAATTCTAAGACCTATATTCATAGACCATTTTTATCATCCTATTAAGGATAAGTTAGATTGAAATGAGCACATTGATTATTCTTAAAATAAATAAAATAAAATGACATAATTTTTGATACACTCCCCAGGTGACACAAGGGTTCATAGATGAACCCCATGGAAATAATCATTTGTCTACTTCCTTATATATACCTGAATGACACATGGACTCCCAATTAGATTTCAAAGGACGGAATCAGAGTGATGATACTATATATTGTTGAGTGATACTTGGTGAAGTTATATTGAATTAGAATGATATTTATAGATGGGGTTTTAATATATATGTCATGGGTAACACATGGGATCCCTATGTTGACATCTAAGGAAGGAAATATTGATTGATGATATTATACCACACATATAGTGATACAATGATTTCAATGAGGAATTAATATGATAGAAATGTATGATTATTGGATATTGATATTCTTGAGTGATGAAGAAAATGAAATTATGGAATTAAAATGAAAATATTGTGTTTATAAATATATGAATAATGAAATGATTTATATGATTCATCTCACAATACATTGAAAAATATTGGATTCCATAAAATTATTATTCCAAAGTGATGGTCTGGATAGGAAAATCTTGATAAAATATCATTATGGGTGTCACTAGGATACACTCCAGGTCTCAAGTCATTTTTTATAATGAGGAAATATTGACTATTTATTCAACAGATAACATAATCATCCTATATTGTTTTTATTCTATTTACTAAGAGTATTATGTTCTGGAACTTTTAATAGTATGAATAAAGTTGGCCCCATTTTTATGTTCATCTAGAGTATGGTAGCTTATGGATTGGATGTGCTGAACCATTCAGATTATACATTTATCAATCAATTGAGAAATAAATTTGAGTAAAAATGAAATTTAATTTTATATAGGGGATATATTGACCTAGACCTGACTTTTTTATTTTGATGTTGGTAGTATATCCTGATTTCTTATTAATAATAATTTTCCTAGTCTATAATCAGGGAGTAAGTAGAGGGTTGAGGTTCTTATTAAGAATTATTGTACATATAGTATTGTATTATTGCTACATTTATGTTGTTCTGAGTACTATTTTATGGGTTCTCATGGAATTTTTAGAGTGATTCCACCTTGATGTCCTCTAATTAGGCACTATAAGGGTGTCAATGATCATAATCTAGAGGTAGAGGGACATCAGATACCAGTAGATAAGTTTAGTTCTAGCTGACTGTAAGGATCCAGCCTTAAACCATACTAAATATTGAATTAAATGAATAAATCACATTTAGGATCTTTTCAGTTTTAGAGTTTTAAAGTGTTAGACCATAACTATTATAATTGAAAAATATTACATCTCAAAAATTCAATGTATACACTGCTACTTAGTTTCAATTTTTTCATAAAAAAAAACTCTTGAAAAAAAAGAGTCACGTGTAATTCCATGTTTAAGAGATCATGACTTTTCCTTGATCCCATACTTGGCCCTATTCCACATTATTTCATGTGAATAACTTTTCAAACACTTGGGAAAAGCATAAAAATCTCATTAAGGGATACACAAATAAGGACCAAATTTAGTTTTTTTTAAAAACATGTAAAACATAAATACTTAATCATAAGTATTACTTTTAACCTTTATTAAATAGTAAATACTCTTCACTGAATAAACCATTATTTTTTTACCCTTTTGAAACAAAAATATTACCATGAAACCCAAATCAAGAACACATAACACATAAATTTAACTTGGGACAAAAGCATACTTAAATGGAATAACCATACGGTCAACTTCCACACATATCACTAAATGGAACCACCATATGGCAGACTTCCATACCCAATGCATTGGAGGTTATAACATAACCACCCGTCCCGGTATTGACGACACCACCCATAATTTGGTTTAACACATAACCACCCGTCAAATGTCCAAGTACCAATATAAAATCATATCACATACAGAAAATATATAGGAAAGGAAACATTTAAAAATTTAAATCAAAATATATCACATAAATATATTGACATAACAAATCTATTTTAAAAACCATTATCAATACCAAAATACATAAAAGATTATATGGTATTTTTTTCATTTAAAAACGTTACGGCTTGTTGAGGAAGCCAATGATCAAATAATACTTATGGTGTTGGAAAGGTCATTGTCACCACTTATGTTAAAAGAAACATTCCATTTTGACTTTTAGTAAAATGCTTCATAGAAAATGATTCCCTTTTAAAAGTCAAGGGTGTTTATATAGCATATGAAAGAAAGACATTTATTAAAATAAAATATCCCTCAATGAAATGAGATTGATACGAAGTCCCTTACCTCGTGTCTGACATGACTTGATCATTCTTTAATATCCAGAATAATAAAATAATGTTAATTTCTACATGGTTAAGAGACATTTTCTGGTTTATTATTTCTTTTATATCACTTATTACCATGTTATAATCATTATGTAATCATTTAAGTTAATAACGTTCATTTTTCCGATATTTGGTACTTGAGTCAAAAATGAACACCTTATATTTACATGTTGTCCATGTGTTCAATAGTCCATTATATCCAGAATGATATTCATGATTTAGATATCATATATATCATATATATCCAGTATATACATGTATTTATAATATTAAATAACATTTAGTGGTAAGAAAGGAATTGCACAGTTCATAGAGATGGTAAGACGTACGTATGCATGAACACTAATTTCATTTATATTTATTATCATAATGGAAATAAAACATAATGATACATAGGTATATTATAATTTCAGAATAATATCAAATATAATATCATTAAATCCATCTTTTATACATCCCACATAAGGCATTAACGAATCACATCACTTTGAGGGGGCGGTAGTCCGCACTTCCTCAAATTAGATTATCTTATTTACCCACTATGGAAACCATAAATTCGTGATATAATTGGGAGTTATATAAGAATAAAGAAATAATAAACATAGTATATACCATATAAAAATACAGTGCCATCATAATGGCCACTATGAGAGGTGTTAGGAGAAAATTGAACAATCATCGTTTCGTGAGGCGTTAGTTTACCATCCACAGAAACATCATGTTCTTCATCAATTAGATGGAGGATTGTGTTAGTGTAGATATAATATCTCTCATAAAAACATATAATATATTTTGGATACTATTTTCATTACAAAATAACAGAATAAAATGATTTTAGGGGTTGGAGAATTAAAATAAAAGAAAATAATTTAATAGAAACTATTACCTTTAAATTTGGGACACTTTCTTTGGTTCAAACCAAACAGACACCTTGATGTGCGTTCTTCATAAGGTAGGGCTTCTAGGAGGAGGATAGGGATGTTGGTAGCTTAATTGGGTAGAGTTTGGACGATCCAAATGGATTTAGAGGTGTGACGAATTGGATAGAAGGTGTCTCCTTTTATAAGGGGGAAAAGGGGCTCTTTAAAGAAGTGTGAAAATATTATTTTTTAATATAATGTTATTCAGTTTCAAAAGGTCCAAAAATAATTAAAGATGAAGATAAGATGACTCATGGTCAAAATAAATTCATCAAATAATAATTGTACAGTTTTTGGATATTGTTTTAATCATTATAATAATATTATTTAAATGATTTATTGATGAGGTAAATAATGCATCATTATTGGGTCAGAACTAATTTAATTTATTTGTTGTCTAAAAATTATAAAACAAATACCAAGATGTAGGAAATCTATTTATAATTATAATTAATATTTATAGTTGAAATGATAATTTATATAGCCCCTTTTAAAAATTAATTTACTAAAAGATTTTTGCTTTGGTCATTTTTGCCTTTACATTAATTTAATTAATCTAAATTGTTATTTTCACTCCCATGTGGCTCAATGGGGTCCCAAAATCGACCCAATGATTCCCATGGTAGTTAATGACTCAACTAATAAGGTTTGGACAAGTGTTAAGGTAATTTTGAATTATTATAATATTTTTTTAACATTAATTACCCTATTTATCTTTAACCGCAGTAAATAAAAGTCATAAGATACTATTCACCAAATATTAATTTCATCTTAATGAACCAAATTTTACTTCTTGATAACAACCATTTAAGTCTGATTTTTGAAATTCAATTTTTAGAAGTGGTAAAATTGCACTTAAATGAAAAAGTCTGTTTTTATAACTACCACTTAGTGATTTCACTATTCATCAAAAATTAATGTTTTCCAGAAAAATACCAAAAATTCAGACTAAGCTATGTTTAATAATCCGAATTCAAAAATGATGTAAATTTTTCCAAATTAAAAAAATCATTATTTAATTTTAAAATTAATTCTCGTTGATAAAACAAATAGCGTGTTTTTAAGAATCAATAACTATCAAAAGATCGACACTTGTTTATGTCAAATTTCAATGTGAAATTAATTCCAATGACCAACATTGGATTAAATGGTAAAAATATATATTAATTTAACATTAATAATAATTAAAAAGATAATCTAACCATACAAATAAATTATATTAAAAGGCACTTTTTAATTATATTACAATATTTTTCACTATTCATTAAAAATTGAACTTTTTCGGAAAAAATCCAAAAATATACAAAAAGTAAATTTTGATGTCCCCATTATAGAAAAGGATTTTATTTGGTCATATAGAATGTATTAAAGTTACCAAAACTATATTTAAAAAGGGTTATCCATTAAAAGGTGATAAATTAGCCTTTTAATGTAAATCATGCTTAAAATTATATTAAGTCACATTTTCAGCCTCTAAATTTTATTGGATAAATGTAAATAAATTTATCAATAATTTATAATCATATTGTAGTTAGTTTCATTCATTCCCTCTGATACAACAGCTAGGAGTTAACAACCATTTAAAATAAAAATATTATATTATTAGTGTTTAATGTAAGATTCCAAAGAAATCTGTTTTTGGCGTTTCAGGTACACTATCAAACATAGATACCCCTTTAAGGTAAAATTAATATTTAATTCAAAATATTAATAAATATGAAAAATGTCTTATTCTTTATTTACTTGGGATGTTACAGCCTTCCCCCCTTTTGGGACTTGTACCCTCGCAATTTTTATTCACTTATAAAAATAAGTGGGGGTATATATCCCTCATAGCATTTTCAGATTCACACATTGCCTTTTCAACCATATGGGTTTTCCACAAAATCATTACCTGGTAAATTACCTTATTCTGAATCACTTTCTCTCTTTTGTCAAGAATCTGGGCTGGTTGTTCTTCACAAGAGAGATTCTCCTCCAACTGAACTATCTCTGGCCTCAAAACATGAGATGGATCTGGTATATACTTTCTCAACATCGAAACATGAAAAACATTGTTTTCCTTGGATAAACATGGTGGTAAATCCACTCTGTATGCAAATGATCCAACTTTACCTAGAATTTCATAAGGTCAAATGAACCTCGGATTCAAAATTCTATTCTTACCAAAACACATCACACATTTCTATAGAGAAACATTGAAAAAGACATGATCACCAACCTCAAAAGAATGATCCTTCCTCTAGTTATATGCATAACTTTTCTACCTTCTATGAGATGTTCTCATTTTCTTCTATATAAACTAAAATTTCTCTTCCATTTCTTCTACCAATTCTGGTCCATTCAGCTTCCTTTCCCCTACTTCATCCCTAAAAGCTGATGTTCGAAAATTTTTTCCATATAATGCCTCAAATGGAGCCATTTGTATACTAGAATGAAAACTGTTATTATAATAAAATTCAACCAAAGAAATATGTTGGTCCCAAAAACGATGGTAATCCATCGAGAAAGCATGTAACATATGCTCCAAGGTCTGAATTGTTTGTTTTGGCTCCCATCTGATTGAGGATGAAAAGGTATACTAAAATTTAATTCAGTACCCAATGACATCTGAAGGCCTTTCCAAAAGTTAGAAGTAAACGATGTATCATGATCAGATACAATGGATAGGGGAACTCCATTCAACCTGAATATATCTTTAACAAAAAACTAAGAAATTTGATCTAGAAACATTGTATCTCTAATAGGAATGAAATGAGCAGATTTAGTCAATCGGTCAAATATAACCCAGATTGCATTATTAGCTCAAGATGTCTTTGGTAATCCCACACTAAAGCCCATGGATATATTTTCCCATTTCCACTCTAGCACTGGTAGAGGCTGAAGCATCCCTTTCGGTAACTGACGCTCTTCTTTAACCTGCTTACAAGTCAAACACATCATAGTAAAATCAGAAATATCTCTTTTCATTTCATCCCACCAGTAATACTCCTGAAGATCTCTATACATCTTAGTACGGCTAGGATGAACTGAAAACAGAGAACTATGAACTTCACATAACAACTCATTCATCAAATGTGAATTGAAAGGCACACATAATCTCTTTCCAAATCTCAAAACACAACCATTATCAATGTTGAAATCAGTCAACTTACCTTATGATCCAGTAGAAACTTTTTTTTCAACTCACAATCTTCCTTCTGTTCTTGCTTAATTCTGTATGATAGAGATGTTTTCACTGACACCTGAAACAAAACAGAAGATTTTCATACAACACAAAATTCTATGACAAAGTTTATTAAATCAAAAACAAAATATCTTGTTCCAAACGTTACATGGTTATTGATGTATTACTTTTTCGACTCAAAGCATCAGCTACTTTATTTTCTTTCCCCGGATGACAAAAGATCGTGCAATCATAATCCTTGATTAATTACAACAATCTCCTATGTCTCATGTTCAATTATTTTTGATTGAATATATACTTCAACCTTTTGTGATCAGTATATATTTAACTCTTCACTCGATACAATTGTTGCCACCAATGTTTTTAAGCAAAAACAACAGAAGCTAATTCCAAATCAGGTGTAGGGTAATTTAACTCATGAGGTTTTAACTGACGTGAATCATTAGCAATTACCTGATCATTCTGCATAAGGACACATCCAAGTCCATTCAATGAAGCATTACTGTAGATAAAAAAACTCACCATTTCTGGAAGGCAGTTCCAAAAATGGAGCATTCACCAATTTTCATTTCAATTCCTGAAAAAACTCATCACATTGTTTTTTCCAAATAAACATAAATCCTTTTCGAGTTAACATAGTCATTGGACTAGATAACCGTGCAAAATTTTCAACCATACTCTGGTAATAACCTACCAAACCAAGAAAACTAAGAATATCAGTTATATTTGTGGGTCTTTTCCATTCTTCAACAACTTTCGTTTTACCAGGATCAATAATTATTCCATTTTATTGAAACAATGTGACCAAGGAAGGAAATTTTTTGTAACCAAAACTCACACATGCTGAATTTTCCATAAAGTTCCTTTTCTTTTATGGTTTTCAAGAAGGCCCTTAATTGAATTTCTTGTTGTTCCTTATAGTTGGAATAAACCAAAATATCATCAATGAACAGAACTACAAACTTATCCATGAACTCACGGAAAATTATATTCATAAGATCCATGAATAAAGTAGGTCCACAGGTTAACCCAAAAGGCATAACTACAAATTCATAATGGACATATCTAGTATGAAACACAGTATTTGGATTGTCTTCTTCCTTTACACTCAACTAATGGTACCCCGACCTGAAGTCAATCTTCGAAAAATTCTGAGCTCCCAGGAGCTGATCAAAAAAATCATTGATATGAGGAAAGGATACGTTTTCTTAACAGTGATGTTTTTCAATGCTCTATAATCAATTCATAGTCTCATTGAACAATCTTTTTTTTAATAAAAAAGACAGGAGCACTGCATGGTGATGTTCTAGGTCGAATGAAACCTTTATCTAATAACTCTTGAAATTGCTTCGTTAACTCTAAAAGTTCAATTTCATCCATTTGATAAGGGGGTTTTGACATTGGATTAGCATCAGGAACTATGTCAATGGTAAATTCAACTTCTCGATCATGTATAATACAAGAAAACACATCAGTAAAAACATCAAGGTACTCATTTACCACTGAAACGTCATTAATATGAACAGTTCCTTTATTTTCAACAATATGTGCAAGGTAACATTCATTTCCATCTTTTACTAGTTTCTCAGCTTCCTGGTATGTTATCAAAATAAAAGTTTCCTTCTTTAACACAAAATGTTAATATTTCTGAATAGAAACCTATTTAGCTCTGCAATCAATATTAGCATGATAAACAGAAATCCAGCCATGCCAAATATAACATCAAACTCCACTAGAGGCAAAATAATAATGTTTTCAGGTAGATTCTTTCTGCACACAAGGAGAAAATGTTTTTTGTTTTATTTTTCTCTCAACATTTCCTCCATGCGTTTTTACCATATGTTCAGTATTCATATCATGATATGGAATTTTCAATTTACTAGAAATCTTCTCAGAAATGAAAGAGTGTGTAGACCATGAATCAAACAACACATTGGCATAATCTGAACAAACAAACAGTGTACCTGATTCTAATTCATTTGATGGGACAACATATACTAAAGTATTTGCAAAGTATTTCACCACCATTTATTCTTGTAGTCCAACTAATTTCCCTTAGTTTATTTCTTCGCTAGACACTCATTTTCATAATGACCTATTTCGTTACACTTAAAACATCTTACCGATTTCATTTCATTGTCTGCTTGTTCATCTTCCATACAATTACGAGCAATATGACAAGAATTACCTCACTAGAAGCACTTTACAGTCTTCGATAATCATTCTACTATATGGTTTTTACCACAATTATCACAAGATGGATATTTAGTTTTCTTACCTCCATGATTCTTTGATTAATTATTCCCTTTTTCCTGCCAACTGGACCTCTTATTTTGTTGTTTGTCAAAGAACACTTGATCATCAGAAAACTCCATTTCCACCTTCTCCGCACATCAAACATGTTTTTCATAACTTTTTAACTCGCGAGAGGCTAATTCTCTTTGATATAGTGGATTCAGTCCGGAGTAAAATCAATTTATCATACTATCAATATCTCGGATGAAATTTGGAGCATACCTTTCCAGTCGAGTGTATTTTTCATCATAGACAGCCATTGATTCATCCTCCTACCTTAATTCCATGAATTGTTTTTCCATCCTATGACGAACCACCTTAGGAAAATATTTCTTAATAAACAATCCTTTGACTTTATCACAATAAATAGCATCAATCTTTTCACTATCGCTGATATTTTTCACCATTGACAGCCACTGATCAGATTCACCTTCAGAACGGTAAACAATGAGACTAACCTTATGATGTTCTGAACATCCCATAACCTCTAAAATCATTTCTAGTGCTCTCATCCATCCTTATTCTAGCGTATGTTCAAATGATTCTCTGAATGATGGGGGATTTTTCCTCATGAAATTCTCCACTACTAACATGTTCCTTTGCGGTTGATCTGGTTGATCTTGTGTATGGATACCACCACTATTTATTGCCTGAGTCAACTATGCCATTAATTCAACAAACTATTCAATTCAAATTCCAACCATCTCAGGTTTCTGATTTGGAAGGTTTTCTTCCCCATGATGTCGTCCAAACATAATTGCCCTATTTCCTCTATGGAAAACCATTCCGAACATAGAAATATCTTAGGTGAAGCAACATGGTAATCTGTAAATGCTATATGATTTCAATATTAACATAAATTACTTTATGGATATTAATTTAACAACACCACAACCCCTAAATTTATCTAAACTGACCTCTGATACCAACTATGAGGACCTGGACATTAACCATAGTTAATATTGAATTAAATGAATAATTCACATTGAGGCTCTTTCCAGGTTTAGAGTTTCGGAGAGTTAGACCATAACTATAAAATTTCAAAATATTACATTTAAAAAATTCAATGTAGACACTCTTACTCAGTTTCATTATTTTTCCTAAAATAAAAACACATGAAAAAACAGTGTCATGAGGAATTCCATGTTTACGATAGCATGTCTTTTCCATGATCCCATACTAGGACCTATTCCGAATTATGTTCTGTGAAAAAACATTTCAAAAACATGGGATGAGCATAAAAAGCTGAGTAAGGGATACACACAGAAGGAACACTGTTAGTTTTTCAAAAACAATAAGTAAACGATAAATACTTAATCATAAGTATTACTTTTAACCTTTATGAAGTATTAAATACTCTTCAATGAATAAAAGATCATTTCATACTGTTTTGTAACCAAAATATTACCAGAAAACCCAAATCAAGAACACATAACACATAATGGTCACATGGGACATAAACATACTTAAATGGAATAACGATATGGTCAACTTCCACACATATCACTAAATGGAATATCCATATGGCCGACATCCATACCCAATGAATTGGAGGTTATAACATAACCACCCATATTGGTATTGACGGCACCACCCATCATTTAGTTAATCACATAACCACCCATCAAATGTCCAAGTACCAATATAAAATCATATCACATACAAAAAATATAAAGGAAATGAAACATTTCCATATTTCAATAACAATATATCGCTTATATATATTGACATAAAACATTTTTTTAATAACCATTTTCAATAACAAAATACATAAAAGAGTATATGGTATTTATTTTTATTAAAAAATGTTACAACTTGTTGAGGAAGCCAAAGATCAAATAATACTCGTGGTAGCGAAAATGTCACAATAACCACTTACGTTAAAAGAAACATTACTTTTTATTGATTAGTAAAATGCATAATGGAAAAATATTCCCTTTGAAAAGTCAAGGGTGTTTATACAATGTATAAAATAATGTCGTGTATTAAACCAAAATATTCCCCAATGAAAGGAGATTGAGATGAAGTCCCTTCCTCATGTCTAACTTGACTCAATCATTCTTTAATCTCTTGAATAATAAACTAAATATAATTTATAGATGCTTAATAACCTTTTTCAAGTTTATTAGTAATTTATTTTCACTTATTACCATGTTATAATCATTATGTAATCATTTATGTTAATAACATTCATTTTGTCGATATTTGGTACTTGAGTCAAAAATAAACACCTTATATTTAAAAGTTGTCCATGTGGAAAATAGTCCATTATATCCAGAATGATATTCATGATTTAGATATCATATATATCATATATATCCATAAATACATGTATTTATAATAGTATATAACATTTTAGAGGTATGAAATGAAATGCACCGTTCCCGGAGATGGTAAGTTGTACGTACGCATGAACGCTACTTTCATTTATATTTATTATTTTAAATGAAATAAAACATAATGATACGTCATTATATTATAATTCTAGTATTATATATTATATAATATCATTAACTCCATTCTTTATACATCCCACAAAATGCATTAACAAATCACATCACTTTGAGGGGGTGGTAGTTCGCACTTCCTCAAATGAGATTATCATATTTACCCACTATGGAAAACATAAAGGATTGATTTAACTGGGAAGTAAATAAGTTTAATTAAATAATAAACATAATATATACCCTATATAAATACAGGTCCATCAAAAATGTCCACCATGAGAGGCGGTAGGAGAAAATCGAACAATCATCGTTTCGTGAGGCGTTAGTTTTCCATCCACAGAAACATTATGTTCATCACCATTAGATGGAGGTGTCTGTAAGTTTAGTTCTAATATTTTTCATAAAAACATCCTATTATATTTAGGATACTGGTGTTGTTTCAAAATAAAGGAATAAAAAGAGTTTAGGGGTTGGAGAAGTAAAATAAAAGAAAACAATTTAAGAGAAACTGTTACCTTTAACTTTGGGTAACTTCCTTTCGTTTGAACCAAAAATACTTCTTGAAGTGCCTTCTTCCTAAGGTAATGATTCTAAGAGGAGGATAGGTATGTAGAGAAACTAACGGGGTAGAGGTTGGAGGATATAAATGGCTTGAGAGGTGTGAGGAATTGGACAGAAGTGGTCTCCTTTCATAAGGGGGGAGGAGGGGCTCTTTAGGAAAGTGTGAAAATATTATTTTATTATATAATGATATTCTGTTTCAAAAGGTCCAAAATTAAATAAATATGAATATAATATAACTCATGGTAAAAATATAATCTTTTAATTATAATTGAAATGGTTTTGGATAATATTTTAGTCATTATAATATTATTTATTTAAATGATTTATTAATGTGGTAAATACTGCATTATTATTGGGTCATAAATAATTTAATATATTTGTTGTCTAAAAATTATTAAAAAAATACCATGATGAAGAAAATATTTTTAGATTTCTAATGAATATTTATAGTCTAAATGATAATTTTTATACCCCTAATAAAATTAAATAACTAAAAGATATTTTCTTTTGTCATTTTTCCTTTACTTTAAGTTAATTAATCTAAATTGTCATTTTCAATCTCAAGTGGCTCAATGGGGTCCCACAATCGACCCAAATATGACCATGGACGTTACTGACTCAATCATTAATTTTTGGACAAGTGTTAAGGTAATTGTGAATTGTTATAATAATCTTTTACCTTGAATTGCCCTATTTACCTTTAACTACGGTAAATAAATGTCAAAAGATACTATTCAACAAATATTATTTTCATCTTAATGATCCAAATTTTACTTCTAGGAAACAACTCAATATGCCAGATTTTTTAAATTCATTTTACAGAAGTGGTAAAATTACATTAAAATGAAGAAGTCAGTTTTTTTTAACTACCACTAAGTGGTTTCACTATTCATTAAAAGTTAATGTTTTTCACAAAATACCAAAAATTAAGCCTAAGATATATTTGATATTCCAAATGTAAAAATGCTGTCAATTTTTCCAAATTCAAAACATAAATGTTCCATTAGTTAATTTTAAAATTATTTCCCATTGTTAAAACAAATAGCGTGTTTTTAAAAATCAATAACTATCAAATGATCGACACTTGTTTATGTCCAATTTCAAAGTGAAATTAATTCAATGACCAATAATAGATTAAATGGTAAAAATATATTTTAGTTTCACGTTAAAACCAATTAAAAAGATAATCTAACCATATAAATAAATTAGATTAAAAGGCACTTTTGAATTAAAATACAATATTTTCACTATTCATTAAAAATGAACTTTATCATAAGAATTCCAAATATTTACACAAAGTAAATTTTGATGTCCCCATTATAAAGAAGGATTTTATTTGGACATATATAATGTATTAAAGTGAAAAAAAACTAGATTCAAAAATGGTTCTCCCTTAAAAGGCAATATATAGGCCTTTTAATGTTAATTATGCTTAAAATTAGATTCATTCACATTTTAAGCCTCTAACTTTTATTGGATAAATGTAAATACATTTAACAAACATGTATAATCATATTGTATTTAGTTTCATTCATTATTTCTAGTACAATGGATAGGAGTTAACTACCATTTAAATTAATAATATTATATTATTAGTGTGCAACATAAGATTCCAACGAAACCCGTTGTTGTGTATCGGGTACGATATCGAACATAGAAACCCCTTTAAAGTAAAATTAATATTCATTTCACAAATATTAATAAATATGAAATATGTTTTATTCTTCATTTACTTGAGATTTTACACTAAGGCACCAATGGTAGTAACAAAATCTGATTTCAAGGAGTAATTATTTGAAAACCATATGTGATTCATGTATGATATTTAGTGAGCATTGCAACCATCACCATCAATGGTAGAGTTGATTTGTGATTTCTAGTAGTAGAGTCCTTCTATATTTTCATGTAAATTGTTCACCATAATCTATAGATGCATGGATAAATACAATTAAATATATCATTCATTTTCTTGATACACCTACTGAGAGGAGAGTATTGATCAGTAATTATATGGTATCTGATTTCACCATAAGATAATTGGATTTCATTACTCAGAAATATCATCACAAGGAGATGTCTTGAAGGGATTTTCATAAGGATTTTTTTATTACATCTATCTCGATATTTGAATTGATGATTGAGTTTGGGTGTTTATTCACACAGAAATGTTTGTGTTGTCAGTTAAAGAATATTCAGACCATTTTTACAGAGATACGATGATTTTCACCAATTCAGATGGGTGAAGAGTTATCCAAACCCCTAAAATATGAGTATGGTATTTGGCATGAAATCTGATCTCATTTAAATGCCTTCTGGTAAACATCCATTTCTATAATAGTTAATTAGTAACATATTAAAAAGAATAAGCTAATATATTTTGTTGGTACTTGAATATATATCTAATACGCCATCAACCTATAGTAGAACGTGTCTTCTAGAGCTTTTGTGTGTTGATATTTGTAGCCAAGGAACATACTCATGTAGTCAGGTGAGGTTTCACCGGTGATGTATATTTTGAAATATGATATCTCATTTCATGATAGATCTAATTTAGTTCTACTAATGAAGAAATATAGATTATCTACAAAGCATTTTTAAAAAAATTTATTTTGGGACTAGTGAGAGAGAATCTAAAATAATTCACATTTAAGAGTGGGGTCATAATCTTCTATTTAGGTAGGAAGATGGTGTATCATTTTCTAATCAGGCCTCGTTAGAGGCAATAGATATAGTATTTAGAACCCATATTTTCATTGAAATTATAGGGGTACTATTAAGGTATTTAAAAATTATCACAGAAATTAATATCAATCTATATATACATTGTGAAATCAACACCTAAGGAGAAGAATTCATGACCTTGTAATATGATAGTCACTATTCTAATAGCATATAATCTATTATATGACATTTTTATACTAGAAATTATAATACCACCATATCTATACACATTGTAGAGTTCCTTGGTCATATTATTCACTTCTCTAATGCTCATATAGTGGATGATAATCCATTGAGGATTCAGTGGTAGGTTTTATGTCAGTGCTCAGAGTGACCCCTGAGAATGGAGGGTATCACATCACATGGAACCTATTTTTAATCAATTTGAAATTAGTTTAATTCATTCATTGGATGGAATGGTTGGATTTATTTCATTATTTCGTTGATTTTTATCTCTAAAGGGTAACATTCACCACACCACAATGTAGATGTATTATTAAGAAGAGTGAATTTAATTTCCATATTATCTGAGTTCGAAAAGTGAATTGATGGATGATTGGTATCAAAATATAGAATGTGATTTTATATATGAATGATCATGGAATTCATCAGAAAAATTTACCTCCATTGGTTGATCATTTCAACCAGATTTTCCTAAATGAATTTTTAGGATTACCTCAAATATGAAATATAGAATATTGTATGGATCTAGTGTCGAGATAAGCACAAGTATCAATTCCACGGTATAGGATGTGTCATAATGAGATAATGGATCTCAATTTTATACTAGATGATATAGAGAAAAAGTGGTTTATCCAACCTATTACATCATTATGGGGTTTCCTGGTCAATTTTCAGAAAAAAAAATAACGTAACTCTTACGGTAAGTGTTAATTATCTAAAATTGAAATAGATAATGCTTGAAAACTATTTTCCTTTACCTCAAATAATGGATTTATTAGACCAACGATATGGTGAATGGGTGTTCTCAATGATTGATATGAGGTTATTTTATCATTGTGCTCTAGTTGGTATATTAAAAATACCTCACATGAAATTTTTTAGATGGTATGGTCTATGTTAGTATTTAGTTATATCTTTGGTCTAAAAAACATGAATAATGTTTTAATGAAAATGATGAAAATATATTTACATTTATATATTTATTTATTATTTGGTTCTTGAGGATGATATCATGGTATATTCTCACACTCAACATAACAATTCCAACCATCTCCAAATCATATTTGATATAATGATATATCATAAGTATTATTCTATGATAACAATTTTCCACATATGGATGTATAATATATTATTTAGATTTATCATTATCTCGTAGACACAAGTATTAGTTGATCGAGATAATGTTGGGAATATTGTTTTTTGGGAGAATCCCAATAAATTCATTGAGATATGGAGTTTCATGGAGATGGATGGGTATTAGATGACTTTTATATCAGAATTATTATTCATATAAACACATATCACGGGCATAAATAAGAAGGCTGTGAAATATTTGTTCCTATAGATTCAATATGATTTATTTTGAGATCTTAGAGGGATATTGACTTCAACACATATACATATTTTTCAAAACTAGACAGAAGCTACAATAATTTTTAGGATGACTCATGTATTAGGAATGGAGAAGTGATGAAATATGGGGATAGAGTCATGGATTATGGTTCTCAACAGTTGAGACTACATGAGACGAATTACTTGAGTCGTGATCTTGCGTTTCATATCGTTTTCATTTTTTGATATTTGATAAATTATTTATAGGGATATTGATTTATAGTAAAAAATCACCACCAAATCTGGATGTCTATATTTACACATCATAATATGAATATTTGAAATCAATGGTGTGTTGTGTGACTACATTAATTTAAAATCATCATAGCATATACATATGGTAATGTATATGTAGTGGTTGATTCTGTATGTCGAACAACTCATGTATCAGTAGTTCAGGAGGAAAATGGTTAGTCGAATATGATGGGTTTGTTCTCTATGATACACTTGGTGGTTGGGGACAATCCAGTGTGAGTCATTTATTCATACTTAGTTGTAAAATCTACCATAAAAAATAGAGTGATTATTTGGAATCTATCTGATTATGAGGGCATCGTTTCACAAGAGATTGTGGAAGGAGATGCAACCTCATAATAATTAGACTATAGGTGGGGATGAGATTCTGTATTCACATTTCCACATATGGGTTTCATAACACATTCATGTGAATTTAATGTAATAAATTAATACTTCATCTTGTATGGTTCATCTAAGATTCACTGTTATGTATTAGGATTTTCATCTCCAATATTAATGGTCTAGTAGGAAGGTATATGTAGCTGGTTTTGTTATGAGGTTTTCAACATATGAGGAGGAGAAAGATCAATAACTAATGAAAAATAAGATATATACAACTACTTCCAATTTTTGAATGAATATGGGAGGATGTTGTGAATTATTTTGGGACTGGGTTATAAAGGTCACTACAAAAAATGATGTATTTTGAAATTTTTTAAACGATCATAATGTTATCCCATTTCCATCCTATCAATGAGACCTTTTGTGTAGATGATATTTGAGTGTTGTAAATCTGTGAGATTGTAAGAATACATGGAGTCCCCTATACTATCTATTATGATAATGAATCATGGTTTTATATCATATTTCAGAGTTTTTACATAGTCATTTCGGTAAATAATTTATTCTCAGAGTTTATTATCTCCCTCAGACCAACGGTAAGTATGAAAACATGGAACATGGGCGTGAGGATATTCTATATTCATACATCCATGATTTTGGTGGCTCTTAAGAGAGGTATATACCCTCTATTTATTTTTCCTATAAGAATATATTCTATTATACTATTCATATGCGGCTATATTGATGATTTTAATTCTAGGTTATGCCAATAACCTATGTGCTAGTAAATGGATGGAGGGGAAGCTATACATGGACCTCGTATCATATAAGGTACTACAAAGAAGGTTAATTTGATTAGTAATTTGATGGGTATAGACCAGTTTGAAATTAAATCATATTCATATCACCATTTATTACCTCTAGAGTTCAAGGTTAGGGATATTGTATATTTATGTGTGCCATAGAGATTTGAACACTGTAGTTCCATGATACAATGTAAGATTTCACCGTGAAATGTTGACACATTTGAGTTTATTGAAAGAGTTGGATAAGTAAACTATCAGTTTCATTTACCACATAGTTATTGATCCGTGAATTACGTTTTTCATGTATCTCAATTACTAAATTATATTTCAAGATCATCACAATAATTTCATCCCATATAGGTAGAGTTTTAGGTTGATAGATACTATAATGAGCAACATTTTCTTAATACAGATTATTGTTTGATCGTTCAATGATGTAAGACAGTTCCTCTTGTAATGGTGGTATTGAGGAATGAATTGGAACTCCATAATACAAGGGAGAGGGAGGCCAATCTGAGAGAATAATGGTTAGAGATTTTCAACGGCCATGTGTCTCCCCAATGGAAGGGAAATTCAGGATGAAATTTCATTAATTGTGAAATTTATAAAAAAATGGATCTTTATATGAGGTAAGGACCCAATTCCATTTTTTAATTGATTTTTCAACCCTATGTGAAATTATATTGAGGTCATTGAGGTATCAGGGTTGTATGGGGCTTGATTTGTGCCTAGAATTCGACATTTTTTGGAAAATATTTGAGATGCATGTTCATATCAATCCATGTGAGGAATTATAGTGCGGTGATAAATGTCGTACTGTTAGAGGAAATCATGTTAAAATAGGTTAATACTTATGTGAGTGGAATTATATTTTTTATAGAGGGTTTTCTCATAGTATTCACTTGTATAGTCAAATTGTGAATAATGATATTTCTTTTGGCCCTAAGAACAGTAGTGGGAACATTGTTGGTGCATGGTTTGTAAATCATCAAAAAATTATTATTAAATAGTATTTTGTGGAAAAATTGATGTTACCCCTTCCATAATCTTATATACAAAATTTTATTCAAATTTTATAAAGTCCATAAATTAATCCATTGAAGATCATATTTAAGACAAAACCATGGATTTGATTCAAATCATCCATCTAATCCTGGTATATAGTGGCGATCATTTTATTGGATTCACACTAGTAGTTAATCAATTCGTTTTGATTATTTCTAAATTTATCATTGGATAAAAAATGTTTTTTTGATTAAAGATAATATACCATGATTTACATAATTTTTTTTATGTTAGCTATTTTTCTCCTGACCTTAGATGAATCAAGAGTTGATATTGGATGAGAAATATTCTATAGACCTACGATATGTGTCCTTTTATTTTCCCGCAATGTTTTGGTATATATATATATATTAATGTTCCTTGTCCATTGTTTTTACATCGTCTTCCATGAAATGGATTTAATAATTGATTATAATGGATATGTATGATATACCTCATTATAGAGACTCACTGAAAAATCATTAATGGATATGAAACTATAGGTGTAACAAGCACATTGGGGCATTTTACTATTTTATCCACAATATGTTTCAAATGATTCGGTCACTATTATAGTGTTATATTCATCACATTCTATGGGATTTTAAATTAAGAATTGAGTTTTAAATTTTAGATTATAATTTCAATCTGTTAAATGAATGAAATTGATGAACCTTTCCCAAGGATATGGAAATGTATAAACATTCATAATAATGATTTTCTTCTAAAAATGAAATTCCCACATGAGAGAATCAAGGGTTAAGCCTTCTATGCATAACCCTTGTTTTTATCCACCTCTAGAGTTGAGGTTAGATCGAAAGGAACAATGTTATTGCCTCTAAAATATCCAAATGATATTGATTGAATTTTTATTACAGGCCTTGAGTTACACATGGTTTCTTATATGAATTCCAGGGATGGGTTCATTTGGTTACAATTATTCAAACAACTAATTGAAACTTGTACTCTTTAGAAAATTGAAAACAATGAACACAGAGGAATCATACAGTATATGAACAAGTGACACACGGACTATTTATATGGATTATCTACAATATACTCACATGGATTTTGAATATATATTCCACTGATGACATTTTGGCTCCCTTGGTGGCCCACCATTAACAAACATAATGAGTGATGATGTTACACCCCACTAATAATGATTACAAATCTCCATTGAAGACTGCCTTATGGTATAATAAGGAAAATGGTCATGGTATTATGGAGAAATACCTATATACGAAATAAGTAATGAGAAGTAGGGGAATAAGTTTATAATAGAATGATTAAAGGAATGAATTATATGGATCATCAAAATGGAATCATCCCAATCGTGGATTCAGTCAAAGTATTATACCATATTGATCGCATGTTGGGAAAATCATGATCAAATATAATTATAAGGTATGATGGGATATATGATCAGTCATAAATATAGTTGATTTATTAATACATGACTGACTGTTTATTCAAGACATCTCGGAAAATGCTAAAGTAGGTAGCAGTAGATTGGGGTCAATGAGAACCTATACCATTATGGGTTGCTTACTTCAAGTACTTCCATTACATATTTTGTATCATTATTTATAGTGTTATTATTATATATTCAATATATTTATGAAATTATACACCATTGGTGGTGGAATATTGATATATTATCTCAGACACTACTGGATCTACCCTTGCAACACGTTATGATTTCCGGACTACATGTATATATAATATAAATCTCCTAGAAACATGGTTTTGATTAATAATTTGAATAAAATGGAGAAAATTAATGATCTAGGAATTTAATAAATTTATGTGATTGTTTTTTTTTTCATTTTAGTATTTTGATTCATTTATTTTAAATCTTCCATGTAAACCTATTTTTTCTTATTTTTAGACTAATGCCTTGATCGTCATTAAATATGAGATTCATCTTGTCATTCATTATATATATATTTCTATGGATGTTATCTATTATTCAACTAATTTTCAATTTCATGTATTGGTTTGATGTATAATACCATGGGTTTGAACTCTAATCAGGTGGAATAACATCCACATAGACATACCACCTTCCTTCTTTACAATTCGTAAGACCATATTGTTTTGGGAGTAGCACTTGGCGTCCTGTGGGCAACCAGTTAGAGGAACCATTCAATGAAATCATTGTCTATGATGTTACACCTTTTGTAAATTTACATTAATTTTAATATCACATGAGGTATGGGGGACCTCCATGTATCTATCATGTCATCATAGAAGACTCACATTTATAAGTATGGCATGGAAGTCTTTCTGTGTAAATAAGGATTTACCTTTAATAGAGGTAACACTGATCGATGTTCATTTTAGTTTTATTTATTTCTTCTAATATAAAATTATATTTATCACATGATTATATACTAAAATAATTATCCTCAATATGGGAGGAATTTTCTATTAAAATTGTTTTACCTACACATATACATACATACATCAAAAGGGTAATTAAATTATCGTTCGTGTGTACGACGTACCACTGCCTCACAATAAGATGTATTTTATTTTTCCATAAACACCTCGCATTATTGGGAATTATTATGTAAATACTGTTTTCATAATATATATATATATATATATATATGATATTTATAATTTATTAATATTATTTAAATTTTTTATAACAAATACATTCATTTATTCTATATTAATTTAATAGAATACCATTGTTTTTGGACATGGGGACAACGACCTCCTCATTGAAATGTGGTTAGTTCATGAATTACATGAAATTTTTTGATAAAATATTTAATACAGATATATGATATTCAAAAAATAAATATGTTATCAGTTTAATAAATATATTTATAGAAATAAGATGTGTCTTTTTCAATCTTAAATTTTCAGACAGCGATTTGGCGATTACGTCATCCATGGACGAGTGGACTAACGCCTCCTTGAAACAGTGTGATTCCTTTTACATCACAATAATTACACACATACATATATATATATATATATACGTGATTAAATATTTTGTTAGTTAATATATAATTATCATTTATCACAGAGAATTGTTACTAAACTCTATTCCATAATGATCATTGAAAAATTGGAATGTTATTATTGGATACATATGTCATATAATCTCCATGATTGTAATGTTGGTTAATTTTTCATAACCACAATTTAAGATGGGTTTTTTAAAATATATTTTTTATATAACTATGATACTTATTACATGATTATGTATATAAATATGTATAAATAATGACTTTTTGAAATTAATTGATGTTATATTAGAACATAAACTGAATAATGTAAAACAAATTAGATATAGACATAATTAAGTATGAAATTACATAAAAGAATATAATATGTGAAATAATAGTAATAATTTTTTTTAAATGGTTCTTAAGAAAGTATCTTATTAAAATAATTATATTATTTTGGAATATTAAGACACATATGTCCTAATTGTCTCATTGTATCAGACTTAGTCTGAATTTCATTTTGTTGATGAATTCTTTTTAATGTTATAAAACAACCTTGTCTAATTAGGCCTACATACATTCCATTTTTAAAAAAATATCTTGAATATATTTTTTCTAATGCTATGAAATTTTATATTAACTAATTTTCATTCATGAGGATTATGATTCAAATGTTTCAATGTGATTTTAGACACATTAGATTATATAACGATTACCTTCATGAAAAATGACATTAATGATATTATAATAATAATTATATTCATTAATATCAAAGACCATTTTTGTATCCATTCTAAAAATAGGTATATTTAATATTAATATCACCATTATTCACTATGTAGATGGATTAATAGTGTTTAAAAGATATTATTGTAGAACCTATTTATTTTCCACTAATAAACCTTTCATCGATGATATTGTAATTAAACCCATTTATTTTCTATATTTTTATCAGGATACATTTGAATAATGATACTTTCTATGATTCTGATGCTAAAATTACTCAATTTAATGAAATCCATATATATAATTATATTAAATGGGTGAGACGGATTTATCTTATACAAGTGGTTGGAAAGATTGCATTAGGTGATCCCATTACATCTTATATATTGGGTGTTCTAGATATCACCAGGTGAAAATGTTATAGATTGTACATGGGGTGGTCCAGATCGCACCGAGAAAGCAGTTATAGCTTAATAGATGTGTGGGTTCATGATAATCATCTAGTGAATTAAGTATAGAGGTTGACTACATGGTTATTCCATTTTTGAGAGAATTTTATGGAATTATACATAAAACTATTCCAATTAAAATAATTTTGAGAATATTTAAATATTATTATTTTCTGAGTAACCTAACAGAGATAAAATCTATTTATATGGGTTTTAATTATTTTCATGGAGAAATTTTTTTTTATTCATGTGAAATATTTTTAATTTCATATAATATAATATCATGTAATGTAATGGTAATGATTATATAGGTTTCCATATTTTTATTGAACTAACTATTTCCATTATTCTATAACACTTACTAAAATTTTCTTTTTGTCTCATGTTTTTAAAATGATTTCACCGGTTTAAATGATTGGTAATGGAAATGAAAAAGTCTTGTTGAATGTAATGTTGATTTATATGAAATGAATTCATTAATTATTCTAAAAGGATTATATTTTGGTGAAACGTTTTACTTATCAAAAGATTCCACATTATATTTTTTTTTATTATATATGCGTTATGATGACGTTCAATAAAACTGTAAATGTTAAAATATCATCAATGTGATAGCATTTATAATTTATTACTGACGTCAATATATAATAATGATTAATGTTGTGAATTTAATGATCGTATAAATGGTAGTCTTAGAAAACATTTGTGTTTAGGATAAGGATAATTGAATTTGAGTAGAATATTTTAAATTATATTTAAATTGAAATGATAAATTTTTCTATGATTTATCAGTTTCTTCATATAAAAAATGTTTTTTAAGAATGGTTTTCTATAGTAGAAAGATGAATATTATAGGGGGAAGAAACTTAGAGGAAAATATCATTCCAAAAGGGAATCCCAAAATAGTTGGTTTTAGATAAGAACATATTATTGTACTGATATCTTATTTGGCAGAACATATTAATGTTGGTAGTATCCAATATAGGGAGGAACCCAATCCAGTGTGGAGGAACATGTTTATAAGAGATCAATTTATAACGCAACATCCTCCGTAAATCAATGAATCATCTCACCTAGTGGTATTTGAAGAATGGTTAAATACCCTCAAGATGACATTTTAAGTCATGGATTGTTTTTAAATTAATATATTATCCATTTCCATAGACCTTTTTTATGGTGAATTTGATCAATAGAGGTCTTTGGTTATGAATATTTGTAATAAATATGTTTTGATTCAATTAAATAGGAATAATTTAAAAATATAATCATTGAGAAATATGTCCCTACAGTTGGTTGTATTTGGTTAGAGATAATATTATTTGAATTAAAGAAAAAGGAATTATGATTTTGTGCACTCTTATGAAATATGATTCACAAGATTGGCAATGTATATTTTGAAATTTTTTGAGACATTGATTGTAAAATTCATATATTATACTCATAATTGAAATTACATATATGATGAAATTTGTACAATATATATTATAAATGTTATGAGAATGTGGATCAATATGATAAGAATTTTGATACACAGTTTTCTGAAACTATTGTGACACTAGATAAAATGATTATGAAATCATCAAAGTGGTTTTTAATGGAGAAGCAACCATCGATGAATTCTAGTGGTAATTCTAAAACATGTTCCAAATGTGGTAAAATACATTTTGGTGAATTTATATAAGGATTTGGAAATTTTTACCAATGTGGTATGATTTTTCACATGGTTTTTGATGGAAACAAGAGTAGTTATTATAAATCCATGATTGGTATAATACATATCTTATCAATCGTGACATGTTTTCGTTGGAATAAATAAGAATAATATGCTAACATTTGTCTCAGGTTACGTAAGTAAGGTGTAAATCATTATAATCAGAAACAAAATGTTATGGTAAAATCATTTCCTTTTACAATAGTTTATATTAGTACATCTTGGGAAGTTATAGAAGCTCCAATGAGATCATTAATTTTTTTTTGTATAATCATATTTTCTAGGTTTTATACACCCCTTCGTAGGTTTTAAGTGATGCTATCATAAATTTATTGTGAAAATTTTAGGAGATGTTTAGAAGTATTTATATTTATGCCAAGAATTAGTTTATTTAGTATTATTTCTTTCTTTATGAAATTATTTTTAATGCATCGTTAATCATTATGATCTATATGATCATTGATGATTAAAGTTATTTTTTGGGTTTACTTTCATATTTTTGTGAATGTTAATAGGGCGAAATTATTCTTATTGAAATATATAAATTATATTTATTTATATTTATATATAATAAATTAATTCATATAATTTTATAATATGATTTTTTTTCAATAATGATATTTTCAAATTTCCATCCATTTATAATAATATAAATTTCAAATTGTTATGACATAATTATTTTAATGGTGTAGGATGTAACATGATGATATTTTTTAAAATATATTTATTAATTAAAATTTAAATTAATTTTTATTAGTGGTTATATAAAAAATTATAGTTCATATTTTCTTATATGTAACATTATTTTTATCATTCTTTGAAAATAACATCGACTTTCTTACATATATTTTGTAACACACAATGGTGCATTTTACGAATGAATAATATATTTTTTCTATGATTATTTATTTTGGATGTTATCACATAAAATTTATATTTATATTTTTTTAATAATAATAACTATATTAAAGATTATTTTTAATTACATTAATAAAATATATTTTATATTGTTATGAAAATAATAAATCATGTATTATGCATACAATTGTTTTTTTATATGTTGTTTTATCGCCATTTAACATATAGAATTTTATTAATCCTTATAATGCCTCATTTAAAAAAATTACAAATAATAATCAATTTGGAATAAATAATTTCAAAAGTTATGTTGGGTTATTTCATTGTATTTTTATAAGAGATTTTTTTTCATAATGAAAAACACTATATTTTATTTAAAAACTAGAGGTTCGTTTATTGTATTAATATAGTGGAATTATTTTTTATATTTTTTAATGTATAATTATATAACATATAAAACTTGGATCAAATGTAGTTAAATGTGTTCATTTTTAAATTTATATGGTTATAAAACCATGTAAATAGTTTTAACATTTCTCTTTACAGACATGTTGCATCGTAGAGTTTGTAGGAAAAATTTTAAATTAATTTCAGCCACTTTATTAATTTAATTTGAAATCATGAAATGTATTTGGAATATGTATTAATTTTTATTTCCATTTGGAAAAATTAAATTTTTTCCCGAAGTGATTAATGAAAATAGTGATAATCAATTAATGTTATTATTGAAAGAATAAGATTACCCAATGATTAATCATTTAATATTAGGTGTTTAAATGACCTAAATCATTTCAAACACCCATTGTATGGATTATTCTACCCACCTTAATATATATATTTATGATTTATTGTGAAATTATTCAAAGAATGTGACATATTTAAAAATTTAAGTAATGAAAAAAGTCAAAAAGGACATTCTTTCCTCTAACACTTGTATAGAATTGGTTTATGGATAAAGATACATATGATTAGTTATAAATATTATATTTAAATAGAATTGAGTCATTTTAATCAGATAATTTTATATTTAATTTTTATATTTGATGTAATTACATTAAATTCATAAGACACCTCATCACATGGATTATTAAAATAATAATTAAATAAAATAATTGATATTTAAGTAAATTCTTTAAAATTGCAAAATTAATAAATAAATTCGTCCAAGTGATTTATAAGTGTTAATATATATCATCTATTCTCTATTATTGGGCCAATTTATGCTTTTAAAATAAAATATTTACCCAGAAATTTTAAATACATTGTTAGTATAGTTATGGTTAATGTATAGTTTGTTTCATGTTAGATGTGGTTCTACTATAATTAATTTCAAAAACCTATGGGCTCTTTATTTGGAAAATTATATTTCATATTTCATATTAATTATTTATGAACATTATAATCTGTATGAATTTAAAATTTTACTATTGGATGAATTACATATGTTAGAAAACTAGCTACATATAGGATATCATAAATGAAAAAACTAAAAAAATATAAGAACTAAATAAACAATGTTAACAATTATATTTTATTTATATATTTTGAGTAGGATATACATTAAATCCCCTTTAATCTAGTAGTTTTTAATTTGTATGAACATGTATTAAGGTAGTACTCCAAATAGTGTGTACTTATTGGTGTGTATAAGAATTTCACTCAACCACCACTACAAAAGCGAATTCACTATTCACCTCTCTTCACACCTACAAATAGTTTCCGATAGATAAAACCCTATCATATTAAACTCCTCATATATCAAAAAATATAATAAAATAATAAAAATGGGAATAAACCCATCCATGTAATCAAATTTGTGTAAACCAAAAGGGGTTACTAAAAAATAGGTATATTCTTTCAAAGTAAATTTATATTTAATTTCATTCTCCTCCCATTAAAATTTTTATTATATTCCAATAAAGTTACATAGGTACCATAAATAAACTTATATTTTTAGATTATATTTTTTATACCTATAACTTAAAACACTTCCATCAAATGGGTAATGAAATTACCGCTCATGTGTACGGTGGACTACCTCCTTATAAAATGATGTTGACCATTTTTTCATTACCAACACTCATGTATGGGAATTGTGATTTAAATAATATTTTTATATGATATATATTATATTTATGATTTTTTATACTTCATTAATTATTATATGACATATACATTTGTGCATTACATTTTTTGGTAATATGTTAATAATTTTTAACATGTTTAGACTATCATCTCATCAATGTGATGTGATTCATCCATGTTTATCATGTAATATATTATTGATAATTTTAAAAAATAAGATATACATAAAGAATATATAATATTAATAGCATAATTAAAATTTTATAAACATGATATATCATTTTATTTATTATGTTTTTATATAATGAGAAAGTGATAATGTCATTTGTGAACATGTCGACTACCGCCACCACAAACTAATGTAAATCCTTTTAAATCATAAGAATCGTGCATATAATTATATATGAATATATAATATGGTATTTAGTTTAAAAAAATAATTATATAATGATAAATTTTACATAACTATTTTTTATAAGGATAATTGAAAAATGGTAGTGTTTCTCTTGCGTATATATGGCCTACCATACCCATGATTTTAATATTTATTCCTTTTTTGTAATAATGTTGTATGATTAATTTTAAAATTTTGATTTATGTATTAGTATGATAATTATTTCATTATTATTATTATAAAGATATTTAAATAATTAACTCTTTTAAGTTACTCAATATAAAAATGTCATATAGAAAGATAGAATAAATATTTTTCAATCATCCGACATAAATTTATTTGATAACATAATTATATACAAAATTATAAACATGAATGAATATTAATAATATAATATAAAAAGATTTTAATGAAATTAAATAAATAATATAATATTATTAATTATATTGATAAAAATATATGTGACATGTCAAAACCATGTTAAGGGGCCTCTTCTCATTTACATTTCATTGATGATTTTTTTATACACCAACCTTATTTTATTATGTGTATATAAAAAAATTTGAAATATAATATCCTAATTTAATTTTTTCTCATATTTTTTAATATTTTTTTAAATGTTACTCTTTCGTGGGGATTAAGGTTGAAATTTTCATTGTGGTGTATGACCCATTGGATTGTCTAAATATTATCATCCTACAGAATGATCAAAATGATATTTTAATGGTATTCCCATTCATAAATAGAACCAAAATTTTTTAAATAATAATACACTATTGATATTTATTATTTATAGAGTCCTCATCATTTATAATTGTGGATTTATTGTGTTTCAATGATATTGTTATGGGACATGTTTCTTTTCTACTAGTTAACAATGTTTCCATAAATATTGAAATTAAACCCATTTCTTCTTCATTTTCTAATCTGGTTATAAATGAATAATGATTGTTTCTATCAGTTTTATGATGAAATTGTTTTATTTTATGAAATTTTACTTTCTAATTATGGGAAACTAGTGAGTATAGTATATATTATAAATGTTATTGAACAGATAGGGTGGGGTGATTCCATTATAGCTTATATATGGGTTGTAAATAATATAGTTGGGTGATCCTATTACAACTGATATATGGAATTGACCAGATGGAACTAGTTTATCCCATTATACCTTGGAGTATGGTTTCTTCCATGATTTATATTAATTTAATTGGGCATGGAGGTCTACCGTATGGTAATTCCAATTGTATGTTTGAGAAAATTTAAAGTTGTCCATAGGACTATTATAATAAACAATGGTCTGAAAGGATTTAATAAATATGATTCTCTAATTTATCTTCAATAGTTTTAGTTTTTTGGTACGGGATTTATTTTTTTTCTTGGTTTAAAAGGTTTTTTCATGTGAACATTTTTTTTAATATTCTAAATTAAAATTGAAGATAATGGGAAATGTTATATGAGTTATCATGTTTTTACTAAAAAAATGGATTCCTTTATTTTTACAAACCTAAATAATTTTTTTCGATCATACCATGAATTTTTATTCATTTCATATGGTTTATTGATGGTTATGGGAAATGAAGAAGTGTAATTAAATTTTAGGGTAAATTCCCATGAATATAATTCTATCATTATTTTAAAATAATTATATTGTTATAAAATTGGAAACAATCAGATGATTTCTATTTGTATTTTATAGTTTTGTTATGTATATGTTAGAGAATAATTCTCTAAAACTCTAATCCTACAAATATCTTCAATGAGATAGAAATTAAAATAATTAAATTAACTGAATATTATGTAATGCTTAGGGATTAGGACATATATCTAGTATATGAGGATGTTTGCCTAAGTCCATGTGGAAACCCAACCTTTGGAACCATATATAATTTCTATTACGTATTGGATATCATAGCCCACAAGGTTCCTAAATCCTCATGGGATCACACATATTAATCTACATGATATTGTAACACATTGATAATAACAAATATGATTCAATATAATGTTTTCATGATTATATGGTAATGGATATTTCATTTCATACAATATTTTATTCAATTGGTACTAACTGTTTCATTTAATAATTAAATAATATTAATAGTAATTACATACAACATAATGAGTATAGATCAAACGATGTAAAATATTATTACTAAGGATAAAAACAAGGGTAATAAATAGGTGAGACCCTATATTTTAGTAGAAAATTGTCTCAAGTAAGAATGTCGGTTACCAACTTCTCAAGATCATCTATCTTAACGTAAGAGTGTTTTAGAGTGAACCATATCCATTAAAACACCTTCTACTTGTCCTGTAGTGGTGAATAAACATGCGATACTTTCATTTTGTGTTAATATTAAAATGAAAAGATATGAAATACATTATATATTTGTAAGATTAACTTGACCATATGATTTTGTAGATATCTGTTTAGATGGATGACTACCTCAACCCACATTATATTTATGAAATTCATTTGGAACTCCCCTAGTTAATGTTTGGTAATATAATTTTTAATTACAATTATCTATTACAAATAATAGGATAAAAAATGAAAATAATATAGCTTTCCCAAATGTACTTCATTTTCCCATGATTAAATAAGATATAGGAGTTCAAGACATGGATGGTGTAGTAGTTGACAAAAATAGTCCTAATGCTAAGCATCATATTTCATAATGTTCCCATTCAGATTTCAATATGATTCAATTATTTGACCATGAATATAGTAAAAAAATTACAAACCCCTTACAGTGTACCATTATTTTTCTTATCCGTATATAAACGTATGGAACATCCATCATATGGGGAAGATTTAATCCCTATTAAATACTCAATTGGTAGATATAGATGGTCTAATATGGGAGTATACTGGATGGAAATACATTATATGAATGGATCGTAATGACTGGTAAAATATGGGGCATCTCATCCACAAGGATCATGGAATGATTATGTAAACCCATTATAAAAAACAATAAAGATACATTGATATCTTGATTTAATTACTACATCTTTAATATATAAACAAAACCAAAGGTTCAAATACATTAGTGTGTTATAATATCTACGTGAACATATTATTTTAAATAACTTTTAGAATTTACCCATAAATGAGGTCCTCAATACCCTCCCAAAGACATCTAATATTATAAAATAATCAATAAAACCATTTGATTAGAAACAATAGAATGGATTGATCTAAAATTCATAGTAAGGGAAACATATCATGTAGTCATCGGTGTTGGAAAAAAATTATTGAAAACGTTAGAAAGGGATATATATGAGATCAAAATAAAATGGGATCATTAGTGAAACTAAAAACACATTATTGTGGAATAATTACAATGAAATTGAAACATAATACCAATGAATGGTCTTAAAACCTGAATTGTAATTAAAAAACAATGAATACATGAAATCCTAAAATTAGAAAACAAAACCAATTTATAAAAAATAATTTCAAATACATTTAGTGAATTTATTAAAAAAATATAACAATTTAAAATTATGATTTAAAAAAACCGGATGTGATAATCATATCATTATAGATAAGTAACCCCCACCATTTTCCCACCATGTCTTATGAATAATTATCTAATTTCTATAGTGCATTGATCATTTCTTACTCAATTCCTATAGTTGAGTTATAATTACTCACAAAATTATCATTGTAATATATTTTTATATATAACCATAACAAAATTAGAATGTGAAATATGGACCACATCCATCATTGTCTATAAATATTAGTTCCACATAACATTAAATTATTCATCATATTACAAATTAACAATGGAATGAATATGGTATTCATAAATTTTTCAACTGTATTTGTTTAATAAATGATCATTTGAAACAAATATTGTTATCAACAAATGTATTATTATAAATGAGATCATATAAGATGAATTTTAAACATGTAAATCCCCAGATAAGATTCCTTGGAAAAAGGAAGAGAAATAATTAAAATGATGCATTTTATAAAATGTTTTTATTTATATCACAATAAAGACACATAATGTTCATGTCATATAAATGAAATTAATTTCATAAAATATTAGGATAAAAAAACAGAAAAAATTAATTAAAAATGTTCCAATAAAGTTAATGTATTGGTAAATTATGGATTTTTCAAAGTGTGATGTAAAATGGAATAATATAAGAACATGATAAGGAAACCCATTTTTTTATATGAGAATAAAATAAACACCCAATATTAATAAACGGAAAATGATTTTATAAATGAGTTCAAAATAATATAAGTTTTACTTGGGGTAAACAAATGGAGTTTCTTGAAGGGATATATGAACATTATTAGGACATAAAATCATATATATAGATATTAAATCAATTTATAGAAATTAAAAATACTATTAATATAATTAAATTTTTGTGAAATAATAGATACATAAGAGATAAAGAATTTATATTGATGAATTATTTAAAAATAAAATATTTTAAAAATAACACATAACGTCAAATATTTTATGTAAAATTAAATCTTTAAATATTTCCATCGAAATGGACTACTTATAACCCATGGATAATATTTTATCCAAGAAAACACAATTACGTTGATCATTCTTAGTAGAGTATGTATAATCATCCTATAAACCCATCATTAGTATATTAATTTTTTATTTTAGAATGAAATTCATAAATACTATACTTTAATATAAAATAATTATGATCATTACATAAGATTATATGATTTAGTTAACACTAATTTTTGTTATCTATTGTTCGTAACCTTATTTTTTTCATGTATTCATTATGATATCGATTTGGGTACCCATTATTTTATATCATGTTCACCATTAACTTGAATGATAATATACCTATTATAGGTTATATAAGGAACCATACGGTTATAATCCCATTACATTATAGTTTCTCGTGCATTGTTATGATTCCATCATTAGCGACTTAGTTTCATATTATTTATCAATATTGATTATTTAAATAATAACAATCATTAATTTTTCATTTTATACATATTATACCATATTAATGATCATTATCAATAAAAAATTTGTATATAATAATTAATTTAAATTTTTATCCAATGATATAGGTGTAAGAGAAAACCATAAAATTTATTTTTTGGGAGTCGGTTTTCCATACATAAGAATTAATTAAAATTTCATGTCAATATCATGGGAATCCGTTGTAAGATGTTTAATTATTTTTAGTAAATAATTTTTTTATAAATTTAATATATATATGTATATTAAATTATTTATTTTGAATATCCTTTTATGGTTGTGAAGGAAAGAGAAACTTGTTATGTCATCGAGGAAGTGGTTTTCACATATTAATTATTTATGTTTTAACATTTCTTAAGGGGAATGGAATAAGGTTTCAATGTGAAAAGATATTTTGATATAATAAATGTAAAATGTTTTAGAATAATATTTGAGAAAAAAATTCTGTTAAAAAATAAAAATTATAAGTTGGTAGAAAAAATTAAATATTTTCAAATGAAAATTTTATATAAAAAAACTGTTACACTGAAAATATATATTTTAAAAATTTATATTTCATTCTCACATAATATTAATTGTATAAGAGTAACAATATAAATATTTTTAACAATTTTAAAAGATAATATTTTTTCAAAAAATGAAAAATTTATTCCAGGATAATATTGAATTAAAATATTCAAAAAGTAATATAGTTCTATTTCATTGTGATTCAAAATTTTATATATCTTTTATTTAATGAAAATATAAAAATATTAATGGAAATTTTTTTTGAACAACAATGTTTTTAAAAATTATCTATTCATAATATCAGTTCTTATATATTAATAAATTCATTTATTTAAATATATTAGATATATTATATTAATATATATTATGTTTCCAAATTAATATAACAAGACAAAATATACAATACATATCGAGAATGTTTCTCGTAAAAGAAAATTACATTCATACTAAATACACATTACCAAATACAAATAAAATTAATTATATGTATTCAAAAACTAATTTTGAAAGAAACATTGAAGTGAAACAAAATAATTTTAAATATTTAAATATATGTATGATATAATATAATGTAATTATATTAATATTTAAACATAATATATATATATATATATATATAATTATTTAATAACAATTTTATACATCATTTAAAATTATCTTATTTTAAATTTAAAACATAATAACAAATCATGGAAGAGTTTTGTGGCATATTTGATCAATGAAGAAATATGCAGTGATTATAGTTTTGATAAATGTATTTTCAGGTACCATATTTTCATTTATACAATTTTATTATTATAAATATAAATAAAAACGTATTCGATTCACACATATAATTTCAATATTTATTTAAATATCGTAATATGATTTCCAATTTCAACGTATTCATTCTAATTGTAAGTTTTTTTATATTATTATTGATTCAAAATTTTAATTGTGGACTACGAGAGATGATAAGACTAATTATATTACTATTCTTATTTTATTATATGTTTAATTTTTATAATTTTAATGGATGTAATAATACAAGATGAGTAAATATTTCTTTCATGAGATTTTTTTATAATGCATTAATGTGAATGAATCAAATTTTTTTATAATCTATATCATGCATGACTCGATATATAATTTATTTTATTTTTCATAAGAAATTATAAATAAATCAATAGTTTTAAATATAAATATATAGCTTATTAAAAGAATATATTATTAAAAACACGGGGAATTAAAGTCCCCAGCCCCATGTAAAGAATATAATTCCATGAAATTTTAATTATCATATAATAGTGTAAATAGATAGAGGAATTACAATTCTACAGATAACTCATGATATAATTTCAACAGATATTTCCCCTTTACAAAATTTGGAATCATAACAGTTTCCTCATAAGAGAATAATCCAAACTATTGATTTTTTCTCCAACATTTTGGGAAAAGATCATATAGTTAATCTATAATAACACCCACTCTATTTTATTTTTTCAATATGATTTTTATTATTGTTCATTTGTTGAAAAATTATAATTTATTAATATGAAATTTGTTTCCTTTCTCTAGATAAATATTCCCTCAATATAGAGGAAACAAATTTAAAATTTAAATCAATATTAATTTACATAAATAGAGGAAAATATGATTTCTATACGGAGAACTCATGAAAAATAGATATATGTTACAAAATATCAGAAAACTAAAATACTTCTCTTAAATTAAAATAATCTGAGATATGATATAATGATATGATAAACTAGTTTTTATATACTACAAATCATATATTAAAATTCAAAAAATTATATTTTATTATTTGATTGGAATGTATATGTACTACAAATACCACGATCCTCTCTAGAAGTTGGTCTTTCATAGGTATTATATTTTCCACTATGTTTTGGGGGTTGATGGTTATAATAAACTCTATAAAACAATTGATTTGGGCACTATCTTGGATATTCCAACTTCCCCATGCATAATCCATTAATCAATTAATGGCACCATAGTATTTCTTCTATTTCATTCAATCGCATTAAAAAATATTTGATCTTTAATTAATAGTTTGATTCCTAATGATCCCCAATTCAATAATTAAATCATATACTAGTACCCTGTAGGAATTTTCTTTGGTGGTTCTTCGATAATTTTGGACATATGAGTATTTTAACATTTTTTTCTCTAATCATTATTCTCACTTGATCATTCCTGAGACTACCTCATTAACTTCTTTATTGTCTATGGTTTATTTACTATGTTCACATTGTATCTCAAATATCATCATATTTATTTTCATTAAAACAAAATGTTTCACAATCCTGTTCACATTTTGAGGGGTTGTGCATTGAAGTAATAGCTGAATTCTCTATCACAGGAATGGTTATGTCCTTCTCTAGCCATTACTAATAGAAAAATGTATTCCAATAGTGTTGAAAAATTAATATTAGAGGGATATTATAATAATGAAAAAATTAATTCAAATATGAAAAATATTTTTCATATACATTATAACATTTCCATATTATTCCTTTACATCAAACAATGTCCATTTTAGATTTACCATGGATACAATAAGGTGGATTATCATATAGTTATCAATCTAATCAAATCATTTACGTAAGAAATCAATACATTATATAAGCTTGTATGTAAAATTTTATCGACCAAATTGTATCCCACGACAGTGTATATAAAGGTGTTTAGTCTTCATCCCACTAAAAATTCATTTATTTTATGATACTGTTAATTATTATTCAATAATTTTCTTGTAATTAAACCTAAAAATAGATTTTCTATATATATTTAAACATTATATTATCTGTATAGTTACCTATTTCTAGGAATACAACTTAATCGTGAATATATAAATATTTAATGTTATAATCTAATATATACAGTCATCAATACAATTTTCATAGTGGTTCGAAAACCTTAATACAAATAGATGTTAAACTAATCCCCGTAAATAAAAAAACACTATGATAAATAATACATAAATCCAATTTAATTATACATAAATAAAAATATGATTCCATATTTTCAATAGTATAACCCACAAATAGTCTAACATCCCATGAACCTGATGTTTCATTATAAAATTTATAAGATGAAAAAATATCATATTTCAGAACACATATAATAATTTATAAATAAATATCACCTATATATATCCTTATAAACATATCAAATGATACAATAATCCTCAATACCCATGGAAAAACAATGGTCAACTTGAATGGACAATAGGGGAAGCATTATATCACTTATAAATAGAAATTTATAAATATACTATTTATACCATGTTAAAGGGATAAATATTTGGAAAAAATAGATCATGGGATCATATGTGATAATCATAAAACATGACTGAGATTTATGTATCATGGAATATAAATATAGGAACAATAAATTGATATCAATGTTTTGAGTAAAAACACTTAATAATAATCATACAAAACATGAAATTATAACATATTAATGTATAGCATAATTAGAGAATGAAATAGGAAAATAATTATTCAAAGTATTTAAATAAAGAATAAAATGGAAAAATTGATGTTAATATGAGAATTGATAAAATATTATATACCATATTGCATCACTACTAAATTCCCAGAGCCTATTTGGCATCCATACATGACTCCCATAGTGTGGTGAGGATTCATTACATGATTATCACCTAGGAGAATTAATTGTTTACTCAATTATTATGGTTATATAATGAGATAAAAAACATTTATCAATTCATTATTTTTAAATATATGACCCAATCCATCCACATCAACATAATCATGTGGAACATAAAATCTAATCATTAAACAAATCATAAATTAGAAATGTAATGAGAATGGGAATACAATCCTTTCAATATTGTATCATGTCACATACGTGACATATTATAATGTTAAATTTAATTTTATTTCCATTTATGCTTTTTTTTGGGTTTTTTCAAGCTTTTACGGTGGAATGGGTGAGTTTTCTTGAATTGGGACAAACCGTTAGCCCAATTCCAGATTTAAAAATAAATTTCTTTTCTTTTATAATGATTTAATTTTTTAATATTTTGCACACATTAATATTCCTAAATGGTCTACCTTGACATATTAAGACAACAATTATAGTTTTTAGCCTTTATTAATACATAACCAATGTGTATATGGGTTTTTATATAAGGGATTAGGCCTGCCCGAAAGCCCAATTCCATTTTAAAAACAACTGTGATTAATTAATAACTTATTAGATTTTAAGGATTTTTCAGTTATTCAAAGCCTCTCACATGCCCATTGAACCTCAAAACACGTCCATTATCATCTAACCCAATTTGGAGCTCATTTGACTCGTGGTGTAGGTCGAAACTTCGATAGCAGTCAAATTTCATCTAGATTTAAAAAGGTAATTTGATTCCATAATAAATATTTAATTATTCACTCTATTCCCTCCAATCCAGATCTCAATTAACCATATATGTCTTGTTCCAACTACAATGAATTTTTGGATTTTTCAAATTCACACACTGGTGTATTTGGGGAAATTTCCTCAACAACCCTCAAGTGAGTGAGTCTCCTTCATTCTTCTTTCATTTTTCATAGGGTTTCATTCAATGTGCTTAGGGTTTATTCCCATATACATGAAGTCCAAAATTTATATAGGGTAAAGTGTCAAACCTAATGTTTATCCTTGGGTTTTCTTGGTCCAATTATCTATTTTTAGGTTTGATTTAACCTCATTGAGTTGCGGCGGTGGTGTATTTATGTTTTCGTGCTAAGGATTCAAGGGTTTCATTTTTTTGGTAGGTGATTCCTTGTTTATGCAATTATTTTGTCTTATCATGCTGTATATATCGTATTTCTAGGTTTATCTCACTTTATTATTGATGAAAAAATTATTTTTTAGAGGTTTTTGTATTGCAAATGAAATTTAAATGCCAATTTTATGTGAAATTGGGGGTTTTTCATAGCAATGATTTATTAGTTTATTTAAGGGTTTCCTATAACTACTTGGTTGATTTTATTGAAATATATTAGGGCTTATAATTAATCTTTGAATGTTCATATCCATTTTTCTATTATACAAAATCTTATTTTGGTGACGTTTGATAAGTGAATGATTTTTGGGCATCATTTTGGTGCTAAATTTGTTGTTTTACGTCACTATTTGATGTTTTGCATAATGGTGTTGTTTTATAACACATGTAATAGGTCTATAGAAATGTTTTGGGCACTGTGAAATCTTTTTTGGTAAATGTGAGTTTGCACATAGTGTGAAATGTGGGGTTTTCAAGGAGTTTTGGGTGCAAATTAATCCGGGTTTTTGAGAAATTGCATTATGGAAAATCAAAGTGTTTGTGTGTGTGTTTTAAGTGGTATAAAGAGTGTGTATCTACTGTACTATTTTAATGTGACCATTTGTGGTGTTTTATATAAAAATGGAATTATTTATCATGATTAAATTGTTTGAGCACAAAGGGGGTGCCCGGGTACCTTGGTGGGGAATATGTGTACTAGTACGGCTAGTGGACCAGATGTGTTTTGTCCCTGTATCACATAGAATGTGGATAAAGACAACTCTAACTAATCTATATGGATGGTTATTGGGGACCACTCGGTTATAGGTATGTTCCCTACCAGTGGCTCGTGCAAGAGAATGGATATACTATGGTCACATTACACCGAGGTATGAGGTACATGGGGCCCAAGACTATCTAGTGCCTAGGGGTGATGTTGATTTTGTTGCTCATTGTGTTTGTGGTATTTACCCATGTATTGGGGTGTTTTTGGATGTAATTTATAGTAGATAAAATGTCTATTTAATTTTCTGAACATTCTTAAAACATTTGCTTGAAAATGTTTCCAATTGAAAGTTTCATTTCTTGGATTTTATCAATTCTTTTCTTTGCATATTATCACTACTTTCATTTTTACATTGTATTGCATGATCTTTATAATCACTGTGTGGTATACTATTGGTATTAGGCATACAACCAACATACACCCCTTGGGTTAATGTATACTTGGTTCTCTTTGACTCTTCTAAAGGAAAGGCTAAGGGTGATGGCGGTCCAGGGTGTTAGTCCCTTTCCTTGGGGCAGAGTTGTGGAGACGGCTTGGGGGTGATGACCCCTTGTCGTGTGGATTCCATAGAGCTGTTTTTTTGCTCTTTCATTGTCTCTTTGGACCTTTTTTATTTCATTTGAACTTATGTATTCATTTCTGTAATTTTTGTATATACCTTATTGGAATGAATTTTTTAGATTCATTTAATCAAATATTTTTGATGTTTTACGTATACATATTTAGGTAAATCATTCCCAAACCAAGATAAATTATAATCGGGCACATGTGCTAGCCCATGGGAATAGGTAAAGTCCTTATGGACTTGTCATGGGCTGGGTTTGGTACAGGTTTTGGCGGTGACCAGATTCGGCTTGTGACAAAAAATGGTATCAGAGGAAGTTCATGTTAACTATTTGGGTCTTGTTATTTGGGGGAGAGTTTGGATAGTCTAGATTTAAGATTCATGGGACTTGGAATTCCATTTATGGGTAGTGATCCTGATCACCACACCTCATGATGGGATTCATGTTTCCAGGAGAAGTCAATATTTATCTATGTCCTTTAGTTTTCTTGGTTCAATGATGATTAAGGGAAATGAAAAGATAGTTTGGTTAACGGTCTTATTGATCTCGCAGGGCCAAGAATGTTATGTGGATCCAAGTATATTCCCTAGAGCACTCTGTGTGACAGTGAAGTTATTGGAATATGGACTCCAACCATATTTCCATGTCACCCACTGAAACTAGTTTCCTCTCACATTGTATTTTTTTGTTTAGAAAACATGGCACTTTGGTTTTAAAAAGCATAATGTATTTGTGAAATTATTTTCAAGTAAACAAGGAATGGTTTGATTTATGAAATGGTGGAACTTAATTTTATGATTTTTTTTGCAATTGAAAATGGTGTTCTTACACCTCTTTTGAATGTAAGAACTATATTGAAGTTGGTTTTGAAAATTGCTTCCAATATAGTTTTCTAAATAATCAAAGGTTGTTTTAATGGGATGAGATGTTTTGAAATTGATATCAATATCTTGAAGGTGAGTTATTTTATAATGGTTGTGTCATTCTAAAAAGCTTTATTATATTTCAATTAGAATATTGATCATGTGGTTAGCAATTTTGAAAAAAATTATGTGTTGGGTGACTTTTTTGGTTTTGAAAATTAGAATGAATTTTTTGTTTAAAACTTTTGTATTTCTGTTTGAAACAACATGCATGGGGTTATATGGGATGTTGGATGGTTGATGGAATGACTAGATGAGTGTCGGGATGGATAGGAGGAGTGTTGTAGATGTGGCATAGAAACATGTATGTGTAAGTCCCATGGGGTACCATTGGTGGATACGCTAACAACTGAACATTTTATTTTCAAGAAATCTTTTTAAAGAAAAACGCGATGTCTTGATGAATTGTTTGAAATGGATTATATTATGTTTTTTTGGAAAATGTTGATGTTGTTGAATGTTTTGATTCCAGGAACCCCTCGGGTTTGAACTTTGTTTGGGGTTTATGTTTGGTCGGTAAGCTGGGTAGAAGGACCGATTCGTAGTCTACTCTGAGATATTTTTCAAGACACCATTATGGTGGTTCTCTTCATGTGTTTGGATGTGGTTTATGGCTTGTTTTGACCAATGGACCTGCTTGGTTGGGTCCTTGGGTTCTCTCGTTGGATAAGGTACGCCCTATTAAGAATTATTGCACAACTGAAGTGCAACTTGGACTGTTTCACCATTTAAAGCCCTCTAGTGGATTAATATAAGAAATATTTTATAGATATTTTTTGATTGAGTACACACCCATTGATTTATTTGATTTTTATATCCTCTTGTAATGGATGAGTTCTTGTGGATGTTTGAAAGAGACCTTAGTTTTTTACATTTTCTAATTCGCCGAAGCTGGAAGTGATGTAGGGTTGTTAGTGGGGATGAGTGTCTCTAGGGTGTCTAAGAGGGCATCTGGGTTCTTCACAGTTTCTCTGAAGCATGAGTTCATGTTAAACAACCAGTGATGGAAATATGGTCACAATAGGAAATTGTGGCCACTTTCTAGAATCTGTGTTGGTTGGGGATGTTGTATAAGGTCCATGTCCATGCATTGTTTATATCAGTCGCAACATTCATGTTCGGTGATTCCTTATGATTTCATGTGCTCAATTGACCATAATGGTGAATGTTGGAAAATTATCTGAGAGTCGCTGTTATGTTGGAAGAATGTATCCCTTGTAAAAAGCCAAAAAATATATCATTTGAGAGGAAGGTGAGTATAAGTGTTCTTTACTTCTATTGTTTCTCACCCAAACAAACAAGGTGTGATGTGTGCGTATCTTCTAAACCATTGTTTTAGTGAAATATAGGATTATGGTAATATGAGTTTGGAATGTGTTATGTCTTGAAAAAATATCAGATATTGTGGTGTATTTGTTGATTTCACCGAATAAATAATTCCCATTCAGGGGGGGTTTCTAAATCCTAACTGTGAGGTCAAATATTATTCAATCATTTGAGCTCCAGCCATAGGTCTCAGTGAGAAGCTGACTCGTGGTCAGGGGAAATCCCAGGGTTTTTTAAACCCGTGTACAATGTATTATACCTAGAATGAAATATAATAAGATTTTAAACCTCTATGGTCATCATATTTCTTCTGTTGTTCCTGTTCTGTTGAAATAAGTCAAGGGCCTTGTACCCATGTCATCACCTAATGTCATTCCCTCCCCCTTTGGTTTCCATCAAGTTGTTAGAGAATGGTTGGATATTTGGATATACGTGCTAAGGACACAATTTTTGTATCATTAGAAGTGACCATATTCTAGGAGGCCATGCGAAAAGAATGATATGCACAGTTAGTGCTAAATTTCCCAAAACCCTGCGGACTGAAACTACGCCCTTCCCAAATCATTATAAAAATTGTGTCTTTCTATGTCGGCACATGCTGGATAGTTATGATGGTTTGTTCTTATGGTGGAGAGACCCAATATGTTTCTCATGTATGTTCCTTCATAAACTATGAATGGAATTCAACCCTTTTTACCAGGGAGTTTGTTCAGGCCTCCCTCTGTTAGTGTCTTGATTCTAGCTTGGAAAATAATATTGGTTACCTCTTATGGTGGAGTCTCTATTTGTGTTCCCATATAAAAATTGCTTGAATTTATACATGGTATTGGCTTGGTGGTAGGTAGTCTCATTCGGAACATTCTAGATACAAACATATTCTTTGAGTAAATGTTTGGATTGAAGAGCTCCCAATGGTTTAGTTAATGTATGGTAAGTGTATAATTGTTCGAAGTTGTTGTTCCTTTGGGTGAATTTCATGGGAATTTATCAGATAGTGGTGGAGGAGTTTTATTTTGGGATAAAGTATGAATGTGATTGAACATTTTAGGAATGTGGTTTATGTTCGAGTTGTGAGATTAATCATTCATTAATGGATCACTGGAGGTGTTTTAGCCCTTGGGGGCGAAGCTTGGGAAATAAGTACATCTTGGATTATAGGTTGGGTTTGGTTTTCATATTTGGCATTGCTGTAGCTTTCCGGGGACAATAAGTTTTCATGGTGGGGAGAATGGGTGTGTGTACACTTGGTTATTTTGGTTGTGATAGGTTGGGAATAGATTTTAGTTCCAGTGGTTCGGGTTTCTAGCAGGTCCTTGGTGTTCAAATCTTGTGGAGATGGCTTGAGGGAAGTGCCCCATACCATGAGGGTTCTTGGGCTGTTCCCTTTTTAGTTTTGTACCTTTGTAATAGTCTTGTTTAGTTGTTTTAAAATATGTACTTCAGTTCTAATTTTTTGGAAAAGATTGTGTTGATTACAAATCCATATTCATTTTATTGGTTTCATTTGTTGTTTTATGTTTACAATCTCAGGTTAATTATTCCCAATTTTCATTTTATGTTACCCAGGAATTTGTGCCAGCCTATGGGGATCGGGAATGCCCTTTGGGCCTTGTTGTGGGCTGGGTCGGGTGCTGGTTATGATGACGACCATTTTCAGTTCATGAAATATCACCAATAGATAAGATGATATTTTGAGTATATGAAAATGATAGATTAATGAAGTTATTAAATAATAATAGACACAGTTATTTCTGAACCATTACTTCTTCAGAGAAGAATCATTTGAAATTGGATGATAAATTGATGAATGTATTTTCATAAAAAATAGATTAATAATATCACTTTAGAAATACATTATTCACAATTTACATAATAGATAAACATTAATTTATAGAAAAAGATATAAAATTTTTAAAATTTTTATTTAAAACATATTCAAATATATATGACATGATATGAATGAAAATGTCACTATATGAACTAGATTGGGTGAATTTAAGATCATGTTAATCAAAATGTAATTAATAATTTTAAAATAAATATTGAAATAAGAAATCCTTAAATCGTTAACATAAACATTTTTTTTAATTTCATTTAAAAAAAGGATATTTAATGATAAATACAATTTTAGATTAAAATAAAAAATTGTGTATTAGTTGGATCTACACAAATAAATATGATGAAAAATCCATTAAATGAGATATGAGTTATTCCTAATAAATTTAAATTTTTAATGATATAATATAATCATACATGAAGAATATTTTAGTGGAAAAAAGTTATTTTTATAGAAAATAATATAATAATATAACATAACATCACCAAATTGTTTTATAATTCATTCTTGATTGATTATGATTAAAATAGAGCAATTTTGAAAATAGAAAAATTATTGATTTCAGAAAACAACATAGCATTATTCGTGTTTAGTTGAATGTTCTCTTACCTCCTATAATAATATAAGTATCTTGATATAATTTATAAGTCCCGTATTCATATAAATTATTATTTTCTATAATTATATTAGTATAATTTCTTTATAATAAAAGTGTTTTTAATTCTAATTTTATCATCATCTGTTAGTGACTTTAGTTGTTTCGCAAAATGTTTATGATTTATATTTTTGTACATATTTCTTAATTAATTGTTTATGGTTACAGTGTAATATAATATACTTTAATTAGTGTTTTATAATTACCTAAAATGTTATATTCAAAATATAATTGTTTTTTATCTGATACTTTGATGATGAATTCAGTGCTGAATTTTTTTTCACATTATATACCTATATTGATGAATACAATAATCCTGGTCTTTAATTTAATTTGTATTAAAAATTATTTATAATCAATATGTTTATAACTGATATATATCATATATAATCATCAATTGAAATTTACAAATACTCTTAACTGAGGGAGAGAGAACATAATATATCATTTCATAGAGGCGATAATCCGCACACTCCCATGGATGAAGAATTCATTTCTTTATTAAGAGATAAATTAGTAATATTGTTTGTTATTATAATTTTTTTTAATATAATGATACATTTTTATTACATTAATTATTCATAAGATCTAGATAATGTGTTGGAGGATAACCCAAATCATTATGTCATAGAGGTTCTACTCCTCACACACATATTATTTTTCATAAGGTGAATGGGAGAGGTGGTTACTGTTTATTCTCAAAGTGTAACACAATTATGTATAGGCAAGGAAAGTGCAGTTTTTGACTACTCCTGCCCCCCCCCCCCACAAAATTAGAAGAAAATATAACAATGAAGATAGATGAGGGTAGTATTCCATCAATACATACAAGAAAACGAAGACCATATAACAAAAAAAATTAAAGAAAAAGTCCCAAAAAACCAACACATCAACACATTCAAACCTCATAGCCAATCAATACCATCCTCAAGTATCCCAGATCCATATCAATGTTACAATATTTATTATAATCTGACCATAGTAATATACCACCAAAAAACCTTAACCACTACCATTAAACCATCTAGTCACAAGAATAAAACCACCAAAAAGCCAGTTTGGTAGACAACAACATCCCCAAAGTCGGAACAATTAGCAACAAAAAACAATAATCAGCATGACCATGACCCAAGGCCTCCCCCTCCAAGATAATGGACCTAGAGTATTTGACACCAGAGCTCTCCATAATAAGATGCTGAACCAGGAAGAAGATGCCTGGATAAGAAAAAAACATGCTAGGGAAAATTCCACGTACACTAGGTCCAGATCCAGGGCAGTCACTGGAATCTGTAGTCGTCACTAAGAATTCTAGAAAGGAAAACTAGCACCTGATGAAACGGGGAACCCAAATCCTATAGGAAACATGATTATAAATTTGGGCCAACTAGGGTTGACCCACGACAGTTCTGATCCCTGGCCTCGAAGAAATGCACACGAAATCAGTCACCGAGCGTGCCAGATCTGACAATGAACACTCCATATCAGGAACAACCCATAATCGAGAGGCGCAAAAAATATGATTCCTAGTGAATCTAGAAAACGTAGATCCATCACTATCCAACACTACAACAAGGCATGAAAAATCTATTATCAATAATGTTAGAGCCGGTAATAAACATGTTAGATCTGTAATAACCCGATGAGGGGAGGTGCAAAAAAGCCGCCATCAGACAATGCCAGACCACACAAATCCATCACCAGCCAATCCCAAGCCGAGGAAAGACAATAGGCACCAAGTTCAGAAAATGTTTTAGGGGGGAGGAAGAAAAATCAGAAGAGGAAGCCAAACAATGCAAGGGGAGGAGGAGAGTCACCACCCAAAGACCTCCTTATGTTTATTTTGAGTTTCATAATTAAGTATAATTTAGAAACTAATTTCACCTAATAATATATTGGAAAATGACGATCTAATTGATATATAAAAGAAAAATATCCTAATGAAATGATTGAACTGATATTAAGAATATATATTTTCTCATCTAGGATTTGATAGACATGAATGGAATTGGATAATCTCTTATGTCATAAAGCTTAAAAAAGAGAAATAGGATTATTAAATTATTTTCAAATCATTCTACATGATAAAAAGGGTGAACATGTAAAACATTTCATCTTGATGTATAATAAAATATTATTTAGTGTATTGTTCGATTAGTTATATAATATATTATCCAATAAATTATAAACATTTTTACATGTTTATATACACTTACCACTTGAATAAATTATTTACATTTTATGCATTAACTTTGGTAAAGAGTTTTTATCTACTATTACAAAGTATTTATTAATACAAATATAATCATCCTTATTAGTTATTTTGGACACCATGACTATAAATTATAATTTTATTTCATCTAATTCAAATTTAATTTTTGTTTAAAAATATTAATAATATAATATATTTATAATATATTAAATTATTTTTTACAAAAGGTATACATGAGTTCTAAAATATGAAATATTAGATTATAAAATATAACCAATATATTCAAATTGATAATTTAAATTATAAAATAAATAATTTTTCATTAAAATATTTTCAATATTTTCCAAGACATTCTAATATACATATAATGGAACACAAAAAATTCATATTGGGATACTACTCAATTATCCATTTAAACAATTTTATGAAACAAACATATTTTAGGGCTGTGAAATATTTGATGTTATGATTCAAAAAAATTGTTTTTTTTGCAATTAAATTCCAAAAATATATAAATATTTTCCTTGAATAAGATAAAAAATATAAAAAATAATAATTTTCCTGAGTGTTTATTTTATAAGAATCAAGTGATATTTATAATATTTTATATTAATTTCTAATTTAGATGAATAAACTCTATTAGATCACATTAAATTATATTTTAACTATTTTCAATATATCCTATTAGAATAAAATATAAATAATTTATAAAATGATTCATTGAAAAATAATTACATTAATAATAACTAAACAATAACAAAAACCATTAATATTATGTTTTTATAATCTATATTTTAATTTCACTAATATAAATATATTCAATTCATCATTTCAATTATATTTATTAATATCATATTTTAACTATAAAAAAAATTTATATGTAACAAATGTAATGAATTTATAGTATTTTAATATCAATTGTTTCTTTCTTTAGGAGTTATTTTATTTTAAATTTACTACATAGGAATACAAAAAAAACTGATTACCTATTATATATATGAAAAACTATTATATTATCAATGAACATATTTCTGACTTCCATATTTTCAATTAATATATTTTTAACAACCATATTTCATTCTAATATATATAACATTATAGGTCTTATTCCATTGAAAATTTCCATTTTCTTAGTATTATTATAGATCTCAGAACATTATTTCTCTATTTATTGTACTTTTTCTATTTTTTGTTATAAGAGTGTTTTAAAGGCGATCTTGGTCAATTGGAGATTGTATTTCTAAAGATATTAGTGTTTTTAACTTATTTTCATATTTTTTTCATTTTTGAAGGATAAGATCACAGAGAACTTATAATACAGTGTTTATTGAATTCTTTTGCAACATTTATTAATAAATAGTTAAATTTTGTTTCATTATTAATTATTATAAATGAGATATTACAAAATAAATTTCAATTATATTTAACAAAAATAAATAATATTTTTAAAATTATAAAAATTTTGATTATGGAATTAATAATTTTCCTAGAAATGTAGTGTATTATAAGGGTCCTCATGGGTTATGTGTTCCTCTGGGGAAATTTTTTTGGTGAACATATTGGTGGTTTCCTAATCATTGTTAGTGGACACATCAGGTTATTGATCCATTACGTCCCCCAACAGCTTAGTGATGGGTTTGAAAAATCCTGTTGATGCCCAAAATTTCTACACATTTCAATGGTCTTTAAAACCCACAAAAATTTATACACATTTCTACACATTTCTATGGTCTATAAAACCCACCAACTATTATAGTCTCATGCATATTATATTTTGGTTAAACCAACTAAATCAATGAACCTATATGTTTCACTACATTCATTTTTAACATTGTTTTCAAATAATTATATTATAGTGTAACAATTTATATTTATCTAATGTTTTTGAAAACTAACTATTTTTTATTCATTTAATTCTCATATTCATGTCAGATTTTATTTGTAGAATCTTTTTCGTGATTTAGTAAAATTCACATAAGTTGTTGTTATTGATTATTTTTCTTATATGTAGTGCTCTCATGAAAATAAATAATGTTATGAAACATAACATTATAAATTGATGTGACTTCCAAAAAAATATAAAATATTATCATTCTCCATATAAATGAATATCTCATAGGACCATAACAATTTTAATAGAGGGTAGAGGATAACTTTGGCTACCCGAGGATAAGGAAAATGGATGAAAAAATATAAAATACATTGTCTTGATCATTATTAATTTCCCTAATGACCCCATTATATTATATTCTATGTGGACGTGAACTGAAACTTAATAACTTATCCATGATGGATCTATGAGTATTGAAATAAAAAAGTTAATGTGGAATTAAAATTTTGATCCTTGTCAAAGCCTCCCATATAAGAGTCCATATATTATATCATTATCGATGTTGATGGTTCCCCATGCATGAAAACATCATTTTGTGAGAATCAAAAATATGAATAATACAAAAACACATTGTTATATAAATACACCTCACCTTTCCTATAAGGGAATTAAATATTGTTCAATTCAACTTTCGGAAGCTAAAAAATCTAATCTCAGAAAACTATGAGTTCATAGCCACAAAATATATTAAGAATAAAACAAACATGCTCTCATATATATTTTGAATATTATTGGAGTTACCTTTTTTAAAGGGTGTAATATATTTTCAAATGTATTATTATTATTTTTCAGAACATTCATTCCATCAACACCAATGCTTAACATGGAAATAATGTCTTGCACATCCCAAGGTATTGTGATTTCCATATATTTCTTGAACCATGGATATACTCACCCATTAGATACCCACTTTTTAAAAAAGAATACCAATTTTTGTGATTAACTATGAGGACGTCGATCACAATGATTATAATTATAAATCGAAATTCATCAAACATGAATAAATTTTAGATATTTCATCTCTTTTCGTTTTAGAATGACATGGAATAAGTTGTATTTAAATAAACCTAAAAGATATTCATAATAGTTCTTCTGATGTTCTTGGAATCACAATTAATAAAAATATGTTAATATATTTTTTCCAATTTAATAAGCCATGAAATTTTAGAGAATAACATTAAACTCAATGGATTGGTCTGGTCATTTTTCCTTAAATTATTCATATCAAACAAAATGGATTATTTATTTATTATAAATTATAGATGAGGTGCCTCTGTATGGTTAAATATAAATAATTCTACTTTATCATATCACCATTTACATGTTGTATTTCCCAAAACATATGTATATTCCATGGGAGAATAAAACCACCATTGTTACTAATAATGTGACTTCATTGCATTAAATTTCCACACTGGATTATAATTAGTTAATGTCCCCACAACACCCAAAATAATTAGTTTCCCCAAAAAAGAATTATATTCATGAGTGTCCCCAAAATATTCTAATCAATGAGTCTCCCCAGATGATCAAAAATCAGGTGTAATCTAATGGGCCTCTAAGACATGTAAATATTTATGTTTAGAATCAATTTAATGAGGTTTATTACATATCCTGAATTAAACATATATATAGCTTACATTATGTGATGAGTATATAAGTCTTTAATGTCCTATAATGGAGTGATGTTATATTTTATAACATATTCTAATATTTCATTACTCTAACCTACTTTTATTTTTGTACATAATGTAAAATTTGAAAAAGGTAATTAATTTGGGAAAGGCCATCCTTTTAAGGGATTTAAATTAACACATATCTAAATGAGGGAGTCTCTGAAATATAAATTTAAGAAGTCATAGTTTATTCTAACGTCCCATGATAAAAAATAATCATAGGATCCATAATCATCACTGATATGGTGGTAGACAACCATATTTACAATTTTTATAACATAAAAAAATGACATGACATACTAGGAAATAATGGAATCCTAAAATAAAGTATCATAAAATGGTTTAAAATATTTAAATTTGGGTTTTATAAATTAATTAGTAAATGTTTTTAACATTTTTATGATAGTTTATATTTTATTTAAATATATTTTATATTTTAATATTTTACTACCCTTGATCATCTAAAATGTGTCAAATCATATAGGAGAGTTCAATAACATATGATGATTCCATGAAACTATATCATATAATGATAATGTATTATACTTTATTATTGACATTAAAAATGGTTATCATTGAAAAAATATGAGTTTTTTTATTTCTAATAACTTTTATGATTATTTTTATGTTAATATTCTCTATATTGTTTAAAACATAATTATTTTATAATATATAACTAATGTCAAATAATTAGTATCCCAAATAAATGTTTAATACACATTTCCTATTATAATTTAATTTTGAATGGGATATAATTCCATGAAGAATAATTGACCATAGAATAATATAGTACTGTAGTGGTCATATGGTGGATAGTTTTATCGAGTAAAAATATATAAAATAACATGAAAATTGTAACATGTGAATATTATTTAATACTAACACAATATAACTACAATGTAATTTTAGGGGATAATAGATCTTTTATTAAAAAATTAATATTTTCTTTAGATAAATTTACTATAAATTATATTCTAATTTTTATTTCTTCCTAATTATTTTAAATGTATCACCAATCATGTATTACATGTAATAAAACATTCAACATTACAATCTAGTAAGATCAAACAATATATTTTTATATCATGAATGTTTTTATATTTTTAATATGTGATTTTTTATAAAATTATTCATTGAAATATCATGGATATACTAAATAATACCATATAACATTAAATTATATGGTTATATGATATAAAATTCACGAGTTATATAGATCACATTCTATAGTACCCCTTAGTATGTAACCCTGGTTTTCTCATGTAATCATTGAAATTATTAATTTGTTGAAAGTTCAATAACCGCAATTAATAATATTCCTAGTATGTTTTCTGAGATAGGTTTTTCATACTATGATAATACCATTAAAATGACTCTATCATGTATATCATTACATTGTCACATATATTTTAGTAGATAACTATTTTATTAAAACCATTTTTGCATTCCATGGTAATTTCAATTATAGATATATTATATTATTGTATATTTTATAATTTTGATGAATAAAATTATCTTATTATGGTCATGTTATTACAATGACACAAAAAAACAGATAAATAATATCACCATATATTTTTCATTTATCGTGGATAATTTTTGAAACATAGAGGTAATGAATGAAGGTGTCACATAACAGATTTCCTAATGCGAACTTTTTATAATTTTTGAGAAAATATAATTATTTCATGGTTTCCATAATTGGAAGATGATATATTATTTTTATGTTATGAAATACATATGATGTCTAATTGAACATTAATTTACATGGTTAAATGTGAATGATTTTCTTCTTTACTACTATATACCCCTTCATTGCTTCTGTATGATGGGTAAATTCCATGAAATTATATACACATTTCACATCCTTTGGGAAAAGAAATTTTCCCAGGAATTTTTATAAATTTATATGAAAATTTTATCATTTTTAAGATGACATTAAATGGTCATATCCATCATTTCGTAATTAAATATGAATCTAGTTTATTTATTTATCCTCTATATAATTACAGTTATTAATCATATTCATTATAATTACAAAGATCCTCATGGGGGATTTTTTCATTTCAATAATACAAATATTCTATTATACCACATTTCTTAATTGATGATAAAATTTATATAAATATTTATATGATTTGGAATGTTATTTTATACAAGAATTCATCACAGTAGCATTGTGAGACCATTAGTGGTTACCTTAATAAAATTTTGTGACACCGTTCATTGTCACCTTGATAAAAATATTTCCTATAATTACATAATTACTAGGTAATTGTAGGTAAATTAAAATAATTGTTATTTTAATATAATCATGCACAAATTTCATGATATTGGGGATTTTCACACTTTAGTATAAGATGTTAGAGGACATTAGATGTAATTTTTAGATCTCTAAAATTATATCATTTGGTTTTCATTGTCAATGATTATGTTTCAGATTAGGAAATAATCATAGTAGTTGTATTTGGTATTTTTTATATTAGTTGGCTATGTATATATTCATTTATAGTGATTTTTTGGGAATTTTGACTCTTATTTAATTTTATATAAAATATTTGAGATTTGATTTTAGATTTTTAATATCCGTAATATGAATTTGTTATTTTGTTCATAATATACAATACACTACATACATATTTATAAAAGAATATAAATATTTCATTGAATTAATTTTTAGACACAGGGTTCATGTCAATAAATTACATGGATTAAAGACATATAATTACATAGAAACACAATAATTAAAATATAGAACTGGTATTAAGTTATGAGTTTCCACATTCTAATCTGTTTGAGTCAATGATGTAACATTTCAATTTTTATTTAACATTTATTTTTTATATTTTTATCTTTTATGTGATTATAATTGGATAGTTTTTATTTTAATTATATATTACATGTACCAGAAATTATTTTTCCCATATTCTTAAATAATTATTTTGGGAATCTTATTGTTTTTGATATAACTCTTTCCAGATTAAAAATATAATACATTCAATAATGTAAATTATTTACCATTGAGGCTAGTAATCATCTCATTAGCTATTCGAAGATGGATTTTAGAGTCATCCATAATCCCTCCATTGATTCATGATGATTATTTTAGGGGTTTGAACATTAAATAATGGAGTTTATAAAAAGATGGTTACCTAGTCATTTAGTCAAATCGGTAAATAGAGGCGACTGGTGTGAAATATGAAGGGTATTTATAAAGAAACCCTATTTTTTTATATTTTCTTTGTTTCCAAAAAATTAACTACTTATGTGACCAATGAATCATGTATAAATTATCCATGGTTATTTAGATTTTTTTGGTAGATAAAAAGAATAAAATTGTTTTTTTGGCTGATAAAATGTTTTTAAATATGAATTTTAATATTGATTAAAAAATTATTTGATTAAATTATTAACAGAATACATGAACCAAGAGATAAAATTGTACATGAATATATATTTAAAGAAATAACAATACTGATTAATGTTTTATTGGTTATTTCCAATAGTAGAGAATTTAATTCGTATATAGAATATATTATTAGATTTTATGTTTAGTGAATTGATATTATAAATCGAATATTATTATTTGAATATAGTATCTATTATACATATAATGATTCCATTGAAATCTAAATGATAGGTAATTTATTTCCATATATTGTTAAATTTAAAACAACTATGAAATTTTAGTGAATGGATATTAGGTAATATTCAAAAATAGTGATGAATAATGATTTATTTATTTGGATAATGATGTTTTAACTATTTATGATTCATCTATAATTATTAATGGAAAAAATTTGTATATACCATAATTCATACTTTTTACCTCATTTATATCGTTTATCATTCTTATGTGAAGAAAAAATGCCTATATAACATAATTTTTCTAGTCAAATGGTATAATATACTCATTTTATTTTACAAATAATACTAATGGAGAATAAGATGAATGATTATTCACATTTATAATTTTATTATAATTGTTTTATTATTTGTAATCATTAAAAATTATCATATAGGTTATTGTTGAGATTTTTTATTACTTGTAGCATTATTGAAATAAAATAATCGATATAATAATTTCTAATCGAGTACGTGTGGTCGATAAAAGGATACATAAATTTACTAATACAATGGTTTTCAGTACCTATATTGTAAATAAATATTTTGTAATAGCTATGTATAATTTATGGTAATAACATATAACAAATCTCTAATTCTATAACTAAAACACTATCATGATATATGTAATATATTATTGTATTTAAGCCAAAAATTTGTTTTTATTTTATTTTTACACTGTTAAAATTTATTAACCTCATGAATGTAGATTGTATTGATATAAAGATATTATTTTAAATAAGAACACTCTATCTTGTGGAATTTTTTTATAATAATATTTTGAGATGTATTAAAATGGATATGTTTATTCTGAAGGTTCATGATATCTATTGATTAATGAAAAGTCTTGTCACATTATTTATATTTTGATATATTTGTTGAATATTTTTTCAATGTCTTTTGAAATTTATATTTTTTCTAATTTATTTTTCATTTATAATATATATATATTATTTTATTATGATAATAAAATTTTTATGGAATGTATTATTAAAAAATAACTTTACTCTTATTGTACGTTTCATTTGTCTATTTTTTATATGATTCAAATTATATGTAAATGAAAAAAAAACATTTCAATATTTTCAAAAGATTCTTTCAATAATAAAAAAGGTTATTCAATGAATAATTTATAATTTTGTATGATTAACTCAAATTTTATAATATCATTATTATTTTTTATGTTATTTTCATAGTTTATTATATAATATTAGCTACCTCTATTTTTGTAAAAATCATCCCAATATTCATTTAGTGTTATTTTGATATTTTGTTTGAATAATTTCAATATTTTTTTATATTTAATTTTTAACATTTTTATTCATTTTTTGTTCATATAAGATTCATTATTTTATTTCATAGTTGTTTTTTTATAGTATTTAGTTGGTTTTTGAGTTAATCAAATTTTTTTAAAAGATAATATTGGGTAATTTTTATTATGTTTCCTAAATGATTATTTTATGGAAATTGAAGGAAGTTTAGTTTATTTATAGAAAAGTCCTCTACATATATTGATACATATTTCAAAAATTGTGATATATATTCATGATGCTTATTGTCTAGGGAAAAATGTTAGTATCATGGAGATATTCTCTACCACCAATGATAGAAGACATTATAGAAAAATTGATCAGTGACACTATTACTAAGATGGAAAATATATGAAATAATGGAATTTCTACTAAAAAGAATAAAAGATGAATAAGTACTTGAGGATTATTTATTTATTTCTTAAATTTAATTTTAAATTCAAATTTAAATGTTTTGTTTTTATTATTTGGGATATTAATGAATCTTGGAACATGTATGCATGTTTTTGTAGTGTTATGTTCAGAAAAAAATTGTTTCGAGTAAATCACAAAAATAATTAATTAAATATTATATTACTAATAAATTTAAATGGTAAATGTTGTATATATATAATAAGAATCATAAATACACCAAAATAAAACATATTTTTAATTGAAAACTATACAATTGTTGAAATTTAATTCAATATTGTTTTTGGGAGGGAACACTATATTTATGAAGGAGACTAATATGTAATCTAAATTCAATGTTTATTTATTCTTGTTTGAAATCCACTTGATCAAGAGAGTGGTCTATATGATCCAAGGTGAATCCATGAAATATATAAGATTATATTTATCATTTTGTGTTATAATATTGGTATGATCATTTTTCCTGCCATTGTTATGAATCAGTATAAATTATTATGATCAATGTAATATTTTAATTCTAGATATACTTTTTTTAATTAGGTAATATAAAAAATTATTTAAATAATTGATTCACCCTCCAACCCTCATTATTATTTTAGGAATATAATGATTATCATACCACGTGGTATCAATGTAAGGATACATTCAACGAATGTAAACTATTTTAAGATTTAATAGAAATTGTTAAAGTACGTATTTATTGTCCTTAATGAATTTATATTCTCAATATAGATGGCCTTAATATATTTAATTAAATTTCGTATCCCTCTATTTATTAGAAAAATTATTAAATATATATTAGATATTATTAATCTTATTATATATTGGTTTATTGTTTTAGCGGATGAAAATGATGAATTTATCGCTTATTGTAAAGGTTTTCCATTAAATAAAACTAACATGAAGAACCTAAAAATTGATGGTTGTTTTAGAAATTTTATTCATATATCTCTTATGAATGTGTTTTTAAGGGTTAATGTCATCAAGACAGTAACATAAATTTTAGATATGTTCCAAAATATATATAAATTAAATTATATAGTAAACAAGCTAATGTATATGATTGCATGTTAATATATGTAAAAACAAAAATATTGGAAGAAGAGATAATATTACATAGTCATTTGTTTTTTTGAATTAGTGATAAATTTCTGATCTTTTGATGAAAATAAAGACTATATAATGGTTTTTGTAAGGATATTTAAACTTTTACTACACAAGTAAGTAAAAAATATCCAATCACGTGAAGATTATGATCTTGATATACATTCTTGGAATTATTTACAATGTATTATTATTTATTTATTTATTTATAAGAGATGTTACTATGAAATAATTGTAAAAATGATATAATAATTTCATTTAAATAAGTAAAAATATAATGGTTTATGAATTAATTATCATATAAATATAACAGTTATGATAAAAACAATATTTTTATGAAATTTTAGAAAAACAATCCACTCATTTTTGGAATTCTAATAATAAGGGAAAGTATTTTTAAGGGATTCTCCATTAATTTTGTTCAAGTGGTGATTCATTGTAAATTTAACAAAAAATTATCCCATGTGGATAAAAGAAGAGTATGAGGTGCAACACCACTAGTTTGTTGTAATTAAACAATTATTTATGTATTATAATTATATAAAGAATTTTGGTTATATTATGGGAGGTTCGGTGTAGTATTTTTTAGTTTTAGGGGATTTCTGGAGGTGCACAACTTGATTACATTTTTTAGAAACCATTAAAAACATATCGGAAATCTGTGAAACTGAAATAGTGGGCATTGGTTCGTCGCACGATTATGTAAATATTTGGAAACAAATCGTGTGTCCATCTAGGTGAAACCCTTAAATAATAGAATCATGGATTTCTTTTTGTTTTAATTATTTTAACTAATCATACGAGATAATAATGTGGTGTGGGTTTAGAGAAACTATATAGTGCATGATAAAGAATAGTTTTACTAACAATGTTCTCTAACCATAAACCATTAAAATTTAAATCAATTTTTATTTAGGTATATGAATATACTCATATACCACTTAGTTTCCCATAAGAATATCATACAATGAATTCCACTTCATCACTAGGCTTTTGAGACCATTCATATTGATCTAGAATGAATTTTTAGGTGAATATTGGTTCTTTAGAGGCCAGATTCATTAACAATAAGTATGTATTCTTTGATTTCATTAGTATTACTTATTTTAATCTCTTGGGATCATAGATATAATATTATAGAGATATATTCATGTTATTTTATTCTAATAAATTTTAGATATGATTGTTTAATGATATTGAACACGATCTAGGGACAATTTTTATAGTTTCATAGAAGGTTTTTTAGTTATGTTGATTTATTAGTTATTACTAATGATTTCATGGTATGTAGATTTAATATTGAATACTCTATTCAATAAAATTATGGATTTATTTTGTAATAATTAATTTTTTAGAAATTGATATTTTAATTGATGTGAAATTCATTATAGATATCCAATTTTTGGTTGGTTTTGTGAAATCGTAGATATTTGTTAGTTTGGTTGAAAACCATGGGATGTGAATTTTGAAATGTAGATTTTTAAATTTTGACATTACGTATAGTTTCATAGAACTGATTTCAAGAGTTTTTTTCTATAAAATATCTGGATTACTAGAATTCCTAGGAATGGTTGTTTGGGCACTGAATTTGGTTTACATGGTTGGTGTGTGTCGATTTCCTTTTACGTGTTGTTGTGGAATGGTCATGTTTCATTGGGGAACTTGTTATATTTTTATATTTTGATGAATTTGTATTGTTATGAAATAATTATCAAAAGTATTATACCACCACATAGGAATGAATTTTTGGATGGGTGGATATGTTTAATTGAATTCCATGTAGGATTTGTGATGTGGTTTGAAAATATATCATTGTTTTCATTACAAGGAAATGAATTTCGTTTGGAAATCTATATTTCATTTATATAAAATTCTTAAAATTGTTTTAATATATTTGATATAATTTTTATAACTAGTTATATAATCGTGGAAAGATATGGTAAGTCATTAATAGAATCCTACTAATATTTATACTCACCCACAAATTGGGCACATTTGTTATTTTCAAGATGTCTTATATCGATAAACATGTATAGGAATAATGTCTCATTATTCCTTATCATTGCATCATGATAAATCTATAGTTTCTTGTGGAGTTATATATTAGAGAATATGTGAGGTTATAGAGTTATTGACTTTTCTGTCTTCGAGTCTTGTATGATTTATTTACACTGGTATATTTATTTGTTTCGAAACATTTGTAGTTGTATTACATTGTAATTAGGAAACATAAAATGGTTTTCTAATTATAGTGATTCTAGTTTGGTTTTTTTTAAAGGGTAGGTCATCCCCTAATTACTTATAAAACCTATGACATTTATATTTCCATCCTTTGGTTCATTGGAATTTCATATAAGGGATAGTAACACCCTTCTCAAATTCCCTAGACAATAGGTTAGAAGAGGGATTTTATAAATGGTAATAGTATTAGATTGACCATCTTCCATTCTAGGTCAAATGGTTCATTGTCCGGTTATAGAGTTAGAAAAAAATTCTTCTTAGTTTATTAGTTGGTTTGGAAGAGAGGATATATGATCATCAGAATATGAAATGCATATAATAATAAGGTATATATGACCTTTTTATTACAAACCATAGGTTTTAATGCATTTGGGTAAATGAGAAATTCGAGACACCTTTATTCTTTATAATTTCAACATCATGATTTTAGTTGTTTATAAGAGTACAACATTTTATTGATATAAATGATTTCCCAATAAGGTTGAGTAATTTTTATTTATTATTGAAGAATGATTTATGTAAAAAAATTTCATTAAAAAAATTGAAAATTGATTTATTTTCAGAAGGCATGGTGGAATTTTTAAATTTTTTCTGAATATAGAAATTATTGAATTTTTAAGTCATCTTGTTATATATATGATATTTGAAATTTGAAATTTGAAAGACTAAAGTTGATAGATTGGGAGAATTAATTCAATTTGTTTGCATTATATATAATGGAACCAGTTATGAGTAGATAAAACCAATTGGAAGAGGCTGCGGAGAATGTGGTTACACCCTTTCCACCTAGGTATCAACTGTTGTCTTAGAGTATTCTCCTAGATTTTAACATTATGGATCGATAGACCATAAGGGATGAACCATGGATAGTGAATTATTCAATTCCATTACCAAACCATAAGACACCAATAATGTGGGAAAATTTAGAATTAGAATAATTTATATTCTTCCTAAATAACATGAATTAAATAACTTATTTCCTATGAACACCACCAATATAGATAATATTGGTGTAAATAAACTAAGTGTATTATGAAGAATGTTTTTGGGTGGAATAACCAATTAATTATAAATTACTATAATGCATTACATGGGACTATTATGAAGAAATTGTTAACCAACAATTTATTCCTCATGCATTCGTAATTCCTGGAATAATATACTTTTCATCAATAACTATGGTAATCTGTAACGTCATGAATTAATATAAACCCAGATTTCCCTTTTTATGTAATTAAAATTTCTATTATATTATATTGTTATAGAAAAACACATTAACTTATTTTATTTTATCTTATTCAAAATGATTTAATATAATATTATGTATCTTAACTATTGATAATATAGATACAGAAAAATGTTTCCATGATTAGTATAAATATATGTTTTTAAAAAATCCAATTGACAAAAAAATGATGTGATATCCTCTTCTAATCGGATCATACTGTATGGATATCATTTATATAATATTCTAAGGGAGATACAATTTCTAGTCTTTCCCATTGACAAACCCCACACTGAGATCTAACAACATAAATATGATGGAAACCATTTACAGGTGTAGTTCACGTTCCTCAATAACACAACCCAATCAATTAATCTCTGAACCGCCCAGGAAAGTCCCACCATTTCACGACTAACTCTAAGGGAATTTTAGGTTGTATTTAAGGGGTATGTATCAATATCATAGAAATATAAAAATGTAATTTTTATATTGAATAATGAATATATTTTTATCCTATTATTTTTACTTTATATATGAATTTTATTTTCCATTCAATGAAGAACACATTTTTTTTTGTTATTCAAATTCAATTTCATAATTTGAGAATTAAACTATTTATGGAAGTATTAATATTTTAATAAAATATTATCATCAAATGAGAACATAATTTTTATGAAGTCATGTGTAATTTTTATAAGGGATAAAAAATAACTACTGTTAAAAATTCAATAATATTGTAATAAATAATGATTTTATTTTAAAATAATGAATTTATAAATTTAGAAAAATATTTAGATAAGAGGAATATTATTTTTCGAATCAGAATGTCAAAATTAACCACTAGTTGGTTTTTCATAATTTGTTGAGATTCTAATATTTTAGGATAAGAAAATACCTTATAAATATCTATGGTTTATTATGAAATCATAATGTCCAAAAATATATATAATAAAAATTGTGAATTTTATACATGGCCAAATCTATTTTTCCATTTAAAATAATATTATTTTATGTTTATTTGATTTAGTCGGTAATGCCATTATGAATCCTTCAATACTTATAATATATTATACATTTTTAAAATCATTTACATATTAGTGTGAATCAACTACAAATAATTAAGGAAATTATTTTAATAAGTTCTTCTATTTTTTATCAAATAAAAAAAACCACAACCATTTTTCAAAAACCATTTGAAAAACCATGGTATGTTTTGGGGTTTTGGATTTTCTATTTTGTAGAGTCCCAACCCAACATAATAATGTGATCCCAATATTTTCAAACATAAACCCCCAATTCCATATTTATATTAACTAAATCTCAAAAAATAATTACCTTATTCTTTCCTCCACTATCTAGAGTCCTCTAAATTCATCCCATGCTCTCAAGACCCCCATACATTTTATGTGACACACTCTAGTAAGGATACTCACATTCTCATCTGTATTCATGTCTATTTATGAATATATGAATTCTTTGGCGATTTTTTAATGTTTGAACAAGAAATTAAATGTCCCAATTATTATCTATTTAATGTTCAAATGTTGATAAAATCCTTTCCCTCTCATCATTCATATCAAGAATTTTTTATATTACAGGGTTATGATGCAGAAATTTTACCATGATTTCCATGCCAAATCGATTGTGTAGTGAATTCCATATCCATTTTTATATCAATGGTATTCACATTTATATACACATACATATTTATAGGCCCAAATAATTTTTATTCCTCATTCTGGGATCCTGTAATAATATATAATGACGAATGAATCCTTGTCAGATGATCAGTGTGGCACACATAATCATGATAATAAAATAAATGTGATTAGTTCCTATAGATCCAAATGCAACACATTGAGTAATTTTTATTATGATTATACATCATGGTGGGATAGGGAGTGATCTCTATTCCATTATGGGACTTTGTACAAAAAGATTTAATTATGGTTTTAACCATGATCTATGATTTTGATTCATTGTTTTAAGTTATCGCCACATTTACCATGTTGTGAATATCATTCTATACCATGACATATTATTATTGTTCCTTCTATTAGTCTTTGATATTCCAATTATCTAAAGTGTATCACAAATTCAATGATTATTACCTTATAAAATATTATAGCTCGACCTTTTCTTATTTATTTCCCTAGGTTATCCCATGCAGTTTTAAATTCGAATGGTTATTTTGAGTATGTTAAAGAAATTATTGATAAGGATGTCGTATTTCACTATTTTGTGTTGTAATTTAATGAATCATATTCCCAAATAACATATAATTCTAAATCACTAAGGTTTTATAAAGAGTAATCTTATTTAATAAATCAAGTAATATTTTTAAAAAAAGAAAATTGTTTTTATATTTTTTAGAAGAATAGTTTAGTTATTTTTGGGATAATGACATGAAAGATCTAGAAAATGAATTTGGGATATGGCTAAGAATTAGAAAACATAACTTCTGTTTGGATGGTATCAATTATATTTTTTATCAAAAAAATACATATATGTTTGGATAATAAAAGTAAACGTGGTTCTAGAATGAATGTACTTTGTTGAAACAACTCCGAAAATGTGTTCTAAGCCTGACTCTGAGTAAACACATACCCACCAACCTGCCTTAATACACATGTAGTTTGGCACTCATGTTAAATATTTTCTCAGAGATTGAAGTGATCATTATGAACCATTATTAAAATAATAAAAATAATTTATCCCAAAATAGTATATGTTAGGAAATAGATAATTGATATTATATATTGAAGCATATAAATTCATAGAATACTTAAGTATGATTAATTTATTATTAATCTATTTTTTAAATTATTGATTACCATTTATGAGTTTTCTCTATCCAACATCCAAAAAATGAAGAATAGGGTTATAAATAAATGTGACAAGTAGTGTGATGACTATCATAATGAGATTCACAAACTGATGGGAGTGGGAACAATGAACATTATGAGTATTATATCATATCTTGCTCAAGTTATGAATATTAACATAGAACAATTGGATAATAAAAATCACACTAAGAGAGAAGAATCTATAATTGATATATTTATATGAAAAAGGCACCCTTCATTAAATGGACCAAATGACCCCTTAATTGAAAAACAATGAATTAGCTCTATTGAAATGATTTTATCCATTATTAAATGTTCTAGAAAAAGAGAAGGTTATTCATGATATTTATTTTGTGGATGGAGAAGATGATCAATAGTGGAAAAATGTAAAATTGATGTTTCTTGAGGAAGATATAGAATAAAGGTATTGTAAGGAATTCTAGAAAAAAATGATAAATATTTTCCTTTCACTCACCGGCATAAAATTGAATGGGATTAACTCACCCTAATTTATGAAGATGATAAATATATAAGGGTTTAATAGTAAAAAATCAAAATTATTCCATGATATACATATAGATCATTAATTACCCACAAATTCATGACTGACCACTTCTTTTTGGGATTAATAAATATCCTACAAAAAGTCATGGTGATATGTGACATTGATAGCTATGAATAAATTACATACTTATCCCTCATGGTTGAAATAGGTATTAGTGAATCCCAGCGGTATCAAAGGGATAAAAAGTGGAATTCTGAGTTTATTTCTGTCGATCTGATGGATATGTATAATGGTGACAATAAATTTCATCATTACATTAGTCAATGATGAAAAAATATTCACCAAAAAAAATCTTAATGGGGATGAAGAAATTATTTAAGGGTTCGAAGGAAGGAAACCTAGCTAACATTTTCAAACTGTATGAACCCAAAAATGTAGCAGAGGAATGGAATAGACTACTCACCCCGCAATACATTGTTCATTTCCTAAACTATGAAAAATTATGGCACTTTTGGAATCAACTCCCAAAGACAATGTCTTTTAAAGAAAACTAACAACCTCTGAGGAAGTAAGGGAGAACTTTTTCCATAAAATCACTAGAGTGGATCCTGTCAAAGAAGTGGTGATAGATACACTAGTAATTCATTTATTAATATTGAATGTGCCTTTTCAATTTGGTTCTACACATACCTTCATATCATGAAATCTTAGTCTAACTATTCAAACACCAAAACATATATTAAACCTATATTTATAAAAATAGTGATAATACAGAAAATATTTCATTCAATATGTTTAACTCCTCCATTTTTCAAAATTTATTATATTAACATCCCATAGATCCTTATACTACTTCATTGGTTAAAATTTTATGCAATTATGGGCATCAATTTGCTTTCCATATATAGAGAAAACATAAATTTCCGTGATACATAAATCACTCATTATATTGTGAATCAACCATATATTCTATATGGTTTTATGTAGGTAGATGAATAATATTTAGTACCGTCATATATGGAATGAATATTTTTTACCAATTTGAAAGAGTATCTAGAACAAATGATTGATTCAAAGGAATAAACAATCATTGAAATCGTGTCAATTTTGACGAAATATGCTCATCTGTTTCCCAAAGAATTTCCTGGTCTTCCTCCTAGATGAGTGGTTGAATTTTAAATCAAGATTATACATTGATATTTTCATTATCCATGAATCCATATATAATATATATTCTAAAACACAGCCATCTGAAGAAAAAAAAATTAGAATCAGGATAATGTGTGCACACGCCCTTGTTCTTCAATATGGGGTGCACTATCCCTCTAGGTACATAATATAGATGGGTCAATATGAATTTTTATTAGATATATTGAGCTTAATAAGACCATGATAAAGAAAAAGTAGCCTCTACCTCATATGAATGACTAATTTTATCAATAATGTGGTGCAAATTACTTCTATAAGGTGGGTATGAAGTCAAGATATTATCATGTAAGGGTAAAATGGAAGATATTACTATTTATGATATTCATACAAGGTATGGGAACTATTTGTTCATAGTGATTTTATTAGATCTCCCAAATTCTATAGCAGTATTCATGGACATGATGAAAAGTGTCTTTAGAGATTCCCCCAATAACATTGTCATAATCCTTATAGATGATATTATAGCATACTCCGAAGGCATGTAGTGGCATGAGAAAAATCATATAACTGGGATAGAAATATAATTATAGGAAAATATTAACACCATGTACAAAAAATGTGAGTACTTGTAGAAGGTGGTATCTCTCTTGTGCAATCATTATAAGAAATGTGTTATCTATCGACACATTAATGAAATAAAATTGATCAATGGTAGAAACCAACCTCTATGAATAATATCCATAGTTTCCATTGGTTATAAATATATTATCTCCAATTATGGATAACATTGATATGATTTTTAGACACTTTTAGAAAGCTTACATGGAATTGTGTGATGTTTTTATTTAATTATGAATGTGAAGAACAATTTATGGTTTTAAAAAAGAAAATGTGTCACTGTACCTATTCTCACATTACCCACAATTAGATATCCCTTTTGGGGTACAACAACACTATAGGGAAGGTATGAAGTTTATTTTTAACGAAAAAATGAAAAATTCAAATCCCGTGTTTGATGATTGTTGAATGTTTAAGAATAGAACTAACCAACACATGTTCTAGGGTTTACTATATTTTTCATAGAATTAAAAAATATGGAATAATTCTCTATTTTGGGAGAGGTATGATATCTATAAAGATCAAAAAATCCACATGTATAGATTCATAGGGAAAGTTATGAACATGCTCTAATGAAAATGGTTAGAGCTGATCAGGGACTATGACAACTCAATCTACTACAATTCATGTAATGATAATAATGTGATAGGTGGAATATATATAAAATATCTATAAATTATAAAATCAAATAGAATTCAGAGTGGTCCAATATTCATAGATTTGAAAAGAAACCACATGGGAATCATAAATGATAAAACATCATCAATCCTTTCACAAATGATTACTCCACCATCTATTCTAGAAAATTTAATGGCTTATAAAAGAAATTATGTTGAATTTCAGAATAAATTGAATTCTATATTTAAATTAAAATATCAATATATGAATGTTATTGATGAAGGAATTGTGTGATTAATGGTCAATAATATGTTTTTTTCAAATCATAGGCTAAAGAAATAACTATTTGATGATGCACATAGTTCAAAATTCTCCATTCTCCCCAGAAGTACAAATATGTGACATGGTCTTCTTAACAACAATTGGTGGGACTATATTATGTAGGACATTGTCGAATATACATAAATTCTCCTTATATTCCAGTATGTAAAGGATGAAAGGCATAAGTCAAATGCGATGATATAACCACTGCCCATTCCAACATGGGAATGTGAGAACATCACCATGGAATTTACCACTAGATGTCTGGAGACATATAGTGGAAATTAAAATATATGTGTATTTTTGGATCATCTTACTATGGAAGGTCACATTATTGAAATTCGAGATAAATCTTCACTAGATCAACTTGAACACATATAAATCAGAAAAGTGGTAAGGCCATATGGTAGAAAAACTATTTACTGTATCCAATAAATATAAAAGGGTCACCTCTATGTTATATAGAAGTTTTTATCATGATATGAATATTCAAATGAACCTCATCATGTATAATCATTCAAAAAATAGTGGCTAATTTGAGTGGAATATCCTGACATATGATGAAATGTTGAGATGATTATCAATTGATTTCAATGGAGGAGGACATAGAGATATTCCTCTAGCAAAGTTATCTTGCAAAAAAAGATTCCACACGATCATAAAATGGATCCCTATGAATCTCATTATTAGAGGAGATATAAAACACATACATTTTGGGATGTGTTTGGTGAATGTAAACTAATGGGTCCTAAAATGGTTGAGGAAATAGTGAATATGGTTTAGACCAATCGGCATCACAACAAGTTTTACTAGAGTCAAAAAAAGAGCTACATTGACTATTATTGATGTCACGACCCCCTCCCCACAAATTGTACCCCTCCAGGGCTGGCAATGTGAGAAGGGAGATAATGACCCCCGAGTCCCGCCTCCAGTAGGCCCCGGGTTGGCGACTAGCACCGAGGGTATAATACACACACTAATGGGAGGCATTACCCTCTAAGAGAACACAAGAAAAAGAGAGAGATAGAATAGACTCCAACCAACTCCAACTCATAACTGAAAATATAAAAGAAACCCAAGTACATATATGAAATGTCATGCAAAAGTACTACAACTGAAAGGGAAAACTAAAAGTACCCAAAAGAAAGTAAAACGGCAGCGACCACAAGCCCGAACAGCTCCTCCTCCAACCCCAAGCTAGTAGTAACCAGCTTGATCTCCAACCTGCTCCAAGTGACCTGATAAACAGTTTGTATATACATAGGGTGAGTATAACAGTATACTCAGTAGGATCCTCCCCAAGCCTCTCGTGAAAAAGTAAAGAAAGCATGCTAAAGCCCAGTGAACAACAAGTGAAACTAACTCATTACCTAAACAGGTATACTAAGTTCCCAACCTCACCATGGCTACTCTCACCAAGTAACGCATTCATGAAAATAGCATATAGTAAAGAATATCAAGGGTACCCCGCTACTACTTCCCCACTGGTTTGCCGCTTTGCCCCAACGACATACGTCCCGTGCATCTCTCTCCAAAGGCTTGCTCGCAGACACCTGGTCTAAGCTCCACAATCTGCACCTCGTGCACCACAAAGGATTTCCCGCAGACACCTGGGCGATGCACCACACCGTCCTCACAACCAAAGTAACCAGGTAGTTTCCGAGATCCACCATAGCTCGTATAACGTGTATCATACGTCGAGTATTATTCCTCAAGCCATCACATCACATACGCCGAGTAAGGATCCTCAAGCCATCACAGCCTATACACGTTACACCTATAGTATTCCATAGGATACTATATCCAGAGTATATGTGTGTGAAATAACCACAAGCCATTACATCCCTCTACACACATATATGGGTAAAACTAACCACTGTGCCTACCAACACAAGGATCTACCAAGAGAAGAGAGCGGGCCCAAAGGGGGTAGTCAGCCATTCAACCTCCCATCAGAATGTTGGGGAAAACACCCCCCAGGGCTCAGAATCCCAGGGGTGTCAGTTGCCCTTACCGACAGGGTGGAGTAGCGTATAGAAACACAAAAAGTATAGAATATATAAGTAACTCACATCCACACTATGGGCATTACCTAGTCTTAGATACAACTGCAGCTAATGTCTCTCAGACTCCAGGCTGCTACTTCTAAGACTAGGTATCCTATAAGCACACAAACAATAAAAAGCTTTATTAGATTACTACATTCTCATTTATTAGTTCCACTGTACATTAATTAATTCTTTAAACATTAATTAAGAATGAAGAATTCCACATTAAACTGAAATGGCATCACTTTCAAAAACAACTGCTCCTTTTTAAGATTCACATCACCTTTAAATTCCAGCATCTCCATCCCCGTGGATTTTCACCATTTAATCAAACATTCATTATAGAATTACTTTTCCACATTCCCAGGCATTCTAGAAAAACATCCTATGCTTCTAAACACAAAGGAGGCTCAACACAGTGAGTAGATATACTACCCGTCGAGTCTTTTCCGCCGATAGAAAGAGCATAGACCCATCCTCCATCGAGAGGCTAAACACGGAAAGCACGTGGCATACCCCGCGTGTCATCGCCTCCTTCGGAAAGAGGGTAAGAAATACCAGCTGCCTTGAGCAGTGGGGAAAAGTAAAGCAGATAAGCAACCAAACCAAACCACCAACATCAAACCATCACATTCATCTCATACCATCACCCTTGGTGTCCTCCCCGACACCCATATGCATAAACCGATGCATCTCTCCACACTAGGCGTCATCCGCTGCCACAACCACTAGTCTCCATGCCTCCACATATCACAACAACCATCCAGGCTCACATCAAAGCACAAGCAGTAGGAAAAAAAACATCACAAAGTGGGCTCTCGACCCTTTAACAAACAAGAGGGTAACTCAGAACCCTTTTAGAAATTCCCACATAATCTGTTCTCTAATCCATATTGAATTAACAGACTTGTTATTCATAGGTTCCAATCATGGATACCTAATCAGTAAGCTATCACAATTTAAATAACCATGCTTACTTCCGTAATTTGATTATCCTCAAATTAGAACAACTACAACAACGGCAATAACCAGATTAATTTACATGCCTCTTTATCTTTAGCCAATTAATTAACAATTAATTCTTGCTTTACGTTCATTATCAATTTCTATCATGAACGAACAACAAATCAAAGAAAACATAGATATCACTATATCTATGAAAACATGAGGCAAACCGTTATCACGGTATAAAGCATCAGCATGCGATCAACCAATTCTTTTAATCCGGTTCAAGTATTTAATTAGGTCAATTTCATTGTGATCTAAAGAGATAAATCATGCTAATTCTACGATTGCACATATACAATTAGAGGATCCATGAATCCCCTACCTCGAAGAGTTCTTGACGTCCTTTATCCACACAACGGGTCACAGTCCTCTTCTCCTCACGATAGCTGCATCCACTAGAGGATGCCACGGTACGACAGTACCAACCAACCCCAAGAAAACCCATTAGAACCATGGAGATTACATGCTAATATGGAAGGAAGAACAAGAGAAGGTGATCCCCGAAGGAACGATGATAAAACATACCTTATATCGAAGAACGATCGACACAACTTGGTTGCATCAACAGAGCGGAACTGATCTGAGTAACGTTTGATTGTGAAACTCCTACGAGAATGATTGCAAGGTTCTAGCGTCTCGTAGATGAGAACCAGGAGGAAGAACAAAGAAGAATGATATCTCGTTCCTTTTAAAAAAATTAGAGAGGCAACAATTTAAGATCCGGTTTATTCTCCATTAAAAACGGATCGCATTAACCCACGCGGTTTGACCAAGTAAAAAACATCCCGGCCTTAGGAATAATTAATATAGGATTTATGGCCTTTGAATCGTCCTTAAAGTCCTTAAAATAAGGTTTTAAAAGTATTTTACGTCAAAGAAAACGTCAAATTTGCGAAGCTAGAAACACTGTTCACATACTCAAAATTTGGCAAAGTATGGAATCGGTAGCTGTTATGGAGTCTGGAAACACTGTTCACAGAACTAGAAAAAATTGGCAAAGGAAAGAAAATCTCACCGATAGAACCTTACCGATAGAAACACAAGTCTACTGATAGATCCTCACTGATAGAAGTCCACCGATAGGACCGCACCGATAGAAAGATGGTTCACTGAACCTCGCCGATAGAAGTCCACCGATAGGACCTCACCGATAGAAACACTGTTCACTGAACCTCACCGATAGAAGTCCTCTGATAGAACCTCACCGATAGAAACACTGTTCACAGAACTAGAAATTTGGCAAAGTGTTAGCCGAGCTACTGCTGGACTGCGGCTACCAGTATACCGAGATATCAGTATGCCGTGGCTACCGGTAAACCCAGCTACCGGTAGGATGCGGCTACCGGTAGACCGAGCTATCAGTAATCATCAGCTACGGGTAGACCGAGCTACCGGTAATCAGCAGCTACCGGTAGACCGAGCTACCGGTAATCAGCAGCTACCGGTAGACCGAGCTACCGGTAGACCGAGCTACCGGTAGGCAGCAGCTACCGGTAGACCGAGCTACAGGTGATCAGCAGTTACCGGTAGACCGAGCTACCGGTAATCAGCAGCTACCGGTAGACCGAGCTACCGGTAGGCATCAGCTGGGGGATAAGTCACCGTGTCCTCCCGGAACACCTCCAACTACACATTTTCACAAAGTAATGGACCAGGGAGGTCCGGGCCATTACAATTGATGAGACCTATAGTTTGATATTGGAGACACTCTATTACTATGCATATCCTAATGGAATAATGTGATGAGATTTTGGAATAAGGGAATGACTAGTCCAAGGTACATTGGACCTTTTCAAATCGTTGATCACATCGGAAAGGTAGCATATCACCTTTCACTCGCCCAAAAACTATCTCATGTACATGATGTATTACATGTATTTAAATTGAAGATGTACATACCATAACCCTCACATTTACTAAATCTATATATGGAACCATTTGATAATTATCTCTAATATTAAGAAAATCTGGTGATGATCTTTTATCGTAGAGAACATGTTCAACAAAATAAGACAATACACTTTGTAAATGATTTTTGGAGATAACATATCATTCAAAATTAATTGTGGGAACTAGATGTGGTGATGAATCATATATACCCACATATGTTTTAGTATGGGAGAATAAAATTTTTTGATGAACATTCTTAATGGGGATGATTGTAGGCACCCAATATCTTATAAATAATATTTTATCTTTTAATTTATTTAAATTATTATTATATAATATGGTTGTAGATAACATGTGAACATATATTATTTAATTATATCTAGATTGATTTAAAACATTACAATTTATTTTTAACCTTAATAAAAAAATCCATTAATTTTTTTTCTCAAGGTTAGTATAAATATATGGGGTTAAAAAATATATTTGACACAAAAAAAGAAAGTGAGGGCCTCAACCAGAATGATCATACCATATGAATCTCATTTAATATATCTTCAAGGAATATATAATTTTATGTATTTTTCCTAGATTTATCCCAAATTGAGATTCAATAACATTATCATTAGTGAAATTATTTATGATAAAAGTTCATGCTCATCGAGATTATGGAACAGACCATGTTCACCGAACCACCCCAATAAATTAATTCAATCTCATACATTACACATATTATGTTTAATGGTGTATTAATGTGATATGTTTCAAGACACTATAAATATAAATATGTACATTTTATCTATGTAGAATAATGAATATATTTTCATCTTATTATTATTAGTTTATAAATGATATTTAAATTTGACATAATTAATCAGAGATTGTATTATGGGTTAATAGTGAAATTAAATTAAAAAATTTATTAATGAAATGATATTTCGAGATAATTAATATTTCAATAATATATTATTACCAAATATAAATGATCATATAATTTTTATGAATTGAAAAATACTTTTTATAAAAGTTTGAAACTAATATTATCAAAAAAACACCACTCTATAATAAATGTTTATTTTATTTTAAAAATAAAACATCACATATTCAAAAAATATATTATTAAATTGAATATTATTATTTAAATACGAACATCAATATTATCAACTGGTAAATTTTTCATAATTTTCTGAGATAGTTGAATAGTTGGATAAATATCATAGACTAGAAATATATACATTGTGTATGATCACATAATAATGACCAAAAAGTGATAAAATAAATACTATGAACAGTATCCAGGAAAAAAATATTTTTACCATTATAATATTTTTATCCTAATTTTATTTGGATCATTTTTAAATGCATTATAAATCATTTAAAACATTTAATATATTATATATTTTTGAAATCATTTCATTAATAGTGTGACTCACCTCCATATATGAATGTGTATTATTTTAATGGTTTTGAACTATATAAATATAAAATAATAAAATAAAATATCGTTTCATTAAATCCATGGAAAAACAATGGTATGAATTGTGGTTTTGGATATTTTATTATGATGTGTCGAAATCCTAAATAATGATGACATCCCAATAATTTTATATAAAATATCTCAAAATATACATTTTCTTCACAGTACTCCTTGCATAATAACCATTCACTCAACTATCCATTGTCCTCTAAGGAACCCCATGATCTCAAGATTCCCCTCCCATTATTCTGAAGTCACACACTTATGTATGGGATACCCACCTTATCTTCTCTATTTTATTTTCATTATGAATATATGCATTCTATTTCCATTTTCAAAGGTTGGTATATTTATTTCCATGTCCCTATTAATGATAATTTTATTATTATAATTATGTGAGACCCATTCCTCTCTTATCATCCATTTTGTGGAATTTTTATGTAATTTTGTTGTGCTTCTAAAATTTCACCATGATTTTTCATGCCAAAACATTTGTGTATAAATACCATACCCATTTTTCTATTTGGGATATTAATCTTCATGAATATATAATTATTTATTTGGGATATAAATGTATTTATCCCACATTACATTATTATTTAATAAAATATAATGATGAATGAATCCATTTTTTGTGATCTATATGGGACCCTTATGCATGATAATGAAGTGAAAATAATGTGTTGGCCCAGATAGCACTCCAATTCATTAGATCACACTTAGTATATTGGTATATCACATTGTGATAGGGAGTTAACCTAATTATTTGATTAGAATTTTTCCACACTTATGTAATGTGGGGTTTACCCATGAATTATTTTTATGAATAATTGTTTTATGTTTTTTCAACATTTCCCAATTAAATATTATCATTAAATATCATTCCATATTGATAATGTTCATTTTATTCAACATTTACATGACTTAATTTATTTTTTATCACGTTTTCCTTGTTTATTACCTTACTAGGATTTGTAAATCTCCTTTAATTATGTATATTTCTAGGTTATTCCCCTCGGTATTATGTTTGAAAGAGTATTTTGGGAATGTTAAAAATGTTTTTATTAATAATGTTGTATTAAATGTATTGTTTTATTCTATAATGCACCTAATTCCCTACATATCTATACTTCAAAATAATATATGTTTCATTTAGTGTAGTATTTTGTAATAAATGATGTTTTAATTTGAAATAAAGTACATTGATTTTATACAATATCTTTGTGACAATATATGAATGATATTTTTTAATTTGGCATGATTTCCACAAAAATATTTTGATAGTTTATACTTGAAGGAACATTTTTTTTGGGTTATGTCAAAATATTTAGTAAATGATTATAGATCATTCTATAATTAATTATACCGAAATAGTAAACAGTGAAATTGTGGATGATATAATTACATTTAGAACCATGGGTAGATGGCACATATTGATACCTATGGATAATATTGAGAGATGAAAAGATAGGAGAAAGAGGAAGAGGAAAACAAATTTCTAATATGATATTTTTACTTAAAACCAGACACGAACATCGATGAGTCATCCACCTATACTAATTAAAAAATGTAGTTGTTTTCAATGTGATTATTTTGGTCACATGAAGATGTATTTAATGATACAACCTAGGGAATTTGGAAAGTAAAATTATTTGGGGTATCTTTAGTTATATGATCACAATACTCCATATTCATATGATTGGGATAGATAACATGTTCCAATAATTCTATATATTTTGATGGGATGATTTCAGGAGAATTAATTTTATCAGTAGAACTGAGGAAACCATTATAATTCATGGAATACCCTGACTCCTAAAACAATATATTCTTAATAGAGCAATAATTACCATAGTGACATGAGTAATAAATTTTTTATCATCGACCATGTGATAATGGATGATCAATGTAGAGCTTGGAAGTTAAGGGTATGATTATTTTTAATTATACACATAGTAATATAATTTTTTTTAGACGTATCCATGTAATTGATAAATTATCATTCCAATTATATTTTTTATTTTCATTTTTTATATTATTCCATCTATTTTGAAAACTCAAACACCTCTTGGGTAATGATAATTCCATGAAATTATGTGAAAATTATTTCCTATAAATTTCGATAGAGAGTAATCTATTTGGGAAAATTAATGCTTGCCATGGTATCCTATAATATAATCCTTGTTTAGGATTTTATAACAATTTTCAAATATCCCATCAATTTTAATTCATGAATTTTTTGTTTTACAAATGATGATTATATCAGGATTTCCATTCTAGGATGTATGAATCTAATGTAAAGGGGAAATGATGATTGGAAGTAGTTGTTGTAAATATCATATACCAATTGAGTGTGTTGAAATTCCAATCGATTTATGGGATCCAAATAGTGGTTCTCGTAAACTTTTTGATCCGTTTTGTGATGTTTTTTCTCAAACATTTTTTATGGTAACTATCCATAATAGAATTGGAGTTTATAATTTATATCATATGTTGGGTCAGTCCTATATCACATCCATGTTATCGAACATAACCAATATAATTAATGGAATTTAATATCCATTTATAAGTGTTTTAAAGATAAGTGTTCATTCATAAAACTACGTATCATTGGGAGTAACTAGTTTATGTGTGTATTGAAAATGAGGATAAAATTATTTTTGAAATATTTATAGGATTATCCGTGTTATTATAATGAATATATATCTGCATCAATGTATTTATTATTAGTTTAATCAGTTAATATAATCCTAGTGGTTTCTTATAATTAAATTTTGTTTGGTATATCACCAATTTTGGAGATGGAAGCATATTTTACACAGTTATCATTTATGAGTATATATAGACATTAGGAGTTTTTGGTTTTTAATTTCAGTCATACAAATACAATATCAATCGTTTTGTAATTTATTAATTATACATTTCAATTGTATAAGTATTCTTATAAAGTTGAGTTGTGGATGTCACATTGGTTTATTATGGGAAAATGTTTGAACATGGGAAAAAAATGTTGATTTTGTTTTGTATCTTATGGTATCGTCTTCTTTATGCCAATTATTCAAACTGTGATTTTTTAAAAAAAATGAATTTTAATTGGGGATGTAATTTCATAAAATGGTGTCTTTTTTCTTTTAGAAAGGGAAGATGATGGGTTCTCATGGAAACAACCAAAAAAATTAGATACATAGTTTCTTTGGATGAACTATCTATTATATAATTTTTGACCATGACTTTTAAAAATATTTTCACCTTTAACATCTTTAAACTATATATTTTTTGAATTACAAATGAATATTGAATGTCATATGTCATTACATGTGAATAAAATTCCCATCTTCCATGATATGGATATTTATAGAATCTGTACAAGGTAACATGGTGTATTATTATGATTTGGGATAATGGATGGGGTGTTTTCACATGCACGAAGATCATGTCATTTCATATGTCTCATGAATGTTAGAGTTCCCTGAAAAAAATACTCATCAGTGGATTTGTAGTTATTTTATATATTCGATGATTTGTATACATAGTTTCATTACCTCTTTGTTGACAAATTTACGATCATTACATATCATAAGGGTGAGGAACACATTTTTTTTCATAAAATTATAATCTATTATAATTTTTGGGGATGAAGTATCTCTAAATGTTTGACTAAGAAATGATGTATCCATTGGGTAATGGATGTTCACTAGTAGATTCATTATGTAGAAATTCATATATTCAAAAAGAGAAATATATTTCATAAAAATAGAATAGTATTTTGGGGATGGACGTCATGAACATGAAAGTTGAAGACTGATTTAATGCTAAGGTTATCATTCTAGTTTCTTTTGATCCTGTTTTTTATAAAGATAAAGAGTCTCATAATTATGATTATTAATATGATTCTATATGTCAAAAAGTAAATTTTGGGGGAACATTGAGGTTTGTATTGTGGATATGAGTTCAAATTGTAGGTTTAGAGATTATAAACTAATTGTTCTATAATTTTAGGAACACATTGATCAGGAGAAACACAAATAATGATTGGATGTTAATATTTATATTTTTTAAAGGCTGGGGACGAAGACTCATTTATTATTAAATCAAAGAAAAGACCTCTTTTAACAGGGTGGAGGGAGACCCATTACATTTCACAAAGTCCCAGTAGGCATTTAGTTGACTATGAAGATAATTTAAATGGCTCAGATATATCTGAAATTGTATAAAAATCATTATCGAAGGCCATTGTCATTCGAGGTGACTAATATTGTTTTCTTGATAATCTATCAAAGGATTGAGAATAATATTTTTTGGATATAGGGAATGTTATATTATTTATATATAGAAACATTTGAGATAATTGAATAGGTTTGTCTGGAGGAATATTTGCTGGATTTTATACCATGTTACAATTTAGGTGATAATGTGTTTGATGTATCTCTATTAAAAAAGTATAAACATCATCCTAACCATGTGACTTATTGGATAAAATTTGAAATAGATTTAGATTCTAAATTATTTCATATAATATTAAAGATTAAACATAGACTTGAATAACTCTTATGAGTGAAAATCATTGGCCATGTATGAATTTTACTGAATCATGGTTATGTGTAAGGAGAAACATGGGAGTTTGAGATGGAAATGGTCGAGGAATGTCCAAATCTCATTCAGGACAATGGTGGATTTCAACATTCCAATGATAAAAACAATACTTATTAGTTGAATTCAGCACCAATGGTTTCAGGTATGTATCATTTATTAATGTAATTTAGGATAATAATGTATTTTGAATATGTTTATAGAGGAAAAAATGAGTTTTGAATTGTTTTTTTGTATTTTATTGAGAATTATATATTTTTTAGGTTTAGTAAATATACTTTAACACTTCCTTAGAAGCTAAGAAACTAATACTATGATCATGAGTAGGTGCAAAGATATATGCATGGTTTCGACAAACCATATGAGCACCTAGGAGAATCATTCAAATGTGGGATAAAGGGATATATCACGGATTGTAATTTTTTTATCCAAATAAGAGGTGCAACCATGTGAGGTGGGATTGGGGGTATTGTCGAGAGTGCAGCTAGTGCAGGTTGTGGAAACCATAATCCCTAATATTGTAGTGTAATAATTTAGATTAAAATGTTGTCTATATAATCCAAATTACCTCATAAACCACTAATTATTTCCCTAAAAAAAACATAACCCAAATTCCTCCCCATACCGAGGTAATGTATACCATTTCTCCTGATCGAATAGTTATTATAATGAAAATCTTACTGTTCTAGAGGTAGAATTCATTATCAAGTGGTCATTATTCATTTTCTTCCATAAATATATTCTTATTCAATCTATTTTATTAATGTATCCAATCCATTGGGGGAGATATTCACATTATTGTAGTATACTTATGATTATATATTGTAGTTTACATGATTAGAAACAATCTCTAATTATTTATTTGATCGTTTCATGGCGGGTTTTGTGGTATGGTGTTTTTCTTTAGTTTTACAAAAAATTAACAGGTAGATGTAATCATTATCATATCTCCTTGTTTAGAACATGAAGGATTGATGTAAAATTGATTTATTTTTATGAAATTAATTGTGAATTTGTTGGTTGATTCTATATGGGAATCCATTTTAGAGATGTTTATCTGAAATGGTAGAAATGGGTCATTTTTACGGAAAACATTGTTATGTAAATTTAAGACAGTGAATTTAGAATAGTGTATCTTCATTTCATTTTTTGTAAAATTTTAGTATTAATGGTTTCGATAAATCAATTATTTTACCCATGTGTCTTGGAATGGCTAGTTTTTCATGTAAATTTTCATTATTTGTTGTTGTATATTCATTTGTATTGATTTTTCCCTTTGGAAGGGGCGTGTTCCGTTAGTTCACTTGTTATTTGATACCATATGATGAAATTGTAAATATATGAGAGTCCTCTCATAAGTAATAATATATCCCTAAAAAATTTTGGGTGGATGTGTGAAATGTTATACCAAAATGTATTTCAGAAATGCTTTAAAAAGATTTTTTTTTATTTAACATTGAAATTGTATTTGTTTAGAAAACATCGATGTCATGATATTAACTGAATTAAAATATTTTCAAATATTATAAATACATTTTCTAACATGTTCTATCATATTGAAATGAATTGGAATGTCATTAGTGATACCCATTTGATGTTTTTAAAACCAAATCTTAATACTTTAGTGTGTTTATAGATGTGATATAACAAGACATGATAAAATGAAAAGTATCAAATTACATTAGTGATGAATAATGATTCCAAGGACATGTCATGTCGATATGGAGATTGGAAATGGTTTGGAGTTTTTTAGGTGATGACTTCAGGGACTTTGAGTCATGTTAGTTTTGGTTTCTGATTTCATATGTGATATTGCCTTAGTTTGGTAACATTATGAGTTGTATTACATTATAGTGATGTATCATATTGTGGATATGGGTTTTTTTATTTCTTGATAGGTTTTCAATTTTCAAGTGGAATATATTTCCTAGATTCTTTATAATGACTTTTGAATTTATTTCCATTCATTATTTCTTGGGGATGTCACCAAAGGCCAAGTAACACCATGCAACTCTTCCAAATAAATGGGTGAGGGGTGGGATGTTTCAAGAAGATATAAGGATGAGGGGATATATATATTCAATATATGGAATAAATTAAATTTGATAATAACAGTGTTCATCAAAAGAAAATGGTAAGATATATATATTAATAAAGAATTGTAAATTTCATACTTGTATTATATAATTATGAAATTAGTAAAAATGATTTTTAAATTGATAATTCCATTGAAATTTATAAAATAAACTTGATTGAAAAGATGAATTATGAGTAGTTCACCCCTGATCAAATTTATATGTGGGGATAAAATAATAAATAGAAATGGTTTTTACATAAAAAATATAACATTTGTAATTTTCCTTAAGGATATATACATTATATAAGGTGATCAAATATTCAATGAGAGATAATCAATACGTATAAAACAAGACTATACACATATTGATAATGAATAATGTATTTTTAATAATATTAATCATTTGAATAAATGTTAGAGTAAATCAAAAACATTAAAAAATAAAATAGTTTAAAATATAGATGTATATTTTTCATTATATTGTCCTAATGATGTTTATCAGTCTATAAAATGAATTTTGTGTGTATTAATATAACATAAAAAATTAAACTCTTGAGATTCATTAATGATAAAAGTTAACTATTTTGTAATATTTTAAATATAAAAATCCCTATAATTATCTAGTGAACCAATAGAATCACACTCAAGGATTGATAAATATAATATTAATGTTGGTGGAGAATACTAGTCGATGAATTTATTTTAGAAAACCAATTATTTAGTACAATTAATAATTTACAAAAAAACCTATAAATTATAAAAACATTAATGAGATGGTAAAAAATCTAATAAATGGTGATTTGGGAAAAATTTAAAATGATTATATATAAAGAAATATTTTAATAATAATCTAGAAAATATTCATTCAATTTTTTTAAATAATGTTTATAAATAGAAGGATGAAGTACATTTGGAGATTATAGGGAAAAAATATATTAATATAGGGATATTATAATTATTTGTATAATATTAGATATGTGTTGCCTTTTTGAACATTTAATATATTTTTTGTTTTAAATAATAATATTTTTATAATGGTTCGCATTTTTTGGGAAAAAATGTGAATATAATCATCTAATAGATGAAAATTTAAAAAACAAACCTATAAAAATATAATATATTGTTAAGAATAAATTCAATTAATTTTATTTATTTTATGTAATTTGAAATTGGAAATGGGAAATTGATGAGTAATTTATCCCCATTATATATAATAGTTTTTTTAATTACAAGAATAAATATTCATATAAAATAAAAAATAAAGGAAAGGGGATTTTTTTTGTTGATGTTGTAATTTGTTAATAAAATGATGAACATACATGTATTATTGATATTGTATGATCATAACATGAAAATTAATTTCAATCCAATTTAATGATATAAAAATTTAAGGGATGAATCAGTTACATTATTAAATTATGTTTCACCTAAAATCAATGTATTTTGGTCATTATTTATCATAAAATAATTGATGAAATCCTTGAAATCATTATATATTGATGGGATAAAAAAAATCAAATAACGGTATTTATGTTATACTATGATGGTAATTAATTTTTTTTCTAAAAATATGGATTCATATTAATTTTTATGAATCAGGGATTTTTATTTTAAACAGGGCAATGAGTTAGATGAACATTATTCATGTTAGTATTGTTGATAATATATGAAAACTAACAATCAATGTAAAAATAAATTATGGAATGGTAAGATTTGTAATCATGTATTGAATAAAATTAGAAATATATATGGAGTATAAAATATTTATGAGGCGACTATATGAAATGGTTATAGGAAATGGATGTTCATTACGTGACAAAATACATGAATATTAAAATGAAAACATCTCAAAAATTGAATATTAATATTTTAAATTGTTTATTCACATTGTGGTATTATTAACAAGTGAAAATAATTATTTAATTTTTTATATAATTGAATTTTATAATATCAAATGAATTATATTTTTTATTAATAAATTATAGGATAAATAAATGTTTTATTTTGAAAAGAATATATCTATAAAAATATTATGGTTTCTCAATAAAAATATGGTTGATATATAATTTTATACAATAACCTACTGAAATTTGTATATATTATCTATATAGTCATATTATTCTTCACATGTTTGGGGAAATAGAATCATAAAAAAAATATAACAAAAATGAATAATACATGTTTAGTTGTGATTTCTAATATTATGTTGATGGAGTATTATAATTATATGGTTTAATGTAAATAATAAATTACTTATTAAATTGATATTAAATACTATTATTAATTTAGGATAAATATTGATATTTTACGATATGATATTTATTATAATAAGACAATTTTTTTTAATATTAAATGGTGGTTTGGAACTATAGTATACTAAAAAATAATGAACATATTTTTTTTAAACAAAGTGGAGTTGAAGGTATCTTCCTATATTATCACTAAATATTAGAGGATGTTTCTATTTCAAAAAAATTAATAGATATGATTTTAGATACGTTTTATGTGATATTTTCGAATTATATATATAATAATAACACACAACAAGAATAATCATCTTGAAGTGATAATGAATCTTCATTAGTTGAGAATATGTAGAATGATTCTAAATGTTATTTGACTTTACAATATGTGAAAAATGAATATGATTATTAAGATATATATAATGACAATTATCAACATCGCAAATTTTTTATAAGTCTCATAGTGTATATAGAAGTCACAAATATTACAATAAGAAAAAAATCCTAGTTTAGACTAGAAGAACATTGAAGACAAAAATTTATACAAAATTATATTCATATGATGATCAATGATATATGAATGAGTAAATAGGGGGTATGGTTCAGTAAATAATGTTAATAAATAATTAGATCTTATGAATGTGAATTAATATTATTAGTCTTTACCCAATTCTATAAAATATATTTTCCATAACTATACAGATGGATAAAAATCTAAATTACAGAGTATTATTTTTATGAAACAATACAAATCATGTGTGAAAAAGTTGATACAAAGTTGAAGGAATTGGTTTTTAGACATTTTCAACATATTATATACTACTAAACTCATATATTAATGATTTATAATCCCCATTATAATTTAGGAATTTGTAATTACTAATATTTGTTTTGAAATCCAATGCCACACTGGGGTCATTAAATTTCATTTTATGTTGTGACACCTCACTCCACACATGTGGAGAGTCATGATTTAGGATATGAATTTAACTAAAATGGGAACCCAGTATGTAAAATCCCAGATTAATGATGAATATGAAATTTTCATATTTATTAATATTTGTGAATTAAATATTAATTTTACTTTAAAGAGGTTTCTATGTTCGATAGCGTACCCGATACACAACAACAAGTTTCTTTGAAATCATAAGTTGCACACTAATAATATTGTATTATTATTTTAAATGGTAGTTAAATCATAGCCATTGTATTGGAGGGAATGAACAAAAATAACTAAAAATTGATTTTACATGACTTTTAAATTTTTTTACATTTATCCAATAAAAAGTTAGAGGCTTAAAATATGAATGAATCTAATTTTAAGAATAATTTACATTAAAAGGCTGATTTATAGCCTTTTAATGGAGAAAACTTTTTTAAATCTATATTTGGTCACTTTAATACATTATATATGACCAAATAAAATCCTTCATTAGAATGGGGACATCAAAATTTACTTTGTTTAATTTTTTTTAATATTTCCGATAAAGTTCATTTTTAATGAATAGTGAATAGTATTGTATTTTAATTAAAAATTTCCTTTTAATATAATTTATTTTTATGGTTATAATGTATTTTTAATTGGTTTTAAAGTGAAATTAAAATATATTTTTACCATTTAATCCAATGATGGTCATTGGAATTGATTTCTCTATAAAATTGGACATAAACAAGTATCAATCTTTTGATAGTTATTGTTTCTTAAAAACACGCTATTTGTTTTGATAAAGAGAATTTATATTAAAATTAATTAATTCCAATTCTTTGATTTGAATTTGGAAAAATAGAAATAATTTTTTAAATTGGAATATCAAATATATGCTAGGCTGAATTTTTGGTATTTTTCTGAAAAACTTCAATTTTTGATGAATAGTTAAACCAGTTAGTGGTAGTTAAAAAACTGACTTTTTCATTTAAATGAAATTTTACCACCTCTGTGAATTTAATTTCGAGTATCCAACATACATGGTTGTTATCAAGAAGTAAAATGTGGTTCAATATGATGAAAATAATTTTTGGTGAATAGTAAGCTTTGACTATTATTTACAGCGGTTAATGGTAAATATGGTAATTTAAGGTAAAAAGAATATCATAATAATTCATAAGTACCTTAACACATGTCCAAAACTTATGGATTGAGTTATTAACGACCATTTCCATATTTGGGTCTATTTTGGGACCTCATTGAGCCACATGGGAGTGAAAATGACAATTTAGATTAATTAATTTAATGTGAAGACAAAATTGAATTTAACAAAAATCGTTTAGTAATTAATTTTTATGTGGTGATATATAAGTCCTATTTTCGACTAAATATATTTTTCGGAATTCTAAAAATAATTCCTACATCATGGTATTTTTTTAATAATTTTTAGACATCAAATAAATTAAATTATTTATGACATAATAATGATGTAGTATTTACCTCATTAAGAAATGATTTAAATAAATAATGTTATAACGATTAAAATATTATCCAAAACATGTCCAATTCTGATTGGATTATTTTATTTAGAATATTAGTCATCTTATCTTCGACCTTAATGAATTTGGGACCATTTGAAACCGAATATAATTATATTATAAAATAATATTTTTACACTTTCCTAAAGAGCCCCTCCTCTCCCTTATAAAAGGAGACCACTTCTAACCAATTACTAACACCTCTCAAGACATTTGTCTCGTCCAAACTATGCCCAATTACACTACCTACATCCCTCTCCTCATTCTAAAATCCTTAAATTAGGCATAAGGAACTTCAATAAGTCCTTTTTGTTTAATCCAATGGTAGTTACCATATTTAAAGGAGATAAAAGAACGATCGAGTCAAGTCGGACACGAGGTAAGGGATCTAACCTCTCACTTTATTTTCAAGTACTCTCTCTTATGTAATTTCTTTTATGCTCTATGTTGTTATGTTGGGGGATGTTATTTAATATTCTCCATACTGTAATGTTTATTTTAATATGATGAGATACCCCCTCTTACTCTCATCAATTCATTTTAAGAATTTTTTTGTGGCGCCGTTAGGCTGCTGAATTTTTGTAAGAGATTTTCTTATGTCACTTTTAATTCTGTGAGATTTCCATTTTTCTCCACTTATTTATTGCATGTGGTTTATTTTTTACTTCCATTTGATATATATTATCATTATTCTCATTATATTCATGGTATTTTGTGATTCATTTGGTGGTTATTAACATTTGGTCAAACGACTCGATTGATTACAATGTGGTAAGGGGTTTTCATCTCAATTATTTTCCATGTGAGATTCATGCTATATTTTCAACTATTTCCTTTTCTATGGTGTATGTACTACCCATTAATTTAATCTTTGTGATATATACTTTCATTTAGGAGTATTTACATCTTCCTTGTATGATCCTTCTTTCATGTGGCGTATGTTTTGTATGTTACCAAATCAGTAAGTGAACCATTCACCCTCCTCTTTTTAAAAGACTTATTTTTGTTATTCCTTTTAATTCACATCATATTATGTTGGGATATGTTATTATATATCCTTATTGATGTAAATTTTATGTCAAAGTGATGATATACCCTTTTCTATCTCATCAACACAGTTTTTTAATTTTAAAGTGATGTCGTTAGGTTGTCAAATTTTTGCAAGGAAACTTCTTAACCCAATTTCGATTTTTGGGTTAATCATGTAATTCCTGAATATGCAATCATGTGAATATGTGTGAGTTAACTATGATTGTTTTACACTGAATAACCAATCATATATACTGTATATATATTTTCCACACATAATTTTGTGGTTGATTTATCCTTAATCTAAGGATACCATATTTATAAGTGATTTCATCTCAATTAACATTCTATTGAGACATAATTGTTGTTATTCCCCAATTCACTTTTATATGTTGTATATACTGTATTTTAGAATATTATATCATGAATCCCTTTATTCTTAGGATATTATAATGTTTTGATTACCTCAATTATTTGTATTTAAGAATCTCTCATTTTGTTAAAAATACATTAACAAAAATATCATTTTAAAATGTTTTAATGATTTATTATTGTAAATATTTATCATTAATGTCCATCATATAAAAATGGTTTTGAATATTTATTTATATAGACATTAATATTTTAAAATAATAATTTCATTAAAATCCACAATGTGGTATGTGACACTTTGATTAAAAAATCTTTTTTTAAATGGTTTCTGAAAATGGATTGATTATTTCAATATCTGGAAATTACTTCTTGTTATTGCAAAGGAAATCATATTAGTGAAATGATTATATTTGAAACATTTTATGTGTTATGTTGGTACATGGACATTTGATGGGTGGTTACATGATAATTCAAATGACAGGTGGTGCCATGAATACCAGGATGAATGGTTACATTATAACCTCTAATGCATTGGTTATGGAAGTTGGTCGTATGGCTATTATATTTAGTAATATGTGTAGAAGTCGACCGTATGGTTATTCCATCTATGTATGTTTATGTCCAAAGTTACCTTTATATGTAATGTGTTCATTATATGGGTTTTATGGTAATGTTTTGGTTAAAAAGCGTATGTAATGATCTTTTATTCAGTGAAGAGTATTTACTACTTAATAAAGGTGAAAAGTATTACTTATGTTAAAGTATTCATGGTGTAATTGATGTTTTGAAAAATTAACAATTTTCCCTCTTTATGTATCCCTTACTGATATTTTTATGCTCACCCCATGTTTTTGAAATGTTTTTCACAGTACATAATGTGGAATAGGGTCAAGGATGGGATTACGGAAAAGTCATGTTGTATTAAATATGTATCTAGACATGACTATTTCTTTTAAGAGTTCATGTTTTGTAAGAAAATGGATACTGGGTAGAAGTGTCTACTTTGTAATCTTTTGATATGTAATATTTATGTCCTAATTCTCTAAAACTCTAAACCTAAAAATTTCTTCAATGTGAATTATTCATTTAAATCAATATTATTGAATGCATAAGGTCGGGTCCTTATAGTTGGTATCAGAGGTCAGTTTAGATTACATTAGAGGTTAGTGAATTTTTTAAGCATATGTGACATTACCATAATGGTTAGGATTTCAGAAAAAGTCATAGTTCATTGATAAAGTGAATGAGTTTAAGATAACATGAAAAATTATATCTTAGTGGTTATCCTCCTCATAAGATATTATATGATTATTTTACTAATATAATCATATTTACCTTTCTGGATTTAGTAAATGGGTGGATCTAGAAGGAACCAATGTAACAATGGTTGTGAAGAAAACTGTGTTGGTTTGCTGAACGAGCAACTGAATGATATGGTAGCTTTAATGAGAACACGTTTGGTTATTCTCAATCAACTATCTGGAGTCATGATTGACCACCTGAACCTTAGTGATCTCTATAACGAATCATATATGCGAGAAACAAATCCCAATATAAGTTGAGGTAATAATCGTAAAGGTAAGTGTGTTCAAAACCTATGTGTCAAAGACATGGAAATAAACACCTAGGGAAATGTTTCAAATGGACAAAAAGATGTTATAGATGTGGAAATGAAGGTAATAAATCAAGAACCTTCCATGGAAGAAGGAAGCATCTAGTTGACTCTAGGAAAGGGAAAAAAGTCCTTTCTGAGGGATCAATTGAATGTTTTAAATGTGGTTTGCAAGTTCATTATGAAAACACATGTCCTATGAAGTAGATTTGGGGATGGGATCACCAGGAACGTACAAATATTTGTTTACCAATACCTAATGTCATTCCAATTAAGGATGAAGAAACTAACAATGACCAATGAAAGGTATGGATTATTTCTTAAACATATGTTTTCCTATTATTTAAATATTAGAATATGATTTATGATTTTGTTTGTAGGAATAAAGTATTTCAGAATATGTTGGAAAGGAATTGTTAATGGATCATGAATAATGTTGAATGAGTACGAAGTCACCATATAAGGGATTCGAGTGTTATGGTAAAATTTAGGATGATGATATTCTTAAAATTAATAAGGCTCTTCTGGTGATGGGATTACTATAGAAGTCTTTTTATAGTATGTGTAACCCTGATGTTTGATATAGGAAAATTTTATTCAAGGAATAATTATCTTCTCTTTTGTTGATATAGTTATAAAGAACCATTTGTGTTTATATGATCCTTGAATTTGTGTCAATTACCGGTTAATACATTTTGGGATGTAAAACGAAAGATATTAGATACCCTTTGTCGTTAAAATCTTATATGGTTATTTTTTATGAATTTATCACTTTTAATAAATGTTATAAAGTTATATAGTTTTTTAAAAAAGGACAACACGCAGACCGTGTGACAACCCGTAGCGTCGGAAAAAGTTGCGAGAATTGAACCCACAAGCAAAGTACGACTGTTATTTATCACCTACCACTGGACAACATGAAGTCCCTGGTTAGTTTGACTAATTAATTTTAGTTAGATGATTTTATGAAATAAGAAAAGTAGATTTTGGATTATCTATGGAAATAATTTACCTATCAGGGAGGATATGTGAATAGGTTAAATACTTTTCAATCTGAGACTTTATGAGTAACTGGTGTTACATGGAGATAAATTTCAAGATGTATCATGGAAGTCTATCTAATTAAATCAATATGAGATTTGGGTTACAATAAATGTTTGGATTAATTTTGAAGAATTTTATATACAATTTTTTATTGAATGGTCTTTGTTCAACTTTTGGTTTTGAAGACAAATTTTGGAGATTAAGAGTAGTATTTCTTTTGATAATAGGTTATCCTTTTAGAGATTATCTAATCTTATACTAAACGTTTTGGTTTTAGTCAATATCTAAAGACATGGGAAATATACAGTTAATCTTTTTTGGATTATGTGATTCTCGTGAAGTTGATTATAGTGCTCTTAACGTGAAAACAAATTCGTCCTGAATTTTCATCGTTTGGAGAAAATATGAGTTTGTGTTAGAAATATACTAAAAGTTAAATGTATACATGACAAGTAAGTATATTTCCTAATGTTTTTGGTTAAGCTCATAAATAAATTCCTCAATGAAAAGTAACATTAAATAAAAAAACTTGTTCATTAAATTTCCTACTGGGGAATCAAAGATTGTTTAACCCATCACATGTTTGTGATTTTCTGGTGGTTAACTTTCTCATAAACATGTTTTCTATCACTCTCCATCAGAACATGATTGTTTTTTTCTCCTCCATATCCATGTTTTCATGGAATCATTGCATCTTTTTTCTTGGGTGACCTTTGTAATTCTCTTCCTTTATTTTAAAGTGATAGTTTTATTTTCTCTTTTTTCGATGTAGGGCTTTCAATGAAGTTACCGAGCGTAATTTTAAAATTTTGAGGACACAATTCCCAAAAAGGGGGAAGGATGTAACATCCCTGATTAATGAAGAATATGACATTTTCATATTTATTAATATTTGAGAATTAAATATTAATTTTACTTTTAAAAGGATGGTATGTTCGATAGTGTACCCGATACACAACAACGAGTTTCTTTGAAATCTTATGTTGCACACTGATAATATAATATTATTATTTTAAATGGTAGTTAAATCCTAGCCATTGTATTGGAGTGAATGAAAAATACTAACTAAAAAATTATTATACATAATTGTTAAATGTAGGTACATTTATCCAATAATAATATAGAGGCTTAAAATATGAATGAATCTAATTTTAAGTATAATTTACATTTAAAGGCCAATTTACCGCCTTTTAATGGAGAACCCATTTTAAATCTATATTTTATTCACATTAATACAATATATATGACCAAATAAAATCCTTATTTATAATGGGGACATCAAAATTTACTTTTTATAATTTTTTGGAATTTTTCCGATAAAGTTCATTTTTAATGAATAGTGAAATATATTGTATTTTAATTAAAAAGTTCCTTTTAATATAATTTATTTATATGGTTATATTATCTTTTTAATGGGTATTAAAGTGAAATTAAAATATATTTTTACCATTTAATCCAATTTTGTTCATTGAAATTATTTTCCTTATAAAATTGGACATAAACAAGTATCAATCTTTTGATAGTTTTTGGTTTTTAAAAACACTCTATTTGTTTTGTTAACGGGAATTAATTTTAAAATTAATTAATTCCAATTCTATGTTTTGAATTCGTAAAAATAGAAATCAGTTTTGAATTTTTAATATCAAATATAGATTAGGCTGAATTTTTGGTATTTTTCTGAAAAACTTCAATTCTTGATGAATACTGAAACCACTTAGTGGTAGTTAAAAAACTGACTTTTTCATTTAAATGAAGTTTTACCACTATTGTGTTTTGAATTTAGACATTCCAACATACATGGTTGTTATCACGTAGTAAAATAAGGTTCAATAAGATGAAAATAATTTTTGGTGAATAGTAACTTTTGACTTTTATTTACCGCGGTTATAGGTAAATAGTGGAATTTAAGGTAAAAATAATATCATGATAATTTAAAATTACATTAAAACTTGTCCAAACCTTCTTGGTTGAGTTATTAATGACCATGGGAATCTTTGGTTCGATTTTGGGACCCCATTGAGCCACATGGGAGTGAAAATGTCAATTTAGATTAAATAATTAAAGGTGAAGACAAAATTGACATTAACCAAAATCTTTTATTAATTAATTCTTATATACTGTTATATAAGTCTTATTTTCGAATAAAAATATTATTTGGAAATATAAAACGTTTTCATACATCATGGTATTTTTTTAAAAAATATTAGACATCAAATAAATTAAATTATTTATGACACAACAATGATGCAGTATTTACCTCATTAATGAATGATTTAAATAAATAAAGTTATAATTATTAAATTATATTCCAAAACATGTCAAATTCTAATTGGATGATTTTATTTAGAATATGAGTCATCTTATCTTAGACTATAATGAATTTTGGACCATTTTAAACCAAATATAATTATATTATAAAATAATATTTTCACACTTTCCTAAAGAGACCCTCCTCTCCCTTAAAAGGAGACCACTTCTAACCAATTACTAACACCTCTCAAGACATTTGGCTCATCCAAATATGACCAATTACACTCCCTACATCCCTACACTCCTCCTAGAAGCCTTACCCTAGGCAGAAGGCACTTCATGAAGTCCTTCTGGTTCAATCCAAATGGAGTTACCAAAATTAATGGAGATTAAAGAACGATCGAGTCAAGTTGGACATGTGTTAAGGGATCCAACCTCTCTAATTCATTTCAAGTAATATCTCTTATGTAATTTAATTTATGCACCATGTTTTTATGTTGGAGGATGTTATTTTATATTATACATACTGTAATTTGTATTATAATATAATGAGAGACCCGCCCTTAATCTCATTAATTCATTTTAAGAATTTTTATGTGGCGTCCTTAGGATGCCAATTTTTTGTAAGAGATTTTCTTATCTCACTTTTAATTCTAGGATATTTCCATTTTTTTCAACTTATTCATTGAATTTGGTGTTTTTTGTACTGCGATTTGATATATATTATCATGATTATCATTATATTCATGGTATTCTATGATTCATTTGGTGGTCCTTAACTTTTGGTCGTACGACTCAATTGATTACAATGTGGTAAGGGGTTTTCATCTAAGTTTTTATCCCCATGAGATTCATGCTATATTATCCACTATTTCTTTTTCTGTGGTTTATGTAATACCCATTATGGTACTCTTTGTTTGATATACTTACATTTATGAGTATTTACATCTTCCGTGTATGGTCTTTCTTTCATGTGGCATATGTTTTGTAAGATACCAAATCGGTAAGTGAACCTTTCACCCTCCTCTTTCTAAAAGACTTATTTTTGTTATACCTCTTAATTCAAATCAATTAATGTTGGGATATGTTATTCTACATACTTATTGATGTAAATTCTATGACCAAGTGATGATATACCCTTTTGTCTCTCATCAACTCTGTTTCTAAATTTTAAAGTGATGTCGTTAGGTTGTCGAATTCTTGCAAGGGAACATCTTAACCAGATTTCAATTCTTTGGGTTAAACATGTACTTATTGAAAATGTCATCCAATGAATATGTGTGAATGAACTCTGATTTTTTTACACTGAATAACCAATCATATTTTGGGTATTTATATTTGTCACAAATTATTATCAATTGATTTATCCTTAATCTAATGAAACCGTCTTTATATGTGATTTCGTCTCAATTTACTTTCCATTGAGACTTAATTGTTGTTATGAACCAATGCACTCTTATATGGTGTGTATAATGTCTTTTGGAATATTATATCATGAATCCCTTTATTCTAATGATATTATAATGTTTTGATTACGTCAATTATCTGTATTCAAGAGTCTCACATTTTGTTAAAAACACTTTCACAAAAATATCATTTTTAAATGTTGTAAAGATTTATTATTGTAATTGTTTATCATTAATTTACATATTTTAAAAATTGGATTAATTATTTATTTATATGTACATTAATGTTTTAAAATTATAATTCCATTAAAAGCCTCAATGTGGTATGGGACACTTTGATTCAAAAATCATTTTTTAAAATGGTTTTTGAATATGGATTGATTATTTCAATATCTGGAAAATACTTCTTATGATTGAAAATAAATTTTATCAGTTAAATTTTTATATTTGCAACATTTTATGTGTTATGATGGTACTTGGACATTTTATGGGTGGTTACGTGATAAACCAAATGACGGGTGGTTCCGTGAATACCAGGATGGGTGGTTACTTTATAACCTCCAATGCATTGGGAATGGAAGTCAGCCGTATGGCTATTCCATTTAGTGATAAGTGGCGAAGTATACCATATGGTTGTTCCATCTAAGTATTTGTATGTCCCAGGTTACCTTTATTTGTAATGTGTTCTTTATATTGGTTTTATGGTAATCTTTTTGTTAAAAAATCTTAAGTAATTATCTTTTATTCAATGAAGAGAATTTACTACTTCATAAATGTGAAAAGTATTACTTATGTTAAATTAATCATGGTTTACTTGTTGACTTGAAAAATTAACATTTTTCCTTCATTGTGTATCCCGTACTGAGCTTTTTATGCACACCCCACGTTGTTGAAATGTTTTTCATAGGATATAATGTAGAATAGGGGCAAGGATGGGATCAAGGAAATGTCATGCTATCTTAAATATGGAACTAGACATGACTCTTTTTTTAAGAGTTGATGTTTTGTAAAAAAATGGATACTGGGTAGAAGTTTCTACTTTGTAATCTTTTGATATTTAATAGTTAAGTCCTAATTCTATAAAACACTATACCTGAAAAGATCCTCAATGTGAATTATTCATTTAAATCAATATTATGTAATGTATAAGGCCATGTCCTTATACACTACCCTCATGATTCCATTTCATGTGGTTGATAGTGATCTCAAAGTGTAAAAATAACAAGAACATTTTACCCAAATAGAACATTATAATTTGTAAAGGGGTGTGAAAGATAACATTATCTAGTATCATGGAACATGGAAATGGATTTATGCCACATTGTTAATTATATATGGGAAAATGATAGATACATGATCCTTATTCCCATTATGTATTCATATAATGTTAAAAACCCCTCTATTTGTAGTTTTTCCCCCAATAATGATAAAAATAGGCCATACCATCATGTAAATCCTCGAGTCCCACAAAGTTCTTAGGGATATTAATTGTATATAATATAATTCAAAATTCTACTCTCCCCAATCATGGGACCTTATCCAGTTATGGTAAAATCACATTGGAATGATTAGTGTTTGTAAACAATAATCTATTATAGATACTATCCTAATTGGATCTATAAAAATCACATATATTGATTTTTATTAGAATATATTTGAGGACTGGTATACTATTGATACAATATTTTTCCCACTTTATTAAAGGGGAAGGAATTGTTTTCAATGAATTATAATGCATTTTTTCAAACTATATATATTAAAAATCCTGATTTTGTAATAGTTAATGATTATTTTAACAAAAATTGTATATTATTGGAATGAGATACTGTTAGTGTTATTATGGAATATGTAAATCATGTGGTAGTATAAAGTGTTGTACCAAAAAGGGGACTAAATTTTAATTTATTGAATCATTATAAATCAATTAGTGATACAAACATAAAATATCTTTTGTTCAAACAGTACATTTAATTGTTGTATAATATACATAATAATGATTATACCCTTGACTTTTTGGATGCATTGAACATATAATGTTGTCGTATATGGTATCACAGTACAAAATTTTGATTGATTAGAAGGAAATAGTGGAAGCCAAAATCTATTCAACTAGATAATGTATATATCTCAAACTACCTTCCCCTACCTCATTGGATTGAGGAGGCAGTGAGGGTTACCTGGGCTTAAGTGACATTCCCAGGCCACCAATGGCTAACAATAAATGTTGAGGGCTTCAAGGAGAATTAGGGAACAATTTTACCTTAAGAAGATAACCCAACTCAACCAGAAAACAAATAAAGATTTCTGCACTTTCAAACACAATCATGTGATACTAACAATTCCATCACAAACCACAAAACCATTCAACTAGACATGTCCACAAAACATCACAGTAAAAAGTAGAATCTAACCAAAAAAACACAATGAGCCATGACACCACCATAGCTCCACACCATGATCCATTCTCCAAGATCCACCAAAACATTACAATGCACCTCTAAAGGAGTTTTATGACATAGATTAGCCCATGTCACGGTACACAACATCTGTAAAGACACAAAAGTGCCAAGGTGTAGGGTGAGTACAAATACATAGTAGTATTTCCACAAATATCTTCCCTACACACAATAATAGGATAAAATTGTTAGCACATTTATATAAAACATTTTATATAAAGAAAAACCAAGCTACCAATTGTTTATAATCCAAACAAGCCATAAGACAAACATGCCACCCAAGGAAGCCAAATCAACCATTCCATCCAAGGAATCCAATTAAACCATGCCGCAAGATGATTTCTAATTTCATATTTCATATCCCATCCCCTTATACAAACATCACCAACAAAGACTAGAACAATTCATGGTGGAACTTCCCGTCCAACCCATTCATTACCAATCCACTCAAGTGGAACTTACCACCCACTTGATATTTATGGCGTCTCTTCCATAAACTATCCATCCCCTTTTTATAGTATTACTTCCCTCCCACATCCACACAACATTCAAAAAATCCATATCCAAGAATATAACCCACCATGGTAACAAAAATATGAAATTAACCATTTCAATTTCATGCTGAACCACTTCAAAAAAATCAATCATTTATTGAAAACACCCTTAAATAATTTTCCATGACAAACCACATTTCAATAAAAACAAAAAACAATTGAAATCCATTTTCATCAACCAATTCCATCAATCAATCCCAGCAACCCATTTTAAAATCCACAACATGAACATTTATCCACAACACCTATTTTTCCCAGAAATCACCAAAACAATACCAATGATTTTCCAACCAATTTCGTACATCAAAACACAATTAATTTTAATATTGAAAAATTAATTGTTACCAAAACCCTACTAGTTCTTACAATGTGCGATCGAGAGGGAAGCCACCTACCTCTTAGGGTTTGGTGAAATTGACCCTTTGCCTAAACGCACTCCAAACTGGTTGAATGCCTCCTCGAAAGCACCTAAAATAATATTCCCAAACATAAAAAAGATGAAGCATTAACACACAAAGACAAGGAAACCCTTGATCTATATGTAACCCTTGTAGATCAAGGATACTAAGAGAGCGAGATGGCTGACCGTAACCCAAATCTCAATGAACCAATAGAGGGACATACTGGAGGTGAACGACCTTCGATCTACAAAAAACCCCGTTGATTTGCCTCCAAAACGAGCCAAGGAGCTCCCCCATCCTCTGAAAACAGGTACTCCCATTTGAGAAACAAGTAAAAGGATGAATAAGGGAAAAATGTGATATCATGAGTGGCCTGGGACGTAAAAACCAAAAATTTAATTGGCTTCACAGTTACGTCACACGGTTTGGAAAAAAATGTGCCAACCATGCAGTTACCACTGTCTCACCCATGAACTTCACATGGCTTGACCGGATAGTCTGAAAACCTGTGTGCTGCCAGTGTAGAGCACACTGTCAAGGGTGCTATATTTCCTGCATTAGTCGATGGGTTTTTTCAGACTCTTCACCCACCGTGCACCCTGGCACAACCTCCAAAACATAAAAGTGTTTCCCATAATTGTCCAAACATCAACCAACCACTTCAAATAGCACAAATGAACCAAAAAAAGGGGTCACATAACTCAAACTGGGGGTATTACATTCTCCCCGCCATTGGAATTTCCATTCTCGGAAAGTAGTGAACCCACCCTTTTCTGAAAGAGCTCGGGCCTTTTCTCGACCATCTCTTTCTCCCACTCCCTTGTCTCCTCTTGGATCTGGCCATGCTGCCACAAAAAATGATCCAGCCCATTGATTTTACCCCTCATGTTGTTCTCTTTCCAGTCCACAACCTGCACTGGCACATGGAACCATTAAGCATCCGATACTAGCTCAACATGATCCAATCGAATAAAATGGCCTGGATCCGGAATATACTTTTTTGACTACGACACATGAAGCACATTGTGCACAACACCGAACCTAGTTGTAAATTCCAAACGTTATGCCAACTCACCAACCTTCTCAAGAATCTCAAAAGTTCTAATATACCTCAGAGATAACTTACCCTGCATCCCAAATAGACAATGTCCCAACCTAAGAGAGATCCTCAAGAAAACATGATCACTCACCTTGAATGAAAATGGTAGTAGATGATGATCCGCATACGATTTCTGACAAATCTTAGTTGTATCCATTCTCTTCCTAATTAACATGATCTTCTCTGTAATCTCCTAGACAAGGCTCGGTCCAACCATCGAGGACTCACCTATTTCCACACAGCATAGTGGAGAACGAAATGGCTACCCATATGACACTTCAAATGGAGCCATATGTATGAATTCCAGATAACTATTATTGAACGAGAACTCAACCAATGCCATGTTCTCCTTCATCAATCCACCAAAATCCATGGCACAAGCCGGAAACATTTTCTCCAATGATTGTATCATCCTATCTGATTAACCATCCTTCTGATGGTGATACGCCATACACATGGTCAACATATATCCAAGGGTTTGCTGTAAGGATTTGTAGAAATGAGATGTGAACCTCATATATGTATAGGATATGATCAAAACCGGAACATTGTGCCTCTTTACGAACTCCAAAAAATAGATTTTGGGCAGTTCCACCAACGTCTGAGAATCACAAATTTGAATGAAATTGGTCGACTTCGTTAGCTGATCCACTATCACCCAAATGGAATCGTGCATTCTAACAGTTCTTCGGAGACCTATGACAAAATCCATTGCTATTTCCTCCCACTTAAAATAGGGATTGGAAAAGACTAAAGAATTATCGATGTCCTCTAATGCTCTACCTTGACCTGCTGGCATGTCAATCACCTCGAAACAAACTCTTCCACTATTCTTTTCATACCATCCCAAGAGAACTATGCTTTCAATTCTTTGTACATTATCTGATTTCTAGGATGAACATCCCATATTGAATGATGATACTCCCTGAGAATATCCTCCTAACAAGAAATTGGTTCAACCATCAGATTTTGAGAAAATAAAATTAATCTCCATTCAATTTCTAAACCACAATGGTCTCCCCACCATTGAGTTTCGACCTCATTGTCACACACTCAAAATCAGATATATTGGCCTCTTTGACCAGTTCATCCATTTTTGAAATAAACAAAACCGGAATTAAGACTACTCTATCACCATGTTCCTCACATTCCAACAGCATGTCATCTATAAGTTACATCAACTGCCACTGGTCTAATGCCTATTTCACCACCTGAGAAAATAATTTTATACTAAATAAATCTGCCACCGATGTTTCCATACCCAGTGTGTACATCATGTTAAAATCAAACATCTGGAGATATACCATCCATCTCCTTCGCCTCAATTTCAAATTCATTTGTGAGAAAATGTGCTTTAAGATCTTATGATCTGTTTGTACCGTGAATTTCTCACTGAAGAGATAATGATGCCACACATTAGAAGCATGGACCACTACTGCCAATTCAAAATCATGAGTTGGGTAGTCCATCTGATACACCCTCAATTGTCCTAATCCATATACAACCAAATGATTCCCATGTATAAGAACACGCCCAAACCCTAATCCTGATGAATCACAATACACCATGTACTATTTTCTTGGTAATGGAAAAACCAAGATTGGTGTTTAGGTATGACGACCCTTTAGCTCTTTAAAACACTGCTGAGAATGTTCATTCCATGGAAATGGAACATTCATTCTTGTCAAAGATGTCATCGGTGATCCCAAACGTGAAAAATCATGAAAATTCGCTGATAATACCCTGCTAGACTATGGAAACTCCATACCTCAAACACGTTCTTTGGTGGTTCGCATGAGATAACATCTTCTACCTTTTTTGGATCCACTAAATCACCCATTTCAAAAATTACATGACCATGAAAATGGAATTCCTGTATCCAAAAGGCACACTTTGACAATTTGGCATACAACTGATGATCCCTCAAAATCCCCAGCACTGTCACTAAGTGTTGCGCATGCTCCACCCCTGACATTGAATACACTATAATATCCTCTACAAACAACACCATAAATGAATCCTGATATCTTTGAAATATCAAATTCATCAATTCCATGAATATAATTGGCACATTTGTTAATCAAAAGGGAATAACCACATATTCATAATGGCTATATCTACCAATGAAAGCTATTTTAGGAATATTTTCCTTCCTCAACCAAAATTGATGATATCCTGACCTCATGTAGATGTTGGAGAACTACAGGGCTCCCCTCAACTGGTCAAACAAATCGTCAATTCATGGTAGTGGACATCTCTTCGTTATCGTAACTTCAATAAGTATACAATAATCAACAAAGTGCCTCAAAGTTCAATCTACCTTTTTTCGCAAATAACACTCACAGTGCTCACAGAGACATGCTAGGCTAGATGATCCTTTATTTTCTAACTCTCCCAACTAGACATTCAGTTCTATCAATTCAGTAGGTGCGATTCGGTAAGACGAAAGTGAAATAGGAATGGTCCCATGATGGAGATCAATCGTAATCTCCACTTCACTTATTGGATGTAACCTGAAGAATTATTTGGGAATAACATCCATGAACTGAAATAGCACTACTGGAAGGACGCTCTACTCAACACCCTATATCGATTCTAATGACAACACTACCAACTGATATGATAACTTTCCCACATCAGGTGCCAATAAACCCATTGCACCCTGCCTTTCATGCCTATCTCCTCTAAAAAGATTTCTAATGCCATCATGTGTTGCAAAAGTAATTCTTCACGCATTATATTTGATTTGTTCTTAAAACTCCACCATCCAATCCATTCCCATGATTACATCGTACCCATCCATCTCAAGCACTGCGAAATAATACATTAGCTCAACCTCTCCCAAATCGATACAATATGCGCTACACAAGAAGGATCGAAACTCTCTAAGACCCAAATGAGTTTGATGTTTCAAAACCGAAGGCATCATTTCTACCATTAAACTCAGAAACTCATACAAACGTGTAGAAATAAAATAATGTGAATCACACATATCAAACAACACTATCATCAAGGAATAATTTAAAAGAATAGTAACTCGCACTGTGGATGGTCTTCACTGATCATCCACTACCACTTACTTGGCTCCGAATAATACCATGGTTTCCACAATCTTCTCTTTATTGCCCAGATGGGGAGTTTGGGTGTTCCGAGAATCACCATGACTGACATTGCTCTTTTGAAAAGGGGTATGATGTTTTCCACATCCTATAAAAGCATACAATGTCTGCAATCCCTAAGGTGTCTCATGCGCACCAGACCTCAGAGTATTCCTACAATTGCATGGAAGAAGTCCCATCTATTTTTAGTTGTGAAATGGTCAAGGTAGTGTCATACAGTCCCACTAGATGTGTGCCGTAGAGCCACACGGAAAACATCTAGGTTTTCTACGGTGCTTTGGAGGAATATTTATCTATCCGGTCATCAAATTATGTGCCATACTCCTGGCCTGGAAATAAATTTCCCACCTCCACTTGAACCAAGTGTTAGAGTTCCCCCTATTCCTCATGGGTACCATCATGCTTCCACTGCCCGGAGCTCCCAACATATCCCGCTAAGCCACTGATGATCGATTCACCATCAATGTGTAATTACTGATATACATATATGCTATTTTTGAACGGATCTCTTTCCTTAAACCCGCTTTAATGATCCTTGCCTTCAATGAAATGCTGCCCACCACCTCGAGTGAAAACCACAATAATATCATAAACTTTGCTGCATACTCTATCACATACATATTCTCTTTCTTCAAACTGATGAAATCAGTTGTGCACAGAATTCTGAACGAATGTGGGTAGAATTTTTTTTTAAAAAAATTCCTCGAGGACTCCTCACGTCATACCATAATTTGTCTCCGCTTGGACTACCAGCTACCACCACTGAAGAGAATGATCCTATATCTTATACATTGTTTGATTTACTTTCTGCTCTAGCAGCATCCAAAAGAATTCGAAGATTCTTTTCCTTCTAGATAACCACACTTATGCCCTTTCCAGGTCCAAATTACCCCTAAATACGCGTTGATCGTACTTTTAAAACTGAGCTTCATAATCAACATGATTTTTCTCTTCCACTATATTCAAAATTCCCAAAGCATGGAAGCCATGAACTATGATTTGGAGTAACTACTGGTTCATCTGGGGCTCAGGTGCAACCACATTCTCATCGGCCACATCTAGTTGGTCTCAACGACACCTACATGTTTCCAAATCTATAAATCGAAATCAAATAACGATTAGTCTCCCTTCTGTAGATATTATGAATTACCATTTCAAATCACATTACACAACACTATCATAATGAGGATTCCAACCTTTTCACATTTTACATGTTTTACTAATTTTGAAAACCAAACCATTTTCAAAATACCAAATTTATTCACATTACAATTTAGCACAATTGGAAAACCATTTCTCAATTCATCCCATAAATCATTATTCCCAATGAAACATGAATCGTAGAGGGAAGTCATTTATACCATATATTCCATGAACATATCATTGGCTACACCCATGACAATGAGATTGCCAATGCCTATAAATGTCTCCAAAACACTTATGTACCCAAATCCCTGGTAAATAGAAGTTCAGTATAAAAGGGTTTTCTATGTCAGTTTATACTGTACATTCCATGTTCTGACATTCCTACATCGTGCTACCATCCCGACATAAGAAATATACCACAAATACTTTCAACTCCAAATCTATGAATCAACTCCAAAGGACCAAACAAGGTGATACAACTTGTAACACCCCACCCCAACCACATTGGATTGACAAGGCAGTGAATTTTACATGGCCTTAAGCGATGTTCCCATGGTTCCAAAGGCTCGTAATAAATGTTGAGGGATACAAGGAATAGTGGGGAACGATTTTTCCATAAGAATATATCCCAACTCAACCAAACAACAACTAAAGATGCATGTAAATTTATACGCAACCATGCGATATTAACACTTCCATCACAATCCACAAAACCATTCATCTAGACATGTCTAAAAAAGAGTAGAGTTGAAATCAGAAAAAAAACAAAACACCATGAGCCATGGAACCACCATAACTCCACACAAAGCTCCAAGCTCCAAGCTTCACCAAAACATCACAATTCATCACTAAAGGAGGTTGTTGCCTTAAATTTTCCCACGTCAAAGTACATGACATATTCAAATCCACCAAAGTGCCGAAGCAGGAGGTGAGAAAAAATACTCAGTAGGATTTTCCCAGCCGACTTCCCTACACTTGCCACTTGGATAAAAGTATTAGCACATTTATATCCACAATCCACAATCCATTTTTATATTATTTTGAAAACCACTTTTTGGAAAAGTGGGAACCCAAAAGATCAAACACCCACCCAATCCACCATCAAACAACAAATTAAAATTTCAAAATTCAATTTTCAAATTTCAAACACCACATCGGGCCACGTCCTGCATCGATTCGCAAATCTCGAACCGATCAACGTCACATCGTCACAACGTCACAACGTCACAATATCGTCCCATCAGCATCATTCCATCCTCATCATAACATTAGTCACCAATAGAGGCGACTTTCGAAACTCACCCCACCGCCGGAAAGTCGTAGTCGAACACCGTAACAGTCTCCAGAAAATCCCACCGCCAAAGCCTATCAACCTCACCGTAAACCACAAAACAGCACACCAATGACCATCTGAGCCACCAACCAAGGAAACCATCGACACAAGAGAAACCAACACGGTCACTGCCAACACACATACATCTTCATCATCTTCATGACATAATCACTGTGTCGTCGAGGATGAACGTCAGAAATTTAGATGGATAGATATACAGGAAACATACTCTAATGTACCATGTTGTCAGCCCGAACCGCACACCCATCGGCGACGCCGAACGTCCACCGAAACCCATCGACTTCATCGATAAACAAACTTACATAAGTAAAACGCCCGAAGATCTTGACACCACAGCCACCAATGTCAACCAAGAAACATGAAAGACCCAGAAACGCCTCCAGGTGATGAGCTGCATCCACAAAGTCATCACAGATAATCACCCGAATCCAATGAAGTTGAAACCACCACAAGCCCCCGACCACTTGAACGCACATCCCAAAGAACATGGAAGACCACCTTGTTATGCCTCCTCAGAAAGGGAAGTGGAGTCCTAGAACCAGAGCAGCAAAGCGATCAGGACGGAGGCCGACTGATCTCATCCTCGTGACACCCCACCAGGAAAGCAATAATGAAAAACCAACATACAAATTGTTTATAATCCTATATTACAGAAGCCAAACATCCCACACAAGGAATCCAAATCAACCATGTCAGGCAAGGAAGCCAATTCGACTATCCCCCAAGCCGATTACCATTTTCATATTTCACTCACAACTTCCATATACAAACATCACCAATAAAAAATGAAAAAAATCTTGGGGGCACATCCCGTCCAACCAATTCAATATCAATCCACTCATGTGTTACATCCCGCTGACATTCTGTTGATGGTGGCCCTTCCATAAAAAATACAACCCCTTTTTATAGTGGTACTTCTGGCCCACATCCACACTACATTCAAACAAGCCATAACCAAGCATATAACGGACCATGGTCACCATAATATGCAATTAACCATTTCAGTTACATGTCGAAACACTTCAATAAATAAAACATTTACTGAAAACACCCTTAAATAATTTTCAATGCCAAAACTCATTTCAATAAATTCAAAAACATTAATGAAAACCATTTTCATCAACCATTTTTACCAATAATTCTGAGCAAACCATTTAAAAATCCACAACATAAACATATCACCACAACAAATCTTTTTTCAAAAAGTCCCCATAACATTACCAATGAATTTCCAACCAATTTCTCATATTAAAACATAATTTATTTTAATCGAATCAAATTTATTTTTACCATAAACTAACAAGCTATAACCAAGTGGAGTCGATAGAGAAGCCACCTACCTCTTAGTTTTGGGTGAAATCGACCCTTTGACCAAACACACTCCATACCAGGTGAACGCCTCCTCAAAACTACCTCAAAAACCCTCCCTAACATCAACAACCTCATCCTTTAACACAAAAGGCAAAAAAATAGTAGATCTACATAAATCCATTGTAGATATAGGAATCTACAAGAGGAAGTGGGTTAACCCTAACCAAAACCTCAAAGAACCAAAATACGGACTTAACTGAGGAGAACTGCCTTCGATCCACCAAGAAACCACTTCGATTTGCCTCTAAAATGAGCTAATGAGCTCCCCCAACCTCTAAAAACCGGAACTACCACATGAGACTTAAGTAAAAGGAAGAATGAGGGAAAAATGAAAAATATCGAGTGGCTTGGGACTTAAAAATCCAAAAATTACGTCGTCGCATGGTTCCCTCACATAGTTTAGAAAACATTGTGCCAACTGTGTGGTTTCCACTGTCTCACCTAAGAACATTGCACATCTTGCCCGCACCATCTGACAAACCATGCACCACCCATGCGGAGCCCACTATCAAGGGTGCATGGTTTCCTAGGCTGGCCACATAGTTTTTTCAGACCATGCGCCAACTGTGCTCTCCTGCACAATCACCTCAAATTTAAATGTTTTTCCCAGAATTGTCCAAACATCAACCAACCACTTCAAAAAGAACAAATGAACTGAAAAAATTGTCACATACCTTAAACCGGGGGTAATACATTCTCCCCACCATTGGACTTTCTATCCCCGGAAAGTAGTAAACCCACCCTTTGCTGAAAGAGGATGGGCCTTGGCTCGACCATCTATTTCTCTAACTCCCATGTATATTCTTGGATCTGTCCATAAATCCACAAAAACCAAACTAGACTGATGCTTTTACACCGCAAGATGTTCTCTTGCCAATCCACAATGCATACTGGAATGTGCACAATCAATGCATCCGACTCAAGATCCACATGATCCCATCGTTTAACATGGACTGTATCATGTTTATTCTGTTTAAAATGTGATAGAAGAAACACATTTTGCACCGCACAGAACTTAGGTGGTAAAGGAAAATCATAAGCCACCTCACCAACCTGATCAAGAATCTCAAAATTTCCAATATATCTTGGAGATAACTTTCCCATCTTCCCAAACTGACGATGTCACATCCATGGAGAGATCCCCAAGAAATCATGATCACTCACCTCGAATGACAACGACTGTCGATGAGGATACACATACAATTTCTGACGACTCTAATCCATCTCAATTATCTTTATAATTAACATGATCTTCTCTGTAGTCTTCCGAAAAAGGCTCAGTCAAACCATCGAGGACTCACCTGTTTCCACCCAGCATAGTGGAGAATGACACGGTCGCCCATACAACGCTTCAAACGAAGCCATATGTATGGATGCATGATAACTGTTATTGTAAGAGAACTCATCCAATGAAAATTAATACTCCCAAAAGACACCAAAATCCATGAAACAAGCCTGCAACATATCCTCTAAGGATTGTATCAACTTCTCAGATTGTCCATCATGCTAAGGGTGATACGTCGTACTCATGGTCACCTTAGTTCCAAGGTTTTTCTGTAAGAAATTCCAAAAATGAGATGTAAACATCAGATCTCTATAGGATACAATCGAAATGTGAACACCATGCCTCTTTAACACCTCCTGGATATAGATTTTGGTTAGTTCCTCCACCGTATGAGACTCATGAATTGGAATGAAATGGGCCGACAACATTAGCCGATCCAATATCACCTAAATGGCATCATGATTTCTGACAGTTCTTGGGATAAATGTGACAAAATCCATCGTTATTTTCTACCACATCCAAACAGGGATTGGTAAAGATTGCAAAAATCCCACTAGCCCTTGATTCTCTGCCTTGTCTAACTGGAAAGTCAAGCATCTCGAAACAAACTTATCCACTCTTCTTTTCATTATAACCCACCATATTTGCGATTTCAATGCTTTGTATTTTTTTTGAATTCTACGATGAACAACCCATATGAAATGATGATACTCTATGAGAATATCCTCTTGACAAGAAACTAGTACAACCATCTGATTCCAAATACACAAGACTGAATCTCCATTCAGTTGACAACCCTCAATGGTCTCCCTACATGTGAGTTTCGAACTCATGGTCACACATTCAGAATCAGATATTTGTGTCGCTTTTACCAGTAAAAAATAGTATGAAATCAAAATTACTAGAAACAAAACAGCTCTATTGCCCTGGTCCTCACATTCTAACGGCATGTCAGCTATAATCGACATAAACTGCCACTGGTATGATGCCTTTTTCACCACCTAAGCATATAATTTTCTACTTAACGCACCTGCCACTAAATTTCCCTTACTCATTATGCACATCAAGTCAAAATCAAACATCTATAGATATTCCATCCATCTCCATTGACTCATGGTCAATTCCCTTTTTGAGAAAATGTTATTCAATCCCTTATGATCAGTATATACAATGAATTTATCAACCAATAGATAATAACACCACACTTTAAAAGCATGGACCACTGCTGCCAATTCGAAATTAGGATTTGGGTAGTTATTATCATGTACCCTCAACTAGCCTGATCCATACACTACCACATGATTCAGTTGCATGAGAATACACCCCAACCCTGATCCCTATGCATCACAATACACCACATACTCTTTTCCTAGTTCTAGAAAAACCATAATTGGTGTTGAATTAAGGGAACACTTTAGATCTTAGAAACACAACTAATAATATTCATTCCACTAGAATGGAACATTCTTTCTTGTCAAAGAAGTCATCGGTGAAGCCAAACATGAAAAATCACAAACAAAACACCAATAATACTCAGCCAGACCAAGGAAAAATCATTCCTCTAACACATTCTTTGGAGGTGGCCACAATATATCAACCCTTATCTTTTCAGGATCCACTGAAACACCCCTTTACAAAATTACATGTCCAAGAAAACATACTTCCAAAATCTAAAAGTCACACTTTGACAATTTGGAATACAACCGTTGATCTTTCAAGATCCCCAACAATGTCTCCACGTGTTTCTCATGCTCCACACATGTCTTTGAATACACCAGTATATCATCTACAAACACCACCAAAAATGAATCCATATATCTATGAAATATATGATTCATCAATGCCATGAAAATTGCTAACTCATTCATTAGAACAAAGGGAATAAGAACATATTCATAATGTCTATATCTACTTCAGAAATATGTTTTAGGAATATCGTCCTTTCACACTTGTAATTGATTATATCCTGACCAAATGTTGATCGTAGAGATCCATTGAGATCCCCTCAACTAGTAGGATAAATCATTAATTCGTGTAAGTGGATATATTTTCTTTATCGTAACATGGTTATGTCTACGATAATCAACATAGAGCCTTAATGTTAAATCCTTATTTTTCAAAAACAACACCGGTGATGCCCACAAAGAAGTGCAAGGCCAAATAAACTCTTTGTTTTCTAACTCTTTCATCATGAAATTAAATTCCCACAATTCAGTATGTGCCATTTAGTAAGACAGAAGGGAGATTGGACTGGTCCACAAAAGGAGATCAATCGTAAACTCCACTTCTCTTATGGAATGTAATCTAGAGAATTTGTCGGAAAAAACATCCATGAACTGATCCACCACTGCCGGAAATACACTCTCCTCAACACCTTCTACCGATTCCAACAAAAATATCTCCTAATGATACGATAATGTGCCCACTGATGGTGCCAACAAACTCGTTGCACCCTACCGTTCATTCTTCTCTCCTATAAATCGATGTATAATTCCATCGTGTGTTGTAAAATTCATTGTTCACACAATACAGTCTATGTGGGATTTAAACTCCACCAGCCAATCCATTCCTAGGATTACATCATACCCATACATCTCAAGAACTGAGAAATTCCACAATAGCTCAACCTTGGCCACACAAATACAACATTCTCTACACAAGTAGGCTCGACACTCTCTTTAACCCAGAGTACATTGATGTTTCAAAACTGAAGGAATCATTTATACCCTTAAACAGAGCAACTCAACGACATGCACAACATTAAAACAGTGTGAATCATGCATATCAAACAACACTGGAAATAATGTAGAAATTAAAAATAATATAACCTTGCACTGTGGATGGTCTCGACTGGTCATCCACCATAACCTGCTCAGCTCCGAACAACACCTTGGTTACCACAATCCACTCTTTATTTCCCTTCTGAGGAGTTTTGGTGTTCTGAGAATCACCATGAGTAACTTTTCTCTGCGGACGAGGGTTATTCTGATATCCCCATCCCGTCGAAGAATATGATGTCTGCGATCTCTGGTAAGTTTCGAGCACACCCAACCTCATATAATTTCTACAACAACAATATATATGCCACATATGCATGAAATTGTGGCATTATTGAGTTTGTGTCATATATTCTTGCTTGATGTGTGTCATTGAGACACACTTAAAACATATTGTATTGATCTGGGGATTCAGGGGAAGATTTACCAATCCTGTCGCCGGATTATGTTCCATACTCCCACCCTAAGAATAAGTGTTCCTCCTCTACATGAACCTAGGGTTTGAGTTCCCAATATTCCCCATGGGTACCAGTATGGTTCCTCCGCCCAGAGATCCATACAGATCCAGCTCAGCCACTGATGCTCGATTGACCATCTATGTGTAATCATTGATACACAACACTTCTATTTTTTAATAGATCTCTTGCCTTAAGCCTGCTTCAAAGATCCTTTCCTTCAACTATGTGCTACCCTCCACATCGGGTGAAAACCACACTAAGATCATAAACATATCATCATACTCCATCATATACACATGCACTTGATTTAGACTAATGAAATTAGTTGTGCGCTGAAATATGATCGTATGTGGGTTGAATTGTTTATTAATCATTCCTCAAATCCTTCCCACGTCATACGCCGGTATGTCCCCACTTGGACTACGTACTCCCACCACTCAAGAGAATGATCCTCTAGCTTATACGTTGCTAGCTTTAGTTTCATCTCTACCTGCCTCCCCAAGAATTAAAAAATTATCTTCATTTTGGACAGCCACACCTCTGCCCTTTCCGGGTCCGAATTATACCTAAAGACACGCGGAACCTACATTTGAAACTGAGCCGCATAATAAAAAATCTTTGGCTCTTCCACACTTTTCACACATCCCACAGCTTAGAAATTTTTCACTATGCTCTAGAATATCTACTGGCTCACTTGGGGCTCAACTGCAACCACGTTCTCATCGGCCACATCCGGTTGGTCTCTACGATGCTTACCCGGTTCCATTTCTATAAACTGAAAAGAAAGAACCATGAGTCTCACTTTCATAGACATCAATAATTTCTATTTCAAATCAAATTACACAACACTATAATAATGAGGCCTACCAACATTCCACATTTTCCATGTTTCACCATTTTTGAAATCCAAACCATTTTGAAATTAACAAATTTATTCACATTACAATTTAACACATTTGAAAAACCATTTCTCAATTCAGCGCATACATCATTATTCCCAATAAAATATGAATCCTAGAGGGAAGTAATTTCTACCATATATTCCATGAAAATCTATTTGGCTACTCCCATGACAATGATATTTCCAATGCCTATAAGTGTCTCCAAAACACTTACCAACTACTTGGTAACATGATATTAATCATAAAAGGGTTAACTATGTCTTTTTATGATATACATTCCATGTTCCAAAATTCCTACCCTGTGATACCATCCAGACTCAAGGAATATCCCACAACGAATGTCAAATCCATATCCATAAATCAACTCCAATGTTATGAACAAGTTGATACCACTTGAAATACCGCACCCATACCTCATTGACTTGAGGAGGATGTGAGGGTTACTAGGACTTAAGAATCATTCCAAAATCACCAAAGGCTGGAAATAAATGATGGGGGCTTCAATGAATTGTGGGGAATGATTTTTCCTTAAGAATAAAACCCAACTCAACCAACCAACAACTAAAGATGCATGCACATTCAAACCCAACCATGTGATATTAACAATTCCATCACAAACCCCAAATCCATTCAACTAGACATGTCCACAAAACATAAGAGTAAAAATTAGAATCTAAATAACATAACACCATGAGCCATGACACGACCACAACTCCACATCGAGCACCATGCTCCAATCTGCACCAAAACATCACAATGAACCACTAAAGGAGGGTGATTCCTTACCTTTTCCCACGTCACAGTACACAACATCTGCTAGAACAAAAAAGCGCCAAGCATGGGGTGAGTACAACTACTCAGAAGGATTTCCACAACTGGCATCCCTACACAAGCCAATAGGATAAAACCATTATCATATTTATATAAAAAAAATTTTATAAATAAAATCCAAGCTACCAATTGTTTATATGCCAAAAATTTGAGAATACAAACATGCCACACAAGGAAGCCAAATCAACCATGCCATGCAAGGAATCCAAATCAATAATTCCACAAGAAGATAACCATTTTCATATTTCACTTACAAGCCCTATCTACAAACATCTCCAACAAAGAACACAACAAATCATGGTTGAACTTATCGTCCAACCCATTCATTACCAATCCACTCAAGTGGTACTTCCTATCCACTTTCTATTGGTGGTGGCCCTTCCATCCACTATCCATACCCCTTTTATTATTGTATATCCCTCCCACTTCCACACAACATTCATACAATCCATAGCCAAGCATATAACCCACCAAGGTCACTAAAATATGTAATCAACCATTTCAATTACATGCCAAACTAGATCAATAAATCAAACATTTATTGAAAACGACCATAAATCATTTTCCATTAGAAATAAAATTTTAATAAAGTCAAAAACATTATTAAAACCCATTTTCATTGACCATTTACACCAATAAATCCCATCAACCCATTTTAAAATCCACAACATGAACATTTCAACACAACACCTCTTTTTCCCAAAAATCCATAAAAAATTACCAATGAATTTCCAACTAATTTGGCACATCAAAACAAAAATATTTTTCATAAAAAGAAATTATTTTTTACCTAAACACTACTTGCTCTAACCAGGTGGATTCGATAGCATAGAAACCTACCTCTTTCGGTCTAGCGAAATCGAACCTTCACCCAATCGTACTCTAAAACAGGTGAATGCGGCCTCGAAACCACATCAAAAACCCATCCATAACATCAACCAGCTCAAACATAAACACATAATGGAAAAACAACTGTATATATACATGAAACCCTTTTATATATAGGAAACTAAGAGAGGGATAAGGTGAACCCTAAACAAAACCTCAACGAACCAAATGAGGTACTTACCCGAGGAGAACTACGTTTGATCCACCATGAAACCTAATTGATTTGCATCTAAAATGAGATATGGAGCCCCCCCATCCTCAGAAAAACATAACTCCCATCTGAACCATGAGTGGAAGGAAGAATGATGAAAAAATGGGAAATCTTGAGTGGCCCGGGACTTAAAACCCTAAACAATAAGTGGTCACACAGTCGCCTTGAAAGGTTCATAAAACCATGCACCAACCATGTGGTTTACACTGTCTCACCTAGGATGTTCGCACAACTTGCTCGCACGGTCTGAAAAACCATGTGCCGCCCTTGCGGAGCCCACTGTTATTGATACACATTTTCCATGGCTGGCTGCGCGGTTTATTTAGACCGTGCGCCAACCGTGCTCACCTGCACAACCTCCACAACTTTAAAGGTTTTTTCCAGAATTGTCTAAACATCAACCAACCAATTGAAAAAGAAAAAACATATCGAAACAAGGGTCACATACCTCAAACCGGGGGAACTACAATATCTAGGGGGAGAGATTCTTAAATTTTTATATAATTAGGTATATTAAGTAGAATTTCATTGCATGTGAAGGTTAGTTATAGGATGGTTAATATAGAGGACTTTTAGGGTGGTATTGTTGGTATTTTCATGTAGTACATGGTGGCCTGAGAATATGTAATGATATATGTATATAATTTTAGGTAATATTAAGTGATTATAGAATGAAGATAAATATTTTTGTGAGATTTATAAAATCAAGGAATAATTCATAATGTGATAATTATTATAGAGTAAGATCATCCATGCAAAAATACTATGAAATTCTATAGATATTAGATTTGGAAAACATTATTATCTTATAACCATGGTGCCTGGGACATGGAATAACTAAACACACCATGAATTGAACTTAGACAGAATAATTTTTCACGAAATTTATGTATATGTTCACACTTTTGGATATATCTATATCATAATACCATTTGACAATGTATATTCTATTTCGAAAGATGGATATCTCGGTATAACGACTAATTAGATAATTATACTTATAATTAGGATTTCGAGGAAACCAAGCTATTATGGAATTATTCTTTTGTAATGACTTCTAATAATGGTTTATATAGGGGGAATCACACTGATCCCCTGAATAAAATTAAATACAATATTGATGACTAAATTTTTTATATTGAAATTTACAATCATTAGAAAATATAGATAAATTTCACACAAAAAAATATTGATGTATAATATGTTAAATAATCTATATTGAACTGTACCCAACTAAAATAATAGTTTTTTTAGTATGAATTAATAGAAACACATTCATTGAAATTTGATAGAACAAATTTTTTAACCATAGTGGTGAATCTATTTCATGAAGATGTCATGTTATAAATATATCAAAATTAAAGATCATATAATCTAATAATAATTGATTGTATTAAAATTTATTTGATGGCATAAATCATAATGTTCTATTTTGATCAATTTTCCAAACAATACAATAGTGAATGAAGGATTTATTTTTCCACCACACTCATAAAAAATTAATGATAATTATAATGGAAAACATAGAGAATACCTCAAAACAAAAGATATAACGAAATAATGATAGTATGGAATTAGAGTGACAATGACCTATATAAATAATAGACAGCATGTTTTGTTCAAAACTTGGAGGATAGTTTAGTTTGAAAAATCAAATAGACGATTAATAAATGGTAATTTTACCTGAGAAAACAAAAAGATTAAATATTTAATTTTTATCATGTATCAATTTAAAATAAATTTAATTCTTGAGCAATTTAAAGGATAACATATATAATATAAGTTATTATATAATTTTCTAAATAAGAATAATGTATTTTCCCATGATTTATAATGAAAATAATATAAACTTTCATTTTTAGGAGTAATTTTTGTAGATATGTATACGTATCCAAATGATATATGTGTTACCAAATCGTCAACTAACCTAATATTAAGCTGGTTTTTATTTTAGAACATATGAAAAAATATATTCCAATTATTTTATGGAAATTGATATACATTTATGTGATGTGATCTATGTAAAAAATTGATTATTCACAAAATTGTTAATTGGAGTGAACCCATTAATAACCTAAACATACCACCAATAAGTTTATTTAGTGTATTGGAATGTATCCTTGTATATTCTAATTGTGTGATACTCAGATTTGGCTAGTTCGAGAGAAATAATAAAATTCATTTGTTCAATTTTAATTCACTCCATTGCACACTACAAAATACATACTAGTAAAATTATGTGATATATAAATTAAGAAATATAATTAAAGGGGGGATATATTTAGGATAATAATGTGTTCATAATTTTTAAAAAAATCAATCAATGAATCTACTATTCATGATCTTAATATTTGGTTAGTGTATATAGTGTCAAAGGTAATTGTTTTATGTTAAATAACATATATTACCCAGAATCAACCACTCCCAAAACCCATAGCATCCTACTCACCTCAATAAATTTTAGGCCTAAAATAAAAATTTGGATATTTTATATTATTGAAGAAACTTGAAGAAAATGATCTTCAAAATCAATTTCAATTATAAATTCAACAATGTATAAATGGATAATAAAGAATACATCATAATATTGTATGATATGATTCTTTATAAATTTTATATATGTGTATGTAGGTTATAGAAGACTCAATATGGGTTCAAAAATACACATGAACATGGTATGCCAAGTGAGAAACGTGATTGAAAATGTTAATGTTCCTGAAAGGAAGAGTGGAATATAGACTATAAGTTAATCATCAAAGTTAAATGTCATATATAATTATCATATTGTTATATGATGTTATATTTTTGGAAATAGTGTATGTGATTGTTAATATATTTCATAAAAAATAAAGACTAATTTTTAAATAACATTCATTTTGGGAAATAATATACATTATTAGTGTTAAATTTTTATAAAAGAAATATATCATATTTCATTATCAATATAATTATTATTATTAACATATGATTATTGTTTCTATAGAGGGTTAAAACATTTTTTGTACACCTAATTTCATGGGAACCGAACTATTAATTGATAAAAACATAAATTATGTAAAACAATCATATTGAATAATTCTACTGAAGGATTGTTTCATTTGGTAGATTAAATAAAAAATATTACATGGAATAATAATCATTGTTTATATTAATAAATAATAAAATGGGATTATCATTTCAGGTATTGAATGATAATTTTACAATATATAAATGTCTTAAAATATTGTGAATTGGAATAGGTAAAATATAGAATACTTCATCTTTACCATTATGCATATGTATATTTCATTAGAATGGAGTGCATAGAATATATAAATGAATGGGAGAGTAGTTATTTATTGAATGGTGTATATATTGGAATAAAAATAAGAAATTTTATATTGCCTTGATTTTATGGAAGATAAAATATATCGCAACATATTACCCATAACTCAATATATTCAGATGGAAGGATTGTTAGAGGTTTAGATAATTGAGTAATATATTCCATTGATTATTAACTTGGATCATTAATTTATGTCATATTTATCAAGAAATACACTTATAAAATTATGATTAAAATGTATTGATACAATATAAAACATAATAAAATTTATTTTTTAGAAGATAATTTTGGATATTGAATTTTTCTGACAAATGAAAAATAATATTATTTTTTGGTTAAAAATATTTATTTGATGCAGTACAAATAAAGATATAGGTGAGTTTAGTTAAACACAATTCTACTCTTGTATATGGATATCATATCTCACTTATTCTATACGTTTTTTATGGTGAAAAAAGAATAAATATCAATATTCATTTATAAAATTATAAAATTAATTTTCAAAGTATTGGTAAATGTTTAAGTAGATCTAAAATATTTATTCTTCCAAATATAGATGAGATATATTATTTGGGAAAATAAATTTTAAACAGATAGGTATGAAAAAATATTTTGTGGATATCAATTTTTGGAATGTTTTTATTGACTTTTTGAACTATTCTATTATGTCTGGTGATCAGGTTTTAAGAATTTTTTTATAAAAAGCTTCCTAGCATAGATTATTTAATTTGATAATGTATTGATTTTCAATTTAATTCATGCGTTACTAGTGTATAATAAAATTATATTTTCTTATTTTTATATTTTATAAAATTCTCTAAAAATGATGATATAGGTCACTATTTTTAGGGAAACATTATATCATGATTTTAGGTTCTTATTTAATGAAATCAAGGAAACTGTGGATATAAGTAATTTTTAGAAAAATGTGTGGTTATTGATAGGTGGAATGACATATTTCATGTTTTATATATATAGGGAATTCATTAATTTATAACCATTGATCCTTTAGGTCATATAAGTTCTATGACCTCTATGCCACGTGAAATTATATCAATTTAATATAATAAAATAAGTCCATTGGGTAATTCCAAATCCTCTTCAGTAGGAATGATTCTAGATCCACTTCGGTGCATGGGTGTATATGTCATTAGTTTCATGTAATACTATCTTCCTATTTAATATAATGTGTTCCAAAGCATAGTTAATACATATTATCTCAAATATAATTATTGATGCCACAAAATTATGAATATAAAAGTTAATTTTTTTCTTCTTCCTTAATTTTCATAATAATGAAAGGGGATTTTGTTGGGGATTTTTTTTCTATTTGTAATATGATGTGTCCTCCATAATAATTATGGTGCCTATAGATTTTCATGATACAAATATTCAGAGGTATAATTAAATAACAAACACCATACAAGTCAATTTTTCTGGTGGAAAAATTTAATGGTTTATTTAAATTTATATGTTACTAATGTTTTATTCTGTTACCCATAATTAATTCATAATAAATCACATATAAAATAAATATTATTAAATTATGTGATAGATTTTAATTTTTTGGAATAGATTGAAACTAGTTTGACAGTGTTTGAGATCTATCTAGATGTTTTTTTACTAAGAATACCTTCATCAATGAATCGATATATCGTATATCTAAAATAATAATTTTTATGTATTTACAAGGGTCATTGTATATTTAAATTTTAAATAAAAATAATCATTTAAAAAACGTAATATCAGTTCGAGATTCAATAATATTCAACTCTGATGAACATTTCAATTTCATGTCTGTAACTCGATTTTATTATATTAATTCAAAAATTTCATATCATTCCTTTTCTGAGGATTATAAAAAATTAATATGTCAAGTTTTATGTTATTCATTTATCGATTATGTTAGATTCATACATGTATTTAACAAGATTATTTTTTAGATTTGATAACATTTATTCTATAATAATTTAATATTCAACATTATATTAAAAACGATTCATTGTATGAATCATTAAAATTAATTTCATGATTCCATAAAATTCATTCAAATAATTTTTAAGAGTTATTTATCTTGAATGAAGTAAAATATAGAACTATATAGAATTTATATTTTTTATAATATTTTTGTTCATTTTAAATTTTCAAATTTTTTGATGAATTATTTTCTTTTTAAAAACATATCAAAATGTATAATACAAATGTAATAATATGATGACTTTTTTATTCATGGTTATTGAGAATGAAATAATTTCATGACATTGTATTTCATCAGAATAAGTATTGCATTATGGGGATGTTATAATGCTTTGAAATAGATAACCAATTATATAAAAAATACATGGTCATATAAAAAAGAGTATAATTATTCCCCAATGACATGGATTATAATATAAAAAACAAAAAAAAAGAATCTGGAAGAATAATATGGGAAATAGTAGTAGTTTATGTAATTTTATTTTGTTTATTTTAATTTGATATTAAACTTCAATCCTTATGTTTCCCCTATTTGTGATTTAAATTAATTTAAGGCCATGGATGATTTTTTATGAGTTTTTTTCATATAAATATAAAAAAATAATTTTTATGGGAAGAACACATGAGGTAATTAATTTTTTATTATATGGGACATATATATAAGAAGGATGGAAACAATCTTCAACAAGTAAATATTATATAGGTCACATTTAGTTGATTTATCTTATATTGTATTCTAGAATTTTTTTATATTTTGTATTATGTTTATTAAAAATAGATAATAGAGAGTAATATGTTTTCACTTGTTCAATTATAAACATTAATTATTTTAAATCCTATTGAAATTAGTAATAGACCAAATGATAAAAGACAAACCTAGATGTTGTTATGGATTAGACTTATCAATGTAATAGGTAAACCATATAAAAATTATTTTGGTAACATAGATTGTAAATTGGTGTGTGTAAAATAAATCAACATCATCATATTCATTGTTGATTATGATTGATTCTATAGAAAATAGAAAAATTTGTTTTAATCACTAATTGACCATTCAATGATTTCAATCTAATCATCTGGTATCATTCACCCACATGAAGTAAAACCCCAAATAATATGTTTAAAATTATACTATAATTGATAGTTTTATTAAAATGGAACACGTATATCTAGAATAAATATGAAATACTATATAAAATATAATTAAATTGTGACTGTTATTATAATTTTTTAATTTGGTTTGTATTAATAGTAATAACAAAATTATTGAAAAATATGTTTAATGGTATTTGATATTAAATATACATTGTCTTTATACAAAGAGGTGTCAAAATTTTTATTTTTTTATATTAGGTTGACAAATTGGTGAAGTGGATATAATTGAGTGTTTCATATACATTATCTGAATATAAACAATAAATTTTGTGATTTTAGTGAATGATTAATTGTGATGTGTTCATCCTTGATGTATATATTAAATTTTTTATAATTATTCAATATTTAATTAATGGTTGTAAAAGTGTGGCCAATTTATGTTCATGTCTGTAAGACCATGCCCTTGGTGAAATGCATTCTAGAGAATACATGGAAGGAAATGTTTATAACTTGCGATGTATTTTGATATTCATGCCCAAAATATGAAAATGGAAAGATACCACACCCATGGTAGTCATACTTGATGTCTTCCAAATTTTCAGTATGAAATAGATGAGGATAAATTATCCAAGGATATATTTTCAGTTTATATGAATTCTCAATCAGAAAAATTTGAAAACTCAAAACATTCATTGTTAATTCTATTCCTAGAATTATTTTCTAAGTGAATATACATGAAAAATGTCAAAATAAAGAGACCATGGAAATGGTAGAATAATTCATTTATTAATGGTGGATTAGAATGATAATTTTTATATAATCTATAGAACCAAGATTGTAGTGCTCGTCATTTTAAAGAAAAAATGTTCTCATAATTTATATGAGTTCATAATGAATGTTGTGGAGGGGTGATTTTCAAATTTATGATTAGTTTTGATGTTCTAGATTCTTCGGTGACTCAAGGTCCCATAAAAATTATCAATGATTTTAGATCTATAATGATTGATAGTATCATGAATATCCACTATTATCTAATGGATCAAATGAGTTTGTAGTAGTTATGTTATTGGATTGTTATTATCAAATTTAATTTGAATATGAATATGAGAATTGAATCAAATTATTTAGATTTATTTTTTTTAAACTGGAGTTTAAAAGGAATAAAAATTAATTAATTAGTGTACGTGATGAAAAATAAGATTAATTGAATATGTATATATGAGGAAAAATAATTAGTTGGGAAAATATCCTTACAACAAAGTGTTCCTAAATGAATCTCATCATGTTGTTTATGAATAGAAGAAATCATACTAAATGTAAAAACTAAGGCTAATTATAGAGAGATGTCATACATTCATTATCATGTAACATATCATTTTAATTATAAAAAAAGAACCATACTAGTTCGGATAGTTGTTGTAACATGATTATTAAGATAAATAATTAATTTTGTACCTACATGTTACGACTAGTGCATAGAATAATCATACTTAATTATGGGCCATGTAATGGAGTATATTTATCATTCTATGATGGTATCCTTTTAAAAATTATTTTCCAATCATGTTTTTATATTATAGTGATGAGTATTAATTTATGGTTGTAGTGATGGTGGTATGATCAAGGAAACATAATATGAAATAGAATAATTGATCCACCCACCCCTCTCATTGAGACGTCACTGATGTTTGAAGTTATATTTAAAGTGGTATAATATAGAATTTCCCCCTCATTTTAGATATTTTATTTGAATATTGTAATGTAATTTCACTATTTGGAATATTTTTATATTTGAATTTATTATTTTTGTAACATAAACTCATTATCGATTTAATGGAAATAAAATTCCTATATTTTAAGGTAAAATAATTCATATTTAGAAAACTAAATAACTTTTAAAATTTTACAAATCCATTTTGATGTTTTGATGTTATAACTATTGGGATATTTCCCAAGCTGATAGTGTTTATATAAGAATAATATATTTCAAGAATTTGCAAATTTATTTTTGAATAATTAAATTTATTTTTCATGACACACAGAATGGGATTTTTTTAGTTCCAAAGGACTCAAGAGCATAAAAAATATCTCAAACATACATTAAAATATATATTAATTAATAAGAAATTAATCGGAGATAAATTTTAGTTTTCGAGACATAAGTATGAAGACAGATGGATTCATAATGATGAACCTTTTGGTAGTTTCTTTACAAGCAAGGATAATGATTTTTTGTTAGTTGGAAGATATTGTGGGAAGTTTGAACACATTGATAACGGTAAATAGATCTTGTGTATTATGACAAATAACCATGATTCTAATATATTTTATTTGTAAAAAAATAAACTAAATTGATTTTTAAATTTATGATTTTCATATTGTTTTTATATTTGATTAACAAATTAAAGGGGCTGTTTTCAGAAAAATGTGAATACTGAAAAATAAATATCGTTTATATTCTCAAATTAATATATTTTTATTAGGATGGATAATTTCGATGATTTTTATTTTTCTAATTTAAATTCTCATATAGAATTTTTTATTAGATATTGTATCTAATATGGAAAAATGTTAGGTGGGAATGGGATGTTTTAATTTTGTACATCTATTATATATCATTAAAAATAGGTAATTTTTAAGTGTTTCTTAACAATGTACTAATAAAAATGAGTTTTCATATTTATGAAGAATTTGAACCACCAAGTATAGTATTTATAAAGGGATCACCAATATTTGAAAAAATCATGGTTTTCATACGAAGGTAAGGGAATCATTTCTGCAAAATCTTAGAAGGGTAATGTCTTATTTATCTAAGACTGATTTTCTAGTAGTGATGATGAAGTAGAAGTCAATATAAAAAATATTTTAATTAAAACAACTAATTATAATGGTGAACGAATGGAAATTCACATGTGATAGTTTTTTAAAAGTGAACTATTATAAATATATTAGGATATAATTGTTTTTAAAAAGTGATATAATGGAGTTACTCTCAACAATGTTTATATTATAAAATTAAATAAAACTCTATTGAATAAAAAATCAAATTATGAAATGAATAATTTCATATTTAAGATATTTTAGTTCTAAAAAAACAAATTTATGAATTAAATAATATTTTTATTGAATATATTATACCATGAATAAATATGGTAGAAAAATTTAATGATAAATATATCGAGTAATATAATTTTCAAAAAATGGTGAGTATGTATAAATAACATTTAATGTTTAGGATGAATTTATTGGACTATATGTATGATGTTAGGGGAGGGTATTTGTAACATCCCAATTAAGTAAATAATAATAGATATTTTTATCTATGTCTATTTATGAATTAGATAGTGTTTTAGAGGCTTAAAATGAGAATAAATCTAATCTTAAGCACGAAATACACTAATATTATTAAAAGATTGTTTTACAGCCTTTAGATGGAAAACCATTTTTAAATGTATCTTTCTAAAATTTTATAAGATATATTTGTCAAAATAAACTTATTCTTTATTATTGGGACATTGAAATTTACTTTGGATAAATTTCTGGTTTTTTTATGATAATGTTCTTTTTTTAATGAATAATGAAAAAAGATGTATTTTAATTGAAAACCCCTTTTTAATATTATTTGTTAATATGATTATATTATCATTTAATTGGTTTTAAAGTGAAATTAGAATATATTTTTACCATTTAATCCAATGGTTTTCATTGGAATTAATGTCTCTTTGAAATTGGACTTAAACTAGTGTCAATCATTTGATACTTATTGTTTCATAAAAACACGCTTTTTGCTCTGACAGCGGGAATTAATTATTAAATTAATTAATGTAACTTATATGTTTTGAATTTTGTTAAATATACATCATTTTTTAATTCTGAATATCAAATATATCTTAGGGTGATGTTTTGGTATTTTTCTGAAAAACTACAATTTTTGATGAAAAGTGAAACCACTAAGTGGTACATAACAAAATGATTTTTCGTTTAAATGAAATTTTACCACCTCCCTGTTTTGAATTTCAAAAATCCAACATTCATGGTTGTCATTAAGAAGTAAAATTTGGTTCAATGGGAATAATATAATTTTTTGATGAATAGTAACTTTTAAGTTTTTAATCGCAATTAGAGGTAATTACTGTAATTTAAGAAAGAATAATGTTTTAATAAAATGAAATGAACTTGAAACAAGTCCTACCATTATTGGATGAGTCATGGACGACCAAGACAATCCATGGGTCAACTTGGGGACCCCATGGAGTCACATTGGATGGAAAATGACATTAATATCTTTTTATTTAATGTAAAAGTAAAAATGACACAAACATGAGTTGATTTACTAAATCAATTTTTAAATGGGATAATACAAGTAATATTTTTGGCTATAAATAATCATTGGAAATATAAATCGATTTTATACATCATAGATTTTTTTTTATAATTTTTATACATTAAATAAATTAAATTATTTATGACACCATGATGATGCAGTGATTACCACATTATTTAACGATTTAAATAAAATGAAAGTATAATGTAAAATCTAAGACCTAATCTTATCAAAAACCTATTTTATGGGTGGATTTCGAACCCTTATCACCTTATCCTCTAATTTTATAATTGTGGGACATTTTTTATCCAAAATTCATTTTATAACAGAGTATCTTTTCTTAACATTCCAAGAGTTCCCCTCCTCTCCTCTTATAAAAGGCCCCCACCTATACCACCAAACCCACACTTACAAAGCCTTTGGCTCGGCCAAAACCTGTCCATTTTGTCTCTCCAAATCCCTATCTTACTCCTTGATGCATTATGTTGGGCAGAAGTCTTCCCAAGGAAGCCTTCGAGCTCAAATCAAAAAGAGTTACCCGTTTTAAAGGCAATGTTTTCTCTTGTGTTCTTATGTTTTATTTCTCTTCTCCAACCCTTTAACTCTTTTTATTCCTTTGTTTTGTAACAAAACCAATATATTCAATATAATATTATGTTTTTATAATAATTATTCTAGCTACACTTACACACACCAACATCCAATCGTTAAAGAACATACTGTTTTCGGGGATGGAAAATTTCTGCATCACGAAATGATGACTGTTCAATATTTTTTTATCACCTTCAAAGGTGGCCATTAAGATGTCACTATATTTATATATTGTATATAATATGTTTATGTTTTACTTATGATTCTGCATTTTTCATTTATGACATACCTTTATGGTTTCTGTTATGGGTAAACGCGATATCTTCATTTTAGGAAGTGCGGACTACCACCCCCTCAAAGTGATTTGATTCTTTAATACCATATGTGGGACATATAAAGGATGTAATTAATGCTATTTTATATGATATTATACTGGAATTATAATATACTTTTATATCATTATGATTCCATTCCATAAAATATGAAATAGAAATGAAAGTAGCGTTCATGCGTACGTAAGACTTATCGTCTCCATGAACGGTGCATTTCATTTTTTACCTCTAAACGTTATGTAATATTATAAATGAATGTATATACTTGATATATATGACATATATGATATCTACATAATGAATATAATTCTGGATATAATATATATTTTACCACATCAACAACTTGTACTTATAAAGAGTTTAATTTTTACTCAAGTACCAATGATCGTTAAAATGACCGTTATTAACTTAAATAATTACATGGTGTTAATGAAATTGTAATAAGTGATATAAAAGTAATAATAAACTTGAAAAAGGTTCTTAAGAAAGTATAAATTAACTCATGTTTATTATTCAGGTCATTAAAGAACGATCGAGTCAAGTCGGACCCGAGGTATGGGACTTCCTCTCAATCTCTTTTCATTGAGGCATATTTTGTTTTATACACAACCTTCTTTTATACGGTGAATAAACCCCTTTGACTTTTACGTTTATCCAAAATGAATCTTTTCTTTATACGAATCATTTTACTAAACGACAAAAGGCAATGTTTTTGTCGTACGCATGCGGCAACAACGATTTCTCCGCCGTCGTGACCATTATTTGAGTTTCAGCTTCCTCTATAAGCCATAACCTTTTGTAATGAAAAATAAATCCCATGTTTTACTTTTCTTTTATTTTGGAATTGAAAATGGTTTTCATAATTTTTTTATATCAATGTTTTGTATTGATATCTTGTGATTGAAATGTGGAAATGTTATGTTTCCTTTATGCATGTTTTATGTGATACGAATATGTTATGATTCATGGGAATTGGTATGAAGATGGGTGGTGCCATGATAAACTAAGGGCTGGTGAGCCAGATATATCTCTCCAATGCATTGGGTAACGTGAAGGAATTAAACGTTAAGGTTTCTCCGAAGAGATTTAGGGAATATATTGTGATGGGTATTCCAAACATAACCAAGAGGGTTACTCCCTATGTAAGAATGCTATGAATGCCTCAAGTTACCTTTATTTCTTATGATTTATATGTTTTATTCATGTTTTTATGAAGTATGCTAAAGTTATTATGCTTTATTAGTAATGTATTATTTCATTGATTATTATGTATACATGTACTCATGTTTTCTTTCCATATTTTTATATCTCTTACTGAGCTTTTTATGCTCATCCCAAGTTTTTGAAATGTTTTTCACAGGTCAAGGGAATGGTACATGATGCGATGATATTGTCAATGAGGTGTCAAGAAAGAATCCATGTTTTATTTTAAATATGTATCCACTGATGGGAAAAATGAGTACTATATTTTATATAACCACTTTGTTTAAATGTGGAATGTAATGCATGTTTTATGATCTAATTATCTAAAACAGTAAACCTGAAATGATCCTCAATGTGTATTCTTGAAGTAACTCAAGATTAATTAATGTTTAAGGCTAGGGAATTATAGTTGGTATTAGAGGTTGGTTTAGAAAACTTTAGGATTTATAATTCTATTAAATTATTATCCAAAAATATTTTTTTATGGTCAAATTGAAATGATATAGAATTTTAATATTACCATATTGCTTCTCCTAATATAGTTCTGTGTTAAGAATGGTTTTTCGTAGATGAAATAGAACAGATTTTCTGGGGATTCATACAGAGGGAAATGACCTTTCAAATCAGTATCCAGAGATGGTCAGAATCAGAGCTAAATAGTTTGTTGAATTGATGGCTCAGTTGACTCTGGTGAAAAATGTAGGGTGTTTTTATTGATGATATTTTGGTGTTTTCTAAAAGTAAAGAGGAGCATGAAAGTCATTTATGGGTTATCTTGCAAACCTTAAAAGAAAAGAAATTGTATGGGAAATTCACCAAGTGTGAGTTTTGGTTGTAATAAATTTATTTCCATGGTCACATTGTTTCTAAATATGGGATAACTGTTGATCCTGCAAAAACAATGGTTGTTGTAGAATGGACAAGAACCACAAATGTAACTAAGATTTGTAGTTTCCTTGGTTTTTCGGGCTATTACCGAAGGTTTTTTAGAATTTTTTCACGGTTATCTAGTCCAATGACTAAGCTAACTCAGAAGGGTGTTATGTTTATCTGGACAAAAGAATGTGATGATTGTTTTCCAGAATTGAAATGAAGATTGGTGAATGCTCCAGTTTTGGCACTACCTTCTAGGAATGGTGAGTTTGTTATCTACAGTGATGCTTCATTGAAAGGACTTGGTTGTGTCTTAATGTAGAATGATTTGTTAATTTCTTATGCTTCACATAAGATGAAAACTCATGAGGTAAATTACCCTACACATGATTTGGAATTAGCGGCTGTTGTTTTCGCTTTAAAAATTTGGAGACATCATTTGTATGGAGTAAAGTGTGAAGTATATACTGATCACATAAGTTTAAAAAAAAATATTCACTCAGAAAGAATTGAACATGAGACAGAGGAGATGGCTAGAATTAATCAAGGATTATGATTTTACAATTCATTACCATCTAGGAAAATCAAATAAAGTGGTTGATGCATTGAGTCGAAAAAGTAATGCTTTATTAACAATGTTACGTTTGAAACATGATCCTTTGGTTAATGATTTGATGAACTTTCGAATAGAAGTTATTGGTGAAGGATGTCCTTATTTTTTGTTTCAGTTATCAATGAAATATTCTCTATCAGACAGAATTAAGCAAGCACAGAAGCAAGACAGTGAGTTGGAGAAAAAGGTAGAGCTGGTTCAGAAGGGTAAGTTTCCTGAATTCAACATTGATAATGAGTGTGTTTTGAGATTTTGGAAGAGATTGTGTGTGCCTTTTCATTCACAGTTGAAGAGAGTGTTGTTATGTGAAGCTCGTAGCTCTCCATTTTCAGTTCATCCTGGCATTACTAAGATGTACATAGATATGCAGGAGTATTACTGGTGGGATGGAATGAAAAGAAATATTGCTGATTTTACTGTGAAGTGTTTGACATGTAAACAGGTTAAAATAGTGCGGCAGTTAATGAAAGGGATTCTTCAGCCTTTACCAGTACCAGAGTGGAAATGGGAAAATATATCCAGGGACTTCGTTGTGGGATTGCCAAAGACACCTCTAGGTAATAATGAAATATGGGTTATTGTTGATCACTTGACTAAATCTGCTCATTTCCTTGCTATACGAGTAACATTTTCCCTAGATCAACTTTCCTGTTTGTACCTTAAAGAGAAATTCAGGTTTCATGGAGTTCCTCTCTCCATTGTATCTAATCGTGATCCCAGGATTACTTCTAACTTTTGGAAAGGCCTTTAGAAATCATTGGGTACTGAACTAAATTTTTGGTACAACTTTTCATCCTCAATCAGATGGGCAATCTGAACGAACAATTCAGACATTGGATGATATGCTACGTGCTTATTCGATGTATTATCAGGGAAGTTGGGACCAACATCTTTATTTGGTTGAATTTTCATATAATAACAGTTTTCATTCTAGTATACAGATGGCACCGTTTGAGGAGTTATATGGGAAGCAGTGTCGAACACCAGCTTTCGAGGATGATGTGGGTGAAAGGAAGCTGATGGGACCAGAATTGGTAGCAGAGTTGGCCAAAAAAAGATCAGCTGATATAGAAACACATGAGAACAGCTCAGAGCAGGCATATGAGTTATGCGAACAACATGATGAAGGATCTCTCTTTTGATGTAGGTGATCATGTTTTTCTCAAAGTCTCTCCATGGAAAAGTGTGATTCGATTTGGTAAGAAAGGAAAGCTGAGTACAAGGTTCATTGGACCATATGAAATTCTAGAGAGAGTTGGATCAGTTGCTTACCAAGTGGCTTTACCTCCGATTTTATCTCAGGTACACAATTTTTTTCATGTTTCAATGTTAAGGAAGTACATGCCAGATCAATCTCATGTTTTGTGTCCAGAGGTAGTTCAGCTAGAAGAGAACCTATCATATGAGGATCAACCGGTCCATATTTTTGACCATGAGGAGAAAGTGTTACGGAATAATTTGATTCATCATGTAATGGTTTTGTGGAAAAACCACATGATTGAAGAGGCAACATGGGAATCTGAAAATGCAATGAGGGAAAAATACCCCCACTTATTCGATAAGTAAATAAATTTCGGGGACACAATTTTCTAAAGGGGGAAGGATGTAACACCCCAAGTAAGTAATGAGTAATAGATATTTTTATCTATGTATATTTATGAATTAGATAGTGTTTTAGAGGCTTAAACTGAGAATAAATCCAATCTTAAGCACAAAATACACTAATATTATTCAATGATTGTTTTACAGCCTATTGATGGAAAACCATTTTTAAATATATCTTTTGAAAATTTTATAAGATATATTTGTCAAAATAAACTTAATCATTATGATTGGGACATTGAAATTCACTTTGGATAAATTTCTGGTATTTTTTTGATAATATTCTTTTTTTAATAAATAGTGAAAAAAGATGTATTTTAATTCAAACCCACTTTTTAATCTAATTTTTTATATGATTATATTATCTTTTAATTGGTTTTAAAGTGAAATTATAATATATTTTTACCATTTAATCCAATGGTGGTCATTGGAATTAATTTCACTTTGAAATTGGACTTAAACTAGTGTCAATCTTTTAATACTTATTGTTTTATAAAAAACACTATTTGCTCTGACAACGGGAATTAATTAATGTAATATATATGTTTTTCATTTTTAAAAATAGACATCATTTTTGAATTCGGAATATCAAATATATCTTAGGGTGAAGTTTTGGTATTTTTATGAAAAACTTCAATTTTTGATGAATAGTGAAACCACTATGTGGTACTTAAGAAACTAATTTTTAATTTAAATGAAATTTTACCACGTCTGTGATTTGAATTTCAAAAATCCAACATACATTTTTTTCATTAAGATGTAAACTGTGGTTCAATTGGATTAAAATTATTTTTTGGTGAATATTAACTTTTATGTTTTTAATCACGATTAGAGTTAATTAGTGTAATTTAAGGTAAGAATAATGATTTAATAATATGAAATGAACTTGACACATGTCCTTCCCTTATTGGATGTTTCATGGAGGACCAATACAATCCATGCGTCAACATGGGTCCCCATGGAGCCACTTTGGAAGGAAAATGACGTTAATATCTTTTTATTTAATATAAAAGTAAAAATGACACAAACATGAGTTGTTTTAATAAATCATTTTTAAAGTGGGGTTATACAAGTCCGATATTTTTTCTATAAATAAACATTGGAAATCTAGAATGTTTTCCTACATCATAGTATTTTTTTTATAATTTTTAGACATTAAAAAAATTAAATTATTTATGACACCATGATGATGCAGTGATTACCACATTATTTAACGATTTAAATAAAATGAAAATATAATGTAAAATCTAAGATCTAAACTTGTCAAAAACCTATTGGATGGTTGGATTTAGAACCCTTATCACCTTATCTTAGAATTTTATAATTGGGGGTCATTTTTTATCTGAAAGTTTTTTTATAACTAAGTATCTTTTCTTACCTTTCCATGATTGCCCCTCCTCTCCTCTTATAAAAGGCACCCACCTCTACCACCTTACCCACACTTCCAAACCATTTGGATAGTCCAACTCCTGTCCATTTTGTCTCTCCACATCCCTCTCTCACTCCTTTAATCCTTAATTTGGGCATAAGTCTTCCCAAGGAGGCCTTTGAACTCAAATCAAAAAGAGTTAGCCATTTTAAAGGTAGTGTTTTCTCTTTTGTTCTTATGTTTTATTTTGCTTATCCGACCCTCTAAACTATTTTTATTCCTTTATTTTGTAACAACAACAGTATCTTCAATATACTAGGATGTTGTTATAAGAATTATTCGAGCTACACTTACACACACCTACATTTAATGGTTAAAGAACATTCTGTTTCCGTGGATGGCGAATTTCTACCTCAAGAAACGATGATTGTTCAATATTCTTTTAAAACCTTCAAAAGTGGCCATTAAGATGTCACTATATTTATATATGGTATATAATATTTTTATTTTTTACTTAATCTTCCATATTTTTCATTTATGGCATACATTTATGGTTTCCATTATGGGAAAACACGATATCAACATTTCGAGGAAGTGCGGACTACCGCCCCCTCAAAGTGATTTGATTCGTTAATACATATGTGGGATGTATAAAGGATGTAATTAATGATATTATATATGATATTATACTGGAATTATAATATACCTTTATATCATTATGATTACATTCCATAAAATATGAAATAGAAATGAATGTAGCGTTCATGCGTACGTACTGCTTACCGTCTCCATGAACGGTGCATTTAATTTCTTACCTCTAAACGTTATGTAATATTATAAATGCATGTATATACTGGAAAAATATGACATAAATTATATCTATATCATGAATAAAATTCTGGATATAATTTATATTTTACCACATGAACAACTTTTAATTATAAAGATTTTATTTTTGACTCAAGTACCAATGATCGTTAAAACGACCATTATTATCATAAATAATTACATAGTGTTCATGACATGGTAATAAGTGGTATAAAAGGAATAATGAACTTGAAAAAGGTTCTTAAGCAAGTTGAAATTTACTGAATATTATTATTCAGGATATTAAAGAACGATCGAGTCAAGGGGGACCTGAGGTATCAGATTTCGTCTCAATCTCCTTTCATTGAGGCATATTTTGTTTTATACACAACCATACTTTATACAGTGTATAAACCCCTTTTAAATTTACACAATTCCAAAAGTAATATTTTTTATACGAAGCATTGTACTAAATGACAAAAGGGAATGTTTTTGTTGTATGTATGCGGCGACAACGACTTCTCCGCCGCCGTGACCATTATTTGAGTTTCGGCTTCCTCTACATGCCATAACCTTTTTTGAATGAAAAATAAATCCCATGTTTTACTTTTGTTTTATTATGGTATTGAAAATGGTTTTCATAATGTTTTTATATCTATGTTTTGTATTGATATCTTTTCATTGAAATGTGAAAATTTTATATTCTCTTTTATGCATGTTTTATGTGATACGATTATGTTTTGGTTCTTGGGAATTTTTATGAATATGGGTGGTTCTGTGATAAACTAAGGGCGGGTGATCCCGATATAGATCTCAAATTCATTGGGTAATGTGAAGGAGTTAAACGTTAAGGTTTCTCCGAAGAGATTTAGGGAATATATTGTGATGGGTATTCCAAACGTAATCAAGAGGGTTACTCCATACGTAAGAATGTTATAAATTCCTCAAGTTACCTTTATGTCTTATGATTTCTAGGTTTTATTCATGTTTTGATGATGTATGATAATGTGCTTATGCTTTACGGGTAAAGTATGATTTCATTGATTCTTATGTATACATGTACTCATATTTTATTTCCATATTTTTATATCCCTCAATGAGCTTTTTATTTCCATCCCAAGTTTTTGAATTGTATTTCACAGGTCAAGGGAAAGGTACATGATGTGATGATAGTTTCAATGAGGTGTCAATAAAGAATCCATGTTTTTTTAAATATGTTTCAACTGATGGGAAAAATGAGTACTATATTTTATGTAACCATTTTGTTTAAATGTGGACTGCAATGCATGTTTTATGATCTAATTCTCTAAAACTCTAAACCTGAAAAGATCCTCAACGTGTAATCTTGATGTAACTCAAGATTATGTAATGATTAAGGGTGGGGCCTTATAGTCTTGTACTGATGAAGCTTATGGATATTATGATAAATTAGTAACATACGATGAAAAAAACATTGAGATAACTTGTGTTTTGTATGAGAATAAGAATTAAATCATGATGTATGTGTTTGTTGAAAAAATGATGTAATTTTCCTGATTTCATTACTTTTGATTGAATATATACTATTGAAATAAAATTCATAAATGGATTTTAAAAAAATCTAAAATGATGTTTTATTTCAAGAACAAAGTTGTATAACATACAAAATTTTTTATTTTAAAATTTCACACGGATAATATTGTTGGGAATTGTAAAATACAGTTTAACAGTTATGTTAAAAAATTATCATCTAATGGGAAATTTACTTTTTTAGACATATTAATTAAACATTATATGTTTCACGACAAAAAATGGGTTGTTTTTATATGTAACAATTAAAATTTAGATGTAAATGTTGTAAAATATGGATTGAAAATTCGAAAATAGACTTAAATAATTGAGAGAAGCTTATGAAAAATATTATAAACATGGTCATATTATAAAACTGAATATTATTTTGTTTTGATCCAATATATCATAAATATGTTATAATGAGTAGTGTCAAAATAATAAAAAAAAAATAAAAAATTAATGTTTTTGTTTGTGCTAATTTTGATAAATAATGATATTGAGAATGTCAATTTATTTTGGAAATTGGATAGTCATTATATTTCATAGAGGATTGTATTCTCCTCAATGGTATAGAAATATATATTTATAGATATATGACATTTTAATATGATGTATCAAGGATAATTAAATTCTTCTTAGAAGTATTTTTTTAATGATTTATTTAAATATAAGATCTTAATATATGTTTCTGTATATGAAAACATTATTTATCAAAATACAAATTTATTTACTAAAAAAAATGATTTAATTTTAAATGATATTAGTTAAATTTGAAGATAATGAATGATTAATGTTTCTTGAAATGATAAAAATAGATAAGTGGAAATTAGTTTTCGATTGGAGATGAAAGAAATTAATGTTTTTTGAGAACGAATGATTAAAATTATCTATGTAGCCCATGCCATGGTGAAATGTAAAAAATCACATGTGTATAAGTGTCCATGAAGATTAATGTTCATTTTGTTACAAAGATAAATAGAGAAGATATTTTGATTTGTTACACTTTCCAAATGTAATTGATATTTTATACTCTGAACAACATGGTAAAATAAATACCATACTCATATTTCTGAGTTAATTGAATATAGAATTTTGGGAACCTTGTTAAATAAATTATAAAATGTAGATATATATTTTGTAACAATTATGGATGAGTTAACTATCACTTCATGACTTATTATTATAATAATGAAGTTAAATAATATAAAATGGGTCAAGATTCTAAAAATACGTGAAGGGTAAGAGGATTGTTACTCCTTGAATAATATTTATAGTGACAATGGTTATTGTTATACCAGTCGGATATTTGAATCCTATAATGAAAACTATGGAATTTGAGTTAAAATCAATTGATAACAAAAACCTCATGAAAACTGTTCATCTAATGTAACTTGAATAATTATATTGGAGATGGATTGATTTATGTTATTATATAATGTCATTTCAGATTTTTTTAGAGGATATCTATTAGAGGTTTTTTTCATAATCAAAATCATTTTATTTTTTGTCCAAAATATGATATTTAATCAAATTATATTTTTTATAATAATATACATGTTTTAAATATTTATGAGTGTTTGGTAATAGATTAATTGTCAATGTTAAATTTAAATATCTATTGAAAATTTAAAAATCATTTTTATCCCATCTTTGTATGTTTTCCAGCAAATTAAATAGTGTAGTTTTTATAAAAAAATTATCATATATTGTGTTGATGTGAAGGTGATGGAACACACATATAATATAAACTCACATGATAAAAAAATCTCATAGGTGATTAAGTCAAAATTATTTTCATGGAATTGAAAAATGACTCTAAAAATTATTTTAAATTCTAAATATGTTATATTAAAAGATATTTAATTAAAATGTTCATGTTATTAATATCAAGGTTTTTCACATCATCATAGTTTGAGAAGGAATGTGCATGTACAAAATATCATTATAACTCATATAAAATGGATTTTAATTATATTATATTTTTGGAAAACATCTCATATCTCATTTTTCAATCATGCTTCACGAAGAGATGAGTAAATGACTGTGAGAAATAAATATAATATTGATGATATAATGTAATAGTTAGTTTATATAGAATAGAATGAGACATTTGATATTTCATCAAAACCGAAGAGAAGATCCCTATTTAGGAAAATATGGTGTTATGAATAAATATGAATTGAAACGATGATATGGGGACAAACAAATCATAATGGTTTGAGGATTTACGAAGGGTTAATTAATTGAATTCGACAAGATTAATGAACTAGTTTTAAGAAAAAAACCATTTTATTTATTCATTCTGGAATGTCATTAATGTAATGAATGAAATTTAAAATGGATTTTATGTTATCATTCTCAATGGTGAGTTAGAATATTTGTTTTATATTTATTAACTATTTGGCATCATATTTAGATAAGTTTAGAGCTATTTTTGGGATAAAGTTATAGTTTTTGTTCTAAATAAATTACTATGATCATGGCATTCTATGATTGATACATATTTCTAGAGGTTGTAATTTACAAGAGGAATAATTGAAATATATATATATATATATATATATATATCAAATATGTTGGTTATGTATTTTATATTTTTGTTAATTATATATTTTATATCATTTTTTATATAAATGATGATAAATCTACTAAAGAGTCGACTATGTACATGAGAAATATTTTATAAATTTATTTTAATTGTGATATGAGATTATTTATAGGCTTAACATATTTCAATGAAAATGATTTTTTTATCAATACTGGTGTTCTAGTGAACTGTTGATTAAATATTTCATTTATGATTCATATACTATTTTTACAGCAAATTTATAGGGAATGTATTTTACTACTGATTAAATTATAAAGTACGTTTTTCTAATAGAGTTTCTAATCGAGTTTTTTTGTTTAATTTACCTAATTCAATTATGAATGGATATTGTTTTTGTTTTTACACATTGTGAATGATAAAAAATTGTTCCCAATCAATCAAATTTACTAGATGGAATTTTAATCCATGATACAAATATGGTGCTTTTATATATGTATTCGAATATGATTGGAAAATTTCAATTAATTTGTTATGATTACAGATAATTATTAGATAGTATTTGATGATGATATGTCATTAACAAGTATTGGACATTTCTATCATGGTGAAAAGAGTCTTTTAGTAATAATTTAAGAAAAATAAAATACCTTTGATCAATTCCAAGGATGAATATATTGTTTCAACATATTCTGAAGAGATAATATGTATTTTATTTTTTAGTAATTAGATTTAAATGTTGAAGATAATTGTTCATTAATATTAGGAAAATATAACAAATTTTCTCAAAAAATATCATTGAATCAAGTTCTTTACATACAGTCTATATATATTGATATCAAATATTACTTCTATAAAGAAATAGCGGTTGGTACTATGTTATAAAAGGAATTTTTTATAAAATGTAAAATATTGTTCATGTGTTGAACAAGACATTACAAAAAGAGACATTTTAGAATATGATATTGACCATTAGTGTTTATACTCATTCATTGTATAGATAAAGTATGGTGGTTTTCTCCCTCTCAATATTTTTCATTGGATAATATTTTTAATTGGGGAAAATTACAATATAAATCTATCCATAATATTTTCCTTCTTATTGGATGTCTATTATGTGATTATATAATTTTGTTGGAGTATTAATTGATATGTCTTACCATTAAAGTAAATAAATATATATTTATATAGGTTTTTTAAAAATTATAATTTATGATTTTAGTATCACATACACTTACTTATTATCTTATCGTATACTAATACAAAAATTGTTTATTATTGAAATTTTGATGATGTTATTATGAGGATCATATTGAATATTTCGATAATATTATTATTTAAGATATATAATAATTTTTATCTTATATACATAATGGTATTATTTAGTCAATAATAGAATTTCCTATATTTATTTTTCTCATTTATAATTCTAATTATTGAATGGTTATCCAATAATATGATTTTATATTGTAATATTGATGTATGTTTCCTTGATGTAAATAAAATAGAAGACACAGATTATTTTTATCCTATATGGTGTGGATTTTTATTGTGTTTTTAGTAAGGATTAATGATTGGGAAGAGGTTAATATTGAGAGTATTAAATTTTTTTTCAATTCAGAAATTATGTTCAACATTTTAATCAAAAAAAGTACAAATTAGATTTATCTAACTAAAAAATTAAGACTTGATTTTATTTTCATGATTTAGACATTGTTTAAGGTTTGATGAAGGAATCGAAAAGAGTTATCAATCTATTAAGGCCACCCCCATGGTAAAATGGATTTTGTAGAATCTAGAAAAGGATACACCCATAGTGCGAAGGAATTTGTAATTATTATTAAATGAATTGGGAATTATAATGTGATCACGCCTATGGTTTTCTTCTACTATGTCTGTGAAAAGTAGACAAGGATAAAATGGTCTCGCAAAGGGTCATGGTGCTTATGTTTCCTCCCTATGTGAAATATTGATGTAAAAAATTTTCTAGGGGGTTTCTATTGGAAAATGATATAAATATTTCAATCTTTAAGATAAAATGTAAAAATAAATAATATAACCCACCTATTCTAGTTTTTAAGTGGTTGAAAGTTGGAGAAAAATGTGAAAATGTCCACAATAAAAAGAAACATGCCAGTATTGTAAAATGTTTTGATGAAAATGGATAAATATTTTTGACAGTTCCATGGTGAAAGATGAGTTAGAATGATGTTTTCATTTATGGGGTTTTTAATATGAATTTATTAGAGATTCATGATCTCTCAAACTCAATCATGGGAGCTATTTTGTGAAGAATCAATTGTTTCTGGAAGATTCAACATGATATAATGGAACAAAATGATGTTGGAGTAGTTGTGTTTTCTAAAGGTCGTTATTTGATTGAATGTTATTTTTTTAAAATATAATTGTGTTCTTGATAATTGTGATGTATTCTATTAAAATATTAGTATTTATAAGAATAATAATGATATAAATGGAGTGTGATATGTACAAGGTGATATACTAAAGAAGTTTATATGAAGAATACAATGTATTCATGGTAATTTTAATTGAGTAAAGATAACATACATGAATTTTTAATGTTTTATGAATATGTGGAAGTGATAAAAACATCGAAAAATGAAGTCTATTCCTTGATTTATTACATTTCTTTGATATAATTTCATTATCGTTATATGTGTATTAGAATAACTATCAAATTTAGGACACATTTTGTAAAACAATAGAAAGGAGAACTGTTGTTTTTTGTATAGAAATGTTTATAATAGGGGGTAGTATAATCACGAGGTAAAATAGATCATTCCTTTGAAAATAAATATTATTTTGAAGGGTGAACATTATAAATATTTATTTTCATTCTCGTTTGTGTGTTGGATAATGATCATGAATCACTCAAAATTGTTAAGATAAATTTTTTCTCAAGGATAAATTAAAATAAACATTATCAATTTTACATACCTTGTTATTATACTATAATATAGTAGGTTCATATTCATCATGGTTTCGCATAATAAATAACTATTTAATTTTTATTAATGCATTTTTATTTTTCAAAAAAATTATTTATATTGTGTTATTTCATTGAAATTATAATTAATTTATACTAAGTTGATATTTATTATTATTATATGTTAATATAATTTTTATTTTAGTGTGAATATTTATCTTAGTGTGATTTTTTTAAATTTTTAAATATGATTTATATTTTAGTGAATAGTGAAGAATACTGATATTTGATAAAATTTCATTTACACTAACTAAATAATGTAATTTAAATTTCAAATTAGGTACTTAATATTAAAATAATTAAATTTAATTAGAATTTAATTAGTAATTAATTCATTAATTATATTGGAATCAGTATTATGTTAAATTATGCCTGCCAATTTTTTGGCATAAATAAATTTTTTTAAAACAATTTTTTTTATTCAATTTTTTTTATTAAAATAATCCAAAAAAATATTATTAATAATTATAATAAAATATTTTGATTATATATTGTATCATATATTTTTTAATTAGTCTAACTGAATTCTCTTTTAATAGATTGATAGTAAAATCATTTTTATGAATAAAAATGCAATTTTTTTATCAAAATGGGTTTTCATATTGTACATCACACATTTTTAAAATTAATTATTTTATTTTAAAAAAATATAATTTCATGATAATGAATAAATATTTTAACCATAATGTATAAATTTAGAAATTAAGGCCACCTTAATTATTTTCATAATGTATAGTGAGAAGATTACTAATTTGCTATTATGGTAAATGTCGAAATTATTCTTCTATTAATTTAATATATGAGATACCGGAATGATTTATACATAAAAAATATTATTAATCTATTATGTAATTGAAAACATATATTTTCTAACTATATAATTCATCGTAATTTCAAGAAAAATTATCAGGAAAGTATAATTATATTATTTAAATATGTTATGTAATTATATATGTGTCTTCTATCACATTTATAAAATGAATATCATCTCAATAAATGTTTATATTAGAGGATTACTTTTGGAATTTTTTTCTATTTATAAACTTTTCTTTATTTATGTATTCGTTTTATATAGATCTTTGAAATCTTCATCAATTTTTATACGAATCCATCATTTTCATAATGTATCATTAATATCATGATAATTTATCTACATAAATCAATATTTAATTATTACATTTCAGATATTATTTAATTTTCACACCATTGTCCAACTCTGATTATGAGTGTATAGTATCCCCCTCGATCTATCATAGAACCTCTCTTAAAATAAGAAATATCTATGGTATTGGGGATACATATTTGATAAATTGTGGCCAAATAGGTTCAGATACTTATTAGTGAGCCTATTATGAGACCTTTAAAATTAATATTTGAGGGGAGATTATTTGTTTCCTACTATAATATGTATTTAATATGGAACTATGACGTATTGTAATTTTTAAGGATATTTTACACAGGAGTATCAAAATTGTTAATGGGGAAAACAAAAACATCCTAGTATTAAACTATATGATATGAATTATTCATGATACTATTTTACTAGTAGTAGTAGTAGTTCATTTTTTTTATTCAAAAATCAATAAAGAAGAAAGCAAGAGACCTCAAGGGGGCCGGAAATGGTGAAGCCCGAGCACATCCCCCAACACGAAGGAGGCACATTCTGCAGGGAGAGAGAGGAGAGAGTTATAGAGGATGAGAGGGTCATCACTTCTACCCAAGCGGGCCAGGGAATCTGCTGCAAAATTAGCCTCTCTCCAGCTATGAGACAAATGAACTCCAAGTGGGATTTCTAATCTGCACCTTCTGATGAAGTATGTGAGTTCCCACGGAATCCCACACAACCCTTTCATAATCTTCACGAGGGTCTCCGAGTCCGTTTCAATTTCGGCCACAACCATCTTCAGCCTTCTGCATACCAACAGACCCGAGACCAGGGCTTGCACTTCCGCACACAAGGAGTTGCCAGGCCCATAATATGCACTGAAAGCAGCGAGAACAGATCCAGAAGAATCCCGTAGCACACCTCCCCCCCTCATGATCCCTCCCATGCATGACCCATCCACGTTGAGCTTAAGTCCCTCAACCGGTGGTTGCCATTTAACCCACTGACCACTCTTATTTTTACGAAAACATGGGCGATGAAGAAGATTGTTGATCGCAGTATTCGACGCTCCGCCTCTTATCTGGGAAGCAAGCTCAAAAATGAGAGCTTTGAGGCTAACCTGAAGAGACAGTAGCATCCGACTCTCACCTCTCCGTACCTGGTTACGTGCCTCCCAAAGAACCCAACACAGGGCCACAAGGATGATCGTTCGGACCAGCCGTTCCTGTTCAGAAACCCCCGCACCGGAAAACCAGCACTCCACATAATCCTGAAGCGAGAATTCTCCAACGCCTCTGCATGGGTTATACGTGAACAGGGACCAAAGATGAAGTGCCCATTGACTCTGAAAGAACAGATGTTTCGTCGTTTCGCACATGTGGTTGGTGCAGCAGAAGCACCTCGAGGCCAAAGAAATAACCCGGTGTTGAACGCTGTCCTCCGTAGGTATCGCTCTGTTTCTGATCTTCCAAAGAAGGAAATTCATTCTAATAGGAATATCTTTGCACCAGAGCGCTGGAGCCCAAACATTGGAGCTGCTATTTTCCTGGACGATACTCCTGAAACCTTGTGAGGAGAACCTCCCGGAGCTAGCTGCCGAGAAGCAGCATTTGTCGGGTTCATCACTCATGACAATGTTCTCGAACACAGCCATTTGGTTATCATTCAGAGAGGAGGTAATCAAGTCGAAATCCTCGCATGCAGTACTGAAGCTAATATCCGGGGAAGGACAGCCGGGGTAGTGCATGGGATCCCCGGACCAGTTCGTATCCCAAAAATTGCTGTTTCCAGCACCGATGACCCACCTTGCATGGCCTGACAGAGTGTCGATGAGGGAGAACATACATCTTGCCAGCCTCGTGGATCTGTAAAGGTCCCTTGCTTCAAGCCCCGGGTAACGCGCTTTAAAGAATTTCGCCCACAGCGATTCCCCGACGATGATATCCCAAGCGAGACGTGCCTGCAAACTTTGAATTGTACCCTGTATATCACGTAAGCCAACACCTCCTGCATCCACTGGTCTGGAAAGGCGTCTCCAAGAAGCCCAGTGACACCTTCCCTCTTCCTTGGCGTCCCACAGGAATGAGTTGAGGAGAATTTCCATCCTCTCCACCGTACCCTTAGGAGGATGTATCACCGAAAACACGTGCATGGGAATGGCGGTGAGTACACTGTTAATCAACGTAATCCGTCCGCCAAAGGAGAGGAGCTTATTTTTCCAGTTGTAAATTCTGCCGAGAATACGATCAAGAATTGAGGAGAAATGAATCTTCTTAACGTGGCCACAGGAGATCGGAACCCCAAGATATAAAATGGGAAAAGGCCGTCTGTAACAACCCAGTGTTTTCTGGAAAGTCCTTAAGCTTGAAGCTGAGCATTTATCAGAAGTGAAGAAGTGACTTTTGGCGGGGTTGAGGCCCTGCCCACTCCATTTGCCGTAAGAGGAAAGGGAGTCCATGAGGGACTTCAACGATCTCTTCCTGTCATTGACAAAAATCAGAATATCATCTGCAAACATAAGATGAGAAATGACAACACCTTTCCTCCCCCGGAAGGGAGTCATGAGACCAGTGTCCATCTTATGGTTCAAGTTTCTTGAGAGTGCATCTTGGGCGATAACAAAAAGAAGTGGGGACAAGGGGTCCCCTTGACGCACACCGCGAACAGTCTTGAAGAAACCAAAATTCTTGCCCATTAAAGCGATAGAAAGCCACGGGGAAGAGTAACATCTGAAGCAAATATCACAAAAAACCTCGCTGAACCCAAAGCTCCGCATGACCCGTATGATGAAGCTCCATTACAGTGTGTCATATGCTTTGTTCATATCAACTTGGAAGATGATATTATGGCCAACCGATTTCCTGTTGATTTCCTGAACAAGTTCATTAGCAATGCCCACTGCCCCCTGAATGTTCCTGCCTTTAATGAAGCCATGCTGTTCCATTGAGACTAGACGCGGGAGAAACTTATCCAGCCTACTCACAATAACAGAGACAAGAATTTTATAAGCAACGTTGCAAAGACAGATAGGTCTGTACTGATTAATGAGAGTAGGATCCTTAATTTTTGGAATAAGAACCAGTCTGGATGCAGAAGTGCCCCTAGTGAGCGAACCACCCTTGAAAAAATCCTGGATCGACTCCACAACAAGCTGTCCAACAATCTCCCAGGCGAAACTGAAGAAACTAGCTGGGAAACCATCAGGACCAGGTGCGCTGTCTTGGGGCATTTTCCTGACAACCATCCGGATCTCCTCAGCCGAAGGGATGGAAGAGAGAGCAGAATTATCCTCCTGGCTAACCGTTGAAGGAATAAGGCTGAAAAAATCCTCCGAGGTGTGAAACCCCCTCTCGAAGGGGGCCGCAGACTCCCCTGCCAAGATCTTCTCAAAGTGATTCAAAGCAATCACCCCCGCAGAGTTCACATCTGAAGTGTAGTTTCCGTTTTCCATCCTCAGGTTGATCTTTGAACTTCTCCTCTCTTTAATGCAAGCATGGAAGAAAGCACTATTTCGATCCCCTTCCTTAAGCCATCGGATCCGAGACCTTTGTTTGAACTCCTTCTCCAACGAAATAAGCCTCTCGCCCAAGAGATTCTTTTTGTCACACAGCTCAATGAACGCATTCTCATCCCAACAGACTTGGAGAGAATCTTCCAATCTATCGACTTCGATCCTGAGGTTATCAATACCTTGGGCAGCATCAGGTCTCGAGCTCACCCAGTTTTGCAAGTCCAATCTAAGGTCTCTGAGGCGCTTCCCCAGGCCACCCCACGATCTCATATAATCACCTTTGGCCCAGGACGTCTTGACCACATCTAAAAAACCGTCGTCCCCATGCCATGCAGATGAGTAGGCGAAGAAGGACCTCGCAGCCTCCTCCCTCTTAATGTTGATTAAAATAGGACTGTGGTCAGAGAGTACCCGTTGAAGATGGGAAACTGTCGTCTTTGGAAATAAGTCCATCCCATGAAGGTTGGATAAACAGCGGTCCAGCCGGCACCAGATGCGTTCTGTTCCCTTACGTTGGTTGCACCAGGTGAACTTGTGCCCAGAGAAACCCAAGTCTAAGAGCCCTGTACTCCTCGTGAAGTCATTGAACTCCATTATGCCACTAAGGTTAAAACCAGCGCCACCCTTTTTCTCAGAGATGTCCGCAATGACGTTGAAGTCACCGCCAACGAACCATGGAAGCGAGCCTGTCTGTAGGTTCCCCAGGAGATGCCACAGCTCCCTCCTCTTGGGAACCTCATTTGCCGCATAGACAAAGGAAAATATCAAGATATGATTTGAGGTGGTGATCTTGGTGTTGATGCATTGAGATGAGAAACTCAAGATATCAACAGAAACATTACATTTCCAGCCTATCCAGATATAAGGGTTCTCCGCACCGCCCTGGAAGAAGTTGGGGAAGCCCATTTTCCTGAAAAGAGACGGACCTTTGCTGGATACCTGCTTGGGTTCCAGAATAGCAATAACTTGAACCAGAGAAGACCTCGCCTCAGCAGCCAGCAAGGCACGTTTTGCTGGAGCCCCCAAGCCCCGAGCATTCCAGATAAGAATAGGGATCATCGCAGTAGGCCCTTCCGGGCGCAGGCAGGAGAAGACAGGGACGAGGGGGCTGGTTCAAAGCGCCCAAGGACTTTGGATCTGGAACGTGTGACAAGGCCGGAGACCACTGCTCCGGGGGGCGTCGGTTTGGGAGTAAGGACCACCTTCTTGAACGAGAAGACCTCCTCTTCCACCGGAGCTTTCCCTTTAACAAAAGCATCACCAAACGAGAACAAACCAACCTCTCTCTGGATAGAGGGGGCGAGAGGACGACGATTCGGAGAGAGCCGCGGGATCACCAGATCTTTCGTCGTTCCAGAAGGGGGGTGATCCATCTTAGCTAACCCCTCCACGTCCAGAATGAGACTACTCGCAAGAGTTTTCCGGATGATCTCTGGAGAGAGGAGGGAGGAGACCCGGAACGACGAGGGCGGAGGGAAGAGAGGTCTGGGTGGGCTCCCTAGAAGGTCCAGAACAAAGCCGCGCTCAAAACCTGTCCTACGATCTTGTCGGGGAAGGATCTTGGTCCCAGAACAGGGTGACCAGGAGATCAGATCCAGAGGCTCTGAGAGGGCAGGCAACCGTTCTGACACCGGAGGCCGCACCCCCATGCAAACCTTTTCTGGCGTCTCGTCGCACAAAGGAGAATTCAAATTTGAAAAAGACGCGGGCCGAACCGGGGAGCCCTCGGGTCTACAGACGGGTGAACCCTGACCCGGGTTCGCCGGAGGCGGTTGACGGGATGAGCTCGCACCACCCTTCACCCTCCTACAGTCCGCAACCCAGTGTCCATGAAGCCCGCAATGAACACAGAACTTTAACGGATGATGAAACCTGACCCTTTGTCTCCAAGAGAAACCGTCGCTGGCCTGTAAGATAACCGAGGAGGGCGGACACTTAGCCAGATCGAGTTCCACACAAATGCGGGGGGAGCCCGTAGAGAGGAGGGACAGGGTAGCCACGTCCATGCAGAGAAAGGATCCTAAAGAGTTTCCCAGAGATTGAAGGATGGCTGGGTTCTGGAAAGGCAGCGGGAGTCCTGGGAAGGAGACCCAAACCGCAGCCGAGGAGGACTCTCGGCCAAAATGGCAATCCCAGGACCAGCGAGAAAGGGAGAAACGCCAGGAGCCGCACTTTCTGCTAGTACTGGACCAAGCCTTCACAAAGTCATGTCTGGAACCACAGTGAATGCTGAAGGCCGCACTGGAAAGCTCGGAAACCGCCGGGGGGCACGAGAGGCCCCAGGAGTTCACCACATCCCGAAAAAACTTCAGAGAGGGTTTGTTGCGACCGAAGCGAGCCACCAAAGAGAGATCAAGGAGGGAGGCCGCTTCCTGAAGCTCCTGAGAAGAAAGATCCACCACCGGGTAGCCCTCTACCAAACGGAGGGGTCGAGACTCCACCTGGACGGGAGCCAGGCGAGGCCGGATCTCCGGGACCGAAACAGGGCCAGAAGCAAACACCGTCGGGGGATGCATATAATTAATGTTTCTCCATCAAGAAATATATTGTCTTACCATATAGATTGATAATGGAATATTAATTATCTAATTATTACACATTTGATTCATATATAATTGGAAACATGACATTCAATATATATAGGTAATAATTCAATGTATTTCAATGCAATTTAAAGATATAGTGTGTGTGTGTGTGTCTAAAAATTTGGAATGGGGATGCATATAAATGAACTAACATAAATTATAGTTGTAGTCTCATAGAGTAGCATATGGATTTCAAAATGCATGGTACATTATAAATATGGAATGATAGACACTTCTACATGATAAAATATAAATATAGATATACAAATATCTATAATTAAATATTTATTAAATATTGAGTTATAAATTTTATTGTAAATGGTTTACTTTATATTGTTATAAAACATGACATATTAATGGTTATTTTCTACTATAATGTGAAATTGAAACCCTGTATTCCGTAACCCCTTATATTAATAGTGAATTTGACCCAGAACCAACCCAATGATGTTATGTATATATTATAAATAGTTTTACAACATAGACTTATATTTCACCGTGACATTGATATAAGAGCCAACATAGTGGTATATCAATTATATATATTCGAATTTACCTATCCAAATATTATTTCAACAATTTAATTTTTTTCATTGTTAAGTCTTACAAGAGGCATGCATTTGGATTTTTTAGATCTATTTCAATATGATTTCAAAACATGGATTTCTACTAAGGTGGAGATGACCAGGTTCTTGTGGACATGGGATGTCCAAATATAAATTATTATTAAATCACATTACGGAAAATTTGGGAACTAGAGTTCACAATACATATATACCACAATGTTCTAAAAGATCTCACAAACTGATTAAACACAAGACTAAAATTATTGGAATCAGACACAATATATAATTGTTATTGTAGAGTACAAACCTGGGAATCTAGATCCTCATGGATAATATCTTTCAGGTGGGTAGCCATTATATCTATTGAATTAATGAATTCTTCTTACTTGATTTTGTATTGGATTAAACCCCATGCTAGGATTCAATCATGTTTTTTCAACCCCAATTGTTGATACTAATTTTCATCAACATAAAACCTTTTGTATATATTCATTTAATATCCTATTTTGATGCATTGACCCAGACATCCATCTCTATAACTTTATCATTGGAATGGAGGATGAGCTCAAAACGCCCTCCATCCTTTTTTCCATCACTAATATTTTCCTACATTATTGTGCACATTCCATATTTTAGAAGTATTTGATTTCCTTACTTCAAACTTTCTTTTCCAACCTAGGTTCCATTAGTTTAGGTTGGTTGGAAGAATATTTTCATCCCTTTTCTGTTTCCTAATAACCACAATACATTTCCCAGAATCATGATTATCTTTATTCTATTTCATCCTCCTTGGTTTAGGACGACCATTCCATTGAATTTTTTCCAATCAATCCTCTACAATTTGGCTATATATTTTGTCACCTGATTCATCCTACTCTTCAAATAATGTTAGTTTTTGATCCAAGAGACCTTCAAAACAGTTTCCCTGCTCAACCGTCATGTCTTATTTGAGGGGGCTTGACCTACCCAGTGACATCACATTTCCTGCATTATCCTCCATGTCATCCTTCATTAAATAACTCATAAACATCATATGGGATGATGATTTAGTATTGAGAGTGTTTATATCCAAGGTACCCATAAAATTAACCTTTTACAATACATTTAATTAGTTTCCAACCACATTAACATCACTTCTCAATGGAACGGGAATTTTGGACTAGTGGTATGCTTGTATCCACATCCCATAAATTGTGTTGGCTTGTTATAATTATCCCAGGCCCAAACATGAGGACCACTGAGGCCTTGGACGTCACAAACAATCATGAAAACCATAGATTCATCGGTACTTCATTATGAAACAATATGTTTAACCATATACACACCCACCCTATCATATCCACCCACCTACAATACCTCCACTCCACCCACCGAAAATTGGATGATACCCAAATCATGTCTTATGCGGAGAAATACATCCAGTACCCCCTGTCTGATTTGGTTTGTCACTCTTTACTACATGTGGAAGAAAAATAGATGAACACTGTAGGAACAAATCCCCTCTTCCAGTATCCTCCCCAAAGGATTGAGGCCATATGGGATACAATTAATTTAAGCAGCCCCACACTTCTCGTCATACCTTCAAAAAATACCTCCTTCCCAGTCCTGATGGTACTTATTGGGGTTATTCTTCACCTCATAACCAGTACATTGTTTATATATATTAAGTGTTAATTGATTATATATGTGTCTATGATGGTAGCCATATATTATATGATATAATAGATAATAGCATAAGAAATATACTCGCCACGACTCAAATATCACCCATTGCTTCCATCTAAATTATTATACAACCATGATATAGATCCTATCGATTTCAGGCTTTGATTCATTGACCTCAACACAAACATGACATGAGATCGTGTGACAGAACTCCAATGTGAAACTATAATAGATGAAATACCTACCTATTATGTTCCCCAACATACCTAGATTAGATGGATTCTAGAAAGGTAGTGGAAGTTCTCGGAAACTTAGCCACACTACTTTCTATGGAAGTAGAATGAGGACCTTACAACTAAACAAAATTTGATGGGAGACAATGGTACATGGGGCTATATTTTTGGACTAATGTGGGGTAGTATATTGTAATATGGAATGAAATTTCAACCATAGTGTTATCTATAAGGAATTTGATTCTACCTTTTACCCAAAACGAGTTATCATATATGACTTGGGTTTGGTAGATACAATCACATAAAGCCTTAGTGAAACTGAGACCCATTTAGATATAGAGCGTTCATCAAAATGATGTTTCATTAGAGGTTATTCTATAATTATTATATGTTCCTTGTGGAAGAGGATCCTATCCTAACACACCTTCTATAATTGTTTCAATAATTCATCCTACAGGTGGAATCTATAATAAAACATTCCATAAAATCTAAGGATGATAATTTGGACTATGATGTTTGGCATATGATATAAATTTCATATTGATTGGGACCCCTCAGGGTAGTCAATGTAAAATTTAGTTTTATGGATCAGACATGATTTGTGTAATGCCGAAAGTACATGAGATTCATGGTGTTCAGTTGTATACAATTAGATGTGTGATTTTAGAATCATATATATTATTATATTATATTTTATATACATGTTCATCACATTATTTTATATTTGTGACCAATATTGAAATAATTTTCCTCATTATTGATTATTTATGTTTCATGATGAAGACTTATAATCTATTGGGAATTAGATCAGCAAGTGGCCTCCAACACATAAAAGACCTCTTTATGTTTGAAGATATCATTTTCCATGGGTCCTCTTCTGCATCATGTTGATAGGGATTGATGTACTTCTCATGATTGAATTGTTATCCCCATTTCATGTTTATATGGAATTATATCTCCACATGGTTATGATTATCTATGTCAAGGGTGGTCACTATATTTGAAATGATGAATGGGATGCACGTGATATTAGAAATTGACTAGGGATTCATTGGTTGGGTGGAGTGAAAGCTCATATTCTTACCCATTATATGGATGATCTTGCTTCATGTATGTATAATTTCAATATTATATTAGATCATTTATCTGAATTCATCTCGTAAGAATCTTCTGGATTAAATTATATGATAATGGTCATGTTATCTATATATATTGTTTCCCAGTCTACACGAGTTAAAATTCTCCATTATAGAATGTATACCACAATGTCATAGGATATCAAGAATCACCTTGAGTATTTTTTATATAAGTGGTGTATGTGGGAAAATATATCACTTTCCAGTTCACCTATCCATTATCCAGTAATGATGATATTAAAGACATTATTTTCTAGGATAACTAAATTTTGAACCTACTTATGGTTTAGAAAAACTATAAACTTCCTCATATAGGTGAATTCTATGACCATGTATCGAGACTGAGGGTTTTCTATAATATTGATTTGTGGTTAGGTAATCACAAGTTATGACATAGAATTTATGAAATTCCTTTATTGTTATTTCTTAGTAGGAATTGAATTTATAATTCTATAGTTATATTGTTTTTTTAGGACCATTAAAAATGTGTTCTTTTCTTTGTGGAATTTATTTTCCCACTAGTATATTGGTTAATTTTTGATGAAATTTTTGGATGATATATTTCCATATTCTCATTGAAACTAAATCATTTCAAATATATTTAGACAATTTTCTATAATATATGAGAGGATTGTGTCTTATTTAAAATCATGAAAATCCAATTTTTAAATGAACACATTTACTTAAAAAACACAAATCATTTCAGAGGAACTATAATCTTTTGAGATAGATATTTCTAACGATGTAATTACTTGAGAGAATACAAAGAACATCGTGGAAACATGGATTTTTTATGATGGATATATATAATAATAATGTTGTTTTCGGTCATTTAAACCAAGAATCAATACTTATGAGATCTACTAAGAATAGTATGATGTTTTTATGATTATAAGAATGTAATATATCCTTTTGGAGATTAATGTGTAATTTAATTCACTTCATACCATGATTCACTAATATTTTGGAAAAATAAATATAGTTTTTTTTATGCATTAGGTATCAGTCAGTGAGAAGTTTAGATGAATACTTATTGATTCAGGGAATACATTTCTCACCTGTGGTGGTAACATGGGAGGAATTAACCTATGAATTTCTTTGATACAAATGTTTTGGGTTCTTAATTTTGATGATAGAGTCATTATTTTCCAATAGCATGGTTTTGGTGTTGACAGGCCACAAGATAATCAAGTACTTTTGTATGAATTATTAATTAAATTTCATGTAGATAAGGTGGGATGAATACCTAAAGTAAGTTGAAATTAATCTCCAAAATATTATTGTCACCGGAAATGATACTTTGGATACTCTAAATTAGATAACTAATACATAATATTATCAAGAGGCATGTAGTTATTGACATATGGTAGCCATGATTTATAAAATTAATTCATGTTCCTACATCAATATAAACATTGTATTTATACATATTAAATAGTAACATCTTTTCATCTAGACAGTGGAATGATGACAAAGATATAATATCAGGAGGCCTTGCGCCTATGTGAGTGATTTTCGTGTCATGACTAGACACAATAATTTATTATAGATGAGGATGGGGTCCTGCACATCCATGGAAGTGTTTAGGATAGTACTAACATTTAGGGGGAATTGATATGAGAGTCTCATGATTCAAACAGGGTGGTACATCATAGGATTACACATATATGTTTTGATATACCTCACCACTAAGTGTGCCCTTGTGTGATATGGTTGATAAATGGATTTGTGTCATGGTGTTCGACTAGTCTACAGGTAAATGAAAAAATGTTTTTATTTTTATGGAATATATAAAAGTTAAAAATTCAATAATTGAAATTTAATGGTGACACCATAGACATTGTGAATGTATTATTGAGATCCTACACTTTAAATGAACCATTATAGCTGATTGCAGATAGTATCAAAATTTTGTCTTACTTTTAAACTATCATGGAGACTTATTCTATAGATGAGCTTGCTGGGATATATGTTTGAGAGATTATAGGAATTCATAAATTCAAATATACTATTTTGTTGGATATGGACACTCGTTTCATTTCAATCTTTTGGAAAGGGTTTTGTATGGAATTAGTTATATAAGTACTTTTAAGTTCATCATGTCACCCTCATAATGAAGAGTGGTCTCATTAGATAATTATGGTGGTTGATGATATTATTATAGAATGTTTCTTCAATATTTTGGGTTCTAGGAAGTAATCATATATCCCTAGATGGGTTATCCAACAAAGAAATCATTAAAGAGGTGAAATAGATTGCTCATTATGAAGCTTTATATAGTAGGCTATGTCGTTCACTATTTTTCTAGTTACATTGAGGAGGGGTACTATTATTGGGAACTATACTTATTCATAAGATTCCCAGTCATGTTATGGTGATATCAATTTAATAGAAAATGATTAGTCTATAAATAAGTCCAATGTCTATCACTATCATCGATCTTAATATTTTTTGGTTGGGAATAAAATATCCAAATCGTGTTTGATTATACTGAGGCATCAATGGTTTAGGTCACAAGTTAAGATGTCACATATTTTCTCTAGAGAATTTTATCTTTGTGAGAGTTTTGGACAAGTAAAATATGAGATAACTCTCCATAAGAGGTACACATCTCTGTGGAATTTATTTCATGATTATCTGCACTATATTACTATTCATACACATATTGCATATTTCTTCTGGATGAGGTTGAGTAAGTGAGATATGGGTCCATTTAATGGTACTCTATATGGATCATTTAATGGATCATAATGTCTCTATATGAAACGTATTTTCATTTAGTATGGTGTTAATTGCAACAAGGACACATAACGGATTAGTCATCAGAGTGATATGTCATTGTACATACCTAGTGGTCATTGATTTTACCAAATTGAGTTATAAAACACTGTGTAGGGAAACATTGGGATGTGTTGTCTTAAATTGGGGAGGATTAACTGTCATGATTTCATTAATGAGATACGAACCATAAATTTTTAGCCTGAATATTTTTTATTCATTTAGTTGGGATTAAATTATTAATGTATTTTTCTTCAGTTTTGAGGGAATTTTCAGAGCCCTTTGTTGTGGTTTTTCTTTTGAGAACTTTTGAATTTAATGTTTATCACACCATTATATGCAACTTTTTACCTCAAACTCTATGTCTCAGATGGATGGAAGAACTGATTGAAAAACTATGCATGGGAGGTCACATGGACATCCAAAAAACTATAGACATTTTATAGAGGGGACCCGCATGGGATGCAAAAAGTTTAGAAGTCCATGTGCCTATACCAAACTCTTATTGATACATAGTCAATTACAAATAATTTTTGGACCAATGTTTTTCAAAACCATTTGGTTTAGACAAGCAATGGGTGGACACAAGTTCTAGTACAATGTTTGACCATCCATGAGGCTGAAATATTCACTCTCATAAAGAAGGGTGGAAGGAAAAATTTTCCAATATCCCCTTATATTTTTTAAATACATTTATATAAACATTTCAATGTGAATCACCACTTATGTTATGAATGCTCGTCCATTAATTCATTACAGTATTTTAGGATTCATTGTTTTCTAACATCCAAATCATGTTTCTGTCACTTTTGATCACTATCGTAAAAACAGTGTGACAAACTATTCCCTTATTTTAAAATATTGTTTTCTTCTATTTTCATCTATTTTGTACAAAAGTAATGGTTGATTCTAGATTAGTTTTCATTTTAAACATTATGGAACATTTTTTATAAATTTTCTATTTATTGTCAATGTTTTAAAATTCTCATCATTGTACAACGAGCCTATTACACAAGAATTTTTCCTTTTTAAAAAATTTTCCTTAAAGTTTTTGTTTAATTTTAAATTTAAAATCCCCTTTGGATCCCCTTGTTACATTGTAGGACCATGACCTATGAATAAGATAACCCTTTTGGTGTTCTATATATATGTCATTTAAATCATAAATTTTATTAAAATACGTATATTGGTGTGTTGGATCAACATAACCATGTGATTTAATTAATTTAAAAGTAATAATTGGTAAAATACTTTTTGAGTGAATATATAACATCGGTTTTATAAATTTGAAAAAAAATTATTAGTGGTGTGACCCATAATATATTATATTTCATATTTGAATGAAAAGGATAAAGTATTGAATATATCCATGTGAATTAATGGGCATATTTATCACATTGAACAGGGTTATTTCATTAGGTGTATGTTCCCAATTACAAAAATATAATGTTTCCATGTTATAATTGTTTTCATAATTGAACCATCATTTGATTATAGAAAAAATTACTTGAGCACTCATAAGACGCCACCATATTTCAATGGGTCGGTATCCAAGGCTGATATAATCAATGGAATTTGGTCAATGAATTACTTATAAATGAATGAATCATCTTTGTAATAAAAATAAAATGAATAATATCCATATATATTTAATACATTGGATAAAATCCTTGTAATATAATGATCTCCTCATATTAGATGTGCCTTGGATTCTTTTATCAGGGTGAAGTCATTCATTGAATAGAAATACTATGTAGATGCTCAATACACATGGTTAAATATAATTCATTTGTAATGATTCATGTGAAAATACATTTATTACACTAAGACCCCAATATTTTGGACACATGATTTACTATTGTGAGGTATCCCAACCTTCTATGGTCGTGTATTCCTTGGTTTTAATATGTTTCCTCTTATCAATTAATTATTTGTTTGATTCCTTCGTTATGAATTTTGTTCCACATAATACATGATTCTTCTACTATGATACATTTGATATTCATTATATACCATAACCACTTTAAAAAGACCTATTTAGAAATAATTATCACAATCTGATGTAGGTACAGACATATGGGAATCCCATGATAATACCTATCCTAATGGGATATTTATTACATATTTTTTATTCAACTATCTATATGTATATTTTCACACTATATCTTTCATATTCTGTGTCAAAATTTTTCTACATAATATTCGCGGTGTAATACTGAGTATATATCATACCATGTTCAGACGGATGACTGATTCCTTGGAAAAAATCCTGAATGTATGTAGTGACATGGGAAATAACCTAGTCTTATATGCATGATTGATTGTAGCTTGGGAGATTGGGAGCATGGGGCCGATATTTTGATCATGATGCTATTAGAGAAATACTTTTTTCTATCCCTTTTTCATTTTGATATACATGTATGTATATATTAAAACTTTTTTATGTCTTTATAAAACGGTCATCATTTTTTATATGAAGAAAAATTTGTCATGATGTATTATTACTATCAATTTAATATATATTATTTGATTTGTTTTCACTATAATGGTAATGTAGTTTATTAATTAACACTATTAAGTTCTAATAAATTTATAAGTGAATATTATCCCCATTAAATCAAGGTAGATCTATAGTTCTAGTGATTATTATCTAGTGTAAGGGGATGCATTATTGAGGCCGTGTGACAAACTAAGTGTGGTTACTTATTAGTAATCTATGTATGAGATGTAACAAAATTCCTAATAAAAACCTTTTGAAAAAATATAATTGGAATATGTTTCACATTATATTATTAAAACATTCATTAATTAAATTATTAAAAATTAATTATATTATATAAGAGGTTTGAGTACTTATTAAAATTGAAATACATGACATAATAGTTCTTCATCTCAATGTTTTTCCATTTAAGATATTTTGTTGTTGCGTTCCTATTGATGATTATTTGGTGTATATATTGATCTGTAAACATGTTATATCGTGGATCTTCCAATGTCTATTGTATCTTGGGATTGTATTCCAATTATTTCACCCATGTATATTTAATTCAATATGTATCTATTAGTGACAATTTATTTTTATATATTGTATTATTTGGGACATTTTTATGTTATAATTCTATCTAATTTATGATTTTTATTTAAATTATAAGGAAACAAGCTTATTACTATCTTATTCAACATTTTTTGAACTAGAAATAACAATAGTGGATTTAATAAATTTATACTTTTAGACTAATTTGGAAAAAAAATCATACATTGTATACACATACATTAAAAGAGGACACTGATACTCAGTAACCATTTTTTATCCAAAGAAAACCCTTTTAAAATAAAACATTACTTCTGATCACTAAACATCATCATTACATTATTTAAGAAGCCATATTTTTCATACTAATATCATGAAATGTGACAAACTATTTAATACATTTGATGAGAAAAAACACAATAGTGTACATAACAAAAGTAAATTATGAGTTCAGTGAAAACATGAAAACCAATTAATTTTTTTTTAAAAAATTGCGTATCATGCATAGAAAATCATCTAGGTTCCTTGGGAGATCATTACAATACAACTATTACAATCACCATTAATAATGGAATAACCATACAATCAAAGAACTCCACTAGAATAACCAATGCATTGGATAAATATAAATGGGTTAAATATTCGTATAATGTATATGGTGATAATCAATATTTCTTGAGTTATAATGGGGATCAACCCTTAACATAATCTATACCAAGTTCACCTATGAGTTATAATTGGGATCAACCATTCATATAATCTATATCAGGATCACCTGTTATATTTTTATACACAAACAAGAATATGCATTCAATTTTTTACAGGTCAATAAAAATTGTCATTTTTATTCATAATTTAACAAATCCATTTAAAAATCAATTTAAAAAAATTATAAAATATATTTTTTTCCCAAGTAACCCATACCACATTGAAACCATTAAAAGAATAATCAATAATTCAAATTTTATGACCATTATGTTTATGTAAATAAATCGATCAAATCATTTTGAAAATAGGGATATGAATGAAATTTATTTTGTAAGAATAAATATTTAGTACATTTTAAATAGCGCATTTGTTATAGATTATTATTCTGCTTTGTGGAGGTGATAGTTCAGACGTACGCACGAACGACATTATCATTTTTATGTGTGTGGAAAGTAAGAACATAGTAGATATATTTTTCTATTATAGTGATAATTATTTCCTTAAAATCATATAAATAATTTATTACATCATTATGAATAGCCATTAGAGGTTGTTATGGAAAACAAATTATATCTGTTCCTGGTGGTTCTATTTCACATGTATGCATGAACGATAAATTCCTTTCCCATTTAATAGAATTGGATATGGGTTTAGGTTATTATATTAACATAATAATATATCAATATATTAAGGATAATAGGGTTATCATTTCATCTTGTAATAACGTAGTTTGTGATTGTCTTAGTGGTAAGCACCCCATAATCCTAAATGAAAATTGGAGGTTCAAAACCCATTGGCCATAGGCTGCTGTAGTAGCACTGTAGTGGTGATGACACTGTAGCAACGACGAGCACTGTAGAAGTGGCAGGCCACTATAGCTGTGGCAGGGTATTGTGTGGTACTATAGCAGAGCAGTACTGTATCACTACTATTCATAGAATGGGATTTGGGCAAAAAATTCGGCCTACAAGGCATGTAATGGGCTTAATTCCCACTGTTCCCTTAGGCTATGTAATGGGTCTCGCTCTACCCATTTAAAAGAGGTATTTGCATTGATTTAATAATAAATGAGGCTTTGTACCCAACCTTTAAAAAAATTCTCTTGTATGAATAATATTTTAATTTTTTTTGAGAAGAAATAGAATATAAATTCTTAAATAAAAACATTACATTTCCTTGGATAATCAAGTTTTTTCAAACATTAACTCATCTTAGGATATTTGTTTTCATAAAATAAGGGTTTAATCAGGTAAATAAAGATTATAACATAGGGTAATGGTATGTATTGGAAAATTTAAATGGTTTTGTATGTGTGATTAATAGATAAGAATGGGTGAATTTTTATAGGAGAGGGGAGGTGCACCCTTGAATTATTAAATGGATTAAATTATCATAAATTAAATATTATTATGTACGGTTTTATAAACATTTGATTAGATTATGGTATGATTAATGTTCTAAATATAGTCTAAAAAGAATAATTAGTCATGTTTTGTATAATATTTAGTCATTATTGTTTTTTAACCCCTTCTAATGCTTACCAATATATCAAGTAATTTACACTTGGATGGATAAAATAATTACCATGTCAGGAAAAAAGACTATTAAATGACTCATTAATGATATTTATTGACTAATCTGAACATTTTTGTCAAAATGTAGATTTTTATAAATTTTATATCATTTAATTAATTATGTTTTATTTTTAAATATTTATTATTTCTATTTTGAAATTATTCATTATCTACAATTTAAAAAAACCCATAACAACATTATTCCATAAAAAACATTTTTAACTTAATAATAACATGTTCTATTAATATAGAAAAATTGTTGAAGGACTAAAATATATCAAATTATATTCATTTTAATATTTTTAATATCATTTATTTTGTTCATACATTAATAAATATATTACTACATCATTTTATTGTCATTAATAAAATTAATTAATCAATTCATAAAAATTATAATTAAATTAAAATTGAAGTGCCCAGATCAGTGTGAATCACTGAGAGGGGGAGGGGGTGAATCAGTGATCCTTTAAAACGTTTTACTAATTGATTCTTTATCAATTAAACCTCTATGTCTTGTTAAGGCCTCGATCCACTCTTGTTGTATCTCTCAGCCTTTCCTCGAGTGATGCAGTAAATGTAAAGACACATGACACAAGGATTTACAAGGTTCAACACCAAAGGCCTACGTCCTTGGCATGTTGGTTATACACCCCAACATGGTTTCTTCCATTATAATCTATTATTATTACAATGGTCGATATAGAGTCCCACTGTATGTCTCCTGAGTCCCACAGGAGGGTCTTTATACTGCGTCCCACAGTGTTACCAGAGTCCCACTGGCCTTCTCCAGAATCCGACTGAAGACTTCTTCCACCCTGAGTCTCACAGGGGGCTTCTCCTGGCTCCTCGAGTCACACGAGTAGCTCTTCTTCACTTTAAGCTTCTTCAAGTATCTTTAGCGGTCTGGGATAAAGACTACTGGCCTTGCTCTTCACTTCTGATCACTTGATCAAGTATTCTCGTCTTGCTCAGGATTTATCTCCTTCTTCTCAGGATGACCTGGCCTCTCTCTTTAAGAATCTTCAACAGCCTCTAATAAGGTCTGTTGGTCTTGCTCAAATCTTCTGATCACTTCTGTTGATCAGGGTCTTCTCAATTTCTAAAAACTCAGAAAACTGATATCTCTAACTTCAGTCTGGCTTCAGTCTGTCTCCAATTCAACTTCATGCACTGAATGCATGGAAACTCTATTTCATCAAGTTCTTCTGGTCTTGGACTTCTCAATATGCACACAAGCAGATTCAACTTGTTCACGTGTGCACGTGCATGCATGTAAGCATGCACTTCCCTTATTTTCCTCTTGGTGCGATAAACCCTTAAAGGGTGATAATTCCTTAAGCACACACACCTTCTTCCTTCACACACTTTGTTCAATTTGTTTACACACACTTAATGTGTTTTATAATTTAGTGTGAGTATCCTCCTCTTCTTCTAAGTGTGTACGCAGTTCTTAGTGCACACACTAGGTTCGGAATTCTTGTCTCTTTGCACACAAAACTTCTTCCCTTTGGCACACACTTGAGCTTGGACTTCACACTTGTTAAGCACACAAAAATTATATAAATTTTGTCCACATGGATTCTAGCCTTGGAATTGTTCTTTCTTCTCACATACTACTTGGTGTAGTCTTCCTCCTTATGCACACACTAGGGCCACGGCCTTCCACTCCTCCTTGCACACCCACTGCCCGTAAATGTTCTCCTTCACTTTTCACATACACGAGGCAAATCCTCGGCCATCCTTTTGTTTAGCACACACACAGTAGGTTATTATCTTTACTATGCACACAAGGTAGGTGCGCTAGGTGCGACCACTATTCTTCACAGAGGCAAGCGGCCTTCTCTTCTTCACTACTGCTGTGCAAGGTGCCAAGCCTCGGGTCTTCCTTTTTCTTCAAAGCGTGCAAGTCCAATGGGTGCAAGGCACAAGCGTCTTGGTGCAAGAGCACAAGCGGCGCGCAAGTGCCTTGGGTAGCCACTACCGTGCAAACCTCAAGCACAAGGGTCGCGCAAGACCTCGGCCAACCGCGGGGTGCACAAGTGATGCGGCCTCGGGTCTTCCTGCCACGCAAGGGGAAGGCGCGCAGGGAATCCTTCTTCTTCTTTCATGCAAGTGTGTGCGAAAGGAACCTCAGCTGCGCAAGTAGAATGTGCGGGAATTCTTTCTTCGCGAGGTAGAGAGCACTCACGGGACATCAGATTTTTCAACAAAGGATCAGCAAGCGATTCAAGCACCTCAGCCTCTCTTTTTATAGGCAGAGGAGGTCCAAAACTTCCGCGTGAGATATCTATCAAATCCCTGAAAGTTTCGGTTCTTTAAAATCTTTCCAAATCTTGAATTTACTCTCTGTTTTACGTGGGCTTATTTATTTTTCCCTCCTTCTCATGCATGCGTCGCGGAACATGTGCATGGCCTCTGTTTAGGCCCATGTATGCAAAGCATGATCTCCACGTGGCCTCGACATTTTATTTTTCCTCGACCAAACTCCAAATCTCCCAAACATCATGTGCATTCATATTTTATTGCATGATTGTGTTCATACGGATCAGACGAACTCCATGGATGCTTCGGCTCGATTTATGGTGGTCGGGATCTCAAAAACCATCCTCGGGGAGATGCCTGGTTCGAAGGTGGCTGCAGGTGTCTTCGGCTTGAGCTCAAGGTAGGAGATGACTCGCAGGCCGTCAGATCCGGCGTTTAATGAAGGCGTGCGGCTCAGATTAGATCGCGAGCGGCGCGATGCATCGGGCGGCCGAGATCTTCCGCGCGATCGCTCAGACGGCCAGGATGTGCTCCCGGTTAAATTTGTGCATCGCACATCGAATCACCACGGGATTTTCTCGCGACATATCAAACTGGCGCTCCCCGCTCCATGTCAATTGAACTTCTCCCTCCACGGTGCCGCCTCGCACCATGTTCTCTCTGCGGGTGCGCTCTGCGCCCACTCCTGCAACTCGGGCGTGCCACTACCGCCCTCTATGCGCTCTCGCGGGCGTGCTCCTGCGCCCCTGCCGCCTTGGGTTTGCCCCACAGGTCCCCCAAGGGCGTGGTTCCTAGTTCCCACATGAGCCTTGGGGTTGAACCCTCAAGGTTCCCATGGCTGGACAATTTTTTGGCAAAGTATGGAAATACGACTTTGTTAAAAACAAAGTTCCCCATAAGTTCAAGCCATATCAAATGCCAAATCCACTTCAATCCTTCTTCCTAATTTTTTCTCATCTTCTTATTCATTTGAATTACCCACTCCTTCTCAACAAATAATCTTCACTTAGGATGGAAATGTAGAAGGTTCTTCCTTTAACCAAAGCTCCTAAATCAAATAATTCTTCAACATTCTTTAATGATCCAATCAGAGATCAAGATGGATCATCTTCAATTCATCATGCAATAAGAGATAGTGCATGGTTTTCATTAATCCACATCATCCACTCAATGATTGTGGATGGATCATCTTCATCTCTGCATGTATTGTTATGACAATGAATGGTCTTCAAACAATCGTGTGTCATTCTATCCACTTGATACAAGTTATTGGAACTTAAAGATCAGCTCATCAATCGTCAGATGTTATGATGCTCCATCATCATCAATTCTTCAATTGGTGTAACTTAGTATCATCGTGATACAAGTATTGAAACATTAAGATCAGTTCTACAATCGTCTGATATTAACATGGATGAATGTTTCAACCATAAACACTTATGCCACTTAGTGAATCTACTAAGTCACATTCATCTTAACACAATGTCCATCCTCTATTCATCACCAACACCATCATAGCCTTGGTCATTCACATATTGACTCTCCTTGATATCCATTCATTTTTTGACATCTTCTGATCAACAATATACCTTATTGACAACAAATGAAACACAGTGCACTTCAATCTCCCCCTTTGTATTTGTTGTCAATACCACTAGAGCACATATTTTCAATCCAATCAGTAGAACACATATGAATGGGTCAATATGTGTGCCACACATTTCTGGGGGAATATGTCAGCTTTTCTCCCCCTTATTGGCAACCAAATGCAAAGGTGTCGTGTGGTTCCTTTTCCAAAATATCTCTTACTCCTTTTGAATAGCATTTTCATTAAAATCACTAAGAGAGGGATGATGTCACATGTTCTTCTTTAGCAAAGAACCTTTAGTAAATCATATCTAAGTCTACGTGGGCTAACCCGGTGTAGAAAACAAGAGTGATGTAACCAAGATTTTTCAATGCTGTCCACAAATCACTGTACATGTGAGATCATGCTTCAGGGGGTGAAATTTTTCATATTTATTAATGAATTGCTAAATCCTGCACATACTTCACAAAACTCATTAGAAAGTTCAGTGCAAAGATAAATCTCCCCCTTTCATCCATTTGCCTTCAATCAATACTCCCCCTTAATTGGCATGATGAATGCAATTAAGAAACAAAGGATGAAAGTATGATTTTAATACCTTCACTTTTCTCAAGATGATATTAAATCCCAAAATATTATCTTCTCCAGATTGGATCCCCCTCAAGGGGTGCACTCCATTCCTTCCAAACCATCCTCCAGTTGAGAATGATCATCATCCTCAATTCCCTGTAATGTTAGCACATGTAAATAAAAGTGATTAGGGAATAAGATGGAACCTCGTTGGTTCATCAATGTGAACAACAAGGTTGAGAAGATTCTCTCAACCGAGATGTCCCATTTTCACCGTTCTTCACACTTGAACATTTGATCTTCAATGATGTTTGTGCCGGTGTGGATCTCAACACCTCTTAACTTCATTTTGTGTGACTCCTCTATTTCTAGGTGCCTTCTGAGCACTAGAGTCTCCTGATGTAATCTTAATTCTTTTTAAGAATCCCTTCTGAGCTGGAATGAATATCATGCATTTATCACTAGTATGTCCAGCTTGATTACACCTCACACACAGAACTTAATCTTCATGTGAAATATTTTTCTTTCCTTTTGTCGTAGCTATTGCCAGTGCTTTATCTTCAGCTCTCTGTAGCTCTCTGGCAAGTTGCAACTGATTAGGCCATATGACTAACAAGTCATTTGGCAGTGAGGCCTCAGTTTTGGAAATTCCACATGGTTCTTTTGATGCTGTTAAGCTACCTTTATTAGGCAACTTATTTTCAATCAATCCCTTCTGCTTCTTCTAGATTGATTTTCTTTTTGAGTCCAGTCTGCATCTATTCAGTTCCATGGCTTGTTCACAAAGATCTATGGTGTGTCCTTTCTTTCCTCAGTAGAAGCATGTTTTCTTCTTGGTGGTCCTTCTGGATGCATCACCCTTCTTGGATTTAGACTCTAAGGTCTTCTCTTACTTTTTCATAATCTTCTTGGGAGCATCATCCACTTTCTTATGCTTTCTTCCCAAGGATTCATTCTGAGCTAGGTTCTGTGATCTTTTCTTCTTTTTAGCTCTGGATACAGTTGGAGATTGACATGTATCTTTTTGACCACTTTTGCAATCATCCCAGATGTTGTCAAGTAATCCAAATCTATTTGCAGTAAATAGATGTCTCTGGACCTGTGGATGATGCTTCTTTTCTTCTGGCTTGCTCCCCCTTGGCATGGGATTCCTTTGTGCTTTGACATTCAGTGGATTGTACCAACAATCCATTGCACAGTGCACATACTTATTACAACACCAACACTGACCCACAAATCTTGACCTCTTCAGTCCTTCTGATTGTTGGGTACTTTTCATGACTTGTTGTGTTGTTTCAGGAGAGCTCTCTTTCTTCATTGTCTTCATCCATACTTGTTTGGAATTATTCTTACATCCTGCCCTTTTTGTGGAAACACAATTAGAAGCGTCAATACAAGATGGTATGGATGGTACCTTCTATTTAGAAGATGTTTCCCTTTCATTAGAGGATGTCCTTCTATTGGAATCATCCTTCTCAATGCACACTTGTGTATCAACATTTCTACTTTTAGCTGACTGGGAGGATTCAGCTTTGGGTGATTGAAGATTTTTCAATATCACCTCTAGTTCTAAGCATTTCATGTTAAGGGAGTTCTTCTCATCCTCAACAGTTCTTAGCATTCCTTCCCAATTTTATTTCAGCTGTTCTAACTGGTATTCATGCACCTTCTTCAATTCTAGCAATGAATTGTCAAGCTCCTTCACCAATTTTAATTTGTCTTCGAGTTGAGCATCTCTGACATTCATTGACACTTTATGCCTCTTTTCCAGTGCATGGAAAACATCTTTGACCAGTATCATAATGAATTCTTTCTCAGAAAAGGCTTCTTTGCAATTCTTCAGCAGTGTCTTCATATCTTTCATTGTAAGGAGAAAGAGTTTCTTCTTTAGCCTTCACCAGCTTTCTGAGAGTGTTGGTTATGCCAACCCTTTTTTCCAATTGGACTTCCAGAGAATATGCTTCATCTTCTAGCTGTAATTTTTCTTCTTGAATATCAAGGACGCATGTAGCTATACACATTGCCACTTCCTTGGGGACTGTCTTCTGAAGATATTTGATTTCATTTAGAAGATCATTGTTTCTTCCATATTCATCACTGCTAGAGAAGGAATCATCAGAAGAATGATAAAAGGAATTGTCATCTGATGTGACATTTACATTTCTTTCCATAGAAGGAGTTTCTCTGATTGCAACAACCTTCTTCCTCATCTTCTTTTCATGTTTCTTCATTCTGTTTTTCAGAGTCTTGGTAGATATCTCCATTTGAGGTTGTTCTTTTATTTCCTCAAGTCTGCACTCCATATAGACTCCCTCGGATCTTTTAGAGGCAACCGTCGCTCTGATACCAATTGAAGTGCCCAGATCAGTGTGAATCACTGAGAGTGGGAGGGGGTGAAACAATGATCCTTTAAAACTTTTTACTAATTGATTCTTTATCAATTAAACCTCTATGGATTGTTAAGGCCTAGATCCACTCTTCTTGTATCTCTCAGCCTTTCCTCAAGTGATGCAGTAAATGTAAAGGCACAGGACACAAGGATTTACAAGGTTCGACACCAAAGGCCTACGTCCTTGCCATGTTGGTTATACACCCCACCATGGTTTCTTCAATTATAATCTGTTAGTCTTAAAATGGTCGATACAGAGTCCCACTGTATCTCTCCTGATTCCAATAGAAGGGTCTTTATACTGCGTCCCACAGTGTTACCAGAGTCCCACTGACTTGCTCCAGAATCCCACTGAAGACTTCTTCCGCCCAGAGTATCACAGGGGGCTTCTCCTGGCTCCTCAAGTCACAAGAGTAGCTCTTCTTCACTTTAAGATTCTTCAAGTATCATCAGCAGTCTGGGATAAAGACTGATGGCATTTCTCATCACTTCTAATCACTAGATCAGGTATTCTCTTCTTGCTCAGGATTTATCTCCTTCTTCTCAGGATGACCTGGCCTCTCTCTTCAAAAATATTCAACAACCTCTGATAAGGTCTGTTGGTCTTGCTCAAATCTTCTGATCACTTCTGTTGATCAGGGTCTTCTCAATTACTGAAAACTCAGACAACTGATATCTCTAACTTCAGTCTGGCTTCAGTCTGTCTCCAATTCAACTTCATGCACTGAATGCATGGAAACTCTGATTCTTCAAGATCTTCTGGTCTTGGACTTCTCAATATGCACACAAGCAGATTCAACTTGTTCACGTGTGCACGTGCATGCATGTAAGCATGCACTTCCCTTCTTTTCCTCTTGGTGTGATAAACCCTTAAAGGGTGATAATTCCTTAAGAACACACACCTTCTTCCTTCACACACTTCGTTAAATTTGTTTACACACACTTAATGTGTGTTATACATTAGTGTGAGTATCCTCCTCTTCTTCTAAGTGTGTACATAGTTCTTAGTGCACACACTAGGTTCGGCCTTCTTGTCTCTTTGCACACAAAACAACTTCACTTTGGCACACACTTGATCTTGGCCTTCACAGTTGTTAAGCACACACAAATTATATAAATTTTGTCCACATGGGTGCTAGCCTTGGCCTTGTTCTTTCTTTGCACATACTACTTGGTGTAGTCTTCCTCCTTATGCACACACTAAGTCCACGACCTTCCACTCCTCCTTGCACACCCACTGCTCGTAAATGTTCTCCTTAACTTTGCACATACACGAGGCAAAGCCTCGGCCTTCCTTTTGTTTAGAACATACACCGTAGGGTATTCTCTTTACTATTCACACAAGGGAGGTGCGCTAGGTGCGGCCAGTATTCTTCACAGAGGCAATCGGCCTTCTCTTCTTCACTACTGCTGTGCAAGGTGCCAAGCCTCGGGTCTTCCTTTTTCTTCAAAGTGCGCAAGTAAAATGGGTGCAAGGCACAAGCGTATTGGTGCAAGAGCACAAGCGGCGCGCAAGTGCCTTGGGAAGCCACTACCACGCAAACCTCAAGCACAAGCGTCGCGCAAGACCTCGGCCAACCGCGGGGTGTGAAAGTGATGCGGCCTTGGGTCTTCCTGCCGTGCAAGGGGAAGGCGCGCATGGAATCCTTCTTATTCTTTCACGCAAGTGTGCGCGAAAGGAACCTGAGCCGCACAAGTAGAATGAACAGGACTTCTTTCTTCGTGAGGCATAGAGCACTCACGGGACTTCGGATTTTTCAACAAATGACCAGCAAGCGATTCAAGCACCTCACCCGCTCTTTTTATAGGCAGAGGACGTCCAAAACTTCCGCGTGAGATATCTCTCAAATCCCCGAAAGTTTCTGTTCTTTAAAATCTTTCCAAATATTGAATTTACTCTCTGTTTCATGCGGGCTCATTTATTTTTCTCTCCTTCTCATGCATGCATCGCGGAACGTGTGCATGGCCTCTGTTTAGGCCCATGCATGCAAAGCATGATATCCACGTGGCCTCGGCATTTTATTTTGCCTCGGCCAAACTCCATATCTCCCAAACATCACATGCATTGATATTTTATTGCATGGTTGTGTTCATATGGCTCAGACGAACTCCATGGATGCTTCGGCTCGATTTATGGTGGCTGGGATCTCAAAAACCGTCCTCGGGGAGACGCCTGGTTCGAAGGTTGCTGCATGTGTCTTCGTCTTGAGCTCAAGGTAGGAGATGACTCGCATGCCATCAGATCTAGCGTTTAATGAAGGCTTGCGGCTCAGATTAGATCACGAGTGGCGCGATGCATCGGGCGGCTGAGATCTGCCACGCGATCGCTCGGACGGCCAGGATGCGCTCCCGGTTAAATTTGTGCATCCCACATCGAATCGCCGCGGGATTTTCTCACGACTTATCAAATTGGTGATCCCCCCTCCATGTAAATTGAACTTCTCCCTGCACGGTGCCGCCCCGCACCGTGTTCTCTCTGCGGGTGCGCTCTACGCCCACTCATGCCACTCGGGCGCGCCACCGCCGCCCTCTATGCGCTCTCGCGGGCGTGCTCCTGCACCCCTACCGCCTTGGGCTTGCCCAACGGGTCCCCCACGAGCATGGTGCCTAGTTCCCACATGAGCCTTGGGGTTGAACCCTCAAGGTGCCCATGGCTGGTCAATTTTTTGGCAAGGTATGGAAATAAGACTTTGTTAACAACAAAGTTCCCCATAAGTTCAAGCCATATCAAATGCCAAATCCACTTCAAGCCTTCTTCCTCATTTTTTCTCATCTTCTTCTTCATTTGAATTCCTCACTCCCTCTCCACAAATAATCTTCACGTCGGAGGGAAATGTAGAAGGTTCTTCCTTTAACCGAAGCTCCTGAATCAAATAATTCTTCAACATTCTTTAATGGTCCAATCAGAGATCAAGTTGGATCATCTTCAATTCATCATGCGCTAAGAGATAGTTCATGGTTTTCATTAATCCACATCATCCACACAGTGATTGTGGATGGATCATCTTCATCTCCTCATGCATTGTTATGACAATGCATGGTCTTCAAACAATGGTGTAACATTGTATCCACTTGATACAAGTTCATGGAACTTAAATATCAGCTCATCAATCGTCAGATGTTATGATGCCCCATCATCATCAATTCTTCAATTGGTGTAACTTAGTATCATCGTGATACAAGTATTGAAACATTAAGATCAGTTCTACAATCGTCTGATATTAACATGGATGAATGTTTCAACCATAAACACTTATGCCACTTAGTGAATCTCTTAAGTGACATTCATCTTAACACAATTGCCATCCTCCATTCATCAGCAACACCATCATAACCTTTGTCATTCACATATTGACTCTCCTTGATATCCATTCATTCTTTGACATCTTCTGATCAACAACATACCTTATTGACAACAAATGCAACACAATGCACTTCAAAAATGATATAAGTAATATTTTTAGATTTATATGAACTATTCATTGATGAATATTTCCCGTACATAACCCCATATTAAAATTTTCTTAATAAGAAGTGACAAATTTATGACATATTTATCTTTACATTAAATTAATTCTTATAAGTGCCTTTATAACATAAAACTAGATTCCAATAGTGACCATTTTGTCCCAAGGATGCTCATGGTCACTAATAACTCATCCAATTAGATTAATACATGTTTTATGGTAATTTAATAATAATATAATAATAATAATGCCTTAAATTACCCGATTTAACTTTATATGTTGCAAGTAAAATTCTAATTTTACTACGAACCATAATGTTTTTATCATACAATGTAAAACCATATATATACACTTTTCAAAATTCAATTCATAGATGTTATAAATTTAGGTTTAACACATATCCCATTGAGGGATCAACAAAATTTATTTTTTATGTAATTTTTTCAAAATTTCAGATACTTTTTCTATTTAAACTATATTTTTTATTTTATAAAATTAACTAAAATTGAATAATATATAATTATTTCATCTATTAATACCTTGAAAAATTGTAATATTACAATAAAAAAATATCAATTAATATGGTGAAAGGGGATTTTTGAATTAAAATGCCTTATTTTGCATTATTCATTAAAACATGTTTTTATCATAAATATACAAGATAATCAACCATAATAAATATTTATTAATAACATTCAAATAAAAAGTTTATTTATTCAAATGTAACATATAAAACTGAAAAAAACAAACTTTTAATAGTGTTATTCATCAAAAGGTCGTAAAATGAATTTTTTTTAAAATACTCCTTTTATTTATAAAATTAAATTTAATCTTATATCATGTCTAGAAAACATATAATATGAATTTTAAACATTATTTTTAATTTATATTTCATTCATATAAATAAAAAAAATTATTTCATTTTATAAACTTAATTACTAACACATATTCAATTTTTCATAAAAACGCATCCTATAAATTCAATGGGTTTTTATTATAATTTTTAATGAATTTTCTTACCAATGAATCATTATATAAAATATGCAAAACCAATTAATATAATTCCAATAATATAATTCACTCCCTACATTCTAAAAAATATGTTATATTAGAAGCTTTTAAATAATAATATTTAATTATTAATTTCATCTTGATGTGCTGTATCACGTACACTATCAACCATAGTCATTTTATTAATCCCAGGATGTAAAATAAATACCCATATAAATTATTTTCAATGAATATATTTATGTTCTTATTTAATGTTTCATTTGAGGATATTTCATTACTGTGGGTGATTATTCATATGTCACCAAATCATTGTGGGTTTTATATAAAATGTTATTTTTTCCAACATTAGTTTATATTAAATATATGATGTTTAAATTATTTGATACATATCTAACAAATATTATATATTATCTTCTATTTATTTAATTTCATTATTTTTCATTATTTCCCATATTTTTATTGTATTTCTTAAGTATGAATATTAAAAGTGTATTTTTATGGAAGAACTGGCAATATATCCATTTTTTGATATCAATATTTTCTATTCCAGATCCCTAGTGTATAAAATAATTTAAGAATTTTCATTTCTTTGATGAATTTTTATTTAAATTCCTTAAAAAATGTAATTAATTTTTATTACCAATGTTTGAAAGGTAACCTTTTTTAATATTATAAAAAAGTGCAATTTGAGTTTTTACCCAGATGTGAAAAGGGAATTTTTTTTAAAATTTACAAAATATATTTATTTTTTATCCATTATAAATAATACTATATTTTATTCATAATTTTAATGATTATATAAATCATTTTAATGAAAATATTTTCATTAATATATTATAAATTGTTGATTTTATATAATATATTTCAAAAGGAATATACTATTTTCCACAAACAATCATTCTGTAATATAAAAATACAATTATTCATAAATGATATAATCAATTGATGAATGTATTGATTCATAGTCAATATGGTCCTATTATACAATCCATATTATTTATCTAGATTAATTATTTTTAAAATTATAAAATATTAACAAAACACATTGTATATTTTCAAAGGATAACCTATGGAAAGGATATAAATATTTTAAGAACTTTTCGTAATAAATATGAACAAATTATGATAATTTGATGGGTGTTTCTATTATATACTTATAATTTAATAAAATTTGAATAATAGTTTCTAGTATAAGATAGTAGAAAAGATGTTATCAGAATCCCATAAGTGGTTACATTGAAACATAACACCAGCTAAATGATAGGGAACATGAGATTTTATCCCATGAATAAAACTAAAAAATTATTAGTTATCACAAGCATAATATGTGGTAAATTATTTTGGTTATAAATTATATATGAATTATAATAATAATATTATAAAAAACATTATAGATAAATTCCATTAAATTTCATATAAATTGTTGTACTCTAATTACTCATTTATTTTTTATTAAGTTATGATTCATGTGTGGTGAACCTAAATTATGTGTGACATGAATTGGGATTATGATCAATAAATCATTTGGTATGGTTATAAATGGTTAATCTCATATTATCAAAACCATATTCTCATGTAATTATAAACTTATAATTTATATGTCCCAAATTTTCCCATTACATGAATCATATCTCACACGTTATTAGGTTTTCCATTCCCTAGGATATGTAGAATGGTTTTAATTATGATATTTTTAATAAATTTTATAGTAGTTAAGAAAATTGTGGATGATGATGGTTACCATTTATGAACTAGTAGATTATATAATGAATTTTCAAAACACACAACACCTTTTGGTTTTTTAGTTGTATCATAATAATAGGTAATGAATTCATATTTAATAATATATAATATATATTTTCGATACTTTTGTGTCATTATATTTGATATCACAATAATTTATAGTTATTTTTAGAAACATGTATGTGAGTAAATACGTCACATCCATTTGAATATTACTTTTTGTAAATGAATGTTCTGTGTTTCAGTAAATAATGAAGTGACATTGGCCTAGAAAAATAATCATTGGCTAGATACTAGAATGTGGATGTGGTTGTGGTATAATTTCACTAGGGGTAGAAAAAATGAGAGGTTCATACTAGATTATAAATAAATAATCACTATTTCAAGATGAGAAGTCCTAAAACTTTGGATATGAATAGACATTCCTACGGTATTTTCATGGAATAATTATAATTAAAAAATGGATCCATAATATTAAATTTTAAAAGATAATTAACATGTATGTCGATGGTTATACCCATAGTGTTGCAGATTGAAATTAATATTCCATGATTTATACAACATATGAATTATTTTACAATATTTATAGTTTTAATTATTGTTTCCTAGAATATAAATTCTGGTTTTATCTGAAAACTAAAACCTATAGGAATCATTTATTATCTTAATGTGATAAAAATGAATTTATTATACTTATGTGAAACATTAGAATATAGGATAAGGATTATAAAATCATTTAATTATTCATAATAATATATCTTAGTAGATGATTTAAAATCGGAAGAAATGTGAGTTTTAGGATAATCCAAATAAAAGAAATATGACATTTCTTAAAGAGCAATATAAGAATTAATATTTTCCTCCCATTTAGGATCTTAATGTGGGTTAAATCACAAAAGGAACTTTATCAATGGAATGAGAAGAAGTTTTATATGTCTACAATAACACATAATGAAAATAATTTATTAATTAATATAATGTTTTCAATGTGGGAATCCAATATACATTCAATGTTTCTATTTATAGATCAATGTATTATGTGTCAGAAATAAGTGAATCATCTATGGGAATTACCTAATAAAATGGTCAACTCAAAGAAAATGGAATGTCTCAAGATACTCAAATCATTGAAGTTAAATGGATGGTGATTTTATATATTAGTATTTTTTATTTATAAAGTTTAATTTTATTATAATGATATTATAGTTTTAAAAATTAAGAAACATCACATTATTTTTCATATTTATTTTTTGATTTTTTATTTTTACAAATATATTAATTGGTTCCCATAACCATGAAAATGGATTTAGTGTGATTTCTATATTTTTGAAAAACACATTATTTAAGTATATATAACAATTTATATGAACATGATTCTTATATAATATTTTTTAGGGATAATGAGATGATTGATATTGATAAAGAAATGTAGATTATATTAGTTACCTTGAAATTGATTAGTATTTTTGTAAAAAATTATTTGTGTTATCATTCATGAAGTATATCATATTTTAGGAATTACATGATATGTTTATTTATATTTTATTTTATTTTAATAATGATGATATAGTTAAATATTGAGGAAGATTTATTTTCTTTTATTATTTATACTAATTAATGGTTTTATCATGTTTTAGTATAATATATGTTCACGGTATTAATATATTTTTAAGTCACACTGTGAGTTACATTATGTTATTTGGGGATTACTTGTAAGTTGTTGTTAAAAAAAATTGTGACCTTCACTAAGAAAATTAGTTTTATATATTCAATAAGAATTATTTTAGGATATATTTAATTTTCAAATTTATAGAAATAATTATCTATATCATTTTGTATTATTATTTTAATAATTAAAATTTTAATTTTAATTATTTTTCCATTCATATTAGTTATCATGGAATGTAATAATCATTTCAGGTTTTAGTAACTAAATAGAGATTTGGGGAATAAATTTTCTTCCTTTGAAAAATAAAATGATATATTATATGATTCTTTTAGTGCATCACAAATGAATAATTCATATACTCATTAAACATTGTAATATGAGATAAATAATTTTTGAGGAACATGAAACTATGAACAAAAATTAGGAATTTTTTTATGGATTGAAGAAATCAAGTGATTTTATTTTATCATATTCATTGGAATAATAACTATATATCATTTTAAAATAAATCATGATACTGAAAAATATTCCCTTTGTAAAGTTATATCTCACGAATTGACGGTCGTGTTAACCCATCAATTATTTATGGTTTTATGTTCACCAAAAGTCTCATGAATACTATATATATCACTCTATAATATTATTTTGAAAATATATGTTTACACCATGTAAACATTTTCAATTTATAAAAATCTTATCCTAATATATAGTCCATTTAATAGGTTATTTTATGTAATAATTGTGTTTTGTACATCCCCTTTTTATGGAATTTGTTTATCTCTTTGTACAATGTGGGTATTCAACAATATTAAATTAATAAATTTATAATTTGATTACCAAGATAAAACATACAATTTGAGAATTAATTTATTTGTGGAGAATTTAATATATACAAAATTTAATATAATATAATACTATACATAATATATTTCATAACACAAATCATTGATGTTTAAGAAAACAGTGATATAAAATAAAAACATAATTGTTCAAATGTGACTGTTACAATCTAGAAATAAATATTTTGTGATGAATATTATATTCCACATTGTAAAATAAAAATATAATTTTTTATATAATTAATACATATAGATTTATTAATTAATAATTATTAATATATAATAAATTTTAATTAAATAAATTTTGTGGTTCAAAATTTTATTTTCCTTAAATATTATTTTATTTTCATGTTTTAGGTTGAAATTATTATTAGTTTATCATATTTTTGAATAATTATTTAATTTAATGATTATAATTTTTCATTTTATTGTGATAATAGTATCTTAAAGATAATTTATGTGAATTTGAATTAAAATTTATATTTTTCAACGAATTCTGGAAAATAAATACTTTATTAAAACATTCATTTATTTTTATTTAATCATTTAAAATAAAATTCCCATTATGTTTTCAATTTTCTAATAAATTAACATAATTGTAATTTATTTATAAATAATACAATTTATTATATATTATTCATTATTATAATTGATTTTGGTAAAGGTTAATTTTTGGGAACTAAATCATGTGTCTTTAACAAATGTTATATTGTGTACAATCTAAATTAAATATAATATGTTAAATAAATTAATATATATTATTAATTCATATTAATTTGTTAAAATATTTATTCTATAATATATTATTAAATTCATTTAACATTATTTTCTATTTATGGAGTGAGATTAAATTTATTTTTATGAATACGAATTATTTTTAAAAAAAATATATTTTAAGTAATTATTTGAAAATTAAATTGTTACAAATATGTAAAATAAATTTCCAAAATATTATTCAATATTTGGAGTCGTAATTTCAAAACTATTAATTCTCCAATTATCATTTTAGGTCACATTGAATAGTATAAATAGAAATTTTGTGGTATCTTGAATATGGTTAATATGGAATGATCTATGGTGGTTAAACTATGAACTATGTGTTATATTTCAAAATAATTTTGTCATTTTTATTGTTTACCCTTAATTATACCCTATATTATTTTTCAAATTAATTCATTTCCATTTATAAGAACATTCACATGAAAATGGAATTATATTTTATAAATATTTTATGTAATTTCTTGCGTATCATATCCCTCATTTAAAAAAGAAAACCCCCTCGTCATTTATTTACAATTTTTATGCTTATAATTCATATAATAAATGACCCAAAATGTCCTGAACCAAATCTGGTCTCCATTAAAACATATACCCACCCTGATATCTGTAATTTCTAGATGGGAGTTCCATATCCCCACTTGTTGGAACAAGTTATCGGGTATGATAAACAATGGTTTGGGAATGATTTTCCCATGTTATGATACCTAATACATACAATAACAATATGTACACTTAATAAGTAAATTTCTATCAAAAAAATCATTTTATAAAATTTATAACAGAATAAAAAGTTTTAAACATGACACAAGCGGTCCAAAACAAAAAAAGTAGCAACAATAATAGCCAACGGACCACCACTCAAGGAGTAATCACCCATGATCCATCTCCACAACACCACACCATGGAATGAAACTAAAAACCCCAGTCACCGTCTCTAAGGGAATTTGTATTACCTAAATCAGACATTCACTAGTATACTTATACCTAAAAGTTTATGTTGGATTTCATCCATATACCAAAAGGATACCACCCAAATATTTTATGTGACAACCATTATAAGGTAAAAATATTGCATGTTTTTATAAATGAGGAATGGTAGCAACAACTTATGAAGTGAATCATTTAAGGGAAAAGATTTTTTAAGTGTTAATATTAAAGAATGAATAAATTTAAATAAATAATCTATGATACTGAATTATCTATCCAAACACTCCATAATCCATTGGAAAATACCATATATTAAATGACTACTAGTCACAGGGACACCCTTATGGACTAGTAAAATGTGGGTGATAGGTACCTCATATCTCGGTATCAATGTAACCAAATAAAATAATTTTTCTAATGAACGAGGCACTATTAGGCAATATACCCATAACTTTATGTCTCCCAATCATCATACTTATTGTATTTTTAGTGTGGTCAATATCAAAAATGATATGTAAAACATGGAAAAAACCACACCAGATCAATAGCATACTAGTATATGTCTTCCCACCTAGATACTTGGGATTCCATTCTTGTCCTCAAATCAGTTCCACATTTTATGAAATTTCATTTACATATAACAATACTACTTATGGTATGAAACACTCAAAAAACATTCTAAACATGTCGTTCAACATTCTTATAAAACAAATAAACACATAGAAATTCCATAAAATAACTTGACATATTATAAGAGAACATTAAAAATAAGGCCCCATAAAATCCCTCTTTTATAACAAATTTATACCAATAATTAACCAATCTAGAATTTTCATCACTATAAAAATTTATGAAAACCATTCCATAAATTATAGAACAACCTCAATTGGTGAAACAAGGATTGCACTTTAAAAAAACCGATTTATGAAAACTGGGAGAAACCATAATGAAATTGAAGGAACTAAGAAAAAAAGTCACATACTTGATACACTATAATGAAATCTTCCCAAAACCCCAACAATTGAATCTTCAAGAATCAAAAATATATAGGGGGTCTAGTAATGCATTTAAGTTCTAGTGGGAAATAAAGGGGGGGAATGAGTAAATACCGAATGATTTATGAATGAAAAAATTTCCCTTTTCAATTATGGATGATTTTGGATACAATTAATTAATACTCTCTAATCCATGATGAATATGATCTCCAATGTGGTAAAATGGAAGAGGGGGGGGGGGTGGTGAACATAGTGTTTTTTAGATCTACTGAGAGGTGGAATGGATGAAAAATTTAAATAGATGAATGATATAAAAAAGAAAGAATTTATTTCATTAAGTATAAATTGGGATGTTGGGATGGAACAATGCATCAATAAATTCCAAAAATACACCATTATTATGAGTTCCTAAGAAGTACAAATTGATGTGGTGATTTCAATGAATAAAGTGAGGCCACTTGGGAAGTTTAATGGGTGACAGTTTTTAAAATCCAAAGGTGTTATAAAAGAATATATTTTTTTAAACGTATAAATGGGCTCACCGTTTAGCCCCAATATTGATGAAACCAATCTTTTATCCAAAAAATAAATTGGAAACCCATGAAAATAAATAAATAATAGCTATTAAATGAAACAAATACTTTTAAAAGAAGTCATGTATGGTACAGTTCTCTCAACCATAAATACATTCATCATTCAAAACATAAGCTTCAATATCGATCAGAAAAGGAAAACAACAACTACTCTTCGACGCAATACTTCTGCAGCCATGTCTCATTCTCATCATTCTTATGCTGCCATGGGACAAAAAATAGATGAATATTATTTCCACATAAAACATTTTCTTGGGATTCCACAATATGAAATGGTCACCCAAACATAAATAGATCATGTTCAATACCCAAATCAAACAAACTATAAAAATGGGATGGGTCTGGATTGTCTTTCATTAGCTGGGTGGAATAGAACACATCATGGATTAATATCAATTATGGTGGAAAATCAAACCAGTATTCCACCATACCAATCTTATAAATGATTTGAAAAGGTAATACATACCTTTGAGTTACATTCCTATGATTACTAAGATAGTTATGACATAAAAAATGTACCACATTTAGGAATTTCTATCCACCCAAGGAAAACCCCAAATCCCAATGCCTTATATTTGCATAACACTTGTGTACATTCTGCTCCGACAACAACGATTTTACAAAAAAAAATTGATCCTTGTTTGACATCTCCTTCACAATAACCATACCCAACCGTGAGGCATTACCACCTTCCCCAAACACAATGGAGATCAACAAGGACGACCATAAAGTGACTCAAATAGTGTCATCATGACTGGGGATTATTAGCAATTGTTATTGGAAAACTCTACAAATATGAAATTTAAATCCCCTAAACAACCAAAATCCAACACACATGACCAAAACATTTCTTCCAGAATCTGATTATCCTCCTCTATATCACTATCATTTTAAGGGTGGTATGTCATTATCCACATAATTAGTGACCCAAATTAATTCTAATGACCATTCATAAACTGAGAGGTAAAACAGGGTTCAATATCTCAAATTATAGATGATGGTATAACATAGATCCTCACAACATCCCACACAAAAAACTGGCACAATTCCATCAACATAGTTGAATATTTGATCATATTGAAATGGGAATATTTTTTCATAAGATAAATCACCACACATATAGAATTACTTCACAAATGTTCATGAAGAAATATAAATATGATTTCCATTGATACCCCTCAACACACATCCAGGTGGGAATGGATACATGGTGAAACAATCCAGAGGGCATTTAATGCTATGATTTCAACTGGTGACAAGTATTGAATAATTAAATGAAGTCAGTTATGTCCATTTCATGCTTCGATACCAAAACTGGTGAAGAACACTACGATAAACCTTGGTGGAAACCTGATGGATTACCAAAAGATACTTGTAATTATCCAACATCACCACCTTCTTTGGGGGAAAAAACCACTAAGTGGCCCTTGAATCACATGATACCCATGTGGGTTGAAGACCGATTAGAATACATCTCCCCACCATGAAGATAAGACATATAGCACTGACATAACTCATCATTGGCCCACTCCTTCTAAATCAGCACCACAAGAGAAGGGGGCAACTGAATGCTTTCCATGAAGACTTATCTACTCTTCTTTGTGGTCTCCTCATGAATATTAGAGATGAACCCCATTAGATACCACTCACCACTGGTCTCCCTCATAGCCTACACTGATACTCTTTTTCTCATTGCATCAGCCACCAATTTACCCTTTCCTAGGGTTTAGGCGATATTGATGTCGGAAACTGCACGTACGTGATCCAATTCCCCTTCAACAGGTTAATATCCTTCTACTATAATGTGCATGAGATGATCTTGTGCCAGAATATACAAAAAAAACATATCCCCAAATAGGCTATGATGACTTGACTAAAAATCATGCATGACAACTTCTATCTCTATGTCGTGGGTTGGGAAATTATTTTCGTGTGGTTGGAGTTGGAGGGAGCAATACGCCACAATGTGATCATCCTACATAAGAACTACCTGATACTCATACCTGAAGTGTCACAATAAAATATGTATCCCCTTCCATATTCTGGAAAGGTCATCACATGGGGGATGTAGTCAACCACATCTTCAACTCCACAATGGACTCTTGACATTCTGTAGTCCTAAAAAACATCACCCCCTTTAATGTGTTCATGTTCATGGGAAATGAATTAATAGGGAAATCCTGAAAAAAACCACATGTAGTACCCTTCCATGCTGTGGAAACTTCTAATTTCAGTCATGTTCTTCTGTTGTTCACATGAAATCGATGCACTGATCATCATATGATCAACTGAAAATCCCAAATACTAGGTCGCATGCCCTAGAAACCTCACCTCTCAGATCTAGAAGGTACTTATGGACTGCTTTCCAAAATGACAGTGATCCCGCAATGTTCCCAACATGATCCAAAAATTATGCCCATACTTTTCCTCACATCCAGAGTAATCTCGGATATAGTACATGAATATCATGATAAAAGATTTGATATAGAGGTGGAAACCCATATTCTTAACCACTATGAAGTCTACTATAGGATTGGTCAATTCTAATGGCATGGACATGTACTCAATATGGTTGTACATACATCGAATGGTTGCCTTTGTGATATCTTCCTCTTTCACCCTGAGTTAGTGGTAACTAGAATGAAAATCTATTATAGAAAAATCATTTTTTCCTCCCACAGATAAAATAATAGATCTATTTAGGTAAAATGATATTGTTTCTTAATGGTTACCTTTTTATGCTTCCTGTAATCAATTCAAAACTCGAGGGATCTGTCAGCCTTTTCGCAAATAGAAGAGGGTAATATGAAGGAGAGACACTCGTGAGATTGAATCATTTTGATTCTAAATCATCCATCTGTATATTTAATCACCTAATCTTTTTTAGTTCCATACAATACAAGGTAAGATATATTAGTTGTGTTACAAGTGCCAAATCAATCGAGAACTCCACATATTGCTCATGGGGAAAACCAAAAAAAACTCTATAAATTCATTCATGAACTCCTCAACTACTTGGGGTAACCCATTCTCTAGAGTAAGACGATCATCCTCTAGAAGGAGTGATGACAACTAGAAGACATGATTTCCCAACTCTGGGAGGGGTGTTCTGAAACGACCTGACAAATTATCTCATTACCCATGAAACAACTGGGGGATTCCATTAGTTGTCGTTAAAATCACTTATTGTATATTGAAATGAATTTGTGCCTAAAATTGATCTATCCAATATATGTTGATGATTATTAAAAAAGAACCATATCTAAGATAATGCATTCCCACTCCATGTCTACCCTAGTCATAGTAAGTGCACATGGTAGAAAAAATAAGACCCTACTCTTTATTCGTACCCAACAATATCACCAACTCCATCACAACGAACAACAAACAATGATGGAAAATTCCTCATGCTCACAAAATGGGCTGAGACATATGAAAAAGAAACACTAGTATTGAATATAGAAGTAGCTATAAAAGATGTTGTCAATTATTTTTTTTAAACTGTAAAAGGCCCTGATCTGATCCCACTGTTTCTTGCTCAACTACATGAATATTCATACTCTATTCTTGAGAACGACCGCTTAGCTATGGATCTACCTTAAACTAGATTTTCACAGAAGATTATTCATCCCAACTACCTCGGCCACCAAACTGTGATCCCCCTATCCTCAACAGCTTTGAATGACCGGGAACTCCCCTTCAATCCACTGATCCTTCCCCACATTGGATTGGATCAGCCATCCTACAAAAATGTTGCATGTATACCATTCCTCTACACTAATATCAGGGATTCAGAGTAAATGTTCATGTTGGTCGAGTGATCCCTGGCCTCCAACAATGGTGGAAAATAATTGACCATGAATTAGAAGACATTTGAGTGAACCTTCAGTAAGGTTGGTATGAATTACCACCTCCTTTTTCCCATGATCCTCTCACTTCCTTTTCCTCCAAGGAGAATAGTTAATACCAATGCCCAAAACTTCTCCAGTGAAACCAAACCTCCCCTTACAGTAAATATCTACCATACAATCCTAATCAACCACCTCATCATAAGTCTCCAACATGACCATTAGGACCGTGGAATATATATCTGGCCGAAAAGTCCTCTCGAACATCTCATCCTTCATCATCTCATTAGAGACAATTTCTGGAGAATACCAGAATAGCTCAGCAAAACATTTGGTATGCTCCATCAGTTAACGGTCTCGCTAAACCTTCTACATAAAATCATAGGATTTATCATACTCCAATACATCAGGGAAGTACATTTCGTTAATGGTAACTTTCAATTAATTCTAGAAAATCTGTTCATGTTTTCCATCTTGATACACAGATTCCCACCACTTTTGGTTGGGACCCAGTTAAAGAAAATTTTCACACTTCACATTGACCTCCGAAGGTGTTTCAAGAATATCAAACAAGTGCTCATTCTTATGGAGCCACTTAAATGATTCATGGGGTTCCACGATACATCATAATGTAGTAGGCTTGCTCATTAAGAAATCCTGGGATTGTTCCTTCATAGGACTAGACTCATCTTCCCTTCCTGATGTAGGAGCATGATAAACTATATTTCCTATGTATTAAACCACACTGAACAAATATTCTACCATCCATTGATCAATAGGTGTGGGAGATTTCTTTTTAGCATCAACAGGTGGGTGCCTTGGAGCTTTCCGGGGAGGCATGTTTCTACACAGTGACACATTCACAATAGAAAAAATTTGTACAACAATTATGAATCCAAGAAGAAATAAATCAATATAAACAAGTTAAACACATCATATTAATGAAATTAACAACAAATATATAACACCTATAGATTTCATATTGTTTTATTTCTTCATTTAATTCAATAACTTGCGCCACACGCAACATCGAGTTCGAGCGCACCACAACATAAAAAAATAGCTATTCAAAAACGGGTTATTAATAGTATTAACAAAATTATGAATCTTATAAAATATATATAGTTTTTACATCCATATTACTTGTTTATTAGACATAATATAATAACAAGTTCATTTTTCAGATAAAAGAAGTATTTTTAAAAAATGCAATTTTATCGCCTTTTAATGGAGAACCCTTTTTAAAAAAAATATTTGACACTTATATATATATATTCACTTTAATGATACTAAATTCATCTTTATAGGAGGGACATAAAAATTTTGTTCGGATATATTTTTGGTACTTTTCTGATAACTTTCATATTATGATGAATAGTGAAAAATACTACGTTTATATTGAAAACAATGATTTCAATCGAAATTATTTATAGTGATAAGATATTCATTTTAATGGGTTGGAAGTATATATAGATTATATTTTTATCGTATAATACAATTTAGGTCATTATACATAATTTCAAATTTTAATTTGGCATAAACACATGTCAATCTTTCGATAGTTTTTACTTTTTAAAAACCTGCTTTTTTGTTTTGATAATGGAAATTAATTTTATATTAATGAATTCATCTTCTATGTTTTGAATTTGGAAAAATAGTCTTAATTTTTGAATTCATAATTTCAGAATTATCTTAGGGTAAATTTCGGGTATTTTGAGAAAACATTCAAATTTTTTATGAATAGTGAAAAACACTTTGATATTATTTAACACTCACTTTTTATTTAAATAACTAGATATTTTATTTTATTTTCATTTACATAAAAATAGATACATAATACCTATATATGTTAAAATTAATTCGTTGTTGTCATTTTATAATATGATTATATATATATATAATTTTATCGAACATTTTACCGTCTTTAACCCACTTCTATGAGCATTTACAAATTTGCATAAAACATAATTTTTACTACTTCTGTGAGTTGTATTTAAATATTATGAGAGACAAGGTTAAAATTAGTAAGTAAAATGTTGTTAAATAAGATGAAAATAATTTTTTGTGAATATTAACTTTTACTTTCATCTACCACGGTTAAAAGAAAATATGGTAATTAAGCCTAAAAATGTTATCATAATTACCATAAAACGTGTCCTAATTCAATTGGATAATTACAATTTGGCCAATAAAAACCATATGAATAAAATATGACCTCTTTTGGTCCACATGGATATGATTTGGACAATTATTATTATTTTATTTAAAGAAGAGTTAAAAGTGTTAAATTCAATGTTTAATAACAAAACTATTTTTAATATTGGGTTACACATAATATTAATTAGAAAATAAATTTTTATTAGAAATATAACAAAATTTATTAAATAATGGTTTTTTATTTATATTTTTTAGACATTATATAATTTAATTTATGTATGACACAATGATGATTCAGTAATTACCTTATTAATGAAAGATTAAAATAATTTAAATTATAAATATACAAATAAATGTAATTTGAGACCATTTATGAATTCCAATAAATTCATAGGTTAATATATCATGTTATGGTTGGTTAAATAAATTTTATTCAATGTGATGATGTTTTTATGGATTTCAAAAAATTCAAATACTAAATAGTGACAAAATTGACAAAATTGAGTTTTTAAACCAAATACTATATTATTAATTTTTATAATATTCTAAAAATCTAAGGGTCATCCAAAGGAAAAAGATAAGGTTATATATATTATTAATGATCCACAAGGGGTTCTCGTGGATTTTTATTGTATGAGTTTTACTATATAATATAAAAAAAAGAGACATGGCAAATGTCAAACTATTTAACTAAGAGTTAAATCTAAAAGATAAGTTTAATATGATGACCTAAACCAATCTAAAACATATTATTGAGAGGTTTTCGACCCATCCCCACCATAATCTCTAAATAAATCATTGTGGAGAATTTATAAACCTAAAATTATTTTATTATAAAATAATATATTATGTTTTTTCTAAAGTGATCTTCAACTCTCTTTTAAAAAGGGACACCCCCTTCTCTTAATTTCACACCTCCAAAGCCTTTTGGATCGGCCAAAACAGACCCAAATAGCCTCCCAATTTTACTCCCTTATTCCTATAGAACTTAATTTGGTTATAAATCCATCCTATGGAACCCATTTGATCAAATCAAAATGAAGAACCTGAAGAAGAGGTAAATATTTCACCACCTCATTCAAGTTATTTTCTTCTTCCACTTCTTCTTTATTTGTATTTTCCATTCTAAAATAATATATCATTAATATTCTATATACTGTGATGTTAATTTAAATATGGTACAACCATATTTTTTATTCTATCCATCCTATAATTGATAATGTCCCCATACATGCGTACGTACGGCTTACAGTCTCCAAGTCGCGGTGTCGTTTGTTATTCAATCACTTCATTATTTTTATGGGTATAATAATGAGTATAAATGATTTAATAATAAATATAAAATGTTAATTATTATGTGTATATGATATAACATCCCATTACATACTATTTCACCATCAATATAATGATATTTTTTCTCGTGCGTATATACAGATTACTTTCTCCACGACGCGATGAGATTCTTTCCCACGTCCATCACTCAACGATGATTATAAAAATATATATTATTAATAATTATGTAATATATGACATTATAATGATACTGGATATATATAGATATATTTTTTCTGTTATGTACTTACATATATCTTATTCACTTACTTCCGTTCAATATAATTAGAAAACGAAGACAACGTTTATGTGTATGTACGAACTACCATCTCCCTAAATGTTGAATTCCATTTCTGAAATCTATCTATTAAAAATATTTATATTCTAAATATAAATTATATATAAATCATAGATTATAATCTATAAGTATTTAAATCCTTACTAAACGATACGATCAAGAATAACAAGTCAAAACAGGTATGATAAAGAAAGAGAATATTACAAAAAATGTTGATTTAACATGGAAATCAATATTAAATGGGTAGTATAAAGTAATAAATGACTCATGTATTATATAATAAATAAGAATATGGTTCCATAATAATATTATAACATACTATCGTCATTATATAAGAGATTAAATGTACCCTCGACCAAAGGAAAGTGCAAGGTAAGGGCTAATTTCACAATCTCATTATTATCTGAGGTTGTTTTTAAATAAGTATCTAATGTGTCATATTTAATAACCATGTCCATGTTTCATAAAATAGTTTTAAAATTTATTATTTTTATTAGAATTTTTAACAAAAAATAATTTTAAATGTTTTAATGATTAATTATTCTCAACATTTATCATTAATGTCCATGTTTTCAAAATGGATTTAAGAATTTATTTATATGGAAATGAATGTATTAAAATGAAAATTATGTTTGGACGTTTCAAAGTGGAATGGAAAAATTTGAATAACTACTATCTTTTAAATGACATCCTTTATAAATTATGTGACTTTTATATGATTTCATGAAAACGAGATATTTCTCTCAAATATTTTTACTGATCATTTTCAACTATGTCAACATACTTTATGAGATATTATTATGGATCAAAGTTAATCTATTATACAAATATTCCATATTGTATTGAAAGTATCTTTATATGTTCGACTGGGGATGTGTTATTTTGAAACCATTTATGGTTTATTGATAATGTATTGACATTTCTTAGGCTAGTTTTAATAAGAATTTTTGGGTTATGTTTCAACGTTTTCATATGAATAATGTATTGGACTTAGTAAGTGATGGGTGGAACCCGCCATAGCTCCTCGATGCATCGGAAGGTCTCATTAGACAATTAGACAAGGAAATTTCTTAGACCATTCCCAATAAGATGTATAGTTACTGTCGAGGAATTAATCATTTTTAGACATCTTGGTTGAGACCTTGACTTGATGTTTCAGAATTTTTGGCATTATTCATTCCCTCAATATGGAAATATTATTGATTTTTAGTGTGGTTATTTGACTAGAAAAATACACATGACTATATTTTCTCATTCCATTATTTACTTATCTCATATTCCTGCCATAATGTATTCATAATTATTATTTTTATAGTCATGTGTTTTCAATTATTCAACATGCTTAATGTTTATGTTATCTTCTGCTGTAGTTCTTACCCTTACTGATCATTTGAGATCACCCCATTCTATGTTATATTTTTCTCTGGATACCGTGAAGTGTATTGTGATTGATATGCGAGGTTAATCTTAGAAAATAATGGAACTCATAAAAGATTATTTATGTTATGTTATATGTTATATTGTGTAATGTACCATTCATTTATTTAATGTACATTCTAAGACTGCTAAACAGATCGGTCCTTTGGGACATGATTAATTTTAATCATGCCAATGTATAAAAATAATGCACTGACTCTGGGTAACTGGGTTCGGGGCATTATAGTCAGTAGTAGATAAATTTTAGTACAACCCTTTGAAATAGATTTAGATAAACTCTTATTAGAGAACATTAACCTAAGATAGTATTTGAGGATTAGAATAGAATATCATCCTTGAATTTTGATATTGTAGGGATTTTGTTAGTTTTCAATGAAATACATCCTTATCTAGATATGAGCAAGTAGAGGCGGCTCTGGACTAGATGTACCTAGGGTTTAATCCCAAAAACACCACTTTGAGATACACTCGAACTGGAACGAGTGCATGACAATGGACCTTGTTGCACTATTGGTTACAACACTCCTAGGGGAAATGTTTAGAATAATTCACATTTTCAATAAAATCCATTATGATGGATTTAAGAGAAAATACTTCCTCAATGAAAAAATTTTATGATTACTGATTATATCCATACAATTTTCAATTTACGTTGAGTATTTTAAAATATTGGAATTATGAATTTCGATTCATAAAACAAACCTAGTATTTTCAATAGTTTAGAAATGACTCCCAATATTGGGAACAATAACTCTAGCAATACAAATGATCCAATGTGTAATAAAGATCAAATATTTCATGGTATAAAGCCAACAATTAGAAAGGAAATAGTCTCCCACATATTATCATCATATTAAGAAATAGTATAATGTTTTAATAAGTCATGTAAATAATTCCTAGAGTCCTATGGTGTTGAAGGGGAGGAAAATAAGAAAAGGATGGTAGAATGAATTTTGGATAAAGGGAATAAGAGAAAGAATAATTTTCTCATATATATAATAACTGTGGAAAAAATAACCTTGTTAAATTCTTGAATGGAATGAGAGTTCATTATAATTGTGTAGAATAAGAAAACCAAGTACGTGATTGCAAGGGTAAGAAAAAGGTTTCAATGGTACAATGTTTCATCTGTAAGGATTGGGACACTACCCGAATCAATGTCCAAATCATCAGTGTATGCCACAAATAATAATGTTGGATAATATTCATGTTATGATACTACCACAGACGATGGGGAATGACTAGTGTTATTACATTTTTATTAATGAATTATTTGAATTGATTGTTGTAACAACGATGTGCTAGTTATATTAATTTGGAAAATAAATAAGGATTGTACTCTTGTACTATTTTATTGGGTATTTGATATTATATGGTACTAAGAAAGGTGACTCAACAACAAGTTAAACTTTTTGGAAAATACATGGCTGAAGGAAAGATAAACATTAATATGTTCCGGATACTGAGATAGTGATTTTGGAATAATAAATGGTTGATTTGGTTAATTTATATTGGATATTATTTAATACCTTGGAACTTATTAATTGGTTTGTATATTGCATCATTGTTGGATTTTACAAATTTTTTTGATAAACTAAGTATATCCAGTATTCTATAAGGAATAACGGAGAATGAATGTAATCAATAATGTTTTATGGTAATTTAGGGTGATACCTTATTTTAAAAGAAAACATGATAACAATATTTACATGTTATTATGTGGAAAAAAGTATCTTCATTGTGTCTACCATCCGTATAAATTTTGGATTGTGAGTTTAGACAGAAGCATTTTTTTAGATAAGTCTAAATGTTGGAATCGATTAAGCCTTAAATTGGACACTATTGATACAGTTAAATCATTTCATGATAATATTTTTGGATTGTCAAAAAAATAACAACCCATAGGTCGGGCGACAACCCGTCATGTCTGGCAAGGCTGCGAGAGATGAACCTACAACTGAAAAGCGACAAGGCTGAATCACCTGCCACTGGCCTATGTGATTTCCTAGTTTGTATAATGAATTTTTTTAAAATAGACTCACAAATGAATTATAATTTCATTATATTTGTTACCCTATACAATTATGATAAATAGAATATTTTTTTATGTCCTATTATCTTTTAGAGTGAATGATGAGTTTGTGGTAGGAATTAGTTAAAGGATGAAACACTATTTGTCAATTATATTTTTTTCTATTATTATATGAAGAAATTAATTCTTAAACATACGAGAAGATACCATCAAACCAAAAATATTTTATCCTAATACCTTTTGTTTTGTTCCACTGATGATATTTAAATCATCATATATCGATGGCTTTGAGGCCCTCAACTGTACACTTGTTTGTGATTGATGACATCAATCACTCCCTATAAATATATACATTTTCCCTCCAATTATGTGTTTCAAATTTCCACCAATGTTCACATAATCTAGATCATTATTTGGTGGTGACTTTTTCATTTCCATTTCCCTATTATAATGACTAAATTTAATTAACCCAATTTCTGATGTGGGTTTTCCCCAAAGGTATTTTCCTATTTTTAAACTTATATTTTGGAAGAACAATTTCAAATTGAGAGGAAGAGATTTATTGAAGGTGGGGAGAAAGTAACACCTCATGATTTTATAGTATGTTATTTCTTCAAATTATTCAATAACTTGCGCTACACAAAACATTGAGTTCGAGTGCACCAAAACCTACCAAACTAGCAGTTCAAAAAGTAGTTATTAATAGTATTAACTGAATATTGAATATTATATACTCTATATGATTTTTAAATCCATATTTTTTGTTTCTTAGAAATAATATAAGATCAAAATCATTTTTTAAAATAAAATAATAGTTTTTTCAAAAAATGCAATTTTACAGCCTTTTATTGGAGACCATTTTTTAAAACCAATATCTAAAACGTTAATATAATAAATTAAATTAAATTAAATTTATCTTTATAAATATATACATAAAAATTTATTTTGGATTAATTTTTTGTACTTTTCTTAAAAATTCATATTTTGATGAATAGTGAAAAAAATACTATGTTTTAATTGAAAACAATTTATTTAATCGATAATATTTATAGTGATAAATTTTTCATTTAAATGGTTTTGAAGTATAATTAGATTTTATTTTTATCATTTAATAAAATTCAGGTCATTATAAGTAATTTCACATTGAAATTTGACATAATCACATGTTAGTATTTTAGTATTTTTTACTTTTTAATGACCCACTTATTGGTTTTGACAATGAAAATTAATTTTAAATTTATAAATGCAACTTATTTGTTTTGAATTTTGTAAAATAGAATTCATTTTTGAATTCTTAATATATGAATTAACTTTGGGTAATTTTTTTTCCAGAAAACTATCAATTTTTGATTAATATTGAAAAACACAAAGTTATTATTAAAAACTGACATTTTATTTAATTATGATGTTATTTTTTTATTATTTATTTTAGGTCAAAATAGATACATAATACCTATATATTTTCAATGTAATTCACTGGATTACGTTTATAATAAGTTTATATATATATTTTTATCCATCATTTTACTGTCATTTACCCACCTTCTAGGATAATTTACAAATTTTAATGAAACATAATTTTACTGCTTTGGTGTGTTTAATTTTAAAAAATTTATATAGATTCTTTAAAAATGAATAAAAAATGTTGTTCAATTGGATGTAGATAATTTTGGGTAAATAGTAACTTTTGACTTTTATTTACCATAGTTAAACGTATATGGGGTAATTAAGGGTAAAAATGATATTATAATTACCCTAAAACATGTCCTAATTCTATTTGCTAAGTATAATTCCACAAAAAACAACCTTAGGAATAAAATATGACCTCCTTTGGTCTACATGGATACGATTAGGGAATTTATAATTATTTTATTTAATGAAGAGTTAAAAGATTTAAATTCAATGTTTAATAAAAAACTATTTTAAATATAAGGCTAGATGTAAGATAAATTTGAATAAAAATATTAATTATAAATAAGAATCCCCTACATAATAGTATATTATTTATAATTTTTAGACATTAAATAATTTTATTTGTTTATGAAATAATGATGATGCAGCAATTAACATTTTAATGAATGATTAAACTAATTGATATAATAAATATCCAAATAAATCTAATTTAATGCATTTTATGAATTACACTAATTTCATAGGTTAATATGACATTTCAGGGTTGGTTAAATAAATTTTACTCGAAGTGATAAATTTATTATGGATTTCAAAAAAATCAAATACTAAATAGTGTCAAAAATGTCATAATTTATTTTTTAACCAAATACTATAGTATTAATTGATATAACATTCCTAAAAATTTATGTTTTGGCCAAAGGACTTAGATATGGTTATATATATTAATAATGAACCACATGGGGTTATCATGGCTTGTTATAGTAATATTATTATCCATATAATATAAAAATATAAAGGGACATGGTAAAAGTCAAACTATTTAACTGAAGATAAATCTAAATGATAAGGATAATATTATGACATAACATGTCTAAAACCTATTGGAATAGAGTTTTTCGATCCATCCATACCATATGCTATAAATACATTATTTTAGAGCCATTATAAACTGAAAATGGTTTTGTTATAAAATAATATTTGAAGCTTTTCCTAAATTGACCCTCACATCTCTTATAAAAGGGATCTTCCCCTTATCTTAATTTCACACCTCAAAAGCATTTTTATTCTTCCAAACCCTTCCCAAATATCCTCCCAACATTCTACCCTTCATCCTAGAGGCCTTCGGTTGGCCAGAATGCCATCCTACCAACCATTTTTGATCAAATCAAAAAAACTGAAAGAAGAGGTTAATATTTCATCACCTATTTCAAGTTCTTTTCTTCATACACTCCCTATTTATTTATTATTTCCATTAAAAAAATAATATATCCATTATATTCTATATAATTTTATGTTATTATAAATGTGGTATGACCATATTTGTTATTCTATCCATCCTATAATTTAATATGTCACGATACATGCATACATACGGCTTATTGTCTCCACACCGCGGTGCCGTTTGTTATTCAAAAACATTATTATTTGTATGGGTATAATAATGATTATAACTGACGTAAATAATAAATATAAAATTTTAATTATTCTTTATATATGATATACCATCCAATTTCTTACTATTTCATGATCAATATAATGATATTGTCGCTTGTGTGTACGTACAGATTACATTCTCCATGACACGATGAGATTCATTCCCATGTTCACCACTGAACGATGATTATGAAAATATATATTACAAATAAATATGTAATATATGAAAGTATATTTCTACTAGATATATATATATATATATATATATATATATTTCATATATCTTATTCACATACTACCGTTCAATATGATATGAAAACAGAGACAATGTTTAAGGGTACGTATGGCCTACCATCTCTATAAACAGTTCCTTCCCTTTCATATATATTTCTATTATAAATATTTATATTCTAAATATATATGATATATAAATGAAGGATTAAATTAAATAAGTAATTAAATCATGATATAAATGATATAATCAAGAAGAACAATTTAAAACAGGTACGATAATGAAAACGATTGTTACCAAAAAAGTTGATTTAACATGGAAATCATTATTAAATGGGTAGTATAAAGTCATAAATGAATCATTTATGATATAATAAATATGAATATGTATCTATTATAATTTAATTACATACTATGGTCATTATAAAATAGGTTATGTGTACACTCGATTAATAGAAAGTGCAACGTAAGGGTTAATTTCAAAATATCATTATTATCCGAGGTTGTTTTTACATAAGTATCTACTAGTACATATTTATTATCCATTTCCATGTTTCGTAATATAGATTTGAAAGGTATTCTTTTTATGGGAATTTTTACTAAAACATCATTTTAAATGTTTTAAAGAATTGTTCTTTTAAACCATTCTCATTAATGGCCTTTTTTTAAAAAATGGTTTTAAGGATTTATTTATATTGACCTGAATGTTTTAAAATTAAAATTCCTTTAAAAAGTAAAAATGTGGTATTAGACACATTGATTAAAAACTATCTTTTAAATGACTTCATTTATAAATCATATGACTTTTAAATGATTTCATGAAACTATATATTTCCCTCATAGATTTTTACTGATCATTTTCTACTACATCAACATCCTTTAAGTGATATTATTCATGAACAGGGTTAATTTATTATACAAATATTCCATGTTTTATTGAAGTTTTTGTGATATTTTTGAATTTTTATGAGTTATTTTTATACCATTCATGGTTTATAGATAATTTATTTACATTTAATATTTTAGTTATAATATGAATGTTTATGTTCTGTTTCAACCATTTCATATAAGGAATTTTTTCGACTTAGTTAGTGACGGGTGGAGCCTACTATAGATCCTCGATGCATCGGTAGGTCTCATTAGACAATTAGACGTGAAATTGGTCGAGTCCTTTCCTAATATGATATACGGTTTTGGCCGAGGCTAAATCATTTTTAGACATCTTGGTCGAGGCCTTGACAAGATATTTCAGAATGTACAACACTATACACTCCCTCATTATGAAAATATTATTGATGGTTAATGTCTTTATTCGACTAGTAGAACACCCATGACTATGTTTTATTATGAAATTATTTATTGACCGCATATTCTTCCATAAACAGTTCATGTTTATTATTTGTAAAGGCATGGGTTTTCAATTATTCACCATGCCTAATATTTATGTTATCTTCCGATGTATTGCTTATGCATACTAAGATTTTGTGCCCACGCCATTCTATGTTTTATATTTCCCATGATTCCAAGAAATTTATTGTGATTGATATGCAGTGTTAAGATAAGGGAACAATTTTGTTCCTAATGGATTATTTACAGTGTGATATATGTTTAAAAGTGTAATGTAACATTCATGTATATAATCTATAATCGAAGACTGCTAAACTGTTCTTCCCTTCAGGACATGATTCCTTGTAATCAATCCAATGTATTAAAATAATGCACCGACTCCGAGTTTCTAGGGTCAGGGAATTACACAATACACTCCCACTCGATTTCTACATCATTCTACAGCCAACACATCCCACCTGGAAGAGAAGTGAAACCAAAAATCCCACCATCCCATGGTGACTCACTTTTCTCCATAAGAGGTACTATTCATGAACCCAACTCATAACCAAATCTCTAAGTGCTGAATGTTCTAGCTTAACTTTATCCAGACTCACCTAAAAATAATAATATGACCCAAATAAAATAAACATCCACTAATAACATTTTGTTGTGAACCAAATATGGTTTCCATTAAAACTATAACAAGTCCTAGACCATGGAATATCCTGAAATGTGTTCCTTATCCCAAAGTCTATGAATAAGTACTCGAGTATGGTAAACAATGGTCTGGTAACAGTTTACCCAATTTAGGATTCATAACAAATCCAATAACAATAAGTACACCGAATTAGAAAATTACCAACCAAATAATCCTTAAATAAAACTCATGAATGAATAAAACTATTTAATTATGATAAAATATGTCAAAAAATACAAAATTATGTGAAAAACATCCCAAGGACCCCCACATGACAAGTGGTTATCACCCACGTGTCGTCACCACAAAAGTGTACCATGTAAGTAAACTAACAACTCAAGATGTCGTCTCTAAACGCATTTCCAATAACTGAATCAAACATGATCAATAATACGTACCACCAAATGTGTATGTAGGTTGTGATCATAATTCCAAAAGGATACCACCAAATATTCCATGTGAAAATAATTATAAGATAATTATATTAGATGTTTTAATAAACATGGAATGTTAGAAACAATTTCAAAAGTGACTCTTTTAATAAATATTAGTTTTCAAGGGTTAACATTAAATAATTAGTAAATTTAAAAATAACATGTGAGATACAAAAATTTCCAGAAAAACACTCCATAGTCTAATAGTATATATGAAATTGTCAATGAGCACAAGTCACGAGAACACCCATTTTCACTAATTACCTGTGTAACCTATGTACATCATATCTCAATAGAAAAGTAAACAAATAAAATATCATTTCTCATGAATGATCAAGTAGTATAGAACATATCCATAATATATTAGTCCCTAATAATCATACTTATTGTTGTTTTCGTGATTTCAATGTCAAACTTTTTTGTGATAAAAGGGGATAAACACTATGGATCACTAACATACAATACATGTTCGACCAATTAGATACCCAGAATTGCCTCTTTTTTCTCAAACATGTTCCACATGCTATCAAAACGTTAATAACATATAAAAATACCATTTCTGGTCATACCCACTAAAACTATTATATATAAATTACTCTCACCAATAGTATGACTCAAATAAACACTTATAATTTGAATAAGATAATTTCATAATTTATAACAAAACATTGCACAAAAAATCCAATTTAAACCCATATTTTAAAACCAAAAGCATACCAATAATACACTAAAATAGAATTTTCAAAACAAAAACTATTTAATAAATCCATTCCATTAATATTATAACAACACCAATTGGTGCAACCTGGATTGCGCAAGAAGTACACCAATTTTCACAGACAAAATGGCATTCAAAAATCAATCCCTTATCAAATTCTAATGAAACTAGTATTTTTTTGCAAAATAAAATGAATTCGGATTATGATAAATAAATAAATCTATCATGCTAACTCATTTTACAATTCTTAATCAAGTAATCACTTATCAAATTTGTCAGAACCCTTAAATATCTATTTGAAAATTCAGTCGCACCATCACTGCACTACAAATGAATGAAAAAGAACGAAAACCCACAATATTGGACCAAGAAATTCAAAAAAACCCTATGAGGCCCTATCATGTAGATATTTATAGATTCTAGAAATGTCGGAGAAACCATAACGAAAGCGAAGGAAGCAAGAAGAAAATTGACTAACTTCAAAAACATTGATGAAATCGCCCAATATATAGCAATAGTTTAATATCCAATAATTACAAGTTCAAAGGGATATTTAAATAAGCATAAGGAGTTCAATTGAGGACTGAAATGGGGAAACATGAGTAAAAATGAATGATTTATGATAGAAACCAGCTCCATTTTCTAATCAGGATTATTTGAGAAACCTTGAAAAATTTATCCATAATGCATGATAAAGGTGAGCTCCAAAGAGGGAAAATGGATCACGGGGGGTACACCTAGGGTTTTTTGTCTTGAGTGTGTGGTCTAAAGACCGAAAATTGTTATAAATAAATGTGATAAAATCAAATAAATTATTTCATTAAATCTGGAAATAGGCTCACATGTTGGCCTAATTCATAAATAAATCACCTTAATCCCCCATGATTATGAGTTTCTAAGGTGTCCAAATAGATATGGTGGTTTTAATCGGTCTGGGGAGGCAAAGTGGGAAGTGTAATGGGTGGAAAATGATGAATAAGCGATGATGTTATTAAATAATCAAATTTTGTTTTTAAATTCAGTGATGTGTTTTTGGTTTGGACCCAATCTTAAAGAAACCACCCCTTTCTCAATAAATTCTTTGGAAATACCCACAAACAAAGAATGAATAGGATGTACAATAAAACAATGTGTTTTATAGGAGAGATGGATGTGGAAAAATTCATTTATAACGTCATCCCCATTATCAAAAATCCATTTTCATATCTTAAAACTATTAACAAATGATTTTGGTACTTATCCAAATGATGTCTCTCAAAGGGGATGTATAAACCATGACATAACTACTTTGTTATTATTATTTGTTACAAATTATAAATAATTGTATAAAAAATATGGTTAATTTCTCTATGAAAAATATATTGATATGTAAATTTTTTTTATAACCATTTCTCACCTATTTATAGTAAAATGAGAAATCAATGCATCACTAATTTTTATATGTGGACAACCACCTCCATGTTGTGATAATCATAAATTTACATCAAAATAATTCATAGATGTTTGTTATGATTCATTTATTTTTATATATTATATTTGTTACATAATTGTTCATATGAAATTATAATCTCGTATCTGCCTTCTTACCATTCCATCCATACAAAAATAAAAAATACTCTTCTGCATATGTGTGGACTTACAGCTCCACAAACAGAAGTTATTTGATTTTCAATACTTCCTTACACGGATAGTAAAATAGTATATATTTTTTATTATATATGATATTGGTCATACAATAAATTTTCTTGAAATTTGTTTTATAATTTTTCATATATTCATTCCATCCACAGAAAGTGGAAACATTACACATGTATTCATGTTTACAATCATCTCTATGAAATGATGTAATTCATTTTTTAATACACCATTATATAAATGTTTAAAAATTGAATTTAATAATTAATTATTATTCTAATTAGATTATTCATATAATGGAGATTATGGAACTATAAAAAATGATTTAGGAACAATTCTATAAAATCTAAATAAATAATAATAATAAAATAGTTATCACCTAAAAGGATTTTAATATTTAATGAAACATATATAGATACTAAAATGTAATAATTTTTCTATATATGACATTATAACTATCAAAATTTTTATGGTTTGGAATATTATTAAATTTAATTATAGTTTATATATGACATTATATTTCAGAACCAATCCCAATGGGTCTGTGTCATGACTACCCCAATCCCACCACCACTATGAGAGGGGTTGTTGACATGTTCTATGTAGTCATATCATACACATGGTAGGATATGAAATAATTTAATTTTATAGAAAAAAGCACATCACTAATCCCATAAATTTATGAAATATAAAACTTCATATAATAATGGATGCATACATCTAAAATCCCAGCATTACTATATAACGATTAGAACATGAATGAAAATTGAAAAAATAATATCAAACCAAAAAGAGTCTAAAAAAAGTCCAACATTTATGTTTTTGTGTATTGCTACCAATATAAATATAGGAACACATTTTAATCATTCTATCTCGCTATGATAATCATGTTCCTAATACATATAGTACTTTTTCAAAAGATTGATCATTTTATAAGAAACAACATGACTTGTAAAACCCCATATAGGGTTGAGTTTAACAATGCATTCTAGGACACCTTGTAACAACTCATAATATAACAATATGAATACTAGTAGTCATCTCAGTACAAGTATATGAAAAAATCATATATAATAAGAACTTCTTCATATTGTCATAGTATATGAACATTCTCATTATGTAGTCCCAAATGTATCCTTAAACTATGATTTCTAAAGAATGGTTTCATATATAACTCATCTCATATAACACACTCCACAAGTAAAAATTCACTAATGGTATCTATTTGATATGTCAAGCTCATCATGTATCAACTTAAGAAGTATGTGATGGATGAATGAAGACAAGATACAATGAAAGGGGATCAATATCATGGACATGGGTTATGCCAATAACCCAATATTAAATAAATCACTATGTAGGGAAACCCGAATGAAACTGAAAAATAAACCACCAGGTAATGGATCAAGGTAGAGAACCCTAATGAAATCTCCCAAGCTAAATAAGATAAGGTATCGATGATATCATTGAACTATTACATGGATTGTAGTTGTTGTAGATAGTTTGTACCATTATAATCGTGTCCTACATATATATTATTCCATGTTACCTTGACCATGTATAGGTACATATAATCTCTAACACTATGTAATCCTGACCGTCTTCTTGTATTGATTGATTTATTTGTTCCAATCTAGTCATGTATGAGAATGATTACATGGAATGTCCGTGCCATATACCCTTTATCTTGATTGGTTTTTCATTGAAGAAACAGTTGAGTATCTCGGTATGTTTTATATTCCATGAAAAATATATCAAATGTCAGGTGACATTTATCTTCTTTTGGAAAACCTAATACCACATGAGGGGTCCAACAATGAATGAAACAACAGAATACACATTTTTTAATAAGTTATTTCACATATAATGTATGTTATTCATCCTTGAATGTTGTTCCACAATATATTGTGGTTCTTCAAAAAATTTCTCCTCTATATCACACGTCTGATCCAACCAGGCCTTGTTAGTGTCTCTCTTTGGAATACATCCATTAACATTTAGTGGAAAATTACTTCACTAGTACTCAACATTTTCGTATGTGCTGCTCATTATGGGAGTCTCAAATATGTTCCCAATATGTCATCACCATCACCGCAACTTGATCACATCATCTTAGATAGTATGTATAGGAAATATGAATCCATTGTACAATGAAATAAGTTCATAGTGACATATTTCTAGGACTTTTCCTTGAACTCTAGTTCATACTAAACACTAATGATGTATGAATGAAAATTTGTTGGAGAATACCCAGATACATGAAAATGGGACTGAATATATGACATGATTGGGGTGGAAACAATCCATCCCAATTATAACTAATAATGAATATCGATAACATGATATATAATTTTTCCCCATAATCCTCACAATATATTCTAGTACAAACAATATAGTCATATGATGAATCAATACATTGGTCGATTTATTCATGTCCACCATTGGATTAGAAAACTTTTATAAATCCAAAAAAAATCAAACTTCATACATTACGGTGAAACTATTACTAATATGTAACAAAATAATGACAATTTTTTGTGACATCCATGAATTCTATTGAACACTGATTGTCAATCAATAATCTGGTTGTTGTTCTTATGATAATGATCAATTAATTCTATCTCCAATAAATCCAATGTTATTTGTATATACATTAAATTAAAAAATAGTGATATATTTGTAGGTAAAATTTGTATCTACATCATGTAATTAAATATATAAATTTATTTATTTATTTTATTAATTTGACCATGATGACAATCAACGCAAATGTATGACACACTATAAGTATATTTCATTACTAGGGTTAAAAACAACCATTAAATACAAAATAATTTTTATATTTAAGATATTTTTCTATATTTAATATTTTGACCATTTTTAAGAAAATTTTACATTCATTATATTTAGTATATTTAATATTTTATCAAAAATAAATTCTTCGAATACCAAACTTTTCTATATTATATCATCTTAGCACCTATCAACAAAAAAATCAATATATTATTCCAACGAAATAAACAGAAAAATAATTTTTGATTCATTATCCCGAACTATGGTTTGTGTACTGGAAATCCAAAGAAGGATCCATAATGATTTTTGGGTACAAATCATGCATCTGGGTCTCCCACTCTGTGGTATATTCATTCTAAATCTCATTTTTCCACCAGATGCATAATAAAGAAATAACTCTCCATGGAAGATCCCCTCATGCTGATTCTCAATATCTATATGGTACTCAATAATGGTGTATCTTTCATCAATGTTTATATCTCCATATTCTACAAAATTTGATGGGTAATTCACGTACCTCCTCAATAGTGACACGTGTAAGATGTCATGAACATATTATAACTATGAAAGATATAGTAAATTGGTATGAAACCTCTATAACACTATATAGAATGAGGAGAGGTTGAATGAATCATCGAGATATCTTTCCACCCTGAAAAAATATCATAAATTCAATGTAAATGTGATACCCTGAAAAACACATGGACACCATCCTATAAATCCAAATGCCTATTTCATCGATCCACATACTACATTTGACTGTTCTATGTTGTCCCAATCAGCGTATGGATGACTTTCAACCTATCTTTATTGGATGTAATCAACTTGAGACACATAAGAGATGACTCTCTTTGGATGATCCAGTGTAGAGTTGATCAGTAATGTCACCCATACATTTTAAATAGGGGTTCCATATCAATTTTGGAATGCTAATTTTTTTATATAAACTCAAAAAAATTTAGGTGATTATCCCAATTATGGATAATGTATAACCTAAAATACAATAAAATGTAATCCATGAACATAATTTTTGGATTATTATAGTCATTAGTCTTGTGTGTACAAATATTTTGAAACACAACTATATCCCAAAGGCCTTCCTAATCCCATATGAAATCATGATATGAAGAAAACATCATGGGAAAAAATAATTGAGTGAACTCCCTAGAGGTGGACTATCACCTTCACAGAATGGATTACTCGTCTATCAAATAAATAGTTTTCTCAAATATATAGGATGTATTCCAAATTGATTATTCAATAAATGATCACCAATATGGAATTGTGTCCCTTAGACATACAAGTAATCCAAATCATTTATTATATTGATATCCCATACCAATTTATCATTTCACCTTATGAAGTTATGGTAATCTCACTGGATTATGGTGCTCTTACACAACATTATAAATAGTATGGCATTACGTGACATACTATGAAACTCATTTCTTCATCCCTGGTAACAAAAACATAATGTAATTTGTCTTGGTAATTCAGGTCTACAAATGTATGTACCACGATGGTAGTGGAATGAAACACCATTAGATCCTCCTTCCACAACATAATTGGTACTATCTGGTTAACTTTGAAGATAATGGAATGGCCCTTTTATAAAATCCATCAAGATCATTTCTAATGCACATCTATGTACATTGGGTCTCACAGTATATTTCCCTATGTTGCACCTCAACAACTCACTATAAAAGTAAAGGGGAAACAACCATAAACTAGATGTAAGATTCTCTGACCCCATCTACAAAGAATAACTTTAATAAATGCCACCTCTCTAACCCCTCACCTAGTATCTGTGAACACGATATTCAGATGAGATAATCTTCTACCGTGGTCACCTTAATAGGTTTATAGACAATATAAAATTCATAATCTTTGTGGAAAACCGTCCATTGTCATTGTCTCATGTTAAAATCATTATGAGATGAGATATTTTTAATACTCTAATGTATAAAATAGATATTTAACATCCCACTATCCATTACACCAAAAAAATCATAATCTCTAACGAATCTCAGAAAACTACATAATCAATACCCACATATAGAAATATCAATATTGTAGAGTTAACAATTATCTACATCAACTCCTATAATGCATGTTGTAACCTCTCTATCCACATGATAGACATATCCTTTTTTGGTTAATGATTTCAAGGAAGATGAAATTTTGGAAAAATATGATTTGACTATATGAAATATTCCTTCTAACTTACAAAAGATATAAACAACTTTTACGTAATTTGGTGGATCCAATGATAACACTACCTCAACCATGGTGGGTCTATTGATACATCATTTATTGAGGTAATATCTCCCCTAATATTCATCACCTAAATCTATAACTGAAACATCTATAGATTCTAATAAATATGCTACTCTCTATGTTTGTTTATTTTTATCATCTAGTGCCTCAAATTTTCGTACTCGAATATTGTACACTATGATATCATCAATTAATAATACCATGTACAGGTATATGAAATGAATGAAGTCCTGGTTCTTAGGTTTAATAAACACTAATAATGATTTTTCCATGACAATGGTAATCAATGAGTATTAATTGGGTGTGTAAAATCTTTAGAATGTTATCTTCATAATATCGTCACCTCTTACTCCCAACTATTGATAAAATGATCTGAGGTAAATATTTGAGAACCATCATGACCTGATCAACTGATCAAAGATGTTAGTGATCCTCAGTATTTGATACATGTTCATTACAATCACATTGTTCATGTGAATAGAATTTAAAAAAAATATTAATGCTCCAATATGCCTTCTTGGAGAACGATAATGTGGTATCCCGTGGTAAGAATCAACTTCCAATAAATCCCTTCCTCTATACATCCTCTAGCTACACCCACATTTACTGAATCTGTACTAGATCCATTAATATTTTCGTTTATATATTGTGGATATCCTATGGGGTAGACAAATACACAAATATATCTCTCCATGGATAGGTAGGCCTAAAAAATTATTAGGAAGGATGTACTCATAGACCATAACTGCAACAAGAAATTAGAAACTCATAGCATACACATCTCCAAGGTTTATGTTTTCATACAAAGGATTGATAGGTTGTACCATCCAAAACATGATTATATCCTGAAATTCATTTCACTATTTTCACCCCCATTGTATATCATTATAACAAATCTATATACACACCACATACTCTATATGAAATTTTCTATCTAGGAATGAACTACATATCACAATTCCATAACAAATTAAAATTCCAAGGGAATCAATGTAATTACAGTGAGATCTAAATTAATATATCAATGGAAAGAGTTAGGTCCTAAAATCAGCATAATTGTGTCATAGATGAGTCCCCTCATGTGGGAGTCTCCAAGAAAATGGGTTGAGCCAAAATCTCAACCATAATCTCTAATTCATCACCCAGATAAGTGGAAATAAATCAATGACTGTTAATTGCGTCCAATATCATTATTTTGTTGGTATACAATACAAGATCATACATCATATCATTCCTATGGCCTCAATATCATTATCCTTATCCACATTATTCTTCTCACATCATTTAATACCCTACCCTTGATCTTAGTGGGAACTACTTAGAGATGACTGTTGAAAAAATTCAAAACATATGCTTCCTTATTACGATGTCCAAGCTCCTCTACCACGTCCACTAGATTAAAAACCTATGTACCCCTTCCACTCCATTTCATAGGTAGAAAATTCAGTACAACCCTATCAGTTACCATTAAATTATCATTTTCTGATGAAAAATGTCAAAGAAAATCATATTGTATTACTACCTCTCCCTAAACCAAATAGATCCATAATGTTAGCTATGAACTGTTGGACCTAAATACATGGATATCATCCTAATAATATATCATTACAATGTACTTATCTCTTTTTTTGGATCTCTTTCATTGAAGTCTCAGATACCATGTTGCCACTACTGTGACCAAATATCTATTTTTCAATGCATGGAATCTCTCAAACACCGAGGGACACTCTAGAAAACCCAAAATAGATAGATGTTCGTAGAGGTATATTTTAATCATGGATAAATATATGTATGATGAACTCAAAATAATTCCCTTATAATAACTTATCACACGCTATTTCCATATAGTATCAAGGGAGGTTGGTGAAACAAGAGAAATTCTCAACCACATTAACCCATTATTGGATATTATTCCAAAGATCATAAATACACCCAACACTCAATGTAACTTGAACGAAATCCTATACGAAAATTCATACAAAATATAAAATTTTTCAAGTCACATCGTAGTAAGACTATGTCACTAAGCCCCACCATCATTCTATAGTGCCATGGATAATGCTCAATACCAGGACAACCATATGATTTATAAGTTCCCTAAAAAGATGGGAAATAATATAACTTGATCATCTTAGTCATCAAATGATTGAATATAATACTCACATTATAAACTGATTGATCTATATTAAAGAAACACATAGTTTTCCATAATCATACAAAACACATCATCTAGAGTTTCTGATACCATTTTCATCATGATAAGTGGTGGTAAGATCAGTCCATAACATATAGTTGAATAATTTTTAAAAAGGTTCATATATCAATGCCTCATTGATGATGGTAACATCCTCATGATCCAAATGATGAATCTTATATTGAAAACATGATGGATACATAGTGAAATTGATTTGATGTACCACAATCAATGAGTATATCTCAGGAGTTATTACAAAAAGGACATATGAACCACAACCCATCTATATATGATGCATGTACCAATGTATTCTATGTAACTAGTTTCTACATGTACCATGTCATAATGTAAGATATAAAATCCCATGTGTATGGATATTATTGCTGAAACACCAATAATGAAGTTCCTCGTATATGATCTGAACTGAAATCAGTAAACATTTTTTCCCCAACTCAACCTCAGAAAGACCAGTCTGAAGGTAAAAATGACTGATCTTATTACCCGTTATCAATACCTACCATAATAGAGCTTCTACCAAGTTATCCATAAGACATCCTCTAATAATCCAGATGTTGTAGGCTAGCTCTGAGTGGGAATATCATAGACATGGGAGGATTTATCCAAACGTTCTTGTACACAATCACATTACTCTAATTCTATAAAATACTAATTTGAAAAAAATATAACAATGAAAGACTACATAAAAAATTTCTACAATATAGTATGTGAAATATTACTAGAATGTAATAGTTCCAAATAAAATCACACCATATTGAGACTGAAAAAAATCCAATCTAAATGTGGGAGAGGATTAGATTTAATGTAACAATATGAACCCAATATGGTTTGTCTGACACACTGAGAAATTATTTTTCATTTCACTCTAAGAATCCATCAAATATTTTATCATCTACATATGTTATGATGTTTTTGGTAAAATCCTATGCATGGGTGTTTGTACCAATACCCAATCTGACACACTTAAAAAATAAGAATATAACACACACAAAAATTAGTAGTCAAATAAAACATGGTATATTATAATAGAACACATAATAAAAACATCCATATATACTCATTTTATAACTACAATATCTGGGTAAGGTTACAACTATAATTCTATCATAATATTCCTTCTCTAAGGTTCCATGAATAAATAATCCATTAGAAATCACTAAACGAGTAAAAAATCATTAATGAAGTCCATTCTAGATTTCACGATTATTAGGTATCACTATAATATCTACATTTTAATGTCTAAGGAAAATGTTACAATGAAATAGGATCCATCCCAATGCCATGGTTTATTCCAAAAACCATGTCATGTCCAATCCACAAAGTAGTATATCAACACATGCATTGTGTTGGTCATAATGATGCCAAGAAACCCACTACAAGAAAAATTGATGATAGGGTATCTCACTCTATAAACCAAGGAGGGATTCCTACATCTCTATCCAATACTGATGATCCGCAGAGGGGATTTTCATTCTATACATAGGAATATAATCCATACAAAACCCTCCTTGAATAAATAAATAAAAAGTACCATAAAAATTTCTATGATGAAGGTGAAAAGAAATATCAGTCTTTTTTAATGGAGTAAATATATTGTACATAAAGTAAAGAAGATATCACTTTAACACTAAATCCATCCTTCTATATTATGGCCCATGCCCGGGTCAATGTCTAAGTACACTCCACGTCCAAAATTGTGTATTCCTGACTGGGATCATTTCTGGAAGGCCTTTTCCAATTCTATTTATCCATGTTTGAGACTGTATATAAGGGAATGTCATTTTCCTTTTACTCATAAAAATTTCATTTTACTCACATAGGTGCATATTGTTCCTCTAGGTAATGGTCACATTATTTTTGAAAAATGTAACATAATGTGTGATACATATCTACTTGTGGAAACTGTAGAAGTGCCTTGGGGTGGGGGGGGGGGGGGTTCAAAACAGTGTGTATATTTGGAATACACACCATGTAATGTGGGATTATATGGAAACGTTAGTTTCACCATCTATGTATACCTCTTTAAAATAACCTATGATTCTACCATCAATCTCACCCAGAGATCACAAACATAGCCTGATCGAGCATCACCCGCATCACACACCATAATTCATCCACCAAAACATATGGGAAACTAGTAATAATTGGTCTTCATGGCCATCAAATTTTCCATTTGAACTAGGACCCTGAATTACATGACAAATAAATCATCACCATTTTTGTGTCTAAATATGATCTTAGAACCATGAAAAGATCTACAATATCAATTGGGATTCCTAAAACGTTTGTGTGGCAATTGATTATTGAGTACTATGGAAGAAAAATTAGTCAAAATAATTAGTGACAATGAGTGCATGTAAAACAGTGAAAGAATGATAATAAACCAAACAAATTTGAATAAAACATTTTGGTTTTTGGGTTTTCCTTGATTTTAAACATTAAAATATAGAATGAATATCAATATTAAAATACAAAATTGTCTCAATAATACACATGAAATAAGATCGCACAAATTATATGATCAAACGACAAATAAATACATTGGTTTATTGTTTCACATTAATCATTAGATTAGAGAAATAAGATAAATACCGACAATACAAACTTTGTACCTCCTGACGGATTGGTCAATGATGAATAATGTATATGTTTCTTATTTTTTGAGTGGTATGTGAATTCCAATTCACAATAATTGATGATCCATGATCTGCAGTTGTTCTATAGAGAATATTCCTCGAATTCCTTCCCAACTTATCAAGGGTTATACAACTAAGTGTTATATTTCGTGAAGATTTTATATTTATAGAAAAATAATTAGGTCACTCCCATACATAATAAAATAACCAATTTTTTTATTGTATTTTATTATTTCTCATATGATGTCACTCAACATGATCATTTAATGAACTCCTTGTTTATGTTTTACCATGGGTAAAACAAACATTTTTAATTTAATGGGGTCTTAATATTTAATTTGTGATCCTTCAATTCAATGCTATTTCATTTTATTAGGAAAACATCACAACTGTGATACTTAATATAGTTAATATATTTCGAAAATTAATTTCTAGATGAATGGTCCTTGTAATGTAAGACAATCAATGATATGTGGTTCATTTAAATCAATATAATATTATTAATAACTACATGAATATATAAAATTCATTAGAATATATTTTTTAGGAATTAAAAATAAACATCTGGCAACTAGTCTTCATTTCAATTGTTTAACATTAATACATGTTAGATGCTGTGAATTTTTTTTTGGTTTATATACTAATCTTATAAATTTTTATAAAGTGTAAAACATTCATTCACAGTATTTAGTGATGAAAAAAATATTTTATCTAATATTTTTTTTTTCAAATATTATCAAACTGGTAATGTTATTTCAGGTCAAATTTACATCATTGGTATATATGTTATGTTATACACTAGACATAGACTATGAGGTTTATATTTTACCTATATTATAAATTTTATCCTAGAATTAATTTTTGTGAACGTACAAAATGTTTTATTTAATATAATTTCATTGGTGATGGATATGATTGAAATTAAAGTAATGTGTTATGTATTTTAAATTACAATGTTATTTTTACTCAGGATTTTAATATTAAAATTTTTATGGGAGAATTAAATGATTTATCATGAAAAATTTAATTTATTACCATATCCTCATATTATTTATAGATGTTATATTGTTTCTATTAATTTTTATCACATTGGAAATCCCACTGGTCAGAATATATTTGAAAAAAGATTACGAGACCTTAATTATAATATTATTTATGGTTATTTTCTCTTACATATACATGATAATTTTATTATTTACATTACATTAATTTTAATAAATACGTGAATATTATAATTCAATTAAAGAAATATTTATTTCTTTTATAAGGATTTTATGGAATCATTATTAGTTTTCGAAACATTTTACTTTTGAATTTAACAGGAATTATTGATAGTGAATTTGATATAAAATTAAATAAGGAAAATCATTCCACAAAATCAAGAATAATCATTTGAATGATGATTATTTTAAAATTATATATTTATTATTTAATTGGAAATTAATTTCTCAATGTTTTTGATTTTCATATATTTTACATAACTAATTTCAAGTTGAAAATGGCATTTACCTCAATAAAAGAACCAGTGATATAATAAATATACTTTAATAATTTGATTACATGCATTAATGTTACATATTTCTTACCCATGAAATAATCCAATAAAAATATAATATTAATTCCAATGATGTTTCATGATTATTGTTAGGAAATACCGATGGAACAAGTTTTTTTAAAAGGGTTAATATATAATCAAATAAATATTTTTATCTAGTGGAATACATATAATGGATCATGGTAATCATATGGGTTCATAAGTTATATCCCTATAATTATCTATCTAAATGTTTATGTCTTAGGAAATCAAATTCTTTTTGAGTTGTTATCCCAGCCAAATGTAGGGTACATGGGAGGTAATCCTAATCCTAAAAATAGGTTTCAATTGATGCTATTCCATGTCCAAATTAGCTATATGGTTGGTTATACAAAAAAATATTTCATAATTTACTCACTGGGTAGATTTAATATAAAATTTCTAGAATTATTATTATGATATACTTTATTCATATCATTTATTTCATGATCACATGCTGATGTTATAATATTGGGTCACATGTTCCTTGATTATTTTGTAATTACTGTCTAATGAAACTACATGAATTTATCCAAGAATCTTAATTACAATATATGAATTTTATGTTATTTTTTTCATTTTTTATTATCATGTTCTCATACCTTTTTTCATCTGGAATGATTAAATATTCAATGGGATATCTCTTAGTTCACTATACTATGAATTTGACCAAATGCATTAATATTTTTTCCCTGAAGATAAAATTAAAATTTTTATATATGATATAATATTTTAATGTTAATGATATAGAGAAATTAGTATGTAATGATGTTGATACATTATGTAACACTTTTTTATATAGCAATATTTCAAAAAACACTATGTCACTATGGTTAGGAGATAGACAGCAATGTTTTTTAATGACTATAAATATCAAAGGTATAATATGAATGGATTTAATTAATTCCTTGTCATAATTATAGTGAAATTACCATTGAATTATTTCCAGCCAAAGGTTATACATTGGATTTTACCATTATCATATATTTATAATTGAATCATAATTTATTGAAATAAATGATTCCTAGTTTGTATATAATACCAATGATATGGATGTCTGAAAAATTATTTTCATAAATTTATGTAATTTATTATTAATTTTCGGATTTTAAATAATATCATATATCCTGATATTATAATAATCATATATCTAAAAACCTGACCTAAAAAATTTCTGAATTTTCCTTTCTTAAGATTTTGTTATAAAATTAAACTATTCAATTGATAGAGAATCATGAATGAAAAAAATTGAACTGTGATTAAATATACTACCCCTATATATATAATATTTTATATCATATATATCAGTTATAAATGATGCATATATCAGTTTAGATAAATGTATCTGATATATTCAATTATCTTATTACTTTTTTAGTTAAATTTATCCCAAATATATTACATTTTACTCATTTATGGTTAAGAAAAATAAATATTTCTCATATCCCACTAATAAATTATCATACATCCAATCATATGGGTTCTTAATGGTTTGTTTCAAATACCTCATTATACTCTAGAATCAAGGGTTTCTAGTGATATTTATGCTCTTAGTTTGAAGTTATTTTTTAATATAATTTCATCATACTAGCTAAAAATGTTTATGAATGTATATTATTTATTGTAATTTCATTGTTAATAATTTTATTATATTTTTTAATAAATTAGTACCTTAAGCCCCGTATTTTATATTTATGAAGGTTCTTAAAGAGATATCATATATTTATATACCACTAAATAATTATTTATGACAAATAACTATTTCACAGGAGAATAAATAAACAAATGGGAACATGGGGGTTCGAGATCCAATCTATCGATGTTTTTATTCAATATATCCACAAACTAAGTGATTGTTTTAACAATGTTCTCAAAATAGAAGAAATTTTAATATATAATAGAATTTAATTTAAATACCAAAAGTTTCTCCCACATGTGATGTTATGGGTTAAATTAAGAAAATTATAAAAATCATTGTGTAAATATAATTAATCCAAATTGTGGTTGAATATTATTTACTCGTATTAATAAAAAATGGTTAGTAAATTTTTAGTTTTAGAAGATGTGACATAGTTACAAAAAACATTATTGTTTATTTATATATTATATAAGGGTTCTCTATTTAGGGTAATAATTGATGCCACTCTAGGGCCCCATGTTTTAGATTACACAAATCAGAGACATCATATAGTATTGACTTTGACTGAAAATATATCTTCCATCCTTAGAGAGAGAGGATCATAGGACAAATTTAATGTTTATTTGAGGTTTCAGACATGATTGGTTTTTAGTGATTGGTTGTTAATGTATATTATATACAAGTTTTTTCAATCCCATATAGATTATCACTCTTTTAGCTTCATCATGAAGAACCCTTGTTTTTTATCATATGAGAAAATATTTTATTTTTACATGTGTGGAGGTAGAATTCCAATATATATAATGAAACATCATTAGTATGTACACATGAGTGATTAGTTGTCATTTATTTTCATTTTATATAACATATGACACTTCTCAAGGAAGAAAATTTTTATGGTCGATAGGTTCCAAAATTCCCTAAGTTTTAATTTATTATTATATTATTGGATAATTTTTATAATATATAATTATATATATATCAATGCAAAAATATTTTTTTGAGGTGGTCATGGGAAAATAAAATTATTTTGAAAACTATCAGTTTAAATAAGAAATTATATAGTAACATTAGGACATAGTTGAAGACACGCTAAGAGGATATAAGGTGACTAATGGGAATAATATATGTTCAAATTCCACTAGAACAATAGTGGAAGACTCTAGAAGTCCACTTGGATAATAGAATCTAATGGTGTGTTTCTTAAATGATTACGGAAGGCTTAATTTTTTTTTATAGGCTACATATAATTTTTGGTGCTTTTTTTAAAACAATATCCACTATATCTTCTACCGATAAACACAACAGTATTAGAGCTTAATCCTTGGGCATTAAAATTAATCCTCATTTATATTTATAAATAAATCACATTCTATGATTGATTGAATTAATGAATGAATAAATGGACTTATATCACTTGGGATTATGAAGTAAAAAAATATACAACTTTTTCCCATTTTCATTTTATATATATATAACAATCCAAATATGTTTCTTTTATTATATTTTTGAATACCTAAATTATGGATTGGATAGTAAATATACAAAAAAATTTAAATACTAGTTGATATTTATTGGTTTTCATAAATATATATCTCAATTATTTATATGTTGTTTATATATTGTAATATATAAGAACATGTTGTCTAGAAAAATTCGCATGAACAATAATCAAAACAATTTAATTTGTATATGATATTTAATTGAACATAAAATATTTTTGGTCGATGTATTTTTTTTTGATTTTAGGGTTACATTGTGACTATAATGACATGTGAAATGTTTATTAATTTTGTGGTACAGTTCAATAATATATAACAAGGGATGTAATGAAACTTTAGAGGTCATGAAAGTGCTATCTTATAAATTATAGACAATGTTCTATGAATGGATGTTCAAATGGAAAATATAATAATTAATACATAGTTATAGATAATAATAGAATTGGAAGGTTTTTATTAAGGGTAAGGCTCTTACTATGTACATTATTTCTTTATATATAATAAAATATAAAATCAAAAACATAAAATAGTCTTATGTAATAGTGTAAAATAAACTGACAAAATCAATTTGTTGTCTACTATATCAATTATTAACTTTTTATTAGTATATGATATTATATTTTATCATGTTATCTGTTTGAAATGAAGCAATAAATAGCCCATTAATGGATATTGAAGATACCATGATGACTTTTGGACATTTATAGGTGTTCCAGAACAGATAGTCCCCACATGTTATGAACTAAAATGGGGATGTTGGTAGATAATCTTAATTGATATATCATTAAAAAATCATTGACATTACACCAATAGATTTGGTAGTCTCATAAATACAATTATATTCTATTGTTTGGTGTTAAGGTAACTAGAACATTATTTTACCTTCAATGAATAGTTTATTAGGAAAATAATTTGTGAGTTGGATGTAGTTTCATTATTTAGTTTATTGAAAATAATTTTGGGAAACATTTTAGATTCTTTATAGAAGAGTTTATATTAAATGTCATGATGATAAATGTAATTGATGCATGTCATGCTTTGATGGGTATATTCATACCCTGATATGGATGTTTAGGTGAAGTGTTAAATAATAATTATGACCCTCATGCTACAATATAGTCTATTGAACCATAATGAAAATGTGGATGAGTACTAGGTTACTCTTATATATAAATATCATTATTTTTCATTATTCATCATTTTCTTAATCTTGTAATTTTATTTAATATTGTGATAAAATTATGTCATTGTGCAATGATAGAGATAAAAAGGATTCATGATATTTTTAATCTAATTAGTGTCATGTAGAAATAGAGAGTAATTATGAAAAATGAAAAGGATCTACTATTAAATTATAGTTTCCATTTCAGAATGTTCTAATAAAAATATATTTATTTAATTGTTCTAGAGTATTTTAATGCATCACCTCACCACATTAATTTTATAATATAATAATAAAAATAAAAATAATATGTATATGATTTTTGGGAATTTTTTTTCATATCATTTAGACTTGATGGCTATTCCACATGAATTGAAATCATATTAACATTTATCAGGACTCCATAAATAGGTCGAGAATATCTAAGTCATGGGGTATAAAATTTTTGTTTGAAAAGAAATGATTTTGATAGATAATATAAAACCAATCTTAGGAGTCTATATGTTTGATATGAGGGGAGGAATGTATCTGAAAGCATTGTTCAAATTATGGAGTCAATTTATAGGAAGGTTTAGGATATTTATATTGATATATTGATACACATATAGATCTATTTTATAATAGGTAGCTATATGAACATAATTCTTCACTTTTCCTTGTCAAGGTGGATAAAAATATTGGAACATGGAGTAAAACATCAATTTTTCAAAACCCTATGAACAAGCTACAGGATTAAAACAATCATTAATCCATGAATTTAACATTATGCCACATGTTTTATTTATCAGCGAATCTATCATCATCAAAACAATATAATATTGATATAGAATATCTCAATTTCAGTAGTGGTATTTTTTGGGAGTTATTATTTTGAAATACCACTGATTTACCCCTATACCCATTAAACTTAGTGGCAATGTTGGTTTGTCCCTTATTGTCCATTCAATTTGTATATGATAATTCAAGAGGTTGTTTAAAATATTTTCATGTATCTATGTATATATTCATTATCTATATATTTTTCTTCGATGAGAACTATATATTATTTGGAAAATATCAAAATAATTTATTTTCCCATGTTTAATGGAAGAGGATACCATAAAAGGATAGATATTTTTGTTAAGTAAAATCTTTTAAATGGGTATGAAATTTCTGACATGAACATGATTTGTGTACTCAATGTTGTGATATAGAATAACTTATTTAAAAATAAATAATATCATGGATAATACGAGATCAAGTAACAAGATATAGTTGCCCATATTGGATATGTATATGATATATATTAAACAATTAAGAATATATAATAGAATAGGGAATAAACTCCTTGATATAAATAATGGAACACTTAAATTAAACAAATCATTGTTATAAACATTTGATGTTCTGTCCAAATTAAGATAATATTATTCATTTTTTTAATATGTAAAATAAATTACATGCTCATTTTTATGTTGATTTTAAATAATTTAATATTTTATCATTGTGAAATTATTTATAATAATACTCATGGAAAAACAGTATATATATTTTGACACCCTTGAATATAAATATATGAATGTGTGAACAATCTATAAAATAAAATACTTTTTCATTAATAGTTACATGAAAATATATACATCATTAAGGGGTAAAATAAAACATTGTAATGATTTGGATTTAAATGGTATATAATGTATTAGTATTCATTATGCAAATAATTCATAGGATGATGAATCCAATGATGATGACGTGACCATGGGATTTGGTGAATTTATCTTATTATTTTATAATGATGTGATAAATATTATTGTTTATTGTATGTGTAATTATCCATTGAGATGTTTAAACAATCATTTTATAGTGAATATTTTTAAAAATATCCTTTTATAACATAAATAGTTGAGTGTAGTGGGAAATATTTGTTATGGGATGATAGGGGAAAGAAACATCCCCAGAAATTAATAGAATCTTTATCCATGGAATCTTAAAATAAGACCACGTGAAGAAACATTCTGAAGAAAAATTTGTTTAGTGGATTGATCCAGAATACATAGTAAAAAAATGGCCCAAAATTTTATCAGAACAACGACTTGTTTGCTATCACCATAGTCTATTTAATTTTCCCTATAACAAGGGTGAAAAACTACATAGACACCAAATCGGGCATCTCAATTTCATTTCACATAAATGAAATAAACAGAATTCCTGTGGTCTAGATACATTCATATATCCAATGAAGAACAATGAAAACATCGTTTAGTATGATGGACATATAAGGGTTAAAAAATCTAATTCACTTCTAATCCACTATTTGTTCTCAAATAATATAGTTCAAAACATACACTCAACATACAATAAATTGTTACATCATCACTCTCCCACTATGAAACATTATGGAGGGATTTATCTATTAAATAACATTATCCAACCATAGGGATTCAAAATCATCACTCCACTAAAATGAGAACCTATTTTTACATTATTGAGTCATTCTTCTAAACCATCGGGATGTTTTCATAAAAAACCATGATCTTATTCCCCTCCTAGTGGACACCAATATTGAGAGTTCAATTTTATTTTCACAATTTTATCATCAAATATTGACCACATAAATCCACAATTTTTTTTATCTCCATCCAATAAATTAGTTATAATGCACACCATTCGATTGAATGATTATTTGAGGTCAAACATTTCAATAAAATATTATGGGTCATCGCATTATGAATGGACTATTCTGTATGTTTGATGATGCCACGTCAATAATCTCCATAAATATAATTTTTCATGATGAAACAGAAAGTAATTTGTGTAATTTAATAATCTCCCACTTGTTAATTTCTTTTGGATTTTAGATTTATTTTACATTTCATTTCATAATATCTTCCTTTATATGATGCATGCAATTTTCTCCACACCGTATTATATGAAAATTCCCATTAAGTCACACCGTTGAAATGAATATTCATGTACTAACACATTTGTAATAAAATTTAAGGATTTTTCTTTCAAACATATTTATAATTATCCAACTCTTTATGCACATGAAAACTACATATAATATTATATACCATGTCAATGTGTTTTTTTCTTTCATGAAACACTGGTATGAGAGCAAGAAAATGGAAACCATGTTTTCAAAAAATAACATTGCTCTATATATTGTCTTAACATGTTTTTTTAAACTAGAGAATCAACTATATTACTTTTTTATCTATATTTATATTAGTACGAAACTCTATTTATTTACTATAAAAAGTAACCATTGGTTATAATTGAGATATCCAATACACTATTATTCTACTCAAATAAAATAAAAAAACAAGAGTAAATTTATTTGGTTATATGTCTCTCAAAAATATGAATCTACTTATCATTTAACTGATAATTATCCCTGAAATATAATTTCATCTCCATTGACTCTCTAAACTATTGTAGGTACTATTTAATAATATCCCAATTTTTTGTTAAAATTTTATTCAATAAATATATAATATATCACACTATAAAAAAATATTAATTTGTTATCCATTATGTTAATAAACCATTATAAGGGTGATGAATAAGGAACCTTTTATATTTAAAAAACAACAATTTTTCATTAATGAGGAAATGGTTTTATGGATATTAATCTATTCTATAAAGTGATTTAGGATATGTTAAAAACCAAAAAAATATAAAATTTTTAATATATTATTTTGGATAACATCAAAAAAAGACTCTCATATAAAACTCTATTATAATCTCCATTATATTTTTAAATTTAAAAATTTAATTTCACTATATTTATCTTGGTATCTTATTCTTACATTCCTTGATACATTAGATCTCTTCAGTAGCATTCAAGATATGATCTCTATATAATAATATTATGATATATCTTCTATATTCATATTTATTCATATGAAAATAATGATCATACTAATATAATCTAACGAAATAATCAAACAAATTTTTTTAAATAATCACATTCCACATTAATAGATCTTACATCATTCCATATAGTCACAATTTCAACAAATAATCCAAATCCTTCATTTCATCTACTTGAAAAAAATGTTCTAAAGAAATTCAATTTGATCCCATATTTCCCTAGGAACAAATTATATCTTTACATTAATTAGCTCTATTTTTACAACATAAAATTAAAAAAAATATACATAATGTATGAATTGTTTTATGTTCCATCACTGGTTAGAAAATATTCTTAAACTGAAATACTTATTTACAGTGAAACCATTCATCACAAAAAAAAAATATTTATCTCTTACATCTATCAAATTACTCTAAAAAGAATAACCATTTTTGGTTCATTGTAATCATTCCATGTGGATTCCTGATAACAAAAATGTGTTATTGATATTTATTGAACTCAATTCATCTTTCAATAATAACTCAAACTATTTTAAGTATTTATGAGCATGTGATTCTTCTAGACTGACTAGTTAAACTATATCTAATATTAGTAATAAATATAAAAAAAATACCAATTATATAAAAAAAAATTAGGATAAGGGTGGATAAAATTAAATTTTTCATCCATAAATCATTCATTTTTGTTTTCCTTGGATAAAATAATGGGTTTTCCGATTATTGACTTTCTGGTACATTTATGTCAAAATATTCACATACAATCAATGTTTATTCATATATTACACTATCTTGTACCCTAAATAATATAGTTAAAATCATTAATGTGTCCTAAAAACATACTAAAATGATTTATATTATATGTCCATCTATCAAATAAGATAGATATTTTAAAAATTAACTTCCCTCAGAATCCATTTTAGAAATTTTTTATCATTAGATTTATTTTTTTCTTTCGAAAAATATTATTCAATTATAATGAATTGTTTCATTTATTTATCCCATATTACAAAACCAAAGTTCTCAACAACATATCTAACAAGAAATATTTTTTTCATTAAGATTCTCTTTCTATATATATATGTAATAAATTTTGGATTGATTATTTTAAATATCTTGATATGGATAACAACTTTTCACATAACAGATCAATTTTCCATTTATTTTCACATCTCATGCTTGAATTATGAATCAATTTCCCAATGTATGCTTCTTTATTCAAATAATTTATCAAATTTTCATTGCTAAATAAATTATAATCTACATTATCTATGATTTCACTATCATATTTAGATTCATTATCTCTGCAATAATATTTTTGTAGAGATTATATTATATTTTTATAATTATTATTTCCATTGTGCTTATTAAATTTATGAATCATGTTTCTAGTGTATTGTCCAATTTTTTTTATATGTATATATTTCATCAATTCTTCAAAGTATTCCACACCCAAAAAGATCTACTAAATAATGACATAAATCATGTTATATTAAATTTTGGGATATATATCCAATGTTTTGGAGTTTAATTATCTATAATGGTTATAAAAAATGATTATACACAGTATTAATAAATATAGGGTGGTCCAAAAATATTTAAATGATTCAATCCAACATTTTGGATAATTTTAACTCTTATATACAAGTTAAGGTAAAATTTATTTTTTATCCTTACCTACTCATCAAAAAACATATATTCTCTATATAATTGATTATGAGTACTCCATTAAACACTATAATATATTTTTCTCTCTAAGGTGTCGAAACACAATTTTCCACATTACAATACTACCCAGTTACGTTTTTTTTAGTTTGTGAAACATCATCAATTAGTCAGTTAATGTATAATGTATAACATGTTATTCATCGAGAAATCATTAGGGAACCTATGATGACCTTCGACACTCAATTTTAAAAATACATTCTAAAACATATATCAATATTTCATCCCAAATATATATAGTTCTTATGGACACATTATTTTTTTCAAACATATTTTAGTTTCTATACACATCATATTTTTATTTGTTTTTTATATCATCATTCAAAACTATTTCTAAAGATACAACAACCACTAGATTATCTACCACATATAATCCTCACACATAATCAACAATGAACACTCTCTCAGCATTTTAATTAGATTATTTTCCTATCTAAATATCCTATAACACATATTGAATGATCATTATAAGTATGAAGTCTGATCATTTATGTGATAAACATATAGAGCTTTTCAGTTTTGATGGTAAAGATTCTACCTTATTATTATGTTCTATTATTATATTACCATTACTCCCCTAAATGTTACATTTATGACCAATGTTTTTTTATTACTTTGAATTTTTCATCGGAACATATCTTCGAAATATTCATAATTTATATGGCATAATTGATGAATTGATTATTCCTATTTTGTAGTGTTGATTGAACATCCAAATGAATTAACAACATACTTCCACCTAATTTTCCAATTCATGTTCATGTTTTGAATATCATTAAATACAATATCATTATTCCCACAAAATTTTCTAAACATTTTTAGCATTGAATAATAGATCATTGTATGTGATGAATCAACAAGTAAATATGAAATATTATCTTTGAATTTTACATTCAAAGAAATAGTGTTCCCTCAGATTATATTTAATTCAATAAGATGATCTACAATATACCATCACTCTATGAACCATAATAGGGATAACATTTAAATCAAGAAAAAGTAGTTAAAAGTATTTAGATTATGATATATTTTCTTACAATTTATTTATAACAACTAATTTAGTTTTTCTCACCTTTTTTGAACAAAAATATTATCCATAATATATAAATTAACAATGGAAAATAACATCCTTTTTAACCCCACCCATTTAAAATTTCCAGTTCATTCAAAAATATTTTATGAAAAAACTACTTTGAGGTAATTAATAATTAAATGAAAATCCATCTAAAATTGTGAAATTGGAAATCATACTTCATAAAACATATAGAGAAACCAATTTATTTCTCTGAATTAATTATAATAATAATAATAAATGACGTGAAATGAAATAAAATTCATGTAACCAAAATGTTTTTAGGGATGTGGATTAAATTGATCAACCTCCCATTTATATGTCTTATAGGGTAGCGGAGTATTAATAACCACTATATCAAATAAACAGAATCTATTTACATTCAATTGAGTTGAAATATTAAGGGATACATCATTTAATAGATGGATAGGTCTGTCTGATCACTCCAACTTACATATAATATGAATTCAAAAAATTGTTATTGGATATTAATATTATTAAATAACCTATATCTCTATGTAATATTCCTTATGTTTATGATTATATACAACATAAAAATCACAAATAACTACATTCTCTCACTTCGCACAATAAAAAAGGTAATTAGCCAAATTGGTTTTTCATTCATCCAAAAAACTAATACATCAACATGAAAAAATGATTAAAATTTTAATTTTTAGAGATATAATAATTTAAAAAAAATAATCACTTCATATCTATTATTGAATGTCACTAAAATATTTCAGAAACCCCCATTATTCATAAAGATAGTTTTTACATCAGATTTGGGCCATTAATACTATTTAGAACGGTATTTTTCAAGTAAAACATTTTCATTATCCATGGAATTTATTGCTTACATTCCAACAACATGAGAAACTAAAAAAAATTATACTGCCTTTAATTGAAATAAAACATATCTATTCATCAATAAACTACACATACACAAAGATTACAATCCTTTTGAACATTGATTTTTGGAGTTATGTTTGATGAGATTTGTAAATTCATATTTGAATCAACATAGAAGGCCACTTTTGGACTATAAATAATCCAATGACACGGTATATGCTATGTAAATTTTGATATAGGATGCATGGAATCCTTTGTATGCATATACCATGGTGGATGAGCTATATGGGATTAGATGAGGATGTCTGATGCAAAAAAATGGTCATGGGAAACATTGGGAATTAGAAATATCTAAAAAATAGTTGAAGAACAGAGTTTTGAAACACTATCAAGTGAAACTATGCACCAACCAAATAATAATACCATTATTCACATAATGAGGAAACATAATTTACTATAAATTCTTGAAATTTTGTAAACCCCTGGATCAACCATGAAAACCAACATAGTCACCATAATCGATCCCCATTCATGGGCGTTTAACGGTAACTCCACATAATGTGTGATATATATTGACTTATAATTTTCGTACATTAATATTACATTTTTAGATTAATATTTTATATAATTCTAAAATAGACACTGATGGACCATAATGGTATATTGTGTTTGGATACTAAAAACAAAATCAACATATTTAATGAAATATCTTCAACATCTATAATATATATATTCGTTATTTGTACTCTATAAAAAATTACCCTACTATGAACATTTCTTCTTATATTTATGGTTGAAAACATTAGGAATGGTGAGTTTTGATTCAAAGTATGGGTATGAATGTGAGATAATGTTTTATAATCATTCGAATGAAATATTAAATATTAATGGATTGAGATAATTTACGTAGAATCATATGTTCATGTCAAAACTATCATAGATAATCAACATGATTCATTTCATAACGAATTTTCATTCCCAAATTATTGTTTCCTCAAACTATGAAATCATCATAATTCATGAACAATATGATCATGTAATAAAATTTTGCCACTGACATTTTTATATAAACAATTTATATTTTCATGGAACACTACCCTGCCCATCAAACATAGTGTATTTGGCCTCATATGATATTCCTCATTTTCTATCAATCCCATCATCTTTCAGTGCATTGTGCATTAATACATCTGACATATTCTCATTTTTATTCAAACCCATTAGTATTTTTCTAATACATGATTAATAATGTGGACTTCTTTTTCCATTTTACTCACATTAGATATGAAGAATTATATAATGAATTTTGGAGATATTTAGGTCCCAACAATCACATAATTGAAATCATACATATGTTTTAGACATGATTAGAAAATACTCAACAAATCAGATCCAAAGAGAATAAATTTCATTTATAATTCATTTATTACATTTGAATCCAAGAAAATATATAAATTTAAAAAATTAATTCAAAATAGAATTACCTATGGAAATGAAACACGTTTCAATAAAATATTCTCAACAGTAACGTAATCCCTCTTCCAAATTAATAAATATGATACCATTAGATCATATACCATATACCAATTATGTAACACCAAAATATATAATCAGATATGGAAAATGACTTTGAAAAAAAAAACCAATTGCATCATTTCATTAGGGAAAAATGTTTCATTGAAATTATATTTTTAAATTAATGAAATTCATAGAATATTTTTTAAAAATTTTTTAAAAAAATATATCCACAGAACATATAATGTAAATTTAAATTGAATTTTGGTAATAAAATTGGAAAATTCCATTCATGTGGTATACATTAAAACAATGTGTCTATTCATATTTTTTTAATTTATTAAAAGATATTTAAATTGAAATTATCATGAAGATTCCTTTATAAAATATAAAAATACAATAATTGGACATAATTTATTTATAAAATACTTGGAAAATTTTAAAAACATTTATAAATCATTTTTTGAATGTATGGATGTGAAATATAAATTAATGTTTGGTGAAGAAGGAAAACAAAAATTTTCAAAAAACATTCCATTGGAATTTGGACTGTATAAATATAGAAAATCAATAAAAATGATGTATTCTTAAAAAATAAATATATTTAGAGAAATATCACGTTTTTATTTTGGAATAAATAATAAAAAATCAATATTTTATGAATAATTATAAACAATCCAAAGAAACACTTTTATTATAACCTAACTACCCTACCTCTTTGGAAGATTTTGAATTATAATCCTCATTATTGAGAAATATCAAATGAAAAGTTAATTATGATGAATAGATTGATTTTGAAGGAATAAAATTTCATCTGGTATTCATATAGACCAAATAAATAAAATTGGTTCATAACACAACATATATATCAAAGAATTAAAATTGAGAAAAAAATCAGTTACATTATGTCACATCATCATTCGGAAATATTAGAACATAATGTATAATAAAAATAGGATTATATTTAACAATATTAATGGTTATAATTTAATTTATAATCCAAGATATAAAAACATTTAAAATTTATTACATATTTGTTAACAATTTCTTTTGAAAATATCGGTCCCTATAAAAATTTCATCATTTTTCATGTATTTTAATGTTTTGAATATTAGATCCTTTAAAATTGATAATTATTAAATAATATCAATAATGATAAAATGATATAAATATTATATATATTATTTATATATAAAATTATTTTATCCTATTAATGTTTTTTAAATAAAATGAAATATAACTTTCATGGACATGGCCAGTCCTACGTATGGATGAACAATGTTTCCATTTTTCAATGGTTGAAATTAATTGATGTATAACATTATATTAACTTCATTGAAACAATATTATGTAAAATATTTCAAATGATTATATTAATCCAAAAATTATATCAATCACTTTAATGTCTGAATGAATCACACCAATTAATGAGGCAGTATACCTCCATACACCTGATCCTTGTTATTATATTCTCTAGGAATATAATGTAAGAAGTTATATAGAATTTAGAAACTAAAAATAATAATTATGAAATAAATATCTTATATATATGTTAAATATATAATTATATCTATTTTTGAGGGGCTGCTAATAGAAAATGAACTGTATCATTTCTGAATGTAGTAGTCTGTAGTGAACAAGATCGATAGTTTCATTTATTAATTTATATAAGAGGATATGTTTATATGTAATAAAATAGTAATAATACAATATTAATGTATTATAGATAATGATGATATTATATCATCATGGTTGAATATTTAGATAACAAATTTTAAAAATAAATAAAACCAAACACTTGTTTAAAATTTTTATCTCTTATTGGAAGAACATATATTTATTTATAATTAAATCCATTGAAATATGCATTCCTAATCAAAATAAGAACTCAAGGATATAGTTAGTGTATTTATGAATATATCTGGGTAGCTAACGTAAAGACTCGCCCTTAGTTTCTCGGAGATGGTGCCTTATTTTATTACATTGTCATATAAATAAGGAATGTGCATTCTAATTGAGTGATTAGCTTATTATATTTTTAAAAAATAGACATAAATATTTTCAACACTAAAACATTAAATGAAACAGAATATATATTCTATATTCATCACATACATAAGTATATGTTTTTCCTTGCAGGTCACTCATAATAATCTTCTTTAAGCCCAGAAAAAATGAAACATTAAAAATGGTTGAGCTCAAATGCTTAGTAAGGATAATAGAAACAAAATATATTTTCAAAAACATAAACATTTAGCTTTGTGAAAAACTAAAAACACATGGCTTTAAATATAAACATGAACACATTATGGATTGTATATGATTTGATTAAATAATAACATAAAAAAATATAATCATGGGTATTCTAATAGTAAAATAACGACATGAACTATAAATACTAATTTTATGTTGAGGGAATTCATAATGTGGGACCTCATAACCATACCTACAAGGAATCGTTCCAAGACCATAAATATCCATTTTTTCATTACCTAATTCCAAACCATAGTGTGTCCCATGGGACCTACCGTTGCACCGAGGGGATATTGGTGTTCCCACCCGAAGCATACTATGTCCAATGCATTCTTAATATTATTGGGGATAATCATAAATAATATATACATTCACATTGAAACTAATGAATGAAATGTAAATAAAATTCCTCGAACAATAAGCATTAACACTAACCATTCAGAGTAAATTGGTGAATGATTTTCAGATATGACATCCATAATCAAACTAATAACAAAGCATTAAATTAAATATGGAAAATTATATCCGAAAATATTAATCCCAGTTAATAATAACAACCAAAAATAATTTTTAAATAGATGAAGCTACTCTTGTAAAATTATTGAGTAATTATAGAAATAAATATTGGTTTACATTGAAGAGAAGAGTTATTTTAAAAAATGGTTATATTAAATGAGAAGTGAAGTAAAATATTATTTCATAATAGAATTATTGATTTTATAAACATAATGGTTTCTAAAAATATATTATAGAGTTTCCATGAAAATAGGTAAGAATTTTAGAAATTTGCATGACTTAGGCTTTTATTATTGGGTGAATTTTTGAAATATCCATTTAAAACATATAACTCCCCATTAATGAATTTAGGATTATATTTTTACACATATATATAAAATACTAATTTAATAAAAGAATGACTATAAAATAATTTAATTGAGGCAAATAGAGAATAAGAGTAACCTGAATGAAAGTGGAGATTCAGGTAGAAACACCTAATCCTAAGTCTGTATGTGTTCCTCACATGATATTAATGTCCTGAATAATCAAATTTAGGTTCATAAATTAATTATTATAGAACCTCCTATAAAATTAATTTATTTATTATAACCATATTATAATTATTCATATCATTTTGATGGGTTAAGAGATTCAATTTTATTGTTTGGCAGTATTTTCATCCTTTGTTTTCATGTTCGGTTTACTTATATTAATGGGTACATAAACATGTAGAATGAGATTACTTATATAGAATAGAATATGTATGATATTAGTGAAAATATATAACATTGCATTGCAATGAAATTCATTTGGTCATTCAGAGTGAAAATTAATCACTATATAAGACTATAATGATAATTATTTTGGATAATTTGTGGTTTCTGATCCTTAAGAACTCATTTAGATTTATAAATTCATATTATGTGTAAAAGGATTATAGGGAAATAAATAAGTTATAATATATATAATTTATTCTAGATCAACTGCTACAATTTTCTCAGGACTAGAATTTAATATTATAATAGAAATTCAAATCCCATCATCCTTGATTGTGATAAATTCACACATCTCAGATGGTGTTTTTGATTATAGTATGAAACAAGGGGAAAGGAGAGACGAAGAAGAAATTTTCCTTTATAAAAAAAAATTCATGTACTTGTAAGGTACTAGAGTAATCACATCTTTTGGATGAAATTATGCGAGGAATGAAAATGAAAAAAAATGAACTTGAAATAAAAGAAATGAATAGTGGGATTTTCCCCTTGAAGTAATCTTCCTTGATATCCTATTTAGGGGAATGGTTTTGGTCTTATTATAATAAAAATTAATTAAGGTCATGGTGGAGGATATTGTGAGTAATTTTGGGTAGAATTTTGAAATGAACAAGGCTTGAGAGGACTGAAGATAAGAGGGAGTGAGGGGGTGGGGTTATAGTAGAGGTGAGCTTGGTTTTCCCATTATTTTACTCGTTATATTATTATTTTTTCAAATATAACCTATATTATTTATTCTTGTGAATACTAATATTAATATGTGCATTTTTGATTGAACAAAGTAGTATTACATCTTTTTTTCAACACCTATGACCCAATAAATCATGTATTTTGTATTGATTAGATATTATAAAATTTTACTATTCCCATAAAATTGAATGTGTTTTTGAAAAACCCAAAAACCTACCATAACAATTTTATCACCATTAGAATTAAAAATCAATTATATTTTTTAAAATCAATTTTTTTAAAAAACTAATTTTAATTTTAATCAAAAAATTATTTTATTTGGATTAACAACCTTAAACCTAATTTTTTTTTAACAAGATTAATAATTAATCAATGTACAATAAAATTATCTTATAACAATAATATAATAAAATAATAATTTATCATTATATTTTATAAAAATACATTTCCATTTTATATTATTAAATTAATCAAAAAAATTATTCAAAAAATTATGACATAGAATTAATAACAATACTTATAGAATAATTATTTATTCACTTATAATATATCTAAATTGTATTTATAGATTCAATGGTGGAGTTTTTATTTTGTCTATATTTACTATTCATTACTAATAATATGGTTATGTTATTATTCATATGATTATTTATCTTTTCTACAATAACTATGTTGATTCTATCAGTCTCAAAATATCTCACTGAATGCAACTATGTATATCAATTTTTCAAAACAAATATTACAGAGGTGGAAAAATTATGCTTACTAGCTAGGTTATAGAAAAGGTTTTCATTGTTTAGAGTCAATGTTTAATTAATTCAATATAAAATATATTTGGAAAATATTGGACTGTTACAAATATTTTATAAAAAATACTTTTGGTGTCAATAAAAGAGGATAGGGGGTGTCCTTTTTTAAGCGGGGGAGAGGACATGATAAGAAATTTTTAAATGAACAATTACTAACTAAAATTATCTCATTCTAGATGGATCCAGAATGTATAATTATTGAACAATATTGAATAAAAAGACATTAAATTTCATTAAAATTTGAGTTTAATAGTGTTTAGGATCATTTTACCACATAAATATGTAGATTGGACCCATGGTAAACCCATTTTAACAATATAAACGATAATTTATTTTTACTATTTCAACTATTCATTTTGAAAAAAAATATTATATTGAATGTATTATATAATATAAATTATTATTATTAAAAATATGAAATCCATGTTTCTAAATTCCACTTGTTTTTTGAGGAAATTTTAATTTACAATTAAACCAATAGACGAGATAAAAAGTCAATTTTCTAAATAAAACATTTTCTTTATATGAGAATGTCTTAATATAAAAAACATTTTGGAATTTATTACACTGAAATAAATTATATTAATATATTTATAATTTTAATAATAAATTTTTTAAAACTATATTAATATAAAATGTATCATATATAATTCTGAAAAGAACATTTTATTAATAAATTATTTGTATTTTTTTATTGTATTCACCAATAATTATTTATTTAATAAATTCACAAAAACTATCCTAGAGAAAATTTGGAAAAATTAATATACCAAAATGAATTTAATTTTTAAAATACATTTTCTACATTTTTTAAAAATTATTTTTCAATGAACAATGATAAATAAAATTTATGTTCATATTTATAAATATATTTTACTTTTATAAAACCATAATACAAATTTTTGAATAAAAATATTATTAATATTAACACAAAAACATTAAATATATGGGATATAATGGTCATCTTTAAATAAAAATATTAATAGTATATCATGGTTTTATAAAATTTAGTGTTATGTGTAACACAAGATATCAATAAAAATATATTTATTCAAAAAATATTATAATAACATATGGGTTTTATATATAACCACTAATAGAATTAGTTTCCACTTATAATTTCATCAAATTGGTAAAAAAATAAGGGTACTTCTTCCTCATAACATCCTCATGTTTTCACATATCTTCCACGACCTATTTATTTTGGGACAAAATCTTACACATTGACTGGGGTTGTTTCCAAAAATATTGTCTTCTTTATCCAGAATCAATATTGGTTATTCCAAATAAGAAAATTTAGCCACCATCGGCATAATAACATAATTCAATAAAAGTGATGGATCATGTGTATAATTTTTCATGTTAGAAACATTGAACACAATGTGTACTAGAGTGAGGTTTTTTGGTACAACCATGTAATAAGATATGTCCATTATAATATCATTAATATATTAGTAGCCAATATACAAACGGAATATTTCCCCCCTATATATTTAGTAAGTAAATTTATCGATACACCTTCTTCAAAAAATCAAATTCTGGATTGTGTCGATGATTACAATCATTACATTTCTTCAGAATTTTTCCACCATCTTGATTTATGAATTTTTATAACATTCAATTCCATTTAATCAACACAATATGGTCAGAGAAAAATATATTCTAAAAACATCACCCATTAATGTTGCATTTTTCACTTCTTCCCATATAACAATTCATAATGAGCCATCTAGACAAACTAGGGAATATGAATGTTGACTTAAAATTCATCTTGATGGATGTGTTGATCCCAAAAACCATTGAAATACTGAAAAATATCATAGATATCCTTTTGAGATATAATATTTTCATATATTGGTCATCATTTGTAAGATTATACATAATATTGAAACTATATTCTATCTCAATGTTTTTTCTAAATACTTCACCAGAACATCAAGGTAATCCTCTGATCTTGATCTGATATAATTTATTTTGTAACTCAATAAAAACATAACTCATCCTTAATGTATATCATGGAAATGTTATCAAAATAGAAATTTAATTTTATTTTTGTCTGTTTTACAATTTATTAGGGGCACCAACAACAACATGTATTTCATTATTCCCATTATAAAATTTGGAGTGTGTGATTAAAAAATCTATGGTGCTATTTTCCAATTTCAATTATAGTTTGGATATTGGTTGTAACATCCGTTATCATCTTTTCATACAATCAATAACATGCTGACATACTAAGAATCAGGATACATACTTATAAATACACCTCTTAATTTTTTCCCACCAGAAAAAATAATTCATTTATTATAGAGGAAGGATTTATTCTAATGTCAACATTCGAATTTTGATTCAAGAGCTACAAACATGCATGATGAAATTGGTTTTTACCACACATGTGGGATATACATTTCAAAAAAATTATTAATATAATGTCTATATTTTATATAAATACATCAATATCAATGATAAGAATAACTCAAAGGATTACCAATACCATTAATCTTATGTCTCTAAAAGGTAATGGTATTACCCAACAAATAATTTTTTTAATATAATATATAATAAACCAATGGTTTTATTTCCATAAATGTATTAAAACATATCTGCAATCATGATAAAATAAGACCACAAAAAAATCCTGAGAATGGGTGAATTTGAATTAGAAATTGTGATGAATATTAATCTCATAAACCCATAATGGTGACCATAACAATTATGTTAATAAAATAATGAGACATATATCCATCCAAACAATATTACCTATGTGTTCATTAAATACGATATTATCTTATATATGAAAATTTCTATAGGAATTGTGGGTTTATCCCAACATTGATATATTATCTAATAGAAATTAATTATTCTAGAATCCTTTTTTAGGAGGTAATAAATTCATAAATTCACATTAGGTTCCACCAAATGATGAAAAATAAAATTTTAATAGGGTTATTTCATAAAATATAAAAGATGAAATTCCCAAATATAGAGTAAATATATTTTGGGCAATAATTACTCATTTTCAATTCATCTACTATTATTATATAATCATTTCCTTTTCCTAATGTCATCATAGTTTTTGTGGATTATCATCCCCATTATCCATTATATTGGAGAATGAATCTTCATAACTCCAACAAACCTTAAATTTCAAACAATTTTGTGTGGGTGGGGTATTATATCATTAATTATCACTATTTTCATTAATTTTCAACTTCATCCCATATGATCATCATTCATCGCATGGTTGAGATGAAATTAAAAACAAAAAAAATATATTGGCTCTCTAGAACAATTTCCTAAAATATTCCTTCCACATAATGAGTTTAATAGAGTGCACATATTCATTCCTACATGACATTTAGATTTTACCTTGATTTATATATTTATTTTCATAACAAAAGTATATGATTGGTTGTTAACTTAAATTTATAATATGAAATTAATATGAGAACAAAATATTTCAACATTATTAATGAATTCCATTTGTGGATAACACCATTAGAGACCTAGTTTTAATATAGTGATTTATAAATCCCCCTTAATTTCACGTTTTTGGATAATACCATAATCATACACAATAAGAATTATAAAATTTACTTCATATGTACCAATGGATACATGAATATAGTAATTTAAATCATGTAATTCATTATTTATTTAAAAAAAATATATAAGTAATATACTAATTGAAAAATAATCTATTAAACTCATCCCACTCCTTGTGATTATTTTTTAAAATGTTATCGTTTATTCATGGGATGATTCCACCATTGATAAACATATCAAAAAAAAAGTATTCTTCCAAAATGAAATTTTATTGTTTTATACACTATGTAATAAAAATTATATATTTAGTGGTACTAATCCATTTCACAGTAACAAGTGGGATAGTTGTACAACTATAATATGGTATACACATCCCAAAGAAGAAGTCAACAATACGTTTTGCACCCATTTTCACAATTATAAGATACCCACAATTCATAGCTTGCTAATGTTTTATGATAATAGTAATTATATAATTCATTTTAACCCATATGAAAATCAATTTTGTTGGATTATCATAATTTTATTTTCTATCTCATTTATCATTACATTGGTTCCCACAATTTCAAGCCATCATCTAAAATAAAAATCAATTTACAAAAAAAGTAATCATATTCCTGAAAAATAATTTATTGAATGGTTATAACTTTTGTAACATCATTTTATTCTAAAATCATTACATTTAACATATGTCATTAATAGCAATAACCTATTCAAATCCATCATGATGGTTTGTAATATTTCTTAGATTTAACCAAGCATATCCATGAGGAGTGTCGAACAATGCGAGTAGTATGACATGTTTTCCTATTTTAGGAAACTCTAATGTTAAGCCAAATGTTCAATTTTTAGATTAAATACCCCTATGTACATATATTGTCGATATATTTCTATATGTAGAATATTGAAATGTATTTAATTAAATGAAATCCAATCGATATATCTTTCACCAATATTCATGTATATTTTTCTATAATGAAAATAATCCAACATGTTATCCTTTGAGATATATCTATGTATAATACTGTTGATTTCTCATCCTATTTTCCATAGGATAACTAAACTATTCCTTTTATACAAGCTATAATGTAATAGGATTTTAATATATAAATATCACATAATTTTAGATTAATATTCAATAAATTTATCAAATATATTCCCACAAACCCTAATTTTTATTTGTATTTAGAGAATAGGAACATATTATTCTTATTTAATGAATTATGTTCAACATTATCCATAAATAATATCTCATTTTTTAATCATCTGAACAAAAAAATACTAAAAATCATTATTCATATCATGTGGAAAGGAAATATAATAAATATTGATCTTAGATATTCAGAAAGGGAAAAAAATGGGAGATATATATATGTGATAATTTGAGGAAAATACAACCATTACTTTATTAAATCATAATTATATCTTATAATGTATTTACTTTATCATTCTTAGAACATATACAAGAGTCATGGGAAAATCATTTTTATTGCAAAAGAAATGATTTTTATGTGTGTCAAAACACGATCATTCCTCAACTATAGGATCATGTTCAAAAATATCGGAACCCAAATTGGTGTTGAAACCATGTCACAAATATTTTTTAACAATAATGATCATAAAATAAAGTGGATTAAGCCTCATTACCTACTTCATATAGTGTATAATGTCCATCAGCATGTTTCTCATAGTGGACCAAGCCTATCAGGTTGTTTCACATTATTGTCTCAAAAGATATGATGATTTTACTAATGAATTAGTGGAAATTATATGTACCGCTAATCACATATTAGAATTTATAGATATCTATTCCATAATATCGTTAGACATTAATCATATCAAAACACTTTAAAATAAATCATATTCATTAAAAATTATTCATATTAGAACACATGAATATAATGGATTTCATAAAATATATTATCGTAAAATAAATATTTTAAATGAAATAGGATTCATAAATATCATGTTCTCATAAAAACATACCATAAATTTAATTAGTTTATATGTTATCATTTTATAATATCTGTAGTTATTAATAATTAATATCAATTGATTCCATGTAATATAGAAAATGTTTTTGAAGTAAAAATAATTTGGGATATTTATCATGGAAAATAGACTTATATGAAAATAAAATTTTCAAATAAAAAAATTCATAATAATAGATGGATTTTATTTTCATTGGTAAAAACATTAATTAATTATAAAATATTATACAATGAAAATAATATTCATGACAGTATGAAATCCCATTTTTTATACATGATAAAATGAAAATTAATTTTAAATTTTCATTAAAATACAAACATTTATTGGAAGGATAATGATATGACGATACCATTTAAAACACATTTTAAGAAGCCAATAATAAATTAATTATTTCTTTAATAAATAATTTGTATAATTTTAACACATTTTACATCATTTTTACAAACATGTAAATATTAGAAAAAGAGCATTCAAATGAAGAGAGAAACATTATTAATTTTTCATAAAATATTATATAATAATAATGAATGTATAATGAAAGGAAAATTAATGGAAATGTTTTATTATCAATAAGTAACTATATTATAAAAATCCATGAAAATATTGAGGAATTAGCCATTTGATTTCATTATAGAATGCATAATAAAAAACAATCCTAATAAATATTGATTTTGCATCATCAAACCCTTACCACTTTTGTAAAATTTGATTCTTAATCCCTATTAAAACATAACATGAAGAAAAAATATAATTTTTTTTAATAGAATGATATCGCTTAAATAAAACATCAATGGGGAAGTATATACTAATATTTAATGAATATAGGTACATCACACACTATATGATTCATTGAATAAAAATTGAGACAAAATAACTTACATTAAGTTTTGACTACCTTAATACATGTTCAAACCACATGTATAATAAATATTTATTTATTATAAATATTTTAATTAACCTTAATTATATATAAGATAAAATATTTCATAAAATTATCAACATTTCTTAAACTTTAAAAAAACATTTTCTGTTATTCATCAATTTTTGGTAATAAATGCTTACTTTGTTCATGTATCATTTGGTTTGTATCATCGTTCTACACCATTTGATCACGATCCCTTAATATAATGAATTATAATCATTATATTAATAACATATATTCTTTATATATGTATTTATAGTAATCCATTATAGTTATTTACAGGAAATGAAATACACCATTCATTTAAATGGTAGGCCGTATTTACAAATGAACAATATTTCAATTTCAAGACGGATAAAAGGAAGTAATGTAAAAATATATATTAAAAATATAAAATAAATTTCATGTCACATATATGAAATATTTTTAATAAACATGTATTTATTACCGACAATTGAATGTGTGAAGAAATCATACCATATTGTTAGGTGGTAGCCTATCGTACACATGAGAGACATTACAGTATTCCCACAGAATGGATTGTAAGAAATTATATATCATATTATCAATAAAAAATTATATTTATGTATAAAATATTATTTAAATATGTTATTTCCATCATTATATCTAGTTATGATAGGTGGTGTTTGAATGCGATCTATATCAGTTCACAGGACAGTAGTTCACAGAACACACAACAGATTTTTTCTTTTCAAACTTGATGGATGAATAACTATATATATATGTCATCCCACATAGAAAATAAAAATTAATTATAGTTTATTAATAATTTTTTTTATATCTCCTTATCATAGGAGGTTTTTAAGGACATATATGTAGAAAATAAATGAAACATGTGTTTAATAATTATTGTACTTCTTTAGTAAACATCAGTAGGTTTATACCAAATACATCACATGAGGATTCCATGATCAAATGAAATACAATCGAATTTATATTATGATCTATCTATGGTATTTTGATAGTTAATATTTTATCCAATGTTTTTAAAAAAATATAATGTTTATAGGTGTATGGGTGGCCAGAAATAAGTGGAGGAGGGGACAACCTTGAAATTATTGACATGAAAAAATATACCATTGTTTGTCACAAGACACATGTCTTCAATATGGCTCACTATCGAATCTAATATTTGATATGGAAGATATATGGTCCAAAATGGGACTTGGATAGGTTTTAATATAATATTCTACTTTAATTTTGTTAATCTCCTAAAATCCATTTTGACTTTAACTATAATAATTTCTATATTGATTTTAATATTCATTTTTACAAAATGAAAAGTTAAAATTAATATATAACACAAATAAATTTTCTCAAAATATTAAATGTAGTTTTCAAAATTCATTGAATAGAAGTGGGATAATTTATTTAAAAATTGTACCTGTACATATGTTGAAAAATGAAATTTCAAAGTGAACATATTAATATATAGTGATTCTTTAACAATAAATTTCAAAAATAAATTGATTAAAATGTACTAAAATGAAATCATAAATATATTGTTAAAATATTTTATTATATAATGCCATATGAAAAATGATTATTGGATGTACATTAAAAAACATCAATTGTTAATAAAAATAAATATTTATTATAATTCATTGGAAAATTATTCATTTCAAAATAACCTCACAAATTCTATCAAATATAAATTTGATAATTATATTTAAAGAACATTTTTTTAAATAAATTTTTTTAAAGTGTTTAAAATCAGTTTTATTATTTTTTCACACAAAAAAATAAAACTTATTTTTATAATGAAATGTTATTTTTAGAGCACATGATGAATTTTCTAAAAATTATATAATTTTTATATAAACAATTTATATATCTAATACCATATTATATAATTTTAAAAAACAATTTTCACTATAATGTGTAATGTTTATGTTATAACATATAAGATTAAATACTAATATTAATTGTGTATCATAATTCATTAGAACTCCATGTTATGCATAACACAAGATTTAGATAAAATTAAATTTATATGCAAAAAATAATTCATAGAAAATCGATGTGTTATAGTATGACCATCAAGGAAACCAATATTATTGTTTCATGTGACCCATTATAGTAATAATTGAATGTGAATTCGAACCTTGTGGCCATACATCACTTATGATGTTATAAATAGTTTAGTTAACTAATAATTTGAAAGTATAATATATTACAATATTTCACTTTTGTAAAGACCTGTAATTTCCATGTATTTTTTTAAATAGAAGGGAATTTTATGAGTAAGCGAAATTTATGGAACGTGATTCTATGGCCTGATGTTCCTGGAATAATATTCTGAACATTTTTTCTGGTACGTTCAGTAGATATACGAGTGGGTTTTTGAAACTTTTGAACTGGTGCTCAGAATTGAAATATAAGTCCATCGTTGAATTTGCATTGCCATTACTTGCTTATGAGGACCATCACCTCGACCGCAGTAGGTCAAGGGTGGAAGATAGAATTTGGGTTTTTAGTGAAAATAGAAATAATGAAAAATAAACATTTATTTTCTTTTTCTTTTTTTTTGAATCCTCCCATGTTGAAATTTTAAAGGTGGGGACCACCTGAACTAAAACTTCCCACATGTGTGTTATAGTGGTGGGGTCCACTGAGCATAAAACCCCCATTTTGAATTCCATAAGGAGGGGACCACCCGAACCCTCATAATAGGAGAAACCTCTCAACATCACATTCATTCTTTTCCTACATTAATTTGAGCCAATTAAATTGATACAAATAAATATGAGAACACCCCATTTAATTTTTAGAGCCAACCAACAATTAATGAAATGTGTCAGCATTTTTCATTGTGCAAAAATTATTAATCTACAAAATTTGAATAATATGTTTGTTATTTACAAATTTTTGTGGAATTGGGGAAACTGTTGGAAAGGGAGAAGCATTGTAGAATCCTGGAGAAACTCATCCTATAACAAATAACTCTCTCACCAATGAAGAACATCTTCAACTATGACGAACCGATGAAGTAGCCCATGATCGTAGGTGTGTGGTGGGTGCGAAGAACTTTGACATATTTGATTTATTTCTTGCGCCAACATCAATTAACCTTCGAGGAAGGGTGATTGTTTGTATTTCTTCCCCTTACCCATTCAAGAAAATTCATCACAAAATCAAGAAGAGATTATAGATGCTTTCTACCACTCTAAAGAGGATAGTGTGGGCCAAACAAACATGGTCTGACCTCTCCGCAAATCATGTGTTTAATTGTTGTGTTTTTTATGATGAAGGAGGATGGAAACAAAACTTGATGGTTCACGAGAATAGCGGTCAGTGGTGATAGTGAAACTATACTACCCACGACCTCCACCACCCGTGGCCTCTGCCGCCCCACTGCCACCGCACCGCCCGTGGCCTCTACTGCACCGTAGTCTCGCACTGCCTATGGCCTCATCCCGTCTCCGACCTCCACTGTCCGCACCCTATGCTGCCCGTGGCCTTTTTCTCCTTGTGGCCTCACGCTACCAGCAGCCTCTTACGTATCACGGCCTAGCTACCCCATGGACCTCCACGCCGCATAGCGGCCTTGCATCCCCTACGGCTGTCGCGGCCCCCATGGCCTCTTCGGCCTACGACATCGCGCCACCTCGGCCACCCCCGAGGCCCCCGCGTCCCCCGTGGCCTCCACGGCCTTCATGGCCTCTACGCCGCCCAGCAAGGCTGGGCCAAACCCAACAGGTCATGACCGACCCAGTGGGTTGCAACATACCTAGTGGGATGGGTCGTCCCGAACCGGGTGAGGTCGGACATGGCCTGTGCTAACTTCGAAATTTTCTATCCATCAAAAATAACATTGGCATCGAGCGTACATTTGATAAACCGTTAGTGGACCAGTTAACCATGGAGAGATATGGTCCCTTTGAGTATTCGCCACTGGAGATTTGGATAAATTTAGTGTATGGTCGGGTAGGATCGAGCTCAAATCCATCCGGGCCCTCTTGACTAAAAGGCTAATAACTCACAGACCGGAAGTACGATTGATGCACCATATATTTCGTTTATAACCCAATGGTGTGGAGGTACTTTGTGATATTTTTCTTGGGAAATCGTGGAAGATGGATTATCGACCATTGGCATGAAGGGCATACTCTCCCGGAGACGAGCAAGCTTAATGCGTTAACTCAGAAGCTGGATGTGACGTGAAGAATGAAGAGAGATTATGTGTGGGTAAACACCGAGTGATCCTATGTGGGTCAGCACCGATCGATCCTATGTGGGTCAGCACCTAGAAATCATGTGTGGGTCAGCAATGAGCGATCCTATGTGGTTCATCACCGAGCAATCCTCTATGGGTCAGCACTGAGTGATCATGTGTGGGTTAGCACCGAGCGATCCTGTGTGGGTCAGCCCCAAGCGATCATGTCTGGGTCAGCAACGAGCGATCCAGAGTGTGTCAGAAATGAACGATCTAGTGTGGGTCTGCACCTACTGATCCTCTGTGGGTCAGCACCGAGCGATCCTATGTGGGTCAGCATCAGATCCTCTTCACAAAATAAGAGGATATAGCTTTCTATTAATCATTTTTACTTCGTTACTTATGTTATAATTGGCTTGAGATGAGTTTGTACCGATGTGGTACTTCCCTTCATGGTGATACCTTGGTGTTATTATTCTATGTAACGTACCTGTGGGGTAGTTACCTATGTGGTATTCCTTCCATTGTGGAAAATTTGAGCTTTGGGCTTTTGAGTTGGACTCCATGATTTCCCCATGATTGAGATGGGTTTACTTGTTATGCTAGGTATATGTAAGGAAATATACCTAAGAAGGGTTGTAAGATGATTCCATGATGTGTGGTTTATACGTGGTGGATTTTTTGAGACCTTGAGGGTCTCGGGGTCCTTACTGAGTATCTTTATATTCACCTCTTCATGGGATTTTCCCACACCCTATTGTTTTTGGTACAGAAGATGGACAACGGTGACTGAGGATGAGATTACCAGGGCTGGGGGTGGCTCGGAGGTTCACGTTAGACAAGATGAACCACAGAGATGTCCATTCATGAGATGTACCTACCTGTAAGGTAGGATTCATTATACAAGATCTAGAAGATTCTTTTCACCTATCAATTGTCTTATAATTTCCAGTATTCCTTGTACTTTCTAGTTGGGAATGTATTCTGGCACCTTCTTCTTATTGTACTCACTCTATTAAATACTGAGATTAATTGAGTTCATATCTTTCTATGTGTATGGTTGTGTTTTCTATATATTTTAAAGGCAATTCCTTCCCAGTTTTATGGAATATTTCTTCAGTGCTAGTCTCCAGCCCCTAGCCTATGGAAGGTGCACTTGGGGTAGTCACAGTGCGGGCCTTAGGGGACGGGTTGTGACAAATTATTATCAGAGGAGTCAGTTCTACCATAGAACATAGGACTCTATTCATTCATTTTATAGAAAATAGTCTGATGTATATTGAGTGCGGTTATCAGTTTAGGGAAACCAGTGTTGGTGCGGTGGCCGACGTATCCATACACCAAGACCCTGACTTCTGATTTTCCGAAACAGTGCACGAAAGGACTGATTGGGTGTGTGTTTCCAAAAGTTTTCTTTGTGATATTTTGAGTCAGCACACCAAGTGTAACTTATTGACCATGGCACACCAATTTCATTTCAGGATGCCTCTAATTATACAACCATCTAGTGTTCCGAGAGTAGTACGCACTGATATCCCACCGAGCGACAAGGCCCCAGTATGAGGCCCTCTCCCAATAGAGGCACTAGCGGAGGCACCAACGGTACCATTATTCATTGGTACACAGATTCCATAGACCCATGTAGTAGAGGTTGCATGCCAATTGAGTGAGTTGAATGAGTTCCAGTGCCAGAGGCCTCCCAGGTCCAAGGGAAATATGGACCCACAGGCGGATGAGGATTGGCTAGAGACCATAGGGAGAGTCTTCCGACTAGTAGGGACACTATCTGATCTAAAGGTGATCCTTTCTACCCGACTTCTATATGAAGAAGCCTGAAGATTTTGGAGATCGATGCTCTATGTTCACGACGAGGTGACGCTTCTCTAGGAAGACTTCAAGAGCCTGTTTCAGGTAGTGTTTGTTCCAGTGACTCTTTGTGCCGTGCTCGTACAAGAGATTCTTAATCTGCTACAGGGAAACATGACTTTTTCATAGAACATTTCAAGGTTCACTGACCTATCACACATCTCCACTCATTTGGTGTGGGACCCATTCATCATGGAACGAACCTTCGTGCATGGGTTTTGGAAAGTGATCAGGGCTTCGATGATTTCTCTTAGCATCTCGAAACATGTGAGGGTGTTAGAGATTGACCTCATAGTGGAGAGATTTCATGTTGTGCAGTCACTAGTAGCGAGACCCACCACCGAACGTCACATAACAGAGTCTTCCACCCGTTGAAGAAGACATATGTTGCAGATATCCAAGAGGACCACACCTATGGGTAGATGACCACATGATTCAGAGTTGTTTGTGTGGGGTTACCGAGACAGAGCCAATCATTCCAGGATCGGGTAGTGCTATGCATGCGGTGGGCAGGGTCACATGGCTCATGACTGCCTGACCTGTCACATTGGTGATTAGTATACTTTTGAAGGACCTCCCAAGCATAGATATGTTTTTTACTAAGGATGTCCTCAGGGAGTTGGCAGACTTGGCAGATGAGAGGGCCGTGTAGCTAGCGGTTGGTGATGATTTGAGATGTTTCTTCCACCACCACCCGGAGGTCCACCCTGACTATAGGGAGTAGGTGGACAGGGGCGATCTCTGCTCTGGGAAGTTGTGTCCAAATATCATGACACTCCATAGATGATTTTTGGTATGATATCTGTCTACTCCACCTTAGCTGCAATACGTATAGACATAGATGCAGTCATTATTTTATTTCCACATCCCTCATTCAGAGCACAGAGAATCTGATGGAGTGATTGGGTCGATCATTATGCCTAGAGAATCTTACAGGAGCAGATTTTATGATTACGAACTGCTTCTGTTAATATGATCTTACTATAGGAGGAGAGTGCTTCAGCTGGGATCTCCTAGTAGCGGCGTCTAGGCCTTACGATGTCATATTGTGTATGGAATGGTAATCAATAGTACATGCTCAGGTAGAATGTATTTGGTGCAATGTGTTGTGTGTCCGCATGGATGGGACTAGGTTTAACTTCACCGGTGAGAAGGGAGCCATTGTAGCACAGGATGGACTTACCTTTAGGGGAGTGCATAGATCACCCATCAGTTGGCTAGCCTTACCCTTGGAGCAGTGGATGTGGAGTGTCCGAGTTATCCTTTAGTGGTGGAAAAGTATGAAAATCACTTCCCTGATGATGTTTTGGGTCTACCTCCTCCCAGAGAGGTGGACTTTTACATTTAATTGTACATCAGGAAGACACCTATATCTACACCGGGGTATCAGATGGCTCTTGCGGAGCATCATGAGTCGCGGGTACAACATGAGGACCTATAGTGGAAAGGGTTCATTCGACCCAATGTTTCTCATTGGGCTCAATAATTTTGTTCTCCAAGACGGAGGATGGTAGCTTGAGACATTGTGTTGAATATCGGTGCCTGAACCAGGTTACTATGAAGAACAAGTGGCCACTCCCGAATATTTATGACCTCTTTGATCTGCTAAAGGGAGAACAAGGGTTCTCAAAAATAGACCCCAGGTCAGGCTATCACCAGCTCAGAGCATGTGAAAAGGATGTGTTGAAGATGGGTTCCTGATGTCGGTATGACCACTAGGAGTTCTTGGTTATGCCTATCGGCATCACCAACACTCCAACATTCTTCATGGGACTCAGGAACATGATCATTCACCCATAACATGATCACTTTTTGGTGGGATTCATTGATGACATTCTGCTTTACTCGACTACTGAGGAGGAGGATGCCTATCATTTTTAGATTGTTCTGGATAAACTCCCAGAGCAACAGCTTTAGGGTAAACTCTCAATGTTTCGGTTCTGTATCTGAGGGGTTCAAATTATGGGACATGCCATCTTGGAGGCTGGAGTTGCATTGGATCCAACGAAGATTGAAGCTGTACAAGCTTGGGATCCACCCAAGAGTGTGACGGAGGTACGAAGTTTCTTGGGTTTGGTTGGATGCTACTGGAGGGCTGTGATAGATTAATCTAGAGTTGCAGCACCTTTATCAACATTTACAAAGAAGGGTCATCCATTTGTGTTGTCGAAAAAATGCTAGTGTATTTTTTATGAGTTGAGGAAGAGGTTGACTAGTGCCCCCATCTTGAGGCTACCAGAGGAGGGTGTAGGGTACATAGTCTACTACGAGGCATCATGAACCAGACTCGGATGTGTCTTGATATAGGAGCGATCAGTGATCACATATGGTTATCGATAGCTAAGACAACATAAAAAAAACTATGCTACCCATGACCAAGAGTTACTAGGAGTGGTCTTCACCTTGATGATGTGGAAAAATTACTTGATGGGTGAGCATTTTACAGTTTACTCAGATCATAAGAGTCTCAGGTATATCATTTCTCAGAAGTAACTAAACATGAGACATCGATGTTGGATTGAGTTACTTTAGGACATTGATATCGAGATAGTCTATAATCATGGGAAGATGAACATTGTAGCAGATTCACTTAGTAGGAGATCTGGTATACAACAGCTAGGTGTGGCGACAGAGTAGTTGGCCGCTATAGAGATATCCTTTCTGGATCGAGATGAAGAAGCTTCTCTTTAGTCTATTATAGTAACTCCCCCACTTATTCAGCGAGTCAGGGAGGCGCAACGTGGGGATGATGATTATGAGAGTCGAAGTGTTAAGATATCCAAAGGATAGGCACCTGATAAATTTTCTGAAGGAGGAGTGCACATCATCCACTTCAGAGGATGTACAATGGTACCAGTTTCACTTCATGATGGAGATTTTAGGAAGTCTCACACATCTTCTTTAGAGGTAAATCCATGAGTGGAAAAGATGTACCAGGATCTTCGATGACAGCTCTGGTTTCCAGGAATGAAGAAAGCAGTAGCATAGTTTGTCTCTCGGTGCCCCACTTGTCAGCAAGTTAAGGTGGAGATTCAGGTACCAGCAGGCATGGTACAGCCATGAGAGGTTCCAAAGTGGAAGTGGGACTAAATAACCATGGGATTCATTCTAGTAAATCCACATACATCCAGATGTCATGACTATATCTGGGTGATCGTCATCCTAATCACCAAGTCATCCCACTACCTACCGATCAGAGAGCAGGGATCAGTAGAGAGATTGTGATGCAAATATGAGCATGATATTGTGCGGCTAAATGGAGTACCCTCGAAGATTGTCTCCAATCGTGATACATGTTTCACTTCCCATATATGGAAGGGGTTTTAGGATGCTTTCAGGATGTAGCTTCATTTAAGCACGGACATCCATCCTCAAATGGATGTCCAAGCTGACCGAGAAATTCAAACTCTCAAGGAAATGACGCATGCCTGCATCCTCGACTTCGATCGCAGCTCGGAGGATCACTTTCCTATGGTGGAGTATTCATACAACAACAACCATCACTCCATGATTGGGATGACACCTTTTGAGGCATTTTACTACTGACCATGCAAATCACCTTTATGCTAGACTGATCTAGAGGAGTCTGCACTAGTGGGACCCGAGATGGTATGAGCTACCACAGAGAAGGGGAATATCATCCCAGAGTGGATGAAAACTGCATAGAGAGGGCATAGGTCTTCTTCTGACAAGAGACGAAGACCTCTAGACTAAGAGGATGGTGACCATGTCTTTCTACGGGTCTCACCCTCAGAAGGTTTGCGTGGATTTGGGTGAGGCAAAAAGTTATCTCAGAGTTTCATTAGACCCCTCCAGGTCCTCAGTTGCACTGGGTGCACGACGCATTCCACATACCCTAGCAGAGGTGATACATGCATGACCCTTCCCACGTCATCGACCATGGAGATTTGGACGTCGATGATGGAGAGACTTTTACAGAGGTTCCATTAGAGAGTGGAGATCCACAAGAATGGGTCCTTCATGGACAGTAGACACATCTGGTATGCATTCATTGGAAGCACAAGAACCTCCAAGAGAGAACAAGGGAGCAGAAGGCTCAGATACATGCTCAGTACCCCCACATGTTTTCCTAGTTTTGTGATGTGTCTTACATGGACGTAAATCCATGAAGTGGGGAGAATGTAAAGTCCTAAAATTTCCATCTATTTTTTAAATATATGTGACTTTTATGATTCTTCAAAAGAAGTTTGTGCATGATTTTGAGGCATAGAGTGCCCAAAATGAATTTCTAATTTTTTTTTAGGTACATTTAGTAAACATATGATCTGGTTTTTTAACATTTGAATCGATGCTTGAAATTGAAATCGGAGGTCACTGCTGAACTTATAGTGACAATATTCTCTTAAGGGGACCTTCACTTGGACTGGAGTAGGTCAAGGGTGAATGATAAAATTTGGTTTTTTAGTGGAAATATAAATAAAATTAAATAAACATGTATTTTATTTTTCCTTTTGTTGAATCCTACCATGTGTATTGTTGAAAGGTGGGGACCACCTGAACTAAAACTTCCCATATGTTTGTTCTGGAGGTGGGGACCACTGCACCTAAAACCCCTATTTTTAATTACTAATGGTGGGGACCACTCAAACCCTCATAATGGGAGAAACCTCTCAACTCCCCATCAATTATTTTCATCCATTAATTTGAGCCAATTAAATTGATAAAATTAAACATACCAAGAACCCCATTTAATTGTAGGATCAAACCAATAATTAATGAAATTTTTCAGCATTTTTAATTGTGACAACATTATTAATCTACTTAATTTAAATTAATATGAGGGTTATTTCCTCAATTTTGTGGAATTGGGGAAAATTTTGGAAAGGGAGAAGCATTGGAGAATCGTAAAGAATCTTATCCTCCATCGAAGAACGCTCTCACTAATGAGGAATTACTTCATCTACGACGAACAAAAAAATGATTTCAGGGTCTGATGTGTGTGGTGGGCACGACGAATGTCAAAATATTGAATTTTGTTCTCGTGCCAAAATCAACCAACCTTTGATGTCGGGTGGTTGTTTGAATTTCTTCCCCTCACTCGTTCATGATAATTCATCATAAAACTAGGATAAGAATATAGCCACTTTCTACCACTCTAATGAGGAGAGTGTGGGACTAAAAATCATGGTTGGGACTCTCCACCAATCATGTGTTTATTTTTTTTCTTCTTCGCGATAGAGGATGATAAAAACGAACCATGATGGGGAATGAGAATGGTGGTTGGCACCACCGTCGACCGTGTCGAAGGTTACGGTGCTACCAGGCCCCCCCCACGGCCACCACCGCCCGCAGCCTCTGCCACACCGTGGACATCGCGCCACCCCTAGCCATTGTCTCCCTGCAGTCACTACGCCGCACGTGGCCTCCGCTGCCCCATGGCCCGCATCCTGCCTACGTCCACCTTGCCACTCGCAGCCCCTACCGCCCTGCGGCCTCACACCGCTCACGACCTCTGCCTCCCCGCAACCTCTGTTGACCTGCGACCTCCACCGCATCGCGTTCTCACACTGCCCTGCAACCGCACAGGCCCCGTGGCCTAATCGTCATGCAGCCTTCACAGCCCCACATGGCCTCGTGATGACCTCACGGCCTCTGCGGCCCATGAAGCCTTCACGGCCCCCATTTCCTCGCTGCCTCGTGGTCTCACGCCGCCTCCACAGCCACTGCTGCCTCTGCGGCCCTCGTGGCCTCTGCGCCACGCAGCGCATGCTAGGAAGCCCAACACGGCCAGGAAAAACCCATCGGGCCGGACCTGACCCAAGAGGTCGGGTTAGACCAGACCACGTCTAACATTGAACTATTCACTCTATCAGTAGTAACTTTGGCATCAAGCATCTGTTTAATGAACCATCAGCAGCGCTAGAAACCATGGATCTAGATAGTCCCTCTGAGTATACCCCACTAGATATTTGGATAATGATGAAGTATGGTCAATTTGGAATGATCACGCATCCAACTGGGCCCTCGGGACTAAATGTCTAATAACTCACAGACTGGGAGTATGATTGACACAACATCTGTTGCATTGAAAGACCTATTGCATGGAGGCCCTTTTTTATATTTCATCATGGGAAATTGTGGTTGTTGGAGTATCGACCTGTGGTTTGAGGAGTAGAATCTCAAGGAGACGAGCAAGATTAGTGCGTGAACACAGATGCTGGCTATGATGTGAAGAATGAAGATAGATCATGTGTGGGTCAGCAACGAGCAAACCTGTGTGGGATAGCAATGAGCGATCATGTGTGGGTCAGCACCTATAGATCTTGCGTGGGTCAGCACCGAGTGATCCTATTTGGGTCAGCACCAAGCAGTTTTGTTTGGGTGTGCACCAAGCGCACCTGTGTGGGTCAACACCTAGCGATCATGGGTGGGTCATCACCAAGCGATCATGTGTGGGTCAGCACCGAGTGGCCTCGTGTGGGACAGCACCGAGTGATCCTGTGTGGGTATGCACATAGTGATCCTATGTGGATAACCACTAAGCAGTCTGGTTTGGGTCAGCAGTTGATCCTCTTAACAGGCTAAGATGATCTAGTCTTCGACTAATCATTTATACTTCTATACTTATGTTCTACCTTGTGTGAGATGAGTTCGTACCAATGTGGTAATTCCCTTAGTGGTAATACAATGGTGGTGTTCTTCTGTTTAACGTACCAGTGTGGTACTTACCTACGTGATATTCCGTCCTTTATGGAACAATTGAGCATTGGGCATTTGAGTTGGACTCTTTGTTTTCCTCATGATTGAGATGGGTTTACATGACAACATTGGTATATGTATGGGCATATACCTATGTAGGGTTTTTAGTTGATTCCATGATGTGTGGTTTACCCATGGTGGATTTTTTAATACCTTGAGGGTCTCAGGGTCCCTAACAAGTATTGTTATACTCACCCCTGCACGGGCTATGCCCATACCCAATTGTGTTTGGTGCAGACGACATCCCTTGATGACAGAGGACAATCGTACCAGGACAGGAAGTGTCTTGGAGGTGGATGTTTGACCAGGAAAACCCCAGAGACAACCATTATTGAGCTATAACTACCCTTCAGGTTGGATTCATTGTGGACTGCCTAGAAGATGCTTTTCACCTATCCGTCTTCTTGTACTTTAAAATTTTCCTTGTAACTTTTAGTAAGGCTTGTATTCTGGCTACTTTTTCTTACTGTACTCATTCTGTTTACAATTCAGTTTACTTGTGTTCGTATCTTGATGTGTGCTTAGTTGTGCTTGTTACATATTTTAAAGGCAACACCAACCTAGTTTTAGGGAATATGCCTTTGGTTCTAGTCGTCAGTCTCTGGCCAGTGGAAGGCGGGCTTGGTTTAGTCATGGCATGAGCCCTAGGAGATTTTTCATGACATATACCTACGTAGGGTTGTCAGTAGATTCCATGTTTTGTGGTTTATACTTTGTGGATTTTGTGAGACTTTGATGGTCTTAGCATCCCTTCTGAGTATCTTTATACTCACCCCTGCACGGGCTATGCTCGCACCCTGTTCCGTTTGGTGCAGATGACGGACACCACTGACTGATGACGAGGGTACCATGACTAGAGGTTGCTCGGAGGTGGATGTTAGAGGAGGTGAACCGCAGAGACGCCCGTTCATGACCTGTACCTACCCCTCATGTGTAATTTGTGGTGGATGATCCAGTATCATATTTTCACCTATCAACCATCTTGTACATTCATGTTTTCCTATTCATTCATGTTGGATTGTATTCTGGCACCTCTTTCTTATTGTACTCACTCTGTTTACTATTCAGTTTACTTGGGTTTGTATCGTGTTTTGTGCTTGGTTGTTTGTGTTATATATTTTAAATGAGACGACTTCCCAGTTTTTTGGAATCTGACTTCGGTGATATTGGCCAGCCCCTGGAGTATAGAATTCATGCATGGGGTAGTCATGGTAGGGGCCTCGGGGGACTGGAAGGGACAACTATTCAAAAAAATTTCATGACATTCAGAAAATTCCAAAAAAATCACCCCTACCATTTTTCAGCGTGTAGAATTCAAAAATAATCTCTATTTTTCCAAAATAATTTCCAAATATTATTAATTTAATTTACAAATATAAATATAGTTAATTAAAAAATCATAATTTTAACGGTATAATTAGTTTTCCTTCACATTGAAAAATTAATTAATATATCCTTTTCTTGTTACATTAAGAAAATAAAATAACACAATTATTTACTATTAATTAGAGTCATATTTCTAGTCAGATTACAATTCATAAGAGTCTGTTACTATTCTCCAAAAAGACTATTTTTTATATCAAACCAGAAATGACTTACTGATCACAAATCTAGATAATGGCTTTTTTAAATTCAAAACATAGTAGAGGCAATGTTTTGTTAAATGAATTCAACATTTATTTTCAAAACAATGGGTTGTTACATTCTTCCATCCTTACAAAAATTTAATCTGTGAAATTTTCAAATTGTTTCATACAATGATTTCGGTATGTATTTAATAAAATATATTCAGGCTCCAACGTTGCTTCCTCCATAATATGGTTCCTCTAGGGAACCTTTAGTAGGTGAGTCATCCAATTTCTCAACACTTGTTCTATGGTGTCAAAGATGTTTATAGGCTCTTCATTATAAGATAGATCGGGATCATGTCCTATTTTTTCATAGGTGATTATATTCATTGTGTCTGGCATGTATTTCCTTAACCTTGAAATGTGGAGAACATTGTGATATTTGGACACACATGGAGGATTTCCAAACTATAAGATACAACTCTAATTCAATTCAATATTTCAAAAGGTCTGATGTACCTCAGACTAATGTTTCCCTTCTTAGCGAACCATATAATATCCCTCAAGGCAGAAACCTTTAAGAAAACACGATCTCCTTATTGAAATTATAAATACTTTATTCGGTTATAAAAATAGATCATTTGCCTAAATTAAAATATTTTGATAAGGGTTTGGAGAATCTTTATCTATTTTTATGTTTCCTCAACATGTTTTGGTCATACATGCTTTCTCTCACCAACATCATCCTAGAAGGTTAGTTTACGGAACCACCTTCCATATAACACTTTATATGGTTCCATCAGAATACATAAATGGAATCTATTATTATAGAAATATTCTACGAGTCATAAATATTGATCCCACATACCGTGATAGTCATGTTACGAATACCTCAACATCTCTCCCAATGTTTGAATAGTCTTTTCTGGTGGTCCATCAGTTCATGGGTTGTAGGTAGTGCTCAAATGAATATCAGTATCTAGGGCCTTCTGAAGTCTTTTCCAGAATTGTGATGTGAAATGGGGATCACGATCCAAAAATAGTGATATGGGACACCCAGGTGTCTTACAACAAAATTAATATATAGTATAGATAAATGGTCATGTTGTAAATATTCACTTATAGGAAGAAAATGTGTTGATTTTTTAAGATGTTCTAAAATGACCAATATCACATCATTCTTTCATGGAGTATTTGGTATCCCCATGAAAATGTATGTTGTAATATAAAAAAATTTACACATAGGAAATGGAATGGTTTTCATGGATCGTCCAGGATGTTGTCTTTCTGCCATCATAGGTTGACAAACCACAGTCTCTACACATAATTAGCAGTCTCACTCTTTATGTTTTCTCACAAAAATTGACTCTTCAGATCTCTATAAATAATTGTTCTACCATGGTGTATATAGAAAATAAAGCTATTAGAATCATCCAATAGTTCCATATTTTACTCATGAATATCAGGAACAGAAGCCTATTTCCGAATTTCAAAATTAAAACTTCATATATGATGTTAGTCAACATCACATCATCTATAACTATAATTTTATTTGGAAACTCCCCACCATGAGCCTTAGATCATTTTACGCATTCCAGTAATGAAGGATTGGGAACCACTTGAATAAGTTGTAATCTTTTACCTTCCATAATAATTTCCATATCCATCATTACTAGATCCTTGAACATAGGATCCCTTTAATCTCTCTTCTTTTTCATGATTTTTGGGTCCTATCTCTTCAAGGCATCTGCTACAATATTTTCCTTCTCCAGGTGGTATTGTACTCTGAAATCATAATAATTGTGTAGATAAATCCATCTCCTTGGTCTCATATTGAGTACTATCTTTGGGAATATATATTTCAATCTCTTATGATCTGTATATATCTCACAATTTTTTCCATAGAGGTAATGTCTCCAAATATTTAGAGAATAGATTAACGCTGGTAACTAAATATCATGAGTAGTATTGTTTTGATCATGATTTTTTATCTTCCATGATGCATAGGAAATCACTCGATCAATCTACACACAGACATTGCCAAGTACTTTCATTTATGCATCGATATAGATAACAAACCCATCATTCCATGATGATAGGGTTAGGATCAGTTCATTCACTAAACTCCTCTTCAATTAATCAAAAAATTCTTCACATTACTTTTTCTATATGAAAATAACCCCTTTTCATGTTATCTTGGTTATTGGGTTGGATAAATATGTGATGTTATGAATGAAATTCTAATAATAACCTAGTAAACCAAAATAACTATGTACCTTGGTTAAATTGGTTGCAGTTGGACATTCTAGTACAACCTTTGTCTTCACAGGATCTATACATATATTATCTTTGGAGTTAACGTCTCTATGAATGGAAACATATTGAAGAAAAAATTCCCACTTTCTAAACATCACATATAATTATTATCTTCAAAGAGTCTTCAGAATAGAGATCAAGTTATTTTCATAATATTCTTAGATTTTAGAGTATACTAAGATATCAGTACTAAAAAACCACTACAAAGTCATAAAAATATTCCATGAAATCATTTTTCTTCAGATCCATGAAATCAGATGGTTCATTAGTTAGTCCAAAAAGCATTACACTAAACTCGTAATGCACATACATAGATTATAATGTAGTTTTTGGAATGTATTACTTCCTCACAATCAACTGATGACATCCAGGGCAATGATCAATCTTCAAAAAATACAGTGCTCTAGGAATTGGACCAAATAAATCATCAATGTGAGGTAGGAGATTCTTATTCTTTATAGTAATATAATTTATCTCCTTGTATTAAATGAAAAACCTCATTATAAGGACCAGTATTAAACATTACTTATTCTTGAGTTATAACATGAATGCACATTTAGGATCTTTTCAGGTTTAGAATTTTAGGAAATTATATCATAAATCATGCATTACATTCCACATTTAAGCAAGGTGGTTACATAGAAGAGATTTGTAATTTTTCCCATCAAAGGATACATATTTAAAATATAACATGGATTCTTTCTTGACACTTCCTTGACACTATCATCACATCATATACCATTCCCTTGACCTGTGAAAAACATTTCAAAAACATGGGATGAGCATAATAAGCTCAGTAAGGGATATAAAAATACGGAATGAAAACCTTAGTCCATGTATACATAAGAATAAATGAAATCATACTTCACTCATTGAAACATATCCACATTAACATACCACATGAAATAAAATAGATTTATGAATAACTCATAGAAAACATAAAAAATAAAGGTAACTTGAGGCATTCATAACATTCTTACGTAGGGAGTAACCCTCATGTTTACGTTTCCAATACCCATCACAATATATTCCCTAAATCTGTTCGGAGAAACCTTAGCATTTAACTTCATATTGTTACCCAATGCATTGGGGATCTATATTGGGCTAACTCACCCATAGTATATCACGAAACCACCCATCTTCGCAAACAATTCTCAAGAACCATAACATAACTGCATCACATAAAACGTGCATAAAGGAAACATAACATTTCAACATTTAAATCACAACATATCAAAAACAAATTGATATAATCAAAACCATATCAAAATCATTTTCAATACCAATATAAAATAAAATTAAAACAATTTTATTTATTTTTCATTTAAAAAAAAGTTATGGCTTATATAGGAAGCTGAAACTCAAATAATGGTCATTGCGGCGGAGAAGTCATTGTCACCACATACGTAAGACAAAAACATTCCCTTTTGTCGTTTAGTAAAACACTTAATATAAAAATATTCCTTCTGATTAAGAGTAAAATTCAAAGGGTTTTATACACCATATAAAAGAAATTTTTCCATAAAACAAAATATGCCTCAATGAAAGGAGATTGAGACGAAGTCCCATACCTCGTGTATGACTTGACTCGATCATTATTTAATATACGGAATAATAAACTAGAGTTAATTTATACTTGATTAAGAACCATTTTGAAGTTAATTATTCCTTTTATATCACTTAATACCATGTTATGAATATTATGTAATTATTTAAGTTAATAACGGTCATTTTTTCGATCTTTGGTACTTGATCCAAAAATAAACTTCTTATAATTACAAGTTTTCATGTGGTAAAATATCCATTAGTTCCAGAATTGTATTCATGATTTAGATATCATATATATCATATATATCTAGTATATATATGCATTTATAATATTACATAACATTTAGTGGTATGAAATGAAATGCACCGTTCATGGAGATTGTAAGTCAAACGTATGCATGAATGCTACTTTCATTTATATTTCATATTTAATGGAATGAAATCATAATTATATAAAGGTATATTATAATTCCAGTATAATAACATATATGAAATCACAAACTCTATCCTTTATACTTCCAACATATGGCACTAACGAATCAAATCACTTTGAGGGGGCGGTAGTCCGCACTTCCTAAAATAAAGATATCATGTTACCCATAATGGAAGCTATAAATGTATGCCATAAAAGAGAAATATAGAAGTATATGGAAAACATAAACATAATATATATATATATATCATATATAAATATAGTGACATATTAATGGACACCATGAAAGGTGTGAAAAGAAGATTGAACAATCATTGTTTCGTGAGGCATATATTCACCAACCCGATAAACCATATGTTCTTTAACAATTGGATGGAGGTGTGTGTAAGTCTAAATAAAATCATTCTCATATAAACATCTTAGTATATTGAAGATACTGGTTCTATTAAAAAATAATGGAATAACAAGAGTTTAGGGGGTTGGAGTAGAAAAATAAAACAAAAGAACATTAGAAAAGACTTTACATTTAAATCGGGTAACTCCTCTTGGTTTGAACCAAAGGGTTTCTTGAAAAACTTTCTGCCTAAGGTAAGGCTTCTAGGAAGAAGAGTGGTTTGTGGAGAGATAAAATGAGTAGATAGTTGCTGATCCAATGGCTTGATATGTGTGGGTAAGGTGGTAGAGGTGGGGGACTTTTATTAGAGGGAGGAGGGGCACTCTTGGAAATTCAGAAATGTTGCTTTATTATATAATGAGTTTCGGATTTTAAAGGTCCCAATATTATATATATCGAGGATAAGGTGATAACTCTTCTAAATCCACCCATACCATAGGTCTTTGACAAGTTTATGTATTAGATTTTACACTATCTTTTCATTTAATTTAAATCGTTCATTAATGAGGTAATCGCTGCATCATCATGGTGTCATAAAATATTTAATTTATTCAATGTCTAAAAATTATAAAAAATTACCATGATGTAGGAAATCGTTTTATCTTTCCAATGACTATTTATATTCTAAGAGATTATTTACACAGACAAAACTAAAATAATTTTACTTGGATTATACATACTTTGGTATAATTTCCTTTAAATATATATATATATATAATAAAATGTCACTACCACCCAAAAGTGATACAATGGGGTCCCAAAGTTTGGAAAAAGGAATCCCATGGTTGGTAATTACACAACAAGAAGAATTTGTACACAGTTTGGGTTCATTTTATATTATTATTTTATTATTTTATTACCATTAACAACCTGATTACTAATTAATCCCGATATTTTAAGATATTTACCATAGTTACTATTCATAATGTCCAAAAACAAAATAATATTAATAAAATAATTTGGAATTTATGATTTCAAATATGGAGTCCATTTTACCAAATTACAAACATAGAAAATTTATTAATTAATTTAAAAATAATTTCCATTGTCAAAACAAATAGCTTGTATTTTAGAAACAATATCTACTAAAAGTTTGACAATTGTTTATGTCCAATTTCAATGTGAAATTAATTCCACTGACCACCATTGTATTAAATGGTAAAAATATATTCTATTTAAACATTAAAACCAATTAAATAGATAATATATCCCTATAATTAAATTATATGAAAATGTAGTTTTGAAGTAAAATGTAGTATATTTCAATATTCATTAAAAATGATCATTGTCAGAAAAATACAAAAAAATTATCCAAAGTAAATTTTAATGTCCCACTACTAAAAAATAAGTTTATTTTGAAAAATAATGCTTATAAAATTTTCAAAAGATATATTTAAAAATGGTTCTCCATCAAAAGGTGTCAAAACAATCTTTTATAAATATTAAATAATTCAATGCTTAAGATTGGATTTATTCTCATTTTAAGCCAATAAAACACTATCTAATTCATAAATAGACATAGACATGAAAATCCATATTTCATTACTTAATTGGTATGTTACATCCTTACCCACTATAGAAAATTTCACCCTCACAATTTATTTACTTATTGAATAAGTGGGGGTATTTATCCATCATTGCATTTTCAGATTCCCATGTTGCCTCTTCAATCATGTGGTTTTTTCACTAAACCTTTACATGATGAATCACTTTAGTCTGTAATACATGCTCCTCGTGGTCAAGAATTTGGATCAGTTGTTCCTCATAAGATAGGTTCTCTTCCAGTTGATGTACCTCTGGACTCAAAACATGAGATTGATTAGGCATGTACTTCCTAAACATTGAAACATTAAAAACATTGTGTACCTGAGATAAACAGGGAGGTAAAGCCACTCGATATGAAACTCATCCAACTCTCTACAGAATTTCATGTGGTCTAATGAACCTTGGACTCAGCTTTTCTTTCTTACCAAATCGCATCACACTTTTCCATGGTGAAACATCGAGGAAGACATGATCACCTACATCAAAAGAGAGATCCTTCCTCCGATTGTCCGCATAACATTAAAAAAAATTATATGATGTAAGAAATATTTTTATCTTTAAATTGACTATTTATTGTCTAAGAGATTATTTACACAGAGAAAACTAAATTTTTTTTACATGGGTGATATATAATTTGGTTATACTTTCCATTTTAATAAATATAATAAAATGTCACTATCACCCAAAATTGATTACATGGGGTCCCAATGTTTGGAACAAGGAATCCCATGGTTGGCCATGACACAACCAGAAGTAGTAGGACACATTTTGTGGTCATTTTATATTATCATGTTATTATTTAATTACCCTTAACTACCTGATTACTAATTAATCGCGATAATTATATATAATTACCGTCGTTATTTTTCATAATGTCCAAAAACAAGAGTCTTAATCACATTATTTAGACCTTATGATTCCAAATATTGAATCCATTTTACCAAATTCCAAAAAAATAAATTGTAGTAATTAATTTAAAAATAATTCTCGTTGACAAAACACATAGTTGTTTTTTTAGAAACAATATCTATCAAAAGATTGACAATTGTTCATGTCCAATTTCAAAGAGAAATTAATTCCAATGTCCACCATTGGATTAAATTGTAAAATTATATTCTATTTATACTTTAAAACCAATTAAAAAGATAATCAATCCATATAATTAAATTATATGAAAAAGAATCTTTGAGGTAAAATGCAGTATTTTTCATTATTCATTAACAGAATGAATATTGTCAAAAAAATACCAAATATTTTTCCAAAGTAAATTTAAATTTCCCAATACTAAAAAAATATGTTTATTTTGACAAATAGATCTTATAAAATTGTCCAAATATATATCAATAAATGGTTCCCATCAAAGGGTGATAAAACAATCTTTTAAAAATATTAGAGATTTCACTGCTTAAGATTGGATTTATTCTAAATTTAAGCCTCTAAAACACTATCTAATTCATAAATAGTCGTAGATATGAAACAACATAATTATTTACTTACATGAGATTCTACACTCATATACCCATATTTCTTATTAATGAAAACAACAGGGGTTCCCCATCGAGAAAATCTGGGGAGAGTAAATCCTTTATCAATAAAATCATCTAGTTGGTCCATGAGTTCCACTAACTCCACATTTTCCATTATATAAGGGGTATTCTATTTGTGCCTTGAATCATAAATTATGTCAATAAAAACCATGATTTCTTGCTCTGGATGATGTCCATCTAAATCCTCTGGAAAGACATCAATATATTCATTCACAATATGTACAACTTCTATTTAAACATTCTTTTCCTCACCCATAGTTATTGAATTTCATTCATCCTCAATGATTGAATTCAATATAGATAATTGTGGTGGATTTTGATGAGAATCATATTCCGAGGTTTCAACTCTAAAGATAATGGTTTCTACACTGTTCTCAATAATTGTTACATCCTTCTTCATGGAATAGATATCTGCATCATAATTTTTTTTTCAATACATACATTGAATTATATCAATGTATACCATTTGTATAATGATAAAATTAGCAACTAAATAAATTTTATGTGTCATGAGGAGGACTTATTGACAGGACTTTTTTGTAGCGATACATCTATTAGGAGTTTTGAATAATTAACACTTTATTAAATAAAAGTGGACATATCTAATTTTCTTGAAAAAAAAAGAAGATAAAAATGAATGATGTGATATAGATTCAAATAAATCATTGACAGTGATGGATTAAATAATTATATTACTATACCCCACATCATTAGGAACTTCTATATTAGTATTTTTGATCGTATAAGCTTGTCTCTACCCCATTGGGCTTTTCTGTTGCATGATTCCTAGACGATTTATACAATCATTAGCATAGTTTCCCAACTACCGAATATTACATCATTGAACATTAATAACATCATTCATAGCCTTTCAATCACTATCAATATGGAATTTCTGTCCACATTTCTTCCAAACTCATTTTCACATTAAGAATACTTCAGGTTTTCTCCTTCTACAAGTGTCACATGGTGTAAATTTAAATCTTACCTTCTTATGTGTTTCCTTATTGCATTTTCCAGTGTTTTTAGCAACCACCTTCTTCTCTTTTATTACCTTAAAGTAAAAACACTTGGAAAATTCATTTTCTATTTTGATAACCCATAGGAATATATCTTCATATTATTAGAAACTATGTGAGACCAGATCCCTCTGATGGAATTTCTATAGTCCATCAAATAATCTTTCAATATTTCTCCTCAGATTTCATTGGTACTCCACGGCATGCCTAGATAAAAACGTTAAGTTAGATTCATAAATTTCAACATTATCAACTTCTTTTTGCCTCAAATCCATGAATTTCCTTTCCATATCTACTTGTTGTTCACAAGGAAAGTATTTATCTAAGAATATTTCATTAAAGTTCATCCATTTAAACTCTTTTATCTCTTCCTCCTCCGTTTTTTTTGGATTAAAGACCACCACTGATCCTTATCTCCTGATATATGATAAACTGCCATGATGAACTTCTATCTTTCGTTGTATCCCGAATCAATGAATATCTTCTCTAGACAACATGTCCACTATTCAACATCAAATTGCATTATAGACTTATTCAATGATGGATGTTATTGTCGCATAAAGAGATCTTAAAATGTTCCTCCTTGTGGTGGATCAAGATGCTCTATATGAGTAAGGTTATTATTTATAACATATGTATGTTGTCTTAGTGATGTTATATATTGCTCAGAAGAAGATACAACATCATTATCTTCCATCAAAGGTGAATCGATATAGGGGACACATGCGTTTCTGCGGTTTTTGTTCCTTCTACTAGGCGCTATTTCAAAATAATGTCTTACACTAGATTAGGGCATGAATCATAATGACTAATCTTATGTTAACAAAATACATCGTATAAACTGAGATCTTATGCATGGATAATCCCATAATCACAAAATGGTTTTTTGGGGAATAATTTACATTTAAATCCTTCATAATGGCTTGTAAATAAATTTAATTATCCCAAGAATATCTCCAAGTAGTGTGAATACCATGAGTGTAGCCATGCCCATTGTCGTATGCAAGGATACCCCGGGCTAATATAGAAACTCATTTTTAGATCTTTCACACCAAGGAACATCTATTCCAGAGCCACCTCTATATACTTGTATCCAGATAGGGATGAAGTTTCTAGAATTATCCACATAATATATTCCTTACAAAAATACCATGATGTTCTTGAATTCTTATCCTCAAAGAATATATTATGGATTTCTTCCATAATCTAGGTTTTAAAAAATCTGGTTTTTCACATTATCTACTAAACATCCTCTGATACCAACTATAAGGACCCAACCCCAATTTCCTAGAGTCGATGCCTTATTTTATTACATTAGAATATAAACAAGGAGTATGCATCCCGATGGGCCAAGTATTTTAGTATCATTTGGAAAAAAGATACATAAATATTAGTTTAACATTTCATCATGAATGGAAATAAAACAATAAATTGTTCCATTAGAAACATCCAACTTTCCTAGTTTATTCCTACAAGTAATTCATAATTCACTTATTCATATCCTAGGAAAATGAATAATACCAAAGGGGTGAGTTCAAATACACAGTAATGGTAAGAAATAGAATGCAATTCAACATAATCATAATAAATTATGAATAATTGAAAACATATGCCATTAATAATAATAAACATGAACACATTATGACTAGAATATGAGATGAGTATATAATGCCATAAATAAATAATAATCATGGGTATTCTACATGTTGAATTATCACATGAACTGTCAATTACTAGATTCATAATGAGGAAGTGGATATACCAAAAATTCTGAAACATTTTTTCAAGGCCTCATCCATGACATCTAAATAAGGTTTTGGAATTGAAAAATCCATATATCACATTGGGAAAGGCCTTGACCAATTCTCCATTTATTGGTCTCATGAGACCTACTGATTCCTCAAGGGGATATAGAGGGTCCCATCCATATCATAATAAGTCCAATTCATTCCTCATATCATAGGGGATAAACATTAACAACATATTCATTAATATTTAAACTATCATATGAAATGTAACTATCTTTCCACAATAATAATGCATAAAATTCTAACCATTCCATGTAATATGGTGAATGGTATTAAGATATATCATCAACTATAATGTTACTTATAAACCATTCAATAAAATAATTTATATGACATCATAAATGATTAATATAAATAATACCTAATAATAAATATGAATGATTAATCAGATGAATATATCTTATAGAATAATTATTAATTTTTTTGATAAATACTCTTTTATTTTGAAAATAATTATTCTTTAAAAAAACATTATATAAATACATAAGGAATGTAAGATATTATTTTCATAATAAAATTATTTATTTAATATAGATTATGGTTTGAGAAAAATAGATTATATTGTGCCCTTGAAAATAGGTAAGAATTTGAGAAACTCCCTTGAAACGAGCGTGTATTTCGGAAATAATTTTGAAAGTTCCTCTTAAAATGAATAACACTACATCAATAAAGGAATGATACTGGTTGGAAAAAATATATAAAACACTTAAACCAATTTAATGAGGATTACTTGATAATATAAAATAATTTAATTGATGTAATTAGACATTAAGTGTAACCAGAATGAAATTGGAGGTTCGGGGGAGAAAACCCTTACTATAAGTCTGAATGTGTTCCCCTCTTGTACATAACATCCTAGATTATGAAATTAGATGTATTAATAACTTATTTCATAACCAAATATATATGTATTTATTTTATTATAATTCTTTTTCTTTCATTTATTTTATTATTGATAAGATGTTATATTGAATATTGTTGCTCTGGAGTGTACGTTTTCTTTATTTTCATAATTAGTTCACATGTTTTGAAGTAATATAGTTCATGTATATTGGTGGTAAATATCCATAATTTAATTTAAATATTATTTATGAACATCATGAATTTTTAATGGTAATTTCTATAATATGGTTACATGGAATCAGGATAAATCATTATATTAAATATTACTGACATTAACTGACATTATTTTCACATTATTTTGATTATTAGGAACTAGTTTGGTCATACGAAATAATAATACATACATATATACTGGTTACAGAATATTAATTATATTATAATACATATATGATAGTACAGTTAAACCGAAAATATGGTTTCATGACCATAAATGAAAGATTATTTTATGAATGAAACATCGACATCCTAGATGGTTATAAATTGGAATCTCATGGACGATGATTTCATTTATAAAATAAAAGGGAAAGACTAAGAATATGGATGGCGGTTCTACCATTCACATTATATAATTATAGTATATTGATGATACTAGATCTATTATGGTCATTTTGACAGAGGATGTGATGAGAGGTTAATAAAAGAGGATAAATTTAAATTAAAGTAAATGAAAAAGAAGGGAGCTTCACCTCTTGAAATAACCTCTTTGAGAACCACCTTATGAGAAGTGGTTTTGGCCTTTTGGAATGAACAATACATTCTAGAACTTGGATATTGATTTGTTAACTTTTAATTGGGTTATGAATTGGAGAGATTCAAGGCATAGGAAAGTGAAGAGAAGAGGGAGTGGGGGGGTATAGTGGAGGAGAGGGGAAATTTTGAATATTTTATTCATTGTTTTATTATGTCCATAAAGGCAACCAATAATGTTGTTTTAAATGACCGAAAATTGTAATATGTTCATGTGAGTACTAACCATGTGGACTTACATCACTTATGATTACATAAATAGTATATTTAACATATAATTTGAATATAGTATATTTTACAATATTTCACCATTCATCAAATGTTTAAAAACATTTAGAAAACTACCAAAAATTAAACCCTACCATTGTTCAATTTTTAGAATTCAAAAATCAATACCATTTTTCATTAATAATTTTTAAAATGTTATTAATTTAAATTTTAAATAAAATCATAGTTAATTTAAAAAATTTAACATTTATAAACGTATAATTAGTATTTGGTTCACATTGAAAAATTAATTAAGATCTCATTATTTTGTGGGGAGATGGATGACGGGAGAGGGACCATGTCTAGGGTCATAACGGGTGGGTGGATGACACGCTAGTGAGAAAAGGTAGTTTGTAGGCCATAGGGGGGACTTATTTTTAAGTAAACCGGATGACTTTTATTAAAAAAGGAGGGATTACACCAGACGAAAGGATGGAGTTTTTTTTACATCATGAATATAAAGTGGGGTCAAATCAGCATGGAGATCATCACTCCAAGTAATAGCATGGGCTATACTCATGTTTCCCAGAGCATCAACAATCCTGTTGGCTTCTCTATAAGTGTGTGTTGCAATAAAGCTGATGGAGGAGAGAGAATGAAGGCAGTCAACCCAGCGGTAAGTGAGCGTCAAAGCTAGGTGAATTGTACCCTTCCAAATATCCTGAATAATGGTAGATGACTCACTCTAAATCCATATGTTCCTCCAATTACGGGCTCTATAAAATGACATATCATGGATAACACTCCACATCTCGGCTTCTAAGGAGGAGGTAAATCCACATGAGCCGTAGAAGCATCCAAAGATCTTGTCCAGATCATTTCTAAAGATGCCACCACAACCCGCTAGTCCTAGATTTCCTTTGGAGGCCCCGTCCACAATTATTTGTTTCCACACCATAGGCGGATGTTGCCAAAAAACATCCATCATAAATTTGGGATGAGTAAATTTCCCGTCAACTCCAATGCGCCTCAAGATCCCAAGATCCCTAACAGAGTTAGAGCAGTGATCGTTCTGAATCAAGGTTGCCTCTCAAATAGCAATGAGAATTTTCATTTGACCTGCATTGAGATTAAATAAGTTTTTGCGAAATATGTAGCCATTCATGCCATACCAGATCACATGAATAATCTCTGCAATAGCCTCCATAAAAATATTCCTGATTTTCTTAGAATCCAAGGTTTCCATACATCTATGAATCTGCGAAGATAGAGATGTACCAAACAACCATCTGCAGTCAAATATATCAAATACATGGTTCCATAGAGCAGAATCTGTATCGCAAGATAGAAAGAGATTATTGATATCCTCCCTATGCTGATTACACATACACCATTTAGAGCAGAGGTTGACCCCGAAAGCCAGTAGACAAGAGTCAATGAAAATCCTACCATGTGCAATATGCCACACCAAGGTGAATCACGAGGGTTTTATCCACGCTTTGTAAATGTTTTTGAACCAGTCAAGAAAGTTGTTATCATTGTTGAAAAGGATGTTGTAATAACTCTTAGAGTCTAGAATACCATTATGTGCAGGCTCCCATATAATAAAATCATCATTTTGCAAGAAGGAGTAGGAGTTAACAATGTTCTTGATTTCATCTGGAAGAATGTCATTTTGAGAGTGCATAATGTTCTTTATGGTATAATTGATGTTCAAGGGGGAGTGTGCAGGAGACAATAAAGAAATAAGGGGGGAGCCCGTCCAATTGTCCAGCCAAAATTTTAAGTTGGAATCTTTATTGACCATCCATCTAGAATTAGTCATAATAACGTTGAACCAACGTTTTATGGAAGGCCAAATAGAAGACGTGCAAAAATTAAAATTTTTGTTCCTCAGTTTTTCAAGAAAGCAAGCTCTAAGAAAGGAAGTTCCAGGAGAGTTATTACAAATAAGGTTCCATGTCAGCTTGGCCTGAAGGGCATCATTAAATAAAATCAGATTTTTATGCCAATTCCACCCTTATCTATGGGTTTACATCAGGTGGGCCAGGGTATGGTGACAATTTTCCATTCAAGAGTACTCCATGTCCAAATAATGTTTTTGATGGTAGTATTAATGTGTTTTAAGAGACTCGTCGGCCATTTGTAAATCATTATAGAGTAGACATGTTTAGAGACAATAGTGGATTTAACCAAGAAAATTCTACCAGCCATAGAAATAGTTTTCCCTTTCCAGGAGGAAAGGTTCCGATGAGTATGATCAATGATAGATGAGAAATAGGTAGCCTTAGGTATGCCCCAAAAGATAGGGACACCCAGGTAAGTAAAGGTAAACGTGCCTTCCCTAATTCCATGATCGTTTGTGATCCTGCTTTTCCTACTAAAGGGGAACTCTTTTCCAAAGTAAATGTAAGATTTTATCCAATTGATATGTTGCACAGAGACAGACTCATAGTGTGAGAGGATGAATTATAAATTGTTTAAATTCCAGTTGTCCCCTTTCAAAAAAAGGATTATGTCATCCACATACAAGAGGTGAGAGTGGGCATTCAGGTTCATGGAGGATGGTATCATATTAAGGTCACCATTTTCAATGGATTGTGAGATAAGTCTTCTTAAATACTTTTCAGCATTGGAGAAAGGATGGTATAGAGTGGTTCCCCCTGTCGAACCCCCTTAGAACATTTAAAGTACCCCTTTGGGGATCCATTTAAGAGTATAGAGATGTGTGCCGAATTTAACAAGGTTCTGATATTGTTTAAGAATGTATCATTGAAGCCAAAGTTGGCAAGTATTTTAATTATAAAATTCCAATCAATAGTGTCGAATGCTTTGGCAATATCATGTTTTATGGAAACATTTCCTCCTCTCGTTTTCCGGTTGAGGATATTCGTTGATTCAAGGGAAAGACAAATACAATTTTGGATTGAACTGCCTGTTATGAAACCCAATTGATTCCAAAAAACAATTCTATTACTAATAGGAGCAATTCTATTGGCAATTAGTTTGGTAATAATTTTCATGAGGGAATTTATCAAAGAGATCGGTTGGAAGATGTGGATATCATCAGCATTTTCAGTTTTGGGAATAAGCACCAGGAATTGGGGGTTGACACCTTGAGGGAGAATGCCACGAGAAATGTAGGCTTTAACCATGCAACAGACATCATCTTGTAATACATCCCAATGATTTTGATAAAATCCATTGTTAAAACCATAAGGTCCAGGGGAACCATCCGAATTAAGACTAAACACATCATCTTTAACCTCTTGGTTCAAGGGAATGTTGTTAAGCATAACATTCTCTTCCTCAGTAACCAGATTTGGAATCACATCAAGGCGAAGATCAAAATCAATACCCAGACCATTGAGGAGATTATCAAAATAGGAGACCACCTGATTAGAGATGTTTTCTTCCGTGTCAAAAATTTGATTTCCTTCTCTAAGGAAGGAAAGGGGTCTATAAGCTTTTTTAACCCTATTAAGGGAGTTGTAGAATTTTGTGTTTCTATCTCCATTATATAACCATTTAGTTTGGAAAATTTTATTTTTGAGGTTCTCCGTGATGTTCAAAAGCGAAATCAACTTAGAAGATATAATTAATTCATGTTGAGAGGTTTCACTAAAGTAGGAGGAGGTGATATGATTTTGGAATTGATTAAGCTCCTCTTAGAGAAGAGAAATAGTATTATCGATATCATTAGACTTGGGTTTACACCATTTTTTAAGGGGTTTCTTAAAAAATTTCGGCTTCAGAGGACAAGCAAAGGGATCCAGTCAAGGAGATCTAATTATTTGATGACAAATGACCATTATTCCCATGTTATAAGATATTTGGTATATACAATAATCTGTATCTATGATCCCTTTATGGTTTACATGTACCTTGTTTTATAAAAAATTGGGTCTTTTAGATTTACTTTTCCTGTTAGTTGTCACAAGATCATGGGAATTTATTGAGTTTTTTTCTGGAGGTACCCAATTTTTTATAGTATTTCCCTACATAGATAGAAATTATAACTCTTAAGTGATAACTTTTTTGTTACCATGTAGATTCTTATTGTACCAATTGGTTGAAACATGGGGGGGGGATAACCCATCATTATTTTTGGTTAGTTGTTTGATACTTGATTTGAAGATTTAGTGTATGGTTTTGGCATATAAGATATTCTAAAAAATATGTTCTATTATATCTCTATATGCATCATGATACTAGTATTATAACTATTGGTTATGTAGTTCCCATTACTCTAATATTGTTGTGGAATGGAATGGGTTTTCAACTTCCTTGATTGTTATATCTTAGTGGGGTGTTTTGTGCTGTTATTAATAGTACCAAATGAGATCTTCAAGGATTGGTAATGTGTGGTGAAATAGTCTTATTTGGTAATCAATTATAGGATGGTATAAAATAAATAATTACATCATGTAGTTTCCTTAAGGTTACTTTATTAATGATGAATAACAATTTTTTTTGTTCTGCTGAAGGTAATAATAATGGGTTTTGGTGGAGGCTTGTGGGATAACTATTATTTTTAGTGTTTAGTTCCCCTTAGTGCTTTTTCTCAATGATTCATTTCAAAATGAGGTAGTAGGATTATTGTGATTATATTCACTATATACATTATTTTCATTGTGTTATGTGGTATGGGTCGTCATACACAATATGTTGGAATGATTATTAGGTGATATTTGTTCATGAAATGAACAATGTATTGTTTTGATGAATAAACTAGTGGGTGATCTGGTGTTAGTATTATATCAATCAAGTAATTGGGAGTCATGAATAAAAATGGGTCACTACTAAATAATTAAATCCCTATATAATATAAAAAATATGACCAAAACATCTCATCTGACGATTGGGGGTTGTTGTTTTGTTCTTGTTATGTGAAGGATTCAACATAAATGTAAGCACCCATGTTTTCCTTATAGACAATATAGAGTCTGTTGATTATATGTGAGGTAAATATTTTCATGTATTTTACATAAAGATACAATATAATGGTTAGTGGTAAAATTATTCATGTTAGAGTCGATTTAATGTGATGTAACGATGGTATTTTCATATTAAGGGATGAATCAAGAATTCATTTTTCAAATTCATTTATATATGGGTGTTCCAATTTGAATTTACCTGTCAGAATGAATGTATTAATAAATTAATAACTCGTTAATGATTAATGACATAAAAATTTTTATGAAAAAAATATTTTTTTCATATGAGGCGGTATTCACTAATTGGACAATTAATGTGTTCTAGAACTGTTGAACAACATTTATCATGGATGTTGTATTAGGGGAAAATAATGGGGGAAAATTGATTAAGTCTGTCAACATGTTTATATGTGTGGTATAGAAAATATAGACACTTCTAAAGATAATATATGAGAATTCATAATATTGGAGTGTACTATAGGTTATATTGTTGTTTTAACCTCATCACGAATGATGATTTTTTGGATTCTATAGAAAAATTTCATTATTGTGAATGTTAAATTTGAGAAATATTAATTTTTATGATTTAATTTTAGATAGTGGAATCTTTTTTTCATTGCGATCAGTGACATATTTATTATGAGATATTGGTATCATGAATTTTTTTATTCGGTAATGAAAATATCCTCAACTATGAGTTTCATATTGTTTTTGAAATGCTTGGCCATCATTAGAAGGTATAATTGTCATTATTATAGAATTCATTGTGTAGATTAATCTATTCTTCATGAATCCCATGAGAGTGGTTCCAAAAAAATCGCATGTGGTCTCACATAGTGTTTGATCATTTTTTCCAGTTTGATATTTTCTTGTGGTTACCTATGGATGACTTTGATGGATGGGGCATCAATTCTAGCAATAGAGAGTTATGATGAGTTCAATTTTTGAGTATTTATTCATGTTTATTCCTTAATGATTTATTTGGAATATTTTTGTATGTCTAAATTGTCTTGAAACTCCTCTTGGCGATAGGCACTCAAAACAAAGAGAATTCATGTTGTTTTCAATGGTTTAATCAGCTATTTAGAATGGTACATTTTTTATTTTCTTTTGAGGGGAATTTGTGGGATAAGAACAATTTATAGATAATTATATTCATCATGATGAGATTGGTTAATTATTAAATTTTTTTTCTATGGAAATTGTGGTGCATTAACCATGTTGATGGAGAATGGTTAATCATTTAGTTTATTATTAGATTCAATGTAATGAGTTGTACATGATATTTTATTAGTGTTTTGATGATGATTTTGGTACTCTGTTTTGGGACCTGTGTGTTCATTCATGTAGATTGGGTGGTTTTATATTGCATAAGAATCAATTTTTTAGTAAAACTCATTATTAATAAAATCCAATGTAATGATCATGTTGGTGAAATTTTCATGTAATACATGCAAGGATTTAGAACTAAAGTGTTTGGCTAGTTGTGTGTATCATCTATCATCAGGTTCATATATATTTCACATGTCTATCCTATAATGTGGAACACACCATGGACCCATGGGGCATGTGATTCTCATTTTAAATAGTATTTAGTATGTTATTGTAAGGAGGTTTTAATGAAATCTGTAGGCTTGGGTTTGGTTATTATGGCACTACTATGTGAGGGGGTTGGTTTTCTAGTATTAATTCAAATCATATGGTTAATGGTTAGGGGATGGAATTTAAAGGATTATAGTCTACTATTCGAAAATAATGATTATATCATGATTCATTCTAGTTTGATGATGAGTTCTATGAGATTGTGGTATAGTAAGGTGTCTTTTATGTCAACATTGAGATGATTCATCATGATATAATAAATATTATATAGAAGAAAATACATTCATACTTTATATCATGGGAGATTATTATAGATCATACCATCGAAAAAAACAATAGATTTTTCAATTTGGTGAATCTATAGTATAGGGATGCCACTGATAACAACGAATCATGAAGGAAATTATAGTTTACTCTTTACCATTATGAACATTATTATGGTGGTAAGTAAATAAAACATGAAGGAATCATTTTTTATAATAATTGTGGGAATCTACATACTTTTTTTAAACTGGAGGCTTGATATCAATATGGAATATTGTTGTAGGATGTTATGTTATATGATGGGATGATTTTATAACCTAATGTTTGTATGGGGGTTTGTATTTTGAGAATAATTTTTAGTTTTCAGTTTTTCAATTTGTCACATTTTCTACATGAATTCATATTAATACATTTTGATTAATAACCTCAAAATATTCCTTTTTAGGAATAAAATGAGGTGGACTTGGGGTTTGTGTGGTTATGATAGAACTCATAATGTTTAGTAGGTGCATGAGGGTTATAGGTGAGTGGCTATAATGAAACTGAATTTCCATCCAAATTCATTAATCTAGGAAGTATTATACTGGAAGACTAGTGGGTTCTTGTTGAATATTTTTAAATTGGTAAAATGACAATTTAACACTCTCTCCACTTTTTTTTCATAAAAAATTGTATTATATTTTTCAATATTATATCAAGGTATGGGATTTCCGAAATACACCATTTTTCTATGGAGATATCTCTATGTTTTCATTAATTTCACATGATATAATATGTTCTAGAAATCTACTTTCAACCCTAATAGTAAACTATTATAATTTTAGGATTTATCTTCAAATCAAAATCTATTAAAAAATTTATATTTTAAATGATCTATTATGATGGTGTATTTCCAGTTCATTAATTTTCAATATGTTAATATCAACTTGAAGGATGGTATAAAATGAGTAATTATCTATAATTTTATGGTCTATGGACAATATTTTTTTCATTAAATTATCCTTATCCTATTGGGTTTTATTTTTTGTAATCATGTCATATCATCAAAAAAAAGTTACTAATAATTGAATAAAATATTTAGATTTAATTTCACTGTCATGAAAAACCTATATATGATTGTTGATTCATGTGAGAAATGGTGGTCTATGTTGAAAGCATTATAGCTATGGGTTATGGATGTTCAATGGAAATTGGTGGAGTGATTTTTTTTGTTTAGGTCTACCCTTATAGGTTAATTAGATAAATTTGAATTATGGTATTTCATGTTTGACCCTTAGTAATCCACAATTATCCCAATCATGAAAAAATTTAACGAAATATGAATTTAATTATGTGGAATATGTTGATTCAATGGTTAAAATTTTATATATTTTCAATGGATAAAACTGGTTCCCATCGCATGAATGGTGAATTTTTTATGTTTATAAATTTCAATAATTACTTTTTTATGTTAATGGAATTGATATTGTTAATTGGAATACCATATAATGTTTAATTTATATTTTGTTTAATGTATAAAAATTATAATCCATTGTAAAAATCCTCGAATTTCATATGTTTTGAATTGGTGTGGAATTCCATAGATGGCCCATATATTTCACCAGGGGATTCATGTGAATATTAGTAGTGGAAACATCATTTGATACATTTATGAAGATTAATATATAATTCCTCAAGATATATATTGGATTATAAATATATTAATTACTATAAATTACATGTGGAGACACTCCCTTAGATTTGTGTTATATCTGAATTTGTTAAATTCCATAGGTTTATATAAATGATACATAAGGGTTTCCATATATTAATTATAGTGAATTATCACCACCGATTTTTGAAAATTATATTGGAATGGAATGATTTAAGTGTGAGCCATAGATTCCAATTGTGTCATGATTATGAATATCATGGTATAAATCATTCATTCAATCCAAATCATTGATTTATTATTAGAATCAAAATGAGTGAAAGGCGTTTTGATCCATGTCATTTCCTTTTGGGGCATTTTATTAGGGTTTCGTTAGAAATGTGACCTGGAACTGAGTTGATATTTGATTCTAAAAATGTGATATGAATTATCAAATGTTGTGAATGAATTTAGATTTATATAATTTTATATTATTATCAACTAAAACTCGAATTGGTTATTTATATTTATGTAGTATATTATCATAAATATCTCATATACTTGTAGAATAACCTTTTAAATTATCTAATAGAATATCTTTTCAATAGAAACTGTTGATGGTGGGAAACCATGTCGTACTCATGCATTTCATGGCATACCATTTAAATTATGTACTCATGAAGAATATACACTTTCATATGATATTTTTTCATAGAATGAAATGATAATAAAGCCTAATTTTTATAGGATATATTTTTGGATTCTAGGAGTCATTATTCATCTCAATACATCCCATGTTATGTAATCAATTTTTATTTTGCAAATATATTTATTCAAAATTTTATTAATTTTATAATTATTTCTCTGAACCTGTATATTTGAATAATTATTGTGATACTTAATGTGATTTGTTTTTATCATTTAGCACTTTACCTAAATTTATTCAGTATGTAATGTTATAATATGATTCCTTTATGAAGTTATTTATTTATATCTATATAAAGAGGTTTTAGTCTCCCAATAGTACCACAGATCATATATTTATACTAATCAAAATCCTCTCAAATATAAGGAGTTGTGCTTTTGGATATGTGTTTAACTAACTTAGTGCACTGGTTCTATGGAACACAAGCTGGGGAATTACATAATATGGAGTGGAACCTATTGGAAAATTATTTTTCATACTTGAGACTATTTTTGGGATTTAAATCCATATCAAAATAACTATTTTTTATTTTGATTATTTTACTTGATTAACTACATTTCGTTTATTTGAAAAGGGGAGAATATATTATAATTTCTTCATGCAATGAGAAGAGATGAATTTTTATTTTATTATTTATTTATAAATGATAAAATTTGGAGTTAAAATATATAAATTATATAGGAGATCAGATTTTGATTTAACATATCAAAAAAAAATCCACATTTTGATAGTAAATATCCCTAATAGTTATATTGATGATCCCATTATGTCCGATGAAAGTTGAAGGATGTTATAAATTGTTGATTCCATTCATGCATAGAAGATAAATGTGATTACTTGTGAGTTTTTATCAATTGATTAATGTTTAATAAATGAATAAATCCTTGTCTTGGTGGTAGAGTGGTCTTAAAATATTATTATATATTATGATGATGTATTTATTTGATTTTGTAATTGTATAAATTCTATAAAATATTTCATGAGATAAATCCATCATGATTTTATTTATTTTTTATATATATCAAAAACATGTTCATATGTGACTGGTATTTTCTTGTCCTTTAAACATGATTTACCCCTAGAAAAGATAGATATTCCATAAACATCATTCCATAAAAACATAAACCATTAATAAAAATAATATATATGGTATACATACATAATATATATATTATATCATAAATTATATAAATTATTATCATCTTATATGAATAGGGATTTTGGATGATCACATGGTGCAATTGTTAGGTAATAAAGCATTTCATTGAAAATCATTTTTAAAGACATAAAACATTTTCAAAATTCATTTATTTTAAACCACATTTAAATGATTGTATTTATGGTTTAATATGATATATTACATTTCCTTATGAAATTATACATTCCTCAATGAAAAAAACTATTTTGAAGACATAAACACATTAAAAAAAATTATTTAGAATAACTTTTAAAACTAATAAAAGATGATTTAAAAATATTTTAAAAAATATTTTTAAAAATAATAATATAATTTTACTTTAAAATTTTTATTAAAATATCATTTCAAAATATTATAACAATTTTATACAACATTGTTTTGAAATAACACAATATGATGACAAAGATCATGGAATGTTGTTTTTTCTAAAAAAATATTAATTGTTTTATGTACCAAATAGGGGATAAATTGTACTATTACATGAAGAAATAATGAATAACCTATTAATGTCAAGACATAAATCTCAAACAAAGGAACATTTGATAAATTTACTTTTATGATTTTGTAACATTTGAATCGTAAACCATATTAAAGAATGATAATAATGTGTATTTAATTATCTTTAAATATAAGCCTAATATTAATAGACTAAAATCATTTTATTTATATACCCCAAAAAATAAATTAGTGACAATTATGTCATAATTCTCTAAAAATTAAAAGGGAAAACATAAATCCCCTAACTCACTGAGTAACTTCTAAATCATGATCTATATGAAAGAATAACATAAAATTAAAAAATTAAAAAAATTAATAAAATTAAATTAATGATATACCTTATCATATGGTACTATATACACCCTATAAAATAAAATTCTATTGAATATGGTGTGTATATATCGGATATTTAATGTGAAATGGAATTCCCTTACCATTAGTCTTGACTTTCATTGTACTTATTCATGCTGCATGGATAATAAATATATGTTTTTTTAAATCAATCATAGGAAATTTTTAATATAAATGTTTCCATATATTATTTACTAATGAACATATTTTTCATATTTTTTAATATTCTATATTAATATTATGTTTTGGGAAATAATTACTTTTTTTATCTTATAAGCTTTCACATGTTATTCTTTGTCCACTTACATAGATCATGATTACATTATTCCCAAAATTTAAAATGACTATATATATATATATTATAAATTTATTATATATATTTATATAATAATGTATAAAATATAGAATTCGATAATGAAATAAACTGATAATGGGTATGGTAGGCTATACATATGTGTGAACGCTATTTCTATTTGACTATCATTTTGACTGAAATAATAGTAAGTGATATTTATATATATATATGACTATATATTATCATTATAATATAATTTTTATTTAATAAATATTACATGTTTTTAACAAACCCATCGTTAAGGCATTACTTATAAATCATTAAAAAATCATTTCGCTTTATAGAGGTGGTAGTGCACACGTCCAAAAACGATATTCTCTAATTCCAAAAAAATGAAAGAATAAAGAAGTTTGTTGAAGAAAAACTGAAAAAGAATAAATAAATAGTAAATATAAAAAATTTAATATTAAAACCGCATGTAAATAATTATTTCCAAACTTTAATGGTGGTAATTTAAGAATGTACAACATCATTTTTTGTGGAGGCAATCTATCGTACACGTGAATGATGACTGCTTATCCCATTTGAAAGAAGTTTTTTTTAATGTGTGGTTTATACCCATAAAAAATAACATTATAATAAGTATGATGATTTTTTCATATAATCATTATATTAAAATAATTGACCTTATGGAAAAATAAATAAAACAAAATGTTCATTTTGAAAAACATTACCTCTTCTTTGTGTATCTCATTTTGGTTTGAACAGTTGGATATCTTTGTTTTTCATTATAAACAATGTGAGGGTTCTTGGATGGGAGGAGTGAGTTGGAGAGGATGTTATTATAGGGTTTTTATAAGACAATGTTCATTAGTTTTTTGAATAAGTGATAGGGTGAGTTCCATTTTATTGTGAAGGAAGAGTCGAATTCTTGTAGATAACAAAAGGCTAACACTACTTAGAGGTCTCCCATAAATCATGTTCCACAAAATATTATCAATTTTCATTTACATAGGATATATGGTCTAAATATGAACATAAATTTTTATTTTTAGTTTTTCTGGGTAATTTTCCCCATTAAGATATCATTTAGTCCGTTTGTTAAATAATTTTTCTCTAAATTATTATTCTTATTTTTAACTGCTTCCCCAAACAAATTTGAAAAAAACTATCATTACCATAATATTAATTATAAATTATTATTATTTAAAATATTGATTAATATTTTCTAAATTCCATTAAACTAGTTTTTTATAATTTAATTTAAAAATTATCTCGTCATCTATATGAGTTAGTAGGTTTTCAAATTAAGAAAGTTCAAAATATTGAAATGATTTTATATCCAATTTCTGTGAGAAATTTAATCTAATTACTTAAACTATATTATAATATTAATCCTTCATGAAAAATTAAATTACAATAAAAAAGTGTACAATTTTTCTTTAAATAAAAAAATAATCATAAAAGTAGTTTTCATTTAAATTTTTTTAATATTCACTATTCATCAAAAAAAAATTATCTTCGAAAAATAACATTAATTCACAAAAAGTAAATATTGATATTCTAATTCTAAAAATTAAGTTTAATTTTACAAATAAATATTATTAATTTATTAAAATATGTATTCATTCAATTCTTCATTAAAATGAAGAATAAATTATATTTAAAAATATATTTCATTTTATGCCTAAACATTGATTTATTTTTATTTATGGCCTATAGAACCTATTGGTTGAATGTATTTTTTTTTGAATTTATAATATATATATTACATTAAAATATCTCAATTATAGTTAATAATTTAATTTATTAATATACGACACCATTGTGGGCATAAAAAATTAGGCGTTTCTTAAAAAATCTTTTATAATTATTTGGTTTTTAATTTTATTTCTGATTAATTAATGGAAAAAAATATTTTTAAAAAAATGTGTTAATAATTATTTCATTGTTTTATTTAATTTAATTCATAATTTTAGATCTAATGTATTGGTTAATACTATAATAATCTTCTGTTAACAATATTAAAATTTTTATTTCGTTTGGTAAAACTAGTTCTAGTATGTAATTGAAGATATCAAAAGAATATCTTATAATGTGTAACAAAATACAAAAATATTGTCTTCTGCACTAAACGATAATATATGAGTCATGATTAGTAATTATTAAATATTTATTTCATATTAATAAATCATGACATGGGGTAGAATGTTAACACTCCATCAATGAAATTTAAATTATTAAAAAATAGTAATTCATAATATATGAAGGTGTAACATTCTACACCCATAAAATGAATTGTAGCCTTGAAATTCATTTGGGTATTCAATGGTTTAATACTTAAATGTTCACTTCATATAAACCCACATCGTAAAAATTATTTCTAATTTTTTTCAAACAATTAATGTAGGGAAGATAATGGTTACCCAAGGTAACTCTTACAAAGTAGAAAATAGGTGGTAATTGATGATTTAGACATGGAAAAAATTGTAAATAATTATAGGGAGTGATAGATATCACATATTACAGGATTATGTGTGATCCATATAATGTTAAAAATCTAAAAAGAAGAAATTAGTGATTATTTAAGGGACCATTTGATTCATCGAAAATAAAGATACTCAGATAAAAATATTTATATCAGCATCCCTTTCCAAAAGATGAATAATTTTCACAAGAAGATATAATTACTTTCTTTCAATACATGTTATTTGCAATATCTTAGCCTTTGGTTTTGTCTTGAAGATTTTACATTCCATATCATACCTTATGAAATGAATATGAATCAATTATTTAAGATCAATAAAAATAATGACAGGGCATTTGAAATTAAAATATTCAATATAAAAAAATGGATAACACATGTTATCCCATATGAATAAATCCTCCTCCAGTAAGATAATACTATATTCTCTTAAACATCATATGATGTCTACCATAATACATTCCATAAATGTATAAAATTGTAACCCTTCCAAAATAGGAAAATCAAAAACAATTAAAATAATGTAAATAACATTTTCAAAATCATTTTTATATTGATACTTATATATCATAAAGTATCTCTTTTTTATCACAAACCAAAATATTTAATACATTCATCATTTATTCTTAAGAAACATTTGTATAAAATGAATCACCATAAATCCATGATGAAAACATGCATGATTTTGTATTATAAATATTATTGGATATATTCCTTAAAACGAAGAATGTATTAATCTCATTATATGATAGTAATGTTTTTTAACTAAGACATTATTAGTTCTAAGGTCATAAGTAATAACATATTTACATTATTAATGTTAATCATCTCTTTATCAAACCTAAACACAATTTTTTCAATATCTAGAACACATTAAGGAAACCAACCATTAATTAAAATTTCACCTTTTTATTAAATCCCATTTACACTTCATAAACACTATTTAATATATTCTTGCAATCCCTTAATGAAAAAATACACTTTATTATTCACATAAAAAAATTCCTAAATTCCAAAAAATATAAACCGTCATCATCCTAATTTTTTTGGTAAACCCTTATATAGGATTCATCATCTTCTCACATAATACCCTTTTCTCATTATACGAAATATAAATCGTCTATATATGTTCATGAACCTCAATTTAATTATTCTAATTATGTTCCATGTAATAAAAATAATTATAACAACCAATACATGTCATATTTCATTCACATTCTCTTTATCATTAGTTGTATAACCAGTACTTGCACCACCTTCCAGATTCCCTTCAAGATATTTCCACTTAGGACATTTATTTTAAATATTATTATAATTTACACTTGTAAATAATTAAATTTTAATTAAACTTATTCTAGTAACAACAATTTAATAAAACTAAAAATCATAGAGTGAGATAAACTCATCATAATAGAAAATAGTATAATCTTGAAATTGATAAATAAGAATGTCTAAATCATGAAACTAATTTCCTTAATCTTTGACACCATACGTTAATACTAGGATATTCATAGTTATCTTTTATTTTAACCCTTAATTGTGTTTCATAAATATTTATTGAATTATAAATTCATATCCAATGATAGTGTAAAACTAGGTGTGTAGTAGGGCGTATTGTAGTAAATTGGTTCCCAACAAAATCTAGCTTAATATGGTGTTATTTGAATAATTACCACTATTTATATATACTAAAGAGCCACCTAAAAATATTGTATCCAAGTAGTGATGTATTATCTTGGAATACACTCTCTAATCCATTCAAAAATTACAATACATTTTCATAAACATTAACTCATCCTTATAATGATTCTTAGAGACATCCCTAGAATTATACATAGAAATATTCACTGGTATATCAATAATGATTTTTCATTCATGTTTCAAAATTTTGAATAAATCTTTCCATTGATACAAAATATATTAATCTAATATTAACATAGAAGGATGTCACAAAATTTTATATAAATAATATTCACCAAGGAAAAGTAAATGCATGCGGACCGTAATAGATTAGTGCCTTTAGAATCAAGAAAAAAATAACATTCTATCTTTTTTAATGATCATTAACATATCCCGTAAATATATTTCCATTTAGATGTCATACATAAAGGAATTATTCGTAACTTGGTGAATTTAAACATAATAATAGGAGGATATCAGATTCACAGAAATGGTACCCAAGGAACATATGTAATAAAAAAATTAGAATAAGGCTACGAGAACATGATCATAACATTATAAGATCATATCCTAATTATGGAATATTAATATCAAGAGACATGGAAAAATTTTATATTTTCATAAGATATGATTCATATAGTAAATAAGAACATATACATGAAATCATAAAATTGAAATAAGACATAGAATAGTTTAAAATACATAAACATATAAAATAATTCTCAATATTTAATGTATAATGAAAAAATTATACTAGGGAACCTCATGGTGTAACAAGTACCCAGTGGGAAACACCACCATCTCTAATCATAGACCATTCCTTATAGTGGATCAGGAAACACATTTTTCACTTATTTGATATTATACCATGATCATACCATAGTGGAATGTGATAAAATTTATTTTAATATTAGATCAAGCCTGTTGAATTTTTTGTTATCATTATATAATGAGATATAAATATTTCACCAATTAATTAGATGGAGATATCAGCCCGACCCATCATTTATGTTGAAAATATCATACCCAGCTATTGTTTGGGAAACCCCATGTTAAGATGTAATTGAATTACCAAGCTCTATTTTGGCCACCCCATGTCAATATGTAATGGGAATACTCGTTTTTATATGTGTCTCCCCATATTAATAAATTACAGGATTACGAGATACTATCTGAGCCACCCCACTGTATATGTAATGTCTATGAACAAAAATAGGAATAAAGTACAATGTCATATAATATAACCCTAAAAACTTAAAAAAAATAATTATTCTTTCATAAAAATATTATCTCATGGAATATAAATTGGAATAATTCAAATCTCTTTGAAAGGTGATTGGAATGTGGAATGGAAACATGTTTCATAACAATCCCATTGATAGAGGGTTGACCCATAGAAAAGAAATGGGTTCTAAAATAATTTTTCCACCGAAAAATAAACCATAAAACTAAAAAATGTGAAGGGTTTCCTTTGATCATATTCATAGTAAAAAATTTAATATATCAAATTATTTCATCTTAGGTGGAGAAAGATGTTGAAATATCACATGTAGATTTTCATATGGAAAATACGATTTACTGAAAATCACTATTTTTAAGACATTAACTAGTTTCAAAAAAATTTATTTTAAAACAAATAAATATATATAATGTATTCATTAATAATAATTTATAACATTTTTTATGAATATATCATTTCTTGTTTGAAAATTTTGTTTTTAAAATGTATACCATTTTATAAAGTTTTTGTCTCTGACAATAACTATGTTAACATATAATGAAAATATTGAAAATCATATTAAAAATATTTGAAAATGTAATACATTTATAAATTTTTTTAATTTAAAATTATATTAAAATATAATTTCAATAATTTTTTTGAAAATAACATTTTAAATAAACATCGTTTTTTCGGTTGAATAGATATATGATGTCAGATTTTAATTAAAATTAATTAAAATATATTTAAAGATGAGTCGAAAAATGCTACCACTATATGAATATATAATTAGTAATCATAGGTTAAAAAAATTTCCTAATCATTCATGTGTGGTATATCATGATATTTCATCATCTGAGACATAAATATGACTAAACCCTATAAATAGGGATAATGTCACAGAAATCATTTAATGTATAGAAGAATTAAATCATAAGACCCATTACATAATAACCTAAAATTAAATATAAATTATCATATTGAAATATACATTTATGAAATTACATGTAAAATGGGATATATATACACCTCATGAAAGTGTATAAGATCATACCATATCATACGTCTCAAAAAAGACAAATTGAGATGAAATTACACTACAATTTTATTAATTATTTGACCATAATCTCCTTAAAATATATATAATCAAGTTAATATATAAATACCAATAAATATATTTACAATAATAATAGAACATATTCTAGTCTATAATTCACACCACATGAAATAAACATACGATGAATATCAAATAAGTATCATAAAAATTAATTTGAGAAAATAAATCTCATTACTGCAAAATTAACTATTGAATCATGATTAATAGGAAATAATAACATTAATTGGTACATTTAATATAATTATATAAAATAAATTAATGATATATCATTTTATATGTTAGTAGATTCCCCAAATAAAATAACTGAGTGTTTAATATGGAATGTTTCTCCGAATATATAAATATAGATGAATTTTCATTATCTTATCTCTTAACATTCATTTTACATGTTAAAAACTCAGTTATAATAAATAAATATTTTAAAAATAACATAAAATAAACATAATAATATATATAATAACATATATTATATATTTATGACTTTTAGTTTCTCATTTGTTAACACTTCTTTGACAAAGTTAAATTTAGGGTAATAACCTCTCTGTATTTCATAATAGTTTTGAACTGTAATTATTGGTTCAATAATTTTGAACTTTAATTAAGTATTTAAAAAATGTTAAAAATGAAATGGATATTATATATATTTAGAATATTTTAATTTAAAATAGTATATAAAATATATATATATTAAATGAACTACACATTTCATGGAGATGGTTGGTCATACATATGCATGTACATTATTTTCAATTTCTTATAATATTGAATGAAAAAACATAAATGATATATATATATATATATATATATTAATTATCATATAATAATTATTTCATATGTATCATATATATCAGTCAAAAATCCTTAATTCATTCAATGTTAACCGTGAAAGAATCACGTCTCATTGAGGATGTTGTAGTCCTCACATCCACCAACAATGTTATCGTATTTCAGAAACATTTAAAGCATGAATGTATGAGTTATATATTAATTTAATAAGAATAAATACAGAATTAAAAGCTTTTATATCATATTAACCAAATATGTTAATAATTATCCCAAAACATGAATGGTATTAAATGAAGAAAGAACGACATTGGTTCATGAGGTGGGTTTCCATTGTACTCACATATGATGATTGTATAACCTATTTAATAAAAGCATGTGATGGAGTTAATTGTAATATTAACATAAAATATATCAATAAATTTACGATATTATTATATAATATAATAATAATATAAACCCAATTTAAGTGTTATAGAACGAAATAAAACTAAAGTTCACATTAGTTAATATTACATTATCTTATAGTAACTTCTTTTTGTTTTCTCCATTGGGCATACATTGATAACTTTATGAATATATTGTGTATTCTAATATGAGTTTAGGGATGTGTTTAGGTAATGTTTATAATTTTATCTTAGTTAATGCTATTGAGATATGTGAATATGTGAGGGGGTAAGTTCATTTTAATAGTGGAGGGTGCACCACATTCTTGTAAATACCAAAAGGAAAACACAATTGAGTGGAATTGAATACATAATTTTCATCCAATAATTGTGAATATTATCTCCATTAGGTAATATAATGGAAATATTTAAATGTAATTAGGTTTTTGAAATATCCTAATCGATTATCCCATATTTTTTATGTTTATTCCCCAAGTAAATGTGTTTTTCTCTTAACCATTGTAATTAACATTATATATTTTCAATAATATTTTTGGTAAATACTATTTTTAAATTAATCTAAATTTGGAAAAATCTGATTTAAAATATTCAATCCATTTTTTCATATCCCAATCATTTATGTTCAAGGATATAATTTAGATGTAATCCCTCAGAACAAATGAGAAAGAAGGGATTTAAAGTAAAACTGTCGAAAATATTAAAATGTTTATATATAAAAATTCATTGTGAATTTGATTATAATTACATTAATTGAATTAATATTCTAATATTTTTCTTAATATAAATAAAAACCAAATAAAAATATAATTTAGACATATAAATTATTAAATGAAAGAAACTTTTTCAATTGTAATACATTATTTTTCAAAATTACTTATAAATTAATGATTCTATGAAAAATTAAAAAATAATTAATTCAATATAATTATTAATAATCAAATTTTAAAACACAACATTATTTTGTGATATAAATTTGTATAAAAGAGTCAAAACTAGTTTTAAAACATTCTTTCTATTATAATGAAGAAAAATGGCATATTAGAAAAAAATATCTTTTATGCCTATATTTGGTTTACAAATTTTTACCCTATAATACATATTGGTTAAATATAAAAACATTGTGTAAAATTGATAATATATAAATTTAATTAATATCTCCCACTAAGAGTGACTACATTATTTTATAATGAGGATAGTCTTATTTGGACATAAAAATATTTGTTTTCATAAAAATTCTTACAAATTCAATTGGATTATTATATTGATTTCTAATTAATTGATACCCAATGAACTAATTTTCATAAACTGTATATTAAATTAATTCCTAATTTATTTAATTTTATTCATAATAGTCACATCAATTTCTAGGTGAAAAATATAATATTAGTTTGATAATAATAATAATATTGTTTTTTAGATTTGTAGAACTCAGTTTTGCATATAACATAAGTAGTTGAATGAAATTGATATTATTTGTAACACGAGAAAATCATAGTTTTGACTTTATAATTATAAAATAAAATTATTGTGTTTATTGAATTATTATCCTTGTGTTGTGTATAAATAAATCATAAAATTATGTATCATGTCATGCAAGACATCTATGAGATATAATTTATTTGAAAAATATTATTTCATCAATAACTATAGTGCTATATGTATAAATGTTATGAGTTATATAAATTTTATAGTTTAATGATATTGATTTTCAAATAAGCATCACACATCATGATACATTCGAAAACTATATAATTATTCGATATGTGACTTATGATTTTTGGGCTTTAATTTCCATATATATTAGTTCATATGGTAAAATCACAAGTAGGTTTTTTCAAAACACAACAAATTGATACACTATAAACATAGTTAATAATTAAATTCATTGTGTGTGTGATTTATGATAAATAAGTGGGTGTATATCAAATAAAAATACACCCTTATTTAATTTTTTTTGGTTGTGACTATTTATATGGATAAGTTCATACATGGCACTCAAATTTGGGAAGCACAAAATGATAAATTCCTTGATAAATTGGCCAGTATAATAATGCACATATAAATATATTATTTTATATGGAGATGAAGTCTTTTTCAGTGCTCTATAAATTATTATTATTGATTATAATATTGGAACATGGATATAAATATCCAATTGATAAGGCGATGAGGATTATTAAATTAATTTTAAGAGTGGGTGAAATTTAAATATATCCTTAGGATGAGAACGTAAATTCTCACTCCATCACTCTATATATCATAATCTCCATCAATAAACAACCCCCCATATTAGTTTTTGTAATCGTTTTTTTTTGAATTTGTATTTTATTTATTAAAATTATTACCATAGCATGTAACAATATTATTTGATTTATCTCTCAATATGAAATAAAACATTTGTTATATAAGTGATTTACATGATACCAGAAGAATAATATTTATATGGTATTTGATATTTTATTATATTTATATATTAATGAGATTAATTACATATAGATGAGGAATCATTGGATTTTTGATGGATGAAATGTTTCGTATCATATATGATGTCTAGGAGGGAAATTTTATGAGGCATTGATGGTGATATACCACGTATTAACTAATGAAATGACATGCTAAATATGTTATTATAAAATAAAGTAACCATTTTTAATAAATCTACTATTAAATGAAATAAAAATTTATGGTGAGGGGTTCATTTTATAGAATTACAATCAGATAAATATTCATTGGTCTTGAAAATATCAGATGACTGTTATTTTATTTAGAGTAATTCTCATTATGTGTTCCATGTGGTCGTGTAGATTGAGAAGTGATATTGCTTGAACAATCATTGAAACTTCATTATGGTTTCACCACTATGTGGATGATCGCATTGTGGGGAGTGAGACATAGTGTTTGAGAGTTTGGATAATTTTTTTAAGAATTATTCTTTTGAATAAAACTTCTTTGAAATTGGTTGGAGAAATAATCATTTCAATGGAATTGGTTCATGAAATATTATGATTAAAATTGTGTTATGTCTTGATTTTGTATCATGGTCCTCCATTGTGAATGTTGTTCCCTAAGGAATTTCATAGGTTTTTATGGGTTATTTATTGTAATAATATTTTATTTAAAAGAAAATGAGGTGGGGAAAAGGCTCATGTTGGGTGTATAAAATTTTATTTTGGTCAATTGGTCCAATTATGATAAATTGGAATAAAGAAAATATTGACTTTATTTCCTATAGAGAAGGGGGAATGGAATGTAGGAAAAACCAATTTTGGGGTGTTTTAATTATCATGGATATTTAGGGATACATGGAGGTGTATCAAGATGTTGTTAATGATTTTATTCATTCCATACTATTCCCTTTAGTTCTTAAAATATTTAATTTACTACATTACCCCTACTCATCAAAATGAACTTTCCACCCCTGCTTATCCTCATGTGTACCAGAACTAAAAAGGATCTCCCTCCCTTCTCTTTCATTTCCCCTAAGTATTGAGACTTTTGATTTGATTTAAAAGATGAATCTAGGTTATATCCTATATTTTCCTCTTTATCTAGTACTTCATATTTCTCAAACAATTTTCATGAAAACATTAATGGGTGTGTTTTTGATTTACATCGGAGGATACTGAAATTCAATCATTATAATGGAACTTTTTTGTGATGTGGTTAAAGATATCACGATGCATGGCCTAAAAAATAGTTTCCCACAATTTTGATGAAGATAGAATATCATTAAATGTTATATATTGATTTATAATTTTATAAATTAATTTATGTATTGAATTAATATTTATCATATGTTATTTTTTTTCTTTTGATGTTGTTGGGGGTATTTCATTTCCATTTAACAAGTTGTTAATTATTTTTTGAATGTAGAATGTTCTCCTAGTAAGTTATTGGGAATTTATGCCTATTAAAATTATGTTTTGATTATTAATGAATTTTAATATATGAGATGGATAGTTAATTATATATATTTTTTATTAATTATTGGAAATCATGTATTTAGATATTTTCTTTTTCATTGATGAAACATTTAGAAGTTTATGGGTGTGATATACTTTGATTATTTAATGATATTTACTATGTTATTGATGTGGATGATCCCTTGATCATAATATATTAGAAAATATAATTTAATATCATATGCATGTGACATATATTAAATCCAATGAGGGTTATTGAAACATTAATTTATAATTTTTTTTAATTAATATAATATACATAAGAATGCGACGAAGAATGTAACATGGGAAATGAACAACCATTTTGGAGATGAAATATTTGTTTTTGCAGTAGATTTTCATGTAAGAGTGTGTATTTCTATGACATGTGATATATATTCCATAAGAGATAAGAGCTAATTTTTTTGTTAACGTACTGGAATTCAATGGATTCCCTATGTTCCGTTGAGCAGTGATGGGAAAAAATGGGGATGATTGTCCTATCTTGGATATGATAGAGCCTTAATTATCCTTGGATACTATGATGTATAGGTGAAATGTTTAGGGAGATTATACATCCAAATTTATGCTGTGAGAACATAGTGGGATATTTCATGTTAATATTATGTATCGGTTGTTTATAGGTCATTTGACTAATGGTGATTTGGAAAAGGGTGGGGTTTATTCCATCTCCCATAATTGATAAATATATGATATTTTTTATATAGTCAATGGTTTTAAAATTTTATTACAAGGAACCTAATTGAAAAAATTCCCATTGATTTATTTATTTTTTCCATAGATATGTGAACAAAATATTGGGACACATATAGGTTGTTCTTGTTATAATTTGATATAGGGATTGTAAGATGTAATCCTATATTGATTTTGACACATTTGGGGTATATGTGAATTTAGTAATAGTAGGTAATGGTATTCTCATTAGAACATGATTCAATGACATGAACCTAATAGGATTGGAGTGGAAGTGTATCATTGGATGATATGACATCTTTATATAAAATCATGTTACTGATTTTTGGTATTCCTAAACCCCCTTTTGAACATTATTTTGATGGTTTTCTTTTAGGGTTTTTTAGATCTTTTTTTGAATATTTAAAACATTCTGTGACATATAAGGTAGGCACACATTTTTTCAAAACTGCATTCCATCTTAGTAGAAACATTGCAAACCCAAATAGTGTGGTTTTTTCACAGCTCATGAATGTTTTATAAAACCATGTATCGACCTGGAAAAAAGAATTCACTTTTTAAAATATTGGTGTCCATTTAGGGCACAAAATATTTCTAACAAGTCAGCCCTTCCCAGGAAACCATCCGTACTAGATTTCCATAATTTCAAAATTATAATTAAAACCCAAAAACCCCCAGTTTAAGTGCCCAAACGGCTTGTATGGAATTTAATCGATTATTTCATCCTTGAAATCTCTAAATTGGTAATTTTTGTTCTTCTAGAATGCTCCAAATGTGAATTGAATCTAGGGGAATTAAGTTCGATATTTTCATGTTAATTTTTCTCTTCTTGTTCCATTTCTCATGTTCGATCCTCTTTCATCCATGTGGTTTTGTAGATATCCATGTTGTTGGTCGGTCACTTATCTATTTTTTTGGATACTAAATCATGGTTTGATTCTCAGATCCTTGTTCATAATATTCATCATTAGAATTTACCTATTTTGGATTTTCGGTTTGAGATATAGTGATACCGAGGTAGGTGATCGTTTATGATGGAGATTTATACATAACCCAAAATTGATCAATATTGATTGAATTTAATTAGCTAGATTCAAATAAATTATTTCAATTAATTTAATTATAATATTATTATTAAAAACCCAATTCTAGTTAATTGGGGATTTGGGTTTATTTTGGCATACAATTGTGAAATAGGCCCAATTTCCATGAATTTGGGTGTGTTTGTGAAATATATGGATGATTTGGAAATTTATATTATTGAATTTTAATTGTGAAATTTATTTTATTAAATTTATTTCAATGTTTTATTATAGAAAAATAGATTAAATGGGTTTGATATAAACTAAGTGGTTTTCTCTAGAAAATATGAATTGATTTATTTGAACTCTTATATTGGATTTTGAAATGAAAATTTGCATATTTTAAATTGGATAATAGAATGAATTATATATTAATAAGTTGTAAAATAATTTTCCCTTCATATAATTTTTTTTGATATTATGAAATCATATGTATTGAGTGAATTATTAAGGATAAACACACTAGGATGCGAATTCCATATCAACATATTGATGAATAAAAACTATAAGATAATCATATTAGAATATCTTATCCCCAATAGGATGTTAGTCGTGTTTGACTAGTACCAAAGAGAAGTGTGTAAAAAAGTTATTTTATTTAAATATGTGTGTGAGGATCAAATAACAAGGAACTATCATATGTTTTGGAAGATGAATATTTTTTTAGTTTTTTATATTATAAAAATATTCCAACATTTCATTGAAAACATTATTACACAATCCTTATGAATTTATTTAAACTATTTTATATAAAATGTGTATTCAGACAATTTTTCAAGTATGTCCATCATTTTAAATGTTTATTATGTTTTCTTAATATGCTTTTAAACATCCATAATTTTTTATTCGGAATAGAATGATTTATTTAGTAATGTAATTGTCGAAACATATTATGGAACCTATAGTGCACATAGAGGATCTTTTAGTTCACACCCTACTTATTACATTGGGATATTTTTTATAATGTATGATTAGGATTGATCATGGGTATCACACCAAATAGTGGAACTTCTTGTTGTTGAACTTTGGTGTTGGAGAGTTGTGTCCAATGGGACATGAGTTTCTATCCTATTTTATAGTACATGTGTTTGAACCATGGTTGGTTTATACTTTTTTGAATTTTGGTACAGTTCTACTTAAGCATATTTTCTTCTATACATACTGACCTATTTATATTAATTTTATCATTTTTGTTGAACATTCATTCCAACATTCATATTTAATGATGTTGTATGATAGTCAAAATCTTGTGGGTATCTTGATCACCACTAATGCTATATAAATAATAGTACAGTTATATGATTAACATGTAGTATAGAAAAGTATGTGATAATGTGTTTTCAGTTATAGGTAAAGAACTGTTAATTGATGTTAGAATTAAATAGAGTAATCTTGTTGGGATATTTAAATAATTTGGGATTGAGTTCATATCTGTCTCTTAAAAATGTGTTCCATATGTTACAATTAGTGGTTTTGGGAATGCATTAATGTGGATTAGTTCATATCTTTTCCCTGATTCTAATTTGGATAGGATAAAATACAACTATTCAGTTCTTATCAAATGAAACTTAAATATCTTATTTCTCTCTCTAGTGATAATATGATGACTTCAATATTTTATGAATAAATTTTTTATCATCTTTAATATGATAAATAATGAAAATCAGAACAATGAGGATGTGCCTGATGATCCTCAACCAAAAAATACTATCATGGACTCAAGCCCTGTTGAGGTGACTTTGAATACTGTCGAAGCTTTGGGTCATTCCCAATCCCATGTTCCCATTCATGATCATTCAATGGAACCACAAATAGATGAATTAAGTAATAGTTCTCTGGAATATCTTTATCACTAGCTATCTACATTCAAGGTGTCTAATGACACTTAATATGGTATGAGTTGGTTGAGTAGGATTGATCCTTTGTTAGTGTTTGTGAACACACCTGATGAGATCAGGGTCAACTGTACAACCATAATGTTGGACCGACTGAGATGGATAGGGTGGGCCAGGATACGAGATGTGAATTAGAATGAGAGATTAATGTGTATGGAATTCAAGGATCTTTTCAATGAAGAACTATATATAGAGTAAAAAGTGTTGTCAAAGGCTATTGAAATTATCCAAATCGAGCAGGATGAGAAGATCATGACATAATATGAAAACCAATATAATTTTATTTTTCAAATTTTAAATGATATAATATTGTATGAGAAGATGAATAATCAATGATTTGATCTATGAAGTTGTTATGATATTCATTCTTAGGTTTTCTTGCAGAAGTTACCATCTTATGATGATGTAATAGATAGGGCATTGATGGTCAAAATTGATCAAGCTGGAAAGTCCAGGATTAAAGGATATTCTTTTTCTCCCATTTTTTTTCTTAAATTTCCTCTTATATTAAGATTAATCATGACTATTGCAATTATGTTTATCGACAATATGTTTTTACTAGGCATCCTAAAGTCCCTTGTAAAGGTTGTTTGATATTATTCCATTTTGGAAATAAATGGAATTCAAATAGGGTTTTCAATTAGTAACCCAATATATGTGGTTCATGTGCATGGTCATGTCACGTTCTAGTGTTCATATATATCTATCCTATAATTCCCCAACCCTAGTTACCCATATTCGGTGCATTATTACATAACATTGGCATGATCACAAAATATCAAGTCCCAAAAGACTAATTAGTTTAGTATCCTTGGATACAGTAGATACATTTATAAGTCTTACATTACATTATAAATTGAATAACTACAACCACATAGTCTCCATAGTCCACAATCATGTCCCCTCAGACTACCCCTATAGGTCAGTCATGAAATACCTCTACACATCCGGGGAAAAATAAAACATAGATAGGGGTGAGCTCATATGCTCAGTAAGGATAATAATATAGAGGAAACTTTCATAAATAAGAATAAAAATTTAAGGTAATCTATAACTAAAACAATCTCCTTTTAAACTAGAAATTCAGCATAATATGGAAAAAATAAAATGAATTAACAGAATTTACATATTCACATGGATATTCTACTAGTCAAATAATCACATGATATTTGAATAACCACTTTTATAATGGTGGAATGCATAATGCCATACTATCACAACCACATAGTCATGGCCTTGTCCTAACACTACAAATAAGTTTTTTTCAAGGAATTGTTCCAAGAAAATAGTTTGTCTCATCATACCTACCGATGCATCGAGGAGCTATAACAGGCTCAACCCGTCACTTACTAAGTCCAATGCATTCTTCATATGAACAGGTTTAAACATAACATAAACATTCGTATTAAAACTAGCATACGAAATGTCAATACATTCCCCACAAACATTGAATTGTATAAAAATAATGCATCCACAGTCAAACATATCACAAAACATTCAATACAATATGGAAGTTTTGTATCATAATAAATCAACATAAATATACTTAAAATCCATCAAAGGATGTTGACATAGATGTAATCAAAACTGATTGGGATAAATATCTCTTTTTTCAAATCATTTAGAAGTCACATAATTATAAAATAAAAAATGTACATTTAAAATATTTTTATAATATTTTAAGGGAAGATTCAATTACTTTATAACGGTGGAAAATAGCCTCACCCACCATATAAGTTAAAAAAACATTCTTACCTTAATTTTGTCGAAAAGGTTAAAAAGGACCTTGTTTGGAAAACGACGGAAATATTTATTTATAAAAATATTATAAAAATTAAAAAAAGATATAAATGACTTCAACCCATATTCTATAAAATAGTAAGAATGTTTTGAAATGCATTTATAAGAAACATGGATGTGGATGATAAAGAGGTCACAGTAGATAATTACGTATAAAAAACCTCAGATAATGAAGAGATTGTGAAATAAACCCTTACCTTGTAATATTCCTTGGTTGAGGGTAGGTTAACATCATGTATAATGGTGAAATAATTTTTATTAAATTAAACAAGAATCATCTACATTAATATGATATCATATATGATCTTCTAAAATTGCATTGTTAATAATATTTTAGTACTATTGTCATTTTGGGTGTTCACTTACTCATTTTGTTTTATATGTTTTGTTACATAATCTATGTTTGTTATGGATAAGTTTTGTATTATTAATATCCAGAATTATATAATGCCTTTAAAAATTATTATTGATCATCAGATGAAAATTAGTCTTGAATGGATACGATGGTGAATTAATCTCATCACGTTCGGGGAGACGGTAATCCGTACGTACGTACGTGCGACAATATCAATCATTTGATTTTAAAAGAATATATTAATGGATGGTATATCATATATACAGAATCATCATAATGTTATATTTATAATTAAATTAATTACACATCATTATTATTCCCATACAAATAATAATGTATTGAATAACAATTACACCACGACGTGGAGACAGTAAGTCGTACGTACCCACCTATCATTCAAAGGATGGATTGAATAATGAATATTGTTGTACCATATTTATAATAACATCAAATTATATAGAATATACCAGATTTATTATTTTATAATGTAAACAACAAAGAATAAGGGTGTGGAAGAAGAAAGGAACTTGAAAGGGGGTGGTGAAATTATTACCTCTTCTTCGGATTCTTCCTCTTGATTTGATCAAAATGGATCCATTAGATGGTTTTATGAATAATGTAAGGCCTCTATGATTAATTGAGGTATGTTTAGAGGATATTTGGGCTGGGTTTGGACGAGCCAAAAGGATTTGATGGTGTGAATTAGAGAGAAGGAGGGTGCCCTTTTATAAGAGGGGTGAGGGGCACCTTAGGAAAAGCTAGAAATATTATTTTATAATAAAATAATTTTCGTTTTATAATGCCTCAAAGTATATTCTTAAAATTATAATTTGGGAAGGGGTAGAAAAACACTCAACCAATAGGTTTTAGACCGGTTTGGTTCACTATTTTATAGTTATCTTTTAGATTTTACTCTTAGTTAAATAGTTTGACATTTACCATGTCTCTTTGTATTAATATATTATATGTTTAATAAACATAATATATACTTCCAAGAGAACCCCAAGTGGTTCATTACTAATAAAAATATCATTATATAATTTTTTTGGCCTAAACATAGATTTTTACTAATAGAATATCAATTAATAATATAATATTTCATTTAAAAACTCTTTTATGTCAATTTTGACACTATTTGGTATATTAGTTTTTGATAAATTCATAACAACATTATTACATCAAACCAAATTCATTTAACTAACGCTAATCTGTAATATTAACCTATAAAAATAGTGGAATTCATAAAATCTCAAATTACATTTATTTGGATATTTATAATATCAATTATTTTATGATTTCATTATTTAGGTAATTACTGCATCATCATTGTGTCATAAATAAATTAAACTATATAATGTCTAAAAAATATAAATAAAATACCATTATGTAGGAATTATTTTTAGATTTATAATTAATATTTATAGTCTAATTTATCTTATGTATACCCCTATATTAAAAATGTTTTAGTTATTAATCATTGATTTTAAATCATTTAAATCTTCGTTAAATAAAATAATAATAAGTGTCCTAATCTAAACCAAGTGGATGAAAGAGGTTCATATTTTATTCCTAAAGATGTTTTTAGCTGAATTATAATCTCCAATATAATTAAGACATCTGTTAGGGTAATAATAATACCATTTTTACACTTAATTTCCCTATTTACTTTTAACATTGGTAAATAAAAGTCAAAAGATACTATTCACCAAAAATTATTTTTATCTTATTGAACCACATTTTACTCCTTGATATTACCCATGTCTCTACGATTTTTAAAATTCTGCTCACAGAAGTGGTAAAATTATGTTTTATGTGAATTTGCAACATCTCATAGGGGTTGGGTAATAGACGGTGAAAAGTTCAATAAAAGTTGTATATATCTAAAATTATTTTAAACTAACTCCAATGAATTACACTAAACTTATACAGTTATTATGTATCTATTTAGACCTAAAATAAATTTAAATAAAATTTTTAATTACTTAAATAAAAATTCAATTTTAAACTATAAATCAGTGTTTTTCACTATTAATAAAAAATTGATAGTTTTAAAAAAATACATAAAATTAACCGTAATTTAATTTTGATATTCCTAATCCAAAAATGAAGTCCATTTTGAAAGATAAAATTTATAAAATTTCAAAAAGTGGGTATTACTATTCGTAACAGCTACATTGATTGGTTGTGGTGTGTGTTAGAACTCGATGTGGCGTACAAAAAACGCTAATGTATTATTTTATGTATTATTCATTGAGAAGAATACCGCAGAAGCATGAGGTTTTACATTTAACCCTCCAAATAATTTCAACCTCGAAATTTCTAGAATATTATTGCGTAAAGAGACTCTGGTGGTTCTTCATCATATGTTCCTCGGGTTCCCAATTTTCTGCTTCCATCTTATGGTTTCTTTATTGAACATTTACCAGACGAGTCATCCGAATTCTCATCACGCGTTCATTAATATCAAGAATCCTTATGAGATCTTCACAATAAGACAGATCGGGATCGAGTTCTACTTTCTCATAAGTGAGTACATGTGTTAGGTCAGGCATGTATTTTCTCAATAGTTATACGTGGAACACATCGTGAACTTTGGGGATACATGGAGGAATTTTCAACCGGTAAGCTACAGCCCCAATTTGTTCTAGAATTTCGAAAGGTCCGATGTACCTAAGACTAAATTTTCCCTTCTTACTGAAACATATAACACCCTTCCATGGATATACCTTCAAGAAAACATGATCTCATACCTGAAATTCCAAATCTTTTTTCTAGTGATCGTCATAGCTCTTCTGCCTACTTTGATCTGCTTTGATGTGGGTTTGGATAACCTTCACCTTTTCCATCATTTCCCCCACACGTTCTGGGCCTATGAGTTTTCTTTCACCAACATCATCCCAACATGAAGATGTGCGACATCTCTTTCTATATAATGATTTATATTGTGCCATCTAAATACTTGAATGGAAGCTATTGTTATAGGAACATTCTACCAAAGGTAAATACTGATCCCAAAAACCCTGAAAGACATGTGAGCTTGATCTCAACATTTGTTCTAAGGTTTGAATTGTCCATTCTGATTATCCATCAGTTTGGGGGTGGTATGCAGCACTCAAATTAAGATCATGTGGTAAATCCTCCCTTATAGTTAGAAAATGTGCTGACTTGGTAAGACGATAAATAATGACCCATATTGCATCATTTCTTCTAAGATTCTTTGGTAGTCAATTGAAAAAGTCCATCGTAATATTATCCCATTTCCACTCAAGTATGGGAAGAGGTTGGATGACTCATCCAGGCTGTTTCCTTCCAACTTTCACTTGCTGACAAACCATACATCTTGACACAAAATCCGCAATTTACCTCTTCATGTTTTCCCACAAAAAATGTTCCTTCAAATCTATATACATATTAGTTCTACATGGGTGTATATAAAAATTGGAACTATGAGAATCATCCAAAAATTCCCTTTTTAGATCTTGTATATCGGGAAAACAGTGCCTCATCCCAAATTTCAAAATTCCATCTTCATTCAAAAAGTCACTCAGTCTCCCATCATTCACAACTTTAATCTTCTTTTGGAATTCTTCATCACTGATCTGAGAACTCTATATACATTCTTGTAAAGATGGTTTGGAAACCATTTGAAAAATCATTTATGTTTCACCTTCCATGATGTTTCACATATCTATCTTTATTAGATCCAAGAAAATTGGATCCATTTCAACTCTCATCTTGTTCAAAAATACACGATCCTTTCTGCTCAATGATTCTTCCACCTTATTTGCCTTCCCCAAGTGTTAGTGTATCATGCAATCATAATCCTTGTGTAGTTCAAGCCATTGCCTTTGCCTCATGTTGAGTTCTTTCTGTGAGAAAATACAATTCAAACTCTTGTGTCCGGTATATATCTCACATTTTCCAACATAGAGATAATGTATCCATATATTCAAAGCAATGATTACATTAACTAACTCAATATCATGAGTAGGATGGTTTTGCTCATTAGTTGTTTTCTATCGTGATGTATATGCAAGGACTCTATCATTTTGTATAAGGACACAACCAAGTCCTTTCATTGAAGCATCACTATAAATAACAAACCCATCATTCCCCGATTGTAGAGTCAATATAAGATCATTGTATAATCTTCTATTCAGTTCATTGAATCATTTTCACAATATTTTGTACAAAAACATTTAACCCCTTTCCGCGTGAGCTTCGTTAATGGGCTAGCCAATCGAGCAAAATACAGGACGAAACATTAATAAAAACCTTCTAATCTAATAAAACTGTGTACCTCGATTATACTCGTTGGGGATGTCCTTTCTTGGATTGCTCCTGTCTTAGAAAGATCAACATAGATTCCATCCTTAGATAAAATATGGCCATGAAAAGAAATCTCATGAAGACAGAATTCACACTTGCTAAAATCCCATATAATTCATCTCTTCAATGATTTTATAGGATAATGCACTTGTGATTTTCATGATATTAATAGCTTTTGGAGTATACCAAGATTTAATCAATAAATAAAACTAAAAAATCATCGAGATATTCCTTGAAAACTATATTCATTAGATCCATGAAAACCGAGGGTTCATTAGTAAGCCCAAAAGGCATTACTATAAAATCGTAATGCCCGTACCTGGTTCGAAATGCTATCTTCGGAATGTCTTCATTCTTCACGCAGAACTAATGATATCTAGATTGAAGGAAAATCATTGAAAAATATTGAGATCCATGATGTTGGTCAAATAAATCGTCAATGGGATGTAGGGGATTCTTGTTCAATATTGTTATAGAATTGATCTCTGTGTGGTCAATGCAGAACCTCAATGATCCATCTTTCATCTTAACAAAAAGGAGAAGGGATCCCCATGGAGAATCACTAGGGTGAATAAATCCCTTATTTCTCAATTCCACTAGATGTATCATTAGTTCCACTAATTCCACAGTTTCCATTCTATAAGGGGTCTTCAATATGGGTCTTGATACAAGTATTAAATCAATAGAAAACTCAATTTCCCATTCTGGAGGATGTCTAGGTAAATATTCTGGAAACACATCAACTGATTCTATCACAAAAGGTACATACTCTATTTGAAGATTACTTTCCTCACCCACAGACATTTCATTCTATTCCTCCCCAATAATTGAATATAGTTGAGCTAATGGGTGTGGATCTAGATAAGAATTAGGTGGTTACGATTATTCTCTAAAGATAAGGAGTTATATTCCATCATCATCAATAATAGTAACCTCTTTCTTCTTACAATAAATATTTGCATCATGGTCTGAATGCCAATACATAACGAGGATTATATCAAATTCAATCATGGGTGTGATGATGACATCAGTAGATAAAGAACATTAATATGCCCTAATGGGAACTGATTCGTAGAACATTGTAGCAATGTTACTTCCCTTAGGAGTTCTGACTGACAACTACCTTTTAAAATAAAATTGGAAACATCTATTTTTCCCAGCAAAGCATGAAGATATGAAAGAATGCAATGATCCAGAATCAAATAAATCATTTTCTAAACATGAAGAAATTGTTAAATTACCTGCCACAATGACTTTCAGAGCTTCAATCTAAGCAGTAGTGTTCACATAGCTTGGCATTGATCCCTTGGCCTTTTCTGAGGAATGTTCCCCTAGATCTTAGGACATTAATTCACATAGTGACCCATCTCTTTGTAATTGTAGCATTGAACATTGGTAGCTTCTTTCTTCACCTAATAATCACGAGCATGGTGGCCTTTTTCACCTCACTTATAACAGACTCCCATTTCTTTAAAGAAAGTATCAGGGTGTTTCTTCCCACATTTACTGTAGGATGGATATTCAACATTCCCCTTCTTCCCCTTCTTCCCATTTCCAAAGTGTTCAGTAGATATATTTTTCACTTTCTTTTCATTAAATTCATAAGACTTAGAGTATTCTTTTTCTATCTTGATAGCACATGAGACAATATCTTCATACAATGAGAAGGATTATGTGACTAATTCTCGACGAAGAAACGAGTTTAACCTATAAAAGAAACGATCAATTTTAATTATTGGTTTAAATATATAATATGAAACATGAATCACTAACCTTGTAAAGTTAGTCTCATACTTTTCGACATTGTCATCCTCCTTTTGCCTCAGACTTCGAAATTTCCATTCCATATCTTCTCTATGGTCATGAGAAATTTATTTTTCTAAGAAATACTCTTTAAAAACCCTCCATTCCATATTTGATACTTCATCATATTCATTTGTGTTTTTTATCAATGACCATAATTGATTAGCTTCTCCAGTGAGGCGATAAACATCCATGACAACTTTTTCCCTTTCAATACTCCCTAAAGCCTGAAATATTTTATCTAAGAAACATATAAATTGCTCAGCTAATAATGGATTTTTACTCCCATTGAATGCTGGTGGTTGTTTCCTCATGAATAGGTCTGACATTGATCCTCCACGTTGTGGATCAGGGTGCTCAATATGATTAAGGTTATTATTCATAACCTATGTGAGTTTTCCTAGTATGGTGATAAGTTGATCTGCACTATTTTTATCACCAACTCCTCTATAATTATCTTTAGTTGGATGGAAATACCTACATGGATTGCATGAAATGATATGATTTCCATTCCATCCACTAGGAGCCATTTCTAAACAATGGAATAAACTAGATTACTTTATGAATCATAATACATAAATCCAAATAGTTAAAACACTTTACATAAATTTAACAGTTTATGGATATAATCCATAATCATAAAAAATGTTTTCATTGAGGATGTTTATACACATAAACCCTTCATAATGGATTTGAAAGGAAAATGAGAATTATCCAAATCATAGCCCCTGGGAGTGTCGTAACCAAGAGTGCAGTAAGGCTCATTGTTCTGCATCAGTTCCGGTTCGATTCTAGCTAATAGTGTTGTTTTTGGGTTTTACCACTAGGTACCTCTGTGCTAGAGCCGCCTCTACCAGCTCGTATCCAAATAGGGATGTATTGCTTGGAAAACTCACAAAATCTCTACAATACCAAAATTTTAGGAAGTTCTTCTATACTAATCCTCATAGTCCATCATAGGTCTATGTGCTCTAATCGTAGTTTATCTAAAACTAGCATCCATGGTTTGTAGTAAATTTTCTCTAATACCAACTATAACGCCCCGACCCCAGTTACCCAGAGTCGGTGTGTTATTACATAACATTGGCATGATCACAAAAGATCAAGTCTCGAAAGACCAGTTAATTTAGTTGCCTAGGAAACACTAGATAAATTCATAAGCCTTACATTTCATCATAAAGTGAAAAACTACAACAACATAGTCTCCACTTTCCACACTCATATCCCCTCAGACTACCCCTGTAGGTCATCATAAAATACCTCTTCACATTCTGGGAAAAATAAAACATAGAAATGGGTGAGCTGATTTTATCAGTAAGGATAACAATATTGAAGAAACTTTCATAAATAAGCATAAACATTTAATGTAGTGTATAACTAAAAAAGACTTTTAAACTTGAACATCAGCATAATATGGAAAAAATAAAATGAATTAATTCCATTAACTTATTCACATGAATATTCTACTAGTTGAATAATCACATGAAATATCAATAACCACTTTCATAATGATGGAATTCATAATGCCAGACTATCATAACCACATAGTTAAGGCCTTATGCCTAGACAAAAAATAAGATTTTTTCAAGGCCTGCCAAGACACTAGTTTTTATCATGATACCTACCATTGCATAGAGAATCTATAGCAGGATCCACCATATCACTAACTATTTCCAATGCATTCCTCATATGAACAGAGTTGATAATATCATAAGCATTCTTATTAATACTAGCATACGAAATGTCAATACTTTATCCACAAACCATGAATGGTATAAAAATAACACTGCCATAGTAAAACAAATAAAAAAACCATCAATAAAATATGAATGTCAGATATCATAATAAATCAACTTCATATAAGCTTCAAATCCTTCAATGGATGTTGACATAGATGAAATCAAAACTGTTTGAGAGATATATATCATTTTGAAATCATTTAAAAGTCACATAATTGTAAAATAAAATATTTACTAATAAAATATTATTATAAGCATGTTATGGAAGCATCAATTATTTTATAATGGTATCAAATAGCTACACCCGCCGTATAAATTAAAAACACATTCTTACCATAATTTTGTCAAAAAGGATAAAAAGGACCTTGTTTGGAAAACAACGAAAAGATTCCATTATAAACATCTTATAAAAAGTAAAAATATGTTAGAAATTACTTTAACCCATATTCTATAAAAAATTTAGAATGTTATGAAATTTTTTTTTAAGAAACATGGATGTGGATGATAAATAGATCTCAAAAGATAATTACATAAAAACAACCTCAGATAATGAAGAGATTATGAAACAAACCATTACCTTGTAATTTTCCTTGGATGAGGGTAGGATAAAATCCTATATAATGGTGAAATAATTGTTATTTAATTATACAATAATCATATACTTTAATATTATATCATATACGATCTTTTATTATTTATTTTCTAATAATATTTTAGAATTATCGTCATTTCGGGTGTTCAATTACTCGTTTTCTTTTATATGTTTTATAAAATAAGTCGTGTTTGTTATGGATTGGTTGTATATTATTTATATCTAGAATTACATCATGTCTTTAATCATTATTTTTAATCATCAAATGAGAATTAATCTTGAAAAGATACGATGGGGAATGAACCTTATCACGTTCGTGGAGAGGGTAATCCGTACGTATGCACGAGCGACAATATCATTTTTTGATATTAAAATAATATATAATTGGATGGTATATCATATATACAGAATAATAATAATGTTATATTTATCATTTAAATAAATTACACATCACTAATATACCCATCGAAATAAAAATGTATTGAATATCAATTACACCATGATGTGGTGACGGTAAGCCGTACGTACGCACGTATGGTGACATGTCATTCAAATGATGGATATAAAAATGAATATGGTTGTAACATATTTATAATAAAATCAGAGTATATATAAGTTACTAGAGGTATTATTTTAGAATGGAAACAACATAGATAAAGGAAGTGGATGAAGAATAGAACTTGAAAGTGGGTGGTGAAATTATTAACTCTTCTTTGGGTTCTTCATCTTGATTTGACCAAAGGAATCCTTAAGATGACGTTATGACTAAAGGAAGTCCTATATGATTAATTCATGGGAGTTTAGAGGATATTTTGGTAGGGGTTGGCCAAGCCTAAACTCTGTGAAGGTGGGAATTAAAGAGAAGGGGGAGTGCCCTTCTATAATAGGGGTGAGGGGCACCTTAAGGAAAGCTAGAAATATTATTTTATAATAAATTCATTTTCGGATTCTATTGGCTCAATGTTGATTATTTAAAGGCTACGGATGGTATGGGTTGAAAAAAAACTCAACCAATATGTTTTTGACATGTTTGGGTCACTATTTTACCTTTATCATTAAGATTTAACTCTTAGTTAAATAGGTTGACATTTACCATTTCTCTTTGAATTTTTATATTATATAGTTTATAAACATACTATATACTCCCAGTAAAACCCCAAGTGGTTCAATAATGATACACCAATCATTATATAATTTCTATGGATGAACCGTATATTTTTAGAATTATAATATCAATTAATAATATAAAATTTGTTTTAAAAACTCTTTTTTGTCGATTTTGACACTATTTGGTATTTTGTTTTTGATAAATTCATAAAAGCACCATTACTTCAAACAAAATTCATTTAACCAACCCTAATATGTCATATTAAACTAGAAATTTTTTGGAATTCATAAAAAGTCTCAAATTACATTTATTTGGATATTTATAATATCAATTATTTTAATGTTACATTAATTAGGTTATTACTGCATCATCATTGTGTCATAAATATATTATATTATATAATGTCTAAAAAATATAAATAAAAAACATTATGTAATAATTTTTTCAGCTTTATAATTAATATTTATAGTCGAATTTATCTTATTTATAACACTATATTAAAAATGTTTTAGTTATTAAACATTGACTACACCTCTTTTAACTCTTCTTTGAATAAAATAATAATAAGTATTCTAATCTAATCTAAGTTGGCCAAAGAGGATCATATTTTATTCCAAATATTTTTTTGGTCGAATTAAACTTATCTAAAAGACATAGGACTTCTGTTAATAAAATAACAATATCATTTTTACCCTTAATTACCCTATCTACTTTTAATCGGGGTAAATAAAAGTTACAAGTTACTATTCAAAAAAATTATTCGTAACTTATTGAACAAAATTTTACTCCTTGATTTTAAACGTGTCTCTCGGATGTTCGAAATTACACTCATAGAAGTGGTAAAATTATAATTTATGTGAATTTTCCACTTCTCTTAGGAGTTGGGTAATAGACGGTGAAAAGTTCAATATAAATTTTTATATATCTAAAATTATTATAAAATGACTCCAATGAATTAAATTGAACATATATAGGTATTATGTATATATTTTTAACTAATTTTTTTTAATAAAATAAATAATTATTTAAAAAAATTCGGTTTTAAACTATAACTAAGTGTTTTCACTATTCATCATAAATTGAAAGTATTTAGAAAAATACCAAAAATTCACCCTAAGCTAATTTGGATATTACGAATCCAAAAATGAATTCCATTTTGAATGTTAAAATTTATAAAATTTTAAAACGTTGGTATTACTATTCATAATGGATATATTGATTGGTTGTTGTGTGTGTAAGAAATTGAAGTTGTGTACAACACATGCTAGTGCATTATTCAATGTAATATTCAATGAGAAGAACATTTTGGAAGCATGGGGTGTTACATATCCCACTACACATATTGGAACTAAATAATCACATACAACCAAAACAATGGTAAATCATATCTATTAATAAAAAATTGTTTTCATCCATATGCATTAGGAATGAAATTTATACACACTATGGATGAGTCTATAGAGGAAGTTGATATGTGCCCAACGGCTATTGGAGGTACCATAAAATAATCATAGATTTCAGTGACCACAATATTTAATAATGGTTCATCTCATTTGTTTACATCATCTTCTATATTTAATCTACTATTCCATTATATGACGACGTTATCATATGTTATGGATATCACAAAACCCCATAGAACAAAGCATGAAAATGGTCTTTGTAGTGAATTTAGGGTTTTCTTATTGTCATATATAATTCATTATTGGATTTTCTAATTCTCAATAAGAAAACATTTGACATAATATTCATGATGGATTATCCCATTTCCAATACACCATGTATTGTTTTTTATCTTCAACGGGTATCTATAACTTTACATGATTGGGTTCCCCATATATTTCATGGATAATGGGACCCAATGTCGAGTTGAGATGGGTTTTATAATCCAAATATGAGGAATGTAATTTTTGTTTTTTTTCATTGATATGGAAGAAGAATCTTCTAGTGTAAATCTCCATACAATTATCATCATGATTTCCAACATTTTTCCTTACGACTTTTCTAGTCTACTACAGGAAAGGGAGGTATAATTTTATTTGGATTTAGTCCTTATAACTCCACTAATGGCTATTAATTCATACAACATTGATCAAATGGAAATGAACAAGTTGATGACTCAGTTGGATTATCTTTTTGAGAACATATTTATACAACCAATTATGTCACCATGGGCATCATTGGTTCTCAATGTTATGAATGTTTATGGTTCGCTTCACATTTGTGTTTATTAAAAAAAACTCAACCGAGTTACTATAAATAGAAGATATCAATTTACATAGATTGATGATTAATTTGACCAATTAAATTGGGTGAAGTGGTTATCACATATTTATCATCGTTCTAGTCACCATTAGTTGAGAATAAATCAATCTATCCTTCATAAAACATATTTTTGGAGTATGAACAACTATTATGAGTACTTTGTCATGGATTTTGGTTTAACCAATTATCCTGTAATATTTATGGATTTGATGAAAAAGATCTTCCATGACTATATTTATACATTAATGCTTGTATTAATTAAGGACATCATTATTTACTCTATGTGTGATGAGGACCATTTATCTAATATGAGGGAAGTTGTAAATTTGTTGATAAATCACAGAAATTATTTAGAACTTTCAAAATAGGATTTATGGATTCATTAAGTGATGTTCTTGAGGAACATTTTGTAGAAAAATTTAATTTCTTTTTATCTTGAAATAGTAAAAGATATTATAAAATGGGAATAACATGGAAATTTTTTCAATATTAATAGATTATTGGTTTTGGATAGATATTATCAGTGGATTAAAATAGGATTATCAAATTTGGATTCTCCGATGAATTTTCTATCTCGAACTGGAGAAAATCCTTCTTCTAATGAGAATTTTCATAGTTTTTTTATCTGAATCATATTTTACCTATTCCCTTGGTTTTGACACCTCCTAAGGTTAGGTAGTGATACATGATCATCTATGAGGAATTGGGATCAGTTTTTGGCTATGATCTTATGAATAGTTATAATGTTTTTGATTGGGGATCTATTAATCATAAAAAACACAAGAAGAATTACCTGACCCATGACCATGAACACAAAACTTTGATGCATGAAACAAATATTTTGTGGCATTACCTTTTTAATGAAAGTTTTAGCATTTTCCAAAAAAAAACTTTTGTTATATATTCTCTCAAAAATATTCGAATAACCACCAAATATGGTGGGTTGATTACCTAAACTATGTCTAAATACACATCACATATACCCTAAAGAAATAGAATTACATTTTAGATGATTTGAAATAGAAACATCTCATCTAGGTCATAAATGAATAATCAGAAGAGTGTAACATGATGGATATTTCTTGTACTGTTTCATATATTTGTCAGGGAATGAGGGAATAAGGTTTCTTTATCATGTTATTTGTTGTCTTCTTATCTTCGTGAGTTGATTCTTCAAGAACATCACATATATGATGAGTTATTTAGAATGAGATACTTCTTTATGATGGGGATTCTAATCATTATGAGTAATTCTACCCCTAGAGAATTTATTTGTTATCAAAATTTCATTTTTCTATCATTAGAGATAAGAAAAATTTTAATGGGGGATTAAAATAATTCTCATTGGAATGTGCACCATGGAACCATGAATAAATTTTATATGATGTGTTGATTATTCTAGTGTACGTGTATGTGATGTTGAATTGATGACTTTATATGATAATGTTATAAATTCCACACGCCTTGGCCGATCACCATAAAACATAGGGTAAACATCATCCACTTCCAACACCTACAAATAATTGAGATGAGGTATAAATTGATATTATAGGTGGGATGTCTCATGTATTGATAATGATGAATGTGATATGGTTTTGGATCGATAGGCTGAACAAATTGGATCCCTTTATACCCACGACTGGTACAACCAATTTTTAAGATTTGAGAAATATCTATATTGATGTCAGTGATCATTATCATTGAGTCCCATCTATTATAGTATCTAATACAGATCCTTATTTTAGTTCTCACTTTTAGAGAGGCCTTCATGACGAAATTTGGTTTTTGTTTAGTTTGAGTGCAGCATAACATTCATAGTTTCATGGACCGAAATAAATACCAACACAGTATCATGAGGATATTTTCTATGCTTATGTTCATAACATTAAGGGATCTTGGCATGATCACATTGGGGTATTTTAGTTTTATTATAACAAAAATTACCAACCCATGATAAAAAAGGATCATTTTATTTACTCGTATGGTTGGCCTTACAAGACTATATTGTGTTGGTTATATATCAATGAACGTTCCTTATTCAGGACATGAATATTTCATGAGGGGATAAAAAATATTCAGTTTATTTGTTATATATTGTTGATGGAGAATATCTGATAATAGTATTGAGTTGATCATCATCATATATTATTGGATTTAAAGTTGGCAAGTAGCTGTTCTTGAATGTTTCACCATGGATGGATATTTGACGACGTGTGATGTGATATAATATATCTCTTCATATTTTGGGACCATTTATTTTTATTGAGAGGGTGGTGAAGATTTCTTACCATTTATAACATCCTCAACAGTTGAAATTGACAAATAACATGTTTCATGTATCACAAATGTGAATGTATCAATCTAATTCATCTAATGTTTTAATCTAGAGTGATTGTGACGTTGACTATGAAAAATTCCTGAATGAGAATCTAATTAGGATTTTTGATTATAAATCCATGGTAAAATATGGAAATAAGATACCATTGTTTCGAGTGAAATGAAATAACAGTAATAATTCTAAAGTGACATGGGAGATGGAGGAAATGATGAGTGATAATTGGACTCATTGTTATGAAATTTATGCCTCTCTGTAGGATTTTAAGGGACAAAATGATACTATATAGTTGTGTTTGTAATATTCGGTTATAATTTTTAGGTATTCTGACTCCACTATATTGATCAATCATTGGATGGTCCACATTTAGGGTCGTTTTGGGTGAAAATTTTGGATATTTGGAATTTTTATGGGCTCTTCCTGGATGACAGATAATTTAACGAACATTTGTACCCTCCCAGGATCAATCCAAAATAGTGTTGTTTTTCACATCTATTGCTCAATTTGAAAAACTATTCACCCTGACTATGAAACATGAACCTTTGAAAATAGGGGTATACTTTTTTTTAACTCTGTGGCCATACTAAAGAAAATAGTGGATATGAGATTTACATAATCCAAAATATACGTTTAAATTATGGAAACACCTAGTTTATCATCTAGATGGGAATATAGGGATATAATACATATTATTATTCCTTGGAAGCTGCTAAAAAATGATTTGAACCATCAAAACACCTTCACATGTGAATCATTTCTAGAGAAATGATTATCGATATCTCCCTTGTATGCTTCTCTCTAATTTTTCTATTTCTCTCATTCTACATTCTATACTCATTATGGGTTTATTGAACTATGTTTTGTTATAGGATCAAATCCATGTTGTTACAGATCATGAATCTATATTTTATTCATTTATTTTAATTGACGACGTTCTTCAATGGATTTATAGCCATGGGCATTGTGTTTCATGATCATATGATCCAGAAGTAACTAGTTCTATTATAATGGTAAATTTTGATCAAACATAAATTTCATGATTTCTTTTGTAACTTGATATGTAAATTAATTCATGAATTAAATTAAATGTATTTTTATTGGTTTATTAAAAACCAAATTCTAGTGATTTTGGGATTTGTATTTGTTTTGGACAAAAATCGAAAAAACCCCCAATTCAAAATTATTATTGTGTATTTTTTAAAATAGTTGAAAAATTTGAAATATAATTTTTTTAATTTATATTGTGAAATTGATTTCATGAAATTTTTTTCAAATTTGTATTTGAGAAAAATGGGATAAATTGTTTTGAAAGAAACAGAGTGGGTTTATCTTTGAAAAATGATTTTTTTAATTAAAACCCCATGTATTTATTTTTAAAAATAAATAATATATATTTGAAATGAGATAATTGAATGAATTTAAATTTAAAAGGATTAAAATAAAATTCATAGGATTGACTATTGTTTTAGAAAATGAAATACTCAGTAAATAGTGAATTTTTAGGGATAAAGAGGATATGATTGGAATAACCTATCAAAGGATTGATACAATACAACTCTGAAATATTCTTATTATAATATGTTATCCTCAATAGGATATTGAATATCCCTCTTTGATTAGTTCCCAAGGTACATGTGTACACAATTCCATTTTAATTATATATATGTGTGAGTATTTCCTAACTTATAACTATCAATCCTCTTCTAAGAATGAAATATTACTCATTGATTATATTTTAAATATATTCCATATTATAGTGGTAAATATTTTACACATTCGATAAGAATTTATATAATTTTTTTATATTAAATGTTATCAATCATTTTAATTTATTTCTATCATTTTAAATACAAGGATTGATTTGATTTGAATAAGATTTTTAACTACCATACCTATTTACATTAATTGAATTATTTATTTGGTCAATTAATTGTGTAATCAACTTAGAGAATATTATTTTTAGACCCTACTAGGATTCTAGCTCATGCACTAATTGTGAATTTGGGTGTTTGTATATTATATCCCTCTAGGCTTGAGTAAGGTTAAATACCCACATGGAGGAAGTTTTATTTAATGATAATTGGACGTAGAGAGTTGTTTCCACTATGACATGGTTTTTTATCGTTTTTTTCTAGTAATTTTGATTCTACTCTAGGTAGTTTATGCATGTTTTAATTCATATATTTCTATCCCATAAGAGTTTTTCTTGTATTCATACTGACTTTTTAGATCTATTTAGTTGTGTTTCTCTAAAAACCATTACAAAATTAAAATTGAATGATGATGGTTTATAGTATCCAACTAATGGGGATCACAAATTCTTCTCGGGTAATGTATGTACCAGCACTGTAATCATGTGACTAGGATGACTGAGATGATTTGGGTGACTTTATTTTTCCCTATTGGGATTCAAAATTAGTAAACTTATGATAATTTATTTGTTTGGTTGACTGATGTTTTCAAATATTTGGTTCCATTGAATGTATAACCAACAATCTATTAATTGAATGATGCATTTGTAGTTTCAAGGTATGAGTAACTCAGTTATGTGATATACATGGTTTTAGGTGATACTCAACCCCATGAATGTGTTATATATAGTTTTTGTGTGTGTGTGTGTGTTTTTAAATGAGTTTTTAAGAACATGGGTTGAATAAGGGCCCTACATAATGGAGGGAAATTTCATAGTTATGTGTTGTTCATGTAAACAGTTAGTGATTAGGAGTATATTTTAAATGAATATGTTTATATATTATGCGTTATGATTCTATTATAGGGATGTGAATATTTCCCACAGTGGTTTCATGATGGTTTTGGAGATTGGGTTTTTTCTAATTGGTGTCTTCATGTTCTTCTAGAATGGATATATTTATCTTATGATTCTTCACATAAACCTGTGATTGGTATATTCATTTCAGGTGGATAATAGTTTCCATTATTAATTGATATTTTTTAAAGATGTTTTCATTTTTAGGAATGATTTATGGGGTAGTTAATCATCTATTTTTCATGAATAAAAAATGATCATTGAAACCCCACCTCTAGAGTTTTTTGGTCTAGTAAATCATGGGAGTCATGTTTGAAGCCAATAATTGATGATGATTATTTATTAATGGTGAAAACAATATTTTATTCAGTTTAGAAAGTAACATTTACATATATAACATTTCTATTTATATACATTAGAATGTTGTTAGTTCCTTAGTGAGTTATATTCACATGCTTATTGGGAGTAAAGGAAGTATGTGTACCCTTGAAGATCTCATTATTCATAGGTTCAATTTGGTAAAAGATCCATGATTCGATCATTTATATATTTATTATGGATGGTTCGTTGGAATGGATGATGTAAGGATCATTTAATATAGTAAATTCATATAATCACCATTAATTTATTTTTTGTATATGTGGTTATACCAGTGGTTGACTAGTTTTATTCCGAAATGGCCATGAGTTTGTATGACTATGTTCTTACATAATACATTTGATTTCTTATGATTTTTTCTTTTTTTATTAAACAATATCTGATTGTTGATTGATAGATTTCATTTTTTAATTATTAATTTCATTTTATACTTTGATACATGGTAATATGTTTTCAATGGAAACCCCATAGACCCATGTTTCTAGATATTAGTGTCATGAATGATGAGCGGTGTGACATATTTCTAAAAGATATCATCATCAAATACATTTAATATTTGGTATGTGTAATTGGGATGTTGTAGTTATATATGAAATTGTAATAACCCATCCCTCGGGGCCCGTGTCATGACTACCCCAAGCCCACCTTCCATAGGACAAGGGATGACGACTAGCACCAAAGGAGTAATCCCTTAAACTGGGAAGTCATTGTCTTTTTAACCTATAAACACACATACAAGAAACAACACATCTAAATACGAAACACTAAGTAAACTGTATAACAAAATTGTGGTGAAAGTAAAAGGGTCTAGAATAAAAGCCCAACTAGAAAGTACAAGTACATCTGTGATACAATACAACTGAAGACAAGGAATGTCAGTTGTTGCGTCATCATCTATGGTTCCTATTTTAAGGCTAGGTACAGATCAACTCCTCAGCACTCCTCGTTAATCCACCTCCTTCCTGTATAGACTCGTCGTAAGGTCCAACTCTAGGTATTGTCCAGGCCTGGTACACTCATCCTCAGTCAGCGTTGTCCGTCATCTACATCAAAAACCAAGATGTACGGGCATTGATCATGCAAGGGTGAGTATAATGATACTCAGTAGGGGCCCTGAGACACTCTAGGTCTCACAAAATCCATCAATGATAAACACAAATAATGAAATCAACTAATAAACCTAATTATGAATATTCCCATAGATATACCTAAGTTATCAAGTGATCAATCTCAATAATGTGGAAACCATAGAAAAATAGACCCTACTCAGACCAGGATTTTATTCTAGGCATAATATCAAGTAACATCACCATTCACATTGTCAAAACCATTGCTGCTGGAGAACTCCTCCTCTATCAAGTACATTGATCCTGCTGCAACACCAAGGACACATCCCATAATCTATGGACTACTGAAGTTCTAATCTTGTTGAGTACCATGGATTTTCTACGTCACCAAGCGCGCTCCCCACCATGGGTCTACCGTGTCTCCAAGTGTGCTCCCCCCCGTAGCATGCTGAGGTACTCCTCCTATCAAGTATCATGGGTCTGCCATGACACCAATGCTCTCCCATCTGTGGGTCTTCTGTGACACCAAGGCACTCCCCACTTGGCTAGTTGAGTCACTCCAATTCAAAACGGTCAGCAATAGTCAAGTCATATCTAGCTACAAGGTCTCTACATTATACATGTTCGTCTATGGGAGGATCCCCTCCACGAGCTACAGCTCAATACTCCAACCAACATGAATTCTCACGAATAAGTATCTTAATGGTCCGCCACATCATAGTTGTCTCAACGAAATAGATGGTGCATCAATTAGATTCCCAATCTGAGAGTTATTAGCCATTTAGTACAAGGGGCCCTATTGGATTCGTGCTCGATCCAACCTGTCCATTTCCCAAATCAAACCAAAACTCATGTGGATTATACTAAAAGTAACCACCTTCCACCATGATTTACAACTCCGTTGAAGGTTCGTCAAAGGGATGTCTGGTGCTAATGATATGGCCAAGAAATGTAAAGGGGTGTAGTGGGTCTTGGTCAAGTCCGACCCAGCCCAACCCAGTTCGGGTCAACCGAGCCCGGACCGTTGGGTTCGGCCCGGCCCGATGGGTGGCCTGGCTCATTGGGTTCGGCTTGGCCTACTGGGTTCAGTCTGGGCCGTTGGGTCTATTCCAGCTAGTCGCATGGGGCCACCGAGAGTCGCGCGGGAAGCTCGGCCGCGGAGGGTGCCGTGAGGGCAAGAGGACTCGGCCGGCGCGATCGGCGGGCGATGTGGCCGGGGTGGCTAGGCCGGCGGGCGGCATGCCTGGGGAGGCTCGCACGGGTTGGCTCATCTGGCTGGTGTCATGGCCGGGGTGGCTCATCCAGTAGGTGGTTTGAGCCGGGGCATGGGACCGGTTAGACCGGGTGGTCGTAGCGCCGTGAGGGCAGGGCGAGCACATTGGCCGTGGGTGGTGGCGCCTTTACATTCGTCACCTTCATCTTCTTCGTCTCCTTCCTTTATTATGAATAACACCACAATGTAGAACAACCGTGGGGTCGATCCATGTTGTTTTGGCCCACATACTACACTTTATGGTGGTAGTATTTGGCTCGACAAGAAAAAAGAATGATGAAATTAAAACTTTATGTCCTCCATAATGATTCTTTCACGAACCGCAAAGAAATAAAGCAAAGTATTATCACACAAATAAACCTCCTTCCTCATAGTGTTCATTGACGACAATGAGGAGGGATGGTTAGTCATTTATGATGTCCCACATCAGTTTCCCCTGCAAGGTGCTTCCGAGGAAGAAGTCGAAGTTGTTCCTCCATGGTATTCTTCGTGGAGGAACCATTCTTCATTTGAAACACATTCTCCCAATTCCACCCAAATATAATGTGGTTCCAAAATAATAGATTAAGACATCTATTATTTAATTGGAAAGAATTAAAAAGGCTAAATTAATTATTGTGGGTGGAATAATTAAAGCATTAGGGTTGGCACAAATAATTATGGAGGAATCCCAAGAGTCTTCTCCACATTAATTAGGTAGTTGTGAGGTTTTCCTCTCCCCCCATTAATTGGGGTCAGGTGGTCCCCACCCCCAAATTTAAATTGGGAGGATTTAAGATCTTGGGTGGTCCCCACCATAATAAATCTAGAAGAGGTTGTTTCATTCTAGTGGACCCCACACCTGAATATCAATATGGGAGGGTGTTTACAACAAAATAAAATAAAACAAGGGTTTATTTTATTTTATTATTTCCAAAAAAAACCCAAAAACTAACTTTCAACCTCAACCAACTGCCATAAAGGTGAAAGTCTTCTTAAGTGAATATAAGCATTATGAGTTCAACGACACCCTCAGTTCTCAATTTTGAGTATCGGTTCAAAAGATATAAAAACCACACGCACGTTTACTGAACTTACTTGAAAAAAAGTTTAAAAATTCATTTCTGGCCCTCTGGACTCGAAATCACACGCTGTTACTTTTCGAATATTCATAAAATTCCCATTTATATGAAAAAATTACATCGAAATTCCGGGTCTTTATGTTCTCCCCATATTAGGGATCTATTTCCCTGTAAGCCACAACTCAAACTAGGTAAACAAGTGGGGGTACTGAGCACGCATCTGAGCCTCCAGCTCCAATGGGCTGACCTATAGGTTCCCTTACTACCAGTGAACACGCACCAGAGGTATCTACTGTTCATGAAGGACCCACTCTATTCGATCCTCAATATCTACTAGAACCTTCATAAAAGTCACCTCATCGTCGATGTCCAACTCTCCATGGTCGATGATGTGATAAGGTTCGTGCACGTATCTCCTTAGATGGGATATGTGGAATACGTAAACCACCAGGTGCAACTAAGGTGTAAGAGCTAAGTGGTATGCCACCACTCCAACTCTGTTTAGGACCTGAAAAGGTCTGATGAACCTTATAGGTAACATGCCACCTAGTCCAAATCCTTATAGACCTCGTCGAGTTGAGACTTGTAAAAAGATGTGGTCGCCATCCTCAAACTCTAGAGGTCTCCATCTACTATCATCATACGGCGTATGCCTACCATGTTCAGTCTTCATCTGATTCAAGATGATCTTCACCTTCTCTGTGGTAGCATGTACCATCTCTTGTCCCACTAGTGCTGACTCCCCTAGGTTAGTAGAGCATAGAGGTGATCTGCAAGGTCACTCATACAACTCTTCAAAGGGTGTCATCCCAACGGAGGAGTGAAAGATGTTGTTTTATGCAAACTCGACCAAAGGTAAGTGATCCTCCCAACTACAACTGGAGTCGGGGACACAAGCAGGCAACATGTCCTCCAGGGTTTGAATGGTCCACTCAGTATTACCATTCGTCTGAGGATGGAAGGCAGTGCTCAAACAAAGCTACATTCTGAAAGCCTCCAGCAACGACTTTCATAGCTTGGAAGTAAATCATGTGTCATGATCAGATATAATCTCCGTGGGTAATCCATGTAGCCGCACAATATCCTGATCATAGAGGCGTCACATGCTCTCTATTGAAACCTACTCTGTGTTCTATTGGATGTGGGCCGACATGGTGAGTCGATGGACGATCACCCAAATAGTGTCATGTCTTCTGAATATAGGTGGAAGTCATGTCATGAATTCAATGGATATCCCATCCCACTTCCATTCTGATACCTCAAAAGGCTGAATCATTCTTACTAGTACCTAATGCTCCACCATCACCTGCTTACATGTGAGGAACCAAGAGACAAACACTGCTACTGCTATCATCATTGCTGGCCACCAGTGTTGTTTTCGAAGATCCGAGTACAAATTTTCCACTTTTGCATGTACAACTAGAGGGGATGTGTGGAACTCCTTCAATACTTCCACCTGAAGTGCCACTGGTACCATGGTTTGTCATCTGAAGCGGATGATGTGCTCCCCACATTCATAAAATCAATCAGGTTCTAGCCCTGTGGATAACTGAGCACATCGAGCATCACATTCAGCTTCCCCACACTGCGCCTCCCAGACTCGCTGAAGAAGTGGAGGAGTGACTATAAGAGATTGAAGGATGTTCTCTTCATCTCTATCCTCAAAGGATATTTTTAAATCAGCCAGCTGCCCCATCACCTCATCTAGTAGTTGTATAGCAGAACTTCTACTAAGTGCATCTGCTACTACATTCCCCATTCAAGAGTATAGACTATCTCAAATTCGTAGTCCTGTAGGAACTTGAGACAATGTAATTGTCTCCGGTTTAGGTCCTTCTGAGAGAATATATATCTGAGACTCTTGTGATCAGAGTACACGGTAACATGCTCTCCCATCAGATAGTGTCGCCAAATCATCATGGAGAAGACCCTTACTGCTATCTCCAGGTAATGGTTATCATAGTTCTACTAGTGTTGTATCAACTGTCGATAACCATATGCAACCACTTCTCGCTCCTAAATCAAGACACATCTGAGTCTTGTCCCTGCTGCGTCGTCGTAGACTACGTACCCTATTTCTTCTTATTGAAGCATCATGATGGGGGGAACTAGTCATCCACTTCATCAGCTCCCGAAAACCATGTTGGAATCTATCCGACCACACTGATGGTTTCCCCTTCTTCATCAATGCGAATTGTGTAGCTGAAACACTAGAGATGTATGGCACAATCCTCCTGTAATATCAATCCAATCCCAAGAATCTGTGTACCTCTAGCACACTTCTGGGTGGCTCCCAGGAACGTACCACCACAATCATTGATGGATCCACTGCAACTACAGCCTTCGAGTTGACATGTACCAGTAAGTGAACCTCTAAGATATAGAAATGGTACTTAGAGAGCATAACCTAAAGCTGGTTATATTGGGGTGTATCTAGTACTACCCGAAAATGGTAGGCATACTCCTCCTCAGTAGTCAAGTGCAATAGAATGTCGTCGATGAATAGTACTACGAAGAGATCAAAGAATGGATAAATGATCATATTCATGAGTCCCATGAACAATATTGGAGCGTTGGTTACACCGAATGGAATAAAAAATAACTCATAATGGCCATACTGAGAACTTAAGGTCATCTTCTATACATCCTTATCTCCCACTCTGCTCTAGTGATAGCCTGATCTGAGGTATATGTTCGAGAACCACTATGCTTCCATCAGGTGGTCAAAGAGGTTGTCAATCCTTATATTTGGTACATGTTCTACAAATCATGTTATTCATAGTCAAGTGGATCAGGAACCAATAGTCAACACAAAGCCTCAAGCTCCTGATGGCCTTCTTGGCGAATAGAATTGGGGCTGCCCAAGGAGAAACAATAGGCTAGATTAATCCCTTAACCTACAATTCCTCAATTTGTACCCACATCTCAAAATGCTCCGCAGGATCCATCCAATATGCTGGTGTACATATGAGTGTTGTCCCAGGGAACAAATGAATGTAAAAGTCCTCGTCTCAGTAAAGAGGTAGACAAAAAACATCATCAGGGAAGACATCCACATTCTGGTCCTCCACTACTGGATAACATGGACTCTCCACACCAACAGATCTGAGGGTAATGATAGCCAACTGATGAGTGATTAGATTCACCCTCCTTCGTGTAAGGCCATCTTATGGTACAAAGTCCCCCTTCTCACTAATGAAGGTAATCCTAGTCCCATCCGTGCGAGCACACCACACTTTGTGCCTAATACAGTCAATTTGATCATGGACTGTAGATAAACATTCCATACCCAAGATGACGTCGTATGGCCTCGAAGCTACTACTAGGAGATCCGATCCAATGCTCTCTCCTCCTAGAGTAAGCTCGCACTACTGGAAGTAGTGCTTAATTGTAGAATCTTCTCCTATGAGAGTCTCTACCTGTAAGGATCGATCCAACGACTCTGTCATAATCTCTGAGATCTGAGTGAGTGTAGTGGAAATAAAATGACTAGCACTTATGTCCATAAATATCTTAGCTATGGTATAATAGAAACAGACCGTACATCATATCTTCCCTGGAGCACTGCGATCGTAAGCCTCAGCTGCTTAGATCTGAACACTCCCCTATCCACCTGCTCCATGCGCTCGTGGTGGACCTCCAGGTGGTGGGGGTGGTAATAACTCAAATCGTCTCCCACCATTAGTTGTACGACCAGCTCCTCTGCCACGACTGACTCCTCCTTGCGGACCTCCTCGGTCCAATTGATTGTATTCTTTATCATATAAATTCGTATTTTATATAGAATACATCATTTATACTAATAGGGTTTTACATTTAATTTTATATTTTTTATATGGGAAATATTTTATAGGAAATATATTTTACACAATATGGATATTTATTGACAATGAATATTTGTTAAATAATTAAATAGATAATTATTTATGTAATGATTTTGTTGGATATACAGTGAAATGTAGGAATTGAATTATAGATCACCTTGATGAAATAATGGTCTCATGTTGTGAATTTGTATGGTAGCATTTAATTGATTTTTATCCCCAGTTCTAAATTGTCTCTGTGAAAGGTTTTTATGATATTGATTTCATGATGTCCTAGACTAGGATATTGAATATTTGGTATTTCCATCACTGAAAATTTAGATATTATTATATATTATATTATTTAATTTATATTAAAATGTGAATCAATTTTTATTAAGTAATTTATTATATGAAATTTCCTTTCATTTATCATTATTTTTATATTAATAATGACCTATCCAAACATGATAGATATATTATTTATTAAATGTAATTTTTTACAGTTATTTACCATTCCATATTAATTTGCCCGTATTGATTCATGATAGCTTCTTCTGTATTTTTACCCTAATGATAATTTAATCCCTACAATAATTTTTTTCCATCACCATTATATTAAGGAGGAATAATTGAATGAATTTAAGGATATTGAATATTTAACTTAAATATATTGTACTTTGTAATTTCAAATTAAATTATTTACATAAATATAAATATATTCTACTGAAAATGAGAATCATGTTCTAAAATTAATTTGTGATCACTTTGGTCATATTCAATTGTAGTAATGTACCCATTGTCTTTGGGCTACTGGGTTTTGAGTCATTATAATCATTTTAGTAAAGAAGGCATGCAACAAAATAATTCACAAAAATATATTTTTAGGTGAAATTTTTTTTCAAGTAAATATAAATTTATTGGTAATTGAAAAAGGGATTAATATTCCATGAAATATTAATAATTATTTTATTATAAAAAATTATTTAATTTGAATTTCATTCCACATGTTCTATGAAATATAATACTAATGAAATCTTGTCTTTTTTCATCATTGATACTTAAATTTGTTAGATAATAAAAGGTATTAACAAATAAACCTAGTTCCCTATTAATATCCATAAATTGAAATTCAAAACATATATTGTAGTTTCAATTACTATTATGAAACCCAATTATAATGATATTTTTCACCTACTAGTATCATAAAATGAGGTGTTGAATTCCATAAATATTTTGAAAATAAAAAATATAAATAAAATAACACTATATGTATATTTTTGAATATTTTATGAGATAAAAACATATAGGTTTTACATTCAGTGACAATCTAGTGAATTGTAGGTTCCGAGCATAGCGGAAGTTTGTTGGTGGGTGTACTGAACATTAATTTTAGCATTAAGAATGAACAATCCAATATCATTCATGATATAAAAACGTTGGATATTAGGAATAGAACGAAGAACAAAAAAGAACAAGGGGAGTCCTAGAACCATAGATAAGATCATCAAATTTTGGTTATAACTAATTTAATTAACTGACAATAATTACATTGAGGGAATCCATGTTTCTTAGATGATTCTGGTCTTGATCTAATGTGATTCGTTGTTGGGTCATAGAATCAAATTCTAGTATTCCACTAGTGGTGATCCAAATGTGCTCCACCTGTCTCTAGATGTCACCAAAGATATTTAAGGGTGCTAGTGCAGATGATATTTCACTTTCGTTGTGCCCCTTTGATCACCTTCATCCAGTGGAGGAGGATCTCTCGCATAGTTTGAGAGTGTTCATAGAACAAAATAATTCTCTCTTGACATGAGAGCGTTCACTAGATCTATTAATTCACAACCACAAAAAATGGCTATGCTAATTAGAATTATATAATTGGGCTTTTAAATATATAGAATAATTAAATGAATCAATTACCATAACCCATTTATTCATTTTTTTAATTTTCAGAAATACCCCTTCTCTAAAAATAACCGTTGACTATTATAATTACATGATATGCACTCAACGAATTACACCTAATATTTTTCAATTAAATAAATTATATTATTTCTCATAAATTTCTAGAAAAAAATACTGGGTGTTTATATTTAATATACATGGTGTTTTATTTCTTTCATTCCATTTTCTTTATTTTCTTCCCCGAATTTATTAGAGATTGAATAATTGATACTTATTTTTCAAATAAATGCCACTGCATTACTCACTAATAAATAAATATTATTTCTCCCACAATATATTCTATTCAATAACTTATTTCGAAATAAATGTGATAAGGAATCATTTAATAATAATTATACCACCATCAGGAATAATCATTATTCCACTTGTAAAATTAAAATTTTACTGAGATACTGGGACACACTTATTGTGGAACCCTCTTGGACACATTCTAAGTGGAATTAGCCAGATCCTACATATAGAACAAGGTTAGCTTCGAGAGACACAAAAAGGCCCCCATAAAGAAACAAGTTAATGTCAAAATGATGTGTCACCTCTTACGAATGCTAATCATGTAATGTAATCTCTTTGTCTCAATATCTCAAATCAAGCGGGTTGCATCCGAGTACCATAAACCCATGAGTTTGATTATTCTTCCTATGAAATTCTATAATTATACATCCCATTCCAAAACATGGCCTTGGATTTATTTAGGCTATAAAAATTCCATCAAAGGGTATGAGATATCGACTTCTTTTAAGGAACATAAGGAAAAAATCTGTTCTCGCATTATCTATTAATGTTGTATTACTCATGATGCACCCAACATATCCTACCACGCTACGAACATTGTGTCATAGAAACTTTCATCAATAAATCTACGGGAGTGAGTTGTCATAACCATTAATAATGATCATAATGTCTAAGGGCCAAAACAAATGTCTAATGATAGGAACATCCAATGGCACTGTGAAATGTGGATTTCCTACTAGATGGTATCATTCCCATAATATCCTAGTGGATATTACTAAGGAATCACCCCACGAGATGGTACATCAATGTATTATTATTCCCCACCCCAAATTACATATATTATTTGTGTCTCTCAAATAGAATCATCCGACCATATAAAATATATTCAATAATAGTGTTATAGAACTTTTGGGTTTTCATCATATCAAGGATCCACTAAAACACTTTAATGCAACAACTGTTATTAAGACATTATCACATGTATTTCCATGCAAAAGAACAATCAATATATTATATGGTATTTATTAATGAATAATGTAAAAAGTAGTTTGTTTTAGGCCACCAAATCCAACAGAAACCCACATTGACTATATCCAATGGCTAACAACCCTTAACCTACTATATCTCACTTGATATTCATGATTCTGATTAGATAAGACATTATTCATGGGGTTTGCCACGTTCTCTTCCATGGAATTTCTACTCACTACAACTTCACCTCATTGATAGAAATACCTCGAGAGGTGATACTTTCAGTGTATCTGATTTGTTCATTGATGTGACAATTGTTATTTTGCAAGACACACTGCTTCAGTATTATCCCAATACAATGTGATATGATCTTTTCTTCTAGGAACCACATCATGCTACTGGATAATGTTTTGAATCAATAAGGATTCCTATACTATATTAGAATACACAATATATTCGGACTCCACTATCGAAATGAAGACAACAGGTTTCGTTGAACTCTTCCACCTCTCAGATCCTCCATTGAGACAAAAATCATACCTAGATTGAAAATATAGATCATTCTAATAGGTCTGGAAACCATCATCAGCAAAATCTCTGGTGAAAATATTTGTATCTCCTTGCATACCATAAGAACAAATCCTTAGTTATTCTCAGATAATTAAGTATAGTTTTAACAATAGTCGAATGATGTTCTCTTGGATCTGATTGATATCTTCCTAACATGCTCAGTTCATAGTCAACATCAATCTTGGTACATAACAAGTAATACATGTTGGTTCCTATTTCTATAGTGTATGGGATCTTACTCATTCAATCATTCTCATGTTGTGTCTGAGGACACATTTTCATAGAAAGATGTGGGTTATGTGGCACTAAAACCAATCCCCACATTGATTTTTCCATAATAAATAACTTTAGTATCTGGTAAATGTATGTTCCATGAATTCTTCCATACTGCCTTTTGGATCTAACATGAATGATCTTGATCCCTAAAATGTAGGTTGCTTCTTACAAGTGCATCATTGAGAAACACTTGTTCAACCAGTGCTTAACTAATAGTAAGAGTGGTGCATAGTTTCTAATATGAAATACTTATTCAACATATAAAACATTGATAATTACAGCATTCCCATTAAACCTCATTTAACAACATGGCTCTCATTCATTCATAAGAAAACAAAATTCCTTTATGGCTTTATCTAATCTAATGTTCCATGACCTATGTGCTTGGTTTTTCCATTAATGTATTTATGCAACTTTCAAACATGTTTGGCTTCACCTGGTGTCACAAACCCTTTTGGTTTTTTCATACTGATATCTTCCTAAAGGATCCCATTAAGGAACACTGTTTTGACATCCATTTTCCAAATATCATAGTCATGGTAAGCTATTATGGAATGTATTATTATTAATGAATTAGACATGGAAACTGGCGAGATGGTTTCATCGTATTCAATTCTTTTATGTTGTATGAATCATTTTCTCACTAGCCTTACATTATAGCTTCTAATGTGACCATCCATATCCAGTTTTATCTTGAATACCCTTTTGCATACAACAAGTTGTGCATCAACTACCTCATCAACTAGAACCCAAACATGGTTTTGATACATGGAATCAATCATAGAATTCATAGCTTCTATCCAACACGTTGCTTCAAATATTTCTACTAATTTCTTTTTGGAGAGATGTTCTTCATGGACCATCAATAATTATTCACCATCCTCAGTGACTAGGAAACCAAATCTCTATGGTTCCCTTACATCTCATGAGCTCCTACGTTGTACTTGTGTTTCTGGAACCTCTTCTATTAGGAAATGTAATACTTGTTCCTGTACCAACTCTTCTTTATCTTGATCATCAAATTAATCAATGACAATCATGCTCCCACTATACTTTTTGAGTATTTTCTCCCTCTAAAGAAATATGTCATTTTTGGAAACAAACACATTTTTTCTGATGGATTATATATGTAATAAGCTATCTTTTCTATATTATATCCTATAAAGATACACTTTTGTGCTGATGGGTGTTAGTTTGTTTCCTGATAAGGCCTTGATAAATGCCTCACATCCCCATACATGTGTGTGTGAAAAAATAGGTTTCTTTCAATTCTATAACTTGGAGGGAATTACATTTTATGTCTTAGTTGGTACTTGGTATAATATGTATGGTACAATTTGTAATGCATATACCCAAAAGGGTTGTAGAATCTCTACATGACTCATCATCTACATCACCATGTTTAACATTGTGTGGTTTCCCATTTCACTAACACCATTTCACTATGGTTTATAAGGAGTATGATGAGATATAATCCCTGGCCCCCGTAGGACTTCTATGAACTCTTATATCAGATATTCCCCACCTCGATCCGATCAAAGAATCATTATCTTCTTACCAAGATGATTCTCTACACCATTCATGAATTCCAAAAATTCCTCTAAGTCTTCTGAATTACACCTCATTAAGTACATATATCCATATCTACTAAAATCATTAGTAAAAGTAATGAAATACAAATATCCACCACTAGCTTCTACGCGAAGATGTCAACACACATCCATGTGCACCAATCCTAGATGTTTTATCGCTATTTCATCCTATCCAGTGAATGGCGGTGTAGTCATTATACCTTGTAACCAAATGTGACATCCATCAAGTTGTTTTATCTCAGTAGAGTCTAAATGGTCGTCTTTGTAGAGCATTGTCAGTTGTTTCTCGTTTACATGATAGAGATGATGATGCCACAATTGGGTGGTGTATGATTCATGTGAGTTTGTTACATTATAGACTGCCAACCGATGTTTTTTGTAATTTAATACATTCATCCATTACATAGTGCAATATTATAAAATACATTTTTCATATAAAAGAAAAAACCCTTATTTCAAAACATGAAAATAAATCCACCAACATACAAACATGATACATAAATTATGTTCTCGGTAACACTAGGAACATAATAACAATTACGTAAAACAAAAATCATCCCAGTTGGCAATGAAATGTGGAAATCGCCAAGGGCTAACACATGCAGCCTCATGAAATTGGAAGCTTGAATATCCTCATCTCTATTGGAAATCATTTTAAATATACATGGTTCTTGAATTTGAATATAGATGTGAGTCACACAAACAGTATCTAATAACCAATGTGTAGAAATGGAATGAATAAACTCGATAACAAACACACATTTAGCATCCACATGCTTTAGGGTGCATTTCCTCTTCCAGTGGCCTTGCTTGCCACGTACATAACAAACTGCCTCCCATTCCATGCCCTTCCATTGAATAATCACCTTTTTGGAGTGATGGTACTCAGGGGCTTAAGACCGTTTATATGTCCTTATCCCCTTTTCCTTGTCCATACTTTTCTTATTCACTATAAGGATTGTAGGTTTGTTATGCTCCATGTCCATATATAACTAGAAAATTAAGGTTAGAAGACATGATAGACTCATCTAATTTTTTCTAATGTTAGAGTGGCAAATAATTCTATAGAAGGTATTAGGAAGTGATGATTGGATGAGATCTCTATGCAACTCATCTGGGTACATAATCCCTAAGATGTCCAGGAGATCAATGTAGCCAATTGATTTAACTACCTAAGGCCTAGTTGGCATTAAATATCCATGCATATTTGTAAACAAAGTATTGTAGATCTCATATATCTATTTTCTCGCAATCTCTAGGTACATATCCTTAAGATGAGACATTATGATACACACGTCCATGTTTTCATGTTCCTTCCAGATCTCATTAGACATGGCTGATAGCATGAAAAATCGTACATATGTGGCATCATTCATATGTTTCATATATGGATATAGTCCCTCATCTATAGCCTATTTCCTAGGAGCAACGAGAACATGCTCTTCCAGCACATACCTTTTCCTCTTGGGGAAAAGGATGAGGCGTAAATGCCTCTGTCACTCATAGAAATTGGTAATAGTGATAAAGTTTTCCTACTCGAGTATAGTTTGAAATGTTATAGTCGAAGTCATTTTTCTTGTCGTTATACAAATTATTATGATAAAAGGTTTCATACATTATTATAAAAAAACTGTGACATGTAAATAAATTAATACTAATTAGTCTCCAACTACTTTATCAAAATATAATATCCCTCATCATTGTTTTAGGAATATTCAGTTTCCAAAATATTCTAGTGGAAAGATTAATATTTCCCTTCTAAATACCACAACCAGGGTTGGTGAAGCAACATGAAGGGTTTTAGGTAGTAATTATAAATGCCAACTACATTAACTCGCAGCTCCTTGATCTACTGAGTGGACTCCCCAATCCGGAAATCCTTTTTATTTTGGATTTTCTCAGCCTTTGCATCTTCGTCACACCAATTCCTACTGTGGAAGTCATCCCTTGATGTGATCCAAGTAATGTCATCCGAAAACCTTAAATTATAATTCCTCAATATTTGAATCCACCCCAACTAGGATTGGTCAAGAAATTTGAATTACGGTTCGATTCTAACCATGATTATGAGTGGTTATACAGACTGAATATTTCATTGATAGATTTTATCTTTATACGTACATTTCCATTTTATTATCATTGATTACATCCTTTTTAATATTATGTAGGATATACATAAGTTATTTACCATTTCAATGAACATATTTGACACACAAGCCTATTTTATTTTTGATCCATCTGGTATGATTGTATAATTCATCAATTGTGTGATTCTGACAACACGACCACAATAAATATACCATGAAACTTCCATAAAAATGTTATGATCATGGAATTTTTATATTGGTTAGTTTACCAAGTTGTTGATAAATCAACCCACATCCTAGGGGAGAAACGCCTTAAATCTTTTGGGTTCTTGTTTATAGATTTCCACATGTTCAGCTTTGTATCTCCTTAGATTGGATTCACAATGGATTCTAAATTGAGCCTCCCCCACCCGCTTGGGAGCAATATATATTACATATTCATTTATCTTACATTATGGTGAGGGGTAAAATCAGGGTTTACATAAAATAAACCCATGGGCGTGCATGCCCTACAAATTAAATAGTAGAAGAACAACATGCCAAAAAATTTAAGTTATATAAATAAATTTAATGAAACCATTTTCATACAGAGTTCATGGTCTAGCTCACAATCATCCATACAAGCAATGATATTTTGGTATCAATAAAACTAGAATTCAATTATTTAATCATTCTCGTTTATGATAAGACACTCTTGAATCAATTAATTATTGTAAATTAATACATCCTTTTATCTTAATCCCTTTTTTGAATTTATTTTAGATTCTCATACATAATAATTTAAACAAATACATTCATTTAAAATTATCTATTTCCGTAACTTTTACCATAGAGGAAATCTAGAGAATTCTTGTTTATAACTACCCAATGAGTAGAAATGAACATTACACATTTGTCAGTTTAAATAGAAATATATATAATAACTGTCACGTGTTGTGCCTCATATTCATGACTTCACTATGGTTAACATCTAAAATTTATGTATAATATAATATTTTTTTAATAAATCTACTTCATTTGGATGAGTACACGTCATGTAGTTCCGACTATAGGGAATGTACATTTGTTCACCGTCTATCCAAAGTACATGTCCAAGGTCATGGCATGTAGATGTACTTCAGAAATCATTGGAGTACATGGCATGTTCAGTGGGACACACATCATGTACTATCTGCGTTACACGGTTTCCATCCAGGAATGTTGTGTACAAGGTATATGATCATACCCTCTCCCGAAGGGACTACATGTCGTTTTTAGTGCACCACATGGTGTGTAATTTGGAAACCGCGTGCCACCTGTTCCTGATCAACACACCGTGTTATTTAAGATAGATAAATACTCCTACACATGGAATGATATGGAAGACCACTCTGATGCATTGAACCAATACAACAAATCATGAAATGTAGAATACATGTTGTGTAATCTAGTGTTGTATGGCTAGGAACGTTTGACACCACCAGATGAGATACTCTATTTTATTCATAATTAATAGAAATATAAATTTCTATATGGTGAATGTGAAAAGAGAGAGGAGGAGCAGATCTCATGATTCATATTTATAGAATGATTAAATTTAATTAAACCAATTAAATTATTTAATTCATAAATTAAAAATATAAAACTAAATAATTATAATCGATGATATGAACACTCTGATACCACTTATAGGTTCCAGGCTTTGTTGAAGAGCATTGCGGGGCATAAAAAAAATAAATTTTAGCATTAACAATTAGAAATTCAAGATGCATCTTGATAATAAAATGTCAGATCATCATAATAGAAAAAATAATTAATACTAATGGAGGGAGTCCTAGAACCAAATACAAGATTATAATTTTATGGTAATAATTTATTTAATTAATTGACGAAAATTGCATTGAGGGAATTCTTTTTTCATTGATGTTCTTTCTCATGACATGATGTGATCATTAATTTCATCTTACAATCCATGTGTATGATTCCTATAGTCATGATCCAAACGTGCTCCATGTATCTCTGGATTTCGCTGAAGGGATCTCCACATGCTAGCATTGAAGATCCTTTGATTGTAATGTCTACATTCGATCGCCTTGATCTGGTGGAGGAGGATATCTCTCTCTAATATTTGGAGTTTCCTTGGATGAAAATAATTCTCTATGGGCTTGGGAGAATTCTATAGATCATTTGGGCACAAACACAAAAAAATTTCTTGGATAATGAGAATTATAAAATTGGGATTTATATTTTGTAGAATAATAAATAGAATTAAGCACCAGCAAGAATTTATTTATTTCATTTAATTCATATCAATACCCCATGTTTAATAATAACAATTGAAAATTATTATTATTTTACATGCTCCCATAGAATTACACATAACATAATTTAATTAAATAAATAATATAATTTCTCATAAATTCCAGGAAAACAAATCATGGCGGGTATATTTAATATACACAACATGTACTTTTATTTTCCATTTTCATTATTTCCTCCACCACATTTCTTATACCTTGAATAATGGCTATTTATTTCATAAATAAATATCACCACATTTCTCACAAAAATATATATATTATTTTTGTACGATATATTTTCCCGAATAAATTGTCATGAAATAAATGCGATCTGGAATCCTTGAATAATTACTAAACCACAATCAATAATAATCTTTATTAAAATTTCTAAATTATTATTTAACATAGATACATGGACACACTTACTATGTAACCCTCTAGGAATCTTTCATAGTAGAATTAGGTGGATCCTTCTTAATGTCCATGGTTAGCATCTAGCAATATGCCAAGACACCCATAGAGAGAGATTTTAATGCCACATTGACATGCCACCACTTAAGAATTATTACCATGTAATGTAATCCATTTTATTAGATATCTCGAATATAGCGGGTTGCATGCTAGTTCTATCAACCTATATGATCAATTAATATTTCTTTGACTTTATGTAATTGAACATGCCCATTTCTCACCATGGATAAATATTTACTTAGGCTATATCAATTCCATAAATGGGCCTGAGATATTTTCACATGTTATGGAAGAAAATGGACATATCCATTCTCACATTATTTATTAATTCAGTATCACTTGTGACACACCCAATATATCCTACATTACAAAAAGAAATGTGTAATCTCGGTTTTCATCGATATATCTAAGTGTTCGAGTTGTAATACCCATTAATAATAATCTTAAAGTCTACGGACCAATACACACATCCACGGATATGAACATCCAATGACACTATGTAATGTGGATTTCCTACTAGCGGGTCTCGTTCTCATAATATCATCATGGATATTACTAGGGGCGCAAACCATGAGAATTTTAATCAATATTTTACGAGTCCCCACACCTATTGGCTTTTATTATATATGTCCCTGAAATAACATCATCAAGCCATAGAACATATATTCATGAACAATGTTATGTCACTTCCGGGTTCTCCTCATAGTTAGGATCTACAATGAACCTTTAATGAAACAGCTATCCTTAGGAATTTTCACATTCATTATCCCGCAGAAGAACAATCATGGTGTGATAAGGTATTTATTAATGAATAAATTAAAAATTAGTTAGTTCTAGGCCCCTAACTCCAACATGAAATTTAGGTGTCCTATATTTCCAAAATAATATTCGTCATATTTCTATCATAATAGAGATAAGATACATACATTTTCGACAATTTTTCTGTTTAAGATGATGTTTTAATTGTACATACAGGATCCCATGAGACACCTATAAGAGGACCAATAATAATTGTTGTTTCCAAAATTCTTGACCAAGAGTCCCTAGTCGGTAATTGATGAAGTGTTTAATTTTGATATATCCCTAATCATCCAAATTGGTGTACTGAGTAGGGGTATCATATAGGGTAATAATCATTAATGTTAGTAGAGAAAACATATGATCCATAATATACTAACAAACCTAGAACATGATAATATATTTCAACATTTACATATTAATTTTTTATGTCACCATTATCAAATAAAAATATATTATATAATGTAATACATAGATGAATGATTCAAAATTTCCCTTACTTGTGATGAAAAAAATAACAAATCTAAAGGTCCTCCTTTGAACTATGGACATAATGGTCCTCCAAAAAATAATAGAAATTCCAGCCATATGGAAAACATCCTATGTGAAACTATATATATAATAAGATACATAGGTCATCCGCATGGTAAAATACTCGATATAAAATCAATAGATCATCCCTAGAGTCTTAATTGTGAATTTACACATTGTAGTCATATGAAAAGAAATCAATGAATTCGTACATGTTATTTAAATTATTGGGTGAATCCCCATAGAAAAATGATCAACTAGAAGGGATGTACTACACTTTATAATAAATAAGAAGAATATACCCACATAGGTCCTCCCTATGTTATAAATTATAATCATATAGCTCCAACAATGTATTTCAATGGATAAACATGTAACCATTGGCTTCATCCCCGTAGTGATCAATCCAATTTCACTAGAAGTTAAAAATATATAATATTATAAAAATAAATATTAATTATTAAATAACATAATAAAATGTATTCCTTCCCATATATATAAACGAAATACATTTTACCTCGGAGATACTTCCTATGGGATCAATTATATTTCAAAAATGGGGGTTGTACCCATGTTGAAAATTTAAAGGTCAAAAATTATGTAGGTCCTAAGAAGAGTTCCATTGTGAAGGTGATCATCATAAAATACAAATTTTAAATATTATTTCCATCCTTATATCAAAATTACACCATGGTTTCCCTATTAATGGGAGTTGATTTAAATTAAAAATTTAGTTTCTCGATTAACACCCCCATCAATCAGTGGTATTTATTCGAAACCAATGCCCAACAAGGAAGAGAACATCATCCATGCCTCCCAATTAAAATGAAACTCTTGATGTAAATTAGATCATTCCTAATTATAATTATATTCTAAATAATATAGTTGGAATGAATATTATATGGGATTATTTACTTATGTTACTACTCATGGAAGATTAGGGTAAATCCATAATTATATAATGGGAAATATCTAATTACAAGATTTCTATCATTTTATTTACTATTTAGACTAAATAATATGTCATTATAATAACCTTTATGGGGTTATACCTATTTCATCTCCATCATAACCTAATGGTGACTGCCATCATTTAATATCTAGGTTATTTCCTTATAATAAATATTTCAATCATCTCATAGAATATGATGAATAGTTCCACTGTAAACATATGTGCACTCTATTATGTGTTAATAATATCAAATTAGGAAAATCGAATCAATATATCTATAAATAAATACTTAATTCCTTGATTATTCTATATCATATGATTAGATATATCATATTGATTGTTTTTTCAAAATATTATTAAATTAGGGAGATCTCCGCCTTAATGTATTTGTGGGCAGGAAAATTTCTTCATGAATGATAGTATATTTTTAATCTCTATAGGATATGTATTAGTTAATGGGTGTACATATATTTGTTTTACCTTCCATAGAAATAAATAAATACAATGATATCAAAAATGATATACTTCAAAAGAATGAGTCGTCATTAATATCTTATAAAAAGATACCATAAAAGATGAATGAAGAATCCAATCATTATAAATAATATTACAAGAATGTATACAATACTTTTATAGATAAAAAATATCATCTATAGTATATATAATTAATAATACATCCAAATCTTTCTCGAGTGACATTTGGAAAATTTACGAATGATACAAAAAAATTGGAAATATAGACACTTAGGAAAACTAATCCAAATGGGAAAGGATAATGTTTACCTATAACTCCACCAAATTAATTGTTGAAAATAAAAATAATATTATGGATATAATAAGGGAAAAATAGTACACCACAATCGAGATGGCTAGAGAATGTTGTACCTCTTTCTTCTTTAATGAATTAAATATTTTATAGATTTGGAGTTGTACGTGATGAATGAACTCCTTTGTTTTATAAATTTATAGGTCATGATAAAATACCTCAATCAAGGTCCCAATAGTGTTAATTTATGATATACTCAATCAATATCACCTTCCCTATACTATTTACAATATCATTTGTAAATTACCTCTACAAGAAAGAAATGAAGTCCCGAAGTGGTCAAAAAATATATTTTAAATAAAAATGATTAAATAAAAACTATGATATATCCTATAAAGGAAACAACGAAACTAATGAGACTCCTAAATATCCTGATGTGGATGTGTATTGGATATGTTCAAAATGATTATTGTTATGTAATATATTTCTGAAACCCCATCGATAATATGAATATAAAAAATAAAAAAAATACGATGAAGATGCATCTCTTAAGAATAGTGTCTTCACCATAGTGTTAGAATATGATTATGTAACTCAATATAAAATGCTGTATACTAATGTGTGATATATTCTAAATATTCCATTATAACCCAATGATAGATATTATGTTGATGAAAAAATAGATTATACAGTTGCATCAATAGTTCACTATCCACCCATAAACGATGAATACTTTATAAAGATGTAAATATTTTCTATAATGATACTTAGTAAATGAATTATAGGTGACTTAAAAACCTATGACCTATATGTAATTATAATTCTGGATGAATCAAAAAGGTAAATTCTACCATTCCAATCTATGATGAACCTCCCCAATAAGAGTATATTTCTACAATAACAATAGAAGTGTCAAATCATATAAATAACAAGATAACAAAAAAAAAATCAATCCTAAATCAGCCTAAAATAAATATGTTACCCTAAATCTACTCTATTTGAGAATCCCACATATTATTTTCTTTTTATCCTTTATATTTCAACTCAATATCATTATTATCCATGGCTATATATAGCTTGGCATTGTATGGACCTATCATTCCATCTCGTGGTGAAGATTTAGAAGTATTTCCACAAGATCTACTTAAATATAATGAATATACAAATTCATTAATTGATAATATTGATTTTAATAGATTTATATTTTAACCATATTGGATGGTATAACACGAGTGGATAGATTAGATTACTCCACTATATAACATTGGAAATCTATCCTTCATAATATTCAATTGAAATAAGTGTGAAAAATGAGTTCAGAAATATTTTTTGAATCAATGGGGACATATATTGAAGCATGAAATTAATTTTAAAGTACTTAATCATAGTAGTTTCATTAAAAAAAATTCATTTAACTGCATATGTCTGGTAAATATATATAATATTTAGTTATATCACCACTCAGAGGAATGGTAGTGGTGTTTTCTCTATTAGTTTAGTTCAACACTGAGGGAAAAAACCATCATTTCTCTAAGAAATAAAAACCAACATTGTATTTATTGTTTTTTAGATATCATCACATTGTATAAATGTCTAATGTATTCCCCAATCATGAAACACTCATATTAGAAGTAAATTATGATTTTTATAATATATTTATAAAATAAGTTATAGACATCACTCATAATAATGATGTGTCATTTTAGAATTTATGATATTATTCCAATAGAAAAATTCATGTAATATTTTATTTTAATTAAAAAATAAAAATTCATCTAGATTCAATGATTTGGAAAAATAAATCAATAAAAATAAAAATGGTGATAGTCACAATGAGGTCAATATAGGTTAAAACTCTGACTAGTTGACATAAAAAGTATCATATAGATACTCTTTATATGAAATAATTATTGTAGAACCCCCTAAATGATGAAATGAGAAAATATAAATTATTGAATTTAACATGTATGATAGAAAATTCCTATTCCGAAAAATTAATTTTATGTCACAAAATATTTAGTCAATACAAAAGTGAAAAACAAGGTACCATTGTTGTAAATAAAAAGAACCAATATGTTTGGTCTAAATAATTAACTATAATATGTTGACTCTTTTTAGGGAAAAATCATATATTTCATGATATTTTATAACTCAATTTAGAAAATGGTAGAAATCAACCATGTATTAATTATTTATCTATGAACTAATGTTACTCTTGTTTATTATACCCCATAAGAAGAAGAACCAATATGTTTAGTTTGAAAATTATCTATATTATATTTATGGGTTTTAGTGAAAAAAAATCATAGATTGATTGATATTTTATTACTAAATTTATAAAATGGTAGACCTCATCCTTGTATTAATTGTGTATCTATCAACTCATTTTAATCTTGTTTCTTATATGCCATGGGAAGAAGATGCAGACTAGAAGGGAGTTCCATGTATAAATGATTAGAAATTTAATGATCAAATGACAAAAATCACTCATTCATGAAAAACAATATTATATAATGACTAAATGTTTTATTAATGAACCTAGTTCCATCAATTATAATTGAGATAACACATATATCTCCATTATTCTCTGAAATTCAGAGTATCTAGTCTTGATGGAGTTACATAATGAAATTATATCCCTTAAGCGTACCCAAGACAATATTGATCCTTCTAGACAACCAACCCCTATTATTTAGAAGATAATCATTTCCCCATGAAAATAATTTTTCTTATTAGAAGATATTGAAATATAATTTTATTTGGTTAATCCACTAGATATATGGATTAATTGATAATGAGGGATAACATGAAGTAGGAATTTACACAAAAAATTCATATTGGAGGACATAAAGAAAGAGGTTGTAGATTACATGGTAAACAATGACGTATTGATGTCATTCACACCAATATAACACATATAATAGAAAATCAATGAATTGATCATCAATGATATCAAATGGATCATAGATATAATTTAGAGTGTTATATAGTTTACTATGATCCATTCATATGGTTTGATTATTTAATAGATAAAAAGTCTATGAAAGAGGACATGTAAATGTAATGGAAAATTGAACATGATCATCAAACCTCAAAAAATCTTCCAAATTTCAATTAGGTTTGTGTATCCCAATACTAAAAAACATCATCCTCCATACCAAATGAATAATGTAAACAGTTTATTCATTATTAAATTGTTTATCATATAAATATGAGTCGTTGAAGTATCTCAAATACATATTTATACAATTTTAAATACTAGACATCCGTCATCTCAAAAAAAAGTCAATGAATATATTTTTGAATAATTATCAACCCCACATGATTTGAAAGATGATGCGTATATATCCATGATTTATAATCAATAAATAGGTAACATTAACTGTCTTTCGGTCATAACTTTCCCTCAACATGTATTTTAAGAATACATATAGGGGGAAATCCAGTCTTTATATTTATCTAGTATGATTAAAGATATCAATTATTCAATATTCGTAATAGGTAATATCCTGGATTCAATATCATTTTGATACAAAATATACACAATTTTAAATATACTGAAGATAATTTTATCATTACATTTTATAAGAATAATGCTAATAAAATTGTTAGATATGGTCTCTCAAGATGATCAATTTGAGGATACTATTTAATGATCACTTATCTAAAAAAGTTATCATATTTCTATTATGGAAATAATTTTAATTAATTTATGGAAGGCCATGGATATATAGGCACGTATCCAAGTACTTACATTTTCAATAATTTCTATAATTCTCTATTAGTTGGTCAGTTATTGTTCTATATTACAACCACTCCACTTTATAATTATAATAGTTACAATATGTAGATGAATTATATTAAAAATTAATCGTATATAACCATTTTTAAATAATTAGATATTAATTGTTCCTACATTATCTGGAAGGAATCATCAGCCAATTCATTAATAGAGATAATTAATGATTATATATTACACATTAATCAATTTTAGTAAATAGAACTAGAAATGGGAAGTCATCAGGTATTATAGGATACAGATATTACAATATAATCAATTAAATCTAAAATAATGCTAAACAATTTTTTTGAAAGATAAATCCCAATAAATGAATTCAATTCCATAAATATGTTTTCATTATTTGCATTTCCCATTAAAATTCCTAGAATAACATCTGATCAACTAATATTTTATCAACACGGAAATGTCTGTCTGAATATCTAGATAAAAATCTCTTAACAAAATCATGTGGGTTGGGAACCTCCACCTCTGCTCATATGTTTTTAGCTATGGATAAATAATATTACCACATCGATGATTTGATTTACATAGAACTAAATGATGAAAATACAACACAATATCTAGAATATTATAGATTATTTCTATCATCCTCTACAGATAACTAATATAACAGTAAATCATACTCATTCCATATATTATAATAAATATTATTTTATCATACTTTCATGATATCTAACAAAGGAATTTGGTTATTAATGATGAATCATAAACAATATTGATATGTATATCCATAACCCTCAAAGATCATGAAGAAATCATCACATTCTCTAAACAACATCATGATTCTTTAAGTGGAGTAACATGGTGATTCTAATATTATATACCAATGTAGATATGCATTACATGGTATTACAAGAAAAATCCTTTAGTTGTGATAAAACCACTAGGAGAATGTATCTACCTCATGCAACCATAATGGAATTTACGGTAAACAAATTGATTAGGGGGAAATTCATCATAGATATTGAATACACTATATAGATTTATAGTGACCTATATGTCATAATAGTATAAGGTAAATTAGATTATTCATATACATTATATCAAAATCTACTATCTAATAGAGGCTAATTTGGTTTCAATCACATTGATGATGACTGCTAAGATATATAGTCTTAATCCATCTAATTAATAATTATTATTCTATTTATAACTATATTTTAATATCCCTTCTATATGAAGAACCTATAGATATAATGGCACCACTTGTGGTATACTATTACTATGTGATTCCATTAGGATTGATGAACAGTGGGACTATATATTGACCTCCCATGAACCATATCATTATGTAATTTTTTGTATAAATAATTAGATTCGTATTTGAATGATTTTATATTTAAATATTACTAGTATCTGGATCGTAATGTGTTTTATGAAACAATGCTCAGTATGTTGCATCATCATTCCATTAAAATAATCCAATATAAATGTTCTACATGGTGATATCAATGGAATTCATTAGCTTCATCGTAAACCATTATTCTAATTAACATAAATACCATGAAAAGTATTGTTCTATATGTTATTAACCCTTATCAATACTCTATTAAAGTAATACTATATGTGGATTGTCCAATTTATAAAAACATTATATTCATGTTTTGGTCTTTTCCTATTAAAATATTTATATTTTCTAGTGTTATGATGGATTCAACAATACATTTTGAGAATTTTTATATACCATTTTATTTTATTCTTCATATTAATAAATATGATGATGTGTTAACTAATTAGTGAAATATAAAAATCCATAAATTATTTAATAACCACATTTATTATATTCTGTATCATTGGTAGTTCATACCTCCTCCTGAATGAAAAACTCATATAAACTATATTTAAATGATATTTACGGAATCATTCTTCTCTACTAGACAATGATAATGATGAAATAAAATATAATTTTATATATTATATCATTATATAAATCCTCTGGGATTTCAAAAAATACCCCAATATCAATAATTACAACCATGCATTTATATTTATATTAAAAAAATAAATAATCTCTTAAATAAACATTGATTCAATGCAATTTATCATATGGATATTTTAGAATACTCTCATATCATCCTCAATATTATGGTAATAATATAAATTTGGGATATCATCTTATTTTTTTAACATCCACTATGTGTCCTAGAATGAAATTAAAGGGCATGTGAAAATAAATTTCTTTTTAACACATCTCATCCAAAAAAAAGTTACTACTAGACACGGAACTCCAAAAAAAAATTCCACATTGATGAAAACCAAATAACTTAGTAAATTTATTTTCTGTATTATTCTAACAGACTGAAGAGGAGAAATAAGAATTTTTTGATACTCAACCCTATTCGAAATTTGATTTTGGGAAACTCCACAAGAATGCCTATTAAACCCAACTCATTTCCCGTAACAAAGGGTTGTAAGGAATTAAGAATATACATATATTTTCATCATATTAGAACAATATATATATATATATTAATTACACTATTGAATATCAATGTTGATTTGAATTTGGTTTTCAGGTAATTCATTAAAGATTGCTCTATTTAGAATGAAAAACTAATAAACCTTCATGAAAATTTATTCAATATCATATGGTTATTAGATTCAGATATTTTTTTATTTTTCAATGTTATGTCAAATAATTACCAATATAATGAATTTTGAAATTAGTCCACAAAATTGAAGAAAACTGAAAAACAATTAGATAGTAATTTATATTTAACATAAAATGTTTTTCCCTTAATTATAATTAGTTGTAATGAGGAAATTCAATATATATCTAGTGAACATCATTAACATACACAATCATGAAAACTACATGATGTATTTTGGATATAAATATGTGGTTTTAAACCATGAACATGAAATGTGACAAGAATGTAATTAACATATCACTTTGTGAGTAGATAGCATGATCAATTATGAATTCCCAAGTAAAAAAAAATCTATATAATGAAGTATTACATGTGAACCATTCTAATTTGAAAAAGGTTGAATGACCAATATTTTTAGGAAATAATTTGATTTTTTAATGAAATTAAATCAAATGAAATGATTTTCCCACAAATTATATATAATGGATATTTATTTTCATCACTTAAATATTATTTCATAGAATTCTCCATGAAGATACATGTATGTAAAATCCATGAAAAATTAAATCATTAACACCTTGAATTTTTTAACACTTCAAAAAACACCTAGTTTTTTATTAATATATTGGATTTTTATCATGTTTCCAAACCTTCCAACTATAGTTATTTTGTGAAAGACTATCCATACTACCATCAATTTTTTATTAGTATGGGATTAGGAAGTGAATAATAATTTGTTTTTTATAATGTTTGTAATTTAATTCCTCATATACAATTAAACTATAATAATTTATATAAATTATAAAATTTCTAAATAAACATTAAATCCAGTCAAAAAAACTATGACCTATAAAACCATAACAAATTTATGATATTTAGTATAATTATTTATCATGTTATAATGAGGTTGAATATTTATATATAGAGTCCTATAATAATAAATTATACAATTTAATTTATAATATTCTTGAAAAGTAATATATGTGTTTACATAGAAAACACCTTCACAAATTAGAGGATTTTCACACCAATAATAACCATTCTACATAGGCGACCCCATATTCCATTATATATAATGCTGATATATTATTTATTATCTATTATTATATTCATGTTGTAATTGTATTTTCATAAAATTTTATAATACAAACATTACATAATCTAAAATGATTAATTAGGAAAACATGTTGATAAATAATTGAAGACAAGAATGTCCAGAAATCCATGTCTACTAATGCATATGAACATTCAACCAGATGTTTAACATTCACTTAATCATCCAACAAATATTTATATAATCATTGAATATTCAAAATTTACATTAAATTAAGCCTCTATAAATTGAATAGAAAAAATTTTCACTTTACATTATACATGAATCCAACTCAAATAATTATTATTCCCATATCAGAATGAATATAGTGTATATCATGACTTCTACCAATGAATGTTTTCTCAGGAAATATGTTTCATAAATTTAGAATATGATATCTTTCCATTCGCTTTTTAATTAAACTTCATCGTAATAGTCATAATAAGATTGTAACAACCTTATATTTTATAAAAAAAATTAACCTGACAATATTTTATGTGTAAAATGTCTTACGGTTCATTGAAAATAAAAAATATGTAAATAATAATTATTTAAAATTTAAAATTTAAAAATTACAACAAAATTGAATTAATAAATTATTATAATTAATAAATATGTTATAAAATAAATCACATCAATTATCCTTTGACAAACATAAATTTATTATAAAAATATTTTTATTTTATATTATATTCTAAAATTTATATGTTTTTTTCATAAAATGAAATTCACATTTGAATTTAGAATGAAAAAATTATTTTAGGTTCAATTTTTGATATTTTCCCTAAAATGGCTAATTATCATATGAATAGTGCAACTATTCTATTTAATATTACCATAATATATCTAACACCATTTTTAGATAATCCTGATATAAAAATATGTAATTTTTTTCTCAAATATATATGATATTATTCATTAAATTAAATAAATTGAAACTACAATGTTGAATAAGGAAACAAATTTTTATCTATGTTTATCCTTTGTTATATTTTATTCTAATAAAAAATAATTTCAGCTAATTTCAATGAATTATGTAGTTATAGTGATGCATGTAGTTTTCATATTCATTGAATGTGATGTGTATATAAGTTTATTATCCATATTATAATAAATTCAATAGAGATAAAATTTATACATGATTTTGGGGTAAAATGTTATTTCTTTTTTAAAACTTCATTTTTATAAAACCATTTGTCCTTGTGTTTTGAAAATTTATAGTGAAAATAATTCTTTGATGATTCTAAAAATGATTAATTTAATATTTCTTATCAATTTTAATTATAATAATCCTTATATTTTAATTTTTTTTACTTATTTATTTATCATATGAATGATATATGATGGAAAAAAATATTATCAACACGGTATGGTTTAAAGGGGTTAACGGGGAGAGTTACACTAAGAGAAAATGAATCACATGTCACTAAAAATATCAAATATCTGATTGATTGATAAAAATAATTATCATAAAAATATTATATAATAAAATTATTTTATTATCATCACTTTAACAAATAAATATAATTTCATTATTTTAATATTATTTGTAATTATATGGGAGTAACACCCCATAATAATAAAATAAAACATCTTACAGTCACTATTGCACCCCTCTTGAGATAATTAGATTAACAAAAATATACTAATATATCTTCTCAAATAATTTATCCATATACTACATGTAAGGCCCAAGATATAGACATTACATAATTCTAAGACAAGTCAATAATTGTCATTAATTCACTTCAAGTATCTAATCCAGTTTTGAGTTTTATAGAATTAGGCCTTAACTATTACATTACGTATCAAATTTTACAATGTATACACTTCTACTCTAACCATTTTTTTCACAATAATAAAAATTATTAAATAAAATAGTAATTATTTTATGGTTAAATATATTCTTGAATTATTCTTTTCTATTACCCATGCTTATAAAATATGAAAATCATATGAAACAATGGGATGAGCATAAATATCACATTATGGGATTTAAAATAAGGAAATACAATATTAGTCCACGAATAAATAAAAATCCATGAAATTATACTTTTTAATGATAAAAAATATACTTTTTAACATACCTCGTGATGTCATAAGATTTATGAATAACTCATAGAAATCATAAATAATAAAGGTAACATGATGGATATATAACATAATTATATTATAGATTTCATATCTACATAGGGAGTATCATACATGGTTTTTTTTCCAATACCCATTACATAATATTCCCAAAATCAATTTAGACAAAATTTATTGTCAACCACTATCAGGTTACCCAATGCAACAGAGACATATGATAAGATAACCAGCCCTAGGTTTATCATGGAAACAGTTGTATTTTTTTACACGTAACCACCAACAAAATTTCCATGTACCATTACATAATCATAACACAAAGCATATTGAATTTATCAACATTTGACTCATCAATCATAGGAAATAAATTCAAGTTATTTAAATTTTCAATCCATTTCAAAACCGTTTAAAATGGATAAAAAGATTAATTTTTAATCAAAGTCTCACATTCCACATTGAAACACTAAATAGAAATTCAAAAATAAAAATTTTATAACATATATGTCAATATTGAAACATCATATATGTCAATATCAATAAAAACATCATATATCATGATAATATTGAAATTCATGATATAAAATGTCAAAAGGGTTGTATATACACCTTATAAATAAAGGTCTAATATAAATCACAATATCCCTTAATTAATTAATATTGAGAGAAAATACATAAAATATCATGTCATTTGATTAAAGATAAATTAATGACATAAATAGGTTCCAAAATTTTAAATACACCCAATATATGTGGATATTAAGTGTAAAATAATAACATTTTATTCAAATTTATTATTAGAAAAACCATTCCAATGACCTTAATATTTAACTCAATGAATGAATATTGAGTTATGATTTTCTTTACAAATTCCATATAAATTTTGTAAGAATTTACAAATGGGGTGATTTTGCGTATAAAAACTGTATACAAAAAAAGGGAAGTGGAAATTAAAACATAAAAATATAAAAAGTGAATCCACACATAATCCTAGAAAAATATAATCAATTATTTATGGATAAATCCCAATGAGTGGAAATTGAATTTAGAAATACACAAACCTTGAATCCAACATGTCCCATTAGATCATTAATTAGATAAATAATAAAAATTGGTTTGTTTAATCTTTTATTATAACATTTTTTATGTTCATTATTCATTTTATGTAACATATATCCATGTTATAACAATTGGTTAATTATTTGAGTTCATATCGGATGTTTTGTCGATATTCAGTTATTGAGTAAAAAATAAACTAGTTATGATGAAAATTTTCCATGTGGTCATAAGTAAATTATGACAAAATTATTGTTCATTATTTAAACATAATACATATCCAATATATATGTATTTATATAATTACTTAACATTTGGAGATATTAAATGAAATTCTTCATTCTTGGAGACAGTGGTTTGTTCGTACGCATGAACGCTACCTTCATTTATTTGAAATATTAAGGGAACAAAAACAAAATAATACATATGAATATTATAATTATTGTATAATATATATGTAATATTTGTTACATAACATCGTTAAATCTATATTTTTTACATTCCATTTATGGCTTGAATGAGTCATATCACTTTGAGGTGGGGGTAGTCTGCACATCCTCAATTGAAAGTATTGTATTTACGAATTATGGAAAGTATATGGTATTATTGTAAATAAATATTACATAATAATATAGACATTAAATTTATGATATATATAATATTTATATATACAGTTATATAATAATGTCCCCATGAGAAGTGGTAGGAGAAAATAGAACAACCATCGTTTCATGAGCCAGTAGATCACCATATAAAAAATTGTATGTTCATATCGATTAAAAGGAGGTTTGTGTAAGTGTAGTTTGAATCATTAAAATATAAAATCCTAGTATATTGGGTATTATTTATTATGTAATAATAGAATAATTATAGCATAGTGTGTGAATAAGGAAAATAAAATAAGTGAACATTAGAGAAGTCATTGACTCTATATTGGGTAAATTCTTTTGATTAGAGACAAAAAACATTAATGAATTTAATTTTTCTCAAGTTAAGGATTATAAAGGAAATTTATGGATGTTGGGAGATTATATGAGATTAAAATGGATATGAAAAGTCTCTTTAGAGGTTTGAGTAAGTGGGAATAGGTGCTGACCTTTTATAAGAGAAATGAGGGACACAAAAGGAATGTCTTGAAATGATATTTTATTATAATTTTTTTTTCGAATAAACATACTTCCAATGTGATAAATTTAAATTTTATTATTATTATGAGTCAGAATACCCACATAAAACATGGTTTAGACATGTTTATGTCCCAAACAAAACCTTATCTTTTACCATTTACCCTTTGTTAAAAACATTAACTCTTACCAAGTCTTCTTGTATTTTCATAATATATTTTTACTATAGAAACTCTAAAATTTCAAGAGAACCAAAAGTGGATAATTGAAGAAATTTATAACATTTTATTGTTCATTTGACCGACTCATATATTTTTAGGACAATTATATTAGTTTATAATGTAGTATTTGTTTTAAAAACACATTTTTGTCATTTTGGTGCCATTTTGAAATTGATTATTGATAAATTCATAAAAACATATTTCTTTTGAACAAAACTAATTAACTCTATAATATGTCAATATGATACATAAAATTCATGGATGGAATCAAAATATACAAATTAAATTTTTTATAATAGTTATAATATCATTTAACTGACTCATTCATTAATAATGATCTCACTGCATCATCATTGTGTCATAAATAAATTTATTTATTTAATGATTAAAATTTAAAAATAAAATTCCAGGATATAGGAAATTTATTTGGATTTATAATTATTTTTTATAGTTAAACACATCAGTTATATTACACTCTATTAAAGTTTAATGAGTGAAATATACATGTTTATGTTATATTTATCTTAACATTAAATTAATTCCTATAACATGTCGTTATAACACCCATGTAGATCTAAAATGCCTTAATATCAGCCTATGGATTCTAATGGTTATAAATATCTCATTTCATAGAATTAAGAGATGTGGTATTGTAGTTTAATAATATTAAAATATTATTTTTGTACCCATATTTACCTGATTTACCCTTTAACTATGGTAAATAAAAATAATTATTAATGTTGCAATTCATATAAAAAAAATAAGTTACCTATTTAAAATAAATTTAACAAAGTATTAAAAATATTAAATTCGTGTTTTTAAATTCAAAAAAATACAATTGGCATAATATAATTTAAATTTATTTCTGTTTTTCAAAACTAGAATGTGGGTTTTTAAGAATTAAAGACTATCAAAATATTATCATGTGTGAAGGTAGAATTTAAATGTATAATTAATTTATATTGATATCATAAGATTAAATGATAATAAATATAATCTTATTACATTTAATGAATATTAAAAGTAAATCTAGCAATAAAATTAAATGAGACGAAAAGGAAGCATTGATTTAAAATGTAGTATTTTTTCACTATTCATTAAAATATTAATTTTATCAGAAAAATACCAAAATTTCATTAAAAGTATATTTTGATTCCCTGATTATACAGAATAAGTTTATTTTTTCATATATAATATATTACAGTTACAAAAATTAGATTTATAAAAGGCTCCCCGTCAAATGTTTTTAAAACAAACTTTTAGAAATATTAGAGTAATTTATGCTTAAATATTGATTCATTCTCATTTTGTGAATCTAAAATTTATTGGGTAAATGTAAAAATAGTCCAAAAATATTTATAATCATATGTTAGTTAGTTTTATTCATTCCCTCTTGTATAACGGTAGGGCGTTAACTAACATTTAAACTTATAATATTAAATTATTATTATTATTCGGTGTAACTCAATGTCATTTCCAATATTAGATTTCAGAGAAAACTATTATGGCGTGTCAAGTAATCTATCTTAAAAATGTACATTTTAATGTAAAATTATTAAAATATTCATAAATATTACTATATATTATAATGTATTATTCTAAAAATATCACGGTCATTTCATCATTCCCCTTTTTGGAAATTGTGTCCTCAAAATTTTAAAATCGAGCATCAAAACATCACTAAAAACTCCACATCTGAAAATTATTCTATAAAACTATAAATTCAAAAAAAAAATTAAGTATAATGCTTACCTGAGATAACACATACTAGAATTCGTTGTATGATTACATGAATTTGGAAGAAAAACTAACCATCTTGTTTTGATGTAGAGAGATGTGAAACATGACCAGGAGAAAGATAACCACAAGAAATCACAAATCATTGGAAGGGTAAAATGGCCATTGATTCCCCAGTATGAAATGTAAATGGAAAAAGTTTTTTTAAGGTCATTTTCATAAGGTTGAAGATTTTATTTACGAGCTTGACTAAGAAGATGAGGAAACATACTTATATTTCATGTAGAGATTAATATTTTAATAAATTTCGAAAAAACACTTATTTTTATCCAAATTATTAGTATTCAAGATGACATGGTCACACATGTAGTATTAGAATAACCTTCTTATAGAATGACATAATCCTAAAATATCAACTCTCTATTAATCTTATCATGAATAAATAAACATAATGGTTAGTACAAGAATATATAATACCCCAAAAATAAAAAACATCTATAAAAAATATTACTATTAATATTCAATATTCAACGATAATTACACCAATGTTTAAAAAATACCATTCCAAAAATAATTTTTCATATATTTCCTCAAAAAAATAATCCAAACTATGATTCAAAACCAAAATTCATAAGGAATTGATCACATAGTCTTCTATGATAAATCATAACATTTATCTCCGATTAACAAGGACTACTCTTAAAGTCTCAGAATTAAAAGTAATTAACCTAATCACATATTCTCTAGGATAGGTTATTAATTCCCATGAAATAACCCAAATCACCATATGTCCTCAATATAAACATAGATTCCTAGGAACTAACATAAAATCATTATTATTCAATTTAATCCCATAATATTATATTTACATTAATCATATAATGTTTGAAAAATATAAAAAGTCTTCCAAAATAACATTTACCACTTAATCCCCAAATAATTTTAATAATAAAAATTATATCCATTTGATAAAACATAAGGGCCCAAAATCAGCTTATTATGATTGCATAAACTCATTAAACTAAAAATTTAAATTTCATTCTAACCAATGACATCACGTAGGCCAGTGGTAGGCGATAAATCCAAGTCGCACTTTGGTTGTGGGTTCAATTACCATAACATTGTCCAACGTGATGGGTTTTCACACATCATGTGGTTTTTCCCTTTTATAAAACTCCAAAATAAACCTAAAGTGTTTTAACCTCAATGGTTATTCTATACCACCCATTTTCATCCCAAATCATTTTGACCAAAAAATAAAATTCATGATGACTTATATATATTTACATTTGTTTGACCTACATGTGATGTAATAAAACTATTCCCAATAGAAATAAAATTATACCTTGATCGGGGTCACCAGAAGGTTTGATAATCATTTTTTTTTCACATAAATAGACAGTTCATGCATTGAAACAATTATTTATAGATCCTTGAAAATCATTTTATATCAGAATCCAACTATAGCTTGTAAAACATGTGTGATATGGGTGTACATAGAAAAACAGTTTTAGAAAATAATCATTTATGACATATAATTTTAAAACAACTAATAAAACATTATTTTCATAAAACAGTCAGACTGAGTTTGAAATAACACTTTCAATCAATGGTTGTTTTAAAATAACATAAGTACCGAAATACTATATTTTAAAATAAAATATAAATTTGTTGCACAAGTGTCTCCTTCTTCGGAACCTTTTTCGAAATCATAATATGCATGAGAATCTTGTGATAGGGAAAAATATATGATAATTCCATGATACTATTTACCTTTTTACAAATGTTATTAATACTTATAAATATGATTTGAATAAATACCACCCATGATCCTCAATTTTATCAAGGTATAGTAAAGGTGTTTGATATCACAAAAAGCATCTTGAAATGGAGTTTTATGTTAGAAAAAGTTTCACAATCTTCCATACATGTCATTGCAATAATTATTGCAAGCATGTCATTAATAAGAGAAAGGAATTTTGATTGTCGTCCTCCTCGTTCAATTTTTAACTTGCATTCCTTGATCTGAACACGATATTATAAATGTATTTTACTGAAATAATAGACATAAATACTTAGTATGTGTCTATCCAAAACTTATAATACCAAAATTTGTCTATATAGTTCATTGATAGAAACTATAAGGCCCCATCATTAAGCATTACTTTATCTTCATATAAGACAAAAATTGACATTTATTCAATTTTATGATCTTTTACAGTTTATATTTTAAGAGAAATTGTCTACAAATATTACATTAAATCTATAATATTACAATGTATTCACATCTAAACTGACAAATTTTTTAATAATAATAAAACTCATTAAATAAAATAAGAATTATTTTCATGATAATAATCTTCTTAAATTCTTCCTTTCTCGTACCCATCCTTAAAATGTGTAAACAACATTTCAAATAAAGGGATGAGCATAAAAAGCTTAGTAATGGATATAAAATAAGTAAAGGAAACATTCTTCCATGAATATATATAAATCAATGAAATAATACTATTTCCTCATAAAAAATAATCTCTTTAGCATAACTCCTGAAATCATAAGATTTTTGAGTAACTCATAGAAATCATAAATCATAATGGAAACTGTTGGCATCCATAACAAAATTACTTTTTAAACGTCACAACTATATATTGAGTAACCTTCATTGTTGCATTTGGAATACCCATCACAGATTATTCTCTAAATTTATTTGGGGAGACATTATTGTTTAGTTTCATCGTGTTACCCAATTCATTAGTGAGCTATCATGGGATCACCCATCAAAGGATTATAATGGAATTTTCATAACCTGACCCATACCTAGGCTCGAGTAGAAAATACCTCAATCCTGCCTCTATAGGCCAGGGGCTTGCAACTAGCACTGAAGGCACATCAAAATAAGGGACACTTTGGCTAAGAAACTATACACACACACACACACGCAACTAACTCAATGTGAAGGTGCAGGGAAATGAATGTAAGATACGACACCGCTATATAAGGGAAACCAGCATACATGAATCCACCTCTAACAAGTACAAATAAAGTGCTAAAAAGTACTGACAAGTAAACTGAACAGTAAAATGCGCAAAACACACACCCAACCAGAAAGGTGGCACAACCCGGAAACAGGTAAAACAAAAGTAAAATGTTGGTGAGTATCACACCCAGTAATACTCCTACGACCACTAAATGTAGTCCAAGTACTTGTGTCCTCTACGCTCCTACGTAGTCTCGATCGACCTGTTCGTTGTCTACAAGGGCACACCAAGCGCGGGAAAATCCCAAGAAGGTGTGAGTATATAGATACTCAGTAGGATGCCCCAAAATCTTGAGGGAGAAACAATGGAGATAATAAAATGGTCAGCAGTCGAAAAGACAAAGGATATTGTAAGAGTACAACAAAGATAGAGTCCAGCTCAACCCAACAAAAGGAAGGAAGTAGACTCGTCCAATCCAAGAGGAGCTAGACACAGAAAGCACATGGCAGAACCCACATGTCTTTACCCCTCCTAGATGGAGAGTAATCGAACACAAGGAGTGGGAACAAAGAAGGGTGTGTATATATATATCCTCTATAAAAAACTCAAATTAGGGTGTAAGGGGATCTCTATATCCAACCTCAGCCCAAGAAGAGTCATCAATCGTTCCAAGGATATCCATCACAGGTGCCCAACAACCCCGCACACCAAAGCTCCCCCATTGCTAAAAAGAACAACCAAGGGTCCCACTCCGTTAATCATGGAAAAAGTCACCGACCATCCTCATAGAAATGGCTGAGTATGAAAGATGTCATTGGGGAACCCACTGCCCATCCCCGCTGGAGGGAAAACCACAAGAGGTCTGCAGGTTACCCACTACCCAGCTCCGCTGGAGGGTAAACCACAAAAGGTCATCAGGTAACCCATTGCCCAGCCCCGCTGGAGGGTAAACCACATGTGGTTGTCAGGAAACCCACTACCTAGACCTGATGGAGGGTAGTCCACAAAAGATTGACAGGTAACCCACTACCTAGCCCTGATGGAGGGTAAACCACAAGTGGTCGTCGGGTAATCCACTACCCAGCCCTGCGGGAGGGTAAATCACAAAGTCAACAGGTAACCCACTACCTAGCCCCACTGGAGGGAAAACCCTAAAATGGCCCGATATCTCCGCAATACCATTATCATCACTGGGTGTCACTAACACCACTATTATGGGTAGGTTCGGTTTGCGTCAAAGGAACCTCTGAACAACACCCTTTCTTGTTTCCACATTTAATATGATCTTGAATAAGGCTCCATACACTCAAACTGATTACACCATTGTAATCCTCATGAAAAAACAAATGAGATAGACTACTTACTCGCTGGAAAAGGTATCTCAATGAAAATGTTATCCAATACGGCTTTATGCCCATACGACATCTTGGGGGCCCGCACCTCGGTCCCGAAAGTGGCCAGGAAAACTGATCCATTATGATGCTCTTGAAAAAAACATGCCAAAATGACTAGTCATAGGCCCCAAACGGACATCGGAAGAAAAAGGCTCAGTACGCTGCACACATCTTATGAGACGCCCCAGGGGGCCCACGCCTCAACTCCAACTTCAATGCCTGAAACCACCCTAGTCAACATCATCTCGATTCCAGGGTCACAAAACCACTGACAAGGCCTAAAATGGCCTCTGGATGATGAAGTTGCAACACCCTGCATTATATGAAAATGGGGCCCTGTGGGGCCCACACCTCGACCCCGAAACACATCACACAGATCGGTCCATTGCGTTCCTTGCAGATTACTATGCAGCATAGGATATTCATTTTCCATGAATGGTCTTATGAAGCATAAGACATAAAAACACAGCATACGTCCGAGATACTCTATGGGGACCACGCCTCGGGCCAAAATATAAGCTGGTGGATTTCACTATTGCAATCCCCTCGTAAAAACACTCCGAAATGAGTACTAAAACACCCTAAATGGATGTCAGGTGAGAAAGTGGTGTTTCTCAGTAAAACATGAAAACTAGGCCCTATGGTCCCTACACCTTGTCTCCAACCTGAATGCTTCAGAAAGATTCTCGAACAGTCTGCACGAGGACTGGGGTCATGCTGCCGCTGACAGTGCATCAATCAGACATCCCAAGAGGGAGTTAGGTCCATCACAAGATTAATTAAATAAGTAATTAATTATTCTCATTAAGCGTTTCATGTATCTGATCAACGAAACTAAACCTCAAGGGTTCTGAACCAACGTTGGAAGGATCTTTACAACACCAGGGCCACACCACCTCTACCGGCACGTCAAACAGACATCCGGCTCGAGAACCACATCCATCGCAACATCAATAATAAGTTATTATTATTAATGTAAAAACATTTCGGGTGAACCCTTCTTCTAGTGGAGAACCCCAAAACCCTAAAACATACATCAAAATTTCTGTTTCATTAACACGGACTTTCTGCTGCAGACGACGCGTCAAATGGAGGCGCCGTTTAGAAATTAGGCCTCCCCAAAAGCAAGGGGGCCCAACCAGGCCAGTTCACCATGGTCATCCCGGTATGAACCACCGATGCCTGCTGGCCGCAGCCTGCTCCAGCAGCTCCAGACCCCCTCAGGTCCGATTCTTCAAGCATACCGTCCTTTTGGCCGGTATTCGTTGCCCAGTAGGACCCGCAAACCGCGGGTCCTGGTCTCCGCTGCACACCCGAGGCGTTGACCACCCCGGGTTCCCCCTGTTGAGCGTGATAGCCCGCGGGATTCCGAAACTTCCGCACTCTGCAGCACCGCCGCGCAAGCCCGGCCAACTTCCCTTTTGACCGAGAAAGACCCTGGCCAACACCCCCTTTAGTTCACCGCCGCACCTCGTGGTGGCCCGCGCCACCCGACGCTGCTCTAAGCTCCCTGGTCCACCACGCTCAAACGTCCGCACCGGTCGGTCCACCATGCTCCACACCGACAACACCTGATGCTGACACCTCCGACCTCCACTCGAGTCCTCCACCGAATGCCACCCCACCGCACATGCCTCCTCTGTGCTCCACAACGGGACCGCTGCACTAGCTAGATGGTCCTCCGACCGCCGCCCCTCGCCGGAGCCGAACCTTCAGCCGGTTTCCCCAACCACCCTGGTGGTCGGTAAAAATTATCTAACACCAGTTTCAGGATCATCTAAAGTAGATCATCACAACGCCTCCCCATGCTCATCGATCCGACAAGATTTTCGCACATCCGAAAATTTGGACGAAGAAAGACGAAGAACGAAAATTACAATTGGGGATAGGATGATGGCAGTGTTCTTTTGACCATCATTTTAATTCTAGAATTTTAGAATTTTATGAAAAATTTGATGAAAAGTAAATTTATGAAATTGACGAAGGTGAGAAAATTAATCCAGAATCCTACCTCGTTTTCGATGCACGTCGTAGGCGATGCGTCCGTGAGGCTTCTGCCCTGATTCGCTAATGTTTTTGCGAATACCGCACCTCGATCTGATGAAGATTGATGATGAACACAAAAGGATAGATTATAGAGAGAGAGAGAGAGGAAGAGAGCGAGAGAGAGAAGGGGAATATGGTTCCCCATTAATTCCAACACTTGGAATTTATAGCTCTCAGAAACTCCGCCGACGGGCACAGATTCCGAAACCTCCATACCAACCCTTTTTATATCACACCTAGGAAAAATGCCCCATTTCTAACTCAATGGATGTTTTGAATTCCCGTTCGGAGGCTTCATTCGAAATTTATATGAAAATAACACCGGTGATAAAAAGCAGTAAGTCATTATTTCATATATGACGATTTTTTCCCTGGGTGACATCTCTCACATCAGGCCCGCACCTGCAACTTTTACACACTGCTTAGGTTAAACGGCAAGCTCCAGATGCAACCATGCCGTCAGATTACTGATCCAAGCTACCATTTAGAAGAAAACACAACCCCATGCATATTACAAAAACACTTAATATATTTATAAAATTTATTCCGGACACACCGGGCCTCAGAATTGCACGCCATCATCCCGCCTAGCTCTGGAATAATATATAGAAAAATTAAAAATATATATAGGGAAAAACCAGTTCTCTACATCATTCCTTCCCACAATCTTTTCATCCTCAAAAAGAAAAACTATGAGAAACACTCGGGATACAGATCTCACACCTATCTCTCCCACTCCAAAAAACATGCACAACACCATGTTGGCACAACACGCGAACTAAAAAGATGTTTCGTACTTATATGGTCTGCTACTCTCAAGGAAGTGCATAGTAATTCTCACACAAGTCTTCATCTAAGACACATGGATGAAGTCGTTCACCCACTCCACTATTGGGAGGGTAGGGAAAGACGGTAGGAAATCTATCAACCGCTTTCACGATTCCCAGACAGCCTAAAGAAACTCATGGGAATTCCCCGGACAAACCACTACTTTCCACGTCATGACTGAAATCACGATTTGTTCCATGAACATGGTTTCTTGATTCCACCCTTCTGAATACCAATCTGGTGAAACACCCAATGATATCCATTCACACATGTTTTCATAGTCGGTGCATCACAGATGAGGCTCTCTACTAAGGGAACTTGCTATGACACTTCCATCTCCCAGAACATAGACAACATCAAAGTCATAGTCCTTCAGAAATTTCAAAGAGCTCAGTCGCCTCAGGTTCAAGTCTCTCTAGTAAAGGATTCACTTGAGAAATTGGTGGTTTGATGAAACCACAAAGCGATCTCCCAGAAGATAGCGTCTCTACATTCTCTTCACAAGAACTACCACCACCAGCACCACATAGTGAAGCACGTAGTTTTGTTGATGGGGTTTCCATCAACTCAACATGTACTTGATAATGATATCAATATTTATGTTAAGAACGCAAGGTACCAATGAACATGGCATACAAGAAAACTCAAACAACCACCAGAGGTTATACACGGAAAGCACGTGGAATACCCCACATGTCATTGGCCCTCTTGGAAGGAGAGTAATCCCCCAAACATGCACTCTTCCAAACCCACTAGTGGAACTCAATACTATTTGATTTGGGTGGTACTGTCTCTCTCTCACGGTTTTGATCACATCACAAAAATGCGTCTCATGGGGGAAGAACCCCTCTTACCCATGCATTCATAGCTATGTCAGACAACACCCACATAGGGTTACACTGATGCCCTGTGTCACCCATGGTAACCCCTCGAACAAGGAGTTAAGGGATAAGAGTACCTCACGCAGTGTCTAACAAGTTCTACTGTGAAAATTAGAAAAGAAACAGAGCATACCTCTTATCATATATTGTACTACAGTATTGCAGACATCCATAGCACACAACCACCCACGGCCCCATCCGTCAGCTCCGTGAGCCTGACATGGGCCGCCTAGTGGTGGTGGAAGGTCCTTGAAACGTCGTCCACCTACAACAGTTCTTCCTGCCAACACCGCCTCCCTCAGGGCCATCCTATCATCAACTATGAGTTCTCTGATCACGACACTACATCTGTCATGGCAGCACATCTACCAACTATCTATAAGACTCAGCACGTTTGGTCGGATAGTCTAACACCACATGACCTCGCACATCACAACCATACCACTAGTCCCCCTAGGCTATCTCGGTGCTCTAATATGTCCCCGACCATGTGCCTAAGTCTCATCATGGGAGACCTCCGGTGTCGAGGCCCTGCCAATTGACTTCCCACTGACATAAATTTCTATGTCACCAGTGCCTGCTCCAGCACCCTAAGATGAGTGAGGATTCACAAGGTAACTACCATGGAATGACTCTCCTCTATAGAGATCCCTATCAAACTTTTGTGCCCGTATGTTTCCATAAGGTACCACGTCCATAGAGTACAGAGTATGGTCTACAAACCTAGTCGCATACCCACCCACCACCATCACTCCCCTCTTAAGCTATAGTAGGTCCTGAAACAGTATAAAACGTATGTTGTTGGGGTAGTACTCCTCACTAAATAGCTGCTAGAAGTCATCCCTTGAGTGTACTGACTCATCGTGTATATATGTAACCCAGGATCTACTAATTCCAAACTATTTGGTTGAATGACTTGCTGTCAATGCCACCATCAACATGTCAGTGTCCAAACAAGCTTGAAGAGGAGAACCAATGACTCTAGCCAACCCTTCACTATCAGAGGTTATGACTCACTATGTAACTTCAGCAGTATCAGATGTCGGAATTCATGTAGCACGCCCAACCCATGATCGTCATTGGCCCTCACTTCCGGTACTATCTGCTACTCCATAGGTGGAGGTGTTACTGCATGTCCTCCTAGAGAAAGTGTAATCATATGAGGGATCTTGAACTGAGGCCTCATCACTCACAAATTCGTCGTCATGACTTAGAGCTACTATCCTGGATGGCTATCATCTCAGAGACATCCTGAATCCATTCAAAGAGTACCGCAGTTGAATGATCATATATATACCAACAATGATGGGGAGATAACACAAGAAGTACAATCAATGACTCCATACTATATGATGCACTAACCAAATTCCCTTCAACTAGTTTCTCAGTGTGCCTAGTCGACTATCGGGTTATCAGGGTCATGGTGAATTGATATGTCAGTCACCACACCATTACTGGATATCCTGGCCTGAGAGCCGCTCTCGAGACACATTGACACTATTAACCCAGAACTCAACAAATTCTTTTTTAGGGAAGTCCGAACAACGCCCCAAGGAACGAACCACCTTTGATACCACTTTGTCAAAACCCGACCCGTACCGAGATCGATCCGCAACTACCCCAAACCCGACTCCATAAGCCTGGGGTTTGCGACTATCACCGAAGGCACAATAAACTAGGGGAGGCCTTGAACTAAGAAACTGTACACTCACACGCAGCTAACTCAATGAAAATGTGCAGAGAAAATATAGCATGATACAACACTACTACAAAATAAAAACCAATATACATGCATCGACCTCGAACCAGTATAAGTAATGTGATGAAAAGTACAAAAAAGTAAATTTAATAGTAAAGGGGGAAGACACATGCCAAACTAGAATGTTGCCACAACCCGACAATAGGTAAAATGAAATTAAACCATTGGTGAGTCTCACACCTTGAAATCCTCCTAAGACCACTAAACATATCCCAAGATCATGTGTCCTCTATTCTCCTCTGTTGTCTCGATCAACTAATCCATCTTCTACAAGGGAACACTAAGTGCGGGCAAAGCCCAACCAAGTTTGTGTATAGAGATACTCAATAGGTTTCCTCAAAAGCTCGAGGGAGGAAAAATGGAGGTACTAAAATGGTAAGCAGTAGACATAACGATAGAAAGTATAAAAGTAAAACAATGATTGAGTTCAACTCAACCTGTGAAAAGGAAGGAAGTGGACTCGTACTATCCTAGATGAGCTAGACACGAAAAGCACACGTCATTCCCCACACGTCATCACCCCTCCTATATGGAAATTAATCGAATCCAATGAGGGGGAACAAAGTAGGGTATATATATATATATATGATCCACAAGAAACCCAAACGAGTGTGTAAGGGGATCTCTATCTCCACGATGATCCCAAGCAGAGTCACCAACAGTTCGAAGGATATCCTTCACTCCTGCCCAAAAATCCCACATGCCCAAGTTGCCTCATCGCTAAACCGAATAAATAAGGGACCCGCTTTTGTAATCATGGAGAAAGTAACCAACCGGCCTCATATAAAGGTCCGAATCTGAAAGAAGTCATCGGGTAACCCACTACCCAGCCCCGCTGGTGGGTAATTCACAAGAGGTCGTCAGGTATCCCACTACCTAGCCCCACTAGAGGGTAAACCACAAAAGGTAATTAAGTAACCCATTGTCCCGCCCCATTGGATGGTAAACCATAATAGGTCATCCGGTAACCCACTGCCCAACCCCACTGGAGGTTAAACCACAAAGGATCGTCAGGTAAACCACTGCCCAGCCCCACTGGATTGTAAACCACAAGAGGTCGTTGGGTAATCTACTACCCATACCCGCTAGAGGGTAAACCAAAAAGTCAATGGGTAACCCACAACCCAGCACCGCTGGTGGGAAAACCCAGAACTGGCCTGATATCTCCACACTAAACGTGACATCACTGGGTGTCACTAACACATCTACCATAAATTAGATCAGAGTGCATCATACAAACCTCCGACCAATGCCCTTTTATGTGTTCACATTTAATAATATCTCTAAATCATCTTTCCACTCTAAAAAATATTACACCATCGTAATCCTCGCAGAAAAACATGCGAGATATACTACATAATCGCTGGAAAAGGACATCGGAAGAAAAAATTTATTCAATATCGCTTTATGCATATACAAAGTCTCATGGGGCTCGCACATAGGTCCTGAAAGTGGTCGGGTAAACTGCGCCATCGTGATGCTCATGAAAAATCATGCCAAAACGACTACTCATATGCTGCAAACGGACGTTGGATGATAAAGGCGTAGTATGCTACACACAGCTTAAGAGACGACCTGTGGAGCCCATGCGTCAACTCCAACGTCAATGCCAGAAACCACCCTAGTCATCTTCGTCTTGATGCTAGGGTCACAACACTACTAACAGTGCCTAAAACGGACTCCGGATGCAGAAGCTACAGGTCCTCGTGTTATATGCAAACGAGGCCATGTGGGGCCCACACCTCGAACCCGAAACACGTAACGCAGATCGTACCATTCTGTTCCTTCTAGATAACAACTTGGCGTAGTCTATTCATTTTCCCCGAATGGACTTATGAAGCATAAGTCATAAAAGCACAACATACGCCCGAGAGCAACCTTGTGGGGCCCACGCCTCGGGCCCAAATTTAGGCGGGGTGATTTCGCCGTTGTAATCCTATCTAATGAACACTCAGAAATGAGTACTCAAACACCCTAAACGGGTGTCGGGTGAAAACTGGTGTTTCACCTTCAAATGTGCGAACTAGGCCCTGTGGGGCATGTACCTTGTCTCCAACCTGAAAACTTCGAAAGCATCTCAAAAAGTCCGCATGAGGACTGGGGTCACGCTACCATAGACAGTGCATCAATCAGACATCCCAAGAAGGAGTTAGGTCTAATGTAAGATTAATTAATTAATTAATTATTTAATCAAATTAAGTGTTTCCTACCTCCGAGCAACAAAACCAAACTGCAAGTGTTCCAAAACAACATCGGATGGACCGTCACAACTCCAAGGCCACAGCGCCTCTGACGGCGTGTCAAACGGACATCCGGGTCGCAAACCACGCATGTCGCATCTTTTATAGTAATTTAATATTATTAATTTAAAACATATCGGGGTACCCGTATTCGAGTGAAGAACCCAACAACCCAAATATATACTCCAAAAAGTCTTTCTCGATAACACGGACCAACAGCCATAGACGACATGTCAAACAGACACATCGTTTAGAAAATATGGCCCCCCGAACGCAAGGTGCCCCAACTGTGCTGGTTCACCTAGGCCAGCCCGGTCCGGACCGTCGGCCCACGGCCCAGCCGCAGGTCCAGCTTGAACCACCGCAGCCCGCTGGCCGCGGCCCGCTCTAGTCACATCATATCCTCATTATTTCAGTTATTCATGCACACCGGTCTTTTGGCCGGTCTTCATCGCCTAGCAGGACCCGTGAAGCATGAGTCCTTGTCTCCTCCATACACCTGAGGTGTTGACCACCTCGGGTTCCCCCTGCCGAGCGTGAAATCCTATGGAATTCTGATCCCTTCGCACTCCGCAACACTGTCGTTCTACCCTAGCCAGCTTCCCCTTCGACCACGACGGACCCAGGCCGGAACCCCCTGTAGCGCACCGCCTCGGCTCGCCGTGGCCCGTGCTACCCGATGCCACTTCGAGATCCCCGCTCTTCTGCACTCCGATGTACGCACCAGAAAGGCCACCGTGCTTCGCACGGGATAAAACCAATGTCGGAACCTCTTACCTATGCTCTAGTCCTCCACTAAACGCCGCCACACCGCACCGTCCTCCTCTGTGCTCCACAACGTGGCTCCCGCACTCCCCAGTTCGTCCTCCGACCGCCGCCCCTCGCTGGAGCCGAACCTTCAGACGGTCCCCCCGACCACCCTAGTGGTCAGAAAAAATACCCGACACCTGTTTCGGGATTCTCTGAACCAGATCATGACAACGCCACCCCTTTCTCATCGATCTTACAAGATATTTGCGCATCTGAAGATTTGGACGAAGAATTCCCAAGAATAAAAATTGAAAATGAGGATCAGACGATGGTTGTATTCATTTGGCCATCTTCCTAATTCTAGATTTTTAGAATTTGAAGAAAAATTTGATGAAATGTGAATTTATGTAATCGATAATGGTGAGAAAATTCACCCATAATCCTAACACATTTTCAATGCAAGTCATTGGTGATGCATCTACAAGGCTTCTGCCTTGATTCAACAATGTTTTGGAAAACACTACACCTCAATCCGATGAAGAACGATGAAGAAAACTAAAGGAAGGATGATAGGGAGATAGAGAGAGAGTGAGAGAGAGATGGTGAAAATGGGACCACTCTTAATTCCAACACTTGTAATTTATAGCTCTCAGAAACTCTGTCGATGGGCACGGATTCTGAAACCTCTGAGCCCACTCATTTTATATCGCACCGAGGCAAAACATTCCATTTCAAACTCAATGGAAGTATCATATATCCATTTAGAGGCTTCATTTGAATGTTATTTGAAAATAATTCCTGTGATAAAATTCACTAGGTCCTTATTTCAAAAATGAAGTTTTTTCCCCTCGGTGACATCTCTCACAATAGGCATGCGCCCGCAACTTTTACACCCCTCATAGGGTAAATTACATGCTTCAAACGCAATTGTGCCCTCTGATTTCTGATCTGAGATACTGTTTATGAGAAAACACAACCCCACCACGTGCATAGTACAAAAACACTTAACATTTTTATAAAATTTTATTCTGGGAACCCTAGGCCTCGTAATTGCATTCCATCTTCACGCCCAGCTCTGGAATCATATATAAAAAAATTACAATGTCTTACAGGGAAAAACATGTTTGTACAAGAATCACTTGTATTTTGTATATCATGTAACCACCCATAAAATATCAAAGTACCATATCTTTATCATAACACAAAAAATATATAAATTAACAACATTTCACTAATCAATCTCAAGAAATAAATTCAATAAATTGAAATGTTCAATCGATTCTAAAACAATTTAATACAATTAATAAATATATTTTTAAATAAAAGTGTCACATAACACTTTGAAACATTTAAAAGATATTCTAGAATTAAAATTTTAAAACATATATCTCTATATAAAAAAATCTTTAAAACAACTTTCAAAACATAGACATTAATCTGAAATATTCAGAAGAATAAATATTTAAAACTTTTGAAATGATTTTTTTGTTAATGAGTATGGTAACATTTGAGAAACAAATGAATAAAAATAATTATATAATTACATAAAAAGAGACATTAATGTCATGAGAATATAGAAATTCATGATATCAAATGTCAAAAGAGTTGTATATATACCTTCTAAAATATTATATTATATTATTCCAAATATTCCTCAAGGAAAGTAGATTAAGACAGAATCCCCCATAAAGATCATTTTATTAGATTAAGATAAAAAAATAGCATATACATTCATGAAAAATATAAATACACCCAATATAAGTTGATATTCACAGTAAAACAATAATAGGTAATACACACATATTCATGGAAAAAAACCAATGACATTGTTATTTAACTCATGGAATGAAGATTGAGATATGATATTCTTTACAAAATATGTATAATTGACTTATGTATTTATCAGTGGGGTGAATGTGTGTCGAAAAAGTATATCCAAAAAAAGGAATGTAGAAATTTAGAAAATATATCATGATTCCACAAATAATATTGGAATAATATAATCCACTATCTATTAATAAAACACAATGAGTGGTAATTGAGTTTATAAATTACCTGGCATTGAATCCATCTTGTCACATTTGTTCATTAATATCCTAAATAATAAATTTAATTTAATATTTAATTCCTTTATAACCTTTTAAAAAAAATTATTCACTTTATATCACTTCTTACCATGTTATGGAAATTATTTAATTATTTGAGTTCATATCAGATGTTTTGACGATGTTGAGTACTTGAGTAAATAATGAAAATGTTTTGATGCAAATTATCCATGTGGTAAAAATAAAATATATCTAAAACATCATTCATGAATTAAATGACATATTTATCCTACATATATTTATTTGTAATAGTTCATATCATTTGGAGAAATGAACTGAAATGCATTGTTCATGGAAATAGTAGGCCGTACGTATGAATGAACACTACTCTCGTTTATTTGTCATATTCATGGATTGAAAACTAAATGATACATATGTATATTATATTTAATGTATAATATATGTGTTATATATTCTATATATTTTTATTATCTTCATCCTTAATACATTTAATTTAAGGAATGAATGGGTCATATAACTTGGAGGGGTGGTAGTTTGGAATTCCTCAATTGAAATTATCGTATTAACACATTATGGAAAGAATAAAGGTATGTTTTAAAAAAACATTATATAAGTATGAAGACATTATTAATATATTATATATCATATATAAATACAGTTCCATCATAATGTTCACCATTATAGGTGCTACGAGAAAATTGAACATTCATTATGTCATGATGTTGTACTTCAACATACATGAAACAAAGAGTTCATAACTTTTTTACAGTAGAGTGTGTAAGCATAGTTTGAATAATTATCATATGAAATTAAATTTAGATTTATTATAATTGTATATTTATGTAATCATATAATAATAAGTTCGTAGGGATTTAAGAAGGAATATAAAATATAAGAACTTGAGCGAAGATGTTATTTTTAAATCATGTAACATCTTTTAATTTGAGCAAAGAGGCTTTATTGAATTTTCTTATTCCCATGATAATTATTCTATGTAGAAGGGAGGGGTGTTTGGAAATTATTTTATAATAATTTTTGTTTATACAAGGGTATTTTTATTTGTGAGTAAGTTGGTATAAGTGGTGTCCATTGATAAGATTGATGAAGGGAACTGTAAGAAAGACTTGAAATATTATATTATTGTATAATTAAATTCGTATTATAATAGATAAAAATTAAAATAATTCACGTATAATATGATAAATGGTGCAAGTCATCTCTAACAATAGGTTTTAAACATGTTTAGACACAAAATTAACCATATGTTTTAGTATTAACCCTTTAGTTAAAATCATTAACTCCTACCATCTCTTCTTGTATTTTCATAATTTATGGTTAATATAGTTACTATTAAATTACAAGAGAACCAAAAGTTGATAATTGAAGACATTGGAAACATTTTATATGTCATTTTTCATAATATTGTATTTTTAGGACTATTTTATCAACAAATAATTTATTATTGTTTTATGAACACATTTATTTTAATTTTGACAAAATTTAGTAATTGATTTTTGTTAAAGTCACAATAACTAGATTGATTAAAACCAAAACAATTAAATGAAATATAATATTTCAATATAATCCATTAATTTCATTAATTGAATCAAAATATTCAAATTGAATTTATTTTAAAATGTAAAATGTCATTTATTTTAATAATTCATTAGTAAGGTAATCACTACAGCAGCATTATATCATTAATAAATTTATTGATTTAATGTCTTAAAATTAAAAAACAAATTCCATGATTCATGAAATAGTTTTATCTTTCTAATTAATAATTATTTTCATAGAGATCATTTATAAATACATGTATTAAAATTAGTTTAATAAAAGATACATGTTTATGTTATATTTCGCTTTAAATTAAATTATTTCTTCTAAAATATAATTTTCATACACATGTTGCTCCCAAATTCTGAATGTTCTGCCAAAGGATGCTCATATTCATAAAAAACCACCCAATTGGATTTGGACAAGTGTTTTGTTAGTTTAATATTATTATATCATTTTTACAATTATTTACCATATTTACCCTTTAACAATCGTAAATAGAAATTATTACAAAGCATATAATTGATAATGTCCAAAAATAAATGGAACTAATTTAATGAATTTTGAACATCTGATTAAAAGTATAGAATCCATTTTTCCATATTAAAGACACATAATTGGAAGAAATTAATTTTAAATTAATTTCTAATGTCATAACTCGAATGTGGATTTTTAAGAAGTAAAAACTATCAAAATATTGACATTTGTTAAGTCCTATTTAAAAGTAAAATTTCATAAAAATAACATAATTTTATTAAATGAAAAATACCTAATCCAATTTCACTTTAAACACAATTAAATTTACAATATATCTATATAAATTAATGCTCTAATATACATTTTTGAATTAAAATGTTGTTTTTTCTATTTATTAAAATATTAATTTTATTAGAAAAATATCAAAATTTCATCCAATGTAAATTTATATGTCCCGCCCATATATAAGAAGTTTATTTTTAAAAATAGAAAATTTAAAAGTGAAAAAAACTATTTTTTAAAAAGTTTCTCAATAAAAAGTTACAAAATTGGACATTTAAAAATATTAGAGTATTTATGCTTACAATTGGAATATTTCTCATATTATGGTTTTAAATTTTATTAGATAAATGTTAAAATACTCAAAAAAACATGTATAATCATATTTTTGTGTCTATTTTTATTCCCTTCAATTCAAAATCTAGGCGTTAACGGACATGTAGAATAATAAAATTATTTTTATATTATTTTTCGTTAAAACTCATTGTTGTGTGCAACATAAGACTAGGAATAAACCAATAGTTGTGTGCTGAGTACGCTATTAGAAAAAGTGTCCCTTTTAACCTAAAACTAAAATCTAATTAAAAAAATTTAATAGATTTAAACAAATATTATTCTATATATAACTAGTTCTCTAAACTACATGTTATGACATTATTAATAGTCCCCTCCATGAATCATAATGTATTTTTAAAATATAGTAATAAATTGTAGTAATTTACATTCTTACCAAACTTTTTAAATCATAATTCTTAATTAAAATACTTTGAAACATAAATAAACATAATAATATAATGAAATTTTAATATTTATAAAAGATAATTGTTTTTGGATATTTTAAGAACAATTTTCTATGACAATTCGGCCCAATAAGAAAATAAATGTATCACACATGCATACGTACATACTACCGCAACCATGAATTGATGTAGTCAGTTTTTATATCCATGATTTTATTGTGGTAATATATATTTAATTATAAAATATAAATTTAATTATTATATAATTATTATTATACAAATATATATTTTTTATTTACCTTATTTTCAATTAATTTTTAAAAATATGAAAGCATCAATCGTGCAGATGTGTGGACTATAACCTCCAAAATGGGGAAGAACTTATTTTTCATTCTCACCATAAATTTTTTTTATAAATGTTCAGATAATAATTTAATATGATATTTTTTACATTATTAAAATTTTCGAACATTGAACTGGCCACATTTATTGGAAAATTCGATCTGAATCATGCATGGAAAAAAATAGTTTGCATGAAGATATTTATTTTAATCAATAATTGTGAATAAGTAGGAAATTGGAAATTATAATGAAATTAAATATAGTAATATATGTTAATATTTTTATGATTTATTTTTATAATAATTTTATATTCATTATAAAATAGGTTATAGTGCAATAAAATTAACTCGAGACATCTGGTTTGGGTTTTAGAATCTCAATTCCCCTTTATTGAGCTTTGTTTTATATTCACCAATATCATTATTTTGTGATGTTTATAACCTACCAATTGATAAATTATATGATTATTTTCATTAATTTAATTAACAATTCCTATAATTTTATATCTTTTATACATTTATAAATAATATATTACAAAATATTAGAGTGTTTATGTTACAATATAACATTTATTCATTTTTTTATTCAATTTCTACTGTGGGATATTAAAGTAATTTATCCTCCAAAAGAAACTATTATATTATCCAATAATTATTATTTTAAATTAATTAATTTCATTTTAATCCCCTTTGGCACAAATAATGAGTGAATGAATATTTTTATGAAAATCATTCATTATTTCTCCTTTTTTGTTGTGAATATTTATCTTCCAAATAGTTTTCCTAAATTTATTATGGATGTACATATATATACATAAATTTGTATTATTGGTATTTATGACACTGTTTTCATTCTATAAAAACTATTGTAGGTAATATTTTTATGTATTATCTTTAAGACTGACGTTTTACATTTCAAAAATATATGAAAATAGTAATTTTTTAACATTTACATCTTGATCACAATTTCTAGAAATAATAATAATTATTATATATAATTATTGTTATATGTATTTATATTTTTTTAAAGCAATACCATATTCCCAATTTATGATTATTTGTTAATTTTAATGGATACCTAACGAAATGAATTTTATATCTTTTTTTTAATGAATAATTATAATGTGTCTTTAAAATTATTTCTCATATATGTAAACATCCATTAAGGATCGTTGTGATTTATTATTGTTATGATAATTTGATACCATAAATTTATTTTAAGTTGATGGCTTGTGAATATGTTTTTATAAATATGCTCTCATGAAGTCTCTATCTTTATAATGGGTTAATTTTGTTATGATTAATTAAAATTCTACAAAATTTACATTGTGTGAGGGATATCAATCGCTGTTATGCATTGGGTAATTATTTTTACAAAATGACAAAATAATGATGGGAATTAGGGGTGAACCCAATCAATATCTGGACTCCAACCAATATAATTATGTTAATAGAAGTGACAACATTTTAATATGGGATTATATCCAATGTGATATACTTGGAAGAAAATATTGACTATGGAAATATTTTACTGAATATTTTTATATTAAAAAAACATTTTAATTATGATTATAATATTATTTTAAATATTATGGTTCTATATTGATGTATATATACCATTGGGACATATTTATTCTGTCATGATGAATCCTTATTTCCGGTCTAATTATTCACAGTTCTTTAAATGATTGTTTTATTTCCTTATGTTATTAACATCCTAGTATATCATTTTAATTATCTTATGAACCCTTATTATCTTTGATTTATATCTCCCAAAATTACCCTCAGTGGGTATCAAATATAAAATTTTCTTATATTTCTATTTTTCTGGATTCAAAAAATGGTATTAAATTGGATATATATAAGAGGGGTACTATTATAGAAGGATATTATGGGTGATAATGTGGAGGCATTGTTAAATACATTTAATATGTCTCTAGTCATAAATTGAAAATAAAAATTATTTTTCATAGTTGAGTAATATGGTTAAATATATTGAATATTAATCATAAATGATGTATTATTTATAGATGTGATACTCTGGTAATTTTACTTGTCACCATGGTTTTCGTATTTTCATAGAAATTTTGATTATAAAATGTTATTGAATCCCTTAAAATGATTTTAGAAATAAGATAACATCACGAATTTTTTTTAATGTGGATATTTTCTTATTTCCTATAAATTACATCCCTTACATATTTTAAACAATTTCTAATATAGATTCACATAGGGGTAAATTTTTGAAAATCATAGAAAGCTATTAACTCAATATTCACCAACTATACATTAAAGATGCTTAAATTTATACATGGGGTGACACACCCATGGGATAATCATTGGTTAATTAGTATCATGTGTATAAATAATAATTATTTATTTAAATATGATTATGTTCTAGTTCTAAAAAATAATGAAACTAGTAGACTAAGTAAAATCATGAATTTATTGGGTTGATATGATGGATATATTTGTGAGGACATATGTAAAATTATTTCTACTTTTTTTTCATTAATCACACTAATTATTAATTCATTATATTGCGACAAAGAATATTGTTTATATTAATTCTTAGAATAAGAAGGAATCATGTGACCAAAGAATGATATTCCCAATTTAATGATCATAGTCATGTGAAACCAAACAGTATATATTCTGGAGTAAAAAATATTTTGTGTTTTATCACAAGAATCCATCAAGATATAAATTGTATCATATATAATTATAAAAAAACAAATTCCCCAAAAAAAATTAAACTCTCAATTATGTATTTATTGAGGAAATAATACTGTCAAATTTTGGGTCAATTGAACCACTTATTGATGAGAAAGTTAAAAAATACATTGAAACACTATCTTCTATTCACCAGTTCTGAAAATTTGTAAAGGATTTCTTTGATTTATTAATTTATATGTTCAATATACTAAATAGACAATTGTTATCCATAATACATTACATCTATTTAAAAATTAGTTTATTAAATGGTAATACATTGAAATAAAACATTCTAATATTTATTTTCATCTAAAAAATTACAATTAAATGAGGAGTAAATTTCTATAATTGAGAAAAATGGATTGTTAATACAATTTTATCTACCTATAAATTTTCACAATACATACAATATATTATTTGGGATTTATCATCATCCCTAGACAAAAAAATTAATGATTATATAGTGTATTAAAGACAATAATAATAATGTAATTGGTTATAGCTGACTTCATTACTATAATGAAATCATTTATTGTTCCCCAATGTTAGAAATATGGGCTTTTTACTCACATAATATTCATGGTTTAAGATATTATAAGATAAATAAAGAATTTTAGGGAAATATAATAATAAGACATAGATGAAATGAATATTATCTATCTTAATTGTAACAAATTTGACATATATGTGGTCAAAATTTCATTATGTGAATGGGAAACTATTTAATTATGGAAAATTAAAATATATATAAACATAATGTTTTAGATACAATAAGTGATTGGTATATAAATAAATGAAATCACCAGATAATCCACCGACCATATTCAAATGATATCATTTTATTGAGTATAACCATGATGACAGTTAATTTATAAATCATTATGTTGATGAAGATAATTAACATCAATTTTATCTTAAGACAATGGGAAATATGTCATTTTAGTACATCACAATAACTAAATTGTTCTGTGACAATTAAGGAGTTGATATGGACACTTATCTCACACATTAAAAATGAATAATAATTATTTAATTTAGGTGTTATCAATTTTATTTATATTTGATTTATTTTATAATAGCATCACATCATGACCTCAACAGTATGATTCTTATTTATCTATATAGAATTTAATGATTTTTAGGACATAATGAAATGATAATATCCCCACACAAATTTAGGTTCATGGGAGCGATCTTCCTGTAATTTTTATATTCTTTTCATAGAAAAATTTTATGTAACAATAAGAATGTTTATTTTCTCCAAATAAATATAATATATCAATTGTTGAGGCAGTGATGATACATTTGATATACCAAATAAAAATATGATCATTTTTTTGTGAGTATAAATAAGAAATTTCATTTGATATTACATTCATTTAATGGGTGATACTTCCAATTCATAATAGGTATTCTTCTCAAATATGTTTGAAAAACATCCAATTTAATGATATTAATTTTTTGGAATACGATGATTTATTTCCATGTAGCCGAATCCTCTTGTCCCAAAATGATGGGTTCAATTTTTAATAGAACACATACCAAGATATAAAACTATTTCAATGACTAATAAAAGAATTTCCCCAATATTTTTGTATAAATTGAATAATTTAAATTGGGAGAATCATGAAATAGAATTAATACACCCTATTGCATCATTGTATGGTGCATTTGATCTATCATATTAAAAAATTGACGGGTCAATGGGTATATTAATTGGTTATCAATAACTTAACAATGAAAATATAAAATAATTGTGTGTTTTACTAGAGATTAATAAATTGATTTAATAAATTTGTGTGATAAATATTTTTCCATTCTAGATTATTTAACTAGATATCCTCACTTAATTATCAAATAATTGGTTATATAAAATTTATTCTTTAATAACATCTATGGATAATGTGAGTTTATAGTGATACAATTTTGACATAAAATATCCCATGTAATAATCTTGGATAAAATTAACCTAGAATTTATATATTACCATAATCAATATTTGGTTGTCTTCATATATGATATACCCATATGTTATGTGATAAAGGAAGTATAATATAATCATTTTAGAATTTTGTTGAAAAACTACTTGAATCCAAATTATAATTACAAATTTAAATATTATTAATTATATGGTTATATAGTGTCTTTATTGGGTTATGTAATCAAATGGATGGTAACATGGTGGGTAATTAAATGATGGAAGTTATTAGACTGTTTCCTAGATAAATTATACTGACGAAGATATCTTTTTAATTGGATGTAATATATAAAAAATTTTGTTATATTTTTCATTTATATTAATTCTAAAAACCATAATAATGTGGAGGGGAGGCATGTTCCATGTAAAAATACATACAATTCAAATTTCAAGGTTCATAATAAATGGCTTGATAGTTTAGCAATGCTCACACTACCCTATATTAGAGAAGGGGTGTTGATATATAGTGATACATCAATGAAGTGATTTGTTGTGTTCTCATTTTGAAAGGAACGATAGAAGTGTATTACTCAAAAGGATTATGATTAATGTAAAAAAATAACCAAACTTACTATTTTGAGTTAAAAGTTATACTGTTTTCATTGAAAATAATGAGGACTTATCATTATGGTGAAAGGTGAAATATATATATGAACACATAAATATAAATTTATATATTAGAAAAGTCAATGTTTAATATGAACCAAGAGATATGTTTTTAGTTAATTAATGATTACATATTGTTGAAAAAATACCACCCTTCGATTGAGATCATATTTTATAATGCACTAAGAAAGAATGACCATTCATGCTTTCCCATTATTAATATTTTAAAAGATTTAATATTTATGGATTTGAAAATAATGGTCCTTAAAATAATAATGGATATGAAAAAATATAATCATTCAGAGGTTACATCACCACATTATAACTATGTTATTTTAAATGAGACACGTAATAGGGAAGTTAAAATAAAATACAAGGTATTATTTATTTCGAAGATAAAATTTGATCAGAATATAATGAAAAGGTTATAGAAATGGATATAAGTCATTCAGTAATAGTATTTAATAATGTGCTATTGTATAAATAACATAAATCATGTTTTTCTATCAGTCCCAATGTAAACTTATGTATACATATGTCAATAACCATTATTAGTTCGATTACATAAAAACAGATATTAGGGATTTTGTATTTCAAAGTTTATTATTTCTACAATTGAATCAGAAATGTCATAATTCTAAAGGGATGAATAAATAATTACATAACCCTATATTAAAATGGTAATATATCACCATGAATTTGATCACCCCTCCCTGAAAATCTAATGTCCATAATATCATTTGGTTTATAGACCATCACATTAGGAATTCATCACATTTCATTTATATTAGAATATATTTCATTCCTAAAAAAATTGATGATATAAGTTCTTAATGTTGTGATGATTCATATTGAATCACTCTAAAATTAATCTACTCAAAATCCTAGGTCTACATCAACTGTTTATATGATTCTTATTGTGAACAATATTCTTTATACATTATAGTTACGTCATTTTCATGATAAACAACATAAATAAATTACATGACTATGATCCAAAGATTTAGTGTCCTGGGGATTTTAGGACCATAAATATACATTATATAATAAAACATCAAAATTTTATTGATTTATTATTCTATAGCTTCTTATTGGCCCTTTAATTCTCTTTAGTACATGTTTTAATCGAAGGATATACCTCAATGAAAGGGGTGAACACAAATAGTAGTGAAGGGATAGATAAGAACAATTGTAAATATAACATGGGTGAGGACAATAATGACATAATAGTAATAATCATTTGAGTAAGCATTACATAATGCCATTGAATGTGGAAATGTATAAAAAAAACATCTTGTCATTATGGTCAAATACCACACATTGTTTTGAAAAAAAAATAAAACATCATGAACAAACATATTTCACTTTTATCATTAGATACATCACATTACCTAATGAATTAGATTTATATAAAATTATAGTTTCACCCATCACATCATAAAAATAAAATTTCACTGTATAATTTTTGGTGCACAGTTCACATCATAACATTTTGACTATCTTTAATTCCACATAAAATGTATATCAATCATGGAAATAAAATAACTCATGCAATGAAATGTTTTAATTTAATATATCATACATTCATAAACATTTTTTACCCAAATTTTGGAGCGAATAACATGGTCGATAAAAGAATCATTATACTTGAGTGAATAAGAAACTATCATGAGATGTAAATTGTTTGTCTTTTTTTGAAAGAAGGGTTGTTTTGGATAAGATCTTGTCATTCATAAAATAAATTATAAAAAATTTATATCCCATTAAATGTACATAATTATGAATAGATCATTTTATATGGATTATCCTTTCTGAAAATGGGGTGATAGAGGGAAACCCCAAAGAAATATTGTTTGGTTTGTGAATTCCCCTTACCTTATTCATTATGGTTTTATTTAGTTCATTTATGGCGTTTTTGATGAGTTATCGAGTTTAATTTCACCATTCTATAGTGTTCACTTTCTTAGTCTTCATGATTGATTCACTTGTATTAATTAATGCAAGTTTGGGTAAAATTGGAATAAATATATATAATCGTTATCATATTTTACTATTAATCTTATATAAGTTTAAATTTTTTTGTAAAGAAATTTCTTATATGTTATTAATATTAATCATTACTTATAAGGTAATGATGGTCGTTTTATGTTTATTTTGGATGGTTTTTTATCACAACGAATTTGTTTATTTTTATAATTTACAATTATGTATATATTATAGATATATAACCTAAATACGACTATAAAATTAACTATATAATATTTTGAAACCATAAAAATGGTTTTATTAACATTTTATATGGTGTTAACTGAAAATTAATGTCCATCACCAACAGTGTCGGTAAATTGACACACAACAGGGGATGATTTAATTTTTAGAATAATAGATGGTGATGGAAGAGTTTAGTGACGTATATTACATTAAAAAGATAGAATTACAATATAGGAAATGTACTAGAGTTATCATTTAATTTGTATGTGGGATTGAGGAGATAATAAAAATAGAAAAGAACATAAAAATTTGAAGCAAACCAAACAGGAATTTACATCCTCAGTTTCTCCTCCTTGGGAACCTTCGTAGGGAAACTGCTTTGCTATTTTAATAATACCAAGAGCTCTTGGAAGTTGATGATGGTCTTCAGAAGAGTATGGGGATGAATATTGACAAAGATCAAAGAAAGATAGGTGTGAGGAGAAGAGGTGGTGAGGGGTGGTATTCATTGTGGATGATTGGGGGGTTTTCTCAACTTGTAAATAAGTAGTTTAATCTTTTTTATTATGAATATGGGTAGATTCAGATTTGTTATGAAAAATAATAAAATAATTATTCATGGTTTAAGATTATGGTGACTACATTAGCAATGACTAAAGTAAACCCGTGTTTAACTTATAATATATATATATACCCAAAATTACTATATTTTTCTATTCACAAAAAACTCAAAAAATTTAAAAAAATACTAAAAATACTCCCAAATATTTTTTTAATGTATAGATATACAATTTGAACTACATTTTATAAATATAATTTTCTAAATATGAGTAATTTATTTTTTTAATTAAAATAATCATTTACATGGAAAATATAGGTTTTAAAATTATTACCTATTTTATAACAGTTTCAGAAATTAATTAATGCCTCATAAAATTATCTTCAAATTTTCATACATCAAAATATTAATTTATTAATACATTTATTTAAACTAAATCTTCTCATAAATTACTAGAATACTCTTAAAATTGAAATTAAATATTTTTGACAAAAAAAATATATTTAATTATTAATTTTTAAATCATTTTTTTACATAGAATATGATATAATTATTACATAACATCATTTATAAAATGATTAGTTTTTAATCATTCATGAGTGAGGTAACTATTCATTCAGTCAGTTTAATGTTCATAATTGTGATATTATTATGCCAAAGGTAATGTTACTATTTCATCAGTATTGGATTTCTAACCTCTAGAAATACTTATTATTTCACTAATTATTTATTTATAATGTTTTTCTATGGTCTATGTGGCATATTATTTGAATTATACCATATGAATTTATTATACAATGGGATAAATTCCATGGATATAATTTTATTTGATGTTACATTCTTCCCCCTTTAGAAATACCTCCCTTGAAATATGATTTCACAAAAGAAATGGGAGGGTATTTCTCCGTCATCACCTCCTATGGTTCCCAGGTAGCTTCTTCGTACTTATGGTTCCTATGAAACTCTTTTTCATGGTGTGTTTTCATATTTTGTAGATCTATATTTCTATTTTTTATAGTCATTAATAGATCTTATACATAAGGGTGGTCATTTTCCAACCACCCACCTCTGGGATGAGTCCATGTGAGAGATCTAGTATGTTCTTATTCTTGAGTCATACATGGAACTCATTATGAAATTGAGCTATATTCAAGGGAATTTGAAGATGATAGACCAAGGATCATATAAGATCCAGGATTTCAAATGGAACAATGCACCATGGGTATAACTTCTCATTCATTACTAACTACATGACTCTCTTCCATTATGATGTTCATATGAAGACTTTTTCTCCAATGTGGAGCACCCAGTACCTTCTATGTTTGTTAGTACGTATCTTTAGGTAACTCTGAGAAGAATTGAAATGATTCTAGATGAATTTATCTTTCTCTATCATCTCTTTCACAAGATCATGTCAAGTATATTTCATCACCCAACATCATCCTAATAGGTTGTTGTTAAACATCGCATTCAATATAGAACATTATATGGATATATCTAAATATTCGTGTGGAATATATTATTGTTTGAGAACTCATAAAATGGTATATTCTGATCCCCTACACATTTTAATTCTAATTAAATGGATCATAGAATAACTTTTAGTGTTTTATTAGTCATTTTTGATAAGTAATCAATTTTCGGGAGATTGTTTATGCTGAAATTTAATTTATTATTCAAATCATGTTAATAAATCCTCCAAAATTTAGATGTGAACCTGGGATCACAATTGGCCTCAATGAATAGTGAAACCCCATGTATTCCCACCACATTCATAACATATATCATTTCAAATTTCTCATTAATTAGATAATCACAAATAACAATAAAGTGTGCAGTCTTGGTGTGTCGGTCCACCACAACCCATGTCCCATTTTTCCATTTAGATGTATTTAAGAGACTTGTGGAAAAGTCCATAGTGATATAATCCCATTTCACCAAGGGTATTGATAATAGATGCACCATCCCATTGGACTTATATCAAAATGAATTCACTTTATTACATATAAAAATGTTGTGATATAATATGCAATCTCATTCTTCATGTTATCCCACTGGAAGTGTTCTTGATGATAGTGGTACAACTTTCTACTCCTCTGATGGATTAAAAATGTTGAGATATAATCATTATCCAATACCTTTTTCCTTATCCCATGTGATTAAGACACAAATATCCTTGTTCCCAACCTAATGACGTTATAATAATCAAAATATATCTCTTTCTTCTTATATTACATTAATACATTTACCTACTTTTGCAACTCCAAACCAAACCATTATGCCTCCTTAATCATCAATGGGATAGATGAATGGTAAATCATTTGGTTATGGTAGGATTTATTCCACTCTATTTTGATTTCCTAATCAAACGTTTTCATATCCATAAAGATAGGGTGTTTCTCAATCTGTAAATTGAATAGTGTATGAGGTTTTTATCTACTAAGGGAATTAGCTACACTTTTTTCATTAGTAGGATGATTTTTAAAAGGGAATTCGTAGTGCTTGATTATCTCTAATGGTCTAATTTCATTCAGGTTGGTCTTTTTTGTGTCAATTTATACATTAGGATTTTATGATCATTTTATATGTTACACATCTCACCATAGAGGAAGTGAAAATATATTTTCAAGGGAAAATCATAGCTAATAGGTAAAAATCATGCATCTTGTTTCTCTACACATGGATCTTTCACTGCCATGAGGCATATGCTATCACATTATCATTATTTATGAGTATAAAACCCATGTCATTTTTTGAATCTTGACTATATATCAAAATAATTTATCCACTTATAAGAAATGTGAGAACATGCGAAGTGATCATTCTCTTCTTAAGATCCTTGAAACATTCCTCAAATTTTCCTATAAAAACATAATTTACCACATAAAATGTTTACATAGTTAGTGATATGGACAATCATGTGAAATTTTACAAAAAAAACATTAATACCCAGATATTTGAACAAAACTGCAGATTTTTGTGACAATAGTGGGTTTGGTTCATACCTCAATTGCAATTATTTTTTAATGGTCAAAAATAATTCCCCCAATTATTATCATGTGTCCAATGAATGTGACTCTATACATCATTAAGTCATACTTTTTAAACATTGAGTAAAACATTTATTTCTTTAATGTCACCAACACAAGACTTCTATATTATTAATGATTCCAATTACTCTTGGAGTATATGAAGATATCATTGATACAAACAATGGAAAATTTGTAGAGGTAATTTCCAAATAATATATTCATAAAATCCAAGATTATTGTAGGGGAATTAATAAGTCTAATGTGAGTCACCTGAAACTCATACTGCCCATACCTTGTTCGAAAACCATTCTACTCAATATGTTCATTCTTTATCTTTATTTGATCATATCCTAAATATAGATCCACCATTGAGATGTACTGAGCTCCTCGTAGCTGATCAAACAAGGCATCAATCCTTGTGTGAGGATAATAGTTCTTTAGGGTTTTCTTGTAGAGTTCTCAATAATTGATACACAATCTCTTCGACCAATCATTCTTATCAAAAAATATAACCAGTGCACTCATAGGTGATACATTATGACATATGACCACTTTGTCCAATAGATGATTCAACTAGATCTTTAAATCCACCATGTTCGATATGAGCAATCCTATAGAGACAAATTGAGAAAAGATTATCTATGAGTGTGAGTTATATTTATTACTCTACCTCACGATCCATGGGAAGTCCAACTAACTCTTTAGGAAATGCATCACTGTATTCCCTCACAATGGGAATTTCCCATAGGTTGATACCTTGCATTGACACAACCATTTGACAGAGGTGTTCTTCATCATAGAGAATGCACACCCACATCATTGATGTATTTTCTAATAGAGATTTTTGATCATTTTCTCATTTATATAAGAGTATAGTATCGTCTGCAATATGAAAATATATTTACTTTTCTTATCTGTTTATATGTGATATATATAACGAGAGCCAATCCATTTTCATTATAGAATAAAATTACGCATAATAGAAGTGTCAAGAGTTTGGATACAATAATCATCCAACATATGAAATTAGTAGAATAATACAACACTTGGGATGCAATGATTCCTCCAAGTGGGGTTTACATATATCTCTACTTTGAGGTTTCAATGCTTTGATTCAATATTTCAAGAAGATTATGAAGATATAAGGGAATTTTTGAAAAGTGTATAAAATAATACTTTTCCATTATCGAGATAATAGAATGTGTACCATGTAAATAATTTATTTTTTCTTATCAACAGTTGTAGTGATAGAATAAGAATTGGCATGATCAGTTGGATTTTGTTAGAGCTGGCACTAATTACCCTTGAGAACTCATGGTATTTTTTCACTATCTTTCTTAGTGACCTAAATCTATAATGTGGTAGCTTTGAACCATTGGGGTTTTATAATGTCCTCCACCACATTTTCATATATCATCATGTGTTTTAGAATTCATGAGCTCAGTGGCCTTCTCTCCCACACGTGATGTTTTTTCATGTATATTTGAGACTATTCCCATAAGGACTATTCCTAAATTTTTGAAATATTTATGGTTGAATTTTATTTACACATTTTTCATAACATCCTCTATCTTGAATCTCCATCTTTTCTTCATATCACAATATACATGGGACCATTTCCCAAACTTCATCTCCACGTTGAAATTCTATTGGAGAACTTCTTCATAAATCCCAATGTCTCAAATTTATAGAGCATATTAATGATTAGTATTAATCCCCTATATAATATTTCTGTCTTATTATAATTTCAAATAAAAAACCTAATTCATACCTTTAAACCCTTAGAAAATTTACATTATTGGTCATGATAGAATCTCCTTCCATTTTATTCATCTCTATAAATTCTCTCTTCATATCCCAATGCGTAGTTCGAGGAAAATAATTATTATATAACATTATCATAATGTCATCCCACTCTATCTCATTAATTTCATCAGTTTTATTGGTGTTCTTAATCAATTACCACCATTGGACAACCTCTCCATGTAGGAAATAAACTATAAGAGTCAACTTCTCAATATCAGAACAGTTCTGTAACCAAAATATCATCTTCATCGATTTGATCAACTATTATGAGACTACTTGATCAGATGTACAACTAACCCTCCATGGTTATTGCTTCATAATTAAATTTTTATCATCTTTTTTCCTTTATGTAAAGGTATGCACACAACATTATTTAGGATATTTTTTATAACCCGAGATATTTGGTTCATAATTTCAACAAAATTTAGAACTCCACACCATGTTATTGGGTATTTATATTTTGAAATCATGAATTGTTCCCCCACATGGTTTTTTGGAATTGTTTTTCATGGTTCCCACCATTTTATAAAATATAAAAATTTAGAAAAATTAATAATTCAACATGTAACGAATAAATAATTTATTCCTCTGTAATATTAATCTAATTACATAGATTGTCAGATCCCTACCATCAAAATTTTATAAAACAAATTTTTTGGGGTTATTACTTATACATTGTATCATACCAAGGAAAAGTATTTCCATACAAAAACATTACCTAAGGATATATATCAATGAAATTATAAACATTTATTTAGTTCCATCTTTTATAGCTTATTTTTGGCCTTTGAATTATACTTAGTAAAGTTACTCACCTAAGGAAATACATCAACTAACAATTTGATATAAAAAACAATTATAGGGAAGATAAGAACATGATAAAATAAATCATTAGGTGAGAATAATTATAGAATTTTCATCATATTCATTTGAGGATGAATTTGATAAAGTAATGGAATGTGGAAATAAAAAAAAACAAAACATCATGCTTTAGTGGTCAAATATCACATATATCTATGAACACACAGAACATAATTTCAAGTGTATTTCACTTTTCTCCCAATATACATCACATTAACCATTCCATTGGATTTCTATATAATTTTGTGAGAACACATCAAATCACAACATTTACATTCAACAATATAATTCTAGGTGAACCTATCACATCATAACATTAACATTATCATGCATTCCAAATAGAACATATATAAATATGAGACATAAAATAACCCGTGTAATGAAAAGGGTTTAATTTAAAAAATAATACATCCATAAAATTTTGGTTCCAAAATATAACAATAACTAACTTTCTTGTTATAATGATCATCAACATTGAGTGAAGAAGAAACAATCTTGAAATTTAAGTGGTGTGTTTTTAAGGAAGAGTTCTTTTGAAAATCATTGTGTATGTCATAAACTCTAGTGGAAAACATGAATATACCATAAATTTATTATAATTATAAAGAAATTATATTTATGTAAAATTCATATTGAAATGGGGTGAAATAGAGAAAACCCAATGAATGACTGTTGGGTTCGAGAATTCCCCTTACCTTAGGTCCAAATTCTATCATTGCATTAAAATCTTTTATAATCACATTGGATTTATTAATTTAAAAATAAATAACTATTTAAAATATTATATTATACATTATGGATTTAATATGTTCATTTATTGTATTTTTGATGAGTTATGGAGTTTAATTTCTTTTATCGTGAGTTTTCATTTTCTATGCTTTCATGATCAGTTAACTTGTAAAGATGAATGAAATATCATGTTAAACGTGCGTAAATATCCATAATTATTATTATATGTTATTAATAATCATCCATAAGTTTATATTATTTTATATACAATTCGGTTACATGTTATGAGGATGAATTATTAGGTAAATGTTTATATATATCATTTTAGGCTACTTTTGGTGGTTTTCTGGTAACAATGAACTCATTTTGTTTTATCATTTACTATTATGTATATATATTAGATATAAAACATAAATAGGGTTATAAAATAAATTTTAAAATATTTAAGAATATTATAATGGTATTGTTAACATAATTATGATTTTAATGAAAATTTTTTTTGCATCTCCCAAGATGTCGGTAAATTGATACCTTACAGGTGACGATTTCATTTTAATAATAAAAGTTAAATATGGATGACTATAATTAAGAATATTAATTATACATGATATATTTATAGTATTTTTATGGTAATGGAGTTATCAATCGATTTTACTTTACAGAGGTAAGGATAGAATACATATAAAAATAACGTAAAAATAAATAATAAAAAAATTAACAAGGAATTTTCTTCTTGGATTTCTCCTCATTTAGAACCTCCATAGGGAAACAATATTTATATTTTGTTGAGAACAATTTTTCCTTGATGAGGTTGAGGGTATTTGGATTATAATTGGTTATAAAATTGGCAATGATCAATTCTTATGAAGTGTCAAAAAATGATGTGGTTAGGGGTGGTGTTTATAGTGGAGGTGAGTGGTGTTTTCTTATTTTTTAATTAAAATTTGTATTATTTTGTCTCAAGGATAAATAAATTTTGGGAATTGTCGGAAAATATGATAAAATAATGATGTATGGTTTGAGATTATGGCTATTACATTAGTGATGAATCCTATAATGGTTTATTTAACTTATAATTTATATATACCATAAATTACCGTATTTAATTATTCATAAAAAATTATATTATTTCAAAAATATCCAAAAATTTCACCATAATTGTTTTTCTAATTCATGAATAAAAAATCTCGTCCATTTTGTGAAAATAATTTTATTAATATGATTATTTATATTTTAAATTAAAATCATCATTTACAAGTAAAATATAGATTTCAATAATATAACTAATTTTCAACTCTTTGAAAGATTTTTTATGTTCTTATAAAATGATCTAATAATCCTAATACAAGAAAATATTAATTTTTCATTAAATTTGAATAAAATAATTATTTTAATTTTTTTAAAATATATCATAACATTTTTATAAATATTATTTACTTATGAAAATACTGATAAATAATTAAAAAAATTTAAAAAATTTATTTGTTTATACAATTTTATAACATTAACATTCACTAATTTTCAATATGCCTAAATTTTATTTTTACATTCTTGGGTGATTTTACTATTCATTTGGTATGTTTACTATTCATACAAGTTGTATAAATATTTGTAAGGTAATGTTACAATTTCATCATAATGGGTTTCTTAAATTTTAATAATATTTATTATTTCTTTAATTCTTAATTTATAATATTTTTATTATGGTATATATGTTATTTTATGTCATTTATACCATATGAAATTACAATAGGATGAGTGAAATTAAATTGATGGATGATGTTGTCATTATAATTCGCCAGATAGAGTTCAACAAAGAACAGTTCAATATCACAATATATCATCCATTGTAAAATGGAATGTTCTAGGGGACCATCAATACCATTCAATATATACTAATTGATTTCTATATATATATTATAGATTTTTGGGATCAACAAAATCATCATGTTGAGTTTTATCAAAAAAAATATTTTTAATGAGAATTCATATGTGTCATTATGGAGATCTCTATGGAACTAAGTAAGAAATCCTCCATGTTTGGATAATGTTAGAGAAAGAAAAAAATTGTGAACTAAGATCACATACATGTAGTACAAATATTTTCATTCATGCATTATAACAATAGCGTGGTTCATGGTTCATAGGTAATTTTTATGACAGCATAGTTTAGGATATTGATTTCAATGTTAGTGAATACATATTCATATGAGTATATGAATGGAAATAGGTTATGAGATTTGATTAGATTTCATAGATTCTCAAAAATATATCATTAAAAATTATATTATTGATCGTATTTGGATTCAATAATGTTTCAAATAACTTGCACCGAACCATTATCAAGTACATTATATGATCCAAATATAACTTTTTAGGAAGTACATTGTTGATCTCCCAATATGTACAATTATTTTCGGTTATATAAATATAGTGTTATCTTTATCATTTCAAACAACCATTGAAAATATGGATTAGATAAAAAACGTTTTATTAAAAAAACAAGTCACATAGTAATTTTTGTGTGTAGAAACTATATATTTGAGGAGGATATGTGTAAAAAGTATTTTATATGTCAACATATTTTAGTAATTTATGTTATTCTGAGTAAAATAATTTAAAGGTTAAAATTTTAATATTATATTGAATGTAACAAAGTGGAATTTCATTAATATATTTTGCTCTTAAAAAATTTTATGTGTTTAATGAAATTTGATGGAAGAAAAACTAAACTAAATTTCAAAACATTATTAAAAAATAAAAAAATAAACAAATTAAAATACAATTTATTGAAAAATAAATATAAAAATATATTAAATAATTAAATTATGTACTACATTATGTATTATTTTTTAAACATTAATAGTTTTCTTAAAAAATAATTATTATTGTTTATTATATATGAGTTATGTTAATTTTAAATTTATAAATTTATTAATAATAATATGAATAAAATGTGATATTAATTTACATTAGGATGAAATATAATTCAAGGTGTGTGTTTTTATGGTTTTTCTAAAATGGGTAATTTTTTTATTTGTGAATAGTGGATACCACATTTTTTGAATTACTATAACTTGTATGACCTAATTATGATATAATTTGGACTTAAATTAGGTAAATAATAAATATTTAAAAATATACATTTTTCATCATGCATAATGATGTAGTTAAAAAAAGTTCTATTATATTTAATCTAATACCGCAGTTTTGAAAACCTACGTTATAGGACATTGTAATAAAAAATAATTTTAATCGATTTCATTAATTATGTATTAACAATTATGAATTCATTAATCTATTTCATTGAATGAAAAAAACTATATTATCATAATACAATAAATTTTATAGATATCTATATTCTACATTGTGTTTTTGTAAATACATTTTTATGATTAAAACAAAAAAATCAACCTTTTATCATTGTTTTATTTAAATAATTTATATTAAAAATAATTTTTTCCACTTTAATAAAAATAAATCCAATGAAGTTGAATATATTTTTTGAATTATAATAATAATTATTAGTTTGTGAAGTAACTTTAATTTCTATACATAATGAATTGTTCTATGGAAAAAAATTTATCCACGCAGTATGGGATAATAGACTATCAATGGGGGATAAACGAATATATAAGGCTACAAATACCACTAAAAATGTAAAAATATAACTTGATGAATTCGATTGGAATTTTTCTAATAATATCAATGGATATTGAACCCCTAAATCCATCTTTTTCCTAGATAGACTATTATATAATTGTCATTTTAGGGTATTAAAAAGGGTTATACTCTTCTCACAAATAAAAGTAAACCACCACTACTAACTTCAAAACACAACATGATCATTTATAATTATAAATATCTTTAAAAATAATATCCCAAATATCCTCCCCACTTATTATATGTTTTTTTCTTCAAAGAATACACTTCCAAGAATCATTATTGTATTTTTAGATGGAAATTATCTACGTAAGAGGTATATGTTATCACAGACAATTTACTAGTTTAATTATTATTAATCCTCCACCAAGTAATCGATAAATATATTAATATAAATAAAGAATTATATTTTATATGCATTTTTATTTACTTCAAATGTTATAACTATCTTTAGTGTCCTTTACATCCAATTGTAAATAAAAACATCACTTTTGTTTATATGTGCATTATTTCCTCCACGAATCGATGTAATTAATTTTTAATACACATAATTATTTTTTTACTTAAATGTTCATAAAAAATATATATTATATTTTAATGGAATTAATATTTTGGAAATATAAATTATAATTTACATTATATTTTATTATTCATTAAAAAATGAAATCGTTACTCATGAAAGTGTGTAAATTTCACCCACTATAAGGTGATGTAATTTAATTTTCATCACAGTAGAGCATGTATAATTTTAAAAAATTAAAAATTAAAAATTAAATATATTTATGACATATTATAATATTATTTAATCATATCCAATGTGAATATAAACTAACACATGCTTGGAAAATGAAATAATTAACATGCAAAATTGCTTCTAATAATAATTTTTTATTAAATGGTGTATTTATAATTGTAAGGGATTGATATATATAAATATATGTGTGAATATATTTCATTTATGTATTTATAATTTTATAATATTTATTATATATAAGGTTCGAGTTCTTAATAATCATGTTAGGACTTTATTTAAGGGTTTCCTCACCTCAATGTCTCTTCATTTTAGAAATATTCTATATTAATCATTTTCATTATTTTTTTTTGAATTTATTACAAAAAATATCCCCTTAAGATTAGTTTCATTAAAATTATTATGATTAACAAATAATTCTATGGTTATCTCCTTCATGAGTTTTTTGTTCAATACTACCAATATTGTATGTGTCTCAAATATAATATTACTTTTTATCAATATATTATTTTGATTCAAATTACATTATAGAAAATGATGTTTTATTTTTATTTTATACCAGTTATTCTATATTATAATATGTTTTTTTTAATATTCTTAAAGTAGTATTTCCATTTACATTATTTTTTACCAAAATGACTAAACTAATGTTTTTATAAGACATTAACATGTGTTTTCCCTTTTTTGTTGGTAATATTTATCTTCCACATCCAATGTATAGAAATTATATAATTTTAGATTTCATATATACATAAACGTTTTATTAAGGTCATTTCATCTTATTTTCTCTTATTTTTTGATCTATAAATTTATTTAATTTATAATTCATTTCATCTATGTATGCATCCATTTTGAATTTTCATGCTTTACTATGGTTATAATCTAATGACATAAGAACATTTAAATCAATAGGTAGATCATAATGATGAAATTTTATTGGGGTATTTATAAATTTTTTTTCCATTTAATGTGTAAATTAGTAGTTGAGGAATTGATAATTGTTTTAATTATAAATGGAATATAATGTTAACCCACTCTCCTACAATACCATATCTACATTTATTTTTGTGCTAGTGTTCCTTGATTACGTAAATTATTTTATATGGTAATATTTATTTGACCTACATATATCATCTTCTTATGATACAACATAATAGATCCAGATTAATTAATGGTGATTCTATACCCTTATGGCTCTTTCCATTGTTATGAATAATCCTTTATATTTGACTTGGCCTTTTTGGACTTTAATTTATTGGGGTTGTTTTCATATTTTATGATTAGTTTATCAAAAACCATACAAACAATCTAATTTCATGATTTATTTTGTTTCCATTTTTATAGGTTATAGAAAATCCAGTTTAGTAGGAACTATATATGAAAAAGACTATTTATGAAGTTCATTATGGGATATGTTTCAGGGATTTCTTGAAATATGTTGAATATGTGTCACATCACCATTTCCACTAAATCTTTCTTGTTCTTGTTAATTTATTAATGTGATGTGTAATTAATATTCTTCTAAAGTGATGGAATGTTTTTCTATGTAATAATCAAATTTCTTAGACTATGAATACAAACTATATGACATATTGTCCCTCATTATATGAAACTAAACTAATTGGTAAAATGGTCTTCACAAAATGATGTTAAATAACATTGAAATAAGATGCATACTATACAAACATAAATATTTGTTTGATAATATTTTCATATGAACTAGTATCCTTTCATGATGGTAATATCCATGGAGCATTTCTTAGTGTATGTCTCCCATTCACACACAATCCCAATTGAAATCATCCCCACACTTTTTAATGAATACTTTTCAATTTATTTCTATTTATATGAGATTTATAGTCATTCCAAGGTTTCATCGTCTCATGAAACAATTAATTTTAATATTTTAAAAATTATTATCGGTTTTGGGTTTGATACCCAACTTGTTCAAGTCAGTTATCCTTTATTTTCTAAGAACTATAGCGAAAAAAATTCATTCTTCCACATGTTTAAAAAATCATCATAGTTCGTGATAAAAAAACATATATTTCAATTATTTGATAGTTTAAATAAGAAATTCTCCTCTGAAATCATAAACACCACAAAAAATTACAATTTCCATTAAATACCCACTACATTCTTATTTTATTTTTATTTTTTCATTTATATGGAGTTATCTCCAATGAACATTCATTTGTAATGAACTATTATATTTAACAGTATTCATGATAAATTTATAATTTATATGTGATTTCATTATCTATTATACATCCACATAATACTTCTCAATTCTCTATTATTCCCTTTCATATAAGAAATATTTATCATCCTACATATTTGGTAACTTCACGTTTGTTGGAAAACACAATAGAGCATCTTACACTTTGACATTGACTATTTCAGATGTTTGAGAAACTATGTTGAAAAACAAATATATCTTGTGTTTATTCCACAAATAATGGTATTGGGATTTTTTATAAACTATTACCTAAGTGTGAATCCCTCATGTTAACAACCTTTTAAGACATGATCAATGTGAAAACAATCACAGAAATTTTTAATAGAGGATTTTGACCACGAGTCCCATCCACCATCTACATATTTTTTATCGAAATTTAATCATAATTTTAGAAATATAACTCAAGAAATTGTAGAAGAATACCGATGGAATAATGAATAAGTTAATCCATAGTACGAAAATATGATTTTGATCTTTGAAATCTTCCACCATCTCAACTAGAAACATTCGGTGTCCTTCTCTTGGAATGAGGATCTAACTATAGAATAAAATTATGGTGTGATATTCCCATTCATTTCACTTCCTCGCCCAGAAGGACCTCCTTCTATGCAAAGTTTTCCTGTGTTTAAACCTTACACTTTTTATAATTACCTCATGAATTACCTTCCATTAGATCACGTGTTCGAATGAAAAACAGAATCTAATGCGAGAAAAAATTCTATCTTTATTTATTACAATTTCGGGGGCCCTTTGTCCTGTAATACTTGCAGAGGATCCTGCACATGGCAAAACCTTCATGGTGGTAGATTCCATCACAGGAACCAATACAATTCATGTGATAGAATATGTGTTCCTAAGGTCAGTATGAACCTATCATGTGAGTATTCCTCGATCAGACTCCTTCGATTTAGTGTATCCGATTATTGTTCCTCTAAGAATACACCATTGGTAAAGCATTCCCTTACTTATGTTGTGTCGTGGGTCCTTTCCCATTCAACCCAAAATTCAGTGGATGTGTACCTTGTGATTTAGATAACCCTCATCCTCAATATGCCACCTAATCGATCTTGTATAAATCCTTTTGTCGGCTTCACAGTGCAAACTCAAGGACTTAAACCACCCCATATTTCCGGTCCCTCCTTCTCGAGACAGTGAATACATTCATACATGAACATGATGAAATGAGTGGGAAGATGAAGTGTATAACCATAAAACACATCAGAATACCTCATAAATATTAGGTTAATTACATAACTCAGACCATCATGTAGTTTCATTATGAAGACACCCATCGACATGAAGACATCTACGACATGTGTATAAGAAAATTAGAATTAACCTATGAATCTTGATAAAACCACTCGTGATACCTAATGAAGACATGATAATTTCTTGAGAACTAGAACCATTATAATGTTCCATCATGTTTTCACCCCTCCACGCAAGCCTGGTCATGAAACCCATGGAAATGATCTCATATTACCATGAGGAAACTATGGTATTATGTTTATAAATTTACACACCCTCCATAAAATCTCCTCCAAAAATTATGTTTCCCATATGAATAATAAGATTAACCTATTCGATCATGTATGTCAACACTCGTATGGGAACAAAATAGTAGATGTGTTTTTGAGACCCCAAATGTTTATAAATTTATGACCATGTGATCACAAGATTCATCATTGATATCACAATGTCTTTTGGTTTCTTGGAACATGACTCCCTCGTCACAAGACATGTCTCTATAGTTCATATTGATCATGTGATTACCCATTAAGATGTTTAAATTTATATTCCACTCTTTCAGGAAAATTCATATCCATCATGTGAAAGACCATGGAATTGTACGTCTTGATTATGTGATGATATCCTATACAATGCAGTTTTATCATAAGAATGACTGATTGACATGTTAGTATGATCATGTTATCGCAGATTGATATGGATGCATTTTCACTTGATAGTATAAAGAAAATTCATGTTGATCATGGTAAAAAATAGGGACATGACCACTTTAATCATGCATAATACATTGGACATGTCCTATTTTGTTTTTTCGAGCATCATGTATGGGGCGTCATTGCTAAGGTGAAGGAATCCAAGACTAGTAAAATTATCAGGTATAAAACAATGGATGTGTCTTCCATGTAATAATGACACTCTAAACATGTTGTGAAATCAACAAAGTCCTATCCAATAGGCAGTTTAGGGTTCTCAGATAGATCCCTTAATGGAATTTCAAATTCTCCCAGTAGAACCACTTGGACTCACTCCATGTGAAACCTATCCAAGATCATTCATCCAAATACCAATTTTATAATAGGATCTTCATTATTGAGATTGGGTTGTGATCTAGTGAGACCCTATTTGTGTCATTCTCCCAGACAGACCTTTTATGGTTTTCATCAATCTTTATCCATTGGAATTTATTGAATGAGTACACGACATGGAATCTTTAGTGTGTAAGACCCGATTATATTGGAATCCATCCCAAAGTAATCCCATTGCTTTCCTCGAACCTCTTAGATAATTAAAAATTCTTGGAGCGTGATCATCAAACTTAACCCACCATTAGGTTAGGGACACAATGAACATCAATAACAATGATTCTAGACTTAGTTGGGATATATATGATGCCTTCCAATAGCATGTTCTCATTTGGGATTCCTTTTTAGATTAATTACCCCTAGGGAACTGAAATATCAACTATCAAGATAAAATAATTTTCTTGGGATGATCACTCGTTCTCATCAATTATCACCTGAAATGTGGGCTCAATCATTTGGAATAATTTTATGAATGAGTCTTAAACATGCCCTCAAGAACCTCAATCCCAAAATAATGTTTTAGATGAAACGAACTATGATGACTCTAATTATTATTTTTAAAAATGGATCATAATATTCCATAATAAGGATCTATCTCTCAATAAATTTCTCCATAATAAGGGTAATCGTGACTCTCAATGATATTCATTTATGTTCATTCCGTGTATGGATGTCCTCCCCTTCCACAAGTCTAATATTTTGTTATCTCATTTCATCACACCACAAATAACCCACATTAACTTATAGACATCATATGATTTCTCCAATAATGTGATTTGGATTCCATTGTGTGGTCAAATCATTGGTTTGTAATTTATATTACATATCACCATTACTCATTGATACATGCCCCTTAAGAAGAAATCAAGGGAATTCATATACGAATATTTCTCTTTTAGGGACTCTATTTTCATATCTCTCATGATCTAGATACCGGTTATATGAACTATGTTGACTATGATTCCTATCATAGGTGGATATGTTGGATTCCTCATTGAGGCCTGAGATTGGTATTTACATCCATACCACATGATTATAAATTGTATGGATGAGTCCAAGCACAAGACATCAATCAATTTCAAACAAACTACAGATGTTTTGATTCAAAATTTCACTAGATACATAGGAATCCTCATAGTTGTATTGTAATATGTCTAAGACAAAAACCACCTCACTATATAATAATAATTTTTAGATTTCATATGCATGGCCATAACCACAAGCATCATAATGAAATAATAGAGTGATATACATCTTGTGATATGAAAACAATGGTTCTTATCAATACGTGACCATAATCAATCCATTGACAAAGGGGTAACTGACCCTGTATCGATGACATGAAAGGATTTAAAGGGAATATCTTATTTAGATAAGAGAATCCCGGATTATGGAACAATCCCCCCCAAAGGGGTGTGATGATCCCGACCACCCATCACCTTGAACAATGTGAGAACAAAAGATTCATTATGCAGGAAACCCCAACAGACCACCTATAATTAGAATGAATGATTGTATTCATATATTTAATTGGGGTACATTGGGAGTTTATAGGGATTACTGAACAAAATGGAAAAATATATGTGATTGATTGAACAGGGAAATGAACACCCCCTGAAATAGATCAAAACCTTTAACTAAAATACCATCCACATATTACATTTCCTGAAGAAACAAAATGGATAACTCAACATGAATTTAATTAATTTTTTATTCCATTACATAGGCTAAAAGGGATAAATTTTATATTCCAATGAAGGACAATTTTTTCTTCACTTGTCAAAAAAAAAATGAAAAACAATATAATTTTTTTTAACTACACTAAACATTACATAAAATAAACGGACCAACACTTTATACATTAACTATGAATGTAATTAATCACACATGAACTCTTATATATGATTCTTCAATGATAATTTGTATTTTTTTCTCTCTTTGACATTTTTTATTCTTCTAAATCTAAACTATATCAACAAAAATTATAATTGAATCTGATATAGCACGACAATATTTTTTGGCATGGAGGCCCCAATGTATGTTGTCACCTCAAAACACTTCCAGTACCAATTGGTTATCATCTTGGTCCCAGAGCACCTCATAAAAATATCGATCTTCACTCTATAATATACCAATGAATCCCTTTGGAGGATGAATTCCTCCATGAATTTATTCCCACCATAGGTCACATTACAGTGAGTATACCACATTTCCACATTCAACTAATTTTTGAGATTATTCATAGAGGGTATCCACACATATAATCCATACCAAAGGGAGGTGGATGTGGGAAATCATTATTTCAACATAATCACTGAATAGTTTCATTGGAGGGATCTCATACATTCTATTCCTCATCATCATCATAAGATGAGATTCCACAAGGATTAATAAAATATGTTTCTCCTACACCAACATTCCTAGATCTGGCATCTATTATGAGAGCCTTCCAATAACATCCAAATGTTTCAGGACCATATTAAGTTTCTATCCATGATTTTTATAATATATCAGACACCGACCAGTGTATCATAATCATGGATTAGGATAAATCCCATATCATCACTATCTAGAAGATTCTGACTTTATTATAACTAGTCCTAATGTTTGTGGTGTCCAAGGGAACACCCCAGCCCGACAGGCTGAGGGAATGTTTATAACATTTTACCATGCGATCATCAACATTAAGGGAACCGAACCCTCAAACATTATCATGGTAGTTAATCTGTCAAACGTTATCATGAGAACAGAACACTAAAATCATACACTAGGAACTGACATGAAAAATGTGATACATTGTTGTGGGAGATGTACCAACCTTCCTACATAGCAGTCAATTTGATATCAATTAGTAATGATGACACATAATCATAACAATAAGAGCATGTTCCTTGAGAATAAAAAAATACCCTCATATAGTAATCTAGGGAGCATGATGTTGGTGTACCCTCTTCCACAAGTGGTGAAAAAGAAAGGCTCATATGTATCTTTCATGAATATATAGAATGTGGTACTTAGTATATAGGCATTCTACAGGGAAGTGAAAATGGATCATATGGATTGTGGTAGTAGTGGATTTAGAATTTGAGGTCCACATTGGATCTCCAATTATCATCAAATTTATGTACCACCGACATATGATAGGTTGTCTTCATGACTACTTTTTGCTAACACATTTATGTTGAAAAGGAAATCACTCTATAAGAATGGATCACCCTACTCCAAAAAGATAATATGTATCATTGTAAAATATTTTTTGGGAATAATACTGAGATATCTACCTCCTGATGATATACCCATACTCACCTATAGAACACTGACATGTACTGATATATCGAAGCACACATGAATAGGGGAATTTTCATATTTTTTATCTCATCATTGGGTGAAACCTATAAATTTCTCCACCTCTCCACATAACATAGGGATTATGGAATTTCCATATTTTCAGCATCCTCAATGATGATATTCTGGATACCTATTTTCATTATATGTTTTTACAATTACCCATGTATGGGTGGGTTTTGTTAATTAGTGGGATGCATCTACGCCATCCAAGATCCCCCAATGCATTATCACCTACCTTTAGACCAATGAATAAGAGAAATATATACCCCTAGATCCCAAACCATCCATGTTCCGACATCATTTTAGGTAAATATAACATATGGGAGAAGTGTCACACTCACCCATATCTTGAAAATAATATTTTAAAAGTATATTCCTCACAATCAAAGCAAATATTTTGGAATTTAAATGACGCCATGGAAAATTGATTTCTAGAGCTCCGAATTATTAGAATTTCTATTGAGGAATGGATGGCGGGACAAGACAATCATTTCACATAAAATATAAATTTGGTTGATCAATATAATGTTTATATCCCTTTAAATAGTGGCATGAAGTGAAAATAGACAAGGGGATATTAGAATTACAGACACATAAATTCCTGGTCCAATCAACTGATCTCTTTGAACTAGGCGCACCAGTTGTGTAGTGTAGCATCATCTATCAACCATCCAGGGGTTGGTGGACATCATTAAATATTTTGTAATCAATTTTTTTTATTTTCCAGAGGCCGGTTTAGGGGTCCCGGAACCCCAACAAAACTACTACAAAAAGGACACACACCAAAAACCAAAAGGACTTGCACATCATAATAACCAGATTCATCTATCTTCTTCTCCAGTAGCTGATTCCCAATATGGATGCCTCCAAAAACGCCCACTTTGAACCCGACTCCTAAGCTGATCAAAAACAGATTGGTCTGGACATGCCTTCGTTAATTAAAAATGTTATGCATAATTAATATCATAATTACCAAAATACATCAAAATATATACCATTGTTTCTTACCGTAAGATATTACACTATAAAAAATATGTACTTATTGCATTAAAATAATCCACAAACAAGATGTCCTAAATACAAGACATTAATCACCATCCCCATAGACTTTACCAAATTTATTAAACTATATAGATGTGTTCTTTCAACAATATGTTCAACACCATGCCCATTTTACAAACAAGAATACATTAAACTACATGACCATTATCCTTACTGTAAGACATTATATAGCATGAACTTAGTCCTCACCGCAATATGTTAAACTACATGGAAAATGTAATTTCCCCACGAAATTATACCACAAGGGTTTTACAAAACTATATGTAGATTTATAATCATCCTTATGAGATGTAAGGGAAGAAATGATCTCATATCCTTGACCATCCACCTGTATTCACATCCTTACTACAATATGTTAAATATCATGGTCGATGTCCCTTAAGGATTAAATTAAACTACCCCGATTTTATAGAACTATGAATGGATTTATTCTTATATTAATGGCATGTGTAGGGTTACCGAGATCCAATATCTTGGCCTAGAATCTTATATTCAAACCATTACCATAATAAGTGAATCTACTTTGATTATATCCTTTCCACATGAAATATAACTACACATGTTTTCTAGAACAATTAACTACATTATTTTTATCATAATGAGATACATAGGGATCCCTATTTCATATTTCTTAGTCAATCCCATAATATTGATATCCTTACCAAATGACACTAAACATCGTGGTTGATGTCCTTTCCAAATGGATTAAAAGAAAAATATATTTAAGAGCTACATTCGGGCTGATTCAGATCGTAATGGAATAAGTAGGGCTGTCGGGATCACATATATTTACCCAAGCATGAAAACTTATGACCTTAACACAATATGATAAACTATAGAGATTATTTACAATCAATAAATCTTAAAACTAAAGGATTTTTTAGAAATATGAGTGGATTAATTATAATATCAATAATTTACATTGGGATTCATTGATCATATAACCTAGCCTACCAACCTATATTCATGCATTTACCATATGATGTTAAACTATGTGGAACACATTCTGTCACATGATAATTTTATTCCGTATCAACCATATGGGGATGTTTTTCACATTTGGTCTAAATTTTAGTTTTTAATATCACCATGGACAATGTAAAATATCGATCTTATATATATCAAAAAAATCACCAATACCACAATGTTTCCTGCTGAGGGAACTCTCTGAAAAGATACCTCCCAAAAACATTATAATTGAGCATCATAGACACCATTTCAAATGTGGAAAGAGGATGACTTGTGAAATTTTGATCATACACATGTATGTATATATAATTCCTACTATCATATCCTGGAAGCATGTATGGGGTTTCTATAATTCCATGCTCCTATGATTAATGTCCATATACATATTTAAATTCATCTAGGTGGATATGAGTGGGAAAATACCCCCAAATCACTCAAAGGTGTTGACCTACACATCTTAGAAATGGATAGAACACATGAATAAATTATTATACATACCTTGTTGAAGTGATAGTTTTTTGTGAAAAAATATAGAAGATTGACCATTATAATTCACTAGTGATATAGGGATAGGTGTATATTTCTATCCAACTAGAAAATGAATAAAAAATGATCCTTATGAAGAACAAGCTACAATTGATAAAATGCATTTCCTTTCTACCAACCAGGAGGATTATTAGCATATTCTAGTAAATGATGTGGCATAAGGGCCAGACTCATATCCCTATACCAATAGGGGCACAAAATGTGAGAGTGGAACTTTACTCGAGACCGTATCATATTCCTATCAAAAATGATTGATGGAATATTCCAAAATATGGAGATTGGGAACATTTACATGTTCTTGTCGTGGTCACCAAGTGAGAGTGTTTCATGCCTCGAGATATGATCATGCCTCTATCAAAAAAAGACTGATGGGATAGACAAATTTCATGGGATCAGGCTCATATTTTCATTCATTTTGATTCTAACCAATTGAGAGTGGCATGATCCTTGGGACATGATCATTATTCTGTCAAAAAATATACTCAAAATATCCATGTAGAATAAAATATGAGTCTCATATTACTTCACCCATTATAGAGGACTGTCTATATATTATGATGGGGAATTCATATTCGTACTAGACTCAAATTCTCAAACCTACTAGGGATCATAATGTGAGATGAAATATCTTCGGGAAGGGCTCATACTCCAAAAAAATATGTCCAGTTGTTGTTGAGTCAATAAGGATATCTTTTGACTTATCCATTCTTTATGGTTTTCTGTGTTAAAAATCACAAACACTTTTTATTAAAAGATAAAAATATTTTTAGTTATGTATTTTTTTAAGATCCAGAATTTCCATTATGTTATGCTTACATATATATCATTAGGTTTTTCCATTGTTTTATACTTATAGATCTGTCATTCTGAATTTCGATTCTTGTATACTTACAGTTTAGTCATTATGATTTTTCATTCATTTTTTATGATTCCATATCTGGTTTATATATGATTCAGTTTTTATGATTCTGAATCAAGTGTATATGTTATTCAATTTTTATGATTCCAAATCTGGTGTATATATGAATCAATTTTTCTGATTCTGAATCTGGTGTACATTTGATTATGTTTTTATGATTCTGATTTTGGTGTATATGTGATGTAGATTTTCAATAATGATTTCGGTGTCTATGTGATGTCAATTTTTTATTTCAATTCTGGTGTATATATGAAGCTGATCATCATGATACCGAATCCGGTGTATAAGTGACTTGAATTTTATGATTCTGTTTTGCTTATAATGTTATTTTCTAAGAATTTATTTTCTTTATTTCGTAAGATTAAGTTGTCTTGATAGTGTTACAGTAGAAAAATGTATCATTCTAATGATATCAGATTCTATGTTCTCTTATACTTAACATCATTTCAGTTACATGAAATAATGTCGTACAATATGTTTTAAACTAACCATTTTATGTTCTCAATATGTCCAGGTCCCTCCAAAATTTATGGAAAATAAGACCATTGGAGCATAGCTGACAGTTGGGAAGTTTTTCCTATATATACAAGCCCATTTAAACATGAAAAAACAATAAATTTGACAACTGAATTCGAAAGAATATAGTTGTGATGATATTTCTAGATAGAGAGGCACTTACAAATATCAGTGCTTCGTATAAGTGTCATGAACAACTTGTTTAGGAAAGAACATCTTGTTCGGGCATGCGTGTGTAGACTCCGATCGTGCTGATCATGGACTTCCAGGATTGGAAGATGGAGGTTCTGATTTTCTTATAAATCGAGGGCTTGCGGGGATAGCAAGACCGATACCAATATTCGGAATGAGGTCTTACCTGGGTTTGTGTAAGACAGACATTCTTGAAAGTATAAATCAAGGGACCTTTATCCAAGGTTGTTGTATACCATTATATTTTTGTTAAAAGAATCATAATGTTACTTTTTTACTATTACAAGTTGATTTAATTCCTATGTTGTTTGAAACATTGTTAATGTTAAGAAGTATAACATTCTTATACATTGTAATTTTGTTACTCTGATTATATTACAGATTCTATACACTTTAATGTAGAATAATATTTTTTTACGAAATCAGAAAATGTTTCATCAAGAGGTCTTGTGAATGTTTATTTAATCTTGTTAAACTTAACATTAAAGGTTCTAAAGGAATTTTATAAAGTATACAATTCACCCCCCTCTTGTATTTGATCATATCATTTTTACATATTCGATCCTACAATTGGTATCACGGGTTACGTACCTCAATCTCTAAATCAATCTAACAATTTATATCAGAGGAGGTCACAAAAATAATTATTTTCACATATAGGTTTTCTTGATCAAGTTTTTCCTTTTCATATGTTCTTCATATTTGTTTTTTAAACTTTTAATTCTAATACGTTTTGTGGAAAGAAATATCTTTTTAGTTTGACAGGCATTTATGTTGAATATTTAGTTAATATCAATCCTACTAGACCACAGATATTCAATGGAAATGACTATGAGTACTCGAGATATAGAATGAATACCTTTTTGATAAACACAATTGTAGACAACTACATTATGTTAACTAGAGATTATATGATTCCTGATAATGAAAATAGAACCATTACTACTCATGAAAATGTGAAATAATAGCTAAACATTAAGGTACATAATACTTTTCTATGTTCCATGACTAGAATAATTTATAGCCAGATTAAATCCTTTGAAGCTGCAAATAGTATTTGGAAGAAACTTAAAGTAACTCACATAGGAAATTCCAAAGTTAATTAAACTAGAAGAGCAATGATTAGAGCTCAGTATCATGGTTTCTACATTCCTTATAGAGAACCCGTATGTAAGGTACACCAATGATTAATTACTATCATCAACATCTTACAATCAATGGACGAGAATTCTTTAGACGATGAAGGACTTGTTGACAAAATTATTGACATAATGCCTAACGAATCGGAATCAAAGAGGACTAGTACTGATGAGAATAGAAAAGTCAATCAGATTTCTCTTGATGAACTGTTTGGAACTCTTCTTCAACATGAAACCGGAATAAAGAGAGATGCTGATAATATTAAGAAGAAGAATATAAATGTAGGTGTTGATTTTACAACTACTTCAAATCATATGAAAGAAAAAACTCCAGATAGAATTACAAGATCTACATCTAAGAAAGTTGTCGTTCAATCTAAATCTAGTGAAAGTGAAGCTTCATAAAATGAATTATCCGATCTTGCTTAGAGGATGAACAAGATTGATGGGTAGAAGTAATTTCAATTTACATATAAGAATAAAGATAGAAAATATTAGAAATATGGATATGTGACTTGCTATGAATGCAGTATAACTGGTCATATCAGACCTGACTGTTCCTTGCATAAGAAGACAGACAAGAAAAATAGGAATCCCAAGAGAAAGAAGAAGAAGTTCTACAGATCAATGCATAAGAAAGTCTTGAAATCTAATGAAACATGGAGTGCCAGTGGTAGTGATTCATCTAATGATTCTTCAAAATATGAATCATCTGTGAAAAAGAATATTAGTCTAATAGCCAGAGCTCTATTTCAAAATCATTGTCTTTATGGCTATGGTACGAACTACTGAATCCATAACATATATATCTTTAAGTGAAAATTTTCTAGATAGATACTTTTCATCATGTAATGAATCTTCTTCATTAGATAATGATATTGATTTTCTTTCCTATGAGGATGTTTCTAGATTTTCTATGTTGTCAGAAAAGAGAGGTTGTAAAGTTTCTAAGAAACATGATAAATAAAATTCTAGAGAATCAATTTTAACAAAAGAAATTTTCAATCGTTCCAATGATCTTGATGAGAAAAATGATGTTCTGAAAAATCTTTCTATGAACCATAAGGAAGTTAATTATGGGAAGGATAATCTTTCTAAGGATCCTAAAAATATTTTTTTAGAAAAAGATTTTTTAGGTATAAACATATTTCTAAAACTATTATTCATTGGGATAATAATTTAGTCTTGATACAAAATTCTGAAATATTTTCCTTGAATAAACTTCTTGCAAATTTTACTTATGGTAATGAAACTTTTTACAAGTTATATTCTCAGATCCGACCTCATGGTACTAATCAGGGTTTAGGTTATTCTCATGAATAACCTATTTTTAAAAATATTTATTTTGGTCCTTTGAGAGGCCCTTTCTGTACTAACTGTAAAAGTGGCGGGCATTGGAAGAAAAAATTTTCATTGAATAATGTTCAATCTCTTGGGATTCATAATGCTTATTTTTCTAAAACAAATTTGCAACCCAAACTTTTATTATCTAATAATTCCAGATCAAAGAATGTTTGGATCCCGAAATCATATCTCATTATTTTTCAGTAAAAAGAAGGAAGTACCAACAACTTGTGGTACATGGATAGTGGATGTTCACGACACATGACTGGTATTAATGACTTTTTCAAGACGATTTTTAAACCTAAATGTGGAATAGTAACTTTTGGTGTTAACACTCAAGTAGAAATTGTCGCTATATGTAACATTATTCTTATTGATAAATATGTTATTTTAAATGTTCATTTTGTAAAAGTACTTAGGCACAACCTCATAAGAATAAGCCAATTATATGATAATGGTTACCTTTTGAATTTTAGAAATAAAAAATGTTTATTTCATAATTCGAAGGATGTGTTTATTTTCTATACCCTTCTGTATGAGAATGTGTAAACTTTAAACCTATAAGACCTTATATGTGAAGATCTACCGTGCCTTATTACATTTGAAGATTAATCATTGATTTGGAATAGGAGACTAGGACATTGTAACTTAAGGAATCATAATATAACTTTTAAGAAAAATCTTGTTCAAGATCTATAGGAAAATAAGTTTGATTCTTCAAATGTCTGTGATCTTTCTCAATATGGAAAGAAACATAAATATAGTTTTAAATCTAAAAGTGAAGTTACAACATCTAATTCCTTAAAGTTAGTGCACATGGATTTGTTTGGTCCAACACAAACTGGAAGTATTGGAGGAAATTATTATGTGTTTTTCTTAGTTGATGAATATAATATATTTACATGGGTATATTTTGTCACAATGAAATATGAATCTTTTTAATATTTCAAAATCTTTAGAGCTCAAGTTAAAAATGAGAAAAACCTACTGATGATAACTATTCATAGTGATCTTGGTGGAGAATTAGAAATTTCTTATATTGAATATTTTTATATTAAAAAAGGATTTACTCACAACTTCTTAGCTCCAAGAACTCCAAAAAAATGGTGTTGTCAAAAGAAGAAATTGTATTCTTCAAGATATTACATGAACCATGTTTAGTGAATATTATATACCTATACATTTTATGGATGAAGCTTTATATACTTCTTTTTTTTACTATAAATCGAGTTTTAATAACACTGTTTCTTAATAAAACAGCTTACGAGTTGTGGAGAAGTCGAAAGCCAAAAGTTTCTTACATCAATGTTTTTGGATGCAATGTTTTTATCCTGAATACCAATGATAACATACATAAATTTTCACCAAATTTCAATGAATGAATTTTCTTAGGTTACTCTATTAAATCTAAGGAATATTGAGTTTTTAATAAAAACCCTTGCACTATGGAAGACAAAGTAAATGTTAATATTGATGAAAATGATAATTTTGTATTCAAACAACCTGAATATTTTAATTATATATTTTCTAAAACTAATCCCCAAAATTTGATAGAGGAACTTTCAGACAAGGATAATGTTCAATAAAATGTTTCTGAAATATTTACTCCTGATGATTTTCTACCTTATGTAGATGAACATGTTTTTCAAAATCTAAGTCAGTTGTTACTTAGGAATCATCGTAGTGACAATATCATTGGAAATGATAATCAATCAGTACGAACGGGAATTTATTTAAGGAATTAAGTTTTACATGTTGCATTTCTTTCTCAATTTGATCCAAAGACTCATGAATAAGTCTTTGGTGATGAAGATTGGATAATGGATATGAAAGATGAACTCAATGAATTTATATGAAATCATGTTAGATCCTTTGTTGATAAACCTAAGGAAACATTTTTTATTGAAGTAAAATGGGTTTTTAGAGACTAATGCGATGAAAATGGAGTCATTTTTAGAAAAATAAAGCAAGATTGGTAGCCAAGGGTTTTAACCAACCTGAAGGTATAAATTTTGAATAAAACTACGCAACTATAGAAAGACTTGAATCTATTCGAATTCTTCTATCCTTTGTAGCATTATTTAATTTTAAACTCTATCAAATGGATTTTAAGTGTGATTTTCATAATGGTTATGTATAGTAAGATGTCTATATAGATCATCCTCATGGATTTTAAGATAAAATATATCCTAATCATGTTTATAAACTTACCAAAACATAATATGGACTTCAACAAGACCCTAGATCTTGGTATGATAGACTTTCAAGATTTTTGCTACAAAATAAATATGTTAAGGAAACTGTTGTTCCAATCCTTTTCATTAAGACAAATAACAAACATGTTTTGATTGTTCAAATCTATGTTGATGACATCATCTTAGGATCAACTCAGCAATCCATAACTAATTCCTTTGAGAATCTTATGAAATCTAATTTTGATATGAGTGTTATGGGTGAGTTAACATTTTTTCTAGGTTTTCAAATTTCACAAAAAACAGAGGGAAATTAAATATATGAACATAAGTATATAAAATATCTTCTAAAGAAGTTTTGGTATAAAAACACTAATAGTATAATTACTCATATTGGAACCTGTAATACTCTTGATATTGATGAAACAAGGAAATATGTAGATCAAACATCTTATAGAGGAATGATAGGAAGCATACTTTACTTAATATCTAGTTGACCTGACTTGATGTTCTCGGTATTATTATGTGCACGATTTCAAGAAAATCCTAAAGAATCCCATTTAGAAGCTGTAAAATGAATTTTCCAGTATTTAAAGGGAACTTTATAGTTGGGGCAATATTATTCCTCTAGAAATGTTTTTGATCATAAATGTTTTTCAGATAATGGATTGTGTGGTTTTAAAATGGATAGAAAACTTTCAGCCAGAACATGTCATTTTATAAGATATTCCTCAGTTTCTTAGTCTTTCATGAAACAACATTCTGTAGCACTTTCCATTATTGAAGCTGAATATGGAGCAGCTGGAAGTTGTCATTCTGAAGTGTTGTGGATTCAACACACACTCACAGACTATGGTATGTGTTTTACTAAGACTCTAATTATGTGTGATAACATAGGTGCAATTTCCCTATGTAAAATCCATGCACATCACTCTCATGAAAAGAACATTGATATTAGACATCACATTATTAGGGATCACACACATAAAGTGTATATTATTCTTCAACTCATCGGAACACAAGAGAAACATGTTGATATTTTTACAAAACCTATACCTTTTGATATATTTTAATATTTTAAACAGAAGCTAGGAATGATTTCTATATTATAGTAATTCATATATACATCTTGTTTAAATCATTTCGTAACATGAAATTAATCCTTATTTCAGGGGGAGTACATATGTCTTTTTATTTTCTGCTATAAATTTTTTTATCATATTTGAAAATTTCAGATTTGAAAATTTCAGAATTGAAATTTTCGGCTTTGAAAAGTTTGGATTTGAAAACTCCCAAGAAATATTTTTATAATACCATTAAATCTCTCATAGTATTTTAAAAGGTAGTATTTCATAATCATTATTCTCTTTCTCTTATGTTTTAGTTGTTAGTATTTCATAATTTCATATATTCTAGTTTATCTTACAAAAAACTGATCAGAATTCCTATTTTCTATTTCCAGTCTCAACCGTCAAATCAAATCAGGTTATTTTTAGTCATTTGATTATCTTATGGAAGTTGAAAAGTCATAGCTATGTCTATATAAGGAGTACCTAATTTTCATGAATCGCACCATCATTACTGATCGTAATGTCGAAGTTCTGTTGCCATCAAATCTCTCGTTCCGAAGTTCTCTATCACCCGGAATGACTCCATAATCCTCAGAAGATCAAATGCCAGTTAACAAGACGATTAAGTACTGGTTAATATTTAGGGAAAAATTATTATGGGCAAAATTCATTGAGAAATATGACTCCCTTATTTCTATGTTGATAAGATTTAATGGATGGGAAAGTGTCTATGTGGATGAGGAGAAATCTCATGATCCAGTTTACCCTAGCCTTCTAATTCAATTCTATGAATCTGTTTCTTTCTTCCAAAAAGATGGTAAGGATCTTTTTAAGTACAAATGTTATGACAATTCTTATACAGTCCCCTACAAGAAGGCATCAAATATTCTCAACATGTCGTATGAAGGGGGGGATATTATTTTCTCCCAGAAACTCTTAGAAAAATAAGTCTCTTTTTAACAAGTCACGGCTTTGGATTTTCTCAGACTTAAGTTTGTTAATAATCCGAAGATTACAAATTTTACAATGAATCACAAGATGGTGGCTCTCTGGATGCAATGATTTCTTATTCCTAGAAAGGTAGATAATGATTCTATAAAGATATGTGATATCTTTCTTTTAGATATCCTTGTCAACTTAAGGAATATCAACTTGGTTAAGTACATCATTATCATCATTCAGGTAATAAAATGCAGAACCATCAGATCTCAGATCCTAATGTACCCGACACCTATTTTAATGATAATTTTCTAATATCATCAAGAAATGAATGTTCCATGTCGATCAGTCTCGAATCCATTCAAGATTTCATTTCAAAGTTATGATACTATAAGGATGGTAAAAATAGTGTTTATCCCAGAATCAAGAAGTTTTTAAGAAATGGTTTTCTAGAAAAAGGGTGATGTTTTGGAATCTTCAAAGTCAGTTTCTAAGAAAAGGAAACATGATGAACCATGTCTTCCAGTTCTAGTTCATGTTGTTCTGGTTTCAGCACCTCCCCCTACAAAGAAACAAAAATATTTTTCAGATGCAACAATTTCAAAGTGGAGAGAAATGGAAGCTACTAAGATAGATAGAGATCCTTATTTTGGTCAAAATCCTATGGAGGAAATGGATCTTAGAATCCTACAAGCTGAAAATATTGAGAATGAAATGTAGGAAAAGAAGTAAGAGAAGAAATATTTGGAAGAGAAAGTTTTTCAGTCTCTTATAAAAGCTGTAGAAATGAAATATCAGGAAGTAGAAGACTCTCAAGATGTTCATATGAAATCAGTGGCCACTTCAAAAATCTATAAAGCTATTAAAGTCCTTGTTTATCAGAACCATTTCATGAAATGGAAGATCAAATAATCCAAGATGATTATGATGATGTTTTAAAGGAAGTGGATGATTATGTTGGAACTCCTTTGAGCTCAGGTTCTCAATCAGTTTCATTAGAAAAAGGCCAAGAACTAGTTGAAGAAATATAAGTTGAAGAATAAATAAAAGTCGAGGAAGAGGTTGGAGTTGAAGATAAAGTAGAAGTTGATATTGAACTAGAATAAGAAGAAAAGAATGAAAAGTTTCAACACAAATATGAAGAAGAGGAACATTCTCAAGAAGAAGATGAACATGGAGAATTTTTTTTTTCCAAGTCTCAGTAAAAAATCTCCAATGCGATATCCTCTTAAAGTAAAGAATGTTTTTTTCCTCCACCTAATAAGTAAACGCCTTAGATGTATTCTACGAAAATAGAAAGAATAGCTTCCTTAACTGCAAGAGGATTTGAGAAAGGTAAAGATGTTTCAAGATCTGATTCCTCATCAACTATCGAAGATGATTTTTTCGAGTTATCTCTAAAAAAGTTGTTCATCAACATTCTGGTTATTACAAACATATATTCTAAGAGTCAAATGATGCAAAATACCCTGAATCAAAAGAAGAACATGACTAATATGCTTATGGACATGGTTATCATGAATGAAGCAAACATCATTAATCTTTTGATTGACTACAAAGCTCATAAGGTGACTTGTAACAAAGTCTTTAGCCATACCAAATTTATCAATGAAGAGATAATACAGTTTGGTGACTTCATTGATTCAACAAAAAGAGCATTTAATAATTGTGAAACTGAGATAAAAAATGTCAAGACATCAATCTATGAGAAATCTAGTCAGCTAAATAGTATTGCTCGATCTGTTAGAAGAGAGAAAAATTTTAATGCTGAATTAGAGAAAAAGGTGGCTGCTCAAGAAGAGAGGATCTTATCTCTAGGGAAGACTAATCAGGATCATGAGATCTTATTGATAATGTTTGAATAAGATCATAAGGAAGTGAAGAAACTCAATGATTTGATAAAGAAGATGTTTTCTGAGTAGAATAAGTGTGGACATCTTTTTACAATCCGATGTTTTGTTGTAATGTAAAACTAATTTCTAATATTTTATTAAATAAGTTTCCAGTATTTTTTTCGATGGTATGCTTGCCTATTATTATAGGTATAACTTATTCCTCTGCATTCATTTCCACCATTTTGAAAATCAAAAAGGGGGAGAATTTATTTTAAATGATGAATTTAATCTCTGAGGAAGATAATCTAGTAAGGTGGAGTATGGAATGAATGGATAGTGTCATTGTAATAGGGAGTTTTCTTTTAAAAAAAATTTATGTGCAAGGGGGAGATATTCCCTTAGGAAAACCCGACTTCAAAGATCATGAATATGATCCTTGGGAAACATAACCTATGGGGGATTTAGTCATATTCATCCAAAATTTCATTCAATGGGGGAGATAATATTTTTTATCTAAGTCAATATATTCTTCCTTAGCAAATATGTTTCTGATTTCCAAAAAGGGGGATATTTTTGAGTCCTTAATGATATCTTATGACTTCTCCATTCTTTATGGTTTTCTGTTTTAAAAATCACAAATGATTTTTTCATAAAAGTTCTAAATATTTATAGGTCTGTATTTTTCTTATGATCCAGAATTGACATTATCTTATGCTTACATATATATCATTACTTTTTTCCATTTTCTCATACTTACATATCTATCATTCCGATTTTCCATTCTATTATAATTATAGATCTTTCATTAGGATTTTTCATTAAGTTTTTATGATTCTGAATCCGTTTTATATATGATTCAGTTTTTATGATTCTGAATTCGGTGTATTTGTGATTCCATTTTTATGATTCCAATTCTGGTATATATATGATTCAGTTTTTATGATTCTGAATCCGATGTACATATGATTATGTTTTTATGATTCTCATTTCGATGTATATGTGATGCCGATTTTCAATAGCGATTCCAGTGTATATGTGATGCTTATTTTCAATACCTATTCTGGTGTATATATGATTTCGATCTTCATGATACCGAATCCAGTGTATATGTGACTCTGATTTTATGATTCCATTTTCTGGTTAATGTTATTTCTAGGAATCTGTTTTCCTAATTTCTTGAGATTATGTTGTCTTGATAATGTTAAAGTAGACAAATGTATCATTCCGATGATATCAGATTCTATGTTCTCTTGTACTCAACATCGTTTTTGTTAATTGAAACGATGCCGTAAAATATCTTTTAAACTAATTTTTTTTATGTTTTCCACGGGTCGATGTCCCTTAGAAATGGAAGTAAAATATGGCCATTGGAGAGGATCTGACCATTGATAATTTTTTCATATAAAAACAAGCACATTTGAACGAGCAAAAAGAAAAACATTGACAACTGACATCCATGAATAAAGCTGTAAATTGACTTGTAGAGAGGGAGGCTCTTACAAATCTTAGTGCTTCATGCGGATGTCATGAACAACTTGTTCAGGCGTGAAAAACATGTTAAAAATTTCTTTTTGCAGACTCCGATCATGCTGATCGTGGGATTCAGGGATTGGAAGACCAAGGTTCTTATTTCTGTCTAAATCGAGGGCTTGCTGGAATATCAAGACATATATCGATCATCAGATTGAGGGATTGCATGGGTTTGGGTAAGACAACCATTTTTGAAAGTATAAATCATGGGAACTTTATCTAATGTTGTTGGATACCCTTCTATTTTCATTAATAAAATCTTATTGTTACGTGATTACTATTACAAGTTGTTTTATTTCCGCTGTGGTTTGTAACATTGTTAAAGTTCAAAATATAATTTTTTATACTTTGTAATTGTGTTACTCTGATTATATTACAGATTCTATATGCTTTAAGGTACAATCATTCTTTTAAGAAGTTAGAAATGGTTTCTTTAGGAGGTCTTGTGAGTTTTTGTTTAATCTTGTTAAACTTAACTTTAAAAGATCCAATGAAATTTTTTAAAGTATAAAATTCACCCCATCTTGTATGTGAGCATCTCATATTTAAATATTTTTCTCCTACAATAGTATATTACAATGGCCCAACATCTCCTTCATATCCCCATTATAGAAAAGACCCACAATGTGTGTGTGGAATACTCAATGGAATAAAATCATATCCATGTCATAGAAGCTCTTTTACATAATCCAGAAGTTTCTCATAAGGGGGACTATATTCTTGAAACACTAGAATGTTTTAAAAATATTCCTAAAGCCTTTTTATAGATTGTTTTTGTCCCTACTCAACTCCAAATGTTAGGATGTATTATTTCAACCAAAATTGAGAATACGGATATTAATCCTGACATGCTGAATTGCACATGTAATTTATGTTTTTCGAAACGCAGTCACAATACCCCATTGGCCTATTGACTCTTTAAATGACGCATAAGATAATAATTACCATGATACTCCACTTCATGGTAGTTTGGAGAATGATAAAATGGTCTCTACTACTGACATATATTGTGGTCAACCTACACATAGTGATATCTCCCATGGATATAGAAATACCCCCTTCCCCAAAAACCATCATATAAATACGTTCTAAAAAATAACAGATTCCATCATATAGAGACATCCTAAAAACCATGTTGAAACATTTTATAGAAATTTTTTTCACAATATCGATGTTACCTAATATAGTTCCCCAATCATCCATGAGAATATCATTATTAAATTTACAGGAAACCTATAGTGGAAACCTCTATGGTCATACTAGTTAACGAAATGTAACATAGGTGAAGAAGTGATTTACATGGGGAAATGGATTTTGTTTGCCAGGAGAATCCTACAAAACAATCCCAAACCCATTGAATGATCCAATTATGATAAACCCAATTGGACAAAAAAGGGGTTCTAGAAATCATTTTGACCATAAGACATGAATCTAAACCTATACATCCTAACCACATGACTTTAAAAAACATATATATATCATGACCAAATAAAATTAATCTATATAGATAAATAGTAATACTTTTATCAATTTTCAAGAAAAAGGGGATGTTTCTCACAAATAGTTTTACTAATTATTTTCATCTATGTCAATATATTTAATTATTATTGTATGAATTTGATTTATTATAATAAAATATTCCATATTTTATTTAATGAGTCTTGTTTGACTGTGGATGTGAAATTTTATAACATTCATGGGTTGTGGTTAAAATATTGACATTTCAAATTATATTTTTAATATGAATATTTTTATTATGACTCATCCTTTTTGTACGAGGAATGAATTGGACTTAGTATGTGATGAGTGGAGCCCTCTATAGCTCTTTGATGCATATGTAGGTCTCATGAGACAAACCTTTGTCCTGGAGAAAGCCTTGAAAAATCTTATTTTTAATCTTTGTATGAGGCCTTGATTATATTGTTGTGGTATCAGTAATTATGCATTATATCATTATGAAAGTAATTATCGATTTTACATGTAATTATTCAACTATTATAATATCCATGTGAACATGTAAATGGAATAATTTCATTTATAATTAACATATTATGTTGAATTTTAGGTTTAAAAGGTATTTGATTTAGAATTATACACTACCTTAAATTTTTATGCTTATTTATGATAGTCTCTGTTATATTTTTATCAATAAAAAGAATTTTAGATCATCCATTTCTATGTGTTATTTTTCATAGGATGCAATGAAATATATTTCGATTAACTTGTAGGAATATGCTATGGGATATGAGTGTGTTCAAAGGGGACACAAGGTTTTTTTTCAATTTCATGATGTAATGTAAAACGTATGTACATATCTAGTACTTACAAGGCTTTATCTCTTATGATCATTCCAATGTTTTGTAAAAATGCGCTGACTCTATGTAACTAAGGTTCGAGCAGTAATGTTGGTATCATCAGATGTTTAGTATTGTCCTTAGATGTTATATTTCAAAAAACACTGATTAGAAAACACATCCATAAGATAGAATTTTAGGATTAGTATAGAAGAATGTTCAAAATTATTTTTAATTATAATATTATTTTGGTTTTCAATGAAATACATCTCTGTATGGATACAAGCTGGTAGAGGAAAATCTGGCATCGATGTACCTAGTAGTAAAACCCAAAAACATTGCTTTAAGATACAGTTGAACGAGAATTGGATCAAGAAAACGAGACTAACACACTCTTGTTTACGACCTCCCTGGTGGATATGCATAGGATAATTCATATTTTTATTAAAAACAAATTTCAAGGATTATAATATAAAATTAGAATAAATAACCAAAATTAATCCAAAGAGTTTGATATTGAAAATAAGGTGTCATGGTATTCCATAAATTATTTTATGACTATTATTACTCACGTTATGATTTATAGTTTTAGTAAATGTTTAGATTCGAAGGAAGTCATAGTAACACTGAATAGGTCTTAATAGTTGTCAATGATGTTGAGGATGAGCATCAAAATGAATTGTTTATAAGAATAATTGAAATCATGTTTATGCCAATGCTGGAATCCATTATTATGATCAATAATATATACATTAACCAAATCCCAAACACAACAAAGAATAAAAAGGTGAAGAATTATGAGAGCTCCATCAATGGAGACTATGGAGAAAAGAACGCTCAATTTACAACATGTTAGAAATAATGAAGGAGACACTAATGAACATGCCTCAATGGAATAATGAAATGAGTTATGTGTGGGGAATAAGGAAATACATTTATCGTAAATGTAGGGGGCCAGGGAATTTATAGAGTCAATGCCTTATTCAATTGGATAACTACTAGGTCAAGGAAAAACATATGAGATAATAAATGGATGGAGAGTTTTTTAAAATTATTAATTCTCATTGTTGAACTGATTACTTTTTATGAATTTTCTCTTTAATGTGTAACCCTGCAGTTTTTTGTGTGAATAATCTATTTTATGAATAATTGTTTTTTCATTTGTGGATATATTTATAAAGAACCATTTGGGTATATATCATCCTTGATTTTGAGGAAATTATAGGTTATTAATTTTCTAGATGAAAATGTTATGTATGAGATAACTTCTATGGTTAAATTATTTTATTGTCATTTTGAGAAATTTATCTCGTTTTGGTACTGTAATAAAATATAGTTTTTGAAAAAGGTCAACACAAATAGTCTGTGACAATCCATCACGTCCGAAAATGCTACAAGAATTGGACCCACTACCAATGTGTGACTGGGATTTATCCCATTCCACAAGACTACGTGAAGTCTCTGGTTAGTGTGACAAATTCTCTTTAGTTAAATCATTTTATTGATCAATAATAATTTAATTTCATATATTATATTTTATCAAATGAATATCCTTAGTATTGAAAAATGATTTTGTGATGAAGTGATAAATTTTATTATGGAATATGTTTTCTATTTTGGGACCACTATATGGATAAAGAAAATATAATAATATGGGATTTCATTTGAGGAGTAATGGTGTATTTTTTTAACATGGATGTATCTTTGATTTTTATAGAGATTCTAGTTATTAATGGAAATGATTAACATATCATAAAAATATGAGACTTGATTAATTACACTTCTGTATGAGACATTTAGAGTAGTTGATATTATTTGGAGATAAATGTTATGATTCATTATGAAATACTATGTTATTAAATTCATCAGTGTTTTTTATCAATAAATGTTCAGATTATATTGAATGATTTTAAGGAAAATAGTGTATTGAATGGTATTTATTTAACTTAGGGAATTTTTTGTTTTATTTTGGAAATTAAATGTACTATTTCTTTCAATAACGGATTATTAATTTCAAGGGTCATATGATCTAGTACTAATCATTTTGTTTTGGTTAGTCTCTAATGATTGGTGAAATATATAGTTTATCCATTGTGGAATCTGTTTTTCTCTAGAAGTTGATTCTAGCGCTTCAGGTGTGACCATGTCATGATGAATAATCATTGTATGGATAAAATATGATTTTGTGTTTGAAATTTATTAACAAATGAAACTATACTTAAAATCTATGTATACTTATTTAGGTTTGAAGTCAATCTCATAAAAAAATTCCTCAACATTATGAAATAGAACATAAATAATGTTGTTCGTTTTCTTTTCCTATTGGGAAACTAATGATTGTTTATCCCATTAAAAGTTCATGGTTCTTATTTTGTTAACATTGCCCATATAATGTTTTCTATCACTCCCCATCAGAACATGACACTTTGGGTATCTTGTATATCTGTGTTTTATTACAAGGAATCCATGTATGGGTTATCTCGATGACCTTTGTACTTCTATTTCCTTATTTTAAAGTGATAGTTTTATTGACTCTTTTTCTGATGTTCGATATTCAATGATGTTCCAAATACCATTTATGAAATTGTGAGGATGTAATTTTCCAACAGGGTAGAAGAATGTCACAACCCATGATTTCTTAGTACTTTATTTTCATTAATGCATGTAAATAGCTTGCACTACACACAACACCCAGTAAGAGCGCACAACGACTTAACAATATAGTAATTTCAGAAACGGTTATTAATAGTAATAACATAATTTGGAATTTTATATAATCCATATAATTTTAACATTTATATAATGGGTTTCGTAGACATAATATTAGAAAAAATTCAATTTTTTAGATAAACGAATTGGTTTTTAAAAAATGCAATTTTACCACATTTTAATGGAGGATAAATTTTAAAACCAATATTTTACACATTTATACATTCCATTTGAAAAAATAAACTTCTTTTTTAGAATTGTGACATAAAAGTTTAGTTTAGATAAATATTCGGTGCTTTTATGATAACTTTCATTTTTTTAATGATTAGTGAAAAATTGTAAATTGTAATTGAAAATAACTTTTTTAGTCAAAATAATTTAGAGTGTTAAATTATATATTTGAATGGATTTGAATAATAAATAGATTATTTTTCTAAAATTTAATCCAATTATGGTCATTGGAATTTATTTTACATTTAAATTGTACATAAACATATATCAGTCTTTTTACAGTTTTTACTCATCAAAAATATGCTTTCTGGTTTTGACTACGGGAATATTTTTTTAAATTAATTAATTCAACATCATAGTTTTGAATTTCTAAAAATAGAAATCAATTTATATTTTGGAATATCAAATTTTCAATTGGGAACTTTTTTTGTATTTTACTAAAAACTATCAATTTTTTACAAATACTGAAAAAGCACTGCATTATTATTTAAAAATTGATTTTTATTTATATAATAATTTAATTTAATTTACTTTTTTTAAGTAATAATAGATACATAATATAAACATAGTTTCAATATAATTAATTGACGTCATTTTATTAAAAAATAATATGTATAACATTCTATTAATCATTTTTATGTCTTTTACCCACATTGTAGGCAGAACTGCAAATTTGAAAAAAAAACATTTTTACCACTTCTATGAATTTATTTTCAAAAATCTAAAAGGAAAAGTTTACATTAGTAATTAAAATATGGTCTAATAATATTTTTTTGTGAATGGTATCATTTTAAATTTTTTTACCATGGTTACGAGTCAATATTGTAATTAAAAGCAAAAATGATATTCTAATTACCCTAACACATGTCTTAATTATATTGGATAATTGTATATAGACTAAAATAATCCCTATAAATAAAATATGTTCATTTTATCCACTTTGATTAGATTAGGATATTTATTATTTTTTAATTTAAAGATGAGTTAAAAGTGTTAAATTCAATGTTTAATAACTAAATAATTTTTAATATTAGGTTACACAGAAGATAAATTCTACTATAAATATTCATTATAAAGAAAACATAAATTTATACATAATTGTTTTTATTTATAATTTTTAGACATTAAATAAATAAATATAGTTGGTACTCAATGATGATGTAGTAATTACATTATTAATGAATAATTAAAATAATTGATATCATAAGTATCCAAATAAAAGTAAATTGAGACTTTTAAGGAATTAAAATAATTTTCAACATTACTATTACATGTTAGGACTGATTCAATTTATTTTCTTCTAAGTAATCAGGTTTTTATTACTTCAAAAAAAACCAAATACTAAATACTGCCATAATTTACATAAATGAGTTTTTAAAAAAATATTATATTATTAATGTTATTATATTCCAAAAAAAATAATGGTCCGCCAAAGGACTCATATAATGATATATATGTAATTAAAAAACCACATGGGATTTTTTTTTCATTTTATAGCATGTTTATTAACCATTTATTTTATTAATACAAGAATACATGGTAAATGTTAAACTATTTATAAGAGAGTTAAATCTAAAAAATAAGGTGAATATGGTGACCAAGTCTATTATAAAGCCTATTGGATGAGAGGTAGTTGATCCATTCCCACCATATCCTCTAAATAATTTTTTTGGAGCCATTATAAACCGAATATGATTGTATAATAAATTAATATTTGAATCTTTTCCTAAAGTGACCCTCATTAGTATTATCAAAGGGTACACCCCCTTCTCTCAAAATAACATCTCCAATGCCATTGGGCTCAGACAACTTCTACTAAAATATCATTCAAACTAAACTCACTTTAAACTAGAGGCCTTACATTGATCATAAATCCAACCTATGAATCCCTTTTGATCAAATCAAAAGGAAGCACCCGAATAAGAGGTAATAATTTCATCACATTTTTCAGATTTCTTTTATACTTCCACATCCAATTTCATTTTTGTTTCCATAAAAAAATAACATCTCTAATGCCTTCTAAATACTGTGATGTTATTATAAATGTGGTAGAACCATATTCATAATTGTATCCATCCTATGAATGGAAATGGTATGATACATGTGTTTGTAAAACATTTCATCTCCACATTGTGGTGTAGTTTGTTATTCAACATGTCATTATTTGAATGGGTATAATAATGAGTATAACTGATGTAAATAATAAATATTACATGTTAGTGATTCTATATATGTATTATAACATCCAATTACATACGATTTCACCACCAATCATAAGATACTGCCGCTTGTGTGTACGTACGACTTACCATCTACATGAAACGATGAGATCTCATTCTCCATCGTATCCATCCAACAATAATTATCATTTGACGATTAAAAAAATTAAGAACTTAATATTACTCGGGATACGAATCAAATAAATCTTATCCAAAATAAACATGACTAATGTTACAAAACATTTAAATGAAAACGAATCAGTTAACACCCAAAACAATGATAGTACTGAAATTTCATTTACAAATAAATATAGACGATTGTATATGATTTCGTATTTATCTATGTGATCCTTTTATAATTTAATTACAATTATTTCACCATTATACATCATGTTAACATACAATCTACTATGGAAATGTACATGGTAAGGTTTTTTCATCTCACTTTTTATTCTCGTAAGATTCATGCTACATTGAAACTATTTTATTTTGTGTGGTGCATGTACTGCCCATGGTGGTATTCATTGGGTAATATAAATTAATTTATGGTTGATTAGATATTCATTGTATGATATTTATTTCATGGGATGTATGTTTCGTATGTTACCAAATCGGTATGGGAATTTCTAATTTCGATTTCCACTCATTGGGTTTTACGCAAACATTATTGATTATTTTACTAAATATTAAGTTGGAAATAAATAAATATTTATTTATTTAGTATTTTCCACTCCAATTTGTGTGGATGGTCTTTTTATACACATAATAAATCCCTTGATAAATTCACAGGTCATTGATATGAACTTGAGAAGAGTAATCTTAACTCAATTTATATCCATAGAGTTAAACATCCAAGTCGTTGGTGTTGTTTTTACAAGAATATATGTGAATGTACACAGATTTATTTACACTGAATATCCAATAATATTGAGTGTATTTATATTTTTCACACATAATTATGTCATTTTTTATCAACAACTTTAGGATACGGGGTTTATAAGGGCTCTCATCTCAATTTAAATTCCATTAATGCTTCTTTGCTATTCTACATTAATTAACTTTTACAAGGGGTATATAATGTAATTTGACAAAGTATATCATGAATCCCATTATTCTCAGGATATTATAATGATTTTATTATCTTATTTATTTTCATTAAAGCATCATTAAATTGCTTAGGCACCCTAAATAAAATATCATTTTAAATATTTTAATGATTTATTATTCTAAATAATTCTCACTAATGTCCATGTTTTAAAAATGGTTTTAATGAATTTATTGATATGAAAATGAATCTTTTAAATTTAAAATTCATTTTAAAATATTCAATGCGGTATGGGACACATTGATTCAAAAATCTATTTTTAACAGGTACTTGATTAATAGTGAGACTTTTAAATGTTTTCGAGAAAAGGGGATATTTCTCTCAAATTATTTTATTGATTATTTTTACCTCTATAAATATTCTTAATAATTCTTGAGTGAGGTTTATTTATTATAAAAAATTATTTCATATTGTATTCAATGAGTAATTTTTGACTGTGGATGTGATATTTTTATACCAATCATGGTTTGTGGTTAAAATATTGATATTTCATATGCATGTTTTATTACTAATATTATGATTTTGATTCAGTATTTTAATATTAGAAATTAATTAGACATAAGAAGTGTCAGGTGGAGCTTGTTATAGCCCCTCGATTCATCGGTAGGTCGCATTAGAAAAACTAGTGTCTTCGCACAAATCCTTCGCAAAATTGTATTTGTTGTCTTGGAATGAGGCCTTGACTAAGTGGTTATGATGTCTGACATTATTCATTCCATCAATATGAAATTAGATATTGATATTTCATGTGATTATTATAATAGTAGAATATCATTGCGAATATGTAAATGGAATTATTTAATTTTTCATTTCCATATTATGCTGGTTTTTATGTTTAAATGGCTTGTGTTTTAGTCTTACACATTGCCTTAAATGTTAATTATTGTTTATGATAGTATCTTCTATATTTTTATCCTTACTGAGAATCTAAGCACACCACGTTCTATTTTTTTTAAATGATGTGAAGAAGTGTATTAGAATTACCCTACCGGATTATGGTAAGTGATATGTGTGTGTTCAAAGGGGACCCAATGTTGTTTGTTTTCCATTTCAAGATTTAATGTTAAAATTTTGTATGTATCTCATACATACAAGGATACTAAAATAATTGGCCTTTTGAGACTTGATCTGTTGTGCAAATGATAGTGATATATAATAATGCACTGTCTTTTGGTAACTGGGGTTGGGGTGTTACAATGGAAACAATCCCCACCTCTTTGTACATGTCATATTTTGGTAGACACTTTATTCTTCAAGAACAACACGGGGAATGATTCCAGTCGTCAAATGGTATATTGTGATGTTGGGATCTCTAATCAATGTACGAAATACCATGATTGATAAAATGATTCAACCCAACATCATATGGGATAATCCATATAAATCAATTTCATCCAAATCATGATTCAGATCAATGTGCAACATATTTTGTCATGTAATATATCTTACAAAGAATTTCAAGTATATACCACATCTATACTAAATGATATTAAACTAAAATTAAAACATCCTGGTCACATGACGTTAAATCATCACTAAAAATATGCTCATACATCATGAAAATAAACAACAAGGAAAACAACTTGGTCAAATGACATCAAAAAATGAACATTAAATAGGTCCTTAACACATGATTTTAAACTACATGGAAGGATATATTTCCCTCTACATGACATTAAACTATGTAGACCATCACCCAACATCATCCCTTTTCAAAGGACAATAGGAGCCTCACTTCGATCAATAATATTATGTGGTGCTTTTGTCATCTTTTATTGCACCTGAATCCAAATACCACATTCCATTTCATGAGAACCTTGGGTTGCCTCAAGCCCTTAATGTCCCTTAGAGTGTAATTTAGGTCCCTCTATTTGGCCATGATATTGATGAAGAATGACATAAACCCACTAAATTGATATTTATTTTCTATGTAACATGTGTGCCTGATGTAACTAAGATGGAAATCAGCACCTTATGGTTACAGTTCCATCCCTGATATGATTTTTTCAACTGATTACACAAGGTCAGAGAACCTTGAGCATCATTTTAAAACTTTTTCATCTCACAACTATAAAAATGTTGCATTACTCTTGTCCCAATGTATCTGAATTAAGATCTTATGAAACATACCCCTATTATGGTATATGAGTGTCATGACCTTAAACATATTACACTTTGGTAAATGATTTAAAACCGTAGACTGTAGACTATGATGTTCCAAATTGAATGTCCTTAAAAATATAGTAAAATAGAAAGAACATGTTTTAGGATGAAAAAGCGAAAAAGGTGTCCTGTTAAAAAATCATATATTTCCTTACAAAAATAATCATCTTTAGAGTTTATTAAAAAAATTATGGAACAAATATGATAGGCATAAATCTTATTGTGTTGACTTTATATCCCTAGTAGATTCCTTGATGTGATCGCTAGACCTCTATTCCACGAACAAGTTAGAGTAATTGCATGTCTCATCTCTTTGTCACGATAACATGATCATTATGGGGTAAAACAACTTTTGAGGTACTTGAACCCTTCTTAAATCTAACATTTTCTAAAAACCACCCTTCATTATTTAATGTTACATGGGTTATGAAATTCATTTAATTTCCATTGTAAAGGAAACATGATCTCTCCACTTATCCCTAGCATTGATGAAAAATGACTTAGACCCACAAATTAGGGAAATTTCAATCTAATATAAATTATTTTTTGATTATTTTGAGCCTAAAATCAGTGTCGAAGAACACAAAACCTAAGAATGGTTCAGGTCATTCCCAGCCCAATTTTGTCATACATTTATCATGACCTAGACACTTTTTTACATGATTTATGATTCTATTAACAAGATTATTAAAGCAATTACTTATCCTTTATGTTATGTCACTGTGTTATATTTCATTTCTCGGATAAAAAATCCAACACTTAATTCTAGATTCCTTGATGTCCCACACCTCATGATTCGATCCCACATATTGTAGTGATCAAGCATCATATTAGGGGTCAAGTTTCACTTGGGTGATAGATGCCATCCTGGATATCTTTTCATTCAAACCCAACATTATCATTATGATACCTTATTCTTTGCAAATATTTCATGGACCATGGAAATGTATTGGGACCAATTCTACTATTACATTCATGTAATCCCTATATAATCATGCATAATTAAATAGAGCTACCAATTATAGGTATCTCATCTATGAAATAATAGAACTTCAATCCTCTTGAACCCTGAAAACACTATGGAAGAACACAAGACCATACGATGTTATGGTTCATCCCTAACATTTTCACCCATCCCACATTCGCTACCATAACATTTTGGTTTAAGAATTATTTATTTTATACTCCTACTATCTTGGTGGAAAATGAACTTATATTATCTAACCCTCAACCAATATTACCCCAATAATTCTTCCATAACCATTAAAAAGTAGTGGGTGTCTCTTTTTTCCATCATCGTGATGCATACGGGATTTGACCAACAAACTAGAGAATATCCCCCAAAAAGAAAGCAACTAAAATCCTTGTGATCCAACATAAAATCATGAATAATCACATCACCCATAGGTATTTTGAGTCAACCCAGGTCTATCTTTTCCACATGTCTTATTCATAAACCAATTCCTTGAATTAATATATTAGATTGCATATCATATCTGTGCCCATTGTCGGTGACCATAAACTATAACACAAGAATCTTACTATATAATACCTTAAACTACAAAACATTAAAGGTTTCATCTATAAGAACCTAAACTGATTTAAAATTAACATTGATTCTAAAATACTCAACACTACATAACGGATATGACATATCAAAGAAGACAATAAAACAACCAACGGAAAGAGAAATAATTCTCACCTTGGTGAAAACATGATAAAGTCATCCTATAAAAATTCCACATGTATTCTTGATTCACATAACCTTTTTGTGATATAGTTAATATTTATAATGTATTGAATGGAAGAGGAATAAAAACATGTCCATTTGAAGACCTATAATAAGTTTCCATAGGAAAAAATCAATGTTCATGACCCCTATGTCTTCCTCTATATGATTCTTTAAATAATGTTAGTGAAAAATAAATAAAGATATAATAAGATTTTCGGTCTATCCAAATTGCCTTATATATTTTCTTAAATTCGTAGTAAGTCCCCTAACATTGGTATAATTCATACCATTTTACATTTGGGTCGGATACTATGTCCAAATTGTCCTAAATAAAACTATCTTTGGACTATTGGAGTAGGTTTGTCAACAAATACTTTTATGTTAGTGGGAATTCATGAAAATTTCTCCAATATAATTCTATAGTTAGTCAGACACTCAATTCCATAAATGTAGATATATTTTGTTTCACACCCTAAGGATTGAAATCATGGAATATTTGAGAAACATCTCCACCCAAACATGAATCTCTATACACGATTTCATCACAAAACACTGAAATTTAGCTTTTTTGTATGAGCTAGATATACATATGGAAATTCATCACAGAATTATTGATAAGTGAACATATGTTCCTTGTTCATGAGTTTTATCAAATTAGTATTATATTTCTGAAATACATAGATCTTGATTCCCATTATCATGAGATATTTACTGATGTCTAGGTACCTTATATTCGATGCCGTCAAAGATCCTTTTCACCCATTACCGATTATAGTATATAGATCATAAACATTCTAATTTCAGGGTATCCATAACTCATGATAGGGACACTACATATCATGGATTTATCAATGAAATAATTGTTACAATTCTCCCATGTATATCACTTCATATTCCTTGATGACATATTCAGGAATGATCCATCTCGGGATTCTCAATCAGAAAAATCATATAATATTCAGATATATTGAAAAATGATCTATTTTTACTATAGAATCAGATTCTTTTAATTCTTAATGAATTTCATTCAGAGATTGTGTGGGGGGGGGGGGATATTTTAGTCTCTCATAATTATTCAACTTAAAATTTTCCATTTAAAATTTCATATGTTTCAGTAATTATGTTGAAATAAAAATATGGATTCTCTAGAGTCCATGATAAATGGGATTAGGCTTCTATTTAAATAGAGTGCACTATAAACCCTTAATTCAATATTATTTAATTTTTCTCTAAGTGTTTATGTGTATTTTTACCTACCATTTGAAAACATTATGTCCATTCCACTGACTATACTAGACATGAATAAACCATAACACCTTGTGGGATTAAGTTGGATTATTCCCAATGGGAGCCATCCCATGTAATTCATATGAAGAAATGGGGCATAAAAGTTCCTAGAAGAGGTGGGTGAGGCTGTGTATTGGACCTATGGTGTATGATCATGGAGGCGTGCATAGTGTGGCTCAAGATCACCCAAGACCAAAGCTCGGATGGTGGTGTGTGTCGATGATATGGGTAGGGAAATCCGTTACTTGCTCAGTGGGGAATTTCAACTAAATGAAATATAAATATGATTCAAGGAATGGTGAGATATATATGTGGGATTGGATTTAATGTGGTACATATCCCATGATTTAATCACAAACACTCAATCGTTTAACAAATCTAAATCATCCAATTCAATCCCATATAGTGTGATACATCCATCATCAATCTCTCACCCTTCTAGTACTCTCCCACATCGGTAGTTCGACATAGAAAGTAATATTGATGCTACTATATTGATCAATTAGTAATCTCCATGACTATCCATCTCCATCAACCCATTAAATAATAACGCACCCCATTACTAAAATGGAGGTAACCATACATGCCACAACAACTACAACCAAAGAACAAATACATCATGTGAAGATTCACGGATTAAATGATCAATGTACAGACAATCACTATGAATATAATGAGAGGTTTAAAATTATGATACCCTTCTAACTTCTATAAGATTTTTATTTCAGATAAATCAAAATTATTATAATTTAACACATATAATCACCAAAAAAATATAAGACAATAATGATCATGCAAACTTATCTTATGACCACCTGATGTTGATATAATGAAATCATCTATCGTATCATCCAAAAAAACATTTCATCCTCCACACAGAATGTGTCACCATAGTTTACAAACCACAGATTATAAATATCATACTACATTATGAAAAAAAACATGAATAGATGGATCCGCATAGAAGAGAAGTGAAAGAAAAGGTTCCCAAATATTATTCCCAAAAAACCACTTTAGGAGATCACAGGGACCTGTATTATGATTTCAAGAAGATCAATCAATCACATGATGAAATGATATTTAGAATAATATTGTTTTATATGGGTTACCTTCATGATCACCTGATACCCCAAATTGTTTCGTGACCTCACCCAGCAGGACCTTATTCCACGTGGACAGTCTTGTTGTACACCCTCTTCACTCATTCACATGTACTCATGAATGAACTTCCTTCAGATCATTTTATTTCACACATAATTGAGTTTCATGAGATGATACACACAATCCTTTGATCTTGTGACTTCAACATCCAATTTTTTCATGAAACATGTAGATAACCCTGGATATGATTACCTTTTTCATAGTGAGGGAATTCATTGCAATACCCATTAGAGGTAATGGTATTGTAGATGGGTCTTTGAGGTTCAAACAATATATAATGCAGGTGTCCATTGATCGGACTCTATAGATCTGTTGATACACATGATAGTGTCTCCAAGCATACAATAATGAATGTGCAAGCAATCAGTTATGTGGCTCCATGGGTCCCTATAAATCCAAACATCAATGGTCGTACAAGTTGTGAAACCGAGAACCCTTTGTCTTGTGGTACCCCAGGATTGATCTCATTGTGCTCATTTTATCGACAACACTATGTAGACTCAATTACATTCACCCCCTCATATTCCATGAACAATTTTTTCCATTAACTGCAAACCCTTATCAATGAATACCACAAAATTAGTGGTCACGCTCTATGTATGAACATAAAACTCATTGTAATACTTTATAATTGTTATTATGATCACATAACCTCGAGCATCATTTGATTTTATTTTGTTGAAACTTTTCGACATGCAATAAAATTATGTCATGTGAATGGAAAAATGGATAATACCCTCATATTATTGTTATAACCCCACATAAGTCCCAATAATTTCATTTAAATTACATGATCACTAGAACCTGCTTATAGTACAATAACATGGGAACTCCTCCACATGAGAATTGACATGAATCCTAGAAAAAATACCATAAATATCCATGAATACCCTAGGAGATTCAAATATTAATAAACCCACTATCCATAAAATCTCCTCCCACAATTATTCTTTCCATATGAACATGAATCATGTTTTCTTTGGAAATGTATGTGAACACTTGGTTGGATGAAATATCATATACATGTTAGCGAGACCCCACAACATTATCAATTTTAAGATCATGATATCCCAATATTCCTTATACATATCATGCTGACTTAGAAAATGATGTGACATGTCCCTTTGGTTACATGGAAATCCAGGGACTATTTAGTTTGATCTAGAGAGTACCCATTAACATGCAAACATTTTCATTCTACATTATGATGAAGATTCATATTTATCATTCAATGTAACATGGAACTTTTCCCCATGATTATGTCAATATATCATATAAAATTCACTTTGATCATATGAATGAGTATTTTACATGTCAGTTTGATATTACGATTTTGTATTGATATTGATTAATTTTCATGTGATAGTTCTATGACATGTCTGGATGATCATGCAACACATAGATACATTCCTACTTCAATCACGCAAAATCCATTATGTGTTCCACCCTTAGATGTCAAAATCATATATTACTTGTCCCCTTTTATCATAAAAAGGAGTCCAAAACAATTTAATTGATTAGGAAAACACCCTTGGATGGGTCTTCCATGTTGGGATGAGACCCCAATCCGGTCAAGTAAAACTCAAGGAATTTCTAGTATATAGCCAATGAATTTCATAAATATCCATTTATAACATATAATGTTTTCCCATTATATCAACATAAACTAACTCCAAGTGAACCAAAGCCATTAACCTTCAGCCTTATACCACTTTTATAAGGTAACTTCATTTGATGATATGGGGTTATGCACTGAGGATACCCTATTGGTTTCATGATCTTAGACATGCCTTTTATGGTTGGCATCTCTCATTATAGATCAGAAAATAATTAATGTGAATATGATGGGGAATCCTCATTTTGAAAGCCTAGATTAAAATGGAATTACAAATGTATTAATACCTTAGTATTCCTAAAAGCATGGGGATTACAATGATTTCTCCAATCAAGATAATCAATCATAATCCAATATTGGGTTAGGGATTCAATGAATAATGTGAACTTCAATTCCAGCCATAGTAGGTATAGTTTAAGAACCCTCATAAGGCCGGATATTTAGTGTGAATGCACTATGGAGTATGTTCCCTGATGTCTCTAACATTTCAACCATTGGTACCAAATTATTCCTGTGGTCTGATAACTCTTCCACATCTATCAGTAGATGAGAAGTTGTTTCATACATGAGAATGATTTTTTGTATTAGTTCCAAACATTCCCCATACATCAAACCCATTAGAGGGTTAGGGATGAAAAAAACTATTAAAAATATAATTCGACTTATAAAATAAGATATCATGAATGACATACTGAGGACATATCACCACATGACATCTTCCATAAGATGTGTATTCATTTCTCTCAAATGGAAAAATAATTTTCCAGTCCTCATTCAGATGTCCTCTCATGTGACGTGCCCAATCTTTTACTACGTATTATATTTCATAGAGAGATTCACTCACATTTGATTAGAAAATGTTGACGATTTTACCAATATCAAATTAAGGATTACCTATTGAGGTGCCATCATTGGGATGTAAGTCTAATTACGAATCATCTCCATTTAGTGGGACATAATCCTATAGAGTCAATTTAGGGTAGTATTAAATGAATAAGTCTCACATAGTGTATCTATTTACATATCTCTCAAGACACATATTCAAGTTATATAAACTATGTAGACTATAATCCTTGTCTAAAGAAGGATACATAGGGTGCCTCACAAATATCTGACTATGATATTTAAATCCTTAGTGCATAATGTTGAACTACAAGTATGAGTCCATTCACATTAAATTATAATTTGTCAAGAAAATGATGTAGGTTTTCCATAATTTTTTTACTAGAAACCAATGATTCCTTGTTTAGGTTCAATCCCATCTTCAACACACCAACATCCTCCATAAATGATAATAATATTTAGAGTTCCTAATTATGACCATAACCCAATGTATCATCAATAAATAAGAGAGCGATATATAACCCAAGAAATATTTGTAATGATTTTTATCAATAAATGTTTATAATAAATCATTTAGAAGAGTTTTTATGATCCCCAAATTGGATCATGGGAGGGATTTCGAGAAAATATATAACATCTAAAGTAGAGTCTCAATGAAGGAAAAATTCCCCCCACATTGGTGCAATGAGTCTGATCTCCCATTATTTCGACCAATGTGTGTTCCTATGTGTCCTTGGGAATGAAACCCCAAATGACCACCTATCTATGTAATGTAGGTCCTTCATAAGCTATTTATGTGTGAAATTATGGATGATTATTGTGATGACAAAACAAATGGGAAACTAGATGAAAATGATTGATCAGAGAAATAAACTACCCATCTATTACCCCAACTAGAAGGCTAAAATCACATCAATGTATTACATTTGATAAAAAAACAACATTAATTTATTTATATTATATAAAGATACATGATAATATATTGATCACCTAATTTGGGAAGGTAGAAACGTTTTATTCCAACTTTCTACAACTATAATCCTAGAAAATTGAATTAATGATTCAAATTTGGTTTTCCATCATTAACAATATGGTAGGATTGTAATAAATATAGTGTTTAAAAAAACAACAACATAATGATAGATTCATAATAATATATAAAATGTTGTGATAAAATAAAATATCTCACATCTGACCATGATTTTTATCATCGTCAAACCCACTAATTGTGTTATATATCAAAAATCAAGTAGGTTCATTTAAAATTTGGTTATAAAATGAATATAATTTTCTTCCATAAAAAACATGTTCCATTAATCATTTTATTACATGATTTAAAGTTAAAATTGATTTTCATACATCAAAATATATTAGAAACCCCCATCTATTTCCCCTCCCATACAAAGTGTTTCAATTGACTGATATTTATTATTTTTGACAGATGTGTTCTAAAAAACTCTGCAATACTCTCTACACATATACAATAGTTTGTACATGAAGTATCTAAATAGACATAAATATTATATGGTTACAGGTAACATATATGTCTAATCATATAGGATAGAACAATTTGGTGATTGTAAACTCACCATAAATCTACACATTATATTTTCAATCATAGGCATGTTTTCATCCTACTCCATATATCCAGTAATTCCATGTGAACTTATCCAAATTAAAATACATTATATTATTTTAGTGCAATTGACAACCTTCCATTTTATGCTTATTTAAATGTATAGTAACTGGCCCACTTTTTAATCATTGGTAGTATTTAAGGAATATTAGATTTTGTTACATCACTATTTTCATAATAACAAAACACTTTTTTTTAAAAATATCTCCAACATTTTGTTTTTTGAAGTGGATAAAATTATTATATCTCTATAATCACAATTTAGGTTAATAAAAATCGATTAAGTTTGAGAACTATAACCTTAAAATATATCCAATAATTCTTCAAGATAATTTTTTTTAGTACATGTTTCTATATAAATGATATGTTTTCCTCATCATCACCATAGGTTGTTTTACATGAAGTACCATAAAATGCTAAATGGATCATTAATAGTACATGTGAAGTTAAAACCCTAAAAATTGTTGTTTTATAAATATTCTTGTCTCTACTCTCTAGTAATACATAATCTATAATATACATAATATTTTTAGAATAATAAATATAAATTGGTAGTAAGATATTTTATTTTAATAAACACCAACAATATTGTTTGGGAAAATGTTGATTTTATACCAAATATGTGTTTTACTCTCCCAACTCATGAAAATATATTAAGTGAATGAAAAATACATAGAGCCTTATGGGTGACAAAATTTAGCAGACAAAAAAATCATACCATTGATTAGTGGGATTATGAATATTAAAAAATTTGGAGCACTATTCAATCCTTCATATACATATTGTTTCAGATAATCATTTAAAAGGGAATGAAAAATATAGTTTTTGGATACTTGAACCCTATTAAGGATTAATTATTCCATAAAAATACCCATCAAAATTGTAATTATTCTAATTAATTCACGTCCTTATATCCAAAAGGAATAACCTAATATTATAGAGATATTACATATATTTTATATCCAAATAGTATATATTAATCCAGGAGAAAAAATTTATATATAATTCAAACAAATTATTGTTTTATCCAATCATTTAGATCCATCCATATAGATGATAAGTTGATTTATAAATTTCACCACTAATTCAATTAGAGATTACAACATACTAAACAAATAGTTATTCATTGATTATGATTCAATTATGATACGTTTTTTGAGTCGCAATAGTTTATCAATGATCGATAATTTATTAAAAAATATATTCATGGAAATGGAAAATGGTTTTAAATATGAAATATTGTATTCAATAATATAAATACTGATATTAACCTACTATTTTGAGTATGTCCATGCATATTTAAAAAAATGAATAAATAATATAATGAATTTAAATATTTCAATATTTAATGACGAATTGACTCTAGATTCTCAATCATTGTATGTCGAGAGACATTAATATATTGATGTAGTTCAACCAGACCTATGGTCATCACCACCTAATGATGTCGCAAATTCATTTTAACATATAAAATAAAGTATCTCGATACTCTAGAACTTTGTGAATATATTATCTTTTTATTCTAATGTTCATTAAACTATATCCAATCAATGAAAAATTGGACCATCAAGGGACATTACTTCCATTAAATGTATTTTATATTCAAAGTCCAACTTATATATTGGGATGATGCATAATGTGCCTCAGTTATATGATTTTCATTGAGGTCAATAGTCTTTTCTTTTGAATGGCCTTACAATATAATATATGCAGACTACCATGAAGAAATCAAATTCATTAAACCAATAATAATTCCGAGGTAATTGATTAATCTATATAAAAAATATATGAAGATTTATGAAGATTATAAAATTTATTTTCATGAACATTGAGTTCTGTCTCATGGGTGATTATCCAAATTTCCACCACCCAAAATTATTTAAAATAATTTTAAAACGAAAATATTACTCTATATATAAATCACTATTTTAACAAAAACCAAAACATATAATGAAACCAAACCAATCATGCAAGGTCAAACATCATTGTTTCTTGAAAATGTTGTCTCTCAACCCACAATAATTTCTTCTAACTAGAACAAAATAGTTGTGTCCTCATTAAATTTAACTATTTGATTCATGAATATATATATTCACATGTGTTTATGTTAGCTATGAAACATGAAAATAGATTACCTAGAGTATTATAGTCATTACAATTTTGTAGAGTTACGTTTCCATTCCACTACTGTTTCATTTTTTATTGGATGGAATGTCTTTATGAATTGACCTTCATGTAGTTTCCTATATAGCATTACCTATTCCTAGTTCCACAAATACAACTTGTATTTATATATATAGTGTCAAATTACTACCCACACAAATTATATCCAATGAAAACAATTCTTAAAATGTAATATAAATTATGCATTGATTAAAATTAAATATAAGAAACAAAATTATCAAATAAAAAACTACTGAAAATATCTATTCAACTATATATACACATTATATAGATCTATGTTGGACTCTTTTTGTTTTATAAAATCACTAAAATATACTATTATATCATAATCTAGACGATTTTTTATTTTTAAGGCAATAATAAAATTTAAATATATACCAAATTCGAAACATGTATGATGTTAATGGTAGGAATGAATCTATATAAAAACTCTTAATGGGTATGAGTGATCATCTTCATAATTTCTATTGATACTAATCACGATTAACTCCACAAAATATCTAAATAATTTGCTGTGTTGATGAAATATTAAATGTAGATATAAATAGATATATCACCTCACTACTAATCATCATATTTTTATCAATAGTGGGGCTACAAAACCAACAACAATTTATTTCAACGTAGATTCTATGAAAACTTCAACAAGAGTATTTCACATAGTGGATCCACTACTGAAATTTATAAATAATAAAAATACATATCTTTTTTTGTGATACAAAAATGGGTTTAGAGTTCTAAGTGATGGTTTCACTTGAGTAAACCATTGAAAAAATAAATGATACATTAGGCCTATATTCAATATATTCAATTATTAGACATGTTTCTCTATTCCCCTATATAATAAAATTATGGAGGATCAATAATGATAACTACAGTAACATGTGATGTTAATATGAGATAATGATTATCTATATGGAATGGGAGCCTCAATTAGTCTACTCTATATTGATGGTATACATTTTTTATTGGAATCATTCATCATCATATCTCTTAACCAAATATAAATCATCATCACTATCATCAAACCCAATATAATGACCCATAAATCTGAGTACTGAGAACAAATAAAATGCATGACCATTTTGTTCAATGAATAGACAAAAAAAACTCATTCATGTATGATTGGAACTCACAATAACAATTATTTTAGTTGATATTAAAAAACATTGATTTAAAGAAATCTCATAAAATTTGATTTACACAATGTATGTAGCATCTGAAATAAAATTTATATAGGATGTTCTCTAATAAAAATCACAAATAGTCAACATATTATGAAACATTGAATAAATAATAATGAATGGGGGATGAGGATGTATTTTTATAGATGATTATGATCCCTAATATTCTTTCTTCCCACTATACATATGATTGAATTGTGAATTTTGTATTTAAGGATTCATGCATGGACATATTTCATCTACCGGTTAGTCATGGTATTGATTACCTTCATTTCATAGTAGAACCCTTTATGGAACCACAAAATATACCTTAATACAAGAAGTGTATAATCTAACTCAATACACTCTATAACTATTTATCATAATTTTGTTTGAAGGTGACCTATATACTAATGTCTCACCATTTTAGAATCATCTAAAATATACACATCTCTATAATATTTGTCATGGCCTAATGAATCATACATGTTGACTGAATTAATTTTAATACACGTTGTAATTAAAGAATAAATATTTATTGAATATAGGATCTGTAGATAGTGTTCTTAACGATTTGGGTCATAAACACACACTCATATATTGTAAAATTTTAATCCAATAACTCTTGATTGTCTAAAATATTTTCATTGATTTAAATAGTGGGTCCCATGTACATTGTTAAAATATTAAAACAATAAAAATTGAAAAAAATATATAGACCACATCCTTTTATCAAAAGCACCCATAATACTATTGATTAATTTAAGGTATAACTTAATTTATGATCTTGGGATGAATTTATTATTGATCAAATTGTAGTCAACTTGATGAATCTCATCCCCACCCCAAAAAAAACATAGATTGTGTCTATGATCATGATTGTGTAATTCCTATATTTTATCCCTGAGATGCTAGTATAATTTACCCAATATGGTCAATATATGAAATATTCAATGATTATTCAAAAATTTCACAACAATCCCAAATGTTTTGGTTTGTACTCTGTTTTTTGATTCGTGGTTTGGGAGGAGGATTTTTCGGACACTTTCATAGCTGAAGAACACATTGTCATAGCGATCCATATTTCATTCTTGAATTTCATCTTTCAAAATGAAGGTGGATTTCATAACTTTAATCTGCTACATATTTTCCTTGATAGAAACAAGATGATTGTATGTTGATTCCTCATAACATGGATTTCTGTGTGGATCTCATTACCTAGTTGTTGTCTCCCTATTAGATTTAGTGTCATGTTCATTAATCTCTTTCCTCTTTCCTTATTGATGTGGACTCTGGTTGATTATGCTACATCAGTATCATATTGTTGAATTCATTAGTTTGGGTATACTGTATCATCTGGCATGTCTAGATATTTGTTGTGTTGGGGCCCTTTAAAGGATTCCACTTTTCGGAGGATTAACATGTCTGAGGTATCTTATGCATGGAACCAAATGTATATGTGGTCAATAATTAGGTAACTAATGAAAAGTGAAAACGTCTTCCATAGGATTTACCTATGGAATTATATATTCATTGTATGGTGTAGCGGTATTGAATCATGTCATGTGTTTAATTCCCTTTGGTGACTGGAATTGGAGTATTGTATTGTTCATATGGTTGGGTATTTGTGTAATTTCATGTGGCAACAAGTATGGAATAGGTTTTTCATCATTCATAGAATGGATGGGAACATGTTTATCTTATTATAGTTATAAGATGGGTGCATTTATAATTCATTACAGGGATATGATGGGCTCAATTTTAAAATTTTTTGAGTATAAGAGGGGTGTAGGTTTAAAATATTACATGTATAGGATGTGAGTAGATTTAAAATATTGTAGGGATAGGATTGATGAAGGTTTAACATCATACATGGATATTATAGGTGTAAGATTAATGTTTATTTGTTGTATGATGGGTGAATGTTTAATGTTTTGTTAGGACATGATGGTTTCATTTATAAAATCTTGAGGGGATCATATGTCTTCATGTTTAATGTCTTCCTAGGATAGGGTAATCTAACTCTAAGTATCCTTGGGAGGAGTATTTCACTCATAGATTCTATTGGTATTTATCCTTAAGTAGGTGTCTTGTAGGAAATGGTTAAGAGATATGTATCAACACCCATGTAGTTGGATTTTGTAGTTTAAGATAATTTAGAAAGGCCAGTCTATGCAGTTTTATGTAAGGTAGAAAGGACTCTTGTGTTGTGAAAGGATAATCAATTTGGAATGGCATGGGGCTTAGTTGTGGATGATGACAAATCATTATTAATAGCTGTAATGACATGGTTAGGGAATATTTGTGGGATATACACAAGTATTTGAGGTATCATATTCTATGTAACACATAAGTCATCTCATGATTGTCACATATTAAATCATGAAATAATTATACATGGAAACACTTGTTCATTGAGCAGATTAAGATTATTATTTATCATAACTTGAAAGAACACGTTTTGAGGGGATTATGCATTGATCTTCGCATCCTTTCTTGATCATTATAGGTCAATATGGAATCATTACCCACAATTGGGTTACAGAAGATTATTAGAAATTACACCATATGAGGAGTATTATGGTGGCTATTTAGTGGTTATATCATATTCATTACATGAGGCATCATACTCATGACACATACGATATCTAATTATATTCATAGGTTTCATCCTATTATCTTCATATAGGTTATAGAATATGGTAATGTTATGTAGTGAGGACTAAGGGTTAATCATAGGATCATGGCATGAGGTATCATACATGTGACCCATAGAGGATCAAATTTGTATCAAAAGTGATATCCACTGATTTTAATAATCAGAATAATACAGTTTATCATCATATATTCAGTTCTATAATGTTGTTTGTTCATAGAAATTACTATTATGGGATAAACTCAAGAGTGTCCCTATACGTTTCAAGTAGGAATAAGAGTTATGTGACATGTATTTAGTGTCTTATTTAAGATTATTTCAACAGAAGTTATTCTATGAATACAAGAGGATAATTTCATCTCATAACATAATAAAGGGACAAAGGGGGTCATGAAGAATCATGGAATTTCACGTATTTCAGATGTGTACCTTGACTTATGGTATAATATGGGATGGATGTGGTCATCATATAGAATGAAACCTAATATTTCATTGACCTATCCATAAAAACTCAAGTTGCGGCTCTCTATTAATCACTAATTTGGTAATGGTAGTGAAGGGACCTAGTTAGAGTCTTAGGAGAGAAGGTAAATTACTATCCCATTTGGTGGTGTGGGGGAGTAGCCTCTATGTTAAGGATCATTGAATGTTTTTTCAAATATTTTTTCATGAAAATATGAATATGGTAAAACAAATCTTTTCATTTATTTTCAACAATGTAGTTTCATGAAAATACAGATTTTGAGCGACGTATGACCTACAAGAATTATTTATTAAAACATTATTTCATAAAATTTATTATATTAATTCAAATAGTGTTTTGATAAATAGTATACATAAAATTATATTTTTTTCCCAAAGGATACATTTTTAGAAAATTTCTGATCATAATTCTATTCATTGAGGGACTTCATAGATGTAATTTATCACATTTACATGAAATTAAGGATAGCCAAAAATTCAACCATGAGTTCCATGAGAAAGAAATACATATTTTAATCCTAAAATTTATACTCTAAATGAGATATTGATTCCACATAAATAGTCATTTTCACTATGTCACAAAGTTTTGGTTATATCTTACATCTTAATGGATATGTGAGAAAATTTTTTTTTTATAGGTTGACTTGAGTAATCATGGAGTTTATATAACTTAAACTAGGAATCACAGTAAACATAGTTTCATGAACATGAAATAATTGTGAAAACTCTTATAATGTTTCCCATGATTCTATAATTTTCTTTATAAACACATCTAGTGGACATTTGCATAACTATAACATTAAACAACCATATCTTTTGATTCTTATGTTCGTAGGAGATATTTGAAAAAAAAATTGAATCATGAGAACAAATATTCAATCTTAGATAATTATTTTCATTATTTTTACATCATTTGACATATTTTTTTAATCGAAAAAAAATTCACCCCTCAAAATTTTGTCAGATGATTTATATAATAGTGAGGTGTACTATATTCTAAGGAATGTGCCGAGGAAAAATAATTTCTTTGAGTACCAATGTATCACAATAAAATTATTATGATGCACAATTAAAATCTATAATCCTATGTGATACAATGAAATTGTGGGATAAAATAGAAAATAGAATATCATTAATATGTGTGAGAGTGAGAAATATGGAAAAATTGATTTGGTTTAGAAAGAGACATCCATCACCTTTTTGAGTGTCTTCAAAATGAATTCCTATGTTTTTGAGTGGAACTCTACACCTCCATATTTGTTCATTAGCATGAGTTACTTCACTAAAGGGTTAATTCCATGTTTAAAAAAATTCTATCATGTAGAAATGGAATAAAGATAATAAATTAATATGCTGAAGATCAAGAAAACCAAGGGGGTTTTGTGATGATAAAGGATAACTATAGATCATGCTTAAATCATAGAATCCATTATTTTTTTTACACATTATGTTGATTAATTTTGAATTTATCCCCATTTTTGTAACAAAATAACTATTTTATAATTTTATAGTAAGTTTTTTTGTATTTTAACCCATTATGGTACGTGATCTAGTATGTTATTGGAACATGTAATCATAGAGGGACCACTTATATGTGGAGGGGGACGAAGATCAGAATGAAGATACACATTAATCATGGATATAAATTGAATAAATGTATAAATTGATTACAACACACTATCAATAAATCCCCTAGGAATTTCAACACATTGGATAGGTGTATCAGTATGAAAAAGGTTGGGCTAATATTCCAAGGGACTATCTTCATGAATGTCATGAAACATTACAAAAAAGAAATGATGAAATTGGTGACACACAATGAGAGGAGGAAATGTCTTCTGATAAAAATTCATGTGATACATCATAGATTAACTTCATTCAATTGGGATGTTGTAAATTTATTTTAACTTCATACATTGAGGGTTAGGAAAACAAAATTCAACATCATATGGAGAGGATGCTATATATCAATCCATAACATCATGTTTTTTGGATGTTGAGTGAAACAGTCAAACGTATTATGAAAAATATATGTGAACTAACATGGAAAATTCCCTTCAAGGCTAGGTCGAAGTACTGTAATAGGGTGACACAGTGGGGTACTCCGTGGATGGGAATATGAGGTAAATGAATATTGATATTTGGGTATATCATATTCATAAAAAATAGAATCAAAATTTCATTTGGTCTTTTTGAAGGATATATAGTGGGTTCATGCTAGATTTTTACCATTTTCTTTTGGTCCCCTTATTTCTACCAAAGACATGGGAGGATCCATAATAGTGATTTATGGATGTTCCTCAGGTTTTCCCTATGGTTTTTCAACATGTAATATATTTCATTGACTTGTATTTATTACATTAATGTTATACCTGTTGGGATAAAAATGTTCAAATAGATTCGGGTTATAATATTTGGATCATGGTTAATATTTTTAGGTCATATATTTTAAAAAATGGTTACAAAATAGTTTATGATATAAATAGTTTGAACTATTTGGGGGTTACAACAAAAAACTATTATAGTGTCAGAGGATTATAACTAATGTAAATGGATAACCTTGGAAGACCAACACCCTGAAAATGAATCACAAGTGAGTAAAACACAGTTAAAGGTCTTGATGGTTGGACCTGAGCATCACTATGTGTGAGAATAAAAAAGGATATGTGTATCATTTAAAAGTAACAATATTACATGAATGGATGAACAATAAGGACTTATGTTTCATATTACATTCATAGTAATACATTAAAACGATTAAATGTCATGAGCCTTGTACATGGGATCATAGTTTACTGTTTTATAGCTCGAACTAGTAGAGTAAATTTAGTTTGAAAGTAATAATTCTTAGTCCAATTGGGTATAACATAAAAAAATGTGTTTTCATAGCTTGGAACGAAGGGGTTTCCATGTGGAATGACATACCATGATACCAGTTACCATGTTAATCATTACCAAAAAGACATACACAATGTTTAATGTTGTGGTTCTTAGATTCGGGATCCTAGATTATGTTTATTGAGTTTGGAACAATTTCACATTTTTAAACTAAGGATTATTGGAACAAGGGATATGTGAACTTAATAATGATGAATGAAATTAAATAATGTTTTTCATACATTAAAGGAGGGTCCTAATCGGCCACCCGATTCCACTAATAACATTTTAATAAAAATGTGCACCACATTTAGGGTCGCGATGCTTCGACCTGGGTTGCAACATTATCAGGAAAAATTCAAACCAATGGGGTAGTCCTTTGTGTGTATAATCAATACAAACAATATCATTTTGACACATATAACAAAATTATCCATTTTCAATCATCCATGAAAAGAGGGGTATGGATTTCATGTTTCTTGTATGGGATAACTCAACGCAGGGAGAAATTCTCTAACAAATCCCTTGACAGAGATCGTTAATATTGAGACATTAATTTTAAAAGGGGTATGACCGAAAATGGGGAACAATAATTGATCATGTTTGAAACATAGTTTTTATGTAATCCTCATTTTGGGAGGGGACAAAGAGTTATAAAATCTACCGTTGACCATGTCAGAAACATGATAGAAGATATTCATTAAAGAATATACCTAGATGTGTGAGCACAAGAAAATATGTCAGCTGGTGTGGTGTGTGAGAAACACTCCTAGGGTGGCTGTTACGATTAAATGGATTTTGATTATTAAAATATAATAAATAAATAAAAATATAATATAAAATGTGGACAGTTAAAATATTAATATTGAGTGTGTTGTGAACATTTCTACCACATGATCGGATGCACTTGTTGACCATGAATGTAGTCCATAATAAAGCATGGACATGAGGGAAAATACCCAAAAGTGATTCAACAGTAGGAAATGGATTATGGTGAGATATATGGTCATCACTATATCTTCCAGGAGGATGTGAACCAAGCCGTAGAAAGTTATGGGATGCATCGTGATATGAGATTGACATAGGAGGGGTGAAATTCTCTATGATAAGGATATAAAATCATCTAATGTTACGAGGATTCTATGATTGACATGGATTGAGTTTATAGATTGCATGTTTATACTGAGGAAATTAGTTTTTGATCACTAAATATTCATCATGTATGGGATAATGGTTTTTTATCGGGTATTACTTTTTTTATCATCCAAAAAATAATTGTATTAGGCATCTATATTTTATATGAGGTATTGTTTTATTATGATACTATACATATTTCATGTGAACTGCCAGTTTTATATGGGGTATTTCTATAGTTTATCACTAGGTTATGAGGTTTTTTGGTTTCATCCTATATTAAACACATGAGGTATACCATTTTTAAATGTGTGAGATATTAGTTAAATTCATGCAATGAGGACATTGTGCTTTTTATTTTAATTTCATACAACTCATACTATGGTTATAGCTATATTATAGTAATAGATCTTGCATAATAAGGATTGTTTCTAGTTTATAGCCATGTGTATTTTACCAATTGGTGGAACAAGTTTCCTAATGAAAATTGTCCGGCATTAAAGTTGGATTACACATCATTAAGTGATGTCCAAAGGGAAACAATATCATGAAGAACATGAATAATCATTTCTCAGGTTGATATCATGTCATTGGGTATGGAAAGACCCAATAATGTGTTAAATAAAGGGGTTAGGAAAAGAATGTGATATATGTACATCAATAAGTATCCCATGATGATCTGAATCAAGCCATATGAATTTCTTGAATGTGGTGTCGTATGATAAATATGCCAGTTGGGATTTCCTCTTGAGGGAGTGAACCAAACCATATCATATTAGGAAATGATACATACATAATTATTATGTGACAAAGATACAATTTTCATTCATGTGATGGGGATGTTATCAAGGTTTGTGCATTGAGTTTCCAATTATTTACTTTCTCATGTTTGGTCATGATGGGATCAAAGACCGCTAATGAGAGGATGAATATGAATAAAGATATTTCCATAAGAGGCGACCAATGAAAGAATTTTGTGGTGATAACACCATGGTTAAAGGATATTTTTTGGTGATTCAGATACTTGTAAAATGTTCAGAATGTATATGTTCAATTATGAATCCCATATTAACAAAAATCAATCCAAATGTTGTTTCATAAAGTGATGGGGGTCATTATTGTTGAAACAAAATTAATTAAGAAAAAATTAATGTAAAGTTAAAAAGAGGTTGGATTCACATATTTTAAGGTCACAATTCTTATATAATGACTCATTAATCAATGTCATAGTTCCTGGAACATATTGTTACATACATCTAGTATGTTCTGCTGGTGTCAACTAATTAAAAAACAAATTGAAATGAGTCACTATTGCCCTATGCCACAAGAATTTATCATCAAACATGTGGTAATTAGTTCAATGCCCTAAGTCTTTTACCAAGGGAAAAATGATACAAGTATAATTTCATTATGATTGGACTATTGGAAAATATTTTATTATAATGATCCTTGTACTATTCCAACATAGTATAAATTAATTATGCATGGAATATATTGGGTTTTTTGGTTTATTACAATTTTAACTCCAAGACTGATTAAGAACTAAGCATGAAAGATGTCTTGGAGGCCCAAATATCACATAAATATAGCAAAATTAATGTATTGTAGTTTAATTTTGTAATTCATGGACCATATGCTAGATAAAAGGGCCAAATGTTATGAGTTTGCAACTGGACCACGAGAAAAAAATGTCATGTAAACACAATATATCTTATTTGAATGAGAATCAATCTCTACATTTTTCTAGAAAGTGCAGTGGTAGAAGACCAATGAACGAAGTGGGAATTTTATTTCGAAATGTATGTAAGGCATCCCATTATTAAATTTGGAAATCACATGATAATAAAACTACGTATGAATATATTTTAACATTTTATGATAAAGAATATCAACTTTTTGTTTATCCCAAACATATCAAATGACACATCCTGAATTCATTTCATATAGTAAGGATGTAGTTTAAATTCTCTAATTGTGTATTTTAGGATTATCAGTTTAATGTATTACAACTCGAAAAAAAATTTATAATGTTTTAATGATATAGAGCTCAGTCTGTATGTGATATAAATAGTATATCTTCACAATTCATGGACTATGAATCATAGTTTATGATTTTTGGGTCTGGAGCATGGTTTTTTAATTTAATATAATTTATATTTGACTAATTTGAAATATATTATATTCATAATTGAGGAACCATGGGGCTAATATTAGTTCAAGGTCATAGAGATTACAACCATTGTAATAAATTTATGGTCATACTATATGGACCATGGTTTTTGATGTTGATGGTCCCATAGCATTGAACATGAATCAATGATTATGGTCATAGAGTTCTGACCATAACTCATTCTATATGGTCTTAGAGATCAGATCATGATTCATATATTAAGGCCACAGATCTTGTATCATGGTTGTAGTAGTTTAAGGTCATGTATCATTGACATGGATTTCATTTTAGAGTAGTTCAAATGGATCTTGATAGTGAAGTCACTTGAATTAAATAACGATCCATGAGGGCAGTACATCACCCTATATTTGCTTTGAGACGTGTGTACACAATTTATGTTAACGATGCTTGGACTAAGATATAAAGTAGATTGACCACATGTGTACACATGCTACTAAAAATCCTATGTTCACTGATATATTCTCGATGATAGAAAACAATCATGGTTAGATGATTTACCTAACACATGAAAATGAAAACCAAGTGAAATGATATTTTAGGTTGAGAATGTATCAGCGATACAAAAAATATTACTCAACATGACCTGATGAATAGTTGGGTAACAAAAACAATTTTGTAACTAAAATAAAACCTAGGTTGGTGAAAAGGATGTAAATCATAATTGTTAATATTTTGATCAAGAATGAGGAGAATGATTGGTAGGGATCACTATGGTCCATGTTTGAAATACCAGATCTGTAACATCACCAGTTAGGGAAGGAGAAGAAAAATGCGGGATCAAATTTTGACCATGTTTGAAATAAATGAACTATTATCTATCACCAAGTATCCATCCATGCATGTTCCTAGGATGGTTTTTGTGCCATTTTTTATAGCTACCATCAATGATATATGGCCTATTCAAATTGTAAGGATGATCAGGATCCAAATTGAGTAATACGTATAGTATACTAATAAATTATGGAATATTCATTATGGAATATAATACTCTAGGTTCTAGGACACATTACATTTGGTCGTGTCAATGGGGCATATTAGAAAGTTTCATTTGAACCCATTATCATGTCTGGGTGTCTTGAGGTATGGTTAGGATTAGGATGGACCCTTGGTATAGGACTTAGGTGCATATACATATACCATGAAACATGGAAATATGACACAAGTAGTTATGTAATGTAGAAATAATGTAGAGTTATATCTCATATGGGGGTTCATGTAATCACATAATATTACATCATACAATAGAGATGTTGAATATTATTTTATTTACCATATAAGGAATCGTGTTTGTTTCCATGTAATTTAATGTTACATTTTAATATCACATGCTGAAGTCATTATGATTTGTTGTGTAAAGTCATTATACAATAATTATGGAGTTACTTATAGTTTATGGCCAAAATTATTAGAAAAATAGCATATAGTTTAAGGCCACTACATTGAAGAGTAATTTACTATTAGTTTCAGGTTATAGATCTTGTAAAAATGGTGCTATGTAGTTTTATATCCTATTTAAAATAACAATTTTTGTTCCTTTTAAGGCCATATAATGGGACCAATGATGCTTTTTAGTTTTACTTCATGGATAAAGGATGATCAATGTTCAGTTTAATGTCATATAGTATAATAAATGATGCTTTTTTAGTTTACCATAGTTACAACAACCTCTATTTTATCGAAGGTATGACTCATTTTTTTAGATTAAATTTATTCATTATAATTTTAAATGAGTCGTATGACCTATGGGAGGTGTGAAAATATTAAAGATCATGATATGTGCATGATAACTAGTAAATTAGAAAAAAATAATGGGAGACATGGTAAGAGTACGGTTACAGTCAACTGCATGACTCAACCGTCCCATATAGGAATTGCATTGGGGAGGCCACAAAATTTATTTACAATATTTTGAGTTGAATAAAATATTCACGTGGGATTCTAACATTTGTAATAGTTTGTTTTCTCATGATGTGGGTCTAGTTAAGAAATCGATGCACCCATCCCAGTAATTTTGTGTTCAATGGTATTGGCTAGGACATGATTGTTTCAAATTATGGATAAACAAATAGCTAAACCATTAAACATGCTTTTGAGGGTTGATTTTTCAAATTTTACCCTTAAAGACTAAAAATATTACCCCTTTCATGATTTCCCTACTTCTAGTGTAAACCCATTTTTTCTCTTCATTGAAGAGATCCTACTCCTCTTATTTTATCATGGATTACTCCTCGATCCATTCTCTAAACCGAATGGCTTTAAAATAATTGGATCTGCATAAGTATAATATGCAATACTCTTTTTTCCATTCATCGTTTATCTTAATGTCAATTATGATATTATGATGTGATATAAATTTCCTTATATCACAGTTTTTGGTCAATTAATTAGTTTTTACCTATTCTAAATTTAATCAATGTTAGATGCTAGATGGTTTGTCATCCATGGACCAAAGGTAGGTGGTATAATAATTTCCATGATTTTTTTTGGTTTTTCATGAATTTTAATGATGATCTCCATGCCATAATTTTATATGAAATGATTTATCTTTTATTCATCCTTATTTAATTAATTTAACATGTACAAGATATAACAATGGAATATTATTAATTTATTAGAGGATTATTAACTCATTATTTCCAAAAAAATTGGGGGTGCAAAGTAGATATCCCTCCCGAATATAAATGATTATATGACCAATCACTTCTTAATTGTTCATATTGACATTGAAAATTGATTTTCCCTATTTTATATTATTTTTTAGTGGACCAAAACACAATCTATGTGGTCAAATTAGCTTCAATATTTATTTTACTTGGTTAATGGATGAAATTGCTTCACTAATATAAATGGTTCTAGCTGGAATATTAACCCCTTTATTAAAAATTTATAAAATTAATTTTATGAATTATGAACCCATGAATAATTATGATAAATATGTATAAATGAATTAGATGTGATCCAAAATATTTACTATTATTTTTTATTTTCCATGTGTTTTTTCATTGGATAATGGATATTGGAATTTTAGAGCATGACGTTTCACACTCCATTACATCAAGTGTAATGAAAGTCAATTCACACTATTCTACTTTTTTTCTGGGAGGTGGCCACAAATATCCGCATTCCACTTAGTCGGGGGTTGGGAATGAAACTCCCCCCAAAATTTCTAGTGATGATAAATTTTTCTTTCATTCATATGATATTTTAGGATTTTACACTTTCATGAGACTATGGCTGGTTAGACTAGTTATGGTTGCCTGAGTTATGCCCTATGTCCAGCTAGTCCATATTATCTATGAATAGAGTCGTAAATTCCCACATGTGTAGTGTTCATACTAATTTATAATATATATATATTTATATATATGATTCCTCTATATATGGTTATTGGTCACACTCTTACACTGGTATGTGTTGATGTAGGTTGCACAAGCCAGGTCTACTAATGTAACCTGATCCAGCTGGTATTTATTATTCTGCATGGTATATTATTCATTATACCTACACAATAATATTCTATGTACAAAATATGGATTATTTATATTCACTATTGGTTTAGTAATAATTATATTATCTCAAAATATACTTTATAATCCTTTTGAATCCATGTAGACTTCATGGATTCTTGTGTGGATAAGAGAAAGTATATCATTTTATATTCTTTATGGATTTTTCTTATATCACGGAGCAAGAGAGAATATGTCTGGTCATATGATAGTGATTCTAGTTGATCGTTCAGTTTTCATTTTTATAGAACCTAATGTCTATCCATGCACTATGAATCACATGCTTCCCCTTTTTTCTATATAATCTATCCATGAAATCATTTATTTTATGACTCAGACTATTTTATTTTGATTTTTATGTTATTTTTTTCGTATTTTACAAATCCAATGATGGTAATTATACTAGACTCTTCTATTACACATGTTATAACATACTTATTATATTTTCTATCTCAATTATACCACTCTTATATGTGGGTATAGTTTCCTCACTATCCCAATATATAACATTACATCAAGTAAGTAACCTTTTGAATAAGTGGGGGAGCTCTCTACAAAATATGACACACTCGCATGAGTAACCGATTATATAGATCCTTGGTCGGGATGTAATAATGTTATATCATAGGTTAGTTTCCTTCTATCTTAGTGGTTTATTATTTTATAGGATACTAATAAGTAATAGAATTTTGTAAATATGATGTTCATTGGAGAAGTTATCCATCGTAATGGGGATACCCTATTTACCTTGGATCGGTTGATATTGTTATAGAATTTTCCTATTATAGTTGATATGGTATCACCATTGGGTGAAAATCATGCTATGTGATATTATTATTTTTTATGAAGTAATTTAAATAGACATCATTCCTTATCCATGTTCGATAATGAGTAATCATCTCATGCGTAATTATAGGTACATTATCACTTTTATACCAAAAATAATTCAAGGCCACTTCTACTTTTATACTACATTTACCTATTTCATACATTTTGTTCCTTGATACTTATATTTTGAAATCTAATAATTCTTTAAGAAGTAAATTTATAATTAGGTAAAATATTGTTCATTTAACAATATAAATGGTGTTTTCCTATATTGATTGTTGATGAGACATTAATTAGGCTATTGTACCTGATGTTGGTTATAAAATGATAGGTTATGTTTATTAATATATTTATAATATATAAAAAGATAGAAATTTAGATAACAATTAAAATATTAAATGAATGGGTTACCACTAAATCGAATTCCGATTTTAACATAATGTGTTTTTCCTATATAACATTCAATTCACACTCTGTATACTAAAAAACATATAATGTAATATAATAAATAGATCTAAAATCAGCCCTACTAGAGGGTCGTTGGTGTGATGATCATTCTTATTTTGGGAAAATATGTTTGTTACTTTTCACATAGACCCATATTATTGGGTAGAAAAAGAGGTGTAATCTTCTCTATATGAAGGATATATACCTTTACTTTTGTCAATCGTTAATTAGTTAAAGCATGGATTTATTTTTTAGGATTTAATTTTGAATTTTACGATAAAACCCCCATGAAATCCTTGATTTTTAGGCCATGAATGTGGTAACAACCATGCATTATAGGTGGTGGAAACTAAACCACATGGGTTACCTTTTGGGGTTCCGGCTATGGGACCACCAAATATTCTGATATAGGAATAGAACCCAAGTATTGAGTTGGATTTTTCCATATGATATTGTCTATAAAAGGTGATTTCGACCTACTGAATCTATATAAGAGATGAATCATGAGTTTTAGCATAAAAATCCTCCCACATTTTTAGGATATAGAAGACCACAGGAATCTGAGTCATTTCTTGAAACCATGCTTTCTAATTTTGAGAATCTATATATTACTCCATAGTGGAAGGTCTATATGGTTCCCTATATGTTTTGGGGTTTGTCAAAGAGATGGTTAGATGTTATTACACAATCAGACCAACTCCAATATATGATCTAGAAGTATTTCTATATATCCTATTATTATTATAAATACAATATATATTGAGGGCTCACCAGTATATAGATTTTAAAAACATGTTGCAAGGAGGCATGTCTGTCATGGTGAAATCTTCTTGTTTCATTGAGCTGAAACTATTGGAACTGAACATAGTGGGAAATGTGATTCTAAATTCCAAGAGATTGGGGGATGGGCTAGTGTACACCATCTCATCATAGGCTAATGAAATTCAACTAATGAATATTTTTGAGATAGTCAACCATGTTCTCATTATTGAGAGATATTTGAGGGAATACAATCATGGGATCCAATGTTGTTTAGCTCCAAGCACGGGGAGTGTTTCTACAAGTTGTAGAAATCATCACATTTTGGATCCTCATGGCGGTTGCAACTATAATATACCTCATACTAATTTCTTCCTCACAAGATATCATTTTGGTAATATAGTATATGATAAACCATTATGTATATTCATTCCAATTAAATAAAAATTCTTTTGAAGGATAGAACATATCAATCACATCTGAAGGTATTTTACAATAGTTCCAAGAATCATGTAATATAAGCCAACCACAAATTCTAGAGTGGGGCATGTACTATCTCACATGGGAGTTAACTAGAATACATCAGCTGATCATGTGAAGGTGGTTGTAAAGATGTAAGTTGAAATAAATAGTAATTACAACACCAAAAGAGCATGTCTACTCAGGGAAGAAAATTTTTGTCTCAAGGCCATTGAATATTCCAGTTATATATAATGGATCATATGATGTAGAAGTATTGTTCCTGAAATTCTACTGTTAATGTGCCTATTATATTATCCTCTACCTTTGTGCCAATTTTATTTGACACTAGCATAACACAATCATTCTTATTTGGTAATAATTTAGAGATTGTGAGACGTGAGATAGAGTATCAACATGGTGTTATGTAACTAAATACACCATTGGATATCTAATCAGATATTTTTATTCCATTTTATGGATTTTCCCATTAGATAGATAGAGACCTCTTCATAGGAAATATTTTCATTCCTGAAATACTAGTTTTTTGTAATTATTTGTATGGACAACATAATTCCATATCAATCCCATATACAAAACTAAAAAAGTTGGTTATGTTTAAATTAATAGATGACGGTAGAAATATCTATAATGGATAGTTTGATTTTTAGGCATCTCGAGTTGGGCTTTGGAATTATGGGTTTGGCAACGTGACAACCCATAATTCCAATTTCATTGATGATAATAAGGTAATATGAGCTATTATTTTCCCTCTATTAGTAGGTCATTTCAGGGGGCTCACCCATGATGACATCTCTAGGATAACTCCATTGATATTGGTATAATTAGTCATTGATATAGTGGCATGACCTTGTTCCATTGCTGGAACCGTTGTCTGTCACTCCATACAAGCTGAACCACATAGAGCTTATGCAGCTCATGAATCTGTTTCAAGACCAAGAGGGAAATGTTTTTATAAAACTCAGCATGTCACCATGGGGTTAAATAGTAATTTTTACAATGAAGGAATATGTTTCCCTTATTAATTGTGTGGATTAACAATAGTTGAGCATGCTTTTGGTAAAGAACTAGTATCAACTTCCTTTAATAGATTACCAAATTGACCATATCCTAGGGGCTCAGTTATTCTATAATAATTATTTTAGGTCGTTATACCATCAGGTACATTTCATCACATTATCCATACCACATACATCATTATTTAGTAGGTAAGTACCTTTTTAGTACCCACTAATTCCATTTGGTAACATGAATTTCCCTTCCAATAACATAGATCTAATGGCTCGGGTATTCCACCCATACCTGGATTCATAAGTTACTATATTTTTTGAAGAAATTTTAGTGTATTATCATTTTTTACATTAATATTCCAAAAATATTTATATCACACTTAATATACTAAGAGTTCCCCATCATTACACAATGTTCACAAAATTCCACTTTTTGATTTACAGTGTTCAATTACTAGGTCATATAATCTTAGAGTCAAGAGTATTTGTAGAACTCAAGAATATTAGAGCTGTAGTATCCTTGAAAAATATCAAGAATACATTGATATATGGATTTTCATGGGGCTAGATAGTTATTATCCGTGCTTCATCTATGGTTTCTCACACCATTCAATTCCACTTGTAAGCTTAACTAGGAAAGGTAAGAAAATCATTGAGTCAGATCCTTTTCAGGCATCCATTCAAGAGTTGAATAGTATATTGAAATTAGTGTTTATACTCATTATTATAAATCTAGGATGGATATTTTCTATTTAATTTGACATATCACGTATTATGAAGGGGTTATTTTTTATGTAGTATGAGCGAGTTGTGAATATGAGTTTTTTTAAATAGAACGACATGAGTGGAATTAATCGATGTAGGAACTCGAGTTAGAAACATTCATTCACAACTTACATTTATAGAGGGATTTAATTGTTAGTGTGATTTTTGGGTATTATTAGATCAAAAAAAATCAAATATATATTTAATCTTCATTATTAGATTCTTCAGCTGGGCTGATTGGATGATTACCTATAATAATTTGATGTTGTTATTTCTTAAAAACATTCTAATGTCAATGTTCTGTCTGATGCTCTTAGCTATTGAATTATACACAGTGGGTTTATTAGGACAGCGGTGACTGATATATCACATAACAGTTTTAAAATATGAATTTTTAGGATCAAGAGTATATTGGAAGAAGTATCCTCTCAGTTTTAGTGGTGACATGTACCCTTCTATAACATCTGATAATAATGAAAATCTCAGATCCCAAGGTCATAGTCCTCAAAGAAATTATATAAAATGAAGACTCATCTTTAGGATAGTCCATGGATTATGATATTTCCTTCTGCTAACATGGGTTTTCCTTGGTCTCAGAAGAAATATGAGTGAAACTGAAGCAAACTATTCACACCACAGTTTGGGGTGTAAATCTAGATGACACCAAGATGTACGAACAATTACATCCTTAGTTGTTTTGGACTTCTATGATATAAAGGATCTCCAAATTTATCACTTAGAGTTCCATATTTCATTAGGTTAAGGTATAAAAATAATTTCCAAACTGATTTTTACATCCATTTTCCATTCCCAACTAGAAATGGAATGCTACATGTTTTCATTATGTGACTAGTTTTCTTAGGTCACCTCAATAAAAAAATATAGTTTTTATAATAATTGATCATTTGATGGATGTTGGTCAATTTTTAAATTTTGAAAAAACATTCTAGATTGATTAGATGGGGCGACTATATGTTAGGGAGGTTGTACATCTTAATAGAGATCTATGATATATTGCAGCTAACTCTGACCTTTACTTCAAATATTTGTTATTTAATTTCTTGGTAAAAGGGATTTGGAATGATGATGATTTTGAGCATGAAAAATCAAACTCAAACCAATGAAAAATAAAGAACGTAATTCATGTGACAAAAAATATTCTTCCTGCATGTGTCCTTTCCATTGGTGGTTCATAGGTGAAATGCATACCCTTAGTAGAGTTGTCTCACAGAAACAAATTTTAGGATAAAATTTATATTTGTACTTATGAAGGATTATATGGTAGGCCATGTCGATAAACCCTTTTATAGTCAGTGTAAGGCGAGGAAAATTTTATATAGACCACATATAATATAAGATACTTCCTAATAGCTTTAGTTTCTCTGAATCACAAGTCGATAACACATATCGAAAACAATTTTATGGAAATATTCATCGAAAAACTCATATGTTTAGTATAAGATATTAGGGGTTCAGGGAATTTTTTTACAAGGTTTGTAAATTGAAAAATTAAATTAAACTATATGATTTCACAATGATTCATTGGACCCTTCAAGGTTTTGAAGAGAATCAGGGAAGTCACATACAATATAGAACCTCCTCAGAGATACAAATCTATGGTTGAGGACATTATCATATAACACTATGCACAATATAAAATAGACTCAACAAATGTTAATATATTTATTATGGTCAAATTATCTTTGTATTATTATTTTTTGGATATAGAAGTTCGTATCTAGGATTTGGTTTCCTAGAATAGATTATGTGGGTTGATACCTTTAGTAAAAGTTATTTGATAGCACAAATGACTATAGACCAAGACATTGGGGTGAGAATATAATTTATTAGCCTAATGGATGGACCATTTCTATTATGATATTACATTCCACACAGAATTCTTTTTTAGGTATGAGTTTCATTAAGTATGGGAGATTTTAATAACTTAGATTTTATCAAAGGGATTAATCATGTTTTTATTTAAATCATAATTTTCTTATAGAAAAAATTACATAAATAGTAAGGGAATATTAGAAGAATTTGGGTCTTGTTTTGAGCCATGTGTTCTAGAAATTGGAAAAATATTTTGGTATAGATAGTTAATGAATAACCAATACTAATTGTGCAACTCAACAATGTGAGGCACCCAAATTAGAGGAGAGCTTGCACAGTTTTTCTAAAACAGTATGAGACGATGTGTACAATAGTGAAAGATTTCATATGTCCGATAATGTGTATTTTCACATTTCCTAAACATGGTTAGGAAAGATATGCCCCAATATAGAACACATGGTGGCCATGGGAAGTGTGTCATACAGTTGTGTCATGGTTTGGACAACTATGTCACCATAAAATGTGACTATGTCTTGACTGGTGATTTTTACTTTTTACCATAAATGACATTAATCCTTTCCCATATTTATTATTTTAACATTTATATTGGAAATAAGTTGTTTACCTCTCTATATTAGATATCCTTACCCTTTTTATGTTCCTTGATTAATCCTCGATCTAAAAATTAAAACATAATTCATCAGAAGCATTGAACCGACATCAATATGACAAAAAATCTGGTTTCATCCTGTAATTGTTTATCTCCATGTCTCTTATTGTATATGGATGATATGTGTGTTCCCTAATTTTCTAGTTGTTGAACCATTGTTATATACTACTCCATTCTTCATGGAATAAAAATTCTGCACTAGATGAGTGGTCATCCACCAAACAAATGTAAGTGGTCTTGTAAATTTACAAAATGTTTTCCATGATTATTAGTTTAACAGATTTTGAAAATAATATAATTTTACATGAAATGATTTAAATTATGTTGCTTCTTTATTTAATTTAACCATTATGTGATTTAACAATTTACTGTTACTAATTTATTAGATTATTTTTTCATCTTGATATCCACCACATTGGGTGGGCCAAATGTAATTCCCTCTACTATATAAAATTTTACAAGACTAAACTCCACCAAAGTGTTTGTAATGACAGAAAAATGGATTTAACATTGTTTATTAAATTTCTTCAGAAGAACAATAAACCATATGAATGATTTAATTATCTCCAAGAAGGATTTTACTTTTTCAAAATATTAAATTCCTTAATAGAAAAGAATTGTGGTGGATAGCATGACTATTCCACATATTACATATTTATAAAAGTGAACTATATGAATTTTTACCCTTGGATATTTATGATAAATGGATATAAATTATTTTTAGGGGATACCTCATGTTTACTACTACTATTATTAGACTATGGAAACTAGTTGTTGAATGATCGATATGGGACATGCTGATAATGATGTTATAGAATCCCTTACATTAGTTTTTGTGCATGACTTCTCAAAATGTTATACGTTTATCTGGATGAGGGGACTGATGATATATGTTCCCTCACCTAGGTGTTAGGATGATGAGTCACCCCACCATCTCAAGTGATGCGAAATTTGTTTCACATTCATATTAGATTAATGGAATTTATCATTTCATGACCCTATGACTTGTTCGACTAGATATGAATGCATCTGTTGCACCCTAGGTCCCGATAGCACCATGTATCCATATATATGGACCTAATATTCCCCAAGTAAATCATTCCTATATATTTATACAATATATATATATATATATATTTGGATTATATAAATATGCATATATATTTTCACAAATTAGACTCATACATTAGCCTATATTGAAGTTGGTAAAGACAAACATGTGTCATGTTGGAACTTGAGACGACTGGAATTAATTATTTTGTATGGTCTATTATTCATTATACATTCACAGTACAATGATCTGAAAAATGATTTGATTATGTCCACAAAAAATTTTTGGTGACCTGCTGAGTTTATCTAACACAGTACTTAGGCTTCCTACAGTACCCAAGTGGACATCCAAGATGAATTTATTGATAAGGGAAAAAACCATATTATTTATTCTTAATATGTTTTACTAAAAATTTGGAACATAGAAGTAGAAGAGTAAGAATTTTATCATTATTCATGTACATATTTCCTTTGGAATTTTATATTTTTTTATAATTATTTATATGCATGTACTTTGTATGCCATGATTACCATTTCTGTATATCATCATGAAATGAAATCATTTCTCTAATGAAATAGACTATATAATTTTAAATATTATTAACCATTTTAAGTTTTTTATGATTCCATTATTGTTTATTATATCATATTTTGTTGTTCTATTTGTTATATAATGATTTCATTATTTTTTATTTCTATTGTTCAACACTAATATGAGGGTATAATCTCCCCACTGTCTGACCATAGACCATATGTTCTAGTTCGTATGCTCTGGAATATAGCTAGAAATACATGAGGTGATGTGACAAACCAGTTATGAACCCTATTTATTTGTATCATGAAATGTGATTTTACCATTGTGCATCAAGGGACATGTATATGTATTTTAACATCGTACGACAAAGATATGAAGAGGATGTCGTTTAAGGTCACATAACATTCACCATGGAGATTTAAATTTATGGTAATATAACATTGACCAAGGCATCATATAATTTAACAATTTGTGGGTATGATGAATAATGTTTCATTTTTTAACGTAATTACATTTGGATGTTATAACGTAATTTAACATCATCAAATTAGGATTTAGCCCGTGATTTCCAATGTGATGAGGAAATGACAAGCAATTACTACATTTTGTGGTCACATTTAATTTCTGAATCATCTATAGAGTTTATTATAATTTGACCAAGATGTTTGGGGAATTAATCCACATATAGTTCCCCTAGTAGGTGTGATGTCACCTTAAGATGACCTTGACCCCAATAAAATTCCGTTGTTAAATCATCCCAAATATGGTCCCTCGTTTGTTCCAAATATTGGAACTCTAGGTTTGTGGATGAATATTCCTAATCATCACTACCCTATACATATTTAATTGTATCTTTGACTATCATGGGGGATCCTAGACCTGGATTACCCAAGAATTACATCATTTTATAGGTAGATATTCTCCATGAACGAGAAAGTATTTTTCAAAGGAAACCGTACATGTTCTTTTGTTGTGTCCATAATGAGGACCTATATTGTTGATGGTTATAATGTGGTTGAACTATTTGATATTTGTTGAATCATAAAGAAATTGGGAGATTAGATATAACATTACTAATGGAGGGTTGTGGTCTCGATCCTAGTCCGATGAGAACACATTCCCATGTAGTCATCTGGATGACATGGAGTTCGATTAGGGTTGAAGGATCCACACGATCTGTTGGAGTGAGATCTCATGGGGCATATATGATTAGAAACCAACAATACATTTCCCCTTGTGATTTTTATAATATTATACTAGAATAAGTTCCATAATCTTTTGTTGGGTGGGGTGAGAGAACCTAGGAGGAATGTATACCTATCTCTCTATATCGATGGGATAACACCTCACAGGTCATATAGAAACCTGGATAATTATTTTAGAATGGAGACATCACACAGGAGCTGTGGATGCTTCAATTATTGATTTTATGGGGAGGAGGAACCCAAGAGGTTTCCAAGGAATTATTATATGTTTGATGGGGTGATGGTGTCATGGAATCTGCAACATTGATTTATCTATTAAACCAGCTAACGACACGTAGTTTGTGGGGAATGTAAGACAATATTTTTAGTTTTATGAGGTGATGGTGCCTGATATATGGGAATCATAGATCACTGGATTGACATGTTTATGGAAAATAGGGTGTGTGAAAGCTTATACCATTGGTTGGATGTGGTGATGGATCCCATGAGGCGTCGAATACTTGGTCGTTAGTTTTACCGGTTGATGAAAAAAGATAGTGGTGGATTCTAATATCACTGGATCTATGAAGAAATCAAAACATGGAGGGATGGAATAAAAAATAAATGTTTTGACATGGTTATGGAGTCTACGTTGATTATAATCATGTATTGTCAGTTCTATGTGAAAATGGAACCTAAGAGGCATGGAATCTTAACTCTTTGAATTGTAATGTAGAGATTTCAGAGGACTTGTGGATACCTATATCACTGTCATTTCATAGAGGTTTCACCGAAGTTCTTTGTATGACTATATTTCCAACATATGGGGGATTGAGTGACCATAAGATCTATATTCTTATTAGAGTTTCATCTCATAGAGTATTAGAGAATGAAAAGAGATATGATTTATATTCCACAGGTTCTGGTGCAAAGGATCCCTCTATCCTCGAGATGATACTTCCTATCAAGGAATTTATTATTAGTGGATAGGGACTCTATGTTGGTTCATGACAATAAAAGGTGGGAGACCTTTTAATTATTATTTGGAATTGTGTGGTGTATCTTTGCATTGGTTTATTGTTGTGTGGGTACCACCACCACAATTTTTCTGGGGGTTTCATTGATGAAATTCTAACTGGATTTTGGTGAAGCAGGGAGGACCTTTGCACAACATTGGTAATAATTAGTGAAAAGAGGACCCCCCAACATATTTATGGTGTCGCGGGGAGGACCTCCACATTAGATGATGGTGGTTCATGGTGGACCTCCAAAACAATATTTCACATTATTACATGTCTAGTAATAGCTATTTACTCTTCTTGAAACTGAAAGTGTAATCCCCAAATTCCCAAGAGTAGGATTGGGTATCAATCATAAGAAGGAGAATATGAATGAATATTTATCATTTTTAGAGATATGATGGGACACACTAGTGATGGGGGTCCCATATGAGCTGTAGTATATGTATCTAATCCTAAAATATTATGGATCTACCCCAACATTTGCATTAGGTGTTATAAACTAGGGATGACAAAGTTGAGTGAGAGTCAATACACTCATCGGCCCATGGAAATGGTCCGTTATGGTTCTCGTGTGACCTAGTATGAGGACTATTTGGAAACACCATAGAATTGGTGTTTTCCCCCTTTTTATCCCTTCAGGGTAGTAGTTTCAGGGAGGTGTTATTTTCTTTGGGTCTGCACACAACCAATGTAATCCTTCATCTTACATAAGAATGAAAGGTTATTTACATGGGTTATTCATTGATTCATACATACCAAAATATTTTAATATGATATCATTTCTGGAGAAGAGATTAACTTTGGTTATTTTAAAAATTTTCCCAATTCATTCATTGATATTGTATATATCTTCATTGAAACACAAATTTTGTTCACTAAATCTCCATAATTTAGTAGAATACTGAATCCATATAATTATTTGGTGATCTCGTCTACTTAATCAAAATATGATGATGTGATGAAGGTTTATCATTCCATGGATTCCTCCATGGATATCATCACCTAGTCCAAGTCGTCTTCAAATATTTGAGTCTTACTCATGAAGCTTGTTAATGGTTCCATCTCGATGATGACACCAATTAAATTTGATGAATCTGTCTCATTGGGTAGAAATAATTTTTGGAGTAGATGTAACATTGGAAATTCATGGATATTCTGTGTATTGGGATCTTGTAATATTTTTTTCATTTCAAGGAAGTATCTTTTCTGAGTTATTAAAGGAACAAAAACAAAAGGAATCACATGTCAGTAATGTGGTAATTACTGTTAAGGGTTGTAAGTATATAATTTCATTCTAAATAATATATAACATGTTAACTATATAGGGTTGGGGTTCGTTATTAAGGAACATGTTTAAATATTTTCTAGAATGATGGGTGCACTGTTTATCATCATTTGGTGTAGGTTGGACACCCGTTTATTGTCTTGTGAGGACATAATGGGAACATGTTTATAATTATGAAGGTAAAGGATAAGAATAATTTTATCATATAAAATGTAATGGGTGGGTGAAAGATTAATACATTACATCGATAATATTGGAAAAGATTTAACATATTTTAGGGACTATATTGGGGAAGCTATAACCTCACATAGGAACCTGATGAGCACAGGATTTACAGCTTCATTGTATAGGATGACATGGAAATGTTTTTATCTTCAGGGAAAAATCACACACAAGGATGTCATTGAGATTTAACCCATGTGATGAATTCCATATACCTTGCAAAGTTTCATGGAGCAAAACACATGTAGTTTGATGATGCATCTTATGGTCATGTCATAGGACCAGTTCATATAGTAATGTTTAATGTAGAAAGGATGGTTGTGTCACATATGGAGTGTCAATGGGGGGTGTTTTGTTACATAATCATGGAATCAACAAGGGTTCTACTATGAGTAGAAATGATGTGTTTGATAGTAAAATGTCAGAGATTCCCAGGGATATGGGGTATCTTTTCACTCATATCACATAAGGAATCTCATTATTGTCACATGAGTAATCCCACACTTATCCTATATGGAATCCCATGTTCATTTTATATCATAATTATTTACATTAATGTCATGTGAAAGGAATTCATGTTCAAGGATTATATGTTTTTGTTCTTTTCTATTCTTCCTCATGTTGGGCGATGAGGGAATCTCAGTCTGATGATTGGTTGGAGATTTTTATTGGGTATTACACCATAAGAGGTTGCCCATAGTGTAAATTTTGTAATAATCATAAGATCTAATCAGGATTAATATTATGCTTAACTCAAAATATATGTCATTATTTTCAATGGAGGAATAATATTATCATAATATACGGAATGTTATAGTTTAAGATTATATAAATAGGGCTAAGGTGGTTATCTATTGATCATGGAATGAGGAATCATACATGTGATGCATAAGTATTATCTTTTATATCAATGTATCCATCCACTTCGTTTCAGATATTTTTTACTAAAATTTAACATCATGAAGTGTGTAATATTAAGAAAAAACATTCCTAGAAAAATTTGTTTTGGGATTTACACAAGTACACCATACATTTTTAAAACATGGAATATTGGATTGGTTAAAGGGTTCTATGAGTTGTTTGAGGAGTGTTTTAAATTTTGTTATTTGGGGAATACATGTGGAGAATATCACCTTATTTAATCTAAATAAGACCAAGTGGTACTTGAAAAATAATGTTCTTTTAGTTAGCTTAATGGAGTATCTCAACTTACGGTACTATGTGGGGAGGATGTTGGTTCTGTAAAGGGATCGAACAAAAATATCATAGTCCAGACATAAATTATCCATGTGTGCCACTCCAATTTACATGGGGTTCATTGTAGGTAGTGAATGGTCTAGGATAGAGGTTTGGGACTAATTCCAGTCAATGATCCCAATTGGAGGTTTTAGGATGAATCACCATTGAGAATGAATATTGGACATCTATCAAAAAACTATATGGCACAACTATTCACTTGGTTACACAGATTTTTTCTCGTTGAAAAAAAATATTTATTTACACACAAAGATACAATTTTCGTGAGGCCTTTCATTCAAGAATGATATTGGAAAACAAAATTTCATTCAAATTTATAGTTTCACACTAAATAAATTGTCTGAAATATTGAAAATTTCCTAAAATATTGATCCCAATGGATACAGTTGTAGGAAACCCACTATATAGAATTTATTTTAATAAGGAACATCACTGAGGTAATTTCACACATGTTCAAGACATGAGGGTTGCAAGAAGAACAACACCTCATGTTTAGAAAGCGAGAGACCCAAAACATGAATCCTAGATACCCTCTTATATAATAACTATTGATTCCATATTTATAGGTATTTTAAGTATGTCATGAAACGTTTGGATTTGTTTCACAACATCTTTTAGTTGTGAAAAAATTCATTTTTTTAGGTTGGATTGCATATGAAAAGAGATCTTATGATTTACACCACCATTATCATGATACATTATTGAGAAACTACAAAGTAGTGATTAAAAAATGTGGAATGTTGTGCACAATTTTGTACATCACTATAGAATCTATCCAGCTAGTTATTTTCAAAATTCAAATATCAAGCTGCCATATTTTTTATTTGTATGTCTATTTCTCCTTGATGTCCAAGAAAATAATTTTTTTAAAAAGATGTAAGCCCAAGGTTCATTTATTTAGTATTCAATATATCATTGGAAATATTATTAATTCACTAATAGTTGTTTATTCTCATTATCTTTTCACGTAATTTTTTCAGACACAACAATGTGATTACTCCTAGGATGAGATCCCAAAATCATTTAATATGTTGAAAATTATCTGATATTGGAAAATTTACATCTAATGTTCAATATATTTTATATGCGGGTGATCATTGTTCCTACTTAGTTATATTATCTAGACCATTTGACATGATGAATAACATATAATATGAAATGATGATAATGTCACCATGTTAGAGAAATAAATTATATAAACAATCCAATAAAAATTGTTTTCACACAATTAAATATAGGTAATTAATCATTGAATAATCCCAAGAAGATAATCTAGGGAAATAACTAATCAAAAATCACTCCCATCATAAGAATATTAGTAGTTATATACATATTCCACATGTTGATTTCAAACTCACCAGGCTTCAGGTATGTGGGTTTTCCATTGATACACAACTATTTGATTTGGAATGATTTAATTCTTTTGTTGAGATAAATAAATTGAAATCCATATAATATTATATATTACTAAAATTCACATATCTCCATGAAACATAGAATTTCTATAATTCACCTAGGAGGGTTACTTGTAATCCATCTATAAAGTAATTATAAATAAAATCATTTAAAATTTGTTTTTTCAACACATTTGAATTGTGGAATCTATCTATAGGATGGTTGAGTATATAAAAATCATTGTTTCTATTATGTGATACCCCTATTCCAAATATATTAAATAATATTAAATTATGTTCAATTATCTTCATTATATATCATAATAGGAAAAAAACTAACTAACATGTTATTTTATGAAATTAATTGGTGGTGGATGATCCAATGCACTAAATAGTTATCACTAAATCGATGTTATGTGATGTGTATTTCTGCTAGAAACCCTATCCCATAAAGAATAAAACTATGAAGTTATAGACATTTAATTTTAATTAACACCATAATGTTAGATTTTTTCCATTATCCTATGTGAATGAAATTTATTTTATTATTCATGATAATAATAAACATAATCATCCTTCTCAAAATATAATAATGAATAACATATTAATATGACGATTGTATAAAAGTTAAAATAAGAATATATGATATTTTTTAGTTTATAATAATGATTTTAAGAAAGGTAATGATTAAAAAAATCACAAAGGATACAATTCTACAAAAAAATGGGTGATGTACCACATATGTTCAACACAGCCCCACGTAAATTATGTCAATTTTACTTATCTACAACTAATATTTATGTATTCAACTAGAAAGTAATTAATATGTTATTCAAAATAATTTTATTAAGAAGAAATAAATGTTACTCATTTAAATAAAGATTTATATTTGAGAATAACCTATCTAATAATGTAGTCTATGATGATGGGGAATTTAACCGTGTATATTGTTTAAGGATTAATTTTTATTATCATCATTATATGAGAAACTAGAATATTATAATGAACTATTGATCATTAAACAGAATATAATCATAATAATATCAATTATATATTATTCTGATGATGAGAATTTTTTATTTCATAAGAACAATGTAGAATAACATTGGTTGTGGTGTTATAGAAGAAGAAAAAAACACATACAATTTATCATAAGTATTATATCATTTTGGGAAGAAATAAAAATTTTGATGGTGAAATATTGATGACTATGAAGAAGAAATATGGGGTAAAACATTTTATTTATGATATATTTGTTTTATTTTATAAAAATAAGTAAACTCATACATTTCCTATAATATCATATAGATTTCTAGCGACCATTTTATTGCTCCTGACATTTTCATTGTGACGGTGAAGAACCTTATAGACTATGAGAATCCAATGTGGTGGATATTAATTGGTGGTTAAAATGTTTGACCATTGTGTATTTTCATGCTAATTACATAAAATGTAGAATCATATTGTCCAGAATCTGGTTGTTACAAATTTTTCGAACAAAATACCTTGATTGTACTTTCATAGGAGGATGTAAATTCAAAAGGCATGATGTATGAGAAATAATATTTTTTTTTCTGAGAAAATAATTAAACTGATGTTCTTTAGATAATAGTTATTCTATGATATATATATATATATATATATATATTTAATAGGCTGTATTCTATTGGGTATTATTTTTGTAGCCATGATACCCTATCCTATTTTCAAATGGATAGTCTTTGTAAATCTATTGTAAGATCCTTCACCATTTCTAAGTGTGAAATATTCATTGAGGGATTCCATATTAATCCCATATAATGGGGAGAATGTATGTCCATTATCATATATTGATCCCCACCATCCACAAGAAATAATTATTTTGATTGGTCTGACACTATTCCAAGGCATATGTGAACCTATTCCCAACAGAAAACCTATGTATAACATTTGTCCTCAATTATAATATTCTATGTTAGATCCCTTATTTGAGAATATGAACCTTCCAAATGAGTTAAATACCCTTAATAATGTTCTTTTCTTTGGGTAATATTCTTATGAAACTCATTTACCTCGATCACTATCACAATCTCAGGATTTAATGACTATATTACCATGTACATTAGTATTGTCCCATCAATTTTTATTACATCATTATTTCTATTTTATCATATTTTTATAAATTTCAGTGAGATTACCTCCCTAGTTGATTGAATATATATGAAAAAATAATCATATATTCATTTATAGATTGGACCATTATCTTGAATATTTTGGTGAAATATTATTTACCTTAAAATAAGAATCCCTTCCACTCCATACCCAACCCATAACTCATGGACATCTAGACACCAACATTGTATAATCAATGTTCTTTGGAAAACCAATTTTGTTATCAACATTGGGTACACAATATCCAAGATTGACCTATAAAATATTCAATGTTATACATAATGATTTTTTCATTAATTTTTCCAATACATTAATTATTAAATCCCATATAACTAGTGATACATTCAAAATAAAGCTAACATATAATATATTGTCCTCAAAATACATATATAATGCATGAGAATGAATCTTCATAAATGTTTCACCATAAAATGAACATAATTTTTCTTAGATTCTCAAAATTATATAGTTCCATAATGAATATGAATTCATGAAATTCAATGACACTTCATTAGTAATTGTTTTTTGAAAATTATATGAATCCTTCATGTTATTTATCTAATAATCATAATATATATAATTTGTCTCGTCAATAGTAACCCAATTACATGTGTTTTTATTTATATCGATGGAATAAATTTGTATCTCTTCACAGGGGAATACCCCTACTCCATCAAAATAATAGTATACTAAATGGATATCAGTTTTAGGGTTCCCAAATGTATATCTCTTAATAATAATATAACTTACCAATGGAGGAAAATATAGAAAACCCCATATACATAAATATGTTCACATCATTTCAGGTTATTATTTAGTTATTTTTATTATAAGTAAAAAATATTTATTTCTCAGATTGATTTTATGAATAGGTAATAAATCTATAAGATTGTCCAATGTTTGAATATGAGGCGCGTTATGGAATGAGAGTACCTCTCTACCACTAGATCTGAAATCCCAATAAAAATCGCCAATATTTTATCGCAATTTCCAATAACTAGTGGAAGCAGTGCTATTCCTAATTAATTTGTGGATACTAATTTGTGGGGGAATGGAGACCGTGATTGTTATCAAAATTAAATGAAATATGTGATGTACACTTCCATACAAAAATACATAATCCTTTTAAAATGTCATATATTCAAATATTTTGAATAATTTAATGAACAAGACCAATAGAAGATAGGGATGTATTTTAGAAGTCATTATCTTAAACCAATGGAGGAAATTTGATATATAGATAATCCAAATGAATTGTGAGATACAATAAGAGGGGTAAATATGAATTGGGACTTACAGTAATAGGTTTAACTAAAAAAATACTTTTTAATGTGATTGATAATTATAAATATTATAATTACAGTTCATCGGAGGCCAATATAAAATAAGTTGTTCGTAACTTTCTAAACAAGGTATTCATAAAACATAAAGGAGGATTGAAACAAAGAATCACAAGGTTTAGATAAAAAAATTAATAAATTGGGATTAAAATTTCTAATATAAAGGACACCCATCACACAATTCAGTACATTGATTATGGATAAGGTTATATAAACCCACATTAATAGGGTAACCAACATTTTATAAAAATAACATGAATATGTGTATAATATTAATAATATTATATTTTGTTTGCAACCTACACATGAAGATCCCTTCATTAATAATATTTTCATATTTGTTCCCCATACATGAAGGAGACTTTTCATGATAATAAGAGTTTACATGAGTTATGTAATATTTTCCCATTCATAAAATAAACTCTCTAGTGTCCCCATATTAGCATAATAAGAGAATGTAGTGTACCTAATATATCATAAACCCTTGCATTTTAGTGATTCACCATGTGTATGTATGAAATATTAACTTATACATATGGTTTTTAAATCAATGTGCCTTTTTATGAACATTTGTATGAAATGTGAGTGGTATTATCCTTTGATTTTATATATTCTATTAACATATTGGATCCCGGTATAGTTTTCAGAAACTATTAATGGGGAGTACACTATAAAATTATTTAAATGTATAATCCCAAAACAAATATATTGTTCATCATTATTACCATATCATTTCTACAAAAAAATGATGTATTAGAATAAAATTTATTGTAAATATCATTTTTTTCAAATGAAATTTTGGATGTTGGAGCAGATATGATGCTCATTTGAAAATCATTGGAATATCCGTATAATTTAAGAGAAGTCTTATAATGGATGTATTTATGTATGCATGAAATAATATATATTTTCATTCAATTGATTTAATTTTTTATAAGATAAATGTGAGAAAATATTTTCTTATATAATATTTCCCACGAATACCCACATATAGGAGTTAAAATAAATTTCTATTTTATGACATTCATAGAACTATTAGATATGGGATCATGAATTTTCTACACATTTTTTCTTTTATGGATTCTCTAGGAGTGAGTGATTATATAATTTTCATGGCATAAAATCCATAAAACCTCTTGAAACCATTACAAAAATGACACATGGGTGAAGAATATTGTAGAGAATTTATATTTCAAGTATGAATATACATTATATTATGAAGTATTATCAGAAATAGGTAGTAATACTATAAGTGATTCCATAGGCTAGTTATCCCAAAATAAAATTGATAAAAATATCAAAAATATTTTATATCACATAAAATATATTATTATAAGTAAATTAATATCACCCACATAGAATATTATATTTAAAAAACTGGGAAATGGTTGAATATGTAGAATGATATTTACCCTAGTAGATACCTAATGTTGGTCAGCACCTGATTTTTAGTTGAGTAATCCATTGGTTGGTACGTTCAGTTAATTAGTTTTTCTATTAATTAGTTTTATTCTAGTAAATTGGATTTTTTCTATAAGTATTCTATTATAGAAAATCCCAAGGGTTTTAAAAATATCCCTCAGAGCATTAATTAAAATTTTCCACCTTTCTTTTATCGTTAATCAACATTGGATTATGGATGACCTCCAAATTAGGGCGAATTGAGGCATAATAAATTCTTTGTGTGATCTCTAATGTTGGAAACTACATTATTAATCGAATATCGATTTGAATCGATGAAGTTATTTTGAATTATTGTTTTCCAACACATTTGATTATATATTTTGATCATGGATTTTATCTTTTTTATATTATATATTTTCTTACTTATCACATGAAACTCTTTGTTGAATAATTTTTTATTCTATTTCAATATTTCCATGATATTATTTGACCCTAGTTGTCCATTATTATGATAATATTAGATATGGTCTCTAAGAGAGTGATTTATCTACCTTTATTCTTGTTGTTTTACAACCATGTTTCTTTGTATTATTTACCTTCAGCCAATATGGCCATGTATTGACATTTACACAATCGTTAGACCATGATCAAACCCATGGATTCCAAAAATATTCACATGTAGCAAATGAAATTATATTTTTAGTATGTATTATGATATATCACTAGATGTTGGTTATAAATCATGTTGATATGGGATCTGATACTGAGTTATAGAAATGATTGATGAATTTGGTGGTGTACAGGTTTTGTGAGGGTCAACTGACTTTGATTTATAGCCAACAATGGGAAGAAATTGATATCCAAAGGAAATTTCCACAATTTTTAGGGGTAAAAATGATGGATTTTGTGGTGGTGAGATTGATATAGATAATCATGAAAAACATAATCCATATTAGAAAAAATAATACAGGACATGTATTATAATGTACACTCTCTATGCTTCCCCACCATGATATGGCTAATATGGTTTAAGGGATAATAAGGATGAAATACTATGTGGGAACATCAGGCATTTTGACATCCTCCCCCAAAAGCTATGATAGATTCCAAGAGTACATTACTATGAACCCATGTGGGAGGAAATTCAAAGTTCATCGGTATTAGAAGACCACATACATGATGGTACTGGTAGTCCTCGAGTGTTCTATATATGCAATTTAGTCCCCATAAAATCCATGCAATAATACACATGAAGCAATTAATATGTCGGTGAGGACATGGATAGGAAACAGAGAAGATCCACATGTCGTGTAATTTTTAAAAATATTCTACCTCTTATATATATTTCATTTTTTCTCATATTTATCCATCAATTAGAATATTCTGATTCATTCATGTAGAATGTGAATGTGGGATTACTAGTTGATTATTTGATATGATTGGAGATGTTCTGAGCATGAAACTTCTTTAAGTGGTGCTCGAAGATGGTAGTGATCATGATGGATCATTTTATAGAGGATGAGTTAGTAAATACCCATATAATTTCTAGTTGAGGGACACCCAAAAAACCTCCATAATTATTCCATGTTGTACACCCCTGACCCAATAGGGTGTGGGTCCTCTTTCTACTGAGTTGTTCCCCACTAACAGACTAGAGAACATGTCATCTATCAATCAAGTTGTACCCCATAATGAACATGGTTACAGGTCATTTATCGACTGAATAGAACCCCTGAAGTAAAAATATGATGGTCCTATATATATAAAGACGTAGCCTTTAGTGAACTATGTTTTGGATCCTCAGTCTACTAGGTGGTTATATGTGATAGAATGTGGTCTAGGTTACCTATCTACTGAGTGGTACCCCCTGATGGTCTAGGGTGGGGATACGCTATCTACTATGTATTAACCCCAAGGATAGACCAATAATTTGTTCCTCCATCTACTAAGTGGTACCCTCTTGATGTTCTAGGACATATGACCTATACATGGTGATTTTCCCCTTGAAAATGAAAAACATCGTTGAGGTGGGGCTTCTCCAAATGATTACATCCTCGAATAAACATACATGATATTTTGAATCATAAATAGACCATTTGGAATAGATGGAAAACTATTTCATAAGATGTGGTGTGAGATGGATATTCCCTTCATCTACCGTAATGGATTCATATATGGGAATATATTTCATTATTATTGAGTTCTATTTCCCAATTTCTCTAGGTTGATATAAAATCTTTGGTCGTGTCTTGTATTTATCCCACTCTAGATTTTAAGGAGTCATAATATATGTATATATACTGACCCCTTCATGGTCTTTTTAAAAAAGTTTCTTTTTTATGATGATGACAATCATGTCACCGATGACATCAATGGATTATAAGGATTCATAGGAGCATTTTACAAAAACAATGGAGGTGATATGGAGATCTGGAACCATGCTCTATAAGTAGTAATATTTTATATCATTCCATGTTATGGAATTTGATTACTAGGAATGTATTTTTTAATTCAAATTAGGTATTTTTATATCATATACATGATTAATACATATACATTATTACATGAATTGTTTATATTCAAAATGATACATTATTATATAGTTATTCATCTAGACTTCTTTAGGGAGATGTTTTATTTTTGTGTTCATACATGTACATTGGCCAATGTCCACTCATATTATTTATTAATTTTCAGTGAATATACATATCCATTGTACTATGGAGGCTGTCATGGGGAAATTTTGGCATGACTTTCATTCAAATAGGTAGGCCCATGTGGGTCGGGTCATGAAAATTCATTATTAGAGGTGGTTCAACCTAAGACGGGGATTAGAGTTTTGTAACATTATGAGGATTGGATAGAAACTTAGGTAAATGTTGTAAAATTGTATTGAATATGGATTTGTAGTTATGGAAACTAGAGTATTTATGGTGACCAAAGTATCCATTCACCCAGACTCTTACTACTTGTGTGTATACCCAACATACTAAGACATCAGTTTTAAGGATATTTGTTACATGCAACATATATTATTGATTCATTTTAATTGCCTTTTTAAGTAATCTCATATATATATATATATTTGGACATGGTACATCATCATTATTTTTTAATATTCCCTACTGAGACAATGAGAAGTGTTACAGATTCTGGATCATAATGATGATCTTCTGAGTGATGAGGCCTTAATTAAGGGTATATCACCAGATATGTTTCCTCTAACAGGGTAAGAGGCAACGCCCCCATCTATATAGTATAATATTATTCCATAAGATAATATTGGAAAAGATAGAAGGAATAGTTCACTCCTAGAGTTCCAGCATCAGAGGCCATTGGGGTTCCATAATGATCCCAATATGGAGGCAATGGAGTATTAGATTAAATTTGTTGGGACCATGTTGAATGAAGATGAAAGTTTTAAGAGTTAGCTTTTGCAGAGTGTTGTATTTTGTTGTCAAAGGCGATAAATCAATTCACTGTGTGGAAGGATCATAAATCAGACGATGCTTTGCTGGTATGTATTTCACACAAATCATGAGTTAGGAGAACTTTTGATGCAAGCCTTATGAAGGAAAGGGGGAGAAACGATGATTCCAGTCATATAATGTTATGATTGGAAGGAATGATGCTGCTGGAAGATAGGAAAGATTCAGTTCCCATTGCAACTCTGACGATGCTTAAGCTGATCTATCAAAGGATAAATATCACGATAGTGGGATTTGTGATAAGAGAAGAAGAATTGTTATGGGAAGCAGTAAAGAGATAAAATGGCAAAGCAATAGACAATCTGGGGATGGCAGAAAAGCACAGTTTAAGGTGGCGCCGTTTTCCAGTGTTTGCCAAATTATAGGGCCTGAAAATCGGAAGATGAAGAAATGTGCTTGGCAATGGATGTTGCGCATAAAATTGAAGATGGCTTATACGTGCAAAAGAGTTATTCAAGGTCAGAACTATGAAAAATGACAAAGGCATGGAGTGCGTGGAAATTTAGGCACGTTTCGCGCAAAAATAAAGTTGTGCGCGCAATATCTGCGGGATGCGCGAAATAGTAGCGGGTTGCGCGAAAAATCTGCGGGATGCGCGAAATATTGGCATGGTGCGCGAAATTGAGGAATGAAGTTTTCGCGCAAATGATGGTTCAAGATCAGAAGATCGAAAATTGGCAAAGGCATAAAATGCGCGAAATATTGGAGCAGTGCGCGAAATCTGATGTTGCAGGAAAGATTGGGACTGCGCGCAATATGGAACGCGGTGCGGAATTTTGCGCGCAATTGGTGCTTCATGCTTAGAACGATGAAAGATGTCAAAGGCATGAGGTGCGCGGAATATTGAAGCATGGCGCGAAATATGAAGTTGCATAAAAGAGTTTTTACGCGCATGGAGGAGGTTTTACGCGCGGATTAGTGTTTTTCGCGCGGGTTCAAAAATGCCTATAAATATGAGGCTAACCCTTGTTAGTTGTTAATGCTCGACACTTAGAATAAATCCTGAGCTCTGGTGCGCGTAAATTATACGCTAAGTGAGTTGCGCGAAAAGAGGAAAAATTGCGCGTAAAAGGAAAGTTGCGCGAAAACGTTTTTCGTGCCAAAATGGAATTTTACGCGCAGGCCATTTGAATTGAGCGCAAGGCACCCTAAAGGCTGCGCAAAATATTTGGGGTCTTCGCACGTATTCAGTTGTGCACGAGAGAGTTCTTACCGGCTTCTGGGTAAGAAAGTGAAGATTTGTACTTCGGAGAATACATCTGTTTAATTGTAAAGAAGCACTGAAACATTGTGTTATCCTATTTGTGCTAAGAGGGAGCACACGCACTATTGGATTGTTTTCAGAGTGCTGCACGAGTGTAAGGGTATATCCTACTCGTTGTATTCCACATCAAAGGATTGTTTTCTAGTGGATTGTGTGGTACTGGATTATTTCCGTACCATACCAAGGACGTAGCTACTCTTGTTGAGTAGTGAACCTTGTAAATCTTGTGTTCCTGTGGATGTGTGTGTTCAGCAGGGAAGAAACTCTTTAACAGGAGGCGAAGGTTGTTTCAAAAAGGGGAAACTTAAAAAGAAAAAGATATCACTGATTCACCCCCTCCCCCTCTCAGTGATACTTGGATCCTGATTGGGAACTTCAAAATTGATGTTATGAGTTTTCACAATTTTATGTTCCATATAGGATCCAATGGATGAAATATCTATCATTATTCCCCATAGAGTTTTAGGGATATTGTTGAGCATAATCAAATAGATGTATAATGAGTCTACTAATACGTGATCCATCTTCTAGAAACTATTTAATGAGTATTTATACCCCTCATTCTTACTCTCTGTTCTAATTCATGATATTTTGAATATGTAGTATAGTATTATGATATTTTATGAGGGTTCTATGTGTATTAAAAGAATTACATGGTATTTGGATGACTAGATTTAAGGTGATTAATTTTCGATGTAGAAGATTGAGTAGGGTTCCACCAACATATATGTGCCATTGTGGTACCCTAGTGCATTCCCATATATGATATAGAGGTGGATTAGAAACCAGTGATATTGAGAATCACATATGAGAGATTCCATCTAGCAAGCATTGGATGTGGGTGTCATGTGGTTGAGCCATTTGATGTTGCTAGCATGAGCCAATATATGGGGTATCAGTCTAGTGAAACTCAATAAGGACAGACATGGGAATGTGATCATGTGTAATTTGGAACACATAGAAGAATATAGCTTCTCGTTTTGGGGGAAATTATATGAATGTGATGGGAGATGTCACATTTCACATTATTTTTAGGCCAAATTTTTTATGGAGGATTAGAAGATAGTGAATTCACATCCATGTTAGAGATATTTTTTGGATCATGGTTCTCCTTGTTATGGTCAAGGAAGCCCTCAAAGAGGAGGATAGTGATGAGGATGTTAAGGTAATAATAGAGGTGAGACTATTAATGGAAGTTGGTGTTATCATATACATTACCCACTTGCACTAGGTGGCACATTCCAGTCTCAATGAACTGGTAGTCCAGGATATGGGTAGTTGTAGGCTATGTTGCCTTAGGACCCAGAAGATCACGCGATTATTTGAAGTAAATTATATTCTTTTTAAAAACATTATTATAAGCTAATAGACACCAGTTATTCTAATTACATCATCTCATTTCTCATTTTTATAGACTTGGAGGTCCCATAATAGACATTATCTTAGTTTTTTCCCTTGATGATTATACAATGAACACTTCTTCAATATTTCATATCCTCTAGTAGTGTGGGATTTAACTTTTAAGAGTGTGTTTCTCATTAGACCTCTTAGTTATCATGATGAGACCTTTTGAAATTGTATTTGGTATGGACTGGTTTTACAATGTACAAGACCATGTTGGGTGTCAACACTAATAAATTAGATTTCTTCGTATAGATGGGATGATATTATCTTTTTTGGGTAAGATTGATCTCTTATTTGAGAAAGTGGTTCTTGTGATTAGGATTAAAGAACATATCCCCCATCATTTTTTTTATTTTAGACCATAACAGATTTTTATCATTCTGAATCTAGATTTCCTCAATCATGGAGTATTATAGGGGCGTCCTCCATGTGGATGTTCTAGGACAACCTCTAAAGTGGGAAATAGAGTTTTCTATTGAATTTTTAAATTAGTATCACTCTAATATATTCTTTTGTAAATTTCAAGATCTAAACCAATCTCTAGTATATGAGTCTATAGTTGGAGGATCGTCTATATAAGGGTTTTATCATAGACATCATGTACCCCTATGAATATTAAGTTTTTTTATGAAAAGGTTTGATGAGAGACTTCATAATTTGTTGATTATCAATTACTGATATAGGAAATGATAACGATAATGTTACACATACTCTTTTTTGATGGCCTATTTAACCAGTATCAAGGATTTATATAGTTCTCAAATATTTATCTGATGTTTGATTACCAAAAGTTGATGGTTCCAAGGGTGATATTGTGAGGGTGGAATTTTTATGTTTTTATGGAAGTGATGAGATCAAAGTTATGTTATTTGGTGTGAGAAAATCTCAAACTATGATTATGGATCTGATGAAACAGATATTCTTACCATAGATGGATTGTAGTGTTTTTTTCTTTATTATAGAAAAACTAATCTACTCTATGTAATTAGAGATTATGTAGTGTACTTGAGGATGGGCATTGAGATGATTTAGGAGAACATTATTTATGTTGGGCTCTCTATTTTCTACTTCTAGATCTATGAGTTTCAATTTCTCTGGAATTTTATTTATGAGAATGGATTATATTTGTACCTAGTGGTCACTAAATATGTTGAATCATTGTATTCAATCAATAGTATTTTAGTGGTGTAGAGACTTTATTTTGTTGTATGGATAATATAAGAGGTACACAGTATAATTCTATGAGATTTCAACCCATTTGAAAACCTTCATATGTAATGGGAGTCCAATTTCCTAGATTGAGTAGTTCCAAATATCATTTCAGTAGATACGGCATGGAAGAAAAAAGACTCACATAATGATACTACCAAAGGGGTAATATAGTAGGTAGTGGATTGAGAGACTCTAGAGATGTGTTGTACTGTGTGTTGATCAAAATGATGGAAATGATCACATATCAGTCAAGTAATTTGAGACTCCATAAAGATAACTACAAGATTCATGAAATGGAGTTGGTAGTTGTGGTCTTCAATCTAATTATTTAATAGAACTGTCTTTTGGGGGAGTTCATTTTGTTTTAATATACCTTCATAGACACTGGTAGGTCTTCACAAATAGATATACCCACCTGAAATAGAGGAAATTTTTATTTTTCATATGAGCATGTGACTTAGAGAATGTATATGCTACTAGTAAGGGAAATTTTTGGAATATTCACTTAGGAAGAATCCCCATTGTCATTTTGTGTGGGAGCATTAGTCCAGTTGGATTCTTTATAGCTGACCTAAGAAGAGGAATGTGGTGGATTTTATATTCAATCGGGGGTGTTAAACTATCCACTTCTTTATTTTATGAGATAGGACCAGTTGGGATGCATCAAATATGAGGCTGTATCACCACTATTTTGAGGTATGTAGCCTTTTTTTAATTTATATGTTTTTAATTTTCCAGATAAGAGTTTGGGAGTGTCTAAAATGGTTTTGAATAAGTTTATAGGTTTTTCAATGGGTGTACAGTTTGAGCACGATTAGGGGAAACCGTGTGGGATCTCTAGAAAATCATGTAGGGGGAGAAAATGGGCTTCACATAGCCTATTTATGGTTTTCCAGAACATTGTACAAAGCTGTGTGGACCCCATTTCTCGAGGCAGTGTCACGCGCATAGTTAGCACACAATTTTCCAAACCGTTTGTACTAACAGTGCGACCACTTAAAGATGTAGTTTTTAAATCTAGGATCCATCGGGCTTAACCTATTTCATTCGAAATCTTCTCCCACTTGAACCTCAATCAGGTTTTTTTGATCTCAATGGTTATAGGTTCTCTCCCATAGGTTTCGGAAACAAATTTAAGGGATTTCATGGTGGCCTAAAGGTGGTTTTCTCTATTTAAGTGTCTCCTCTTGGATTGTTTTTGGTTTCCTCAATGTCTTTTCTCCCCTCTCTCTATCATTTATAGATATACATTCATATCATTTAGATATAGGGTTGTGTATTCAATGGGTTTTGATTTTAACGCTTCTTGATGATAGGGAAGAGGATCTTGAGCTATTTTGATGGTGCGATCACTATATTTGTGGTGCTGTTTCATGTGGGTCGATTTCCCCGGAACCCAAAAGTTAGGTGGCTTATCTCCCAACTCTAACTTTTTAGAACATGACTCTTGGTTAAAATTAATTTTAGTCGGTTACAATTAAATATGTTTTTTATGTTCGAAATGGGTTGGATGTCCCATTGGTGATGTTTTGGGGATTTTTGGGAAAATGGGGCTTCATAGTGAAATGACATTTTTATGGATTATAAAATTGTTTTCATGGATTTATTTGAAAAAATTGTTGATGAAAATGGATTTAAATAAAGAATTATTTTTATTGAATTTTTTTTGGCATGGAAAATGATTTAAGAGTGGTTTCAATTAATGGTTGATTTATTAAAGTGGTTAGTAATCTTATGAAAATGGTTATTTTCATGTTGTTGTGCTCATGTTGGGTTATATGTTTGGTTGTGGATTGTTTAATGGTGATGTGAATGTGGGCATGAAGTCTCACTATAAAAGGTGAAGGATAGTGTCTGGAAGAACCACCATTAAGGGTAGTGGTCATAATGCACTACTAGTTGTGAATGAGATGAACGAGATTCATGGAATTCCCACTGTAATAGTTGTTTTGTTGTGTGTTGTTTTTAAATGATGTAATTTTTATTGTTAACGCAGAATGGATAATTGTCTTGTGGCATGGTTGTTTGGCTATCATTTGTGTTTTGAAAATTTGAGTGGAAATGGCTTGAACATAAGTGTTTGTCTTGTTTTATGTTGTTTCACTATTGAATGTTTTATATAAATTGTTTATATAAATTTGAAAATGGTTTTATCATGGGGCATGGGAAGGGAAGTCATTTGGGGAAATCCTACTATGTATTAGTACTCAACCCTTGATTTTTCAATTTGGTTCAGTTCAGATGTTACAGGTGAAGGTAAATCATATCATTACTAGTGGCTCCTAGTGATGCTTGGAATATGTGTTGGTGATAGGAGCATGGATATTGTTGTGGAAGTATGTAATGTGTCTTTGTTTACATTGGTATCTTGGTTAGTCTTCTACATAGTAATATGATATGGTGATTGGTTGTATTGGTTTTTGTATTGTATTGTAGAACAACATGGTTTAATTTTGGTAATACATGATTGAATGTTTTATCGACATGAATCATATTGTTTTTTTGTTAGTGGATGATTTGGTTTGTATCATATTAAGGGAATATTGTTCTGCGATTTATTCTCGATGCCCTTGACATTAATTTACATACTTTGACACCTTGAGATCATCTCATAAGGACCATTTCCATTCATACGCCCTCTCAAGACAATGAGATGGGTTAGGATGTTACAAGTGGTATCAGTTTATTTGGTCATTGGATTTCAATTGAGAACATATATTCTATGTTTTGGCGTTCATTATGGTTCTTGGTGTTGAAATTCATTCTGAGTCTATTCCTTGAGTCGGGATGGTAACAAGGGATAGGATTGTTGGAACTTCGAATTTATAGCATAAAAGGGCATAGATAACCATTATATGTTGAACATCATGTTACAAGGGAGTTGTGTACAAATGTTTTTGGAGACCGTTATTAGCATTGGATATCTCATTGTCGTGGGTGTATCCAATGAGATAAGTATGAAATGCATCATAGAAATGGATTACCATTAGGACTAATATTTCATTATGGTATAATGAATTATGGAGTGATATGATTTTGTGGAGATTGAAAATTTTTTACAGGGTTTCAATAGAGAGTGATTTGAAACCTGGAAAACTCATAGTATTTTGAATATTAGTTGATTTTCATAACCTCTGCATTTTTTCAAAATAGAGCAATATGGGAAATGCGAATTTTGGAAATACTAGTAGTGATTTTTGTTATGTAATTTAGTTTGAAATTTTTATTCTCATTCTTGTTAAGGCAGTGAAAATTATGGTAATTTTTTTATTTATATAAATAGAACTAGGTAGGCATCGTAGGTACAAATCGGAGGAGGTTTCTAAATATGTGGTTTCACCTGAGCCATAGGTGGACCAAAATCTATTGAATAGTATAGTGAAATCATTCCCAAAATTAGAAATTCCGAATATAGTGGATGAATAAAGGCTTATAGATTATACAGTTCAGTTTTAAAGGAAAAATCAACCCATCATTAGGGGTAATTCAGAGAAATAGAGGGCTGAAGCATGGTTGAACAAAATGAGTCACATATTTGACTCCTTGGGAACACCGGTAGAGGTGATAGTGAATCTAGAAACGTATATGTTGGATGATCTTACCCATCAATGGTGGGATTTGGTGGTCCAAGTTGGGACAGAACAATGTGTGAACTGTGAGGGGATTGATGAATTGTTTAATAAACAATTCCAACCATATACATTCAGAATTCAGCGTACAATGGATTTCTTCAGCTTGAATAAGGTGAACATGATGGTGACCAAATATCTGGCTATGTTTCTGAATATAGTTTTGTTTCAACCAGAGGACGTACATAGTACATCATTGAAGGCATAAATTTTTTAAGATGGTTTGAACTAGGAAATTTGTTCCCAGATATCATTGATGTGTATAAATGATTACAATGAAATGGTAAATAGAACTATGGTGGAAGAACAAGATATTGATTCAGTTACAAGAGTTGGAAGTATGTTGGTACCCATGGAAAATAGTGGTAACTTGAACACGGTGTTCAAGAGGAATTGGGACACTTATTTCTAGGGATGGATCAAGGATTAGAATCTGACAGTAGTATTAGTGAATATTACTATGATTCCTCAGAGCAAGCAAGAATGTTTTCAGGGTGCTTCAACAAGACACATCAAGTGGAATTGTATGAAACAACCTCTAGCATGTCATCATTAAAATAATATGGGGAATCATTAGTATTATTTTCTGAATGTTTTGAGGTTAGGTGTATGGTACACTCATCAGGGGTCGCAAGGGGTCGTTTTACTCAATAAGATGGGGGATGTAGAGTTCCCCTCAACAGTAGAGTAATGTGGCTCATGATGATTCTTGGAATACCATGACACCTCATCATGGTAATAAAGAGAAGAGTGTGCCATTTAAGCAATTTTCGGAAGCTAAGCAGTTGGTGAGGGATGATCAGTCAGGACAATCCATGGTGCGAGGTAACGTTATTTTAAATTCATCTTTTATGCAAGACTTGTTTTATATGAGTTATTCTTTTTTCCTTTCTCGCTTAAAGAACCATATATTTGATGGGTTTACATGTGGAAATGATGGATCTATTTTGAATATAAAAACTCATCTAGGTCAAAGATTGTGTCGATCCTACTTATATCGAGGATTTTGATTAGTTATGGATGTCATTGAATTGATGTGTGATATATCAATTCTTTGGATGGATTCTTATGATATAATCCTTGGAATTAATAGGTTTAAAATTATTATATCCCACATCAATTTCTATAAGTTAATTGTTTACTTTTTGATAGATAATGGTGTAAGACATCTTTATAGAGGTGAGAAGAGTGAAAAATAGGGTGCAAGATATTTGTTGTCACAAAAAGATGGCATGATCTTGTGTTTGTTGGTGGATTTTTCATTTTTATTTATGGAATGTTTTAATAAGAGAATCCATCTGATAGTAGTGGATTTGATTATGAATGTATTTTTGAATGAATTCGTAGGGTTTCCCCCCATGACAAAAGTGAAATATATGATTCATCTCCTTACATGGTCCAATCTTATATCACGTCCATCTTACTAAATGGAACCAGCAGAATTGCGAAAATAAAATGTGACGTTGGAAGAGTTAGAAAACAAAGGTTCATCTGGCCTCGCACATCTCTATGTGCCCTACCAATTTTGTTTGTTAAAATGGTGGATGTAACCTGGATGCTCTGTATTGATTATATTATACTTAATCATGTTACAATACAGAACTGATATCCACCACCATGCATTATGGATTTTTTTTGACAAGTTGAGTGGATTTATGTGGTTTTCAAATATTTACATGAGGTTAGGATGTCTCTGATTGTAGGTGAGGAAGGAGGATATCCCAAAAACAGATTTTAGAATTAGATATGGCCATACTAATATGTGGATATTAGCTTTGGTCTAACTATTTCACAACATATCTTCCGGGAGTTAATGAATCATATATTTTAGAGATATTTGGATTCTTTTGTGGTGGTTTTTGTTAATTATATACTTGTGTATTCAATTACAATTGTGGAGCATGAGCATTACTTGGTGATAATGTTAGGGATCTTGAGGGATCATTGGTTTTAGGTCAAATTTTCAATGCCTGATTTTTGGATACCTAAGGTTTGGTTCCATATCCATGTTATTTTTTAGAATGATTATTTAGTTAATCCATAAAATATAGAGAAAATTATCATTTGTTAAACACCAAATATTGTTTTCGTGATCCAGAGAATCCTTGGACTATCATGGTAATATCGACATTTTTTTCATGATTTCTCATGATTGGATTTGCTGATGACTTCTTTTGAATGGACAAATACCCCAATTAAATGTGGTGTGCTGTGTCATAAATTACGTGAAGAATTAAAGGGTCGCCTTAAAACAACACCAATCATGGTTTTACCAAAACAATTGAAGGGGTAAATGGTGTTTTTTGACACATCATGATTCTGGTTGGGGTGTGTTCTCATGCAGGGGGTCATTGTGGTAACATATGGCTCATGACAGTTGAGGTTTCATGAGATAAATTACCCAAACAATGATTAGGATTTGGAGGTAGTGGTTCACGCTTTAAAAATGTGGTCTCATTATCTCATCCATTAGAAATTTTCAATTTCTACTGACCACAAGAGCATAAAAATATACTCTCACAAAGATATTTGTTCTTGAGGCAGTAAAGATTGATGGAATATCCCTAGATGTTAGATTTTGACTTAATGATCACACATGGTATTGGAAATTTGATAGACGATGCATTATGTAGGAAATCATATGATCAAGTGGTGATGTAGGTATCAGTTCAATGGAAGTTGATGTCGGTCATAGCCGATATGCTGTCGGAATGTGAGGACTGGGGTGACAAATTGATCTTATCTCCAATTTCATTGGTTTATGAAATGACTAGTTTGGTTAAATATTCACATGCATAAGATTTTGAGTGTATGGTGATGAGGTCCAAACTCAATGGTGGGGAGAGCATTGAGAACTATGATCTAAATGGTAATTCAGTCTTGTTTATATTGAATCGAATGGTGGTACCGGTGGTTTTTGGTGATGAACTTCTCAGGTCTTATCATTATTCCTGGTGGGATTTCCATCCTTGAGTACATAAAATGTATATGTAAATAATAGTTCATATTTGGTGGGATTGTATGAAAAGGGATGTAGTCTGGTTTTTCTCGAGATGCATAATGTACCAGCACGTCCAGGAAGTGTATCAGTGGCCAGTAGGCAGGTTGGAGTCATTACCTTTACTAGTGTTGAAAACGGAGCATATAGCAATGGATATTATGCCATATCTCCCATGAATTATTTTGAATCATGATGCCAGATAGGTGATTGTGGATAGGCTCACAATTTCATCCCATTTATTACCAATTCATTAATCTCATATGATGGAGGATCTATCCAAAATCTACACACGGGAGGTGGTAAAGAGGCATGTTGTTCTAATTTCTATTTTATCAGATAGTGTTCTGACATTCACATCTCATTTTTGTAAATCCAAGTAACAAACGCTTGGGACAAAGTTGACTTTGATCATGGTGTATCATCCACAAACACATGGCCAATTCGAGAGGATTATAATAACCATGTAGGACATGTTAAGAGATTGTGCGATAGATTTTTGTGGTTCATGGGGGGGGGGTCACTTTCTATTAGGGGAGTTCCCTTATAATAACAGTTATCAGACTACTATACATATGGATCCATTCAAGGCATTGTATGGGCGTCTGTTTCGTTCTCCACAATGTTGGGTGGAAACATGTGAGAAATCGATGGTCGGACTGAGTGTTTTCCAAGATACTACAAATATTATCATGTTGATTAGGAAGAGTATCGATATGGCTTGATTTCATTATAAATCATTTGAGGACCATCGTCGGTGACCATTGTTGTTTGAGGTGGGTGATCATGTGTTTTTTTTAATCTCTCATAGGATTGGAATTCATCGACATGGGTTGTAGGGTAAGTTATCTCCAATGAATATTGGGCCTTTTTAGATACTCGAATGGACTAGAGATGTGGATTCTAGTTTGGATTTTCATCCATGGTTTAGTGAGGTGCACAATGTGTTCCACGTGTCATAGTTGATGAAGTATCAGTCAAATCATGACCTTGTGATTCATTGGGACAATGTTGTGCTAAAACCGGATGCTTCCATGGTGCATGTACTAGTGTGGATTGTGGATAGGAAATATAATGTATTGTGTAGTAAAATATTATATTTACTTCATGTTTTTTGGCATCAAGGTCAGATTAAAGAGGATACATGGGAGTAGGGGTTAAAGATGACCGAGCAATGGTCCGTGCTCTTTCGGAAAAGCGATGGTTCTCTAAATTTCAATGACATAAATTCAAATGTTGGAGAGAATATAGAACCCCTAGTCTAAGGTATTTAGCCTTTGTTTATATCTTTTTATTTGTTTAATGTTATTAAAAAGAGGTTGGGATATTTTTAAATGGGTTCAAATATGTTTGGAGGCTTTTCTTAGGGTGCCCGATTTGAACATGGTTAGGGTAAACCATGTGGGTTTTATGGGAAACAATGTAGGGAGATATAGTGGGCTTTTCACAGACTGCATGTGGTTTTCTATACCTTGCAAGGAAACTATGTGTACCCCTTCTTCTGAGGTAGCTGTGTGAGCATAATTAGTGCATGTTTTTCCAAACCATGCGTACAAACCATGCAGCCACATAAAGATAGTATTTTTAAATCTGGGCTCCTTGGGGACTATACTATTTCACTCAAAATCATCATACAGTTGATTCACATTATGTATTTTTTGTTCTCAAGGGTTTTAGGGGATCTACCACATGTGTTGGATGTATATTGAAGGGTTTTCAAGGTGGTTTCTCCTAGGTAAGTCTCATCACACTGTTTCTCTGTGGTTTCCTCTAGCCCTTCTCTTCCCTCACTCTCAGTTTTCTATATCCACATCCATTGAATATAGATATAGGGTTGTGTTTTCCTTGGGTGTTGATTTTAAGGATTTTTTTATTAGGTAAGAGGATATAGAGTGGGTTTGGTGGTGCGTTCATCAGATTTGGGGTGTTGTAGCAAGTGGGTCAATTACGCCAAAACCATAATTGTAGGTGGATTCTATCTTGACTCCACTTTTTTAGAAATTGATTCTTCGATACAATTTTTTTTTCTTATAATTAATTGTGTTTTTCATGCGTGAAATGGGATGTAAATCCCATTTATGTTGTTATGGAGATTTTAGGGAAAATGGGGATTTGTGTTGAAATTCCCTTGTTGTGTATTTTAAAATTGAGATTTTAAAATGGGTCATTGGGATTGATTTGGGAAAATAGATGATGAAAATTGTTTTCATTAATGATATTGTTTTATTTAAATGTGGTTAGCATGAAAAATTATTTATGGGTGGTTTCAATAAATGGTTGATTTATTGAAGTGGTTATACATATAAATGAAATGGTTATTTTCTTGTTATTGTCGCCTTGGTGGGTTATATTTTTGGTTGTAGCTTGTTGAAAGGTGATGTAAAATTGGGTGGGATGTCTCACTATAAATGGTTATGTATAGTGTTCATATGAACCCCCATTAAGGATAGTGGTTGGAAAGCACCACTGGTAGTGATTTGGGTAAACAAGATGAGTGAAAGTCCCATCGTAATGGTTGTTTTGTTCTGTGTTGTTTTGCTAAGATGGAATATTTGGGGCTAACATGGAATGGTGAATTGGATTTTGGTATGGTTGTTTTCCTTTCCAATGTGTTGTGTGAATTTTGGTGTGAATGGCATGAACAGAAGGGATTGTCCTATTGTAATTTTTTCTAATAACAAATGATTTGTATAAATTGTGTATATAAATGTGCTAATAGTTTTATCCTATTGGTGTGTATAGGGAAGTCAATTGGGGAAAACCTACTGAGTATTAGTACGCACCACCTGATTTGGATCTTTTCGTATTTGCATATATCTTATTTTAGGAAACATGTAAAGGTAACGAATCTCATTTCTAGTGTCTCAATGTGATGCTCGGGAGATTTGTTAGTTTTGGGAGCATGCAGCTTATTGTTTAGATGTGGAGTGTATATTTAATTAATTTGGGTCCATTTTTTGGTCTTTCGCATGGTTCTATGATATTCTGTTTGGATTTATTTGTTTTTGTGTGATATTGTTGAACAACATGGTTTTCAATTTGGTAATACATGATTGAATGCTTTATCTACATGCACCTTATAGTTATGTTGTTATAGGATGGTTTTTTTTGGTTTGGGATTAATGTATAATTGTTAGAAAATTTATTCTCAAATCCCTCAACATTTATTTCCAACCTTTGGCTCAGTTGGAATGTCTCTTAAGGCCCAATAGCACTGATCCTACCTCTCAAGACAATAATATGGGGTGGGATGTTACTAAGGCCCTTTGTGAGTAGATGTCATAAAATTTTTCACTATATCAATTCAATGACTGATAGAACCATGTTAACCTTTAATAGGCATTGTCAGTGGTTCTAGTCATGATTCAAGTGGATGTGATGTGGATGTTTTACAATTCTTTATTTTCTATAGATCCTTATTTATTGAATATGTACAGAAAACATTAGAAGATGTTATGGTGGGATAACATTAAGACTGCTGTCGTAGAGTTCATATATTAGTGTCTTGTATGTTAGCAGGTGAATTATTGGCAAAAAATTTATAGATTTTTTATAGGCACATTATATAATAGAAATGAACTAGGATGGAATTTCCATGAAATTTTTTACTAGGATTACATGATCGGTTAGAGGATATGATTACACCTGGTTGATTGTTGAAAGACCTAACAAATTATCAAACTTTATAACTATCAGATAGAATATTTAAGTGGAGTTTTTTTAAAAGTGTAAATTAATGATATCTAATTCTTTCATGGGATCGATTGTATATTTTTTATTTCAATTATTAATTATTCACACTATGATTTTATAGAGGACTGCAACATCCATTATAGACCTAGTTTAGGATGAGGACATCTATTTACTCCCATATAGATGGTCAAACTAGCAGCACTATCTAGCTGGAATAGGATAAGATGATGGATTATGTATTATACTACAACCTAATTTGGGTGAATAAATTTCCTTTCCTTAGTATCCTTTTAAGTATAGATATACTTACATTACTTATATGACAACAATCAAGGACCTGTATGGGAGACCCTACAGGGCACCCTTATGTTGGACATACATCGGTGAGGCATCTCTTGTTTGGAACAATATTTTGTATTTGATAATGAAGCAGGTCTATTTGATCTATGAGTGGAAAAGGACATCAATTGGAAGGGATTAGTATTTTTCTAATCAACATTGTAGGCCATTGGAGTTGATTCCAAGACACAACATTTCCAGAGACTCTACCCATCACGTGGATTTTTTGACATTCTATAAGGGAGGAACACAATTACAATGTTTTAATCTCCTAATAGAGATATCGTAGTGGATTAATGAGTTTGCATAGGACCCCGACATAACCCCACAATAGGAGAGGGTGTGTGACAACTTCCATGGGTCACAACATAGGACACAAATGAATATTCCTACAACCATTATTGAATAATGTGAGATCAACATAAATTATAGTTCAAAAATAACAAAGTATGTTGTGGAGATCGATTCTAGGTTGGAGTGGATCCTAAATAGATGAATTATTCAATTGGTTTGTGTTCTATGGGATAATGGGTGCATTCAACAGAGAACCTCAGATTGAGATAGGTAAATGCATGATCAATATCCCCAAATGATTAATATATTTTTTTGGGGAAAAAAACATTGATTGTGGTATTAATATTATGATTTTATTCGCTGTAAGACATTAGAATATATACAAAGTGACTTTTTTTTATTTTGAGATGACTTGTGATCAAATGGATCAGTGTTCCTGAGAATAATATTATAAAAATATTAAATATTTGTTATTTCACACAAATACAGATTTTTTAAAAAAATCAAATACATCCTTAAGGGTGTCCTAGATAAAAAAAGAAGACCACATATGAATTTTGAGTGTGGGTTTTTCCCTATGCGCAACCTAATATTGGTCGGAAATGGACATTTGGAAGAGGTATCGATTTTCCAATAAGTTATGTGTAATAATTAATTAGTTTTTTTAATTCATTAATTCGAAAGAATGTATTTCCCCTAGAAAAATTCATTTATGGAATCTTTTCAGGGACATCCACATAATCCTGGGAAACTTAAAGGAGGATTCCGCAATCCATTTTTGGAGAATCAAGTCAGGATGATGAGCATCATGTAGATCATGGTAAATAGAGGTGTAACAAATTGAATGAGTCATATCCATTTTTAAAAATGGTGCTCCACACCAAAGAAGGATCCAAATGTAGTTTGGACTTTTCAATTGCGATTTTCCTCCACATTTTATTAAATATATTATGCATGGATTCTATTTAATATTTATCAATAATTTTTTCACATAAACCATGACCAACACATATTAATAACTTTTTTATCCAAATATTTTGTTCTTTTGGAAAGGTATCTCACCTATTATCGATGATTTTGAATTTATTTTTCAAATATTATTGGATTAATATTGATACACATTTTTCTTGTTCTTTTTCACCAATTGATCTTCACATTATTCTTCACTGTCCTATTGGGTCGTGGTTCTAATATTTTACGTGGGATATAAATTAAATCAAAATGACAGATTCATGTTAGATTAATGTTTGATAAATGGATTGGTGATTTTAGGATGGATTTTGATAGATTGTGGTATATGGGTGATGCGTCATTTGGATATAGGATTGGATAATGAGAATCCATATTGAAAAGTAATTAGGTTTGTGTGCTGGAAACATGTAGATCAATGAATTTTGATTTTAAATGATTGTTTGGAAAACAGATATGTAAGAGTTGGTTATTCCATTTCTAGGTGGTAAAAATATGGATGTGGCAGTATGAGATATATATCAAGATACATAAGATTAAATAGTAATTTTAGTGAAAAACGATATTACACATCATATATTATAATGGAAATATATCGTTAATCATAATAGAACTATGGTGGATATGTGTTGGGAATGATAAGGATCACATTCCTTTTTTTTGAACCACAAACTATGTCATCGTTTATTGGGATCTGTGTTGTGTTCTGGTAGAACATGTCTTGGACCCAAAGAGTGAGGACACACCATGTCCTCTAGGAGTAAACAGACACGGCTAGGATAGAATAGGCATTCCTTAGGTGGTCGAGGAATTTCATGTTTTAAACTTACAAACCAATAAATACTACATTGACAACATGACATTATCTAAAAAGGATATGTCTAGGTAGGGGATAAGGTCATCATGCTGTGTGGACATGTACATTTTGTATACATCATGAAAATATTGTACATATCCAATATTTTTTGTTTTTTCTCATATTTGGGATCACGAGTTGCCAAACCAGAGATTGTTTTTCAATGTAGAATTAAATACTATCATTTTTAGCATCTTTTGAGACAAAATGGGAGATTCTATGAGCATGGTTATTCTAATGTTGTTATCGATGATGGTAGAGATCAGGATAGATTATTAGGAACTATTTTAAGATTTAAATAATAATATCATACTATGGTAAGGATTCACATACACCACTATCTATATACCATGTTATATCCCAGATGGAAAAGGTTTAATGTATTTTATCTATCTCATGGTACCCTTAGATGATCTATTTCATGGTTCATATATCAATTGTGTGGTACCAATTATAGACAATAGTTCATATATTCTATATATAGAGTGGTAGACCCATTATATAATAGGTAATGGGACATCTATCTACGTAGTGGTACACTCATAATGGACTAGGGTGTGGGTATTTAATCTTCAGATTGGTACCCTTGACAGACAAGGTCCTAAATCTATTATCTATTAAGTGGAAACCCTATGATAGGCTATTAAATGAGACTTATATCAACTAATTGGTATGCCATGACATGATATGGCATGTGTTCTCTAAATGGATATTTTTTCCCACAATAATGTGGCACAATGGTGAGGTTTTGGTCCCAAACACGATTAATTATTTTGAGAAAAATACTATATGTTGGGAATCATTAATGGAAATTATATAACTATTGGAAAAATATTTACAACAATAGAATTTGGGACTGATAGACCATTTTACTATCATTTCATATTCATATATGATTGTATATATCTTTGTTTTTTCATTATTTTCCCACTTTATTTAGGTATAGATGACTACATCTACCACATATCTTATTTCTACCCCTCCGGTTATTTGGACATCTTACTCGGTGTTTCTATAGAAACACATGAATGAGATTTTTAAAAATTTTTCCTTAATAATTTAGATTATAGATAGGAAAAATGTGATTTCATTAGAGCAAAGGGATACACATGTGAATTTGATCATGTACTGTGGTTGGGGGTTAGATATCTAGAGATTAAGTCTCTCAACGTTTAATTTTCTTTTGTTTTCATGTTCGTAGATATGTTCTTATGGGGAAATTATTTTTCACTTTACCTTAAGATTGATCTTTCCTACACTTTTGTAACCGATATACTTTATTTCATTCATTTTTTTTACAATGGATGTTATGGGCCTTTATTGTTATTTCTATTCAGTTATTCATTAATATGGCTGGGTGGGTGCATACATGTACATCAAGAAAATTCCCCCCATATTATTTATTCCTTCTCAGTAATTGTTTCTACCACCAGGCCTATGGATGTGTGCATTGGAAGGTTATAACTCATTGTTATTCCATCCAGGTGGTCCCTAGTGGTTTAGGTCATGGTATTATTAATACAATAAATATGGCACTAAAATTTAATCAAATTTCTATTCAAAAACTACATTTGACCAGAAAGAATTTTTTGTGTAAAAAATCCATCCTCCGTAAAAATAAGTTTTCTTCAATATTAATAGTGTACTATTCTATAGTGCAATAAATATTTTAAATTATTGATATCACACTCACAATTTCATTGTAGTTGAAATATATTTTATAAAAAATTATTGTAGATAATTCACACTATTAAATATACCCACATTATCCCTTTAATACTAGAGATAATAAATTCTCATTTCATATAATTATACTTATATTTGAATTTATTCAGGAATATAACACTCATTTACTGCTACATTGAAATCTAGTGAATGAAAACACTTATGTATTTCCACTTTCTCACATATATTTAATGAATTCATAGAAAATTGTCAATGTAATTGTCTTTAGTTATTAAACATTTATGGGTGTTTGATAACTATCATGAAAATTCATCATATTCAAGAATATTTATTAACATGGACATATTACTCGTATTTGAAAAAAATAAATATTTTATAGATTATTAGAATTTTACTTCACGTTCTAATGATTTATTTATTTTTCTTCTCATAGATTAGGAAATCAAAACATGTTCATATATTCCTAAGGTTTATATTATTTATAAAAGGTATAAATAAATAAAAAATAATTTCTAAACTTAATTATGACGCTATCATCTATCAGAAATATTTAAATGTTATTAGAAACCATACTGATGGTATAAAATTAATAAACATCAATATATAGGTTACAATTTATGGAATTATCACAATTAATGATTCCCAAATATTTTTTACATAGAAAAATTAATAAACCATGTTGTTTTTGTCCTCTACATCCCTCATAAAAGAAAACATTTTATATAATGGATATTTTACTTATTATGAAAATAAATTGATACATAGAGTATTTGGTATAATCCCATAATTATTTCTTATGGAGATATAATAAGAGAAGGTTTAATAACTAATTACTAAACTATCATATTCTATTTGATCAATTTCCTGGGGGAAGGGTTAATTATAATATAATTACCCTCAAACCATATTTATTTTCCCAATATTTCGGTGTTTTGTACCTATATTAATACATTAGTCAAGGCAATTTGCGGCATGGATCAAGCATAAGGGATTGGATTGTTTTGATATAGTTCAAATTCATTATTCATGGTCTATTGGTGTTTATTTGAAGTGAATTTGAATAAATATATAGATTGAAAAATTGATAGGATTGGATGTAATAAAGGCCCAAAAACCACCAGAATATAGTGAAACAAATGATCCTAGTTTAATGACGTATTTATTGTACTATATGTGAGGTCAAAGTGAAAAATACTAGGGAGTTTTCATGTATCCACAATGACAACATGAATTCTTATAACTATGTATCGTATGGGAATGTGAATCAATCCATATATATATAATTAGAAAGTGGTGTGATTGGGGACAAATGTCTGGGTCTTCTTTATTGAGAATGGATGTAAGGAATCCAATCATTGTAATAGGGAATTCCAAGCTTATGATACAATGTAAGGTTATATTTTAAAATCACGTGATTAAGAAATTTATCATTCTTATCATCTCACACATATCAATTGAGGCATCCCACATTCATTGCACATGGTAAGGATGTATTTTAACTTCAATCATATTGTATGTTAGGATTTTTAGTTTGACGTCACATAAATCATATTATATTTTCAAATGGTTTAATGATATAGGGCTCATACTATAGTGGTTGAAAATAGTATAAGTTCATAACACAAAGACCATGACTCCAGTTTTTTTATTTTTGAGTTTGGAACATGTTTTTTAGAGTTTAATATCATTTATATATGAATAATTTCTAATATATTATGGTCATAATACATGGAAATTATGGTTGCTAATATTTTTAGGTCATATCGAGTAGAACAATTTGAAATAGTTTAAGGTAATTCTATGTGGACCATGGATTTTTTAGGTTATGGTCATATAGCATTGATCATGGAACCTAGTTTATTATATTAGAATTCAGACCATGAATAATTATACATTCTCTTAATGTTCCAATCACGACTCATAGTTTATGGTCACAAATCATAGAACATGTTTCCAGTAACATTGTTTAGTGTATCTTTGACCCAGGGTGTGTTTTAGATAAGTTCTTATGGCGCATTTGGATGATTTAACATGATGTTGATAGAGATCCAAGGGTACTCACATAATTAAAAACATCCATACAGTTATGTTTACATAGTTTATATTCATGATCATTGGAATGAAATTTTTTACAACTTGACCACATGGGCACACACCCCACCACAAATCCTAAGTTCACCAGAGTCCTTCATCGAGTTGGAAACCATGATTAGTTAGGATATTTATCCGACACATGGAAATTCACATCAATGGGAATGAAATGTTAGGTTGACAATATCTCAATAATATATAACATCTTACATAGAATTAACTGATACAAAGTGGGGTAACAAAAATGGTGTTGAAACACCCCAAAAACATGGAGGTGGAAATGAGGTAATTTATAACATTACTGATATAGACCATAAATGGAGAAACCAAAGGTTAGGGATCACTGTTAAGCACAATTAAAACATATGATCCATATATTCACATATAGAGGATTGTAGGAAAAAATGTGGGGCCAACCATTGACCATGATTTAAATACATAAAACATCATTCGTCACCACAGATCCTTTAATGCATGTTCCCATGATGTGAGGTGATCCATTTTATCCAGGCACCATCCTAGATATATAGACCATTACAATTGAACATATGATGAGGATCAGAAATTAGGAATACAAATATTATATAGATAAATTAGGGAAATTTTCTTAAGGAACTCAACACTCTTTGACCTATGACACAACACATTTGATACTATCAATGTCGAATATTATAAAGTCAGAGTTGAACATGTCATCAAGGATAAGGGTCATAAGGTAGGCCAAGGATTTGGATGGAACATAGTTATTGGAATCATGTGTCTCTACATATACCATGACAATTTGAATCATGTCATAAGTAGTTCTTTAATTTAGAAAGGTAGTATGACATCATCAAATGTAGAGATATATCACATGTGGGGGTCTTGTAATCACATAAGTTTATATCAGATGATGAGGATGTGGAATAATCACATGTATATCGCATGAGGTATCATGTGTTATCCATTCAGGGTAGGGGTATTGTTTAACATAATTTGGTGAGGACATTAGGATTTGTTGTGTAAATTCATATTACTCGAATTATGGAGATGCTTCTAGTTTAATGTAAAAATCCTCAAATGCATTGATTAACTATTAATTTCATGATACATGGACCAGTTATATTCTATTTCTGTTAGGTTATATAGCATCTACCCATGATGTTATATAGTTTTACATCACATTTAAAGGATGGAGTAATTTACTATTAAGGCCATTCATCATGACCAATGATGTCTGGATGTTTAACATCTTATATTAATGATAAATTATGTTCCTTTTATGGTCTTCAATTATGCCAAACGATGCTTTATAGTTTACCATTTTTCTAACAACCTATGTTTCCTCAATGGTGTGAAACACTAATTTGGTTAAAATACATATTTATAATGTTGAACATTCCATTTTTGATATAGGATACCGCAAAATATTAATGGTCATTTTCTGATCATGAGGTTTAGTAATATGGAAAAATATATTTTCCACACTATGAGGGCACATTTATGGATAACCATGTGACTCTATCATGCATGGTAGGCAGTGCACATTAGAGGCCTCTTATTTTTTAAACTGTGCAAGCTGAGATTAATGATCGTGTGGATTTTTAGACATTTAAAATATTTGGTTTTCTTAGAGCATGGTAATGGTTTGTGAAACCATGCACCTAGCCTATGAAAGCAATGTTCAATCAGTTTTAGAAAAAATATGATCTAACTAGGAAATAAACAAAAAAATTAGTGAAAACCAATTAACATGTTCTATTAGGAATAATGTGTTCCATTCCACATATCCAATCAACCAACCTTACTTACAAGCAAGACCTCTATTTACTCTCACATAGTGTGTTATCCTTTCACTAAGAAATCACATAATAAACCATTTTATAAAGGAGATATTGGACTCTTAACCACCCCTCTTATTACGGGGGAGACTCCTTACTCATATCCTTCTAGAATTCATATGAACACGAAAAACCATTATGCCAAAACCCAATGCAACACAACCATTTGAATAAAATGACTTTTTTATTGAAACATGTTTTCAATCAAATCAATTCAAATAATTTCAATAAAACCGCATCTTTATTGAAAAAAAAATCAGTAATACAATTTTACCAAAATATATAAAGTCTACATTTTGAAATCCATAATTAAAAATCATGAAATCAAGGAACATTTAACAGTCTGTTTTACATAATTCCACAATTCCAGTAAAAACTGACAAACCAACACAAAAGGATGTTCAACCCTGATTTAAAAAACAATTAAATTCCAAATGTAATGAAAATAAAAAATAATTGAACATAATCCTTTATTATATACGTACATGAGTTAATTTTGAATCCACCTACCTTAAAAATATTGAAAAATTGATAAATAAAACAAAAAACACCAATGAAACCAAGTTGGATCTCCAAAAATCCATTTTGGATCTCTTTTACTATCAATTTTTTTATTCTAATAAGATTTCGAATCCATGTTCTTTGAACTATACAACTCCTATATAGATCAATGAATAGATAGGGATAGGGAAATGATATATGACCAATCAATAGAGTTAACCAAGAATGAAAACATACCATAAGAAAATAGCATCAAATCACACACAAAGCCTCCATATATCCTCTAAATAGATTGGAGAAACATTGATATCTAATTTGGAATATTGTATCATGAGTTATAGATACCATCGATAAACAATATCATCCCTATATTTGAAAATATGTCATCTCTATAATTTTTGGTTCTCAATTTTTACTAGTGCATGGATATTCAGAAGACTAGGAAACCCATGCAGTAATTGTTCACCGTCCACCACCTCAAAGAAGAAACATGAATAATTGGAATGAACCGTTTTAAAACTATACACCAATCCCTTAAAATCACACTATCCAACATAACATGGTTTATCCTTGGCATCTATAGGGTTCGGAAAAACCATGTTCCACCAATGGGCCTTCCCATTATCCCATGTATCATTATTCACAGATTCATTTAGGTGTTGCACATTTTCCAAAAAGCATTCATCAACCGCGTACCCTTATCAAACCCCATATACATATAATAATTTATCAAAACTCTCCTAAAAATAAACCATAATGATTTTATACATTAAAATCATAATTAAATGGTTACTTGAAACCATGGGATCGAAATTCTCCCCACTACCAGTTATTCATTCCACTAAAAGTAGGCAACCAATGTTTCCCTAATTGAGTTTTTACCAATTCGATTTCATTTATTACTCCCATTATCATGACTTTTCTTCAATATGACCATGTTTCTAGAAAATTGACACAAGACTGATGATTTTTTCCGTTCATGCCTTTCTCTTTCCATTCAACAATTTGCACCGGGATATAAACTAATGATGCATTCATCACTATTTCAGCATGATTCCATCAATGTCATAGTAAAAATTAGGTTGATACATTTTTTACTAGGATAAATGAATCAAATTATGAACCTTACTACACTATGTTAGAAATTCCCACTGATATGCCAACACACCAATTCGTTCCAATATCACAAAATGGCTTATTAATCAAGGATATAACATCCAAGTTTTCTGAAAAAAGTTAATGACCAAGCCTTGGTGAGATACTTAAAAACAAATTATCATTAATCTTGAAAAAATATTATTATCAGTTATGATCCTCATAATAATTCTAACATCTATGAGTCATCTCCATTTTTCCCTAATCAACTGAATCTTCTCTATTGTTTCATGGTTACGGCTTGGTCTAACTACTAGAATATCATCTATTTAGACCAAAACCAATTGTAGAACAATAAGGGCGTGCGTAAAATGATTCAAAAATAACCATATGTATCTAGGCTTGATAACTATTATTTTATTAAAACAGCAGTAACTAATGCTTCTCTTCCAATGAGCCACCAAAATCAATTAATAATGACCAAAAACATTCATCAAATGTTTGTATCATCTTTTGGGATTTCCCATGCATCAGAGGGTGGTATTACATACTCATGGTAAATTGAGTCCCACTAGATTTCTATATGGATTTATATAAATGAGACATATACCTCAGTTCACTGTCTGATAATATTAAAACTAGTTTGCCAATCCACTTTAACACCTCATTGATAAATATTTTTCATAAGTCCACCGCCATATGAGATTCAAGAGTTGGAATGAAATGCGCCGTCTTGGTGAGCCGATTACCTATAACCCATATAGAGTTATATTTTCAAATATAAATAGTATAAATAGTGGAAATAACAATGAAGATATGAAGTAGGTGTTTTATATACCGATGAATATTTTATCTATACAAGAATGTTGGCATCGATATTATCATAAAATGAGGGAATTTGTTTTGGCATCCATCTCTTAAAAACCAATTCCAATAACCTAAATGAAGATGATATAAAACATTAGTTTTTACAATAACTAACACCATAAAAAAATTCATCATTGGTTATACAAAAAACAAATTCCATAAAAAACATAAAACTTTTTTCTTAATAACCATGGAAAACTATATTTTTTTTAAATAAAATATGGGATGGAAAACCCTAATTTATTAGAGCATTGAAACCTCTCTATACTCATGATGAGCTCGAAAATGGTGAATCCTTGTTCCCAATGATGATTGTTGATTAGTATCATAGATATTTATCATCATTTTACAATATGTGGTCTTGATTCATCCTCATATATCAATATTTCATCTTATATAAATGTAGTTCTCTTCAAAAACCATTTTCTATCCATCCATCATCTATAGTTTTATTTTCATTTTCTTAATCATTATTGTTCATTCCAAAAATCATTTTTCTTAAATCTTGAACTGTTTGGTCTGCCAATGAATTTGAGGGAGTATGTTCAAATTAAGGATCCACTTTCCTTTTTTAAATATTAATTTTATATGATTTTGTAATTTTGATGAATTTTTTTATCATTTAGATATATTGGTGAGTTATTATCTCATTTAGGTGTATATAGTAGATTATTTTTTATAAATGTTCTTGAATATTCATTAATTTTATAATTTTTTTAAATTATCAAATGGCCATGATGATATGTAGTGATTACTGTTGTTGTGAATAAATTATACGTAAAATATTTTTCTTTTATATTTTTTTCATTGGTATGTTTGTAAAATATTGGTTACTGTTTTTTTATGAAAAATATACGATAATGTGGCCTAATGTGATAAAATACAAAGGGGTGATAGGGGTGGTTAGGTAAAATATACTATTTAATTATATTAGATAACTTAGACTATGTTGATGATATTTATCCAATTATGATGAATGTAGATGAATTTAAATATATAAAAGAGAAAAATTGTGGCATTTGAATAAATTCACCTAAATCATGTGGTTTGATGTATAATTTATGTTTTTTGAAATTTTCATAATAATTATGATATGAATAGTTTTATTTAAATAATGAAACGATTTTCTTGATTTTGTAAATAATATTATGATAATTTTTTATGGGTAGTTTATGTGATTTTATATATTTATTTTGTAATTTTTTTCAAAATATTTTTAGATAATTAATATGATATTTTCATTTGGATATAATTTTCTAATGTGATCTGAAAAATAACCTTACATTATATATTATTGATATAATTGTTGTGATCTATCAAATTGATGTTATATTCCGCCATTTATGCTGTACGAAGGCTTGTCGTATTCCTTGAGGGTTGTTGAATTCCCTTTTAATGATGTTTGAGAACTAATACATTATATTTTGATTATCAATTATTTTTATTGAACGTTTTTTTTAATTTAAATATATATATATATATAATTTAATATATTTTTTCATATATTCACCAATAATATTATAATTTCATACATTGAATTGATCAGTATTCAGTAAATTTAAAAAGAACAACTGCTGAATATGATAAATGAGTTGATGAATTATTCGAATTTTCTAAATGAAATATTTAAAACATAGATTTGATTTTCTTATCTATGTGTCATGTGTTTGAATATGATAATGTTAAAATCTAGATAACTCATGGATCATCTCAATTGATATAGTTTTACCATTAATTATACATGTATGATTTTTTGCATGGTGATAGAACTGAATACTCAATATCTAATATTGATGAAAATATTCATAATGAGGTAGAGGATATTATTGAAGAATTAATTCATGATTTTGGTATAGAAAACATAAGGAAAAAATTGAACAATTTTATAGATTTATTGATAATCCATTATTCCCATGATGTAGTAAATATATCGTGTTTTCAGCATTTTGGAGATTAGTTAACATCAAATAATGAAATGGGTGGACATATAATTTTTTATCCAATATAATTGATCTTTTAAAATAGAAAATTAGAGAATTCAATAGGCTTCTAGATTATAATTAAAATAAGAATAAAATATTTTGCACAATGGGATTCGGCTATACAAAGATACATTATCTCCATAATTATTTTCTTTTTTATAGGAATGAATTTTAAATTTTACCATGCTGTCTTGAATGTGGGATATCACACTATAAAATGGATGGAAAAGTAATCATTGATTCATTATTTTGAAATAATATATAACTTCAATAAAACTCATTTTTTACATTCTAATGATATAATACAATAATTATTTCATACAATTCTAATAATTTTAACGTCATTCATTCGTAGGTACTAGAATAAAAGCGCATCCTAATGTAATTAGGTACTTTCAAATAAGTCCCTATTTAATAATCAATTTTAAAAATCAATTGACCGAAAAATGTTACGATTTAATTAATATGATCACATCTCTTATATTAACTTATGTTACTAGGATGATTCACCATAGTAGAGGAGATTTGATAAAAAATACCTTTATTTTGGAAGTGAAGTAATAAATCTCATATTAGTGTTGGGTACTGATGGAATGAATCCATATTAGAGCCTAAGTAGCTAACCTTGTTCATGGACTATTTTTTTAGTTTACCACTTGTTCCCACAATCACAGAAACACATCTTTATATGAAAAAATATATATTTATTTTGAGATTGATGATTTTTCAGAAAATAAATTTGGGAAATGATATTGATGATTATCTTTCCCCACCGATTGATTATTTTAAACAACTATGTGAGAAAATTGTAAAAGTTTTTTATATAAAAAATAAATATTATTTTCATTTTAATTTTATGACATGGTTAACTATAAATGACTTTATGATTTAGGGAAACTTATCGAGTTAGAATGTTATTTGACATTAAGCACCTATGATATGTAAAGAAGGGGTTTTATATTATCAATCATAGAATGGATGAAATAAGGTGTACCTAGATAATAATTTTTTCTGTCAATTTATCGTCCACATCCTAGATTGAAAAATGAATTTAATATATTATATGAATACTATCATCCCCAACATCCATTGTCAGTTGAAAAAAATTATGTCATGGTGACAAATATTGATTTGGTATCTGGAAAGAAAAGTATATTTTGACATCAAAAATATATATTTAAGGAACACTCTATCACTTTAAAAGTACCATGTAGTGGATTTATTGGGATAAAACATAACATTGACGTTATGAATGTTGAGAAAACAATTTGTGATAGTTTTATAGGATCATCGGTACACATAAATGAAACAAAAATATGAATTTCATGATAGAATGGACATCATATAAATGAGAAAAAATTAGAGTTATCTCCCAATATAAAATCATTTAGAACATATTTAACTCCCACTTGTTACACATTACGCAGGATTGAGAAGTTGAATTTTTTGCAGTTTCGTCATGTTATTAAATTACCTATTTTTTATTCATCAAATATGATGAATTCAGTGTCCTTAAAGGATTTTAAATTAATATATATGAAATCTCATGATTGTCATGTATTGAGGATAAATCATCTACCAGTTGAACTACATAGAATATTACAGATAGGTATTAAAATGACAATCACCAGGTTATGTAATTTTTTCAAATGCATTTGTATAAAAATCATTGATCCAAAGTTTTTATATGTGTTGGAGAATTAATCTAATCTTATTCATTGTTAAAAAAGTAATTTTTTCCCACCAATGTTTTTTGATATAATGGTTCATATGGTGATTCATTTGGTGGGTCTGTTAAGAATATGTGGGCTGATACATTTATGATGGATGTAAATTTTTGAATGACATATGATAATGTTGATGCAATATTTTAAGAATACTTATCTACTAGAGGACTCTATTGTTTATTAATATGTATCAAAAGAGGTGATTGAGTTGTGTACAGATTTTTTGTATGATGTGTAGCATTTTTTCCCCAAAGATGATGACTAATGGAAGTCGATTTTGCAGGTAGAGGTTTTTGAGGTTAAAAAGTAATGTTTATTCCTCGTGATGAAGATCTGTAGGGACTTATATTAATTCATAAAAAAATAATTACATTCAATCATACAAATAATCACTTATTAACGAATAAATATTATGATATCCAAAAAAATGATATGTGGGTTATGATTTATCATAAATATAGAGTTGTTTCATGTATTATATAAAACATCAACACATATATATCTATATCTCAAAACATTTAAATTGTTGGAAGGGGGACTATCTCTCATTTTGATCACATAGGATAGTTTTGATATTAATGGTTACACATTTTACATAAATAATTTGTATGAAAAGTGTATCGTACAAATTAGTGGTGTAATTTTCATTGCTACCACACATATATTTTCATGTGCAAAAGATAAAAACCCAATTTTTGAATCAATAGAATATTTTGGAGTTCATGAAGACATATAGGAAATTGATTATGTTAAATATTGTGCCACAACGTTTAAGTGTAATTATATTTCATGTAATAGTGGTGTGAATCATGATAAATTTGGGATTAAATTTGTTGATTTTAAAATATTTAGTTGCAATGATGAACAATTAATCATTGCGACACATGAAACAAAAATATTTTATGTCGTTCATCCATCAAATGACTAGTATACCATAATTTTGAAAGGAAAAATAATCCAAATTTCTAAAGGGGATGTTTCTAAATTATGGGATGGAAACTTTATTCTATTACATGATTTATTGACAACAATGACTATAACGTAGATATAGTTAATGAAATATAAAATGACAATGTTAAACGGATATGGGTAAACACTAAATTACACTCCAAATTAATTTGGTAATTATTTAAAATATATATATATATATATATATAATTTAAATTTTCAAACACAAAAACTATATTATTTAATAATTATTAGATATTAAATTATTTATATTAAATTATTTATTTGAAATTTTGTGTTAAATATTGATATTCCGTAGATATCATTTGATTTCTTTTCATTGAAATACCTCACATAAATTATTATATTTTGGTTTAATTTAAGGAACTGAAAACACCTTTTCAAAAAATGATATTTAAATTTTTAAATGTTTATATATTTAATGAATTAATGTTTATATTTATAGTTCACATTTCCTATAGTTTTTGGTTATGTATCATAACATATTTGTTATTATTTAAACATACACATGCCTACCACTTTTTGTACTTACATATTAATTTTTTCTAGTTTTCTAATTTATGAATTGTATAATTATATTTATATACAAAAAAATTTCATAACATTTCCCTGTTCTAATGATAGATATCGATAGAGAGATAGAAGAACATATACTAAGGTGTTTTTATTTTTTCATATCATTAAATATCCAGTAATATAATTATTTAATGAAAGAAAAATTTTAATTTCAAAAAATTAATAGTAGGAATACTGATGACACTTTAACAGGGTATCCCTATACATTTAGAATTAGGAAATCCAATTATCAAGTTTCTAATCATGGAATTTTACATTTACCCAAATGGTCACTTTATGGTGGAGATGAGCAATTGAATATTAGTTTTGATGATGATAATAATGCAACCGGCCCAAATGTAGTGCATTTTATTAGCTATATCGGCAAGCCGAGCAATTGTTGGATAATTATTTTATATATTGATTATATTTTTACCTACATGGTTGTGATAGCTCAAAATTGGGAGTGCATTAAGTAAAAATATCTCAACTGATTTATTTTATCTCATTTTATGAAAATTATATATTTTAAATGGCATATATTTAAACAATGAATTTATAGATGACATTATTTTTTGAAAAAACAAAATTAGGTAAGAAAATTTGACCCACATTAATGTTAGTCCTATGGAGTTATTTCAATAAAATTTAAAAAATATGTATTTTGAAGGAGATAAAATGAAATCTCATGCTTTAACTATCCCTTTTTTGATGATTATACATGGAATAATTTTTTTCCACCATACATGATGAAACATTTCAGGCATGGTAGTTAAATTATATTATATTTCAATATTTCCATTGTATATAACTTATCAATTTTTATTTTACATATTATATAATAGTCCTCAAGGAAAACCCATAATACATCCAATTGGAGAATGCATACCCTCATGCTTTACCATGTGAAGGGTATCAATTATTTGAGTAAAATTTTGAGGTAATGATTGAAGAAAAAATAGATCAATCCAATAGTGGTTCTTATAATGTTTCAATCAGTCCTCTATATCCACCCACCTATCATGTTAAATATAATAGATAAATAATAATACAAATGTGATGGTTAGGGTAGATCACTCAAGAGTGGGGTGAATTGAGTATCTATAAAAAATTATGTTAAAATAGGTTATTTAAAATAATATCACTCAATTAAAATATAATCATATTTAGTTTGTAGTGAATTTATTAAAGAAATTAATGTTTAACTAATTTCTCAAAAGATTGAGTAGTTCTTAGATTTTACATTTTAAAGTCTAGTAAAACATTTTAAACTAATAAGATAATTCCAAATTGATATAAACACTTGTTAAACTAATTATAAAAGATCAGTTTAACATAATATGAAATTAATTAATCACATATTAGATTGAAGAAATAAAAACTACACAATGGATAATCATAAGAGGTTTAGTTTCAATCTGAGACATAGTCCTCTACAAATTGTGATCACCATCCACCAAGTAGTTTATATTAATATACTATTCATCAACACCCAGGATCGAGGTTCAAAATAACATTGAAGGATTTATAGGTAACACTTGGCATGTACAACATTTATTCATGGGAAAACTAAGAAACATATCACATATGATATCTTCCACTATTCTACGTGGGGTATAGGATTAAAAAAATATTGACTGTGAGGATATTTTAGTATCCTCTAGTTATTCTTAAGAGACTGTGTGTGTGAAACAAACGGATGCACACACTACTCAATAAGTAAACACAAGATCACAATAGAGTTATTAATGAAAAATAGTGTTCATAAATCTATGTGTGTAGTGAAGTAATGCTTTGGACTCAATTGATGTAGAGAAAAAAGAAATTACAGTCCTCTTCTTGATGTTGGCCTCATAACAAATAATCATAGTCTCAGTAATCTAGCTTCAAGGTGTGAAAATGTTTAGTTATTTGATCTTATGATGTTAAGAGAGCATTATCAGAATGTTGTGGGTAATATTAAACATAATATGTAATCATGTTTTGAGTTATTACATTTTCAATATATTTCTAATTCGCACAGTCTGCCTATCTTTCTCTCTCAAGTTCAGAGCATATAAGTTTTGTCGAGATGGTAATATTTTTATACATCAAGGTACATTAGACATAATGATCTCTATATGGTCATGTACCTTATACTATCAATGGATAGTCCTACAAATACCATTAAATAATGTCATAAATATTAATTTGTCTAAATATGACCATTACAAAAAGAAATTAATTATTAAATTTGAAAAAATTATTTATGACCATCAGTTAGTCATATGTATCAGGGAGCCATTTTCATGAGTCTGCCATCATCTCTCTCTCAGCATCGGTCTGTCATTATCGGTATCTCAGAATCAGTATGTCATCATCTGTCATTTATACAATGGTTTTTCGAACATTGGTGTGTCATACATCGGCATGTCAAACATTGCTGTGTCCAAAATCAGTGTGTCGAACCTCGGGATGTTGAACGTCGGTTTATCAAACATAAGTGTTTCAAGCATCGATGTGTCGAACTACGGTGTGTCGAACATCGGTGTCAAAATCTCAGGAAAACTTATGTTGTTTCTATTTTACAAAGAAAGGTACTAAATTAAGAGAGATCCAAAAATATATGTAAATATACACATGTAAACATATAGATGCATAAATATAGTTTATTGACTTATGTGAAATATATTGATTTTTATGCCAGAATTGATTTACATAGAGATATCAAAAGGCATGAAATAGTTTAACTTGTATATTTACATTACACTTTATTATGAAAACTAATATTGCAAAGACGGTCCAACAATCTCGCCCATTTTATTATCACAAATTATGGCATACAAGTAATGTTATAGAAAAAGAATAACTTGACTTTGCATTCATCACTGAATGTGATTATCCAATATAACTTAAGCTTTCCATTTTTTGAGTTTTTTATAAGGATACTCCCCCTCAAGTACTGGATTATAGAAAATATATGTATATAGATTATGTTGAGTACATGCCATGTGTCTAATTCCATAATTTCTCCCCCTTAAATTAATAATACATTCCATTTCAACAACTTTTGGGAATAGAAAAAAAAGAAAAGGATAAAGAGGAAAGAGAAATATCATAATGAAAATGAGAGACATAGGGAATACAATAAGGATTTCAATTAAGAAGTAAAAGAGTATCGTCATAAATAAAAAAAATAAAATCCAAATCAAATAGACAATACAACACTAAGAGTTTTGAATGAGAGGGGTATTTCCTTTATTTGAAGGATCACTAGTAAGTTGAGAAGGTTTGGGAGTGGAAGAGGGAAGAGGTGGTATGATGACAACACCAGGGATGGAAGTACCTATATGAACATTTTATGCAACAGTAGGCCTTCTTTATGACAACACACGACAGGGAGATTGCTCTGTAATGATTAGTTGAATCTGGGAGAGAGCCTGAGAAATATTCATTATTACAGGAGGCTGAGAGGTGGTACCAAAAGAATCATTATGAGGAACCACAATTTATTTAGCATGAATTCTTTATTATGAAATAATTTATCCAGTAGAGGGGTATATTCCTTAAATTGAGTAACATGATTCTATATGTATTTTCTTACTAGAGGAATTCTGAGATTTTCTACTAAAACATGAAGCTATTGATGAGATCATGCATGGTATAGATATTAGTAAAGTACTTATCCACATTCTCATTAATCTATTTTTGAGTAGAAGTGGTTTAATTTATGGAATGCATTACCATATTATACACATGATCGATGTTTCATTGTACCATTTCAAGAGATTATTTGTCTGAAATAATCTGATGATTTTTGAGTTCCTCTATTATCAATATCTTGAGCGATTCCAAATCAGCCCCAACACCTTTCCCACTCCATTAAATAGATGGTCCAATAATCATTTTTTCAAGCTCCTCTTTCAGCTTCTTCAGATCTACATGTAGTAGATGTTTCACTAGGTTTCTAAGAACATCAAGTACACCAATAAATTGAATCATGAAATCAAAGGATAATGAATTTAATTCAAGTATCATCATTCATACTTCTTCTCTCATCTTGGTATTATGTCTAATGATGGCTTCAACTATGGTAATGAGATTTAGTTAAATCTATTGGGTCACTGTCCTTGAAATCCAGGATGCATCTATATTCAAAATACCTATTGATGTGGAGGATTCACTTTTGGATCCAACTTAGTCTCTAAATGACTCATAGATATAACTTTTTAAACACTCTAAATCATACTTAGTGACATAGTCACTCGGAACATTCTGTGCTACTGACTCTACTATCAGCGCTGCAACAGGTGAAACGGGTTCTACTTCAGATCAGGCATATTGAGTAGAAGGAGGAGGCACCCACTCCACATGAGAGTCATATTCCAACCCAAATTGATTGTATCCTATATTATTATTCCACTCTCGAGTACATGTCCAATATCATGGATCAATAGTGTCAATTCTGACCATTCTACCAGAAGGGTATGTAAAAAATTCATATAAATATACTTCATCATCCGGTCATCTATCCATAATAACATTTCTGGGCATAGGTACGAACTATGTTTGAGGTAATTCATGTTCTCTAGTCACATATACTTATCCCGGAACATCCTCAATTTGAGGCACCTGATCCTCATCTTCTTCTTTATGTCCACCAGCCACTACTTTATTTAACTCGAGAATGATTTCCTAATTTTTAGCATTAGTATGGGGTGATCTGGCCTCATTACCATCATCTCCAGGATCAACATCTCATTGTTCAACATGATCACCACTATCACCAGTTCCACGGACAGATTCCTCACTGGGTATGTCAAAATATTGTTGTCCCACATTTAACAAATCACTTACATGATCATTATTTCACTATTCATCATCATCATCATCATCATCATCATCATCATCATCATCATCATCATCATCATCTTCTTCTTCATCATCATCATCATCATCATCATCATCAGACACCCCATCTGATTTTCTTAAATATCCATCAAATTCAGTAACCTCAGTCTCTTCTTTATCCTCATCATCTAAAAATGTTCTATTGAGGGTATATCAGATGGTAGACTAGGAGTTCATTAAGACATATATATGGGACATTCATAAATATATGTATCACTCTTATCATCAAAAGTATATCCTTCATCCTTTTGAAAATATCTTTTTGAATGAAGAACCACTATATGCACTTATCATTTCATCTCCATCTTCCACACATCCCATCTTTTTTAACATGGAAGGGATCATCCTTGGATAGTAAAAACATGTTTCTTTATAGGATGGGATTATCATATCATAAATACGCACCATCGATATCTACAAGGTCACATTTATCCCACATGTCAACATATAGATCAGGAATATATCCTGATACTTCATAGAAGAGAAATCTCCCTTCCTTGGGAAGATTTGATGTTTTATAAACATAAAATGTAACATTTCCACTCCATCGAATTCAGTAGAAAAAATCAATTTAGATTATTCACTTACAATCATCTCCTTAAAAAAATCATTATAAAAAAATAAGAGGAAGGTGGAATATTTCCCTGATAATCATCACAGACAACATCATGAGGAATCTCCAATCACTCAGCCCATTCATGAGACGAAAAAGTTATATCTATTTACTTTACCAGTGACTTTATCCTTGATTCTTCAGATTCATCCATGGGTATCATCAAATGTCAAAAAAACTCATTTAATAGATTGGGATAATAAGTCCATTAATTGTTTTAGAACCATCTTAGCCACCATTAAAATATGAGTACTCCCAATAAAAAATGACTTTCTTGATAGAAGCCACTCAATAGAGACTTCTTTCTCAGTTTTAAAATGTTGTAATTCCGACATGATTTTCTAGTCCCATAGTTCTCACCCTTATGACACTTATCTTATTGTGATTTTCCCGGATCATCCATCACGCATTTGGTCCTTAACATTTTGATGTTTCAGATTCCAAATGAGTTTAGAGGATGAGTGTAGAGAGATAGAGTGACAAAGGGTAGAATGTTTTACGGCAGTGGGAATGATAAAAGATGAGGTGGGTTGAATTCAATTTATCATATAGGGATTATAAAAACATAAATCATATAATTTAAATGTAGAAAAAAGAACACAAAATGACTTTATATTATTTAAGACAAATATAATTACAAAAGAGCCATTTATTTCATCCATGAAATAGAATCAATTTTACACAATCATTTTCAAGTGATTGGTTTCAAGAGATCGGTTTTATTGATCATTTTCATGAGATCATTTTCAAGATATAATTTTCATTGATCAGTTCCATGGATCTGTTTCAAGATATTAGTTTCATGGATTGGTATTAATGATCAGTTTCAAGAGATCGGTTTCAGGGAAAAGATTCAAGGATCGATTTCAAGATATCGATTTCATCAATCAATTTAATGTATTAGTTTCAAAACATCAGTTTCATGGATCGGTTTCATGGGTCGGTTTCAAGAGAATGGTTTGACAGGACATTAAATATTTATCCTTCCTATTTCATTTCTGATGTAGTTTATTCTATCAGAGTTTATGTTTTTAGTGAATATATTAGTATGTTGATTCTCTATCCTAATAAACTAATGGGTTATATCACATTTTTTATAATGATCTCCATAATAGTGATGTCATACATCAATATGATTAGTTTTAGAAAAGATAAATTGGATTCATAGTAATTTTAATTGAATTTTTGTTGTCCAAATATAGGGGTATATGTCTATATAATAATCCATAGTCTAATAAGGTGTCTTTCAAAAACAAAATTTGTGCTCAACAACTATAAGAAACAATGTAATCTGCTTCAGTAGTTGATAATTCAACATAATTTTTATTTTTACTACACCATGAAAATATATAAATTCCTAGAAAGTGACATGTTTAAGAGATACTCTTTTGATATAACTTACATCAACCAGTTTCAGTATTTGAATAACTGACCAAATCAAAAGGATGTACTTATGGATAAAACAATCCTAAATTTGTTGTATATTTGAGGTATTTTAAAATTTATTTAACGTAATTTAAATGTTATTTTTTTTGTGTTTTATTGAAATATTTCACACATACACACACTATAAAGAATATCAAGCCTTCTAGAAGTTATGTACAACAAACTCCCAATCATTCCACTGTTAGTAATTCGATCAAATGATTTTCTAATTTCATTAACATCTATAATACATGTACTACTCACGGGGGGTGTCACTATTCTTAATTCTTCTGATGCAAAATCATTTAAAAATGTCATTACTGTACTTCATTTTATTTAAAATAATACCTTCTGTATTTTGAAATATTTTAAATCCATGAAAATATTTACGTTCACATATCTAACTCATTTCAATGTGGCATGGCTTCATTTTTTAAAAGTCATTACATAATGAATTTTTAGAATATACAAAGATAATATCATATACATATATTTGATATATTAAAAATTAATTTGCAATTATTATTATAAATAATGTAGGGTCTGCATGTCCGTTTTTAAATAATTTAAAATACTAAAATTACACAAACATACATACCATGCTATTGGAGCATGTTTCAAACTATATAAATATTAGGAAAATTTGAACAGATGATTTTGAAAATGTGGATTTATAGAACATGGAGGTTGTTAAAAAAAGACATCCCCAATTATATAACCATTTAAAAATGCACTTTAGACATCCATTTGATAATTTTCAAAATCAAAGTGTGCTGGATAGGCATGTAAGATCCTAATTGCATGAAGTCATGTTACTGGTGAAAATGTCTCTTCATAATCAATTCTCTCTTCTTGATTACATCCATGTTCAACCAATCTAGACTTTTTTATAACTATACTTCCATTTCCATAGACAATATTAATAAAAAATATTTTTTTTCCTATGGTCATAGTATCTGTAGGTCTATCTACATGTTTCCAACCTTTATTTCATTCAAACTGATTAAGTTCTTCTTGAATGACGATTACAAAAAATTCATCATTGATTGCATCATTGATATTTTTAGCATTAAGTTGTGATAATAAGGAATGATGTTAAACCTAGTTTCTCAAAGAAGCTATAGTTTTTGTTCTTCTATTAAATATCCAACAACAACATCTATGGAATGATTTTTAAGGATCATTGATGGTCTAGAGAATGCAGGACTCGATATATCAGTTTTTTCAAGATGATCTGGTTCATTACAATTAGGATCAAGAGATTTTATTTAATTATATGTTTTCACAGATTCTATCACATGATGATTTGATATTTTTTTCATTAATGTCATGATTTAACGTATCCTCTTATATATTTTCTTGTGAGTAATTGAGCGCCTAGGGATTTGTTTCAATATACTTGATATGTATAGATTTTTCTACATTCATTGTTTTCTTATTAAAGACTCTATAGGCTTTTCCTATTGTATAATATCAAAGAAATATCCCTTTATCACTTATGGTGGAAAATTATCTAAATTATCGTAAGTGTTCAGAATATAAACATTACATCCAAATACATTAAAATAAAATAATTTGGGTTCCCAATTATTCAATAAAACATAATGAGTTTTCATAAATATCGGTCTAATTAAGACTCGTTTTATTATGTAACATGTTGTATTAACATTGTCACCTCAGAAATAAATGGGTATATTATATTTATTAAGTATCATTCAAGCAATTTTCTATAGGATTCTTTTTTTCATTCTACCACACCACTCTATTATGGTGTCCTAGAAGCAGATAAATTAAGATTGTTTCAATTTTGTGAGAAAATAGCTTCAAAATATTAATTCTAAATCACACAACCTTGATAATTTTATATGGATTTAATCTTCAGTCCACTAAGATTTTCTATAGTCCTTGTATACATTGTATAGTGTGAACAAGCTTCACTGTTGTGAGCCTGGAAAAAGTTCCATGTGTACCTAAAATTTCATCGACATGAACATACACATTGTTAATCCCATTAACACTCTAATCTCAAGATGGTATAAACTAATCCATGTGATCCAAGTCAAGAGTTTGAGAAGTATTTACATATTTCTTTGGTTTGAAAGTAGTTCTATATTGCTTTTATTTTTGACATGAATTACATACCTTATTGTCTAAAAACTCTAATTTGGGAAGGTCATTAACTATTACTTTTTTAGTTAAATTCTTAATAGTGTGTATGTATCAATGTCTTAGTCATCAATCCCAACACCAAGACACATTTTGAAAGGAATTTAGACAAGAAACATTATGTGAGGCTAGTGTCTCTAGATTTATAGAATATACATTATCATTTCTAAAAGAAATCAATAGAAATTTATTCTTGTCATAGAAAACATGTCATGAATCACTTTTTAATTTCACATTAAATACATCATCAAGAAATTGAGATATACTGAGTAGGATATATTTTAATCTATTAACATACAATACATTAGAAATTTTTATAGAGTTAGGGTTACCAATCTAGTGTAGGATGATGATTTTTCCTTTACCAGGGTCACGAAATGTGACATGTCCCCTATAAATCTTGATAATACTTTATATTTTTGAATAATACCATGTCATAATCCATGAAAATGCACTTTACAAGTACCACTCCTTTTTTTCATGAGCTCGTTATCTAGTTTACCTACACAACAGTTCATCCAGAAAATGACATTGGTACCCATATTTTTTTTTGGTCATCATAAATTAGTGATATTATCTTTAGGAACCCACAATTGTCTTATGGGCTTCCTATATGTAGAATATAGAGTGCCCAAAAAATAAACATTGTTTGGTATGGAAGAATTGGATGTATTAAAATAATTCTTTGAGAGGTAACTTGCAACTAAATTCTTTTTTTTTGAACAAAGCATCAGATATTCCAGATTTGTATACAAATTTTGATTTGGATAGATTCAATTCACATGGTTGATATCTTATCCCAATATTTTACTTGGGATCTATTTGTATACCATGCATTTGATTAGGAACATTTTTACCATTAGTAAACTTTTCTATGTCTTTCTTAAATTGCTCATTAGACTTTTTTAACTCATTGTTCTCCTGAAGCAGTTGAGAATTTTTAACTTTTTCAGTTGTATGTTCAGATATAACAATCATAGTAAGAGCATGATGTTTTTTCAATGATTTATAAATACCGTTCAACTCCTTAAATGTTTCATGTAGCATGTTTCAATATTTGAAAAAATCAACATTTTCCACATTCTAAAACTCACATCTAGAATAATATGAATTTTGTAAATGTGAATCTAATGATACCACCATTGTGTTCATCCTAAAACACATATTAGACCTATCATCATTCTCATTTTGTGAAGAAGCACATTCACTAGATCTGTCATTGGAGGCACTCTAGGTGGCCTTAATTTCATTCTTATACATTCAATATTTATTTTCATAATTTTTCTTGTATTTCATCTTTTGACAGTTAGCCTTAACATGTTATTTCCTTTTATATTCATAGAAAATTAACTCTTTTTGCTTATCAATTCTATTCTAAACCTTTTTTTGAATTTCCCTTGTTATCATAATATCCTTGGTAATATTCCTTTTTTAAAACATATTTTCCTATAAAAATTCTTAAATCTTTTACAAAGATGGGACATTTCTTCATCATTGTCTGATGTTACTATTTCACAGTTGGAACATTCAATAGGATCTAGAAAATTCTCTTTATCTTACCTTTTATATGTTGTAGTCTTGAAGAATAAAAACTATTGTTTTGGTTCATCTACTTCGTGATTTACATTCAATTACACTTTATACATCATTAATTTTCCAATCAATTCCTTCATAAGAATCATATCGATGTCACATGATTCCTTAATATACAAGGATGTCCCACGCCATATTTCTAGTAAGCAACACATAGTCCTCATAATCATCTCATTGGTTGTTACGTCTCTTCATAAAGAAATCATGGTATTCACAATTTCATTGAACCTGAGATACATATCAGAAATAGACTCATCAGGCTTTATTCTGAATTTGTCAAAAGTATTTAACCTCATTTCATTAACAATAGATGTTCCCTCATGAGAAACAGGAAAAGTTCCCCAAATCTCATGTGCAGTTTTACAAGCACATATACGGTTAAAATCTTCTTCCCATAGTAAACTGTATTGGGTATTCATTGCCTTATTGTTATTGGTATAGGTAGTCTTAGTAGGTTCATACCATGAGTTTCTAGCAGTTTTAAGAATTGCATAGTTACTTTCAAAAGAAGGCTATAATTCAAATCCCATCCTTTCAAGATGTATTTTCATTTTAAGCTTCGATTGAGCATAATTAGGTCCATTTATGAATGGTTGTCTACAATTTTTATTCCCTTATAATCTATCATCCATCATTTTAAATTTAATATAATTTCAATGAAATAACAATTTAGAAATAACATAATTTTTGAGCCCTTTGAAAAGAAACTATAATCACATTTGACAAGATTCAGAAACTGACAATAATTTTTAAACCTATGATACCAAATGTTGTTCAGGGTAGATCACTCAAGAGGTGGTGAATTGATTATCTATAAAAATTTCTTTTAAAACTGGTTCTTCAAAATAATATCTCGTAATTAAATTATAAACAAATACATTTTATAGTGAATTTATAAATATCCTGAATGATTAAATAATTTATCATAATATTGATTAGTTATCAGATTTAATAATCCTAATATTAGTCAAACAGTTGAAACTAATCCTCTAATTGAAAACATGTATTAACATTTTCTAAAATAACTATAAATGTTCAATTTATATTAATATGAAATGAATTAATCACATATTTAATTAAATAATAATACAAAATCAAAAGTGGATAAACACAAGAGATCAGTCTCTAGATGAGACTTAGTTCTCCCCACATTCTGTTAACATGTAACCAAGCTATTTATATTAACAAAAATTTGAGCCACAACTTGTATCGAGGTTCACAACAACACACAATGTTGTCCATGTCACACTTGAACTCGACCATAGTTATTCCTGGGAACACTAACTAACAGATCACATTAGATCTCTTCCACTATTCTATGTGGGGTACAAGAGTAAAAAGATATTGAGTGTGAGGATATATTAGTATCATCCAATTAAACTTAGGAGATAGTGTGTGTGAAAAATAATTGCACACACTTCTCAAAAAGTTAACATAAGATCAGAACATCATTATAAAAGATGAATAGTGTTTAGAAATCATTGTGTGTTATGAAGCATAGCTCTGGACTCAATGGATGTGGAGAAAAAGATATTTGAGTCCTCTTCTAACAGATGGATTCATAATAGATTATCACAGTCTCTATAATATTTCTTCCATATGTGAAAATGCTCAACTCTTCGATGTTAGAATGTTCAGTGATCTTCATCAGATAACTTCTTGTAATATTAAACTTAGTGTGTACTCAATGTTTCTTTTCTACTATTTGCAATATCATGCTCATTCCCATTGTCGGCCTATCTTTCTATCGTGGGTTCAATGCATATCTTTTAGGTAATTATTTTAATCCTTTTATAATTCAACCTCTAGTAGGAATACAGATCTCCTCATGTGCAAGGACCTCGTACAGTCAATGAATAATCCTACAGACAACATTAAAAATTATCATAAATATTAATTAGTTTAAATTTGACAATTCGGATTGAATTGGAATTAGTAAATTTGATACATTTATTTATGATTATCAGTTATTCATAAGTATCAGAAAGTCAGTTTAATTTGTCTTTCATCATCGGTCTATCATCATCAGTTTGTCATCATTGGTCTATCATCATCGGTCTGTCATCATCGGTCTGTCATCATCGGTCTATCAACATCTGTCTGATAGCATCGGTCTGTCATCATTGTTCTGTCAGCATTGGTCAGTCAGACATCAGTGTGTCGATCATCAGTGTGTCGAACATCGGTGTACCGATGATCGGTGTGTCGAACATTGGTGTGTCGAAATCAGTTTGTCGAACTTTTTTGTGTTGAATATCGGTGTATCCAACAGTGGTCTGTCGAACATCATTGTGTCAAACATCTTTGTGTTGAACAGTGGTGTGTCAAAAATCAGTGTGTCAAATATCAAAGTCAGGGACTCTGAGAAACATATGACGTGTCTTTCTTACGCAGAACAATACTAGATTACAATAAATCCAAATATATATATAAATATACACATGTAAATATATTGAGGCATAAATATAGTTTATTGACTTATTTTAAATATATTAATATATACGACCAAATTCATTTACATAGAAATATTAAATAGTATGAAGTAGTAGATTTTGTAGATTGACATTATTTGTGAGAATGAAAACCACTATAGTATAGAGGGTAAAAAAGGATAATTATAATACAAAGGATGTTAAGTCTGTATCTGAATGAATTATAAGTTAATAATTATTATTTTAAAATAACTTTTTTTAAATTTATAAACTAAAAACACTAATATACAATTTTAATTCTATCATTACTAGATGAAAATGAAAAGAAATCGATATAGAGATCTTTTTTTCTTAAGGGTAGGATGTAAATCCTAGCCACTTCATTATGATAACCACAAAGCCCCTGCTGCATAAAAGGAAACAATGAGGGTGTTACTATTCTAATTGTTTTTGGTCATCAATGTAAACAAACTAGAAGCCCATAAATTGAATCCTTATATGATGAAGTTATAGATATGAAGCAATCCATTATTTATAAAATTCATAGTTTTCTAGTAGGATTTGTTAGAATATTTTACAATACAGTCACAATATGCACGGTCTACCCAGCCTGACTACTCAGATCCTCATACTCCCCCCTTAGAACCAACCTTATAGTTTGAGTTGTATGTTAGAGATCTTGATGTCCATATTGTTGCATTCAGATTTAAGAATATTTTTTTTGGGGATTCTATACATCACCGACCTATATGTATGGGCCATGGTAGAGAGTTGACGCTTGATATTATTGATTTTAATTCTCTACTTCCTTTCCCTAATATAAGGGTTTCTTGACTTTTGGATTGTTTGGATCGTTTTTTATATATTCCAAGTATCATTCTTCATCATATTTCATACATGGTATGATTTTTTTGAATATTATTTAATTTTGACTGATAATTACCTAGAATGTTTTTTAAAATTTAACTTATGTCTTAGTATATAAAATTTAATGAAATGGAAAAAAAACAAAAGGATCAGTAATAAAAAACTGTAGATACATCCGATAAGATGAATGGGATAGAAATATTATCTCTGAGTTCTTCTTCCTTGGCTAATATATATGAGTTTTAGATGTTGTCTAAAAATTGTGGAAGAGACAATCCATTGATAAATATTATGAAAATATATCTTAGATCTAATTATTTTTAAGGGTCTCAGCATTCAAGGGTTGTAGTTGATTTCCATGTATTTAAATTTACATTTTAGTTTTTAATTTCTAAAATAATGACTATTTATATTGACTAATTATATTACATTTTTAATTTGGTATCTACACACACTGCTTGTTCAAAATGTCAGCATATGAATTTATTGTTTTATAGATACATAATTCATTTAAATGGTTGTCCTATTTGTGTTGACTAAAAATGGAGTGGCATATATATGTGACAGGTCATTAATGAAAACTATTTGGTATTGGTTTTTCCATTACTTGATGGGTATGAACTGAAACATAATCATGCACCAAAATTCATTTCAATTTCAATGAATTTGAATTTATTGTATTTTAGTGGCATTGGATGTTATGTGTATTATTCCCAATTGAAAACAATTTATATTGATTTTTCTCTATATAAGAGAGTGTTTATTGAATCATTTCCCCCAAATTTTACGAGTATGCTTGTTGGTTTTTTATTTTAACATTATTTTTAATTATCATTATTTATTCATTTATTATTAGTTTATATATATGAAAATGCAACTCATTGTAATTTTTTTATCAATGATCACTTTTCAATCGAATATCCAAATTTAATCATCTATGTAAAAGTGAATGTAATTATTTTATATATATGATATTATTTTTATTTTATGATATATATATATAGATATATTGGATTTCAATATCATGTTAATGTTTATTAATAGACGTTTTATACTCAAAATAGACATGTCCAATGTCATTTTTAGTTTCTATGATTCATGTATTAGATAATAAAAAATATTGTAAGAACTAAATTTGTTCAAGTTAGTTATATTAATAATTTTATATACATTTTTAATCATATATCATTCAACATTGTTTTAGATGTTCAATGATGATGATTTGTATAGAAAAAATGATTTTTTCCATCTTCAATAATTTTTTTGTAAAATATTTGTTACCTGTGATTTCGATTTAAGGTTTGTATATTCTAATGTTTCTGATTAGTAATAAATTTTCATAATAAAAACTGTTAAAAACATATTTTTTTTCAATAATACGTATTTCAACATAATGATATTAATGAATGCTTCAACCATATCCAACAATTATCATGTTGTAAATTTCAGGTATGTGTTTTTTAATTATACTTTATAATACAAATGAAAATATAATTCTTTTATTAACTTGTTAAAAGTATGTATGTTTTTATAGATTTTTAGTCACTAGTAAATGTTTTTTGATGGATGAATGATTTTTTTTGTTATAATGATTCTTATTTTTCAGGGGTTAAATATTTTTAATTTTCCCAAAAATAATTAATTTTCGGTATTAGTTTTCATAAAAAACTACTACCAATTCATTAAAAATAATCAAATGGTTTTCAGCATCGCTTTCATAGATAAATTGAAGCTGAAAAAAATCTCATTCATATTTATGAAATTGGTTTTTAAAACTGATTCAAAAAAACATTGTATTTAACATCACGTTTATAGGCATCTATTAAAAAAATGTTAAAGTTGAAAAAAATGATATTAAATTTTGTATTTTTTACTAGTTACATTTCCCAGGAGTCCTGTTGAAAATACCTCACACTCTATTCTCATTGCCACATAGGAGTAGGTAATAAATATAGCATACCTTCTATTCTCAGATTCTCTTCATTAACATACTAATAAGTTAAGAACCATGCAATACACTCCGACACTAATCTTTATATACTAACCCATGAAAACTATATTTCCAAGCCTAAACATCATTATTATTCATAGATGAATAGACCATATCATATGGTGCCAATCAAAAATAAGTTGTTATTGAGAAGTAATTGGCATGACTATCCATTTTTTAAACCATAGCACTAAACTCCCATCTATCATCCAACCCTCAATGTTCTCCCAATCACTGAGTTTTGACCTCATCGCCATACATTTTGTATCATACATATCTGATTATTTAAAAATCATTACCAGATCCAGAATCAATAAAACTGGAATGAAAATGGAAACATCACCTTGATATTCACTTTAAATGTTTATATTACCAAATGATAATTTGATCTTCTTCATAATGAAACTTCCATAGAAATTCCCTCTCCTAGTGTATACATCTAATCAAATTCAAAAATTTTGAGATGCATCATCCATCTTCTTTTACTCATGTTAAAATATGTTTTTGACAAAATATGCTTTAAGATCATATTATATGAGAACATAGTAAATTTCATAGAAAATAGATAATGACGCCATGTATTCAAAGCATGGAATATTGTTTCTAACTCCAAAATGGTGTTTTGGGTAGTTATTATCATGAATCCCAAACTACCATGAGCTATAAGAAAAAATGATCTCTCTATAAGAGAACCCATCCCCACCATAATACAGAAGCATCACAATACACCTTGTATCCCGTTCCAGATTTAGGGGAAAACATGAATGTCGTTGATTTAAGGTGAATCTTATGCTCTTGAAGAGATATCAAACAATACTCATTATATTAGAATGTTACATTATTATTTTATAAAAGGTGTTATAGGAAAATAACCTTTTAAAAATCATGAATACAATGTCAATAATAACCATCTAGACCTAGGAAACTATGTATCTCAAAGACAATATTTGGTGGTTACCAATAGATAATGGCCTCTCCCATTTATAGATATCCAGTAACATTATTTTTAGAATCTACATAGATAAGAAAGAGTGAAAATTATATCAAAAATCACAATTTGATAATTTGGAAAACAACTGATGATCCATAAAGATTCGGAACACAATATCTATATTATTCCCATGATTATTTCCTTTCCATGAATACAATTGTATGTAAACTACAAAAACAGAACAAAAAAATCTATATATCATTGAAATATCAGATTCATAAATTCTATAAGTACTACTGGTGAAATCGTAAGACTCATAGGCATAACCACATATTAATAATGGCCATAACTACTTCTGAATTATGTCTTCAAAATATTGTCCTTCGACACCCACAATTAGTGATATCTTGATCACATGTACAATTTTTAGAACCAATGGGATACCCTTAATTAATCAGTAATATCATCAGTGCATAAATTTTTATAGTGATTATTCATCATAACATGGTTGAGATTATGATAATCCTCACACAACCAAAGAGTTCCTTCCACCATTTGACAAACAAGGCTTCAGCTTCCCATGGAGACATGATCAACTGAATGAAATCGTTGGTTTCCTACTCTTCCAAATACACATTCAATTGTCTTAATTATGTTGGTTACATTTTATATTATGGAAGGTAAATATTACTAGTCCCTATAAAGAGATAAATAGTAAATTCCAATTCCCTTATATGTGGAAACCATGAGTAATTTTCATTAAATACATCTGGGATCTAGTTCACAACTATTGGAAATCATATATTCGATATCTCTTCCATTGATAGCAAAGACATCACTTTCAAATGGTTGGAGATCATTCAAACTTCTTGTATGATCAAGATCATTGCACATGCCATTATAATCACGTTTCCTCAAAATAGATTCTCGATTCCATCCTCAATCATGAAATAGAACTATTGGGTATAATAGTATTTTTAAGACATAAAACTCATAAACAATCCCTTATAAGGATTATATCATGAAAAAAACCTAAAAACCATATAAATTCCTTCTCTTCTCTACTCCATCAATGATTATATAACATTATCTACAAATGAACGATCAATAGCCTCTACGATGAAGAGGTGTTGGGTGTTTAATCACCGGTATCACCTCAACTTTTATACTCAACAAATAAATAGCATAAGAATCAATAATTAAATCGGAATAACCCATTTCAAAAAACGCATTCAGTAGGGTAGAATTTAATATAATCAAACCCCTCATGGATGATTGTCCATAATGATCATCCATAATAACCAGATCTGATCCATATAATTGTGTTTTCACTGCACCATGCTCTTTATATCAATATTAAGATATCACTACCTAAGGAGTAATGATATTCCTAGAATCACATTGGATAACTCTATTTTACTGATGAGAGGTATTTTCATATCATCACCCTATTGAATCATATGACACTTGTGACACCTTACAGGTGTTCTGAACACCAGACCACAGAGCACTGTGATAATAGCACTGAAGATGACCCATATTATTGCACTATATCGTACACCATGAATTTATCTTGCCGAGTGAACCACATTGAAAACATCTAGGGTAGCTCATTAGTGTTATAAGAAAATTCATTGATCTACCCAATCTATTCAGATCTGTTCTCCCACATTGAAAATAAGTGTCCCTCTTATGATTTCTCCTATTATTAGTGTTCCCACAATTTCCTGTGGGTATCAACATAATTCCTCAACCTGATACCTCTTGATATGTTTATTTATGTCACTAGATATATATTTACCATTTATGTATAATATGTAATACAGAGAAAAGTAATCTTTTGTAAAATATCCTTGATTATCCCCAATTCATAGATTTGTTCCTTAAAGGACACACTAAAATAAATTTTGATGAAAATCAAACAAAATTTATGAGTTTAGGTACATAATATGTTACAAAAGTATTTTCAGGCTTCAAGCAGAAGAAGTCCATATTTAGTTTAATTATGAACAATTGAGGGAAAAATGTTTTGGTAAACCATTCCCCAAAATCATTACATGCTAGTCCTTCGTATGAATTATCGTGAAACTTTAATTCCCACCACTGGCGTGCAAAATATTCCATCATGTATGTTCCCAACATGAATATCAGCTCTTCTGGTGTGTTGATGAAATTGAGGTTATGATTAATACTATTCATACACAGCTACACCCTCTATTGTTTCTAATCACCACAAAAATCGTTGGATTCTTCTTCTGTAGTTGGATGGAATGATCTACATTCCTTGGTCTATATGATCAGTTCCCTCTATCCATAACATAAATTCATTGGATGATACTATGAATCAGATCTTTGTTCACTGAATTCATCGGTATATCCACATTCAGAGAATCTTCAAATAGTTGGTTTCTATTATGCCTACTTGGTTCCATTGTCATGAAACACACCGATGTCATAAGTCTCACTCTCAAGATACTAAACGCTTAAAAAATATCAAATTCTACCACATTATACTATCACATAGTTACTTTCCCAAATTAATATTTTCTATGATCAATAATTTTTTAAAAATATCGACTTTCTTTTCAAATCAATCCATTTTAAAAATACTATAAACATACACATTTTAATAATATCACTATAGAAAATATCAATATTTTTTAAAAATATACATTTTCACAACAAAATAATAAATAATTATCAAAAATGATATATAAATTCTTAGTGGGAAGTATTTACACTAATATGTGTCAGGGTCATTTCTATGGCTAAACCCATGATAATGTGATTTCAAATCCTATATGTCTATCCAAAACACTTTTTTACACAAATCCTATATAACTAGATGTTCAAATGAAAAGGGTTAGCTATTTTTTAATGATCTATATTTCAAGTACCAGAAATTATACTCTTTCAATGATCCCAAGTCAAATGATAGACCATGGTGATTTCAATTCTAGAATAGAAAACCAATAGAAATTGAATTGTTAAATATGATATTGACCACTTGTTCCACAAAGGATGGACTATGTCGATAGCACCTATCTCAACAATATTTTTGGACCAAATAAAACTGATACCACATGTATAATACCACCCATCCTAATTGGATTGAGACATAGGGAGGTTGTTAATTGGGCATAATTTACACCGCCACGATGATGAAGGAAGGAAATAAATTCGGAAGGGATTCAATATACACAGGGAATTGTTTTCCCTTGAATATAAAACAACCATCCAAACAAGACATAACCAAATAAACCACGATATTGTGCTAGATATCAATGGTGTAAAACACAAATATGGACATTGAAATTAAAACATAACTAACCATGTACTACAATAGACTAAAAAATATCAATTTTTACAATAGAAGATAAATGTATAAAATCTCATGACTCCAAGACACAAACCCCAACTCCCACTCCCTGCAAGTAACATGATCAACCACTAGAGAACATTATTATATTACATATGTCTATTTCACAATAAAAAACATCTTCAATATACCAATTGCTCATAATAAATGATGATTAATGAAACTCAATATATTTTTCCCAATGACATCTATACACATGCCACTTGGATAACACATGTTAGAACATTTAAATAAATCAATTTATAAAATAGTTTATATACAATATAAAAACTTTTCAAATCAAATAGTATTCAAACCTAATAATAAATTTACTAAGTAGAGATAAAAAAATATTCTTCATAACCAATTCAGAAGAAACGTATAGAATAAACAATTCTATTACACATATTCATACAACCAATCATTTATGAAAACTGAACCTCCCAATACAATTGAATGTTAAGTCATACATTCACTAATCCATCACATAATGAACCATATTATATGGTATAACCCAAACCCTTATTCATCAAACTATGGATGGGTGATACCATTTACCCTTATCTTTCCAAATATAACATAATAACACACAAACATTATTTTAAAACCCAATTCCAAAACAACCAATTCAATGAAATTACATATTATTGAACCAACATTTTCAAAAATAAATTCAATACATTTAAATAAAATCATATTATTATGGAAACAATATTCAATTAAACCATATTAAGAATATAAATAATATTCCAATTTTAAAATTAAAATTCTAAAATCAACAAAACATGGAACATTTCATAACTAATTTAACACAATTCAATAATTTCAGCAAAAACACAAAAAACAACACTAAATAGTGTTCTTCCATGTGTATCCATAATATTGTGTATCAAAGTCCAATAAAAAATTAAAATTTGAATCTAATATTTATTAATATAAATAGAGGAGTCCATGTCGATGCCTCCTAACTCAATAAATTTGTGAAAATGAAAAACGACACGTAAAACCCTAATGCATTTGGGTTGGATATCAAAAAATCCATCAAAGATATCTTCACCTATAAAAAATACATATATATTAATAATTGGAATCCAATATATTAGATATAACTAAAGAAGATGTACATATAGTAACCATGAGTGATAGATTAATATATCTAAGAAACCTCAACAAGAACATCCAAGAATGAATAATTACCATGACAATTTGGCTTCAAATCACCAAGAGAACCCTTTGGATCTCTCATGGATCGATGGAAGAAGATTACTTATAATTTTGGAAGGTAAAATATAATTTATGGATGTATAGGTGAAATGATTATGGTCCTATATGTAAAAATTTTTGAGATACACAATTTTACGATAAGAATTTTAACCCATGTACAGTTAGTCGCATGGTTATGAAAACACTGTGCTAACTATGTTCTAGCCACTCCGTCAAAGATGAACCACAATTTTATGGATCACAAAATATCCAAACCATGTGTAAATAATTCCAAACCCCATAATGCTACATAGAAATGTTTCTCTTTATATTCATCATGGTTTGGACATACCGTATGCTGCTCTTGTACATTCATTTTAACCCATGTGTAGTTATGAATGGGTTCCTATAGGAGTCATTTAGTTTTCAAAAAGCATGAAATAATTGTAAAATCAATTAATATACATACAAATATTAAAAAACCATTAAAACACTCCCAAACATCACACTTAAATATTACATAATTAAAAATCATAAATAATGTGTTACATACTTGAATTCAGGGGTACTAGAAATAGACTTCAATCAATTTATTGGAGGATGGTGACCTCTTGATTTTCATCCATTTATTTCTGACAAATGGAAATTCCACCATAATATAACTATTAGTATTAGAAATTACCTTTTAAGTGTTTTAATTGATAAGTAAAATTGATTAACCCTCTTTTATATAATTTTTTAGTTGACCAAAACACATTATCTATTTTCGTATTAGGTCCAATATGGATGTACCTTGATTAATGAATTAAATTGATTTACATAAATGAATAGTTGCAAGTGTAATGGAGACCCCACATATTACATATTTATAAATGTTAAATGTTAAAATTTCGAACCCATCAATATTTTCTCTAAATGTTTATAAATGCATTAGATGTGATCTATCGTGATTAATTCAGTAAATATTTTACCATGATGACTTCCCATTGGTTGATGGATATAAGAACTATTTTCCATGATGTTTCACACTCCCTTACATTGGGTTTCAGGAAAGAAATCCCAAATTTCTATACTTTAATCAGTGCGATGGTCTTTGTGATCGACAACCCCTTTTATTGGGTGTTTGGAATGAAAAGTCACCCCAAACTTTTATGTGATCAAAAATATATCATTCATTCGTATGAAATTATGGAATTGTTCATTTTACCAAGCCAATGAATTATTATAGTAGTTTTGGATTCCTAATTTAAGCTCTAGGTCTAGCTAGAACCTATTATTTTGTATATGGATCTAATTTACCATGCATATAACATTCGTAGTCATGTATAATATATATATATATATATATATATATATATAATTACTATATATATGTTTATTGATGACACTTTTACAATAGTATAAGATGAATTTGGTATATCTAGATAGGTTCCCTGATGTAACCTTATCCTACTGGTACTTAATATTCTACATGGTCAATTATTCATTATACCTACAAAATTATTTACTATGAATGCATGATGGATTATTTCTACAGATTATTGGAGGAGTCCTACTGATGATTTCTCAAAAACTACTCAGGAATCATTTAGTAACTGAGTATGCTTCATATTTGAAAGAATGAATATGGGGAAATACCCCCATTATTGATGGTCGATCTTTTTATCTTGTAGCTTAGTGCATGAGAGAAGAGGATCGATCATATTATAATGATGATATTGGATCTATACATTGGATATTTTTAATTTTTTATAGCATGATGTATATGCATGAACTATGTATCACATTTTTACCATTTTTTTATATCATCATTCCATGAAATGTTTTTATATGACTTACCATTTAGGATTCTTATTATTATTATAGTTTTTTTTATATTACACATTCAAAGATGGTTTCTATGACTTTTTCTAATGTGAAAAATGGTGTATCATCATTTCATTGTTGCATGTTTATATTGTTCCTCTATGATATTTTGGTATATTCTCCCCAATATCCCCCCTTATACCCTCAATATTAGTCAACAACCTCTGGTATTCATGGAGGTATAGTTGAGGCCATGTGAGCCACCAGATCAAAAGCTTGTTTACGTGGATCAAAGGTCTGTATTTTATAATGTTGTATAATAAGTTATTTTCATTTTGTCTCATTCTTACTTTATTTGATAGTGTAATAGGAGATAATGGAAATTAGTGTTGATCATTTTCATGGGAGTAGATAAAACACATATTGGGGAAACCAGACTTACATAAAAGGGGTTATTATTTTTATGGAATTTACCTAATATAGTTTATATTAATTTATCATTTAGAGACAATCATTCTCAATGATATTTTTTTTTGATTTCATTGAAATTAATATAATTCCATAACCTTGTTTAGTAAAGAGTAGTCATTTAATTTATCATTATACATGCAATATTACTAATATGTACTGATATTTTTATACTATGTTTGGATTCTGAATGCATTTTCCTATAAATATGTTTACTTCCTTGATTTATATATATTGAACAGTGAAAATGATCCACGTAATGAATTAGTAATTGGGTTAAATAATGTACATATATCTACCTAAATGGTGTTTTATGATATAGATTGGTTGTTGAATTTAAATTATCAAACTATACCTAATGTGGGTTCTAGGACTACTCATTATTTTCCCAAAAATTATTTATAGTATATAAAATGTTTTGATTTATAATCAAATTTAAAATTTGAAATGAATGGGTTACGAGTAAATGGGATTCTAATTTTTACATAAAGGTTGTTTTACTATATAAAATGATATTCAAACACCCTATAAAAACCCCATTATTAGGTGATATGAAGAATATGACAAATCCTAGCTTTAGTAGTGAGTAGTTGGGGTGTTTATATGTTATCTTATGGTGTATGACGATATTTACTTATCATAGAGACCTATATTTTTGTGTAGGCATTGAGGTTTTACCTTCTCCAAAAGAAGGATGAGTAATTTTAATTTTGTTTATTTTTTATTATTTTAAGTGAATAATTCTTTTCAAGGGATTTCAGTAGGAATTAAAGGATCATTCCACCATGAATTCAATGATTTGTATGGAAGGATGGTGTAAACAACCATGTGTAGGAGGTGGTGGGCATTGAACTACCCATGTTACCATATATAGTGCCCGAGGTGGAAGCACCTTCGATTCTAAAATCGGAATAAACAAATAATATTTTCATAGATCTATCAATATGATGTAGTCTGTATAAGGTGTTTCTCAACCTACACCAACTATGGAAGAAATCACTTGGGATTTTCAGTAGAAAAATCCTCCCACCTTTTCAAGTGATGGAGAACCGCAGACAGCAAAGTCATGGATAGACGCCATGCATTATATTTTTTAAAACATAGATATTGATATTGAGTTGAGGGAAAATATCCCTTTTTATATAATTTGTGGTTTATCCAATAAATAGTGGGAATTTATTACACAATAAGACAAACACTCAGAAATGCTATGGATGGATTTTCAGACAGTCTTCTATGATAAATTCATCCCATAGATATAGAGGTATGTTTTAGCAAGTGAGTTTATTAACAAGTAGTATGTACGAATATATATCATGTAGTATTCTTCATTTTTCATATTGATTCTATAGTTGGCACTTACAAAAGTAAAAATGAGCTTATGGCTTCCATGCAATTTGTGGATGGGTTGGTGGATACCAACTGGTCATTGTTTAATGTCATTCCACTGATGGATAATAATTATATATTCAATCATGATCTCATTATTGAGTATAATTTTATGGAATACAATTAAAGGAACCATGGAGGTTAAAAACTAAATATTGTCAGTGTTTCTAATAGTGAGCGAATTTGTCTCTTTAAGGATTCACATTACTGTTGCAGCTATCAAACTAATCATAGTGAGAGTATACACATATGTAATCATTGCAGGATAATGGGATATAAAACCTAGTGAATGTTGGGTCTAGTTTAATCCTATGGATATGGAAGTATGGGTCATATTTAGTACTTCTATAGGACATTTCGATCAATTTCATGAAAAGGGGAACTACAGATATCATGGTAGGACTACCGAGGGTAGACAATTTTTTTCTCATGGTCGTGTAATGGGGTAATTATATATAATACAGCCTATTAAAGAGATGTAGAGCACCATACATTCAACTATTTCAGGTCCTATTCTAGTTCCCTCTACATTAGTGTGTTTTTTATTTGACACTACCCTATCACACTCTTTTATATGAATGAAAATACAAGAGTGTTGGAGTCTTGACATATAGTATGAAAATGTTATTATGACACTCAATAGACCTTTTGATATCCGATGAGAGATTTTTTTCCATTGTAATTATTGTCCCATTGTGATAGGTATATGCCTCTTCATATGGATATTTTTTATTCTCAAAATGAATGGGTTTAATGTAATTATTGGGAGTGACTATTTAATTACCTAGAAATCCCATGTTGATTATAATTAATAGAGGGTTGCATTCCCAGAACCATAGGATAATACACATATTAATAAGGTAGAAATGAAATTTAATGCATCTCAATTTTTAACTAAACCTTAATAATGGAGAAGAGTGATATCAAAATTTCAATTTTCTTCATGGATAATCAGGTAATATGAACAAATTCATCCCCTCTGGTAGTGGTTTGTTTCTAGTAAACATATCTATAGACTCCTATGTGATTCTTATAGTGAGTTATGTATAATTCACCATAGATATATTGCCTAAAGCAGATATGGGTTCAATTACTCCATACAATATGGACCCCTAAGTGCTTTTTAAGCTCATGAATTAGTTAGATGATATGGAGGATATGGTATGTATATTACACATCACATATCAATGGGTTTAACTAGTCATTTTTACCATTCATTTAGACATTACCCTAAGGCATTGCACGAATTTTAAAAGGATGAACCAACTCATAATATGTAACCAGTGTCCACATAAAATAATTTGCAACACCATTGATCAAATACTAGGGGTTCTAGTGTTTTGAAAATTTTATTTGAGGTGTCAATATCATAATTTGAATGATATATCTATATACATAACTCTCCTATTGTTATAGAGTACGTACGGCCCTTATGAGTACATAGTAATTCCATTTGGTCTCCAGAATTCACCTAATAATTTTAGGGATTCACTAACACACGTTTTCCACCCATACCTGGATATATGTCTTGTAGTCTTTTTGGAAGTCATCTGAGTGTATTCTTTTTGTATAAATGACTGTGCCAAAAATCATGAGATCAGGCTAAATAAACTGATAGAGCCCCATATTTACACAAATCTCACCAAATTACACATTTGGATTTATAATGTACACTTCCTAGGTCAAATCTTATGAGGGTTAGGATCATCGGTAGGCCCAGAGATGATATGTACTCTAGTATAATGAAAAAATACCAAGAACTCCTTTGATATATGGAGTTCCATGGGGTTTTTTGTTATTAATGGGATTACATATACACTTTATCAAACCTTATAACATCTCTTGTGGATTTGAATAACAATGGTGTAAAATTCATTTAGTCAAAACCTTGTGAAGCTTCCATTAATGAGTTGAAGGGGAGATTGATTTAATTTCTAATACTTATTCTTATAGATCCAAAAAGGATATATACTATTTTATATATTTTATCATGAATGGGGATGGGGTCAGTTCAAAAGAATGATGTGTTAGTCATGGCATGTGAGTCTGTTCAGTTACATCATCAATAGTGGAATTATCCAATGCATGATGTAATGACTCAATGTTTTTCTATGGAAATTGTCCTTTTATAAATATGTCATAAATAACCTAAAAACATAAAATAATGAACAACTAAGTTCTATGTGACTTTTAAACATAAATATTTCACTTTGGTGTTTGGAATTTCAAAAATCCGACATAAACGGTTGCAATAAGTATGTTATTTATAGTTCAATAAGGAAAACTTAATTTTTGGTCGATAGTAACATACCCTTATGGATAGTAACATACCCATATAAATATAGATATTCCATAATGAATAGTAATATTACCTACGATAATATATATATAATATACATGTTAATGTATGATGTCCCTATATTTTAGAATATTTTAATTAATGTTTTAAAACTTGTTTTTGATAATAAATTATAATTATAATTAAATATTAAAATAATCATATTTATAAAATTATTTTTAAAAAATGTACTTCATTTTTGGATTCTACATGTTGAAAAATTGTTAGGGTGAAAGGGATGTTATGTCCTAGTTACATCAACCCCTCTGAGATCCTTGATCAAGTCAAAGTTGTGGCCTATCAACAGGAACTTCCACCTATCATGTCGAAGGTATATGATGACATTAATTTAAACCTATTATGGAAGTACATTATAAAGACCTCACATGTACTCTCTTTAGTGGTGGTAATGTTTGAGGATGATCTCTCTTACAAGGAGCAGCCATTGAAGATATTGATCATAGAGACAATGTTCTACACAAAATGACTACTCATCTGGTGAAAGTACTTTGGAGAAACCATATGTACGAAGTTTAAACATGGGTACTAGAGGAATAAATGACTAAAAATTAAACACACATCATTTTTTCCATATAATGTAAGACAAAATTTCGAGGGAGAAATTTCATAAGGGGGGAAGAATGTAACCACCCAATGTTTGGCAATGGAATTTCACTTCTTATAAAATTTGCATAAATCACATTACAACTCATAGTAATGGACTAAAATGTGCTAAGTGACTTATTAACATAATTCTTTCACTACTGTGTTTGGAATATCTAGAATCTGATATACACCGTTGCAATCAGTAATTTATTTGGAGTCCGATAATAAAATCATAATATTTGGGGAATAGTTACATACCCAAATGAATAGTAACAAACCCTTGTGAATAGTGATATACACTAATGAATAGTATTCAAACCTATGATAATATATAAATAATATTTAACTGAATTTATGATGTAAATATATTTTTGAATATGTAAATTAATGTTATAAAATAGGTTTTTGATAATAAAATATAATTTTTATTAATGATTAAAAAAATCATATTTAGATTTTTTTAAAAAAAAATTACTTCATTTTTGAATTCTACCATTCTAAATATGGTTAGGGTAATTTTTTGATATATTTCTGAAATATGATACTTTTTTATGAATATTAAAACTATGATAATTTACAATAAATTCTAAATAAAGGATTTATTGAGTCATTGTTGATGTTCTGCTGATGTAACACCAATTGGATAGGGATCGTATGATAATATTACTATTCTTGTTTAATGATAACTCCCTATTACTTATATTGTGGGGAAATAATAAAATAATTAATTTTATATTAAAATACCCCCTCTCAAGCTTTGTGCCTTGAAAATATTCTTCCCAAATTTCTCCCTAATATCCTTCCTCATGCTCAAAATACCATATCCTCTTCAAAATACCATTACCTCTCCCCTTAAAAGGTTCTCAAAGGAGGATGTCACAAGGGGTGAATTTATCTTTCCAATTCCTCTGTTTCTTTTATTTTCTTTTCTTTTTGTTTCGTACAACACTTCCCATCACCCAAATAGTATGATAAATCTAGTAAAATACTTTTACTCTAAAGTTTTCATTATATTGGTATATTTCATTATCATTTCTCCTTTCCCCACCATTTATTTAAAATAAATGAAAGCACTGCTGGGATGTGCTAATTCAGCACATTCAAGGACAACGATTTATAAATTAATATTATAATAATTATTTCTGGCCATGAAACAATTTTTGTTAATATTTAACCAGATAATTACATATTTAATATATCCTATTTTTGGATCTATAAACATTTTTTACAATTGGTATTAATTTATAAATCGAAAACATGTTCTTTGTAATGAAACCCACCGATTATCAAAAACATTTGTCACCATGGTTTTATATAATAACTCGACATCAATATAAGTAACCAAATTAAATTTAAAATAGTTTAATCTAGTGTATGTTCAATAATATCAAATAAAATCATTTCTAGACAACCACTTCCATATTTTATTTTTATCTATACTTTTATATAATTGAACTGGTCTTTTAAAACCAAGAAAACAAAAGAGACCGAACAATGAAATTGAACATTATAATTAATCAAAAAGGACGTGAATTAACTAAAAATGGTTCTAATAAATAAAATAAATATAGAAGAGGTTCCATATTTATTAATTAATTAACCTAATTTTTTATATTTAGTCCATTAATACCAAGTGGCGAACACACCATATTTAAGGTAAGGGATCCTGTCCTTTTTACTGTTAATCACGATTGTTCTTTGTTCTATGAATTTTTTTGTGCAATACCAAGTGATGGGGTATGTTTTATGAAATCCCACATAATTTCATAATGTAATATATGTTATGATAAACCCCTTATATCTCTCATCAATCACTTTTAGTTACACTTAATGCCATTCCGATAAACTTTAATGAATTCTACCCAAACTTCCTTTAGTTAATCGGGTTGCTCTATCATTCTATTCACCAAAATTTTGTTTTCTTTTATTTTTATGTAAAACGTATAAATATGTATATATGCTCTGATATTTTTTTTAATCCATCTCTTATTCTATTTTTGTGATATACATGATTTTAAGTGAATCTGTCCTCGATACTTCCTAATTAGAACACTCATATTAATGGAACTTCTCGGTTTTTTACCCAATTTCAAGTGCACACTATCCTCTATTTTATGATATCGATGACTTTATAAAATTATTATATTAGTTATGAAACCATTCTTGGTTCAATTCTGGATTCATATAAAATATTGACCGCTTTTCTAATTTAAATTCTCTAAAGTATTTTCCTTAAACCCACACGAAAATGTTTTAATTCAAATGTTTCTCAAATACATTTATTATATGTTTTCACTTATGTTGGACATCACATCACATGTTATAAACCTATATTACCCTATGAACGCCCATGCATGTTCTAATCCCTCTCTTTCATGGACACTTTTATGATATTCTTATTGGTTATGATTTATGTCATGATTGTGGTACCTAATTCTTTCAATGGATATCCTTATGTTTATGTATTGTTGATTATGTCAGATTATTTATGTGGCACAATTATTTATGTGGAAATAATATTCATGGAAATATTGATATTGGTGCACCCAGAAAGCACTCCAATGAATAGGGTTTGGATAAGTCTCATGATAAGTAATTTGAAACAGTATTGGAGGTTAACTTTGACCCATAGAAAAATGTGAAAAAAGATTGGAGGATAGCCTTGACCTGTACTAAAGAAATGTTTTATGATACTACCATGTTTAAATGACTCAAGGTTTATATGTTCCCATGCTTATATGATATGTTTTCTTATGTTCCATGCTTTGGATTTCATTATGTCATGAGTCCTAACTCATGTTCTTAAGATGTATCCTTATGTTCATTCCCTTACTAGACTTTTTAGCTCATCCCTTTGTTCATGTGTTCCCCAGGGTACCCTATGCAGATGTAAGGGCTCAAAAGAAGATATGTAGTCTTTATGGAAGAAATGTTTTTTATTCCATTGTTATATGTTTTTTGTACCTAGCCTACAAAAACACTGGACATAACGATTCTTGGCTTGTACTCTAATGTATAACTATGATTAAAATCATGTAATTTTATATGAAAAAGGCTTGGGTCAAAATACACGGACTTGATTTAGAGTGTATTATTATTTACATACAATGTTGGATGAATTATATTCTTGTTGATAATTTTGTGGTATTCATGGATCTGAAAATACTCATGTATTACTTTAAACTTTGTTACATAATTTTTAGGAATTGCCTACTGGTTTTGTTTGTGAAATCATTTTATTTTGTTCTTCTCTACACACATTGGAATGGAAATTTAGTAGATTATTCTTTGAGTAGAATACTCAGAAATAGGGGGTTTAGGATGAAAATGGTGGGTAGTATCTCATTCACTTGTCTTTGGATTTTAACGGTGTAGTTCATGATTATCATTATTAAAATATACTCTTCCATTATCATTGACTTATACCCTTATATAATTGTTGAGAAAGAGAAAACTATTATATCACATGGTCATAGTCATAAAGGAATGTATCACAAATGATGATTCATGTACTTGTTGGTTTGTTGATGAGGATGACACCTTACACCACCATAGGTGTTTATAGGTCCCATGAAACATCATAGTGTAGTTGATGCATGAATTTTACGCCTTTGTTTGAAATTTAAATCTATATGTCATCAATATGTATCAATAATTATGTTGTTAGTATCAATGGAATATTTTGATATGGGATATAGCCAGATATATATCTCATTGTTCCATCTATCATTAGGTGTATGATTACATTCAATGACTGAGATTATCATTAAATCCATAATTTTTTACCATGTGGGAATGGAATGAAATCTCCGTGGAAATTTTAATTTTTTTTTGTAGGTTTCCTCAAGGAAAAAATATGATTTGGAAGTCCATGATAATTTTATGAAGCTCAAAAATAATTTTAATATTTTAGATTACTTCCAAATTGAGAACCATGTGAGAATATATGTCAAAGAGGTTGAAGTCACAATTGAGTTCCATAACCAATCATGTCTATTCAAGATGATCACTTCATGTCCCAGATCTAGAAGTGGATTCTTGAATACCATGGGTATGAAGAATACTCAATGAATGATCTGTTACCCTCAGACCAATGAAAAAATAGAGCTTGAAATTCTGTTATTATAGGGAATGATTGGTGCAGGTTTCCATGCCTTTGGTGATTCATGGGAGAAATACATACTCCTATTGACGTTCTCAGAAAAAAGAATATTTTAGCAGACAATTTAAATTTATATGTATGAATCCATATATGGTTGGCCATTCTAATCACCTCTATACATATTAGAGGCAGGTAAGACCAATTTTTATAGAACACATCGCATCTAGGAGACATCACAATAGGTCCAGTTGATCAGAAATCCCATGTTGATAGCTCATAGAATATAGAAGTCATGTTGTAATCTTTATAGGCTACCTCTTTTTTTGGGTTCAGAGATATGGGTTTCTTTATATTTTTTCCATAGTTTTACTTCTGACAAATTTAATGAAAATATATTCCTTCACTTTGATTCATTGGACCGTTTGAGGATTTGATGAGAATCTAGGATGTGTCTCACATGTTATCACCACCTTAGATATAAAAGTCTACAGATGATGTTTTTCACATGTATCACCTCTTCCAATATAATCCAGACCAAACACATGATTTAAAATTTAATGAGGTTTAGTTATATTTTTATTCTTCTTTTGATATGTAACTATTGTGTATCATGGATCATATTGTGAAGACAATCTAAGGTACGTAGTTTTCATTTGTATATGTTCCATGGTAGCATGGGTCATTATAGAATGAGACATAGGACTATTAAGATGATGAATGATCCAAGTATATGGAAATTTTCATTGGTGATAGAACATCACTATTAAAATTATAACTCATGATTGAGTTTCATAATACATTGTAGGTTGTAACAACTCATATGTTCTGAAAGGAATAAATCATTATTTTCTTTTTAAATCATTTTTTCACATTGAAAACATTTCATAATTCCTTTGATAATATTATAATAATTTGGGTTTTCATTGGATCCAGGTGTTCTAGAAATAATGTTAATATAGTGGCTCACTAAATTAGTGAATAGTCAGTGAAAACCATGAAACTCAATTATGAGAGGTACTTAGTTCAGAAGAGTTGTTGTATTTTTTTCTGAAACATTTTCAGACTATGAGCACACCCATAAAATATTTAATAATTTTTAATAGTTTTTTCACATGGCATTTACTTGTTTAAGAATACCACATGCCTAGCATGTAAATGTGGTGTTCATGGGATGTGAGTGGACATGAATGTGGGGACATTTTTGAAAATCGTGTGGCCAAATCAAGTGACATCATTTTATGTGGTGATTTCACCTTGTTACCATTAAATACATTAAATCATACCCGTGTTATTTATTTTCCCATTTCAAGTGGACATCCCTTGTATTCCACTCTCTTGAAGATTTCATTGTCCGCATCTAGGTTCTTAAATTACTCCTCGATCTAAACACTAAATCATACATCATAGAAAGCATTAGGTCCACATTCGTATGCTCAAAAACCATATTTATCCTTTTCATTTTTTATCTTCTCTTGTCTTATTATATGTTGGTGATATATCATTTATCTAATTTTTAGTTCATTGGTCCGTTCTTTTATTTTATTCTGTTTTTCTTTGAATCAATATTCATCGTAGGATGAATGTACTTACAATAACCTAGTGAATGATTTCTTCTACATGTCACTCACAATTTTTTTTATGATTATGAATATTTTCCATTTGAAAAAAAATTCAATGAAATTATTTAAATTATGTATATAATATAATTAATTTAAACATTATGTGATATACAATTAGACGGCAACTAATTTTTTAGATGATGGTGACCTTGGGATTTCCACCCATTTGGGTATAAAAAATGTAAGACCCTATACTCTATATATAATAATATGATAAAACACCACATAAGTTAATATATTTATATGTAATATATATTTACCATCATTTAAAAAACAAGTGGACTATCACATAGTCTACTTGTTTGTATTATCTCTGTGATGGAATTTTGTTGTTTAAACATAAATAAATTTCGAAACATTAATGAATTGTAGTGGGATGTTTTTCTAGACCGTATATTATAAATTTGTAAATGTGAATTTTATGAATTTTTGAACCATTAATATTTGGGTATAATGGAAATAAATTCATTAGAGGTGGTCCATAGAAGAAACGATTATTTTTACTCGACCATTGAGTATGGATGTAGAACTCTAGATATGGGACATGTGGGGAATTATATTTCATTCTCCCTTACATTTGGTATTGTTAATGATGGATTACATTGTTATACATTTATTTGGATGATGGGAATGATGCTCGATGCCTCGTTACTTTGGGTGTCCGACATGCTGAATCACCCCACCACGTCGAGTGATGGGAATGATTTCTCATATTCATAATTTTTTATGGGAATGTACCATTTATTGATCCAAATAGATCGATATACTAGATATAAATGTATGAGTTACACCCTATTTATAGATAGAACATTTTATCCATGTATATAGCTGTAAAATTCTTCACAAAAAGAATTTATATACATGTGTACAATAAATAAATATATATTACTAATATGTACAAATTTTCAAAAATCAAACACCTACATCGGCCAATGCCAATGCCGGTAGATCCCAACATATGTCATATTGGAACTTGTGGTGTATATTATTTATTATTCTATATATTTTATTATTCATTGTATGATATCACATCCATGTAGACATCTGAAATTAATGTATAGATAATGGAATGATTTTTTTTGTTTTTTTCCTGATATTTAATTATATCCTGAAAAAGAGAAGGAGATGACTGATAATATACTGGTTATTCTAATGGATCAATCTTTTAGTTTCTTTTATTTTTTATAGATTGATTTATATACATATAATATGTATACCATGTTTCCTTTTTTTTTGAATATCATCATTCCATGACATCATTTTTCATATGACATAAAAACAGTATTTTGATTATTATTCATGTTGTTTGGTTGTTTACGATTGTGTAATTAGTTATTTTATCCCCTTCTATTCATCCATATATTATATCTTACTTTTTTTTACCCATTATTTCAATTGTTCCACAATAATATGGGTTTATATTCTACCCACTATCCAACTATAGTGCCTTTCTTCTATCCAGAAGCCTCTAAAATATGGAGATTCACACATGAAGAAATGTGACCAACCATATCGGGGCCAATGTTAAAAGGATCCAAAGTCTATACATTACATTCATGCATTTGGGACAATAGATATAATGTTTAAAGTCAAATGGTATGAAAAATAACTGAATTTCATTTATGATGACATTTCATTTAACATGGTGACTATAATTTATTGTCATGTAGCTTTTACCATGGGTTCGTATAGTTTAATGACATGTTCCTCATAGGAATGGAGTTTTACTGTTTAAAGGCATGCAACTTGGTTGTCATCATTCATCTTTATATAAAATAATCAGGATGAAGACCATGTTTATTAATGTATTGATGAAATGAAATGTAGATACTAAATTTTATGGCTCATATATTTTCTCATAATTCCATATAGTTTATGGTCATGTGACATATATGTTTGTGGAATTATTGCCCACATAGTTCTCCTAGTTCAAAAGAAGTACTATTGGGATGACCCAAACCTCAACAAAATTCATTCATTAGATTTCTTAGATTGTTATCCCTTTATTATTTTAGATATCTGAACATATTTATTATAGTGTAAGACTCATGTTCGTTTCTAGCCAATCTGGATTTTTTTGTATCCATGATGATCAGGGGAGTTCCTAACACTATAATCACCAAAACATTTACTGGTAGCATGTTTCGATATTCAACTTGATGGAGATATGATTTTTAATGGGGATCATACATGTGAATTTTTCAGGCCATATTGAGGATATATATAGTTTATGTTTATCATATGGATGACCTCTATGATTTATTTTGATTCCAGAACCAATAGGGAGAGTTGAACCAACATGCCCTATAGACAGTTGTTGTCCCGACCCTAGTTAGATGAGAACACACCCTGATATAGTTATCAGGATGACATAGAGTTTCATAAGGATGGAAGGTTCCACATGATTTTATATATTGAGGTTGATAGGGGAATGTATGATAGGATACAAATAATACATTTCCTCATGAGATGTTCATAATGGAATGATGGTATTGGTTCGTCCATCTTCGGTGGGGTGGGGTGGTAGCAACAAGGAGGCGTGGAATCCTAACTTCATCGATGGATGGGACAATGGATACCAGGTAACCCGGAAACCTGTATAATTATTTTTCCATAGAGATGGAACACAATTGGTGTGTGTGCTTGTATAGTAGGTTCCACGGGGTGGCTATGCGTGAAAGGAATTTAAAAATAGATTATTAGTTCAATTTAGTGTGGGAAGAGGGGAGTATAGAACCATGTATCATCATTTAAATGGGATGATGACACCAAGGTGGTGAGGAATTGTAATCCTATATTATTTGTTTTACTGGGTGATGGTTTCAAGTATTTGTGGAATCCTGGATCGTTGGTTCGATGGGAAGATTGAAGTGATGGGTGTGGAAGCATGTATTATTGGTTGGATTGGTAAATGTAGCACATGAGACCAAGAAATTTGATCATTAGATTTACGAGGAGATGCCTCTAGATAGGTTTTTATACCTGGTTCATTGAATCGATATGAAAATATAGATAAGGAGGCAGTGAATCCTTGAACATTTGTTAGAAATTTTATGACACATGGGTGGTGTGTAATATTGTATCATTGGCTCATCAGGGACATGGAACCCATGAGGCATGGAACCCAATCTCTTTGACTTGTTGGGGTGTGGTTGTTCAGGAGATGTTGAAACCTATATCACTAAAATTTCATGGTAGATATTCCTATTAGATGTGTAATCTTATATTTCCAAAATATTGTTGATGGGTTGCCAATGATATCTAGATTCTAGTTGGTGTGAAATATCATAGATTATATAAGATAGAAAAATTATATAATTTTCATTCCCTACATTCAAGTGTAGTGTATCCTTCCTATCATGAGATGATACATGATATCAAGTAATGTCTTTGGAATGTGTATGACCTCTGTTTTGGTTCATGGATACTGGAGGGGGAATATATGAATTAGTATGTGGTGGTGTGGGGAGTACCATTGGATTAGTCCCTGGAAATTCATGAAGGACCTTTACATTTTTCATAGTGTTAGAGCAAGGACCTTATCACATGTTTTTGGCAAGGAGAGGAGGACATGGGAACTTCACTAGATGTTATTGGGTTGATGAGGACATATAGATTTGTTTTGGTGCGGCGTAGAGGACCTCCACATTGGTTTATGGTGGTGCATGGAGAACCTCCAAACCAATATTTGTCATCATAATATGGATAGTAACAACCATTGGTTATGCCAAAAATTTAGAGAGTAAACATGGATTTCATGATATTATGATGGGGTATCAATCCTATAATGTAAAATATTAATCCACATTGATAATGGGAGGATATATCATGGTATATTCCAATGATGTGAAGGGAAAATTGAACTGTATAAATTGACTCATCTTGGGAAATGTTGTACATTTATCTTGGAATTAGTGTTAGGTGTTCTAGATCATGGACGATAATGTAGGTATGAAGTCATACAAATCATATTCTTGTGGAAATAGATGGTTCTAGAATAGGTGATGCTTATTGGGATCCCACTTTAGAAATGACTGAGCATTGGTGCTTTACCATATATAGACCATGAAGTCGATATTTCCAGCGAGGCTATGATTCATGTGGGTTGTCCTGAAACCAATGTTATTCGACCACTCGCATAAGAAGGAGAAGTGACTCGCATGGTTTATTAATTTATTTTTTCATTCCATATTTTTTTCATCTAATCTATGTTTTTAGGGAATATATTCCCTTCAGGATAACTATTAGTGTTTTGGAGACTTTCATAGTTTTAGAGCACATCATCATCGAACACTTATTTCATTCACTGCATTCCTATAATATATATATAGACAACTTCCTTTACATTAATTCGTGATGTCGCCTCTTTTTTCTATATGAGATGATGTGATGATGGTTCCCCCATCAATAGATTCTTCCATAGAACTCATCGCCTAGTCTGTGTCTCCCTATTGGTTTTGAGTTATATTCACCAAATTTATTCATGGATCCATCTATGTGGTGACATCGATTAATGATGATGATTCATTTACACATTATATAAATATTATTTTTTGGTAGATTGTAACGTCATTAATATGTAAACAATGAGTGTATTGATATCTTGTATTGTTTTCTTCTTTAATTGGAGGTCTCCTATGTGATGCATGTTAGGTGTAAAGGCCCAGACCTCTCCAGTCCTTTCCTTCGTGAAAATGTGGTGCTTGAGGTATTCTACGAGGTCAAGGTGACTTGGAGGTGTGTTTGGGTGGAATTTTATGGAAAGATAACGGGAAATAGCTTGTGCATGGTTGTCGTATGATTTGCCTAAACTGTGCGGCCAAACCATGCAAGGTTGATGTTGGAGGCAGTGGATAACTCACGATTAGTGCACAAATTTTCTAACCATGCGGACTAACCATGTGAGGAGTGCTTGACGAGGCAAATGCTAACGCACAGTTAGCGCGTAGTTTGTTAAACCGTGCAGACTAACCATGTGAGCACTGGAAGTTATATCCTAAAATTCTGCATCTAACTCATATTTCTTTTAATCACCTTGTTTAAGCCCTTAAGTGGCTGTAACTCGGGATTACTCTCCCTTGAAGGTTATAAAACCTCTCCCATGCATTTTGGAGGTGATCTCGAGGCTTCTATTCATAAATCAAAGCCGGTTTATCAAGGTATGTGATCCTTTTTGTTTGGATTCTTATATCTACCTAGATCTACTCCTCCTTTTCTCTCATGATATTAGATATACACCTATTATGGGTAGATCTAAGTGTGTGGAAGTCGATTATGATGAGCTTTGGTCTTGGTTGTGTTGGAAGAAGATATCTAGGGAGGATCCATGATGAATCGGCCCGGTCTTCTTGGGCATTCATCGACCATTGTGGATTCTGTCAAAACAGTTCATGTATGGGATTCATGGCTTCTCTAATTGTTAATGTGCAATAATAGAGTTATCATGATTTATCCCTTTGGATCAGAATGAAATTGTTCTAATTAAATACTTGAACTAGAATAAAAGAATTGGTTTGATCTCATGCTTATGCGGTGATGTGTCCCTGGTAGGGTGTTATGATTGTGGGTGCATGGAGGCCTTGTGGTTGTGGCATCAGATGACGCCTAGAGTGGCGAGATGCATTGTTTTATGCATGTGGGTGTCGGGAAGGAAACTAGAGATGATGGAATGGGATGGATGTGGTTGTTTGATTCTTGTGGATTCTTTGGTTGTTTGTCAGCTTTTCCTTTCCCCACTGCTCAAGGCAGCAGGTCTTGCTTAGCCATCATCCTAAAGGGGCGAGGAGAGGTGGGTTATGCCACGTGCTTTCCGTTTTTATCCTCTCCTGGGATAATGTTTCTACTCTCTTCCTATAGGTGGAAAAGACTCAATGGGTAGTACATCTACTCACCGTGTTGATCCCCCTTGTGTTTAGTAGCATATGATTCTTTTATTGAATGCCTAAGAATATGGGAATGAAATTCTATAATGAATGTTTGAATAATTGATGTTAAAACATGGATATGGAGATGGTGGAACATAATAATGATGTTGTAACTTTGAAGGAACATTTTAATTTTGGTGTGATGTTGATGAATTTAATGTGGTTTTGTTCATGGTTAATTAATGTTTGAAGAATTAATTAACGCAGAGTGGAATTGATAAAAAGGGAATGAATTAATCTAATAAAACCCTTAAATGGTTGTGTGCTTATAGGATACATAGTCTTAGAAGTGGCATCCCAGAGTATCAGAGATGTTATCTGCAGTTGTGTCTAATACTAGGTTATGCCCATAATGTGGTTGTGAGTTATAGACTATTCTGTACTTTTTATGTTTCTATACGCTACTCCAACCTGTCAGTAAGGGAAACTGGAACCCCATGGATTCTGAGCACTGTGGGATTGTATTCCCCAAAACTCAGATAGGAGGGTGAATGGATGACTACCCCTTTTGACCCCGCTCTCTTCTCTTGGAAGAGACTAGTGCCATTAGGCACAATGGTTAGTTTTCCCCAAATATGTGTGTTGATGGATGTAATGTCTTGTGGTTATTCACACACATATACTCTGAATATAGTATCCTATGAACTATTATAGGTGTAACATGTATAGGCAGTGATAGTTTGGGGATCCTTACTCGGTGTATGGGATGTAATTGCTTGAGGTATAATACCCGACGAATGATACGCTTTATGCGAGTTGTGGTGGATCTCGTAAACTATCTGGTTACTTTTAGTTGTGAGTATGGTGTTGTGCTTCACCTAGGTGTCTATGGGAAAGCCTCTGTGGTGCACGTGGTGTAGATTTTGGAGCATTGCCCAGGTGTATACGGGAAAGCCTTTAGAGAGAGATGCACATGACATATGTCATTGTGGAAAAGCGGTAAACTAGTGGGGAAGTAGTAGTGGGTACCACTTGATATTCATTACTATATGATATATTCATGTATGCATTACTTGGTGGGAGTATCCATGGTGAGGCTGGGAACATAGTATACCTGTTTAGGTGATGAGTTAGTTTCACTTGTTGTTCACTTTTCATTAGCATGATTTCTTTACATTTTCACGAGGGGATTTAGGGAGGATCCTACTGAGTATACTATTATAGTAACCCTACGTATATGTAATCTATTTTCAGGTCACATGGAGTAGGTTGGAGATCAGGCTGGTTACTACTAGCATGTGGTTAAAGGAGCTGTTCGGGCTTGTGGTCGTGGCTGTTTTTACTGTCTTTTGGATACTTTAAGTTTTCCGTTTCATTTGTAGTAATTTATAATGGAATTTAATATATGTACATGTGTTTCTTTTATATATCAGTTCTGATATGGAGTTGGTTGGTGTATCTCTTATCCCTCTCTTCCGCATGTGTTCTCATAGAGGGTAATGCCTCTGATTTGAGTATTTATTACACCCTTAGTGCTAGTCGCCAACCCGGGGCCTACTAGAAGAGGGTCTCAGGGGTCATTATCCACCTTTTCACATTTCTAGCCTAGGAGGGGTACACTTTGTGGGGAGGGGGTCATGAAAGAGAGGTAACAAAGGCTGGTTGAGAGATAGGATGGAGTTTGGAGTTAGGCACAGATGAGGTTGCATCGGTTGGTAGCGAAACTGTGTCATTAATGTTTAGAAATTGAGGTAAACACTGGATACCGACAGAGACAAAGATGTTTAGGACCCCTACGCTCTGAGGTACGAACCTTTAAATTTACAATGGCTACTAGACAAGGTGATACTTGTTGCAGGGTAGAGACCAAGGAAAGGATCATGCATCATTCTTATTTGTTCTTGTGTTTGAATGGGTAGAACTTGGGATAGGTTAACCTGAAACACATAAAAGAAAACAATTAATTTATTAATGTTGAGTCTTCCATATTCCTGAATTATGAGCTCTAAGTGTTTGTTATTTTACAAGTATGGTTCCAGGTCGACATACTCATCAGGTTTGCACAGAAAATGTCCAGCAGGCTATTCCAGTAGATCGCAGCAGGGTAGAGGTTGACGACAAAAACACTTGGAGGAAGCCACCCTGAGAGTTTCAGAGCCAGAGTCCGTAGAATTACGAGGGCTCCATTTTAGATGCAGTCTTATAAGACTGGTTGGGGGAGGTCGAGAGAGGATTATGTTCAATCTGTGCTCGGAAGGAGCACTGGGTGTCCTTGGTTGTGATGATGCTACATGGAGCAGCAAGGAAGTGGTTGTTGATGTTCCTCAGGGATCATGAGGAGTCAAAAATATCATGGGAGGAGTTCCAATAAATGTTTAGAGTCAAGTTCCTTTCGTCGTTTGTTAAGGCGTCTAGTCTCCTGGGGCTTCATACATTTTGACAGGGGAGCTCCAGTGTTCAAGAGTTTGGGATCCGTTTCAGGAACCTTTTACGATATGATTTGGACTTGTTACTAGACGAGGAGGCAAGGGAAAGGCATTTCGAGGAGGCATTGCATCCATAGATCCAGCACTAGGTCTCCCCATTTATTCTAAAGACATATCTCAAGGTTATGGAATGGGTGGAGGTTGTCGAGAAGACTTTGGCCAAGACCGGATCATCACGAGAGGGGAATCAGTATGATTCCTCACGAAGCAATGCTTTGGTCCGGGGTTCCGGGTATTTAGGGCAAAAGAGTTTCCGTTCAGCCGGGGGTAGGTCCCAACCCTTCACATCTTGTTTCTCTGGAGGTAGAAACTCTAAGGCCTATTACAAGGGATCATGAGCTTGTTTTTATTGTTGTGGTCATGGCCATTAGCAGCGGGAGTTCCCGAACATTCAGAGAGGTCATCATGCACTGGGCTCTATGCTTCAGGTTCCTCCTTTGTGGCAGTTCCATCCGAGGGATCATCAAATAGTTTCATAATATTTAGATCACCATAGGGGAGATGGGGATGGCCGAGGACAACCCCATGATGCTCCCCGTCCTCAGAGAGTAGAGTGTGGCCATGGTGGTGGTCGTCATTAGGGTCAAAGAGGCCATGGAGGAGGTCGTGGTAAGCATCATGATATAGCGTTGCCAGCACCAGATAAGCCAGACATCGTTCGAGGTACCCTTTTCTTGTTTTATACATTGGTGTATTCCTTTTTTGATTCAGGAGAAACACACTCCTTCATATCACATACTCTTTTCCATGCTTTGGTACTTGAGGTAGACAGGCTTCCGGTGCCCTTGGTGTTGACTATGCCAGTTGGAGGTCGAGATGACTTGTTTGATGTATGTGGAGAATGTTAGCTAGTGTTGGGCAACATAGCTCTTGGGGAGATTTCCAATGATTATGAATACAGCCATATGATGTCATCCTCGGCATGGAATGGTTGTATTCGGTGCAGGCTATTGTGTATTGCTTCAGGAAGATGGTCATGTTCTTTGGTGCAGATAGAGAGAAAGTGGTGTTTGTTGGTGAGCGAGACCCTCGGATGGGTCATAGGCGCATTTCATCCTTATCATCCATGGAGGATCAGATGATGCTGAGTTCTTCAGAGGTTCAGAAGTTGGCATTTCCTAGTTTCGTAGAGGAGTAACTTGATGTCTTCCCAGAATAGGTTGTAGCATTAGCCCCTCGACGAGAGATCGAGTTCAGGATCGAGCTACTATCATGAGTGTCTCCCTTATCTATGTCTCTATATAGGATGCCCCCTTCTGAGTCACGAGAGCTATGTATACAACTTGATGGTCTATTGTAGTGCGGTTTTGTTCGGCCAAGTGTGTCACCATGGGGTGCACCGGTTTTGTTTGTGAAGAATGATGACTGTTGTTTTCGGTTGTTTGTCGATTATCATTGCTTAAAAAAAGTGAAAATAAAGAATCGCTTTCAACTTCTACGGATTGATGACTTATTCGATCAGCTGAAGGGTGCAAGATGGATCTTAAATATCGACTTGTGGTCAGTATATCATCATATGCATGTGAAGGATGAGGATATTTCGAAGACTGCTTTTCATTGTCATCATGGGCATTATGAGATCATTGTAATTCAATTCGGCGTGATGAATGCTCTGGCAACATTCATGGGATTGATGAACACTGTGTTTTGTGAGTTCCGAGACAAGTTTGTGGTAGTTTTCATCGACGAAATCCTTGTGTAATCCACATCTGAAGAGGATAATGCAATTCATCTATGAGCAATTTTGGGAGTTCTTTGCCAACATCAGTTGTTCAGGATGTTGGCGAAGTGAGTGTTTTGGGCTCGAGAAGATAGTTTCTTGGGTCATGTTGTGCCCCAACAGGGAGTAGCTCTGGATCCATCGATGATTGAAGTAGTTGTATCTTAGGCAGCCCCCAAGACAGTGTCATAGGTGTGATGTTTCCTTGGTCTCACAGGCTAATAGAATAGTTTTGTAACCATTTTTGTCTCGAGATGTGAATTCTCTAACAACATTGACCAGGAATGATTAGGCATTCATATGGACTGATCAGTGCCAGGAAGCCTTCAAGTATATAATGGAGAAGTTAGTAAGTGCTCTAGTCATTTCTATTCCAGCTGAAAGAGTTCAGATTGATGTTTTCTATGATGCTTCACATCTAGGGTTAGGCTCTGTCCTCATGTAGTATAGGTCAGTTGTTTCTTATGGGTCTCGGCAGTTATGTACCCATGAACTCAACTATGCCATCCATGATCTTGAGTTAGAAGCTGTGGTGTTTTAACTGAATTTGTGGAGACATTGCCTCATTGGTGAGCGCTTCATGGTTTTCACCGATCATAAGAGTTTGAGGTATGTTTTCTCCCAGGGTGACTTGATCTTATGACATAGTCAGTGGATGGAGTATGTACCAGAATACGACATCGAAATATTGTATACACACGAAAACAGGAATGTTGTAGCTGATGCGCTGAGCCGAAATCCACGTAGTGATGTTGTGCGTGAATCCGGTGATTCTTGGAGAGTAATGGAAGAACTGTCATCATTAAATCTTGATATGGGAGAATTTGGGGTTGAGGTTTTATTTTTCAGTTCATGGTACAATAATCCCTGATGCATATGGTGGAAGAGTCCCAGTTAGGAGATCTTGAGGTGGAGGTCTGGAGAGACTGAGTTGTTTGTGGTGAGGCCCCTGATGGTTGGTTGGAGGACAAAAAACACTAGGTGTTGTATCATGGAAGGCGCTTTTTCCCAGGGTGATGCACGATGCGGTCCTCAGAGAGTTCCATAGTTCACCTGTTGTTGTACATCCTGGCGTGAAAAAGATGTACTAATCCTTGAGGAACCAGTTTTGGTGGCCTGGGCTGAAGTGTGAGGTTTTGGAGTTTGTGTCTCATTTTTTTGTCTTCCAGAAGGTGAAGTTCGGACACTGTGTTCATGGTGGCCTTCTCTAGATATTAGAGATTCCTAAATGGAAGTGGGAGGACATCTCAATGGACTTGGTTATAGGTTTACCACGAGCTCCGGGAGGATATGATTCTATTTGGGTGGTAGTGGATCGCTTAACAAAATCATCCCACTTTATAGAAATCAAGGAGTCGAGCTCAGTATAATTTCTGTCGAGGAAGTATAAAGAGGATGTGGTGAGACTTCATGGAGTCCCAAGGATTATCATTTTTGATCGAGATCCTTGATTTACCTCTAGGGTGTGGAGAGGTCTACATCATGCTTTTGGTTCTCAGCTATGCCTTAGAACAGCTTTTCATCCTCAAATAGAAGGTTAGACAGAGTGAAACATCAATAAACTTGAAGACATTTTGCGCTATTGTGTTCTTAATTTTGGATGTTCATGGATGAGGAACTTACCCTTTGTGGTGTTTGACTACAATAATTGTTTTCACTCCACCATCGGTATGGAACCATTTGAAGCCTTGTATGGCCAACATTTCCGTTCTCCGTCATGCTAGACTGCGGTCAGAGAGTCGGAAATTCTCGGACAAGAACTAGTGTAGAATACAACAAAGATGGTTCAGGAGATTTGTGGGGGGATGAAGATAGTGCAAGATCATCATAAATCATATGCCGATCAGAGAAGGAGGCCCCTGTAGTATAATGTTGGGGATCATGTGTTTCTGAAGGTGACTCCTTGTCGTGGGAAGTGAAGGTTTGGTCATGGAAGTAAGATTTCTACATGGTTTGATGGGCCTTTCAAGGTGTTAGATCGTGTTGGAGTTGTGGCGTACCGAGTATCACTTACCCATAAGATGAGTCGAATACATAAGGTTTTCCATTTATCACAGCTCCATCATTATATTCACGATGACTCTCACATCATCAATTGGGGAGAGATAGATTTTGATGATGATGCAACCTTTTAGGAGTGACCTATGGAGATCCAAGACCGGAAGGAGAAGGTGTTGTGTGAGAATTATATTCCTTTGGTTCATGTCTTGTGGTGGCATGGTGGCTTGGAGGAGAGTACCTAGGAACGTGAGTCACATATACGTGCTCAGTACCCAGAGTTTTTTAATGTTTAACTCTTTCCATATATCATTTTAAGTGATGTGGTTATGAAACATTCATGATTATGGGATGGAACCCTTTGTTGCTTTGGTGGCTTTCTCTCTTTGGAGAGGTATCTCGATGGGTGGTTGTTCAGACCCTGTTTCGTTTTCTTGTTAGGTGGGTTTTGGATTCTCGAGGATGAGAATGTTTTGAGTGGTATCTGATGTAATGGCCCGGACCTCTCAAGTCCATTACTTTTTGAAAATGTGGTGTATGAGGTGTTCCGGGATGTAAAGGTGACTTGGAAGTGCGTTTGGGTGGACTTTTAAGGAAAGCTAAAGTGAAATAGCTTTTACACAGTTTCCACACAGTATGCCTAAACCGTGCTGCCAAACAGTGCAAGGTTGGTGTTGGTGGAAGTGGCTAACGCATGGTTAGCGCACCGTTTGTCTAATGGTGTAGACTAACTATGTGAGGAGTGTTTGACAAGGTAGAAGCTAACACATGTTTAGCGCACATTTTTTTAAACTGTGTGGACTAACCGTGCGGGAACTTAAATTTAGATCCAAAAAATGTAGATCTAACTCATTTTTCCATTAATCGCCTCGTTTGATCCCCTATGCATCCATAACTCGGAATCACTCTCCCATGAAGGTTATAAATCTTATCCCAAGCATTTTGGAGGGGATTTGGAGGCTTCTCTTCGCAAATCGAAGCCGGTTTCTCGAGTTATGTGATCCTTTTTGTTTGGTTTCTTAGATCTACCTAGATCTACTCCTTCTCTTCTCTCGGGATATTAGATCTACGCCTGTTATGGGTAGATCAATGTGTGTTAATGTCGACAGTGATGAGCTTTGGTCATGGTTCTGTTAGGAGAAGAGATCTAGGGAGGATCCTTGGTGAATTGGCCCGGTCTTCTTTGGTGTTCTTTGACCGTTGTGGTTGTCGTCAAACCCATTGAGGTAGGAGATTCATAGATTTTCTAATTGTTTATGTGTAATCATAGACTTAACATGATGTAGCCCTTTTGATCACAATGAAATTGATCTAATTAAATACATGAACATGATTAAATGAATTGGTATGATCGCATGTTGTTGCTTTGTGACGTGATAATGGTTCACCAATTGATTTGCTAGATAGTGTGATATATAATACTTTCTTGTTAGCATGTGGGTGTCGGGGAGGACACCAGGGATAATGGAATGGGATGGATGTGGTTGTTGGATGGTACTAGATTCTTTGGTTGTCTATCTTATTTTCTTTTCCCCATTGCTCATGGTAGATGGTCTTACTTACCCATATATCATAAGGGGAGAAGAAATGCGGGGGATGCCACGTGATTTCTTTGTTTAGCCTCTCCAGGGAGAATGGGTCTATGCATTAGCTATAGGAGGAAAAGAATCGAAGGGTATTACATCTAGTCACCGTGTTGAGACCCCTTTTGTTTAGTAGCATAGGATACTTTCCTACAATGCCTGGGAATTTGGGAAAGTAATTTTTTAATGAATGTTGGAATAATTTATGTTAACACATGGGGATGGAGATCCTATAACATAATGATGAGGTTGTAACTATGAAGGAACATTTGACTTTTGGTGTGATGTTGGTGAATTTAATGTGGGGTTTTCATGGTTAATTAATGTTTAAAGAATTAATTAACGTACATTGGAATTGATAAAAAGGGAATGAAGTAATATAATAATTCCATTAAATGGATGTGTGCTTATAGGATACCTAGTCTTAGAAGTGGTATCCTGGAGTCCGAGAGACGTTAGCTGCAGTTGTGTCTAAGAATAGGTTATTCCCATAGTATGGTTGTGAGTTATAGTATATTCTATACTATATGTGTTTCTATACACTACTCCACCCCATCAGTAATGGAAACTGGCACCTTGGGGATTTTCGGCCTTGGGGGTGTTTTCCCCAAAATTCAGATTGGAGGGTGAATGGATGACTACCCCCTTTGACCCCGCTCTCTTCTCTTGGTAAAGAATAGTTCCATTAGGCAAAATAATTAGTTTTTCCCAAATATGTGTGTAAAGGGATATAATGTCTTGTGGTTATTCACACACTTATATTCTGGATATATTATCCAATGGACTACTATTGGTGTAATGTGTATAGGTTGTGAGGGCTTGAGGATCCCTACTCGGTGTATGGTGTGTAATGGATTGAGGAATAATACCCGACGTATGATAAATGTTATGCGAGTAGTGGTGGCTTCCGAAAACTACCTTGTTACTTTTGGTTGTGAGGATGGTGTGGTGCTTCACCCAGGTGTTTGTGGGAAAGCCATTGGGGTGCACGTGGTGCAGATTGTAGAGCTTAGCCCAGGTGTATACGAGCATGCCTTTGTAGAGAGATGCACATGAAAATGTCGTCGGGGAAAAGCGGAAAACCAGTGTGGATGTAGTAGCGGGTGACCTATGATATTATTTACTATATGATATATTCTGGTAGGCATTACTTGGTTAGAGTATCCGTGGTGAGGCTGGGAACTTAGTATACCTGTTTAGGTGATGAGTTAGATTCACTTGTTGTTTACTGTGCTTTAGAATGATTTCTTTATTTTTTCACAAGAGGATTCAAGGAGGATCCTACCAATTATACTGTTGTACTCACCCTATGAATATATAAACTGTTTTCGGGTCACTTAGAGCAGTTTTGAGATCAGGCTGGTTACTACTAGATTGTGGTTGTAGGAGCTGTCCGGGCTTGTGGTCGCTGGTGTTTTTACTTTCTTTTGGGTACTTTCAATTTTACCTTTCATTTGTTTTACTTTTGAATGTAATTTCATATATGTACCTGTGTTTATTTTATATTTGATTTCTGAGTTGGAATTGGCTGGTGTCTATTTTATCACTCTCTTTCGCATGTGTTCTCTTAGAGGGTAATGCCTCTCATTTGTGTGTTTGTTATACCCTCGGTGCTAGTCACCAACCCGGGGCCTGCTGGAGGAAGGACTCGGGGGTCATTATCCCCATTTTCACAATGGAGGTCTAAGAGGGGTACACCTTGTGGGGAGGGGGTGGTGACATTAGGTGTGACACCCATGTAATATTCAGTCAATCAATAGGAAATTAATTCCAATGGTGTATGTATTTTGGTGATTTTTAAATATGATATCACATGTTTATTGCATGGGTAGGGGTTATAGATAATGGAATGATTTTAACATATTTTTAATAAGGGTGGGTGGTATTTTTATCATCATATGGTGTAGGATAGGCTCTAGTTTATTGTATTATGTGTAATTAATGGGAACAAGTTTAATGTGATGTAGGGAAAGGATGAGTATAGGTTTAACCTATTAAGGAGGAATAAATGGGTGCATGATTAACTTACTTCAAGGATAATATTAGAATATATTTAACATTATTTGGGGACATGATGGGGGAAGGTATATCATCATAGTAAAACATGATAAAAATATGTTTAATTTCATGAATGGATAGGGAAACTTTTTCATTTGTGTATCAAAAGGGGAAACCCAAACTTTTAGATGATTAAAATATTTAACTATGATGACACAGTCATCATACCCTTCTCTGAGACTAGAATCAAAACCAATGTAGTTTAATGATTTAGTTTTTGACCATGTGATGAGGGCTGTTATTTTTTTTATTTCATGGAGTAAGTATAGTTTTGTTATAGGACACTCGGCATGGGAATGATTGGGACATATGCATGGAAGATAACAAGGTGCTTAGAGAAGTATCGATGATGTGTTTGGGGATTACATGTTGGAGCATCCTGGGGTGATGGGGAATCTTCTCATGAATATCACCTAAGGCATCTTCTTCTTATAACATGAGGAATCCTGTATTTATCTCATAGAGTATCCCATGTTAAATCCACAGGATAAGGAACAATTTAACTTCATATGAAAGGATGAGACGTTCATGGATTATAAGTTGATATTTTCATCAATTTTTTATCATGTTGGGTCATGAGGTCATATTGACCTGGTGATTGGTTGATTATTTCCATTTGGGATTACACATTAATAGGAGGCCCATTGTGGGCATTTGGTGGCCATCTCATGGCAATTTCATGAGGAATATTACACTTGAAACATACGTAATATCATAATTTTCAACATACTCATCCTATTCTCATCATATAGGTAATAATACAGTTTCATGTAATTTAATTGGTGATAAGGTATTATCTCGTGATCATGGGTTGAATCATGTTAAATGTGATTCATAAAAAGTATATTTTGTATCAGAGGATCCATTCTATAATTTTAATATTTGGTATACTACAATTTTACTTCATGTACTAAGGAATATTAGGAAAAACATTCCTAGAAATAGCTGGCGTGGGACGTCTGCAATAGCATCCCACAATGGTTTAAATTTGTATATGAGATAGGTGATAGGGTTTCAAGAGTTTTTTTATGATTATTTCAACATTACATATTCTGGGAAAATAAGTGGATAATCTCACCTCATCTAATGAAAAATATATTATGATCATCAAGTTAACTCATGTTAATTTTTGGATTTTAGTTATGTATCTCAACTCATGGTATTCTGTGGGGTGGATATTTGGGACGTATAGGGAAAAAAATTTCCAATACCTAACAAAAAAAATTATGTTTGAACAATCCCTTTTTTCTTAGGGTCAGTGGTAGATGTGAAAGGATTGGGATGGATGATCACGACTAATGGCGAACACTGAAATGAATTATTGGTGTTGGCGGCACAACCCCATTGGTAAGGACTAGTGGATGAGTGTTTGAACACTATTTTGAAAAACTATTAACATGGTCCGTCAAATTTTTTCTATGTCAGACAACTATTTAGTTACATGAAGAAGAAATGAAGTTCGGTGAGGTATTGAATTCAAGGTTAATATTAGAAAAAATGTTTTCAAATATTACAGTTGCACAAAAAATGAATTGTTTAGAATGTTGTACTTTTAATGAAATATTAATACTAATGGATATAATTGTATGAAATTCACTATTTAGAATCATCTTCATTACGGAACATCACCAAGTTAATTTCACACATGATCCAGACTTGGGGTTTCAAGAAAAACACAACCTTATGTATCGCTTGTAAGATCCCCAACACATGAATCCTATTGGTACTCCAACAAAATATTCATTGATGCCATATTTGTATTAATTTTCACTATATTGTGTAGCATATTATTGTGTTTAAAAACATAAGCTAGTTAAGAAGTAATGAAATTCTTTGGAGGTTATCATTCATATTTGTGGAGCTTTAATGTTTTACACCACCTTTTTCATGCTACATTTTTCTGAAAGTTGATCGAGTTATGCACATATTTGTAAAGTTATGTACAATTTTTAGAGTATTCTCTATAATCTCACCATCTTGTTTTTTCAAAAGTATAACATCAAATGACTATATTTCATTATATGTAATGTGATTTTTTCTTTATGTCCAATCAAATAAAAACATTCAAAATGAAGTATTATCATGGTTAATTTTTTCAATATTCAATCTTTCATTGGATATATTATTTTCTCATCTCCACTAGAATATAGTCTCATAAAAATTTAGTAATATCTTTATTTACACACCTATGAGATTACCAGGGGGATAAGATCAAACAATCAATCACTATGTAGACCATTATCTAATGTTGGGAAATTGACATCTACAAATACTAGTTTTTAATATGTATGTAAACTCTGTTCCATCGTAGATAAGTTCCCATGACCATTTGACGTGATGATGAAACCAACATATGAAATGATGAAATTTTCACCACGGTGATGAAGGAAATTCTTTGTAAAATTCAATTAAAATCGGTTTAAACATATTAAAAGTAGAGAAATTATCTTGGAATCAGCCCAAAAAATTGCTAGAGGGAGATAAATAATCTTAAATATATGACATGATAAAAATATAAAATGTTATATTCATATTCAATAATATTTTTTAAACATCCCAATGATTCAAGTATTTAGTTTTAGAGTAACGATCCAAACTTTTTGGATGATAATTGTTTCTTGAGAAAATGATTGTTATATTAACAAACAATATCTCAATCGTAATGAAGTGAATATAATTTTAAATGATACCATTATGTTTCGAATATTATATTAACATTGGTAAATTATGACCATTTTTCAGTATGACCATTAGTATCAATACTCGTGATAAAAAATTTAACGTTCGAGTTATTTTTATATGTAGAAATGAGAAAGGATAATTAATGCAGAATTGATAAATGATGTCCTCAACCAGTATATTCATGCTGTATAAAGTTTATTTTTTTGAACTTGGGAGGGAGTTAGTATCATTGGGTATCTCACTTGACCATGATGAATCCATGCTTCAAAAAGTGAATCTTGAACAAAATAAAATATAGGAGAAGTTCTAGTTTGTGTAAATTACTATGTAGGTGATGTTATATGCGTCAACCCGTGAATCAATCACTATTTTTAACCATAACCTTATGCAATATATCAGTGTAATAAGGGGTTTTGTGTAAATTCCAATGTTAATTAAATCATAAGTACCTTTAATAAATAATTTTTTTGTACCATCAACTATGTTTTCAATTTAGTTTTTCTTAATAAAAAATATGATAAATTTATTTTTAGGAATAAAATTATAATAATGAAAAATTATATACCTATTATAATGAAATAATTTATTAAACGTAATGTTTATTTTAACAAAATAGTATGACTAAAACAATCATATTTAAAAAATGATGAAATAATGTTTTTTTCAAATGTTATAAATTTTACAATGCATTATCCATCAACTATTATTTTTAATAAGTATTTTTATATATAAAAATTGAAATTATAAAATTTAAAGAATTATTAATAAAAATTAACACTATTTCATAAATCAGCACCGAAAATATAGTTTAGGTTGAATTTATGAGAATTTTATAAAATACATTATTGTTCATAAATAATAAAAATATATTTTCGCTTTTCCCTATGATTAGGGGAATCATAATTTTGTAATAAAAATTTATAAAAAATCCATAGTATATTGTTTTTATTAATATCAGTTATTAAAAAATATTTTCATCCATTTGCAAATATATAAATTACTTTTCAAATTATTAAATTTAATCATTAAGTATTAATTTTTTATTTTGAGAAAAAATTAGTTTTCTTTGCCAAAATATGTAATATAACATCATGGTGGACTCTTAAGGATTAAAATATCCAAAATATTGTCTCATGTGTCCAATTTCATTATAAAAACCATGGTAAAGTCCATGATTTCTTCCTTTACCAATACCTAGGTATTAAAATACATTTATTATTATTTTATAAAAAAATCCCACATTAGTGGTATTAATACCCACCCATTTCTAAATTTATTTTCACTCCCAACACATCCACCATGAATATCTAATATTATAACCTCCAAATGAGTCCTACCGAGGTATTATCAAGCCCCCAAGTTCTTAATCCTCGTGTTTTAGGAACTACTCTTCATGGTAATAGAAATCTAAACCTCTCTTCTGTTTTCAGATTAACATTTAATGTCGTATGTCTTTCAAATTTCCAATTAATATTCATATTTCATATTTATTTATCCATTTAATGTATTAAGAGTAATTTAAGAATGTGATACAAATGTATACAATCTTTTTCCATTTTATAAGAAATGTTTTAAACCCATTATGCTGCCAATTATGTTTCTCAAAATTTCCTTCTTCACCTAATGAAATTTCCTTTTATTTTAATTATCTAAAAACCCAAACCTCTTTTATTTCTAGGGGAATTCACTATGATATAAAAAATTGTTATTTAATTGTAGTTTTTTTATAAATACAAACCTCATTCCCTTTCCATGGAATATAAATGAATAAATTTTATTGTATTTAATAACATTTTTAATATTTCAGGATTTATATATGAAACCCATTTCCATTATTCGTGAAGGGTTATTAATGTGAAATATTATTTTGATATATGTGGCTCACATAAATTAATACATGTTAATTTTTAACCTTGATATCACTTCAATTAATTAGATAATGAATTTATTTTCTAGAGATTATAGGTTTTACTATACCTTGGTGAATAAACTAGGCCGTTTTTGTGACTACTCCGATATAAAAAATTAGGACATTTTTACAAATGCATCTCTAATATAATATAAAAAAATTTCATTGTGACTATTAATGTACTTTTTATTATGATATGCCTATTTCTCATGCATTTATTATGTTAATAATATTCTAATTGATACTTTTCAAGATTACATGTAAACTCTTTCACATGCTTTCCCTTACCAGGCCTTTTCCACATCCTTTACATTGATATAGGTCCCCATGTTATGATATTAATTAAATTTACATAGTATAAACCTATAAAGAGTCATTTAATGTATATTACAATAAAAGTTTTTCATGTATTATGTACTTGTTTTATAAAAACAATACATTAATTTGTCTTTTATTTGTATAATGAAAATAAAAAGTAATGTAATTAAAATGTGGGATTCCATTGTTGGTATTGACAGATAGTTTAATTATTTATGGAAATTATGGTTTGACAACATTATAGATAACATTTGAGTCATGTTAAAAGAAAATAAAACATACTTTTTTTAGTTAAGTATTAATTAAGAAGTTTTTGTGCAATGAAATCCCTATCTTGATATAAAAAAGTTGATGTGGCTCTAGCAGAGTTGTATATTTTGATAAAACCTTAAAAATCAACAATGAGGTAGAATTGAATTGGAACTTCTGAAAGACAATGGGCCTTGGTGCACTTGTGTTTTTACACTCATGGTATATATGTTTTTCCAATCATAATATCTTATTGAACATTATAGTGTACTTGTAGAAAATGTAATTTTGTTAATGAATAACATATTTATGCATGATGTTTCAAGATTGGATATTCTATTAGAATTTTATGATTCTTAAAAGAAAGAATATTCTCACCTCATTTTTATTTTTTTATAAAATGGAATGAAATTTGAGTAACATTGTAAATGGTGAGTATAAGGCACCATGTGCTAAAAACCCTTTGAGGTAAGCCGAAATGGAAAACATCACGAGAATGATGAATGAATTGACTCTTGTTATGACCATTAAATTGAATCAAACCCAAAGACCATATTCAACATGAAGGGAACATATTATCATTGATTACATTAGGAATTAATTACTACCTTCATAAAATGGATCTACAAACCCAATTATTACTGAAAAATGCATATGTAATATAGGAAAGATAATTTATATACTACTTTGTTCTGAACAAGATAATTTCACACTGGCTGTGTACAATTGAGAGAGAAATTATGATTAGTGGTGGATGATGGTTAAAATACTAAAGCCAATAATGGATATTGAATCTATTGAGTGGAAATATTTTAGGAGAAAAATTATCCAACAAATATTTCTCCATTTTATGAAAATAAAAAATATATAAGGAATTCATAATGGTGGTGTTGAATGAAAATGAATATATGTGGACCGATGAGATGAACATTACGAGTCTTTATCATTACACACATATATTTTTCATGGATCATAATGGAATGTTTTATAGAATCTTAATTTAAATAAAAACCCATATATTGATGAACCTAGACAATCGAGACAATGACAATTATGAGGAGATTATAAAAAGATCTCTGATTGTTAAACTGATGTTTAGAGAGAGAGAATGGTCTGATAGAACGAATGAAAAGAAGACTTCAAGGGAGAAAGGATTCATGAGGAACATTGATCAGAGAATAATAAAAATGAATGCTCAACATCCCACATGAAATAAATGTGGTAAAAATTATTTTCGCAACTTCATTAATGGGAGTAGGAAATGATACATGTGTGGAAGAGATTTCCATTATTCTCAGATCTATCATAGTTAGATAAATCATCCTCTTCCCAATACAAAATAAAAATGGAAGATGGTATAGGACCAACCTGAAATGAAATACTTCTTGTATGGTTAACGTGGTCACATTTCCATTCGCCTTCAAAATATGATGTTAATAGAGGGAATTACCAATAAACTCAGCATGGGCCATAAAAAAATAGACGGTCTTTTTATATCTTGATTGATGATGTAGGTTCTCAAAATGACGTGGAGGTATGTACTCTCATTGATATCTCAATGCTAAAAAGTACATTATTTGAATATGATTATACATATTCCATTATTTTTCTATGTTTTAAAAGAATATAGAATCAATTCTTGAACATCTAAAAGTAGAATTATCATTTAACACTCTTGGTGGAATTATCCAATCATCAACATAGTATAGAAACTCAATTATTTAATATGGATAGGATAATATCATCACAAATCAAGTATTTTGTCCCGTGGTTTAATTCGACAAATTACTAGGGATGGAATGGAAGTCAATGAATAATTCAAATATCAAATTTAGAAGCCTATGAATCATAGTAGTGTTGAATAGAAACCTACATCTCTTTTAAAAAAATTATATCTCGACCATAGATCTTTCTAGAAGCACCCCCATAGAATTTATTATAAAAATTGTTGGTGTAGATAAATAAGGAAAAGAAAATATATTAATAGAGAATGTCCCCAATGTTTAGTAATAAAATGATTTTTTTATGTAGGAGTCACCTTGACCATCCCTAGAAAGAGAGGTAGTGTTATCTATCACACACATACCTATATCATAGTTAACATAAAAGACTCAATATGGAATGTAATATGTAGAGTTGTAGTAATTAAGGATGAAAATACAATATCATTCAGTGAAAAGTTTTATTAGACTAAGTATCTCTTTGGGGATCACATATTCTATTTAATAAGAAGAAGAATGAATCAATGCATCTATTAATTGATTATATGTAACATAATGAGATCATAGTGATGAAAAATAACTTATTCCAAGGATTGATGATATATTTGACCATATTTGGTGGGATCAATTCTTCTCCAATATTTATACATGATCTGGTTATCATCAATTAAGGGTGAAGAAAGAATATATTCCAAATAACTCTTTCTGATCAAGATACGGGCTTTATTAATTTGTTATTATTCCCTTCAGATTGACTATTTCTTTTGATATATTTATAGACTTGTGGAATGTAGTTTTTAAGGACTAAATTGATAACCATGATGTAGTTTTTATTGATTATATTTTAAAACATCAAAAAAAATTATGTAGAGCATTAGGATCATCTAAGGCTTCCTTTTTCAAAATATGATAATGGAAAGGATTTTTGTAAATTTCATAAAATTGTAATTTTGAATATAATTAGTTGCCTACTTGTGGAATAATGTAACCAATGAATGAAATGCATTTCACCCTATGAATACAATGGTTGGAGAGGAGTGGTCAATTCAAATAATAGTAACGAATTTTTCATAGATTCCATGGTTTATAATGATATTATTGGATGTTATTGAAAAAACATTCATAAATTACTAATACATTATCCATGTTAACTATAAAATGGGAAAAATTCATGTAGACCAATCAATTTAAAGGAGGTTTTGAAGTGTTGAGGAATATATTTTTTATTACACCTTTATTTACTCTACCCTCCATCAAAGATATATTAAAAAAAAAAATATCTGAAAGGTATTTGGTCTGTCATCATAAAAATGACAATACGATTGATTGTGTATCTCGAAAGATGAATCCCTAGGATATGAATGATAATATGAATTACATGGATCTGGTTGTGGTTTATTTCACTATAATGATAGGGATTCAATATATTCCTGGGGATAAATGTGATAAATTCACAGTCCACCATTGTTTGAAGTATGTTTTCACCCCAAATTAATTGATCATGAGATATAAGAGACTATTGAATCTTCATAAATAATATGATATCTCAATTAATTATCATCCAATCTGATAAAACCATTTATCTAATTAATCATTTTTGAAATTGATTGTTTTTCATTAAATAATGAGGATTTGTGGAGATCGTTTGATAAAAGGACTTTTAAAACTAGACATAGAAATCATAATGTTAGTGAAATCGTCAAACCTATCCAAAATTATTTATCAATAATGATTTCTATATAATATCAATAAATCTCAAATTGAATATTCGTTATTATATAATAAGATAGAAGATGTGAGCGATTTTATGTTTCATGAGTTCAATATATATCAAGAATGTGTACTAAAATTTCAAATGAGGATATGCGTTTTATATATTGAAGACATAAAGACTGAGGTAATGGACAAATATCATAGCTCTAAATCCTCTATAAATGCATGAACCATTAAAATATAAAAAAACATTCTTGATAATTAATGGGGGGATAACATAGAAAGGATGATTTCTAATTGCACTACTTGGTTCCTCATGTGTCAACAAGTAAATGCAGAGAAACAACTTCTGAATGGGGTAAAACTACTACTTGTCATACCAATATGGAAGTGGGATAATATCACTACAAAATTTTTCAGTAGCCTCTAATGAACATTAATCTTAAACAATGTGGTATGGGTTATAGTGGATATTCTTACAAGGACCACCAATTTCAATGTTATTTGGGAAGATTTATCTCTTGATCATCATGATAAGATGTACATGAAGGAAGTTGTATGGCTGCACTGGGTACCAATATCAATCATTTTTGAACAAGATCCATGTTCTGCATCTAAATTCAGGAAAATTTTTCATCAAGCACTAAATACTGAATTGTATTTTGGTATGTCATATTACCCAGAAATAGATATCTAATTTAAAAGGACTATTCAGACACTCTTGGATGTGATGAGAACATTCTTAATGGAATTTAAATGTGGATGGGCCAAAATATCTCATTAGTTGGTCTATTATACAATATTATCCTCCATTATTGTAATCAAATTACACCATATGATGCTCTACATAGTATGTGGTGTATAGATCCTACCTATTGTGATGAAACTAGTGAGAAAAAAGCTTCTTAGACATGATCTTTAGAAATATATGACAGAAATGGTTCATTCCATCCAACAAATAAAATATTATCCGTGTTAATATAAGAGCAATGATAAAAAATGTAAAAGGGACTATGTGTTCAACTGTTGTCGAAAATTGTTCCATTGAATATATAATTCGAAGATAATCTTGTAGTTTTGAATAAAATAGAGGCTTATCCACAGTTATATTGGCCCATAAGAAATCTGTGATCTGTTTGGTGTAATCTCTTTCCCCTCGCACTTCCTCAATAACTGGCTCATGTTCCAGATGTATTCTAAATATCCCTATTTAAGAAGTGAATATCTAACCCTTCACATGCACTATATCATGATGTGGTACAAAATGGGCATGACCACTCTTATGAGGTCAAACAAAAAGAGATATCATATCATAGAGAGAATTTTCTCTAAAAAAATTCTTCCACCTCATTAAAGGGTTGTTATGAACCATAATTATAAAGTAGAATAATGGGAACAATACTAAAAAATGAAGATAAAGTACCCACACCATTTCTCAACTAAGAGAATGAGTCGAAATTTATGGGATGGGATTTTCAGAATGACTGAAGAATATAACAACCTCATCATATTTAATTAAAATTTGTTATTGAGAAAATTTGAGTTATATTATAAAAAACATTGATAATAATAATGTGAGAATAATATGAAATTTGACTATCAAGATTCAACCTTTATATAACGGTTGGTCAATACGATCATTTCAAACTATGCTCTTAATAAAAATTTCAACAATATAGTAAGATTTTATAGGTATAAATAATAGTGGATAATTAATGTAGAAAGAATAATTGATGGCCTCAACCTGTTGATTCATGTCTTATAAAGACCATTTTTCAGATCATGGGATGGATTTAGCAATATTTTTCATCACACTTTAATAAGACCAAGCTGGACATCAACAGGAAAATCATGAGCAACATCACCTTCTAAAGAAGAACTTGTTAGTAGAAATTACAACTCATGAGTTGTTATCAGATCTACCTCATGAATCCATCACCATCTCACAAAAAACCATTAGGTTTTATGCTGGTTTAATAAGATCTTATTTCTTAAGGACCACATTAATTAAATTGTAATACCTTTTTATACCTAAATTTTTTATTCTATCAAATCTTTTTAAGAATAGTTTTTCATAGAAAAGAATTTGGATAATTTGACAATTTGATTTTTCAGAAACAAATTGTGCTTTTAATATCTGATTTAATTAATATAATCAACCATGGAATTATGAGTACTGATTATTTAAATTATATATTATTATTAAAAAACACTTATTAAAAAATAAGTGATAACAAATTTATTTTTTCAAGTATCATAAATTTTACTATGCATTTTCAATCCACTATCATAATTAATAAATAATTATTTTTATATTTTTATGTAAAGAAATAATAGGTAGATAAAATTATGATAAAATAAATATCTTTTTTAATTCAAAATATCGAAGAAGGATTATGGTGAATTTATGATAATTTTATAAAACACATTATTTTTCTACGAATTGTAAAAAAAAAATTTTAGTTATTTAATACATTTAATGAAATCATAAATAAGAAATAATGTAATAATAATTTATTAAACAAATTAAACGACTTAAAATTTATTATTTTATTAATATCATATATTCTATTAAATTATAGTCAATTTATATATAAATTATATTCTTTTTAACATTAAAAATATTATTTTGTGGAAACGTTAATTTTCTATAAAATAATAAATAATATATAATCATGTTAAAATATTGTGGATTAAAATAAAATAAAACATGTCTCAAGTGTCCAATACCTTGGGAAAATATCATTATCATTACCATGGTTTTTCATCTACCACAACATAGGTTTCCAGGGAATTTATTTAAAATTAGAAAACCAAGCCCCAAATTTTTCAATAAACACCCACACATTTATCAATTTCCTTTAACTCCCAATTCATCCTCCATGAATCAATAAATTTTTTCCCTCAACAAGAGACCTACCATGATTTAATCAAGCCACTATGGTCAAAATCCTCTTGTATTAGGAACAACACTTCATTGTAAAGGAAATATCAACATCTCTTTCCTATAAATCTCTCTTTTTTGTGGTATATATATATAATTTACAAAATGTATTTTTATATAAAATTTATTTTATCCATGTACTACATTAATAGTAATTTATTAATGTGATAAGCTTGTCCCCTATCATTGTACCCTTATCAAAAACCATGATTTATACTTGTTATATTGCCGATTTTACTTCTCAAAATTTCTCTCTCCTCCTAAAGACATTCCCTTTTATTTTCTTCATGTAAATACCCAAACCGATTTATTATCAATGGGTCATCAAAAATTTGTAAAAATGATTTATTTTATTCTACTGATTAGATACATAAAACCCGCATTCATTTTCCATTGGTAATAAATGACATAAAGATCTTTCCATTAAGAACATTTTTAAAACGCCATGATTTTATATGAAACCCAATTATTTTATTCTCAGTGATAAATATATGAAATTTTGTATTATGATCTATTTCTCCCACATTAATTAATAAATATGAAGGGTTCACCCAGATAGAGTTATAAAGAATTTAACCACTATAGGTTACATGATTTACAATACCTTTGTGGATATCCATTTTAACTATTATGATACCTCATAAATATAACATTTTGATATTCTTATGAATGTATATTTTAAATTTAATTTCTAATTTTCTATATTATAATTCATATTATTACTATGCTGGTTTTTCTTTTTCTCATTCCATTATTATATTCTATAACTTCTTATTGATATTTCTCAAGTTCACATATAAACTATTTTTATTTCCTTCCATTAATAGGACATATGTTATCCCATTCCATTAAAGTATTTCCCCCAATTATGAAATGAATTAAATATAAATATTTTAAAACTATAATGAATCAATTCATTTTGGATATAATTTTTTTATGTTTTTATTTATTATATATATTTGGGAGAAGAAACAAAACATTAAAAATACTCTCTTTGAACAATGTGAATGAAAATTTATATTATAAAATGGGGGATTAAATATTTATTATCAAATATCAACTATTTAATTAAGAATGATTTCATTTTTTTATTGGGACAACTAATTTTAAATCCATATTATATTATATATTTTAATTATTCCCATATCTCCCAAAAACATAGCATTTCTATATTGCACCTAGTAGGGCTACCCGTAATCCACCCTAAAAATAACTATAAGATAAATCCACCAACTCATGTTTAATCCAAACATATGAATTTTATAATCTCTCTAGAAAATATATGAGTAGATTAAATCATTTTTTTAGGATTTGATATCCCTCTTCCAACTATAGTAAGGAATATTTAACTGTGTTGCATTATCTTCATTTAAGAAACATAATGTAAAAATAAAACACAAATATGTTTTGTTGAGAAATAACATGGTTGTGGAAGATACATTCAAAAAATAATTCTCACCCAATCAATGTTATGGGATGGGTTTGTTTTCCTAAATCCTTGACATATAAATAATAAAAATATTCATTTTTAGTATTTACATTTAGGTATAACCATACATTTTAATCTTTTATAATTTCTTAAATGAATAAATTTTCATTGATTATGTTTGATAATATTAAAAAAACATGTAAAAATATAATATTGATAGAAATACTTATAATATTTTTTTTAAAATAACAAATAGGATTACATGATATTGGTTTTGTTTAGAATGTGTATTTTAAGAAAGGAAATGGTTCAAAAAAAATCACACATGATTGAATTCTATAAAAAAAAATATATAGGTGAATTACTACATATATTCAATGCAGCCCCATGTGCTTTAAATTCATTTAATTTTTCTACATAAAACATTTATGTAGTCAATTAGAGAGGAATTAATATTTTTTAATGATTAATTTAATTTATTTTAATTTTAATTACTTTATATGGATAAATACAAATATTATAGAATAACATCACTAATAATATTTTCCATGAAGGCGGGGCATAAAACATTATATATAGATTAAAGTGTATCTTTAAACGTCTACATTATCATTGTAACTAAAATATTATTAATAATTATTAAAAATTATATTTAATATAAATCTCTTAATTTAAATTATATTTTATTTTTGTGGTGGGAGTTTTTTATTTCGTCTGAAAAATATATAATAATGGTAGGAGAGCAGTGATAGAACAAGAAAAAACACATACACACAAGAATAGAAGAAGATTTTCTTTCTTCAATAAATTAAAAATTCCATTAAGAAAAATGGATGACAATGAAAGATAAATTTTGTGTGAAACATATTATTGTTTTCTTATATGTTTTATTTTCTTACGATAAGGATGCCCATACATCTACTAGAAAATCATGTGGATTTCTTGTTAATTTTTCACTAATCATGACATTTATAGTGTGGAGTTCAATAACCTTAGTTACTATGAGACTCTCATGTTTTTGATATCCATTTGTGGATAAAATGTGTCCTAATTATGTGTTTTATCATTATTCAAGCGTAATGTTGAATTATATCGTCTATAATCTGGTGGATATAATTTTTTTAAAAAAAATACACAAAAATGCGTTTCAAGGGAGGAAGAAAAGTTAATAAGACATTATTTTTGAGAAAAAATATATGTTGTGATAACATAAATAATTTGATAGTATTTAGACAATAATTTTCATATGGAATCAATATATTTATTTTTTAATATAGGATCGTCTCTTGTGTATTTTTATTATGCATAATATGATTAAATATGTTTTTAATGGATGGTCTATATGAATCCATTGTGAGATACATCACTATTTCTAAGTGTTACTTATTCTTTGATGGGTTAAAATATTAATCATATATAGTGGTTAGCCTCAATGTCAGTTATCATATATAGATCCCACCTATCTACATGAATAATTTTTTTTTGTTTTTTAAGAGTTTCCAAAAGCATATGTGTACCTCTTCCTAATAAAAAACTATGAATTTTTTTTACCTAAATTAAAATATTATATAATTGATAACTTTATTGAGCATATTACCCAACCAAATGACTCAAATAACAATAGTTCACTTTGTTTTCCAATTTCAAATTCTAATGAAAACTCATTTATCTCGGACACTATCTTAACCTATAGATTTACAAGAATATGTTAAAATGAACATTAGTTTTATCAAATCAATTTTATATTTTATTAATATTGGTAATTTAGTATCATTATATATGTTTCAAGTATATTCCCGCCTCATTTTTCAAAATAATGTTGATTAAATAAATCATGTTTTCAATTTATTGATTGGACCACTATCTTGAAGAAACCCTTAAATTATGATTTAATATAAAATATTCATCCATTGAGCTTCATACCTAACCCATAACTCATATACCATTGGATTACGCCATATTACAATGAATTTTATAGGTAAGACAAATTGGATTATCAATCATGGGTAAACATCATCCTATATTCAACTAACACATCTTCAAGGTTATCCATAAAAGAATTTTCATTCATATTTATAATACAAATAATTGAAAAATTCAACATACCTAGTGATCCATTATAAATAAATTTAACATTAAATGTAATATATTTATTAAAAATATTTAATGTGGAAGAATTAATGGTCTTAGATGTATCAATACAAAAGGTACATCATTTTTCCAATATTGACAATATTAAATAGTTTATCATTAATGTTGGATTCATGGAATTAAATGTCAATTATTTGGTCATTTTATCAAGTCCTTATATGGCAACTCTATAGTATTTATCAGTTATTCATTCACAATATTATTTTTCTCTTAAAGAGTAACCCAAATACAAGGGATTATATACATGTCATTGGGATACATATGTATCCTTTCACATGTGAAATAGCCCAAATCCATCAAACGTACCATTACACTAAATGGAGATCAATTATAGTTTTTCCAAATGAATATCATTAAATCATAGTATAATCAACCAATGAGGTAATATATAGAAAACATCATATACATTTAAATGTTCACATCAAAACATGGTATTCATTTTTCATTATTCTAATAAATATAAAATATTTATTACTATGATGGATTTCATTAATACATTATAAATCTATAAAATATTCCTAGATTATAATATAAGGATCATTAAGGGATAAACGTATGTCCTACACACTAGACCCAATAACCAAATTCATATAATAATAAGTTTTTCATAACTTCCATTGATAATTTGAATGGGGTCCTACCCCTAATTCAATCATGGATACTAATAGGTAGTCTAATATATGCATTTATTATTCTCAAAATTCGATAAAATTACTGATGGAATATTACATACACAAAAAAGTAATCCATTTAGAATACATTATATTCAAATATGATGAATATTTTATGGAAGAGAAGACAAATAGAAGTTATTTATGTATTATATTAAATGGTATCTTACACCATGGGAGGATGCATGATAGATAGACAATAAGATGAATGGGGGGTTAAACTATGTTGTGTCAACATTCATTAGGAGTTACAATAAGAGGTCAAACTAATCATGTTAATTTTAAACTTATTGAGAAATATATAGTAACTAATAAGGATTCATTAGAAGTCCTAAGAAAGCTGGGATGTAGTAACTGGCTAATATGGATGCATATATTTTATATAGAGCTAATAAAAAAGAAGCAATAGATTTTTAGGAAAAATAATAAATTAGGGTCATTATTTATGATGTAAAGGAAATACATAATTCAATTTAGTCTATAGGTTATGAAAATTGTAATATTAAACAACATTAGTGGGGTCAATACTCTTCCATAATAATAACCTAAATATGAGTCTATGATTAATATTATTATATTGTATTTATGATTTACACATGTCGATCCCTTCATAAATAACATTTACATAGATGGAAAACCTATAAGATGGAAACATTCATGAAAAGTAGTGTTTACATGAGTTATGTGACATTTTCTCATACATAACATAAATTCAATAGTGTCTGTATATCGTTGTTATAATGCTAGTGTATTTTTTTAAAAATTACATCATACATTATATTTTTTTGTATTCACCATGTGTAAATATAAAATATAAACTTACACATATGGGGTTTTGAGTGCAATACTCATTTTCTGAATATAAGAAAGGAATATGAGTGGAATTATACACTGATTTTGGGTATGTTATTATCATATGGAATCTAGGTTTAGTTCACAGTAAATCTCAATAAGGAGTTCATTAGTATGTGATTTATATGTAAGATCCTTATAGTTATGTATTTTTCCTATTTTTTATTATGTGGTTCATATTATTAAAAGAAGTATTTCCTTATAGTTATGTATTTTTCATATTTTTACTGTTTGGTTGATATTATTAAAACATATATTTATGTTGAATATATTAGAAATATTATTTTGTGAAAATAAAATTTATGATGTGTGAACATGTATGATGCTATTTTGGAAATCCACGAAATATGCATAGAATTGAAGACCATGAATATACTTGATGAATATGAGAATTCATGAACATATATATATATACATATATTTTAATTCTATTTATTAGATTGGTTTCATAGTATATATATTGGAAACTATTTTCTTACATGATATTTCCCATGAAAATCAATATATAGGAGTTGAAATAATTTCACATGCCAGAACAACTATTGAACCTTTAGATATGGGAGCATGAATTTTTAACACACGTGATCTTCTTTGTAATCTCTAGTAATGAGTTAGTTTTTGATTTTCATAAATGGAATCCACAAATCCTCTAGATACCATTAAAAAATGAATAATGGGTGAATAATAATACATAAACACTATTTTTTGTTGTATGACGCTAAAATATATTATGAAAAAATTTCATAACAATTAACTGAGATGAAAGAAAATTCCAAGGTTTAAAGACATGAAAAAGAAATTTATAAAAATATTAAATATTGTTTAATCCTATAAATGTCATTTTTCATAAGAAATGAATATATATTGAATGGAGTCCCATATAAAAAACATGAGACGATGGTTGAATTCTTATAATGTGGTTTACGCTATGAGATTTCTAATGTTGGTCAACGCCATATATACAAATGGGGAATCATTGGATGGTACGTTATGTTAATTAATTTTCTGATTTATTTATTTTATTCATTTAATTCTAGAAACTATTTTTTCCTATATATTTATATATGATGATATATAAAATCGATATGGATAAAAAAATTACCCTAAGATCAATGTATAGAGGATTACACATTCCTTTGTTCATTAATCAATATTGGATGAAGTCCAATAACCAAATAAATGTAAAGCGAGGCAATGTGAATTCCAAAATTCTTCTATATAGCTAGATACTGAATTCAGAACCATAGATATTCAGGAATAATGGAATGTATTTTAAATTTTCATTTTCCACTACATTTAATTATATATTTGGAGAATGGATTGTATCTTAATTTTTTATTATGATGTTTCTCACTTATCACATGGACCCCATTATTCAAAAATTATTTATTAAATATGATTATTTCAATGATTATTTTTGACGTCAATTATCCTTATTTAAGAATATATTATATATGATCTCGTGGAAAATGATTGATTAACCCCTTATCGTGGGATTTTATCCCATATTTCTTTTAATTATTCATCTTTAGCCTATGGTGGCATGGTTTGACCTTTTCAGTTTTGTTTGAGCATTATCAAAACCTTATATACATGGCATATTTACATGCGAGGAACATATTTATGATTTGGGTATCGATTGGTATATATCACTAGTAACATGTGATAAAATATATCGATCTAGCATAAGAGACCGACATATAGTAATAGTTGATATGTTTGGTGGTATAAAAATTATTTGCAGGTATAATGATTTTGATTTATGTCCAAAGAACAGATAGAATTGATATCTAAATGTAATAACCCTATGTTTTAGGGTCAAAATAATGAATTTATAGGTGATATAAATGCATATGGAGAATCTAGAAAAACATGAATCTTTATGAAAAAATGAATCAAAACATGAATTTTGATAAACACTTGTGTATAACAACCTTGCTATGACTCATTGGTTTTCAGGGAAGATAATGATGAAATTCCTTTTGGTAAGACCACATGTTGTGTCAACCTACCCTAGAATCTAGAATCATATCTAGGAGAAAATTACTAGGACCCGTTGTGGAGTAAATTTTATGTACTCTTGGATATCATGGAAACATAAATGAGACTATGGGCAGTGCTCAAGTGGTCGATGCACACAATTTAGTCAACCTACAATCGATGTAGTACTACATGTGATGCAAGTAATATGTTTGTGAGTACATGCATAGGTAGAGGATAATTTCAAAACACTATAAAATTATTAATAATATTATACTTCCAACTAATATTTTATTTTAACTTATATGTTTAAAAAAAAGTAGAAAATCTAGATTATTTTCACCTTGATTTAAATGGTGTGATTCAAAGTCAATTTTATTATATGATTCAAGATTTTATGATTTTAAAACTTCTTGAAGTGGTGTTTGATGATGATAGTTTTTGGGATGAATCATCAGAGATAAGAAAATTTCATAAATATACCTCTCATTATAGGTACATGTACCCCCATACCCCTCCAACTATCAATCGAGTGGTACCCCAATCAAAATATGACGTGGTTCTGATTTCATCTTACTAGTTACCCATTGAAGCACTATAAAACAAGTAGTATATCTACCAAGTGGTATACCACAACCGACTATGGTATGGGTCCTCTATCTACTGAGTTCTACACCAAAATGTACTATGGTTTTAGTCTTCTATATACTAATGTGTAACCCTTGATGGACTTGGGTGCATGTTCTCTATATATTTAGTGGTACCACCTGACAGACATTGGCACCAGTCATCTATCTTATAAGTGGTACCCCATGATGTATTGGTGTGGGGGTCCTCTCTCTAATGATTATTACCCTAATGATGGAATAGTGATTAGGTCCTCTATCTATTAAGTAGAACCCATTTTATGTGTTAAGACGTTGTGTAATAATAATATATTTTGTGAATTCTTTTAAAAAAAATTTAACCTATGTGAAATTTTTCATTTCACATAAAACTAAAAATAAATAACTTTATATTAATGAAATATGTTTTTCATGAGTTATATTAAACACAATGATAATAAATCACTTCACACAACATGAATTTTACCATCACTATACTAAACTATGAGGATAGCTTGTTACATGGAATATATTACATGAAACACTAAATTAGCATACACAACATGAAACATTGACTTGAGGTACATTATTCGAAACACTAGGACTCAATAAAATGAATTTAAAGTGTTAAAATAAAATAAATGAAATAATTATAATACCAAAATTAATCATATTAATATTAATAGTGATATTGGTTTTTCAAAAATTATTTATACAATTTTTATATAAAAATATGTTGATAAATGATATAATTTTCAATGGTGTCCTTATATGTTTTAAAATACTATTTACTCAAATGAACATCCTTTAAAGTCTCGTAGTGAAAAATATTAAAATTAATTTTATACACATTTAGAAATTTAATTTGATAATATAAAATTTATTTTTTAATTATAATGACAAATTTAGATTTTGGAGATTGTTTTTTTGAATTTTATGAGATATTTTATTATTGGTTGAATCATAAAAAATACTAGCATTTCATTCAAACAACATTTTAAATATAATATATTTATAAGTATAAGTTTTAATTTATGTTTTTTTTAAAAGATTAGTTATAAAATATTTTCATTAATTAATTCAATTTAGTTCATTGTAATCAATTACACCTTGAAATTATGTAAAAATACTTATCAAATGTTTGGACATTTTATCATTAAAAACCTATAGTGTTATCCCATATGTGGGATTAATAGTAAATTATTTTCTTCCAATTATATTATTAGCATTTTTAACATGGATTCCATATTTATAATAAAAATTATTTATAATATCTAATAATTTCAACATAATTTTTGACCAAAAATATTATGGAAAATAATTAAAATTAATTTCATGAAATAAGGCAAAATAATGTTTCACTAAGGATTAAAGCTTATATTTAATTGAAATATTACATATACACTTGATTGAAACCCATTTGCTATAAATTCATTCTATATGAACCTTCCATTTATGATTTTTTGGGTTTTTATGAATTTTTGTAGCTACGAATGGTGTTACACCAAAGTTGATTTCAAAAATGATAAGTGTGTCCTTTCCACTCCATATAATAGCCCTCTACATCTACCTGTGCTTCACACTTCTAATATCAATTATGATTGAAGAATATCGATCTAATATTGTTTAAAACATCCCTACTATCATCCTAGAATCCTATCATTGGTTAAAAAGAAATCTATGGATGCCTTTTAGAACATGAAAAAATGATATACATGATTAAGAGGAAACGCCTTCTCTCAAACATTGTTCTTTTATTATCATTCTCAACCCCCCATCATCTATTTATTAAATTATTTTATAAAAACACCAAAATTTTATAAATAATTGTATTTTTAATGAAATTTTTTTTACCTATACTAATATACACCACTATCGAATGGGTAATGAACAAACTATTTATATTTACAACAAACTACCACCACAATTAAATATGATTTTTCATTTTACTTTACCACCTATCATGGTGGAAATGATAATGGAATATTTTATTTTAATTTTAAAATAATAAATTTATTATTTATTTAGACATATTTTATCTTTTTAAAAAAAATATATTTACACTTTTCATTTTGTTTTAATACCATATTTTTGTTTTATGAAGTCATACTATCTCCCCCTCAAAGCGATGTTGTTATTTACTAATCTACATGGAATATATTAAGGATGGGTTTTTTGAATATATATGATTTACCTATGATATAATATATCTAATTTAATAAAAATATGTATATATATATATTTCATTTAATTTCAATCTTTCAACAAGATAATTAAATGGAAATAGCGTTAATGTGTACGCATGACTTAGCGTCTCCATGAAAAGTGTATTCCATTTCCTAGTTATATATTATATAGATTATTATAATAAAATTATAATGATTATAAATTATATTGAAATAATATAATACTTTATATAAATGATCAGATAAGTAAAAGGAACAATGATATAACAAATTAAGACCCATGCGAAAAACAAAGCGGATATTAGCCAATATAAAATTTTTAGCAATATAGTAATATAAATCCATAAAAAACCCTATATGGAATTATAATAAATAATAAAATTCTGTGATATATGTATAATAAATTTTTATTAATTATAAATTAGTGTTTAATTATTCTAATTATTGTCAATGCACAAGGTAATGAGATTTTTTCTCACATTATATTTTTGTGAGATAAATGATTTCATCACCACCTATTCTGTTTTTTGGTATGTATACTGAATATGGATGTAATAAATGATTCAAATATTTAAACTCATGTGTATTCAAATTTCCATTCTGTGTTTTTTATTTCATGGGGTTAAAATTTCAATAGTTTTTGAATTGGTAAAAATGTTTTGTCTCAATTTTCCTTCTTTGAGACTATTATTTTGTTATATACCTAAATTCAATTAAGGTGTAAATACTTCCTTTTTTTTCTGATATATCATCAATATCTATATATTGATGATGTTATAAACTTTGTGTAATTTCATTTTCTTAAATGAATATTATGATTTCATGTTACCATGGGATAAGAGTTTATCAAAAAACATTCACATCTTTTCAAGATTATTTATGTTTATGCTTCCATTGTTGAAATCATATAACCCATATATCATCAACATTCATGGAATTTATTCTCCGAGAGTTATTCATTATATATTTAGGTATTGGTACAATTTTTCTCTACATGGATACATAATATTTTTATGATTGTATTTTTAAAAATTTCCGACATTACCATATCTTCGGTCAAAAATCAATCGTCCTCCAAATCCATGTTTTCTAAAAAGAGATTCTATGAATATTGTACTATTATCATAAAATTATTAAGGCCAATTTTTATAGTTTTTTCTATTACCAATCTCTTAAAATGAACCATCTTCAGTCATTTTAAAAAAAAAGTTTTTATATCCGTTTATATTTTAAAAGGAATGTTCTTTTCAACTTGTACGTCATCTTTGGATTTACCAGATTTCATTTATTTGACGCTTTATTTTCATTTTTAAATGGGTAATTTTTCTGAAATTGTAGTTAAAAATAATTTTCAAGTAAAATTATTTTAAAATTTTATTCAAGCTTGTTCTATAAGTTTTCACGGAATTTTTTAAAAAATTATTCTAATCCTTATTAATATTTTTACAATATATTCTCTAATATATAGTTTTCAAAACATTTTCATGACTTCATAATAAGTATTCATCATTTTTTCAAGAAAAAAAATATCTTAAATTATTTGAAATAATATTTTATATGTCTTCAATGAAAAATGTATAGAAAATTATTTCATTTCTTATTTATAATCATTCATGTAATTTTATTATAAAATCATTTTAATAATCTTTTATTTATTAAATTGTTTTCTTCAATGATGAAAGGAAATTTTTCTAATGAATAATTTTTGAATGATGTTTCAATATTATTTTCTATATATGATGACATATATTGATGTTATTGAGGCCATTATTGAAATAGATCTATGTCCTCAATTATTACTCGTTATCTGAATGTGTTATGTTTAAGACCACAATATTTATGAAACCTCATCCACTATAACAGGGTATATGCTTATGAAATCAATTTGACATTAATGGGTTATTCTTTTGATGAGATTATAATGAAACATATATTCGTTTCCATAGGTTATAATATTATTTCATATTTATGATACCTATTTCATGTAATGTTTTATGAAATGATGTTAACTGATACTGTGAAACATTTAATAACAATTTAATTATTAAATGAGTGGGACCAATATCTCACTCCAATGCATTGGGTAAAGATAAAATTTTCATAAGAAATATATAAATGGAATGAGAAATGAAATATATTCAATATTATTTGGTTGGAACAAGAAATTAACTCGATTAAGTAAAACCATGATAGAATGAGGAGTGAAAACAATTAAATAGAAATTGGCTTGAAAGATAGTGAACTCGGTTCGACAATACATGGTTGGAAAGGGGATTGAACCTAGGTCAATAAATGACGATGTCCACTCTGATGGAATTGGTAGTATTCCTTGACTACTATGGTAATTATTATATATTCTTATGTGACTTCTACAATTCTAGGTTTTATTCACATCTTCTTAATTTTCTGTTACTGTGCATTTGAGCTCACCCCTATTTATGTTTCCTTCTCTAGGTTTTGAAGATATGTATTAATTTTGACATGTAAAAGAAGGGTTCTAGTCAAGAATATCCTAATGGGAGACAATGTATATTAGTTATCCACTCTTGTTTATTTTCATTTTTTCAATGTCACAAGATTTGTATGGTCTTTGAGAATAAGTTTTTCTAATGTATTAAGTATTATGAAAAATTTAAGTAATGTCTATGTATGAAATTTTAGGGTCACATAAATTTGTAACATTGAAATTTTTTAGCTAAAATATGATTTATAGGATTAGAAAACTATATTGAGAACCCTATGGACATGTCTATAAATTATTATAGTGAAAATGAAATGAATAGAAATATTTTCTGGAATTTTGATGAAGGATATAGTGAGTGGTTTCCAGGGAAAACATTCTTCTATGTACAATAAAAGTGTATATTAATCAAGAAAAAATGTACCTAGGGGTAAAAACACTAACATGATGTTCCGGGTCTAACCAGGGGTAATCTTGTACATGACAATGAGCCATGATTCACCCTGGTTTAACACTCCAAGGGGATGTGATATGGGAATTCCCAAAATCTTTGTGATCCATCATGATGGATTTAAATATATTTTTTCTATGAATAACATTTAATAAACCTAATGTGTCATAAATTGAGTATGGTGTTATAATTTGGACATATTATAAGTAATTCATTTTGAAACTTTGTCATTATTTGCTAGGATAAGTAATGGTCACCCTAAACTTTCTATTTTCAGTCAGTGGAGATAATTATAAGGAATATGGTTAAAATTTAATGTTTCATATGTCGGATGTATTAAAATTTTTTGAATATATTTCCCAGGTGGAAATCTAATAACGAGAACCAGGAAGGTGGTACGAGTATGAGTTATACATCTAAAGATAATGATAACAGAAAATACATGTGAGAGATATATTATGATCATCCAATATTTATTACATTAAATTTAATAATAATTATAATATTGATGTTTAGTAACATTAAGACATGATTTAAATTTTATATTCATGAAAATAGTTATTAAATAATATACTGATGAAACAAGAATAATGATTTAAGAATAATGATAGTTAAATAAAATATTTATATTTTGGAATTCATAGATTATGTTTTATGAATTATGAAATAATATATTTAATTTATGTATAAGTATTTATTAAGGATTGAGAAGTACATGTTGAATGGGGGTAAAGAAGTAGTTAATAAATTTCCTGGAATGATTATGGTTTTATTAGGAGAAGGAAACCCTTAATTAATGCATGATGCTAAGATAATGATGTTTGGATAAAGACATTCTAGATATGAATATGTAAACTGGAAATTATGTATTAAATATGAATTAATTATTGATAATGTTGTCTATTTCATCAAGGATTAGGTTTAAAACATGTTGTGTTTAATGAATGTATCTTGTAGTCATTAGAATAAAAATTCTTGTAGGTTTTCTAAAAGGATTTATAGTAATTCAGGTTATTACAATTTTTCAAGGAAATATACGATGATGATATTAAAATTTCATGAATTCAAAAACCAATAAAAACATTATGATATGTGGGGGTTCCATTTTAATGGGATTTGATTTCATTATTTCAAAATATTTTAATTTTCATCTTATAGGATGGTTATAATTTTAACAATTTATGGAATGTTAAAGTTAAAATTCAGATGGACTCAATATGATTAATGTGCTATATCTCTGTATGAGGATTTTTGAATATTGGATAGCCTTTTAAATCTACCAATAATTGATGATAATGATGAAAAATGTGGTGCAGTTTCATGTATCTCATGATCATTTATAACTTCATGAGTGAAAAAGGTCTCCTTCTATTTTAGAGAAATAGGTGAAGTGGATAATAGGAACAAAAAGAGTGATGTTGTCTTAAAATAATGAATGTATATATGTTCATGAAAATTTATCAAAATTAGGAAAAATGGTCATTAAGTAAAAAAAATCATAATACCTTCATTTCTGATGAATTAGAAGGTCCATGATGTCACAATAGATTTATAACATTTTGAGTTAAAACTTCCTTTAGGACAAGTTCTCTATCACTCTATTCTAGAACATTATAGTTATATTTCTCTTACATTTACATGTTTTTTGAAAAATATTTCTTCTATGTGGAAACCCTTTTATGTGTTATGTTGTGAAACCATTTTGGTTTTAACATTCTTTTTATTTAGGAAGTTTTAGTATCCTTTTTCACACAGAGGGTTTCAATTAATGAAACATTCAAGTATTAAACATTTGATAACCCCTAAGAAATTCAAAGGAGAAATTCATTTTATGGCGGATAGAATAAAACAACCCATGATTTTTTGAATGATTTTTTTGAATTAATTTATCTTTTTTGATATTTTTTAGTTTACATAATATTGGAAATAGTTCATTTAATATTTAATTATTGTGTTTTGATTGCATTATATGAAATACAATATTAATAACACCTGATAAACAACATAAATTTTAGCTTCACTATAATGAAAAACATGTTTCACTCGCAACAAAGTATTCATTACATGAAACCCCAAACTGCAATATACAACACGCAATACTTACTTGGCGTATGTTACACGCAACATTGTGTTCCTACAAAATTATTTTTATTTTTATAACTACATACATGATATAATTTTAATAAAAAAATTAAACATATTAATATTAAAAGTTTTGACAAATATAAAAAAAGTAATAATGATTTTATATAAATAAATGATAATTTTTATAAAAGATATAATTTTCAATAATGTCCTCAAAATTTTAAAAATATTATATTCTCAAATGAACTACTTTTAATTTCCTTATATGACAAATAATAAAATAAATTTTAGGGAGATGTAGAAATTGAATTCAATAAAATAAACTTCACTTTTTAATTTCTAATACTGAAATATTCTTTAAGGTGAATTTTTGGGAATTTTCTATGAATCTCTATCTTTGGATTAATACTAAAAAACTCTGATATAAATTCTAATCTAATAATTCTAATAATTTATTTTTAAGGAAAAAATATATTATAATGTGGTTTCAATATATTTTTAAAAATTTATTTTCATATAATTTAGTTTTGGTCATTGTAATCAATTTCAATTTTATATTGAGATTAAAAACATAGAAAATGTTTAGACATATTAACATTAAAACCACATAGTTTTATCCAATCAATGTAATTATTTAAAAAATAATTTATACCAATTCAACGATTAGAAGTTTTATAAATGGATTCTCTATTTGGAATTAGTAATATTTATAATTTCTAATATGAATAATTTATTTGTTGACAAAACATATTAGTGAACTTAAATAAAATTCATTATATATATTTAGGTAAAATTATGCCCCAATATGGAAAACACCTTAACAAATAGAAAGAAACGACTAATAAACACGTACCACATAAATTTAATAGAACTTAATCTTCCTTAATTCTTTTAATATTGATTTTTTTGTTATGAATTTTTATATGTACAAACATCGGTACACATTACTTTGTATTTCAAAAAATGTCATGTGTTTCATTTTCCCTCCCTATAAAGGCCCAATCTTATCAATCTTATTAAAACCTATCAAACAAATCATTCTAGGAACATTTATCCCAATAAACATACTGACATCCTTACCTCCCTCATGTAGTTCTCCCTATGGGCATAATCCAATCCAAGGATTCCATTTATGATATAAAAAATAGTTACCCAATTCATTGGTAATGTTTTCATTAAAGCCCCTTCCTTTTATTTTCTTTCTCAATTCCCTAATATGACATTATTATATGAATGTATATCACCAGTATTTTTTTCAATATACTATTTTTTTTCTAATGGTTTTACCCACAATTACCCACACCTCCATCTAATTGGTAATGAACATAGTGTTTATGCGTAAGACAAACTACCACCCAACTAAATAATGATTGATCATTTTTATATACAACCTGTCATAGTGGATATTATAATGGAAAATATTTTATAATTTTTCATATAATATATTAAATATATCTATAATAATATTTAATATTTTTACAACACATATCTTTTTAGTTTCCATTACTTGTTAATACAAAAATTTTGTTTGACGAAGTTTAGATTACTAACCCTAAAAGTGATGTGATTCATTAATACAGTACATGGAATTTATTAAGGATGGTTTTAATGAATATATAGGATGTAAAAATTATTTACCAAAAAAATTTAATAATTTTATATATGCATATATATAAATATGTGTGTTTGCCTTCCATTAATTCAACACAACATTTAAATGGAAATAACATTCATGTGTTTATAAGGATTACCATTTCTATGAATAGTGTATTTGATTTCTTTATTATATATTATAAATAATATTATAATAAAAATATAATGAAATATTATATTTATATCGTGTTTTAAATTATAGAAATCGTGATTTTTGTATAAAGACCCAATATATAAAAAATTATCCATCATAAAAAAAACTAACCAAATATTTACCGAAGTGAAACTATAATATATAATAGTTAAAAAGAATTTAATATAAAGACACAATAAAAAACCTATGGTATTATTTGTAAAATTATGGTTTATAATAGGCATAAAAAAAATTATATTTATTATAACATAGGTTTGAATGAGTTTGATCTGTGTAACAACACATGGTAAGGGTATTTCATGTCAATTTTTAAGAGATAAATTAATTATTCAACAACAATTACTTTTGTGTGGTGAGTGAAATGAACATGGATGTAATAAATTATTCATAACATTAAATTTATTGTTATTATATTATATATTCTATGGCCTTTATTTCCGGAAGTTCAATTTTCAAAATTTACGAAATTAGTTAAATAGTTATGTCTCAATGTGACTTCATTGAAACTCATGATTTATTATGATCCTAAATTTGTTTTGAGGTGTAAATACAAACATTTTACATTATATATCATGATTATAAATATTTTCATCATATTATACGATTCGTGAAATTTCCTTTTCATATATAGAAGGTATGATCACCTGTTAACAAATGATTATAGATTATTGAAACCATCACATCACTTTTCATTATTTTTAATGGTTATGATTCATATTATGAAATATTATAACTCATTTCGGAATAAATATCATGAATTCTATTCTACTCTAGTATATTATGATATATTCTTGTGTTGGAACCATTTTCTTACTCTTTTATACAAAATATTTTCAATACTGTTTTTTATATCCTTTCTTTACCCTCCATTCAGTGAAACATTTTTGTTCCTTGAAAATCATGGTTTTTAAAAATGGTTTCCATGAATTTTAAACCATTCTACTATAATATTTAAATGAAAATTTTATGCTTTTTTAAAAATATCTACCATAGAATCATTTTTCCCCTTTCAAAAAATTTCATTTTTGTTACTATTTTACAATTTAAAATCAAGTTGTTTTTTACCTCGAATGACCTGTATGGATTTAATCACCATAATTTCATTGAAGAATTATTTTAAATTTTAAATGAATTATTTTTATTATAATATTTTTGAATTTAAATTTTAATGATATTTTTTTCCAAAATATTTTCACAATTATTTTATAAATTTTTATGGTAAATTGTTTTCAAAATGTTTTCACACATTTTTCATAATTGTTTTCAACAAAAAAATAAAATAATCATTCATTTTTCATAATTTAAAAATGATATCATATTATTTTCATTCTTTAATTATAATTTTTCAAAGTGGTTTCAAATAAATTTTATTTGAAATTTTTTTAATCTTATTTTTTATGTTTTCAAGGAAATGGGTTTTCAAAATGATTTCAAGCCCTCTTTATATTTTTTATTTTATTTTATATAAAATTTATTTTTGATCGGTTTATATATTGAAACTAATATTTCAATCAGGAAAGAATATTTTCCTCGTTAAATTTTTTTGATTGATATTTCAAAAATATTTTCCTTCTAAAATGACATCAGTTTTTGTTACTAATTCCATTATTGGAAATTATCTAAATATTTCAATTGTACACGTTCTCTAAATCGGAATTTATTGATGACATTGAATTTATGAAACCTCATTCTTTATCATTGGTTATATGATTTTGAAATATCTTCCTTTTTCATGGATTATTATTTTGAAGAAATTATTAATAAAATCGTTTCATTTTATTTATGTTATTATATGAATTTAATTTTATGACACACATTTTATTTCCAGTGTTATGATTTGATTTCTAATTATATTTTATCACTTGTATGTATGATTTAATTGTGCAATGGGAGGGACCAATATATACCTCTAATTCATTGAGTATGTATTTATATCTCTTGAGATATATATGGATGGAACGAGAAATGATATTTCATCAATATTATATAGATGCAAAAAATAAACATGGTTTAGTAAAATAGGATTTGAACTAGGAGAGAACTATATTAAGGGATACATAGTTAGAATGAGGATTGAAGAAGATATAGTTATACATGGCTATAACAACGTGTGAATAATATTTAGTAATGGTCTCCTTCCACTAATATATATGGTAGTAATGAATTTAATAAAAAGGGATCATTATATAATATAATGTTTTTGTAAAAAATTCCATTGCTTTATTATGTTATGATTTCATGGAATCTTTTTTTATATGATTCAGGTATTATAACTACCATGCTTTATGAAATGATTATTGTATATGAACATTGATATGTTGGGTATGAACTTCCATTTTCATGATAAATTTATCATACACTTATATCCATTATTATGATTATAAATCTCCATTATTTTCTAGTACATAACATTTGAGATCACACCATTTTATGTTTCCATCCCCATGTTATGAAGATATTTACTCTTTATTATTTTTCTAATAAGGTTTTTAGTCAATAATAACCTATTGGAAGATAATGTAGCTCATTTATGTAAAAATTTTCATATTTCCATCTTTTCAAAGGAATAATAAAAGTATGATATGTGGGCTTCTATTTTAATAATGTTTTATGTATTAATAAAGTGTTTTGTGATGTCTATGTTTGAAAATCAAATATTGCTAAACATAGGTCCTATACATGTAGGTTCTTCCCCCTTGAAAATGAGAATTATTAGGGAGGTGTGGATTCTCTACATGATTACATCTTCGAATAGATATATGAGATGACATACATATATAATAGACCTTATGAAACATTTGGAAAACTATTTCCTATGATGTTTTTTGAGATGGAGATCCCATTTCTCTATCTTATGGGGTTTTTAGTTTATAATATATATATTTATAATTTATTTTTTTCACCTTTTTATTTTTGTTGACTTAAAAACATATATTGTGTCTCTTATTTATCCCCAATCATTTTCTAGGGAGTACTAATATATATATATATATATGATAACCCATTCCTAGGATTTTAACACTTCTATAATTTTATAGGATGATGATGGATTGGTTAGTGATTGTTTAAGTGGATTTTATGGATTCATTGTTTAATTTTACGACATACGGTGGAGGTGGTCTGGAGACTACGAACCAGTTTCTCTAAGTAGTTTTATCTAGTCATTGTCGAGTTAGATTTTTTTTTTGATTGGGAATGTGTTTTTTCATATTGACATAGAATTTCACAACATCACAATCTTTTATATTCAATACATTATTAAATGAATGGGTTTTATTCAAGATGATATATTATTTTATTATTATTACTATACAATACTATATGAAGATTCTTTGCTACCTTTTTATAGGTACATTATCCAAATTCCACCCAATTTAGTTATTCCCTTATGGTGCATATCCACATCCCCTGTATGATAGATATGGTTATGGGATATTTCCATCGTGGCCTTCCACCAGTTAGGAATACCCTAGTGGGTCGGGTTGTTTTGGATTTGAATTATTGGAGGTTAGACCTCAAGATAGGGGTTGTAGTTTTATTTTCATATGAGAGTTGTTTGTGAAATTAGGTAACTTGTTTGGAAGAGTCAGGATTGTGTCTTTCTAGCTAGGAAACCTTCTGTATTTGGGACGACCTACATTTTCAATCACCGTTACTCTTACTACTTGTGTGTATTCATTCCATACCAATATATTTGTTATATGTAAATTTAGTACAAGATTCATATAAGATTGAGTCCTTTTACTATCCTAGTTAATTCATCTCAAAACATATATATTCATCTTACCATGGTACATCTTCTTTATTTTTTTAGATTCATCCTTTAAGAAAACCATTATGGTTACTGATTTAAGACCACTATGATAATCAGATGAGTGATGAGGCCTCATTTAAGGGTCTGTCAAATGATATCTTTCCTCTAGGTGAATATTAGGTGTCACACCCACATATTGAAAAGAGATTATAACATAATATAATAATTGGAAGGTGTGAAGTTTTAGTGCAATCCAACAGCTCCATCACAAGAGGTCCATGAGGTTCTGTGGTTAGCCATATCCCCATGTTGGGAATTATTATGATGACATCAATAACCGAGTTTTCATGGTTTTGTGGTTGTGTAAGATCATATAGATGCGGGAGATTCCATTATTTTCCATAGAGTAGTAGTTAAATGGAGGTTAATATTCAAATAGGTGTATTATGAGTCATCAAAAACAAAATCCAACATCTATATGTTGTTTCATATAGAATACTACACCTCATTCTTATTCTATTTCAATATTTATGATCCTTTATTGTTGTATTAAACATGGATAATTTTATGACTACTCTATGTGTTTTCGTAGATTTACATGATATTCCAATGACCTGATTTAGTATGGTTAATTCCCAGTAGATAAGATTGATCAAGGTTCTATATACATATATGTGCAAGTGTGATACACCTATGAATTCCAATACATGATTTGGTGGTACACGAGACACTCATTATATAGAGATTTATATATGGGAGAATCCTTATAGGTAGTGCTAGTAGTGTGTTTTATAGGTATGAGTAATTTTATGAAGCTCGTAAGCACCTAAAGATAGGGGCATGTCATAGGAAAACTCCCCATGGATAGACTTGGGAATGTGGTCATGTTGAATATAGACCACATAGAAAAATAGAACATCTCATAGAATGGACATGCTATGCATGTGATGGTTGAGTTAAAATTGAACATGATTTCCTGACTCAATGTGATGAAGTGTACTAGTATATAGTTCATGGAAATCCATGTGAGAGATATTTTCCTGATCATGGTTCTCTTAGTTATGTTAAGGGAAGCCCCTAGGGTGGAGGATATGGATGAGGAGTTGGAGGTGATATCAGATGATGAGATCAAGTGGTGGAAAATGTTATTATATACATAAACCACCACCACCATGGGGCCCATTCCAGTATTAGGTAACGGGTGCTCTATGACGAGGGTAGTTACAGAATATGGTGTCTTATGACCCAACAGATCATGAAATTATTAAAGGCATAATATATGTTTATTGTACAATTTATTTTATAATATTAGAAATATGATCATGTGATTCATTCATCTCCTTGATCTTTTTTATATGGTTGGAGGTCGTGGAATATCCATTATATAAGATTATTTCCATTGATATTTCTATAGAGAACAGTTCTTTGATATCATTTATAAACTGTTATTGTGGGATAACAGTTCATGGTGGGTGTTTTTCAAAGGTCCTATTAGTCATCATGATGAGATCTTATGAAAAAAAAATCAATGATTGGTTGTCTACATTCTAAGACAATATTTGATGTCAATATAAATGAATAATATTTATTTAGATAAATGTGTTGAAATTCTAATTTTTGAGAAAAAAGAGATATATTTTTGGAGTGAGAGCATGTTGTGAATTTGATAATAGAACACATCCTCTATAAGTATGTGAGTTTACACAGAATCACATAAGGATATTTAGGAATCCAAATTTCCTCAGTCATGCAGTATTATATGGACATCGTCTCTGAGTATGTTATGGGACTACATATGAGGTGGGAGGTGGATGTTTATTGACCTACACCTAGATACCACTCTAACATCTTCTAATTAAAATTTTATGGCTTATAATAATCTTTAGGAGTCAAGGGTACTATTGGAGGATTGTCAGGATAAGGGTTTTCTCATACACATCATGTCCCCCGTAGGAATCGTCACTCTTGTTCATGATAACGGATAATGGGAGCCTATATATTTGTGTTTATTATCATTAACAAAACTAGGCCCTGATAAATGTTATGTTACCCATAAAAATGATTGTAGACTACTTTTACATGTTGTGTGGAGTTATATGGTTTCAATGATCGATCTCTTTTTTTGTCTTCTACCAGTTGATGGTTCCAAGGATCACATTTTTATGGTTGAATTTGAATGTCTCTAAAAAAGTATGACTTCCTATTTTTTTCATTCTATGTGAAACATTATCCCCACTAGGTTTATGGATCTAATTAATAATATATTTCTTTCTTATAAGGACTAATTTTTTGTTTTTTTAGTAAAGACAAACACATCTAACCTTTCTAATTGGAGTAGAATTAAGAGAACATGTGGATGGTCCTAGACATTATTTATGTACAACAACAATATGATAAGCTATCGATTCTCATGTTCAAGATCCACAATTTTTAGTTTATATGAAATGTCATTTATGAGCATATATTATTCTGTTACATTGTGGTGATTGATTAAGTGCTTCATTTAGATATAAATTCTAGTGTCTTATAGCTTTGGAGGTTTATTTTGTTGGAGGGGTATTATAGGATTTTTTGGGAAAAATTATCATTTATTCAATCCCAATTACAAACCTAACATTTAATGGGAGGTTGCATTCTTAGATTGGGTTGGACAAAATATAAATTAAGTAGATAAGGCTAGAAAGATATGCCCTAAAGTTATTAGGATAACCAAGGATGGAATTGATAATGTAGTAGATTGAGATTCCAATATTGACAGTTTTGGTTGTGTGTTGTTGAACTAGTATGTAGTGATCATATTACTATTGAGTAAATTTAGACCCAATTTGGATGAATAAATATCTCATGACATGGATATGTTAGTAGAGTTCACCCCTTTAATGATGTGGTGAAACTATCATCTGGGAGAGTACATTGTTTTTTACATAAACTATCAGAGTCTTGGGTATGTATTAATATAGATCGATATGAACCTGAGATGGAGGCCATGGTTAGAATTCCTAAAGGAATATGAAATTGATAAATTCTATAATATTATTTATGGAAATGTGGTGTATTATTCGCTTAGAAATAAGAGCCATTATCTCTTGATATAGGATGCCTCAGAGCAGTCATATTCATTACAAATGACTTTATTAGAGGATTATGGAGGAGTTTATATCAAATCGATGGTGTTGACCTCTCCACTTCATCAATTTTACAAGAGGATCATTTGGTATACATATAAAATGAGGCCCTCACTGACCAGATATCCTCAAGAGGTTCCCTAAATAGATTCATTGAATGAAGGAATCTAGTTAACCATTTTATGGGAAAAACGGTGGATCTAGTCATTATGTGAGTAGAGGTGACATCTGAGTTTCACACATCTCCTTTGGCTATAAATCATGATGTATTGAATATTTACAATCACCATCATAGGATGGTTTGTTGGGATATCATAAAGATTAGTGTTCCTCAGAACATCAAAAAGATTCTTATATGATAGTATGTTAAGGCTATGCAAAATATTTTTGAATGTTTTTTATCGACTCTTGATACCACAAAGAGTATATGTGATGGAATATCAAATGAAATTCTAAATAGGAATCAATGGATGTGAATGTTTATGATTCCATATGAGAGATTGTTCAATGACCAAATAATTTCACACAATTCATAACTATTAGTGAGAAGATTGGGGGGGGGGGTTGAGTCAATTGTAGATTCAAGAGATCATATTCCATCATGTGGTTCAATATAATATTTTCTTTGTTCATGATTCTTGGTTCACATCATGATTTTTAAGGGGCCTACAGAATGTATTCATGACCTAGTTGAGGATGGGATAACTCTTCACCCCAAGAATGATGGTCATTCCGAGTTCACTATAAAAGTACTATAGGATATGACGACAGCATGGGTATTATACTGCTACATCATCTAGGGGAATAATTTTCCTTTTTTATTGTTTACTCTTAATAAATAATATAATTCGACAAATGGAATTAATACATTCAATGACATTTTTAAGAGACCAACTGATCACCCTTACGCGGGACATAAATTGGACATGCACAACATGTTAGGCAAGAGATTGTGCATGTGATAAAAAAGAATGACTAGTTGATTTGTGAGTTGATGTGGACATTTCACGGATGGAATAAATCTTACACATATCAACATTGTAGGCCCATGGAGCTTTTGTCGGGACAACTCATTTTTCTGACAGTCTCCCAGTGATCAGGATTTTCAAAATTTAACTTATGAGGAAAATTATTCAACAGTTTCATCAAAACATTTGACATATTATGGAGGATTAATGAGTTTTCTTATGTCCTCACCTTACCCCAACAGTTAGAGAGGGTGTGTGGAATCTTCAATGTGTCACAGCTGTAGAGATACGTGAATATTATAATACACATTATTGAATATAAAAGGATTAACATAATGAATGTATCCACCATTTAAGAATACCTAGTGGTGATCAATGATCGATTTGAGGGGATTCGACCACTTGGTAGGTGTACTAAGTAAGCATGGTAGAAATCAATAGATCACCTTAAATTTGGAGATGAAAATGCATAATTATTATCCCATCATTTTCATTAGATTTTATGATAAGTGGATGAAAATAATTAATGATGAGAGAATATAGGGGCTTTGTTTTTTCTATGTAAGACATTAAATTATATAAAAAACTAATTTTGGATCTAGTATATGAGATGATGTGTGATTCGACAGTTCAGTTAGCCTGAAAATAATTTAATAAAAAACTAAAATATATTTTACATCACAAAATTTTTTTAAAAAATATTGATAATTATAATGAATAGTGTTACAGAACAAATAACTAAAAAACGTTGAATATAGGGTGTGTGGTTTACCATAGGTGTGATATAATGATGGTCATCCATGGATATTTGGAAAGGGTATCCATTAGTGGGAATGATAAGTTAATTAATTAATTTTTTTAGGTAATTAATTATTTAAAAAAGAACTAATTTAAATTTAAATTTTTATTTTATTGAATATTTTCATGGGAATTGTAACACCCCGAGCTTCCACGATACGCTTCTCATTCAATAATGCAATAGCTTACCTTGTACGCAACTTCGAGTTCTAAAACACCGCGACTAATCAAAGTAGCCATTATGAATAGTAATAACCACTTTTTAAAATTATAGAAATTTTATATTTCAAAATGGACTTCATTTTTGAATTCGGAATATCGAAATTAGCCTATGTTGAATTTTTGGTATTTTTCTGAGAACTTCTAATTTTTATGAATAGTGAAAAATACTTTAAAACAACTTTTTTAATCAAAATAATTTATTGTGATAAATTATACTATTTAGTGGTTTTAAGGTATAATTAGAATATATTTCTACCATTTTATCCAATGGTGGTCATTAGAATTAATTTAACATTGAAATTGGACATAAACAATTGCCAATCTTTTGATATAAATTGTTTCTTAAAAACACGCTATTTGTCGTAACATCGGGAATTAATTATAAAATTAATTAATGCAACTTATATGTTTGAAATTTTGTAAAATAGACATCATTTTTGAATTCGGAATATCAATTATAGCTTAGGGTGAAATTTTGGCATTGTTCTGAAAAACTTCAATTTTTGATGAATAGTGAAACCACTAAGTGGTAGTTAAATAACTGATTTTTCGTTTAAATGAAATATTACCACTTATGTGATTTGATTTTCAAAAATCTGACATACATGGTTGTCATTAAGAAGTAAAATGTGGTTCAATGAGATTAAAATAATTTTTTGGTGAATAGTAACTTTTAAGTTCTTAATCGCGCTTAGAGGTAATTAGTGTAGTTTAAGGTACAAATAATGTTTTAATAATATGAGATGAGCATGACACTTGTCCTACTCCTATTGTATGAGTCATGGCCGACCAAGACAACCCATGGGTCAACTTGGGGACCCCATGGAGCCACTTTAGTTGGAAAATGACATTAATATATATTTATTTAATGTTAAAATTAAATTCACACAAACATGAGTTATTTTACTAAAATAGTTTTTAAGTGGGGTTAAACAAGTCCAAAGCTTGACTAAAAATATTCATTAGAAAGATAAAAAGATTTCCTACATCATAGTATTTGTTTTATAATTTCTAGACATTAAATAAATTAAATTATTTATGACATCATTATGATGCAGCGATGACCTCATTATTTAACGATTTAAATAAAATGAGAAGATAATGCAATATCCAAGGCTTACACTTGTCCAAAGCCTATTGGATGAGGAGATTTCGAAACCTTATCACCTTATCCTCGAATTATATAAGTGTGGGACTTTTAGAATCCGAAAAGCATTGTGAAATAATATAACATTTCAATATTTCCAAAAGTGCCCCTCCTCTCCACTTATAAAAGGCCCCCACCTCTCCCACCTCATTTACACTTTCAAGCCATTTGGCTCGGCCAACCTCTGCCCAAATACTCTCACAACTTCCCCCTCTTAATCTTAGAAGCCTTACATTGGGCAGAAATCTTCCCAAGGAAGCCTTTGGCTCAAATCAAAAAGAGTTACCCGATTTTGAGGTAATGTCTTCTCTAATGTTGTTTTGTTTTATTTTTCTTCTTCAACCCCCTAAAATCTTTTTATTCATTTCTTTTGTAACAACACAAGTATCCTCAATATACTAGGATGTTTTTATAAGATGTATTCGAGTTACACTTACACACACCTACATCTAATGGTTAAAGAACATACGGTTTCTGTGGATGACGAATTTCTGCCTCACGAAACGATGATTGTTCAAAACTCATATGACACCTTCAAAGGTGGCCATTAAGATGTCAATATTTTTATATATGATATATAATATGTTTATGTTTTACTTATGCTTCTGTATTTCTCATTTATGGCATACATTATGATTTCCATTATGGGTAAAACGCGATAATTTCATTTTAGGAAGTGCGGACTACCGCCCCCTCAAAGTGATTTGAATCGTTAATGCCATATGTGGGATGTATAAAGGATGGAGTAAATGGTATTATACACTATATTATACTGTAATTATATTATACATTTATATAATTATGATTTAGTTCCATTAAATATGAAATTTAAATGAAAGTAGCGTTCATGCGTACGTACGGCTTACCGTCTCCATGAACGGTGCATTTCATTTCTTACCTCTAAATGTTACGTAATATTATAAATTAATGTATATACTGGATATATAAGATATATATGACAACTAAATCATGAATATAATTCTGGATATAATGGATATTCTACCACATGAACAACTTGTAATTATAAGAAGTTTATTGTTGACTCAAGTTACCAAAGATCGACAAAACGACCGTTATTAACTTAAATAATTACATAATGTTCATAACATTGTAATAAGTGATATAAAAAGGATAATGAAATTTAAAATGGTTCTTAATAAGGTATATATTAACTCTAGTTTATTATTCAGGAGTTTAAAGAATGGTTGAGTCAAGTCGGACACATGGTAAGGGAACTTCTTAACCCAACTTCCATTCTTTGTGTTAATCTCCTACTTTCAAATTATGTCATTATATTATTATGTCATATCTTGTAGTTGTACTTTATTTATGTGTAATTATAGTTAATACACATAATATATCTATTTTATTTTAAAAATGATCTTTGTAAGGGAACTTCTTAACCCAATTTATATTCTTTGGGTTAATCCCCCACTTTCAAATTATGTCATGATATTATTATGTCCAATCTTGCATTTATACATTATTTATGTGTACATATATTGAATACAAATAATTGATATATTTTATTTAAAAATTATCTTTTTAAGATATTTCGTCTCAGTCTCCATTCATTGAGGCATATTTTGTTTTATACACAACTTTCTTTTCTACGTTGTATAAACCCCTTTGACTTTTACATTTATTCAAAAGGAATATTTTTATACGAAGCGTTTTACTAAACGACAAAAAGGGAATGTTTTTATTTCCATACAAATGCGGCGACAACGACTTCTCCGCCGCCGTGACCATTATTTGAGTTTAGGCTTCCTCTACAAGACATCACTTTTTTTAATGAAAAATAAATACAATGTTTTAACTTTCTTTTATTTTGGTATTGAAAATGGTATTGAAAGTGTTTTTATTATATCAATGTGTTGTATTGAAATCTTGTGATTGAAATGTGGAAATGTTATGTTTCATTTATGCATGTCTCATGTGATACGTTTATGTTATGGTTAATGATATGTTTAAACCTATTCATATGAGGAATGCATTGGACTTAATAAGTGACGGGTGGAGCCCGCTATAGCTCCTCGATGCATCGGCAGGTCTCATGAGACAAACTAGTGTCTTGGCACGAGGCCTTGACAAAATCTTATTTGTGGTCTTGGCACGAGGCCTTGACTACGTGGTTATGATAGTCTGGTATTATGCATTCCATCATTATGAAAGTGGTTATTGATATTGCATGTGTTTATTCGACTAGTAGAATATCCATGTGAAGAAGTAAATGGAATTATCTCATTTTACTTTTGCCATATTATGTTGAAGTTCAAGTTTAAAAGGCTTTTGTTTTAGTTATACATTGCCTTAAATGTTAATGTTTATTTATGAAATCTTCCGCTATATTGTTAACCTTACTGAGCATCTGAGCTCACCCCTTTCAATGTTTTAATATTTTTCCAGGATGTGAAGAAGTATTTTATGAATGACCTACAGGGGTAGTCAGAAAGGGATATTATTGTGGACTATCAAGACCATTTTATTGTAGTTTGTTTACTTTTTGATGTAATGAAAGACTTATGAATGTATCTAGTGTTTCCAAGGCTACTAAACTAATCGGTCTTTCGAGACTTGATCTTTTGTGATCATGACAATGTTACGAACTAATGCACCGACTCTGGGTAGCTGGGGTCGGGGCGTTACAGTTGGTATCAGAGGCATTTTAGTACTAACCTTGGAAGCTTGATTTAGATAAACTCTGATTAGAGCACATAGCCCAAAGATAGACTTTGAGGATTAGTATAGAATAACTTCCTAGAATTTTGTTATTGTAGTGATTTTGTGAGTTTTCCGAGCAATACATCCCTGTCTGGATACGAGCAGGTAGAGGCGTCTCTGGCACAGATGTACCTAGGGGTAAAACCCAAAAACACCGCTTTGAGCTAGACTCGAACGGGAACTGGTGCACAAAAACGGGCCTTGCTGTACTCTTGGTTACGACACTCACGGGGGATATGCTTAGGATAATTATCATTTTCTTTACAAACCACTATGAAGGGTTATGAGTATATACTTCCTCAAAGGAAACATTTCTTTTTATGATTACGGATTATATCCATAAATAGTTCAATTTATGTAAAGTATTTTACAAATATGGAATTATGTATTTTATTTCATAAACTAATCTAGTTTATGCAATTGTTTAGAAATGGTGCCTAGTGGAAGAAATGGAAACCGTATCAATGCACACACTCCATGTAGGGATTTCCCTCTTGCTAAATATAATTATAGTGGGGCTGGTGATGCAACTGGTGCCGATCAGCTAATCACCATACTGGGACAAATTACTCAGGTTATGAATAATAACCTTACTTGTATGGAGCACCCTGATCCGCAACGTGGAGGATCAATGCTAGACCTTTTCATGAGGCAACAACCACCAACCTTCAATGGGGGTACAAATCCGTTAGTAGCTGAGCAATGGATAAACTCCTTAGAGAAAATATTCCATTCCTTGGGGAGTAGCGAAAGGGAGAAGGTTGTCATGGCAGTTTACCGCCTCACTGGAGATGCCGATCAGTGGTGGTCGCTGATTCAAAACACAAAAGAAGATGATGACGTATCGAATATGGAATGGAGGGAGTTCAAAGATCTGTTTTTAGAAAAATATTTTCCTCGTGACCATCGAGCAGATATGGAAAGGCAATTTCTGAGTTTGAGGCAGAAGGAGGATGAGAATGTCGCAAAGTATGAGGCTAACTTTACAAGGTTAGCGAGGCATGCTGCCGATTATATACGTAACCCAAGGAGTAAGATTGATCGTTTATTTGATGGGTTAAAACCATTTCTCCGTCGAGCTTTAGTATCACAATCCTTCTCATCATACGAAGATATTGTCTCGTGTGCTATCAAGACAGAAAAGGGATTATCTAAGTCTTCTGAAAACAAAGTAAAGCAAGAGAAGAAGAGAACGGTGGAACAAGAGACAGATAAAGGGAAAAAGGGAAAGAAGGATTTTCCATTATGTGATAATTGTGGGAAGAATCACCCTGGTACTTGCCTAAAAGGAATGGGAGTTTGTTATAAATGTGGAGAAAAGGGTCACCAGGCTCGTGATTGCAAGGGAAAGAAAGAGGCTATCAAAGTTGAATGCTACAATTGTAGAGAAATGGGTCATTATGCAAATGAATGTCCTAAGAGTCAGGGAAACTTACCTCAGAAAAGGCCAAGGGATCAAGGACAATCATTTGTTGTTACTACAGTTGAAGCAGAATAACTAATGTATTGGTGCTTTTGGACTCATGGATTATATTCTAGTTATAAGAATAATGTGATATATATAAAGATTGTACTGCAGTACTTTTTGATTAAGGTAATATGATTAAGGTAATCATATTTTTAGTATGTAAAAATAAGAGAAACTTTTCTTTGTTTGGGGAATCTGATGTTACAATTGATTTTGGAATTTAGATACCTTTTAGAGAAAGTCTGGACGGAGGTATTTAGGATAACTATTAAGGTTGGAATAGATTAAGTTGAACCATGGATAGTATTGTTTAAGATTAAAGCATTTATGAAGATTATTTTTGGAATATTATGATACTATAGTTTTAGGAAAAGGACAACCTGCAGGGTGGGGCATAACCCGTCGCGTCGGACAAAGCTGCAGGAATCGAACCCACAACCATAGTGCGACAAGCCTTTATTTCCTACCACTAGCCTACAAGATGTCCCTGGTTATTACAAAATAGTTTTACTAATCTAAATGGTATGTGTTAACATTTTGAACCTTATACAATTAGGATAAATAGAATATTTTTGACTTCTTTTACCATTTGGAGTAAAAGTTGGGTTTGTGGTAAAATTTATTAACGAATGAAAGTATACATAACAAGTATGTATATTCCCTTACGTTCTTAGTAAATCTCCTAAATAAATTCCTCAACATTATAAAAGGTATCTTAAAACAAAAATGTTGTCGGTTAACTTTTACCAACTGGGGATTCAATGACCGTTTAACCAATCACAAGTTTGTGATTTTCTTGTGGTTAAACTTTCTCCTAATCCTGTTTTCTATAACTCTCCATCTGACCTTGATGGTTTGTTTCTCCTCCATATCCATATTTTCATATAATCCTAGAATTGGCTATATCGGGTGACCTTTGTACTTATCCTGCTTTCTTTTAATGTTATATATTTATTAACCTTATTTCCGATGTGGGTTTTCCTCAAAGGTATTTTCTCTTTTCAACCATTTATTTTCAAAGAAAAATTTCAAATTGCGAGGACGCAATTTATTGAAGGAGGGGAGAATGTAACACCCTGAGCTTCCACGATACGCTTCTCATTCAATAATGCAATAGCTTGCCTTGTACGCAACTTCGAGTTCTAAAACACCGCGACTAATCAAAGTAGCTGTTATAAATAGTAATAACCACTTTTTAAAATTATAGAAATTTTATATTTCAAAATGAACTTCATTTTTGGATTCGGAATATCGAAATTAGCCTATGTTGAATTTTTGGTATTTTTCTGAGAACTTCTAATTTTTATGAATAGTGAAAAATAATTTAAAACAAATTTTTTAATGAAAATAATTTATTGTGATAAATTATACTATTTAGTGGTTTTAATGTATAATTAGAATATATTTCTACCATTTTATCCAATGGTGGTCATTAGAATTAATTTAACATTGAAATTGGACATAAACAATTGCCAATCTTTTGATATAAATTGTTTCTTAAAAACACGCTATTTGTCGTAACAGCGGGAAATAAATATAAAATTAATTAATGAAACTTATATGTTTGGAATTTTGTAAAATATACATCATTTTTGAATTCGGAATATCAATTATATCTTAGGGTGAAATTTTGGCCTTGTTCTGAAAAACTTCAATTTTTGATGAATAGTGAAACCACTAAGTGGTAGTTAAATAACTGATTTTTCGTTTAAATGAAATATTACCACTTCTGTTATTTTATTTTTAAAAATCTGACATACATGGTTTTCATTAAGAAGTAAAATGTGGTTCAATGAGATTAAAATAATTTTTTGGTGAATAGTAACTTTTAAGTTCTTAATCGCGATTAGAGGTAATTAGTGTAGTTTAAGGTACAAATAATGTTTTAATTATATGAGATGAGCATGACACTTGTCCTAATACTATTGGATGAGTCATGGCCGACCAAGAAAACCCATGGGTCAACTTGGGGACCCCATGGAGCCACATTAGTTGGAAAATGGCATTAATATATATTTATTTAATGTTAAAATTAAATTGACACAAACATGAGTTATTTTACTAAAACAGTTTTTAAGTGGGGTTACACAAGTCCAAATTTTGACTAAAAATATTCATTAGAAAGATAAAAAGATTTCCTACATCATAGTAGTTTTTTTATAATTTTTATAAATTAAATAAATTAAATTATTTATGACATCATTATGATGCAACGATGACCTCATTATTTAACGATTTAAATAAAATGAGAAGATAATGCAAAATCCAAGGCTTACACTTGTACAAAGCCTATTGGATGAGGAGATTTCGAAACCTTATCACCTTAGCCTAGAATTATATATGTGTGGGACCTTTAGAATCCGAAAAGCATTGTGAAATAATATAACATTTCAATCTTTCCAAAAGTGCCTCTCCTCTCCACTTATAAAAGGCCCCCACCTCTCCCACCTCATTTACACTTTCAAGCCATTTGGCTCGGCCAACCTCTGCCCAAATACTATCCCAACTTCCCCCTCTTACTCCTAGAAGACTTACTTTGGGAAGAACGCTTCCCAAGGAATCCTTTGGCTCAAATCAAAAAGAGTTACCCGATTTTGAGGTAATGTCTTCTCTAATGTTGTTTTGTTTTATTTTTCTTCTCCAACCCCCTAAACTCTTTTTATTCATTTATTTTGTTACAACGCCAGTATCCTCAATATACTAGGATGTTGTTATAAGAAGTATTCGAGCTACACTTACACACACCTACATCTAATGTTTAAAGAACATACGGTTTCTGTGGATGGCGAATTTCTGCCTCACGAAACGATGATTGTTCAAAACTCATATAACACCTTCAAAGGTGGCCATTAGGATGTCACTATTTTTATATATGATATATAATATGTTTATGTTTTACTTATGCTTCTGTATTTCTCATTTATGGCATTCTTTATGATTTCCATTATGGGTAAAACGCGATAATTTCATTTTAGGAAGTGCGGACTACTGCCCCCTCAAAGTGATTTGAATCGTTAATGCCATATGTGGGATGTATAAAGGATGGAGTAAATGGTATTATACACTATATTATACTGGAATTATATTATACATTTATATAATTATGATTTAGTTCCATTAAATATGAAATTGAAATGAAAGTAGCGTTCATGCGTACGTACGGCTTAGCGTCTCCATGAACGGTGCATTTCATTTCTTACCTCTAAATGTTATGTAATATTATAAATGAAAGTATATACTGGATATATAAGATATATATGACAACTAAATCATGAATATAATTCTGGATATAATGGATATTCTACCACATGAACAACTTGTAATTATAAGAAGTTTATTGTTGACTCAAGTTACCAAAGATCGACAAAACGACCGTTATTAACTTAAATAATTACATAATGTTCATAGCATTGTAATAAGTGATATAAAAAGGATAATGAAATTTAAAATGGTTCTTAATAAGGTAGATATTAACTCTAGTTTATTATTCGGGAGGTTAAAGAACGGTTGAGTCAAGTCGGACACAAGGTAAGAGAACTTCTTAACCCAACTTCCATTCTTTGGGTTAATCTCCTACTTTCAAATTATGTCATTATATTATTATGTCATATCTTGTAGTTGTACTTTCTTTATGTGTAATTATAGTGAATACACATAATATATCTATTTTATTTTAAAAATGATCTTTGTAAGGGAACTTCTTAACCCAATTTCTATTCTTTGGGTTAATCCCCCACTTTCAAATTATGTCATGATATTATTATGTCGAATCTTGTATTTATACTTTATATATGTGTACATATATTGAATACACATAATTGATATATTTTATTTAAAAATTATCTTTTTATGATATTTCGTCTCAATCTCCATTCATTGAGGCATATTTTGTTTTATACACAACTTTCTTTTATACGTTGTATAAACCCCTTTGACTTTTACATTTATTCAAAAGGAATCTTTTTATACGAAGCGTTTTACTAAACGACAAAAAGGGAATGTTTTTATTTCCGTACATATGCGGCGACAACGACTTCTCCGCCGCCGTGACCATTATTTGAGTTTCGGCTTCCTCTACAAGCCATCACTTTTTTTAATGACAAATAAATACAAAGTTTTAACTTTCTTTTATTTTGGTATTGAAAATGGTTTTGAAAGTGTTTTTATTATATCAATGTGTTGTATTGAAATCTTGTGATTGAAATGTGGAAATGTTATGTTTCATTTATGCATGTCTCATGTGATACGTTTATGTTATGGTTTATTATATGTTTAAACCTATTCATATGAGGAATGCATTGGACTTAATAAGTGACGGGTGGAGCCCGCTATAGCTCCTCGATGCATCGGCAGGTCTCATGAGACAAACTAGTGTCTTGGCACGAGGCCTTGACAAAATCTTATTTGTGGTCTTGGCACGAGGCCTTGACTACGTGGTTATGATAGTCTGGCATTATGCGTTCCATCATTATGAAAGTGGTTATTGATATTTCATGTGATTATTCGACCAGTAGAATATCCATGTGAAGAAGTAAATGGCATTATCTCATTTTACTTTTTCCATATTATGTTGAAGTTCAAGTTTAAAAGGCTTTTGTTTTAGTTATACATTGCCTTAACTGTTAATGTTTATTTATGAAAGCTTCCCCTATATTGTTAACCTTACTGAGCATCTGAGCTCACCCCTTTCAATGTTTTAATATTTTTCCAGGATGTGAAGAAGTATTTTATGAATGACCTACAGGGGTAGTCAGAAAGGGATATGATTGTGGACTATGAAGACCATGTTATTGTAGTTTGTTTACTTTTTGATGTAATGAAAGACTTATGAATGTATCTAGTGTTTCCAAGGCTACTAAACTAATCGGTCTTTCGAGACTTGATCTTTTGTGATCATTCCAATGTTACGAACTAATGCACCAACTCTGGGTAGCTGGGGTCGGGGCGTTACAGGAATCCTCATAATACAAGGATAATTTGAGAAGGATCCCACCATCCTTTATTGATATATCATGATTGGATGATGATCGAAAATCAAATAATGGTGAAACCATATGCGGTGAATGCATCAAGTCCTATCTATTATTATAAACTAGGTTCTTTGTGAATTATTGTTCTGAATTCAGTTAGGGAGAATCAATTTTGAGTTTCCACCACTTTTATTGAATATAGGATGAATTTATTATATTTAATATTTATTATGCATTTTCACCTATCCCACAATCTCCACTATAGAATAATATTTTATTTAATTTCATTGTTTTATTAAAATGGGATGACACCTATTATCCTGGGTTATGAATTTATTTTGCAACAATTCATGTATAATTATTGATTAACTTCTGTTTTTTTCCTTCTTCACCAATTTATCATCATATTAATATACGTTGGACTATGGTGCTAAAAATCATCTTTTTATGTTTTATTTGACTTATACCAAACCCAAAAATTTTTGATAGACTCAATTTTGATGAAGGGATTGGTTCATTTTGGATGGATCTGGATATATTTTGTGATGTTTGCGATGTATCAAGTGTATTAGGGATCCATGAATGATAAGAATTGACATTTGGTGTTTTCGGTATCGTGTGGGATATATGAGGATAAAAGGATTCTAATTTCTGGCAAATTAGTGGTAAATTCCATTGTATATAGATGGTTATACCCTTTCTAGGTCGTCAAATTATGGACTTGGTAATAGGAGACCTAGATATAGGGATGCATGATGATATTAGTGTTTCATTAAAAACATGACTACATGTCATGTTGTCTTCCAAGATCATTCATCTAGGATTATTTTGTGGGTGGGAACACTATGTCCTCTTATAGTACTATACAAGGCCATGAGAGAACATGTCGCAATAAGGTTGTTGATATATGACATGTATAACACATAAAATCTTGGACATAATACTTTTCCAACATGCTATTTTCTAATTGGGACAAGGTCGGGTAGAGGTGACGGTCCACAAGCCATGTGAAACCCCTACATGTCGTGCACTTCTAGAAAATATTATACATATCACTTCGGTGTTTTTATCTCATATTGTAGATCATGAGTATATTATCGTTACTTTTTTATATGTAGAATGTGATGGTGTCCTTTGTAGTCTTTTTTTTAAATAAAAGAGTACATTTTTTAAGGATTGTGGTTCATTAGGAATTTCTTGATGATGTATGCGATCAAGAAGGATCATCCATGAGATGTTGAGGATGGAAATCGTACTATCATATCATGTCTAGGGTTCCCAGCACACCTCTATCTATCTACCTTGTTTTACACCCTGATGGACAAGGTAAAAAGATTTATATATGTCTAGTCGTAAACCCATATGATATATATCATAGTTACCCTATCAACTATGTTCAACCCCTTGAATGATTATGTTGAATTTCCTTCATTTACAGTGTGGTACACCCCATATGTATTGGGGAATGTGCCCACTATCTACCAAATGGTACACACATGATAAAGTAGGGTGTGGGTTCTTAATTTATCAATTGGTACCCTCTGACGGACTAGGTCAGGGTCCTCTATTTACTATGTACAATCACCCGGATGGACTAGGGAATTTGCATTCTATCAACATTGTGGTGCACCTGACACAATAGTATTTAGTCCCTCCTCTTGGATATTTTCCTCCTTGATGCTAAGGAAAAATGGTGAGGATTGGGTTCCAAATACAGTTACATATTCAGACTGAAATTCATGATGTTGGGGGTCATAGATGGACATTTTATAACAGTTAGAAAACTATTTCCTATACTAGGATGTGATATGTATATACCATTTCAATCTCATATAGGTTTCCTAGAAGATAATATATATTTTTTTAATTGGGTTTCATTTAACTCATGCATTAGGTAGAGATGAAATCTTCTACAATGCTTGTGATTTCTCTCCCTCCTATTTTGGGTTTCATAGTTGGGCTGTATATACACAAAACTGTATCTCATTTCCCCGCATATTTCATGTTTTTGGAAGATAATGTATAGGCTGATGGTGACTTCTGAAGAGGATAGGGATACTCGGTGTAATTCGATCATGTAGTGTGGTTGATGTTTAGAGATCCATAGATAGTATCTATCATCATTTTATTTTATTTTTTATAAGATGAGACATATATTCATGTTGGGAATGTATTTTTCACATAACATTGTAGAATGATCTATAAGAGTCTTTTTTATTCCCAAGAAGTCATCTAAATAATTGTTTTAAATATATATTTTATAGACATTTTTTTTATTTCAATTAAATTAATTTTAAAGATGGTTTGGTTGGTGAATACAATTACATTTGGAAATGTACTCAGAAATTAGTTTTTCTTTATTAGTAGTTTTATCTATCACCTATACTAGGGATGTGGGCATATGGTTGTTACACTTAGTTTTAGGCCATCCAGGTGTTCCCCATAGGTTTCAGTCATGAGAATGTTAATATATACAAATGTGTCTCAAAAATTCTATTAAATCTCATTTAAAAAATTGAAATAGATTATAGGTAAATGTTTTTGTGGATATAATCTATCCTACACAAAAATACGATTTTCTCAATATGAACATAGTACTATTGTAAGGATAAATAAATATTCTAAATTATTGACTTCACATTTACATGATCTCGGATGTTGAAATAAATTTTGTAAAATATATATACGTGTTTTTCACAAAAACAAATTGAACAACATTCTTCCATTATTCCTATATAATATAAAATCTATTTTGATAAAAAAATACTTATTTGTGTTTCTATATCATCGACATCATTCCCATTACCCCCTGTATGAATATCCTATAAATGTAAACCCTTATATATTGGAACTTTATCACATATATTTAATTCATTCATTGAACATTGTACATGGACATATCATTCAATATTCCAACATGTATGAGTGTTTGATAACTCATATGAATTTTTTTATATTCATTTTTCCTTAAAAAAAATTATGTATTAATAATATTGGCACAATATCTCTATTTTATTGTTTTTTCATCTTTGTTTCAGGGATATGATGATTTATTCTATGTCTTATCTTATCCCAGATTAGAAAATTAATAAATGTCTATATAGACCGAATTTGTTTATTTATAAATTATATAATTCTATAGTAAATAATTTTTATCCTAAATTATGTCACAAAAACCATCAAAAATCCATATTTATGATGAACCACATTAATGTTAAAAAAATATTATAAATGAGTATTAGTTATTATTAGATATATTTAAAATCATTATTGATTATAGAATCATTATCAAATTGAAAAATCAATAAACAATGTGTTTTTGGTTCTCTACTTATCATATAGAAGTAACCATTTTATAAAAAATGTATATTACTTATAATGAATAGAAACATGAGATTTATAGCATATGGTAAACTCCGAAGATGATTTTCTACTAAGGAAAAATATGATAAGTAGTAAAAACTAGTTAATCTACTATTTTAAAAAAAAAATCAATTTCTAGTGAAGGGTTAATTATAATATAAATATCATAACCCATGAGTAATTTACCGAATGATCTGGTTTTTTTTACCTAGATTCATAAAATCTACAAGGAAATTTGAGACATGGATCACTGATATGGGTTTGTAAAATGTATTCATGGAAACCAAATATCAATTTTCCTCATCTCTAAATAGATCCATGAACACATATATAAATATATCCCCAATCTGAATATATTTTACTTTCTATCATTGGTTGTGGGAAACTACAAAAAATATCCTCGAACTAGGGGATATAATAATACATGGTGAAAATTATTGAAAATTTATATTAAAATCCAGAATATTAGGTGATAGTGATAAGACAATTGTTTTAACCAAATAATTATTGAAAAAGATAATAAATAGTTATGGAAACCTATTATATTGAGTGATGATATATTTTTCATATATATGATCAAGATCTAATTAGATATTAGTGTGAAGAAGAAATTTTGTGAAGATAAAATAATTTCATAACCATATCAAATGTGGATTAAAATTAATTTATTGAAAATGATTGAAAATGAAATAAATGTAATGGAACATTAAAACTAGGAATGATTTAAAAGGGAATAAATGTTTCATGTGTGTTCTAATATTATTAATATGCGTGTTTTTGTAGTCAAATGGGTACTCAAACAATGTAGATAAAAAATATCATTATGGATATGTAACTGGTATATTCATGAGGTATTAATATAGAATATCAATTTAAATCACAATTTGATTGAGTTCATAACCGTTATACTCAATGTGGTCTATCAGATTAATTGTAGAGTATTTTATTGTTTCATTGTACCAATATTTTACAAGAACATGGGGGTATATTTTATAAAAATTCTTTTTCATTACATGTTATATTTTCATAATATATCTATTTAACATTACCACAATATTTTCATTGTTTACATTCAGTATGGTTTTCTAAAATGAATTTTTGTTGTGAAATATATGTTTATGATCATATTATTGAATTCCAATTATTCAAACGATTGATGATTATATTTTTTTAATGGATCATGTGTAATTTAATTCAATGATAAGGTAATTGAATCACAGATTATTGGATAAATTGTGTAACATCCCATAATATTATCAACATAAATTCACTAATTATAATTATTTAATATGATATGAATCCTACACATCACATAGAGACACCGAATATATATTTTTCTAATAAAGAATGAATGACACATCAGCCAATATATAATAAAAAAATTAATTCCAAACATAACAACGGGGAAATAAAAAGAAAATAAGAAAATATGAATAGGAAAATATGGATCTTCTAGATCCACATGAATTACTGGACTCATGAAAAAGATATAAAAAATAAATACACTATTAATAATAAATTATTCATTTAAAGAAGAAATTATAATTATATAATTGTATAACTTTCAATAAAAAAAGTATTTATTGTTGAATTTTATAATATGTATTCATAGATATTAGTAAACCCATATGACCGTTAAAAATATGACAATTGAAATAGTAACATGACTATGGGAATAGTAGTATGTCCCTTTTGAAATAGAAACTAGCTCCATGAGCAGTGACCTCACCTATGGAAGTACAAATATAATTTAGTAACATTATAAATTAAAATAGAATATATTTAAATCATGGAATAAGTGAATAACTTTTTTTAATAATTATAAATCTAGTGTTAGTAATTTTATACAAATTAAATGAATAATAATAATATTATTATTAATATAATTATTTAAATTTTTTTTTTTCCATAAATAGATTTTAATAATTTAGTAACAAATAATTATAACATAATTTTATGATACTTCAATTTATTGTTCAATTTTTCTTATAATAAGTTATAATATTAAAATCATTATGTATCGAATAAATGATAATTTTAAATAAAAATAAAAATTCACTTATATAGAAATTTATTTCACAAAAATGGTGTTGATTTTGGAAATCATTATGTTGATAAATGTTTCGGGTAAATTTTCGGGTATTTTTTAAAATATTTGAATTTTTTGGTGAATTGTAAAATATAGTAATTTATGGTATAAGTTAAATAAATGACCTTATTAGTCATGTATGATGTATGGATGATGTAATAACCCAAATCATGAAATCCTTATCCTTATTTAATTTATTCATCTATTATAATAAATACTATTAATAGTTGTGAAAAAAGTAATAATAAAATGAATAAAATAATAAAAAACTCACCACTCATCCCACTATAAATATCACACCTCACTAACACTTCTCCAAACACTATTTTTGATTGCTAATATTTTTCCATGATACTCTCCCAGTACTCATCCCCATGTCGCAGACTTTATGGACTCGCCGAAATACAATTTCTATGTGCATTAATGAGGTTCTCTATTAGCTGATTTTCAAGAGGCAAACTCATTCTTGTTTCTCTTTTAATTTTTTTATTTTCTCATACTCATAAAAAATCCCATATTAAAATAGTTACAATAGTATAATATATATAATTTAATATCATCATTATAATGGAATATCCACTATGAAACATCTTTTCTTATCATTTTATTATAATAATGATCCCATTGTCCATGATGTGTTGATTTTAGAACGTCATAGATGCCATGTTATCATTATCAATTACCACTATCATGTATAGTAATATATCAATTATAATTAAAAAAAATTATTTTAAAATTTAAATTAATAAATTTTTAATTTTTTCGTACTGATATATATACATAATATTACTAAATAAAACAAAATTAGTTCATGATGACTAAAAAACACTTTAATAAACTAATTGTTGTTAATTAAAATTTCACCTAATGAACCATTATTGTATCTAAAAAATTGATATATGTCACCATTAAAATATTTGGAAAACAAATAATCCCATATATTTTCACATGTATAATTTTTAATCATTCTAATATGAGCTTCCATAGTTATACAAAAGTGAACCCACCATGAAGCTATGGAACAAACGCTTTAAAAACCACAATATTAAATATATAAACTTATATAAATGACAATTAATGAATATTATTAAATTATAATATAGCCAATATATGTATAAAAGGATAATAATTAATTAATTAATGGACTCAATTTTATTATTTTGGATATTAATGGTAGTATAAGAACACATTCACACATATGTAAAGGGATCTCTCCAAACAACCTGTTTTTCCCATAGGTTAGGATTTATCACTTTGTACACCAATGAAATTATTCATTATTATTATTTAAATCTTATAAATATGGGGTATATATTTTGAAAAATATTTATCCAGATCAATTCATCCTTTTTATGGTGATATCGATATTTTAGAATGTTCTAATTTTAATTCTTCATCATAAGAAAGCCTGATTAAAAGGAACATCCCAATTTCAATCCACTATTCAGGAAAATTCAATAATATTTTTAATAGAAAATGATATTAATAAAATAATTCATTTCCTAATGATAAAATACCATATTAAATTTCATTTTTTATACAAAAAGTAATTCATTTTCCCACTTGAAATTATCTCTGAAATTTTCTTTTAAACCGCACAATTGGGACTCATTTTAAAAATTGAATTAATACTAATTTTACATTAATTCAATTAAAAAAGAAAAAAATTTATTAAATATGGATATTTCCTATTTTTAAAATCATTTTTTATTTAAAAACATTATTTAATATGTAGAATTTTGATACACACATTAGTTTTTCCTTATGACATGATGATGATACACACTACATTCCTATGGTAACTATTATGGTTGTCCATAATTTTTTTTATACATGTGGACATAATATTTGAGAACATTTTATTATGGGTGTATCTAGAGGGACCTATAATTCCATGGGTAATTACCTCATGTACGGGATTATAGAGTGAACCTAATCTATTAAAGGACATTTTCCACTATGTGAGATAGTCTAACCAGTTAGACTTAACTCATGTATATGTAATATTTTATGTCTCGTCAACATTAATATGACACCATATTGATATGATTATATGCCCTATATTATTTTTTCCTTTTTATTATTCACGTTCAATGCCTTTATACGTTATCATGTTATTCTATTGAACTCGGGTCCTTTAACATATTCCTATATTTATTCCCTTACTGTGTTTTTTAGGTCATTACATTGTTCTTTTATATACCATGTTAAATGATGACAGTATTGGATAGAAGATAATTATATGAGCTCATTAAGAATAATTAAAATATACATTTGTTATTCTAGTTACATGTTTTTAGTTTTATATACATGATATTCCTAAGATGCTAGGATTTATGGTCCTTGGATTTTATTTGAGAGATAATTATGCATAATATTTTGTAATTATATGTGTAAAAGTTTCAGTTCATTATAGATAGTATCAGAGCATAGTATTATTAGTGTGTGGTATTTTGACTATAATATATTATTAATACCCCTAGGGATAGTTCTATCAGCATGGATAATTATATTATATATTAGGAAATTAGATATTAGGATATACTTTTCATTTTCAAGTATGTATATATATATTAAATATTTTTTGTTATTCAGATTATCTATGTATTAAATCATTAATATTGTACTGAATTTTTAATATTTATGGCTTAATAATGGAATAACTCGTTCCATCAATTAATGTGACATCATATGTGATGATTTCCCTAATCAATTCCTAAAATTTTCGGGAACACTTTCTCAAAATATCATTATAATTCTACTAAAATTGGCTATAGTTATGAATATTAATGTGAATCATATGGAACTCCAACCTCCTCCTATGAAATATAAATTTTCTATTGATTACGTAATGTGGAAAAAGTCTCTTATATTTTTTGGATGTTCCTATCACCTTATCAATGAAAAATGGATTAAGTCTTTTGATATGATATTCTATATGCTACAGTTCTCAGAAGAAGATAAAGGTGTGCTGGTAGTCTATAGTTTTGATGAAGAACCTATTCATCAGTGGGAAAAAATAAAAAATTATGAATAATGAGAAAATTGATTCCATGTAATGGTAAGAATTCACTATAATATTTTTAAAATAATATTATCCTCAAAAATATTTTCCTACAAATAAGAAGTATGTTCCTCAAAATGGGACAAAAAGAAGAAGATTTTATTTGTGTGTTTGAGGAAAACATTAAAAAACTTTCATGATATGACTGTGGATTTTTCAATAATATTGAAATCAAATTAGATCACATATTTTTTTTAATAATTTTTTTTCATTGAAATGAATTAGTTATTTGAGACTCTAAAAAATATGAAGAGATTTTATGTTATTCCCATAAGGATAAAACAGAGATCAGTGACTATCATGCTTCTCATGGTCCCTGTTATAAGAAATAGAAATAGAGTTTAAAATCGCAGGATTAATAGGTAAAACCCATGATAGAATGAGGACCCAACTTCATACATGTAGAATGTGTGGGGATAATCATCCAATAAACAATCTCAACAGAACTATGTAAATCAATAATTGTAAAATAGACAGTTATCGAGCTAATTAATTGTAATGGGATATGAAGAATTCTTCAAATTCCAAAGAATAAATGATGATTTAGATCAATAATCACTATATAATGAAGTGTTTCAACTAAAAGGAGCATCATAATTTGTTCAATATAATTACCAAAGAAAAGGGTTGTTGTAGGAAATAAATACAACAAATTACTTGGCTGCAAGGAATGAAATATCCTGCCACTACTACAGAGTTGAATGCTAAAAATATTGTGGTTAATGGTATGATATAATTTCATACAATAATATAGAATAATAATTTTTATTCTAGTTATACAAATTCATTCATATCTATAAATATTATTTTATATATTAAAAAACAACCACGAAATATGACATTTGAGTTTTCAATGAGAATTGTGAATTGGTAAATTATGACAGCCAATAATATAATTTACCCTCGGTCATTGTACATGGATTATCATCCTATAAAATATTTTATAAATTCCTTTTTTTTATTTTCATGTGGTAATTGGATGAGTCATGGCCAACCAATTCAATCCATGGGTCAACTTGGGTACCCCATGGAGCCACTTGGATAAGAAAATGACATTAATAACTTTTTATTTAAAGTTAAAATAAAAATGTCACAAATATATATTATTTTAAAATAATAATTTTCAAATGAAGTTATACAGGTCATAATATGGACTATAAATATTCATTGGAAATCTAAAAAGATATCCTACATCATGGTAATTTTTTTATAATTTTTTAACAGTAAATAATTAAATTTATTTATGACACCGTGATGATGTAGTGATTACCACATTAATGAACGATTTAAATAAAATTAAAAGATAAGGTAAAATATAATACATACACTTGACCAAAACCTATTGGATGTGATGATTTTTAACCCTTATCACATTATACATGAAATATTTAGTTGTGGGACATTTAATATCCGAAAGTCATTTTATAATAAAGTAGAATTTCAAGACATTCCAAGAGTGCCCCACCTCCCTCTTATAAAAAGCCCCCACCTATACCTTTTTACCCACACCTATCAAGCCCTTGGCTCATCAATCCTATGCTCATATTGTCTCTCCATATCCATCTCTTACTCCTAGAAGCCTCACTTTTGGCATAAGTCTTTCCAATGAATCCTTTGAGCTCAAATCAAATGGTGTTACCCGATTTAAAGATAAAGTCATCTCTATTGTTCTTTTTTTTATTTTGCATCTCCAACCACCTAAACTCTTTTTATTACATTATTTTGAAACTAGACCAGTATATTATATATAATAGGATTTTTTTTATAAGAAATATTCGAGCTACACTTACACACACCTCCGTCTAATGGTTAATGAACATACTATTTCTGTGGATGGCGAATTACTGCCTCACGAAATGATGATTGTTCAATATTCATTAAACACATTTAATGGTGGCCATTAAGATGTCACTATATTTATATATGATATGAATTATGTTTATTTTTTCCTTATGCTTCTGTATTTTTGAATTATGGAATACCTTTATGGTTTCCATTATCAGTAACGTGATACATTCATTTTAGGAAGTGCGGACTACCGCCCCCTAAAAGTGATTTGATTCGTTAATGCCATATTTGGGACTAGTAAAGGATGGAGTTAATGATATTATATATATGATATTATACTGGAATTATAATTTACCATTATATAATTATGATTTCATCCCATTTAATAATAAATATAAATGAAAGTAGCGTTCATGAGTACGTACGGCTTACCGTCATCATGAACGGTGCATTTCAATTCTTACCTCTAAATGTTATGTAATATTATAAATGAAATTATATACAAAATATTTATGATATATATTATATCAACATAATGAATATAATTCATTATATAATGGATATTTTACCACATTAACAACTTGTAATTATAAGAAGTTTATTTTTGACTCATGTACCGAATATCGATAAAAACGTCTGATATGAACTCTCATTATTTACCAATTATTATAGCATTATAATATGTGATATGAACTGAATAATAATATTTAAATGTGGTCCTTAAAAAATTATAAATTTACCAATGTTTATTATTCAGGAATATTATGAAATGAACAAGACAAGTCGGACTTGAGGTAAGGGATCATACCTCTCTCTTTCTTTTGAAGTACTCTCTTATATGTTATTTCTTTTAATCTTGTCTTTATTATGATTACGGAAGTAATTTTATATTCCTCATTCTTTAATTTTTATGTTCGTATTATAACGGACCCTATTTGATCTCATAAATCCATTTTTTGATGTTTTACGTGGCGCCATTAGGCTGTCGAGTTTTCGTAAGGGATTTTTCATCTCATATTTATTCTTGTAGGATTTATGATACATTTTCCACCATTTCCTTTGAGTGGTGTATGTACATCCCATTATTCTACTATTTGTGTAATATTCTTTCGTTTATGATTATTTACATCAATGTTCTATAGTCCTTCTTTCATGGGGTGTACGTTTCGAAAGATACCCATGTCGGTAAGGGAACCTTTCACCCTCCTATTTTTAAATATTTTTAAAATGATCTACTATCATGTGGAATATAATTTAAATGTTCAAAATGGAAAATGACACTTTTATTAAAAAAGATATAAATGGTTTTAAAGATCTATTATTTTAATCATTTATCATCTATGTACATGATTTAAAAATGATTTTAAGGATTTATTTATATGTACATGAATGTTTTAAAACCCTTTCAAAATTTTATATGTTTTATGCGACACTTTGATTCTAAAATCTCTTTTAAATGTCTTCTTTTAATATTTACAGTGTATAAAGGTATTTTTCTCTCATAGAGTTTTAATGATTTTATTAGATGTTTTCATTTATGATAATATCATGATGTTATCTCTTGTGATTGAAATGTGAAATTTTATGTTTCTTTTATGCATGTTTTAAATGTTATGATTATGTTATGGTTCTTGGGCAATGTTTATGAAATCGGGTGGTTCCGTGATAAACTAAGGGCTGGTGAGCCCGAGATATCTCTCTAATGAATTGTGTAACGCGATGGGGTTAAACGCTAATGTTTCTCTGAAGAGATTTAGTGAATATGTTGTGAGGGGTATTCCAAACATAACCACGAGGGTTACTCCCTGCGTAAGAATGTTATGAATGCCTCAAGTTACCTTTATGTCTTATGATTTCTATGTGTTATTCATAAATCTTATTATTTCATGAAGTATGTTAAATTGCCTATGTTTTATGAATAAAGAATGATTTCATTGATTCTTATGTATACATGGACTAATGTTTTCTTTATGTATTGTTATAACACTTACTGTTATTTTTATGCTCATCCAATGTTTTTTGAAAAGTTTTTTCACAGGACATAAAGTGGAATAGGGTCAAGGATGGGATCAAAGTAAATTCATGCTGTCTAAAACAAATAACTAGACATTACTCTTATGTTCATGATTTTTTATTTTGTGAAAAAGCTTGGAGCTAAGTAGATGTGTCTACTTTGTAATCATTGAGATGTAATAGTTATGATCTAATTATCTAAAACTCTAAACCTTAAAATATCCTCAATGTGAATTATTCATTTAATTCATGATTATATAATGTTTTAAGGTCGGGTCCTTACATTTTAAAAATTATCTCCAGGGGGGTTGTCTTGAATGTTACAAATCTTGAAATATTTTTTAACATGATTTCCTTTCATAGGTTTATATTAATTTTTCGTTATAAATTATTTTCTAGGATTATCTGTGAAATGGAATTGATTATTTTATGATTTAAATCAACATTTTTAATGTTTAATGACATTTAGTACACATAACGAATTTATTTCCTAATTTCTACTTGAATAATAAAACCATTTTATGGGATTTCATCACAATTTTCCTTCAAAGTTTTTTTATTATACACATAATATCTTTTATTTGGTATAAATACAACCATTTATAAATTTAATATCTTTAATATGAATATATGCATGCTATTTGATGTTTTATTGGAATTTATTTCATTCGTGGGACTAATGATTAATTAGTTACAAAATAGTTAAGGGTTTATTTCAAAATAAAATTTTAACTATTCTTGAATATGATTGAATATACATTAAAATAAAATTTTTATTCATTGTATGATAAAAAATTTCAATTTATAATCAATAATTTATTCTTTATTTGTTAACATAATAATATCAATTTATCCTCTATGGTACATGAAATGATTGAAAAAATCATAAAATGAATAACATAAATTATTTATATATTCCATTATAATTTATTTCCATTCATATACATATTCATTAAAATGTTCTCAATAATTTTTGTATTATTACACTATATTTTAAAAACGTATTTAACAACGATTGCATTTAACATAATTATTTAAATGAAAAATATTCTTCCTTTTCCAAAAAATGTAATATTTAGGAATGGAATGTTTTCATATAACATATGGGGTCTATATTTTAATAAACACCATCATGAACACAAAATTATTTAAATATTCATTGAAATTATCTCATTTATATTTTAAATAATCTTCTTTATATCAATTTTTTATATTTGTATTTTTTGAGGAAGTGTTTTTTATATAAAATGGAATTTTCCCCGTGATATATTCCATTTAATATTTAAAGACATCTTAATTAACAATTACAACATTTTATGTTATAAATTTATTGTAAATTATATATATGTAAATATATATCATAAAGGCATATATTATTCTCCCATACCAAGACCTTGTAAAATAATCTTTATTTTAATCCAAAAATGTCATTATTTATAAAATTTAAATAAATTGTGAACTGAGGGAAGATTAAGAAGCACATATTCATCCCAAGTGTAATTATTATGATTTATTTCCTTTTTTTGGAAGACTTAATAATGAACATGTTACAATTGGTGATTTTAGATAGCGCTACATTGCATTTGATAAAGTTATAGTATCATGATATGTTATGTATGGTATTTAAGGGAAAACCCTATCCATTATCATATATTTTATACCATGTGATACTGTCTTAGTTGTTAGATACATTGATGTATATGTCATGTTATATGTTTTATCCGCATTTCATATGTTTCTTTGAATTTATGATACCCTTTCTTTATATAATGTTACAATGTGATTACCCATGAGACTTATCTTTAATGTTGTACCCCTGAATTACATGTTACAATTTCATATCTTGTTTATTCATAGGTAGGGTTTCTAATCTCCTTAATTGTTTTATGTATTCCTTATGTTATCCAATATCATTTTGGTGCTCAAATAAATCTAGAATTTCATTATAGACAATAAAATGTTTGTTTCATATTATATATTTTTTGGTTTATTATCAACATAGCCTTACAATGGAATTGAGACTCATTTTAAATGGGGTTTTACATGCTTTATATTTAGGACTAAAGATCATGATATAATATATGTAAATTTATGCGGCCTCTATTGTATTTATCAAAAAAATTCTTAGATATTTTGGGTATTAAGAATACAATAAATTAATGAGACCCCTTCTGGTAATTATATGTGTACCATAATTTTCTAAACATTTAGTGGATGATATAGAGATTGGTATTTAATAATATTCAACATAGACTAGACACTACTAGTGGATTTGGTTTTGGAATAGTTGTATCATGGTTAATAAATATGAAAAATGAACTATGGAATTTCCCTAAATTGTAACGTCATGAAATATAAGGGGCATTGCTTTACACATTGTCTGACACTAGTTGGGTATGTCTTCTGGTAATTAACATACAATTTATGAACCATAAATAAGGACTCATATAGATAATAATCATGGATTACATATGATAATCCTAAACTGTCCTGGGATTATAAAAATACGGTTGATCATAGGATTAAGGAAATAAATACCACTTTTGAGTTTTTATGTTATAAAAGCCCAATAAGAACACGGGAATTTTTCGATATAATCATTGTAATTTATTTTTTTAGATTAGTATTTGTTTATGTAAAAAGAGTTATCTATGGAATAATTACTTTATATTTTATGGAAATATGTTCAATGGTATAGGTAAGAATTATGTTTTGTGTTGTTAATGAATTTCATGACTAAATATTGAAATAATATTTTTTGATTTTCTAGGAAAGAATTTTTGAATATAAAACCATAGTGGTTAAAAAATTATTTGATAACTGATTATTTTTAAATACTTTCATAAAAATATAGTTATTTTTTTGTAATTATATTAATATATTTTTGAAAAAGTAAAACATGCATTCCATGTGCCAAAAAATTATCTCCAACAGGGTTGTGGGGCATGAACCTACATCCAGAGGGTGATATGGCTGATGTTCCAACCACTAGATGACATGATGTACTAGTTTGTATGAATTTTAAATATAAATTTTCTTAAAGATAAATATAATGTTTATTTATATAATAAATTAGGATAAAATCATTTTTATGTATTTTTATTTTTTTGTGACTGATGATATTTTAAAAAAAAATTCATTGCTTAAATGTATATATAATAATTATACCTACCATGTTGTTTGGATTGAATGATTAGTTTGGAAAAACACAATTAATTTATTAATAATGAATTAATTTATGACATTACTTCATTTAATAGGGGACCGATTTAATTTGACCAATGTATTTGGATATTAATATGATGGATTTTAATTTCATATTACTATGGTGTAATGATATTCCTTTGGGTTAATAATTAACTATATGAGGAATAAAATTTTATTGTTTTACAGATTATTTGATTTATTATAATTTCATTTTAGTTCACAAGGATTCAAATATTTTACTTGAATTCTAATTTATTATAGAAATATAAGATATTTTTGTGAAAAATGATTAAAGGATGAAATTTTACATATCATACTTGTATATTTTATTATCTTCCTAGTCAATATAGTAAATGGATCCATCATTATTAAGAAAATGATCTTAAAATAAAATTGTATTTTATTTTTGAAATATATAGTGACTCATGTCTCTTAAAATAAGGTATTTAAATTATACAAAATTCATTTTCATCACAAAACCTTATTATCAATTCCCACCTATGTCCCATTTCTTTGGAAACCATGTTTCGTGTTATATCTAATTAACTTCACACATATTTTTCCACTTTTTTGGAAATTTATATTTCCCCTTTTTATAATGTGCAATTAAAAAATTGATATTTTCTAGTGGAAAAAAATTACTGAACTATATGAAGATAAAATATATAGGATTGAATTTATTAAATGGTGGAAGAATATAACACCTGATGATTTTATGAAATAAATCTATGTTTTATAGAGTATACAACACCCAACCCTATTCCTCAATGAATTGTATAAAATTCCAATTTCAACATGACCACATTTACGTAGCCATTGAATTGGTAGGTATGAGATGTTTTATAATATTATACAAATATATATAATTTTACTAATAATATTAATGATTATATAAATTACTAGGGTATATGAACACAATTTTTAATGAATACATTTTATCTTTCAAAAAACATTTTCATTAACAATGATTTTCATTTATTTATCAGAAATAATAATACAATTAATTTCACGAACAATTTTAAATTATATTTTATAAAATTAAATCCACATTGAAATAAAATTATTATAATTTACTTATGAAAATGTTTATATTTTTTGTTAAAATAGTTTATTATTTAGTTTGTAGTGAAATAAATGATTATTCAACTACTGTCATATCATTTCATCAATGAACTTAATATAAAAGTATTATAATATGATGGATTTGTTCAAATATTTTCATGTGAAAGATTTTATTTATAATAATTTAATATATTTATCTTGAATCATAGATTTTTATTATATTGGTTTATGATTATTTGTATCTGAAAAATTCGGTTTTCTCCAAATTGATTTAATGTTCATAATTTTTAGAAATTAAAATTAATAAAATTGATAAATAGTAATGATTTTTTTTGTTAAATTCATATATGTTTAATAAAATTTTATTATTTTTATTTCATGTAATTACGATTTATTATAACCATGATAATAAAAGATCATCCATTTACAAAATATAATTCATGAAAACTTGTTTTTCAACTTGTTTTGTAGGTTTAATATTAAATTGAAGTTAATAAAATCTATAAATTATAATTGATAAAATATATTTGATATTTTTAATAATAATAAAAAATTTGGTAATAAAATCCATTTAATATTTGTTCATAATTATTAATAAATAATATAAGGGCAATAGTTACTATGGTGCAAACTCATATTTAGAAAGTGTGTAATCATTGTGGTAAATCGAATATAATGTTTTAGAAAATATTCATCATTAAATTTTGAGGTTTTATGAACCATATAACCCCAAAATAATTTTATAAAAAAACAATTGAGGCACATATAGTTATAGTGACTTCCCATTATTTAATAGGTTATGATATTTACTAAAATTTCACTACCACTCAATTATAAATGGGATCCTACTCTCATCTCCTTTCACCAATTAAAAATATTTATTCATAAAAATATACATGAGAATATATATTACATAACTCAGTATGCATATTCTATTCGACTTTTGTTCCACAAAAATCCAATAATTGATGTCATTATGTGTATTTATAAATAGGTTATAAGAGGATGACACATCATTTCTAACTGAGTGTTTTTATTCTATTTCTTCCTCAACCTCAATAAAATATTATAAAACATTTATTATTTAATATAATAACAGTTTTCTACATAATGATAAGTTATTAAATTAATTTAATAACATAAATCCATCTCATCTACTTTTAAATGTGAAATGAACCCATCGTTGAGGTGTATAGATGACAACCACCTCACAGAATGATATAATTCACTTATGATCATCTCCTTTCACATTTGTTGATTATGAATGATTTAATATATATATATTTATTATATTAATTAAATATTTATAATTATAGAAATTTAATATATAAAATACATTCTTAGGATGGTATACATTAAAAAATTGTAGCATTATTTGTGTGTACTAGGGACAACTGCCTCCAAAAGTGATTTGATTCGTTCTCCACTACCACATCAACATGATGGTATATATAATTTTATTTAAATAAATATAATCATATTTAATATATAATTATGAATAATTAATGATATTATAACATATAATTAGATTTCATAATTATCATCGTAAAATTATATTTTTTTCTCATGCGTACATACAACAAATAGTCTCCATTACTAGAAAATAGTTTATTTTTCATAAAATTTTTATGGTTTGGTTTTATTTTATAATTGATTTGTAAAATGGTTATTATTTTTGGATTTTTTTATTATGGACCTCAAAACCCTTTTAATATTTTCATCAATATGATTCCATTTTTAATGTTTGAACTGAATATTCTCAAACCACGGGACATAGACTTAAATAATTAACTAATAAATTATGTGTATAATATAAATAGATTAAATGGTTTACTTATAAAGGGATAAAAGTAGAAAATATTAATAATAAAATTAAAAATTAACATAATATTATCATACATTACATAACAGACAAACATTACAAGTTTAGACATGAGGTAAGGGTTATCATCTGAAAGTATGATTCACTGAGATACAAGTCTTAATATGCAACAAATTTCTATTAAAATGTTTTTATAATGAAAATTTATAATTTAGGGTGATGTATTATTATTACTCAGGATATTTAATACTCAAATTAAATCCCTATCCCTTTCAAGAATGTCTGATTAGTATGCCTCTTAAACTATAAGTGACTTCATATCAATTTCCTTTCATTGAAGTGAATTTAAATATTATGCACGAAATTATTTTATTTTGTGTATATAAAAACTATTTTACATATACAATCATGAATAATTCATAATTAATGTTATTGTAATATTTAATTTCAATTATTTTATCCAATGGGATTTTTTAAGGAATGTTACTATGTGATAAAGAATTTTATAAATCATTACCATTTATTTACGATAAGTTATTACTTAATTTTATTTTATATGATTTTATTATGTGTAATTTCATTTTAATATTTTATAATTTATTTCTTGTTTTTTGGGTCAAAATTAATTTTACATTCATAATAACATCATTGAATAATGGTCACGTCAATGATGAAATTATTATAAGGGATATTTTTCTGATTTTTCTTAATTGAAGAATACATTATTATTATTAATATAATAACTTTTATAATGTTTATATACTTAAATATTACAATTTTATATTATTAATATCATTAATGTCATGGTATTTAATTTTTCATTTGACATTATTTTATTCATGGGTTTTAATATTCAAATATTACCCATGAGTTAATGATTTATTTCACAATCTCATTATGATCAATATTATTTATGATTTGACACACACTAAAGGAATATATTTTGATATTGTATAGTAAAACCCATTAAATTTATTACCCTATGTTATTTAATGACATTTTCATTTGGCAGTACAATTTTCACTCTTTGATTCATAAATTTATTGAGAAAATGTTTTTATGAAAAACTGACATTATTTTATTCCTCTGTTAGACTGAATTCTTCTTATATATCCATGATTTATAAAAAATAATTTATTTTTTAGAATATTTCTAAAATTTAATAAAAATATTTTTACCGATGTTTTATTTAAAAAAATTATAATGAAACATCATATTATTTTCATAAAAATGACTTTTTTGTGAATGAAATTTCTTCTTTTTCTTATATTTTATCTATGGAATTTCCCAAAATCATGAAAAAAATCATTAAATATTTTTTTGAATGATTAAATTGGTTATTCAATGTTCTTATTTAACAAATATTTTAATTTTTTCAAAATTTAATGTGTGATTTGATAATGGAAATTTTATTTTTCTAAAAAAACATTCAATGCAATTTTATAGACACTTTCATCAACGATTCAACCTTTAATGTTAAGGATTGGCTATAAATTATTAATATATGTCTCTAAAATATATAACTATATTATTATCCCTTCCATTAACATGGTAATACATATCATATTTTCATTCCCCAAATTCATTCATTATGAAATTTCATTTGTTTATAATATGATATATCATTATACAATCAATTTTCATTCCATGGGTCATTACAATGTATTTTAATTATGAGTGGTTTAATTTTTTTTAATATATAATCATGAACATGATATTATGGGGGCACCCATATTATTCTACTATTCATGTGGTAAAACATTATTCACATGAGTTTTAATGTTAGAAATTAGGGAGTGACCCTAAAACATTATGGTGATTTTTCCACAATAAGAAATTTTATATGTAGTTATCATTATCTCATTTTAATGATATGTAGTATATTGCTTCCACATTTCTTATTTTACAATTATTTTATGATACCATGTTTTTCATGTAATGATTCATGTTATTACTCAATATAAATCTCTTTTTTATTGTTACTTTGAATTATGCATTTTTCCCCTAATCATGATTATTTCGAGACTATGTTGTTTAGATCAAACCATATTTATGTATTCACATTGAAATCATATGATATTTTAGGAGATAAAATTAATTACAATGAATATCATGGCAATATAATGATGATTTCATGTATTAGTTCTACAACCATATACATTTTAACATACTAATATGTGTCATTCTGAGGCCCAAATAGATATACAATTTTTTTCATCCAATGCTTCTATTATTTCAAAAGGAAGCTGGTATCCACGGATTTTCCTATGATTATTTGGGTTTTAAATATTCAATAGAATGGAAGGTCTATTATATACCACCCTTTTGATGAGTATTTATTTTATAAAGTGTTCCCCTCTTAATGAATTAATTTATATAGGTAAATCAATCAAAAAACCTAATACATGTCTTGTTTCCAATATTACCTTTATCAATCAAAATAGTTTGATGAATTTAATATTTTTATATGATTTATGATTGATATATTTCTCAAAATCGTATATTATGATATGTTCTAAAGATATGGAGAATGATACTCGGGACTTTATGACATTATAAGATGCAGAAGTTAAGGTGGATTTTATATCGGTAACATTGGAGTGGATTCTTAAATATTCCCATCAATGGGGATACAAATTCCATAAAAATTGAGTTTTCCTAGTGGTACATGGTGTTTCCATACATTTCATGGGAAAAAGGCTTTGGTAATATAACTTATAGTTATATATCCTTGATTATGAGAATTATAATTTTAGATCAATCATCCATGACTTATGGGTTGTGGAGATTTACTAAAATGTGGTATCATATGTATCCAATTTAATAGGAATCAATGTCTAAATAGTTAGGGTATGTAATTTCATTTTTTAATTGTAAGACCAATATATTCAATTTAATTTAATGTTATAATGATGTATTATAAGTAGATTAACGTCATTCAATATGGAACACTAAGACGATGAACATAGAAATTGTTAGTGTGGGGTTTATATATGGAATTCTAATTCTATTTCATACAATTAATATCTTACGAAATAAGATTGTGTATTTATGATTCCTGCGAAATGTGACACAATGATAATTCAGTACCATGGGGGAATGATCATTATGGATTGTATCTATAGGGAATATATCCATGTGATTATTGGCTTCCTATCGAAAATAAGAAGGTGAGGATGATTGTATCCCAAGATATATGTCCCATTGAGAAATTTTTTGGGTTTATGCATATTAGACCTATAGGTGGAGAAATTCATTAACTATATTATTGTAACAAGGATAATAAAGGATAATAGACTCATGGGCAGTACAAACCAATGATAAAATATTTGGGATAATACCTTGAAAATGATCACATCCTTACTAGTGAATATGAAGGATACATGTGTTTATTATACATATACTATCTATATGTTCCAATCATAGTCGATTACTCATGTGTAGGAAGGGAGAGTTGTTACATACACCTACAAAAAGTAAAATATATTTATTTGCAAATAGAAAGATTTTTTTAGACTTAAACATCTTCTTCATGGATGGGTATAGAGGTACCATAGAACAAACACATAGATCTAATGAGAAAAAAAATCAGTAAACATTGTATTTAACACAATCATATGAGACATGAGATAAACATATCATCAATTAAAACAATTCCCATAAATTAATCATTACATCTTTCAAATAGTCACATAATCTCAAAAACTGAACATTTATTTTCTATGAGGACAAGCATTATAAATATATTAATTTTTTATAATTTTTTAAATTTATCAATATTTTTTCTATAATAAAATCATTTCCTAAATAATAATAAGTTATATAATCACCATAAACTTGTGAAAGTGAAAAATATAGAAGAGGGGTACGATCAAAATGAGAGATGACTATAAAAAAATATGTAAGAGTAATATGAGAAAATATGTATCTGGATGCTCCTAAAATAAGCCACTTAATAAATGATGAAATACAAGAATTTGGGTATTGTCATTCCCATATAAGTAAAGGATATGAGTCTTGAAGATCTCATAATCCTATTTTGAACTCATAATCATGTTACCATTTCAATGTCATTTGAAGAATCTATGCACATCACATAACATGCAGTGAATCCTATGGATATGCCTATTAATGAACCATTTTTTTCTTATTGGGGCTCCCAAACAATCAAATAAATTCCCCCAGTCATTATGGTTTCTCATTGGCATGTTCCTGACAAATCATTTGCAATTATTCTAATAAATAAAGGGGAATAATATCTAATGAAAGAGAACCCATGTTTCTGTAAGGGTCAGGTTCTGTATCATCATTGGGATGAATAAAATTCCCTTATAATAACCCCAAAATATTGAAATACCCCTAAACATTTGAAAAAAAAATTAATGGGATAAAGGGGAGGAGGAGAGAGGTACTCAGAGTTGCTGAAATACATGTGACGTGCCCAGCTGACCGACAAGACGCCGCATGACCTCAGTGACATGTCTATCTTATCTTGAAAATTACATATTCCTAGTCAGCCTCATCACAAGCAGTCCTCGAGTATGTCTGAGTGACATTATTCTTCCCATTCTTCTCTATTGGGATAAACATAAATTTTTTCCCACAACATTATTGTGCACCCCCATATGACCCATGTTGGTCATGCGAGGCATCATAAAAAATAGTATAAATGTCATTGACATTCCTCATGTAACCTTTTATAATACTAGGACTTATTATAATAAAATAAATGGGATACAAGGGAGTATGAAAGATCTATAATTGTCCCTGAAAGACATGTATTATTCTAGGATTTCCATAGCTTCTCCCCATGAGATATTTTCATAAATCAACCAGATGTCGCGAAGTTGTCTTGACAAGACACTCTTTCAACATTATGTTTTTCAGGAAAGGTAGAAATCTTGCATTAAGGCTCTCATACATTTCAATAAGACATCATGAGAAGTCTTATTACATACCTATGTGATGAATCAAGTCAACATCAATTTAAAATAATATGATAAAAGTGGTGTTGATAGAAGAGGCTCATGATCACTGAAAATTAGGCGACACACATAGAATGACTCATGTCAAAGACTCATGATGCATTGTGGCACCAACCCACTCCACTGACTCTTTCCGGGATTTTGTCCTGATGCACTGTACAAATATCAAAACAATAGGTGAGTAGATGCCTATAGATTCCCACCCCAACATGAAATTGGTAATGAATAGTTGAGATATGGTTGATTTGACTCTCGGATTCTAGAATCCCTGAAAAAATATAACATCTCACAGTGGTTGACATCATGAGTAGAAAGTCTACCATTATGTAATATATAGATGAATAGTTGGATAAATCATATATCATACATATGTAATGTCACATTATAATTCATAGATCATCGAAATGTTGTAGGAATGAAATATTAAGATCATAAAACATGCCATCAAGATCACCCAAAATCTAAAATAAACAGATAGGAAACATGCCTATTGAAATCTCAATACACGTACTAGAACCTAGATTAACATTTGAAAAATTAAACTAATGGAATGATTTTTATCCATCTTGCATTCATGTGAGTTCTACAATGACACATGATGGCACCAGGTCATGCCACATAGATCTCATGACATTCCTTCATTGTGTTATTTGTCCCACACATGATCCTCCTGACATGTCACAGAATGTCAAATAGTCACCATGGGAACACAACCATGATATTGATAAACCTACTAGGTCTATTACAAGAGACTTGAGATTTCATTCAGATACATTGCATGAGTCAAATATCAATGCTCACTCATATCCATCATGTGTCACTATTGCATCAAGACATGAAAACCAAGGTAGCGCAAAAACCTCTGGAAAGGGCATCTTAGTACCCAAAACTCTCTGAAAACATGATGGCATGGTCTCATGAAGACCCTTATGGATGTGAGGATGGATGAAAAACATCCTTCACACCATGTCATCTGGAATTTAACAACACAGCCAATATGTGCCAAGAGGGGTCATGTGATGGATTCCAAAACAAGGAAACTGGCTCAAAAGGAAAAATATAGTTAAGAACAAAGGGTATCCCCAGAGTGTAATCCCCAATAAAACGTGCATCCAAATATGTAATAATCGTTCAGAATGAACACCATATAGCGTAATTCCCAACCATAAGGGATACCTTATTGTGTAAGACCCAATATAAACGGAACAATGGATAATCTTATTGTTTTCTTGTCCATGGTATGTAGGCCACCTATTCAAGATTCAAGCTCCAAAATGAACATCCTGGGATATCTCTATATTCAAGCCCTTATTCATAGCAACAAAATTCATCACATACTAACTATTTTTTCTCACAATGAGCATAGCTCAAATGTCCTTAGAGATTTGTACTGATCATTCCATCTTCACTATAAACCCCAGGGTTAGAAGGGTAGCCTCAGTGCGTAAGACTGAATTACAAACATCATATAGTATGTCTCCAATCAATAGAGCATCCATCTTGGTATATTCCCCCATAATTATTGAATCCTCGGGTATGATCACAATATCTCCGTGTATGGTCATCCACTATAGAATAATAGCAAGTTAAGGGATTCATGAACTACAAGAACTCTGATTCCTATAATACTCAGGATACATATGATGAATTATCAAGGCTCAAGATATATAAAAAACACCCCAAGGATTGTCTGAATAAATAATTACAATGTCTACCTACCATGTGGTAGATCAAATTTTCCCCATTGTTTCCCACACTGAGTATAATCATGCGGGATTAGGAATATCCAATCATCACCACATTAAGAATTATGAATTTCCAATAACCAGGGTGATCCCAATAAGTAAACTCTTATGAGTGTCATGGTATGAACACCCCTCATTTATGTTCATATACATTGGGGACAATCCCAAGGGCATGATTGAACTATGATGACGATGGTTCCTTCCAAAATCAAGATATATAAGATGCCTCCCTAAGACCTGAGATCAAACATTTATTGTCTCAGTAACCACATATATTTCATTTCTGCATGACACTAAACATTATGGGATCAATGAACTACATGTTTTTTTATTCTTATAATAACCTAGATTTTTGGGATGCCTCAAAATGGAACAATAACCACCTCATATAATTGACCTCATTCTCACATGGAAGTACATTCCGAAACAATTGGTCATATGGATTCATCACGTAATGATGTAATTGACTTTAAATGAAATGGATGAAGAACATCTAGTTCATATAGATGGATTCACCAAGGAGATGACACTCACCTAATTTCATCAATGAGACTCCATTTGTTGTTTTATTTAGATAATTAAACAGTGATTCAAATTTAAAGGTAACTGGTCCTGTATCCATATTATGATGAGATCTATGAACATATATTAAATCTATTAAATAGTCCTGGAGTAGGAAAAAATTCAACCAAAAATGGTCAGAAGAGCCCGATATACCAGCCTCTTGAACAATTTGAGTAACCAAGATTAATTGGTCCTAAAATCCTCGATGAACTTTATCCATTGTGAAGAACATATGTACCTATCTATATATGGGGGAACCATTGAGAGTTTCTAGGTAATGTGATAGTGGTAGACTGATGAGAAAAACCCATTTCATACCACAAAAACCTGACTAAAAAATGGTCAAACTAGCGTGATTATCTACAGTGAAATAATTATTTGTTATTCTCAATTGGGACAGTTCATATTCCCCAATATGAAATCAAGAAATGGTGTACCCAAGGAAAACCTATTAAATGAATAAAATATTTGCTTATTATATTTTGGTCTATTTCAATTTTCCTTATTTACAAATAAAAATGGTTAAACCGACATGAATCTATCTAATGAAAAAATTATTGGTTTTTATTCAGAGCATAATTTCATGATCCACTATATGAAAACAAAAATTTGGAACCCTATGTGATTATCTCAAATGAAAAACTAAATATTTATCATATTTTTAACCATTTCATTTTCAGTTGTTTGCAAACAATTTTGATAAAACCGATGGGAATACATGAAATAATATAATGATTTGGTTATAATGCATCGATATACATTGTATTGAAAACCCTATACCAACAAAATAGTAAGAGAAGAATAGTCTTACAATTGATCCTCTATAACAAGGATTCTCATATTTCCATTATATTTTTGAAAATTATGTATGAGAGATGTGGCCTAATCAGGGAATATAATAAAAATATTATATGGAATATCAGATTGAGCACATTATCCATACCATATTTCTGTGATATGAAACCTACATCCTTGATGCATTCAGTTCGTTTGATATTGATTGTCTCCCTATTTGAGACAATGTATTCATCATCCATCATTAACACTGGTAAATCATGTACAAATTTATCCAACAGAAGTCAAAAAATTACTTGACCAACACAAAAAAACCAATGATAGGTGGAGAGTATCTTGGGTTGGGAGTAAAAATGAAATAGTATAATCCAGATCATTGATGTTCCTTTTGAGTTCCTCCCATCACAATGCTTAGGGACCCGAATCGCCTAAAAAAGATTGCTGATAATCCAATATCTCTTCTCTCTAAAACTAATAGCATCAGCAGATGATCTATAGATTGTGAAAACCATTATATTCTATATATAATAAAGGTACACCAAGATTCCAAATACTTCTCCGCATCAGATCAAGTTCCACTAAAGAGGTAACATGTCAACAGTCATCACCACACCATCCTATTTGTACCCAACATTTTCTTGTCGATGGTACCATCCAATACACACCTGCCTTTGATTCCCATGGACATACTACACGGAAGAATCATTAGATGTGGAAGTCATTCGATATCTAGGATGGGGATCGTATACCCACTTATGTCAACGATTCATGCCGACATAATCATAGAGGAACCACCAAGCATGCTCAAATCCCAAACCATTTGGAACAAGTGTATGAGCATCTCCGTAGAGAAATCATGAGGGAGGCTCATAATACTAACCCTATGCATGAATCCCAAAATCATATACTAATTCATAAAGAAGGATGGAAGTGGGCACATATCCCCACTTCGATCAAAGACATCTCCTACTTCATCATATAAACAAATGATCTACTTCCTCATATCCCTACAAACACTTTTCTAAAATGATAATATATTTTAGCAATACTTAAAGAAATACATTGGAATATTTTGATACTATTGTACAGGAATGGATAAGAACATACTTATATCCTAATAGTTAAGACAACTACCCTCTCCAATCATTGCAAACAAGTTGATGTACTAGAGAAATCACATGCTACTTCTCCCACCAAAGATGATTATTGTCAATTTATAATGAAGGTAGAGGCATCCAAATAGGATCGTATTTTAATTCCCTATGTGACTCAGTATGTGGAAGTGGCACATGCCTTAAGACACGGGCACATGACTGTCAATGAACCCTAAAGGTATATTCCAAAGGCCCCATATCATGTCCATATTGCCATTATGGCTAGGGATTACCTTGTGAGAGGATAAAATGCCTCAGGAGAGGTTGATATTCCAATCTAATAAGTCAAATAGAATAATACAAAGGCCTAGGATCAGGCTCATATCCACATTTTATCCATCAAAAACCAAGCGAGAATGAAACATGCCTTGGGTTGGGCTCACAATCTTATTAGTGAATCTACCCATCATATTTTGGAAGATCATAGAAGCCAAGTAGATGTGCCAAATTCTGCCATTAAACAATTGTGACAACATCATTAAAAGGAAATACTAGGTGGGATCATATTCCTTATCCCATTTCAGATTTCCATTAGAATATTATGATGGGGATTTCATATATAGACCAGACTAATATTCTTTAACAAACCAGGGCCCACTATGTGTGAGCAGCACACATCGTAGGCTATGCACATATTCCAATGATAAAACACCATATTCATATTAAAAAGAATTAGGATCCAGCTCGTATTACCATCTTGAATGAGGCTCACCTAGTTTGAATAAAACATTACTTGGGATTGGCACACATTACTGTCAATAATGAGTCACCTCATCGACATATTCCAACTCCTTCTTAGCCATAGTCTCATACTGCCATTCTAGTAATCTTCTCAATAAGAGTTTCCTTGATGTTGTCTGAGACACATTTTTATTACTACAAGGGTTTTCAACTCGTTTATTAATTTTAATATAGAATAGATTCATCACCACAATATTTCTCCTAATGGTCTTGTGGATACAGTTTGTAGGGCATTAAAGCTAACATACACCATGGTAAACCTCCATATGGTGAATTCTCGATGAGAAGGGAAATCCATGGTTTTTTCAAAATCCTTTTTATATAAATGTTTTCAAAATTCTAGTAAATTCATATGTATATGTTCTCGAATCATCAGGGTCAACTATATAAGGTTCCAATCAACATCCAGCTGCACCCCAATCCTATTACCAAGCGACCATCAAACCCATATTCTATGGTCTAACCAGAAGGAGGTATGTATGTCTTCTTAGGATGACGAAAACACTGTCATATGGAAATAGTTATTTAGAAACAACCTCCCCATCATGGTTTCCCCTCACTACTGCATACTATGAGATACCGAATAATATAGAAAAGGAGTTCATGCCTTATATATGCCATAATATGTGTGGTATTCTTCATATGAGGATGGATCAAGATCCACCTTATCATTGATTCATGTTTCTCCTTCATAAAATTAATATAATATTTTTTCATTTATACATGAATGAAATCCCCATGACCAAGGATCGAAAACCAGGAAATCACATTTCCAACCTACAACATGATTCCCACCATTGTGTCCCAACACTTCAATATTTGAAATCCAATTCCACGTGATTCATATGTATTGTTGGATGGGTAATGTTTGGATCATTAACTTTTTCATTCCCATGGAATTTAAAATCCACATAGTTGTGACGTCTGGTAATGTTATAGACACTATAGAAATCCTGGGACTGATAATGCACAGTATTGTTGGTCACTACAATAGACTTCTCCCTCCAAAATGGTTCCCAAAAAACATGGAAAAAGGGAGTTGTTTTCCAATATTATTTCAATGTAGTCCCCTCAAGATAATATATTGATAATCCAAACTTGGATAATGATGTTTTGATCACCCAGAAAACATCATGTATGTTATTTTTCCTACCATGGGTTTCCATCAGGCCCATTTACTATGTGAGAAAAACAACACCACATCATGTGGACCACAATAGCAACATCCATTATAGTCATCCTAGAGTAGACGATTCCCCTAGGCCCCATGTGATTTCTACAAATTCATATGCCCATCAGATCTTCAATTCCCACATGGTTTTAGGACATAACCTCGATGGCCTCTGGTTAACCCTAAACCTGTACGATGGGGAATTTATATATCACGCCCCATAACTAGGTTCGTAATCCCCAATGAGGGCCTTGGAGACATTAATAGTGATTCTAGATCACCCTCACCCCACCATGATGGGGGGGGGGGATTTTATCTTCATGTATTTCTTATGAATCATCATGAACCTAGCTAGTGTCATTGGACCCTCATCAACAGGACCAGTCTATCCGAATTTTGGTTCCAAACGACCAACACTACATAGGGATACGTTCCTTTTCATCATCATCACATCCACAAATGGGGTAACTGTTTATATCCCAAAAGGGAGGAACTTATGGAGATTAAAATAAACTGCCACCCGGGCTACTAATCATAATGTCCCAACATGAACAAGGGTTCGAATAATGAACCTAAAAGTGATAGTAACAAATTATCCTACTATGTCATGAGTAATGAAATAACTTCCATTTCTTGGTATTCCTCTATAAAATTTTTGACCATTAACATGGAAGAAAATTATCAAGATCCATGTTCAGAAGGTCCTGTCATAGAAAAACTTCTTTAGGAGGATGGTCCATGGATTCACCAAATAAGGATTCCCACACTAGAAAACAACGATATATCCCAACCCCGATACTTTTGAATATCGAGTTTCACCATCCACGACTGAATATTACCAATGCAAAGGGTACAACCACATGTCGATCACATCTAATAATAAAATTTGTTCCATCCCTAGGTGAATAGTTGTCAGGATATAAGACAAAATAAAAAACTCCCTAGAAACTTAATTTGGAGCTACTTACAGGAAATATTCTCATTGTGTACCGCCTTCAAGAAGAGATAAATGTTTTATTTCCCATTGTCGGTCCACCAGCAAGAGTGGAATCTGAATATTAAATAGACTCTATATCAAGATATACATTCCACATAAATTTAGAATTCAAAAATTAACATGACTTCTAGAAATTGTAGAAAAAACCTCTCCATCACAAGGACAACCATTCAATACATGGATGAATGAAAAATCTATAAGAGAAAAAATTGGTGACACCTAGTCATCCCCTCTATCTCCCGGTATATAAGAGATATCTCTGTAAATGGTTCCCAAAAAGAATCTTAACATATTAGAGTCAATGGACACTCAAATAGAAAGAACATAAGGGTGATAAATTCATGTGTAGCCCTATATAAATCTTTATCCTGATTTAGTGGAGAAAACCATTCCCCACACCCAATTTTAGAAGTCCTATTGTCTCTATGTTTGATATTGTGGGTGTCCCCAAACAAAATCACCACACATCGTATCCTTATATGGGTCAGTTATTGGACCTCGAGATCAATATAATTAAATAATGATATTTTGTTTTGTAAAAACATTGATAGGACAAACTACTTTTTATATAGTAGTCGAACATTAGAATCCATGTCGGGATGGGAATACCTTCTTCATTAATTCCATTATAAATTTAGATCAACGATGAGGAAGAAAATGATCATTGACCAGAAAAACTACAATATTTTCAAAATGTGACGGTTTCTGATTTCATAGAAAAGATGGGATTATCCTACATACATAGTATCACTCTCTCACAAAAAAGATGCGTAAAATCTTTCTGGAAAATATCAGGGATGAGTTGTAAATAAAAATGTCTCTAATGAAATACCTATATTTATGTCACATGTTTGTAAAAATGTTCCCATGTGAAGAAGAATCAATCCATTATAACAAATCGAATACTCAACTCATTCATACTGCATAGGGAAAAATGTTAACTAGAGTAGAATTTGCAACTTTGACTCTAAAGCCATCAGTCACACCCATCAAAATACCTAGGCTATCCTCAAACTACCCAACAACTCATGTTGAGTAGTGACAACCCTAGAAACTTCTTCAGCCAGAGGCATAATGAAATCGATGAAATACAAGATTTGAAGAATGGATGAATAGAGTGTACTCTATCTAGAATAAAAAAATCCCCTATTATTTCCTAGAATCCATTGACAATAACTTTCTCCCACCCCCACTACACAATATACAAAATGAGTTCAACCTTCTTTACCATCCTGATTACTACAATTTCCATATAAGGTAGGGTTATTATATCTAGAAAATAATCATCATCAAATATTTACATCAAATCATTATCAAATCCAGAAAATTGGTGTTAGATAACTCCCTAGAGATGGTGTATTTCATAAATATGATACATCCAGAAGAAGAGGGTGATTGGAATAAAGTAATAGACATAAGTGCTTGAAAATATGACAACTAGATTATATGAAAGAGATTTAATATATACAATGACACTATAAGATAATTGTTGAGAAAACACAGAATACCTCCACAAACTAAGATTTAGACACCAAATGTTCCTCCGAAAGGTTATTTTATCCACTAGAAGCAGGAAGAAACCGAAGAGGAAGTGTCATATTCTCATGCAAAATGAGAATTAAGACTCACTGAATTCTTCCCTGAAACATAAAAATATGAGAACATCCCCACCAAATATAATAATAATTAGATTAAGAACTCATATTTGGTTCTATAAACATGATACTATTATTATACCCCTTCTCTGATGACGAGTTTTCCCAAGATAATGGGTTTCCCTAAAAACATGTTGTAAATGAGGTTTCATGCATAAGAACTGATGGTATACAGAATAATGGATGAGTGGATAGACAAAATATTATTATCATATCCCTATGGAAAATATATATGTAGCTAGGAAATATGGAACTACACCCCAGAAATCCCCACATGTGGTAGGAAGGGGTCTCAGAACCCTTTAGTAGGCTTCCTCGCCTGATTTTCATCCATGGCCACCTAGAACGGGCCCAGCCAGATCAGTATAGAAAATTTTTAAGTCTATGATGACCCATTCCACATGTAGTAGATTCTCCCACGACCCCTTCAGAAGCACTATGTTTATAAACCCCAAATTCCATGGTTCATCATCATCTTTTCTATAAGAATCCCCATATTAGATAGCACCGAACATTCAAAAACGGTATGAAATTATGAAATATATGGTAATAGTCATAGCCATTCTGTCAGTACAAAAGATGATACATATTTCAAAATTATTCTTGGAGCGACTTGTTTAAGCCATCTGAAGCCCACAATAATTGAATATATAAGTCATTGAGGCCAAGGTATATGGAATGATACCATGAAGAAAAATTGTTGTTATTTCATTCACTGAAAAATATTTTGAAGAGGACTTTCATAGACACATCATACCCATATATGTCTTGGGAACACTCAATAATTTCGAAGTCCAAATGGATCTAATTGAAAATTGTTTTAGGATCAATCTAATCCTATTATGAACCATATAATGTATGTTATTTGTAGAAGGGGATTTGTATCCAACTAATATAACCATCCAATTGTATGATAATAGTGAGGAACAAACTATTAATAATATCAATATCAATGCTCAATTTGGGGATCTTTTGTCAGAAGATGTGTTTATGGTAATTTAGCAAAACCCAGGTATAAAACCCTACCCAAATGTCCCTAGTTCCATAGCCACCTAGTTTTATCTTCAACATTATATCAGTTAATGAAGTATCCCATTAATGTAAGTTTTGGAATAATACATTGGGAATTTTCTCCCTTTGATACATGCGAGGCCACAGATTATGAAGTAGTTTTCTATAAAAATGAGGAAAATGACCAATGGTGAGTGATGATGTGCAGGTTACAGCTCCAAATGGATTGGGGACTTCTCGTGTTAATCCATAGAGTATGATGAATGACTACTATGTACTCTACCAAAATCTTAGTTGAGGTCTCAAATATAAACCCAGAGGTCCAAACCCTTATTGTCCCATGGAAAAACATCAATGATTATTTGCTATGGCCTCTCTATGTAATAACTTAGTCAACACGGGATGGAGATGTCTCTTCTCATTGAACATCTCACCCTATTAATGACAATGGGTACTTAATATAAGTATCTTATTAAGAAAATTTCTCTGTAAATTATGAGATAGAAGAAAATGTGGATGACCTCATGAATTCCCCTCCATCGTTCAAGGATGTTTTCTCCATCGCCATCAATGAACTCAGGTAGGTAAATCAAGGAATAGAGGAAGACTAGTGGCATATACTGATTAGTGATGTCATTCCCCCATGAATATTTAGATATGTACATCACTTATCTAAAGAAACGTCAATATTTTTTGTCATGGAAATATATTGAAATTCCTAGGAAAACCCCTGATTTGGGTGGACACCATCTCAATATACTAGAAGTGAATTGACTCATAAATAATGCATGTGGAAGGATACACCACTCTCACGCTACCAATACAGAGGTGGAGATCTATAAATTGATAAATGTAAATTACATCGTAGAAGTGTATTTGCTGAGATGGATTTCCAAAATTGTCCCTATTAAGAAGATGATTGGGAAGATTATGGTTTTCATTTATTTCAATGACCAAAATCCCCATTTTCCAAACGATTATTTCCCATTACTGATCACATAATTCTTGATCAATGTAACTACATGATTCTCTGACCTTTCTTTCTGGAATTGTTAGTTGAGGTAAAAGAATATAAATTGGATTCTGAAGTTGAATAATACACTACGTTAAGAGTGATTTAGGTGTTATTTTTACATTAGGTAATTTCCATTGGATTGAATAATACTGGCACCACTTATCAATATTCCATTCACTGTATCATTATTCCATTGCTCAGAATGATTTTTGAATGTTATGTCGACAAACTGGTTGTCATATCTCAACAGGAAGGACATCAATTCATACAACATAAAATAATTTTCAATAGGCTAAGACATTATATTCTTCAGATAAATCCACAAAAATGTGATTTTGGGGTAACGTTGGGTAAATTCCTCAGTTTTTTGGTATGTCGTAGTGGCATTGATGTCGACTAAAAAATAATAATTCTATCATAGCAATGGAACCTCTCATAAATCTCAATGGATTAATGGGGATACAGGTTAGCCTCACTAACATTTAGAAATTCATTTAAATCCATTCCAATAAATCTCTCCGCATCAATAAGAAAATCAAGAAGTTAATATCTTACAAATGGGACAATGATTCTAAAAAATCCTACAAAATTCTCAAGCAGTTCATCATGCACCTACTGGTTTTGATGTCGGTTTAGGAAGGTAGGTCAATCCTCATATATGTGGCTTCCATTTAATGCTCATTAGGCTCCCTCCTCACCCGAAGGATGATTTAGGATGTGATAGTATTCTCTATTTCCTCATCTATACTATTATATGTACTAAGACATGATAATTTGATTTTGATAATAACTACCTCACACTTATCTTCATAGTGAAAAATATGAGTCATTACATAAGGCAACATGAAGTCCAATTGTTTTCATGTATCGATCCCCTCATGTACATCCTCAGTCGTCCAATGATGACAAGGCACATGGATCGATGTGAGGGCATTCATTATTAATATGAAATTCAATTTTTGTCACATTAGATAGTAAAAGGAAAATTCCATGAAGACTTCTTTATAGCACATCCCTCCAAGGAGAATATACTGGAAGACACCAAGGTTCCAAATGAAGAGGTATTCTATTCAAATGAAACTTCTTAGATGTGAGAGATGTATTTCGATGGATCATGATGATGTCCTATCAGAAAAAGGATAGGAAAACTAAATCTCTATCTGGTTGGCCTTGGGACTACATTTGTCCCTCCAAAACAATTGTAGTTTCCATACTCATTCCCTCTATTCAATGGTTGTAAAAATAATGAGGTAGAAAACCAATCCGTCGCCACATGCCATCATTTATCACTATATCTACATGTAGCAAACCTAAACATCAATGAGGTTTTAGAGTAAGTGATATAGACAGTCATTAAAGAATACACCATCAAAAAGAGGAATTTACTGAATCACATCATTGCCAATGGACTGATAGAAGAATTCATATAGGGGTCCACAATTCATCATGTTCTCCAATCAAAGATTCATCATGCTAATGCAAGGTCAAATGCGACCACCGCCTTCGTTGTCCCTAATCCTGAAGAAGAATTGTTCTATATTACACATTAAATAATGGCCTTGAAAATAGTTTTCTATGATATTGAAGAGGTCAATTAGGTCACCACACCCACATAGCACGATGCACCAATAATTACCCATGTATAGATTAATCCCATATTTGGTTATCTAAAAATTAGACTCTTCTAATGAAGAGAGTTGGAGGAGAATAGATTATGTATCTTGCTAAAAACATCACCCTTCAGGATGACCCTTATGAGATGAAAATCCACTATAATCATGGATTTTGTAGGATCCTCATCAGATGCATATAAGAAGGGGATATTTCTTCCTCCTTGAATGATGCCCATGTGAGCTCCAATGGCACCCATCATTTTTGGACTAGTCACTCACAATAGATCAGGAGGATAGAACATTACTGGATAACAATGATATAATACTGTGTCTAATTAAATATGAAATGTTATGTATGAACGATCCATGAAAACAACATCAAAAAACCTATAAAATTTATACATTTAGGTACATATTTCCGTCCATTTTAGTTTAGGGGATGGATGTTGTTGGTTAATTTCCCCCCGCCACAGCTAATAAGTTCATGTAAATCCATAATACTACAGACGTCTTTTTCAAATAGGATGAGAAGATACCACTTATGGATGTCAGGAAAAATAAAATCATCAACATCGTAATGTCCCATATGATTACTAGATTGGGGTTCCCTCAGTAAATATTGATGAAAAATGTATTAATTTCTATTATACAGTAATCAAGATGTTGTGCCACGAGTACAGTATCGAGTCACACCACTCATCTCACTATCATGCATCAACAAATAGATATATAGATGGCTTAAATAAGACTCTATAAAATACACTCTAAATAATAGTGAACAATGATAAGATGTATTGGCTAGAAAAACCCCTCCATGATTTATGGTCCTACCATTCTACCATGCATACTACTACCCAAGAAACAACACACTCTTTAGTGTATGGAACTAATGCAGTTAACATATGGATGTCATGTTACCATCACACCATGTAGACAGCAATTAGAGACTCTCATATAATGATCAATTGAAAAATTTAATAGATGAATTGGAATGTCTTGATGACAATAGTTTACACACAATGCACAACCTTGTGGTCCATGAGAATTAGATTGTAAAACCTTTAATTAAAGTGTTCCCATCCACTAATTCATCCATTGGGAACCAATATTAGTCCTCAAGACCCCAATTATACTTGGAATGAATCCCCTAATGATGGATCCCAAATTAGAGGGACCATACATAATATATATGGTCTATCAGAATGGGGACTACTCATTGGCCATATGGATGGGGAGAATGTCACACCACCAAACAATGTAATATTTCGCAAAAACAACATTGTGTAATTATTAGTAAATAGGAGTATACATAATTGTATGTCCCATAACCCATTGTTCTTACATGATGTTAAAAATTAATAATTCTTCCTATAGAAATGAAATTAAACTGAATGGAACATTTCATCCTAGTATAAAATGTTAAACATCAGGACATATTTTGTCCTTACAACAAGAAATTAAACTAGACATCCAATTATCCTACCACATGACAAAAATATGCATGGATCTGTGATATCCAACCGTATTCACATTGAGTCACCAACATCCTTTTCACATGATGTTAATCTGAATTGTTATTTAATAAATACATATGCCTTGATTCACAATTCCAATGAGAAACGTAGGGTCACCATGATCCTATATCTTTATCCATCCACTACATGATGTAAAATTCCCTTATTTAACCATCAACTATCTATTCATTATAGAGGAACCAATTATATTCTTTTCTTCTCACATCTAGCATTGCTCAGGTGAGCATAGGGATTGAGGAAAGAACATACCCTCATAATAAATGAATAAAGGTACAATATTATTACATTACGGTCCGAAATAAAAGACCATAAATGGTATACCATGATTCACATCTGCATGAAGATAAATTACACAATCAATTCCCTTTCCATATGACATTAAACTATAAAGTTCATCATAACTAGGTGGGTTTGGATTATTATTCCCGTGATATACATTATGATGCCTAGACATACACCTATAGGCCCACCGCAATATTGACATCAATTCAAATTAATTTATATCGTTTCTCACCACATGAAATTTTAAATGCTGAGTGGGAGGTCAAGAACTATTTGTAGTTTTGTTATCATTCTCATGAAATACATAGTGAATCCCGGGCATCCATCTTAGGGGCCAACAAAAAAGATTCCATTTATTCACATTATTTCCCTATATTTGTTACCACATGATGTAAAATAGCATGGAACATCAATAACTAGTTTTGGATTGATTCAGATAATCACATTATATGTAGTGATCCTTCGATCTCCAATCCTCATCCCAACTAATATAGTCAATGGACATAATTCCCACCTCTTTGTATTTTTCAAACTTGTGTAAGGTAATTCCCAGTCACGAACGATGTGCTAGTTGATTAATTCCCTCATAAGATACATAGTGTTGCTCTAATTTCCAACAATGCACCCAGTCATAACAAAAAATAATAAAATTCCCCCACACTGGATATAGGACAACACTATAGAAATGATATCATTTAGCACTATTTTTGGATTAATCCTCATCCTCATAAGATACATAGTGGAGAAAAAGTCTCCATTATTTGACCCCACCAAAACATTCACACACATTCATGTTGATTAGTATGTCCATACCACATGACATTAAATTGAGTGGATGTACAACATACTTCATGTTGTTAAACTGCATGAATGTACGTTCTTACTGCATGACATTAAACTACTTAGAAGTGAATCCATACAAAAATATATTAAATTACATGGAAGTAAGAAATTGTTGTTTGATGTCGAAACATAACTAAGTATTGTACATCCCCACTAAATTACATAAAACTGGAAAAAACCATCACCCATTTTTTCTTCATTATCAAAGTACCAAAATAGATATACAATGTTCAACCAGTATATGGGGTGTTTCCACCATATTTTAAAGAACTTCAATCCATAATCCCAGATTAATTCCTCCGTTAAATAATATCACTACAATAATCCATTGATCATTGAATGGTTATACATATTCAATGTCCCTTAACTTCACTACAGATGTATGCCTATGGATCCTGTATATGCTCCTATAGTCATCAACCCAATGCATGACTCAATAAAAAGAAGAATATGATCCTTACAAGCCCATACATCACTGTGACATAACTCCATACCTCGGTACAATTTAGCGACCCCCAGTATTATTTTCTCATATCATCAATCATGAACTAAGAAGCATGGTCTATTATTTAAAATAATATAACCTCTCACACATAAGGATGTCAGAGTAATCTTGACCTAAGATTCATAATTAGGCCCTTTTTGTAAATTTTCAATATTTTGTCCATGTGCATCATGACCATAAATTGCATGTACATTATTTTAAATCTATAAGACCATTAGTCGCTACTAGATAATGGTCCAAATAAAATTACGGCAATCTCTCAATGAAAGAGACACAAAACTTCTCAGATTGAGAACCTACAATGGGTGACAAGGGAAATAGTAGATTCCTCTCCCACTAAAATCGTCATAAATAGAGAACTAGAAAAAAATAGGGAATAAATAGAAAAAGAATAAATCTCATAGGGTCTTCTATGTAACCCTATTAAAATACAAACTATACTCACGGGGACCTATGGTCCATAAAAAAGATAGAGTAATGGTGTGTCACATCTCCACGCCATGAGAATATGTTCGTTAGGCGATGGATCAATATTTAGGGTACATTAACCCCAAATTTATTTTATTATCTCTATATATCACACATCATGAGTTGGGGTACCATGGATCACCATAAATTTACATAGCCCTTCGAAAGGATAACTAGATTCAAGGACCCTTGGCATGACTATACATGAGTGCCTATTTCTCGTGAATATGTGCATATGGTTGTCAAAACAATGTGTCACTCCAAAAAAGGAAATTCAAATGTTTTTTATCCCTAAAATTTTCATGGAGTCACTCAACACATCAGGTTGTAAAAAAAATCAATTTATGACTTTCCCATATCACTGTCTTTACTCAAGTTATTAGGGTCATGATTAATGATCCACATACCATAAATATCCAAGTTGATTCGATATCACTGTTTTTATGTCACCGTGTTTTGTACCTTTTATCAATAATGGGATAAGACTCTCTATTCCCTAGCCTTTAATGGCCCGCACATTGTGATTCAAAACCCCAGGTTATAGAGCTCGAGCTTTTAGATTTTAGATCTAATTACCGCATGGTCATTCTTCCTTCCATACCCAAGTTCAACGTCTAGATGTTTTATCATTACAAAAAGTCATGGACTATTGAAATGATCATAGATTACCTTTCTCATGGAATTATAATTATGAATTAGGGAAATGACACACCAACGAAAGGAATCTTCTTCTTTATAGAAAGGATTTTCCAATGTTTTGATCGTTAGTAACACCACAACAAAACCTGCCATTTCATAAAGTCATGGGACATAACTGGAATCTCTACATCTTCTCGTATAAACAGACACAAACATATTCGTTATGACTTACATCACCCACACCCCAACTATCATCGGAAACATTGCATTCCTAATATTTCATCCATAATCAAATTTACTCTATAAATCTTATATAGCCTCTGGAAAAGAAACCCATCTTCAAGTACCCTTTTCTCATCATTCTATGCAAGACAATGGGTCTTTCATATGCTTGTATGTCCATCAACCAAAAATGTAACTCTCCAAAATGGGAATTAGGTTCCTCACTAATCTTAGAAAACCCACAGTAGAACCATGAACCTCCATATGATTTAGGATATTCTAGGATTGGATGCACCATATCCCATGATGATATAAAAGGTCTCAGAAAAAATGCCATGATCTAGAGTGGTAGAATGTTTGAACTGAAATAACATAAACTAATGTAGAATAAGGTCCTAGAGAAAATATTTCAATATGAAGAAATATTTGGTTTAATCTAAAAAACCTAAACTAAATCAACAATAATTGTAAGAAAATGACCCAAAACTAAATGAACATTAGGTCTAAGCTAATAGATTTTAATCAAAATCAAACATCACGTTTGAGATAAGTGACCTTAAACTAAAATCAACATTATGTACTAGCTAAAATACTATAACCTAAAGTTATAGATGTTCTGAGGTAAATGATGTTAAACTAAATTTATAGAAGATATGAGAAAAAATCCTTAACCTAAATAAATATCATGTTCATGATAATAGAACCTAAACTAATGAAAGATTATGTTGAAGATAAAATAATTGAAACGAAAACTACATTTGGCCAGAGCTAAAATCCCTTAAACAAAAATAAATATCATTTCCAAGATACAATATATAAAACTAATGTCAATAGAAGGTACGATCTAAATGACCTTAAACTAATGAAATAAATTGTTCGATCTAAATACCATTAAATTAATAAATAGAATGTATAACATAAAAGACCTTAAACTAAAAAATTACATGGTACAAGATAAAATGCCCAAAAATAAATCAACATAAATACCGAGCTAAAATACCTCAAACTAAAAAAATATTAGTTCCAAGATAAAATACCATAAACTAAAATAATATTATTTCTAAGATAATAGACCATAAAATAAAACATTATGGCATAAAATTCTATATATTCTTGAAAAGACATCCATATGGCCATGAAAATAAAGTTATTCTCATAAATCCTATTATGATTGGAAATTAATTGCTCACTCTCCATAAGTAACAAATATTTTATATGATAACTATAACAGATTTATTAGTATGGAATGCGATGTGAGTGAAACATTATGAGGCTTTCTTGAAACAAATCACCAAATACAGAGATCAATATTTTATGAACTTCAGGAAATGGATGGATAACAATGGAAATTAAAACAATAAAGGAATAACAAAATATCATACACATAATTAAAAAAAGGAAACTGGATGATATCGACTAATGTCCAACAAATCGGTTTATTGATACCATATAAAAGGATGGATCTCCACATATTATTGCCTATCCCCTGAAGGTATGGGATAAAATAAAATTTAAAAACAACAACCCCATTAAAATATAATCTTAGATGAGTCTTTATGAGCCGAAATTTTTTTCTCTATTAAATCCATAAATTTAAGACATTAATTGACAGCTTCAATCTGCTCCTCCGAAGCACATTTCAGTACATCTACATTTGAAATAGCTTCAAGTATAGGTTTCTCTGCCATGTATAGGATTCCATACTTTTCTAGTGTGGTCTTTTATAATACATGGAACAAATCATAATACAATGACAGTTCTATCTAAAGATTATTTATTTCTGATTGGAGATGATCAACTAGATTTTTTCCAGCATTAATTGTATCCTGATGAGCAGTCTCCTCCATTGGACATTTGGTTCCTTCGTTCACAGCTCCACTCCAAATATTCATTAATAAATAGAATTCATTAGTATCTTCTACCATAATTCAAGGGAAATCTTCTATTATCACACAAATATTACATTTTTTATTTGAGAATAAAAGGATGAATAATCAAAGACTTCATAGGTGAGTGTGGGAAATATGAATCAATGAAGACCCAATCGTTATTTAAAATCCTCCAATGAGGTTCCTAAATCTATAATATAGATCTTCCTTCTCATTTTTCATCACATTGATTGATAAAGTTATTAGGACAAATGACATTAAACTACATTTACATTGGTGACTGTAATATATTCCTGAACAAGAACACATAGAGATAGGGTTGTTCCCATAGTCCATGATGATGAGGGGAAAAAACTAACCTCAATGTTAGTATACCCAGTTAGAGAAAATCACATAGGGAAGTCACCAGATCCGTTGATCAATATAGTGAATAGGCTATAGAAAGTGGTAAAAGAGTATGATACATATAGTATGAATTATGCAGTATCTCCATAAATCAGTGGATGTGACTAGAGATAAAGACATTGCTTTTTCAGTTGCATCAACATCATCTTCCACCACATACACCCCATACACAAGAGAATATTAAACACATTCATGCAATGAATGACATTCTAGAAACTCTGACACTTTTTTGTAGATGTAATTTTCTATCTACTCTTAAGGAAAAGAAGAGGGAAATATAACATTAAGAGTTATGACACATGTAAAAAAAAGGTTCAAACCTTTAAAAAGAATTAACTTCTTCAAAACCTAAATCAATGTTGGATAATGTAGTGGAGGAAAAGAAACATATATAAACAACCTATAAAAATGCATCCATCTGTTGGAGATCGTATGTTACAATGACTGAAACCTCCACACTGAGAACTGTACAATATTGAACTTGTCAATCATTCATATACGATTTTTTATGGGTTGGGTCTATTTTTATAATATCTGTTAGAGACTCCGAATTCTCTCTTGTACCCTCAAAAATATACACAACCACTTCTAAAAAATCCTGTTGGGAACCAATATGTTTCATGAAAATGATGAACAAGTTGTCAAGATAATCCATGTTAATGGAATAAGTGTAATACCACACTAAAGTCTATATTAAATATGGAAATGATTTTTTAAATTGATAATTTTTCATTTTAGTTCTCTTATATCATTCTTATGAAGGGCCTCTAGATGTTGTGGAACCAGGTGTTGTCACCTCTTGAGAAGAAATTGCTTTCCTCATCTGAGTCTATTAGTTTGGGGAGCCATCAATGAAAAGATAACCATGTTCTTCCATTTAAAATTAAATCGTGGTCATGATAACATTATGGGGCTCATTACGAATAAAATATAAAACCCTTAAAACATGCCACAACAACATTAATATCTCTGATCAAGGTCATCACTTCCTCTGGATGTTCTTCAACTGTGATTCCACGAGGCACACTTGTATAAGGAAAACCCTCGAAATGATCCTCTGAGATGTCAAATATTCCCCCAAGAATGGATTCCAAATACTCCATCATACGGACCTCCAATTGGTGATATGCGATAGGAAACATTATGTCACATTCAACTCTAGTAGCAACATTAGTTGATCCCACTACCCGCAATAGAAAATGATTGATTTCCTTGCATACTGCTACCAGTGCGTCCGACCTTATAGAAGAAAACTACTTTCTAGACCTGGGATTATATTCAAGAACTGGGGGATTGGGATCCTCACTTACAAATTGGATGACTATCAATTGGGATATTTTCAAATGTATATATTTATATATCATTGCGATAGGATGATTGCTACAACATGAGGAGGAGGTGTATTTCAATATCTGTTTCTTCACTATTAACCATCATCCCAAATAGGAGAGCTATAATTTTTTGTTCATCATATCTAGCATAAAATGATCTATGAAACATCTATTGTATGCAAAAAAATTGGAATTAAATTTAATACTGAGCACCACCCAAAAATATGTTCATTGTCTATATGTGTAGAAAGAACCCCCTTACGAAGTGACATCCTATAAGAATGTCCTTCAAGGATAACAATACCATTTTCAAAAAAACATCCCATCCTCATGGTTCCATATTTTCTAAATGATAAACATTCATGTCACTTTATATTATCCATGATATCATGATCATTAAATATAATTTTTCTTACCCCATTACTGAATTTCATATACAGTATATGGAATGTATTAGTTGTTTACCAAATATGTAGGTACTCATAACAACCTATATAAGGCCCCATTAAACCCCATACAACATCAAAGGGCCCAGATATCCTATAAGGGACGTCAAACATATAAACATGGTATAAGAGGAGGTAGAGATTTTATAGCACATGGATCACCTACCCAATGTGCTCCCCTACAAGTATCACAGTTTCATTCAAAATAGTGGAGACCCCGATGACCCCTTTATCTTTCATCAGATGTATGTACCCACTTAGGTACGTGGTAAAGAAAGAAGATTGTCAGAAAAAAAATGCTAGGTAAAATCTCCCATTCCTAGTCAATAAACATCTAATCATAAACTATAGGTCAATAGTCACCTTATTCACGACAACAATACTACATGAGAAAGTCATTTGGATTCCAAACCTCTAGCTTAGAACTGATCTTCATAAGGACGTACTATGCAAATTTTTCAAAGGTATATCCACCCCAAGAAGCACCACACTTGGGATGGGTCATCTCATCTAGTTTAATTAGATCCTAGTTTAATGGAAGAGTAATTATCACATCATACCATATGGATTGTGGATGATATAATTTTTTGTACATACCACTACGTAGAGGTAGAGTAAAGATCGATTTCGTGTCCTACAAATTAATTCCATCCTTGAAATGCATAAGATAGAAAGTGTTCATATACATATTCCAATGGCTATGTAGATCGACCATTATATTTTTGTTGTAATAGGTCAATGTCTGGATATAAACATGGCCTCAAACATTCTATTTTCCTTTATCCACTTAGGAAACTCATAGATGATATATTTAAAAAATAATGTCTATCCTTGAGGTATTTGAATTAAACCCACGATCAAAAATACATGCTAGAGATCCAACCAAATGGATGATCAAAGGAAGACTGTAGTATTACTGTAATATACGTATCGATGTCCTTATTAGATAGATGATCTATCCCTTAAATGTCTTTGGGAATAAATATCAGTAGGTGTCAATTCTCATAGTCCCTCTAGAGATAAAGTGTACCCTATAGGAATGCACACTTAAAGAGTGTTCTTGGCACTCTAGACCCAATATTATGGTATGAATAAAGAATTCGGTGGATGAATAGGAGAATCGTTGGTGATACCAAATTGAAATGGGGTATGAATTATGAAAGGGGATAGTTAGAGATTTTTTATCACATCAACGTGAGCAGAACCTATTGATAAAATACAACTGAACGATGTCGAGATGGATCCACACTTACCAATATTGAATCATAGTGGGAAATTGTTTTTATATCCTCCCTCGTTGACACCTGATGAGAATATTGATGAGTACTAGAAGACACCTAAAAACAATAAGTCTTACAAGCTCGATGAATAAAATAAATATTTTCATAGCATGATGAAGACCATTGGAATCAAGGGAATCACATGATTTGGAAAAGGCTTCATGAACCATATATTACGTTTGAGGATCACCTAAACATTGGAGGACTCACAAGTCTCTTAACCCCCATTGGGGAGCACCTGAACCTCATTAACCCCTGGGAGACACATGATCCAGTGACCTAATTTTTTTACATGATTAGGTTATGGTTGAATGATCAGAAAATGAATGTCTCAAATTTTTCATGATAATCAGAACCCTCACAGATGAATATAGAGAATTTATCAAATTAAGATCCATGGTTAGTTGGATGAGATTTTGAGTGAGAAATAATCTTTAAAAAATCAATAATGAGATGGACCTGTGGCATAGACTCATGAATGAGGCTTGGGATCAAGATTCATGGTAAAGTCTAGTGACATAGTTACTCAATGTTCGAAAAAATGATATCACTCCATATGTAAGGCCCCGAACCCAATAACCCAGAGTCGGTGCATTATTACATATCATGGGCATGATCATAAAATATGATGTATTGAATGTATTATTAGTTTAGTAGCCTTGGAATCACTAGATACATTCATAATGTTTACAATACACTATAAAGTGAAACACCTAGAAAAATATCTTGTTTCTATATACCACACTCATATCCTCATACTATCCTTGTACGTCATTCATAAAATACTTCTTCAAATCCGGGGAAAAATAAAACCTAGAAGGGGGTGAGCTCAGCAGCTTAGTAAGGATAACAATATTGTGGAAACTTTCACAAATAAGCATAAACATTTAAGGCAATGTATTAGTAAAACAAAATCTTTTTAAAAATGAACTTCAACATAATATGGAAAAGATAAAATGATGTTATAACATTAACTCATTAACATTGATATTCTACTAATCGAATAATCACAGTCAATATCAATAACCACTTTCATAATAATGGAGTGAATAATGCCAGACTATCATAACCACATAGTCAATGGCTTGTGCCAAGAATACAAATAAGATTTTGTCAAGGCCTTGTGCCAAGACTCTAGTTTGTCTCATGAGACCTACTGATGCATCGAGGAGCTATATCAGGCTCCACCCATCACTTACTAAGTCCAGTGCATTCCTCATTGAAAAGGTATAAACATAACATAAACATTCGTATTAAACCTAGCATACAAAATGTCCATACTTTTGTTGGAACCACGGTATTCTAGGCATGAATTGGATATGGTTTGTTTTTTTTTTCAATCCTCAGTGGAAGTTTATAATATGCACCAGTAAAGTGATCATACAGTTCAAGTAGACAACAGTATTGAAGAGGGCGCTGTTTCCCAGTGTTTGCCAAATTTTTGGACCTCAAAACATGAACTTTAGAGAAATTTGTTTTTGGCAAAGGGACTTGCACGCCGAGGCCTTGGTTTCTTGGAAACTTGCATGCCAGATGTTATTCTGAATGAGAACATGTATATATGGAAAAGGAAAGAGGGTCGTGCAAGTGTTGGTTTGGTCGCGCAAGTGACTTGCGCACTGAGAAAGGACTTGGGCACCGGTACCTTAGAGGATTGGAAAGTTGTGCGCCATTTGAACCTCATGTTTTGATCATCAAAATATTGAAAACTATATAGTGGTTCCCATGTATGGAAGTTGTTCATGCAAGTGTCTAGAAGGACAGAAGGGTTGCGCGCTGAGACTTGCGCGTCGGGGGAAGACTTGCGCACCTCCGCACAGGGTATCCGATTGCCTATAAATATATTACCACCCCTAAATATTCTACATGAACATTGGACTTGAAGAAATTTAGAGCTCTCATCACGCAGGTGTTGAAGTCATGCAAGTGTTGGTGGGTTGCGCAAGGAGGATCAACACGACAGTTGTTTGATGCCCGTCCAGTAGTCGCGCAAGTGATTTGGTGATACTTGCGTGCCAGAATTGAAGTTGCGCAATAGGTTTCCATTAGGTTTCAAAATCGATTTGGTTGGAAAAGAAGTTGAGTCGCACAAGTTTTATTTCAAAGAAGGTTGAGTTGAGCAAGTGTTGGAGGAGGACATGTTCACCAGTTATAACTTTCTCGCCATCCTTAAAAGTTGTGCACCATCTTGGTGTTGCGCGCCAGGTGTTTGTTGAGGCTTGTTGATTGTATTAGAGCTGCACGAAAGTTGATGACCAGTTAACGAGTGATAGTTGGACTTCAACATAGCATATACATATAACTAAGTATGATTTCATTGAGAAATGATAAAGAGACCTTCACGTTTATAAACTGAGTGGGACTTCACCAACGGCAGTGAGTCAGGGGGAGTCAACGAGAGTGACTTGAGAGATGCAATGAGCTATCCCTGAATAAATGTAAAGGTAGTGAGCCTAGGACAGAGTGACTGTGCCTGAACCATTGTAATCCATATCTAGTGAAGATTAGTGGAATTAGGTACGATAGGAAACTTGTTGGCGTATGCTCCTTGGACGTAGCCCATAGTGATGAACCAAGTAAACATTGATGTGTCATATCTTTTTCATGCGAATGTTTGATGGTTGATCATATCCATCATACAGGTTCAACTAGTTTCGACCAACGTGGGAACAAGATACTTTAATTTAAAAGAAACATATGACACCCTGATTCACCCCTCCCCTCTCAGGGTGTCCCGGGGTCCTACAAGTGGTATTAGAGGGAGGTTTATGGTGTTGAATTTGTCCATTGTTTCCATGGAGAATACAATCAATGTTAGGGGAGTCCCACACATCGATGGAAGTAATTTTCAGATCTGGAAGAACAGGTTGAGATCTAATCTAACATCTCTTGGAATGGAAGTTCTATTTTCCACTGTGCAAGGAATACATGTCACTGATCCAACAGGCCTGGCTATGACTGACACAGACAGGAAATTTTTTGATGCAGATGCTGAAGCACAAAATTTACTCACCGCATCACTTTCAGATCACATCTATCTAAAGATGATGAGTTTCACCTCAGAAAAATCCATGTGGGGTAAACTCAAAAATATTTATGAAGGAGATAGAAAAGTGAAGGAGGAAAAATTACAAGTCCTGCACAATCGATTTGATGAACTAAAGATGCACCCATATGAGAATGCAGACACATTCTACAATCGAATTCCTGAAGTGGTTGGAGAAATTCAGGGTCTAGACGAAGAAATCAAAGGCATTGATATTGTAAAGAAAACATTAATAAGTCTTCCACCCCTATACAATGCAAAGGTATTATCCCTTGAGGAAAGTGATCTTTCCAAACTTTCTCTACATGATCTACTGAGAAGCTTGGTACCATACAAAATTTCAGTCAAACCAGAAGATGCTATGACTCGTGTGATCAAGGAAAGGGAATTCAAGGCCAGGGATAAAATGAAAATCTAAAAATATAGTAGCGGTGAAGATGATGAAGAAAAAGAGATTATTTCTCTCATTGCATAGAATTTCCAAATGGGAAAAGGGAAATTCAAAGGGAAGTTACCTCTCACATGTTTTCGCTGTGGAAAAGCTGGTCACATTGCCTCTCAATGTTCAAGAAAGATCAATGATGTAGATAGTGATGATGAGAACATCGATATTCCTCAAAAATGTTTTTTCAAAAAGGGAGACTTCAAATCTAGAAATAAAATACAAAGGAAGACATTTTACTATGAAGAGAAAGATGAGGATATTGAATTTTGTGAAGAAGAAGAACACGAATTTAAAACGGGAAATCATGCTTCCATGATGGATACATTTGAAAAGTCAGTACCCTTGATCAATAAAGACATAGATAATCAGATTATTTCTAATGTTGATTCAAAGACCCAAATTAAGGATGATTTTTTCAAGCATTAGAATAAATGGAAGAGATGAAATAAGTTGAAGGAAATGGTGGAAGAATCATCGGAATATGTTGATGAACTTGATGTAGAGATCGAACGACTAGAAGAACTAGTGAGAGTTTAGTCTTCAATCCTTGAAAGCACAAATGATGTTGTGGAACAAATGCTTAAAATTGAAGAACAAAAAAAGGTAATAAATGACCTTTCATTCAGACTATAAGAGAAGTCCACGACATTTGAGGGACTTGAAGAAGAAGTTGTTACTCATAGAAGTAAAATTGAATGTCAATCAACGACTAATGAGGGAAAGAAGAAAATTCATTTCGGAAGATTCTCAGATGAAAAATTACTAGCAAGAGCCAAGTGTGGTTTAGATGGGGTTGGAAATATCTTATGTGATCAAAGACCCACTTGCATGGGAATGAGTGGAATTGGCTGTGAAGCTGAGACATCAACTACTGGAAGTAACGATATCCAAAAGAATGATAAGATGAACGATGGAAATGCTGAAACATTACCTGAAATTCTGAAAAATAAACCCTCAATCCAAACTAAAAGAAGAACTAAAAATTATCCTCAATCATTCAGAAATGACAAGAAGATCAACTATTCTCCCAAGGAAGAAGTCATGAGGATAAATTCAAGTGAAAAGACCTTTCCTCTCATGATGTGTCAGTTATGTGGTTATCTAGGCCACACCTTTTCATACTGCGAAGAGGCAAGGAGATACTTGAATGGGGAAGATCTGGGAAGTCAATAAAGGAGACCAATTTCATATCCTCCATCTTATAGAAGAAATAGATTCTATGATTACTATTTTAATTGTTCTAACTTTGGCCATAACCCTATGTATTGCAGGAAGTGGTATGATAGGATAAATTCATACAACACTCATAACGGGCCCGTTTTCTTCCTCCTGATGAAGTTGTTCTCACAAATAGTGTTTCCCCTCTAGAAGAAGATTATGGGTATGAAGAATCAGATTATGTGGAAGAAACTATTAAAAGGCCATCAGTATCCTATGCTCAATCATGTATCTCATGGAAAGAGAAGAAGAATTTTGAGAAATACAATCTTGCAGAAGTAGCACTCAAAGAAACAAAGAGCAGTATCACTTGGATCCTTGATAGTGGATGCTCTTCCCATATGATGGGAAATGCTGAACTTTTGAAGAAAATTGAAAAGAAGGTTTATGGAATAGTACGGTTTGGTAATGATGGTGATTTGATGATTAAATGTAGTGGGAATAATGCTCTCGCCAATGGGGAGATGAATAAGATTGAAGTTCTTTATGTGGATGGTCTATGCTACAATCTCCTTAGTGTAAGTCAACTATGTGACTCAGGGATCATAGTAACCTTCAATTTGTGGCATCGAAGGCTGGGGCATAGTAACCAAAAATACATGGAAAAGATATCTAAGATGATGATAGTCATGGATATTCCCATTCTAAAATGTGAACGGGAAATGTCTTGTGAAGCTTGTATTCGTGGGAAGCTGGTTTGTAGTTCATATCGGCCAAATAAGAAAAGGGCATTGCATCATCTCGATCTAATTCATACTAACATATGTGGCCCAATAAATGTTTCTGGAACCTATGGAGAAAGGTACTTTGTCCTTTTCATTGATGATTATAGTAGAATGGATTGTGTAATGGTAACTCACAAGTAGCGACAAGTACATGATTGTATGAAAAATTATCGACGGATGGCTGAGAATGATACATGACAGACAATAAATGTCCTGCGATATGAAATGTAGGGGAATACACGTCCATCGAGTTTGAAAATTACTTAGAAAAACATGGAATACAACATGAGGTAGCTTCTGTGAGAACTCCTAAACAAAATGGAGTTTTTGAGCATCGGAATCGACATTTCAACAATATAGCCACGACTATGCTGATTGAGAGTGGTATATCTTGCCATTACTACAAGAATGATGTTGAAGCCACAGTGCACATTCATCATTGAACATGGATTTTTATGGGAGAAACAAAGACACCATACGAATTGTGGGATGCAAGGAAGACTTTGCTGAAATACTTCCGTGTTTTAGGAAACAAATGTTTCATCTGGAATAAAGACGGAAATCAAGGGAAGATTGGAGACAACAATGATGAAGGAATTTTTCTTGGATATCCAATGAACAGAAAGTCCTACAAGTGTCTCAATAAATTCTTGGGGAGAATTTTGGAATGCAATGATGTTATGATCATTGAAGGGAAACCCCCAAGTGATTCCAATAATAGCTATGCTGATGATATAGAAGATGATGAAGAGTGTGAACATAGATTAAATACAAATACCAAAATAGAGGAAGGTGAACAAATAACTCAGCAGTCACATCATGATGTTGAATCTTAAGAAGAATCTGAAGAAGAAAATGTGGCTGAAGAGAATGGATCTGAACCTCACAGGAGAAATCGAAGATCTGAGATTGATCCATCCATCATAATTGGGGACAAGAGTGCACCCACTCAAACTAGAAGGATGAAAAATAATGCGCAATCTGGATTTCTGTTAGTTGTGGAGCCATCCTCATTCGAAGAAGCCGCAATGGGTGAATCTTGGGTGAAATCAATGAATGAAGAATTAGATCAGATTGATAAGAATCAGAATTGGGATCCTGTCCAGATACTCGACGGTCACAATGTGATTGGTACCAAATGGATCTTCAAAAATAAGTTTGATGAGCATGGATGTGTCATCAGAAATAAGGCCCGACTAGTATGTAAAGGATACTCTCATAATGAAGGTGATGATGTTGAAGAAACCTTTTTTCCAGTGGCTATATTGGAGTAAATCATACTTTTCGTTGTCATGGCACTCCAAAGAGGATATAAATTATACCAGATGAATGTCAAGATAGAATTCTTGAATGGTGTACCGGAAGAAGAAGTCTATATTGAACAACCAATGGGTCTTGTTCTTGGTTCCGATGAAACAAAATTCTGGAAACTGAAGAATGATCTATGTGGTTTGAAGAAGGCACCACAAGCGTGGTATTCCCGACTAGAATCATATATTAAGAAACTGGAATTCAAAAAAGGTGGATAGACCACAATTTTTATGTGAATAAATCTCCAAGAGATCAATTCATGGTTCTAGTCTACATTGATGACATTATTTTTTGTGGTAGAAAGATGAAATCAGTGGACGAATTTTCCAATCACATGAAATTAGAATTTGAAATGTATATGATTATGGAGAACACATATTTATTAGGGAATCAGGTGACTCAAAAGAAGGATTACACATTCATTTCACAGGAAAAGTATGCAAGAGAGCTGCTGAAGAAGTTTAATATGGAAGATTCCAAACCAATGTCCACTATAATTGCTGTTAGAACTAAACAAGGAAAACATGAGGATGGGACATCTGTAGATCCCAACACGTACATGAGGATCATTGGGAGCCTACTGTACCTGACGACGATATGGCCAGATATTGACTTTTCCACATTCCTTGCAGCCGGTATTCAGATTAATCCAAATGAAGAACATATGGCAGCAGTAAAAAGAATCATGAGATATATTCAACGGACTCACAATTGTGTCTTATACTTTTCTGTAGGAAAGAACATGGAATTTTTGGAATTTTCTGATGATGACTGTGATGGCGATTTTGTGGACAGAAAGTCCACCAGTGGTGGTGCATTCTATATTGGGAATAAATGTGTTTTCTGGCAGAGGAAGAAATAAGAAAGTACTTCTCTTAGTACTAAATAGGATGAGTATACCTCTGCTACAAAGGCATGCATACAAATTCTATGGATGAAGCAGCAAATGACAGATATTGGTGATGAGGTAAAGTAACCAATGGTGATTTACTATGATAATAAGAGCACAATTGATCTTACGAAGAATCATGTTCAGCATTCTCGTACAAAACATATTGAAATCAGGTATCACTTTGTCAAAGAGAAGGTTGAGAAAGGCATGATTAGAATGGATCATGTGGGAATGGATGAGCAAGTGGCTGATATCCTGACCAACCCTCTGTCAGCAGCAATGTTTGAGAAGCATCAGTTGAACATCGGTGTTCAGCCACCTCCCAGTGCATAAGGAGGTTGCACAATACACCTCTCCCTGTTTATGATAACTGTTTTTTTTTTCTATTTTTGAATGTGATGCAGGTTTATGGGGGAGATACTATCCAAGGAAGTATGGATTGCGATGAACGTTGAAGAAATTACCGGCCTTTGGATTTATTGTCAATGGGGTAGAAAGGAATAAATTTAGGCATGTTCAGAGTTCAAAATTGCAGTTCAGTGTTAATGCGTCATAGAGAATTCAAAAAAAACTGGAACCCAATTCAAGTCTTCTCTCTTGTTTTCTACACCGAGCATTGCACACATAGACATAGAGTGTTGGCTGAGTTTATTTTTGCGTTTTTCATTTGCACATGGATGGCGATCTATTCACTTTCTTTTATGATTTCCAACAAACCCATATGGGGATTTTGTTGGAACCATGGTCATCTATGCATGAATTGGAGTATGGTTTGTGTTTTTTGTCAATCCTCAGTGGAAGTTTAGAATTTGCACTAGTAAAGTGATCATACAGTTCAAGCAGACAATAGTATTGACGATGGCATTGTTTCCCAGGGTTTGCTAAATTTTTGAAACTCAAAACATGAACATTGGAGAAATGTTTTTTTGCCAAAGAGACTTGTGCACCGAGGCCTCAGAGGCTTGGAAACATGCACACCAGCTGTTTTTCAGAAGGAGAACATGTATATATGGAAAAGGAAAGAGGGTCATGCAGGTGTTGGTTTGGTAGCGCAAGTGACTTGCGCACCGAGAAAGGACTTGTGCACTGGTGCCTTAGAGGACTGGAAAGTTGTGCGCTGTTTGGCCATCATGTTTTGATCATCAAATTATGGAAAATTTAATAGGTGCGCCCAAGTTTGAAAGCTAGTCGTGCAAGTGTCTAGAAGGACAGAAGGGTTGCGTGCCGAGACTTGCGCGCCGAGGGAATACTTGCACGCCACCGTGTAGGGTATCTGATTTCCTATAAATAGAGGACCACCCCTCCTCATTCAACACGATATTTGGACTTGAAGAAATTCAGAGCTCCCATCGTGAAGGTTTTGATGTCGCACAAGTGATGGTGGGCCGCACAAGGTTGATCAGCGTTGTAGTTGTTTGGTGCCCGTCTAGTAGTCGCGCAAGTGATTTGGTGATACTCGCATGCCAGAAATGAATTTGCGCAATAGGTTTCTATTAAGTTTCAAAATCTATTTGGGTTGAAAATAAGTTGAGTCGCGCATGTTTTATTTCGATGAAGTTGGAGTCGTGCAAGTGTTGGAGGAGGACTTGCGTGCCAGTTATAACTTGCGCGCCATACATAAAATCTACGCGCCATCTTGGTGTTGTATGCCAGGTGTTTGTTGAGGCTTGTTGATTTTCTTGGAGCTTCACGAAAGTTGAATTCCCGTTAACGAGTGATAGTTGGACTTCAACATATCATCTAAATATAATAGTGGATGCTTTCATTGAGCAATGATGAAGAGAACTTCACGTCTATAAACTGAGTGGGACTTCACCAATAGTTGTGAGTCTGGGGGAGTCAACAGGAGTGACCTGAGGGACGCAGTGAGCTATCCCAGAAAAATTATTAAGTTATTGAGCCTGGGACAGAGTGACTATGCCTGAACCATTGTAATCCACATCTAGTGAAGATTAGTGGAATTAGGTATGACCAGCAACTTGTCGGTGTATGCTCCTTGGATGTAGCCCTTAGTGGTGAACCAAGTGAAAATTGATGTGTAATATCTTTTGCATGCAAATGTTTGATTACTGATCATATCCATCATACTGGTTCAACTAGTTACTACCAATGTTGGAACAAGATCCTTTAATTTAAAAGAAACAGATGACACCCTGATTCACCCCTCCCGTCTCAGGGTGCCCCGGGGTCCTACAACATTACCCATAAACCATGAATGGTATAAAAATAACACATCCATAGTCAAAAATATCACAAAAATATCAATACAATATGGAAGATTTGTATCATAATAAATAAACTTCAAACATTTTTAAATTCCATTAAAGGATTTTGATATAGATGAAAATGATTTGTAAAACTCTTTTAGAGAAATATCTATTTTTCATGATAAAATTTAAAAGTATCACAATTCAAAAAGGAATACATTTAAATAAATTTTTGAATAAAAGTGTCCCATACACCTTTGAAACCTTTTAATGTAATTAAGAATTTAAAAAATTCATGTCCATTTAAATAAATCCTTAAATCAATTTGGAAACATGGACATTAATGTGAATGGTTTAGAAGAATAAATCTTTAAAAGAATTTAAAATGATATTTTAGTTACAGTTCCTAACCAAAAGAGAGAAAAATGAATACAAATAATTTAGGCAATCAAAACTTTTTAATATAATGACAATAAAGGGATTCATGATATACTATGTCAAAGAACATTATATACACCGTATAAAAGTGATTTTGTGTATAACAACAAATGAGTCTCAATGGAATGTAAATTGAGATGAAATCTCTTTTAAATACCATATCCTTAGGTTAAAGATAAATTAATGACATGAATATTTGTGAAATTTATAAATACACTCATTATGATTGGATATTCAGTGTCAAACAATCATAGGACATTCACACATATTCTTGTAAAAACAACACCAATGAATTTGATGTTTAACTCAATAAATGGTGATTGAGTTAAAATTAGTCTTATCATGTTCATATTGATGACTTGAGAATTTATCATTAGCATGATTATGTGAATAAAATGTATATCCACAGAAAGGGGTGTGGAAATTATGACATAAGAAAATAAATAGTGATTCCACACATAATCATTGAGTAAAATAATCAATGAAGTATGCGTAAAGCCAAATGAGTGGAAATTGAAATTTCAAATTCCCATATCGATTTGGTAACTTATGAAACATACACCCACGAAATAAGGATCATAAAATGATTATGTTAATATCCATAAATTAAAGTATATTACATAATGAATTCAATCATGGGCAGTACACACAACACATGCAATAAATAAGTGGTGAATAATGGAAATCTCACGGAATTAAATGTGAGAGAAGAAACCACTTACTTTGAATTTTTTTTTTGATAGAGGGTAGGTTAACCTACTTTATAATGGTGAAATATTTTTTTAATGAATTATAAAATAATCATATACATTAATATGATATCATATATTATATTTTAACATTGATTTTTTGATAAAATCTTAGTATTATCGTCGTTTAGGGTGTTAACGGATTCCTTTTACATTATATTAATTGTTATGTGAGCCATATTTTTTATGGATGGGATGTATCTAATTCATATCCAAATGATATCATGTCTCTACACATTATTTTTAATCATCAAATGAAATTTATACTTCAATGGATATGATGTGAAATTAATCTCATCACGTTCGTGGAGACGGTAATTCGTACTTACGTACGAGCGACAATATCATTCTTTTGATATTAAAATAATATATAATTGGATGGTATATCATATATAAAGAATCATTATAATGTTATATTTAATATTTACATGAATTAAACATCATTATTATACCAATCCAAATAATAATATATTGACTAACAATTACACCACGGCGTGGAGACGGTAGGCCGTACGTACGCACGTATGGTGACATGTCATTTAATGGATGGATAGAACACTTAATATGGTTGTAAAATATTTATTATAACATAAAATTATATAGAAGACACAGGAGTTATTAATTTAGAATGTAAATAACAATGAATGATGAAGTTGAAGGAGAAAAGAACTGGAAAGAGGGTGGTGAAATCATGATCTCTTCTTCGGGTTCTTCCTTTTGATTTGATGAAAAGAGATCCTTAAGTTGGATTTATAACAAAATGAGGGCCTCTAAGATGAAGTGAGAGAAGTATAAAGGATATTTTGGCAGGGTGTGGCCTAACTTAAAGGCTTTTAATGTATGAATTTGAGAGAAAGGTGAGTGCCCTTTTATAAGAGGAGTGTGAGGCACCTTCGGAAAATCATAAAATATTATTTTATAATAAATTCATATTCGGTTTATAATGCCTTCAAAGTGACTTATATCTAGGATAAGGTGGGTATGGGTCGAAATACTTCCAAAAAAAGATTTTAGATAGGTTTGGGTCACTATATTAACATTATCATTTATATTTAACTCTTAGTTAAATAGTTTGACACATACCATGTCTCTTTGTATTTTTATAATATATGGTTAATAAACTTACTATATACATCGAAGGGAACCAGAAGTGGTTCATTAATGATACTAATATAATTAAATATGACCTTTGGCCGAACCATATATTTTTAGGAACATAATATCAATTAATAATACAATATTTGTTTTAAATACCATTTTATGTCAATTTTGACACTATTTAATAATTGATTTTTTTAAAGTTCTAAAAACTTTATTAATTATAAATAAATTCTTTTAATAAATACTAACATATCATGTTAACCTGTTGTTGACGCTCCTTTCGTCACGGAATCTAAAGTTCGGAAAAGGGAATATCTGAGCTCAAAGTGATTAATCCTTTGAAGAAACATCAAAAATCGACAAAGGGATGGAAAAGGAGAACATTGCCCATGTAGCGCGCAAGTTCCATCGTGGTCGCGCAAGTGTACTTGCGCGCCGCCTCAATACTTGCGCGACCCATCCTGGTCGTGCAAGGGACTTGCGCGACAGATCTGATAACCGCCCAGTAACCGCCCGGGGTCTTCTTTTGCCTATAAATAGACCCTGTGGGCCCCCCATTCGAAAAAGATCTCTTCCCAGAAACTCGGATCAAAGCTCCCGACGCCCAAGTCTCTTCTCAAAGCTTCCAGAACACTTCTAAGGTAATTTCTTACCTAGAATGGAAGATCTAAAGGGAAGAAGGAAGGCCTAAGTGTTGAAACTTATCAAACACTTGCGCGCCGACTTAATTCCTTCAATATAACTTGCGCGTCCCTCTTCTGGAAGAACCTCAAGAGGATGAGAAAGGGTTTAATAAAGAGTCGCTCAAGTAATTCCACTCTGGTTGAAAATCGCGCAAGTATCCCTTATGTCGCGCAAGTATACTTGCGCGACCAATACTTGCGCGCCGCCGCAGGACTTGCGCGACCTTCAATACTTGCGCGCCCCTATCTTTTTGGGTGCCCATCTTGCCCTTTTTCACCCCTCTTAAGCCATTTCACTCTTCCTATTCAAGATTCAGTCTTCAAGATACTCATCAAAGCCATTATTGGCATGATTTCTTGATTTGACATCCTTATCTGAAAGGAATTATGTGAAATATCTCTCAAAACCTAGTGATTTAAACATCTTTATGTCACAAAAGATTGAGAGTTCATTCATTCAACCTCATCCTTTAAGATGAGAGAATCCTAACCTGGGTTTCCTTTTCAGGAATAATCCCCAGTTATAAAACCTTTTGATTTGGGCATCTTCCTTAAGAATAAGCCCCAATCAAAGTCCTTTAAACTTGGGCATCCTCCTCAAGAGTAAGCCCCAAACCTTAATCCCTAACCTGGGTCTCCTTTTCAGGAAAAAGACTCAGTCATAACCTTGGGCTTCCTTTTCAGGAGTAAGCCCCAAGTCCCCTAACCTAGGCTTCCTTCTCAGGAATAAGTCCTAGTCATAAATCTTTGGCATCTTTCTTAAGAGTAAGCCCCAAGTCTCTTAAAATTTCTCTTAACCAGTCATAAAATTCCCTTTGATTTTGGTTTCCTTTTTAGGAATAAAACCCAATCATAAGTCCCCTCCTAATTTGGGCATCCTCCTTAGGAGTAAGCCCCAAGATTAGAGTATTCAAATCTCCATGAAGCACATATAACTTTGTGGACCCTGTTCATGGATTTTTCTTCCTAAAAGTAAATCCTAAACCTTCACCTATCTGGGCAGTCATCTATACATAAGCCCCAAAACAAATTCTTATGATTGCATCTTTTATGGCACAATTGTCTAAATTTTACCAATACCTCTTGTTTCTCACACCGAGCATGACTCACGTGAGCTTAGAGTGTAAAAGTAATTATGACATTCATCTTTGATCCATCGATCATAAAACATCATATCCCATTCCTCGAACTACGTGGGTTCTGATTCCTTTTTCAAAACAAAGGATACGTAGGTAGCCCATTTATGGGTTCGATCCCAACATTGAAATAATCTCTGTCCTTCTGAATGACGATAAACTTCAAGTGCCCCACTGAGTGGCTTTAAAACCAGCCTGGTCATCAAAATGACCAAGAGACTTTTATATAAATGTTTTTAAGGATACCATTGACCAAGAATCTCTAAACAAATATAGATGATTCTATATTGATGAAGAACCTCGAATACATATAAAAGATTCTCTAAATTTCTTGCATATTTAATCATTGATTGTTAAAACTAAAGGAAAGCTCATTTTATACTTGGTAATGTAATAAGGATTCACGAACATAACATAAATCTATAAAGAGAGTCCCGGAGTAGAAAATAATTCCCCTCAAAAAGGTGTGATGAGTCCGACCTCCCATCCTCTCGACCAATGCAAATTCCTAAGCCTCATTAGCCCACAAGCTAATGAGCGCCTGCCTTTGGAAAGTAGGTCCAAACGGATGTGGAATCATTGGATGTTTCCGGTTCTACGAATAAACCCGTTAGAAACCGATCGGAACGTTTGAATCTCCCGTCCAGGAGGTCATCCCCGGATTCCGCGCGAAACAAAAAATGGTGAACCCGACGTGAATCCTTAACCAAGTTAAAGTGATGTTCTTCTTAGATGTTAGGCCCCTTGGGCCAACAAGGCAATCATTGACATATGATCATCCAAAAGATGCAGTAGCCGGATTCATCTTGATTATGTCTGTTATATGGAACAGGCACTCTTTTTTCAAGATCTTCTACAAAAAATGGCTTTCCTTAAATTCACCCCTGTGAATACTGCTGCTAAGAACACCTCTACTGTGAGGTCTGCTGCCATGAAAACCAATGCTGCTACTCCTGCTGGAACGTCATCCGCTCTGAGGATGACATCACCAACTCAGCGTCTTCAACACTGTGTTTCAAATGCACTGGTTAAGGAGTACCGTCGTAACGGTACTATCCCAACTCTGGAGGCCGCTCGTCAAGCCCTCCAAGTTAACAATTCTACCTGGTCGTCCGGACAACGGCGACCAGCAATCAAGAAGCAGGCGGTGCTGACTACCGTCTCCAACCGTTTCGGGTCGTTATCCCCGGAACGCAATTTCCATTCACTCCCTTATTCTGAGGAAGTGAATGTGCAGGTCCCGCAGGACCTTAATTCAAAGAGACAGGAGTCCTTCTCAAGGGCTCCCATCAACAATCGCCGCCAGACTCGTGCGGTAGTGCACCCTCAACATGATGAGGGTACCGGCTCCAGGCATTCAGCTCAGGTTCCTCGAACCCGAGCAGGCAAGATGAATCACCAGAGACGGAATCCGGTTAATAATAGGCAGGTTGTCATCCCTGCCATCTCCGGAGAAGTCCACCAACCTAACTTGGTGGCAAACAACGAGCAGGCACACACACCTGCCCGTTTTAATCCCGCTGTCCAGCAGACTCGTCTGGCAGCATCAAGCCGATCCCGCAAGGCAATTCCGGCGGAGTACCATAGGCAGGAACATACACCTGCTTATACATCAGCAGTTAGTCAGCAGGCTCGTCTGACTACATATGATGGATCTCGTCAACAGCGTTTGGCGAAGTGTAATCAGCAGGCACATACACCTGCTAATACTAATCAAGTCTACCAACAGTCTCGCTTGGTAGCACCCGGAGAAGTCTGTCGGAAAGTCCCGACGACAAACAGGAGGCAGACTAAACTCTCTGCCTCCACACTTGAGTACTGTCAGAATTCACTGACAGGAAAAGGAGGACAGGAGCAGGCACATACACCTACTCCAAGCCCGGAATGGACGTATATCCCTGTTCCGGCGGCTGAAGTCACCAAGCATATTTTATCAATGGTGAAAGAGCAGAAGCAAATTCCTGCTCATATTCTGGATGCTTGCCAGGATATCATAACATCTTCAGCATCATCTCAGGGACAGACACATAAATCTATCCCTAGCAGTGGAGTGACACATCAACAATTCACTCCGGAACAGACACACACATCTGTTCCAGTCCAAGAGGGTTGTGGGGCCTACTCCCCCATATCATATGGACAACCAAGTCAGGCACATACATCTGATTTGAGCGATGATCGTCAGCCTAACCTGACCATCTTTCCTGATCAGGCACATACACCTGCTCAGAGCAATCACTTTCGTCATCAAGTGATTTCTAAAGCGAGTAAGAAGGCATCTAAGAAAAAGATCCGCCCAGCACAGTCAGGAGATCAAAGGCCAATCTGCAACAAGGCCTTGCTCGATGCTAGAGTTCTTGAAGCCCTCAGACATTTATCTGTCGGAATTCAAGATTCTACTCCCTCAGTTCCCAATAACAGGAACATTAATCCCGAAGGTCTTCAACAGACACTTCCTCATGAAGACTTGCTTCATGAAAATTCGGTCAATCTTGAAGTTTCCTCTTCAGATGAGAACCACAGGAACCCTCTGTGTGGTCAGAAGACCAAGGAGCAAGAGATATCATCTTTTGCTGTAACCCATCATGAAGGTCCTCCTCATGGTGATGAACTTCGCTGCGAAAGTCCTCTCCGCAGTAGTGATTCACATTGTCTCGAAAATTCTTCAGAAGGCAATGTAGTAACGAGAAAGCCCTCCTATCTCGAGGCACTTGCAAACGTAAAACCAGTCATGTCTGAAGTTTTACTATCGGCAGGTGAAACTCTTTCTCCATCAGAAGATAGCTTGGGGTTCAGGTTATTCTCCGAACCTTCCCTAGGTCATTCATCTTCCAGCATGAATAGTGATTCCTCTACCAATCTTGTTGAATCCGATGAAGCAACAAGGAAACACCAACTCTGGTCCAAACAGGTAGAAGAATCTTCATTTAATGATAAAGAGGAAATGCTGAACATGAGGAAAAAACTGGCAAAAGGTGAAGTACCAGTCATGTTTTGGCCTTTGGCTGATTCACAGTATGACATTCCAAAGATGTTGACGGATGATGGAATCCATGATATTCGTCTTAACATATGGAAAACTATTTGTCAATTAAAGAAGAAGGTATTATCTTACGATGAATATGAAAACCATCTTAAGATAATAGAAGGGTTACAACGCCAGATTGATTTGGCATCTCTATCAGTCTCTCGGTATCCGAAGGCTGAAAAGCAACAGAGAACCCTTCAACGTTCATGCCTTGGCGCGCTGAGAAAATTGCGTCAGTTAATTTCCAATGCTCCATCTAATGTTCATATCAGAGGATGGGGTATTCACGGAGCACTACATTTCACAGTGCTTTCCGGTCAGCAAAGCCCGCCGAAAATGGTCTCATGCAATGTTATTGCCCATGGTCGGCCACAGTCAATGGGCTTTGTTCATAATCAAAATCTTGCTCGAGATCAAGCTTCAACTAGTTCCTCTCAAAATCAAGTATATAGAGAACAGGTTGTTGAATTTCTCCTACATCAAGCAGGCGAGAATATTGCGCAAGCCTCTCGTCTGGAGCAAACACGTCATCAAATGACAGAAGTTTCGGAAATCATCCAACGGTCTGTTGAACCAGGTGATAAAAGTGGATACAGGTTAATGCATCCAGCTAATTTCCGAACTAAGATCCGCAAGATCAAGAGAGATTTCAAGAAGATCTCAGACATAGCATGTCAAGAGACACCCCAGCTTGCCAGACTGGGGACTTCTCTAACCCAACCCTCAGAATCAACGAATGGGATTCGAGGAGTTGAGCAGAAGCAACAGGAACACCCCCAGTCCACCGGACTGGGGACTTTTTCAAATCTTCAATCCCTCCCTCAGAGAAAGTCAGTATTCTCTCGATTAGGGAATAATCCTCAAGAGGAACGAAGAGCCAAGATGTCAGGAGATTCTCTCCAAGTGACGGTTCACAAAGAAATTCCTGAGGGGCCAAGTCAACGGAATGCCATGTCTTATCATGGACATAAAAGGAGACAATATCATAGAAATGCTGATAGAAAGGATTTCATGAAATATGCATCCATTAATGTCATCACTGCCGTTGCTGCTGATTCACCAGATGAGGCTCAATCAGAGGGATCAGATGAAGAGGTTCCTGCTCAAAAAGTTGCGCACACAGACCTAAATGAAGAAGGTGTGCGCACACGTAATCAAAGGCTTACCCAAAATTTGGGTATTCCTTCAAGTAACCCACTTCCCCCTCTCCGAAAAGGATCCAATAAGGGGAAAGGAAAGAATCAGGTTACTTCTCACCCTTCCTCTGAAGGAGGTCAATCGCTCTCATTAGAGCAAAGGCTTGCACAACAGGAGGAAGAAATGAAAGAATTAAGAAGGTTGAATGCAGAACTACTTCAGAGTAGTCTTCTTCTTAAGAATGCTGAAGTCCGACAGCCGAAGGAATTTGTTGTAACTACTGAGATGGATCAGGAATATCCTCCTTTATCAGTACACCCACAGAGGTCTAATCCTACGGGTCAAACGCAACAACGGTTGGCAGCACTACCATTAGTTGCAGCACCAACCTCCACGGCTGTCCAAGCTCCATTCATTGCACCTACCCAAAACCAAGTTCAACCTGACGTTTCTCAAAAGTTAATAACTACTATTGAGTCATTAACAGCTCGGTTAGAAACTATGGAAGGGAAACGGGCACCGTCCCACCAAACGGCACAGCCTAAACAGGCCAACTAGGCAGAGTCTTTATCAGACGAAGAATTGATCTTTGGTTCTGTTAATATGATTCAATTAACAGATTCATATTCCAGTCTTGATGAGCCTGAATTCCCTGTATCAAATAAAGGAACCCGAGGAAGTTCTAGAGGTTCAGGATATAGGGGAAGACGTGGATCTTTCCGAAGCCACTACTCTAATTCTACCCCTGCTAGCACTGTATATGCAGCAGAAACTCGTGGTAGAGCCCTTCAGCGAGCTCAAAATGAACAAGCAAGTTCTTCTGCTAATGGCCAACTCAGCTTCGGCACAATTATTTTGGAAGACCGATTAAAGGTTCCATCTTCTTTATCTCAGCAAGCAAATGGATCTAATCAGTCTAATTTTCCAAAACCAAAGATGTTGCCAACTTCAATACAAGATGCATCAGCTTCCAAAGCATCTGCTTCCAAGATACCTGCTAAACCACATATTCCTATTGGGAAACGCAGGCCTCTAGATCAAAAGTATGATATATTGAAACACTTGGCCCAAGTACCAGCCAAATTATCAATTTTGGATGCTTTGAATCTATCAAGAGATCTTCGGGAAGCACTCATCGAAGCTTTGTCAAGTCCTCAAGAGTTTGAAGCTGAGATTGCTGCAGCTGAAATTTATCACATAGAGAATAATCCTGAAGAATGCCATGCAGTGATATCTTTTACTGATAAAGATGAGGATGATGTTGTGCATGGGCACATAAAACCTTTGTACTTATCTGGCAAAGTCAATGGTATAGATGTTCGAAGAGCTTTCATTGACAATGGTTCAGGAGTCAACCTCATGCCCATTCGCACACTTCGTCGATTGGGCCTCACAGAATCTGATTTATCTCCTTCTACCATGATGTTGCAAGGATATGATAAAAATGAACAAGAACCACTGGGAGAAGTTACGCTCAGAACTCAGTTTGGAGATCTTGTTTCCAATTCAGATTTCATGATTGTTGATCAAGACTCAGCTTTCAATATCTTGCTTGGAAGACCCTGGTTACATCAGCATGCAGCTATTCCGTCATCATACCATCAATGTCTCAAATACTGTTTCGATGGTCAAGTTGGAACATTATATGGTGATAAGGCCCCGTTCAAAACATGTGAGTCTCAATACATTGAGGCGGAATTTTATCACATGAAGGGAAGAGAAAAATCTACAATAAAGGAAATTACCAAAGTTAATGCTCCATATGGTTTGGAAAAAATTCCAATAAATCCATTTTCACATGTGAGTACAGATTATGTGTTACCTATCAGTCAAATTGACAAAATAGGCCCAAATCAAAATACTCTTATGGAAAGATCCATAATGTCAATTACGGCAATCGAGCCAGACAACATGGGAGAAATTGGTAACTTACCAAGCAATGATGAAAGCATAAGTGGTGACGTTTTCATTTCGTCTGCTGAAATCCAACAAGTCTATACTTCGCTAATCAGGCCAGAAGAAGTTATAGCAACACCAGAGGTGAATGTTGATGTCGATTCTCAATCCATCATCTCCTCTTTATTTCCCAAAGAATACCCTTGTTCATCAATAGGGACGGAAATGGAAGCTTCTTCTTCAAAATGTGAAAATTTTTACATCTCTTATGATCATGAGAATTTCGTTTTTTCATCTACTTTGCAAGTAGAAACGGAAGATATAACACATGATGAAGAGGAAGAAGAAGATCTTAGAGATGCTCCTCCAGCATTTGAAGAGGGTATCTCTACCACTGTGGATGAACTCAGAGAAGTAAATCTGGGTACAGGGAAAGATCCACGCCCCACTTTAATTAGTGCGGCCATGACCCTTGAAGAACAAGAGATGTATATTTCTTTTCTAAAGCAAAATAAAGATATCTTTGCTTGGAATTATACAGAGATGCCTGGCCTTGATCCTGATGTTGCCACCCATCATTTGGGTTTGCCAAAAGAACATCGAGGATTCAAGCAAGCCGCGAGAAGAACACACCCAACCTATGCTTCCAAAATCGAGGCTGAAGTGGATAAGTTTATCAAAGCTAACTTTGTCAGAGAAGTTCAATATCCCAAGTGGTTGGCTAATATTGTCCCAGTAAAGAAAAAGAACGGACAAATTAGGGTTTGCATCGATTTCAGAGATCTTAATCGGTATTGTCCCAAAGATGATTTTCCAGTTCCGATTACAGAACTCTTAATTTATGCGACGGCTGGCTATGAAGTACTTTCTTTCATGGATGGATATTCTGGATATAATCAGATCCGAATGGCCCCAGAAGATGAGGAATATACAGCCTTCAGAGCTCCTCAAGGTGTGTTTTGTTACCGGGTGATGCCCTTTGGTTTAAAGAATGCAGGTGCAACATATCAACGCGCCATGCATCGTATCTTCAAACCTTTTTTAGGGAAATTTGTTGAATGCTATGTAGATGATTTGGTGGTTAAATCCAAACAACGTTTTGATCACTTGGCTGATTTGGAAATCATATTCCACAAGCTTCGACAACATAATTTGAAGATGAACCCCTTAAAATGTGCTTTTGGGGTAACCTCAGGAAAATTCCTCGGCTTTGTTGTACGCCATCGTGGTATTGAAGTCGATCCTGAGAAGACCAAATCAATCCTTGGTATGTCACCTCCTCAGAATTTGAAAGAATTAAGAGGACTTCAAGGACACTTAGCCTATATTCGGCGTTTCATCGCCAATTTGGCAGGCAAAAGTTTACCTTTTACCAAATTATTGAAGAAAGGAGTCACTTACCAGTGGACTAAAGAATGTCAAGAAGCATTTGATATTCTCAAGAAATACCTCTTAAGTCCACCAGTACTCATGCCACCTGTTGAGGGTAGACCTCTTATCCTCTATGTGACAGCTTTAGAGCGATCATTGGGTGCCTTTCTCGCTCAAAAGAATGATGCTGGGAATGAAAATAGTCTCTACTATCTCAGTAGAACTATGCTTGAAGCAGAAACCCGGTATTCGAGTATTGAAAAATGCTGCCTAGCATTAATCTTTGCTGTTCAGAAACTGAGACACTACCTGCAACATCACGAGGTCCAATTGGTATCTCGTAATAATCCACTCAAATTCATCCTTAGTCGTCCAATGCTTACAGGACGTCTGGCAAGGTGGGCGGTTATTCTACAGCAGTTCGACATTCAATATGTGTCTCAAAAGGCAATTAAGGGCCAAGCTCTGGCTGATTTTCTGGCTGAACACCCTTCAGTGGAAGACACATATTCAGATATCGAACTCCCTGATGAGGAAGTTTTTTCTATTCAAGAGAATCCTCAATCATGGGAAATGTATTTTGATGGTGCTTCTAGAAGTCCAACAGGGAAGAAAATGGAAAATCCTAAATTCAACAAAGTTGGTTTAGGAATTGTGCTCATTTCTCCAGATAAGGTAGTGTTACCTTATTCCTTTTTGTTGTGGGAAGGTGGTACCAATAATGAAGCTGAATACCAAGCTCTCATTGCAGGCTTGGAGTTAGCGCTTCAAGCACAAGTGAATCACTTAAAGGTAAAAGGTGATTCAGACCTGGTAATCAAACAAATCAATGGGGATTATGCCATCAGAAAAGAAGAATTAATCCCTTTGTATGATTACGTCAGAGAGTTAATGTCGGAATTCCCTTCAGAACCGACATTTTCTTATGTCCCAAGATCACAAAATGCTCAAGCTGATGCACTGGCTAATATAGCCACAGCTTTAGCAGATCCAAATCGGGACGAGACAACCATCGGTATTGCCCACCGTCGTGCAATTTCACCTTATGTTCAAGTCAGAACAGAGGAAATTAATGAAATTAGTCCCATTCCTGAACCATATGGTCATACTACAGGATGGATGTCACCTATCAGGGAATACCTTCAAAATGGAACACTTCCACCTGATAGAGCCAAGAGAGAACAAATTCAGCGACGTGTGGTCAATTTTACACTTTATGATGGTCCAAACCACCTCGAGAAAATTCTCTACAAACGTGGTTTTGATGGAGTTCTCTTCAGATGTATTGATGGTGAAGAGACAATGGCTGTCATAAAAGAAGTGCATGCAGGAGTCTGTGGTGCCCATCAGTCTGGACATAGATTGTCTGATCAAATTCGAAGACTTGGATACTTCTGGCCTTCAATGATACAAGATTGTGTTAATTTCACAAAGAAGTGTCATTCATGCCAAGTATATGCCAATTTCATTCATCAACCTCCAGAATTGCTTCATACAGCTAAATACTCATGGCCATTTTCCACATGGGGAATGGATGTGGTGGGACCTTACCCTTCAGCTACGGCCAAGCAGTTTAAGTACATTCTTACTGCTACTGATTTCTTTTCCAAATGGGCAGAGGCAGTACCTCTCAAAGAAGTCAGTTCTAAATGCATTGTTAGCTTCATCAAGTCTAACATCATTACTAGATTTGGTGTCCCTCATACCATATTGACAGACAACGGCACCAACTTCTGCTCTTCTGAGGTAAAGAGATTGTATCAAGAATACAACATTAAGTCCAACCATTCATCTCGATATCATGCAGCGGCTAATGGCCAGATAGAGGCCTTCAACAAGACTCTTTCAAATATACTGCAAAAGATGGTGGATAAAGATAAGAGGTCATGGCCTGATAAACTCTATCATGCTTTATGGGCTTATCGGACTACCACTCGCAATGCAACGCGGTCTACTCCATATTCATTGATATATGGAACAGAAGCAGTCTTGCCAATTGAAGTCCAATTGCCCTCACTCAGAATAGCCATTTGTGATCAGTTATCAACAGATGAGCAATCCCAAAAGCGGTTGAATGAATTGGAACAGTTAGATGAGAAAAGATTGTGCACTTTGCACCACTTGGAAATCTATCAGAATCGAATAGCACGAGCTTTTAACAAAAAAGTTCGTCTTCGTTCATTCATTCAGGGAGAATTGGTATTGGTTCTCAGAACACCAATGATACCAGGAAAGAAACCTCCCAAGCTTGAACCAAAATGGGAAGGACCTTATTCAATACATAAGGTCTACTCCAATGGAGCGTATTCTCTGATTTCAATGGATGGAGAACACATCACGACTCCAACTAATGCCAGATTTCTGAAGAAGTATTTTGTATAAACACAAAATATTGGTCCCCGGAACCAAGACTTACAATTGGTTCATACAGCATGACCTTAAACTGCATCAGCAATGGTCCAGTATGACCTTAAACTACAACTACGTCCATCATGACGATAAACTGTATGGTCCGTGCATATGACCTTAAACAATTCGCACTTATGTCCCTGCAACATGACACTAAACTGTGCAGCACCAATAGTCCTAACTGCAAGACTTTAAACTGCATAGTCCCTGATTTTGTCCTACATGACAATAAACCGTATAGAAGTTCCTATATTTTGTCCGAGATGACATTAAACTATATTTTGTCCTAGCGACATGACATTAAACTGTGTGGCACTTTCATCGTCCAGCATGACGTTAAACTGTGTTAAGTCCCTTATTGTCCTACATGACACTAAACTGTATTCTGTCCGAGATGACATTAAACTATATTGTGTCCTAGCTACATGACATTAAACTGTGTGGCACTTCCAACATCCAGCATGACGATAAACTGTAAAAATATCAGAACTGATATCCTCATATTGATTCACCTTAGTCTTAGCTACATGACTTTAAACTGTACAGCCTCAGTTCGTCCTTGCTATATGACGCTAAAACTATACAGCAATGGTCCAGTATGACTTTAAACTGCAACTTCGTCCCACACGACATTAAACTGTGAAAAAGTTCCATAAACAGTCCAGCATGACCTTAAAACTGCATCATTCCTGGTCCATGTATACGACCATAAACTATTTGCAAATATGTCCAGCAAGACGTTAAACTGTGACGTCCTAACTACATGACGCTAAACTGTATAAAAGTCCCTCACGTCCGGAAAGGCGTTAAACTATATAATCATCAAAAGTCCAGCATGACATTAAAACTGCACAATCCCCCTTTCGTCCAATATGACGTTAAACTGTATTGTCCCCATCGTCCTAACTACATGACGCTAAACTGTACAGAAAATCCTTGATATGTCCTACATGACATTAAAATGTGCATCGTTAAGGTTGTTATTACCTCTTGTTTCTCACACCGAGTATGACTCACGTGAGCTTAGAGCAAACATCAACCATAACACTCCCTTTGGGCCACTAACCATGTGTAAGTCCCAACAACATTTTTTTTTAGATCATTGTCCACAAGAACAATTTGATCATTAATTCATTCTTTAATTGAACTACACAGACTTTGATCCTTGCCCTCCAGGATGGGTATGTAGGCAACCTCCCAAAGGTTCAAGCCCAAAAACAATCTCTTCACATTGGTTCACCACAATCTCATATGATGATGATTTGTGAAACCACCCTTGGAATCAATATCTTTACATTGATTCACTTTCGTCCTTGTTATATGACGTTAAACTATACAACACTTTTGTCCAGTACGACAATAAACTACAATATTCTTTGATTTCCTCATTTGAGAAGGAACCATTATTAAACATTGATTCTTTTTCAATCATGGTTTTCATTTTCAAAAAGACTACGTACATACATGGTAATGCCTAAACTTTTTATCTTAGGTTAAAACCATCATTGCACTAAAGTCCCTTTTCACCCTTCACATGTACGAACCAAATTTGTACAAAGGGTAGTTTCTAGAACTACGTGGACTTGATTCCCATCTTTATGGGATACGTAGGAACATTCGAGTGTCCCTCGAATCCAGTCCCAAGTCTTTTGGGCCTAACCCCAAATTTCACTTTCAGTCCCTTGGCTGAAAAGTCCTCATGAAAACACACACTGTGTATTCATTATTATGGTCCGAATTCTATGACCCCAAAAAATAAGATCAGTCATCCTTTCGTCCTGCACGACGTTAAACTGTATTTCAAGAACTACGTATGGCTTGATTCTCATTCTTATGAGATACGTAGTGAAGTCCAAGTTTCAATTCAGGACCCAGCCACAACATGATTATGGTTTTCATTGACCTATGTATCTCTATATACATTGGAAAATACCCATCTTTATGTATTATAATCCTAACCTTAAATATTTTCAGATCTTCATAACCCTTTTCATGACTTATGGTCACAAAAATGTCAAACTTCTGAGAATTCTTTTGCCTGACTATGCAGCACGTGCCCATAGGTGGCCTTGCATAAACAGTCCACATAACAGACTTGTCAGCCAAGAGATGCTATTTATTTGACCATGCAGCCAATGCCCATAGGTGGCCCTGCATGTTTTCAACCCCCTAACGGGTTTGTTAAATAATAGTAACTTCATTCTTGGGAAGAATGCCTCTTTTGTCCTTATTTGTCTTAAACGACAGTATGTAAGGATCCGCAAAAATAGCCATCCTTAATGTATTTGTCCCATATCCTTTTTCATGATCTGAAAGTATTCAAGTCTATGGTTTATTCTTCTTCCCTACGTTTGGGTCAGACCTTCGTAGGAGTGATATTCATCCAGTTCTTCGATATTCTTGTTTGAAAATATCTTCTCCATATTCAAGTACCTCTTTCCATACAACAAACTCTATGCTTTAGAAAATTTGAATCTCCATAAACTTTCACTGGATTTTAGCACTAGGAAAGTAAATTTCTGAGAGTTCTTTTGCCTAACTATGCAGCACGTGCCCATAGGTGGCCTTGCATAAACAGTCCACATAACAGACTTGTCAGCCAAAAGATGCTATTTTATTTGACTATGCAGCCAATGCCCATAGGTGGCCCTGCATATTTCAACCCCCTAACGGGTTTTGTTAAATAATAGTAACTTCATTCTTGGAAACTACTTCTTCTAATGCTATTTAGCTCTTTTTCATATCATTCCTCAGATTCAAATATTCTTAAGTCATAGTTTACATATTTTCTCTCATACTTGAGTATGGTAATTTGTTTTCAGATAAATTATCAAGGAATTGAATCCATTTTAATCCATTTTTCGGTCAAAGCTATTTCGACCTTAAACATTAGCCCCTTTATGTCCGGCTTGCATGACTTTAAACTGCCCGCACAAAAGACAGAGGAACTCTGAATAAAAGTCAAGTTCCAGCTCACTAAATATACATTTTTTTGTATGATTTAGGTAATATTGAGCAGTTAAAAGATTCAAAGTTTGTAGGGTTATTTGTAATAATCCTAGTAAAAATCAAACTATGCTTACTAAGCCCATTGGCTTAAGTAAATTTGAAGCAGGTAATGGAATAATGCAAGCACAAATGATTGAAGACGAAAGTGTTTTTCATTGATACACAAGAGTTAGAAGGACATCCACAGATTGGAGTCTCTTCTCTTTTTCAAGAATTACAAGAGGCTTTCAACATAACACTTCATTTGATTTACGGCATCCCGAGCTTCATCAGCAACCACCTGGAATTCATTCATTCAACTGGAAACAAAAAGGAGATGCAGTGATACCAGCTCTTCTTGGAACAAATGTAAAAGGATGTTCTTGAGTGCGGTTTGAGAAAATTTTCTGCTGATCAAACAGTGACTCTGTTTCTGTCCAAGAGACTTGGAAGATGGATACATGGATTTGAGAATGGAGCATTGGAAGTAAAGAGCCATTTGAAGAGAGTACTCTTTTCAGATATTGCTCTAATACCATGTTTGTCTTCTCTCCACCAACCGGTAGTGGAAAACATTTCAGCCCATGGGTTTGCCATTTTCATATCTGCAAGGAAATGGCATGCAAGGAGAATTTGAAAGTTCACACCATTGTTGTTGCTTTTAATGCACAGCATAACCAAAATGAAGGAGTAGCAGCGCAGCTGCATTTCAGGTGTATAGTTGTTTGCATTTGGAACATTGACTCCTTGCAAGTGACCATGACTACATAGAGACAGGTAGATGCTCTGTGGGAAATTAAGATGATATTTCTTCAAGTACTTAGCCAAATCTGGAAGAGTGCTGTCGCAGATGTCATAGTAATCAGGGCCAATGATGTTCATCATATCATCTATCCGCTTGCTAGCCAGTTCATCAAGTAATCCAGGTCTAAGAGCCATTGAATCTGCACAAAATATGAGTAAACTAACTCTTAAATGGGTTTATTTTTCATAAATTTTGTGAAGAAATTTGAAAAAATGACTAAGGCATTAAGGCGCGCAAGTCTACAAAATGGCGCGCAAGTGATCACGTGTCGCGCTAGTTTTCGTCGCGCAAGTATAAACCGCGCAAATACGAATACCTTTACAGGAGCGCGACATCAAGGAAAAACAGAGCAGACTTGCGCGGCTTAGGTGACCTGCGCGGCGAGAGCTCGAGAAGGTATGAGGTCCGGAAATCCGGATACTTGTACGGAGGTGAGGCCGTATATTTATAGACCAGGAGGCCTACCTGCGCGCCATACCAGAGGGTTTAAGGCCTGCGCGACGCAGACTTGCACGCCTCCCTCTGCGCACTGAAGACTTGCGCGCCGCCCTTTTCCTTTAGAGGGATTCGATTTCCTCAGAGTCAAATCCTCATTTTCTCTCCGGATCCAACTCTGAGGGGGGACTTTTGTTGACGCTCCTTTCGTCACGGAATCTAAAGTTCGGAAAAGGGAATATCTGAGCTCAAAGTGATTAATCCTTTGAAGAAACATCAAAAATCGACAAAGGGATGGAAAAGGAGAACATTGCCCATGTAGCGCGCAAGTTCCATCGTGGTCGCGCAAGTGTACTTGCGCGCCGCCTCAATACTTGCGCGACCCATCCTGGTCGTGCAAGGGACTTGCGCGACAGATCTGATAACCGCCCAGTAACCGCCCGGGGTCTTCTTTTGCCTATAAATAGACCCTGTGGGCCCCCCATTCGAAAAAGATCTCTTCCCAGAAACTCGGATCAAAGCTCCCGACGCCCAAGTCTCTTCTCAAAGCTTCCAGAACACTTCTAAGGTAATTTCTTACCTAGAATGGAAGATCTAAAGGGAAGAAGGAAGGCCTAAGTGTTGAAACTTATCAAACACTTGCGCGCCGACTTAATTCCTTCAATATAACTTGCGCGTCCCTCTTCTGGAAGAACCTCAAGAGGATGAGAAAGGGTTTAATAAAGAGTCGCTCAAGTAATTCCACTCTGGTTGAAAATCGCGCAAGTATCCCTTATGTCGCGCAAGTATACTTGCGCGACCAATACTTGCGCGCCGCCGCAGGACTTGCGCGACCTTCAATACTTGCGCGCCCCTATCTTTTTGGGTGCCCATCTTGCCCTTTTTCACCCCTCTTAAGCCATTTCACTCTTCCTATTCAAGATTCAGTCTTCAAGATACTCTTCAAAGACATTTTTGGCATGATTTCTTGATTTGACATCCTTATCTGAAAGGAATTATGTGAAATATCTCTCAAAACCTAGTGATTTAAACATCTTTATGTCACAAAAGATTGAGAGTTCATTCATTAAACCTCATCCTTTAAGATGAGAGAATCCTAACCTGGGTTTCCTTTTCAGGAATAATCCCCAGTTATAAAACCTTTTGATTTGGGCATCTTCCTTAAGAATAAGCCCCAATCAAAGTCCTTTAAACTTGGGCATCCTCCTCAAGAGTAAGCCCCAAACCTTAATCCCTAACCTGGGTCTCCTTTTCAGGAAAAAGACTCAGTCATAACCTTGGGCTTCCTTTTCAGGAGTAAGCCCCAAGTCCCCTAACCTAGGCTTCCTTCTCAGGAATAAGTCGTAGTCATAAATCTTTGGCATCTTTCTTAAGAGTAAGCCCCAAGTCTCTTAAAATTTCTCTTAACCAGTCATAAAATTCCCTTTGATTTTGGTTTCCTTTTTAGGAATAAAACCCAATCATAAGTCCCCTCCTAATTTGGGCATCCTCCTTAGGAGTAAGCCCCAAGATTAGAGTATTCAAATCTCCATGAAGCACATATAACTTTGTGGACCCTGTTCATGGATTTTTCTTCCTAAAAGTAAATCCTAAACCTTCACCTATCTGGGCAGTCATCTATACATAAGCCCCAAAACAAATTCTTATGATTGCATCTTTTATGGCACAATTGTCTAAATTTTACCAATACCTCTTGTTTCTCACACCGAGCATGACTCACGTGAGCTTAGAGTGTAAAAGTAATTATGACATTCATCTTTGAGCCATCAATCATAAAACATCATATCCCATTCCTCGAACTACGTGGGTTCTGATTCCTTTTTCAAAACAAAGGATACGTAGGTAGCCCATTTATGGGTTCGATCCCAACATTGAAATAATCTCTGTCCTTCTGAATGACGATAAACTTCAAGTGCCCCACTGAGTGGCTTTAAAACCAGCCTGGTCATCAAAATGACCAAGAGACTTTTATATAAATGTTTTGAAGGATACCATTGACCAAGAATCTCTAAACAAATATAGATGATTCTATATTGATGAAGAACCTCGAATACATATAAAAGATTCTCTAAATTTCTTGCATATTTAATCATTGATTGTTAAAACTAAAGGAAAGCTCATTTTATACTTGGTAATGTAATAAGGATTCACGAACTTAACTTAAATCTATAAAGAGAGTCCCGGAGTAGACAATAATTCCCCTCAAAAAGGTGTGATGAGTCCGACCTCCCATCCTCTCGACCAATGCAAATTCCTAAGCCTCATTAGCCCACAAGCTAATGAGCGCCTGCCTTTGGAAAGTAGGTCCAAATGGATGTGGAATCATTGGATGTTTCCGGTTCTACGAATAAACCCGTTAGAAACCGATCGGAACGTTTGAATCTCCCGTCCAGGAGGTCATCCCCGGATTCCGCGCGAAACACCTGTAAAATTAGTTTAATTTATAAAATGTCTCAAATTACATTTATTTGGATATTTATAATATCAATTATGTTAGTATTTCATTAAATAGGTAATTACTGCATCACCATTATGTCATAAATAAATTAGCTTATTTAATATAAAAATAATCAATAAAATACAATTATTTTTTAAATCTAATTATATTTCTAATGAATATTTATAATCTAATTTATCTTATGTATAACCCTATATTAAAAATGTTTAAGTTATTAAACTTTGATTTTAACTCTTTTAACTCATCTTTGAATTAAATAATAATAGATGTACTAATCTAATCCAAGTGGACCAAAGAGGATGATATTTTATTCATAAGGTTTTTATAGTTTAATTATACTTAGAAAATATAATTAGGACATGTTTTAGTGTAATATTAATATAATTTTTAAACTTAATTACCCTATTTACTTTTAACTGTGGTAAATAAAAGTAAAAAGTAACTATTCACCAAAAATTATTTTTATATTATTGAACCACATTTTACTCCTTGATATTAACTGCGTCTCTTGGATTTTCAAAATTATACTCACAAAAGTAGTAAAATTATGTTTTATGTGAATTTGAAATTCTCCTAGGAGATGGGTAAAAGACGGTGAACAGTTCAATAAAATTTTTATTTTTCTAAAATTATTATAACGGACTCCAATGCATGACATTGAACTTATATAGGTATTATGTATCTATTTTGACCTAAAATATATTTAAACAAAATAATTTTTTAAATAAAAATTTGGTTTTAAACTATAACTCAGTGTTTGTAACTTTTCATCTAAAATTGAATGGTTTTTTAAAAATACCAAAAATACACCCTAAGCTTATTTAGATATTTCGAATCCAAAAATGATGACCACTTTGAATGATAAAATTTATAATATTTCAAAAAGTGGGTATTACTAATCATAACGGCTAGTTTGATTGGTTGTGGTGTGTTAGAACTCGATGTTCCGTAAACATGCACTACTGTATTATTCAAAGAGAAGCATTTTGTGGAAGCTTGGGGTGTTACATTCTCTCCTCCTTCAATAAATTTCATCCTTTAAATTTTTAAAATTTGGCTTCATAATATGATGTAAAGTCCCACCTCGGAAAAAGAGTCAATAAAAATATCACTTTAAAAGAAAGAAAGAGAAGTACAAAGGTCACCCGAGATAACCTAAACTAGTATTCCATATAGAAAAACATGGATATAGATGATAAACTAAGTGTCATGTTCTGATGGAGAGGGATAGAAAACATGATCTTGAGAAAGTTAACAATAAGAAAACCACAAAATTGTGATGGTACAAATAGTCATTAGTTTCCAAGTAGGAAAAGTAAACAAACAACATTTTTTTGTTTTAAGTTACATTACATAATGATAAGGTATTCTATTCTGAGATTGAATAAAAAAATAGAGATATATAATTATTTTTTAGGTAACATTTCATTCTTTAATAAATTTCTACAACTAACTCATTTTCAAATGATGAGTATTCAAGAATATTTTGTCACACTAGAAGAGCTAGATTAAACTTCTTATCGAATTACATGATCCACGAAAGATAAACTATATATTTACCTTGTATTTAGAGAATAATAAAGACCAAAACGGTCAGTATTAGATATGATGATCCCCCAAAAGGATATTCTATTAGATAAAGAAACACTAATCCTAATTTCTAAAATTAAACCAACAATACCCCAATGTTAAATAAATATCATTCAATAAACAATAGTCCTTAAAATCTTTCAATATAATTAAAACTAGTATTGAAACCCAAATCTTAGATGAATTTGGTTATGTAGTCTTCCATGTTAAATTGTATCTCAAAATGATATCAACTAATATTGAAGTCATATACTTAAAATTAACTAACCTAATCACATATTCTCTATTATTGGTTACCAATTTCCATAAGTAACCAAATAATTATAAATACAGAATAAAAACGTAGATAAAATTCCACTTATACCCCTCAAATGAAATCCAATAGTATTCTATTTTCCTTGGGCATATAGTGTTCCCAACAAAGGGAACATCTTCCAAAATAACATTTATCACTTAATAACCAAATCATTTTCCTATGATAAAGGTATTCATTTGATAATACATAAGATCCCAAATCAACTTATTATTGATCGATAAAATCATTTAACCAAAAATAATTAGTCACAGTAACCAGGGACTTGATGTAGTCTAGTGGTAGGCAATAAATATCAATTGGACTTTGGTTGTGGGTTTGATTCCCACATATTTGTCCGACGATACGGCTTGTCACATGGTCTATGTGTTGTCCATTTTCAAAAACTATATTTTATAACATTACTAAAATGATATAGATTCCTAAAAATAACCATAACATAATTTATCCACAAATGTTATCTCATACTTGTATTTTCATCCCAAAATATATTAACTTGTAATTGCCTCAAACCAAATGTTCATATAAAACCAAATGGTTATTTATAACTATATCCACAAGAGAAAAGTCAAGTCTTCCTCAAATATCATTCTCACATGGAAAACTGCAGGGTTACAAATATAAGAGAATATTATTCCAATGTAATACCGTCAACAAAGATCACTAATACTTTTAAACAATTCTCCAACCATTTATTTCCACATTGCCTTTTCTTTGACCAATAAATTATCCTATAGAATAGGTCATTAACTCAGGTAATGACCAGGTCTACTACATTTATGGAAAATGACTGTAAATGGAATATTGGGACCATTTTTATTTTTTTCCATAGCACTCTTCATTTTTCCTAGGCAATTATTCACTTTATGTCCTTCTTTCCTGCACGTAAAGCATTTATGTGTTCCATTTAGACACTTTCAAGGGTGTCTCCTTCCATATTTCCAACATGATGGAAATTGAGATTTATTTTCTCCATGGTATCCACTGTTGGATCTCTTATCATTCATAAGCATTCTCTTCTTTGTTGAGTCTTGGAGTTGGTTTATATATATGTTTTTATCATATTTTTGAAAAATTGATTTGGCATGAACATGATTTCTTTTTTTTCCGATCAACATTTCACTTGTTTTCTCATTGCCACCACCATTCCCACCTTGTACATCATTCTAAATGTTACTACGACTTCCTTGGAATCTATCCATTGACTAAAACCAGAAAGCATTGTGTGAGTAATATTAGTCATAAAATCATTTATAGAATATCATAACACCATTTTCATTATTTCAAACACCTTAGGGTTAACCAAGGTCATTTATTATTATCAATATTAAAATAATTCAAATCGAATTGTATGAAAAATAAAAATTATCCTAAGCATATCCCCCATGAGTTTTGTAACTAAATGTGCATCAAGGCCTATTGTCATGCACCAGTTCCCGTTCGAGTCTAGATCAAAGCGATGTCTTTGGGTTTTACCCCTAGGTACATCTGTGCTAGAGCTTCATGTACCAGCTCGTATCTAGACAGGGATTTATTTCTTAGAAAACTCACAAAATCGATACAATACCAAAATTCTAATATGTTCTTCTATACTAATTCTCAATGTATATCTTAGGGCTATGTTTAAATTAGAGTTTATCTAAATCTACTTTCCAAGGTTTGTACTAAACATCCTCTGATACCAACTGTAACGCCCCAACCCTAGTTACCCAGAGTTGGTGCTTTATTACATATCATTGGCATGATCACAAATGATCATGTCTCAAAAGACTGATTAGCTTAGTAGCCTCGGAATCACAATATACATTAATAAAATTTACATTACATAATAAAGTGAAAAACAACAACAACATCTTGTCTCCATATTCCACACTCATATCCTCATACTATCCCTACATTTCATTCGTAAAATACTTCTTAACATCCTAGGAAACATAAAACATAGAAGGGGGTGATCTCAGATGCTCATTAAGGATAAAAATATTGATGTTCCCAATCAGGATCCATGTATCACTGAGAGGGGGAGGGGGTGAATCAGTGATATCTTTTTCTTTTTAAATTTCCCCTTTTTGAAACAACCTTCGCCTCCTGTTAAAGAGTTTCTTCCCTGTTGAACACACACAACCACAGGAACACAAGATTTACAAGTTTCACTACTCAACAAGAGTAGCTACATCCTTGGTATTGTATAGAAACAATCCACTACCACACAATCCACTAGAAACCAATCATTTTATGTGGAATACAACGAGTAGGATAGACCCTTACACTCGTGAAACACTTTGAAAACAATCCAATAGTGTGTGTGCTCCCTCTTAGCACAAATATGGTAACACAATGTTTCAGTGCTTCTTTACAATTGAACAGATGTATTCTCTGAAGTACAAATCATCACTTTCATTCCCAGAAGCTGGTAGGAACTCTCTTACGCACTACTGAATACGTGCGAAGACCCAAAATATTTCGCCCAGCCTTTAGGGTGCCTTGCGCGCAATTCAAATGGCTTGCGGGTAAAAATCCCTTTTGGCACGGAAAACATTTTCGCGCAACTCACTTAGCATATAATTAACGCACACCAGAGCTCGGGATTTCTTCTAAGTGTCAAGCATTTACAACTGCCAAGGGTTAGCCTCACATTTATAGGCATTTTTGACCCCGCGCAAAACACACTAATCCGCGAGTAAAACCTCCTCCATGCGCGTAAAAACTCTTTTATGCAACTTCATATTTCGCGCAATGCTTAAATATTTCGCTCACCTCAAGCCTTTGACATTTTTCATCCTTCTAATCATAAAGCACCAATTGCGCGCAAAATTCTGCACCACGTTCCATATTGCGCGCAAACCCAATCTTCCCTGCAACATCAGATTTCGGGCACTGCTCCAATATTTCACGCATTTTATGCCTTTGCCAATTTTTGAGCTTCTGATCTCGAAACACCTTTTGCGCGAAAACATCATTCCTTATATTTCACGAAAACTTCATTTTTCACGCAGCCCGCTGATATTATGCGCACAACTTTCTTTTTCATGCACCCGCTGATTTTTCGTGAAACCCGCTAATATATCACGCAACCCACATATATAGCGCGCACCACTTTATTTTTGCGCGCAACATGCCTAAATTTCCACGCACTCCATTCCTTTTTCATTTTTCAATGTTCTGTCATCGAATAACTCCTTTCACGTGAAAATATAAACCATCTTTAATCTTGCGCACAACATCCATTGCCAACTGGAAAATAGCGCCACCTTAAACTGTGCTTTCCTACCATCCCCCGATTGCCTATTGCTTTTTCATTTAATCTCTTTACTGCTTCCCATAACCATTCATCTCCTCTTATCACGAGTCTCACAATCGTGATATTTATCTTTTGATAGATCAGCTTAAGCATCATCATAGTTGCAATGGGAATTGAAACATCCCTATCTCCCAGCAGCATCATTCCTTCCGATCAAAACATTATATTACTGGAATCATCATTTCTCCCCCTTTCCTTCATAAGTCTTGCATCACATGTTCTCTTAACTCATGATATTTGTGAAATACATACCAGCAATGCATCGTCTGATTTGTGATCCTTCTAAAAAGTGAATTGATTTATCTTCTTTGATAACAAAATACAACACTCTACAAAGGATAACTCTTAAAACTTTCTTCTCCATTCAACATTGTCCCAACAATATCCCCCTTTGGATTTTGTTGTCAACCAAGATTCATAAATCACTGACTTTGCAACCTTTCGCAATGGAATACTTATCAACAATTCTAAGCCTACGTGAGCTAACTCATTGTAGGAAACAAGAATTATTGACAGTCAAAACCATGCTGTCCAAAAGTAGTGACTGTGAAATCTCATGAACATACCCCCTCGTACTTCTTCATAACATCTTTCAATCATCTACTTTATCATTCTTCACTTCATTAATTTTCCTGTAAAACGACATTTTTTCCTATAGCCACTCCAACAAAAAGTTAGAATAGTTCACACACATACATGCTGAATTCACAGCTTACCCACAACTCTCCCTTTATACATGCTTCTTCATTGATAGATTTATGAAACAATTCTCCCCCTTGACAACACTATCCAAAGGTAAGACGATAGAGGGGACAGAAACACGCACCTTAACCTTGATGAGAAGGAGGTTCTACACCCATGTTCAACCTCAATTTTGCAAATGGTTCCTTTAGTAATGGTTTTGTAAATATATCAGCAATCTGTTCAGATGTAGGAACATACTCCAGCCTCAATTATTTTTTTTCAACCTACTCATTGATTAAGTGGTAGTTCATATCAATGTGTTTTGAACGAGAATGTTGTACTGGATTTCTTGTAAGATTGATTGCACTCTGATTATCACAACCCAAGAGCAATGGTAGCTTTACTTCAACAAGTAGATCTTCTAGCTGAGTCTTCATCCACATTAGTTGTGTTGCAGCTTGAGTAGCAGCAACATACTCAACTTCAGCTGTACTGAGAGTTTCTGAATTTTGTTTCTTTGTATGCCAACTAACACAGCTTTTTCCCAGAAAGAATACTCCACCAGATGTGGATCTTCGATCATCACCATTTCCTACCCAATCGGCATCAGAATACACAAATAGATCAATATTTTCAGATCCGTCATAGCGGATTCCAAAAAATTTTGTGCCTTTGATATATCTGAGAATTATTTTTCCAGCAATCAAATGTGATTCTTTAGGAGCACTCTGAAATCTTCCACATAAAGTAACAACATAGACGATGTCGGGTCTTGAGGCAGTCAAATATAGAAGACTTCCAATCAGTTTTCGAAACTCTTTCTGATCAACTTCCTTGCCTTCTCCATCTTAAGACAACTTGGTTCCCACTGAAATCAGTGTGGAAACTGGATTCGAATTTTCCATGCCAAACTTCTTCAGAAGTTCCTTAGCATACTTTTCTTGAGACAGAAAATCATGATTCTTCTTCTGTAAAATTTGTAACCCAATAAAGTACTTCATTTCACCTAGCATGGACATCTCAAATTACTTCTTAATCTCCTCAGCAAACTTTTCACATGATCTTTCATCATTTCCAGAAAATATAATATCATCGACATAAACAATAACGATCAGTGAAAACTCATGACGTTTCATGATGTAGAGATTGCTGTCAACTCTCCCTTTCTTAAAGTTAATCTTCTTCAAGCAAGTATCTAATTTATAATACCATGCTATTAGAGCCTGTTTTAGCACATACAAAGCCTTCTTCAACCTGCACACATAGCTTTCATCTTTTCCAATAACAAATCCACAAGGTTGATCAATGTAAACTTCATCGTCAAGATCACCATTCAAGAATGCAGATTTTACATCCATTTGAAAGATTTTGTAACCTCGTTGTGCAGCAATGGCAAGAAATATTCTGATTGTTTCTAATCGTGCTACTGGAGCAAAGGTTTCATCAAAGTCAATGCCTTCAATTTGTGAATACCCTTTTCAGACCAATCTTGCCTTGTTTCTTATTACATTACCTTCTTCATTCAGCTTGTTTCGAAAAACCCACATCGTACCAATAATGTTCTTGTTGTCCAGCTTGGGTACAAATTCCCAAGTATTTTTCTTCTCTATCTGATCAGGCTCTTCATTCATAGCATGAACCCATTCTGGATGCTCAAATACTTCATTTACATCATTAGGTTTAACTTTTGAATAAAGAGAAGTAGGTGATATAGCATTCGTTGTTATTCTTGTTTGAACCCTCTGATTTTTATCTCCAATAATGTTCTGAGCCTCCACTTGTTTCCTCAACCTAGGATGAGTTGTTTGAACTTCATCCTCATCACATGATATTTCTGAGTCAGATTCCTCTTCTTGATTAGGATGAACAAATTCTACAACATTATCAGAATTGTTAACAAAATCTTCTCTATCCCGCTCGACTTCCACATCAACATATGACTGCTTTTCTTTCTCAGCATTTTCAACAACTTTTACATCTGAAGAATCAATACTTCTTCCTGTTTCTTTGTTGAGGCATCTATATCCTCTTCCTTCTGGAGCATAGCCAAGAAAAATTCCATCATCTCCTCTTTTCTCAAACTTTCCCAGATTTCCACCATTCTTCTTTATAATACATGGACTCCCAAAGACTCTAAAGTGTTTCAAACTTGGAGTTTTTCCATAGAACATTTCATATGGATTCATATCTGAGTTTGGCCTATAGAAACACTGGTTCTGAATATACACAACAGTGCTTATGGCTTGCCTCCAATAATAATGAGAGAGACTATTTTCAAGTAACATTGTTCTCCCCATTTCTACCAGACTTTGATTCTTTCTTTCAGCCACCCCATTTTTTTGAGGTGTGTATGGTGAATGGAACTCATGCTAAATTCCATGTTTCTCAAGATAACTTTCAAACTCTTCATTCTTATACTCAACACCATTACCAGTTCTCAACTTCTTCACTGAATACTCACATTCTTTCTCTGCTTTCCTTCTGAAACTCTTAAACATTGTTAGAGAATCTGACTTATGTCTCATGTACATAACAAAAGTAATGTGATTAAAGTCATCAATGAATGTAATGAAGTAGTTATCTCCATTTGAATATTCCTTTCTCATTGGACCACATATATCTGAGTGTATGAGTTCTAAGGGTCTTTTTGAGCGAATTTCAACTCTCTTGGGCATAGAATTAGCAATCTTCCCTTTCTCACAAATAGTGCAGCACCAATCTCTTTCTCTTGATAAGTCAGGAATATCCCGAACACTTTCTCGCTTTGATAATTTTCACATATTTCTCTGACACATGTGCCCCAGTCTTTTATGCCATAATTTATTTTCATCCACCACACTCATGTAACAAGAGTTCTGTACATCCCCAACTTGGAACAAATTACCTCTTGTACGTTGGCCCCTTGTAACTATGTTTCCATCATTTTCACTTTTCACAAAAAATCCATCTTTTCTGAAGATTACTTTTTTGCCCTCATCACAGAGTTGTGACACACTGAGCAGGTTATGTTTCAGTCCATCAACATAAAGTGTTTTTCTGGATTTCATCTTTTCTTTTCCAATGATGGCTGATCCAACACCTTTGATCCTTAGAGATTCAACATTTCCAAATGTCACATTTCCTTCTTTAAAGTCTTTCACATTTTTCAGCAGCTTTAGGTCTCCTGTCATATGAGACGAACATCCACTATCAAGATTCCATGTATGTTCTCCTTTTGTAGCATTCAAAGCAGTTTCAACAACAAGTGCTTTTTGTTCTTCCTTTTCCTTCACTTTCTGTTGCGCTTCTTCCAATTTACTATCCAAATCAATGTGTTCTAGCTAGAGAACCATGCATTATTTATTTTCAGACTTATCAGACTTTCCCCTTTTGGATTTTAAAAACTCTGTCTTCTGAGGATTATTGACATACTTTTGTTGCTCTGGTAACACCCTAAGGCATCCCTTAGCAAGATGTCCAGGTTGATCACATCTTTGACAATAAGTTTCCAGTGGTGGGAATCTGTTCTCAAATTTTACACTAGTATTCTCAGATATCTTCTGAAACTTATTTGGAGATCTTCTATTTTGAAAGCATTGACTCCCCCTCAATCCTTGTCTTTCAAAACTTTTGGAATAGTTTTAATGTTGTTGGTTGAACCAACACATACATGCCATGTGTCTGAATCGACCACAATACCACCAGTAACCATAGAAAGAATATTTACCTCTAAAACGTTTATACTGAATTGATTTGTGAACACGCTTATCAAAAACCATCATATTTTCATTTGTATCTCTCTTATTCAACTCATATTCATCAGTACCAGAAATATTAGATGTTTTTCCTGACTCAAGCTTTTTATGCACTTCTGATTTTTCTGCATTGCTGATTTTGACCACATAATTTGTCTTTCCACCCATGTTCTTATCAGAACCAGTTTTGTCATTAATTTAAACCTTTGAAGGTAAGTTTTGTAGATCCTTTTTTGGTTCATTCTTACTGGAACATTCCCCAACTTCTGAGATAGAATTTTTGGAACTGATATTCATTTCATTAGCTTTATGCAGTTTTTGTTGGACATGTTCCAACTCTTCTTCTTTTTCCTTCAACTTCAGTTCAAGATGATCATTACAATTCATTGTATTCTCAAGAGACTTTTTCAGATCATCAATCTCATTTTCCATCTTTATTTTCTCATCAGTAAAACCTTCTTGATTGTTTACTATGGAATTTTCATTTATTAACTTCTTGTTTTCTTTCTCAAGTTTTCTGATCTTCCTCAAACATTCCTTCAGCTCTTCTTTCAGATACTGTTCAAGTTGAGTCTCTTCATCTTCCGTACTACTACTCTCATAATCATCATTATTCACAGTTGCAAAAAGGTACTCTCTCTAGTTTTTTTCAGTAGAAGATTTTTCTGATTCATTATCTCTATCATCATCTTCTTCATCATTTGACAAAAAGCTTCTTCTTTTTGATTTAAAGAACTTTTTATTATGACTTTTACCAGAATATTTATCTTTGCGACCCTGTTTCTTCAATGACCTTCTTGGTCCTCTGTCTTCTTCATCACTGACGGCATCTTTCCCTTTTTGAGGGCAATTAGCCGCAAAGTGGCCAACTTATCCACATTCAAAACATTTCAAAGGAAGTTTCCCTTTGTATTTCCTTGTGCCTCTTTTAACTTTTTTAGAAAACTAGGATAGAATTTCATCAAAATTTTTACATACCTCATTTTCAGATTCGGATTCACCAGCTTCTTCATTAAAAAGAATTTTCTTCGACTTCTCTTTCTTTTCTGCCCTGAAAGACATTTCTCTATCAGTTTTTTCTTTGGTCTTCATGGTCTTCTCTCTTCTCATCTCATAAGTGATGAGAGTACTGTGCAAATCATCAAGAGATAATGTTTCCGGATCTCTGTCTTCTAGTGAAGAAACTTTAGCATCAAATTTGTCAGGCAGAATTCTCAGGATCTTTTCAACAACTGTAGCATCTTCGACCATTTCACTAAGACATCTGATTGTACTGACAATGTCATTAAACCTAGTAAAGAATACCCCAACAGATTCAGATTCTCCCATTTTCAAGTCTTCATACTTTAGCCTCTAGATTTTTAGTTTTTCCTTCTTCACTTTTGTATTTCCTTCATAGATATTCATTAGCTTATCCCAGATGCCTTTACCAGTAGCGACACCTTTCACTCTTAAAAACTCTCTTTCTGAAAGTGATGAGAGTAATGCATTTTTAGCTCTTCCATAATTCTCAAGATTCTTCTTATTGAAAGGAGTAAGAGGGACATTGTCATCAATATCAGGAAATCCATCTGTTGTAGTTTCAAGAACTTAATATCCAAGAGACATAAGATACAACATCATTCTGTCCTTCCATATGTGATAGTTCTTTCCATCGAAGATTGGAATCCCCTTACTGTTCACGCAATTTAGATTCTCTATCACAACATCTCTTCAAACACTTCAGCAAAGAGTAAACAAAGGGAACATGGCTCTGATACCAATTGAAGTTCCCAATCAGGATCCAAGTATCACTGAGAGGGGGAGGGGTGAATCAGTGATATTTTTTTCTTTTTTAGTTTCCCCTTTTTGAAACAACCATCGCCTCCTATTAAAGAGTGACTTCCCTGCTGAACACACACAACCACAGGAACACAAGATTTACAAGGTTCACTACTCAACAAGAGTAGCTACGTCCTTGGTATGGTACGAAAACAATCCAGTACCACACAATCCACTAGAAAACAATCCTTTGATGTGGAATACAACGAGTAGGATAGACCCTTACACTCGTGCAGCACTTTGAAAAATATCCAATAGTGCGTGTTCTCCCTCTTAGCACAAATATGGTAAAACAATATTTCAGTGCTTCTTTACAATTGAACAAGTGTATTCTCTGAAGTACAAATCTTCACTTTCTTACCCAGAAGCCGGTAAGAACTCTCTTATGCACTACTGAATACGTGCGAAGACCCAAAATATTCCACGCAGCCTTTAGGGTGCCTTGCGCATAATTCAAATTTCTTGCGGGTAAAAATCCCTTTTGGCGCGGAAAACATTTTCGCGCAACTTTCCTTTTGCGTGCAACTTTTCTTCTTTTCGCACAAATTCTCAATTTTCTGCGCAGCTATACTTTTTCATGCAAACTTATTTCTTTTCGCGCAACTCACTTAACATATAATTAACGCGCACCAGAGCTCGGGATTTCTTCTAAGTGTCACGAATTAACAACTGCCATGGGTTAGCCTCAAATTTATAGGCATTTTTGACCCCGCGCGAAACACACTAATCCGCGCATAAAACCTCCTCCATGCGCGTAAAAAAAATTTTAGGCAACTTCATATTCCGCGCCATGCTTCAATATTTCGCGCACCTCATGCCTTTGCCATTTTTCATCCTTCTTATCATGAAGCACAAATTGCGTGCAAAATTCTGCACCGCATTCCATATTACGCGCAAACCCAATCATCCCTGCGACATCAGATTTCGCGCACTGCTCCAATATTTTGCGCATTTTATGCCTTTGCCAATTTTCGAGCTTCTGATCTCGAAACACCTTTTGCGTGAAAACTTCTTTCCTAATATTTCACGAAAACTTCATTTTTCACCCAGCCCGCTGATATTACGCACACAACTTTCTTTTTCACGCATCCCGCTGATTTTTCGCGCAACCAGCTACTATTTCGCGTAACCCGCATATATTGCAAGCACCAATTTATTTTTGCGCGCAACATGCCTAAATTTTCGCGCACTCCATTACTTTGTCATTTTTCAATGTTCTATCATTGAATAACTCCTTGCACGTGAAAATATAAACCATCTTCAATCTTGCGCACAACATCCATTGCCAAGAACATTTCTTCATCACCCGATTTTAGGCCCTAAAATTTGGCAATCACTGGAAAACAGCGCCACCTTAAACTATGCATTCCTACCATCTCCATATTGCCTATTGCTTTGTCATTTTATCTCTTTACTGCTTCCCATAACCATTCTTCTGCTCTTATCACGAGTCTCACAATCGTGATATTTATCCTTTGATAGATCAGCTTAAGCATCATCATAGTTGTAATGGGAACTGAAACTTCCCTATCTCCCAGCAGCATCATTCCTTCCAATCCAAACATTATATTACTGTCATCATCATTTCTCCCCCTTTCCTTCATAAGGCTTGCATCACAAGTTCTCCTAACTCATGATATGTGTGAAATACATACCAGCAAAGCATCGTCTGATTTGTGATCCTTCTAAAAAGTGAATTGATTTATCTTCTTTGACAACAAAATACAACACTCTGCAAAGGCTAACTATTCAAATATAAGAGAATATTATTCCAATGTAATACCATCATCAAAGATCAATAATACTTTTAAAAAATTCTCCAACCATTTATTTCCACATAGCCTCTTATTTGACTAATAAATTATCCTATAGAATAGCTCATTAACTCAGGTAATGACCAGGTCCACTACATTTATGGAAAATGACTGTAAATGGATTATTGGGACCATTTTTATTTTTTTCCATAGCACTCTTCATTTTTCCTCGGCAATTTTTCACTTTATGTCATTCTTTCCCGCACGTAAAGCATTTCTGTGTTCCATTGTGACACTTTCTAGGGTGTCTCCTTCAATATTTCCAACATGCTGGAAATTGAGAATTATTTTCTCCATGGTCTCCACTATTGGATCTCTTATCATTCATAACATTTCTCTTCTTTGTTGAGTCTTGGAGTTGGTTAATATATATGTTTTTATCATATTTTTGAAAAATTTATTTGGCATGAACATGATTTCTTTTTTTCCAATCAACATTGCATTTGTTTTATCATTTCCACCACTATTCCCACCTTGTACATCATTCTCAATGTTACTACGACTTCCTTGGAATCCATCCATTGAATAAAACCAGAATGCTTTGTGTGAGTAACATTAGTCATAAAATCATTTATAGAATATCATAACACCATTTTCATTATTTGAAACACCTTAGGGTTAACCAAGGTCATTTATTATTATCAAAATTAAAATAATTCAAATCGAATTGTATGAAAAATAAAAATTATCCTAAGCATATCCCCCATGAGTTTCGTAACCAAATGTGCATCAAGGTCTGTTGTCGTGCACTAGTTCCTGTTAGAGTCTAGCTCAAAGCGATGTCTTCGAGTTTTACCCCTAGGTACATCTGTGCTAGAGCTTCCTGTACCAGCTCGTATCTAGACAGGGATGTATTTCTTGGAAAACTCACAAAATCGATACAATACCAAAATTATAATATGTTCTTCTATACTAATTCTCAATGTATATCATAGGGCCATGTGTTCTAATCAGAGTTTATCTAAATCTAGTTTCCAAGGTTTGTACTAAACATCCTCTGATACCAACTGTAACGCCCCAACCCTAGTTACCTAGAGTCGGTGCTTTATTACATATCATTGGCATGATCACAAATGATCAAGTCTCGAAAGACTGATTAGCTTAGTAGCCTTGGAATCACAAGATACATTCATAAAATTTACATTACATCATAAAGTGAAAAACTACAACAACATGTTGTCTCCATATACCACAATCATATCCTCATACTATCCCTACATTTCATTCGCAAAATACTTCTTAACATCCTAGGAAAAATAAAACATAGAAGGGGGTGATCTCAGATGCTCATTAAGGATAACAATATATCGGAAACATTCATAAATAAGCATAAACATTTAAGGCAATATTTAACTAAAACAATTGCCTTTTAAACATGTAATTAAGTATAATATGGAAAAGATAAAATGAAATAGTTCCATTTACACATTAAAATAGATATTCTACTAGTCAAATAATCACATGCAATATGAATTACCACATTCATAATAATTGAATGCACAATGTCAGAATATCATAACCACATAGTCAAGGCCTTATGCCAAGACTTCAAATAAGATTTTGTAAAGGCCTTGTGCCAAGACAGTAGATTGTCTCATGAGACCTACCCATGCATTGAGGAGCTATAGAGGGCTCCATCTATCACTTTCTAAGTCTAATTCATTCCATATATGAAAAATTTTGAACATAACATAAACATCCGTATTAAAACTGACATAAAATTTTTCCATACGTTACCCATAAACCATGAATGGTATAAAAATAACACATCCACAAACAAACATATCAGAAAAACATTAAATACAACACGGAAGATTTGTATCATAATAAATCTACTTCAAACATGTTTAAAATCCATTAAAGGATTTTGAAATAGATGAAAATGATTTGTAAAACACTTTAAGAGAAATATCCATTTTCGTGAAAAAAATTTAAAGTCACACAATTTAAAAAGATAGATATTTAAATATATTTTTGTATCAATGTGTTCCATAAAACATTGAAACTTTTGAATGTAATTAAAATTTTAAAACATTCATGTCGATTTAAATATATCCTTAAAACCATTTTGAAAACATGGACATTAATGAGAATGGTTTAGAGGAATAAATCCTTAAAACATATTAAAATGATATTTTAGATAGAGATCCTAACCAAAAGAGAGAAAAATGAATAAAAATAATTGAGGTAATCAAAACATTTTAATATCACGAGAATAATGGGATTCATTATATACTATGTCAATGTACCTTATATACACCATATAAAATTTCTTTGGTGTATAACAACAAAGGAGTCTCAATTGAATGTAAATTTAGATGAAATATTTTTTAAATATTGTATCCTTAGGTTAAAGATAAATCAATGACATAATTATGTGTGACAAAAATAAATACATTGAATATGATTTGATATTTAGTGTAAAAAAAATTAGAGAACTTTCACACATATTCTTGTAAAAACAACACCAATGAATTTGATGTTTAACTAAATAAATGGAGATTGAGTTAAAATTACTCTTATCAAGTTCATATAGATGACTTGAGAATTTATCATTGGAGTGATTATGTGTATCAAAATTATATCCAAATAAAGGGGATTGGAAATTATGACATAAGATAATAAATAGTGATTCCACACATAATCTTGGAGTAAAATAATCAATGAAGCATGCGTAAAGCCGAATGAGTGGAAATTGAAATTTTAAATTCCCATATCGATTTGGTAGAATATGAAGAAAACACCCATGAAATAAGAATCATAAAATGATGATGTAAATATCCCTAAATAAATATATATTACACAATTAATACAATCATGGGCAGTACACACACCACATGCAATAAATAATTGGTGAACAATGAAAATCTCACGGAATTACAAGTGAGATAAGAAACCCCTTACATTCCACTTTTTCCTTGGTCAAGGGTAGGTTAACCTCCTGTATAATGGTTAAATAATTTTTTTTAATTATAAAATAATCTTATACATTAATATGATACAATATATGATCTTTTAACCTTGATTTGTTGATAATATTTTAGTATTATCGCCTTTTCGAGTGTTAACGAATTCATTTTTTTTATATTCATTGTTATGTGAGACATATTTGTTATCGATTGGATTTATTGTATTCATATACATAATTATATCATGTCTCTAAAAATTATTTTTAATCATCAAATAAAATTTAGTCTTGATTTGATTTGATGGTGATTAATCTCATCACGTTCATGGAGACGGTAATCCGTACGTACGCACGAGTGACAATATCATTTTTTTGATATTAAAATAATATATAATTGGATGTTATATCAAATATAAAGAATTATTATCATGTTATATCTATTATTTACATGAATTAAACATCATTATTTTACCCATCCAAATAATAATTCATTTAATAACAATTACACCATGACGTGGAGACGGTACGCCATACGTACACACGTCTGGTGACATATCATTCAAAGGATGGATAAAATACTGAATATGGTTGTAAAATTTGTATAATAACATCATAATATATAGAATATACTGGATTTATTATTTTATAATGGGAATAAAAAATAATGAAGAAGTTGTCAAAAGAAAGGAACTTGAAAGAGGGTGGTGAAATCATTACCTCTTTTTCGGGTTCTTCCTTTTGATTTGACCAAAAGGGATTATTAAGAAGGATTTATGACCAATATAGGGCCTCTAGGATGAAGTGAGGGAATTTGAGAAGATATTTGGTCAGGTTTTGGCCGAACCAAAAGGTTTTGAATGTATTAATATGAGAGAAGGGGGAGTGCCTTTTTAAGAGGGGTGATGGGCACCTTAGGAAAAACATAAAATATTATTTTATAATAAATTCATATTCGGCTTATTATGGCTCCAAAGTGACTAATTTAAAGGAAAAGGTGGGGATGGGTCGAAATCCTTTCAAAAAATAGATTTTAGATAGGTTTGGTTCATTATAATAAACTTATTATTTATATTTAACTCTAAGTTAAATAGTTTGACATTTTTCATGTCTCTTTGTATTTTTAAAATATATGGTTAATAAACATACTATATACATCCAAGAGAACATTAAGTAGTTAATTAATGATACAAATATCATTACAGAAGCCCTTTTTCCGAACCTTGTATTTTTAAGAATATAATATCAATTAATAATATAATATTTGTTTTAAATACTATTTTATGTCAATTTTGACACTATTAAATAATTGATTTTTGTTAAAGCTCTAAAAAATATATTAATTCGAAATAAATTAATTTAATAAATCATAACCTGTCATATTAACCTATAAATTTAGTGGAATTCATAAAAAGTCTCTAGTTACATTTATTTGGATATTTATAATATCAATTATTTTAATATTTCATTAATTAGGTAATTACTGCATCACCATTGTGTTAAAAATAAATTAAATTATTTAATGTCTAAAAATTATAATTAAAATACCATTATGTAGGAAATATTTCGATATTTCTAATTAATATTTATAATCGTATTTATCATTTGTCTTACACTATATAAAAAATGCTTTATTTATTAAACATTGATTATAACACTTTTAACTCTTCTTTTAATTAAATAATAATAAAAGTCCTAATCTAAACCAAGTAGACAAAAGCTGTTGATATTTTATTCCTAAGGTTTTTTTGGTCTAATAATAATTAGCTAATATAAATAGGACATGTGTTAGGGTAATATTAATATCATTTTTACTATTAATTACCCTATTTACTTTTAACTGTGGTAAATAAATATAAAATCTACTATTCACCAAAAATTATTTTTATCTTATTGAACCACATTTTACTCCTTGATATTTATCGTGTATCTCAGATTTCTGAAATTTCACTCATAGAAGTGGTAAAATTAAGTTTTATGTCAATTCACATATTCTCCTAGGAGATGGGTAAAAGACGGTGAAAAGTTCAATAAAATTTTTATATGTCTAAAATTTTTATAAACTGACTTAAATGAATTACATTGAACTTATATAGGTAATATGTATCTATTTTGACCTAAAATAAATTTAAATAATTCATTATTTATATAAAAATTCATTTTAAGCTATAACTCAGTGTTTTTCACTATTAATAAAAAATGAAAAGCATTTAGAAAAATACAAAAAATTAACCGAAAGCTTATTTCGATATGACAAATACAAAAATGAAGTCCATTTTAAATGATAAAATATATAAAATTTCACAAAGCGGGTATTACTATTCATAACAGCTAGTTTGATTGGTTGTGGTGTGTTAGAACTCGACGGTGTGTACAACAAAGGCTACTGTATTATTCAAAGAGAAGTGTACCATGGAATATTGTGGTGTTACACTAGAGAAAGAGTGACCAAGTGACTGAATTGTCCTCCACCACCTCCCAAAACTTATGAAATATCATGGCATACCAAAATTCACATGGTAGACCAGTCTTCAGCTATGATAAATTGTTTGATGCTCCACCGAAGACAAGGAAATGAATTAGTTTTTTTGTAGAACTGAGACCTTGTCCCCATGACCATTTCTCATTGGAGGAATAATTTATTGAATCCCACCAAATAAGAATCATAAAAAATCACCAAGACAGAAATACATGAATAAGGGTATTGTGTTCCCTACAAAAATAATGGATTTGAGACATCCGGATCGCATGATCCTCCAAAGAACACATGATCACATGAATATTTCAATGAAATTTGAAGACTCCATGCACAACACCTAACCTATGGAAAATCCTAGGGATCCCCCCTTCAACAAACCATCCTACCCTTGTAAAGGCTCACCAATAAACCGAATGAGTGCCCCCATGCCACATGATTTTTGATTTGAATGTACCTGAAAAAACAATATAATATTATTCCTAGAATAAAGACGAATTATATCCTAAAGAAGATAACCCACAATGTCACACGGATCATGATCTATACGATCATTGAGATGGATAAAATTTCTTGTTTATTACAAATAACACACACAAGAGCCTTAGAACATTGTAGAATAAAACAAAAGTCATAAATGAGAGGAGGTAAAAGATACTCTCGGTCACTGAAAGACATGTGATATTCCCATGTAGGCTCACAAGACACTGAAAGACCTCAGCGATGTGTCTAACTCGTCTTGAGAATGTGTTGTGGCTTGTCATCCTCACCACATGGAAGTCCTCGAGTATTACTAGGCAACCCTACGAATCTCATTCGACACTCTAGGAAAAATTGGACTGATATTCCAAAACATGCATACACACCAAAATATGAAACATATAGGTCACAGAAGGTATCATCAATAAATCATGTAAATTCACTTTACATTACATGTAAAAAACTCTCATAATCCATTGATTTTCTAATATTAAATAATGTAGATTAAAAGGGAGGTTGTGAGATCTATCACGGTCCCTGAAAGACAAGTGATGCACTATAATGTCCGCAATGTGTCCTCGTGATACCTCTATGCATGTGAACCAGATCTCTAAAAATATGCATAGACAATCCACCCATTCCCCATAAAGTATTTCAGGCAATGCATCTATGTCTCTCAATGGAATTTAAAAATTTCCATACGAAAAAAATGAAAATTACATTCACATACCATCATGATCATAAAATTCTTCATTAATAGACAATAATCCAATAATTTATGTGTTGACATAAGAGAATGATGAAGGATTAATATCAGGAGAAACACTTAGAATGGCTGATAGAAAAGACTAAAGAAGCCACATAGAGCAAAAATATATCCCTAACTCGAACATATCTTGGCTCTAGATATTCCACGAAAATCGGAAAAAAATCAAGGTGTAGAATCCTATTAATTACCAAACAAATAAAAATGATTGTATGGTTGAACACTATAACATTTGACTCATAGATTTTGAACTCCCAAGCTAGAGTGGAATTCTCAGAGTGGTATATCATGCTACTAACAATTCTCCTTTTAGGTAATATACCTGAAAACAGAAGGAGAAATCATACACCATACATAAATATCTTATATTTATCATTTATAGATCATATGAAGTGATACTGAAAAGGTGTTAAAAGAACATACGACATGTCTTCCAGATCACTTGAAACTCAAAATAAACTAATACTGAACATACCTAATTCACTCGCAATAGAAAGGATATACCTAGATCAACAGTGGAAGACATAAACTAAATACATTCATGATTTATTTCATGCACTTTGTGTGAGTCATATAAGGACACATGATAACACCAATACATGTCTCATAGATCTCAAAATATTCCTGCATCATGCTACTCTGGACACAAGAGGTTCTCTAGACAAGTTAATGAATGTTTCACAACCCCCCTTGACACACCACCTTGGTCTCATAAAACCATCATAGTCTATAACGTGAGCCAGGACATGCCCTTATGATGCATCTCCTAACTCATATAATAGTGTTTTATCATATCATTCATGTCTTGCCATAGAAAATGTAGATGAAATCCATGCACTCGTGGCACCATCTGGGATAGCCAACTAAGACCCTTGATGCCCTCCAGACATGATGGTCAGGACTCACGAGGATCTCTAGGGATAAAAACCATGATATGTGACATTATTTGACCCATGTCACATTATATCTTGAGACACTTCCACCAGTGTCAAGACATGTCATGTGATGGCTTCTAGAACAAGTCACACTGATCATATGACACAATATACGTTAAGAGCATGGCCAATCTCAATGTGTAAGCCTTAGTCATATTTGAAAACCAATATTTTAATAAACAATCTAAAGGGAATCCTCATAGTTTATGCCTTGATCAAATGGGAATCCTTAGAGTTCCAGAAAAAATCAGAAATAAATCCTTAGGGTGTAATCCCCAATACAAAAAAAAAATAATGTTTACTATGATTCATACCATATATGATATATGTAGGTAACCTATTCAAGGTTTGAGCTCAATATTGATAATATAAGGTGATAGTATTATCCTAGACCTTATCTAGTGTAATGAAATTGATCACATTTTTACCCTAGTTTTCCACAATTATCACATATCAAGTGGGCATTGGGAGTTTTTCTACTCATGCCATCTAAACTATTCAACCCAAGGATAAAAGGGTAGCCTCAGTGAGTAATCATTAATTACATACATCATATTGTATATCCCATATCTGTATGCAACCTCTCTCAGAATAATCCCCTAACGTTCATAAAACCTCAAGGATGGTCACAATATCTCTGAGTGTGGTAATCCAACTTATCTTGTCTATAGTTAAAGGTGTAAGTGGACAACGAGAGCTTTGATTCCCAACATTAATAGGATATGTATGATATCCTCTCATGGACTAGATATATAAAAATACCCCATGTATTGTCCATGTACATAATTCCAATGTCTACCTTCCATGAATTTTATTATCCATGCCCCCTTATTTATCAAATTGAGTATAGTTGTTGTGGGAATTGAGAGATATAATGGACACATCATTAGGAATAATTAATTTCAACTAACTAAATTGTTCCCAATATGTAATCCTTGATGGGTAGCATGGTTCGTACACCCCTCATTTAAGGGAAGGTACATTGTGGCAAGACCAAATGTAATGATTAATCTATGTTGTCTCAAATCCAAACCATAACCAAGATACATAGTAAATCTCTTTATGAACCAAGCTCAAACATTTGGTGTCTTAGTACCTACACATATATCCTATACACATGATGTTAAACTGCATGAGATTAATAATCTAATTGTGTTTTGATCCCTGTAATTACAAGGATATGTAGAATGCCTCATAGGGACTAAATAGCCTCCTCTATATATTAAGGTCCTCCATATGTGATATTAAATTACATTAAATTTAGTCATATGTAATTAACACATAAATAGTCTATTCATCATTAATTAAATGGATGATGAACCTGGAATACATACAAATGGGTTCACTGATGAGAGAGCACTCCCTATAGTTTATCCATGAGACACCATTTCTTTTTTTAATGAGAGAAACAACAATTGAGTCACTTTTTCAAGGTAACAGGTCCCATATCCAGATTATGGATAGATTCATGAACATATTGTAAATTTATAAGAGATTCCCATAGTAGGAAATAATTCCCCCAAAAAAGGTACACTAAGCCTGACCTCCCATCCTCTTGACCAATGTGATTCCCTAAGATTCGATGGGCCTAAAAACTCAGATGACCATTAACTTATAGAAAGTAAGTATGTTACCACCTATAGTTGGGGGAACCATGGGGGTTTCTAGGAAAAGTCACAATGGTATTTTGATGAAAAAAACCCATTTCTCTCCTCAAAAACATGAATAAATTGTGTATGTGATCCTAATGACAACAAATTATCATACAAAATTGATAGATACAATTAATGCACTATATAGTAAAAAAATCATGCCCTAAAACATTTATATAACATGAATCATTAATTATATGGAATTACAAATATAAAATAATAATCCTATTTCTTAAGAGAAATATTGTATCAACAAATGGCCTAATATAGAAATATATAATTGAAATGTAGCATATCATAGAAAAATGAAATGATATAAGATTATGTCACATCCATATTAATAAAGGATCATCACCTACATGAGCCAATCACATACATGCATGCATGATAGAAACTAAAATGTTCTTGTGAATACTTGTTTCATAAGATATACACTTTTATCCAATGTTGTGTATGGTGATATTAGACTATTATCATCATTATCCATATATAAGAGTTCCACATAGAACAATTCAATTATTATTTCATAAATAACCCAAGGTAATATAATTGGATTCAAATACTTTTCAAATGAAATCACATAAATAATTATTTCATAATTTAATAAATAATCAAATCATAATAAACCCGTGGAAAATAAATGTGTATCCATGAAAATTTATTAAAATTATATGTAAGAACCATTCAATTGTGATTATGAAGTATATTATATAAAAACTACATAGATAAAAGTTATATAATTTATTCAATGATATTCAAAATTAATCAATGTATATATATCTATGTGATAATTATTGAAACATGGAAAGATAATATAGGATTATCAAATAAAAAATCCATTAAAAATATATATTTATAAATTTTGGATGATAATGAATGAAAAAATGAGTGTTGAATCATTTGTTAGATTAAAAATAAAATTTTATAATGCATCATGATAAATAACATGGATTTTATCAATGGATTAATATCATTGATAAATCCAAAAATTTGTAAAATGATACAGAAATTGATGACAATAATTTATTGGAGTGTTAAGAAAATTACATAGGAAAAAATAATTAAACATCAAATACTGAATACATTTATTATAAAAAAATTTATAATGGATGAATAATAATTTTCTATTTTAAAAACCTAGAAATTGATTATTGTAAATTTAATTTAAAAAGACAACATGGTGGAAATATGTGTTCATTGTGAGAAATTTAAATTATATTCCATCAAAATGTTACATAAAATGAACCATATTAAAACCATAAATGATTTCCATTCTCCCCGAATAGTTAATTTTAATTTATTATGAAATTTAATTCATTAATTACTCAAGGATAAATATGGACATAATAAAAATCAGTAAATTAATATAGAAATAGAAGAGAAAGATAATGGGCCAAAAAAATTGTTGGTGTTAGTTTCTATTACAACAGTTAATCTATGAGACAATGGGAAGAATTTTTTTTGAAAATTTATATATAACACAACTAATTGACATAAGAAAATAAAAAAGTTGGATTTTTAGGGAAAATGGTATAAAATTTTCAATGATGAATTTTCATTCGAATGAAATATTGATTTTCAAATGAAAGTAAGGATGAAAACCTTATAGACCAAGTATATTAAAATTAGAACCTATTTAAAATATATATTTTAATTGATCCTAAAATTAAATGTATGAAATATTATTCATGCTATTACATATGAAATTGATATTTTATAAAATAATGAAAAATATTATATGGTTTCCAAAATCAATGATATCTCATGCATTTGATAAGAGGGAAAAACCCTAAAATTGTTGTAATCTATCGAATTGAATACCCTTGAAAGTATAATGAGATTATGATTTAAAAGTCCCAAAAATATTTTTTAATATTATGTCTAAATACGTCTATTAAGAATATATACATCAAAAAAATAAATCATTTTGTGATCAAACATCATAACACAATGAAGCGAATTTGCAAGGAAAAAACCCTTACCCAAACAAACAAATACCATGAATGAACATTAAGAACCACTATAGAAAAAATATAAAGCATATTTTTATTATTTATATCAATAAAAAATATGTATGGTCATTTAATTAAAATATTTTTTATACACTCTTTCCATCATCGAATCTTATTAGTTTTAATTTTTTTATCTTACTAGCTTTAAAAAGGATGTTTCTATACATTCTTTATTATTCAAATTTCATCAGACCAATATCATTATTTGTAATTTAATGATTGTTTTATAATGATTTACAATGTCTTAATTTAATTTTTATATGTATATTTTTCATAGATTGTGAGGATGAGGTTACTGATGAGCTTATTTTTATAATTTTAACACCTCGGGTGTCTATTAATAACATGTCATACATTAAAATTCTCAAACAAAAATAAAATATATTTCATTACTTATTATAATAAAATATAACAAGTAATTAGTTTTCTATAGTTATCAATTATAGAAATTTAATATCATTTTCCAAGTAGGTGGTTAAACTGACCTAAAGAAATAAACCACAATTACTGGGTGAGTATCATTATGAATTTTTTCTTTTTGGAGAAATATAATCATCATTTAAGGTTAATGATATTTCATATCATTAATTAATTTTTTTTGTCCATACTGGAAGATATTTTTTATATATAAAAATAGTATATTTGAAAAATATGTTACCTACATCAATGTGGTAGTATAAATGTCTGTACGGGTGACAAGTTCATTTTCCATATATTAGAAAAATGATGGAGTATTTTTAATAATTTAAAATTAATAATATATTCATTAATATAATATTTATCATACAAATATTCTTCCTGAATAGTATTATATGTTTTTGATAAAAAATAAATCTCTTCATTCATTGTTGTGTTTGTTTTCATATATGCATTAAGATGTCTTCAAATTTCAAATGGTTTTACAGGAAGGAAATTAATGGATAATAAATTTCTATAATAATATTTTTCAATTTCATAATACAAAATTTTTATTACTCTTTTGGATAAAATACATACAAATTTTTATATTATGAAAATAAATATGAGATATTAGTTGAGAACATTATATTTATATTTGAATAATATACATTTGGTAATACATTAATGTTCCATAGATTAGGATTTTATTGTGTAAATGGATTATAAAATGGGGGGAGAGATATTGTGATATTGCTGTGTTTTTTTTAATTATAATTATTTATAAATAGTAGATAAATGGGGTGGAGTTGGGGACATATTTAGTAGTAAGGGGAACAGAATTTCATTATTAGAACTTCATATTATAAAATGTAAGAATTATCCACATGTAATATGAATAAAATATGAAAAATAATGGATTGACGGATGAATTGTGTTCAAGATTCAATTATTAATTTTTTTCGAACATGATGTATGTATCATACTCATAGATTTATTTGTTTTACAACATTTTGTTTTTAATATGCTAATTAATGTTATGTAATGTATTTTAATTTTAATGGAAAAAATAATATGGTGGTTAATATAGAATATCAATTAATTAATTTTATATAATAAACCAATTTTTCAAAAAAATGTTATCTGATTATGGGAACATAATTTTAAAATTATCTCTGTAAAGATTAAAATAATTTTTTAAGAAACAAAGGTTTATTTTAGTCAAACCCATAAATTTTGTTGATTTTGAAGATTTTATATAATTAATTATTAAGCAATGTTTTTATTTGAAATTTATATAAATACCCAAAATTATTTATTACAGAAATCTTATTTTAAAGAAAAATATAATAATTATATTTGGTTATGGAAATATATCACAATTTTAAAAATTTTAATCATTATTTTATATATTAAAGACTAAAATTTTCATATCATAATTTAACACCATAAAAAATTATCATGAAAAAAATGTAATATATATCTTAAATGTTATATTTACGTCTTGATATATTCATAGACTGTGTAATTTTAGTTATAGTTTATCCAAAAAGAAATTATTTCAAAAAATAAAAAATCACACTATTATAATTTTTACATGTTTATTATAAAAATAAATTTATTTTTTTCAGATAAATTTATAAATTTTATATATTCTTATCTGAAATTAATTTATAAAACACAATGGAAAATTATTTTTAATGAAATATACATTATTAAATATGAAATTTGAAAATGTTATTTCATAAAAAATCAGTATTAAATAATTATTAATATAATGGTGTTATATTTTAATTTTCATTATGTAATGTCTCAGATTTTCCATGTATTGTTTTTTAATATTATATAGAATAATTTAAAGACTAGACCTTTTGACTTTGTGCGATTTTGAGGGCCAGACTGCCCAAAATAAATGATTGAAATAAATTAAAATTTTAAACAGTGCACATGAGTGGTTTTCATGTAAAAGTAGAATAAAAATTAAATGAGTACCAGTATCAGAAATATGAGGGCACTATTTGTTTTTGATCAATACCATTACCTTAGGTAGGGACAAACATCGACCGGCTCGTGTCAGCTGTAAAAGTTGGTTTTTTGACGTTTTAAAGAAAGTATTATAAATTTAAAATTTAGTTTATTTTAAAATGTTTTCATAATGCAATAAAACATATTTTTAATAAATGAGAATGAGCCCAGGGTTATAATCATAACCTAGAGTTTTTCCCTAGAATCATTTGGAGCATTGGAGAGGAGCCAACCTTGGATGATTTTTGACGAACGTCGACGAACGATGACGTGTGGATCGTTGCCCAACGAGATCGAATCCTTACCAATGATTGATATCCCTCTTCATCAATGACCGTGGTAGGGGTATGTTATTTTGACTTAATTCTTCAACATTCTTTTACTAAAAGACGAATGTGGATCAACACACAAAAGGTTGATCTGCATATCATATGTTCTTATAGAAGGTTATTTATTGGGTTGAACTCAGAGAATTAATTGATGATATATTATTATTATTGGTTGTTTTGGTTTTTCTCCATTGGATCATAATAACAGGAGTGAATCAACACTATAATGAATGATGGAAGAGGTTCATTCCATGATTTTATTTTGGATTGCATTCCCTTTTTTACTTGTGTTCTTCACGTTCTTCACTGGGCTACAAACAACAGATCATTGAGTATTCGTTCTATAATGCATTAATCTCTAATCGGTGATCTGGCATTGTGACAACCTAGAGGAGTTGCAACGAAGGTATCAGTAGATTAATTGACACAATTAGGGATTTATCATTCTATGAGAATTCTTCATGCGGGTGAATCAGAAAACATTTTTGGGGCCGATCGGAGGCCTGAAACTGGCAGATTCAGCACTCTACGGTCGAGGCGACCTAAACTCTGATGTTTCAAGGTGATCAGTTGTATGGATCATGGATTGGAAGAGAAACTGGGGTGTGGTAGTGACATGTATCTTTTCAATAAATTTCTGATGAGCATGGCATGTGTTCCAAAGAACACTCCATGTGTGACTAACTCAATGACAGTTAGGGTTCCACGATCCACAACGTGATGACATGGTGTGTAATTTGGAGAACACAACATGTGGGTCTTTACGCAGACACATGGTGTTTCTCAGATGATACCCGTTCACGGGATAGAGTTTACAGTGGTGTACTACACCACACAGCCAGACCTGGCCGGCTGCATGGCTAACCCCATGTACCGGTTACACGTGATGGCACAGACGGGGTAAAGCGATGTACGGGCAGACAGCCACATACACAGAGCTGATCATAGTTACTCGGACATGGAGTGTGATCTTTACTACATGTCGTGTACTGATTTTTCTACCTGAAAAGTCTGGCAACATGCGTCGTTGTACATGGGTAGTAACCAGGGTCAAGGGACACGGTGTGTGACCCTTCTACACAATGGGTAATTTTCTGTACATGGATTGATCTTCTTTTCCACCGTATCATGGAAATGTTTTTTTGGTTTAGTGCACCTTTTTCTCATTCCCATAAAGGTCCTGTATTATTTCATTTTTCAGGTGTTTGATCCCTTCAGCAGGAATTTCTAAGATAGAGTCTGGTATCCCTCCGAGAGGCCCGGAGAGAGATCCTCTATCCAGTCTTCACTCTAGGTTGAGACAAGTATCAACGAGGCTTTCCCTACAAGGAATCGATCCTCTACCTATCAGGTGAATCCATATGAGTCACAATATCCGTAATGACCCTGCTAGTGATCCTCATCTCTAAATCGATATCTTTCCTCTCTTAGAAGTGTGTTCTCCTAGAATGAGTATATCTATCTCTTAGGACTTTTCCGACGAACATTAAATCTCGGACAAACATCATCCCAGCTATCAGAATCTTGGGGTTTGATCTCCTATATGTGTGCCTCGTGGAGTCTTGAAACTAAAACTCTAGAGGGCGAATACGGTTGTGTGAATTTTCTATAGACTACAAATCTAGGTTTTGAGTATATCTAGTTTGTGTTCACCTGCTATATGTCACGTCGAAATATATTATGTAAATTTAATTTTACCATTCCTTTGGTAATCTCATTGTGGTTTTTGAGGTCCTCTAATGAGTATTTTTATATTCACTCATGCCAGGTCTTTTCCTACAAGTGTCATGTGTAGTGCCGACGAGCATCCTTTTGACAATGTCTAGGAAGGACCCATACATGACTGAGCATTATAAGTTCCCTATAAGACTAGGTGTTCCTAAAAATATGAGAAGTAGTCCCAATACCTCATTGTTTTTATAGGTTGGAATTTTTTTAGTCTCTTATTTTTTTGGCATGTATTTTGTACCAGTTTACTTTCAGTACATTACATCTCTTCGTACTCTGTTTTTTGGTTTTAGTTGTATGCCCGCATTTTTTTCCATAGAGTTTTTTTTCATTTCATACATTGTGTTCTTGGAGATGTGTGTGTGTGTGTACAGGTACTTCGAAAATTCCTCACATGTTAGTAATATGCCTACTACTTTCTAGTCACTAGCCCCTTTCTTATTAGATGTGGGCTTTTGAAGTTGCGGTGCAGGCCACATTGGGATGGATCATGACCGAGTGGAATCAGAGGTGGTTGGTTCTACCATAGAAACAATAGTCTGTGAGTTTGGTTTGAGGAAATAGTGTTATGTGTTTTGGGCTGCACCTTCAGTATGGAGACTCTAGTGTTGGTGTGGGCGGCCGATGTATCCATTCACTGTGACTCTGATAACCTGCTTTTTGACTCGGTGCATGAAAAAACTTGTTGGGGGAAAGTAAAACAATGGTATATGCATCATATAAGAATGAGTTTTTCTTTCAATGTCCATTGTTTTAGCTATCCAGATATACTCATTAACCATAGTACATCTTATTTCATTATAGGATCCCTCCATGATACATACCAACTAATAATCCGCGGTGCAATTATGAGGATGACCACCTTAGTGACGAGGCTTCGATATAGGGACATGTTCCCCAAGCATTGCCTCCAGGTGCTGCACCTGATATACCATAACTAGTGGAGCAGTTGTTGAACCAATAGTACTAACCGATGGTGGATTCATGCTGAGTGAACTCCATGAGTTCCAAAGATAGAGAACCCTCATGTTCATAAGCGATCCTTACCCTCAGGTGGCTGAGGACTGGCTTGAGGTGGTGACCAGAGTTCTCTAACTCGTGAGGACACCGGCGGACCAGATAGTGATACTAGGAATGAGCCTTTTTTAATGTTTTATAGAACTGTGGTGGTGTCTGACCACACATACTCATGATGTGGACACTCTTTTGTGGACAGAGTATGAGATACTCTTTATAGAGGAGTTCTCACCGGTTACGTTGAGAGAAGTGCATTTCCAAGAGCTTCCTCAGCTCCATCAGGGAAGTTCACTGGTGGATGACTATTCATCAAGGTTCACCAACCACAATAGTTACTCGATGGATATGGTTAGTGATCTATACTATTGACCACAGTCCTTCGAGAGAGGACTATGAAGGGACATTTGAGCTAGTTTTTTGCATATATGCATTTCTTCATATGTAGGAGTGATCGAGTGGGACTTGGGGATCAAGTGCTTCTTGGCCGCGTAGAGATAGCCGAAAGTAGTCAGTTGTAGGCAGGAAGGTGCAGATACCTCAAGAACAGGGATCTGAACTCATGCATAAGGAGTAGGATATGGGAGACATCATAGTAGGACCCAGGATAGGGGTTTGGTAGTCCATGGCTCTCAGTCTAGATCCAGTCAGCAAAGGGAGATGCGATGAAAATCATGTGATGGTAGGGGATATCTCGCTGGAGATTGGTCGAACCATCAAACTACTGATAGGGAGATGATTTATGAACCATCGATGCAGAGGTAGAGAGTGGGGATGATAGACCTTCCATGAAGAAAATGTGGAAGAGGATAATAGAGAGATGCAAGTGGTGGAATACACTTCGATCTTCTTCCACCACAACCCCGAAGAGTTCCACACCAGGCTCAGGGAGTGGAGGGATAGGGGTGGAGACAACTGTATGCAATCATGGCATATGACCTAGGGACTCTAGGGAAGATCTACGGTATGATTTGTGTCTTCTCAACCTTATCTTCCATACTTATAGACACAGGATCCATTCATTCCATCATTTCCACTTGTTTTGTGCCAAACCATGATATTATGGTAGAGCCACTTACTTTATCCTTACACTTGGAGACACTTACGGAAGGAGACTCAATGATCACAAACCATTACATTGAGTGTGATCTAACATTTTGAGGTCAGTGTTTTAGTTTGAACCTCTTGGTTGTAGCGTCGAGGCCTTATGATGTTCTTCCCGATATGGATTGGTTATATTTGATCCATTCCCAGATTTACCACATTAGGAGAAGGGTGAGTTGTGTCTAAATTAATGGGACAAGGTTATCTATTTTCGGACAAAAGGAGACCCAAGCAGCACAGAATGGGCTCATACATAGGAGGGTGTAGCCGATCACTCTTGATTTGGCAAGCCTTACCCTTAGAGTAGTAGATGTTTTGAGCTTCCAATTCCAAGCAGTAGTTGCTTAGTATGAGGATGTCTTTCTTGAAGATGTTCAATCACTACCTACCTATTTCGGAAATCATCTTCTTCAATGACCTACTCCACGGGATGACATTGGTTTCATCATGATCATTTCAAATGTCTCCCACAATGCTCCACATGTTGAGGGTGATGTTGGGGGATTTTTTTATCAAGGGTTTGGTAAGACTCAGTGTTTCACCATTGGTGGACCCCAATATTGTTTTCCTAGAAAGATGTTGCGTGTTTGAAATAGTATGTGGGTTATCGGTGGCTGAACCAGGTGACAGTGAAAAAACAATATCAACTACCAAGGATTGACGACCTTTTCGACCAGCTGTTAGGGGAACAATGGTTCTCGAAGGTTGAACTTCAGTCAGGATACCTGCAATTAAGAGTACGGGAAAAAGATATACTAAAGACGACATTAATATGCTATTACGGTCACTATGAGATATTAGTTATTCCTTTCGGTGTGAAAAACACCCCTATGATGTTCATGGGATAGATGAATGGGATCTTCTATCCATACATAGACCAGTTCAAAGTGGCCTTCATCGATGACATCCCTGTGTACATGACGTCAGAGGAGGAGAACACAAGACACATGTGTATGGTTCTAAATGTACACTATGAGCATCAAATTGATGGGAAGATCTCAAAGTGAATTTTCTAGATTCAAGAGGTCCACTTTCTGGGACATTTCATTTTAGTAGAGGGAGTAGTTGTGAACCCAGCAAAGGTGGAGGCATTGTTAGTACATGATCCAACTCGGAGTGTGATAGAGTTGCAAAGCTTCCTTGGGATGGTAGGATATTACCATAGATTCATTCCCAATTTATCTTGAATATCATCACTGATGAGAACTTTTAACCAAAAGGGGAATCTCTTCTTTTGAATGATGAAGGTTCAGTAGGATTTCGAGCAGTTGAGGATGAGTTTGACAAGTTCCCTATTCGTGAGATTACCAGAGGAGGGTGTCGCATACATTGTTTTCAACGACGCATCTGGGACCAAGTATGGAAGTATAATAATGCAGAGAAATACATTGATTGCTTATGGTTTGGGGCATCTTAGGCCACAAGAGAAGAACTATGCGACCTGTGATCTCGAGTCAGAAGTAGTAGTCTTAGTGATGAAGATGTCGCAACAATACCTTATTGGCGAGCTGTTTGTCGTCTAATTTGGCCACAAGAGCCTCAATTACATCTTCTCATAGAAGGATTTGAATGTTATACAGATGCTCTAGCTAGAGTTCTTCTAGGAAAATGATTTCGAGATCATCTATACTTCAGGGAAGGGAACAAGGTGGCAGATGCACATAAAAAAACGTCGATCTCACAATTTTTGAGTGAGGTTACAGAGAATTTAGTCACGTTGTAGTTATCCTTCATGGACAGAGAAGATTCATCTTACATATAGTCAATGGTTATCACCCATTCACTCCTATAGCAATATAGGGAGGCACAACTTGGGGATTTCTACTGTGGGGATTTATGTTCTTAGTTATCCACAGTACAAGCTTCTAATGGATATTCATAAGGTGGGAAGCACATAATTCTATTCAAGGGATGCATTGTTGTAGTAAGTGCATTGCGGGAGGAGGTCCTGATGGAGAATCATACACCCCCTTGGTGGTACATCCTGGAGTGGCGAAGTTGCACCAGGATATATAATGATAGTTTATTTGGTTTGGCATGAAGAAGGCAGTAGCAGAGTTAATTTCTTGATGCCTTTCGTGCCAGCAGGTGAATGGTGAAGACCTAGTTCCAACGGGATTAGCTCACCTCTAGGATAGTCCAACTTTGTTGTTTGATGAAATAATTATGGACATCGTGATGGGATTACCCATGACTACCAAGGGGGAGAATTCTATCTAGGTGATCATTGAACGACTCACCAAGTCATCCCTCTTCTTTTCTATCTGAGAGAAGAGTTCCGTAGAGATCATGGGATGCCTCAATGAGTAGGATATAGTTCATATTCATGTAATCCCTTTGAAAATATTATTGGACTGAGATGTGTGCTTCACATCCCAGTTTTTAAGGGTATGTAGAAGGCTTTTGCAACTCATAAATAATTAAGCACAATGTTATATCCCCAAATTGATGGTTAGATGGAGAGGAACATTCCGGTTCTGGGGGATATGTTGTGGGATTGTATCATGGACTCTGGTCATAGTTTAGAGGACCATCCACCACTGGTGGAGTTTGCGTATAAAAATATCTACCACTCCACCATTTTTAAGGCACCGTTCAAGGATTTTTTTGGAGACCATTCCGGTCACCGCTTTGTTGGACTGACCCTGGAGAGTCATCACTCAGGGGTCTAGAGTTAGTTCAAGCTACCACTGAGAAGGTACTGACCATCTCAGAGTGGATGATAAATGAAAAAATCCCGTATATGAATTATTCAATAAAACTATGGATACCTATGGAGTTCAAGGAGGGAGACAACATCTTCATTTGGGTCTCACCTTAAAGAGGGTTACATAGATTTGTACACAACATGTGATATGTACTGTATGCCATGTACTAACCTTTCTACATGAAAATCCTAGTGACATGAGTCATTATACATGGGCAGTACCCAGGGACTGGGAACACAACATGTGACCCTTTTACACAATGTGTACTTTTCAGTACATCTCGGGATCTTCTTGTCGATCGTATCTTGGACATGTTTCGTTTGGGTTAGTCCCCATTTTTTCCGTTCCCCAGATATTCAGGTATCGTTTCCTTTTTTCGGAGTACGATCTCTTTAGGAGGACATTTCGATATAGAGTCAGGTGTCCAATAGAGAGGCTAGGAGTGAGATCCTATAACTATTCATGACCATAGTATATGTCAGGTATCGATGTGACTATCCCCAAAGGGAGATGATCCTCTACTTAGTAGGAGAATCTAGATGAGTTGTGGTATCCGTTGAGGCCCTAGTGGTGATCTTCATCTGTGTATTGAGACCTTCCGACATTGAGGACTCTGTTCTCCTAGAATGAGTTTATCTATATTTTGTGACATTTACCGATGGAAAATACTTCTCGGATGGACGACATCAGAGCTATCAGACACTTGGGGATGAGTTCACCCAGACGAGTGCCTCGATGAATCTTCAAACTAAATCTCTAGCAGGGGAATACAATTGTGTGACTTGTCTCTAGAATATTGGTCTATAATTTGAGTATATCTAGTTTGTGTTCAACTATTATATGATTAGCAGACATATACCCTGTAGAGATGATTGTACCTTTCCCTAGTGTATTTCTATGTGGTTTTCAGGTTCATCTACTAAGTATTGATATACTCACCCCATCACGGGCTTTGCAAACACGTGTCGTGTCTTTTGTAGACAAGCATCATTTTTTCAGAGTCTTGGGTGAACTATGATAGGACCGTGCATTCTGGTTTCCCTACAGGACGATGTGTTCATATATCTACAAGCATCAATCATTGTTCCTCTTTTTGTTTACTAGTTGGACTCGACAGTTTTTAGACTCTTCTTCTTGGTGGGCTTGTATTCTGGCCTAGTTTACCTTCGTTACATTACTTCTTGGCGTGATCTATTGGTTGGGTTTAGTTTTATGCATTCATTTTTTCCAATATTGGTTTTTTACAGTTTAGTATTTGTGGTCTTGGAGAAGTGTGTGTGTGTACAGGTATATAGGCAATGCATGCCTTGTTAGTAATATGGCTACTCGGTTCTGTTCACCAGTCTCTAGCCTATTAGAGGAGGGCTTGGGGAGTTGAAATGTGGGCCCCAATGGTTTGAGTGATGACATATGATATTTATCATTTATAGGTGATGGATTTAATTTATTATTTAATATAATCAATTATTTAATTAAAAATAATTGAAAAATAACCTTCATTATTTAATAGTTTTAATTCAATCCATTAATTATTTATATTCCTACACATTACATTATTCAATAAATTAATAATTAATTTTAATTTAAATGTTTTTTTTGAAATTAAATATATTTTTTTATAAAAAATAAATTTATTATTTGTTTCATTTAATTATGGAATTACTGTTATTTTAATTGATTTAATGATGTTATTACACCTTATTTCCTAATATTAATTAGGTATGTCGTTATTAACTTTTTATTGGTTTTGAGTGTAATGAAAAATATTTATCTTATTAGATTTATTTAAAGGGATTATATATAGTTAAATTTTTGGGTGATAGATATATTACTATGTTATACACTTAAGTGATGGTTGAATGATTTTTGGATTACACCACCAAGGATGAACAAGTGTTACCTATGAAAGATATGGATTTCTGTGGGATATAAGAAAGGGATACCCTGAGGTACTAAGTCTAGATTAGGAGTTTAGTGAATCCATGAGAAATTTTAGATTACCACTAGTAGGAGGACCTATACTATCTCATGATCATATGGTTTTATAACAGTGTCCACTAGGTTCCTAGAATGATTAGAGGCTATAAGAGGGTCATCCTTATTGGGATGCATTATATAAGGGATATTTTACAAAAATCATCTTGAGGTGGATGTTATTATCTTGGTAAACTACAATTTAAATGGTTTATTATGGTTTCCACAACACATCAAAGTATTTTAAGAGTTCTATATGGGGATCGACCGATAAGCACTCATATATGGACTACAACTAATGTTGAACTAATTAACATTAAACGAGAAATTATGGAAACAAGGATGTAAATATGATTATCAAGGGAATTCATGATTGTGTAACTATTGAAATTGGTGACCTAGTGGAGGTACATGGGTGATATTTCACTCTGGATGTAGTGTACCAAGAGTGTGGTACCCTATTTTTAGGTTTGGGTGAATATAGTGTTGCAATAGATATAACAGAAAAATTTGTACCATTGTTACATGGTTTGGAAAATATGGCTCCCTAATTATAAAATTTTATGAAATGATTCAATTTTATTAATTTTATTAATGTAGATACTATGGATTGGTGTTTAATGAAGTGGTATCCATAGAATTAAGGAATTTTGCGGTTTCATTTAAGTAATAAGTTGATGGTTTGTCTCATTCACCATAGAAACAGATGATTCTATGAGAAGTATAATTTCATTAATTTTTAGGATATTAACATTGTATTATGAAATAACTCTCAAGTTTAGATACATCCATTATTTTTTTATGAATAGTCCACATGATGTGAGGTTAGATACATGTCAATTATCTTAAGTCCTCTTGATTGAGTCTTTGGATCAAGTACCTATATCATCCTCAATTTAATTATATCCATAATTATATTAAAAATTCATTAATTGGGACTAAATATATAAATATATAGGTGTTATTTTATTTGATTACATGGCATATATTGCAGTTTTCTCATATAGTGTATAAAAACTGATCATAGGTGTCCATGGGTTGGGGTCTTTTGTAGAAGTATATTGATATTTAATGTCATTAATGTACCCTAATAATTAAATAAAATGGATTTACCATTAAAAATAATTATTTCGTTACCCCACCCCCTCACGCCCCTTTGGTACACTGCTTTCTACAAATTAAATCAAATAATTATGCATTTTTTCTCTCATGTCTTCGATTTTTAGTCATGGAAGGAATGACAAATTCCCATTAACACTCTCAATTACATAAAATTATTGGGAGATATTTTTTTTATGTATGTAACATACATGGTTTAATTGAATATAGAATGACATATAGTTTTAGGAAACATGATAAAATGAACTTTGATGAAGTAATTTTGTTAAAAAAATTATAAAATTTTCACCTAGTTGTTTTCAAAAACCAGATATTTTCTATCATTGGTAATTTCAAAATTTTTATATCCATTTTATTTTAATATATTTAATTATTTTAATCATGAAATAAATCATAATTTTAATCACATTTCAAATGATCAATCAACTTCTATTATTTATATGATGGTTCAAGATGTTAAAGATGGACATTCTAAATTATTGAAGTTCTACTTATTATCCCATGAAACGATCTTATAGAAACCCCACCAAGAAATCATGATATCCAACATCATTAAATTATTTAAGTAGTAAATTATAATATATTTCTAAATTTTAACGTATGAAGGAACCCAACCCATGTCTTTTTATTTCTTGTAGACAAATCCTAATTCAACTAACATATCCACATATGGTTCCTATATCAACATTGTTGAAATCATCAAGGTATTCAAATTTCATCATTCCAAATATTACATGTAAAATTTCCTACATAAACCGAATATTCAAACACCTTACAATATGATAATATTTTTTTACATAGATACTAATTGATCATATATTTGGATAATTGATTGGTATTTTATCTTAATATGGTATTTCATGATAGAGTATATATTGTCCTATTAGATTAACCAAAAATGTGTTAATTTTATGGACTAATAAAAGGAATGGGAAATTTAAAAATATATCTATATTTTATAGAAATATGAATATATGAAATTGAACATTATTTTTGAGATACTGAGTCCTTATATCCCTTAAATGAAACCATACCATATTATGAGGGTAGATGTGGGAACAAGGATTTGGGATGTTTATAATGTATCTAGTTAACAAATTCATGTATCATTGTATGATTAATTACATACACACATGGTTTTTTGGGGGATATATCATGTAAATATCCTCATTGAACTATAAACTAAGAAATTAATTCACAAATACATTGATAAAGGAACCCTATTTTTGGATTAATTTCAGCGTAAATATATGTATGACGATATTCATAGTGCATCATAAATATTAACAACCATAAAATTTTCAATTGGATATCCATTAATATATAATATTGGATTCCAAGATGGATATTTATTATTTTTAGAGCGATGAGTATATCTCGAGTGAGTCTTTAACATCTATTTTTTTATTCCACCTCAATAACTCATTGGTAAACATATGTCCATGGGGAATATCATATTTCGCTTCAACTATTTGACACTAAGAATTGTTTTAGGATATGAACATTCATAATTATCGCCAAATTAGTCAGGGATTACTGTCTGGGTATAATATGTTTTGTTATTCATAGTATCTAAGAATTCCTATTTTTACATTTTAAGTGGGAAATAACCATTCCCCATTTATAGGTCATTCTATTAATTGATGGGATAGATGGTGGTTTATATTAACAAGTATTTTCTACACATCATGTTATAGATCCAAATTTCAAAATTTTACAAATTCAATTAATTAATATATTTCGTAATTCCATTAACAATGATTAATAATGTACCCCTGAATAATCAATTTCTAGAGCTGAGATTTAATTTCACCTCAAATGGGGAACTTCCTACTAGCTAAACCATAAATTATGTTCACAAAAAATCTATGATGTAGTTATACAAGATGGTTCCGAGGGAATATAAAATATATACTTGAGTTTAATGTGGTGTTTTTTATGACTAACAATTTGTATATGTTTTAACACAACAATTAATGTTCCTAAAAACCCAATTGTGTCATCATTAACATGTATATGGAAACATTGGAATCCTATGATGGAAAAAATGGTTTTTGATTACTATGTAGACCACCGTTGTCTAGATAAAATACTCCCCACCCCAATCACACTCACTCGAATAACGGATATCTATTCTCACTCTTATATTTATTGTTATCATTATAAATTACAATCAATCAAAATTTCTTAGGTGACAACATCACCAACACCAAAAATTGGGATGTAGTGTACCAACATGCCACATATGACACATGTGACCAATGAGTTTCCCGAATCATAGGATTATACAAGAATACATTATTCTATGTAAAAATAAAATTTAAAAATTAATGAAACAAAGGACTGAGACTTTACTATCAATATATAGACATAGGTTTAAGGATCCAATTAATGATGACTTGTCAAAAAATCTAAAATAATAATATTCAGGGTCATATTGAAGTTCACATGGACGGTAAACTTATTCCTCCATAGACTATGTGTACCATTCACAAAGTCAATTATATTATATTTATAACATTACTTTAAAATTCATTGGATTTTGATTTTTCAATCAATATGGAGACCATATCCACATGCTTGGGAAGGTGAAAGGACCTTGGAACATTAAATTATGAAAACTCGGGTATTGGAAAAATTGTATTCAAGAGATAGATATGGTAATATTAACAACTTCATGTATATTACTCATCAAAAAATAGGTTTTAGAAACTAAATAAAATAGTACCACTGAATTGGTCATCAACAAATTACAAGATACTAAATGGAAAGAACTCATCCACCCACAAATTTATATTATTGTATCATTTTTTAGGATTATTATATTTATCTTAAAACATATTCCTGAAAATATTAATGTTTAACTTATTATATGATGTATGGATGATGTATTTACTCAATAAATCTATATAGTAGATAGATATATGATCCCTAATTAGATATACATGATTTAAAACAGTAGACGTTTATTAAATGAATATTTTTAGAGGATTAGAGAGGAATAAAAATCAATAACAATTATTCCTCTCTTAAAATTTTAATAACACAACCACAAATATGATGTAGTAAACCCCTCTATATTATGATAAACAACAATGTAATATTGACATTATTATGAAACACATTGTGACGGGTGAAAGAGATCAATATTTAAAATAATCTTCTATAACATATTGTGTTATATTACTCCATGTTTCTAACGATGAAATATATCACATCACAGAAAGACATTTCTCTGATCGAAACACATTAGTTGATAAATTAGAAAAATAAGATGTTATTATATACTATAATTAAAGATGAATAAACCAAAGGGATGATTGAACATTAACAATAGTCACGGTAATGATAGTTTCTATAAGAGGACTGGATGTCCTTGCCACAGTCTTTGAGTTGACAAAATATATTTTTATATAAACCTATTTATCTTTTATATTATGAAAGGCCACATATTTCACATTGAAGTATCCTCTATTGTAATGGAACATCATTCATAATATACACATGATCCTTAGTTTGTGAATTTAAATATATTAACATGGTGTTATATTTCAATACACATTTCTTACAGTCCCAGTTATTTACGTTTTTTATATCCTAGCATATACTACTAACCCATAAATATATATCTTTTTAAAGAATATAATTATTTTACCATTAGTATGATTCTAGGTAAAAATTTTATTTTTCGGACGAATTGAACACAAAATAGATGGTTATGGAAGACCCACATGTCCTACCTGGTGTGTACCATCAGATACCACCAAATGTATTTCCAGTTTAATCTTTTCCTACCAACCATTTTATGAACCCAATATCATGGAATATAGACAATATATAAGACCCATTCATCTAATAAGAGTTAATGAATACAAAAATAAGGTGACATGTATTGTGATAGTGATGATGAATAATGTACATATCATGATATGTTAGGAATATCCCTCTATCAGAGACACTCATTAAGAACCACTAGAGGAAGACACACTATCTTCAGAGGTTAGTGATTTAGTTAAAATATGTTAAAATCCATAATTTATAGACATCATCATTGACTAGATGACATATATATCATTAAATATATAGAATAATTATCTAAAACATTATAAAATGGAATGGGGGCCATTATTATAGAATCTCGATTGCTAGTGTGAATGAAATCTAGGATTTTTAAGGGACACATATGCTCAACAGGCCATGTATAGAAAACCCATATGAGTAATCTAGGTGAAATGTATATTTTAGACTAAGAAAAAACCATCGAATCCAAATATAAATCCATTTGATTATAATGAACATGTTGACATGCTATATGTAAGAAATGTTGGAAATATATATCTAAAACCCTCATATGTATAAAATACAAGAAACTAAATCTTTCCACTAATATGTTCACAACCATTAAATATTGTGAGATCAGTTACCATTATATACTTATTTTCACTAAAATATTATATCAATCTACAGAAATGTGGGAATGTTACTAAACTAATAGTAACTATATAGAAATATGTAATATTTTCATAAAATCACATCAATGTTATTATTCTAGATCATATTTAACATACAGTGGTGGTAGTGAATGTAACATCTCAAAATATTACAAAATATTTTCTTTTTTGAAAATATTTTATTTTATTTCTTGAATTTTTTTATAAAAAACCCACGTTATAAAGTATATACTCACAGTAGTTAGATAATATAATTGAAAAAACATCACTATGTTGTATTTTTTTACAAATAATACTGAGTTACCTTTATAGCATGAATTACAAATATGACTTAGTTTTGAAGAAAAATAATTTACTAGTAATTTTATTAATTCATTAGATTATTTTCAACAACATATTTTCATGAAGGTAATAAGAAGGATTAAATAAATCTGGTTAGATAGAATAAGATTAATTTTGAAATATATTATTTTTGATGAAATCATAATTTGAGTCTAGATAATCCTCCATGGAAAATTATATATCATTAATAAAAACATTAAAATATAGTCTCTTATGTATATATGTTTGAGTTATGGTAAGTTAAGACCACAAATAATGTTGTAATATATATGCAGTATAAATCTTGTGCTCATCAACATCCTTCTTAATGTTATTGCGAATATTTTTATTAAAATCATTTATCAATCCATTCATAATTTAATGATAGTGGGATGAGTGGTCAAAATGGTTTTTATAAAACAATTATGGTCAATTAGATCTATATGGGAATAATTTCGTGTAGTCTTCTATCAATATTTAGTAAGGGACACCAAATCATTTAATGATATTGTACTTCGGGAACTTAATGATAGCCTTAGTCTCCAAATCTACGAGGTTTCCCACTTAGAATTGAACTAAATAGTATTATTGTTGTAATTGAATATATTGGATATATTTTGGGGTTATGGGCCAATGAAAAATATTCCCTATATGACAATCAATGAAGATTAGTTTGAGTTTCACTATGATTTTAGGGGTTTATAGATAAAATTGGAATCATTATAACATATGTTTCTCAATTTTTGAATATCATGATATGTTATATAATTGATAGATCGGATTATCACAAATTTTTTATTTTATGTAAGATCTTATCTTCCAATTACTTATCAATTTAGGATTCCATATTGACATCCACTATAATGGCGTCTATTTAATCTTTTTCCATTCTCCCTGGGATAGTTCTATAAAAGCATCATTATTGGTTTACTTTATTATAATTCAACACATTTTCGAGATAATGGTTTATTATCTATTATTATATTTTGTTCATTATAACTTGTTAATTTAGAATAATTAAATTGTGTAGATAATCTATTCGGGTATACATCCATAGAATTACATTATTAGTCAAAGAGTATATGACCTCATCCAGGTCTGAGGTGGTATTAACAGCATCAATCTCTTCCATATTAATATTGATTAATGGTAATACAACCTTGTGATCTGTTATTTGAAAGACCTTCCAATTAATATCTTGTTTTTCAATAGGATCTATCTATTTTGGAGATGTTGTATTTTTAGTCATTTTTTAATATGATATGGTATATATTGCTGGATCCGAGGGTAATTATTCTATTATCCCTCTTTTATTATAATTTGAATCAGTTCATCCTTTATAATTGTGTATATATCATTCAATGCTTTGATTATTAATGTAAATTGACATTTATGTTCATGCATGGAACTAGTACCTAAAGAGAAAATCACAAGACCATAATACTTTAATTTTATTTCACCACATTATTTGACTATCCCTATAATTTTATTAAAGAATATTGTAATATATATTATTGCTTGAGAGATGATGAATTTAACATATCACTTAATTATATATAGATTGTAAAACTAACACCTATGTATATATAAAATATTTTGGGAATGTAATTGATAGATAAAACCTCACATTTGGGATATAGTAATTATATAGTAACATATTTTTGATAGGGTAATCCTTATATAAATCCACTAACTCTAACCATGTGTACCCATTTTGTGACCCTAACTCGAGTTTAATAAAATAATTGATGTCTAATGGTTGGGGTAGATAACCATTTAGAATTAATTGAATGAAGTTATACTTGATTTATTTAACAAGGGAGACAAGGTGAATCCCTTGGTATTTCAAGTAATACCACATCTTAACTACACTGAATAATAACCTAATAAAGTACTTTTCAATATCAAATTATTAGGTCTATGTTTTTTACATAATTCTTATGATATAATATAATATATTTTTTTGGAATTTTCATAATAACATACTTTTGAGGGGTTATGTGGGAACCCATATTCCTTTCAAATGAAATAATGAAACTCAAAAAATGATTACATAAAACGGAAACCAATGAATAAGATTCCAAAATAACTATATAATATACATTTTTTATATTTCCCATATAATTTTTCTAGTAATGGGATATGATAGAAGTTAATAAAAGGTAATCATATAATTGATAATTGAATTTCATTCAAAATACATCATTAATTCCAATGGATGTAAGAGATACTAATTTATGATTTAAAAAGATACATGAGAATTTTTATAGAAACACTTTGTATATCCCTTCTAATATAATATTTTAATTGGAATGAAATTTCCAAATTAGTGGAATATGAAGAACCCAATATAAGCATGAAATCTTTTATATCCTCCAATCTCATTGTTGTTTCATAAATGAGTAAAATAAAGAACCATTTTGGGTTTATCATAGATGAATTTGATGTAGCAACAGTTTATCATATTGTTAAGCAGGTTACCATGAATAAATATTGAATGGTATAATCTTCAACATATTCGACTATAGTTTGTTTAAATAATTTCTATATATAAGTTAAGGGATCACAGTGGTAATGATATTTAACTGCTCGGACATCCACATTACATATGATGGTAGTTCCCATAAGGATAAAAAATATATATCATATATATAAACGATATGTAATGTATGAATTCATCATGACCAATATAATTACATTATTGAAATACACCCCTTGTAGTGATATGATGGAATTTTACTATTCATCATTAAGATACACATACATCCACTTATATCATGAAAATACATAAATAATTGTGAGGGATGAAAATCCCACAATCATACTGATTAACAATTCCAAATCCATCATTATGACTTCTTCCTCTGATGTATGCTTTTTTTAAAACCTGAAATCATTTCATACTAAAATTATCTGTTTTATTTTCATGATTTTAAAGATATTCGTACTCAATTTTAGTAATTGAGATTCCAATAAAACTGTTTATAAGATGGGTCTATCATATTATTATTATACAATAAAATATTGGTTCATATGTATCTTTGTCATTAAATATTTAAATCCATGGTAGTCATCTGATAAACCCAAATTATCAGTATCCACAAGAGAGTACAGTTCCATATTGTTTGTACAGTTCAATGTGAATACATCTCAATGTTGTTTTAGAAATTCGATATATGTGACATTATCAGTGGGGTCCATAGTAATAGATATTAATATATGGTGTTGATATTTCAAATAAACAAGATTAACTTATCTATTTTTTGAGTGACGTTATGGGAAAAATCATCAAATTCTAGGGAGAATCATTCATATTTAATAATTATTCTTATATATATAAATATAGTTTGAAGTAGAATAATTTAGTGATTGACTATATCTTTAGAAAATATGTGGGTATCCTTATATCTTGGGGATGTTTTGGGAGAATTATCATTATAATTGAGATCACATTACCTTTCAAAATGATTATTATTTTCTACTGAAACAGACACTTTTAGAATGAGATATAATTTAAACTAAACCATTGGTTACTTATTATGTTTTGGTTCAAATGGATTATATCAGTGATTGTTTACTAATAAGATCAAAGGATGGATAAACCCATAATATGGTTAATGTAAAGGGGGCTATGATGATTCCAATAAACTGTGAACCTAAACATTCAATTATCTTGGGAGGTCATTCGAGGGGTATATTAGCATAACCAATATTTAAATGGAATGTTATCAAATTTATCAATTTATAAGGATTAGTATCCATGTTAACTATTAAATAACCTAATCAAAAAATAATTTTCCTAAATAATGATTTTGTTGAAGACAATTTTTATTCACAAAAATTATTAAAAAAATAACATGTCATATTTTTAATATTTTGGTAAATCTATCATGGTTTTTTGTAATCCATTGATATCTTAAAAATATATTTATGGAACCATATATCTATATATTTAGTTTAATTGGATTCAAGGGTAGATTTATCATTGTGTAGTTACTGCGATTTTCCATCAATAAATGTCTTTAAGAATTAATTTAATGGAAAAGGAATTGTTACATGCATAAAAGGTCGTTGCCTCCCCACCCAATCATTGAATGTTGTATAAGTACACACCAACATGAATTTAAGGATATAAATTGGATTTAAAAATTTAGTTCTATATTTTTTAATACCATGTATCTCTAGTTAATCCATTCTATAAAATTGTATTGTTAATATGGAAGCAGTTATGTCAAAATCATTGTAACCTAGTCGATGGGTCATTCTAATTGGTGTGAGTTTTACCCTAGTACAATTTTTACTCAATTACAATAAGTATTTATATTCTCATGATATAATGATATATAAAAAATTCTAATTATTTAATTTCTTTTAGATTCTAGATCAAGTTTCGTGATCAAAAAGACTATATGGAATTTGAGGGAACTAGAATATATATGATATAATACAAATACAAAAAATATAGAAATGAAAGTATTAATAATTATGAATTCTTAAATAAAATATTATTTGAATTCAATATTTAGTTAACGGAAATTCACGATAAATAAATTAACAAGTATAATATATATCAAATTCAATATATCATATTTTTTGACGACAAATCTATGCTCCATATCATGAGACCATTCTATAAATTGAGGATTAGAGGTTGTACCTTGTTATAATGGATTCACCCTTCCCAAGAGACAAATATGATGATAGAATTATCATTTATATGTTATACTGAATGAGTCATCATAGTTTTTAAATTGGGATTGTAAATTTTATAACTTATACCCAATCCTCTTAAATTAATGCTTCCAATGAAGCCCTTCATGATCCATGATTTCATAAATTATTTTGGTGAGTTCATTGGTGTAACAATATTTGGGTTTCTACTATATATATGTCCTTAAGATATTTATCTTATGAATTTCAAGCACTTATATGATATCTACCACCCAAAAATCATAGGATTTTTCATCCTCGTATCTTATTATTGATATGTAGCATGTTTTTATATCAATAATCATTATCATTAAAACAGTCTTCCAAATGAAATACATTGATAAAAAAATATTTTAAATTTTCAACTTAGGATAATACAATTTGATTGGGGTGGTACCCATTATCACATTTAATGGAACAATACCCATCCCACAAACTATGTGAATAATATGACCTAGAGGGTATAAAGAAATTATTTATGTGAAAGTGCTCAACATATTATTCCACATTTTTATTATAGTTTACCTATCATCTCTTAGAATGCAATGATAATGATGATTTATTCTTAGATACTATATGTACATTTTGGAGCAAAATTGGATCATTTAGAAGATTATTGAGAATTATGTGTACTTAATTGAAGAATATCCTAATCATGTATTAATCCAATTACTATCATTCATTCATGATATTTCATACACACCATATTCTTGTTATGGTGAATAATTATAAATATTTTTCACAATTGTGAAGGGTTTTCAAACAGAAGATGTCTAGATTTAACCATTTATCTATGTTTGTTCTCAATGATAATGAAAATATAAATATTATATCCCAACATCCAATGTATGGGTAAATTATCAAAGTTGTCATGAAGATCTAATTCAATGGGTTTTATTTCATATAATAGTTTGAGTAGGATTTTATTTGAGGTATTATGAAATACCATGAAACCTACTCTATTCCCAAATAAATGTTTTCCAATCTAATGGGATAAATTAATTTGGTTTTACTACTAAATCCCCAAAAAATTATTGTGTTTTATTATTATTATAGTTCTAGGGGTGAAACCACATAATATTGTATTTGATTATATTCCAGATCTATTTTTTATTATTGTTTGGGATTGAAAACCATGGTTTCAATTCATTTATATTTCATACCATAAGCTATTATGAATTCATATAAATAGGATTTCGTGAATTTAAAGCATCATTAAAATGCTTTGGTACTATTATATACTCTCAAAATCCATATGGATGTTTTAATATAATCATCTAACTAAGTAATTAGTTATGGAAAATTTATATAGAATCAATCATCGTAATCTTTTGTGGGAGTTTGATATATATATATATATATAGACCAATTCAAGACCATATAATTGGTTAATATATTTTAAACCCTCTCATTTTCAGGAAACATTCATTTTTAGAGATCGTGGACTTTCATCAGTATAATTGTGGAGTTGAATGGTTTTGAGAATATTTTGTGGGGGGTATCAACCTTTTTATAGAACTAGATAGTAATTTGATATTATAGGAAAATTACTAAATATCGAAATTCCAGACAAAGCATCAAATATTTTTCTAATATTTTTTATTTAGTTCTCCCGTCGTGCGTAAATATGGAGACACAAACTCCATAATGTCCAATTTGGGATCTGGTACATTGTTGTTGATTATGAAGATGGTATTCTAAAAAATAAGTGGAGGAGGAGTGACATTCACATATTCGAGGTTAGGATTCATTCTTGGATACATTATTTTTCATCATTCATCCATAGAATCCATATAAGTAATAATGGAATAAATGAAGATCAAGATTTATAATGGGACTAGTGTGTGGGAAGATAATACAATTGGATATGTATAAGAGAATTATATCACTGATCCACATGTGTTTACTATAGATAAATATCTTTATATTATATGGAGTGTATTAAATGAAATAGTATTGTTTAGTAAACAAAAAATGAAATTAATAATAATAAATAACCAATATCTTTTGTAAATTAGGGGTTAAGAACCTGATGAAATCAGATGTATGGATTCTTGTCTTATTGTTGAGGTATCACCTTATTATTAGATATGTACTTCTTGACACGCACAAGGGGGATTCATGAACTTTTCCATATTGAATTTTAGAACTACGAGTCCAATAAAAATATTAATATATTTCAATTAAATAATTGGATTTGGAATTCTTAAATAATCGGATATCCATATGATGGCCTATATGGGAATATATTATTTCACTTTTTCTACCCATGTTACATATATTTTTAATCTACTTATTTTATGTGACTTCACCCAGATAAAATTTTCCCACCCATCTTTGATGTCCAACTAGATCAACCTAGGGTACATGTGGCAGTCCCCTCTACCATACCTAGGATCTAGAACATCCGTATAGACTATAGGCAGGATCTAAGTAATGAATAATTCCCACTCAGTTTGCAGGAATTGTGTAGAAGGTGACATTGAGGGATGTATATGGTTCTTGTGGGGATGATGGGGGTGTATCTGTAGTGTTATATTTTTTAAAACACATTTCAGCATTAAAAATAGCTAAAATGATAATAATTATTATGTGTATACCATATGAGAGTAAAATAGATGTGGTATTGAAACTATGTAATGATTAATATCCTTGTATAATAACAATTAGAAATTCATTATGTTGTCTAGAAAAATCCAAATTCATCATCCAATTATTCCCCACATCATCTTCAATTCGTGTTCTCCCGCCAAACTCCTTGATGTCATTGGTTCACTATTTTTAGCCACATGAAACATTGGATATATCCAATGATAAATTGGTATAAGAAGCATATGATCGACATACATATGGTTTGTACATGTTTATATTTTTCACTAATGTGGTTGTATAAGGAACTATTCCACAAATCAAAACTAGCGCAAGAACTATGTGATGTCATCTTGTGGAGTAAAAAAGGACACATGATCAACCGGTGGTAATCATGTCATGTAATGTTGACGAATCCATAAATTTTTATAAAAAACTCTCATATTCCCTTCACAAGAACCCTCCATCATTTATAACATACCTTCATGTATTTTTTAATGGTTTCTATGTGTCTTTCCATTGAAAGCCTCTAAAATCACATGATCCTCTAAATGGCATCAAGTGAAGACCATGATGATTATCATGAAAAACTCTATGAAATATTTTTTTCTGACGCTTTCACCGGGGCACATGCATCTGTCACATAGAGGACGAGCTACTATTAACCCACATTCCCACTTTCCAAAGGCAGGTGGCATTTGCACCTTATTCAGGGACATCTGCTCCATGATAAAAATGGGATGATAGGATATCGGTTCATCCTTCCGTGTATTCCTCCTCAGAGCTCGTCAACTAGTCTGGGTCTCCATAATAGGTTTAAGACGTAGTTCGTGAGCCTCTTCCCAACGCCATATCTTCATGGATGCCAGTTAATTACGCTACTTCTTTCAGGACCATCCAAGGGGTGCAGTCTGGGTAGCGTCCTTCGGTTTGGATAGTAGTCAGGTTGGGGAAACACTTGCACATCTTGAAGCTGGTGATTCGCATGTTTGTCTTATGTCCCTTACCATAGGGCTTCTCTAGGGCACGAAAGCCCAAGGAATCCCACATAGAATTCAGGGAATCATATTCCATAGGCATGTATCTGATGTTTTACTCAGCTTCTCGTGTTTAACATAGGGTATGCAACGAGTTTAACATCCAACGGGGATGGATCAGACTTATCAGAACACTGGTCAGAGTGGATCAGATCGGCGCGACCCCCGGAGGGGACACTGATATTGGGGCCAACACATGGGTAGCTTCCCCAATGCTGTGGAGGGGAGTGTGGTGGCATGATCTCACTGGTATGTGGCAGCCCGGGTAAGAATCAGGATGGACTATGGCTCTGTGATTGAATGATGAGGAGACTTTCTACGTATCCCCGTGGAAGGGAATCAAAGTCCACGTTGTTTGCTGAGAAGATGGGACACCTTAAGAGGAGACCAGTGAGAATAGATGCATGGATGGGACCCATAGGAAGTGGATCCTCAGGGTTAGGGCACGAGATTCACGAGACCCGTGGGGTCAAGGGAGAGATCATGATTAGACATGGGTTATGGGATTGAACCTCTTGGAAGAATCCTACACATCCCTGTAGCAAGGAATCAAAGTCTGCGTAGTTTAGGTGGTATATGGGGCTTACGCTCTGAGACATACCATGGTGTCGGTAAACCGACGTGAGGGTGGACCTGAGGCCCAGATGGATGGTGGACTTGAACCTCGTGGTGGCTTCCTACGTACCATGCCTTGACATGGATCATAGTCCCTATAGTTCGGGATGAATTGGGGTTTACACTTTGAGACTGCCCAATGTGGATACAATTTAATGTCATGCGGGATGACGGAAAACATGATGTTAAGGAACAATCAGGTGGTGGCCTTGAACCTTGTGGATTCTTCCTACATACTATTCCTTGACATGGATCAATGTCCACATAGTTCGGGTTGGAATGGGGCTTACACACTGATGTGGACCAAGGTGTTGGGTTGGGGCTTACGCTCTAAGGTGGCCCAAGTTGTTGGGTTGGGTCTTATGCTCGGAGTCAGCCCAAGGACTTTGGTGAACCAACATGAATGGGGTCAGAACCAATGGGTGATGGGATTGAACCTCGTGGAGGATTCCTATGTACAATGCTTTGACATGTATCTAAGTCCATGTACTTTGGGTTGGAATGGGGCTTACGCTCTCAGGCGGCCCAAGGTGGTGGGGGCTTACGCTCTGAGGTGGCCCAAGGTTTTTCATGGTCGGTGATCACTCTATGCACATGGGCGTCATGGTCGGTGTGAGAAAAAAGAGCTATCAGAGATCTGATGATCACGTCTTGAATGTTTTGTCCTTGGGAAATGAAGAGGGGCTTACACATTGAGGGGCCCATGGTGTCGGGACGTACTCTAGGGTGGAGGGCCAAGGGAGAAATAGCGCATCGGGAGAGGGACTTGAGATGGAATAAAGGAGGATTCCCATTCCATATCGCACCCTCCGCTGGATTTGGTATTGAGCATGTGAGGAGGAGAAAGGGGGTCACCTCATGCAAGAAAGGTTAGGGGCTTACACCAACGTGGCTGCCCTTCCTCGCGGACAGACACCATTACAAAAAATCACCCCTATTGTGGGATGATTCCATCCCTGTTGAGAAGAGTGCGAATGGATAATGTCCAATGCAGGGGACCCTGCGTGTGAGGCACGAGGCCAGGTCATAATTTAACGTCATGTGTTGAGGATAAGGTCTCCTGGTAGTTTAACATCCTGCAGCTCGGACGAGGTGGGTTTGCTTGACACCCCTAGGACATACATGACCGGTACACTCTGCCCCTTGTGGAAGGGATGGAATCAGCATGGCCATACTGAGGGGGTGTTGAGGAGAAAACCATCAAGGGGTCGAAGTTAACATGGCTATCCGAAGAATCAATAGCCATTAGCGTGCCTATGAGAAAAAGTATAAGGCCACGAAACGCAATGGGAAGGATAGTCCAAGGGACTTTTAAGTTACTTCGTACAATCCTAGAAGGTCGTATGGGAAACCATGTATGATGCAGATGCATGGGGGACACAAGACACCTACGAATGGTGCCCAGAATGAGGGAATCGCCCGGGGATCACTGAGATGTAGGGCCCCAAGGGATTGCATGCAATCCATGGGATTTGTGAGAAATGAAGGGGATCGACACGAAAAGCCCTGAGTTGGAGAAAAATTATTGATTATTTCATGAAATATGGGGTCTAGGTTTCATGTGCGACTCGAAGGGATTACGCAAAAGGGAAGGGATTGGGCGCAAAGTAAGTGGTTCATGCTTGAAAGAAGGATTTCGTGCAGCTTGGTCGGCATGCGCGCCACAGAAGGGATTACACACAAGGGGCGGACCTCGATAGGGGTTTGAGTTTAGTCTAAGCCATTGTGATTTCAAGCAAAGGCAGACCCCAAGGCGACTTGGCCTGAAAAATAACCATACCATATGGCCATATTTTGCAAGCATGTAAGGAGAATTTCGCGCACGAGAGGCAGTTCAAATTCTTTTTTCTGTAAAAGATGGGGTCACCTTTTATTTATAGGAGACCGGGGGAGAGAAATATTGGTCCGTGCAAAATTATTGCACGAAAGGGGTGATGTCATGAAATATCATCCACGTGGGGATTAGGTGAAAATTTATTTCGTGCCCACACCGGGAACTCTTCGCGAATCCTTGAGCATTCCGTGTGGGATACATTTTTTTGTGCACCTCAACCATTTTTTCACGCAACACCTATGGGCTCCCTAGACCGGGTCTCTGGGTCTTAATATGACTTCGCTTTGTCATTTCAGAACATTCTTCAGCACTTAAGCACTGTTTTGAATCTACAAATTCCCTCCCTCGTAATTTGATAAGCGTGGGGCCACAACGATCAGAATCCGAGGGAAACGCCGAAATGCATGGCTTCGTGGGCCCCTACATGAAAATATTTTGAGTGGCACACAAAAGTAAAACAGGCGCAGAATCTACTTTTCACATGGGCGCATAACCCAATCATTGCGTATAAAAATGGAAAAGGGTCCCATGCTCCATACAAATTTTCTCATCCAATAAGCTCTGAGTTCTCGTGTACGAAATTTCTTCTGCTCCCGCATGAAAAACCGACATGGTAGCACTTAATTCTTCCGTGATTTGGAGACATTTTATGTGAAAACCCAGTATTTTTCATGCCATGACATGAAATTTCACACCAACATCTAATTTTACATGCCTGAGTCCCAGATTTCACGCCATCTTTCCAGTTTTCACGCCAACACCTAAAACAGTTGGTCAAAAAATGAAGGCCACAAATCGGGTTGATGAAGGGGAAGCCACTGCTAACAGAGCTGAAATGGTTGTGAACCAAGAGCTTTATGGCGCAAAGAGGGTTGTCTCCAATAACCACACCCTACTAAATATTCTAACCCCCACCCAAAAAAAAATAATCCGTGACTGAAAATCAGCCGCTGTGGGACTTCAGCATTCTAGATGAGGCCCCACTGCAGGGTTTTGACGTTGATACAAGGCAGTCATGGGTGACCCGCGAAGAGGAACTTCCTCGAAACAACATTACCAATAATGGTCATCCAACTAGAAAAACTAAGAATATGGACATCTATGTCCTGAATGCCAAGACCATGACAATTGATGGGGGTGATCTTGTTGTGGAGAGCTCGACGGCCCTCTTTGAGAGTACCTTCCATCAGAGCATCATTGACGAGACTAATGGTTGGCTACAGGACTGGAACCTATAGTCCGGAGGAAAATTCACCAGAGAGTGGGCCTGGTAATACTGGGTTTGCCACACATGTGGTCAATTTGGTGCCGAACTGCGACTCATTGGTATGTTTGAGGGGTGTGGACATTGCAGTTTCACTTCTACCGCCAGCTTGAGCTCGGGCCGAAGTTGTTCACCCTGTGGTCCCCTCATACCAACACATTCTAACTTCACCATGGGGAAGTTGGCATCTACCTCTGAGACATCGAATGCATGGGGGGAATCCCATTAGAGGGCCATCAATATGATGAGTTCCTCCCGCTGATGAACATCAGGGGTGACAGATCTCGAACCCCCATACTGACGTGGCACCTGCTGGAGCTAGCCAAGGAGAAGTTGGGGGTCAAGGACTTCGTGAAGGAAATTGCCTATAAGGATTGGTTCATCCTATTCCTAGAGACGGATCATGAAGTCAAGATTCTTGGGAGGGGGAAACGGTGTCCATCCACAGCTTAGAGGAGCAACAGAAGATCAAAATGGAGGATCCTGGAGGTGTGGAAATACCAATAATGGGGCTACAACATCAATGAGGCACAGGACCCAAATGTATTGTACACTGAATTCCTTGCCACATTCTAGAGCAAATGGCTCCTGTTTGTGAGGGATGCAAGGATTGGCGTCCGCCCAGCGACCCTGGAGATATCGGGCATCATGGATGCCAATAAGAGGTTTAATTTGGGGGTCCCTGGGCTGTCTCGGTTCTATTTTGGGATGTATCTCTAGAGGGGGATCACCTAGGAGAGTATATGGATCCTTCCATATCTTCCATGGATGGGTTGACGATCACTACAGCGGCTACACTTTCCCAAATTCCATCCATCCTCTAGGAAAAGGCATGTCGCCCTCTCTACTGAACATTAATGGGGTCATGCTGATGATGGTCAATGAGGAGGGAGTACGCATTAGGATTGGTAACCTTGCCAATTTCGCCTTAAGCCCATTCCCTACCCCAACTGGTCAGCTGATAGATGACAGGCAAGGCTCACTGGAGCAGATGGAGTACATCCATAGCATAATAGGCGGGGTGCTTGTGGCCCAAATCAATGGGAAGATCTTCTGTAAGCCCTATGTGCCATCAAAGTTCGCTAGTTAGTTTCGGTGCCTCCAGCGAATGCGGAAGAAAGTATACACAAACGTCAGAGAGTAGAGGCATCCCTATGTTCTTCATCAGTTGTGGAAGGTGTTCACAACCTACGGCTATGGCGACATCATCACTTTTCCTCCCACCGGAGTCGACGCTGGCCTCTTAACTTAGTATGCTGAACATTGAACCATATCTTACCCAGAGGGGCTTCTGTGAAAGCTAGTCTGACAGCTCAAGGTCACCAGTGTGGAACCTCAGAGGCGAGAGAGAAGGAAGGGTGTTGCTATAGGGGGAGGACTAGAAGCACCTCAAGAAATAGGGAACATACGTGTCGAGACCTCAGCAGTGGGGGCTTCCCATGGTGTGGTCACACCCTCATTGCCTAGAGGAGGGGAATCTCATAGAGAAGACGGCGATCTTCCTGGGAAGCAAATAAGACACCTCCTTCAACCATCCCATGATGCGATCTTCCCTGCTCTATTGTCATATTTGATAACCCAGCGGTAGTCAATGAGTAATAAATCCCTCTGGTAGATGATTGTGTGAGATGTGATCTAGCTGCCCGAGGTCGGGCTTGTCCAGGTCACTGACAGAGTGAACTTCCACTGACGACATGAATATCTAACGACCATGGACATGTATGCACGCCAACGAGGATGGCCTATGGAGCCACTTCTCTTGGTGAACGTGATGTTCGGCCAGGAGCATGATCATGAAGGGATTCCACTCGGGGGAAGATGATAGCGATGAGGAGTCTGAGTATGGTGAAATAGCAGAGGAGGCAGAAGGACAGTGGGATAGTGAAGGATAAAGAGAAGACAAAGGAGAAGGGGGTCCTGAAGGTGAAGTGTCACATGGGGCGTCCCACCAAGGGAGTCTCTTGGAGAGCGGTGATATCATCGGCTCTGAAGTAGATGTAACCGAGATACTATAGGTATTCCTTAACCCTTTTCTATCCATTTCCTTTCATTCTCTTTCCTTGAAACACATAATCCACTTTCTCTCTCTTGCACAGGATCCCACTGGTGCTGGGACTAATCAGGAGTCCCCAATCAAATGAGGAGGATATTTAATGAAATGAGGCAGGGAAACAATGATCATTATCAAGCTGACAAGTGTTGAAGGATCCCCTTCCACGATAGCTCATGTATCGGCCAGAGCACTAGAGGCTGATTCCTTGGGTTCCTGTAAGTTCCTTGCTTCGATACCAGTACTCACTGTTAGAGAACACAACTGATTAAGGTGCTCCATGTATGTACAGTGATCATGGAATTGGATGCTCGTCGGGCTGATAAGCCCGGACCATCCGTGAGCATGCCGATGGAAAACGTACTTCCCCATCCAGAACATTTCCCCCACACTGAGTAGGCCCATCAATTGTTGAGAAAGGAGAGGAAGACACCAGTCGCGCTGCTGTCGGGGCAAGGCCGAAAATCGAGGAGGGTGGCACCAAGATTAAGGGAAGAGAGGAAGGTCACCCAGATGCTGATGAGGCTATTCCCTTGGGAGAAATATCTAAGGAAGAACATGTCACTGCACTATTGGTTGTCTTCTGTGTTTATCGGCCCGCTGATCCCGAAGAAATCAATGATTCATATTCAGAAGTGGATGAGGAGAGCTGAATGGCGCGACACAAGGGATGGAAGTGCATGTAGTGTTTTCTCAATCAGACCCAGGAAGAATGTATGAAGCAGATGGGGTCACTCCACACCCGGCTGCGCTTCCTGTGTGCTAGAGGGGCGGATTATCAACACCTTCACCCAACAGTCTGTGATTACATGGCCGAGAAGATGCATTAGAGAAGTCGGCGCGTCGACGTCATCTGGTGGCAGGTGGAGTCGGGGAGTACCTGAGCATTTCTAAGGGCGGAGCAGGAGGTCCAGCACCACGAGGAACATGAGACAGAACAAGAGATATTCATCACAAACTGTTCTAAGCGTGTGGAGTAGTTGAGGGCCCAGCTGGAAGACACCCAAGAACAACTCGTTGAAGAGAGTCGCCAGATAAATGAGCTCCAGACTGAACAGGCCCAGGCATGAGCTAGGGTCAGCGAGCTGCACTCCATGGCCGCCGAAGAAGAAAGGGTCCTCCGGGGATGGGAGGCATTCATGGAGGCCAGCTTCGAAAAGGTGGAGGAATTGGAGAGATCAGTCCAAGAAGCTGACCCTTTTGGGCCCTGTTTTGGCCAAACCCATAAACATATCCCGCTTAACTAATTCTTGTTCTTTTGAACTATATGTATGGACAAATTTACTTACATTCCCCTTTACATGACATAATTTTCCCTTTGGTTTAACAAGATCAACCATAATCCCGAAATAAATGGTAATCCATCCCTAATCTCATATGGGCCATGAGAAGAAAAGGAGGCTCGTACTATCAAATTATTTGATCATGGGATCGTTAACCAAGCTTCGGGCATTCAATGTTTGAACCTGGATTTCCGAGGAGAAGAGGTAGGCCCATCAAAAGGAAGTGGACCTCAGACAAATCGATGTATTGTCATTTCAATGTTCTCTAGCGCACAAGTGGGGAAATGTCGGGGGCATTGGAACCAGTCCGAACATAGGAAACTGAGATATTTGAATCACATTACCCATATTCAGAACACTATGGGAGGGGAGTGGAAATAAAGGATGACTGTTGACCTTGTTTGAAACACAACATCCCTATTGCAGTAGCCTTAAATGGGGACAATAAACGAGGGTCGAATGCTGACCATGTTCTCAACACGGGACCTAAATCAAATATTGTCGATCAGTCTTCTGAAACGTTAGCCCAAGATAGCAAGCAGACCATAGGTTGAGCATCCACACATATAGGGGGTCCCTTCAAACATTATCAGTCTTCCGGAATGTTATCCCAAGACAACAGGCGGACCACAGGTTGAGCATCCATACTGTTAGGGGGTCCCTTTAATCGTGAAAGAGGATGAATATCTGAATAAAGGGGGAACACAAAGCGTGGAATGTGAAGTAGTGGTTTGTTCGAACTGAATCCAACACTCTCAAGATTACGCCACCATTGTGGAAGCACATTAGGTGGGCACATTAATATGATCATGGATCATCCCTTCTTTAGACAGTACCTATCTAGAGAGGGATTTGTTGCTTCCCAATGTCATTATGGGGAATCCTAAACTTGGTCAGGGAAAATGCTGCAGTTACAGAACTCCCCGAGGGGGTTCAGTCCAAGTGGTTGATGGTGGGGAAAAGGATGAGATTTTTGATTCACTGGGATGGACCCGAGATGAAATGTCCGGGTGTTCCAACGTATTTCATAAGGATGAGAATCAGTCCATATGTAGATCTATAAAGCGTCTTAGTTTAAGGTCATAGAAGTTGGACCAAGGACCAACAAGATGTTATGGAGGCACATGGTATGGTGATTACAAAACTCTACATGAATGAGGAAATGATTCCAAATTACCATGTGCTCCCTAGGGAGCTGTTTAGGTCAAAGGACCAAACACAAAAATTAGGCTTGGCCCTTGGGGAATTTCCTAGGAATTCCAACATATCCCATTAGGATGGGGACAAAGCAATACATTGTTCTAGAAAGGGGCCTAGTAAGGTACCAATGCAAATGATGAAAGGGGCACACAGGTCTAGCCCTCACACCTAAAGAAGCGGTATTTGATGTATCTAGTCTGTCCCTTAAGATGAGTGGTTTTTCTATTATGAAGTGACCGACCTTAGATATAAATTATGGGAATCGGCACAATAATCAAGCTTTATATAGGCATTGACAGATGTTATGGTAAATGACCAATACCCAACGTGATTTCCTCTATGATGAGGTCATCACAATGCAGTGCTATTTTTCGTCATGCGGCTGGGATGATATTATCACAGTTTAGGGTCATGTGGTAGGACCAAACAACACTGTTTAAAGTGATATGGCATAGACATGGAGGAATGCACATGACATGATAAATCATACCTGACATGAATGTGAATGATGTCGAGATCATCACGGTGCGCACCACTGGGAAATGATCCTTGGGACATGCGGCCAACGAGGGTCAGAGGATAAGGGGCATGAGATGCTAGCTTCCAACTGAGCTGGACCCAAAAGTATGATTTCTGGGTGATCCCATGAATCCCATGTGGATGAGGATCGATCCGCACATAGCCCATAATGATGATATTAGTTTATGTTCATATAGATCGAACTGTGGTCACCCCAAAGGACACCGTATTGTAGCTTTGTCCCCCCCCCCGATGTGTGGAGGTGCACTAAGGGATAGTTCCAAGAGTGTCATGATTCTACCTGCTCATTTTGTGTTTTAAACATAGTGTGAGTAATGAAACCAACATTCAAGGTATTATGGGGTAGTCGTGACTATGGAGGATTACTGCTGACCATGTTCGCAACACAACATCATTTCGCGTTAGCCTAAAATGTTGACAAACATATGAGCATCGAGCGGTGACCATGTTCACAACGCGGGATTTGTATTAATTTTTTGTATGAAAACCTTGGGGGAATTGGCCGGTAATGGTTGGAGAGCCCTTATGTGTAGTATCCATGCCCTTTTTGGGGGTCCCTTCAGGTGTGAAAGATAATGGGGGCCCAAATGAAGGGGAATGTGATTCTTGACAAGATGATGGAAAATTTCCCAAGTTGAACCTGACACTCCAGGTCATAGACCAGTGTACTCCAAGGAAAATTGGTGAACCACTACAAAAGGTCAAAGGGCTCATCATGAGAGTGGGAAAGAGATGGTGAATTCCTAGGAGAAGGGGGTCATGATTCCAAAAACCCAACACGAAGGAGGGTATAACCATGTACTGCTCCCATACGTCCCTCTCGTGGAGAGGAACATGCGAAGGGGCCTAGGTGGCTGGGAGATCAGGAGACCTATATGGGATGTAGATGGGCCCGAAATCTGAATGTTTAGGCGATCTTACGTATCCCATAAGATTGTGAATCAAGCCACACATAGTTCATGAAGATAAAATTTAACATCATGAGGGACGACATACAGTTTAACGTAATGCGGGATGAACGTGCAGTTTAGGGGCATACAAGACCGACAGTTTAACGTTGTGTGGGACAGTAATCCAGTTTAAGGTCATGGAGGACTCCATTCGAGTTTAAGGTCATGGGGGGACCATAAGATCCCAAAGGTACGACCAAATGTAGTTTAAGGTCATGCAGGACCATAATTTAATTAAAGGTCATGGGGGGACCCAGTCCAGTTTATGGTCAGGGGGGACAGTAAGGGCCCAAAGGTAGGACCAAATGCAGTTTATGGTCCTGTAGGATCATAATCTAGTTTAAGATCATGGGGGACCCCAGTCCAGTTTATGGACATGGGGGGCCGTAAGGGCCCAAAGGTAGGACCAAATGCAGTTTAAGGTCGTGCATGACCATAATCTAGTTTATGTTCATGGGGAACCGAGGTATAGTTTAAGGTCTTGGGGGGACCGTAGGGCCCCAAATGTAGGACCAAATGTAGTTTAAGGTTGTGTGGGACCATAATCTAGTTTATGGTCATGGGAGACCCCAGTTCAGTTTAAGGTCATGGGGGACCGTATCGGCCCAAATGTAAGACCAAATGCAGTTTAATGTCCTGGAGGACCATAATCCAGTTTAAGGACATGGGGGACCCCAATCAAGTGTTAGGTCATGGGGGACCGTAAGGGCCCAAAGGTAGGACCAAATGTTATTTAAGGTCGTGCAGGACCATAATCCAGTTTATTTTCATGGGGGACCCCGACCCAATTTAAGGTCATAGGGGGACCGTAAGGGCCCAAAGGTAGGACCAAATGCAGTTTAGGGTCATGAAGAACCATAATCCAATTTAATGTCATTGGGGACCCCAGTCCAGTTTAAGGTCATGGTGGAATGTAAGGGCCCAAAGGTAGGACCAAATGTAGTTTAAGGTCATGCAAGACCATAATATAGTTTAAGGTCATGGGGGACCCCAGTCCAGTTTAATTTCATGGGGGAACCGTAAGGGCCCAAATGTAGGACCAAATATAGTTTAAGGTTGTGCAGGACCATAATCCAGTTTATGGTCATGGGGGACCCCCGTCCAGTTTAAGGTCATGGGGGGGCCGTGAGGGCCCAGAGGTAAGACCAAATGCAGTTTAAGGTCATGCAGGACCGAAATCGGGTTTATGGTAATGGGGGACCCCAGTCATTATTAAGGTCAAGGGGGGATCGTATGGGCCCAAAGGTAGGACCAAATGCAGTTTAAGGTCATGCATGACCATAATCCAGTTTATGTTCATGTGGTACCCTAGTCCATTTTAAGGTCATGGGGGACCGTAAGGGCCCTAAGGTAAGACCAAATGCATCTTAAGGTCTTGCATGAACCATAATCCAGTTTATGGTCATGGGGGAGCCCAGTCCAGTTTAAGGGAATGTGGGGACCATAAGGGCCCAAAGGTAGGAAGAAATGCAGTAGAAGGTTGTGTATGACCATAATCCAGTTTAATGACATGGGGGACTGTAAGGGCCCAATGGTAGGACCAAATTAAGTTTAAGTTCCTGTAGGACCATAATCCAGTTTAAGTTCATGGAGGACCCCATTCCAGTTTAAGGCCACGAGGGACCGTAAGGGCCCAAAGGTAGGAACAAATGTAGTTTAAGGTCATGCAGGACCTATCACTCAGGAAATGTATTTCATGAGGATCTTGGAATTAGTGTGAGGAGTGATAATATCACCACCCATGGTCACTAGGGAGTATGCTCCATTGGAATAAAACTTATGAACAATGAAAGGTCCTTACTATTTGGGCTACAAATAGGGCGTTTCCTTTCGAGGGTCATTGGTGCCCGGAGGGCCGATACCAAATCTTTTTGTAGGAAAGAGTGGAGGTGATCCTTCTTGTTGAATGCTCGATCCATCCTACTCTGATACCTTCCTAGGTTGTGCAGGGCACGAATCCTATACTCGTCTAACGCTTCCAATTCAGCTAGACGGATCTCAGACACTCAATCTGGAGCTTGCTGGTCATAAACTGATGTGAGAAATGAGGTAAATTGAATCTTGATGGGCATGACCACCGCCGTTCTCTACACAATAGAATATGAGGTCACTTGGGTGGACTTATAGGTTGTCGTCTAATAATCCCATAGGTCCTTAGGGAACTTATCTGGACAACTCTTCTTGTTCTGACCAACTATTTTATGCAGAATGCTATAGAGGGTTTTGTAGAACGCCTAAATCTTCCCATTGGATTGAACGTGATAGTAGGATGTATGTTTGGAGTGAATGTTGTACCTGGCGTACAATTTCTTCAGCTCTGCTATTCGGAAGTTTCTGTCATTATCGGTGAGGATATCATCTGGAACTCCAAACCGATAGATGATATTAGAACTCATGAATTCCAAGATAGAACGTTCCTTGACTTCCCTAAGTGGAATTGCCCTTACCCACAGAAAAAAGAAATCCACATCAGTCTGAATGAATCGGAATTGGCGAGTCGTTGAAAGTGGGTACAGTCCAACGAAATCTAACCCTCAAACTGCAAAGGGCCTAGAGAAATTGCTTGTATAGAGATGCTCTATTGTCTACTGCGTAGAGTTAGCATGATCTTGGCACACATGGAACATCTTTGTGAACTCAATGCAGTCGTGGATCATAGAGGGCAAAAGTACCCAAATCTCAGAACTTGGTGAGAGAGTTTTGGCCAATCCGGATGGTAACCATAGGAACCAGAGTGAACCTCTTGCATAACCTATGTAATCTCATCCCCTGAATGAAACATAGGAGAATACCATAAAATCTGCATTTATAGAGGATCTGCTCAAGACTAGGACCACTCTGGAGAGTAAACTGCGGCACGCGATGTTAGATTTTCTCGTGCTTGGCCTGATCAATGGGGAGGCAACCATTTTGGAGATAATCAATAAAAGGTGTTCTCTAGTTAGGAATTGCTTCAACCACTGCTCCTAACGAACCGGGGGTACCTGACATGGACGCCCCGACGTAAGATGTCTTACTCGTGGGCTGTCGTCATCCTATGGGGTGATGGGATCAATGACTCATCAATGCACCATGTGGATAATTAGATCATCCTTCTCAGGCTTTGAAAGGGATGTAACTACACTGGCTAAAGCATCCGCTCGAACGTTATGTGACCGAGGGACATGGATAACCTTTGGCCGAGAACGGAACTATTCCATTAGATGGAGAGTGTGTTATAACAACGGTACACGATCTAGATTCCTAACAACATAGTCTCCATTGACCTTCTTGATTAATAACTCTGAATCACATTTCACATGGAAATGGGGAACATTGATCTCAAGGTCCATCTCAGGACCCGTAATGAGGGCCTGATACTCTGACTCATTGTTATCGCAACCTTCTGATAATAGGAATGAGTAAGGTAGGACGACTTGCACTGGGGTGATAATGATGATACCCATGCCTACTATAGTAAAACTGTGATCATTAATACTCCAACCATTGGGGTTCCAGGAAGCACCATCGATGTGAATTTTCTAACATGGGATAGCCTGATCGACTGAGAAGATTGCCTCATCAGGAAAATCCAGGTCCAGGGACTGATCCACAGAGGTTGGATGGGTGGATATAAAGTTTCCCAATGCATGCCCCTTGATAGTCTTCTGGGGAACGAACCTAATGTCGAAATATTGGTGGGTCACCGCCCACTGTGCTAGTCTTCTAGTAAACATGGTGTGATTTAGAATATACTTCAACAGGTCTACCCGAGAGACCAGATGTACCTCATGGTGCTGCATGTAGTGCTGTAATTTATGTACAAAAAACAGGAGTGCAAGGCAGCTCTTCTCGATGGGGGAGTACAGGGCCTCTGTATCGAGGATCATGTGGCTGAGTAAATAGAGGATGTTCTATATCCTATTATTGTTCTTCTGGGTGAGAAGGGTGTTGAGGGACCACTATAGGGTGGTGACGTAGAGAACATTTGGCTTCTCAGAGACTGGTGGCATCAAGACCGGTGGCTGGAGAAAATATTTCTTGATTTCCTAAAAGGCGTTCTCGCACTCTTCTACCGATTCGTAGGCAGATCCTTTCTTCACGAGGCTGGAAAAGGTCTTACACCTGCTGGCCATATTCGCACAGTATCAACGTATATAGGTTAAGTGGCCTTGGAGACCTTTATGATCACAAATATTACTTGGGGAGGCCTCTGATTGATTGGATTTATCTTCTCCGGGTCGATTTCGATGCCCTGGTACCAGACAACAATGCCAAGAATCGTCCCGGAGGTGACCTCGAAGGCACACTTCAATGGGTTCATCTTCAGGTGGCGGGAGTGGAAGAAGCTGAACACTTTGTCAAGGTACATGATATGGTCTTGGCACTGTCAATATTTGACTACCAGATCTTCCACAGATCATTCCACCAACGTCGCGAGGATCGGCTTGAATATGCGATGCATGTCCTGCTGATAGGTGGCACCTGCATTCTTTAGGCCGAAGGGCATATCCTGATAATATAAAGTACCTTGAGGTGCTCTGAAAGGGGTAGACTGCTCGTCCATATGGGCCATCCAGATATGATTATATGAAGAGTAACCATCCATGAACGAGAGGGCTTGGAACCCAGCCGTAGCATTGATCAAAAATTCTGTCACTGGAAAGGGAAAATCATCCTTCAGACAGTTATAGTTGAGATCAAAAAAGTAGATGTAGACTGAGATCTATCTGTTCTTCTTCCTGACTAGCATGATGGTGCCCAGCCACTTGGGTTACTGGATCTCCATGACAAAGTTGTATCGGATGATCATGTCAACATCGACCTCGACTATGGAACCATGAGACGGATGCATCTTTCTGAGAGGATGCTTGAATCCGCGATGATTTTTCGGGAGACTGAGGTAGTGGATGACTACAAGAGGATATAGTCACGACATATCATCGTATCTCTAGGTGAATACATCATAGTGCTGCTCAAAGAAGTCCATGTACCACTGTTTCCCATCATGGTACATAGGAGAACTGATCAACGTAGGTCTCAGATTTGTCTCTCTACCAAGGTTCACCTGTACCAGTTCATCAACTGTGGCTGAGACGCCATCCTCAAAGGTAGGGGTAGTGTCCTTTATAACATATTCTCCGCTTATAGAGAGATCCTCCATGGGGGAAGCTGTTTATGAGCTACCCAACCTTGGTGGGAGTCTAGTACCAGATTGTGTGGCAGTGCTCATTGTATTGGGGAATTCTGGTGCTGCTGAGACCATGGCTATGAAGGCTATCGATCTGATCCCATCTAGTCTCTATCACAATGTGAAACTCTTGATAATATCACAACTATAGTGGTGCATTGGTCGGAGGAGACCTATTCCAGCATGGCGAAACAAACAAGTATGACGTACTACCATTGCTATGATCTGGACCTCTCGATACCTGACGGGAGTGGGAGGCTCCAGGATCACTAGGGCCTGATTCATATAAGAATACGAAGTGATCTTCTGATGCTGCCTATATTTGGGAGCAGGATTCCCTCTTGTCCCGGAAATGAAAAAACATTACCCCGTATCTGGGGTTGTGGCCTCCAACTAATGGATCAAGATGACATTGGCGTCATTCAAGCCTTCCCAAGGATCGGTCGTAGCGGTGATAAGATCAACTTCACTTGCATGGACATGTTTATCCTTGCTCTCGTAATAGTCCACATTCAAGTAGCGGGCTTCGCAATAGTCGAATGGAGATGCATCACCGTGGAGTACACCTACTCGAACATTAATGGAGTACTTGAGGAATTGTTGATATGATGAAGGGAATTCCACCTGAAGGTGGATCCATGACCTACCCATCAATGCACTGTACGCAGTGTCCTGGGAGACGACCATGAACTCAGTGCTGGAAACCAGACCACCAAACAAGGTCTTCAGATGGATCTTACCGACCGATGTCTTCTATGTCCTATCATATCCTTTGATTATCAAATCAGATGGAGTCAATTCACATTCAGATAACCCTATATCTCGCAGTGTCCATGTCAGGATAAGGTTGATCTTTGAACCGGTGTAAATAAGACAACAACAAACCTCCACACTATTGAATTGATCGTGATATACAACAGGAAGATGTGACCCTTTACAAGAGATCCTTCATCTTCTCCCATGAATGAAATGATGGCCTGGAATTCAACATCCTCATGTGTTTAGTCATTAAAGGCCTCTGCAGCTTCTACCTCCATCTCAATCTAGAGGGGGATCATTAAAGCCTCGATGAGTGCTTCGTGTATATCAGTCAACAGGAAGATATAAATCCTTGATGGGATGCTGGAGAGGTCCTTGAAATCATCATACTTCCACGCTAGGAGTGAAATTCTACTTGAAAAGAGTCACTCTATGATAGAAGGCATGGTGGGACCTGCCAGTTGGACCGGCTGCTAACTGGTGTTGGGTATATCCCGCTGATCCCTGGTCGATAATCGGTGGGTCGCTGTCAGATGATGACCGGATGGTTGAGATCAGCCTGTTATAGGGATAATATTGTCACGACACGGTCGTAGCATCTCCTCCTGATCTAGTAGCACAAACGGTGGTGGAGCTGGGCCTGTCGATGCTGGATGAAGAGGTCGTCTGTGCTGAGTTCTGCATTGGGCTTGCTGTCTGGTCTTCGCGGTATGCACGGCCTGGCTAGAGGTGCCAACTGATGAGCCTCGACGACCCGAATGGTCGTGGATCTGTTGACGTTGGCGTCTACTGGGGACATTGGGGAGGTTCACCTAGCACTCCCCCTCGTCGGGAGTCATATAGGTATCTACCAACTCGACGGTGTTAACTGAAGCGTACCCTTGACTGTCACATAATTAATCATACACCACTGGGTGGATTCTAGGAGGGATTCCCATCTCAGGGGGAATGATGTCATCGAGTGTGAGGGGTGACGATTCCATTGGTGGGGCGCGTTACTTCTTCTTGCGCCGCTAATTCATGATAATATAGGAAGAGGATGGTTGATATGATTACGCAGAAGTGGTGCCTATAGCTTCTGAAAGCTCCGACTCATTCAGGCGTTCCTGAATGATTCCATTGGAATGAGAAACCATCTTGTGTTCCATCCAGTAACTATACTTCTTAGTCCCGTGATCAGAAAACTTCTTCCACTCACCTTCACCGTCGCTACTGCTATATGATCTCACAAAGACACCTACCACATGTGCCGAGGCTAGGACCAACATAACTATGTTTTTGTCATTCTGGTCATGGAGCCAATCCTTGAACACATATCTTTGCTTGATGGTGTTCCCTAGGATCCGATGATAAGGGTATTAGTTGGGGTGATCAGTGAGATACGGATCTTCTGGATTCCAAAATTCCGGCAGTACTACAATTCTATGCGCTAAGGCGATGCAGAAGTAGCCAGGGACCCGAGCCTCGTCAAAAGACTTGGTCAGATTCCTTCAGTCCCGAAAGGGGGCTCTGGGAGCCTGTCCCGGATGAGGTTCTGTATGAGGCTGCCGAGAAGGTGGAACATGATTATCTCTCCTAGGCAGTGGTGGTGCGTTGCACGAGGGCACCTGCTGATTCAGTGGACCATGTTGGGCAGGAATCTGTGCCCGTGGTGGTGGACCTCTATGAGGCTATAGAGCTGGCTCCACTAGTTTCAATTATAGCTGCCTAGGGGCAACAATCTAGGCCACCGTGGTAGTCTCGGCTCTGGCAGCCCTCCATTCCCGGATTATAGGAGGCAACAGGCATGCCCAACTGACCTGTTTCAGGGATTCTTTGAGGTTATGGGACTTTTCCAAGATGTCTCAAAACCCTCTGGATATTTTTGAGTGATCAAGGAGGCAACCAGTTCAGTCTTGACATTCCCCATGCACATCATCAGTAATTTCTCCTAATTCAGTGGCATGTCATGGGAGTATATAAGCCCCTTCAACCGGGTGATGATGTCCATGACTCGCTCATTGGGCCTTTGATTGCACTTGAATAGGTCTGTGATGTTCTCCTTTAGGGTGGTAGAGCTGAACAAGAAAAGAAATTGCATGCGATGGTCATCCCGTCTTGTCACAGATCCAACAAGGAGCTGGCTTTACAAGACGAAGGATGGACCTTCTAGTGTCTGAACAAAGAAACAGAGCTTCGCGCCCTCCTGTTGCACTGGGGTCCCAAACAATGTCTTGAACATTGAGTTAAATTGGTCCAAGTACTGCGATGGTTCCCCTGTCCCATTAAAGTGGAGAAGGTGGGATTACCAAATCCCAAGGGTTCCAGCTTGTCATCCACCCATGCCAGGTATGGCTTACCATCATTTGGGATAGCCACCTATCATGTTTCCAATGCATTCAGGTGGGCAATGAGTGCTGCCATCAGATGGTCTGGATGCGTGTCCCTCTCCTGGTGGGGATCCCTAACCAAGTGCACATTTCTTTGCTGTTCAATGTGGTATCCAAGCTCAGCGGCTCGCGAAGCGGATGTTGGAGCGCCCCTTGGGGCTGCCAGAGGAGCCCGAGCGGGGTTCCTTGGATTGTCACGCCATTTAAGAGGGTTCAGTATGTAATGGCTCAGACCCCTCCGGTCCATTCCTTTGTTGAAATCGATGTGGTCAACACGACGCGCATTATAATGATATTTTTTTAATACTGACGATAACGTAAAAATATGTTAAATAATAATGATGATGACATAAATTGTGTGATTAATTAAACTAAAGAGAGAATAATCATGATAAAATGATTTAATTGGTGTTATTATTATTAATTATGTGAAGTGGGAATGTGTGTGACCCATTAGACATTGATAAATGATACACGCAGTTTATTATTACTTGAGTAATTGTTGAAATTAAAATTGAATAATAATAATGGGTGTTGTGTTATTAATATTATTCATAATATTAATAATAATGAGAAATTAAAGAAATGATTCATGGTATTTATTGCAAACAAATAAATGACGATGCACATTTGAAGCATGGTTGTGCGTTAATAATATTAAAGGTTAGTTCATTTTTATTATTTTGTTAAATAATAATAAAATGGTGGCGTAAAAATATATTGGGTTTATTAAATTGAATGGTTTAAATTTAATAAAAGTGGTTCAAATTTAATCATTGTGAAATAAAAATAAATAGATTTAAATAATTAAATTGAAGGATGTTATGCGACATTTATGTGGCATGGTCAAATTCAGATATCCAACGGGGTGGTTTAACGTGGTCATTGCGATGAGCATAAATATTATCATTATTAAATATATTAATGGTGATGGGTTAATAAAATAAGTTGATGAATTGTTATTATTTTTGAAAAACAATAAATAAAAATGATGGTGTAAAACTATGTGCGAGAGGTTAATGAAATTAAATGTATTTAAATTCGGTTGAATATGTAAGTTATATTAATTTTGTTTTGTCATTTAATTCTATTAAATGAAATGGCTTTGAGTCTCATGGAATGGTTTCAGTTTAATATGATAATAATTATTGTAATCTAATTTAATGGGATCAAATTATATCATTAATGATGGGCATTATTAATAATAATTTTATTAATAATGACATCGAAGTGAGATTGGAGAGAGATTACAATGTGATGGAATAATAAATAAAATAATAATAAAAACCATAAACGAATGAAGGTTGGGGCGTGTTGGGCATGGAATAAGGAAGGGGAGGAATCACTTTTGGTGGAGTGAGGGGATTATGGAATAATGAATTAGATTGGATAGATAAAGGGATTAAATGAAATGAATATTTAAAACTTAAAGCAATAAAATAAATAAGATAAAAATATAAGTCAATCATGGGGATAATGCGAACCAATTTGACAAATCTAGTGCATGTGATTTGGAATTGATGAATAAAATGGTTAAATAAAATAATAATAATAAGATACTGTAATTATTAATTTTGTTGGGAAAACCCTGTTTCGTCCATAACTTCTTCGTACGACCTCGGTTTAACGAACCGTCAGCGGTAATGAAAACCTGACTACGAGAAAGAAATTATGAGTCCAATATTGGATGCCTTTTTCTGGTTTTTGGATTAGGTACCCGAAATGCTAGTGAATTAATAGAATAAACATTATTGTTAAATCTTCGACCCGCCGTAACTCCCACGTGGGATATCCAATTGACTTGACGTCAGTGGCGATGGGATCCAGTCATTAATGAGATCGTTTCAAGTCTAAGGTTTGATATTAAATTATGGTTTGTGGCTTGGGTCCATGAAACACCCAATAATAACAACATCGTTGTTATTATTTAATCTTATATCCAACGTATCTCCTCCATACGGTGTTGGAATGGGGAACTGTTTGTGACGTTGCAACCCTGCATTTATTAGGGTCTTTTTAAGACCAATGATGAATACCTTTTTATGAAACATGTCTCGGGTCGATGAATCAACTATTATTAATTGAAGTTATTATTATCATTAAACACATGGAAACTGCGTGACGTGTCGTGTGTTGACCAGTCAAACAACATAACTGTTGTACAGTCACGTTGTGTATTCATCAATACACGATGCGTACCATTTTACCTTTTCTATTCCTATATAAGAAAGGTTCATGTGTTTTTTACGGGCCTCCCTTCATCTCCGGACGGCGACACTCCCAGATGACCTAGAATCCTTCCTCCTAACTTCTTCATCTGGACTCCGATTGTTGATCTGTTAGTGAATGTGGTATCGTTTCAGTGAGGAGAACATCGTACACCCTATTATGTTCCCTCTTTTTTGAACTCCCCTCCGCAGTTTCCAACCAAGGAGAATGCAGATAAATTACAGGAACGATGGTCTTTGACGAACTGCTCTGAAAAGGTATGTTAAACCTATGTTCTTGTATTCTTTTTTCTATCCTAATTCTCTTGTTTTCTTTCCATGTGATGGAATGTGGTCTCAGTATTGAGTGAGTTTCATGTGTCATTCATTCTATGGTTTCACGACATCCTTGGTGGGTGCAGTCATTCTGGGATAAGCCTTGTGATCCTGGTGATCGTGTTTGTAGAAGGTCATCGAAACCTGTTGAGGTAGGGATCTTACCTTTGTCTACTAAATTTGTGCATCATGCGGGGTGGGTGTCCTCTTGTTTATGAGAAACAGATTTGAACCGGTTTAATTAAGATAATAACTGGCTTATATAATAGGGATGGGAGGTTTGTGAATAAAGTTACATTATTTATATCCTGTGATATTATGTTGTGAACTAAATGAGCTTATGCCTACTAAAAATCATGGTCGTTGGGGGGCCATTAATTACACACATAAATGTTGCCCTCTCCTTATGGATGAAAATGTTATTGAACGTGGAAACTCGTTAATCATGTAATGTTGGATGATTAAATAACTGGAACCCTTGTGTGATCCCCCAGGTTGAACAAACTGAAATAATAAACATGTGGGTGCTAGTTAGGGATTTTTTATGTGAAAGGGGGTGTTTTTTCGGTTGTTGTGTATTGGGTGAGAAGAGGGGCTATGGTTGGCTTGGTTGTGGTTTGGTGTGAATGCTATGTTAGTTATGGGCATCAGAGCTGTGATAAATGGTATCAAGGGGCGGGGATGTACGAGTTTCTGTGTGTTTGTGGTTATGGTGGATGGTAGTGCGGCTGAAGGGATGGGTTTGAATGTGAACGAACTATGGGTTGTGAGTAATAAATAAAATGTGGAGGAGTTAATGAATGGTGGGGATTGGTAATAAAATAGGAATACTAATCAATGGGGTTGGTTGGTTAATAAGAAGGGACTTGTTTGTGTTGCTTCTGTTTTCGTAACTTGATTTGTGGATGGCAGGGATATGTTTGATCAACTATTGATCCAGTTTGGTTGGTTGTACCCAGTAGTTAAGGAACTAATAAACTAATTCTACTGAAAAATGAAAACCTCTATGGTGAGGGGTTGTTTGTTGTATGCATGCTTCGACATAGTAGTGTCGAGGCACGTCCTCAGTTTCTCTGTTTAGAAGACATAGGTTGGGCTATGTTTTTTGTATACATATATATATATCTGTATCTTTGCATTTTGTCTTACCCCACCCATGTTGAGCACTTAGTTCCAAACACTACCATTTCATGGGAGAGGGTGTTTTCCCCTGAGTTACTAGCTACTTCCTGCTCTTTCTTCCATAGGTTGTGATAGCTTGAGGAGACCTTACACCAAATACTCTCAGGTAGGTTTTGTTTGGGGTGGTTGTGGCCAAAGACTCTTCAGTCAGGTTTTCTATTTTCCCATGAATCTTCGGGATGCGGCCTCATTGTGTGCGGGCAGGATACGAAATTCTGAGGCCCAGGTGTGTGCGGGCAGGATACATGGTTGTGAGGCCCAGGTGTGTGCGGGAGGGATACGTGGTGGTGAGTCCCAGGTGTGTGCGGGCGGGATAAGTGTTTGTGAGGCCCATGTGGGCGCAGGCGAGATATGTGGTTCTTGAGGCCCAAGTGTGTGGGGGCGGGAAGAGTGTGGTAGCGTCAGGAAGTTCGTCATTAGGAAGAGCAGCTAACTAGTGGTAAATGGTGCGGGGTACCCAATACTCTTGTTCTTATATACTACTACTACCTGTTGTTTAGTGTTTTGGTGAGCGTGGCTGGTGAGGTTTGGTGGATTGAATTCCTTAATAGTTTTTGGTTTCATCTGTTGTTCTCACAGGACATTAGGATGTCTCCCCACTTGTGTAGAAGAGCATTAGGTTTCCCTACTGAGTATACCTATTTGATCACCCTATGTTTACTTTCAGGTTTTCTAGGATGACTACCAGGGTCATGCGAGACCCTACTAGTTGGGACAGTTGTAGTTTTTTCAGTTTGTTGTACTCTTGTTTCTTTTGGTATTGTACTTGTTGAGCTTTCTTTTACTTGTACCTTATATCAGAACTATTTAAACATGCTTGTGTGATTGGTTTGGGTTTATTTCTATACACTTGTTCTTTTCATTTTGGTGGTCTACTTGTCCAATTTCCTAATCAAAAATAATAAAAAGGGTAATGCCTCCCATATTTTGTGAATACCCATACCCTTGGTTCTAGTCGCCACCCCGGTGCCTACTAGAGGCAGGACTTGGGGGTCATTATCTCCCTTTCACCATTAACACCTCAGGAGTGGCATCTTTGGTGGGAGGGGGTCGTGACAGAATGGTATCAAGGGATGATGGTTGAGAGATAGAATGGAGTCTGAAGTTAGGAACAGTGAGGATTGCATGGCATGGTAGGGAAACAGTTTTGGTTAATCTTGGTGCATGACATAGGCCAGGGAAGACTGGCTAGGAAATGAGATTTTATCCCCCCCCCCCATGATCTGATGCATGGAATCTGAGCCTACCTAACTGCCAAGTGAGACTACATTTATTGCAGGGTAGAGACCCTAGGGAAGGTACATGCATCGTCATGATTGTGTTTTACTTGGATTTGGTTTTCTGAAAAAAAATTAAATAAAAATGATATAATAAAACCTTGAGAAAATTCCTTAATACTTGGGCTTCAGGCTATCCTTGTTTACCATATAGCTATGGCACGTTGAAGTCGTCCCTGGGGGGCTCAGACAGCCGAGGCCTAGCAGATTCTGGCAGTCGATCAGTCGAGGATTAACCGAGAGGAGGAAGATATCCAGTGTTATAAGACTCTTCGTTCCTTCAAGCAGCAAACCCACAAGAAGTACGAGGGTATTACTTCAAATATGGAGATAGATGGGTGGCTTGATGAGGTAGAGATATCTTTTACATTTATCCGTGCTCTGAGGGAGTACTGGGTTCCTCTAGAAGTCAGTCAGCTGAGAGGTGCGGTGTACCAGTGGTGGATGCTCTACCTCAGGGATAGGACAAGGATAGGGGTTCTGTGGGCTGACTTTGAGAAGGTGTACCGAGAGGAATTCCATTCTTCCATGATCAAGGAAGAGAAGCGGCAGGAGTTACTCTCCCTTCACCAGGGGAGTATGTCAGTACGAGAGTCGGGGATCAAGTTCACGGAACTCCTATGCATTGCTCCATATCTCTTTCCCGATGAGGAGCCTCGGGTGAGATGTTTGGAGGAGGCGCATTATAGAATCCCGCCTTTTTATCACATAAACTTTCATTACATTTTACAAAACCAAGGATCTTTAAGGTTTACTATCATGGAAACCGGGAACTTTAAACATGAAAACATAAAATATTCTTCTTAAACACTTGAAAGGATTCTCCTCATTTTCATCCTAGGTTCATTACTGTATCTCATAACCTGGGGACATACATCAAAAGAAAGGCTGAGCAAAAGGCCCAGTAAGGGAAACAAGAGAAACATTTTACATGTGAACTTGAGATACTTCAATAAGGTCATGAAAAGAACATTAACGCATGAGAAAGAAATCATGAGGCATATCATAATAAAAATTTCATTTTTCATAACTTGAAGATGTGACTGTAACAATTAATATTGACAATCATTTCGTTTCACCATGGTCCATCCCCAAGGTGTCATTAAAAATTTCCAAGGTTTTTCACCAAGGTATCAGTCTAAAAAGACATCTCTAGAGATTAATTCATTACCCAATGCATTAGAGCGCTATCTGGGCACACCCTTGACATGTCTTTATTATAATGTGAGCCACACAAATCATCATAAATCATTTCATAAACAACCCATATATCATAAAATAAATGGGTTTCATTTCATAATCATAACGCTTTAGAAACTGCTTTAAAGACATGATCTTTATGTCACTTTAAACCCACGGAAAGGGAAAGTGGGTTTCACATATGTAAATCCCAGAATTTAAAATAGAAAACTTTGATATATATGTGAATACCCCTATAGAAATAAGAGCTTTGAGTATTCAATTTATAAAATAAAATATCTTTAGAAAAAAGAGAGAGACATTTTGAGACAAAAATTCTGCAGCATAACGGCTATGTTAAAAGGTTTATATAAAACATTGAAAAGAGAGGGGACATGGGTCAAACATTGATAAATGACCCATAAAATAGTAGATGTATGGAATATAAGGGATTTAAGAACATGGTAATGAAATTTGAAAATATACCATATGAAATGAAGAACATGAAAGGAAGACAAAAATGAGATTTCTCTTATTAAAATTCGGCAGCCTAACAGCGTTACATAAACATCAATCAAAAATGAATTGATGAGATCAAATAGGGTCTCTCATCATATGAACATCAAAGATCAGTATGATAGATATAGAGATCATACCCCAACATAATAAAAAGGAACATGTAAGACTTGACATGGGATTAGTACTTTGAAAAGAGAGAAAGGTGCAATGACCACTTAAAAATTCAGTCACCTAACGACGCACTTAAAATTCAAAATACTGAATTAAAGAGATAAAATGGGGTCCCTCATCATATGGTCATAAAATATCAGTATGATACATATAGATATCATTCCCCATCATAACAAAAAGTAATTGAAAGAATTGACATGAATGTAGAACTTCAAAACGAGAAGGGTGAAGAACCACTTAAAAATTCAGCAGCCTAACAGCGCCACTTAAAACTTTAAAATACTGAATTGAAGAGATCAAATGGGGTCTCTCATAAAATGATCATAAAATATCAGTATGATAAATTTAGAGATAAAAATCCAACATAATAAAAAGGAACTTGAAATACTTTACATGAAAACAGATCTTGAAAAATGAGAAGGGAGAAGAAATTCGTTACTAAAATTTCGGCAGCCTAACGGCGCCACTTAAAACATCATAAAACGAAATAACGAGAGTAAGAGGGGATCTCTAGTTATGTGAAAATGAAAAGGTATGTAAGAGTAGTATAAAAGAACACTCTTTAACATCAGAACATGGAGCTTAAAAGAAATTACATAAAAGAGATTTTTTGAAAAGAAAGAGAAAGATCAGATCCCTTACCTTTAAATGTAACTCTTAAAAATAAATGGTTGGGACCTTGAGGACTTGGGGGCACCTTGAGAGGACTCCTTGTAAGCTAATGAGACCATAAATTCGTTGGGTAAGAGTGGGGAGTCGAATGGATGAGAGGATGGCTTGGTATTTATAGGGAGAGTGAGGGGACAAGACATTAATGGCCAAGGGACACCTTATTAGTGGTTTTGGAAAAACCCTGGGCTTGCCCATGGTATTTGCCCATGGTATTGGTCACTTGGGACACATCATATCTTATATTAATATTAATAAGTCTACCATATTGATTACATACTTAATACATCATTTAATGATGTCATTAAAAACCCGTAACTTAAAAACTGTATTTTCACTATTCATCGAAAATTCAACTTTCTCAGCAAAATCCCAAAATTTCACCTTAACCAAATATCAATGATCTGATTTCAAAAATGAAGTCCATTTTATAAATATAATTTTATAAATATTTTTAATTTATTTTTTAAATAAATCCACTATTCACTGAAAATTCATTTTTTTCAGAAAAAAACCCAAATATTACAATAACATAATATCGGTGCTCTGAGTTCAAAAATGAAATCCATTTTATAAAAATAATTTTTTAAATATTTTTAATTTAATTTTTATTTAAAATCCACTATTCACTCGGAAAAACAAATACTTGAATAATATTTTATGAAATTGTTATTTAACCATTTTATTGAATCACATTAATTAATCAAGGTGCCTAGATTATATTAATACTTTCTTTTAATGAGATTACTAATCCATTTGGACACATTACTAATCCTAATCATAAAATGACTATTCATAATTTACTATTCATTAAAAATTATGTTGATCTTATTAGACTCTAAATTTCGCACTGAGCATAATTGTAGAAGACCATTTTTTGAATATCATTAAAAAAATTTAATTATTTAAGGTTTACATAAACATTTTTAAAATATCCTTTTTCTAAAATTCATAAAAAATAGGCATACAATATTTATCCAGTCATTTGAAAATTCATAAACTTCATCATAAGAAGAAATCAAATTTTTATTTAAAACAAAGGATTACACAAGGCAGTTACGGTCTCCTTACATAGCCCCTTATCACACCAGCATAGGACCTAAGTGTAAGGTGTGCTAAGGTGAGAGAATTTGAGGGAGGCTCTGCAAACATCTCATGAGTAGTAATTTATATCAGTTTGAACTTCTCGCAAAGGTGATTCCGTTCTATCTTCACACGATGAAGTTCAGCTTGGGTTTGGTCCAGAGCAAAGCCCAGTGGTGCTACCTCCTTCCCAAGTTCTGTTAGATGGGCTTCGATCGGTCCAAGACTACTGGGTGAGGCCATCAGATCTTCTTTCTATAATAATTAACCAAGATTACTTGTATTTAGAGACAATAATCAAAACATTTTGTTTCCATGGGTCATATTGACCAATGGTCATATAACAGTCAAAACCCAATGGTCTCATTTTAATTATACTCATGTTATCAAATGAAAAATTTTTGTTGAGTATAAAAAAACAAAAAAAATAACACATAAAATTAGGAAACAAGATTTATTAAAAATTTCGGGTCGTTACAATCTCCCCCCCTGAAGAAATTGCGTCCTCGCAATTTTTAAAATTGGGTTTTGAAATTTCATTGAAAGTCCCACAATGGAAAATGAGTCAGTAAAACTATTACATTAAAAGAAAAAAAGGTAAGTACAAAGGTCGCCCGAGTTAGCCCACACTAGGATTCCATGTACGAAAACAAGGACATGGAGGAGAAAAAAAATGGCCATGTTCTGAGGGAGAGTGATAGAAAACATGATTAGGAGAAAGGTAACCATAATAAAATCCCAAAATTATGATGTGTGTAAACAGTCTTTGATTACCCAGTAGGAAATGTAAACCAACATCATTTTTGTTTTACGTTCCTTTTCATAATTTTGAGGAATTCATTTACAACAGAAAACATAAGAAAATATACCTATCTTCAAGTATAGTTTCATCCTTTAATAAGTTTCTACACAAAACTAATATTTTCTCCAAACAATGAGAAATCAAAACTACTTGGTCTCATCAAAACAGAAGAATCATCCTCTAGAGAATCACATAATCCACAAAAGATTAACTATCTATTTCTTTTATCATAAAACATTATCCCAAAAACAGAAAGGGTAAGGTAAAACAACTCTTCAGAAAGAAATAATCCCATAGTAATGGAAACTACTTTAAAATATTCAATGTTCCATGGTACTACCCAAAGTTCATCATAGTCCATTCCATAAATAACGGTCCTCAAAATTCCCCAAAATAAACAAAACTAAGATTGAAACCCAAATACAAGAAGGATTTGATAACATAGTCTTCCAAAAATAAACTTCATTGTTCATCTCCAAACAACATCAACCACTCCTAACATCTTATAACAAAAGTATCTAACCTAAACATATTTTACCAAAGATAGGTTAATAATTCCCATAAGTAACCTAAATTAATATAAGTCCACCTTAAATTCATCGATTCTTCAAAATATAAGTCAACCTTACTCCTCAATGAAAATACCGTAGTAATCTATTTACCTCGATCATATAGGGTTCCCAAAATAGTGAACGTCTTCCAAAATAAAAATTAAATTTTAATCCCCTAATCATCCCTGTCATATTAATATAACAATCATCGCATTTACTATCACTTTGGTTGTTGGGACATGTTCTTCCATTTCCCACCATTAACTAAGAAGAGAAAGCATAATTAGGGGCTTAAGTACATAGCCAATAATCATGAAATGGAACTGAAAGCATATAAGGATAACTTGTAGAAGAAAAGTATACCCTAACTTGTGATATCCTAGGTTCCCATCTTGGTTATCCATGATCATATATTCTTATGTGAATCTTTATTTTATTTTATCTCTGTTCCTTTAACAATGGTTCATACTAAGCTTATGAATTTACCAAAGCATATACCCCGGGAGTGTCGTAACCAAGAGTTCAGCAAGGACCGTGGTCGTGTACCAGTTCCCGTTCGAGTCTATCTCAAAGCGGTGTTTTCAGGTTTTACCCCTATGAACATCTGTTCCAAAGCCAGCTCTACCTACTTGTATCCAGACAGGGATGTATTTTCTTGGAAACCCCTTACTCAATACTCACCAAAATACCAGGAAGATTTACTATATTTAAACTTTTCTATAGGGTTCTTCCTAGAGTTTTCATATCCTAATTTCCACAAATAACTAAACCATCATTTGATACCAACTATATCATCCCGCCTCTTTATCACATAAACATTCATTACATTTTACAATACCGAGGATCTTTAAGGTTTAGTGTCTTGGAAACCAGGAACGTTAAACATGAAAACATAAAATATTATTCTTAAACAATTGAAAGGCTTCTCCACATGTTCATCCTAGGTTCATTACTGCATCTCATAACCTGGGGACATACATCAAATGAAAGGGTGAGCAAAAGGCCCAGTAAGGAAAACAAGAGAAACATTTTACATGTGAACTTGAGATACTTCAATAAGGTCATGTAAAGAACATTAAGGCATGAGAAAGAAATCATGAGGAATATCATAATAAAAATATCATTTTTCATGACTTGAAGATTTGGCTTCAAAATTTAATATTGAAAATCATTTCGTTTCACCAAGGTCCATCCCCATGGTGTCATTAAAAATTACCAAGGTTTTTCACCAAGGTATCAGTCTAAAAAGTCATCTCTAGAGATTAATTCTTTACCCAATGCATTGGACCGCTATCTTGGCGCACCCTTGACATGTCATTATTATCATGCGAGCCACACATATCATCATAAATAATTTCATAAACAACCCATATAGAATAAAATAAATGGGTTTCATTTCATAATCATAACGCTTTAAAACTGCTTTAAAGACATGATCTTTATGTCACTTTAAACCCACGGAAAGGGAAAGCGGGTTTCATGTATGTAAATCCCAGAATTTAAAATAGAACATTTTGATATATATGTGATTACCCCTATAGAAATAATAGCTTTTAGTATTCACATAATAAAATAAAATATCTTTAGAAAAAATAGAGAGACATTTTGGGATGAAATTTCTGCAGCATAACGGATATGTTACAAGGTTTTTAGAAAACATTGAAAAGAGAGGAGACATGGGTCAAACATTCATAAATGACCCATAGAACAGTAGAGGTAAAAAATATAAGGGATTTAAGAAAATGGTAATGAAATTTGAAAATATACTATATGAAATGAAGAACATGAAATGAAGACAAAAATGAGATTTCTCTTATGAAAATTCGGCAGCCTAACAGTGTTACATAAACTTCAACCAAAAATGAATTTATGAGATAAAATAGGGTCTCTCATCGTATGAACATAAAATATCAGTAAGATAGATATAGATATCATACACCAAAATAATAAAAAGGAACTTGCAAGACTTGACATGGGATTAGAACTTTGAAAAGGGAGAAAGGTGCAAGGACCACTTAAAAATTCATCACCTAACGATGCCACTTAAAATTCAAAATACTGAATTGAAGAGATCAAATGGGGTATCTCATCATATGGTAATAAAAGATCAGTATGATATATATAGAGATCATAACCCAGCATAAAAAAATGACTTGAATGAATTTACATGAAAGTAGAACTTCAAAACGAGAAGGGTGAAAAAACACATAAAAATTCGGCAGCCCAACGGTGCCACTTAAAACATAAAAATACTGAATTGAAGAGATCAAATGGGGTCTCTCATCATATGATAATAAAAGAACATTATGATAAATTTATAGATCATAACCCAACATAATAATAAAGAACTTGAAATACTTTACATGAAAATAGATCTTGAAAAATGATAAGGGAGAAATCATCCGTTACAAAAATTTCGGCAGCCTAACGGCGCCACTTAAAACATCATAAAACGAAATAATGAGAGTAAGAGGGGGTCTCTCATTATGTGACCATGAAAAGGGAAGTAATAGGAGTATAAAAGAACACCCTTTAACATAAGAACATGGAGCATAAAAGAAATTACATAAAAGGGATTTATTGAAAAGAAAGAGAAAGATCGGATCCCTTACCTTAAAATGTAACTCTTAAAACTCAAAGGTTGGGACCTTGAGGGCTTGGGGGAAAATTGGGAGGACTTATTGGGAGTTAATGAGATAATTACGTAGTTGGGGAAATGTGGGGAGTCGAATGGATGAGAGGATGGCTTGGTATTTATAGGGAAAGTGAGGGGACAAGGCATTAATGGCCAAGGGACACCTCATTAGTGGTTTTGGAAAAACCATAGGCTTTCCTATGGTATTTGCCCAAGGTATTAGCCACTTGGGACACCTCATACCTTATCTTACTATTCATAAGTCGACCATATTGATTACATACTTAATACATCATTTAATGATGTCATTAAACACCCGTAACCTAAAAACTGTATTTTCACTATTCATCGAAAATTCAACTTTCTCATAAAAATCCCAAAATTTAACCTAAACCAAATATAAATTCTCTGATTTCAAAAATGAAATCCATTTTATAAAAATAATTTTCTAAATATTTTTAATTTATTTTTTATATAAATAAACTATTCACCGAAAATTCATTTTTTCAGAAAAAACCCAAAATATTACCATAACATAATATCGGTGCTCTGAATTCAAAAAAGAAATCCATTTTATAAAAATAATTTTTTATATATTTTAAATTTAATTTTTAATTAAAAGACACTATTCACTCGAAAAATCTAATACTTGAATAATAATTTATGAAATCGTTATATAACCATTTTATTGAATCACATTACTTAATCAAGGTACCTAGATTATATTAATACTTTCCTAAAGTGAGATTAATAATCTATTTGGACACATTACTAATCCTAATCATAAAATCACTATTCATAATTTACTATTCATCAAAAATTAAGTTGATCTTATTAGACTCTAAATTTCTCACTGAGCATAATTGTAGAAGACCATTTTTTGAATATCATTACACATTTTTAATTATTTAAGGTTGATATAAACATTTTTAAAATAACCTTTTCTAAAATTCATCAAAAATATGCATACTATAATTATCTGGTCATTTGAAAATTCATAAACATCATCATAAGATGAAATCCCAATTTTTATTTAAAACAAAGGATTACACAAGGCAATTATGGTCTCCTTACATAGCCCCTTATCACACCAGCATAGGACCTATGTGTAAGGTGTGCTAAGGTGAGAGAATCTGAGGGAGGCTCGGCTAACATTGCACGAGTATTAATTTCTATCAGTTAGATCTTCTCGCAAAAGCGATTTCGTTCTAGCATCACACGATGAAGTTCGGCTTGGGTTTGGTCCAGAGCAAAGCCCAGTGGTGCTACCTCCTTCCCATGTTCTGTTAGATGGGCTTCGATCGGTCCATGAATTCTGGGTGAGGCCATCGAATCTTCTTTCTATAATAATTAACCATGATTACTTGTATTTAGAGACAATAATAAAAACGTTTAGTTTCCAGGGGTCATATTGACCAATGGTCATATAACTGTCAAAACCCAATGGTCTCATTTTAATTATACTCATGTTATCAAATGAAAAAATTTTGTTGAGTATAAAAAAACAAAATAAAATAACACATAAAATTAGGAAACAAGATTTATTCAAAATTTCGGGTCGTTACATGCATCTTCCTTCGCTCCAATATGTTGTCACCCCCTTCACCCTTCTGACGTACATGGTAGTAAAAAAGAAGGAAGTGGTTGTAGAGAGTATTCACTCGTAGGGAGGTGCACCACAAGAGGGGATCCAGTCGGGTTTAACGTGGCATGGTCAGATTCAGATATCCAACGAGGTGGTTTAATGTGGTCAATGCGATGAGTGTAAATATTATCATTATCAAAAATAATAACAGTGTTGAGTTAATAAAATAAGTTGATGAATTGTTATTATTATTGAAAAACAATAAATAACAATGATGGTGTAAAACTATGTGCGAGAGGTTAATGAAATTAAATGTATTTAAAAGGGGTTGAATATGTAAGTTATATTGATTTTGTTTTTTCATTTAATTCAATTAAATGAAATGGTTTTGAGTCGCATGGAATGGTTTTAGTTTAATATGAGAATAATAATGGTAATCTAATTTAATGGGATTAAATTAGAACATTAATGATGGGCGTTATTAATATTAATTTTATTAATAATGTCATTGAAGTGAGATTGGAGAGAGATTACAATGTGACGGAAAAATAAAGTAAATAATAATAAAAACTGTAAAGGAATGAAGGATGGGGCATGTTGGGCATTGAATGAGGAAGGGGAGGTGCCACTTTTGGAGGAGTGAGGGGATTATGGAAGAAAGATTAGATTGGAGAGAGAAAGTGTTTAAATGAAATAATGATTTAAAATATAAAGCAATAACATAAATAAGTTAAAAATATAAGTCAATCATGGAGCTAATGTGCACCAATTTCAGAAATCTTGTTCATGGGATTTGTAATTTAAGAATAAAATGGTTAAATAAAAAAATAATAATATAATAATGTAATTATTAATTTTGTTGGGAAAATCATGTTTCGTCCATAACTTCTTCGTATGACCTCGGTTTTACGAACCATCAATGGTAGTTTGACCCTGACTACGAGACCTAAATTATGAGTCCAATATTGGATGTCTTTTTCAGTTTTTCGGATCGGGTACCCGAAACGCTAGTGAATTAATAGATTTAATATTATTATTAAATCTACGACCCGTCGTGACTCCCACGTGCGATATCTGATAGACCGGTAGTTAGTGGCGATGTGTTCCTGTCATTAATAAGATCGTTTCAATTCTAAGGTTGGATATTAAATTATGAATCGTGGCTCAGGTCCACGAGAAAACCAATAATAATAACATTATTATTATTATGGGATCTTATATCCAACGTACCTCCTCCATACGGTGTTGGAATGGCGAACCATCTGTGACATTGCAACCCTAAATTTATGATGGTATTTTAAAGACAATGATGAATACCTTTTTATGAATCGTGTCTCAGGTACATTAAACACCTATTAAAAATTGAAGTTATTATTATCACTAAACGCATGGTAACCACGTGATGTGTCACGTGTTGACCAGTCAAACAATGTAAAAGTTGTGCGGTCACGTCATGTATTCATTAATACACGATGTGTACCATTTTACCTTTTCATTGCATATATAAGAGAGGTTCACATGTTATTTACGGAACTATCTTCTTCTAGGAACGATGATGCTCTCAAATGACATGGAAGCCTTCCTCCTAAATTCATCATCCGGACTCCGATCGTCGATCCGTCAGTGACTGCGGGATCGTGTCAGCGAGGAGAACATCATATACCATGTTTTGTTCCCTCTTCTTTGAACTCCCCTCTACAGTTTCCAACTGAGTAGACTGCTAATAATTGACAGGAACGACGATCATTGACAAACGACTCTAAAAAGTTATGTTAAACCTCTGTACTTGTATTCTTTTTCCGATCCTACTTCTCTCATTTTCATTCCATGCTATGGAATGTGATCTCCGTGTTGAGGATGTTTCTTGTGTTGTTGATTCGGTGGTGCCACAACATCCTTGGTGGGTACAGTCATTCTGGGAGAAGCCTTGTGATCATGTAGGTCGTGTTCATAGAAGGACATCAGAACCTGTTGAGGTAGGGATCTTACTTTTGTCTATCTAAATTTGTGCATCATGTGGGGTGGGTGTCCTCTTGTTTACGTGAAACACATTTGAACCGGTTTAGTAAAGATAATAACTAGCTTATATAACAGGGACGGGATGTTTGTGAATAATGATACATTATTTATATCCTCTGATATTATTATGTGAATTGAATGTGCTTCTACCTACTGAAAATCATGGTCGTTGGGGGATTTTTCTTACGCAATTAAATGTTTCCCTCTCCTTATTATGGATGAAAATGTCATTGAATGTGTAAATTGGTTAATCACGTAATGTTGGCTGATTAAATACCTGGAACCCTTGTGTGATCACCCCGGTTTAACAAACATAAATAATAAACATTTGGTTGCAGGATAGGGTTTGTTTATGTGAAAGGGGGGTGTTTTGTGGGTTTTTGTGGATCGAGTGATCTGTGGGGCTGTGGTTGGCTTGGTTGTGGTTTGGTGTGGATGTTATTTTAGTGATGGGAATCAGGGCTGCAATAAATGGTATCAAGGGGTGATGATGTACGGGTTTTAGTGTGTCTGTGGTTATGGTGGTTGGCAGCGGGGCTGCAGGGATGGGTTTGAATGTGAACGAACTATGGGTTGTGATTAATAAATAAAATGTGGATGAGTTAATGAATGGTGGGGCTTGGTAAAAGAATGATAATAATAATCAATTGGGTTGGTTGGTTAATAAGAAGGGACTTGTTTTTGTTGCTTGTGTTTTCCTAACATGATTTGTGGATGGCAGGGATATGTTTTATGAACAATTGATCCAGTTTGATTGGTTGTGCCCAGTAGTTAAGGAACTAATAAACTAATTCTGGTGAGACAGGAAAACCTATATGGGTTTGTGGTTGTTTTTTGTATGCTTACTTCGACATAGCAGTGCCGAGGCACGTGCTTAGTTTCTTTGTTTAGAAGCCATAGGTTGGGATGTGTGTTTAGTATACATATATATATCTGTATCTCTGTGTTTTGTTGCACCCTACCCATGTTGAGAACATAGTACCTAACACTCCCATTTCATGGGAGAGGGTGTTTTCCCCTTAGTTACTAGCTCCTTCCTGATCATTCTTCCATAGGCAGTGATGGCTTGAGGCAACATTAAAACCAAGACTCTCGGGTAGGTTTCGTTTGGGGTGGTTGTGGCCCATGACTCTTCGGGCATGTTTAATATTTTTTCAAAGAATCTTCGGGATGAGGCCCAGGTGTGTGTGGGTGGGATACATGATTCTGAGGCCCAGGTGTGTGCGGGCGGGATACGTGGTTGTGAGGCCCATGTGTGTGAGGTCGGGATATGTGGTGGTGATGCCCAGGTGTGTTCGGGCGGGATACGTGTTTGTGAGGCATAGGTGTGTGCGGCTGGGATATGTGGTTCTTGAGGCCCAGGTGTGTGCGGGTGGGAAGAGTGTGGTAGCTTTAGGACATTCGCCATTAGGAAGAGCAGCTAAAAAGAGGGAAATGGTGTGGGGTACCAAATAATCTTGTTCTTATATACTACTACTGCATGTTGTTCTGTGTTTTGGTGAGCGTGGCTGGTGAGGTTGGGTGGATTGAATTCCTTTACAGGTTTTTGATTCTTCTATTGTTCTCACAGGACATTAGGATGTCTCCCCACTTGTGCACGAGTGCTTTAGGTTTCCCTACTGAGTATAATTGTATGATCACCCTACATTTACTTTCAGGTATCCATGAGGACTACCAGGGTCGTGTGGGACCCTACTAGTCAGGACAGTTGGAGTTGTTGCAGTTTGTTGTACTCTTGTTTCTTTTGGTATTTTAATTTTTGAGCTTTCTTGTACTTGTACCTTATTTCAGAACTATTTAAACATGCATGTGGGATTGGTTTGGGTTTATTTCTATACACATGTTCTTTTCCTTTTGGTGGATGACTTGTCCTAGTTCCCGGTATTAAATTATAAAAATGGTAATGCCTCCCATATTTGTGAAAACTCATACCCTCGGTGCTAGTCGCCACCCCGGGGCCTAATGGAGGCGGGACTCGTGGGTCATTATCTCCCTTTCCCCATTGCTAGATCCGGAGGGGAATCTTTAGTGGGTGGGGGTCATGACACGGTGAGACATAACGTTCCCACTTGCCGTGAGCTCATGCTTCTCCTCTGTCAGTGAATACTAATGACTAGGGTTTACTAGGAGAATCTCGATGAGGGTTAGTTGTTCATGCCCCTGGTGCCCCAACCTAGGATCACCAAAGTCTGGTTTCCACTCTACAATGCATTCATCCATAAGCTCATTGACTATCTTCTTATGCTCATCATGCTACAGTTGCAGCATTACCTTCTCTGGGTCCTCTTCCATCTTCTGCAATGAGGCGGACGGGTCGAAGAGCTTGACAGCTCCAACGTGCTATTTGCCCTTGCTAACATTCTGCATGATTACCAATGAATCGATGGGTGGAGGGAGACCTAGGAAGTTCCTCAACTGTAGATTAATCATCCCCTATGGGTCCAGTGGTGTCATGTTCTCAGTGGGGAGATCCCCATCGAGAAGTCCCAACTTGTTCTCCTCTCCTGACAGATTGGTCATGTTCACTTCCACTCTTCTCGAGGGCACGTCCTGACTATCTCCAAGTGAGTTGGGATGCTGTAGAATCACACTAAATATGAGGTCAGTGTACTTCCCCCATCAATGGACTCACATGTGGGGGGTATCCTCCTCAATAACATTGCGAAGTACTTGGAAACTCTGAACGCATATCCCTTGGAAGGCCATGTGATGGCCAGGGGACTCAGGGTGCTGGAACACGGGTAGTGTGGCCAGGTAAACTAAGCATCATTGTTTGACGATGTCTTCTAGGTGCTCTTGTCTCCCCGGATAAGTCACCCCGTCGGTGGCAGAGATAGAAGTGAGTCAACCAGAGGGTTCAGCGGAAACATTCAAACTCCTCCACGGTGAACACTTATGGCGTACAAAAACACTATCCTGCTACCTAAAAAACATCTCAGGGAAGTGGCCCACTACGAGGATGGGCCAGAAGCCCCTCATCTCAGATTCAGGGTCGGGCCGTTGATTTCCCCACTCGTCAACTAAGGGTGGCTGAGGAACTGGCAGTGGCATTGAGGCGGGTTGATGGGATGGCGGACTAGCTGGAAGAGAATATGGCGAGTGGGTAGACACAGCATCAAAGTCTACCGAGGATGGGGCATGGCTCGGCTCTTCCTCCATTGACCCCCAAAAAAGATCTCCGTAACATCTAGTAGAGGGAGAGGGTGCTTCTGGAGATGTTAGTGGCGACTGCATGGTCGGTCCCGGGGAGCATGCCAAGTCACGTCATCTTGGATATACATTCGGATGGAGGATGGTATCATATGGATCTCACATTACGAGATTATGAGGCTAATGTGCCTTTTTCCGGGCCAAACCCCTGACTCAGAGGGCTGAGAGGGGGATTCTAGTGTCGAGTCATACTCCACCGCGGTGTCTGAGAAGCGGACTAGCCTGATTCCCACACGGACTTCCCTAGAGTTTCTCTTGTGGTGGTGGCGACCTGCTCTCTGGCACTTGGATGGTTCTTCAGGGTAGGGCTGACTTCTGACATGGGTTCCCCTGGCTGCACTAGTGCTAGGGTGGAGAGGGTTTCCACCCAAAAAAACTAGGGTGTGGGGAGCACTGGGAAAAATTACAGAAGGGCCATGGGGAGGACCTCCGTGTTGGGCATTGGTGTAGTGGGGTTGGCTTCCACCTCTCCGATTGCTGGGGTGGGGAGGACCTTCACCGATCAGCACAGGGACATGGGGATGACTCACATGTTGGAGAGTGACTGGACATGCAATATCTCTATACTCGGGGTCCGTGGCAGGGGGAGTGATCTCGTACCCAATGTAGTGAGCACATGAGAGAGCCCCTCACAGAGTGCATCTATCATAGGGAAGTCTCTTTCTTGGGATGAATTTGGTGTCGGGCAGACCTCCAAGACGAGGTTGAAAGTAGGGAGGTCCCACAACATTTGTAGTGGTGGTGTAGAGTGAGCCTCCGCGCAGGGTGGCACTGTTGTGAATTGGTCCGCATCTGCTGTCGTCTGTGCCGACGATCGGGAGAGTCGACCAAACCTGCTCATGTGGTGGTTGGGGCCTCGATCCCCGTCGGGTGTATAGCTTCCCTAGATCAATGTATGCCGGGAGTTGGGGATATGAAACAAAAGTTGCTCGGGCCACATTAATTACTGACGATGATTCCCCGTGATGAGCATCTTATTCTACTTGTGCCCGACACTGGCGTCAGGTCAGATAGACTGGATCTAGTGGTGCGGGTGCATTTATTACCTACTCTTTATCTTCTGGAACTGGGCGGCGACACTGACGCGGCCTGGTGGGGGCCCTCACTGGGAGCCGTTGAAGCGAGACTCTGATCGGGCTAGCCCGAATGTCCACATCTTTATTGGTGTAGGGGAGGGATTTGTCATGGTGCTCCAGGGACAAGCTCCCGAAGCGATTGAATGTTGGGGTGGGGAGAAGTGGTTCCCTATGTGGCCCTCGGGGATGGCGTTGATGGTGAGGCGCAGCTACCTCGAGATCTAGGAGGGCCATTTCCCTGGTGGGGATGACCCCATCTTCCACGTTCTTACATACAAGGTCATTGAATACCCTTCGCTGGATAATTTTTTATGGGTAGAGGGGGCGTGGGCGTCCAACAGTCATGGCAGTCGAGGCCATCATGGAAGATGAAAAACTGTGTGGGGCAGCCACGTCGATATTGCCCCTGCTCTTGTGCCAGTGGGCAGGTGAACGAGCTCTGGATTCCACAACATGATTCCGAAGATCATGGAGAGGAACTCATTAACACTATGAGGAAAATAAATCGTCAAAAAGTTCACCAGCGCCATTCCGTCTTCCGAGGAAGGTAAGAGGGATCCACGCTGACAACGTCGCAGAATGGAATTCTCAACGTCCTACCTGTCCCAACTTCTGGCGAGTTTCATGTTAGGCCTATTTGGTGGGACCTGGTACCATATGAAGGGTTTAGATGACATGCTAAACCACCAATGCCCCGAACACAGCTGGCCTCCATGCAGAGGAGAATACATTCACATCGGGATCACCATTTTCTGTTTCTGACTCTTTCATCGGGGTGTGCTCATCCATAACCTAGAGGACGCGCTGCTGTTACCCTGCATTCCTACATTCCAAAGGCGGGCGACATCATCTCCTTATTCAGGGACGTCTACTCCTTGATCGAAACAGGATGGTCGGATGTTAGTTCTTCTTTCATTGGATTCCTCTTCAGAGCTAATCACATTGTCCAGGACACCCTCATAGATTTAGGATGTATTTCGTGAAACTCTTCCTGGTTCCATATCTTCATGGATACCAGTTAATTACGACACTTCTATCAAGACCTTCCAAGGGGTCCGGTCAGGGTAGAAACCACCAGTTAGGAGAGTAGTCATGTTAGGGCATTAATAGCACATATTGATGCTGGGGATTTTCATGTCTGTCTTCTGTACCTTATCATAGGGCTTCTCGAGGGCTTGGATGCCTGAGGCATCCCACATTGATTGCATGGAATCATATGCCATGGGAATGTATCTGATGTTTTCCTCATCTTCCCATGTTTAACACAGGTTATGCCACGAGTTTAACATCAAGCGAGGACAGATCAGACTTATCGGAAAACTGGTTAGAGTGGATCAGATGGGCACAACCCCCGGAGGGGACACCGATATTTGGTCCAACACGTGGGAGGCTTCCAAAATGCTGTGGAGGGGAGTGAGGTGGCACGATCTCACTGGGATATGGTGTCCCATGTAAGAATAAAGATGGGAAATGGCTCTGGTCTTGAGTTCCGAAGATACTTTCTACATATCCTCGTGGTGGGGAATCAAAGTCCACGTAGTTCGGTGAGATGATGGGACACCTTAAGAGGCAACCCGTGATAATGGACGCATGGATGGGACCCTGAGGAAGTGGATGCTCTGGGTTGGGGACGAGCTTCCTAAGACACATGGGATCGAGGGATATATCAGGACGAGACATGGGTGATGGGATAGAACATCGTGAAGGTTTCCTATGTATCCCTCTGGTAGGAAATCAATGTCCGCGTAGTTTAGGTGGAATATGGGGCTTACACTCTAAGATGACCCATTGTGTTGGTAATCCGACGTAAGGGTCGACCTGGGGTCTAGATGGATGGTGGTCTTGAACCTCATTGAGGATTCCTACATACCATGCCTTGACATGGATCAATGTTCTCATAGTTCGGGATGAATTGGGGAATATGCTAAGATATGGCCCAAGGTGGATACAGTTTAACATCATGTGGGACGAGGGTGAACCAGATGAGAAGGAAAAATTAGGTGGTGGGCATGAACCTCGTGGCGGCTTCCTACGTACCATGACATAACATGGATCAATGTCCTCATATTTCTGGTTGGAATGGGGCTTACACACTATGGTGGCCCAAGGTGTTGGGATGGGGCTTACGCTCTGAGGCGTCCCAAGGTGTTGGGTTGGGGCTTACCTTCTAAGGTGGCCCAATGTTTTTGGTGAACCAATGTGAATGGGGTCGAAATCTATGGGTGATGGGCTTGAATCTCTTGGAGGCTTCCTATGTACCATGCCTTGAAATGAATCCTTGTCCCCGTAGTTCAGGTAGGAATGGGGATTATGCTCTAAGGCGAGCTAAGGTTGTTGGGGCTTATGCTATGAGGCGGACCAAGGTGTGTCAATGTCAATTCTCACTCTAAGATTATGGGAGTCATGGTCAGTGTGATAAACAAGATCATGTAGAGACCTGACGATCATGTCTCTAACGGTGTGTCCGTATGAAATGAAGAGGGGATTACACATTGAGTGGCCCAGGGTGAAGGGACTTACTCTAGGTTAGAGGCCCAAGGGAGACAAAGCGCATCAGGATAGGTATTTGGGATGGAAGAAAGGAGGAATCCCATTCCCTATCACACCCTCCGATGTCTGTGGCATTGAGGAAGTGAGGAAGAGCAGGGGTGTCACGTCATGCAAGAAAGGATAGGGGCTGTAGACACCCAAAAAGGTCGTAACTCCGAGAAGAAGTTTCTAAATGACGAAGAAAAGTCATATTTAGACTCAGAGGCCCGGTCCGGAGGTCCCAGAAGTGGTGCGCGAAACATTGGGTGAAGTTTGCGGAAAAAATTACATGTGTGAACGACAACCTGGGATTCACGCAAAGTCCTGGCGCCGGTGTGAAATAATTTCCCACCCGCAGCCCACACGGTTGATATTTCGCACTGTCGCCCCTGTCGCGCAATAATTTCGTGCAACCCTGGATTCTGCTCCACCAGGTGCCTATAAAAATAAGTGACCCACTTTCTTTTCGGGGTGGAATTTGCACCGGCTCCCGTGCACATAACTGTGTGCGCATAACGGTCTCGAGTTATGGTTCTTTTCTATGCCAAGTTGCCTCAGGATCCACCTTTGTGCGAGATCGCCCTGGCTTAGACTAAATTCCATACCCTTTGGGGTCTGCCCCTTCCGCAAAATTCCTTCACTTACGCACAGGCCGACCAAGTCGTGCGCCATAGTTCCATTGCGCGCGCACCCCTTCCCTTGCGCGCAATTCTGTATTTTGTGCACAATCCCTTCCTTGGCGCGTTGACGCGGCTGTTTTCACGCACATCCATGAATTGCGAGCTGACCCGGTGTTTTCTGCACAGTATCCTCAATTGCGAACATGGATGCCCTATTGCGCACATGCCTCCCTTATTGCGGGAAACATATCCTGTGTGTCTCTCCCATTACGCGCAACATTATACAGGCTCACACCCGCCGGTCGATACCGCGGGTGCTGCGCCCCCCGCACCCCCACTCGAGGTCAATGCAGAGCTTCGGTCCTGGCCCTCCAGGCTGGTCCCTTCGCTACCGTCACAGACCTCGATGAAAAATGGGGAATCGCACCGCGAACTTTTCGGGCCGGGATTTCGGGATTTTCCATTTACGCCCTTATGCGCACCCACCTTCCACCTTGGGAATACCATGATTTGAGATACTCTTCCGCACATTGCGAAACAACTTGAGTTGACATATTCCTCTTGGTTCGTTTCCTATGTCATGAGTTGAGATTCTCAGCATCAATTCCCCTGAGAATAATGCCCTATCATTCATTAATAGGATGCCTCTTTTTCAAAATAAGAGATTCCTTATACTCCAAGAATGAGATTCCATAGTCCTATCTACATGACTATAAACTATTGTAAGCCATGTTCTCCAAACATAGGCTGCCTCTTGTTCCAAATAAGGGATTCCTTGTGCGCCAAGCATAAGATGACTAATTCCATGATTACAATGGCATAGTTTCAAGAGCATTGGAATCTGTTCAAACATTCCATCACTCCACCCCTCGCTTTGTTTGTCCTTCATTCGGATCTGCATCTACTTCCAAGTCTGGAGGGACCCCCTAACGGTATGGATGATTGACCTATGGTCCGTCTACTATCCTAGGCCATCACCCCGAAGGATATTGGGTGACACTTTGATTCAGGTCCTGTGTTTTGAACACGGTCAGCTGTCGACCCCTCATTTTTTTGTCCCCATTCTAGGTTAACACGATAGGATGATGTGTTGCGAACATGGTCAGCAGTTATCCTCTATCTCCACACCGCTCTTATTGCATTCTGAATGTCGTTCATGTGATTCACACTTTTCATATCCCTTTGTTCGGTCCGATTCCAATAACCTTGGCATTATCCTGCTTGTGCACTTGCGCATAGGTGCATACCTCAACCCACCAATGATTTGGGATGCCCTCATGACCAGACATGTGGAAGACATTTTGGGCTACTTCCACACGTAAGCCTCGTCCATCGTTTCCGCTCCTTAGTGGCACCTAGGTAGCTTCCTTGCATAATCCCCATCAACCATAGCCATGCTAACGTGGACCCCCAGTGGTTTGCCCTGCGGCCCCCCTTCACCACACCTTGCCGATGCCTTCCCTCCCACAAGGTGTAGAGAGAGTTGGGCATGAATTCCCTAGGGGTGTGGTGCGAACCCACATCGTCCATGCTGCAGGATGTTAAACTACTAAGCACCTCATCCTTAACACATGACGTTAAACTCTATTCTGACCCCGTGCTTCGCACGTATGGTCCCCCCAGCTCGGACATTTTTTACGCCTCTCATCACCATGGGAATGGAATCTTCCTCGCATGGAATGAGATCCTCCTTGTCGGAGTGGTGTTTGTCCACGGGGGAAGGGCTACCTAAGAGCGTAAGCCCCTAGCCTATCTTATGGAAGGTTGCACCCATGCATCTCCGTACATCCCCACTGCCAAAGCCAGTGGAGTCCCTTTCCCATTGTTCTTTGTCACACCACGGGCCTCCACCCTGGAGTAATCCCCGACACCCAGGGCCGAGAACCACATGTAAGCCCCTATTTACTCTTTGGGCTGCTCAACGCATATGCCCCATTCCGCTTCTCATGGACGCATCCTTCGCGACGTGATCGTATGGTCCCTACTGCCTCTTGTTTCCCACACCAAGCATGACTCACGTGGGCTTAGAGCGTGCATCGACCATGACAACCCACCATGGGCCGCCTCAGAGCATAAGCCCCATGCCAGCGAACTACGTGGACTTTGATCCATGCTAACGCATGGTACGTAGGAAGCCTCCATGAGGATCAAGCCCACCACCCGGTTGTTCCGACCACTCCACATCGGTTTAATACCCACCATGGGCCGCCTCAGAGCGTAAGCCCCATAACCACCATGGGCAGACTCAGAGCGTAAGCCCCATACCCACCATGGGCCGCCTCAGAGCGTAAGCCCCATACCCACCATGGGCCGCCTCAGAGGGTAAGACCCATACCCACTATGGGCCGCTCAGACTGTAAGCCCCATAACCACCATGGGCCTCCTCAGAGCGTAAGCCCCATACCCACAATGGGCCGCCTAAAAGAGTAAGCCCCAAATTTCTCATCTACCATGACGTTAAACTGTATGCCCTCTTCCAGCATGACGTTAAACTGTATCTCGTCCCGCATGACATTAAACTGTATCCCCCCTATTGGGCCGTCTCAGGGCATAAGCCTCATGCCTCCTTCCATCATCCATCCTAATCTTTACCTGGGCCGCCACATCCCGGTGAGATCATGCCACTCCACCCCACTCCATAGTATCCAGGAAGCCTCCCACATGATGGCCCCAACATCAGTGTTCCCCCTATGGGGGTCCTTCAATCTGATCCACTCTTAGTGTTTCGATCAGTCCGACCCATCTCCGCAAGATGTTAAACTCGCGACATACCCCGTGTTAAACATGGGATGCTGAGGAAAACCTCATACGATACACATTCCCCGTGTTTGATGTGGGATGCCTTGGGCTTCCGCGCCCTCGAGAAGCCCCGTGATAAGGGTCAGAAGATAGACATGCTTACCCCCAGCGTCAAGACATGCCAACGACATCCCAACGTGACCTTTCTCCTCACCGAAGGTTGCTTCCCCGACAAGACCCCTTGGAGCGTCTTGACGGAAGCGGCGTAATTAACTGGCATCCATTCAGATATGGCATCAGGAATGAGCTTCAAAACCCCATCTTAAATCTATGAGGGAGACCCGGATTAGGTGACGAGCTCGGAGGAGGAATCCACGGAAGGAAGAACCACCATCCAATCGTCCTGGTTTCGATCAAGGAACAGACGTCCCTGAATAAGGAACAGATTCCTCCCACATTTGGAAAGTGGGAATGCGGGGCTGCGAGCCGCACATCCTCCCATGCATGAGGGACACACGCGCGCACCCCTGCGTAAAAGCGTCGGAAATAGGGGCTTACACCTATGTGGTTTCCCTTCCTCGCAGACATACACCACTCCTATGTATCACCCCTTGTGAAGGATGATCCCATACCCATGGATATGAGTGAGCATGGAGAATGTCCATGGAAGGAGACACTACATGCGAGGAAGAGGGCCAGGTCACAGTTTAACATCATGTGTTGAGGATGAGGTTTCTTGGCAGGTTAATGTCCTGCAAATCGGACGAGGTGGGTTCACTCCACAACCCTAGGACTTACATCAACGGTACCCTCTTCCCCTTGTGGGAAATAATTCATAATCAATGCTGTAACAAGGAGGTGTTGCGAAGAAAACCATCGAGGGGTCTACGTTAGTGTGGCTACGTAAAAAACAATAGCTGTTATCGTGCCTATACGAAGAAGAATAAGGTGAATCAATGCAACGGGAAGGATTTTCCATTGGAATTTGAAGTTACTAATTACAAGACTAGAAGGTCTAATGGGAATTCCATGTATGATGCGGATTCCTGGGGTGCACAAGACACCTACAAATTGCCCCCAGAATTATGGAATCACCTGGGGAGCACTGAAGTAAAGGGCCCTGGGGGATTGCACGCAAGACTTGGGCTTTATGCAAAATAAAGTGGTTCAGCGCGAAAAGCCCCGGGTTGGCATGAAATCGGTGATGCTTGCTCGTAATAGGGGGATGAATTTTTTCATGTGACCCAAAGGGATTGTGCACAAGGGAAGGGATTGAGCAGAATGTAAAGGGTTCACACACGATGGGAGGATTGCGTGCATCTTGGCCGGCTTGCGCGCCATGGAAGGGATTGCACACAAGGGGCAGTCCCCGAAGGGGGTTAATGTTTAGTCTATGCCATGGGGATCACATGTGAAGGAGGACCCCGGGGCGACCTGACATGAAAAATAACCATACCTGAAGTCCATATTGAACTCGCGTGGAAGGTGAATTTCGCGCACGAGAGGCGGTTCGAATTCATTAATTTGAAAAGAAATGGGTCACCTTCTATTTATAGGAGACTTGGTGCGTGAAATATAGTTCAGCATGGAATTATTGTGTGACAGGGGTGGCGGTGTAAAATGTCAACCGTGAGGGGTTCAGGTGCGCAATTATTTCGCGCCTGCTCCAAGAACTCCTAGCAAATCTCGGAGCTTTCCACGCGGGATACATTTTTCGCACACATCACCCATTTTTTTGGGCAACACCTTCAGGCCCCTTGAACTGGGTCTCCGAGTTCGAATATGACTTCACATTGTCATTTCATAACTTTCTTCAGCACTTAAGAACATTTTGAAATCTACAATATTGTTATACCATGATGATATCTATTGATCACTTATACAACTTGTCCGTATATAATCATCTTGTACACGATGTTGATGATAACAACACCTGAGTTATATCTTCGAGAACCACATCACTCCACTCATCTAGTTGACAAGGTTATCAATTCCTGGATGTGGATATTTATTCTTCATAGTCACTTGGTTTAGGATCTAGATGTCAACACATAGCCCTAGGATTCTATCTACATTCTTAGAAAATTGAACTGGGGCCACCTAGGGTGAAACACTAGTCCTCAAAAATCCCTACCCTTTCGAATCCGCCAACTCTTCCCTCAAATCACGAAGCTTTGAAAAAGAGATCTGATGTTTAAGTGAATATATAAGGGACTTCATATGGTATATATCAATGTATAATTATAAACCTCTATATAGAGATAATCCATGTAAATCCTCAAGAAATACATCTTCATACTCAACCTCTATTGTAGAAAATCATGGACTGTCATCATCTACTACACTGAGGGTGAGGCTATCCAGTAGGTGAGTAATCGACTACACCATCCTCTAATAAATTACATCATGGGTTGTTTGTGTTTACATTTTTATATCAACTTAAATATGGTCGCATATCCACAAACACACAATACCATGTGGAAAAAATACTCAACATGAGAATGGACTGTGGATAACCAATTCATAACCATGATGACATTGAATGTCCTTGATGCTTTTGCTAGGATATTCAAACTGAAGCAATCACCCCATGATTATTCTCACAGTAACATCATCATGATGTTACCATCAAATTCCCTAATATAGTAATCTATATAAAGAAGGATTGCTCCAATGGATCCACCAGAATCATAGAGATCTGAACAAGGTCGGTGTCAAGGAAGTATTGAATGAAACCTGTTTCTATAAGATGTGTAGGTGGCATTGAGAAATAATAGATAGTTCCTATAATCATTAATGGGGGACTATATTCATACGCCTATATCTCTTGGAACTAGGATAACCCCTTTCCACTAGCTCTCTGAGCCTATGGTGGATCAATTGCGGGTGGTGGGGTAGTATGTCGAAAATCATCCCACCACATGATGTTCTTCCTACACCTCATCTATTTCTGGAACCTGGTGGACCACCATATTCATTCCACCACTGCTACCTTGGATTTCTATCGACTATTAGTTGTTCGGTCATATAAAATGTCATACTATCTCAATCCATATGACTGCGACCATCACGGAATTATCACAACCACTCCTCTGACTGACCTGTTCTACCCTAGAAGAACCACACTATAGATCGTGAATTCTAGTGTCGTCCCACTGAATTACTCTTTATCTTGGACACCTAAATTTGTTGTTGACTACCTACTACTTATGAATCATCTACATGACACCCAGTGGTTGCTCCCATCATGAGTTCTTGCTCTTCATTCATTCTCTATACAAGTAGAGCTCACTCGAGCATGGCAACAATTTTCATAATTCTAAGGGTTATCATTTAATTCCCTGATCTCTTAGTGTATCTTATATTCTAAGTTAAAATACCCAATGAATGGGTCCTCAACCATGTCTTTTGATTTGCATGAACGATAAATGAATCACTCTGAGTAGTCCACTACTATCTGACTACCCTATTTTAGGTGTAGTTCCTCTTGTATACATATAGAGTGTAATGTTTCCTTGAAGAAATCCTCCATTAAGAGGTTCTCAATGTATTAACATATTAGGGACACCTCCACATGTTTTTGGATTAATAATCTCCACCATCTCCCCATGGATGCCTGTAGAAGTCTTGCATCCAAGACCACCATTCGGTGAAGACATATCCTCACAAGGAGGGAAAGTACCTCTGAGAGAATAAGTCGGTGAACCATTTGTTTCTCAATACCCGATATGCCCCGAAAAAATAATAATAATGGGGTGAATCATTAAGAATCATTGAAACATATGAATTTATGTAAAAAAGAAAGAAGATAATACCTATAGCATAGTCTGTTGCAATATTTCCTTCAACAACACATAGTCTGACTAGAAAAGCCTGTCCGTAAGAGTGTGAAGTCACATATCCATTTCAGTGAAGTATGTTTCCACATCATCAAGCTCTTCATCAACTGAAATACATGTAGGAGAAATGGATCCACAAAAACCCAAATGATTTAAGGATTCCCTCTGATGAAACCTACATATATCTTCATATGAGGCACTCACACTCAATTCATCACAAAATCTCCAAGCCTCTGGAAAGGTGTTTGTAATTAGGATAGCCAGTGCTAGAAGGATAGTACAGGATAGAATAGTAGGTTTCTACAACCGAAAACATTTTTTATATGTCCCTGTGAAGTCAGGATCTCAAGAAGTGGGACATTTATGAGATGTTGGGAGAAATTAAGAAAAAATCATTGTAGAAGCCACAATAGGAAATCCATCATTGTCATCACCCTCATTGTTAAATTATGGGCGCAACATGGAATGAACCTGAAGTGAGTACATATATTGACCACTTTGAGAGTAGATGAAGGTTTAGAGGAACTTAAGATAGTGACTCACCTTGTATATATCCTCATCAAAAGAAATATTAGTCAGTGCTGACACATAGACAATGCCAGTAAGGGCCACTTCTCTAGTCTAGAGGGTCTTCCTTAAATAAGTAGGGGATTAGTCACAAGAAGATGGATGACCTTTCAAAAGGTCCCACTTCCTCTAGGACACTGGAAAATCATCCTAAAAAACAATGGATGATGGAATCATAGCAACTACTCACGCAGGTTGTTCAATCACATGTGATGTCATAACTCTATAATTCACAACACTCCTATGTGGGGAGAAAAATGGCCTTCAGAGGAATTTTCCCAGTCTAAGGGGTTCCATAACTCTTTTTTTTCTTCCCCTTTCCACTCAAATTTGGTCCCTTAAATGTTTAAAAATTTGGAACTAGATCGTCCAATTGGCCATCCTGAATTTAACTAACCCAGGACTCATCATAATTATTATTAAGAGAAGCCACAATGTCTGAATAATCCAGATGTCTGGCCTGGCTCAGGGTTCCATCGTTGGTGAACAATAGCTATAATTTGTGGGATATCATGAAGTGATTCTCCTAATAAATATTGTTGAGAGTAGGGTGAAACAACTTCTGAACGCATTGGAAATGCCAACTAAATCTACAGGGAACATATCCCTCGCAATTAAGTTTCCCTCCGATGTGGGAAACCATGATACCTTCTCATAGAGAAAATAATTAACCTCAGTTGAAAATGTATTCATACACATTTTTTGTAGTAGTACTAGTAGGGGAATAAAAATGTTGTTAATAGAATAATTCATGAACATTGAGACAGTCAATTAAGTTCATATCATTCCTTTCGTTCTGCTCCTCTTGCTTATCATGTTAAACCCAAGCCACTTTTATGACCCCACTAGTGAACTGATGGTACTGTTGGAGTTTAGATTGTAGAATTGGTAGGGATTTAATGAAAGAATAACCATGTATTTGGGATCCCATCTATCCCCAATGAATTTGAAAATGGGCAACCATCTGGTAGGGTGATCCCCATTCACTGATTTGGCCTAACATGGGGTATATCATGGATTACAAAAGGATATCCAAGTTGACACATTATTATGTGGAAAAATGGGAGGCCATGATAAATGTACATGCTCTTGCACCTCTAGATTCACGCACTTGTAGGAGCCACCAACATAGGAACGTGGGTAAGAATGTTTCCACTCAAAATAACAGATCGACATTAGGGATGATCCCTATCCACATTTCCAAAAATCCCTCTTTTCTATGGTGGTCTAGTTGGTACCCAGTCAATTCTATGTGAATTTGGAAGGACAAGCACTCGGTCTCTACAGATCAGGATCATGACTATTATGCTTAGAAAGAGTACCAAACCATTCATGAAATGAAATTCTCTAATTCGGAATGGGATCTCTTTCCATTAGAAGCATATTTTCTTGGATGATAATTTTCTTAAAGGGGGGGTCATTCTTGATCATCCCATAAAAATGTACGGAGGAAGAAATTCATCATACATTTCCCCAACTAGTGGGAATTTTTAAATTAGATGAATGTCCTAAAGGATGATGTCCACCTCCTCGCGGGACAGGTAAAAATTGTTGGTATCTGGACTCCACCTGCTTAAGAGTGTTGACATATAAGTCTTTGGATGAAGGGTGTAGGTCTAAGAGAACCAAACGGCCTTGTACTATCCCACAGTCTGTAGCAAGGATTGGAATTCATTAAAACACTGGCGAACCCCAAAGGGCCACCCTTAGTCCAAGCCAAACGAGCCTTGAGGATGATGGTCCCATCAAGATGACCAACCAATTTTCGCATTCTCTATAGATTTCTTCATGATTCTCTGGTAATAGTGGGCCATCTGATCACCCATCCACTGTAGGACCTCAATGGTTCAAGGTGCGTAGTGCAGTAAGGCATGAAGGGAGTATCTATCTGATGGTACCTTCCCTTTGATGAAATAAAAGATTTCAGAATATAATTATTAATTATCCAGGTGGTGGGATGGTCAATTGGTATTGGAACTGGGAGCTATGTGACAAAAAAAGACCAAACCCATATGAAGGAGTCCTATCTGAGACCATGAACTCCCATTGACCCACTCTGATCATATTCTTAAGGGATTGGTGAAATAGAATGTCCAAATTCTTGTTTTCAACTAATGATTCAATATCCTTGAATATTTCATTACCAGTAGAAAGAAGAGCATCATTTGTAGCCTCATAATAAGAAGTGACATTATCAAAATCCTATAAATCAGCCATTGCCCCCTGAACAGAATATCCAAGAAGCTGAAGAAATATCAGTCCAATAAAAATTGTTCGATAAAATGGTAAGGAAGTGGTCAAAGGACCCAAAATTTTTCCATATGAAAATCTGCATATGGATTTTGGAAATAGTATGTGGTATCCACGTCCAGTTTATTGCATGAAACTTGGAAGTGACACTGTGTACATCCATGGTACATAGACAATTTTCAATGAGTTTTCCTGTGAATTGTTGGCTATTGAATAGAGTTGTTCATGAAAATTGGATAAATTGAAACAAATCATTGATTGTGGTCATATTCAGATGTTCTGGGTTAATGTATAACTTCGGATTGTTATTAATAATAAAAACATGATTCTGCGATCCATTTGTGGTATGCGGACAAGCCAGCTCTATTGAATTATACTATGAGAAATCTGGATTTTATTTCATAAATCCCACATTCCCATTCATGGAATCAAAAAGGTGGTATGCAGACAAAAATCTGTTGAGGAAATTTGTTCATGGAACATCCCATTGAGTTTTCAAACACGATTTTCACAAGGAGCATAGTACATGAATGAAGTGGAATAAAGAAAAATTTAGAGAACTTTTCTCTGTGAGAAATGGTAAAATAAAAAAGACATAGGAACCTATATATAGGTGTGTTACCCACCTACTAGGTCTATCTGTTCTACCACAAACCATTTCAGTTCTAGATAGATTCTACATTGGAAGTGTCCCCTTTTCATTTTGAACAGAAATAATTCCAATGAGGGGAATTTGAAGGTTATTGAATATTATTCCAATGGATGAAAATACTCCCATAGTCACTTTAATGATAGAAGTAGGTACTCATAAATGTATATAAAGGTGAAGGGAATCGAATTGAGTTTCAAATATTAGAAGAAACATAAAGAGATTCATGTCTCCAATGGAATTCACGTGGCAAATTTACCATAACTGGGAAGGGTATGTGGAACGATCTGCAAACAGCTGGCCCATGGGGTGATGGCTAGTGAACAAAGCAAACCCCAAACCATGTTGCTTAAATACTCACACGCATGAGGAACTCAGAGTACTGAATAGTGAATCCATTAGTTCATGGAATAAGTGGACATGAAAGGCATCTTCAACCATTATCATGATCCAAAGCCTCCGCAAACACAGGTTGATCTAATCTTCCTCAGGTCATCATATTGAATGAATGGACCTCCAAAAATAGAGTTTTGTGGCCAATAGTTTTGATTGCTCTATTTCTCAATAAACAGAGTACAATAGATGAACAAGAGGGCCACAGTGGGAGATGAATAGAGTGAAGGATGGACAACCAGAGATTGAGGGAGATGTAGAGGTTGATCCTCGAATTCCATTTTGTTTCATTGGTGAAGTTGTAAAGCATTGAAGGTAAAATTTTTCACGAACCATAAAACACTGGAATTGAATAATAATAATAGAACCACAAACCTTACTGGTGAACCGATAACCAAATAATTTTCATAGATGAACTCCGTGTGAACAATGATATCCTAGACCCTCTTTCAATATAGTGATCTGTGTAGTATACTTGTATGCAGACTAAACCCAGTGCTGCATACCAAACTGGTATGCCGATATAACCCAAAGTGGAAAGGTGAGCCACATACCACATTGGTCCATGGTGGACTATACCAATGATTTTGTACCACATCGGTACATGGATGACCGTTCTTCCTGCACAACGCCACGGTAGGCAGAGCCTTCCCTATCCCACATGAGAACCCAGTATGTGGAATGGGGTGTTTCTGAGTATTGTTCATGCTAGTTCCATCTCCACCCCTCCATAATCGTCCATTCCTCCATTTTCCCTCCACTAAGCAGTCCTCAAGAATCAAGACAAAGCCTCGTCCAAAGCCACCAAACCTATATGATCAGACCATCGGGTGCATCAGCGTGCCCCTTTGGGTATACATACACATGGTAAGTAATGTCACAAAGTCCCTCCCTCCAAAGGTGAAGGTTTTGGTAATTCATGTGAGGCTAAATTCCCATGGTAACCCAGAGTCCAACGTTGTGATTCCAACATGAGCCTCCTCATTCTAGGGAGTAAGGGTGATCACTTTCTTTTCCATTCAATCTGTAAGAGTAATTAGTTGAAGTGATTATGTTCATTCCACCCATTAATGAGGAAAAAACTCCTCCCCTTCTCAAAACATGCTTCAGGGCCCTCCCACGGTGGTAAGTCCCCAAATGTATGAGGCTCAGATGCATGACCATTAATGAAATTTCACATGGAATGTTTCATCACTTCAAGCCCCCACCCACGTCCACCCCAGACTCTTCCACTACATGCTCTCCCTCCCCTACCAATAGGGGTGGAGGAATGTTCATTGTCGAATCTTCCACATTATATTGTTTCTCACATTGAGAATGAATCACATGGGATTAGATGTATGTGAGTATTATGATGTCCACATGAATCTGAACTATGAGAACCTTGATTTATGAGAAAACAAGGATACACAGGACACCATCCAGAAGGCTCGATCTTAAAAGGGTGACCATCCAAAAGGGACCACCCACCATGTCACCCCCAATGGGAAGCTCCAATACATAAGCCTCATCCAATATGAACTATGAGAACTCTGATTCTTGATGAAACTAGGATACATAGGACACCCTAAAAAGGCTCGAGTTAAAAAGGTATCCCATTCAAAAGTGTCCACCTAATCATATTTATAAAATGGGCATCTCCAATATGAAATCCCCACACCATCCGAACTACTAGGGCTCACATTCCTCTTCTGAGGATACGTAGGAAACCCTTATTATGGGATCGATGAAAACATCATGTCTCCTCTCTCCCCCCTTGATGAAGATAAACTCCAAAGTGCCTTATAATATGGCTCATGTCAAAATCGCCTCCATAACATCAAATATATGTATTCTTACAAAGATCTTGCAAACCAATGGTAGCATATGGACACACTTTTCTGGAAAAAACAAAGGATTCACAAACATATGATGAAGAATTAAATCAATAAGAGAGTCCCAAAACAGCCAAAAATTCATCCCTAGATGGGTTTTGTGTGAATGACATCACATCCTCTTGATAAATGGATTCCTTAAGTGTCATTGGCCAAATCGTTAGCCAAAAAGTGCCTACCATTAAAAAATAAGTCCATGAATCAGGGAAACCAGGGACATTGGGCATTTGTGGCTCCCCAAATAAACCCGTTAAAAACTATTTAATGATGTTATATCAGAGAAGGATTGATTTCATGTGTTCTTGAACCCCCCACAATCACCCGCTTGAGCCAACAGTTCCAAAATGGTTTATTAAACCATTATTAAAAGATAATGATGCTGAATAGGTCAAAATAAATTAATGGTAAACTCGAAGAGACCCTATATCTATAGAAAAATGGACTGGTGATGATCCTCCTCATTCCATTTCCACCCAGCCCACAAAATACACCAACTATGAGGCCAAATAGTGATAGATACTAAAAGGTATATTCCATCCCAAAAAATCAAATATCAAGTCATTTAAACTATATCAAGGTGAATTATTCGATAGATATCACAATAATAAGGAGGCCAGTTGAGGAGAAGTTGAATGGTTATGATAATAAATTCCTCTACAACTGATGTCATTGCAATACAATAGAGGGTTTTTTTAACACAACTGACATTAATTATAAGCTGATAGATGTGGGGATGCTAAATCCACTAATACCTGAATCCACATTCCATTCATGTGAGAAATCAGAGATGAACTCAATAGTTTTATAGTAGATAGTGGGCCACTTTGCTTCTAGTAATATAAAGTCATCTCTCACGACTAGAGAAAAATGATATATTACATTATTAATGGGAATATGACTATATTCATAACCTATTATATAGAATATAAAATTCTAAATATCCCAAGTGTCAAGACCCTAAGATACATCCATTAATTACAAACTAAAATATTTTCTTTATCAACAAATCCTTGGCAATAATATTGAATGATGTTCTGGTATTATAAATTGGGTACATGAGAATTAAAATTAATTCTAGATAGGGATAGAGAATCTTAAAATGAATGAAACATACATAATATTCATCCAAGAACTATCAAAAAAATTATTTGAACCTATTATGAATATCCCCATACTTAATACATGATTGTAAAATTAACAGGGAATGACCTAACTAAAATATATTAAATTGAAATGTGTCCTATGTCCGGATTACATGACTATAAACTTCAATGAACCTATGTAAATATTTCATGATGTTAAAATATACATATCATGTAATGGTAACATTATGGTAAACTTTATGAAATTTCAATATATGTGGTATTTCCTCTATATCATGTGTAAAATAAAATGTTCCATATATTCCACAGATATAGTACAATATATTCCATATAATATAAGAAAACCATGGACACTCATCAGTATATGATTCAGGGAATTTACAGACATGTCACCTCCGTATACAAATATATCTTGCCACTATTGGGATATCACTAGGTGTGACAAGATAAACATTATTAGTGGAGAGATTATATCTCTACATCCACTGATATATCCAGCTAGATTATTCTAATAGAAAAATATGAGTAGTCCCATAACCGTATAACCTCAAACATGTTATGATTTCAGATTTATGAAGAATGCAATATTCATAGACATATCTCTTACCCCAGTAATGAATCACATTGGTATATTCCAATGGAATGAGGGGATATTATTGGTCATACATCCTTACTTCAGTCCAAAACATCAACCAACATATCCTAGAAACTGATAACATTAATGAATATATCCACTTTACATCTGTTCTAATGTAACTATACATTTTGGAAGTAAAATGGATGACATTTTGTGTATTCCATGGATGATAAAACATGAATCACAAATTCCAATCAAAACAGTGATAGAAATATTTCGAAATGGGAAACAAGAATAGGTATAAAATATACAGAAATTGAATATTCCTGATCCCAACTTTGAATTCTATTATCTTATTCTTATATGTGATAAGTGTTAGAACCATGGTCATCTATGCATGTATTGGAGTATGGTTTGTGTTTTTTTGTCAATCCTCAGAGGAAGTTCAGAATGTGTGCCAGCAAAGTGCTCATATAGGTCAAGTATATTACAATATTGAAGGTGGCACCATTTTCCAGTGTTTACCAAATTTTTTCGCCTAAAAATCCACAAATGGAGAAAAGTGATTTTGGAACATAGACCTGCGCGCCGTGTACATTATGGAGAGATAACATGTACGCCTAGAGTTTTTCAGGATTAGGACACGGAAAAATGGCAATGGGATAACGATCACGTAAGTATTGGGTGGGTCACGCAAGTGACATGCGCGCCGAGAAGGGACTTGTGCGCCAGTGCCTATGAAGTTTGGAAACAAGCACGCCTTTTGTTCGTCATGATCGGAACTTCAATATATGGAATAGGAAAGAGGGTAATGAAAGTATTGGTGTGGTCACGCAAGTTAGTAGTGAAACAGAAGCTAGGGCAGTTGGAGCTGCGTGCCGGGACTTGCGCGCTGTGTGGACACTTGCATGCCACCGCGCAGGGTGTCCAGTTTGCCTATAAATAGAGGACCACCAATCCTCATTTGTAACGAAGATAAATACATAGATATTTTTTGAGCTCCCTTCATGCAAGTAGTTCAGTCGTGCATGTGGTTTTTGGGCCGCACAGGTAGAGGTTGCACGATGATTGTTGGCTGCGCACCCAAGGCGGATTGGGTGAGAATAAAATTGTGTCATGTAGGTTTGAAATTGAAGTAGGCGGTGTAGCGCAGGTGGTTGGTTGATACCTTTGTGACAATTTGAACATGCATGCCGAATTTGTATCACACAAGAGACCTGTGTTCCAGGTAGTAAAAAAGTGTGCCAGTGTTTTTGAGTTGTGTGAATGTTAGGAGATTGCCTGGTACCCTTGAAGGGAAGTGATATTTGAATATAGGAGAGATTTGGACTTCAACAAAGAATATACACGCAACATAGGATGTATTCTTTATCAATGGAGAAGATACCTTCATGTCTATAAACAGAATTTGACTTCACCAAGGCCAGTGAGCCAGGGGGAGTCAACGGGAGTGACCCGAGGGAAGCAGTGAGCTATCCCTGATCCTTTGTAAAGCCAGTGAGCCTAGGACAGAGTGACTGTGACCGAACCTTTGTAATCCACATAAATAGAAGTTTAATGGGATTTGGTACGACCGACATCTTTTCGGCATATGCTGCTTGGAAGGAGCCCTTAGTGGTGAACCAAGTAAAATGTATAGTGTCGTCTCTCTTCATGTGGATGTTTTCATTCATTTCATATCCATAATATAGGTTTAAGAAGATCCTACCAACGTGAGAACAAGATCCATCACTTTAAAATAAAAAGTTGACACCCTAATTCACCCCTCCCCTCTCAGTGTGTCCCAGTGTCCTACAAGTGGTATCAGAGCCATGTTACTGGTGTTAAATTTACCCTTTGACATCATGGAGAATGCAGTCAATTCCAGGGGAGTCCCTCTCTTCGATGTAAGTAATTTCTAGATCTAGAAGAATAGAATGAGATCTCTTTTGAGATCTATAGGAATGGAAGTCCACTTTTCTACTATGCAATTAATACATGTTACTGATCTAACTGGTCTGGCTATGACTAATACAGACAGAAAACTTCTTGATTCAGATGCTAAAGCTCAGAATGCTATCATTGTAGCTCTTTCTGATAAAATTTATCTAAAGGTGATGAGTTTCACCTTATCATAGTATATGTGGGATAAACTTATAAATATCTATGATGGAGACAAAAAATTGAAAGAGGAAAAACGTCAAGTTCTGCACAACATGTTTGATGATCTAAAGATGCATCCTGATGTGAATGCAGATTCATTCTTTCACTGAATTATTGATGTAGTGGGAGAAATTAGAAGTCTTGGAGAGGAAATAAATGACATTGATATTGTAAAGAAAATATTGCCAATACTTCCTCCTTTGTACAATTCAAAGGTATCAGACCTTGAAGAATGAAATCTATCTAAACTATTTCTGGATGATCTCCTTAGTAGTCTGGTTTCATATGAGATTAGAGTCAAAACCAAAGAAACTATGACTCATGTTATCAAGGAAATGGAATTCAAAGCAATGAACAAACTGAAAATTTCAGAAGATATTGGTGATGAAGATTATGGGGAAAAATAATTTCTTTTTCTTATTTCCAATAGGATGAAGAAGGGAAAAGGTATATTTAAAAGTAAGTTACCTTTGGCATTATTTTTGTGTGGAAGAGTTTGGCACATTTCCTCTCAGTGCCAATGAAAGTTCAATGATGAAAAATGTGAAGCAGAGGACATTGAGAAGCCTCGGAAATGTTTTTTCAAAAACGGTGAATTCAAATCTAGAAAGATGATATAAAAGAAGATGATTGTCGATGAAGAAGAAGAGGATGATATTGAATTCTTTGAAGAAGAAGAACCTAAATTTAAAACTGGAAACCATGATTCCATGAAGACTACCATTGAAAAGTTAGAACCCTCTATCGACAAAGACAGAGACAATCATATGAATCATAATTATGACCCCATGTTGAAAATTAAGGATGCATTTTCAAAGTTTGATAACAAATGGAATAAATGTATTAAGTGGAATGAAATGGTAAATGAATCATCAAAATATGTGGATGAGATTGAAGATGAAATTGAAATACTAGAAGAACTAGAGAGAGTTCAATCTTCAATCATTGAAAGAACAGAAGACATTGCAAAATTAAAGTATAGAATTGAAGAACAATCAAAGGCCATAAATGAACTTACATATAGACTGGAATAGAATTCAAAGACTGTTGAGGGTCTTGAGGAAGAAGTTGTTATTATTCGAAGAAAGCTAGAGTGTCGATCAACCACATATGAGGGTGAGAAGCAAATTAATTTTGGATGATTTTGAGATGCAGAGTTACTGGAAAGAGCCAAGAGTGGATCATATGGGGTTGGAAAAATCTTGAGTGATGAAAGACCCGCTTGCGTGGAAAATAGTGGAATTTGATGTGAAGTTTAGCCTTCAACTACTGGAAGTGGAGAGAGCCAAAATAAATACAAGGTAATAGTCAGACATGTTGAAACGTTTCCTGATGTGCTGAAATACAATCCCTCAATCCAGACTAAAAGAAGAACTAAAAATTATTCTCAAACATTCCGAAATGACAGGCAGTCCAACTATTCTCCCAAGGTATAAGGAAAGAGGGGAAATTCAAGTGAGAAGACATTTCCTCTCATGAAGTGTGAGTTCTGTGGCTATCAGGTCCATACCATGATATATTGCGAAGAGGCAAGGAGCTACTTGAATGGGGATGAACTAGGACATCATCACTGGAGACCAACTTCATATCCTCCATCTTATAGGAGAAATAGTTTCTATGAATACAGTTATCATTATTCTAACTTTTTCCATAATGCTATGTATTGCAGGCAAAGACTCGATATGAGAGATTCATATAACTCTCGGAGACAGGTCAATATACACCATCCTGATGGTGTTGTTCTCATAAATAGTTTCTCTAATCTGGAAGAAGATAATTGGTATGAAGAATCAGATTTTTTGGGGGAAAGTGTTAGAAGGCCACCAGTATCCTTTACTCAATACAAAAATTTATGGAAAGAAAAGAAGAAGATCGAGAAATCCAATTATGCAGAAGTAGACCTCAAAGCTACAAAGTGCACCAGAACCTGAATTCTTGTTAGTGGATGATCTTCCCATATGATGGGAAATGATTACCTTTTGAAGAACATTAAAAATAAGGTTGATGGAACATTGAGGTTTGGTAATGATGGTGCTTTGAAAAATAAAGGCAGTGGGAATATTGCTCTCGCCAATGGAGAGCTAAAGAGGACTGAAGTTCTTTATGTGTAGGGTCTGCATCACAATCTCCTTAGTGTGAGTCAACTCTATGTCTCATGTTTCATAGTAACTTTATATCAAAAGGATTCACTATAAAGGGAAAACATGGAATTCTCTTATGAAAGGTTGTAGAACAGATGGAAACTTATATCAGGTCGACATCAAATTGAACTCCTTATTTTTGTCTATTGAAGAAGAAAACAAGTTGTGGCATCGAATGATGGGGCACATTAACCAACAAGACATTGAAAATATATCTAAGATGAAGTTATTCTTGGATATCCTCATTCTGAAACGTGAATGGTAAAAATCATGTGATGCTTGAATTCGTGGGAAGCTGGTATGTAGTTCATTTCGGCCAAAGAAGAAAAGGGCAGTACATCTTCTTGATCTCATTTATACAGACGAATGTGGCCCGGTAAATGTTTCTATAACTCATGGAGAAATGTAATTCGTAATTTTCATAGATGATTACAGTAGAATGGCATGTGTAATGGTTATACATAGGAAATGACATGTGCTGGAATACATGAAAACATATCGTCGAATCACTGAGAATGATATTGGACGAACAATCAAAGTGTTAAGGTCAGACAATGGAGGGGAATAAACATCAATTGAATTTAAAAACTACCTGGAAAAGAATGGGATACAACATGAGGTAGCTTCTGTGAGAACTCCCTAGACAAATGGAGTTTTCGACCACCGGAATCGACAGGTCAACAACATGACCAGGACTTTGCTGATTGAGAGTGGTATCTCTCGCCATTACTGCAAGGAAGCTGTTGAATCTACAGTGCACATTCATAATTGAACATGGATTTATATGGGAGAAACTAAGACACCATATGAATTTTTTCAAGTAAGGAATCCTTCATTCATATACATTCATGTTTTCGGATGTAAATGTTTCATTCGGAATAAAGAAAGAAATAAATGTATGTTTGGTGACACTGGTGATGAATGAATTTTTCTTGGGTATCCAATGAAAAGAAAAGCCTACAGGTGTTTCAACAGAATATTAGGTAGGATTGTTGTAAGTTGTGATGTTAATATAATTGAAGAGAAAACCACAAATTCTTCAGAGACATCATAAGCTGATGTGATCAAAAGTGAGGAAGAAAGTGAACTCAGAGAAAATACAAATACAGAAATAGAGGAAGCTATTCAAAAAACTCAGCAGTCACATCATGATGTTGACTCATAAGAATAATTTGAAGAAGAAACATTGGCTGGAGAGAATGCAACTGAACTGCATAGGAGAAATTGTAGATCTGACATTGATCCTACTAACATAATTGGGGACAGGATTTCACCCACACAAACAAGGAGGATGAGTAATAACACAAAATCTGAATTTCTATTAGTTGTGGAGCCATCCTCATTCAAAGAAGCTGCAAAGGATGAATCTTTGGTGAAGTCCATGAATTAAGAGCACGATCAGATTAACAAGAATCAGACATGGGATCTTGTCTAGATTCCAGAAGGTCACAATGTAATTGGTACAAAAAGGATCGTCAAGAACATGTTTTATAAGAATGGAAGTGTTATCAGAAACAAATCACATTTGGTATTTAAGGGGTATTCCAAGATTGATGGTGTCGATGTTGAATAAACTGTTTCTCTAGTTGCTATACTAGAGTCAATAAAACGTTTCCATACCATGACACTCCAAAAAAGATATAATGTATATCAAATGGATGTCAAGACAACATTCTTGAATGGGGTACTGAAATAAGAAGTCTACACTGAACAACCCGTGGGTTTTGTTCTTGGTACTGATGAGACAAATGTCTGCAAACTGAAGAAAGCCCTATATGGTTTGAAGAAGAAACCACGAGCATGGTATTCCTGCCTAGACTTGTATCTCAAGAAGTTGGAGTTCAAAAGAGTATTGGATCACAATATATATGTGAAGAATTATCCAAAAGATAAATGGATGGTTCTAGTCTATGTTGATGATATCATATTTGTTGGTAGCAGACATAAACTAGTGGATGAATTTGCCAAATCATATGAAATCAGAATTTTAAATGTATATGATTGGTGAGCTCAAATATTTCATAGGGCTACAGGTGATTCAAAATAAGTATTACACTTTTATTTCTCTGGAAAAGTATACAAGAGAGTTGTTGAAGAATTTTAATATTCAAGACTCCAAACCAGTGTCTACCCTGATTGCAGTTGGAACTAAACCTAGAAATCATGAGGATGGTGCCTATGTTGATCCCACCAAGTAGAGGAGGATCAATGGGAACCTATTGTACCTGACAGCGACATGACCAGATATTGTCTTTTCCAAATTTATTGCGGCCCGCATCCAGAGTAATCCAAAAGAGGAACATGTGGCAGCAGTAAAAGGAATCATGAGGTACATTCAACGTACACATAACATTGGGTTATATTTTTTTTGCAGGTAGGAACAATGAATTATCAGCGTTTTCTGATGCAGACTAGGCTGGTGATTTGTAGACAGAAAGTCCACCAGTGGTGGAGCCTTCTATATTCGGAAGAAATGTGTTGGCTGGTTGAGCAAGAAATAAGATTGTACTTCTCTTAGAACTTTTGAAGCTCAGTATATATCCATCACAAATGCATGCACTCAACTAATATGGATGAAGGAACAACTAACAAATATTTTTGACGAGGTGAATCAACCAATGGTAATTTACTGTGATAACAAGAGCGCAATTGATCTCACGAAGAATCCTATTCAACATTCTTGTACAAAACATATTGAAATCAGGTATCACATTTTCAAATAAAAAGTTTAGCAATGGGGTGATTAGAATGGATCATGTGGGAACTGATGAGAAAGTGGTAGATATCCTAACCAATACACACTTAGTGGCTGTGTTTGAGAAGGATCGGTTGAACCTTAGTGTTCAGCCACCTCCCAGTGCATAAGGAGGATTCACAATACCCCTCTCCCTGATTATGATATCTTTTTTATCTATTTATGGATGTGATGCAGATTTGTGGGGAAGATACTAACCAGGGGGAGTATGTTTTTAGCTGAACATTGAACAAACTGCCGACATTTGGGTTTATTGTCAATGGGGGATAAAGGAATAAATTATGGCATGTTCAGGAATGTAAATCTCATGTGACATGATGTGAATTCAGTTTCATTGATAGGATGAGAAGGGTGAGAAGGAATACATTGGTTATGTAATGATTATTTGGCATCATTGAGAATTCCAAAACACTAGAACCCAATTCAAGCTTCAACTCTTATTTTCTACACCGAGAATTGCTCACGTAGACATAGAGTATTGGATGAGTTGATTCTTGTGTTTTTTGGTTTACATATGGATGGGGATCTATTCAATTTATTTTCTGATTTCAAACAAACAGAAAGGGGGAGATTGTTGAAACCATGGTCTTCTATGATTGAATTTCAGTATGGTTTTTGTTTGTTGTCAATCCTCAGAGAAAGTTCAGAATGTGTGCCAGCAATGTGCTCATACAGGTCAAGTAGATTACAGTATTGTAGGTGGAAACTTTTTCTAGTGTTTTCCAAATTTTTGGGCCTGAAAAATCGACAAATAGAGAATTGTTATTTTGGCTAAGAGACCTGCACACCGTGCCCTTGAAGGAGAGAGAACTTATGCGCCCAGTGTTTATCATGATTAGAACATGGAAAAACTGAAAAGTGATAAGGGTCACTCAAGTATTGGTTGGTTCGCGCAAGTGACATGCGTGCTGAGGTGGGACTTGCATGCCAGTTCCTAGGATGTTTGGAAACTTGCGCACCTATTTTTCTTCATGTTCAGAACATCAAAATATGGAAATGGAAATATGGTCACGCAAGTATTGGTGTGGTCGCACAAGTGAGTAGCGTGACAGAAGCTAGGCTAGTTGGAGCTATGCACCGGGACATGCGAGCCATGTGGACACTTGTGTGCCCCCATGTAGGGGTCATGTTTGCATATAAATAGAGGACCAACCCTCCTCATTTGAATCTATGTTCAAGACATATAGATGTTTTGAGCTCCCATCGCTCAAGTAGTTGGCTCGCACAAGTCGTTTCTGGGCTGCGTAGGTAGAGGCTATGTGTCGGTTGTTGGCTACGTGCCCAAGGAGGTTTGGGTGAGAATGGAATTGAGTCCCAAAGGTTTGAAATTAATGTAGGTGGTGTCACGCAGGTGGTTGGTTGATACCTGTGCAACTATTTCAACTTGCGCACCGAATTTGTGCCGTGCAGGAGACCTATGCTCCAGGCAGTAAAGAAGCGTGCCAGTGTTTTTGAGCAGTGTGAATGTTGGGAGATTGCCCGGTACCCTTGAAGGGAAGTGTTATTTGACTACAGGCGATAGTTGGACTTCAACAGAGCATCTACACGAAATACAGGACGTATTATTTAGCAATGAAGAAGATACATTCACGTCTAGAAACTGAGTGTGACTTCACCAAGGGCAGTGAGCCAGGGGGAGTCAATGGGAGTGACCCTGAGGGAAGCAATAAGATATCCCAAAACCTTTGTAAAGGCACTGGGCCTCGGACAGAGTGACTGTGCCCGATCCTTTGTAGTCCATATCTAGTGATGTTTAGTATATTTTGGTACGACCGACAACCTATCGGTGTATGATCCTTGGATGTATCCCTTAGTGGTGAACCAAGTAAAAAGTGTTATGACGTCTCTCTGCATGTGAATGTTTGATTTCTGTTCATATCCATCATATAGGTTTAACAAGTTCCTACCAACGTGGGAACAAGATCCATCACTTTAAAAGAAAAATATGACACCCTGATTCACCCATACCCTCTCAAGGTGTCCCGGGGTCGTACAATAAACTCTAATAATGTGACCATACCCTAGTTCAGACTACAATTTGTTAACATAGTTTGGAAATCACATCAGGATAAACACATATTCATGTTGATTGAAGCCAGTAGAATACTCCAAATTCATTTCCATGGGATCATACTCAATTTTGTCTAATTAAAGAATGCACCAAAATACATCATTAGATATAATGGACGATGATCCAATCACACTCCCAATAATATGTTCACCAAAATATTTCATAGAGGGGCATATATTCGAACATGTACTATACAACTCTTTATCCCAGGATGATTGAAAAACTATGAAATCGCACAAATGTAGGATCCCATTTCCTCCAATGATGTAGAATCTGAAAGGAATAATCCATCAATTTCCCAAAAGATGTATTTATAATTTTCTACAAGAAAATGTCATTGGAGTATTATTTTGATCAACATCTAGTAGGATTTTAGTCCTTTTCAACCCTAAATGTTAGGTTGGCATACATCAGCCACATCATACTATAAGGCTCGTATCCTTGATTTGAATAAATATATTATCTTGAAGGTTGAACGATTCATATATGAATATATGTTTGGGACCCTATATTCTTAAACCAGTGATGATGGAGATAACTACCATGATCACCCTCATCATGGTAGTATATATATGGATTATGGGATACTTATTACGGACATCCACTGTAGACAAAATCACCATGGCCATAATTCTCATAATCAATGACATCCTTACATTTTCATGAATCCTTAAAATATATTTTTTTCTCAAAAAAATATTATAAATCATATATATAAATCCACAATTAAAACTAGAAACATCTAAATATAGTCAAAAGGATACTAAGAGAATTAAATTCCTTTGGCTGGACAGATAAACATGTACACCGAAACACAGCATAGTTTCATGACATTAGACTTCCTGACAACATCATTTTTTAAATATATTAAACATCTCGGCATCGTCATAGTTACAAGATTTTGATCATCATGATAACATCATAATATCATGATTTCAAACTGAAAGACCCTATCTAGGGTGCATTACATTAATATTTATGATAGATTTTTGGTTCCAAGACCACAAAATGAATATGTGATTACCTTTTGCGGTCTACCTCCCCTCATATGACTGAGTCAGATCCATTTAAATGGATTATACTACAGGGTTTTATCATCTCAAAATGAGTATATCCTCATATCCCCATAAAAGGAGAAGGTAGTTCTACCTTTATCCATTCCAAAAAACACTATCCAAGGTTTGTATCATTCCATTCTAAATCTAGACATCAATCTATTACTGATTCACTAAACATGATATGGATATTTCTATTAGAATAAATTATGTGGCCCCATATCTATGAGAGAGTCATATAGTTATAAATTATCATAAAAGATAACTATGTGTGGGGTTATTCCTTTTACCAAATTATATATATTTATTGAAAATATCAAATCGTGTTCCCAGCTACAATATCAAATAAAAATTGCCCCATCCTTTATTATGGGCCACACCAGCCAAGGGAATTTTTCATATATGAATGCCAAGTGAAATTTTTTAAATTACCACATTATATATAGTGATTCCCAAATAACATATCATGGGTCCAACAACAATAAAAAAAGAAAAAAAATCACATCTACATATATGGATTAATCCTATATGATAATTTTCTATATGAGAACTATGTGTGTAAATATTATTGTTAAAAATGAAAATATAGTGACTCCAAAATCATAAATCATTGACCCAAATGAAATATAATAGAATATGACAAAAAAAATTCCACATACCATGTTTATTTTCAATACTTTAGCATGAATATTTCCATAGAACAACATGTTGTTTGATTATTATTGACATAGAATACATAGTGTTTCTTTAATCTACCATTTCAATCCTATACACAAATTGTGATCAATCCCAACCATTCCCCTCCATGAGATTCATATCAATGAAGAGTCTCTTGTATATATTATAATGTTAAATTCCCAACATATTCTATATCCCACACCTTCACAAGGCTCAAACTACTACCATATTGTCTCATTATTCTCACATCAAGCACGAATAATGTGAGCATTGCAAATATAAAAATTCAAACATAGAATTTATATCATATTACATTCCAACAAATGATTGGTAAACACAACCTAGTCGAATGATATAAAATTACACAAAAATTTACTTATCTTAAGCAAGTAAACTTCATGAAAATATCCAAGTCATAAGACATGAAACAACATAACAAGAGGTATTCGTGTTATACTGATCATCACCACTAATGAATTCATACTCATGAATTTCATGATTAATCCCTTAGTCTTAGAAAATTGTTTAATAAAAAATAGGGTAGCCTTTAGTGCAGTCAAACCCACCATGAATTTTACATTATCCTTGAACCAACATTAAATATTCGTATCTATTGTAATACCCTACCAATTCCATGAGTTTATACACTTCCCTTGGGCCCCCTAGTCCATGATCCAATGTACTCATGGTTCCTCATTTTAGTAGACTAGTTAAAGGGAATGAATGATCTGAAGGGACAACCATTGGATTTACTGGTGAATAAAATAATCTCAAAGAGCTCGTCCCTAATTGATTTTCTTGTTCTATAATAGAATCTTCTCAATAATAAAGGAGTTGTAATAATATATATTAACAATTTAAGCATCTATGATTCATAATGGTTCCCTATACCCACTATTCTCTAAATAGTTAAACTCAATTATTCTTATGATGTAGTTAAACATCCCACATCCCAATAATTCAATTGTATTTAGTTTCCTTAATTGTTACTCATCAATGTATTCTACCAATTTTCAAATAAATAATCTGTCATCACATTCTTTTACATATTTATTTTTGTGAATATATCTATAATTAAGACCCAACACCCTTGAGTTTTTAATTACATTTGAAACTCCCTTTTCCACCAAAAAATAATTAACCATGTTTTCATATCTAAATCATACAATGCCTTGAGCACATTTATTATAGAAATTTTTTTGACCTTGAGAACTCATTATATCATTTCACCAATGAGTAATATCTGTAATAGAGACATAATAATATAATTTTACCCTAATATGATTCAATTGGTAATAAGAAAACACCAATGATATTTTCTGTATAGGACGTTTTTCTTCATATAGGGAACCTACTTGTATTTTCTGGTGAATGAAACAATCCATAAATTCTTATTATTTGGGGTGATATAGTTCTTAATGTGACCCCATTATAAATATTGGGTTAATAACAAAATAAATAAGATCTTGTTCATTGATTATATTATCTTTCATAAAGTGAATCCCTCCTTAATAGCATGATTAATTTATATTATGGGAGATTCATATCTCCATATTCAAAAAATAATAATCATTGTAATATTAGAATAAATAGATTATTTGTATCATATGTATTACTAATATGTAACATGGATAATGAATATATCATTTTTGTGCCTTTATATTTCATGTCAATGAGGCAAGACTCTGAACTTCATAATGATATGGTCTATTCTGAAACACCATAAAATACAATTAGTGGGCATTCCCACGTGGCCCATGGATACAATGATTCCTCGGTCTGGGAAAATTCATAGAAAATTCTCACACCTTTCAGATGGGTTAGACATGTGATGGGTTATTTCTGTATAAGATGTTATTGTGGCTTGATTTTGTTTGAGGTGGCATGTGTAGTAATTCCCAATTCCTATAATCCCACGCCTATATACTATGAAAATGAAAACAATCCACCATTATTATGTATGAATAAGATCTATATTGATACTATATACCATAACTAGATGTTGATGTAAAATCATTCTATTGTGATAAAAATTGGTGATTATATTTAAAAATCATGCTCATATATGATTCTCCCTTTTAAGATAAATTACTAAATGTAGATGTCATTGGAAAATAGATGGCCTTAGATTAAGAGTAATAAAACCCCCCACCAAACTAGTTATAAGACTAGTCCATGTTAGTAGAATTATTATAATGAAATATATGTATATTTATTCCCCTTAGCCGAAGATATGTAGTAAAATTAGAAATCTCTATTCTTCGTACATCCATTATTCCATGTTATAAAACAAGTTTCACATATCTTTATGTTAGAGTTATATCCACATGAGAAATCATATACAATAACAATGTGTGTCTTGATTTAATATTCCATCGATACATAAGGATGACCAAATGGTCTTTTCCATAACAAATCATCATGTAATGAGAAAATACCACATCCTTTTTTATAGGCCAGACATGTGCAATGATTTCTCTCTTAAACTATGTGTTTAATGAATCTTGTCAATAAAAAATTCTTATAAATTTCATGAACATTTATATTAGTTGAATAAATGGATCATAACATTTATCTATGTCCATAAAAAATAAAAAAAATGATTATTCCTACTCTAAAAAAAATTAGATTCTACAACATATTATATATTATGAACTCTTTCTCATCTCAACTGACTACCCACTTTTATATTTCTTCTCAATCCATGAGTGACACTTGTGTTCTTTAAGAACCTAGAATGAAACTATTACCCATAGGATTATGGGTTAGTCTATTTAATAAATGGGGAAAACATACTATTAATTCTATGTTAAACTACATCACCATATCCTTATTGAAGGTAGACAAACATTAAAAAATTTGGTCTTCACACTTCAATGTTCACCCCTGATGATTGTGTACTCACACATCCAATATTTTACCCATTCTCTCTAAAATATTTAATGGGAATTTTTTTAGCATTTATGGTAATCAAAACCTTCTTGAATATTACATTTTCCAAGAAAAAATATTATATTTTATATCTATGTAATTAACAAACAATTCATTGAGGTGATATACTTATAAATGATTACCATGGACATTAATCCCCTATACACTTGTTTTCATCTAATAAAAAATTTGTAATAGGGACTGGTATATCAAAAGTGAGACTGGTATGAATCAGTTGTCAATAAAAGCATGTATATGTTCTTTTTCATAAAATAGGTTTTCTCTCTAGAGGAGATTCCCCACATAAATACATTATATATTTATGTAAATATGTGGGATAATGGTTTCTTATTTTCTAAATGGTTTACTTATACCCACCATTCAACCATTACTATTGACTAGGAGATTGATGGATTATTATTTACAGTTATCATAACCCAAATATCATGTCGATTTTTGTTTCCACAGTGTTCGACACATGTGTATGATTATCATTATAATTTTAAGAGCATAACAACTTATTCTATAACACATTTAACTAGGTTTATGAACATATAGTAGAGAATGAAATTCATCAAGTATACAGGATCCTCGGGGAAATCCTATTTCATAAATATTTCATGATAATAAAATGTTATCTCTTATAAATCATAGTCAAATGATGTCAGACTATATGACATAATCCTCTTCATGTAAGACCTAGAACACTTTAAAAACTGTCATTGGATAAGACCCACTACATACATGATATATAGATCCATCTAATTATATTATGTAATTTCCTTATCATTATATTTATGAGTGGGTTGTGTGATATGTCCCCATTACAGAATAGAATATCGAGACTCCATTTCCATACGTATGATAGTGATCTATGTAGAGGACCCCTTCATAAACTATGATATTATGTATTTACAACAGAAGATAAAAAATTCACATTCCCTGAATTTTATATAAAAAATGTTACGATACTTCATATATAAGAAATGTATTTTTCATGATTCTCAATCCATTGATATATGTAGTAATAAGGTACATTTATTCTCTAGTAACATACCTAAAATTAAATAAGTATACAAAATGAGGTTGATCCCCCGGTACACCAACATATAAAATGCTATCAAGACATGCCATATGAATAGGGATGTCCACAAATCTATTTCCACTTGTGGTGACAATAAAAAACCAGGTATTATTAATAAATTCCTCCTCTGTAAGAATGATCCAGACCTATATAGGGAGTCTTCAAAAATAATTAATATATATTCCTTGACTCATAATCTATCATGATACATAGTTGATTCTTAGGAATATTATACTAGGCATAGCTATAGGATTTCAACTTCCATGAACTTCCACGGTGCTTAATTTATATAATAATATCTCAACTTAAATAGGCCATGATACAGTAATGAGACCATAAAGAATCCCCAAAAAGGGATATCCTCCCTAACAAGAGTGTTTTTCAACTCAAAAGAATCACCACAAGTTAGAAATCATATACCAGAGTTATAATAGGTCACTTCTCATTCATGGTGAACATGCCCCACTCAATTGCATATGAGTGTTTGATTTTTATGGGGACTCTTAAATTACCAAAAACTACACATGTCCTAATTCAAATTATTATAGGATATGTAGTGATACATAGAGTACCTATCCCTGAACCAAGCCATGTGTTTAGAAACAATGAGTTTCCACTGCATCATAAGTGTTTCATACATTCATGTGCTATCTCACCTCCCTAATAGATCTTTATTAATGATTGGTTTAATTTGTCTCTTGTTTATGTGAGCTATATCCATGAAGAGGAATAATAGAAAATATAAAATATGGCATGATAGACATATCTATTCTTATCGTATATGTTTGATCTCTATGGGGAGACATATGATAACTACATGTGGATTAATTTGTATAGTAATTAGATACATAGTGACTCTTAGAATCCATTAATGATGATCAAAGTGGTAAAATTATAAAATAGCCTTACCTCTTGTTAAATACATTCTATATATCTATAGTGTTTTATATTTGAAGGAGGTATTTTTAGCCAGAATTATTCTCTAACAAAATTCATAGGAAAACCCATAAAATAATGAACCCTAAAATTATATATACACATATTCAGTACATTGTGGGTTATTCCACATTCAGATATTATTTTCTATAATATTCATTCCTCAAATGAGATTAAGGGGATTGTTCAATCTATGGAAAGGATTATAATGACTAAATGATTGTGGTTAGTTTGTCTAACATAAAATAACTGAAACAATATTAGGATATAAATTTCATATAGGAATTATTTTCTTTTGAATGATTTATATGAATATAAAACATTCTTTCACATTAGTTAAATAATTGAAAAATGGGTTCCTACAAATGAATACACCCTAGAAATAAAAATTAAAGGATAAAAAATACTAGATCATTTGAATTCCCATGTCTAGAACCGATTGTATCCTAGGATAAATTTCATAATTCCATGTAAGTTTCCATCTAATTACCACATGTTTTAAATTTGAAAGGAATATGTCCTAGTCATTTAGACGTTTAACTACTAGAAAATCACATTATTCTCATGTCACAATGTAAAATGATAGAATCTGTTTGAAATTTTTTAATCTAGTATGATCATAATCTGTATTCATTATGTATCAAAGTACCAAAGGATCTAAAATATTGTAAACCAAAGTATGAGGTTATTTCTTCTATTTTGTAAGAACATAAATCCATAAAACAAATATCAAATCATAAGAATCTTAGGTCTACAGAATCCCTCCACAACCCTTTCAGATGATATTTTACAATTTTTTGACCATATATGTGTTTGATCATGAATATAGCCTTAAACCAATCCACAAGGGGAATATTTTAAATATAATTAGTCCTTTTTATCATTATTATCCAATAAAACATTTTTATGGAAATCGATATAAGATATTGATTCACGATTATCTTCAATATGATTATCCCATACAATTATCCACTATCCCGCATCCATGATCCACTATGAAATTAACTTTAACCCTATACAGAAAATGGATTTTGAGTACTCATGGACATTTTTTTTCCAAATTTGGCTATTGTGTAACACACTCATAGTACATGGAATACATTTATAATGTCACTAAACAATTTTCTAACTGTTGAAATTTTAATGAACTTAATCATTATACCCAAAATTCCCAATATAAAAGACATTAAAATGAATGTGATAAAGACAGAAAACATGATAGGATGAAAAAACATAAAGACCATTTTAAAACATTCCATATCTCAACATAATAAAAATAATTTTTATAATTTATTAAAGTGTTAGTGTTCAAATAAAAAGGCCCAAATGATCATAGGGAATATTTTATGGACATAGTAAAACATGGACCATAATCTCTTGACTGATCAAGTCCATGAAACATTAAGGGACATAATTTTTCACATTATCTCATTGAAATATCATATTAATTAGCTGGATACACATCATTTAGGGTTCTTAAACCATTTTTTGGATATAACATTTTCCACAAACCACGTTAATTTATTTGATTACTTAGATGACACATTCTAATTCCATGATATGATAAACATTTTTTGGAACCCAGTGTAATTGATTAATTTATATTTTTAATCCCATATATTGTAATGGTTAATGCGACTACATTATCTGAATGTATCTTGCAGATATTTTGTTATGAATAAAACAAGGGTGTTATGCTTATTCCCAGGGGATGTTTTTTATCCTGGAAGAATGAAACCTTAAATCCATGGGCTATTTCAATGACTATTTGTGTTAGTGAATTCCACAGTTTCTAATTGATGATCTATATGGGTAGTATTTTTTAAGATATATAAAAAATTTATACATCATGATTTAATATTGCATTGATCAAACTATTCATCCACATTTAACATCCTCAACATTATGTCACTTTATATTGTAAACATTATTAATTTTGTAATGTGTAACACCATTATAAATTGTTTTGTCCCAAATCATGTGATAATTTACCATGTAATGTGGGGACTATGATTCATAACATAAAACAAAAATAACCCTAGTGTTTAATAATCCCTGTTGGATATCATTTATATCTATAACATACTACATCCTCCAAATGTTTGAATGTTCATATATATATCACATCCCCCTGAATGGAGTGGTTATTCCTTGACATTACCATGAATGTGTTCCCAAATATGATCATTCCTAATAGACCGTGACCCATACACAAGGCATGTATCATCCATGTATGGGAGAAACTCTATCCACAATGTTCTACGAAACATCATCGTAGAACTCAACACCACAAATAGTTTTAAATTGTACCAAATATTTGTCCACATTTCATTATATTTGATTCATAATTCTTTTGATATTAATTACAACATCAAGTAATCCAAATAACAAAGTTGCTTTAATATCCCAATGATTACATCAACATTTACTATATCCATTATACATAATGATGTAAGGTTACCAAACCCATTGCGAATACCATCCTTCTAACAATACTGGTAGTTAGAACACATTGTGAATATTCATCCATCAATGTACATAGGTTATTTAGAAGGTTCATGAATATCAATCTATTAAATTGATATGGCACTTTCATCCATTCATTAATATCAATACTTTAATGGATGTATAATTAATTAACGATTTTAGAATAACAATCATTTAATGGATCTAGATTGTATGACAATGATATAAATATGAATCTGTTAAAAAACGAAAAAAGTATGTACACTTCATAAATATACTTATTTTATTGTATTTTTGGTGTTTGGACCCTTGGTGGATATCAATTTTTCAAAATCCACACAATATATTATGTATCTGAAATAAATTGGTGGTCTGAGCTATAATTTACTAAACTCGAAAGACAGAAGGGTCCATGCTATTTGAAATGATGTTATAGAACACCATTAGTCCAAATTTCTACAACATATTTGTACGATTAAAAGAGACATGATTCTTGCATGGTTGGAAACATTTAAAGAGAACCATATGAAAATGTTTAGTCTGAACTCGTTAGACACACATACAATGTGTTCCATGAATCATTTTCTATTTATGAATCAAAAAATGGAATAATGAATGTCTGGATGAAAACCCAAAAAAGAAATCCTATAAAATATCTAGATACATGTCTTTGATTGCATTACCTAAATGGGTTATGAAAATATTATGGAAGAAATTAAGGTATGAAAATATTATGGGGAATTTTTTATAGACATAAAAAATATTAATCAATGACTTTTTAAAATAAAAAACTATGTAAATAATCTATCCCATTTCTATTCTACATGAATCATTTGAGGATACCTAGTCTAGTCATTTCATGAATCAATATGAGATATGATACATCTCATAGGATATTTTATTCATAATGTTTTATAATATTTGTTGCCAAAAATACATAAAATTTATAGATTCATGCACTATCCCTAATAAATCGTAGATCCATACACAAGAATATTTCACAATGTGATGGAATCCTCTCCCATAAATTTGATACATATAACCTTATTATAAATCATCGTTTATTTTATTTATCTATGAAACAATGTTCATTATTCATGAGAATGATATTCCAAAATTACATTCTATCCCAAATCCCTTGTGATTCATACAGACATCTGTGTTCCTCATTTAGGACATAGCCACAAGTTCAATTCGATCTAAATAAATTTTTCATCCTAAGATTTATATTATTATTTTCATCAAGACATATATGACTAATTATGAAATTATTCTTGTTGAAGAAAAATGTGTTGATATCAATATTCAAATTTTCAATATATTGGTTATCTCTTTTAGCAACGCAAACACATAGAAATGAGATTTTACTCTGGGTGGTGCAAAAAAACCTCTGTCAACTCACTCTTCTTTATAAATCACCTCATATGATTCAAAAATAAATTACATTAAATGTTCATGTACATGGAAATTCTATCTATTTTTACATTATAATTTATTTATTTTATTTCTGAATTATTACTATTATAGGGTCATTTTTCTGAAATCCACAATTTCATATAATGCACTCCACCATCATGGATTTTTGAATAATTAATCCCTTGAAAAAAAATCATATATTTCTCATGGAGGACATGGAATTGGAAATCACCATGAATAAATGATTTTTAATGGTATTTTAAGAGATTATATTTTGGACCTTATCTTATAAATATCATGATTTTTTTTTAATTATTTTACTTTTATACTCTATTCCCAGAACAATTGTCTGAACATGCTAGGTCGTCTACCAAATCACCTAAGAGAATATATGGGAGTCATCTAAAACATTATTTTGATTGAACCTAGTAATCCATCATAGTGGAATTATTTATGTGAAGAATTTTACTCGCACGGTGTTCATGGTTCAAGTAGGAAGATTGTATACATGATGTAAAAGAGGGTTTCATAACTAGTGTGTGCACGTGTGATGAATTTTGGGTGTCATAACTTGTTGTCAACATGATGTGTAGTTGAAAACTCATATCATATTAATTACGGTCCATGTGATCATATGACTTATGTGGTTCATATTAAACAAAAAATTTACAATTCCTATTTAAAATCATATAAATAAAACCTCACATGTCTAATAAAATAAAAATAATTCATTTCATTGTGCCCCCTAATTTTATTTAAACTCCAGTCATCTACCAAACTCCTCAAATCCACTAGTTCAATTCCATTAGTGAAACCAGGAAATTTCCATCACATTTGGAAAAATTTAGTTGACCAATATATGATAAATGACCCTATAGAATTCAAGAAACATCATTTCTAATGAAAGTTTTCATTTAGTGAAATTACCCACCTAATGAAAAAAATGTTCATAATCAAATGAATTATTCATGAGGATCATTAATGGTTATTTGATCACATGATAATGATCATGTGATTCCATGATGATATAGTTGTGAAGTAAAATTAAAACGTCATATTATCTATTAAAATGAACCGTATCATTTGTCAGTTTTATATCTGATGACTGCCTACATGATCACATGGAGGTCTTGAAGTAATCATACAATGACCTCGATTGTTTTCATTTATACACACACATATATCATAATTTAATTAAGTCGTAAAGTGATATCATATAATTTTTCTGATGTTGATCAGGTGAAATGATCATGTGAATCCTTCAATGTCACGTAAGTCTGAGAGGAACCAAAACATTAATAGCTTCAATGAAAAACTATGCATCATCTATTATTGTTCATGAGATATATTCACTGTGAAATTTAAAAGAAATTTTGGAAACCTTTTCCTTTATTAATCACTACTACTCCATGAAAAAGGAATAGGATCTGATGTAAGAGGGAGATTAATGAGGGGAGATTCAAAATGAATTTGATAAAAAAAAAATATGAATAGAAGGGGGAGGAGGATTCTATATTCAAAGTACAACAATAGGTTACAACACGGCCCCACTACGAGAACAATGTTGGGTATCTCATCATAAGAATCAATTTCATGCAAACCATAATTTCACGTGATAACATTATCATCTAAACATCATGAAGGTGTTCTATTATGTAACTAATTATTTCATATAGTAAATTTGAATAAACATGTTAAAGAACAATTTTTTTGTGAACAAACGTTGGCATGTGGCCATGACATTAATGATAACAAGTAGACATACACTCCTCTTGACATGAAAAGCCTCAGATATATATATCCTATACATGAATCCTTGTCCTCGAAATCCTACATTTATTTATTCCCTTATTCAAGGAATAATATTTATTAGAATAAATTTTGTGATTTTTGGAATCATCATTTGTCGCATGATTCACTCATTTCAGCATTGACATTTGAAAAAATTTCCAGGTTCAATTTTATTTATACACGTTGAAATGAAACTTGATCCCATAAATATGTTCCCCTTTTCATACACATGAATTGTGGATATTTTCTTGAGACCCAATCACTTAATCTATAATGATCATTTGTTCACATGTATCCTCACTAGTCTCATTATTACCTCATAAATCCTTTAGACATTGTGGGACCGACAACATGATGGACCCTAACATGTCATCCTTTTTAAGAAGACACACATGGACATATAAACCTTGATCACAAGATGATCCATGGGAATATTGGGCATAATTACACAAATCCCATGGGATATGTCAGTCAAGTCATGTGGACAACCACATATTGGTATAATTGATCAAATAATGGCCTCCAGATATGTAATCATTATCACTTGAATAGATCAATGTCATGACCTGATCCATCCTAGTGCTCGAGCTGAATCTACCCCAATCATTCCTCTATAATATACGGGGTGGTGACTAGATATGAAGACATAACTAACTCATGAGGCCATTAAATATGTACATTGTACACATGCACGCAAACAACATAATGCTGATGTGAAGAGGGAAAGAAATAAAATATAAAACACTATTATAAATAAACCAAAGGATTAATGGAGAACTAAAAAAAATTATAGTCGTCTAAACTAAATATAGAAGGGAAAATACACACCCCACTAAGAAATATGTTCCATCTTGAAAAAACTAAAAAGAAGAACAATCCGATAGCATATCTCATATATCCAAATCTATGACCATTATACGTAGTTCAAGAAGTATGTACCCCCTAAGGTCATATGTAGTCATGATAAAAATTTCCACCTTCAATAAAAGAAATGACATGTTTTGGGAAAATCCAATGCATCGGTGAGTATATACATACATTGTAGAACACCCTGAATAGGGAAATAATAAAATATACAAGTTAATTTGAATGTAGTAGATAGATTATGGTATGGAAAAAGGGTACATCTCAACCCAAAAAAATAGAGTCAACGTAAATTAATCCAAACACACATATATCAAAATGGCGTGAAAATAACCTTCTCATTGAGTATTCACAACCTATAGTAGTTGAGTATATTTATTTTACAATGATAAGCTGTAAATAGAATCAAAGTGGCATACCCTTTGCATCGTCGCCTATATTGGAAGGAGAGCAACCCCAACCCATAGATTGGTTAATAAAATGATATATATATATATATATATATATTCTCCATAAAATAAGTCCAAAAAAGAGCGTATGGGGATCTCTATATCATAAATAATCCCAAGAAGAATATTTAACAATTGTTCCATGGAAAATTCTTATTCGATGCTCAATACCTCACACATCATCTAAGGAAACACAAGTCTAAGGGTCTAAATCAACACGCCGTGATATTATCCACTTTGGATGACACTGAGTCACCCACATCATTTTAGGTCGCATTACAATAACTCTTCTCAGTGGGGAAAGCTTCTTTCGTTATCACGAGTCTCTAGGTACACCAAACCACTTGTTGTAATAGTAAAACAAAGTCCATGAGTCACCAAAATTTGAAAATGGTCATGTTCTCAAGTAGGACACACACATCCTTCTCTAGAAGCCTCATAAGAATGCCAATACCCAGTCCATCTAGAGGGTAAAACATAATAAAGTTAACGAGGATTTCCATAGCCCCGTCATACTAGAGGGTAATACTAGTGATCCTACATAGAAAAAACACTACCATCTAGGTTATAGGGTTATGATTATATGCCATAATTGGGTTCCTCCTTTTCCCATCCACATAAGAGGATAAGATCATAATGTTGAGGAAATCCACTACCAAGTCCTACTGGAAGGAAACTTGAAAAGATCATCAGAAAATTCCACTACCTAGTCCAATAGGAGGGTAGTTCTGGAACTAAAATTAGAGAACCCCACTTCCCATTCCAGTTAGAGTGTAATATCAGTACTCCTCTGGTTTTTTGGTATAATCACTACAATTATCGTATTTCACCTCAACACTTTCCAAACACAAAATAATTACATAATTTATCAAATTTCTCTTACTAGTGTAACATGTCGTTCTTTATGAAAAAAACTATTGTGTGTGTCTCTGGAGACATCATACTACTCCAAATAATGCAGATAGAGAGGTTTTTTGGTCTCCCAAATGTTCTCATGTAGAACATAGCACGTGAGGGGACCCACATGATTTATTTCGCCTTCTAATTTCCTGGCCATGTCACTTATCAGTACAGGGGCCACATCTGTGTATAAGTACATGTAGTGTAGTTTTACTACATAGTGTTTCCCACATATCTAGGGAACATTTCGTGACTGTGTGCATGGACCCCTATCCATGTACTACGGTACACAATATGTGCCCCCCCTGGGATGTTTACCATGTGGCTAGCCCGTGTCTGTGTACATATACATAGACTCCTCGTCTGAATGACCAATCACAAAGAATGTCAAATCGGGGAAGGTGTACATTTCTTGTAAGTATATACTTCACACTATGCCATCTATAATACATCAAAAACCCTAGTTCATCCATTAAGAATTATTCAAACAATATCTTATTTATTGAACACAACATGTAGTTGGGATTTCAACAAAAAATGTGTATCTTTCAGATCTATGTTCAGACATCGAATTGGGACCCACCTCCATAGATGACACCTCAGTTCCTTCCTATGTAACTATGTGATATTCACACTCTCTAATTATCATTCACTATAAAGTCATCCATTGTTCCTCTTAGGGGTTTGGCCAAAAAATCAAACATTTCCCCACCTTTGAGTTTTAATGAGACATCATAAAACCATTATACACATCATCCATTCATTATGAAGATTCCATATCAATTATTTTCTCAAACAGCCATCATTGTTTCTCCGATCTAGCATGAATTTGGGTGCCTGATCAAGATCGAGTCACCCATAAAATATCTATTAAAGAATGAAATCGTTCCAACAATTAATAAAGTGATGTGTGGGAAAATTAAATCACAAAAACAATGGTTTTACAAAAATTTTATATGCATTATTGGGAAATTAATAATAAATGGGAAATTAAGATTTTAAAATTAACTGATACAAAATGATTTTAAATACACAAGCTAGTGTAAATGATTATAATAGGTGTGCAGTTAGATTAATAATTTTTGATCTTCTAAAAAATGTCATTAAAGAGAGACAATACCAATTGATGAGAGCTAAATAGATTGGATAATTCATAAATGATGAAGAATGCACCCATCATGACCTGTTGTGTGGTTCATGCTTTGAATCACCTCGATCCAATTTTTTGTTGTTCATCGACACAATTCTGTAGATGATCGGGGTTCTTTCACCCATAAATTCAAAACATATTTAGGCTACATCTATAAATTTTTCAATAAAATGCAATTCATATATTTTTTTAATAGGTTAAATAATTTTAATTAATTTAATGAATTTATTACTTTATTCCCCTAAATTATTTTCTAGCTACAGAGGTGTTCGAAAATCCTACTCCAACTCATTTTATATAACACATAGAGTAAACAACATCATTTGGACCCTACCATTGTCTTAGACTTGTGATCTGATCAATTTTTTTGGTTATTTAATTTTAATTAATTAAAAATGTTCCTATAAACAAATAATGATTAGTGTTTTTATTAAATTAATTGGAGGCACACCAAGCCTCAGATTATCACACCATCCTAGTTCCTAGTAATTGAAATACATTTAAAAATATTTCAAAGTTATACAAGAGAAAAAATGGGTATCTACATCATTACCTCTTTTAATAATTTCATACACACAAAAAATATAAGAAAACAACTAATGATACTGAGATCGCATCTAGAACTCCTACGACCAAGAACGTTCATGAATGTATCCATACATCCACAACATGTGATCTAAATGTATTGTCCATCCACATTACTGCTTCACCTATCGATCCTCGATCTCCACCAGTGCTCTAAAAATTTAGATCCCTATTCGATGTCCAGCTCACCCCAATTGATGATATGTTTAGGGTCATGAAAATATCTCCCTAGCCACAACATCTAAAATAAATCATGTGTCTACTCCATCTCTATGGTAAGGGAGAGGTTGTATTAAACCTCACCAAGCCTTTGCATGATCTCAAATTTCCCCACAAACCTCATGGATATCTTGCTTATCCAACCAATCCACTGAATTTTTCATCACGGTGATTCTCTAAATATGATATGGTCTCCCTTATAAAAATACAGTATCCAACAAGAACATTCTATATCAGATTTATGTATACACTGGGATATCTTCATCCATTCACGGATGACCTACACTTTCTATGTTGTCACCTGCATCATCTCTGGGACCATAAGAGATTACACTCTAATATTTATCAGACACATGTTTAAAAATTACGGTCACCCATATAGTTCCAATAATTTTTCTATGATAATGATATATTGGTAACTGGTGATATATGAAAACTCAACCAAATGACGGTAATCCTCCCAGCTTCAATCAAAATCCAAAATGAAATCCCTCAACATATCTTATTGAATAGGGATCATAATCTCAGTTTATCCACCGGTATGGGGAGAAAGGTTATACTCATCCATGCCTAGGTCCAGATTTCCTTTTCTAGATCATTCCAAAAACATGATGTAAACCACACATCACCATCACAGACAATTGTTGTGGGTACCCAGTGAAGTAAAATAATAACACGTACCTATAACTACCCCAAAATATCAACATAACTCTACTACCCAATAATTTGGAAGTGTTTCGACTTTTTGAGTCAGTCTAATTCAACCCATATGGAATTATGTCCATTCAATATGCCAGGAATCCATCTAAATAAGTAAAAGGATATGTCGTCCCATTTCTGCTTTGGAATCTCACTAGGCTGCGACAAATCTGTCGGAACATGGGGGTCAGCATTCACCTACTGACTTGTGAGGAATAATGAGATGAACCTAAACTAAGAATTATCTCATTTCAGACCACAAAAAATACAAATGATGATCCATATACATCTTCCCCCTAGAGGGATGTATTGCTATGTGAGATGTGTTGAACTACCACTTCTCCTCTTCCTGCCACATGACTTGAACCACTATCTACCCCTTGAACAAGAACATGTGATTTCCTCCTACAAAATCATCATATGGTGTTCCAAATATAGATATATGATCATTCATATATTAAATATGAATTTATCTTATTTTGTAATCTGTCAAATGATCATAGAGCCGAAAATCAACACTATCGACTATAGAATTATTGTACAATCCTGAACCACTATGGTCAACTAGTGGGAAGCAAACAACTCAGAATCATATTGCACTTGGAGAACATGATAGTTCCTACTAATGGAATCTTATAAATTTTTTCCCTATCCATGATTATAGACTATCTCATAATCTTATTCATGTAGGAACTCGAACCAACATATTTTCCCATGGTTCGTGTTTCTTTGAGATAATACATACCTGACACTCTGGGGGTTTGATTAAACTAAAATGAGCTCTTCTAGAAGGTAGTTCCCCCAAACCCTCAAGATAATGACCCCCACAATTTTCAATAGGTCCAGAGTCCCATAGTTATTCCCACGAGGTCTTAAATACCTCAACCCGTATGTGATGACTACCTATTGATCCCTTAACATGCTACTGATCCCAGATCTTGAGCCATCACAATACACTATGATCCTAGTGCCTTCCTATTGTATTCTCAAAATTGGATTTTTAGTCAGCCTCTATCTTAACTCCTCAAAGGACATCAAGAACTGTTCTGTCTAGGAATCAAATTATCCCTTCAATGCTAGATAGGTCAATGGGGCTGTGATTCTGGAGAAGCCTACAACAAATATCGAGTAGTACCCCACCAAACTAAGAATTCATCACACCTCCAACACATTCTTGGGTGGATCCCAAGAATGAACTATTTTGATCATAATTGAATCAATGGATAAAAGTTGTTTATAGCATAATTTCCATAGAAGGTGAACCTTCTGTATCTAGAACTTGCATTTTGAGAGATTTCAATAAATTTAGTTCTATCGTTGTAAATAAAGGACCTTCCATAAGTGATCTACAATATTCTAAAAAATTTAATATTAAATAATTTTGAAATCATTGAAGACAACAAAAAACTTTCCCAACAAATGCTAGAAGACCAGGTTCACCAAAGACAATAAAAATGGTGGTGGAATTCATCCCACCCAAGTTCATCACAAGGTACTCATAATGTGTGAAGAGATATCAGGAATACATCTTTGAAATATCAGCCTTGTGAACACACAACTAGGTTCAGCTATACCTGTGATTAATCTTGTATAACTATATTTCACCTCTAAACTTATATAGGAGGTCCTAAATCATAAATAAATGGTACATGTTATTTTTCATGTCTAGGTTTAGGCAATGATATTATATGAAAAGTAAAAATCTGTCATCTTCCTTCTTAATGAGATGCCTAAGGGGACACACTCAGTTTAATGAAACTATAATAAAAAATGTCCTCCAACTATAATTGTAGTTATTGGAGATCGTTGGGTGCCATCTGATATGCTATAGAAAATATCGCGGCAGTCCCTAGTTGCATGACAGTGCAAAACACCAACGCCCTCCTCAGAGGTAATCTCAGATCATCATTAGGGAATATGTCCATATAATACTCCCTAACTAATAAAATCCAGATCCATGAAAATTACACTACAAAAAGATTCACTCTAACTATTTGATTGTGAATCGGCTGTAGCCTCTTTCCCAAAACTCTTGTTTTCATTTCTATGAGGTATCTTATTTCGGAAGAGAACTTCATCCCATCAGTGCATATCTATCAGACTAGTCTATGGTGACAATTGATCTTTGGATTGAACCATGGAATGACAATAAATACCCAAGATAATGTCATAGTGATCAATTAGTATGAAAAAAGGTCTCATATAAACCTCTATCCTCTAAGTGATAGCTCACACTGCTAGTAGTTGAAAAACAAAGAAGAAGTGTTCGCTATAAGAAGCTCAAGAAAATTTTGTTGTTCTAGCTACTATATTGGGAGACTATCTTATGGACCATGATTTGGGAGATGAAATAATGAATGGAATTTCTGTATACCAATAATTTGGAATGTTTAAAATAAACATAGATATTACCTCAAATGATAATGTTCTCTCAAGGATCATAAACATCCACAACATGAAGTTGTCCACAACCTCAACCACCAGATTACTAATCTTGACATAGGTTGTAGGAGGAGCTATTGGTGGAAGGACCACATAGCATAGTACACCACCTACTACTCCTCCAGCACCACTTCTAGGTCTACCTCACTAGGGACCACCCTATCCCCACGATGGTGGTCCCTGATCATGGTGTTTCCTTTATCGTGTCGGTCCATCAGTTTTCTATTAGAGATACTAGTCAATTCTTGTCAGGTAATCCTGCACCATGTGTCATCTCCCATCCCAATCATATCCATATACATACTCGGTCTTCAATGGTATTATTTGATGCCCCTACACTGGAAGACCATGAACCTAAGCCTTATCATGGAACGGTCTCCTCTTTCGAGATCTCAGATGCCTTTTTATTTTTGTAGATGACATAGCGCTGTCGTGACCACTACTATATATAGATATCTGGAACCCCTCCTTCATAAATCTCTCTATCACAGGTTCCCTCTCCAACACCCGAGAATATGAGGGTTTACACAAGGGCACTACCCTGGCTCTGACCTCTATGTCAATACCATTCTCAATCTTTCGTGCTCGGAAGTATACATATAAGATCATGTCGAGAGAGTATGATGTAAGGTCTGTGAACATATAATTAAACTCTACCACTAAAATCCCCCTCGAATGAAGCTCCAGATTATTTGGAATATGAATTGTGCATAGGATGGATGAGTATTACTACTCATTAAATTGCTGTTGGAAGTCATCACAAGACTGTTGCAACTCATCATCCATCTAGGTCACCAAGTTCCACCAATGCCTACCTAATTCTCAGAAATTACTGGTTTCCAATGAACCCATATGATCCTTTGTGGTACGAAAAAACCTAAAGATATGAACCAAAAACTCTAGTTATTCTTATACCATGAAGATATTTGGATCTCTGCGTAACCTCAGTGGTTGTTGATGATGGAACATTGCAGCTCAACCTGTGGAGGTGTATCTACTAGACCACCTGGAGGATGGGGATCACATGATGGATGTTGAAATGGTTCATCAACACTCATAGGGTCTCCCTCATAGATTAGTGATGGTATACTAGTTTTCTTTCATCATGCATAAATCCTTAAATTTTTTAAGGTGTTCCACGGTTAGATGATCATATAAATATATATTGTTATCAAAAAAGGGGATCTGACTCAAGAATGACAGTCAAAGAATCAATACTATATGATTAATGTACCATTATTCTGTACAAGAAATTGTCTCACAATTCGGAATCAACAAGATGGTATTCAGGGTCCTAGTGAATGGAGACATCGAATTCTCATACCACGAGAGCTACACTCGAGAAACATCAAAATTGTTTCCCTAAACCCAACCAATCATTTTTAGTGAAATTACTAACAATTTCCTAAGTAATGAAAATCATATGATTAAAATCTTTCATGACCCAACCTATACCGAGACTCAAGCCACAACTACCCAAGCCTACCTATATAGGCTCGGGTGTGGCGACCTGCGGCGAAGGAATAACTAACACCTGTGGGAATTTTTTTATGTACCTATATTGACACACATATCCAAATAAATGAAAACATACATAGGGATTGAAATAAAACATTAAAAACTGATATAAAAAAACAAAATTATGCATGTAACAGTAATCATGACAAAATACATTAGTGAAAAATTAAAATAAAAGGGAAATATATATGGACACCAAGTAATATGTCCCAAAAAACAACTAGAAAAGGGTCCTATCTAATTTCCCAAATCCATTATCCCAGTCAATGATCACAATACTCAGTCCATGTATACATTATACCTAAGATCCTATAATGTAATGATTAACCTATCCTCCATCATCATTAGACATGAAACATGTTGGGAATAGACTATGAGTATATACATACCCATTAGAATTACTCAAAAAGGTGAATGAGGATCAATAAAAGATACAACTGAAGAGGAAAGAAATAAATGGAACAAGGTATTGTTAAAGAGTATAACTCAACACAAAAGGGAGTGAATGTGAACTTATACAAATAGAAGGAGCTAAAACGGTGATAAGACGAACTTCTCATTGAGTCTTCACTACCTATTGTAGGACAACAGACTCGTACAACCACAATAATACCTACACAAACACAATGTGTCATACCCTACACATCATCACCTATCATAGAAGGATATTAACCAAAATTGAAGGAGTAGGTACTCAAATAATTATATATATATATATATATTACCGATAATATAATCCGAAAAAATAGATTAAGAGGATCTTTATCTCATAGATTTTCTCATGATGAAGAGTTTCCAATAATTCCAAGGTAAAGACAATATGCGATTCACAACACCTCACCCACCATCCCATGACACACCATTATAAGGGACTAAATAACCATAGATTGATACTTATAACTTTGGGATGAACTAACATTTCTGTTGGGAGGAGAAGAAAAGGAAGTGATGGCAAGAGGGGGGTGAATTGCCTTTTAAAAAATAATTAACAAATTAAAAATCAAAGTGAAAGTGCAGCGGAAATAAAAGAGGCAAGACACAAAATTGATAACGGAGTTCGGCCTAAAACCCGGCCTACGTCTCCGCTCCCAACTCAACCATTGAGAGATTTACTACCGCTTGCTATTTAATGGTTTTAGCAAGAAACCCACTAGACTTTTCAGGTAAGTCTAGAACCTATTACAGCTTGCATTTGATGGTTAAGCAAGAACCCACTAGCTTTCTTACAGGTGAAGGCTAGCTCACCTATGTCTCAAGCCTTTTAAAGGAAATGCTTGACCAACCTTTTCACACCTTGAAGGTGGTGTGAGAATCCAAAAGAGGAGATGAGAGAAAGAGATGGGGTTTGTAGGCACAAACCCAATTTGATGCTCAAAATAAATAAAGCAATGAAAAACCGTAATGAGGAAGTCTTGGGCGCCAATGGATTGATGGAACTGATGAAGGGCGCTCCCAAGCTTCTTTGGTGGTGCTCCTTGGATGTGGAAGTGTGTTGGAGCAAGTGGGGTTCCCTTGGAGGAATCTGCCGGAGGTTCGCCAAATGATCAAAAATGTGTCCTGTGGGCTTCCTTTGGCTTGGGTATAGTTCCGGGATGTTTTTGTGGGCTTGCGGGGGTTCCTTGTCCTTTATTTATAGAGGGGGAACCCTCATATGGCCGTTGGAGGCCTTCGGTGCCGTTGGAGAGGCTTTCGGAGCCGTTGGAGGCCAAGTGGACAGGCTGGTCAAAAGCCCAACAGCTAGTTTGACTGGGTCCACCGGCTGACCGGTGCAAGGCCACCGGTTGGCCGGTGCTTGAAAAATGGAAGAGGGCTCGGGCTCAGGCTCCACCGGCAGGCCGGTGCTGAGGCCACCGGTTGGCCAGTGCTGAGGCAGTAGCAAACACTGTGCTGGCTGGGTGGCACCGGCGGGCCGGTGCTGAGGCCACCGGTTGGCCAGTGCTGAGGCAGTGGCTCAGCCTTCTGTCTAGGTGCCACCGGCTGGCCGTTGGTGTGACACCGGTTCGCCGGTGGTCTGGACAGAGGGATGATTTCTATCCAGGCCTCCATCGGCTGGCCGGTGGGCTTCCACCGGTTGGCCGGTGGACTGAATTTCAGTCCATTTTTGGCTTTTTGCCTTCTTGGCCTTCTTGGCCCAATTCCTTGGCAACCTGAAATTATGCCTATCATCCAAAAACACTTAAAACAATATTAGATAAATAAGAGAGTGATTGTGATCATGAAAATTATTCCACGAGGGGTACGAGAGGTACAACAATCTCCCCCTATTTTGATGATCACAATCACCAAAAAAACAATGTAGAAAATGAAATGAAAAACCGCCTTTAAAGGATTTCTCCCCCAATCAACCAAGAATTTCCCCCCCTTTGTGATTATCAAAATAGCACGGGGCATAAAACTTGATTGAGGGAAAAAAAGATTTTAAACCAATTGAAATTTTTGAAATTTGAATTGAATGTTTTGAATCAAAAATTTGAAATGAAAGTTTTGAATGAAAAATTGAATAACAATTTGAATTGAAAGTTTTGAGTGAACAATTTAGAGTTAAAAAATTTGATACCAAGTGTTGAAATTGAATGTTTGAATCGAAAATTTTGAAATTTAAATCAAAATGGCTTAAACGATCCTAACTCCCCCTAAATAAAAACAACAAATCACCGGGGAGAGGTTTTTGAAACCGAGACAAATTTTGGGCCGGTAAGACTCGCTAAAAGGGATTTTTCAATCCATAATTGTCTAGTGGCGGGTCTTCTCCTATAAAATTCATCATTAAAGAAAATGGTTTTGGGCCTACAATACCGGGCATTTTTTCAATTGCACTGATAAATTAAGTGCCAGGGTTTTTTGCAATAATTACAAAATTTAAATTGGGAGCTCCCCATTACAAAAATAGTAGGTGCATGGGAAGAGGAAGCTTGCTTGGAATAGCCAAGCCCTTGGGTGGTTCTAGATACACATTGGGAACCTAGTAGTTTGGTCAAATTTTGTTCACCTTGGGTGAACTTAGCTAGGGATTCCCTTAAATCCTTGATTGTTAATTCCATGGATTAAACATCGGGAAGGTTTTGGACTTTGAGGGACAACTCCTCCTTTTCTTTGAGAAGTTGTTCCTTTTCAGAATTAAGTTTTTTGAAATTCTTTTTTAATGCAACAAATTTGGAAGAAAGTTCGTGAAAACCTTCCTCCAATTGATCTCTAGCGTATTGGAGATCCTCATATGATAAATGATTAAAAGAATTTGAAGTACTAGAGGAAGAGGAGTCGGAAGAGGTTACCTCATGAAATGCCATTAGGCATTTGTTACGGTTGTTACTTGAGGAGGAGGAGGAGGATGTGGAGCTATCACTCCATGTGGCCTTGAATGCCTTCTTCTTCTCCTTTTGCTTGGCCTTTTTCTTGTTGAGTGGGAAATCGGGCTTGTAATGGCCTTTCTTGCCACACCCATAGCATGTTACCTCGGGCTCGGATTTTTCGTCATGTTTTTCCTTTCGAGCCTTGAGGGATTTCTTCTTTTTGTGCTTCTTCATGAATTTGTGCATTTTGCGGGCAAGGTTCTCCATTTCGGAATCGCCGCTTGAAGTGGAAGACGATGAGGAGGAGCTTTCTTCTTGTTGAACTTTGAATGCGATGTTCTTTGGAGTTTTGATCGGTTTGCCTTCCTTTTCAGCTTGCCTCCTCATGGTGATCTCATAAGTCATGAGGGATCCGATGAGCTCTTCGACCGGTATGTTTTTGATGTCCTTTTCTTCTTGGATTGCCGTTACCTTTGGAGCCCATGAGCTTGGTAAGATCCAAAGGATCTTCTTAACCATCGTCTCTGCAGAAATATTATCTCTAATAGATTTTCTACCATTGCAAACATCAGTAAAGCGTGAAAACATTTCAGAAACAGATTCGGATGGATGCATGGAAAACGACTCAAAATCTTGACGGAACATATCCAATCGAGTATCCTTAACTTTGTTGGTCCCCTCATGGGTAACCTCCAATAGTATCCAGATTTCATGTGATGAGGTGCATGTGGAAACACGATTGAACTCATTATGATCAAGGCCGCAATGTAGAGCGTTCATGGCTTTGCCATCAAGCTCGAAATTTTTAATATCGGCTTGAGTCCATTTGGATTCATCGGGAGAGGAGAGAGAATAACCGTGCATGACAATTTTATAAATAGGATAACCTATGCTTCTAAGAAAAGTAGTCATCCGGGTTTTCCAAAAAGAATAGTCGGTTCCATCAAAAAATGGAGCACGACCCAAAGAATAGCCTTCGGGGGCGAAAGAGATTGATGCCATCACAATGGATCTTAAATTTGAAACCGGTTAGGGTATTACTCAAATTTTCCCTCTGATACCAATTGTTGGGCGGAGAAGAAAAGGAAGTGATGGAAAGAGGGGGGGTGAATTTCCTTTTAAAAAATAATTAACAAATTAAAAATCAAAGTGAAAGTGCAGCGGAAATAAAAGAGGCAAGACACAAAATTGATAACAGAGTTCGGCCTAAAACCCGGCCTACATCTCCGCTCCCAACTCAACCATTGAGAGATTTAATACCGCTTTCTTTTTAATGGTTTTAGCAAGAAACCCACTAGACTTTTCAGGTAAGTCTAGAACCTATTACATCTTGCTTTTGATGGTTAAGCAAGAACCCACTAGCCTTCTTACAGGTGAAGGCTAGCTCACCTATGTCTCAAGCATTTTAAAGGAAAGGCTTGACCAACCTCTTCAAACCTTGAAGGTGGTGTGAGAACCCAAAAGAGGAGATGAGAGAAAGAGATGGGGTTTGTAGGCACAAACCCAATTTGATGCTCAAAATAAATAAAGCAATGAAAAACCGTAATGAAGAAGTCTTGGGCGCCAATGGATTGATGGAGCTGATGAAGGGCGCTCCCAAGCTTCTTTGGTGGTGCTCCTTGGATGTGGAAGTGTGTTGGAGCAAGTGGGGTTCCCTTGGAGGAATCCGCAGGAGGTTCGCCAAATGATCAAAAATGTGTCATGTGGGCTTCCTTTGGCTTGGGTATAGTTCCGGGATGTTTTCTTGGGCTTCCGGGGGTTCCTAGTCCTTTATTTATAGAGGGGGAACCCTCATATGGCCGTTGGAGGCCTTCGGAGCCGTTGGAGAGGCTTTCGGAGCCGTTGGAGGCCAAGTGGACAGGCTGGTCAAAAGCCCAACGGCTAGTTTGACTGGCTCCACCGGCTGACCGGCGCAAGGCCACCGGTTGGCCGGTGCTTGAAAAATGGAAGAGGCCTCGGGCTCAGGCTCCACCGGCTGGCCGGTGCTGAGGCCACCAGTTGGACGGTGCTGAGGCAGTAGCAAACACTGTGCTGGCTGGGTGCCACCGGCTGGGCGGTGCTGAGGCCACCGGTTGGCCGGTGCTGAGGCAGTGGCTCAGCCTTCTGTCTAGGTGCCACCGACTGGCCGCTGGTGTGACACCGGTTGGCCGGTGGTCTGGACAGAGGGATGCTTTCTGTCCAGGCCTCCATCGGCTGGCCGGTGGGCTTCCACCGGTTGGCCGGTGGACTGAATTTCAGTCCATTTTTGGCTTTTTGCCTTCTTGGCCTTCTTGGCCCAATTCCTTGGCAACCTGAAATTATGCCTATCATCCAAAAACACTTAAAACAAGATTAGATAAATAAGAGAGTGATTGTGATCATGAAAATTAAACCATGAGGGGTACGAGAGGTACAACAATTTCTACATGAATTTAGACTGTGTCACAAGAATGCATCTTGGAAGGGAATGTTTCCCTCTTTGTCCTGAGTCTAAAGGCACCTCAATCCATATATAATCATTTTTACACAATGTTGAGGAGTCGCCAACTATAGGAATGTGTCTTATTCCATGGTATGATTGATGGGTCCTTCTCTGGTAGTCACAACAGAATGCCACTGCCCAGTCCAACTGGAGGGTACCACTCAAGAAAGACACCGAGGAATTATACTACCCAGTCTTACTAGAGCGTAATACTAGTGAGTTGATAGAGAATCACCACTTCTAATCCCAATTATAGGGTCATTACTGGAATATTTCACAGGGGAACACCACAACCCAGGACCACTAGAGGGTAATACCATAAGGTCAGAGAATTACACTACCAATTTCTAATGGAGGGTAACTCAAAAAAATAATCAGTGATTGCCACTACCCTGTCCTATTGGAGGGAAATCCTGGAACATCCATCCTGGAATGCCACTGCCCATCAGAGCTGTAGTGAATTCCCAGTAATGCTCTGGTAGTTCTGTTTTATTTCTTATATCATTGGGTTTTGCCTCTATACGTGGCAATCATGAATCATTTACATCATATCTTGCAAGACTCTTAATATTGAACCATCATGTTATATTTCAAAAAATACTTAGGATAGATATACCATGGGATAATATCCAATTCCATAAGAAGAAGATATATAGGATTGAAGGTCACTCAATGTAGCTCAAGTATAACCATACTTGCGAGGGGACCGGAACATTGGGAATCTCCTCCTCACATCATGGACATGTCTTTGGTAAGTAGAAGGGTCCCATCCATGTAGAGGTACACACCATGTAGTGGGACTGCAAGGAATGTCCCACCTATCCAGGTAACGAGTCGTGTCTGTTGGTTGTGTCCTTGTAATTATTCCAAGTATTTGTGTACTTTGGTACAATGTGTGTGGGTCCACACATGATATTCTACATGTGGACATTATTTTTTTTATGTTCATATACATGAACTCCAAATTAATTGGAACCATCACATGGGATGTACAAATGGGGAGGCTGTATATGGAGTATCTGGAAAGACTACAAACCATGTCATCCTCAAGTTTTACCAAACAATTGTGCCGCTGCCGAGGGAGGATAAATACCATGTGTTATTTATTGAACATGTAGTGTGGTCTTGTTTTTGATAGAAAATGTAGATTATATGGACCTGATTATATGAATCTAATTTTGTCTCACCAACATAGATAACACCTTAGTTCCACTAAAATCATATGGATATTGCCAAGATTCAAACACGTGGTCCAACTTTCACTGGAATTCAACCATTGTACATCATGGTGGTTTGGTTGAAAGTTATGCACATCATCATGACTTTAAGACTCAATGATATCTTTTGAAACTTTTTTATTACACATACATTCATTGGGACGTTCCAAATTATGTGCTTTTCTCAAAGAACCATCATTATTTTGATAATAATCTACAAATTTTTGCACTCAATCAAGTTTAGATCACCCGAAAACTATCGATATTAGAACCACATGGTTCCAATGGTGAAGAATGTGATGAAAGGGGATTGAAAATCATTGAAAAAAATGTCAGTAGATCATTTTTCAATCATTATTGGTCAATCAACAAACAACATGCTATTATGATTAGATAAATAAATGATACAAAATGAGTTTCCATACATAGGCTCATGAAATGGATTTCAACTGTGATGTGGATAAAAGAGTAATGTTCGATATGCTCAAAAAAAATTTCAGAGGGAGAAAATACCAATTGATGAAACCTACCAAGAATAGATCTATATTATTTGATGAATTACTCTATCTCCATGATCTGCTGTCTTTGTCATTCTTTGAATAACATTGATCCACCTTTCTTCATTCATTGATGGAATTATATAGAGGAAGTAGACGATCTCACAAGTGAATTCCAAAAATAAAAAAGATAACCCTTGTCTATTTGTAATAACATGAAATTTTTAGATATATGTCATATGTTAAATGAATTAAATTATAAAATTTATTAATTAATTCGCTTCAACACAGTAACAAAGATCATGGTGTCAAAACGTCCTGCGCTGACTCATTTTATGTATCATCCTGGGTAAACACCATGTTCTGGGCCTAATAATAGTCTTGAATTTCTGACCAAATCAACCATTTGAGATTTACAATGTTATAATTAACTAACCATACATGTGTTAGAAATATATAATTAATATTTTTATAAAATTAATTCTCGGCAGACCTTGACATGGATTCACCCACCATCTTTGGGCATAAATCTGGATATATATTTAAAAATATTGGAATGCCTTTCAATGAAAAAAAATGTCTCTATAAAAAATGGTACACATTATCATTTTATTGATCATAAATAGTCCTCACGACATGTTAGAAAGATAATTCACCAAAAATCCTAAATTTTAATTTTTTAGAAAAAAAACCCTCATATATTTCATCTTTTTTAGGTAGAAAACCCTTAGTAATGTCATCCTTATAATGAAACTATAATGAGATATTATAAACTGATCTGAAATAAGCCGTAGGGAATTTCAATAATTTCATGAAAGGAGTCAAGAAAATTAACCATTGATCCAAATAATTCTTGAGGTATGACCCTTTGTACTAATATCTTCTTTTTGAGGGGAGTGAATAAATGGACATATGGCTATGCACTCATGCTGTATTATTCACCCCATGATGTCTAATGTAATAAAATGACACCCAAAATGATTCATGAATGTTCCCATCCTTTTGTATATCAGAGGATAAAATATGACTATGTGGCATGTGGATCCACATTGGGTTATGTACCATGATATTAGAAAACAATTACCTCATATTACCTAGTTTTGTATTATTAGTCTACCATCCTTCAATTTATATCATATTAAGTGAGGTGGGTTCAGCAGGTGCCTCCACCATGGTGTAAGTGTACAAAATATTCACATAAATCAAATATCTAATATAAAATACATCATTAGAATCAATTCACATTCCATTTGGTGGGTTAATATAAAAATTTATTAGGAGGACAATGAATTCTATAATGAAAAATATAAATGACATATTATTATAGCCCAATCTCCATTCCATCTCTTTCATGATACATATAATAAAAACATTGGAAAACACTGTGTTTATACCCAAAAGAACATATATATTTATATATTATGATCTTCTGTAATGCTGATAGACATCCTCTATAAATTTTTTCTGTCACATAACATGACACACCTTATATTAGAGACTGGAAAGAATTGTACCGATATATTGAAATTTATTTCCCAAATATGGTCCTGGATTATTTTATATTTATTATTATGTATGTCCTTCAGTCAATGTTCTGTACTTCTAATGATGTATCAGAGGTAATCCTTAGATGTTATAGTCCCACAAAAAACCTCCATTCTCCAACTTCTACAATGAATATTCTAATAATAAATACTATGTGGTCTCTGAATTCATTCCACATTGGACACATTGGATGCCTCTCTAAGACTCAATATGTATAGTTGGTAATAAAAATTTTCCATTTAATAATATTATACATGTTTTGAAACAACATTGTGATTTCTAATCATATGAAATTAAACATTGTAAAATTGATCACATGGGTTGTGATTCATGTTCTCAAAAAATACATAAGATTCTTTTCAACAATTACATCTCATGTAAAAAACACCAACCACTTCCCAAGATGGATATATAGTATAGATATTCTGAAAATTTATTAAAACTAGAGCCTCATAAAAATGATAATGAAGAAGAACTGGTGATACAAATAGTTTTTTTTTCATAAACATATTATTTACAATAAATATTTGGAAATGTGTTAACCAATACTGTATTAGGGATTGTGATGGGTTCATTAGAATATCATGAATCAACATGTGTGTCCCTATTTAAATAATAATTCCAAAAAAATATGTGATGTTTTGGGAATCCCATCTTCTTGACCAATGTGAGTTTATAAGCAGTATTTTATTTCAAACCCCATTGATCACCCTCATCTGGATACACGTCATCTATGTTATTGTGGATGTGGGATTCATTATGTGTTTTCTTGGCTAATAAATTATAAAAATAATGATTTTAAAAATATCTTAATCCTCTAAAATACAACTAGAAATCTATTATAATGTGATATAACCTTAATTGTAAACATAACGTGAAAGCATGTGGTCAAAAAATAATTGTGTTACCATATAGTTCGAGCATAATGTTACCCAAACTATATGCAACTATAGAATTCGGTATAAAATATAATGATAAAATTTAAGTGAATTTATTTTTTGTTGAAATAATTAAGTTACAACATATGTCTATAATCTTACATCAAAAACCAAAATAACCAATACAAACAGAGTAGAAAATTTACTATTAGAGAAGAATTGTCCCCATACAAGGATCCTTAAACCATATTAATATTTCAACTTTATAATTCAGTTTTTAATATTACCAATCATTCCAACTAAAGTACATATTGATAAAGCTATTCCACTAAATAAAGAGGTCTTGTTTCTTTATATAGTGGGTGATATATAGCCACATATTTCTAGATGTCATTTTTCAATTCTCGTTGATTTTTTAAATGATGTACGTAACTAAGGGTTCATTAATCATGAGTTTCTCTCATATCCCATGATGTTACTCATTCTTCAAACAATTTCATATGGTAAAAAATTAAAAGCAATAAATCCTCACTATTTACTATCTAATAGGGTCCTACCCAAAATTATTCATGGCAGTCACAATAATATCATTTATATATATAATGTTTCAAACATAAATCATATCCTTATATTATATATAATGGAATTAATATTTGTAAATATCTGGAAATAAATTAAAGGGTGAATCACACATATTATTATTATTTTTATTATTTTTGTGTAGTTTTTATTTGATGAATAAGAAATGATTCAACTTCCCAAATAGATGGGTTGTATCCTTAAGAGATCCTATAGTTTATTTCACCATAATTGTTTTATATTTAAGGAAATGGATTATACAGTTATAGGACATATTATATGGGATACTGTAAAAAACAAATTAATCAATAGAATATTTATTTATTTTAAGGATTGTGAGTAATAATTCCCATAGTCATTTGTGGTAAGGTTTACTCAACTAGTCCAAGATTATATCCAATGACTTTTGAGGATTTCATGATAAAAGGGGTTTTGGGTGTTGTAGAAATTCCACCAACACTATGTCCAATGTTTTTTTCTAAGAACTATTGAGGAATCACAATTCACAACAATTGTAAATATTATAGGCATGTATTAATGCATGAGATGGTTATAGCCACAAATCTAGTTGTTTTTTATTTATCATTGAGTGATACTCTATGATTTCATGATTTACCTACCTATAATAAGAATTATATTTTAAATATTAAATATGTTGATATAAGACCATATTAATAGTTCCCTTTGATTCAGTTGACCTTTTCATGGATTTAAGAATAAATATATTTCTCATTGCAGACTAGTTGTGATGTGTGGGACAAAGACCTAACATGTGACTAGATTTAGTGACACATTATGTCAAATATCCTATTAGGCTATTCATTCATGGATCATGAAAACATATAAAAATGTTTAACACCCAGTCTGATGCAGAAATTGAATAAATCATTTTCAATTATATATTATTTTCCATTTAATGTACTTACATTTTCCATTGAAGGAAATTTTAATTTGCATCATCCATAGGGATTCTGGTCACTAATTATCCATTTAAATAGACTTAGTGAAATAAGAAACTCATTTTCATGATGTGGTTAGCATAATCGCTTTATAATATATATTTTTACATGATTTATTGGAGATTCTCCCAATAATATTGGTATAGATTTGCTACAAATTATTATCTTATTGATTCCTTAGTTTTATATTATGGATTTGTTATATTCTAGAACACAACCAATATATTTTACGTTAAATTTCAGTCCAAATTACCATGAAATTAAATTAACATTTTCTGATATGTTCCTCAATCTGATCTAACAATATTTTTCATTCCCCCTATATTTTTCATGTGTTGCAGGTTCAATTATAATCTCCTTGGTTTGATCGGAAGGATAGTCATGATTGAGAGGTACACATGACGATTTTCTCCATGAGATATCTATTAACTAGGATTGATGTTATCATTTAGTGATGAGAGACTTAGTAATTTCAACCATAAACTCTTTATTTTTTCAAGAAATTATTGAATCAATGGAAAGATTATCAAACTAGTAGTATACTTATGTTGTGAAGAGATGACATTGTATGGAGGACCTTCAAATTTTGTACAATGGGAGTTACCTCTATGGTTATTATCTTGTATTATACATGGATGAACTCTACGGTTACAAAATAATATGGAATTATCAATGAAAGTAAATTATTTCCCATTGGTTTAAATTCATGGAGAAATATATTTAGTTGTTACAACTCAGGTGACCTATAGTAATGATCTTCATTAATTCATTAGTGGAACAACATAGTGTGTACAATAAAAGGTTCACTATTTTTTATAAAATCTATAATATGATCAGGGCCAAAATATTCACTACATCCTCCCACAAATGACTAGGAGGTGGAATATTTCTTCCCCTCTGGTAAAATTCATTACATGATCTGAAGAATTTAATTTTTATTGGGTCAGAATTATGAGAAAAAACTGGGGTTTTAGGATTTTCTTGATGAAACATAATAGATAATCATAGTTGGGTTATTTTGATCATATCCTTGATCATGATGATATATTTATAGTTTTTTATAATTCCATATTATGTGTACCATTTACTATGTGACTAAATCCATGTTTTTTTTGAATATGTTGATTACTCACATTCATGAATGATGTATTATTCCATCCAGCTTCACATGTATTACTGGGAATATGAATATGATCATGAATCAAGTAATCATTATCTACTATAATATGATGAAATTATTTTTTTGGGGGATATGCATATAGGGTTTCCCACCATTTGGTGAAACATGGATATGCATATTGACATCATATGTTTGGGTTGAGGCATAATATATACCATGTATTGTCCGTAGTTAATGTTGATTAATTCCTTTAGAGATGGATGAAATATGAGGATATCATTGAGTTATTGAAAGAATATGTTTGATAATTTTGGTAATGAAACATGTTATATGATCCAATCTATGATTTAATATACAAACAAAGAAGTATTATTTTTTTTATAAATGGTAATATTGGCCAAACTAGAGTTCTTATTATTCATCATAACATGAAAAAGTAACTTCTAAATGGTAGTGAAAATATTTTATCAATACATTTATTCATTGGTATATACTCATGAGTTCTACTAACATCAAAGGGAATATGGCTAATGTATTAAACGTGACTTTATTGGGAATATTCATTTAGGAATTTTTTGATGCAAGGAAATTATCCTGGTTGGATACAACGTGGGATATTGTATATAACAATATAGTTTATTATAAAATAAAACAATATACAAATTCCTAAAATAATAATTGAAATAAGCGACCATTCCCAATTATTTTATAAATTCATTGATCCAAATTCATTAATTTATTAGTATATATATATATATGAAAAGCATTTCATTACCATCCACATCAACAAATAATGGGTGTGATGTGTCTATTTGGAATTTCCAGTGGTTGTGGATGAATAGAGCCCTCATTGATGGCTCCTGGATAATAATATGGACTAATAAATTAACTTTTTTTAATAACCATAGTGTTAGTGTCATTGGTATTTTTATGTTCTGTTGAAATCCACTTTATGAATTTTATTTCAAAAAAAATTCACTATCTTCTATGTGGTACTCAAACTGTGGGATGATATATGAAGACTTATTTGAAGGAGGATTTTAAGTGTTTCCTCAGGGGATGTAAGGGTTTTTATATTTAATAATTCATAAATATAAAATTCACCACCTGTTGTTGGATTAAATGAGTTCTAGATAACCCACTTCTGATTTGTCGATCTAATATATTCTGTGTAGTTGTGGGATAAATTTTTTTAGGGAATCAATTGTTAGATAATTCAAACTATGATGTTTCTATTTAGACTATATATTGTTCTTAAGGGGTTTCTAATGGCCCTAACATTATCCATAATTAAAAAAAAGTTAAAATTTAATGCACCATCTTTGACGAGGTAATGGTCAGTGAAAATCTACATTATATAATAAATTTATATCAAGATCACTGTATTGATTACAATGTAAAATCTATGTGTATTAAATTTATAATTGAAATAGTCCAACATGTTTTAGAAATTATAAATTTTGGATTTACCATCAATGATTTGGGCTCAAATTTTTTTATGAGGATGGAAATTTAGTATCAACTCAACCTTATTGGTGATGATTGTTTTATAATCAATGTCCTTATTAATGAAATACCATTATGGAACTTGTTTCCACCATAATAGATATTTATCAGAATAGTGTGTCAATGATTTTTCTCAAATGTTAAATCTTCATGATTACATTCCTATTGACCCTATCAATTGACATATCATGATTTTCTAGAACAAGTACATTTCAATGGAAATGGTTTGGGCAGATGAGGATGCTATCACATCGAAAGGGACCAAAGGTGGTAGTAGCATAATATTTTCATTTGTGTATGAAAACTGTTATGACCAAAGGAGGTAATTTCTATAGCCAAGCCTGATCTGATTTTTATCTCTGGGATTCCCCTTGGATTGTGAGGGTATATTTCCACACAATCATAGATCCTTCATATAATAATAGTATAGGGGCCTTTTAATGAAAGGGAAACCAAGACATTTCATAGTATATGGCTAAAAAATGATTCATGTACATGGTGGTTCATGGGAGAATTCTAACTTTTTACAACAACCAAATAGGTAGAAGACAGTCATAGAGACGCCTCGACCATCAGCTAGACTATATTAACACCATTTCATCCTTCCCAAAGTCTAAGGTTAATTATCTGGTTTGAGACATCTCAGAACACTCCCCTCTTCTGATCATAATGCCCCAGGTAAGGGAAATGTGAGAGTTTTAGGTTTGATCAGCAATGGTAAAATTTAGCAGGCTAACAAAATTTTGTCATCATATCATAAAGGGGTAACAATTAATGGAATCCATGGATAAGGATATAAGGAAAATTGAGGTGAATCAAGAGTGAACATCAAAAGAAATCCAAAATACACTCTTCATATGACTAAGAGTTATATGGGTTCATTAAATATATTGATATGTTTGAAGCACGTCTGGAAGAAGAGTGGAATTAGAATATATTTGGAAGCCTTAGACTCAAAAACGATAGGCTGGCTGATTTTCAATTGAGTCAAGAATGCATGACCTGTAATGCTTTTATAGATAAAAGGTAGCATGACAGATATAGGAACACAACCTATTTACAAACCACAATTAGGTAGGATATGTGCAATATGAAACCTAATATGATGCTTGATGATGGAACATTTATGGTGGACTATGTTGTCATTAGAAAATTGGCCCATATTTATTTGGGTGATATCTTGGATGGATATGGTTTTTGGATGCCATAATGTTATCCAGAATGGTATGATATGATTTTGGATGTGATTCCAAACACCATTACCATCCTGGAGAACATATCTATTGATAAGGTCCCGGATGGGGGGGATTTTGTTATGGAATGCGAGGCATTGGCCCTGATAGTTCCACAATACCTAAAATCTTCCCATTTTTGGTATACAAAGCCTCTTTTAATATGGTATTAAATGGATTTTTTTGGCAATTCATGAATTATTTTAATGGGGGAGACTACCACCGGTATCTTCTGCAACTACTCTCTTCCACATAACAAAGATCAAGTCACCATATTCTCTCTCTTGCTACAAACTAGTGATTTTGTGTGATTTTCCTTATAAAATTATGGAGGGTATTTTTAACAGAAGGATGACCATTCAACTCACTCAGTGGGTCTCTTTAGAAGAAAATGGGTTTTTATTGGTCAGCCCATCGATGGGGCCATGAATTTATCCCAATAAATGATCCATGACATCAAATTGATGTCTTATATTTCTTACATGGATTTCAAGTTGGATTTGAATAAGAAATACAACCGGATCGAGAGGAGATTAATCTTTTTGGTACTCACTAGTATGGGTTTATCCCCTTGGGACTCAGATCTCATTTTTAGGTGTTAGAAATGTCCATGGTTGGTAGAATCCTTAATTGTGATGAATCATGGATTTCTTTAAAGCTGCATTTGCGCTACGGGATGATGATCCTATATCCCCAACCATCTTCACTATCACCGAGGAAATCCTCTCAAGTCATATTAATAAGATAATGGAGAATGGCGAGATCACCCCTCTCTGAAAGAGTACCAATATCCCTTCCAACACCCAACTATTATTTTCTGATGATAAAATTATTTTTCATGAATGCGGGGACTGAACAAGTGTGACCTATCAACAAAATCATTGAAAATTTCTGAAAATATATTGAGGATCTCATAAATAGGGATACTAGAAGCCTCTTTATATCTATTAGATACACATCCAATTAGGTCTCCTAATTGTGGAGATATCTTAACATCCAGATAGGTAGCATTCTTATGGAGTACATGGGGACACCAATATCATTTGAGAGGCTTCATGTCTGGAACATTGATAACATTTTCTATTTGATTATGATCATGATCCTTGATTAAAAAATTCACAATATTTACATAAGACGACATATTAAAATGGTTAATACCATGTTTGTGGATATCCATGTTAACACATCGGCCACAGTCAATGTCCCAATATGTTTTTTTAATTCTACTAAGATGATCCTTGATTATTTTATTTAGAAGCCCAAATTGAAGCAAAGCAAAATTGGGTTTCTTGGCTTGAAATGGATAATCCTATCATAGAAGGGGGATAAATGTGAGGAGAATTCAGGACACAATTCAATACTTTCATGTAAAGCTAATATGGGAAGACTTTATAGAATGTAAACTATGGGTGATAACTATGCCTAGACAATGTAGAGGTAATATAGAGGTAATGTGAAACCATAACCCCTTTTGGTATATGCTATCGTCCCTAATTCTGATCGTGTAGCCCCTCATGAGTGTGATTGTTGTGAGGGGTGATATCTTTACTAGCATCATAACTATTTAAGCCTACAACTACATTTTTATAGATGTCTGGTATATGACATCATGTTCTAAGATGTCAGCCTTCATTCAGTTTTTATTAAGGCTGTTATTAACCATGAAAAACATGGTATATTTAATATCATTGTACTTAATTCTAAACCTGATAAGTGTGTGTTTACCCCTTACACAACAAAAAACATCTACTATAGAGACTTTCGTAGTGTCACATTTTCTAAAGGTGTTCATTCCAGTTATAATGAACAATTTTTTTGTAAAAAATACCTATTAATATTACAATATTTCTTTGAAGATAAGGATCAATGTTATTCCATCTGATGATATGATTCTAATGACTAGTATCCATATGGGTTCACATTTATATTCCTGGAGATCCCACAAGGAAGAGATCGTGAAACATCTACTCTTGGAAGTGGACTGCATGTGAACAATCTGGAAATCTTTTTCTAGATTTATGACCTTCTCTACTCCAGACAGTCCTGCTGGTCCCTTAACAGAATTCTAGTTTGATGGTCCACTTAATGGTAATACAAATACAAGTTAATGGGTATTGGTGTTTAACGTTGGGTGATGGTGCTTGTGGAATGTATAGAACATAGAGTGATATAAAGATATCGGATATTCTAAGACAAAAATTACCATCAGAACAAAATAAAAATATACTGCTTTAAATGGTGTGTATTTTTGATAACTGGAGGGATTCACTGACTCTCTGGCCTTTTTAGGTGCAGAATTCTCAGCATAATGCTGCTTTGGATGGATCTCGAGTATATTGGGTCTGATGTCTTCTCCCCATAAATAGACTCATGCTAATCATGGATGGATCCTGTGTGGAAGGAGTCATGAAAGGTGGGGGGTCCGTGATTTTAGTAGATCAGTCATCAAGGAATTTAATACACACATTTCTAGTATAAACACATTATAGGATGAAGGGAATTTGATTATTAATAGGCTGGATCTATGTAGAAAAATGTCGATTAATTTGACAGAAGTGTAAACGGACTACATTATTCTCTATAATTCTATACATTATAATGGAGTGACCACATGTCAAATATCCTACATTCTCATAAGATTTAGGCATTTACCCATCAATAATATTCACATGTCTCACACCTTGCATGAAGACAATCTGGCTGCGGATCACCATGCCACTTTGACACCCATGGTTTCATGTATTTCATGTATTTCTATTATTTACTTGTTTAACTCTTAGGGGGGTCAATATAAATATAGGTGATTCCCTCAGACTCTATGTATATTTATCTACATAGGGTGGTTTTCTATCATGTTTGATGTTTTATTAATTATTGATATTTCGTTCCTTCATTAATAAGTAAATACTAGATGATGATGATAATCTACATAATATTTTGTTAGATTAAAATACTTTTAATATAATTTTATGCCATTTATTATAGACCTTGGTGGTTCCATTTATAGTTGTGAAACCATATCATACGGATGTTCTTTATGTTCGTGTATCATGAAAATATGCGTTGCTCAGATTTATCCTCTAAGAGGCATATTATATATCCATCTTACTTATAACTAATTTCGATATAGATCATGTTTTAATGATTAAGGATGTCTGAGCAATTTGATTTATGAAATATCATTAAATTTAGTATTGATTTATCAAATGTAGTTAAATTTTATGTAGTAGATACTATTATGCAATGTTTTTCTAGAAATGGTTTGTTTTATAATTTTTTAATAGTCTTACTTCTTGGTTTATCATATTTTTATTTAATTACAATTGGTAAGGTATGTATTATTAATTAAGATAATGGCCCTATGACAATTATTGGATAATAAGTGAATTCACATTTAAATGATAAGTGGGGAATTATTAATGATTGTCCTCTAGGCATAAATGTCCACCTCATATCCATTGGTAAAAAGAATGATAATTATGTGTAACATTATGGAGAATACTGACCAAATATAGAAGATTGTGTATTATATGTATTATGAGGTCCTATAATTCTATTGGATAAAAAGGATAAAAGTGGTGGGTTTTAATTTTTTTAATATCATTTCTTCACTCGGTATGCGACTCATGAGAAAATGAAGAAAGGCATGGATTACACATAGTATCGGGTAATAACATTACCTATGAATAAAAATATAATATATGGGGGATATTTATATGATTATTATATGTTTTGGGACTTGACTTTAAAAATGTTGAAGGATGAAAGAGCTGGGTTTTACACAAAATAATATGTATTTTCCTTTCTATAGAATAATGTTGTGAGTGGGGGTTTTACATGTTCTTATCCACCATAACTCTCTTATTTGATGAATCGGGTGAATGTAAGAAGAATTGGGGATTACACCCAACTAGAAAACATAAATTATCAAAAGCATATTATGTGGAATACATGGGTCAAGTAGGTTCCTATACTGATCATATACTTGAAATCAGCCATTCATGTTATTGAACATTAGTTGACGGAGGTCTCACCACTATCATCAATATAGATACCACCATTATAAAGGGAATAAATGATCTATGGTGTTCTATTTTGTGTAAAATGAATGGACATGTATTTTAAGACACTAGGTGGGGGATATTGAATGATTGGAGAAATGATAGACAGTATGGATTGGTGAAAAACCTCGGTTGATTAATTAAATGTGGATGGAAACAGGTTAAGATATTTGGGTTAATTGTTTCCCATGTATATAGACCATGATTAATCAAATCCCTAGTAGAATACCCAAGTGAGTTGGGTACCTTGTTTATGTTAATAGTTAATATGGTACCCATGTTATATCTTTTGGATAATATGGTAATGTGGGCATAAGTCATGGATAATATATATAACTAGTGGGGATGAGATCGAAGTGACACAGGAGCCATCTTGGGCATAAATATTATTGATATTTCTCTTCAAATATGTATTTTTTTCCCGAACCATCCAAAGACACCAGACATTATTAAAAAGAATGTTCAATTTCCTGGAAATATGTCAATTTGGTAAAAATATATTTTCATACACTAATTCATATCATAAAACACATGAATTTTCCTCTTCATTAAAATTAAAATTTATATCTATTGAAATTTAGAGGTTGTTTTATAATTATTTATTTTTATAGGGGTGTATTATTCTAATAATATTATCTTTATTATATGGTAAATCATTTAAATGTTGGAATTAATGCTTATGATTACCTATAGTAATGTATTGAATCAGTATACCCTGAATATTTTATAATGGGGTGTTGGATGAAGATAAATCCCATCTCTAGTGACTATATTGGTAAGAAAAAAAATTCTATGATTTTTGGATATTAATGTTATAAAATTCATTATGATATAATCATAAACTATAATTATTCATTTCCATTTTATGGAAAAATTGATATTCAACATCACAGATACAATGGATATGATTTTTTTATATTACATTGAGAAAGAGGGAATGATTTCCTCCTGTATGAATTGTCACATGAAAGTGTATACATGGTATAATTTTATTTGATATGTTACAATTAGTAACTCCTTACTAAAAAAACTATGGAAAATTCAATGTCTTTATATGTTTAATTAGTATACATGTACTCAATTAATATTCCTCTCCATATGGTGTGATAATCAGGTTTGTGGGGGAATCCATGGTTCAACAAAATGCAGTTGGCCCCACCTAGAAATAATAATTGTATAATATCCATTATTTTCCATCTACATATAGAGGGCAGACTTTTTTTATGTGAAACAATGTGTGGATAATGATATACTTAATCCCCAGGGTTGGTTAAGAATACAATTTTCATTTTCCCAAACATTCAAGATATAATTATTTTGGCTGCAGAATATTTTATGACCATTATAGAAGGAGGTGTCTAGAAGAGATTCTAATAAATGTTATTTGAAGGAACCATCCTAATAAAACATTTTGTATATGAATATATGGAATGAAAATATTTATTATCATATATTAAAATATGGAAAATAGAAATTAACATGCTTAAAAGTGATTCTCCTATAATTTTTGTTGTTGATGTTGGGATTTTCCTACCGCTACTAGTCCAATTATAATAATCTAGAATCTAAAGCCCATCTATAAAATTTTATCATATTTCATTTATAAAATATGAAAAAAAAATTGAATATATTTATGTACAATAACATTTACTATTGTGAGGTAGAATCTATTGTGTATATAGAGGTGTTGTTAGTTCACTAGTGATGAATTTGGATTATTTTGTTATAGAGGAATATATATTGGTGACAGATACATTCTGATTTTGGGTCACAAAAGATAAATTAACCATTTTACTTCCCTAGGAACTATTATGAGTTTTATCAGTAGTGGAACCATCCATGAAAGAAAATTATGATATATGAGCATCATAAACAATATTATATTAGTGTCACATATTAATTAATTATATATAGTCAATATATATAATTAATTTGATATGTATTTAATTATTGGTTCACAATTGTTTTAATCATGATTCCACCCAACTATATAAATTAATTTTTTGTTTCATTGGAATAAAAATAATAATTTTAAAATATGTGAGACAATATTAATATTTTGAAATTAATAACATGTGATATTATTCTATAGTATAATGATCCTTTTTAAATAAAAATCTTGTTCCTCAATTCCTTTATCATAAAAATTATATTTTTTACCAGTTAATTATATTTTAGTAAGATACCATTTGTAAATAATGGTAACTAATTGTAATTAATTTTAATGGATTCCTCATAAAATTTAAATAATCATTTATAATGTCATGAGACACATCATATATAGTATATGGAGATGTGTGTGTGGGTGTGTCTGACTACTCTATTTTTATTATCATATGGGAGAACATTCTATATTTTTACACCATCTTAGAAAGAGTGAATCACAATATACTATAGTTTATATTATGATAATAATTAGATATGGTTTCATGTGTATGTTCAATGTCCACATAGATTGATAGACCATTTGGAACCCACTAAGAGGTATGAGATTTTGTTGAAATTAATGTTTTGTAGGAAGAATCATCAGGTATGTTATATTTTAATACTTGACGAGAATGAATGATGGCTTATTATATAACATATGGTCATTGAATATTAATGTATTTTAAAATAATATTTAAATTCACATGGGTTGTCAAATGGTTTAGGTTATTTTGTTGAGTCATATATAAATGTGAAATTGTTCTATTCGGTTTATTGACTTCTATGAAAATATAAGGGTCATGCTTGTCACACCCCGACCGCGGACTTCCATAATTGTTCTCTTTTCTTGGACCCGGTTTAAATTTTTCGAAGATTAATTGTGATTGGTGGTTTCGCGCCGGTGCGCGGTCATCGAATCGCTAGCAATGGTCGTGCGTTCGGCCCGGGGGACGATGTGTCCACCCGGCGTTTTAAATATTAAAGTTTTTACATTGACTTTTTATTATTATTATTGTTTGAGTTGCGTTATTATTATAATTAACTACCTTTTATTTACTTTAATTATTTTATTGTTATGATTATTATTATAAAGTATTATTAATATTATTATGAAGGTTTGTTATTATTATTACAAAGCAATTATTATTATCATAACATTTTATTATTATTATTATTATAAGTTTTATTATTATTACATGAGTTTTATTATTATTATATAAGTTCTATTATTATTAATATTATATGTTTTATTATTATTATTATAATTATAATTATTATTTTTATCATATATATATATATATTTAAACCTACTCTAACCCTACCCCTACCCCTAATCTCCCGTAGCCGCCACTCTCCCCCCTTTCTTCTTCCCCGAGCCGGCCCTCCTGCATCTCCCCTACCGGGAGCTGCGGTTTCTTCCAGCACCTCCCCTGCTCCCGCCTCCTCCGACGCTTCCGGCCCCCGTCGCCGTGCCCCTGCGCGACTCCCGGCCTGCCGAATCCCGTTCGGCTTCCGACTCCCCCGCGCCGTCCTCTTCTCACCACACAGCCAGTCGGCCTCCTCCCTCCTTCAGCCGCGCCCGACCGCCGCTCCGCTCCCTGCCGGACCGCCGTCCCAGCGCCCCCGGCCGCGCTCTTCTGCTCCGCACACCCCCTCGCCTCCCTCCGCCTGTCCCGACTCCTCTCCCGACCACCGCCCTCCTGCTCCCTCCTTCCGCAGTCGGCTCCCAGCACCCAGCCGCTCGCCCGCGCCATCGCTGCGCGCCCTCCTCGCCCAAGCCGGAGCCCCGTCCCGGCCTCGCCGCGCCAACCCCCTTCTCCTTCCTCCCGCCGCGCGCCCTCCTTGCCAAGCCGACCGCCGCACTCCGGCGCACCCCTGCTTGAACCCTCGCACACCCTCGCCGCACCCCTGCTTGCACCCTCGCGCACCCCCGCCGCGCCCCTCTCGCCTTTCGCCGAGCCCGCACCCTGCTGCACCACCGGCGTCCCGGCCGCCTGCTCCTCCACCGGCCGCCGTCCCGTTTCACCCGCGCCCCCGCCACGCTCGACCTCCCGGCCTGCCGACATCCTGTCTCCCTTCGCCCCACCGCCGACCTTTCCCCTCGTCGCTGCACCCGTCGGTGCCCCGGCCTCGTCTCGGCTCCCCCGCGCAACCTCCTTCCAGTATCCGCGCCCCCCACTCCGCTGTGAGTGTTTTTATTTTTATTTTTTTTATATAATGTTTTGATATTTTCTTTTATCATGTTTAATAATATTATTATTACATTATTATTATTATATTATTATAAGTATAATTATTGACATTATTAGTATTGTCATTATTATTAATATTATTATTATTATTATAATTATCTCTATTGTTATAATTATTATTATTAATATTTTAATTATCATATTAATATTGTTATTATCTTTTTATATTATTATTATTATTACATTAATATTATTAGATTATTGTTATTATTATTATTATGTTAATATTATTACATTGTTATAATTACCTTTAATATACTATTATAATTTTGATTATGTTATTATTATATTATCAATATTATTATGGTTATCGCTAATTTATTGGGTATGCTATTATTATTATTATATTAATATTGTTATTACTATTATATTATTATTGTGCTAAATTATTATTGTTATTTATTTATTCTCTTGATTATTGTTGTATGTGTTATTTATTTATTCATTTAATTGCCTATTTGTTTATTAATTGATTAATTAATTAATTAATTAATTTATTTATTTTTCCTTCGTGACATCTTGGTGTTTTTAATTCATATTAATCCTTTTTCTGTCGCGGGTTGAGTGACGTGCACTTTTTCCACTGTTCAGCGTACACAGTTTGTCCGCAAAGGATTGTCCTACTTTCCGTTGAGGTTCCGCCGTCTCCGCGCCTCAGTTTCGAGAGTGTTGGACTTTGTCACGTGGCTTCGGACACACGTCGGGTCATCGCGCCTTGGTTCCAAGATCTTTTTACCGTCACGCTTGGATTTTGAGGTAGGTCTCCCTTTGCACTCGCCTTTAAATTTTGAATTTATTTATTCCTTGACTTTCTATTAAGTTTCAGCAAATTCAAAAGTATTATTAAGTAGTTATCTATAGTTTGGTGATCTGCTGATGATAAAAGTTGTTTTAATTCTAGCATTTCATTAAAAGAGTTTTCTTGGATTTAATTGTGTGCTTCCATGGTAGTTTTGCTAAATGGTTCTTCCTGAATAATGAAAGTTATGTTAAATTGTGTTTTGAAATGTTTTTGGCGTGTGTAAATTTGTAGATGTATTGTTTATGGAAAATGCTGTTTTTCTTAGAACCTTGATTGGAGAAAACGTCGTGTGACCTTTGAACTTGTTTTGGAAACTTTATGTGTGGCTCTTGGTTGATGAAAGATGTTTTCCTTTGTTACGCGAACAAAAGTTTGGATTTCATTTGGGAAATGGTGTTTCTTCAAAAAAATGATTAAAGGCCCGTTTGGCTCTTGATAAAAGTGGGGTGTGTTTGGTGATTGGAAAGTGACTCTACTTGTGAAACAAATGTGTTCCAGGTTTAAGATGCTGATCTGAGTTTCTTAAATAAATTTCTAAGTGCGTTTCTAGTTTTCAATGAAATGGCGTGTGTCATCCCTCTTTAAAAACGCTTTAGTCTCAAATGATCAAAATGTAAGTGACATGATGGCCCGGTTGGCACTTTATCAAATGTGAAGTGATTATATATATATATACGTACTTGTGAGGGCATTTCTACAGGGGGACTTCCCTTCGAGGGTTGTCGTGTAGTGATGTCCGTGTAAGGGGTTGGCAAGTGCGGTGAGATGAGTCACGCGTGTGAGGGTCTCCCACTTACACAGTGTTACAAAAACTACTATGGGTTCCTGGGCGTCTTGTAGATTATCGAGTGACGGTTGCTTGCTAACCCTGATTAGACGGGTTAGTACCCCCTGGAGTTACAGACAGGCCAGGAGGGATGTGCCACTGGTTGGCTGTTAGGGCGGCCAGTTGGTTATTGACTATGGAGTACCATGCCGGCAGGTAGTCTGAACCCGAGTACGTCCAGGGGTTTTCTAGGGATGTTCAGGATCACCCATGGTTATTGCTGATAACTTCTGGTTTGTTTTTACTTGCACTTGTTTTCCCTGCTTGTTTTCCTTCAGCCATATTTCACAGCCTATACTGTTAGACTTTGAGAAAAATGGTTTTCAAATGAAAATGCTTTATTCGCTTTGGGTTTAATTTGAAAATTTAACACTTTGCTTTTCAGAACGAGTTTAAAACTAATGAAATGGAACTATCTTTCGAAAAAGAATAAGGGAAATGTCTCGTGTTTGATTTTCAAGTAAAACGTTGTGAAAAAATTACTTTTATACATTTTAGTTCAAACCTGGATTATGTAGATTCTTTATTTACTGGCAGTGCATTGGGATTTGTTGTTGGGCTCACCTACTGAGTACTTTTGTGCTCACGCCTATCTTTACCATTTCAGTCGCAGGTCTTCTGTTTTGAGTCGCTCAGTGTTGGAGCGAGGTTGCTCTCTAGTTGGGTGGTGACCTGAGAGGTCACATGGAGGTACGTGGTTGTGTGGTTTTTATTTCTTTTCCGCTGTTAGTGTTTATTTATTCTGTTCTATTTACTTTTGTTTTGGGCTGAAATCGTTCCCAACGATCAAGTCTTAATGCCCGGCACTGGTTGCCATCCCGGGGGGATCGGGAACGCCCCTCGGGACTTGCCGCGGACCGGCTCGGGTGACCGATTCAGGGTCGACCCGGGCTGGTTCGTGACAAAATGGTATCAGAGGTGGTCTTGTTATTTGGGTTGTCCGGTAGAAGGAGATTAGGACTGTCGGAACTCGAGAGGTAGGTACGGGAAGAGCGTCGCGAACTCTTTCTCGCACTGATCCTCGAGTTACCAGGGGTAGTTCGGGAATTGTGTCCTTGTCTTTTCTGGTTTGTCTTGGATTGAGAGATGACAATGGAGGCAAGCCGACGTTACGTCGTGATTTCACATGGAGTAGTGACCCATGTGGAGTCCGAGTACGTGGTTTGAATTCCTCCTAGTGGTCGACGCTGACTTGGGACATGGCCCACTACCATGTCGCCAGGTTGAGTGTGACTACCAGTCCCTCATTTCAGTGGTTGATGCAAATTTGGCTGTTGCTTTCGTTTTGGTTTGTGTGAGTACGTTGTTTGAAATGAAAAAGGATTTTTGAAAATTGGACTGGTTTCTTTTAAAGGACTTTAAATGTATAAAATGGGTTTTAAAAATGAAACCTCTTGATTTGGAAAAATCTGTTGTTTGCTTGGAATTGGTTAAGAATGGTTCGGGATGAAACCCCAGGTCCTCTTTATGAACGTTTGCACATGTGTGAGAATGCATGGAAAGTGTGTGTTGACGCACGTATGAATGGAATGTGGATAAAGACATGTGCAGCGGTTCATGAGATTACCTGGGTGTGTATTTGAAATTAAGGGCTTGATCTTGTTTTCTAAATTGGTTTTAAATAGGAAATGTTTTGGAAAGCTTTTGGTTTGAAAGTGGATTGGTTTTTGGAAAGTGATCTTGAGAAAGGGTGGTTTTGAAATCAAAAATGAAAAGGAAGTTTTAAGGAGGAGATTTTATTTTGGGTTGTGTTGTATTTGATTGGTCCTTGTGCTGACTGTTTTTGATAAAGGTGCTTTTATTGATATTGCTTCGATTTGATGTTGATTTGGTTTGATGTGGGTTTTGGCCTTGTGTTTCATATGTCGCTCAGGAAATGCCTCCCAGAAAGGTCTTTAAGGATTCGGATATGTCATGCCCAGTTTTTAGTCCTCCTCAGACTTTTCCTGTTCTCCAAGGTGATCAGGGTCCGTTAGAGGCAGTGGAATGGCTCGAGGAAGTGGAACATGTCTTTGGAATATTGGGAACTCCCGATAATGTTAAGGTTCGTGCAATTATGGAGTTGTTTGAGGGTCCAGCTCTGGACCAGTGGAAGGTGGTTACCCCACCGTCAACGCAAGGTGAAATGACGTGGGATGTCTTCAGAATCGTTTTCATCCAATGGTTTGTACCTGAGGAAGTGAAGCTGGAGAAAAAGAGAGAGCTTGTGCATATTCAACAAGGTCAACGGACGATGAAGGCATATGTTGACCATTTCAAGGAACTGATTTCCTTTTCTCCAGATGTAGCGTCACATGAGCTCATGAAGGCCTCTCTTTTCACTGGAGGTCTTCGTCCAGAGATCAAGGAGCGTGTCCTCCCTTCTAAAGACCTTTGTTTCGAGAAGCTGGTGGAGAAAGCTTTCTTGGCTGAGTTGCTTTCCGGTGTGCGGGTGGTTAATACTTCGGCGTCCCCTGTTGTTCGTAAGAGTTCCCCCTCTGGTGAGGAAAATGCGCTAGAGATACCTGTTCCTAAGGAGTCATTCCCTTTGGTCCCAACTTCCAGTTCATCAGATCGTTCGATGGTATGCTTTCAATGTGGTCGTTTTGGGCATTTAAAGTCGTCTTGTTGCAACCCTCCGAAGACGTGTCATCGCTGTGGTTGTCTGGGTCATCTGGAGAAGTTTTGCAAGAAGCGTTTCTTGAAGAGGAAGCTGTGATGGGAGAATGTCAGTACGTGACTGTGAGGCAGAAGATGCTTCAGCCATCAGGGCCCCAGCCACAAGTCTCGGGGTGAAGCTCGCGCACAGTCAGGAGTCCCCAGGGCTGTGAAGCTCTAGTCCAGGTTTTGTGTTCTGTGTTAGCAGTGGAACAATCAAGATCTTTTAGTACTTGTTTTTCTGCTGTTAAGTTTTGACGTTGTTGTACGTTCATTGTTTTACCATGCGGTTATCATGGACTTGTTCTATTATAATCCAAGTAGTCTGGTTTATGTAAGTGTGTTGTTTTTCTAAAAAGTGGCAATGGACTTGTTCTATGATAAATCTAAGCGGACTTGTCGTGAGAATGTAATATTCCGAATCGTGCGTCCTTCTTAAAAGTGTGTTTGACTCTCGTGTGGGATGTCCTCGTTTTGGTTAGGTTGTCGATGTGGTTATGCTTTGTGGGCTTCGGTGGATCATGTCTCCAATTTGATGTCGGTTAAATGTTTTTCTATAGGTTTTCCCTGGTGTTGAAGGTTGTTGACTCCGGTCGAGGATTTAATGTCTTGACGGAAGTGTTGTTTTAATCGTGTTATAGGAGTTGGTTTAAATTGGTTGGGAGTTCCCGCGTCGACCCCCTTTTTTTTTAGGGTCTTCCTTTTAGATGGTCATCTTTTCTGCACTAGTTGAGTTCTTGTGGTGGGGAGAACCCCTTCGCGTTCTCCCCTCAATCTCGGACCCCAGTTTTCTCTTGAATCGGTTGGGTGTGACCTGTGTGGAGTAAGGTCATCCCCGAGATTCTCAATCCTCTCTGGTTCCTTTAGTTATGTTTGGGCATAGACTTGGTTTTTGGTTGACTTGCGGCCTGGTGACTTTCTGGGGGCAGAAAGTGTCTGTGGTGGGGAGAATTGTCACACTCCGACCGCGGACTTCCATAATTGTTCTCTTTTCTTGGACCCGGTTTAAATTTTTCGAAGATTAATTGTGATTGGTGGTTTCGCGCCGGTGCGCGGTCATCAAATCGCTAGCAATGGTCGTGTGTTCGGCCCGGGGGACGATGTGTCCACCCGGCGTTTTAAATATTAAAGTTTTTACATTGACTTTTTATTATTATTATTGTTTGAGTTGCGTTATTATTATAATTAACTACCTTTTATTTACTTTAATTATTTTATTGTTATGATTATTATTATAAAGTATTATTAATATTATTATGAAGGTTTGTTATTATTATTACAAAGCAATTATTATTATCATAACATTTTATTATTATTATTATTATAAGTTTTATTATTATTACATGAGTTTTATTATTATTATATAAGTTCTATTATTATTAAGATTATATGTTTTATTATTATTATTATAATTATAATTATTATTTTTATCATATATATATATATATTTAAACCTACTCTAACCCTACCCCTACCCCTAATCTCCCGTAGCCGCCACTCTCCCCCCTTTCTTCTTCCCCGAGCCGGCCCTCCTCCATCTCCCCTACCGGGAGCTGCGGTTTCTTCCAGCACCTCCCCTGCTCCCGCCTCCTCCGACGCTTCCGGCCCCCGTCGCCGTGCCCCTGCGCGACTCCCGGCCTGCCGAATCCCGTTCGGCTTCCGACTCCCCCGCGCCATCCTCTTCTCACCACACAGCCAGTCGGCCTCCTCCCTCCTTCAGCCGCGCCCGACCGCCGCTCTGCTCCCTACCGGACCGCCGTCCCAGCGCCCCCGGCCGCGCTCTTCTGCTCCGCACACCCCCTCGCCTCCCTCCGCCTGTCCCGACTCCTCTCCCGACCACCGCCCTCCTGCTCCCTCCTTCCGCAGTCGGCTCCCAGCACCCAGCCGCTCCCCCGCGCCATCGCTGCGCGCCCTCCTCGCCCAAGCCGGAGCCCCGTCCCGGCCTCGCCGCGCCAACCCCCTTCTCCTTCCTCCCGCCGAGCGCCCTCCTTGCCAAGCCGACCGCCGCACTCCGGCGCACCCCTGCTTGAACCCTCGCACACCCTCGCCGCACCCCTGCTTGCACCCTCGCGCACCCCCGCCGCGCCCCTCTCGCCTTTCGCCGAGCCCGCACCCTGCTGCACCACCGGCGTCCCGGCCGCCTGCTCCTCCACCGGCCGCCGTCCCGTTTCACCCGCGCCCCCGCCACGCTCGACCTCCCGGCATGCCGATGTCTTGTCTCCCTTCGCCCCACCGCCGACCTTTCCCCTCGTCGCTGCACCCGTCGGTGCCCCGGCCTCGTCTCGGCTCCCCCGCGCAACCTCCTTCCAGTATCCGCGCCCCCCACTCCGCTGTGAGTGTTTTTATTTTTATTTTTTTTATATAATGTTTTGATATTTTCTTTTATCATGTTTAATAATATTATTATTACATTATTATTATTATATTATTATAAGTATAATTATTGACATTATTAGTATTGTCATTATTATTAATATTATTATTATTATTATAATTATCTCTATTGTTATAATTATTATTATTAATATTTTAATTATCATATTAATATTGTTATTATCTTTTTATATTATTATTATTATTACATTAATATTATTAGATTATTGTTATTATTATTATTATGTTAATATTATTACATTGTTATAATTACCTTTAATATACTATTATAATTTTGATTATGTTATTATTATATTATCAATATTATTATGGTTATCGCTAATTTATTGGGTATGCTATTATTATTATTATATTAATATTGTTATTACTATTATATTATTATTGTGCTAAATTATTATTGTTATTTATTTATTCTCTTGATTATTGTTGTATGTGTTATTTATTTATTCATTTAATTGCCTATTTGTTTATTAATTGATTAATTAATTAATTAATTAATTTATTTATTTTTCCTTCGTGACATCTTGGTGTTTTTAATTCATATTAATCCTTTTTCTGTCGCAGGTTGAGTGACGTGCACTTTTTCCACTGTTCAGCGTACACAGTTTGTCCGCAAAGGATTGTCCTACTTTCCGTTGAGGTTCCGCCGTCTCCGCGCCTCAGTTTCGAGAGTGTTGGACTTTGTCACGTGGCTTCGGACACACGTCGGGTCATCGCGCCTTGGTTCCAAGATCTTTTTACCGTCACGCTTGGATTTTGAGGTAGGTCTCCCTTTGCACTCGCCTTTAAATTTTGAATTTATTTATTCCTTGACTTTCTATTAAGTTTCAGCAAATTCAAAAGTATTATTAAGTAGTTATCTATAGTTTGGTGATCTGCTGATGATAAAAGTTGTTTTAATTCTAGCATTTCATTAAAAGAGTTTTCTTGGATTTAATTGTGTGCTTCCATGGTAGTTTTTCTAAATGGTTCTTCCTGAATAATGAAAGTTATGTTAAATTGTGTTTTGAAATGTTTTTGGCGTGTGTAAATTTGTAGATGTATTGTTTATGGAAAATGCTGTTTTTCTTAGAACCTTGATTGGAGAAAACGTCGTGTGACCTTTGAACTTGTTTTGGAAACTTTATGTGTGGCTCTTGGTTGATGAAAGATGTTTTCCTTTGTTACGCGAACAAAAGTTTGGATTTCATTTGGGAAATGGTGTTTCTTCAAAAAAATGATTAAAGGCCCGTTTGGCTCTTGATAAAAGTGGGGTGTGTTTGGTGATTGGAAAGTGACTCTACTTGTGAAACAAATGTGTTCCAGGTTTAAGATGCTGATCTGAGTTTCTTAAATAAATTTCTAAGTGCGTTTCTAGTTTTCAATGAAATGGCGTGTGTCATCCCTCTTTAAAAACTCTTTAGTCTCAAATGATCAAAATGTAAGTGACATGACGGCCCGGTTGGCACTTTATCAAATGTGAAGTGATTATATATATATATACGTACTTGTGAGGGCATTTCTACAGGGGGACTTCCCTTCGAGGGTTGTCGTGTAGTGATGTCCGTGTAAGGGGTTGGCAAGTGCGGTGAGATGAGTCACGCGTGCGAGGGTCTCCCACTTACACAGTGTTACAAAAACTACTATGGGTTCCTGGGCGTCTTGTAGATTATCGAGTGACGGTTGCTTGCTAACCCTGATTAGACGGGTTAGTACCCCCTGGAGTTACAGACAGGCCAGGAGGGATGTGCCACTGGTTGGCTGTTAGGGCGGCCAGTTGGTTATTGACTATGGAGTACCATGCCGGCAGGTAGTCTGAACCCGAGTACGTCCAGGGGTTTTCTAGGGATGTTCAGGATCACCCATGGTTATTGCTGATAACTTCTGGTTTGTTTTTACTTGCACTTGTTTTCCCTGCTTGTTTTCCTTCAGCCATATTTCACAGCCTATACTGTTAGACTTTGAGAAAAATGGTTTTCAAATGAAAATGCTTTATTCGCTTTGGGTTTAATTTGAAAATGTAACACTTTGCTTTTCAGAACGAGTTTAAAACTAATGAAATGGAACTATCTTTCGAAAAAGAATAAGGGAAATGTCTCGTGTTTGATTTTCAAGTAAAACGTTGTGAAAAAATTACTTTTATACATTTTAGTTCAAACCTGGATTATGTAGATTCTTTATTTACTGGCAGTGCATTGGGATTTGTTGTTGGGCTCACCTACTGAGTACTTTTGTGCTCACGCCTATCTTTACCATTTCAGTCGCAGGTCTTCTGTTTTGAGTCGCTCAGTGTTGGAGCGAGGTTGCTCTCTAGTTGGGTGGTGACCTGAGAGGTCACATGGAGGTACGTGGTTGTGTGGTTTTTATTTCTTTTCCGCTGTTAGTGTTTATTTATTCTGTTCTATTTACTTTTGTTTTGGGCTGAAATCGTTCCCAACGATCAAGTCTTAATGCCCGACACTGGTTGCCATCCCGGGGGGATCGGGAACGCCCCTCGGGACTTGCCGCGGACCGGCTCGGGTGACCGGTTCAGGGTCGACCCGGGCTGGTTCGTGACAATGCTACAGTTAAATTACATTATGTAAAACATGTATTTACATAGGGGTGTAAGATAAAGTATGAATACCTATGGTCTATTAAAGAGTTTAATTTCATATGTGAATGTTAATGGTCTTTCCATATTATAAGGTACCATGATATGACTTCAGGTTTACACTAGAGTTTTGTGTCATTTTATAAGTTCATATGATACTTTGGGTTTTACCATACCTTAAAATGAAAATAGAGTTTTGTTAGAACTTTGATAAGTATAGAAGTGTGAGAAAATAAATTTCAAATAAATGACCCATGGTAATACATAAATATAATCCAATAATGAAGTGTTGTTCTAAAAGGTGAGAGATTGTACTAGGGTTATTATTTAATGGTTATACATAAATACAATGATGAAGTTTAGTTACATCATTATTGTGAGTGATTACAATGGGGTTTAAGGTCAACGAGATTGTCTCAATCCAATACCTTGTTACATTACATTTTTTTGAAAGAGAAATGATATGATATTGTTTGAGCCCTTAATAATGACTTAAGGTTTACATTGAATTTTAGAGTCATCCAATAATTCCAATGGTAATGTGGTAATTTATGGTTCCCTATGATAATTCCAATTATTTTGTAGAGCTTATTCTATTCCAAAAAATGTGAATGGTTATTCTCATATATGTGGTACTTAATAAAGGATTATGTGTTATGATGTAGTTTTTTACTGTTTATGAATGTGAGAAGATACAAATGGTTTTTATTATTGTTCAGGATGAATTTTGAGTTATTCAAGAGTTTAATGTCATAAGAATATCATAATGATACAAATGGGATTGTGGTCCCCTAAAATACTTTTGTGTTTCATAAGATTTAGTTTCAACCAAAAATATAAGACATTTACCAAAATGTGACATGTCCATTACACTTGATTTTAGTGTAATCTATGAAGATTCAAATTTTTTAAGGAGGTGGATGGAATATATTTTATTAGGTTTTGTTTTATTATGTAAATTTTGATTATATAAGCTCTCCAATGAATCTTCTACATTCCAAATGTGGATAATGTCATGTGATATTGTTGGCCCTTTTAATCCACCAAGTGTAAGGGAGGTCAAATCATTATTTAAGGGTATTTTTGTCTAAATTTGAAAAATTTTCTAGATTAATGTAATATTAATGAAATCATTCTATGAAAAATATACAATTTTCCCATTTGAAGAATGCTACAGACCGATTGTATGTATGTAATAGGATATTAAATAAATAAAATATAGCATCACATCATTGAAATATTAATTTTGTTTAAATATAGTTAATGAAATACCAATTTGCATTGTAAAATTTATAAACTCCTATTGATGTGTTTATATCCTATTAATTGATGTGATAGGGTTTATAGTATTTGGATTGGGATTATTATTAGGGCCTTCTAGATATCATAATGAATGAAATCAATACCCACACATGACTATGTTGTATAGATTGTTAAACCATATTGTTTTAATTAATGTGACATAGATTATGGTTCTACCTTTTATCTTCATCCATTTATAACTAATTCCAAAAGCATTAATCACATATTTAGTAGATTATTAGGATACTGTTACCTATAATTTGTTTAATGTGCGAAACATGATTATGAAAACCAACAACATTTATCATGAAAGATGGGTTATTTGAAGATATCATATGGAAGAAAGATGAAGATACTTTATAATGGAATTTTACTAAACCTTAATGAGAATCTCAATCCAAGTCATATGAGTAATCCGGGATAAAATATTATCACAATGAAATTTATGAAACAAGGATGAGAATCATCACACTAGTCATTCTAAGGAAACAAAAATTAGAATCATATCTCAAAGAATATTAATGTATATAATACGAGGCTATAAAATCATGGGTATTATAAAACCAAGAGAATCATGGTTCAATATATGTATAAAAACCATGAAAAGAATCATTAGTCAAGGGTTTTGAAGAAACCATGGGTAGAATATTTAATCAAGATAATTTGGAACCACATGAGCTCAATCACGAAATAATTAATTTGAGGAAACCCTTAGGTGAATCTAGAATGATGGATTTTAATGAGACCTATAAAAAATCATATCAATTTATTTGAGGAATCATATAAGATGATCATAAATCATGTAATTTTTATAAATAACGAAACAAATATTAACTAAGTGAATTTTATGAAACCGAAGAGGATTGTCTCGAATGATGTGATTTATTATGAGGACAATGAATTCTATAATGAAAAATATAAATGACATATTATTATAGCCCAATCTCCATTCCATCTCATTCATGATACATATAATAAAAAAATTGGAAAACACTGTGTTTATACCCAAAAGAGCATATATATTTATATATTATGATCTTGTGTAATGCTGATAGACATCCTCTATAAATTTTTTCTGTCACATAACATGACACACCTTATATTAGAGACTGGAAAGAATTGTACCGATATATTGAAATTTATTTCATAAATATGGTCCGGGATTATTTTATATTTATTATTATGTATGTCCTTCAGTCATGGTTCTGTACTTACAATGATGTAGCAGAGGTAATCCTTACATGTTTTAGTCCCACAAAAAACCTCCATTCCCCAACTTCTACAATGAATATTCTAATAATAAAAACTATGTGGTCTCTGAATTCATTCCTCATTGGACACATTGGATGCCTCTCTAAGACTCAATATGTATAGTTAGTAATAAAAATTTTCCATTTAATAATATTAAACATTTTTTGAAACAACATGGTGATTTCTAATCATATGAAATTAAACATTGTAAAATTGATCACATGGGTTGTGATTCATGTTCTCAAAAAATACATAAGATTCTTTTCAACAATTACATCTCATGTAAAAAAACCAACCACCTCCCAAGATGGATATATATTATAGATATTCTGAAAATTTATTTAAACTAGAGCCTCATAAAAATGATAATGAATGAGAACTGGTGATACAAATAGTTTTTTTTCATAAACATATTATTTACAATAAATCTTTGGAAATGTGTTAACCAATACTGTATTAGGGATTGTGATGGGTTCATTAGAATATCATGAATCAACATGTGTGTCCCTATTTAAATAATAATTCCAAAAAAATATGTGATGTGTCTGGTATCCCATCTTCTTGACCAATGCGAGTTTATAAGCATTATTTTATTTCAAACCCCAGTGATCACCCTCATCTGGATACAAGTCATCTATGTTATTGTGGATGTGGGATTCATTATGTGTTTTCTTGGCTAATAAACTATAAAAATAATGATTGTAAAAATATATTAATCCTCTAAAAGACAACTAGAATTCTATTATAATGTGATATAACTTTAATTGTAAACATAACGTGAAAGCATGTGGTCAAAAAATAATTGTGTCACCATATAGTTCGAGCATATTGTTACCCAAACTATATGAAACTATAGAATTCGGTATAAAATATAATGATAAAATTTAATTGAATTTATTTTTTGTTGAAATAATTATGTTACAACATATGTCTATAATCTTACATCAAAAACCCAAATAACCAATACAAACAGAGTAGAAAAATTACTATTAGAGAAGAATTGTCCCCTTACAAGGATCCTTAAACCATATTAATATTTCTACTTTATAACTCAGTTTTGAATATTACCAATCATTCCAAATAAAGTACATATTGATAAAGTTTTTCCACTAAATAAAGAGGTCTTGTTTCTTTATATAGTTGGTGATATAGAGCCACATATTTCTATATTTCATTTTTCAATTCTCGTTGATTTTTTAAATGATGGACATAACTAAGGGTTCATTAATCATGAGTTTCTCTCATATTCCATGATTTTACTCATTCTTCAAACAATTTCATATGGTAAAAAATTAAAAGCAATAAATCCTCACTATTTACTATCTAATAGGGTCCTGCCCAAAATTATTCATGGCAGTCACAACAATATCATTTATATATATAATGTTTCAAACATAAATCATATCCTTATATTATATATAATAGAATTAATATTTGTAAATATCTGGAAATCAATTAAAGTGTGAATCACACATATTATTATTATTTTTATATTTTTGTGTAGTTGTTATTTGATGAATAAGAAATGATTCAGCTTCCCACATAGATGGGTTGTATCTTTAAGATATCCTATAGTTTATTTCACCATAATTTTTATATATTTAAGGAAATAGATTATATAGTTATTGGATATATTATAGGGGATACTGTAAAAAACAAATTAATCAATAGAATATTTATTTATTTTAAGGATTGTGAGTAATTATTCCCATAGTCATTTGTGGTAAGGTTTACTCAACTAGTCCAAGATTATATCCAATTACTTTTGAGGATTTCATGATAAAAGGGGTTTTGGGTGTTGTAGAAACTCCACCAACACTATGTCCAAGGTTTTTTTCAAAGAACTATTGAGGAATCACAATTCACAACAATTGTAAATATTATAGGCATGCATTAATGCATGAGATGGTTATAGCCACAAATCTAGGTGTTTTTTATTTATCATTGAGTGCTACTCTATGATTGCATGATTTACCTACCGCTAATAAGAATTATATTTTAAATATTAAATATGTTGATATAAGACCATATTAATAGTTCCCTTTGATTCAGTTGTCCTTTTCATGGATTTAATAATAAATATATTTCTCATTGCAGACTAGTTGTCATGTGTGGGATAAAGACCTAACATGTGACTAGATTTAGTGACACATTATGTCAGATATCCTATTAGGCTATTCATTCATGGATCATGGAATCATATAAAAATGTTTAACACCCAGTCTGATGCAGAAATTGAATAAATCATTTTCAATCATCTATTATTTTCCATTTAATGTACTTACATTTTCCATTGATGGAAATTTTAATTTGCATCATCCATAGGGATTTTGGCCACTAATTATCCATTTAAATAGACTTAGTGAAATAAGAAACTCATTTTCATGATGTGGTTAGCATAATCTATTTATAATATATATTTTAACCCGATTTATTGGAGATTCTCCCAAAAATATTGGTATAGATTTGCTAAAAATTATTGTCTTATTGATTCCTTAGTTTTATATTATGGATTTGTTATATTCTATAACACAACAAATATATTTTACTTAACATTTCATTCCAAATTACCATGAAATTATATTAACATTTTCTGATGTGTTCCTCAATCTGATCTAAAAATATTTTTCATTCCCCCTATATTTTTCATGTGTTGCAGGGTCAATTATAATCTCCTTGGTTTGATCGGAAGGATAGTCATGATTGAGAGGTACACATGACGATTTTCTGCATGAGATATCTATTAACTAGGATTGATGTTATCATTTAGTGATGAGAGACATAGTATTGTCAACCATAAACTCTTGATTTTTTCAAGAAATTATGGAATCAATGGAAAGATTATCAAACTACTAGTATACTTATGTATTGAAGAGATTACATTGTATGGAGGACCTTAAAATTTTGTACAATGGGAGTTACCTCTATGGTTATTATCTTGTATTATACACGGATGAACTCTATGGTTACAAAATAATATGGAATTATCAATGAAAGTAAGTTATTGTCCATTGGTTTAAATTCTAGGAGAAATATATTTAGTTGTTACAACTCAGGTGACCTATAGTAATGATCTTCATTAATTCATTAGTAGAACAACATAGTGTGAAAAATAAAAGGTTCATTATTTTTTATAAAATCTATAATGTGATCAGGGCCAAAATATTCACTATATCCTCCCACAAATGACTAGGAGGTGGAATATTTCTTTACCTCTGGTAAAATTCATTACATGATCTGAAGAATTTAATTTTTATTGGGTCAGAATTATGAGAAAAAACGGGGGTTTTAGTATTTTCTTGATGAAACACAATATATAATCATAGTTGGGTTATTTTTATCATATCCTTGATCATGATGATATATTTATAGTTTTTTATAATTCCATATTATTTGTACCATTTACTATGTGACTAAATCCATGTTTTTTTCAATATGTTGATTACTCACATTCATGAATGATGTATTATTCCAGCCAGCTTCACATGTATTACTGGGAATATGAATATGATCATGAATCTAGTAATCATTATCAACTAGAATATGATGACATTATTTTTTTGGGGGATATGCATATAGGGTTTCCCACCATTTGGTGAAACATGGATATGCATATTGACATCATATGTTTGGGTTGTGGCATAATATATACCATGTATTGTCAGTAGTTAATGTTGATTAATTCCTTTAGAGATGGATGGAATATGAGGATATAATTGATTTATTGAAAGAATATGTTTGATAATTTTGGTAATGAAACATGTTATATGAGCCAATCTATGATTTAATATACAAACAAAGAAGTAATATTTTTTTATAAATGGTAATATTGTCCAAACTAGAGTTCTTATTATTCATCATAACATGAAAAAGTAACTTCTAAATGGTAGTAAAAATATTTTATCAATACATTTAGTCATTGGTATATACTCATGAGTTCTTATAACATCAAAGGGAATATGGCTAATGTATTAAACGTGACTGTATTGGGAATATGCATTTAAGAATTTTTTGATGCAAGGAAATTATCCTGGTTGGATACAACGTGGGATATTGTATATAACAATACAGTTTATTATAAAAGAAAAAAATATACAAATTCCTAAAATAATAATTGAAATATGGGACCATTCCCAATAATTTAATAAATTCATTGATCCAAATTCATTAATTCATTAGTATATATATAAATATATGACAAGCACTTCATTACCATCCACTTCAACAAATAATGGGTGTGATGTGTCTATTTGGAATTTCCAGTGGTTGTGGATGAAAAGAGCCCTCATTGATGGCTACTGGATAATAATATGGACTAATAAATTAACTTTTTTTAATAACCATAGTGTTAGTGTCATTGGTATTTTTATGTTATGTTGAAATCCACTTTATGAATTTTATTTCAAAAAAAAATTCACTATCTTCTATGTGGTACTCAAACTGTGGAATGATATATGAAGACTTATTTGAAGGAGGATTTTAAGTGTTTCCTCAGGGGATGTAAGGGTTTTTATATTTAATAATTCATAAATATAAAATTCACCACCTGTTGTTGGATTCAATGAGTTCTAGATAACACACTTATGATTTTTCGTTCTAATATATTCTGTGTAGTTGTGGGATAAATTTTTTTAGGGAATCAATTGTTGGATAATTCAAACTATGATGTTTCTATTTAGACTATATATTGTTCTTAAGGGGGTTTTAATGGCCCTAACATTATCCATAATTAAAAAAAAGTTAAAATTTAATGCACCATCTTTGACGAGGGAATGGTCAGTGAAAATCTACATTATATAATAAATTTATATCAAGTTCACTGTATTGATTACAACGTAAAAGCTATGTGTGTTAAATTTATAATATAAATAGTCTAACATGTTTTTGAAATTATAAATTTTGGATTTACCATCAATGATTTGGGCTCAAATTTTTTTATGAGGATGGAAATTTAGTATCAACTCAACCTTATTGGTGATGATTTTTGTATAATCAATGACCTTATTAATGAAATACCATTATGGAACTTGTTTCCACCATAATAGATATTTATCAGAATAGTGTGTCAATGATTTTTCTCAAATGTTAAATCTTCATGATTACATTCCTATTGACCCTATCAATCGACATATCATGATTTTATAGAACAAGTACATTTCAATGGAAATGGTTTGGGAAGATGAGGATGCTATCACATCGAAAGGTACCAAAGGTGGTAGTAGCATAATATTCCCATTTGTGTATGAAAACTGTTATGACCAAAAGAGGTAATTTCTATAGCCAAGCATGATCTGATTTTTATCTGTGGGATTCCCCTTGGATTGTGAGGGTATATTTCCACACAATCGTATATCCTTCATATAAGAATAGTAGAGGGGCCTTTTAATGAATGGGAAACCAAGACATTTCACAGTTTATGGCTAAAAAATGATTCATGTACATGGTGGTTCATAGGAGAATTATAACTATTTACAACAACAAAATAGGTAGAAGACAGTCATGGAGACGCCTCAACCACCAGCTAGACTATATTAACACCATTTCATCCTTCCCAAACTCTAAGGTTAATTATCTGGTTTGAGACATCTCATACCACTCCCCTCTTCTGATCATAATGCCCCAGGTACGGGAAATGTGAGAGTTTTAGGTTTGATCAGCAATGGGAAAATTTAGCAAGCTACAAAAATTTTGTCATCATATCATAAAGGGGTCACAATTAATGGAATCCATGGATAAGGATATATGGAAAATTGAGGTGCATCAAGAGTGAACATAAAAATAAATTCAAAAGACACTCTTCATATGACTAGGAGTTAGATGGGTTCATTAAATAGATTGATATGTTTGAAACATGTCTGGAAGAAGAGTGGAATTAGAATATATTTGGAAGCATTAGACTCAAAAACGATAGGCTGGCTGATTTTCAATTGAGTCAAGAATGCTTGACCTGTAATGCTTCTATAGATAAAAGGTTGCATGACAGATATAGGAACACAACCTATTTACAAACCACAATTAGGTAGGATATGTGCAATATGAAACCTAATATGATGCTTGATGATGGAACATTTATGGTGGACTATGTTGTCATTAGAAAATTGGCCCATATTTATTTGGGTGATATCTTGGATGGATATGGTTTTTGGATTCCATAATGTTATCCAGAATGGTATGATATGATTTTGGATATGATTCCAAACACCATTACCATCCTAGAGAACATATCTATTGATAAGGTCCCTGCTGGGGGGGATTTTGTTATGGAATGCGAGGCATTGGCCCTGATAGTTCCAAAATACCTAAAATATTCCCATTTTTGGTATACAAAGCCTCTTTTCATATGGTATAAAATGAATTTTTTTGGCAATTCATGAATTATTTTAATGGGGGAGACTACCACCGGTATCTTCTGCGACTACTCTCTTGCACATAACAAAGATCAAGTCACCATATTATCTCTCTTTCTACAAACTAATGATTTTGTGTGATTTTCCTTATAAAATTATGGAGGGTATTTTTTACAGAAGGATGACCATTCAACTCCCTCAGTGGGTCTCTTTAGAAGAAAAGGGGTTTTTATTGGTCAGCCCATCGATGGGGACATGAATTTATCCCAATAAATGTTCCATGACATCAAATTGATGCCTTATATTTCTTACATGGATTTCAAGTTGGATTTGAATAATAAATACAACCGGGTCGAGAGGAGATTAATCTTTTTGGTACTCACTAGTATGGGTTTATCCCCTTGGGACTCAGATCTCATTTTTAGGTGTTAGAAATGTCCTTGGTTGGTAGAATCCTTAATTGTGATGAATCATGGATTTCTTTAAAGCTACATTTTGGCTATGGGATGATGATCCTATATCCCCAACTATCTTCACCATCACCGAGGAAATCCTCTCCAGTCATATTAATAAGATAATGGATAATGGCGAGATCACCCCTCTCTGAAAGAGTACCAATATCCCTTCCAACACCCAACTATTATTTGCTGATGATAAAATTATTTTTCATGAATGTGGGGACTGAACAAGTGCGACCTATCAACAAAATCATTGAAAATTTCTGAAAATATATTGAGGATCTCATAAATAGGGATACTAGAAGCCTCTTTATATCTATTAGATACACAACCAATCAGGTCTCTTAATTGTGGAGATATCTTAACATCCAGATAGGTATCATTCCTATGGAGTACATGGGGACACCAATATCATTTGAGAGGCTTCATGTCTGGAACATTGATAACATTTTCTATTGGATTATGATCATGATCCTTGATTAAAAAATTCACAATATTTACATAAGAGGACATATTAAAATGGTTAATACCATGTTTGTGGATATCCATGTAAACACATCGGCTACTGTCAATGTCCCAAAATGTTTTTTTTAATTCTACTAAGATGATCCTTGATTATTTTATTTAGAAGCCCAGATTGAAGCAAAGCAAAATTGGGTTTCTTGGCCTGAAATGGATAATCCTATCATAGAAGGGGGATCAATGTGAGGAGACTTCAGGACACAATTCACTACTTTCATGCAAAGCTAATATGGGAAGACATTTTAGAATGTAAACTATTGGTGATAACTATGCCTAGACAATGTAGAGGTAATATAGAGGTAATGTGAAACCATAACCCCTTTTGGTATATGCTATCGTCCCTAATTCTGATCGTGTAGCCCCTCGTGAGTTTGATTGTTGTGAGGGGTGATATCTTTACTAGCATCATAACTATGTGGGCCTACAACTACATTTTTATAGATGTTTGGCATATGACATCATGTTATAAGATGTCATCATTCATTCAGTTTTTATTAAGGTTGTTATTAACCATGAAAAACATGGTATATTTAATATCATTGTACTGAATTCTAAACCTGATAAGTGTGTGTTTACCCCTTACACAACAAAAAACATCTACTCTAGAGACTTTCGTAGTGTCACATTTTCTAAAGGTGTTCATTCCAGTTATAATGAAATATTTTTTGTGAAAAATACCTATTAATATTATAATATTTCTTTGAAGATAAGGATCAATGTTATTCCATCTGATGATATGATTCTAATGACTAGTATCCATATGGGTTCACATTTATATTCTTTTAGATCCCACAAGGAAGAGATCGTGAAACATCTACTCTTGGAAGTGGACTGCATGTGAACAATCTGGAAATCCTTTTCTAGATTTATGACCTTCTCCACTCCAGACAGTCCTGCTAGTCCCTTAAAATAATTCTAGTTTCATGGTCCACTTAATGGTAATACAAAGACAAGGTAATGGGTATTGGTGTTTAACGTCGGTTGATGGTGCTTGTGGAATGTATAGAACATGGAGTGATATAAAGATATCAGATATTCTAAGAAAAAAATTACCATCAGCACAAAATAAAAAAATGCTGCTTTAAATGGTGTGTATTTTCGATAACTGGAGGGATTCACTGACTCTCTGGCCTTTTTAGGTGCAGAATTCACAGAATAATACTGCTTTGGATGGATCTCGAGTACATTGGGTCTGATGTATTCTCCCCATAAATAGACTCATGCTAATCATAGATGGATCCTGTGTGGAAGGAGTCATGAAAGGTGGGGGGTCCGTGATTTTAGTAGATTAGTCATCAAGGAATTTAATACACACATTTGAAGTATAAACACTTTATAGGAAGAAGGGAATTTGATTATTAATAGGCTGGATCTATGTAGAAAAATGTCGATTAATTTGACAGAAGTGTAAACTGAATACATTATTCTCTATAATTATATACATTATAATGAAGTGACCACATGTCAAATATCCTACATTCTCATAAGATGTAGGCATTTACCCATCAATAATATTCACATGTCTCACTCCATGCATGAAGGCAATCTGGCTGCGGATCACCATGCCACTTTGACACCCATGGTTTCATGTATTTCATGTATTTCTATTATTTTCTTGTTGAAATCTTAGGGGGGTCAATATAAATATAGGTGATTCCCTCAAACTCTATTTATATTGATCTACATAGGGTGGTTTTCTATCATGTTTGATGTTTTATTCATTATTGACATTTTGTTCCTTCATTAATAAGTAAATACTAGATGATGATGATAATCTACATAATATTTTGTTAGATTAAAATACTTTTAATATAATTTTATTCCATTTAGTATAGACCTTGGTGGTTCCATTTATAGTTGTGAAACCATATCATAGGGATGTTCTTTATGTTCGTGTATCATGAAAATATGCGTTGTTCAGATTTATCCTCTAAGAGGCATATTATATATCCATCTTACTTATAACCAATTTCGATTTAGATCATGTTTTAATGATTAAGGATGTCTGAGCAATTTGATTTATGAAATATCATTAAATTTAGTATTGATTTATCAAATGTAGTTAAATTTTATGTAGCAGAGACTATTATGAAATGTTTTTCTAGAAATGGTTTGTTTTATAATTTTTTAATAGTCTTCCTTCTTGGTTTATCATATTTTTATTTAATTACAATTGGTAAGGTATGTATTATTAATTAGGATTATGGCCCTATGACAATTATTGGATAATAAGTAATATTCACCTTTAAATGATAAGTGGGGAATTATTAATGATTGTCCTCTAGGCATAAATGTCCACCTCATATCCATTTGTAAAAAGACTGATAATTATGTGAAACATTATGGAGAATACTGACCAAATAGAGAAGATTATTTATTATATGTATTATGAGGTCCTATAATTCTATAGGATAAAAAGGATACAAGTGGTGGTTTTTAATTTTTTTAATATCATTTCTTCACTCTGTATGCGACTCATGAGAAAATGAAGAAAGGCATGGATTACACTTAGTATCGAGTAATAACATTACCTATGAATAAAAATTTAATATATGGGGGATATTTATATGATTATTATATGTTTTGGGACTTGACTTTAACAATGTTGAAGGATGAAAGAGCTGAGATTTACACAAAATAATATGTATTTTCCTTTCTATAGAATAATGTTGTGAGTGGGGATTTTACATGTTCTTATCAACCATAACTCTCTTATTTGATGACTCGGGTGAATGTAAGAAGAATTGGTGATTACACCCAACTAGAAAACTTAAATTATCAAAAGCATATTATGTGGAATACATGGGTCAAGTAGGTTCCTATACTGATCATATACTTGAAATCAGCCATTCATGTTGTTGAACATTAGTTGACGGAGGTCTCACCACTATCATCAATATAGATACCACCATTATAAAGGGAATAAATGATCTATGGGGTTCTATTTTGTGTAAAATGAAAGGACATGTATTTTAAGACACTGGTTGGGGGAGATTGAATGATTGGAGGAATGATATACGGTATTGGTTGGTGAAAAACCTCGGTTGATTAATTAAATGTGGATGGAAACAGGTTAAGATATTTGGGATAATTGTTTCCCATGTATATAGACCTTGATTAATCAAATCCCTAGTAGAATACCCAAGTGAGTTTGGTACCTTGTTTATGTTAATGGTTAATATGGTACCCATGTTATATCTTTTGGATAATATGGTAATGTGGGCATAAGTCATGGATAATATATATAACTAGTGGGGATGAGATCGAAGTGACATAGGAGCCATCTTGGGCATAAATATTATTGATATTTCTCTTCGAATATGTATTTTTCTGGAACAATCCAAAGACACCAGACATTCTTAAAAAGAATGTTCAATTTCCTGGAAATAGGACAATTTGGTAAAAATATATTTTCATACACTAATTCATATAATAAAACACATGAATTTTCCTCTTTATTAAAATTGAAATTTATATCTATTGAAATTTAGAGGTTGTTTTATAATTTTTTTTATAGGGGTGTATTATTATAATAATATTATCTTTATTATAAGTTAAATCATTTAAATGTTGGAATTAATGCTTATGATTACCTATAGTAATGTATTGAATCAGTATACCCTAAATATTTTATAATGGGGTGTTGGATGATGATAAATCCCATCTCTAGTGACTATATTGGTAAGAAAAAAAATTCTATGATTTTTGGATATTAATGTTATAAAATCCATTATGATATAATCATAAACTATAATTATTCATTTCCATTTTATAGAAAAAGTGATATTCAACATCACAGATACAATGGATATGATTTTTTTATATTACATTGAGAAAGAGGGAATGATTTCCTCCTGTATGAATTGTCACAAGAAAGTGTATACTTGCTATAATTTTATTTTATATTTTACAATTAGTAACACCTTACTAAAAACACTATGGAAAATTTAATGTCTTTATATGTTTAATTAGTATACATGTACTCAATTAATATTCCTCTCCATATGGTGTGATAATCATGTTTGTGGGGGAATCCATGGTTCAACAAAATGTTGTTGGCCCCACCTAGAAATAATAATTGTATAATATCCATTATTTTCCATCTACATATAGAGGGAGGACTTTTTTTATGTGAAATAATGTGTGGATAATGATATATCTAATCCCCAGGGTTGGTTAACAATAAAATTTTCATTTTCCCAAACATTCATGATATAATTATTTTGGCTGCAGAATATTTTATGACCATTATGGAAGGAGGTGTCTAGAAGAGATTCTAATAAATGTTATTTGAAGGAACCATCCTAATAAAACATTTTGTAGATGAATATATGGAATGCAAATATTTATTATCATATATTAAAATATGGAAAATAGAAATTAACATGCTTAAAAGTGATTCTCCTATAATGGTTGTTGTTGATGTTGGGATTTTCCTACCCATACTAGTCCAATTATAATAATCTATAATCCAAAGCACATCAATAAAATGTTATAATATTTATTTTAAAAAATATGAAAAAAATTAGAATATATTTATGTACAATAACATTTACTATTGTGAGGTAGAATCTATTGTGTATATAGAGGTGTTGTTAGTTTACTAGTGATGAATTTGGACTCTTTTGTTATAGAGGAATATATATTGGTGACAGATACATTCTGATTTTGGGTCAGAAATGATAAATTAACCATTTTACTTCCCTAAGAACTATTATCAGTTTTATCAGTAGTGGAACCATCCATGAAAGAAACTTAGGATATATGAGCATCATAAACAATATTATATTATTGTCACATATTAATTAATTATATATAGTCAATATATATAATTAATTTGATATTTATTTAATTATTGGTTCACAATGGTTTTAATTATGATTCCACCGAACTATATAAATTAATTTTTTTGTTTCATTGGAATAAAAATAATACTTTGAAAATATGTGAGACAATATTAATATTTTGAAATTAATAATATGTGATATTATTCTATAGTATAATGATCCTTTTTAAATAAAAATCTTGTTCCTTAATTCCTTTATCATAAAAATTATATTTTTTACCAGTTAATTATATTGTAGTAAGATACCATTTGTAAATAATTGTAACTAATTGTAATTAATTTTAAAGGATACCTCATAAAATTTAAATAATCATATTATAATGTCATGAGACATATCATATATAGTGTATGGAGATGTGTGTGTGGGTGTGTCTGACTACTCTATTTTTATTATCATATGGGAGAACATTCTATATTTTTACACCATCTAAGAAAGAGTGAATCACTATAAACAATAGTTTATATTATGATAATAATTAGATATGGTTTCATGTGTATGTTCAATGTCCACATAGATACACATACCATTTGGAACCCACTAAGAGGTATGAGATTATGTTGAAATTCATGTTTTGTAGGTAGAATCATCAGGTATGTTATATTTTAATACTTGACAAGAATGAATGATGGCTTATTCTATAACATATGGTCATTGAATATTAATGTATTTTAAAAAAATATTTAAATTCACATGGGTTGTCGAATGGTTTAGGTTATTTTCTTGAGTCATATATAAATTTTAAATTGTTCTATTAGGTTTATTGACTGCTATGAAAATATAAGGGTCGTGCTACAGTTAAATAACATTAGGTAAAACATGTATTTACATAGGGGTGTAAGATAAAGTATGAATACCTATGGTCTATTAAAGAGTTTAATTTCATATGTGAATGTTAATGGTCTTTCCAGATTATAAGGTACCATGATATGACTTCAGGTTTACACTAGAGTTGGGTGTCATTTTATAAGTTCATATGATACTTTGGGTTTTACCATACCTTAAAATGAAAATAGAGTTTTGTTAGAACTTTGATAAGTATAGAAGTGCGAGAAAATAAATTTCAAATAAATGACCCTTGGTAATACATAAATATAATCCAATAATGCAGTGTTGTTCTAAAAGGTGAGAGATTGTACTAGGGTTATTATTTAATGGTAATAAATAAATACAATGATGAAGTTTAGTTACGTCATTATTGTGAGTGATTACAGTGGGGTTTAAGGTCAACGAGATTGTCTCAATCCAATACCTTGTTCCATTACATTTTTTTTAAAGAGAAATGATATGATATTGTTTGAGCCCTTAATAATGACTTAAGGTTTACATTGAATTTTATAGTCATCCAATAATTCCAATGGTAATGTGGTAATTTATGGTTCCCTATGAGAATTCCAATTATTTTGTAGATTTTATTCAATTCCAAAAAATGTGAATGGTTATTCTCATATATGTGGTACTTAATAAAGGATTATGTGTTATGATGTAGTTTTTTACTGTTTATGAATATGAGAAGATACAAATGGTTTTTATTATTGTTCAGGATGAATTTTGAGATATTCAAGAGTTTAATGTCATAAGAATATCATATAGATACACATGGGATTGTGGTCCCCTAAAATAGTTTTGTGTTTCTTAAGATTTAGTTTCAACCAAAAATATAAGACATTTATCAAAATGTGACATGTTCATTAAACTTGATTTTAGTGTAATCTATGAAGATTCAAATTTTTTAAGGAGGTGGATGGAATATATTTTATTAGGTTTTGTTTTATTATGTAAATTTTGATTATATAAGCTCACCAATGAATCTTCTACATTGCAAATGTGCATAGTGTCATGTGATATTGATGGCCCTTTTAATCCACCAAGTGGAAGGGAGTTCAAATCATTATTTAAGGGTATTTTTGTCTAAATTTGAAAAAATTTATAGATTAATGTCATATTAATGAAATCATTCTATGGAAAATATACAATTTTCCCATTTGAAGAATGCTACAGACCGATTGTATGTATGTAATAGGATATTAAATAAATAAAATATAGTATCACATCATTGAAATATTAATTTTGTTTAAATATAGTTACTGAAATACCAATTTGCATTGTAAAATTTATAAAATCCTATTGATGTGTTGATATCCTATTAATGGAGGTGATAGGGTTTATAGTATTTGGATTGGGATTATTATTAGGGCCTTCTAGATATCATTATGAATGAAATCAATACCCACACATGACTATGTTGTGTAGATTGTTAAACCATATTGTTTTAATTAATGTGACATAGATTATGGTTCTACCTTTTATCTTCATCCATTTATAACTAATTCCAAAAACATTAATCACATATTTAGTAGATTATTAGGATACTGTTACCTATAATTTGTTTAATGTGCGAAACATGGTTATGAAAACCAACATCATTTATCATGAAAGATGGGTTATTTGAAGATATAATATGGAAGAAAGATGAAGATACATTAAAAAGGAATTTTACTAAACCTTAATGAGAATCTCAATCCATGTCATATGAGTAATCCGGGATAAAATATTATCACAATGAAATTTATGAAACAAGGATGAGAATCATCACACTAGTCATTCTAAGGAAACAAAAATGAGAATCATATCTCAAAGAATATTGATGTATATAATAAGAGGCTATAAAATCATGGGTATTATAAAACCAAGATAATCATGGTTCAATATATGTATAGAAACAATGAAAAGAATCATTAGTCAAGGGGTTTGAAGAAACCATGGGTAAAATATTTAATCAAGATAATTTGGAACCACATGAGCTCAATCACGAAATAATTAATTTGAGGAAACCCTTAGGTGAATCTAGAATTATGGATTTTAATGAGACCCATAAAAAATCATATCAAATTATTGAGGAATCATATAAGATGATCTTAAATCATTTAATTTTTATAAATAAAGAAAAAAATATTAACTAAGTGAATTTTATGAAACCGAAGAGGATTGTCTCGAATGATGTGATTTTTTAGGTTCAATGTGTGGATAAATATCATACAGAAACAAATCCAATATTAATAAATCCAAAAATATACCATTTTATTATATTAAATTTCATTTTAGAAATAAATATTAGTGGGTGTATTGATTCAAATACCTAATACCATAGACAATATCTAATCTTGACCAGGGAAATTAGGTGGATCCCCTATAGTTTGTACACATTTAGCTAGGATGATTTTGACAATAAATTGATGAAGGAATGGAGAATAATTGAATAATTAGTCAGTAAGGTAATAATGCAATAGATTAGGTGACTTTTGAGAAGGTGAACCTATTTATGATACATGTGAGAGTGGATTTGACAAGTTGGTATTCAAGGAGGCCCTTGAGGGTTAGGAACAACTCTAAATGTTTTTAATATTCATTTCCATGAGGTATAGGTTTAGCTCCATGGACTATGTATGAATAAGGGAATAATTTGGGAATGGTTTGATTAGTTTTAATCAAATTTTCTATAAGAATTTCGTATTGGAGTTTATGGAGGCTTGGGGAAACACTCAATAGTTTCATGTAGACAAATTTTCTCAATATGAGAATTTTCATAAAATAGAAGGTAGGGGAAAATTAATATTAAAAAATTATCCTATTTCACCAACATTGGATGGTTAATCCTAAAATATAAAAATGGTTTTCTTCAAATAGGGACATGTATCTACATCTAGATTCAACAAAAATTATGTACTCTTGTAACTCACATTCTCAAGTAACCTAATGTTGATGTTTTTATTATTAAATTATAATATTTTAAAATGGATCTCACCATGAAATATTGATCAATTATATAGAATTGAAAAATAGATACATAAATTATTCCCAAAAAACTGTAAATATAAAAACAAAACAAAATAAGAATACTAATTCAATGAAATAATTCATAAAAACATATTTACATCTTGGGTAATGAATTGAATATAATGAGATATCAGAAGATATGAAAGGTTAACATATATTAGAATACGATATGGGTAAATAATCCATCATCAAAATGTTAATGAAAATCAAAAAATTAGATTTCATTGAATAAAACATTTCAGTTCAATTAACAGTCATGGTTAATATCATTTTACAAATTAAATTGGTAATGTTAATTTATTTCCAAATAATTCATATGAAAAAACAAATAAATTCATGAAAATTCCATAATGATTTTATGTCAAAACTATCCCAGATAACAATGTACCATGTTAACTATGATAATCCCAAAATAACCCAAAGGGAATTCTTTACCACCCTAGTTGATGATGAAGACAAAACATCATACAAGATAAAATAATGAATGATTTTTTTTTTCAAAAACAATGGAAGATAACAAATACACATCACCATTCATAAAAAATATAATAGGATGTTGTACTAGAAACAAAAGTAAATATATAAAACCCAAATAGTACATCACAATTTACTCAAAAAATTCAAGATGAACATGACATACCGAAGTACACATAACTCCAAGGATAAAGGAACAAGAACATCCACCTCATCCAATATGTGTGTTCCATTATTTCAGATATGGCATATGGAAATTTACATACACTGAAAAAAATGTTAGTGTGTGAGATAAAATCACAGTAGTGTCTCACCATGTTTTCCTTAATAAAATTACATATCAAAAAAACAAATAATTTTATAAAATTTAATTAAAACAATTGATGTAATTATTTGAATATTTAATTCAAAACATTCTTTATATTTAATAATGATGGAAAATAATTTAATGATGGATTAGACATAATATTTTATAAAATAGTTTATATGAATCACCAGGATTGAGTAATGAAGTCTCACTATTATTGGAATTCATAATCAGAACATTAGACATAATAAACATGGTGATATTCCATTTGATATGATGTTTTATAATTATAGGATATTCACAAAATCATATTAGTGATCATGGAATATGCGTATACACACCACTCATGATCAAGATTAATAGAACTCATCAATTTTATATTTGGAATATGATTATATAAACAATATTATTGTTAGATATTTCATCATAAATTTGATCCTTGGGAATGGCCATCTTAACATTAGTGACCCAAATAATCCACTATTTACCTAGGCTCTCTCCAGGTCAATCAATAAACCAATTGAAAAAATGACAATTAATCTCATTTAAAATCAATCTTCATTCATAGTTTAGTTGTATTTATATCCTTTTCATGTTTCCAATTCAATTTCCATACCAAAAAATGATATTTTTACAAATTCATATTATTTCAATAATAAAACAAAAATAGGGTATAATTAAATCAATTTAATATATCTTATGAAAAATATATTAAAAAATAATCAAAAAAATTCAATCCATTTCAACGCACACCCCAAATTCTGAATTCCATTGGAATTTTGGGGTTTTTATTGAAATTAAATAATAAATCAATTACAATTCTAATATGATTAAAATTGTGTTCTCAATATTTTATAGAATGAAATTATAATCAACCAATCTATTCAATGATTAATAAATTGTGAAATCATATTTGGTAATACCTATATTGTTCATTATATTCATGTAACACGAAAACAAAAATATGATTTCATAGTAATGAAATATTAGAATTTAGATCTCAAAAAAATATAAAATAAGTATTGAAATGAATATATTTTAAATATACCAATCAATGGATGACTTAACAAACACTATTTTTCAATGAAAGAGAGAGAAGATGATTATAAACTAGATGAGAATCAATTAACTAGTTGGTATCAAACAAGACCCTCATTTCTTTGAACCACCATTAAATAGGATTAGTGGTTCCAAAATGGGTTCTTAAGAGTTACAAATACCTTGGAAATCAGGATATTAGGAGATAGTTTCAAAATAATGGTTAAATATGGGATTAAGAATATTTACAATAAATTTAAAAAAACATTGTCTGAATATTTCATTGGAAGGGATACATGGTTAGAAATACTTGTGCTCTATAATTGTGTTCCTCTACCGAGGTTCAACATTTCTAATAGGTTGAAACATGGGTTTTCAAACCTTAAACCAATCGTACAAAAACACATTGAAAAGGGAGGAACAATTTGAACATGGTGGGTGAAAAAATATAGGAAGTCATGTTCCAACCATCCACAAACCAAGAAACATAAAAAATTTCCATATTTAAAATAAATAGCCCATAAAATTAACTAAACAAAAGAATGATAAAAAATAAGTTCAATGAGAAACTAAAAATTAGTAACATGGTGTTAAAAATCCCCACCATAGAAATCCTTTATCCCGCAAAAGACCCTCTTGATGATTCCAAGTAAAAAAATGAGGCCAGTACTCTCTCATCAATTACTATATCTCACATGTCTCATTAGAACCATATATGTGCATTCATAGCACAAGTACCACATGTATCATCCTATAATAAAGTAATTTCCTCTTAAATTCTACAATCCTAATTGGATTCTTAGTCACTGATAATCCAAGATCAATATCGTGATTACACATACTCACAAATATATTATGAATCATAAATAAACATTCAGATCAACAATAAATGGAAGATATTATGTATTTAAGTCAACTATGAAGGATGTTTTACAATGTAATAAAACCATTATTCTTCCTGAAAAATCTAAATTTTTTTCAAAAAATAGAGGAGCATGATTCCATTTACACCCAATCTATTTATTATTCAAATGAGGAGAAAAATTCAAGAAGACCTAGACACAAACTTATAACTATAATGGTTAATGGAAAGAATCAACATTAGACATATACATGCTCTATGCCATAAAAAACTAAGGAATTAAATAAATACTTACAAGATTCCCTTGAAGTAGTTATATTCCAATCAATGATCATCCAGTAATCTTCAATTAATACAATATATATTTACAAGGCTTGTCATAATAGTAATAAAAATGATCTATTATGATCATGGACTTGTATCCATTATTAGAGGAATAAACAACCTTTCAAAAAGATTCCTTCCATCATCCAAAAAAAAAATCAATGATTTTTTCATGAAGCATATCATCATGAAAATGTCTATCTCCCTCTGTATTTCCATCCCTCTGTGGAAGATATGTCATACTTAATAAAATATGAGACCCTAAATCAACCTAGATGACTCTCAAAAAAATATAATTTTAATGGGGAACTCTAAAAGAGACTATAGAATATGGAACACCATGAATTAAAAAAATATCTCTCACGTAGATATTTCCTAGCTTCTAAACATTTATTTTATCTTAAATTAGTATAATGTGATCATATTTATTTGACCCATCCATCACAAATCAAATATAATTATTGTTTCTTTAGTTTCATGAAATCCCACCTTGAAGTCGAAATTTGAAGATGCTGAAGAATACATGAATGCGTCAATTACTCAACCATTGACTATTGTAATATATAACAATGATAGAGAAAAAATTACCTGTTTCATGCATGGTCAACAGAATCATCACCCCATGTCATAGAACATTATTGTAGTTCTTGGGTGGACAACCCAATATAAATTATTGGAATCCCCCATCAAATATTTCCTTTTGAGAAATGACACAACAAACCCATCACGAAAACACTGAATTCCATGTATAGAGAATATACACATAGAAACAGACTCCCAACCATAATGAGTGTATCTAATTAAGTGTAATTTATCATTATTCCATTCTTCTGGAAGATGACTCAATATGAGTGGAATTCAAATGAACACTGGACAATGAAAAATCGACCCCATTTATATAACACCAATATGAATATGTGAAAAATGTTCCATCAATTTTCACTATTCAGAAAATTATATCATGTCCTATGTGAGAATTTTCCTTCTCAAAACATAATATATGAAATTTCATATCCCCGATGTATAAGAAATGTCAAAATAAAATTATTTTACATAATACATCCAAAACCTATAATGTACATTCAATAATTGTTATCGAATATAAAACTCAATCCCTTTTAGTAAGAATATATTGTAAATTTGTCTCAATAATGGTAATGCCACAAATTTTTAAGTTCATGAATAATTATTAGGAGTTCAAGGTAATGGTTTTGATAATTCGTCTTATGTGTTTTATTATTCAACGATCTGTACTCTATCATGTGATCACATTTCATAAGAACACATCCCAATCCTAAACCCGATGTGTCACAAATGACCACATATCATTGTCATAAATTTAGAAGAGTGAATAGTCCTAAATAATCCAAAAACCATTTCATATCAATAGAATAAATCTAATAGTTCTCATCCTAGAAAATCATTACCCTCTATAGAGTGATAGTGTTCATTAGAGAATCCAGCTATGAAAAAACCTTTAAAAACCAGTGATAATTCCCAAATAAGACCAATAACATCCAAATCTCTAAATCATAGTGTGTATGATCCAATTTCATAGCATGCTTCAACTTCTCATGATCAACTGAAATACGGTTTTTTGGGACAAAATGTACCAACAACATAACTTTTTATTCACTTAATTCACATTTTTATTGTATTAAATAGTGGATATAATTTCTCATAAATTCCAAAATTGCTCTTAAATGATGCACATTATCCTCATTAGACATGGAGTACTCATGAATTCAATTCATAAATAATACCAAAACATTACCTAGATACTCATGGAAAATAATGTTAATCAAATCCATAAAGACTGTATGAGTATTCTATACACCAAATGAAATGAAAATTTTATCATATTATACCTACTCAAGGTGGTAGTTGACCGAGTATGATATTATATTACAATCAACCAGTTGTAAGAATGGCGAAGATAAATCATTTAATAAAAAATACACAACTTTCAACTCAAATTATTGATCATGAATATGAGGTAAATGATACCTATAGATTATGATAAATTTATTCAACTTTCAATAATAAACACATATGAAAAGTTTTCCATCAACTGTATTTCCAATGGGAACATGTGTTGCCCATGAAGACACACATGGGAATATAAATCCTTTCTTTAAATGGACATCTAGCAGATTAATAATCTATTTCATATCATCTTGTACAATATTGATAATTGAATATATACTTCCTGAGTATGATATATTATATAAATAGAAAAAACAACACACTTACCAGGGGAAACATAGGGAATAAGGAAAATACTAGGAATCTTGACCAAATCATGAGGGATATCATCACTGAAATATTCCAACTCCATGTCAAATGAAAAACTCATATTACTCTCACCATATATGGATATGATGTTTCAACACTATTTAACCTCAAGCACCATTTTCATTGAAACTTCGTAACACTATAATGGGAATTGTAAATGATACCCATAAATTAATATAGTTAATCAAATACTTATAGTAATAGGATATCCATCTAAAATATTACATGAATAGGCTTACATTTTAGAACATGGAAATATCATGCATGGTCAATTTCTCATATTTTAAAAACACATTCATGACTTTGAAGACTGTTATCCCCCTTTATTCCAAGGAGTCCAGTACTATCTGTCCTAAAATATCAATACTAAATAGGTTGATTTTTCCTATTAATTGTAATAGTATTATATGACCAAATGAGATAAACCAATATAAAGTGAAGTATCCCCAAAAGATGATGATATAGTGATGGTACATCTCACTCTCACTGGACATATATATGCTTCTAAAGGGAAACATCCACTGTGTGTTGATTCTTAATTCCAGATTCCTATGGATGGATCCCAATTTAGAATCAACAATTTGAATAAAAATTATTAATTTTATATGATGGGGATCCAAGGACACTGTATGGGGTATAAAATATTTTGAATAATTTCCAAAAGTGTCCTAAATGACCACATGGTCCCCATATCTTCAGTGACTCATGGAAAACTTTTTTTGAATGTGAAGGCTTGAAAAACTGGTTTGAAGTGAAATGGAATCTTCAAACAATTATAGGAGGATTGTATGAATAGTATTGTTAAGATACATCATGAGACTCATCATGCTTTATCATCACATCATAGGAACTCACAGAACAACCACTAGGTGGAAAAAAACTCTCATGAACCATAATCATCCAGACAAATCGTGTTTGACCATTATTTCCCTACCCAACATATCATTGAAAGATGAAATCGTCATAAATTAATCCTGAGAATTTTTATTAGATCAATTTACCATATCAAAACATCTAGTCATGATATTATGATTTAGTGAAATCTCAGGTGTATCCCACAGAAGCTCACAAAATGAGACCGCATAGCTAGAAAGGATCTCTTCATCCTGCTCGATTTTTAAAAAATTCATGGGCCTACACAACAACATATACTCTACATATTAAATTTTAGTAAAATTAAAAATAATTTCAATATAATATAATGCATTATTTTTATTATCCATCACTAATTAGTCTAATCACCACTTATTATTTATTTACAGCATGGAAGTTGTTCATGTAACCATGAATAAATATTGAGTTTAAAAGAAGTCTAAAAAAATTCAATTTTTCTCAAACAATCCACATCCACTTTGGGAATATTAGTACAATTTAATTTTGTTGTATTAGATAGAAGGAATCCCAAATAATAAATCCTAAACTCATTCCTACGAGGCTTCACAGTAGGGTCCTGAATGAGAATGTGTTCATGTGATTGTGTATGATCATGGATAGAACACACATAAATAATAATGAGATTCATGTCCATTTGAGGAATCATTATATATATATGTATTATGTTAATATTCATAATATATCATATTCACATATCTACTTAGTGTAATGATGATACAAAAAATCAATAAAAAACATTGATGAAATCAAATGATTTATCAGTTCAATAACTCAAACTGTGGCAATTGGAAAAATAACCCCATTGTTGAGGTATTGAGATTTGGATTTTAACATATCTTAATAAAAATCACAGAAAATTATAGATTTATTCCTCACAATTCCATCCCCAAAAAATGCATGGTTACTTAAGGATAATTACGATGCAGGATGGCTAATAACTCACAAGAAACAACATCCAATGTCTCAGAAATATATTCTAATGTGCATACTAATATCATGTAATGAATATAAAACAACACTGTTACAAAAAATTTTCTAGGAATAATCCCAGATAGCTTAGTAACCTGGTAACTAAGATGATTTTTACATAGTCCTAATAAAGTTACCGATTTCCTCAGATAGGTGACTATTACACGATATCATATAAGATAGAGGGAAATTTTATTGACAAAGATTGTGAATGATAAAAGATACATATTAGTATGATCAAAAAAACCAAAATTATAATGTTTTAGAATAAAAATATGCATATCAAAAACCCAAACACTGCATCATATATATACTCAAAAGTAGATCATATGCAAAAAAAAAATCACAATGTATACACCAATTTATGTCTAAGGGATTGTTGACACACAACTCTTTATAGATGAAATATCCCCTTGCTCATACCTAGATGTTAATAATATATAATCCCCTAAATATATAGTTACCGTGTGATATAAAAAACTAATATATAATCACATATTATTCTCATATAAGTGTCCGTAATGGTAAAAAAAGCCTCTGTTAACTGCTAAATAAATTGGAATGTTAGTATGTTGTCATATTCAAATAATCGTGCTTTACATTTCGAAAGATTGTAAAACACACCATATTTGGATTAAATAAAAACATTATATAATACAATATATATAAATTACTATGTACAATTAAATCAGTATCACAATAAATAGTTTTTATAATAAAAACATTCACAATAGGAACCATAGTCATCTGTTATGTGGAACAATAGTTTCTAATTATAGGATCTCCACACTATAATATATGAAATGATGAAATATGTATACGCACATCACTATTGATCATGATGAATATGTCTCATCACTATTCCATCGGGAATATGATCTTTCTAAATATATTTATATAGTGTTTTCATCACCAATCATTTGATTTTCAAATAATATAGTAGTGTGTTTGGATAAAAAAACCCACTAACATACCTATACCATATGTTATAAATCAATAAATCAATTGAAGAATGTAAAATAATTTCATTTCTACTTTATAATTTTTCACATTTAAATTTCCCACTAATCCATTTCAAAATTCCCAATCTCATTTTAAAACCAAAACATGTGTTTTTCATGAATATATGAATTTCAAAAAAAATCAACATTATATTTTCATTAATTCATATGAAGAAATTTTTCTCAACATAAATTAATAATTATACTAAAAAAATTCCATCATTTTCAAATCACACAACAAATTCAATTTTTTTTTGAAATTGGGGTTTTTCTAAGAATTTCCTACCAATTACATTCAAATTCCAATTTAGAAAAAATTGGCTTTTCAAAATATTATTGATAGAAATTTCAAAACAATAAATTATTTATAGATTTAATCAATTAGAAAATCTAAAATGGATCCTCCTTCATTTTTCATGGTAATCACATAACACAACACCTGCAATGGGATTTTACAATGAAAAAATTTATAATGATGATCTCAAAAACAAACCTAGAATAAATATCCAAATAAATGGATTTATCTTCCATCAATCATGTGATTATCTAAAAATCATATAGGGGAATGGAAGAGGGAGAATTAAGAATGAATTAGATAATAATCACTCATTGGAGTGGGATTGAATGAGATCCATCATTATTTGATGGTCAATGGAATATGATTGGAGGATCCAAATGGGGCTATCGAGAGATCACATGGCCTATAAAACCATTATATCCCATGCTTGGGTTTTAGTGTAGGAAAAATGTGGTATTATCTATTTTTTAAATTATTTTAATGTTAAAAAATAGGGTCCACATGGTTAGCTATGTTAGGACTCATATTTAATCAAATAGTGTTCCCCTATAATGTGATGAATGATTACTAATATGTGGGATCATGGTTTTTAAATAAGTCCATAAAAGTTTAAAAAACTAATGTAAAATATTTAATAGTTTTCACTGGGTTGGTGAACAGTTTAGTAACATCCTACCCCAAACATGAATTACCCATGATCCCTTTTTTTTCAAATATCACATGAAGCACACATAAACAAGAACAGAAAAGTCTAATTAAATTAGGTCTTTGATAATATAAAAACTAGTAATTGGATGATACACATTAGCTATTTTACATGAATATATCCATCATTTATTCTCAAACAATACATCATTCATAATAAATTGGTTTTTGTAATTCAAATATACATATAATATTCCATCCCGTTTGTTTTCATTTAAGAGACCTATCGATGTATCTAAGGGTTATCTCAATAAAGTCCATAGAAATCACATTGAAATACCATATATGCACCATTTTATGAATGGTAAATATATTTACTTATCACAATGAATTATATGTCTATAATTATAAATAATAAATAAAGAATATAAATTCTCAATATTTCCCCCAATAAATGAAATAAATTTTTTAATATAATTCCTTCAATAGATGTTGTATATTGAAATATTATATTGTTAAAACAAAATAAAATTAATATAAATAATCATAGATTTATCAATTATATTAAAAATAGATACATGATGGTGAAAAAACACTCTATATGAATAATTTTGATGGATAATAAATATGATCACCAAAAAATGAATGAACCCAAAATGAGGAATAGTCTATTATAAATATATGAAGATAAGTGAACATTATTTCAACAGAAATTTATTTCTTAATGTAAAAAAATATTTACAATAGAAATTTTGAAATATGATACAAATAAAATCATTATATCTTCATGAAAATTCATAGTTATAAATAATGTTTTAATATTCTATTCATTACATTATATGAATAAAATCATATTCATTTTATACAATTTCAAATAAAAATTCAATAATATATTGAGAATATGATTTCATTTTAAAATTAGCCCGTATAGGTATATTTATGGAGATATTAAAAATAGTCCTCATGATAGGGGGAAAACACTTTCATGCGGTGTATGTTTAAACAAATATTTTGATTAAAACATTGGTATAATATACCTCATAAAAATGATATGAAATTTAACTAAGAAAATATTTTATAAAGTTATTAATATTTATAATTTTGATTAATATATAATTTAATCATGTAAACAATTGTCTATAAATATAATTAAATAATATATGTACACAGAAGGAAAAAACAAGATGGAAAGCATCATAATATTAATTGAAGAAGAAATCCTCTTATATGTAAAATATATTTTGATTATTGATCTAATAAGAGAAACAAAATGGAAGATAAACCTATAAAACTCATTACAAAATGATAAAAATAAAATATATATGGTTTTATTGATTAGTATCATAAAATTTCAGAAATGGATACCAAATTATAATGTATCCTGGAATAATATGAGTTGCTTATCGAAATCCCCTACTAAGGTCTCCCCATTATCATATGTGATTCATAATATTGTAATTTTATTTTGATTTTATTAAATAAAATGTTTTAAATGTTTTTAATATGTATTTATATTGTAAACATCAATTTATTGTGATTCTAAATCTAATGGATTAATATTACTTTTGGGTCAATATCATTAAGGATTCTTGGTCAATTCATACCAAATTAAATTAGAATAATATCCTTTAATAATTGTCTGAATAAATATTCCAATCATTTATATAAATAAAATAATTTATTAAATATTATTTTTTTATTATATATGTTTTTTAAAAAATCCATGTATTTTAGCAGTTGAATAATCAACCACATCACTTCATTGAGGTGGTAGTCCACATGTTCACATGAACGACGTCATAATTTTCTAATTTTATGATGTGTACGTAGGTATATAATGTCTAATATTTCCAAAATGATAATTATTTAATGTGTATCATATATATTTCACTAATAATAAAATTATTACATTCAATTATAAATAGTTATAAAAATGAATTACATTACAATGTGGATATTATAGGTCGTATGTATGCATGAACTATTTTTTTCTAATATATAGGTTGAGGTGGTGGTTGAAATTGATTCACCATAATAATTATAACATAATGATATATTTCTCATATGGTGTTAAATTTGTTACAATAGATTTAATATATTTATATAAACTAGAATAATAATTAAAACATTTAATGATTTAGAGAATATTACTACATCTTCTTTGAGTAACATACATTGACATACACCTTAATCCCTAATATGATTATATTTGGGTAAAATTAGGATTCCAAAAAGGGAAATAATATTGTAATTATTTGTATATGTATTTTCCAAGAAATAGGGAATGAAGTTTATGATTATGGTTGGAGATTGGTTTCATTTTATTATGTGGGGAGAGATACATAAATATAAATAATTCAAACGTTTAATAATATATGACATTTGCTATTAAAATCGGTCCCAACTTGACATATATTCATTTATAATAAGGTAATGGTTGAAATTAAACAATCCATTGACGTTAAAATGTTGTTCTATGTTATTTTGATGAAATTACACTTAATTTTAAACACAGTTAACCAATTTTACCCTGAACCGTGTTGATTCAATTTTACCATTTTTTATATTAATGATGAACAAATTTTTTAAAACATTTTATGAAATAATAATTATTCTAATTCAAAATATGGTATATATTTTAAATTATTAAATTCATATATGTGGATGAAATTATATTCATTATATGTTTTTAAAATTATGTGAATCCCATTTTTTAAAGAAATTGTGTTTTCTGAATATAAAATACCATGGAAAAAATAATACATACTTTTTATTAAAATGGAAGTAGTTGTTTAAAAACAAATTATAAGATAGTTATTTTCCATTTAAATCAAACATAATCTTAAATGTGGAATCTAAATAAATGAGTATAATATAGGAATAAGAAAAGATTTCTATTTAAAAAAATTAATATGTAGACTTCCAAAAATAATATCATATATTTCTATGTGAAAAGTAATATTTTTATTTACATAATATTAATTATATAATATATATTAATATATGTTCTATATAAATGAATCATATATAATTATCGTATTTTAAGATAATTCTATTTGTATGAAACTGATTGATATATATATATATATATAATATAAATAATTAATCAAAATATATTATTGAAATTATGATTTTGGAATTAAAATTTAGTTCTCAAAATTTAATTTATAAAATTTTGGAATATATATTTTAATCAAAATATAGACTAAAACCATATAAATCATAATATTGTATCATTTGAATGAAATGGTTTGATAAAATAATTCAATCAAAGCTACAACATTCAACTATGAATGAATCATTTCACCCTCATAATTTCTTGAATTTCATAGCATGAAAAGATATTGGTAGTTTATTAACATATCATCATCTTGATTCCATAATTCCTGTTTTATTTTAGGATTTATCTAATTTTCCAACACCTATCGAGTCATCTCATTCAATAGAAAAAGTTACAAAGTGTCATGAATCTGTATTGGCTCTTCATTGTAAGATAAATCATGTTCCTCTTATATTTTATCGAATGTGAGAATCTGAACTATTTATCGAAAGAAATTTTTACATAATGACTTATAGAACACATATTTTACGTAAGAGTGGACAGTTGGAATTTTAATATGATAATCCAGTATTTTAATTTTTTTTTACAATTTCAAATGGACCAGTATATATGGAACTCTGTTTCTATATAATCATAATAGCTGTTATTCTTGATTTGAGTTTAATTTATATGAATATGAATATTTCCCACATTTTCAATGTCTCTTGTGGTTTTTTAGCTTAAAATATTCCTTTCTGAAACCCAATCCTATTATGTTAGTTTATGACATCATTTCAAGTTAAAATCAATTTATAGTTCAATTTGAATTATTTAATAGAAACTAATGTAACAAGAATATTTCTTAAAAGAAAAATATTTTTCTCATGTATGATGAGTGTCATGTGGTTAAAATATGATGATTTATCATAATTTTAGAGCATTCTTTTCCAACATTAAGATGATACGAATCACTCAATTTTTCATACTGTCGAGATCATTCTAAAGTCTTTACAAGAATTATAAAGGAATCAATGAACATTCCATTGATGAAAAATAATGAGGTCCACCATAAACTCTATCCAATTAATAAATATAGAGACATATGAGGTTATCATGTGATACCTATACCTCTATATAGAGGAAATTTTTTGACATTGTAAGATGATAATAAATCACCTATATGGAATATTATATCTAAGTGTCTTTTGTGATTCAATGTCAACATCAATTATAATATCATATCATTTGAAAAAAATAATTTTTTGTGGTGTCAAGAAGCCATATAATTTTTTTCTCACAATCATTAATTTTTTATACACCATGTAAATTTTTTCATAGTAAAAAAAATTTCCATATTATATTATACCACCATATATTTTCCTTCAAATCATAATACATTTTTCACTAAAAATATGTATATAGAAATTTTATATCTGACATTCATATATTAATTCTATTTTTTTGGGCATGAATGGAATGAAGATAATGAATATATAAAAATTTAACAATTTAATTATCATAGTTGAAGTCTACCCTCTATTGATAATTCATTACATTAGTTTTTTTCAAAATTATTACCAACAATGAGATCATTTTATTATTTCTAGTACATATGTTTTGAAATATGTTTTAATAGTTGTGATGATTTTTCTTTCTTAATTATTACCGTAGAGTTATTTATAGAATAAATGAGCTTTTAATATATGTCAATACTCATCTTTTTCCAAAATATGTGAAAACTTTTACTCAATGCATCAGCCACCTGATTGCCCTTCTCATAGTGGTAAAGTATTGGGAAATCATTATCATTTTGTAGTTTTATCCATATAATCATCATCATATAGATCTATTTCTGTAACAACCTAGGTAATGCTAAAATAATTAATTTTCAATTATTTATCAGTTATTAATTAAAATATATACTACATTCAATAATGTATATGGTAAAAATAGTTTTATGGTTAAAACATACTTTTTCTTAAAAACAGTTTTATCATATTTTGGTGGGGTTCCCATTTTAAATATTTTTTTTTACAATTTTATATTTTATATTGGGAAAAAACTTATAATTTTGATTATGGGAATCAAAATTTACTTTTTTTTATTTTTTTTTTGTTTTTTAAATTTTTTTTATTTTAATAAATAATGAACAATAAATCAGTTTAATTCATATTTACATTTTCAATTAAATTATTTATTTTTTATATTGTTATTTAAATTTTTTCTTAATTTAAATTTTATAAATTTCTTATTATTAAATCCCATTTGATTCATTGGAATCAATTTCATATTGATATTAGATATAAAATATGTGTGACCCCTTCAACGTTTAATTTTAAAAACTATATTTATATTCCTTAAATGAGATTAATTTTAAATTAATTTCTAAAAATTATATAGTCTGATATTGAAAAATATATTCTATATTTGGAATCAATAGAACCAAATTATACAGATTAATGTATTTTATTTTTGGGATTTATAAATTGTAACTTAATAATTACTTATATTACCATGGTTAAGGGTAAATCAGGTAATTAATGATACAAATAATTTTATAAGTACTATAAAATTACCGTAAAAATTAAGCTAATATTATTATATGTGTTATTATCGACAAATGAAAATTCTGGGTGGTAATTGTGGCCTTTGGAACGTACTTTGGTTTGATTGTGACATTTATAACATTTTATTTAATGTAATGACAATATGTCATAATAATTACTCCTATAACAAAAAAATTAAATGTATTGTTATATAAGTGATATCATCATAATAAATAGAATTTATAAATATAAAATGATAAAACATGTCATTTTAATTTATTTATAATTTTTAGGGAATAAATAATTTAATTACATTGTTACACAATGATGATGTAGTAATATATACATTAATTAAATAATGAAGTAAATAATATTAAAAATATTAAGAAATATAATTTTACATATTAATTTATATCCAAAAATAATATGGATGAATTTTTAATTGTTTTTGATGTGTTAAAATTGTTTTTTACTATATATCAATGTTATGCTATTTTTTGAATGTAGAGAAATGAATAGTTTCAAAATGGACACTAATTGTATTTTAAAATATAAAATTTTTAATTAAATGTCATAAAATATCTAAAAAATAAATATTTTTTCATCATTATGGGACATGTAATATAATGTGGTTAATTAATATATTTTAGGTCTTTCTTCATGTTATGGAAAGTATATCAACCCACAATGTGTAAATAACATTATGTCTTGGTATGATTAATGATGGTAATATAAATGATAAAATATGATAAAGATTTAAAAATAATCAAAACATGTCTCATTTTTATTGGATTAATTTATTTAGACACATCCTTATTATCTATTCAATCAAATAAATCTGGACCCATTTTGAATAGAAAAATAATTTATATTAAGTTAATATTTATATGAATTCAAATAATAGCCTTCCCCTCCAAATAAAAGTGAACTACTTCCTATCATTTCTACACACATGAAAACCATCTGGGATTTGAAAATAAATACTAAAATACCTTTGTATAATCCATCATATCATTATTTAGTCCTTATTTTTGTTATAACAGCAGATATTGGTGTTAAGTTGTTCATCAAAGGTGGTCAACCGAAGAAGAGGTGATGTTTTTATTTATTTGTTTCTATATTATTTCTTCTTACAATTAAATATCATATTATAATCCTGGATGAAATATTAACTCCCATTTAATAAGTATAATGATAAGTAATTATGTTAAAATCATCACCAAAATCCATCTCCACTTTTATTAAATGGGAAAAGAATTAATCGTTCGTGCGTTTGTTTGAACTATCATCTCCACGAACAGATACAATTCATTTTATATCACCATATCAAAATAAATGTTATAATGATAAAATTCATTATTATATATGATATTAAAGACATGTTTATCATTATAAATAAATTATATTTCAATTAATTTTTTACTTTCAATGGTAGTAAAAATTATAACGTCATTTTTGTACACATGTGAACTATTACCTCCCCAAAATGATGTGATTCATTTTCCATCCCCACATATGAAGTATGACATATATAAATATATATAAATTATTAATAAAATATTTATGATATTATTATCATTTTTTAATGATTAAATAATAATTACCTTCTATTTATAATTTTCATTGAAAAAATAGGAATGTTACTATTGCATGCATACAACATACAATCTCTATTATTATAATGATATTCATTTTTCATAAACATACATTAATGGAATGATTTAAAAGTTTAATTAATGAATATATTTGATTATTAATTCATTAATAATATTCTATAGATGATTTTGTAATGAACACTTTTGGATATAATACATCATACCTAGTCATTTGGGCTTATGTACCAAATATCATCAAAACATAGGAAAAAAAATAATTGTTATAATATGGTGATCTGATATATAAAATGAATGATAAACTTGTTAAATTTTCCCAAGAATTTAAATAATTTACTTATTTTTATTATTACAAATGATAAAAGACATACTTGACAAATGAGACTAGAGGTAAGGGACTTCCTCTCAATACCCGTTAATTTAGAAATATTTTGATGTTATCCACCTATTTATATTATGAGGTTTTAAAAAAAATCCCTATTAATTTTAATATAATATATTGATTTTCAATATTGATCTTTATATACATAATGATTACATTCATTACAAATAACAAAATGAATATTCATTTTAAATAATACGATGTAAATTAATTCTCCACTATAGTGATAGTTATTTGATATATGGAATCATCTACAATCCTTAATATTTTTTAAAAAACTATAAATAAATGATTCCACTTTTTATGTATTTGTGTATTTATAATGTTTTTGGAAGTATATTGTTTATTTTAATACGTTATGATGATTTCTTGTGACTAAAAAGGCATTTTTAAGACTAAAATGATGGAAGTTATAGTTTATAATGTGTTATGAATATATAATGTTACATAGAAATTTGATCTGTGTTAATGTGAAAAAAATATGGGTAGTAATGTGAGATAATATGGATGTGTGATTATATTATAACCCCCAATATGTTGGTTATGATAGTCAGTCGTATGGTTATTCTGCTTGTAAGAGTGACACATGTGAAAGTCAACCACATGATTATTCCATTTAAGTTTGATTATGTCTAAAGTTACATTTAAATTATATAATCCATTTAAATGTGATTTATTTTAATAATTTGATAGAAAAAATATATGAAATGTTCTTATATTCAACAGGTTGTATTTATTACTTCTTATGGGTAGAAGGTATTACTTTATGATAATATATCCATGGGTTTTCATTTTTTTCACAAGAATAATAGTTTTCATTATTTATGTATCCATTACTATGATTTTAATGATAATAACATGTTTTGATGTTTTTTCAATGTATTTAAGGAAGAATAGTCCCAAGGATGGGATCATGGAAATGTTATGATGAATAGACATGAAGAAACACATTACTATTTATAATTTTTTTGTTTTATTATGTAATAGATATAGTTGGAAGTCTCAACATTATAATTATATGTATTTTTATAAATGAGTTTTGGTATAGTTCTCTAATGCACTAAATGTGGAATTATCCTCAATGGGTAAAAAGTAAAATTCTTGACATAACTCATGAAGATTTCTTTTTTAGGGACATATCATTACAATTGGAATTGTAGGTCAGTTTAGATATCAATAAATGTAAATGAAATATTAACATCATAAAATAAATTTTATGACCATTGTTGACTTCGAAAAAAACCCCGTAACTCCCGAAGGAAGGTTCAAAATGACGAAGCGAAGTCATATTCGGAATCAAAGGCCCGATCCAGAGGCTCGGGAAGTGGTGCCCGAAATAAAGGATGATCCGCATGCAAAATTGTTCTGCATGCAAAGTGCTCCCGGGATTCGCAGAATTGGACCAGTGAGGCATGCAATAATTGCGCGCCCCGGTTCTCCGCGACGAGATTTTGCGCGCAAGCGGTTCCCGGCGCGGAAAACATCGCACCCCACCTGGATTCCGCGCCGGAGGTCACCTATAAATATAAGGAGACCCCGAATGGTTTGGGGGTTGAGGAATCTGAAGTGACTCTCGTCCGCGCAATTCGGCTCCCCCCGTGCGAAAGATGACATCCAGGTAATCCCGAATTCCGAGAAAACCTTGCCCGGGAGTTCGCCTTTGTGCGCAACTCCACCGGCTTCAGTGAATTTTCCCCTTCCCCCGGTTTCCCCACTTGCACGCAATCTGTGGTTCATGGGCGCAATACCCTACCGTGCGCGCAAAACCTTGCACATGATTCCCTCTTCGCGCGCAATTCCATTGCTCTAATTGCGCGCCGTCCCGGTGTTTTGCGTGAAAATCATCCCTATTCCGCGCAAAGCCCATGACCCCTCACCTTGATGCCCCTTAGCTGCCCCTACACCGGCACCTGATGTCTCCCCTACCGGGAATGCGCGCCATGCGTTGATTTCCCGCACGGCCTTCCAGGCTCATGCCAAGTAACCTCAAGGTCCCCTGGGCCGTGTTCCCGTTGTGTTGCTTTGACTTATGCTTCTCCGCATAGGCACGCTAACAACTATTTCTTCTTCGCATAGCCACACTAACGTGGACCCCCCGGTGGTTCGCCCTGTGGCCCCCCTTCTCCATGGCCTTGTCGATCCCTTCCCTTCCACAAGGGGTAGAGGGAATTGGGCATGTAAGCCCTAGGGGTGTGGAGCGAACCCACCTCTTCCAAGATTCAGGACGTTAAACTGCTAAGCACCTCGTCCTTAACACAAGACGTTAAATTGTGGTCCGACCCCGTTCTTCGCACGCAGGGTCCCCCCAGCTCGGACATTTTTTACGCCCACTCGTCTCCACGGGAATGGACTCTTCCTCACATGGAATGAGATCATCCTTATAGGAGCGGGGTTTGTCCGCGGGGGAAGGGCCGCCTCAGAGCGTAATCCCCTAGCCTTTCGTACAGATGATTGCACCTGTGCGTCTCCGTACATCCCCCCTGCCAAGGCCAGTGGAGTAATTTCCCACTGCGCTTTGTCGCACCACGGGCCTCCACCCTAGAGTATGCCTCGACACCAAGGGCTGCTAACCACGCGTAAGCCCCTTTTTCCTCTTTGGGCTGCTCAACGTGTATGCCCCATTTCACTTCTCACGGATGCCCCCTTCGCGACGTGATCGTCTGGTCCCTTCTGCCTCTTGTTTCCCACACCGAGCATGACTCACGTGGGCTTAGAGTGTGCATCGACCATGACATCCTCTTATGGGATACCTCAGAGCGTAAGCCCCATCCCACCGAACTACGTGGACATTGATATGTGCTAACGCATGGTACGTAGGAAGCCTCCATGAGGTTCAAGCCCACCACCTGGTCGTGACGACCTCTCCATGTCGGTTCCCTGACCACCATGGTCCGCCTCAGAGTGTATGCCCCAAATATTTCGTCCCACATGACGTTAAACTGTATTCCATCCCGCATTACGATAAACTGTATTCCGTCCCGCATGACGTTAAACTTTATTTCGTCCCGCATGACGTTAAACTGTATTTCGTCCCGCAGGACGTTAAACTGTATTGCGTCCCGCATGACGGTAAACTGTATTCTGTCCTACATGACGTTAAACTGTATTCCGTCCCGCACGACGTTAAACTGTATCGCGTCCCGCATGACGTTTAACTGTATCCCCCCTCATGGGCCGTCTCAGAACGTAAGACCCATGTTTCACTCCACCATCCATCCTGATCCTTACCCAGGCCGCCACATCCCAGTGAGATCATTCCACCCTTTCCCACTCCATGATATATGGAAAGCCGCCCATGCAATGGCCCAAACATCGGTGTTCCCCCCTGGGGATCCTTCAACCCGATCCGTCTCTGCGAGACGTTAAACTCGCGACATACCCCATGTTAAACATGGGAAGTAGAGGAAAACCTCAGATGGTACACATTCCCCGTGTTCGATGTGGGATGCCTCAGGCTTCGGCGCCCTCGAGAAGCCCCGTGATGAGGGACCAAAGACATACATATTGACGATGACCCAACGTGACCATTCTCCTCACCGCAGGTTGTTGTCCCGACAAGACCCCTTGGAGCATCTTGACGGAAGCAGCATAATTAACTGGTGTCCATGTGGATATGGCACCGGGAATGAGCTTCACGAACCCATCTTAAATCTATGAGGTAGACCCGGACTAGGTGATGATCTCCGAGGAGGAATCCACGGAAGGAAGAACTGACATCCCATCATCCTGATTTCGATCAAGGAGAAGAAATACCTGAGAAAGGAACGAATGATGCCCGCCTTTGGAAAGCGGTAATGCGGGGCCACAAGCAGCGCACCCTCCCCAGCGGACGGACGCGCGCGCCCCGGCGAAAGCGTGAGAAAAAAAATGGTGAACCCAACGTGAAGCTCTTCTCCTCAACATGGGGAATGGTAGCCGTTGGAGCATCAGAATAATGGCTTGTCACCAGGTCCGGGTAACCCCCACCGGGACGTTAACCTGCTAGGGGTCGAGGCCATCAGGACGTTGACTGCTCAGTTCTATGGCGTCGTCAGTGTGGATCCCTCTTGCCGACCTTGGAAGACGAAATGACGTTGGGCCTTGGTTGTTGATCTCCTTTCCTATTGATACTAATGGGTTCATCTCCCTATTTCTAGGAATTAGATCACTCCATTCGGAGCTCAATCGCCACCTGCCCACCGGCGCAGGGGCAGGGGCAGTACCGACGCGGCTACCCCGCGTGGTCCCACCATTCCCATGGTCGCTTTGACTTCGACCGCTGTAGCAGCCAGGCGCTTGCGCCCCCTCTCCCCATCAGAAATCATCCAACGACGGGTGATCAATAACCTAGTTCATAGGTATGATGAGGAAGGGGTCATCCCCACCAGGGGCATGGCCCGCTTGGATCTAGAGGCTGCCGCGCCTCACCACCATCGCCACCCTCGAGGGCCGCGCAGGGAGCCTCCGCTCCCGACGCCGACGTTCAACCGCTTCGGGATCCTATACCCGGAGAGCTTTGACACATCCCTCCCCTACGCCAATGAGGTGGGGGTGTTCAGGTCCACCCGATCGGCGATCCATCACATGGGTTAATGGCAATAACCCCCGCCAGGCCGCACCAACGCCGCCGCCCGACTCCCTGGGCCGAGGATCATGCAATCTTCATGCCCGTACTGCCGACTTTGGCCCATCTGACTCGACGCCAGCATAGGGCGCGAGTGGGGGAGAATGCCCGTCCTGGGGCACTAGCATCAGAACCATCGTGGCCCCAGCCACTGCTGACTCATGTTCCCAGATCCATGCGCATGCTGAGCAGGGGAAGCCGCGTGCCCGACTGGGATTGAAACCCCGACCACCCTACAGGAAAGTTTGGACGAATCTACCGGTCACGGACATTGGAAATGTCCACTGCGGACCAATCCGCAGTAGTGCCGCTCACCATGAAGGCTAATTTCTTGCCACCAATCTGGGAAGCCGAAAGCTTCATCGCGATGGAATGCTCCGGGTATGACTCCTTCCAGCACCCACTGCATGGGGTATGAGGTCACTCCCCGTACCGCCGGTCACGAGCATGGAGTCGTCGTGTATCCAGTCGTTCACTCACATGGAGGTCCTCCCCGAGTCCCTTTCAACATTTTTCCTGGTGCTTCTCGCACGACGGCCTTTGGTCCCCTCTAACTCAGCTCTATTGTGGTCGGGGGACCCCATGACGAAATTCATCTTTATCCTGAGGAGCTACCCAGGGGCAGGAAGGTCGGGTGCCATCGCCGTCGGAGAAATTTCAGGGGAGTCCGGATGAGAATCAGACCAGTTCATTTCTCGGATTCTGTGGTAGAGTACGATTCGACGATAGAACCTCCCCCCAACCTTTCGAGTTGAGGGCATGGATGGGGACACGGTGCATCAGTCTCGTACTCCCCGAATGCGAGATCTGTATGATTCCCTCCTGCCTTCGAAGGTATATCCAGGAGGACGAGGACATGGCGTACCGCCAGGGATCAAGCCCGCAGTTTCCGCTGATCTCCTCGGAAGCACCTCCTGCCCCTGTTAGGGAGGGTGAGGAACTTATCTGGGGACCGACGAAATGATCGTGAGGATACACACCCTCGGCGAGCACCAACGTTGTGATAGGAGGTCCATCCACCGGCCCATCCAATCGCGACGTGGCGGCCAGGGCACTACAACCCCGGGAGGATGACCCAGGGATCGGCGGCCAATCGGCCTGTTCTCCGTATTCCCTACCGGCCAGCCCACCGGCCCGATGGCCTACCTCGGCGCCATTGCCAATTCCCTGACTATCCATGGTGGACGATAATGGGAGGCAAGTTCCGGACCCCTAGCCGGATCCGTGGAGCTTATGGACCGTTCTTGCAGCGGGCCACATCCCTGAGAATTTTTGGCCTGTCGCAGAATTGGGTTTTGATGTGCCAGAGTCACTCACCCCGGGAGAGTTTGAATGCTTTCGCCAGATTCTTCGGGTGACTCACTCCCACCTCTATCATCAGCTAGTGCCTTATCCTGGTATCCAGGTGTATCTCGGGGAGATTGGTGAGCAGTTCCATTGGGATGACCTGGCAGCACTCCCTGCGATCTGGCACACCGAGTCGTTGGGCCTCCACGAGGCCCTTCAGCAACAATGCGTCCAAATTTTTCAAGTAATCCGCAGAGTTATTGAGGATTCCACCCCCCACGCGCACGTCCGTGGGTGGGGGAAGTATGCTGCTCTCCTCTTCTGTGCAATCCGCCGGCAGTCTGATCCACTGGGCGACCCTGATGGAACGTCGCCAAGGGCAGTGGCAGTCAACATGGATGAACCTTCAGATGAGGGAATCATTGTGGAGCCCCTCGACGGGGACTCACCCCCCGAGGACAGGCCGCAACTAGACCCATCTTGGAGGATTACTCACCAACATAAGAGCCTCCTAGGTCTTCCTGTACCCAAAGAGGCACTGTCACTCGGCCGAAACATCGGCAAGGGTAAAGAGCCCATCAGGTCTGTCAAACTCGCCGACCCATCTGCCTTAGTGCATAAGGCAGAAGAAGATCCAGAGAAGTCCATGCTACGCCAACAGCTAGCCGAGCAAAAGAGGCTGGTTGATGAGCTCTTGGTCGAGCGCATTGCAGAGCGGCGGCCTGTCTATGGCAACCCTAGCCCGGACAGTAGGGGCAGGAGCATCTACCCCTTGCTGAGATCCCCCCGGGCAACCATGACTGTGTCCTGTTTGATGAAAGGGGAGACACTGGAGCCCTTGGCAAGAGGGCACGATATTTTTTCCCGATCCCTCCTGAGCAGCAAGGAAACCTAGGAGACCCTGCTCGGTTTCCTCCTGCCGCTCCGAGAGTCGCTCCGCCAGTTGCCCCCGGAGTTGCTGAGCGCGACTATCATATCAAAGAGCCTGGAAATGCGCTTGGGGTTAGAGATCCCTGTCTGGACAAGAATCAGCATCCGGATTATCTGATGGAAGTACTCATCGCTCTCTTGGAGGCCCTGGAAACCCGGAAGGTGGTGATCCCACCGGATGGTAAGCCGTACCTCACATGGGTGGATGACATGCCGGACCCGCCGGGATTTGGGAACCCAATTATCGCCCCATTTAATGGGACCGGAGACCCGCCACAACACTTGGCCCACTTAAACTCGAGGTGCGGGCCTATGTTAGGGACTCGAGTGCAGCAGGAGGCTGCCAAGCTCCGATGCTTCGTTCAGACACTGGAGGGACCAACGTTCGTTTGGTACAACCAGCTCCCTGTTGGATCAGTGACTAGATGGGAGGACCTTCGTCGGCAATTCCTCTTCCAGATCAGTTCCACAACCCGGAAGACGAACATTGCAGACCTCTTCAGGGGCAAGAAAAGGCCCGATGAGAGAGTCGCGGACTTCATCGCCCGGTGGAAGGGGCTCACGTACTCCATTGACATGCCACTGACTCAGGAGCAATTATTGACGATGTGTGTGGGGAACATCAAGGCGGAGATGGTTCCTTCCCTGATCACGCAGAATTACCCTTGAGGGTTCCGGGACTTCTCGGACAAGGCTCAGCGCCTCGACGAAGCCCTAAAACAGGCAAGTCAGGCAAGCCCGCTGCCTCCTGTGATCTCTGCAAGGAGAGCTGCCAGAGCCGAGTCTGCTGCTGTGGCGTAGATAGAGGCCCCCAGACAGCTAGAGTTGCTTCCGTTGAGGCCAGATCAACAGGCTCATAGGGGTCTACCCCCACAGCCTCCGTCCCAGCAGCGACCGCCTCAGAATCGGTAGACTCCTCCGCGTAATGCACCACCGCCGCCTAGGCGAGGTAATCTGGATCCGCCTCCTCGTCCTGCTCCACCGGCCCCTAGCCATGGTTAGCCCCCAAGATTCCCCTTTCCAGGAAGAAGGTATCAGGCTTACTCGTTTGGCGAGGCACATGTCCCTGGTTATTTCTGTAGCGCCTTGGAGTAGAGGATCGTGCGACTGCCTGAGTGCCAGATGCCAGAAGAGGCGTGTCTCACAGATCACTGCAACTACTGCCCGTATCACCAGTTCCTAGGACACACCAAATAGAAATTCTATTTGTTCAAGGACTGGCTCAAAGACCAGATTGACAACAACATAGTCAGATTGGGCCCAGCCCCAACACAAGTGGCAGGTGTCTTCGTGGGATCAGATGGCAGTAGTGACGACGTGGATGGGTGGGAACAGGTTTCCGACCGTGTGTCCCGGAAGTATAATGGCTTTATGGACCATAGGATGGTCGCTCGTGCCCATGGCATCATCCGTGCCCGCATGGACCAGCCAGAGCCCTTAGAATCCGCGAGCGCCGCTTCGGAACCGTCGTCCCAGCCTACTTCTTCCAAGAAGAGCAGGCGGTGGCGCAGGAAGAAAGAACAGGCCCTTCCGTTGCCGTCGTCTTCTCGCACGTTTGGCGATTTCATGCCCCCGGGAATGGGGATCCATTCGAGACCCCGTCTGGTAATGGATGACTCCTCGACCGAGATCCCGAGGTACGCTTCGGTTAACACCGTAGGGTTGGTAAATCCCTTCGTGGCTCCCGACGACGAGGAGCGCCGGGTGAACCTCCCGAGGGCCAGGGGTATGCTTCGGTTAACACCGTATAGTTGGTAAATCCCTTTGTAGCTCCCGACGACGAGGAGAATCGGGTGAACCTCCCCGAGAGCCCGGGGAACGCTTCGGTTAACACCATAGAGTTTGTAAATCCCTTCGTGGCTCCCAACGACAAGGAGCGCCGGGTGAACCTCCCCGAGAGCCCGGGGTACGCTTCACTTAACACCGTAGAGTTGGTAAATCCCTTTGTGGCTCCCGACGCCGAGGAGCACTGGGTGAACCTCCCCGAGATCCCGGGGTACGCTTCGGTTAACACCGTAGAGTTGGTAAATCCCTTTGTGGCTCCCGACGATGAGGAGCGCCGGGTGAACCTCCCCAATGTCCCCAGCCGTCGCCAACGTCGACTGAGCCATGGCTACGTGAATCGCCGGGGCACAGCAGTCGTCACCTCCAATTAGGCCGTGCACGCCACCGAGACTAGGCAACATGCCCGGTGTAGAGAGAAACACTCACAGCTCCCTCATCTGGTGACAACAGGTTCGCTTCTACCACCGTTTGTGCTGCTGGATCGGGCGGCATCGCCTTGCCCGCGTCGCGACTAGCCCAGCCCTTCCACTGGCCGACTACGGCATCCCGGTCCTAGCATGGCAGCCACCTCCCGGACTTCAGTTGGCGAACAACGGGACATGCCAGGTACCAGTCAGTCACCGGTCCCGCCAGCAGGGCCCGTCATATAACGACCCATACTTTACATACATTGTTAATACTTCAAAATTGGAGCACTCTTATTACAACATATGACAAAACCACAAAGGACCGTATAGGTATAGTGTATTTAGAAACTGGGAAACATAAACAACTGGTTCATATATCTTCTACAGTGTCTCCCATTTATTTCATCATATGTAGGGTCCCTTTTAGCATATTCTACTTAATATCCATCTTCCTGACCTGGGGAAAAGAAAACATACAAAAAGGGTGAGCTCAAATGCTCAGCAAGGGAAAATAAAGGAAATAAAAATCATATCATATCTTTTTGAAAATCATAACCTGCAAAAGAGATCATAATATCATAACATGGAATAAATAATAGAAGTGAAAATGAGATCACCATAATCATAACATACAACTTGAAACTTTGTGTCATGCACACATAATCATGGAAAATCATTTCTTGTTAGTCATGACTCATTGCCAAGACTATCTTAGCGGACAAGGTCCATTTCTGAACAAAGTTCACTCCTCGTTTCAGTAATGTATCACTGAACCAAAATAACCTTCCATTCCAGCCATGTCTATCTCATGAGATATAAAATCTTTACCCAATGGCATTGGAGGGAGATATAGGTCCCACCCATCTCATAATGATACCATTCTTATGTGTGCCCCAAAATCATAAATCATACATCATTGCATAACCCATGTAATAAAAATGGGAATCTTAAACATCGTGACATCATAAAATAATTCATATAAGATAAAGGAAATTCATAAAAATAATTCCATCACAACATAATCAAATCAATTTAATAATAGGGATAAAAACAGAACCCTTTATTATCTTAGATGGAAGATAATTTTGATAAAACACTTGAACTCCATTCTTGAGGAAAATATATTTTCTACTTCAAAAATACTTTTCATTTCTTAACATGTCATACAATTTTAAACTAAAAGAAGTTGATTAAAAATAAACTCGAAAACTTGTAATGGAAGCTTCTTGGAAATAATGTTTTAAAAATCCATTCTTGCCGTATAAGTTAAAAAAACATTCTTCGTACTTTTGTCGGAAAAGTCAAAAAGTACCTCGTACGAAAAACGACAAAAGATTGCTTTCATATCTTTTAAAAAAAACATACCAAAGGGTAATATTGGATATAAACTATTGTAGATGGATGTAAATAATATTACACATTGAGGGAACATGGATGTGGATAATAAAATACACCCTAGTAATTACCAAAGTAAAAACAATCTTGGATAAAAGTGAGATTGTGATATTTCCCTTACCTTAGGTCCGATTTGCATTGTACGTGCCGAAGCTCCTGTATAAAGGTTTAAATAATGTTATTGACTTATTACAGAATCATACATATTGATATGATATCATATATGGTCATATTCTTATCTTCTTATTAGTAATATTTCATTGTTACATGTTACTCGGGTCTTTATTGCCTGTTGTTCTTATGCGTGTTTTGCCGAATAAATTCTTATTCTTATTTTAAGGTTATAGATAACTTATATCCATAATGGTATTAGTTTCAAATATATCATATTTATTCATTCAATTCATTTATATAATTACTATGTAATGATGATCATGTAGAACGAGTCGCATCACATCGTGGAGGCGGTATTCCGTACGTACGCACGAGCGATGATATTGTTCCCATGATCGTGGAATTGTATTTTAGTGTATTTATACTATTTAAGTATCAATATCACTTTATAATAATCATATATAGTTACTAAGTACACCATTATACCCATCCTTGTAAGGTGATGGTGGAAAATAGATTACACCACGGCATGGAGACGGTATTCTGTACGTACGCACGCGTGGTGATTTCATTTTTCCGTAGGATGGATAGAAGGTGAATTAGGGTTGTTTCATATTTATAATAACATATCAGTATGTAAGTAATACTGATGTTATTACTTAATCATGAAACAACTAATGAAGAAGATGTTTGAAGAAGAAAGAAATTGAAAAGATCGGTAATGGATATTACCTCTTCTATGAAAAGCCTCTTTGAATCCTCCACATAGGGAACTAAGATTGGTCTTTGAAGAAGACCAGTACATCTAGGATTATTCTAGGGAAGTGGAGGAGGGATTTTATCAGGGGTTGTCCGAGCTTGAGTGCTCAAATTGGTGTGAGGAGGAGAGGGAGGAGGTGCCCTTTTATAAGGGAGGAGAGGGGCACCTTAGGAATATCTCAAAATATTATTTTATATTAAAGTCAAAATCGGTTGATAATGGTTCCAAAGGGTCTTATTTCGAAGATAAAGTGGGGATGGGTCTAAATCCTGTCAACCAATAGGATTTAGACAAGTTTAGGTTATTATTTTAACCTTATCAATTAGATTTAACTCTAAGTTAAATAATTTAACTTTTACCGTGACTTTTTGTTTTCTTACACTATATGGTTAATACACTTACTATAACATGCCAAAAGAACCCCAAGTTGTTTATTAATAATATATATATCCTTATCTAAGTCATTTGGCCGAACCATATATTTTTAGGAATAAAATAACAATTAATAATATAATATTTGATTTAAAAACTATTTTGTGTCAATTTTGAAACTATTTGATATATGATTTTTTTGAAAGTCATACCAGAAAAATATGTTCGAACCAAGTTGATTAAATCAACACTAATATATCATATTAATCTATAAAATTAATGTAATTCATAAAAAGTCTCAAATTACATTTATTTGAGCATTTATAACATCAATTATGTTAACATTGTTTTAAAAGGGTAATTACTGCATCATCGTTGTGTCATAAATAAATTAATTTATTTAAAGTATAAAAATTATAATTAAAATATCATTATGTAGGAAATATTTTTATCTTTCTATTGAATATTTATAGTCGAATTTATCTTATGTATAACCCCATATTAAAAATGTTTTAGTTAATAAACATTGATTTTAACTATATTAACTATTCATTAAATAAAATAATATTAAATGTCATAATCTAATCCAAGTGGACCTAAATGGTCATATTATATTCATAAGGTTGTTTTTGTTCGAATTACACTTATCCAATAGAATTAGGATATGTGTTAGGGTAATAGTAATATCATTTGTACCCTTAGTTACCCTATTTACTATTAACTGCGGTAAAAAAAATAAAAAGTTACTATTCACCAAAAAATTATTTTTATCTCATTGAACCACATTTTACTTACTGATATCAACCGTGTCTGTCGGAGTTTCGAAATTCCATTCACAGAAGCAGTAAAATTATGTTTTATGAAAAATTAAGTTTTTAACCTACCACTTAGTGGTTTCACTATTCACCAAAAATTGAAAGTTTTCATAAAAATACCAAAATTTTACCCTAGGCTAATTTTGGTATTCCGAATCCAAAAATGAAGTCCATTTTGAAAAGTAAAATTTATAAAATTTTACAAAGTGGTTATTACTATTCATAACGGTTAGTTTTAATAATATTTTAATAGCATATCGTTGTTTAGTGAAACTCGGTATTGCGTACAACGCAAGTTATCGAGGAAGGTCGTGATTGCGTGTAAAGTAAGTCAAGCTAGTGTGTAGTGAAAGATTCGTTTGATGATATATATATAACATAAAAACAAAATATTACTCATAAAAATCTCGGGTTTCACATTCTACCCCCCTTAAAAAGAATTTCGCCCTCGAAATTCGTCACTTTGTAACAAACAGATGAGGATAATTCTCCCTCATCATATTCTCAAGCTCCCATGTAGCTTCTTCAAGTTGGTGGTTCCTCCCTAAAACATTCACCAAGCGAGTGGTCTTGTTTCGTAGGACTTTTTCGCTACGATCCAGAATCTCTATCGGCTGTTCTTTATAAGAAAGATCTTGCTCCAGCGGTACAATTTCTGAGCTGAGTACATGTGAAGGATCAGGTATGTACTTTCTCAGGAGAGATACATGGAACACATCATGAATTTGAGAGAGATTCGGTGGAAGCACCAATCGGTAAGCTACCTTCACAACACGATCCAGTATTTTGAAAGGACCGATATATCTAGGGCTCAACTTCCCCTTCTTTCCAAATCTCATAACCCTCTTCCAAGGAGATATTCGTAAGAACACTTTATCACCCACTTCAAACTCTAGGTCTTTTCTTCGGTTGTTGGCAAAACGTTTCTGTCGACTCTGAGCTGCTCTTATGTGATGTTGAATAGATCTGACCTTTTCTCCCATTTCATCAACGAGATCGGGTCCTAATAGCTTTATTTCCCCAACTTCATCCCAGCAAGTTGGAGTCCTGCATTTCTTTCCCTAGAGAGCTTCATAAGGAGCCATCTGAATACTGGAGTGAAAGCTATTATTATAAGAAAATTTCACCAAAGGTAGGTGTTGATCCCAACCTCCTTTGAAATCCATAGAGAAAGCTCTCAACATATCTTCTAGGGTTTGAATTGTTCTCTCAGACTGACCGTCTGTCTGAGGATGATAAGCAGTGCTGAAACTCAACTCTGTATCCAGAGTATGCTAAAGTCTTCCCTAGAACTTCGAGGTAAATCTCGGATCCCGATCAGATATAATAGAATGTGCTACTCCATGCAATCTTACCACTTCCTTTACATATATCCTGGCAAGCTGATACAGAGAGAAATCCTCTCTAATAGCAATGAAGTGTGCAGACGTTGTAAGAAGATCAACTATGACCCAGATAGCATTATTGCCTTTGGATGTTTTAGGAAGTCCTATGACAATGTCCATAGTAATGTTTTCCCATTTCCATTAGGGTATGGGTAATGGTTGTAACATCCCCTTAGACTTCTGTCTCTCAGCTTTAATTTGTTGACAAACCAAGCATCGAGAGACATATTCAGCAACATCTCCTTTCATTCCATCCCACCAGAAGTACTCTTTCAGGTCCCTATACATCTTCCTGCTTCCAGGATGAAAAAAGAATGAAGAACTATGAGCCTCATCCAGCAGCTCCTTCTTTAATTCGGGGATGGGAGGAACACAAACCCGATTCCTAAACTTTATTATCCCATCACAATCAATGTTGAACTCAGGAACATTTCTCACCTTCTTTTGTAACTCGACATCTTCTTTCTGTGCCTCTTTAATCTTCACATGTATAGATGGTTGAACATTCATTTGAGAAAGATAAGATTTTTCCCCTTCCATTATAATTCCAAGATCCATACTTTGTAAATCCATAAATATTGAATCTTTTGTGATCCTCATCATGGATAAACTAGCATGGTCTTGTCGACTTAATGCATCTTCCACCTTGTTTTCTTTCCCAGGGTGGTAATTGATTGAGTAGTCGTAATACTTAATCAGCTCCAACCATCTTCGTTGACGCATATTTAGCTCTTTTTGTGTGAAAACATACTTTAAACTTTTATGATCAGTATAAATATCACACCTCTCACCATAAAGGTAATGCCTCCAAATCTTTAATGCAAAGATTACCACAACTAACTCCAAATCATGTGTTGGGTAATTTTGCTCATGGATTTTCATCTGTCGTGAGGCATAAGCTATCACCATATCCTTTTGCATAAGAACACACCCCAATCCCTTCTTGGATGCATCATTGTAGATCACAGACATTTCTCCACTACAAGGCAGTGTGAGCACAGGTGCACTGGATAATCTTCTTTTAAACTCCTTGAAATTCTCTTCACATTCCTCTGTCCAAACAAACATAACTCCTTTCCGAGTCAACTTGGTGAGTGGATTAGATAATCGTGAAACATCTTTTACAAAACGTCGATAATATCCAGCCAAAACAAGAAAACTTCGGATCTCAGTTACTGTTGTTGGTCTCGACCATCATTCGATAACCTCTGTTTTTGATGGATCCACAGATATCCCCTCTTTTGAGATTATGTGACCCAAAAATGCAACTTTTTGAAGCCAAAATTCACACTTGGTAAATTTGGAATAAAGCTTCTCCTTTCTATGGGTCTTCAATATAATTATCAAGTGATCTTCATGTTCTTCCTTTCTCTTTGAATAGACAAGAATATCGTCTATAAAGACAACAACAAATTGATCAAGATATTCTCTAAAGACTCTATTCATTAGATCCATGAAGATAGCAGGGGCATTAGTAAGACCAAATGGCATCACTATAAATTCATAGTGTCCATACCATGTACAGAAATCCGTCTTTGGTATATCCTCCCTTTTGACCCTTAATTGATGATACCCTGAACGAAGATCAATTTTGGAAATGTATTGAGCTCCGCGTAGGTGGTAAAATAAGTCATCAATGCGTGGGATAGGATATTTGTTCTTGATAGTGATCTTGTTAAGTTCTCGATAATCAATGCAGAGTCTCATTGATCCATCTTTCTTCTTAACAAATAGAACAGGTGCTCCCCAATGTGACGCACTAGGGTGTATGAATCCCTTATCTAGATTATCTTGGAGTTGCTTCTTCAATTCCTACAACTCAAATGGGGCCATTCTATAAGGTGTATTTGAAATAGGCAAAGCACCCGGTACGAGTTCTATTGAAAACTCAACTTCACGATTTGGTGGAGGACCCGGTAATTCCTCCATAAAGACATCATCAAACTCCCGTACAATGGGCATATTCTTAATCATGAGTTTCTCACCAACCATTTGAGATAAATAACCTTCATTTAGTGGAATCAATACCCATAAGATGGAAGAAATTTCCACTGGAAGGTTATGTTCATCCTTGCATTGATAGACGATCATAGATTGATCTGTAATATGAAATGTGACTTCCCTTCTTTAGAAATTGATATGATCTCCATATAAAGAATGCCAATCCATGCCAAGAATCACATCAAATTCCACTATAGGAAGGATCACAAGATTTGTAGGAAGCACTTTCCCATAAACTTCTATCTGAGAAGAATTATAAACTTTTGATGCGACTGTTGTTCCATTAGGTGTTGTCATAGCTTAATCAACATCTAATTGTAGAGGTAATACGGTGATACCCTTAGAAAATTATTCAGAAATAAAAGAGTGGATGGATCCAGAATAAAATAAAACATTTGCTACATTAGAGTGGATGGTAAGTGTACCATTCACCACTTCGTTATCGTACTCCACATCACTGATAGAAATTGCATGTGACTTTCCTTTGTCTTTAGCCTTAAGAGTTTGTTGACGTTGACCATCATCATCAACCCTGGGATTTGGGCATTGATTGGCATAGTGCCCCATCTCCTTGCACTTGAAACATTGAAGTGTAGTAGGTTCATTCTGTGTATCCCTTCCTTTGTTTTCATCATTAGACATCTTCTTCCCATTATCGCGGCATTCAAATGCCCGATAACCTTCTTTTCCACATTTGAAACATTTACTTGTCCCTTTAAGACAACTCCCTCCATGTTTCTTTCCACACTTTGAGCATAAGGGAAAGCTCATCTTCTTTTCAGTGTGCTCTTTAGATTTTCCTTTGAATTCCATTTTCCTCTTATTATCAAACCCATATGACTGATGGGTTACTCCAATCCCCATCTCGACTTTGAGAGCACATCAAACGATTTCCTCGTAGCTATTGATGTCCCTTATGGCTAACGCCATTCGAAGACTTGGTTTTAAGCCACTAATGAATCGATCGATCTTACTCTCAGGTTGGATAATAATACCAGAAGCGTACCTTGCAAGTCTTGTAAAATTTTCTTCATAGGTACCAACAGATTCATCATTCTTTTGCTTTAGTTCAAGAAACTATTTCTCCATATTTGTTTGGAGAATATGAGGGAAGTACTTATTGAAAAATAAGTTCTTGAACTCGTCCCATTCCATGGACTCAATTTCATCCCTTTGCCTCGTATTCTTAATATTATTCCACCATTGATCAGCATCTCCTTCCAAATGATACACTGCTAGGATGACTTTATCATGTTCAGAACATTGAAGAACTGAAAATAGCATTTCAGTAGTACTAATCCATTGTTCAGAAACTAATGGATCAGTAGACCCGCTGAAAGAAGGTGGACGCTGCCTCATGAAGGATTCAACAGAATATTGCTCCTTCCTTTGCACGTTTGTAAATCCTGCATGATTCATAGCTTGAGAAAGTTGTGTGAGCATGGCTACAAGATTTTTCATTCCATCTCCCATATCGTTTGGTTTCTCAGGGGGACAATCATTGCATTTCCCATCGCATTCTACATTAACACGGTTCCTTCGGGTTCCGGCCATTGACTAAAACCAAGAAGAATAGTGTGAGCAACACTAATTATAATAGGAAAACCACATAATCAAGAATAAAATTTTCACGCTTAAAGTCTTATCCTAGGTTATTCATGGCCATTTCTAAAATACTAAGATTGTGTTCTCTGCTTAGACTTATCCTTAGGGTTCTTACTTAGGCTTTCACATCCTAGTTTCAAAAGGTTGACTATACCTTTCCTCTGATACCAACTATAACGACCCATACTTTACATACATTGTTAATACTTCAAAATTGAAGCACAATTATGACAACATATGACAAGACCTCAAAGGACCGTATAGGTATAGTGTCTTTAGAAACTGGGAAACATAAACAACTGGTTCATAAATATTCTACAGTGCCTCCCATTTATTTCATCATATCTAGGGTCCCTTTTAGCATATTCTACTTAATATCCATCTTCCTGACCTGGGGAAAAGAAAACATACAAAAAGGGAGAGCTCAAATGCTCAGCAAGGGCAAATAAAGGAAATAAAAATCCTATCAAATATTTTTGAAAATCATAACCTGCAAAAGAGATCATAATATCTTGATATGGAATAAATCATATAAGTGAAAAAGGGATCCCCATAATCATAACATAAAACTTGAAACATTGTGGCATGTACACATAATCATGGAAAATCATTTCTTGTTAGTCATGCCTCATTGCCAAGACTATCTTAGTGGACAAAGTCCATTTCTGAACCGAGTTCACTCCTCATTTCAGTCCGGTATCACTGAACCGAAATAACCTTCCATTCCAGCCATGTCTATCTCATGAGATATAAAATCATTACCCAATGCATTGGAGGGAGATATAGGTCCCACTCATCTCATAATGATACCATTCTTATGTGTGCCACAAAATCATAAATCATACATCATTGCATAACCCATGTAATAAAAATGGGAATCTTAAACATCGTGACATCATAAAATAATTCATATAAGATAAAGGAAATCCATAAAAATAATTCCATTACAAAATAATCAAATCAATTTAATAATAGGGATAAAAACAGAACCGTTTATTATCTTATATGGAAAATAATTTTGATAAAACACTTGAACTCCATTCTTGAGGAAAATATCATTTCTACTTCAAAAATACTTTTACTTTCTTAACATGTCATACAATTTTAAACTAAAAGAAGTTGATTAAAAATATACTTGAAAACTTTTAAAGGAAGCTTCTTGGAAATAATGTTTTAAAAATCCATTCTTGCCATATAAGTTAAAAAAAACATTCTTTGTACTTTTGTCGGAAAAGTCGAAAAGTAACTCGTACGAAAAACGACAAAAGATTCCTTTCATATATTTTACAAAAAACTTAACAAAGGGTAAAATTGGATATAAACAATTGTAGAAGGATTTAAATAATATTACACATTGGGGGAACATGGATGTGGATAATAAAATACACCCCAGTAATTACCAAAGTAAAAACAATCTCGGATAAAAGGGAGATTGTGATATTTCCCTTACCTTAGGTCCGATTTGCTTTGTACGTGCCGAAGCTCCTGTATAAGGGTTTAAATAATGTTATTAACTTATTCCAGAATCATACATATTGATATGATATCATATATGGTCATATTCATAGCTTCTTATTATTAATATTTCATTGTTACTTGTTACTCGGGTCTTTATTGCCTTTTGTTCTTATGCGTGTTTTGCCAAATAAATTATTATTATTCTTTTAAGGTTATAGATACCATATATCCAGAATGATATTAGTGTCACATATATCATATTTATTCATTAAATTCATTTATATAATTACTATGTAATGATGATCATATAGAACGAGTCGCATCACATCGTGGAGACGGTATTCCGTACGTACGAATGAGCGATGATATTGTTCCCATGATCGTGGAATTGTATTTAAGTGTATTTACACTATTTCAGTATCAATATCACTTTATAATAATCATATATAGTTACTCATTACACCATTATACCCATCCTTGTAAGGTGATGGTGGAAAATAGATTACACCATGGCGTGGAGACGGTATTCCGTACGTACGCACGCGCGGTGATTTCATTTTTCCGTAGGATGGATAGAAGGTGAATTAGGGTTGTTTCTTATTTATAATAACATATCAGTATTTAAGTAATACTGATGTTATTACTTTATCATGAAACAACTAAAGAAGAATATGTTTGAAGAAGAAAGAAATTGAAAAGATCGGTAATGGATATTACCTTTTCTTTGAAACGCCTCTTTGAATCCTCCACTTAGGGAACTAAGATTGGACTTTGAAGAAGACCAGGACATATAGGATTATTATAGGGAAGTGGAGAAGGGATTATTTCAGGGGTTGGACGAGCTTGAGTGCTCAAATTGGTGTGAGGAGGAGGGGGAGGAGGGGCCCTTTTATAAGGGAGGAGAGGGGCACCTTAGGAATATCTCAAAATATTATTTTATATTAAAGTCAAAATCGATTTATAATGGTTCCAAAGGGTCTTATTTCGAAGATAAAGTGGGTATGGGTCTAAATCCTATCAACCAATAGGATTTAGACAATTTTAGGTTATTATTTTAACCTTATCAATTAGATTTAACTCTAAGTTAAATAATTTATCTTTTACCATGACTTTTTTTTTCTTACACTATATGGTTAATACATTTACTATAACATGCCAAACGAACCCCATGTTGTTTATTATTTATATATATATCCTTATATAAGTCATTTGGCCGAACCTTAGATTTTTAGGAATAAAATAACAATTAATAATATAATATTTTATTTAAAAACGATTTTGTGTCAATTTTGACACTATTTGATATATGATTTTTGTGAAAGTCATAACAGAATAATATGTCCGAAACAAGTTGATTAAATCAACACTAATATATCATAGTAACCTAGAAAATTAGTTGAATTCATAAAAAGTCTCAAATTACATTTATTTGAGCATTTATAACATCAATTATGTTAACATTTTCTTAAAAGGGTAATTACTGCATCAACGTTGTGTCATAAATAAATTAATTTATTTAAAGTCAAAAAATTATAAATAAGATATAATTATGTAGGATATATTTTTATCTTTCTAATGAATATTTATAGTCGAATTTATCTTATGTATAACCCCATATTAAAAATGATTTAGTTATTAAACATTGATTTTAACTATTTTAACTAATCATTAAATAAAATAATATTAAATGTCATAATCTAATCCAAGGGAACCTAAATGGTCATATTATAGTCATAAGGTTGTTTTTGGTCGAATAACACTTATCCAATAGAATTAGGACATGTGTTAGGGTAATAGTAATATCATTTTACCCTTAGTTACCCTATTAACTATTAATCGCGGTAAAAAAATGTTACTATTCACCAAAAAATTATTTTTATCTCATTGAACCACATTTTACTTACTGATATCAACCGTGTTTATCAGATTTTCAAAATTCCATTCACATAAGCGGTAAAATTAAGTTTTATGAAAAATTCAGTTTTTAACCTACCACTTAGTGGTTTCACTATTCACCAAAAATTGAAAGTTTTCAGAAAAATACCAAAATTTCACCCTAGGATAATTTCGGTATTCCGAATCCAAAAATCAAGTCCATTTTGAAAAATAAAATTTATAAAATTTCAAAAACTGGTTATTACTATTCATAATGGCTAGTTTTAATAATATTTTAATAGCATATCGTTGTTTAGTGAAACTCGGTATTGCGTACAACACAAGCTATCGAGGAAGGTCGCGATTGCGTGTAAAGTAAGTCAAGATAGTGTGTAGTGAATGATTCCTTTGATGATATATATATAACATAAATACAAAATATTACTCATAAAAATCTCGGGTGTTACACGTCATGCCCCCAATCGCAGAGCGACCTCCTATAAGCAGAAGATCGCGTTTGGCGCGAAAGTATGAGGTCCTGAAGCATCTGTCCGGCATTCCGGTGAGGCTTTCCATCTTTGAGGCCCTCTGCCTATCGACTGGGATGTGTGAGGCGCTCGCCGAGGCTCTGAGGAGCCCCCTCCAGTTTGAAACTGAGGTAGCGGCCGGGATCGACCGACTCAGTCCAACGCGACACCACTGCTTTGATGTCGTAAGGCATGGCCCCTTGGGCCGCAGACCGGATGGGATTGGATAAACCGCCTTTGTCTCTACGGTCTCCGCGGTGCACGAGTCTCCCGTCGTGACGACCCCTTCCGCCCAAGCTGGTGCTAGCTCCCCATCAGGGTCGTGCAGCCCAGAGACAGATCCCCCCGTGGACGATCAATCCACAATCGGAGAAGAAGACATGGAAGATGCTCCTCCTACGTTTGAGAAGGGTGTCTCCGCCACGGTCGACGAGCTCATACAGGTGAACCTCGGTAGTGAGGAGGATCTGAGACCCACATTGGTCAGCGCTGCTATGAATCCTGAGGAATGTAAACAGTACATATACTTCCTCAGACATCACCATGATGTGTTTTCCTGGAGTTATGACGAGATGCCAGGACTATATCCCCAGGTAGCTGTCCACCGCCCTGGCCTCCCAGCAAACCATCGCAGGTTCAAGCAGCCTCCCAGAAAATTGCACCCCTTTCACGGTGCCATGGTTGAGGCTGAAGTTGATTATCTCATTAAGGCCAACTTCGTCAGGGAAGTCCAGTACCCCAGGTGGCTAGCCAACATTGTGCCCGTTAGGAAGAAGAACTGGAAGATCAGGGTCTGCATCGACTTCCGCGATCTTAATTGCCACTGTCTGAAGGACGACTTTCCCCTTCCCGTGACAGAACTGTTGATCGACGCAACAATCGGGTTTCAAGACCTCTCTTTCATGGATGGGTACTCCGGGTATAACCAGATCTGGATGGCCCCCAAGGATGAAGAGTTCACTGCCTTCAGGGCCCCCCAGGGCACTTTCTTCTATCGGGTTATTCCCTTCGGCCTGAAGAACGCGGGTGCCACCTATCAACGGGCTATGCACCGCATATTCAAGCCGATCCTCAGGAAGCCGGTGGAGTGCTATGTAGATGACCTGGTGGTCAAATCTCATCAGCGCCAGGACCATTTCAAAGACCTTGAGAAAGAGTTCGGTTTGCTCCGTTCTCGTCACTTGAAGATGAACCCGTTGAAGTGTGCCTTCGGGGTCACCTCCGGAAAGTTTCTTGGCTTCATCATCAAGTATCGAGGTATCGAGATCGACCCCGATAAGATCAAGGACATCACTTAGATTCCTTCCCCGAGTAATATTCCGGAGCTTTGAGGCCTCTAAGGCCACTTAGCCTGTATGCACCGATTCATTGCGAATATGGCCGGCATGTGTAAGCCCTTCTCTCGGCTCATGAAGAAAGGCGCCACCTATGGGTGGGATGAAGTGTGTCAGACCGCTTTTGATGAAATCAAGAAGTATCTGCTTCATCCTCTGGTCCTGATGCCACCCATTCCCGGAAGGCCGTTGGTCCTTTACGTGACCGCCCTAGAGCGATCCCTCAGCGCCCTTATCGCCCAGAAAAACAACGAGGGAACAGAGAATAGCCTCTACTACCTCAGCCGCATGCTCCTCGACGCGGAAGTTAGTTACTCTCCCATCGAGAAGAGCTGCCTGACGCTAATATTCACCATACAGAAATTGCGGCACTACATGCACCACCATGTGGTACAGCTGGTCTCTCGGGTAGACCCGTTGAAATACATACTAAGCCGGCCTATATTGACCGGACGATTGGTACGCTGGGCGGTGATCCTCTAGCAGTTTGACATTAGGTTCGTACCTCAAAAGTCCGTCATAGGACATGCGTTGGCAGACTTCCTAGCTGCTCATCCTACCTCTGCGGACTAGCCGCTGTATTTGGGATTTCCTGATGAGGCAATCCTCTCAGTCGATCACGCCACCCCATTCTGGAAGATTCACTTTGACGATGCCTCCCGAAGCCCTACCAGTAGAAGGCTCAACGATCCTAGGCTTAATATAGTGGGCCTGGGTATCGTCTTCATCACCCCGGAGCAAGCCGTTCTGCGATATTTTTTCTTGTTGTTAGAGGTCTGAACCTACAATGAGGCAAAATATCATGCCCTCATCACCGACCTCGAGTTGGCTCTAGAGGTTGACGTACCCCACTTGTATGTAAAAGGGGACTCTGAGCTAATCATCAAGAAGGTTAACGGTGACTAAGATGTCAGGAAGCTAGAACTCGTGTCGTTGCTGGAGTGCACCCTCCATCTAATGGATACGTTCCCTTCCCGAACAGATGTCGTTCACGTTCCCCGGTCACAGAACAGTCGAGAAAATGCTTTGGCCAGCCTGGCCTCATCACTCGTGGAGCCCGAACAGGATGACCTAATCATCCACATGGCACACCGAAAGGTCATTGCTCCTGTTATCCCGGAGGGCGGTCGTGGCCCGCGAGTGAACCATCTCACCGCTGGTGCCCCCGCGTCATGACCCCCTGAGGTTTCAGGTGTGGTGATCGAGACAGTCCCTGAATGGAGGACACAATTGGTTGAATATCTATCGCATGAAAATATTCCGATGGACCGAGCGGAGCTGGAATGAATCCGGCACCACGCGCCACAGTTCACCCTTCAAAGCGGTCCAAGCCGTGAGCAGCTCCTTTACAGGCGCGGGTTTGACGGTGTTCTCCTCCGTTGACTTCAAGGATTTGAGATCCCGTTGGTCAAGCAGGAAGTGCACGCTGGCTCTTGTGGCGCCCACCTGGCCGGGTTGATGTTTTCCCACCAGATTTGGAGATTGGGATACTTCTGGCCCTCCATGATCCACGACTGCATCGAGTACGCCAATAGGTGCCACGCATTCCATGTTCATGCTATCTTTGTGCATCAGCCACCGGAGCCTCTCCATTCTACTAAGTATTCTTGGCCCTATGTAGTCTTGGGGTTGGATGTCGTAGGGCCTTACCCGCCGGCGACGGCCCGCCAGTGCCGGTTCATCTTAACTGCCACAGATTTCTTCTCGAAGTGGGCAGAGGCAGCCCCGCTTAGGGAAGTCAAGGCTGGTTCTATCGCCCACTTCGTGAGCTCCAATTTCATCCACTGATTTGGAATACCTCACACTATCCTCACAGATAACGGAACCAATTTCCGAGCGGCCGAGATGAAGAGATTGTACGCCATTTACAAAATTCGATCTAACCACACCTCCCACTATCATGCGCAGGATAATGGACAGATTGAGGCATTTAACAAAACCCTCTCTAACATTCTGCAAAAAATGGTTGGTCAGAACAAGAAGTGTTGGTCGGACAAGCTCCCCAATGCCCTCTGGGCTTATACGACGACGACTCGCAATTCCACCCAGGTGACCCTGATTTCCCTGGTGTACGCAGCTGAGGTCGTCCTTCCCATCGAGGTCCAACTGCACTCATTGTGCACGGCGGTCTACGACCAGCAAGTTCCAGACAAAGTTACCGATATCCGTTTAGCCGAACTGGAAGCGCTGGACGAAAGTAGGCTTCGCGCTTTACATAACATGGAAAGGAATCAGAGCAGGATGGCTCGAGCTTTCGATAAGAAGGTTTGCCTCTTCTCCTTCCTGCAAGGTGACCAGGTGTTGGCTCTCAGAGCGCTAATGATTCCCGGCAGGAAACCACCTAAGTTGGAACCCAAGTGGGAGGGACCTTTTCTTGTCCATTATGTCTATCCCAATGGTGCGTATTCCCTGGTGACTATGGATGGTGAGTGTATCACTCCTCCCACCAACGCCAGGTTCCTCAAGAAGTACTTTTCCTAGCCTCTACGGTCCAACACGTCCTTAAACTGCACTTTTCTCTACATTTGGGCTCTATGGTCCAGCCTGACTTTAAACTGTATGGTCCAGCATGACCTTAAACTGTATGGTCCAGCATGACCTTAAACTGTATGGTCCTACATGACCTTAAACTGTATGGTCCTGCATGAACTTAAACTGCACATTGCCCTGCATTTGGGCTCTACGGTCCAGCATGACCTTAAACTGCACGGTCCAACATGACCTTAAACTGCACGGTCCAGCATGACCATAAACTGTACGGTCCAGCATGACCTTAAACTGTATGGTCCAGCACGACCTTAAACTGCACTTTGCCCTACATTTCGGCTCTATGGTCCTACATGACCATAAATTTTATGGTCCAGCAGGACCTTAAACTACACCCTGCCCTGCATCTGGGCACCATGGTCCGAGCTCTAAGACCTAAAACTAAGATTATCGTTTGGTTCTTCCCTTTTCACGGTCCGAGCTTTATGACCTAAAACTAAGACCCATATTTCGTCCAACATGACATTAAACTGTATTTCTAGAACTACGTCTAGCTTGATTCCCATCTTAATGTGATACGTAGGAACGCCTAGACCTTTCGTCTCTGGGTCCAGCTTGAGGTCCGCTGTCACGGCTGTTTTTCCTTTGGGACTTCGACCACAAGGACGCGTGGCGTGGTGTGAGAGTATGTACCCATTCACGTTGGGTTTGCGATAGCTGCACCCCGTACACCCTGTCCTCAGGGTTTATCCCTCCTCTGTCCAATGGCGTTTAAAGACGTGTTTCAAGAACTACGTGTGGCTTGATTCCCATCCTCATGGGATATGTAGGACCGCCTGGACACCTAGATGTCAGGTCCAACCCCATCTCTTAGGAGGTCCCACGATCTCCCGGTGCCCAGGGTGTTTGGCATTACGCCCCCTCTTTTGCCCAGGGATCCACCATCTCTTGGCCGCTCTCGGACTGAGCCCTCTGACCCTTTCCAGTGGTCTGCTGATGTGATGAAGGCACTCTGGTCTTTAACTTGGAGTGCCAGATTCGACTTAGGAAAGTTCCATGCACTTGCCATGTTTCATGTTCCCCTTCATTCGGGCACCCGTCATCCTTAATACCTGGAGGGACCCTCAAGAACGGCCTGGGTACAACGCCCAAGGGCTCCCCAACCATCACGGGCCAATTCCCCCGAGGGTTTCATACAACAAATTGATAAAAATCCCACGTTGCGAACATGGTCAGCGGTTGATGCTCATTTGTTTGTCCCCATGGCTAACACAACAGGATGCTGTGTTGCGAACATGGTCAACAGTAATCCTCAGTCGTCACGCCGGTCCCCCAGGACCTGAATGTTGGTGGCATGGTTCATGTCATGTTCCGACCCGCCGTTCCAAGGTGGAATCTCGAAACTCCATGTACTAACCCTCAGTACACCCCTGCACATCAGACAGATCGAGCTGCGTAACGGTGTCTCTCGGGGCTCCCACGATATGAGCTCTAGAGTATGTGCATGGGTCTCTTCTTTACAGGTTGCGTGCAGCATGACATTCATCCCCTTAGGGGAGCGAGGAGTCACCCAGAAATTGCGTTTCGGGCCCAGCCTAGCTGGGAGCTAGCATCTGCTTCCCCTCCCTGATTGTCGAACCCTCGTAGGCCCCATTGCCCGAGGCTCCTCTATCGGTTGGTCCAAACCTTATAACCTTAAACTGTGATGTTTGTCCAAACCATATGACCTTAAACTGTGTTGTTGGTCCAAACCTTATGACCGTAAACTGAGTTGTTGGTCCAAAACATATGACCTTAAACTGTGTTGTTGGTCCAAACCATATGACCTTAAACTGTGATGTTCGTCCAAACCTTATGACCTTAAAAGGTGCTATTGGTCCAAACCTTATGACCATAAACTGTGTTGTTGGTTCAAACCATATGACCTTAAACTGTGTTGTTGGTTGAAACCATATGACCTTAAACTGTGTTATTGGTCCAAATCTTATGACCTTAAACTGTGATGTTGGTCCAAACCTTATGACCTTAAACTGTTTTGTTGGTCCAAACCATATGAACTTAAACTGTGGTGTTGGTCCAAACCTTATGACCTTAAACTATGCTTTTGGTCCAAACCATATGACCTTAAACTGTGGTGTTGGTCCAAACCTTATGACCTTAAACTGTGTTGTTGGTCCAAACCATATGACATTAAACTGTGATGTTGGTCCAAACCTTATGACCTTAAACTGTTACATTATCATTCTGGATGCACGACGAAGAACGGAACTGCATTGCGGTGACCTCGTTGTAGAGGACTTCACGTTGGGTATTGGTTTTATGCCATGCCATTCGTCAACGCCTATCACGGCTTGATGCTTGTGGTGAAACCATGGACAACTACTCTAGGTCTATCGCTTCACAACAAAAAACCACTCACCTTACAAGACAAACAATATTTATCATATTCTGCTTCTTTTAGTGCATGGTCCATGCCCGCGCTCCCCCTTTCCTTGGCACTGGTGTCTTACCGTGTCACGTTTCAGAACTACGTATGGCTTGATTCTCATCCTTATGAGATACGTAGGAATGCCTGGGGCACTTCCCTGCGGGTCCAGCCTACCTCCGTGTTCTGTCCCTCAACTTGAGCATTTCCCTGGAGAGCACATGTTAAGTAGGGTTTAGGTCCTCCTTCACGTTGGGTTTTGTAACCGCCCAGTCATGTGTCAGTTTCTCCCCTTCCTTACGGTCCGAGCTCTAAGACCTAAAACTAAGATCCTTACGGTACGAGCACTATGACCTAAAACTAGGATCCTTACGGTCCGAGCTCTAAGACATAAAACTAAGATCCTTACGGTCCGAGATCTAAGACCTAAAATTAATATCCTTACGGTCCCAGCTCTAAGACCTAAAACTAAGATCCTTACGGTCCCATCTATAAGACCTAAAACTAAGATCCTTACGGTTCGAGCTCTAAGACCTAAAACTAAGATCCTTACAGTCCGAGCTCATTGACTTAAAACTAAGATCCTTATTCCGTCCCGCATGACGTTAATCTGTATTTCATCCCACATGACGTTAAACTGTATTTTCAGAACTACGTGTGGCTTGATTCTCATCCTCATGAGATACGTAGGACCGCCCAGACATTTCGTCTTGGGTCCAGCCCCAGGGATTAATAAACCCCATCCTTCCTTATTGTCGGTCACTCGGCCCGACTTCATGGGAAGTGGTGTAATCGGGATATCTACCCCGAGAATGTTCAGGATTCCCCATGGTAATAATGGGAAGCAGAAATTCTCTCGCCGAAGAGGTCCTACCTGGAAATCGGGACGACCCGTGATCAGGTTGCTACGTCCGCCTAATGCGCCTTCTCCCTTGTGGCGCGATATCGAGAGTGTTGGACTCTGTTCGAACAAGCCACCGCTCCACCTCCTGTGTTTTATGATCCCCCTTGTTCGGACCCTCATTTCCTTTCATGTTTGATAGGACCCCCTAATAGTATGGATGCTCGACATATGGTCCGCTTACTGTCCTGGGCCAACGTTCCGGTGAACTGGTCAAGTCTGACGGGACCCCCTAACAGTATGGATGCTCGACCTATGGTCCGACTGCTGTCCTGGGCCAACGTTCCGGAAAACTGACCAACAATATTTGAGTTAGGCCCCGTGTTGCGAACATGGTCAGCGGTCAGCCCTCATTTATTATCCTCCCATTCTGGGCCAACATGACATGAATGTTGTGTTTCCGCCACGGTTGACAGTTATCCTCCATGGTTGTGCCCCATTGGGTTCCGAATTTGGGCAGCGTGATGCACCCTTTCTCTCCATCCCCCTGTGTTCGGATGGATTTCAATTCCCCCGGCATTGCCCCACTCGTGTGTTAAGGCACAATGAGAAGTCGACACATCAATCTACCTGGGGTCTCTTCAAAATTCCAGGCCCGATTTTGGATGTCTGAAGCTTGGTCAATTCCCCATAGTTGAACGAAATGATGGTACGAGAATCTCTTGCTTCTTGCGTTGGGAATGTCCCACAGGAGCCTAGGGGTGAGTTTTTATTCGTTTCGAAACTATGGTTGAGCGCATTAAACCAAGGGTACAAAAGAGTGGATTTGGCCATATATTGGATTGAGACGATGAGCAGTACAAGTAAAAAAAGTTCATGAGATGGCGAAAACGAAGCCCTCAGGGTTTAGCGTGCTGAAGCGATCTATCCAGCGCTGCTACCCTCTAGCTGGTAGCCTCCAGGGCCGCTTTCAGGTCTTTAAAGACTCTCTCCTCATCGGCCACCACAGAGCGCAGCTCATCATCCCTAGCTTGTTACTGCGCCCACCCGCTTCAAAGCGCTGTCATCTAGTCACTCGCCTCCACCAGTTTTTCCTGTGCATCAGCCAGCTGGGCGGTCAGTTTCTCCATGAGCTCAGAGCATGTTGCGATGAAGGCCTCTTTATCTGACGCCTACCCTTCGAGGTGCCGTACTTTCTGCTCCACCCACAGCAGTGCTTGAGTGAGCACCGATCCATCATGGCGCTAGGAAATGTCGGTGCGCCGGCTACTCTCGCGTATCCTCTCGGCCATGTAATCATGGACCTTCAGATGAAGGCGTTGAGCATCAGCCCCTCCAACACACAGGAAGAGCAGCCAGGTCTGAATTTATCCCATCCGCCTCAGCCAATCAGACTGGGGCTGCCTGAGAAAGTGCTGGATACACTTCCACCCCTTGCGCCGTGTCATCATGCTCTCCTCGGCCGCCTCTGAGTCTGAGTCATCTATCTCCTCATGGTCAGCAGGTCGGTATACAGGGAAGGCCGCCAACAGGTCGGCAGCAGGATCCGCCCCAGGGATGTCTTCATGAGGGATAGAATCCTCGACGTCCGGGTGACCTTCTTCCCTCACCCCAATAGCAATGATGCCTCCACCAGCATCCGACCGCGTTTCAGGAACAACACGGCTGATGTCCGCCGCCCTCTATTCATCTATTTTCGGGGCCGGATCAGTGTAGAGAGCATGTTCCGAGCGAGGTGGTATGTCCGTCGCTGGTCCACTCGCGGATGGCCTGGGCTCTGTAGCCTGACATGCGTCTAGTGTTGAGATCACTGCACAGGGCATACGCTGGTCAGCCGAGATTTTTTTGACACCAAGCACCAGTAGTAAAGCATGATACATACAGGAATCCAGAGCGTCTGTCCCCAGTGTTCCGGCCGCTGGAGGAGCCGCCATAAGGGGAGACCCCTCTGCACTAGTTAATTCAATGATGGGTGTCAGATCCCCATCATGTCTCGCTGGTTCCTCTCCGCCCTCCTCTGGTGGGGATGCTCATCCACCACTCAGCTGCTCCTGAGTAGGATGGGGAAGTGAGTTAGAAGTTGGGAAGTAGAATGGATGAATGAGGGAAATGAATGAAGACAGAGACAAACCTCGAGAATCTCGGTTATGTCGAGATTAGAGTCGGAAATCTCGCCGCTCTCTCGGAGACTCCCTTGGTAGGTCTCCCCTTGCGAACCCTCACCTTTGGGCTCCTCTTCTTCGTCTTCTCCCTCGCCTTTGTCCTCTCCGGTTTCCTCCTCCCCCTCCGGCTCTTCATCACTGTCGCCTTCTCCCGACGACATCGCTTCCGGATCATGCTCTTGGTCGAGCATCACTTTCACTAGGAAAGTTGGATTTGCACGCCGCCCCCTTTGGCGTGTGTATGCATCCATTTCCGTCAGATAAGCATGCCGCCAATGGAAGTTCACTCTGTCGGTAATCCGAATTAGCCCAACCTTTGGCAGTTGGATCCTGTTCTGCATTATCTTCTGCCAGATGGCTTCGGCGCTCATCGATTGCCGCAGGGTCATCCAGGCCGACCACAGTGCCGGGAGAATTGCGTCTTGGGAAGGTTAGTGCAGATATCTTATCTGCTTCATGGGTAGTTCCTTGGCCGCCTCATGTGACCCCCCTGTGGCTAAAGAGGACGTGGAAACACCATGTGATGTTCCCGTTGCCGATGTCCCGGCTTGCGCAGGCCTCACTGCCTGACGCGCCCTTGGTTCTCCGGTTCCGACGACACCGTGCCTTCTTTCCCGTCGCCCGGTTTCCGCTCGAGTAACCTCGAGTTGCCGGATGTTCTTGCGTAATATCCCCTCAGGGTATGCAATGGTCCAGTTTTCGGCATATTCGGTTGCTAGGTCGGCGTCGACCCCGGTGGGAGGAAGAGTAATGACATCGCCAGAGCTGAAGGGGGTAAACATCAACCACATCTGGCGCAGGACGCATGGATTCTTCTCCTACCATATAGCCGTGAATACATTCCTAGGCATTTGCTGAAGGCACCCAAACTGTCGGGCGAATTGGGACGGCATGTAGGGCTCGCAGATCACCTTCCCGTCGATCCAAGCCATGAGCACCCTGCCCCGAATGCTCTGGAAATATTCCTGCTATTCCAGAGAGCCTCGCCCGTTCTCAACCAGCTGGCCATCCGGGGTGGGGAACGGGCTGAAGTTGAAGTTGGCATGGTTACCAATGCGGATCCTCACACCCTCCTCATGGAGTGTCAATGGCGCCACCCCTGCAATGTTTATCAAGGACGGTCACAAGCCATTGCCCGGAGGACGGACGACGTTTGGGAAAGTATACCCGCTGAGATGAGCCGCCACCCAGCCATGGAAGATCTGGAAGGGACCACAGACTCTCCGAGGCGACCCCCCTCGTGAGATGAGCCCCAGGATGGTATACAGCTTGGCCAGCACGGGGATGCCCAAGTTGAAGCGTTTGTTAGCGTCCAAGGATCCCGCCATCAAAAAAGCCACTGGACGGATGCCCATCCTCGCATCCTGCATCGGCAGGAGCCACCCGCTCAGGAAAGCAGCAAGGAACCCAACATACCAGATGTTCGGGTCCCGGGCCTCAATGACGCGGTAGCCCCATGATGGGTATCGCCCTACCTCCAGGGTCTTCTAGTATGACCCGTCCATACCCCTCTGAGTCGCAGTTGGGCACCGTTTTCCACGTCCCATCATCTTGACGGCGGGATCCCTCTCAAGGAACAGGCTGAACCTGCCCTTGTAGGCGATGTTCTTCAGGAAATCCTGGACCCCCAGCCTCTCCTTGGCCAGCTGCAGTAGGTGCCACGTCAGCATAGGCGTCCGCGACCTGTCTCCCCAGGTGTTCATTGGAGGAACGAACTTGTCGTATTGGTAACCCTCCAATGGGATACCTCTGATGCAGTGAACGTCCCAGAGACTGATGCCGACTTCCCCATGATTAAGGTGGAACGTGTTGGTGTCAGGAGACCACCGAGTGAATAGATCCAGTCCGAGTTCAGGCTGGCGGTGGAAATGGAACTACGATGTCCATACCGCCTCGAACAAACCGATATACCGCAGTTCATCCCCGAACTGGTCACAAGTATGGTGAACCCAGAACGCCCAGGCCCATTCGCTGGTAATGTTACCCCCGGACCGTAGGTCCCAATCCTTCAGCCGGCCCTTCGTGTCATCCGTGATGCTCTGACGGAACCTGCTCGCCTAGAGGTCCGGAGAATCCTCCGCCACAGGCTCGTCTCCGGTAATGGTCCTAGTCATCGAGTTTAGGACATAAACATCCATATGACTAGTTTCCCTGGCGGGATGGCCATTGTTGGTGATGTTGTAGTGAGGAAGTTCGTCCTCCCGAGTCACCCAGTACCGCGGTGTGTCCACCTCGAATCCCGATAGTGGTACCTCCTCCAGGATTCCAAAATTCCAGAGCGGGAGGTTGTCCGACAAGGGATATGCCTTTTGGGCCAGAGTCAGCAGACTGAACAAGGTCATATTGTTGGAGACAATCACCATGGCACCATAAACCTCCTCGTTTTCCACCATTTCTGTCCTACGGGCAGCGACTTCCCCCTCATCAACTCGGTTTGCGGCCATCTCTAATTTTTTGGGAGTTGGGCGAAATCAGGATGCAGTGTGCGAAATTGGAGTGTTCGGCGCAAAATCTGGCCGAGTTGCGCGAAATCCTGGAGATGAGCGCGCAATCGGCACACGAAGCGCAGAAGATCCCGGTTTGGCGCTAAATCGCGACCAAATTTTGGAAGGAATTCTGCACTGCCTGTGCATTATTACGCGTAGCCGCGGAGCGAATTCGCGCACGAGAGCGAATAACTTATCACGCGGAAAGAGCTGGTGTACGGAGTTGGGACCCAGCGCCCCTTTTTATAGGTGAAGCCAGGGTTCTGCACCGTGCGGAAAGAGGATTTTGCACGAGTCCGGCATTTTGCGTGCCCCGTCGAAATTTTGCACGCAACTTGACCAGGAGGCTCCGCACTTTGGCGTTTCGGAGTTTCCCTTGGAATCTGATCGTTGCGACCTCTCGCCGATCCAATTTCAAGGAGGGGAATTTGTTGACGCCAAAAAAACCCCATAACTCCCGGAGGAAGTTTCGGAATGACGAAGTGAAGTCATATTCAGAATCAGAGGCCCGATCCGGAGGCCCGGAAAGTGGTGCATGAAATAAAGGAGGATCCGCGCTCAAAATTGTTCTACGCGCGAAGTGCTCCTGGGATTCGCGGAATTGGACAGGTGAGGCGCGCAATAATTGTGCGCCCCGGTTCTCCGCAGCGATATTTTGCGCTCAAGCAGTTCTCGGCATGGAAACATCGCGCGCCGCTTGGATTCCACGCTGGAGGTTGCCTATAAATATAAGGTGACCCCGAACGGTTTGGGGGTTGAGGAATCTGAAGTGACTCTCGTGCGTGCAATTCGGCTCCCCCCATGCGAATGATGACATCCAGGTAATCCCGAATTCCGCGCAACCTTTCCCCGGAGTTCACCTTTGCGGGCAACTCCACCGGCTTCCGTGAATTTTCCACTTCCCCCAGTTTCCCCACTAGCACGCAATCAGTGGTTTGTGCACGCAATACCCTGCCGTGCGTGCAAAACCTTGCGCGTAATTCCCTCTTCGCGTGCAATTCCATTACTCCAATTGCACGCCGTCCCGGTGTTTTGTGCGCAAATCATCCCTATTGCGCGCAAAGCCCAAGACCCCTCATCTTGACACCCCTTGGCTGCCCCTTGCACCAGCACCTGAAGTCTCCCCTGTCGGGCATGTGCGCCATGCGTTGTTTTCCCGCACGGCCTTCCAGGCTCGTGCGAAGTAACCTCAAGGTCCCTTGGGTTGTGTTTCCCATTGCGTTACATTTCCTTATGCTTCTCCGCATAGGCACGCTAATGGCTATTACTTCTTCGCATAGCCACGCTAACGTGGACCCCCCGGTGGTTCTCCCTGCGACCCCCCTTCGCCATGGCCATGTTGATGCCTTCCCTTCCACACGGGGGATAGGGCATTGGGAATGTATTCCCTAGGGGTGTGGAGAGAACCCACCTCGTCCAAGATGCAGGACGTTAAACTGCTAAGCACCTCGTCCTTAACATAAGACGTTAAACTGTGGTCCGACCCCGTGATTCGCACGCAGGGTCCCCCCAGCTCGGACATTTTTGATGCCCACTCGTCTTCACGGGAATGGACTCTTCCTCACATGGAATGAGATCCTCCTTGTCGGAGCGGCGTTTGTCCGCGGGGAAGGGCCTCCTCAGAGTGTAAGCCCCTAGCCTTACGTACGGATGATTGCATCCGTGCATCTCCGTACTTCCCCCCTGCCAAGGCCAGATGAGTACTTTCCCACTGCGCTTTGTCGCACCACGGGACTCCACCCTGGAGTAAGCCCCAACACCAAGGGCCTCTAACCACGCGTAAGCCCCTATTTCCTATTTGGGCCGCTCAACGTGTAAGCCCCATTTCACTTCTCACGGACGCACCCTTCGCGACTTGATCGTCTGGTCCCTACTGCCTCTTGTTTCCCACACCGAGCATGACTCACGTGGGCTTAGAGTGCGCATCGACCATGACATCCTCATATGGGATGACTAAGAGCGTAATCCCCATCCCAGTGAACTACATAGACTTTGATCCATGGTAACGCATGGTATGCAGGAAGCCTCCACGAGGTTCAAGCCCACCACCCGGTCGTCCTGACCTCTCTATTTCGGTTCCCGGACCACCTTGGGCCGTCTCAGAGTGTAAGCCCCAAATATTTCATCTCGCATGACGTTAAACTGTATTCCGTCCCGCATGATGTTTAACTGTATTCCATCCCGCATGACGTTAAACTGTATTTCATCCCGCATGACGTTAAACTGTATTTCATCCCACATGACGTTAAACTGTATTGTGTCCCGCATGATGTTAAACTGTATTTCGTCCCGCATGACGTTAAACTGTATTTCATCCCGCACGACATTAAACTGTATCGCGTTCCATATGACGTCAAACTGTATCCCCCCTCTTGGGTCGTCTCAGAACGTAAGCCCCATGTTTCACTCCACCATCCATCCTGATCCTTACCCGGGCCGCCACATCCCGGTGAGATCATGCCACCCTTTCCCACTCCATGTTATATGGGAAGCCGCCCACGCGCTGGCCCCAACATCGGTGTTCCCCCCTAGGGATCTTTCAACCCGATCCATCTCCGCAAGACGTTAAACCCGCGACATACCCCGTGTTAAACATGGGAAGCTGAGGAAAACCTCAGATGGTACACATTCCCCGCGTTCGATGTGGGATGCCTCGGGCTTCCGCGCCCTCGAGAAGCCCCGTGATGAGGGACCAAAGACAGACATGCCGACGATGACCCAACGTGACCATTCTCCTCACCATAGGTTGCTGTCCCGACAAGACCCCTTGGAGCATCATAACGGAAGCAGCATAATTAACTGGCATCCATGTGGATATGGCACCGGGAATGAGCTTCACGAACCCATCTTAAATCTATGAGGGAGACTCAGACTAGGTGACGAGCTCCGAGGAGGAATCCATGGAAGGAAGAACCGACGTCCCATCATCCCAGTTTCGATCAAGGAGAAGATGTACCAGAACGAGGAACGGATGCCGCCCGCCTTTGGAAAGCGGGAATGCGGGGCCACAAGCGGCACACCCTCCCCAGCAGACGGACACGCGCGCCCCAACGAAAGCGTCAGAAACGACCATATATCATGTTAAAATGATATGTCATTTTATGACTAAAATGTTGATTCATTTTAGATATGTATGTTCATAATAGTTATATGATGTGGAAACTGGGATGTTTTGAAAGAAATAAATCAGTTGGAATATAACCTTCCAAATAAAAAAATTGTGATATGCGATATCAGAACTGAGTAGTCTCTTGCTGTACTGGATTATTTTAATCACTGAATAAATTATGGTGGTTTACACGTATAATTGAAACCTAATCTTGCATAGAGTAACGTGGAAATAATAGGGAAACTTATTAGAGATAAATAACCATTATCCAGAAGATCATCTTACCCCATGCAATCCAAATCATATATTAAACCACTATAAATGATATTTGATGTCATGGGTAGTTCGTACCCACAATGGGAAACTCTTGTAATTTAGCATTTTGAAGGTGAAGCTGATCAGCAGTGGAAAATAGTTGAAATATCAGAGGATGTGATGAGATTGATTCAATGGAAGGGGATTATTTTATGAAAATCTTCCTTGTGATTTTTTTCCTAATGCTATTTCAATTAAGATAGAAAAACAATTCATTGAATTTTTACTGAGAGATGAAGATTTTGTGGCTGTGTATGAATATAATTTTACCAATATAGAATAGTACATTCTTAATTTTATCTAGGATCTTTACATTAAGATAAATTGTTTTTACATAGTATTGAAGCTATAATATCGAAGGGAAATGGCCTCGTGTGAGTTCATGCGCTATGAGAAATATTTTTGATGTACTAAGAAGGTATAAATAAATTTTTATGATGATCATATGTTCTATGAGAGTAATAAAATTTATAGGTCTAGATGGAAGGAAATAATAAATCATTCATCAAAAGAATTTATAGGTAGGATAACTAAATTTTCATCTTATGAAGGGTGTGGTAAAATGAATTCTAGAAAATGTATATCAATGAATGTGATGTGATTCTAATGTAGCAGGAATGGTTATATTTCCCCTGAATCTTTGGGATATGATCAGTAAAGTAATGATAATCTCAATGTTTTATGTTTTACTTGAAAAGAGTTTGTCTATTATGCTTATGTGTGCCAATGTTCACTAACCAATGTAGAAAATAACAATATTAATAGAAGAAGGGAATTGAATATCCTTTTATACTATTTTGGTTAATGTGGGAACATCAAATTAATTGTTCAAAGTTATGATACATGTTTTTACAAAATATTCAAATACATTGATTGAATCAGCATCTTCTCATTCAATCAATTTTGAGAGATTTTCTCATAAATTTGTAATATCAGCTCATGAATGTGATATAGAACTTCTGGTAAAAACATATAGTTGAAGTATTAAAGAATCCATTTTTAATATAAATTTTTCACTTTACAATTTTTGTATTTCCTTTAAGGATAATATTGTTTAACATACAAAAATGATGTTAGAAATAATTTTGAGAATGGAATTGATTTTAGTTTATCATTTTAAAATAGATTACAATGCCATAAATGTTTTATTAAATGATTCCATAACTTTAATAACCATGGATTAATCTAAGATGATGATTAATTACATACATGAAATTTATATGGCTCGTTTTAATAAAAATAAGTAATTACTTTTGATTAATGACATTCCAATAATGAATGAATTTGTAGATGTTTTTCATGATGAATTTCATAATTTTATTCATGAGTAGGAGGTTAATTTTGACATTGATTTAGTGATTGACCCTAAGAATATTTCTAAACCCCCTTATCAAATGGGAATTGTTTAACTGATAAAATTAACAAAATATTTTCAAGAATTATAATATTATGGATTCATTCGAACTAGAATGTAACCATGGGGTGCTTCAATTTTATATTTGAAAAAGAAGGATGGTTCCATGAGACTTTATAAATGATAGATATCCTTGATTAACATCATTGTTAATAAAAAATATAATTTTTTTCATATTAATTATTTTTTGATGAACTCTTGGGAGAAAAATTTTTTAGAAGATATATTTTAGGTTTGAATAAAATCATTTGATGGTGAAGAAAGATTGCATTCCAATGAGAGTGTTTTGGAACAGATATGGGAATTATGAGTTTGTGGTCATGCCATTTGGGTTAGCAAATGAACATTTTTTATTTATGAATATCATTAATTAAGCCTTTAATTAGTTTTTGGATCATTTTTTGTGTATTTATTAATTTTTTATTAATATATTCTATAATCTAAGTGGAACATGAAATTAACATTTTTGTTATTTTTCAAATCCTAAAAGAAAAGAAACTATATGGAATGTTTAGAAAGGGTAAATTTATTTTTAATAATATATCATTCCTTTTTCATATTATATGGAAATAGGGAATAAATATTTACTGATCTAAAAAATTTATTCTTGAAGAGTGTCCCATACCTAAAAATTTCCTATAAATTCCTAAATTTTATATATTAACTTGTTATTTATAACTGTTTTTTGAAAACATTTATCTATTATCAAACCCACAAAATAATTTAACATGTAATGGATTTAATTACATATGTACAAGGGAATGTGATGAATGTTTTTAGAAACTAGAAATAATATTAGTAATGACCCAATTTGTATCTTCCACATAGAAATGGTAATTTTGTTACCTATACTGAATCTTAATTTAATGGACTTGGTTGTGTTATAATATAGAATTATCATGTAATTTTATATGCTTCACGTATAATGAAAACTCAAGAGTTAAATTAACCTACACATGATATGGAATTTGATTATGTTGTTTTTGAATTAATAATATATAGGGATCATTTATATGGATTAAAGAGTGAAATATATAATGATAAAAATTTTGATGTAAATATTCATTCATATTGATTTGATCATGAGATAGAGAACGTTTATAAACCTAGTCAAGGATTATGTTAGTAGGATTCTTTACCATCCAAGAAATGAAATTATGTGGCTGATGATTCGAGATAAAAAATAAGTCTATATAACCCATGATATGTTTGCTATGTGAAACATAGGATAATGACATTATGATTTTTTTCTTGGAGGATATTGGAGAAGAGAATTACCTTTTTTGTTTTAGCTTTCAGTGCAATCATTTTTATATGATATAATTACACAATCCTATAAGGAAGACTATGAGTTTTTTGAAATAGTAGAATTGCTTAAATATGGTATTTTACCAAAATTAAACTTTGATAAAGATTTGTTTTAGCTTTGGGTTGACATTAATTGTTCATTGTGATTTATATTTGATGAGATATTTATTTTGGGAAGCTCATATTTCTTAGTTTTCTTTTAATTTGGGTAACACTAAAATGTAATGAGACCTTCAATAATATTACTGTTGGGAGGGAGGTTAAAAAGATATTCTGTAATTTACATAGAGATATTTGAATATTAATCTGGTTAAAATATACAGGTAGTTACCGAAAGAGATGCTTCAGCCTTTATGAGTTCTAGAATGAATATTGGAATGGTTATCTATTGACTTCATAGTTGGATTACAAAATATTTCTCAAAGATACTATGTGATATGCGTAGTTGTTTATTGAATGACAAAATCTGGTCATTTATTCATATTCAATATAATATATCTCTATATCAATAATATCATATGTATATTAAAGAGATTTTTTGGTTACATGGAGTTCCCCTCTATGATGTATCTGATCAGGATCCCAAGTTTACTTCTATCTTTTTGAAACACTTTTAGAATATTTTGGGTACTACATTATGTTTCAATACAAATTTTCATCTAAAGTTATATGAGTAGTGTGACTGAGAAATTTTTAAATTGGAGGATATTCTATATGTTTGGTCAATTGAATACTAGGTAATTTGGGATCAATAAATATACTTGGATGAGTTTTATAATAATAATATTTTCATTCTAGTATATAGATGGAACCATTCAATGCATTATAAGGAAAACCGTGTCAAACAATATATTTTTCAGATGAAGCAGTTGAATGAAAAGTAATGTGACTCTAATTGGTAGAGGAAATTGATGATAATTTTCTTTTGATTCATAAAAATATGAGGATACCCAAAAGTAGGCTAAAAGTTATTCCGAAAACCTAAATGAATTATTATTCATTCAAGGTATATAAACATGTCTTTCTCAATGATTCTAAATATAAAACATCGACATGTTTTCCTATGAAGATAATGTTGCATCCAAGGTCAATTGGGACATATCAAATCCTTAATAATATTATATCAGTTTTCCATATAGTGGATTTACCTCAAATATTATCCCAAGTACACAATGTATCTCATGGTTTATTGTTAACAATTTATATTCTAGATCTATCTCTTATTTTGATTCCATAAGTAATTCAGTTGGAAAAGAATATTTATTTTAATGAATATATTTTCTAGGATATTGATTATAGTGAGAAAATGTTTTTTTAATAATATGTGTCTTCCAGATATGGCTTTGTATAATCCCCATATCATTGAAGAGGCAAAATGAGAATCAAAAAATGATATGAGATAAAAATACCCCAACTTGTTTGATATATGAATTCGTTTATGTGCATGAAATTTCCAAAATGGGGAAAAATATAATAATCAAGGTATTTATAATATAGGTCTACATAATTTTTTTAATTAGATAAGAAATAAACTATATACCATATAAAATAATTCTTATTATAAAACTTTTTTTATATTTAAAAAAATTATTTTTCTAATAACCAGTTTTATCGCCTTTTGATAGTGAACCAGTTTTAAATCTATATTATGAAACATTTATAATTCATATTTGAAAAAACACCTTTTTTGGATGTGGTATATAAATAATTAATTTTGTTGAATTTTTTTTGTAAAATTCATGAAAAATTTTATATTTTAAAATAAAGTGAAAAATACTGGATTTTAGTTCCAATTTTTTTTTCAAATAATTTATTTATATTTTTAGATTATCCTTATACATGGTTTTAATGTATAATTATATTAATTTTTTATAATTTATTAAAAATAATTTCATTGATATGTATATTTTATTGAAATTTGATTTAAAAACTAATTGACCTTTGAATGTGTGACACAAAATTAAAATGTTATATTTTTCCATCATTGAGATTAAATTTTAATTAATTTATGCAATTATATGTTTTGAATTTGGAAAATTGGAGTTTATAATTTGGAAAAAATAACTAAAATTTAAAAATTGTGCCATTTTTTATTTGTGCTATATGAATAGTAATTTTAGGAATCATCTTAGTTACCCCGGTTGAGGGAAAATCTGGAAATTAATGGTAAAATAAAATTATAAATATAATAAAAATACACTAAAACATGTCCAAAAATTTTTTAATGACTTATTTTATATCAATATAATCTAGGGGCTGAAATTGTGTCTGTTGGAATCCACATAGGTGTGATTATGACCTTTATAAGCATTTATTTGAAGTACTGATAGTGATTTGATACTCTTGTCTTTAATAACTATAAAATTTTAATATGGGGTCGTATAGGTGATATCTTAGACTATAAATAGTTTTTAGAAATAAAAATATACTACCTACATTAAAGTACATTATTTATATTTTTTAGGAAATAAATATTAAAATTAAATAGTTAGACGACAAAGATGCAGTAATTAATTCTTTAATGGAAGATTCATATAAATAATATTAACAATGTTAAATTGAATATATTTTGACATAATTATTGACATCCATTAATTTTTTGAATGAATTTGACATTTTTTTATGTCTTAAAAGATATTTGTTTGACTATATCATGATGTTATTATATATATTAAAATTCATAAAATGTTTATTTTTAAAATTGACCATATCAGTATTTTAAAATATTAAATATTTTTTTAATAGTTATAAATTTTATATACATCCATGATTCACGGAAATAGTTTGTATAAATCCTAAAATTTAATAAATTACATTTTTTTGGGTTTTTTATGTTATGGTTATTATATTGACCCACAAAGATTATACAACATGATTCCATTATTAGATTATAAAGTAAAAAATAAGTGTTAAAAAAATAGATTAGGATAAAAAAATGACATAAATATGTGAAATTTTTATTTGATGAATTTATTTCTAACCATAATAATCATATCATCGAAATAAAACAATTTGGTCCCATTTGGACTAAAAATTTAATTTATATTAATTTAATATTTTAATGAATCCCAGGAGTTCACCTCCTCTCTTGTACAAAAGAGAAATACATCCTATAACTTATTTACATATATAAACCATTTTATATCATCTAAATCATTATTATCCTTATCGCATGTTTTGAAATGTTTTCAAAGTATTTAATGGATAATAGATTCAATGATAGGATCAGAGAAAATTCCTGATGATCAAACACTAAATGAAAGCATGTTTCTTTTAAACATTTTCGTTTTATGAATGAAATGGATAATATGGGAAGTGTCAACATTGTATATATATAGTTTATTATGTATAATTTATGGATTAATTCTCCAAATATAAAAAAGATTAAAAAACCTCAATGAGGATTAAGTAAAATTATAGTATTAACTCAATATTATGTCAAGGTTATGTTTGGGTCCTTCAACATTCATTGATATTATGTATGGTAGAATTTATTTATCTGTATTTATTTGATATTTTTCACTATAAATTTCATTCATCCATATCATCGATGAAAATATTAATGCTTCTAACTCTATATCATGGGTGGGATAATTTTTTTTTTCATTTATATTTAAATATAATTATTTATAATAAATAATTTTTTCATTATATAAAACAATACATCCATTTATATTCTTTCTATTGTCAATATATATAAAAATTTCATCATTTCATGATTGTAATCTAAATATATGTACAATAAAAAATATCATCATTTACTCTTCAATGAATACATTACCTTGTTCTGACCATACTATCATAACTCGTATACATGTCAAATAGGTTAATGGGTTACTTATTCAAGAGTAAAATTTAACAAATCATTTATATTAACATGTTAATCCAAAAAAACATATAGATATATATAGTATTTATTGGTATTCACCTTTATATAACTACCTTTTTCTAGGAAGTAATAATTGATATTAAATCATTATAGGAAGTATGGACCAAAAAATAATCTACTTCAAACTAGAATTCAAAATATCTAAATTACACACAAAAATAATGTTTTATAATATGCATAATAATGATTTGAAAATTAAACATATTTTTTCATATTTTAAATTTTATTGTTTTTTCATCAATAAATAACACAAAGGGAATATTGAGAAAGTCCAAAAATAATATTATATTCAGATAAATAATTGTATATGGTCTATTTATCAATCTAAATGGATCTACATTAAATTTTTAATTTATATTCCTCATATAAAATACCATTATTAGAATATTTTCATTCATTTCACATAAATGATGATAATCAGAATTAAGATTAATCCCTAAATAATATTTACATCTAGGTGTACGATTAAAAAATTCATCAACATAGGGAAGTAGGTATTTTTTGATAATTTCATTAATTTATATTTAATTGATTAAAAAACATAGAAAGACCATTTATCTTAAGAATAAGGAAAACATATCACAATGTTGAAACACCAGGGCATAAAAAACCAATATCAGAAAAATACTTTTTTCCTTCACATATACTTGTTTAACATTTCCCATTTGGTGAGGATTATATGATATAGTTCCTTTTTGAGGGGCCATATCAATGGAAAACATGTCTTCATTCATAGGTTCATATTCACGTAGTTCTTCTGGAAACACATTATTATATTCTAGGAAAATCGATACAACCTATATTCTAAGAACACCATTCCCATTCATAAATACTCTCATATACTCTTCTCTAATATTTTAATTATGAAGTTCTACTATGTTTGGATCCCAAAAATATTAATATTATTCATTATCTCATCTAATGATATAGGATTCAATTATTCCCTCATTAATTGAAATACAAAAATCGAAAATATTTATTTACAATTTGATATCAAATTTTTTCTAATGATTATAGGGTAGTAACACTTATTAATTATAATTAATATTAAAAATTGTAATATCTATATACCAAAATTAGAATACCCGAGAAATATATTATATCAATAAGACTCTCACCGGGTTTTTTGATTTGAAACTACCTTCATATAAATATAGAAAAATATCCCATTTTCTTATTTTTCATAGGAGACATAAACTATTTCAATGACATGGAATCATTTAATGAAATAAGAAATATGTGGTTATAATCAATGTACATTACACCACATCATTGGTATTTTATACCTCAATAGAATTAATAAAATATGATTTTCATAATATAATAGGCCTCTACTATGTAATGCTTCCTTCATTTCTTGGAAACCAGTTTTAATAATTCCACCAATAGTTATAGATGAATTAATATATATCCATGGTATTATTAGTTACCATAAATTCCTAATAATCATATTACATTTCAGAAATATTGAAAAATATCACATTTTCAATAAAATAAATCAAGGGTGTTTCATTCAATAATTATTACACATCCGATATACCGTATTAACTTAATTATTCATTAACATATTTCATTATACTTGTTGATCATCCAACCACTTTAATTTTTAATTTATCATGAATATATATTTGATATGAAAATTTATATAAATTACGATAAAATATGATAATATATCAATTAGTGATTTTTTTAAAACAATTATCTTTGGAGACATGGATTACGTTCTTCAATGAAATATTCAATATTATTTTTTAATTTATATATGTATTTAGAATCATAGATGTATATTATTTTATTGTTATCTTCAAAAATTGATCCAATTTCTTAATCAATACACATTAATATGTTGAACCTACATCCCATTTTATCTCATCATCTAGAGGAACATATTTTGTAGCTAATAAAAATATTCAATTAATTATCATTGTTTCATATTATATTTGTTGTTCTAGATGAATGAAATCAATTTATTAGTATCTCCAATCAGAAAATACACAACATGAATAACTTTTTCAACTTAATTACATATCACGGACAGAAATATATTTTTTATGGATTTAATCAATTATTCATCTACCTATGGTTTAGTAGTCCATTTAAAAGATAAAGGTTAATATATTATATTTCAATATAGAAAAGGTGAATTGTGTTAATTTATAATTGGTTACTCAATATGGTAATGTTTATTTGTATTAACCTATGTCAAAACCCTATAATTTTATTATGATATATAGTACCAAAAATTTTCTTAACTTGTTCTAGGGGATATAACTATAATGAATATAGCTACGGATTCCCTTGAAAATACTGGGGTATGTCATTAAAAAGTGGCACACAATGTGATATCTCATAGTCATACTAAATATTTAGATATAAAATTAAAAAACATATGCGGCTAAAATATAGAAAATTCCCTAAGGGATTATCATAATTCTCATATTTTCTATTATAATTTCCAATTTATTTCTAAAGGATCCTACTAATATTTATATGATTTCAACTTTAACATGCTATTATTAATATCATAGATCTAATGGTTTCTTTATTACATTTCAAAAAGATACCATGTTCCAAGTAGTGATGAATATATAAATATATATATATATATCCTGAAAAAATAGATAAATAATTGATTCCCATAATTTATTAGAAATACAAAAGCATTGAATATGAAATATTTATTCCTCCTTGAAATCAATCATATTATTATATTTCATACAATGTAAAATGGAATCTAATGAAATGGTGAGGACTTATTCTTTGTAACTATTATTTACAATGGAATTTATCATATTTAATTAAGGATTATTCAATATAGTATATTAAATAAACAAAAACAATAACATTTAATAAAAATTTCATATGTAAGAACATACATGGAAAATATCAATATAGGAATAATAGGGATAATGTAAACTGAAATCTTAATGAATAAAATGAATAAATAAAAACATCTATGAAAAATTAATTATAGTCATGGGATGATTATAATCATTCTTATCGTCAAGTCCTATCAAATAACACATCATTATTAATAAATAGGTAGGTTCAAAATCAGAATCCATATAATATGGAATGCATACATTTTTTTCTGAGGAAATATGTCGAATCTTCGAGGGTCTATCTATAATGTTTCCCATATATCACATTTTCATCCAATTAATTCCATGTATTTTCATTGATCAATTTATACAATTATCAAAATTCAATATATGATTGCAATTATATTATTGATTTTTAAATACTAAACATCAATATTTCCTCAGTAAATGAAATATCATACATATTAATATTCCATTAAAGGATAAAATATATATACATTTTATATTTTTGAAAAATAAAAATACAAATAAAAGTGATTTTTAATTATTTTATGATATTAACAAATGTCATGAAAAACATAATTTTTTCCAAATAAAAAATAGAGTGATGGAGAAAATAATTATACAAAAATTAATTACTTGAAAACAATATATACTATATTAATAGTAAATTTGAATTAATAAAATTTTATTATTGCAATTTTTTTTCATAAAACACAGACATTATGAATGAATGTCTAAGAATAAAATTGAAAATAACATCCAAGAATCATTATTTAATAATTCAATAAATAATCTATTTAAAAATTATTTTTATTCTATTATCAAAATAATTCCCCTTTCTATTGATATTATTTTAAATTAAAATTCAAGGAATATAGATATTTTACATCTTTTTATATATCCAACAAAAATATTAATGTAATATTCAATGAAAATAACTTATAAGACAATATGATATATTTTATGACATATTTACATTATAACAATGGTTTTCATTCCACCATTGGTAAAAAGTACCTTTTTAGGAATTTGATAAAACTATTAAATTTAATGATCATTATATCAATTTAGAATGAGTAGTAATGAAATTAATACATCTTTTTTTAAATAATAAAAATAATCCTGAAATTATTTTAAGGAAAATATACACATGGAAGAAAAAAATGTAAATTGAAAAATTCAAAATAATCATTTTAAAAACATATTCATTAACATGTCACTTAAAAATTGATTATTGATATATAAAGAGAATAAATAGATGGTAAACATGTACACATAATCATAATTAAACGATGAAATATTTAATTGAGTTTAAAAAATTAAAATTATATAAAATTTTCACATAGAAGTATAAAAATAAAATCTAATAAAATCTAATGTGATTGTAATAAAAAAATTTACATTGGGTATTCATTTAATCATACATTTTTAACAATTATATAAAACTAATTAATAATATAATAAATAATTAAAAAAGAAATTTTATCATCTATGTTATATTTTTAATGTCTTTCTATATTGATTTTAAATCAATTCAGAGAATACATAATTCTTACAATGAACACTTTATGGTTGATCAATCAACTATTCCAAAATAAATTCACAATAATTTTTGATGTTAATGGTGTTTTAAAAAATTAATGTCACCACTATAATGTAAATAATTTAATAAATATTTTATTTATTAATTTGGATTAATTTTATAATCATTCTTTCATAGTGGTAATTAAAGAAGATATCTCATTCATTTTTGGGGATAGTAGTCCACACATATAAAAAGTAACATTATCATTTTACAATAACTGTACGGTAAAAAAAATATATGATATATGTTTCTAATATATTCATAATGTTTTCATAAATATCATATATATCTCAATACTTCCAAATTTATCCTAATCTTGGTAAAAAATTGATAAACAAATTTCATGTTTATGTAGAGATGTTTCACAATACATATACCTAATTAATGATTTAATATTCTAGAAAATGGAATGTTGGTGGATTTTTTTTCCAAAAATAATAATATATTAATAGAATAATGGAGAAATTATATTAATTGTTTTAGTTTAAATAATAAATAATTACAATAATTTAAGGATGAAATATACATATAATGAATTTGGTAAGATAAATACATATTCTGTGAAAATCCTCCCCTAGATTACACCTTAAGACTTATTAGGACCTTCATTGGGTAATACAAGGAGACCAAAAAATTAGAGAAAAATATATGAATTTATTTTTTCAAGTAGTTTACAATGATAATGGGTTTAATTACTATGATGGATGGAGGTTAATCTTCTCTCGTTTATATTTGAGGTGAGGGACAAACGTCGACATACATATAAAAAATTAATAATACAAATTAATTTTCTCATGGTTGTGGTAAAATATTGTTATAGATTCATATATTAGAAGTTTATATTTTAATTAATTATATCCTATGTGGTTTAATAATGTTTTTCCTATAATAAGTTTTCCTTATGCCATTATTTTTAGCCTTTTAAACCCATTATAACCATAAACATGTCAAAAAATATCATCCCCTATTGTTATTCATTAGGACAAAAAAATATCTAGAATTACCTTGTATTATGTATTTAAATGAAAAATATCAAACAACTTTGACTTGACCGAACTCTTTGGGGATATAGAAACTATTTTCTTACCTTTTCACATAAAACTATAGAAACACATTTTAGACAAATATTTTATTTAAGAAAAAAATATTCTACCAAAAAATATTGTAAAATATTGGTTCAAAGGAGATTGAATGTATTTAACTAAATAAAATATTAAATATGTCCATTTAAAACTAGTATAAAATTTTATTGTATCTTGTTAATAATATATTAATAGTAGAGAATCTGAAATTGATTTTATTTAAAAATAAATTACTTATATAAAATTTTTTTTGGCATACATTACATAGTTCAAAATCACAATTTTATAAAAAAAATGTTTGAATAAATTATTGTGTTAGGCCATGAACGCATTTTCACAAATTTTATGGTTATCCATATATCATTATAATTTTATCAAAATTAATCTTTTTTAAATTCAATATTTCTTACTATTAATCTACAAAAAATATTCACAAAAATATGAAAATTTACCATAATATAATTTAGATATAATGATTTCAAAAATTAATTTTATTTACTCCAGTAAAATAAATAAATTGTTGGAATTTTAGTTTTAAATTATTTATTGACTATTTTTTCAAAAACATGTAATTATTTATTTAGAATGAAAATATAACTTATTGTAATTGAATTATGAATGTTAAAACACATTATATAAATACGAAACATGGGAATATATTGTATTCAATATTTTATATTTGTTAAAAAATTAAATTGAGGTGTTAGAGTTATTATATTATAGAGTGATGGTATGTGCCTTAGTAGGATGATGTAATAATCTTTTTATTAGAGAATGTATATAGACATGAACCCCAAATGATTATTAATATAGAAAAATCATTTCGGCAAAAAATAAAACAATAAGAGGTCCATATAATATTATTTATAAATTAATTTTATCATTATGAATTCAAATAAAATAATATTAAGTGATCAATGATTATTTTATCTGGTATATCATATAATGTTTATTAAATTGTATCAAGTGGTCTATAAGGAATCTTATCAATAATTTAATATTTGGGGGTTCTCCAAAAATTAATTAAATACATTACATTCTCTAGATATAGTTTTCAAGCAACCACATCATCAGGTTCAAAGCTTATTTTGATGATCTTTATCCCATTGTTTATGAGAAATCTAGTGACACATGTATTTCCAATATATGTGCTCCTCGTATATTTTACTCCATGTGAAGATTATTTCATTGTAATCATGGAAATTTTTCTCAAATAATTAGTTGGAACCAATGGAGGCCCCATCATAGAATTAATTTGGAATAATAAAAAATCATTCCTATATAAATATAGATATCACTCCATGATTCCATGAATGTTATGGGTGTCCATGGGGTTATCCCTTCAAGAGGAATTTCACCAAGAATATGATCTCAAATCAAGGTATATTTTTATTACAATGAGTATAATAAAATATCAAGACTTTTGTAAATTCAAATTGAATAATCTATATTCATCTATTTAAAGATATCATAATGGATCATCTTATCATTGAGGATCTGTTACTATTATCAGATTAGTAGGAACATTTAGTCCAAAGGTAGGTTTTCCAAATATTTTATGATAGCCAAGCCTATTTTTTGATGGATTGAAATGTTCATTAGGATGGTATTTTATGAATGCCGTAAAATTTTGAAGAGTAGGTTCCAAACATGATATTAGTATTATTTACACCCTATAGAAAAATTAATCACAAATATGTGAATTGATAACTTGGGAATTCCTTGAAAAGAAAATTCAATAGTATTTGGGTAACAATGGTAATCCATGTTGTTTGGTTAATTTAATAGTGAACACTTCATGTTATATATGGTTTTGGGTAAATGATAGAAATTGATATGAAAAAATATTATTGAAAATGATGAAACGATGAATTAGTTGGAAAGCACACAAATGAGAAAATTTGGTTACAAATGAAATCAACCTTAAGGGTGGTCAGAAGTACACACAATGTGGGTGGACATGAATACATGGTTTTGGGTTTTTAGGGATACACCCATTATTGGTGGTCGAATGTATTTCATTTATGGGTGGTTCTACGATAACCCCATATGTGTGAACATTTTAATACTTTATCCAAGTACACCGGTTTTCACAATTACATGATGTTCTTGGATACATATAAAACTAGATGTAGATGTTTTTTAACCTCATGTGTCATCGTGCCACCCATGCTTCGGGGTTGATTATTTTATTATTTTTATTATTTATATAATATTTACTGAATAATATTTTCATATCACTATTTGAAATAATCATATATTCATAATGTATTTATTTATGAATGTAGAAGGTGATAACCTATAATTTAGTGATACATCTGTCCCAACTATAGTAGTAAAACCCTATATCTTGAATAACGAGACTATAAAAACACTAAGGGGCCTTTATTCATAAGTATATTTTTAAGTTTAATTTCTAAATAATTATAATTATATTAATTAATTATATTTTATTTTTGAATTAATTTTCAATATAAAATATTATGATAATGGTTTTAGTTTTCAAAAAATTATATTTAGATGAATAATGGATTTTACTATTTTTAATATTATTTTGACATGTCATTCATTGTTACAACATATATATGAATTTTATATTTATGAAACTATATTATTGTGAAAATATTTAATTTATATTATACATTCTACAAATAATTGTTTATCATTTTAAAATCAATGATTTATATTTTTCAAGTAATATATCTTTTTCAAAATATTATATTAAAATATTAAAGAATTATTATATGAAAATAATTTTTAACATTTATTGAAATAAAATTTGAATAATAATATATTTTATTTGTCAAATTAATATTCTCAAATTATCAGATAATAGAAACATTAGAATTATATTCAAAAATAATGTTATGAAATGTAAAAACTAATAACCATGATAAATGATTTAATGGTAAAAACACAATTAATGGTTAAAATGGAATGGAAAAAATAACAAATTTAATATTTTTTAGAGTTTGAGAAATTGCAGAACCTAACTCAGCATCCACTGCATTACAATGAATTTTTAGGGCATCATTACATGTTTAACAAGATGTATCTTTATTTTAAGGAGAAACATTTCTATAAATATATATTTCTCACCATTTATATAACTTTTCTATCACTATCCATTTAATAACACTATAGAAATCATTTTTACCCTAGTATTTGAGTATAATTAATTTCTATAGTATTATATTACCATCTCAATAGCTTATGGTCACATGATATCAGTTTATTTCATCGATATCCCTAGAATACCTTAAGATACACAAAAATTTATAAAATTTATGGTCAACCATTTCACCAACATATTTTCAATATATATTTAAATTATAAATTTATATTTTTTAATGATATATAATATGTAATATATTTATAGAATTATTATGTGTTTTTTTAAACAATAAGTAACCACAATTTCACTTTCCTTATGAAAAAAATCACTATTAATGCATTGTGTGGACCTAATCCTCTATGAATAAAATTAGATTTTTCCTTTTATGTAATATTATTATATATCAAATGATTTTATTAAAGGACAATTATTATTTCTATGATATAAATTTATTATTATTATGAAAATTTTTATAAATAATTAATGATATCATCAAAAAATGATTGGTTTAATTTATTCATTAAAAATAGGATTACATAAAGTGAAATGTATTATATATATTATGTAATCATTTCATATACCATAAATATTCTTATACATTAAAAAATTATGATATATCAATTTAATTAACACTGAGTAATATAATTATTCATTATGTTTAATAATATTACAATGAAACCTTATAATTATTTATTAAAATAAATGTATTTTCATCTTCTTGTATCCTTAACCATCTATACGAAAAATACTATGAACATATATGATGATAGAATATAGTTAAATTTATCATATCATAATATAATATAAAATTAGAAATAAGAATTTTTTATATTTTATACATCTTATGTCAATATTTTAACAATGAATAATAAAAACTCACTTAGATCATCAAAATTCTATTCAACATTATTTTAATCGATTTCATATTCAATTGTAATGAAAGGAACTCTCATTAATGGAATCTAAATCATCATATATAATTTAAAATTTCCAATGAAATTTACATTATTGATCTATTAATGTCTATAATTTTAAAAATAATAGGCATGCATGCCTCTATTAAAAAATGAGTAAAAATAATAAAAACAATAAACACATGATGACGATAATAGGTATTAGTATTCCAGATTATTTTTATTTATGAAGAGTATAAATGAAAATAGATATGCGTTTGGTTTGAATTAAATTATGAAGATTGAAATGATTCTAATATATAATTTTAATTTATCTTCATTTATTGAAAGATAGTAGTTAATGATTTCCCAAATACAATTCCAATATTTATGACCTTTTTATATTACACATCATAATTACTCTATTTAGAGAAAATAAACAACTTGTTTCATTTTTAATATCATGAAAATCATTTTATCATTATTTTTAATGATCAATTTTAGTCGCATTGTTTCATGAGAGTTATAAATTTAATTTCATCCAAATCCATATGTGGGTATTATTTCATGAATTTTAATTCATTAGAAAGTCAAATTTTATTCACCACATATTTATGAGTGGTGTATACATTATCATTGAATAATTTTTCTCTATTATTAATTAATTATACATTATTAACATGTATAAATGTTTAACCCACCATATTCCCTTTTTATTCCCATGTTTCCAAATCAGTTTAAAACTCAATCATTTATATAGTTGAAAAAAATCCCATGTTTTATTAAGATAAATGGGTCTGTTGTTTTATAAATATATATTGCTATCTGGATACAATAATCTTGATGTGTATTCATACATATACAGATATGGTTAACTAACCCAAAAATTGGTTGATTATAATATATGAAATCATATCCCTGATGCTTGACTTGTGGGCATATGACTACACACGTGGCTAGAAATACATAGAGGACATTATTTGGAAAAATATAATCCTATATATGAATGAGAATGGTGTATTATTTATAAAATTTACTTGGTAACCTACCAATGAAAACTATTGAACCCATCTACTTTCATATGTTAGTAATCCCACACATTTAATGAACCCCGATAATAATATTTTTTTGGATATGTGAACATTCTATTACATTGACGATATTACATATCATCTATACTGATTATGATATGTTCTATAAGATATATATATTACATTATTGAATGGGGATGTATTTGAAATATTTAATTATATTTTTAAATATAGAGATGTTTTTTAAGACATAGGTCCTATAATATATTTTATGAAAGGTTTGACTGAATCATAGTGTGAAGTAACCCAAGATAATAAATTGAAAAATGGTGCCAAAAAATATATATATAGTCATTGCATAAACTAATGTCATGAGAAAAAATGGAATTTGTTTTAATTTATACCTATTACCATATCAATATACATTCTACGAATAAGTCCTTAATAACATATTTTTAGGTATAATAATATTTATTCAAATGTTATTAGATCACTAATTATTGTTATCCATTTTGAATTTATTATCATTGATATATAATGAATACTTATTTCCCTCATTATGCCTCAATCCTATTTAATTATTCATAAAACATAATTTATTCCATTTTTCTTTTATGTTTGATTTCATTTAATGGTAGTACATAATAAGAATATGATATCTCAATTTTTTTTTCATTTCACAGTATATTTTGATGTGAACTATGTATAATTTTTAGTAATATTATGGATGAGATAATAATTATCTCAAGATGCGTTGATTCTATATATTTTTATGTAAAATTTAATATAATATATATATAGGCATTAAATTATAATAAAAGGATGGATAATTTGGGAAATATAGTATTTTATTCCAAAAAAAATATAATATAATTTCCAGATCTGGGTTTCTAGTGCTTTGTATGTTATTTATGGTATGAGAGGATGTATATTACACAAATTATGAATACATTTAGAGGAAAAAGTTATATTTCACATGTAATATGAATGATAAACATGATTTCAAAGGAAAACTCTATATAACTATATAGTATTTGTATATTAAAATTCAATTTCATGAGCTACATATGTTTATGACAATCTAGAATTATTGTGACATATTAGGGGAATAGTAATCATATAAACACCAATTTCCAACACAAGGTTGTTCCGCCAAAACATTATAATGAAGCTATATTTGATCGTAATTATATTATTACCAAATATTCTTAATTTTAAACATTCCATGAAAAATAATTATCCCCATAAAAGAAGAACTACTAATCCAAAACCGGGTGTAACTATGTTGTAATACATCAGATGAAAACAATATGTACCATTTAGGGGACCTACAAATACATTGTTAGCTCAATTTTTTTTCTAGTCTCTAGAGGAGTTCTTTAATTCATTGTGAAGTAGTAAATATAAAAAGGTATTCATAATCATCTATCTACTAAATTATAATTCGGACCAATGGTGTATTCCAATTAAAATAACTAAAGAGGAAAATGAGACAAATTTTATGGAATGGAAAACATTATTGGTGGTTACCCATTATAATAAATTCTTCATTACGAAGGATAATTAATGGAAATGATATTTCTAAATCACTAACAAAATGAGAATAATAATGATGTTATGTGTGTGGATAGATTTAATGGGGAAAATAAGAATAACTACAATTCTATAAAAACACAATAATCAAAGATTGGTCATTTTTAGATTGGTATTATATGTGCATTCGAAATGAGATTATGTTTCAAAACATTTCATCAATTTTTTGATGTATTGTAACATTATTTGTGGAAACAAATTGTATATCAAGATGTATATATTTAAGGGAAATCATTAGATGAAGTGGTAGACTGGGTATCAAGGGAATAAAAGTTTGTAAAAGGTTAAAAATGATGGTTTTAATTTCCCACTTGTGATAATTGTTTGAAGAAATGCCATTGGGATCACATAAAATATATAAAAGTTTCATAAAAGTTAATTTAAAATGGATATAGATCAAATGTATTCAAGGGATAAACAAATAATTTTTAAAATAATTTATTTATTATTAAAAATAACATAAATTATGTTATCAAATTAAAACAATTTATGAATATACCTCAAAAGGATAATCTATCATATCAACTATAGATTAATTCAATGATCATAATGGTGTGGTGGATGATACATTGATCATACCCTCAAATTTTGTAAATGATCAATTTATTCTATAATCACATCCCACTTATATATATATTTTATTTCTCTAATAACATTAGATATCTCACAATCATCAATGTGAGGTGTTTAATATTTAGCAAAACATATAGCAATCAAATTGTAAAAAAAATAATGTGGATTAAATTATATTTTATGTTGTCACCCTATTTAAAAATTTGTTTAGTATAATTTTTTTTTAAAATTTTCATGATCCTTGGTATGTATTGGAATTAAAATTTTTATGAATAGGTATTTGTTTCATGGAGTTCAATATTAGTTTTTTTGAAGGAAATGTGTAATTACATTTCGGTATATGGGAAACATCATAATATAAATGATTTCTAAATCCTTCTTATGATAACCCTTTAATTTATAAATCATTAATTCGGGTTTGAATTTATAAAATCACACTTAGAGAAACCCCAAATAAAGTGAATCATACAATATTTATGGATTAGGTACATATCGTATAAGCATGTTACATGACTTAAAAAGAATATTGGAAACATAAATAATATGTTTATAATATTCCAATTCTCATTTAAAATATAACATGACATACTATGAAGATATATATTACATGAGAAATAAATATAGTAATGTATGAAAACATATAAATAATAATGGGATGAATGTATTACATGGTTGACAATAACAATCTCTATGGGACATAAAATTGGTGGGAATCATAATTATGAATAATGCGGAATGATGTTTCATGATAACATCAATAAATAATGATAATGTGAATAAAAATGTAATGATTAATTCATAATCACAATAAAAGGTTAATAATCAATACATCATAATAGCATATGTATAAGATAATCTACTGGGCACCACACATATAATCTCATGATACTAAAACATTACCTTATTTAGTATAGCACTATCTGGGTAAAGATATCCAAATCATATCATTTAGATAAATAAGTGTTTCATATAGATTATATTTCATAATAAACTTTTTTGAAAAATTTAATCCCAAAATTAAGGATTATTATTTAAATATATGGAATTCCAAAATAAATGATTGATTTTTCATATCAAAATTTAAATAATAGGTAATGTAATAACCAAAAAAGTAAATAGAACCTTGATTATATTTAAATAAAATATAAAAATTCATATTTGTATATTGATGATACATTTCTCTTTATGAAACTAGGATGATCCATGATGGTAAGTGGTGAAATGGTTAGAATTTTTATGGGGTAGTTTGACATACGTAGTTTTTGTAGTGATCTCAACAAACATGAAATTATCTTACAAATTTTTCTTCACAATATTTTTTGTGGGATATCATCTTGATCGCTGTTAAGGGAATAACTGAGTGAGGTTATCTATATAAGAACATATTATATGTGGGCTTTATAGGGTACACCACTTCTAGTTGAGGGCAATGATTCTTTTTCCAGTGTAAATTTGATTTATAATATCCCCATATTTATATTATTCATGTGATCATTTTTAATGGATATTTAATCAATTTTAAATATTAATAACATGTTTAAAATTTTAATGGATATAATGAATCCAATGAAATTCATGTGTTTTTAATAATAGTAATACAGAATTGAACTAAACCATAAATGGAATAATATTTATAAATATTTTGTCATTACAATATTCCCCTTCAAATATTTCACCATTGAAATTTTCATTTCATACAATTAAATATATTATGGTAATTATATCTCGTAACACTCTCAGCTTACCATGTTGCTTCATCAGACATTTATTTTCTCGATTCCACATTGAGTTGGAGAATTGTATTATTTTGTATAATATTTACCTATAAAATGATGACTTCATTGGCTTCTCATCATAAAAAATTATTTAATTGTGGTAGCTCATAAGGATTAAAGAAATGTAAGGTGATTTTATGTACTTTATCATGATTGTTACGTGGAACACATCATATACTTGAGTTAGGTTGGGTGAGAGTTCTAGTTTATATGGTACTGATCTAATGTGATCAAGTATATCAAATCGATATATGTATCTTGGAATAATCTTTAACATCATAAAAAATATCATGAATTTTATCCATCAAGATATGCATATGGATACCTTATCCCTTACCTCAAACACCACGTCTTATTGATTATTTTCAGTATATATCGTATGTTAAATCTATACATCTAAAATCTAATGTTTAATGGTATTTACTTTTACCATAACTTCATTGCTCATTTTAAGACCCTACAACATTTGTTCACCAAATTCATCCCACCATTCCAATGTTCTTCATCTCTTATCATAATGGGATCTATAGGGACCCATTTGGATTCATTAGTGTAATAAATTATTGTGTGATAACATGACAAATCGAATATGTTGACCTTATTTCCCTTTTATGTCCATGAATAATGAATCTGACCATGTCCTTATATGTTTGTATATTCTTCCCATATTGGCCACTATTTTTAGGATTATAACTTATGATGATGTTCAACTCATTATTTAGATAATTTTTAGGTTATTATAAAATATAGTGGTAAATAACAGATCTCGATTGGTTACAATAGTTAATAGTTTTTCAATTATCCTAAATACTTATCTGAAATGAATTATTTAATTTAATTTGAGTGAAAATTCCACTCGAATTGCAATGAAGTGAGAATTAATTAAAATATAATCCACCATAACCCATATTTAATTTTTTATTATCGATTACAATGGTAGTGATTTGAAAAAATACAAGGTTATGTTTTCCCATTACCATATAGTCATAGATAATGGTTTCCTCATTAAATTGTATATTATACATTCATTCATTAAATTCTTATATTCAAGACACCTTGATGTATATTCTATGTTATACTTATGCATATTTTCTACATCAATACTTATCTCTGAGATGTTAACAAATCTATGTGATCCCTTGATAGATTGAGAAGGAAAATCCAAATATATAATCCATGAATCTTTCATTAACTCATCTTTTAATAGTTCAAACATGCACAACTCAAAACTTACAAATCCTTCTTCATTAATTTTATAAATTGAGGATTTTCTAATTCAATATAGATTCTACCATCATCAAAATTTAAATTTTTTCCTTTTAGAGTACTTAATATTCTAGGTTTAGAATAGTTGTGAAACCATGTGTGGATGGTTTGATGGTGTTTCCATCATTGTTATTCAAATTTCCATGTTTTTTCAATTCAAAAGGACATATCCTTACTATTTTCAATTTATTATTTAATTTATATATCTATTAAACATAATGCATCATCCATATTGTTTTGTTTTCCATAGTTTTATAGGATTGTGATGTAATTTTCCTCAATAAACTATAACCATATTTTAATCCATATATATTTCATACTTCCAACCAAAGGGATAATTCCACTTGATTTTCAATGTGAATGTTGTTATATCCAAACCCATTTCATTTATTGGGTAATTATATTTTGGAACATTCAATTATTAATATGCATGATCTATTAATTATTCTTTATGAATTTGAACATAGCCCAAACCCTTCATACTATGGAGAGTTTCCCAAATGAGGATAACCAAAGTATATATCCAGTGATAATCCTCTTTTTTAACTCCTTCAATCTATCATCACATAAATTATTCCAAATGTCACATGACTCCCTTTTGAGTTTTGGTGTTTAGAGGGGTTGAAAATTAATCAAAAGTTATCACAATTGAATGATAATAACAATCTATCACATGGAAGAAATAGATTTACATATTATATTTTCACGAACCACCATTTAATCCCTTATTCACTTGAAGGGTCCATAGATATACCATTACGTATGATATTATTCTAAAATAATGATACTTCATTCACTATGAAAAAAATCAGTACTTTTCTTAAATATTCTCCATTAATATGTTCTTTAGAATTGTTCCTAGATAATAACCATACTACTACATTCATTAAAGCATATTTGAATATGATATTTAATGACTAAAAACCCTGATCTCATATATAATGGGTATATTCATCATATAAATAATTCTTTCTATATAATTACTGAGTTTGAATTGAATTAGTGTGAACTCCTAGAGCATGTACCTTGTATGGAATGATGTCTTGGGGATATCCTCCTTCTTTACAAATACCTGATAATACCCTAACTGATAACCCACCATGGTTATGTATTGGGTTCTGCATAGCTAATCAATCATTTCATATATCCATGGTTGATGATACTTATTCATTATCATGATCTTATTGAGCTCATGATAGTAAATGAAAAGGACAGTCGACTCATCCTCTTCCTCTATGAAGAGGACATGTGCACCCAATGAATACGTACATGTGGATATGAACCCATTATAAATATTATCGAATGACTAATTATTATGTTCCTCAAATTACAAAACATAGATTCCATATATAGTCTTATATATTGTACAATCCATTTGTATAATCATGACGGAAAACTAAACCTCCTAGGTAGGAGTTAGACCATCAAATTCTTTGAGAACCACATTAGTGTACTACCTCAAAATGTGTTTATTTTAATGTATTTTTTTATGATAACCCATACTAGAATGATATTTGTATTGATAAGGAAATAATATCAATGATTCAGATGTTGGTGCAAAAAAATTCGACATCATCCTTAATCATGTACAAAATCGAAGGTCGACTCATCATTCCGATAGTGATTTCATTAACATTGGAAATTATGTTGGATCTACATAAGAAAATCTAATCCATATCCATAATTTCATGAATATTTCATAAATAGTGTAATGGCTCAAACCTCTCCGGTCCATTCTGTTGTGAAAATGTGGTACTAGAGGTGTTTCAGGAAGTCAAGGTGACTTGGGGGTGCGTTTGGGTGGACTTTTGAGGAAAATTAAAGGGTAATAACTTTCACACAGTTGGCGCATGATTTTCCTAAACCGTGTGACCAAACCGTGCAAGGCTAGTTTTGAGGGTAGTGGCTAATGCACGGTTAGCGCACAATTTGCCTAACCGTACGGACTAACCCTGCGAGGAGGAGATGTCGAGGCAGAAGCTAACACATGGTTAACGCATGATTTGTTAAACTGTATGAACTAACCGTGCGGGCAGTTAAAGTTATATCATAAAATTGTGGATCTAACTCGTTTTGGCATTAATCAACTCGTTTATTCCCCTAAGTGGCCATAACTCGGGATTAACCTTCCTTGGAGGTGGTATAACCTCTCCCAAGCGTTTTGGAGGCGATCTGGAGGCTTCTATTCGCGAATCCAAGCCAGTTCCTCGAGGTTAGTGATCCATTTTTTTTGGTTTCCTAGATCTACCTAGATCTACTCCTCCTTTTTTCTCGAGATCATAGATCTACACCCATTATGGGTAGATCTAAGTGTATGGATGAAATTTGTGATGATTTTGTTCTTGTTTATGTTAGGAGAAGAAATCTAGGAAGGATTCGTGGAGCATCGACCCGGTTTCTTGGGTGCTCATCGACCGTTATGATTTTCCTCGAAAAATGTTGAGGTGGGGGATTCGTGGTTTCTGTAATTGTTTATGTGCAATCATAGAGCTAGCATGATTTAGTCCCTTGGATCACAATGGAATTGACCTAATTAAATACTTGAACCAGATTAAAATAATTGGTGATCTCATGTTGTTGCTTGGTACCGTGATAATGGTTCACCTCTTGATTTTCCAGATAGTGTGATATATATGCCTTTCTTGTTATCATGTTGTTCTTGATGAAATTGATAATGAACGTAAAGACAAAATTAATTGATAATTAATTGGATAAAGATAAAGATGCATGTAAATGAATCTAGTTGTTGTTGTTGTGGATGTTATTACAAATTGATGTTAATCAAATTTATTTCGATGTATGTGATTAACATAGTTGGTTGGTAAACCAGAAATCTCTTGGTGCTTGTTTTTTAAAGGCTAGATGCCTTGTTAAAGCACCAAGATCACAATTTGTTGTGATATTTGTTTTCCTGCTGCTTGTGATTTCTTGTGTTGTGATGTGACCCTAGAGGGGTGTTGTGATATGTGGAGGTAGAGAGGCATTGTGGTTGTGGTAGTGGATGGCGCCTAGAGGGGCGAGATGCATCGGTTTATGCATGTTGGTGTCAGAGAAGACACTGGGGATGATGGTATGGGATGGATGTGCGGGATAGATGTTTAGTGGTTTGATTGGTTGTTTACCAATTTCACTTTTCCCCACTTCTCAAGGCACCTGGTTTTTCTTACCCTTCTTCCGAAAGGGGTGAAGACACGTGGGGTATGCCACGTGCTTTCCGTGTTTAGCCTCTCGAGGGAGAATGGGTCTACTCTCTTGCTATAGGCCGCAAAGACTCGATGGGTAGTATATATAATCACCTTTTTGATCCCCCTTGTGTTTAGTATCATATGTTGCTTTTATATAATGCCTTCGAATATGGTAAAGTAATTCTATAATGAATTATTGAATAAATGATGTTAACCAATGGGGTTGGATTTTTTGAAACATAATTATGAGGTTGAGAACTTTTTCAGGGACAATTGATTTTGAATGTGATGCCAATGATTTTTAATGTGGTTGTTTTCATGGTAAAATAATGTAAATAGAATTAATTAACGTAAAGAGGAATTGATGAAAATGGGAATAAAGTGACCTAATGAATTTTTTTAACTGGTTGTTTGCTTATAGGATACCTAGTCTTAGATGTGGCAGCCCAGAGTCCGAGATAGGTTAGGTGCAGTTGTGTCTAAGACTAGGTTATTCCCATAGTGTGGTTGTAATTTATATATTTTCTGTACCTTTTTTGTTTCTATACGCTACTCCACAGCATCATTAAAGGAAACTGACACCCTAGGGATTCTGAGCCCTGAGGGGGGGGGGGGGGTTTCCAAAACATTTCTATGGGATGGTGAATGGATGACTACCCCCTTTGACCCCGCTGTCTTATCTTTGTAGATACTAGTGATGTTGGCACAACAGTTAGTTTTCCCAATATATGTGTGTAGAGGGCTGTAATGGCTTGTGGTTATTTCCACACATATATTGTGGATGTACAATCCTATGGACTACTATAGGTGTAAAGTGTATAGGCTTTGATGGCTTGAGGATCCATACTTGGTGTATGGGATGTAATGGATTGAGGTACAATACCCGATGTATGATACACGTTATGTGGGATTTGGTGGCTCCTAGAATCTACATGGTTACTAATGGTTGTGACGATGGTGTGGGGCTTCTCCCAAGTGTATGTGGTCATGCCTTTGTGGTGCACATGGTTCAGATTGTGGAGCGTAGCCCATGTTTATACGGGTAAGCCTTTGGAGAGAGATGCACAAGAAGTATGTCATTGGGGAAAAGCAGAAATCTGGTGGGGAAGTAGTAGCGGGGTACCCTTGATATTGTTTTCTATATACTATATTCTTGTATGCGTTACTTAGTGAGACTAGCCATGGTGAGGTTGGGAACAGAGTGTACCTGTTAGGTGACGAGTTAGTTTCACTGTTTTTCACTCTTCATTAGCATGCATTCATTACTTATGCACGAGAGTCTTCACCGAGGATCCTACTGAGTATACTGTTATACTAACCCTACATATATATAAACTTTTTTTCAGGTCACGTGGAGCAGGTTGGAGATTAGGCTGGTCAGTACTAGCTTGTGGTTGTAGGAGCTATTCGGGAATATAGTTGTTTCTGTCTTTTCCTTTATTTTGGGTACTTGTAGTTTCCCCTTTAAGTTGTTGTACTTTTTGCATGACATTACATATATGCACTTGGGTTTTCTTTTAAATTTCTGTTCTATGATGGAGTTGGTTGGTGTCTATCCTATCTCTCTCTTTCGCATGCGTTCACTTAGAGGGTAATGCCTCCAATTTGTGTGTTTACTATATCCTCGGTGCTAGTCGCCAACCCGGGGCCTACTGGAGGCGGGACTCATGGGACATTATCTCCCATCTCACATTTTTGGCCGAGGAAGGGTACACATTGTGGGGAGGGGTTCGTGAAAGAGTGCTATAAGAGGTCTGGTTGAGGGATATGATGGAGTTTGGAGTTAGGCACAAGTTAGGTTCCATGGGTTGGAAGGAAAACAATGTCATTCATGTTTAGCAAGTGAGGTAAACACTGGAGACTGGCTGTGACATAGGCTTTTAGGGCCCCCTATGATCTGATTTATGGACTTTTAAGTTTACAATGGATGGTAACAGGGTGATACTGGTAGCATGGTAGAGCCCTAGGAAAGGATCACACATCATTTTTCTTTATGCCTGTGTTTGAATGGGTAGACCTTGGTATAGGTAATCCTAAAACAAATGAAAGAAAAAAATAATTAATTACTTTTGAGTCTTCCATATTTCAGGCTTAAGAGCTCTAATTGTTTGTTATTTTTCAGGTATGTCTCCTAGTCAACGTCCTCGTCAGGTTTGTGTAGAAGACTTTAAGCAGGCTGTTCCAGCAAGTCACCGCTGGGTAGGGGATGACGATGACAATAATTCGAGGAAGAAACTCTGAGATTTTCAGCATCAAAGTATGTAGATGTATGAGGGATCTGTTTTATATGAGTCGTATACATGACGTTTTCCATTTATCACAGTTACGTCGTTATCTTCATGACGACTCCCACATCATCGATTCAGGAGAGATTGTTGTTGATGATGAATCCACCTTTGAGGAGCAACCTGTGGAGATCCAAGACTGTAAGGTGAAGGTGTTGCGTGGGTGATCCATTCCCTTAGTTCATGTCTTTTGGTGACAACGTGGCATGAAGGAGTGTACTTGGGAACATGAGTCACAGATACGTGCCCATTACCCAGAGCAGTTTGAAGATTATCTCTTTTCATGTATCGTTTCATCTTATGTGGTTATGAGACTTTCATGTTTATTAGATGACTCCCTTTATTGATTTGGAGGCTTGATCTCTTTTGAGAGGTATCTCATTGGATGGTTGTTCAGACCATATTTCTTTTTCTCTTTAGGTGGTTTTTGGATTCTCAAGGACGACAATGTTTTGAGAGGTATCTGATGTAATGTCCCAGACCTCTCCAGTACACTCCTTTGTAAAAATGAGGTACTAGAGGTGTTCCGAGAAGTCATGGTTACTTGGGGGGTGTGTTTGGGTGGACTTTTGAGGAAATGTCAAGGGTAATAGCTTTCGCATGGTGGGCTCATGGTTTGCTTAAACCGTGCGACCAAACTGTGCAAGGCTAGTCTTGAGGGTAGTGGCTAATGCAAGGTTAGTGCACGATTTGACTAACTGTGCAGAATAACCGTGCGAGGAGGGGCTGTTGAGGCCAAAGCTAACTCACGGTTAGCGCACAGTTTGTTAAACTGTGCAGACTAACCGTGCAGGCACTTAAAGTATGATCCTAAAATTGTGGGTCTAACTTATTTTGGCTTTAATCACCTCATTTAATCCCCTAAGTGGACATAACTCGGGATTACCCTTCATTGGAGGTGGAAGAACCTCTCCCAAGCATTTTGGAGGCAATCCAGAGGCTAATTTTCACGAATCGAAGCTATTTTCTCGACATAAGTCATCGTTATTTTGTTTTTTTAGATATACATAGATCTACTCCTCCTTTTCTCTCCGGATCATAGATGTACGCCTATTATGGGTAGAAATAATTATGTGAATGTCATTTGTGATGAGATTTGGTCTTGGTTGTGTTAGGAGAAGCGATCTAGGGAGGATTCATAAAGAATCGACCTGGTTTCATGGGTGCTCATCGACCGTTGTGGTTTTCCTCGAAAACATTTGTGGTAGGGGATTCGTGGTTTCTCTAATTGTTTATGTGAAATCATAGAGTTATCATGATTTATTCCTTTGGATCACAATGGAATTTACATATTTAAATACATGAACCAGATTAAAAGAATTGGTGATCGCATGTTATTGTGTGGTACCATGATAATGGTTTGCCTCTTGATTTGCTAGATAGTGTGATATATATGCCTTGCATGATAGCATGTTGTTCTTTATGAAATTGATAATGAACGTAAAGTCGGAATTAATTGATAATTAATTGGATAAAGATAAAGAGGCATATAATTGAATCCGGTTGTTTTTGTTGTTGATGTTGTTCCAAATTGAAGTTAATCAAATTGAGGCCAATGTACGTGATTAACATAGTTGGTTGGTAAACCTGTAATCTGTTGGTGCTTTTTTTTTGAAGGCTAGGTGCCTTGTTAATGGGCTAAGAGACCAATTTGTTGTGATTTTTGTTTTCCTGCTGCTTGTGCTGTGATGTGACCCTGGGGGGTGTTGTGATATCTTGTGTTGGGATGTGACCCTGGAGGGTGTTGTGATATGTGGAGGCAAGGAGGACTTGTGGTTGTCGCAGAGGATGGCTCCTAGAGTGGATAGATGCGTTGATTTATGCATATGGGTGTCTAGGAGGACACAATGGATGATCGTATGGGATGGATGTGCTGGCTAGATGTTTGGTGTTTTGATAGGTTGTTTACTAGTTTTATTTTTCCTCACATCTCAAGGCAGCTCGTTTTTCTTACTCTTCTTCCGAAAGGGTTGAAGACACACGAGGTATGCCACATGATTTCCGTGTTTAGCCTCTTGAGGGAGAATGGGTCTATGCTCTTTCTATAGACTTAAAAGACACGACAGTTAGTATATCTAATCACCTTATTGAGCCCCCTTTTGTTTAGTAGCATAGGTTGCTTTTTTAGAATTCCTGAGAATATTGGAAAGTAATTCTATAATGAATTTTTTAATAAATGATTTTAACCCATGGGGTTGGATTAGTTGATACCTAATGTTGAGTTTGAGAACTTTTGAAGTTAAAATTGATTTTTAATGTGATCCCAATGAAGTTTAATGTGGTTTTGTTCATGGTTAATTAATTTTCAAGGAATTAATTAACATAAATAGGAATTGAAGAAAATTGTAATAAAATGACCTAATAAAGTTCTTTAATTGGTTGTGTTCTTATATGATACATAGTCTAAGATGTGGAAGCCTTGAGTCCGAGAGGAGTTAGCTGTAGGTGTGTCTAAGACTAGGTTATATACATAGTGTGGTTGTGATTTATATATATTCTATAGTTTTTGTGTTTCTATATGCTACTCTACCCTATGAGTAAGGGAAACTGACACCCCATCGAATCTTATCCCTTGGGGGGGAAGGTGTTTTACCCAACATTTCGATGGGAGGATGAATGGATGACAACCCCCTTTAACCCCACTCTCTTCTCTTGGTAGATACTAGTTCCGTTGGCACAATAGTTAGTTTTCCCCATATATGTGCGTAAAGGGCTTTAATGGATTCTGGTTATTTCCACACATATATTCCAGATGTAGTATCCTATGGACTACTAAAGGTGTAACGTGTATAGGCTGTTATGGCTTGAAGATCCTTACGTAGTGTATGGGCTAAAATGGCTTGAGGTACAATACCCGACCTATGATACATGTTATACGGGCTGTGGTGGATCCCAGAATCTACCTAGTTAATTTTGGTTGTGTGGATGGTGTGGTGCTTCACCCAGGTGTCTATGGGAAAGCATTTGTGTTCCACGTGGTGCAGACTGCGGAGCTTAGCCCATGATTATATGGGCAAGCCATTGGAGAGAGATGCACTTATCGTATGTCATTGGGGAAAAGTGGAAAACTAGTGGGAAGTAGTAGTGGGGTACCCTTGATAATCTTTACTATATACTATATTCTTGTATGAGTTACATGGTTAGAGTATCCATGGTGAGGTTGGGAACATATTGTACCTATTAGGTGACGAGTTAGTTTCACTATTGTTCACTGTGCTTTAACATGCTTTCTTTACTTTTTCATGAGAGGCTTCGAGGAGGATCCTACTAAGTATACTGTTATACTCACCCTACGTATATATAAACTTCTTTCAGGTCACTTGGAGCAGGTTGGAGATCGGGCTGGTTACTACTAGACTGTGGTTGGAGGAGCTGTTTGAGCTTGTACTTGTTGTTGTCTTTTCCTTTATTTTGGATACTGGTAAGTTCACCTTTAAATTGTTCTACTTTTTCCATGAGATTACATATATGCACATGTGTTTTTTTTACATTTTAGTTTTGAGTTGGAGTCAGTTGGTGTATGTCTTATCTATCACTTCTGCATGTGTTCTCTTAGAGGGTAATGCCTCCCATTTGTGTGTTTACAATACCATCGGTGCAAGTCGCCATCCCGGGGCCTAATGGATGCGATACTCAAGGGTCATTATCTCCTTTATCACATTGCTGGCCTAGAAGGGGTACACTTTTTAGGGAGGGGTCGTGACAAATAGTGTTTCAATTATATTGAAGGGAAATATAGCCAAAAATATATAAAATGGGAGGATTTATGTACATGGGATCAAATAATTTTACCATCTGTCATTTTAACCTAAACTCTACTTCAATGATATGTATTGTTGTTTTAATTATTCTAAAAAACATTTTTTAAACTTAATAATGTGTGGAACAAATATAAAAACTATGTTATATTTTCATTAATTAATAAAATAGATACCCATCACTGTATCATTATCATAATCCCACATAGTGGTGTTGATGGAATATATTAATCATTTCTGCATTGGAGGTTTTTGGTTGTGATGGTCTCATAATCAAATTTTCTTCGGGATGATTTTTGGCATTGTTTCATTTTTCATTATAGTTTAAACATTGAAAAATATTTTATGGTTTTAATATTGAATTCATATCTTCAAATACATCGGTGGGATTATCTTTTCTAAAATCCATATATTGGTGGTCTTCCTTAAAAAACCTAATAAATATCATCATCCCAATATATAATTTATATTGTGACTCTTTCCATACTTTTGACAAGTTGGATGTTCATATTTATTAACACCGTTATATTTTACCATCACATCAATGTATTTATTCTCCAATTTCAGTGTGAAAATATTTATGGAATTCATTTATCAATATATTAATATAGTTCCACTCCACACCCACTATAATAAGGCCTCCTCTCCTAGAACTTCTTCACACCTCTCAAGCCATATTCTCTTGATGAATCTCTACCAATATAGATCCTCAACATACGCCCCGTACTACTAGAATTATGACTTTTATTATAAATTTATCCATGTAATCCTTTATTTAAAATACAAAATAAGTTCACTGATTAATAGGTAACATATTTCTCTATGTTATTCTCCTCTATTTCCATTATCCAAACCCTCAAAAAAAATTATTATATGCTTGTATAACCACACCAGTTTCCTAAATATACTAGGATGTTTTTATGTTAGTGTTTATGTAACAACCCAATATTTTATAAAAAGAATTTCCTTCTTATTATTCTGTCATTTCAAATAAAATCACATTTAGAACACAATAAACAATTATAAATGATGAATGAATGAAATAGAAGGTATTTATAGAAGTCAATAAACATATGAAAATGAAATAGTAACATTATCTTTAAAATTTTAATTTGACCCTTATGAATAGTAACCCAAACATTGTAATAGTAACCTTACAAATTAAATTTTAAATAAATATTTTCCATATTAAATGTTACAATACGATATAATTATTTCATAGTACTAGTATGTAAATATTTTAACACTTATTTATTAAGTGATGTTATTTTTGTAAGTAAAAAATATTTAATAATTTATTTTGGCACATTTAATAATTTCAAATAAAATATATTTTCGTAATGTTTTTCATAAATTATATTTTGAGGACATATGATTATAAATAAATTTATAAGGTCATAGCATATATTCAATGTGTTTGAGAAGATTTTTTTATTTTTTGATTTTTATTTTTTGATTTTCCTTGTAAATAAATATTTTAATTGAAAATTAAATTTAGAAAATATTTTCTATAAATTTTATTTCATTTTCGAATTCAACACATCAATAAATGTTCTGGGCGGATTTGTGGTATTTTATTTAAATTGTTGATTTTTTGTGAATAGTGAAATACAATAATTTTCAATATATGTAAATAAATGAATTTTTGTTTAATTATTTTGTCTTATATGATGTAAGAGTCCATTTATTTGAATTAACATGAATACTTTATTTTATTTAGTGTCATGAATCAGAGCTATTTTTTTCATGAACAAAATAATATAATAATGATTAAAGTAATGATCCCCCTCCTCTACAATAAATACCACAAATATCCCCCTCTTCTCCTCAAACCTCTAAAGCCTTAATCCTTGTATATATCATAACAAATACTCTTCAAAATACTCTCCCCCTTTTCCATGAACTTTTCATCTTAACAGAAGACCAAAAATAAATCACTTAAGGAGTCTGTTTTGAAGACGTAATCCTGATGTAAAACCTTCTTTCATTTTCATTCAATTTATTTTCAAGTTATATTAAACATTTCTCTATCAATACCTATACCCATTAAAAATATATTACAACTCATGTACCTTAAATATACTATTATTATTATTATTATGGAATAATTCATCGTTATCTCCACTTTCCAATCATTTTTACTTAAAATGAAAACACCATCTGAGATGTGTTAATTTATCACAGTCATGGACTATAGTTTTTCCAATGCGATTACCATATAAAATTCATATCATGGAACTATTTTTGTTTTTGATTCATATTATTATATTTGTAATATATCCTATTTAATTTTCATTAATGATTTTGTACAAACAATATTAATTTATAAAATAAAACAAGTTCATTGTGATCAAAACTGCTCAAAATAATCCAGGTATTTTTCATTAATGATTTATCAAATGAATCATACTCACTTATGGAAAAAAATTGATTTTTAATATTATTTATTTCCATTTATAAATTATAATTTACATTTTGAAATATTATCCACGTTCTATATAATCTTCCACACTCATATACAAATAATTCAATAATGAAATCCATGGAAATCAACGCTCCAAAACAATGATATTGAAATTTATAACCCACCAAAAGGGATAAAAATATTAATAATAAAATTGAATGAAATTATATAAAGGAATAAATATTTATAGAATATTTAATTAATTGATCTAATTTTATTATTCAAGACATTAATATATAGTGTAGAAACGTTTTGGGCATAAGGTATGTAATTTACCTGAAAATCTTGTATTCCTCCTGGTTACTCATTCCTTATTTTTACCCAATTGATGTTATCTATATTTTTATGTGCATATTCTAAATGATTTTTATATGTCCCAAAACCATGTTTCAAGTTCCATTTATCATTCATCTTTGTAGATATTTATGTTTTTAAATGGTTTCGTACGAAATTCTTCCAAATAAGCATGCTCGATATAAGGGATATACCAGAATTCATACCAATTTCATTGTGTGATATAAAATATAGTTTAGTCCACCATTTTTTTTAAAAAAATAAATCTGTTTATTATTAAAAACTAACCTATTTAAATTATTATTTTGTACAAACAATTATCTTTTTTCCATTTTAATGAATCATAAATGTTTTCCTTAAAACTGTACTGAATTTTTTTATTTTTAATGTTTCTTAATATCTATTTAGATTTCAGTTTTATGTCACATAACATGATATATTCATATATTCATTTAGTAATGTCCATAAACTTTATAATCCCCTCTTTTCATGGAAACTATTACAATACACCCTATTATTATGCTTTCAACAAGATTTTGATACAATCATTTTTCCAAGTGTAACCCTTATTATTCTGATTGATTACATATGTATGACTCTTTATGTTGAAATCATATTAAATAACGTGATATTATGGGTGTACCCATATAGTCATACAATTAATTTGGTAATGTTTATTATCATTAGATGTTATTTTCAGCTGTCGCGGTGGTTATACGTGGATCATGCTTCTCAATGTGCACCGAGCCTTGAATCATGCTCCAGTATGTTCAAAGAGATTTTACTCATTATAAATTAATTTTTACGTGATTCCATATTACTATGAAATCATGTTTATATTTTTCGATGTTATTATAATTTTTTTAGTCATTTACCATGGATTTTTATATCATTAGGTTATGTATTATAACCATGTGTTATGCTTTATTTAAATATGTATTCCATTACATCGATTTGTAGATCATATCTTTTATCATGTTTCCTCTAGTTATCTAATAAATATATAAGGTCTCAAGGGTTTTTAGGAGATCTTTATTAAGATTAAATAAAATATTTTATTATTTTTTAATTTCTATGTTTAATTATGTTCCTAATCTCCATTACAACAAATCATACGCTCCATGTATTGTATTTTGATGTATTATTAAGCTTGAAATTATATAATGATATGTGTAATAGATTAGGAATTCTGTAATTGGTATTAGGGAAAATGATTAGTTATTTTTTGGAGAGTTGGAATAGAGTAAATTAGTAAGAACCACATGGATAAAACTATGTTTGAGAAAACATCCCCAAATTTTTCACCGTATAGTGTTTTTGGATTATCAAGTAAAAAAATCCATGACTATATACAACATGTGGATGTGGTTCTAGAACTGATGTATGTAGGAGTGAAAACTCTAAAAAGATGTTCTTGGCTCGACTCGAGTAACATGGTACATGACCATAGGCCTTACTGTGAACCTAGTATGACATACTTGGGGGACATTCTTTGGTAAATTCTTAACCACCTTACAATCCATTATCAAGGGTGAATTGAAAATTCCCATAAGAATATATGTCAGGAAAAAGGTCCTGGATATCCTATTTTATGACCTATGAAATCCTAATATATAATATACATTTCTAGTAATATTTTATCCATTTATGATTAATGGTTCCATTTTCTGCCTATTAGCTAAGTATTGAAGTCCTCCAATTGTACATTAAATTTCACAGTTAATATTAGTAAATTAAAGTATATGTTCCCACAATTTCTGGGATAGGTATTGTGATGAATACCCTAATTAAATTCTAAATTTGAAGGGAATGGGTCTTCAACACATTAAGGTTTTACTCGCATAGTTGGATCTTGTTATGAATAATTACATGAATCAGGTGGAGATCCCTATATATCCTAGGAAATCAAAGACTTACATATAATCCATAATGAGGAAAATTCCTCTCATGATTAGTTGATCTTCTTATCGACTATTTGTTGAACAATGGAATAACTCTATTAAAAAAAATTATTTGACATCTAGTTCCCAAATGAATAGAGTGTTTTACTGGTAGCCCATTGAATTGCTGAGGAAGCAGATTAGTGGTGTAAATTGATCAAAAATACAAATTCAAAGTTTAAAATTGATTCCACAGATTTGGATGAATTCAATAAAATATTATTCAATAAATATTTTCCCCGAATCATCCATCTCAAAATGGAATGCTAGTTCCTCACACTTACGCTGATGGAAGATGAGTCTATTGAAGAGTATGACGAAATATTTACACGCATGAATTATATTTCTCAAGCTTTATCATGAACAACAAAATCAGAATTGATCATTTATTTAGTGGAAAAAATTTGAGTCTACACAAATATTTTTAGATTCGATAAATTGATAGTTTTTATGTGACTGTCGTTTGTGACTTCAATGTTGAAATGGAAATCAGATACAATCAGTGGCCTCATGGACCTAGTGAAATAATAAGAAATATGAATAATAATATAGAACGATTCGAAAATAATTACCATGATTGATATAAGTCCAAATATATAACATGTAAAAATTGTGGGAATAATCAGCATGTTAACTAAGATTGGGAAAATAGGAAATGCTTAAAATGTGGATAAATTGAGAACCTCTCTAAAAACTGCTGAAGGGATTCGATGACTTCCACTAATGTTGATGAAAAGGGCATGTTTATATCAACACTCATCCTATAGTGATGTGTATCAACACTATGGGACATGAGAATTTTGAAAAAAATTCCTTAATCCTAGGGTTATCAGAGGGAATCATCCACAACTACCATGGAAATAAGAATGGTCACATGTAATCAATACTGCTGAGAGGAATCCATATAACAATGTGGCGACTTGTACGCTTTTTATTCACTCAAGGAGAGAAAATTTACTATTCGATTCTGGTTCTATGAATTCTTTCATATATTTCATGTTTAGTGGATCTATTGATTCACAACCTAGAAATTATGATGCTTAGTTATCAATGAGAATGTAAAATTAGAAATTACGATATCTAATGTTTATTACTCCTCCATAGTTAGTGTATGTGGACTGAAATTCCAAGAAAATATCATTATACATCATTTCGTGGAGTTTGATACTATAATTTTCATGGATTTAATATCATTACACAATCCAAAATCAACCTTCAAGAAAGGGTGATAACTCATCACATCTGGAATCATCTTCAAATTCATTAAATGTGTAACATCGAAGATGATTCTTTGTCAGAAACATTGTCTCAATTGTGGATATTATTTCACTAAGAGAGAGAATATCTTGTTAAAATGATCAAGAAAAAGGATAGAATCATGTTTGAAGATATGCCCATAATGAGGGATTATAGTGATGTATTCCTAGATGAATTGACTGGACTTCGGCCTGATAGAGAGGTTGAGTTCTCATATGAACATTTCCATGGATCTCTACCTATAACAAAGCAACCATATATAATTAACACCATAGAGATGAATGATAAAATTATTTAGTTATAAGGAAATTGGGATAAGGATTAATACACTAGAATGCTTTACTATTGGGTGCACCAATCCTTTTTCATAGAAAGAAGGATGGAACAATGTGACTCAACATTGGTTATCAGGAGATCAATTAAATCATGGTAAAGAATTTGTATCCCTTACCATAGATAGATGACATGTTTTATCAGCTACATGGGTATAAATATTTCTATAATGTGGTCCTTCAGTCATGATATCATCAATTAAAGGTGAGGAAGGAAGATATTCCCAAATTTATATTTTGAATGAGGTATTAACAAAATGATTTCATAGTGATTCCATTTGGTCTCACTAATACTCCAGAAATTTCCATGGATTTAATTAAAAGATTCTTAACAGATTACCTTGAAAATTATTGGGAAGCCTTTATCGATGATATTTTAATATACTCCATGATAAATGAGAAACCTTAGGATAATTTTAATAATGTTTTAAATACTTTTGAAGGGATAAACTCTATTAATAATAATGTAAATGTGAGTTTCGGATGGAGGAAGTATCATCCTTGGGGAATGTTATCACCCTAAAATGGATATCCGTGGACCCTTCCAAGACAATGGTAATGACAGAGTGGCCCAGACATATATTGTTAATGGAGATCCATAGTTTACCTAGCCTAGTTGGGTATTACCAACGATTTATGAAGAAATTTTCATAATTTTCAAACCCATGGACCAAGAATACACAATAGTGGATTATTTTTTGGTACTCAAGAACACGAGGAAATCATAAAGGAGCTAAAAAATAAGCTTATCATTGCTCAATTACTCACATTCTAGAAAAGAGTATAACTCAATGTGGTTTACAACAATGATTATAAAGGTACATATGATATGTATGAATGAATAGTGATGTATTCCTAGATGAATTGACTGGACTTCGGCCTGATAGAGAGGTTGAGTTCTCATATGAACATTTCCATGGATCTCTACCTATAACAAAGCAACCATATATAATTAACACCATAGAGATGAATGATAAAATTATTTAGTTATAAGGAAATTGGGATAAGGATTAATACACTAGAATGCTTTACTATTGGGTGCACCAATCCTTTTTCATAGAAAGAAGGATGGAACAATGTGACTCAACATTGGTTATCAGGAGATCAATTAAATCATGGTAAAGAATTTGTATCCCTTACCATAGATAGATGCCATGTTTTATCAGCTACATGAGTATAAATATTTCTATAATGTGGTCCTTCAGTCATGATATCATCAATTAAAGGTGAGGAAGGAAGATATTCACAAATTTATATTTTGAATGAGGTATTAACAAAATGATTTCATAGTGATTCCATTTGGTCTCACTAATACTCCAGAAATTTCCATGGATTTAATTAAAAGATTCTTAACAGATTACCTTGAAAATTATTGGGAAGCCTTTATCGATGATATTTTAATATACTCCATGATAAATGAGAAACCTTAGGATAATTTTAATAATGTTTTAAATAATTTTGAAGGGATAAACTCTATTAATAATAATGTAAATGTGAGTTTCGGATGGAGGAAGTATCATCCATGGGGAATTTTATCACCCTAAAATGGATATCCGTGGACCCTTCCAAGACAATGGTAATGACAGAGTGGCCGAGACATATATTGTTAATGGAGATCCATAGTTTACCTAGCCTAGTTGGGTATTACCAACGATTTATGAAGAAATTTTCATAATTTTCAAACCCATGGACCAAGATTACACAATAGTGGATTATTTTTTGGTACTCAAGAACACGAGGAAATCATAAAGGAGCTAAAAAATAAGCTTATCATTGCTCAATTACTCACATTCTAGAAAAGAGTATAACTCAATGTGGTTTACAACAATGCTTATAAAGGTACATATGATATGTATGAATGAATAGTGATAATTTAATAGCCTATGCCACAATCCAATTTGATATTAATAAAAAACAAATCCCACACATGATTAGATTTTCGTGCAATGATAATTTTTTGGAAAATATGGAATCATTTTTCCTCTGGGGATAAGTGTGATATATATACTAATCATGGGAGTGTCAACTATATTTTCCCAAATAAAGATATTAATATGATCCAATGATGATGGTTACATCTTATCAAGGATTATAACTACACAATCAACAACCATCACAGTAAGGTATTTAATGGAATATGCTCTATATAGAAAGGATCAGACACCATTTTCAATTATTGGAATGTAGTATAATCCAATCTTCATAGACCTTCATAGGATTGATGTGGGAATCATTAAAGGAGGAAAATCCTAAATATTTTTTAAAATAATTGATAAAATTTCCCAGTTCGAGAAAATTAAGGAATCTCAATGAAATGAGGTCAAAATTCTGAAAAGGATGAAGATATCCATAATGGAAAATCCTTCGACATCATGATCGATGGGGATGGTTTCATAATATTTGGGTCATGACTATGTGTAACATCTAATCCAAAGCTAAAAAAATATATTCTAAATGATAGACATTGATAAATCATAACTATTCACCTAGGGATCCCCAAGTTGTATCAAGATCTAAAAGAGATCATTTTCAAGGGCAATATAAAAAAATTGAACGGTGAATATACATCAAAGTTCCTGGTTTGTCAACAAATGAAGTCTGAAAGTAAAAATTTGAAAGTTATGATTCCACCATTATGAAAACCAACAAGGAAATTGGTAAACATCACCATGAAAATTGTCACTGAACATCCAATGACATACATAGGAAACAATTCTATATGGGTTATTTTGTATCATCTTATAATGTCATATCATTTTATCACAATTTTGAGAGTAAATCTCATTGGATCAAATTTCACGGATATACATGAAATTATTTGAATGGTTCCATATAATACCAATATAAATTACATTTGATTAAGATATGAGATTTACCTTGATGTTCTTGAAAACACTCCATCATGATCTATGCACATAGGTGAACAAAAATATGTCATATCATCCTTGAACTGAGGGACATTCTCAGAAAACTATTCATACAATGTAAGACATGTTGAGGGCATGTTATTTGAATTGAAAATGAATATGGGATGTCCATATGTTCCTAGTTTATTTCTATTACAATAATAATTTATACTCTAGCATATGAATGGCTCAATTTGAATACCTTTTATGGGAAATGGTGCAGAACACTAGCATGGTCGGATGAAGACAATAATTGTAATCTTATAGGACATGAAATGGTCGAAGATATTTTGGAAAAGGTGAAAACCATTCATAATAACATTAATCATCAAAAATAAGTCCAATGAGTTATACATACAATCATCTGTGAGATCTTTTGATTGTTTCTGCAGACATGGTATGCCTTCAAATATTTTCATGGAAAATGATCAAGAGATCATGGTATAAATGACTGATATGTTCCAAATGCATCATCCCCTTTGAGACTCATGATCATGTTAGAGTTGTGTCCTATAGATTGGATAATCTAACTACATTTTCTAATTTATATGATATATTAAATTTATCCCTTTAAAAGAAGTACATACCAGATCCCTCACATGTAGAAATTTCATATGAGGTACAGTAAGAGAATGATCATTCTTATGAGGATAATCTAGTGAAGATATAAGATCATAGAGAAAAATATCAACACAACAAGACTACTCATCTGGTCAATGTAATATGTCCGAACCATAAGTATGAATATAAAACATGGGAACTACAGGAAGCAGTGAAATAGAAGTACACACACATGTGTTCATCTTAATATGTAATATAAAATTTGGGAGAGAAATTTCTTAAGGATCAAAAATGTAATGAACCAATGTTTTTTCAATAGAATTACCCTCTTATAATAATGTGAAATGGTATATAATAACATGACGAACACAAGAAAAACATTATAAATTATAAATTAATTAAATTAAAGGTATTTCTAGAAGTTATGGAATATAGACTAATGGAATAATAAATTGAAATTAAAAATATTAATGTGATCCTGATGACTAGTAAACCCACCAATGTAATAGTAAACTCACAAATGGAATTTTAAATAAGATTTTTCAAACATAAAAGTGACAATATAATAAAATTATATTAGAGTATAAGTATGTAAATATTAAAATAATTGTTATTTCAATGATGATATTTTTGTATGTAATAATAATAATAATTATTTTTTTTAAAAGGTTGGGGCCAAAGCCTCAATTTATTATTAAATCAACGGCCTATTTAGACTGGGTAGAGGGTGAGCCATTACATAGCCCGAAAGCCCAAGGCCATGTGGCCTATATACAAGGCTATAAAGCCCAATTTGTTTCACAAAGGACCCCTCGGTGAACATTACTGCTACAGTACCGGCGCTGCTATAGTAACAGCTACAGTTCCGACCCTGCTATAGTACCTCCACCAGTCCCTCCACCTCTATAGTGTTTTCTTCGCTATAGTACTACTACAGTGACCAGATACAATACTCGACAATTCTCCCCTTCCCGGATTTGATCCTGGGTCTTTTGGATTCCAAGCAGGAGTCTGAACCACTGGGGTATAAGCTCGTTGACATTGTATGTAATTATTATTTCATTACACTTTTCTGAAAAATTTACTGATTTAAATGATAATTTATTTATTATAAATATTATTCATAAATTATTATATTGATTTCTTGTTACTATATGTTATTATTATGAGACCTTAATTATTTTTTCATAGTCTTATAATGGAATATTTAATTTTAAAATTTTAATTTTCTATTTTAATAATAATTTATGTTATAAATTAAATATTAGAAAATTATATTTATAATATGGATTTAGTTTTCCAATTATACACAGAAAAAAATGTTTGGTTGATTTATTGAGATTTTTTTAAAATACATAATTTTTCTATGGATAGAAAAATACTGTAATTTACAGTATGTGTCTGTAAATGAAATTTTGAATCATGGTTGATTCTTGGATGATAAATTTCAAAAAAAATTAGAATTAAAATGCTAAAATTTCGTTACATTGTCTCATAAATCATAAATATTTGTTTTCTTGAACAAAATAATTACATATTATTAAAATAATTGAAAACCCCTCATCTCATCCACTATAAATACCACTACTATCTGCCTGTTCTCCTCACACATCTCAAGCCATTGTAATTTTCTATATCCAATCTAATAAACCACCCAAACATCTTCAACATCTCAGATATCTTTTATATGTAACAAAAGACCATAACCCAATCCCGTAAGGAATATCTCAAGAAGAAGGAATTAAGTGGTGAACCCCTGAACAGTTTTCATTCAATTTCATTTCATGTTCCCTTTTTGTATTCTCTCTCCACACCATTACACATTCAAAAAATATAAAAAATATATACTATTATTATATACTATTATTATTATTTTTATAATGTAATAATTCACCATAATCTATCATTTACCCATTTATTTACTTGTAATGAAAACACTATCTGAGATGTGTTATGTTTTCACATTCATGGACGATGGGCTTTCAATTTATATTAGGAAATTCAATTTAGGTAATGAAGCATTTTTACAATTGTAAAATAACATTATATATGTAATAAATCCTATGAAATTTTTTTGAATCATTTTGAACAAATGGTATTTATTTATAAAACAAAACAAGTTCACTGTGATAATAAATGCTCAATGTAATCCAACCATTTTTTATTAATGATTTATAAAAAAATCATTATAACATCTGGAAAAAAGAGTATTATTATATTATTTATGTACAATAATAATATATATGTTTAGTTATGAAAAAATATACTCATTCTACGTAATTTTGAAAACTCATTTGTAATTAAAAAATAATGAAAACCAAAGAAATCAACACACCCTAACGATGAAATTGAAATTCCAAACAACCCATAAGGAACCAAATTAAAAATAATAAACTTTTATCTAACCAAATACATGTATAAATTGTTTTAGTATTATTAATAATGAAATAAAATTTTATTATTCTGGATATTAAGATCTAGTGCAGAACTGTTTCAAACATATGCCAAGGGAATCTACTCAAACATCCAATATTAATGTGGGTTTCTCTCTCTCACCATTCACCCAATTCAAATTAAATTTATATTTATGAAAAATATTTTATGTGATTCATATATGTTCCAAAATAATTTTTCAAAATCCAATAATCCGTTATCATTGGGGAAATAGACGTTTTTAAGAGGTTCGCTACTCAATTATTCATGATAATAAATCCCAATATAAGGGATCTTCCCCAATTCTTACCCACCATCATGTGTCATACATAATCACTATTATAAAATAACAATTTTTATAAAATTACTAATTTTATTATGAAAAAAGACCTTAGTTCAATTTATGTTTTATACACAAAATTATACCATTCCCATTATAATTAATGCTGAATTTTTCCCTTAATCCATAAAAAAATTGGCTTATTTATAAAGATTACTAACAACTTTTTTCACATCAGTTTGACATAGATTATCATGATATATGACTATACTTCTTTATTAATTTCTAGGTCTGATTTTTTTCCTATGTTTCATGGAGACTTTTACAATACACATGTTTATTATTATTTGGACCTAATTGAGACACACAATTCATTACACGGGTAACCCAAATGGTTTTGTTTAATTAAATATGTGTTATAATTTACGTGTAAAGAATATTCATGAACATGTTGTGATGGGTTTACCTATATAGTGAAACTACACATTTGAAAATGTTTCGTCTCATGAGATGTTATGCGCAGTTGATTAGGGGTTAACCATGACATGGGACCCTCTATGTGTAGAGAGCCATGAATCTTTCACTTCTATGTTAAATAATCTATGAATTGTGCTAAAGTAATGTTTTATATGATTCCATATTACTATAAATCCATTATTATATTATCACATCATGAGAATAATTATTCTTAATCATGTTCCTTGAATTTTTATATCATTATGTCATGCCTTCTAAACAATGTTTTATGTTTTATTGTAATTTCTATTCCATTACAAGGGTTTTTAGCTCATACCATTGCTAATTTTTTCCTAGGTTATACTATAAAGATGTAAGGGGTCAAGAGATATTAGGATATATTTATGAAAATTAAATAAACGATGTTATTATTTATGTAATATTGATGTTTAATTATGAACATAATATCTAAGAAACCAGAACCTGCGACCGTTGTCTTGTATTTTGATGTATAATTATGACTGAAGTCATGTTATGATTTTTTTTAAAATAATTGGGTTTCTATAATTTATTACTAAACTTATACACACAATTATAAAATGGGTAATTAAAATATTTCTTCTATCCATGGTGAAATACTAACTCATGAAATGATGATTATTCATTTTTCCATTATAACCTATCATGATGACTATTATGGTGAAAAAAATAATTATATATTTTATATATCATATGTACTATTCATTTATTCATTGTTAATTATTTTATAAAAAATACCCTTATACTTTTAGTTATATATATATATAATTACATCTTTAGTGGAAACATGTACTACCCCCTGTTCAATGCGATGTTATTAATTCACACTATAACTGGAACGTATAAATATGGTTTTAATTAAAAATATGTGACATAAAAAATATATATGATATTAATGAAATAATTACCATTATATGAATTTAATATATATATATATATATATATCTTTTTCTATATTAATTTTTCACACACATAAAAATTTAGATTCTCATTCGTGGACGTGTGGACTACAACAACCTTGACATGATGTGATTCCTTTTACAATAAAGAATTATATAGATAAGGTTATATGAATAAATAAAATGGTATTTTTGATATAATGATCATTCTAGAAAGATATTATTATACTTACCTTCTTTCTAAAATGATTATTGAAAAATGACAACGTTACACATGCATACATACAACATAGAGTCTCTAGTATTGTAAAGATGATTCATTCTACATAGACATATTTAATTTTTGTGTTTTAAACAATAAATCATGTATATATAAAATACATATTTCAATATTTTTATTTTGGAGATGTTATATAATGACCCCTTTGACGATAGTCTACATACTAATACTACTTTTGAAACATAAACCAAATTTGGTCGAAACACCTAATGTAAACATAATTTATTAAGTTGTTTTATTTAAAATTATAATAAGTGAAATAAAATAATCATAAACATAGAAAATGTCTTCATGAGATTATATAATTAATATAATCTTGTTATATAGAATTTTTTAGGACGTTCACCTAAAACAAAACACAAGGTAAGGGATTTTCTCTCCATTTAAATTCCATTTAGACTTATTTGTTGGCATGGACGTTGTTTCTTTTATATAGTGTATATACATCCCTTTTACATGGAATATCACAAATATCATTACAGTAATGGAATTACATCTTTTAGTTAATTTTATTGATTCATGAGGATTATGATTTAAAATGTTTCAATTCTATATTGTACACATTTATGTGTTTAAAGATTATTTTCCTCAAGAAGATTTATACTTATCATTAATATAAATTTGAGAAAAAATTATGACAATTTTTCAATGACCCAGTAATTATTTTATCATCTGGTTAGTCATGGACGTTTTCTTGTATTAGATCTATTTTTCCATTGTTTTGTACTCATGGTGTTTAAAAAATATTTTTATGAAAATCCCACATCATTTCTCTCTTTAATCAAAGAACCTAGTTTCACCTAATACAAATATATTATTAAAATTAATCCAAAAAAACATTTAATATTATTTAATAACACATATTTAAAATATTTTCTTTAATAATGTTTTCAATGGAATAATTGTATACAATTCTAAATAAGTAATTTTTTTAATATTTTACCATACAAAAGTAGTTTTATTTTTACCTTATATGATATCTATATATTTACTCATGTTCTTTCATTTAATGATTTATTTTCATATTTAAAAGGATTATTTTGTAATAATTGTATTAAAATTTATTTAATTTTTTTTTAAAATAGATGATTTTGTTTTCTAATGACTGTTTGTAAAAGGAAATTTAATAATAATTCCATTCATCAATAAATAAACCCATTATTTTACATAAATTTGGGTATTAGCTATTGATACTATCATTAATATTACATTGGATGTTTAATGATTGATTTTTTTAAGGATAATATTAACTTTCACTTCCTTGATTCCTTTTAGCCACTTTAAGCAATAAATTTTGTATGATCATTTAACATTAATATTCACCTAATTTTGCATTTCAGCTATCATGTATATGATCATTTCCCAAACCGTATACCATTTTCACACAATGATTACATTTAAATTTGTTTTATTAATTTTTGAAATATTGATAAATTTTTATACATTGTTCAATTAATATATTTGATAAGGTGTATTGTTTATTTGACATATGGAATGGATTGGACATGCAATAAGTAGGTTATGGATTATTTATGGCACAAACTATTTGTTGGGGACTAGTTAATGAAATCACCATTTTCAATCCGTAGTATCCCGTGATGAAATAGTTTCACAAATTAGAGTACTTTCAATTGTTATGAGATGATCATGAAGGTAAAGGTTCCATGTTCCTTGGAAACATGTAATTAAATAATTAATCAATACCCATATTTATCATTAGTTATTTTCTATCCATGAAAATTATATTGGAATTTCATTTTCAGTTCATTGGTTAAATGGAATGCGTTTTAGTTTCTTACATTTCCAAATTTATTTATCCTTATCTAGTTGTTTTGAATTTTCAAATTACATTTTCATATTTATTATGAAATTCCTTTTTCTTATTCAATGGTATGTTTATGTAGTTGTTTATCATTCTATAATTATCATTCAAAATGACTCATTATTTCTTCATTTATACATTACCCTTACGGAGATGTTTTTTTCACCGTTGGCCATCCTAGAAAATCCAAGATGCTTACTATAAAAAATATGCATGGATATACTAATTGAAAGAATTTTATCCTAGAAGATACATAGAATAAAATATATGTTAATTTGTTTATTAATTATTCATAAAAGACTCATGTGTGTATCTAGTTTACCAAGAACACCAAATTATCAATAATTTTGGATATGATTCCCAATAATCATTCCATTAATTTTGATTGTAGGTATTTTCTATGAGAATTCTGCTGTCTGGTCACTATAATCGGTATTAGTGGATGTTTAATAGACATGTTGGGAGCAAGATTTAGGAAATAATATATTAGAGAATATATCCTAGAGGTAGAATTTGATAATATGTACATTGAAACAACCTTATTATTTTGTAATATGTTGATAATATAGTTTTCCTATAAATATATCCATTTCTATATACTAAAAGTGCACATGGTTTTGGCACATATTTACCTTGATGGTTCAACTCCGACAAGGTGTATTGGGCCTCACTCGGTGTAACCTATATTAGAACAGTTGGCCTTACATCACACTTGGATTAACACGCTTGTGGCATATTCTTAGGATAATTCACACATTTTTTACAAACCACTATGAAGGACGTTAACAATGAATAATGTACATTAAACCAAATTTCTTTTGATTGATGATAATGTGTTAGGTTTTTGAATTCTAGAAAATGATATTAAGGATAAATATTAGTCCAAGAATTGACCAATGTAAAAATAATGCTAATAATAGATTTATGAATAGAGGTTGTATTGAAAACAATAATTAATAGGATATTTTGTGATTAACCTAATTTCAAGTATTTACATCATAGTAATTTTGGAATGTATACTAATATGGTTTTAGAAAAGGAAAACAAATATTATATTGACAACCAATCACACTCGGTTAGGTTGTAGGTCATGAACCCATGACTGATGTATGATAACGGTTTCACAATAGCCTCATACCAATGCAATTTCGGGTATAAAATTTCACTGTTTCTAGAAAAATAATTTGAGGAATAAATATTAAAGATAAAACAAAATTTCTTCCTTAGTCTTATAAATAAATTTCATAACTATATTTGTTTTGGAAATTAGTTAGTGACAAATAGTTAGATTTGTCCCCCATTTATTGTCTATAAGATCCATTAGAAACATATTTTAAAAAATCATGAATTAAAATTAAATTTTGGATTAAATATAAAAATGACCAAAGAAAAACAAAAATATGAAATTTTATTTATAGAAGTATATAATGTTATAAAATTTACTTATATTCATAGGTAGTAAATTAATTATGCAACATTGGTAACATGATAAAAAAACAATATCCTAATACTCAATTTTTTTTAAAAGATACTTCCTAAATCATCAATAATTTATCCATTTGAGGGACTTAACATTCTATTGTTCAAATCTTATGTTTTTGATATATGACACCAATCACTCACTATAAACTATTACAATTTTCTTCTAGGTATGTATCTATACATTCCTCAAATGTTCTCCTATGTAGTAACCTAGTTTTATGTTATTCCCTGTGACATTTATACTTCCCATTCTCTATTATATAGAAGGTGTTTTTCCAACCCTTATCCGGATATAGGATTGTAATGTAGCAAATATCATACTATCTTTTACCAATATAGATTTTAAATTATTATGACACCATTTATCTAAGGTGGGGAAAATGTGACATTCTCAAATTCTAAATAAAAACATTGCATTCAATTGTGTTTATGTCACCCAACACCATTCATTTGTGGGAATATAATATCCTGAGAATGTATACTATAATTAATATTTTAAATAAATTCTATATATTGTATAGCTTCAAATTCACGTGACACTGATTTATTATACATTTAACTCCATGATGAGGTTCATAAATATTGTGAATTACATGCAAGACCATGTTATACAGATGAATAATAAAATAATAGAACATTATTATTTATTATAATAATATAAAAAGTATCCATTAAATTAGTATTTATGAATAGTAATAAATAAGACATAAAAATATATGGTTTTCACATCAAATACATTAGTTACAAATTAATTAAAATTTAATTTAAGAACCATTTGAATATAAAAATATTATTTATGTGGAAAAATATATTTATGCTCACAATGGTTTTTACCATAATAAATTAAATTAATTAAAATTAATGAGTAATATTAATAGGTTATAAATATTAAATATTAAATCAAATAATTTTTTACATTAGTCCAATAGATTTTATGGGCTCAAAATAACAACAAAAATAATGTTATGCAAAAAATATGAATTTTTTATTAAGTCATTTCACTACCTTTTAATTGAAAACAAATTTTAAGTTTAATTTTTTATCCCTTTATAATTTGAATTAGTTAAAATAAAATTAATATTTTGAATAGAAATATAAAAATAGAATACAGTAAATTATTGGTTTTTTCAAAAATGATTCATTTTTTAAGGAATAGTAAACAATAAAAAATTTTAGTACAAAACCGATATTTAATATAATGTATTTATCATGATAATTTATAATTTTAGTCGATTCTAATTTTTAATTTTATAATATTTGTTTCAATTATTTTAATTTAGTTCATTTTAATAAATTTCACTATAAAATTTATTGCAAAAACAGTAAAATGTTTCAAAAAAATTTATATTAAATACACGCATTATTGTCCCTCCTATGGGATTAAATTTAAATTACTTTTTTATAGTAATGGTATCAGAATTGGATAAAATGATTATATATTTTGAATTAGAATAAAACATTATTTATAATATGGTCAAATTAGTTTTTGAGAAAATATTTTAGGGTATGTAATTCAATGAAATTACAATGATTAAAGTAAAATTAAGATTAATAAGGGACTAAAACATAATCATATAGGCTCAAATGGCCTATAAACATGTAAAAGATCCATTGAGTGGACATATATAGAACCTGTTAACTTTTTTATTGATTTTATTATATTATTTTATCTAGTTTCAATGTGAAAAATGTGTATGGATTTACATTATATCAATATTATAGGTGTGACACTCTTCCACTATAAAAATACATCCTCTCCTCCCACTACATCATACATCTGAAGCCACATTGTCTCAATGAATATTTTCCCAAATATATACTCAACATATCAACCATAACAATATAAGCCTTCGCTTTAGTATATATCCATCCAATGAATCTTATTTGTGCAAACCAAATGATGTAACACGCTTAAGAGGTATCAAATTTGCTAAAGCTATTAATTTTTTTTTCTATTATACGACACATAAAACCTCATTATTATTTGGTTGTATAAAAAATATATAAATTATATAGTATTATTAATTTATTATATTTTTTATACCTAAATATACAAACATTTATATCTAATTGGTTATAAACATATTATTTCTATTTTCAGCGAACTAATGTCTCACGAAATGATGATCAATAATTTTTACATTGCCACCTCTCATGATGGCCATTATAAAAGAAAATAAATTTATATATGTTATATATGATATTTATTTTTTCCTTGTGATTATGGAATTCTTTTATAGAATAATCCTAATACTTTCACTTTTGTGTAAATACAATAATATCGTTTCTGGTAATGTTGACTACCACCTCCCCAAAGCCATGGGATTCGTTCACATTATACACGTAACACATAATTGATGGTTTTAATTAATAATATAAAACATAAAATAAAGATTTATTATATTAATTACATAATTAAAATTCTGGAAAGATAATATATATATATATATATATATCGTTTTCAATATTCATTTTCTGCACACACATAAAAAGTGTGACATCATTCGTCGATGTGTGGAATACAACCTTCTCAACATGAAGTGATTTATTTTATATAACATCAATTCTATGAAAAAGTATATATTATTAAATAATATTGTATTTATGTTATAATTTTCACTCTATAATGATATTAATCCACTAACCTTCTTTCCATAAGGATCATATATAAATTAGAATATTAATCATGTGTACGTATGACCTATATTCTCCATGATGTTAAATTTGATTCATTTTTAAAAAAATATTAAATTATTGGTTGAGAATGAATATTTGACTCATAAATAAAACACTTATGTAATTATAATTATTATTATGGATATGTTATATAATTTTCCACTTAACCATAGATGACATACCAATGATGTATTTGATACTAAAACATAATTTTGTAAAAAAACCCAACATAAATGTAATTGGTTTTGTAGTTTTCTAAAATGCAGTAAAACGTTACATTAAATTAATTATAAATATGAAAAATTTACTCAAGTTATTATATAATTTGCATAATTTTATTATTTAGGACGTGAATAAATTTTCAACATAATGAAAATGCATAGTAAGGGATTCCATCTCAATATATTTTCAATTGAAAATTATTTGTTGTTAACAACCAGTTAATTTTATATAGTGTATATACTACAATTTTACATGATATATAATTAATTAGAGTAGACTCATGATTCAAGAAATTTCATTAAATTTTATTCCTTTATAAGTCATTTGATTTAAAATTTCACTACATTGTATGGGACACATTGTAATGTTTATGGATTATTTTCCTCGCGACTAATATTGCAATCCTAATATTTCATTGGTGGAAAATATATAATCATTGAGAAATAACCATTTAATATCCATCATCACTAGTTCATAATAAAATTTTTTATGTATTACTACCATTTTACCCTCATTGTTACTCAACGTGTTTTATAAAAAAGTTTTACAAAAAACAAAACATCATTTCCCTCATTAGTTGTTGATCTTTTGTTCATCCAAAAAACTTGTTTTATTAAAATATTTTCAAGAAGGTTTTTAATATTATTTTTTAAATACATTTTTTGATTTTTTATACTATTTGGAACAGAATTTTATTATCACTTTCTCAACAATGATTTTTTATTTACATTTAACCCTGTAAAAGGAATAATATTTTCACAGTGTGTGAGATACATGGATTTACTCACCTTTATTACTTCATATCATACATTAAATTTTTAAATGTTTGTTTAAAAAGAAAATGTTTTTATAATTGATATTTAGAGAAATTTTTATTCAAAATAAGCTATATTTTTTCAATATATTTTTGAATGTTTTTTCTATAATATTTCAATTCAATAAGAAAACAACCCATGATTTTACTCTACATGGGGAATGTTGTATTGATATTATCTATAATATTCTTATAGATGGTTTATGACTTATTTAGACAAGGATATTATTCAAATCCACTTCTTTGATTTATTTTACACATTCAAATTTAAAATTTCATATGATCATTGGAAAGTAAATTTCCACAAATTATTTTTATCTTTTATCATAGATATGTTCAATTACTAAATAGTTTACCATTATTCATATGTTTTTTTATTAGAAATTTATTATATTATTTTGGGAAATATTGTTAAATCATTATGCACTATTCAATACAGATATTTGATGAGGAATATTTTTTATTCGATATATTGAATTCATTGTAAATAAAATAAATTAGTTAAAGACTATCTAAGGGAAGCCCTACATGTTTGAGATTAGTTAATAAAATCCCCAAGAGGAATCAGTCATCTCATGGGATGAATTAGTTGTGTAAATTGGTGTTTTTTAATATATATTGAGAATATCTATTTGGTATTTTTTAATGTACCTAAGAAATTTAAGAACAAATAATTAATAATTTCCCTAATTTAGATGTAATTATTATTTATCCTTTAGATATTGTGTTGACATATTTTTGGATACATTTCATTTTTAGTTCATTGGTTAAATGAAACATGATTTAGTTATTCACATTTTTATATTTATTTTGGGTTATCTAGTTATTTGCAGTGTCGTATTATATTACCATACTATTTATTCACTTCCTTATGAGTTTGTATACTATATGGTATTTGTGTTTAGTTATCTACCATGATATAAATATTTTTTTCATTGAATCATTATATTATAACCTATACATTACTCTTACTGAGCATTTGAGATAACCCTCATTTTGTTTTATTTCACTAGGAATCCAAGAAGAATAATTTGAAATGTTTTTATGGATATAATAGATGGAATAATGTTTTCCTAAATGTTATCTTGAAAATCATTGTTTTGTAATGAATTTATTGTTTTATAATATAATTATAATGTACGTGTCTGGATTACAATGACTATTAAACACAATGGTTTTCTATATTTGATTCATTGCAATCGTGCCAATGAAATTGATAACAAACAATGACTCGAGGATTTCATGTTCTGGACCGCTATATTGGGTATCATAGGTAGTTTAGTTGCAAAATTTGGAACATGATGTCAGAAGACAACGATTTGAGAACTTATAACTAAGGAATAAATTTTGGATATGAATAAATTATCATCATAATTATTAGGTTAGATAAATATTATCTAGTTTTCGACCAGTAAATCAATTAATGGATACTACATGTTGACATAGTTCTACCACTTAAGTACCTACGATTTGAAAATAAAATAAGGTGTGACAGGTGTTATTCAACATAACTCTGTACATGAAAAGGGTCCTAATACAGATCTGGGTTGACACTCTTGGTTGATATTCATAGGAAAATTCCCATTTTATTTACAAACCACTTTAATTTATTTTTACAGTTAATAACAATGTTTTAACACAATCTGTTTTAGATTGAAGATAAGTTTCCATGGTTTAGAAATCAATGTACTAATATTATGGGTAACCAATAGACCATGGAAAGAACAATGTTAAAATAAAATGGTTTAAGAATTAATGTATTGAGGATGTATTTAATACTAATGTTAAAATTCTATTTATTTATTAAATAAATTTCATTGACGGAAATCATAATAATTTTTGGCGTTATATTAATAATGTTTTACAAATATAAAATATGTATTTTTGGTGAAAACCAATCAAATCCATCATGGTCATATGACTTGAACTGATGATCGAAGGATGATAATGGTTTCACACCAACAATTGGCATGTGCAATGTAGTGGTTAAAATGTCATTGTATTTAGTTAAATAACATGATAAATACAAATTAATGACAAACCAATGTTGTTTCATTAATGATTAGAGATTAATTTCATAACAATATTAGTATTGTAAAATATTTAGTGACAAAATTTTAGTCCCTTCACTCTTTTATGGGCGTTAAGATCATTTATAAACATTGTTTAATACTTCAGATGTCAAAACTAGTTTTTTGGATGTATTATAAAACTAATTAAAGAAAAAAAGAGGATGAAATTGTGTTTTTAGAAATAGATCATTTTAGTAAATTGATTTATATAATTAGGTAGTATATTAATATTCCAACCTGGGTAAAATGATCAAAAAATAATTTCATAATTCCTTATGTTTTGTTGAACAGATGGTTTCTAAATCTTCAAAGATTTTTGTATTTGGGGCACAAAAATTTCTATTGATCATGGAATTTTTTTTTATTTATGACCTCAATCACCACCTATATATAATTATAATTTTTATCCATGTATATATCTATAATTTTTACTAATGTTTTCCATCATAGAGACATAGTTATATATTAGTTATAGGTAACCTTTCTACTTCTCATTCTCCCTTATCGAGATGATGTTTCAAGAACCCTTCTAATGTTGTGTGATTTTCTTATAATAAATATCATACAATATATTAAAAATATTTTTCTTAAATGGATAGGATCAAATTTAATTATGGATGGGATAATTTAACACCTTGAAATTCTAAAGTACATCTTAGTATTCAATAATGTTTATTATACCCTGCACCATGTGCTTGAGGGAATATATTATACTGATAATTTAAAATATATTTACTATTTAAAATAAATTAAATATATTTTATTATATGAAATGAAAACATAATAGAGTTAAAATACATTTCATGACACATCATTTTTCATCAACAGTATGCATTACATGAAAGACCATGTTTTAACGAATAATAATATAATAATATAATATTATTATTTAAAATGAAAAGAAATAAAATAGTCATTAAAATAGAAGTTTTTAATAGTAATAACTAAGATATGAAAATATAAGGTTTATATAACTAATTTATTGGTTAATAATTAATTAAAAATGAATATAAGAACCAATTGAATATCAAATGTATTTTTTTTATAGAAAACAACTATTATGGTAAAAAAGATATTTTATCCTAATAAATTACATTAATTACAAATAGTTAGTGATATTGTCAATATATATATATATTAAATATTAAAAAAATAGTTTTTATACTAATCCAAATGATTTTATAGTCTTAATAGAAACAATAAAACTCATTTTTATGCGAAAATTACATTTTTTATGGAATTTTAACATCATTATAACACATAACTAATTTTAAACATAAATTATAACACTTTTATAATTATAATATATCAAAATAATCATCATTACTTGACTAAAATTTAATATTTTCTAAAGAGTGGATTTTTTGTATTTTTCAGTGAAGTTTTATTTATTAATATATAATGAAAAATACTAATGTTCAGTTAAAAACATATTTTCATTTAATTTATAAACAAGTTTAATTTATAATTTTATGTGATTATACTGTTTAATTATAACATTTATTTATAAATTAATCCAGTATATTTAATTGTAATCAATTTTACAATGAAATTGACTATAAAACATATCAAACATCTATACTTTTTTTTCTTTAATAACGTGAATTATCATAACACATGGAAGATTAGATTTTAATTAATTTTTTACTTTATGATAGGGGAATTTCGAAAAAATGATTCCCTATTTTTAATCATAATAATTTATTAGTAATATTTTGTTAAATGGTTGTTTTGAACTAAAACATTACATAATGTAATTAAAATTAATTTCAATGCCTAAGGTTGATTTAAGTTAGATAATGGAATAAACCATAATTTTTAGATCTCAAATTACTTATACACTTGTCTAAGAGGAATTGGATGGAGAAATATCCACCCTATACTAAAATGGATTGATTTTGGTCCATTAGTGGATCCAGTTTCAATGTTGAAATTTTTTATGGACTTACATTGTAATAAAATTTACAATAGTGACACTTCTCTTCCACTATAAAAATGGTCAGATTTCCTCCCACTTACCCATACAACTCAATCCATTTTGTATTGACTAGGATCTAAAAAAATATCTCTGAAAAATCCATCCCTTAATCATTGAATCTTCTTCTTGGGATAAAATCTATCCAAGGAAGACACTTGGTACAATCCAAAAGATATTACCCATATAATCGGTAACATGTTTCCTTAAGATATATAGTGTTATTGCCACTATCCATCCCTTCAAATCATACTATTATAGCCTTGTATAACAAAACCATTATCCTAAATATATTAGGATACATTTGTGTAATTTATTGCACATACAGTTAAATACAAATACATCCAATGGGTAACAAACATGTTATTTCGGTGCAAGGAGAACTACTACCTCATGAATCAATGATTGTTCATTTTTCCATTAACTCCTCTCCAAGTGGACATTATGATAGAAAATCAATTTATATATTTTATATATGATTTATTTTATTTTCTATTATTTTTAAATTTTTCTATAACTCATACACATATAATTTTTTTTAATTGACATGATGACATCATTTATGGATGTTTTGACTATATTATCCTCAAAGTGGTTTGATTTGATCACACTATAAATGAATCATATAATAGATGGTCATAATTAAACTTATGAGACATACAAAGATTCAATAAGATATTTATTTCATAATTTAATTCCTAAAAATAATATATATATATATATATACCATTTTATTTATTACTTCTTCACACAAACTTAAAAGGTGATATTGTCGTTCATAGAAGTGTACTCTATAGCCTCGTCATCGTGATGTGATTCCACTAAAAAAATGATTATATATGTTATTATATATGATTTAAAAAAAAATTTATTTATGTTATTACTATTATTATGGATATATATTATTCTACATACCTTCATTCCAAAACGATCATTGAAAAAAAGAACTTTACTCAAGTGTACATATGACCTTCCATCTTTGTGATTGTATAGTTTATTCATTTTTCATAACCATACTTAATTATTGTTATTAAAATTTTAATTAATTTATTAATAAAATAATTATGGGATAATTAAAATTTTGGAGATGTTATATAATGTAACCTTTGACCATAGTTGACCAACTGAAGTTATATTTGACACAAATAATTAACATGGTAAAAAAATGATGTAAAAATTATTGAATAATTAGTTGTATTTAAAATGATAATAAGTGTAATAAAAGTAAATATAGAAATTAAAAAGGTCATACTTAATTTAGATAAATGAATTTTGTTTATTAATCATTAAAGTTATAAAATTAACCCAAAATGAAATGCATGGAAATGGATTTCAAATCTATATACATTTCATTTAGATTTTTATTTAGTTATGCACCTAGATTATTTTAAATAGTGTTTATACGTACCTTTAACATTATATACCATGAATAAAATTACTCAAATGATATTATAAATTTCATTTAATTTTATTTCATCATGTGGCATATTATTTAAAATGGTTGAATGATATACGAGACACTTTGGAATGTTTAAAAATTAATTCCTTCAAGTATATTTTTACTAAAAATTTATTTAAATTCTATTAAATTAAATGAAAATTATAGGATAACACTTTAATTTTCCTATCCTTTTGTTAATCATGACATCAACCATGTATTTGTTTCATTTATTTAGACATTGATACTGATTGGGTTTAAAAAATGTTACTCAAAAAACCTGACATTGTTTCTCTCTATTATAGGATAAACTATTTTCTTATAAAATCCATGTTTTATTGGAATGTTTTTAAAATGATTTTCTGAATTTATTTTTAAATTATCGGTATTTCGACATTGTCTTTAAATGAATCATACTGTCTCTTTCTAAACAATGTTTTTTTCTATCCTTTTTATCATGAAAAAGGAATTTTCTATTCACATTTCATGTGATGCATAGATTTACACACCATCATACCTTAAAAAGTCATTTTTAATTTTTAAAAGGATTATTTTTTAATATAATTTTTTGGAATTATTTTTCAATGTAAAGGTTATTAAAAAAGTTTTTCAAAACAAACAGATATTCTCATTAAATTTTTTTTAAAAAATTATAATATATTCATTCATAAACAATAAAAACCATTTATTATAATCAATATAGGTTATGATTCATTAATAGAATCCTTAATATATGTTCGGGTGAGTTATGATTAATTTGACCAAGGATAATATTAACATTCAATTATGTGATACATTTTACCACCCTTCAAATATTCAATTTTAAAAGGCCATCAATCATTGATGCTTCCCTAAATATCCATATCATCTATTATGGATATGTTCATTTCCTAAACAGTATAACATTTTTCATACGATGTTAAATTTAATAGTTGTTGATTATTTGGGGAAATACTGATATATATTTACACATTACTCAATACATATATTTGATAAGGCATATTGTGTATTCAATATGATTAATGATTTGGACATGAAATACATTAGTTGGGGACCTTGTATTGAAATCTTTTATGGATGGGTTCCAGATAACAAAATTACCTCGATGAATCGATAGTCTCATGGGATGAACTAGTCATAAAAATTAGGGTAGATTAAACTATGTATATGATCTTTACAGTTATGGTTCCATATATCTTGGAATCACGACATTAAATATTTATGTATTTCCCTAATTTAGAATTTTTTTATTCCTCAATGTGATGTTTTGTGGACATATCTATGAACCAATTTCAATTTTATTTTATTCATTAAATGGTATGTGTTTTTTTAGCTTTTTATATTTATATTTACTTATATACTTATTTTAAATGAAATATTACCAAATGATATTATTTACGTACTTCCTTATCAGTTGGTCAATTACATGATATGTCTATTCAGTTATTTATCATACCATAATTATTATTCTCATTGATACATTATTACATCTATTATACATTATCCTTACTCGGCATTTTATCTCAAGTTTATATTTTTTACAATCCCTATGAATCCAACAAGTGCACTATGAAATAAATAAAGTGATATATAAGAAATAATATTGATATCTTCAATATTATTTAGAAAAATATTTGTGTTGTAATTAGTGTATTTATATTTAATGAAATATAAATTTATGTATTTGGTTTACCGAGACTACTAAACTCTCTGTCTTGAGGATTTGATTCCATAAAATTATGTCATTGATATTTATAGTAGACTACAGCTTTGGGATTTCATGGGTCAGGTAGAAAAATCTAATACTGAAGACCATAATGGGATTATCATTGATGTCGGAATTTATTTTATATGGAAAATAATTATACTTCCACAATTGGTTAAATAATTCAAATAGTTTATATTCCTCATGAATTTCATATGATTCATGTACCATTGAAGAATTTTTCTAGTCTTATATTACAATAGTCATTATATGACCTAGAATAATTTCTCTATGTGTACAATGGACACATGGGATAGATGTATTGGTTATATCCAACTATAGTTAAACATAGAAATTATAAGTTATGTGTTTCTCACTATCTACAATAGAATGACTTTTACTCAACTACTCATATAAGACACATTACTTATTATAATGTTTCTATATTTCTGGTATACTATATTTCTCTACAAATATGTGAATAGTATATTGAATTTAATACCAAATAATTATGATCAAATGATTACATATATTTTTTGAATATACAATAAATTATAAGGATATTATTGATCATTAGGCTATCCTTAATCTTCTTATTAAATTATGATAGTTATCTAAAAGTTCAAGAATCATTTACTACATTATTTATTTGGTAAATGAATAAAAAACTACATTAATTAGGGAAAATATGTTAGGCTTGAATTTCATGAATGATTTTGATGTCACGACCCCCTCTTCATAAGTGGTACTCATATTGGGTCGACAATGTGAGATGGAATATAGTGTCCCCCATGTTTTACATCCAGTAGGCCCTGGTTGGGGACTAGAACCAAGGGTATAGTGAACACACAAATGGTATGCATACACACTAAAAGAACACAAGGGAATGAGAAATATAACACAGACACCAACTATAATGCACCAACCTTAAACCTTACTTAATCTTGAGTTATTACAAGATTACACATTGAGGATCTTTTCAGGTTTAGAGTTTTAGAGAATTATATCATAAAACATGCATTAAGTCCCACATTAAAACAAAGTGGTTGCATAAATGATAGTATTCATTTTTTTTCATCAATTTAAACATATTTAAAAAGAAATCATGGATTATATCTTGTCACATCCTTGACACCATCATCACATCATGTACCTTTCCCTTGACATGTGAAAAACATTTCAAAAACTTGCGATGAGCATAAAAAGCTCATTAAGAGTTATAAAAATATGGAATGGAAACATTTGTTCATATATACATTAGAATGAAATCATACTTTACTCATAAAACATAGGAATATAAAATCATGAATAAATCATAGAAATCATAAGACATAAACGGTATCATGAGGGATTCATAACATTCTTACGTAGGGAGTAACCCTCTTGGTTACATTTGGAATACCCACCACAGTATATTCCCTAAATCTCTTCGGAGAAACCTTAACGTTTCACTCCTTCGCGTTACCCAATGCATTGGAGAGCTATATCGGGCTCACCCGCCCTTAGATTATCACAGAACCACCTGTTTTCATAACAATGCCCAAGAACCATAACATAAACGTATCACATAAAACATGCATAAAGTAAACATAACTTTTCCACATTTCAACCACAATATAACATTTTAGGATATTGAAATAATGAATCCATTCAAAAAGAAACCATTTCCAAAACCATTTAAAACATTTAATAAAGAGATTTTTGAATCAAAGTGTCCCATACCACCTTGAAGATTTTAAAATTTTAAACCATTAATATCCATATAAGTAAATCCTTAAAACCACTTTGAAAACATGGATATTAATAAGAACAAATAATTAAAACATTTAGAGTGATATTTTGGTTAAAGGGGTTCTACCAAAATTAGAGAAACTTGAATACAATAATTGAGGAATAATATTTAGTTAGAACATTATAATATCATGAGAATATATGAATTCATGATATTATATTACAAAGTACAGTATATACACCATATAAGAGTGAATTGGTGCATAACAACAATTAAGTCTCAGTAGAAATGTGAAATGTGATGAATTCCCTTATAAAGAAGGTATCCTTAAATTAAGGATAACTCAATCTCAAAATTATATGTGACAAATATAAATACACCCAATATAAGTGGATATTAAGTATAAAATACTAAAATTTCATTCAAATATATCCAAAAGATGACATATTCAATAACTACATGTTGAACCCAAAGAAAATGAAATTGGGTTAAAAAGTTCCCTCAGTTAAATTCGACAGCCTAACGGCATCACTTCAAAATTAAGAAAATGAGTTGATGAGAGATAAAAAGGGAATATAATCACATGGAAATAAAATTTAAATCAATAAGGATATAAAAGAACATATCCCAAAATAATAGTATGTGAATTAAAATACATAACAAAAGAAGTCTTTTAAAAAGAGGTGGGTGAAAGGCCCCCTTACCGTGTTGGGTAACTTTCGAAACGTACACCGCATGGATGAAGGGTCATACATTGAAGATGTGAAGACTCATAAATGAAATTATTCTACACAATGTCTATATTAATGGGCAGTAAATACACCACTCAAAGGAAATTGTGGCAAATGTAGCATAAATCTCACGGGAATTAAAGTGTGATGAAAAATCCCTTACGAAAACTCGGCAGCCTAACGACGCCACTTAAAACTTCAAAAATGGATTGATGAGAGGAAATAGGGTACCTCATCACATTACCATAAAATTTACAGAGAGATTAATATAAAATAACACCCCCATCATAACAAAGAGGAGCTTAAAAGAAGTGACATAAAGGAGAGTACTTAAAAAGAAAGAGAGAGGTTATATCTCTTACCAAAATTCGGCAGCCTAACGGTGCCACTCAAAACGTCCAAAATGGATTGAAGAGAGAGAATAGGGTCTCTAATCATTTGGACATAAAAATTACAGTAGGAGTAATATAAAAAAACATCCCAATAATAAGAAATATGATCTTTTAAAGGAATGACATAAAAGATTGTACTTAAATAGAAAGAGAGGAGTAGGATCCCTTACCTCGGGTCCGACTTGACTCGATCGTTATTTAATATCCTAAATAATAAACTTGAGTTAATTTATACTTCCTTATGAAAATTTTTTATGTTAATTATTCCTTTTATATCACTTATTACCTTGTCATAAACATTATGTAATCATTTAAGATAATAATATTTTTTTTCGATATTTGGTTCTTAAGTCGAAAGTGGACTTCTTACAATTACATGTTGTTCATGTGGCCAAATGTTCATTATATCCATAATTTTATTCATGATGTAGATATCATATATAACATATATATCCAGTATATTCATGCATTTATAATATTACATAACATTTAGAGTTAAGAAATGAAATGCACCGTTCATGGAGACGGTAAGCCGTACGTACGCATGAACGCTACTTCCATTTCTATTTCATATTTAATGGAATTAAAACACAATGATACATAATAGTATTTTAATTCCAGTATGGAATCATATATAATATCATTAAATATATCCTTTATACATACCACATATGGTATTAACGAATCAAATCATTTTGAGGGGGCGGTATTCCGCACTTCCTTAAATGAAGATATCACGTTTACCCATAATGGAAACCATAAAGGTATGCCATAAATGAAAAATACAGAAGATTAAGTAAAACATAAACATATTAGATATAATATATAAATATAGTGTCATCTTAATGGCCACCTTTGAAGGTGTTAGAAGAATGTTGAACAATCATCATTTCGGGAGGCAGAAAATCTCCATCCACGGAAACAGTATGTTCTTTAACCATTAGATATAGGAGTGTGTAAGTGTAGCTCTAATCGTTATTATAACAAAATCCTAGTATATTTTAGATACTGGAGGTTTTACAAAAGAAATGAATAAAAATATTTTAGGGGGTTGGAGAAGAAAAATAAAACAAAAGGATTCAAGTGAAGACATTACCATAAAATCAGGTAACTTCTTTTGATTTGAGCTCAAAGGCTTCCTTGGAAAGGATTATTCCCAAAGTGAGGATTCAAGGAGTTAGACAGAGATGTGGAGAGACAAAATGTTCAGGGTTTGGCGGAGCCAAAGGCTTTGGAAGTGTGGGTAAAGAGGTAGAGGTGGGGGCCTTTTATAAGAGGAAAGGAGGGGCACTCTTGGAAAGGTATAAAATGTAACATTATTTCCAAATGAGTTTCGGATTTTAATGGTCCCACATTGATGTGTTTCTAGTATAATGTGATAAGGGTTAGAAATCCACCCATCCAATAGGTTTTGGACATGTGTAGGTATTATAGTTTACATTATCTTTCAATTTTATTTAAATTGTTAAATAATGAGGTCATCACTACATCATCATGATGTCATAAATAATTTAATTTATTTAATGTCTAAAAAATTATAATAAAACTACTATTATGTAGGAAATATTATTATCTTTCCAATGAATATTTATAGTCCAAAATATCATTTATGTAGACAAAATTAAAAATATTTTACATAGGTGATACATTCTTTGTCACATTTAACATTTTAAAAAAATAAATAGATAAAAAGTCACTTTCTCACAAAAGTGATTCCATGGGGCCCCCAAGTTTGGCACAAGGCATCCCATGGTCTGCCATGAGACAAAAAGTATCCTTAGGACCCATTTTGTGGTCATTTTTTATTATCATGATATTATCTTATTATCTTTAACTACCCGATTACTCATTAATCAAAATAATTAAAGATAATTACCATCGTTACTATTCATAATGTTCAAAAACAAAAGAGTCTTAATTACATAATTTGGACCTTCTGATTCCAAATATGTAATTCATTTTACCAAATTCCAGATACATAAATTTCAATAATTAATTTAAAAAAACTTCCCGTTGTCAAAAGAAATAGCGGGTTTTTTAGAAACAATATTTATGAAAAGGTTGGCACTTGTTTATGCCTAATTCCAAAGTGAAATTAATCCCAATGACCATCATTGAATTACATGGTAAAAATATATTCTAATTACACTTTAAAACAAATTAAAAAGATAATATAACCATATAATTAAATTATATGAAAAAGAAGTTTTGATGTAAAATGCAGTATTTTTCACTATTCATTGAAAAATGAACATTGTCAGAAAAATACCAAAAATTAACCCAAGGTAAATTTAAATGTCACAATCATAAATAATATGTTTATTTTGAAAATAGAGCTTATAAAATTTTCAAAAAGTGGATTTAAAATGGGTTCTCCATCAAAAGGCAGTTAATCGACCTTTTAAAGAATATTAGAATGTTTTCGCTTAAAAACTGGATTCATTTGCATTTTTAATCCTCTAAAATTTATTGTTAAGAGTAAAATTAGTTGAAAAACATATATAATTATTTTTTTAGTTTGTTCTGTTCATTCCCGCCATTACAATGGCTAGGTGTTAACTACCATTTAAAATAATATTATTTTATTTTTAGAGTGCAACGTAAGATTTCCAAGAAACTCGTTGTTGCGTGTTGGGTACGCCATCGAGCATAGAATCCCCATTAAAGTAATATTAATATTTTATTCACAAATATGGATAAATATAAAGATGTCATATTCTTTATTTACCTGGGGTGTTACATCCTTCCCCCCTTTTGGGAATTGCGTCCTCGCAATTTTAAAACTGGGCTTGGAAACATCCTTGAAAGTCCCACATCAGAACAAGAGTCGGTAAAAAAATAACATTAAAATAAAGAAAGATAAGTAAAATGGTCACCCGAGTTAACCCATACTAGGATTCCAATTATGAAAATATGGACATGGAGGAAAAAACAAAGGGTCATGTTCTGATGAAGAGTGATAGAAAACATGTTTAGGAGAAAGTTAACCACAAGAAAATCAAAAACTTGTGATGGGTTAAACGGTATTCGATTCCCCAGTAGGAAAAGTTAATAGACAACATTTTTGTTTTAAGTTACTTTTTATGGAGTAATTTATTCATAAAGAATCATAATCACATATCATGTTGACTTTCAACTTTTATTAGATTCCTTACACAAACTCATATTTTCTCCAAAAGACAAGTATTTAGGAAGACTTATTCAAATTAAGAGTACTATAATCAACTTCTAGAAAATCACCTAATCCAAAATAGAGAACTATATACTTCCCATGTCTTTAGACATTAATCAAAACCAAAACAAAAAATTTTAGTACAAGATCAGATAATCCAGAAAAGGATAACCCTTTATAAAAAGAAAATCTATGCTTAATCTCCAAAATTTGTCCAACAAAACCAAAAGTTCAACTAGGACCATTCAATAAACAATTTGTCCATAAAATTCTTCAAAGTAAACCAAACTAAGGTTGAAACCCAAATATTTGAAGGATTTAGTCACATAGTCTTCCAAGTTAAATCGTAACATTTATCTCCAAACAACATCAGTTGCTCCTAAAGTCTTGTATTGAAAAGTAATTAACCTAATCACATATCCTCCATGATAGGTTAATAATTTACATAGATAACCCAAAATCAGCTCATTCTAGATTCATAAGATCATCTAACTAAAATGAATTAGTTAAACTAACTAGGGACTTCACGTAGTCCAGTGGTAGGGGATAAATACCAGTTGCACTTTGGTTGAGGGTTTGATTTCTGTAGCTTTGTCCGACGCGACGGGTTGTCACATGGTCTACGTGTTGTCCTTTTTCCAAAACTATATAATTCTCAAATAATTCCCCAAAAAGAGACAAAATCTTTAAAAATGATCATAACATATTTTAACCTCATGTTTATCTCATTCCTTTCATTTTCCATCATAACATATAATAACCCATAATTACCTCATAAGTAAGGATCATATAAACTCTAATGGTTACCTTTATAATTATTACTTGAACTTCCACATCGATTGGTCATCTCATACATGATGCATTACAGATCATACCAAGATTCAAGGTGTTGATCATGACTCCTTGATAGTATGTTTAGAACAACCACGAGTTTCCTCATTGAATCCCCCATTTTATCTAGTATCTTAATCAGAGAACCACCACAGTTTCCTTCAAACATGTTGTCTCTTTGGTGCCTGATAGATCCATCCATTCACTAAAAATAGAAAGGTCAGTGTGAGTATATCAACAAAACCATCATATACTAATGAGGAAGATAAACACCAAGATATACTTACTCATTCACTTTTTCTAAAACTAGGTCTCTTTCTGAAATTCTATCCATTATGATACTATCACTTATGCTTAGAGAATACCCTAACCTCTAAAGTTATCTAAACCGAACTCTGATACCAACTATAAGGCCCCATCCTTAATCCTTAGTTATTCTTGAGTTATTATAAGATTACACATTGAGGATCTTTTCAAGTTAAGAGTTTTAGAGAATTAGATCATAAAACATGCATTAAGTCCCACATTTAAACAAAGTGGTTACATAAAATATATTATTCGTTTTTTTCATCAATGGAAACATATTTAAAAAGAAAGCACAGACTCTTTATTGACACATACTTGACACTATCATCACATCATCTACCTTTCCCTTGACCTGTGAAAAACATTTAAAAAAAATGGGATGAGCATAAAAAGCTCAGTAAGGGTTATAATAATATGGAAAGGAAACATGAGTTCATATATACATTAGAATGAAATCATACTTTACCCATAAAACCAAGGCATATCAAATCATGAATAAATCATAGAAATAATAAGACTAAAAGGTATCTTGAGGCATTCATAATATTCTTACGTAAGGAGTAACCCTCTTGGTTACGTTTGGAATACCCACCACAGTATATTCCCTAAATCTCTTCAGAGAAACCTTGACGGTTCACTCCTTCGCATTACCCATTGCATTGGAGAGCTATATCGGGCTCACCCACCCTTAGTTTATCACAGAACCACCCGTTTTCATAATAATGACCAAGAACCATAACATAAACGTATCACATAAAACATGCATAAAGTAAACATAACATTTATACATTTCAATCACAATATAACATTTTATGATATTGAAATAATGAATCCATTCATAAAGAAACCATTTCCAAAACCATTTAAAACATTTAATAAAGAAATATTTTGATCAATGTGTCCCATACCACCTTGATGATTTAAAAATTTTAAACCCATAATATCCATATAAATAAATCCTTAAAACACTTTGAAAACATTGATATTAATAAGAACAATTAATTAAAACATTTAAAGTGATATTTTGGTTAAAGGGGTTCTATCAAAATTAGAGACACTTGAAAATAATAATTGAGGAATAACATTTAGTCAGAACTTTATAATATCATGAGAATAAATGGATTCATGATATAATATTCAAATGGACAGTATATAAACCATATAAGAGTGAATTGGTGCATAACAACAATGAAGTCTCAGTAGAAATGTCCAATGTGATGAATTCCCTTATAAAGAAGGTATCCTTAAATTAAGGATAAATCAGTCTCAAAATTGTGTGTGACAAATATAAATACACCCAATATAAGTGGATATTAAGTGTAAAACAATAAAAGGTAATTCACACATATTAAAAATATTACATATTCAATAACTACATGTTGAACCCAATGAAATCGAAATTGGGTTAAAATGTTCCCTCGGTAAAATTCGACAGCCTAACGACATCACTTCAAAATTCAGAAAATGAGTTGATGAGAGATAAAAAGGGCATCTCATCACTTGGAAATAATATTTACATCAATAAGGATATAATATAACATATCCCAACCTAATATTATTTGAATTAAAAGACATAACAAAAGAATTCTTTTAAAAAGAGGAGGGTGAATGGTCCCCTTACCGTGTTGGGTAACATTCGAAACGTAAACCCCATGGAAGAAGGCTCATACAATGAAGATGTGAATACCCTTAAATGAAATTATAATAAACAAAGTGTATAATAATGGGCACTACATACACCACTCAATGGAAATTGTGGCAAATGTAGCATAAATCTCACGGGAATAAAAGTGAGATGAAAAATCCCTTAGGAAAACTCGGCAGCCTAACAGCGCCACTTAAAACTTCAAAAATGGATTGATGAGAGAAAATATTGTATCTCATCACATTAAAATAAAATGTACAGAAATAGGAATATAAAATAACATCCCTCATCAAAACAAAGAGGAGCTTAAAAGAAGTGACATAAAGGAGAGTACTTAAAAAGAAAGAGAGAGGTTATATCTCTTATGAAAATTTGGCAGCATAACGGCGCCACTCAAAACTTTTAAAATGGACTGATGAGAGAGAATATGGTCTCTCATCATTTGGAAATAAAACTTACAGTAAGAGTACTATAAAAGAACATCCCAATAGCAAGAAATATGAGCTTTAAAAGGAATGACATAAAAGATTGTACATTAAAAAGAAAGAGAGGAGTAGGATCCCTTACCTCGGGTCCGACTTGACTTGATCGTTCTTTAATCTCCTGAATAATAAACTTGAGTTAATTTCTACTTCCTTATGAAACTTTTTCAAGTTCATTATTTCTTTTATATCACTTATTACCATGTCATAAACATTATGTAATCATTTAAGTTAATAATATTTTTTTTGTCAATATTTGGTTTTTAAGTCGAATGTGGACTTCATACAATTACATGTTGTTCGTGTGGCCAAATGTTAATTATATCTAGAATTGTATGAATGATTTAGATATCATATATATCATATATATCCAGTATATTCATGCATTTATAATATTATATAACATTTAGAGTTAAGAAATGAAATGCACCGTTCATGGAGACGGTAAGTCGTACGTACGCATGAACGCTACATCCATTTCTATTTCATATTTAATGGAATTAAAACACAATGATACATAATATTATTTTAATACCAGTATGGTATCATATATAATATCATTAAATATATCCTTTATACTTACCACATATGTTATTAACAAATCAAATCACTTTGAGGGGGCGGTAGTCCGCACTTCCTTAAATAAAGATATCATGTTTACCCATAATGGAAACCATAAAGGTATGCCATAAATGAAAAATACAGAAGCGTAAGTAAAACATAAACATATTAGATATCATATATAAATATAGTTTCATCTTAATGGGCACCTTTTAAGGTGTTAGAAGAATGTTGAACAATCATCGTTTCGGGAGGCAGAAATTCGCCATCCACGGAAACAGTATGTTCTTTATACATAAGATGTAGGTGTGTGTAAGTGTAACTCGAATCCTTATTATAAAAACATCCTAGTATATTGAAGATACTGTATTTGTTACAAAATTAATGAATAAAAAAATTTTAGGGGGTTGGAGAAGTAAAATAAAACAAAAGGACTCAAGTGAAGACATTTCCTTAAAATCGAGTAACTTCCATTGATTTGAGCTCAAAGGCTTCCTTGGAAAGGATTCTGCCCAAAGTGAGGATTCAAGGAGTTAGAGAGGGATGTGGAGAGAGAAAATGGGCAGGGGTTTTCCAATCCAAATGCTTTTTAAGTGTTGGTAATGAGGAAGAGGTGGGGGCCTTTTATAAGAGGAGAGGAGGGGAACTCTTGGAAAGGTATAAAATGTATCATTATTTCCAAATGAGTTTCAGATTTTAATTGTCCCAAATTGATGTGTTTCTAGGATAAGTTGGTAATGGTTCTAAATACACCCATACAATAGGTTTTGGACATGTGTAGGTCTTAGATTTTACATTATCTTTCCATTTTATTTAAATCGTTAAATAATGAGGTCATTGCTGCATCATCATGATGTCATAAATAATATAATTTATTTACTGTCTAAAAAAATAAAAAAAAATACTATGATGTAGGAAATCTTTTTATATTTCCAATGAATATTTATAGTCCAAAATATAATTTATGTAGACAAAATTAAAAATATTTTACATAGGTGATACATTCTTTGTCACATTTAACATTTTTTAAAAATAAATAGATAAAAAGTCACTTTCTCACAAAAGTGATTCCATGGGGACCCAAGTTTGAAACAAGGAAACCCATGGTCGGACATGAGACAACCAGTAGCCTTAGGACACATTTTGTGGTCATTTTTTATTATCATGATATTATGTTATTATCTTTAACTACCTGATTACTCATTAATCAAAATAATTAAAGATAATTATCGTCGTTACTATTTATAATGTCCAAAAACAAAATATTCTTAATTACACAATTTGGACCTTCTGATTACAAATATGTAATTAATATTACCAAATTACAAACACATAAATTGAAATAATTAATTTAAAAATACTTTCCGTTGTCAAAACAAATAGCGGGTTTTTTAGAAACAATATTTATGAAAAGTTTGGCACTTGTTTATGCCTAATTCCAAAGTGAAATAAACCCCAATGGCCATCATTGAATTACATGGTAAAAATATATTCTAATTACACTTTAAAACAAATTAAAAAGATAATATAACCATATAATTAAATTATATGAAAAAGCAGTTTTGATGTAAAATGCAGTATTTTTCACTATTCATTGAAAAATGAACATTGTCAGAAAAATACCAAAAATTAACCCACGGTAAATTTTAATGTCCCAAGAATAAATAATATGTTTATTTTGAAAAATAGATCTTATAAAATTTTCAAAAAGAGGAATTAAAATGGTTTCGCCCTCAAAAGGCGGTTAATCGACCTTTTAACGAATATTAGAATGTTTTCGCTTAAAAACTGGATTTATTTGCATTTTTAATCCTCTAAAATTTATTATAAAGAATAAAAATATTTGACCAACATATATAAATATTGTGTAGTTAGTTATGTTCATTCCCTCCATTACAATGGCTAGGCGTTAACTACCATTTAAAATAATATTATTTTATTATTAGAGAGCAACGCAAAATTCCCAAGAAACTTGTTGTTGCGTGTTGGGTACGCCATCGAGCATAGAATCCCCTTTAATGTAATATTAATATTTTATTCACAAATATGGATAAATATAAAGATGTAATATTTTTTATTTACCTGTTGTGTTACACCAATCAACACTAACTCAAACTACAATAATAAAGAAATTCCATGTACACATATGTAATTTAAATAAAAACAAATACAACTAAATGGATAAATAAAAAGTACCAATGGAAAGTAAAACCTGCAGTAACCACAAAGTCTGAACTGCTCTTGAAAACCTGAGAAAGTAGTAACACGATTTATCTCAAAGCATCTCAAAGTAACCTCAAAATTAGTCTATATATACATTGGGGAGTATAACATTACACTCAGCATGATCCTAACCAGATACTCTCTTGAAAATGTAATGAAATCATGATATAACACAGTGAACAACATGTAAAACTAACTCATTCCCTAAAGAGGTATACTAGGTTCCTAGCATCACCTTGTCGGCTCTCACCAAGTACCTCATATAAGACTATATATAATAATAATGAATATCAAGGGTACCTACCTACAACATACCCATTGTAATTCCACTTTTCCCTGACATCAAACGTCAAAAGCATCTCTTTCCTAAAAAGCTTGACCGCAGACACCTGGTCATAGCCCTACTACATGAACCTCATGAAACAAAACCACCATGTCGACCATGCCAATGAATCCACATAGTTTCAGGGAGCCCCCCCAAATTTAATAAAAGGTATCATATATTGGGTATTAAACCACAAGTCATTATAGCGCATACATCGAGTAAGGGTCTTCACACCATCATAGCCTATAAAAGCTACACTTATATTAGTCCATAGAAAACTATATCCAGAAATTATGTTCCAGAATAACCTAAATCCATTATATCCCTCTACACACATATATGGGAATAAACAACTGGTGTGCCTACCAAAAAAAGTTTCTACAAAGAGAAGAGAGTAAGTTCAAAGGGAGTATTTATCCATCCATCCTCCCACTGAAATGTTGGAGAAAACACCCCATAGGGCTCAGAATCCCACTGGTGTCAGTTTCCCTGACCGACCTGGTGGGGTACCTTATAGAAACATAAAAATTATTGGATATAATATTGCTCAAAAACACACTATGGAAAAACCTACTCTCAAACTCAACTATAGATAACATCACTTAGTCTATCGAATACCACTACTAAAACAAGGTATCTTATAATCACACATCCATATAGATAGATTTATTACATTACATTATTCCCTTTTCAATTCACATTATGTTAATTTATTCTTTTAACATTAACTAACCCTTGACAATTCCACATTACATTCCATTAGAATCACACTAAATGTCCATTGTTTCTTTAAATTGTAACTTCATCATTGAGACCTAGCATGCTCCTACCCCATGCGTTATCATCATTTATTTAATCATTTACTAACATCATTATTACGTTCCCAAATTCCGAAACATTATAGAAAAAATTTCAAAGCAACAAAACACATGGGGATCAACTTACTAGGTATATAAACTACCCATAAAGTCATTTCAACCTATTGAAAGAGCATAGACCCATCTGCACTTGAGATGATAAACATGAAAAGCATGTTCGATACACCACACATCTTCGTCCCATTAGGAAGGTGGTTACGAAATACCATCTTCTTTGATACGTGTGGAATTTAATGTAGATAAACAACCAAAATGATGGACACCACGTCCAAACATTCACGTCCAACCCATCTCATCATCTTTGGTGTCCTCCCAAACACCCACATGCATAAAATGATGCATCTCGCCACTCTAGGCATCAACCGCTTCCACACCCAATCTGCCTTCATGCCCCCACATGTCACAAAAACCATCCATTATCATATCACAACACACGCATTAGGAAACAAACATCATATCAATTAAGGTCTTGGCCCATAAATATGGCATCCAAACTTTAAACATAATGAGCAATCAAGGCTCCATAACCCAAGGCACTCATCCTTACAAGCAAGAGTGTAACTCGAAACCCTATTAGTAATTATATTTTAAAAAAATTAGTTATTTAATCCATCTTGAATTATCCATTTCATTAATATTAAGATCATATTATGGGAAACCAAAAAAAGATGTTATCATAGTTATCACAAATTTTTTAAAAATGCTTACTAAATCATTTTGATTAACATTAATTTACCACAAAAACTGGATTCATTTACATGCCTATTAATCACTGAAAAATAATTTCAATTAAAACCAATTTATGTTCTTTACCAATTTTCATCAATAATTACATTCTAAAAAAATAATGAAAATATATTACACTATCTTGAAAAATAAGATGTAATAAGATATGAAGGATACCAGTCGATTTACCCTGTTCAAATATTATTATGTCAACACCCATGAGGTCTAGTAGGAAAATATTGCTAAATCTATAAATGCATCTAAACTAATATAGAAGAAATGAATCAGCTACCCTAAAATGTTCTTAATGTTATTTATATAAGAACAACCCACACAATGAATCATGATCACCTCTTCCTATGACAACTACATCCACCCGAGGAAGCAGCGGCACGACCACACAAAAAGAAACCCTATAAAAAACAATTAGAATCAGGAATATTGTAATCCATGACATGAAAATGAGAAATAGTAGAATAATTAATGAAGAAAATAGAATAATATAGGTAGATCATACCTTCTATCGATGACTGATCGACACTTGCTTCTTGCACTAGAACAGGGGGTGTACATGCCGCATGTAGAAACATCAATGGAAAATGATCCATGGATTATGGTTCAATCATAACACCCTTATAGAATGTGGGAATGGATTGAGAATATCACACCAGAGAACATGAAGTTAGAATATTGGAAGAAGATATCTCATCCCTTTAGAATGTTTTTGAATAAATGGTTTAAGATATGCTGGATTTTCCATTAAAATTCGATCAAATTAACCAATGTAGTTTCACATAGTAAATGAATCCCAATCCATATGAAAATTAATACAGGAGGTAAGGGATTTGAATCAGCCTTAATTCCCATTTAAAAATTCTTTGAGTGCATTTAACGTTAATGTAAACATTCTAGAAAAATATTGTTGGAAGATGGAATCACTATACACCTATCGATCCTGGAAACATTGTAGAAACACCGATGTTGGAATCATTGTACAGTTATTGATGCTGGAAAAACATTACACCTACCGATGAAAAAAACACTATTCAGAGAATGGATCACTGATACTGATGGCAATGTTCAAATAATGACTCACTAATAACGATGACACTATTCATAGAATGACTCTGCCAAAAAAATGACACTATCCACATATTAAATCACTAAAATAGATGGAACTATTTACAGAATCACTCACCCAAAATGATGGCACTATCCACAAATTGACTCACTAAAACAGATGTCACAGTTCAAAAAATGACTCACAAAAAATGATGGCTGTGTTCAAAAAATTGCCCATATAAAGCAATGGAACTGTTCACAAAATCACTCACTGATGCGGATGGATATATTCAATAAATTAATTACCCAACCCAATGGCATTTTTTACAAAATAACTCCCTGAAAATGAAGACATTGTTCACAAAATGTTATTCCAAAACCAATTGGATTGTTCAAAAAATGACTCACTGATACCGAGGGAATTGTTCACAGAATGACTCACTAAAACAGATGGCACTATTAAAAAAATTCCTCACCGAAACCGATGGAACTTCTCCAAAAACAACTCCCCAAAACTGATTACAATGTTCAAAAAATATATCTAAAATTCTGATGGACTGTTCATAAAATGACTCACCTATACCGTTGGCACTGTTCAAAAAATGGCTCACCGAAACTGATGGAATTTTTTAAAAAATGTCTCACTGATACCGATATCACTGTTCACAGAATGACTCACTGAAACCCATGGAACTATTTACATAATGACTCACCAAAACCAATGAACTGTTCACATAATGACTCACCAAAACAGTGGGAAGTGTTCACAAAACAACAAATACTATTCACAGAACTTAAAATTTGGAATATTGTTGGGGATAAGTCACCTTGAGAGAGAAATACACAAGAAGAGACAAAATAAAGAAATATCATAAACATGAAAGGTCAACAACCAAAAAATGAACATTGTTACATGAAAAGCATTAAATATCACACAACTCAGGGTACTGAGCATGTATATGTGACTCACGTTCCTAGGTACTCTCCTCTATACCACTGTATCACCTAAATATATGAACCAAAGGGATAGAACTCCCATGGAACACCATATCATTCCTTTATTGGATCTTTAAATTCCACTCCATGATGGTCGCGTCGTCATCCACATCGTTCTCTCATCAAACGATGAGGTGAGAGTCATCGTGAAGATAATAATGAAGTTGTGACAAATTAAAAACCTCATGTATTATAAACATCTTTGGGGGAAGTTCTACTCGATACGCCACTTATCCAACATGGTCCAGCAAATTAAAATCCCCAAAAAACTAGGGAGACATCATACTACTATGAAAAAACCATCTCTATCAATGATAGGGAGTCACCTTTAGAAACATGTGATCCAAAAAATACAAATCAAAGGTTCCCCACCTTTTATCGGCCATTGATTTTTGGTTGTCCAACAATGTCTTAATCCTTTCATGGATCACCCGAACCATCTTCATCGTATTTTGAAATATTTCTGGTCCCAGAATTGATGACACTATAACCCTAGTCTAGCATTACAGGGAATGTAAAGTTCATCCACACAACACTTCAAACAGAGACATACCAATGGTGGGGTGAGAACTATTATTATAAGTGAACTCTATAAAATGGAGGTTCCTCATCCATGAAACTCCATAATCTATGACACAAGAGCACTACATGCCATCATGAGCCTCTGTAGTCTTCTATGTCTAACCTTCAATCTGCAGATTAAATTTAGTGCTAAGGAAGAGCTATGAACCAAATGAATTCCAGAGACCTATCCACACCCAAGAGGTAAAATGAGGATCTCGATCAGAAATGATCACACTTGGGACTCTGTGGAGTCTCACCACCTCCTCCAGATACTTCCTCAACAAAACATCCATTGAAATCAACTCCTAGATCTCTATAGTGTGGGATGATTTTGTTAAAAGATCTTATACCAACAAAATATTGTCATGTACTCCCTGAGCTGGAGTTTAACCTGTAACAATGTCCATTGAGATTTACACCCACATCCACTATGAAATATCTAATGGCTGGATAAAACCATCAACAACACTGTGCTCAACTACCAACATTTTTCAGTCCAAAGATCGAGACACAAACTCTACAACTTCACTCTTCATCCCAATCCACCAAAACTAACTCTTTAAATCTCAGAATATCATTGTCATGCATTGATGTACAACAAAAGGCTATCCATGTAACTCTATGATAATCTTATCATACATCTCTAAATGACCAAAATTCCATCCCTAATACACCACTTGATGTTTTTCGTCCCCATCCCAACCATATTAGGCCTCGCCATAATCAATATGGTCTCTCCAGACTTCGAACTCTATATCCCACAACTACGACGCTTCGACCTAATACACCAGAAATGACTACATCTTACTCTAAAAAAGAGAACCTATTGTCCCAACTTCTTCAATATCAAGATGTAATGTTGAATGTTTATACATCACTCTCCAGAAATACCTAAATTCATGAAATGAATCACTACATGACATCCTACCTTGTACATAATCTAGAACATTATTCCTTCTAAAAGTATATGAAATTTCAATGTGGTATTCTTTCATGAACTCTATCCATTGATGATGATGTGTGTTCAAGTCCCTATGGTAGAAAACATACATCAGTATCTTATGATTAGTGAAAATATTAAAGTTCTTACCAATGAAGTAATGTATTCCCAACATCAAATAATACACCACTACCACCAACTCATGTTCAGGGTGGTACTGTTATGTTCCTGTGGGAGCAACTGCTGAGACCCATAAGAATCAACTTATCTCCTCTAGATCATAACAAAGAATAACCCCTAACACGAAGCATCACAGAAAACATCTTACAGAACTCCCTCTACTAGAAGACAATGATATAGAGAACTTACTAATTTCTCTTTTGGATACTCGAAAGTTGTCTGAAACTGATCATTCCACAAGAACGCCTGATCCTTCATGGTCAATGAAATAAAAGGATTTGATACTTGATAGAAATTGGCTACGAACCTCATGTACTATCATTTGAGATCCTAGAAACATCGCACCTCTTCCAATATCTAGGGGGAAGCCCAAGACACAACTGCTTCTATATTTAATGGATCCCTAGCTACACCCTACTAGGACACAACATTACCTATGAAATAGAATTATAAATCCCATTACACACTCTTCAACAACTTCTGAAATAGCTGATGTTGACGAATAACTCCAAAATGGCATGTTGATGCTCTGTAGGCCCCTCCTCATATGTGGAGTACAGAAGGATGTCATTGAATAAAACCACAATGATCAAATATTGGAACTCACGGAACACAACATTAATCAATCCCATGAAAAAACTATAGCATTCTTCACATTGAATAACATTTAAACAAACTCAGAATTCTCATTACAATAATGGAATGCAGTCTTCGAGATATCTTCATCTTTCACATGCATTTGATGAAATACGGAACACAATTCGATCTTCAAGACCAAACTTCCAATATTCATTTGATCGAATAAATCTTCAACCCATACAATAGGATAGCAATTATTCACTATCACTCTGTTTAAGTGACTATAATCGATACATATTCCCAAACTGAAGTTAGATTTCTTCATGAAGAAAAAAGGTGCTCACCATGGAAAAACACTCATCTTAACAAAACCTAAGTATAATGGACCATAAATCAATATAAATAGCTATAATAACTCAAATTGGGACATACTATATAGAGACATGAATATAAGAGACACTCCTAGCTGTAACTCAATCCTAACACAGATCTCTTATTAAGGTGGTAATGCTACAACCTATTTTACAATGACATCTGGATACTCTTCTATGACCATGGGAAATTCCAGCTACTGATCTACCATATAACTCAGCACCAACTCAACCATCATGGATGATAAGGACAGAACACGTCTCTGACCCATATGAAGACCTCACTTTCCAAAAAACACTGATGGCTCTCCATTAGAATCAAAGAACCCCACACACCCATTGAATCAATCCAATATAAACTACAATGAATAAAACCAATCCAGGATGTAGATGGAATATTATGGTTGTATCCATAAAAATAGGGAATCATCCCAAGAGCGGTGCTGCCCCATCAGTAGCTCACAGTCTCTACATACATCATACAAGTCGTCTCGCCTTCTAACTAGCGAATTCAGTGCAAACAGAATTGGAAAAATCTTTAACTAGAGTCTTAAGGCTTGGATAAGGGTAGTTGATTTGAAAAAGGTTTGTAAATACTGAATCAAACAATTCATAAAACCAATTAGAAAAAAAATAAATTGGGACGTGGAACAACATCTAGCTTTCATGGTTGTGGAAATGCTGAAGCATAAATCTAACCAAGACATCCTCCATGGCCTCTCGTACCCTGATGAAACCCACCACCTCGACCACACACTTCTCTATAAGGACACAGAGCATAACAAGGATGCATTTTTCATGCATCATATTCTCTCTTCTAATCTAAATATCGTAAAACCGGTTATTGCTGCTTCAGCTGGAACTACCTCAACGGAGGAACCTTGAGTAGAACACCTAGTGCGTGATGACTGCTCTAAAAGGTTGGTATCTCTTGCTACTGATGACGTTGTCCATGGAAATAAAAAAATTTCTGGTCCCTTGGCATATTAATGAGATCTGTTGCCCATGTAAAATGAGATTGTGAGGGTCGGGACCTACCCCCGGCCAAACATAAATTCTTCTTCCATGAAAATTTGGAACCCTTTACCACAACTCTGATTCATGAGGAATCATGATGACTCCCCTCTAATGATTATCTATTTCTAGAAAATGTCATCTCGACGACCTCTTCCATCTTCAGCACCTTATGACACGTCTTCAGCATAAACGCGGGGACATGGTGCTAAATATAAAGCCTCCTTGAAATGACTCACCATGTCCACATCATCAGAAAACAAGTCTGAAACATATCATAAAAGGTTCTTAAAATGGATTCCAAACTATCGCACACTAGAGATCCCCTATCGAAGGGTATGTATATTCTGGTTATTGGACTCCATCGTGATAGATAAATGATACTCGACTCTAAACTAGTCTCGAAACTCCACCCCTGAGGTAGTAGAATCCCCACAATTTTGGAGGAAGAAGAACAATTGTTGCCTTGCTTTTCCATGCAACATATTTAAAACCAATGAAACCCAATTTTCATTTCGTGCACAAATCAAACTAATGGTTATCCAGACATCCTAAAATAAGACAACCAAAACTGCATCTAAAATGGAGCTCTCTTACTTCTGTAGACTCTATCTGTGAAACTCATGGAGTGTCCTCCTTCATGTGTTGTCTTCGTCATCCTCTACCCTGAGGCAATCTTATGGAACAAACATCTAGACAAATTAAGCAGAAACCTTACAAGGAAGTCAAGCAAGATCCATACCATCAAAATAATAAATAGTTAGAGCTCTTAAACCTAGAATATGGAAGAATCGACATTAATTAATTAATCGTTTTTATTCATTTTAGGCTAAAATATCCATTGTTCTAAAAATTTAATGCTGGGAGAAATATGAATGATGCATTATCCTCTCCATGGTCTCGATCCTGAAACTAGTATCACATAGTTTAGTATCCATTTTAAACATAATGGTTTCTGTATCCAATCAATGGGGGACCTAAACTCCTTTGTCTCTGCATGTCGTCAGTGTTTACATCACTTGATAAATTTGACTGAAATTGCTGCCCTGTTATCCCATGTAACCTAAACTGTGCCAAACACCAAAATCCATCCTATCCCTCAACAAGACCTCTAATACCACTCTGTCACAACCCCCTCCCAACAAGGGCTACCCATCGTGGGCCAAAATTTGAGAAGGGAGATAATGACCCCTGATTCCTCCATCCATTAGGCCTTAGGGTGGTGACTAGAACCAAGGGTATAGTAAACACACAAATGGGCGGAATTACACTCTAAGAGAACAGAAGAAAAAGACAGAGATAAGACAGACACCAACCAACTCCAACTGAGAATACAATATAAAATTAACCCCATGTACACATATATAATTTCATGAAAACAACTACAATTAAATTGAAAAACTGAAAGTACCAATGGAATGTAAAATCAACAGCAACCAAAAAGCTCGAACAACTCATGTAACCCCAATCTAGTTGCAACCAACCAGATTTCCATCATGCTCTATGTGACATAAAAAACAATTTATATATACATAGGGTGAGAACAGTAATATAATCTGTAGGATTATCCTTAGATCCACTCATCCTAATGTATGTAAATCATGCTAGAGAATTATGAAGTACATGTTATTCTAACTTGTCACATAAATAGGTATAAATGGTTTCCTGCTTCACCGTGGTTACTCTCACCAATTATTTCATAAAATTGTATATAATATATTAAATTATATCAAGGTTACCACACTATAACTTCATGATTGGTTTTTAAATTTTCTCCAATGTCACACCTCCTTAGCATCTCTCTACAAAAAGGATTTCTCTTAAACACTTAGGCATAACACCACAACAAGAACCTCTGGTAAAATACCACCATGTACACGTAATCAAAGTAAACATGTAGTTTTTGGGATCCATCGTGGCACGCATAACATGTTTCATACGTCTAGTATTAAACATCAATCCATTATACCACATTCATTGAGAAAGGATCCTCAAGAAATAAGAGCCTATACCTGTTACAGATACAATAGTCCATAGAAAACTATATCGATAATATATGTGTCTGAATAACAAAAATACATTACTTCCCTCTACACACATATATAAGAAAAAATAATTGATGTTCCTATTATCACATGTTACTCACAAGAAAAGATATTATGGCCAAAGGGGTTAGTTATCCATTCACCCCCCATTGGAATGTTGTGGAAAACAACCCATAGGGATCATAATCCCAAGGGTGTTAGTCACCCTTAACGACATTGTGGGGTAGCATATAGAATTAAAAAAAGTACATGATATAATATAGCTCACTTCTATACTATTGGAAAAACATAGTCTCATACTAAACTTTAGCTAACATCTCTTAGACTCTTGGCTGCCACTGCTAAGACTAGGTATCCAATAAGCACAAACCATTTAATGAGATTTATTACATTGATTTATTCCCTTTTAATATGTTTCAAATTATATTAACAAATTATTTAATCAACAATTGACCATTATAATATTTAAATTATATTTCATTAGCATCACACCGAATGACCATTGTCTATTTAAATTGTAACCTCAACATTGTGTCCCAGTAAGCTCTTACCTCATGGGTTAACATCATTTATTCAATCATTTATTAACATAATTATTACATTCCCATATTCCCTAGCACTATAAAAAATTACTCATTGATACTAAACTTAATGGGCTCAACTCGGTAAGTTGATTACCTACCTATCACATACTTTTTACCTAAAAATAGAGCATAGACCCATCCTCCCACTAGATGCTAAACACCGAAAGCACATGGAATACCCTGTGCATCTTTTCCTCTTTTGGAAGGAGGGTAAGAAAGACCATCTTTCTTGAGAAATGGGTATCGTAATGTTGATAAACAACCAACATAAATAAGTATGCACCCAAACATTTAATCCATACTTGTTTTATCTTCTATGGTGTCCTCCCCAACACCCATATGTATAAATTGATGTATCACACCACTATAGGTGCCAGCCTCTTACACAACCAATGGACCTCCCTTCCACCACATACCACATCATCAATATATTCTCACATAAAAACACAAGAATTATGAAAACAAACATAATATAAACTAGGATCCTATACCTTAAACATGGAATACATCGTTTAAACAAAATGGGCTCTCAATGGTCCAAAGCACAAGGCACTATGCCTTACAAGAATGAGGGAATATCAGAACCCTTCCATTCCTTATATTTTATCAAAAAAACTAGTTCATTAATCCATATTGAATTAAATGGTTGAATAAAAGTACAATCATATTTTGGGAAACCATGAAGAAAGCTATCATAGTTATCAAAAAATTATTCAACATGCTTACTGCATAAATTTAATTAAAATGAAATTACGACAAAAACAACCAAAATAGTTTTCTTCCAACATTATAATTGAATAATCATTACAATTAATCCCAATTAACGTTCATTTTCAATTTCAGTAAACAAAGACATTTTAAAAAATGAAATAGTAGATATCATAGAATCTAGAATAACATGTGGCAATAACATATGACCGATTCTAGTTGATTTATCTGGCTGAAATATTCATTGTGTTAATTTCATTTTAGTCTAGATGATAAATACTCCAATATCTACAAATTTATGTAAAAGAATAGAAAATCAACGAATCCCCTATGTCAAAAGGTTATTCATTTACTTTATACTATAATTATCCACTCATCCAATCATGATCACCTCATCTAGTGAAAACTACATCCACCAAATTATGTCGCGGAACAAACACACCAACCAAAAACCTAGGAAACTGTTTTAGAAGCATGTGTATAACATAGAATAATATGGATAGGTGAATCAAGAGAATATGAAATGAAGAAAACACAAGAATGGAGGTAGATCATACTTTCTATCGATGATGGATCGACCCTTGCTGCTTGCACCAAAAAAGTGGGTTCACATGAAGCAATAATAGACATAAAGGGAAAACGATCCAAGAAATAATGTTTGATCACACTGCTCATATGGGACGATGTAAATGGTCGAGAATCTCATACAATGGAACAAGAAGGTAGAACGAGGTAAGAAGGGATCTCGTCCCTTTAGAATATTCACATATAAGCGGTTTATGATATATTGGACATTACAATATAATTGGATCACATTAAACCACGTGGCTTGACAAAGTAATTGGATCAAAGCCTTATGAAAATTATTATAGGAGTTACGTTCTTTAAATAATCCATAATTACCTTAAATAGGCCTTGAATTTGTTTAATGTCAACGAAAAGGTTAATGGGGGGAACTATAGGATGCTAGAAACACTATACACCTACAGATCCTAGAAAAAATGTACACATACTAATCCTTGAAATAGTGTACACCTGCCGATGTAATATACATTGTACACCTACTGATTCTGGAAACACTATAACCTAACGATGCTTGAAACATTATTCATAGAATTACTCACTAATACTGAAGAAACCATTCATAAAATGAATAATTGATACCGATGTCATTTTTCACCAAATGACTCACAGATACTGATGGCACTGTTCCTACAATGAGTCACTAAAATTGAGGACATTATTCATAGAATGAATCACTGAAATTGATGGCATTGTTCACATAATGACTCACCAACACCGATGGAATTGTTCGAAAAATGACCCACCAAAACCTTTGGAAGTGTTGATGAAAAGAATCCCTAAAACAGAAGGTAATGTTCACAAAATGAAACACGAAAACTGATGGCACTTTTCACAAAATGACTCACCAAAACTGATGTAACTTTTCATAGAACAACTCACCCTAATCATTGGAACTGTTGAAAAAATGAATCACCAAAATCGATGGAACTATTCATAAAAGGGCTCACTGAACTTGATGACACAGTTCAAAAAATGACTCACTAAAACCAACACATAATTTTCCCAAAATGAATCACTAATACAATTGAAATTTTTTATAGAATGACTCATCAAAACTGATGGAACCATTCACAAAATAACTCACCAAAACAGATGGAACTGTTCACAAAATGACTCAGTAAAACCAATGGAACTGTTCATTAAATGAATCAGTGAAACCGATGGTACTGTTCACAAAATGAAACACCAATACCGATGTAACTGTTCCTTATATGACTCACCAAAACCAATGGAACTGTTCCCAAAATGACTCCCCAATTCTAATTGAACTGTTCACAGAATGACTTACCAAAACAAATGGAACTATTCACATAATGAATCATTGAAACTGATGGAACTATTACCAGAATGAATCATTGAAACTGATGACACTGTTCACAAAATGACTCACCGAAACTGATTGCACTGTTCAAAAAACTGGAAACAGTTTTTACATAAATAAAAATTTGGAAATAATTTGGGGATAAGTCACCTTCACCTCCTAGAAAATTTTAGACGCTATATTTCAGCAATGGAATGGACCTAAATGTTCCGAGCCATTACACATGATTTGTCTTAACTAACAAAATGCCAATAGAATTTATCACACATTCAAATATCATTTCCATTTCACCTCCCTAGATTCACGTAGATGAGACAATATGTGTAATAATCCGTGTCCCAATGTTGTTAACAAAACTATAATCAGACATTAGTGATATAATTATTACATTACCATCATATTCATCATAAATGTTTCACAAATATAAAATTTAATACCCATGCCATATAGGTGTCTTAATAGTTATAGGTACATCATCATGAATTTCTTGTAATGTATTACTATGTGCGAGGAAATGTACAAAAATTATAAATTTGAGCTAAATTATTCATAGAATTTTTCTAAAAATATTATATTATTTATTGTGTTATTTATTTGAATTTTTTCTAAAAAATAAAAACCATCTGATTAGTATATTTATCATGATAAATTATGTAGACAATTTTGATTAATTAATTAAATAATTTAATGAATACCAATATTTTATCGAATAATAGGAACACATTGTACTTGAGTTTAAATTCTCATTAATTTGAATATTTAATTGGAAATTATCTTTCAACCTCTACTTATATTATGCAAGGTACTATCACGCCACTACTCAGAGAGTTCAAGGAAGTATTTTGATTGGCCGACCACAAAAACTCATCCCAAATATATCTATTGAGTGATGTCCCAACAAGTAAATTCATAATATTTAGTTTCTATACACTTTCCACTAATGCTATAGAATGATGGATATCCATAATCCTTATAACCATTTTAGGTTATTGTATAAATCATTCTAAGAAAACCATAGTACTAAGAGGCACCCTCGATAATTGCTGAACGAGCACCCTAATCAACTAATTGTGTTCAAATTGAAATGAAGAAGGGTGTTTACGACAAAATATTTCATTGTGGGTTTCTGGGTTTTCACTAGATTAATTTAATACATTTGTATTAATCTTGTTCGAATATGTTTCGATAATCGAAACTAATCATTAATACAAAAATCATTGTCTAATTTTTTATTCTTTTTAATATTTATTATTTATTATTTTATTAATTTTCACTCAATAATAAATTTAACAATATAATAAATATATTTATTAAGTAAATCTACTATAATATTGGAATTAAAAATCTTAAATGACCTAGATGTATCATACCAAATTCGTACCTTGACTCTTGATATAGATCACCCTCTTCTACTATGTCTGCATATTTTATGTAGAACCACCTAATCATGGAACGGATCACTTATTACACCATACAATTCAGGGATTTTCTTCTCATCATTGAAGGATCCACATTTTTCATTATCATTATCAAAATAAATGTGTACTTTCACATAGATGATGAGAATTAGGGGTGAAATGTACACAAGATAAATTTTGAAATGTAGGCCCAAATATATATTAACCAACAATCCGTGAGTTTGTATATACAATACTAATTAACTAATTTTTTCAAACATAATTGATTTATATAATTAAATAAATACTGACATACTAATAGGTTGAGGATCAAGACTGGGTAATGGTAAAATAAATTGCGAATAAAATAAATTGTAATAAATTAATGAATTAATGGTATTAATGAATGTATACATGTGACACTTGGATGGTATTGAGGCTGAGATTTTAACATATGTCAAGTTATTTTTTCCTGATAATGAAAAATTATAACATACCAACCAACCATCTTCCATTATAAACATAGTACATTCAATTGGTAACGTAGCACCTAAAATAAAAGAAAAAACCTACCATTTTAGATCTGAATCCGCGCATGACATTTTCTGAATTTATTATTTCATTTATTGAATTATATAATGCCAAATCCTTATTAATCATCCAAAAAATTTCAAAAATCTACTAGAGCATCGATAATCGTGATCTGAGTGCTACAACGAATATCCAACGACGCGTTAGACATTCCAAAACTATGAAAAAATGGATAATTCCAACAAAAATTTAATGAAAGATAATATATCTATTTGTAGAAAATTAGAAACTAAAATAGATATTAATTTTTTTTTGAAATTAAATTAATTACCAAAACATGTTTTTACCATCTGTTATATCTGTTGATATTGATCATTCAACACCAATAAATATTTTACCAAAAGATAAATCTATTTCATTATCATATCAATAATAACATTTGTTTACCAATAAATAATTATATTATTATTAATTATTATTAGTTAATTTTTTTTACCATTATAAAAATATGATTCATTAAATTACACATTAATGTATATTATTTCAACAATAAAAGAATATGTATATATATATATATATATTATTTTCAATATATTTTATAAAATATAAACATATAAATAATATAATATAATCATATATTTTCATTGATACACATTATTATTGTGATAATATATATATATTATATAACATTGATGATAAATGACTAAAATATTGGAAGACTAAATGTATGAAAACTAAGAAATAGTGTATTATATATAATTCCATTATATTTATATAATATAGTGTTTTATTGAGAATATTTATAAATTGTTCACTTTTTAATTTTATATAAATTATATATAAATTAATTATACATCATGACGATATTTTTACAATTATCCCAATAATATGTCACTACATTCTATAAATTAAATATTTTAAGGTTCAATGATCACATCACCATTACCGTGCCTTCCATTTTCACACCCTAGATTTATTAATTTAATATTATGCAGTCTACAGTTCATGAGATAAGTAAAAAATATTGGTTTTTATGATATTATTGTTAATATTATTAAACCGACAAACATCACTAATATTTCTACAAAGAGGGATCCATGAGGGTTAGTATTAGACCCATGGAAACTTCCCTAACCACGTTGGTTATATCCATATTAGCATCATATACATTATATTCTTTTCCACACACACCTTCCATCATAGAGGATTAGTGTAACACCCTGGTATTTCATAGTACATTATCTCTTTAATGTAATTTAATAGCTTGTGGTACACGAAACATCGAGTTTAGCACACCACAGTAGCAGTTCAAAAACCGGTTATGAATAATATTAACATCATTTTTAATTTTATATACTCTATATAACTTAATCATCCATTTTATGTGTTTATTATACATAATATAAGAACAAATTTTATTTTTTAGATAAAGGATGTTTTATTTCCAGAAAATGATATTTTAAAATATTTTAATAGAGACCTTTTTTTAAATCCAATATCTGAAAAATTTATATTTTTAATTTGAAAAAATAAACATCCTATTTTGAATTAGGAAAAAAATATTTCTGATAAATTTTTGGTGTTTTTCTGGTAGCTTTCATATTTTGGTGAATAATAAGAAATACTAAATTTTAATTCAGAACAACATTTTTAATCAACTTAATTTAAAGTATTAAACTATACATTTGAATTTTTATGAATAATATTTAAATTACATTTTTATCATTTAATCTAATTTTTGTCATTGGAAGAAATTTTACATTTTAATTGGAAAAAAACACATATCTGTATTTTGATAATTTTTACTTCTCAAAAACCCACTTTCTAGTTTTGACAACATGGATTAATTTAAATTTAATTAATGCAACATATATGTCTTGAATATGTTAAAATAGACATAATTTTTGAATTTGGAATATCAAAATTACCTTATGGTCAGTTTTTGGTATTTTTTGGATTATTTTCAATGTTTGATGAATAGTGAAAAATACTACATATTACTTAAAAATAGAATTTTTCATTTAAATTATTATTTATCCTTAAAAATTTATCTTAAAGTGGACACATATACTTATATTATTACAATTACATTCATTGGATTAATTTTATAATTAGATTATATATATATATATATTATTTATTGAACCATTTTAACATCTTCTTACCCACCTTTAATGAACATTTACCCACATTCATAGCACATTTTAAAATTTTCATAAATGTAATGTTACTACTTCTGTGAATTGCATTTAAAAAAAATCTAGAGACATGGTTGAAATCAATAAGTAAGATGTGGTTCAATAGGATGAAAATAATTTTTTGTTAATAATAACTTTTAAATTTTAATTACAATAGTTAAAAGTAAATATGGTAATTAATGGTAATAATGATATTATAATTACCCCAAAAAATGTTCTAATTCTATTTGATAAGTTTTTTTATGACCAAAATCAACATTGGGTTTAAAATATGATCCTTTTTGATCATCTTGAATGAGATTAGGATATTAATTATATTTTATATAATGAAGAGTTAAAAGTGTTAAATTCAATGATTAATAACTAAATTTTTCTTAATATAGGGATATACAAAACACAATTTCAATTATAAATGTTCATTATAAATCTAATCATATTTTGTACATCATGGAGTTTTATTAATTATTATTAAAAATTAAATAAATAAATTTATTAATGACACAATGATGATGAAGAAATTACCTTATTAAATTATAATTTATATAATTGATGTTATAAAAAACAAAATAAAAATAAATTGATACTTTTCATTCCATCAAAAAAATTTATACGTTAATATGACATGTTAGTGTTGATTTAATGTATTTTGTTTTAAGTAATAATTTTTTTTACAGTCACAGAAACCAAATACTAAATACCATCATAATTGAAATAAATGAGTTCTAAAAAATAATGTATTATTAAATGATATAATATTTCTAAAAATAAATGGCTAGTCCAACAGACTTATATAATGATATATATATTATTAATGATCCAACATAGGTTCATTATACATTTTATTGTATGTTTATTAACCATGTAATATAAAAATACAATAATACATGGTAAAAGGTAAACAATTTAACTAAGAGATAAATCTAGAACATAAGGTTAATATGGTGACCAAAATTTTCATAAAACCTGTTTTTTTAATATTTACACAAATCCCAACTATTTACTCTAAATAAATCCTTTTTGAGACTTTATAAACTGAAAATGAGTTTAAAATAAAATAATGGTTCAAGCTTTTCTTAAAGTGACCCTCATATCTCTTATAAAAGTGTACTTCCCCTTATCTTAATTTCACACATCCAACGATAATTTTCATGGACAAACCATACTGAAATAACCTTTAAACTACCCTCAAATCAACCAAGAGTCCTTAGATTGATATGAATTCCAACCTCTAGAGATCATTTTCTAAAATTATAAAGAAGAACCCAAAGACAAGGTAATTTTTTCATCACCACCTTCAATGTTATTTTCATTATCCACATCCTCTTTCGTTGTTGTATCAATACAAAAATAAAAACAACAGTACTGTCTATATACTTTTATGTTATTATTAATATTGTATGACCATATTAATTATATTATCCATCATGTGAATGAAAAACTCACCATATGTGTGTACGTATGGCTTACTGTATCCACATTGTGGTGTAGTTTTTTGTTCAACAATTCATTATTTGGATGAGTATAATAATGAGAATAATTGATTTAAATAATAAATATAACATTTTAACTATATATTATATATAATATATCATCTAACTATATTATATCATACCATAACTAGAATGATATCGTCACTCATGCGTGTGTACGGCTTACTGCCTCTACGAATCGATGTGATTCATTTCCACATTCAGCATTGAATGATATTTATAAAAATATATATTATTAATATGTATTTAATATATGAAACAATAATTAAAATTGAAATATATATATAAATATATATTTATATATATATTTGTATATCTCATTCACATACTTCCATTCAATACATTATGAAAACGAAATCAACATTAATGCGTACGTATGTACTACTTTCTCCATAAACAGTGTTTTCCATTTCATATATCTATCTATTATATATTTTTATATTATGAATATATGTGATAAATAAATAATTTTTTATTTCATGGATGCAATTAGATAATTATATAAGTTATATTACCAAGAATAACAAGTTAAAACATGTACGATAAATAAAGCTATTATTAAATGAAATGTTACATTAACTAAAAAATTATTATTAAATGGGAGGTATAAAACAATAAATGAATCATATATGATATAATAACTATTGATATGGTTCTTTTATAATTTAATAACATACTATGGTTATTATATATGAGGTTAAACGAGCCCTCAACCAAAGTAAGGTACAAGGTAAGGGTTAACTCACCAATCACAATATTATACGAGATTGTTTATGTATAAGTATTTACTGGGAAATTTTTGTCATCCATGTACATGTTTCAAAAAAATGTTTTGAAATTTAATATTTTAAGGTTTTCGGGAAGAGGCTATTTTTCATGATCATCATATTAAATTATTTAATGATTTATATTTTTGAAACATTTTAATTAATGTTTAGGTTTTAAAAATGATTTAATGGATTTATTTATATGGAAATGATTGTTTTAAAATGTTAATTCCAATCGATTGATTCAATGTGGTATGTGACACATTGATTCAAAAGTCTCTTTTAAATTACTTCCTTCATTAATGTGTGACTTTTATAAAATTTTAGGAAAAATAGATATTTATCTCGTAGAGGTTTACTTATTATTTTCAACTATGTCAACATCCTTTAATACATATTATTCATGATTTATATTTAGTTATTATTATAAAATGTTCTATATTTTATTGAATGAATTTTGATATGTTTGGCTATGGATGTGTTTTTATACAATTCATGGTTTAATGTTGTGGTATTGACATTTCACAAGCTATTTTTATTATGAATATTTATGTTATGTGTCACCCTTTTCATATGAGTAATGAATTTGACAAAGTAAGTGATGGGTGGTTCCCGCTATAGCCCCTCGATGCATCGGTAAGTCTCAAGAGAAAAACTAGTGTTTTGGTATAAGGCCTTGACAAAATGTTTATTTATAGTCTTGGAATGAGGAATAGACTATGATATTATGATTACCGACATTATGCATTCCCTCATTATGAAATTAGTTATTAAATGTGATTATTCGACTAGTATAAAATACCTGTGCATGTTTATATGGTATTGTTTGATTTATTTTTTCTTTATTATGTTAATGTTTAGGTTTAAAATGATGATTTTTATATCACAGTTTTTCTTAAATGTTTATAGCATTCTCTAAATAATTTACACTTAATAATCATCTGAGCTCACCCTGTTTTATTTTTTTCCCCGGATACCGATATTTGTATTATGATATATATTCCGATTTAAGCTAAGGGAATAATGGAATTCACAAAGAATTATTTTTGGTTTTTTTTGAATGAGTAATGTAATGTTTAGGTATGTAATCTATTTTCCACTACTGCTAAACTGATCGACCCTTCAGGACATAAATCCTTGTAATCATTCCAATGTATTAAAATAATGCACTATGTCCAGGAATCTGGGGTTACTGCATTACAGTTTTTATCAGAAGAAATTTATTACAAACAATGGAAACTAAATTTAGAATAACACTAATTAGAGAACACTACACTAGGATAGACTATAAGGATTAGTATAGAAGAACTTCCTAGAATTTTCATAATATAGATAATTTGTGAATTTTCAATGAAATTACATCCCTGTCTATATATGAGCAGGTGGAACCAGCTCTGGCATAGATGTATCTTGAGGTAAAACTAGACAACACTGTTTGGAGGTAGGCACGAATGGGAACTAGTGCACAACAAAGGTTCTTTCTACACTCTTTGTTACGACACTCATGTGAGATATGCTTATGATTATTAACATTTTCATTACAAACCATTATGAAATATTTTTGAGTAAATATATCATTAAAGAACCCATTTTTATAATTATGTGACTAGATGTGTTAAAAGCATCAATTAATGTTAATATTTTTTCTAGTTTTTTTGCACAATACATTATGATATGATTCAACCTAGTGTATTTCATCCTTTAAAAATGGCACCAAGTAAAAGGAATGAGAACTAAATAAGAATGCATGACCCAAAGAGTGAGAAAGATCATATATATTAGGGTCTTAAGCCATTATTTTGAAGGGAAACAGTATCCCACTTATTATATTCATATATCGAAATGGTATCGTTGATAATAAGATGTGTAAAGAATTATTTGAGTCACATAGCTTTGAAAGAAAGCTATAGAAGAAGGGGTTGGTAGTTAAAAATATAGTTAATGGGTATAAGGGAATGAATGATTTTTCTATATTTGATTACTATGGAATGAATCACCCTAGGAAGTTCTTGAAATGAATTCGTGTTTGTTATATGTTCAGAGAAAAATGACACAATATCCGTGATTTATAGGGTATGAAATAGGTTTCATATGTACAATGCTTCATCTAGATGGAGTTGGGACACTACACGAATCATTATACCAATGATAAGAGTATACACCAAATGATGATTTTGGATAATAATCATGTTATAATACCCATGCATATGAAGAGGAATGATTAGTGATCGTAAATTTTTATTAATGAATTATCTCATTTCTGGATTTTTTAAATGATGAACATGTTATAAGAATATCAGTGTATATATGAATAGTACTGCAGTAATATTTAATTAAGGATTTGAGATTCAATGGTACAATGAAAAGTGTCCCAATAGTAGGTTAATTGTTTTTGAAAAATATTTGGTTAAGAGAGATATAGAACATAAAATAGTCATGAAGCTGTGGTAATGATTTCATATAAGAGATAATTGAGTTGGATATTGTATTTTGGATATAAGTTACTACCATAAAACTAATTAATAGTTTTTTTTATTCTATCATTGTTGAAGATGAAATTTTTATTTGTATTTAATGTGTACATGCATTATTCTATGATTTACACAAGGAATAACAAATAATGAATGTATTCAATATGGTTTTTTGGAAATTAGGTATATTATCATGTTTTATGGGGATACACAATGAAGGTATTCACAAGTATGTTATGTAACCTTCCTTATAAATATTTGATTGTGTGTTTAGACATAAGTATCTTTTATATATCTAAATAGTGTAATGGATCATGTTGGACATAAAATACTATTGTTAAAATATAAATATTGATTAAGATTATTTTTGGATTGTTATATAAAGGAAAACCTAGAAGTTGGGTGAAAACCTGTCATGTTTGATTAGGACGTGTGACTTGAACCTACAAACGAATGGTGCAAAAGGTGTATCACCTACCACTAACCTATGTGATTTCCAGAATTGTATAATGGTGGTTTTTTAAGTGGTTTGATATATTAATTATAAATTAATTATTTTTGAACCCTATATGATTAGGATAAATATAATATTTTTGAATTCTATAATCTTTTGGAGTGTATAATGAATTTGTGGTAGAAGTTAGTTGAATAGTTGAACTCTACATGTCAAGTATTTTTTTCTCTTATTCTATGATGAAATTAATTCTTAGTCATTATGGAAGGGATCTTAAAACAAAAAATGCATTATTCTAATAACATACTTTTTATTGAACGGATTATATTTAATAACAGTAGATCTATTGATTTGAGGCCCTCAATATACCCATTTATTGTTCACTATTTTGTGATTGATGAACTCAATCACTGCCTATAAATATTTAAATTTTGTCTCCAATTATGTATCTCTTATTTCCACCAATTTTCTTTTATTCAAGATCATAATTTTGTGGTTACTTTTTCGTTTCTGTTTCTCACTTATTAAGACTAAATTTTATTAACCCTTTTTCCGATGTGGGTTTTCCACAATGTCATTTTCTATTATTTACCATTTAGTTTTGATGAAAATTTTCATATTGGGAGGACACAATTTATTGAAGGAGGGGAGAATGTAACAGCCAATGATTTCATATTACACTAACTCTTTACAGTAATTAAATAGTTTTTTCTATACATAACACCATGTTCGAGCAAACCACACTAGCCATTTATAAACCAGTTATGAAGAGTATTTACTATATTTTGAATTTTTTATAATCCTCATAATATTAATATGAATATTATTTGTTTCTTAGACATAATATAATAGAAAAATTAATTTTTCAGATAAAAGAAGTATTATTTAGAAAATGAAGATTTACATTCATTTAATGGTGAACCAATTTGTAAATATAATATTTGACACTTTTATATATTAAATATTAAAAAATAAACATATTCATTATAGTTGGAACATAAAAATTTATTTTATATAAATTTTCATGTTTTTATAATAACTACCATATTTTAATGAATATTGAAAAATACTAAATTCTAATTGAATTTTTTTTATTAAAAATCATTTATAGTGTTTAACTATAAATTTGAATGGTTTTTATATACAATTAGATTATATTTTTATCATATAATACAATTTTGTACATTGGTTTTAATATTAGATCTTATTTTTACATAAACACATATCAATCTTATAATAGTTTTCACTTCTCATAATCCAGATTTCGTGTTTTGACATCCAGAATTAATTTGAAATATATTAATTAAATTTATATGATTTGAATTTAGTAAATTAGACTTCATTTTTGAATTTGGATTATCAAAATAATCTTCCAATGAAATTTTGATATTTATTTGAAAACATACAATTTTTTATGAATAGTGAAAAATAGTGTATAGTACCAAAAAACAAAATTTTTCATTTAAATAATATATTTAATTAAAAATTTAATCTTAAAATATTTTAATATTACATATACTAGTACAATTCCTGTCATTTAATTCATTTGATAATAATATTATAAAAAAAAATTGTTGAATAATTTTAACGTCTTTTAACCCACCTTCTAGGCACATTTACCCACCTTTTAAGAACATTTGCAAATTTTCATAAACCAATGTTTTACTTCTTCTCGGAATTTAATTTCAAAAATATGAGATAAACAGTTTACATTAGTAAGTAAAATGTGGTTCAATGGAAATTATTTTTCTTAAATAGTATCTTCTGATTTTTATTTACCACAGTTAAAAGTAAATTTGTTAATTAATGTTAAAAATGATATTATAATTACCCCAACACATGTACCAATTCTATTTTATAGGATTATTTCGACCAAAATCAACCTTAGGATTAAAATATGATCATTATTTCATATGGACTAGACTATGTCATTGATAATATTTTATTTAAAGAAGAGATAAAAGCATTAAATTCAATGTTTAATAACTAAATTTTTTTAATATAGGTTAATATATAAGATAACATCAAATATAAATGATCATTAGAAAGATAAAATTATTTTATACATCTTTTTCTTTTATTTATAATTTTTATACATTATATAGATATATTTATTTTTGACACAATGATTATGTATTAATTACCTTATTAATAAATGATTTAAATAATTAATATTATAATTATCACAATAATTATAAATGTATACATTTTACGACATCCACTAATTTTATATGTTAATATGATATGTTAGTGTTGTTTTAATGTATTTTGTTTTGATGTTACCAAGTATTTTTTATTTTCACAAAAAAACTAAATATTGGAAAAATTGACATAAATGAGTTTTCAAAAAAAATAATATAATTTAATAATATATTTATAGACCTATAAATTTCAAGAAAATCCTTTTCTTAATTTATTTGGGATTTTACAAGTATGCAGTTTCTGACGGCACCTGATTCTGAGGCCTGGTGTACCCGGAATAATTTTCTGAAGTTTAGCTCGGGTACATTTAGTGAAAGGATGAGATGGTTTTTCTAACTTTTGATCCAGTGCTTGGAATTGAAATCCAAGGGCACCGATGGAACCGGAGCACCGATAATTTCATAATACGACCTTTCCTGAAGGTGTGTTTTCTCGGGAGGAGTTGTTAAAAAATTGAGAATTAAATGTGAAGTAAATAATATTGTGGTACAATTTTATTTTCTATATCTAAGGGGTTATATCCTATGTGTGGGAGTTGGGGTGGGACCCAATAGTTCCTAACAATTCTTGTTAAGATATTTGAGAGGTGGGGCCCATAAGAGCCCCACCCCTTCACATTCTCCATAACCCATTAAACTCCCCATTAAACCTCCTTTGTAATTATTTGTGTGACATCTCGTCTTCCCACTTCCCCACAATAAACCATGTCATCAATTATTCAATTAATTGAATTAAGTATTTTAATTTGGTAATTTGAACCCATGGGATGTTATAATAAAATAATAGGAGCTTATTTAATTTTGAGCGTTAGTTTTGTTGTGTTGAGAAATCAGAGGAGAGAGCTCTAGCATTGGAAGAACTTCATCTTCCCGGAAGAACATCTCCACTTCGATGAAGAACGTCGACTTGGTGCTTCCGGTTTTCTCCATCCTCTTTTTCCTTCACATCAAGAAAGGAGACGCTGAAAATGACATAAAAGACACCAACGTTCGTGACGCTTGGCAACCACAAACCTTCTTCGAGGTAGGGGTTAATTCTTCGTTCAAGTATTATTTAACGATATTATTTGTTAAATGATTGGACACTTGTTATCGATATAACGGGTGGGGATCGGATCGCACAAACACGACCGATCCTCCTCCCCTTTTTATTTTTAATCTTCATTCTGGCTTGAAATGGAGACGACGTAGTGCCGTTGCACTATGCAGGAACGACGAAGACCATGAAAGGAGCTGGCCGCGACGATGGAGTGCGGTGCCGTCATGCCGTGCAGGTGAGGCAGAAGGAAGCTGCATCCAAGAATGGGCCACAGCGGAGGGGAGATGTGCTATCGCGCCTCATCGGTCGGGGAAGAGCCGCGACATTTGGCTGTGGCGGTTCAGCAAGAGGCGTCCGTCGAAGCCGACCGCTGCCGTTCCAAGAGGCGAGACCCCCGTAGGTCCCGCATGGCTCTACCGGCTGGCCATAATGGCCATCCGTTTTCCAGGAAGACCGGGAGTTTGAAACACCCCGCCAGCTCACTAGGGCAGACCCCAAGAGTCCTCTGTTTGAGACAAGGGGGTGATGCCCCCTTCGCCCCCCGCTCGGCCACGATCCGAGTGCCCAACTACGGGACGGACTGCCTACACCGGGCCAGGCTGCAAGCGCTGGGCCTGGTCACCCGCGCTGGGCCGGGCCGCCAGCACCGGGCCGGGCCGCGCCTGTCAGACCAGGCCACGCCTGCTGGGTCAGGCTGTGCCCAACTGATCCGAACCTGGACCTGGGTCGGGTCGACCCAGTTCAGGCCGACCGAGGGGGTATTAGGTCAGGTCGGACCGGGCCTAAACCCCTATCTTCGGACCGATTCGTCCAAACGCCCATAACGCGGGCTATGGACCTCCGAGCGATGCATCTTCAGTTGTGTAGGGATACTTGGATAGAGACGGTCGTTTCGGTATATTACACTCAAGGTTTCGGGGAACTTTGTGTATAGCAGGGTTGGTTCGAACACGAAACCAACCGGGCCCTCGGAGCGGAAACGCTTATAGCATGAGCTCTGGACATATGATTGATCTTCCATCAACTATGTTGAATTCCTCTTGATAAGACTGAACTTTTGGCATACATCACCTGAGGTTTGGACATAGTGGGTGTAAGGCCGGGCTGGATTGTACCCGAAATCCAACTGGGCCCCTCGAACAGAAAGGCCGATAACTTTCAGACCGAATGTCCGTTTGACGAACCATCAGTGGCATTGGTAGTCACGTTGAGAAACGGTCCCTATGAGTATACACTATGAAATTTTTGGGTAATGTTGTTATACGGGGGGGTTGGTTCGTACCCAAAACCAACCGGGCCCTTGGGACAAAACGACTAATAACACAGAGATTGGGCGTCTGATTGACGCGCCGTCTGTTGTGTTGAGTTTCCAATGACATGGAAGTCCTTTGGGGTAGTTCTTCGTGGAACCATGTGATACATGGATTATCAAACAGTAGATTTTGGAGCGGGCCCTCTCTGTGATGAGCTAGCAGAGTGCAGAGTCCAAGTAGCGGGATAAAACATGAAGACTACTGATCGATCGACTCGGAGTGATTCAGATAGCCCAGTTGGGTGTGCATGGTTGAATAGGAAGACCCACGGTGGATGAGTGCTTTTTTGTAGTGGCAGAAAAATGGTACTCGACATAAAGAGTCCCTCTATAGGCTATGAGGGGGTGCACTTGGTTGTAGCGGCAGACCCATGGTGGGAAGCACTTGGTTGTAGAAGCATGCCCACAGTACTCGACATATGAAGTACTTCAGCAGTCCCAGATTAGCGAGTATCTCCTCGGAGTCATGGTAGGGCCCCTGTACTCGATAGATGAGGTGTTCTCCATCAGTTGTTGTTTTGATAATGAAAATCCTTGTTTGAGCTTAGTCAATATCCTTTTTGTTTCCTCATGATTGAGATGGGTTACTTGATAAATTAGGTATATGTATGGGCATATACCTAAGTACAGGTTATCTGTTGAGATCCTTCTTTGTGGTTATCCTTGTTGGATATAGTGATACCTTGAGGGTCTCGGGGACCCTATTGAGTATTTTTATACTCACACCTGCATGGGCTATGCCCGCACATCGTTGTGTTAGTTGCAGACGACAGACAGAGCTGTCCAAGTGCTAGTGTATGAGGACTGGACAGAACCTGAAGGTGCACTTCACGATGAGACGGTACCTGGTAGTGGAATTCATGACGAGACGGTACCTGGAGGTGGACTTCATGACGATATGGTACCCGGCAGTGACAAATGGGGGTGGAGAGGTGAGGTGTCCATCTATACCTACCGTTCAGGTAGGAACTATGGATGACGATCTAGGAGCAGCTCGATGCCATCCAGCTGTTTTCTTTTCTATTGTACTTTTCAGTTGTAGCTGTAATTTTCAGTTGGGTTTGTATTTTGTCCCATTTACATTTTAGTACATTCTTTTGTACTTAGTGTTTTTATTCCGCTTTTACTCTGGTTGGATATGTTTTTGTTTTATAAAGGCAATGCATTCCTAGTTATTGTGATTTACGCCTTTGGTGCTAGTCACTAGCACCTGGCCTTTAGAAGAACGGCTTGGGGTAGTCACGACATGGCCCCCGAGGATGGGTCTTGGCAAAATGGTATAAGAGGATTCGGTTCTACCGAAGAACTCAGGACTCTGATCATTCTTTTTTTGTGAAGTAGTAGTGTTAAGGGTACTAAGTGTGGTCATCAGATCAGGGAGTCCAGTGTTGGTGCTACGGCCGACGTATCCATACACCAGGACCCTAACTACTAATTTCCGACTTATTGCACGAAAACACTGATTTCATGTGTGTTTCAAAAAAATTTAAAGTCAGCTCAAACCAGGTCAGATCACCTAGTATACTCATTGACCGTATCACATCTGTTTCTTTCAGGATGCCTCCCCATGAACGACATGCTATAGCCCCGAGAGTTGTATGTACTGATAGTCCGCCGAACGACGAGGCCTCATAACAGGGCCCTCCTCTTGTCGATGCACCAGTAGAGGCACCATCAGTATTACCACATGTTGGTCCACCTAAGACACTAGCCCCAACAAGAGAGAGTGCACGCCGCTTGAGCACACTGCACGAGTTCTAGCACCAGAGGCCACCCAAGTTCAGGGGAGAGACGGACCCAAAGGAGGCTGAGGATTGGCTGGAGGTTGTGGTGAGAGTCTTCATGCTAGTAGGGACACCATGAGACTTCATGGTGATCCATGCTACTAACCTCATTCAGGCAGCATCAGGCAAATGGTGGAGCCTGATACTCTAGATGCATGACAAGGCGACACTTCTGTGGGCAGACTTTGAGAGCCTGTATCGGGCAGAGTTTATACCAGCCACCATTCAAGCGGTGCGTATATAAGAGCTTATTCATCTTCAACAGGGTAGCATGATGGTGGTGCAGTATTCATCGAGGTTCACTGACGTCTCGCGTTACTCCACCGATATGGTATGAGACCTGTTCTTCAGGGCCCGGACCTTCGGGCAGGGGCTCAGACGAGAGATTAGGCTTCAGTTGTTTTTTACAGCATCCCGACGCAGATAGGGGTGTTGGAGCGAGCCCTCTTAGTTGGGATCTTCCTTGCTGAGCAGTCTCCAGTAGCAGGAACCACCACTAGCCAGCATGCGGCAGAGTCTTCTACAGCGGGCAATAGATAGATGACACAGAGGGCCAAGAGGACTAGACCTACATGTGGTCGACCGCATGACACATGATCGTTTGTGAGAGGCACCCGGGGTGGAGAAAGACTTACCATGAGTGGACAGTGTTACTCCTATGACGATCTTTGTCTCGTGGCACATGACTATCCAACCCTCCAGACAGATGATCAACAAATAAATGAAGGACCTCCCAGGCATAAGAAGAGGTTCGATCGAGGCGGACCGCAAGGAGAAGGAGACCGAGGCAGGGGAGCTGGCCATGCAGCTGGAGGTGGGTGACGCTTCGAGGTGTTACCACCACCAACACCAGGATGTCCACCCCGACTGTAGGGAATAGGTGGACATGAGAGAGCTCAGCCTATGGAGCTCGGGTAGCAGCCAGACAAGAGCGGGACTTCTTCCAGGCATGGAGACCATTGATCTTGTTGCATCTAATTTCCTTGTTTTCATTTTTGATGTTTACCGTTGCTATATATCTTTGTACTTCGAGCTGCAGTAATAAAAGACATGTGTTCTTGTGACATTTTCTTCCTTCTTTTTTGTGTACTAAGAGGTTCCGGTTCAAAATGTTGACTTGACCCTCACTATTGAGATTCATACTGGAAGAGACACAGTGACCACACACTGATGCCGATAGTTTGAATCAACCCTTGGAGGCGAGAGTAAGGGTTGGATCTCTTGGTAGTAGCGTGGTGGCCTTACGACGTCATCTATGGCATGGATTAGTTTCATTCATGTTGGGATTGACTGTATTAGGCAAAGAAAGCTGTTCATCCAGTGGATGAGACCAGATTTCTTTTCTCGAAAAAGGAGAAATCATAGCAGCTCTTGTAGGACCAAATATGGTTCAGACAATGATGGAGAAAGCACAGTTTGTCCAGGAGGGGATTATGACTGCACAGTACAGATAAAAGTTCTAAGCTGATAGGAGACAGAGAATACTAGACATCGAGGATGGAGACCATGTTTTCATACATGTCTCACCTCGACGTGGATTACGATGATTTGGCCCAGGCGCAAAGTTTTCTCTAAGGTTCATCAGATACTTCTAGGTCTGCAACAGGGTAGGCGAGGTGGTTTAATGCTTGACCCATCCACCTTACTTGCAACGTGTGCATGACGTCTTCCATGTATCTCAGCTGGGGAGATACGTGCATGACCCGACCCATATCATCGACCATGTGGAGCTGGAGATCGATGATGAGGCGACTTTTGCGGAGGTTCCGGTGGAGATCGAGGATCAACAGGAGTGGGTCCTACGAGGATGGTTGATTTCTCTTGTGCGCTTTCACTGGCAGCACGGGAACCTCCAGGAGAGCACATGGAAGCGGGAGTCTCAGTTGCATGCTCGGTACCACCTTTTGTTTCCCTAGTTTATGATGTAGCATTACGGGGACGTGAAGCCCGGAGGTGGGAGTAATGTAAATACCCGTAAATTTCAAGGTGATTTTTTTCTTAATTTCTTTAGGATTTTATGAGTACACAGTTTTTGATAGAACCTGATTCTGAGGCCCTGTGTGCCCGGAAAAATATTCTGAAGTTTAGTTTGTGTACGTTCAGTGAACGAACGAGCGGGTTTTTTTATATTTTTGATCCGTTGCTCGGAATTGAAATCTGAGAGCATCAATGGAACCGCATCACCGGTAATTTCTTAAGAGGAAATTTCAGAAGGTGTGTTTGCTCGTGAGGAGTTGTAACAAAATTGAGGATTAAATGTGATGTAAATAAAATTGTGGTATAATTTTATTTTCTATATCTAAGTGGTTATATCCTAAGTGTGGGAGTTGGTGTGGGACCTACTAGTTCCTAACTACTCTTGTATGGATATTTGAGAGGTGGGGCCCACATGATCCCCACCCCTTCACATTCCCCATAACCCCTTAAACTCCCCATTAAACATCCTATGTAATTAAGTGTGTGAATTCTCCTCTTCCTACTTCCCCTCATTATACAATGCAAACACTTATTCATTTAATTGAATTGAGTATTTGAATTTTGTAATTTGATCCCATGGCATGTTATGATAAAATAAGAGGAGCTTATTTTATTTTTGGGGTTAGTTTTGTTGTGTTGAGAAAAGGGAGGAGAGAGCTTTAGCTTTAGAAGAACTTCATCTTCCCGGAAGAACGTCTCCAGTTTGACGAAGAACGTTGACTCGGTGGTTCCAGTTTTCTCCATCCTCTTCTTCCTTCGCAACAAGGAAGGAGATGCCGACGGTGATGGAAATGATTCTAACGTCCTGGATGCTTGACTATCGTAAACGTTCTTCGAGGTAGAGTTTAATTATTCATTCAAGTATTATTTAATGATCTTCCTTGTTAAATGATTGGCCTCTTGTTATCGATATAATGGGAGGGGATCCGACTTCACAAACATGGACGATCCTCCTCCCCTTTTTATTTTTAATCTTCATTGTGGCTTGAAACAGAGGCGACATGGTGTCGTTGCACTCCTCAAGAATGGTGAAGACCGTAGCCAGAGCGGGCCGCGACGATGGAGCGCACTGCCATCGCGCCACTCTGGTGAGGCCGAAGGAGGCCGCATCCAAGAACGGGCCATGGCGGAGGGGTGCGGTGGCTTCGCACAAAACCAGTCGGGGAAGAGCCATGGCCTTTGGCTGCGGCGGTTTAGCAGGAGGCGGCCGGCCGAGCCGGCCGCCGGTGTTCCAGGAGGGGGGACCCCCTGTGGGTGCCGCGTGGATCAACCGGTCGTCCATAATGTCCGACTTCTTCCCAAGAAGACTTGAAGTTTTAAACCACCATACAGCTCACTAGGGTGGACCCCACTGGTCCGCCATTTCGAGACATGGGTTCGACGCCCCCTTTTCACCTCGATCGGCCATGAGCCAAGAGCCCCGCCACGGGACGGACCGCCCGCGCCGGGCCGGGCCGCCCGCACTGGGCCGGGCCACCAACACTGGGCCAAGTCGCGCTAGCCAGGCCGGATCATGCCCAAATGAGCCGGACCTAGACCCGGGATGGGTCCCCCAGTTCGGGCTGACCCAGGGGTATTGGGTCGGGCCGAACCGGGCCCAAACACCCTATCGTCGGACAGATTCGTTCAAACACCCATAACATGGGTTACAGACCTCCGAACGACGCACCATTAGTTATGTAGGTATCCTTGGATCGAGAAGGTTGTTTTGGTATATTACACTGAAAGTTTCGGTATACATTGTGTATGGCCGGGTTGGTTCGAACACGAAACCAATCGGGCCCTCGGTGCAGAAACGCTTACAACATGAGCTCCAGACGTCCGATTGACGTGACGTCGTCTCTATTGTAATAATTTTGATGAGATGGAACTTTTGGAATACTTCACCTACGTTTTGGACATAGTTGTAGTAAGGCTAGGCTGGATTGTACCTGAAATCCAACCGGGCCCCTGGAACGGAATGGCCGATAACTTTCAGACCGGACGTCTGTTTGATAAACCGTCAGCTGCGTTGGTAATCACATTGAGAAACAGTCCCTATGAGTATACCCTATGAGGGTTCAGGGTACAGTTGGGATATGATCAGGTTGGTTTGTACACAAAACCAACTGAGCCCCCGAGACGAAAAGGCTAATAACACATAGACCTGGAGTCTGATTGACAAGCCGTCTGTTGTGTTGAGTTTCCTATGATGTGGCAGACCATTGGGGTACTTCTTCATGGAACCTTGTGATACATGGAGTATCGACCAATATCTTGTGGATCGAACCCTCTCGGTGATGAGCTTGCTGAGTGTATAGACCAAGTAGCTGGATGAAACTTGATGAATGGTGATCGATTGACTCAGAGTGATTAGGATAGCCCGGTGGGGTGGGCTTGGTTGTAGCGGAAGACCCACGGTGAAGGAGTTATTGGTTGTAGCGGCAAACCTGTGGTACTCTACAGAAGGAGTACATCTATAGGATAGAAGGGGCTTCTCTTTGTTGTAGTGGGAAACCAATGGAGGGAAGCACTTGGTTGTAGCATCAGGCACATAGTACTCAACATGTGGAGTACTTCAACAGTCCAAGGTTAGTGAGTAGCACCTCGGAGTCGTGACACGACCACTATACTCGATAGAGGAGGAGTTCTCTAGTAGTTGTGGTTTCGATAATGAAATTTCGGGTTTGAGCTGAGTTAATGACCTTTGTGTTTCCTCATGATTGAGATGGGTTACTTGATAACATAGGTATAAGTATGGGCCTATACCTAAGTAAGAGTTATCTGTTGAGATACTTCATTGTGGCTATCCTTGTTGGATATAGTGAGACCATGAGGGTCTCAGGGTCCCTACTGAGTATCGTTGTACTGACCATTGCACGGGCTATGCCCGCACCTCATTGTGTTGGATGCAGATGACAGAAAGAGATATCAGAGAGCTAGTGTATGAGGAATAGACGGATCTCGAAGGTGGACTTCACGACGAGACGGTACCTGGAGGTGGACTTCACGATGAGATGGTACCTGGCAGTGAAAAACAGACGTGGATAGCTGAGGTGGCTATATGTACCTTCCCTTCAGGAAGGAACTCCAGAGGACGATCTAGGAGTAGCTCGACACCATCCTGCTATTGTCTTTTATGTTGTAATTTTCAATTGTAGCTGTTCTTTTCAATTGAGTTTGTATTCTGACACATTTACTTTTCAGTACATTCTTTTGTACATAGTGTTTTACTTCCTCTTAAACATTGGTTGGATGTGTTTTTGTTTTATAAAGGAAATGCCTTTTCAGTTATTGGGATTTACGCCTTTGGTGCTATTCTCCATCCCCTGGCCTATGGAAGGCGGGCTTGGGGTAGTTACGTCAAGGGCCCCGAGGACTGGTCGTGACAATATAATATTCCAAAAAATATAAGGTTTGTCAAAGGACATATTTAATTATATATATCTCAATAAATAACCACTGTATTTTCTCTTGACATTTTATAGTATGTTTATAAACCACATAAGCTAAAAATAAAAGAAGACATGGTAAAAGTTAAACTATATAACTAAGATTTAAATATAAATGATAAGGATAATAAGGTGACCTAAACAAGTATAAAAATTTTTGGATGAGAATAAATTGGCCCATACCCACAATATCATCTAATTAAAATCTTTTGGAGCCTTTATAAACTGAAAATTATTTTATAATAAAATAATATTTCAATTTTTTCCTAAAGTACCCTTCACTTCTCTTATAAATGGGTACTTCCACTTATCTTAATTTCACACCTCCAAATCCATTTTTATTAGCCAAAACCTGCTCCAATATCCTCCCAAATACCCTCATAAAAACCTAGAGGCATTACATTGATATAAAATCCATTCTAAAGATCATTTTTCATCAAATCAAATGGAAGAACCTGAAGAAGAGGTAATTATTTCATCACCTCTTTCAAAATTAATTTCTTATTCCACAAATTCATCCATTGTTATTTCCATAAAAAAAATAACCTCAGTACCTTATACATTCTGTGATGTTGTTATCAGTATTTTACAACCATATTCATTATCTTATACATCCTATGAATGATAAAATCACCATACGTGTGTACATACGACTTACAGTATCTACTTCATGGTGTAGTTTGTCATTCAACACTTCCTTATTTCGATGAGTATAATAATGAGTATAAATGATTTAAATAAGAAAATTAATGTTTTAATGAGGATGTATTTATAATATTCCACTTAATTACATACTATTTCCCAATCAGTAGAATGATATCATCGGTCGTGCATACGTACGACTTACCATCACCACGACACGGTGAGATTCATCTCGACGTTCACAATTCAACGATGATTATTAAAATATATATTATTAAAAATTATATAATATATGAAATAATTATTCTTCTGGATAAATATATATATATCTAATTCAAATACTTCTATTTAATTTAATATGAAAACAGAAACAACATTTATGGGTAAGTATGTCCTATTGTCTCCATAACCGGTCTCTTCAATTTCATATATATATATGTATTATATATATTTATATTTTAAATATGAAAGAATAATAAATAAATTTTTATATTCTGGAAGCAATTCGTTCATGAAATATGTCATACTATCATGAATAACAAGTTAAAAACATATAATAATGATTGTTATTATTACTTAAAATGAAAAAATAACATAGAAATTATTATTAAATTGGTAGTATAAAACCCTAAATGATGAAAGTATGATATGATAAATATGAATATCATTGTAATACAATTTAACAATATACTATGGTCATTATATAAGAGGTTAAATGTACCCACAACCAAAGGAAATTAAAATGTAAGGGTTAATTCCTCAGTTTCATTTTAAATGTTTTAATGACTTATTTTTATAAATAATTTTAATTAATGTCAATGTTTTGAAAATGATTTAAAGTATTTATTTATATGGGAATGAATGTTTAAAAATTTTAATTCCATTCAAATGTTTCAAAGTGGTATGGGACACATTGATTAAAAAATCACTTTTAAATTACTTCCTTTATAAATGCGTGACTTTTAAATGATTTCATGATAAATGGATATTTATCTTCAGGAATTTTACTTATTATTTTCTACTTTTTCAACATATTTTACAATATATTATTCATTATTGAGATTTATTTATTATAATTAAATGTTCTATATTTTATTGAATGAATTAGGATATGTTTTTCTATAGATGTGTTGTTTTTATACAATTCACGGTTTACAGTTGATATGTAGAGGCTTTTTATGGTAGTTTTAATATGATTGTTTTTGTTATGTTTCACCCTTTTCATATTAGGAATTTATTGGACACAGTAAGAGATAGGTGCGGCCTGCTATATCCCCTCGATGCATTGGTAGGTCTCATGAGACAAACTCATGTCTTGGCACAATGGCTTGACAAAATTTTTATTTGTCGTATTTTCATGAGGCCTTGACTATGTGGTTATGATTTCAAACATTATGCATTTCATCACTATGAAATTAGTATTTACATTTGATTATTATACTAATAGAGTATCCATGTGAATATTTATATATTTGTTTTTTATTTTTTTCCATATTATGTTCAGGTTTATGTTTAAAAGGATGTTTTTTATTATATATTTTTTCTCAATGGTTTATAACATCCTCCTAATTATTTAGCTCTACTGAGAATCTGCGATCACCCCTTTATTATGTTTTATTTTCCCAGGATACCAAAATGTTCCTTGTAATATAAATGAATATTTAATCTAGATAAATAATGTCATTATCAATGGACTATTTAGATTGTGTTTTATTTTTTAATGTGTAATGCCGCGTTCATGTGTGTAATCTATTTTCCACAACTCTAAATATGATCAGTCCTTCAGGACATGATTAATTTTAAGCAGGCTAATGTATTGAAATAATGCACCGTCTCTTGGATTCTAGGGTCAGAGCGTCACAAAAGAATAAACCGTCTCCCATCCCATTGTCTCTTGTCATCAAGGACATAGCCCCATCCACCCACATAATTGCCCTCATAAGGGTATATAAAGGCCAGACCACCATCATTAATTTCCAATGGAATGTCCCATATATATCAGAAGAGCTTTCATATACCTTCATAGGACCCATGCCCTTATTCCACTAAATGTTCGGTCATCTGCAGATAAAAAAAAAAAATTTCCCCCAGGACTACACTCATCCACCTATATATATGTCATGTGCCCCATCCAGGAGGAACCTCATATACACACATCTATCTTACTATGACCATGGAATCATGTAACTCTCATTCTTATTTCATATGTGGTCTCCCTAGTTATAATTCCACATCCTCCACTCTCTCATTATTCTCATTTCATTGTGATTTCCCTCCATTCCTTATAGTGTGCTTGACTTATCTGAGCCCTATCCTGCTTTTGGGTGATTAATTTGTGGATTCATAATTATTATTGTTTAAGAGTCTATATTTGGGTCCATTTTTGCTATAGTTGTGTGAATTATTCTTGGACATTATTGTGTTTGGATAAATACAATTTTTGATCTGATGAGTGGAATGCATTTTGTTAATTCTTGACAAATGATTGATTCCCATTCCAAGTGGGGACGTCATATAAGAGAGTTGGTAATTTAATACTCATATGGGTACATGTGCATTATTTTTTATCTTATACTGGTACTGGTAGAATGATTTTTTTTATTTTATAGTGATATGTTTATTGTGGATGAATAGGATCAAGTATTTGTTTTTGTTTATTTTTTTTAGCTTCCAATGACTATTGAATGGTGGTTCTCTTTCATGTGAAATAGAGATTAGCTACATGTGTTGACTATTACGTTCATTTGTCCAGTATGTTTTTTTGACAATATCCTTATATTTCATGTATTTTTCATCAATTTCTCAATCCAATGAATCTTATTGCAACATGAATCCGTATATGGATAAAGTGATTTTAATGCTTGGTTTGAGATTCAACCTCCATTCCATGTTGTTTGAATATTCATTTTATTCATTTTATTTTATTTATCAACCATTCTGTAATAGAATTTTATATTCAATGTTTTACTTCAATTTGTATTCACAATGCATGACTTGTGGTCCAATATATAATAAAATGAAATAAGAACATATGTTTATATATATATTTAATTTAATTTAAATTTGAAAATTGTAAATTTTTATGTTTTTATATATTATTTGTTTAAGATGTTCATGATTTAATGTTTATTTTATAAAAAATTAATTAATTAATGTGGGTTAGTAATTTTGATTCATTTTTACTACACAATTAATATTTACTTTGTTAATTGTGAACTGTTTGTTTTACATTCTTCAATAATTAAATTTTTAATATGATTTTTTAATTGTTTTAGAGAAATGTTATGTTGTGTACTTGTAATCATCATATTAATGGAGTAAATTTTGGATGTTTTGTGTTTAACTTGGATATAATTTTGGACTTCTCATTAGGGTGTATTAAATCTAGGTACATGTGATTCACCTCATTGTTTATTTATGGCATGTTTGAGTAGTATTCATTTTTTGAGTCATCTATTTTTTTCACTGTAAAGAAACACAGCCATAACCATTTGATCAAGTAAACAAATGGACTCTTCTAAATTGTATCATATTTCCCCTCATCCAGATTAGTTTCAATTTTCCCTATTTTCCATAACATGCATTCATTTTTCCTTTTTAATGTAATGTATCATGTCTAATATTTATTAGGATTCTAACATCTGTATATGATATAGTTTCAGAATGAAATTTATATTCTCTATGTATTCAGTTTATAAGATGAGGCCATTTATATTCCATATGCATTTAATTACAACCTATATAATGTATTTTGTTTTTTCATGTGGATTTATGGACCATTATGATACATTTACCCATCCATTGGTGTCTTTATTTTTTATTTATTCTATACATACTCAATTATATATATTTTAATAATATTTTAATAATTTTATTCAATAAAGCAAATTTATTATATTTTCTTACTATTTTATTTGTTCACTCGACATTCATGTATTCTATATTTCAATAAACCGATAAGGCCCTTGTTACTATATTGGTGATCTTGTATTTTGGAGTTAATAATAAATTTTACAAGTTTTATTGAGCTAAAACCATCCATGCTGATGTGCAATCCATGTGTCAAATTATTCCAAAATTTAACACATAACATTTACAAGATAAAACATCATTGTATATTACCCTTGAATCATGTTCTATCTTATTGAAATTTCCTATAAGAAACTATACCACATTGATAATTACTCATGTCCACGTGTTCAATTATGTACAACCCATGTGTTCATGTACACATAGCTTAAAAACATTGCATGTAGAGTTCTGTTGAATTCTATACAATTCTGCACATTCATGTACATCATTTAATGTACAAGACACATGTTTAATATCAATGTACAATTATTCACTCACATATATTTTATAGTACTCCTCTTCTATTTTTAATATAACTAATTTACTCACAAGTAATATAACTTGACTTCAAGGCATTGAACATAATTTATAATGATAAATTCAAATCAATGAACTATAATTTTAGTCTTTCAAATCTTGTTCCAACTATTGATAAGACACTTGTTTCTACAACCATGATGTATACCTAGGGGTTTTTTTTCTCCAGAGTATTCATGTGCTTTCCTGTAGAGACCCGAAGCCTAACGTACATAGAGTTTACATTACTTTTGCGGAATACTTAGTATATAACAAAAACACACACTAAAGGATCGTAATAGTTTAGTGTCTTTGGAAACTCGGAACGTAATCTTCTAATCGTGGTGAAAGTTCTTCAATATCTCCCATAAAGGTCATCCCTTTTTTCTACCTAAAACCTTTCTTTATATCCTGGGGAAAAGAAAACATAAAAGGGTGAGCTCAAATGCTCAGTAAGGGTAAACAAAGGAAATATCAATCACATAATTTTCATAAGGACATAACATTTTTGGAAATCTTAACCTGCAAAAGAGAGCATAATTTCATAACATGGGATAAATCATAGTAGTGAAATGAAATCATAACGTAAAACATTACTCATTGTGGCATACACACATAATCATAGAGAATCATTTCTTGTTAGTCAAGACTCATTGCCAAGACTATCTTAGTGGACAAAGTCCCTTTCTGAATCGAGTAATCCTCGTTTCAGTCCTATTTCACTGAACCGGTATAACCTACCATTCCAGCCATGTCTATCTCATGAGATATAAAATCTTTACCCAATGCATTGGAGGGAGATATAGGTCCCACCCATCTCTTAATGAATCCTTTCTTATGTGTGCCACAAAATCATAAATCATATATCATTTCATAACCCATGTAATAAAAATGGGATTCTTAAACAACATGACATCATAAAACCATTCATATAAGATAAAGGAATTCATAAACATAATTCCATCACAACATAGTCAAATCAATGTAAAGATATGGATAGAAACAGAACTCTTTATTATCTTAGATGGAAAATAATTTTGATAAAACACTTGAATTGAATTCTTGAGGAAAATATCCTTTCTTCTTCAAAATCAATTTCTTTTCACAAAACATCATGCAACTTTAAAAGAAAGAGATTTTATTGAAAATAGTCATGAAATCTTTTAGAGGAAGCTTCATGAAAATAAGGCTTTATAAAACAGTAGAAATCCGTTCGTGCCGTATAAGTTAAAAAAAACATTCTTCGTACTTTTGTCGGAAAAGTCAAAAAGTACCTCGTACGACAAAAGATTCCTTTCATACATATTACTAAAACTCACCGAAGGGTAAAAATGGATTTAAACAATTGTAGGTGGATGGAAATAATATTACATTTTGATGAAACATGGATGTGGATGATAAAATACACCCCAGTAAATACTTACGAATAAACAATCTCAGATAAAAATGAGATTGTGATATTTCCCTTACCTTAGGTCCAATTTGCTTCGTATGTGTCCGAACCTCCTGTATAATGATTTAATTAATGTCATTGACTTATTACAGAATCATATTCATTGTTATTATATCATATATGGTTCACTTATGACATTATATTACCCGTTCTTTTGTAAATTCCATGTTAAAGAAGCGTTTTGGGTAAAATCGTTTCATTTATCGTAGGTGTTTTGACTTGTTGTTCTTGACATCATTATTACTTATATCATGATTTACTTACTTCCAGAATATAAAATATGATTTATATATCATATATATTCAGTATATATATATATATAATAGATAGATAAATAAAATGAAAAACACCGTTCATGGAGACGGTAGTCCGTACGTACGCATGAACGCTATTTTTCTTTCCTTATTGTCTTGAAATGGAAGTAAGTAGATGACATACATATGTATATATATATACATAAATCCAGTAGCTTTATAATGTCATGTATTTCATTATTATTTCTTATATATACATTATAATCATTCTTAAATGGTTAACATGGAGAATGAATCTCATCGCGTCGTGGAGACGGTATTCCGTACGTACGCACGAGCGATGATATCATTTCTATAAATATTGAATTGAATTGGAGTGGATTATAAAATATATCAGAATCATTATGATGTTGTAATAACTATGTATAGTTATTATTTACACCATTATACCCATCCATGTAAGGTGGTGGTGGAAAATAGATTACACCACGGCGTGGAGACGGTATTCCGTACGTACGCACGCGCGGTGATTTCTTTTTCCGTAGGATGGATAGATGGTGAAATAGGGTTGTTTCATACTTATAATAACATATCAGTATATGAGTGATACTGATGTTATTACTTCATAATGAAACAACCTAAGAAGAAGAAGTGGAAGAAGAAATAAAGATGAAAGAATTGGTAACGGTAATTACCTCTTCTTTGAAGTGCCTCTTTGAGACCTCCTCTTAGGGCACTAGAATTGGTCTTTGAGGAAGACCAGAACCTCTAGGATGTTGCTAGGGAAGTGGAGAAGGGATTTTGGCAGGGGTTGGCCGAGCTTGAGTGCTCAAATTGGTGTGAGGAGGAGGGGGAGGAGGTGTCCTTTTATAAGGGAGGAGAGGGGCACCTTAGGAATTCTTAAAAATATTAATTTATAATAAATATAACCCCACTTAAAAACCTCCAAAAATGACTCATATTCGAAGCTTAGATGAGATAGGGTTGTAATCTCATCAACCAATCAAATTTATACATGTTTGGATCTTATTTTAAACCTTATCAATTAGATTTAACTCTAAGTTAAATAATTTAACTTTTACCGTGTCTTTTTGTTTTCTTTCACTATATGGTTAATACACTTACTATAACATGCCAAACGAACCCCAAATTGTATATTATTAATACATATATCCTTATCTAAGTCATTTGGCCGAACCTTAGATTTTTAGGAATAAAATAACAATTAATAATATAATATTTGATTTAAAAACTATTTTGTGTCAATTTTGACACTATTTGATATATGATTTTTTTGAAAGTCATAACAGAATTATATATTAGAACCAAGTTGATTAAATCAACACTAATATATCATAGTAACCTAGAAAATTAGTGGAATTCATAAAAAGTCTTAAATTACATTTATTTTGGTATTTATATTATCAATTATGTCAATATTTCATTAATAAGATAATTACTGCATCATCTTTGTGTCATAAATAAATTATATTATATGCTGTCTAAAAATTACAAATAAAATACCATCATGTAGGAAATCTTTTTAGCTTTCTAATGAATATTTATAGTCGAATTTATCTTATGTATAACCCCATATTAAAAATGATTTACTTATTAAACTTTGATTTTAACTATTTTAACCCTTCTTTAAATAAATTAATAATAAATGTCCTAATCTAATCCAAGTGGGCCTAAATGGTCATATTTTATTCCTAAGTTTGTTTTTGGTCGAATTACACTTGTCCAATAGAATTAGGACATGTGTTAGGGTAATATTAATATCATATTTACCCTTAGTTACCCTATTTACTATTAACCGTGGTAAAAAAAGTAAAAAGTTACTATTCACCAAAAAATTATTTTCATCTCATTGAACCACATTTTAGTCCTTGATATTAACCGTGTCTCTCGGATTTTCGAAATTCCATTCACAGAAGCGGTAAAATTAAGTTTTATGCAAAATTCCGTTTTTAACCTACCACTTAGTGGTTTCACTATTCATCAAAAATTGAAAGTTTTCAGAAAAATGCCAAAATTTCATCCTAAGCTATATTTCATATTCCGAATTCAAAAATGAAGTCTATTTTACCAAATTCATAACATAGAAGATGCATTAATTAATTTTATAATTAAATCCCGCTGTTAAAACAAATAGCGTGTTTTTTAAGAAACAAAATCTATCAAAAGATTGACACTTGATTATGTCTGGTTTAAATGTAAAATTACAAACAATGACGAACATTGTATTAAATTGTAAAAATATATTCTAAATATACTTTAAAACCACTCAAATTAATAATTTATCACTATTAATTATTTCGATTAAAAAAGTTGTTTTTAATTATAATTTAGTAATTTTCACTATTCATTAGAATATGAAAGTTATCCGAAAAGTACCAAAATTTCACCTTAGGCTAAATTCGATACTCCGAATCCAAAAATGAATTCCATTTTGAAAAATAAAATTTACAAAATTTCCAAAAAGTGGTTATTACTATTCATAACGGCTAGTTTCAATAATATTTTAATAGCATATCGTTGTTTCGTGAAACTCAGTATTGCGTACTACACACGCTATCGAGGAAGGTCGCGATTGCGTGTAACGGAAGGAAAGTCAAGGATGCATTTTGTGAAAGCTTCTTTTGTTGTAGCGTACAGCACAAGACATTAATGAAATTAAAAAGAATATTTTTCATAAAATCTTGGGGCGTTACATTTCCAATTGACTACAAAATCAGATATGTGTAGAATTGGTGTTATGTTATTGGATATGATTTATGGAAGGCATGTTAATGATACTGTTAGGAGCACTGACTAGAAAAATATGTTATTATCCATACCATAAATGTTGATATATCGAATATAATGCCATATCTATTTGTTTTATAAATAAAAAAATTATTTTAATGTTTAGTTTCTTATAAATAAAATAAAACATTATTTACTGTTAAAAGTATGTTCATCACAAATGAATGTTATTGTAAAATTTAGTTTTTATACGTATATTTTTAAATATTTTGGTATCAATTCATGCTGATATTTTACAAGGATTTGTGCAAAATATAATTTGTAGTATGGGGTAGATCATGGAGCTGGAGGGTGAGTTATAACATCAACTCGACGTCCCTCAATGTTTCTGTAGATGATTTTCTTTGGTGAGATTTCAACAGAGATGATGAATGGAAAATTTCCATTCTATGCATATCATTTTTTTATATTTACATTTGTGTGTAAGCTAGTTTCATTTCGTATAGATATTTTAACTAATTTTTAGGTATGTTTTATGCTGTGTGTGGTCTAGATCTTGTAGTTCATGGGTGTTGAATAGTTTCAACATGAGGTTCATTACAACAGAGATGATTTGATTTGGTGATTATAATGGCCAATATTGGGGTAATTAATGTTCTTAGGTAATGATTTTGAGGATTAGGCTCAAGAGATGACATGATATTGGGGTGGAGGGGGGAGGTAGTTACATTGAGATATGTTGATGATGGGTTTTTTGTGTTTTTTATAATCTTTTTTTTTGGAAATAACAAACATATTCGTTTATTGATTCATTTATTATTAAATATATCTATTAATATGGAATATATATTCCAATATTTAACATTTTTGAAAATTGTATTCAGTTTTAATATTTAAACAGGTGTATTATATATGATAATTACGTAAATAAAATATATTTTTTTGCAATAAATATTAAAATACCAAAACATAATATATAATCAAAAATACAACTTATAAACTTATATTAATTATTATTATTGGTTCTGATAGCGGATAAAAATATTACAAATGGATAAATTTTCCTAGAAATTAGTTTCTATGCATTTTGACCAACCTATATATTATCTGTTGGTATTATAATAATTTCAATAGAAAAATTTTATATTTATCAATAACATTTAGCAACAATTTATTTCCCAAAAATTTAGTGATATGATATTTATTTTTTGTAAAACGTTTTATGAATAGATAATTAACTTTTTACAAATAGATATCCCCGAGTTGGAGAAGGTTAATTATAAGATAGTGCAATTATCAACACATTAACGTGGCATTGATGGATGATGGAGACCTCAATCTGGTCTACTGGATTGAGATATTATATATCATAGATTATGTCGAGGGGATAAAGACTTTGAAAATCTCACAATCAGTAATACATTGTTTGAGAGCTTCTCTATCTAGTTATAGTGGAATTTCAAAGGCCAAGTTGGGTTACCCACCCCCATGAAATTTAATGTCGGCTAAATAAATTATTATGAAGAACTGAATTGAAACATAAATTTTATTTATTATATAATTTCATACCTTTAATATATATAAAATAAATCACATGATAAAACCTGGGTCATTAACTCGGCTTGTAATTCCCACAGAAAACTAAATGGATCTAGAATATTAATATAATAATCATTCGATTTACATTATTCCTCATGTTTACAGAACATGTAAATATGTTAAACAAATTCAACATAATTATTCATAACATCAACAATGTGAATTTTTTTTCAGTGATTGATAACATTCACAGAAGTTGAACCCCGTGGTGGGGCCCACCATGTACAAAATAGTTATTAAAATAAATAGGGAAGATTATTGAATGTGCTATTGAACATATCATGATATATGTTAATAATATTCATAGGCCAAGAGTGGAGTCTATAAACCCATCATTGCCTCTTAATATATAATGAAATTCCTTGAACTGAAAACCAACCTATGGACATGTACTGTGTAATATAATCTCCTTGTCATTAAATGTATCACAATGAAGGATGCACAATTTCATCATCAGCCTTTTATTTCATTATTATTTTTTATCTAACGAGAATAATTAAACTTTTGAGTATAGTGGACAATGATTTTTGAACGCACTTCAATCCTAATAAAAAAACATATGTTATATTAATTACTCAAACAACATGTGAAAAATACTTTATTAACCATTCGACTAATTCCATACATCAAATGACACACCGAAAAAAGTAACCTCCTAATGATTTCATTGTCATGGTATTTTCTAGACATCAATTTATGTCATCAACAGACACACATTGGTAATAATAAAATTTTAGGAGACAAATACACATGTTTGTAGTTATGAAGAACAAATGGAGCATTAAAAAATGTTGTGTTTATATTTGAGGGTATGCCCTCATGATCTCAATACGAGAGATCACTATGTGAGAACATCATGAGAAAATGTCTCAATTCTAATATTACCCCATAACTGCATAGTCAAACATCAACTATGTCCAATCAATAGGGTGTATCTAGCCAATAGGACCATTGTTTATGATTATTTTTCTAATATCTATAGGTTCTAGTTATAGGTTGGGGTCTTCTATAACATATTTATATGAAATATAATTAATCAATATTACAATTAAATAGGGTATGAAAAAACAGCTCTTCAATAATGGTAAGAATAGTTCATGTATATCAGATTTTAAACATGATATATAAATAATATCTAATGATTAAGTTAGGTCTTGGGAACGCACTATTAAAACATAAAAAATTTGACGAGTATCGATTATGTTAACCATTATTTTTAAGGGATGATACATTTCATGAGCATACTATGAATCCTCTAAGAAATATATTGGAAGAATTCGTTATTGAATGAAGATCAACCATCATCATTCTCTTTTAAATGATAATGTAAGAATATGTAAATAGATCTAAATATGTATATATGTAGGAAAAACATGAAAATGAATATTGATAATGATATATATCTGCTTTTATTATTTCAACCAATTTATTATATGATACAAAATTCTCTAGGTATATTATAATTATTACCCATACATATAATGAAATTGAAAAATAATGTCCATGATTTTGTCACAAGACACCCCATGACATCTCAAATGTATAATTCTCTTTTAGTTGTACTTGATCATCATACTAAATTTGGAAATGTAATTATAATATATAATACATCTATCATGATCATTTTTCAACGTAATATATCAATGATGTAGAATAAATTTATATAGAATGACATTTTAATGTATCTGGTTTTTATATGAGGGTTTCCTATATTTTTTTCAGATGTGTTCACTAAGTGCTTCATATATGATTGGACTTTACAACTTCATGTCATCATTTTATATATGGTTAGTCATAAAGGATAATTTAAAAACATTCTAATATGTTTATATTTTGTCCTAGGTATTACAATTTTTGTTGTAATACTACCATCCTTTTGTATAATTTTCATAAAACAATATTATTCACTTGATTATTTTAATGGGTACATAGGAATACCAATTAAGATGGATATTAAGAACTCCATCATGATATGATGAAGTAGGAAAATGAATTATAATGTGACATGATCTTGTTTATGGAATAAAATATTATGTTATAGTCCTTAAGAAACACATTTTTGTAGATCAGAGTAGACACAATATTAATGCTAAGAATACTCATTAATAACTATGGTTCGAAGAGAGGGATAAGGTATTCCAATGAATAAATATTTTGAAAATTGTATTGATATTTCGAAATAATGAAATTTTTTAAACTACCTATTTCAGACCTATTGAATTTCATTATCAATTCAGGTTTGTTTCTTATCAACTGTAACCTCCCTAAAATCTCTATCATATTCTGTATTAGTTCTATATAACAATCCCAAATTATTACATACATAATCCCTTCCATGTTTTAATTTGAACACTAATGAATTATCTATATTATGAGGAATATGTGTTGGAAATGTTTGACCGAATGGTGAAATGCGTTTGGAACTAGACCAGACTCCTATAAAATTCATAGTGGTAAAATTATAAAGTTAAGGATTTTAGGTGGGAACTGGATTAGGCGATGAGGCGGAATAATTGTAATTTAAATTTATCAATGTGATTTAATTTCCTAGATGAAATTTTTATATGTGGTTACAATATCAAAAATTGAAATTGTATATTATTATTCTATTGAAAAAATTTAATTCATTGATATATTTATTTAAAAAAATTGTGTTAAAATTATCAATGAATGAAATAATTATAGTACACATGAATTTGATGTGGAATAAATGAGTTTTTATTGGTACAACCATATTTTTAAATATTACTATTATAGTTTTCTATTGTATAAATCTATATATTTATACATAGTAAATAACCACACTCTTTTAGTAAGACCATGGTCGATGAAAATGACAAATATTTATTTGTGTTATGAATTTTATAAGAAACTTTATATCAATAACTATTTGAAGATTGTTTTATTTATATATATTAATATTTTATCTAAATAACTGGTTAATGAAACATAAATTTATTTGTAATTGGTTATAAATGAATATATAATTATTTAATAGAAATTTTTTTTTAGAAAATAATTTCCTTGTAAAAAATTATACTTCATCATAATATATTAAATAAATCCATACTGATGAATAATTTTGATGAAACATATCTATATTAAAATCATTGTAACCTTTAATATTTAATTTACTAGTATGTACTTGAAATGGAATAATAAAAAATTCATTTTTCTGCTTCTAAACATATTCATCACAAAACTTTTTTTATTATAGAATTATGAATGTGTATTGAAATTTCATTTTCAACATTGTAAAATGGTATCATGAAAATTGAATCTATATTTGGAATAATGAGATTTAAATTTGGTATATAGGTCATTGTTTGTCATTATGAATAATAACCATGGTAAAAAAATTTCAACTCGGTAACTGTAAAATATGCAAGACTTTTTTTAAACTATTGGTCAAGGGTTTAAAATAAATTTATGTAAAGGCATTATCCAATTTTATGAAATATTCTAGAACAAAAATATTATTATAAAATTATTTAATATATTTTAAACATTATTTTTCATTTTGGGACCCATCCTATTCTTTTACGTACATAAAATATATTTTAACATAATTAAATAGTTTGTTTGGTCCATTTCATTTAACGGTCCGGTAAGATGGTGAATAGTAGTAATTACAAAATTAGAAATTATTTCAAACCATTATTCATTTTTATTAGTCCATAAATTATTTTTCAAATAATCTTTATAATATATTTTTATTCAAAAATGTTTTTATGCTTCGATATGAAATTATCCAAGAACTTATTTTTCATAGGATTTGTGTTTTTTATTTTAAATGTAATTTCATCCACCTATATAATTTGAATTTGAAAAAAAAATTATTATAAATTTGGAATGATAATATATAAATTATAAAATAATACAAAATTTAATTCTGATCATAAATTTATGTTATCATATTAAAAAATTAATGTTATCACAACTAATGTTAACTTATATGTAATGGTGGTTTAACTAGAAGATAACACTTTAAGTGTCTCCAAAACATGGCTACATGGGATTATTTTAGTTTTTTTACCCTATCACACGATGTACATAGATGTTTAATAATTTAATTCCTAATTACAATATTTTGAAAAATATTAATGACTAGTTATTTAAGTAATTGTTTGTTTGGACATCCCCTCACTAGTAAAAGCTAACAATTTATCATTACATATTAGAAAACTTATTTAATTATACCTTATCATGGTCCTACTAGTAAACCATCCATGTTTTCATCCCTTAATTATTTATCTATTGTCATACCCTAAGGCATATTATAATGTATTTTGTTGTATACCAATTGAGGTTTCTCTAATAAGAGTTTAGAATCATAACCATATCTTTAAATGTTTATTTATTCTTATAATAATTATAAATATATATTTTACCTATATAATAACTATTCAAGTATCATAAATATTTTTGAGTTATTATTAGGATGATTTTAAAACCATTATTTACATCATATCTTTCCAACGAGAATTAATAACTTTACATGGGAGTAATTGTGGACTACCACATCCATGATGTGAAGTGATTGAGTTTTGATTTCGTCTTACCAAAATGGTTATAAGAATATATTTAATGAATTTATATTTAATTTTCGATATTTTATGATAATATAATTGTTTATTATTCTTTATAAATTCATTCATTCAATCAATCAAAAAAATGAACATCACTTGTGCATATATACGATCTATCGTCTACACAAAGTGATGTTATTCAATTTCCTGTACTGCTTTTTAATATTGGTTATAAAATTGAATTTTATGAATAAAAATTAAAAAATTTATATTATAAAAATATTATACGTCGAAAAAATAAAAAATTTACTAGTATTGGCACCATTGAAAAAAATATGCATGGAAAACACACCATTTTTCTCCTCAATACCAATTTTAATGGAGATATTCCTAGTGAAAGAAAATGAGAAATTGTGATTGAATGAAAAAATGTAACTTATTTATCAATCATTTTATAGTATATATACAAAATAACTATATATTTTTATCTAGAATATTTGAGTTTGTACACAGTAATATGATATTTGAAACAAATGAATTATGATACATTATCATTTCATTCTAAGATTATTATTGAAAAATTTCCTTTGAGGGTTGTTATATAGATATTATCATTTCAAAGTCATATATTTTATAATCAAATTTTTTATAAATTTAATATTTAATTATTAATAATTTTTTCATCCCATTATTACATAAAATTAATAAAACAATGTGTTTATGAAAAACTAACCATATTTCCTTTGTAATTGACAAATTTTTCTTACATATACTAGTTATTTAAAAAAATTAATTTTTTCTAGTTGTAATTTTATATTTGAATTTATATTCAATTGTATTTTTATTTACATATTGATTTTTCAGAAATTTTTTTAATATGTTTCTATAATGATATTTATGTATTTTGAAAAAATTTAAATTTAATAATATTTTTAATGTTTTTCTCTTGAATGTTTTTCCAAATACAATGACATGAAAATTATATTTTTATTGTTAAATAAGATAAAATTACCTTAAATTATGAACAATGGAGGTTAGAAATGGGGTTTTCAAAGGGAATATCACTTGATAATAAGTTTAAATACATCTAGGAGTGATCCAACATAGTCATAGAGAATGTGGGAATATTTTTGCTCCTCTTAGTTGGCCAAAGTCTCTTTAAATAATATAAGTTCCCTCCATTGTTGACATCCCTTAACAAACATTTTTGAATGTTTTATATTTTTTTAGATAAGGTATACCAAATCCCATTCTGGACTAGTTTTACCTTGATTGAACTCTACCAGAACATTTGTATCTGATTCCACCACCCAAATATTTATGATGAAAGATGACCTTTGGAGAGCATAATATCCATATATCCTAATTCATCACTTAATGATTTAATGGGCCTATAAAAAGTGATGAATGATAAAATTATTGAGCTTATTTCATCTATACATGTCCTTCCCATCTCATATTACCATCTATACTTGATTCATCAACATTGACCTTCAGACCCAAAATTTGGTTCTCTAAGTTTCCCAAATTCATATTATATTTCAATTAGTTCCCTCACCATAAAGAACCATTATGGGAATGATGTTTTTCAATGATATGGTTTTCCAACATTATTAATTAAGTCATTAAATATTTCCTCTAAGGATCACATATGAACTCAAATGAAATAGGAGGAGTAAGAATTTCATTCCCAAAAATTTTTATGTTCCTCAGAGATAGTATATCATTCTACATTATAGACCATGCTGTGAGCCATTACATATGATTCATTTTGGAATGAACCATGAATCATTGATTCCAATACATCGATGATAGTATCTCCACTACTAGATACACAATGCTTTGGTTGAGGAAAAAATAATTAGCCCATGGTAAGTCACAATAGAAAAATATGTCCTAATATATTACACAGTTCATTGAAAAACAACACCATCAACAAGAAACACGATAAACCCCCATATTATATATATTGTCTTCTATATATAAGGCCCAATATTTCAGTTTCAATACGATGATATTTTTTAGGGTATTACTTTCCAACAAAGGTTTGATTCCCATTCAATAATTCTACTACTGATGTGCATAGCCTCCCACTATTCCCAATTACAGAATCACTGAAAAAAAGATTCCAAAAAAATGAATCTGTCTGGATCATCAATTAAGATTATATTTTTAAATATATTATTCTAATGGGTGTCTATAGTCGCATTGATGAACTCAAGTAATGGTCTTTTGAATATAATAGAAATATTGAAAACCCGGCATCTAAAAATAAAGATGTGGACACCAGCCCATTTCGATTTCCAATAGTTAATATCACCATGAACCACCACCCACTCAAAAATACCGACTAGGACATATATTTAATCAATCGTACTCATTAATAAATTGAAATATCTTTTTCACCTAATAGAAAACAATATATGGTCTACGCTATTTCAATTTCCCTAGAAAAATTCATATTGATTCATTTTTAAAAAGATTAAAAATATATCTTTTTCATTCATTTAATTAATATATTTAAAAAAATTGAAAAATTAATTACACTATAGACTAATGTTATTCCATCCCATTCCAGCTCCCCCAAATACATTTAAAACATTTATCGTTATCCCATATTAATTGTTTTTTTTAATTTTTTTCAATATAATCAATTATTAAATTTTGTGTTTTGATAATATTTATGATATTAACTACGATATTGGTTAGAACAGAATTCACTAATGTATTGAGAACTCCAAATTAAAAGAACCAATTTTTCTTGTTGGTAATACTCCCTTTGATCTAGTTAAGAACATAGTCCAATAGATCATTCTTTGTTATTTCAATTGATATAGGGGCCATAAACAATTACAGGGGGAGATTTCACCAATATGGGGACAAATTATTCAGAATATTATTATTAGGTTGGCTAGATAATTTATTGGAGATGTAAATATTTATCTTTTCATAGCTAAAAATCTTCCCACTTTTTGTTCCATAAATCTCCGTAATGTTTTTGAATACATCAGTTGAACTAAGAATACTATATAATAAAATGAATATTTCATCGGAAATCATCAAATGAGTAATGATGTTTTTACCAGATCTATTCATGTATTGTCAAATGGACACCCCATGGAATCTACATTTGAGATTCCCATTTAGTTCCTATTGGGGTAGGATATATAGGTTTCGGGAGACAAAACCAAATTTTTATAGGCCACACATAATATGGAAAAATCTAAATACCTTCCCCATAAGTGCAATGGAAATCCAGAATAATTGAAACATATAAAGAGCATGTTTGAAAACCAATCCTCAAATCCATAGTTCCTAAAACATAAAAAAATCCTCATTGATTGTTGTCATTGTTATAGTCAATATCAATGTTAATGATAAGGTTGGAACCAATAATATTTATTTCCACATCATCAACCATATCCATTTCTAACTCCACTTCCCCTTGAATTCATCTCCATTAAATGGATCTATGGTGTTCCTCTGTAAGGAGCCCTGCAATAAGAAAACATAGTATTATATTATATATACTCAAATACATTTTATATATAAATTTACATAGGAAAATAGGTCAGTAATGGATAATTACTAAGGGTTGTTGGATGTAAGACATAACCTTGATGAAAAACCCACTCATGCAAGCCCCCCCTGCGCCCGAGGCCCCCCACAAATGGCACTAAATGCATCGTGGACCTACTCTACAATGATCACCCAATATGTCATAATGAAGGATCCTCACAACCCATTTATACCAACATCACTTTCTAGATTCATACTAAATTCCAGTAATTTTATTTCCAAATGTCCTAGGATAGAATACATATTATTATTTTACTTCTCCTCAAACAACATTTGAATTCATTCAATAGACCTCTGTGATTTAGAGTTATCAAACATTGGGTCGCTAAGAAAACTCGAGCATGCCAGCAGCTCCGTAAAATATTCTGAATCCATTCTAAATGGGACTTCAATGTGCCCCATATATGAATAATTATGTATATTTATGTTAATATTTATATAAATATTTTGTTCCATGATCCACCCTTATAAATAACTTATTTTAAGATATCCTTTATTCATCAAATTGAAATGGGACATTTGAATGAAATTATGTTCAACAATTAGCATCTATTTCCTCCAAAAGGATTTTTTTTCATAGTATGAATAATGTAGATGACATCATTCGAGTTTTGCGGAAGACACTCCTCAAGGTTATGAATCCCCATTTTAATACCTTCCAATAAATTATAATTTTATTGTCTATTTAATGTACAATCTTGCAAATAATTTTTCATAGTCTTTAGATGCTTCGAAAACCCCAAAATTTGATCACCCAGGATATGCTGATTAGAATAAAATCTTACCATATAAAAGAAGTATTCCATCTTCAGCCAGGATATTTATTAAATAACTTGATCAATTATTATGTGTTATTTATTTAATATAACCCCAATATAAACATAATATGACAGATCTATATGATGATGGGTGACTAATGTGTGGGTAAAAGTGTCCATAACTTATATGTTCAATAAACTATTATTGATCATACTCAAAATATGAATGTTCCCCTTGATGTTGTTACACCATGGGAATATTCAGCCTGAGAAATAATGTTCCATTAGACCATTAGACACCATGATGTCCGAAAAATGATGAAAATTTTGTCTAAGTTAACTACGCCCTATATTTTATTTGATATATCTATAATTGATTTGATGTCACCACTGAAAATTAATAAGATATTAAATTATTTGTATGTCATATAGGTTCTTCCATATCACATCTCACTCACCAACATTGTATTTAATTTTGAATAATGTAAATAAGTTATTGAGTTCCCCAAAATCACTTTTTTATGGATGATCTTCACTAAAAATTCAACATATTCAACCATTCTGTTTTAGTTCCAATAGACCAAGATATATGAGGTGTATGTAGTTTCATTTTTAAATCCTGAAAATCTACACCTCTTGATGAATGTATTAATTTGATTAATTCATTTCATATGTTCCTGAATAGCCTGCACAGATTCCTATTTACATTGAGATTCCTTGAATATATATGAACACATAGCCTATATATCCAGACCATAATAATTCAAAATATAAAAATCTATTGAATAACAACATGCATGGTGGACCCGCATCCTGAGAAAAAATTATCTTATATTCCCACATATTGGAGAAGATCCTCCATCACTTTTGAATGAGTAATTTTCCCACTTCCATCAAGAGAAAATAAATTCATTGACCCTTCACCCTCTATGGACCCTTGTCCAAAATTGAAAAAACATACATACCAATATAATTGCATTTTAATCATTAAAATTTGGAGACCCTCGAGAAATGATATAAGGATAACCTAAAGGACCCTACAAATAAGACCTGGTAGATGAGGTTGATCGGTGGTAGGGGTTATTAAGGGATAAAAAATACCTCCTTCTCATAGCTATTATAGGTTCCTGGTCCCTTGAGTTCTATTGGGTGGCTAGCCAAAATGTTGTTTGATAAGGTATTATTTTCTAGGAAACTCAAACATGAAATTGCTGAGTTTTTTATTTTTTTAAAAATTTTATAGGATAAATATTTTTTTAAAAAAAATTACCATAGGAGGCTTCCTTAATGCAATAATTCCACTAAAATGTTTTTACATTATGAAATACTTTTAAAAAATTTAATTTTTTATTTAATTTTAGTTTGTTTATATATATATATATATATATTTATTTATCAGAATAAATTATTTTATACTTAATATACATCAATACATTCATTACAACAATATATATTCAGATAGAAAAAATTATCCATTTCATCCTTTTATAAAAGATATTTCCCTAGGAATCATTCTGCACTTCCAATATGGGATTCATCTTCACTCTTTCCTATGCATAACATTATTTAATTCTAATGTCGTAGTCAGAAATGATTCATATACATGGTTTTGAAATACTATAAAATATAATCTATAAGACCAATATAAAAAAAATGAAAACAAGGAATAAAATTATAAGAAATAATCTAAAATACAAAATTTTAAGTAACAAATACTGATGAGAAATAATTTATAGGCTTTCTAATCCATAGAAATGAAACAAAAAAATGTTTCAAAAATGTGACATTTAAATATTATAAAATCTAAACAATAAGACATATATAAATTAAAATAAACACAATGATTTATCATATAAGTAATAGTTTAAAAGAAAAATAATTTCATAAAAAATGTTGAGGAAAAATAATTTATACATTTTCAAAGGCACCAATTTGAAGCGTACAGATGCATCAATTATGTGATTTTACTAGCATATAATATATTAACTAGAAGACCAATATAACGTAAAATTAAAACATGGATTGAAAAATAATAAATAGTCTACGATAAAAAAATATCATAACAAATTTTGAAAAAATGTAATTTATAATCATTCAATTCCACCAACATGAATCTTAAAAGTGTTACAGGTATTTGACATTGAAATCGTATAAAATAAAAACTATAAGAACAATTTAAATGAAAATTAAAAATATGGATTAATCATACACCAAATATTCAAAATTATAAAAAAATTGTAAAAAATGTTGATGAAAAATAATTAATGATATTTCAAACCCACAAACATGAATCTTAAAAATGTATAAAGTATGTGAATTTTAAATACTATAAAACATAAAATATAAAAAAAATATTTCAACTATTTATTTTATGTTTAATACATATTTGGATTTTAATTTATATGGGTCTTATAGTTTTTATTTTATAGGTTTTCAATGTCATGTGGGTGGCTTTGGAACCTCCTTAGCATTCATTCTTTTTTCTATCACTTCTATGTAACCCTAGACTGACATCAAAGAACCTTGGTTTTCATCCACACAATTTCTTTTTAATGTCCTCCAGTGGGGATCCTCTCACCATTCGATCAACCTTTGTAATATCTCATATTGTTTTACATTTTTTATGTAGATCCAATTTTTGTCATTATGGTGCAGGCATTGACATGGATTCATCAAATCATGAACCGTTTTCCAACAAAGAGCATGAACATTTAAATGTTAGGTTTCTTAGTTATATATTTTTTACTGTCAAATTTGAGGAATTTTTATGAACTATTTATGGGTTTTGATTGATCTTAATGTTGATATAAATATCATTTGATTAAAATTGTTCTTTACGAGAGAAATTCTAATGTATGATAGAATGGGTCTTTAGGAGGGTTCAATATCTAGGATTATTTTTAATATATTAGGTTCCAAATTCATCAATAATTTATTAAAAAATAAATTTTAATATTATTTTAAAATATTATAGTTGTAAATAAAATATTATCCTAAATTACATTCATTTTAATTTAATTATTGTATTTATGAAACTATTTTTATTTTCATCATCCTTTTTGATGCTTATGATATCTTGTAAATTTTATTTAAATTATTTTTATAATTTATATTTTATAACCATTTAACGTCATATACATGAAATTTAATAATTATTCATATGTTTGATGTAATCTACCTTGAATGCTTTGAAATATATACCGTGCCTAAAATATTAACGGAGTCTAAAACCAAATATAAAAATATAAGAACAATTGATATTAATAATAGTATATTTATTTCAATAGGAATATATCTTATAGATGAAAAATTACAATCAATTTCTATGTATATAGAGAAGAGATACCATCCCACTCAGTGTTTTATGAATAAGACACTTGTATCATGTTTTTTGTCGAGATTGATGACCTAGAAAGGGACGATCCTCATGAAAATAAATATTGATATGTGCATCCTCCATGTGTGCTTAAATGGGAGGGGTGGTAAAAATCAAGTTGTACTATTCTCCTAATCCTTTTCAAACTAGGGTTGTAGAATATCCTTCCATCATCGTAGTGGGGAAAAAATTCTAGTATGGATATAGACCCTAAGGTTTTGATGGATTTGGACCCTATGGTTGTGATGGATCTTGAAACAAAGCTGGAGAGAAATTTTGATATCTTGTCAAGAAAAATGAATCACATGCTGCATGAGGGACATCCTTAGTAGTATGAGGCTAGACTACAAGAGGTTCAACCTCTTACCATAGAAAAGGTGAGGCATCACATGAAGCATGTTGTAGTCTACGTTGTTGTGGATCCTGAGAACCATTAGCAATTATAGGATGTTCATCCGAGGTAAGAACCTCCTCTCTATGGGATGGACTGTTGATGATTCTCTAAAAAAGAACACGATAAGATGAAATCATCTCTAGAACATCAACATAATCTTATTCTTAGATAATTACTCCCTCTTCCACTTCAACACTAATGTGACCAAGATACTTTGAGTGAGTTTCCAGTAATGATATTCCCAATAAATTTATAAAATAGTTCAATAAAAAACTAAAATAAGTGTATTGATTTAAAATATTAGGAATCTCCCTATTGTTTCAGGTATGATAAAGTATTGACTTCAATCTATAACATGGATCATACTTGACCTTCTCTGAAATAAATAATTTCATCATAGGTACACCATAGATATGAAACATTAGGAATCTATGCATGATGTACAGAAAAATGGCATGTATATGGCACCAGTCAACACCCTACCCCTCTATTAGCTTCACTTCATGGAGACTCTCTTTTTTCTTGACTATAAGCGAATCTGCTGAACACTAAAAAACTAGTTCATGAATATATGAATGAAAGGGACTATAAACCAATCATCCTCAAGATCAATAATGTAGTATAGTTTCAACTAGTCCTGTATTATCTCTTATATAAGCCATGAAATTTGAAATGACAGGTAACCTAAGACAAAAAACCTCCATAGTAAAAACCAAAATTGATGCTGTTATTAAATTTTTTTAAATGTGATAGATTGTATATATATACCTGGTCAGGTAAAATATAGTATAACATTCGCTAATATGCACCAAAATGGTGACTCAAAATTACACATAATTATTGTCTTTGACCCCAACTTTAATATTAAACATCAACGGTGAAAATTATTGATAAATTAAATTGAATAACTACTAGTAAAATTATAGAAAACATAGATATTAGTGATCCTTCCATTGTCCACATGGATCATCATGTAACACCTACATATCATGTAGAGGAACGACAAGACGAGGGTGGAATGAGAGAAAGTTCCACTTTCCTCACGTATAACGAAGCAAGACGCTTCCCCCATGATCTATTCAGTCACTATAGGATACCCATCATAATTCTATGCCTGTGTATTCCATCCAGGTCGATCTACATATGTATATCCCAAGGAGATCAATGTACTCTAGTTGGGCTAGATATATCATGTGCACATGCACTCCCATGTGATTAGCAAATAGAGTCCCTCCAATGAGCCATAATATATATGAAAAGGCATAATTCATGAAAATCGGATCATCATCATCATGAAGAATATGTGGAATCATTTCATCCATCCAGGACATAGATATCGACATGTTGGAAGTATTCCTAAGGTCGAACAAAATGTTGATACATAAAATTCATGGAGAAAGGTCAAGAAAAGACGAATGGGTTGGTCAAATAACATATTCCCCATGGATTTTATAACCGAGAAGCACTACCACATCGTGGAGGGTGATGGTAATCTCTCCCTCAGGTAGGTGGAATGTGTGTATCTCTAGTCTATACATCTCTAGTAGTGGAGCGATCAGTTAATTGTTGGAAAATTTGAAATATGATATGGCACTGTTGTAGAATCTATCATGATTCACGTATGGTCTAATAACATGTGGAGGATACATATGATGAAAATATATTGCTCGACACACCCTCATTGATCGATCCCTCCCATTATCTAACGCAACATGAGAAACATGCCTATGCTTCTTAGTGTGTAGTATGGTATCCACCATCTTAATATTAACAAATAAAATGATATGTATTTGTAAATTTTAATTATAACATTACAGTCATTATAATTTTATGTCTTTTAGAATGTAAGAAATTTCCTGATTAATTTTTTTCTTTTATGATGTTATTTTTACCAAAATAATGGTGAATGTATTAATGTTTTTCAAATCATATTACTGATGTGTCGGTCAGATATGATTTAATCTATAAAATGGTGTTTTGTAATATATTTTCATATATATATATATATATATTCTTAATTATGTTAATGTTTATTAAAAAAAATTATGCTTTGTAATTTATGTTTTACAATCCACAAGATGGTATGTTCCATGATTATTTTTTCTCATAAATTAATTATTTTTTTTCATAGACATATTTATTATGTGTTACTGTTTCCTCAAATTCACTATTCATAATAAAATTAATGTCATTATGAATTGTCTATTTTTATTTGATAGTAAAATTATTAGGTGGAGGCAGAAAATTATACACATTGAATATTATTATTCACTGATTCACATCCTGTGATGACGATTTGAGGGAAAATGAATATAGGAATGTCTTCAAACAGAGAAAGGGGCATGTTATTCTACACAACAGACTTCATTTGTTAGTACATAGAATTCTCGAACACTAACTGAACTTCAAGAAATAATTTGTGGGAAATGAACCATGATGTAGGAGGAATTGTTACAACGATGATGGTGCTGACATAAACTCATTCCATCACTGTCGTTGTTGTCACTATTCCTCCTACATTGTGGAACATGTCCCAAAAAATATTTTTTGAAGATATGTTAGTGTTACTAAATTTTGGGTACTAGCCACTATTGTAGGTTGTGTACTATAAACAACCTCCTAGCTCAGTTTGTATAACCTCCCCATTTAAATACACATTGAAAAACATTACACTATACGTCAAAAATGATTTCTGATCATAATTCAGAATGTTTAAATAATTTTGAAAAAGATATTATATCATATAACTTTTATTATACTGAAATTATATAATTAATATATATACCATAATATATGAAAGAATTATTTCAATACATAAAACTTTTTTTAGAATCACAGTCACATAATGTTTTAAAAATAGAGGTAAAAATAAGAGTTAATAACATTTAGTTTAAAACATGAGAATATCACAATAAATACAATACATCATTTTGGATAGTATTGTAAACATGACCCATCAATGTTAGAGAATCACTTATGATTACGACATTCTTTCTGACATATATTTCTCCAAAAACTATAACCTTATTCTTTAGGCTAGTCCACCTCATTCGGAATCCTATTGGACATTGGTCACCCACATGTACATAGCCGGTTGATGATAGGTATCACTATCTACTGGACATCAATAAATTGGGAATAAAAAAACTCCCCAAAAGGTATCCATGGATTAGTATAACAGTTAGCAATGGTGTCCATCAAAAGCACTGGATAAACATATGATTTCCATGATATGTTCACAGAGTCACATACTCTGATAGTGTGTGCACATGTAATTCTTATGGCCTGAAAGATTCCACATTTAAATTGTCATTCATCCTTTAATACTACCATTTTTCCCTAATACTAATTATGTTGGGGTCTGAATTCCCATGAACATCAAATAGATAATATTATCATATAAAAAGGTGTACATTATATCAAGTAGGTTCTTAAATGTTCTTCTCAATCTCATGTTGAATGTTCCTTCTATACCATTTCCCATACTGGATTCCTTCTGAAGCTAGTTTTTGTGTATCAACATTGTACTTCATGAAATGACCTAATTTCTCCTATACCTAGATAGTTATATATAACTTGAGAAGCCCCATGAATGCTCCATTGATGAACTATTTAATGATTATGGTTATGTGTCATTAACTCTTCCCCCCATCACATGACAATGCCAATTTCTCTTTTGAAATCCACATCATATAATCATACACTTCATGATTATCATTGCAGATTATTTTGAAACGTTCTATAAACAAATTTTGACCTCGCTCATATGCTACATAGAATAGATTATATTTAACATTAATTGGATTTATCATTACATTGGAATAGGATAAATAACAGAGGTAATGAGTACAAAAACTCTTTATATACATCTTCATCGATATTTTTGGACTATTTTCCAGATGTTTATAGAAATTTCCTAATGCAGAATCAACAATCTGCCTTTTGGGATTCCCCAACATCAGGTTCCTAATTGATTTACTCATTAATTTCCTCATTAACATCCCTATATTGATCAGATATCAATCTAACACCCCAAATATTGGTGACATGGTTGCCGATAGGTGCCAAAAACCATCTCAATGATTCATAAATTTCGTTCCCCCAATGGAAAAAGAATACAGAAGAGGTTAACAGTTTCCATATTAAATGGCCACAATCAACAATACACTGATGTATTTTCCACACAAAATTTTTGATAAACTTGAATGAAATGTTTGATAAAATGTAATGTGGAGATACAAGGGAGAGATTCCTAGAAAAATTGATGAAATTGAACAAGAGTTGGATCATGATGGTTATCTTGAGACTCGTATTAATTTTTATCAAGATGGTAGGCATCTTCATTATGGTTCCTCATAATGGATAGAAATTGTGACAACACTTTATATGAGTCATACTAATCACCATAAACCTTCAAAATTTCCTTTTGTTTCTCAATGGAAGAATTATTATAGGAAATCATATAAATGAAGAATTGTTGTATACTCTCTTTCACATGTGTTATATGAACCTCTTGGAATTTCATAATCATGTTAGTGAAAATAGATGACAGAAATTATAAATCCAATGAAGTATGATCTAATGTCAGGCTTGGCTGAAATCATGTATGGGATTCCTCAATCATTGATATTCTACAAACTCTAATTACATTTTTTATAACTAACAACAAAAATAATCTAAAATCATCCCAATACATATTACCCAAAATTAGATAATTATTATGGAATCATTCATGAACTATATATTTATAGAGTCACATAATGTGGAATCTCTTTATAATTATTTTAGATTAATCTTTACTTGGAAAAATATTTCCAACTTATTAGGTTTTTTCCTCCTCAGTAAACTTAACTAGTACAACCATTGGGAAAATAAGTTGTGGGTGAGAGAGAATTTCAATCTAATTCTAGTAAATGCATTATTACATCTAACAAAATTAAATGACTGGTGGACAATTTTTTTTTTCGATAATTGATTCTATAAAACAAATTCACTTCTAGATTCATCTTACCTAACATCCAATACTCCATCCTCATTAGTAATTATGTCACTATCAATTCCATCATTAATAAACTCATCATTAGATGCATGAAATACATGTTTATTCGGGAGATCCTTCAGTCTATCCTCTTCTGCATCATTTGGAATAGGATCGATTTCACAGCGACGATCTTCAGCCACTCTTTTAATTCAACGTCTTTGTACAATTGTTCATTGTTATTTTATAATAGAATCCTCAATATACATCTCCATCATGGAACCATATGACCATTGTGAGAATAAATTTTTTAATTTCACCCACAGTGCATTATAAATTTATGGAAATGACAGATTCTATAGTGTATATTGGTATTTCAAATGTATGTAGTTCATATACATGGTCTACGGATATGGTCCTAGATTTAAAGAAACACAAATCCAGTCTGAATGGTTGATTTGGGTTAAAAAATCAGATGTACAAACATCTGTCATTGGATGTGTACTATAATAATATTTTTTTCAGTTTGAATTGCCTCCCTATAATTGTACACATATGAAACCATGAGTCTCTACTTAAAAATGTTTCTTGATCATGGTTTTAATAGTGTAACTTATGTTGACCCTGATTGATGACTATATAATTTTTTTTACATAAATTATAGAACATCTATTATACCCTTATATATGATAGAAATTTTTATTATAATATATGTAATAATTATTCTTATAAACCACGATAATAAATAATAAAAAATATCATTTTTTAATCTTATGTTATTTTATACATAATCTATACATAATCATTTATAATAATATATATTATTTCAAACTATATATAACTACTTAAACAACATAATATAACATATTTCGAAATAAATAATCTATATATAAAATGAAATAATTAGAACTAAATTTTTTTTTAAAAAATAACTATAAATGAATCAAAAAGTACATTTAATGATGCTTCACAAAATATTTGGCCTTCTTTTGGACCAAAAACTCCAAAACACAATAAAGTGAGTTTTTTAGAGAGATATGTAGTGGAATGAATATAAATAGTTTTAAATATATGTAAGGAGGGGGCCATTCATTTATATGTTATTGAACAAAAGGTAGCCACGACGGTTCGACCTTTTCACTTTACATTAGGCAAAATGAGGAACAAATGATGCATCATTTCGTCTTGCACAAATGTAAAAGGATGCACCACCTTATTCTATTTCCATTTCTTCAATCTATGCCAAATGTAGGGTGGGGAGGTGGCAGTGTTGTTGCTGCCTTTGTTTGTCATTTTTGAAATAAAAATTAAACATATGCATTTCTAAATGAAGTTTTTTATACAAGACATTAAAAAACCCAGTAATTTATGGACCATGAATAAAAGAAAGATTACATATGTTCTCTTAGGTACTGAACAAAAAAATAGGATAACCAATGGGTGGGTAAGGCCCAATAGTCACTCACATGTATTATGGAATCATAGTCGAAGAAGCTACCCCTCACACCTCTAATGAGTACCTGAATGGACAGAATGTGAATCATATTAAACCTAAAATTTTTAGATAATATAATTATTACTATTGACTTCTTGTACCACACATATAAATGAATTTGAGGAGGAATCTAGAATGCAAACATCATGCTATAATGAAGGGACATTCACATATCCATATATATACGAAGATCCACATAAAGGAGACAATAAATCTCTTGTCAAAGAAGAAAACATTGATCATCATTAGTAGGAAAATTACTTCTCTTATCTACCACATTCTGTATAAAAAAAGGTTAGGGTTTTTTAAATAAAATCCTTTCTATATGGAGAAGTTCTCACAGTCACTGATAAACACTATATGATCTACTAAAACATCCAAATCCTCGTCGATGCATATGTGGGAAGATGAAGTAGACTATAATCATCGAGTGCCCTCATCAGCACAATTTAGTTTCCCTATATAATTACACAATGATTGGGACCTAAAAATATTTTGATGTGTAACATGGAGATTAGTAATCAGGACCCACAACAACACTAAAAATGAATATAAAAAAGATGTTCATTTTATGAACACTTTAATAATGTGATCCTCCTTGAGCCACACCTATGAGATTCTATGAACCACACTCACACCAAATAATCCACGGATAATAGTTGAAAAAATCAGTAGAACATGAAATGATCAACACTACCACCAACAGATGATGCCTAGTTAAATACAAAAAAATTATTGTAGATGGGAATAAGGGGTTTATAAATCCAAAAGGATTCTACAAGAGGGAGGTTATAGAATAGAATATCACTACTAAGTTCCTTCATTTATAAATAAACTATTGGACATAAAACTACCTTATCAACCCATCTAAGATAAAAAATAATTGGGAGGAATGGCCTAAAAGATTGATAGGCAACGTTTATTTGAACCCTCAAGAGCATTTTGATTTAAAACATTATATATTAAATGTATATTTTCTTAATATGGAGGGATTTTTGTGATTATGATTTTTGTATGATTATTTGAAACCTACTAATTTTTAATTGGTTAACTATATTATGATGATATAATTATTAAATACATTTATTTTCCCCCAGTTATGCTATTATGAAATGTTGACTTGTTGATGAAATATATTTATTTTCTAAGGGTTATAACATGATGATGTGATGAATATTTTACAATATTTTAGAAAACTTAGGTATGTTTTCATTGTGTGATGGGTAAGACTATAATTACATACTAATCGAATTATTTGGATAATGAGTGATTTCTTATATGATATGAAAGGATAGAATGGAGAGTGATCAATGTTCAGTAAGGGACACTATCCAATATGATACTATTTTCATTGAACCCTAAAAGAGGATATATTCAATTAAGTAGTTTATCAAATCCCATAAGTTAGTTTAGGGTATGAGCATTTTCTAAAGAACTGATTCTCTATAGTTATTATTCCAAAAAAAATTTCTTATACTTTTGATATTTTCCCATGGATAATGACAAACTATTGATGATTTCACACTGTAATAATTTTGTTTTGAAAAAGCCTTATTTGATAATTCATGATTAATGATCTCTGATTGATGTACATTTTTAATTTTATGATCATGTAATAATACCCATATGCATATATTTTACAAATATACGATCATTTATTGTTATCCCATTTCATTAACTGATCTGATCATCCCATCTCAACTTTTTTATGCTTATGTTCATATGGTTATTAATAATGTTTTTATGTAGGGTATGTCTAAGAATTTTAAAATGTGAGGAGGATGTTGAATAAGATTTTTATGATATTTATTGAAATATGATGATTATGTATCTAGTATCCACTTGCATGAAAACTTTATAAAATTGAGGCATATATTATAATGATATATATAGAATATTAATCTATTAATTTGTAATATTATTCCATGAAATGATTTTTCACCTTATGTTTTTTATGTCACAAAACATAAAATAACTTTTCCCTAATAACTATTAGGACCTATTCCCGGGGATATGATTCTAGTACCCATATTCATTAGATTTTGAGTAAGTGTTTGATCTTATGAAGTATAATTTTTTTAATATGTTATATAAAGGATGACTCTGATGATGATCATCTGAGTGTTTATTAGTGGGTGGTAGGTGATGGCTATATTCACTGAGAAATTAATTGTGAACTGGGATTTCTGAATAAGGATAACATTTCAATATATATCTATAGAATCCTCAATTATTGAAAATCTTATGGTGTCCCATATTTTATAGTAAAACTAATTTCCATTAATTTATTTTATATATGGTTAGCAGCCACTAATTTATTGGTCAATATATTCTAAATAGATATTTTATATTTGAGTCCATGTGGTAGTCCCTAAGAGCATGAATGCTAAGCGAAAGAGGGACGTTCACCATACAATTTGGCTAATACATCAGAGTCAATCAATGGTAAAACACGAAATGTGCACTAAGTATGGGGTTCCTAGAATGATAAAGACATAGTTAATTGCATATCATGGTTATCCACTTACAAGATATTGAATTCTATGAACCAAAGAATGTTATTCATTTATAGTAATTACCCATTCCAGAGAGATAATGGGGTAATGTGTTGGTGCAATTTGTTACTTATTTACTAAGAATGACTCAAGTCCTATTTATTTATATGGATATATTTTATTTATGAATTATTAAAATGTAATAATATTTAATGATATTTATGTACTACATCAAATGGGAAGGTTAAATGTTTTTTGGGTCGTACACTTGAATGGGGTTCCCTACTACATCATCAATAAATGGGATGGAAATTTCCTATAGAAATTAATATATTTATTTTATAAATAATTTTAACCAAATGTACACCCACCTATAGATTTAAACTAATATAACGATTTTAAATTTGGGAATAATATACATGTTTGGGAGGAAGTTATCATAGAATGTTCCCTTGATATTGGTTTATTATGAATGATTCATGTCACCATGTATGAATTTTTCAGAAAAAAATTTATTATGTGACCATTGATGTGTCTAAAATTAAATCATTTGTGGGTTGTCATGTTATGCACCATTTTACTAGTTATAAAAATGGATATTCAGTCATGTTCGGTTTGAATCCCATGTAGGATACCACTAAGAAAGATCAATTGATCTATTAATTGTTAGAAACTGGAGAGATATTATAGTGATCATATATTTAATTGATAAATATCCCATTATAGGTCAAAATGGGTGTCAATTATTTCATACATTTCGTACATAGTTATGGAAGTGTCATTTTTAGAAACAGGTGTTGTTGGTTAAGATATATACATGGCCATTTCAATGGAATTGGAATGTCGGTATTATGCCACACAACTTTTCTCTTCACCCGAGAGAAGAATCTATATATTCCCCATTCCACGACTTTTATCAATCAATTATTCATATAGACCAATATCATTCAATTGATAATTATGATCTCATGATCGAAGAAAAAAATTCCTTTGAGGAATATAATTTCTAGGTTCGGAATCTCAGAACGAATACCCTAAATTTGATAATGATACCTAAAGTATATGTTTTTTTGTTATGAGAAACATAACTAGGATGAGATATGGGAACATGAATCATTCATTTGAGCCCAAATGCATGGTTCTATTCATAAAAAATTCCAAATTATGTCTAGTTTTATATCATTAGAAAAAGATTACATATATTGCGGTGGTTGTAAGACCTCATACTTTATTGAGGTATATCCATATTAAATATAAGATGAAAATTTTTATAATAGTATAAAAGAAATTTTATAGAAGTATATAGGGTGATTATAGTGAACCTAGAGATTGATGCTAGGAACCATTATTTTGACATGAAATTGAAGTCCCATTTACTAGCTAGTATATTTTTGTAAGCTTATCGTTGGTCATACCATTATATTTACAAGGTTACAAAGCTCACTAGTTAATGAAATCATACCATCAATGGAGTTTTATAATATCTCTATTGAGGACTATTTGGTCATTTAATCCACCTCATTTCATGAAGTAAATTGATATTTTTTCTCCTCATTTGGAAATATACAATTACATTCGGGTCTCCCTCTTTCTCCTCTAATACTTTGGTGGAACTCATATAATATATAAATATATTTTTTATTCAATATTTTATGATTATTAATTTTCATTAAGTATATAACTCTATACATATCTGATCAAATCTTCGCACACTATCAAGCGATGTCCAAACTTGTTTAACTATTATGACTCATTTTTTGAACTACTATCATTATTCTTGATTTCTCTTATTATAATATGAATAAATTATCGATATCTAACATGTTAGATCCATTGGGTATATAGTAGGAGGTCCGTATATGTCCCCTAAAGTCATGTATATTATTCATTGTGCATTAAATGTGCATTATGTCAGTATTATATCTCTATCATCCTAAAAAATTATTTATTATAAAAGTTATATATTCATGTTTTTCTTAAATTTTTCATTTTCAAATACCAATGGGTTAGGTTATTCCATGGAAATTCTTTGAAAACACAATACCCTTTGTAAATTTTAAGAAACGTAAAATTGGGTATGATGTGATTTATTATAAATGTGTAAATTTGAAATTGTAGATTCTCTTCTGTAAAAAATATTCATATATAACATTTAAATTATGAATTTGAAATAACTAAAATATTGAAATTTATTGAAATAGTCCTTATGGGTTGTTTTTTAATTCAAAAAATTACCCTAATGGTTTTTTGAGTATGCTCCATGTGGGTGGTCATGAATACACCACAATGGATGGTGGTGAATACACCCTTTATGGGGGTTCATGAATACATCATTTATGTGTTGTTTGATAAAACACTCAATCTGGGTAGTCCTATTGATATATGATTTTTTTAATTATGATGGAATAATATCATGATATTCTTGATAAAATATGTCACAGTTTGAATAGGGTCTGTTCGACCATTGGTTTAAGAACAAAACTCAGACATCGATTTTTTTCTTTTTTTCAATTATTATATTATTGGATCATATGAATTATATATTGAAAAAAAATTCAATATAGATTTTTTTTGGGAGTCTATTTTTTTCTTATATATTTGTAATCATTCCCAACATGGGACATGTTTTTATACCTATGTAGACATCATTGGTATTAGTTATAACATGTGAAATATGTCAACAATAAATGCTTAATTTATTTTTAGAAATGGATCTTTGATATGTGAGAAAGAAACAAATCAGACCATTTTATTATAATTAATATTAACTTTTATCTATTTTATTTATTTATATTTTTGTAAATGTTTTCTTGATGAATATTGTTCTATATAACACCCTCATATTCCAATCATCATTTATGTTTCAGTTTTTAAGATTTCTTACATTGTTTGAACATCAATACTTTGCTATTTTGTTTTTGATAAATGATCATTCTATTAATTTTGGATTAGTATTTTCACAATTAGAAGATTTTATAGTTTCACCAATTAAGTCAAAATGACTCTGGATGTTGGTTAAAATAATCTATGATACAGTGATTAATGTCTGAGATCATGTATCCCCATTAAGTATGTGGAATGAATAAGTGCCATCTGTTCCATGGATTTAATGTATTATAATAAAATCATACATTAAAAAGTAATTTATATCTGTAAATGATTGATTAGGTATAAATTAATGTACAATTTTATTCTGCCTTTTGAGGAGTGTTTCATTGATTCCATTATACATATTTTGAATTGAGTATAAGATTCACCAATGGATAATCCAAATATTATGCTTTTACTAATACCATCATCCCTTCAACAATATAGTCTAACATAAAATACATAAATATGAATGACGCATTGATTATATAGATATGTAATTTGTGGTAGGACAAATTATTTTGATGGACCTTAAAAAATATCAATTAGGTCTCTTAATACTTGGGTGATTTAGTAAATAACACTCCAAGGTATGTGTGAAGAACTCTAATATTTTCTTTAGTTATAATGAATAATATTTTTTTTGATTTTCCCATATTATGTTTAAATTAATTCCCATGAATTCCCTATATTCTTGGATTATCATAGGAACATCACAAAAATTCAATATCAGGATGGATGTTCCATAATCTCAATCAATTTTGGGTAAAATTGTAATGTTATTGATGATTTGTATGTTGAACATGTTGGTTTTATCCTCTAGAACACCAAACCTATAACATACTGTATGTGAATCACAGAGGCCGAGGATTGAATGGATTCCAGAATATTAGATATTGACCAATATTAATATTTCTCATGGCCATTGTTTTGACTTACATCACAAAAATTTGGTAATTTATTGTTGGATGATTTCATTTCCATATAATGGGAATATCATTTCTGAACCACTAGGTATTTGTTTAGATTAATGATTTAATATTTTAAAGACAAGTCAATGAATATGGGGATTTATCCCAAAAATAATCACGAAGGTAAATTCTCTCATAATGTATCATTATGATAATTTTATAATGTTTTTTATTTTATCATTGAAATTTTTTTATATATTAATTAATAATTTGTTCCCTAACATCATAAGGTGGAAGTTGATGGAAGTCAGAAGTATTCCATTATTAATCCTGATGGTATGATGGGAAATTAGTGAGGAATTTCATTGGGTGGGGGGGGGGTTCCTAGTTTTTTAATATAAATTTTATATCTGACCCACACTCTATCTCCATAAACCATACAATTAGTGTAGTTTTAAAAAAATTTTCATTCTCCGATGAATCACTATCAACATTCTTTTCATTTTCCCGGAGAAGAGTTTAATCACTATCGTTGAAATTATGTGGAATATACCCATGCTCAACCATATTTGAAACAATTTTGACAGAGATAGAGACTAAAATTTTCGGTATTATATATTATTTAAAGGACTAATTATCATTATAATTTCATTAAAATATGAAATTAATGGTCATCATTATAAGAGAACCCAATTTGGAGAGATAATTATCACTTGTGATCCTTTGACAAGGAGATATTTTATAAAATAAAAATTTACATCAATACTCCTCTTGATTTGGCTTTCTTATTTTGGTTACTATCCTAATTGATTTATTTGATGTGTAAGTTCCCATTCATGATCCTCCTTAAAAGGGAATCTCATTTTGTGGGATAATACCTATTTATTCTTCTCTTACAAAGAGGACCCAATTCAAATTTATTATGGGAATTTTATCGTTTATTGATATTTTTTATGTTCATAATAATCCAGTAATGTAGATCTATTTTGTTTGGAATATACACACTTTTAATACTCCTAATTACATGATCCCATTTGTATGGATAGTACCCTCACAATACAAAGGAATATGATTAAATTGACTCCATATAGTATGATGAGTTTAATATATTATTTTAAAATAATTAAATTCCTCATACTCCTTGTACAAAAATGGAGAAGCAATTATTTGATCTATAATAGAAGCATGATGAATTGGTTTCTTACCATGTGTATAATTTTACAACACTTCCAAAGTACATATCTGAATTCTTATCCAAACTAGATGTAATGTAGATCAATTAATCAATGGCCTATAATCAAGTATCTGATTAGAATTGACTGTAAGGGGCATTGGTTTTATAAGGCACAAGCCTTAAACATTACTTAATCTTGAGTTGTTTAATGAATACACATTGCCGTTATTTTCAGTTTTATAGTTTTAGATAATTAGATCATAAATCATGCATTACATTCCACATTTAAACAAGGTGGTTACATACAAGACAATATTCATTTATCCCATCAAAGGAGACATATATATAATAAAACATGGATTCTTTCGTGACACATCCTCAACACTATCATCACATCATGTACCTTTACCATGACCTATGAAAAACATTTCAAAAACTTGGGATGAGCATAAAATGATTAATAGGGTATATAAAAGTAAGGAACGAAAACATTAGTCCATGTATACATAAGATTTAACGAAATCATATTTTACTCATAAAACATAAGTACTTTATTATACCTCATGAAATAATAAGATTTATGAATTAATCATATAATACATAATACATAAAGGTAACTTGAGGCATTCATAACATTCTTACGTAAGGAGTAACCCTCATGGTTACGTTTGGAATATTCATCAAAATATATTCCCTAAATCTCTTCAGAGAAACCATAGAGTTTAACTCCTTTGAGTTACCGAGTACATTTGAGACCTATATCGGGCTCACCTTCCCATAGTTTATCACGGAACCACCCGTCTTCATAAAAATTCCCAAGAACCATAACATAATCGTATCACAGAAAACTAACATTATGGAAACATAACATTTCTATATTTCAATCACAAGATATCAAAAACAAAATGATATAATCAAAACATTATCAAAACCATTTTCAATAACAAAATAAACTAAAAGTAAAACATGGTATTTTTTTCATTTTTTTAATCCATGTCACATTCTCCAAAAAAAGGGTTTTTTTTCATTTAAAAAAATGTTGCGTCTTGTGGAGGAAGCCGAAACTCAAATAATGGCCATAAAGGTGGAGAAGTTGTTGTCACCGCATACGTAAGACAAAAATCAATCCCTTCTGTCATTTAGTAAAATGCTTCATATAAAAATATTTCATTTGAATAAATGTAAAAGTCAAAGGGGTTTATACACCGTATAAAAGAAATTTTTGCATAAAACAAAATATACCTCAATGAAAGGAGATTGAGACGAAGTCCCATACCTCATGTCCGACTAGACTCGATCATTCTTTAATCTCCTGAATAATAAACTATAGTTAATTTCTACTTGAATAAGAACCTTTTTCAATTTAATTATTCCTTTTATATCACTTATTACCTGGTTAAGAACATTATGTAATTATTTATGTTAATAATGGTCATTTTGTCAATCTTTGGTTGTTGAGCCAAAAATAATCTTCTTATAATTACAAGTTGTTCGTGTGGTAAAATATCCATTATTTAAAGAATTATATTCATGATTTATATATCATATATATCAAATATATCAAGTATATACATTCATTTATAATATTAAATAAAATTTAGAGGTACGAAATGAAATGCACCGTTCATGGAGACGGTAAGCCCTACGTACACATGAACACAAATTTTATTTCTATTTCATATTTAATGGAATGAAATCATAATGATATAAAGGAATATTATAATTCCAGTATAAGATCATATATAACATAATAACCTCCATCCTTTATACGTCCCACACATGGCATTAACGAATCAAATCACTTTGAGGGGGTGGTAGTCCGCACTTCCGAAAATGAAGATATCTTGTTTACCCATAATGAAAACAATAAAGGTATTCCATAAAAGAAAAATACAGAAGAATATGGAAAACATAAACATAACATATATATCATATATAAATATAATTTCATCTTAATGGCCACCATGAATGGTGTTAAATTAAGATTGAACAATCATCGTTTTGTGAGGCATGAATTCGCCAACCACATGAAACAATATGTTATTAAACATTAGACAGAGTTGTGTGTCAGTGTAAATCAAATACTTATCATAAAAACATCCTAGTATATTTTAGATACTGGTTTTCTTACAAAATAAAGTAAAAAAAAGAGTTTAGGGGGTTTTAAAATCAAAATAAAACAAAAGAACATTAGAGAAGACATTACCTTTAAATAAAGTAAATCCTCTTGGATTGAACCAAATGAGTTTCTTGAAGAGCGTTATGCCTAAGGTAAGGAATCTAGGATGAAGGTAGGAACATGGAGAGTTAAAATGAGTATATATTGTCCGATACAATGGATTGATATGTGTGCTAAGGTGGTAGAGGTGGGGGCCTTTTATAAGAGGGTGGGGGTTATCTTGGAATGTTAAGAAATGTTACTTTATTATATAATGAGTTTCAGATTTTAAAGGACCCACAATTGTATATTTCGAGTATAAGGTGATAAGGGTTCTAAATCCACCCATTCAATAGGTCATTGAAAAGTGTATGTCTTAGATTTCACATTATCTTTTCATTTTATTTAAATCGTTCATTAATGAGTTTATCGCTGCATCATCATGGTGTCATAAAAAATTTATTTTATTTAATGTCTAAAAATTAAAAAAATTCTATGATGTAGGAAATATATTTATCTTTATAATGACAATTTATAGTCTAATATTTCATTTAAATATACAATTCTTAAATTGTTTTAATTGGGTGATACATAGTTCGGTTATACTTTCATTTTAAAAAACAATAAAAAAATAAAATGTCACTATCACCCAAAAGTAATTACATGGGGTCCCAAGGTTTGGAACAAGGAATCCCATGGTCGGCCATGACACAAAAAAGAGCATTATGACACATTTTGGGGTCATTTTATATTATTATTTTATTATTTTATTACCCTTAACTACCTAATTACTAATTAATCGCGATAAATAAAGATAATTACCATCGTTACTATTTATAATGTTGAAAAACAAAAGCGTCTTTATTATATAATTTGAACCTTATTATTCAAAATATGGAATCCAATTTAATAAATTCCAAACATAGAAATTGTAGATATTAATTTCAAAATAATCCCCATTGTCAAAACAAATAGCGGGTTTTTTAGAAACAATATCTATCAAAAGTTTGACACATGTTATGTAATATTTCAAAATGAAATTAATTCCAATGACCACCATTGGATTAAATGGTAAAAATATATTATATTTATATTTTTAAACAAATGAAAAAATAATATATCCATATAATTGAAATAGATAAAAAATAAGTTTTGAAGTAAAATGCAGTATTTTCACTATTCATTAAAAAATGAACATTGTCAGAAAAATACCAGAAATTTATCCAAAGTAAATTTCAATGTCCAATACAATATATTAAGTTTTTTTGACAAATAGAGCTAATAAAATTTTCTAAAGATAGATTTAAAAATGGTTCTCCATCAAATGGTGGTAAAACAATCTTTTAAAAATTTTAGAAAATTCAATGCTTAAGATTGGATGTATTCTCATTTTAATCATCTAAAACACTATATAATTCATAAATATACATAGATATAAAAATCCATAATTATTTACTTACTTGGGATGTTACATCCTCCTCCCCCCCCCCCTTTAGAAAATGGTGCCCCCACAATTTATTTACTTATCAAATAAGTGGGGGTATTTATCCCTCATTGCATTTTCAGATTCCCATGTTGCCTCTTCAATCAAGTGCTTTTTCCACAAAATATTTACTCGATGAATCACCTTATTCCTCAATACTTTCTCCCTATGGTCAAGAATCTAGACATGTTGTTTCTCATCAGATATGTTCTCTTCCTACTGAACTACCTCTGGACTCAAAAATGATATGGATCTGGCATGTACTTCTGTAACATTGAAACATGAAAAACATTTTGTACCTTAGATAAACTTGGAGGTAAGGCCACTCGGTAGGCAGTTGATCCAAATCTCTACATAACTTCATATGGTCTAATGAACCTTGGACTCATCTTTCCTTTCATACCAAATCGCATTAAATTTTTCCATGGAAAATCTTTGAGAAAGACATGATCACCTACCACAAAAGAGAGATCCTTCCTCATGTTGTCCACATAACTTTTCTTCCTGCTCTAAGCTGTTTTTTGTGTGTTTCTGTATCAACTGAACTTTTTCTTCCAACTCTTATACCAACTCTGGTCCCATCAATATTCTTTCACCAACATCATCCCAAAAAGATAGAGTTCGACACCGCTTCCCATATAATGACTCAAATGGTTCCATCTGTATACTGGAATGAAAACTGTTATTATAAGAAAACTCAACCAAAGAAACATGTTTGTCCCAAATTCCACGATAATCTATCGAACAAGCATGTGGAATATCCTCCAAAGTATGAATTTTTCATTCTTACTGCCCATCTGACTGAGGATGAAAAGTTTACTAAAATTTAATTCAGTACCCAACGACTTCTAAAGGCCTTTCCAAAAGATAGAAGTAAACCTGAGAGAATGATCAGATACAATGGAGAGGGGATCTCCATGTAACCTGACTGACTCTTAATGATACAAACGATAAAGTTGATCTAGGGAGAAAGTATCTTATATAGAAAGGAAATGAGCAGATTATTGAAGCGATCTACAATAACCCAGATCACATTATTACTTTGAGGTGTCTTTGTAAACCCCACAATTAAGTCCATGGATATATTCTCCCATTTCCACTATGGCAGTGGTAAATGCTGAAGAATCCCATTCAATAACTGCCACTCTGCTTTAATCTATTGACAAGTCAAACACTTCTTAGTGAAATCCGAAATATATCTTTTCATTCCATCCCACCAGTAATACTGCCGAAGATCCCTATAAATCTTAGTACTTCCAGGATGAACTAAAAACGGATAACTATGAGCTTCACATAACAACTCTCTTTTCGACTGGGAATCAAAAGGCACACACAGTCTCATCCCAAATCACAAAACACAATCATTATCAATGTTAAATTCAGCCAAATTACCATTCTAAACCAGCTCTACCTTTTTCTGCAAGTCACTATCTTGCTTTTGAGAATTCTTAATTTTGTTTTATAGAGAAGATTTCACTGATACCTGAAACAAAACAGAAGAGAATCCTGCACCAACAACTTATATACCAACTTTCATCAAATCCTTAACCAAAGGATCACGTTCCAAACATAACATGATTAATGAAGAATTACTTTTTCCAATCAAAGCATCAGCCACTTCATTTTCTTTCCCTGGATGTTAATGAATTGTACAATCATAATCCTTGATTAATTATAGCCATCTCCTATGTCTCACGTTCAATTATTTATGATGGAATATATACATTAATCTATTGTGATCAGTATATATTTCACACGATACACCATATAAATGATGCCTCCAAAATATTAAAGCGAAAACTTCAATAGCTAATTCCAAATCATGTATAGGGTAATTTACCTCATGAGTTTTCAACTGGCGTGAAGCATAAGAATTTACCTGATCATTCTGTATTAGGATGCTACCAAGTCCTTTCAATGAAGAATCATTGTAGATAACAAACTCACTATTCCTAGATGGTAGTGCCAAAATTGGAGCATTCACCAATCTTCTTTTCAACTCCTGAAAACAATCCTCAAATTCTTTTGTCCAGATAAACGTAAAACACATCCGAGTTAGCTTAGTCATTGGACTAGATAACCGTGAAACATTTCTAACAAACCTTTTGTAATAGCCTGTCAAACCAATAATATTACGAATCTGAGTTTCATTTGTGGGTCTTGGACATTCATCAACAACCTTTGTTTTTGCATGATCAATAGTTATTCCATCTTTAGAAACAAAGTGAATAAGGAATGAAATTTTTTTGCAACCAAAAATCACATTTTATGAATTTACCATACAATTTGTTTTCTTTTATGGTTTTCAAAATGACCCATAAATAACATTCATGCTCCTATTTACTTTTTGAAAATACCAAAAAATCATCAATGAAAAAAACCACAAACTTATTCAAGAACTCATGGGAAATTGTATTCATAATGTCCATGAATATAGTAGGTGAATTGGTTAACCCAAAAGTCATTACTAAAAATTCATAATGGACATATCTTGTACGAAACACAGTCTTCAGAATATCTTCTTCCTTTACCTTCAAATGATGGTACCCAGATCACAGGTCAATCTTTGATAAATACTAAGCTCCCTAGAGCTGATCAATTAAATCATCGATACGAGGAAAAGGATATTTGTTCTTAATAGTGATGTTATTCAACGCTCTATAATCAATGAAAATTCTCATTGAACCATCTTTATTTTTGACAAATAAGACAGGATCGCCACATAGTGATGTTCTATGTCTAATGAAACCTTTCTCTAATAAATCTTGCAATTTATCCTTCAAATATTAATGTTCAATTTGAGCCATTCGATAAGGGGGTTTTGAAATTGGATTAGCAATAGGAACTAAGTAAATAGTAAATTCAAGTTCCCGATCTGGAATTATTCCAGGAAACTCATCAGCACACTCATTTACCACTGGCACATCATTAATCTGAACGGTTCCATTTTTTTCAACAATATGTGCAATGTAACATTAATTTCCATCTTTTACATGTTTCCTAGACTCTTGATATGTTATCAATAGTAGGGGATAATTCTTATACAAAACGGAATGTCTTTCGGAAAAGAAACTTATTTAGCACAACAATCAATCTTATCATGGTAAACAGAGAGCCACTCTATACTCAGGATGACATTAAACTCTACTAGAGGTAAAACAATAATGTTTGCAAGTAGGTTCTTTCCACGGATAAGGATTGGAAGATTATTATGAATTCCTTTTTCCACAAAATTTTCCGCATGTGTTTTTACCACATGTTCAGGAGTCAATTCATGAGATGGAATTCCCAATTTACAAGAAACTTTTTTAGAGATTAAAGAATGTGTAGACCCCGAATCAAACAACATATTTTCATAATCTGAAAAGACAAAAAAAGTATTTGATACCAGTTCATTTGATGGCCCAACATCTACTGAAGTAGTTGCAAAAGATTTCACCACACCTTTCTACTTGTAGTCTGACTTCATCCCATCATTTGAGCTCTTGTTGAACACTCTTTGCATAATGACCCATCTCATTGCACCTGAAACATTTCCCTAACTGTAAATAAAATTTGGTCTTACCATTAACCTGATCATTTTATGTGCAATGACGATCCTTATGTCCCATCCTACCACATCGGTAGCACTTTATAAAATTCAGAATACAGTCCCCCATATTCCTTTTACCACATTTATCACAAACTGAAAATATTGTTTTCTTACCATAAAACTTCTTTGATGAATTATTCCCTTTATCATGTCACCTCGATCTCTTCTTCTTTTGGTTGTTATAGAACACTCGATCATCGAAAAACTCCATTTCCACATTCTCAGTACATCGAACAAGATCTTCATCACTTTTAAACTCACGAGAAGGTAAATCCCTTCGGTATTTTGGATTTATTCTGGAGTTAAAATTATTGATTTTACTATCAAGGTCTTGGATAAAATTTGGAGCATACCTTTCCAATAAAGTGAACCATTCTTCATAATAATACAATGAGTCATCCTCTTGAATCAATTCCAATAATTGTTTTTCCATCCTAAGTAGAACAACTTTAGGAAAATATTTATCAAGAAACATACCTTTGAATTCATCTGAGTCAAGAGCAACAATCTCATCAGCATCCATGTTATGCTTAACCATCGACCACCATTGATCTTGTTCACCCTCCAAACGGTAAACAACAAGGCTACCCTTTTGATTGTATGAACACCCCATGACATCGAAAATATTCTCCAGTGCTTTAATCCACCCTTCAGCTAGCATAAGTACAGATGATCCTCTAAATCATTAGGGATGTTGCCTCATGAAATGTTCCACCACTGACATGTTTCTCTGTGGTTTATCAGGCTGATCTTGTGCTTGGATACCACTACCATTTATCGCTTGAGTCAACTATTCAATTAATGCGACAAACTGTTCAGTTCCAATTCCGACCATCTCGAAATGCTGATTTGGAAGGTCATTTCCTTATGTATGCCTTCCTAGCACTGCTTCCCTGTATCCTATGTGGAAAACCATTCTGATCTAAAGTGTCTTAGATGAAGCAAAATGGTAATTTTAAAATGATATATCATTTCAATTTTACTATAAAAATAATATTTTTGGATAATAATTTTATATAATTCTAACTCCTAATGTTATCTAAACCTACCTCTGATACCAACTATAAGGCCCCAACCTTAAACATAACATAATAATGAGTTGTTTCAAGAATACACTTTGAGGATCTTTTTAGGTTTATAGTTTTAGAGAATTAGAATATAAATCATGCATTACATTCCACATTTAAACAAGGTTGTAACACACAAGAAAATGTTCATTTTTCCCATCAATGGAGACATATATAAAATAAAACATGGATTCATTATTGACACCTCCTCGACAATATCATCACATCATGTACCATTCCCTTGACCTGTGAAAAACATTTCCAAAACTTGGGATGAGCATAAAAATCTATGTAGGGGATATAAAAGTACGGAACGAAAACATTAGTCCATGTATACAAAAGAATTAATGAAATCATACATTACTCATAAAACATAAGCACTTTATCATACCTCATGAAATCATAATATTTATGAATAAATCATATAAAACATAATACATAAATGCAACTTGAGGAATTCATAACATTCTTACGTTAGAAGTAACCCTCATGGTTACGTTTGGAATACCCATCATAGTATATTCCCTATATATCTTCAGAGAAACCTTAGCATTTAACTCCTTTGTGGTACCCAATGCATTGAAGAGCTATATCGGGCTCACCAGCCATTAGTTTATCACTGAACCACCCATCTTCATAAACAATTCCCATGAACCATAACATAATCGTATCACATAAAACATGAATAAAGGAAACATAAAATTTCCACATTTCAATAACAAGATATCAAAAACACATTGATATAATCAAAACAATATCATACCAATTTTCAATAGCACAATAAAAGAAAAGTAAAACATGGTATTTGTTTTTCAATTTAAAAAAGTTATGGCTTGTAGAGGATGCCTAAACACAAATAATGTCCACAGCGGTGGAGAAGTCATTGTCACCGCATACGTAAGAAAAAAACATTCTCTTTTGTCATTTAGTAAAACGATTCATATAAATAGATTCATTCTCAATAAAAGTAAATGTCAAAGGGTTTTATACACCATATAAAATAATGTTTTGTATAAAACACAATATGCCTCAATGAAAGGAGATTGAGATGAAGTCCCATACCTCATGTACGACTTGACTCGATCGTTCTTTAATCTCCTGAATAATAAACTAGAGTTAATTTCTACTTTCTTAGGAACAATTTTCAAGTTAATTATTCCTTTTATATCACTTATTACCATGTTATGAACATTATGTAATTATTTATGTTAATAACGGTCTTTTTGTTGATTTTTGGTACTTGAGGAAAAAATAAAATTCTTATAATTAAAAGTTGTTCATGTGGTAAAATATCCATTATTTCCATAATTATATTCATAATGTATATATCATATATATAATATATATCCAGTATATACATGCATTTATAATATTACAAAACATTTATAGGTATGAAATGGAATGCACTGTTCGTGGAGATGGTAAGCCGTACGTACGAATGAACACTACATTCATTTCTATTTCATATTTAATTGAATGAAATCATAATGATATAAAGGTATATTATAATTACAGTATAATATCATATATAAAATCATAAAATCCATCCTTTATTTGTCCCACATATGGAATTAACTAATCAAATCACTTCAAGGGGGTGGTAGTCTGCACCTCCAAAAATGAAGATATCGTGTTTACCCATAATGGAAACCATAAAGTTATGCCACAAAAGAAAAATGCAGAATCATATAGAAAACATAAAAATAATATATATATCATATATAAATATAGTTACATCTTAATGTCCACATTGATAGGTGTTAAATGAATATTTAATAATCATCATTTCGTGAGGCAGAAATTCACCCACCAAAGAAACAATATGTTCATTAACCATTAGACGAATGTGTGTGTAAGTGTAAATCAAATCCTTATCATTAAATATCCTTGTATATTTTAGATACTAGTGTTATTACAAAATAAAGTAATAAAAAGATTTTAGGGGGTTGGAGAAGAAAAATAAAACAAAAGAACATTAGAGAAGACTTTACATTTAAATCGGGTAACTCTTCTTGGATTGAACCAAAAGGGTTTCTTGAAGAGATTTATGCATACGGTAAGGATTATAGGATTATTAGAGGGACGTGGAGAGATAAAATGAGCTTATATTGGCCAAGACAATGGATTTAGTGGTGTGGGTAAAGTTGTAGAGGTGGGGGCCTTTTATAAGAGGGAGGAGGGGCTCTCTTGGAAAGTCAAGAAATGTTACTTTATTATATAATGAGTTTCAGATTTTAAAGGACCCACAAATATATATTTGTAGGATTCGGTGATAAGGGTTCGAAATACACCCATCCAATATGTCTTTTACAAGTGTAAGTCTTATATTTTTCATTTTAATTTCATTTTATTTTAATAATTCATTAATGAGGTAATCGCTGCATTATCACTATGTCATAAAAAATTTAATTTATTTAATGTATAAAAATTAGAAAAAATAATATGATGTAGTAAATCTATTGATATTTCCAATGAATATTTATAGTATACTATTTAATTTATACAGACAAAAATAAAATTGTTTTACTTTGGTGATACATACTTTGGTTATTCTTTCATTTTAAATAAAATAATATAATAAAATGCGACTATCACCGAAAAGTGATTTCATGGGGTCCCAAATATTGGAACAATGCATCCCATGGTCGGCCATGACAAAACCAGAGGCATTGGAACACATGTTGGGGTCATTTTATGTTATTATGTGATTATTTTATTACCCTTAACTACCAGATTACTAATTAATCGCGATAATTAAAGATAACTACCATTGTTATTGTTCATAATGTCAAAAAACAAAAGAGTATTAATTACAAAATTTGGACCTTATGATTCCAAATATGGAATACATTTTACCAAATTCCAAACAGATAAATTGTAGTAATTAATTTAAAAATATTTCTCATTGTCAAACCAACTAGCAGGTTTTTTAGAAACAATATCTATCAATAGATTGACATTTGTTTATGTAAAATTTCAAAGTGAAATTAATTTCAACAACCACCATTGGATTAAATAGTAAAAATATATTATATTTAAATTTTAAATCATATTTAAAAGATAATATATACATATAATTGAATTAGATGATAACATAGTTTTGAAGTAAAATGAAGTATTTTCACTATTCATTAAAAAAAGAACATTGTCAGAAAAATACCAAAAATTTATCCAAAGTAAAATTCAATGTCCTAATACTAAAGAATAAGTTTATTTTTAAAAATCTAGCTAATAAATTTGTCAAAAGATAGATTAAAAAATGATTCTCCATCAAAAGGCGGTAAAACAATTTTTCAATAATACGAGAGAATTCAATACTTAAGATGGGATTTATTATCATTTGAAGCCTCTAAAACACTATCTAATTTATAAATAGAAATAGATATGAAAATAAATTATTTTTTACTTACTTGGGATGTTACATCCTTCCCCCTTTAGAAAATTGTGTCCCCACAATTTATTTACTTATCAAATAAGTGGGGGTATTTATCCCTCATTGAATTTTCAGATTCCCATGTTGCCTCTTCAATCATGTGGTTTTTCCAAAAAACCGTTAAAAGATTAATAACCATATTCCGCAATAAATGCTCCCTGTGGTCAACAATCTAGACTGGGTTTTCCTCATTAGATAGGTTCTCTTCTAGCTGAACTACCTTTGGACTCATAATTGAGATGGATCTGGCATGTTCTTCCGTAACATTGAAACATGAAAAACATTGTGTACTAGAGAAAAACTTAGAGGTAAAGCCACTCGGTATGAAACTGATCCAACTCTCTCTAGAATTTCCTATGGTATAATGAACCTTGGACTCAGCTTTCCTTTCTTACCAAATCGTATCACACTATTCCATGGTGAAACTTTGAGAAAGACATGATCACCTACCTCAAAAGAGAGATCCTTTCACCTGATGTCCGTATAAATTTTCTGCCTGCTCTGAGTTGTTCTCATGTGTTTCTATATTAGCTGAGCTATTTCTACCAACTATTATACCAACTATTGTCCCATCAACTTCCTTTCATCCACTTCATCCCAGAAAGCTGGATTTCGACACCACTTCCCATATAATGCCTCAAATGGTGCCATCTGTATACTGGAATAAGAACTGTTATTATAAGAATACTCAACCAAAGAAATATGTTGGTCCCAACATCCTTGATAATCCATTAAAAAAGAACGTACCATATACTAAAATGTCTGAATTATTCATTCTGACTACCCATCTGACTGAGGTTGAAAAGCTATACTAAAATTTAATTCAGTACCCAGCGACTTATAAAGGCCTTTCCAAAAGTTATAATTAAACCTCGGATCACGATCAGATACAATAGTAGGAGAACTCCATGTAACCTGAATATCCCTTTAAGATACAAATGAGAAAGTTGATCTAGGGAGAAAGTATCTCGTATAGCAAGGAAATGAGCAGATTATTCAAGCGATCAACAATAACCCGGATCACATTATTACATCGAGGTGTCTTTGGAAACCCCACAACGAAGTCCATTGATATATTCTCCCATTTACACTCTGGCACTGGTAAAGTCTGAAAAATCCCTTTCTGTAACTTTCTCTCTGCATTAACCTATTGAAAAATCAAACACTTCACAGTAAAATCAGCAATATCTCTTTTAATTTTATCCCACAGTAATACTCCCGAAAATCTCTGTACATCGTAGTACTGCCTAGATGAACTAAAAACGGAGAACTAGGTGCATTATATAATAACACTCTCTTCAACTGTGAATCACAAGGCACACAGAATCTCTTCCCAAATATCAAAACACAATCCTTATCAATGTTGAATTCAGGCAACATACCCTTCTGAATCAGCTCTATAATTTTCTGCAACTCACTGTCTTGCTTCTGAGCGTGCTTAATTCTTTCTGATAGAGAAGATTTCACTGATACCAGAAACAAAACAGAAAATCAACCTGCACCAATAACTGATATTCCAAAGTTCATTGAATCTTTAACCAAAGGATCATGTTCCAAACGTAACATGGTTAAGGAAGCATTACTTTTTCGACTCAAAGCTTCAGCCACTTTATTTGCTTTTCCTAGATGGTAACGAACTATACAATCATAATCCTTGATTAATTCTAGCCATCTCCTTTGTCTCATGTTCAATTAATTATGAGTGAATATATACTTTAAACTTTTGTGATCAGTATATATTTCACACTATACAACATACAAATGATGCCTCCAAATTTTTAAAGCGAAAACAACAGTAACTAATTCAAATAATGTGTAGGGTAATTTACCTCATGAGTTTTCAACTGACGTGAATCATAAGCAATTACCTGATCATTTTTCAATAGGACGCAACAAAGTCCATTCAATGAATCATCACTGTAGATCTCAAACTCACTATTCCTGGATGGTAGTGCAAAAATTGGAGTATTCATCAATCTTCTTTTCAACTCCTGAAAACAATCATCACATTTTTTTTCCAGATAAACTTAACACCTTCCCAAGTTAGCTTAGTCATTGGACTGGATAACCGTGAACAATTTCTAACAAACCTTCAGTAAAAACCTGCCAAACCATGAAAACTACGAATCTCAGTTATATTTGTGGGTCTTGGCCATTAATCAACAACCTTTGTTTTTGCAGGGTCAACAATTATTCCATATTTAGAAAAAATGTGACCAAGGAATGAAATTTTTTGCAACCAAAACTCACACATGCTGAATTTTCCATACGATTAATTTTCATTTAAGGTTTAAAAAATAACCCTTAAATGACTCTCATGCTCCTCTTTAATTTTAGAAATCACCAAAATATCATCAATGAAAAAAACAACAAACATTTCCATGAACTCCTGGAATATTCTATTAATAAGGTCTATGAATAAAGTAGGTGAATTGGTTAACCCAAAAGTCATTACTACAAATTCATAATGGCCTTATGTTGTATGAAACACAGTCTTTGGAATATCTTCTTCTTTTACCTTCAAATGATGGTACCCTGATCTCAGGTCAATCTTTGAAAAATACTGAGCTCTCTAGAGCTGATCATGAAAATAATTGATATGAGGAAAGTGATATTTATTATTAAAATTGATCTTATTCAAGTATCTATAATCAATTAAAAGTCTCATTGTACCATCTTTCTTTTTAACAACTAATACAGGAGCACCCCATGGTGATGTGCTAGGTCGAATGAATCCTTTCTCTAATAAATATTGTAATTTCCCCTTTAACTCTAAAAGTTAAATTTGAGCCATTCGATAAGGGGGTATTGAAATTTTCTTAGTATTAGGTACTAAGTCAACAATAGATTCAACTTCCCGATCTGGTATTATTCCAGGCCACTCGTCAAGAAAAAAATCAGGATACTCATTTACCACTGGCACATCATTAATCTGAATGGTTCCTTTGTTTTCAATAATATGTGCAATGTAACATTAATTTAAATCTTTTACATGTTTCACAACATTATTATATGTTATCAACAGTAAGGGATAATTATTATACACAAAGTGAAAGTCTTTCTGAAAGGAAACATCTTTATCTCTAGAATCAATCATAGCATGTTAAACAGAGAGCCAATCCAAACCCAGGATAACATGAAACTCTATAAGAGGTAAAACAATAAAAAAAGAAAGTAGGTTCTTTCCACAGATAAGGATATGAAGATTCTTATGAATTATTTTTTCCTCATCATTTTCCAAAGGTGTTTTTACCACAAGTTCAGGAGTCATTTCTTGAGATGGAATTCAAAATTTACAATAAAATGTTTCATATATGAAAGAATGTGTAGACCCAGAATAAAACAACACATTGGAATAATCTGAAAAAACACAAAAATTACCTAATACCACTTCATTTAATGGCCCAACATCTTCTGATGTAGTTGCAAAGGATTTCACCACACATTTCTGCTTGTAGTCTAACTGCTTCCCATCATTTGATCTCTTTGTCGAACACTCATTTGCATAATGACCCAGATCATTGCACTTGAAACATTTCCCTAACTGTAAATTAAATTAGGTCTTACCATTTACCTGATTTTTTTCAGTGATGTCATGAGCCTTATGTCCCATCACACCACATCAGTAGCACTTTCCAGAATTCAGAAGACATTCCCCAACACGCCTTTTACCACATTTATCACAAACTGAAAACATAGTTTTATTACTATCAAACTTCTTTTAAGTATTCTTCCCTTTCTCCTTCCACCTCAGTCTCTTATTCTGTTGGTTCTTATATAACACTTGATCATCGGAAAACTCCATTTCCACCTTCTCAGTAAATCGAACAAGATTTTCATAACTTCTTAACTCATGGGATACTAAAGCCCTTCGGTATTTTGTCTTTAATCCTGAGTTAAAAAAATTGATTTTTCAATCAAGGTCTTGGATAAAATTTGGAGCATACCTTTCCAATCGAGTGAAACATTCATTATAAGTAGCCACTGAGTCATCCTCTTGCCTCAATTCCAAGAATTGTTTTTCCATCCTAAGTCGAACAACCTTAAGAAAATATGTCTCAAGAAACATACCTTTGAATTCATCCCATTCAAGAGCATCAATCTCATCAGTGTCCCTACTATTTTTAACCATCGACCATCCCTAATCTACATCACCCTCCATACGGTAAACTTCATGACTAACCTTTTCATTGTCTAAACACCCCATGACATCAAAAATCTTATCCAGTGATTTAATCCACCCTTCAGCTAGCACAGTGTCAGATGATCCTCTGAATCATGGGGGATGCTGCCTCATGAAATGTTCCATCACTAACGTGTTCCTCTGCGGTTGATCTAACTGATCTCATTCATGGATACCACTACCATTTATATCTCGAGTCAACTGTGCCATTACTGCAACAAACTGTTCAGTTCCAATTCTGACCATCTCAGGATGCTGATTCTGAAGGTCATTTCCTTCTGTATGCCTTCCTAGCACTGCTTCTCTGTTTCCTCTACGGAAAACCATTCTGAACAAACGTGTCTTAGATTAAGAAACATGGTAATTTTCAAATGCTATATCATTTCAATTTTACCTTAAAAAGAATATTTTTGGATAATAATTTAATAAAATTCTAACTCCTAAATTTATCTAAACCAACCTATGATACCAACTATAAGGCCCCAACCTTAAACATTACATAATCATAAGTTGTTTTAAGAATTCACATTGAAGATCTTTTCAAGTTTAGTGTTTTGTATAATTAGATCATAAATCATGCATTGCATTCCCTATTTAAACAAGGTGGTTATATACAAGACATTGTTCATTTTTCCCATCAATGGAGACATATATAAAATAAAAAACAGATTCCTTCATGAATCTTCTTCGACACATCATCACATAGTGTACCATTACCTTGACCTATTAAAAACATTTCAAAAACTTGGGATGGGTATAAAAAGATTAGTAGGAGATATAAAAGTAGGGAACGAAAACATTAGTTCATGTATACATAAGAATTAATGAAATCATACATTACTCATAAAACATATGCAATTTATCATACCTCATTAAATCATATGAATTATGAATAACTCATAGAAAACACAAGACATAATTGTAACTTGAGGCATTCATAAAATTCATAGGTAGCGAGTAACCCTCAGGGTTACGTTTGGAAAACCCATCGTAGTATATTCCCTAAATCTCTTTGATGAAGCCATAGTGTTTAACTCCTTCACGTTATCCAATGCATTGGAGAGCTATATCGGGCTCACCCGCCCTTATTTTATCCTGGAACCACTTGTCTTCAAAAACATTCCCCAAAACCATAACATAATCGTATCACATAAATCCTGCATAAAGGAAACATAACATTTCCACATTTCAATCACAAGATATCAAAAACACATTGATATAATCAAACAATTATTAAAACCATTTTCAATACCTAAATAAAATAAAAGTAAAACATGGTATTTATTTTTTGTTTTAAAAAAAGATATGGCTTGTAGAGGAAGCCGAAACTCAAATAATGGACGCATCGGGGGAGAAGTCATTATCGCCGCTTACGTAAGACAAAAACATTCCCATTTTTTTGTCTAGTAAAATGCTTCATATAAAATTATTCCTTTTGAATAAAAGAAAAAGTAAAACGGGTTTATACACCATATAAATGAATGTTTTGTATAAAACAAAATATGCCTTAATGAATGGAGATTGAGATGAAGTCCCATACATCATGTCCGACTTGACTCGATCATTCTTTAATCACTTGAATAATAAACTAGAGTAAATTTATAATTTCTTAAGAACCTTTTTCAAGTTCATTAATCCTTTTATATCACTTATTACCATGTTATTAACATTATGTAATTATATATGATTATAACGATCGTTTTGTCAATATTTGGTATTTGAGCCAAAAATAATGTTCTTCTAATTAAAAGTCGTTCATGTGGTAAAATATCCATTATTTCCAGAATTATATTCATGATGTAGATATCATATATATCATATATATCCATTATATACAGGCATTTATAATATTACATAAGATTTAGAGTTATGAAATTAAATGCACCTTTCATGGAGACGGTAAGCTGTACGTACACATGAACACTACTTTCAATTCTATTTCATATTTAATTTAATGAAATCATAATGATATAAAAGTATATTATAATTAAAGTATAATATAATATATATCATCAAAAACTCCTTCCATTATACGTCCCATGTATGAAATTAACGAATCAAATCACTTTGTGGGTGCGTTAGTCCACACTTCCTAAAATGAAGATATCGTGTTTACCCATAATGAAAACCATAATGGTATGAAATAATAGAAAAATAAATAAGCATATTGAAAACAAAAAAATAATATATATATCATATATAAATATAGTGACATCTTTATGGACACCATTAATGGTGTTAAAATAAGATTGAACAATCATTGTTTCGTGAGGCAGAAATTCGCCAATCACAGAAATATTATGTTTTTAACCATTAGTCAGAGTTTTGTGTAAATAATTCTCATAAAAACATCACAAAATATTTCAGATACTATTCCTGTTACAATAGAATGTAATAAAAAGTGTTTAGTGGGTTGGAGAAGCAAAATAATACAAAAGAACATTACAGAAGACTTTACCTTTATGTCAGGTAACTCCTCTATGTTTGAAAAAAAGGTTTTCTTGAAGAGATTTCTGCCTAAGGTAGGGATTCTATGATAAAGAGAGGGATGTGGAGAGGTAAAATGATAAGAGCTTGTCCGATCCAATGGCTTGAAATGTGTGGGTAAGGTGGTAGAGGTGGGAACATTTTATAAGAGGGATGAGGGGCTCTCTTGGAATGTCATGAAATTTTACTTTATTATATAATGAGTTTCGGATTTTAATGGACCGAAAATTATATATTTCTAGGATAAGGAGATAAGGGTTCGAAATCCACCAATCCAATAGGTCTTTGACAATTGTATGTTTTAGATTTTACATTATATTTTCATTATATTTAAATCATTCATTAATGAGGTAATCGTTTCATCATCAGGGTGTCATAAAAAATTTAATTTATATAATGTCTAAAAATTATAGAAAAAATACATTGATATATAACATGTTTATATATTTCCAATGAATATTTATAGTCTAAGAGAACATTTACACAGACAAATAATTTTTTTACTTGGGTGATACTTACTTTGGTTATATTTTTCTTTTAAAAAAATAATATAATAAAATTTCACTATCACCCAAAAGTGATTCCATGGGGTCCCAATGTTTGGTACGATGCATCCCATGGTCGGCAATGACACAACTTGAATAATTAGGACACATGTTGGGGTCATTTTATATTATTATGTTATTATTTTATTACCATTAACTACCTGATTACTAATTAATCGCTATAATTAATGATAACTACCATCGTTACTATTCATAATGTCAAAAAAGAAAAGATTATTAATTAAATAATTTAGACCTTATGATTCCAAATATTGAATCCATTTTACCAAATTCCATGCACATAAATTTTAGTAATTAATTTAAAATTAATCCCATTGTCAAAAGAAATAGGGGGTTTTTAGAAACAATATCTATTAAAACATTGACAATTGGTTATCTCCAATTTCAAAGTGAAATTAATTACAATGACAACAATTGGATTAAATGGTAAAAAGATATTAAATTTAGACTTTAATACCAATTAAAAAGATAATCTATAAATATTATTAAATTTGATGAAAAAGATGTTTTGAAGTAAAATGTAGTATTTTTCAATATTCATTAAAAATTGAACATTATTAGAAAAATATCAAAAATTTATCCAAAGTAAATTTCAATGTCTCTATAATAAATAATAAGCTTATATTGACAAATATATCTTATGAAATTGTCAAAATATAGATTTAAAAAAGGTTCTTCATCAAAAGGTGGTAAAACAATCTTTTAAAAATATTAGAAAATACAATGCTTAAGATTGGATTTATTCTCATTTTAACCCTCTAAAACACTATCTAATTCATAAATAGGCATAGATATGAAAATCCATAATTCATTACTTAAATTGGATGTTACAGGTTGATATGATGAAATTATTATATTCTCCATAAATATAGATTTGGATATCAGTGGTACCCATTAATTGTGTGCTTTTGTCAATAAAAAGAAGATAGCGTTCGATAGATACACTAAAACTCAGGGTGCAAAAAATATGATATTTAATTCCTGCTGTAAATTTTGAAGGATGCATGAAGGAAATTTTATTTATTGTATTAGTAAAAGTTTATGTGTTTTAAGGAAAGTAATTTAGTTATTCATATCCATTTTGGTGGGAAATATATATCTAATGATACGAATACAATGAAATCCATAGAGAATACACCACCCCAAAACTCTAGTTTTTCAAATGCTATGAGTATGGTCAATATGGTTACATGTTCTAAAACATTAATGTAAAATGTGACGATGATCAAACATATAAGAATATTAACCTGTGGGAAAATAGAAATTCCCATGAGATCTTTTTTTATTATAAGGGGTGCAATAATGTTGTTTTAAAAGGTACACATTCAATCTAATATAGAACTGGTAATGTGTTATTTGACTCTGAATAAACACATTCATTTTTATCTAATGAATTTTAATTTTATATCCAAATTATTATATTTATATTTTGCATTTAAAACCCCCAAAGGGTTGAAGATCAAAACTCATGTATATGATTCATATCTAGTTGGTGTTTCTTGGGTTTTTCTTCTTGTAAATATTTTCATTATTCCTCTAGTTGAATATATTGTAATCATAAGAATGGAATGGATATTTATAAGAAAATCCCAAATAAATTTTTGAATATGGGATGTTAGGTTTGGTATTCCCATCAAAACTATATTTATATATAAATTTGAAATTATGTATGCACTACCAGTTGAGATCAAATTATTTTCATGGATCTTGATTATCATTCATTAATCGGGTAAATATCAAATGGATGGTTATAAAATCAACACCAATGATATGTACACTATATAACAGATGAATGAGTTATTTATGGGAGTGTTTCCCATCGATCCACTGAATCGTGAACTCGTGTATTCTATCAATCTCATTTTGATTACAACACCAATATCAAGTGCTCCCTTGAGAATTAACATGATTTAGTTGTAGGAAAATAAGAAGCAACTCAATGATAACCATGACACTAGATACAATTTCTAGTTTTTTTTTTCAGTTGAGGTTATTTTGTTTGATGAAATGAAATATGGATCAATGTGGCATGGTATTGATTATATAGTGTTGAACTAGATCATGATCAAGAACATCTATCATGAACATTTTATTAGCTACCTATATCATTAACTACAGAGAGTACAATACATTTCCATGAATGACCTTCAATATGGATTTTAACAACTTGCAATCCAGATGGAAGATATCCCCAATAAATTTTTTTTGCATGGTTTGGACACTATTACTGTATAGTGATTTTATCTGATCCTATTAATTCCCATACTATAATTATGGATTAATTGAATTTGGTCATTTTAGTTTACCTTGACTAGTTTTTGTTAAAATTTATAGAAGCTATTCTAATCTATTCAATGAGGAATGCCATTCAATAATATCGCTACAATTTTTATTATAGATTTTATTAAAGGATAAGGCATATAAAATATGTAAAAAATATTTTTTATATAAATGTTACCATTATTGTATCCTATAATCTTAGAAGAGGGTATATCATCTGATCAATCCAAGAGAGGGGCTAATTAACACTGTCATTGATCATCCATGGATTATGAGATTCATATATTTATATGTTTAGATTGATATTATACATAATTTTTTAATAATTTATCATGTTTATCAAATCCACTCACCATTTCATCAAATAAGTGATCCATGTTCATTTAGATAGATGGGTCTGAGAAACAATTCATTGAAGTAAATATAATATTAGTCTCCAGACATGTTATTACATTACCCCATTCTGGAAAAGGATTTTCAATATTTAGTAATTCATCTAATAATGCAATTTTATGTGTTTTTACATGGAATGGATTATTTATTACTTATTTATCAGGAAAATTCATTGTTCTTGATAAAACATAACCTTATCATTATTTAGAGTTAGCTCGGTTAATTTTTACATTAATAATATAGAGATAATATATTATCAAATAAAAGGATTGTGTGTTTAAAAACAAAAAATATTAAAAAATATATTCACATATGGAGTTAATATAAACCATAGATAATTATTATAAATGATTAATGATTATAACTACTTAATACATTACCACCCAGTTAAATATAGAAAAGTGGGTGATGCTTTTAGTTGAATAGATCATGGTTTCAAATCTATGATGTGGATAAAAAAAATCAAATATTTATATATTTTTGAAGGATTTAAAATAAAATATGGAAGTAATGGGGGAAATATTATCATGTTCAATTGAGTTTTCAACAATTTATCCCAATGAAAATTAAATAAGGAAAAAATAAATATATTAAAAAATAATATAATTTTATAAATGTTCATGAGTTTATCCTAGATCAAGTTACAATGATATTAATATGGAATGGTGTATGTCTCCAACACATAACATAATTAATGTGTGTGTTGTTAGAGGAATTAAAAAAACTTCACTATATTTTTATCCTGGAAGAATGTAGATATATATAATATTTAATTTCTATTTATGGTGGGATGAAATAATGAGTTATATCATAGTGTTTGTATATTGTTAATTGGTATGTATAAATTTTAAGGGTGGCCTAAAAGAGTCTAAGAGGATATTTATTCCATTACCCATACCATAATGGAAAAGGGAAAACATAATAATATGTGTTTTCATCAGACTCCCCATAACATATATAGTGAATGATTATATATGGGTTGTAGTTGATCAAAATAATTTTTTTTAAATTAAAAAATATAGAATACTATTAATCCATAGATTACTTATTCATGATATAAATTAACGAAGTGTTAATGTTTCATGGAGTACCCCCATAGAGTTTTATCTTATAAGATCTATAGGTTTACCTCGATGATCTATAAAATATTATTCCATCTCATGGTATGGGAATATATATCAGAAGTTCATATATCCATGGAAAAATTTGTAAATCTAGTATAAAATTAAATATATAAAAGATATTATAAGATCTGGTTCTTTATATTTTAATGGCTGTTGGAAACAACACAATCCTCGTGTTAATTAAACATATGATAATATCTTTCACACTACTGTACAAATAGATCCTTATGAATCCATATATATAAACATGTGTTAATATATAATGTGATAGAATGAAGTTAGTGATATAAATATATATAGGTAAATGGAATGATAGAAAATTTATTGAGATGGTTTGAGTTATACATCAACAAATCTTGGTATTATATTGTCAGATAAAAATCCACACTAATAAACACCATCATGGTTTGGAAAATTAGGTTGGTTATAAGTTGATTCGATGAATATTCCCCTCTAATAATACAATGAGATTGGTATATAATGTAATATTAAGCCCTATTCATACCGATCCCTTTTTATTTATCGATCATATCATAATGGTAATAAAATTGTTTTACTACCACTAAACCTCTCTCATGATCAATTGGTATTCCCTGTGTCTATCATATGGAAGTATATACCAAACATTGATATCAAATGGACCATAATGTCGTACCACTAGAGAATAATATTTCTTATGGGGAATAACTAGTGGAGATTCTTGTTCAGATAAATAATTTCATATGAAACAATACCATTTACCGGGTCAATGTATTTTAGAGATATATATATTTCAAGGAAGATACATTTCATCCTAAGGATGTATTGAGGTAGAATAATTCTTAGTGGTTTATAAAAAATGAAAGAATAATAAGTGATATATTTATTTTAAGGTTGTATAATTTAACACCTTGTCTGTTAATGAATTTATATTTTTAATATATTATATTTCATTAATAGTTTTTATTTTATAAAATATTATGTTTAGATCTGGATAACACAACTATGACTTTTAACGAATCATGAAAAACTATTAATATAGTTATTTAAACATGATAGTTATTTAAAAAACATTAATCTTTTTCTTCAGGAATAGGGGTAAATACATATTAAATATTAATTTATAAACGTTTTAAATAATGGAAACATTTTTACAAATAGTATCTAATTTTCATGAATATCATTATTTGTTTCGAAAAGAATATTTCACTACGAAATAATGTTATTTATTTTCAAAAATATAATAAAAATAATTATTCCAAAATTTAAAAAATTAATTTTATAAAAAAAATATCTTATTTGATATCATTATTTAAAAATTATCGTAGTGTTATTTGTATATATTTTTCTAATGAAATAATTTTATGTTGAGTAGAGAAAATACTTTTTTATTTAAAACTACCATTTCATTTATATAAATTATAAGTTCCAGTTTTGTTTTCTAAAGAGATTAATAGAAAAATTAGAGAAATTATATATAAATTTATCTAATTTAGGTAATGGGACTCATTTTAATATTAATGTTTATAGAAAAACATTTAAACAATTTTTATATTTTCCTCTCGGAGAACTACATATTTGCCGCATATGTGGGTTTAATATTAAATTAAATTTTACCAATTCAATAAAAGGAATTTATGAAAATTGACTCATTATTTTTCATAAAAAATAAAACTATAGATTTAAATTAAAATAATTTTTTACAAAATATAAAACTAAAATTAATAAAAATTATTTAATATGATTCGGGTAAAAATGGGTTTACCGGGTAGTTAAACTAAAAATATAAGGATAAAAAATGACCCCAAAATTCTAAAATATATTGTATGACCCTATTCTAAATTAATCATGTATAAGTCTCAATAAAGGTACATTTTTAGAAGTTTTTCTTGTAAAACATGTGTACACTTTTTTTACAAAAAATTCAAGTCCTCCACTAACATGTGTTATAATAGTCTACCACATGTACAATCCTATTAATAATACATAATATATTTGATTATAATAATATTTTAAAAATATAAAATTGATAATTTGTTTATATCATCCCTAAATCCTTGTTTCAATCATAATTCATTCGTTGGAGGAAATTTAGTGAACACCACAAGAGGTTTTCTGAATAAGAGTAATTTTTTTTACTATGTGTTATTGTGTTACTTATTCTTATAACACCTTCAAATTTTGTTCAATTACGATGATATAATAAAACCAACATAACCAATATTATAAATTTTTATTATGTCAATATATTAATATATATCCATCACCACTTCCATTTAATGGCTTATAAAATCATTATTTGTTTGTATAGTGGACTATCACCTCATCAACTGATGATTTTTTTTCAGTCATTAATATTAACCGAACTGAAAAAATTATTGATTAAATGTTTATATATAATATATACGATATATATATTCTGAATTATTTAAAATATTTTATATAACATATTAAATTCCATTCTCTAGGAATAATACAATTCAACTCATTGGTATGGAGACTACAGCCTCACGAAGAGATATAATTCATATTCCCATTACAATGAAGTAAATAAAGATGGTTTTTATAAACAAATGTGAAATATATGATAAATTTTTTTCATAATGTTATTATATTATTTCCCCAACTTTCATTCAATCCTTCATGTAAATTGAATCTTCATTCATGTGTACGTTTGACCTACCATCTCTAAGAATGTTGTATTTTATTTTCTAACTCTAAATATTATAGACAACTATAAACAAATGTATACTTGATGTTTATGATATTTACATCATGGATTAAATTTTTTAGATTATATATCCATTATTAATGTATATGTTTCGAAACAAAAAATCTAAAAATATAAAAAAAGTAGTTATTTTACGAATCATCACTCTAACATGGAATTAATTATAATGTAATAGCTAAATTTCAAAAAGAAATCATATAAGATATTATAAATATAATTATGTTTTTTTAATTTATGTATAATTATATTATAAATGTTATAATGTAGTTCTGAGTGTGTATGATGTAATTAAATACATTTGGTAAGGTATTATAGTCTCAAATTGTGTTTTTTGGAACACAGTTTTATTATGAACCTTTCATCACCCTTGAGGTGTATATATTTAAGGACCCATATCCATTATGTATGGATTATTTTCCTATATTTTTGGATTCCATTTTTAGTATGGTATTTTACTCTTAAAATAATTTGGGTCGATACTTATAATGGTTATCTAGTGAATTATTTAGTATTTTTCGTCATACCGACAATTCTTAGTACTCATTGTCTATTTATATTCCATGTAATCAGAATTTACACAATGAAATAGATTCAAGGAAGAATATGGGAAATAGATACTCAAAATGAGACAATTACAAATCATGTATAGGGTTAATTCCATTTAACATAATATGATTTTTTTAATCAAAAGGAGACATATTTATTAGTGATTCCAGTAATCATGAAATAGATGATGTGTAATGGGATATAAAAAGAAATAAATGACATGAGTTGTGGATTTTATGGAGGTTTGTAGATGATTTTAATTATAATCTATGTACAACCAAACATCTCTTAGCCTAGATCTCAATGTATGCAATATTCAGTGACCATTTCCTTCTTTATAACATTGTTAAGAGATTAGTCTCTTAAGGGGTTAGGTTTCTTATCTATGGGTATTTAATCCTTATATTTTTTATTTTTTACCGATTCATTTTATCAATGATTGTTTCTATATTTATGATAATTATGTTTTTCCTTTAACATACTTTTTAGTTTAATTTCGTTCCTGGTCATAGAAAGGTTGTTCTCTTAGTTTGAGATAACTATTTTTTGAACAGAAAAATGTTTCTATGGTGTTGAGGTAGGTATATTCTGTTATCTAAATAATTCCCCCATTAATATCCAATATGTAATTTATTAATAGAATTGATATGTTTTAACAAATTATATATTGGAAAAAGAATTTTTATTCATAAAAAGTGGGTTTCATTGAAAATGAATTAATGTGATTTTAAAATTGATTTTCACACTCCAATGTAGATTGTATTATATTTGAAAATGATAAATAAAATTTTGAGAAATATATTCAATTAAATATGGGAAAATAGAAACTGTGAACTCTGGGTATTTCACGATTGATACATGGGTAGCCATTGCATTTGTACGACACTACTAGGTTCTCACCTTCAACCATATCAACTAGCATGATTTGATATTTATTATGACACCCATAGGTATGTCTAGATATTGTTTTGATCAAATTTTGTACCTATTTAAGGTCTATTTTTTGTGTCTCATACACAGTGTCCCACAGGCTTGATCCCATATGTGATGTTCCATATAATTTATATTAATTTATCTCATGATTTTTTTATCATGAATTTTTTCTCACGTGTTTCTATATGAGTAATTTCACATAGCTTCACATGATAGGATTTTCCATTGATATGGGTTTCCCTGATAATCTCTTGATTAAAGGACAAATCATTATTTTTTATCACATTTACATTTGACATTTCTAGTTTGAGAATATTAAATGATTTTTTGAAACCCAATGTTGAAAAACTGTAATGATTTTCAAATTAATTAGATTTAGGAAAATTATTTGTAAATATCTTTTTCTAAAACATGAATAATTAATATTGGATATCTGACCTTTTTCAGACACTATGGTGGTATCCTACATATATATTGATCACACCCTATATGTTATCATTGGTTTTTGATGATATCTTAGTATAGGATTATGAAAAAGGGGAGAGTATATTATACCATCTGGTATTCTCTATTTTTAGTTAGATTAAATTCTAGTTGGTATTTAGTTTATAGTTCCTCATGTGGGGACCAAATGTAATTTCTAGATTAGCCTGAATTGTTTTTAGATTTTATGTCATTTGTGGTATATGATATATCTCAACTTTATAACTAGGATTCACATCCTATTTTTATTTTATTATGCACTAATTTATATTTTCTTATTATAACTATATTAAATGACAATATGGTTCATGAGGATTATATTGTTTATCTATTTTGTTTAATAAAATTTTGTATAAAATGTATGCTCATTCTAATGTGTGCAAGATGATCATGGGATTAGTATAGTTTCATTGGTATACTGGTGTTAGGACCATCAAAATTTAGGTAGTAGTTTTATAATAGGGGCCTATGTATCTCACATCCATGACTAAAACTCTATTACCATTGGTGGTCAGGGAATTTTACAATGTTTGAGACATACAATTTTAGGTCATTTGAATGAAATGTATGAGATATTTATATAATCAAACATCTTTATTTTTTAGAATGGATTTTTGGCAATTATAATTTATAATTTGTTAGAGAATTTTTATCAATACTTTAAGTTGGTCATATGAATTATAAATTGTTTGAACTAATGATTGGTTTTTAAAATTATTATATAATTCCACCATGAAGAGATATTCCAAATACATGATTGAAATATGTGAGATAGGTTTTATAGGATAATCTACTAGTGGACCCAACTACGATAGAATATATTATCATTACTGTTCAAACTCTAGGTCATGTTAGTGTCAAGGACCAAGGATGCATTTTAGATAATGCCTTGTAATTTACTGTGTATCATCCACCCATATTTCAGGGTTAAAATGGAAGCATAAAAGTATAGGAGTGGGTTGATAATATATAAATAATCATCATCATCTTGAAGACACCTAATGTCTCTCTGGTAGGGTTTTCTATAAATATCCTACTGTGACTAGAACTGTTTTTATGGGAATATATTGCGCAAGTTATGTCACATGAGGATATTAATAGGTAATCATTCAAGAATGTCATTAACCATATATTTTCCATGATTCATATAATATAATTAAGATTTGGGTATTTTTGACCATTGGGTAGGGGGAATACCATCTTTATGTATTGTTCCTATTTTTTTTATTGAATTTTGAACCAGATCATGTCACGAATGAGTTCATGATAGGTCTAATCATTGAGCTATGACTCAAGCATGCTATTCAATCACAGTTCATGCCTATATCCCTTTCTATAATTGTAGAGGTGTTTGATAAGGTATATTTGTCTCATGGAGATATACTTTGTATAATTGGATTGGGTTGAGCTTCGGTTGGTTAGGTGGATATATAGTGTGTAAATTATTGGCAGAAAAAATTAATAGTGGTAAAACTACATTAGGACCAATATGAATCAATAAAGAAATCTTGAGTTTAAAGATAATGGTGTGGTTGTCAAGGTAATACCAAGAATATATTAAAGAATGTTTAATCGAGTGACCATTAAGAACTGATTATTTACTAGAGACAGTATATTTGGTCATTTTTTAGTGGATAGTAGGTTTTATTTGATTGAAATTCGGTTAGGTTGTCACCATTTTAGAGTTTTATAGGACAATATATGTTAAAAATTATTTAGGGGTAGATATGGGCATTTTGAGTTACGTTTTTATGCTATTTGGTCCGACTAACACTCTAATAGTGTTTATGGATTTGATGAACCAGATAATTCATCAATTATTGGAATATTTTTTTTATTGTGTTAAATGATGGTATTTTTTGTACATCATGTTATAGGAGGTGTACATGGTTCATTTAGATATCATTAATTAGAAAATTAAGGAACATTTTCCACATTGCAATCCTTCCAAAGTGTGAGTTTTGTATTCAAGAAGTTGGAGTTTAAAGGGAATTTGAAAACTATAAGGCAACTCATAGTATATCATAAACATGTACAAGTATTTATGAACATTGACGAACATTGATATTTTTAAAGATCCAATGATTCTAGGATTTACGTTGTTACTAAGTATTGTTTTTTCATGAATTACCTATGAATGCATTTTTTATGTATTCTTAAAAAGTTATTTGAGTAATGTTTTAATTGAATGATAAATGGTATATATACTTATTAGGATTGGAAGGGGAGGATGAATTTTGAACCTATTTTGATTCTTATATAATTAAGATCAAGTTACAATGTTTTCATTGATTCTTCAGGTAATGGTATGATTTTTGTCTTAATATAGAGGAATGTGGTTGTTGAAAATTGGTCATCCTAGTTATTTCCTTAATAAATTATTTACCCTACCCATTACATTAGGTTGGAAATGGTAGTATATGAACTCAAAAATGATTTCATTATATCATGGGGGAAAAATTAACTATATATTCTTATCATAAGGGACTATAATATATATATAATTAGAGGGATATGAATTTTTAATAGAGGAATAGTGCATAGTATCTTCAGAATCCCCATTTTGATATTGATTATACATGAGGGAAAATAATTAGTTTTCTTATTCATTGAGATGCTTATTATAAAAAAAGTCATGAATGAATGAGTTGGGGAGATAAATCTACTGATTTTATTTTCTAAGACCATCTTGAAATAGGAATTGGTTGGTGGATATAGGTTCATGTATTTGATAAAAGATAAGTTTTCTTTTGATTATTGAGATTGTATTGAAAATGTGGTAAACACAGAGCTTTAAATCATTAGTGAAATCCAATATGGTGGGGAAACCTTGGGTGAATGGAATTAATCTCCTATTAGAGATTTGTGGCTTTGTATCTGGATGGATATTCAATTTTCCAAAAGATAGGATATATTGGATAGTGTAAAATATTATTGTAGTTCAATACACTATGGGGAATTCGTGATGTATCGTGACTTGAGGTATCAATATTGGTGGAAAGCGATAAAATGGTTGATATTAGATTTTAATATTGTGGTGCTTTAATTATAAGTGATTTAATGATATGAAATGAAGACCTTCAGTGTTATTCCATCCTCTACCTATTCATGTATAGATGTGGGAAGTGATTTGAAATTATTATGTTTTTATTTTAAAGCTAAGGAAAGATATTGGGAATAATTCAATTTGGGTTATAACTGATCAAATCATGAAATAAATAGAATTACTATATATCAATGATATAAGGAATGTGGAACAAATTAGAGAATTATACATATAATATATTAGGATACATTACCATGTTTCCTCTATAGTTTTTTCTACCAGGGGTTTGATGATCACATCTTGGTTTTAGAGAGGTTTTTAGTAGGCTATGGGTTTATATATTAAATTATGAATAGATTATCAACCAATGATGGATGGACATATAGAGACAGTTATCTAGTTTTAAGAGTATATGATATTGGTTGGTGTTATTGATTATTTTGGGTCCTTAGGAAATAATTTAGCATTATATGAGTTTTCCTACAATAATTATTATCATGATAAGATAATGCTTGATACCTTAAAGTTTTTTTTATAACAGACCATTTGGATCTCCAATATTATAGTTAGAATTGTGAAAATAGTACTATGATTTGACGACGGCTTTATATGATACCATGAGGATGTTTCAATTGACTTATAGGTGTACCGTCATAGAATATAGTCATCGGAAATATTATATGAACCATCAGTATCGACCACTGTCTTTTGAGTTTGGTGGTCATTTCATTCTCATAGTTTCACCACTATTGGGATATCATCGGTGGGGTATGCAAGGTAAGTTGGAATTGTAGTTTTTGGAAACATTAGATATTTGGATGATTGGGGAGAATGAAATATTGGTCTAATATTTCATATGGTTTTATAGCTATCCATGATGTATTTCATGTTTCCCACTAGAGGATGTAGGCACTAGATCCTTACCATGTTCATAGATGGTAGGATGTGGATCATAAGCCATGTACCGATTTGTTTAATCAGTCAATTTATATTATGGATCTCCAAGATATTTCAATACATGGTAAAATGATTACCCTAGTTTGGGTACTATGGTAATGTTGAAAGGATACCCATGAGATTTGGGAGCAGCAGTCATGAATGAGGCATTAATGGCTTTCTCTTTTTGAGGACCTTTGATATTGAGGGAATTCAAGAGGAATAATGAATTTATAGTGGAATGATTATATTTCCATGGTGACTTTGAATGTGATTTTTTTTTCATTGTATAATTTATAAAAATGTTATTATTAGGATACTTATAAAGGAAAGGTATTGGATTTATAGGAATTTTCCAATAGACCTAATGTTCTTCTTGCTCATTGGGCACTTACACACCACGTAGATGGAGTTCATACTATGTAACAGATATCATGTATAAGTTGTGAACTGGATACACACTGTGATAAATTTTCAAAAATAGTATAGGGTTCACATTAAATTAAATAATATACTAAATTTTTAATAAAATAAATATTTATATATAGTGACGCCAGCCTAAGTGGATTTTATGATGTATAATTGGAATACGCCAAATGTTATGTTAATGGTTGTATTTTTTTGGGTGGTTCATGGTTTTTTTAAGTTCAATACTCCTTCCTTCATGCATGAGTAAACCCATAGCACTACCTAATCCAATTAGGTTGACTAGTTTCCTTATGGATCACTTTGTATATGTGATTGATCACCATTGGGGTAGGATTCCTTCACTTTGGGAATCTTATAATTCATATTTTCTTTAATTTTGTATATGGTTGTGGTTTTTCCAATGGATTTGTTAGTATATATGATCAGATAGTTTATTATATAAATACATTTCATTTTATTAACATTCCTTGTATTTATACAGTTGTTCTCTTAGTTTCATGTGACTGTTGTTTAATGAAACATTGTGTCTACTTGATTGAGTTAGATTTTTCTATTCAATGAGTGAATTATATGAATTATAAGGTGTTCATCATCGGTTTAATGGTTTATTCATTTATTATGTGTGACATATATTTAGATTATTTTCTTTTAAATGAATTTATTTCAAAATAATGTGTTTTCTTTGAAAACGAATTTTAATGATTTGGAAATGGGGATTCAATCATCGGAAAGGAATGGGTAGTTAGTGAAAATGTTTGATACAATTGAGAGAATGGTTTTGATATGAATTTGAAAAAATGCATTTTTAAACCAAAGATTCTTCACGAATGAGACATGGGTAGCCAAATATTTTTATGACACCACCAGACAATAACCCTCTATGATATTGACTGGAATGAAATGATTTTAGCTGTTTTATGGTCTTTTCAGACTGCATATCAGTTCGATCCATTTTTTTCATGTTTATTCTTTTCATTATGGGAACTAGTATATATTTTAATAGAGGATATATCCTATAATCTAGGTTATTCGTCATTTATATCTATTTATTGAATTATTATTTTTATCATTTAATTTTATACAATGGTTTTTATATGAGTTTGTATCACATTACATTGTTTGATAGTAAATTTCAAGGATATAAATTTACTTATTTTCCTCATTAAAAACAAATATTATTTCCTATTTTATTTCTTCTACTTCCCATATTTCTGGATTAGTAATATGTATTGATTTTATTAAAAACTAAGGATACATTGGAAAATGATAAATAAATGGTTTGGATTTATAATAATTTTTTGTAAAATTTTTATCTATTAAATGATTGATATATTGTATATTGATATCATAAATATTATCAAATATTTTTTTTACTGCATGGAGTTTTTTCATACAGAAAACATTTCTTTGGTAATTTATAGTTTGTTGTGTTAATGGAAACAATTAAACCTAATGTCATCTTGTAGTACGTTGGATTCTATTATTACTATTTAATTCTCTTCAGATTGTTCTGGAGGTGATTTTTGGTCACGTGGGGTTTTTACCACATTTCTGGTTCATCCAATTTTTATATGTTTTTAGGTCACTTGTGTTTTATCATTAGTTTTTACTTTTTATAGTAGTTTCAAATCATTTTTTATATACTCTAGACTAGTTTTTATTTTCTTATTTTAACTATATTACATGACATTAAAGTTCAAGAAGCTTGTATAGATGATTTATGTTGTTTTATTACTATATCCTTCCATTTTTATGTGTTATATAAATAATTTTATAATTTTAATGATATTTAATGTTCCATCTGATGTGAATATTTAATGGGTAATTTTATTCAAATGATACCGATTTTTTATGATTTTTGGAGATGATCTCGTCATTTATTGAGATTTATTATTGTTTTTTTAGATAATAAATTCATCTGATCCACCATTAATTAAACACATGTATTTCTTAAACATTGGATATTTCCTGATAATACATGCATTCCCATAATTTTCCTATTTTTTGCACTAAACACTTCATGAAATATTCTTTAAGTAAGATATCTATATTTTCTCACTTCAGTCAGAAACATATTTTACCTTCCAAAACATTATTTCTAAAAATGTTATGAAAACTAATATTATCACTCTATAAGATAATTTTTCAAATCATTAGTTATCATATTTAAAAAAATTTAACGCATTTTTAATGGATTCCACACATACATTAATACAAAATACCTCCTTGGATTTTACAAAAAGGTAAAAGGAATATTTTTTTAATATCTATGAAAAATGGAATTTCATAATGTCAAGGCCTTTATATTATTTCATGATTAATTTATAAGTATTTTGGTTTATGTTAAAATATATTTATTTCCAAAATATTTTATTAATTTTTAAAACAATATAATTTTCTTTTCCAAAGAAATTATATTTTCATAATGAAATGATCAAAGTGATTTTTCATTCAAGGTAATTTTCTATATATTATATCATAATTTAATGAACATATTCTTTACATAAAATATGTTTCAAGTATACCATACATGTTCATTCAATAAATGGTTTATGTTTATTATTCCGAGATATTTATGTAACACATTTATATTCCAAGGGTTATTCAATGAAAAAATATTCATGAAACTGAGGGGTTACACGATAATTAAATGAATAAAAAATTATGAAACAAGTTTCTTTTCCAAAACGACAAATTTTTAAGGGTTATGAAATGAAAACTATTTTATGATATTACGAAACAAATATTATGATTTTCATTATGTGATTAGTGTGACCTATATCTCCCAATATTTCATTGGGTAATGATTTATATCTCATGATATAAAATGGACAAGGGTGGAGAGTTATCCCAGTTATGTAAGGGAAACCTTCCACTATGATAGCTTATAGAGTGAACCTTGAAAACTATAATGTATTGATTTGTGAACCCATTCAATTTTAATATTCTAGGAAATAATCCTTGAATTTCTAATGAAATTATTTTCTATGATAATATCTATAGAAAAAATATTTCTATTATTCTAATTTTGTATTAGAATTGATAATTTTCTTTAATTAGATTATGTTTCATGTCTTATAATCATTTAAAATTAATTTGTTCATTCATGTTTATGATTTACGATATGTAGGGAAGGATATTCATATAATTCTCATGTTCTCAGTCTATTATACTTGGGATATGTTGAAATCATCAATTTTTACCCATAAAATGTGATATATAACCATCTCATGTTTACACTTTCATTGTTTTGATTAATGGATTTTGTATGATATGTCTAATAGTGGTGATAGCTATGTAGAACAAAGAGTGAGATGTCGTAGCTCACTTATAGAAAAATTTTTATGTCGAATATTTTCCAAATGCAGTATAGGTAAATGATTATATTGTTGATCATTATATTATGTATTAAATAGTCTTCCAATTATATGTAATATTTATGAAATAGATTTTTTTTCTCATTGTAGTGGTATTGATGTGGGAATACTAGACCATATTCCCTATGATCTGCCTTAGGCCAAACCACTATATGTGTCTCCTAATGTGTTTTTTAAATCACATATTTTTAATTCCATGATTTTTTAATAGTTGGTTGAGTGTAAAAATCTCTTCTTAAACAAGGTATATAATCATGAATATATCATATGTTTCACCAACATTTTAATTTTTGATCACTTTTGGGTAATTAACCTTGCATGCTCCATGAGTAGACTACATAAGTGGATGCAAAATCATCCATATATCTTGGTAATTAATCATAGTATTATTTCACACAATCATATCATGTTATGAAATGTGAGATAATAGAATCAACTATTTTTTTTGTGAATGGTTATTCTCAGTGATTACAATAGTTGACAAAGTTTTGACAACAATATTTATTTCATTCAATCAAGATACCTTATATAATTAATTATAGTATTTTTACCTCAAATATATGTAGTTAGAGTTTATTATACACAAGGATTTGTCCCAAAAAAAAATATCAGGATACATGTGTTTCCTAAATTAATACATAGATGAGATGAGAGTTTGAATCACAAATATTTTTTCTTTTTTATGAAGGACGTATATGTAAATTATCATTAATAGGATTGAGTCACAAAATAAATGATAATTAAAAAATATCACATATATTAATTCCTGTGTGGTATTTGGAGCCTAATCATATCGGGATACATTAATGATTTCTATATCCATTTAGAACACCTATAATAATTTTTCAATACCCTGACCAATAAAGGATTTGACTATAGGAAACTCCATTCTAGAGTGAAATCGTATGTCACCATTATGAATCATTAAAAGGTCCTTGAAATGAGAGCATAAATGGATAATTCCTTAGCTCTAGTCATAAAACATCATAATATGACATTTAATGATTCGAGTCACCGTGGAATGGAAATAGATACTATCCAAAACATAGTCAACAAAGTTAGATACAATATCAAAAAATTATTCCAAAAGGTTTTGTATTTGTTAGGGTACATGTTCAACACTATATTGAAGACAATTATATATTATAAGATGTTTATTAATGTAGAATAAATGTCTAGATGTAATATTTTTTCTAATGATTTGGGACTACGATAGACTATAGAGGAACTAATGGACATGTTTGGACAATAATTCCAATCCATAGTTACTTTAATGTAGAATATGAACAAGATCTAGGATTATCTAGATAATTTTTTTAATAGTTTCATTTTTTATGTGCATACTTTGATTGGGAGAACAAAAGAGGGACTCATAAAATTTTATTTCCCTATCTCTCTTGAAATTATAAATAAAAAATATCTTTATAATTACAAGTATTGATGTGATTATTTCATTCAGGGTTTATTGATAAATTAGAATCTTATAAACCGATATACCATGTTAAAAATATTCTAAATGGAAAGACATTGGAAAAATAAAAATAAAATTCATGGGACATAGTGTAATAATATTATACATTTCTTGATACTTTATATCATTATAAACATGATCAATGATATAATATTGTTATTCTTATAGAAATATTAATAATTTTTTTATCTGAAGTTTTGACTAGTTTGAGAATGTCATTAAAGGGGTTACATTAACTATTTATTAGGAAGAGGGCCTGATGACCATAGACTAACTATTCGTCAATCCATATTTTTTGGATCAAAATCATTATTCCCTAATTATTGTTTCCCTAATTTTATCTTATTCATCTTATGAGGATGATCTAGTGGGAAGAGAGTTATATTTTTCACAAGCCTCCTATTACATGCCTCTAACTTAAATGGATTTTGAAATTTTATACTCTATTACATTATTTATACAACTATTTTATTTTATATCATTCAAGATTCATTTATAATGAGTAGAGGATAAAATTTTTTCCCTACATTTTTTTGGGGTTTTAGCCTAATGAGTGATATATCTCTATCTATTGGAAATTTAAGGTTGTGATCGTCTAAACAATTAGTTCGTAATGCTATAGATAAAATATTTTTATTCCTACATTTCTAATGTTTTTAGTTAATTTTTTTTATATAATTTCCTATTTATATAGCTAATATAATGTGAAACATATGTTACATATATTTTTGTATCATATAACCATGATCGTATGTTATTGAATGTTATGTTTTTTTATCATTGATCATATGGTTCTATATTTTATTGTTTCATTGCGTAAACAATTTTTTTGTAGATTATGGTTCCACCAATTTGTGAATATATTTATACAACTTAAATATGAATAAATTTGACCTTGTGTTGTATCATGTTATTATCTTATGGCCAACAATAAGATTCATGGGAAAAATGTTTCTTCATTTATTAACTCATCGTAAAGGTAAATTATGTTTCAAAAAGATTAAGTTGAGTTAATAATATGAAAAAGACATGTCAAGGATGATTTTTATTGACATTGGGTTGATGATTTCTACTTCAATATTATCAAGGCACAAATAAATGGAATGAAATTTTTATAAATTGAAAACTTATATATATTAGATGAAATATAGGAGGCTCGTATATAAGAGGCGAAATGATTTGTACATGTATAGTGAAAAAGTGTACACGTTGAACATGTAAATTGTCCTTATTGAATTTCATAGATGATTCATTTGGATTAAAGAGCTAATGCAATGAAGGGGGTCACCAAAATGAGAAATCATGAATAGTTCTTACACTATGACGATAGACTATAAGAAAAAATATTATTGAAACCCATCATGAATGGATGATAGTTTCTATAATTGGATAAGATGAATCTTGGAGCACTTAATTTAAGGAAATGATTCTTGAACTGTGTATTTTAGATCTTTTGGTCTTAGAATGAAAACCTTTAATATATTAATATATGATATTCCACATCATTTCCTCTAGAATGGGTACAGTATAGAGTGGCATAACATAAAAAATTTATAATACATGAAAATAATTTTATTATAGGTTATGTAAATATAAAACAATGATTTATGACTATTGTTGAGGATATATGAAAAAAAATTATGTGATGATCAAAAATCATATGGAAGTTATGAGTTATTCTATGATATTGTCAAGGAATGTAGATATCATCATACCTTTCTTCAGGTAGAAATGAAAATATCTAACAATACAAATATAGGGTACATATGAAGGATCCAACATGGGGAATACATATATTATATATTAGATAGTTTTTTGGAGATATATTCTATCCATTGTGATGGTTGTGAATTCCTCGAAATATATACGAATATTTGTAAATGAAGTACATTATGGGGAAAATGATATAAAATGACTGTCCCAACACCTTAAATTTTAATTGTTCATGTACATAACACATAATTTAGGTAAAGGGATGTGAAAAAATCATTCAAATAAAATTTTACAATAAATGTAGGGTTCAATAGGAATGGATCAACTTTTCATATGGTAATAGGTTATGAACAACACTCTTTTGGCTCTTTTTTATTTAATCTATATATTTGAAATAATTTATTGAATACTTATTCTTATTAAGAGAAGAATGTAAATATATTTAGTTTATACATATATCTTTTATTCCTTACAAGATCTATTTAACATTCACTAGAAGTTCTGTGGCTTAAGATTTAGACCATCTAAGGAAAATGTGTACGATTGCACTGTAAGGACTATTAAGTGTGGGAATGTATGACACAATTACCATGTTTGGATTCATATGGTATTAAATAATGTTAATCCTTTTTGGATTTTGGGATAAAGATATATAAAATTGGATTTTATATTTATCATATTGTAACTCATGGTATTGAATGTAAATTTTATGGATGACAACGAATCACAATATGGTGACATGTTATTATTGAAATATTGACAAGAACATCGAAATCATCTGGAATTTTTGTAATGTGATAATACATAATGTATAAAAACTATATTAATGGAAAATATGAAATATACAATAAGGGTGTACATGTATAGTCTTGTATATTTTCACATGAAGATGTATAAGTTCATTATTATTTTAAGAAGATTTATGGAAGCCTAATAAAATCAAGAAATTATATGTTAAATATAGACTATGTTATTCAAGAATGTTGTTGGATGTGTCCAAAATGAAAAATTATCATATATGTGATCCCTATATAAGGAGTAATAATGGATGTAATTTTTTTGTGGTTTAATGTCTTGATACATAGAAACGCCCATCATGATATTTCATGTTATGTGACAAAGTCATTGGTTTTTTTTGTATTGGGTCATATGATAAGGATCTCACACTACATATTTTATAAAAAAAAGTAGTTTGTATGTTATATGGGTTATCATTCTATTGTATGGATACTGTCAGATTGCGGTGGGGGCTTTTTCAACCATGAATAAAGCTATGATTATATTACAACATAATAAGGCCTCTTCTATATGTCTGAGCCTTAAATGAGTACATCCAGTCTCTAAAACAATAAAATTATTTTTTAATTTAATGTATTAGTAGATTAACAAGATATATATTTATATATTTATATATTATTTTTATGATATTATCCAAGACACATTTAATATGGGGATAGTCCAAGAATTATAAACTCATGTGGGTCATACATAGCGTGATAAAGTAAATTTGATTGTAAAATAAGACATACTATGTCACCTAGTGGTTCATGAAAATGGATTAAATGTATTAATAGGGAATTCAGTAGCATCGAATGTATATATATATAGATAAACTTCATCAACTAAAGTAAAAATTGAGTGACCATATGCCAACGATTCCATCTTTGATATTGATCATACAATGTATGATGTCTTTTTCCATGTTTTGATTTCTGGTTGTTCTAATTAAGGTGTAGAGAAATAGTGAATTTTTAAATTTTGATTAATTGATGAGTCCCATCCCGAATAAATAGTTATCTGATTGAGATCCAAGATTCATAAATGTCATATACAACCTCTATTACTAGTTCCATCATGATGTCTCTATGTATACAGTAATGATATGAATCAAGCCACATACAACCAGCATAATAATTTCATTGTATATATATGGATTTTAAATAGGGGTGAGGAAAATTTATGTGTAGTATCCTGATGAAATTAATGACATATATATCAACAAATATCTATCTCACATTCCATATTACAGAGTTATTTCTAGTATGAGGATTCATAGTCATTTGCATAATTATTATGTTTCATGACGCCAAAATTTCCCTTGTGATTTAAAATTAAAATTTGGCCTAAAATAGGGAGTTATTTAATAATTATATATCCTTTTATAGTAGTAATTAGTTTATATAGTGTTCATATATGGTATGATTCATAGATCAAATTCACATATAGGGAAAATGGAATTTATTTTGGAATTGTGGTTGGGCTGGGTATATGAGATATGAGAATAATACATATCAAATGGGTATTGTAATAAAGAATAATGTATATCACATGTACTTTATCAGTATATATGTTTCACATACACAATATAGATTATTTTTATTATATTTCCAACTATGAATAACTCTATGACATATAATTAAATGAATAAAAAGAATATATATATAATGGTTCATTATGTCATGTAAAAAATTTTTTGATGTGCGACCACATTTTTAGGGATCTAGATAATAATCATGTAAGATATACTGAGACTCTTAATATTGTAGATTCATTTATTAAATTTAGTATTTTTATAAAAAATCAAATAGTAAGGAAAACGTGTTTTTTTAATTTATGGTAGGACCTAAGAGAGGTTGTTTGGGAATGACTACATATCATGTGATAATATTAATCAATACATACACAATATATATAAATAAGGACCCAAACATAAATTTTGATTATATGAAAGGGTAAGATAATGTATATTTACACTAGTTCCTATGTTCATAATAAGATGACTAAGTCCAACATCATATCGTTAAATTCTAGATTTCTAAACATTAATTTTCTTATTATTACATATATAGTTTGGAAATGGATAATATATCTAACAACTAACACATATCTCAAAACATTAATCACTATTCTATATGCATTTCTCATTAAATTATACTTTCACAATATTAGTTGATGTATTTTTCATGAAAAAACAATAGCATTTTTATGAAATTTACTCTAGACTTATGATAAAGGTTATATGCAGAAATATATATCTAGTGATAATTATAATCAATAAACATGGAGTTCATAAAAACATAAATATTTTATATAACCAAACCATATACATGGGTGGTAATTGTTTAGACATTATAGATTGGCACAGGATATGAGATCCATGTATCACTATTTATTATTTATATGAAGGAATGAAGAAATGATTAATAATTTATGGGAAGTTCCCATGAATTTATTTGTTTCATGTATATTAGGGGACATTATTGACATAAGGGATAGTTGTGTTTTAGTATAATGTCAATTACATGTTTTAGGATATCATTTAGTTGAGGAAGAGGCCATAAGAATAAATTATCTCATAAGAATTATGATATTTTTTATTCATAATGTTATAATTAATAGGAGTCATGACGCATTTTCAACCATCATATATAATGTAAAATCTATATTTGGATATACATAATATATTATAAACGGAACATTTCATATGTGTTCAAAATTTTGAGGCTTCATTAATGGTATCATCTTGGTTCTAAGTACTATTTAAGTATACTGTTGAAGTAATTAGTATATTATATCCTTCATATTTTCGTCTCATGAAATCCGATTCTTTTGAACGTAAATATATTGAAATGTGTGAATCCACTTCTCATCATTTTTTCTATATAAGAAATTCACTCCTATTTTTTCAAATCTTAAAAAATCAATTCACAAATACATTGTAAATGTGAAGGTAATATGACTTATATATATATATATGCCACAAATATTTTTTATATAACAGAGAATATGGGGTCCCTTGTGTGGGATTTCATGTCACGATATGATAATCCCTTATGTCATGTACGAGTTTGTATCCCCATGATTAATTTAATGATCCACATATTTCTATATTGTATTTGAAAATATCTTATTAAAACACTGAATCAATTGATTTATTAAATCTTTATTATGAAATGAATGGTTGGGTATGATATTTTACTCATGATACTGACTCTTTATCTTAGAAGAATATAAATTCCTGACATTTTCCATTAATATCGTATGAGGAGCACCAATGTAGGGTCAGTATTATCTTATAATAACATTTTTCCATGATTGTTAGTGATTGTGTTTATAATTATGAAATAATGTGATATTTCACTCAAGAAACTGATGATTTTTATTATCCTCATGTTATATATTATAATTTTATGATTAAATTTCATTTTTCTCACCTAATATAATGTAGGGATAGAAATTATTTCTTAAGGAAAAAAGCTGCCTTTCCCTCTTGGGTAAAAATTTTGTTCTCATTTAGGTTAAGGTTTTTAAATTTTTTCAAATAATGTTTTTATGATTCTAAAATGATCGTTCAACGTAATTTTTACAAAATTTAAATTTAAGAGACATTTCATAAAAGAAATATTTAATTATTTTAAAAAAAGTGTACTTTTTGAATATTTACAAAAACTGTGAAAGGAATGTTTTTCTTTGAAGATATATGACATGACTGGAATTTCCCTATATCGTGATCGATCAATAATTTGAAAATTATTTTCATATTTCCATTGATATTTTCAAAGAATATTGTTACCAAAATATTTTGTTTTTCATGAAAATAAATTTGATTGACCTTATAAAGTTATTTTCCAACCATGATAACAAAATATGAAGTAACATAGATTTTATTAAGAAAATAATATAGTAATACTATCCTTATTATTTATTTTTATTATTATTTTTTATAATTAATATATTCTTAAGAACCCCCTTCTTTTTCCATAGGTTATGCTATGATGAAATTTTTATGAAATCAGTTTCATTTCAATATGTACTATTATGGTTAATTTTTCATGAATCATATATAATTACATGGGTTCTCATATGTGGACAATTTTTATCATATGGAACACATATGTATACTTATCATAATGTGACTACGATTCATGGATTTATATATCCTTTTAATTTTTTGGGTAATTATAGATATATCATGAGAAAAAATTAGTTGGAATGCATTGTAAACCAATATAAGTATTGGAATCCATCCAGTATATTCATTTGAGTGAAACATGGATATCATGTTAGTCTATAGAGTGAAGAAATCCTTCTATGATATTGATAGATGTGAACCATTGCAACTGTGTTTCATTGTGGATTGAATCCAATAAACATTGATAATAAAGGATGTGAGACTTAACTAATAATGAGATGATTTTATATTCTTATATGTAATCCCAAATTAAATGTATTCTTCTAATGTTATGATATTATAGATCATGTAAATTGAATATTTTAATATCCTTGTGTAATTATTTTACAATATTTATGTCATTAATCATGATGATGATCATTTTTATATATGGTATGAATTTAAACTATTTATATCATGTTCAGATACCCTTATTAACATGTTATTCTTAAAAGATAGTTGATATCTCCCTTGTAAAATGGTAATGAGCATCAGATCTCATCCATTCTTATTGTAATGTCATGAATCTATTTTTTCTAGTGAACGTTCCTTATTCTATTATATTTTCATAAAAATAAGGATGTTGTATTCTGAATAAATGAATAGTTTTGTAGGTTTAGAACACAAGAAACATATATAAGTTCAACAATACAACATGAATGGAAATTCAACATATCAAATTTTTTTGAATCACACATAAAATCATGTATTATACATAGAAGTCATTCATAATATTCACCTTCTCTTCCTTGGGAAATATAAATCAAAATAAAGGGTTTATATTATGACATCCCTCATTCTAAATACATAACATTTCATTACATTACAAATAGATGATCTTTAAAGTTTAGTGAAAGTTAAAAAAGGTATATAATACATGAAAACATAAAAAATTATTTTAATCCCCTTGAATAGATTATTGAAAAATTAATTTTTTTCCAAATACAACATCTCATATCATTGATATATACATCATATGAATGGATGAGCTGAAAGCTCGTTAAGAAAAACATGTGAACGACTTTACATGTGAACGTTAGAGATACCAATAAGAAAGAGGGGAATATCATAAGGAATGTTATAGAAGAATATAATAATAAAATAACATCATTAATAACATGAATATGTGCCTAAAACATTTAATTTATAAATTCATAAGCATATCATCATGGTCCACCACCAAGGTGTCATTAAAATTACCAGGTTATTCACCAAGGTATCGTAAAACATATCATCTCGAAAGATTATTTAATTTACCCGATGCATTGGAGATATATTAGTAAACACCCATAATATTTTTTTATATGATCCAAATATATCATAATCTTTCATATTATTAATATCCCAAAAATAATAGTATAAATGGGTTTCATATGAAAATCACGATGTTTTAAAAATATCTTAAAAACAAGATCATTATGTAATCCATTACCCACAGAAAAGGGATGCTGATTTATTATATGTTAATTATAGAATAAAATACATAATTTAAATGTATTCATGAATACCCCTATAAATGAAATAGGTTATTTTATTCACATAAATGAAATAGTATAATTTCTTGAGAAAAAGAGTGATATATTTTGAGACGAAATTTCTACAACATGACGACTATATTACATTGTTTTATAAAACCCTAAAATCATCGGGGTAAAGGTTAAACCACTCATAAATTACTCATAATAAAGTATAGGGATAAAATAAAATAGAAATAATATCATTTTATGGATATGGTGATGGCATACCACATGAGAATGAAACATGAAAGAAAAGAGAAAAAGTTATTCCTTTTATGAAATTTTTTCACCCCAGTAGTGTCACATTAATGTTTAGAAAATGAACTGATCGGGGAAAATTGGCATATCATCATATGGAGATAAAAATTAAAGTTTTTGGGTTTCAAAATATCATACACCAACATATAAAAATTAATATTCAAATACATAACATGGATGAATTGTCGACAAAAAAGGTGGGTGAAAGGTTCACGTATATTGAAGAGTAAATTAAAAAAACATGAATGTTGGGTCCTTAGGGGCTTACAGGAACCATTGATTGGACTAATTGGGGAAAAATGAACACATATTTGTTGAGGAAGAATGTGTAATGAAATAAATGATGTAATGGGTTTGTATTTATAGAAAAAGTGAGGGAATATTTTATTAATTTCCAAAGGACACCTCAAAAGTGGTATTGGAAAAACCATGTGTTTTCTCATGGAATTTTTCCAGGAAAATGGCCACATAGAATAACTCATATAATATTTTACTATACTGTAGTCGCCCATAATAACTATATTATTACTAAATCATTAATTTTATAATTAATCACATGGAAACACAAAACTATGTTTTTAATATTAACTGAAAGTCAAAACATTTTATAAAAATATCATAAATTCACGCTAACCAAATATTGATGCCATGAATTCAATAATGAAAACTAATTTATGAATGTAGTTTTCTAATTATTATATATTAAATTTTTAATTAAAGGAACTATTTATAATAAAAATACCAATGCATTAATAATAATTTCGGAAACATTTTTTATTAATGACATTATATCACATTACCAAAAAATAATCCTAAATAATATTTATACAATATTAAGTGATGTTACTATTATATTGGTCACATTACTCGTCATAAGGGTAATTATACTATTCATAATATACTATTCAAAACAATAAATTTTATCTTAATAGAACTTAAATTTTTTTCTGATCACAACTGTAGAATACCATTTTTTAAAAACCAGTTCACATTATAAATTATTTAAAGTATAAAAAATAATTTCAAAACACATTTTCCCCATAATAATCAGTAATATGGGACTTCTATATATTCATCCTGTGTTTATCTTGATATTTGAAATTCACAAAAAAAAATCATTATAAAAAAAATTCATACAAATGGATTACAAAAATTAACTAAATTCTCGTTACATAACCCTTTATAACACCCACATTTGACCTATGAGTAATGTGTGGAATAATGATAGAATATTGGGGTGGGACAAATAACATTGATCAAGTTGCGATTTCTATTAGCTTGAACTTATCCCAAATGTGATTATGTTAATGTTTATGTGTTTGAGATCGGCTTGGGATTGGTCTAGAGAAAAGCCCAGTATTTCTACCTCCATCCCACACTCTTACAGATGGGCCTGGTATGTACCAACTCTACTTTATGAGGCACTTGACTCTTCTTTATGTATTAGTTAACCATGATCATTTGTATTTATAATCATTAATCATAACATTATGAGTATACATTCCAATTTACATATTGACCAAGATTAATATAACAATCAAAAACCAACAATCTATTTTTAATTAAAATTAATACATTCAAAAAGTTTATTTTGTTGAGTACAAAATATAATAATAGAGAAATTAAAGAAAAAATAATATTCAAAAGTTCAAGTCATTACATTCTTCCACTTTAAGAAACTCCATCCAAAAACTACCACTTGCACCCTTAGAAAAGAAACGGGGGTGTTACTTCGGCCTAATAGACTAATCAGGTTCCATTGTGTCTTTTTCAAATTTGTATTTCCTCCACAATACATTAATAAATTTGTTGGACTTTTTTCACAAAACTTTGTCTCTACGATCCAATATCTCCAGTAGATGCTTTTCATGAAAGATTACATGTTCCAATTGTACCACCTGTGGGTTTTGTACATGTGAAGGGTTGGGTGTGTACTTCATCAATATTGATATGTTGATGAAATCATGAACTGGTGCTAGATTTGGAGGAAGTGCAAGCTGATAGGCCACTACTCCTATGTGATCTAAGATTTTATATGGGCCAATGTACCTAGAGGTGAGATTCAAATTTTTCCAAAACCTCATTACACTATTTCAAGGAGATATTCATAAAATTATTTTTCAACAACATCAAACTCCATGTCCCTTCGATGGTTGTCAGCATAGACCTTTTGCAGGCTCTGAGAAACCATAATGTGTTGCTAGATAGAATGGACATTTTCTGTCATCTCCTACACAAGATCAGACCTAAGAAGATTTATCTCCACAACTACATCCAATCATATAGGATTCCAACACCACATTCCATTTAGATCTTCTTAGGGATCCATTTTATTTCTTATGTGGAAATTATTATTGTAACATAAATCAAATAATGGGTGATGGTGATCCAAAAACATTTAAATTCCATTGAAAATGATCTCAATATGTCCTCGAGTGTTTGAATTTTTCATTCATATTGGGAATCCAGTTAGCGGTGATAGGATGTACTAAAATGAAATTTGGTTCTTATAGAATGTTATATATATCTCTAAAATTTTATGTAAACTGTGTATCATTATCATATATGATAAAATCTTGAATTCTACGCAGCCTTACCACTTTATTCATGTAATTCCTGGAAATATCATCAAGAGACAAATATTCCCAAATTGAGATTAAATGGGAAGTCTTGTTGTAAAGGTCAACCATAACCCATATCTCATTGTATCCTTTTGAAGATATCGAGATACCAATGACAAAGTCTATAGTCATATTGTCCCACTTCCTTGCTAGAATGGGTAATGGTTTTAATACCCAATTAGGATGTTGTCATGCTGTGTTGATTTTTTGACATACTAGGAACATGGAAATATATTCAATAGTCTCTATTTTAATTTTATCCCACCCAAAATGATCACAAAGATACCTATAATTTTTCAGGATTCCAGGATATATAGAGAATGTAGAACTATGAGCTTAAACTATCAACTCGTTCTTTTTTTTGGATCAGATGGAATAGAAATTCTTATACTGAATATTTGTACACCATCTTGATCAATATTGAACCCAGAAAAATTCATATCCTTCATAGGTGAAAACTACTTTGGTATCAATTGATCTTTTCTCTGAGCTTTCATGATCTTCACTAGTAATGAATGGTATGAAATGTTTTCGTATAGGGTTGATAACGTCCCTTCCATTATCATTATAATGTCTATATTTACAAGGTTATCGATCAAATTATCTCTTTGAATCATTTTCATGGACAAAAAAAGTGGTTATTTCCAACATAATTCATCAACAACATTGTTTTCTATTCTAGGATGATAATTAATTGAACCATCATTCTTTTTAAAAAGATACATCCTTCTAATTTTTCTCATGTTCAATTCATTTTACATGAAAATATACTTCAACTATTGATGTTATGTTTATATATCAAATATCTTCCCATAAAGATATTTTATTCTTATAATCAGCGAGAAAACAACCATATCCACCTCAAGATCATGTGTATGATTGTTCTAGACAATAGTCATCAACAATTGAGATGCACAAGCAATTAAGTTGACATTTTTCAAGAGGAATCACACAAGCCCATTACTAGATGTGTTGTTAAAAATAATAAATCCATATTCAAATGAGAGAACAGTTAACAGGGGTTCAGTAACCAATCTCTTTTTCAGCTTTACAAAACATTCATCTCACTCCTTTGTCTTGATGAACATGACCCCTTTTTATGATAACATCATTAATGGAATAGAATTTCATGAATTGTTCTTCACAAACCTCTTATATTATCCAACTAATCCATGTAAACTATGAATTTATGTTAATTTTATAGGATGAGGCCACTTTTCTAGGACCTTTATCTTTTTAGGGAAAATTTTGATTCAATTATTGGTAACAATTTTACCCAATAAAGCGACCTTTTGTAATCAAAATTCACATTTCTTGAACACTCTATAAATAATATCATTCAATATATTTTCAAAATAACCATTAGATGGTCTCCATTCTCATGATACTTTTGGAATATATCAGAATATCATCAATAAAAACTACCAAAATGTTATAAAGGTAGTCCTTAAAGACTATTTTCATCAAATACATAAAAAAATTTGGTTCATTAGTTAGTCTGAGGGGCATAATAACAAACTCATAATGCCCATATCATAATCAGAACTAAATTTGTTGAATATCTTCCTTCTTCACCATCAATTGAAGAGAACCAGATGAAAGAACAATCTTAAAGAAGTATTGATCCCCATGAAGTTGGTCAAATACGTTTTTAATTCATAGAATAGGGTGTTTTTATTCATTGTGATCTCCTTTAGTTCCTATAATTAATATATATCTGCATCGATTCATCCTTCATATTAATATAAAGAATTGGATCTTCACAAGGAGACACACTGAGTCGGATAAACCCCTTCTTCAAATGATCTTGGATTTTCTTCTTTAATTCTTCTAGCTCCACATTTTTCATCATAAACGGGGTCATTGATATCATATGAGAGCCATGTATAAGTACAATGGATTACTCTACCTCTCTATCTAGGGGAGGTTCTGGTAACTCCTCCGGAAATACTTCAATGTGTTGTTATATGATTAGTACATTTTCTATCATTATACCCTCATTCCCTTCTTTCATTCACTGATCAACTCCATAGATAATGAAATATGAGGTTCTACGAGACAAATACATGTTTTAGAGATATCTCATTGGATGGAAACTATAGGATTTCCGTTCAAGACTTCTGATATTTCCTTGGGTCTTCATTTAATCATAGTATTATAAATTGAGAGCCAGTCCAACCCTATTATAATGTATAATTACAACATAAGAATGAATACGAGATTTGTGATAAGATTGTTCTCACTGAAGGAAATATTAATGATTATAATCTCTAACGAAACTTGGATAGTCCCACCAGGAGTCTTGACCGATAAGCATACTATTATAAATTTATAGTTTGATTTTAAATTATTAGAACACATGGATGGAATAATGGAATTTATATAATTAAAATCAAAAAAATTATTTTCTAGATTTGAGAGAAAAACAATAGTACCTACCATCACAAAATATTGAGCTTCAACATCAGCTGTCGTGAAAGAAAAAGCATGACCTTTCTCTATTGGTCTTTGTTGAGGCTGAGGGTGATTCCACTCCACTACCCTATAATTTATAAAATGATAAAAAAGAGCCCAAGATGTCTACACTAATAGAATTGGACACCACATTGATTTTGAACCATCTTCCCCATGTCAATAGTGTTTGGATGTTGAGGCTTCACCTCACTATGAAAATTGTACATGATATATACATCTTTTCCACACATGTAGAACTTCCCACTCCCAAGAACATAGTTCCACAAAAGATACTTCCCACATTTATTACATGTAGGACATTTAACTTTTGATGCTCATTTTCCATGCTCAATGGTCCTACCTAATTGATCACCATTGATCGCTTATTTTCATTGGATTTATGAGACCACTATGTCTCACTGATCTCTAGTTCGAATTTCATCACACTCTTGATGATCATTTCATAGCTATTACATTCTCAATTGGCTAGATTAACCTACAGAATTTTTATTAGTCAACCAAACAATCTATCAACCTTCCCATTATTATCCATGAGAATGATTGTGTTGTAACCAGAATGTCATGTGATGTTCATCTCGTAGCTTCCAATATATTCATTTTCTATTTACTTCATCTCATGAAAATCCATCTCTATTTTTTTCTCATAGAACAAAGTAAATACTTATTGAAGAATATCCTTTTAAACTATACCCACTCCATAGGTTTATATTCCACTCTTTTCCTTGTGTTTTTAATCAGGTCCCATCACTAATGAGCTTCTCACACTAAGCGGTTAACATCCAAGGTGATTGTCCCTTTTTATGAACACTGAAGTACAGAAAAGATCATCTTGATATAGTTGATCTACTATTAATAAATCCTTGGGTCAGTAGATCAACTAATGGTTGGTTGTCCTTCAAGCATAAAGGACTCAACAAAATTTTGTTCCCTTCATTTTTTAATTGGTATATCATCTTGATTCGCGTTATTTACCATAACATGAGAACTTTTTTTCATTATTCTCATGAATGGTTCCATTTTGGATTCCATAAGAGGGCCACCAGAACATGGACCCTTTCAGTCACCAATTACACAGTTTTTTATATTTCCCAAACTATTATAAAAGAATGAAACAATAGTGAGAAGTTTATTTAATTAAAGAATCATATAACTATAATGGATTTTATGTCATAAACCCTCAGGATTAATCATATTATTCTTCAACAACAATTACATTTCACTATACATCATTCATTATGGATCAGAAGAATAATGTGATTAACCAAACATATCACACAAGAGTGTGAATTTAGTAGTGAAATAAAGCTTATTTTCATGTACAAAGATACCATCGGTCAATACCAAAAATCCTTTTCAGTGTTTTCACTCCTAGGAACATATTTTCTAGAGCCACATCGACTTGTTTGTAGCTAGAAAAATATTTATTTGTTCAGAAACCACTTAAATATTATTTCATAAAAATACCAAGAAGTATTCCTATATTAAAACATTTATATAGTATTATTTCTAATGATTTTAGATACTAATTTCCAAAAACAACTAAAATTCCCTATGATACCAAATATAAAATCTCTATTTCTTATTATATAAAATTTCATTACATTACAAACATAAGATAGTTCAAGATTAGATTCATGAAAAGAAGGTACATAATACATAAAAACATAATAAATTATTTTAATACTATTGAATATCATTTCTAAAAGATAATCCTATGTACAATTAGTGCATCTCATAACCTGGAGACATACATTAAAAGAAAGGGTGAGAAGAATTACTGATAAGGAAACCAAGTGAAACAATTTACATGTGAACTTGAGGAATATCAATAAGAACATGGGGAATAACATAAAGGCATTGTAAAGAGTCATATCATAATAAAATAAAAATAATAATACCTTTAATTTGTTGCTAAAACATTTAATTTAGACATTAATAAGAATGTCACCTTGTTCCATCCCCATGGTGTTATAATAATTACCAAGGTTATTCACAAAGATATCGTAAAACTTGTCATCTCTAGAGATCAATTATTGAATCCAATGCATTGAATTAATATTAGGGTGAAACCTTAATATGCATTTATTTTCATGTGATCCACATCTATCATAATAAAACATTTCATAAATATCTTAATTGGAATAAAATAAATTGGCTTCATTTCAAAATCACGACATTTTAAAAAGTGCATAAAAACAAGATCATAATGTAAATTTTAACCCATAGAAAGGTGATTAGGATTTTATGTATGTTAATTATAGAGTAAAATATATAATTATTATGTATTTATGAGTACCCCTATAAATGATATAGGTTTTTGTATTTACATAACTAAAATAATATAATTTCCGTAGAAAAGAGAGAGAGATTTTGACAGGACATTTCTACAGAATAACAGCTATATAACAATATTTTAAAAAACATTAAAAAATAGGGGGAATGGTCCACCCAATCATAAAATACTCATAATAAAGATTAGGGAAAGAATAAAATATTAATTATATCATGGAATGTATATTAGAATGAAAAACCACATGAAAAAGAAACATGAAAGAAAAGAGAACAAGTGATTCCTTTTATGAAAATTTTGCTGCCTAACAACATCACATAAAAATTCGGAAAATGAATTGATAAGAGAATAATTGGAATCCAGTCTAATAGAAATTAAAAGGATGGTATTAGGAATAAATAATATCATAACCAAACATATGGAAATGGAAATTCATGTCATATCATGAATGGAGTGTTGAATAAAAAGGAGGGAGAATGGTTCATTACCTTTAATAGTATTTTCAAAATAATGATTTTTGGGACCTTGGGGGTTTGAGGGAACCTTCGGAGTTAAAACGACCATATCAGAGTTGAGGTGGAATTTTTAATGAATGGAATGAATGAACATGTGGGTATTTATAGAATATGTGAGGGTCAATTTTATTAATTTCCAATGGGACACCACATTAGTGGTATTTGAAAAAAATGGGCATAGACATTGTATTTTCCAATGGTATTGGCCACTAAACATCATAACATATTTTACTATAAACAAGTAGACCAGAATTATTAAATCAATATTACATCATTTATGATGTCATTAAACGGAATAGAACTCAAAATTGTATATTTACTATTCAATGAACAACTAAACATTTTATAAAAATATTATAAATTCACCCTAACATAATATTGATGTTGTTAATTAATAAATAAACTCTATTTTACAGAATTAATTTTCTAATAATGGGATATTTAAATTTTAAGTAAAAAAACTATTTACCCATGAAAATAGTAATACTGAACTAATAATTTCTGAAAAATTAATTTACTCGTGATATTATATCACAGTACCAAACAAGATTCCTAAATTAAATTTATAACTACATATGTGAGGTTGATATTCAATTGGTCATGTTACTATTTAGAAGGGCGATATTACTATTCAAATTATTCTATTTAGTAAATTTTTTTCCTATGTTATTAGAATATAAATTTCATACTTAGCACAAGTATAAAAAACCATTTTTGGAAAAACAATTCACATTATATGTAACACCACAAGCATCAATGGTATGCTTCACTTTAAATAATATAGTAGCTTGTATTGTACGCAACTACAATGTTCTAACACACACCACAACCAATCAATGTAGCCATTATGAATAGTAATACCCACTGTTTGAAATTTTATAAATTTTATTATTAAAATTGTACTTATTTTTTGGATTCAGAATACCTAGATTAGATTAGGTTTAATTTTTGAAAATTTTCTGATAACTTTTATATTTTGATGAATAGCGAAAATTACTAAATTTTAATTATAAACAACATTTTTCATCGAAATAATTAATAGTGATAAATTATGAATTTGGGTGGTTTTAAATTATAATTAGATTATATTTTTACCATTTAATCCAATTTTGTTCATTGGACATAATTTCAAATTTAAACTTGAAATAAGAAAGTGTCAATCATTTGATAGTTATTATTTGTTAAAAACATGCTTTTTGTTTTGACAATGGGAATTAATTGTAAATTAATTTATTCCACTTCTGTGTTTTGACATTAGAAAAATGGATTCTATACTTAAAATCAGGAGGTTCTAAATTCTGTAAATAGGTACCATTTACTATTAGTCATTTTAAATAATTATTTCGGTAAATATTTTATTTTCCATGGTTTAAGGGTAAATCTGGTAAGTAAGGGTAAAAAATAATATTATAATAATATTAAATTACCAAAAAACGTATCCAACCCCTATTGGTTGATACATGTCAAACCATTGGCATATTTTGGTTGATTTTGGGACCCCATGTTTCCATTTGTAAGTGAAAATGACACTTTATATTAATTAAGTTAATGTAAATACAAAAATGACATAAGCTTATATCTTTTGGTAAAACAATTATTACATAGAGTTATATATCTTATATTTTCGACTATAAATATTAATAATAAATCTAAAAATATTTCTTACATAATAGAATTTTATTTATAATTTTTAGACATTGAATAATTAAATTTATTTATGACATAATAATGATGTAGTATTTCTCTTTATTAATGAAACAATCAAATAATTGGTAATATAAATATTAAAATAAATATAATTTGAAATTTTTTTTGACATACAAAAATTTTATTGGATAATATTACATTTTAGGAATACTTAATTTAATTTGGTACTAATTAATAAAGATCTTAATAGCTTAACAAAAATTAATTATTAAATAGTGTCAAAAGTGACATATATGTGTTTTTAAAAAAAATGTTATATTATTAATTTTTAATCTATTCCTAAATATATGAGGATCAGAAAAAAGAATTACATAATTATATTTGTATCATTAATGGACCACTTGGGGGTCTCATGGAAGTATATAGCTAGTTTATTAACTATATAATATAAATATATAATGAGACATGGTAAATGTCAAACTATTTAACTAAGAGTTAAATAAAAACGATAAAGTTAATATAGTGACCCAAACCAGTCTAATACCTATTGGATGAGTGGTTTATGAAATATCCCCACCGTAAAATTTAAATAATCCACTTTTGAGCCCTTAAAAACCGAATATTAATTTATTATAGAATAATATTTCAAGCATTTCAAAACGTGCCCCTCACCCATCTTATAAAAGGTCACTCCCCTTTCTCTCTAATTCACACCTTCAAAGACTTTTGGATCGGAAAAACCCTACTAAAATATTCTCTAAACTTCCCTCACTTCAATGTAGAGGCCTTATTTTGATCATAAATCCAACCTATGGATCTCTTTTGATCAAATCAAAGGGAAGAACCTGAAAAAAAAGGTAATGTTTTCACCACCCTCTTTCAGGTTCCTTTCTTCTTCCACTTCGTCTTTCATTGTTATTTAAATTCTAAAATAATAACTACAGTATATTCTATATACTGTGATGTTATTATAAATATGGTACAATCATATTCAGTATTCTATCTATCCTTTGAATGATGTGTCACCATACGTGCATACGTACGGCTTACCGTCTCTACGTCGTGGTGTAATTGTTATTCAAAACGTTATTATATGGATGGGTATGATAATGACATGTAATTGGAGTAAATAAAAAATATAACATTACAATGATTCTTTATATATGATATAACATCCAATTATATATTATTTTAATAACAAAATAATGATATTGTCGCTCGTTCGTACGTACAGACTACCATCTCCATGAAAGCGATTTGATTAATTCTCCATCGTATCCATTCAATTATAATTCAAATTTTATGATTAAAAATAATTTTAATGGACTTGATATCAATCTTGATATGAATAATAAACAACCTATATTTAAAAAACACATCATATGTAACAAAACATATTAAATAAAATGAGTAAGTTAACACCCAAAAGAACGATAATACTAAGATATTATTAACAAAGCAAGGTTAAAAGATCATATATGATATCATATTAATTTATATGATTATATTATAATTTAATAGCATTATTTCACCATTATAAAGGAGGATATACTACCCTCGACTGAGGAAAAGTTCAATATAAGGGTTCATTTCCCAATCTCTTCATTATCAGAGATTTTTTATACGTAATTATCTAATGGGACCTCATTATCATCCAAATCCATGTTTCTTAAAAATGTATTTCGAAACATTCTTACTATTTTAATGAATATGGGTTAAATTCATTTATACCCTTTTTTTAATTTTTATACGATGTTTATAAAGGAATCTTAACGTTGTTTTCCAAAAAAGGCCCTTTTAAAATTTTCGACGAAATTAAGGTAAAAATGTTTTTTAACTTATACGGAGGGTGCGACTATTTTCCACCATTATAAAATAGTCTAATCTTACCTTACAAGCTTATAAAAATATTTTCAAATTAAAAGTTTCCTTTTATAATTATGTAACTTGTAAATGATATAAAAAAAATATTTCTCTCAAATAGTTTTTTATTCATCTATGTCAACATCCATTGATGGATTTTAAGGTTATTTGAAGTTGATTTATTATGATACAAAAATTCGATGTTTTATTGGAGGTTTTGTGATATGTTTGAATGTGGGATTGTTATTTTTATACCATTCATGGTGTATGGATAATGATTTGATATTTTTTATGCTAGTTCTAATAAGACTGTTTATGTTATGTTTATACCTATTCATATGAAGAATGCATTGGACTTAATAAGTGACGGGTGGAGCCCGCAATAGCTTTTGGAGGCATCGGTAGGTCTCATGAGACAAACTAGTGTCTTTGAACAAGGCCTTCACAAAATCTTATTTGTAGTCTAGGAACAAGGCCTTAACTATGTGGTTATGATAGTCTGGCATTATGCATTCCGTCATTATGAAAGTGGTTACTGATATTGCATGTGATTATTCGATTAGTAGAATATCCATGTGAATAAGTAAATGGAATTATTTTATTTTTTTCTACCATATTATGCTAATGTTCATGTTTAAAAGTCTTTCGTTTCAGTTATACATTGCCTTAAATGTTTATTCTTATTTATGAATATTTCCGCTATATTGTTATCCTTACTGGGAATCTGAGATCACCCCTCTCTATGTTTTATTTTTCCCAGGATGTGAAGAGGTATTTTTTGAATGACCTGTAGGGATAATATGAGGGGATATGAGTGTGTTCTATGGAGATAAGATGTTGTTTTATTTTTTCAATTTATGATGAAATTTAAACTCTATGATTTTATCTAGTGATTCCAAGGCCACTAAACTAATCGGTCTCTTGAGACTTGATCTTTGGTTATCATGGAAATGTTATGTAATAATTCACTAACTCTGGGTAACTGGGGTTGGGGCGTTAAATTATAAATTCTGTAATGTATAAAATAATATATTAAAAATATTGTTTTCCCAATATTACTGAATAAAATGGAACTTATATAAATTTGTACTATATTTATCATGATATTTGATATTAAAATATTTTTCCATAATAACAATTTTATTTATAAAAAATGACAACACAATGTAACTAATGCCTCGTTACATATGCCCCTATGACACCTATATAGGACCTAAGAGTACATTTTTCAATGGTGATAGAGGTTTAGGGCGGCTAGAAAAATACTACTTGAGTGGTGACTTATACCATTATGGACATCTACCAAATTTGATTATGTCCATGCTTAACGAGTTGTTGTTCAACTTGGGCTTGGTCTAGAGTGAATCCCAATGATTCTACCTCATTCCCATGTTCAAAAAGATGGGCATCGTTTGACCTGAGTCTACTAGATGAGGCCCATGACTATTCATTCTATATTAATAAACCATAATAACTTTTATTTATAAACAATAATCATAACATTAATTTCATGGATTCAAATTCTCATGTTGACCGACAATCATATAACTATTGAGACCCAATGGTCTCATTATAGTTGTAATGTCATGTTTAGAAAAGGATAAAATTTTATTGAGTACAAACACAAATAACACATAAATTCTCGAAACAAATATTATTAAAAAATTCCGGTCATTAAATATCTTATATGACCAGTATGTGTGGGGAATGTAATAGACTCTCTGATAAACATAAACACTTGGAATGATGATTATCTAAAAACACATGCCTTTAAAAATATTCTTTTGCACAATATGGAAGGAATGAAATATGATAAAATAAGGTGATATAAATAATCACAAGTGTATGAAACATTACCATTGATATTATACTATTCGAATAATCACATGGATTAATGATTTATAATTACATAATGAGAGAATGCATAAAACCATACAACTGAATCATTTTTCCAATGCCTCCAGCAAGACGTCTGAAAATACATCTTTAAGGCCTCAACAAATACTCAATGTTGTTTTGACTCATTAGACCTACTGATGCATCCAGGGGCTATAGTGGTATCAACGCCATCCATTTCTAATTTCAATTCATTCCACAAATGAAAGGTGAAAAACATAAAAAACATGATCCTATGATATAAATTTCTCCAATTTGTACACAGAATCACTAACCATTCTGAATAGAATAGTGAACGGTATCATGATAGAACATTGACATTGAAATTTTTCATAATCCATTTAATACATTATGGTAGATGATAGACCTAATACTTTATGCTCAAAAAAAAATAATATTCAATAGAGGTGTTTAATATTAAAAATACTATAATAAATGGATGATGATTTTTTGAGAGAAATAGAGTTTTACTATGAAATGATTTGTTATTTTGGAAAAACCATTTAATAAAACCAGAAATTAACTAATGTAACATTCCCTGGATGAAATCGTAGGGTTTGGAAAAATAAATGTTGCATAAATTTGTTTATATGGTTCACTTGAATACATGTATTAATTTTAGAAGTTCCCATGAATTGGGATTGTTTATCGAAAAGAATTGATAATGATCCTTATAAAGAAATTAACTCTATATAAAAGAAACAATGATTCTGATTGGTACAGATATATAAGAAATTATAACATACATAATATGGAGAACATATTCAAAATTAATAATTTAATTTCAATTAAGGGAGACAAAAATTATCCCAAAAGTAAATAACTGTTTGGATAGAAAACTCTTACCATATGGTCAAATGTATTCTTCACTTGTCCTAAATGTCAATGATAATGAAATTATATACATTAATTATATTATTAATAACCTTATTTACATATATTTTATAATTTATAGTTTTATTTAGTTCATTTATGTTCTTATTGGTATATTAGAATATTGAATTCCATCTTTGTAGAGTGTCTATATCTATGATTTCATTATCATATTGTTTGATTAGAAGAATATGTAAGTTCATGTAAAATGGATAACATAGACCAAAATTAAATTTATATGTTCTTAATGTCCATAAAATATGTCTAAATGATCATATAATCTGTTTTGATATTTTTGGTGGGGAGAAATCATAACATAATACTATAATTATAATCGCTTGGATTATTTAGATTGGTTTCACTCAAAACGACATTGTTTTGATTTATTGTTTAACATAATGAGTTTTTGAAGATTATAAAATATTAAATAATATCTAAAAAATATTATGTTTTTTAAACCATAAAATTTTTTTAAAGGGAATCCATGAAAATGATTATAGAAAGAGAAATCTCATTGTCATTGAATGCGATAAATTTTTAAATCAGAGACGATGTTTTTAATTTTTATATAAAAGAATCAGAATGAAGAGATGATGTTGAATTATTCCATTAGAATAATAATATTAAATTAATTTAAGGTACATGATTTATCTTAAAATTTGTATTAGGGCATTTTAGAATATAAAAATAAATTAATGTAATGAGAAACGAAAGAGATGTTGAGAAATCCCTTACGGAAATTCAGCAGCATAATGATATCACTTAAAATTTATTAAAAAATATAGATGAGGGAAAAATGTGTCTCTAAAAATAGTAACATAATAATAAACGTAAGTTTTTATTTAATAAAATAACCCAACATAATCTAATTGAAGTTAAAATATAATAACTTAAAATGTGTTCTTAAAAAGGTGGAGGGTTGTCGATGTCCTTACCTTGTAGAGTAACCCCAAAAACATGATTCTTGGGCATTTGGAGAATTGAGGACACCTTGGGAGGACTCATGAAGAGGTAAAAATACTATATATTTTAGGATGACGAATTTTTAATTAATGTAATTTTAACATTGGTGGGTATTTATAGCTATTGTGAGATAATTTTTTATTAATTTACGAGAACACCTCACCTGTCGATGTGAAACAAATTAGTTTTCTCATGTTTTTTTCTCATGGAATTGGAAAAATTGGACTCCTCATATAATGTTTTAATGTATAGATGTATACCATAATATTTTTATTAATTCTTAGCTAATTATGTTTTTATTAAACATAACAAAAACAAAAAATTGTAATTTTACTATTAACAAAAAACTAATGTGTTTTATGAAATTTTCATGTTTTCAGAATAACTTATTATTGACATTATAAATTCAAAAATTAAATTTATTTTGTTATAGAAATTATCAAGATATACAAATTTTAACTTTTACATATTAAAAATAAATATTTATTAAAAATAATTTTTGATATATAATTAATAGTAAAATTTTCGACACTTAAGAAAAATAATTTTTTTAATCATATATAATTAAATAATTGTTTTTTGATAATATATTTTCATTATAATAAAAATTAATTAAATAATATAGTCCAATAATAATTTATTTCTTTCTGACATCTAATTTTTTTACACTAAAAATAAATTTATCAAATACATCATATTTATCTGAAAAACAAAACTCAAAATAGAAATAATGTAAGGAGAATTTTATTTATGCATTCCTAGGTGAGGTTACTATTCTATTCATCATATTAGTATTAATATGGGTAACATAAAGATTCTAAAGGATCATGTTACGCTTCACCAAAAAAATTATGTTGATCCTCTCAGAATATCAATATCTTAATGATCCCTACTAGGTATTTAGGTTTTTTGTAATTAAAATCAATATAGTAGAAATAATAAGGTTTTGTGTCTAGGTTTTAAATATCAAATATTATAATGTGTTTGTTTCTATGCGTATTATGTTTGCATGAATTTTTTTTTGTAAAACCATGGGGTGTTACATCCCCCCCTGCCTTCAAATATTTCATACTCAAAATTACTAAAATGTTACATAATATAATGATTTAGATAGTTATTCATCAAAATCTCCTTAGGGTCCCATGAAACCTATTCAATTTTATGATTTTTTCGAAGTAACATTACAAGTCAAGTCATTCGGTTCCTCAACAGCAATTCTTTAGTGTCCCAAATCGGGATAGGCTATTCAGAGTAAGATATGGCAGGTTCCAATTTTATACCTTTAGATGAGAGTACATGTGTTGGGTTTGGAATTTAATTTCTCAACAAAGAGACGTGGAACAAATTATGTACCTTATAATATTTAGAAGTCATTTCCAAAATACCTGACACAGCTTCAATTCTGTACAATTTTTCAAACAAACCAATGTACATTCGGCTTATTTTACCTTTCTTCACAAATATTATAATACACTTACATGGAGATACATTTAAGAAAACACGATCTCCCACATGAAATTCGAAATCCATCCTTATATTATCATCATTGCATATTTTCATGCATTGAGATGCTTTGATATGGGTATGAATAGTGTTATCCTTTACTGTTGTACCCCCATAATATCTGGTCCCTCAAGCTTCCTACCACCAACTACATCCCAACATGTTGTTGTATGACTTCTCTTTTTATATAATGCTTAATATTATTGTAACACACCATGATATTATAGTACATTATTTATACAATGTAATTCATTAACTTGTGTTATATGCAACACCGAGTTCGAGCGCACCCCGTCATACCAAACTAGCTGTTCAAAAACAGTTATGAATAGTATTATCTAAATTTTGAATTTAATATATTCCATATAATATTTCTCATCAATATTATGTGATTCATAGACATAATATATGAATTAATTCAATTTTTCAGATAGAGGATGTATTTTTCAAAAAATTAAATTTTAACGCCTTTTAATGGAGAACCCTTTTTATATTCAAAATTTGAGACTTTTATATATTCAATTGGACAAAATAAACATTTTCTTCAGAACCGAGACATAAAAATTCAGTTTTGATAAATTTTTGTTGTTTTTATGATAATTTTTCATATTTGGGAGATTAGTGAAAAGTACAAAATTTTCACTAAAAACAACATTTTTAATCAAAATACGTGATAGAATTTAATTATACATTTGAATGGTTTGGAAGATTAATTATATTATATTTTTATCATTTAATACAAAGTTGGTCATTATAAGTAATTTCTCATTTAAATTTGACATGAACACATGTTAATCTTTTGATGGGTTTTACTTATTAAAATCCCACTTTTTGGTTTTGACAACTTGAATTAATTTTAAATTAATGAATTCTAATTATATGATAATAATTTGGTAAAATAGACATTATTTTTGAATTCAGAATAACAAAATTAGCTTAGGGTGAGTTTTTGGTATTTTTCTGAAAACTTTCTATTTTTGATGAATATTGGAAATCACTACATTATTGATTAAGATAGACATTTTCTTTAAGTAATTAGTTATTTTATTTTAATTTATTTTAGTTCAATATAGATACATAAAACCTATATATGTTCAATTTAATTCATTGGTCATTTTATAATATGTTTAGATATATAATCTTTTATTCAACTTAATACCGTCTATAACCCACCTTTTAGTAGCATTTGCAAATTTGCATAAAACATAATTTCATCTCTTATGTGAGTTAAATTTCAAAAATCCAAAAGACACGATTGATATATGTAAGTAAAATGTGGTTTAATAAGATTATAATAATTTTTTTGAATAGTAGCGCTTGACTTTTATTTACCACGGTAGAAAGTAAATAGGTGATTAAGGTTAAAAATGATACTATAATTACCCTAAGACATGTTATAAATTTATTGTATAAGTTTAATTCAACCAAAAACAACCTTATGAATAAAATATGATCCCAATTGGTCCACTTGGATTTGTTAAGGAAATTTATTATTGTTTTAATTAAAGAATAGTGAAATTTTTTTATTTCATTGTTTAATAACTAAACCATTTTTTATATTGTGTTATACATAATATAAATTCGACTTTAAAAAATCATTATAATGTTAAAAATATTACCTACATAATAGTATTTTATTTATAATTTTTATACATTATATAATTTAATTTATTCATGACACAGTGATGATGGAGTTCTTACCTTATTAATGAAATATTAAAATAATCGATTTTATAAATATCCAAAAAAAAGTAATTTGGAACTTTTGGTGAATTACATGAATTTTTTTAGGTTATAATGACATGTTAGGGTTGATTTATTAATTGTTTTTCGAAGTAATCAAGAAGTTATGATTTTCTAGAAAACCAAATACTAAATAGTGTCAAAATTGACATAATTGAGATTTTTAAAACAAATACAATATAATTAATTGATATAATATACCTAAAAATATAATATTTTTTCAAAGGACTTACATAAGGTTACATATTTTAATAATGAAGAACTTTGGGTTATCATGGCTTGTTATAATATGTTTATTTACCATATAATATAAAAATACAAAGAGATATGGTAAATGTCAAACTATTTAACTAAGAGTTACTTCTAAAAGATAAGGTTAATATGGTCACCTAAAATTGTCTAAAACCTATTGGTTGAGAGGTTGTCAGCCCATATATATTTTATCATCAAAATAAATCATTTTGTAGCCATTAGAAACTGAAAATGATTTTGTTATAAAATAATATTTCATGCATTTCCAAAGGTTACCCTCACCTCTTTTATAAAAGATTACTTCACCTTCTTTTAATGTCACACATGAAAAGACATTTTTCTCAGCCAACCCCTGCCCAAATATCCTCCCAACTTTCCTCCCTTCATCCAAATCAAATGGAAGAACTTGAATAAGAGGTAAATATTTCATCACATCTTTAATGTTCTTTTTCTCTTCCTCTTCATCTTTTAATGTTCTTTCAATTATTAAATAATAAATCAAGTATCTTCTATATAATTTGATGTTATTATAAGAATGGTATGACAATATTTATTATTTTATCCATCATATGAATGACAAAGTCACCATATGTGCGTACCTACAACTTACTTCCTCCACATCGTGGTGTAGTTTTTTATTCAAACACATCATTATTTATATCAGTATAATAATGAGTATAAATGATTTAAATAATAAATATAACCTGTTAATGATTTTTTATATATGACACACCATCTAATTACATGAAATTTTACTCGCTTGTGTGTATGTAAGAATTATTGTTTCCAAGACGTGATAAGATTCATTCCCACGTTCACAATTCAACGATGATTATAAAAATATATATTCTTATCTAGTATGTATTATATGAAAAAATAATGATATTGGAGGTATATATATTTATGTATGTACTTAAATATATCTTATTCATTTACTTCTGTCCATTACCATATGAAAACGAAAAATGTGTGCATGCGTACGTATGACCTACCATCTCTATAAACAGTGTCTTCCATTTCATATATCTATATATTATAAATATATTTATTCTAAATATATATGTTATATAGATCATGCTTTATATGATAGAAGTATTTAGATCATGATTTAAATGATACGATCAAGAATAAAAATTTAAAAAATGTATGATAAAGAAAGCGATTATTACCCAAAATGTTAATTTAACAAGGAAATCCTTATTAAATGGTTCTTATAAAGTAATAAATGAATGATGTATGATATAATAAATTTTAATATGGTTTTGGTATATTTAAAAAAAAAATTATGATCATTATTCAAGAGGATAAACTTTACCTCGACCAAAGGAAAGTGCCACGTATGGGGTTTTCATCTCACTTATATTCTCTTGGGATTCTTTCTATATTTCACACTCACATTTTTGTTGTGTATGTACTCCCCATGATTGTATTTATTGCATAATATACTTTAATTTATGGGTAGTGATTGTATGAATCTGGGTATTGAGCATGTATGAATTTTAAATTCTTCTTCATGTTATTCCAGAGCAGGGCATTAAAACAGTGTGTGATTCCAAGCCCCGGTGTGGTCGGAGTTAAAAATTAAGTGTGTTCACACTGGACATGCAAAATAATCAGAATAACTCTTAATCGGTTTCTCATAAAGGAAAAAAATGAGGTCACCTATGAGTCTGAAATGTGTCGTTTACCCTAGGAGGGGTGTAACTTTTGTGGGCACTACCGTTCTTTGGAAAACGCCACCATGGGTGTTTTAGTAATTTTGCAGCCTTGGGCGTGAACTTTATAACTTATGAATGAAGGCTTAGATTAAAATTCTGAGACTTCTATTGCGCTCAAAACATGGATTTTAACCTAGGGGCATCTTAACCCCGACCCCGTCGGATGTTCAGGTACGAGCCTACTGGTGGGTGTTTAAAAAATTAATTAAATATTGATTAATTCCCTACGTATACACCTCCACACATACCCGTTCTTCCCCATTCATTTATCCTGAGTGGATGCTCTCTCAAAAAATGGAGCCACCTCTTTCAAGCTCCCCACTCATCTCTATCATGGCGCTGGTGGCTCCGGTGGACCGTTCGTGAAGCGACAGGCTATGCCCAGTGCGGTAGGTTCATTTGTTTCGTTTTCAAATTCCCCGCATATCATCGAACAAAAATAATAGTGTCAATTTTTTTTTATTTTTCGATCGGAGGCCATAAATGTGTAGGTTTCGATCAGAGCTTTCCAACGCTCTTTTATGATCGAAAATCTAAGTCTCAGGATGTCTTAGGGAGCCCCATGAATTTTTCCGACCAAACATTAATTTTTCGGCGGTTCCAAGGCTATCTAGTAGCTCCACACAGCAATCTAATGGGTATCGAAAGTGGCACGGCGAGATCAAGTTGCCGAGCAGCATGGCTCCAAGGTGGAGATGGTGAGAAAGATGGTGGCCTTACAGTCCGGGCTGTGGGAGGTCGTGTCAGCTAGCTTCGTCGTTCGGCATGTGGCGTGCGGGACCGTTGTCGTCGTGACCCTTGGAGCCGACCAAGACCCACACTTTGTGGGTCTCAGGGAAATAGAGCCAGACCAGCTTCTGCCGGTCCCGGTAAAGACGTGTGGCATGCGCGGTGAACCATAGGTCACGGTGGTCCGTGCGATCCGTTCAGCCGAGTCATGGACCGCCGTTCTAAAGGGGGCATGGATCGGCCAAACTGGTCCAGCCCACCCCATCTCCATCCATAGGCATTTTAATTACTCTAAATTGAAAATTTAATGTTGGATTTATGCTCCATCTATGGAGATGCAATCCTCGGCTTGAGACATATATTTTGAGATGGTATCGGGGATTTTTAATTTCTATGACGGTGGGGCTTGGAGGCGCGAAACGCCACTGAGTATTGTTTTGCCCCTTGACCGGATCCTTCAGTCAGATGGTGCAAACACATACTAAGTATGTTTTAGGAACCATCAGTGGTGGTGTAACCCGGATGTTTAGATGATGTATTCCATTGTGGCTTTAAGCGTTGAATCCGGAGTTGAGGCGTGGGCCACATGAGCCCTCTTTTAATCTGTGAGAAGCTTTTTGTGACTTCGTCATCAGACGCCCATTTGGGGCGAATGAGTAGTCGTTTTGGCAGGTTTTTTGAGAGTATCACAGTGGAACAGTTCACCAGACAAATTTTTGGACCGAGGTGGGGGCACCACGAGATGTCGTATGGGTATAAAGAGGCATTGAATAACCTTTTCATCACATGTCCATTTCAAGTGAGTAAATTTTCTATCTCGCATGTTCTTCCGTGAGGATTGCAACGGTGTAATCAGTTTGGGTGTGTGGAGCCTCTTTCATGATCTCATTAAATGTGTAAACATGAAGGGGAATTGATCGGAGGTTTCATTGACCCACTCCGAACCAATGCACTGTAGAAATGATTAGTGACACCCATTGATGGAACATGCAATACAGAGATATCGGACCTGTTTCAGGTTTACCCTCCAACGGAGCTGGGCAGTGGGTTACCCATCGGTGTATCAGGGTTTATCCTCTTGAGAGTCTGAGTAGTGGGTTACCCGTTGTCCTTAGGGATTACCTTCATGTGGAGCTCAGTAGTGGGTTATCGTTTGACATTAGGGTTTTTCCTCATGCAGGCTGGGCACTAGGTTACCCATTGACTTTAGGTTTTACCCTCCAGCGATGATGGGCAGTGGGTTACCCAATAAACTCTTAGGGTTTACCCTCCAGCTGGCCATGGCAGTGGGTTTCCCGATGACTTCTTTCAGACTCAGTCCTTTCTATGAGGCTAGTTAGTGACTTTTCTCCAGGAGTACTGAAGCAGGACCTTGTTTTTATAGTTTAGCGATGAGATAGCTTCTAGTGAAGGATTGATGGGGCATTATTGATGGATATCCTTATAACTGTTGGCAAATTTTCTTGGGCTAAGCATGGAGATAGAGACACCCTTACACACTCATTCGGGTTTCTTGTTGAGCATATATATATATATATATATATGTACACCCTACATTTGATCCCACTCCTTGGGTTTAGTTAATATCCTTCTAGGAGGGGAGAAGACACATGGGGTATGCCATGTGATTTTCGTGTCTACTCCTCTTGGTTGGACGAATCTACTTCCTTTCTTTTTTTTGGGTTGATCTGCACTTTTTTTACTGTACTCCTTCACTATTCCTTGTTCTATCTACTACTCACTGTTTTGGTTCCTCATTTTTTGCTCACTCGAGCTTTCATTGAATCCTAATAAGTATCTTTATACTCACCCATACTTGAGATTTTCCTACACTTGGTGTGCCCTTGAAGATGATAGACAGGTCAATCGAGACTACGAAGGAGCATAGAGGAAAAAAGATCTTGGGCTGCATTCAGTGGATGTAGTAGGAATTTCAGGAATGAGACACACTAGCTGTTTAATTTAGTTTACCTGTTGTCGGGTTGTGGCAATTTTCGGGTAGGGCACATGTTTTTCCCTTTTTTTGTTCATTTATCTTGTCAGTACTTTTCAACACATTACTTGTTCTCTTTAGAAGTTTATGCATGACTATGGTTGGGTTATAGTTGGTTGTACTTTGGATTTATTTTTTACTCTACAATGATGCATCGAGTGGGTTGTGTGTGTGTACACGTACTTAGGAGAAGGCCTCCCCAAGATCATTACACCATCGGTGCTTGTCACCAGCCCATGGCCTATGGAGGCGGGCCTGGGGTAGTTGCGGCTCGAGACCGGTAGGGTCGTGTTGTGAAAATGTGGTATCATAGGCGGTTCATTCCTTGGGACGTTGTTCGAACGTCCATAAAAATGAAATTGGTTGGGATTTAGGGCAATAGTGTCGACATGTCTTGAGATCGGCACGCAGGCCAGGGAGTCCAGTGATGGTATGGGCAGCCAACGAATCCATTCACCAGGACCCTAATAACCCACTTGTCGACTCGGCACAATGAGAAATTTGATGCAGGGAACATTGAATCATGAATCCGGTAGGATTGTGTCTTTTACTATCCTTGTTGAGTCTACTCCCCGTTGTGATTACTGTTATATATATATATGCTCATCTGATCATGGTAATCCTTGATAATTTTCAGGATTCCCCCACGACAGCAGCAGGTCAGGTTCCCCTCTCTAGATCATAACGACGACATGAACAGCGATGAGGAGTCATTGTAGGGACCCTCATGTGATACCCTTCCACTCAGTGCTTCAGGAGTAGCCCCTCTACTAGGGGAGCGACATTTAGTAACGGCAGCACATGCTGAGGTTGAGCGCAGGCTGAGTGCGCTTCGAGACATCCAGCGTCAGCAGCCGCAACAGTTCCACATGGACCCAGATCCCCAGGAAACGGATGATTGGAAACAGTATGTGGACCAACATTCCAGACTGGTATGGATACCAGTCGACCAGATAGTAGCCCTAGCTACCAGACATTTCCTCGAGACGACCGGGTGTTGTTGGAGTTAGGTTACACAGACCCACGACAAGTCATCTCTCACTTGGGATAGCTTCCAACAGCTCTTTTGGGAGGAGTACACCCCCACATTTTTACGCTCCATTCGAATTCAAGATCATCTAGAGCTGAAGCATGGGGGATGACCGTGGTGCAGTAATCAGGCCAGTTTACTGATCTGGCACGCTACTCACAGGATATGATCCGCGATAGTTACTTTCAGGCATGGAATATTGAGCAGGGTATTCACATGGATATCTTTTCTAGTGTAGTTCCCCTGTGCATCCCTACTTATATTGGGGTGCTAGAGAGGGTTATCGTGACAGATAGCTTATAGTTCAAGGGACGCCAACAGACAGGGCCTAGAAGTGGCCGCTTTAGAGCAGAGTCATCGATAGCAGGCATGCAACAGAGATCAGAGACTCTGTCGAGGAGACCCATTAATGAGTACACTCAGGGATATGGTCGTACACAGTAGTTTCTCTATAGAGCACCAGGGCAGTCAGGAGAGAGTCAGTGCTATGATTGTGACGGACAGAGTCACCTATCACAGGGCTACCTGACTAGGCGTACCAAGTAGCTGTGGAAAGCATTGGGTCCACCGCAGTGGCAGAGGCAGCGCTGTGGCTAGGGATCCCCCATGAGAGGACAGGGTGGTCCTCAGAGAGGAGGCACATGTAGAGTGGTAGGGCCTGGGGGTGGGGATGAAGTTTTGAGGTCTTTCCACCGCCACCACTGGGACTCCCACACTAGGCTCAGGGAGTTGGCGGTAGTGGCCACAGGCAGCTTCAGGCTATTGGTTTTCATGACCCTGCCAACACGTGAGATGGTCCGATGTATGCTTTATGTTTACTCTGCGCTTGATTATTTACTAATTAACACATGATCCATCGACTCTTTTATATCACTTCATTTGGTATGGGATTTGGAGCTTCCATTAGAGGCACTGAAACCTATGCTTATCCTTGAGGTTTCAATAGGTAGTGCCTCGTTGGTGACCATTACCTGCCGACAGTGCGAACTATCGTTCAGAGTAGATAGTTTCATGTGGGACATACTCATCATCATGATGGAACCTTATGACGTTATCTTGGTCATGGATATACTTCCAATGGTTGATGGCCAAATTGATTGACGGCGCACACTAGTCATATGCGTCCACTCTTATGGGACGAGGTTCACCATCCTTGATGAATGAGACCCTGTGGTAGAGAAGATGTGTACTCTGAGCAAGAGACCATGAACATTTTCTCTCTAGTTGGAGAGCATGTATCTAATAGCAGCAGACTCTACTAGCACCTATATCCCTACCATTTTATATAACAACATTAACATCATTCTTGAGGATGTCTCAGGACTACCTCCAAGGCGAGATATGGAGTTCTATAGTGAATTGCTGATGGGTAGCACCCCAATATAATGTGAAACATATCGGATGGAACTCACAGAGCTTCGGGAGCATCGATTTCAGCTGGACTTCCTTCGTGAGAAGGGATTCATTATGCCCAGTGTGTCCCCCTTGGCATCTTCGGGTTTGTTTGTGAAAAAGGGAGATGGGAGCCTATGGCTTTGTGTGGATAATTGTCGCATAAATCAGGCAACGATAAAGAATCAATACCCTTTGTCGACAATTGATGATCTCATCGACCAGTTCAGCGGTGAGAAGTGGTTCCCCAAGATTGATCTTCGATCCGACTACCACCAGTTGCATGTTCATGAGGCTAACATTCTAAAGTGGCTTTCCATTGTCGTTATGGGAATTAAGAGATTCTGGTGATTTACTTTGGCGTGAAAAATGCCCCTGTTGTTTTCTTGGCTTTGATGAACTAGATCTTCCTGCCGTACTTGGACCAATTTTTGGTTGTATTTATTTATGACTTACTCATCTACTCTACGATGGAGGAGGATCATGTGAAGCATTTGAGGATGGTTCTAGAATTACTCTGGGATAACCAGCTGTATGGGATGCTCTCGAAGTGTTAGTTCTAGACTCATGTGGTTCATTTTCTGTGGCATGTCATTTTGGAATAGGGATTGGTCGAATATTGTGCAATGATAGACATTGTGATTTCTTGGGATCCTCCTAAGAATGCATCACGGGTGTGGAGCTTACATGGTTTAGCAGGGTAGTACATGAGGTTTGTGGATGATTTCTCTAGGATTGCTACCCCATTGACTACATTGACGCAGACGGGATGGTCGTTCACCTGGACTGATTTGTACTAGAAAGCCTTTGAGGAGTTGAGACAGAGGATGACTAGTGCTCCAGTGTTGAGGCTTCCAATGGAGGCCATTGATTTCATGGTGTACTGCAACACTTCAAGAGCTGGTCTCGAGTGCGTGATGATGCAGTAGTGGGCAGTGATTGCTTATGTGTCGATTCAGTTGACGCCCTATGAATAGAATTATTGAGTCATGATTTGGAGCTAGCAGCGGTGGTATTTTCCTTGAGGTTATGGAGACACTACCTTCTAGGTGAGCGTTTTGTGGTCAACACAATGAACCAGAGCATCAAGTACATCTTCACTCCAAGGGATCTGAATCTGAGGTAGAGGAACTGGCTGGAGTTTCTACGTGACTATGATTTCGAGATAGTCTACACTGTAGGGAAGGGTAATGTAGTAGCAGATGCCCTTAGCATGAAGTCCCATTATCTTCTAGTATGGGAAGCGTCAGAGCAGTAGGATTCATTACAACTGACTATGGTGGAGTAGGAAGGTACATCATTCCTGCAGTCATTGGGGTTGACTCCTTCGCTACTTGAGCGTGTGAGAGAGTCTGAGCCGGGGGATGTCGACAGCGAGGTACATCTAGATCATATATCCACGGTCGACGCAACCGATGGGTATTATGAAAGAGGTAATCATGAGATCTTGTTTCAGGGATGATTTGTAGTACTAGTAGAAATGAGGGAGGAGGTAATGGGAGAGTTCCACACATATACCTTGGTTTTACATCCTAGTTTGGGGAAAATGTACAGAGACCATATGCAATAGTTCTGGTAGTCTAAGATGAATAAAATCATTTGTGAGTTTGTTTCTCGGTGTCTTACCTATCAGCAGGTGAAGGAAGAGCATCTTGTTCCAGCAGGGTTGCTGCAGCCCCATGATATTCTGGAGTGGAAGTGGGATGACATATCTATGGACATCGTCATAGGGATTCCAAGAACATCGAAAGTCCACGATTCCATTTGGGTTATGGTGGACCAACTCATGAAGTCTGTGCACTTCCTTTCCATCAGGGTGAAGAGCTCGGTGGAGATTCTAGTCTAGCAGTACATTTGAGAGATCATCCACCTTCATGGATTACCCTCGACTATCATCTCCGACTGTGACACACATTTTACGTTGTGATTGTGGCGAGGCCTGCAGGAGGCATTCAGGACATAGCTGTAGATGATTACATGTTTTCTCCCCCAGACCGATGGGAAAAAAGAGCGCACTATCCCGGAGTTGGAGGATATGCTCAGGGCGTGTGTGTTAGTCTTTGGACTAAGCTCGGAGGATCACCTTCCCTTGGTGGAGTTCACATATAACAACACTTACAACTCTAATATAGGCATGCCACCTTATGAGGCCCTCTACGAAAGATAATTAATGTCACCATTGTGCTAGAAAGAGGTTGGAGAGACCTCCCTCGTGGTCCCAGAGTTGGTGCAGGTGACGACAGAGAATGTGCAGGTCATTTGTGAGTGGATAAGGATGGCTCAAAGCAGACCGAATTCCTAGGAAGACCGTCATCATTGGCCTCTAGAGTTCGAGCTTGGGGACCATATCTTTTTGAGTGTCTCTCCGTGTTGTGTTACATAGAGGTTCGACTGAGGATGAAAGCTATCACCAAGGATCATTTGGCCCTTTGAGATCGTGTGAATGGTTGGTGAGGTTGCCTACCGTCTGCTCTACCCCCGTAGGTGGAAAGGGTGCATGAAGTCTTCCATGTGTCACAGATGAAGAAATACATGCATGTCCCTACGCACATCAACGACTTGGGAGAGCTAGAAAACGAGGATGAAGCAACCTTGGCGGAGCACCCGATGGCGATTGAGGGATAACAGGAGCGCACACTGCGTGGACTGACCATTCCTTTGGTTCGTGTGCTGTGACAGCACAAGCGGGTGCATGAGAGCATCGGGGAATGAGAGTGCTAGATGCAGGATCAGTATCCCGAGTTTTTTTGTAGTTTTATTCTGGGGATGAAAAACATGAAGGAGTGAATAATGTAACAACCCGTGTTTTGAGCTTGTAAGACTTTTAAGTTTTTCTTGATGTTATTCAAAAGAAGTGCATTCAGATGGCATGTGATTCCGAGCCCTAGTGTTCCGGAATAAAATTTTAAGCGCATTCAAACTGCACACACCAAATAAATAGAATAAATCCTAAACAGGTGCTCGGATGGGAAAACTGAGGGCCTTGTTGAGTCCAGAGCATGCCGTTAACCCTAGAAGGTGTGCAACATTCCCGGGCGCGACCCTTCTCTTGAAAATGCCACTAGGGGAATTTTCATAATTTAGTAGACTCGGGCATGAACATTATAACATTTGAATAGATACTCATGTTAAAATTATGAGAATTCTATTGCGCTCAAAATGTGGATTTATCCATAGGGGAAGATTAAACTCGACCGTGTCCGGAGTTCGAGGACGGGCCTACTGGTGGGTGTTTAAAAAATTAATTAAAATTTTATTATTTCCCTACATACACACCTACACCCCTCTCTCTTATTTCCCTTTCATTTCTCCCTAGAAGAATCTCTCTCAACAAATGGAGAAACCTCATTCAAACTCTCCGCTCTTCTCCAGAAAGGCGGGGGTGGCTCTGGAATACCATTCATGAAGGGATGGGATACACCCAATGAGGTAGGTTCATGTGTTTCATTTTTGAATTTAAGTCATATCATTATACCCAAATATTATTTTTTAAATTTTTTTTATTTTTCAATCTATGGACATAGTTGTGTAGGATTTGATTTTAGCATTCCATATCTTTTTTCGGATCAATATTTCGGGTCCCGGGGCGTCTGGGGGAGCCCCGAAAATCTTTCTGGCCAATCTTGGTTTTTTCGACAGTTCTAGGGCTACCCGGTGGCTCCGCGTGACGGTCCGAAAGGGGACGATGGTGGTGTAGTGGGATACTAGGCAGTAGTGAAGTTTGGCTCCTAGGAGGAAGCGGTGTGTCTGATGGAGGCCTGAGAGTCGGAGCCGTAGGAGGTCACGCCGGCCGGCTTCGTTAGGCGACGTGCTACGTGCGAGACGAGGGTCGTCGTGACCCCGGGAGCCGGCCGAGACCCTCTCTTTGCGGGTCTTGTGGAAAGGGAGATGAGCCGGCTCGTGCCTGTCTAGGTAAATCGATGTGACACACGCGGTGAACCATGGGCCGCAGTGGATGGGTTAGTCTGGGCAGCCGAGCCACGGACCGCCGGTCTGAAGGGGGGGTGGACTGGCCGAACCGGTTTGGCTGACCCCATCTCCATCTATAAGAATTTAAATGACTCTAAATTGTAAACCGAATGTCGTAATTATAAAACCTATACGGCGACGTGATCCTCGGATCGAGAGAGTGATTTTGAGATGGTTTGGGAATTTTTAAATCATGATACGGAGGTGGGGGATCGATGGCACGACACGTCGCTAAGTATTGTTGAACGCCTCATCGAGATCCTTTTTTCAAATGGAGACAACACATCTAATGTCCATTTTTGGCACTGTGAGTGGCACTGGAACCCTAGGGTCAAGAAGATTTAGTCCATGTTGGTTTCCATCATTGAAGCTGGAGTTGAGGAGTGGGCTCCACATGCTGTCTTTTAATGTGTGACCAGCATTTTTTGACTTTTTCATCAGATGTCCATTTGGGGCGAATGAGTAGTCATTTTGGTGTGTTTTTATGAGTTCATAGTGATGGCATAGTTTTACCAACCTATTTGAGGACTGAGGTGTGAGCCCCACAAGACTTAGTATGGGAATGAAGCGGTGTTGAGTAACGTTTTAGTCAGGAACCATTTCATGCGAGTAAATAGTCTATCTTGCATGTTTTCTCATGTGGATTTCTACAGTGCAATCGATTTGGGAATGAATACCCTCTTTCAATATCTCAATAAATTTGGAAATATGAGGGACATTTTTCAGAGGTTCTTTTGACACACTCCGAACCAACGCGCGATAGTGATGATTAGTTACACCCAGTGATGGCACAGACAGTGCAGAGTTATCTCACCAGTTCCGGGTTTACCCTCCAGTGGGGTTGGGTAGTGGGTTACCCACCGGTGTATCAGGGATTACCCTCCAATGAGGCTGGGTAGTGGGTTACCTATTTACCTTATGGTTTTCTCTCATGTAGTTTTGGGCAATTGGTTACCCATTGACATTAGGGTTTACTCTCCATCAGGGCTGGGCAGTGGGTTACCCGTTGACTTTTTGGTTTACCATCCGTCGGGGTTGGGTAGTGGGTTACCTGACGACCTCTTAGGGTTATCTTTCAGCTGGGCTTGGTAGTGGGTTAACTGATGACTTCTTTCAGACTCATCCATTTATATGTGTCTAGTCAGTGACTTTTCTATGTGATTACTGGAGTAGGACCTTGGTTGTACGGTTTAGCGATAAGACAACTTCTAGTGCGAGATTATTGGAGGCATTAGTGACAGATATTCTTAGAACTATTGGTGAGTTTTCATGGGCTGAGCTTGGAGATATAGATCTCCTTACACACTAGTTTGGGTTTCTTTTTGAGAATATATATATATATATATATATACACTACATTTGGTCACACTCTTTGGGTTCAGTATATCTCCTTCTAGGATGGTCGAAGACACGCGAGTTATGCCACATGCTTCAGTGTCTAGCTTCTCTTGGTTGGATGAGTCTACATCCTTTCTTTTTTGGGTTGAGCTGCAATCTTTTTAGTGTACTCTTTCACTGATCCTTTTTCTATCTACTAATCACCGTTTTGGTACCTCCTTTGTTTCTCCCTCGAGCATTCAGTGCATCCTTATGAGTATCTTTAAACTCACCCCTGGATGGGATTTTCCCACACTTGGTGTGCCCTTATAGAAAATGGATAGCTCAATAGAGACTACAAAGGAGAATAGAGGACACATGAGATTGGGATGAATTCATTGGTCATAGTAGGACATTCAGGTTTGAGACTCACCAGCTATTTACTTTCGTTTACCAGTTGTCAGGTTGTGGCACCTTTCTGGTTGGGCATGTGTTTATCCTTTTTTCTGTTCAGTTATATTGTCATTACTTTTCCGAACATTACATATTCTATTTAGAAGTTGATGCATGAATATTGTTGGATTATACTTGTTTTTCCTTTGGTTTTCTTTTTTACTCTACTCTTCTGCATCGAGTGGGCTATGTGTGTGTGTACATGTACTTAGGAAAAGGTCTCCCCGAGATCCTTATGCATTCGGCGCTTGTCACCATCCCTAGACCGATGGAGGTGGGCCTGAGGTAGTTGTGGCTCGAGTCAGGTTGGGTCGGGTCATGAAATTTAATTCATCATTGGATGATCCTTCTTTCATGGGGTGTATGTTTTTTATTTTACCTAATTAGTAAAGGAATTTCAAATTTCAATTTCCACTAATTTGGTTTTACGAAAACATAATTGATTACTTCACTCCAATATTTTGTGTCAAAAAACTATTTATATACTTATGTAGTAATTTCAACTCCCATTTGTGTGGATATACATTTGATACACATAATCACTCCATTAAATAATTCTCAAGTCATTTATACAAACATAATAAGAGTAATTTTTACTCAATTTTTATTCATTGAGTAAAACATCCAAGTCATTGGTGTTGTTTTTACAAAAATATGTGTGAATGTCCTCAGGTTAATTAACACTAAATATACAATCATATTGTGTGTATTTATATTTTTGACACATAATTATGTCATGGATTTATCCTTAACATATGGTTACAGTCTTCATAATGGAATTGATATCAACTAACATTCTATTGAGACAATTTTTGTTGTTATGTGCCAATTCACATTTGATTCGTGTATATACATTACATTGACATATTATATCATGAATCCTTTTATTATCATGATATTATAATGTTTTTACTACCTAAATCAGTTTAATTAATGTGTCTCTCAATTGGTTAGGATCTCTAAATAATTTTTCTTTTTAAATGTTTTAGAAATTTATTCTTCTCGATCGTTATCATTAATGACCATGTTTTAATAGGTTTTTTATGGTTTTTTATATGGAATTGTAGTTTTAAAATAGTATTTTCTTTTAAATGTTTCAAATTATTATGGAACACTTTGATTAAAAAAATAATTTTTAACAGCTTCTCGATAAATAGTGAGAATTTTTAATGTTTTCCTGAATAATGGACATTTCTCTGCAATATTATTACCGATAATTTTCAACAATATCTACATCCTTTATGGGGTTTTATTATTGATCGAGGTTGATTTATTGTGATACAAATCATTCATAATGTATTGATGGTTTTGTGATATATTTGATTGTGAATGTTTTATTTTTATACCATTCATGGTTTATGGATAATGTATTGATATTTCGCATGTAAGTTTAAATACCATTGATTATGTTTTTTTAAACCATTTCATATGATAAATGCATTGGACAGAGTATGTGATGGGTAGTGCTTCCTATAGCTCCTAGATGCAACAGTAGGTATCATGAGACAATGTAGTGTCTTGGCACAAGGCTTTGATAAAATATTATTTTTAGTCTTGGAACAAGGCCTTGACTATGGGGTTATGAAGTCTGCCATTATACACTCCATCATTATGAATGTGGATATGGATATTTCATCTGGTTATTCAACTAGTAGAATATCCATGTGAATAAGTAAATGTAATTATTTTTATTTTATTGTTGCCATATTATGTTGATGTTTATGTTTAAAAGGCATTTTTTTTATTCTTATACATTTCCTTAAATGTTTATGCTACATTATTATCCTCAATGAGTATATGAGCTCTCCCCTTTCTATGTTTTATTTTTCACAAATTTTGAAGAAGTATTATTTGGTTGACCTTCCTGGATAGGCTAAGGATATAAGTGTGTTCAAAAGGGACAACAATTTGTTGATGTTTTTATTTCATGATTTAATATAATTCTTAGTGATGTATCTAGTAGTTTTATGGTTACTAAACTGATCTGTCATTTGGTACAGGATTCCTTGTATAATTCCAATGTTATGTAATAATGCACTGACTCTGGGTAACTGGGGTCGGGGTGTTATAGCTGGTATCAGAAAATGTTTAGTAAAAACCTTGGAAACTAAATTATAATAATATCTAATTAAATCACATTACACTAAGATAGATTTTTAAGATTAGTATAGAATCACATTCAAGAAATTTGGTAATTTATAGATTATTTGTATTTAATATGAAAAAAACATGTTTGGATTCGAGCAGGTAAAGGCGGCTCTTGCATATATGTACCTTGGAGTGAAAAATCTATGAAGGATTTTCGGGCTTGACTCGGGGTATTCTGGTACACGACAATGGGACTTGTTGCACTATTGGTTAAAACACTCTTGGGGGATATTCTTAGTATAATTCACATTTTCAATTCAAGCCATTATGAATGATTTAGGAGTAAATACTACCTCAAAGAAAACTTTTTATGATTATATATTATATGAAAAAGCTTTTCAATTTACGTTAGATATATTACATGTTAGGAATTATTCATTATGATTCATAAACTATACTACTGTATTCCATTGTTTATTAATGGATCCTAGTAGAAGGAATGCGGATTATAGCAATACACATGATTGAATGATTATGAAGGATCATATATTTCATAGTATTAATAAAAAATTTAAAAGAAAAATAGTCTCTAATGTGTTCTCAACATATGAAGAAATAATATAATATGTTAATGAGATAAGTAAATAATTCTTTGATTCCTATGGCTTTGAAGGGAAGTAAGAGAAGAAAAGGGTGTAAGAGAGAAATATAGATAAATGGTATAGGGGAAAGAAGGATTTTCCAATATATGATAACTGTGGAAAGAATCACCTTGGTAAATGCTTGTAGGTAATGAGATTTTGTTATATGTTAGGAGAAAAAGGACACAAAGTACGTTATTACAAGGGTAAGAAAAAGTTTTGAAATGTACAGTTCTTCATCTGCAAGGATTTGGGACACTATGTGAAGCAATATCCAAATAATCAAGGTATACCCCAAATGATGCTATTGGATTATAACCAAGTTTTGATACTCTGAAGATCAAAAGAAATGATTAGATATATTATGTTGTTATTAAAGTATTTTTTCATTTGAGTATTTTATTAATGATGTAAATGTTAAAAGAATTATAGAGTATAAAATGATTGTATTGTAGTAAAATTTCATTATTTACATGAGATTGTGTGAATCAATGAAATGTGACTCAATAGAAGGTTAATGTTTTTAAATATATATGGTTAAAAGAATGATAAACCATAATATGGTTATGATACAAAGGTTGTGATTTTGGAATAATATATTATTGATTTGGATAAATTATATTGGAAATTCCTGACCACCTTGAAACTGATCAATGATTTGTATATTCCATCATTGTTGGTGTTTAAAACTTTTTTTTGATAGAAGAAGTATATCAAATTTTCTATAAGAATAAGAGATCATGAATGTAATTGATATGTTTTTAGGTAAATTCATGTTGTTAAAGTGTTTTTAAAGAATACCTGATGAAGGTATTCACTTGTTATTACATGGCCAAAAGGATCTTTATTGTGTTTACATTCGTTATAAATTTTCGACTTTCAGTTTGAAATAATTATTTTAGATAAGTATAAATGTTGGAATCAATTATGTTTGACATTGGATACTATTGTTAATGTTAAATCATTTCTTGATATTCTTTATGGATTTTCATAAAAAGGACAACTCGAAGGTAACGTGAGAACCTGTCACATCTAGAAATGTCGGGAGTCTTGAACACCTAACCGAAGGGCAACAAGGGTGGATCACCTACCACTGGCATATGTGATTTCATGGTTTGTATAATGTAGTTTTCTTAAATAGTCTAACAAAAAAAATTATAAATTCATTTTTTTTGATCCCTATACGATTAGGATAAATACAATATTATTTAATTATATTATTTTCCTGGAGTGAAAGATGAGTTTGTGCTAGGAATTAGTTGAAGGATGAAATTGTACTTGTAAAGTATATTTTCTTCCTCTTATTATATGAATATATTAATAGTTTAACATTTGAAAAGGTATCATAAAACCAAAAATGTGTTATCCTAATAACATATGTTTTGTTGAACTAATGATATTTTAATTCATCATATATTGATGGCTTGGAATCCCTCAATTTTACAGTAATTCGTGATTGATGACCTCAATCACTCCATGTACATATTTACATTTTCCCTCTAATTATGTGACTCTAATTTCCACTAATGTTCTCCTAATGCCCGAATGGTCTGAAGGCCATCTTGTTTTATTTTATTTTGGATAATACACCTTTTAATGGTTGAAGGGGAACACGTAATGACTCGTAGGCCCAAGGCACAAGGCCCGACAAACTCGCAATACATGACTTGAAGGCCTAGAGGCATATCATGCCCAATACATGACCCATAGGCCCAGCCCACTTGAATTTCCCCTCCCTATCTATCTAAGTCATTGATCACCTAGCTCCCACCTTGCATTTCTCATCGACTAGCATTGCCCCGTACAAAGCTGCATGGTGCCTGGTTCCGATGGCGGTTTCCATACCCTCTCATTCTTCCAATCCGGTTAGCTCTGCATCTGGTGGTAGCTACTCATGTTGCTCTGATCATCTTCTGGGGCATGTTCCGTGTGAACTGGGCAACTCTATGGTCTACGTGGCCCGAAGGCCCTGTTGGCCGAAGGCCTTGATGACCTGAAGGCCCTGGTGACTTTTTTATTCCCTTTCCCCCTTATTAAGTCTAAATTTTATTAAACCAATTTCCGATGTGGGTTTTCTAAAAAGGTATTTTCTTTTTTAACCCATTATTTTTTAAGATCAATTTGAAATTTCGTGGATGAAATTTATTGATGGAGGGGAAAATGTAACACCCTATGATTTCATAGTACGTTATTTCTTCAATATAATTCAATAACATGCGCTATATGCAACATCAAGTTCGAGTGCACCATGACTAAACAAAATAGTTGTTCAAAAGTAGTTATGAATAGTATTATCTACATTGATAATTTTAAATATTCCATATAAAATTTCACATCCATATTATCTATTTCTTAAAAAATTATATGAAAAAATTGATTTTTTAGATTAATGATTTAATTTTCATAAAATAATATTTTACCATCTTTTAATGGAGAAACATTATTAAATCCAATATTTCACACTTTTATATATTCAATTTGACAAAATAAACATATTCCTTTGAATAGAGATAAAAATTCATTTTTGGTAAATTTTTTATGTTTTTCTGATTACTTTCTTATTTGGGTGAGTTGTGAAAAATACTAAATTTAAACATAAATTTTTTTTAATAAAAATAATTTATAGTCTTCAATTATAAATTGGAATGATTTGGATGAATAATTAGATTTTATTTTTATAATTTAATACAATGTTGGTCATTATATATAATTTCACATTTAAATTTTACATAAGCACGTGTCAATATCTTGATTTTTTTATATTTTAAAACTCGCTTTTTGGTTTTCACAACAGGAATTTATTTTTGATTTATTTTTATTTGGTAAAAAATATTTCATTTTTGAATTCATAATATCCAAAATATCTAATGGTGAATTTTTGATAGTTTTTCTGAAAACATTCAATTTTTTATTAATAGTGAAATACACTACGTTATTGTATAAAAACAACTTTTTGTATATGTAATAGGTTATTTTATTTTAATTAATTTTATGTCAAAATAGATATATAATATTTATATATGTTCAATTTAATTCGTTGGAGTCATTTTACAATAAGTTTTGTTATATAAAAATTCACTGAACATTTTATCGTATTGTACCCAACTTCTAGGAGCCTTTACAAATTTGCATAAAACATAATTTTACCAAATCTGTGAGTTTAATTTAAAGAGATATGGTTGATATCAGTATGTAAAATGTGGTTCAATAAGATGAAAATAATTTTTGGTGAATAGCCACTTTTGACTATTATTTACATTGAATAAAAGTAAATATGATAATTAATGATAAAAATGATATTATAATTACCCTAAAACATGTCCAAATCCTTTTTGATATGTGTAATTAGACCACAAAAACATTAGTAATAAAATATTACCCCTTTGATACAATTTAATTAGATTAGGGCATATATAATTATTCAATTTAATGAAGAGTTAAAACAGTTAAATTCAAAGTTTAATAACTAAGAAATTTTTAATATAGGGTTATATATAAGATAAATTAGACTATAAATATTCATTATAATTATAAAAAAATTTAATATATAATGTTATTTTATTTATAATTTTAAACATTAAATAATTTAGATTATTTTTGACACCATGATGATGCATTAGTTACCTTATTAATGAATGATTAAAATAATTGATGATATAAATATCCAAATAAATGTAATATAAGACTATTGATGAATTAAACTACTTTTCTAGTTTCATATTACATGTTAGGGTTGATTAAATAATTATGGTTCAATGTAATAATGCTGTTATGATTTTCACAAAATCCAAATACAAAATAGTGTTAAAATTGTGATAATTGTGTTTTTAAAACAAATACTATATTATTAATTGATATAATATTTCTAAAAATATAAGGATCTTATAAAAGACATAGATATGGTCATATATATAAATAATGAACCACTTATGGTTTACTTGTCATGTTATTGTATGTTTATTAACCATATAATATAAATATAAAAAGAGACATGGTAAATGGAAAACTATTTAACTAGGAGTAAAATATAAAAGATAAGGTTAATATGGTGACCTAAACCTTTCTAAACCCTATTTTCTGACCGGTTTGCAACCCATAACTACCATATAATATAAATAAATAATTTTGGAGCCTTTATAAATCGAATATGTTTTTATAATAAAATAATATTTCATGTTTTCTTTAAAGTGACTCCCATCTCTCTTAGAAAAGGGTGATTCCACATCACATACTTTCACACCACCGATTTCATTTGGATCGAAAAAACCCTTCCTAAATATCCTTCCAACTATCCTCCAATCATCATAGATGCCTTACATTGGTCATAAATCCTACATATGGATCCATTTTTATCAAATCAAAAGGAAGATCTTGAAGAAAAGGGGAATATTCCATCACTTATTTCAGGTTCTTTTCTTCTTCCACTTCCTCTTTCATTATTGATTCCATTATAAAATAATATATCCCATATATAATATATATATATATATATATATATTTATGTTATTTTAAAAATGGTATAACCATATTCATTATTTTATCAATCATATGAATGACAAAGTCACCATAAGTGTGTACGTACGACTTAGCGTTTCTATATCGTGGTGTAGTTTGTTATTCAAACCCTTCATTTTTTGGATGGGTATAATAGTGAGTATAACTGATGTAAATAATAAATATAACATGTTAATGAATCTGTATATATTATATAACAACCACTTACATATGATTTCATCATAAATATTATTATATTGTCGCTCATGTGTACGTACAGATTTCGGTCTCCAAGAAGCGGTGAGATTCATTCCCACATTTACCATTCAATGATGATTATAAAAATATGTATTATTAATCAGTATGTAATGTATGAAATAATAAATCTACTCCAGATATATATATATATATATATACTTACATATATCTTATTCACTTACTTCTGTTCAATACGATATGAAAATGGAAACAATGTTTATGCGTACGTACGACCTACCATCTCTATAAATCATGTATTCCATTTAATATATATTTCTATTATAAATATTAATATTCTAAATATATATGATATATAAATAAATTATTATACTCTGGATGTATTTTAATCATGATCTAGATGATACGATTAGGACTAACAAGTTATAACAAGTACGATAAAGAAAGCGATTATTACCCAAAATGATAATTTAATAAGGAAATTATTAATGAATGGGTAATATAAAGTAATTAATGAATCATTTATGATATAATAAATATGAATATGGTTCTGGTATAATTTAATAACATAAAATGGTCATTTTATAGGAGTTTAAAATTACCCTCAACCCATGGAATGTTCTTGGTAAAGGGTTTTCATGTCACTTGTATTCTCTTGAGATTCATGCTATATTTTCCAATATTACCTTTTTGTGTGGTGTATGTACTACACATTATTGTATTGTTTGCATAATATACATTATTTTATGGGTATTTACATCATCATTGTATGATCCTTCTTTAATGGGGGGTATGTTTCGTAAGTTACCAAATCGGTAATGGAATTTCAAATTTCAATTTCAAATCATTAGGTTTTAAGAAAAATTATTTCATTATGATACACATGATTATGTGTAAAATTCCTTATTATTTACTTATGTAGAAAATTTCACTACCCTTAGTGTGGATATAAGTTTGATACAAGTAATCACTACATTTACTAATTTTCAAGCCATAGATATAAACATTATAAGAGTTATTTTATCACTATTTCAAATAATTGTGTTAATAATCAATGTCATTGGTGTAGTTTTTACAAGAATATGTGTGAATGTACTCTGATTGATTTACATTGAATATCCAATCATATTGAGTGTATAAATTTTTTTCAAACATAATTATGTCATTGATTTACCCTTATCCTAAGGATACAGTATTTATGACGGAATTCATCCCAACTTACATTCCATTGAGACTTCTTTGTTGTTATGTTCCAATTCAATTTATTTATTGTATATACTACACATCGACATAGTATATCATGAATCCCTTTATTCCCATTATTTTATTATGTTTTTATTACCTCATTTATTTTTATTGATGTGTCTCTCAATTGTTTATTAACTCCAACTAAAATATCATTTTAAATGTTTTAAAATTTTATTCTTCATAATAATTCTTATTAAGGATCATGTTATACAAAAATTTTAAGGTCTTATTTATATGGGAATTAATTATATAAAATTTAAATTGCATTTAAAAGTTTCAATGTGTAATGGGACACGTTGATTCAAAAATCATTTTTAATCAGCTTCTTGATATATTATGAGACTTTAAAATGTTTTCATGGAAAGGGTTATTTCTCTCAATGTTTTTTACGGATCCTTTTCAACTATGTGAACATAATTTATGGGATATTACTATTGATTGAGGTTTATTTATTATGATACAAATATTTCATACTATATTGAAGTTTTGTTTTCATATTTTGGACTGTGGATGTGTTATTTTTATACCATTCATGGTTTATGGATATAGTATTGACATATCATATGATAGTTTTAATATGAATTTCTATGTTATATTTAAACCTTTTCATATGAAGAATTCATTGGAATTGGTAATTTATGGGTGGAGACCTCTCTAGATCATCCACTCATCGGTAGGTCTCATGAGACAAACTAGTTTTTTGGCACAAGGCTATGACAGAATCTTATTTTCATTCCTGACACAAGGCCTTGACTCTGTGGTTATGAGGTCTGGAATTATGCATTCCATCATTATGAATGTGTCTACTGAAATTTCATGTGATTATTTGATTTGTTTAATATCCACATGACTATGTAAATGGAATTATTTGATTTTATCTTTACCATATTAAGCTAATGTTTATGTTTAAAAGGATTTTGTTTTATTCTTATACATTGCCTTAAATGTTTATGCTAATTTATGAATGATTCATCCATATTGTTATCCTTACTAAGAATTTAAGATCACCCTTTCTATGATTTAGTTTTCCTATGATGTGAAGAATTATTTTATGGTTTTCATATAGGGATACACTGAGGATATAAGGGTGTTCAAAAGGGAAAAAATGTTATTGATGTTTTTATTTAATGATGTAATGAAAAACATATAAATTTATCTAGTACATACAAGGATACATAACTAATCTGTATTTTGGGACATGATTCCTTATATCATTCCAATATTATGTAATAATGCACTAAATCTAGGTAACTGGGGTCAGGGTGTTACATAGTTCTCCATGAATACATGATTCGAAACTATTATAGTATGATAAATCATTTTAATGTAAATATTGATCCCACATACCTTGGAAATCCAGTGAGAATGATCTTAAAAAGGGTTCTAATGTTTGGAATGTCCTTTTTGATTTCCGATCAGTAAAAGGATGCTAATCAGTGACCTATTGTAGTCTAGTTTCCAAATCATTTTAAATACATTTCCAAAATTTCAATCTGAATCATGAATCAGGATCATACAATGTTATGGGAGATTATCCATGATTTTTCACAACAACATTGATATATATTCTTGCATGAAACTTGAGTGGAAATCATCCCTTATAGCAAGGAAAATTTTGATTTCATAGCATGATCTACTATTATCCATATTTCATCATTCATTCTTGGATATTGGGGTAATATATTAGAAAAATATAGGGGGATGTCATCCAATTTCTATGTATGAATATGTAGAGGATTCTATACTCTTCTTGGATTTTTTTGTTCAGTCGTCGCTTGTTGAAAAACTAAACATCTTGAAAAATAATCTGTAATTTCCCCAATCATATTTTACCAACAGAAATGTTCCTCCAAATCTCTATAAATCTAATTAATACTAGAGATTATAGAGAAATTCCTGATTTGGGTGTCATCCGTTAACTCCCTTTTCTGCTCAGGTATAGAGGGAACACATAACCACTTCCCAAATTTAAAAATTCCATATTAAAACATGATGTCACCCAACATACAATTATTCACAACATTAGTTTTATTTTAAATATTCTCATCATCAAACTGAGATTTTTAAATTATATCAAATAAATATGGTTGGGAAAACAGTTGAAAAAGTAGTTATGTTTCACTCTATTTAATAATTCTCATATATATCTTTTTATATCCATGAATACAAGATCGCTTTCAATAATATTTTTTATTAAATCTCCATAATGTTTCCACCTCAATGCATGTAAAATAATAGTTTCCTTTTATTGGCGGATGTGTATAAGAAAATTGAAATCTTTTAGTATCTCAAGTCATCACGTTACCTAGTGTTGATTTATTTATGCGATTAGATATATTTCAAGCATTGGTGATTAGTGTATATATCGCATATTTTACCATATAGATAATGTATCCATATATTTAGAGGAAACATTATACTTGTTTACTCATGATCATTAATTGGGATGTTCCCTTCATGAGTTAATAACCGTCTTGATGCATTGGGAATTTATCAATTATTATTTATAAGGACACGACCAATTACATTATTTGATTTATAGTAATAAATAAAAATTCTACCATTTTCCAATTGTAGGGTAAGGAATGGACCCTTAAATAATCTCTTCTTTAATCCATCAAGTCATTCATCAAATTAATTTTTCCATAGAAACATAATGCATTTACGAGTAAGATTGTTCAATGGGTTTTTTAAACTGGTGATTTTTTGAATGAAATGCTTGTAATAACCTGCTAAATTAATAAAACTATGAACCTAAATCATGTTCATTGATGTAATAAATTCCAGGATAACCTTTTACTTCATAGGATCAACTATTATTCCATCCTTAGAGGCAATATGTCCCTAAATAGAAACTCACTAATGCAAAAAAATTACATTTTCCAAAAATCACCTATAATTCATTTTTTAATAAATTTTTAGAATAATGAGCATGTGATTTTCATGATCATAATATCTTATGGAGTGTACAATGATATCATAAATAAATACCACAACAATATAATAATGATGTTCCTTGAAAAATATATTCATCATTTCAATGAAAACAGTGGGTGCATTAGTCAATCCAAAAGTCATTACTTTGAACTCGTAATTCCCATAACCAATTAAAATTGTTTTCTTTGGAATATCATCCTTACTCACACATAATGAATAATATCCCAATCAATGGTAAATATTAGAAAAATACTGGGCTCTATGATGTTGATGAAAAAAATAATCCATCTGATGTAGGGGATACATGTTCTTTATTGTAATATCATTGATTTATATAAATTAAATTCGTAGCCTCATTGATTCATTATTCCTATTTCCAAAATAGAAGTGGCTCCCAATAGAGAAACACTAGGGTAGATAAATCCTTCAGTAATCAATTCCTATAACATTTATTCAATTCTATTAATTCCACTGTTTCTATTCTATATGGATTCCTTGATATAATCCTTGCACCAAAAATTAAATCAATAGGAAATTTTAGATCTTGATCTAGTGGAATTACATGTAAATCATCTAGAAATAAATCAATGCACAATTGGTACATCATAAATATGAATATTTCATTCTTCATTCGTAGAATATGAGGATTCATCCTCCCTTATAATTTAATTAATTTGAGATAAATGGGGTGGATCTAGATAATAATTAGATGCCGATGATTCTATTGAAATGATAATGGATTGTACACCTTCAACACAAATCATAGTTTCTTATTTTTACAATATATTTTCACATCATATTTCGAAATACAATCCATTCCAAATATTATTTCCATGTATACCATAGGTATGACAATAAAATCAGCTGATAATGCATATTTTTTTGACATAATGGGGGATGCTAGAATCATTATTGTTGCAATGAGACTTCCCATATGGGTTTTGACTAATAACTCCCTTATTATGTAGGTTACTGAATATTAAAGTTTTAATGAAAATGGATATATATAAAGGAATGAAAGGATCAAAAATAATATATAGAATTGTCCATGTTTGAGAAAACTATTGTAGTACCTCTAAAGACATAGTTAGGAAATCTAACATTAGGTGATGTGATTACATAAAATTAGCCTTACCACTTTTAACTTATTTTGGGAATGATTCCTTGATTCTTAAGAAAATAAATAGAATAATTTTTCATCTCTTTACTATTATAGTATTTATCATTTGTTTCATCTCTTTCCCCTTGAAATATTGGTATTAGTATCCTCATTCTCCACATTTTTAATAGGCTCATTTTTTACAAATTCTCTAGGTTGTTTCTTTCCACTAGTATTACATGTTTTTGGAAAATAACATTTTTATTCTTCTCTTTATCCATTTATTCCTCTATAACCCTCATATTATCATTCGTTCTTATAAATTCATTATAAATAGAGAATTATTTCTCTATCTTATTTTCACATGACATTATATCTTCATAATATGAGAAATATTGGGAGAAAATTCCCTTTTGAAAAATAGTTTTAAACCATCCAATAATACATCAATATTTCTCTTGGTTTTTATATTTAGTATCTGATATTACGTGTTATCCATTTAAAATAGTATTAATTCTTTGCAATGTTTTCATCCTATATTTTGTTTTCAAACTCACTAATTACTAATCCATGTCTAATTGTTCTTCTCGACAAAAATATCTTCCAAACAATTTTTTTTAAAGAAACTCCAATACTGTTATTCTATTTATTTGTCATCCATTTTTATTTGAATCAAAGGCCACCATTGATCCACATCTCCAAATAGACAAAAAATTTCATGCAAACCTTCTCCAATTTGTTACATTATAATTCATGAAATATATTTTATAGGGAACTTATCCATTTCTCAACATCAAATGGGTTTGTAGTCCCATTGAATGATAGAGGTTTTTGTCACATAAAGTAGTATAAGTTATTATTCCTCATTATAGATCCAGATTCTTCATACGAGTAAGATTTCTATTAATAACATGATTCAATTATCCCATTGTAGTTATTAGTTTCTCAGCAGAAGTTGTAACACTGTAGAAAAAATAATTCTGTTTCACGATAGATAAATCCTTACATGGAATATATTCATATCATTATGTTTTCATTCCTTCCACTTGGTTCCATTCTTAAATAACATCATACAGTAAAATAGTTTATGAATCATAATGTATAATATCATCTTGAAAAATAATTATCATAAATTAAAATCTTATTCATAGAAAATATCATAACAAAAAAAATTCGTTGGAAAAAAATTACATTTAATTCATTCATAATGGGTTGTAATGAAAATTTGAATTATTCTATTTTTATCCCATGAGATTGTGAAACCAAATTCATAATAAGACCCATATTCATGTGCAAGGATACCCTAGGTAAATACCAAAACTCTTTTTCGGAGTTGTTACTCTAAGGTACATATGTTCCAAAACCGCATCCTATTACATTATCAAGATAGGGATGTATTTTCTAGAAATGACCTCATAATATATTTCTTACCAAAATTTCATGATTTTATTCTTTTTTTATCATCAATTACTAGGTTTGGGTTGAGTTCCCAAATATATGTTTTCCAAATCTATTTTCTATATTTTCTTCTAGACATTCTATAATACCAACTATAAAGACCCAACAACAATTGTAAAGAGCTAGTTCCTTATTTTATTAAATTTTCATATATATATATAAGGAATTAGTATCCCAAAGTAAAGAATAGTTCAGTATATTTGGTTAAAAAATATAAAAACCTTAGTTCTAAATTACAATATGAAATGAAATTCAACATCTCATATTCCTTTGTAACACAAAAAAAATTCTAGATTATTCTTGAATGTAATTCATAATATTCATCTCCACCACATAAGTTTCAATAAAAAAACAAGAATGGGGGGAGCTCAGATTATCAATAAGGGTACATAATACATCATAATTTACCATTAAAATAATCACTATTCATGTTGAATAACTAAAAACACAAGACATTAAAAATTATTTTTAATAATCATATGGAAGGAATGGATTTTTATTAAATAAGGTCATATAAATGTTTTATGATAGAATGAAACATAACTATTTATATTCTTCTAGTAAAATTATCAAATGGTTTTTCAGTTTCTAGTACAATTAGTAGTGAATGAATAATGCTAGAAATCTAAAACATATTTTCAAGGCCTTATCCAAGACTTCTATATATTCTAGGGTATGACATTAACTAAAACCCAATTCTATTTTGTCTATTGAGATCATCTAATGAAAAATAGAGCTAAAGAGGGCCCCAATTGTCACATTATAATTTCAATTCATTCTTCCTATGAAATGGGATAATCATAAACAACATCATCATATGAAATAACATTCCACAATCTGTACACATTAACACATATCATTCTATGTTGTATGGTTAATTGTATCAATATCGCATATCCACAGTCATAATTATCATTCCCCATTTACTTTTATATGATAGTTAATAGGAATAATTTTTTAACCTCAATAAGCCATGAAATTCAGTATATATGGTTAATTAAATGGAAATACTCTAATAAAATCATTGGGGAGTCTTTGAGTGAAATACAGATTTACATTGAAAGGATGATTTATTTGAGAATAATCAGTAAAAAAAAGAAAAAAATATTATTGTTTTTCCATAATGGAATGATAATTCTTATAAAAATAATTTTTTCCTAAATTGTATTATATATTGTAATTGAAAATATATATGAATTTGAGAAGTTCTCATGAATCAGACTTGTTTATCCAAAATGAATAGAGAATGATATTTATAAAAACATGTACTCCCCATAAAATAAATATGTATTCTGATTTGTACAGAAATACATGAACATTAGAATAGAAACTATGAGGAGTAGATAATAATAATATATAATATAATTGTGATTATGTTAGAGAAATAGTATCCCAAATTTAAATGGATGTTCGAGTAGAAAACCCATAACATATGTATGAATCTGTTCATCACTATTTTTAATGTACTAGATAATGTAATTAAAACTGTTAATTAATTAATTCCTAACATTATTTACATATATTTTATTGATTAATGATTTATTATGTTCATTTATGTTCTTATTGATATGTTGTAATATTAAGTTCAATCATTCTGACTATTTGTTTACATTATTTCATGATCGTTTTGCTTGATTATTAGAGTATTAAAGATCATTTAAAATGTGAATTGAAGTCCACAATGGATGTAATATTTTATTAATGATCAATGTTTTTTACAAATTATCCAATAAATAATTATGATGTGTTTTTTTGAGGATGATTCATTAGATAAAAAGTTAATGGTAATCACTTGTATTATTTTGAGTGGTGTCAACTAGAACAAGATTTTTTTTCTTTTATTATTTCACATCATTTATGATTGATGTTTCCAGAACAATATATAAGTTAAAACATATATATTAGGATATGGTTTAACCATAAATATGGTTTCATACTATCCATGAAGACAAGGAATGAAATTAATAACAAGTCATCCTTGAATGTGGTAAATTATCACATATCAGATAATGTTTTCATTTTTTAAAAAATGATGGTAATGAGAGATGATGATGAATTATTCCATTATAATGACAATATTCTAGTATTTTTATGGAAATTGAGTCATCAGACCTTTATCCTGATGGGTTTCGAGGGGATAAAAATAAAATAAAAAACATGAAGTAAATTATAATTTGAGAAATATGATACGAAAATTCAGTACCCTATCATCATTATTAAAAAATTCATAAAATATATTGTTGAGAGAAAAATGGGTCTCCCATAATTTTTAAATAATATGTACAATAAGGTGGATATGTAATGAAATATCTCAACATAATCCAATAGAAATAAAAAACAAAAATTGAGTGTTTGAAAAAGAGGAGGGTGTTATATTCCCTTACCTTATAGAGTTACTCATAAAACCTATAGGCAGGGACCATGGGAGATTGATAGCACTATGGGAGGACTCTTAGGGATGTTAATGTATCATATAATTGAGGATTATGTATTTAGAATGAATTTATTGTAATAAATTTGTGGGCATTTATAGTTAACTTGGGTGAATTGTTTATTACTTTGACAAGACACCTCAATAGTGGTATATACAAAACCAATGGATTTACAATTCCAAAGGGTCAAGTTTCAATTCAAAAAAAAATTAATTTTATTCTATCAAACTCTAAATATCTTATGGATCACACCTTCTATTGGAATTTTTTTAACGTTAAATCATAGAAGAAGTAAATATATGTTTAGAGGATAAGTTTTAAATATCTCCTGTAACAAAATGTTTGTTTGTGAAGAAATCAGTGTTTCAGGAATCATATTTTTTTAGAACCATGGGGTGTTACACTTATGTTTCCTTTACCCAGGTTATAAAGATAGATTTTATGTATGATATATCTAAAAAAGATATTGTTATAAATAACTTTGTGGGAGAAAATTTAGTTAATTTTTTTACAAGTTGTTTATGTATAATATTATATAATGATACAATAACTATATTCGTATACAATGAATAATTATGTCATTTAATTATTTTTCATCTAATATGATTTAATGTATATTTAAAAAAATGGGTTACTTTTTTAGATTAGGGAACGTTTTAGAATACCTTTTGAAACTAGGATAAGAAAACTCTAGAAAGAACCATAGGGATAGGTGTATGTAACGAATTATATCATAACACAAAGACAATAATCATGTAAGGACTTGATTAAGCATAATTTTGAAATTGTTAGGATTAACATATGTTTATTTAGACATGAAAATAATGATATTTCACGATTATGTAGTTTCCATATATTATTATTTGTTGTCACTCTATGTTTTTTGTTATAGTGATGAATGGAACCCAAATTAATTTCTGTAATGCCGAATGTGAATGATGAAGTATGGAATATATTGTTGATCACAAAATTTTCAGGGATATGTTATTTAAATAATCATTTCAATGATCACACAATATTTTCAAGATATTAGTCATGTTGAAATTCTTAATGACAAAGGTAGTGAAATACAATATGTTGAATCCTACCATGAGTAAAAATTTAATATACTTTAAAAAAACCCACTGATACAAAATAGTAAAATAAATATTTCAGTAACACTGAAAATATATTTTCTTGTCAACAGTCATCATTGTGTGAAAATGACATATTTGTATTTCTATCATTTGGAAGTATAATATCATCAAATGTGGAATCAAATCACAAATATGAGGCAATAGGAATAAATAGGAACCAAGAAGTTGTAGGATTTTATGTGACAATATTTTAATAATTACATTCCTTGAATTATTTATTTAAAAATTAGTTAGAAATTACTTGATATAAATAAGAAATATAATTAAACTATAGGTACATATACGAAAAATATTATTATCCATTATGATATTATAATATTAACTGATGGAAAGGTTCATTGATTCCCCATTATCTTATAATAAATTCACTTAATGAATTTATTCATATGATACTTTATTATATATGGTTAATTTTTTATATGTTCTATCTAGGTGGAAACAGATATATGAGATATCCTTAAATCTTATTGTTTTAATAATAACTAAAAATTAATTTAAAAAGAAAATCCATAAAACCCATGATAGAAGAAGATGAGTTATCCCTTATGCTAATTTTGTGGGATAATTCATGGTTGAAATTTTCATATGGAGTTAGGTAATTTTTTTATGTTTGAAAAGGATGGCCATTAGAAATTTAATTTCTATATTGATCAGATAAATTAGGAAATGATGTGAATTGAAAGACATATCCAGATAATACTCCACCCACACTTAGTGTTTCAAATTATAGTTGTATGGAAATTATACTATCCAATACCCAATCCATATACTGATGGAAATGATTGATGTCAATAAAATTAAAAGACTACATGATAACAGACATTTCACATCATCATTATTTATGATGTTGAGTTTGATAACAATGTTGTTAATGGTAGACTTACCATCCACTGTCTAAATGCTAATTACTTATTTTAATATCATTATACCAACTCTTTTGTATATAATTTATATTACATGGGTATCACTGTACCCCCACAGAGAGTATATGTTAATTTAGCAGTAAAAAAAAATAATGATACGATGATCATATCAATAGTCTATGATTATTCTTTGATTGATGATCACAATAATGTTCTTCCAAAAAAATTATTTTCGTTATTTTATAATTTTATTTTGTAATTTGAATTGAAATATATTTCTAGATAAGTGACAAATCCTTTTTTGAGGAAGGAATGTCACAATTGATATTCAAATTAAATCCATGATTGCCTATCTCATTGATAATAAATACAAACATCCAATTGAAATTCAATATATTGAATAGTTCATGATAAATATTTAAAATGAATTTCTATCCTATATGGATTTGGAGAAATTGTACATTAATGGTATGCGGAATTCTTATGATATTGTTTTTGTATTTCAGGAAGAGTTTAATTTTCTTCCACCGAATTTTGATGTTGTGTTTTCAATGAAACTGAAACGTTTCCCTAAAAATATTTCAAATCCCCATTATATAGATGTCCTAATTGAGTCACAATAACTAAAAATGAAAATTCATGCGTATCATTAATGTTGATTCATTTATCCATTTGTGTCAACATTGGGATAAATTGTTATTTTATATTAATACCTATGGATCAATGTAGATCTAAATTGATTATTGGGAACATAACAGTATTAAAATCATGAATATATTACATATAGAACATATTGGTTACTTGACGGATCGGTTTCATGAATTTTATTACAATTCAATTTTTGATCAAAAATATGGATATAATCAATTGTGGGTCAAAAGGAGTATGTATGCAAGGTAACAGTGTTTACAAGTATGGACATTATGAATATATTATGTTGTCATTTGGTTTTAATAAATCCAATGATATCTTTATTTATTTAATGTATATAGTTAATATATATTACATTTATCATTTAATGGTAGTATTTATATATGATATTATTTACTATTCAAATAGATATAAAAATAATATAGATCACATGAAGACTATGATGAAGTAAATATTGACGGAGAAATTATGTGATAACTTAATAAAAATGTGAATTAATTTTTTATTAATTTTGGGTTATATAATCTCATGTTGGAGTATATTTGTTGATCCCATAATGATAGAACTTATGGATCATGGGACCATTCCATATTTAGTGATTGAGATCCAAAATTTTCATGGGATAGTTGGATATGATTACTGAATTTTTTAAAATCTATCATGAATGTATAATTAAATAAATATGTCAGTTGAATGGTTTTATACATTCGTATTGATAGATGAATGTGAAGATAACTTCAAGTAAATAGGAGAAGGTTTGTTAGTTAACATTTGATAACATTACAATGTAGTGTATATTATTTTTAAACGATAATGGTGAATAAAAATGGGAATTTGATTCATAATAATGTAGAATGACATGGTGAAGGATTATGCCTTGTTCAAATTCAATGTTAATGATAAAAATTAAAAAAATCATTATTTTTATGTAGTTGTATTAATTTTTTAAATAATTTGATTGATTAATTATTTTTATTGAAAATAGTGATATATATATATATATTTATTTTTAAACTATAAATTATATTTTCATATATAAAGAGTTGAATATGTTCTATAGAATATTGTTAGATCTTATTAATGATTTTGTATGCATAATATATCCCCACCGTGGGAATGTTTTCATGGCGGAAAATTCTCAAATTAGAATGGATCATTATAGCCTATATATGAGGATGATCACAAAACTACCAACTTTTCGAGATATAAAATGGATAAATCATATAATCTTGATGTGAAGGGATAAATCATATCTTTATCAAATGTGTGTTCACACATCTAGCCAGGTGAATATTAAATAACAATATAATTGAGATGTAAATATATAGAATAATGTGATAAATTTTCATAAATGTGTCATTGATTGTGATTGTATGAGATGTTTTATGAACTGTGTCTATGTTCTATCCATAAATTATTCAAATAAGAAGTTGTTTGATGAGGCACACATATCACCAACATATGTTCATCCACTTAGTACAAAAATGTGAAGAGATGTGATAGATTATTTCATGTGTGGCAACATGAAGAGATATATTGAATATTATCTATATCATTTCATGGTCTTTCCAAAAGTTAAGTTCTAGAGACACATGTCTATGTGGCTGTTACAACCATCACCCATATTATTATAGAAATTGGAAAAAAATAACAATGTTCTTTTAATTTTGACTCCCTAAGACATCAATGGATAATAATTCCATTTTGGTGATAATAAATCCCATTAAAAAGTAAGTACACATCATTACTATAAGATATTAATGAGATCTAGTTCATGTTTCCAGGATTTTGTTATGAAATTATTATGGTTTCCGAGAGTACAAAATTCTATTTAATTTGAATATGATCCAAGGATTACCTCAATATATTAGAGAATTATAATGTAGGGTCTAGATACATAGAGGAGTTTCAATCATTTATATCATCATATATATGGTGGTTACTCTAATAGAATAATGATAACACTATAATATTTTTTTTAGTTTTTGTTATATGGATTTCAATAGGGGTTGTGAAAAAAACATACAATAGTAGATCATTCAAATGAATCTGTTTGATTCCCTGCAACTAAAAAACTATATAAATACAACCTATTAGGATGAAATTAGATAATTAAATCTATTGGGTCCTAGGATAGATGAGGAAATCTTAGAGAATTTTTCAACCATTCAACAACACCTAATGTAAGATCAATGTATACAAAAGTGTAATCACATAAATCATTAATGTGAACTAGAAGTTTGAGTTAGTGAAAATGTGTTTTAATGAATTTCATCATGGAAAAATGATATGATAATTCGGATGAATCAAATTCTATGAACTATGTATATTAGAACCTTTTAGAAACATAGTTGATAATGGATTGTAGATTATCTCTTGGTGTATTCATCGAACACGTCTCAAGTTAATTATTTGTTCCATGTGTCCATCCTTAAGAATTAAAAATATTATCCAACACAAGTTGAAACATCAAGGAAATACCATTTAATCATGATAATTATTAAGAATATAAATTTTAATAAATCCAGAATGAGTGTGGAAAAGTGTTACTGAAATGATTAATGACCAAGTAAAATTGCTTTAGTGAAATCACAATTATGAATAAGCTACATGGGAAATCGATTACATAATGAAATAGATATATCCTCATTTTATTATATGATATTGAATAATTTCATGAAAAATTAACTTTAAGGGGTTATTATTTAAACCTATAATTTTGTAGAAAATATTTCTCTTTAAATAATTGAAATATTTCGAAATCTTTTGTAACAATAAACACCATGTTTAAAGGAACAACATTTTACTATTAAAATACTAACATGGCAGAGTTGTAACCTATCCAATGAAATTTTCTATATGTATATGACTATATAAACTATGAAAAAAATTTGGATACAAATTTATAAAATGAAATTATTAGTTATCAATTAATTATAAATACATACATAATTATTCAATATTAAAAACACATATGATTCTGGATAACTGTATTTATGTGTGAAGTTTTTCATATTAATAAAAAAGTTATTCACTATTGGTGATTGATTTTTATGAAATTTATTTATTGTATATTTATCCAAATATTATGCAATTCATTTAACATTTCTCTCTGCATGTTATAAGAATAAACCGGGTTTTATGACTAAAACTACATTTTTTAAAAAAGAGGGTTCCAACACTATTTTCTTTGTTATTTTTAAAATAATTTCATGTAATTATAAAAATTTAATATTTAAAAATTGATATCTTATTTGGAATCAAAAGGTCCAAATTTTTAAAATAGTAACATTTTATTTGGTCAACAATAATGATAACCATGGTAAAATTTATCACCTTGGTAGAGGGTAAATCAGGTTAATATAAGAAATATTTATGGGATAAGGGAATATGTTTTCTTCATAATTATTATTGGATTTTTTTAAATAGTAATATCCATAGACATTATATTTAGTTCATTAATAGTAACTCAACTGTTTAAATGACAGATATAACAATAAATGTATATGATTTTATAAAATATTACTCTCTTATTATTAAATTGCTCTTCTGTGTTCACATAGGGAAATTTTTTCCCCCAATGAACGTAAATGTCTATATTTTAATAATTAAATTATAATTATATTTTAAAATTATTTATAAATTTTTCATTTCATAATTAACAAAAATCCAGGAGAAATAATAGCAATTGATATTTACAATTAATTTGAAAATTACGTTAATGATTTTAAAAATACAAAAGTAATATAATTTTATTGAGTAATATTATTCCACTGTTATTTTTGTTAATATAAAAAATTAGTGGTTTGGTATGAGTATTTTTTTTCAGATTTCCCTGTTCATTATAAACAGACCAAAAGAAAACATTCTTTTTATGTGAATGCATAAAATATTCTCCCCCAGCACTAGCCCACAGTAGATGGCACCCTAACCAAAACTGGGGGCTCTAAACCAAAATTACCCACCTATGAAAAATAATCCCTCAAATTTGGGTCTCCTCCCTAACTTATTGAAATCTTCCATATTCAAACAGAACCCTACCGTCCCTATCAAACCCACCTCTTATCATATTATCTTTTTGATAAAAATCAAAACTCAAAAAACACATAACCTTCTTCCATCCATGTGAAAACAAGGGTCAAGGCCTCACCCTCATATAGCCCGACCTAGACCACCCGCCTTCGTTAAATGGGTCTCCAGCATCATCATATGCCTAAGCTTCACACCCCATCGCAGCTCCAAGGATGGCCTCAATTTCATGCACGCTTCATAAAACGAATTGATCTCCTCCTCAGTAAGACCATCATCCTCATCAGTAGCTTCCTCCCACCCGAGTGAACGAAGGAACCTGGCTTCTTCTTCCTCTAAACATGTTGCATTACAACTCCAGTTACTTGGTATGGGTATTATAATTGATTTCAAACATTATCCTTACATCTTCAAATTCAAGTATATTATATTTTATAAAAATTTTCATTATTTATTTTTAATAAAAATAATAATTTGTTAATTATTATAAAATCTATAAAATACATAATGATGAAATGTTGGATAATATAAGGTTAATTATTTATTATTTTTTCAATTTTTTGAATCATTTTTTACCCAATAGTTAACATTATATCCCCCTAAATTAATGTAATACACTACCATGGTTACCAAAAAATTATTTATCCAATTAATTAATAAGAAAAAAGAGGTACAAAACACCACTTAAACTTATAAAAGGTTTATTGGTTGTTTTAATTTTTACACCATAATATATTATATTGGAATGGGTATCATTTTGTTAATTTTTTTATGGTAAAGACTTTATTATATTTTATTCACTTATGTAATACCTTGACAGCCACAACACTAAATTATAAAAGGGATCCCATCCTTTCCTTACATCACACCACATGGAACATTCCATCACAACCATACCATAAGAATAATCATTATATAATTATATATAAAAATTATAAAGGCTCGTTAATTCACAGATATCAAACCCTATGATCCTTAATAAATGATCTATCAGAGTTATTTCAACAAAGATGTAATCACCATAACCAATCACATTATTTTTAATTCCTCTTTTAACTTCTTTAAATATATAATATTATTACTATTATGAAATTTCAGGATTCTTAAATACACAATAATTTTATTATAATTATCAATCCTATTTTATTCACCCTCTTTCCAACAAATCGAATGTGAAATTATTTCTTATTCATATATAATATTTATCATCTCTTTGTTGTAAAACAAATCATTTCCCATCTGTATATATTAAATAAAGTTATTATGATATTTTAAATTTTTTATAAATATGTATAGTTATGACATAATTCTGATTCTAGATATATAATATCATATCTAACTTCATATCCTCTAGTCTATTGGAAAGTAATTACGCCTTTCAGTCATACATGTGCATGGCCTCTTCCATGAAGTGATGATGATTCTTTCATTTAAATTTTACATTCATTGAAATTTGGATTTGATTAATTAATATATATGATATATGATTGATTATAATGATTTTAAAAAATTCAATAATATTATTACAGTTTTTAATTAACTCTTACGCTCAAGGTGTAGACCTCTTAGGTCAGAAATGGTAGGATAAAGATAGTGCCTGCCATGTACTGCCTCCATTAGGCCTTGTGTTGGCCAATAGAAGTGGGGGTATCATTTACACAATGATGGGGTGAATTACCCTATAGGATAATACATGCGATAAAGAGAGATAAAATTGAAACCAACCAACTCATTTTTAGACTCCAATATACAAATAAAATCAAATGTTTTTATATGTAATGACATTGAAAAACTGCTACTTGTGAAAGGAAAAAATCCAAGTACCCAATGACAAGTAATAATGGAAGTAACCATGAATACCAAAAAGATACTACAAAACCGCAAGATATTATTTACTAGGAAATTCCCTAACCATCTCAAACTAACATGAAAATCAATTTATGCATACATAGGGTTAATATAATATTAAACTATGTAGGATCCTCTATAGTGTCTCTTAGAAAAAATGTAAAGGACAAATGATAAGTAACTAGGTGGTTTTGGGGAGCCACCATAATGTCGCATATCCTAGCATCGCTCTCTATTAGGATAACCCAAAGACAAATGGGAAAATCAATATAGCATGTACCTCATGCAACACACCACCACTTACTTGTAACAAAAATTAATTAGGTGATTTCAGGGAGCCACCACACCTCATTTATAATGTATCATATATAACTTTTTTTACCGCAATCCATAACATCCCATACACCAATTAAGGAACCACAAGCCATCACAACATATACATGGTATACCAATATTAGTGCTTATAAATCTAGGCCAATTACACATGTGTGTGAAATAACCACAGGCCATTACATCCATTTGCTAAAGTATATGTTGAAAACTAGTTGTTGTGCATACCAACACATGTAAATATAAAGATAATATAGTTGGGACAAATGATGTAGTGATCCATACATCTACCCACTATGATTTTGGGGAATACACCACCACCCTAAGGGCTAAAAACCTCTATGGTGCTTGTATATCTTACCAATAGTGTGTTGTAGATTATAAAAACACAAAAGTAAATCATATAATATACCTCACAATCACACTATGATCAAATCATAGTATAAGACTCAACATCACCTAACACCTCTCGCACTACTGATTTCCACTGGTAGGACCATATATCTAATAATCACACAATCATTTTACGATATATATTATAGTTTTATATCATTTTCATCATTTACAAATTACATTAATTAATTAATTAATAATTATTTTAAAATTAACATCTTCCACATTACAATTAAAATAATTTTACATTCCCTCAAGGCATAATCAAATCCAGCCGTTGGAATCATAGAATTATAACCTCCACATTATGAATTATCATTCTCTAGCCCAATGGTATAAAAATTCATTCCTTTTTCAAAAAAAATAAATTTTTTTTTCCATTTACTCTTAGAAATCTTCTTATGATACCAAACATGGTATATGATCATGAAAATAAATTTTCCTCAAGCAGTGGGGAATGAAATGAAGATTAAAAAACAAAAAATCCATTTTGCGAGAAATATATTCAAACGAGTATTTGACATCCATATTAAGGGGTATTCCATGATTCCACGCATTATGTCACCCCCCGTTTCCTTCCTGAAACCAAAATGCATATCCCGATGCATCCCACCATTAGAAGAATCAACTACTGCCACAACAATAGAGCCTCCCTTCACCATTTACCATAATTTACGTCTAGGTTCATTCGTCCAAGGATCTCCTCACATTCAAGACTATCTTCCCCATATACCAAAAATCCATAACAGATCATCCATCGTAGGCTCATATCACATAACAAGAAGGAGGAAACAAACATAGAAACCAAAATATTTTCATTAAATAATGGCATCCATCCTTCATGCACAATTATCCCTCACATCCCCAAAGCACATGTCACTTGAACATACCAAGAAAGTGGGAATCTCATCCCATTCAAGGCATTATATTTTTCACTCAACTGATTCATATTCCAAAATTATTTAATAATTAATTATTAATTGGTTATAACTATGGAGAACCTAAGAGGGAATCTATCACAATTTGTCACAAATTAATTAAACAATTAATCTATCATGCCTATATTTTATTTACAACCTATAACTAACATTTTTAAATTATTTTATCAATTCCATTAACATATAGAAGATAAATTCAACTAAACATTCATCAACCATTATTATTACTACACACTAGATTCATAAAACTTGTTTGGTTAATCATTTATCAGATTAATATATAAATAATTCTTATTTTATGTTATTTATAAATTCCACATGTTAATCCAATCATAATAAGAACAACATAGATACCCTAATATCTATAATATCTAAAGGAAACCCATTATCACAATACAAAACAACAACACAGCAATGTAGTAGATATCAATTCTTTAATCTAGTTCAAGTTATTATTATGTTAATTTCATTGAGTTCCAATGGTATTAATCATTATATCACTATAAATAATGATAAATAAATAGATAATTAAAAAATCCCCTACCTAGAATGTTTTTCAAAATTATTTTCCTTAGAACAGACCCATGTTGCGGATCCCGATTACCACTCCAATTAGAATTTCATACAACTAGGGAGGTCATTCCACAACCACTCCTAAAAACAACAAAAAAAATCAATTAAAAACATTTTGATCAAGTGTGATCACGTGGAAAGGATAAAATAGATAAAAACGGATCGATGAAACCACACATACAGTTGTAGAGAATACTTTGGATAGAACATGTATATAAGGACTAAAGATATTGATCAATCCATTAAAAGGGTCCCCCCAAAACATCGATTATGGGTTTACCAAGAGACCAATAATTAGGATAGAGGGGATAAAACCATAGGGTTTGAGAAAACTGAGTGGATAAAAAAAATTAAACATACAAAATCATAGAATTGTATGAAAAGTAATCCCCTTTCACACCATGTAATCCCCATGGTTATATTTCCATTAAAAATGTGTCACCATTTCATTTTTCTAAACTATGATTCATAAGATGAAAAGAAACAATATTTCAAGTCGTGTAACAGTAAAAAACATGAAATATCTCTACCTATATCTTTTAGTGGCCATGTCCCACCATAAATCATCAAAGAATCCTCCAAGATCTTTATTTTTCATACATTCACAATGGGTTTACCAATGTTGATATGATCTGTTAAATTAGATACATATAGAAAAATTCTCACCCTTGAGATTCCAAAACTGTCCTAGAGAAGAACATGAAAAGGGTAGATCCAAATAGCCACTCAATGAGATACATCTCAAGGATCACTCCACCAGATGATCTCAACAACCTCACAAACAGAACAATGTAAAACCACACAACAAGAACATCCATCTCCAAACCACCCTCCCAAGGGAAGTAACTCTCAATGAGATTTATCCAAAACAAGAAATAATAAAATGAAATCTCACAAACTACAAAAGATCTACAACCAAATAATTAATAATGTTATAAGAGATGAGTTAAACAAAATACAGTTTGGGTTAATGAGTGGGTATCGTTGACAAATGTTTCCGGGTACAATCCTATACTCTATCATTCCATAAGAATATATGAACCAAGGGGTAAACATGTTCATGAAATACCCTATCCTAAAGGTCTTAGATCACTAGAAGCCTCCACTTGAATGTTGCGTCCTCATCAACATCGATCTTACCACAATCAGTGTTTTGAATTTTTCCATAACGATAATGATTGAGTTGAGATAGATGAAAAACATCATTTACCAGGATTATCTACAGTTTAAGCATTATATGAAACTCCATGGATCTGGAATAAGGTACAACCTTGAAATCCCCAATAAACTAGGAATAAAGCATACTAGAATCACATAACATTTACTTACCCTGAAGAGGAGTATCCTTTAAGAACAGATGATCCCCATGACTGTAATCCTGACGACACCTCCAATGATATATATAGGATTTCTGAAAAACCTGCATAGTTTTCATCCTTTCAAAAATCACCTAAACCATATATCTTGTTTTCCATACTTATCACAACCATATAATTGATGAATATCATATCACAGTCCAACACAATGGGGAATGGAATGGTCTGACATATAAGGCCTCAAATAAAGACATATTTATGGTGGAGTGAAAATTATTTTTATAAGGGAAAGATTCCAAGGGAATGTTCCTTGTCTAGAAACCTCCAAATTCAAGGACATGTGATTGTAACTTATTTTTGAGAGTTCTAATATTCTAACATATATGAATGTCTTTATATTGATTAAAATATGTATTAAGTAATAACTAGGAACCCAAAGAATGCTAGAGACCTCAACACACATTTGATGGAAAATGCGAATCTTATTCTTAAATGATTATCCTAATGACTCAGTATAGTCTAACAACCTCATATAGATACTACATCGACCAAAATTGAACTGAAATTGACACAATGATCACTATAGTGTCAGTTGATTTTGTCTAATGATCCAATAACACACAAATAGAATCATAGGCTCATTGACCACGAGGTTAATAGATGTGAATTTTCATCAATATGTCATCTAACATCCACTGAGGAATATCTAATTGTCGGGGAAAACCAGAAAAAACATTAATCTTGAAATTCATCTCCTGAAAGACCAATCATTGAGGCCCAAAATATGTACCCAAAAGCATCCACTCAGGCCACAAAAAATGGAATCTAAAATACAGATACATATTTTCATTCCAGAAATTACCGCCAAAGGTAAACTATTGATGACTCTAACAGACATCATACATATTAACAAAGGAATGAAAAATGTTCCTTGAAAAAAATATTGGTGTTGATTATCCTCAAAAAACCATTAGGAGCCTCACCAAACACAACTCGGTCTCTCCAGACCTCCACCTCTAGGTCCCCCAAAAAGGACTCTTCCACATGTTTCAGTAGATATAACTCCTCCATCATTGAAAAAATACATCATCTTCCCCCAAAATATCCAATATCTAGATACAATGCTCATTTCTATTCCATCACTCTTTATGAATTTCTAGATTCAAACACTGAATCACTACATGAATTAATTCTCAACGCACTGGCTAGAACATTCCCCTTTCCAGGTGTATATGAAATCTCAAATTCGAAGTCCGTTATGAAAATTGTACAAAAAATTTGGTAAAATTTCATGTCATTTGGTGAGGAAATACCCCAAGTACATTTTATTATGGATGAATAGAAAATTGTATCTGATGAGGTAATGTCTCCTCAACATCTGGGTAAACACAACTGCTACTAACATAAGATCATGGATGGAAGAGTTTCACTCATCAGGTCATAAAATCTGAGACCCAAAATAAATGACCAATCTCTGTTCCATAAGAACATATCCAATCCCAATTCACCAATCCACATAGAAAACCTAAAATTTAACACCTTATATTGGAAGACAACGAACTAGATCACTAAAAAAATCTCTTTCAATACATTCAAGCTCTATGACATTAATTAGTATATAATAATTACTCATAGTTTATTGTAAATAATTTTAGATGAGTCAAAAGGTGATATAAATTCTATAAGAATATTATATAATAGCCTATATGACCAAGGAACATCACACCTCTATCACAGACTTTGAGGATTCCAAAGATACAAAAACTTCTATCATCAATAGCACCACAACTAGTCCCTATTGGTTGAAACATTACTCATGAAACGTACTTCTCAAACCCAAAAATCACACTTTTAAATCATAAATAACTTTATATCATGTGGATGAACTCTGAAAATGGAACAAATATTCTCGTTATGATACTCCAATAACACAATGTACATAAGGATTTTTTCAATAGAAAAACCATAAACACATCCAGGAACACACAAAACACAATTTTATTTAACCGCATTAATACATTAGGAGAATTTGATACACTGAAAAACATCACGAAAAACGCATAATGAACATGATGACAACAAAAAGATGTCTTTGGGATATCCTCATCATTTAGACAAAATTGATTATTTTAATCCCAAAAATAGATCTTAAGAACAAAATTGCACCACTCAATTGATAGAATAAATAATCAATCCATGGAAGAGGATAGTGGTTATTCATTTTCACAACGTTCAAATGATAAAAATAGATACATAGTAGAAAACATACATCATCCTTATTCGTGAATAAAATGGACACATACCACAATGAAAAACTCACCCAATATAAAACATAATTCAATAGAAAATCAAGCTGTATATATAACTCTCACAGTATATAAGGAGACGTGTTTTATGGATTCATCAATATTGGAAACATTCCTTGATATAGTTCGATCCTGAACACAATCCCTTATCGAGGGAGAAACTCTACCACCTCATATAGAAGACATCAGGGTATTCTTCTATGATGATTGGAAATAAGAATTATTAATCCTTTAATGAACTCAACATAAGATAATCCAATAAGGAAGACATTTATGGAAGACTTCTCTAACCCATCATAGTATCTCAATCGCCAATAAACATTACTAACTCTCCATCATCATAAAAGAAACATGCCCCTTAATGAAATCCACAATATCCTACACTAAACACAACCATTCCATGATAATGAAGATTTCATAAGTTTTTATCAATAAACATATAAAATATCACCCATATTAGTGCTCCCCATCACTCTCTCACAGTCTCTACATACATCAATTATGAAAACCTGACCTATAACTGGTGTAGTCAATGTGTTGTGAACAAAGATTCTCTCTACCTCATATCCCAAAACAAGAATAAGGGAAAGTGATATAAAAGTGTGTGTTGAACATAGTTTAATAATGGAATTCACCCACATATAAACCAATCAATAAGTAACTCATATGAAATATGGCTTCTACAGTAATGGAAATAGTAAAACATGAATCTGACCACCAGCTCCTCGATGACCTCTCTGACCATGATGAAAACCACCTCTACTATCATGATCTGCTTTCTAATGATGGGTAGCATCCCGTAGATTTCATTTTCCTTCCCCATGTACTCTCTAGTGAACCCCAACTGATGAAACATAATGATTTAACCTAAGATGGAACTACTTTAGTGGAGGATCCTAAAGTGAAAACGCTAGAACACACAGACTACTCTGAAATGTCGGGCACCCTCACTATTGATTACCTCAAACTCCCCATGTAAAACATGTGTCAGGTCCATTTTCCTATCCCAAATACTCATTTTTCATAGATAGATGAGATATGTAGGGTTGGGGCCTACCCCCAACAAATTTTATGCTCTTCAATCATTACAACTGAGAACCCAAAGCACAAAACTATTTTGTGAGGAATCAAGAAGACTCACCTATCATGAGTATCATATTCTGGATAATTTTCATATCAATTACCTATAATGTTTCCATAAAATCAGGATATATCCTCCAAAAAAATAGTGTGTCTTGGTGTTCAATCTATTTTCACCAAGACTCTTCGAAATGTCTATCCCATGACTCCTCATTAGGAAACAGTTCTAAATCATATCGTAGAAGGATCCTAAAATAGATAATGCACTCTGGGAACTTGGAGATCCCTTAACAAATTGTATGAAGCTCCTAGAGATAGTCCACCTTTGTGGTGAAATAATGAAACTCAACATAGAACTAGTCTCAGAACACAAACCATGAGACTTCTGACTCCTCATGATCTCTGAGGAACAAGAACCAAAAAATCCTTGTTGCGCCAAGCAATATCTTCACAACCAACAATACACAGTGATACATTTTATCGTGGATCAAACCGATGTCTCTCTCAACATCCTCAAACTAGTCATCCATGAATGCATCTGAAATTGAGCCCTCATACCTCTTCAGACACAATCATTGAAACTCTTTGATTTTCCTCCTCTATTTTTTATTATTGTCAACAACAACCCTACTATTATCTGATAGTGAAACGTGTCGAAAATCATTTTTTATGAACCTAATGAGTTCTTAGACCTTGTTCCATTACCAAAAAAAAATATAATTAGATATCCTAACCTGGAATATTAAATACATTAACAGTAAGTTATTGTTATCTTTAATTCATTTTAGGTTATCCTATACGAAATTCTATCCATTGAAACATAAGTGAAATGAAGAATTATTCATGATACATTCCTAGGTCTCTACGCTATTACAATTATCTCCTCGTTTAGTATCCACTAAAAGTTTCGTGGTATTTGAATCATATCCCAGGTGGCCTAAAGAACAATTTTTCAGACAATATCATTTGTTTAGAACTCTTTCTAAACAAAGATGACAATGTTTCATTACCATCCTATGAAACCTCACCAATTTCTAACTCCTAAATCCATCTTATCCTTCAACCACACCTCAGATACCTATCACTAATGACCCCTACCCACATGGTGTACCCCCCATTGGTGGGAAATGGGATATGTGAGATTGTGAATCCCATGTACCACCTCGAATAGGCCTCCAGCTGGAAACTTGTAGTGAATGTATATCAAACACATAGATGTGAGGCATTTCCCTCTAAAAGAATTCATGATATATGAATTGATTATATTGTCCCCATTCAAATCCAGTTGGGAAACCAATATAAATGAAAAACCAAAGTTCACATATGTAATGACACAAATGAACCACTACAACTGAAAGGAAAACTGCAAGTTACAAATTACAAGTAAAGACAATAGTGACCATGAATTCCAAACAGCTCGTACAAAACTCCAAACAAGAAGTAATCAGACTAATCTACTATATAGTCCAACAGACAATGAAAATTGTTTATGTATAAGTATGGTGAGTATAACATTATACTTAGTAGGAAAATCCCCAACGCCTCTAATGGAAAAGCTTATAAAATTAGGCTAAATCATTGAGAACAACATGTGACACTTACTCATCACACTAACATGTATACTATGATACTAGCCTCACCATTTATTATAAAAATTTGTATCACATGTAAGAGAATATTATACAATAATGAATATCAATTGTATACCACTACTACTTCCTCACCAGTTTTACACCCTTACCAATTGTTGCATGTCTTGAGCAACTCTCTCTATAAACGGTATCATGTAGACACCTCACTGATACACAACAATGTGATTTTCATGCATCATACCACCTCACCTATATAACCCAAAGAAACCAGGTATTTTAAGAGATTATCCATATAAATTATAATATGTATCATAAATCAAGTATCATTCCTCAATCAATCAGATTCTATGCACAGAGTAATGAACCTACAAACATCATATAATATACATGTTATACATATTGTAGTCCTTATGAAACTATTTGAAGAATTCAAGTGTTTGAAATAACCACAATACACAGCATCCATCTACAAATATATATGAGGAAAACTAACTATCTTGTATACTAGCTAAAGTAACTACCAAGAGAACAGATTGGGGCGAAAGGGGTTGGAATCCATATATCCTTCAACCGAGATGTGTGGGAAAACATCCCCCAAAACTTATAATCCCCATGGTGCGAGTCAACCAAACAAACCGAGTGGAGTGGAATTTTAAAGAATGAGAAGATATAAAATAGATCACAACCACATGATGAGAATAACATAGTATCAGATTCAACTTATTGAATATTTTTCAAACTCCATGTTTCATGTGTTAAGAGAATATATACTACAAGAACACAGCCATTGAAAGAGATACATTAAATTATTTTATACAACTTAATTATTTTCAATTTATGGTGATTATTTATTTAAACATTAATCGGCCATTAAAATTTTCCAAATTATATTTCATTAAAATTAAAACAATGTTCCATTCTCTCGAGGCATAACAAAACAATGTCCATGATTTCTTAGAATTATAACCCCAACATTGCATCCCATCAACCAACAATCGCATGAGTTCAACATTTATTTATTAGTTAAAACATTACATCCCAAATTATATTGTAGAACATGAAAACATCATAATATAAAAATAATGGTATAAAACCAATAAAATACATCTTCCTCAAGAAGTGGTCAAAAGAGTGATGATAAGAAAACAACATAGTCATCCTCTAAACAGTGTATTCAAACAATAATAGATTTCCTATATCAATGGGGAAGATAATATTCAACATGTTCTATCATCCTCTGTGTCCTCCTCCAGACCCTCATGTATATCCTAATGCATCTCACCATCACATTGGTCAATTGGTTCCACAATAATCAGACCTCCCTATGCAATATACCATAACAACCTTCCATGCTCATCCATCCCTGGATCACATCACATCAGGGCCTCCCCACCATATACACCACATCAACCCTCCATAGTCGCCCATCCACGTATCATATCATATTACAATAAGTAATAAACTAACATAAACAATGGCATATTTTCCCAATAGTAACACATCGATCCTTCACCCACAACAATCCCCCATAGCCCCAAATCTGAACGCACTATGCCATTACAGGAAATTGAGAATATATTTCACTATAATGAATTATCTATTATCACATAAATTAGTCTTCTCCCATATTGAATTAAATAATATTTTAAATATTGTTCCCAATAATGGCTATCCTAGGAATCAATCTATCAAATGTTGTAAAAAAATAATAGAATAATAAATTTAACATGCATTTAATTTTATTAACAACATTAATTTAGATTCATTACATTATTTTTCATTTATATTATAATATGGGAGATAGAATCATATAAAAATTAATACATCATTAAGACTATGATTCACAATATTTGTTAAATAATATTATTTAATATTTTTTCCAATTATGTAATAATTAATTTTATCATTACGTTATTTACCAATTATAAATGATAATCCAACAATAAAAGGAACACCAATGATACAACTGAATGTAGAAAATAAGGAGAAATTTTTTTATCATGTTATAAGACAACAACATCTTCCTTGGATCGATATCAATTTTTATTGAGGGTCATGTAATTATTAGGTTAATTTCACTGTGATCCAAGTGACTAAATTATGATAACTCTATGGATGCATGTAAATAAATTGAGAAGCAATAAATACCCTCCGTAAAAAGGGCTTAAAAAATGATTGGATAATAACAGAAAAACAATGTAGATCCTGATTTCATATCCCACAAAAACTATATCCACTAGGGGATGTCACACCACAACTATTCTAACAAACATCCTACAAATATCTTTTAGAAATATATAGAATAAAATCCACCATGTGGCAAGGAGAAACATGTGGAATAATTTTGAAGAAACTTCAAGAGAAATAGTAGAACATAACATGGATTGAATATGGATAAAAATAAAAAATCTAGAGATAAATCCATTATAATGGAATCCCTAAAATATTAAAGATGGGGTTGATAAGTTTCCTGTAATTGATAGAGATAAACTCCTACTAAAGGGATTGTCAAAAAAAAGTAGTTGGATTTTATTTTAACACATGTCTTTAGAGATTTTCATGATATTTAATCCCTTTTAATGTCATGTAATTAACAGGGATTGGATTTCACACAATTTTTTTTCCAATATTATTTTTATAACCTCGATTAATTAAATGTTGTGAAACTGACAACCACATTGTGTTACATTACATAGTGTGAAATCTCTTTACATCCATCTTTTAAAAGATGAGTTCCTCTGGAAATCCATCATGAATCCTGCAAGAACCATATTGTTTTGATATGCGCAATGTGTCGATCCATGTGGATTCAGTCCATTACACATTCTTTCATTCCATCAATTGAAAAATGAAAACAAATTGTATGCATACATTTGGACTTCTATCTCCACAAATAGTGTAATTTGTTATATATATAATATTAATTATAATACATATTAATATAATTTATATATATTCTATTTTTATCATGATTAAAATTATCGATATTATTTAACCATGATTAATTTATAAATACCAAAACATATATAACACGACATACATTTAAAATGATGAATATGTCAGCTAGGAAAATGAATTTAAAAGTAAATATTTACTAAATGAGTGATAAATGGTTATAAGATAATAATATATGGTTTTATATATATTATAATTGTTCCAAAATATATTTATATTGATTCTATTTTTATTATACATGTTGTTTGAAGAAGTGCAATGTAATTGGCACCTGAAGAAATCTTTTACTATCTCAGATTATCTTATATTTGAAATTTGTTTTTATGAACCTATATTATTATATGAGGTCTATATAATTCTAAATTTCTTGTTAAATCATGATTATAATATTTATTAGTAAATATAATGTTTCATTTAATGTTATTTGTTAATGGGTATTATGATTAGTATATTTTAAAAGTATTAATGGTTTTATCACACAATAACATTGTTGACGAGGATTGGTTAATATTATGTTTATTGTGATGAAATATTATATATTTCTCACAAAAATAACATGGACATTCACCTACATGGTTATTTTTAATGAATATATTTTTTACAATAATTTGTACTCTTTTTACAATGTTAAGAGATCAAAATTGATTACTTTGGAAATCAAATTTAATTTTTTTTTTCAATCAAAAAAACCTTCTCTTAAATGGTCATATTTTTTAAATATACATGAATTATTTTAATATTTGTTAATGAATATTAAAATTAATATTTACTAATTATTGGATACATAAAAAATGTTTTTAGAATAATTTTTTTTTCATTTATCAAATGATGTTCTTTTGGACTTTTTACAAAAATCACCATAAAATGAATTTATTTTAACATATAAGTCATTGATTTAATTTTACTCTAACATGAACGCTATATGATTTGATTATTCATTAACAAGATTTCATGTATTTTGTAACATATTCATCATTTTAATCATATGGTTTTTAATAAATGTTAATTTAATCATTTTATTAATGAAAAATTGTGTAAATTTTAATATAAAATTAAATTATTTTCCATAAGATACAATAAAATATTCTAATTATAAATGTATTACATTTAATTTCCAAGAAATAATATTATATTTCATTAATGACGATATAATAACTATTTTATTAAAATTATAGAAGCAGTAATATAATCATTTAATATTTACAATGTTATGATTAATTTATGCAAAGTATACATTGCTATTTAAATGAAGAAATAAAGAATCCCTTCTGAATATTATTTCATAAATGAAAATCATTTTCAATAAAATTTTATATAAAATTAAATTAAATTTCAGTTGATTATAAATAATTTTATATTGATATAAAAATTTAGTGATTTCAATATATTATGTTGTTAATTATGAAATAATTTATTAATTTCATGGAATCAAAAATGATTTTATTTAAGATATTTATTAAAATAGTAATTAATATTTTATGTAACTAGTAATATTAATATAATATGATATATATTAATTAATCTTATATGGAGATAAATATTAGTACATGGTAGTCTGTTATATACTATAGTTAGTAACATATTTATTTGGTAATAATCATACAACATCAGGATTAAGTATTTAATTTTAACATTTTTATAATAATTATATATATATTTAGTTTTTAAAAATAATTTCCTAACACATAGACAACCAAAAACACACTTGTAGAAACTTTGGGGTTAACCACATAGGAGGAAGTCAACTCAGGAAGCAGTATGGAGGAAGGTTGTGACATGGCGTTCAGATATCACCTCTAGTTCAAGCATAAGATTGAACATGATCTACCAATATCACCCATATGATTCCCAATGTGGTCCACACAACATTGGTGTGGATATTGATGGGTGTGTCTATATCTGTGTCCAGGCTCTAATCCGTTGATGATGTCAAAAAGACACCTATTAAGAGTTGTTGATCTTAATGGAAGCACTAAACCAATGAAAATATCAATTTGAGATTATCTTATTGTGGGTACTGTTCACCCCTAATAAAAACACACATTTATAGTACATCCTTATAATAAATTATTTCATTAACAACTAATCTCATCACAAGTTATATTCGTCCTCTTTTCAATCCAAGATGACCCTCGATTCCTACTTATTCTTCCTCCTTGATATATGCTTCTTTGACAATCATTCAATCCCAACCTTTTTTGGTGTCACCTACATTAATTGTCATCTATTTCAACAACAAACCTTATAGTATCAAATAGTATACCATGTAATTTTTATTATGAGGATCTCTTGACCATCATGATTTCACTACCACTAGTCTTATTCGATATCATTAAAAAACATCATGTAATTTAATGTGTGACCCTTTAAATGAACCAAATCTCTTTGAATGGTCAATATTCATGATGTGAATTGTTTTATTTTTTTGAAATAACCACAAAATTTATTTAGAAAATTTATCAAAATCAAATTATTAATTCAATATAAAAATAGAAAAATAAATATATATTAAGAAATTGATTATCTACAGTTTATAAGATATATATGATTATTATCATTTTCATCCTCCTATATTTAAATTTTCACTGCAATATAAATAATATATGTAAATTCCATATGATAACATAAAAAATATTGTCCATGTGATTTTTTTCTATCATTGTTATATCCACTGATCAAAAAATGTACACATTTATACAATTATCTATATATTCATTTATTTTTTAACTATATGAAATCAATATATATGTAGATCTAATAACTTCACTATATAAAATCAATATATATATATATATATGTATTAAAATCATATATACATAATCTATATTTTCTGAAAAAGCATAATAATATATTAATGTTTTTTGGATTTATTTTCAAATTATAGTTAATAACAAATTGTACATATGAACCAACATTCCAATACTAATAGTACGAAAAATGTTTATATTTTTATATTTAAGGAGATCCTTATTAATCAATGAAAATACCCCATGAAACAAATCTCTCTCTTTATGTCTAATTTTTATCTTTTTATTTCTTTCACTTGGTGTGTACACTCCACTACATAGTCTCGTTCTGATTCTCATATTATGGTATGAGTATTTTGATTTTAAAAATGTTGTTTTCATGTATTGAAAATTTTATTTTCAAAATAGTTCCAATAATTGAGAATTTTTAATTAATTCCAACCATGTAGATAATTATAGATTTTTAATATAAATTCAATTATCTCTTAAAATTTTCATTTTCAAATTATGAATGTTCATTAGGAAATATATATTTTTAAAATCAATGATGTCTTTAAATGTAAGAAGTTTTCATTTTCTATAGAAATATATCTTTTATTTCAATAAATTTCATACTTGATCATATGAGTTCCCATAGAATACAGTTTTTTAAATATTTAATGAATATATACAATCATATCGGTAAGTTAAATTATAACATAACTTGTCCTATTTTTAATGCAATATTTAAAAATTATCGATTTATCAATATCATGAAAAATGCATTCCGTTTTCTAAATGATATATTTTTCAAAATTATATATGATATATAACAACATTACTCATTAAAATAATTTATGTAGTTTTTTTTTGATATATTATTGAAATTATAAATACAAATATAGGCTTCATGAAATTGGTTTATAAAATAAATTATCTCTTGGGTATTGAATGTGATGATGGGGAATGTGGAGTGAATCCCTGAACTGAAGGGGATGTTGTCATATAGGTGATAATACTAGTGGGATGAAATATTTCATAAGGGATCCAAGTAAAATTCTGTTCCATGAGAAATTATTATTTCCCATGTATTTATTTAAAAAAATTCACGGAGGAAGATATATATATTTTCAAATTATATTATATTTGGAAATTAAAATTTTTCTATAGAGATATTTGTTTATAATAGTTTTGAACAGAATTTTCAATGTTACATTTTAAAAACCATATATCTATATAATGGAAATATTTTACAATATTAAATGTTATATATTTTATATAATGTTTTCAATGTGTTATAATACTATTTATAAAAGGGTTTTATCCCTTGTTTTAAAAACACCTTTCCAGACATGTTTATACTCACCATGTGTTTTAAAATCACTTTTCCAAGTTTGGTATATGGTGTAATGGTTTTTGGATTCATTTATGGATCATCCTCTAGTTGTGTTAGAATATTTATTATAATGTATTATTTAAATAAGATATATTTTTGTTTTATTTTCCTAATCCTAAAAAACCTAAACCATGAAGATACTTAGTTTGGTAAATGACATTATATACATCGGTAATTTGTTATTAAAAAGTATATAGAATTTTTTTTAGCATTGGATCTGTTAGTATGGTTCACATGCAGTCATAATTGGTGTTATATAAAAACGTTAGACTACATTTGAGAGTAATACATTTTTTGATGATAATTTACTGGTGATTATGTTTTATTTAATATTATAAGAAATATAATCCTTAATAATAGATATGTATATAGAAATTTTACAATCCTATTATTCTTAATTTCAAAGAAGTTATATTTTTTGTTTCATAATGTATTACGTAATAATTGTGAGGTCACAATTCATTTTACATGGGGAGAATAAAATTATAAAGGGATTATATAATATTTTTCATTAAAATACATTTTAATTAAATAGATTAAATTAATTAAGATAAATTATACTTTCACATAATGTTAAAGAATTATCAGCAATAATTTTTATTTTTTGGTAATAAAATTAATTTCAATATTCAAATTATAAAATAATTAGTTTTATTTTCCTCTAAAGAGTATGTTATTTTATTAATTAATTTCTAATAAATCAGTCAATAATATAAATCAATCTAATGTATACTTTCAACTGATATTTAATAATTTAATGATTTTTAATTCCATATATACATTTATTTTAAATAATGTTTTTTATTGTCCATTTGGATATTTATTTAAAAAATTGTGATCCTTTTTAAATAAATGTTGACTCTAAATAAAAAATATTAATAAATTATTTAAATTTCATTTATTTTTATATTAAATTTAACTGTTTTAAAAATATTATGCTATTTCATTTTTATTAATTTATTATTTTAATGAAATGTGAATTAATTAATGTACGATATTTAGTAAAATATAAATTTATGTATCACCTATGAGGAATTATGAATAGATTATGATATAAATTAATATATGATTTTACATTTGTATATTAGTATTTTATGATAAGTTATATATTATAGTAATTAATAAATTATTTTGATAAAAAATTATATCTTATAAATGTAGTATGTATATTTGTCAATTATCATTAAATTTAATTTTGGAAAAGTTTGTATTATTATTCTCTCCATCCCACGGCCCTCTTAGGACCACATAAACAACAGTTGTGTGAAGGTAGGGGTCAACCATGTGGGTCTTATTTAACATACCTCTCCACATGGTTGTTGGGAATGGTATTGTGTGTGCATTACTCATATAGGGCACACACAAAACATGAATGGTGTGTGCATAACATGCAGATGGTGCTTTATTTCAATTATGTGGATGATTAATGGAAGATTAGGCGCATGTGTGTATGTGTTAATTAGTACAGATCATTCTGTTCATTGGAAGGAATAACAATTATTTTCATTTGATGCCTATGGAATTACTTAAATATAGAAAATTTTGAGGTGGTATCACACAATTTCAGGTACCAGTAACTTAATTTATAATAACATGTTTATATCACAACCATAAGCTATATTTTTTATTATATTCAACATCACTATTGACCTAGCAAACCGTATATATTGAATTATTCATCTACACAGACATACGATTTTTCCCTGATTAGACATTATTAGACAAGCATTATATTTCCTACCTTTAATGTCATTATATCTTGATGAAAAACACATGGAATCCTGTTTAAAACCATGCAATATTTTATATGAAGATATTTTTCTTAATATAATGTCTCCAAAACCTGTCTTATTGATAAAAATATTGAACACAATGATAATTAATGAGTGATACTTTCAATCATAAACATATTTTTTCCATTTCAATATTATTTATTGGAAATTCCTTGTTGTAAGATATCTTCTTGGGGAAGAAGGATCAAAATTCATAGAATAATATTTAATAAATAATTATTTAATTGAATGACATATTATTATTCATGAGAGTGATTGTCTGTTAAATTCACTAGATATATATAAATTTCATCATACCCATCATCCTTAATTTAAACAAGTAATTTTAATAATTATAATATATATATTTTATCCATCATATCATAATAAGAAGGGTCGTTGTGATTTTTTGTGCAGTTTATCCTATATTATTGGATACTCTTATGTACTTATTTACACAACTATATATATATATATGTTTTATGATATATATTATTTATAAATACAAAGATAAGATTTATTTTATGTATCAAATTATGATATATATATATATATAATCATTTTTTCGAATCCGGAATTGTAAATAAAAAATTTATAAAACTAGAATCAAATATTATAATGTATTATGGGCTGATTATTTTTATATTTTTAAAAACTAATATACATTTTAAAACCACATTCCAATATAAAAATGGAATATTGTGTTTTAAATTTTCTATATAAGGATATCTTTCTAACTCTCGTAAATGACTCCCATCACACAAATATTTATCTCTTCCTTTACATTTTAATCATTTAATTCCCGGATGTGGGACTACAAATACCCCTACCTATGAATATGTTGTCACTCATTTTTATGTAAGTGTTGTTTTCTTTAAATAATTTGATCTTCTTGTTTTGAAAAATTAATTTTAAAAGCCATTTATTAATGAAGACATATTTTTATTTAAACCGTCCACAATGAGGAGTATGGTTTAAAATTTTTAATAATTTTACTCTTAATGATTTTATTTTAATGTTAAAAAGATCATTAAAATTGAAATTTTTTTCTAAATGAAGGATCATTTTAAATGATATAAATTTTTATTTTATGTAGAAATATTTCCTTTTTCTAGGAAATGACAAACATGATCATATATATGTCCTTAAACATTTAATATTCATCACATGTCATGAATACATACAAATTTTTTTAATATTGTTATGAATTATTTTCAATTTATTATTTAAAAATTAGGGTTTTCACAAATTATTATGAAATAATGGTATTTTTATGAAGCTATATTTTAAAAATGATAATAAAATTAAATATTGTTTTACTCATTTAAATAATATTAAATGATATATATAAATATTTATAGGAATTTTAATTAAAAATTATATAATTTAAAAAAGGATAATTATAGAATCCCGGACCTTAGAAATCTGGAGGTGAGGACCATGTTATGACAATAGAATAGATACCAGGGGTTAAATCCAAAATTTCATAATCTATTTATATGTTTTTTATGACATGATACATACAAGATACCCATTTTTAAATTGGGAATACTAAATAAAACATAATATATAACAAATAAATATGAAAATAATCTTTGAAAAATATTTCCATGATTTCTTCATAATTTTTAATGAAATGAACAGAAATAAGTGTGAGATTAAAATATTATTTGGTGTTATGTTAAACTGATTATATCATGGATACATATTTATAATAAATATGAATATTTAAATAACATAATATAAATTGCATTTAAATATCTTTAATACCATGACAACAGAAGGTAGAATCAATATGGTAAGTTACATAATTGAAGTCATATTCCATTTATTTAATAAGTTGAGAATTAAATGCATATATAAATAATATTAATGTGTAAATATCATATATAACAATTATATATTAAATGTAGATGAACATAATTCTTAATTATTTTATTTTATTATCTCATGAATGATGCTACCCTTATCTTGAGGACCATTCTTAAAACTGTTTAAAACTACATATAGAAAATAATTTAAATTGGGATATTGATTTTTCTCAGGATACCTATCGACTAATCAACATGCTATATAAAATATGGTCCCCACACTTCAATGAATTACCATATAATCCCTCATATATCTAATGATTTATTTAATTAATGAATCAATATCCCTCATCCTTAAATATCCATATTGATTAAAAGATACTTATTTTCCATATTTCCTCGAATAATAAAATTACTTTCAAAGTATACATGAAATCTGATAATGGAATACTAATGTGGATATTATCATATCCATCATACAATAATAGTTTATATATATAGACATTAATTCGCAAATGAAAAATGATCATAAAAAATAAATTATTTCAAGGGATATTTAATAATCATTAAAGAATGTGTGATTGTACAATAAATTTTAAAAGTTATAAATCATTAAGTCAATAACACTAGGATGAAATAATTCAAATTAAAACATATAATATCAAAACGTTTTATTAATCTAGACATTAAATTTCAAATATTATATATATAACGTATGATTGTAATTTTTTTCTTAACAGAACAATAATCACCAAGTAATTGAAATTGAGATGAAGTCTCTTACCTTGTTCTTCCTTTTGGTTGAATGTTAACATTTATACTATATAGTTTTTTTTAATGTAACAAACATTGAAACAAAACTATATTAACACTTATAATATCATGCATAATCCTGTTATAATATGTTACCACTCATTCATTAAATATATTTCAATAAATTCAATGTTTCGGGTGATAATTGTCATGTTTTAATAGTATTGTCATATAATGAAATATATAGTTCATATGCACATATCATATACTACCATAATCACCAGAATAAAAATAATTACATTACTATCATATTTATAATTCAATTTTAATTAAAAAAAATCATGAATGATGGTTATTACAAATAATGTATTTTACAAGCTTGGAAACACTAGGGAGTATGCATTCATGGGAAACATTTCCATACTTAAATGGTCATTATGGAATGATTGTATGTAATGTTTTACCTCTATAAAATTATCATATTATTTTAAATACCATATTGTATAATTATTTATTTTATCCTTTGGTGTGGTAATGAAAGGAGTTACATGCCACTTTGTGAAGCCTGTAGTATACACTAACATGAATGATGTTGTAATTTTTTATGTGGGTGAAATATATAGAAATTAATATTTGAATTATTTTTAAAATTATAAATATTTAATTCATATCATCACTATGTCATGTATATGATATAAATTAATTGATTATACCATTAACAGCTTCTATGATATGAGTCGGTGGATGATGAATCAAATTGCTTCAGGAGGTGATAGTCTGCATTACACATAATCAATGTTATGGTATCCCCAATGAACTGATAAATAGAAACATATATATGATATCAAGAATTTATAAACATAATTAATCTATAAATGTCATATTTATTCTTTAGATCCAACAAAATACTCGTCTGCTAGAGCTGGTAATGGTATAACGACTGAAATCAGTTTACAATGTAATAGACCACTATACACATGAATAGTGATTTTGTAACCGAGATGACTAAAGTGGAGATGGTTTTAGGTCATGATTGTAAAATAAACAAATATCAAAATATTTACAATATTTATGTTACTATATCATCATGGATTACTATGAATTCAAGAATGTAGAGGAATAAATAACAATAAAAATATCATTCATTAACATTGATGATTTTTTGTGTATGAAATCAGTAGGTTATGGTTGAGAGAAGATGGATTTAACCTTTGGATAATATAGGATATAGGATGACATTTTATAAGTGGGTGAGTGGAAGAATTATAGTTTCTTTAAAATGATTTAATCAAATCCACATTTTTATCATAATAAAAGATTCTAAAACTGGCCTTTATCAATTCAAAAAGAAATTATTTTGATATATTTCCATCCAATGGTTGAGCGATAGGCGTTTCCATCATTTTTTACCCTAATTTTCTTTGTTTATCCTTAGGTAAATCATTTTTTACCATAACCACTAAAAATACATTTTCATTTTTCACAGTTATGTATGGTAAAAATTTAATATAAACTTATTAAAATCTATATACCCACTTTATTAAAAAAATTTAACCCATTTTTCCAAATTATATTAATTAATATATAAATTTTTAATTTAAATTAATCCTACAAGTGCAATGAGAATAATTGTTTTTAATATGACTATTATCATAATTTTACAAATATTTTAAATCATAATTAAATAAGAAAATGATTCCAATGACCTTAATTAAAGTAAATAATATAATTTTTAACTAATTTTACTATTAAAATATATATTTACAAAATTATCCATTATAAATATTTTAAATGAATCAATAATATTCTATAAAAATTCATTATTTTTAATTATTATGAAATGTATCTTTTCAGAAAAAATATTCAAAATTAACTTAAATATTAATTTATATTACCATTTATAAAATTAAATTTAATTGAAAAAATAGCTATTATAAATTTGGTAGGAATGATTGTAATGCCCCGCCCCTAGTTACGCAGAGTCGGTGCATTATTATATAACATTGGAACGATCACAATAGATCAAGTCTCGAATGACCGATTAGTTTAGTAGCCATGGAAACACTAGATACATTCAATATGTTTACATTACATCATTAGGTAAAAACTACTACAACATCATCTTGTCTTCATATCCCCTCATACTATCCCTACATTTCATTCATAAATTTCTTTTTCACATACTGGAATAAATAAAACATTGAAAGGGGAGACCTTAGATGCTCATTAAGGATAAAAAAATAGTAGAAACATTCATAAATAAGCATAAACATTTAAGGCAATGTATACCTAAAACAAAAGATTTTTAAAATTGAACTTTAGCATAATATGGAAGAGAAACAATGAAATAATTCCATTTACTTATTCATATGGATATTTTAATCATTGAATAATCACATGCAATATCAATAACCACTTTCATAATGATGGAATGCATAATACCAGACTATCATAACCACATAGTCAAGGCCTCGTGCCCAAACTACAAATAAGATTTTGTTAAGGCCTTGTGCCAAGACACAAGTTTGTCTCATTATACCTACCGATGCATCGAGAGCTATAGCGGGCTCCACCCGTCACATATTAAGTCCAATACATTGCTCATATGAACAGGTTTACACATAACATAAAAATTCGGATTAAAACTATCATATGAAATGTCAATAATTTCTCCTTAAAATAGGAATTTTATAAAAACAACACATCCACGGTAAAACATATTACAAAACCTTCAATACAATATGGAAGTTTTGTATCATAATAAATCAACTTCAAATAAACTTAAAATCAATCAAAGATGTTGTTATAGATGAAATCAAAAATATTTGAGAGAAATATCACTTCTTTGAAATCATTTAAAACTCACATAATTATAAAAGAAAACTTTTTCATTATAAATAATCTTATATGCTTTTATGGGATGCTTCAATGATTTTATAATGGCAAAAAATAGCTGCACCCTCTGTATAAGTTAAAAAAATACATTCTTACCTTAATTCTGTCAAAAAGGTTAAAAAGGACCTTGTTTGGAAAATGACAGAAAAATTCCTTTAGAAACATGTTATAAAAAGGAAAAAGGGTATAAATTAATTTAACCCATATTCTGTAAAGTAGTAAGAATGTTTTGAAATAAATTTTTTTGAAACATGGATGTGGATGATTAAGAGGTGCAAGTAGATATTACCTATAACCAACCTCAGATAATGAAGAGATTGTGAAATAAACATTTACCTTTTACTTTTCCTTGGTTTTGTTTAGGTTAAACTCCTTTATAGTGGTGAAATAATTGTTATTAAATTATTCATGAATCATATACATTAATATGATATCATATATTTTCTTTTAACATATCTTTGTTAATAATATCTTAGTATTATCGTCGTTTCGGGTGTTAACTTACTCTTTTTCTTTTAAAGTTTTTGTTACATAAGCCATGTTTATTATGGATAGGTAGTGTCGTATTCATGTCAAGATTAATATTAAGTTTCCAAAATTTATTTTTAATCATCAAATGAAATTTAATCTTGAATGGATATGATGGGGAATGAATCTTATCGCGTTTTGGAGACGGTAGTCCGTACATACGCACGTATGGTGACATGTCATTCAAAGGATGGGTAGAATACTGAATATGGTTGTACAATATTTATAATAACATCAAAGTATAGAGGTGATACTGGTGTTATTATATTAGAATTGAAATAAAAAATAAAGACGAAGTTGAAGAAGAAAGGAACTTGAAAGAGGGTGGTGAAAATATTACCTCTTCTTCGAGATCTTATTTTTTATTTGATCAAAAGGGCTCCGTAGGTTGGATTTCTGATCAAAATAAGGCCTCTAGGATTAAGTGAGGGAAGTTGAGAGAACATTTGGGTAGGGTTTGTCAAATACAAAAGGCTTTGAAGGTGTGATGAATTGGTTAGAAGTTGTGTCCTTTTAAAAGGGGGAGGAGGGTCTCTTTAGAAAAAACTTAAAGTATTATTTTATAATAAATTCATATTCAGTTTATAATGGCTCCAAAGTGAATTATTCAAAGTATAAGGTGGGTATGAGTCGAAATACATTCAACCAATATATTTTAGACAGTTTTGGGTCATTATATTAACCTCATCATTTAGTTCTATCTCTTAGTTAATTAGTTTGGCACTTACCATGTCACTTTGTATTTTTATATTATATAGTTAACAAAAATACAATATACATATAATATACCCCCATATTGTACATTAATAATACACTTAACATTATATATGTATCTTTGACGAACCTCATATTTTTAGGAATTTAATATCAATTAATAATATAATATTTTTTTTAAAAACTCTATTATGTCAATTTTGACACTATTGGGTATTTTGTTTTTGATAAATTCATAACAACATTGTTACTACGAAAAAAATCATATAAACAATTTTAATATGTCATATTAACCTATATAATTAATTTAATTCTTTAAAAGTCTGAAATTACATTTATTTTGATATTTATAAAATCAAGTATTTTAATATTTCATCAATTAGGTAATTACTGCATCTCCATTGTGTCATAAATAAATTAAATTATTTATTGTCTAAAAATTATAAATAAAATTCCATTATCTATGGAATCTATTTATATTTATAATGAATATTTATAATTGAATTTATCTTATGTATAACCCAATATTAAAAATGGTTTAGTTTTTAAGCTTTGATTATAACTCTTTTAACTCTTCTTTGAAATAAATAATTATAAATGTCCTAATATAATCCAAGGGGACCTAAATGATAATATTTTATTCATACGGTTGTTTATGGTATATATATACTTTTCCAATAGAATTAGGACATGATTTTGGGTAATATTAATATAATTTTTACCCTTAATTACCCTATTTACTTTTAACCGTGGTTAATAAAAGTAAAAAGTTACTATTCACAAAAAATTACTTTTATCTTATTGAACCTCATTATACTCCTTGATATTAGCCTTGTGTCTCGGATTTTCTAAATTCCACTCACAGAAGCCGTAACATTATTTTTTATATGAATTTCTAAATTCTCATAGGAGGTGGGTAAAATACGGTGAAAAGTTCCATAAACGTTTTATATATCGAAAATTATTCTAAACTAACATTAATGAATTACATTGATCATGTATAGGTATTATGTATCAATTTTTACCTTATTTATATTTAAATAAAATAAATAATTATTTAAATAATCATTTGGTGTTAAACTATAACTCAGTGTTTTTCACTATTAATCAAAAATTGAATGTTTTAAAAAAAATACCAAAAAATCACCCTAATCTAATTACGATATTCTGAATACAAAAATGAAGTACATTTTGAACGATAAAATTTTTAAAATTTCAAAAAGTGGGTATTACTATTCATAACGGCTAGTTAGATTAGTTGTGGTGTGTGTTAGAACTCAAGGTTGCGTACAACACACGCTACTGTATTATTCAAAATGAAGCATACCGTGGAAGCTTGGGGTGTTACATTCTCCTCTCCTTCAAATAATTTCATCCTAAAAATTTCTAGAATACTACTACATAAAAAGACTCGGGTGGTTCTTTCTCATAAGTTCCTCGGTATCCCATGTTTCTTCTTCCATCTTATGGTTTCTCCAAAAAACATTTACCAGACGAGTTTTCTGGTTTTTCAATACTTGTTCTCTCGTATCAAGATTCCTGACGGGGTCTTCGCAATAAGACATATCAGGTTCCAGTTCTAATTTCTCATAGGTGAGTACATGCGTTGGGTCAGGCATGTATTTCCTCAACAAAGATACATGGAACACATCATGAACATTGGAGAGACTTGGAGGAATTGTCAAACGTTAAGAAACAACCCCAATTCTTTCTAGAATTTTGAATGGTCCAATGTACCTGGGACTCAATTTACCATTCTTATCAAAACGTATAACTCCCTTCCATTGAGATACCTTCAAGAAAAAATGATCTCCTACCTGAAATTCCAAATCCTTCCTTCGGTTATCAACATAGCTCTTTTGCCTACTTTGAGTTGATTTGATGTGGTTTTGCATTACCATTACCTTTTCAATCGTTTTTCTCCACCAGTTCTAGACCTACAAGATTTCTTTCACCAGCGTCATCCCAACAGTTTGGTGTACGACATCTCTATCCATATAACGCTTCATATGGTGCCATCTAAATAATTGAATCGAAGCTATTTTTATAGAAAAATTCAACCAAAGGTAAATATTGATCCCACATACCCTGAATGTCAATGAGCATGATCTCAACATGTCTTATAAGGTTTGAATTGTCTGTTCTAATTGTCCATCTGTTTGTGGGTGGTAGGCAGTGTTCACACAATGTTTAGTATCCAAGGCCTTATAAAGACTTTTCCAAAATCTTTATGTAAAATATGGATCACGATTAGAAACAATCGATTGAGGTACCCCATGAAGTCTCAGAATTTCAATAATATATAGTCTTACTAGGAATTTTAGTGGTAAATCATCCCTTATTGTAAGAAAATGTGCTGACATTTGTAAGATGATCAACAGTAACCCATTTTTCATTGTTCCATCTAAGAGTTTTTGGTAGTCCGATGACAATGTCAATCATGATATTATCCCATTTCCACTTAGGTATGGGAAGAAGTTGCATGACTCCTCATGGTTGTTTCCTTCAAACATTCACTTGTTGACAAACCATGCATCTTGACACAGAATCAGCAATCTCCCTCTTCATGTTGTCCCACCAAAAATGTTCCATCAAATCTATATACATTTTGGTGCTCCCATGGTTTATAGAGAAATTGGAACTATGAGTATCATCAAACAATTCCCTTTTTAGATCAGGTATATCAATAACACAAAGTCTCTTCCAGAATTTCAAAATTCCATCTTCATACACAAAGCCACTCAATCTCCCATCATTCACTTAGTTAATCTTCTTTGGAAATTCTTCATCATTTGTATGAGAACTCTTAATCAATTCTAGTAAAGATGTTTTGGAATCCAATTGAAAAATCATTTATGTTTCACCTTCTATTTTGGTTCCCATTTCCATCTTCACTAGATCCATGAAAATAGGATCCCTTTCAACTCTCATATTGTTCAAAACTCCATGATCTTTTCTTCTCAATGAATATGCCACCATATTTTCCTTCCCTGGGTGGTAGTGTATCATGAAATCATAATCCTTGAGTTATTCAAGTCATCTCCTTTGCCTCATGTTGAGTATGTTTTCTGAAAAAATATACTTCAATATCTTGTGATCAGTATAAATCTCTAATTTTTAACCATAGAGGTAGTGTATCCATATATTCAATGAAAATATCATAACATCTAACTCAAAATCATGAGTAGGATAGTTTTTCTCATGAATTTTCAATTGTCATGATACATATGCAATAAACCTATCATTCTGCATAAGGAAACAACCAAGTTCCTTCTTCAATGCATCACTATAAATAAAGAACCCATCATTCCACGATGGCAGTGTCAATATAGGATCATTGACTAATCTTATCTTTAGTTATTCAAAACATTATTCACACTCTTTTTCCAAACAAATTTAACCCCTTTATGTGTGAGCTTCATTAATGGGTTAGACAATCGGGAAAAATTATGGACAAAGGTCGATAATAACCTGCTAAACCAATAAAACTATGTACATTCATTATACTCATCAGTGCTGGCCATTCATGGATTTCTCTTGTCATAGAAGCATCAACATAAATTCCACCTTTAGAGACAATATGGCCAAGGAAAGAAATATCATGAAGCTAGAATTAACACTAGATAAACCTCCCATATAATTCATGTCTTCTAAGAGTCATCAAGGTAATGCACAACTTATTTTCATGGGATCTGTAGCGTTTTGTAACGACCCGAATCTGGAGCCCCTCCACTAGTGCCCCGTACCCAGTTCGCCACATGAACTCAAGCACGTTTCCCGAAATGCTAGAGGCTACCAACTAGCAGTGAGGGGCTAGGTGAATCAGTGGGGAAACTATGCCCTCATTCGGTAAAGTATAGAGCGGAAAAATAACAGTCAATAGCGGAAGCAGTAACAACATGAATAACAATAGAAACCGGACAGCGGAAGCAATGAAATAAATATAGTAATGATGATAATGATGTAGAAGGTACAAGTATCTAAGGAAAACAGCTAACACAACAACGTGTCGAAATACAACTGAAACCATGTGAAAAAGAAAAACAAAGAAATCTCTTAAGCTTCACGAGCCATGGCTTGGTCCCATGCTCCCCAGCTCCAATGCAATCAAGAACCTGATGTAGAAGGTCCCATGCACTTATCTATACATGTAGAAACATAGTCTGCTTGGGCCCAAAAGCATGGCCAAAATAGGGTGTGAGATACAATCCTAGTAGTCAATCACCCAATGATTTGTGCCTAAGAGTCAATGAATACATGGAAGTAAATAATCAAGAAGCTATATTTAGGAATGCACAAGCAGCTACAATCCAATGTTCTAACAAGTAAAGCACAGAAGTAAGAAGTCAGCATCAAGAAGAAAATAGGTAACCCTCTGGGTAGCTCTCACAGCCTAACCCCTATGGTTCAACCTATAGTACTAGAAACCCTCTGGGAGGCACCCATAGTATCACCCCTCCAGTTCAGCTACGTAATTAAGTAGACTCTCTAGGGAAGCACTCGCTGTCAATTCCCCCTATATTCTCGTATCTTGTTAAAGGCTCTCTGGGGAAGCACTCAAATTCAATTCCCCATGTGGCCCACGTCATGGAAATACAGACAATCTGGGGATGCACTCAATGTCAATCCCCCCTATAGTCTTTCATCGTAATTAAAAGACACTCTAGAGAATCCCTTCCGTCAATTCTCATTTTTGTCTACTACTCTAGGTTCTCACAGTCTTGATTAAAACTAAACATGCTCAGCTCATGTATATCTGCCAAGTAAACCTCAATAACTACTTGGATATCATTATACGGCTCAACAGCAATAATAATAAAACTGTTCTGCTATCCTACAACTAGGCATGGCAACCGGAAAAACGCCCTACAGGCAAAACAAGAATGGAAAAGCAACCAGAGCACAAAATAAATAACTCTACTCACAAGCAATATCATATACTAAAGCAACCAATATTAAAAAGACAAACAACAGGGGAAAAATAGGAAACACACAATACCCCCTTCATGGGTATTGGTGGAATTTTCACATAATATTCATCAACTGTATACGAAAAGGCACAAACCACCTACCTCGATCCTAGGAGATCGATATATGTGAACCATGACGACAGATTCCTCTTAGAACAATGTAGATCTAGGAAAATGCACAAAACATTCATCCCACGATAACATGGAAACAAGGAGGAATCAGGAAACAATGATAAATTAGAAGGAAGAAATCACCGCTGCGATTCCAACAAAGTCGACCGTGCTCAAATCAGAGAACGGATAGCGAGGCCGGATCTCGGAGAATATTTGGACATACCGTCTCTCCCGGGTGGATGAAATCTATAGAAGAAGATGATTTTGGGGGTTAGGTGTCACCTCGGTCCGTTTAATGAATAAAAATACATGACGTATACTTATTGAGTACATGGTGTGTACTTCAATTTTCTGTACTTCAAATTAATCAGCCTCCACTTCAGCCTTACACACTGTGTGTGTGGCCCAAAATGGCCATCACTTGGCTTTGAGCTGGGATAAAGTACACGATGTGTACTTAGAAAGTACACGGCGTGTACTTCGAAATTTTCCAGAAAAATCAATTTTCTAAAAAACTATAGAAAAATGAATGAAGTACCTGAAAAGAAGATCCAGGTTCTTACGAACTCCCCCCTTAATGAAATTTTTCCTAGAATTTCCCTAACTAGGCGGAGAAAAAGAAACCCCAAACAGCTCCGGCCACTATGATCGTACATCGGCCACCCTCTCCCAGGTCTCGTCCTGTACTCGCCAGTGTTGCCATATCCCTTGTACCAGAAGAACAGACCACCCGTAGAGAACCTTCATACTGCGATCGAAAATCCGGATAGGATGCTCCGTGAATGACACATCCGCTTCAAGATCAACTTCCTCAGGCTGAAAGACATGAGATGGTTCGGAAACGTAAATTCGGAGCTGAGAGACGTGGAAGACGTCGTGCGTGGCCCGATACCTCGGAGGTAGCTGCAACTGTTAGGCGACCAGACCTACTCTCCCCAAGACCTCAAACGGCCCGACATACCGCGGTGAAATATTACCCTATCTTCGAATCCTCTTGTGTCCCATCCTCGGTGAGACACACAGGAAAACCTAATCACTGACCTCGAACACTAGAGGTCATCTCCTCTGGTTAGCATAAGACTTCTGTCAAGACTGCACTATAGCCATCCTCTTTCGAATCAACTCTATCTGCCCTGAAGTCTCCTGAACAAGACGAGTTCCCAGCAAAGTTGTCTCTCCTACCTCCAGCCAGCATAAGGGTGATCGGCATGGCCTACCGTACAAAGCCTCGTATGGTTCCATTTGAATGGTCGCCTGAAAGCTGTTGTTGTAGGCGAACTCCACCAGTGTAATATGCTTCTCCCAATAACACCCAAAGTCTAGAATGCAAGCTTGGAGCATATCCTCAAGCACCTGGATCGTGCGCTCGGACTGGCCATCGGTCTGGGGATGGAATGTTGTACTCAAAAGTACCTATGTACCCAAGGCCTTCTGAATTCCCTACCAGAACTGAGAGGTAAAGCGCACATCTCTGTCTGAAACAATAGAGTGTGGAACTCCATGAAGACGAATGGTCTCTCTAATGTAAAGTCATCCTAGATCATCGACGATGAAGGTCTTATTGATCTTCAAGAATTGAGAAACCTTCGTAAGCTTTTAAATGACAACCCAAACAACATTGTTTCCCCGAGGTGATCACGGAAACCTGGTCATGTAGTCCATCGCAACATCGTTCCACTTCCACTCCGGAATGGGTAACTACTGTAAAAGCCCCGCTGGTCGCTGATGCTCTGCTTTTACCTGCTGACAAGTAGAACATCGCATGATGAAACCAGCAACATCCTTCTTTATACCAGGCCACCAGTAGTGGCAATGAAGATCCCGATACATCATGGTGATGCCAGGATGAACTACCCAAATAGAGGAATGTAAATCCCACATTATCTCATTCCGTATGTCTGTTGGAACCCATACGCATCCCTGGAAACGCATGATCTCATCCTCGCCCAAAGTCCATCTAGGAAGAGGGTCCTCTCCTGACACACTCTCCCATAGGACTAAGCCTTCCAAGTCTTATATTTTCCTCATCCATACACTATCAAGTAGCATGGAGGTAATGACTAGTGAAGATAGAAAAGTCTATCCCCGTCTATCGTGCACCTCCAGATGCATCTCAAAGAACAGAGCAATCAGCTGCCACTCACTACTGGCCTCCTGAACTTCTTGAATCTAAGTTCTCCTGCTCAACGTATCTACCATGGTGTTGCCCTTTCCAAACGTATAGGCAAGCTCGATGTCAAAAGACTGAAGATACTCAACCCACCTGTGCTACCTTAGATTCAGATCACGCTGTGTGAAGATATACTTGAGGCTCTTTTGGTCAGTGAAGACCACAAAGTGCTCTCCCAGAAGATAGTTTCTCCAACAGTGCAAGGCATGAACAACAACTGCCGACTCCTGATCATGCGTAGGGTAGTTTATCTCATGTGGCCTCAAGTTGGGAGACCCGTACGCAATGACTGTATCTCCTTGCATAAGAACAACTCCTATCCCGACACCTGAACCATCAAAATAATCACTGTAGCTATTGCCTAGCTCTAGAAAGACTAGTATCGATGCTGATGTCAACATCCCATTCAGCTCCTAAAAGGGTGACTCACAAGAATCTGACCATAAGAAATTTTCCCTCTTCTTGGTCAGACCTGCCAAGGGTGTTGTTATATGAGAAAAGTCCCGAATGCAGTGTCTGTTGTATCCATCCAGCCCTAGGAAACTCAATACCTCAAAGATGTTCTCTGGCTACTCCCATGAAACTACAACTCTCACTTTTTTTGGGTCCCCAGATACTCTTTCCTCTGAGATGATGTTACCCAATAAGTGAATCTGATCCATCCAGAAGTGGCAATTTGAGATTTTGGCATAAAGTCAATGCTATCTCAGTGTACTCAGAACGATCTTAAGATGAGTGTCATGATCATGTAGAGTGTGAGAGTACACCAAGATATCGTCCATGTAGACCATGACAATGGAATCCAAGTAAGGATGGAACACTCGGTTCATCAGTGCCATGAAAACTACTGGTGCATTTATGAGTCTGAAATGCATGACTGTATACTCGTAAAGACCGTACCTGCTCCTGAAGGCTGTCAGAGGTATATCTGATGGTATAATGCGCAACTGATGATAACCAGACCTCAATTCAATATTCAAGAACACCCGGGATCCTCGAAGCTGATCGAAAAGGTCATCAATCTGTGGCAAGGGATATCGTTTTTTCACCGTCAACTGGTTCAGCTTCTGATAATCCACACAAAGTCGAATGGTACCGTCTTCCTTCTTCACAAATAGAACAAGCGAACCCCAAGGAGAAGTACTGGGTCGGATGAAACCTTTAGCATGTATCTCCTCTAACTACTTCTTGATCTCCTACAACTCAGTTGTGACCATCCTATAAGGAGGAATGGATACCGGTGCTGCTCCTAGCATGAGTTCAATAGAGAAGTATAACTCACGCTCCAGAGGAAAACCTGAAAAGTCCTCTGGATAGACGTCCCTGAAGAGATCCACCACGGGAGGAAAGTCCAACTGTAGAGTCCCCTGATCATCTAGATAAAGGCTAGAAATCTGGGTTGTCACACCTCCTAGCCCAAGATACTTGAGTCCCTCCCGACTCACCAGGACATCCCATTCGCCTCTATGAAGAAAAGATTCACCCTCTTGTGAGATGAAACTGAATCTACTGAGATAATAGTCAACAACTGCCTGGAAGGGAATCAAACAGTCCATGTCGAGAATGACAATGTAACATGTCATCTCTAGGACATAGAGATCCCATAATAAGTGATACCCGTCCACCTCGAGAGGTCACTATCTACACTGGTGTACACTAGAAGTCCTCGTTCACAAAGGTGTGTCTAGTGTCAATGAGTCAGAAAGAGAAAATATATAGAGTCCAAGGCACTCCACAATGGCTACAAAGATAAAACTATGTGTAGCACCAATATCGAACATCGCCGAAGATAAAACTGAGGCTACTAAAATCGTACCTCGAACAGTTGAAGGACCAGGATCCTGCTCATGATATGTCTACTCCATGGCGAATGACTGGCCCATGCCGCGGCCCTGCGCCCCTGGATGACCACTCTGAGCTGAACCTCCCTGCTGGTGCTGAGGAGCTGGTGGCCGACCGCTACGGCCTTGACCTCCACCTCGGCCCGAACGGCCGAAAGAACTCCAGTTTCCCAACTGGTGAGAAACTAGTAGGGCTGCTCCTGAACGATGAGTCATGGAAGAACCCCGGTCAATAGGTTCTGGTGAGAAAACCTGGAAAAAACGCTGAAGGTGACCCATCTTGCCATAAGATCGGCACTCCACGAGGTCCCTTTGGCACTGCGGCCTCGTGTGCCTTGTCCGGCCACACTAGTAGCACGTCACCTGGCTACATGATGATGCGTCTCACTTCCTAAGATCACCATGTGTAGGCTCCCTACGACACTTAGTGATGTCATCTATAGGGAATCTAGCTCTGGAAGCAGAACCGCCCTGACACGCAGCTCTATAGTATCTCATATTGTGCTATGAAATCAGATCCTGGTTGACGGTGGAAGTAATGGATGTCAGCTGGAAGATGTTAACATGTGATCGGATCTCCCGCCTGATTCCATCCTCATACTTCCTCGCCAAGAACACCACACTCCCATCCCGAAGGGGTGTAAAATGTTGTAGCTCAGATAGACGAGAGGAATACTCCATGATAGATAGAGTACCCTTCTCTATGATCATGAACTCCCGGGCTCGATGGGCCCTCAGTGTCTCCGGGTAGAAGTAGTCGTAGAACACGCACTGGAACTCCTCACAAGTCATAGCCTGCTGCAGACCCGCCAGTGAGACCACATCCCACCAACTCTTGGCGGAGACTCGGAGCATGTAGGTGGCGAGCTTGACCCGCCTCTCTAGAGGGGTCTCCAGAAGCTCGAATATAGTCATCATGGCTTTTATCCATGACTCTTCAGCCTGAGGTCCTCCCTCCCCCGAAAACGTGGGAGGTTTCTACTACTGGAATACCCGTGTCATGTCTTCCATAGACGAGGTAGGAGGCGGTGCTCCCGGGAATGCCTACATCATCCTCATGAAACCTTCTATGAACTATGCATCAGCTCCCGTAACTAGTACATCAACCGGTGCCATGGCTAGCTCAGCTAGGGGATCAACAGGAAGTCCCTGATCAGCCATATTTGGAATCTAATCACTACATGACGACAGACGTATGACCAGAGGATGTCTCAGAGGCGTAGATCTGAAAGATCAAAAGCACACTTTAGATCAGTAAAACAAGGACACAGATCACAAGGGTACAAAACAGGAACAGGAGAAGAAAAACATAAAATATTTCAAAACGCGACTAGAAGACGTGTATAAAAACTAAATGGCGTGTCTTTTTCAATCCACTTACATTGGCGTGTACTCCTTTCCTACATGTTGTGTACACTTCAAACTACACAGCGTGTGGACCCCAACGCATGGCTTGTACTTGTAACTATTCACCTACCTGAGTTCCTTACATGGCTAACCCACACGGTCCGACTTAACCCGAGACTACATGACGTGTTAGAAACAAACACGGCGTGCACTAGACAAGGCTTCGACGCACCGTGTTGTTGGGTACACGGCCGTCTACACATCTGGACCTTACACGGAATGCTTCGTGCAAACACGGTGTGTATAGGCGAAGGAGACACCGTCCCACATTGTTTGTGACATGGCCGAGTACTTGGGCAAGACTACACGACGGGTTCCGAACAAACACGGCGTGTGGAAAGGAAGATAACGTCGACCTGTGTTATTTGTGAAATGGCTGGGTACCTGAACAGGACTACACGGCATGTTCCCTATGGACATGGTGTGTTCTACCCATGCTTCCCCGACCCAGGTTATAAGTGACACAGTCGGGTACACAGCTCCGAGCTTACATGGTGTGTGGCTACTGTACACGGCGTGTTTTCGACGTTACTTCCACGAAACTGTGTTCTGCTCACATGGTCAGTGACACTACCTGAAAACTACACGGCGTGTTCTCAAAAAGTACACACCATGTATTCTAGGTTTTTCTGGGCATTAACTCAAAAACTGCAATTAATTCCAGAAACACTAAAAACAAGGACAAAAAAGTGCCAAATTCTGATATGTGAGGGCCCATAACACCTCAAGAACCAAAATATGGAATTCACATTAAACAAAGAACAAAACTAACAGTTTTCAAAAAAAACAACATTAAATATATCAAAAAACTATAATAACAACATGCATAATCTACACAAAGTCTATCACAACAGCATGCAATCGCTAATGCACCCTAGATGGAATGGCAAGAATGCATGGAATGTGATTCCTTCAAGTGTCTATATGATGCATGAGAAAAAATAACCTCATCTCCTTAGGTTGAGAGAGAAATAGAACCGCAATATCAAAACCGTAATATCACAAACCATGTGAATCACTTTTCTTGAAATCAGATCGACTATAAAATCTCAAAACCATCAACTGCAAATAACGAGGTAGTATGGCTTTTCCCTCTACACGGGTTAACTACTCCCGAGCAGAGCTTAATTCCTAGTACTGAATCCATCATATCCCTAGCTAAGGTATCAAAATAGTAATGCAGGAGAAAAAAACTCCTATGATACAACTTTGTAACGACCCGAATCTGAAGTCCCTCCACTGGTACCTCGTACCTAGTTCTCCACATGACCTCAAGCGTGTTTACCCAAACTCTCGAGGAAGCCTACTAGCGGAGATATCCTAGGTGAGTCGGTGGGGAAATATTCCCTCATTTAGTAAAGTATACAATGGGAAAACAATAGTCAATAGAGGAAGCAATAACAACATGCATAACAACAGAAACCAGACAGTGAAAGCAATGAAATACATATAGTAATGATGATAATGATGAAGTAGGTACAAGTATATAAGGAAAACAGAAAACACAACAATGTGCTGAAATACAACTGAAACCATGTGAAAAACAAAAACAAAGAAAGCTCATCAGCATCACGAGCCACGGCTTTGTCCCATGCTCCCCACCTCCAGTGAAATCAAGAACCTGATGTAGAAGGGATCTTTCCCTTCTCTATACATACATCATCATAGTCTTCTTGGTCCTAAAATCATGGCCCAAACAAGGTGTGAGATACAATCCCATTAGGCAATCACCCAAAGATTTTTGCCTAGCAGTCAATGAATACAAGGCAGTAAATAAACAAGAAGAAATATATAGGAAAGCACAAGCAGTTATAATCCACAGTTCAAACAAGTAAAGCCCACAATTTTGAATCCAGCAACAAGAAGAAAATAGGCAACCCTCTGAATAGCTCTCACAACCTAACCCCAATGGGTCAACCTATAGTACTAGTAACCCTCTGGGAGGCACACATCGTCTCACCCCTCTGGTTCAGCTACTTAATTAAGTAGACTCTCCGGGGAAGCACCTACCGCCAATTCCCCCTATAGTCTCGTATCATGCTAAAGGCTCTCTGGGGAAGTACTCAAAGTCAATTATCCTTGTGGCCCACGTCGTGGAACTATAGACTCTCTGGGGAAGCACTCAACATCAATCCCCCCAACAGTCTCATGTCGTAATTAAAAGACACTCTAGAGAAGCCCTTCCATCAATTCTCCCTTTGGTCTACTACTCTAGGTTCTCACAGTCCGGAGTAAAACTGAACATGCTCAGTGCATGTTTATCAGCCAAGTAAACCTCTAGAACTAGTTGGCTATCATTCTACGGCTCAAAAACAATAATAAAACAACAGTTTTGATATCCTACAATTAGGCATGGAAACTGGTATAACGCCCAACAGAAAAAACAAGCTTGGAAAAGGAACATGAGCACAAAATAAATTACTCTACTCACATGCAATAGCGTCTACAAAATAAAACAAGAAAAAACAGGCATACAGAAGTGGAAAAACAAGAAACACACAATACCCCATTCAAGGGTATTGGTGGAATTTTCACATAATATTCATCAACATTCTACGGAAAGACACAAACCACCTACCTCGATCCTAGGATATCGATATATGTGAACCACGATGAATATTCCTTTTAGAACAATGTAGATCTGAGAAAACGCACAAAAATATCATCCCACGATAATGTAGAAACAAGGATGAATCAAGAAACAGGGATAAAGTAGAAGGAATAACTCACCGATGTGATTACAACACAATCGACCGTGCTCAAATCGGAGAACGGATGGCAAGGCGGGAGGTCGGAGAAGATTCGTTCGTACGGTCGCTCTCGGGCGGACGATATCTATAGAAGAAGATGATTTTGGGGGTTAGGCGTGACCCCAGTTTGTTTAATAAAAAAATTACACGGTGTGTACTTCTTGAGTACACGACGTGTACTTCAATTTTCCGTACTCCGAATTAATCGGCCTCTACTTCAGCCTTACACACCGTGTGTGTGGCCCGACACGGCCTGCACATGGGTTCGAGCTGGGAAAAAGTACACGGCGTGCACATAGAAAGTACATGGTGTGTACATTGAAAATTTCCAGAAAAATAATTTTTCTCAAAAAAATTAAAAATGGAAAAAATGTACCAGAAAGGAAGATATGGGTTCTTAAACTTTTCGAATATACCTAGATATCATCAATAAATACCACTACAAAAACGTCGAGATATTCCTTGAAAACTAGGTTCATTAGATCCATGAAAACAGAGGGCGCATTAGTCAGCCCAAAAGGCATTACTGTAAACTCTTAATGCCCATACCTGGTTCGAAATGTTGTCTTCAGAATGCCTTCCTTCATCACACACAACTGATGGTATCTTGATCGAACGTCAATCTTTGAAAAATATTGAGCTCTATGCAGTTGGTCAGATAAATCGTCAATGTGAGGTAGGGGATACTTGTTCTTTATTGTCATAGAATTGATCTCCCTGTAGTCGATACATAACCTCATAGATCCAAATTTATTTTTAACAAAAAGAACAGGGGATCCCCATGGAAAAACGCTAGGTCGAATAAATCCTTTATTACTCACTTCCTCTAGTTGTTTCTTTAGTTAAAATAATTATATATTGGTCATTCTATAAGGGGTCTTCGATATATGCCTTTATCCATGAATTAAATCAATGGAAAACTCAATTTCTCATTCTGGAGGATGTCCAAATAAATCTTTTGGAAACACATCTACATATTCTTTCACAATAGGAAGATTCCCTATTTGAACATTCCTTTCCTTACCCACAGTCATTTCATTCTCTTCCTCCCCAATAATTGAATTTAGTTGAGCTCTTGGGGGTGGATCTATATAAGAATTAGGTCATGCTGATTCTGCTCTTAAGATAAGGTGTTCCTTATCATCATCATCAAAAATCATAACCTCCTTCTTATAATAAATCATTGCATCATGGTCTGAAAGACAATACATACCAAGGATTATATCAAACTCAATCATAGGCATGCCGATGAGATCAGTGGATAAAGATCATTTATGTGCTCTAATGGGGACTGAATCAGAAAACATTGTTGCAATGATACTTCCCTTAAGAGTATTAACTAAAAACTCCATTGTTAAATCAAATTGAAAATATATAATTTTCATAGCAAACTAGGATGATATGAAACAATGTGATGATCCAGAATCAAATAATGCATTTTCTAAACATGAGGAAACCATTAAATTACCTGCCACCACATCTTTCGGAGCATCAACTTCAGCAGTAGTGATAAAATAATCTTGGCCTTGATCCATTTAACTTTTCTTAGGTATGTTCCCCTAATTCGTAGGACATTCATTTGAATAATGTCCCATCTCCCTACAGTTGTATCATTGAACATCGGTAGCTTCTTTCTTCCCCTTTCAATCATGAGCTTGGTGGCCTTTTTCACCACACTGGTAATAGACTTCCATTCCCTTCAAGAATGTACCGGTATGTTTTTTTCAGCATTTACTACAAGATGGATATTCAACTTCTCCCTTCATCCCCTTATTACCATTCCCAGATATATCAGTAGATTTATTCTTCTCTTTCATTGCTTTAATGTCATAAGTCTTAGAAAATTCCTTTTCTGTCTGGATAGCACATGAGACAATGTCTTCATACAACGATGAGGATTGTGATACTAATGATTGATGGAGAAATGGTTTTAACCCATCAAATAAATGATCAATATTTCTTATTGGGTTATCTATATAATCTTCACCATACCCTTCTAACCTTGTAATGTTTGGCTCATACTTTGTGACATTCTCATCCTCCTTTTGTTTCAGACTCAGAAATTGCCTTTCCATATGTGCTCAATGTTCATAAGGAAAGTATATTTCTTCAAAAAGTTTATTGAACTCCCTCCACTCCATATTTGGTACATAATCATCATCATTCAAGTTTTGAATCAATGAACACCATTTATCAGCATCTTCATTTAGGTGGTAAACTGCCATGATAACTTTTTCCCTTTCACTACTCCCTAGAGCATGAAATATTTTCTCTAGGGAACTTATCCATTGCTCAGCTTCAAATGGATTTGTACTCCCAATGAATGTTGGTGGTTGTTTCCTCATGAATATATCTAACATTCATCCTCCACGTTGTGGATCAGGGTGCTCCATATGGGTAAGGTTATTATTCATAACCTGAGTGAGTTTTCCTAGTATAGTGATAAGCTGATCATCACCAGTTGCATCACCATCTCCACAATAATTATCTTGAGCAGGCGGAAAATCTCTATATGGAGTGTGTGCATTGATATCGTTTCCATTTCTTCCACAATGCGCCATTTCTAAACAATGGAATAAACTAGATTAGTTTATGAATAAAAATACATAATTCTATACCTGTAAAACACTTAACATAAATTGAACTATTAATGGATATAATCCATAATCATAAAAATGTTTTCGTGGAGGATGTATATACTCATAAACCCTTCATAACAGTTTTTATAGAAAATGAGAATTATCCAAAGCATATCCCCCCGGAGTATTGTAACCAAGAGTGTAGAAAGATCCATTGTCATGCACCCATTCCCGTTCGAGTCTAACTCAAAGTGGTGTTTTTGAGTTTTACCCCTAGGTACATCTGTGGCAGAGCCGCCTCTACTTGCTCGTATCCAGACTGGGAGTTCTTTTATACATATCCTCAAAGTATATCTTAGGGATATGTGCTCTAATCTGAATTTATCTAAATCTAGCATCCATGGTTTTTACTAAACTTCCTTTGATACCAACTGTAATTTCCCGACCCTAGTTACCCAGAGTAGGTTCATTATTACATAACATCAGTATCATAACAACATATCAAATCCTGAAGGACTGATTAGTTTAGTAGGCTTGGAAACACTAGATACATTCATAATGTTTACATTTGTAATGCCCCGACCCCAGTTACCCAGAGTTAGTGCATTATTACATAACATTGGCATGATCACAAGAAAGATCAAGTCTCGAAAGACTGATTAGTTTAGTAGCCTCGGAAACACTATATATATTCATAACGTTTACATTACATCAATAAGTGAAAAACTACAACAACATATTTGTCTTCATATCCCCTCATACTATCCCTGCAGGTCATTCATAAAATACTTCTTCACATCCTAGGAAAAATTAAACATTGAAAGGGGTGAGCAAAGATGCTCAGTACAGATAACAATATAGCAGAATCTTTCATAAATAGGAATAAACATTTAAGGTAGTGTATAACTAAAACAAAATCCTTCTAAACATGAAATTTAACATAATATGGCAGAAATAAAATGAAATAATGCCATTTACTTATTCACATGGATATTATACTAATCGAATGATCACATGAAATATCAATAAACACTTTCATAATGATGGAATGCATAATTCCAGACTATCATAAACACGTAGCCACGACCTCGTCCCAAGACTACAAATAAGATTTTGACAAGGCCTTGTGCCAAGACACTAGTTTGTCTCATGAGATCTACCTATGCATCGAGGAGCAATAGAGGGCTCCACCCGTCACTTACTAAGTCCAATTCATTCCTCATATGAACAGGTTTAAACATAACATAAACATTTGTATTAAAACTAGCATACGAAATGTCAATACTTTAACCACAAACCATGAATGGTATAAAAATAACACATCCACAATCAAACATTACTCATTCGATACAATATGGAAGATTGTATTGTATCATATTAACCTCAATAGATAATAATTAATGATATTGACATAGATGAAAATAACCATCAAAACTATTTGAGAGAAATATACCCGTTTTCATGAAAACATTTATAAGTCACACTATTTGTCAACAAGCCGTTTAAAAATAGATTTTTGATTCAAAGTGTCCCATACCAATTTGAAACATTTAAATGGAGTTTTAATTTTAAAACTTTAATGTCCATATAAATAAATCCTTAAAACCATTTTTAAAACATGGACATTAAGGAGCAAGATTTAGAAGAATAAGTCATTAAAACATTTAAAAATGGTATTTTAGTTAGAGTTTCTAACCAAAAGAGAGACACTTGAATACAAATAATTGATGTAATCAAAACATTTTAATATCATGAGAATAAAGGTATTAATGATATACTATGTCAAAGTAAATTATATACACCAAATAAAAGTGATTTTGTGTGTAACAACAAAGAAGTCTCAATAGAATGTAAATTGAGATGAAATCTTTAATAATGGTTGTATCCTCAGTTTAAGGATAAATCAATGATATAATTATGTGTGACAAAAATAAATACACTAAATATGATTGGATATTCAGTGTAAAACAATCAAAGGACATTCACACATATTCTAGTAAAAACAACACCAACGAATTGGATGTTTATCTCAATAAATCGAGATTGAGTAAAAATTACTCTTATCAAGTTCATACCGATGAATTGAGAATTTATCAATGGAGTGATTATGTGTATAAAAATTATATCCACAGAAAGGAGAGTGGAAATTATGACATAATAAAATTAATAGTGATTCCACACATAATCTTGGAGTAAAATAATCAATGAAGTATGCGTAAAGCCGAATGAGTGGAAATTAAAATTTCAAATTCCCTTATCGATTTGGAAATTATGAAACATGCACCCATGAATGAAGGATCATACAATGATGATTTAAATACCCATAAATTAAAGTATATTACACAATTAATACAATCATGGGTAGTTCACACACCACATGCAATAAATAAGTGGTGAACAATGGAAATCTCACTGAATTAAAAGTAAGATAAGAAACCCCGTACTTTGTACATTTTCCTTGAACGATGGTAGGTTAACCTCCTCTATAATGGTAAAATATTTTTTAGTGAATTATACAAGAATCATTTACATTAATATGATATCATATATGTTATTTTAACATTTATTTGTTAATAATATCTTAGTATTATCAACATGTCGGGTGTTAACATACACATTTTCCGTTATATTGATTGTTACGTAAGTCGTGTTTGTCATGGATAGGTTGTATATTAATCATATACAAAATGATATCAAGACCTTAGATACTATTATTAATCATCAAATTAGAATTTGACTTGAATGGATACGATGGGGAATGAATCTCATCGTGTTCGTGGAGACGGTAGTCTGTACGTAGGCAAGAGGGACAATATCATTCTTTTGATATTAAAATAATATATAATTGGATGGTATATCATATATACAGAATAATTATCATTATATAATTATTATTTACATGAATTACACATCATTATTATACCCATACAGATAATAATTTATTGAATAACAATTACACCACGACGTAGAGACGGTAAGTCGTACGTACGCACATATGGTGACATGTTATTCAAAGGAGGGATAGAATACTGAATATGGATATACCATATTTACAATAACATCACAGTATATATAAGATATTGGAGTTATTATTTTATAATTGTAATAACAAAGAATGAAGAAGTTGAAGAAAAAAGAAACTTGAAAAAGTGTGGTGAAATCATTACATCTTCTTCGGGTTTTTCTTTTGATTTGATCAAAAGGGCTCCTAAAGTTGGATTTCTGACTAGATTAAGGCCTCTAGGATAAAGTGAGGAACGCTTAGAGAGTATTTTGGAAGATTTTGGCCAATCCAATTGGCTTTGATGGTGTGAATTAATGAGAAGGTGGAGTGCCCTTTTATAAGAGGGGTGAGGGGCACCTTTGGAAAAGCTAGAAATATTATTTTTAAATAAATTCATATTCAGTTTTTAATGGCTCCAAAGTGGATTATTTAACGTTTATTGTGGTTATGGGTCGAAAACCGCTCAACCAATATAATTTAGGCAGTTTTGGGTCATTATATTAACCATATCTTTTAGTTTTAACTCTTAGTTAATTAGTTTGACTTTTACAATGTCTCTTTGATTTATTATATTATATGGTTAATAAACTAACTATATACATTGAAGCTACCACCAAGTGGTCCATTAATGATACACCTATCATGATATTAGTCTCTTGGCTGATCCATAGATTTTTAGGAATTGAATATAAATTAATAATAGAATATTTGTTTTAAAAACCCTTTTATGTCAATTTTGACACTATTGGGTATTTTGTTTTTGATGAATTCATAACATCATTATTACATCGAAAAATTTATATAATCAATACTAATATGACATATTAACCTATAAAATTAGTGGAATTCATAAAATTCTCAAATTACATTTATTTTTATATTTATAATATCAATTATTTTAATATTTCTATAATTATGTAATTACTGCATCACAATTGTGTCATCAATAAATTAAATTATATAATGTCTAAAAATTATAAATAAAATACAATTATGTAGGAAATATTTTTATATTTCTAATGAATATTTATAATCGAATTTATCTTATGTATAACCCTATATTAAAAATATTTTAGTAAATAAACTTTGATTTTAACTCTTTTAACTCTTCTTTGAATTAAATAATAATAAATGAACTAATCTAATAAAAGTGGAAATAAATGATAATATTTTACTCATAAGGTTTTTTATGGTCGAGATACACTTGTACAATAGAATTATGACATGTTTTAGGGTAATATTATTATCATTTTTACCCTTAATTACCCTATTTACTTTTAACCGTGTAAATAAAAGAAAAAAGTTACTATTCAACAAAAATTATTTTCATCTCATTGAACCAAATTTTACTTCCTGATGTTAACTGTTTCCTTTTATTTTCGTAATTCCACTCACTGAAGCGGTAAAATATTTTTTTATGAAAAATTCAGTTTTTTAACTACCACTTAGTGGTTTCACTATTCATCAAAAAATGAAAGTTTACAGAAAAATACCAAAAATTAGGCCTAAGAAATATTTGATATTATGAATTCAAAAATTATGTATATTTTAAAAAATTCAAAACATATCAGTTAAATTAATTAATTTAAAAATTAATTCCCGTCGTCAAAACAAATAGTGTGTTTTTAAGAGATAATAACTATCAAAATATTGACACTTGTTTATGTCTTGTTTAAATGTGAAATTACATCCAATGACAAAAATTGTATTAAACGGTAAAAATATATTCTAAATATACTTTCAAAACACTAAAATTAATATTTTATCACAATCAATTATGTTGATTAAAAAAGTTGTTTTTAATTAAAATTTAGTAATTTTCACTATTCATCAAAATATGAAAGTTATCCGAAAAGTACCAAAATTTCACCCTAAGATAATTTTGATTTTAAGAATCCAATACTTAAGTCCATTTAGAATGATAAAATTTATAAAATTTCAAAAAGTAGGTATTACTATTCATAACGGCTAGTTTGATTGGTTGTGGTGTGATAGAATCTCAAAGTTGCGTACAATACACGCCATTGCATTTTTCAATGGGAAACATAACGTTGAAGAATGGGGTGTTACATTATCTCCCCCTTCAATAAATTGCGTCCTCGCTATTTTTTTTAAAATTGGGCCTAAGAATATAATGGAAAGTCCCACATCGGAAAAAGAGTCAATAAAACTATCACATTAAAAGAAAGGAACATAGGTATAAAGGTGACCCAAGATAACTCATACTTGTATTCCATGTAGGAAAAAATGGATATGGACGATAAACTAAGAGTTATGTTCTGATGGAGAGGGACATAAAACATGATCAGGAGAAAGTTAACAATAACAAAATCACAAACTTGTGTTGGGACAAACAGATATTACTCTCCTAGTAGGAAAAGTAAACGAACAACATTTTTTGTATTAAGTTACATTACATAAGGACGAGGAATTCATTTGTGATATTGACTAAGAACATAAAGAGATGTACTTACTTTTTAAGTATAGTTTCATTCCTTAATAAATTTTTACCACTAACTCATTTTTTTTGAACAATTAGTATTCAAGAAGTCTTTGTCACAATAGAAGAGCTAGAATAAACTTCTATAGAAATACATAATCCATAGAGGATAAACTATATATTTACCTTGTCTTTAGAGATTATTCAAAACCAAAATGGTTAGTATAATATCTGATAATCCCCCAAATGGATATTCCATTACAGAAAAAACACACTAATCTTAATTTCTAAAATTAAACCATCAATACCCCATAGTTAAATAAATACCATTCAATAATCAATTGTCCATAAAATCCTTCAATATAATCCAAACTAATATTGAAAACCAAAACTTATAAGAATGTATACTTCCAAGTAAAATTGTATCTCCAAATGACATTAATTACTCTTAAAGTCACATACTTAAAAGTAACTAACCTAATAATTTCCATAAATAACCCAAATCACTATAAATCCACAATAAAAACATAGATAAAAATCTACCATTAATCCTCAAATAAAATCACATACTATTCTATTTTCCTGGGGCATATTGTGTTTACAACAAATCGAACAACTTCCAAAATTAAATTTACCACTTAATCACAAATCATTTTCCTATACTAAGGGTATTCGTTTGATAAGACATAAGATCCCAAATAAAATTATTATTGATCAATAAAATAATTTAACTAAAAATAATAGTCACACTAACCAGGGACTTCACGTAGTCCAGTGGTAGGTGATAAATCCCAGCCGAACATTGGTTGGGGGTTCGATTCCCACAGATTTGTCCGACGCGACGGGTTGTCACACGGTCTGCGTGTTGTCCTCTTTCAAAAACTATATTTCATAACATTACCGAAATGAGATACATTCCTCAAAATAACCAGAACATAATTTAACCTCAAATCTTATCTCATACCTTGCATTTTCATCCAAAATTATAATAACTTATAATTTCCTCAAACCCAACGATCATATGAAACAAAATGGTTATTTATAACTATATCCGCAAAAGATAAGATAATTCTTCCTCAAATATCATTTTCATAGGATAAATTGCAGGGTTAAAAATACAAGAGAAAATTATTCCAAAGTAAATCCATCAACATGGAGCTCTAATACATTTTAAACATTTCTAAAACCATTTATTTCCACATAGCTTCTTCTTTGACCAAGAAAATATCCTATAGAATAGGGCATTCACTCGGGTAATGGCTAGGTCCCCTACATTTACGGCAAATAACTGTAAATGGATTCTCAGGACCATTTTTATCTTCTTCTATTGTACTATTCATTTTTATCAGCAATTATTCACTTTACTTCCTTCCTTCCCGCACGTAAATCATTTCATTGTCCCATTGAGACACTTTACTGGGTGTCTCCTTCCACATTTCATGCATGATGGAAATTGAGGATTCAATTCTCCATGGTCTCCACTGCTGGTGCTCTTATAATTCATCACCATTCACTTATTTGTTGAGTCTGGGAATTGGTTAATATATATTGTTGATCATATTTTTGGAATATTGATTTGGCATAAAGATGATATCTTTTACGCCTATCAACATTCCATTTTGTTGCTCATTGCCACCACCGTTCCCACCTTGTACATCATTCTCAAAGTCACTATGACTTCCTTGGAATCCAGCCATTGACTAAAACCAGAAATCATAGTGTGAGTAAGAGGAGTCATAAAATCATTTAGATATTAATATGTCACCATATTCTCAATTTGAAACACATTAGGATTAACCAAGGTCATTTACTCTCATCTTATATATATAATATTTCAAATCGGTTTGTAATGAAAATGTAAATTATCCTAAGAATATCCCCCGGGAGTGTCGTAAACAAGAGTGCAGCAAGGCCTGTTGTCATGCACCAGTTCCCATTCGTGTCTAGCTCAAAGCGGTGTTTTCGGGTTTTACCCCTAGATACATCTGTGCCAGAGCCGCCTCTACTTGCTCGTATCCAGACAGGGATGTATTGCTCGGAAAAATCACAAAATCTCTACAATACCAAAATTTTAGGAATTTATTCTATACTAATACTCAAAGTTCATCTTAGGTCTACATGATCTAATCAGAGATTATCTAAATCTAGCTTCCAGGGTTTGTACTAAACTTCCTCTGATACCAACTGTAACACCCCGACCCCAGTTACCCAGACTCGGTACATTTATACATAACATTGGCATGATCACAATAAGGATCAAGTCTCGAAACACCAATTAGTTTAGTATCCATGGAAACACTAGATATATTCATAATGGTTACATTACATCAATAAGGGAAAAAAATACAACAACATAGTTTTCTTCATATCCCCTCATACTATCCCTGCAGGTCATTCATAAAATACTTCATCACATCCTGGGAAAATGTAAAACATTGAAAGGAATGAGATCAGATGCTCAGTAAGGATAACAATATAGCGGAATCTTTCATAAATAGGAATAAACATTTAATGTAGTTTATAACAAAAACAAAAGCTTTTTAAACATGAACTTCAACATAATATGGAAGAAATAAAATTAAATAATGCCATTTACTTATTCACATGGATATTCTACTAATCGAATAATCACATGCAATATCAATAACCACTATCATAATGATGGAATGCATAATTCCAGACTATCATAACCACATAGACAAGCCCTCGTGCCAAGACTACAAATAAGATTTTGTCAAGGCCATATGAAAAGACCCTAATTTGTCTCATGAGACCTACCGATGCATCGAGGAGCTATAGCGGGCTCCACCCGTCACTTACTAAATCCAATGTATTACTCATATGAACAGGTTTAAACATAACATAAACATTCGTATTAAAACTAGCATAAAAAATGTTATTACTATAACCACAAACCATGAATGGTATAAAAATAGCACATCCACAGTCAAACATAACTCATTCTATACAATATGGAAGATTGTATTGTATCATATTAATGTCAATCGATAATAATGAATGATATTGACATAGATTAAAATAACCATCAAAAATATTTGAGAGAAATATCCCCCTTTTCATGAAAACATTTAAAAGTCACACTATTTGTCATGAAGATGTTTAAAAATTGATTTTTGATTCAAATTGCCCCATACCACATTGTTACATTTAAAAGGAGTTTTAATTTTAAAACATTAATGTCTATATAAATAAATCCTTAAAACCATTTTTAAAACATGGACATTAATGAGAAAGATTTAGAATAATAAGTCTTTAAAACATATAAAAATGGTATTTTAGTTAGAGTTTCTAAATAAAAGAGAGACACTTGAATACAAATAATTGAGGTAATCAAAACATTGTAATATCATGAGAATAAAGGGAATCATGATATACTATGTCAAAGTACATTATATACACGACATAAAAGTGATTTGGTGTATAACAACATAGAAGTCTCAATGGAATATAAATTGAGATGAAATCTCTCATAAAGGCAGTATCCATAGGTTAAGGATAAATCAACGACATAATTATTTGTGAAGAATATAAATACACTAAATATGATTGGATATTCAGTGTAAAATAATCATAGTATATTCACACATATTCTAGTAAAAACAACACCAATGAATTGGATGTTTATCTCAACAAATCGAGATTTAATAAAAATTACTCTTATCAAGTTCATACCGATGAATTGAGAATTTATCAATGGAGTGATTATGTGTATAAAAATTATATCCACAGAAATGGGAGTGGAAATTATGACATAATCAAATGAATAGTGATTCCACACATAATCTTGGAGTAAAATAATCAATGAAGTATGCGTAAAGCCGAATGAGTGGAAATTAAAATATCAAATTACCTTATCGATTTGGTAACTTATGAAACATGCACCCATGAAATAAGGATCATACAATGATTATGTAAATACCCATAAATAAAAGTATATTACACAATGAATACAATCATCGGCAGTACACACACTACATGCAATAAATAAGTGGTGAACAATGGAAATCTCAATGAATTAAAAGAGAGATAAGAAACCCCTTACTTTGTACTTTTTCCTTGGCCGATGGTAGATTATCCTCCTGCATAGTTTTGAAATAATTTTTATTTAATTATACAATATTCATTTACATTAATATGATATCATATATGTTCTTTAGACATTGATTTGTTAATAATATCTTAGTATTATCGTCATTTCTAGTGTTAACTTACTCGTTTTCCTTTATATTCATTGTTACGTAAGTCGTGTTTGTCATGGATAGATTGTATCTTAATAGTATACAGAGTGATATCATGTCCTTAGATGCTATTATTAATCATCAAATGAGAATTAGAATTCAATGGATATGATGTAGAATGAATCTCATCGCGTTCTTGGAGACGGTAGTCGTACGTACACACGAGCAACAATATCATTCTTTTGATATTAAAATAATATATAATTGGATAATATATCATATATACAGAATCATTATCATGTTATATTTATTATTTACATGAATTACACATCATTATTATACCCAACCAAATAATAATTTATTGAATAACATTTACACCATGACGTGGAGACGGTAAGCCGTACGTACGCACGTATGGTGACATGTTATTAAAAGGATGGATAGAATACTTAATATGGATGTCCCATATTTATAATAACATCAAATTATATATAAGATACTGGAGTTGTTATTTTACAATTGTAATAACAACGAAAGAAGAAGTGGAAGAAGAAAGGAATTTGAAAAACGGTGGTGAAATCATTACCTCTTCTTCGGGTTCTTCCATTTGATTTGATCAAAAGGGCTCCATAAGATGGGTTTCTGACTAAATTAAGGCCTCTAAGATGAATTGAGGGATGTTGAGAGAGTATTTGGGCAGAGTTTGGCTGAGCCAAATGGCTTTGAAGGTGTGAATTAATGAGAAGGGGGAGTTCCCTTTTATAAGAGGGGTGAGGGGCACCTTTGGAAAAGCAAGAAATATTATTTTAAAATAAATTCATATTCGGTATCTAATGGGTCCAATGTGAATTATTTAAAGTTTATGGTGGGTATGGGTCCAAAACCACTCAACCAATATAATTTCGACAGCTTTGGGTAAATATTATTAACCTTATCTTTTAGTTTTAACTCTTAGTTAATTAGTTTGACTTTCACAATGTCTCTTTGTATTTTTATATTATATGGATAATAAACATACTATATACAACCAAGCGACCCCCAAGTGGTCCATTAATGAATCAAATATCATGATATAAGTCTCTTGGCAGATCCCTAGATTTTTATGAATTGAATATTAATTAATAATATAATATTTGTTTTAAAAACTATTTTATGTCAATTTTGACACTATTGGGTATTTTGTATTTGTTATATTCATAACAACATTATTACTTAGAAAAAAATGTATATAATCATTCCTAATATGTCATATTAACCTAGAAAATTAGTGTAATTCATAAAAAGTCTAAAATTACATTTATTTTGATATTTATAATATAAATTATTTTAATATTTCATTAATTAAGTAATTACTACATCATACTTGTGTCATAAATAAATTAATCTACTTAATGTATAAAAATTAAAAAAATACCATTATGTAAGAAATATTTTAATCATTCTAATGAATATTTACAATATAATTTATCTTATGTATAACCCTATATTAAAAATATTTTAGTAAATAAACATTGATTTTAACTATTTTAACTCTTCTTTGAATTAAATATTAATAAATGTCTTAATCTAATACAAGTGGACCTAAATGATAATATTTTACTCCTATGGTTTTTTTTGGTCGAGATACACTTGTCCAATAGAATTAGGACATGTGTTAGGGTAATATTAATATCATTTTTACCCTTAATTACCCTGTTTAATTTTAATCGTGGTAAATAAAAGTAAAAAGTTACTATTCACCAAAAATTATTTTCATCTCATTGAACAACATTTTACTTCTTGATATTAACCGTGTCTCTTGTATTTTGAAAATTTCAATCACAGAAGCGGTAAAATTAATTTTTATGAAAAATTCAATTTTTTAACTACCACTTAGTGGTTTCGCTATTCATCAAAAAATGAAAGTTTCTAGACAAATAACAAAAATTATGCCTAAGCTATATTTGATATTATGAATTCAAAAATGATGTCTATTTTACCAAATTCAAAACAGATCAGTTTCATTAATTAATTTAAAAATTATTTCCTATCGTCAATACAAATAGCGTGTTTTTACGAGATAATAAGTATCAAAACATTGACACTTGTTTATGTGTGGTTTAAATGTGAAATTAAATCCAATGACCAAAATTGTATTAAATGGTAAAAATATATTCTAAATATACTTTAAAATGACTCAAATTAATAATTTATCACTATTAATTATTTCGATTAAAAAAAATTTAATTAAAATTTAGTAATTTTCACTGTTCACGAAAATATGAATGTTATCCGAAAAGTTCCAAAATTTCACCCGATAATATTTTCGATATTACGAATCCAAAAATGAAGTCCATTTCGAAAGATAAAATTTAAAAAATTTCAAAAAGTAGGTATTACTATTCATAACGTCTAGTTTGATTGGTTGTGGTGTGTTAGAATCTCGAAGTTGTGTACAATGCACGCCATTGAATTATTCAAAGGGAAACATACCATGGATTCATGGGGTGTTACATTATCCCCTCCATAAATAAATTTCATCCTTGAATTTTTTTTAAAAATGGGATTGAGAATATAATGGAATGTCCCACATCGGAAAAAGAGTCAATAAATGTATCACTGTAAAAGAAAGGAAGATACGTATAAAGTTCACCCAAGATAAGCCATACTTGGATTCCATGTAGAAAAACATGGATATGGATGATAAACTAAGAGTTATGTTCGGATGGAGAGGGATAGAAACCATGATCAGGAGAATGTTAACAATATGAAAATCACAAACTTGTGTTGGGACAAACATTCATTAGTCTCCCAGTAGGAAAAGTATACGAACAACATTTTTTTGTTTTAAGTTACATTAAATAAGGAAGAGGAACTAATTTATTATATTTCCTAAGAACATAAAGAGATGTACTTACTTTTTAAGTAGAGTTTCATTCGTTAATAAATTATTACCACTAACTCATTTTTTTTGAATAATTAGTATTCAAGAAGACTTGGTCATAATGGAAGATCTAGAATAAACATCTATAGAAATAAATGATCCACGTAGGATAAACTATATATTTACCTTGTCTTTAGAGATTAATCAAAAACAAAATGGTTAGTATAATATCTGATGATCTCCCAAATGGATATTCCATTAGAGAAAAAAAACACTAATCTTAATTTCTAAAATAAAACCATCAATACACCAAAGTTAAATAAATACCATTCAATAATCAATTGTCGTTAAAATCCTTCAATATAGTCCAAACTAATATTGAAAACCAAAACATATAAGAATGTCATCTTCCATGTTAAATTGTATCTCCAAATGAAATTAATTACTCTTAAAGTCACATACTTAAATGTAATTAACCTAATCATTTCCATATAAAACCCAAATCACTATAAATTCACTATAAAAACATAGATAAAAATATACCATTACTCCTCAAATGAAATCCCATGCTATTCTATTTTACTTGGGAATATAATGTTCACAACAAAGCGAACAACTTCCAGAATAACATTTAACACTTAATCACCAAATCATTTTCCTATACTAAGGGTATTCATTTGATAAGACATAAGATCCCAAATCAAATTATTATTGATCAATAAAATCATTTAACTAAAAATAATAGTCACACTAACTAGGGACTTCACGTAGTGCAGTGGTAGGTGATAAATCCCAATTGCACTTTGGTTGTGGGTTCGATTCCCACTGCTTTGTCAGACCCGATGGGTTGTCACACGGTCTGCGTGTTGTCCTTTTTCAAAAACTATATTTTATATAATTACCAAAATGAGATAAATTCCTCAAAATAACCATAACATAATTTAACCAAAAATCATATATCATACCTTGCATTTTCATCCCAAATTATAATAAATTATAATTTCCTAAAACCCAATGATCATATAAAACCAAATGGTTATTTATAACTATATCCGCAAGAGAAAAGATAATTCTTCCTCAAATATAATTTTCACAGAATAAATTGCAGGGTTAAAAATACAAGAGAAAATTATTCCAAAGTAAATCCATCAACAAGGAGCACTAATAATTTTTAAACATTTCTCCAACCATTTATTTCAACATAGCTTCTTCATTGACCAAGAAAATATCCTATAGAATACTGTATTCACTCGAGTAATGGATAGATCCCCAACATTTACGGCAAAAGAGTGTAAATGGATTCACGGGACCATTTTTTTCTTCTTCCATAGTACTATTCATTTTTCTTCGGCAATTATTCAATTTATGTCCTTCCTTCCCACATCTAATGCATTTTTTTGTCCCATTGAGACACTTTCCTGGGTTTCTCCTTCCACATTTCATGCATGTTGGAAATTGAGGATTCCATTCTCCTTGGTCTCCACTGCTGGAGCTCTTATCATTCATCACCTTTCTCTTCATTGTTGAGTATGGGAATTGGATAATATATATATTGTTGATAATATTTTTGGAAAATTGATTTTTCATAAAGACGATATATTTTACGTCTATGAACATTCCATTTTATTGCTCATTGCCACCATCATTCCCACATTGTACATCATTCTCAAAGTCACTATGACTACCTTGGAATCCAGCCATTGACTAAAACCAGAAAGCATTTTTTGAGTAACATGAGTCATAAAATCATTTAGATATTAATATGTCACTATTTTCTCAATATGAAACACATTAGGATTAACCAAGGTCATTTACTCTCATCTTATATAAATAATACTTCAAATCGGTTTCTATGGAAAATGTAAATTATCCTAAGAATATCCCCCGGGTCTGTCGTAACCAAGAATGTAGCAAGGCCCATTGTCATGCACCAGTTCCCGTTCGAGTCTAGCTCAAAGTGGTGTTATCGGGTTTTACCCCTAGGTACATCAGTGCCAGAGCCGCCACTACCTGGTCGTATCCAGACAAAGATGTATTGCTCGAAAAACTCACAAAATCTCTACAATACCAAAATTCTAGGAATTTGTTCTATAGTAATCCTCAAAGTTCATCTTAGTTCAATGTGCTCTAATCAGAGTTTATCTAAATCTAGCTTTTAAGGTTGGTAAAAAACATCCTCTAATACCAACTGTAATACCCCGACCTCAGTTACCTAGAGTCGGTGCATTATTACAAAACAGTAGCATGATCACAAGAAAGATCAAGTCTAGAAAGTCCGATTAGTTTAGTAGCCTATGAAACACTAAATATATTCATAAAGTTTACATTACATCAATAAGTGAAAAACTACAACAACATATTTGTCTTCATATCCCCTCACACTATCCCTGCAAGTCATTCATAATATACTTCTTCACATCCTGGTAAAAATAAAACATTGAAAGGGGTGATCTCAAATGCTTAGTAATGATAACAATATAGTGTAATCTTTCATAAATAGGAATAAACGTTTAAGGTAGTGTATAACTAAATCAAAAGCCTTATAAACTTGAACTTCAACATAATATGGCAGAAATAAAATGAAATAATTCTATTTACTTATTCACATGGATATTCTACTAATCGAATAATCACATGCAATATCATTATCCACTTTCATAATGATGGAATTCATAATTCCAGACTATCATAACCACATAGCCAAGGTCTCGTGCCAAGACTACAAATAAGATTTTGTCAAGGCCTTGTGCCAAGACACTAGTTTGTCTCATGAGACCTACCGATGCATCGAGGAGCTATAGCGGGCTCCACCCATCACTTACTAAGTCCAATACATTCCTCATATGAACAGGTTTAAACATAACATAAATATTAATATTAAAACTAGCATACGAAATGTCAATACATTAACCACAAACCCTGAATGGTATAAATATAGCACATCCACAGTCAAACATAACTCATTCGATACAATATGGAAGATTTTATTGTATCATATTAAACTCAATCTATAATAAAGAATGATATATACATAGATGAAAATAACCATCAAAACTATTTGAGAGAAATACCCCCTTTTCTTGAAAACATTTAAAAGTCACACTATTTGTCAAGAAGCTGTTTAAAAAAGGATTTTTGAATCAACGTTTCCCATACCACATTGAAAAATTTAAAAGGAGTTTTAATTTTAGTACTTTAATTTCAATATAAATAAATCCTTAAAGCCATTTTTAATACATGGACATTAATGAGCATGATTTAGAAGAATAAGTCTTTAAAACATTTAAAAATGTTATTTTAGTTAGATTTTCTAACCAAAATAGAGAAACTTGAAAACAAATAATTGAGGCAATCAAAACATTGTAATATCATGAGAATAAAGGGATTAATGATATACTACGTCAAAGTACATTATATACACCACATAAAAGTGATTTGGTGTATAACAACAAAGAAGTCTCAATGGAATGTAAATTGAGATGAAATCTCTCATAAAGGATGTATCCTGTGGTTAAGGATAAATCAACGATATAATTATGTGTGAAAAATATAAATACACTAAATATGATTGGATATTCAGTGTAAAACAATAAAAGGACATTCACACATATTCTAGTAAAAACAAGACCAATGAATTGGATATTTATCTCAACAAATCGAGATTGAGTAAAAATTACTCTTATCAAGTTCATACCGATGAATTGAGAATTTTAAAATGGAGTGATTATGTGTATAAAAATTATATCCACAGAAAGGGGAGTGGAAATGATGACATAATAAAATGATTAGTGATTCCACACATAATCTTGTAGTAAAGTAATCAATGAAGTGTGTGTAAAGCCGAATGAGTGGAAATTTAAATTTCAAATTCCCTTATCGATTTGGTAACTTATGAACCATACACCCATGAAAGAGGTATCATACAATGATGATTTAAATACCCATAAATTAAAGTATATTACACCATGAATACAATCATGGGCAGTACACACACCACATGCAATAAATAAGTGGTGAACAATGGAAATCTCACTGAATTAAAAGTGAGATAAAAAACCCCTTACTTTTTACTTTTTCCTTGGCCGATGGTAGGTTAACATCCAGTATAATGGTGAAATAATTGTTATTGAATTATACAAGAATATTTTACATTAATATGATATCATATATGTTCTTTTAATATTGATTTGTTAATAATATATTAGTATTATCGTCACTTCCGGTGTTAACATATTCGTTTTCCTTTATATTCATTATTACATAAGCCGTGTTTTTCATAGATAGGTTGTATCTTAATCATATATGGAATTATATCAAGTCCTTAGATACTATTATTAAACATCAAATGATAATTATACATGGATAGATACGATGGAGAATTAATCTTATCGCGTTCGTGGAGACGGTAGTCCGTACGTACACACGAGCGACAATATCATTCTTTTGATATTAAAATAATATATAATTTGATGTTATATCATATATAAAGAATAATTATCATGTTATATTTATTATTTACCTGAATTACACATCATTATTATACCCATCCAAATAATAATTTATTGAATAACAATTACACCACGACGTGGAGATGGTAAGCCGTACGTACACACGTATGGTGACATGTTATTCAAAGGATGGATAGAATACTGAGTATGGATGTACCATATTTATAATAACATCATAGTATATATAATATACTGGAGTTATTATTTTATTATGGTAATAACAAAGAAATAAGAAGTGGAATAAGAAAGGAACTTGAAAAGGGCGGTGAAATCATTACTTCTTCTTCGGGTTCATCATTATGATTTGATAAAAAGGGCTCCTTAAGTTGAATTTCTTACTAATGTAAGGCCTCTAGGATGAATTGAATGAAGTTGAGAGAGTATTTGGGCAGATTTTGGACGAGCCAAATGGCTTTGAAGGTGTGAATTAATGAGAAGGTGGAGTGCCCTTTTATAAGAGAGCTCAGGGGCACCTTTGGAAAAGCTAGAAATATTATTTTAAAATAAATTCATATTCAGTTTCTAATGGCTCCAATGTAGATTATTTAAATTTTATGGTGGGTATGGGTCGACAACCACTCAACTAATAGAATTTAGACAGGTTTGGGTCATTATATTAACCATATCTTTTAGTTTTAACTCTTAGATAATTAGTATGACTTTTATAATGTCACATTGTATTTATATATTATATGGTTAATAATCTTACTATATAAATTCAAGGGACCCACAAGTGGTCCATTAATGATACACCTATCATGATATAAGTCTCTTAGACGATCCTCAGATTTTTAGGAATTGAATATAAATTAATAATATAATATGTGTTTTAAAAACACTTTTATGTCAATTTTAACACTATTGGGTATTTTGTTTTTGATAAATTTATAACAGCATTATTACTTAAAAAAAATCATATATAATAAATCCTAATATGTCATATTAACCTAGGAAATTATTGGAATTCATAAAAAGTCTAAATTACATTTATTTTGATATTTATAATATCAATTATTTTAATATTTCATTAAATATGTAATTATTGTATCACAATTGTGTCATAAATAAATTAAATTATTTAATGTATAAAAATTATAAATAAAATAAAATTAAATAGGAAATATATTTATATTTCTAATGAATATTTACAATCAAATTTATCTTATGTATAACCCTAGATTAAAAATAGTTTTGTAAATAAACTTTGATTTTAACTCTTTTAACTCTTCTTTGAATTAAATAATAATAAATTTCCTAATCTAATACAAGTGGACCTGAATGATAATATTATACTCCTATGGTTGTTTCTGGTTGAGATACACTTGTCCAATATAATTAGGACATGTGTTAGAGTAATATTAATATCATTTTTACCCTTAATTACCCTATTTATTTTCAACCGTGGTAAATAAAAGTAAAAAGTTATTATTCACCAAAAATTATTTTCATCTCATTGAACCACATTTTACTTCTTGATATTAGGTGTGTCTCTCTGATTTTCGAAATTACACTCCGAGAAGTGGTAAAATTATGTTTTATGAAAAATTCAGTTTTTTAACTAGCACTTCGTGGTTTCACTATTCATCAAAAAAATGAATGTTTCCAGAAAAAATACCAAAAATAAGGACTAAGATATATTTGATATTATGAATTCAAAAATGATGTAAATTTTACCAAATTCAAAACATATCAGTTTCATTAATTAATTTAAAAATTAATTCCCGTCGTCAAAACAAATAGCATGTTATTAAGAGATAACAACTATCAAATGATTGACACTTGTTTATGTCTGGTTTAAATGTGAAATTACATCCAATGACCAAAATTGTATTAAATTGTAAAAATATATTTTAAATATACCTTAAAACCACTCAAATTAATAATTTATCACTATTAATTATTTCGATTAAAAAAGTTGTTTTTAATTAAAATTTTGTAATTTTCACTATTCATCAAAATATGAAAGTTATACGAAAAGTACCAAAATTTCACCGTAAGATAATTTCGATATAAAGCATCAAAAAATGAAATCCATTTCTAAAGATAAAATTTATAAAATTTTAAAAAGTAGGTATTACTATTTATAATGGCTAGTTTGATTGGTTGTGGTGTGTTTGAATCTCGAAGTTGCGTACAATGCACGCCATTACATTATTTAAAGGGAAACGTACCTTGGAAGCTTGGGGTGTTAAAACATTACATCATAAGGTGAAAACTACTAAAACAACATCTTTCCTTCATATCCCCTCATGCTATCCCTACAGGTCATTCATAAAATACTTCTTCACATCCTGGGAGAAATAAAACATTGAAAGGGGTGAGCTCAGATGCTTAGTAAGGATAACAATATAGCGGAAACATTCATAAATATGCATAAACATTTAAGACAATTAATAACTAAACAAAATACTTTTAAACATGAACTACATCATAATATGGAAAAGATAAATTGAAATAATTTCCTTTACATATTCACATTGATATTCTACTAGTCGAATAATCACATGCAATATCAATAACCTCTTTCATAATGATGGAATGCATAATGCCAGTATATCATAACCACGTAGTCAAGGTCTCGTGCGAAGACTACAAATAATATTTCGTCAAGTCCTTGTGCCAAGACACTATATTGTCTTATGATACCTACCGATGCATTGAGGAGCTATAGCGGGCTCCACCCATCACATATTAAGTCCATTGAATTCCTCATATGAACTGGTTTAAACATAACAGAAAAAGTCGTATTAAAAATATCATACGAAATGTCAATACTTTCTGCATAAACCATTAATGGTATAAAATTAACACATCCATAGTCAAACATATCACATAAAATTCAATAAAATATAGAAGTTTTGTATCATAATAAATCAACTTCAAATAAACTTAAAATCGATCAAAGGATGTTGACATAGATGATATCAAAACTATTTGAGAGAAATATCACTTTTTTTGAAATAATTTAAAAGTCTCATAATTATAAAAGAAAAAATTTACTTTAAAAATATTCTTATAAGAATTTAAGGGAAGGTTAGACTATTTTATGACAACAGAAAATAGCCGCACCCACCGTATATGTTAAAAAAATACATTTTTACATTAATTTGTCGAAAAGGTTAAAAATGAATTTGTTTGGAAAATGACAGAAAGATTCCATTATAAAAATATTATAAAAATTCAAAAAATGTATAAATGAATTTAACCCATATTCTGTAAAATAGTAAGAATGTTTTTAAATACATTTTTATGAAACAATGATGTGGATGAAAAATAGGTCCTCGAAGATAATTATGTATAAACAACCTCGGATAATGAAGAGACTATGAAATAAACCCTTACCTTGTACTTTTCCTTGGTAGAGGGTAGGTTAACATCTTGTATAATGGTGAAATTATTGTTATTAAATTATACAATAATCATATTCATTAATATGATATCATATATGATCTTTTAACATTGCTTTTTTAATAATATATTAGTATTATTGTGGTTCCGGGTGTTAACTTACTCGTTTTCTTTTATATGTTTTGTTACATAAGTCATGTTTGCCATGGATTGGTTGTATCTCATTCATGTACAGAATGACATTATGTCTTTAAACATTATTTTTAATCATAAAATAAAATTTATTCTTGAGTGTATATAATGGAGAATGAATATCGTCGCGTTCTTGGAGACGGTAGTCTGTACGTACGCACGAGCGACAATATCATTCTTTTGATTTTAAAATAATATAAAATTGGATTGTATATCATATATACAAAATCATTATCATGTTATATTTATTATTTACATTAATTATACATCATTACCATACCCATCCAAATAATAATGTATTGAATAACAATTATACCACAATGTGGAGACGGTAATCCGTACGTACGCACGTATAGTGACATGTCATTCAAATGATGGGTAGAATACTGAATATGGTTGTACCATATTTATAATAACATCATAGTATATAAGAGATTCTAGAGTTTTTATTTTATAATTTAAATAACAATGAAATAAAATGTTGAAGAAGAAAGGAACTTGATAGGGGTTGGTGAAAATATTACCTCTTCTCCGGGTTCTTCCTTTTTATTTGATAAAAAATGCCTCTTAGGTAAGATTTATGATCAAACTAAGGCCTCTGGGATGAAGTGAGGGAAGTTGAGAGACCATTTGGGTAGGGGTTGGCTGAGCCAAAAGGCTTTGATGGTGTGATGAATTGGTTAGAAGTGGTGTCCTTTTATAAGGGGGAGGAGGGGCGCTTTAGGAAAAATTGAAAGTATTATTTTTTAATAAATTCATATTCAATTTCTAAAGGCTCCAAAGAAGATTATTCAAAGTCTAAGGTGAGTATGGGTTGAAATCCTTTCAAAATATAAATTTTAGACAAGTTTGGGTTATTATATTAACATTATGTTTTAGATTTAACTCTTAGGTAATTAGTTTGAAACATACCATATCACTTAGTATTTTTATATTATATAGTTAATAAACATACCATATACATCCAAGAGACCCCCACGTGGTCCATTAATAATAAAACTAACATTATATAAGTCTCTTGGCCGAACCATAGTTTTTTAAAAAGTTAATATCAATTAATAATATAATTGTTGTTTTAAAAACTCTATTATGTCAATTTTGACACAATTGGGTATTGTGTTTTTGATAAATTCATAACATCAACGTTACATAAAAAATCTACTATGTATAACCCTATATTAAAAATGTTTTAGTTATTAAACATTGATTTTAACACATTTAACACTTCTTTGAATTAAATAATAATAAATGTCCTAATCTAATCCAAGTAGACATAAATGATAATATTTTATTCCTAATGTTGTTTTTGGTCGAGATAAACTTGTCCAATAGAATCAGGACATGTGTTACGGTAATATTAATATCCTTTTTACCCTTGATTACCCCATTTACTTTTAATCGTTGTTAATAAAAGGAAAAAGTTAATATTCATCAAAAAATATTTTTATCTTATTGAACCAAATTTTACTCCCTGATATTAACCGTGTCTCCCAAATTTTATAAATTTCACTCATAGAAGTGTTAAAATTAAGTTTTATATGAATTTCCAAATTCTCCTAGGAGGTGGGCAAAAACGGTGAAAAGTTCCATAAATTTTTTTATATCTAAAATTATTCTAAACTAAATCCAATGAATTACATTGAACTTATATAAGTATTATGTATCTATTTTTACCTTAATTAAATTTAAATAAAATAAATAATTAGTGAAATAAAATTTCGGTTTTAAACTCTAATTTAGTGTTTTTTCACTATTCATCAAAAATCGAATGTTTTCAAAAAAATACCAAAAATTCACCCTGAGATAATTTCAATATTCCAAATCCAAAAATGAAGTCCATTTTGAAATATAAAATATATAAAAGTTCAAAAAGATGGATTTACTATTCATAATGGCTAGTTTTATTAGTTGTGGTGTGTGTTAGAACTCGAGATTACGTACAACACACACTACTGTATTATTCAATGAGAAGTGTACTGTGGAAGCTTGGGGTGTTACAATAATATTTATTTTATGTGTGAAAATAATGTCTAATTCATAATTTTGGAAAATAAATTTCTCCAAAAAAACAATTCATTTTATTTTAAATTATTAATATTTTATTACTATTTAATATATTCCATAATTTAAAAAAATTGGATATTAATATTAATAAAAATCCATTTCAGAACAACATGTACTTTTAATATGGAATTATTTTATTTTGATGACATATCATTTTTATTTAATCTTGTTATTGCATACACTGCGAGATAAACTCAGTGTTCTGTGTAATGAATGCTATTTAAGAGATTGAATTTATTTAAAAATTATTATACCATAATTCTAAAGGGGTCATATTTATATAAAATCTTTTTGTTTGATGAATACATAATATCCAATTATGTATTATTATCTAATAATTTGGGGTGTAAAATTTTACACACCTTAATTAAATTAAATACAAAAAATTTAATCATGATATTGGAATTAAATGGATTGGAATTTAGAAATTTTTTAATGGAAACTAACATATTAAAATGTTCTAATAATGAATCATCTTCAAAACAATCATTTGGTATATGAAATTTAGCTAAAATCACACATATTGAGTTTCATAAATAGTATAAAATTGATGGGATGTGAAAATAGAGAAATATAAGAGAAAAATAAGTCCCAAATAATGATGGAGTGTTATATAGATCATTAATAAAAATATTGTGTGCGATTTAGATAATTTTAAAGACAATAAATACAAAAACCAAAGTATTGTGAAAATGATCATTACCTTAAAAAATTGATGATAATAAGACAACATTTTATTTGATGATCCAATGCCTAATGTTGGCAAATTTCATTTTGCATCTAGATTAATAACATATTAAAATGTACTTACATGATATCACATTATTTTAAATTATTTATTTAATCTTTTGGTTGTTCTTCGATCATTTTAAACATTATTTATTATGACAATAAATGAATATCCAAGATGATTTTTTATTTTACAATCAATAAAATTACATATTAAATGTTCCTACAATCCATAAAAGTGTACCAATATGTTCATTATGTCATTAATAAAATCATATATTTAGAATGATATATATAATAATGTTTAAATTCCAATGCAATTCATTCCATAAATAGTAATCCTTAAACTACATCCAAAATATGTCATTCCTAATTTAAAATACAAAAAAAATATAATTAATGTTGTTAAATAAACATTATATTCCCCATAAAATATATTGTTACTGTTAATGTGAAATTTTAAATATGCGATTAAAATGATCCAAATGATTCCATAATGATGTCATGGATTATTCCAAATATAAAATATAATGTTTCCAAATATATTCCATTAATCAACACTTTAATTAAACTCCTACAAATATGGAATAAACAATCAAACCTCATATTAATATCATGGTCATAAACACTATCCTACAAAAATATCATTAGTATCTCTATAACTAGAACAAATTTTGTTATATCATACCTCAATGATGTATTTTCCATGATGATCAACTTTCCACTAAATAACATCCTGGTCATCAAAACCATTCTAAATAAATTAATTAAATAGTACTAAAAAATAATTACATATTTATAAATAATATAATTATATTATCATAATTAAAATAACATTACAAAATATTTATCGGATACAAATACATATGAAAAACAATCATTCCTCTTTTGTTTTGTTAAAGAAAATCATGTTTTTGATCGTTTTTCTTATTCTAAGGTATATTCCCTTAATGATTGTGTAATTAATTTTGTATCACCCCATATCATTATTAATGAAGCAATATAAATTGGAAATCAATTGAAATAATGAAAATAGAGGCCTTTATCTCAAAACAATAGAAAACTAACATTCCCTTCATGAATGTAATGTTGTGTTTCTTTACCCATTTTAAAATTTTGGAAAATTCATTCTTCCATTATCCAATTTATATTGTTTTCTATGCCACCATAGTCATCTCTTTCATCTCATATAATAATTAAGTCTTGGATAATTAATTATCTATTTTTATATAACATAAAATTACATCATCATATATTGATTATTTTTGAGAGACTATTTATTATTAGAGACATGTATTATGTCTGTCAAAAAATGGTCCATCATGCACATTATCATCAGTAAAATATCGATAGAATTCCTTGATAACCTTGTAAACGTAAATTTAGAAAATAAGATACAGTATCTACGTGAAACTATTTCATCATATAATGGTATGTACATAATCATAAACACATTATTCTCCATTTTTCATTATGATGATGATTTTTCATTTCATTTTGGTTTTTTTCTCTAATGATGGAGATAAATTTTGATGAACGTATCATTAAAAATATTTTTATTCCATTATCTCAATTTATTCTTCTTTTCTTGTATTCTGGATTGACCACCACCATTGTTCAACAAAAACATTTACAAAATACACTACATCTGTACCCAATTTTTATCACCTTATCTAAATATTGAAAAACGTTTCTAGATAATTATTTAATAATTCAACTCCAATTGGATTGTAATTAAAACCAAATGTATGGGTATTATATCATTTAATGTGATTAAACATAGTATAATATCACAATCGAGTGGTTTTCCCCATCAAGGAATGGTTATATGTCATAATAGTATTATTTTTATCTAATATATGAATAATTTTCTCAATTCATCTAATAGATGAACTGGCTTCCAAAATAGTAAAATATTTTCATTGGTTATGTGTATCGATGCCATTTATGATTCCATGATTGATTTCCAATCAATTAATTACATTAGATGTTATTATAACATTATTTAATATAACTTATTATCCAAAAAAAAGTTAAATACATTTAAAAAAAGAAAAATTAATGTATAACTAATAAAATAATCACCAAAATGATTTTATTTTTGACAAAATTATATTCAAAGCCTCTAATTTGGTTATTGAAGAAAATTTGGATTATCATAAGAACATACCTTGAGAGTGTCTCTCCTTGTGTTAGTAAGTCCCATTATAATCCAAAAAATGAAGAGTATCTCAATCCCAAAGATCCTTTTTATGTGTTATCACCTCTAGGTTCTTCTATGCCTAAATCACTTCCACGTGTAGTATCTATATAATGTTGATTACATAATGAAAACCATATAAAAAATTCCTTACCAATACACTAGGATATTGCTATAATTGTCCTCAATGTTTATCATAAGGTTATGTTCCATGACAAATTTTTTTCCTTAATCTAGTTCCCATTGTTTATTTTAAAAATCCTCGGATACTAGCTATACTGAATCTAACCCCATTATCCATGATCATGTGTTTTTTATTACATTGTAATAGATACAAAGGCTCCAATACCAAAGGAACAATCAGTTTACAAAATTTTTAGACCTTGATAAAGAAATGATCATAATTTTAAAATAGATATAAAAATTAAGGATAACACATTTTAAAATAAAATGAACTATAACCTTGAACAATCATACCATTAATACTTCTAAATTTTTTATTGAATGAAATAAAAATAATTTTGATCTCAAATGATCTATAAGGGTTATGAAAAATTGATGATATCATGCATCAATAAGAATAATAAATATTCCATGACCAATTTCATAACATAAATTCCATTTAAATTACATTAAAATCCTTATTATATAAGTAATTTTCAATATAGAAGTTAATTAACTGAATAGACATTCAATTTAATCAATAAAATGAGCCTAAAATTCATACATTGAAAAAAATTTAGATTCAATACATTAGATAATGACAAACGAATCATTATTGATTGAAATTATTATTTATAGGTTTTCTTGGTCTTAAAAATCATTATACATCTACTATCAAAACAATTCTCAGGACAATTTAAAACAATTAGTAAATACCCATTTAATTTGGCCAACTAATTTGTCTTGTAAGATCTTTTGATGCATTGAGGGGGAAAAATTTTCATCCCCCCCAATTACTACATTGTCAAATAATCCCTTATATATGAAATGGTTTATATTATCCATGAATCAATGTGTCTATTAATAAAATCTCTATATTGTGTCAGGGATTTATATTTATCAATAAACCCCTAGTTAATATAATAACATTCAATGAAATAATTTTATTTCAAATGGAATATGGTTTATGAAATTATCATATACATCAAAAAATAATATCACTATTTAATAGAAATGTAATATAGAATGAATAATAAATACAATAATGCGATTATGTTATAATATAGATTACAATCAGAATGGATAGTTAGTCTATTCAATAACCTTTACAACTTTGTAATTTTCAATATAGTCCCCCTTTGACGAATAATAAAAATTATTAAAAAATAACAAATAATTATGAATGAGTCATGATTTTACCTGTTAATGTGGAAGTATAAACACTATAATAATTAAATTTGTTTTATAACTTAATATTATGCCTTGTTGATGAAAACTCGAGACAAATTCCCAAGAATCAGGCTTCCCATTGATTGAAAATGATTTAACCTCGTATATAAGGATTTTAAATCTACTATTAACATATAATAGAACCCTTTTGACAATTATTTTTTCATATATTATCTTTTTATAATATATCATCACCCATTGGTTTATAATATTTTATTAATTTCCATGTTTTGGGTATAAATTATCTTCCTTTCTCATGCATGTTTTTCATGAATGATATTGTTATTGAACATATCATAAAGAAACATTATATCCAATAGAGTAATTATCTTATTGTAATATTTATGCATAAATTATAATTTTTAAATCAATCATAAAAATTGTTATGAAAAATGAAGTATGTTATGATCAATGATACATTATGTCATTCATATGCTAAATAAATGCTTCCATTTTTCAATGATTATTATTGAAATGTTGTCAGAAATATTTTAATTTTTTTATGACATTAGTTTTATAAATAACATATATATACTTATATATAGAAACAATTTGTATTGGTTATGAAAAGAGAGTAACATAACTTCCTGAAGGTTGTAATCCCCCCACACAAAAATGTTGTTATAATATTAATGTGAGTAAAAAGTTAATAATGTTAATGATATATTATTATTTAAAATGAAAAATATATCATTAATAAATATATTTTTTTCATTTATATCACATATATTTATTAAATATATCATTATAACATTCCATGATATGCATTAATGTTACATGAATCAAATCCCTTAGTTAGGTTGTAGCTCGACACACACATAATTGATGTTATCATATACCATACCGAATGAAATGTAGCATATTATATATTATATAATGAGTCGTGAGGTATACTTAGTTTACAAATATCATATATATATATAAATATATTCTTTATAACCAACGTTTTATTAAATAATGAGATCTGGTAATGAAAAAACGAATGACATCAGTTATCGATCAAGTATTTTGAAGTACACGAGGATGATGACTTGGTAACCCATTTTACAAACATGTAAATGGTTTTATTTCCTTATCTTGGAATAAAACATTAATATTATAGAGATTATAAGTTTTTTATTAAATCATAATGGTATAAAAATAATTTAAGTAATTGTATTACGTAATAAAATTAAAATGATTATTGAACAACGTTACCTCTTCCTTGGGAATCCCCCTTAGGTTTTCACAAATGGCTCACATAGATATATTTAATCCAAAAAAATAGACTCTATGATTATATTTGTAATGTTAGTAAATTAATTTTTATCATAGAAGATCCAAATGGTTTTTACGTTTTGATGAGGATATGGGAGTTGGTGGAAATTTATATGTGATGTTAGTCGTGAACATTTATGTTATTGGGAATATACTATCATACCGTCATTTTAATCATGTTTAAAACTTACAAAAATTTCCATTGTCGAATATATAATATATGATGTCAAAAAGTTGACATAAAATTGTTATTTTACATATATTTTGGTAATTTATAGCCTTAAATTTTTATATGAAACACCAGGTATAACCATATTTTACCTTTTTCGGGGGAATATATTTCTCCCACAATTAATTTTTTCAAATTTCAATTTTAATTATTAGAAATTAGAAATTATTTTGATATAAATTTGTAATAGAAATTTCATAATTCATTTTATTACAACACTTTTCTTTATTACACTCCTAAAAATGATTTATAACATAATCATGAACTATTGAAAAATATTTGGATTGAGATGTCTACTGTCATATGAAATTATAAATAATACATAATAACTTTGTTGATAAAAACCCAACATCATTATTGAAAACTTCTTTTACATGACCACAACATTCTATCGTACTTATCATTGAATGGGATAACATAAGGGAATTCATAAGAAAATGGTGAGATTTTAAACCCATTAAGGGAGTAAACAAGAAATATAAATGGGAATATAATACATGTTAGGAAATATCCATATCAATTGACCACAAGAGGAACATGAAAATAAAGGCTTGATATAGAATGATTATCCTAACATGGAATTGTGGAAAACAAATTTAACATGATAATATTAGGTCCCCAGGATCATTGAACATATATCACTATTAAATCATCATTTAACATGAAAAATCATGATAATAATGTTTAACAAATGCATTGATGCACTATCAGTGTGCGCACTTCATAATCATTTCATTTCATGCATAAGTTTGACACATGGATCCTACAACATAAAATCATTCAACATCATCATTAATTCCATGATAAAGGAATTTGGAATACATACATGAAATGATATAATCAATAAGTATTATGCATAGAGGTGAATACACATGATATATAGATGCACACAATATTCACTACACAATGACTTTGTCTTGGAAAATCGTGTTGCAAATTCGGCATCATAACGACGTGACCTATGATATCATTAAAATGTTTGATTTTGTTGAAATGAGTATATCATAATATTTACATGAAATATAATGTAATTGGGTCACATAGATACATGTACTACCATATGTAATGGAATTTATATTCATAATATAAATGACTTTCTTGAATGAAAATGAGGAGAGAGAAATCAATTACATAATTTTGGCATGGTAATGGGTGTACATGGGTGGAATTAATGAGAGGGAATTCTTTGTTACATAGGTTATGGACACCACACATTAAACTAATCAAAACCACCACCCATCCAATGGTTTTTGACCACGTTGTTTGAAAAATATGAGTATTAAAAAATATATTATATGGGAAATGGCCTATGTCATTAAAATATTAGGGATTCTTTTGTGGAGGTGAGTCACACTCTAAGGAAATAATTTTAAAATGTTAAAATGATTAATATGTCTTGGAGGGTCAATAATGGCTTTGTAAAATAAATCAAAAAAATCATAAATCAGATTATTTTAATGGTAAAACATATCTTGGATAAACATCCCATTTATATTTTTTATTATATCACTATTGTGCCTTTATTATATCATAACACATATTATATATTTAAAAGTTATCTAATTTTTTCCCAAAAATCCGACTTTCACATAAAATTACAAAAAATTTAGTATTATAAAATTTCCATGTCATGATTCCAAATAAAATACTAATTTAATATAAATAATTTTAAAAATATTTTAACTTTTACTTTTAATATAAAAAACATACATATTTCAAAAATTCATGGATTTTGATTAAAATAGCTTTCAAATCGCAATAAAAATTACAATTGCATTCATAAAAATTATATGATCATTTTTATTTAATAAAAAATAATTTAATTATAATAATATATTAAAACCTTAATTAATTTAAAAACCATTAATTCATAAAAATGTTTTTCATAGTTGAATATTAACTATAAATACAATTTGTGCTTTAAAAACTATTTTCCAATTAAAAATAATAAAAATAAATGTACATTATTTATTCTATAAAAAAATAATTAACAAAATCATGGTGCTTGTGTCATGTTAAATAACACCTTATTACACCCTCATATAATTTAAGGTTAAGGTGTGAGATACTGACCGACTCTTAGGTTGGCTCGAATAACATAGCTCAGGTGGTAATCTTTATTATCATCAACTTCTCTCATATAAGGATAAGTTCAATATTAACATGTTAAAGCTAATCCTGAGATTGATCAAGAATACATCACAATGTTGTCAACTACATTCAATGATCTGAAAAATTTGCATCGTACAATGAAATTCAACTGAATGAGGACATTTCTTCTTTGTATAAGTAAATTAGATTTGTTAAATCCCTATATTTGTACTAATAGTGTGATGAATGTTCAATAACTATCATTTCAATGGTAAAAATTCATAATGGTATTTTAAAAATCCAAAAACATAAAACCAAAAAATTCATTTTCTTTATATAACCATCTTACATAATAATACATTTTATCTAATCAAGATGATTTTCATTAACAATATTTTGGGTCATTAAAATCTTCCCCCCATAAGAAATTTCACCTATGAAATATAATTATCCCAGAACAAAATATATTTTGGTCACTCTGCTTAATCACTTTCTTTGATTCTCATATTTCTTCTTCAGTCATGTGGTTTCTCCACAACACCTTGAAGAGGGACATTATTATATTTCATAGAACATTTTATATACGATTTATGATCTTCATGGGCTTCTATTAACAGATGAGGTTATTATATAATGGTACCTCTTCTGGATTGATTACATGTTAAGGGTAATATATTAAATTCCTCAATAGTGATACATGGAATACATCCTATACATGAGATACGTTTTTTTGGAGTGCTATTCGATAGGCCACTACTCAAATGCGATCATGGATCATACAATGGCCAACGTACCTTTGACTGGGCATTCCCTTCTTCTCCTCCCCTGACATATTAATAGGAATTCCATTTTCCCAACATAATCTTCTATGTCTTGTCGACATTTATCAGCATATCTCTTTTGTCGATATTGAGTAGTATTAATGTGTTGATGGATGGTTTTAATCTTATCCATCATTTCTTAGACCATTTTTTTAGTAGATTTTTTTTTCTCCACATCATTATCCTAACGTGGAAGTGTTCTGCACCACTTCCCATAAAGGGATACAAAAGTATCCATTTGGGTTCTTGAGTGGAAAATGTTAATGTAATAGAACTCAAATAGAGGAATATATGGATCTCGTCCACCTTTTTTATCCATTGAGTGTGCTCTAAACATCTCTTCAATTTTTTATAGTCCCTCAGATTGGTCATTTGTTTGAGGATGATAAGCCATACTATTTTTCAACATAGTATTCCGAGCATGTTAAAGACTCTACCAAAACATTGATTTGAATCTCAGATCCCAATCAGATACAATATATATTTGTACTCTATTTATTCTTTCTACTTCTCTGATATATATTGGTTATAGTTGATCAAATGAGAAATAATCTTGAATTGAAATGAAGTGTACAATATTTGTATGATGATCCACAAGAACCGAGATAGTTTTTTTCCTTTTGATGTCATCAGATGTCTAGTGAAAAATTCAATGGTGATATTCTCCAATCTCTATGTTGGTATGGGTATGGTTCCATCATCCCGTTAGACTACTGCCTCTCATCAATTACTTACTGACATATTAGGCACATTGTTATATACTCAGCATTCTCCTTCGTCATGTAATACCAACAATAATGATCTCAGTGATCTTGACACACCGTCGTGTTTCCTGGGTGAATTGAGAATTTAAAACTGTGTGTATCATCCAAAAGTTATTTCTTTAACACCAGATTTGATTGAACACACAAACATGACCTGAATGTCACAATTCATTCTTCATTAACATTTAACATGGTGTATTTCACTTTTTTAATAGTTTTTCACTTTTTTATGTATTCCCACATCATCATTTTTAACATTAATAACCTTTGAAAAAGATAAAGTTGAGGAATCATTTGTGAAGGGATTTTCGATGTTCCCTTCTTTATGATTCATGTTTCTATCTTCATAATTTATAATCATATTGGATACTTTTCAATTAACATCAATAAAAAAATATTTGTGTCCATTATACTTAGATCATCCTCCACCTTGTTACCTTTCCAATAGTGGTAATGTATCGAGAAGTCATAGTCATTGATAAGCTCTAACCATCATCATTGTCTCATGTTAAACTCTTTATATGTTAATATATATACTTGTGGATTTTGTGATCTATATATAATTCAAACATCTTCAAAAGGAGGTAATTCCATGATATTTTCAAAGGTAAGATTATTTCACAAAACTCCAGATCATGAGACTGATAGTTTTTCTAATGAAATTTCAATTGACATGATGCATAAGAAATGAATTCACCATTTTTCACCAACACACAACCCATAACCATCTTTGAAGCATCACTGAATACCAAAAAATTTTCCCCACTTGTTGGTAGTGTGAGAACATGTTCAATGATAAGCCTCATTTTCAACCCCTTGAATCTCTCTTCTCATTAATCACTCCATGAAAACATGGCTCCCTTCCAAGTTATCTTAGTATGATTGTTTTAATCTTATGAGGAATTTCTCCCTGGTCAAAAATAATACCCATCTAACCCCTAGAAGCTACATATATTTTTCACCATTGTCGGCCTTAGTCATCCCTATATTGCAGTTGTCATGGTGGTATCCACAGATATCCCATTTATTTTGATTATATTACTGAATAATGTGATTAAATTCATCTATTAGTCACAATACCTATACTTTTCATAGAGAATATTCTTTCACAAGGTACCTAGTACATTTATTAGATGCTCCCCATGCCTCTCCTTTGTTTTGGTGTATATTAGACTATCATTAGTAAAAACTACCACAAATTTTCAAAGGTTATCCCTTAAGGCACTATTCGTCATGTCCATTAATACTTCTGGAGAATTAGTGATTATAAAAGATTTTACTATGAATCCATAGTGCTCATACCTTGTACAAAAAATAGTCTTTGGTATACCCTCCTACTTCAACATTATTTGGTAAAATTTTAACTGAAAATTCACTATGGAGATGTATTGTGTTCCATATATGTGATCAAACAAGTAATCAATTCGGGGTAGATGAAACTTGATTTTTATTACAATTTTTATGATTTTATTATATTCAATGAAAATGCACATTGACCAATCCTTCTTCTGGACAAAGAGGACCGGTGCACCCCATGGTTATGCACTTGGGCATAAAAACCCATTACCAAGATTCTCCTATAGTTGTTTCTTTAGCACTTCATGCTCCACAAAATACATTAAAAATGGTGTATAGTATATTAGCGATTCCCCATGTATATGATAAATTTAGAATTCAACATCTTTTATTGGAGAAAGTCCAGGAAATTCGTCCAGAAATACATCAGCAAATTCACTGGCTATAGGCATGTCATCAATAATTGTTTCTTCATTAGATTAAATAATCTGAGAATGATATGTGTTCCAATAGAGTAGTAATATCCATGTTTGATATGACAATTCTATGGAATATCCATCATCATCCTTCCAGTTGTACTGAATCGGGGGTCGTTTCTCAATACGGAATGTGATTTCCCTATCATGGAATCTTATATTAACCATATATAGGGAAATCCAATCCATGCCATGAATTTCATCAAATTCCACTAGAGAGAGTATGATGTGGTTCGCTGGGATGTTTAAACCAAAAAATTGTGATGTGGTAGGTGTTATATTCAAGGTTTGCAATGATTTTCCCATTTTTCAATCTCACTGTTATCTATACTTCCATGATAGGTGGTGGTGTTGGGATTGTTCTACTAAACATTAGGATTATAAAAGAATGAGAAGAACCAAAATCAAAAGGTATGATCTATATTCTTGAATAAATAACTTCTGTTCCTATCAACACATCAATTTCAATGTTCTCTTTTGATATAGTTATGGAAAATGATCCCCCTTGCTACCTTTACGGTTGTTTGTTTCCTTTGAATGCCCTTCTCTTAAGGACATAGTTAGAAAAGTTCCCTTGTTCCTTTCAGTAGACGGAATAAACAATGTGTTGAGGGACGAATAGTGTATTACTGTCATCTATCCATGTAGTGGATTTTATTATCGTTAGTTGATAGGAATCCTCCCTTCTCTTCCACACATAAAACATTTATTCTACCCCATCAATAAATTTTTGCGGTGATTCTTTCAGCACCATTGGCAAGTGGGGTGTTGGAATTTTTTTAGAACCATTGGATTTATCAGGCAGATCACCATATGTAATGACCACCATTCACTTCATATCCCCATGATACCCCTGAGATTCAATGATATTAATTTCAACATTGAGGGTACGTGAAATAATTTTATCATAGATATAAAACTCAATAATCCCTAGAGATTTTTGTAGGATATGTTTTAGCCCCCTAAATAAGATGTCAGCCTTGCATTATGGGGTAATGACAATGCCAGTGGCATATCATTCAGTCATTGTGATGATTTCCTCGTATGATCTGATTAAATATTCATATTTTTTGGTTCTAGTAAATTAATTCCCTTTCAATATTACGTCGTAGGGTGTGATGAATATATTTATCAAAAAACATTTTATAGAAATACTTCCATTCCAAATCCTATATATCCTCCTCAAGATTCATATTTTAGATTAATAAAAACCATTGATCAACTTCACCCTTAATATAATAAGCTTCTAGATGTACTTTCTGTTACACCATGACCCTACCTCATTGGTATGAGGAGGCGTTGAGATCTATATAGCCTTAGACAACTTTCCCATGGTTTCAAAGGCTAGAAATAAATACCAAGGGCTTCAAGGAACAGTGTGGAACAATTTTCCCTTAAGAAGATAACCCAGCTCAACCAATAAACAACTAAAGATTCATGCACATTCAAACATATCCATTTGATACTAACAATTCCATCAAAAACCCCGAAACCATTCAACTATAAATGTCCACAAAACATTAAAGTACAAATAAGAAACTAAACAACAAAACACGACGAGCCATGACGCCACCATATCTCCACACCAAGTTCCATGATCAATGCTCCCCCAAAACATCATAGCGCACCACTAAAGGATGGTGATGCCTTAGCTTTTCCCACGTCATGGTACACGACATCTACAAAGACACCCTAGTTCCAAAGTAGGGGGTGTGTAAAAATACTCAATAGAATTTCCCTATCTAACATCCCTATACACATCCCTAGGATATGAACGTTAACACATTTATATAAATCATTTTATAAAAATAAAAAACAAGCTACCATTTGTTTATAATAAAAAAATTCCATAAGCCAAACATGCCACACAAGGAAGCCAAATCAATCATGCCCCGCAGTGAAGCCAATTCATCCATGCCACAAGATGATTACCATTTTTATATTTCACTCACATACCCCGATTAAAAACATCACCAAAAATGCACGCAAAAATTTATGGTGGCACTTCTCGTCCAACCATTCATTACAAATCCACTCAAGTGGTACATCATGCCCACTTTCTATTGATGGTGGCCCTTCCATCCAGTATCTATCCCCTTTTTTATAATGGCACTTCCCGCCCACATGCTATTAATGTTGTCCCTTCCATCCACTATCCATCCCCTTTTTATAGTGGTACTTCCCACCAATTCCACACTACATTAAAACAAGTCATAACACTCAACCAACCAACATTCACAAATCACCAAAGTCAGACAATAAGCACACAACCATTTTCAACACTTGCAATTTCAATTTATTAAATCACCCATTTATTTAATTCAGTAATTTATAATATTCCATGTCAAAACCACAATTCAATAAAACATAATCTTTATTGAAATTCATTTCCACAAACCATTTCATTAACCCAAGACAAGAAAAAAATTTAAATTCTACATTTAAAATTTTAAAAACAAGAACATTCAAGAAAAAAAACCCTGGTTAACAAGGGAATCCACAAAAACATCCCCAAAGGGATTTCCATTAAATTTTTCACCTCAAAACCACAATTAAATTCAGTAAAAACAAATTAATTGTAACCAACTTTCATGTTATAACAAATTGGTGTTGATAGAGAAGCAAAATACCATTAGAGTTCCGGTGAAATTGACCCATAAGCAATTGCACCCCAATGCGGGAAAACGATTTATTTAAACTGCCCTAGTTGTCCTTCCCCATCATCCACAAGACTTATAATTAACAAAAAAGGCAACCAAAACCCTAGATATACACATAATAGGTGTATATCTAGAAAACCGATAGTGATAGATGTAGATCTAGAGGAAATCACAACTAACTCAAGAGGAAAGACTTGCCTGGGGGAAACCACCTTCAAAACACCAAGAAACCCCTTTCAATTGCTTCCAAAACAAGTGGGAGAGCACCTTCAACCACTAAGACCCCAAAATCCCATGCGACGCTCCAATGGGATAAGATTAGGAGTGAAATAGCTCAAAACCAAAGGAGCCAGAATTTAAAACCCCTTCATTTAAGTGGCTGTGCGGTTAGTCTAGACATTTTGAAAAATTGTGCGCTAACAGTGTGCACACCACTGTCTCGAGGGGAGGGGTCTGTATGGTTCTATCACATAGTTTGGAAAACCATGTGTCGGCCGTGTGAAGCCTACTTCCTACCCCTATATGGTTTCCTAGAGAACCCACATGATTTCCCCTAAATGTGCTCAAACCATGCTCCATAAGAAAAGCCACAAACTTATTCAAACTCATTTCAAACACTCCCAACCTCTTCCCAACTCATTCTATGAACATTAAACACATAAAAAGACATAAATAAAGTCAACATGCCTCAAACTGGAGGTGCTAAATTCTCCCCATTAATGAACTTTATGTCCTCAGAATGTAGTGAACCCACCCTTTGTCGAAAGAGCTTAAGCCATTGCTCGACCATCTCTTTCTCACGCTCCTAAGTCTCCTCTTCGATCTGGCCATGCTACCACCAAAACCAAATTAGACTGATGCTTTTAATCCAAACTAATTTCTCTTGCATATCCACAACCCACACTAGCATGTGCACCAACGAAGAATACAACTATTTCTGGACATGATCCCATCGAATTACATGGATAGGTTCTAGCTGATAATTTTTCAACTACGACACATGAAACACATTTTGCACCACACTGAACCAAAGTGGTCAAGCCAAACGATAAGCAACCTCACCAACCCGCTCACGAATCTCAAAAGGTTCAATATACCATAGAGGTAACTTCCACTGCATCCCAAACCAATGGTGTCCCAACCTATGAGATATCCTCAAGAAAACATGATAACATACCTCGAACGACAATGACCATCAATGATGATCCACATATTATTTCTAATGACTCTAATCCATATCTATTTGATTCCTTATTATCATTATATTCTCCATAGTATCATGGACAAGGCTCGGTCCAACCATCGAGGACTCACCTGTGTCCACCGAGCATAGTGGATAATGACATGGCCGCGCATAAAATGCCTCAAACAGAGCCATATGTACGGATGCCTGATAACATTTATTGTATGAGAACCCAACCAATGACAAGTGATCCTCCCATTAGCCACCTTAATCCATGACACAAGTCTGCAAAATATCCTCAAATGTTTGTATAATCCTCTCGGATTGACCATACATTTGAGGGTGATATGTTGTGCTCATAGTCGACTTTTTCCCAAGGGCATGATGCATGGATTTCCAGAAATGGGATGTAAACCTCAGATCTCTATAAGATACCATCGAAATAGGAGCAAAAAGACTCTTTACCACCTCCCATTTATATATTATAGACAAATCCTCTAGCTTATGCAATTCAAGAATTGGAATGAAATGGGCCAACATCGTTAGCCGATCCACTATCACCCAAATGGCATTGTGCTTTCTGACCGTTCTTGGGAGTCCTGTGAAAAAATCCGTCGCTATTTGATCCCACATCCAAATAAGGATTTGTAAAGATTAAACATTACCAATCGCCTCTGATGCTCTACTGTGACCTACTGGAAATCTATTCATCTCAAAAAAAATCCATCCAATCTTCATTCTATACTACCCCACCAAAACTGCGCTTTTAACGCTTTATACATTTTCTGAATTCTAGGATGATCAACCCACCTGTAATGATGATACGCCATGAGAATATCCTCCAGACATGAAACAGGTAAAACCATACGATTCTGAAAACACATAACTAAGTCTCTATTTAGTTGAAAACCCTCAATGGTCTCCCCACCATTGAGTTTCAACCTCATGTTCACACACTCAGAATCAGATATTTGTGCCTCTTTAACCAGGCCAACCTAGTCTGGAATCAGTATAACCAGAAAGAAGACCCCTCTATTGCCCTGGTCCTCACATTCCAATCGCTTGTCAGCTACAACTGACCTCAACTGCCACTGGTCTGATGCTTGTTTCACCACATGTGCATATGATTTTATACTTAATGCATCTGCAACCGAATTTTCCTTACCTGGTGTGTACATCAAGTGAATATCAAACATCTAAAGATAATGATGCCACACTTTCAATGCATGGACCACTACTGCCAATTCCAAATCATGAGTTGGGTAGTTATTCTCATGCACCCTCAAATATCGTGATCCATACACAACAACATGATTTCCCTTAATGATAATGGACCCCAACCCTGATCCTGATGCATCTAAATACACCACATACCCTTTTCCAAGTTCTGGAAAATACAAGTTTGGTTCTGATGTAAGGTGACACTTTAGCTCTTCGAAACATTGTTAACATTATTTATTCTACTAGAATGGAAGATTATTTCTTTTCTATGTAGTCATTGGTGAAGCCAAGCGTGATAAATCATGAGAAAAACTCTGATAATACCCACCTAGACCGATGAAACTTCATAAAAAAAACTAAATATTTGGTGGTTTCCATGAGATAAAAACCTCTATCTCTTCGATATCCAGTGATATCACCGTTTCAGAAACCACATGGAAATGAAAATATAATTCTTGTATCCAAAATCACACTTTGACAATTTGGCATACAACCGATGATCCCCCAAGATCCCCAGCATTATCTCCAAGTAGAGGCCATGCTCCATACTTGTCTTTGAATAGACCATAATATGATCTAGAAACACCACCACAAATGAATCCATATATCTTTGAAATATTTGATTCATCAATGTGAGGAACACTAATGGCACATTCATTATACTAATGGGCATAACCACATATTCATAATGGTCATATCTACATCTGAAAGATGTTTTAGGAATATTATCCTTCCTCACCCACAGTTGATGATATCCCAACCTCAGGTTGATCTTGGAAAACCACGGGGCTCCCCTCAAATAGTCAAAAAAATCAAAATTTCGTGGGAATAGATATCTATTCATTCTCATAACATGATTATGTCTATGATAATCAACACAGAGCCTCAAATTACAATCCACATTTTTCACAAAAAACACCGGGGCTGCCCACGGAGACATGCTAGGCGAGATACACCCTTTGTTTTATAACTCTTCAAACTGAAATTTCAATTCCCGCAATTCATTAGGTGAAATTCGGTAAGGAGGAAGTGAGATAGGTCTGGTCCCTAGAAGGAGGTAAATCATAAACTCCACTTCTCTTACAAGTGGTAACCCAATGAATTCTTGGGGAAAACATCCATGAATTGATCCACCATTACTGAAAGAACACTCTCCTCAACACCCTATACCGATTCCAATCACAACACTACCAACTGATAAGTTAACGTGCCCACTTCTTATGCAAACAAACCCATTGCACCTTGGATTTCACGCATCTATCCTATAATGATAATTCTAATGCCATCGTGGGTAGTTAAAGCCACTGTTCGTACATTACAGTGGATGTGTTTCTTAAATGCATCCAGCCAATTCATTCCCATGATTACATCATACCCATCCATCTCAAGCACTGAAGAATTCTACATCAGCTCAACCTCACCCATAACAATACAACATGGTTTACACAGGACCACTCGACACTCTCTTCGACCCATAGGAGATTGATTTTTCAAAACCAATGGCATCATTTCTACCGTTAAACCCAACAACTCATCCACAAGTGCAGTAATAAAAGTGTGTGAATCACTCGTATCAAACAACACTCTCATCAAGGTAGAAATTAAAAGAATAGTACCTCACATTTTGGATGGTCATGACTGATCATCCACCACAACTTTGTTGGCTCTGAAAAATGCCTTGGTTGCCACAATATGCTCTCTATTTTCCTACTGAGGACTTTTGGTGTTCTGAAAATCCCCATGACTGATGTTGCTTTGCTGATGATGGGTATGTTGTTGTCCCCAACCCGTTGAAGCATACAATGTCTACAATCTCTTAGGAGTTTCACACTCACCCGGCCTTAGAGCATTCCATCAATAGCTTTGAAGATGACGCATCTGCTTGCAATAATGACATGCTCAAGGTTGTGATGTACAGTCCCACTTGATGTGCACTGTAGATCCACACTATAAACATCCTAGTTTTCTATGGGGATTCTGAGGATGACTTGCCAATACTTTCAACAGATTATGTTCCATACTCCTGCTTAGGAATAAGTGTCCCTCCTCCAATTGAACCCAACATTAGAGTTACCACTATTCCCCATGGGTAACATTATGCCTCCTCTTGCCAGAGCTCCCAACAATTCCCACGTAGCCCCTGATGCACGATTCACCATCTCTGTGTAATCACTAAAACACAGCACTACTATTTTTGAACTGATCTCTAGCCAGAACCCTGATTTGAAGATCCATCTTTCAAGGACGTGCTACCCGCCACCTCAGGCACAAACCACACTTAGCTCATAAACAAATCTTCATTCTCTGTCACATGCATATGCTATTTCTTTAGACCGAATAAATCAGTTGTGCACTGAATTATGAATGTATGTTGGTCGAATTGTTTATTAAAAAATTATTCAAATCCTTCCCACATCATACCCTGGTCCATTCCTGCATGGACTACTAGCTCGAACCACTGAAGAGAAAGATCCTCAAGCTTATACATTGCTAGATTTACTTTTATCTATACTGGAATTCCCAAGAATTCTAAAATACTGTTCATTCTAGACAGCCATGCCTCTACCCTTTCTGAGTCCGAATCACCCCTAAAGATAGGTGGATCCTACTTTTGAAACTGAGCAGCTTAATCAACTTTCTTTGGATATTTCACTATATTCACAATTTCCACAGCTTGGAAGGATTTCACTTTGCTCTGGACTAACTTCTGGTTCACCTGGGGCTCAGGTGTAACCACGTTCTCATCGCCACTTCTGGTTGGTCTCTATGATGCCTACCCGGAGCCATTTCTATAAACAGAAAACAAACTACCCTGCGACTCACTTTTGTAGAGATCAATAATTACCATTTAAAATAGCATTACACAACACTATCAAAAAGAGGCTTTCCACCTTTCAACATTTTCCATGTTTCACCATTTTTGAAAACCAAACCATTTTCAAAATTCCAAATTTATTCACATTACAATTTCACACATTTGAAAAACCATTTCTCAATTCCGCTCAATAACCATTATGCCCAATGAAATTTGTATCCTAGAAGGAATTCCATTCTTCTATATATTACATGCACATGTCATTGGCTACACCCACGACAATTTGATTTCCAATGCCTATAAGTGTCTCAAAAACACTTATGTACCCAAATCCTTGTTAACTTGAAGTTCAACATAAAATGGTTAGCTACATCCACTTATGCTATACATTCCATGTTCCGAAAATCCAATGCTTTGATACCATCCTGACTCAAGGAATATATCACATCTAATGAAAACTCCAAATCTGATAATCAACTATAAAGGATCGAACAAGCTGATACCACATGTAACACCATACTGCTACCTCATTGGCTTGAGGAGGTGGTGATGTTTTCATGTCCTTAGGCGATGTTCCCAAGGAACCAATGTCTAGAAATAAATGCTGAGGGATTCAAGGAAAAGTGGGGAATGATTTTACCATAAGAAGATAACCCAAATCTACCAACCAACAACTAATGATGCCTGCACATTCAAACCCAACCATGGGATACTAACAATTCCATCACAAACCCCAAATCAATTAAACTAGACATGTCTACAAAACATCAGAGTACAAAGCAGAAACTCAATGAAAAAATGCCACATGCCATGACACTACCACAACTCCACACAAAGATATAAGCTCCAATATCCACCAAAACATCACAGTGCCCCACTGAAGGAGGGTTATGCCTTACCAATACCTACATCATGGTACAAGACATCTGTAAAGACACCAATGTTCCAAAGCAGGTGGTGAGAACAACTACTCAGTAGTATTTCCCCAACTGACTTCCCTGCACATGCCACAAGGATAAAACCATTAGCACATTTATATAAAACATTTTATATAAAGAAAAAACAAGATACCAATTGTTTATAAGCCAAACATGCCATAATCCAACTTGCCACCCAAGGAAGCCAAATCAACTATGCCAGACAAGAAATCTAATTCAACCATGCAAGAAGCCGATTTCCATTTTCATAATTCACATACTAGACCCAACTAAAAACATCATCCACAAAGCACACAACAATCATTGGTGTCACATCCCATCAAACAATTCATTACTAATCCACTCAAGTTGTACATCATGCCCACTTCCTATTGATGGTGGCCCTTCCATTTATTATCCATCCCCTTTTTGATAGTGGTACTTCCCATCCACATTTTATTTACGGTTACCCTTCCATCCACTATCCATCCCCTTTTTATAATGGTTCTTACCACCACTTCCACAAAACATTCAAATAAGTCATAACACTCATCCATCCAACATGCATAATGCACCGAGGCCATACAATAATCACACATCCATTTTCAACACATGCTAATTCACTTCAATAAATCACACATTTATTGAAATCACTCATTTACGATCTTCCTTGTCCAAACCATGATTCAATAAAACAACTTATTTTATTCAAATCCATTTTCAGAAACCATTTCTGTAACCCAAGCCAAAAAAAAAATTTAAATTATAAATTTTTAAACTTAACAACAATAACCTTCAGTCATAAAACACATTTTTCCAAATACAATCGACAAAACATTCCCACAGAGATTTCTATCCAATTTTTCACATCAAAACCACAATTAATTTCAATAAAAACAAATTAATTGTAACAAAGCTTCATGTTCTAACAATGTAGAGTCAAGAGAGAATCCACCTACCCTTTTGAAAATATTTTCATCCCAAAACACTTTTGAAAACACTTCTTAATCCCATATAAAAAGAGTTTACGTATAAAAATTATTATCTTCATTTTAGAACACATTTTCATTACCAATATAACCAAATAATGGAATAATGTAATTTTTTTAGTTTAAATGATATTATGGCATATAGAGGAATCCAAATATCATATAACCGTTACAAATATATATAATTTGTTCCTGTTGTATACAATAAAAAACAATTATTCTGTCTTTTTGTAAAGAATGTAAAATGCATCATATAAAATAATTCTTCTTTAAGACATTGAATTATATTCAATATATAGAAACAAATTCATCTATAATATTATTATATTCATATAAATAATTATTTAAATTATCATCATGAAGACACAAATATTATAATTAAATATTTTAACGTCCATGATTTCCCATAAAACAATGAAAATTTAAATAATAATCTCCATGAATATATAAATAACAGTAGTATTGATTAAAAAAGGATAGGAGGTTTCATTATAGATGTATATACACTTTATAAGAGAATATATGTTGATATTATCATGAAATGCCTCAATGAGAGGAGATTGAGACAATGTCCATTGCATTGAGTGTGATATGTCACATACTATTGTTATGTTAATAAATAAAAACCCCAGGCTAATTTACACTTTATTTAATTTTTTTAAATATTATTATTCCTATTATATCACCTTTTAACTTTTTATAAAAATTAAATAATTTTTTATGCTCATATCAGATATTTTGGCGATTTTTGGTAATTGAGTCAAAGATGAACATGTTTTGAAGTAAATTGTCCTTATAATGAAAATTAAATCACATCTATTATATAATTCATTAATTAAATGTCATAGTTATCTAGTAAATTTATATCTATAATATATATAATAATTTTACATAAGAGATAAAATACACCGTTCATAGAGATGGAAGGTTGTACGTATGTATGAACGCTACATACATTTTATTTCTCATATTAATAGAATAGAAATATAATTATATATTAGTATATTATAATAAAATCATAATATTTATGACATTTATTTCTCATAGCTATAATAAAACAATCCTTTATACATTCCATGTATAACGGGTACCATTCTAATGACATTGAGTGGGTGTTCGTCCATACATCCTCGAATGAAGTTATCTTATTTACAGAACATGATTTGAATAAAGGTGTGTTCTAAATAAAAAATTAAAGATGAATTGAAGAAATATAAAAATAAAATATTATAAATAAAAATATAGTTTTTTCATAATTTCAACCATGGGAGGTAGAAGGAGAATATTCAATAATCATCTTTTCGTGAGGTTGTAGTTCTCCATACACAGAAACAATAAGTTATATATTCTTTAGATGGATCTTCCTGTGAGTGTAGTTCAAATCATTCCCATACAAACACCCCGGTATTTTCATTATGCTATTTTTTATAATATTATAATAAAAAAAGAATAAGGAGTGGATATGGAAATTAATGAAAAATAACTCGAGCGAATATGTTACCAAAAAATTGGGTATCTTCTAATGATTTGAGATGAAAGGAATCATTGAATTTTCTTATTCTTGAGTTAAGGATTGTAGGATGACGGTAGGGATGTTGGTAGATTATTTTATCATATTTGGGATGCAAAATGGGGCCTAAGATTTGTGGGTATATTGGTAGAGTTTGAAGCATTTTTTAAGTGGGAAGAGGTGCATGTTATGAATGTCTTGAAATATTATTTTATTATAAATTTATTTTGAGAATATTAATAGTTCAAAAGTGATTTATTTTAAAGATAATATAAGGAGGGGTCAAAGTCCTCTAATAAAATTAGTTTGAGGCATGTTTAGGTCACAAAAGTATCCTTATTTTTAGCTTTAACCCATTGTTAAATACATTACCTCTTACCACGTGTTATTATATTTTCAAAATATATGTTTATTATAGTTTATATAAATTTAAAATCATACCAAAAGTGGATAAATAATGATATTTTTAACATTATATAAGCAATTTTTTATAATATTATATTTTTAGGACTATAAAATCGTTTAATAAAATAATATTTGTTTTTAAAACTAAGTTATGTAAAATTTGACACTATTTCGTAATTGATTTTTGTTTTATTCATAAAAACATGATTCCTTCGATACAAAGGCACTAAATCAACCATAATTTGTCAATTTCTTCCAAAATATTCATATATGTCATCAAAATTTTTAAATTACATTTATTTTAATATTCAAAATATCATTAACTAGAATATTTCATTTATATGGAAATCATTGCATCATCATTATGTTATAAATATATCAATTTTATTTATTTCTAAAAACTAAAAATCAAATATCATGATGTACGAATTTTATTATATTATTAATGAATATTTATAATCAAAGATATATATATTATATTAACCAATAATAAAATTTATTTTGTAAAAGATACATGTTTAAGTTATAATTCACTTTTCATTTAATTTAAATATTATAAATGGTCATTTTGACTACCATGTGGGTCCCAAATTTCAAACATTCAACTTATGGATGATTATGATCATACATATATCATTAAAATTGATTAATACACATTTTTTGACATTTTAATTTAATTATATTATTATTTTTTACCCTTATTTACAATATTTACGTGCTAATTATAGTAAATAAAAATAATTATGGATGTAACTTTTCATAATGTCCAAAAAAATAAAAGGTATATTTTTACAGATATTGGGAATTTTTCTCCCAAATATTGAATCAATTTTTCCAAATTGAAAATACTGAAATTATTGTAATAAATTTAAAATTAATTTCTGTCACCCAAACCAGAAAGCATGTTTTAAGATGTAAAAACTATTAAAAGATTAAAAGTGTTTATATCCAATTTAAAAGTAAAATTAGTTTTAATGACCAAAATAATATTAAATGATAGATAAATAATCCAATTACACTAATAATCAATTAAAATGACAATATAAATATATAAATAAATTAGATGAAAAGGTAGATTTGAATTAAAATGCAGTATTTTTTACTATTCATTAAAATATGGATTTATCACAAAAAGACCAAAATATCAAAAAATGTAAATATTGATATTCTTCTTATTGGTAAAATGATTATTTTTTTAAAATAGATCATATAAAAGTGACAAAAACTTTACTTATAATGGATTCTCAATAAAAAAGAATGTAAAATGTGCTTTTAAAAATAGAGTAGTTTATGATTAAAATTGGATTCATTCACATTATAAGCCTCTAAAAATTAATGGATAAATGTAAAAAAATTTAAAAAACATGTGTGATAATATCATAGTTATTTATGTTCTTTTCAACCAAAAAAACGACTTGGTGTTAACTACCGTTTAAAATTATATTATGATTGTTGTATTATTTTTCTCTATAACTCAGTGTTGTGTGCAACGTAAGATTTAAGATAACCATGTTGTCATGTATATATTAATCTATCATACATATCCCCATTTAAAATTAAAATTAAATTAAAAAATATTAATAGACATGAAAATTTATTATTCAATAAATAACTGGGATGTTACATTACCAATCAAGGAAAACAATTTTTTTATAATTATTGCTGGACAAAAGATCATAAAAAAATATGTATTTTGTGGATCAATAATAATAGTAATATATATATATATTTAAATAAATATGGACTATGAAATATTGATATAATTTGATAAATATTACATCACTCAATTGAGTGTTCATTAATCTATCTATGTGATAATTAAAGAGGTGAAGAAATAAGATGTGAAGTAATAAAATAAAATGGAAAATATTCCAAAACTCAAAAAATAATTTGATTGTGTAATATGTTTTAAGAAAATATTATGGGTCATGTAAATATAAGATATTAAAAATAAACTTATGGAATAATTTCATGGATTATCCTTCTTAATTGAACCATGAATAACAATGACGTATAGTGATCAGAAAGTGTAATTCTGGTGGGAAAACATGAAGAATGATATTATGGAGTATGTATAATGTTTTATTGTATGCTAGTAATTTAGGTTTAAGATAAAAAATATTATGGTTATGTTACTATAAATAACATGACCATAATAGAAATGGGAAAACCCACTACGATTTTAATAATTATACACCACAGAACATGTAAATGTCATAATATTATTTGTTTTTCAATATATTAGTAAATTAATTCATAGTAGTTCATTAATATCAGTGATTATTTATCTCATGATCATATTTACGTGATATATGTTGACAAAATTGAATTGATGTATGGATTTACACGTTTTGTTGCATCTATTTGTGATTTACGGATTGGATAATTATACTGAAATATACTTTAGTATGTTTTTATATGTAGCGGTGTTTCAGGAATTCATTCCATCATTAAAAAAATTGTTAATTTGAGAGAAACTATCAAATCATGGAAGATTTTTTAGATAATGTCCTCTATATTTCTGGGGTGGTTGGGATTGAAACCAAATTTATGATTGTTTTTCATAAAACCATAGATTCTACATTACAATCTATATGGATCTTTATGAATCCCTACATCGAGAGATGTTTAGAAAATTGAAATAATGGGATTATATTAGATAATACAGATATTTGGACCTCAAACAGGTAATTATCTATAATATAATTTTATATTCATTCAATAATAAATCCTTAAACATATGAGTATGCTTAAGAGTTATCATAGTATTCATTGATGATGTATTGAATTTGATGTTGGAGGGATGGTCTACATTTTATTTTTCTGATGTAACAATATTATGTAATTTTTATAGATGGTAATGATTTTCAATAGTAATATTTATACATTTGAGATTAAATATCAATTTGGGATAGTTCTGTTTCGCTTGACACTACCAACAATTCTCTCCCATATTCCCAATGTGTTCAATGTCTATCTCCTAAGGTTGTACATACATACACCTTAACTTGTTTTAAACTCAGAGGTTATATAGTTGTAAAATGTTTGTTTCTATGATAAAAATAGCTATAAATATTATATCTGGTAGATAATTTTCTAAAAAAATGATACTCATCCAGTAAATGTTATGTGGAGGAATCATAAATTTTGGGAAACTACATCACAATCTGAGTATGTGAAGAAGTGATAAATTCATTTTTTTGTATTAGAGTTAGAGTTATTTGATAATGAAATAAATTATAATGGGGTTATAATGGTGGACCATAATATTATAAATGTATTTATTTTAAAAGAAACATGATGTATTTTATACCATTCCAAACAATCAACCAAGAGCATATATGATCTGTAATTTAGTAAATCATTATAAACTTGTAATAAACTTGTAGGACTGAATTATTTTAACAATATATTAATAATAATGAATATATTTTTAAATCATTAAAATTTATATAATAGTTAAAAAATAATGATTACTAACTTTTCTACATTGTTTTTTATGCATCAAAATTATATGTTCATTAAAATGTGTTTTTATCACACTAATATGGATAAAAATTAAAATTAATTTTGTCCAGTTGTGGAATTATTTTTTATAAGTTCAATATATTTTAAAAAAAATTAATAACTAAATTATCATATTATGTATTTATGATTTTTCAATAAGGATTTACGTTTAATTAAAAACCTAAAATAATCAATCATTGTAAAAACTATGATTTATTATCTAGTAAATTATATATTTGGTTATTAATTTTTTCAAATATAATCGTAAAATATAATAAATTATAAAAAAAATACATTTAATTAAATTTTGATCATAATTAATAATTCTTTTGGTTTATGTTTAATATTATTTCTATAAACACATTCTTCTAAAAAAAAATTTATGTAAATATTGGTTTTTTATCTTAATAAAATATCTGTAAATATATATAAAAATGGTTTTAATGAAATTTATATATTATATATTGATCTTAATTCATTAATATTAATTATATGGTTTTTCAAATTATAGAATTATAGTAAAATTTATTTTATAATTAAATTTTCATTTATTTATTATGGGTTTTCATTGCATTTATTTACCTTAATTGAAATTCATGTATTTAAATTGTATAAATAAATATTTTTTATTTTCTTCCTATAATTTAAATTATAAAAGATTATATAAAATAATAGGATAAAAAATAATATTTAACATAATCAATGGTAATGTTTTGTTAATTGGTTATGGTCAAAACATGTTTACACGGATTCAATATAATATATATGTGTTCGGTTTCCATGTAAACCTATAAAATTATTATTTTTTGTAAATATTTCTAGATTTGATTGTTCTAACTACAAATTTATTCCTGTTTGGAAAAGGATTCTCAGGTAAGTGACCTTGTATAATTAAAATCATTTAAAAAATTGCATGTTTTTACCACCACTCAATAATAAAAGGGCACAACTTCTCAACCCTTATTCATTACATTCAATTGTTATATCATATAAATTTTTTTTTATTAAAATTAAAAATTACTTCAATTCATATAATAGATTCATGTATTTTATTATAAAAAATTCATCAAGGCTTAAGGAGTAAGACAAAGATGGTTTCTTAAATAATTGGCATAGACCATAAATAAGCTCTTTAAAATTTCATTCTTCTTCTACATCATAAAAACATGTTTGACTAAAAATTAAAAAAGATTAACGTTTCATAAATATATTTATATTTTAATTTGAATATTTCAAATAAAATTACCACCACTTCTTCATTAAGTGGGAGATAAATGTTTTGTTTCTTCGTACATATGGACTACCACCTTTACATAGCAACCATATTCAATTATTATACCAATTTTCACCTTTTGGATAGTAATATTTGTATTCTTTATATTTAATATATTTTGTTTTTTCATAATTATTTTTAATGGTTAATTAATATTTACCTTTATTATATTGTGTCTATTAATATATCGAATCATAAATCGTGTACACATATGTACTACCAAATTTGTAAAATGATTTAATTAATATAACATCATAACATTATATAAATGGTTATAAATACTTATTTAAAGAATATATATTATATTGATATCCATATTTACATTCTATATATTAGTGATCCATGATCAATGTGAAGTGAGAATAACCGCTAAACCCAAACACACATGGGAAAATATAGTTTCCACAAGAAATTATGTTGATAATGAATGGTATTAAATAATAATGTTATTGAATGATAGAATTATAAAATATGTGGTGTAATTATTATTATATTTGTTTTATAAAATAATTATAATAATTTTTAATTTTTTATACATGATTTTGGAGTGAAAACAAACCATGAAAAACTTTTGGTAAGGGTTTTTTTGATACAATCACATTTTTACAAGGAATTGTTGTGATTCAAAAATTTTCATTAAGAAATTATAAGATATATCTCTCAAAATTTATATGAAATTTGATATCCTCTACAAATTTATGGATATTTCATGTATTCATTTAATTTTTATCTCTTTATGAACACAAGAGAGTGAATGGATGTTTGATGGAAATAGTCATTGTGTTTCTCTTTGGTCAGGAATATTTTTCCTCAAATCTATTTTTTTTAAATGTGTTTAATCATTTTATCAGTATTCCCTAAATACTATTTTATGAAAATTTATAAATATTTTAACAATGATTTATTTTTTTTAAAATGAATAACCTTATTTTTTCCAAAAAAAGTTAATTATGAATTTCTCAAAAATGTGAATGGAATTTTTTGACTTATCATGAACTGCATTAACATATATCCATGATAAAAAGAATATAATTTTACATGATCAATAATCTATAAGGTTGAATATTTATTTTAAAAAATAAATATTTTTTTAAAATCTTTTATTTTATATATATAATTTTTAAATGAAAATTTTAATTTCAAAATAAAATGTCCTATGGGTACTTTAAAAGGATTTTCTTATATAACAACATCCAATGATGTTGTTTTATAAATTACGTGGTATATGATACAATGTTACCACTATTAATATTTTGATTTATGTTTTATGATTATCAATATGAATTATTAGGAAACATGTATCCTACCATGGGATATGATAAAATGATATTAGGATTATTTGTGATCATGTGGAACAAATGTATTAAGTTTTAATTATTAAATAGGTGGGATAAAAAACTGATATCCATTAAATACATTTGGTAAAGAAAGATATCCAAATATATATTAATGATTGGAATGGGAATTGATCATAGTTCTATAAGGATCATTTCAAATAATATTGTCTTGGGTGCGAGCCTTGAATATAGAAATGATGGAATAAAGAGTGATCCCAATCCACTATGACATTTATTTTATTGAAAATTTACTATATAAATTATTTTTTATGAAAATTTGTATTTTGCAAAGATAATTATTATGAATATGATATTTTCTCAGGGGTCATGATTGATTATTGAGGATTCCCAACATTAATGTATTATTCATTTTTATTGATAAGAAATTATTCAATGTTTCAAGAATATGATATATGAATTTATGGTTATGCTTCCCTAATATTATTCTCATGATATTAAGATCTTATGATTATTATATAGTCAATTATGATCAAATGATTTTTTTATCTCTTGTATGTACCCATATTGGGCATCTACTCTCAGACATTATTATATTTTATGTTACATGGTTTTGTAGAGTGGTTTTATAAATTTTATGTTTCAGAAGGTTTGTTGTTTGTTTGATTTTTTGGAAAAAACTATAGATCATTTCTATACCATGTATTTATGTACTCAATATTCTAATGAAACTCAACCCCTGATATTTTTTTGGGTCAATATGATATGTAATGTATATCTTCTATTAATATTTTTAATTTTCTTAAAATTTATGGAATCTATAATCACCCCATTTCAAAATAAAACTAATGTGGTATGGGAGAAATCATATTAAACTAAAATTCAGGATCATGGAAATTGTTTTGAGTAATATTATAGAGGAATCACCACTATCGACTCCACTATAGATTACATAATTCTTCTTTCATAATAATAGATTTGAAGGGGCTATATGAATATGTTTTTAAATATTTAATTATGTATTTACAATTGTAATATTTTATTTTTCACATTTGTTTTAAAAAATTTATATTTTAACATTTAATGAATAATTATTTTAATATACTAATTGATTTATAAAATAAACTAGAGAAAATAATTCGTAACAATTTCTTTTTAATAAAATTATATTTTATAAATTATTTTTAATATAAATCCATATAGTATACATTTTTTATACTAATAATATATTTGCATCAATTTCATTAGTAATTGATAGAAAATATGAAAATTAATAGTTTATATTGGAACAATGTAATACTTAGGATAGTATATATAATTAAATTTTCATATTTTTATTTTAATGGTAAATTTACATATTTTAGATTTTTAAATAGAAAAACTAACCACATTTTATATTAATCCTAAAAATATTATATCAGAACTAATTATTGAGGAATTTTAAAAAATAACCGAATTTTTAGTGTGAAGACTATTTTTATCAAAACTACAATTTTTTATAACATTAACATTATATAAGAATGAAAATCAAATCTATATGAAAATTTAATTGACAGATATGTTTTAAAGGAATAAATATGATTGTTTTCAAATACTTCATTGTATTTTTGCAACGTATATCATTAATTTGTGAACAAATGTAATATTTTATGAGAAGAAAACATTTTTTTCTCTTAAAAATTAGTAAATAAATTAAATTTAATGACACATAACATATAAATTTGTAATAATAATTTTTTTATCATGAATATAAATTTCATTTATCCTTTATTTCTACAGATATATTTATATCTTAAAAATATAGTTTTTTACAAAATGTGTTATTACGCAATATAAATGATAATGTTACAATTATTTTTCAATACACATATAAATTTTATTTAACACAATTTATGTCATATATTTATCCAATGTTTCAAAAAAATTCACACGTTTTATTTTGTTTTTATTCATTATAATTAAATTATATTAGTAAAAACCACTTAACAAGAAAAAATCTAAAACATTAAACATAATAATTCAATATACAATGGTCTTGAAACATGTAAAAAACGAGTATAATTGATTTAATAAAATATTGTATACCCTAAATCATCATAAACATCATTATTTATGTCACGACATGCATTCAAAAAAAGGAGGGAAGGGTCAGAAGATTGCCAGACCCTTCCTTCTTTAAGTTGAAGGAGAGATAATGACCCTCGAGTCCCGCCTTCAATAGGTCCTAGAGTGGCGACTAGCACCAAGGGTATAGAAATTATACACAAATGGAAGGCATTACCCTGTTTTCTTTTATAGGGTCGGGATATAAGATGATGGAACCCAACAAATCCAAAACTAAATGAAAAGTAAATCCAAAAGTAAACCATTCCCACATGCATGTTTCAAAATTAAAATCCACAAAGTACAAGGAGTGGATACAAAGGTAAGTACCAAAGGAAAAAAACAGCAACTGCAACTGCCCCAAAGGTCCGAGCTAGTATGGTTCTTCATGATCCCCGAAGTCCTCCTGGAAACCTGAAAGTAGTTTTATATATGTAGGGTGAGCATACAAGTACACTCAGTAGGGAACACCAAAGACTCTCATGCACAAGTGGGGGAACTCAATAAATTCCTGTGAGAAAAGGAGTAAACCAAACACCTATCAAGTTAAACTATCCACCCAAACCTCACCAAGGAACACTACCCAAATAACTCATTTGAAGTAATATATATAATTAGTTCAAATCAATGTTTAGGTACCCCGTGCCACTTTCCAACTGTTTATTGAGACATCCTACGCATCGAACCAATCTCGCGATTCTGTCACCGCAGTCCCACTGCCACACCCGCCCGCACACACATGGGCCACAACCATACGTTGTCCCACTGCAGAATCCCACCCGCCAACACCTGGGCCACAGTCACATGTAACCACGCCTGCAAACACCTAGGTCTGAACAACCACCACCACGTCCGAGGACACCTGGGCCAGAAGATCCACAGCCATGCCCGAAGACACCTGGGCCTCATCCCGAAGATACTTGGAAAACTACCTTCCCGCACACACGTCGTCCAGAACCACCACACTACCCCGCCCGATGATTCTTGGGGTAATAATGGACCATAGGCCTTCACTGCTTGCCCAAAGGTACTTGTGCTATCCAAGAAAGTGATCGGAAAGGAGCTAACAACTGGTAACAAATAATAGTGTTTGGAAAAACACCCTCCCCCATGAAATGGGGGTGTTCGGCACTATGTGCTCAACATAGGTGGGGTGTGAATAAGAAACAGAAGACCACATGTATATACATAGGTAACAAGCAGTCACCCATGGTTAGGTTTTTCTTCAGATATCCTACCAATCACAACGGAACTCGAGTACGAGTCATGACTCTCGCTAACAAAACTCGTTTGTCCCATTCTTGTTTTCATGTTGAGTAATAATGTACATTTAAGCTCATGCACCTACTTGGGAAACTAAAAACATAAGCATTACCCAAGAAAGAATCCATCCAAACGTCAATTAAACATCCACACCCGGTTATCTTTTCATATTACCACAACAAGAGAATAAGTGAGACCCCTCGAAGTACTAGAACCAAAGAAACCCTCGAGACACTACCCCGTTTTCCCCAAAAAGTTTTCTCATCAACAAAGGATCCCACCCCAATTCATGATATAAAAAAGGTAACCACCCAGTCTTAAAACTCATAACAAGGAATCCATAAAAACAGCGAATCCCATTCCCAATTTCACAACCATCGAGAGTATAAAAAGAATAGGGGATCCCATCCCCTCCCACATCTCCTATAATCGACCCGTAAAAGAAAACAACCAAACCACTACCACCAACGCAAGGTCGGTCCATGCCTGTATTTTCATATTTATATGATTTAACACACTCCATGATTTCAATTCCGTGTGTTCTAACTAGGGGTTATCACAGATGTGTTGATCCGGGTGCATTCAATTAATTCATCCGGGTATACATGATTAACCAATTTAATTTTCACAGCAAGAGTTTATAATTACAAAACAAGCCATTTAAAACACCACGAGGGGTTTATTATTTCCAAACAACGACCACCAATGACCTCGATTTTCAGAAGGTGTAAGCCAGCACAACTCAGAAAGATGATCATAATATATACAACATCATTGATCACAACCCCCTTCATTCTTTATAGAAACCATTCAATATTTTTATTTAGGTCTGGTTTATACAATTAAACAGAATCAAAAGCACGCCCACCCCGCATGGTGCACAAAAGAGAGAGATGAAGGGGAAATTCCCTACTTGTTGATCGACGATCGATGGTTTGGCCGGGCGCGGAACATTAAAGATAATGATGCAGCTCGCCCGATGAACGAATATCAGCTGGTCGGGACAAAAGTACTCCTCACCGAGGGTGATCAGTTGAGATAAGAAAGCGAAGCTGCGTAAGGTGCAAGGTCGTGGGTTGACCACACAGACCACACGTTATTAAAGGAGTCGGGTGGTTTAAACTGACGCACATACTAGGATAATATATTAAATAATTAATTAAATCATTTACGAGAATTATCAGGCTTTAAAACACGCTTAAAGGAGTCAAAATAAGGTTTAAAACCCTAATCGTTCAAAAATAAGCCCTACTGGAAAGAATCTGTGAGGGTAGGCCAGAGGCACCAGTAGTTGAGAGATACCGGTGGGTGACAGCCACTGGTACCTGAGCTACTGGTGGCTGTGACCCACCTGTAGACTAAGCTACTGGTAGGTTGCAGCGACCGGTAGACTGAGCTACCGGTAGACAGAGACATCAGTAGCTGCAGAAACCGGTAGACCGAGCTTCCGGTAGACAGAGCTACTGGTAGGTTGCGGCTACCGGTAGACCGAGCTACCGGTAGGCCTGCTACCGGTAGGCTAAGGCTACCGGCAGGCCTACCATTACGCCAAACCTCACCGAGATTCCAAAACCAGCAAACCTAACACCAAATTTTCACAAAGGACCCCAAATACCCGAGCCGTTACATCAGATACCTCTTTAACGATTCTCGTCCTCGAGAATCAAAACAAACCAGAAGGAAGAAGAGGGTCTGAACAACCACCTCAAAATATACCTCTTGTGAGTGAACCCATGCTAACTAAAAACACTTCCTTGTCAGGAACCAAGCAACATGCCATGTCAAACTGCCCTGGCATGTGGGCTGGGGAGTCTCCTCCCCCATGTCAAGATATCATCCACTTTGGGCAGCACTGACTCACCCGCACGGGTTTAATCACATCCACCATAATGCGTCTTGATTAGGGGTTGGGTTCTCTCCTCCCCCATAGCCAGGGATTTTCACACACATTCAGAGGAACCAAAACCAGTACACTTCATAGCCAAAAAGACAAGATGTTCTACCACAACAGGTACAACAAGAAACAAAACTGAAAACAACTCTGGGTACTGGGTACGCATCTGTGCTTCCCTCTCCCATGTACCCTCCTCAAGTCCACCATGTATCCACAACACACGAACCAAGGGAATGGTTTTCCCATGAAGAACCTTCTCCTTGTGATCATCGATCATCACTGGTCTCTCCACAAAAGTCATGTCGTCCTTGATGTCCAGCTCACCCCAATCAAGGATGTATGAATCTTCGTGTAGATACTAATAGAGCTGGGACACATGGAAGACATCATGTATCCTCAGTAGCAGTGGTGGTAATGCTAGATGATAAGCCACTTCGCCGACCCACCACAACACTTCGAAGGGTCTGATAAACCTGGGAGAAAGCTTACTTCCCTTGTCGAACCTCCACTGCCCACGCCGAGGGGAGACCTTCAAGAACACGTGGTCTCCAACCTCAAACTCCAAGGGCCTCAACCTCGTATCAGCATACGACTTCTATCATTCCAGTTCCCCCTTCATCCTTTCCCGTATGAGATGAACCTTCTCTGTCGTGCTCTGCACCACTTCCGGGCCAAGGATGCCTGCCTCTCCTTCGTCAGTCCAACATACAGGTGAACACCGTGGCCTCCCATAGAAAGCTTCAAACGGGGCCATACCTATGGTAGAGTGGTAACTATTATTGTAGGAAAACTCTACCAGAGGCAAGTATCGCACCCATGATCGCCCTGAGTCCAAAACACATGCCCGCAATATATCCTCCATGGCCTGGATAGTGCGCTCTGTCTGTCCATCTGTCTGGGGGTGGAAAGCAGTGCAATGATGCAGCTAGGTGCCAAAAGCATGATTAAATCCTATCCAAACTCGCGAGGTAAAACATACATCCCTATTCAACACTATAGACCTCAGAATCCCGTGAAACCACACCACCACATCAATGTATCTTCGCCCCAAATCATTCACTGCACTCGACTCCCAGATCACCTGGAAGTGAGCCGATTTCATCAACCAGTCCACTAACACCCAGATGGCGTCGTATCCCCCTTAGACCATAGGTAGTCCCATGACGAAATCCATAGATATGTCGTCCCACTTCCAATCTGGGACATTTATAGGATTTCGTAGGCCACCTATAACTCAGTGTTAAAACTTTACTTGATGACACACTAAGCACATGGCCACAATCTCGGCCACCGCTCGCTTAACTCCGAGCCACCAAAATTGCCTCTTATGTCCCTGGTACATCTTGGAAACTCCTGGGTGTACTGCTAGGGGTGAGTTTTGGAACTCACTGAGAACCAATCCGGGCATCGCCTTCGGAACAAACAACATTCCTTGGAATATCATTTGGTTCTGACCATCCTCTGTCCATCCTTCCGGAGTATTGCCCTGGTCAACACGATCACGCATCACTTCACACTCTGGGTCTCCCCACTGGGACTACTCCACTAGTTGAAATAGAGATGACTGCACTGTCATCTGATATAGGCAACCTCTACCGCTATCCATCTTCACATCCAGGTGTAAGGAGGGCAACTCCTCCATCACCTTCCAGGCATCCGTCGACTCTCGGAATGCATCCTTCTGCGTCCTCCAGCTCAAGGAATCGGCTGCTACATTTCCCTTGCCCTCAGTATAAGAGATCTCAAAGCTGTAATCCTGGAGGAACTCCACCCATCTCCGATGTCGAATGTATAGGTCCTGCTATGAGAAGATATACCTCAATATTTTTTGATCTGTGAAGACCACAAAGCATTCTACGATGAGGTAGTTCCACCATAACTTTAGCGCAAAAAAAAGACTACTGCAAGATCCATGTTATGGTTGGTGTAATTATGCTCATGAGGGCGTAGCTCCCTGGACCCATAAGAGATCACCCCTTGTCACTGGATCAACACACATCCCAGGCTCTATCTTGAAGCATCACTAAACACCTCATAAGCCGCCCCTTCTTTTGGTAATCTCAGCATTGGGGCACTAACAAACTTCTCTTTCAGATAGCTTAAGGGTGACACACCCTGATCACTCCACATGAAAACCAGATCTATCTTGGTAAGGGCTGTCAAAGGGGTTGCTACTCGGGAGAAGATGGGTACGAACCTCTGATAGTAACCTACCAGCTCGAGGAAACTACAAACCTCTGCCACATTCATGGGTGATTCCCAAGAAACAACTACCTCAACCTTTGATTGGTCCACCGCTACCCCCTGCTCGGACACCACGTGCCCGAGGAAGTGCACTTCTTGTGTCCAGAATATTTCATTTTGACAACTTCCCAGAGAGCTGATGATGTCGGAGGACATCCAAAACTGTACTTAGGTGATCTACATGGTCCTCTACTGACCTCAAATAGTTCAGGATTTCGTCGATGAACACAACCACGAACCGATCCATGTACTCCCGGAAGATGGAGTTCATAAGCCTCATGAACATAGTAGGGGAATTTGTAACACAGAAAGGAATGACTATGAACTGGAAGTGTGCATATCTGCATCTGAACGTCGTCTTTGGGATGTCTCCCTCCTTCACTCTCAGTTGGTGATACCCAGACCACAGGTTAATCTTCGAGAACCATGATGCCCCTTTCAGTTAGTCGAGAAGATCATCTATCCTTGGAGGAGGGTAGCGTTTCTTGATCGTCACTTGATTCAGCCTCCTTTAGTCTATGTACAACATGAGGCCACCATCTGTCTTATTTGCGAATAATACTGGAGCACCCCATGGTGACGTACTTGGACGAACATAACCCGTCTTCATCAGATCATCACTTTGGATCCACAACTCCCGTAGCTCTAAAGGTGCCATCCGGTAAGGAGCCATCGAGATCATACATGTGCTGGGATACAAGACTATCCTAAACTCATTATCACGTCGAGGGGTAGAGTCGTCACCTCCTCAAGGAAGACGTCCATAAACCCGCGTACGATCTCTAACACTTCCACCATTTCAGAATATACTGACCCTACTGACAGCTCATCTTACATGGAGAGGAGGGGTTCCTCTCGCCTATTGCCCTTCTGACTGCTCCGCACACCGGTGAAGGTAACACGCCTCCCGCCCAATTCTAAGAACACGACCCTTCCTCAGAAACAGTCGATGAGGACACACATAGATATTAGCTAGTCGATGCCTAGGATGACATCGTATGGATGTATTTGTAGCAGAAGAAGATCCATAACTGACTGATGTGGCCCTATCATTAGTCTCCATCCCCGAAAAACAAACAACAAGTCGGTCTGACCTCCGACTGGTGTGCTCAACACCAGGGGCACTGGAAGTCTCTCGGCTTCTAGACCCATGGTACGGGCTAGACTAGGCGCAACAATGGAGTGTGAAGCTCCTGAATCGAACAAGGCAAAAGCAAGGGTACTAAACAAACATATAATAGCTCGAACTACCTGAGGCCCTGCTGGAACTGCTGCCTCTATGGCGGGTAATTGTAAACTCCCAGCTCCTCTGACCCTCGGCTGCCGACTACCTCCCCGATCATGCCCCTGTCGAGCTCCATGGGGAGCGCCATGAGGTCAGCCTCCTCCTCCTACGACTGTCCTCGGAGGAGCGGGATCTCGCTGTACCTACTACTGCTGCTGGAAAGGCCTGGCTAGAAGCTGCTACTGGGGCGGGTGGTGGGGTTGTCCGCCACCGCCGTACTATACCTAGTCCGGGCACTGAGTCTAGAGATGTCCAGAGCTCCCATAGACGAAGCACCGTGGTCCGAGGCCTAACAAGAAAAGGGCGAGAGCCAGGGGATCGAAACTAAAACTACTGCGGCCTGCTCCCTTCCGGTCGGAACTTGGAGGGTCCTAACACTGGAGGCCTGGTGCTGACAGCCTTCCCCTTCGATGGTCCTAGCTAGATCCCCTCTCGTGACAAACCTCCTTGAGCATGAATCATCTCCACCACTTAGGCCTTCTTCTGGACCTCCAAGTACGTCAGAATGGTAAAGGGGGTTACAACATACTGGAGGGAGGGTCGGAGTGCCTCCTGCAAATGTCTTGCCTGAGACTCCTCGTCGGGAAAGTGGTCCGGAGAAAAATGTAGAAGGTCCTTGAACTTGATCTCTAGATCCCTCACAGACATACTCCCCTGTTGGAGGGAGAGTAGCTCCTGTATATTTTAAGCCTTCATCGTCGAAGAGTGTAATTCCGCCAGGAAATCTCTCTCGAAATCATCCCATGCAACCTCAGTCTCTCTCCTCTCCCCCAGGTAAAGCGTCCACCACTGATGTGCCGCTCCCCGCATCATGATGACGACCAGAGAAACCCAGTACTCAGTCAGGGCCCGAATCAGGCTGAAAGCTATCACTAGCTCCTCTATCCAGCCTCCCGTCTTCATGTCAGAGGTGTTTCCCTCATACCTCTCAAGGGTCTATCGCTGGAAGGCCCGAAGAGTCTTCTGCCACTGATCATCCTCTTCCTCTCGATCAGCTCTCTGCCGATCAGCCAAAGTAGTCTCTGGGGCCTCGATCACCTGTACCACATGCATTCACCTTCCAGGTGCCATAGATGCAAGGTAAACAAGGAATGTGTAAGCCCATGTAGTGCAGAATAATGTTCTTAAAATTTATTAAAATTTTCATTTATTCATAATTCCAAAGATATCCAAGAAACATGAGAACACAAGTCATTATGATTCATGTACCATTCCAAGGGTCTCTACCCTGCAATCAGTTTGGCATCAATTGGTCGTTCGGTAGGTCCAGAGTCCTTTCGTCGGATCACGGGCGGCCCTAAAATCCCATGTCCTAGCTGGTCTTCCCTGGCCTAATTCACGCACTGAGGTCACCCAACATTGTTTCCCTACCATCCCATGAAATCCTCATTATGCCTAACTCCAGACTCCATCCTATCTCTCAACCTCCCTCTGATACCATTATGCCACGATACACCTTCACCAAAAGGAGGGTAGGGTCATCAGATTGCCAGGACCTTCCTTCATTATGTTGAAAGAGAGATAATAACCCCCAAGAACCGCCTTAAATAGGTCTCAAAGTGGCGAATAACACCAAGGGTATATAAATTACACACAAATGGAACGAATAGCCCCTTTTTGTTTTATAGGGTAGGGATATAAGATGATGGAACCCAGGAACTCTGAAACTAGAAGAAAAGAAAATCCAAAAGTAAACCATTCCCACATGCATGTTTCAAAAGTAAAAGCCACAAAGTACAAGGAGTGACTAAAAAGGTAAGTACTATTGGAAGAAAACAACAACTGCAACTGGCCCAATGGTCCGATCTAGTATGGTCCTGCGCGATCCCCTAAGTCCACCAGAAAACCAGAAATCAGTTTTATTTACGTTGGGTGATCGTACAAGTACACTCAGTAGGGAACACTAAAGACTCTCATGCACAAGTGTTGGAACGTACTAATGTCCCATGAGAAAAAGAGTAAACCAATCACCTATAAAGGTAAACTATACAACCAAGCCTCACCAAGGCACACTCCCCAAATAACTCAAGTCAAGTAATATATATAATAAATGCACATCGATGTTTGAGTACCACATGCTACATTCCCACTGGTTATTGAGAAATCCTATGCATTAAACCAATCCCACCATTCTATCACCGCAGTCCCACTTCCACACCCGCCCGCACACACCTGGGCCACAACCACATGTAGTCCCACTGCCGAATCACGCCTGCAAACACTTGGGCCACAGCCACATGTAACCACGCCTGCAAACACCTAGGCCAGAACAACCACCACCACGCCCAAAGACACATGGGCCAGAAGATCCACTATGACGCCCAAAGACACATGGGCCTCATCCCGAAGATACATGGGAATCTACTTTCCCGCACACACCTGGGCCCGAACCACCACACTACCCCGCCCGAAGATTCTAGGGCTAATAATGGACCTCAAGCCATCACAGCCTGCCCGAAGGTACTTGGACTATCCAGGAAAGGGAGTAGAAAGGAGCTAACAACCATCCACTAAGAATATTTTTGGGAAAACACCCTCCCACATGAAATGGGGGTGTTCGGCACTAAGTGCTCAACATGGGTGGGTCACAAATAAGAAACACTAAACTACAAGTATATACATAGGTAACAAGCACCCACCCAAGGTTAGGGTTTTCTTTAGACAGCCTACAGCTCACAATGGGACTCAAGTCCGAGTCACGACTCTCGCCAACAAAACTCGTTTGTCCCATTCTTGTTTTCATGTTTAGTAATATTTTTTAGGTAAGTTCATGCACCTAATTGGGAAACTAACACCATAAGTATAACCAAGGTAAGAATCCATCCAAATGTCAATTCCACATTCACACCCGGTTCTCTTGTAATGTAAAAACAACAAGGGAATAAGTGAGATCCCTCGACGTACTAGAACCAAAGAAACACTTGAGACACTTCCCCGTGTTCCCCAAAAAGGTTTCTCATGAACAGAGGATCCCACCCCAATTTGTGATATAAACAAGGTAACCACCCGGTCTTAAAACTCGCAACACTGAACTATAACAACAGGAAATATCATTCCCAATTTCACAACCACCGAGAGTATAAAAAAATAGGGGATCCCATCCTCTCACACATCTCCAGCAATTGGCCCGTAAAAGAAAACAACAAAACCAATACGACCAACGGAATGTAGGGCCACACCTGTATTTTCAGATTTATAAGATTTAACACACTCCATGATTTCAATTCCATGTGTTTTAACCGGGGGTTATCACAGAAGGGTTGATCTTGGTGCTTTCAATTTATTCATCCACGTATACGTGATTAACAAATTTAATTTTTACATTAGGAGTTTATAATTACAAAACAACCCATTTAAAACACAATGAGGGGTTCATTAGTGTGCAAACAACGACCGCCAACAACCTCGATTTTCAGAAGGCGTAAGCCAGCACAACTCAAAATGATGATCATAATATAAACAACATCAACGATCACATCCCCACATCATTATTTAGAGAAACCGTTCATTATATTTATTTAGGTCTGGTTTATCCAATTATACAGAATCAAAAGTACGCCCACCCCAGATGATGCACAAAAGAGAGAGACGAAGGAGAAATTTCCTACTTGTTGATCGACGATCGACGCTTAGGTCGGGCATGGAACATTACAGATAACGATGCGACTATCCCAATGCACGAAAATCAGCTGGTCAGGAAGAAAGTACACCTTGCCGGGGGTGATCGAGAAAAGAAGAAACCCAGGGGGAACCCTTTAGTTATAAGTGCCGTAGACAGTTGAGATAATAACGCGACACAGTGTAAGGCGCAGGGTCGTGGGTTGACCACGTGGCCCCACATGTTATTAAAGGGGTCAGGTTGTTTAAACTAACGCACATACAAGGTTAATTTATTAAATAAATAATTAAAACATTTACGGGTGTTATCGGGATTTAAAACATGCTTAATGGAGTCAAAATAGGGTTCAAAACCCTAATCGTGCAAAAAGGATCACTATTGGAAAGAACCCGTGAGGGTAGGCCAGAGCCACCGGTAGCCGAGCTACCGTTGGGCTGCAGCAACCAGTAGACCGAGCTATCGGTAGGTTGATGCTACCGGTAGACCAAGCTAATGGTAGACAGAGCCACTAGTAGCTACAACTACCGGTAGACCGAGCTACCGCTAGACAGAGCTACCCGTAGGCTGCGGCTACTGGTAGGCCTGCTACCGGTAGGCTAAGGCTACCGGTAGGCCTACCGTTACTCCAAACTTCACTAAAATTCCTAGAGAAGAAAACCCAACACGATATTTTCAAAAAGGACCCAAAAAACATGGGCCGCTAAAATTTAACTATTTTGGGCGGCCTTAAATGTGATTAATGTTGTATGTTAATATTTTTTTTATATATTTTTTAAAATTTTCATTCAAACAAATATAAAAGGGGAATATCACATACATAACAATAACAAATAATTACAAATTTTACACAAGAAAATAATCTCATTATCTATCATTTATTCCCCAATTCCATTAAGTTGAACCTCTAGTCATATTATATTTTCTTAAGTCTTCTATTTCAAATGACTCTTATATGAGAATGCATTATTTTCCAACCAGAGTACGTTCATTTATTAAATAAAATTATTTTTTACATAAATTCATAATATAATTCTATTATTATTATATAATTATGTTAGTATATATTTTATAATAATTTTTTTATTCTAATGAAATATCTATAATAAACATTTCTTTTTTTATTAACAAAAAACATTAAATTCTATGCAATATAGAATACCGTATCGATGAGGCAATGAATTTTTTGTTACACCACCATGTTTCATCACTAGATATAATGGATAAATATAATAATAAATATTAAATATGTAATAAAATTAGTATGATGCCGATCAAAATTATAAATCAAATTCTTTCCATAACGGTCCCCATTAAATGAAAACATTCACAATGCATTTTATAGACTACATACTTCAAGAAATAATGTATCTAATTTTTCTTATATTTTCATTAAAATAAATTAAATCCTCATCAAATAAAATTAAAAGCGATCAAATTATATAAATAACTTCATAGTTCACTTCTATTAATTATATTATTCCATAATCATCAACATTTATAATTATATTCATTGATTAATTATTGTATGTCTGTGTTTGTGTCATTTTAAACATCTATAAGATCAATGATAGAATAATTTATCATGGAATTCTAAGAGTATAAATTTATTCATTATAAATTAAATAAAATTTAAATGATTATTTTATTTTGTGTTTTTAATGGAATAGTTTATATTTAAATAATTATATATGAATTCCAAATTTGATTTTTATAAGTACTTAAAACATGATTATAAGAATTTTTTCATATAAAATAGTAATTAAACTATAATATAATGATATCATACCATTTTGATATATAATAAAAAATAAAATTCAATACCTTATATCAAATAAGAGTGATCAAATTTTGGTGAAAATGATGAACGTGGTTATATTGATTCTATTTAGAATTATTAAGAGTACTCATGCAATGTATTGAAAATAGATAATAACAAACTAATATAACTATAGAAAATATTTATTAATGTTTTTTATAAAAGTTTGTTGATATATTTATTTTTATTATATAGAATATTCATATTTATATTCATTTTTTACCAGTTCATGGAGTTAGTTCTTTGAGAAACAATTAATAGTGATGTCTTTCATAAATTTGTTCATTTTTAGAATAACTATACAGTTGATATGGTTTGATTATTACATATTTAATATATACTAAAATTTTTAATTAGTAAATATGATTTATGATTCATAAATTTTTATTTATTTAAATTTCCATTATTTCAATTGTGTTAATGTTATAATTGTGTTTCATATCTCAATTCACACAACATGTTATAATTCATTATATACAACATATTTACTATATGAAAGGGTTCATATATAATAATAGTTTTTCCCCATAAATTACGTTCAACACAATTTGGAAAATTAAAATTAATATATATCTTTTACCTTGAAAAATGTCACTCAAAAAGTTATATCATCATTTAGATTAATTCTTCTTCAATTTCATGACTGGTACCCCTCATTGTCCCTATTATTATTTCTTCTAAATATCTGCAGTTAATGTTGAAAAAAATTATGTTTTTCTATAATTACATATATATTTTTTATTCTAATTATTTCAAATAATTTTATGTTATTCTTCCTATGTTTTTTTAACGAAGACAACTCTAGTATTAAAAAAATATCCCTACCATTTCAGATAAAATGATTTTTTCTCAACCACACATTTAGTTTTATTAATTTTATATGGTATTCTATTGAATATTAATTTCACAAAATAATAAAATGTTTTCTAAAAATTACACATTATTATTTTGAAAATATCTTCTTAAAGGAGCTATAATTAAAATTTAGTAAATATTTATTTTATAAGAAACCATATTTTATGTTTTCTTCTATATGAAAACATATTTCTTCTTTATATTTAATTTTATATTAATATTTTTTCCAAAATATACTTGCTTTCCATTGTATTTCATTTTTATCCTTGTTTAATATTATATTTCCACAAAATGTTTAAAAAAGTTAATGATAATTTATATCATTGACGTAATTTTTTTTTTCAAAAAAATGGATTTCAATAAAAGTTAATGTACTTTGAAAATTTATATTTTTTATTAAGGATATCCATTAAATGATAAAATCCATATTTTTTTCCAAAGGGATTACAAAATGTTGATTTCTAAAAAAATTCTTATATCACTAAATCTGTCTTCATTAATCAACCAATATGAGCAGGTACATCATTTTTTTTCAATTCCATTAGTTTACAAATAATCTATATTTTCATCTGATTACTGAATGGTTTTCACTTAGATTTTGTATAATGGTTTTAATAGGGTCTATTTTATAATTTCACTTATACCTTTTATTTTTATGATGTACGTATAATATTCTTTATTATCATCATTGATATGTATTTACATAAAATGTTACTGAATTCCTCTTCATACACAATTTTTTCAAAGGGTTGAATATATTTTTATTATTTATAGAAATATAATATATATTCAATTATGAATTAATTTGAATTCGATATGTGACAAATTTCTTTTCTATATGTTCCTTCAGATGTGTTTAATGAAAACATTTTTATGTCCATGGGTTCATTATGGCTTGACAAATAAAATGATTCCATATGGCACAAATTTGGATACATGATGTCCAGTGGGGTCCTATATCACCATCAAATATATTTTTAAAATATTTTATGTCATGAAATAATTTATCATTAGCCTTCTTATATGTCTTCAGAAAATTAAATTGTTAACCATTATATATATAGTCAAAAAAAATTTGTGATCCTTCGTAGATGTAATATCCTAGGCTCCAATATCCCAATTATTATAGTTTTATTAAATTTTTTTATATAATAAAATATTTCCAAGAAGACACTATATATTTTTATTCATGAAAATATAAACATATAAATTCATTCATTTATAAAACATAAGAAAAATAATTGACCCTATGAAAAAAATTGTATTACCTTCAATCATATAGGCGAAAATTATACAAATAACTCCTCTAGGATTTTTGAAAATTTTTAAACAATTATGTGTTAGATCTGATTCTCATTATTGTGTAAAAATAGTGGATTATGTCATTGAATAAACATGTAACAATAGATATCTTATGATTAGATAAATAACCAAAATAAATAGTTAATTAAATTTTATTTAATGTTATATCATTTAAAATAAATGATAACATGGATATAATTAATCATTTATCTCATACTAATCGAATATATAAATTTATATTTCAAAATAATTTATCAAATCCTTCTTCCAAGAAATTATAATTATATATGAAGTGTTATAAAAAATGATGTTTTATGCCATGATACATATTATGTAACCGAGGATTTATATAGTTTAACGACTAACACATCTATTGATTACTTCTCACACATTCACCATAAGAGTCAGAAATACCATTCATAGCATTCCTTAAGGGTCATTATCAGAAGAAAGTAAGGGATATCATTATAAAATGAAATTATAAATTTTCATAGTTCCCCATTTTGTAGAATAATGTTCATTTCCATGACAACATTGATAAATTAGTATATATACTATGGTGTATCATCAGTGTAATGGGATGTTCCCCTATCAATGAAATATAGTGCTGAGGTAACATTCTATTTATAAGGTTATCCATGGATGTGATTAACTAGTTAAAAATAATAATTTGTATGAGACCAAATTAGTGGTTGAAAAAATAATTTATCATGCTTATTAATCATTGATTAAATATTTTAATTGTCCAAATGAATTTAGTTTTATAGATTTCATTTTCAGTTACACATTTACATTTATTTTGATGAAACTTTTTCGGTTTGTTCACTATTTTCGGTGAACATGGAAAATCTAAATTGTTGTCTCATGGTTGTCCACATAAATAGACATCATCTATTCATGATATTGTAATGTAAAAAGCCTTATGTTTGATGGATGAGTAAAGATTTACAATAAATTATGGGCGGGGGAACCACACATGATAATAATACATGCCTTGTAATTATCAGTGTGCCTTTATATTGGGTTTTGATTAGAAACCTGACACATATATGACATGAAATATTTGAGAATTTTGTTTTGGTTATTGTTCTTATTTTTTGGATTTATCACATGATTATTGGACTTATATTGGTTATGGTATTATCTTGGTTATTATTAAATATCATAGATTATTTTTCATAAATTTAATTTGATGTTTTTCTTAAATAAAGAGTATATATTTTCCCCGCATTAAATATTATATACTATCTATTAGTTAGTAGCCTCTATGGTATGGATATGTGTTCTTGAGTTCTTGTAATGAATAAACATGGGGCACTATTATTAGTCACACATTTTTGGACATTAAAATGTGGTATCAAAAGTGGTTTTTAATCATATTCATCATATTAAGTATGAATTTTATATAGGATAAAATTAATATATGATACATTTCCATTATCTTGTGGATAATATTTTCTATCTCATTTGTGGGGGGGGGGGGTTGGAAGTTGGAACCTATGGTGGGAATTTTTTTTTTCTAAAATAGATAAATGTTATATCAGTGTAGGTGTTACAATTATTATGTAATGATTTTAATTTTCATATATTTTAATTCACGACCGTTTATGGAATGATAGTTGAGTATATATGAGTCATTTTAGGAATTATGAATTTGGTGTCACATGCATCGTTTTAGGAGTCCAATAAAAGAATGTGTTGGCGAGAGTGTTTCAAATGAAAATGATTTTTGATAATTTTGTAATGTATATTAAATAGTTCCCATTGATAATTTTAAATGTATAAAATAATGAAAAATGTAGTGATTTTACATGAAAATTATTATTTTATAATTTAAAAAATATAATATTATTATTTTTGTAATATAATAACCATTACCCAATCATAAAATGATTGATGAGAGTAATAGTGCATCAGTTTTGAATATGTGGCGGATTAAGGGGATGAATTCTTCTAGAATTTTGTAAATCCATACTATGTAAATATTTTAATGATATGTTTAATTTATTAATAAATTTGTTTCAAAATGTTGAGGCATTACTACAGGGCTATGTTTGTTGATAGAATGACATGTGTATGTGGCTAGGGATCTACCTCAAATATTGGGAAAAAATCCCTCATAGTTATGGGTGAAGGAGGAGAAGTGTAGTTCAAAGATAAAATAAGCAATTATAAGTACTTAGTAGAGATATAGAATATAGGGTGTGAATGTTTGAATATATTACATCTAACATAGTATGTATAGTTGAATCACCCTTATACCATCACTAGAGATTGAACTCATAAGGCAGTTGAGTTCTGGACTGAATTAATATATAATATTTTTAAACATTAATATAATCATTATAATATGTTATTTGAGTTTTCTAGAAATATTATAGAAATTAAATATAGGATTTGGTTTAATATTTAGTCACATGATGATTACTTATTTGGTATGAAAAGGAAATAGATTCAAAATGTGTTCAAAGAGAACCATTATCTTGAGATTCTAGTCTTGGAGAATGAAAAATATATTATTGGGTATACCCAAGAACCCATGTCCATGATGGACTATTCCGGTCAATTTATATTCATTATTTTCATTATATAGAAATTGTAATTATATGAGGAATCTATAATATGATGATTTCTAGAATGACTTATAAATGATATTATGCCCCATGTTAATATCCGCCATTTGATGAATATTTCATGGGTGTCTAATAATGAAATCATTTATGAGGGGAACCAAAATGTGGATTAAACATGAGGATATGTGGTTTATAATATTTTAAAAGGAGTTATGTCTTTTTCAATTAAGAAGCATCTATTTGAGATAAATAACTAGATAATTGGGAAGAAGAATTTACAATGTGAATGTTATGTTACCCATAACAGAAATTGAGCAAACATCTATATGTGTGGTAGTTTTTTTCACATTGAAAACCAGTGTCTCTGTCCCTGGGTAGAGTAATGATATTTTGATAATATGTACCATTTATATTTTTTAAATAGGAAACCTCAAAAAATTCATTGTGATGAGATATCTTCACCGAATCAGAGTACTGTAAGGGGATCGTCAACATGATATTAGTCTATAAGATGGGATACTAGTCATGGATGTTCATCAAAGAGACATGGTGCTTCTAGACAACGAGGCTTGACCATAAAATTTCATATGCACTAATACCATCACTTATATTCTTTGTATATCCTTACATGATAAATTATACCAACGTTATTTTACATTTTATCAACCTTGCAATGGTTTCTATCTGATAGTGGAGATTATGACTGGGTTTATAATGGTAAACACATCAATGGGTTATGATCAACTAAATTGAGTCTGTGCAATTGGATTTCATTAAAATTTCTTGACTATCATTTCATTTGGTGTATATATATATATTTCATGTTGGATTTTGAATTTATTCTTGGTATGTAATAGTAGGTATCTTTATAAAACCACATTATCTATTACAAAAAGAAAGTGACCATCAAATATCCTAAGGGTAAAAATAAAATCCATAATGGAAAATGGGATATCATTGAAGGAATTATAGGGATAATTCATCATAAATATAGGGACATAACAATATATATTTCAATAAATTTTTGGGATGATGGGGTATTAAAACACTATGTCTTTCCAAATATAGTATATTTTTTAAGGATGAGATCTGTATGTAATTACTAGGATTTTTGCATAAAAGTGAGATTTAGGTCACAATTAAAATATTTCCATGAGATGAGAATATTTTAGTTACACTATACATAATGGTTCTAATAAGACTCTAAAAGTGCAACACCCACCAGGAAGCATTGATGGGTAAGTTGTTTACATATATGATTACATATCATTGCGGTTCTCTAGTTTTGTTTTCTATGAGGCTGACAAGAATTTTAGTTTATTTGTTTATTACATGATTCTGAATAATTTTATATTAATGAAACTATAAAAATTTCCTTGTATCAAATATATCCTTGGAAATTTTAGATACCATTTTATATTATCAATCTAATAATTGAGGTCAGTGTGTCATCATTTGAGAGTTATTGCATTTGATAAATTGTGTTCAATTTTTAGAAGTTGGTATTGACTTTAAAAGTTCATATTGATTCCAATTATGTCGAAGAAAACACTATTTATGCTTATAACATTGATAAACAGAGTCTTCAACCAATAAATTGATCTATTTAGGGTAGTATATACCGATGATATCATGGTTTAATCCATGACTCGTAATGTTCATTCATTGTTTTCATAAGTGAAGTAAAAGATTGTTTTTGATATATGGAACATTATAGGGTAGGTGGTTTAATACCATATGTTTAGAAAGATATTTTTATTGTCTGTAATCACAGCAATATAGGCATACCAATAAGTGTTTAATGTTTTAATGGAATGTATATTGAAAAAATTACATTCAATAGTGGAGGAAACATTTGACTACATCTCCATATTTGATCCTATATGATATGGGTGAAGAGTAGAATGTGCTTTTTGATGTATATAAAGTTATTCATCGAGTATTTTTAATCAATGTGAATATTTTTAATGTATGGAACACAATAGTTGAGGCCAAATTATTGGTATTATCCAATATATGATATCAGGATTTCGATGCCGGTTTATTCCTTGGTGTGTTGGAGGAATTAAATGTTGGGTCAAACATTTACATTGCATAATGATAAAAAATGATTCAAATACATCATTTTAAAACCATAAATAAATAACAAACAACAATTGTCTGTTTAGTATATGTAATTTATTTATATTTATTTATCTTATAATCCCGTGAAAGGAAACAATGTTATTGACACATTGAAGAGAATGAAACATACATGTGAAGTTATAGAGTTCAATTCAATTTGGATGATAGAAATCATAGTTATTAAAAATCATAATTTTTTCTATATGGTAAATGGTAGGTTTACCCGCATATCCTTATCAGTTAATTCCACACATTTGGGACATGTTATGGAGAGGTAGTATGATGATCCATAGTTTTTTTCCTTGAGTTGATGTTATTATGATATGGAGACACCATCAGATGGTAGTATAGATGAGGATAAGATCCTCTATATTGTGTGAAATTTTTTGTGCCTACATTTTGGGGATAATATATTTTACATATGTTTTGCGATTTGATATTTTTGTTGCACCATTATTTTAACATTATTTAACGTTACCTAATTCTACTGTTTTGGTTTTGAAGCATGACAATAAAGATTGCATGTTTCATGAAATAGTTATAGACTTATCAGAACGATATGTTGGATCATCAAGGGTGTATTGGTTTGATATAGTTGTTTATCTTTCTATAATAGTAATTGGATTAGGATACCACTGAAATTTTTATTGGTGTTCCGAGGAGCCCTTGGAAGAATGATGTGATTTGGGTTATTTTGGACTAATTGAAAATGGTATCCCATTTCTTACCAATAAAAGGACATTTCAAAAAATTAATATGGTTAATTGATTATTATATAGATAGTATAATTTCATGGGGTTCGAGGAATCATTGTTTCAGATCATGATTCATTATCTAGTACATGCTTTATTTATATATTAAAAAAATATATGGGAATTCTTGTGTATCTATGTATGTATTTCCTCCCAGAAATATGGGATGTAATTAAATAATATATAGATTTAAGTGGACTTGTTGAGAGCATGAATATTTTTTTTTTGTATCCATGGAAACTAACTTAACACTGCATGATTTCACATATAAGAACTATTATCATGCTAATGTTCAGATGGTAACATATGAGTTTATTTATCACAATTTTTTTGATAATTGTGATTGTTCAGTTGGAACACATTACCATTAAAATTGACTTTTTGTAATGGGTGTTCATCATGAAATTTCCAATCATAGATGAAGGATTTAAAATTATAATTATTTATGATGGTCTGTCGCAGAAACCCTATTTTTTGATGGATATTCAACCCATCATAGTAAAATATAGAAATATTATTTATAATGATTTTGCGATGATCTATAGAAAATAACATTTTTTGATGGATAAATAATATGTCGCAAATAAAATTTTATTAAAACAATTAAATTATTATTAAATAAGAAATAAAATAACTTATATTTTAAAATTATTAAAATATATATAATAAATGAACACACGTATAAATGTGATAAATAATTTCAAAAATAATTTGTCTATCATAATAAATTACAAAAATTAATAGATTCATTAGAAATCATCAACTAATACTAGCTAGATGAGGATAACTCAATGTAAAAGGTGGAGGAAACTCCATACCAACAACACACGAAAGTAAACACATATTCTCCAACATATCCTCATCCCTCAAAAGCTAATGCTAATGTCCTCCTCCCTCTGCTTCAACATCTTCTATATTATCTCATCCGGAGCTATCATAGGCATCTCATAATGTGAATTGGATGATGGAATCAATGACGTCTCTCTACAGGTTCCCTTCGTTCTCACTAATTCCATTAATTAAGTACAATAATAACTCATAGGTGTCAATCGTGAACCTATACAAATCACATGACCTCTCTTGACACCCTACGAAGTAACATGTATCCAAAACCCTTCATCGAAACTTGAATCGAAAATGAAATCTTGGTCTGTCTCATCATGAATCTCCCATGTATGAGAATTCATAGAATCATATGATTCATTTATATATAATGACAATAAAAATTAAAAATTAAATTAATATTTATGACATTGTTCAAAAAATAAGTAACCACAATATGGTGAAGAAGTTATCTTATAATTTCTCTTTTACAGGGTTCTGAAAACATCTTCATATAAACATCAAACTTCATAATAGATGGGTGAGTATCATCCTATGTTACTTAAGAAAAATTTTCAAGTTAATATAAATATACATTAAAGTGTAATATCACATATCATATTTTATAAATGTTTGAAAAATGTACAACTCCCAACCCCATGGGACACCATTTCACTCCACCATCTGTGACATCTATTTGATGATCTCATACTAATATTGACTCTCATCTAGATGTTGTACAACCCATACCATACCGGAGTAGATATATAGTGAGGATGATGGGATATTCATGACTTATTGAGGACGGTACCAAAATATTTATCTATAGCTTGCTATCTGATATTGAGTAGAAACTAATGAAAGTGTTCATGTATACTCCTATCCAATGCCTTTCAGATAGGACCTCTCTGACTATCATAAATTAGAGAAAATAAAATTTTCAGGATAATTAAAAAAAATATGTTAGTCATATTTTTTTAAATGTTATATATTATTTACTAACCTACAACACAATTGTTAAATAATTTGTCACACGCGGCGATGGGTACAAGGTGCCATGCCACCAATGGCTCATAAAATATAATTTCTCAGAATCATACAAGCATTTCCAAAACCTAAATGAGTAATACTGTGAAAATCAAAACAATTATATAATCATATAATTCTTATCAAAAATAATACACATAGATAATATCAAAAAAAATTATACAATTAAACGTATATATGTAAATGATTATCAAATTCAACATATGGTTGTCTCCATGGAAAATGATCTTGAATCAATAATTGAGTAGACCCCATGCCCTCCTATAGGTGAACCAGCCTGAGGAGGAGAAACTAAATCAGGGACATCATCTGGAAGTCCCACATTAGGGAGAGAATGTAAGAAAGCTTCATGATGATTATATCCAGCCATCTAAAAAAATACTCTCACCCATAATATATTGTTAAAATAGAAATGAAATAAAAAAATAAATGTCAGAATAATGAAATGGGACCTGTAACAGATATTTAATTAATTAATAAATTTTTAAGAAATAATATATATAATTATATGATAATTACATGTAATGTATACCGGAATATAATACATCAATCAAGATTTTCATCAAAACTAATATCTTCATCCTCAAATGCATAATTTTTATCATTCATATATGTTTTAGTTTATTCATTCCTAATTACATCATCAAAAATAGCTATGTTATCATACCGTAACTGGGGGGTTTCATCATCTTTATTTATACCCTATCGGGTAAGAGAAGTATTTTTGGGATGTTTATTAAATTATTTCGATATGTTATACATGCACATAACAATTTTCATTTTCAATAAACTTATTGTCACATGATTTAATTATTATCAAACTCCACTATTGCATCAGATATCATCAACCATCAATGTTATTTTCCATGTAAACAATGTATGATTGATGTTACAACATTAATGGTAAATTTTATGCAATAAAACATTTATATTTATTGTCATTGACTCTATGATTTGGATGAACTCGAATACAATGATTAGTATTAGAGAAATGTAATTTTAAAATTATAAAATAATTTAATCCCAAGTAATATTACTCAATTATTTCATATAAAATTTCATAAATGTCAACATAATATTTTTTATAATTTTATCCTTTCAAATGAACACAAATATTCAATGATTTCATTGGGTGACTATATATGCTTGTATGGAATTGAAATATATTAAACACATACCCATTATAATAATTAACTAATTTTGATGGAGAATATTTGATCACACATAATAGACTATAAATTTTATTCTTAATTTGTTTGACCTGTAAAAAATGAAATCAAAATAAATAATTGATTTCAATGAAAATTGATATATTATTCAATATAATGAAACACTACATACCATTATTTAAAGCCAATATGCAAAATTTTGTGTTGAAGTTACTCAATAACAAAAATTGTGATTTTTAGAAACTAATTATTGATATAGTCATTCTATTGTATAAAACAATTTAATGAAAATAAGAGAACTATTATAAATATTAAATAAAACGATAAAAAAATAGTACTAAGTGCACTAATTGTTTCATTTCATCACAATTCACTAGAAGATATATATTAACATTTTGTAGTTATTCATCTAGAACCCACCACTCACGATAAACGCCATAACTAAGAACATAAAAATTGAAAATTGACAACTGATGGTCTATGGCATCATCAAGATTTGTCTCATTGTGAACTAGTCAATCAAAATTCAATATATATTCCAATTGAAAATAATAAGTGAAAAAATTTGCAATTTTTCATGCATTTATGCTTCGACAATTTACTGTTAAATGATTATTTGTTACATATTTTCTATATTAAATTTTTCATACATATCTGAAATGGATACATCTATTGGAATTGTATAATCAATACTCATTTTGCTACATATATAAAATAAAATAGTAAATGGTCCATGGAATCAAATAATTAAGGTGGGAATATTTACTCTAATTTACATAAAAAATTAAAAAATATTTACCATGATTTTCTATGAATTATAATCCTATTTTTCAACACAAATATCCTGAGAAAATGATATTTTATTAAACACACCCCATAAAGAAGAATTGAACATTACACTATGACCAACAGGAACTGATCATTCAATTATGTCATGACAATATTGAGTTTTTATCCCAATTATATGCCAATTTCTGAACTAACAGGACAAATTTTAATCATATTTAGATGGTAACCAAAAATCTCTAATCCATTTACCCAATAATAAACAATTTTTTATCTATGCGAGTAATCTAATTTTGGCATCATTAATTTTTGTAATCATTTATCTTTTATAATTCACATTTAGGATATATGGAAATATGTTCATGATATAACCATGCCATTACATGAACTATTTTTATACAAGGTGTGTTCAAAATGGTATAAAAAAGTTATCAGAAAATATTCTTCTTAAATTTCATAACATCTAATGTGTGACGAACCAAAAAATAAGACCAATACGGAAGGTCCCCAAAATTACTCATCTTTATCCTATTTTGACATCTCCAAAACCATTTATCTTTTTCTAGTTTATGGATGGTCAAAAATTAACATGATGTAATGCAAAGATAATAGAAATTATCTAGTTACCTTAGTGAACTGCTAGAGGTGCATATGTTTCAATTCCAACATTTTTAAAATTAATTATATTTCATTAAAAAGGATGATACATTGGAAGAAATCTCTGATGACAGGAAAAATAATTTTCCTTATTCCAGTTACATTGAATAATAACATTGTTATCCACTGTGTAGTAGAGACATGATTTTTGACCATTTGTGCTCTATCTAGATAACATACAATATAATAGAATGCAACTTATCATCCATATTAATTGATCCTTCAATATAGAACTATAATATAGAGTTATATAAAATGTAGTCAGACAATTTTTCAATAATGATATTAACTCATCAATTTGTGGTTTCAAATAAACATAAATATTTTTTTTAGAAGTCCTATAATTAACAAGGTAATATATATATACGGTTCCTTCATCAACATCCAAGGTGGTATATTATAAGGAGTAATGAAAACATGTTCTCCTACATCTAATGAAAATTATTTTCCCATGTTGACTTCCTAACTTTTCTTTCATCTCTCAGCTGACCTCATGTGTTTCTAGATTAACTTCAACTACTTATCCACTTCCTATTCTAATTCAGTTCCAATGAACAACCTTTCATATACTTCATCCCACAAAGATGGAGTTTAATACTTCTTCCAATATAATGCCTCAAAGGGTTCCATCTATATACTAGAATCAAAATTGTTATAATAAATAACCCAAATAATTAAAGGTTTTGATCATAAATTCCATTAGTGTCCACTGAAGAAGATCGATGCGTATCCTCTAATGTCTGAATTATTCATTCTAACTGACCTTGTGATTGAGGATGGAATGTTGTAGATTAATTTGATTATGTGCCCAAAAACATCTGATATACCATCAAGGGTAACATTATGTATCATAATAATCTCTTATAGGTACAATCGATAAATCTAATCCAGGTTCATTGTATATCCAAATGAAAGAAAATGTGAAGATATTTTCAATTGGTAAACAAAACCCCATATTTCATTGTTACCTTGAGTTGTATTTGATTTTCATAAAATTAAGACCATAGATATATTCTCTCCTTTACAGTACGGTACTGGCAGTGGTGAAGGAATCCCATTTGGAATCTATCACTTTGCTTTAACATATTGAGATGTCAAACATAACATAGTAAATTATGCAATATACCATGTCATTCCATCCCACAAGTAATAATTTCTATGGAGTATGTACATCTTAGTACTAGTAGGATTATCTAAAAATGATGAACTATGAGAATCACACAATATTTATTTCATCAAATGGGAGTCATAAAGCACACACATCTTTTTACCAAATCATAAAACACAATCACCATCATGGTGAAATTCTGGGAAAAAACCCTAAAACAATTAATATCATTTTCGGTAGCTCATGGAGTTCTTTCTAAGCATGCTTAATTTTTTATGATAATGAGGAATCCACCGACACCTGAAACAATGTGAAGGTATCTCATGAAATTATAACACAATTGATAAAATTCATCAAATCATTAATCAAAAAATCGTGTTCCAAATGTAACATGGTTAATGATGCGTGAAGGTTTTGACTCAAGGAATTTTCCACATTGATTTCTTTTCCCAGATGTTAATTGGTTATGAAATCAAAATCCTTCATCTGTTATATCCAACATCTCTTCCCCATGATTAATTACATCTAAATTAATATATACTTATGGCTTTTATTGTAAATATATATTTGGAATTTGGATCTTTATAAATAATTCCTACAAATTTTCAATTAAAAAACAACAACTATCAATTCCAAAAAAAATTGATAATTTAAATCATGAGATATTATGTTTCTTGATGAATAAAAAATTACCCGATCAATCTGAACCAAAAAAAATCCACGTCCCTTTAATGAGTTGTCATTGTGGATGTAAAACTCACCATTTCAGGAAGGCGAGTAAGAAATTGGATCATTCGCCAATATCTTCTTATATTCCGTAAAACAATCATCACATTCTATTGTACAAATAAATTTAACCCCTTTTCACATTAATATTGATTGCAGGATTTTTAAACGTGTAATGTTATTAAAAAACTTTCAGTGATAACATCTTAATCCAATAAAACTAAGAATCTCAATAAAAATTTTACATCTTGGCCATTCATCAGCCTCTTTTTTGGGGAGGATGAACTATAATTCCATCCATATATACATTGATCCTTTAAAAATAAATCTATTGAAACAAAAAATCACACATTCTGAATTTTCCATATCGTTTATTTTCCTTCATCTTTTGCAAATAAATAACATAGATATTTTTTTTACTCTTTTTTACTAGTAAAAAATAAAATAATGTCGTGACTAAAAAAACTAAACACTTATCCAATAATGCATGAAATATTCAATTCATAAGATCTGTGAATAGAGTAGGTGAATTAATTAACCCAAATGGTATAAAAACAAAATCATAATTCACATGTCTAGTATAAAAAGATGTTTTTATGATGTCATTCTTCTTCACTTTCAACTGATGGTATCCAGATCTCAAGTCAGTCATGGAATAGTACTGAGCTATTGAGATCTAATCAAACAAGTCCTCGATGTGAGGCAAATGATACTTGTTTTTAATATTGATGTTATACAATGATCAATAATTAGTGCAATGTATCATGAAACAATATTTCATTTTAATAAACAAAACCAGAACACCCCAAGGTGATGTTCTAGGAGGAATGAATCTTCTATCAATAAACTCCTACAACTAATTTTTGACTTTAATAAGTTTCATTTGATCAATTCAATATGGGGTGTTTTGAAATTGTATTAGCATCAAGAACAATGTCAATTATGAATATGAATTCTCGGTCAAGTATAAAACTGGGTAACTCATTGGGAAAAACATCAACGTATTCATTCACCACTGGCAGATAATTAATCAGAATAGTTCAATTGATTACAACAATATGAGAAATATAACATTCATTTCCATATTTTAATATTTTTTCGGCATGCTAACATGTTATCAATTTTATAGGTTTGTTCTTATAATCAAACAGAAACTTATTCTAAAAATATTCTTTATCTCTACAATCAATCTGAGCACGATAAATAGAAATACAATCCATTTGTAGAATGTCATCAAACTATAATAAGGGAAAAACATTAAGGTTCTTAGGTAACTATTTTCCACAAACTATAATATTATGATTCTTATAATTCATATTTGATTTAATTTTTCCACATGCTGTTATAACAATAAGATTAAGTCTCATTATTTGAGGTGATATTTCTAATTTATGACAGAATTCCATAGAAAAAAATGAATATGTAGACCCTGTGTCAAAAAAATGATAGAAAAATATGTGTAAGAAAAATAGGTACCCACAATAACTTCATTGGATGGATTGACATCTGCTGTCATAGATTCCAAGGTTCTTAGTACGCATTTCTACTTATATTCTGGCTTCATTGCGTCATTTAAATATCTTTTTATATAAGTATTTTCATAATGAACCATCTCTTCACATTTAAAACAATATAAAATTTACTAATCAATATTACTTTTAGGATCATTTTCATTACAATATCGGGTAATATACCCAAACATACAACATAGAAAATGCATCCCAATATTGTTATGGAATTCCCTAGTGTTCTTTCTTCCACACTTTTCACAAACTAGAAACCGGAATTTCATACCATGAAATTGATTTTGTTAATTATTTCCCATCAATTTCCATCTGGATATCTTCTTCTCATTGTTTTCAATGTCCAATTGATCATTAGAAAACACCATATCTATTCTCTATGCTCATCATACAAGTATCTTAAAACTATTAAATTCACGAGAGACCAATTCCCATTGATTCGTTGAATTTAATCATGAGTAAGAGTATTTAATTTTTCTATAAATAACCAGAATATGATATGAAACTTACCTCACCATTCAGGTGATGTTTACATCACAAAAATCCACTAAATCATCATAATTTTGATTCAATTTAAGAAATTACTACTCCAACATATATCGTACCACCTTCTGAAAATATCTATAATGCAAAATACTTTTAAATTCATCCAACTACCTAGCATCAATATCCTATCCTTCCCTAATATTTTTTAAAATTGACTATCATATAGAAGATTCTTTTTGAAAACATTAAATGTAATGACATACCTTTTGATAATCATAACAACCTATATCATCTAATATTTATTCTAGGGTCTTAATCCATCCTTTAGATTATACTGGTTCCAGACATCCATGGAATGCAGGAGGGTGTTGTATTGTAAAATTATCCACTATCTTCATGTTATTTTTTAGTACCTCTATTTCTTATCATGCATGGATTCCAAAAAAATTTATTTTATACATCATCTGAGCCATTACTATCAAAAAAATGTTTGATCTGATCAATACCATTCCGGGCTACAGATTTACAAGGATATCATTTTGTTTTTGCATATCCTCTACAGCTTCAATATTTTTTCTACAAAAAACCATTCTGAACAAACATATGATAGTCAACTAAACATGGTAATATTAAAATTATATATAATATCAAATTAACTATAATGTAAAAAATCATTTATGGTATTCTAATGACTTCATTATTATCCCTAATTTTATCTAAACCATCCTCTGAGACCAACTATAAGGACCCAGACATATTAAATGACATAATCATGAATTTTTTCAAGAACTCACTTACATTAATATTGTATATCCTTTAAGGTTTAGATTTTTTGAGAAATAAGATATAATACATAATTAACTTACAACATTCATATTTATTATATCCTAAAAATAGTATCAATTTCTTCAAAAATATAAAACTTTTTAAATAAAAAATTTTTTCATTGAAAAATATTTATAACATTTATCTTTGAATTATTGTTTTCCTAAGACATCCATTTATCATAAAATAATCATTTAAAAACATGGGATGATAACCAAATTCTTAGTATGATATATAAATATAATTAATTAACCCAATAGATGGTGAAAACTGGTAACATATGAAATCTTTTTAAATAAAATATTTGTGTCCCCCTTAAAACATTCATTGTTATAAAGAAAATTCAATGAGTTTATACAAAAAATATAGAAAATAAATATAACAATAATCGTTTAATTAGGAATTACATACATAGTTGTGTAAACATTATGGCTACCTTAATATTTGTAACCCTCTTGGCTACCTTCCAATGTAACCCTAACAAATACTTGATTATGTAAATATCATAGTTACATTTGGAGTATCCATACAACCAAACATCAACATTCACATAGATGATACATTGGTAGGATATTTAGGTCACAAAAATAATCATAATCAATTCCCAATAACCATTACATTATCATACAACATGAATAATTACATTAAAATATTTCTTTTGAATTGTTTAAAATTTAATTTTAAAACAGGATTTTAAAAGAAATGTCCCTTACAACTATAATATATTTGAGGCAAGACTTAATATAGTGGATGTAATATTTATAAAAACTATAAATATACAATATTCATCACACAAAAATATTTAATACCACATAAAAATGAATTATAATGTTAACACATAAATGTAAATCAGGTTAATAATTCCCATACCTCAAGTTTTTCACACTTTAAACATGTTAAAACCTTATGTATAGGGGCTGAAATAGAGTTATTAATATCTAAAAAACAAAATTCGTGTTTATAACACATTATATAAACATTTCATTAAATAATTTCACCCTTTATTTATAGGTATTTTGTTCCTCCATTTCTTTGGGTGTGTTCTTTACATGATTTCCATGGATGGTTTGTATTTGATTTTCTTATAGCATGGAAATAAAACTCCACAAGTGGATTGAAATGGAATTAAATTGTTTACAGAATATATATTGAATCCATAATTCTTTTTTATCATATATGACGATGGATCGTTAGATAAATCATAAATTATTTTTGTTTAGATTTTTATTGCAGTTCCAGGATAATCATTAATTTATTTCATTATGATATTTAATATCATCCATGGATGTTTATTAAAGATATTTATTAGAGGTCACATAGTACACATTAAAATTTTATTCAACCTTTAAAAGTGTTTTATAATCAACTTTTAAGGATGTAATGTAAATAGAAGACACATCATCCACGATATTGAAAAATAAGTACTTCTCAAACAATGTTTTTTTTCTAGATCAAGATGATGAGAAGAAGAAAAAAGATGATGAACAATTAACATGAACAAGATAACAAACATAATATATAGCATTAAAGTTATTTCATACCTAATGGATATTTGTAGGGGAAAATGTATAATAAAAGAATGGAATTGGAATGAAAGAAAATGGAAAAAGAAAATGAGTCTAACCTATTGATCTATTCTCCTTGAGATCCTCATAAGGCCTCTAGTTTTTCCTTTTTGGAAAGATAAGTAGATCTTTTACATGGGTAAGAGACTTGGGGAAGGAATTTGGATTGAACATAGGTAATTATCAAGGCATGAGTTGTTTGGGAGGAAAAGGGGAATGAGGGTGGTATTTATAGTGGAGGACAGGTGGGATTTAACATTATTTTAATCATTAATTTAATATTTTTTCCATGAATATTAGTAATATTCATTATTGTGTTCAAAATATTAAATATAACATTTTAGTTAAAAAAATAGGTCATATATTTTTTATAATGACATAAATAGAGTATTTAAATGATAATTTGTATATACGGCATTTTACCATATTTTTCTATTCATCCAAAATTCAATAATTTCATAAAAAACTCTAAAAACCCAACATAACCAATTTTTGATGTGTATTATTAAAAAACTGCATTTTTTTAAAAATAATTTTTAATATTTTATTTAAATAATATTTAAATATAATAATAATTTATTCAAAAATTAACATATTAAAACTATAACTTCTTTTATTTTACATTAAAAAATTAACCATGATTTTATTATATTAAAGCCTTATGAAAATAAAACTATTTAATTTTCCATAGTGTCATATTACTATTCATATATTTATTCATTACAATATGATACTATTCACAAAAATATGATGTTGGTTTTATTAGATTATAAATAATTTACTGATCACAACCATAGATGAACATTTTTTGAAATTCAAAACATAGAAGTGGCACAATTATGTTTAAAGGGTAGTTATTAATATCTACTAAAAACAAGGATTCATGCTTTTCAATTTATTTTTAAAACATTGGGGTATTAAAAAACTAATTATCTAGAGCCCCAATGTGTTAATATTATTTTTAATTAAATAAATAATATAATCCCATGATATTATGAATTTTGATATTTTTATTATATACGCCTTAGAATTTGGCACTGACTGACACATGTATCTTCTGTTTCAATGATTAAGTGAACATAATGTCCTATTTTTTGTTTAAAGAACCACTAAATTTAAAACATTATTTAAATTAAAAGGAATATATTATTATTAATTCTACATCATATAGTTCTATAGACTATATATTGATTAAGATGCAATTGTCGGTGGCCTAGTGAGTTGTACTCCCACACAACCTAGGATCCCATATTGGTAACCCAATAGACATAATGTATTCAAAACATGGGAAGTGAAATATTTATATGTTCTATGTATAATTTTTGATTTGGTATGTATCTTGGATGATGTAAATAGAAACTATTTCATGTCATATATAGAAACATTCAACCTCTCATTATTTTAGATTTTCTTTAGATACATGACTCTAATATGACATGATATATTTACTACTTTGGTTTTAGTTATGGTTCTACAATTATTAATTAATTATTCCAGGTTTGGTATTATATTGGTTGTGGTGTTATACTGGTTATTTTTTTATCATTGATTATTTTTTATTAATTTCAATCGATGTACTTCGTTGATAAAGTAAGTATAGTCTATAATGAATATCATATATGACGTTCACAGCTTGTTGATATACATGCACATATAGGGGACGTGATACTAATATCACATAAAAACCAGCTTAGGGAACCGATATGTGGATCTCGGTTTGAGAGTTTATAATAATCCAAGCCATATCCCCTTGAAGTGTTATGTTTGGGGTGTAGTCTTAGAACACTCATCATGCATGAGGGTGATGAATTATTCTATGTTAATCCAAACCATATTTGAATGGTTACTCCTATGTGATTCAATTCAAAATATTCATCCAATTTATAATATTCAAACATTGATTTATTTTTGAGGAAGAATATACACTATTATATTACCAATTCATTAGATTTTTTTTCACTATGGAAAAGATAGAGTTATAAAATAGTTTTCATAAATATTGAAAAAAAATATGAGAGGTATAAAAATATGGATTTTAAATCCTATATTGACCATGAATAATATAATAAATTTTCTTCAATGTAAATTTATTCATACCACAAGATAAATTATGTGTTGAATATAACATTATTCTTAATAAATTAAAATAGAGACCAAAACACATAGTTATTCCATGAGTAAAAAATCAATTAAATAATATTCGATAATATTGATTAAAAATTTTAAACACAAACCCAGAATAAAATAATTTAACTATATTTATTGGAAATGGTTTTCTATATAGACAATACATAAATGAAATTAGGTTCATAAATTAAAAAAATTCACAAAGAGGATAACATTAGATGGAAAACCCATAAATATTTTCCTAATGTCCAAAAATGAATAAAAGAATACTATATCATAATCAATTAAAAATAAATAAATTTATTAGAACAAAAAACATGAAAATTTTCATTTATATACTTTATAAATATACATTCTATATATTTAGTTAACTTAATTTCCACTTTGAGGGGTTATATTTTCCATTCTTTGTACTATTTTTATCTAGTTGGCATGTGAATTCATTATTATTACAAATTCCACATGTAATAGGACATTAGTGTGACAATTATAGATGATTTATAATTTTTTTTTAAAATTACATTTCCAATTCCCTAAAATTTATACATTAATATTAAATCGACAACAGGCATGTTTCAGTGATTCTTGACTATCATGTGATGTTTTCTTAATTAAATATCTAAACATTGATATAAAATATATAGAATAAAAAATTCATTATCTACAAATATTTAAATTATTCATATAATGTTTTTCTTCTAAACATGCATGCTATAAATATATATTACTGTTCAATTAGGTTAATATATTGGCCCAAACTTGAAGATATGTTATTTAAATGAATGATTATAAGGCCATATTATTGTAATATAATTGAATAATAATAATAAATATCATATTTACTGACTAATATCCTTATATAACATAATTTTTGGATTTAATATATGATTAAATGGTATGAAATTATTACACATTTTGGCTAGTAGATTATCCACATCATATTCATGTTTTGAAAGATTAAATTAGTGATGATTATTTATTGACTATATCAATAAGATGATTTCTATTTTATTATATAATAAACATAATTATTTCCTTATATTTATATTTATCATTTAATTTCATCCTAACATACATCCTTTAATGGTAGTAATGGAAAATGAAAAACATTGGGTTGTGAAGGTGGTTGTTTTCACAATGCACGAATATTGGGTTCATTTCTCATAAGCACATTTATGTAATACGATAGTATTTATTTATTATATATAGATGCATTGGATACAATATAAACAATGAATTAATCATATAAAAACTTGAATAATAATATTTAAATGATAATATAAAAGGAATATATGTTCAATACAATATTGAAATTATGTTGGCAACTTTGCGATTCTCTTATAAGATTCCATTTAAAGTAATATATTAGGAATATATAATTTGAACTTAATTTTATTAAAGTAAAATTAGAATTTAGTTCATATAATATCAATATCATTAATTAATGAAATATATATATATATATGAGTCAAATTAATGCTGTGGTGATAGATCCCTTTAAAAATTGTAAAGAGTGTCGTTTTTGTATATATCTGAAATAATTATAATAGAAAAATTGATAAAACAATCTCGTTTCTCTAAAAATATTATATAATTATCTGGAGTGTGGTAAAAAGGATGATCATTACCCAAAGCCTCAATTCATGAATTTTTCTATGATGGTTCAATCCCTTCACAACATGAATTAATACATTAACAATTTTTTATTATATAATACTATATAGTTTTTACCATATGAAATATATATATTATGTATTAAAATAAGTTATTGTTTTTTAATTAATTTATACATACTGATCGTAAAAATTATTTTCCTTATTTCTATATCAAGTTATATTTTTATAAAAAATATTTTTTTATATAATAAATTTATAATATATTATGATACTTATTTATAAATCATGTTTCATGACATATTAACATTCAATCATAGGTTTATAAACTATAATAATTAAATTCAATTTTTTTTCAAGAAATTCGTTTCCTAAATTATAATATCATATATATATATAATACTGTAATGTATTAAACTGTTTTGTATTAGTAAAAACAAATAATTAAAATATTTACCAAATATTTTTGAGGGAAATATAAAAAGATTCTTTTTAAGATAATTTAATTATAGGGAATTAATAATTTATGATTAATTTTAAAGTCAAAAATATAATATTAAAAAACTATAATGACATGAATAATGTAAATTTAGAGTGTGTATTGTTATAGTTCATGATAGAGTTTTTACCTCCTACAGTATGGTTTCAGTTATTAAATTTCCCCATGTAAATAATTTTATCATATGAAGTTGTGTATATGTATGATTTTCATCAAATGGGGATTTTTCATCCTCATGGTTTAATGAAGCACACATATTTCCTCTTTATAATGTGATTTCTCAAAGGAATTTGACTAATTGAGATATATAACTTCACAATACCTACTCTCTAGTGTTAAGATTTTTTATATGTTCTAAATTATAAAAAACAAGATCAATCTCTATTCTCATAGATGTGATACCTTTCAATAGATATAGAATGTATTTCCTAATTATTGAAATATTGAATACATTATGAACTTTATAAAATTGTGGTGTAAAATGCATTTATAAACGTAAATATATAATTCATTTTCATATAAAAAATTGAACAATTTACCAATGGATTAAATTTCCCATTTTCACTAAAACATAATATACATTCAATCGGATAAATTCAGGAATATAATATCCCCCACATAGGAATTTCATTTCATTTCGTGGATTATAATTATTACAATTTAGTAATCTCAATGAATGTTCAATTTAATTGACAATAGTCTATACATCAATAGTCATATCCTTTATGATCTATTTGTTAAATATATTTCATTTTACACATCCATCCCCTTAGTTTCGAATATGAAACATTTTCCCTCAAAATATTCACATTGTTCAATATTGATAATTTTATAAATTTTGAATGATAATCAGTGAGTATTAGAACATTATTTGGATAATAATGATTTCCCATAAATTGAAATAGTTTCATCTTTACCATCTTAATTCGTAAACTCCATCTTCTAAACATTGTTTCATCATAATTCAAAAAAATACCGTTACAAATAGCATATATTACTCACCTATACATATAATTACCATGTCTAAAAATAATTTACATCCTTGAGAAATAATTGGAAATACTAGAGACATCATGGTTTAAATACAATTTTGACTTGGTATCTTGATTGATTACTCGCTGACTAAGGTTGTATGATAGTTTCTAATGTTCATGGAAAACATGGAATAAATAAAAGAGTTTGATGATAAAAAATCTAACAAAAAATTAGATAAATTTGGGTCTACGATAAAATTTTCAACAAAAACATCATTACAAAAAATTATGTTAGCATTGGTAATTGAATAATATTATATATTATCTCATATAATAGTATGAGGTAAAATACATTCACATTTTTTGAATTGGTTAATATATTGTCAAGTTTAATTAAAAAAAATATTAGTGTGTTTTAATATCAATCACATTTCCTCTACATTTATTAGATTGATGGGATTTATCTATGCGCATGTAATAATATCTTTCTAACTCTATATAAGCCCCATAGTTCATCTTCTCCCAGTTATCACATATGGGAAATCTCTCCCATCCTTTCGTCCACATTATCAGACTATTCTTCCCATGATTCCCAGCTGATATCATTATAAATTAATTTTCATTGAAAGAGTATATCATGTTGTATTGTTTCTATGACATAATTATACTCCAGGATAAACCATTATATGATGAAATCGTTTGATAGAACAACTCCCTACCAAGGATTGGATACATCTCATCAATGTGACAATCAATATTATTTTCAACCAATGTACATTTTCAATATAATTCCATGATATCTTTAAATTTTTTTCCGATAATTAAGAATCATTTTCGAAGTAATTTTTTCTAATATTGAGGTATTTAAATTATATTTATACTGTATTAGTATGGAGAAATTATTTTTCATGGAAAACACCTTACAATTTCCCCATTGTATGCACTTTATCTAATTTTCCACTATATATATTTATATTAGTGAAAAAAATAGTTCATTGTCTCACTACATAAGATAAACATAAATAATGACTTTTCCCTTTTCCTAATATTCCCTTGAAATAATTAAATTCTTAATTGACTTGATCCATTAACCTCAAACTAATAGATTCATGGACGCAAAAATTTCTAGAGGTTACTACCAAAATATGTGTTCTAACATAATAACACCATATTGTGTATCAGAATGTCACTCAATTTGGGTGATATGATTTATCATGACCAAATCCATCTACCCTAATAAGTGTATCATCAATAAAGCCTCAAAAGATAATTCATTAAATAGTAATGGTGAAAATAACTATATTGAATTTGAGTGTTTAAATGGTTCACCTTATTACCATTATTCTCCATATTTCTATAATGTTATATACAAAATCAACTCTTGATATTGAATTATTAAATAATTTTCTTATTATGTTTTCTTGTGTTTTCAATAAAAATCATGATGTTTTTCCATAATTGATACAATATCTACATAGGTTACAGTAAATCTAGTAACCATTGATCATTCTAATCATGTTATAATATAAATGGTAATATCACAACTCTAGAAACATAGTGCTTATAGTTATATTAAATTATATTTATTGAATAACTGTGATAAAAAATGATATCGTAGTTTTGTAGACAAAATAAACTAGATTAATATATATATATATACATAACTTCAATTGATAATATATAACATAAACACATCGGAATAACAATATTATGATTTTTTATCCCTAAAATTAACACCTATTTATCCACTAGGATTCATATGTAATGGAAAAAATATGTGAGCTCAACTTATAAATATCTAGTAGCACACAATAGAATCTATAATGAAATATATAAGTAACGAGAGAAATTATAGATATAAATAAATAACATTAATCTATATTTAGTGAAATATATTTCATTTGATATACATGATAATAAATGAAAAAAGGAAATAAAAAAACATTTATAATATTGATTGAATGAATTATCTCAAACTAGATAACATATAATCAAGGACATTCACAAAGAAACAGTTCCAATATGGGATGATTTTTAAACCAATACTAACTATATTTTGTAAAATGATACATATTGATTAATTGATGGGATATATCATTATATGCCCCACACATCTTCTAATTATGTCAAATTCATTCTATATATGAATTTATAATACCTTTTATAAAAATACCAATTAATCCTATGGATGAATTAAAATATGGGTTTAAATATGAAGAGAACAATTAAAATAAAATAAAATCCTATTTTATGGACTAACGTATTCTTTAGATATTAATAATTAATCAATATAGATGTATTGGGTTGTCATTAATTTGAAATAAGGTACACTGATCAAAGGGAAATATAGGATTGGATACAATTATCTTTTTGGGATATCCAATAAAGATTGTAATAGGGATAAATTGTTTTCATTGGTAGGATACCATGTAAACCTAAGTATATATCCATTATCATAGTTCATAATGAATGTTAATTTTCCATGTTAAATACTCTTGTAATTTATATCCTAGTATATAGTATCAGACCCGCTTATCATGTATTCGAGTGAAGATTGATTCATGAATAGGCCAACACTTTTTTGAGTAAATTTTAACAAGGGGAATATATTTTATAGCCACATCTACATTCTATTATACATAATTGGGTTTAGTTTCTTGTAAAATAATCACTAATTTATTTTACCAAAATAAAGGACTGTTTATCTATTATGGAAAAAATATAGATTTTAAATGGGTTTTATAACTATTTAATCAGAATAATAAAATGGAGATATAAAAATATATAATTTAATTCCCATTAATTTCAATATTAATATGGTGAAAATTCTTCCCCAGAAAGGTATACAACATAAAAAAAAAATATTATTTGAATATAAAATGAAAATGAAATAAATGAATATTGTGATGAAAGTAATTATTTGGCTAGGGTAGAGATCAATACAACCTCTTAAAATAGTGTTTTTAAAAATATTCTTAAAATACATTTAATAAAATTGATTCAAGATATTATATATTGAATATGTACTATATATACACCAAATAAATTAGTGTAGGTTCAACATAAAAAAAATTATCAATAATGTATGAACCTGGACATTAATTTTAGGTATGGGTCTTTTTCATAGTGTTTTTGAGAAAAAGATGAGAATCTTGAAATTTAAGGAGTACACGTCGTGTACATTGGAGAATATGTCGTGTAGTCAGTGGCCACAAGTGACTGTGTATTGGTTCTGTGATAGTCGAGTACATGGCTGTGTGGGGTGTCATAGAGACTGTGTAATGTTGGGTCCGGTAAAGTTATATACATGATGTGAACTATTATAATACATGTCGTGTAATTTTTATTTTATTTCATTAAATGGACTGGGGTGGGGTATAATTGAAGGAATATCCTTTTTCTCAGCTTGTCTTATCTAGGAGTAACCAAAGCTAACAATTATTCTTCGATACCATGAACCGTCGTCCGTTCTATGAATCAATCACTATTGATTGTGTTATATTGACCATAACTAGTTATTCCTTCTTCTAGAGCCTCAATTCCTGCTTTCTCTCCTTTCGTGAGATATCCTTGGCTAAACATTTTTGACATTTTTGTAGATCTATAACGTCATAGGTTGATTAAAATACTAACACTAAATTATATCAATCATACAATGTCGAGGTGGGTGTTTTTTGCCTTTCCTTAGTTAGGTTTTCTATATTTTGTGCAAAAGTGCCAAATACCATAGAACATTGGATTACATGTTTAAGGATGTATCCATGTTATTTCTTGATATTCCTCATGTTATTGAGTAGAAGTTGTTTAAATGTGAATAGGGATATTTTCTATGCTATGGATTTGTTTCCCATGTTTGTTTGGATATTGACTCTTTGTTCTTGATTTTATGGTTCAACTACTTTCTTTCCATGCCTAGAATTGTTTGGATGGAGTGATTTTATCTGATGGGGTTATATTCTTATAGTTGTTTAGACATATAGTTTGTAATTGCTTTTAGCTAAGTAGTTCCCAATGTTTAATTTGGATGTTGAACATTATTTTCCATGATTGATTACAAGGGGTTGTGGGAACATGGTGTAGTAAACCACACCAAGAATGGACATTAAGTGCTTCCCCAGGGTGTATGCTTACTTTTCACATTGTGAGTCCATAGGGGGATGGACGTGAGTGCTCCCAATTAGTGTCTGTAGTTCCACATTCTGATACCACAAGTATAATTAGATGTTTACTTCTTCTCTCCTAGTGTTTGTAGTTATTGATGAATTACCATAAGGGGAATTTACAATGAGTGCTTCCTCAGCGTGTCTTTGATAAAGGTAAACTAGAGGGGTTATATTGTGAGTACTTCCTAGAGGTTTGCTTTTGTTTAATTGGATGGACTATAGGGTTTATTATGTAAGTAAATCCCATATGGTTACTCTACTTTATTTGATGCTTCCTTAATATATGAAAATGAATGCGATTGAAACTATATAGTTGTTTACTTTTGAGTACTTCCTTGTTTACTGCTTCATTTGGCTTATTGGATGCCATATATATTCACTGACTGTTAGACACAGAACATTGGGTGGTTGCCTACTGAGATTTATCTCAAACCATATTTGGTCAGTCATTTGGGCCCAAACAGATTATATTGTTGTAGGTCTAGATAAGGGAAAGATCTCTTCTATGTCGAGTACTTGACTGTGGTGGAGTTGGAGGGCATGTGTCCAAGATGAGGCTTTTGATTCTTTTAGAGTTTATTTGTTTTCATTATTCATTGTTTTAGTACATTATTACCCAATTTTGACTTGTTTAGATATCTTCCTAGACATATGTATCATCAAATCTATATATATATTCTCCAGTTTTTTAATACTTCCAGTCTTCCATTGTTTAAATATTGAATGTTATTACAGTTTCTACAGTTGTTATCTATTTCATCCCACAACAATTCCCTACCAATGAGGGAATAGGTTCCCCCCCCAATCACACCCAAGTCACTCTCTCCTAGTATTCAGCCTATAGCATTTGTTAAAATGAAATAGAGGCCATGTGACTAGCCGTTTACACGACACCTTTTGGTGGCACCTAAAACTGGGATGTTATAAAGTGGTATTAGAGGAATTTTTTTCATGACATACTAATTGGAGCCTATATCTATGGATTCAAAAGAATAGGTGAATAGAAATAAGCTCGACAAGGAGTAGCTAATCCATTTACATAGAAAAAAAAATTTACCTTGATTATTTCATTTTTAGGGTTTTTCAATTATTATAATTGATTTATTTCACCATTGGGTGATTTCCAAATTTTGTGATGTTATTATTGATATTATTGTGGATAGATTTCTATTGAAACCCAATGAGACGAGGGTATTCCAACTCATGCATCATATATTTACTTATTATAGATCACATGTCATGCATACTTTCCAAGACATTTAGGGTGCATTACCGATTGAATGTTGATCTGATAGATGTTTTTCAAGATATTAATGTTGTTGTGATAGATTCCTTGATAGAATACGTTCTATTTTATAATTTTTTTGATTGTGTAAGGTGTCATTTGAATGAACTCCAAAAATAGGTCCCTAAGGATTTATGGTCCCTCATGGATCGAAATCTAGTAGATCATTGCATTTTTATTACTTCTACATGACTTGTATAAGATGACAAGATTTGATTCGCATGGAGTGTGGGCCTCCACATATCGTAATCTGACATATAAATGTTTGTTTCGGTGTTTTAGGAGCATCTAATGTAGTTTTTGAGGAATAAATTATGTGAAAACCTTGAATACACATTGTGTATTATGGAATAAAGACCACGTAACCTTCCATTCAAGAAAGAACCATTTTTCTTATGTAAAATTTCTGTACTGTATGTACACACTGTGTAGTCTCCTACCATGTCAGTAGCTCTGTAGGCAGTGCCACAGGGTTGAAAAATACATATTGGAACACACCGTGTACCAGACTTACATGCAATGTGAATAGACCATGTGTCTGTGGTGTGACCAGCGACCCGTATAGATTATGGGAATTTAGTAAATTATGTTTTTGGCATAAACATGCTCTGTCGAGTCAACCATGTAAATGGCTATGTGAATAACAGCACGGGTCGGTGAAGTTCTTTCTAGTACCTTCCTTGTCTAGAACAAAATCATCATATAGTCATTCTCTAAGAGAACTGTGTTAGTTATTCGTTTTGAAGAACTCGGGTATGGAAACATGATTCAGGTACATGCCATGTCATGGGAGAACACATCCTGTGTATGCTGTGTAATAAGACTATGGTTGGAAGGAGTACATACCCATGTGAAGTCTTAATGGAGCACACGGTGTAAGGGCAATACAAGCCATGTATCGATGTTTTTGGAAACATGAGTTCCTTGCTTCTCATATTGATTTCTTGAATTTCTATCTTTCAGTCTTTAAAATTATTGAACTATGTTGTGTGCTTGACCTTGCAGATTCATGCCACCATGTCTTCCTCTGGTTGTACGCCAGATACAATGCAGTGATTAGACACCGAACATAGTTGATCAGGGACTACTAGTAGATCCTCTAGTCATTCCCAACTTTGCAGCAACCATTTTTCTAGATATAGGTGCTTATGCACAGTTCCGATAATTCTTCACGATGTTTATGCATACCATTCAAGGAAAACCACATCCTACACCATCTATGGAAGAATATACGCGAGTTTTCTCAACAGTAGCATCCTCCTACTCTCTTAGGGGAAGGGGGACCTCAGGCTACATAATCATGGTTATAAGCAATGCTATCTGTCTTTGAGAATCTAAGGCACTTATAGAGATGAGGGTTAATATCACTATATATATGATTCATGATTCTACAAAGAGATAGTGGGTTGGGATCTCTCAGGTAGGATTCCGGCAGGTTATGGATTGGTATGGGTTCTAGTGTACCTTCAATGATTAATTCTACCATGAGACTTTGAGGGCCGATCGACCTCGACTGTTCGTGTGTTTGGAGTAGGGTACTCCCTCATTAATGATGTATTATTCTCATATAATAGAGATATATAAATTCACACTCATCCAAGGAAGTGATGAGTTATTCAAAGCGAGTATGTTTTATGACTGTCTCAAGCATGGCATCTGATCTCAGGTGAACATATTTAGGTTTACATCCATCTCCTCTATAGTCATCTTGTTGTTAATCATAGAACAAAATCTTATGGATTCTAGGGATGTGAGTCGTGGCGGCTCAATATACGAATTTAATACCCCTCCTACCGACTACACGAAGAGCCATAGAGAGTCTACACTTGGTGACTCGAGGAAGAAGGATAATTTTTCTAATATGAATGTCGTGTGCTACTAGTGTGCGATGAACATGAATACAATGAAAAATTGACTGAGAAACATTATGGACTATCAATCTTATGGAATGGTTGGTCATCTTTAGCGTTTCTGTCAGTTTATCTCTCAAAAAGCTAGAGATATGTGTAACACCCTAAGAATTTACAAATTGAATTATTATAGAATCCATGGATCAATGTGTCTCCACAAACACTACTTTGTTTTATCCTAGACATGTAAACATATGTTTGTCACTTCGATGATTTGAATTTTGAAAATCTGACATAGATGGTTGCGATGAGTAAGTTATTAGATATCTGATAAGGTAAACATAATTTTTGGGGGATAATAACATTCATGTATGTATTGTAACATACCCTTTTAGATAGTGGTATACCCTAATGAATAGTAACCTTACCTTTGATTATATATAAAAAATATTCAAGTGGATGTACATTATACTTATGCTTTGGACAATGTATATAAATGTTTTGAAAATGTTTTATTTAGAATAAACTATGATTTTAATTAATTGTTAAATTAATCATATTTAGACAATTATTTTTTAAAAATGTACCGAATTTATGGATTCTGCACGTCCAAAAATTGTTTGGGTGAATTTTTTTGTATTTTTCTAAAATACTCAAATTTATGATGAATAGTGAAATATGATAAAATATTGTATATAAAAAGTTTCAGTTAAATAAAAAATTTATGACATTATTAGTTGTGTAATCCAACCTGGTTCGAACTCACATACATTTAGTTTTATTCTAGGTCATGTAATCATCACTAATGCTGGTCTTGAAAGAAATTAATAAACTAATTATTAAAAAATTATGAAAACACTCATATCCTACACGATAAAAACCCCCTCTAACTCCCTCTTACCTTCAATCCTCTCATGCCTTGTTCCTTTTCCATAATCTAGTCAAATATTCTACCAACCTCCTCTCCCACATTCACCAATCATTGGCCTAAAAAATACCTAAACTTATCCCTTTAAGAGGCTCCCAAGGATGTTTGGTTCAAGAGGTAAATTCCTCTTTTTAATTCTATGTCTTTCCTTTCAGGATCATTTATTATCTTTTTCTATTATTACCACTCCTTATACAAATGTTTTGATGACTTCGGTATCATACATGTACTGGAATGTTGTCATGATAATTGAATAATTAATCAACATCTCTTACAATTACATTAGTTTATAGTAGTTGTAATAACACTATCCGAGATGTGTCAATTTATCACATTCGAGGACGATGGGCATTAAATTTCTATTATTTTTATCAATTATGGTCATTCAACCATTCTTCATATGTTATAACCATATTATTATTTATGTAATATAACCCATGTTAGTTTTTTAATCCGTTTTTACAAATGGTATTATGTTATAAATAAAAATGAGTATGTTGTAATCAATCACCCAACTTTACTGAAATTGTTATCATTAATGTTAAATATAATAATTCATCACCATTCCATGTACCCAAATTATATAAATTACCACTAACAAATATATATGATAATAAATTATATGTGAATTCAATTATAGAGATTTACATCCATTCCACATGAACTCCATTACATAAGAATAAGTGAACTGATTATGAAAATAATAAAAATAAACACAATGGAATGACGAAATTCTATATAATAACTTATCAAAAATGGAATAAATAAAATAATTAGAATTAATATAAACTAAATAAATTTATAATTGGTTAAAAAATTAGTTATTAATAAGTCTAATTTCATATTCCATGTCCCAATGTTCAAGAGAGGAACACATTCAAACTTAAGGTAAGGGGTTTCTTCATCTAACATCCATTTTTTTGAGATTCACCATATTAACAACTAATAATTGTGTAATGTTTATGTATATTGAACATTGAAGTATAATTTCATGAATATATTTATGTTCATGGTATTAGATGTATCATTTTAATATTATTATCATTGGGGAATATGTATCGATTGATTACAAATTGATAAGGGTATTCCCCCCAAACATCCATTTTCATCCAGGTTACTTTTATTTTCTAATTGAATCGTTGAAATTATTATCTATTATTATGTACACATCATAAATTCAGTGTTATTTTTATATATATTTGTACCAACCATAATCCTTATTTATTTTTTGGGGTGTTAAATTTATTAAATTGAAATTTCAAAAATATTTCTAAAATACAAACTCGTTTCAAGGGACCTCTTCCAATTCATACCCATTTCCATGAATACACTAGAATATATTATAATACACCATTATATTTATAAAATCACTCATTTTTTCCTGATAAAAAATCATCTTGTGTAATTTCGTGGTTTAAGAGAACAAAAATGACTTTCCACTTTAAAATCCCCTTTAATACTTTATGTAAAATGATTTAAAATGATCTTAAGAGCTCTTTTTACTTTATTTCACATTAGTGGGACAAAATTTATTCCTAGAATATAGTTTACAAATACTATTAATTTATTTTTAGTGAATCTCAAGATTACAATCTGATTTCATGTAAAATATAAAGGATTTTACAAAATAACTCGTCTTTTAAAAGTAAAAAAGATTTTTTCGTTTCTGACATTAACATTTATGAGATATATGACTTGTTCCCCAATTATTAATTTATTATGGTGTATGTACTGTATTTTCTTATAACACATAAAGAGTACACTAATTATCATTATATTCTAAGGGATTATTATTTGAATGATTCAAGGTGGTATGGGGCGCTTTGTAATAATTAAGGATTATTTCCCTTAAGGGTTTTTTCAATGGTCTCATTTAAAATTATCTTCATCTATGTCAACATACATTGTTGAATCATTTACATCATTGAGGATTATATTTTATGATATCTTCCACAATGTTTGATTCAATTTTTTTTTGAATTGTTTCACTATGTGTGTGCTATCTTAAATCCATACACCAATTTAATCGAAATGGTTATTGTTTATGCTTATTGTTTGGGAGTAAGTAATTTACATTTCATATGATAGTTTAAATGTGAATGTATATATTGTTTATGTATATTCCCATTAATATGAGGAATTATTCGGTCATTGTATGTGTCGGGTGGGTCCCACTATAGCACCTCGGTGCATTGGTAGGTCTCATTAGAAAAACTACAGTCATAAAGAAAGGACTTGAAAAAATAATTATTTATGGTCTTTACATGAGGCCTTAATGGTATTTTATTGAGGTCCCACATTATAAATTCACCCATTATGATACCAGTATTGATGTTTCATGTTGTTATTTGACTATAAGAATACCCTTGATTATGTTTTATTAAGGAATTATTTACTCATCTTATTTTCATACCATAATTATTCATGTTTATTATTTTTAAAAGCACGTGTTTTCAATTATTCACCAAGCCTAATGATTACATTATTATATCCTCTAATATATTGTTTACCCTTACTGAGTGTTTGATCTAACCGGTTTTTTATGTTTCATTTTATCTGGGCATGATGAATTTTATTATGAATGATATTCTGAAAAGTCCTTGATGTTATGGATGTTGTCAAAGGATATTATATTTTGTTTTTCTTTTCAGGATGTAATGATCAACTTATGCGTGTATCCTATTTATAATACTACTAAACTACTTGGTCTATTAGGATGAATATTACTTTTTTATATGTCAAAGTAATCAAATAAGTCACCAACTCTGGGAAACTGGGTTCGGGTACTTATAGTTGGTTTCATAGGATACTTAGTAGAAACCTTGAGAAATAGGTTTAGAAAACATAGTTTAGAGAACAATAAACTAAGATGGACTTTGATGATAACCAAACAAGAACATCCTAGAATATTGGTAAGTAATATATTATGTGTATTTTCCCCCAAATACATCCATGTATGGATACAAAAAACTAGTGGTGGCTCTTGCGCAGATGTACCTTAGAGTGAGAAATCAGATAAGGAGTTTCATGCTTGACCAGGGGTATCCTGGTACACAACAATATGATTTGTTGCACTCTTTGTTTGAACAAATCAGGGGATATGCTAAAGAAAAATCACAATTTATCTAACCAGCATTGTTTAGGATTTATGTCCCTAAAGTAAAACAATTATATGGTTCTCGGATTTACAATGCATAAATTTATGTTTGGTATTATACCATGTCAAGAGTTATAGAGAGTTCATAATTTTGTGAGACAATATATAATATGGAATTGATTAGATATAGCACTGAGAATTAGAAATGAGAACTTCACCAATTCCTATGATGTGAAGAGTATGATCGATCATATCTCTATTGGTTTTAAGCCATCTTTTCTAAGGAATACTATCTCCCATGTATCATGATCATATGATAAAATAAAATCATGTGTTAACAAGTTATGTAATGACTTCTATGAGTCGTATGGATTTGATGTGATGAAAAAGAATAAGAGTATGGTATAGAGATAAGGGATAAGGGGATTAAGGGAATGAAGTGTTTTACCACATGTAATAACTGTGTAAAAAATCACCTTGGTAAATGATTGAAATGAATGGGTGCTTGCTACTATTATGGAGAAAAAGGACACAATGATCATGATTTCAAGGTTATAAAAATGGTCTCTAATGTACAATTCTTCTATTGAAATGACATGAAACACTATGTAAATAAATTACCCAATAATCAATGAAATATACCCCAAATGATGATTTTGGGTAATTATAATGTTATGATGTTACCATAGATAAAGTAGAATAATTAATATTCATAGTCAAGAATACTAGAATTTTTATATTTTTTCAGTAATGTACTGGTTGTACGACATATGAGATATACAAGAATTGTACATGAGTACTCTATAATTATGTATTTGAGGTCATGTGAGGAATGGTACAAAGGATAAGTGATTCAGTGTAAAGTAAAACATATAGAAAAAAACATGATTAAGGGAAAGACAACCCTTAATATAAATCATATGTTGAGACAATGTTTAAGAAATGATTGATTTGGATAAGTATTGACTACCTTGTAAATGATTAATGACATGTCAGGTGGTGTTATTTTGTATCATTAATGATGTTTATAGTACTTATGAATAGAGTGAATATATCTAATAACATGTATCTTACTTAAATAATATAGAAGAATACATGTTTCCATTATGGGTTTTACGATAATTCATGTTATTACATATTTCAAGAGGATACCTAATGAAGTTATTCACATGTTTGGAATGTGAATTTTAGAGATACATATTTTGGATTAAGGGTTAATGATAATTTCTTCTTTTGAATTTAGAGGACTTCAAAAAATGGAATAACCCATGATATTTTATGATATATAGATAGTTAAACAATAATAAATGGATGAGTATATAGGTAGAAATGTATATTTATACTCTTATAGTAGAATAATTCCTCAAATTAAGGAAAATAGTCTTCAATAAAATTAATTTCTATAATATAAAAAATTTATAATATCAGAAATATTTTTAGTTTATTGTTTTGTATTAATCAATATTCATTTGAACATGTCCTCTATCATGTTCTATCAGAAATTCACAGTTTGAATTTTCTTCCATTTCCTAGTTTTGTACATCCAACTAATATTACATCATTTGAATGCATAGTTTTTGGGGTGACCACCTCATATCCATTATCCATTTTTGAAAGGATATTTTATTGACACTATTTCCAATGTGGGTTTCCATAATGGAATTTTCAAGTACCAATCATCAATATTAGAAGTAAAATTTCAAATTTCGAGGATGAAATTTTTTAAAGGACGGGATAATTTAACACCCCACGAATATACAAATAGATTTATTATAGAGTGCATGGATCAATAAGTCTCTACAAGAAACACATTATTATAACTGATCCATGTAAACATATGTTTTTTACTTATGTGATGTGAATATATAAAATTTGATATACACAGTTGTGATGAGTATATTGTTTGGAGTTCGATAAGAAAAAAAAGATATTTTGTTAATTGAATCCTACCCTTAGTAATATTGGCATTCCATTATGAATAATGATATACCCTAATGATTAGTAACATTTCCTATGATTATATATAAAGAATATTCAAGTGGATGTATGATAAACTAATGTTTTGGAATAAGGTAATAATTTTTTTAAAACAATGTTATTTAACATAAATTATGATTTTAATTAAATATCAAATTATTCATATTTAGTAAATAATTACTTAAAAATAGACTTCAATTTTAGATTCTGCATTCTGTAAAATGGTTCAGCTAAATTTTTGGTATATTTTTGAAATAATCAATTTTTTTGTTGAATAGTGAAATACGATTAAATACCTTATATACAAATTATCAGTTGATTACACATTTTATGAAATCATAAGAGATGTAAGATCACATGGTTATAACTCATATGCATTTCTACTATTTGTTGTCATATAATCATCACTATTTCAGGTCTTGAGGGATATTTAGATGTTAATGATTAAAAAATTATGAAAAAACTTCTCTCCTCCACTATAAAAACCTCATCTCACACCCTATTGCATTCACTCCTCCAAAGCCCTATTACATCCCCAAATTATGTCCAAATATCCCCAGACCTCCTCTCCCACTTCCATCAAGCCTTGGTCTAATAAAAATAACCAAACATCTCCCATATATAGGCTCTTAAGGATGTTTGGCTGAAGAGGTGAATACCACATTTCAATTCATTGTCATTCCTTTCATATTCATTTGTTTTCCTTTTCTATTATCACATATCCTTATCCAAATTTTGTAATGAATTTAGTACAATAAACGAACTAAAATTTTGTCAGTATAGTGGAATAAGTTATTATCATCTCATCCTTTTACCTTCTTTTATACTAGTAGCAAAGACATCATCCATGATGTGTCAATTTACCACATTCATGGACTATGGGATTTGGAATCATATAATCATTCCTAATTAATTTCATGAAACCAATTTTTGTATGAATGAACTATAATTATATATATTTAATATACACAATTTCAGGTTTTGTAATCCCATTGTACAAATGGTATTACGTTAAAATGAAAAATGAGTTTGTTATAATAAATACCCTCTAATTAACTGAAACATTTATCATTAATGTTCTATATTATAATTCATCCTCATGACATGTAAACAAATTTTATAAATGATCAATAAAATAAATATATTATCATAAATAAAAAAATTTCAATTATCGATATTTATATCCGTTCTACATGAACACCATTGCATAAAAACAAGTGGTCTAATTATGAAAATAAAGAAAATGAACTCTGCGAAGTGGAGGAATTCAACACAATAAAAAATCAAAATAGGAACCAATGAACTAAACAAAATTATGATAATATAAATAAAATTTATAATAGGTTATGAAATAAGTTATTAATAATTCTAATTTCATATATCAGGACCATATGTTCAAGCACAGAGCAAATTCAGACATAAGGTAAGGGGTTTCATCAGGTCACTTCCATTTTTTTGAGATCTATCGTATTTCCTCCTAATGAATTGGGTATGGTTTATGTATAATGAAAATATATGTATCATATCATGAATATATTTATTTCGTGGTATTCAACATATCATTTAAATATTATTAACTGTGGGGCATACAAATCAGTTAATTACAATGTTATATGAGTGTTCCGCCCGCACCTCCATTTTCATTCGGGTTACTTTTGTTATATAAATACCACAATGAAATTCTTATGTATTGTTATGTACTCTTCATAAATTTTGTTTGAGTTTTTTATATATTTTTTCAAACCATAATACTTCCATATTTTATGTGGGGTTAGATGTATTAAAAGTAACATTCTAAATTATTTCTAAAATATAAACGCGTTTTAAGGGACCTTTCCCAATTCATACCAATTTTCATGTGTACACTATAATATATTATTATCAACAATTGTTTTTAAAAAACACTTATTTTTTTCTAAAAAAAATATCTTGTATCCTTTATGGATTTAATGGAACACACGTGCCTTTCCACCTTAAATTTCCCTTTAATACTTTCCTTAAAATGCCCTAAAATTATCTTCAAAACAATTTTTACATACTTTCATTCTAGTGGGACATAATTTATTCCTAAAATATAGAATCAATGTCCAGTTAATTTATATTATGAAATACTCATGGTTATTATATGATTTCTGGGAAAATATAAATTATTTTACAAATGAACTCTTCCTTTAATAATGAAAAGGATTTTCTCATCTCACATTAACTTTTATAATATATATGCCTTTTTCACCACTTATTTCATTATTGTGGTGTATGTACTATCTTTTGGATTTTCATATCAATAGTATCCTTATTCTCATTATATTCAGTAGGATTATGATTTAAATGTTTCTAGGTGGAATGTGAAACATTGTAATGTTTATGGAGTATTTGCCTCATGGTTTTTTTCAATGGTCTAACATTAACGTATCTTCATCTATATCAACAATATTTGTTGAATATTTTACTTCATTGAAGTTAATAAAATATTATATAATCCACATTGTTTTATTGAATGGTTTATTACTAGATTGACTGTAGATGTTCTATCTTAAAACCATTCAACAATTTATTCCGAATAGTTAGTGTTTATGCTTAGTTTTTGGGGAATGTTAAATACATTTCATATTTTAGTTTAAATATGAATTTATGTATTGTTTATGTTTATCACCATCCATATAAGTAATTCATTGGACTTAGTATGTGTCATTTGGGACTTGCTATATACCATTGGTACATCGGTAGGTCTAATGAGACAAATTATGGTCTTGGCACACAACCATGACAAAATGATTATTTATCATCTTATAATGAGGACTCGATGCTATATTGATGATGTCATGCATTCTCAATTACCTCATTATGAAAATATTATTGATGATTCAAGTGTTTATTTGACTAGAAGAATACACATGATTATGTTTTATTATAGAATTACTTACTCAGCTCATCTTCCTTCCATAATGTGTTCAAGTTTATTTTTTGTAAAAGAATGTGTTTTCAATTATTCATCTAGCCTAATGTTTATGTTATGATATCTTCTGTTGTATTTATTAACCTTTCCAAGAGTTTGAGATCTCCCCATTCTTATTTTTCATTTCCTCAGGGCATGAATAATTTTAGTATGAATGAAAATATTAAATAAACTTGGTGTTATGGATTTTTTCAAAGTGGATTATATGTTTTTTTTCTTTTCTTGTTGTAATGATGAAGATATGTATGTATCTTGTTTCTAATACTACTAAAAACTCATTCTATTGAGATTCATATTACTTATTTATATTCCTGTGTAATTAAATAAGGCACTAACATTGGGCAACTAGATTCGGGTCGTTACAATATGGGTTCTATTATGACTCCATGTTCACGTGTATAGCCCCCAGTTTCACATCAGTCTTGAATCTTGAGTTCATTCAGTTGTTTAGGCTGAGGTGGATTGCGTTTGTGGTAGCAATTTGGCAGTCATTCGGTGACAATATGGTGGATCATCTTAGGGTGGTCAGGTCGGGTCAAGGGCCATGGTATATGCCAAACATTACAGTGGAGAAGACCCTGCAAGAGTAGGGTCCCAGAACCTCCATAGTTATAGGTAAGAGCCTTATTGCCTAATTTTTAGCTTGTACACTTTTCGATACAGGGGCTTCCCATAGATTCATATATAATGATGTTGTAGAGAGAATTGTGCACTATATAATTACTAATGACAATATCTTGGGGTTGGAAACTCTGTTAGGGACTTTAATAGCTACTGTATGTCATTGTAGTGAGTTCCCTATTGGTGTTTGACAGTGTCACATATTATGGGACATATATGTCTTAGAGATGACAGATTATGATGTCATTTTCTGAATGGACTGGTAGGTTTTCTAACTCAATGTTTTCGATATCTATCATCATAATGTGGGTTTCACATCACTAGAGGGTGGCCTGTTCTTACAGAAGGGCGAATAGGATGTCGAGGCAAGCAAAGGAGGGCCTGAGCATCCGGGGTCAGAAGGAGTTACAACCCATATATCTTCTCTATCTGGATGACCATTGGACTTCACAATTGGACATTCCATCAATTGTGGAATTTATTAGTGATGTATTTCCTGAGAACTTTTCATGTTTTTATCCAGATAAAGAGGTGGAATATTCTATAGAACTTGTACCAAGAGTAGCTCCACTGTCTATTTCTCTTACAGGATGGATAAAACAGAGATACCGAAGATCCAGAAGTAGTTAGAGGGCTTATAAGCGAAAGGTTTCATCCAACCCTACACTTCAACGTGGAGGTTCTTCTATCTTATTTACGAAGATGGTAGACTGTACCCTTAGACATTGTGTGGATTATCAGATTATGTACTAGTTGGCGGTGAAAATTTGATATCCATTGATGGGGATTTATGATATCTTTGATTGTCTTTGAGGAAACCAGGTGTACTCGAAGATTTACTTGATATATTGTTACTGTAAGATTCATGTTAGGCCATCTAAAATAAATATTATGGCCTTTCAGAGTAGGTATGGCTGATATGAGTATATGGTAATGTCTTTTGGACTCATGAACATGCTTGTAGTTTTCATGGAACTAATGAACCTATTGTTCAATCCCTATTTGAATTATTTCATGGTAGTCTTCGTGATGATATCATGGTGTACTATCATGCTTGACATGACCATTCTAAACATCTTGATATTGTTTTCAGTACACTGAGAGAGCACAGCATATATGATAATATCTCAAAATGAAACTTTTGGATGGACAAAATTCCAATCATGGGTCATCTTATCTAATTGAAAGGAGTATAAGTAGACCTAGAGTAAGTGAGAGTAGTTGTTTCGAAGAGTATTTCAAAAATGTTTTTGAGGTATAATGTTTTCTATGGTTGTTTGGATACTACATATGTTTCATGCAGGACCTTTCACGCATAGAATCACCACTAATATGCCTAACTAATATGGGTGTGATGTACTTGTGGTCATATTCGTGTGATTCAAAATTTCAAAAGATAAGTGGGATGATGACTTCTTTAACAATTCTCATACTTCCATTTCCGGCAAAGAGATATACTTTATATTGTGATTCATCAGGAATCGGGATCAGAGAAGTTATAATGTAGGGAGAAGGAGTTTTTTCATACGAGTCTTGACTGTTGAGGCCACATGAGAAGAATTTATTGACGCATGATCTCAACATGGATGCAATTGTTCACGATTTACACTATTGGAGACACTATCTTCTAGGAGATCATTTTTTGGTTTCCAATAACCACAAAAGTCTCATGTATACCTTTAAAATGTGTGATTTTAATTTGAGATAGCGAAGGTGGGTTGAGTACATTATGTCTTCAGATTTTGAGCTTTACGATATTCATGGGAAAAGAAATGAAGTGGCTAAAGCGCTGAGTAGGAGGACTCAAATACAAGAAGTTTAGGAATCCAATATTGAGTGGAATGATAATTATTTGTTCTCTGAGATGCATTTGGAGGTGCAATACAGACAGGGGAAAACTTTTCTTTCTTATGCAATTGTTACCTCTACAGTAACTGATCGAGTGTGCGTAAGGAAGATAATAGATGATGAAGGCCTAGTCCTATGGAAGAGTGTGTAATGAGAGGATACTATTCTTGTATAGACCATATGCGAATATGGGATCTTATGTTTTCATTGGTTCATGATGGTGAAAACAGACATTAATGTGGAGCTGATGAAGGGCTTTTATTCCTCAATTTGTTATGTTCATCCTGCTTTGAACATGATTAATCGAGATTTGCACCCTTAGAATTGGTGGCTATGTATGAAGAGTGATGCTTCTAGTTTTTCTATAAGGTGTTCCACCTGTCAGTATGTGAAGGTGGAGCATTAGTGGTCAAAAATTATTTTTTAGGAGTTACCCTTTCTTGAGGAGAAGTGGAATGATGTCGTGATGGACTTCATTATATGTTCACCATAGTCTCCATGAGGGAATGATGCAGTTTTGGTTTCCATATAAATATTCATGAATGATGCTCTATTATTTCCAATGAAATAGACCTTCAATGTAGATGAACTGGGGATGTTGTACATCCGAGAGATTTAATGTCTACATGGGGGTCCACAAAAAATTGTTTTAGACATGGACAACCATTTTACTTCATGGGTCTGGCAGGGAGTACAAAGGGCTTTGGGTAAACATGTATTTTAGAGTACGACATTCCATCCCATGAAAGATGTTCAATCTGAGCGTATGATACCTATGATGGAGGTCATACATTGATCAAGCATACTTGATTTTGGAGGTTCGTGGGAGAATCAAATACCCCTTGTGGAGTTTTCCGTAAATAATAGTTTCCAAGCTACAATTTAGATAGCACGTTATGATGCTTTGTACGGTAGGCTACACCAATCACCCCTATGTTGCCTTGAGGTAGAAGAGGCAGCTATGGAAGGATCTCGTCTTGTCTATGAGATCACCTAGAAAATATAGTTGATTTGAACGAGGTTGGATACTATACAATCACGATAGAAGTGTTATGATAATCGAAGGAGATGACCTCTTGAGTTTGTGGTTGGAGATCGAGGTTTTCAACATGTCACACTAATGATGGGACATGATAGGATTATGAGACCGTGTAAGAGTTTTGCAAGATATGTTGGACCATATGAGGTTTTTGAGTGAGTTAGGTACCTTTACTATAAGTTTTTGTCATCATGGAGGTACTAGGATATGAATGAAGTCTTCCTTGTTTCTCAACTATGATGTTACTTTTTAAACTTGTCGCATGTTTTTCAACCTGAGGAAGTTGAGCTGGAGGTGGATGCATCATTCTAGGAGAATACTATCTTGATTATTAGTTATAGTGAAATTGTTATACATGGAAGGTATATTCCTCATGTATGAGTGCAATGGAAGCAGATGTGGGTGCAAGAAGTGAATTGGGAGAGGATGGTCAATTTACGATCGATGTGGCCAGAGCTGTTTGGGGATTCTTCTTCTACAACACCTTGCATGATAAATTCATGGGAAAATTTATTTAAGTGGGGATGTGTGTGAGAACCCAGACCATCTTTTTTAGGTATGATATTCTTTCCTAGTGTTTTTTAGAAATAGTTGAGAAAATTGAAATTTACATAGTACACACCAGGTACTTTTGAGAACATGCCATTTACCTCGTTACGGTGGGTCACCTTGTACTAGCTAGGTGATCACTGAGTACATGGCCGTGTAGGGTTGACTTAGAAACCACCTAATTTGGGGCCCGATAAAGTCATATACAAGCCATGTACTTTTAAACAATATTCGATGTACTTTTTGTTTTATTTTATTAAATGGAATGAGGTTGCGTCTCACTTGTAGAACACTGTTAATCTCAACTCATCTCATCCTTGAGTTACCAAAGATGATGATTATTCATTGAGCCCCAAACCACTCTCTTTTCTCAGAATCAATCGATGTCAATTTCGTTGAGATCACTACGGCGAGTTATTCGTTTTTAGTGCCTCATTCCTTGATTTCTCTTTATACATGAGATACCCAAGGTTGAACGGTTTAGTGGTTTTTTTAGATCTACCATGGTCTAGGTCGATTCACGGGCCGACACTAGAGTATACGATTGTATGACTTCGAGGTTGGTGGTTTGTGACATTATAATGTTAGACATTGAATATTATGAGAAAAAGTGGCCAATATCATATAATGAGGTATTGTGTGTTTTGGGATTTTAGCCTTGTTATTGCCTCTTATGCCTTATGTTCATGAATAGAAGTAGTTTTCTTTTGAATAGGGTTATTTTTTATTCTATGGATGTGTTTCTCGTGTATGTTTTGATATTGACCATTTAGTCTAGATTTTTTATTTATGTTGCATGCTTTCTATGCAGAATATTATTAGAATGAAGTGATTTTATCTGATGTTGATATATGCTTATGCTATTTAGAAATGTAGTTCTTGAAAGAGGTTAGCCAATTAGTTCATAAGTGTTACTTTTGTGGTTGATCATTTTTGAGCATGGTTGAATTACACAGGGCTATGGGAACCTAGAATAATATCCCATAGGGGGAAGGGATAATGGGGGTTTCCCCAGAATGTCTGTTTACATTTCACATTGTTAGACTAAATAGGGTATGGACGCGAGTGCTCCCTCATAATGTCTGTAGTTCCACATTAAGAGATCACATGGGGAATTGGACATTGAATGCTTCCCCAGTGTGTCTGTAGTTACCAATGAAATACCCTATGGGGAATTGATGTTGAGTGATTATTCAGAGAGTGTATACTAAAGGTAAACTAGAGGGGATTGACTGAGTGTACATTCTAGAGGGTTACCTGTGATTGATTGGCTGAATGAGAGGGGTAAGTTTGCGAGTACATCCTATAGGGATACTTTTTTTTCATTAGATTCATTATTGATATAAGAAAAATAATGTTATTAAAACTATATGATTAATTAATTTTGAGTAATTCATTGTTTACTACTTCAATGTTCTTATTTCATGCAATATATATTAACTGGCTTTTAAGCACAAATTGTTGGGTGGTTTCCCATAGGGATTCATTGCACACCCTGTTTGAGTCATGCTTTTGGGCCCAAACAGATAATATTATTTCATTTATAGATAAGGGAATCCACCATTATTTGTCACGTACTTGACAGTTGTGGAGCTAGAGAGCATGGGACCAACCTGAGGCTTGTGATAATACTAGAGTTTATATGTTTTCTTTTACTTTGGTTTAATACTATATCCCCGCATTGTGACTTATTTGGATGTTTTCCTATACTTATGTGTCAGGTATCTTTTATATATGTGCTCCAACTGTTTATTAAATCTAGTCTTTGTTGTTTACATAAACCATGTTATTAATGTATCTACTATTGTTATCTATTTTTTCTAATGCATTACTCTTCCAATGAGGTTATAGTTTCCCCATTATCATAACCAAGGCCCTTACTAATAGTCGATGGCGTATTCATTTTGAGAAATTATCTTGAGGCCATATGAACTACCAGTTACAGGGCACCGTAGGGCGACACCTACAACCGGGAAATTACATATGATATGAATTTCAGGTTGAAAACCATTACACATTTTCATGTCATACTAAAACAAAATAGAGCCTCATATACAATTTTTTATGTTATTACCCTAATTTATAACACTACTCAAATACTTTTTTATTTACACTCTTCACCAATAGTATTTATTTATATGAATTCTACTTATTTTAAACATCAATTGTTTATTATTTTACATTTTAATACTATATTCATAATAGAGGAATCCATATTCATTATTCATAAAATATCAAAAGTTACTAGGTTATTAAATTTCTTATATGGAATTATACCTAATAATTTATTTATTTTTAAATCTTATTCATTATTATTTTTAGTTTTTATTTATGCCGATAAAATCTATAATAATATTTTATACTGATTCAAGCCAATCACATGGTGGTTTATTAATTATTTATTTAAATATTGATATAAAATCTCAATAATTTAAAAAATACATTTATTAATACATTTATATTATATTATACCAATATTAATATTCCCATAGTTACTTAGTATATTAATTAATTTTATTATTAATGATGGTGGCTTAATCGACCCATACGTGAATATTCCTAGAATTAATGATGTTTTATGTGGTTATTTTTTAATAATATGAACATACAAGAATAATATTTATATTATTTATTTTTTATTCATATTTTTTATGAGAATATTAAGTAGATGATTATGTAATTGATAAGAAAATATTCAACAAAATGAATATTAAAATGAAAATATTAATACAATAATTTTAAATGATTAAATTAATGGTGATTTGTTATTTTTTCATATAATTTATAATATATGAATATTATCATACCATAATATAAAGGATTTCAAAAAAAAAAATAATATTAATCCATTAATAACAACTATATATGATGGTCCGTAAGGACGATAAGGTTAACAAAAAAATTATGTCATGGCGTTAGTGGTCCATATAAAGTTTAAGTGGTGATTAAATTTTTCCAAGGGGATAGGGGAATGTTGGATAATGATTATTCCATATAAATTAAAATAATTTATGTACTGTAAATAAATATTTCATAATATAATATTGTGAAAAATAATTTTTAAATATTAAAAAAAATTGTGAAAGATATAAAAAAATTATTTTCATTCAGATAATTGGGTTTTGAACTATAAATTTCCTTGAAAATAATTATCTATGTTAATTTATTGTGAGAATGATTATAAAAAATGTTCTATTTTATAATTTTTTAGAATGAAATTTTAGTAAATTATTCAGGATAATATAAATAGTTCACTTTTTAGACTAGTTATGTGTCTAGAAAAATAAAAACTAATTCAATATAGGTTGAAATAGTATTTATCATATATCAAAAATACATTTCTACATATTTTTATATGATGTTTCATACCCCTAACACATTAAATTATTATTTTTTCAAATTTATACTTTGACAATATAAATATTTTTTCCCTCAAGAAATATAATTTTTATCTAAAAAAAATGTGTTCATTGTTAGAAAACTTATCAATACATGTTATAGATATAATATAAATTACACTATGGTTCAATATAAACAATCTTAAAAATTGATTTTACATAATAAAAAATTTATAACATATTATAAAAATTTATAAAAATATTATGTATATTATTAAATATCAATAAAATTTTCCATGTAATTAAGAAATATTTTAATATGTATAGTTCCAATTATTAAATACATAATATTTTGATATATGTGATTAATTTATTTCAATTCCTAATATATATACTTATAATGGAATTATATTAACTTTATTAATTAAAATAGTAATGTTTACTCTTTATTTTAAAATAATTTTTTATAGAAAATGAAAAAAACTCATTAGATAATATTAATATGATGAATTGAAAACTGAATTTTTTTTAAAAAATTCAAATTAAAACATTTATAACATAAATTTTAAAATATTATTATGATTAAATAATCTTTATAGTGAAAATCGTGTGATACTTTATGATATACATTTAACCATTTTTTGAAAATTTTCATGTATTACGATGGACATGATAAAAAACAAATCAATTTGGATTCATAGATACACTTAAAATTATATGATATTTCCTTTCATATTCAAAAAAACACATGATACATTGTATTTATGTTTAGTACATAGTATTATACTTATCATTACAGCTTTCATATGCTATCAATGATCATGTTATGTGTTTCGTGGTGTCAAGTACATTGATTAATTTATAATGATAGTTTAATTTATATTACAGTAATTGTGTTTAATGATATATTTATTTCATTATAATTTTTTTATGTCCTAATTATATCCCTATAATCATCTAATTATCACATTTTTTAAATTAAAATTAAAATTGATTTCCCCTAACAGGCATATGATCTCACTCTTTTCATAAATATCCATTTATGCGGTTTACAAAAAAAATATGTAGGATATTTCTAAATGATCTATATCTGTGGTGATATTTAGGGAAATGATGAATTATTTTTGTGTTATTTGGTTTTAATATAGTGGTAAAAATGACCATTGGTTAACAAATACATAAAAATTATTAATTAACTATTTCCCCTAATTCTTTAAAATAGAATGACTAAAAGATATTATGAATATATTATTTTGAAATATTTAATAATTTTTTTAGATGAGATTGTATTATCTACGGGGAATCATAATACATACTCTAAAATGAAATACAAAATGATTTTGTTAAGATATTCATAAATATTATTTGGAATGAAATTAAGGAATTATATATTCGATTATCCCACAAAAAAATGATTCAAATAAAATTATGGATATATAATATATCAATATCAATGAAAAAATAATCTAGATAAATTAAATTTTATTTATTTATTTTGGAAAAAATAAGACATTGTAATATGAAAATGATTAATTATTAAGAGAAAATTAAATTCACACCATTCATGTAAAGGGGTTTTTACATTTTTCCTTTTTGATAAATGGAATCTTATCATTAATAACAGTGATATTAAAGATGGAACAATTACAACACATCCCTATATTTTTAATAGATTCAGAAAGAAATTTATCATCATGAAATTTATTTGTGCTGAAGTTGTTCATTAAAAAATAATTTCTATGAATTTCATCCCTTTAGATGTCATCTTCTAATAGAGGTAAATGTTAACAATTCTAACCTCTTTCAAAAATGTGGTTAAGTGAAACTGTATTCATAAATTATTTGAACTCTATTTTCTTTCCACATTATATCAATTTATCAAATAAAGAATCTCATATTGGAAAAAATATTTTATTCCATTGGGGCTATGAAATAAACCCCTGAAATCACTATTATTATTTATAAACAATTCCTCGAAGCATGTTGGGCCTATATTTCCTCTATTGAAACCATAATAGTTTCATTTAATCCAACAAATAAATGTGGAGTTCTAAATAAAATCAAAATATCATAAATAATGGAATAAATTTATTAAAAAAGAATGGAAGTACATAACGAATAAGACATTGAAAAATTTCTTATAATGCATATGTTCAGTAGAATTAGAACTCTGTACTGCCACAAAGATATTATCAATGGAAGAGTGAATAATGAAAGATTCATAGGCATGTATCTTTATATTTCTTCTAATCAAAATCATATGAATGAGTTCTGTTCTAGAAACCATGAAGAGTTCAAAAATGTTTTTTGGGAAATATGTTGATTTAAGAACTTCAGATGATGATCTTGAAGATACATTATACACGTAGAATGAACCTCATTGTTTACAATAACTAGAATAAAAATCACTTAGGGTGTGAGAAAGCATATGAAAATATGATTCACATTCTCCTTATTCTTTTAAAACGTTCTCATATCCACGAAAATTATATACACATATATTATTTAAATTAATTCTAAATTAAATGTCAACGGTAATCTATATAATGATTATATGGATTTTTATTCATGGTCATCATATTTATCCATTGAAACATACAAAATAAATTATTGGAGATAGTCCCTAACACATTTAACACACATTTTTTACATCATTAGGAATTACTCAAAGGATTAGAAATAGATCCATGTACTAGTCATGGGTCTAAAGAATAACTTAAAATTGATTTCATCATCATCCCATAGTTTAAATATATATATCATCAATGTGAGATTATATAGGCATGAAATATTGAAGATGCATTTTCATGTACATAGGATATCAGAGTTTTTACAGTATGATGCAATGGGGGTTGACAGTCATTTCATAGGAAATGTTGTATAACTACCTAAAATTATGGTCTATGTAAATCTAAGCTCAGGCCTATTAATTTGAATTACAGTATGCATCAAATATAATTGTGAAAAAAAATATTCTAATAAAACTATTGATAAGTCTATAATAAGAAATAAAATGGTTATCAATTAAATTTTATTACCATTATCAGAGAAAAAATTAAACTGATTTATTATTTCAAAGATAAATTATCATTAAAATTTATTTACAATAAAATATTATTTTTCAAAAAAATGTATTAAAATTTTTAGAATATAAAATTGATAAATGAAATTATATATGTATTCATAAAATCACAATATTATTATTAATAATTATTTAGTATTTTATTAAATGAATTATTTTGATTTTGAAAGTACTATTTATGAAAAAATAATAAATTTTATGCATTCACTTATATATTGGAAGAACATAAGAGTTTAAAATTGATTTTAGTAATAAAATACGTATATGTGGATAATATTTATGAATTTCAAAATATTATACAAGCTTATAAATAATGTTTACATCATTTGTGTACTAAATTGATTTTTTACATGAATGATATTTTTGTCGATCATTTCTTCAAATTAAATATTTTGATAATGAAATTAGGTTCTTTGGATTAAATTGAAAACTAAAAACCTTTTATTTATTTTGTAATAAGAAATATATATATTAAAAATAATTATCTACGATAATCCTATAAGGTATATAAAATTTTAAACAAATAATACTAATAAAAAATACATTTTTTGGTATTTTTACATTTATATTAAAATTATCTTTCAATGCGTGAAAAATTTTATTTATTAAAATTATTTGGAAATGTAAAATCATAAATATAAAAACTTGTAAAATGTATGCTGTTAATTTATTTTCATGAAAATTATTTGATATGTTTAAAAATTAGTTACCAGAGTAAATGTAAATTACGTTACATGTTTAATTTTTTTTTAAAAATCCCATAAAACAATGAAAAATGACTCTGAAATGAGTTATTGAGGTGATAAGAATCCAAAAATCATAATTAACTCCACCTTTTCTATTATAGATCCATCTTTATTTGAATAGTAATATTACATATTTGGAAATGTAATGGTTACTCCCAAAACAATAATTCCTCTATCATAAATAATGTAACACTTACATACTCCTAACTCTATTTATATTATTTCAAAAATACTTCTATATATTTTTTCTGGGTAAAAAATATTTTTTACATAGAATTCTTGTCAACATTAGTTAATTTAATTCCTTTATATTCAATTATTTTTCTAGGAGATAGATCAAGCCTATAATGGGGGTATTACTTTCTCATAATCATATATTTCACTCTACTACGTCCAAAATAATTAATGTTATAGTTATTATAATAAAATTATTATCATTAGTATGCTAAAATTGAAATATATTCCTTTTAATAAAATTTTTAAATACATTATATCCACCATGAAAATAAAATTACATCGATCAAGTGTTATTTCTTACTAACACTTCTATGACAAAAATATTATTCATTTTTATTTAGAACCTGTCATGGAATCTATCACTGATCGATTTTATTAATTATATCATTTTAAATTTCAAATTTATAATTATGAACAAATATTTTTTAGTAATATCTATATGTCTATTTATTGATAAATGAGATCCCTATCATGCATATGTATAAACTACCAACACAGTGTAACAAAAAATTCCATTTTTACTCCCTCTATAATGTATTATCATAGTTTATATTTAATTGTTACTTATGATATATATATATATATATTGTATATATATCATGGATATTTTTCTTTTAAAAAAAACAAAAAAACAAATTCATCATTATAAATTAATCCATCGATATCCGAAAATTACACAATATTATATAATAATCCTTTTCATCATTATAAAATGAGACTACAACTCTCATGTAATGGAATTATGAAATTTCAAGTTACTATAAAAATTAAAATTTATATAGAATAATTGTTTTTAAATGATTATATTGTCGACCAAATTATGGAATATGCATATTTTATGGACCTTGTTCATAATGGTCAAGATTATGAACAACCCATGTTGAAAAACAATATAACAATCTAATAGATGAAGATAATTTTTATTAATGTATATTATAAAAATAAATTATTTTGAATATAATTCATAAGTAGTTAATTAATATGATTCACTTCAGTATATAAGAGGATAGATCAAATCCATGGAAATCAAGTGTAAGATTACATGACTTTTCAAATCAAACAATTCCTTTTATTTTTACAAATTATTCATGATTTCATTTCCATATGACCCACATTATTATATACTCACATGGTAAACCTTATGTTTTTTATATATGGTAATGATGGATATTTTTGTTATATAAGGTTATGGTGACACTAATAAAATGACATTATACCCAACAATCCCAATTCTTGTGGTATTGGGAATGGAGTAACTTTTAATTTGTGAATAAAATTCTACATCTTATGGATTATTTAGTTATTCCTCGGTTCTAGATGTGTGTTAGTAGCCCCATATATTGTTTTAGATGTCAATAATTATAGATTCCATATATTTTTTAAAGCATGGTCACTTTTTCAAATATATTACGACACTTTCCAAAGTAGGTAGTGTAGGTCTAGTTTTCATTTTGGAACTAGAGATGACATAATTATATTATTTATTCCAACTTTTCATTCTTATATATGCCTAATACATTTTTATAAACTCGTACTGGATATTTATAGGTTTTATTGGGGGTGGATTACTATATTTATCTGAACGCCTATCATGGTTTCTAATAAAACAGAACAATACTATATGATTTCAATTATAGATACTGTTAGGTTTCCAATTTTTCATATGTGACTTCTTAGATGATATAGAATGGGATCATGGTAGAAGATAACTCGGATGTGGATGGGGAATCAGGGATAGATTGTGACATTTTTGTCTCTACATTATAACATTACTCTATTTAATTCCATTAGCCAAGTATATTTGTTTTCCAAATATTGTAATGATAAGACATCTTCATATTATGTATATGTTTCAGTTCACAAAATTTTATTCTAAATTAGTTTTTTATGTTAATTTTTTATTCTGCTAAATCTTCCATTAACAATATGTTCCTAGAATTTATCTATTGATTTCAAAATTTTTCTTTTCTAACTATAGGTAATAATCCCATTAAAGCTATACAGTATACCTGTGTTGCTACTTGGCATCCTCTAGTACACGGGGAGGTGTGTGTCAGTCAAGGATGTACACAATATTGGGGAACCATTGAGTGTAAGTCATATTGGGATGTTACAAGTGGTAATGAATAAGGTTCTGGAATATTTAAAAAAATTTATTATCATTATCATTCAGGATTTTAATTTTAGTCCATGTAATTATGTGGAAATGTTAAGGAACATTATAAATAAATAATTATCAAATGAGTTATTATATTTTTCATTTATTTCATCCCCATATGTTCATAATGTTTTCATTTTTAATTTTTTTAATTTTAATAATTTTTATCGAAATTTGTAGAAAATAAACATAAATTCCAATTAATCGTTTAATTTTACATTATTTCTATATTAAAAATCAAAAGGGTTATTTGAAAGATATTATTATCCTAACTAGGTTAAATACCATATGATATGGGTGATTCATGGATTGAAAATTTAAATGTACTACCTCTTATGATATTATTTCATCATTCATCAAAAAATACATGCATCCATTTTCCGAGGAAATATAAGAGAATAAATGAAATGATGCTTCAAATAGAGTAGTTTTAATAGGTTAACTCACACTATGATATATGTAATGATTATACAAAGGTAATGTGCATATATTCCAAATCCCTAAAAATTAACTGTTGTTAAAATGTATGTTGTGTACTCACAAACCCCCTTAGATAAAAATATATAACGATTTGAAAACACAATTCCCTATTAGCTGATGTTTTCAGACATACACTTTATTATAAATTAATTATGATTAATCCAATCAATTTGTTTTACCACTAATTTTGTGAATATATAAGTTCCACCTTCATCTAATTGATGAATAATAATTTATTAAATATCTATTGATAAATAACTTCTTGTCCACTCGAGATTTACTTTTTCAAAATCCTTTTTCAAGATATCCCCAAAATATAACTATTCATTACAATAATATCCATCTTTATTAATTCTCTAAACATTCACAAAACTCACTAATTTTTCAAATGAAAATTATCATCATAAATTATCACACATTTCAAAAATATCACTTATCTATCATGAGTCACATTGCATTCAAAATTTTCATTGTTATAATGATGAAAACATGTCATTAAAGAATATAATTTATTTTCAAAAAAGATTGACAAAAAAAACGTTTTCCTAAGAAAAATTATTTTTGAACAACTTTTCTGAACCACTTTCCTGAACCACATTTTCTAACCACATTCACAAACCACCTCTATAAATTCAGATCCATTGGATTATATTTTACGCACGATTATTCAAATGATAATGTTAGCCTCCAATTTGATGAACATTATTCCAATTAATAAAACAACCAATATCATCATGACCATTTCTCAATGATCATTATTCTTATAAAAAACCACTAGGTCTTCGTGAAGCATCATGCTAATTTACCCAATCTCAATAATTCTGTTATTCACAAGATTCATCATATTTCAATATTTTTATTAGGAATTAATGGAAATCTAAATTCCATGAATCCTTAGTTATATAAATTATGATCCCCAAAAATTCCAATATCACTGAGAAACAACACCTCATTGTAAAATGAATTTTATATAGTGGTTCTTGGGATCAATCCATTTTCCTCATACATTTTCAATATTCAATTTTAAAAATCTCATCGTAATTACACAAATAATAGTGTCTACTTAAATTGTTAATAAATACAATCAATCCAAAGAAATTGAAATGTTTTCTTGAGGATTTTTTCCCAAAAACAACCTCATTTTTGTTAATTTAAAACATTTCAGTCATCAATAAAACATAAAATCTTCTTTCAGCTTCTATCAAAATTAGATTTTTCTGATTCTTGATAGAGATCACATATTTTTTCAAAAAGCACATCAAGCCCTAATGGACCATGTCCGACTTGAGAAACAACATTATCATTAAAATTTGATCAATTAATAACATCATTACTTAAACAAACAAAAAAATTCTCCCTGAGTCACATGTGTCATGAAATATAACATTCAATAAAAAAGCATTAGAATCGCCATATTTTAAACTCCCCTTATTTCAGTAATCCCCATTTTATATTATCCCATCAGCTTCTCCCCTATCTTGATCAACATATTTTCTCTTCCATTGTCAATGAACCCAAATTCCACTCATTTTTGTATGCAATATTATAATGAATATAAATCTAGAAATTGTGGAAAACACACACCATACATTGAAAATATGGGGTCCCACATAAATAATTTTCATGTGTGGGTAGGCGACTGAACTCCCATAGATAGTATAATTCAATCAAACTCCAATTTCTCAAAGGCCTTCATCAGAAAGTCTAAAACATGTAGTTTGGTAGTCACATACACCATCTTCATAAGCCCATGTCACACCATCTTTGGGAGATAATGATAAAAAAATTTAATGATATTCATCTATGACAGATTGATAGTATTTTTTATAATATTTAAATCACATAAATTATCACATTGGATTCTAATCAGTGTCATCACATTAAAAACCATATCCTCATACTCTAACATTATTTATAATAATGGCATACAATCTTGATTATATGGAACATATTAATATTTTGTTGTTCTCAATGAAATGAACACTTGTAACTTTATTATTAAATAAATACAAAATATGTCATGAAAAAATGCACAAAATGATGTTGATATTATTTAATCTAATGAACAATCCAGATATCCATATGTATAACCAAATATCTTTTGATGAGATTTTCCAATGAAAAAAAATATAATGTCCATATGATATACAATTGTATTTTTTGTTGATGTAAATTTTTTTATTCAGTATTACTTTGATATAATTTTTATTATCATAAGAATAAATAATATCAGGCAATGAAAATGTTATGTATAAACAAAATCCAATGTTATGTCTATATTTTTTTGACATTAGTGATATTTCATTCATTTCCTCTTGATAATTTCATATGGATGACCACTAGAGTCATTAATTATGTGAAATTATCCCTTGAAATGTTATTATAAAATCCATGGTTTAATTGTAATGAGAAATAAGTATTGTATTCATTCATTGATTTACCTTTAAACAAAAAAAAGGTTAGTTCCGTAATCACTGTAATTTCAAACTCACTTTTCATGATTTATAAGAACATGACGCATGGTGATTTATTTGATCCACAAACGTTTATCTCATCAGCATACACTAATACTGTCATCATTTTTTATTATCCTTTTTAACATAGATAATTTAATTAACTACCCCATGGTGAAAACCATTTCAAAAAGGACAATGTCTTGACTACCAAGCTCTCAGTACATTTTTAACAAATATGGAGACATCGTTATCTGAGGAACAACATAAATATATTCATTAATTATAAATAAGTATATATGCTTGATATACACTTATTATTCCAAAACATTCATTTATAATTGAGGACATGACATCCCTTGGGAAAACATTAAATTCCCCTTTCCCTACAAAATCTAGTAATCTGTGAATAGTCTCCATATATAAAGAATGTGAAAATGTATCACCAACATTATCTCCTTTAATATGGGTGTATCCCTTAAATACTAGTCATGAATAATTTTTAATTACATGTCAATCATCATTTAGCTTATTATAGAAGACCTATTTGGTCATGATGCCATTTTTATATATTTTTTGTCAACAATATCCCATGTATTATCCTTTTAAATTTTTTCAAGAACATAGTTCAAGTAATAAAATAGGTTTTCATCTCCAACTATATCCTCATATTAGTTATTATCTACTTTATATTTGAAATATGCCTACAGTAATGGATTAATTTTCGATGATTGAACTAGAAAATCTTGATCCCCTATGAAATTTTTCCTATCAATTTCATCTTCATTCTTCAGTTTCTCTAATAATACATATTTAACATCATCATAATAATATTCATTATCATATTCAAAATTAATATCTTCCACTTTTACAACCCCACAGTTTCTCAACTATTTATAATCTTCTAATGGAACATTTCACTATGTAGTTGATGACTCTGTTAATTATATACTATTGTGAAATTATCACATTGAACTACTTTTCCAATCATCTTGTTAAATAATTTTTCAGGTTTTTTCCAAAATATCAAAGGAATATCCATCAATCCGATGTTATTCAAATTTCGTTTGTTTCACCTTATTGTGTCAAAATCACATAATTCCAATTTTTTTAATGTATATCAATTTTTAATTTATTTGGTAGCATATCATGTAAAGAGTGATATGATAATTAATTCACAACATATCCCTATTGGATATATAGACTAATTCCAAGACATCTTATTTGAATATTATCTTTTGTAGGTCATTGTTTCATTATCATTATTCTAGAAATAATGCTTATGATTTTAATTTTTCTCTCAAAACCCCATTTTTGTAGTTTTAACTCTCGATACATAATACCTTATCCTATATTTCATGATTTAATCTTCCAATTGCATGTTTGGAAATTCTATACCATTATTAATATGAAACATTAGAATTATGTTTCCAGTCATACTTTTAGATTTACTCTTTTATGTTTTTATGTAACTAATGAAGACAAACATGTGGAAATGAAAATTTTAAATTCTACATTTCTAAAATAATCAATGAATAAAAATTAATACCTTTTATCGTTTAGGGATCATAGTGAGATAGGTCCATAAATATCATCATGCACAGATTAAAGAACTCTAGTTGATATTTTTTCTATTTTCCTTGTTTTTCATATCTGATAATATTTATATAGGGACAAATACTTAATAATAATTCTTATTTAAAATTTTTATAAAAATATTAATAACATTACAAAACACATGCATGTGGAAAATAATATGTTATTTCCTATAGAATCCTAGAACAGATTTTTTAATTTTAGAAAATGATTTCCAATGAACCAGAGTCCTAAATGATTAATAATAGAATAACACAAAGAGTTGTGGAATATTCAGAATCATGAAACAATATTTTGTTAAGACTAGCCCCTAATAAATTCAGAATAGTTTCGGATTGGGTTGACCATATAAATAATAGTTTCAGGAAGGGGATATAACCCTTATTTATACCCTCTTGTTTTTGGATTGGTCTATAACCTATCTACCATTCATATTTTGGAATTGGGATGCAACCTATATATCCTATTTGTTTGGACTTGGGAAACTATAGGTGTACCCTCTGCTTTTCTATATTGAGCAACAACATGTATACACTATTTTTTTGAGATTGTGTTATAACCTGTTTACCCTCATGTTTTCATAATCGATTTACAACCTATATACACTCTAATTTCTAGTAGGGGAAAACAATTTCTAGACTATTAGTTTTATTCTTGTGCTAAAATATATTTACTATTTTGTTTTCGGTTTTCTTCTATAACCCTTAAAATACCTTCATTTTTGGTAATGTGATTCAACTCGTATAATATTTTATGACAGACAAATTCTATAACCAGTATACCCTCTTGTTTTCAAGAATGGGCAACAACCCATGTACTCATTGATATCATATATCATTTATATTTTACCAATGATGTTGGAAGATATATAGTTACCACAAATCATATATCAATATTAAATATACATGATTTATAAGATAATAAATTAGTTATCATCTCATAACCCATAAAAATCGATCGGGTCCATAAGAAATCATATCATTACCAATGAAATAAAACATTTAAAAATATAATTATATATGGTAATGAATTTTGTTTTATAATAATTTCATTTTATAATAACCCATAAAAGTTAGAGTGATTTATAATAATTTTATCATTTTATAACACATGGATGATAAACAGGTTTCATACACAACTTGATATCTGAATCATAAAATATTCAAAATAAAAGAATAATAATGGTGTTGATGGATCTTGACCCTATAAAATAGTAAAATATTCCATATAATTTTATCTCAGATGGAAAATAATTTTTAAATAAAATATAAAATCATTTTTGGAGAAAATATTCTATCTTCTCTAAAAAAGTAATTTTTAATGATATACATTTTGATAAATTTTTCATTGGTAACAACATTGAAAACATGTAATGTATATTTGAAACTAATTATAAACAAATTTTAAAAAATAATTCATTTTTAAAATCATTTTTCATGAAATATATATTAATAAATCAATTATAAACATTTAATCCAACATTTAGGTAATGTTGTTTTCAAATAAAATAGATATCTATCCAAAGATATGAACCAGGTGAGATTTTCTAAAAAATATTTTATTTATTTTCATAAGTACCCCATAGATGAAAAAGGGTTCCATTTCATTATTATATCATGAATAATGAATTGATAATAAAATTCATGAGATTTACTGATATAATGACATTGTTTTAATCTATTGATTAATAATTATAAAAAAATACTAATAACAAGGTAGATTGTAATAAAAACTCATACCAATTTGGTGACATTGAATCAAAATAACCATTAATTTATTAAATGGAATGAAGCATATAAATTCATTAAAATAAATAGATTCATCATTTAACATGTATATGTGATATTATATACACATTGTAAAAGAATACAGGTTAATAGAAAAAATATGTCTCAATTACAGAAAATTGATACAAAATTCCCTTATTGCATTTGTAGTTTTTTATCTATACACCCCAATAACTATATATCATGAAATTTATTTTTAAATCCAATTATTTATTATAATATACATAAAATAAATTCATGGGAAGTATACACACCACATTTATTAAAAAGTTGTAGAACATGGATTGTGTTTCATCGAAAAAATTAAAGTGAGATGAAAAGACCTTACTACTTTTGTAAGTATTGAATAATGAGATCCATGAAATAATGAAATCAATTGAAAATTTTAACATCATTAAGTAATTTAAATTCATGATACATCATATTTTTGTGTAGTATATACACCACCAAAATGAGTGGTGAATATGGCATAAATCTCATCGATATAAAAGTGAGACTAGAAATACCAATACCGCATGTATTGACTCTCATCGTATTTGTTCAAACCTAATGTATAGTAATTATATATTTATTATACATATATCATAGACCCTTATTCATCAATAAAATATCGAATATGATTTAATAATGACTACATTAAGTATTTAATAATAATTCCATGTCAAACATATGTTTTCTTTAATAATCATTATGTTTTTTATAAATTTTGAAATATTATTATTAATACCCTTAATTAGATCATGATTTACATATTTTAAAAATGGAACCCATTATTTGAATATAATATTGAAATAAAAAATTATTATATTATGAAATATAATTATCAATAATATATATCAATATTATATGAAATACAGTGTACCTGTAGATTTTAAGCCGTACAAACACATGAACAATGATTGAATTTTATTGTCATAATTTATGATAAAAATTTAAATGATGTATATAAATATTATCATTCTATTTGTTTTTTATTTCATAAATATAACATATTTTATATAAATTCATCAATAATACATTCCATGGAATGTATAAATGAATACAATCGCTTTGAGGAGACGATTGTACACACATCTGCAAACGATTTAATAATATTCGAAAAAATGTATAAAATTATGTTATGTGTTATATAATAATTTAATAACCATAAGTACATTGTAAATATTTTATATATCATATAAAAATAGTATATAAATTCTTATTTCCATTAGTTATAGGTGGTAATGGAAGAATGAACAATAGTACTTCATGAGGTGGTAGTCATCCGTACACAGAAATGATTATTACATATCTTAATTGATGGAATTTTGTGAATTAATAGTTTGTACGCTTCACAAGAAAAATATATATGTATATATATGATTAAATTTTTATTCTATAATCATGATATAAATATATTATTAGGGTTTGATAAAGATATAAAATAAAATAATGTGTTGAAAAACCATACGTTTTTCTTAGGTAACTATTTATCGGTTTTCACCTATGCTGTCATGAACCATCCCATGGTTCTCATGTTGTGACTACACCATGTCTGCCTCCCTATGGCTGGGGTCTAGGGACCACCGTTGAAGGAATTATCTCGTACGTGGGAGGCATTTTCTAGAGAAAATGTACGCACACGAGAGCACAAAAACACATCCAAACCGACAATGATTGAATGCTAACAAGAATTCCACTATCTCACGAACCAACCTGGGTCGACCCTGAACCAGTCACCTGAGACGGTCTACAACATGGCCCAAAGGGTATTCCAGATCACCACGAGCTGGCACAAAGAGGTGAGAGCTCTAGCGAGGTGGCAGCTGACCGAATTGTGGTCTGGCCAGAGGTTCGAGCAGCGAGCTGTGGGTGGCCGAAGTCTAGAGTGTGAACAGGAGGTCTACAGGTGGCCAGAGCACGAGCATGATTTATAGTGACCCAGGACTTTTACATATAACATTTCATTATTTTATACATTATTAATCATCAGATTAAAAGCCACGTATCATTAAGTCTTGTGTATTGGAAGACTAGGTACATATAACATAAAACATGGGACTAAAAAACATCATTATTTAGTCTCTATAAAGAGCTTCTAGCTTCCTTTGAGCTCTTACATCTATATAGGGTACCCTGGGGAACACATGAACAAATCGGATGAGCTAAAAGGCCCAATAAAGGAATGAACATAAGGATATATCTCAAGCATATGAGTTATGAGGAATGACATAATGATATTAAAAGAATGAAACTTATAAAAACATTTAATATAAGAATGGGATCTTATAAAGAAGGAATCATATAAATGTGACAGAATCATAAATCATATATTTAGTATCAGTCAAGGCTAACCGCCAATCCCATTTCACATCACATCTCATGAGACGTATCCTTACCCAATGCATTGGAGAGCTATCTAGGCACAACATTCTCAAAAAATTCACGATTATTCTTTCCACTTATATAATATTTCCACATAAATAATCAAACATAATCAACAATACATAAACACATGGTTACCCATGGAATGAATTGGGTACCACAATCATGACATAAAACATATCCAATGGGTGTATCATGAAAGCGTCCACGAAAGGAAGGGATTAGAACATAAATGGACAGTCATAGGGTAAAATAGGCATATAAAACGGTGATTGGTGAAAATATATCTCACTACAAATAAAGAAAATTATTTTTGAAACATTAGCGTTAAAACATTTTTGTGATGTTTTATGGAAAACACTCTATAGATTTTCAAATAGAAAAGAAGACATTATTTTATATAAAACCAGAATTGAACCAAGAAGGATTTAATAATGAAAATACTTATTTTATAAATAAAATGGTGTTTTAAAACATAGGATATAGTGCACTTGAAATTTGGGTAAAAATTTGGGATGTCCCCTTAAAACAGGTTGGCTTATCAGAATGTTATAAGGAGGGAATCTTTCAAAATCATGTATATCCCCAAAAGAATGTGATGAAAATGTATTGATATAAGAATATTTTACAAATGACCAGAAGTCATAATTCTCAAATATATAGATAATATAACACCATTTTTAATGAAAGATAAGGCAAACCGAAAGAACAAAGAAGGTTTGTGTAGAATTCGTTCTATTTTATCGGCATGGTGTTGGGTGTGACCAAGACGGATTGATGAGAGAAAAATGTAGTTTCTCATAACTTATAAATCTAGATGGATGTATTGGGGATGTTCTTAAACATACCCCATCATTTTCTAGTACACATATAATGGAATTATATTTAGGACAATCTTGATTAAGAGTGTTAATAAGAGGTTCCCTTACCTTAAATCTATTGGTGTTCTTAACATGTTATTAATGACCTGAATATACAAATTATTATTATTAATTCATAAGTCCAGAACCTATTATATAATCAATTTATTTATATAACCCTTTTTAGTTCATCAAATGACTTTTTGATTAGTTACAAGGTTCAATTTCATTGTTCGGGCTCGTTTGATTACATGGCTTTATAAGATAAGTTCACATATATTCATGTTTGGATTATATGCAAGATGAAATTTTTTGTCCAGAATTGAAGATATATTCTTTAGTTTATATCCAGGAGATTTCATGGTTTTAGTTTTAATTACGTTTCTTAGAGTGATGTTGAATTATTACATATATAACCTTAGTGATAACTGTTTTTGTTATTCGGTGGGTTTGATTACAAAGAATGTGTTTTGATTTAAAACATAATTCCATTTGTACCAAAGGATTACAAAAAATAGTATATATTAAACATATAATAATCTAGTTCAACAATAACACAAATGGTTTCATCACCAGAATTAAATACCATAATAGACATTGATAAACCGTTGTCTTGGAATGTGCTAAATTAGCACATCTCAAATGGTTCTTTCATTTCATTAAAATAAAATGGTGGGGGAAAAGGACAGAAGATACTTAAAAATACCACTAGCATGAAGAAATTCCATTACATGTATTATACTAGATTTATCATACTATTATGGTAAAGGGAGGCGAGGAAAGAAGTTAAAAATAAAATAACATAAAAGATAAGAAGAAATTTGGGAAGAGGAATTTAACTCTTGAGACTTCCTCCTTTAAAAACCTCTTAAGGGGAGTGGTTTTGTTATTTTTAGGAGGCTGAGGGATTTTTGATGTGGGGGAGGACCTTGGGGAGATATTCGGGAATAATTTAGGGAAGTCATGGATCTTGAGAGGAGTGGAGAGAAGAGGGAGTGAAGGGGGTTTTTATAGTGGATGAGAGGAGGGATTTCATGATATAATAATCCTTAATTTATAATTTCTTCACAAGACAAAGAATAGTAAGTATACCATGACCCATAATAGTAAATGGGTCTTGTTAATTCGAACCAAGTGGGATTACATTTTCAGAACATCATCTATGATTCAATTAATCCAATATTTAGCATTTATTTTGAATTATCGGATTCTACTATTCATCAAAAATTCAAGTATTTCGGTAAAATCTAAAAATTTCACCCTAACCATTTTTTGACATGTAAAATCTAAAAATGAAGTCCATCTTTCAGAAATTATTTCTGAATATGATAATTTTAAAATTTAATTAAAATCATAATTTATTATAAAAAACAAGATTTAAAACATGAATTAACTCATTCTAAAACATATGTATATTGTACTTCCAACTTGAATATTATTTTTATACTATCATAGGTGATGTTACTATTCATTAGGGTATATCACTATTCATAAGGGTGTGTAACTATTAATTATTGTAGGTTACAATTCAACAAAAAATTAATCTTTTCTTATCGGACTCCAAATAACCTCGTGAACACAACCGTGTATATCAAATTTTCAAAATTCCAAACACAGAAGTGACAAACATAAGTTTAAAGGTCACTTATCACATATTAGTGCATTATTTTGTTCTTTCATGTGATTTTATGACATAAATATAAGAAGGGAATTTCCATTGAAAAACTTTGGGTCGTTACATTCTTCCACCCTTATGAAATTTCGCCATTGAAATTTCATTTTACATATTAATCCATAAACAGGTGAGGTTACTTTTCTTTCATTACTTCCTCCAATTCCCATGTTGCTTATTCAAAATTATGGTTCGTCCACAACACTTTGACAAGATGGGTTCTCTTGTTGCGTGAACCTTGTCTCTCTGATCCAGAATCAGCACTGTCTGATTTTCAAAGGAGAGATCATCTTCCAGCTGCACCACCTCTGAGTTTAGTACATGTGAGGGATCAGGTATGTACATCCTCAAGAGTGATACATGATAAACATCATGAACTTGATCATTATTCAGTGGAATTTCATGTAGATAGTCCACAGATCTTATGCGGTCAAGGATCTCAAAGGGGACAATATACCTTGGGCATAGCTTCCCTTTCTTCCCGAATCGCATCACTCTCTTCTATGGAGATATTCGAGGGAATAATTTATCATCAAACGTCGAAAATCAAGTCCATTTTACAGTTGTCAGCGTAGCTCTTTTTCCGACATTGAGCATCTTTGATGTGTTTTTGGATGACTTAAACCTTCTCCGTCATCTCTTGAACAAGATCGGGTCCAAGTAGCTTTCTTTCTCTAACTTCATCACAACAGGTTGATGTTCTACATCAATTTCCACACAGAGCTTCATATGGATCCATCTGAATACTCGAGTGGAAGCTATATTTGTATGAGAAGTCAACCAATTATAGATACTGATCCCATCACCCTTTGAATTCTATAGAGCAGAATCTAAGCATATCTTCAACTGTCTGAATAGTTCTTTCAGACTCGCCATCAGTTTGGGGGTGATAGGACAAGATGAAATTTAATTCAGTACTCAATGAATGTTGAAGGCTCCTCTATAATTTAGATGTGAACCTTATATCACGGTCAGAGACAATTGAGAGTGGAACACAATGCAGTCTCACCACTCCCTTCACATATAACATTGCAAGTTGTTCATGCGAGAGATCTTCCCGAATAGCGATGAAATGGGATGTCTTGGTGAGTCGGTGAACCACAAACCATATCGCATTATTTCCCTTCGACGTCTTTGTAAGACCTGTGAAAAAGTCCACAGTAACATTTTCCCATTTCCACATGGGTATAGGCAATGGCTGCATCATACCATTGGACTTTTTTGGATCACCTTTAACATGCTGACATACCAAAAACCTTGATATAAATTCTGAAATGTCTATCATCATAATATCCCACCAATTGTGTTCTCCGAGATCACGGTACATTTTGGTACTCCCGTGATAGATAGAGAATTTCAACCTTTGTGAATCATTAAATAACAATTTCTTTATTTCTGGATAATATTGTACACATAATCGTGTCTCAAATTATACAATGCCTTCTACATCAATTTTGAAATCGGAGGATTTGCCATTTATAACAACTTCCACCATTTTCTGATTTTCCACATCCTTTATTTGGGAATACATTATTTTCTCTATGATGTATGGTTGAGCAATCATTTGAGAAAGGATTTATGATGTTCCTCCCTTAATGATTCCCATGTCAATTCTTTGAAAATTTAAGAGGATCAGAACCTTTTAAATTCTCATCATTGATAACGATGCATGATCCTTTCTACATAGAGCATCGTCCACCATGTTTTCCTTACTAGGATGGTAGTGGATTGAACAATCATAATCCTAGATTAGTTCTATCCATTTTCACTGGTGCATGTTAAGCTCTTCCTGTATGAATATATATTTGAGACTCTTGTGGTCAGTATATATCTATCATTTTCCCCATAAGGATAACGCCGTTAGATTTTCAACGCAAATATCATAGCCGCCAAATCCAAATCATGCATGGGATAGTTTTTCTCGTGGATTATCAACTTCCTTGAGTCATAGGCTATCACTTTATCATTTTTCATTAGCACACAACCTAAGCCATTCTTAGAAGTATCACTATACACCACACAAAGTTCTCCACTTGAAGGGAGTGTGCGTACCGACACAATGATAGGCCGCTTTTTCAAATACATCAAACAGTATTCACATTCTTGTGTCGAGAAAAATCTTTACTCCCTTCTGTGTCAACTTGGTAATTGGGTTTGAAAATCATGAAATGTTCTTCAAGAATCGTGGATAATACCGAGCTATACCTAAAAATCTGCGGATCTCCGTTACAGAAGTTGGACTCACCCACTCTTCAGTTGCCTTCATCTTGGAAGGGTCCATAGATATCCCTTTCCTAGAGATAACATGCCCCACAAATGATACTTCTTCCATCCATAACTCACATTTACTTTACTTTTCATACAACTTTTCCCATCTCAAAGTTAATAACACGGTTTCCAAATGCACCTCATGTTCCTCCTTACTCTTGGAGTATATGAGAATATCATCAATATGGACCCCCAAAAATTTGTCGAGGTAATCTCTAAATACTCTATTCATTAAATCCCTGAAAATTTCTAGGACATTAGTGTTACTGAAGGGCATCACTATGAACTCATAGTTTCCATACCTCGTTCGAAAGGCAGTCATGGGAATATCTTCATTCCTCACCCTTAGTTGGTGATATCCTGACCGAAGGTCCACCTTAGAGAAATAACAAGCCCCACCAATCAGATTGAAAAGGTCATCTATCCGGGGAAGGGGATACTTATTCATTATATTGATTTTATTTAGATCACGATAATCAATGTAGAGGCACATTGATCCATCCTTCTTCTTGACGAAGAGGACTAGAGCACCCCATAGTGAAGCAGTCGGGCGTATAAACCCCTTCTCCATATTCTCCTGTAATGGATTCTTTAACTATTCTAGCTCTATGGTGGCCATTATGTAAGGTGTCTTAAAGATTGGAAGAGATCCAGGGATAAGTTCAATGGAGAACTCAACCACTCGGTCAGGAGGAAGACCATGAAACTCTTCGAGGAATACATCAGTGTAATCCCTCATGATGGACATGTCTTCAATCATGATTCTCTCCTTTGTCTCAATCATTGGAGCTAGGTATTCATGCTCATAAGGAATCAATATCAAAACATGATATGAACATTCTAAAGGAGACTCATCTTCCTCCTAACACTTGTAAAGAATCAGAGGATTCTTCGGGATATGAAGAGTAATCTCCCTTTCCTGGTAGTTGATGTTGGCCATTTACATAGATAGACAATTAATTCCCAAGATAACATCATAATCCACTAAAGGAAGTAAGAAAACATTTTCTTAGAGGTTCATTCCACAAACATTTAATAGGGAGGAGTTATAAACAATGGATGCAAAAATTTCCCCATTCGCTGTTCTCACAGATAACTTTTCCTCCAAATTTGTAGGTGGTGTTCAAATAGTTTACTAAAATTGAAAGATATGAAATAATGAGTAAACCCAGAATCAAATAGTATGTTCACTATTATTTAATGAATAACAAGTGTACCTTTCACTACATCATTTTCCGGCTACACCTCAGTAGTAGTGATAGAATAATCCCTTCCTTGTTTCCTTGGAGGTTGTTGCTAATTGCCTCTGAAAACCCTTGTCAAAGGGGAATTCATCGCATAATTCCCATGCTCCATGCAGTTAAAACACTGCACTGCAGGCTGAGTGTTAATCTGAACCTTCCATTATTCTTCAACATTATTGGGATTTTTCATATCCCATCGGCAGTTCTTGGCAATATGACCAATATTTCTGCAATTGAAGCAATTCCAGGATCCCTTAAGATAGTCACCAAGATGATTCATCCCATAATTCTTGCAAAGGGGAAAGTGAGGCTTCTTTCCATCATGGGATTTTTTTTATGAACCACCCATGTTGTTCTCCATTTTCCGCTTCTTGTCACTAGGACCATGACACCACTAAGTGTCTCCAATATCCATTTCAACTTTTAGGGAACAATAAACAATCTCCTCATAGCTGTCAAAGTCTCAAATTGTCAACACTTTTTATAGACTCGAATTTAGTCTTCTGAAGAAGGGATCCACCATACTTTTAGTGTTCATGAAAAGGACCAAGGCTTAACATTCAAGACTTTTAATGTTCGCTTCATATGCCCAGATGGACTCATATTCCTTCTGCATGAGTCTAAGAAACTCTCTTTCCATCTTGAGATGGAGGGTTCAAGGAAAATATATGTTGATAAACATCCTCTTGAATTCCTCCCAATCTATGGAATCAATTTCCTATTGGGATTTCGTATTCTTAATCACTGTCCACCACTGATCAGTTTCCTCATCAAAACGTTAAACTGCCGGTACAACTTTCTCTTCTTCCGAGCACTAGAGTACATAGAAAATATTTTCAATAGAGTTCTTCCATTTTTTGTGAGGAGGGCATCAGAATACCTGCTAAAAATGGTAGGCCTTTTCCGCATGAACGATTCTACGGCAACATGCTCTTTCCATGGAGGCGGGGGACATTCCACCCATTTGAAGTTATTATTCATAATTTGAGCCAGCTGAGCAAGTACTTCCATGATGTTTTGTGAACCCGCTTCCATCACATCTGATATTTTATTAGGGAAATAATCACAATGCCTATCACATTGGTTGTTGGAATGTGTTCTTCAATTTCGTGCCATTAATTAATAAAAATAATGTATAATTAGAGGTCTTGAATACGTAGATATTGATCATAAAATGGAAACATTGAACATTAAAGGATAAATATTTAAAGAAGAAGTACATCCTAACTTCTGATTCCTTAGGTTTATATCTAGGTTATCCTCGATCTATTTCTTAACATATATTCTTATGGGGTTATTTTTCCTTAATAATGGTTTGTACTAAGTTCGTTAATCTACTAAAGCATATCCCCCAGGAGTGTCATAACCATGAGTGTAGTAAGGTCCGTTATTATGCACAAGTTCCTGTTTAAGTCTAGCTCAAAGCGGTGTTTTCGGGTTTTACCCCTAGATTCATCTGTGCTAGAGCTGCCTCTACCTGCTCGTATCCAGACAGAGATGTATTTTCTTAATAAACCACTTACTCTATACTCACCAAAATTTTGGACTATTTTCTTATACATAGTCTCATACTTATGGTTCCCACAAAGTTCCTCTATTCCTATTCTCCAAAAATAACTAGACCATCCTCTGACACCAACTATAGCGACCCAAGCCTTTTACATATAAAATTTCATTATTTTATGAATAATTAATCATTAGAGTAAAAGACAAGGATCATTAAATCTATTGTCTTGGAAGTCTAGGTACATGTAACATAAAACATGAGACTAAAAAAACTTCTTTATTTAACCTTCATAATGAGCTTCTAACTTCTTTTGAGTTCTTAAATTTTCATAGGGTAACCTGGGGAACACATGAACAAAGGGGATGAGCTAAAAATCCCAGTAATGGAATGAACATAATGCCACAACCCAAGCACATGAGTTAGGAGGCATGACATACTGATATTCAAATCATAAAACTTATAAAAACATTTAATATAAGCATGGGATCTTATAATCATGGAATCCTATACATATCTTTAGTACGTGTCATGGCTAACCGCCAATCTCATTTCCCATTTTAGTACGGGTCAAGGCTATATGCCAATCCCGTTTCACATCACATCTCATGTAAATTATCCTTACCCAATGCATTGGAGAAATATCTGGATGCACCCATATCAACATATTCATGAATATTCAGGTCACATAAATAATCATTCCACATAAATAATCATACATAATCAACCATACATAAACATAAGGTGTCCCATGGAATGAATTGGGTACCATAATCATGACATAAAACATATCCAATGGTCGTATCACGAAAGTGTCCATGAAAGGAAGGGATTAGAACATACAAGGAAATTAATAGGGTAAAATAGGAATATAACATGGTAATCGCTGTCAAATATAAGTGACCGTGTATAATAAAAAGTATTTTAGAAACATTGGCATTAAAACATTTTTGTGCAGTTTTAAGGAAAACACTCTAGAGATTTTCAAATAGAAAAGAGGTCATTGTTTTATATTAAACATGAATTCAAATAAGAAGTTTTTCATAATAAAAACACTGATTTTTTAAACAAATTAGTGTTATAAAACATAGGATAAAGTGAACTTGAAATTTTGGTACAAATTTGGGAAGTCCCCTTAAAATAGTTGGCCTATCGGAATGTTCTAAGGAGGGAATCTTTCAAAATCATGTATATCCTCAAAAGAATGAGATGAAAGGATCATGATATAAGAACCATGTACAACTAACAAGAATTCATAACAATCACATAGATTTATAAGATAACACCACTTTGAAAGAATGATAAGGCAACTCGAATGAAAAAAAGGTTTGGGTAGAATTCGTTACAATTTTATAAGCATGGTGTTGGGTGTGACCATGAGGGATTGATGAGAGAGAAATGGGGTTTATCACCACTTATAAATACAGATGGAAGTATTGGGGAGGTTCTTAAATATACCCCAACTTTTTTTAGAACACATATAAAGGCATAGTATAGAGGACAATCTTGATTAAGAGAGAGAAGGAGAGGATCCCTTACCATAAATCGGTTGGTGTTATTCACTTGTTATTAATGACCTGAATAAGCAAATTAGGATTATTAATTCATAAGTACAAAACATATTATATGTTAAATTTATTTATTATAATCCTTTTTAGTTCATTAAAATCCTTTTTCATTAGTTACAAGGTTCAATTTCATTGTTCTGGCTCATTTGTTTACTTGGCTTTAAAAGATCGGTTCACTTATATTCAAGTTTGGATTATATGAAAGATGAAAGTGGTTGTACAGAATTGATGTTATACTCTTTAGTTCATATCTATTAGATTACATGGTTTTTGTTTTAATTAGGTTACTTATTGTGATGTTGAATTATTACATATATCCCCTTAGTGATACACATTTTTGTTATTCAGTGGTTTTGATTACAAAGAATGTGTTTTGACATATAACATAATTCCATTTGTACCAAAGGATTACCAAAAATAGGATATATTACATATATAATAATCTGGTTCAACCATAACACAAATGGTTTCATGAACATAATTAATGAAAATAACAGAAATTGATAAACGGTTGTCCTTGAATGTGCTAATTTAGCACATCTCAAACGGTGCTTTGATTTCTTTCAAATAAAATTGTGGGGAAAGGACAGAAGATAATGAAATATACCACCATAATGATGAAATTCTAGTACATGTATGCTACTGGATTTATCATACTCTTATGGTGAATTGGGGTGAGGATAGAAATTAAAATGAAAATCTCTTTAAAGAAAAGAAGAATTTTGGGAAGACGTATTTACCTCTTGAGACTTCCTCCTTTGAGAACCCCTTTATGGGAGAGGTTTTGGTTTTTTTAAGAGTATGAGAGCTTTTGGACATGGGGTAGGACTATAGGGAGATAATTGGGCAGAATAGAGAGAAGTCATGGAGCTTTGGAGGAGTGGGGAGAAGAGGGAGTGAAGGGGGGTTTTATAGTGGAGGAGAGGATGGATTTAATGATATTATAATCCTTACTTTATTATTTCTTCACAATACATAGAATAGTAAGTATTCCATAACCATGAATATAAAATGGGTAATGTGAATTCGTTCCAAGTGATCTTACATCACCAGAAGATCATCGAAGACTCAATTAATCCAATATTTAGCATTTATTGTGAACTATCGGATTCTACTATTTATAAAAAATCCAAGTATTTCAGAAAAATCTAAAAAATTAACCCTAACCATCTGTTAATGTGTGGAATCCACAAATTAAGTCTATTTTTCATAAATAATTTTCTAAATATTATTATTTTCATATTTTATTGTAATCATAATTTATTATCAATAACCAGATTTAAAAATTGAAATAACTCATTCTAAAACATATGAATGTTGTACTTCCAACATGAATATTATTTTTATACTATCATAGCTGAGGTTACTATTCAATAGGGTATATCAATATTAATAAAGGTATGTTACTATTCATTTGGGTAGGTTACTATTCAAAAAAATATTATGTTTTTCTTATCGGACTCCAAAAAACCTTCTTGAACACAACCGTGTATGTCAGATATTAAAAATTCCAAACACAAAGTGAAAAACCTATGATTGAAGGTCACTTATCACTTGTCAGTTCATTATGTTTTTCTTTCATATGATTTAATGACATAAATATATGAAATTAATTTCCATTGAAAAACTTTGTGTCGTTATAGGATCTACGAGTGGAAGGAGCGTTAAAAGGAGCGCGTGATAGCAATATGGAGGCCTAGATCCACTGTGATGCTGGCGCTAGCGAGGGGGAAAGGAGGAGGTGGCCTAGAGAATGAGTAAAGGGTGAGAGAATCTTGGGGAGAAGGATACTTGTGCGCCGATATAGAAAATGAAGGGAGAAGGGAGCGGCCCGCAGTATGGTACAAGGAAGGGGAAATGGTGGTTGAGACTTATGTAGATCTAGGGTTTCTTTTAAATAAATCTATTATATTAATAATAATAGTATTAGTAATATAAGTAATGTTATTAATAAAAATATTACCAGAATAATAATAATAATAATAATAATAATAATAATAATGATATTGATAATAACCACATAATATTATTATTATTAACAAATATTATTTGTAGAACATATTACATTTAATTATAAAATTATGAAAAACGGGTACTGGAACGATCATAACCCGACTTAAAAAAATGTGCACGCAAATCGCGTGCCTCAACACAATCTGCTTGGTCTCCCGTAGAAGCACATGGGGTGACCACACGTTCATTGCTAACAACGCGGTTCCCTTGCATGTGTCTGAAACCCACAAAAAACATTAAACGTCTGGAATTTTCAAACTAAGACCCAACCAAATCCTTGAACTGGGAATGTGAAGCCCAAAAATAATAGTATAAAAATAAATTTGAATGTTGGTGAGTGAAAATTCTCCCCACCACAGACACTTTTTACCCCCATAATGTTACTTAGTCGAACAATATACTCAACAAGAATACAACCCTGATTTAAACATAAAGAGACCTCAACAAATGAGAATGGGAGAACATGAAAGGATTATCCCCACCACAAGAACTCAAATATTGAGGGAATATAACACTCAAACACACCACTTCGGGAAGGGGGAGGTGGTGACATGAGAACTCTTAACCGACCAAAACTAACTTTGACATCACTAGAGAACAACACCATCACCAAAACCTGGAACTGTAAACCTAGACCAAACACTCCCAAAACTATGGAAAAACCACCGAGCAGAGCATACCCCAAGCAGTGAACCTGAGCATAACCAAAAACATTGGCTATTTCATAGGAACTTTCATCTCAAAGCGAGCACATATTAACCAAAATCAATCCAATCAAGGGAGAAACACACTTTTATGAAAGCCGTACAATTCCAAAATCCATGATCAGACAAACAAAACTGTTTGGATTACAATAGAACATGTTTTCCATATCTCAACGATAAAATAATGGACCTACAACTATGTCAAAACATTAAAGGTGGGAATACATGAATGAAAATATGTTAAATGTTTCACTTCAGAAATGGAACATAATACAAGAATTGAGGCTTCATGCACCCGGTAACTCATAACGGCACACAAGAATCAACCCGAGACATGTGGCTGCAGTTCTAATGGCTGAAGCATCTTCTGCCTCACAGTCAGGCACTGGAATCATTACGTCACAACATCTTCTTTAGGTGATGCTTCATACAAAACTTCTTTTATAGGACCCAGACACCAACAATTATGGGACGTCTTCGATGGGATGTGACCTGATGGATTCTCTTGCCCGAACCAGCCACACTTGTGGCACACCACTAAAAGATCCAACTAACTGGAAGCCAAAACAAATGTAGATGACTCTATAGAAACATGTCTCTCAGGCACACCCTACTTGCCGGATGTGGATCCTTCACAAGAAACTGGAATCACTAGATTGCCAAGCACCTATGCTCTAGAGACAAAATCATCTCAGAACGCCTCATCCACTATTTTCTCAAAATGATGGTCTTAAGAAATTAGGAACCACCCCATGATCTATGGATGAAGACCCATAATGAAGGGAGATGTTTTCATCAAATCATGTGATGCCAACTCCAGATAAAAGGGCACCAGTTCCTTGAAATATTAAATATATTCTTTCACCGTTCGTTGGTCTTGATGAATATCCATCAGCTCTTCCCTTCTCTAAGGCTTCACCTATTAAAGTATAAACCATTGGAAGAAGACGGATTTGATTACATCCCATGTCACACCAACATGCATTGACGGTGGGGAATCTAACTTCAATTTTTTTAGAGATGGACCTTCAATCAAACCCAAAACAGAATGCACTATGAAATCTTCAAGAGTTCCCAATGCCCTAAAGACACGCTTGACCTCTTCAAGACACTCAACTTCTTTTAATTGAACCTGATCACCATGATGGATAAGCATTTTCCAAGAAGGACCAAAAACTAGGCTTGACTTATCAGAAAACTTTGGGACCTTATTGTGTGGATTTTTCTAAAAAACATATAAAACAAAAAACCAAATCCAAAATCATGCCAAAGAAACATCATTGGAAGCACTATCATCTGAGAACAACCAGCTCAAAAAAGAACAAAAAAATAAAAACACCACCAAAAATTCTTTTTTTCAAAACCCCTCTTGATTTTATATTTCAAAACCACTTTATTTGAAGGAAATTTTCCAAATACCAAACACACTTTTCAATCCAATTCCTATTTCCCAAAATCATTTCCCATTTTTAAAATCGATTTTGAAAAACTAGTTGAAGCCTTAAATTCCAAGTGCACACCCTAGTAATCCCATTAACCATTTCACATGTCTTCATCTTTTTTCATACATTCACACCAACACGCACATCCCATGCATTCCCACACATGCGCAATCATTCATAAAGAGTACCTGAGGTTGATCCCAAACCATATCTCTACTAGTTCCATTCAATAACCAGATTTTTAGACCAAGAGATTTCAGTTTTATAATATTCATTGAAAAATTTATTTCCATTTAAATGAAATTTTTTTAATTTCAAAAACCAATTTTCATTTTCTAATGTTCACATACACCAACAAGAACCAAGATAATAAATAACTAGCACCAAATTACCGATGTGAAGGACTATTAGTCATGTATATACTGGTGACATAGTAGTTGGACATGCCCCATGTAAGAATCAACATTTAAGAGGAACTTAATCCCTGTACCCAGACTCTGCATGGGTCACTACTCCAGGTGAAATCACAATAGGACATCGACTTTCCTCTGTTGTCCTCCCTCAATCAAAATAAAACCAGAATGGGATGAGGACACAATTCCTAGACTACCCTTGGAAACATGACATTTCGAGTATGTGAGTATTCATGACATCCTTCTCATACCTACCTCTTGAGTACCGACAATCCTACACTCCATCTACTAGAGCACGAAAAGGTGCGGGAGATAGAGATATGGAGGCAAGGATCCATTCTGAGGATGGTGCTGGCGAGGGGGAAATGTGGAGGAAGCCTGGATCTAGAGAGGAGGGTGAGCGAAACATGGGGATTGAGATCCTTGTGCGCTGATAGAGAAAACGAGGGGAGTAGGGGTAGGCCTGTAGTATAGTACATGGAAGGGGAAAGGGGGGGGGGCAGTTTAGGTAGATCATGGGTTTGTTGAAATGTTTTCATTCTATAATAATAATAATAATAATAATAATAATAATACCAGAATAATAATATTAATAATAATAAAATTAATAATAAATATAATAATTATTATTATTATAATGATAGTAAAAACATAATTTTATTATTATTAACAAACATTATTTTTTAAACATAATCCATTTAATTATAAAATAATAAAAACTGGTAACCCACATGCTCATCACATTACATGATATAAACACACACAAATTATGTGCATCAACACAATATACTTGGGAACCCGCACACACACCTGGGGGGATGACACAGTCATTGCTAACCATATGGTGCATGTGAATGGGTCCAAAACCCACCAAAAACATTATATGTAAAAAAAAATTTAAACTGGGACCCAACCTGATCCTTGACGTGCGAATGCTGAGCCCAAAAATAATAAAATAAAAATTAATTAGAATGGCGTGGTGTGACATGCTAATACAACCACTGGGAGTAAAAGAACAAAAATGGATGCAATGGGGACAAAATACAAGCCCAAAAAAAAGACAAGTAAAATTTCCAAGATTTTGTCTACATTAAAACTAGTCTGAAGGGTAGGTGAAGGTGGTGTTGCCTTTGGTAGTAAAATTACACCTCGTCTGTCGAATCTCACTAGGAACTTACAAGTGATAGACCACCATTGTCTCTATTGAAGAAAATTTTATTTTTTCAAGACACCACATGTGTGGGTGGATCTGTGCATGGGTTAGTGAAACAACACTTTGTAAGGACACCGAATCATAAAAGTAATAAAAAATGGAATGAATGCACAATGTAGGCTACCAATTAGGTTCAATGAGTATAGCCCCTAAGAATTACAGTTGAGAGATAGATAGTCACTAGATTCATCTCAATTTGGTATAACCAAAAGTATAGAATGAAATATTAATCGTGGTAATATTGGACATCATATACTATGGACGGGCTCATCCATTTTGAGTCACCATGGATTGTTGGTCCATTTAGGTATGTTCGTATACTAGGCCACATAGGTTTTCTCTTCTGTTGGGCCATGTGGGTATGCTCATCTCTTAGGAAACTGAAGTCCACTAACATACTAGATAAATATTGTCCACTCAATTTTTGGGCCACTTAGGTCCACTTTCAAGACAACAAACTAAGGTATACTCATCTTATAATCCACTAAGCCCCACTCGATTCCAACTCGTAGGGTGAAAAATTCTAAGAGAATCTACTCCATAAGCCATTGGTTATATTTCAACTTCATCGAAAACTAAGATGGAGTCATTAAAATGAAGCTTCTCATTATGAGAGTCCCAAGTCTACAAACCCATCATCATTTAGATGTGGCATTTGGATGTTATGCACATTTTTCTGAAAAGGGGTCGGATGGGTCCAGGTTCGGTTTGACCTGGTCAAACAGACCCGACCTAACCTAGATAGAGGTTCACCAAAAAGACCCCAATCTTACCTAGGCCGCTACTGTGGGCTAGTTCCATCTCCTCTAGAAACAGTGATGGCCATGTTCCATATGTGTCACGTGGTTGGTTGCCAACCAGCCCCCCTCCCCCCCGCACATGGTCCAGTGGACTGTATACCCTCACAAACACATAAATCAGTTGTGGGACATCCTTCCTGACATGGTGCCCTTCTGGCACCATGGTTTCGCCACCCAATGACCCACTGACCACAACCTCTACTGTTATTGTGCACCAACAGTTTCTTCTTTGATCCAAATGTCTTGCTTTGATGGTATTTTCTTTGATCCAATCTGTTTCTCAGAGTCCTCATATCATCATCTAGCCTACTATAGACTCCAACTGGTCATACCATAGTACCGGGGGTCCGGTCACTCTCAGAACCTCCCAACAATGTCTAGCGCAACCACATTGTTCCATCGGCGAAAACGTGAATAAAAAGAGAGATCATGAGGAAGATCCAATGTGAAGAATGTTGGCCCTATTTATATGACCTGAATTCATCATGTTAGAAAAATTGAAGTCATCGAACAATTATTAATTCATATATTCCCTTCATAAATCCTCACAAAAGAGATACCTGACCATCATGAATGGTCAACTCTCTGATATAAAATTTAGTGGGATGATACTCATTTTTAATTTATAATGAATAAACTGGGATGAAAAAATCACTTCGGAATGAAACCCTTACCTCGATGATGGATCTTTCTATGGGAATGTTTAGATTTGCATTGTCACTGCCCATTCATCCTCAATCATCAATTCTACGTTGGTGGGGATTTTTCATTCATCACTCACCAAATAAAATCCTCAAGAGGTTCTGAGTTATCATTTTTCTTTTTCGATGACCCTAAATTCAATTAATCAATAAAAAAGGGGATATACCTTTATGCATTTATTTTAAAATGTTGAATTTATGAATAACAATTTCTGTTACGCTTTAGTTTCAATGTAATTCTATTTGTTTCATTTATGAAATAAAATATCAATTGTGACATTATTTTAATGAATTTTTTTAATAAAATAAATTTTTTAAATTTATATTATTATTCCTTAAAATTCAAAAAAAAAAATCTTTTTCTGTTAACCTATCATTCATGGGTAGTAAATTTTTTATGTAATTTCATCATTGTGGAAGAAATGGTTGCGTAATATTTTTACTCTGAGAAAATTTTAATATCTTCCAAAACCACACATGTGCATTATTTTAAATAATCATTCATACATTTCTAACTCTTATTTTCGACACACTGGCCCGTGGAATGAAGTGTTGTAGGAGATCTCTGTCTTGAAATAATCCCATAAAATTAATACAAGTTACATGAAATTATTGCGACATTAAAATATTCAAACCACAAGGCTCTATATCCTCATAATACAAAACAATGGATAATGAAATAAATGGGGGTAATGAGCATGGATCTGATCGTCCCTCTACCAAGTGTTCTCTTGGACACTCCCATGCAACTAATGAAAATTCACCAGAGTAATCAACTGTCCATGATGGACCTTCTCTTATTGGTCCCCAATCTCTACTGATAACTCTTCAAACGTCATCACACTGTCGAAGTGTAGATCACCCTAGTGGATGATATGTGATTGGTCATGTACATGTCTACTCATTTGTGACACATGAAATACATTATACATAAGGTTCATCTAAGGGGAAATAACATGGTGTTATTCCCCTTCTTTAAATATTCAAAGAATATGGAAATGGGTGATGAATCTTAGAGAAATCTATACCTCTATTTCCAAATAAGTGAAATACCTTCCGAGGTGAGAAAATAATGAACAAATAATCTACATATTCTAAATACAAGGGCCTATATGTCCTTCACATTCTTGATGGTTGCTCGTACCAACTCTGGACCCATGAGTGCTTACTCTCATGGCTCTGTCTTGCATAACTGTAATCTGCATGGTCAGCCATAATGTGCCTCGAATGGTGCCATACTAATGGTGGAGTTGTAGCCGTTTTATGACCCAAAATCCACCATTGGTAGATCATCCACCAAATTGATAATGTATTCCAAGATGAAATCTCAAATAATGTCCCCTAAAACTTGGATTGTACTCTTCTTATGACAATCTTATGGGGAGGAAAATCCATGCTCAGATGTAGCTGAGTCCTGAAACCCTCCAATAATCCCTTCCATAGTTGTGATGTGAAGTGAGAATCAAAGTCTAATAATATAATCAAATAAGACATTGAATACGCACTATCAATGGATTATAGGGGAGTCGCAATCCATCTACTGATCCCTACACCGGAATGGGTAGGAAGTGTGCCAACTTGATAAGTCAGTCCTTGATCACCCAGATGGAATTGAGAACACTTGACATGCTTGGTAAACATGTCACTAATATTATCAACATACCTTCCCATATACACTCTAGTACCATAGACGGATGATAAAAACACGCTGAAAACTGATTCTCAATATTTACATGTTGACTAGTGTGACACTGAGAAACAAACTCCACAACCGCCTTCTTCTTCCCCAACCACCAATACCGATATCGGAGATCTTGGTACATCATTGCCTCTATATGATGAAATTTCAAGGGGTGGTTTGTAACTCCCTCATAATCACCTCCTTCAATGACACTGGTTCAATGTTGTACTATAAAAAATGGATGATGTTTTTTCCACTAATATAATATCCTTCTGAGACATTCCCAATAGATAACTGAGCACATCAAGTCTCACAGTCGACATCCCCAAACCGTGTCTCCCAAAATCTCTTTCATCTAGGTGGAGTAACAGACATCGATTGATGATAAGTTCCCCCATCACTATTTATGAAAGATATCTACATCGTGGTTAACTGATCTGGTGCTTCACTGAGAAACTACAAACTAGATCTCCTACTAAGCATGTCCTAAACCACATTTCTCTTCCAAGGAGTACAGAATATATCGATGTTCAATCCAATAAAAACACTAGAAACTACCATTGTCTCATGTTCAGGTCCTTTTGGGAGAAGATATACCTGATATTTTTTGGTCGATGTAGATCGTAAACTGCTCTCCCATCAAGTAATTCAACCATATCATCAAATTAAAGACCAATGTTTCTTAGCTATAGGTCATGGGATTTTTTTTTATGGTTGTTCTGCCTCAACTGATGTGAACTGTAGGTGATCACTACCAATTCCAACATTGGGTCACAACCAAGTCTATTACATGATGTAACATAGATTACTATATACCCAAATCCATCCATAGGTAATTTCAATCTGTGGTCACTCTCCAGTCTCTACCTCATCTCATGAAAACTATGATGGAACTTATACATCCACATAAAAGTTTTCCCCTTATGTTTCAAGGTTGATACGATTATTTCTACCCTAGAAATGTCATGAACGAACCTATGGTTGTATCTAGACAATCCTAAGAACCTATGTACCTCTATTTAGATCCTGGGTGGCTTCTAAGAAAGAACCAAATATATCATGTTTAGATCCACTGCATCCCCAGCTTCTGAAATGACGTGTCCATGAATGTGGACCTACCGTATTTGGAACTGACACTTCCAGAGCATCTCATAATGCCTATCCTCTTAGAGTGTATTTCAGTAGTTGTTGAATTTTGTTCATGTGATCATCCTCAAACTCCGAGTGAACATGTATTTCATTAAGGAAGACCATGATGACCATGTAAATGTATGGATGTAATATCATGTTCATGAGTCCCATGAACAATTCAATGAAATTGATCACAATAAAAGGCATCTCCAATAACTCAAAGTGGCCATGTCGACACCTAAATGTTGTCTTTGTTACATCATCACCCTATATATGAAGCTACTGATAAAGTGATATGTGTTATATAATTGAGAACTATCATGATAATATAATATAATCTAAGAGGTCATCAATCCTTATTAGTGGATACTTGTTCATCAATATAACTTAATTCATTCACCAGAAGTAAAATACCAACCTCAAAATAGCATCTTCCTTCTTGAGAAAAAAAAATCAGGGTTACCCTCGGTGAATCACCATACATCAAAAAGCACATCCTCTCCTTGTCCTCAAGTTGTACCCTTAACACCAAAAGCTCCTCAGGAAAGATCTGATATGTTATTGTGGATAACTGTGTCATCTCGGGGCATAGGTAAATTCAAAAGTCAACCTCCCTGTGAGGGGGTAATCTCATGAAATCCTCAGGAAAGATGTCTACATACTCATCCTCCACTATAGGGGAGTGAGTACTCTTCACATCCAACATACTGAGGGCCAGGATAGCCAAATGGAAGGGGATAAGAAGAATACCCACATCATGGAGAATGTAAATCTTATCTTACAAATCTTCCTCATTTTTTGGTAATGGAAAACCTATTCCCATATACACAGACACACTACACTCTACACCTAAAATAGTAATTTTGTGCATTGACTGTGGGTAACTAGTCCATTCCATGAATGACGTAGTATGTCCTTATAACCGCTTCTAGTAGATCCCAACATTATCTATGACATCCAAGTGTAAGCCTACACTACTGAGAATGGTTGTTTATAATCAAATTCCTTCCATTGGATGTATCTAATCGTAAGGTTTGACCAAGAAGTTCCTCCGAAATACTCTAGCACCGAATAATGTATATGAAAAGAAAATAGTGATTGAAAAATGTGTCTATATGAAATACATCTGGGATGGAGTAAGCACAATTTTTACCAAAAATAATCTATAGAGCTCTGAGGTTTTAATACTCCATCGCCTGAAGCTGGCCTCAACCATGTCCACCAGCTCCCAGATCTTATGGTGCACCACCTAGGGGTGGGGTTTGCACCATGAACCTCTATCAACTGGCATTCACTCTACCTACTCGTATTCCACTCTCGCATTCCTACGGACCACATTCGTCGACCCTGTGACTTAGACTTAGTAGTCCCACAATCATCTTCTAATCATCTGCATGACGAGTTGGGAAGTGACAAGCCATGTGTCACATGCCTCTGTATAGGTAGCAATCCTTGTTCCTATATAGAATTCCTCTACCCAGGGGGCTTCATACCGCTGATCTGGTGTCCTGGGATGTCACCTGAAAGGAATAACACAATTTGGTGAATATTTCCGCTTCCTAATACACAATATGGATGGCTCCACCGCCATGTTTCATCTGGTAACACATTCTTATTGAATGTGCTCTCCTAGGACGCTCCCCATAGGTAAATCTCACTCTATCTCCCCATTCTAGGAATATATAATGCCCTGACATTAAAAATTACATAATCTGGATTTAATTCAATATTTCTAAATTAAATAACATCAAGGATCTTTTCAGGTATAAGGATTTAGAGAAATAAGACAAACCTATTACATTACCTCTAAAATATAGTAATGTATACACTTTTACTCTATCCAGTATTTCAAAACAATAAAAATCTTTAAATAAACCAATAATTTTTTTTATATATATCATATTGAATTATTCATTTCTCTTTAAATGCCTTATACCATATTAATAAATTTAAAAATCTGGGATAAGCATATTTTTTATCATAACATGTACATTAATGAGAAATTTTTTTAGGGGTAAATCTTCAAAATAATATATTCAATTATTTAGTTAACGAATCCCTTACTGCTCGAGAAAAACATGGAGAAAAAACTATTAAAAAATAACATCGAATGAAAAATTAAATAAAATGAGAATTTATAGATTCATGATATAAATTTTAAAAAGGGATGTATATAAAAATTTTAGGATAGTATAGGTGCACAATAGCATGATATAACACAATTAAAGTATATTAAGACATAGTCCCCTAAAAGTATCGTATCATTAGATTATGGATAAATCAATGACTTAATTCTTTCTGAAAAATATAAATACACCAAATATACAATGATATTTTGTGTAAAACATTATGAAGTCATTTAAATATATTATTCTAAAAACAAAACCAATGACATGGATATTTAACTCAATCAATGGAAATTGAGTATTTATTTCCATTAAAAATATCATTATGTTAATAAAATTAATCAACTATGAGTACTAAAAATATATTAACATTAATAAATTACAAATAAGAGATATGATATTAAATTTCAATTCTTACATACTCATTTCATGACATAATCATGATATTAACGATTAACCCCTAGAATGTAAAATATGTTAAGAATTTCCCTTTCAATGTTCTTATAGACAATATATGAATTTATAAATGGGGGTGACTAAGCATAGAAATTGTATGTAAAAATAAATGGAAGTTGATATTAAAAAATAAATAAATAATCACTGATCCCACACATCATATTGGAATAATATAATCAACAAAGTATTCATAAAATCAAATGAGTGGATATTGAGTTTATAAATTCCCTTAGCTTGAGTCTCGCATGTCTCGTTCGTTCTTTAATTTACTGAATAATAAACATAGGTTGATTTATACTTGATTTATAAACTTTTTAAAGTTTAATTTTCATTTTATATTATTTATTTCCATTCCATATCAATTAGTTAATAATTTTAATGCATATCATATGTTCGTCAATGTTCATTACATGAGTAAAAAAACTTGTTTTGATCAAAATTATCCATGTGGTCATAAGTCCATAATCTAAAAGGTATTATTCATGATTTATATTTAATATATATATATATATATATAAAATATATGTATTTAGGGTAGTCCATATCATTTGGATATATGAAATTAAGTACACTGTTCTTGGAGTTGGAAGGCCATACGTCTGCATGAACTGTACTTTGATTTCATTGACATATTAATGGAATTAAAAATAAAACATACATATGTATATAATAATTATATTATTATACCTATGATATATGTTTTAAATAATTTCATTAAAGACATCCTTTTTATGTTCCATGCATGTCCTGAATGAGTCATATAGGTTTGAAAGGGCGATTGTCCACGCTACATCAAATTTAATTACTGTATTTAATATATATTGAAAGCATAACAGAATGTATTAAATAAAAAAATTTAATAAAAACAGAGAAAAAATAAATATTATAAAAATTATATATAAATATGTTTCAATCATAATGATCACAATTATAAGTTGCAGAAGAAAATTTAGTAATCCCTATTTTGTGATGTAGTTGTTCGTCATACACAGAATAAATATATTCCAATCAATTAGATGGTTGAGTTTGTAATATTAAATTAAATAATTCTAATAAAACATACTAGTATATGTATCATACTGGTTTCATTTAAGTAATCATATTATAAGAATATAATTGGCAGTGAAGAATAAAGATAAAGGAAAATATCTTTAGAGCAGATGCTTTCACAAAAATGGGTAACTCCTTTTGATTTGTGGGAAAATTCTCTCTTGAATTCAATTATACCAATGGTAAGGATTCTAGGAGGATATTAGGGATATTGAGTAAATATTTGAGTTGAATTTGGAAGATATAGAGGGTTTGAGATGTGTGATTATGTGGGTAGAGTTAGCCCCCTTTTATATGTGGATGGAGGGGAACATTAGGGATGTATTGAAATATTTTATTATTTTATGTTTATTATAGAATTATAATAGTTTCAAATTTAGATAGTTTTTGGATAAGATATGGATGTGTAGAAATAATATCAACAAATCGGTTTTAGAAATTTATAGGTCACAATAGTAACCTCCTCTTTTTTGCTTTATCCCTTAATTAAAACGTCATCTCTTACAATGTCTTCTTGTATTTTCATAATATAAGGTTTATATTGTTATTATAAAATTACAATCGAACAAAAAGTGGATCATTATTATTTTTATAAAATTATATAAGTCATTTTCCCGAATCATATGTTTTTATGAATATTATATAATTTAGTAAAAGAATATTTGGTTTAAAACCCAATTTATGTCAATTTCAACACTATTTAGTAATTATTTTTTAATAAATTCATTAAAACTTGATTCCTTCAACAAAATTAATTAACTCATCCATCACATATCAATTTCATCCAAAAATGCTGTGGATGGAATTAAACATTTAAAATTAAATTAAATTTATTATTTATAATATAATTTATATGAATCTTTTATTAATTATGTAATCACTGCATCATCGCTATTTCATAACTATGTTTATTTATTTAATGTATCAAAATTATAAATAAACTACCATGATGTATAAAATATTTATATATTTCCAATGACTATTTATTTTCGATGAAATAATTTATATAAAACAAAATAAATATTTTATATAGGAGATACATGTTTATGTTATATTTCCATTTTGATTAAAATAAATATTATAAAACCTCACTATCATACCCAAGTGGCTCCATGGGGTCCTAAAATAGTCCCATGATGACAATGTTATTCAATATCCAATCTTATATGATTAAGACATGTGTTATGGTAATTTATTTTTAATAGTATAATATTATTTTTTAGCCTTATTTACCTTATTAATAATTTAAACATGGTAAATAAAAAAAGTTACTATAATTACTATTCATAGTGTCAAAAAGTAAAAGGTATATTGTTCTATAAATTAAACCTTATGATTCCAAATTTGAAATTAAATTTTCTATATTCTAGTGAAAAAAGTCTACGTAATAAATTAAAAATTAGTTCTCATTGTCAAAACTAGAAAGTGGGGTTTTAAGATGAAAAAATCATCAAAAGATTAGGATTTGTTTCTGTCCAATTTATATTTAAAATTACATACAACTACTATTTGTGGATTAAATTAAAAAAATACATTATCCATTTAAATTTTTAAAAAAATTAAAAAAAACATATTTATAAATAAATTAGAGGAAATTGTTGTTTTTAATATATTTGTAGTATTATTCAGCATTCATAAAATTATGGATTTTATCACCAAAATACATGAATTTTAACCAAATTAAATTTCTATGTCCTAAATCTAATGAAAATGTTTTTTTTATCAAATCGATCATATAAAATTGGGAACAACTGTTTTTAAAATGGGTTCTCCATCAAATGTCGATAAAACAACATTTAAAAAAATTCGAGTATTTTATGCTTTAAATTGGATTAATTCACCTATGAAGACTGTGAAATTAATTTAAATATGAACGATATGTAAAATTATAATATATAAAAAAATTTCCATTCCCACTAATAAAATTTCTATGAATTAACTACTATTTCAAATAATAATATTAAATTTTTATTATTTTTCGGTATAACTGAATGTTTTGTTCAATGTAGGATTTCAGTGAAAATCATTCTTGCATGTTCGGTACTCTATCATACAAAGTGTCCCATTTAAAATAAATTAAAAATTAAATTGAATAATATTAATATATATGAAATGGTTTTTCCTATAAATCCCCTGAATGTTACTTCATTCACCCTTATGGAAATTGCATTTTCACAATTTTAAAATTTGGCATGGAAACATCATTGAAAATCCCAAATTAGAGAAAGAGTCAAGAAATTATCACATAAAAAGTATGAAATATAAGTACAATGGTAAACAAAGAAAACACACACTAATATTCCTTTTAGAAAACATGGACATTGAAGAATAACTAATCATCTCGTCCATAAGGAGTGTGATAGAAAAATTTTTTAGGATAAAGTTAGCAATAAAAAAACCATAAACATATGATGGTTTAAATGGTCCTTCATTTCCCATTAGTAGAAGAAAGATTATTTTTTAAAAAAAATCCTTTTCATAAGTTTGATGAATTTATTTATTTTCATTAATAAGAACCTGAGGAAACATAAATAATTTCCAAGTGGTGTTTTATCCTATAATAAATATATACCACAAACTCATCTTTTCTCAAAATTATTATTGGTCAAGATAACTTGGTCATAAATGAAGAGTTATAATCAACATCTATATAATCAAATAATCTACATAAGATGATCTATATATTTTCACTATCATTAGACATTAACCAAAACAAATATGGGTAGTAATATATCTGATAATCCCTATAATGAATAATCTTTTATAAAATTTAAATACTACTATTAATATCTATATTTCAACAAAAATACACAATATTCAATAAATACAATTCAATATCAATATACGTTAAAACTATTCAAAATAATCCAAATAAATATTGAAAAAAACTTTTTAGAATGATTTTACCACATAGTCATCCATGATAAATATTAACATTTATCTCGAAATAATATTGACTACACTTTAAGTCTCATAAATTAAAGAAATTAGCCTAATCATGTTTTCTCTATGATATGTCAGTCATTTCAAAAAATAACCAAAATCTCTATATGTCCACAATAAAAACATTGTTACTTAAAAAATAACCTTCAACATTAACTCCTCATATGAAATCCCATAGTATTCTATTTATCTTTGGAATACAATGTTCCCAAAAGATATAACACCTTCTAAAATACAATTTATCACTTATTACCCAAATAAATGTAATATAATAATATTATCTATTGGTTAAATCATAATTTCACAAAATATAAATATTCTTGATCAATAAAATGATTTGAATAAAAACAATAAGTCATACTTACCAGGGACTTCATGCAGGCTTGTGGTAGGGGATGCACCCATGCTGGCCTTTAGTTTTATGTTTAATTCCCTCTCACTTGCTATGCATGATGGTTTTTCACCATTATTTTATGTTTCTACATTTTATAAAACTCAAAAAATAATTCTAACACGTATTATCCCCAATGTTTATCTCATACCTTGTATTTTTCATCAAAAAAATTAATAACCCAAAATTTCTTCAATGGCGAATGTCTCCAAAAATAAAATTAGTCATTGTAGTATTTAAAATAATAAATCCTCAAAAGGCGATTCTAAGATATTGATAATATGATAAACCATAAAATTATAATCCCATGATGACAGCTGTAACTCTTACTAAAGAATCATAAAATACAATTTTTTCTAATCCTGCCTTTGATAACATCATTAAGACAATGGATGTAAACATTACATAATATAGAGTTAATTCAAAAATTTTAATTTTAAACACATTGAGTATATTTCCAGGTCTACAACCTTATATAATTTGGCCATAACTATTACATTACATCTAAAATATTACAATATAGGCACTCATACTATATATAGTTATCCACAATAATAAAACTCTTTAAATTAAACAAAAATTATTTTCTTGTTAAATATATTCTAGAACACATCCATTCACTAACCCTTCCTAATACCATATGAAAATGATTTCAAAAACATGTTATGTGAAAAAACTCATTAAATGATAAAAAAAATAAATAATACATTAGTCTATTTATACAATCAAATCCATGAAATCATAATTTTCACTCACAAAACATAATCTCTTTATGATACCACATGAACTCATTATATTTATTAATAATTCATTGATATAATAAATCATAAAGGTTACTTGTGGAATCCATAAAATTATATCATTTTTTCATTCACTACTACACATGGAGTGACCATCGTGGTTAAGATTGGAATATCCATCATAACGTATTCCCAAAATCTATAGGGATAATCCTAACCATTTACTTCCATCATGTTACCCAACAAATTGGAGAGATAAAATGGTCTAACCCCTCCTTGGATTATCCTGGAAACACCCATATATTGAATAAATGTCATAGAAAAATAAAATTATCATGGCACATAATCTAGGAGTAATGGAAAAATAACATTTCCACATTAAAATCATATGATATAATTTGAAGATGATGATACAAACAATTTATTATAATAACACACATTTAAAAAGTTTTAAATGAATATTTTTGTATCATTGTTTCTTATACCACATTGATTATCTAAAAAAATGATTTTAAAAGAATTAAATTTTATATAAGTAAACCCTTAAAACAATATTGATAACATGGACATTAATGAGAATGATATACAAGATTAATCTATAATATATTTAAAATTATGTGTTAGTTAAATAATCCCTTAGAACATATTAATAAATTTAAAGAATAATAAGTGAATAATAACACCATATGAAACAATAAGTATCATGAGAATATATGAATTCATGGTATGAAATCTCAAAAGGATTGTATATACACCATATATTATAATATCGGTGCACAATATCATGATATGACTCAATGAATTGAGTTTGAGACGTGGTTACTTACATGTATCATATCATATGATTTAGAATAAATCAATCACCTACTTCTATGTGGAAAAGGTGGTGATATGACATTTTAAAAATATTAGATTATTTTCTTCATAAAATTGTTTTCATTCTCATTTTATGCCTCTAAAATTGCTTGGATAAGGGTAAAAAAAATTTAAAAACATGAAAAAACATTATATAGAATATTATTTTAATTCTCTCCAACATAATAGCTTAGTGTTAACTTACATTTAAAATAATAATATTTTGGATTTATTATTTTTTGGATAAAATAGTTTTTTATTTTACGTATGATATTGTAGAAACCCATTATTATGTGTCGGGTACGCTATCATACATATTGACACTTTTAGTATAAATATAATATTAAATTTTTAAAAATAATGAATATTAAAGGGAATTATTCAATAAATATATGGGATGATACAGTAGGGTTTCTAAGAGAAACCATGGATGCATGATCTCTCGACGTAGTCCATGATCAAAACCCAAGGTCGATAAGAAGGGGTATCATACCATGTCAAGAGTGTAGAGAAAAAGTATAGTGAATCTCGCAGTGTACTCCACCACTATCGTGATACATTGTTGTTAGTGTAATATCTCATGTATGTGTAGTTAGTGCAACATCACTCAAAATAACTCATCCCAATAGTGGTGCTCAATGTCATCCACGATGAGTCGCTGTTGTCTACTGCACCACAAAGGTCCACTATTTTGATGTGCTAGGGAGGACCACTCGTTTTTTGGGCCACTGAGGACCGCTTGTCTATTGGGCCAGTAAGGCCAACTCATCTACTAGGCCATTGAGGCCTAATCCGATGTTAGACCATTGGGTCCCACTCTTCTTCTTGGATACTATTGTCTTCTCATCTACTGGGCCACTCAGTTCCACTCGTCTGTTGGGCCACTAAGGTCTTCTCGATTTCCAATCATAGCACTCTTAATTATTAGAGAATATTTATTTTCAAGAAATTTATGTTTATTAAAATTCAATGAAAACTAACATTGAGTATGTAAAAAATTTTGTCTCATCTCGAGGATTCCTATTCGACAAACATCATGCCAATCAGACGCAGAGTTTGGAAGTTATGTATGTTTTACTGAAATGGGCAGGTGGGGTTTGCGTATGGTCTGAGCATGTTTGGACGACCCAACCCATCACGGCCTAGGGTTCACAAACCATTTGAGGAATGAAATGAGGCTACTAGGCCATGAACCGAATGACTAGACCTGGATTGGAAATCTGTGTCGTGGATCCGGCCCGTAGTGTCACCTATGGTGTCCCATTTTCTCCATCTCGACTCGGCATAGCGGGCCAGTTCGGTCTCCACTAGATGCAGACATGGAAAAATCTACTACAGGTCAAGGGGACAAAACCAGGCTGACTATCTACACTAAACATGTTTCTATGCATCACATTACCTCATAGACTGATGACTCAGCCGTGGGACATCCTGCCTGACGCGGCACCTCACTGGCGATGTAGTTTCACACCACTATGGACTACAAGTCGTGGCGTGCTTTGGTAGTGTCATCTATGGGTCACCAGATAGTCTCTAGTGCTATGTTGATTGATACAAAGGGAGTTCCAGATTCCTAGAATACTTTTCTCACCTTTCGTGGTCTTCAACTCGTCTTTTCATCAATCTAGGGGTCTGGATTCCCTTGAAACCTCCAGGAAAAGTTTGATGTGACCTCATGGGTTTGTCGGAAAAGAAATCAGGGAGAATGAGAGATCATAAGAAACACCCAAAGAAATGAACAATGGCCTAATTTTTTCATTCATTCATCATTTTAGAAAATGGAATGACATAAAACAATTACAATCTCACATCCCTCTATCATCAATTCCTGAAAAATGGTTCCCAATCCTATATGAAAGATTGACTCGTAGATATACTTGATTGTTGGTTGATCTGCATTCATCATTTATAAATAAATAATGGGGAAGTGGAAAATCACATATAAAAGAACACCTTTCCTCAAGGATGGATTCTTAGTTGGAGAGGTTTGGAGTAGCAGTGCCATTACATGTCATTACGTGATCATTAATCATTTTATGGTTGTGATATGTCAATCGTCACTTGGAAACAAAAATACTCTAGAGTTTCTATGTAATCTGGAATATTTTTCCCACAACCCACGATCTTATTAATCCATTACAATTAGAAAACATGTTTTATTATTTCTGTTATACTTTATAGAATTTTTCAATGATTCTTTTATGGTTAACTATTTCTATAATGCTTTATTTTTAGAGTCATTATGTTATTTCAATTATGAAATGAAATAGCCAACAAGAAGTTGCATTGTAGTGATATAATTTCAAATAAATTAAACCTTCTATGTTAATTTTATTCTCCCTTAAAATTATAGAAAATATATTTTTTCCTTCTACCCATACTGGTCTTTGTTATGTCCTTTCATGAGTAATTTCATCATTCTAGATGCAATTGTGCCCTCATAATTTAAATCCAAAAATCCAATTAAAATCATCCAAAATAACAAAAACACATTATTATAAAAAAACATAAATAATGTTCGAAAACAAATTCTGGGATCAGCCGACCATAGATTCATGCATCTTCATAACACAACGTCTTGAAAGAATCACATATAATTAAAAACAATTACTTATAATTTTTGGAACATTGTGAAAAGGGATTCCATGGAATTATTTTTCACAGAATAGGGGTTCTATGATGATATTATGGATATTTTGAGTTTATTTACGATTTTTTTGTTGAGAAAAATGTATTCACTGTTTTGAACATGTGATGGGAATGTGTTCCCTTTTATAGTGGATGAGGCATATCATTTTTATAATGATGAAAATGAAAAGTCTAATAGGAGTTATCTATTTCTTAATGTTGCCCCATAAAAAAAACATTTTGGTAAAATTTTCGAAATAGTAGAAATATCTCCATCCAGTGGATTGTGGTTCAGTGCCCAAGTCTTTATCCCCATTTTTTTAAATTTTAACCACTATGTAAATTTGTTTCTTCCTTAATCATAATAATAAATTTTTATTTAAATTCGTTATATTTTATTTAATAACTATGTTTAAAATATTATAAATTATAAATTATTACAATCTATAATATGATATCAATTTTTAAAAATCCAATATTTTATGTGGAAATTTTTAATTTAAAATCAATCTCGTAGATGGTATGTAAAAACTTTTTTTAGAGTAAAAAATATTGAATGAATGAAATTTTTAATCCAATATCAATTTGAGATTGATTTCAATGAACCAATTTAGTTTTACTAATGTATAATTTAACTAATTATTCTCTAAAGACAATTGAATGTATAATTTTACTATATAATTAAATTATAATAAAATGATATTTTCAATTCTATTTCAATATATTTCATCCTTCATAAAAAATAAACATCTCAGAATAATAGAATATATTAAACCAAATATATTATTGTTATTATAATTTATTTATATGTTTATTTATACTATTAATAAAAATAATGGTTCATTGTGTTTTTTTAAATAATTATTTAATTTAAATGTGGAAAAACATCCTTTCATAAATTTACTACTTTTATGCTTAATGTTGGATTGGTTTTTATTTTATGCCTATTAGACATATTAGATGAATGTAAAATAATAATTTAATTTACAATATATAAATTAAATCATTATCTATTATAAATAGTAATCAATAATGATAAATTAACTTAATGCTTATAAAAATTGTTTTTTAATCAATTATATTAAATAGGGTTTTGTTTCCTTTTATAATTTATTTAAAACCAAATAATTAATTTTTTGAACACATGTTACACATTTTTTTAGTTTTTATTATCCATATGTTCAATTACAATCGATAAGTGAAAACTGTAATGATATTTTAATAATATTATTAATTTTACATTATATTTTGTTAAATATCGATGTAGCATGTAACACATGCTATTGAAAAAACATGACATTGGGTATAACACAAGATAAAAAACAATTTTACATTTGTCACAAGATATTATATGTGTGTCATATAGTATAATATTAAAAAAAATTCATATATATATAGCACAACATGGGGTAGCGTGCAATGTATGTCATTAATGAAATTTAATTTATTAAAAAATTAATCCATATAAACTATTGGTGTTATAATTTTCCCACATAAAATGAATTTTGCACTGTAAAATTTGTAGGCTCATTAATGTTTTAATAATTTAATGTTACTTTTAAAGAAATAAACTTCACAAAAATAGTTAATAACACATCTTCTAAATTAGATGGTAATGGAAACGTGAAGGTCATAAACAAACTAGAATTTTGATTAGGATATCATTAGTGAAAACATAGACGTGGAATAGATATAGAATTATCATGTTTTAATGGTGTGTGATAAATAACATTAATAATAATAAATTGGGTGACCCAATGAATGTTAAAGACTATAAATATATAAACATGATGTGATGAAAAGGTCATTGATATCATAAAAAGTTATGAAAATAAGAGAATTACTTTTTATGAAGACCCTTTTTCTAGAGATGATTATTTATTTCACCCTATAAGAATATAAAAAATATACAAACTTGATATTTTTATATTTCATAATCACTATATACTCCATTTTTTATTTCTTGAATACTTATACTTCATCTCTTATCATGTATTACATCATACGTTGATGTAATACATTGAACTCTAAAACCTCATCTAAAAATAAACATTAAACATTTCATAAGTAGTTAGCTTTTCAAAAAGATTATGATCCAACAATATAGATGGAATGTAACTCAATTTCAAAATTTAACTTATCATTAGTCTTCAATCATCATCATGTCACTCATTAATTATTACATACTAAAAATGAGGACACCCTAATCATCAATTTTATTGATTCATGTTAATAAAATATATTTCCATATATCATTATTGAAAAAAAAATCATTATTACTGAATCTAAAAATATTGAATAGATTTTTGGATATATTCCTTAAATCAAAAAAAATTATAAACTCCATTACTGATAAAATATACCATATTTTCAACAGATAATTATTTTTTTCTAAGTGAGTATGAAATATCAAATTTATGTTATCCATATCAATCATCTCATTATCAAGGATAAACAAATTTTTACAAATTGAAGGAACCCATTAAAAGTTCACTTCCTTTGGTAAAAATAACACATTTAAATGAAATCACATTTATTGGTATTAAGAAAAATTCATTATATATTATAAAATATTTAATTTAAAATTAATAAATTTTAATTCATATCACATAATCCTTGAATTTCAAAATATATTCACTAAAATCATACAACTATATTCTCAAACAATTAACTAGGATTCATCATCTTATTCAATAATAAAACATTTCATAAATATGAAATATGAATCATTAAAAAAATTTCAAACTCATTTTTATAATTATTATAACATATAATATTGTATCAACACATAACTCTTATATGTTTCTCAAGGAATCTCCATTATTAACAGTAAGACCATTAATCTAACTACCTTGCCAATTCACTTCGTGAACATTCCACATATGACACTTTTTTTCATAATTCTCATATATGACATATATAAAGTAGTCAACATATGATGATATCAATGAGATACCACTATTTGCATCGATTACATTAACATAAAATTTAATTTTCTATTTTTAATTACATGCTTTGTGTCATAATTTTCTATAGTAAAACATCTTCATGTTCCTACAAGAAATATATCTGGGTGTTTCTTTCCATATTATCGACTCAAATGAATCAAAATAATCTTTTATAAAAGGTATCTATTACCGGTACTCTTAGAAATATATTTTCTATTTTTTCCTTTGGTGATTATGAATGTTGGTTAGGTACACATTGTTATACATTCTTCGTGAGAACTTATTAGGAATAAACACAATATCCATTTCTACAGTCATCATCCCATTTTTTCTATTTATCTAAAAATTCTCTATCAAATTCAATGTTAAAACAGTACCTTCATGTTTCATATGTATATTAAAATAAAAATAACAATTTTACAAAAACTAATTATAGTTTAAAATCAATAAGTCATGAAAATCAGTTATTTAATGCCTAAATAATTACACGTTTGATATATAACAGAATAGATGAACCCTAGTTCATTAATAGTCATTGGGTATTTAAATCCACCATCACTATTTAAGAAGTGTTGATGAATTTTAAATGCTCCAATCATGGGAGTGTCAATCCATATTTGTAGTAAGGCCAGTAATCATTCATTAATTCCCGATAGAGTCCACCTCAATAGAATGTTTTTGGGTTCGTTTCTAATATTAAAACATGCTTCAGAGCCACATCAACTAATAATATCCAGATAGGGATTCTTTTATGTAAAACCAAATACTAATTCCATTATTTAAATTCATATATATTTTCATATACATTGAATCATCATTATACATACCGTTACATATATACCCAGACATGTCCATATAAATATTACAATGATTCTCACAAATATTTTCTCATCATAGTTTCCAAAGGTTGAAAAAACCTATCATCTAATACAATATCCATTATTCTAGGATTAATATATTTGGAAGTTATATTTTTTTAGATAAATTTTTATTAAATTAATGAAAAACATGAATGAGTAACATAAAATTTAGTTCTATTGAGAATATGACACAAAATCATCAAGTCTTGTGAAATTTATACAATGTTTTCAATAATGATATTCCCATTTATTATTCATATATAAAACCAATATTTATAACATTTGTAGTTGAAACATAATAAAGGTAGTGATTATATCCCTGGTAAGGTTAATTAATTGAGTTATATAATCATAACATGGATATGAGAGTATGATGATAATATCACAACATAAAAAAACTACACCCTTCATATCAAATATAGTAATAATAATTTATGGAATAAATAATTGCAGTTCAAAATACATGAATCATAAATAAATCATTGAACATGAGATTGGATAATTTTTATTGAAAAAGGCAAAAACATTTGGCATACATATAAGCATAAGAAAAATTATGAAAAGTACATTCACAAATACATTCATAACATGTTTGGATTAAGATGCCATCCATGTAACAATTTCACTTTTTATATCTTGTTTTTTACCTTGGGATAAAACCCGTTTACCATATTATTTTCATGTGGGGGAAACAATTCCTATAACATATTGTTTTTTGATCTTGGAAGACAACCCTTGTAATCTATTATTTTCTATATTTGTCTAAAACTCATATAACATCATATTTTGATATTAGTATAAATCCCATATACACTAATATATATGGTCTTAGGATTCAACCCATATACCATAATTTTTTCAAGCATGGACTAAAACCCATCTACCCTCTAGTTTATGGGCTTGGGAAATAACTCGTATAACCTTTTGATTTCGTGTTTGCGATATAACCCGTATACTCTCTTCTTTTTGGGATTAGGCTACTACATATACACCCAATTTTTTTAGGATTGTTCTATAACCCATATTCCGATTTTTGTTGGACATGGGTTGTAACCCATGTACTGTATGAGTTCATAAAACATTTATCATTACCCAAGGAATTTTATGGGGATATAGGTCCCACCAATTATGTAAAGAATCAATATATATGTATTTTACAGGATAATAAATTATTAATCCTATGATTAATGATTATAAGATACAGGATTCAGAAACCAAATATCACAAAAAATTAATTGAATAATTTCATCGTTCAAAAACATTGTAAAAGAGACATGTTTCATTAAAATTTGATCATATCAAATAAAAATATTTTTGTTTATTTACAAATGTTGACAATGAATTTAACTACTAGGATGACATGATATGGTTAAATATATTTACAATAAAATTTATTTTCATGTGTGGGGAGTGAATAATTATTCCATTCCCACATAAGATAATGTTTATAGAAGATATCATACTTTGGATTCAAGATGATGGTCTTATGATAAACTAATCATAGAGATATGTTCGAATATTTTTTCAAGAGTTAATGTGTGAGAAGTATATCGGATTATATGTAAAATAAGAGTGGGATCATAGTGAATGGTGAATATATAGAATAATTAGTAGGTTCCTTTATTTGAAGGGATTCATCAGAAATGTGGTATATTATAGCACATATCATGTTGTTAGTAGTGGTATACTGGGATTTTTGGGTAGCAAGGAATAAATCGATGGAGGGTCATAAAAACATTCATCTCTCAATTTTGACGATATCCGTGTAAATTATGGCTAACATATACACCTTTATTGGAGGAAGGATGATGAAATCATAAGTGGATTTTTTAACTATATTAATATTAAATAACGATAGGGAATTACCATGTAGTAGTAGTTGATCATATGAGATCTTCCCATCATGGGATTTAAAGTAAACCTAAAAATATCATGTGCATATTGTTTTATGAGAATAATAGGATTTTTTATTGATGGAATGAGATCCATGATTTTAGTTTTTAGTTTTATTTTCAACATATGAGACTCCCCAAGGGATGAGATCAAGTCTCTTCATAGAGGCCTTATTTTATGCAAGTTTTATGACATCATACATTAAACAGTGGAATCCGATTCCAGGAATTAATCATCTCCAATTATAGGCAATGGAAGAATTCTATGGGACATGAATTAAATAATTATGAATTTAAATCTATTAATTTAACATGGAATGGATATGAAAAATATTTATAGGGACATTAATTTTGAAGCAATAATCCTCTATATCATGTGTAGTACAACAAAAAAATTAATTATTTATGTTTGTATTAATTATGTCCCCTATTATTGCATTTTTATCTTATGTAGAGATATTCATGGTATAAATCCTTAAATAACTCCTTGATTTTAAGGTTTGAAATTAAATATTTAAATTTTAATCTTTGGGAATTTTTCATAATAATTTTATATTTGTATTACGTATAGAATATTAATTTGTTTAATTCAGTACTTTTCATAATTATCATAAATCCTTGAAAAAAACATTAATAATGGATTCAAAGAGGAAAAAAATTAAAAAAACTATATCAATGGATGTCATAATATATTGAAAATAATTTTGTAAGATCATTTAATAACATTTCATTATCAAAATAACCAGTTTCCCTGTAAATAAATTCCTTTTAAAACATAACACATTTGGAAAAAAAAAATTTATAAAATACCTTTCATAATTTATAAAGGATATTTGGAAAACCTTTTAAAAATATTAAATAGGAAAATAATTAAAATAAATTCATTCATAAATTTATATATGGAAAAGTTAAACAATATATTTGAAATCATATTTGATATTATGGGTTATGAATAAAAAAAGATCACCAAAAGAATTGAGGAATAAGTTTGGATATTCATTAAATCATTTTCATAATTATCATAAGTATTAAGGGCTAGAAAATGGTACCATTACCTGAATCTATCATCCATATAAATTGTAAAATATAATACAATAAATTTATTTTGATATTTATCATAATATTTCATCAATGAAATCATAATCACAAACAGTCCTTATAACTGATGATATTGTAACAAAAAACTCATAACATTTTGTGCCATTGTATGATGATCCCCCTAAAATTAAAACATTACATGAAGAATAATATTTCAGGAATTGATTTATATTAATTATATAATATGTAAAATGAACATTATATACATATATAAAACAATGTAGGTACATAATAAAACATTATTCTCAATGTATGAAAAAGGAGACAAAACAACCCGACCAATTTATTATGGATTTAATAGTGAAAAACATTAAACATTGATATTAAAATTGATAAGTAAATACCTATAATAATCAATATAATATTCATAAAATACAACCATGGTTCTTATACACACCACATATACGAAATTGGTTTTCCACATGGCTTTTTTCTCATAGAATAAAAATAACAGAGACAAAAATCCATTACTACTTGAGTATATTTGAATAATGAGATCATTGAAAATTTTAAAATAAATTGAAAATTTTAATTTCATTAATTAAATGAAATAAATTTTATACATTTATTAGCTAAAAAAATACACTACATAAAATTAATGAGTGATGAATATGACATAAGTATCAGAGAAATAATGTGAGACAACAAATCAACTTCCCATATGTCTTGACATTATACATGCATATTGAAAAATCCTATATAATAAAAATATTTCCATTAACAAAACCATTGATCAATGTTAATATTTCAGACACCATATATGATTACCTTATGTAATTATTTTTTGCTTTTGTTAAAAATTATTTATTAAGTAATGTTTTGGGTAAAAATAGATTTGTTTTTCATATATTTGATTACTATTATCCATTGTCCTTTTACATAGATCAAGATTATATTTATTAATAGAATATTTTTTTTTAAATATTATATATATATTTTTTTAATATCTACTTATAATAATCTCTAAATGATAGAAATTTTAATTTAAATACAATGTTTATTGAGACATTAGTTTGTACATATAAATGAATGATGTTTAAATTTTACTATTGTATTGTAAGATAAAAATGTAAATTATGTATAATTATATATTTTTTCATTAAAATAACATTATTATTTAAAAAATACAACAAATTTTTAACTAAACAATCCTCATTAAATTTGATTCAAAGAGTGAAAAAAAACATCGCTTTGAGGAGGCGATAGTCCAAATATATACAAACGATGTATTCATATTCTCACAAAGTGAAAATAATACAGGTATTGATTAAATAATAAATAAATAATAATTATTAAATCATAAATGTAACATATATGAAATAAAATAAGTATTTACATCATTATTTACTACCATGATAGGTTATAATGGACGAAAAAATGGCATTAGTTTGGGAGATGGTAGTACATTCTACACAAGAATGATGATTGTGTATCACATCTGATGGTAGTGAGTATAGTTGTAGGTCATACCCATAAACATAAAAACATATCATCATATTTATGACACTAATATTAATATATAATAACAATATATAAAAAAAATGGAGCAATATGAAATAAAACTGATGTTCTTGTAGATAAACTTTACATATTCTTTGGGAAAATACTTATGTTGTTGAACAAAATATAATCTGTGGATTATTTATGACTAATGTGAGGAATATAATATGAGATGAAAGATGTTTTTAGATTATTTGGTATGTTTTTGTATGATCCAAAAGTCTTCAGTGATGTGAATATGTGAGTGGGTTGAGTACCCAATTATATTAGATGAGGAGTGTCATTCCAGTAAATACCCAAAGGTAAACACTTTTTGGTGGTATCCCTTATATAATGTGCCTCCAATATTGATCCTATAAAGATTTAATAGTATATATTATAAATATATTTCCATTCAATTGTTTTTGTAAATCTTTATATGTAATTTTAAACATTCGTATATATTTTTAACCATAATGTAAACTTATTTTAACTTTAATAAAATTAATTAATTATAATGAATTTCACTAATATTTCTGGGTAAATACATAGTTTTCCTTAAAATTATTTGTAAATTATGCTATTTAAAAATATGGAATCAATTATTCAAAATATAAGTAACATAGGTGGATGAATTTAATTTAAAATTATTAATGCATACAATATGTAATAATAAATTTTTAATAAAAAGTTCAAAAGATTAAAATGATTTTATGTATAATTTCAATATTTAATAGATTCAAACGACAGAAAATGTATTTTTAGCTTTATAATTTAGATAATTATAACTTAAAAAATTAAAATATATAAATAAATTATATGAAAATGCATATTATAATAAAAATACATTACTTTTCACTTTTCATAAAAAATTAAAACTTTTTAGAAAATTTGTAAAATATAAGCTAGAGTAAAATTATATATTAATATTAAAAATATGACAATTAAATTTGATGTTTTTGTGATTATTTTCAAAATTTATTATTGAAAATTGCCTTTCATTAAAAAAATCAAAACTATGTTTTGGAAATGTGTATATTTGTATTCCTCTTAACAGACTTGTTCTTATTTTTTGAAATTGAAAATATTAGATGAATGTTAATATTTATTTTTGAGTTTATAATATAGGAATATGATTACAAACTCTCAATAATAGTGAATAATTATAAAAAAACATCTTTTAGGGAATGAAATGTTTTTTTATAAAAACATGTCCTTTATATTCTATGGGATTATATATTAATTTGTAATTAATTTATAAAAAAATTAATTTATAATAATGTTTGATGTATTAATTTCAATGTTAAAAATAACATTAATTCCATGTGATAGGTGATAAATAATAAATTTTTTTAATAAAAATATTAATAGTGTATTGGAGATAAAAGAAAATCATACGATCATGTAAATAAATCTAACAAAGGAACTCGAAATTGTGTGTAAAAAAAATTCAAGAATAGTATTTCCTATACTAAAATAATATTTAACAATTACATTAACTTCATTATTAACTATATAATGAGTATAAATCAAAAAAAATGTTGTGTAGTGTACAATGCAAGCTATTAATAGAAATTTAATTTATTGAAAAAAATATATCCAATTAAAACATAGGTAATACAGTTACATTCTTGAAATGAATCCCAAATGTGATTAATACCCTATAATACAATGGTGAGATATAATGTAACATCACATTTTACCAGAACCTCCATGGATTATTGGAATAGATTCATATGTTGTTTATGACAAATATTCAGTTTTTCTCGAACCATCATTAGCCAGGACTTCATCATTTTCAAATTTTAAAACACCCCCTTGTACATTTTATTCCTATATGAAGATCAATTATTCCATCATATTATATATGATTCCACTATAAATTATCCATACAATAATATACTCATATATTATTAGATAAATATGTTTAACTAGGTTTTGTTCCAGTATTTTCTTTTTTGTTCTATATATTTGATATCATAACCATTATGATTTGACAATATATATTGTCACGTACCAAGTCTGGTTTCCACCAAAATTGGCACCAAACCTAGCCTTTGATAAAGTCGGAATTGTTTTCCTGATCTCCATTTGATGGAAAAAGTTCCCTATTATCATCAAATTAGAACTGGGAATGATTTACAAGATTTTATAAACATAAAAAATGAATCTAATAAAACGAATCTGGATTTCTCAAACCAAACAATATATTACAAAAATTCATAACTCAATTACATAGTTTAATAAAAATTCACCAATACTATAAGAAATTTACAAAACCAAATTGAAAAGGCACAATAACCCCCACGGAAAGGGGCATTTACCTCAATCCAACCCCACATGACTTCTCCACCAAGGACCTTCTAGAAACCCAATCCACTGGCACAAAAATTTGTACCCAAACTATGAAAAAAATAACCAAGTATACTTACACCCAATGGGGTATCTAGATTGTGATCAAATTCCCAGTAGCATACCACCACTAAGAGATTCCATGTGATAAAAATCATCGATGAAAACAATGCTATTTTTCATAAACAAGAATAGCCAGTTTCAATTTCAAAAAGATAAATATTAAAAATAATAACAATTTTCAAGGGTGACATCAGTAAAAAAAACTCTTTTAAAACTAATTTCTACACTATTTAATTTTCCATCCATCCATACCATTTTCCAATGGTATGCATAATATAAATAATGAGCACAGGCAATAAGAAATATCAACTAGGAAGTAACTTGTTGTGGGTCCTAGGTACCTCATATCTCGGTGAGAGTAACCATCATAATATATGTTATCTTACACAAACCACTATTAGGGAACATTCCCATAACCTAGTGGTCCCCAATAATCATCTTCATGGTTCATTTGGTGATGTAATCATCATTCTTTCTATGTGAAATTGAGGTTAAACCCATCGAATTCACTAGAATTATAGTACAGGTCAACTCACCTAGATACTCGAGTTTCCCCTTACTCTAAAACAAGTTACAAAAGTTATGAAATATAATTTTTACATGAAAATATCATTTCCACATCACACGTTCAACCAAAATACCACATGTGGATTCCAAAAATCATAAAATACACAGTTTCATTCAAAAGCATTTTGAAATCATAATTCGTCCAAAAGTAGTCCACAACGCTTTTCAAATTTCATTAACACTTCCACAAATCATTTAAGAAATTTTATAAAACCACTAAAAGATATTATATTTCACATAATAGCCCAATCAAATATCATATAATAATTACTTCTTAATAAAATTATTTTGTGTAAGACACTAACAAAAATAGCACGGAACCATGTTTTGAATCTCCTTTTCCATTCACCAAAACATTTTATCACTTTATAAAACATGAAAAATATTTCTTCTAAAATAGCCACCATACCATTAAAATCCCATTTTAGGTGAACACACACACCAAATCATATATTTACACCCTTTTACCCACTTTTATTAACATAAAAAAACATTCAAAATTATTATAAAACAAACCCAAGGGATGTAACTTTGCTTCGCACACAAAACCGATTTCAAATCCCTCATTCAATTCCAAAATCATACCTATAAAAATCCCTAAATTAATTGGAATCCCTAAAAATAAGTATTAAACTACTCCAATGTATTATAAAAATAATTCAATTTACACCACAAAAGACACACATGAAAAACACATGTTTTCATTAATCAGTTCTAAGATGTACAACATGGTTCAACATCTTAAAACAATTAAAAACTCCATTTCAAGTCCCAAACGACACTGAAGAATTAACAAACAATAATTTTCAAACCCTTTAAATGACAATAAGTCACTTTCATGTCTTATAAAATACACCCAGACATTACCCCAATTGTCACCCATGAAAAGCACCAAATTCCATTCCATAATGTTACTATAAAATTAAAGGCCTACAAAAATCCATCAAAAATTGGTTTTCGCACCACATGAATCATATAAGGATCATTAAAACTAGTAAAACAAGCATGATAAATAATTAAAACTTTCTTACAAATGGAACCACCTACAATTTGAGTCATAACCCTTAAATCTTGGTGTGAAACCTCAACCACACATATTCCCCACAACATGGAAGTGAAAATGGTCTATAAACCATAAGATTTCACCTAAAACACCACAAATCAAACCCTATGTAAGAAACCTAACTATGAGACACTCAATAAATTCCTTAAAGAGGGATAAAATCATATGTAGAAAGAGTGAAATGAATAGAGAAACACATTCCCAAATAAATACAGAATAAATCTTCATAAATACACTAGTAATAGAATTTCAAAACAACTATAAATGTATGTGAGGTTTGAATAAAGCTGACGAGGTCATCTAGATACTATAATGAGAGAAAAACAGTAAAAATAAGGGATGTTATGAATTATCAATTTACCTATTAAGATATGGTCGATTATTGAAATACATACATGTTTCACCCAAATTTGTGATTCAATTGATCTCAAAATTGGGTGATGAGACAATGGGGGCTCACTATGGGTATGTGGTATCATGTGAGAGTTGGAATCACTGATAGAACCTTAAATTTTAATTATATATTAATGAATAAAAAAAATATTTATTAAAGTAAGTGGTCTTTCAGGAAGTCCCAACACCCTAATAAAAAAAACAAATCTGTCATTATTATGGAATCATAAGAGGTCCAAATGCATATGGTGGATTTAATAAACCAGGGTATTCCATTTGGAAAGCAGAATGAGTGTAATAAGGTTAAAAATGATGAATATAGAAAAGAAAGAAAATTTATATTAAAATCTGAATATGGGCTCACGGTTTGGCTCCAATTTTAAAAACCAACCATTTCCACAAAATTGCATCGAAAACCCCCATAACAAATCAATGATGGAAATTTAATGAAAAAGGAATTTAATAGAATTAATGGATGTGAAAATTCTAATCCCCATAAAACAGTCATCCCCCAGAAAAATAAAAGAATGCTAAAAAATATCAATCCAAATAGATAGACTAGAAATGCACTCCATCACTATGTTCCATCCACACCTGAAAGAAAAAAAACACCTATAGTAATCAACTAAAGACATAATACTCTCACAAAATATAACGTACATCAATTTCCTAATATGACCATGTAAATTCATACTATATCTCCCAATGAAAACTCCTAAAACACTATATGAACAAGACTCAAGTATTCTACCCAAACGAACAACATCAATGTACAAGGTAGCACATTATTTTCATTAACTAAACCATTTTGAACTCTCAAATTCCAATGTTTACACCTAGAATATGTTTGTAGTTAGATAGCTCTAAATGAGATTACCTCCCGCCATGACAAGACCATGGACCAATATGAGGTATTGGTATGTGGAGACACAAATGGGATCCCCACCATAATAGAAAAAATAAATTTCCTCGAGATAGATTTAATACACTAATAGGTTGTGGCCTGAACAGACTACCCAGTTCGAGAGGTAGACCTCCATCAGACCATTAAAAAATAATATATTCAATACACATAGTGTGTCTTCCCACCAGAATAACCAACCATCATAACCAACCAGAACTATTTGGTATAGAAATACCCAAAAATTTAAAGAGTTGGGATGGAATCATGGTTAGTCTGCACGGTTTGGGAAACCATGCTCTAACAGTGGAAATCTTTATATCTACATGGTATTCTAGGGGGTTGTCACTACAAACCTTGTGAAAACAGTGCACTCAACCTTTCTAGGAAAACATGAAACCTTTCTCCAAATACCAAGTCGATCCCAAATGGGGAATGTATGAACTCAGGCATTAACATGGAAATGTGGTCCTCCCACCTCTACCACCAAAGGGGAACAACAAGAACAATACGATGACACCAAAAGATTATATTCTTCCAATCATTCGTTCTGCCAATAGGAATTTGTAAAAGGGTTTGACCAACCTTGGGATTTCCCCAAATAATGTGATAGCTTCTCTCTGTGACCTATGTCTAGAGCTCAAATGATTGTAGAGTCTTTGGCCTTGTATTTAGGCTTTATAAACCACCTGAACATAAATTCTTCTTCCAGTGATACAAACTACTACACCGAAATACCTGTTATGTTTACCAATACATAACACATTCCAAACACACATTACCCTATCCCAATATTTCACTAAAATAGGCTCTTAAATGATGCACACGCATAACACCTTGTTTCAGCAAGTGAGAAACTACAGAAGGAAAGGAAGGATATAAACACCTTCCTCTGAAATAGATGATTTTGATGTTTTTCCAAGGGAGACATTCTACCAATATAATAGAGACTCTCAGAGGATTTCACTACATTCACCTTTAAAGTCAAACAAGCACATGACAAGACAAGGCCTCGCTAAACATGACCATTGTGACTTATATAAATTATACATGGAATTATTCCTTCTTCCAAGACCCTAAAAACATACAAGTCCAGAATGTCTCCACAATAGTCTCTACTAACAAGATTCTCAAAACTAGTGGAATAACATGTACTCCTACTTCATTGAAAATATGAATAACCTAGAGGCACCCAGAGGCCCTCTTAGAAACTATCAAGACACTCTTAGACATTAATACCCCCAGAACACTTCCACCATCGACGAATCATGCAACTTGAGAAACTATGGTCTCTTTCAACCTTCCACGAGCATTATCCCACTACAAGAGGATCAAAAAATCAATGAATGGAATTGGTGTACATGAAATAAAAAATGGTTCTTAAAATATTCTTTTTATTGATAAACCTGAGGATTATCCATTGACAAAACAATCTGGGTCGCACTTCAGTTGTGTATTAACCCATAATGGGGGCATATCGTATCCAATGAGAGAACCCAAGGACCCAAACAAGCCTGTTCCTTTTTCAAAACATTCCAAAAATCAGATCCAAATACATGAAGGTAACAACCATAACGGTGTCCCAAAACATATCTTATAAGATACTACTAACTGGTCCTTTTTCCCAGCTTATCAATCAAACAAAAACCTGAAACACAGTTGAAACATGTGGTTTTCTGGATCTCCAAACATCCCACAACATCATATTTTAAAAAACATAATATAAACCATCCCAAAAAATTCATCAAGTTATCATATTTTTCTTTAAAAACATTTCATTGAAAAATAATGGTTCAGTAGTTTCCGTATCCACCAATGAAACCCCATGGGCCTCACACATGCATGTTTCTGTGCCATAACAGGAACCCTACACATATCTATCTTGGAACTCATCTAATAAAGATATAAACCATCCATCATCCCATATAACCCAATTCATGTGTTCTGAAAGGGAAATACTGATGTTTAAAAAAATATTCTTCCCGCTATCCAAAACAAAAACAGTCAACCAACATATACATTTTCTTAAAACCACTATCCAGGAGATAAAAATCCCAATTCACATCTTACAAAATGTTTCCGAAAGACACAACCATTTATATAAGAACTCCTTTTTAATTCATTCAAAAGAAATTCAAAACATATCACACCATTACAAAACACTTTTATTGTTTTTAAAATACTTTTAGAAACAGTTTTTCATAACAAACTTCAATAGAGTTCTAGAATTCTAAAGAGGTGTAAGCACACCATTTTCCATTTCAATAAAATTTTGAAAATTATGTTCCATCATTTCATAAATTAAAACATTACCTCTTTATTTGAATATAATTTCACAAATACATTATTCTTCTTAAAAACAAGCCACATTAAAATCAATGTTCCATGATTTTAAAACTAAAGAATAATAGATAATGGGGGAAGAAACTAGATTTAGTGGGTGACTTGGACATATGGTTGGTGGCTATATTTCAATAACTTCACTATCACAGAACGTGATCTATGGAATATACATGAATCCACATGGATTTCCAGGCACTATGATCTCCTTGAGACCATTAACCCACATCTCCTTTCATTTCCCCAATTCATCGTCAAATGAAGAAAACTAATGGACATAAAAAATCCCATCTTCCCAGGGAAAAATGAATCCTTTCATGAGGTCTTTTAGTCAGGAACACTAACCATAACAATAATACCAAATCCCAACAATCTGAAAACTAGACTATCACAACAATTCCCCAAATAACGTGACTCCAAGAGTTAACATGAACTTCTTTTGATACAATTGTGTCACGTTCTGAATCTGGGCGCCACCGAAACTAGCACCAAACCCAGCCTCTGACAATTCCAAAAGGGGGTTCCTAATACCCACTAACTTGAACAAGTTTACAGGTATCATAAAATAATAATTTGGAATGATTTATGTAAGATTATAAACATAATCATAATAAACAAATCCAAAAAAAGGAATGTGACTTTTTCAAACAAAACAACCTTTTACAAAAATGAATAACAAAATTACATTGTTTAAAACAACTCACCATGAATATAAAAAATGTACAAAAACAAAATTAAATGTCCCAATAACCCTCAAGTCTAGGGGAACCATCCTCAATCCATCTCCTAAAGAATTCACAACCAAGGACCTACTAGAAACCCTAACCATTGGCACTAAAAACTGTACCCAACCTACGAAAACAAAAATATGCAAGTCCACATACACCCAAGGGTGTGAGTAGGATGTGAGTAAATGACCAGTAAGAAACTACCACTGTGATAGTACATGTGATGGGAATTTAATAATGAGAAACATGCATGTTATCATAAATAGGAAATGATAGTTTAAATTTCTAAAAGATGAACAAAAAAATTAAAACAGTTTTCATGTTGGAAATCATTAAGAATCAACACTTTTAAAAATAATGTATACACTGTTTAATTTTCCAGACAACCATACCATATTCCAATGGTAAGAACAATGTAATTAATGATCACATGAAATAATAAATAACCCTTAGGAACTTACTCGTTGTGATTCCCAGGTACCTCGTATCTCGATGAGAGTTACCATTAAATTATCTTTTCTCATGCACGAGCCACTTGTAAGGAACATACCCATAACCTAGTGTTCCCCAATCATCATCATCAACGTTTAGTTAGTGTTGTTTGAGTCAATATTTCTAGATTAAACTAAGGAAAAACCCCACAGAGTGACTAATATACTAGTACACATCCTCCCACCTAGATAACAATGTTTCCCCTTGTGCTCAAACAAGTTCCACAAGTTACAAAATATACTTTTTCACATGGAAATATCAGTTCAACATCACATGTTTACCGAATATACAGCATGTGCATCACACAACTCACAAAATCCACTTTTTCATTCAAATGGGTTTTGAAATCATACTCACACTGTAGAGACCCGAAGCTTGACGTACATTGACATTACATTAAATTTTCGTAATACTTAGTACATAACAAAAACACACACACAAGGATCATAATAGTTTAATGTCTTTGGAAACTCGGAATATAATCTTCTAATCCCTGTGAAAGATCTTCAACATCTCCCATAAAGATCTTCCATTTTTTTAATACCTAAAACCTTTCTTTATATCCTGGGAAAAAGAAAACATAAAATGGTGAGCTCAAATGCTCAGTAAGGGTAAAAAAAGAAATATCAATAACATCATATACATAAGAACATAACTTTTGGAAATCTTAACCTACAAAATAGATCATAATTTCATAACATGGGATAAATCATGGCAGTGAAATGTAATCAAAATAATCATAACATAAAACATGAAACTTTGTGGCATACACACATAATCATAGAGAATCATTTCTTGTTAGTCAAGACTCATTTCAAAGACTATCTTAGTGGACAAAGTCCTTTTTTGAATCGAGTAACCCCCGTTTCATTCCTGTTTCACTGAACCGGTATAACCTACCATTTCAGCCATGTCTATCTCATGAGATATAAAATCTTTACCCAATGCATTGGAGAGAGATATAGGTCCCACCCATCTTATAATTATACCATTCTTATGTGTGCCACAAAATCATAAACCATACATCATTGCATAACCCATGTAATAAAAATGGGATTCTTAAACAATATGACATCGTAAAAAAATTCATATAAGATAAATGAATTCATAAAAATAATTACATCACAACATAATCAAATCAATGTAATAATAGGGATAAAAATAGAACCCTATATTATCTTATATGGAAAATATTTTTGATAAAACACTTGAACTCCATTCTTGAGGAAAATATCCTTTCTTCTTCAAAAACATTTTTCCTTTCTTAACATGTCATACAAATTTAAACTAAAAGAAGTTGATTGAAAATAAACTTGAAAACATGTAAAGGAAGCTTCTTGGAAATAATGTTTTAAAAATCCATTCATGCTGTATAAGTTAAAAAAACATTCTTCTCATACTTTTGATGGAAAAGTCAATAAGTTCCTCGTACGAAAAATGACAAAAGATTTCTTTAATATCCTTTAATAAAAACTCACCGAAGGGTAAAAATGGATTTAAACAATTTTAGGTGGATGGAAATAATATTACATATTTATGAAACATGGATTTGGATGATAAAATACACCCCAGTAAATACCAAAGTATAAACAATCTCGGATAAAAATGAGATTGTGATATTTTCCCTTACCTTAGGTCTGATTTGCTTCGTAAGTGTCCGCAACTCCTGTATAATGATTTAAATAATGTCATTGACTTATTAAATAATCATATTCATTGTTATTATATCATATATGGTTCACTTATGACTTTATATTACCCGTTATTTTGTAAATTCATGTTAAAGTAACGTTTTGGGTAAAATCGTCTCATTTGTCGTTCGTGTTGTAATTTGTAATTATTCATATGATTACATAGATAATTATTAATTAATTATATAATATAAAACATGATTTATATATAATTTTTATTCATAATATACATATATATAATGGATCTATAAATGGAATGAAATACACAGTTCATGGAGACGGTAGGTCGTACGTACGCATGAACATTGTTTTCGTTTCCTTATTGAATTGAGTGGAATTAAGTAGATGACATAAATATATATACACATAAATCTAGTAGCTTTATAATGTCATATATTTCATTATTATTTCTTATATATACTTTATAATCATTCTTAAATGGTTAACATGGAGAATGAATCTCATCACGTCGTGGAGACGGTAGTCCGTACGTACGCACGAGCGATGATATCATTTCCATAATTATTGAATTGAATTGGAGTGGATGATACAATATATCAGAATCATTATGATGTTCTAATAACAATTTATAGTTATTCTTTACACCATAATACCCATCCATGTAAGGTGTTGGCGGAAAAACAGATTACACCACGGCGTGGAGATGGTATTTCGTACGTATGCACACGCGGTGATTTTGTTTTCCGTAGGATGGATAGATGGTGAAATAGGGTTGTTTCATACTTATAATAACATATAGGTATATGAGTGATACTGATGTTATTACTTCATAATGAAACAACCTAAGAAGAAGAAGTGGAAGAAGAAATAAAGTTGAAAGAATCGGTAACCGAAATTACCTCTTCTTTGAAGCGCCTCTTTGAGACCTCCTCTTAGGGCACTAAAATTGGTCTTTGAGGAATACCAGATCTTCTAGGATGTTTCTAGGGAAGTGGAGAGGAGAATTTGGCAGGGGTTGGCCGATCATGAAGGCTCAATGTTGTGTGAGGAAGAGAGGGAGGAGGTGCCCTTTTATAAGGGAGGAGAGGGGCACCTTTGGAATAACAAAAAATATTATTTTATTATAAAGTCAAGTTCGGTTTTAAATAGCTCCAAATTGATTTATTTCGAGGCTAATGTGGGGATGGGTCGAAATACTATAATCCAATAGAATTTAGACAAGTTTAGGTTTTTATTTTAACCTTATCATTTATATATAACATTAAGTTAAATAATTTTACTTTTACCGTGTCTTCTTGTGTTCTTACACTATAAGGTTAATAAAATTACTATAAGAAGCCAAACGAACCCCAAATTGTTTATTTTTAATATATATAACCTTATCTAAGTCGTTGTACCGAACCGTTGATTTTGAGAAATAAAATAACAATTAATAATATAATATTTGTTTTAAAAACTATTTTATGTCAATTTTGACACTATTTAGTAATTGATTTTTGTGAAAATCATAACAGAATGATATGTTCGAACAAAGTTAATTAAATCAATAATAACATGTCATATTAACCTATAAAATTAGTGGAATTCATAAAAAGTCTTAAATTACATTTAAGTTGGTATTTATCACATCAATTATGTCAATATTTCATTAATAAGATAATTGCTGCATCATCTTTGTGTCATAAATAAATTAAATTATTTGTTGTCTAAAAATTACAAATAAAATACCATTATGTATTAAATCTTTTTAACTTTCTAATGAATATTTAAAATAGAATTTATCTTATGTATAAACCTATATTAAAAATGTTTTAGTAAATAAACTTTTATTTTAACTCTTTTATCCCTTCTTTAAATAAATTAATAATAAATGTCCTAATCTAATCCAAGTGGGCCTAAATGGTCATATTTTATTCCTAAGTTTGTTTTTGGTCGAATTACACTTGTCCAATATGATTAGGACATTTTTTAGGGTAATAATAATATCATTTCTACCCTTAATTACCCTATTTACTTTTAACCGTAGTAAAAAAAGTAAAAAGTTATTATTCACCAAAAATTTATTTTCATCACATTGAACCACATTTTACTTACTGATATCAACCATGTATCTCGGATTTTTTGAAATTCCACTCACAGAAGTGGTAAAATTAAGTTTTATGAAAAATTCAGTTTTTTAACTACCACTTAGTGGTTTCACTATTCATCAAAAATTGAATGTTTTCAGATTCATGCCAAAAATTAGGCCTAAGCTATATTCGATATTATAAACTCAAAAATGATTTCTATTTTACCAAAATAAAAACATATCAGTTGCATTAATTAATTTAAAAATTAATTTTCGTCGTCAAAACAAATAGTGTGTTCTTAAGAGATAATAACTGTCAAAAGATTGGCACTTGTTTATGTCTGGTTTAAATGTGACATTACATCCAATGACCAACATTGTATTAAATTGTAAAAATATATTCTAAATATAATTTAAACCCACTCAAATTAATAATTTTTCACTATTAATTATTTCGATTGAAAAAGTTGTTTTTAATTAAAATTTAATAATTTTCACTATTCATCAAAATATGAAAGTTATCCGAAAATCACCAAAATTTCACCCTAAGCTAATTTCGAAATTACGAATTCAAAAATAAATTCCATTTTGAAAAATAAAATTTACAAAATTTCAAAAAGTGGTTATTACTATTCATAACGGCTAGTTTTAATAATATTTTAATAGCATATTGTTGTTAAGTGAAACTCGTTATTGCGTACTACACACGCTATCGAGGAAGGTCGCGATTGCGTGTAATGCAAGTCAAGTCAAGGATGCGTGTTGTGCAAGCTTATTTTGGTGTAGCATATAACACAAGACATTAATGAAATTAAAAAATATTTTTCATAAAATCTCGGGGTGTTACATTCTACCCCCCTTAAAATAAATTTCTCCCTCGAAATTTGTCGGGGTTACAAATGGTTTACTACTTGAAAGTTTCTTTAATAGAAACCCACATTGTAAAAATGAATACCAAAACCAATCTTTAAAAGCAAAAGTATGAAACGTAACAGTTACCCAAATAAACTAATCATTGGGTTTCCACATAGGTGAAAATATGGATATGGAAGAAAAATATAACCATCATGTTCTGGAGGAGAGTGGTAGAGAACATGGCTATGGAAATGCCAAAAATCGCAAATCCATAAATTTGTGACGAGCTAAGGTACCATCTGCTTAATCAGATATAAGAGCACTAGGACAACATTTTTTGTTTTCAAGATCGTTTCCCTAAAGTTGAAGAATTTGAATTAGAATAAATACTTACTTTATTTTGGTACAATCTCACTGTTGTTCGTGCCTTGAACAATTTCTTTTTCATCTCTTAAATGAATGAAGATGAATTTGTTATTAGAGAAGTGTTATCATATCATGTGATAGAATGACGGGTCATTCCATCTGTTTCAAAAAAAGGTTAGCAAAAGTTATTAAATATACATAAGTCATTATATGGTGAGATTAATCATATATGGTTCCTAAAATGGACTTATACTTCATATATCATACTGCTTAATATAATAAAACTAGTTTCTACTAAACATGGACTTCATGTAGGCCAGTGGTAGGCGATAAAGTCCAGTCGCACTTCGGTTGTGGGTTCGATTCCCACAGCCTTGTCCGACGCGATGGGTTGTTGCTCGTCCTGCAGGTTGTCCTTTTTCTAAAGCTATATTACTATAACATCCCATAAATAATATTGAAAAAACGATTTATCCTAACTTATGTACAACATAATCCATTCTAATCTTTAGGCTTATCTAAAATATTTCGGTCCAAGCTCATAGTATAAAGAAAATGATTACTTGAAATGTCACAGAACAATCACGTGAATGCCATCATTTATCCCCCATATATCATAAGATATATATTGTTGGTCAAATTACAAACATGTGAATACCTTAATCATGTATTCTCTTGAAGAATGAATACCCATTGAACCTTAGTGAAAACATGAATGCTGAAAAAAGTTAACTCTTTCCGCATACCAAAATCCAAAAATTCTATATACTCAAACCATGATATAACCTTATCCATATATCAGTCATGAGCTCATGAATACTATCAAACATTTAATTTTCTCCTTATCCCTTCATTATGTGCATATCATCTACATTCCAAAAGTATCTGAATAACCATTCATGGATACTGGTAACATTAATCATACACTTTCAAAACTTCAAGGAAAGACAACAGTGTAATAATCCATAGATGTCTCTTTATTCCAAAGTAGCATGAGATTGCTTATAAAACATTACACATGATAAACATGTAATCATTCCACTACATTCTTAAACCATTGAATGAGCTTCAACAATTCTTTCATCTCACATATCATTTGTAGTCTCTTCATCATCATCCACATAAATACTACCCATACGACCATACTGATTCTCTTCATGAGACTTTCCCTTAGGGAATTGGTTTGCATAATGCCCGTACATTCAACATTTAAAACATTTAACCATTGTTGATGTCGTTGCAATACCATTATCCTCATCCCAGGTGTTAACTGAACCTTTTCCTTTGCACTTAATGGATTTGTGTCCTTCTTTTCCACACCCAAAGCATCTTCCAGTTCCTTTGAAACATTCTCCTTGATGCCTCTTCCCACATGATTTACATAGGGGAAATTTAACTTTCTTTCCTCTATGATCATCATGAAACTCCATCGTTCTCTTATTAGCCGAGTCAGGAAACTTACCAAAATTTACTTTATTGATCATATTATGAGATTGCTGATTCAGAATAATAATGATGTTTGGACTTCCAAATCCCATTTCATTTGGTTTCTCATGAAGAATATCATTCCATTGTCCATCATATCCTCCATTATCGTGAATCATCATGTTTCCAGCCAATTTCTAAAAACCAAAAAGAATAGTGTGAGAGGCAAAAATCATAATAAAGGGGGAGTAACTTCAATATATAACATCTTTGGTTTAATCTAATATCGTTACCATAGTTCTAGGACTATATCCTATAAGTATACTTATCATTAGGGACATCCCTATACATACCTTAGAAATATCTCTAGGGATCTCACTAACGTTCTCACATCCTAGTTTCCAAAGGTTGACTAAACTTTTCCTCTGATACCAACTGTAGAGACCCGAAGCTTGACGTACATTGAAATTTCATTACATTTGCGGAATACTTAGTACATAACAAAAACACACACACAAGGATCGTAATAGTTTAGTGTCTTTGGAAACTCGTAATATAATCTTCTAATCCCGGTGAAAGATCTTCAACATCTCCCATAAAGATCTTCCTTTTTTTAATACCTAAAACCATTCTTTATATCCTAGGGAAAATAAAACATAAAAGGGTGAGCTCAAATGCTCAGTAAGGGTAAAAAAAAGAAAATATCAATCACATCATATACATAAGCACATAACTTTTGGAAATCTTAACCTGCAAAAGAGATCATAATTTCATAACATGGGATAAATCATGGCAGTGAAATGTAATCAAAATAATCATAACTTAAAACATGAAACTTTTCGGCATACACACATAATCATAGAGAATCATTTCTTGTTAGTCAAGACTCATTGCCAAGACTATCTTAGTGGACAATGTCCTTTTCTGAATCAAGTAACCATCGTTTCTGTCATGTTTCACTGAACCGGTATAACCTACCATTTCAGCCATGTCTATCTCATGAGATATAAAATCTTTACCCAATGAATTGGAGGGAGATATAGGTCCCACCCATCTCATAATGATACCATTCTTATGTGTGACACAAAATCATAAACCATACATCATTGCATAACCCATGTAATAAAAATGGGATTCATAAACAACATGACATCGTAAAACAATTCATATAAGATAAATGAATTCATAAAAATAATTCCATCACAACATAATCAAATCAATGTAATAATAGGGATAAAAACATAACCCAATATTATCTTAGATGGAAAATAATTTTGATAAAACACTTGAACTCCATTCTTGAGGAAAATATCCTTTCTTCTTCAAAAACATTTTTCCATTATTAACATGTCATACAAATTTAAACTAAAAGAAGTTGATTAAAAAGAAACTTGAAAACTTGTAAAGGAAGCTTCTTGGAAATAATGTTTTAAAAATACATTCATGCCGTATAAGTTAAAAAAACATTCTTCTCATACTTTCGTCGGAAAAGACAAAAAGTACATCGTACGAAAAATGACAAAAGATTCCTTTAATATCCTTTACTATAAACTCACCGAAGGGTAAATATGGATTTAAAAAATTATAGGTGGATGGAAATAATATTACATATTGATGAAACATGGATGTGGATGATAAAATACACCCCAGTAAATAACAATGTATAAACAATCTCGGATAAAAATGAGATTGTGATATTTTCCATTACCTTAGGTCCGATTTGCTTCGTAAGTGTCTGAACCTCCTGTATAATGATTTAAATAATGTCATTGACTTATTACAGAATCATATTCATTGTTATTATATCATATATGGTTCATGTATGACTTTATATTACCCGTTCTTTTGTAAATTAATGTTAAAGTAGCGTTTTGGGTAAAATCGTCTCATTTGTCGTTCGTGTTTTAACTTGTAATTATTCATATGATTACATAGATCATTATTACTTAATTATATAACATAAAACATGATTTATATATAATATATATTCAGAATATACATATATATAATGGATCGATAAATGGAAAGAAATACACAGTTCATGGAGACGGTAGGCCGTACGTACGCATGAACGCTGTTTTCGTTTCCTTATTGAATTGAGTGGAATTAAGTAGATGACATACATATATATACACATAAATCTAGTACCTTTATAATGTCATATATTTCATTATTATTTCTCATACATACTTTATAATCATTCTTAAATGGTTAACATGGAGAATGAATATCATCGCGTCGTGGAGACGGTAGTCCGTACGTACGCACGAGCGATGATATCATTTCCATAATTATTGAATTGAATTGGAGTGGATGATAAAATATATAAGAATCATTATTATGTTCTAATAACTATGTATAGTTATTCTTTACACAATAATACCAATCCATGTAAGGTGTTGGTGGAAAAACATATTACACCACGGCGTGGAGACGTTATTCCGTACGTATGCACGCGCGATGATTTTGTTTTCTGTAGGATGGATAGATGGTGAAATAGGGTTGTTTCATACTTATAATAACATATCAGTATATGAGTGATACTGATGTTATTACTTCATAATGAAACAACCTAAGAAGAAGAAGAAGTGGAAGAAGAAATAAAGTTGAAAGAATCGTTAACGGAAATTACCTCTTCTTTGAAGCGCCTCTTTGAGACCTCCTCTTAGGGCACTAAAATTGGACTTTGAGGAAGACCAGAACCTCTAGGATGTTTCTAGGGAAGTTTAGAGGAGAATTTGGCAGGGGGTGGCCGATCTTGAAGGCTCAATTATGTGTGAGGAAGAGAGGGAGGGGGTGCCCTTTTATAAGGGAGGAGAGGGGCACCTTTGGAATAACTAAAAATATTTTTTTATTATAAAGTAACGTTTGGTTTTAAAGAGCTCCAAATTGATTTATTTCGAGGATAATGTGGGGATGGGTCGAAATCCTGTAATCCAATATAATTTAGACATGTTTAGGTTACTATTTTAACCTTATCATTTATATTTAACATTAAGTTAAATAATTTTACTTTTACCTTGTCTTCTTGTGTTCTTATACTATAAGGTTAATAAACATACTATAAGAAGCCAAACGAACCCCAAATTGTTTATTATTAATATATATATCCTTATATAAGTCATTTGGTCGAACCTTAGATTTTTAGGAGTAAAATAACAATTAATAATATAATATTTGTTTTAAAAACTATTTTATGTCAATTTTGACACTATTTAGTAATTGATTTTTGTGAAAATCATAAAAGAATGATATGTTCGAAAAAAGTTAATTAAATCAATAATAACATGTCATATTAACCTATAAAATTAGTGTAATTCATAAAAAGTCGTAAATTACATTTATTTGTCTATTTATAACATCAATTATATCAATATTTCATTAATAAGATAATTACTGCATCATCTTTGTGGCATAACTAAATTAAATTATTTGATGTCTAAAAATTACAAATAAAATACCATTATGTAGAAAATCTTTTTATCTTTCTAATTAATATTTAAAATAGAATTTATCTTATGTATAAACCTATATTAAAAATGTTTTAGTAAATAAACTTTGATTTAAACTCTTTTAACCCTTCTTTAAATAAATTAATAATAAATGTCCTAATCTAATCCAAGTGGGCCTAAATGGTCATATATTATTCTTAAGTTTGTTTTTGGTCGAATTACACTTGTCCAATAGGATTAGGACATGTGTTAGGGTAATAATAATATCATTTCTACCCTTAATTATTCTATTTACTTTTAACCGTGGAAAAAAAGGTAAAAAGTTACTATTCACCAAAAAATTATTTTCATCTCATTGAACCAAATTTTACTTACTGATTTCAACCATGTCTCTCGGATTTTTGAAATTCCACTCACAGAAGCGGTAAAATTGTGTTTTATGAAAAATTCAGTTTTTTAACTACCACTTAGTCGTTTTACTATTCATCAAAAATTGAAAGTTTTCAGAAAAATGCCAAAAATTAGGCCTAAGCTATATTTGATATTATGAACTCAAAAATGATTTCTATTTTACCAAATTCAAAACATATCATTTGCATTAATTAATTTAAAAATTAATTCCCGTCGTCAAAACAAATAGCATGTTCTTAAGAGATAATAACTATCAAAGGATTGACACTTGTTTATGTCTGGTTTAAATGTGAAATTACATCCAATGACCAACATTGTATTAAATTGTAAAAATATATTCTAAATATACATTAAAACCACTGAAATTAATAATTTATCACTATTAATTATTTCGATTGAAAAAGTTGTTTTTAATTAAAATTTAATAATTTTCACTATTCATCAAAATATGAAAGTTATCCGAAAATCACCAAAATTTCACCCTAAGCTAATTTCGATATTACGAATCCAAAAATAAATTCCATTTTGAAAAATAAAATTTACAAAATTTCAAAAATTGGTTATTACTATTCTTAACGGCTAGTTTTAATAATATTTTAATAGCATATTGTTGTTTAGTGAAACTCGTTATTGCGTACTACACACGCTATCGAAGAAGGTCGTGATTGCGTGTAATGAAAGACAAGTCATGGATTCGTGTTGTGCAAGATCCTTTTGGTGTATCATATAACACAAGACATTAATGAAATTAAAATAATATTTTTTATAAAATCTCGGGGTCTTACACACACAAAAAATATCCAACAACACTTTTTCACATTTTATTAACACACACAAAAATCCTTTAAACAATTTTCTATAACAGTTACAATAAATTATAACTCACTTAAATTCCCACTTAAATATAAAATACTACTTCACTAATCATAAAAATTCATTTTACATAACACACTCACACAAAAAATACCACAATCATGTTTCACACCTCCCATGCAATTTTCCAAAAAACAGTAGAACTTTATAAAACATAAAAAAATATTTGACATCTTAAAAACCCAAAAAAACAATAAAACCCATATTAGGTGAAAAAACTGAGCAAAATAGTACATATACACAATTTTACCCACATTGTTTCATCGAACAAAACATTGACAATTTTTATAAATCAAACCCAAGGGTGTAACTATACTTCGCAAACAAAACACATTTCACATCCCACGTTCTGTTCCAAAATCATACTCATACCAATACATAAATTAATTATTATTCCTAACAACATTTATTAATCTACCCCAATGTTTTATAAAAAACCCTCAATTACAACCAAAAAATACACACACGAAAACACACATTTTTGTAAATCACTTCCAAGAAGTACAACATGGTTTAACACCATGAACCAATTAAAATAACCCATTATAAGGTCCAAATGACAATAAAGAATTAACAAAATAGAATTTTCATTCCCTTTAAACACAAATAAGTCACTTTCTTGTGTTATAAAATACACCAAAACATTATCCCATGTATCACTCATGAAAAGCACCCAATTTGAAGCCATAATGAAACTATAATATTAAATGCTCCGGAAAATCCATCAAAACCGGTTTTGGCACCACATGGGGAATATTATAAACACTAAAACCTATAAACCATTCAAGATAACTCATCAAAAATTTCATACACATGGAACCACATTACTTTTGTGTCAAACCCCTTTAATTGCAATGGGAAACCTCAATTGCACTTCCGCCTCACGACAAGGAAGCAGAAATGAACCCAAACCATAATATTTCACCAAACATATACCAAATAAAACCCTAGGCTTGATCCCAAATATCTGGAAACTCTATAAATTCATGAATGTTGGAGGAAACCCTATTAAGAATGAAGGAAATGAAGAGAGAAAGGCTTACCAAAATAAATATTGATGAAAATGACCCAAATACACCAATATATTAATTTCAAAACAACCATAAATGAAAATTATGTTTTAATAAGGACAAGATGGTCATGTAGGAACTGTAATAGGAGTAAATGAGTAAAAATAGAAGGAGTAATGAAAAAATGAATTCACCACTTCAAACCAGGGATACTTGTGAAATTCAAAGATGTTTCAAAAAAATTTGTTATGAAATTGAGCTCCATGGTTCTTGAAGCGAGAAAGGAGGTGAACCTTGGTTATGTGGGATCAGGTGAGAGTTGTAATAACTGATGAAACTGTACAATTGAATGAAATATTGATGAATAAAATAATATTTAAAGCAGTAAATGTGCTTTCTAGATGGCCCAACACATTAATAAAAAACCCAAATACATCATTATTATGGATTCATTTGAGGTCTAAATAGATATGGTGCATTAAATATACAAGGGTATTTTAATTGGGAAGTGAAATGGATGTAAAATGTTGAAAAATTACAGAGTTTTTAAAGAATAAATGTTTCTTTTTAAATATGTTAATGTGATCAAGGTTTGGGCTAAATATTGAAAACACATAATATCCAAAAACTGCTTGGTAAACCCCCATAACAAAGAAACTATGGAAATTAAATGAAAAATTCCTTTAAAATATGTCATGGATGTGATGAAGGACCATCCCTAATGTATGATGGAAATGATTCATCATTCAGATATCCAAATTCATTTTTCTTTTCAATCTCATTTGAAGATACATTAAGGTGATCATTTGGACCACTTTCGGTCTTCTTCGACACATTCTCAAGTTTTGTGATGCGAAATATCAATCCAAGTGTCTGAATCATCCACATAAAAAATAGTGACCATTATAAACATTTTTTTTATATTTAACTATATATGGACACTTAGATTTTTCCCCTCATTGTCTATTTTCCATGAAACATAGATTTTGATAATGTCAAATCCTTCAACAATAATTACACTTGATATTTGGTGTATTTCCCTACATTATTATAGCATATTTTCGTTACTGGTTTCTATGATACATATGAGTCTGATTTCTACCCAATGAAATTTTCTACCTTGGAGTGGTCTCTTATGGCCTGAAATTAATCACCATAGTTATCCTTTTGCGATGAATCCCCATACCATCCATGCCATATTTATTTGTTTATTACTTATATATTGTTAAATCCCTAGGATCCACATCTTAATTTTCTATCTCATATTTTATCTTATTTTCCTATGTCCTACCAATAGTCAAGAGTATATCACGATCATCTAATTTTGTTCTGGGGTCATCATCTTCCACATAATTTCCTGTTATATATTTTATTAAATCATTTTTATAACATTTAAGAATACATATATCATTACATTATTCATCTTGAAACTTGTACTAAACAATTTTTTCTTATTTCTATATCTTTGATGACTTGATCGGGTCAATATATTCCATCATATAGAAACTATATTCATCTGACTATGGTGTATGGAGTTTTTCATCATGAACCACACTATATGATTTATTTTTTTTGTCTCTATAGACATCTATCTGATCAAGAGTGTCTTTTAATCAAGTCAAGTGACCAATTATTACTTAAGCTTCATCCTCATAGTTGTTGAATTATTACTTTGTCTATGATATAATAAAGGAAATCCATCATAATATTTTCTCGTTGATTCTTATAGTTCTACATCATATAAATGGTTTATTCTCATGATCTATCATTTTCTTGTGAATATATATTCTTATTTTTGAAGAAATTTCTATTAAATTTTTTCATTCCATTATTATAGGATAACTAATTCTAAATGGGAATTTAAAATTTATTTTTATCATCATCTTGAAACATATTATAGAAATTTACCAAAATATTTCCACATAGTAAATATAATCATTTATCATATCATATGTAACATGATTATTGTGAATGAAATGAAGTGTTATCTCTTTTGGATATTTACATTTCAATATAGAGACATTCAGGTTTAACCATGGTGGATGTGTTCTCCTATCCAGTGAATTCATTTACAATATCTTGGTGTTTCATTATATGGTTATCATATTTTTTGTAGATAAATTTTAAATTTTCTTCTATAACATTTAATCACCTTCATATATATTTAATTTCATTTCCCCTGGGGAATTCATTGAGTTACATGAGATCAAATTTGTGTGGATTTCATTGGACAATGATACCTATTATTTTCTTATTCCTCAGTGATGAATATCTAATTCCCATTTTCTAGCTTCTGATAAATTAACACAATCCACACTATGTGAAATGCCACAAATTTATTCTACAAATAAATCCATGAAAAATGAATAAAATGAATTTTATTATATAATTATTTTCTAATTGAAATTTTTTCCAATGGGAAATGTAATTCCATTATTATTATTATTAACCACCATTGAAACCCTGGAGAGTGATAAAATTATTTTAACATCATCTAATAATACTAATTGTTATCGCAACTATAATATATAATAAAATGCATTGAATTATGGTATGATATATAAAAACTAATGAAACAACTTATCTTCTATCATAATTAAAGATAACAATCTCCTATCCTTTTACAATAAAAATGCTTGAAAACAATTGAATTAATGCGTGAGATAGAAAATTTTTATTTGGTTCACCAACACTATTCTATTTCTAAGTGGAATACATGGGAAATGTTCTTATTTAACAAATTCACAAAAGTGAAATTATATTACCCCTAATTTACAATGAAAAAACATCTTGTTCACATATTATTTACATTTTAAAAAACCCTCATTCCAATCATCATTATTCATACTATTTTTTCTCAATAATACCCACCTTTAGTTACTCCCTGAATTCAATGAATATCTCAACATTCGCATAGATCAGATAGACATCACAAATCTCAATCCATTTGTGAAGATCACTCCATTTTTGAACCCACATTTCATTAATGATTCTCACAATATTCATAGTGTTTATAATTTTTGAAAATCTAAAATTTATATTTGAGACTAACACTCATTGCGAAATATACAGTCTTATGAAAACCAAATTATAAAAATAGTTTTCAATCAACTTTTGAAAACCACCTATATGAACCACTTTACTGAACAACCTTCACAAATTAATATATGTTCGACTATCATTAATGTTTTCTTCTAAAAATTCACAAGGTAGATGCCTATTTATAAATGTATATCCATTTTTTATGTTTAAAATATCACCACAACCTGTTTGAGAATCTCTTCGTTGTTTTTAGAAATTTGTATTTCCTTCAATAATATTCAAGGAAAAATTCCCATTAATTCAACTTTACATATATGTGGGATTACCTTCAACCCATGAAGGTCAGATATCTTTGTCTTGGACCATTCTCAATAAAAATTTTACAATTTTGTTTTGTAAACCCATAATTGACCTTGTAATCCTAATTTATCAATAATTACAATTAACAGAAATGAAGATTAATTTTTTGTTGAGATAGTTTTTCCTAGTATATAATCCTAAAGTTTCAATAATTAATTACGACTAAAAAGTGTATTCAAATATATCCATTAATGTTTAGGATTTAATTTTACAAAAATGATTTACTTATATGAGTGTTATGTTTTAGATAACACACCCTATTTTAATTGGTTATCTGATTATTTTGGTTGATTATGGTTTTGGTATCAAATGATTTATGTCATGATATTCATTAATACCATTTGGTTGTTATGTAAAAAAAATTTATATATAGGGTTATATAACAGTATTTTTTCATATCCATTTGGATGTTTTATGAAACCAATTCTATTTTCATTATATTTTTTTATGAAAAACCAATTCCATACAAAAGGATTTTTATGAATCAAATTTTATTTACATGAGTTTATTATGAAGAAAAAACTGATTTATTTTTATATAGAACATGAAAGTATGATTATGTTATGGATGACGTCCGGAATCTTCATATTATTAAATAGATATGAGTTTATATACTCTATGATAGGTATTAACAACTACTTTTTTTATGAATCATCATTGGTGGTGTGGTTCAGGAAAGTAATGGATCCCTATAGAAATTATTATGCCAATTTTAAGGGAAGTGATTTGTAAAGATCATACACTCTCTAGATTCAAGGTATATGTCAATCCATTATACACAATTTATATCAATTATTATTCTATAATCATATTTTTCTTATTTATTTTCATATTACATGTACATTGAATCTCACTTTTGTTTTATATTTATGACATGATATGTAATGATATTACTCGTGTAGTCATGTATTTAATCATTCTTATGAAAACATCATTGATTTAGTATATATTCCACACTTAATGATAATTTTACCATTAAAATTTGTTATTTTATCATTCCCTATGATAGGAGGATGAGTTTAATCTAATGTTTTGTCTATATTTTTTAAAATTAAGAGGCATTTAAAAATAAATCATAATGATTTTTTTTGTTAAGATAAAAATATATATAGTCTCTAAATAAATTGTACAAATGTGTCATTGGGTTATTAGTATTTATGAAATATTATTATTTAAATAATAAAATGTATTTAAAATTATTCCATGTTTAAAATCGATCTCTATAATTGGTATAAGAGAAAATGATTAGATATTTTTTGATATTCGATTGGAGAACATAGTGAAAATATTTAAGTAAGAATAAACTAAATTTCTATATATAAATTACACATAGAATGTTTTTTGATATAATGTTTTGGTGGGATTTCTGAAAAATACATCCCAATATTATCATGACCTATGATTCTTATACATGTATATTACATATTTTAAAATAAATATTCATTATATTACATGAACTCGTTCTTAGAGCCCATAATATTCTACTTCCTTCTGATATTTCTAAAACAATCTACTTAATTAATGAATGACTTTTATTTATCCCATTATTATCTTCAACAATATTAATACTACATAACAACCATTCAAGATCAATTTAGAAAGGAATAAAAATATTGAGTGATCATAGATGCTTCACAAGGGTAAAAAATTTAGATACCTAGATATATAAAGAGAATAAGTAAAATATAACACAATCATAACATTGAGATATATACCCTTAATATCATATGTAGTAATATTGAGTCATTTACAGTGAAGTGTATTTCACATGAAATAAATCATATCAAAATCGATGAACATGATACAATAAAACCTAAAATTATAATAATATACAAAATTACTGGAAACACGGAAGCACATGAAATAATTTCTATAGTTGTCAGGGATTAATGAAAATTATTACATAGTTGAATGGGTTCACTCCCCAACCATAGCACTATTCATGGTTCCATCGTAAGACCATAGTAGTGGGAAAATTCACTTACTGAACATATTCTCACTTTAATCTAATCCAATCAATGTCAAGAAACAAAGTAATTGACCAAATTCATTGGATAGTGATATAGGTCCCACCTATTACTCCATGAAAATTCATATTTATCTCTTCATTGAGATGATACAATATTTATAAAATCATAACAATGAAATGAAATCGGTTTCATAAACAATTCATGGTTTCTTAAAATACATAAAAGATACGTGTTTCATAATCATTTCATTATATTGTCCTACAATATCCAATGGGGAGAGTTGTGGTTTCAAATTAATTCTATCATGGTATAACCAATTTAAAATAATAAAGTTTTCATAAATATAATTCCATTATGGAAATCCAATATGCATATATTTTTTAATAATTCCATCCTTGGATCATATCACAATGAAATCATAAGTAACATAAAATCATTTCATATTATATTAATATTTATGTTGTATTAATTATCACATAGAATTATTCATGATGAAAATAAATGTTCATTGAAAATAAAATTTAATAATAAATGATTATAATATATTATAGAAAAAATATTCATTAAAAAATATCTTTGAAATCATATAAAGGAATCATTTCAAAATAATTTAACAAATTTATTTTGGAAAATATAATGTCCAATTTTCAAAAATAAAAATAAAAAATAAAACTATTCCAAAATATTTCTCATTTAAAAATAATTAATTAATTCGAAAAAAATTTCCCAATTATCAATGAATTTTTTTTATTTATAGATAAAATTTACAAATTTTAATGTATGGTTGATATAATTAATCCATCATGACATCTTTATATAATTTTCATGTCATGCATGATAAAAACTTATTCTTTTCAAATGTCTGGTAAAATACAAATGATAATTTTATTAGAAAATGAAATAAAAATTATAATAAAAACATTTTGTAAAAAGGAAAACATGTGTAACTCTTGATTTAATATATAATATAAAAAGATATTATTTTTTTGTGATAATATTTTTATAACACAGAATTGGAGGAAAATGGTGTGTTTGATAGAAAATAGAAATAGTAACTATTATCATTTTTTTTGAACTCTTGATAGCATATAAAAATAAAAATGAAGGTAAAAATTATATTTTCATGAATTAATAATTAATTATGAATATTAATAATTTTATTGATATTTTTAACATAATATTTTATAAACAAAAAAACATTCATATGAATTACTAATCAATTTTGATATTGTAACAAAAAATCATTCCAACTTTGGTAATATTGATATATTATACCCATGATGGATTATCATTAAATGAAAAATAAAATATCATGTGTATACAAATATAGATATTAAATCTGTATGTGGATTTATATAATCCTCACAATAGAATATAGAAATTTAATATAACATATAACTTAGAGAGGGAAAATTTGGACTAAAATCACATTCCTCTTTGGAATCATTTACAATGTAAACGCAATGAGATGTATATGTAAATCACAATACGTCTCATGATATGAATCATAAAATAATCCACATATAATAAAAATGTTGTTAATATGACATGTGTATAACATAAAAATATATTTCACATAAATACCGTACAACAAGTCTCTACATCATTCATTATTAATCGAACTAAATATTTAATAATCATATTTTTATTATAAACAATTTACAGAACCTTAAATATATATATATAATATATCATATTATTTAATAATTTATATTTATTACCATTTCATGGAAAATTACATGTTAATGTCTCATTTTGGGTAACAACTACATTTTTTAATGTATATGATTTGAATTGTTAATTTCAATCCCATTAATTAGAGAATGGAACCATAATCACCATAAATATATTCATAAATTAATTAATATATTTAAAAAAAATAATATAATTTTAATCAAAATCGTTAAATTTAATTTTTTTGAAATTAATATTGTAACAATATTGGATATGATAGAAAATAAATAGACATGATAAAAAATTTCCCTATTTCAATGGTAAATGTGTAAAGGTGGAAAGTAGTATATATTCATTAAATAATATCTAGAGAATAACATATAAAATTTTATTTCTATAAAAATACACAAACATAGAATCCATGTGGTGTGGTGATGAAAATTTTTTCACATAACATTATGATCGTAGTTACACATGCGTACACAAATGACATTATTATTATTCTATTAGGGAAACATTAAGAAATAAAAATATTTATTTTATTTTTAGAATGATAAGTATTTCCTTATTAACATAATTGTTTCATTTATATCATATATATTTATTAAATTTAGACTTATTACTATCCATGTAATTTAATAGTGAAAATGAATTAAATTACCTCACATAGAAGTAGTCCACCATAGACACGAGTGTGGTTATTGTATCCTCAAATGAATGAAAATATAAAAGGTATATTGATTCAATGACACGAAAAGTATTATAATATTATAAATATTATATATATATATATATATATTGCTTATCAATTATCATACTTAACTGTGAATGGTTTTAATATAGTAATTATTGGCATTAATGCATGAGGTCGCAATCTCTTTAAACTTGTTATTAACATTAATTAATATTATATCTTATTGAGAACATAAATTATTACATATTATTCAAATAAAATCTTATATTAATAAATATATTAATTAAATTGAGTAATTCTTTATACTCCAAGAATGATAACAAAATACATTTTTTCTAAAAATCATTAATACAATATATCATCACAAATACTATCAAATTTACATTATTCATATCTATCATGACTTTACTCAAGATAAAAAATATTATTTCAACTTTCAGATCATATTATGAGTTATCTTAACTTAATAAATCTATAAATATTTGATTTAATTAAATTTTATATGTCCTCATCATTATTAAAATTATTATTCAAAATCATTGTTGTATCCCTCTTACTAAAAAATCCTTAAATATTTTAGAATTATTGAATTCCAATACATAAATAATTATATTTTTGAAATTCCATCTCAAATCATTACCAATGATTCATCACCATATTTCTTAATACACAATTCATTTCACATGAACTTTTTAGTATATTCATTATCAAATGAAAAACAATTACTCATAATACCATACTATATTTCATCATGAGATTTAACCTTGGGACATCAATTGGTTAAATTAACATGGATTTTACATTTGAAACATTCAACAATAAATATTTATTTAGTGATTAAATCATTATCACCCATTTTATGAATAATAACATTGTTTCCTATATAATTATGGGTGTTTTCCCTACTTTTCCACAATGTAAACGACTTATCATTCCTCTAAGTCATTACTCTGTGTGACACATCAAAAATTATAGACATATAAAAAACAAGAACTTGTTTAATCTATGTTATGCACTATGATAACTATCAAAAACTCACTACTTCTATCCATTGGTGAGTATGAGAGTTTGTTAAAGGTCATTTCTCTCTTCATATATCACAATAACTAGTTATGCATAATCATAATATAAATCATGACACCCTTCATCAAATTTTAGTACTCGTCCAAAAAATATCCATCACATTCAATGCTATCCTAGTGCTTATGGTTCCTACCATTGACTAAAATTAAGATTCATAGTATGAACATCAATAATCACTGTTACAAACGACATAATCATGAAATAATTATGACATTATGAATATAACATGAATACTTATTTTGTTTTTATAACACAATGGTTTTATCATATGCCCTTCATAGTTATTTTATATCTAAATTTTTCATGATGGTTTGTAAAAAGTTTGTAAATTTAAAAAGCACATCACATGGGAGTGTAAAACAAGGTCTGTAGAGAGGCTTATTTTCGTGCACCGATTGATGACTTGATCATGATAAAAGTGAATTTTACATAATTATTATGCCTTGGAACCTCCATTCCAAATCCAAATTATCTTTTCATTTCTAAGTATTGATATAATTTATTGTAAACCTAATTCTATATCCATTACAAATATTTAAGATCATTTTCATATACATTGAATAATTCATAGAATTATCCATAGAGACATACATATATATATACATATAAATATCATAGGGCATTTGACTAAATTTTTATCCAATTAGTTTATAATATTTTACTAATACTTTTCTCTAAAAAAAATAGAGTGACTCTGAATTCTCATAAATGAGTATAACATATTTTTATATAAAAAATCATTAAATTACATAATATAAAAAATTTCTTCTATATTATTATTGTTCATCTTGAAACATGGATAAAAATATTCAATGATCATGAAATATGTTCATGGATTCTCATTACTATAATACCATTTATTACTCTTACATATAATCTCTTATCCTTGACATGGAGAAAAAAGAATGTGTGATCTAAGATACATAGTTAGAGTAATAATAAGAGACAAATTTTCATAACAGATGGAAATGGGCATGAAAAAAAGATAGTATTATTCAAATAAACATGACCCACATTTCAAATACCAAAATTCGGAGTCAAGGAATAATGATATTAAAGTCATAAGGCATTAATCACAATGGAATCAAATAATATGATCCATGAGAGATTTAAATTTCCGTAAGACATAGTATTATGGGAAAAACATAATAATAAACAATCCTTCAATATTATTAATAAAAAAAATTCATGTTATCATAGGGTAATGGGTTCACTACTTAAACTACCATAGTAGTCAATGTTCAATCCCAATACTATCATAGTGTAAAAATACCCTTACATAATTATGTTTCCTCCCCATTTTATTTATTCTTATATACTAATATTATATCATTATCTAATGAATTTAAAATTCATATAGGTATCAAATTCTATATAGTTAAAGTTATATGTTTGTATTCTAGTTGTTCATAAAAATTCATCATATTATAACCCTTGAAATTAAATGGGTTTCATAAAAAAATCACTATATCATAACCTATTGATGTGATAATGATTCTATAATCATTTCATTTTTTCATAATTTCATCACATCATAACACATGTGAAAATAAATTGCTTTCATGTTATTTTTTTGATTGTATAAAATGGTGAAAAAGAGTATCATAAAAATCAGTCATCATTAATATAAACCATAATTACAAAGAATAAGAAAAGGTAAATTTGATCATATAGACATAAACTAATATATAACCTCAGTGGTAATCAATATATATTGAGAATTAATTTTAATGAGTAATCACATGGATTGTTTCATGATGAAAATAACCATTATTTTAAAATAAATTTTAATAAATAATCCTTAAGAAATATTTTTAAATTCTATTTGTTGGGAAATAATATTTGGAATCATATACTGAAATCCTTAAAAATAAATACATACATTTCTTGAGAAAAATAGTCTTTACACATCTGAAATAATATTTTATAATATAATTCATTTTCAAAATCCACTTATTTTTTAAATTATAATATAAATTCTAAAATTTTAAAAATAATAATAAAAAAAATTAAACATAATTATAAACTTTTAGGGGTTTCTTAAAATCATTGAATTGTAACGATAGTGAGAAACACTATTCATTTAGTCATTGTTAAAAATAAATATTTTTCTGATATTTTCAGTAAAATCCAAATGGTAATATTTTTGAAAAAATGATTAGATTTAATTAAAATAAATTTTTAAAATTTAAAACATTTGAAAAAATAGTTATAAAATATAATTTGTAAAAAAATTAAAATCAATTTTGAAATTTTTTTTATAAAACATGGATTTAGAATAAAACGGGTATTAAACTAAAAATAGATATAAATACTATTTTTAAAAAAAAAATTCAATACGTGGGTACATAAGGAATGATAACTGGGGGTAAAACATATATTCTCATTTTATATCCTAATTTTAATATATTTCATGAGTTTCTTGAGATATCTATAATAATAATAATTAATTATCATAAACATAATCATAAAAAATTGTGATAATTGATGAGATTATAACATTATGTATTTACATCATTGTAAATGTTGAGATGTTTTCCCTATGAAGAAAAATGAGTACGTAAAAAATAAAACATTATTTTTCTAAATATGTTAATTATATTCTTTTCAATGGGTTTTCATATAAACATCATAAAATAAACGTTTTATATGACATAACATATGTATCAATGAATGAAAATTTAGAAAAAATCCCATGCAGCTTTGATATCTTCTCAATAGTAAACCCTATCAATGAAAGAACCTCAAATTCATATATATATATATATATATATATATATATCCATAGAGTAATAAAAAATTAAATTCAATTTATTTATATACACTATATAAATGATAGAGGTGGTGATTATTGAATGTGTCTTACATAAGATAAAAGTGATAAAAAATAAATAATCGTAAGTGTCGACATCCTTCATACTTAATTTAGACTCTTATATAAAAATTATAACTCCATTATAAATATTTTAAATAAATAAATAAATATATATATGATACAATATTTTATTTAATTATGTCATATAATTAAACAATAATTTATATAATCTGTGTTATAGACTAATATTAGTATTAAATTCATTGTCATTAATATATGTTTTCATTTGTTATTTTCATTCCTTTTACATTGATCATGGTTAAAAAATATTCATAAAAATAATCATTAAATAATTATTACATTTATTTTTCAATTATATGTTTAATTCTAACCATGTTGTATGGTTTTGATAAATGAGTTTTATCACAGACATGGAGATTATAGTTCATATGTACGCATCAGAAAGGATTACAATTTTTCAATGGTCTATAAGAAATGGCGGTATGCAATATAATATCTCTATATAATGATTTAAATGTCCTAAATAAAAAATTATTTAATTACATATACGTATTCATATCATCAATGGGGTGTAATGATGAAATGAGAGTCACTTCGATTCATAATTGTGGTAGTATGCACGTTCACAAACGATGTTATCATCCTTTAGTTAGTGAAATTGTATAATGTAAAATTGTATATTATATTTTAAGAAGTTAATTTTTTTTATGAAACTCATAATTATTTCATTTATAATATATATATATTATAAATATCTTTACATTCTACCCTATTATGCGTTTGATAAAATGAATCACATCGTTTGACGAGGTAGTAGTCCTCCGTAAACACGAGAGACATTATTGCATCCAATATGAAATTAAAAGTAATAAATTTATACATGATATATTGGATAAATAGGAATATTAATGATATATATATCATATATATAAACCTTATATCCACCATCCTATTTAACTAGGAGAGGTGGTAATCGAATAATGAATGGTATTGTTCCATGAGGTGGTAGTACACCGTACAGACGAATGATGATTTTTAACCCATTTAATTGAAATGGAGGGGGTTATATGGAATTTAAATATCATAAGAACGAATAATTATACATAAGAAAAATGATATATTATATTATAATGGTTTAATTATAGTTCCAAGAGGTGGGTGAATAAATTAAATAAAAAATATTGTTGAAGAACATTACCTTTTCTTGTGGTAACCTCTTTGAATTGCACCAAACTATATAGTAAGATTGATTTATTCCAAATATAAGGATTATACATTGAGTTATTGTCTTTGGGATGTGACGTAAACTAGGATTTTCGAATTTATAATAGTTTTTAATGTTTTAATAAAATTAATAATGCGGTGACATTTTCTGACTGATATGAGTGGCCCACTAATAATTTTTAAAATGTTAAAGTTTTACCCACCTTTTGATCATTACACATGGTCCAAAATAATTGAATAATAGATTATTATTCATTATAGGTTAAATTAAAGATCACATAATGTATTTTATAATATTTTTTTGGTCATTTTAACCATTAATGTTATAATTTACCATTGTTAAACTTTTTTTTACCTTAACTATAGTAATTAATTTTTAGTATGTTCACTCTCAGTATTGGAAAAAAATTGCATAAAATTATTAGAAAATATTAATTATTGTGATTCGGATTATTTTTTCATTTTGGTAAAATTTAATTCACTAAATTGTAAAAATTTAATTTAAAATTAATCACGGAGACATGTTGATAATGATGATTTTCGAAGTCATCATGTTAATAATTTTAAATGTTTTTATATCTAATTTCAGAGTAAACTTTTTATAGAATCATTTAAAAATGATTAATAGATATATAATTTTTCTAATTTTCATTTAAAACAAATTTAATACGTAATTTCAAATTATAAATATAGTAAAAGAAATTGAATATTTCCATTAAAATCGAGTAGGAAAATTCATCAGATAGTGGGGGGAAGTATTTTTCAAATTTATAGTACATGACTGATGCACCTTCCATTATTTTCCCTTTTATACCATTACACATTCTTTGGATGTCATGGGGACCCTTTAAGTGGTGTATCATTTTTCTCCTCCTTTGAAGCCAATTGGGGTACCATCCTTTTCGCAGTCCCCTCTTGGAGACTCACTATTATCAAGTATGGTCATGGTATATATAACTATATAAATTAAATTCATTTAAGATTTTATTTGGTAGATAGATCCTCACTCCACTCATGAATTTTGTTAATCACTCTAGATCCTCGATGCTCAAATTTGGCGGAAATGTTCCCGATGGTATATCTCACTATGGGTGAACATAGCGAGGAAACATATTACCATGATCAATCTATGGTGGTGATACTATGTTATGAGTGTCCACCACTCTCATTATTTTCATATTTGGGGGGATCTTGGGGGATTAATCATCAAACTGATGTTTTATATATTTTCTCTAATAAAATTTATATTCATCATTTCCCCTCGTGGAATCAAAATCATTATCAATGTCATTCCAGATTTATTGATGTTCATTAAATTTAAAGTAATTATCATTTTTGGATGAATTCATCTTGAAACTCCAAATAAGATTTTTTTATAGGATATGGTTTCATCCAAGAATTCTATGGCATACATAGTGAAATTCAGGTCTTGGATGTAGGGAATTAGTCATATTTGAAGGACCCTCTATGGGGTAGAGGTTCAGATGTGGACCCCATTTTTAATGGGGAATGGTGTTGTAGTATATTTTATTTTACTAGTCGTTTCCTTGGTTTTACAAGGAGTGGAGACAATTTAATTAATTTCATGGAGTCCTAGTTTCAAGGGATTTTTCATAATTTCATTGAAGGAAAAATATGTTGCATAATCGTTGTTGTTGGGTGGTGGGTGCTATGGGAGGACATTAATAGATACATAAGAGGTCATGTTTCTCCTTGAACATCCTTTTGTCATGGGTGGGGTTATATACGGTTGATATTCAATATTTTATTCTCGATGGGGTATCATATTTCTCAATTAGGGGGATGATTCTATCTTTCCCTTTTCTTGTTAAGGCATAATTTTTCATATATCAAAATAATGAAGTCCATTTTATTGCCATGGACTATGAAATGATGATGAATATTAGGGGATTGTATGTTATATGAGTGATGCAAGGTTATGGACTTGTTCTGGATGATTAGGGTGTGAGGAGTCTTGGATTCAATTATTTATATGTATTGAGAAATTCAATTTGTGCATCAGTTGGATCAATATATGAAACCTATGTGACATAGTATTTTCTATTATGGAATTGAATCTCTGATACATTTGTTATTATTTGGGATAAATTATCAACCACATGGGACATGATGTAATTTTTCATGAAGTGAATAATTATTTTGGACTTGGGAATTGAGATGAGGAAAACATGGAGGGAAGGGATATTTTTTGTGATCACCTTGTCCAAAAAAAGGAGTGAAAGTAGTATATTTATTATCCATTTTTTTCATTAACATATCTTAACTCACTTTTTCTCACCCTAGTTTTCTGACTTATTTATACTCACTCGGAAGAGGAATTTACATTCATGAAATTAATATTCAGCCACTTTCATTTTCATAAACAACTTATGTTTTAATAATATTCTAAATTATAATCCAAATGATTATTTATAATTTCTAATTCCAATATAGAATTTTATTTTTTCAATTAAATTTTTTAAAATGGTGAAATATTAAATTTAAAACAAAAAAAATTGATGAGACGAAAATCTAGGTTTTTGAGAAGTGTATTTTTTCCCAGAATAAGATGATATTATATTTATGGTAGTTCTAATATAAATAAAATTATATTTATTAATTAATATTAACTATTATATAATATAAAAACATCATTTAAAATTTTCTTTATCTATGATTATATTAATTAATTAAAATGGAAAAGCATCGTGCGATATAAAACATTAAAAAAAACCATTTGAAACCCCATACATGAATTTATACCAAAATCCAATATAATGTTGACTAAAACTTAATTAATAGGGTTAAATAATAATTAATATTACTTCTATTACATTCAATGATAATTAGTAATATAAATAAAATTATTTATTGAAAATATGAGATAGTAATATAAAAATGGATATTTTTTATTAATCACTGCTAAATCAAAAGTTTCCGAAAAATATAAATATATAAAAACAAGTTAATTTAAATATGATGATTTTAAAATTTAATTTCATTTTATAAAGTATTTATTCTAAGATATCAGTAATATATTCTCAAAAATAAAATTAATAATCATTTTTTAATAATGATTAATTTTGATGAATATAATAAATTTAATGAAAATATACTGATAATTTACTCTGTATTTATAAAAAAATTATATTTAGTAGAAAATTTATATGAATGTTATATAAATTATTTAATTATATTAGTAAATCCTACCTTATTTCATGATGTTTATTTATAAAATTTTCTTTTTATGTGAACCCCATTTTATATTTGGGGTCATTTATTAAAATTCAAAAATATCCATTTGGATGTTTTATAAAACCAATTTTATTTCCCTGATATTTATTATGAAAAATAAATTATAACCATTAAGATGCTTTATGGAACACATTTTTTTTGCAGTTGTTCATTAATATGGTAAAATTGATTTGTTTTTATACGGAACAAGTATGTATGATTAAGTGATGGATGGGGTCCTATATCAATATCAAATGATTTGGATATGTTTTTATACATCCTATGATAGGAATTAAAAACTATATTTTCTTTTCAATTAAGCATCATCATTAACGGTGAGGCTCATGAATGTAATAGAGACATATGAAACTATTTATTCCACTTTTAAGGGATGTGATACAAAAAGGACATACACATTCTGGATTCAAGGTTTATGTCAAATGATTCTATTTTATTTATATCTATTTGGATTACATATTTATTTTTTCTTATTTATTTTCCTATTAAATGTACATTTAAGATCACATTTTTTATATTTATCACATATTATGTTATGATATTACTCTAATAAACATGTACTTAATTTTTCACATGAACACATCCTCGGTGTATTGTTTATCCCTCAATAAATTAAAATTTGACCTAAAGACATTCTTATTTTTTCATTTCAAATATTAGGAGGACGGGTCTAATTTTTTTTCTATATTAGGTTATTGTTTTAGTTCTTTAACGAGAATGAATAATGTCATTTTTAAAATAGTATTTATATATAGCTATTATCTAAATACCCTGAACCAATGAGCACTTGGTACATTATTATTTATTAAATATAATTTTTTATATCATGTAATGTATTTGAATGAATTTCCTTAATATCATGGATCTCCTTAATTTTTATTAGAAAAAAGGATTAGTTATTTTTTGAGATTATGTTTGAGAATATAGTAAAAACTCATAATATAATATTAAAAGATATATATATGTATGATATGTCACCAATTGTTTGATAATATAGTGTTTTGTAGGTTTCTTACAAAATTAATCCCAGTATTATAGAGAACCGAAATTTTTATTCATGGATTTTACAATTTTGTTTATGAATATAAATTTCATTACATGAAAACATGCATATAGAGTATAATATTTTAATGCCTTTATAATTTTTTTACACAATATCCTTAATTATTGAATGTTCATAAATGTATTCCATTATTATCATCACCTTTATTAATTCCACATAAAATCATTTCATGATAACATTGTAGATAAATCATAATATTGGGAACACATAGATTATCAACAGCGGTAAACAAGGGAGATACCTAAAAATCACAATAGGAAAAGTTTATGAGAACACAATAATAACACTTAAAATTTATACCATTCATATAATATATGGTAATATTGATTTATATTGAAATTAATAATAGTTAATACAACATGAATCATATCAAAATTAAATAATTTGATCCATTAAAACATATCATTGGAATAAGACATAGTATTGTTGAAAATTTATACGAACCTAAATTCTTTTCCATAGTTTTCAAGAATCAATGAGAAGGATTATTTGGTGAAATTGGTTCACTCCCCAAACCATCAAACTATTCATGATTCACTCATATTACCATAATATTGTTAAAGGTACCTTACTGAACTTGGGTCAATCTCTAATCTAGGTATATCTACGTCATGATATATAAATATTAACCCAATTCGTTAGAGGGTGATGTATATCCCATATATTACACAATGAAATATATGAGGAATTTGTTCAAAAAAATCATAAAATAATCATTATATTTTAATAATGAATTTAAATGGGTTTCATAAAAAAATCATCTTATCACAAACTCTATAAAAGATACAGGTTTCATAATCATTTCATCATTTTATCACATCATAACACATAATAAAAAGTGGTGATTTTTTATTAATTCTATCATGTTATTACCAGTGTAAAATAAAATAAATTTCATTAACTTAGAAAAATATAAGAATATGTGAGTCTAGATTCATAATAAGGGTAAAAAAAATAGATGCAACTGTGCTTATTATGAGAAGAAAGGTATGAGAAGACGATAATATCATTGCTGAATATTGGCATGGAAATCAATGATTATTATATTGAGGAAGGGATTAATAATATCCATCTTATAAGACATGAATCATATATAAATCATAAAACATTACCCATGAGAACATAACATTTCCATAAGACATAATATTGTGAAAAAATAGGGATCGAAAATTATCAACATTTTAGCAATGTGTGCTTTTTAATATTATCATATTGAAATTCGTTGAGTCCTAAAACCATCATAATAGATATGGTTCCGTTACAAGGCCATCATAGAGTAAAAAATTCCTTTACGGAATTCAGTTTACTCCCCATTATTCTCCATCCTATTTCATATGAATAAATTAGTAACCAATTAATTTAAATGTTATATATATATATATATCAAATCTCACATAATAAAATCATATATATGTATACCATATGTTCAAAAAATTAATCACGTCATAATCCATGGAATGAAATGGGTTTCATAAAAAAATTCATCACGTCATAACTTATGAACGAGAGAATTTTTTCATAATCATTTCTACATTTATTAATTTCAGCACAACAAAATGCATGTAAAAAAGAAATATGTGTCAAAACAATTCATCCATGGTATAACCAACAGAATAAATTGTTTTATAAAAACCATTTCATTATAAATATAATCCCTTTAGAGAAAGAATTAAAATATAATAATTTGATCATATCACTATTAAATCATAAGTTTTCTCCAAGGTTGTCCCCCTAAATGGAAAATTATTTTTAAAGAATAATCACTTGGAACAATTAATTATGAACATAAATGTTATTTGAGAATAACATTTTCGATATAATCTTTATAAAATATTTTTTAAATCACTTTATTAAAAAATAAACAATTAAAAAATATATATAAATCCTTAAATTATTTTAAAAAATTTCTAAAGAAAAATATTATGTAACATTGGAAGACACATTTTAAAAAATAATAAATTTTAGAATCCATTTATTTTTGGAGTCATGTTTTCTGGTGTATTATCATTATTTCATAGAATGGGAAATAAGAGGCATGTTAATTATTGTTAGGTGATGGGTACTTTGGGAGGACCTGAATAGAGATATAGATGGCCATGTTACTCGTTCAACTTCCTTTTTTCATGGGTGAGGTTGTATGTGGATGATATTATATATATTATTCATATTGGGGCATGTTTTTTCTCTCTCAGGGAATGATTATATGTTATGTATCGCATGTTGATGCATTTGTTTCAACCATATATTTAGGAATATCTATTTAATTCTCTTATCCCATGGAATGAAGCATAAAATCAGTATGTTGTATGTTACAGAAGTGATGGATGGATATAGTCTAGTTATGAATATATGGTTCTCGATGAGTATTCGATTGAATTATTTTTATGGATTGGGAAATTCCATTAGTTCTTTAATGTGCTCAATTTATGGAACATGTTTTACATTTTACATTCTGTTGGGTATTATAACTTGAGGTTTCATTTGGTACTTATTAGGAAAAAATATGAACCCCCGGGTAATTGATGTACATTATCATAATTTTAATAATTATTTTGGACCTAGGAATTGAGGTGTGGAAAACAAAGAGGGGTTTGACCATTATTGAAGTCATGTTCTCTTGCAAAGGGAGTGCTAATAATAGATTTATTATATACAAATTCACAATGACATTGTCTCATGATTTTAATCTCTTTTTAAGGGTTGGTGATCTTTTCATGATTTAAAATATCCCACACACTTTCTCTCTCTGCATTATACTCACATTGAATAATAATTTACTTTTCACTCAATTAATAATCAGTATTTTTTATACTAAAAAAAACTAATAAATTTATAATATTTTTACAAATTCAACAAAAAATAATTTTGAAATTATGATTCTAGTAATGAATTTTATTTTATAAATTAAATATTCTAAATTTGTTAAAAATGAATTAAAAAAACATTCTGATGGGAAGAAAAATAGGGTTTTCATGAAAATTAATTTTTTTTCAAAACAAGATGATTGTATATTAAATTTCTGTATAATAATAATCAATTTATTAATCTCAATTAAACTTAATTGGTATATTATATATAATTTTTAATTAAAGCATACCACAATGGTGATTATTTTAATTAATTTAAATAGAGAAACATTATTCACATTTAAATTGTTTAAAAAAAACTCTTTACAAACAAAAACTAAATATATAATACAATCCAATATAATGTTAATTAAAATGTAATTAAAAAGGTTAGATAATTATTAATAACAAATATGATACATTCTGTTATAATTGGGAATATATATTAAATTATTTATTTCAGTGAAATGATAATTTTAAAAATAGATATTTTTAAATATTCTCTCAAAAATAAAGGTAATACAAAAGATCACAAAATTTAACCACATGTTAATTTAATAATGATTATTTTAAAAATGATTATAATTTTATGGAATGATATTTTCTAAAATAATAATAATAATTTTTCATTAAATGAATTAATAATTATTTTTGATGAAAATTTAATTTTGATTAATATAATAACTTCTATACAAATTGATTGATTATTTATGGAGCATTTATAAATAATTTTTCATTGACTAAAAAATTTATATTTTTGTTACATACATTATTTAATAATATACATTCTATCCCACTTAATATATATGCTATACTAATATTATTTTATTGCTTGATGAAGCTTGATGTCTCGCTTCAAACAAAATAATGAAGAAATTCAATGTTAAATATGACATAATATTTCTAAAAAATTAAAATAAAATTAAGAATAAATAAATCCTAAAATATTGATTTGTTACATGTATGAATACTAAAATCGTGATCATGTCTTTATAAGAACAATATAATGGGGTAAAATCGTAGGATAAGACATGTAGGATATTATGAGAATGGCCAGACAAAAACTCATTAATGAGTTTTTTTTTAAAAACACGGTTCCATCAAATAGTTCTAAAAAATAATGGCTCCAGTCATGGAAACCATGTAATGATGCCACTAGTCCTGGAGGAAAACCGAAACAGTTGAACATTTTATATTGTTCCACTTAACTGGTTTCACCGTTTTGGTGGCACCACGATGGTGTCACTGTAGCGGTCACCCAGTCACGGTCGCACACAGAAACGGTTGCATCGAGACCATGGAACTGGGATGGTGGCCCCATAACCATCACACACCGAAATGTTGGTACCCAAACGGTGGCACCATGACCGTGGAACCACTTACGGTGTCTGAACAAATGATGTCCCACCCATTATTTCTTTTTACAGTTCCTCTCCCACAATGTATATTTTGACCTAAACTTGTTTCAATATCCCTTTAAAATCCATCAAACCCTTTAAATGATATCTAAAATCCCCCAAGAATACCAAGTGAAAATTCTTAATTAGATGTTTGTTGTTTTCCCTCATTTTCTTGTGGCTATTCCTGTTAGTTACTAGGTAGTGATGAATTATTTAAATCGAATCAATTTAATATGAAAACAAAAATGGGTTCATCATGGAATTGTTTTTTGGGAATGATTTGTGACTTGGTTGTGGCTGTTGTGCATCTTATGAATGTCTAGTAATGAGTTTGTGTGTAGGTGTGTGATATGGTTTTGTAATCCCTAGGTTGGGATTCTATCTTTTTTACCTATAGGTATAATTTACTTCTTATGTTCCTTATTCATGCCCCACAATTTGATCACTTCGTGCTAAACATCCAAATTTCACGGGGGAGGTTTTTTTTCAACACTCCCATTAGAGGATGGTAATTAGATCATTTTATGTACCCTTTTAATAGCATCCTAATACTCTTTGGGTAGGGTATGACAGCTTGAGGTCCATTATAGCCTTATATTCATTTGGCAGGGTAATTGTTGTGGTTTTCCTAGGTGTGTGCGGGTAGGTTGTTTCCCAAATATCATCAGGATGAGGCCAAGTTTTCTTCGAGTTTGGAAGTAGTTTTCATGGTCCATGTGTCTTAATACCTGGAAGAACTTGTTCTGGAGTAGGTGTTTGCATGAGTGGTTATAGGTGGTTGTTGTGTCCTAGGTGTTTGCCGACAGGATGTTGTGGTTTTGGTAGCCCAGGTTTGTGCGAGCATGAATTGTAAGTATGACAATGGTGAGAATAGAGGGGGAGGTCTGATGCATTGGATTTCATCAATAACAAGTGGGAATGTTCTGCGGGGTACCCAATCATCAATGTGTTATTTATATTATTTAAACCTACCTTCATTATTTGGGGAGTGTTCCTTGGTGAGTATTGGTGGATATTTTCCATTATGGATGCATTTTAAATCTCATTTTCTCTTGGGGAATTGGAATGCCTCCCCACTTGTGAATGAGATTATTTGTTTTTTCAACTGAGTATAACTATATGATCACTCGGTCTACATAAAACAACTTTTAGTCTTCCAAAAGGACATCGACGAACATGCCAGACCATATTTTCTCGGACATTGGGACCATTGACATTGTTGTTTTTCTATTCATTTATTACTTCGTTGTAGAGTTTTCTTGTATATCGTAGCATTTATTATTTGAACATGCATATGGGAATGAATTGTTTTGGATTTAATTTTACTTCTAGATTTGGTGTTGATTTGGATTTTCTACCTTATCTCTCGATCCTACTAAATGAAAAGGGTGACACTATGTACATTACGTGTGATTCTATACCCTTGGTGCTAGTCCCTACTATGGAGAGTATTGAATTTGGGTCTCGAGGGTCATGATTAATCCTTCAACTTGAGGAAGGATAGATCTGGAAATCTGATTTCCCTTCCCTCATCTTGGAGAAGGTGGGTCGTGGTAGAATTGTATTAGTGGAAAATGGATGAGATATATGATGGAATTTGGAGTTAGGAATAGTAAAGATTTTAGGTAATGGTAGGGAAACTTTCTAAGGAAATCACTGCGCATGAAATAGGCAAGAGAAGTCCGACTACGACACAAGATTTTAGGCCTCCCTATGATCTGATGCAAGGAATCTAGATCTACTAGACCGCTATGTGAGGCTACACAGATTGAAGGGTAGAGAACCTTGGAAAGGTATATGCATCATATTGGCTCGTATTCTTATGTTTCTTGGGTATTCTATGGATTAAAAATAAATAAAATGAATATGAAAAAATTAAAAGAAATCATCTACACTACTCGGGCTTAGGATTTACTTGTTTACCTTGCAGCTATAGTACGTGGGCGGCAACCATGTGTTGTGTGGGTGATCGATGCCCAGGAGGGGTGTGTATGATGATGCTATTGTACTCTTTTTTCAATGAAAGTATTTTTTGAATTGTTTGGGATTATTTACACAGAAAATCATGGTCATTGGGGGTTCTTTTTTGTGAACAAATGTACCTCTATTTTTAGGATTATTCTTACTGTGAATTTATGGATGTAACATGGAATTTAGTTAATCACATAAACTCAGTTGATTAGATGAATTTCCAGTGAATAGGAATCCTCATGTGATCACCCCGGATATCTAAATGGAATGATAGAACTATAGGAGTGGGATGTTTAAATATATAAACTCCCTTTCTCAATCTTGGTAACATGAGTGGTTGTTCCGCTAGATGCTTGTGGGGTGGTGTCGATGGGGAAGGTAACCCCCTATTATGGTGCATTTTTTAGGTTTTTTGAACTGATTCCATGTGGTGCCATATATTGGGGCTTGGTTTGGTACCATTACATCGAGGGATCTCATAGATCCGCTTTGTTGTTGTTGCTTTATAAGTGAACTAGGTGTGAATGAAAAATATGACACATGGGTGTTTTTACCTAATTTTCTAGGTGATATTCATATTATTCACCTAGTAGTGAATATGTTTTTAAATGGAATAACTTGAATTTGAAAAAAATAATGGGTTCAATGGGGAATTGTTTTCCGGGAATGAGTTGTGACATAGTTGTGGCAGTTGTGTTTCTTTTGAATGAATAATAACGACAGTGTTTGTATATGGTATTGTTTTGGAACTCATAGGTTGGGATGAGTACATGTTTACCTATATGTATAATGTAGTTCTTATGTTTCTTATTTTTACCCCACCCATGTTGAGAAAATCTTTCTGAACACCCACACTTCATGGGAGAGGGTGTTGTTAGGTTCACTAGGCTGGATACCCTGAGGGGGGGTGAATTAGGGTATGAGAGATTAAAACAACTGTACCTTTTGATCTTTTTTTTCTGTTTGACAAAACCCTCTTATCTCTCCTTCCTGATGTAGAGTTTGAGTAACCATTAAATCATGCACATGACACAACGATTTTTACTTGGTTCACCCTCACTAGGCTAAGTCCAAGAGGCATACACCAGCAGTGTGTCGATGTACCAATTCCACTATAAGCGCACTGATGTTTACAAGTTCGAAGCGGACTCACTGCCCCTTTTGGTTTACAACCACACAGAATTTGAGAACTCACTGCTCACTCGACTGAAGTGAGATCACTGCTTCTTCAGAAGATCCACTCACACTTTATAGACCATTAGGTCTCTTCATTTTCTTGAATGAATGGATCCTCAACTGTTGATAGATTCTCTGTTGAAGTAAAAATTACATCCACTGATGAATACCCCTTTGCCTCTGAAACACTAGGCAACTACCTTTGGAAAGTACCTTCGCAAAGCACCCTACCTCGCGAGGCTCCCAATTTCGCGAAACTCATACAACCCTTCGTGAAGATCCTGCCTTTTCAAGAAGCAATCTTAAGAAGCACTACCACCAAGAACTACCGTGAAGGTCAAGTCATTGCAGAGCAACTTACCTCGCGAAGCCCCCTAAGCCAACGCAGAGCACATGACTTTTGCGGAGGTAGAATAGCCGATGCGAATCTCTTCATTCACGAAGTACACTGCCTTCGAGAAATTCCTTCACGAACCGAGAGCAAAGTGTTTTCTATGAAAATTCGATCTGCTTCTCTCGAGGGGGTTGGACTCTATTTAAAGGCGATTCCACCAACCCTCGAACATTCCGCGTGAAGTCAATGCCATGTCATCTCAAATCGTGACACTCCAAGGTTCCCGCCGGAATTCTGTCTAAATCGTGAAGCACCACGGAAAATTTCCGATTGTGGAGCTCACCGTAATCGCGAAGCATCACCGTCAACATTAATTTGTGCCTTCGCCGCAAAGCTCCCTCGCAAATCCCTTCACTGCCACTATACACTTCAACTCTATCATTCGTGAAGCGTGGAAGTAAACACGAAGCATCACCGCCTCCATATTTCTGGTCTTCTCGAAATCCAATCCATGCATCCCATCTTCGGGAAACTGATGCCTTTTCCATATAAAAATATGATCTTCATGGAAATCCTATTTTCGTGATGCTCACCAAACTCCAAATTTTGGACCCCAAAAATATGGAAAACACTGGGAAACGACGTCACCTTGTTCTACTCTTTTGTACTGCCTCCAGATTGTCCTTTCCCTTTTCATCTTTCATTGTCAACATGGATTGACAAAAAAATTCTCTGTAACGCAAAAATTCTCCATGGAAACCTACTTTGTCAACATACACAATCAACCCTAAAATACTCCAATGTTACCCTGAGGGATTTTTTCCCAAAAATCTCCCCCTTTGGGTTTGTTGAAAATTCTTCATAACTCTTCTCAGAAAGATTTTATGCTCATTGATACCTCACTGAGTCTTCTTCCAGCCGCTACCACCATCCATCTCTTGCGATTCTGATAGCATTCAAGGATTCACCTAACACATATTCTAAGCCCACATGAGCAATGATCATAATGAGAAACAAGAGTAGTATGGATTGTTCATCAATGAATCACATAATGTAAAACACCAATTTTCGATTCCAACCTGATACAAATTCTTAAATTGATACCAATTGTTGAACTACACTGGTCCCAATTGGTGATAGCTGGAAACCTTCTCTCACAATTCCAACACCACTATTCTGATTTTATCACGACCCTCAGCTGTCGTGATTTCTATGCTTTGATCGATCACTTCTAGCATTGTCAGATTTAAAAATATTCCCCTTTCTCATTTCTCCCCCTATCTGGATGCTCCACTGGTCAGCTTCTCCTAGTATATGTCATGATTTCTCAAATTTCCACATTGTCTCTGCCTTGAACAATCACTATTTTCTACCCCTTTGTCAACGAACCCAAAGGTCACTCTTTTGTAGGTTGGAACATAGTAGATAACACATATCAGAAAATTAGGGAAAACACATCATTCCTCAGGGAGAGGGGGGGTGTTCGACATCCACACTCTATTATGTTCAGGGAGTCGACTGAACTCCTAGAGCTAGTTGATGCCTCTCAAAAGTTTCCTTGGGTAAGGTTATTGTCAGAATGTCTGCAACCTGTTGCTTTGTAGGTACATACTCCAACTTCATGATTACCTTCTCAACTTTCTCCTTCATAAAATGATACTTTATCTCAATGTGCATTGTCCTTGAGTGATGGATGTGATTCTTCCTAAGATTGATAGCACATAAGTTATCACACTGGATTCTGATTGGAGACATCACATCAACTCCCATATCTTCAAGATGTTGCTTCATCCACAATAATAGTGTGCATGATTGAGTGTCCGCAATATACTCAGCTTCCGCGGTTCTCAATGAAATGCAATCTTGCTTCTTTCTAAGCCAAGAATTAAACAATCCACCCAGATTGAATGCACCACCTGACGTTGATTTTCTATGATCTGCTGAACCGGCCCAGTCTGCATCATTATATCCCAACAACTCTGTCTAATATTTGTTAGTATATGTCAAGCCAAAATCCATTGTGCCCTGGATATACAAAAGTATTATTTTCACTACAAGCATGTGGCTTTCTTTGGGATTACTCTGATATCTCGCTGCTTGGCATGTGGCAAATATAATGTCAGGCCTTCTTGCAGTCAAGTGTAAAAAACATCCAATGATTTTCATGTATTCTGTGATATTAACTGCCTTGCCATCCTCATCTTTGGAAAGTTTCATCCGGGTAGCAACCAGAGTCTTCATCTCCTTGGAATTCTCCATTACAAACCTTCATAGAACCACCTTGGCATATTTATATTGATAGATGAATGTTCCATTCCTTCCATGTGTCACCTGTAGACCAAGGAAAAACGTTAGCTCTCCAATCGTTGACATTTCAAACTCATTTTTCATGAATTCGGAAAATTGTCGGCACTGAGCTTCAACTGATCCGCCAAAAATTATGTCATCGACATACACCATCACCATCATCCTTTGATTACTGTCATTGCTAAAATAGAGATTGTAATCAACTCCTCCAAGCAGAAAACCATGCCTCTTCAAGTATTGATCAAGCGTTGAGTACCATGCTCTTGGTTCTTGTTTCAGCCCATACAACACTTTCTGCAGCCTGGGAACTTTCTTCTCATCCTCATGAATGAGAAAACCATCTGGCTGCTCAATATACAGCTCCTATTCTAGAACACCATTCAATAATGTGGATTTGACATCCATTTGGAACACATTGAACATCTTTTGCACTGTGATGGCTAGGAATAATTTGTTTTTCTCAAGCCTTGCAAACGGTGAAAATGTATCATCAACATCTATTCCCTCGATCTGGGAGTACACCTTGAACACTAGTCATGCATTTTTCTGAATCATTGTACCATCTTCATTCAGATTGTTGCGATATACCCATTTAGTCTCGATGACATTCTTATCTGCTGGCCTCGAAACAATATCACATGTTTGATTCTTCTCAATCTGATCTAGCTCTTCATTCATTGCCTGATTCCAGTTTTCATCTTCAGCTACACCAGCAAAGCATTTTGGTTCAACCTGAGATAGGAAAGATGTCTGTTGTAGTGATTTAATTCTCCTAGTCTGAACCGGAACAGACTGATCACCAATGATATTCTGCCTATCAATTTAAGCTCTAATCCTTGGCTTTTGTACAGATACAGACATTACTTCATCATGTTCATCATCAGTATCTTTTTCTGAATCAACATCAGCCACTTCTCCTTCCCCTGTGTTACTTTCTTCCTCATCACTCTCATCAAGAAATTGTTCACTGTGTTGTTGAATGATCTTATCATTATCTACTATAGAGACATCATCTCTCTCAATGACCATTCCAAGTCTTTATTAAAGCATTTATATGCCTTGATTTTTCCTTAGAATCCAAGGAATATCCCCTCATCTCCTTGAGATTCCTATTTCCTATGTTTTTCCTTGGTGAGGATAAAGAACTTACTTCCAAATATTCAGAAGTACTTCACCGTTGGCTTCTTTCAATACCACATCTCGTATGGAGACTTTCCTTCCCTAGGACACAACAGATCCCTGTTGGAAATGTAGACCGTTGTTAAAACTGCTTCCTTCCAAAATTTCTCTGGTAGGTCCTTTTCAATGAGCATCGTTCTGGCAATGTTATTGATGATCTGATTTCTCCTTCCAACCACTCCATTCAATTGGGGAGTTCTTACTAAAGAAACATGATGTCATAACCCGTGTTTCTCGAGATATTCTTCCACCTGGATGTTTTTTCAATTCTGTACCATTGTCAGTACGAAACATCAGAATTTTCTATCCAAATATCCTTTCACACTCCCTTTAGTATTGTTTTAAGCAGTTGAACACATCAAACTTATGGGAAATAAAAAATACTCATGCCATTCTTCTATAGTCATTGATGAAAACAACGTAGTACCTCTTTCCATCAATTGCTCTTGGTGTGATGGGTCCACAACATCTGCATGCACCAATTCGAGCACTCCTGTTGACTTCTTTTATATTGCCTTATATGTCTTTCGGATGAGCTTCCCTTGTTGGAATGAGTCGCACGTGTGTGTACGATCACGTGATAGCTTGGGTAGGTCTCTTGCTGTATCACACTTTACCAAATCTTAGATGGATGGTTGGAAAAGATGACCAACTGGTTTATGCCACAACTTGTTTTCTTCCTCACTAGACAGAAAACACATATCTTCTTCTCCACTCACCAGGTAAAGATTTATGTTTGTTCTTTTTCCCTGTAGAAATATTACCCCGTCTCTTCCTTTGACGACACACATCTTCTTAGTACACCATATAGAATGTCATGAGTCACATAGTTAACTGACGTTGAGCAATTTGTGACTGAGGCCTTCTACTACTAAGACATCAGCACGTCTCATCTCTGTGCCCCCAAACTTGGCCATTCCTGAGCCAATAATCTTCAGGCCTTCATCATTTCCAAACATGAGAACTCCTTCTTTGTCATATTTCATGCCCGTAACAAGATCCTTATTACCTGTCATATGAGATGTGCAACCACTATCAATGATCCATACACTAGAGCGATCTGATGCTTGAAGGGAAATTTCTTCCACCACGGCCTTCTCATCCTTCTTCCTCATGGTCCATATTTTTTCCTTCACACTCGGCATGGATTGAGACTTCTGTTCTTTCTCAGAGAATGATGGACATACATCATCATGCAGAGGAGAAAATTTATTTTTCATATTCAACTCACCAGTTGGTTCATTGATCTGTTGTTTGTGAACATTTGGGTTGTTCTTTGGCATATTACTTTGTATGGTCTAAGTGCAATACCTATCCATATGCCTGAATCCTCCACACAAAAAATAGTTCCCTTAGAAATATGTTCTAGAGAACCTTTATCTGTTTGGATTCCACCTCTGTTCTTGTGCCCTTCGATATCTCGTGGCAATGGAACACACATACTGTGAATGTCCCATTTTTCCACAAAAATAACACCAGATATAAGGCGCATTCCTTTGTGTTACTTCTCCACTCCTAGTTTCCATTTGGGATCTCTGAATATTCTGATACTTCCTTCTGCAAAAACCTCCCTTCAGTCTCGGAGTGGGTGCTTGCGGTCTGACCTCAACATTCACAGATTTCTGTTTTCGATCAAGCCCTTCATAAGTGTTAGCATTTGAGCAAATTTTATTCTTCTTTTATGCTAATCTTCTATTATCCACATTCAGCTTCTCGGTTTTTTGAGTGATCTACTTTGTTGATGACTTAGTAAAAGTCAAGAGATTCTCTTGATCTTTAACCTTTTTCCGCAGACCGACAACTTCTCCTTCAAGTTCTTCAATACGCTTGATTTTTTCTTTCATTTTGTTATTCAAGCTAACGATATCCCTTTTCTATTCTACAATTTTTATTTTATAGTCACAAACTGATTCTGAGTCCTCTGGTGTTGATAACTTGAGTTTCTCGATTTCTTCCATCAACTCAGACTTCTCTTCTTCCTACTGCTGCATATAGTGGTTGGCATCACGAACAACATTGTTGCTTTCCTTTTTTTTCACGTCTCCAAACATCTATCTCTTCAAGAGGAGCTTCTAAATCTTCTTGCATATCAACTCTTCCCTCAACTTCTTCTTCTTCTCCATCATCTTCGGTTTCATTATTATTCTGAGAACTGCCGACAACTCCCACCATAGCATTTTCTCCTCGGTCTTTGCAGTTCTCTATCTCTTCAACCTCATCAGCCTCAGACTCATCTGAACTATCACATTATTTTGAAACAAGGTTCTTTTTCTTAAAGAAATTCCCCTTGAACTGTTTCTTTCCTTTCCAATATGCTGAATAATTATTCTTGTGAATTTCTATTTAATCGACATCATCATCCTCTTGGAACTTTTTGGGGCACCGTGCCGCAAGATGTCCAACCGTTCCACATCTAAAACTAGGAAGTGTAATTTTCCCTTTAAACATTCATTTTCCTCTTTGAAGGTTTGAGGAGAGGAATGACATCACTTCATTTGTCACTTCTTCTTCCTAAGAGTCTTCAATGGTGAGCCTCTTCATGGACTTGAATGCCACCTCTTTAGATTTATCCTTTTCCATAGCATCGTTATCATCATTTCTCATTTCATATGCAACAAGGGTGCTGTCTAGGTTGTCCAATGTCAGCTCTTTTTGGTCATTATCTTCCAAAACCGAAACTTTTGGATTGAACTGAGGTGGAAGTTTCCTCAATATGCGCTTCACAATTTTTATTTCTTCAATAACTTCTCCAATCCTCACATGTCTTCCACTACTAAATTTACCCTGTCAAAGAATGCAGCAACCGACTCATTCGGGTTCATCTTCAGATCTTCATACTTATTACATAGAACTTGAAGCTTTGCCTCTCTGACCTTTGTATCTCCTTCATATATGTTCAAATGATTTTCCCACTTGGCATGTGATTTTTTACATGACATCACCTTCATATAGATAGCATTGAATAGGGCCCCCCCTAAAGCATTTATTCCCCTGGCGTCCGAATCTAATTCTCTTCGCTCGGCATCCGATAATGCCTCACTATTGATGGAAGCTGTTATACCATGCATTGCTGCTGTGAACACATCCATTCCCAATGATTAGAAGTAGAGTTTCATCCGATTCTTCCATAGCTGTAAATTGTTTCCGTCGAAGATCAGAATCCCTTTATTATTGGTAACCTCCACTTGAGAGAGAATCACAAATATTAATCTTTCCCTCAAATACCAATTGTTAGGTCCACTAGTCTAGATTCCCAGAGGGGGGGGGTGAATCAGGGTATGAAAGATTAAAACAAAAGCAACTTTTGATCTTGTTTTGCTGTTAGAAAAAACCCACGTCTCCCTCCTTCCCTATGCAGAGTATGAGTAACCATTAAAGCATGCACAGGACACACCGATTTTTACTTGGTTCACCCTCACTGGGCTACGTCCAAGGAGCATACATTGATAGTGTGGTGATGTACCAATTCCAATATAAGCACACTGCTATTTTCATGTTCAAAGCGGACTCACTGTCCCTCCTGGTTTAAAACCACACACAATTTGAGAACTCATTGCTCAGTCAACTAAAGTGATCTTACTGCTTCTTCAGAAGATCCACTCACAGTTTATAGACCTGTAGGTCACTTAATTTTCATGAAATAAGGCATCCTCAACTGTTGATAGATTCTCTATTGAAGTCCAAATTTCATCCACTGATGAATACCCATTTGCCTATGAAACACGGGGCTACTACCTTTGGAATGTACTTTCACAAATCACCCTACTTCGCAAGGCTCCCAATTTCACGAAGCTCAAACAACCCTTCTCAATGCTCCTGCCTTTTCACGAATCACTCTTGCGAAGCACTACCTTGAAGCACTACCGCGAAGCTCTAGTCATTGTAGAGAAACATCCCTCGCGAAGCTCCCTGAGCCAACACGGGGCACACGACTTTTGCAGAGCTAGAATAGCTGCTGCAAAGCTCTACTTTCGCGAAGCACACTGCCTTCGCGAACGTCCTTCGCAAACCGAGAGCAAAGTATTTTCTGCAAAAATTTCTCTCTCCTTCTCTCGAGGGTGTCGACCACTATTTATAGGAGATTACACCGACCCTCGAACATTCCACGTGAAGTCAATGCCACGTCATCTCAAATCACGAAGCTCCAAGGTTTCTTCCAGAATTCTATCTAAATCGCGAAGCACCACGGAAATTTTCTGATCGCGGAGCTCGTCGTAATCGCGAAGCATCACCGTCATCATTCCTTGTCGCCTTCGCCACAAAGATCCCTCGCAAAGCCCTTCCCACCACGATTTTCTTCAACTCTTCCATTCGCGAAGCATTGACGTAATCGAGAAGCACCACTGCCTCAATTTTTCTGTTCTTCGTGATATCCAATCCATGCATCCCATCTTCGCAAAACTCATGCCTTTGCCATATAATAATATGATCTTCATGGCGTCACCTTGTACTGCTCTTTTGTATCGCCTCCAGATCATCCATTCCTTTGTAATCTTTTTTTTTTCAACATGGATTGTCAAAAAAATTCTCTGGAATGCAACAATTCTCCATGGAAACCTGATTTATCAATAATCACAATCAACCCAAAAATATTGCAATGATTCCTTGAGGGATGTTTTCCCAACAGGTGTTTTTCCCAAAAATGCTAGGACTAGAAATTTATTATCTCCTTTTTATACTCCCTTTTATGAGTATCCCATGACACGTCATGTAGGATACGATAGATTGATGTCCCATATAGCTAAAGATTCATCAGGAAAGGTTGTTTGTGGTGATTTTTTCAGGTGTTTGTGGGTGGGTTTTTTCCCAGGTTTCTTCGGGATGAGGGCTAGGTGTCTTTGGGCGTGACAGTAGTTGTTCTGGCCTAGGTTTCTATGGGTTGGGTGGTAGTTTTTTCAGCCTAGGTTTCTATGAAAAAGGTTACATGTGGTTGTTGTGTCGAAGGTGTTTGTGAGTGGGATGTGCAGTTGTTGAAACCTATGTGTTTGCGGGCGGGATATGTCAGTGGGACATTGGTGAGATTTGTAGGGGAGGTCTGACATATAGAATGTATTTAATAACTAGTTGGAAAGTGGTGTGGGGTACCAAAAATTTGATGTGTAATTAGTATTATTTTAACTAACATTCATTATTTGGGGAGTGTTCCTTGGTTTAGATGGGTGGAGTTTTTCTATTAAAAGTGATTTTTTATCTGATTTTCCCATGGGGCATTAGAATTCCTCCCAACTTATGCAGAAGAACTTTGGTTTTCCTTACTGTGTCTACTTGTATGACCAACCTATGTATATAAATCTTCTTTCATGTTTCCAGGAGGACTTCAAGAACCAGGCCCGAACCTATTAGCTCAGATGTCGAGACCATTGATGTTGTGATTTTTTTCTTTTGGTACATTCCTTTGGAGTTTAATTTTTTTAACAGTAATTATTTGAAGGTTCATTTGGGAATGAATTGTTTTGTATTTACTTTTACATCCAGTTTTGATGTATTTTGGGATTTACCACCTTATCTCTATTCTATGACAATTAAAAAGGGAAATTCCATACATATTACTTGTGATTTTATACCCTTGGTGCTTGTCACCACTCCGAGACCTAATAAAGGGAGGTCTTGGGGGTCATTATCTCTCTATAAACACATGTAAGGATGGTTTTGGAAATATAATGTCCCTTACCTCATCTTATTGAACATGGATAGTGACATACTAAAAAAATTGTGACATAGTTCATGACAAAGTGAACTAACTACGCACTTAGTCTGACACACCTAGGGGATATTCTATTTTTAGTCAACATACTTTTTCAAAACATAGTAATGAATTTTTTTATGATGATTACTAATTAGGTTATATAATATAAGACTAAAATGAACAATGATAGCATAGATCAAATCCTTGACATTCATATGTTAATATATATATATCATTAAAAATATTAATGAAATAAAATTTAACAATGCTTGTTATGACGAACAATATTTATGTATTTTTAACTCAAAAAATTTTGGGAGGGTCATTATTGAAGACATGATTATTTAATGAGAATATAACTGTGTATTTCAGCATGAACAATTTATTCATCTCCAATAGTGTTTGGTGGATATTTCAATCAAACACATAGTTGTATACATTGCAATCTAATTATTTCAATATAGAACAAATCCCTTTGAATTTTTTGAATAAAAAAGGATCTAAATTTCAATTTTTAAATCTGTTTTATCTACACCAAAACATCCACAAGGGGAGAACTGGTGCTCTTTGATATGGACAATGAAGGATTAATGTAATCATTTATTGAGTATTGTGATTTCAAAATGATCACAATTTTAAAATATTTTTTATCGTATATTTAAGAACTAGTCATTCAATATAGTGCAGCTAAATACTTCTCCCAGACCAACCTTCTATCTAGATATCATTATTTATGTGTCTAAATAGATCATATTTCAACAATATATATCATAATGAGTTATGAACTCTGTGATTTTATAATTATTTTAGTTATAATAACTAATTCCCTAACCATATGTATGGTTCAAATAAATATATTTTTTAGAGACTACAATTATCTATTTTTGCTTGTATTTATAAGCTATATTAATAAATTATTATAGATAATGGAATATCCTAATTATCATTTTTAGATTCATTTGATTGACTTTTAAGGTGATAAATTTTATGTTTTGTTTAGAAAATTTTAATTTTTTCTATAAATGGAAATATAATAGGTCAATTAATCATTATAAAGGCTATATCAATAGATCCAACAAAAATAAATGTCATTTAATAATTTCTTGTAAATTACAATGTAATTGAAATCCATATTTATCATAGGATAAATTAACATTATCACTAATTTGTGGGAATATTATTATGAATAACTAAACCAATACCCAATTTAACATCAAATGTATTAATTATACATTAGAAATAGGATTAAAAGTATTTTAAAGGAAACTGAAGAAAACATTTTTCATTACATTTGTTATTACATTACCCTATATTGTTGAATGGATTATAATATATAGTGATTCCTTAAAAAAGTTTTTCATATTCATTCTCATGAATAAATAAAATATAATCACATTTCATCACTAAAATTATAAAACCATTATAAAAATTTCTAGAAACATGATTTGTCACTAGTGTTTGTGATGTTTATATTTAAAATGAGGTGCCTTTATATATAATTTGTAATCTATGAAATTTTGACGACCTATAAGATGTTAAAATTTATAATAATATATAAGTTGAAACATATTCACCATAAGCGATTGATGTGTATAATAAATGAAAATAATAGTTTAATACATTACCCTACTTAATAGTAAAACACAGTGGATAATTGTTTATGAAAGAAAGATAATGTTACCTTATCGATGGAAAGGGTTAAAAATCATCCATTACTCTTGGATTTTCTTAGGATAAATCTTGAAGACATATGGGATGTTGAAAATTCATTTATTTTATAAATTATTTTTCAATCACCCTTTCACATGAAGATCATAGAATCTCATAATGATTATGTATATCATAATGATGTATAGATATAAAAATAAGATTTTTTTTAATAATGATAATAAAGAAATTAATGAATATGTATCACAATGATTGGAATGTTATCTTGTTAAGGATGACTAATAGTTGTTCAGTGGTATAATTTATCCAATAACCATACATTTATTATAATGGAAAACAAATAAGTGTTGTTTTTTACATAGGAATAACCAAAATGTCTAATGTTAATAATAACATTTGGATTATATTCAATATGTATATGAATTCAATGTATCTTAATTCTATCAAAGAATATTTCAACATTACCTACCATCAAAAATATATATTTTATGGGGTAACGACACATATAGTAAAAATATCCACTATAACTAATCATGATCTCTAGTAAATCCAATTTCATAGAGATGTATAAACTAATATTTTGGTGTATAGATGAGTTATATTCTACTTATCATCCATAGATAGATGGTTAGTCGAATAGATACATTCAAACTCAAGAATATGTGTTTGGATAAGGATAAATGGGTTTATACGGATATTGGGATAGAAAATATATGGGTAAAGTTATCATATTAAAAAACCCTTATTGAATTCATGTGGAACTCTATAAGCCTTTAAATTGGGAGATATTTAGTATTCCAACATTAATGGTGATGTTTGAGAGAGGAATATGGTATTTCTTAAGCCCGTCCATGATGTAATGTAGAATGGTAAAACAAGTTGAAATAAAAAGATAGAAAAAAGATTCAATAAAATATTATGAATATAAATGTCAATAAGATCTATAATTTTTTATTTGTGAAATAATATTCCAATAAATATATCATTGGATGCATGTTATGTGATTTGTAGGTAAAGTGAAGCTGATCCCATAGTATATCAGTCCCATCAAAATCCTTGATTTGGAAATTGTTTAATATTATCTCTATATAATACTTCTAGAACACTGCCAAATGAATTTTTGATTCAATGACTGTATTATAAGAATGTTAATATTATACACTTCACATGTTCATGTCATGGTAGCATGTAACTATGAATGTATTACCCCATATTAGGAATAACTGGTGGAGAACCTAGACTATAGTTAAAATCTGATACACTAAATGAAAAATCATATTAAAAAAATTTCATTAGACTATTCATATGTTTGTGGATTCTACATTTAAACAATGAAATGTGATGAGAAAGAATTACCCTTAAATTCATCATTCCTTGAAAATAATTTCAAGGTCAAAATTCTATTATGGAGTTCAAATAAAATGACATAAAATTAAAAAACCATTGAAATTTTGATATGTTTCATAATACGAAATATAATATAAAATTAAAATAAAATAATCCTAATGTATTAAAATAACATATTTAAAAATCTATAATAAATTGAAATATAATGTAACATTAATTTATTTACATTTGAATGTTAAATAATTAATGTGACTTAAAATTTATATATGTTAATTTAAAAAAATGTAGTCTAATTTATATTATATTTTATTTAAAAAACATAAAATATACCATATTTAGTATACAATTATTGAGAAATTAAATTTCAATTTTTGAATTTTATATAATAAATATTACAAATTTTTTATTTTTGATATTTTTCTATACGAATGTATTGAGTCGTATTGTACTATTTTTTAGACAATTTTCGTTTTTTTTCTTTTATAATTATGTACGGACATCCTAATACTTATAAAATGTTCTACATAATAAACATTTTCATTACATAATTTGATTATTGATTTTAAATATTGTTTGACATAATAAATTTTCCATTAAATTTATAACAAAATTAAAAAAAATTACTATAATAAAAATTATTGTTGATGCAATATTAAAATTCAGTGTTTTTATTGTGAATCATGTTTTTTTATTTCATTGAAAATAAAATAATTAATCATTGTTTTATAAAAACAATTTGATACTTAAAAATTATTATCTATGATAATAATATCTTGTATATTAATCTTCATCATAAATACCCAAATTTCTTAAAAGGTATTTGTGACTGTTATGTGATTCTACATTAAAAATAACATTTTAAACCACTAAAACTGTTCATTGTTAAAATTATTTCTATATTTTAAATAAAAATTTTCACAAATTTAAAATTCCAAATATCAAATAGTTTTCATTGATAAAAATAAAAAATTTTAAAAGATAATTTCCATGGTTAATGGAAATTTTGTTAAGAGATAAAAAATTGAAGGAAAAAACACTAATAATAACAATATTTTCCCAAATATGATTTTTTTTACTTTTTATCATTAAAAAATATAAATTTTACATAACCTTTTAACCATTTTGGATCCATTCATCTTTTAATTGTAACATCAAATTATTGAGAACATAATGGTTCCATCTAAAACTAAATTTTTTCACTATTAAGATTAGTGCCTCCATCACCACATCCAAACTCAATAGTAGAAAAATTTAGTTATTATACTATTACACAATTATATTCATAGAAACATATCCCAATCCCTTATTATTTTGTTTCTCTTTAGTTAGCTTCTTCTATTTACATTCATGAATGTTTCCATTGTAGAACTAAAGCATCCAATGTCTGTAATGCATTCTCACAATATTTTATTTAATTCTAATTCATCCTAAATCATTTCTAATATTAGTAATATATTCAAATAAGTATAATCAGAATTATTAAAAATCAGTATATTGATTTAAAATCAATTATTTAATCCATTCCAATGATTGTGAATACAAAATAACAAATTTCAGTTGTTCTTGATGAATATCACCTCTTTGAAGAGGTGTTACTAATTTTTCATTTCTTGTTCTCTTGGATGGAAACAAGGATATAAATGATGAATTATAATGGTTTATATTTCAATTTTTTTATCATTGAAATTCAAATATATAATATGTCATCTTTCTATTCATTCAATTATAAATATGATCATCAATAGTCTCTATGTGTGAACTTCCACATATATGGAATGATTCATTTCAATTTTCACAATTGTTGTTAGGTATATTTTAAATTAAAATTCTTGGGTTATTTATATAATGGATCTAATTTATTAGTTTATTCCTTTTCATATTTTAATACATATCTATATAATTTTTAACCAGAGAAGGAGAAAATATTGGGTGTTGTAGGACTATCAAATAAATATAGTAAACATAAAAAAAATTAATATGGAATACACTTTATTTATTAACTAATGGTTTTTATATTGATAATAACCATTTATATAGATTATATGACCGTGGTTCATTTTAATTTATTCTTTAAATAAGGATCGACTTGATTTTTTTTTGTTTCATGTTCTCATTTGTGTATGAGTGGTGGAATTAGCATTAAGTAGTTAATTTTATTATTTTATTAATTTATATGATTTACCAAAAAATAGTAATAAAATAATAACATTTTTAGTTCTGAAAATATCATAATGGAAATAATCATAATCTTGTGATATGTGAGCGGAAATGAATGTGGTGTCATTAGCACCAGAGAATCGTGAAGTGGATCAACCAAAATGATCGAGGAAAATTAGTGGACAATTAACAAACATGAGGTATTTTTTCATCAATATAAAGTACATTCCTCTCAAATATATCATTCTAATAACAATGTTGGAGTAAATATGTTTTGGGGATTCTCCCTTGATGATTTTTGATTTGGGATTATAAATTAACCTCTTGACATGTCTGTGATCATAAGAATTATATGAACTAGAAATAAATCTTATTTAGGAAGTGATTTATTATACTATTATTTTACCATGAATCGCCACTATATTCAAATTATTATTATCTGTTTCTAAGATCTTTTCTACTAACAAAAATTATCACATTTTTCTTCTTATTTCACCAACTATTCCAGGAGGTCTTCATAAATGTCTCATTGTGTGAGTGATTCAATATTGTTGAGTCATATTTTAGCATGACCAACCCTATATATATTAGATAGTGCTGAAATAAATTAGACGGATTAGTGATATGTTGTTGGATAGTGATGGATCTATTGGTGTGAGTGTTTGATTTAGGGATTTGATATCTCTAGTTGCCTTTGGATGTGTGGTTGATTCACATAAGAAAATTATAGTTTCAAATTATGGACACTGGAGGCCCCCGAAATCGATGAAGTGAGGATGCCCATTTAGTTTCAACTTTTTCAAGTGAAAAAATGTAACATCTGGTGGAAGAAATTGAGGATCTTGTGTACACAAGAAGATAAAGGAATCATCCTATGGAAAAATCAGACTACTCCCTATGTGAATAGAAACAAAACACACCATGTGTTCTCAGTATTTATGTATCATGGGTTTCTATAATGACAAATATCACACATTGTCAATGACAGCAGACACTACATTTCACACAGTACTATGTGATGGATCGATTGTGGGTAGGACAACTAATGAATTCTACAAATCATGGTGATAGTGAATGCAAGCAGGGAACATTATAAAAATTTCAATGATGTAGAAAACATTGGCTTTGTAGTGAGCCCAACCATTATGTAAACTATGACTGTATGAAGTTTTTGGTCAATGTATCATGGATAGTCTACAACCTATATGATCAAATCATTAAAATTTAATCTAGTCTCGTCAATGGGGTAGCATTGATATAGCGGAGTTTGATAATACATACTCATAATTAAGAATATATAAAATGATTAGATATATAGTATCACGATTTGAATGACCATTTCATCATGGAATCACTGTTGAATTTTAATGTTTTTGAGCTACAAGAATGTGGTATTTAAGATTCTTAGTATGATATGATGTTTTATGACCTCTCACTATACACTCTCAATATCGTACATAATATATTTTTTCCATGAATGGATGTTTTAGAAGAGTCTTCAGGATCAAATATGTGCATTCATTTTCTCATTATGTCTTCCCACATATTTTGGAGCACTCTATTAGTATATTATTGCAAGGATTTTTCTATTGGTTGGACACCTAGAGGCAGGATAAAGAATTGAAAATCCTGTATTTGAGTCATCTAGAGTAGCTACTATGAGTCCATCATCATTGTCTCAACATAAGAGATCTCCCTGTGTATTGATTCATACATTTGGATCTATAATATAAGGATCGTACATAGGATCCAATTATTAATGATATGGGTGATTCTATTCAGTTGATGGTTGTTTTCAAATGGATCATGATTCCCGAAAAATTTATATTGAGGGTGGTAGTCATGAAAATGATTATACCTCTATTGTTGAGGCACTAGTATGATTAGAGATCATATAATAGGGGCATGGGTATCCCCTTGTGAGGTCATTCTGACATAGGAATAAATGGTTATCCAATGGGACAATCTGTTTGTATCCCCATGTGACTCACAATTCTCTCTAATTATCCCAACATCATACAAATAATTGAGGAAAAAAAACACTAGATGAAACATTTAAACCAAACTACGGAAAGGTAACCAAGACATAAATACAGCATTCCCACCTATGTCAATTTATAGGGTGTCAGCCAAAGCTATTACGATACAACAATGAGGCCAATTCATTCCTTTCATAATAGAAAAAATGACTACTAATTTTAAAATAGTGTTAAAAAATAAGTAATCATTTTCAGTTACCTAATATGATTCTAAGAAAAACAAAAATCATGCACATTTTAAAATCCAACCACATAAAAAATATTCCATAAAATGGTATTTTACATAAGACACTGTCATTTCAAAACAACCCCTTACCATTAAACAATAATGTTATGATGAAGAACACCAGACATGGTTTTAATTCATTTAAAAAACATTTTCATCCAAAAACAAAATTTGATTCTTATTCCCATTTCTTTAAAAAAAATAAACACCAAGTATAATGTAATTATTATAATCAATTAAAACTATAATAAAAAATATCCATAAATAGATTTTCACAAATAATTCCATTACATGGATTTAAAAATAATAAAAAATATCAATTCCAAATGAAAGGAAAATTAATATTTTACAAAAGTTGTATCCAAACATTATGAAACACATATTAAAATAAATATTTTTAAGACTTAACTAATGGTATATATCCTAATGTATCCCCACATTGACTAGTGGGTTGAAATAAGACATTTGATGATGGACCTATTAATTATATGATAAGTGGTCATACATCCCTCAAATATTCACTATAAAATGTCACCTATGGTTAGAACCAAATCAATGTGTTTTATAAAATCATGGGTGGGAGGGGTTAGACAATGTGAAAATATTAATTAACCATATAATTTTCAAGTGCTTTTGACATAGGATCCTATGTATCCCCATGGAATAAATATAAGATTTATTCTATGATTTGGCCAATGTCATCATAATACAATAAAAATACCCAAGGGAAAAAACAAAAAACATTACCTTCCCACCTACCACATTATCCTTGAAAATATCACCAATAAACAAAATTCCATGAGTGACATAACAAAACAGAAATTACTTGGATATCAAAAAATCCTAATCAACTACAAAGGCAATGAAGTATAAAAAAATTAACATCACATCACAAATATACAACTAGTCATTTACTTGTATTATATATATTTTGAAATCCCCATTTAAATAATATTTTCAATCGAGACACATCTTATTTGGAAATCATAACCATTGACAATAACTACAATAAAAACCATGGATAACTGTAGTAACCCTAGATTAAGGTAAATAACCCAATGATTGTGTTATTATTAATATGATGAGTTGGAGGTAATGTTGAGAGATTTTACTGATATTTTACTATGTTTTAGGGACAAAAGGATTTGAGTACAAGGTGCACACAGTTTCTCCAAACATTGCAGAAATCATATTCGAAACTGTGCATAAGAGAAGATTTGATGTAGGGAGATTTGGCATAGTGTATGCACAGTTAGTGATACCATGTTAAGAGGTTATACGAGGTTCTTCCTAAGTAGTAGATGATGGATGATTAGTGCATAATTTGAGTAACAGTGCATTCTGATTGTGTTCATTGTTTAAATTATAACTTTAAAAAGTGAATCTAACAAGTTTTTTTCTATGTTTCTTGTTTTTTATCCTCTGTGGCCATAACTCAGTATTTCTCATCATTGGATGTTGATGAACATATCCCAAGAAATTCAGAGTCATTTTGAAGGCTAACCTTGGTGTTTAGAACAAGTGTTCTTGAGTTATGTCACTACTCTTAATCGTTCATGGTCATTTTCTTATATATACATAGATCTACTTCCCCTTCCTTCTTTTTTTCTCAGATCTACACCGATAATGGGTTGATCTATGAGTGTGTATTCAAAATAAGACATGTATCTATCTTTATATTTCTATTAGAATATAATTAAGGGGATTATATGAATAATCAACTCGGTTTTCATAAGCGTTCTCCATCTGTTGTTAGGTTTCTTCAAAACCATTGAGATAAGGGGATTCTATATTGATTCTACGTAGTATAATTTATGGGAATTATTTAAAATTGAATATATAGTGTTTAATTAGTTGTGATTTGGATGATCACCATTTATTAAAAATCCTTTATTGTGATGGTTTGTGAAATTGGGGAAATCAGAAAAAATTGGACATTTGAATGAAGTGCTTGTGTTCATAATTTTAAATTATTTAATTGAAAATGGGAAATTTATGGAATTGTTTCACATGGTCTGTATAATATATTTTCAACAATTGAGACTATTTTATTGCAATGAAATGGATTGTTTAAAATAGGTTTTCCCTTTGGGTTTCAATAAAAAATTCAGATTAATAGAAATAGTTTGTTTTAGTAATTTGAAATGGTTTTGCGTATATTGGATTGTGTGAGTTCATGATAAATGTTCCCTAGAATAAGGGTTGTGTATCATTGGGGTACAAGGTTTGTGTGCTGGATTGTGGGTGTGAGTCATTGGGAGACATGGTAATCAGATGAGAGATCACTCATGAGTATGGAAATGCCGATCAAATCATGAATGTGAGGTTCTATTGTGAAATATAAAACAATTATTCATAAATGATAATAATAATTTTGATTTAAATAATGAATATCTATTTTTTAGAAAAATAAAATTTTTTAAATTAGATTCATTTAGGATTTGTTCCACTTAGATGAAAACGATTTTAGAACTTGTTTATATTTCCATATATATTGTTTTGAGATATTTTAATATATTAACTAATTTTCTAAATGTTGTTAAATCTTCTATACATGTGGTGTGAGAAGGGAAGTCAATTAGAAAACCTACTTATTTATATACTCACCCCTACATTGGTCCATTTTTTTCTTTTATAGATGCTACCTTCTGAGAGTTGGGAAAATGTAGTGTATCACACTTCTTTATAACAATGTCCTGAAACATAGGCCTATGTGGGGAAATTGTAGCGTGGAGCTTGTGAAGCAAGCAATATTGTTGTCTTCGTAGCTTTTATTAATTTTCTTTCCCCTGTTTACATTAAAATTGGATTGTCTTCGTCTATAACATACTGTGGTTGGTTTTCATAAATAAAATTATTTGAAATTTTATATATTATTTAATTCATCATATGGTGAGCTATTTATGTATGGTTTCTTGGGTTATGATTTTAAGAAATTAATTGGCTAATCATCCCCCACATTCTTTGAAACACTTCAGTATTTATTGCAATCCTTTGGCATCTTGGGGATTTATCTTAAGGCCCATTAATGACACGTCGTACTATGAAGCCAGTGAGATTTAGCGGTTCATTACAAATGGTATCAGATTCTTTGGTCCATTCCTAAATAGTAGTAATCATTGTTTTTGGTCATGGAGATTAAATTCCATATTATATATTCCATTAGTTTGAATCATAGAATGCAAGAGGAATTTAGGAACATGGAATGTATACCATAAAAGGATGTAACTATCCCTTTTATAATGAATATCTTGTAATCCAGAATATGGGTACATATGTGATTGTATATACTTCTAGGATTTTAAAACCTCATTTGCATTGGTTTAGAAAATGAAACGAGAATGAAATAAATTGTAGAGGAATTAATTCCCAGTAAGACATCATAAATCCTATTGGTTAATGATTCATGTTGTTAAAAAATGTTTATTTTTTAAAAAATATTATTTTTTAACTAATGATTTTGAAAAAGGAAATGCCTTTGATATTTTGAAAATAGAATAATTTTTAAAAAGAAAGTTGATTTATTCAAATACGGTTAAACATGTAAAAATGATGTTTTTGGAAAACAATGTTGGGATAGTTATGTGATATTATTTTAAATGATAAACCATCATTGCCGAGAGAATAAGAAGGAAGAAGGTTGTTTTTGGTTTAGAAAATAGAACCTTGAAGGCATCGTCAAAACCAAATCGAAGAAGCTATGATGAATGTAGTTTGACATGATCCACGGGTGATCCCTGATCTAGTTCAGATTATTTTCCATGATTTTCAAGATGTAGATATGGGGAACTGGTGGAATAATCTATGGCATGTGAATCATACCATCATGTTAATGAAGATGAATCCACCTAATTTCGTTGGGGTATGCTGAACCTAAATAAGAATATGTGTGGATGAGTAGGATGAAACATATATTTTATTTCATCGACACATAATCAAATATCAATGTTTCTATAGAGACTTTTATACTCAGTGATCGTACAAGCCAGTTTGGTGATTTAGTGGTGCTAGAATAAATTAGATGAAAGCCTTACTTGAGAGGATTTTGAATAACAAATCAATAAATAATTATAACCTCATACATTAAAAATCTATTAAATGAAAAACCACTTTAGCCAATATTAGGATAATAATTCTTTCCTGGAATAAGCCTCTAATGTTCTAAATTTTGTTTTACTTTCACCAGAAGTTGCAGAAAGCGTGTCTTTGACTGCAATAATTTTTAATCGGGGCTAAGATAGAAGTTTTGATCAATGATTGTGGTGATCTATATTAATGATTATACAGAGATGGTTAACCCTGAAACAATTGGTGAACATGATATCTCCTGATATATGGGAGGTGGTTTGATGATACCTATTAGGAATTTTTGGAACTCAGACGCTGGGAGAAAGAAGAAAATGGACACCTATTTCCATGTAGGAAGTGGAAATCAGAATCAAATGACAAGATCAATGAACCTTCCCCCATGCCCCAAGAAAAAAAGGCTGTTTTAATTTTGGTTCATTGACCACATAAATAAAGATTTAATGACACAACCAAGAGCAATCCATATCTGAAATCAGATGGGGAATCATTAATTTTGTTTTTTATGTTCTCCAAGGTCAGGTGCTCAAGACACTTCTCAGGAGTCGCAACTACTGTATGCTTTGATAGGGCGAGGTCTACAGAATCAATATCCTCAGTAGAGAAAAACCTGAAATGGATATTCTAGAAATACCATGACTCCCTAAACATAGAAATCAATTCAGGCAATAAAGAGAACAATGTAGTGAAGATGAAATTTTATGGAGCTGAGAAGATGATTGTCGATGATCATGCTGGACCATCTACGTTGAGAGGTAAGATTATTTTTTGAATTATACCATAATGAATGTGATCTTCATTACTATTGCATCAAATTTTTTATTTTCTTCTCATACTGGTGATTTTAAATTATAATAGTTTTAAATGATTCCTTCTATTTCAAAATTTCAAACTCCTCTCTGAGAAAGTGAATGTCAAGCCTTTATAGCAGAACATGTCCTACAACTTTTGAGGCATCCACGCTGAAATAGAACATATATGTCCTTGAAAAGGATGACTATGATGTAATCATGGTTATGGATTTGTTGACAATATTCAAGGGTAAAACTGAGTGTTATAGTAGAATGGTCAGTTGCACAACTGAGGATGGTGTTGAGTATCTCTTAAGAAAATATACAGTTTTAATGAAAGGTGAAATGATATTGTTGGCATCAAAAGTGGGAATGATCTCCTACTAGTTGGTAGAATTGTCTATGGAATCAATGGAATAGATCATGGATGTTATTTTTCTAGTAGTTTTGGATCAATATCCAGATGTCTTTCCATAGAACATTTAGAGAAACCACCTCTATTGAATGTAGATTTTACAATTTATCTCTTTCCAGGGACCAATACTATTTCCCATTCATCATAGAGGTTGTTACCAATAGAGATACAATAATTGAGTTTGATGTTGTATGTTCTATAATCTAAGGGTTTTATTTGGAAATGTATGTGTTTGTGGGAAGCACAGGTCTTATTCGTAATGAAAATATTTTTTACTCTTTAGTGGTGTGTTGACTATTGTAATCTTAACCATGTTATGATAAAGAACATGTACCCACTTCCACGCATTGATGTCCTCTTAGACCAATTCAGGGGATATCATTGGTTCTCCAAGAATGTATTTTGATCAGGATATCACCAATTGTGAATTCAAATGTAAAATATTACAATGACTTCATTCGAGAAGAAAATAAGGCCATGATGAATATGTTTTCATACATTTTGGTGTAATGAATGCACCAATGGTCATGAATCATATATTTTAGTGATATACAGACTCATTTTTTGCGGTGATTTTTGATGAAATCTTTTTGTATTAAATAATAAGGAATAAACATGAGGAAGACCTTAAATCTGTGTTACAAATTACTCGAGATCTCCATTTGTACAAAAAAAAAATTTATGTTTGATTTTTGGATATAGGAAGTACGTTTTTGTGGCCATTTCATTTCTGAGGAATCCATTTTTTCAGATCGTAAAAAGAAATAAAATTCTATCTTGTGTAAAAAACAGAATTGTGTCTTTGAGATACTATGTTTTCATGGTCTTTCTAGTTACTATCAATTATTTTATCAAGATTTATCACAATAATCTCCACCAGTGATAGCTCTAATGTAGAGACCTGAAGCCTGACGTACATGGAAATTACATTAAATTTGTGGAATAATTAATACATAACAAAAACAGACAAACAAGGATCGTAATAGTTTAGTGTCTTTGGAAACTCGGAATATTATCTTCTAATCGTGGTGAAAGATCTTCAACATCTCTCATAACGATCTTCCACTTTTTGTTTCCTTACCTAAATCTTTTCTTTTAATCCTGGGGGAAAAGAAAAAATAAAAAGGGATATCTCAAATGCTTAGTATGGGAAAACATGGAGGACATAACACAATCCATAAACATTTTAAATCAAAAACATGAACATGAAATTGAAACATCAAAATCATGAGCAAAGACATAAATCATGGAATTACGTAAGGAATATATCATAATGGAACATGAACCATGATAAAATATATTGGGAATAAAACATGTAATTGTGGCAACCATTCAGCACATGTTATGATTTCCATAGTATCCAAGGCATTACTTCCAAGACCATCTTAGTTGACAAAGTCCTCTTTCTAAATAGAGTTTACTCCTCATTTCAGTCCTGTAACACCGAACCAGATTATCTTACTATTCCAGCCATTTCTATCTAATGAGATATAAATCATTACCCAATGCATTGGAGGGAGATATAGGTCCCACCCATCTCATAATGAAATCATTATTACCTGTTCCACAAAATTATAAATCTTACATCATAGTATAACCCATGTAATAGAATGGGATTCTTAAACATCATGCCATAATAACATAATCCATAAAACAAATGGATATCATTTCATCATAAGAAGAATAAAACCATGTATAAAATTGAGACATTAAACTTGAAACATACACATATTAAATAATGTCCTCTTTGATAAAAAAATGGTTTTGATAAAACACCTGAAATGAATTCTTGAGAAAAATATCTTGTCTTCTTCAAAATAAATTTCTTTTCACAAAACGTCATGAAATTTTAAAAGAATGTTATTTTTTAGAAAATATTCATGAAATATTTTGGAGGATGATACATGAAAATAAGTCTTTATAAATCCATAAAAATCCTTTCATTCCGTATAAGTTAAAAAACATTCATCTCGTACTTTTGTAGGAAAAGTCAAAAAAGTACCTCGTACCGTAAGCAAAAGAAACATTCCTTACATAACATGTAGTAAAAGTCAAAAAATGGGTAAAAGGACTTTAAAAATACATGAAAACATTCTTATAAAATAGGGACATGGATGATAGATATAACCCTAGTGAATACTTACAAATAAACAATCTCGGATATAAATGAGATTGGAAAAGTTATCCCTTACCATAGGTATGATATGCTTAATATGGATCTGAACCTCCTGTATAATGATTTAAATAGTGTCATTGACTTATTAAATAATCATATTCATTATTATGATATCATATATGTTTCACTTATGATTTTATATTACCCGTTCTTTTGTAAATTCCATGTAAAAGCAGCGTTTTGGGTAAAATCATTTCATTTATCGTATGTGTTTCGACTTGTCGTTCTTGATATTATTAATTATATCCTAATTTAAATAATCCGAGAATGTAAAAAATGATTTATATATAATATATATTCATCATATATATATTATATATCGATAAAAGAAATGAAATACACCGTTCATGGAGACGGTAGGTCGTACGTACTCATGAACGTGGTTTTCGTTTCCTTATTGAGTTGAATGAAATTAAATAGATGACATACATATATATATATATACACATATACAGTAGCATTATTATGTCATATATTTCATTATTATTCATTATATATATTTTATAATCATTCTTGAATGGTTAATCATGGAAAATGAATCTCATCGCGTTTGTGGAGACGGTAGTCAGTACGTACGCACAAGCGATGACATCATTCCCATGAACGTGGAATTGTATTGGAGTGTTTTTATACTACTTAAGAATCAATATCACTTTACAATAATACTACATAGTCATTATTTACCCCATTATACCCATCCAATTAAGGTGGTGGTGGAAAATAGATTGCACCATGACGTGGAGACGGAATTTCGTACGTACGCACGCGCGGTGATTTCATTTTCCGTATGATGGAAAGATGGTGAAATAGGGTTATGTCATACTTATAATAACATATCGGTATATGAGTGATACTGATGTTATTACTTCATAATGAAACAACTAATGAAGAAGAATTAGAAGAATAAAAAATGATGAAGGAATCGGTAATGGACATTACCTCTTCTTTGAAGCGCCTCTTTGAGACATCCTCTTAGGGCCCTAAAATTAGTCTTTGAAGAATACCAGGACCTCTAGGTTATTTATAGGGAAGGAGGGAAGTGAAATGGGCAGATTTTGGATGATCTTCAAGGCTCTAAATTGTGTGAGGAAGAGAGGGAGGAGGTTCCCTTTTATAAGGGATGAGAGGGGCACCTTTGGAAATATATGAAATATTAGTTTATATTAATCCCAACCCCACATAAAATCATAAAAAATGACTCATATCCAAATATTTGATGATATAGGGTTGTAATATCATCAAAAAAAATTATACATGTTAGGAATTTATTTTAAACATTATCAAATTGATTAATCCTTTTTTATCAATTAAATTTTATTTGTGGAAATAACATTATAAATTTTAAATTATTATAAATAATTACTTATTTGTTTTGAATTGTCCATAATTGGATACTTTATAACATTATAGACCATATAAATATAAATTGATAATTTTTGTATATTTTTGTAATTTTTAAATAATTTTTTAATAAGTTATTTTTATAAAATAACAATAGTGTCAATTTTGACACTATTCATTTATTTGAATTTAAATAAAACATATACAGAATATATGTTTGAACTAAAAGGATTAATAGATTCATAAAATGTCATATTTTTCTAGAAAATTAGTGGAGAACATTAAATATTTCATATAATATTTATTTTAATATTTTAAAAACCATTTATTTGATATTTCTCTTAATAAAATAATGTCAACATCACTATTATGTCACCTTTAATGATAATTATTTAATCCTTAAAAATTATAAATAAATTCATATTATGTAGATAATTTTATTATCTTTCTGAATACTATTCATTTTCTATGTTTCATGATGTTTATTGCTAAATTAAAATTAATATACTTATAAGATTTAAGAGAGTGACATGTTGTCACTTTCTTTTTTTAATAATAATTATATTATTTCATGGTCAAAATTCCATGAAATGAATATATTCCGACCCTTAGGTGAAATGCTTTGACTTTTATTATTCTAATAGGATTTTGGAAAGTTTTAGGAAAATTTTATAACCTTATTTTTACCCTAATTACCTGATTTACCTTAAACTATGGTAAATAAAATTTTCCGTAGTTACTATTCATAATGCCCAAAAATAAAAAGTATATTATTAACATAATTTGGACCCAATGATTCCAAATATGGAATCCATTTTTCCAAATTCAATACAAAAAATTTTCTGAAATTAAATTATAATTAATCTCGTTGTTTAAAGAAAACATGTTTTTGTTTAAAACATTGCGAATGATTGAATTGAATTAACCTACGAATTCAAGGTAAAATCAATGATAATGATATAAATTATTTTGAATAGTAAAAATATATTCTATATATACTTTAAAACCATTAAATATTATAATTTAACCATATAAATTATTACGATGAAAAAAGTTGTTTTTAATTTCAATATAGCGTGTTTTTACTATTCATTAAAATATGAAAGTTATCAGAAAAATATCAAAACATTATCCAATGTAAATTTTTATATCCTAATTCAAAAGGAGAATTTTAATTTTTAAAATTTAACTTATAAACATGTCAAAAACTCGATTTAATGTGGGTGCACCATCAAAAGGTGGAAAAACTGCATTTATTTAAAAATACTTATTTTACCTAAATTTTTTTTTTTTTACCTACCATGTTATAGAAAATGTGTATGAAGAAATAATAATTTTATAACATTCATAATTTAGTTAATTCTATTCATAACGGCTAGTTCATAATAATATTATAACCATATATCATGGTTTAGTGAAACCTGATATTGTGTATAACACACGCTATCGAGGAAAATCATGATATCATGTAATGCAAGCCAAGTCAGGGTTGCCCGTAGTGAAATCTCCATTTGGTGTAGCATACAATACAAGACATCAACGAAATTAAAAGAATATTCTTTATAAAATCTCGGGGTGTTACATTGTACCCCACTTAAAATGAATTTCTCCCTCAAAATTCGTCGGGTTATAAATCCTTTACTATTCATTGAAACCCACATCATAAAAAGGAATACTAAAACATAATTTTAATAACTAATGTATGAAATGTAACGATTACCCAAAGTAACTCCTCATTGGGCTTCCATATAGGAGAACATAGGTGAAAATATGGATATGTAATAAAAATATAACCATCAAGATCTGATGGAGAGTGGTAGAGAACATGGCTATGAAAAAGCCAAAAATCACAAAGCCATAGATTTTTGATGATCTAAGGTACCATATGATTCATCGGATATAAGATCACTAGGATAACATTTTTGGTTTTCAATAATATTTCCCTAAAGTTGAAATTTTTGAATTAAAAGAAATACTTGCTTGATTTTTGTACAATCTCACTGTTGTTCGTGCTTTGAACAATTTCCACATCATATCATAAAAAATTGAAGTTGTATTTGTTATTCGTGAAGTGTTAACAGATCATGTTATAGAATGATTGGTCATTCCATCAGTTTCAAACAAAAGGTTAGCGAAAGTTATAAAATATACATAATTCCATCTATGGTGAGGATAATCGTATACGATTCCAAAAAATGAACATATACTTCATATATCATACCTCATAATAAAATAAAACTAGTTTATAATAACCGGGGACTTCCTGTAGGCCAGTTGTATGCGATAAAGGCCAGCCGCACATCGGTTGTGGGTTTGATTCCCACATCCATGTCCAACACGAAGGGTTGTCGCCCGTCATGCATGTTTTCCTTTTTCTAAAATTACATCATTATGACAATCAATCGATAATATTTAAAATAGTTCTAGCCTTAAACCAACATATGATCAACATAATCCATTTTAAATCATTAGGCTTATCTGAAATACTTTTGTCCAAGATTATAGTATAAAGAAAACAATTAATAGAAATTTCATCAATCGAGCATTTGATTACCATCATTTATCCCCAATATATCTTGTTGATCACATTCCAATCATGTGAATACCTTAATCATGTATTCTCTTGAAAAATGAATACCCATTTAACCTTAGTGAAAACATGAATGATGTCAAAAGAAACTCGTTCCACATACCAAAATCCTAAAATTTCTATATACTCAAACCATGATATTACTTTGTCCTTATTTTAGTCATGAGCTCATGATTACTATCATATTATTTTCTCTTTATCCCTTCCATATGCACATTTCATCTGCTTTCCAAAAATATTTCAATCACTTTTCGTGGTTACCAGTACCATATTATAATTGAAAACCAATACATCTATTTTCAAAAATTCCACAATACCATAAATGATATTCCATGATACTATTTTGAAATCACATTACATAAAAACTTAATCATTACACAACATAATTTTCATACTCAACATCACATATAGTGATCACATGAGACTTCCCTGTATCCTTAACTTTAAGAGGTTACTCATGTTGATAATCATTAACTCATGGATGAGGGCATTTATTAGCATAATGCCCCATTTCCTTGCACATGAAGCATTGAAGTGTTAGTGGAGAGTTATCTGTAGTATTTTCTCTATTCAGATCATTAGAAAACTTTTTCACATTACTTTGACAATAAACATCTCAATGACCTTCTTTTCAACACTTAATCTATTTTCTAGTACCTTCTAGGCAATCTCCACCATTCTTCTTTCCACACTTTGAGTATAAAGAATCATTCATATTCTTTTCACCATTTTTCTGAGATTTCTCCTTGAACTCCATATTTCATTTCTTGTCAAAACCATGAGATGGATATGTAACACCAAAATCAAGTTCTACCTTGATATCACAACACACAATTTCTTCATAGATACTGAAGTATTTTATAGCTAATGCCCTTCCATGTCTTTGTTTTAAGCCACAGAAAAATAGATCAACATTAATTTCAGGTGGGATGATGAAGCCAGATGCATACCTTGCAAGTCTTGTAAAATTTTCTTCGTATATACCAACTGATTCATCCTCCTTCTTCATAAGCTCAAGAAACTCATTTTACATCTTTGTTTGAAGAATAATAGGTAAGTACTTACTGAAAAACAAGTTCTTGAACTTGTCCCATTCCATGGAATCGAGTTCATCTCTTTGCCTCGTATTCTGGATAAGATTCCACCATTGATCAGCATCACCTTCCAAAGGATATACTTCTAAGATGATTTTATAATGCTCAGAACATTGTAGAACTGAAAATATCTTTTTAGTGGTACTGATCCATTGTTCAGCCACTAAGGGATCAGAAGACCCGCTGAATTAAGGTGGACACTGCCTCATGAAGGATTCAACAGAATGTTGCTCCTTTCTCTGCTCATTTTAAAGTTCAGAATGATTCATAGCTTGTGTAAGTATAGAAATAATATTGTGCACTACATCTCTCATGACATTGGTTTGGTCCGGAGGACAATCATTGTAATGTCCATTACATTGATCAACACGGTTCCTTCGGGTTCCAACCATCGTCTAAAATCCAAAAATTAATAGCATGAGAGGCAAATACCATGCTACAGAAAAAATCATAATAAAGTTGGATTACCTTCAATATCTAACATCTTAGGATTATTTTTTATGATTTTTAGCGCAATTCTAGGACTATAACCTATACGTATACTTAACCTTAGGGACATCCCTAGACATTCCTTAGTAATATCTCTAGGGATTTCACTAATGTTTTTCGCATCCTAGTTTCCATAGTTTGACTAAAACTTTCCTCTTATACCAAATGTTGAGTCCCGAAGCCTGACGGACATGGAAATTACATTACATTTGCAGAATACATAATACATAACAAAAACATACACACAAAGATCGTAACTGTTTAGTTTCTTTGCAAACTCGGAATATTATCTTCTAATCATGGTGAATGATCTTTAACATCTCCCATAACGATCTTCCACTTTTTTTCCTTACCTAAAACCTTTATTTTAATCCAGGGGAAAAACATAAAAAGGGTGATCTCAAATGCTCATTAAGGCAATCATAGAGGACATAAAACAATCCATAAAAATTTGAAAACAAAAACATGAACATGAAATTTAAACATCCAAATCATGAGAAAATACATAAATCGTGGAAGTATGTAAGGAATATATCATAATGGAACATCAACCATGATAAAATATAATGGGAATAAAACATGTAATTGAAACAACCATTCAGCACATGTTATGATTTCCATAGTTTCCAAGGTATTACTTTGAAGACCATCTTAGTGGACAAAGTGCATTTTCAGAATCGAGTTCACTCCTCATTTCAGTCCATTAACACTGAACCAGATTAACTTACCATTTCAGCCATGTCTATCTCATGAGATATAAATCATATCCAATTCATTGGAGGCAGATATAGGTCCCACCCATCTCATGATTATATCATTCTTACTTGCGCACAAAATCATAAATCATACATCATAGCATAACCCATGTAATATAATGGGATTCTTAAACATCATGCCATCATAACATAATCCATAAAACAAATGGATATCATTTCATCATAATAAGAATAAAACCATGTAAATAATGGATAAATTATACTTGAAACATAAAAATATGAAATAATGTCATTTTAGATGAAAACATGGTTTTGATAAAACACTTGAAATGAATTCCTGAGGAAAATATCTTTTCTTCTTCAAAATCAACTTCTTTTCACAAAACGTCATGAAATATTAAAAGAAATAGATTTTTTGAAAATGATCATGAAATATTTTGGAGGAAACTTCTTGAAAATAAGTCTTTATAAACCATAAAAATCCATTCATGCCGTATAATTTAAAAAAACATTCTTCTCGTACTATTGCCGGAAAAGTCAAAAAAGTACATCATAACGTAAACAAAAGAAAGATTTCGTACATACCATTTACTGAAAGTCATAAATGGGTGAAAAGGACTTTATACATACATGAATCCATTTTTATAAAATAGGGACATGAATGATAGATATAACCCCTGTGAATACTTACGAATAAACAATCTCGGATAAAAATGAGATTGGAAATGTTATCCCTTACAATAGGTCTGATATGCTTCGTATGGATCCGAACCACCAGGATAATGATTTAAATAAAGCCATTGACATATTAAATAATCATACTCATTGTTATGATATCATATATGTTTCACTTATGAATTTATATTACCTATTCTTTTGTAAATTCCATGTAAAAGCAGCGTTTTGGGTAAAATCATTTCATTTATCGTATGTGTGTCGACTTGTCATTCTTGATATTATTACTTATATCCTGATTTAAATAATTCCAGAATGTAAAACATGATTTATATATAATATATATTCATAATATATATATTATAGATCGATAAATGGAATGAAATACACCGTTAATGGAGATGGTAGGCCATACATACACATGAACGTTGTTTTTGATTCCTTATTGAATTGAATGAAATAAAATATATTACATAAATATATAAACATAAATCCAATAGAATTATTATGTAATATATTTCATTATTATTCATTTTATATACTTTATAATCATTCTTGAATGGTTAATCGTGGAAAATGAATGTCATCGCGTTCGTGGAGACGGTAGTCCGTATGTACGCACGAGGTGATATCATTCCCATGATCGTGGAATTGTGTTGGAGTGTAGGTATAAAATTTCTGAATCAATATCACTTTAAAATAATCATATATAGTATTTATTTACACCATTATACTCATCCACGTAAGGTGGTGGTGGAAAATAGATTACACCATGGCATGTAGACAGTATTCCGTAGGTATGCACACGTGGTGATTTCGTTTTCCATAGGATGGATAGATAGTGAAATAGGGATGTTTCATACCTATAATAACATATTAGTATATGATTTATCCTAATGTTATTAATTCATAATGAAACAACTAATGAAGAAAAAGTAGAAGAAGAAATAAAGTTGAAAGTATCATTGACAGATATTACCTCTTCTTTGAAGCGCCTCTTTGCGACCTCCTCTTAATGAACTAAAATTGATATTTGAAGAAGACCAGGACCTCTAGGATGTTTCTAGTGAATTGGGGATGTGAAATGGGTAGATTAAGGACGATCTTGAAGGCTCAAAATGGTGTGAGGAAGAGAGGGAGGAGGTGCCATTTATAAGGGAGGAGAGGGGCATCATGGAAATATATGAAATATTAGTTTATATTAAATCCCAACCCCACATAAAAACTTTGAAAATGACTCATATCAGAATATCATATGATATAGGGTTGTAATATAATCAAACAATAAAATTTATTCATGTTAGGAATTTATTTTAAACATTATTTACTTGATTTATTCTTATTTATCAATTAAATTTTAGTTGTGGTAATAACATTATAAATTTTAAATTATTATAAATAATAAATTATTTGTTGTGATTTGTTCATAATTGGATACTTTATAACGTTTTAGACAATATAAATATAAATTTATAATTTTTAAATATTTTTGTGATTTTTAAAGAATTTTATAATATGTTATTTTTATAAAATAACAATAGTGTCAATTATGTAACTCTTCATTTATTTGAATTTAAATAAAAAATATACAGAAGATAAGTTCGAAATAAAATGTTTAATAGCTTCATAACATGTCATATTTATCTATAAAATTAGTGGAGCACATTACATAGTTCATATAATATTTATTTTAATATTTTTAAAACAATTTATTTGATATTTCTCTTAATAAAATAATTTTAACATCACTATTATGTCACCTTTAATGATAATTATTTAATCCCTAAATATAATAAATAAATTCAAATGATGTACATAATTTTTTTATATTTCTAGAGACTATTTATTTTGGCCATTTCATGAAGTTTATCTCTAAATTAAAATTAATATACTTATAAGATTTAAGAGAGTGACATGTTGTCACTTTCTTTGGTTTTAATAATAATTATATTATTTCATGATCCAAATTCCCTGAAATGAATCTAGTCCGACCCTTAGATGATATGTGTCAACTTTTATTCATCCAATAGGATTTTGGAAAGTGTTAGGGTAATTTTATAATCATATTTTTACCCTAATTAACTGATTTACCTTTAACTATGGTAAATAAAATTTTCCGTAGTTACTATTCATATTGCCCCAAAATAAAAAGTAGCTTATTAACATAATTGGACCCACTGATTCCAAATATGGAATCCATTATTCCAAATTCAATAAATAAAAGTTGCATAAATTAAATTAAAATTAATCTCTTTGTCGAAAGAAAACATGTTTTTGTTTAAAACATTGCAAAAGATGGAATTGATTTAACCTACGAATTCAAGGTAAATTCAATGATAATGACATACATTATATTAAATGGTAAAAATATATTCTATTTTAACTTAAAAACAATTCAATATTATCATTTAAAAATTTAAATTATTACAAAGAAAAAAGAAGTTTTTAATTAAAATATAGTGTGTGTTTACTATTCATTAAAATATGAAAGTTATCAGAAAAATATCAAAACATTATCCAATGTAAATTTTTATATCCTAATTCAATAGAAGAAGTTTATTCTTTAAAATTGAGCCTATAAACATGTCAAAGACTAGATTTTATGTGGGTGCACCATCAAAAGGTGGAAAACCTGCATTTTTTTTAAAATACATATTTTACCTGAAAAATTTATTTTGTTCACATACCATGTTCTAGATGATTTGTAAGATGAAATAATAATTTTATAACATTCAGATTTTAGTTAATACTATTCATAACGTCTATTTCATAATATTATTATAACCATATATCATTTTTTAGTGAAACCTGATATTGTGTACAACACACGCTATCGATGGAATTCGTGATTGCGTGTAATGCAAGCCAAGTCATGGTTACGTGTAGTGAAATCTCCTTTTGGTGTAGCATACAACACAATCCATCAACTAAATTAAAATAATATTCTTCATAAAATCTTGTGGTGTTACATTGTACCCCATATAAATTGAATTTCCCCCTCGAAATTCGTCGGGGTTATAAATCGTTTACTATTCATAGAAACCCACATCATAAAAAGCAATAGTAAAACATAATATTAATAACTTAAGTATGAACTGTAATTATTACCCAAAGTAACTCATCATTGGGTTTCCATATAGGAGAACATTGGTGAAAATATGGATATGGAATAAAAATCTTACCATCAAGTTCTGATGGAGAGTGGTAGAGAACATGGCTATGAAAAAGCCAAAAATCACAAAGACATATATTTTTGATGATCTAAGGTACCATCTGATTCATCAGATATAAGAGCACTAGGATAACATTTTTAGTTTTCAATAAAATTTCCCTAAAGTTAAAAATTATGAATTAAAAAAACTACTTGCTTGATTTTTGTACAATCTCACTATTGTTCGTTCTTTGAACAATTTCCACTTCATCTCTTAAAGAAATGAACTTGTATTTGTTATTCGTGAAGTGTTAACAGATCATGTTATAGAATGATGGGTCATTCCATCTATTATAAACAAAACTTTAGAAAAAGTTATAAAATATACATAAGTCCATCATTGGTGAGGTTAATCGTATATGATTCCAAAAAATGAATTTATACTTCATATATCATAACACATAATAAAATAAAACTAATTTCTACTAACCAGGGACTTCATGTAGGCCAGTGGTATGCGATAAAGGCCAGTTGCACATAGGTTGTGGATTTGACTCCCATAGCCTTGTCCGACGTGACGGGTTGTCGCCTGTCATGCATGTTGTCCATTTTATAAAATTACATCATTATTATATTTCATCGATAATATCGAAAACAGTTCTAGCCTTAAACTAAATTATGTTCAACATAATCCATTTCAAATCTTTAGGATTATCCAAAATACTTCTTTCCAAGCTTGTAGTATAAAGAAAAGAATTATTTGAAATATCATCTACTGAGCATGTGAATACCATCATTTATCCCCTATATATCTTGTTGATCACATTCCAATCATGTGAATACCATAATCATGTATTCTCTTGAAAAATGAATACCCATTTAACCTTAGTGATAACATGAATGATGTCAAAAGTTAACTCTTTCTACAAACCAAATTCCCAAAATTTCTCTATACTCAAAACATGATATCACTTTTCTTTATATTAGTCATGAGCTCATGATTACTATCATATTATTTTCTCCTAATCCCTTCCATATACACATTTCATCTGCTTTCTAAAAATATTTCAATCAATTTTTCATGGTTACCAGTACCATATAATAATTGAAAACCAATACATAGTTATTCCGAAATTCCACAATACCATAAATGATATTTCATGACTCTATTTTGAAATCCCATTACATAAACACTTAATCATACACAACATCATTTTCATACTCAACATCACAAATATTAATCACATGAGACTCCCCTTTTTCCTTTGCTTTAAGAGGATTCTCACATTGATCATAATTAACCTGTGGATGAGGTCATTTATTATCATAATTCCCCATTTCCATGCACTTGAATCATTGAAGTGTTAGTCGAGAGTTCTCTGTAGTCTTTTCTCTATTCATATCATTAGAAACATTTTTCCCATTACTTCGACAATCTAGTGCTCTATGACCTTCTTTTCCACACATAAAGCATTTTCTATTACCTTTAAGGAAATCTCCACCTTGCTTCTTTCCACACATTGAGCATAAAGAATAATTCATCTTCTTTCCACCATTGTTATGAGAGTTTTCCTTGAACTCCATCTTTTGTTTCTTGTCAAAACCATGAGATAGATATATTAAACCAACTTCTCGTTCTACCTAGAAAGCACAACGCACAATTTCATTATAGCTACTGAAGTATCTTATAGATAATGCCCTTCCTAGACTTGGTTTTCAGCCACTGAAAAATCGATCAACATTACTTTCAGGTGGGATGATGAATCAAGATGCATACCTTTCAAGTCTTGTAAAATTAGCATCGTATATACCAAAAGATTCATCATCCTTCTGCATAAGCTCAAGAACCTCCTTTACGATCTTTGTTCGAAGAATACGAGGGATTTACTTACTGGAAAACAAGTTCTTGAACTCGTCCCATTTCATGGACTCGAGTTCATCTCTTTGCCTCGTATTCTTGATAAGATTCCACCATTGATCAGCATCACCTTCCAAACGATATACTACTAAGATGACTTTATCATTCTCAGAACATTGTAGAACTGAAATTATATTTTCAGTGGTACTGATCCATTGTTTAGCCACTAAGGGATCAGAAGACCCGCTGAATGAATGTGGATGATGCCTCATGAATTATTCAACAGAATGTTGCTCCTTTATCTTCTCATTTTAAAGTACAGAATGATTCATAGCTTGTGTATGTATAGAAATAATATTGTGCACTCCATCTCCCATGACATTGGTTTGGCGAGGAGGACAATTATTGCATTTTCCATTACATTGATCAACACGGTTCCTTCGGGTTCCATCCATCATCTAAAACCCAATAAATAATAGCGTGAGAGGAAAATACAATTCTAGGGAAAAAAACATAATAAAGGGGGATTACCATCAATATCTAACATCTTAGGATTAATTCTATGATTGTTAGAGCAATTCTAGTAATATAAACTATACGTATACTTAACTTTAGGGACATCCCTAGACATTCCTTAGAAATATCTCTAGGGATTACACTAATGTTTTTCGCATCGTAGTTTCCAAAGGATGACTAAATCGTTCTTCTAATACCAACTGTAGAGACCCGAAGCCTGATGTAGATGGACATTACATTACATTTGCAGAATACATAATACATAATAAAAAATGACACACAAGGATCATAATAGTTTAGTTTCTCTAGAAACATGGAATATTATCTTCTAATTGTGGTGAAAGATCTCTAAAATCTCCCATAATGATCTTCCAGTTTTTGTTTCCTTACCTAAAACTTTTATTTTAATCTTGATGGAAATGAAAACATAAACAGGGTGATCTCAAATGCTCAGTAAGGCAAACATAGAGGACATAAAACAATCCATAATCATTTGAATAGAAAAACTTGAACATGAAATTTAAACATCAAAATCTTGATCAAAGACATAAATCGTGGAAGTACGTAAGGCATATATCATAATTGAACATCAACCATGATAAAATATAATGGAAATAAAACATGTAATTGAAACAACTATTCAGCACATGTAATTATTTCCATAGTATCCAAGGCATTACTGTCAAGACCATCTTAGTGGACAAAGCCCCCTTTCTGAATCGACTTCACTCCTCGTTTTAGTCCTTTAGCACTGAACCGGATTAACTGACTGTTCCAGACATGTATATATCATGAGATATAAATCTTTACCCAATGCATTGGAGGTACATATAGGTCCCACCCATCTCATAATTAAATCATTCTAACTTGTGCACAAAATCATAAATCATTCATCATAGCATAACCCTTGTAATAGAATGGGATTCTTAAACATCATGCCATCATAACATAATCCATAAATCAAATGGATATCATTTCATCATAAGAATAATAAAACCATGTAAATAATGGAGACATTATACTTGAAACATACACATATGAAATAATGTCATCTTAGATGAAAAAATGGTTTTGATAAAATACATGAAATGAATTCATGAGGAAAATATCCTTTCTTCTTCAAAATCAATATCCATTCACAAAACACCATGAAATTTTAAAAGAAAGAGATTTTGTTGAATATAATAATGAAATATTTTGGAGCAAGCTTCATGAAAATAATTCTTTATAAAACCGTAAAAATCCTTTCATGCCATATAAGTTAAAAAAACATTCTTCTCGTACATTTGCCGGAAAAGTCAAAAAAGTACCTCGTAACGTAAAGAAAATAAAGATTCCTTATATACCGTGTAGTTAAAGTAAAAAATGGGTGAAAATGACATTAAACATAAATGAAACAATTTTTATAAAATTGGGACATTGATGATAGAAATAACCCCAGTGAATACTTATGAATATTCATTCTCAGATAAAAATTACACTGGAAAAGTTATCCCTTACCTTAGGTATGATATGCTTCGTATGGATCTGAACCTCATGTATAATGATTTAAATAATATAATTGAGTTATTACATATTCATATTAATTGTTATTATATCATATATGTTTCAATTACGACTTTATATTACCCGTTATTTTTTAAATTCCATGTAAAAGCAGTGTTTTTGGTAAAATCATTTCATTTATCGTATGTGTTTTGACTTGTCGTTCTTGATATTATTACTTATATCTTGATTTACATAATTAAATAATGTATAAAATGATTTATATATAATATATATTCATCATATATATATTATATATCTATAAATGGAATGAAATACACCGTTCATGGAGACGGTATGTCGTACATACGCATGAATGTTGTTTTTGTTTCTTTATTGAATTGAATGAAATTAAATAGATGATATAAATATATATACATATATCCAGTAGAATTTTTATTTCATATAATTCATTATTATTAATTATATATTACTTATAATCATTCTTGAATGGTTAATCATGTAAAATTAATCTCATTGCGTTCGTGGAGACGGTAGTCCGTACGTACGCATGAGCTATGATATCATTCCCATGATCGTGGAATTGTATTGGAGTGTATTTATACTATATCAGAATCAATATAACTTTACAATAATCATATATAGTCATTATTTAAACCATTATACCCATCCTAGTACGTTGGTGTTGGAAAATAGATTACACCACGGCGTGGAGACGGTATTCTGTACGTACGCACGCGCGGTGATTTCCTTTTCTGTAGGATGGATAGATGGTGAAATAGGGTTGTTTCATACTTATAATGACATATAATTATATTAGATATACTTATGTTATTACTATATAATTATACAACTAGAGAAGAACAAGTAGATGAAGACATAAATTTGAAAGAATCTGTAATGGACATTACCTCTTCTTTGAAGCTCCTCATTGAGACCTCCTCTAAGGGCACTAAAATTGGTCATTGAAGAAGACCAGGACCTCTAGGATGTTTCTAGGCAAGTGGGGAAGTATAATGGGTAGAGGTTTTCTGAGATTCAAGGCTCAAAATGGTGTGAGGAAGATAGGGAAGAGGTTCCCTTTTATAAGGGAGGAGAGGGCACCTTGGAAATATAAGAAATATTAGTTTATATTAAATCCCAACCCCACATAAAAACTTTTTAAACGACTCATATCCGAAGATTAGATGATATAAGGTTGTAATATCATAATATTATAAAATTTAGACATTTTAGGAATTTATTTTAGACATTATTAACTTGATTTATCATTATTTATCATTTTAATTTTATTTGTGGTAATAACATTATAAATTTTAAATTATTATAAAAATTAATTATTTGTTGTGAACATTTTATAATTGGATAAATTATAACATTTTAGACCATATAAATTTAAATTTATAATTTTTAAATATTTTTGTGACTTTTAAACAATTTTATAATATGTTATTTTTATAAAATTACAATAGTGTCGATTTTGACACTATTCATTTATTTGAATTTAACTAAAAAATTTACAGAACATATGTTCAAACTGAAAGGTTTAATAGATTCATAACATGTCGTATTTATCTATAAAATTATTGGATCACATTACATAGTTAATATAATAATTATTTTAATATTTTTAAAACCATTTATTTGATATTTCTCTTAATAAAATAATTTCAACATCACTATTATGTCACCTTTAATGATAATTATTTAATCCCTAAAAATAATAAATAAATTCATATGATATTGATAATTTTATTATATTTTTGGAGACTATTCAGGCTCGATGTTTCATGAAGTTTATCACTAAATTAAAATTAATATACTAATAAGATTTTAGAGAGTGACATGTTGTCACTTTCTTTGGTTTTAATAATAATTATATTATTTCATGGTCATAATTCCATGAAATGAATCTAGTCCGACCCTTAGGCTATATGAGTCGAAATTTATTCATCCAATAGGATTTTGGAAAGTGTTAGGGTAATTTTATAATCTCATTTTTACCCTAATTACCCGATTTATCTTTAACAAGGGTAAATAAAATTTATCGTAGTTACTATTCATAATGCCCAAAAAGAAAAAGTAGGTTATTAACATAATATGGACCCACTGATTACAAATATGGAATCCATTTTTCCAAATTAAATACACAAAAGTTTCAGAAATTAAAATAAAATTAATCTCGTTGTCGAAAGAAGATGAGTTTTTATTTAAAACATTGAAAAAGATTAAATTGATTTAACCTACGAATTCAAGGTAAAATCAATGCTAATGGAATAAATTATATTAAATGTTAAAAATATATTCTATTTATACTTTAAAAAACATTAAATATTATAATTTAACAATATAAATTATTACGATGAAAAAAGTTGTTTTAATTAAAATATAGCTTGTTTTTAATATTAATTAAAATATGAAAGTTATCAGAAAAATATCAAAACATTATCCAAAGTAAATTTTTAAATCCTAATTCAAAATAAGAAGTTTATTTTGTAAAATTGAACTTATGAACATGTCAAAAACTATATTTAATGTGGGTGCGCCATCAAAAGGTGGGAAAACTGCATTTTTTAAAAAATACTTATTTTAACTGAAAAAATTATTATGTTCACATACCATGTTCTAGAAAATGTGTAAGATGAAATAATAATTTTATAACATTCAAAATGTATTTAATACTATTCATAACGGCTAGTTCATAATAATATTATAACAATATATCATTGTTTAGTGAAACATGATATTGTGTACAACACACACTATCGAGGAAAGTCGCGATTGGGTGTAACGCAAGCCAAGTCAGGGTTGCGTGTAGTGAAATATCCCTTTGGTGTCGTGTACATCACAAGACATCCACAAAATTAAAAAAATATTCTTCATAAAATCTATGGGTGTTACATTCTACCACACTTAAAATGAATTTCTCCCTCGAAATTCGTCGGGGTTATAAATCGTTTACTATTCATAGAAACCCACATCGTAAAAAGGAATACTAAAACATAATTTTACTAACTTAAGTATGAACTGTAACGATTACCCAAAGTAACTCATCATTGGGTTTCCATATAGGAGAACATAGGTGAAAACATGGATATGGAATAAAAATCTTACCATCAAGTTCTGATGGAGAGTGGTAGAGAACATGGCTATGAAAAAGCCAAAAATCACAAAGCCAAAGATTTGTGATGATCTAAGTTAACATCTAATTCATCGGATATAAGAGTACTAGGACAACATTTTTGGTTTTCAATAACATTTCCCTAAAGTTGAAAATTTTGAATTAATGAAATACTATCTTGATTTTGGTACAATCTCACTGTTGTTCGTGCTTTGAACAATTTCCACTTTATCTCTTAAAGAAATGAAGTTGTATTTGTTATTCGTAAAGTGTTAAAAGATCATGTTATAGAATGAATGGTCATTCCATCTGTTTCAATCAAAAGGTTAGTAAAAGTTATAAAATATACATAAGTCCATCTATGATGAGGTTAATCAGATATGTTTCAAAAAATGAACTTATACTTCATATATCATACCACATAATAAAATAAGACTAGTTTCTACTAACCGGGGTCTTCCGGTAGGCCAGTGGTATGCGATAAATGCCAGTCGCACATTGGTTGTGGGTTTGATTCCCACAGCCTTGTCCGGCGTGAAGGTTTGTCGCCCGTCATGCATGTTTTCCTTTTTCTAAAATTTCATCATTATGACATTCCATCGATAATATCAAAAACATTTCTATCCTTAAACAAACATATGTTCAATATAATCCATTTCAAATCTTTAGGCATATCCAAAATACTTCTATCCATGCTTATAGTATAAAGAAAACTATTACTAGAAATGTTATCTACCGAGCATGTGAATACCATCATTTATCCCTGATATATCTTGGTGATAACATTCCAATCATGTGAATACCATAATCATGTATTATCTTGAAAAATGAATACCCATTTAACCTAAGTGAAAACATGAATGCTATCATAAGTTAACTCTTTCCACATACCAAAATCCCAAAATTTATATATACTCAAACCATGATATCACTTTGTCCTTATTTTGGTCATGAGATCATGATTACTATCATATTATTTTCTCCTAATCCCTTCCATATGCACATTTCCTATGCTTTCCAAAAATATTTCAATCACTTTTTCATGGTTACCAGTACCATATAATAATTGAAAAAAATACATAGATATTCCAAAATTCCACAATACCATAAATGATATTCCATGATACTATTTTGAAATCCCATTACATAAACACTTAATCATTACACAACATCATTTTCATACTCAACATCAAAAATAGTGATCACATGAGACTTCCCTTTATCCTTTGCTTTAAGAGGTTGCACACGTTGATCATCATTAACCCGTGGATGAGGGCATTTATTAGCATAATGCACCATTTCCTTGCACTTGATGCATTGAAATGTTATTGGAGAGTTATCTATAGTCTTTTCTCTATTCACATCATTAGAAACCTTTTTCCCATTACTTTGACAATAAACTTCCCGATGACCTTATTTTACACACCTAAAGACTTTTCTAGTACATTTTATGCAATCTCCACCATACTTCTTTTCACACTTTGAGCATAAAGAATCATTCATCTTCTTTTAACCATTGATCTGAGATTTCTCCTTGAACTCCATCTTTCATTTCTTGTCAAAACCATGAGATGGATATGTTACACCAACTTCCAATTCTACCTTGAAATCACAACACACAATTTCTTCATAGCTACTAAAGTCTGTTATAGATAATGCCCTTCCTAGTCTTGGTTTTAAGCCACAAAAAAATCAATCAACATTACATTCAGGTGGGATGATGAAGACAGATTCATACCTTGAAAGTCTTGTAAAATTCACTTTGTATATACCAACAGATTCATCATCATTCTACTTAAGCTCAAGAAACTCCTTTTCCATCTTTGTTCAAAGAATACGTGGGAAGTACTTCCTAAAAAACAAGTTCTTGAACTCGACCCCTTCCATGTGCTCGAGTTCATCTCTTTACTTCGTATTTTTGATAAGATTCCACCATTGATCAGCATCACCTTCAAAACAATATAATGCTAAGATGACTTTATCATTCTTAGAAAATTGTAGAAGTCAAAATATATTTTCAGTGGAAACTGATCCATTGTTCAGCCACTAAGGGATCAGAAGACCCACTGAATGAAGGTGGAAGATGCCTCATGAAGGATTCAACAGAATGTTCCTCCTTTATCTGCTCATTTTAAAGTACATAATGATTCATAGATTGTGTAATTATAGAAATAATATTGTGCACTACATCTCCCATGAAATTGGTTTGGTAAGGAGGACAATCATTGCATTGTCCATTACATTGATCAATATGGTTCCTTCGGGTACCAGCCATCGTCTAAAACACAAAAAATAATAGTGTGAGAGGAAAATACCATGCTAGGGAAAACCACATAATAAAGGAGGATTACCTTCAATATCTAACAAATTAGGATTAATTCTACGATTGTTAGTGCAACTCTAGGACTAAATCCTATATGTATACTTAACCTTAGTGACATCCCTAGACATTCCTTTGAAATATGTTTAGGGATTTCATTAATGTTTTTCGCATCCTAGTTTCCAAAGGTTGACTAATCCTTTCCTCTGATACCAACTGTAGAGACCCAAAGCCTGACTTACATGGACATTACTTTACATTTGCAGAATACATAATAAATAACAAAAATAGACTCATAATGATCGTAATAGTTTAGTTTCTTTGGAAACTCAGAATATTAACTTCTAATCGTGGTGAATGATTTTCAGGATCTCCCATAACGATCTTCCACTTCTTGATTCCTTAACTAAAACCATTATATTAATCCTGGGGGAAAGGAAAACATAATAATGGTGATCTCAAATTCTCAGTAAGGAAAACATAGAGGACATAAAACAATACATAACCATTTGAAAACAAAAACATGAACATGAAATTTAAACATCATAATATTGAACAAGTACATACATAGTGGAAGTATGTAAGGAATATATCATAATGGAACATCAAACATGATAAAATATAATGGGAATAAAACATGTAATTGAAACAACCATTCAGCACATGTTATTATTTCCATAGTAGCCAAGGCATTACTGTCAAGACCATCTTAGTGGACAAAGTCCCCTTTCTGAATCGAGTTCACTCCTCGTTTCAGTCCTTTAACACTGGACCAGATTAACTTACCATTCCAACCATGTCTATATCATGAGATATAAATATTTACCCAATGCATTAGAGGGAGATATCGGTCCCACCCATCTCATAATGAAATCATTCTTACTTGTGCACAAAATCATAAATCATACATCATAACATAACCCATGTAATAGAATGGGATTCTTAAACATCATGCCATCATAACATAATCCATAAAACAAATGTATATCATTTCATCATAAGAAGAATGAAAACATGTATATAATGGAGAAATTATACTTGAAACATACACATATGAAATAATGTCATCTTAGATGAAAAAATGATTTTGATAAATCACTTGAAATGAATTCTTGAGGAAAATATCCTTTCTTCTTCAAAATCAATTTCTTTTCACAAAACGTCATGTAATTTTTAAAGAATGGGATTTTGATGAAAATAATCATGAAATATTTTGGAGGAAGTTTCATAAAAATATGTCTTTATAAAACTGTAAAAATAATTTCATGTCGTGTAAGTTAAAAAAACATTCTTCTCGTAATTTTGCCGGAAAAGTAAAAAAGTATGTCGTAACGTAAACAAAAGAATGATTCCTTACATATCAAGTAGTAAAAGTCAAAAATGGGTGAAAATGACTTTAAAAATACATGAAACCATTTTTAGAAAATAATTACATGGATGATATATATAACCCCAGTGAATACTTAGGAATAAACAATCTTGGATAAAAATGAGATTGGAAAAGGTATCCCTTACCTTAGGTCTGATATGCTTCGTATGGATCTGAACCTCCTGTATAATGATTTAAATAATGAAATTGACTTATTACATAGTCATATTCATTGTTATGATATCATATATGTTTCACTTATGACTTTATATTACCCGTTCTTTTGTAAATTCAATTTAAAAGCAATGTTTTGGGTAAAATCATTTCATTTATCGCATGTGTTTCGACTTTTCGTTCTAGATATTATTAATTATATCCGGATTTACATAATTCCAGAATGTAAAAAATGATTTATATATAATATATATTCATCATATACATATATTATAGATAGATAAAAGGAATGAAAATACATCGTTCATGGAGACGATAGGCCGTACATACGCATGAATGATGTTTTTGTTTCCTTATTAAATTGAATGAAATTAAATAGATGAAATAAATATTTATACATAAATCCAGTAGTATTATTATTTCATATATTTCATTATTATTCATTATATATACTATATTATAATTCTTTAATGGTTAATCATGGAAAATGAATTTCATCGCGTTCGTGGAGATGGTAGTCCATACGTACGCACGAGTGATGATATCATTCCAATGAACGTGGAATTGATTTGGAGTGTATTTATACTATTTTAGAGTCAATATAACTTTAAAATAATCATAAATAGTCATTATTTACACCATTATACCCATCCAAGTAAGGTGGTGGTGGAAAATAGATTACACCACGGTGTGGAGATGACATTTTGTGCGTACGCACACGCGGTGATTTCGTTTTCCGTAAATGGATAGATGGTAAAATAGGGTTGTTTCAAACTTATAATAACATATCAGTATATGATATATACTTATTTTATTACTTCATAATGAAAAAACTAATGAAGAACAAGTAGAAGAAGAAATAAAGTTTAAAGAATCGGTAACGGACATTACCACTTCTTTGAAGCGCCTCTTTGAGATCTCTCTTTAGGGCACTAAATTTTGGTATTTGAAGAAGACCAGGACCTCTAGGATGTTTCTAGGGAAGCGGGGACGTGAAATTGTCATAGGTTGGGCGAGCTTCAAGTCTAAAAATGGTGTGAGGAAGAGAGGGAAAAGGTTCCCTTTTATAAGGGAGGAGAGGGGCACCTTGGAAATATAATGAATATTAGTTTATATTGAATACCAACCCCACTTAAAAACATCCAAATTACTCATATCCGAAGTTTAGATGATATAAGGTTGTAATATCATCATCCAATAAAATTTATACATGTTATAAATTTATTTTAAACATTATTAACTTGATTTATCCTTATTTATCAATTTAATTTTATTTGTGGTAATAATATTATAAATTTTAAATTACTATAAATAATTAATTATTTGTTGTGAATTGTTCATAATTGGATACTTTATAACATTTTAAACCATATAAATTGAACTATATAATTTTTAAATATTTTTTTGATTTTTAATCAATTTAAAAATATGATATTTTTATAAATTATCAATAGTGTCAATTTTAACACTATTCATTTATTTGAATTTAAATAAAAAATATACAGAAGATATGTTCGAACGAAAAGGTTTAGTAGATTCACAACATGTCATATTTATCTATAAAATTAGTGGAGCACATTACATAGTTCATATAATATTTATTTTAATATTTTTAAAAACATTTATTTGATATTTCTCTTAATGAAATAATTTCAACATCACTATTAAGTCACCTTAATTGATAATTATTTAATACCTAAAAATAATAAATAAATTAATATGATGTAGATAATTTTATTAGATTTATGGAGACTATTTTGGTTCAACTTTTCATGATGTTTATCACTAAATTAATATTAATATACTTATTAGATTTAAAAGAGTGACATGTTGTCACTTTCTTTGGTTTTAATAATAATTATATTATTTCCTGGTAAAAATTCCATGAACCTGTATATTCCTTCCCTTAAGTGATATGAGTCTACTTTTATTCATACAATATGATTTTTCCATGTTTTAGGGTAATTTTATAATCTTATTTTTACCCTAATTACCCGATTTACCTTTAACTATGGTAAATAAAATTACCGTAGGTACTATTCATACTGCCCAAAAATAAAAAGTAGAATATTAACATAATTTGGACCCACTTATTACAAATATGGAATACATTTTTCCAAATTAAATACCCAAAAGTTGCAAAAATTAAATTAAAATTAATCATGTTGTCAAAAGAAAACTAGTTTTTGTTTAAAACATTGCAAAAGATTGAATTGATTTAACCTACAAAATTCAATGTAAAATAAATTCTAATGACATAAATTATATTAAATGGAAAAAATATATTCTCTTTATACTTTAAAACCATTAAATATTATAATTTAACCATATAAATTATTACGATGAAAAAATTTGTTTTTAATTAAAATATATCGTGTTTTTACTATTCATTAAAATATGAAAGTTATCATAATAATATCAAATCTTTATCCAGTGTAAATTTTTATATCTTGATTCAAAATAACAAGTTTATTTTGTAAAATTGATCTTATAAACATGTCAAAAACTATATTTAATGTGGGTGCTCCATTAAAAGGAGTCAAAACTGCATTTTTTTAAAAATACTTATTTTACATGAAAAATTAATTTTGTTCACATACCATGTTCTAGAAAATGTTTAAGATTAAATAATAATGTTATAACATTCAACATTTATTTAATACAAATGATACCCTCTAGTTCATAATAATATTATAACCATATACCATTGTTTAGTGAAACCTGATATTGCGTACAACACACGCTATCGAGGAAAGTCGTGATTGCATGTAATATAAGCCAAGGCAGGGTTGCGTGTAGTGCAATATCCCTTTGGTGTAGCGTACATCACAAGAAATAAACGAAACTAAAAGAATATTCTTCATAAAATCTCGGGCTGTTACATCTGACAATGAATAATGTTTGATTACTATTGATAAAAGAATTATAGAAATCCTTCCTGGAACTGAAATTTCGTCTTACATCAGCACATATATGTATTTTTCATGAATCAGGATAGGGGTATGTGGTGTAATGTGATGATTTTGGATCATGGTTAGGAACTGTACTCATGAAATGAGTCACTATCATGGCTTATGGGTCAATGTAGTTGAGTATTCATGAGAAGAATTACCCAAAACGTGATTTGGAGAGAGCTATAGTCATCCTTGACTTAATGAAATTGTGCTATATTCTATTTGATAAGAAATTTACTGTGTTCACATACATGAAATGAATGAATCAAATTTTCTCAATGTGATATTGTTATTTATAGAAAATGAGATAGACATAGTATATTTATATGTTTCAATTTTAATAGATGAATTCCATAAGAAAATAGAATTCCGTGGAGGATGCATTGAGAATAAATTCATATGCTTAGATAACAAAACAAAACTCATTTGAATGGTAGTTTTTGCTGGTACTAGCTGACATCTATATGGAATTTGAAGAATGAGGTAATGTTATATTTTTTTCAACTATGTTTATTCTTGATTTGGTAAATATGGTCAAATAAAAACAAACATCTGATGCAAAAAATCCTAGTTGAGAGTTCATAACTCAACGGTGGGGTGACCATTGAGGGCAGGAAACATGGTGGCAGTTCAATTTTGTGTTTTAGAGATAATATGGTTGTTCTTATGTCTAGTTAGGAACAAATCATTCATGATTACCACCATTGGAAATTTGTTGTACATCCAAGTACATATAATATGTATAATATATTGAAGGCATGTTTTTGGTGGATCAATATGAAAAGTAATAGGGCCGAGTTTGTTTCTATGTGATTAACTTGTCAGCATGTTAAGGAAGAGTATCAGATATTAGTGGGTATATTGTTGTCTTAACCTATCCCAGTGTGGAAATGGGAGAAGATAGAAATAGATTTGGTTATTGGTCTTCCAATAACTATCCTTAAACAATATTCCATATGGGGTAAAATGGATCGTCTTATGAAGTTGGTCCATTTCATTCCAATTTGGGAAAGATATATGTTGGAAGATCATTCAATAATCTATGTCCATTAAGTGGAAAAGATACATGGCATTCTGGATTCATTAGTATCATATAGGGATTAGAGGCTCAAGTATCATTTCAATAAATCCTTAAAATAATCCCTTAGCACTCATTTGAATATGAGAATAGTGTGCCATAATAAAAAGGATTGGAAATCAGAATTGAATATACACACATTGGAAGACATGATACAATCTTCTGAAATGGACATTGGTGGTTCATGGGAGGAACATATACCCTTAGTTGAGTTCTCATATAATGACTTCTGTGAGGCCTCGACACATATGGATCTATTTGAAAAAATTTACTAACATCCTTTTCAATATCCACTATGTTAGGAGGAAACGGGTGGAACTTCACAAGTTGGGCCAATTCAACTACTTGAAACAATGGAGGAGATACATTTGATTATAAAGAGGATGTAGATGGCTCAAAATCAGCATAATCTTAGGCAGATCATTGTTGATGGACATTGTAATTTTCTGTGAGTGATAATTTGTTCTTGAGTATCTCTATATGACAAGGACTTCATTGTTTCTGGAGGTAGCATAATTTATCTCCTTGATACATTGGACCTTTGAAGATATTAGAATGGGTCGGAGAGGCCTGCTATTAGTTGTTAATGATACCATTTTTCATTTTTTTGCATAATATGTTCTGAGTATCTCATTTTAAAATGTATCTACCTCATCTGAACAATGTTATTAGATGTGATCATGCTGACATAGTGGAAGATGCTTCATTGATACATATCCCTGTATGGATTGTGGAGTGGCAATATAAATCCTTCCATGAAAAAAAATCTGAGAAATGTAGGTATTATGGAAGCATGGTCATATTATAGGTGAGGCATGGGCCATTTTAAATGAAATTAATGAGAAATGGATTGAACAATTCTTATTCAACAATGGATTTATGCTTTTTTGGATAGTAAGACAAATGTTGGGGAGAATTTAGTACACACATTTTCTGGTGTGTGACGTTTTCTTTTTGTTTTTTTGATATAAATTATATCGGTGAATGATGGTAATGTTTTGTGATATTTCACTATGATTGGTGTACAAAAGGAGATGCACATGGTTCCATCATGCCATGTAGAAATCTATGTAGAAACATAGCGCAAGAGCAGATGTGAGGTTGGAAGCATCGGGACGGTGTGATCAAGGTTTGGGAGACCTTGTGAGGAGGTCCTATGATGGTTTTCTCAGTTATTAGCTAATCCATAGTTAGTGCTTGGTTTACTAACCATGTGAACTAACCATGCAAATGTTTTAAATGAGCTCCTAAAAAGCGGAAGTCACATGTTTTTCCTCTATTTTATTAATGTTTTTAATTAAGCAGCAATAAAACGGGATTTCACTACCTTAAAGGTAAAAAAACCTCTACCAAGCAATTTGGATTCAATCTGAGGGCTTACCTTGGTGTCTTTAACCTAGATTGTTAATTTATGTGATCATTCTTCATGGTTATTGAATGATTTATTATATCTACTTAGATATACTTATCCTATCTTCTTGGTTTCTTATATCTACACCCATTATAGATAGATCTATGATATTGGATTCCATATAAATCTATTTTGGTTCTAGCTGTTTCTCTAAGAAGCGATCATGGAGACTCTGGGAAAAATCGACCATGTTTTCTTAAGTATTCTTCATTTGTTGCCTTGTTTCATTAAAACCATTGCGGTAGGTGGCTTCTCTCTCGACTGCACATAGTAGAACATATGGTAATTCATTATAATTGATTATATTTTGTTTAATTGGGTGTTATTTTCCTATATATAATTTTTTTGAAATCCTTCATTTTGATGATTTGGAAAATTTGGGAAATCTGTGAAAATTGGGAATTTGAACAATGCGCTTCTGTTCATAATTTTATATTAGGTATTTTAAAATGTGGTATTTTGGGAAATGTGGAACATGGTTTGGATTATATTTTTTCAATAAATTTGAATGTTTTATTTGAAATAAAATGGATTATTTCAAATTAGTTTGTTCTCTGGTTTTCAATTAAAATAGAATTTTATTAAAATGGGGTTTTTGGTAATTTTAAATGGAATGGAATACATGGGGTTGTGTGAGTTCATGATAAATGTTTCCCTAAATGTGGTATGTGAACCATTGGGTTACAAGGTGCATGACACTGGATTGGGGTCATGTGTCATTGGGCCACATGGTAATTGGACGAGAGATCACTCATGAGTATGGAATAATTGAATGAAGCATGAATTTGTGAGTGTGTTATGAAATATAGAATGGGTATGCTAAAATTATAATAATAACTAGTTTTTAAGACAAGATTAGTTATTTTAATGAAGAATTTCTTGTTCTAAATTTGATTCATTTAGTTTTTTTAACATGGTTAGTAATGATTTTATAACATATTAATATTTAGTTATAAACAATTTTGAGAAATTATTTTACATAAAAAAATTATGTAAATTTTGTAACTATTCTATCCCAGTTCTCTGAGAAGGGAATTCATTGAGAAAACCTACTGAGTTATATAGTGACCCTTGATTTGACACTATGGTGATTTTTCAGATGCTACCTTTTAGGACTATAGAAAATGAAAATTATCACACTTCCATAGCACCATGTTGTGATAATTTTGACTATATGGGGATGTTGGAGCATATATCTTGTGTATCATGTATTCTTTTTGTCATCATTGAGTTTATTTTTTGTCTTTTCACTATTTACATTTATATCAGTTTGTCTCCCACTGTAGCATACCATTATTTGATGTATTTAATAATATGATTTGAAATATATTAGTTTATTTTATATGTGATAGGGTGAAATATTTTTGGGTGGTCTTCAGGTTTCGGTTTTTAGACATTAAATGGTAAATCTTCCTCCAATTTCTATGAAAACATTAGAAATTTATTTATATCCTTTGTCATCTTGGGGATATCACTTAAGGCCAATTAATGACTCGACGTATACTCAAGATAGTTAGAATTAGCCGGTCATTATAATAACTCAATTTAAATTTATTAAAAAACACTGAAATTTTTTTATATTTAAATCCCCTTATACAAAAAAGGGAAAATCAAATTGAAATCCATACTTTTCATGAAACCTCATTAACATGTTTATTTATAATTAAATTCCATCATAAAATTTTATTAAACTTTTATAATGAATAAAAATTATTACATCCAATTCAAATTAATTTACAAAATTAAAACCAATAATCCATTTGATAACCATGTGATCTAATAAATATAATTAAAAACATATGTTACGTAGTTCATAATTTTCTAGTTAGAGAATGAATAAACAATTTGATGAACTGATAGATATATTGAATATACATTATTGAATATAAAACACCGACCTCATGTGGTGTAACCATGTCACCTTCCACAAAAAATGAAACATTAGGCCACTAAGGATGGCTCACAAACACTACAATGAAAAACCAATGTTTAATGCAAGGTAATATTCTGTGAATTTCCACTAGTATTAGTGGAAAAGCATAACATGAATGAAATCTAAAAATAAGTGAAATATAACACTAATCATTCAATCTATGTGAAGTTTCACCATGGAACCACTTCATAATCCTCCTTGGATGATATTGGAGGTTCAAAAGAGGGATAAGATTGGTTTTGTTTTTTGGGAAAAATAATTGAGGAATCCATGTGTTGAAACCCCACATAAAAGGTAACCATATGTACTAAGAATCCCAATATGGGTTGGTTACACAATACAAAATCATGGTTAAGAAAAATTTTAAAAACACCACCATTAAAGGCTACATGTGGTATGCAAATAGATATAATGATTAGTTTATTGTGTTCCACAATAATTATACCTAAAATAAATTTCCAAATATTGACATTTCTAGTCAAAAAAATATCTAACTTAATAAGGGAAATACATCGAATTAATACACAAAGATATCAGTGAAAATATCAACATCAAAAACATCCCACCATGCCATATTCGTCCACAATAATGACTCATGTCATAATGGAATTAAAAATGTAAAATCCACAACCCACCCATCAAGAGGAGTGTTAATTTGGATGATGAACCACTAGAGTGATACATAAGAAGAAACTATCGTGGAGTTTTTTATTCCACTAAATTGATCAACTAAATTCATATTTATATCAAATTTATCTAATAAAATCGTAACAATACACATTATTACAAGAAAAAATAGGAAAAATGGACCATAAATGTGTCTCCCACCATTTAGAAATATCCTAAATGGTGTTTCCGAAGAAAAGACATCAAATAGTGACATACATTATGGGGAATCACAAATAAAAATCTCTACGAAACACATAAGAACAAGATATAACGTTTTCAAATGTAAAATAACTGAAAAAACTCAACAAATATATGGTCAGGTCATCAATAAAAAAAATTCTCACACATATAAGGGATCACATCCATGAATGCCACCTCAAGAGGAAACTAAGGCCCCTGACCTGGGTCATCGTTGAACATGGAAAAACTAGGACCTCTAAAAAGACCACCATTCATTGTCACAGCCCAATAAAACTACACTACCAAGTTCAAAAAGGTACAAATGACACATCCATTTAAATTAACATATAAATATCCCAAACTCCAGATAAATAGGCATTAAAATGAAAGATATCATTAAATAGAAAATTAAGAAATAAAAAAATATATTTTAATAGCATGTAACTGCAGATAATGGCATGTGACCATGATACATATCCAATGAAATGTCACATAACAAAAGAATAGCATTTATTAAAATTGAATTCAATATATAAATAAATAATTTAATTTCTAAAATATTACCATTTTTAATAGAATTTAAATGAACATTCATCTATTTTACTTAAATATTTATGAAATTTTACAAAATTTTATTGGCTGATGTCCAACATGAAACCATTTTCCCAAAATAAAGAATGTGAATTTTTTTTTTGAAAAACATATTCCAAATAGGTCTTAACCATCATAATGTAGAAAAATTTCAAAAAATAAAGAATTTCCAATTTATAATTATGTGTCTTAAAATATAACATTAAAATTATAGAAAATGACTAAATTATGGGTACATTATTTATTATCTCACAATTTAATAATACACATTTATATAACCATCCTTGGTAGTTGAAACATTAAATTATCCCTTGATCCATGAGGGAAAACCCTTTGAATTTAAAAAACACACATCCCTATTCTTTTGAATACACTAATATGATTAAACCCTATTTAATGATCTACATACAATTTTAAATCATTTTTTATGACTTATCACAACATTTAATTTATTTTCCCCCATTATGTTTTACGTGAAAACCATCTTCCATGAAACAATATTCAGCATGAACACATTTTAATAACACAAATTCAACCAAAAAATTATTAAACATTAATGTTATTGAATTTAAATATATCCAGGAGAATATAGAATTAAATATAACCCATCCCCAATGATACACAAACCATTGATGGAGGAAACTAAATAAAAATATATAACAACCAATAAGACCTAAGGCATCCTACAAATCCAAATAATGAATAGATGACAACAATAATAAAAAAGGTCAAATCACTAAAAGAGAATGAAACCATCAAAGGGTATCCCTTTAGAACAATAATATCTAAATACATTCACGAATATTCATGGATGAACCTATTTATAAATCGAATAATTGATCCCAAACACTCATTATCTCTAAGAAATTGATGTGGTCCCACAACCAATGGAATAAAAAAACAATTCCATGTGAAAATTTTTATAATCATTCCAACCTCTTGTTTTCAAAATAAACCAACTATTGACTCTAATATGTCTCCACACATATTTTAACCAATTTTTAAAACCATTCTCATTAAGAAAAACCACATTACCTATCATATAATGTAATGATAACACTCATTTCAATAAAATATTACAAATATAATTTAAAAAACTACCTCAAAATAATATCATTCATAAAACAAGTAATAAAACTATATTAAAGTTATTAATAAGTTTTACAAAATACAAAATTTTGAAAAGAAATTATTTTCCAGTCATAGTATTTTATATTGATAAATTTCAATCTAAAACATAATTTTTATTCATCCTCTACAAAATAATTTTCAAAAAAATAATCTTAATTCCCCAAAATATTGTCCAAAAGATACAAATCATGCACACCAGCACAAGGATTTATTAAGAAACAATCATCCACATTGATTTCAATAAATTTTCTAGTGAAAATATACTATTGAATATAATTTTAATGGAATATCTATTAGAGTAAATATTGGATAAAATTAAACCCAATTATCATTTCTGAATAGAATACTGAACTATATATTGTCATACCACTTGGGCTTATAATCCAATCACCATCTAAAGAACATTCACTTTCATGGACCACGAACCATGTTATATAAGATCCTTATGGTTTACCGGACTTTTCACAATATCCATAAAATAATATTCCATTAACCATTTTAATCTTTGAAACATAAAATGGTCATAGTAATCATAGATACACTAAATGATTGTTGATAAATAAACTAAAAAATAAAAACCACATAAAAACATGTAAATATTATATCAGGATAAAAAAAATTATAATAAAACCATAAATAACTTAATATTCATTGTGGTGAATAGTTTTCTAGTCCTTATTTGACATTATATATACAAATTTTGATAAATGTATTATTCTATATAATGACCATATAGCATGAAAACAAAAAAATAGTGATTCTCTAATACCGTTATTAAATTATATGACATGGGAATTCTTTCCGGTGGACAACAATGCTAACCCTCTACACAGCAATGAAAAGTCTCAAATCCCCGTAGGTGAAAAAAAGTGTTTATGGCATAAAACATAATTATTTTTGATTGTTTAACCCAAATAAAAATATATACAAATCCTTATACGTAATAATACAAAAGGGAAAATTATAAAATCAAACAATTATTATTTTAAAAATTAACCATATTAATACAACAATGCATAACATTAATTAGAGATAAACAAAATTGAATGGATTACCAAAGGGGAAAACAAATAATCAATCTAAATTATTTGATGAAAACAAAGGTATGGTCATAATCACCATTTGACTCAATGTTCACCACCATGATCCAGACATCCATCCACTTATTTTGAATGATGATATTAGATTTTCCCAAATGTCAACATAAATAATCCTACATAAGAGTAGATTTCTGGATACACACCATTGTGATATTGTAGGGTTTTAGTCAAATATGGCTAGATACAACTATTTTTCTAATATATTATATTTATAAAAGGAACTAAATTCACTTGATTATAAACAATGTAAACATATTGGATTGCATTTTCTATAAAATTAGATGGGAAAAAAACCTATGCTTTATCAAATCTCAATATTTATTAATCAACCCACAAATAAGATTTACAATATCCACATTCAATTCCAAATAACTGCATCGAATAAAACACCATAATTATTAAATAAAAAGAATAATATTGTATTAATTAATTTCAAAATTATTTTTTAAATATTTTCTAATTGAAATCTATCCTACATCCTTTAAAATATTTACACACCAAACATAACATTAGCCAAGGAAATGGATATAAGTATAATGAAAACATAATAATAAATAGAGTGTCAAAATTGATACTAAACAAGGGGTGTGACAATAATAAATAATCAATACTAGATTAATTTAAAATCAATATAACAATGAATATACATCCAAACATCAGGAATTATAAATTCTAATAAATAATTCATGGAAGAGCATACGATTCATATCATTTCGTGTATTAAAATGTATAATAGGAAAACCCAATGAATATATTTGTTGACCTACTTCCAGAAGGATAATTATCAAATTTATATCAACTGAATCACACTTACAAGCCCCTTCATATGATTCCCCAATGCTAGGTTTTATAAAAAGAGAAGGAGGGACAAGTTCATATTTAAATATAAATATGAAAATAAATATCCCACTGCATCCCAATTAGTATCACCGGTAACACAATAAATTAAATATAATATGTGGGTCATGAAAAAACAATGTCATCAAAGGAAAATAATATCCCCAAAGTGATATCAAAATAAACACTTCCTAAACACCTCCTAAACAACCATTAAAACGAGACCTAATCCATATGTCCCCACGAATCACAAATTAAATCATCAATTACTTGTATATCATAACATCATCAAGAAGACCAAGTGGTCTAAACTCGAGAAGAATCAACATCACATTCAAATGTTATAGACAAGCCTTTACAAGTACATTTTAATTTTTTCAATCAATGTCATATAATTATTTGTAATAAAAAGAATATTCAAAATTAAATAATATTCACATATTATCTTTATAATGATCCAAGGGAAAATAAAATTAAATTGGTAAATTAACACCACCCATTTTAATCAAGAACCCACTTGAATCGAAAAAGGGAACCCACATTAAAAACACCATTTAGATTAAAACCAATTGAGCATGTAAATTTTTATATGATTTTTTTTTGGGATTTTGTAAATCATTTTAAATGTATAAAATGAAATTTTACATCAAATTCTTATTTAATCATAAATTATATCAAATACAATACATGAAATCCATGTCATGTTATGAAAATAATTCAAAATTAAATCATATATAACTAATATTAAAAGTATCCATTATAAAAATGTTTCTATAAAGTAAAATAATAATTGGAATATGGAAGAAAATGTAATAAAATGGAGACACCTAACTCAAGTAGTGAAACCTTTTTCCCTTCAAAAAAATCCACTCAATTATTTCTCAATGGTGTTGTAAATAACACTAGTAATTGAAACCCCAACAATATAAAAACCATTGGTATGTGAATTAGAATTGCATGGAAAATGGTGTTAACTGATAATAGGAAAATGAGTAAACCAATAGCATGAGAGGAAAGGAACCCTAATCCTTCAAACAGGTTGAAGAATCACATCAAGAGAACATTAGAATAAACATTATAAGAGCTTAGAAGAGTCAAATAGTGCTTGAAGAGATTCCATTGTTGGACAAAACAAATTTGGGAGAGCCAGAAGAAGATATACCACATAACAATGAAACAAAATGAAAAGAATGACACTCATTGAGTGGGTTTCATGGCTTAACCATTCTTGTACAAAATCTATTTTTGAACGGTATCAATCTCTATTATCATGATTTTTGTGTCATGTGTAAATAGGTAGAAAAATTAGTTTAACAATTCACCATAAATGTAAAACCTAGAAAAATTCAACTAATTTTAACATTGTCATCCAAAAACATGATGTGATAGAGGGTTAAATCCATCAAATGAATATATCCTCTAAATGTTACACATTGGGAAACACACAAGGTGAGGGTTTGGGTATATATGAATATGGATTGGTATATCTAAGATACACATATAATGATTTGGGGTACCATATATGAAATTTATACTCATTAACTATTTCATAGAAACACATGTCTGTGTTATAATATATATATATATATACACATATCCCTCACTCAAGATCTAGTTTTTCAAGTCAATTTTTATCCCTGTAGTTATTTCTAGATGATCATATGGTGATCAATTCATATATACTCATGTATCTAGAGCGATGTTCGTGTTCTGTATAGAGTGTTTCTCATGGGGAATATTCCCCATTTTTATTAAGCCTTCTGATAAGTTCATTTGAATATACTTATTATATATTGTGCATACTATTATTGATTATCATAATAAGATTTTGTATGCCTCCTTACAGATGGGATGAAATTCTCTTTCATAAGTGAGATATCCTACATATGATGTGTAAAGGATTATAACTAGGAAGCTGAAACCTTTGACCCATTAACTGGTACATTTGGACGATTGATTAGTGGTATCATCACAGATATGTTATCTATTTGCGTTGGAGGATTATATTGACATATTTCCTAATGAATTACCTAGAATACCATTGAGGTGGTAAATCAACTTCTATATAATATTGCATCTCGAGACGACAACAATATATTTTGTGGGATATCTCTTTTACATCATGGATCTTTGAGTGTTTAGTGTTTAGTCAAAACACCACAGTGTGAATGTTTTTATTAGTCCAATTGTATCCCCAATAGTAGATCATGTTTTTCACATTTATAATAATGAAAAGGGGAAATGGATATATGGAGAAAATTGTACATTAAATTAGAAAATAATAAAAACATGTACACATTTCTGAGGGTAAAATACCTATTTGACTAGATAAATAATTTGATTTTGTTCTAAATGATATATCATATGCACTTTTATTATCATTTGACGGTTCATGAAGATGATATTTATATGTGTATTTTAAATGAATTTATAAACACTATGTGTTCTTTCTTATACCCCTATGTGGGACTAATATCCCAATTATTTTTAACAGTCTTATAAACTGGATCTCTCTACTATATGTTGTTTGTTTTATTGTTTCTTATATCGATGATATTCTAATCCACTATTAATTGTATATGGATTAAAAAATAGATGATGTTTTGGGACTTATTATGAGATTAATTGAAATATGGAAATTCCTAGAAGTATATGTTTCTGATATGTAAGGATAATTTTCAGAGGCATATCATATATTAACAAAGTTTAGTTATGGTACATGTGATGATAGATTTAATTATTTTTTAAGATCCACACATGAGTGTGTCGTGGGATCAATTATTTGGTGTTTTAGTAGGTACTATATGAGTTTCATTGTTGACATTTTCAGGATAGTACAATTTTTTTCTAAAATAATATTAAAGGGTAACCTAATAATATATAAAGATAAGAATAAAATAAACATTAAATAGTTACATATTTCTTTGACTAGATTACATGTCTTGAGAATTAATATATATTACATTTTACATAATGGGTTTTTAATGCCTCTAGATTTTGGATCAGTTTCAAATTGATATAGATTCATGAAGTCCTCACTTATGTGTCAAGGTTATTAATTCCACATTAATAGATGTACATGAATAATGAACTTGTATTGGTTGAAGTAGTCTTATAATTAATATGTGGTGGAATTATATTCGTGGGGAGAAATGTATTTTTTAACAAAAATCTAATTATTTATTACATATTCACATGTATATATCTCAATTTGAAAGAGTATTATAGTTTAGAGTTACTATAAGACTATGACTATGATATGTACTACTCTCCTAGTAAGGGAAACATAGATGTAGATGCCTGACGTAAGAAGTGTTATTCAAATTCGGTGGAGGTGGTGTTTGGGTAGTTTGTTTCATTTTATCTTAAAATATTATAGGATATGGGTGAAGATTATATATTATCAATAGTGGTGAATCGAATGCTTATTTAGTCCATGGGGGGGGGGCATTTGGAATTCATAAAATATGGGGATTTACTTGAATAGATATCCTTAAGAAATTAATGAGTTTTTTTCATAAAATGGGGAGCACATTACCTATTTCTACTGATTAATTGTGGTTCTGATCATGTTGTTTGAGTCAGTATTAAAGGATTTCAATACCCACCCCATGGATGTCAATCAAGGTGGGGTGAGGTGTTCTTGGACCTTTATTGGTAGTTTTCATGGTCTTACATATTGCGAAGCATTTTCAGGTTAGACACTTATTATCCCATATATTTGTTGGTGAACGTTAAACATCATGTTTTATCTGTGTTTACTTAAATCTTGGGATTATAGAGTATAATTTCACTACTTGAAAATTTATTATTATCAATGGGATAATTTTAATTGATCAAAATCCACCACAAATAGTATATGATATTACATTTTTTAAAGTAAAACATAATACAATGAAAATAATGTTTTTTATAGTAAAAAAATGAAATATATTGATTATATTTAGAAGTAATTGTGTTATGATTAATAAAACAATATAGAATAATCCATCATAAAACATCCTACCGAATGATTTTTGTGATAGCTATTTTTTCACTCTTACCTTATCCCGAAAAAAATATTTTTAATAATGAGAACAATTATCGATTTCTACTCCCTTCTCATTTTTCTTCCCTGATACTTTTTTCCTCTCCCAAAAACATAGACAAGTCAATAATTCAAACAGTAAATAACTATTGAATCTTAATTTTTTTTATTGAGTATTTAACACCATGTTATATACTTCTCTGCCATCTCACTTCATTCATGTTTCTTTTTATCCACCAATCTCACTATAATTTCTAAGGAAAACACCTCTGTATAATAATTTATCCAATTCTTTTGGTTAATTTGATATTTTGGGTTTCTTCATGTGTACTATTCCTTAGTTGGGTGTTGAAAATCAAAAAAATCACATTTTGTCTCTCCAATGGGTGATAATACATTATTTTGTATAGTATTTCTAATGGTAAACTATTAAATTCAAAGAATTTTATTCTTTAGGTTTCCATATCATTTTATTTGTTATTTAGAAGATATTATTAATATAAATATGGTTTAAAATTTATTTTGCATGACTATATCACATGTCTATAAATCCTTAAACATATAATTTTATAATAAAGTACATGCATTTTTAATTCCCGTGGTATTTATAGAAATTTTAACATGAATATAAATTATTATTTTTGGATCACTATATATATATATGTGTGATTATATAATCAAAATGCTATGACATAATTTGAATGATTAATAAGTTTACTTATACAATTTTTTATTTTTTTAGTTAGCATAAAGAATTACATATATATAATATTTGAAATATATATTCTTTCTTTTTGATAGTACTAATTATTATAATATTTCATATCATTCATCATTGATATTAGATTATTAAACTTATGGTATTTTATCATTTATTATGTATGATATTTCATATATTGTCTTACTCATTTTTATCTAGATATTATATATTATTAATAAATTATTAGTTTATGAAATAAAAATATCTAATAATTATTTAAAAAAACTAATTACTTGTAGAAAATTAAAAAATAATAACAAATAAAGAAAATTAACTATACTCAAAAAATATGTAAAAATAATAAAAATAATTTTTTATTAATTATTAATTTATTTTTAATAACTAATTATTTAATTTTTAATACTCGTAGAAATTTGTAAATATTAATCAAAAACAATAAATTGAATTAAATTTTTTAAAGAAATTATTAATTATAAAAGTTATTAAGAATTCTAAAATTATTTAAAAAATGAAATAAACATACAAAACGGAGTAAAAATTAAAAATAAATTTTAATATTCATGTCTTATTTATGGAACATTACACATAATGACAATATGGTTTATCACCAAAAAACATCATGGTGGGAACACCACCACTACGCACTATAGAGCACTAGCACACACATCATGGTGAAAATATTTCATAATTAGTAATTGGTAAATATTAACATTAATTAATAAATTTTAATTATTATGTAATTATATTAATTAGATAAAATAATAAATATTAGAAATAATTTAATAAATATTAATAAATTGTAAAATAATATATTCAATAACAACAGTTATTAAAACTCGTAATAATTATTATAATTTTAGTAATTATTTATATAATTAGTATCTATCAAATTTAATTTACTTCACATTATAATGAGAGTGGTTGACACAATAGCAAATGGCACGCAAAATGCCACCATTCACTATCTCTCCCTATCACATGTGCCTTGGTGAAAATATTACTAAATAAATTATTAGTAAATGTTAGTATTAGTTAGAAATTATTTCATAATAAATAATTGTGTTAATTTGTTAAAATTATTAAATACAGAAAATACATAGTTTAAAATTAATAATACAATGAATAAATATAAACAAGAAAAATAAATATAAAAAATGTCCAATAATTATCTAAAATGATGCAATAATTACAAATATTTACTAATAATCTTATGTTATTTATGACACATGGTGACGTGGGTTACTAACGTAAAAGTTAACAACATATGCCACACCATTGCATGCTATATCACATAATCACGAATGTTTTCGATCGAATAAAATTTAATTGAAAAATTATTTGTTATTAATATTAATTATAAAATATTACTTATTAAACATGTGTAATAAAATTAAAAACAAGTAAATAGTAATAATCATTAAAGAAATTAAAATTCCTTATTAAAAAAATAAAAAAAATGAATTATTAATGATTTTATGTAATTATTAATAATCTATAAATAATTAAATTTATTTGTAATAATCATTAAATAATATGTAATTATTAATATGTATTTAGTGAAAATTAGTAATAAATGGTAAATGAAACGAAAAATTACAAAAAAATATTTAATTTATTTAAACAATATAAATCAATTATAATTACAAATAAATTGTAATAAATTGTTTAAAAAATAAATAATGTTTCAATATTTTCAATAAATATTGATTATATTAATAAATAAATAAATTGTTAGTAAACATTAATTAAATAGAAATGGATTAAAGAATTATTATTTGATTTTATAAATAATTTTTAAATGTTGATTATAGATAAAAATAATTAAATATTTAATTTTTTTTAAACTTTTACATATATATAATATTCAATACATTAAATTAAAATATATTCCTAATTATTATTGATATATAATTTATAATTATATGTAATAATAATTAGAAATTAGTAAGACATATATATAAGTAGTGATAATAAATTTTTAATAATTATTTCTATTTAGTTATAATGAGTAATAATTATTCGTATTTATCTAGTTTTTATATAAGCATTGACTTCATATGTAGTCAATTATTTCTATTACATAGTCATAATGCAATCAATCATCCATAAAATATAATAAAATTAGTATAAATCATACCTATTTTTAGAGTGTTGATACATTTATATCATTTGAATCATCAAATTCTGAATTTTATTTTGTAATAAATAATTTTCTAGGTTATAAATAGTATATTATGATTTTCATAATATTTGAAAATTATGGAATTCATTGACTATGTTTTGGTTTTCAAAATGATTATACATTTGTTATCTACATGGTTAGACATGAATTGTATAAAATACAAATTCATTAATTTGAGAACCATCATATCATAATTCAGTACATGGGGCTAATGGACCATTTATTTAGGAATCAACAATGTGGATTGAAAAACTAATTACTAAATCAAAATAATATCAATTTTATAATTTATTGAATTTTTTAGGGGGCCTCTAATCTATGAAACTAGAAAAAAAATGAGGACACAACAGATTATATGGATATGAAATAATATTTAAAATGAGAAATAGTTTTTATGAAATATGTTCACTCACAAAAACATTATTTCAAGATAGATATAAATTACCCACATGTTCCAATAAATGTTTGATGTTTTTCTAAAATTTGGTTTTTAGTTATCAGATAGTACAAGCATTTACATATTAATGTTACATATATCCATGTGATTATGAATCAGTAGATAATTACTAACATTATAAATTCAATAAATAAATGGTCACATCAATGAATATCTATATTTCTAAAGAAACAATGATTTTATTTTCCCATTACACATCATTGAAAACATTTTTTTATGTATCACAGGTTAACTACATTAATTAAGTGGAAGAAATAAATTATTACCTTTAGTTAAATATCAAATCATCCATGTTATGGGGATTCAAGGAAAAAATATAATCAGGTGTATTATTTTATTTCTTCAGAACCTTAGAACATTATAATGAGCCTTTTATTTAATTTTTTTTCAATTTGGTTCCTACAATAGTTAGTATTATAATTTTATTAAATTCATAACTTTGTATGAGATACCTAATTCAATTGTGGTGAAGGAAAACTATATATATATATATATATCCCTATTTAATCTAAGACATTTGATCATGAAAAAATATTATTATTTAAATCTATTGATTTATGAGTTAATTTAATTTATGAAATATAATTTAAATACATATTATGCAGTTCTATATCAATATTTCACACAAAATATTCATCGATGTGGAATTTTTTTGACATTCCATCTTATGGTTCGTTATCTATATAGAGTAAACTCGGTAAAAAATCAAGTGCATGCCACATTAATTGGAGCAATTCAATTAATCATTACAATTAAAAACTGAATAGTTTATTATTTTCATCGTATATTTATTAATTAGGATAACTCATTTTCATTGAATAGAAATAATTTGACATAAAATTATAATTGAAAGGAATTAATCAATAGCATTTTTCTCTATTATTGTTGTAAAATCTCTCATATCATCATTACATCATGTAAAATTTGGTAAAAAAGAAACTGAAAAAATAGATGGTATTTAGAGAGATCATGTTGTGATAAGGTGAACTAATTTTTTTTTCAAACATTAATATTAGTTAATTTTTTGTTTCATCAAATTTTAAATGAAATTAAAATTTAGATTATTATATGATAACATATATTATATAAGTTTGAAATGACTAGTAAAACAAGTTATACATATATTTAATATTTATTTATTTTCTGAATTGACAGTTGCTTGAAACTAGAATTATTTTATGATTAAATATCACACAATTTATAGAAAAAAATCTATCTTATGTATATTATTTGGAAATTTATTTATTATTATATTAATTGATTATATAATTGTGGATACTATATGTTTATATAATGAATTTTTCTTGTTGTATCAAAATGATTATATTATTAGGTTAACGGGCCTGAAAACCATGTCATAATGGAATGGATACTACCTATTGACCTCATAGAGCTATTTAATTCCCCAAAATGGGACTTCTTGACTGAAATACAATATTTATTCATAGTTTTATGTATAAAAAATTCATATTATGATGTATTGATTATGAAATAAAAAGTTTTCCCTTTCATTTTATATCAATGTGAGAAAACATTTCCTTGTACCTTTTTTTACTCAATAGAATTATTATTATTCCATTATTTATGAAGTAAAAAGTGAAAGATTTTAATAATCCAATGCATTTTCCCATTTTAATGTTGTATAGAAAATTTATAAAAGAATTCTTGTAGTAATATATTATTTGAAGGATTAATTAATGAATCAATATTGTATGGGGGAAGTTCAAAATTCGGTTTTTACTATTGTCATTTTTAATATCCTTTAAAACACAATAACAAGGGTCACAATTTAGAAATTTTGAATGATGTCACAAACCTGATGTTGGAAAAATTTTGCGATCCTAATCATGGATTTGATTGTTAACACGAATGATATATTTCATATGAATAAAAAAATAATGTTTGAGCATATGTTTTTCTCAATTGTGTTGAAATGAAATTTTTTTTTAGTTATTACAAATTTTTATTAATTTTTTTAATAGTCATTTTTATTTAATATATATTTGTTATATTATATAATGACCATATAATAATTATTTAACAAATTACACTCTATTCCCTTGGATGACATCAAAAATAAATTTTTTAATATTTTTTACAACTATTTGAATGTTTTGTTGTTTATGATTGTATATTTAATCAATTATTTATTGATACCAATTATTAATATCTATTATTATTTAGTAGACATAACATGAATTTAGTAATTATTTGGGGTTACTTTTTAAAAAAAACTATCATCAAAATTGGTAAAATCTTATAATGGGTTTACGGTTAATGTATTTCAATTTCAAAAAATAATATACAGTGAATCAAATAAATCAGTGAAAAATGTTGCTTTTCTAAAAGGTTTCAATAATAAAGTATTTGATGTTGAATTTTACTGTATTTAGGAAGAAATAATAGAGTAATGTTATCTAATACAAAATTATGCATTAATGTCTACAAAAAAATGATTTGATATTGATTGAGGGCTATGAGTTTTTTCTAGGACGTAGTATTTTTGTAAGTAAATATAATTTAATTCTATCATAAAATGAACCGTCACTATTGTAACATCATATTTATTGTGAAAATTTTTTTTTTGAGATATTTATACAACTAGTAGAGTGTATTAATGATTACATCGTATAATAATTATTTTCTGGAAAATAAAAATTGTTTTTTAGAGGAGATATATATTACAATTTTTCAAGAAATTATCCCAAATACATATTTTACTCTGTTACATATAAATATCTTTTATATATAAATCTAGTTAAGGTATGATGATATTGGACATTTTATAGAATTAATTAGGGGTGATGAAACATTACATTGCATTAAATTTGATGGTGATGAAGTGAAAGATGATGACATTTGAAAAGATGGAAATGTGAATGAATATGAAGAATGATGTACTATGTTTAATTAGTTATTTTTTATAATTTTCTTCATTATTAAAAGTTAAATTCAAGTAATATTACACATCCTAGATAGCTTATGATAGTCCTAATAATATGCTTCATTCACTCCCTAATGCTATTTTTTATTATTTTTTTATATTCTAAATTTGTATTAATAATTACATACCCATAATATTATTATATTATGCAATATATTTATATTATAAATTATTTAAAATTAATTTTAGTATATTATAGTCATTATATATATAAATAATTTAAATTTGTTTTTTATTAGTTTTTAATATTTGATATTTTATTAATATTTAGTTATAAATAAGAAAACTATAATTTACATGTATTTTAATGTTTTATTATATTTCTTTATCAGAATTGTCATTTTATTAAAGTAAATACATAATTTTTTATAAAAATGTCTATGATGCTCATGAAAATCTCTTTTATTCTTTCCTTTATTCTAGGTATCCTTATGATGATCTGGATTCATCTAATTTTTATATAGTTTCTACAACAATGTTAATCAGTGTGTGAAATGAAATTTCTAGATTAGTGATTCTAGACCATATTCCAAAAATGTGGCTATCAATAAAATTGCATCATGATTTATGGTTGTATATTAAAATGGTTAAAGTATTCACTTTATATTTCGTTTATTAATTATTTTTTAAATAACATTATAAATATTTGTTTTTGTTTTTATTTTTACCATATTTTTATTTGTAATGATGGTATGATATAATGATTTGTTTTTTGTGGGAGTCACATGATCATGTCCCCATTATTATGAAACAGTAGATACTATACCACTAGATTATATATTAATTAATGATTTATTTTATTTAATTCATATAATTAGTAACGTGTGTTTTAAAGTTTTTGTAGAATTTATGCTCATTGATCCATTATTTCATGGATGATCCTATCAAATAGGCGTGATTGATTTTTATATGTGACTGTTCTGGTTTGGTTATAAATGAAATAATATAAAGATTCATGTATGGAAATTATTTCACTATTTTTGATCGGTCATTCTCGTCTATGTAACTTGAATATATCTCAGATATGGTAAGGGATATATTTTTCTCTTATAAGATAGAAGAGAGATTCATGGTTTGGTATTTATCATGCTGTTAAAAACATTTTATGTTGTACATCACACATAGTGTTGGGATTCATACATTTGGTATATATTGATGAAATAGGGTATGTAATATTATTTCTTAAAAATAGTCTTATCATTATTACATTGTTTCAAAGATAATATTTTTATTAAAAAATCTTAATTAATTTTCACAAATATATATATTTTTCAATGTAATGTTACATATATTTTTATGATGTTGTTCTTGTAAAGGGACTTCTGGGATTGATTCTTATTATTAATTATAAAATTCAATGGGATTTCAACCCAAAAAACCCATCAAATTTTTAATTATTTTGCAGTTGTAGGATAAAATATCAATTTATTTTTTATGGGGATTATATAGTCATTATAAGGTGACAATGACAACTCTGTAATACTTCACTCACTCGACTAGTTGGATAAACTCCATTCCGTTCTAGAGAAGTGTTTTGTTGATATATTGGGGAATATCAATATGTGTTAGATCATATATATTTAGGGGGTAACTTCAAATAAACATAAAAAATACAATCTTTGTACAAATTTTTGTTGTGGAGCGTTCTAAAAGTGAATTTGTGGACCACGTTATGGATGAGAATTTCATATCAACACTAAAAATATAGACAGACTAATAAGACTATATCAATGGTTGGGGATATGTTGATAGCATATGTGTTTTACTTCGATCATATATAAGTGGATTAATTTTAAATTTTATATATATCTTATAATAATATAAATCAGATTAATATTAGTATAATACATTTATATTCCACATAAGAGAGAAAATTACAGTCAATATTGAGATGGATAGTTATTGACGATATATCTGTCATCCTCCAAGAGATATAATAGAATATGAAAAAGAAGGTTCATGCAACCCATAATTGAATAATGATATCCTAAACCAAAAAAAATCTCATACACATTGACATAGTAGAACATCAACGTTTGATTAAGGAAACCATTTTCCCTATATTTTATCAATAATATATGGATTTATATGACACATTTTAGGATGAATTTAATCAAAAAGGATCATATATCCATTCAAGATCATATAGACTGCTATATAGGTTTCTTATCACATAACCTAGCCCCATAGCTGTTCTGAGCTCATTCCATATATGATGCCTTAGAAATGTCATGATGTGGAATTACCCAAAACATGTTATTGATTATAGATATATGGACCTCAAGGATAGTGGAACCATCACTGACTACCCATTGGTTATCAAGGTCTGATAGGATATGTCCCAATGTGGATCAACCATTCATATCATTCTAGTTATTTGGACTCATGGGAAAAAGTCATTCATGATATAGGGAGTGTGATAGTCATATTTTGACTTAGTACCCTTCCATTATATGTATCTATTTATCACATGTTGAAAGTAATTGATTTATGAAAGAATGTAATGGATCTGGATTTGGATGTTTACTCCATTGAATATTTCTATATAAATAATTCCATTTCACATCAATGATGACATAGTTTTTGGGTGTTATAAGTCCCATAAATAATTACATTATAAAATATAATATTTATTTAAAGAAACCATATGCATATTTTTAGAGGAAGACAACTTATTCCTTTATCGGTACTTTGGAAGGGGAATCTGAGATCCTGATATATTCTATAATGGGGGTGGGGGTTACACTAGAAATATCATAACATTGATTAATATATTATTCTCATTATTGAACACAATATTCGAGTGTGTTATGTAAGTATTTATTAATTTAATAAATAATATAAAATTTGTATTCCCATTCTAATCAAATGATTATTAAAAATCCACTTTGTTAACTATAGAACCTAGGGAAATTTTAGTGAAAGTGGTATATGTCTTCATTTGTGTTGTAAAATTGGGATGTGTTTCAATGAAAACAATCGAGTTCAATCATTAGATGATAAAATATGTAGGGGATATTTTTATTCATCCATAGATATTTTGTCCTCATTAATAATCGATTCAATCCTCATATAGGGCTCAATAGTTTTTGGTTTTCGATCTATTGTTTTAGTTGATTAGGTTTGATAAATTATCCTCGTAATTCATATTTGATCATTTGAATCACATGATATGAATAAAAACCTTGTTTGGATTATTATTTATTACATTAGTGATTGAAAAAAAATTCCTCGCTATCATCAACACATTATTATAATAGGATGGTATTACCTTTTCCAATCATTACAATATATATTTTATGTGATTTACAACCATAATTATTCACATTGTTCATCGATGTCTTGTGGGTATGATGATTGCACATTTCTAAGAACAATTTGAGATTGATCGAATCCCCATATATTTAATGGTGGAAATAATGATGGAAGGAGTGGTCATTTTTGTGTACGAATTGATAGATCTATGAATGAAGTTGATGTCTGTGGGGATTCATGATCCCATGTGAGAATGCGAGGTAATAATTCAATTCATATAAAATCAATGATTCAAATTCCATCCACTAGAGTGTGGAAAAAATAATGATTTAATGTTACCCATTCTATTTGGGTGGATTCTATTATCCAAGAATATTATTTTTTAATAAAAATTCTTTATTTTGTCTTTTTTTATTAATAATGGGTTGTCATGTAAAAAAGGTTATTATATAAGGTGTTTCCAACATAAACACAAGCTTTTCAACCACCTAATTGTTATATTCGGGGTTTTAGGTGATATATATGTATCACTTTTCATGTTTAAAGGAATAAATCTATGTGACCTTGTACTAGTGGGTCAATATTTACCATTAAATTATAGTGAAATTTAGATACCCTTGAACATGGGAACAATCTATTATACTATCCCAACCATATACTAGAACACAATTAGGTAACCCATCCATGAGAAGATAGTTGAGCATAGAAAATGTAAGAGGTCACTGTCTAGAGTAAATAGTAGTTTGTCAAATGACATGGGGTGATCTGGGGTATCTAAGACACACCATGTGTCAAATGTTCATACAATTTTCTTATCAATGGGACTTCCATATTCTGTATCTTCTAATCCATGATTTGTATTTGGGATTATATGTATCCTATGTTCAGTAGTGTTTCTTATACATTATTACAATTCATTTTTATAGAATCCTATATATTACATGAGGTTTTACGCTCGTGATGCTTCATTCATTGATTCATCACCAACGATAGTTTTTAGGTGTCATAATTTGAGAGATATCAGGGATTGTAACCACCATTCAAACTAGGGCATGCGTCCCTCATCCCTTTTATATATGTTGATAAAGAAACCCCTATATTATATATGGAACATTTCATCTATATTGAGTGTGGCACCACCATGATTTCGCTATAGTGTGGAGTAGGTCATCTACAAGAAATTACACTCCCTTGATTTTGAATTTGAGTGGTAAAGTGTGGATTACCCAACTAGGAATCTTGAGTGGATACACATTATGTAGGTATTTAGTGATTTTACATTATAGTTTATTTACGGAAAATATTTCTTATAATTTTTATGAAGAAGTAGATCCCCTTTATCTCACACTTCAGTGTATTTGTAATCATATATATTGGGTTTGGTTTCCATATTGTTTATGGGTTATGATGTGTATTATATATTCATATATTGTTCTTATTGGATTTTAGGGATACCTGCTATATATGTATAAACTCAACTATGAAGGTTATTTTCCCACATTTTATGTGTGTAATATATATGAAATTCATACTGGTGATAATATAGTTTGATCAGGTTTCAATAAATAATAGAAATAACTAGAAAAATAAAACTATTTTTGTTGGAAAACCATTGAGTTTGTGATATGGGATTTCATTATTCTTCAATTTTATTTTTTTAATATGGGATCATAACTTTTTGTTATTTCTTATTACTACCCTTTATACATTTTTTCAATGATGATTTTCTTTCATCCATTACTAGAAATTGAAGCAGAAATTATGTACAATATAAATGGTTATAATATTTTATATATTCATTTTTCTTCGAACTAGTTGTTTTTGTTTATACATGTACTTTTTATATGGCCTCCCGTATGAGTATTTCCTAAGTTATTATTTTTATCATCCCCTATACAATTGGATACATGCTTAGGGTTTTTAGAGTCACCCTACTACTCTAAATGTATGCCTTGGTAGTTCAGATCTTGAAAATATATGATATGTATATGTAATAAAAATATATATATCATTAATTTGGTATATTTTTAATAATAAAAAATTAAATTATTGTTTTAATGTATTCCATCGATACCATTAAATAACATAAAAATATTTCATTAATATTTTTATTTCATAATACACGACTCAAACATAATTATGATGGATTTCCAGCACTATAGATCATTTTAAATAACAATTCATGTACTATTAATTTGATTTTAAAGACTAAATATAAGATAAAATGAATAATGAACACCACATTAATGAACATAGCTCAAAGTGGTCCAGATTATTAAATTGAGACGTTGAAAAATGATAAGAATATTTAATACGTAATGATAATTTTTATTATTGAACATTATAAATGGAAATTATTATGAATAAGTATTTGGAATATATAATTATTATTGTCATCTCTATGATACACGATCTTTATATACTTTCTTTAAAATACATTATAAAGTTAAGGGACTTGTTAAATCATAAATACATCCTTTGAGTAATATGATTCTTCTTGAAATCTATTCCTAATAGTAACTATATTTTACATTATAAATTATAACCACAATCTATTAATTGGAATAATGAGTTTTAGGACAAATCTACTTCAATTAACACAATTATTTAATATAATATTCCATTCAATAAAAAAGAGACATTTTTAAATCATAGTCATAAAAATAAATTTTATAATGATTAATTCAAAATGTTTCTATTATTATCATTTCATTATTTGATTTTAATTATAATCAATTGATATTTATATTGTGGTGTTAAAATTCATGTTTAAGAATTTAATTTCATTACTTATTAGAATATTTTATGTTATAAGATGTTTTTTGTCAAATGGTTTTATTCTTCTTGTAATTTTATGCCATTTGAATCATTAATGTATCCCATATTACCTTCATGGGTTATTTTTGTGATGTGACAGATTTCAATTTTTTTTGAATCTTAATTTCGATACACGAGTAAATTTTAAAAATTTAATTATTTATATTTAGATGTTTTTTGATATCCATTTTATTTAGATATGCACATTATGTGTGAATAGTGAATGATTTTGTTGTAGAAAATGTATATATAGATGGATGGTGTGAAGTTGCCTATATCACCTACAAATGCATTGGTTAAGATTTTATATCTCATATTATTGGTATTCAAAAATACATTTTATATTCTCACAATCAATGTCATTGATGGCATGGATCCTGGTTGTATGGTATACTTATGCAAATTTGGGTGCCTTATTTAGGGTAATCCCTTCATTTTGATAATATGTTCAAATGATTTAAGAATTATGATAAATTATTTTATTACATCTTATTGATTTTATTATTCCATGTTGATATTTTGTGGTTGAAATTTCTTTCTCCTTGTACATTATAAATCAGTTTTTATATCTGTATATCAGTCATGATGTTTTGATTTTTCACTTATTCTCATACTTATACTTATTAAAATAATGAATCCTTGATCTAATTTTTATTCACAATTTACAGAATTTTAGCTAACATGTTTCATTTTGTTTTCAATCCCTAGGTTATGTTAATGATTATTACAAATGATAATTATAAAATATTGAATTTTATTTTACCTTAAGGGGGAAATTATTTGGAGTAATTTACGATAATATAATTATGCATATAGTCACTGAAGACACTTAATCTATCATCACTTAGGAAATTATTATATATGAAATGTAATGTTATAATGAAGGTTAAATATGTAAAATAATGAAATATTTAGCCTTGGTATATAAATACCAAGAATATGAAATTTTATTGTGGTGGTAACCATCTGTAACCATTTTGGGTGCCCAGATATGGATATGGAAACACATGTGTCATCATCATGGAATTTTTATCACTTTATAGATGTATAAAAATTGTTCTTTCCAAATATCATTAGGGACAATGGAATAACATCATGAAATGTAACTTTTTATTGAATCAATAGACACAAATTGAATATGTTATTAGTTTGAGTATCTTATCATGTAATATATATTGAAATCACTTATGAACAAGTATGGTGATTAGTCAAGCATATTCTAAATTTGTTATCTTAACGTGGTATATATATTATTTTATTGATATATTATTTAGTTAAAAATGAAATAAAAATTTGATGTTAATATGTAAAATATGTTGTTATTTACTAATTGTGACAACATTATATGTCTAATAATGGTTCAATAGACCCACATTGTCTATAAATATATAAATAACGATCAAGGATTAATTTCTACAGAAATGGATGAAATCAAGGACTCAATAATGATATGATTATCTAATTTGAAAATAATATAATTTGAAATTGTTTCATGGACCTATGACTATTAGATAAAGATACTTATTTTAAAACATGGATTTCCCTTTGGCATGTTATTTATACAGTTTTATCTATGTGAGGATCATATCAAATTCATAAGGGAATGGTAAATGGAATTCAATTTTCGGTCCCAATATTAAGAGTTTTTCATTATGAAACTATTGTGTATATATATATATAATATTTTTTTCATAACCCTTATTCATTGATGTCATAGTTTTTAACCAAGTGAACAGTCATGAAACTATAAAATTATAAGTGATGCATATAATTTTAGGATGATAAATACGTCACAAATTAGAATTTAACGTCATATGATCATGCTCAAAAACATTATTTCAAATTTACATTTTGATGATAGAAGTTATTCATTTAAAAATAAAATAATCATTACCATTTTCATAGCATTAATATTTATTAAAACGCAACGATTCATTATTTATGTTTATGATCAGAAAACTAAGGCCATTAATAATATAATAACAATATTTGGTATAAGTGTATGAATTATAAATGTGAATCACTAATAGTTTAAACATTTAGATGAAATTAAGTTATTAGGTGCCACACCTAAAAGGATTCTAATTTGAATATTATTTATTCCATGACAAGTGAATGTGACTTAAAAATAATCCCATGGGTGATGGGTACAATCGGGAGAAAATTTTTCATATATTATTGGAATTATCTACTTGATTGATTGGATTGATCAATTAGGATTTATTAGATAGGATATAAGCATTTGGATATTGTAAAATATGCTTATAATTTACAGAGAAGCTACATAGATTGGCTTGGTACTCAAGAAGAAAGGTGCATTTGGTAATCGAGTTGAGGTGGGAGTCACATAAAATGAGTGGGTCATAAAAAATAATCATATTTTTTATAGACTATTGATGAGATAGATGATGTAGATAACATATATTTAAGACACATAGAATAGTAAATATTATATAGGTTATGGGAAAAAAGTCACAAAACCAAATGTATGGGGAATAAACCCCTCATTATAGAAGAAGTGTGAATTTGAATAGGTTTCCAATCATTACACAAAAGTAGATAATTATACAAATTCATATGATTTTAAAAAAATGTTTATTTTTATAAATCATATAGTGAATGGAACAGATTCATGTAACTATTTTTACAAGATCGATGTAATACTTTTACATGAATGGATGTCATGATTTATTTTCCCGATGTTATATGGTTTTTGTAAATGTACGAACATTTTAATGAAAGGAATATCCGTGATCTATTTGATTATAGATATGGTTTTGGGAGTGAATTAGTGATATGCTTTTCGTATTTTTAGACTAATGAAACATTGTTTACCACTTGTTAGAGATATTTGAATCATTATGAATATATGAAAACGATTACAATAATAGGAACCTAGTTATTTAAATTATTCAATACTCAACATCAATATGAATTCATTTTGACGATTTGAAAGGAATATAGTATGAAAAAAGTATACTATATTCTATATTGTGGTAACTAATATAATATAATGTCATTTCACAGGAATTGAACTATAGTTCATTGAGAATTCATGTTTTCCTGACACTAATAAATGATATTAAAATGTTTTTTCAAAAATGTATGAACCATACCTAATAGGAATGTTTATGTTTTCACTATTATAATGTTATACTCTCTACTGATTTTTTATTTCATATTATTCTTCACTTTCATTCAATAAGTTAGTAACATTAACTTCTTACGATCCTATAAGAAACCAAAAATTGTATCATATATTCATATGGTATACATGGTTCGATGATACTTAGTGTGGTGCCATATTATTTCGATAGAAATTAATATTACCAATCATATTAGTTTTTCTAAGAGACACTTCATTATATTCATCTTTTACATCATGAACATGTTAATATGATCCCATTTACAAACTTTTCACCTCATACTAAATAATGGAATTCCTCTACCTAGTTTTCATTAAGTGATACAAAATCAATATGCTTATCTGATTAGATATCCACTTATGACAAACATAACCCTGGTAATAAAAAAACACTCTCTCAGTCACCTTGACCAATCAAATTTAATAAATAAGACCATTAATCAAAGAAAAAAATTATTTTATGGATAAAAAAACTCAAATATCCCTCTCAAGATATTGTATGAACTTATAAGGATCCTCAATTTATTAACTTCATTGAAACCATATAAAATATAGGATCACTCCATAAGACACAACATACATATTAACATCAAACATCTGTATGAATCCATGATAATCACTACATTTATCAATGATCATTCAAAAATTTAATGATTTTGTCTTTATCATCACATTTAATATCGTTATAAATATTTCATAAATAAAAATGATCCTTCAATCCAATTGATATCCCAAAAATTCATCAAAATAACAAAAATCGAAATTGTATTCCTCTACATCGTCAACCGAACCTATCAAAATACCATTTATAGATATATAATCCATATAATAAATTCTATTTAAAACATTATATTATTACCTTCACATGGAATCCCATTATTTAATAATATTATATACAATCTTTATACCAATCATATTAAATCTATAATTTTTTTAGATGCTTGGGGACGTTTTATTTTAATATCCATCACATTATATTAGATCTTTCTATGAAATTTGTAGAAAATAAAATAGTGTTTTACCAAATGAAATTGAATAAAATCTATATGATATACTAAATATAATGAAATTTAGTTTCTTTATCCTATAATAATTCAACTGAACATATATAAAAATTGAATAAAACCAATGTAAAACCGGTTAATAATGTTGTATGACTATATAAAAATATGTCTAAAATTTTACATTAAATGGAATTCTAGGGAAACTACTATTTTACACTTCATTAAATTTTCTTAGTTTTCTATTTATTATAAACATATTATCGATTAATGTTCATACTTAAAATTCATCAAATATTTTAACCCATTAAACATATAATTTTGAATCATTATTAAATTTTTATTTGTACTTTTCGTATCTTCTCCATTGATTGTTAAAAATAATTTATTAAATAATCACAATAACATAGAAAAATCATTTTACAACCACCCTAAAACCACCATTTTTACACAAGATTGAATAATGAGAATGTTCAAGATTATTTTTTTATTATTTATAATAACTACATTGAATTACTAGGTTAACTTTTAATAAATGAACGCACCAATGAAATATTAATGAAATCATAGATAATCATTCATTATTAGAAATGTGGATGATTATATTAGTCTGGTATCCTCAATATGATGAAACAATCATTAGAATTCGTCTAATATACTCAAGAGGATATACATTGTTCGACCATCATTTAAGCGACGTACAATAATATATGTTGACTTATGTTAAAAAATAAACACAAATTGATATACCCTTAATCCTTAAACATTATATTAAATCATCTCTAATCATCATAAACCCATCAAAATAACTATTTGTATTTTTTTATCAACCATATTAGATAAATCTATGAAACATTGAATATCATGAAATTAAATTAATATAAAAAATTATAATCTTATCTTAGTTAATTAATTGTAGAAATCAATATTTACTGAAAATGATATCATTATATACATAGTCGATGACTTATTATATTTTTTGGAACATCTTTATCATTTCAGTTCACATTCATCATGAATAAAAAACTACAACAATTAAGAACAAATTTTACATCATCCACATTAAACAGATGACAAAATACTTCACACAAAATTAAATCATTCATTACTCCTTTTTTTATATCTCATTAAAAATATATTATTCAATAAATATTCTACAAACATACCAATGGATAGATTTATGATAAATTGTTTCCCCCCCAATGACAACATTGTCTGAAAACAGGATTAGAGAGGGGATGATTGTCAAATAGAATATCCATGAATAGATTGAGGCTAGACATCAATAATCATCACATGCATATAGAATCTCTCTTTTCGGAATGGATTATTAATGATAATAGTAATTTCATCCATTATTTGAATAAATAGAAACATTACTTCAATCATATGAAACTTTTCATTGATGTAGTGATAGTTGATATCAATGTTTTGTAAATGACAATATTTCATGGGATTAATTGTATTATATATATCACATTTATTATCCAATCTGATGATATGGGTTAACTTCACAATATATATCATATAAGAAAAATCTGACATCATCTGTATATGTTAGGTTTCTAAATGAGTGGCTACTGCATTATATGTTTTTCAATACAAAGTGTAGAAGAATATTTCTTCTTTCTATTTTGACTAATGTATAATTCATTTAAAAGTAAAACACCAATATATATGGATATTCATTTATCGAAAAAACATACCCAATGTGTATCTATGTAACCAAATAGATGATTTAATAAAAAGCTATAATATTTTAATCTAAAATAAATTTCTCTTTTCTATATATGAGAAATATTATACAATCTATAATGTCGAATCCAATTCGAATAATTTGTTACCGAGAAAACAATATTGCATCTTACACTATATTTGGTCATAAAGATGTTTTATATAAAAATATTCTAACAAAATTTATAAACATAATAAGAACAACCTTCTTGCAATTTCTAATATTTGAAAATGTAGTTCCCCCTATAATAGTTCAGGGAACCCATCTTTGAATATTTTCATCCAATAATCTTCATCAAATCCTAATTAAAATTCTATTGATATAGTATAATTTATTTTTTATTTTGAAAGATTTGTATGCTTGAAAGTATTTTATTTATCACTGTATGTACATTTCCAATTAATTAATCATCACTTCAATAAAAATTCATAAATTTCTTCCAAATTCTTTGAAAATATAATATTTTTATCATAAATATGAAAAATGAGGAAAAAATTTGGGTTTATTTTACATATTTGTTACTACCAAAATTTCTTTTAATTTTGTTCAACATCCTTAAGAAGTATATAATTTATAATACCATGTAGATGGAACTACTTTCAAAATATAAAAATACAAATACAAATTTATCATGTAGTATTAATCTTATCTAGGAATGATGTAATATGGATATTGAATATATACATATTTATCAATCTCCACATTTGAAATACTGACATGAAACCCATATAAAACATATTATATATTTTACATGATATATTATGAAGGATACATGCCATTATATAATTGAAAATTACTCAACAAATTCAATTTCATCTAATGGTGAAAAAAATTCAAAAAAATTCAATATTTGTTGTATAAAAATTTAAACTCTATTTCAACATGTTCTATAATAGGCAATTTTTAAAAGTAAAATATTTATTGTTTGGGATTTGTAAAAGTATCCATGAAATTTTCTTTCCAATCTAATCTATATATTTATTCATAACATCAATACAATCTTGAATTCTCAAATATTCATTATAAACATTGTGTTTATCCTATTAATATAACGATGTATATGAAATAGTCCTCAATTTACATCTTTTATGAACATATTTCTCTATAAAATTTTTATTTATTGGATCTTTACTTCATCCATATCCTAGGATGAGATTAAAGTAATTATTTGTCACCACTCATGATTTCAATGTTATAAACATAATATATTATAACATCAAATTTATTCCAATATTTATGAATTTTTCCACATCATTTTCCTTAAATTACTTCAATTTATATTTTATACATATTTTTAAATGGATAAGATAATTCCTTATAATATTTTTGATAAATTTTGAAATCTACACAGTCCATAATATATCATATTAATTAATTATAATATTTGTTTCATGTAACATTATGAGGGACCCCATAAAATATTCCATTAACACCTCATGGATAAAAATTACCAAGTGTCTCAACATTAAACTTATTAATCAAGGACTACCAAATATGCATAGGCACGTCAATGTTTTAGTTTATTTGTAATATGTGTCATGAGTAATCATATAATATTTTATCATATAGTGTCGATAATATTGAATATTAACTATTTCTATATTCTTGTTCAACTATATATATCAGGAATCAAAATATTAAATCAATATAGTTCATTCAATCTCTATCATTTATGTATTTCTTAATTCAATAATAAATTTCTATTTCATTCTGTACGGGGAGAAATTATCAAAATGAATTGAATGATTTTTAAGATCATCAATAAACATTGTATTTATTAATTTTTTTACATTATTAGTTCATAAATTATTAATTTTTATACACTTTTCGAGAAACTCTTATATATTTTTCGATCATTTATATTAATTTTTTAAAAATATAATAAATGTTATGTGAGTAAAATAAAAAAATATGGAAATAATTTACTTATATTTTTTATTATTATTTCATTCCCACTCGACCAAATATATTAGATTACTTCATCATAATGGTATGTGGTAAATGAACTTCAACATTCATATATATTGATCTACTATTATTCCTTTTATGAAACCTGAAAAAACTATTGTCATCCACTTTTAATGTAATATATTTCCTGAAAACGTTCTCAAAATTTTATATTTCTCATATTTATCTGACACATTTATCCCAACCATTTATTTAACAAATGTATTTTTCCCTCATGCTCTGACGAAATAAACTTGTCCCACAAAAAGCATATAACAAGTACACCTTAGATTGTTTTTTAATGTAAAAAAATAAGAATCTTCAGGGCATTTGAAAATGAAATTTTTTTTTATAAAAAATCATTGATTCCATTATCCAAAATTTGTAACTCCCTAAAAATGTTTGTTTTTTCATGTCAACCGATTAGATTTTTTGGATATTAAATTTTCAATCACAGTGATAAAAGATAAAAATACATTAATTCTGAGAAGTTCATCATTTTAAAATGTCATTGTACCTTAATTATATTATTTTCATTCTAAATTAACATTAAATCATTTATCATGAGATAATAATGGCCAATATCCATTATACATGTTCATGATCGTTATTTAGCAATGAGTATACTATCAATTACAATTTTTTTCCTTTAATTTTTTTCCCATTATATGATGTTTTTTGGAATTATTTTGAAACATTATTAAGTCAGTAAAATTAAAAGAAATACATTATCATGTTTTAAAGGCTAAACAAAACATTCACAATAGTTCGAGGATTTTGAATTTATTTTCAACATTTATAATTACGTACTCATGATTGCTTTTCTATGTGGGTTAAATACAAAAAAATCCTTATCTTTAAATTCTCCAAAATTCATTATATATTTGATAATTAAAGAACAAAATCTTATCTATATAACCAAATCCACATTAGTTAAAAAAATATAAAAAAATCATATTTTCCTCCATGAATAGCCAGATATATTTAATTTTATATATGCATTCCATCATTTTCATTACCATTCCACTTGAATCACTTTTTATGATGTTTTTTCTAACTAATAGAACCATTTCTCCTCGAAATTAGATTTATTCATAGCCTTATTTTGATATATAGTAGTAGAGAAGTTTTATCTATATATTGAATCCATATAAATATCATTAATTACAAATACGCTTATTAATTCTCCAAACATGGTCTTATGAAAAAAAATTACATTATAAAATTCTCCAATATTTTTATTTACATTTTAAGATATCATTTTTTTGACTCATAAATTTATTAATCATTCCAGAACATTCACAAAAATTTGAAACTAACTTTTCAAGGTTTATTTCCCCTTAATCAATATCAATAATTTTTTTTCTTTAACAATATTTTCTAATACTTCCACTTTATCAGATATTTAAGCTTTATTTTTTATGTATTATATACATCATGTAACATGTTTATATTTTCAATAATATTTAAAAAAATTGAATTTTTATTATTAATGTATTTATAATTTTTACCAAAATATTTCCTTATATATCTTTATATTCTTCATTTCAGGTCTAACATGATTTTCAGGACAATCATTCAATCCCTTATTATGACTAATTCTCAATAGAGTATCCATTACATATTCTTCAGAGTTGCGTTATTCATCACTGGTGATCATTTCATCATTCAGTTTCTCAATAGTTACTTTTTAAGAAGCATCAATACTTGAGTTTTATAGTTCCACTAAACTATCATTAATTTCTTCATTCATTGAAAAATTATTTACTTTTTATTCAGATAAATATTAATTGCTTCAATCAAAATGATACATAGTATTATATAATTTTTTTTAATTATGTTGCCATCTTTTTATCCCATTCATCAATATCTTAATCTAATTTTTCTCATCAATATTCATTGAAAAATTTGAACTAGCACCATAGCCACAAGTCTTAAGAGGTAAATAATATTTTTTAAATTCAGTAAACTGTTTTCATCCATTTGAAAAAAATTAATTAAGGTCTCCACATTTTTACAAAGTTATTATTTGGTGTAATATTTATTGTATTTTTTAGTTAGAACATTCTTAGAGCATCTTTATTTGTCAACATTGATATAATTTTTTGGATTTGATATTTTTTGAATTATTTTTTACTCATACATCATAAGAGAAAATAATATTATATAGATGAAATATAGATATTACATTAGTATCTATATATTCCAATGATTATACCATTTAAATAATTTCAATTTGATGAATTCAGTGAAGCATTTAAAAGAATAGTAATATTAAAATTCTCAGTGAAAAATATAATTATACTTAAAATGTCACTCACCCCTATAATGAATTCATAAATTTATTAATCATTAAAAATATTAGGATCATTATAAATGTACATATTGATCTGTGATATCATGTTCATTAATTATTTTATTTCTATTTAATATATTTTTAAACTATTTCTATATTAAATTAGTTGTTCCAATTCCATTGACCCTTTTAAAATCAATTTCATATAATAAAGAAGTAATATAATTTTTGTCACCAACCATTCCTCATAATTATAATATCATCAAATATTAGTATAGTACCGTCTAGAATAGTAAATATTCATTATAATATTTCTTAAATAACATCATAATTTCAGGAATTAAGAAAAGGAAACATTCTGTAATTCAATACAAGAAAATTATTTCCATTGAAGATATGTATTACCTTATGGTAATGAAATTTTTTAACATACATGGAAACCATCCTTTTCTTAAAACATCATCAATGATTCAATGTAGTAATCATTTCCACTGATTCCACAAAAAATGGAAAAATAAGGATAATATTGATCACTAAAAGGTGGGGGTTAATAAGTGGACTTTTAATTTTTGTTTTGATACAAAATAATTGATAATCACAACAAATTAGAGATATATAAATAATTTTGAAGTAAATAAAAGAGGGAATAATAAAGGAAACCATTTATTTACAATGGTCTAAATAGCATAAAAGTATCTGGACCACTTTTATGGTTTTAAAGTAATTAAATTCTTCATAAAATACATGAAAATAATAAATGGAGGGTTATGTATGAAATAATGTAAATTTACATTCATAAAAATATATTAAATTGATAATGAATATTCATTATTTAAATAAAAATGATATAACTTTGTTGTGTATAAAATGAAATAAAATAATCCAACAGGATATAGTATATTTTTCATCGAGTTTCTGGTATATTATCTATTCATATGCATCATACATGATCATCCCCTCATTCTTGTACATCAACGTGAATAAACATCTTATAGGACATCCATATGAAAATTTTTACCCAATCATATCTATATCTTTTATATATGGTTGTAAGACAATAGGTTTGGTACCATTTTTATCTAATTAGCATTGTTTATTTGAATAACTCATTAGGGATGAACACATATTACATTGTTTCCTATGGATCCACTTCAACCTATAATTCTAATCACTACTACACACCATCCATCCAATAACAATAAATGGGAATACACTTTCTTCTATCCATTTAATTGACGACTCATAAATATATTTTCTCTATATTATACAATTTTAAAGGTCTTCTCTCTAAACTAGTAATACACATCAGACACACTGACCAACGAATTTACCCATTAATATTGTTAAAATGATTCCATGAATTAAGAATGAATAACAAAAACAAAATTCAAATATACTACTGAATACATTATACTACCCTGTCAAAAAAATTAATCTATTGAATATATTCAATCCTCCAAAGTTGTATAATAAATATTTTTAAACCAATATTAGAATTCATTATTAAACATTAATATAACTCGTTGAGAATCATGATATCTCACACAAATTAATGGAATTTTGAATGATCAGCTTTCCATTTTCACATTTAATATTTTGTAGAATATTTGTTAAAGAAATTCAATCCTTACATATAGTACATATTAACAAAGATAATTTAAATGATGAAACACTGATATCAATTAATACAAAACTTAATAAAACCCTTCTAGTGGAAATTTGTGAGAAACATTATCCACTTGATGACATGAATTAAAAATGTCCAAATATGTCCTTTTTGTGAAATCGTCGGACTAATGAACCATTTAGGGTTACCACTATCTAATTACTTAAAACAAACCATCATATTCAATGAATTAAATACTTATTAAATTTCAAAAAATTACATTGAAAAAGACCATATGATTGAATTGATATAATCATAAATTTTTTTCATGATAACATTTAAAATTTTAAATATAGATAACTCAAAATAATGTTGTTGATATTTTTCATTATTTTATCCTTAGTGCAACCTTATATTTTAAAATATTATAGAAAATGATAACTATCAAAAAATGATAAAAGAATTTTTAAATTTCAATCAAATATGATATGTCCAATTATATTCATTGAATCTTTAGTTTACACTTCATCAAACTTCTTCATATTGGTGGTCTTTTTAAACATCTGAATAATTAAACATGGTACCACAAGATTATCAATCTCAAAAATTATTGTATATAAAATAATGAAACATTATAATTTTTATAATATTTAATTTGTATTGAAATAAATTTTCTAGGTAACATAATTATCATAAAAAATATAACATAAAACAAAATCATTAAACAGTCACAAATAAATATCGAATTTGTATATAATCATGGACAATGAAAACATTGAGTAAAGGTGATGTTTTGAATTAAATAAACATCAAAGCATTAATAGTTTTGACTTCACCAAATGATCTATCTGATAAAACTTGAGAAAAAACACGGATTACCATTAAATATTAAAACACTACCCAAATCAACAAAACTTATTTCATTCTACTATTGAGATCAATCCATTAGACACTTGTAGATACACTTAAGATTATAATATTTTTAGAATAAGCATAGAATAATTTAAAAATTTAAGGTAATTTATGTTATAAAATTAATGTCAACACATTGTGGAACCATTATTATTTTATATTATTCATAAAATGTTACAAGTAAACATTGTTTTATAAAATAAGTCCTTCTATCCATTATTTATTTGGGTTTCCATGTATAAGTATTGAAAATAAATATTCTTAGGGTTGACCCTGAGCATAAGTCCTATTTTATGAACTTATAAATGGAACATGTAACAAAATATACCTTTTTATGTAACTTATACATCATTGAGAATCAGGTTTTTGATTATAGTTGTGATCCATGATATGTCGATAACATGGGATGTATCATTATTTCATCAAGGGTGATCTCAATTTAAAAATATTTATTGTTCCCATGGTTATAATCTACGAATAACAATAATGATTCTTGATATCTATGAATGTCCCATGAAAAGGATCAAATTCTGATCCTTCATAATGTATTGATATAAATATTGAAACCCTTACAAATTATTTTTATGTCATAATTAATACAAAAAATATTTTTATGGAAAAAAATGAACAAAAAAAGAAGTCAAGATTAATTTTAATTCATTTTAGAAAAATATTGAATTTCCCCAATCTCATATTAATTAGCTGAATAATTGTCCACAAATTCATTTAATAATCATTATCCTAATATATAAATGTTTTCTAATTCAATTTAGTATACATAAAATAGTTTTTTTATTTAGATATTGAAAAATCAAGAGACGTTAATTATTTCTCTTAATGTTGAATAAAAATATGAGTTAGGAATCCTAAAAAGATCAACTAAATTTTGGTTGAGTTCCATACAATAAACTAAACAAAATTATATTCATCAATCTGATTATATTATAATTAGACACAAAATAAAATAATTAACCAGTAAGGCATATTATTATTGATAATAGTGATTCATTAAAACATTCATCCTTATATATTTTACCTATAAATCATTATGGTATTATCCATTCATGAAATGAGAATATAATATTATTGAGGGAGAAAACCAAAAATTGGATGATTTTAACAGAAGAATAAATTAATTGAAAATAATATATTTGAATCAATTGAACATTGTTGAAAAACTGTATATATATCAAAATATTAGAATTTACATAAATTGAATGATGTTGACAAATTATTGTCAAAGTCAAAAGATTATATAAACTATATAATCTATCATAAGTTATTTCCTTTTATACGTAAACACTAATTCTGAAATTAAATGATTTATAATAATCATAAATGTTATAACCCCCTCTATTAAACACTAAATCACATTATTAATGTTGTTATCCAAGTATTAATGGAATAGATAATGTTTATTATAATTTAAAATTTAGTCATCCTCAATGGTCACAACATGTAATCTATAGGGAATTATTAGGTATTTTATTTATTGAATCATTAAAAAACATCCCAATGAATTGAGGATCCAATAATTGGGTTAATAATAAAAGTAAAAACCATGAAATTAATCTCCCAAAACAAACAAGGTATAATGTCTCTTCATATAGATATAGAAGAAATTGTCTCCTAAATTATTTTAGATATTAGGAAGTGTAATACATTAAAATTATGAAGTGGAATCATCACCTATTAAACTAGTTTTAGTACTCACCCATGTTACTGATATCCCCTAAAAATCTAGAACATAAACTATGTAGTTCAAACTTCCCCAACACACTTTATCCGTATTGAAACAGGTGTCAAAACATGCCTTCTTATAATTGTGAACTCCGATAAATTCAAACTTCTTATTCAGTTTATATCATTTATAATTTACCAAATAATTGTGGGGTTTATATCCTATTGGTTATATTCTCATTGATTTATATTCAATATTTAATATTTAGTTGTGCTTGAAAAATAGTTACATGATGTTACTATCTATTATTCAATATCAACATCATCTATATAGTATTTTTCATTGAGTAATCCATGTAAATAACTATGTTATCATACTATACAAAACCATTCATGAAAAAATCAGTGGATCCTTCATATAAACCTCCTGTGATTTCTACAATTCAAAAAAATTTACAATCAACATGTAAAACAATAAAATTCATAAATATAACAAACAAATATACATTAATTCTAATAATATATAATAAACACATTAAAAATATATTCCTAAAATATCATTATCAAATAATTCCACACATAAAAAATTCATTTTCTATCAATAATGACCGAAAAATAAAATATTTCAATTGTATGAAATAAAATTATCTATAAAATATATCTGATCATGTAATTATAATATAATATTAACTAACAAAATAAAATCATAATTCTCATTCATACAGAATGTATTTTGTATCCATAAATTTTATTCCATTACAATCCCTCCATCTAATATCCATTAGACTCTAGATCATTGTTTAGTATTCATGTCAACATTTTGAATTATCATTATGTACTATATTCAATGATATGGGCTTATCATTTAAAAATATTGTTATTCTCAGTATAAAATGAACTCACCCAATCCAAATGTTCAAAAAATATATTAGAACTATATAAATGTTTCCAAACAAATCATTTCAACTTTTACATTCATGTTATATGGAATCTATTGCTAAATAATAAGGGGCGTGATATTGTGAAATAACCCGATGGGGATTGGGATATGACTCTATAAGCTCACCTTTAATATTTTATGGGAAAGATATTGTTGCTGAGAAGTAATATCACACATATGGGATGTGTATTACTAAGTTGAATTTATTCATGCACCCATAAACACATCATTGAAAAAGAATATATATATAGAATACGCGAAAATAAAAATTCATTCATTCATCCAATCCAATCCAGAGTAAAATAGAAGTACTAAAAATGAAAAATGGGAGATCATGTTCCCATTTGAAAAAAACTATAAAATATTCTAGAAAACTAATTAGAAGGGTATGACCACCTAATTACACTATTGTAACACTAATCATACAAATTATGTTAAAGAGGTCAATGTATCTATCTCACTGTACTCTGTCGTCCTATGCTCATTCATGGAATCCATCAAAATGCATTTGGCGCACAAAATACACAACAAAACATAGGATGATCCCATGTTGGGGTGAGTATAAGAAAACATATTGGAAACTCCAAAAAACCAAATAAAATGGATCAAATAAAATGAAACAGTATTCTTGACCTTAATATAAGTATCCTAATCAATATAGAAACCCTATCTAAAAACATACATGGTTAAACATGATTTTTCCATTCATTCCACAACTAGTGGCAACCTAAAAACGTGAAAAAGCTATATGGACACCACACATAACCCATAAATACACATCCATAACTCTATATACCATGATGTTTCGACATCAGGGGAAGAATCATGATACTACTCGAGACTCTAACTATAACCCAAAATGAGGAGAACACACTACATGTGATCACCCATCCTAGATAGCTCTCATATGAGAGATACAATCAATCATGAACAACTCACTATGTATATCTCTTGTTCCTAGCACCAATGGTCCTATCAACTCTCACATGTACCCTATACAATGTTTTAGTAAACTATGTGGATATTCCAAACCCTCACCACTGCGAATATTTGAGGTAACACTTCTCTAGATTTTGTACCGTGTGCATCCTCTCTAAAAAGATATAATGGATGGAACCAAACCTCACCACTTCACTAATGTCAAGGGAGTTATTTCTTCTATATAAGTAGAAAAACATTTTCTCTCATGTGATGAGGTCACTACTCCCAATCCCTCCGAAGGAGTACTACCTTTTATCATGTTAGCACATGTAACATGTGGAGTTTTCTGATCATCATAATTGTACGTAACAAACAGGGGAGCAAAAATTCCAATAGGGGACTAGCTCAACACTAAATATGAAAAATTGGGGAGTAATATTATATGGGTGAGGTCTCATGCGCTATTCTCATTGGGGAGTTAACATCAAAATATAGTCGATTATACCATTTTATGATAGGGGAGTACCATTTTTTCAGGTCAATTACTATGAGGGGCCTGTAACTAGGATTGATATGGGAGTTCATACCCTGTGATAGATGAGCCTCTCCATGGTATGACAAATGGTACCAACTTCGTCAGAACAACACATCTAGAGGACCAAAACCTTGGAAGGATAGGGGATTTATGACCCTCAGTATATATAATCTCTACACAACCATGTTAGGGGAGTACCCACTCTATCTATATGTCAATTCCAATGGACATGTTCCCTTAAATAGTTGGGTATTAGAAAATTTAGGGATATAAGACCCTCAGAGTAGTCTAACATTGGAGTACATAGACTATATAGCCAAAATGTATATATGGCCGACATCCAAAGATGGTAGGGGTGCACTAACTCTATCTATAACTAATTATATGGGGAACCCACTCCCTAATCCATCTGGTGAGTATGAGCGCCGAATGAACCACCATAATGGTATATAATCCCCACCCACGATGTAGATATTCCCATATCTACCAAAGTAGAGATGTTCTGGAAATCAACACCATAATGCCATGAATGATTACCATCCCATTTTATCCCTTAAGGTTCAAACTGATCAAGAACATCAGAAAAGCACTGCTGAATGGAGTTTCATGGTTATAAATCCTCTCACCGCAACACTACAATAGGTAGGGGACCCACACCATGATTTGATAGGGGATCACTATTATATTTTCCCAAAGAGACATTTGGTCCCACATCATATTGTTAAGGGAAGGGTACTAACCCCAACAACATCATAGGGACCACACCGATCTTATCCATAGAATAATCAACGATACATAAGTGTCATGATCGAAACATGCTACTTCCTATCTAGTAGGCCATACACAAGAAACTATCATGTTCTTGTTGACAAATACTCAGTGTTATATTCTCATAGAACATCTTCCCAGTTTCATATAAATAGACATGGAAGGAGGAATATCTCAAGAAGATAACAAAAGTGCACACAACATGCATTGGGAACAACACTACATGTGAACCTACCAAAGAAAGTTTCCATTTAACAAATATACACGATAATGCAACCCATGATGGCGTACACAGTGTGTACAACCCATACAAGGAATGTTCATTTTCCTCTTTCCATTGACCAATTTATTCTTCCTCATTGCTAGAGAAGTTGTGTCCCTTATACACCATGAATCCCATATTACATGGATTTTTCATTAAAAACATCATCCAGACCACTTTCTTTTCCAATTAAAGTATACTAAACCTTGTGTGTGTTTGAATTAGCAATGTAATTTTACAAGGACGTGTACTTTCACAGGGCTTCCCCTAAAAATTATCAGGGTCACATGCCATGGGGTCACTATAAAAAATGCAACTATGGTACATATCTTGTCAACCCAAATTATATTCTTCACCAAATAGAATTTTATACATGGCATGTTCGCTAAACTACAATTATTGTAGATAGTAATTTTTTTGGGAATTATGTCTTTATTCACCCAATTTTTCCCAAATTACCCCACAACCTATAGATCAACCATGACCAAATCAATAACATACTTACTATGACTCCACAAGCCATAAACAATACAAAAATTGAACATGACCAGAAATGAAAACCACCTACCTAGTTGGAGGAACATCAATGTTTCGAGTGTAGAAGGATTCTTTCATCATGCAACTTCTTTATCAGATAACGATTAGTGCATGGAATGGAAATCATATTCACATCATCTCTTCGATTCTACCTCAATTTCATTGATCGACCATATGGACAGATGGATAAGTTTCTCTATTACACAATGCAACCACAGTTGATGTGGAAATAGGTTAATAATTAAATTATATTTTTATTTAATTAATAATTCCACATTCTAATGGCCCAACATCTCACCTCGTACTAAAACACCTGGTGTAAATTATATTATGTGATGCCTATGGTAAACATGACATTCTAAACTCAACGTCATCCTCATATGACTAATCAATTAATATAATCTACAGTTATTAAAAATTTCAATAGAAACTCAATGAAAATGTAATAAAATATTTTTAATATTTGTAAAATCACTACTTCAAGGCTCTCTATGCCCTAGATTCCCATACCAACTCATCGCCTAACGTTATAAATATTAATAGGAATATTTTAATTCCATACATGTATAACTGGAGTCACTACACATGATATAAAAATTAAAATCATTATATGGAAAATTAAGAATAAATAATTGATTTCTAATGCATGATATTCATGTTAGTAAAATGAAATGAACTCCTCCATTAACATACCTATAAATAATAATATATCCAATTTTGTTTCTCATATATTCACCTATTGTTTATATTTAAATAAATAAAATTGTGATAAAAATTATTCATTATTTTCCCTTTCAATATTTTTTATGTGGAATATTAAAAAGGAGATTTTCTGAGACCCTAGGATTCAATGTGAACTATAACCTAAATTACCACCATAAATATTATAATAATAAAAATTTGATTATTTGGTATAGGTTGTTTGATGGTTTCTAACTACGGGTCAATCCTAGGAAGTCCACAAACGGAATTTTTCCTAAGTTTTTCTTTGATATATATTCTTTTTGATTATAAAATGTACAGAAAGCTATTTCAACTCAATATAAATTTTTTTGGTAACCATTCATCCCTCAAAATACAAATGAAAATAATAGTGGCCAAATATATGGGGAAATAATTTTTCAAATTTTTAAAATAATTTTCCATTTTATAGAAGCTCGGGATATAGAAACTTATTGTATTTAATATATTAGGCATAAAAATATGTATTCCTAACCATAATAAAAAAAAATTATTATTTTTATATTCTTCCTAAATGCAATATATATTTTAAAACATCATTGAATTACATATGTATAATTAAAATAAAAGGATTATCAATATGTCCCAATATAGAAATAAGAGTTAAAACGAATAATATGAGAGTGGAGAGGCATAAGATAATATCATAAATAGAATGATCATATGAATAAAAACTACGAATAAAGATATAAAATAACTATACCATGGAATCATCAAATTAGTAGAAATAGCATAACTAATGACATCAATAACATAAAACATTAGTCTCTTCCCAGAGAGTTCCATAATATGGAAAAAGTACCAAGGTGGATTAGATTCACCCCAATTACAATAAAAAGATTGGACAAATCCCAATAGTGTATACAGTTCCCTCCTTAATATTAGAAATAAAATAACATGCGATATAAATCTTTAACGAGGGAATTTGCGGGATATAAAACTCTTTACCCACCCATCATATTGTTAAAATCATAAATATGTGTGATAAATGATGATTAAAAACCATTAATTAGTTATGATCATATAAAACCCATAAAAAGGATATGTATTAATAAAAGTATTATAAATTTGATCTAAAGGATAAAATATTGGGATTCCATGATCATAAGAAATTATGAAAATTTAAACATTTATAACTGAAAACTGAACACAAGTAATAAAAATTTATTTCTATTTTATAAAATTCATAAGAATCATCTATGAAAATAACTAAACAAAGAACCACATTGGTGATTCTTCTAAAATATGTAAATTCTATTTTAACAAAGGAGAGAAAATACTATTTCCTATTGAACTATAATTGAACCACAATGGTTATTGATAAAATAATCAATTTTAAAATTCTATTTATAGTTTCAGTGAAATTTATACTGGTGAATGTTGATATAATAGATGATATTGTAATGTTTATTTAAATAATGTTTACTCAAAAATGAAATTTTTTAATGGAAATGAAAACATGTACAACCCCTGAAATTAAAAGGATATTTATCATGGTATATTTATAGTGGAAATATATATAAAAATATGATAATTTAAATAAAATAAAACTCCATTAAATAGAGAATAATAATGTTAATGTAAATCAAGAAATTAATGAGGGAAGTATAGAAGATCTATTATATGCCTTAAAAGATATTATACAAAATTTCACTACATCAGATAATATAAATATTTAATATTATATTAATAGGAGATGTTAAAAATACTGATTACATGGGAAAAACATTTTAAATTATTTATTTTAAATGGATATAAATGGATGGAAGTGAAATTATTGTAAAAGATGAGAAATCATAATTTAAATATATCAGAGATACTATTATCAAAGTTGATTTTCCAAAAAAGCAATAGATCTCACCAGTAAAGATGAATTCAAAAAATAATAATTTACCATGTAATAAATATGGTATAACATTTAAAATTAAATAATTAACTCAATGAGGTACATTATAACTATTAAAATATAATTGAGTTATAAAATTCCGTTACACTTTATGTTTCACATAAATCCTATTACATAAAAAGAATGAAAAAAATAGAAGAGAGTATTCTAATATAAATTTTAAATAACGATATTATATGTCATTAGAGAAATATTTAAGCCATAAAATTATTATTTTTATAAATTATGAATTCATCCCAAAATGATTGTGGATTAAGATATAAACTGTAATAATATAAGAAATATTGTTTTTGTAAAGACCCATAAAATACAAGGGAATTTTTTTCTTAATTTTCTCTAGAATTTTACAAGAGCGCGGTTTCTAACGGCACCTGATTCTGAGGCCCGGAGTGCCCGGAATCATTTTCCGAAGTTTGGCTCGGGTGTGTTCAGTGAACGAATGAGCGGAAATTTCTAACTTTTGAACCGGTGCCCAGAATCAAATTCTGAGGGCACCGATGAACTCACAGCGCCGATATTCTCTTAAGGATACCTTTTCCGAGTTTTCATTTATTGCGGGTTGAGAGTTAGTTTTTGGGTTTTTTAAAATAAAGTTAAATAAAATGTGGAAACATATTTTATTTCTTTTTTTGTTAGTTATAACCTCCCAAAGGGAGTTAGGGGTGGGACCCACATCCACTTAACCTCCCTTGGGAGGATTAAGTGTGGTGGGGCCCACACGAACCCCAACTCCTCATCTTCTCTCAAAACTCCCCTATAACCCCCTTAATTTAATGTTTGGGACCTTGGTTTAATTAATTAAGGTGGGTTGATTTGAATTTCAACCCTTTTAAATTCAAGTTGATGTTTGTGTAAAAAAAATAACCCTTAGCTTATTTTATTTTGTTTAGCCATCTTGAGAGGATTTGAGAACTCCTTCTTCTTCTTCAAACTTTGACGAAGAACACTCAAGCTCCGACGAAGAACGTCACTCCTCTCTTCTTCGTAGCCGGTTTGTTTCCGAAGATCGACGACGCCTTCCGTGTCAACGAAAGGGAACGCCGCTTCCTCCTTGGACTTCCTTCGTCGGCTTACGGAGATTCACCAACGATGTACCTCTTCGGACGTAACTCTTCGTCAATGGAATTGACGAACGTTTTCTGCGACGCCCGACCTCCACGATGTTTGTTTTCCGTGGGTCATTGACGAACATCGTACTTGAAACTAGGGTGGGGGTTTAATTATTTCTTTTGTTCATGATTTATACCCTAGAATATTTCTTCGTGAAATTTATCTAGTTGTTAGCAATTAACGCGAGGGGGCCGGACTGTACGAACACGGCCGACCCTCCTCCTTTTCATATTGATTTTGTTGTGGATTGAGACGGGTGAGGCGCGATGTCGTCGCACCGCGCATGATCATACGACAAGAAATGTGCGGCGCCGTCGCGCCGCATTGTAAAATAATGCAAGGACGCGACTCTGTCGCGCAGCGTCGAAGAGATTTGAAGGTGCCGCGGCCGGAGCGGGGCCGCAGCGGAGGGGCGCGATGCCGTCGCACCGCGCCGGATGACGAAGACCACAGCCGGTTCCCGGCCGCAGCGGAAATGGGAAGACCGGCAGCCAGCCGGGCCGCCGGTGTCAGAAGCCGGAAAGGGGACCGACCTTGCCGGTCCCGTTGAGGAAGGACCGGCCGGCCATGTTTGGCCGTCCGAAAGGGAGACAAACCGGGGGAAATAATTCCCCCGACTGGCCACAAGCAGGCCCCCCACGTGAGGGGGGGGACCGGTTACAGAAAGGGGGGGCAGCGCCCCCCCGTTTTTCTCAAAGGCAGGCCCCCACGAGGGGGGCCGGTTTCTCCAAAGGCGCAGCATCAGCCGCGCCGCCAGCTAAGATGGGTGGGGGCCTTGCCCCCAGCACGTGGCACCCGAGCGGCGCCCAGGCCGCACCACCGCCGGCCGGGCCGGGTCGGCCCGGACCCGGACCCCCCATTTTTGAAACGACTTCGGTCTTTTGGACATAACTTGAGCCACATACCTCCGATTGATGAACCGTCAGCGGAGATGCGATCCTTGGATCGAGACGGTCGAATCGGTATATCTCACTCAAAGTTTCGGAATACTTTGAGTTCGGCCGGGTTGGTTCGTACACGAAACCAACCGAGCCCTCGGAGCGGAAACACTCATATCTTGAGCTACGGACGTCTGATTGACATGACGTCAGCTTTGTTGTGTTCCTCTTAGTGAGATGGAACTTTTGGCGTACTCCGTCCGAGGTTTGGACGCAGGTGGAGTACGGTCGGGTTGGTTTTTCCTTAAAAACCAACTGGGCCCCTAGGACGAAAAAGCCAATAACTCTCAGATCGGGCGTCCGATCGACACGCCGTCTGATGCGTTGAGTTCATGTTGACGATACAGAACTTTTGGATACATTAACTCTGGACTTTGTGACAGTTGATGTATCAGCCTCTCGGCTCGTGGAGCGGACCTTCTCGAACGAGCTTGCTGTGTGCGGGAACCCTAGTGCTGGCTGCGACTGTTACTGTGAAGACGACGATTGTGCAAGGATCCTCAGTGGATTGCGACGATGAAGACATATGGTCTTGTATCCTATGTGGGTCCTAGCTGTGTTGGTCATGTATCCTATGTGGTTCCCAGCTTAGAATATTCAATACTGGTCTTGTATCCTATGTGGGTCCCAGTATAGATGAATCGATGAAGACAGCTGGTCTTGTATCCTATGTGGGTCCTAGTTGTGATGGTGTTGTATCCTATGTGGGTCCCAGCTTAGATGATTCAATACTGGTCTTGTATCCTATGTGGGTCCCAGAATAGATGAATCGATGAAGACAGCTGGTCTTGTATCCTATGTGGGTCCTAGCTGTGCTGGTCTTGTATCATATGTGGGTCCCAGCGTAGAGGATTCAATAATGGTCTTGTATCCTATGTGGGTCCCAGTGTAGATGAATCAATGAAGAGTGCTGGTCTTGTATCCTATGTGGGTCCCATCTTAGATGACTCAGTGCTGGTCTTGTATCCTATGTGGGTCCCAGCCGTGCTGGTCCTGTATCCTATGTGGGTCCCAGCAAAAATGAAACAATGAGGACGGCTGGTCTTGTATCCTATGTGGGTCCCAGCTTAGATGTTTCAGTATCTATGTCTGATCATCTCTTTCACCTTATCGATGATGTATATCTGTGTGAGCTGAATCCTGTTGCTTTCCTGTGTGGATTTCGTTTTGCTTTCCTGTGTGGAATACGAATACTTTCCTGTGTGGACTGAGTTGTACCTGGGCTCGTAGGTTGGAGCGTATTGGAATTGATGACTTAGGTATATGTATGGGCATATACCTAAGCATTGTTGGTTGTTACATCATGATTGTATCTTTCGTTTGTGGTTTATCCTCTGTGGATTTTGGGAGACCTTCGGGGGTCTCGGGGTCCCTACTGAGTAGCTTAAACTCACCCCTGCACAGGCTATGCCCACACTACATTGTGTTGGTTGCAGACGACGGACAATGTTGATCGTAGTTGAGGCTTGCTGAGCAGGACGGTACCAGGAGGTGGACCACTGGGTGAGACATGCTCGGAGCGGACGGCGGGACCCGAGGAGCAGTGGAGCTATCTGTACCCACCCTTCAGGTGAGATTTCTAGTGGACATCTCAGTATAACGGCTTTTACTTTATAGTTGTTGTTTTCCCTTTCGTGTTGTACTTACTTTCAGTTTGGTTTTATGTAATGGCCCATTTAATTTTCCTCTTGCTTACTCTGTGGTGATTGTTTACTTTTCAAAGGCAATGCCTTCCCTTTTTTATGGGATTTACGCCTTGGTGCTAGTCGCCAGCCCCTGGCCTATGGAAGGTGGTCTTGGGGTAGTCACGACACGGGCCCCGAGGACGGGTCGTGACAAATTGGTATCAAAGGAGTTCAGTTCTACAGCAAACTCTGATCTTTTCTATGTGAAGCAATAATGTTTAGCATATTGAGTGTGGTTATCAGTCTAGGGAGTCCACTGTTTGTGCAGCGGCCGACGTATCTGTTCACCCGGACCCTGACTTCTGATTTCCGACTTAATGCACGAAAACATTGATTGCATGTGTGTTCAAGTTTTCTTTGTGATTACTTGTGTCAGCTCACCAGGTATACTGTTCTGACCGTGGCGCACCTGTTTCATTCAGGATGGCCCCACAACGGCAGCCAGCTAGGGTTCCGAGAGTGGAGCGTGATGACAGCCCACCGAGCGACGAGGCCTCGGTGCAGGGCTCCTTGTCAGCAGAGGCACCAGCGGTACCTTTACCCGCCGAGCCCCCGATGCTACCAGCACTGGCAGCTGACGATGCACGACACCTTGGAGCTCTGCATGAGTTCAAGCACCAGCGACCACCCAGGTTCCATGGGGAGACGGACCCCCAGGCAGCCGAGGACTGGCTGAAGGTGGTCGTCCGATTTTTCAGGTTAGTGAGGACACCAGCCGACCTCATGGTGATCCTCACGGTTAGCCTACTGCACGCATCAGCAGGACGATGATGGAGCATGATGCTCCAGGTGCACGACGAGGCATCACTCCTCTGGACGGACTTTGAGAGCATCTTCCACTCCGAGTTTGTCCCAGCCACCCTCCGTGCGGTACACATTCAGGAGCTTCTTCAGCTGCGGCAGGGCAGCATGTCAATCGATCAGTACTCGGCGAGATTTACCGATCTCTCGCGCTACTTGACTGACATGGTACGAGGCCCATATTTCCGGTCCCGGAACTTCGAGCAGGGTTTGATACACGAGATCAGGGCTTCTATGATCTCCCTCAACATTCCGACACAGGTAGATGTGTTGGAGAGGGCCCTTCTAGTGGAGAGTTTTCTCGCAGAGTAGGCTCCAGTGACAGGACCCTCTGCAGGACGGCCCGTAGCAGGGTCTTCTACAGCAGGCAGTAGACAGGTGACGCAGAGGTCCAAGCGGGCCAGACCATCAGATGGACAGTCACAGGATGATGATTCGGTTGTGCGGGGCACCCGAAGGAGAGACAGCTACGCGAGGGGAAAACATTGCTATGCATGCAGTGGGCGAGGTCACATGGCTCGAGACTGCCCGACTCGTCTTACAGATGAGCAGCATGCGGTAGAGGGACCTCCCAGACAGAGTTTCGGCCACTATGGTCCGCAGGGTACAGGCGGACGAGGCAGAGGAGCTGGCCGAGTAGCCGATGGAGGGAGACACTTCGAGGTGTTGCCACCACCACCACCAGGAGGTCCGCCCCGACCGCAGGGAGTAGGTGGACCTGCGAGAGCTCAGCTTCAGGAAGTCAAGGCCTTCGATCATGGAGCTCTGGGAGCAAATTTACAGGAGTGGAACTAGAGGATACGTCTTTTGTACTTTTAGTTCCTTGTTTCTATTGGGTAGCGTCTTTGTATTATGAGCTGCAATAATAAAAGACGCATACCTTTGTGATATTTTCATTCATGTCCTCTTTTGTGTTGTTCCAAGAGGTTCCAGTTTTGACTGTTGACTTGACCCTCACTTGTGAGACATCTACTGGAGGAGACCCAGTTACCGCACACTGATGCCGACAGTGTGACTCAACCCTTGGAGGCCAGAGTAACGGTTGGATCTCTTAGTAGTAGCGTCGAGGCCTTACGACGTCATCCTTGGTATGGATTAGTATAATCCATATCAGATTGACTGTATTAGGCAAAGAACGTGGTTCATTTAAGGGATGAGACCAGATTTCTCTTAATAGGCAATGAAGAAATCATATCAGCTCTTTTGGGACCAGAGGTGGTCCAGGCCACGACAGAGAAGGTCCAGGTCATCCAGGAGTGGATGAGGACAGCTCAGAGCCGGCAGAAGTCATACGCTGACAGGAGGCGGAGGCCACTAGAGTTCGAGGATGGCAACCATGTCTTCTTGCGGGTCTCACCATGACGTAGTATACAGAGATTTGGCCAAGGCATCAAGTTATCTCTGTGCTTCATCGGACCCTTCCAGGTCCTCAGCAGGATTGGCGAGGTGGCTTATCACCTGGCTCTACCACCTCAGTTGCACCGGGTGCACAACGTCTTCCACGTGTCCCAGCTGAGGAGATACGTGCACGACCCGACGCACATCATTGACCATGGGGAGCTTGACGTTGATGATGGGGCGACTTTTACTGAGGTCCCGGTGGAGATAGATGATCGATAGGAGCGGGTCCTACGTGGGCAATCGATTCCTCTTGTGCACATCAGATGACAACACGTGAACCTCCAGGAGAGCACATGGGAGCGGGAGGCTCAGATGCGTGCTCAGTACCCTCATTTGTTTCCCTAGTTTTGATGTATCTTTACGGCGGCGTAAAGCCCTGAGGTGGGAGTAATTTTAAGACCCATAAAATTGAAGGGAAATTTTTTCTTAATTTTCTTTGGAATTTTACAAGAGCGCGGTTTCTGACGGCACCTGATTCCGAGGCCCGGAGTGCCCAGAATCATTTTCCGAAGTTTGGCTCGGGTACGTTCAGTGAATGAACGAGTGGGAATTTCTATCTTTTGACCCGGTTCCCGGAATCAAATTGTGAGGGCACCGATGAACTCGCAGCGCCGATATTCGCTTAAGGAGACCTTTTCCGAGGTTGCGTTTATTGCGGGTTGAGAGTTAGTTTTTGGGTTTTTTAAAATAAAGTTAAATAAAATGTGGAAACATATTTTATTTCCTTTTTTGTTAGTTATAACCTCCCAAATGGAGTTAGGGGTGGGACCCACATCCACTTAACCTCCCTTGGGAGGATAAAGTGTGGTGGGGCCCACACGAACCACATCTCCTCATCTTCTCTCAAAACTCCCCTATAACCCCCTTTATTTAATGTTTGACAACATGGTTTAATTAATTAAGGTGGGTTGATTTGAATTTCAAACCTTTGAAATTAAAGTTGATGTTTATGTAAATAAAATAATCCTTAGCTTATTTTATTTTGTTTATCGATATTGAGTGGATTTGAGAACACCTTCTTCTTCTTCAAACTTTGACGAAGAACACTCAAGCTCCGATGAAGAACGCCGCTCCTATCTTTTTCGTAGCTGGTTTGTTTCCGAAGATCGACGACGCCTTCCGTGTAAACGAAAGGGAACGCCGCTTCCTCCTCGGACTTCCTTCGTCGATTTACGAAGATTCACCAATGACGTACCTCTTCGGACGTACCTCTTTGTCAACGGAATTGACGAACGTTTTCCGCGATGCCCGACCTCCGCGACGTTTGTTTTCCGCGGGTCGTTGGCGATCATCGTACTTGAAACCGAGGTGGGGGTTTAATTATTGCTTTTGTTCAGGATTTATACCCGAGAATATTTCTTCGTGAAATTTATCCAATTGTTAGAAATTACCGCGAGGGGGCCGGACCGTACGAACACGGCCGACCCTCCTTCTTTTCATATTGATTTTGTTGTGGATTGAGACGGGTGAGGCGTGGTGCCGTCGCACCGCGCAGGATCATACGACAAGAAATGCGCGGCGTCGTCGCGCCGCATTGTAAAATAATGCAAGGACGCGACGCCGTGGCGCCGCATCGAAGAGAGTTGAAGGCGCCGCGGCCGAAGTGGGGCCGCGGTGGAGGGGCGCGATGTCATCCCACCGCACCGGACGACGAAGACCGCAGCCGGTTCCGGGCCGTGGCAGAAACGGGAAGACCGGCGGCCAGCCGGGCCACCGGTGTCGGAAGCCGGAAAGGGGACTGGCCTTGCCGGTCCTGTTGAGGAAGGTCCGGCTGGCCATGTCGCGCCGGCCGGAAGGGAGACAAACCGGGAGAAATAATTCCCCCAGCTGGCCACAAGCAGGCCCCCCACGTGAGGGGGGGACCGGTTACACAAAGGGGGGGTGGCGCCCCCCTGTTTTTCTCAAAGGCATGCCCCCACGAGGGGGGCCGGTTTCTCCAAAGGCGCGGCTTCTGCCGCGCCGCCAGCTAAGAGGGGCGGGGGCCTTGCCCCCCGCACGTGGATCTCGCGCGGCGCCTAGGCCGCGCCGCCGCTGGCCGGGCCGCGCCGCCGCGCCGGACCACGCCGCCGGCCGGGCCGGGTCGGCCCGGACCCGGACCCCCCGTTTTCGAAACAAATTCGGTCTTTTGGCCATAACTTGAGCCACTGACCTCCGATTGATGAACCATCAGCGGCGATACGATCCTTGGATCGAGACGGTCGATTCGGTATATCGCACTCAATATTTCGGAATACTTTGAGTTCATCCGGGTTGGTTCGTACACGAAACAAACCGAGCCCTCGGAGCAGAAACACTCATATCTTTAGCTACGGATGTCTGATTGACGTGTCGTCAGCTTTTTTGTGTTCCTCTTAGTGAGATGGATCTTTTGGCATACTCCGCCCGAGGTTTGGACGCAGGTGGAGTATGGTCGGGTTGGTTTTGCCTTAAAAACCAACCGGGCCCCTAGGACAAAAAAGTCAATAACTCTCAGACCGGGCGTCCGATCGACGCGCCGTCTATTGCGTTGTGTTCCTGTTGACGATACGGAACTTTTGGATACATCAACTCTGGACATTGTGATATTTTATGTATCATCCTCTCGGCTCATGGAGCGGACCCTCCCGAACGAGCTTGCTGTGTGCGGGAACCCTAGTGCTGGCTGCGACTGCTACTGTGACGACGATGATTGTGCAGGGATCCTCAGTGGACTGCGACGATGAAGACAGCTGGTCTTGTATCCTATGTGCGTCCTAGCTATGCTGGTCTTGTATCCTATGTGGGTCCCAGCTTAGATGATTCAATACTGGTCTTGTACCCTATGTGGGTCCCAGTATAGATGAATCGATGAAGACAGGTGGTCTTGTATCCTATGTGGGTCCTAGTTGTGTTGGTCTTGTACCTATGTGGGTCCCAGCTTAGATGATTCAATACTGGTCTTGTATCCTTTGTGGGTCCCAGTATAGATGAATCGATGAAGACAGCTGGTCTTGTATCCTATGTGGGTCCTAGCTGTGCTGGTCTTGTATCCTCTGTGAGTCCCAGCATAGATGATTCAATACTGGTCTTGTATCCTATGTGGGTCCCAGTATAGATGAATCAAGGAAGAGTGCTGGTCTTGTATCCTATGTGGGTCCCAGCATAAATGAAACAATGAGGACGGCTGGTCTTGTATCCTATGTGGGTCTCATCTTAGATGTTTTAGTATCTATGTCTGATCATCTCTTACACCTTATCGACGATGTATACCTGTGTGAGATGAATCCTTTTGCTTTCCTGTGTGGATTTCGTTTTTCTTTCCTGTGTGGAATACGAATACTTTCCTATGTGGACTGAGTTGTACCTGGGCTCGGAGGTTGGAGCATATTGGAATTGATGACTTAGGTATATGTATGGGAATATACCTAAGCAGTGTTGGTTGTTACTTCATGTTTGTAGCTTTCTTTTGTGGTTTATCCTCTGTGGATTTTGTGAGACCTTCGGGGGTCTCGTGGTCCCTACTGAGTAGCTTATACTCACCCCTGCACGGGCTATGCCCGCACTATGTTGTGTTGGTTGCAGACGACGGACAACGTTGATCGTAGTTGAGGCTTGCTGAGCAGGACGGTACCAGGAGGTGGACCACTGGGCGAGACATGCTCGGAGCGGACGGCGGGACCCGAGGAGAAGTGGAGCTATCTGTACCCACCCTTCAGGTGGGATTTCCAGTGGACATCTCAGTATAGCAGATTTTACTTTACCATTGCTGGTTTCCCTTTCGAGTTGTACATTACTTTCAGTTTGTGTTTGTATACTGGCCCATTTACTTTTCCGCTTGCTTACTCTGTGGTGATTGTTTACTTTTCAAAGGCAACGCCTTCCCTTTTTTCTGGGATTTTCACCTTGGTGCTAGTCGCCAGCCCCTGGCCTATGGAAGGCGGGCTTGGGGTAGTCACAGCATGGGCCCCGAGAACGGGTCGTGACAATTTTAAAAACATAATGAGAGAGAGAGCTATAAGATGACATATGAATAACTAAAATTAATATAATGCTTGATATTAAGTATCAAATTAGACGAATTCATGATAATCCTAGAGATGCTACAATATATTTCTTTTTTAAATAAATTAAATTTACTTCCTATCTTTCAAAACACAAAACTAAATGATTCAAGGTATCATGATAAACAATTAATATATTATTATTTAATGTGACAATTTTTTAGTAGTTTTTATTGCACTGTATCAATGAAAATAAATATATTAAATAAATGTGATGTTTTAGCATGTATGAAATAATTTTATTAATTATAAATTTGTAATAAATGAAATTAAATGTATTAAAATGTAATGAATATATTTTTCTCAAAAAAATTATATATAAAATTTTAATTTTAATTATTAATTATATTATTATATGTTGAAAACCATTTTAATAAAATTTATATTATATATATTAAATAACCTATTTTAACAACCATATTATAGTTTTTAATAGGCATGGAGTAATAATAAATCATGATCAATGCTTAAAAATTCATTTTTCAAAAGACAATTATGTGTTGTTTATGGTCTAATTATAATTTGATTTTTTAAAGAATATGAAATTTAATTTTTTTAATAGATTTAATAATTTTTAGAATCTTAATTAACATAATTTAATATAATGAACATATGTTTTTTTCAAAATGAAATGTAAAAATTAAATGAAATTTAATTCGACATTTTGGGTTTAATAGTGTTTATTGGGTCATTAACCAATCTGATAAGATATGTAATATAATAAAACAAATCATTAAATTTATTTAATGATGTTATTTTTACCTAATAATAAATATATCAAATTATTTATCATTTTATATCCATATTAATCATGTAAGACATTAATATATTTTAATATTTTTAAAAATTCAATGTTTGTCTTCTCTCCACCTTATAAATGGATACAACATCTTATACATTACTAAAACATAATGGTCCTCCTATGTAGGATAAAAACATCCATAATTTATTTCAAATATATCTCCTAGTATCGTGTATCTCCAGGATTGATCACAATAACATCCATTTAATGTTACTAGGAAAGCGAAATGATGTTTCTCAATGAAAAGGTATAACACTTAACCAAGTACACCCAATTTTATTTATTCTTGCATATAAATACATTAATGTTTTTCCTTAAAAAAATAATGAATTAAATATGATCCATATGTTGAATTTTTATTATTATGATGGATAAAATATTCCACCAATTTTTCTTCAAATAGAAAATGAACTTATCATTTGAGGATACATTTTGGAAACCACTATAATATTGAGATTTGATTCGTTTTCCATCATTGTAATTTCTGGATTATTATATTGATAGATTTAATATTTTTTCAATTATATTTATGAAATAATTTTTTTAGAGTTATAAATTCTTATCTACCTTTTAACCTTTCCCTTCATTGAAATTTGTTAACATCTCTCTTGCGTATATGTGGAATCTGACATGAATAATGTTATTTGAAAAAAAAATTATTTATACATTACATGGGTAGTGATAAAGAAATATATATATATATATATATATATTTAATGATTTATTAATGATCCAATAATTTTGATTTATAATTTATTTCAGTTTCATTTCAGTCATCAAAATTTGAAAACAAAAATCGTTCTTACAAATAGCTTGGCATCTACATCAAGTGATGTAAATAATTTTTCTAAAGAAATTTTTATGAATGATTATTGGCACCAGAAAACATGTCCAGAAGATATTCCAAATGCATATATACATGATCCATAATCATATCTCATTTTGAAAGCTTCAATTTGACTAGTCGTAGAGCCCGAACATAGTTAAAAATTAGGAGTTATAGACATTTGAAATTGGGGGGGAAAACAAGTTCGCAGAGCCCATTCGTGAAGCTCCCTATGTGATTACGGAGTATCATGAACTTGAAAAGATCCTATAAAAGCACCATGAAGACCATGAGAATAGCCTTTGTTACTATGATAAACATGATGGAACATTGAAGGATCCTATGTGTCTACCTCTAAGGCCAATGTTGGTCGAATATATGCTTACAAGAAACCTGCGGGAGCTCACTCTGATTGCAGAGCACGACGTCCTTGGTGGTGTCATTTTCTATTTTTAGTGAAAAATTATTCTTTGAGACATTCTCTTTCGACCTCCATTGCATATAAATATCTGTCTCACCCCCCATAATAAAAATGTTTATGCTGCCACTTCAGTATAGGATCTCCAGTTTCAAAGATCTTCCAATCACAAAAAAGTGATGCCATTATCAAAGGGTTCCACCCTTTGTGAAAGAGGGAGCTCCTTCAGGTTGATCAAGACTCTACAATGACCCGTCCTTCTATGAGATAATTTTCTCTATGATGCCCTTTTCCCCACAATACCCTGAGCTATGTGAACACACATTTCACTGTGATAATAAATTCTTTGAGAGTCTATGCTCTATGAGCACCTTTCCTCTGCATATCTGCACCGCGAGACCTAAAGTTTCACATGGATGCATTCTCTACAATACCCTCAACTCCATGAACCCATGATTTAAAAGAACATTTACTTCATGAAGCTCCTACATCTGTGGCCACCGCTCTATATAGTGGGGCCTACACCGTTGCAGCCCCGATATGGATCAGTGTTTGTCTTCGTTCAAGGCCCTTTGGGCCGATCCTGTCTCTATTGTCACATTCCCAGATGATAAATGGATACTCACACCCTACATATTTTAAGCAGTGACATTAGAATTTTCAATTGTTCCCTTGTGTTCACACACATTACACCAATGGAATAACCTGATTTGTGATACTCCTCAGCATGCCATGAAACACCTTAGGTCAATATAGTCCTATTGGTTGGTTTCCCAAGGAGTGTGTTGATATTCTCATTCTAATTTCCCAGAGAACCTGGAGTCGAATGATCCCTAACGCAACTCATCACAACCACATCACTGGAGTTCTATACCTGGGTGAAACAGAATGAGATGCTCTTGTTTATGTCCCAACACCAACCATTTCTAGGCACCTTATGCCTAATAGTCCCCTCTACATGGATTAAAATATTTGTACGCCATATATGACAAATATTGGATGCCACTTTTTTAAACAAGAGATACCTTATGCGCCATGAATAAGATGACAATAATTCACGCAACATGACTATAAACTATATTAATCTATATCATTCAATAATAGGATGACTCTTACTCCAAACAACAATTTCATTATGCACCAGTCATAAGATTACAATAGTCCTCTCTACATGACTATAAACTATAGTACATCATATGTGACAAACTTAGGATTCCACTTTCTCCAAACAAGATGTAACAACCCGATATTTTATGATAAGTATTCTTTTGATTATATTTGATATCATGTGTTTTATGCTACACCAAGATTATCATGCACAATACGCAACACCGTATTAGCTTGTAGTATACACAACACTACTCTTGTATCGTGTTACAGACAATTTCATGTTTGTTTGATAGTTGTTATTCTACGCAACATTGAGTGTGTTTGTATATATATATATATATAATCAATATATAAATAAAATATGGTTGTATTTTGTTATACGCAACAGCAAAGGAGTCTTTCACTACACACAACCATGATTTGGCTTGCATTACACGCAATCACGACCTTCCTCGATAGCGTCTGTTGTATGCAATACATGGTTTCATTAAACAATGATATATGGTTATAATATTTTCACGAACTAGACGTTATGAATATTATTGACTACGTTTTGTATTTTATAACATTATTATGTCATATTACACTTTTTCTAGAACATGGTATGTGAACAAAATAAATATTTCGGGTAAAATGAGTATTTTTCAAATAATGCAGTTTTGCCGCCTTTTAATGGAGCACCCACATTAAATCTAGTTTTGGACATGTTTAAAAGTTCAATTTTTCAAAATAAAATTATTCTTTGGAATCATGATATAAAAATTTACCTTGGATAAATTTTTCATATTATTCTGATAACTTTCATATTTTAATGAATAGTAAAAACACGTTGTATTTTAATTAAAAACAACTTTTTTAATCGTAATAACTTATGAAATTAAATTATAATATTGAATGGTTTTAAATTATAAATAGAATATATTTTTACCATTTAATATAATTTATGTCATATATATTGATTTTACATTGAATTCATAGGATAAATCAATTCAATCTTTTGCAATGTTTTAAACAAAAACCCATTTTCATTCGACAACGAGATTAATTTTAATTTAATTTATTCAACTTATGTGTATTGAATTTGAAAAAAATGGATTCAATATTTGGAATCAGTGGGTCCAAATTATGTTAATATGCTACTTTTTATTTTTGGGAATTATGAATTGTAAATATGGTAAATTTTATTTACCATAGTTAAAGGTAAATCAGGCAATTAAGGGTAAATATAATATTATAAAATTACCCTAACACATGAAAAAATTCTATTGGATGGCTATAAGTCGACCCATATCACCTAAGGGTCAGATTAGATTCATTTTATGGACTTTTCACCATGAAAATAATTTAATTATTATTAAAAACAAAGAAAGTGACTACATGTCACACTCTTAAATCTTATAAGTATACTAATTTTAATTTCGTAATAAACATCATAAAACATTGAAAATTTATATTCTCAAGAAATATAATAAAATTACGTACACCTTGATAATTTATTTATAATTTTTAGGGATTAAATAATTGTCATTAATGGTGATACATTATGGATACAAAAATTATTTATTAAGTGAAAAATCAGTAATATAGTTTTTATTAAAATAATAATACCCATTAAAAGGCCCATAACCCTAACCAAAAATTATTGGTAGTGTATATATACACCTTAGTAATCCAATTACATAATATATAACCGTTTGGAGTCTTGTAAAAGTGATTATGACACTTATATTATTTTATTTTAAATGATGCCAAAGTTGTAACCTTCATAATTTAATAAATATAACAATTTAAATATTGTGATTTAAAGATGATAAATTCTAGTAAAAGTATTATTGTGAAAGTAAATAGATTTAAATTCATCATAGGATTTTATTTTTAATTTTTATGCAATAAACATGTATATTTAATAATTTTACAAAAATGTTGTAGTAATTATTTTATTAAGAGAAAAACCAAATAAATGGTTTTCAAAAATAATAAAATAAATATTTTATGAACTATTTAATGTTCTCAACTACTTTTCAAGACACATATAACCTTTTATTAATCTATTAATTCTTTTAGTTTGAACATATCATCTGTATATATTTTATTTAAATTCAAATAAATGAATAGCGTCAAAATTGACACTATTGTTATTTTATAAAAATAACAGATTATAAAATTGTTTAAAAATCACAAAAATTTATGAAAATTATAAATTTAAATTTATATGGTCTAAAATTCCATAAAGAATCCAATTATGGAAAATTCACAACAAATAAGTAATTATTTTTTATAATTTAAAATTTTTAATGTTATTACCACAAATAAAATTAAATTGATTAAGTAAGGATAAATAAAGTAGATAACGTTTAAAATAATTTCCTAAAATGTCTAAATTTTATTGTTTGATGATATAACAACACTATCTCATCTAATATTCGAATATGAGTCATTTTTTGAGTTTTTTAAGTGGGGTTTGATTTATTATAAATTAATATTTTTAAGATTTCCAAAGGTGCCCTCCCCTCCCTTATAAAAGGGCACCTCCTCCCTCTCTTCCTCACACCAATTTGAGCCTTCAAGATCTTCCATCCCATTAAAAATTCTCTTATAAACTTCCCTAGAAACATACTAGAGGTCATGGTCTTCTTCAAACACCAATTCTAGTGCCCTAAGGGGAGGTCTCAAAGAGGCCATTCAAAGAAGATGTAATGTTCGTTACCGATTCATTCAACTTTATTTTTTCTTCAACTTCTTCTTCTTTAGTTTTTCCATTATGAAGTAATAAAATAATTATCACTCATATACTGATATTTTAATATAAGTATGAAATAAACCTATTTCACAATTTATCCATCCTGCGAAAAACTAAATCAACGCGCGTGCGTACGTACGGAATACCGTCTCCACGCCGTGGTGTAATCTATTTTCCACCACCAGCTTACTTGGATGGGTATAATGGTGTAAATAATGACTATATATGATTATTTTAAATTGATATTGATTCTTAAATTTCATACATACACTTCAATACAATTCCACGATCATGGGAATGATGTAATCGGTCGTGCGGACGTACGGACTACCGTTTCCACGACGCGATGAGATTCATTATCAATGATTAACCATTCATGAATGATTATAAAGTATATATAATTTTTAATCATGAAATAAATGACATAATAATGATACTGGATTTATGTATATATATATGTAGGCCATCTACTTAATTCCATTCAATTCAATAAGGAAACGAAAATATCGTTCATGCGTACGTACGGCCTACCGTCTCCATGAATGGTGTATTTCTTTCCATTTATAGATCTGTTATATATATATGTATATTCTGAATATATATTATATATAAATCATATTTTACATTCTGGATGTATTTAACCATGATCTATGTAATCATATGAATAATTACAAGTTAAAACACGAACGACAAATGAAACGATTTTACCCAAAATGCTACTTTAACATTAATTTACAAAAGAATGGGTAATATAAAGTCATAAGTGAACCATATATGATATCATAAAAATGAATATGATTTTTTAATAAGTCAATGACATTATTTAAATCATTATACAGGAGGTTCGGATCCATACGAATCACATCAGACCTAAGGTAAGGGATAATTGTTCCAATCCCATTCTTATCAGATATAGTTTACTCGTAAGTATTTACTGGGACTTATGTATATTATCCATGTCCATATTCTCTAAAAATGTTTCCATATAATGTTTACATTACTTCCATGTATGTTTAATACATTTTTACCCTTTTATTACGTTTACCACATCGTATGGAAGGAATATTTCTTTTGTTTACCATATGAGGTACTTTTTGACATTTCCGAAAAAAGTAAAAGGAAATTGTTTTTTTTACTTATATGTTGTGAACGAATTTTTTCGGTTTCATAACGCCTCATTTTCATAAATCTTACTCTACTTGAATTTATTATTATTTTCAACAAAATCCTTTCCTTTTAAAATTGAATGGAATTTTGTGAAAAGAAAATGAATTTGAAGAAGAAAGGATATTTTCCCAAGGAATTCATTTCAAGTGTTTTATCAAAATCATTTTCCATCTAAGATGAAATTATTTCATATATGTATGTTTCGAGTATAATATCTCTATGATTTACATGCTTTCACTTTTCTTATGATGAAATATCCATTTGTTTTACATGGATTATGTGATGATTATATGATGTTTATGAAACCCATTTTATTATTTGGGTTATGATGAATGTTTTAAGTTTATGTTGTGGCACAAGTAAGAATGATTTCATTATGAGATGGGTGGGACCTATATCTCCCTCCAATGCATTGGGTAAAGATTTATATCTCATGAGATATACATAATTGGAATGGTAAGTTAATCTGGTTCAGTGTTACAGGACTGGAATGAGGAGTGAACTCGATTCAGAAAGGGACTTTGTCCACTAAGATGGTCATCGCAGTAATGCCTTGGGTACTATGGAAATAATTACGTGTGCTTAATGGATGAAAAAATTACATGCTTTATTCCTATGCTATTTTATCATGATTGATGATCCATTATGATCTATGCCTTACATATTTCCATGTTTTATGTCATTGCTCAAGATTTTGATGTTTAAATATTATATTCATGTTTTTATGTTCAAATGTATATGGTTTGTTTTATTTAGTCCATTAATCCCCATACTGAGCATTTTAGCTCACCCTTTTTATGTTTCTTTTCCCCCGGGATTAAAAGAAATGTTTTAGGTAAGGAAACAAAAAGGGGAGGATCGTTATGGGAGATGTCGAAGATCTTTCAACATGATTAGAAGTTTATATTCCATGATTCCAATAACACTAAACTATTACAGTCCTTGTGTGTCTATTTTTGTTATGTATTTGATATTCCGCAAAAGAAATGTAATTTCCATGAACGTCATGCTTCGGGTCTCTATAGTTGGTATCAGAGGAAATGTTTAGTCAACCTTTGGAAACTAGGATGTGAAAATGTTAGTGAGATCCCTAAAGATATTTCTAAGGTATGTCTACGGATATCCCTAAGGATAAGTATACGTATAAGATATAGTACTAGAACTATGGTAATGATCATATAATTTAACCTAAGATGTTAGATATTGAGGGTACTCCCCCTTTACTATGTTGTTTTCCCTAGAATGATTTTTTCCTCTCACACTATTCTTTTTCGGTTTTAGAAAATGGCTGGAAACAGGAAGATTCACGATAATGGAGGATATGGCAGACAATGGAATGATATTCTTCATGAGAAACCAAAAGAAACTGGATTTGGAAGTCCAAACATCATTATTATGCCTAATCAGCAATCTCATAATATGATCAATAATCTCAACTTTGGTATGTTTCCCGACTTAGATAATAAGAGAAATATGGTGTTTCATGATGATCATATAGGAAGGAAAGTTTAATTTCCCTCATGTAAATCATGTGGGAAGTGGCATCGGGGAGATTGTCTCAAATTGACTGGAAGATGCTTTGAGAGTGGAAAAGAAGGACACAAATCCAGTAAGTGCAAAGGAAGATGTTCAGTTAACACCATGGACAAGGATAATGGTATTGCTACGACATCAACAATGATTAGATGTTTTAAATGTGGAATGTATGGGAATTATTCAAACCAATTCCCTAAGGGAAAATCTCATGAAGAGAATCAGCATGGTCATACAAGTAGAATTTATGTGGATGATGATGAAGAGACAACAAATGAAATATGAGATGAAATAAATGATGAAGCTCAGCTAGTGGTTTAATAAGTAAGTGGAATGAATGTATGTTTATAAAGAATAATGTATGGTAATATGGAATAAAGAATCATCTAAGGATTGTTACACTATTGTATTTCCTAAATTATATGAAAGTATATGTTGAATGGTACTGGTAACCATATAAGGTTATTCAGATATTTTTGGAAAGTAGATGATATATGCATAATGAAGGGATAAGAAGATAATGAGATGTTTGATTTTATTCATGAGTTCATGAATGATATAAGTACTAAGTGATATTATTATATAGAATTTTGGGGTTTTGATATGTGGAAAGAGTTAACTTTCGATTGCCTTCATGTTTTCACTAAGATATAATTGGTATTCATTTTACTATAGAATACATGATTAAGGCCTTCGAATGTTTGGAATGTGACCAATAAGACATATCTTATGATATATGGGGATCAACGATGGTATTAACATGCTTGTTATATGAAATCTCTGGTAATCATTTTCACTATAATATGACAATGGACTACAATATTATGGATAAACCTAAAGATTAGAATGGATTATGTTGGGAATAAGTTAGTATTGTTTAAGGATAGAACCTTTTTCGATATTTTTGATGGGATGTTATAGTAATGCAGTTTTAGAAAAAGGACAACATGTAGGACAACCGAAAACCCCTCGCGTCGGACACGGTTGTGGGAATCGAACCCACAACCGAAGTGTGACTGGCCTTTATTGCCTACCACTGGCCTATAGGAAGTCCTTATTTAGTAGAAACTAGTTTTATTTTATTAAGTGGTATGATATATGAAGTATAAGTTCATTTTTGGAACCATATACGATTAATCTAACCATATGATGGACTTATAACTTTTTGTAACATTTTGTTTGAAACAGACGGAATGACCTAGAATTCTATCACATGATCTGCTAACACATCATGAATAACAATGTCAACTTCATTTCTTTAAGAGATGAAGTGGAAATTGTTCAATTTATGAACAACAGTGAGATTGTACCAAAATCATGTAAGTATTTCTTTCATCAGCTTTAGGGAAATGATATTCTAAACAAAACATTTTGTCCTAGTGCTCTTATATCTGACGAATAAGATGGCACCTTAGATCACCACAAATTTATGGCTTTGTGATTGTTGGCTTTTTCATAGCCATGTTCTCTACCACTCTCTATCAGAACATGATGGTTAGATTTCCCTTCCATATCCATATTTTCACCTATGTTATCCTATGTGGAAACCCATTGATTAGTTTATTTGGGTAACTGTTACCTTTCATACATTAGTTTTTAATGTTAAGTATTATTATTTCATTTTACGATGTGGGTTTTAATTAAAGAAACTTTCAAGTAGAAAACCATGCATAACCACGATGAATTTCGAGGGCGAAATTCATTTTAAGGGTGGTAAAATGTAACAACCTGATATTTTATGATAAATATATTTTTTTAATTTATTTGATGTCATGTGTATTATGGTACAACATGATTATTTTTCATTATACTCAACACCGTATTACCTTGCAGTATACGCAACAATACTCTTGGATTGTGTTACACACAATTTCATGCTACTTTGATAGTTGTTATTCTACGCAACATTGAGTGAGTATGTATATATATATATATATTCATTGTATAAATGAAATATGGTTTTATTTATTTTTACGCAACAACAATGGAGTCTTTCACTACATGCAACCCTGATTTGGCTTGCATTACAAGCAATCACGACCTTCCTCGATAGCGTGTGTTGTACACAATACCAGGTTTCACTAAACAACGATATATGGTTATAATATTGTCACAAACTAGCCATTATGAATAGTTTTAACTACATTTTGTATTTTATAACATTATTATGTCATCTTACACATTTTTTATAACATGGTATGTGATCAAAATAAATTTTTCTTGTAAAATAAATATTTTTCAAATAATGCAGTTTTGCCACCTTTTGATGGCGCACCCACATTAAATCTAGATTTTTACATGTTTATAAGTCCAATTTTACAAAAATAAAATTATTCTTTGGAATCAGGATATAAAATTTTACCTTGGATAAATTTTTCATATTATTCTGATAACTTTCATATTTTAATGAATAGTAAAAACACACTATATTTTAATTAAAAACGACTTTTATCATCGTAATAACTAATTTGGTTAAATTATAATATTGAATGGTTTAATTTATAAATATAATATATATTAACCATTTAATATAATGTATGTCATTAACATGGATTTTACATTGAATTCGTAGGTTAAATCAATTAAATCTTTTGCAATGTTTTAAACAAAAACTCGTTTTCATTCGACAACAGGATTAATTTTAATTTAATTTCTGCAAATTTTGTGTCTTGAATTTGATAAAATGGATTCCATATTTGTATTCAGTGGGTTCAAATTATGTTAATAGGCTACTTTTTATTTTTGGGAATTATGAATAGTAACTACGAGAAATTTTATTTACCATAGTTAAAAGTAAATCAGGTAATTAAGGGTAAATATAATGTTATAAAATTACCCTAACACATGGAAAAATTCAATTGGATGGCTAAACGTCATCCTATATCCCCTAAGGGTAGGATTAGATTCATTTTATGGACTTTTGACCATGAAAATAATTTAATTATTGTTAAAACCAAAGAATGTGACAACATGTCACTCTCTTAAATCTTATAAGTATAATAACTTTTATTTGGTAATAAACATCATAAAACTTAAAACATGAATAGTATCCAGAAATCTAATAAATGTATCTACATCATGATAATTTATTTATAATTTTTAGGGATGAAATTATTGTTATTAATGGTAATATATTAATGATGCAGAAATTATTTATTAAGTGAAAAATCAGTAATATAGTTTTTATTGAAATAATAATACCCATTAAAAGGCCCACAAACCTGACCAAAACTTATTGGTAGTGTATATATAAACCTTAATCATCCAATTACCTAATATATAACCGTTTTGAGTCGAATAAAAGTTATTATGACACTTATAGTATTTTATTTTAAATGATGCCAAAGTTGTCACCTTCATAATTTAATAAATATAACAATTTAAATATTGTGATTTTAAGATGATAAATTCGAGTAAAAGTATTATTGCGAAAGGTAATATATTTATATTCATGATAGGATTTTATTTTTAAATTTTATGCAGTAAATAAGTATATTAAATAATTATACAAAAATGTTGTAGTAATTATTTTATTAAGAGATAAACCAAATAAATGGTTTTTAAAAATAATAAAATAAATATTATATGAACTATTAAATGTTCTCCACTACTTTTATATATAAATATGACATTTTATGAATCTATTATTGCTTTTAGTTCAAACATATCTTCTGTATATATTTATTTAAATTCAAATAAATGAATAATGTCAAAATGGACACTATTGTTATTTTATAAAAATAACAGATTATAAAATAGTTTAAAAATCACAAAAATATATAAAAATTATAAATTTATATTTATATTGTCTAAAATTTTATGTAGTATCCAATTATGGACAATTCACAACGAATAATTAATTAATTGTTATATTTTAAAATTTAGAATGTTATTACCACATATAAAATTTAATTGATTAAGTAAGGATAAATCAAGTTGATAATGTTTAAAATAACTTCCTAACATGTCTAAATATTATTGGTTGATTATATTACAGTCCTATCTCATCTAATATTTTAATATGAGTCGTTTTTGGAGGTTTCGAAGTTGGGTTAGAGTTATTATAAATTAATATTTTTAAGATTTCCAAAGGTTCCCGTCCCGTCCCTAATAAAAGGGCACCTCCTCCCTCTCTTCCTCAAACCAATTTGAGCCTTCAATCTAGGACAAACCCTGCCAAATTCTATTATCCACTTCCCTAGAAACATCCTAGAGGTCCTGGTCTTCTTCAAAGACCAATTTTAGTTCCTTATGTGGAGGTCTCAAAGAGGAGCTTCAAAGAAGAGGTAATGTTCGTTACCGATTCTTTCATCATTATTTCTTATTCCACTTATTCTTATTTAGTTGTTTCATTATGAAGTAATTACATCAGTATCACTCATATAATGATATGTTATTATAATTATTAAACAATCATATTTCACCATTTATCCATCCTACGGAAAATGAAATCACCGCGCGTGCGTACGTAAGGAATACCGTCTCCACGCCGTGGTGTAATCTATCCTCCACCACCACCTTACGTGGATGGGTATAATGGTGTAAATAATGACTATATATGATTATTGTAAATTGATATTGATTCTTAAATATTATACATACACTTCAATACAATTCTATGATCATGGGAGAATATCACAGCTCATGCGTATGTACGGACTACCGTCTCCACGACGCGATGAGATTCATTCTCAATGATTAACCATTCATGAATGATTATAAAGTATATATAATAAGTAATCATGAAACATATGACATAATAATGATACTGGATTTATGTATATATATATATATATATGTATGTCATCTACTCAATTCCATTCAATTCAATAAGGAAACGAAAACAGTGTTCATGCGTACGTACGACCTACCATCTCCATGAACGGTGTATTTCATTGCATTTATAGATCTATTATATATATGTATATTATAAATATATATTATATATAAATCATGTTTTATATTTTGGATGTAAGTAACCATGATCTATGTAATCATATGAATAATTACAAGTTAAAACACGAATGACAAATGAAACGATTTTACCCAAAACACTACTTTAACATTAATTTACATAAGAATGGGTAATATAAAATCATAATTGAACCATATATGATATCATAAAAATGAATATGATTCTGTAATTAGTCAATGACATTATTTAAATCATTATACAGAAGGTTCAGATCCATACGATGCATATCAAACCTATGGTATGGGATAATTATTCTGATCTCATTCTTATCCGAGATTGTTTACTCATAAGTATTTACTGGGGGTTATGTTTATTAACAATGTGCATATGCTATCAAAATGTTTTCATAAAATTTTTACTTTAAATCCATGTATGTTTAAGACATTTTTAACCTTTTCTTACTTTTACAACATCGTATGGAAGAAATCTTTCTTTTGATTACCATACGAGGTACTTTTTCACCTTTCCAACAAATGTACGAGGAAATTGTTATTTTTTTACTTATACGGCGTGAACGGATTTTTACGGTTTCATAACGCCTCATTTTCATTAAGTATCCTCTACAAGATTTTAGGATTATTTTAAACAAAATACTTTCCTTTTAAAATTGAATGGCATTTTGTGAAAAGGAAATTATTTTGAAGAAGAAAGGATATTTTCCCCAGGAATTCATTTCAAGTGTTTTATCAAAACCATTTTCTATCTAAGATGAAATTATTTCATATGTGTATGTCTCAAGTATAATGTCTCTACGATTTACATGCTTTCACTATTCTTATGATGAAATACTCATTTGTTTTATATGGATTATGTGATGATGATATGATGTTTATGAAACCCATTGTATTCTTTGGGTTATGATGAATGGTTTAAGTTTATGTTGTGGCACAAGTATGAATGATTTAATTATGATATGGGTGGGACCTATATCTCCCTCCAATGGTTTAAGTTTATTTATATCTCTTGAGATAGAATGGATGGAACAGTCAGTTAATCTGGTTCAGTGTTAAAGGACTGAAACAAGGAGTGAACTCGATTCAAAAAGGGACTTTGTCCACTAAAATGGTCATAGCAGTATTTCCTTGGCTACTTTGGAAATCATTACATGTGCTTAATGGATGCCACAATTACAAGCTTTATTCCTAAGCTATTTTATCATGATTGATGATCCATTATGATCTATGCCTTATATACTTCCATGTTTTATATCATTTCTCAATATTTTTATGTTTAAATATTATGTTCATGTTTTTATGTTCAAATGTATATGGTTTGTTTTCTTTTTTCCATACTTACCCTTAATGAGAATTTGAGCTCACCCTTTTAATGTTTCATTTCCCCCAGGATTAAAAGAAAGGTTTTAGGTAATGAATCAAAAAGTGGAGGATCGTTTTGGGAGATGTTGAAGATCTTTCAACATGATTAGAAGTTTATATTCCATGTTTCCAAAGACACTAAACTATTACGGTCCTTGTGTGTCTATTTTTGTTATGTATTAGATATTCCACAAAAGAAATGTAATGTCCACGAACGTCAAGCTTTGGGTCTCTACACAAGAGATGTCTTATGCACTGTAAACAAGATGCCAACAGTCAACTTTACAAGAAAATAATCTATCGCATTCCCTTTAAATCAATAATATTATGCCTCTTGTTGAAAATAAGAGGTGGATTATGTTAAAATAATATAACACCTCATGAAATCATTATAGTGAAATAATTTCAAGTTATTAAGGATCTGTTAAAACATTCCATCAATCTACGTCATTCATAGCATGTCCATCATTTATGTATCCATCCTATTTCAGGTCTGCAGGGACCCTCTAACATCCTGGTCCCATGCTACATCGTCTCACTATTATTCAAGTCTAATGCCCTAGAAGACGTTGGAAATCATATCATGTCAGGTCTTTTGTTACGAACATTGTAAACAGTCAACCATCATTTGTTTGTCCCTATTTCAGGCTAACACAATATGGATGATATATTCTGAATATTTTCAATATTTATCCTCGATCATCACGCCATCATTACAATGTTTTGAATTTCACGCATGTGATTAACACTTTTCATCAACCATTGTTGAATAGATTTAAACACCCATTGTTTTGTCTCCATTGTGAAAAACATCATATTTGTAGGCCTCAGTTATATGCCTCAACCCACAAGTGAGTTATTATTAATTCATTACCAGACACAAGGATAAAATCTAAGAGTTAACCATCTGTAATCTCCACTAATTGTTTCCACTTCTTAGTGGCACCCATACATCATCCATTCATAAGCCCCATTCACCATTGCTACTCCTTAACGGCACTCAGACTGCGTCCATGTGTAATCCTCGTTATCCATTATAGCTCAATATAGTCACCTAGGAATCATCCATGTGTTAGTCCCATCCACCATTTCACCTCCATAATGGCACACATGAATAAACCATGTTTAAGCCTCATCCACTATTTCCACTCCATATCGGAACTCATGCATCTTCCATGTTTAATCTCATTTCACTTTTTCCGCTCCATTGAAAATATCGGGTGGCATCCATGCATAGGCCATATTCAAAGTAGCCTCTCCCTAACAGATCCCATGTCGCTTCCATGAATAAGTCACATTCACCACATCTATTGGCCGCACCTTTTCATCACAATCATATGATATATTGTTTCTGCTTGTTTATCACAACGATCACGACCCACATTGTCTTAGATAAATCATTTTAACATGACGTACTTCTTGGGCCTAACAATAATGTATCGGCCAAATGACTATATTTAACTATGTGGACTTTGATCCTTGTCTTTTAAGCATGGTATGTTGGAAGCCCCCATGAGGATCACTCACAACACCCATCGATCCTGACCACTTCACGTCAGTTCTCCTTTTCGTCATGTATGATGTTAAACTATATCCACCATCCTGAACTACGTGGAAATTGATCCTAGGAACCCTAGGAAGGGTACATAAGCGGCCTCACTAAGATTCAATTTGAAAAACTACTTTTTTTGACCCCTCACATTAGTTCACACTTATCATGCAGGGTGTTAAACTGAATGACCCATTTTTCCCTTCATGATGTTTCCTCTTACACATCCTGAACTATGTGGCCTTTTACCCTTATCAGCAAGACATGGTATGTAGTAATCCTCTCTAAGGTCCAACCTTGATTGAAATTATTCCCTCATGTTCCCCAATCGATGGCAATCAGTTGTGATCCCCAATCAATGGTATGTCGTCGTGTCACCCACTCGATGATAATTCATCGTGTTCCTGAATTGATGGTAAGACATCATGTTCCCCAATCAACAATAAGACTTCGTGTTCCCCGATCAACGGTAAGCCATTGTATTCCCCAATCACAAGTTTTCCATCATTTTTCCTAATCTATGGTAAGTCATCGTATTCCCTAATCGATGGTCAATCGTTTTGTTCCACAATTGATGATCAACCATTATGTTCTTCAATAGATCATAAGCTGTTGTGTTCCCCAATCAATGATACACAATCCTATATCCCAATTGACAGAAAGATGTTTTTTGATCCCCAATTGATGGTAAGCCATTGAATCCTCAATTAGCGGTAATATGCTCTAGTCCACAATCGATAGTAATCTGTTTTAGTCACATTTATTGGGACCCACATCTCTGATCCACCCCTCAGGCGATAGAACAACAAATACTGCTAACCACACGTATGCCCCACTCTGTCTTCAGGTCAGTATCCTCTATGTACACCACAATTATATATTTCACATCCTTAACTATGTAAAATTTTATTCCCTTCCTTGGGGTTATGTATGAAGCTTTCTTGAGGATCAATCCCAACACACATGTCCCATCGTTTTCTCTCCCACGAGCCTATCTGTTTTGGGAAGGTCATGCCCCAACCAAGAGGCTCCACTTCTTCTAAATCACATATATGCATCTATTATTGTTGGACACCTCCTGAGGTGTCCCATTTCCCCACTAAACTACATGTACATTGATTCACTTACATGGGGATACTTGGGAAGTCTTTCCGAGGCTCCAGCCCAACATCACCATCCTCCTTATGTCAGTTCCATCTCATTCTCCATCCACTCCCAACCATCCATATCAATCATGATTCTTACCTAGTCCTCAACATACTGATAAGATAATTTCACCCTCATTATCGATGCTCCCAGTAGTAATAGGGTATTTATCCATGTGTTAGCAACAACATCAATGTCTCTTCCTCGGGTCTCTCGAATCTGATTCACTCCTGTTAGTGTACTGGTCAGTCTGATCCTTCTTCGCTAGACATTAAACTCACAGAATACCCTGTTTAAAACATGGGAAGTTGAGAAAACCCTCAGACACATTCCTATGTAATATAACTCGCTTTACCCGGTGTGGTATGCCTCATGCTTCCCACCCTCGATAATCCCAATAATAAGGGGATGAAACCATGATGCATCAGTGTTCTAGTGTCTAGACATGAAAAAGTTGTCCAATATGACTAATCCCACAACTAAATGTCACTGCTCTAACTGTACCATTTGGAATGTCTTGATATTACAGCATAATTTACAGGAATCCATAAAGATAGGGCACTGGGAAGAGTTTTACAAATAATTTCTTTAGTCTATGTGGGATACCCATAAGATGTAATGTGTTATAAGAAGGAATCTCATGAGGGAGAAACAAACATCCCATCATCCCATTTCTATCAATGATAAAACGTCCCCTAACAAGCGATGGATGTACCCTGCCATTGGAAGAAGGGAATGTGTGGCAACAAATCAGCACCTCCTCGATGGACTGATACATAATCCTTGAAAAGTGTCCAAAACAATAATTATCGAAATATATACGATGGGTAAATATGAAACTTATATATATATTTTTATTAAATATGTGATGAAACATTGACTAATGAGATGATACAAAAGCCTACTAACCAAAAGTTCATTGAAAACACTTATGTTTTCAATTGAATGATCATTTTAAAGAAGCAATTAAAAAAAATTACAATTGGAAATTATAAAGGAATGATAAATTTTATTTTATGTATTAATAATTTTCATGAATATTTATAATTAATTTATATATATTATATTGGATATGTGAACATGTACGATGCATTAAAACACATGAGGAAATATATTTATTTTTTATTTCAATTTAATTATGGGAGTTTATTAGTCAACATGTACTAAGGTAAATTATATTGATCAGGTAGTTTATACCCTATATATATTATTCTCATATTGTTCTTTCATTGTATTTTATTCACTAAGACCATTTACTCTATTTAGTAATTAAAATGACTAATATAATTAAATTAAATAAAAGACGGAATTATTTCTTCTCTCTCCAATTATATTGTTCTTCAATGAAAAACTATAATATTTTATATTATGAATTATCTTACAGATAAATAAAATATAATAAAAAATCATTTTTTATAATTTTTAATATTTTTAAAATTGTTTGATATGTATTAATTTTGTTGAATTTATTTTTTATATTAATTGATTTTTCAATTTTTATAATGGTGTGATCAAAAGGTTTTCTTTTAACGTATAACACATGATTGGATTTTCCCACTATCAATTTTTTCAAATAAATAACTAATAATATTCTATATTTATTATCGCAGATAACAATTTTCTCAATATTCTAGAAAAACGTAGTAAAAAATTTTCCAATATTAAATGATATTCTATCATATTTTCCAACAATGTTTTAATTGATGTTTTAATTATACATTTTATAAATGTCAATATAATCTATGTATTTTTGTGATTCATTAGTGATATGGACTTATGATACCATTAAAGTTATTTTTTGGATTTAGTATGATTATTATTATTTAATGATGACTCTATAAATTCAATTTCATTCCACTAGTTTATTTAAGTTATGATAATACAATTATGAAACCCATTTATTATTCATGATCTATGTTATGATTAAATAGTGAAATTATTGTGAAACAGATGAAATGTATTAGTGTTAATATATGATATTAGAAATATTTTATAATCATATGGTAAAAATATTTAAAATTTTAATTATGATAAGGGTGGTCCTATAATTATATAGATATACAATTAATTGTGTAAATTTGGATATTTAATGAGAGAATAAGGATTATAATTTGGAGTTAACTATGTTTTGTATGAGACTATGTCCTCAATGATATTCATAGGACTAAACCATCATTATGAAAATAATGGAATGGGGAGTGAACCCAATACACAATGATAGCCTTATTATTGATCCTGGACCAAGGATAATATTTTCTATGATTTAATATATTCCAAAACATATATCTTATACATATGATATTATTTCAAATATAAATATTGATAATTTAATATTCTTCAATCTTATGACATATTTATTTTCATAAGATAATTTTTATTCTATTCTTTATTATTAATGATCATTTAATAATTTGATATTATTGTTTTCTTTTATGATCATGTTCTCAAACAATTATTATTAACTTATTCTCACTTCTATGCATTAATATATATCATTTATATTTACCATTAATGAAAATATGATATCCCCCATTATTATGGATAATTTTCCCCTGTTATGGATAATTTATTTATGTTTGTTATTTCTATAAAATGATAATGATTATAATTATAAGGCCCCAGCCATAAACCTTACTTAATATTGAGTTATTACAAGAATACACCTTGAGGATCTTTTCAGGTTTAGTGTTTTAGAGAATTAGATCATAAAACATACATTACATCCCACATTTAAATAAAGTGGTTAGAATAAAAGATTGTATTCATTTTTTCCCATCAACGGAAACATATTTAAAATAAAACATGGATTTTTTAATGACACTCCCTTGACACTATCATCACATCATGTACCTTTCCCTTGACCTGTGATAATCATTTCAAAAACTTGGGATGAGAATTAAAAGCTCAGTAAGGGATATAAAAATATGGAATGGAAACATGAGTACATGTATACATAAGAATCAATGGAATCATACTTTACTCATAAAACATAAGCACTTTAAAATACCTCATCAAATCATGAATAAATCATAGACATCATAAGACATAAATGTAACTTGAGGCATTCATAACATTCTTACGTAGGGAGTAACCATCTTGGTTACGTTTGGAATATCCATCAAAGTATATTCCATAAATCCCTTCGGAGAAACCTTAAAGTTTAACTCTTTCGCGTTACCCAATGCATTGTAGAGCTATATCGGGCTCACCCGCACTTAGTTTATCACAGAACCACCCTTCCTCATAACAATGCCCAGGAACCATAACAAAATCGTATCACATGAAAGATGCATAAAGGAAACATAAAATTTCCACTTTTAAATCAAAAGATATCAATACAACACATTGATATAAAAAAATTATGAAAACCATTATCAATACCAAAATAAAAAAAAATAAAACATGGTATTCATATTTCCTTTAAAAAAATGTATGGCTTTTAGAGGAAGCCGAAACTCAAATAATGGTCACGACAGCGGAGAAGTCTTTGTCACCTCATACTTATGACAATAACATTCCCTTTTGTCATTTAGTAAAATGCTTCGTATAAAAATATTCCTTTTGTATAAACGTAAAAGTCAAAGGGGATTATACACTATATAAAAGAAGGTTGTGTATAAAACAAAATTTGCCTCAATGAAAGGATATTGAGACGAAGTCCCTTACAAAGATCATTTTTAAATAAAATAGATCTATTATGTGTATTCACTATAAGTAAACATAAATAATGTACAAATACAAGATAGGACATAATAATATCATGACATAATTTGAATGTAGGAGATTAACCCAATGACCGAAAATCTGGTTAAGAAGTTCCCTTACCTCGGGTCTGACTTGACTCAATCGTTCTTTAACCTCCAGAATAATAAACTTGAGATAATTTATACTTTCTTAAGAACATTTTTAATGTTCATTATTCCTTTTATATCACTTATTTCCATGTCAGAAAAAAATTGTAATTATTTAAGTTAATAACGGTCGTTTTAACGATCATTGGTACTTGAGTCAAAAATAAACTCTTTATAATTACAAGTTGTTCATGTATCCATTATATATAGAGTTATACTCATGATGTAGATATCATATATATCATATATATCCAGTATATACATGAATTTATAATATTACATAACGATTAGAGGTAAGAAATGAAATCCACCATTCATGGAGACGGTAAGCCGTACGTACGCATGAACGCTACTTTCATTTCTATGTCAAATTAATCGAATTAAAACTAAATGGGAGATATCTATATTTTAATTCCAGAATTATATTCATCATTTATATGTAACATAAATCATATATATCCATTATATATATTTACTTATAAAAGTATATTACATTTGAGGATATGAAATGAAATGCACCGTTTATGGAGACGGTAAGTCGTACGTACTCATGAACGGTACTTTCATTTATATCTCATACTTTAATGGAATTAAAACATAATTATACAAAATAGTATTATAATTACAGTATGTTATCATATATAATATCATTAAATATATCCTTTATACGTACCACATATTGTATTAACAAATCAAATCACTTTGAGGGGGTGGTAGTTCGCACTTCCTAAAATGAAGATATCACATTTATCCATAAGGGAAACCATAACGGTATGCCATAAATGATAAAATACTGAATCTTAACCAGAAAATTAACATAATATATATCATATATAAATATAGTTAAATATTAATGTCCACCATTGAAGGTGTTAGAAGAATATTGAACAATAATCGTTTTGTGAGGCAGAAATTCACCATCCACGGAAATAGTATGTTTTTAACTATTAGATGCAGGTGTGTGTAAGTGTAGCTCGAATAAATATTATAAAAACATCCTAGTATATGTAAGATACAGGTTTTGTTACAAAATAAATGAATAAAAAGAGTTTAGGGGGTTGGAGAAGAAAAATAAAACATAAGAACACAATAGAAGACACTACCTTTAAATCGGGTAACTCTTTTCATTTGACCTCAAAGGCTTCCTTAGGAAGACTTCTGCCAAAAGTGAGGCTTCTAAGAGTAAGAGAGAGATGTTTAGAGATAAAATGGGCATGGGTTGGATGAACAAAAGGATTTGGATGTGTGGGTAAGGTGGTAGAGGTGGGGGGCTTTTATAAGAGGAGAGGAGGGGCACTCATGGAATGTTATAAAAGGATACTTTATTATAAACTGATTTTCGGATTTAAAAGGTATAATAATTATATATTTAGAGGATAAGGTGATAATAGTTCGAAATACAACCATAAAATAAGTTTTTGACATGTGTAGGGCTTATATTTTACATTATCTTTTCATTTTTTTAAATCGTTAAATAATGAGGTAATCGTTGCATCATCATTATGTCATAAATAATTTTATTTATTTAATGTATAAAAATAATAAAAAATATATCATGATGTAGGAAATCTTTTTATCGTTTTATTTAATATTTATAGTAAAAAATATGACTTTTATAACCCCATGTAAAATTTTTTTTAGTAAAACAACTCATGTTTGTCTCATTTTTACTTTTACTTTAAATAAAAGGCATTAATGTCCATATCATACCCAAGTGGCTCCATGGGTTCCCAAAAATCTACCCATGGGTTTTATTTGTCGTCCTTGACACATCTATCAAGGGTAAGACAAGTTTCAAGTTCATTTAATATTATTAAAACATTATTCTTACATTAAATAACACTAATTACCTCTAATCGGGATTAAAAACATAAAAGTTTCTATTCACCAAAATATTATTTTAATCCCAATGAACAAAATTTTACTTCTTAATGATAAACATGTACATCGGGTTTTTGAAATTCAAAACACAGAGGTGGTAAAATTTCATTTAAACGAAAAATCAGTTTTAAAGTACCACTTAGTGGTTTCACTATTCATCAAAAATTGACGTTTTTCAGAAAAATACCAAAACATCACCCTAAGATATATTTGATATTCCGAATTCAAAAATGATGTCTATTATTAAATATTAAAATAATTCAAGTTACATTAATTAATTTAATAATTAATTCCACTGTTAGAGAAAATAGCGTGTTTTTATGAAACAATATGTATTAAAATATTGACACTAGTTTAAGTCCAATTTTAAAGTGAAATTAATTCCAATTACCACCATTGGATTAGATGGTAAAAATATATTTTAATTTTACATTAAAACCAATTAAAAAGATAACTTAATCATATAAACTAATTATATTAAAAAGTGGTTTTGAATTAAAATACAACATTTTTCACTATTAATTAAAAAAGGAACATTATCAGAAAAATACCAGAAATTTATCCAAAGTAAATTTCAATGTACCAATCATAAATAATAAGTTTATTTTCACAAATATAGCTTATAAAATTGTCAAAAGATATATTTGAAAATGGGTTTCCATCAAAAGGCAGTAAAACAATCTTTTAAAAATATTAGTGTATTCCATGCTTAAGATTGGATTTATTATCATTTTAAGTCTCTCAAACACTATCTAATTCATTAATATACATAGATAAAAATATCTATTATTAATTACTTACTTGGTATGTTACAATAATAATATTTTTGGAGATATTTAAGATCATCCATGAAATAAGATGAGTGTGTCGAACGTATCCAAAAACTCTTAACACTAAAGGAAATAAGGTTTATATTGTTTTAAAATGTATTTAAAATCTAATAAAATTATTAAATTTTAATATAGGAAATAATGGTTACCATCAATACAGAACATTTAATAGAAATAAGGTAAATAAAAGAAAATAACTCTTAATGAATATTATTTTAAGAGACAATTCTTAAAAAATTAGTAAAATTTTATTACAGATCTTAAAAGAATGAAAATATTATGGTTATTAAATCCTTGTATTATATTTAAGGCCATTTGAAAATAACTTTATCATCAATATTTAAACAACATATATAATAAACCGATATACAACATTAAATTAATTCTCATTGTAGAGAAATTATGATAGATACACATATATCTTTTATAAAAGTTCTATGAACATAAACCTAATATAATGAAGAAATAAATTAATTTCAATATATATTTAATGAATTTAATTATTCATGAATTTTTAGATTTAAAAAAAAATAGTATCTCCATGAGATTATTACAAAAATATTTTTTCTTCATAAATTGGTCACACTAGGATGATTGATTATTTTCTTATTTACAAAATTGGTTGGCTAAATGTGTCTAGGGATGTTGTAATATAACATCATGATTTCTATAATTGGGAGTTTTATTTATTTTATTATTACATTATAAACTTACTTATATAATTTAAATATTAATTCCAAAAATCTACAAAGTGAAAAAAGTGGCAGAAATAGTATACTATAGTATGAAAAAGATACTAAAAAAATTATTTTTTTTACACATATATTTTAATATATTATAATTATAAAATAAAATTCTCTAAGACTATATATATTTCATTTCCTAAATTCTAATTCAAATCGTTATTTCCAAGTTGACATGGAAAACAATACAGGTTGTTCACTATCTTATTTGTCTGCACATGTGCCTAACTGTATTTTTTTAGGAATTATTATAGAAGAAGGTATAATATATATAAAAGATTAGGATAATTTCACTTAATCATAGTAAAATAAAATATTTTTTATTACATCATTTAATTTTTATATATGATTGGTTTGGATGAAGAAATGATATAGAGAAGTTACATTATGAGATTTATATAACTATTAGATATTCCCGCCTGGTAACTCTTTAAGACTCGTTGAATTAATCATTTGGTGATACTGGTAAATAAAATGAATGGATAGGTATTTTTAATGATACTATACTATATTTTTATTTGATAAATATTATTGTAATTCGTTTTCAAATGGGGTGGTGGTGACCTTCTATAATAAGAGAAAAAATTAAACATGTGTAAAAACTCATTATTAATAAAAATTATCCATATATTATTCAAGTTAAAAGCCCCAAAAAAATTTTAATAATGTTTTAATGAGAGATAATGTTTTTATCAACAATTCAACATCTAGTAAAACTTTTTCTTTACAAATGTGTTATATATTTCAATTAGTTAAATTGCATTTACAACAATTTATCCCAACAATGGTGTCTCTTCTTTCATCAATGTAAAATAATAATAATAACATAAAGTAGAATTTATAATATAAAACAAATTTACTAATTATAAATTGAAATATTTTATTAGTTTTATGAAATGAAATTTCAAGGAGATAAACAAATTGTTTTTTACATTCGGGCATACAACCTGTAAAAACCATTTTTCTCTGAAAAAGTATATTTTCAGAATAATATTTATTTTTAATTTCAAATTATATATATTATATAATATAATTGCATTAAACTTATTTTTATTATAAAAATAATATTTAATTTAAAATATATCATTTTGAAAAGCTAATTCCAAATTGAGAATATTTTATTACATGAAATGATCTAAAAAATATTTCATTAATAAAATAAATAATATCCTAAAATACATACTGTGGGGTTTATATGAAAGAATATTTTTTTTAATTAAATTAGTTATATTTTTTGAAATAAATATTGGATATTATATAATATATTAAATATATATATATATTTCAGAAAATTTGTGATATTAGTAAAATCAATATTTTTTCAAAATTCGACAAAAATAAATTATTTCCATTAAATAAAATCAATTAATCCCAAACAAATGTTGACATAGTGAATCTTTAAAAAGGAAGAAATATTTTATTCAAATTAAATAACTTATAAAAATTATTTTAAAATATAAACTGAATAATGTATTAAATACTATTTTTCGAAAAAAGGGAATTAAAAAAACCATCATTTTTAAATTCATAATGTATCATATAATATGAATATTTTTTCTTATAAAATGGTATAATGAATTTTATACTATAAATGTAATGTAATTTATTAGAATGGTATTTTCCATTAATCACCAAAAATAATAATCTTGTTAAATTACACTATAAAATCTATCAAAAACTATAATTGAAATTATGAAAGCGAAAAAATTAATATTATTTTACACACATTTTTTGAAATATAAATAAGTAATATTTAATTCAATGGAAAAATATTTTTTTAGAAAAAAATATTTTAAAATACCAGTACATCATAATATGAATTTCTCTAAAAAGAAAATAAATGTTGAAATTATACATCAGTCCTATATTTTAATAAAATGAAACATTTTTATATATTATTATTATTTTTTTATAATTAAAATTTGAGAAAAAAACTTATATTTATAAAACCAATATTGAATTAAGTGAGATTATATTAAAAAATATAATTATAAAAATATAATTTATTTTATTTATTATCCATGTAACTCTAATTCATAACTCTTAATTAATTATTATTTTTCTTTTAAAATTAAAATATTATTTATTAGATACATATTTATTTTGGAAAATTTAATATAAAGTATTTATCAAAATTGAGGGAAGAAAATATATTAAAAATACATGATGTTGCATTTTCCACCCAAAAATAATTTGGGACTTCTCAATTTTAAAAAAATTACATGTGATTATTTTATAAAGGGAGATCCTTATTAACCAAAAATTATTATTCGATCGTAGTATATAATATAATGGGATATTTATATATAAGCAGTTTTATATAATCCCTTTGTAAATATAGATGGTTAATTAATAATTTAATAATGATTATTAATGAAGAGATAAATATATTTGTTGTGAATTTCTTCAAACATGGATAAAATAATTATACAAAAATTATTTTTTTCTCATATCTCAATACCTTATAGGTGATATCCTACACGATATTGGAAATTGAAAATTTATTGTAAACAGTCACTATAGACTGAAATTATAGTCAGGTTGATTATCTTCCCATGATCCAATGATATTTTATGTCTATGGTGTTGACTTACTTATTTTTACCAATTTATGGGTTCATTTGGTTTTATTGTGTAATAATTCCATACATAATTTAAGGCCTCATTTTAAAACACTAGATAATATTTAAATTTGAAATGAATTCACATTAATGATATTTTTTGGATTAGTTTATTATATAATTTGTCTAAAACTATTACATAACAATTCAAATATTTCAATGTATTAATATATAATCACTAACCTTTTTTAAATAATAAAAATCATCAAAAAATAAGGAATTCATTTCCTAATAAAAAACTTTTTGAAATAAACTTTTATCATTCTCATATTATACCAAATGGAAAACATTTTAAAATCATTTTATGATAATCAAAATCCCAGTAAGGGATACGAAATTATTACTAGATGTTTTAGTACATTAATATTTAAAACTCGTGAAAATATTATAAAAAATCATAATTTTCACACATAAAACATAACCTATTTTAATAAATCATGAAATTATTATATTATTTTAAAAAATTTCTTAAAAGCCATAAATCATATAGCTAATAGGTTAAAACCATTTCATTATTTAATTTTAGCATTAATAGATACATATGGAGTAACCATCATTGTTATATTTTGAATACCCCATACAGTTCATTCCTTATTTATCTTTTTATAAACCCATCCATTTATAACCATATCATTAAATAATGAATTTTAGAGATATCATAGGCTCACCATCTCTTGGAATATCATGGAACCACCAATATATATGAGTAATTACTATTATCAAAAACATAATCAAAACACATAAATCAAACTTAATGGAAAAATAATATTTCCATTTTGAAATCACGAGATATCATTTCAAGATATTGAAATAGTAAATCTATTTGAAAATTAATTTTCAATACCAAAATACATGAATGTGAAATAATGTATTAATTATTATTTTTATAATGATCATAGATTATATGGGATACCAAATCTCAGATAATGGTTATGATAGTGGAAAATCCATTGATGTTATATACGTTAAAAACAATTCCTTTTATAATTTAATAAACAATATGTATAAAATTATTAATTTTCAAAAAATATAATAAAATTGAAATTAAAAGGGTTCTAATATAAACATAATAATTAATGGTAGTGTATAACATCCAAATAATCCACTATGATGGGATATTGAGATAAAGTCCCAAACCATGAGTCCGAATCGTCAAATAAAATCATTATATTCCGGAATAATATACTGAGGATATTTTCAAATTTATTGACAATGTTTTTAAGGTTTATTATTTCTTTTATATCACTTATTAAGAGGTTATAACAACTACATAATTATTTATGTTTATATCAGATGTTTTGTTGATATTTGTTTCTTGAGTCAAAAATGAACATCATATAATGTCAATATTTAATGTGTTCATAAGACCCTATCTAATGATTAAAATTCATGATAAAATAATAAATTTTAAAATTTTATTATCTTTAAAATTTAATCATTATTTGTGGTTATGAAAAATTAATAACGTTATAATCATGGAGATGGTATGTTGTACATATTCATGAGTTACATCTTCATTTTTCATCATTAAATTTAGAAGTATGGTATTTATTATTTAATATGTACATAATTATTATAAAATAATTAATCTCATATTATTCATTTAAATATACATTCATATATCTTACATTTTATTTAGTGAAAAAAACGAATCACATCACATCACGTAGGTGACAGTTCCCAAACACGCACGAAAAGCATTATTATTTTTCTGTTCATGGTAAATGAGAAAATCAATGAAATATTTCGAACTCATAATGATTAATATGCCATTAATATCACATATAATCACTAATTCCATCATAATAACTAGTATTTAATTATGGTGATGAAAAAGTATATTTATTTCACTATAGCTATTTTTTCATCATGAATTATGTACATTTGAAGATGTGGAAGAAGGTATTATATCAAAAAACATAAATAAAAACAATACATCTTTTTATTTTCATCACACTAGAAGAACACAATTACAAATATATGGAAAATGTTATGTCAAACTAACAACCCATGAATATTTAGTGGTATTTTAGTAATGTTTTTGGTTGATTTTGTATGAACCAAATATTTTAAAAAGTGTGAGTTAAAGAGAATATTGGGTACCTATTTATAGCATAGGGGAGGTTCACCATTAGAATATATTAAGATATTAAATTAACATAAATTATGATTTAACTCCCAACGAATCCGAATTGAGTTATCTAGAATATAAGATTAATATAGATGAAAATTGTACCCTAAAATATTTTTTATACAAGTATTTATTTTATTTTAAACCTTTTCTTTTAGTTTACCCTTAACTATTCTATTTAAATTTTAATTGTAGTAACGCAATTTAAATTATGACATGGCTATGAATTTTAATTATATGTGGTAAATTTCTCATAAATGGACCTATATGATATTTTTGACATTATAATATTATGTTTTTTATTTTTATAGTGTTTATAATTTTAAAATATTTTAATAATATTTTATTTTTGAAAAATATCAATACTGTAAATTTTTACACAATTCATTTCACTTAATTTAAATAAAATATAATTATATTGATAAATTATGAAAAAACCCATTAAATAGGGTTATAATATTTCATAGTCACCTATATCATTTTTGGATTACCATAATTAAATAATATTATATTTATTGTAATATTTTGAATTCTATTTATTTGATATTTATATTAATAAAATAATTAATGTATTATAATTCTGTTAGTATTTTTGGTAGTTATTTAATACATAAAAATTCTAAATACAGAATCATAATGAAGAAAAGTAAATTATCTTTCTGGAAGAACATATTTATTTATGTTATATCATATTTCTCACTATATTAATATTATCAAACATATAAATAATAATTGGGTGATATTTTTTCACATTCATGTAACATCCTGTTATTTAAATAGTATTTATATCATTTTCAGGAATAAAAGTCCATTAAATGAGAAAATTCTGATCTTTATGTCTTAAGGGTCAATGGTTACACCATCAATTGGATTTTTATTGAATTTGGGGTTATTATATTTTCCATTCCACCTTAATTATTGCCTAAAATATATGATTTACATTGAAATATGTTAAATAAAAATTCATGCAGTTAATATTATAAAAATTGAAAAACTAAAATTAACATATTATAGTAATTTTTATTCACATTTCCAAATTATGAATCATTTTATAATAAATTAAACCACACATGTTTCAGTAATTAATTTAATATTAATAATGGCTGATAAAAAGAGAAAACATGTTTTAGTAGAGTCAAAACTATAAAAATATTGACATGTTTGTATATCAAACATTAATGTGAAATTCCATCCATTGACTATAATTGGATTAAAATATGTAAAATTAATCAAATTATTTTTTAAAACATATTACATGTATAATCTATAAAATTTAATAAATTAGTTGAAGAATTATTTTTTAATTTAAATGAAGTATTTTAATTTATTAATAATAATATGAAACATATTAGAAAAATATGAAAATATTATCAAAACCAAAATTTTGATGGCCCTATTCCAAATATGTTATTTTTTAATAATCGAACATGTTAAATCCTCATGAACTAGATTTTAAATGGTTTCACTATAAATGGGTGTTAAAACTATATATTAATAAATTTAGATATTTTTATGATTAATTTTATTTCTAATTTTAATCCTACAAAATTTATTGAAGGAAATAAAAAATAGCTGATAAACACAAGTAAACATAATATTGTTAGTTCTGTTCATTTCCACTAATTCACTAACAAGGTGATAACTACCGTTTAAAATAATAATGTCAATAATATATTATTTATCTATATAACTCAGTCTTCTGTGCAATATACGATTAAAGTGAAACCCATTACTGTGTGTTGGGTAAACTATTAGAAAGAGAATCCACATTATTGTAAAATTAATATCTAAATTTTAAAAACAAATAGATGTGAGAAAATAATAATCAATAATTATTTGAGATTTCACTCCCTTTTCCCTTTAGAAAATTGTTTCCTTTAATGTTTATTTACAGAAAAAATAATTATGGTTATTTCTATATCCTATATTTTTTTTGATTCCCATGTTGCATCGTCAACCATATGGGTTTTCCACAAAACCTAATCATGATGAATGAACTTATTCCATATCACATTAACTTTCAAGTCAAGAATCCTGAATAGTTGTTCCACATAAGAAGGATTATCATCCAGTTTTACAACTTATAGACTTGGAACAAGAGATAAAACTAGCATAAACATTCAACACATTGAAACATAAAAACAATGTGTACATGAGATAAATTAGTAGGTGAAGCCACTTAATAGAAAATTTACCCCAAATTTTCTACAATTTCAGAGGGTCCATTGAACCGTGGACTCATCATCCCATTTATACCAAAATACATCACAATTTTCCTTGGAGAAACCTTTATAAATATATGAACACATTCTTAGAATGAATTATCCATTATCCAGTAATATGCATAACATTTATTCCTCCTCTTGGATATCCTCATGTGTCTCTGAATCAAATGAAATTTATTTACCTTATATTGTACACATATTTCTTCTATAATGTGATGTCCTGACCCGGGTTTCACTAAATTATGTCACGAGAAGGTTGGACCGATGACCTCAAGAATGAATCCCCAAATTCATGAGAATGTCGACTAGGACTGTGGGTCTGGTAAGTCAGTCATAGGGAGACTATACAATCTTTTATTAGAATAAAACACCAGTGGAAGAAAACACAAATGACATTGTGTGGAAGCGTATAAATAACCAAAGCAATACCATGATAAATGATATTAAATAGAAGAGAATACAATACTCAACTAATTGTAATAACATGATATGACTATTAAAATTTTATGTGTCTACAATGAAACCAAATGCAAAGACACAACGACTCCCAAGTGGGTCCCAAACCATTTAAGTTTCCCTCTGCTATGCTCCAATCCCAATCAACAACCTATCATTTGGACTCTCCCATTTCATATCTTACAACAACAATGTCCACTCAGTTGCTGATTAGGCTGGCTGAATAGGATCTGAGTACAACCGAGTAGGGAACCACCAATGGTGTCTAAAAGAAAACATATTAAGAGATAATGTATACAATTAAATGAATAAATAAAAACAATGCATAATGAAAAATTAATCACACTATCATTTATTCATTAATTATCAAATTAGGAAAAGTTTCTATTCATGTTCCCCATTTGAATCAGCATTCATTATTTTCATTTGTTTGGTATAGAATGTATTATCAAGCACCCCAAATCTCATTCAATATTGGTCTCCATGCCAAAACTCTATATCTTATTATATGTAGGTAGTCATTCCTAGAACCCTATATACTAATGTTTGGATAAATATTGTGGAGGAACATAATATCCATGTCCCTAATTTTAATCGTTCTACACATTCATGTCTTGCACCACAAAAATCTCATCCATTTAATCACTCATTAATTCACAACAATTAACCACATTATTCCATTGCTAATATAACTAGTAGTTACACAATTCAATAGCCATTAGTTAACTAAAAAATTACCAATATACAAACATCATTAATTAATTCATAAATTAATTAATCGATCAAATCAATTAACATTTTATAATTAATTTCTAAATGTTAATTATTTATAACAAATTTAAAATTGTAATAATTAATTATCACAATTAATTATCAAATATCAACATCTTGTTATATAATTAATTTTCCCAATTAATTATATAACATTTCCAATCATCATTACATAATTATTTTCCCCCAAATAAATATAATAAAATAATAAATTCATTATCTATATTATAATATCTCAACCCATAACCAATCTCCAAAAAAAATATGATTGGGAACCCCCCCCCCCCTTATTTTGTTCAGTGATTCAATTATCAATTAGCCACTAAAGAAATCAGAAGTCAATTCCACATTCTTATTTATTCTAATTTAGGAATTAAATTATCAATAAAATATAGAAAATCAATAAATTGTAACTCAGATAGCAAATCCATGTCTATGGGAGTTTGATTTAGATTGCATACCTCATTTAATTCATAGATTTCATCCATACATAAATCCTCAAATTTCTAGTGGCACAACATCATCGATGAAGCAAAAAATATAAATCCATAAACTATAATTAAAATAAAAGGCATCATGATCATGAAAATATAGTTTTAGATCCACAATCCGAAAACATGATCTTAACACATTGGTTTAGATCCAGATGTTCTATGAAACAAAAATGGAATGATATAGGAATGAATGAGAGAAGTAAAAGAATGAAATCCAATTACAGAAAATACTTTGGATCATCAATCTGGGCATCAGATCTCAATGAATGATGTTCAAATCACCTTGTAATCCATTTGGATGGCTGTGGGATCCCCTATTATTTTTTAATTTTGAGCCACAGTCAAAATATGGGAGTCTTGGGGTTTTTGGTGTTTCTAAATAAGACATTATGATAATTATTACCACATAAACAGTCTCATGGGTAGGGTAAAACTGGAAAATTGTGTCCTAACCATGAAGACCTCTCATTCCTTATTTTTATTGTTTACATGGTCTAGTCGCATGTTTTGTTAAACAATGAACAAACCGTGATGACAACTCTTTTCATGTTTTCATGGTTGGCACGTCTTAGTTGCACGGTTTTTCAACCCATGAACAAAGCATGCATATCCTACTTTGTCTTAGTATTTCTTAAAAATTATTCTAGTCTGACCCCAATACACTACTCCAAAACAAAGGTACATTAAAACATAAAAATGTTCCTGAAAATGCAACAGAGATGACTCTAGAAAAGGACGATATCATACAATCTCCGCACATTATAAAAACCCATCATCAAAATGAATTTTTGAACTTCACTATGATTCTAAGTCAAAATTATTATGTCGTTGACCCCTAATGTCTGATTCCAAATCCCTAGTTTCATCATGAATACATATATGTTTCCATAACAAATGAACTAACGACATGTTATTTCCCAGTAATTTTTTTTCACTATGTCCCATCACACATATCTGATGCTCCTCAAATGAAATACCCATATCAAGGCCAACCTCTAACACATCAATCATATGAGAAGGGTTGAAGACATACATCTGTAGTTGTAACTCATGGAAAATATCATTCATGGTACTAGATTTTTGTGGAAGGGTTAATCACTATGACACTTGCCTGATTCTCTCCAACACCTCAAATGGTTTTTCAAACCTCGACGTGAACTATCCCTGCCACTGTATACCGTGGTTCCCTAATCTAGGAGACACCCAAGGGATTACATGATCACCCTCTGTAACCTATAGGGTTCATCTTATTCTATTATCAAGGAACTTCTTCCAACTCAGAGTCATAGTCATACGTCTCTTAATCAACTTCCTATGTTCTAATTTCTCCTGAATAAGACTCGGTCCCATCAACTCCGAATCACCCGTCTCTACCCAACATAGTGGGGATCTAAAAGGTATACTATAATGATCATCATATGGTACCATCTTTAAAGTTTCTTGATAACTATTGTTATAGGAGAAGACCACTACACATAACTGCTTCTAAAAAGAACCACGATACTGAATAACACATGCTCGCAACATATCTTCCATCACTTGAATGGTATGCTTATAATGCCCATATGTCCTTGGGTGGAAGTCCATTCATTACAAAATCCATTGTACCATGTTACTTTTGTAACCACTAATAGAAGAATGGAGTGTATATTGATTTTGAATATGAAACTGTAGTCTGTTGCACTCCATTCCATAAAACTATATCTCATACATATTGTTCCCCAAGTACTTCTACAGTAATGGATTCCCTTATATGAATGAAATGTGATACCTTTTTTAGTTGATCCACAACAACCCCAATAGAATCATTGTTCCAATGATTCATTGGTGTTGAGTCAATAAGGTTTTCCTTATGACTTTTCCATTCCTTCTTGTTTTGAAAATCACAAACATCTTATCTTAAGGAAAATTTCTTTCTTAAGGAAAATTGCTTTTATAAGGAAAAATGTTTTCTTAAGGAAAATCACTTTTATAAGAAAATTTATCCTTATCATATTTTCATCCATATTTTTCTTAAGTATGAGATTCGGATACATTTTCTCGGAATCATTGAAACTTTGATATAAAGCATTCTGTTTTAGGATTCAGATTCTAGATAAGAACTATAAGAAAGTCTCATTCCGAATTCCGGATATGAACTCTGACTAAGTTCTATTCCAGATTCAAGATACGAACTCTAATGAAGAATTCCCCTTATGAACTCTAATGATGAATTCCCATTACGAACTCTAATGAAGAATTCTCATTACGAACTCTAATGAAGAATTCTCATTACGAATTCTCATTAAAAATTCTAATGACGAAATCTCATTACGAATTCTGATGACAAATTCTCATTAGGAATTCTGATAATGAATTCTCATTATGATTTCTGATGACGAGTTCCTATTCCGAATTCTCATTCCGAATTCACCTATTAAATAGAATCTGATTATCATTGTTTTATACACTCTGAATTTATTCACTCCGAACCTTCACTCCTAAGTTTTCATTCCGAACCTTTTTGTTAGAGTTTAAAACGATGTCGTACATTCTGTTACACTTGTTTTGTTATAAAACGATGTCGTCCATTTTGTTATAAACTAACCATTGTCTAAGTGACACGTGTACAGGTCCCTCCGATCTTTAAGGAAAATATGACTGTTGGAGAAGGAGCGACCCTACCTATAAATAAGAGCTCATTTGAAAAAGCTCGCAACGGATGGATGAACAATTTGGATTTTGTGCATACATGCTGTTGAAGTGATTTCTAGAGAGAGAGACTCTTATTATCTCTCAAAGCTTCGTGCGACTCCGAATGTTGGTGATTACATTCGAGGGCTTCCGGGGATAGGAAGAAAGAGGTGCCGACTACCTTAAAGATCGAGGGATTTCTTGCTGAGAAAGACAGAGGTGCCGACTACCTTAAAGATCGAGGGCTTTCTTACTGAGAAAGACAGAGGTTACCAACTACCTTGAAGTTGAGGGCTTGCAGGGATAGCAAGATAGAGACTCCGATCTTCGTATCGAGGGCTTACCCTGGTGTGGGTAAGATAGACTTGCTTGAAAGTATAAATCAAGGGACCTTTATCCAAGGTTGTTGGATACCCTTCTCTTTGGGTTAAAAGACTTATATCTTGTTACTAGTAGTTTAACTACTTGTTTTTATTCCGCTGTAATTTGTATATTAAGGAAAGTATAACTTTCTTATACTTCCTTACTTACTCTGATTCATTTAGATTCTATACGCTTTAAGGTAGAATCTCATATTGTAACTTTTGTTAAGTTTAAATTTCCGGAACCATATTTCTGGAACCTACTTTTGGAATCTCTTTCCAAGTTTAGTTCGGTGTTAGAGGTGTTGTGAATTTACTTAGTTTAACTTTGTTAAACTTAGTCCTTTCCTTTTCTTAAGGAAAACTTAGTTACTCTTGACTAACTTTAATGGTTCCAAAGGAATTTTTAAAGTATAAAATTCACCCCCCCCCCTCTTGTATATTGAGCATCTCATATCATATTTCGATCCTACAATTGGTATCAGAGGTTGGAAACCTCTTACTCTATACCAATCTTACATTTGGTATCAGAGCAGGTCTCTGAAATACTTGTACTCACATACAAGTTTTTCTTGCTCACTTTTCCATTCCGAACTTTGTCATACCGATTTTTCTATTCCGAACTTTTCTCATTCCGAACTTTGTTATTACAAATCTTTGCTACTAACAAGTTTGTGTGAAAAGTTATTTTTAGTATGGCAGGAATTAATGTTGGTTCGATTGACAATCTGAATCCTACAAGGCCACCTATATTTGATGGTAATGATTATGAATACTGGAGAGATCGTATGAAGACTTTTGTTATCAATACTGGAGTAGATAATTTTGTTATGCTTACTGGTGATTATAAAATTCCTGACAAGGAAGTCAGAACCTTTACTAACCAGGAAAAGCAAGAATATCAACTCAACTATAAGGTACGCAATACTTTACTATGTTCAATGACTAGAAATATATATAGCCAAATTTCTTCTTGTGAAGCAGCTAACTGTATATGGAAGAAGTTAGAGGTTACACACTTTGGGACTTCTAAGGTAATTGAGACTAGAAGAGCTATGCTTAGAGCTGAATATCATGGCTTCAATTTTCCTTATGGAGAAACCATCTGTAAAGTTCAACAGAGATTTATGACTATCGTCAACAGTCTATCGTCTATGGGAGAGAAAGGTTTAGATGATGAAGCTCTTTTGGACAAGATAATTGACATTATGACCAATGAGTGGGAATCCAAGAGAACAGTTATAGATGAGAACAGGAAGGTCACTCAAATTACTCTTGATGAATTATTTGGAACTCTTCTACAACATGAAACTAGAATGAAGAGAGATGCTGGCAACATCAAGAAAAAGAATGGAAATGGTACTGTTTCTTTTACTACAACTTCAAATCAAATGAAAGCTAAGACTCCTGAGAGAGTAACCAGATCCAAGTCTAAGAAAGTCATTTTCCAATCCGAATCTACTGAGAGTGAAGTCTCAGAAAATGAATTAGCCAATATTGCTCGAAGGATGAACAAGATAGCTGGACAGAGAAACTTTCAATCCAAGTATAAGAAGAAGGACAGGAAAGATAAGAAAGATAGAGAAGTCACTTGTTATGAATGTAAAAGAGCTGGACATATTAGACCAGATTGCCCTATGCTCAAAAAGAAATAAAGGAAGGAAAGACATTCAGACAGGAACAGAAAGAAGTATTATAAAACTAAAGCTAAGAAAGTTCTGAAAGCTAATGACACCTGGAGTGCCAGTGGTGGTGACTCTTCAGATGAATCTTCTGAATATGAATCTCCAGGACAGAAGAATCTTGGTATTATAGCCAGATTACCTATTGATAATCATTGTCTTATGGCTAAGGTACGAAATGCTGAGTCTTTGACCAATGTTTCCTTAAATCCTAATGATAATAAGTATTATAACTCTTCTGATGAAGAATCATCTTTTGATGAGGAAAACACTTTACCTACTTATGAAGAAGTCTCTAGGTTTGCTGAACTTCTTGAGATTGAGAATTCCAAACTCAACAAGAAACTTGATAAGGAAAATTCTAGGAATTCTATTCTTACTAAAGAGATATCGGATCTTTCTAAAGATCTTGATAAGAAAAATGATGATTTTGAATGTATTTCAAAAAATCTTGAGGAAGTAAGTTCTGAGAAGAATAAACTTTCTAAAGAATTAGAAAAAGTAATTTCTAAGAAAATTGTTTTCGAGCCTAACTCTAGTTCAAAAACTAATGATTTTGAAGATAGAAACTTGGTTGTAAAACTGAAGTCCGAAATTTTTTCCTTAAAGAAGTGTCTATCAAACTTTACCCATGGTAAGGAAAATTTTGACAAGATGTATTCCCAAATACGACCTTTAAGGAATAAATCCGGATTTGGTTATACCCATGCAAAACCAGTTTTCATAACAATTATTTTGTTCCTCAAAGTGCCCCATTTTGTACTAAGTGTCAATGTGGTGTTCACTGGGCAAAAAATTGTTCCTTAAAAAAAACCCAATCCTTAGGTTTTCATAAAGCTTATTTTTCTAAGAAAATGTGGGTTCCAAAAATTTTATTGTCTGGAAATCTCGGATCCAAGCATGTTTGGATTCCGAAAGTCTAATTTTCTTCTTGATTTCAGGAAAATAAAGAAAGTTCCAGCAACAATATTTGGTACATGGATAGTGGATGTTCTCGGCACATGACTGGTAACAAAAGATTTTTTGAAAATATTATCAAAACGAAAGGAGGAAAGGTAACTTTCGGAGACAATGCTAAGGGAGAGATTGTTGGTATTGGTAATATTGTTCTTTTAGGTAAAACCTTGATTTCAAATGTTCTTTTTGTTAAAGGTCTTAAGCACAACCTCATTAGCATAAGTCAGTTATGTGATGAAGGTTACCTTGTGAATTTTAGGAATGATAAATGCTTAGTTCACAATTCCAAGGAAGAATTTATTCTCTCAGCCATTAGGCAAGAGAATGTCTACACTTTGAACCTAGAAGACCTAAGAAGCCAAGATTTACCTTGCCTAAGTGGAATGGAAGATCATTCTTGGTTATGGAATAGAAGATTAGGACACTGTAATCTTAGGAACCTATGTAAACTCTCTAAGAAGAAACTAGTTAAGGATCTACCGGAGCTTAGATTTGATTCTTCTAAAGTTTGTGATCCTTGTCAATATGGCAAGCAACATAAATCTAGTTTTAAGTCAATCGGTGAAGTCTCAACAACCGATGCATTACAGTTAGTGCACATGGATCTTTTTGGTCCAACACAAACTGGAAGTATTGGAGGCAAATATTATGTGTTTGTTCTAGTTGATGATTACACTAGATTTACTTGGGTCTATTTTCTAGCAAAGAAATCTGAAGCTTTTTCTTATTTCAAAAGTTTTAGAGCTCAAGTTAAAAATGAGAAAAACCTTCCATTAAAAACTATTCATAGTGATCATGGAGGATAATTTCAAAATTATGATTTTGAAACTTTTTGTAGTAAGAAATGTATTACTCACAATTTTTCAGCTCCTAGAACTCCTCAACAGAATGGTGTAGTTGAAAGAAGAAATAGAATTCTTCAAGAGATAACTAGAACCATGTTGAGTGAATATTCTATTGCTAGACATTTCTGGGCTGAAGCTGTAAGTACTGCTTGTTATACTATAAATCATTTTTTGATTAGACCTTTTCTTAATAAATCTCCTTATGAGTTATGGAATGGTTGAAAACCAAGACTTTCCTACTTCAAGGTTTTTGGTTGCAAAGTATTCATTTTGAATACTAAAGATAACTTACATAAATTCGCACCAAAATCTAATGAAAGAATTTTCTTAGGATATTCCACAACCTCTAAGGCTTATAGAGTTTTTAATAAAAATACTTGTACTGTTGAGGAAACAGTACATGTGAAATTTGATGAGTCAGAACCTTTTGTTTTCAAACCATCTCAACCTACATCTTCGGATGTGTTTTCAAAAACTGATTATCAACCCTTGATAGAAGAACCTTCTGATAAGGAAATTGTTCTAGAAGATACTTCTGAAACATTTACCCCAGAAGACTTTCTACCCTATGTTGATGAACAGGCTTTACAAAACCCAAATCAGGTGTTTCTTAAGAATCATCCCAGTGATAGTATCATTGGTGATGTAAATCAACCTGTAAGGACTAGAAGTTCCTTAAGAAATGAAGTAGAACATCTAGCATTTCTTTCCCAATTAGAACCTAAAAGCACTGATGAAGCTTTAGGTGACAATGATTGGATCAAAGCAATGCAAGATGAACTAAATGAATTCGAAAGGAATAAAGTCTGGACCTTGGTTGAAAGACCTAAGGAAACTTCTGTTATTGGAGTAAAATGGGTTTTCAGAAATAAATGTGATGAAAAAGGAGTCATAGTAAGAAATAAAGCTAGACTTGTTGCTAAAGGCTATAATCAGCAAGAAGGAATAGACTATGAAGACTCATATGCTCCAGTAGCTAGAAAGAGTACATCCAGAACTTGTCATTTCTTAGGAGATTCACTAGTTTCTTGGTCCTGCAAGAAGCAACATTCTGTAGCACTTTCCACTGCTGAAGATGAATATATAGCAGCTGGAAGTTGTTGTGCACAAGTTTTGTGGATGCAACACACACTCACAGACTATGGCTTGAGTTTTACTAAAACTCAAATTTTGTGTGATAACACAAGTGCTATTGCCCTAAGTAAAAACCCTGCACATCACTCCCGAGCAAAACACATAGATATTAGGCATCACTTTCTTAGGGATCACACACTCAAAGGATATATTATTCTTCAATTTATCAGAACACAAGATCAACTTGCTGATATTTTCACAAAATCTTTGCCTTCTGATAGATTTGAATATATTAAACATAAGTTAGGAATGATAACCGTAATGTAATCTTCCTTAATTAACTTTTTGTTGAAAAAGTCTCCTTACAGTAATAAACTCCTTTTCATAGGGGGAGTACATTTAATTGTTTGGTTAACAAAGTTTTTCAAAATTTGTTTTCAAACTTTTTGGAACGAAGATTTACGGAATGGGACTTCCGGAACAAAAATTTTCTAGATTGGACATTTTTGAACAGACCACTTCTGGAATGGAAGTATTCATGTTTAAAATTTTCAGAATGACAGTTTCGTACTGGAAGATTCATAAAGGAATTTTCATACCAAGTTCTTCAAAATGTATTTTTCATACTAAATTCTTCGTACTGATTTTCTTCTTAAGATTGTTTTTCGTATTAGGTTTTTCGTATTTACATTTTCGCATTGGGTTTTTCGTATTCAGTTTTTCGTATTTAGTCTTTCGTATCAAGTTTTTCGTAGTCATCTTTATATTACCCATTACGAATAACTTTCCTAAGCTAATCCGAAAGGTATGATTTCCTTACTCATGTTTTTGTAATCATATTTTACTTGCTGGAATTTTCTTATATTATGTTTTTGGATTATAGTTTTCTTAAATTTTAGTTTTACTAAAAACCTCAAAAAGATCGGATTCAAGTTTTCAACCGTCAGATCTGACCGCAGCTCATTCCAACTGTTAGATCAACTATGGAATGTCAACCGTCATCTCGTTGCCTATATAAATGGGACCTAATTTCTAGTCCCACATCGGTTTCAAGCTCTCACGTGCTGAAGCTCTGCCCCTCTGATTTATGGCCGTTCCGAACTTCAGACTTTTCCGTTCTAAACTTCCCAGAGAACTTCTAATCCGAATGTCTGCAGAGTTAGCTTCTCAAGAAATGTCTTCAACTAAGCATATTTCTCAATGGTTAGTTTACAGAGAAAGGTTAGTCCATCCGACTTTGTTCAGCAACTACGATTCTATCATTTCAAAGAACATCAGGTTGAATGGCTGGGAGGATGTTGCGGTATCAAAAATCGGGAATCAAGATGAAGTCTTTTCTGATTTTCTTGTTGAGTTTTATGAGTCAGTTGCTTTCTTCGAGGAAGATAATAGAGAGAAGTTTTCTTTCAAATCGTATGGCAAGACATATAAGCTTTCTTACACCAAGGCTGCAAGCCTGGTAGGATTATCTTATGAAGGTGAAGCTGAGTTTATTTCTCACGTATTACCAGACTCTTTGGGTAGTTTCAATAAGGAAAAGGCCTTAGAAACTCTCGGATTGGATGATGAAAAGGCTCCGAAAATTGCAAGCCTATCTACAAACTTCCGGATTCTGGAGTTATGGGTGCAAGGGCTTATCATACCGAGAAAAGGTGATAAGGATAGCTTGAAGAAGAGTGAGATATATATCTTAGATTTCCTGATAAATCTATGAAATTTTAACTTGATGAAGCATATTCTTCTTAATATTGAGAATTTGAAGAAGAGGAATCTGAGAGCTCAGATTATCATGTACCCAGCAATATTATCAAAGATCATAGTTAGGTGCCTAGAATATTTCAAAGTAGCTTGCAGTTCTAAACCGAAAGTTTGCAAGATCATGCTGCTTAGTGATAGCACGCTTAAAAGGATGAATATAGCTTTTGACAAGAAGTCTGGGAAGTTTATCGATCTACCTCCACAAGAAGAAGTAGCTCCGAAATCTGCTGATCCGGAATCATCCAAGCCAGTAAGGAAGAGAAAGCTGAAACAAGTGGAAGAACAAGCCGAGGAACCCAAGCCTAAGGAAGTCCACTCCGCACCACCAAAGCCTAAGAAGAAGAAGACATATCCTGATGAGGTCGTTACAAAGTGGAGAGATGACAATGAGAAGAGGAAAGAAGGGGATCCGCAGTTCGGATTGGACCCTGCGGAAGCTAAAGCTTTGAAGGAGAAAGCTGCTGATGAGCTTGAGAAACAAGCTAAGGAAAAGAAACTTAAGAAGAAAATGTCAGAAGCCGAGGTTGTTCAAGCTTTGTCGAAGTTTAATGAAATGGTTTCAGCAACAATTCCAGTTCCGAGATCTTTCTCTCTGGAATCTCTACCTGAGACTCCAGGATGAAATCTTGATGCTCCGGAAGAGGCTGTTGCTACGAATACTGAGGAAGAAGAGAAAGTGGAACAAGTTGAAGAAGATGCTGAAGGAAGTGGTGAGACATGAGATGTGCTAAAACAAGTAGATGAGTATAAGGGAACTCCTTCGGAACACTTATCACTCCGGACTTCAGAAGCTGAATCTTCAAAGTTAGTTACTCCTGCGATGGAAGAAGAGAAAGGAGAAGAAGAAGTTTCCTATCATGGAGAAGAAGAACAACTTTTACATGATATTTCTCAGATGGGAAACGTAGAGGTTGGTTTTCAAGAAGTTGCTGATGAGGATGATTTGGTTGTTCAAGTTTCTGACAGTGAAAAGAAAACTCCGGAACAGGATTCTATTCCGGAAAAATATAAGGGAAAGAAAATTCTTACTAAGACTCCGAGCTCAGTAGTAAGAAAGAGGAAGGAAGCTGGTAGTTCTTCTAAGAGGAAGTTTGAACTTATTGAGGAAGAAAAATCTCCAAGCAAGATTTCGGATTCGGAGTCATCCTCATTGGGGCATGAATTTGTTGTTCAGTCTTTGAAGAAGTTGGTGGGAACCATTCCGACCTTCTCAAGTATTGATTCACGATGCCAGATGCTCCAACATGCGTTGAATCAGAAAACAGACTCTGTATCCATGGTTATGGATAAATGTATTGATATTGAAGCTCAGTTCAAAACATTATTATTTGGTTATGAAGCTCATAAAAGATCTTGTAAGAGGATGACAAGCTGGTAGAAGAAGAATGTGGAAGAGATGAGGTTTCTTGATGAGTTTCAAGATAATGTTAAGGATTCCTTTGAGACCGAAGACAAGAAGATTAATGAGCTGACTGCATCCTTCGAGGAGAAGTTGACAGAGGAAAAGAACTTCCGGACCCAAGTAGTCAGGGATCTGAATGGGAAGTTGAGTTCCGTTAATCAAAATTGGAAGTATGAAAGTGATTATCGGATCGAGTTTGAAGAAAGGATGAAGGCTCAGGAAGAGAAGATGAAAGCTCAGGAAGAAAAGATGAAGGCTCAGGAAGAAATAATTGAAGCTCAGTCCGCAAGAATAGTCGTCTTAGAGAAGCAAGCAGAAGAAGACCACAAAGACTTAAAGAAGATCAAGACGATTCTTAAGGGGCTCATGTCAAAGGAGAAAGATCCAAAATGACCAATCCGATCTTTTTGTTGTAATTCTTTTGTTGCTGACATTTCAAATCTAATGAGAAATGTGCTTGTTGTTTCTATTGTTGTCATTACTAATTTTTTAGGTACTTCGTTATTTTTTTTCCATTCCCTCCAATTCATTTTGAAAATCACAAAGGGGGGGAAGGAAATGATCCTTAAGAAAAAGAGGAACTCTAATAAGAGTTTATCAAAGGGGGAGAAAGAAAAAATACCCAAGGAAAAAGAACTCTAATAAGAGTTTGTTTAAGGGGGAGTTTTTCTTAGAGAAGATATTCTTATGAAATTTCACTCCGGAAATCTGAATACGATCCTTAGAGGTTCAAAGCATAAGGGGGAGTTAGTCTTATTTATCTATATCCTTAAAACAAGGGAGATAAGCATTAATATGTTTCTTTCTTTTTAGAATATTTTTTTTTTCGTAAGGATGTTTGTGCTTTCCAAAAAGGGGGAGATTTTTGAGTCAATAAGGTTTTCCTTATGACTTTTCCATTCCTTCTTGTTTTGAAAATCACAAACATCTTATCTTAAGGAAAATTGCTTTCTTAAGTAAAATTGCTTTCTTAAGGAAAATTGCTTTTATAAGGAAAAATGCTTTCTTAAGTAAAATCGCTTTTATAAGAAAATTTATCCTTATCATATTTTTATCGATATTTTTCTTAAGTATGAGATTTTGATTCATTTTCTCGGAATCGTTGAAACTTTGATATAAAGCATTCTGTTTTAGGATTCGGATTCTGGATAAGAACTATAAGAAAGTCTCATTCTGAATTCCAGATATGAACTCTGACTAAGTTCTATTCCAGATTCAAGAGACGAACTCTAATGAAGAATTCCCATTACGAACTCTAATGAAGAATTCCCATTACGAACTCTAATGAATAATTCTCATTACGAACTCTAATGAAGAATTCTCATTACGAATTCTCATTACGAATTCTAATGACGAAATCTCATTACGAATTCTGATGACAAATTCTCATTACGAATTCTGATAATGAATTCTCATTACGATTTCTGATGACGAATTCCTATTCCGAATTCTCATTCCGAATTCACCTATTAAACAGAATCTGATTATAATTGTTTTATACACTATGAATTTATTCACTCCGAACCTTCACTCCTAAGTTTTCATTCCGAACCTTTTTGTTAGAGTTTAAAACGATGGAGAACATTCTGTTACACTTGTTTTGTTATAAAACGATGTCGTCCATTTTGTTATAAACTAACCGTTGTCTAAGTGACACGTTTACAGGTCCCTCCGATCTTTAAGGAAAATATGACCATTGGAGAAGGAGCCGACCCTACCTATAAATAGGAGCTCATTTGAAAAAGATCGCAATGGATGGATGAACAATTTGGATTTTGTGCATACATGCTGTTGAAGTGATTTCTAGAGAGAGAGACTCTTATTAACTCTCAAATCTTCGTGCGACTCCGAATGTTGGTGATTACATTCGAGGGCTTCCGGGGATAGGAAGACAGAGGTGCTGACTACCTTAAAGATCGAGGGCTTTCTTGCTGAGAAAGACAGAGGTGCCGACTACCTTAAAGATCGAGGGCTTTCTTGCTGAGAAAGACAGAGGTTACCAACTACCTTGAAGTTGAGGGCTTGCGGGGATAGCAAGAAAGAGACTCCGATCTTCGTATCGAGGGCTTACCCTGGTGTGGGTAAGACAGACTTGCTTGAAAGTATAAATCAAGGGACCTTTATCCAAGGTTGTTGGATACCCTTCTCTTTGGGTTAAAAGACTTATATCTTGTTACTAGTAGTTTAACTACTTGTTTTTATTCCGCTGTAATTTGTATCTTAAGGAAAGTATAACTTTCTTATACTTCCTTACTTACTCTGATTCATTTAGATTCTATACGCTTTAAGGTAGAATCTCATATTGTAACTTTTGTTAAGTTTAAATTTCCGGAACCATATTTCCGGAACCTACTTTTGGAATATCTTTCCAAGTTTAGTTCGGTGTTAGAGGTGTTGTGAATTTACTTAGTTTAACTTTGTTAAACGTAGTCCTTTCCTTTTCTTAAGGAAAACTTAGTTACTCTTGACTAACATTAAAGGTTCCAAAGGAATTTTTAAAGTATAAAATTCACCCCCCCTCTTGTATATTGAGCATCTCATATCAAATTTCGATCCTACAATTGGATGTATTACCACTAAATCCATAGTCACAATATCCCACATCCATTATTGAATATAAATCAACTAAAATTGGCCTCTAGGTCATCTATGTTCATCAAACACCTTCTAAAAGGAGACATATCTTGATAAAATCCCTTCAATAACTTATTTCATTCAAGGCCACTAAATCTGTTATTTTAGTTCATGATACATTTTTCACCCTAGGATGTACCACCGAATTTGATGCATGAAATTCTCGATTTAGTTCCTCTCACATTCTCATTGGTACAACAACCAAATTATTCACATAGATGATCTCAACGTCATCTATTATGCAATCTGATGGTGTCTCCCCACCCAGAAGGATCTTCATTAAGGATTAAAAATTAGGAGGCTTATAATGCATGTCCTTGATCTATCTAAGTTGTCTAGACTCCACAACTACAGATATCAGAGTCATCCTCTCCCAAATCTCTTGAACTACAACATGGGTTTCTTTCAGCAAAGTCATCATGCTTCACTCTGTAGTTGAATAATATATACACTATGTCTGAGTTTTATTGATCAATGCATAAACCACACTATTCACCTTTCTGGGTGTATATGATAGATAAAAATCAAATAACTACATATACTCTACCCATCATTGCTACTAAATATTCATGTGGTGCTGTGAAAAGATACACATCAATCATTTTTATATGTATAAACTATAAATGATTCACCCAAAAGATTGTTTCACCAACACATAAGTTCAATTAAAAATGATGCCCACATGAGCTCATGCATAATTTAATTCCTTTCATGTTGCCTAAACTACCAAGACCTGTAATTAAGGACTCAATATATTGAATCAACACACCTCATACTCTGATACCGTAATATTCACAATACACCATGTACTCCTCACATGACTTAGGTAAGACCAAAATTGTTGTCGATGTCTTTTGATTCTTCAACCTACTGGAAAGAATTCCCACCTTCTTATTTCTAGTAAAATTGTATCCCTTTCTTTTTAAATCCTGAATGTGGTGCTTCTAATCAGAAAATTTCCACGATGAACCTCTTGTTATATCCTTCTAATAAAAAAAGCATATGATATGAAAAACATTCAAATGATTCTCCCATGAAATAATTTCCTTTAATATTTTGGGTGTAATTCCACCCATTCATCAGAGGTGATATTCCAAATAAATTATACACTTTCAATAAAAACCTGAAATTTAGATATACTTTCTTAAATCCAATGATCTCTCAGTGTACCCAGAACAATGTCAAGATGTTGTGCATGATCACTAGGAGTCTTAGAGTGCACCATGATGTCATCCAGAAACACCCCCACAAACAAATCAATGTATGGATTGAAGATCATGTTCATCAAGGACGTAAATACAACTAGAAAACTTTTACACCCAAATATCATTAAATACAAATAAAGGCAACACCTACTTTTGAAAATAGTTCATGGTACATAATATGTAAAAATCTCACCAAATGATACACTAATATTTGGTTTATTTTTGATAACACACAAGACACATTTATCTTTTTAAATAGATCATATATATAAGGAAGAATATATTTTTCCTTCACAATCACATTATTGAACACCCAGTAAGGGAAAAACAATATTAAACTCGTATAGGGATAAATTGAAAAAAAATTGGTGATCTTGAAGGCAATGTATTGGGATGTGTAAAACATTTATCTAACAACTCCTCCAACTACATTTTGTTCTCTTAAAACACAATTGATGTCATTATGTAAGGTGGAATAGATACCAACTGAACCCCCATCTTTGTCTCAATTGTGAATTCGACTTCTATATCAGGAGGAATCCCGAAATTTTTTTCAAGAATGACAACCAAAAACAGTTTTACTTCTAGTGGAATGATGATTTTCATAACCATACCATCATCCAAAAAATGACTAAATTTTTGGGCTATGAACACTACAAATTGATGAGTAATTGGACCAGAACATCCTGTATGGATATCCCGTTCTCCACGATGAACATATATGTCACCATTAAGAGAAACAATGGTCAATCCCATGCAGTAATAATATTTGTGGGCTCATTATACGACTAGAAAGTCCAAACCCATAAACAGGTTGAAGGAAGTTATATTAAAGGTATTGATATCCAAAACAAAATGATACTCTCCAAATATCGAGAATACATTAGTTTCCTAAACAGATTTCACTATACCATGTTCACAAAAGTTTATCGATATTCATCAACCCACTAATGGCATCCACTTCTCGTATGAAACCAGTAACAATAATTGATGATATAAATGAATAATATGCACCTATATAAAACAAGAAAGTAGATAATCTAGAAGAAACTATAATATTAAATCTTAATATTGATATACTTGTAAAGACTCAAAAAATTCAATGGAAATTTTTTTCTTAATTTTCATTGGGATTTTACAAGAACACAGTTTCTGACGGCACTTGATTCAGAGGCCCAGTGTGCCAGGAATTCCTATCCGAAGTTTAGCTCGGGTACGTTCACTGAACGAACGAGCGGGAATTTCTAAATTTTGAACCAGTGCTCGGAATCAAATTCTGAGGGCACCGATGGAACCACAACGTCGGTAATTGCTTAGGAACACCTGTTTCGGAGTTGTGTTATCACGTTAGTTGATGATAAAAATTGTGGAAGTTAAAAATAAAAATTTAACAACAATTTTTATTTTCGACTTGGTAGTTTTATCCTAAGTAAGGGAGTTGGGGGTGGGACCCACATGTGTTGACCAACCTTGAGAGGATAAGGTGGGGTGAGACCCACATGAGCCCAACCCCTCACTTTCCTAACTCCTCAAAACCCCCTATTTAATTTTTCCAACATATCTCCTCATTTAATTTTTTTAACAAGTTTTGTTTAATTAAATGAGTGGACAAAATTTTGAATTTTAAAAATTTAAAGTGTTTGACAAAAGTAATAAAAGAAGTTTAATTCCATATTTTATTTTGGTTGCATCTTTGTGTTGAAGGGGGGACCATTCTTCTTTTCTGTTGGAAGAACTTCATCTTCCGGGCGAAGAAATTTTCTACCACGACGAAGAATGCCGTCATGTCTTTCTTTCGAAGAAATAAGATGTGCCATCCCTCGTTCTTCTTCCCACGTCAAAGGAAGGGAGACATCGTTTCACCTCGGACAATCTCTGTCTTCGTCTACGAATCCACTTTCCGCGACACAGAGCCGCGAAGGTACATCTTTTTCTCCGCAAAAGAATCATCGTTCAAACCACACTCTCGGTAGGGGATTTATTTTATTTTGTTCCAGATTACTCCCTTAATTTTTATTCTTCGTGAATATATCCAACTATTATCGTTTAACGAGAGGGGGTCAGACCGCACAAAGACGGCCGACCTGACTCCACTTTTCCATGTTGGGTTCTTCTATGGTTTGAAAAGGGAGTGGTGTGGTGCCGTCGCACCGCACGGGATCGTGCGGAAAGAAATGTGTGGCGCCGTCACACGGCACTGAGAAATCATACAAGGATTCGACGCCATCGCGCCGCGTCGGGGAAACCCGAAAATACCACGGCTGGAGCGGGGTCGCGGCGGAGCAGGGTGACCGGCGGCCGGTTCCGGCCCGCCGGTGTCGGCGAAGGAGGAAGGATCGGCCGTCGCCGGTCCTTATTGGCAGAATCGGCCGGCCGGTGCGGGCTGGCCTGACAAAAGGGAAACCGGGGGAATTAATTCCCCCGGCCGTCCCGCACAAAACGGCCCCCAATTTAATGGGGGGCCGCGGTTACACCAGGGGGGCAGGCGCCCACCCTTGCCAAACGGCTAGGCCGGTAGGCCGAGCACCTGGCCAGCGCGCTGGGTGCGTTGTGCCCAGGCCCGGTCGGGGCACGCCAATGCGGGCCGGACTCGGACCCGGTTCGGGTCAACCCCGTTCGGGTCGACCCCGGGGGTATAGGCCGGGTCGGACCGGGCCCGAACCCCTTAATACCGAACCTTTTTCGGTCGGACGCCCATAACTTGTGCTACGGGTCTCCGATCGACGCACCATCAATTTCGATGCGATCCTTGGATCGAGACGATTGTTTCGGTATATCTTACTCAAGGTTTCGTAATACTTTGAGTTAGGCCGGGTTGGTTCGTACACGAAACCAACCGGGCCCTCGGAGCGGAAACACTCATATCTTGAGCATCATACGTCTGATTGACATGCCGTCGACTTTGTTGTTTTTATATAAGTGAGACGGATCTTTTGGCTTACTCCACCTGTGTTTTGGAAGCTGGTGGAGTACGGTCGGGTTGGTTTTGCCTTAAAAACCAATCGGGCCCCGGAGTCGAAAAAGCCAATAACTCTCAGACCGGGCGTCCGAATGATGCGTCGTCTGTGACGTTGAGTTCCTGTTGACTATACGGAACTATTGGAAACATCAACTCTGGACTATGTGTCAGTTGATGTATCAGCCTCTCGGCCTGTGGAGCGGACCCTCCCGAACGAGCTTGCTGTGTGCGGGAAACCTAGAGCTGGCTGCGACTGCTACTGTGACGACGACGACTGTACAAAGATCATCAGTGGATTCGACGGTGACGACTACAGCACTCAACGATCCTACGTGGATCAATGCTACTGATCCTGTGTGGGTCCAATACTGTGTGGGTCAGTGCTCAACGGTTCTATGTGAGCCAGCGCCTACAGATCCTGTGTGGGTCTGATCCTGTGTGGGTCATTACGGGGGTTAGTACCTATCGATCCTTTGTGGGTCTGACGACTTAGATGGATCAGTGATCATCTCTATCATCATTTGAAGAAGTATACATGTGTGAGCTGAAATCCTGTTTTGCTTTCCTATGTGGATTGTGTTGAGATATCTTGTGTGGATTGACGTTTTTCTTTCCCGTGTGGACTGGGTTGTACTTGGGCTCGGATGTTGGTGCGGAACGAGAATTGATGACATAGGTATATATATGGGAATATACCCAAGTCGTGTCGGATGTTACTTCGTGATTTTAACTTCCCTTTGTGGATTATCCTTTGTGGATTCTGGGATACCTTCGGTAGTCTCGGGGTCCCTACTGAGTAGCTTATACTCACCCATGCACGGGCTATGCCCGCACTACGTTGTGTTGGTTGCAGATGACAGACAACGCAGATCGTGGTGGAGGCTTGCGAAGCAGGACGATACTTGGAGGTGGACCACATGGCGGGACGTACTCAGAGGGGTAGGCTGGACCCGAGGAGCAGTGGAGGAATCCTGTACCCACCCTTCAGGTGGGATTTCCAGTGGACAGGTCAACTTTGCGGCTTTACTTTTCAGTTTCAGTTTTCCCTTTCCAGTTGTACTTTACTTTCAGTTTGGGATTGTATACTAGCCCACATACTTTCAGCACAGCTTGATTAATTTTTACTTAGTGTTTTACATCCGCTTATACTCTGTGGTGTATGTTTACTTTTATAAAGGCAATGCCTTCCCTATTATTGGGATTTACGCCTTTGGTGTTAGTTTCTAGCCCCTGGCCTATGGAAGGCGAACTTGGGGTAGTCACGGCATGGGCCCCGAGGACGGGTCGTGACAAATTGGTTTTAGAGGGGTTCGGTTCTACCGCAGGATCTGATCATTGTTCCATGTTAAGCAATAGTGTTTAGCGTATTGGGTGTGGTTATCAGACCAGGGAGTCCAGTGTTGGTGCGGCGGCTGACGTATCCGTACACCAGGACCCTTACTTCTGATTTCCTACATAATGCATGAAAACATTGATTGCATGTGTGTTTCATGTTTTCTTTGTGATTACATTGTATCAGCTCACCATGTATACTATTCGGACTGTGGCGCACCTGTTACCTTTTCAGGATAGCCCCACGACCACAGCCAGCTAGGGATCCGAGAGTTGAGCGTGACGATAGCCCACCGAGCGACGAGGCCTCAGTGCAGGGCCCTTTGTTAGCAGTGGCACCGGCGGTAGCTGTACCCGCCGATCCACCGATGCTTCCAGCCCCAGCCGCTAACGATGCACGTCGCCTTAGTGCACTGCATGAGTTCCAGTGCCAGCGAACGCCCAGGCTCCGCGGGGAGACGGAACCCCAGGCTGTCGAGGACTGGCTAGAGACAGTGGTACAAGTTTTTCGGTTAGTGAGGACACCAGCTGACCTCACGGTGATCCTCACAGTGAGCCTACTGCACGCAGCAGTAGGAAGATGGTGGAGCTTGATGCTCCAGGTGCACGATGAGGCATCTCTTTTCTGGACAGCCTTTGAGAGCCTTTTCCACTCAGAGTTCATCCCAACCACCCTCTGTGAGGTGTGCATCCAAGAGCTTCTTCAGCTGCGGCAGGGCAGCATGACGGTCGCCCAGTACTCAACGAGATTTACCGATATCTCGCGCTACTCTATAGACATGGTACAGGACCCATTCTTCCGGGCCAAGACCTTTGAGCAGGGATTGAGACACGAGATCAGGGAATCACTGATCTCCCTCAGCATTCCGACTCAGACATGAGTACTGGAGCGACCCCTTTTGATCGAGAGCTCTCTTGCTGAGTCTACACCAGCGCTGAGACCCACCGCAGGGCGGCACGTAGCAGAGTCTTTTGCAGTAGGTAGTCGACGGATGACTCATGGGTCCAGGAAGACTAGACCCTCAGGCAGACGACCTCAGGACACTGGCTCAGTTGTGCGGGGCACACAGCGCGGAGCCAGTCATTCGAGAGGCAGGCAGTGCTACTCATGCGGCGGGCAGGGCCACATGGCCTGTGATTTCCCGACCCACCGTGCCGAGGAGCAGCAGACGGTTGAGGGACCACCGAGGCAGAGGGAGAGGGTCAACCGTGACGGTCCGCATGGAGTAGGAGCACGAGGAAGAGGAGCTGGCCGAGCAGCAGGTGGTGGGCGATGCTTTGAGACATTACCACCACCACCACCAGTAGGTCCACCCCGGCCACAGGGAGCTGGCGGGCAGAGACAGGAACAGCTCCAGGCAGCAGAGGCCTATGACCAAGGCGTGCCCGAGATGATTCGAGGTACAATCTATGTCTATTCCTCCTTTGCTTCAGTTCTTATAGACACATGAGCGAGTCACTATTTCATAGCCGCTGCCCTTGTTCAGGGCTCGGAGATTCCGACAGAGCCGTTGGCTCGATCCTTATGGCTAGAGACTCCTATGGGAGCAGAATCAATGATTACGCACTGGTGCCGGCAGTGTGAGCTTAATCTAGGATGCGAGAGCTTCCGCTGTGATCTTCTTGTAGCGGTATCGAGGCCTTATGACGTCATCTTGGGCATGGATTGGTTGTTTACGGTCCATGCAAAAATTTATTGTATTAGGCGCAAGGTGTGATGTGTACGCACCAACGGGAGCAGGTTCACCTTCACCAGCAAGAAGGGAGCATTTGCAGCTTAGGATGGACTCTCGCAGAGGAGAGGAAAGCCCATCACTCATCAGTTGGCTAGCCTCATCCTAGGAGCAGTTGACATGCGGAGTCCTGGTTTTCCTGCAGTGGTGGATCAATATGCGGACGTTTTTCCCGACGACGTTCCAGGACTACCTCCACGCAGAGAGGTAGACTTTAATATTGACCTATAACCCGGGACAACCCTGATATCTACTCCAGCATATCGGATGGCCACCGCCAAGCTTCGAGAGATGCAGGTACAGTTGGAGGACTTGCAGGGAAAGGGGTTCATCCGACCCAGTGTTTCACCCTGGGCTTTCCTGATTTTGTTCACCAAGAAGGCAGACGGGTGCTTGTGACTTTGTGTCGACTATCGTCGCCTGAACCATGTGACAGTGAGGAACAACTAGCCGCTACTGAGGATTGATGACCTCTTCGATCAGCTCAAGGGAGCACGGTGGTTTTCAAAGATGGACCTCAGTTCAGGGTATCATCAGCTCAGAGTTCGAGATGAGGACGTGCAGAAGATGACCTTCAAATGTCGGTATGGCCACTATGAGTTCCTGGTTATGCCATTCGGCGTAACCAATTCTCTAGAAGTGTTCATTTCCCTCATGACCAGGATCTTTCAGCCACTCCTAGATCGATTTGTTGTGGTCTTCATCAACGACATTTTGATTTACTCGACGACTGAGGAGGAGCATGCCTACCACTTACTGGTGGTACTAGACACACTACGAGAGCATCAGCTTTATGGTATACTCTCGAAGTGTCAGTTATGGATACACGAGGTCCAATTCTTGAGACACGTTATATCTGAGGCGGGAGTTACGGTGGATCCTGCGACGATCGAGGAAATGCTATCTTGGGAGCCACCCAGGAGCGTGACGGAGGTGCGGAGTTTCTTAGGACTAGCTGGATACTACCAGAGATTTGTTCCAGACTTCTCCAGAGTTGCTGCACCACTCTCAGCTTTGACGAAGAAGGAGAAACCCTTTTTATGGTCAGAAAGATGTCAGCAGAGCTTCCAGGAGATGTGATAAAGAATGACCAGCGCACCTATCATGAGGTTTCCTGAGGAAGGAGTTGGGTACGTAGTCTACTGCGATCCATCAAGGTCCGGAAATGGGTGTGTCCTGATGGAAGAGCGGGCCGTGATCGCCTATGGATCACGTCATTTGAGGCCGAATGAGAATAACTACGCTACCCATGACCTGGAGTTAGCAGCAGTAGTCTTCGCTCTGATGACATGGAGACACTACCTAATGGGTTAGCGCTTTATAGTCTTTTCTGACCATTAGAGTCGCAGATACATCATCTCTCAGAAGGATCTGAATCTGAGACACTGGTGATGGCGCTAGTTCCTCACGGATTATGAATTTGAGATAGTCTATACCCCTAGGAAGGGGAACGTGGTAGCTGATGCCCTCAACAGGAGGACGTGCATTCAACTACATGAGGAGGAGACAGAGCAGATAGCCTCTTTGCAGATATCCTTCGTGGATAGAGATGGAGTATCCTTCCTTCAGTATCTCACAGTCACTCCTACACTACTGCAGCGGGTCAGATAGGCATAGCATGGGGACGCTGATAGTGAGTCGCAGCGTGCACATATATCTTCATGATAGGCACCTGATGGTTTCTTCTTTCGAGCAGAGAACGACATCCTTTTCAGAGGATGTACCTTTGTACCCGTTTCTTTATAGGAGGAGGTGCTGTGAGAGTTTCACACTTCTCCTTTGACGGTACATCCTAGAGTGGCAAAGATGTACCAGGATCTCAGACGACAGCACTAGTGACCAGGCATGAATAAGGATGTGGCAGAGTTCGTTTCTAGATGCCTCACCTGCCAGCAGGTGATGGTAGAGAATCAGGTACCAGTAGGCTTGGTACAGCCTTTGGAGGTCCCAGAGTGGAAGTGGGACATAATATCTATGGACTTCCTGAATGGAATTCCACGCACTTCCAGAGGTCACGACTCCATCTGGGTGATTGTCGACCGACTCACCAAGTCGGCTCACTTCTTACCCATCAGAGAGAAGGGCTCGGTAGAGAGCTTGGGACGTCTCTACGTTAAGGAGATTGTATAGCTTCACGGTGTTCCATCATCTATTGTCTCCGATTAGGAAGCTCGATTTACTTCCCAGCTTTGGAAGGGGTTGCAGGAGGGCTTCGGGACACAGCTACGTCTGAGCACAGTCATTCACCCTCAGACGGATGGTCAGACGGAGAGGACCATTCAGACTCTCAAGGACATACTCCGCGCATGTATCCTCGACTTTGGTCACAGCTGGGAGGACCACCTTCCCTTGGTGGAGTTCACGTACAACAATAGCTACCACTCCACCATCGAGATGGCACCATACGAGGCGTTGTACAGCCGACCTTGAAGATCTCCTTTGTGCTGGACAGATCCTGGGGAGTCAACACTTGTGGGACCGGAGATGGTCCAGGCCACGACAGAGAAGGTCCAGGTCCTCCAGGAGTGGAATGAGGATAGCTCAGAGCCGGCAGAAGTCTTATGCTGACAGGAGGCGGAGGCCACTAGAGTTCGAGGATGGTGACCACATCTTATTGCGTGTCTCAACTCGACATGGATTACGGAGATTTGGCTGAGGCATAAAGTTGTCTCAACGCTTCATCAGACCATTCCAGGTCCTCAGCATGATTGGAGAGGTGGCTTATCACCTGGCTCTACCTCCTCAGTTGCACCGGGTGCACGACGTCTTCCACGTATCTCGGCTGAGGAGATACGTGCACGACCCGACGCATATCATTGACCATGGGGAGCTTGACGTTGATGATGGGGCGACTATTGCGGAGGTCCCAGTGGAGATCGAGGATCGACAGGAGCAGGACCTACGTGGATGTTCGATTCCTCTAGTACACATCAGATGGCAGCACGAGAACCTCTAGGAGAGCACTTGGGAGCGGGAGGCTCAGATGCATGCTCAGTACCCAAATTTGTTTCCCTAGTTTTTGATGTATCTTTACAGGGATGTAAATCCCTGAGGTGGGAGTAATTTAAAGACCCGTAAAATTCAAGGGAAATTTTTTTTATTAATTTTCTTTGGGATTTTACAAAAATGCAGTTTCTGATGGCACTTGATTCTGAGGCCCGGTGTGCCCGGAATTTATATCCTAAGATTAGCTCTGGTACGTTCAGTGAACGAATGAGCGAGAATTTCTATCATTTTAACCAGTGCTCGGAATTGAATTCTGAGGGCACCGATGGAACCGCAGCCTCGGTAATGGATTAGGAACACCTGTTCCGGAGTTGCGTTATTACGTGAGTTGATGATAAATATTGTGGAAGTTAACAATAAAAATTTAACAACAATTTTTTTTCCACTTGGTAGTTTTACCCTAAGTAAGGGAGTTTGGGGTGGGACCCCCATGTTTTAACCAACCTTGAGAGGATAAGGTGGGGTGGGACCCACACGAGCCCAACCCCTCACTTTCCTAACTCCTCAAAACCCTCAATTTATTTTTGCCAACATATCTCCTCATTAATTTTTTAACATGTTCTGTTTAATTAAATGAGTGGACTAAATTTTGAGTGTTCAAGATTTAAACTGTTTGAAAAAAGGAATAAAAGAATGTTAAGGCCTTATTTTACTTTGGTTACATCTTTGTGTTAAAGGGGGGAACATTCTTCTTTTCTTTTGGAAGAACTTCATCTTCCAGGCGAAGAACTTTTCTACCACGATGAAGAACGCCGTCACGTCTTTCTTCCGAAGAACGACGACGCGCCATCCCTCATTCTTCTTCCCACGTCAAAGGAAGGGAGACGCCGTTCCACCTCATAAAATCTCTGTCTTCGTCTACGAATCCTCTTTCCGTGACACCGACCCACGACGCGACGTCTTTTTCTCCACGAAGTAATCCTTGTTCAAGCCACGCTCGAGGTAGGGGATTTATTTCATTTTTTCGTGATTACTCCCTTAAATTTTATTCTTCGTGAATATATCCAACTGTTATCGTTTAACAAGAGGGGGTCGCACCGCACTAAGACGGCCGACCCACCTACACTTTTCCATGTTGGGTTATTTTGTGGTTTGAAATGGGAGTGGTGCGGTGTCGTCACACCGCGCGGGATCGTGCGGCAAGAAATGCATGGCGTCGTCGCACCATGTTGCGAAATCATACAAGGATGTGTCATCGTCGCACCGTGTCGGTGAAACCCGAAAATAACGCGGCCGGTGCGGGGCCGCGGCGGAGGGGCGCGGTGCCGTCGCACCATGCCGGACGAACCAGGTTGCAGCCAGTTCCGGTCCACGGCAGAGCAGGGTGACCGGCGGCCGGTTCCGGGCCGCCGGTGTCGGCGAAGGAGGAAGGACCGGCCGTCATCGGTCCTTGTTGGCAGAATCGGCCGGCCAGTTCAGGACGACCGGACAAAAGGGAAACTGGTGGAATTAATTCCCTTGACCGGCTAGCACAAAACAGCCCCTAATTTAATGGGGGTCCGAGGTTACACCAGGTAGGCAGGCACCCCCCCCCCCCCTTGCCAAACGGCTAGGCCGGTTGGCCGAGTGCCTTGCCAGCGCGCTGTGCCCAGGCCGGGCCGGGCCACGCCGCGTTGGCCGGGCGAGGCCGCGCCGACCGGGCCAGGCCGCGCCCAAGAGGGCCGGACCCGGAACCGGTTCGGGTCGACCCAGTTTGGGTCGACCCCAGGGGTATCGGGCCGGGTCGGACCGGGCCCGAACCCCATAATAACGAACCTTTTTCAGTCGGACGCCCATAACATGTGCTACGGGTCTCCGATCGATGCACCGTCAATTGAGATGTGATCCTTCGATCGAGGAGATCGTTTCAGTATATCGCACTCATGTTTTAGGAATACATTGTGTTAGGATGGCTTGGTTCGTACACGAAACCAACTGGGCCCTTGGAGCAGAAAAGTTCATATCTTGAGCTTCGGACGTCCGATTGACGTGCCGTCGACTTTGTTGTTTTTCACTAAGTGAGACGGATCTTTTGGATTACTCAGCCCGATGTTTGGACGCATGTGGAGTACGGTCAAGTTGGTTTTTCCTTAAAAACCTACTGGGCCCCTGGGATGAAAAATCCAACAACTCTCAGACCGGGTGTCAGAATGACGCGCCGTCTGCGACGTTCAGTTCCTTTTGACGATACGGAACATTTGGATACATCAACACTGGAATATGTGTCTGTTTATGTATCAACCTCTCGGCTCGTGGAGCGGACCCTCCCAAACGAGCTTGTTGTGTGCGGGAACCCTAGAGCTGGCTACGACTGCTACTATGATGACGATGACTGTACAGAGATCCTCAGTGGATTCGATGGCGGGGACTACAGCACTCAGCAATCCTACGTGGATCAGTGCTACCGATCCTGTGTGGGTCTGATCCTGTGTGGGTCAGCGCTCAGCGGTTCTGTGTGAGCTAGTGCCTACAGATCCTGTGTGGGTCTGATCCTGTGTCGGTCATTGTGGGGGTTAGTACCTATCGATCCTTTGTGGGTCCGACGACTTAGATGGATCAGTGATCATCTCTATCTTCTTTCTAATAATTATACCTCTGTGAGATGAAATCATGTTTTTCTTTATTATGTGGATTGTGTTGAGCTATCATGTGTGGATTGTCATTTTTCTTTCCTGTGTGGACTGGGTTGTACTTGTGCTCGGATGTTGAAGCCTAATGAGAATTGATGACTTAGGTATATGTATTGGAATATACCTAAGTTTTTTCAGATGTTACTTCGTGATTGTATCTTTCCTTTGTGTATTATCCTTTGTGTATTCTGGGAGACCTTCAGGGGTCTTGGGGTCCCTACTGAGTAGCTTATACTCACCTCTGCATGGGCTATGCCCGCACTACGTTGTGTTGGTTGCAGATGACGGACAACGCTGATCGTGGTGGAGGCTTACAGAGAAGGATGGTACCTGGAGGCGGACCACAGGGCGGGATGTACTTGGAGCGGTAGGCTGGACCCGAAGAGCAGTGGAGGCTTCCTGTACCCACCCTTAAGGTGGGATTTCCAATGGACAGCTCGATGTTGCGGCTTTACTTTTCAGTTGTTTTTTCCCTTTCTAGTTGTACTTTACTTTCAGTTTGGGTTTGTATACTGGCCCACTTAGTTTCAGCATAGCTTGTTTCAGTTTTACTTAGTGCTTTACTTCTTCTTGTACTCTGTGGTGTATGTTTACTTTTTTAATGGAAATTCCTTCTGTGTTATCGAGATTTATGCCTTTGGTGCTATTCGCCATCCCCTGGCCTATGGAAGGCGGGCTTGGGGTAGTCACGGCACGGGCCTCGAGGACGGGTCGTGACAGGACTTGCCTTACAATCCAAATGTGTAGGATGGAAACATTTAATTTTCCTTTCACCTTTTCTTTGTGTTGTCGTATGACTCCATTGAGTATCTCCAATCAGATTCTATGGGAGATAATACCTTGAGGCGCCATATCTTCTACCTCTACTTTTTGTTTCCGTTGACTTCCAAATGCCAGAATTATATGGTTTAGATTACCCACTTACCACATTCTTACATAGAGCAATTGCTCCCTCAAAACCATCTTGTAAATGCTTCATGAAGAACATATGTTGGTTCCCCATCTTTCCACATAACTAAAATCCCGCTAGTGGTCAAGGACGATATGTATGATAGTGTCAATACCTATCACATTGGTAACAACACACAAGAGTAAAATCATGTACAACAATTCCACCTTGCTATCCCCTTGCTTTCCATTTTCCATTCTAAGGTTCTCGTAACATCTCATCAATCTCTCAAATGGCACACTCCCCGACCATCTATTGACATCTACTTGTCCAGTGTTGGAAGCCTTCTTTAGTTTCAGCTCTAAAATTAGAGCATAATTAACAACTTATGATAATTTATCCAACCTAAAGATATTTACTTGGTACATAATTTCAGTCCTAGGGCCATACTGAAATCAATTTTTCAAATAAGCCTCCTCTACCGCCCAAGCAAGAGAAAACTGATGTAAATATATTAACTGACCAGCATAAACCATTATGTACATTCTTCCTTAGGACATATGCATAAACACTGAAGCATTATCATGCCTCTATATCTCTGGATATAAGTTCCCCATGAACTTCTCCAGAATGTCCTTCCATAAAATATCATTAGACTATCCAAATCGTACATCAATGTCCCACCTGTTCCTTGCCGACCCCCATAGCATATAAGCATCCAACATGACTCCCCACCACGACAGAGTCTCCAAATGGTCATGTATCATATCTATGTATTAAATATAGAATTCATCTCCTTAAGGTCCACCCTCTAATGTAAAATTATGAGTTTGATAGATCTGAAACTCCCTTGTAAATTGAGACATGATTTTCTAAACTCTCTCTGGGTCTCTCTCCATGAAATTCACAAAACATTCAATGTTCTCTCAGAATTGTTCCACTTCATCCTAAACTATCACTGTTGGTTCTTCATTTTTGTTGTGTGGATGCTGAATCATGGCCATACCACTAAGTCTATGCCTCAAATAGAATTGTGGATGGATATCTCTATAATGCCAAACACACATATTTTGACTCATAAAAAACCATATAACATTTAAATATGGGTAGAAATTAAAAAATAAATGTTTTAACATGTCATTTACCTGTTTTTATTTCAACACAATCAACACCTATGCCTTATCACCAACCTTAATAATCCTACTACATGGTGTTCAATAATAAGGGTACATACTTTCTCAATAATTAATTCATCCATTAATTAATCAAATTAATTAAAATACATTAATTTAATAATTAATTATTTAGTCATACTCATTTTATCAATCAATTATTTCATTTGAAACCCATTTATACTCATTTTGCAACATCATTTCAATCTTTTAATAAGGAAAAAATGTTAATCTTCACCAACATTCCCATAACTAGTTTCATCATGAGTTCCTAGAATGATGCATGTTAAAACAAACCTGAGTGCCTGGAATGATGCTCGTATACTCAATTATTGTGCCCTATTATGCCAGAAATAAAAAATTCAACAACTGTACAAAAAAATATTACATTTCACCAAAAGTGCATCACCCATGGTGAAATAATATCCCACTATAAAAACATAAAAAAATCACAACAATTCTAGGTAGATTACTGGTAATTTCTCCCATACATGGGTTTTCATCTCCCATTCACGATATCATTACCAATGCCCAACTCTTCATACTATACTTTCTACATTTCCCAAAATAATAAGGACATAATAATTAGAAATAAAATAATGCTCCTCTGATACCACATTGGGATGTATCGAACTAGGTTTCACTAAATTGTTACCACAACATATTGGAAACATTCCCCCAAGCCCACCTATATGTACGCCAGTGGGTGTCGACTTGCAGCGAGAGTCTAATAAGTCGGTTTTGGGGAGACAATAACTTCTTTTATCATAATAAAACATCAAAGTATGAAATCAACTATATCAAATTTCAGATGTGTATAAAATTCCCAAAAAATATCATGTTATATGATATTCAGTACAAGATAATACAATACTCAATGTAATGATAAAACATGCTATGAATATTCTAATGTGAATTGTGTATAATGAATCCAAAAGATAAGACACAATGTCTCCAAAAAGGGTCCCAAACCATGACTGGTTCCCCCTCTCATGTTCCAATACCAAATAGAAACCTATCCCTGGTCTTTTCCATTATAATTTTGGAAATAAAAATATCTACTCGAGTTCCTATTAGGCTGGCTGAAATGGGTGTCAGTACAACATAGGAGGACACCACCAACAATGTCTAAAACAAGTCCAGTCAAGAGAGAGTCTTTTATGTTTTATGAATCAATTAATAAAATGTATAATTAAATAGTTATCACAATTTCATTTAATACATAATCCTAAAATTAATGACATATTTTATTCATCTTCTCTGTTTGAATCGTCATTCATTATTATCATTCATTTTGGGGTGAATGTCATGCCAACAACCCCAAATATCATTTAGTGTATGTCACCATGCCTAATACTTTATATCTCAATCAGTTTATCTCTTCATGAATATAGTAGTATAATCTCAAGAATTGATAACTATTTGGGATGTATGCCATGTACACGTCCAAACTTCTAATTAATTTATAACTCATTCTCAAGAACCAAAAAAATCAATTCCATCTAAACATTATTTAATTTAAAACTATTATCCACATGATTTTATTACTAAGAAAACAATTATTTATACATTTCAAGACCCATTAATTAACTCATCAAATACATAAGCACAAAACCCATTAATTATTTCGTCAATTAAATATTCAATCAAGAAAATTTTCATTACAAAATTAATTATTCTAAATTAATTATCCATATCATATCTGAACCTTTCATAATTAATTCCAACAATTAATTATTTTTGACCAAAATCACAGAATATAACTAATTATCATAATTAATTATCTTAATATACAAACATCATATCAGAAATAATTTTCCCTAGATACATATCTTACAAAAAAATTCAATATCTCAGTAAAAATATGTCAACACCTTACCAATATTCAACAAAAATATCTAATTAAGAAACCCCTCTTTGATTTTTCCATGAATCAATTATCAATTAATCACCAAAGCAATCAGAAGTCAATTCCACATTCCAAATTACTCTAATTTAGAAAATCATTTATAATTTGAAGCTAAAAAATCCATAAACTCACATTCATATAACAAATCCAAAACCACTGGAGTTTGATTAAGACCACCTATATTGATTTATTTATGGAAGAAATGAAAATATAAATCCACTAAATTTGAGTGGCACAATGTCGTTGATCAAGCAACATATATCAATATCTAAACCAAAACTAATATCAAAGTCATCATGATCGTGAAAATCATGATCTAGATCCAAAATCGTAGTTACAGATCTCAACTCATAGATTTTGAACCATTGAAATAGTTGATATCATCTGTGAAAAGTGCAAGGAATGATTGATGAAATAATTGGAGAAGCAATGGGATGATGTCCACTTACAAGGAACATAGCCGATCATTAAACCTGTATTCCAATATCAATGAATGGTGTTCATATAACATTGCAATCCCTCAAGATGTCTCTAGTATCACCTAGAATTTGTAAATCCATATCCGTGATCAAAATATATGATTCTTGGTTGTTTTTGAGGTTTTAAAAATGAATTTGGATAATTAATATTATGAACACAATTTCATAGTTTGGGGTGCACGTGTAGGGAAAAATGTGTTCCAAATATGTAGACCTCTTTGTTTTGATTTGTACGGTTGGCATGGTTTGCTCCAATAGTTTTTGAAATCATCCACAAACTGTGTGGACCTCTCTATCCATGATTTCAATGTTGGAACAATTTAGTTGCATGGTATGTCAAACTATGCATAAATTTTGCACTACATATTGTCTGTCAGTTTTTCATAAAAATTCACCCAAACACACTACATTAAATTACCCCAACACAATGGTAATAAAATACTTGAGGAATTACATGAAAATGTGCCAAAAATGACTCTAGAAAAAGAAAACAATCTTATAATATTCTTATGTCTATCCCACATCAAAGGAGGATGAGCACGAAGCACCCAATATAAGGTGGTGTTGATACCATCTGCATCATGTGGCCCTATGCTAGGGTTTTCCTGAGGGCCAGAGCCCAAAGAATGAAAAACTATGTGGGTTATGCCCAAAACAGATAGTTTCATTATCATGGTATAGATTTGGCCATTACAAATTGTATCAGAGTTACCTTCCATCTGATGTGCCAGTGTGAACCCAAGGCCCTTTTAAGGTAGGGGTGGATTGTGGCTATACGATATCGAATGAAGAAGAGCCTGAAGAATCTCATTATTAGGTGGTGTGGATACATTCCATTGATGAGGCCTTTTAATGGGGGATGCATGAAGGCCATATCCAAGGGAATGAAACCCAATGTGTGTTGGGCCAATAGCGGGCAGTTTCTTGATCATGGGCTGGACTGGGCCACTACACATATTTGTTTTCCAACAACATCTCAATAAGTTTTATTTCAACATAAAATTATATATAATTCATCAAATGGTATCATATGTATATTTTAATGATAAATTTTATTATAATAAATCTAAACCAAATAATGTTATTGATTCCCAATTCCATGATTATCAATTAAAAATCACATAAAAAATCCTCCACGCTTTGAATTATTGATTATTACGTCCAATATAATTGAGGATGGGAAGCTTTAATAAAATTTAATTAATTATAAAATGAATTATAAAGTATTTTCGAAAATTTATTGGTGAAAATGGAATCATGATATGATAGAATTGATAGAGGAACTCCATGTAAACTAACTATCTATTAAATATACAAAAAAGAAAGTTAATATAGAGGTACTATATCTCAAATAGTAATAAGAAAAAAATATATATTTAGTTGATCAAAAATAACCCAAATCACATTGTTTCCTAGATATATTGTTGGAATTGCCACTAGTAAATCCGTTGATATATTTTCACATGTCCACTATGGGATTGTAAATGGATGGACCACCCCTTTCAGTATCATATTATTTTTATTAACCAATTAAAAAGTCAAATATATCATGGTAAATTATACAATATAAATTTTCATTTCATCCCAATAGAATCACTCTTGGAGGTTTCTAAATTTGTTAGTGCTTCCATGATGAAGTGAAAATAGAGAAATGTGACATACACATACCAACATCATTTTCATCTTTGAATCATAAGTCAAAAATAAAATATTAAAAAATATCAAAATAAAATATTTACCAATGTTTAATTCAGGATACATACATTTTGGACTAATTTTTCATTTTTCTCCAACTCATTGTCTTTATTATTTTCTTATTTAATTCTGCATGATATTTATGATTTCACTGAAACTATTAACAATATAGTGAATTTTTCATCCATGAAAATCTTCCATGAAAATTATTATCAAATCATTAATAAAATGCTCATGCTAAAAATATAATATGGTTAATGTTTCACAAAATTTAAGCATTAAAGAATCTACCAGTTTATTTTATTTTTTTGGATGTTAAGGAATCTTGTTATTATAATCGTTCATTACTTCAAATAATATTCTCTGTCTAATTAGAAATTACTTTTGAGTGAATATATACATTTTAAATATATTATTACATTATATTTCACATTTTCCATCCCATATATAATTCTTCTAATTTTTTAATGAAAAAATGATGTCAATTCCAATCATTCATTGGGTTATTATACTCAATAATTTTCAAAATACATGAAGCATAACAAATTACCTGATCATTATACCATAAAAAACAACAATGTCCTTTCAATGAGACACCATTATAGATAACAAATTCACTTTTTTGGAATGAAGATCCAAAACTAGAAAATTCACCAATCATCTATTAAATTGATGAAATAAATCATTACATTATTTTTTCCCGATGAACATACAACGTTTTTTTATTTAATATAGTCGGTGAGATAGATAATTTTATAGATTTTTCAATTAAACTCCTTTAATTTCATGATAAAAACTACGAAAAATGGTTATATTTTCAGTTATTGAAACTCATCAACAAATTTTGTTTAAGTGGGATCAACAATTATGCCAAATTTTTGATATAATTAAACTATGAAAAGAAATGTGTTTCAACAGAAGCTAAAACATTATAAATTACTCATACAGTTTCTTATTATTTTTTGTTTGAAAAATAACCCATAAATCACTTTTATGTCCCACAATACTTTTAGAATATAGAATAACATCATCAATATACAAAACCATAAACATATTCATGTTCTCCTGGAATATTATTTTAATAAGACTCATAAATACATTAGGTGTATTAGTTATCCCAAATGATATAACTAAAAATTAATAATGGCCATATCTAATACGAAACACTATCATTGAAATGTCTACTTCCTGCAATTTCAACTAATGGTTATATAAACTCAATTCATCCTTTGAAAAATATTGTAATCTATAGAACTAATCAATAAAATAATCGATATGAGGAATATGATACTTTTTATTAATAAAGATGTTATTCAATGCACTGTAGTTAATGAAAAGTCGTATTGAACCATATTTGTTTTTAACCAATATGAAAGGGGAATGCAATGGTGATGTACTAGATAAAATAATTCAATTATCTAATAAATCCATTAATTGGTTCTTCAACTATAAATGTTCAATTTTATCCTTTCGAAAAGGGGGTTTTGAAATTGATTTATTTTTATAAAATAAGTCGATAGTAAATCAACTTCTTAATAAATTATAATAATAGGGAAATCATTAAGAAAAATATCAAGATACCTAATTACCACTAATACATCATTAATCTAAAATGTTAATTTGTATTAACCAATATGTGGAATATAACATTCATTTCCAACTTCTATCATTTTCTCTACATCTTGATATATTATCAAATGTAACGTATAATTATTATACAAAATCTAAAACGATTTATGATAAAAGTTAGTATATTTACATTCAATATTACCAGGAAAAACTGAATTACAATAAATAACATATCCAACATAAAACTATACTAGAGGAAAAAACAGTGTTTGGAGGATGGTTCTTTTAACAAACAGTGATATAAATTTTTTTATTATTTCTTTTTTCCGCAAAATTTTCTTCTTGTGTTTTTACACTAATTTATTTAATCATTTATTGAGTATGAATTTCCAATTTAGCAGAAAATTTATTTTAAATGAAACCATGTATTGAACCCGAATCAAACGACACATTGGAATAATTTTAAAAAACATAAAATATAACTGATACTACATTTTTTGGAACAACATCTACTAAAGTTGTTTCAATAGATTTCACCATATCATTATGCATTTAGTATATTTGTTTCTTATCATTTGACATCTTCCAAGGACCCTTATTTTCTTAATGACCAATATCATTACAAATTAAAAAATTACTGAATGTAAATTATATTTTTTCATAGCACTAACTTAATCATGTTTGGTACACTTATGATCCTTATGACCCATTTTACCACATCATAAATACATAAGATAATTAAAAAAGAATTATCATGTGTAAATATGAAAATTATCACATAATGTAAAGTTAATTTTCATTCTATTCAGCTTTTTTGATGAACTATTTAATTCTTACATCCACCTTGACCTCTTATTTTTTCACTGTTTCAAGAAAACATGGTCATTTTAACACTAAATTTCCAGATTCTCCAAAAATATATGACTTTTTTATAACTTTTGAATTCATTAGAATCCAACACGCATAAATACCTTGTGTATAATCTATATTAAAATAATTAACTTTACTATCAAGTAATTAGATGAAATTTGGATCATTCCATTATAGTAGAGTTAATTTTTCATTATATGTAGCTATTGAATCGTCATATTTATTCAATAGCTTGAATTTATTTTCTATCCTAAGCCAAACATCCATATAAAAATATTTATCAAGAAACATATTTTTGAATTCATCCCACCAAATTATTTCAACATCCATAGGGTCCCATATATTTTTACCCATCAAATCCCATAGTTAATCTTTATATTTATAATTGTATGTAATAATATTAGCCTTTTGAGTTCCTTTGCATCCATGAAATCAAAAATCATTTCTAGGGTTTTAGTAGACCATCCAGCTAGCACCGAGTTAGATTATATGTTGAATGAGGGGAGGGGTGCCCCATGAAATGCTCCACTGCTAACATCCTAATATATGGTTGATATAGATAATATCATGCATGGATTCTACTACCATTTATAGCATGATTCATATCATCCATCAGTATATCAACTTTTTTTTGTTCTACTTTTAATGATCTCATGTTTCAAATTTGGATGCCTATTTTCTACTAGTTGTGTTACAAGAAAATTTCCATATTTTTTCTATGGAATAAAATTCAAAAAATACATATCTTAGATAATCAAACATGTAACCATAAAATTCTTTATCATTTCTATTTTATCCTGGTGTAAAAAATCATTTATGGGTTCTCTTTTAAATGTTTCCTTACACCTAAAATTATCAATACTGACCTCTAACACCACCTATAAGGACACATCCTTACAGATTTCATAATACTGAGTTAGGTCATGATTTCACATTGAGTATATTTTTAGGTTTAGAGTATTATAGATTTAGGACATAACTATTAAATAACAACTCAAATATTAAGAAGTACAAACTCTTACATACTATCTATATTTACCAAAAAAACAAAACTCATTAAAATAAAACCTGATTTATTTTCATGATAAGAAAATAATGACTTATTCCATTCTATTACCCATCCTTAAAACATATGGTAAATATTTCAAAAACATTGGATGATAACAAAAACATCATTATGGGATGTAAAATAAATAACCATACTGTTTGTCCATTATCATTTTAAACATATGATTTTTTCACAAATTCATAATTTTCACCAATAAAACATAAACGCTTTAACAAACATCATGAAATAATAATATTAGTGAAAAATTTCTTATAATTAATAAATCATAAAGGTATATAGTGGAATCTATATCATACGTACATTGTATCATTCGAAGATGCGTTGGGAATATTCTTAATGATAAACTTTGGTATACACATTGTAGTATATTCCATAAATATCTTAGTATAATCCCTATAATTTAATATTTTATCCATTTGAAAGTTATTAGAGATTAATCATGGGCTCAAACACCAATGTTTTATCATGGAACAACTCGTATATATATGAAATACCCAATAAGCAATACCTAATTATGACACATAAAATAAGAATAGTTGAAAAATTTAATATCCATTTTGAAATAAAAAAATTATTTCAATACATTGAAATAATAAATTCATTCTCAATTCCATTTTCAATTCCAAAATACCTTAAAATTGAATATTTTATTTTTTTTCCATTTAAAAAATTTATGTATTTTAGAGGAATCCAAATGACAAAAAATAGCCACGATGGAGGATACATAGTTGTCACCGTATACATTAAAAGACATTCCATTTGTCATTTATTAAAAGGATTCATATAAAAATATCCCTTTGGAAATAATTTCTATAAAATTAAAAGTCAGACTATTTCAATATGCATGGTATAAAATAAGGTTGTGTATATAATCAAAATATACTTCAATTAAAGGATATTCAAACAATGTACCTTACCTTGAGTCTGACTCATCATGAAAACTCCTTATCTTCCTGTATAAAAAACATAGAATAATTTTTTATTTATTAAGATCCTTTTATATTTTATTATTATTTTATGTACCATATTTCCATGTAATAAAAATTTAATTATTTATTTAATTTTATATAAGATCTTTTGTCAATATTCAGTACTTTATTCGAATATGAACATGTTATGATGTCAATAGCCTATGTCATGATACATATATACTATCTATAATAACATTCATGGATTATTTTTTAATTTATAAATAAATTAATCATTTAAATTGAACTATTAATTGTGTTTATGAAAAATTAACAACATTATAATCATTGTTATGATAGGTTGTACGTATGCACAAGTAACATATTTATTTTTCATTTATCCTTAATGTAGTAAGGTAACTATTATTTTCACTTTCCATAATTTTACTATCATATTTAATATAATATTAATTATTTAAATATAATTATATATATCATAAAAGGGATGTAGTTAATAAAAAAGTCACATCGCATCGTGGTTGTGATAGTTCACAAGTACGCACAAACGATGTTATAATTCTTACGTGCATATAACTTAAGTCCATAATTGATAAATAGTTATTTTATAATGGATAATATCTTCTTATAATATGATATAAAAATTAATTCAATCATTATAATTAGTCATTATAGATGAAAATTAAAAATCATCTATATCCATTCATGATGTGGTAGTCCTCCATACAAACGAATGAAAAATTCATTTGTTAATTGATGAAATTAGAGACAGATTCATGTGAGGATATGAACATAATAACATCTCAGTATATTTTGGATATTATAGTTATTATTTCATCATGGTTTATGGATATTATAAGAAGTCGGTGAAAGAATAATATTGAAATTCATAAATTAAAGATTACCTCTTTTTCATATGATCACCATTGAAGAACAACATAACACTGCTAATGATGGTGTTCTGCCTAAAAAATGTCATCTCAAAATTGTGGAGGGATTTTTGGAATGGTTTGGGGAAGATTTTGAAATATTTAACTGGTTTTAGATGTGTGAGTCATTGATTAATGTTGTTACCTTTTTATAAGAGAGGGTAGATGACACTTGCACACTCTTAAAATATTAAATTAATTTCTATTAATTTTAAATATAAATGAATCCAACATGAGCCTGATATAAGATAAAATGTGTATATATAGAAATAATCAGATAACATAATTTTTATATTGTATTTATTTTATTTTAAACATTATCTTTTACGTTTAAACATAATTAATATATATTAATTTAAATAGTGAACATCATTTTATATATTAAGAAGTTATGAATAATACAGATAAGGGTTATTTTCAATAAAGGGAAATTTATGAATGTTTCATCCTTATATTGTTCAAATTTTACTTTTTAGTATTTATAATTAATATAAATAATTAAATAATTTTTTGTTTATAAATTATCAATAATGTAAATTTTGACAAGATTAATTTCATTGAATATAAATGAAATATAAACAGACAGATAACATACAAAAAATATTTTAATAAATGAATAATATTTTATTTTCACCTAGAAAATATGTTTATTACCCTAATTAATTAAAAATATTATTAATTTAAAATTTTAAATTACATTTATTTAATATTTCAATAAATGAAGTAATTATTTTATCGTAGTTGTGTTAGTATTTGTGGTAGATATATAATATATAAAATTTCTAAATAAATTCACATGATGTAGAAAATTAAATTTCACTTAATTAGAATATTTATTATTAAATATATATTGTATGTATCACTATAATAAAATTATTATAAGTATTAGAAACTAGAGGGAAATGTTTTTAACTTTTATTAATAATTCATTTAATTAAATAATTTTTGTATCATTTTCATGGATAAAAGACAATTAAATCATTAACTTTAGATGATTAGGTGTTAAGTATAAATTTTTACTCCTCCAATAGTATTTTAGATGGTTTTATTGTAATTATACTATTGTTATTATAAGATTTTATAACTAAATTACATGATTTACCTTTAACCACGATAAACAAAAAATATTGTTGTTATTATTCATAATATCTAAAAAATTAACATATTAACCTATTATGGACCCATTGATTCTGAATATGGTATCAAAATTTTTTCAAAATTTAAATCCTATAAGTTTTAGTAATTAATTTAAATTTAATCTTTGTTAAAAAAATTAGAAAACTAGTTTCTTAATAGTAAAAACTATCAAATGATTAAATGCATTTATATAAAATTTTAGTGTGATATAACTTTCTATGAAAAAAATGGATTATATGACAAATAATTTAACTAATTATACATAAAACAAATTAAATGGAATACCTCATAATTTAAATAAATTAGAAGAACAAATAGATCTGAATTTAAATAATTGATTGTCACTATTCATTAAAATAATAATGTTATCAGAAAAATACAAAAAACTTATCTAAAAAAATTCTAATATTCATATTATAATTAAGAAGTTTATTTTTTCAAATCAAAATTATAATAGTATACATTACTACACTTAAATTGGATTATCCGTAAAAAATGGGAAAATGTACCTTTTAAAAATATTTGATATTTTTATGCATAAATGGGTTTTATAATTATTTTAATAAAATAAAATTTATTTTAATTAAGTAATAACTGTTATTAAATATGTCGAAACATAATATATTTAGTAATATTAATTTATTCCAATATAACTCTTTAGCGATAACTACCATTTAAAATTATAATATTAATAATATATTACTTTTTTGTATATCTTAGACTTTTATGCAACATAAGATTTTGGATAAACCCATTGTTACCTTTCAGGTATGCTATAAAAAATAAAATATCCTTTAATGTAAAATAAATTTTTAATTCATAAATATTTATTGATCTGATGAATTATTATTCTATAATAACCTTGGATGATTCATATCTAAAACAAAATTTCTTCATAAGATACGTAAAAAAATTATATTCATTAATTTCATCCTTAATTTTCTCATGATAACATATTGGATTATTCCCCCACTTACCACATGGAAATAATTTTCTAGTCACCCTGTAGAAATTATCATGGAATTTTTTATAATATTTTTGACATGTAAGATATTCAATATTCTTTTGCACATAATTAGTACCACCCATGTTCCATTGAGACTCTAACATCTAATTCATTGGTGGGGTTAGGTTTTCAAATATGTTAACTGGGTTAATCATATTTCATGATTGTTATTTTGGGATAAACCCTGTATATCCCAATGCATCTCCCAATTAAATTGGTTTACCAATTTTATAATCACAACATGGACCCTACAAATTTCGAAATTGGTTCCTTTTGGTTCAATACAGTACTGTAACCAAAAATTGTATACGGGGTTGATGACCAATTTTTTTCATCTCAGAGGCATTCTAGATAACCAGAGGGAAAATTATACTAAAAATGTCTCAATTTATATTACAATCATGTAATGAGATAATTTTTTACTCATTATATTTCACTATTTTTTATTCAATTGCATTCAGAGATAAATTAATATCATTATTTATTTAATAAAAATAATTATTGATTTATCCCACATTACATTATCAATGGGGTTTTTTGTACTTGTCAAACTAGTCCAATAATGTTACTTGAAATTAAAAACATTTCAAAAGTTAATAAATATCATCTAATTAACATATAAATATACCTAATGAATGTATTTCTAGTTAATTCATTAATCTACAACAAAATACAATCATCGTTCAACCAGACCATAAACTAGATCCAACAATAACTTATTGAGATGAAGAATGAAAATTAAAAACTGTCATTTCCATAACTAAATAAGGCATACTACCAATGTACCGTGCATATGAAAAATATTCGACTACATCCATTAAACCCAACCGAAACTAGCTAAACAAAAAATTATGAATAATAAAATAATAATAAGTCCTAATGTTACAAAATTCGATGTACAGTCCTACTAGAACCAAAGGAGATGATCAATTGATACGTCGTCAGGTTACAAGATTACCTTCCACTTTCATGTATCCTATAATAAAACAATAAATACATCCCAAATACCAATATAGGTTGTGAAATAAAATCTCAATAGTATACCACCATATAATCTATACAGCTTCTAATATCAAGAATCAATCATTCATAATTTTAAAATTAAAATAGTTTTACAATGAATTTTCATAAATACAGTTCATTTGAAAATAATTTTCCCCATTAGTCTTCTTAAAATCTAATCATATTCTCCAACAAGGAATTTGAAAAGTAGAGGTGATATATAAAAGAATTAATATCCATTTATGTAAAGGAATGAATGTAAAAAATATCATCAAATAAACGATCATGAAATGCTATATGATAAGTAACTATAATAAAAAATGGGATACCAAATCCATGGTAAAAAAATTATATTATAAATAACCATTAATGAAAATGAACATCAAATTTTAACAATCATATGTGGAAAAACATAATATATATAAAAGATTAAAAATAGGAATATATTTCGATTCAACAAAATATATATTCCTCTCATAGTCAATCAATATATAAATGGTTAGGTACTTATGGTGACATGTACACTAATTCCACCCTTGTCTCTATCAAAATGTATCCATTGATTCCAATGTGTGAATTTTTTAAAAAAGAATTTAAAAAAAAATAGTTTTTTTTATAAAATAGTTTAAAAGTCAATCCAATAAAAATTGTTGTTTGAAACCCCATTTCCAAATCAATAAAATGTTTTTTTAATGTAAACCCATGTTTCAAAAAAATTCTAATAAATCCATTATAAACACATAACACTTAATGAAAAAACCGAAATAAGTTACCAATAATGGCAGGAAATTAATCTCATTAACCAATTGTAAAGAGTCACATAACTCCAACAAGTAGGAACCCTTTTCCCTTAAACCAGGTGACTAGAGAAAATGATAATATATTTTAAAAGAAAAGGAATACAGTGAAACTGAAAGGGACAAATAAAAAATCTATAAGATCACAAATATAAATCCTAACCACATAAAATAAAAAAGTTTCCTTTCTAAATATGAACTAGATGTAATAAATACCCAACAAAATAATTAACAACGACAACAATTATCAATCCCCATACAAAAATCCACAAAGGGATCAGAGGACTAAAATTCACCCATGACAGTTTCTAGGTCGAGTGTGGGAAGGGATGCAAATGAAAGAAAAGGAAAATATGTTTCAAAAAAAACTAAAATAAAAACTAATGATTATTATATGGAATTTACCCCATTTCATTTCATGTTATCCATAAATCTCGAGGAGACTAAAAAACTATCACCTTTGTATTAAAAAATGTATTTTTATAGCACACAATGTTATCGATGTACACTATGTAGAAACCATTCACACCTTGAACCGGTTTAATAGAATTATCATAGGGAACATTAAGAAACATGTAATACCATTAAATGTTGGGTAATAACCTAGTGGACTAATAAATATATAGGTTTAGGCATAAAAAAGTAACCAACATTTATCATTATTCAATCTTAGGAAGGTCCCCACGATGTCTTGGAATCATTAATACCCATAACCCAATAATTAATATCATCTTACAACCATAAAAATAATTTAATTTTATAAATTAATGTTTTTTATCCCATAGATGCCATGTAATGCACCCAAACATGGATGGTAAACAATGAATAAATTAGGGAGTTACTAAAAAATGTAAAAATGTGTAAAAATATCCATAATCTAAATGATATCATTCCCAATAAATAACTCTAGTTAGTATCCATATCAATAGTAAAGGACAACTTTTCCTCATCAACAATTAACTCTTACAGAAATTGCTGTTTCCCCATCCTTATTTCAACATTACCTGAAATAAATGAACAGTTTTAATGTATAGTTCCATGTCATAGTGATCATAATATGAACTGGTTACTCTACCAATGCAGTGTTAGTCTCAAAAATCAACATGCTCTGATTTAATCGTAGGGGATGGATTCAGTATGACTATAGTAATCTATGAAACATGAGACATATCATTGAGATTTATCAAACATAATATTAAGTAAAAATGACATGAAAACCTTCATATATATCCAATTATACCAATGGGTCGCACAATCCTCAATGCGAATATACCATGCATACCCAAAAGATAATATCACAATTGAGTTACAACTATACAAAAAACCCAATCTCAAACCTCAAACTCTAGTGGCTGATGAAGATAACTGAAATAATATTACTGGTGACTCAGTTCCATGACCATTACCCTTAGGACTAAGTGAAACATATCCATTATCACCTTGATATGTCTCATCATAACCAAGGACATCTCTCCCAAAACATCTTATAACAAGGGTGATCTACATGGATACCATTAATATTCCTCAAATGGTTCAATCATAATTGATGAAAAATAACTATTATGATAGATAATATAAAATAAAAATTGTTTATTTTCCAACAACACTCTAAAATCAAGAGAAATTTTTAATAATTTCCTAAAGATCATTGATAATCCTCTCAATCCATCAACCTGTCTATGGATAATAATCAACATACATTATAATCATGTACCTTATAAACTATACCAAACCATTCCATAACCTAGATGTGATACTCAAGTCGAAATTAGTTAAAACCAATGATGGATCTCCCCGATGTCAACTAATACCCTGAACATACAAGTCCCAAATCTTTTACTCCTCAATCATCTCCTTGATATGAAGGAAATGTGATGATTTGGTTATTTAATATGTGATCATCCCAATAGAATAATTCAATCATGCTATACATGATAATAAATAATGGGTAATATTGAACCCTCATTCCACTTCCATACCAGAATGGGTAAGGGATCAAAAAAATAATCGGGCTTTGATATTCAAAAATAATTCTCTATGATATAATATTCCATGATAAACATATCAAATCCACCACATCATCCACTTCCACCAATACTATGACCTCATGTAGTGAATCATCTTTGTATCACAAGGTTGGATGGTCCGACAAGATTAGTGTCCACTTTCTAATATCTCATTCATAAGGGAAAACATAGAAACAAAACATCCATAGAAGAAAAAAGAATCACTATAAGATTGATACTACTCAACTAAGGGATCCCCACCACAAGTGCATTCACTATATTATATGTAAATTTTTATAACCATTTTAATATGAGAACTCTCATATATATACTGTTTTTCTTCAAAATAATCCATGAAAACAAATATATTATCCATTTCCACTCATAAATACATATAAGCAAACAAACTCATCAGAGAAAACGCCTCCAAAAATTAATTAATGGCTTGTATCATTAATATTAATTCAATACATTGGAATTTTTTTTACTCAAATAGATGTGTACTTAATTTAAATATCAAAAGTTTGATGATACATTACAGAACGGCTCTGTCATATGTTTAGATCCCACTAATTAAAAATATATATCAGACTCGTATTATTAGACTACATAGTAAAATAATCCCCACTAAGATAGTGACTCCATGTTTTCAATTCATGCTTAACAACTTACAAATAAATTTTGCAGTTATTCAGTTTCATCTGATATGAGATAAACAGAAATGAACTAATTTCTACCTCTTATTTCACCTAAATCAAGACAAATCACAAAATATTATTATAAGAATCACCGAAAACAGCACAACCTAAAACAAATTCCATAAAAATGAAAACTGATATTGATGTAAAAAATATTTTCATGTCATAAATGTATCTATAATAGTTGTTTGTATAATAAAAAATAGCATACATATGAGTAAACAATGTCATCAAATATGAGATATCGGAGAAATCAGGATGAGACCTCTTATAGTGACCATCCAAACACAACAAGATTAAAAAATCAATAACATTTATGGGATTCTAACATTATATATTAGAGAATATAATTTCATGATCACTTAGACACCCTTACTAGAGATATTGTTTAACAATATCATTAATTCTAATATCCAAAAAACACATTTGTAAGGTATTCCATATATATGGTGTTCCATCATGGTTCAATTAATGTTATCCAAATGTTCCCCATTCTCCTCCTATAAAATGGTGTACACTATGATATCCTATAATAAAACCAAAAAAATATGTGTCCACGAACCAATCAATCATCTCATTCATCAAATATATAAACACTGCTTGAGAATTAATCATACTGATTGGCATTACTAGAAAATTAAAATGACCAATCCAGCTCTAGAATTTTATCATTGGAATATCCTCTTCAAATACCCCCAACCAGTGTAAACATGAATGCAAGTTAATCATTGCAACCAAAAATTTCCCTCAATGCTCATCAAAATTATCATCAATAAAATGAAAAGGATATTTTTTCTAAGGGGTCATAGGATTTAACTTCTGATCCTGATTATAACTTATGAGAATCATCTCTTACTTCTAATAAAATATGATAGTTGAGTCAAATGATGTCTAAATAGGATGAAAATATTTTGAGAATCTATATCCTTGATAAGGAAATTATGTTCCGCGTTCTCAATAGGTTCTATTTAGTAAGATAGAGTAGATATGTGAATTATATGTAGGTGAATGTAAATAGTAAACATGACCTCTCTCTATAGAAATAAATAAAAAAATAATTTAGAATGTCATTTGGGTGTGCCACCATAACTGAAGGAAGCCAAACACCAAAAAAATTATCAAGTACATCCATAATCATCTCTGAAAACTAACAAAAGATTACACTAACATAACGAATAATTGATATAATCCTTCCTAATCTCATGTAAAACTCACCCTGAATTACATGACTTACCCAATTGATTGATATGAATTTTACATGTCTATAAAAGTAGTCTATCTGTGCCTTAACATATATCATCAATATGATGCCAATAATCATTTGAATGATTTATCAATCTTGAACAATGATGTCCCATTATACATAAATATCTTCTATCACCATCCAACATGTGGAATAACTGAAACCTTATTGAGAAAACCATTGGAAAGGGGTGGAATTATACAAAAAATATATAATAAGTAATGAACATAAACCGAAAACATCAAACAACATTGATGATATAAAATTTTGATTACCACATATATCAGAAAAAATTCGCACTATAAAATAAATAATAAAAATCATAGCTCTAGCAGCAGCTATTAGTTCTTCTAATTCCTCTCAAACATGCTGAGTTTCATTATTAACTCTTATCATAGCCCCACTGACATCCACCAAGGTCAAAGGATATATCCCACCACTCCAAGAAGAATCAATATGAACTTGGAAAATATTGATGTGTGTGGATCCTTCTTATATCCCTTTTAGATATTTTCAATGAAACACATCATATGTAAATATAATATGAAATAATGAAATCTCTAAGGAGGACCCATATATATTGGTTTCTATGAACCTAACACCCACACTTATAGAAAACAATATGATGTTTTACTTATGATTCCCCTAAAATTATTTCAAAAGATAACTAAATATCATTTCTTTCCCTTTTTTAGTGAGAGGATACACTATAGCTAACAAATACGCCAAATGAATCTCCACCCAAACCTATAATCCCATCTATGTATGCCATTACCATATATTCATTGGAAACATCCTCCATAATGGTCAAAAAGAAGACAAAAATCTATATTGACATGTTATCTAGAATCATTCCTGACACAAACCTCCATGACTTTTTGTACACATTAGGGACATGATATAGTTCCAGATTCACCAATAGAGACGAAAGACTAGAATAATGTAGAATGGTATGATTCCCCTTCACTAGTGATCAAAATTACTTGGATATTGTTTCCCAAAAAGTAATATGGTAAAAAATTCCAATTAAGGATTTCTTATAAATAATCCCTGGAATGTTACTCATCAAACAAGGAGTTATTAATCAAGTTCCACTATATATTTCAAGTTCACATAAACATATACAAAAAAAACCCCACCATTGATACGTCATGAGTCATAAACAAGTACACATCATCTCAATCCGCTAAATAATTTACATCTATTCTTATGGTATATTTTTTCATGGGAGGATGTTTGTTTATTATTTGTATACCTAGTTCCATGATCTGTAGCATATCATGGGTTTCTAACACAAAAATTTTCCATAGTGTAAATTGTGTTGACCACTGCATCATCCAAAGATGAGTCCATTAGGGTATTTGGATATGGATCCAATCATGTAGATTTATCCCTCACAATTTTAAGTGGTCTTATCAGATTAATTTTCTAATAATAAAATTACAAAAACCAAATATATCATGATGAAATTTAAGAAATATAAGGAACATGAATAAAAATTTACATCAATACATTAAAATAAAATTTATTTGAATTAAGAATTCTTATAAAAAAAATACATTTCTAAATGGTTTATGTAAATTGCAACAAATATCACATATGGATAATTAAAATTTTCAAAAAATCCTAACAATCAAACCAATTAAATTCTAATGACCATCCTTGGTCACTCATGTTCATTCATGGAAATGAACTGGCCATGTTACTTTTCAACAAAAAAGATCAGAATTCTTATGGCATGAATTACTATTTACCTATGATAGAAAACCAAATATAGGTATAGTAAACACACATATGGTTGATCATTACCTCTAATATTAAATCGAAACAATCAACCATACCATACACATGATACATCCTTCGAATGGTGAGGAGAAGAATGAACATATAATGTAGTCTTGTATATTAAAAACAAAACATACCAAAAGAATACAATATTAATGAAAATGATAAAACTATATCCATAAAATACAAGACACAAAGGCTAATCCCAAAAATTAATGAATAAAAAAACTGACATGTCTCAATATAACAAAAAGTAACGTCCAAACAAACACATAGCAAAAGAATGAACTATATTAGAAGTCAACATGATACATGATTCCATTCCCATTTCATGTATCATGTAACACAATATAAACAAATACCAAATGGAAAAAGTGGGGTGTGGCAGAATATTCAAGTTGGATACCCCTAATGAATCTGTATTAGGTCTATCATACTTAGTGACATAATTATATCTATTAAAATAAAAACAAATTTCCATATATTTTTTATAAATACATTATATTTAAAAATAATTTCCCTTACGGTTTTATTAAATTTCTTTTACAATTATTAACCATATATATGATAATAATAAGTTATATGAATAGAAAATAATTTATTTCATCAAACTATTAAAGGAAAACACATATCCAATAAATATTCAACAATGTGATGATATATGTGTTACAAATATGTAACAAGACATATGTGATAGAATCCATAGTAAAATAATGTTGTGATAAATAAAAATAAATAAAAAAGATCATCATATTATTCCCTGGCATTCAAGAAATATTTCCTAGACATTCAAGAGCATAAACTTGTAAAAAATTGTATTCAAAAGGTAACCTCCTTGTGGATCTACACTAAATATGGAAATCCATGCATCCTTCCCAACACACCTGGGGATCCAACCTTTCAATTTATTAAAATTAATTTACAATATCATGATAAGAGTTCAATAAATCTTATTCAATGGTAATAATAAATTATTTTCTGTTTGAAAACACATTTCCAATTCATAAAGAACTGGTTTTGAAGTAAAAAAAATTTATAAATATTATATGTACCAAGGAATCCACTAAAAACACATAACACATCATATAAGTGAGAAAAACCTATGTAATTTTCCAGTAGGAAAATTAATTCATCAAATTAATCCATTTCATAAAACACCTACCCCTAACTAGTATAGTATAATATTTATTTACAATGGTGATTGGAAAGCATGATAATAACAATCAGAATATAAGGAAATCCGTGAAACAAAAAAGAACAATATAAAACACTATATATATATATATACAAACCCTAGAAAATGATATAGATGCGATGAATGGAAAGAAGATATATAAGTAACTCTTAAATTGATAAACAAACAACATCCGTAATAATGATCAAATACTAAAAAAAATTGTTTTAAGGGTTAATGGTCTCCTAAATCTACTAAAAGAACATCTATATTGTTAGGGAGATTGGATGAACATGAATTAAATGAGAAATAAGATGTTAAGATACCTAAAATCCATTCTTATGATGACTACATAGTGTGTAATTCAGTTTCATATTTTTCAATCCATGATGCATGGGTTATTATAAAACATATCACAATTTTTTCGAAAACAAAATTTTTTAGTGTAAAAAATGTGACCATAGTATAAAATGTGTAAAAAATGCATTCCTAGACACTATTTCAAAACATCATCTAGGGGAACATTACATGACATATGATACCATTACATAACATCTAATTTCATGTGAGACTATAAAAACTATAGGTTTGAATAGAAAAACAGGTAGACCCATCTATGAGCATTTATTGAATGTGGGAAGAAAGCCAAAATGTTTTTAAATCATTTATTCATAGACTCCACTAATTTAAATAAATATGCATCCATGAAATTTTGGTAATTTCCCCAGTAAAATCCCTCTATCACTTAGAATAATGCATGAATATACAAAAATTTTTGATAAGAAATACATAAACAAGACAGAAACTAAATGTTTAAATGGGGTGTTAAATACACATCATCCTACACCAAGTCGCAAATGAGTTAATTTCCAACAACCTCTCTTTAGGGAAAATCCCCTTAGTGAAAAATAAATGAATTTTCATGAACATTAATCGCAATAAATGGTTATGTAATTTATTATAATCACATACTATCTCTACTTATTGTTTTTAAATTTGAAGATGTTTTCCAATATAGATTCTTAAAAAATAAACATTTACCAATGGTTTTCAAGAAGTTTTTGTCCTCATAATAAATAAAAATAGATAGTCATTTTTATAATTTCATCTATAGTTACCCAACCCCCAAAACATATTATTTTATAATTTTACAAATTAATAAATAATATATAAATACCATGTATCTAGATATACTAAATCATTTGATGTTTAGGAATGAAAATATATAGTGTAAAAAATTAAAAATCATAATTATATAAAACAACACATTGTGATCCTAACTCCATAGAGTGTTCTTAATCCACATTAAAGGCCCAATGTAAAATAAAAAAGGAAAAGTGTGAGGTTGAATGAATCGTTTGGGAATACAAAATGAATAAATTGAGGGTTGATATACATAACATGGAATTATAGAGAGAATGACTACAATAATGTACAATGGAGTAATAAAGTGATATCATATGATCACTGAATCATGGAATATGTGTCTAAAATGTACTATATGATATCATAAACATATGTGAAATAAAAATCTCTAGATCATTAAAATCAAATAAAAAATGTTTCACAGTAGATTTGGTTCCCCCCTATTTACAGAAACAGAATAAAAAAAATATGTATGGTGGATTATGTTATGTACATAAGCACATTCATAAACACTCATGAGATATAATGAATTACCCTATGAATTTTTGGAATATATACTTCTATCCCACCAATCCAATAATTATAATCATAATATGTAAGATACATGTAGAAATGAAATCATAAATAAATCATATTCATGATTAATACCATATGGAGAAAATGGGTTAAATAATTATTATTTATGGAATAACTAATGACATAATAAAAAATATTCACATATGAATAAGTTATTATATAATTTTGAATAGAAAAAATTGATATTTACCATATTCATTGAATATAGAGTTCTATTAAAAAACATATGGAAATGATAAAATATATGAATGTATAAAAATGAACCATTTTGTTGATCATTATAAAAAAATGATTGATATAAAAAATGGGAAAAAATAAAAAGAACATGTATCTGATATATAAAGAGTTTATAATGGTTTATCCCATTTAATATTGTAAAAAAAGTTTTGAAAACCCAAAATCACAAAATAAGATAATAAAAAATCATTTGGTCAGTGGAGGAAAATATTTTTGTCACATGAGATAATAAAAAAATGAGGATTCCAAATCGAAAAGGGGAAAATTATAGGGATGGTAAATTGTAAACAATTAGGAGGAATCATAATTTAAATGGATGAAAAATATTCTTAACATGGGTTCATTTTAAAAATAGATTAGAACTCACCTATAAAAAATCAAAGAATCCAAACTGATTAATAATTGTATAAGTTGGGTACAAAATGTGTAATGAAATTAAAAATAAATAAGAATCATTATGCATAAATAAATTATATTCAGTTCTACAAGTCCTTATATTTTCAAATAAACATCAATCAAAGACCATAATAAGGAAGGGGTTTAATGGATGTGATGTTTCCATATTCATAAATAATTTATTATATATATGAAACATGGTATTTAGTTAATATATAGAAATAAATACTTCTTTATAATTTAAAATCATAAATCAATTTAGAGTTATTTAGAAAGAAAACATTATGGAATAAAAAACAATCTAGTAGAAACACATTGAATGAGATAAATATAAATGTTAAAAATATAACTTAAAAATAATGATAATAAATGAAATTATATAACCAATGAGTAGTATAAAAAATTAAGAATAAAATAAATGTATAAAATTAAATTAGTCCTAAATAAGAAATTTTAGTATGAAGTACATTCGACTTTAGTAAATTTGGAATAAAAAATATCTTAATATTGAATATAACAGGGTTTTTTAATTAACATGATATAAATAATGAAATATTAAAAAAATCGAATAAATAATGTAACCATAGACACAATAAATTATTATATAAAATTACAATATGACTCAATGAAATGAAATTGTGATAAAACCACATACCTCATGATCTAATGTACTCTACATGTGATTATAACTTCTAGTATAATTATAATAAATTAATTAGAAATATAAACCGTAAATTATTCTTTTGTAAATAATTTTCTAAGGAAATCCAATTTTATTTTCTTACTTATTTTTTATATTGTTTTCATAATCATCAATTACTCAGGGTTATTCATTTAATATCATCATAAACATTTCGGTTTTTTTGATAGGGGTCAATGATGTTGAAGAAAACCTAATGATATACATAATATTCATGTTTTTATCTATTATTAAATATTTATTTAATTTAATTGTATATCTCAAATGTGATCTAAATTTAAAAAAAGAGCACATAAAATTTATATCAAGAATGTTATAATAACAATGTTAAAAAAATATTTTTTTATCTTTATATTGGAATACATAATCATTACAAAATATTAATTGATTAAATAATATATTTTTTTATAATAATAAAATATAAATTTCATTGATAAGATATGGTCATGAAACCCAATAAATCATATATAGAGTTTATTTTCTGCACACATGATTGATGAAAATTTTTTATTTCTCAATTTATTTAATGGAATATATAATATTGTATTTTATTAGTATAATAAATAATACATAAATATATTTTTGTTCCATTAATTTCATGTATAGTGGGTATTTGATGGGTATAGATGATGAAATGATCATGGGATGATGGTCTGAGAGTATTAACCCTCTATTTGAAATTCCACACTAGTAACATTTAATACACTATAGCTTAGTATTTTGCTGATTATAATCGATAAAAGGAATATATAGTCTATTTTTAGATAATTTGGATCTGTTTTTGGTGAACCGAAACATTAAAATTATCTGAAAAATAAAGAGCTTGTGGTTTCCTTTTAAATTAAGAAATTGGGACTTTTATAAAAACTCATCATTTCTCGTTAATATCTCTATTATTTTCATTAGAATGGGAGAAGGTAAGTGAAATGATTTTTTGGGAAAATAGAGAAGGTTGATATTCTCTCCATTATAAAATATCACACATTATTTCTATATGTTTTTCTGCTATAACTATTTCAATCTTTCTTTACACAAATTTACAATTATTATGGTATCCACATGGTTTCATATGGAAATTAATTGAAGGGAATAAATTGGACTTAAAATATATTGTAATACGAAAATCATTATTTTAAACATTAAAATAAAATTATAAAATATAATTTTAGTGACGTTGTTTTAATAATATTATTAATATCATTAATAAATAAAAAAACCAATGATTTTGAAAAAAAATATTTTTAGCATAAGATTTCATCCCATTATAAAATTATCGGCATTATTTATTCCAATAAAATTAAAATGAAAATTATTTAATAAAAATTTACATATTAAGAATATATTTTTTGGAAAAAATAATTCCATTAAGTGTACATTTTAAAAAATGAAATAGTTCAAATATGGTTTTCATTAATATGTTTTCTCAATTTAAAATCATGATAACAATGGGTATTACATGTCATTTTTTATTTCTATATAAACAATTTAAATTTATAATTTGTTTTTCTTATAATAAACGTGATACAAAAAAAATCATCAAATATTATTAATAATGTTATAGTATTTATAAAGTCAAAAAAAATCATGAATTCCCCAAAAATTTATTTTTTTATTACAAAAAAGATCGATTTAAATCAACATAAACATATTTCCACATGATTAATCACTTGATGGAAGAATTTTTATTATATTAAAATTACATAATTTCTAATAAATAAATTTAAAATAATAAATACATAAGGAAATAATTTTTTTAAAAGTATAACATATTTGGTAAAATGTAGAATATGGATTTGTAAATTAAAAATAAGAATTATAAACTGACAATGTCAATTATAAAATATATATTTAGTCTAAGGAATATATTCTATGAATTTATATTTCGTTATTATATAATAATATATCAATAAAATTCATGTTATTCATAAATTCTATATTTTCAATTATTCACGTAAAATTGATGTTTTTTTGGAGTAAAATAAAAATTATTTATAAACTAGTATAGAAATTATACATTAGAAATATAATTTCATTTATACATATTCATGTTCTATAATTTTTATATTATATCTTTTAATTGAAACAAATTACTAAAAAGAAAATCAATTCTTTTAAGAAAATATCTTCTGAAATTAACTGTTTTCAGATTCTTAATGACTATAAAACAATAATATAACTGAAATTAAAAAATTAATATTATCTTTGTTAATATAAAAATTAAAAAATAATATAATTTATTTTATTTCATAATTATTAGGGGAATATAAATATATATTTGAAAACCCAAAATTATATTTAATAAATTTTTAAAAAATAAAAATATGTAAATATAAAAATCAATATATTTTTTTGTTTGGTAAAACTTAGTCAAACATATTCATTCAATGACTATATTTTAAGAGTATAAAAATATTAGTGTTTTTTGGTAGTTAAGATATTTTAGTGTAATCTATTATGTATATTTTATTGATTTAGTGGGGAAACAAATATAAGAATTTTGGTTCGTTACAGAAGCCAACATTTTTTTCATTTAATCCTAATAATTTCCATATCTCTAAGAAAACAATCAAATTCCAATTTTGGTCTCTTGAATGATCTTGTTATTATAATAAATGAAATGGGGGTAATGGTGGATATATTTTCAAATAATGTCAATTTATATTATGATATTACTATGTTTATATAGGTTTACCAAGGATTTATTGTCCTGTAGGATTCAATGTCACAAGGTCTTAAATAAATCAATTTTTTCCCCAACCATTTAAATATATTTCAATGTCATAATATCATATAAAATTTATCATTAAAAACAATATTAAATATGAATTTAATAATGTGTAAAATCACACCAATCATTATTACCATGTTATGATTTTTTCATCAATGAACATCTAGTATCAGAACATGAGACAACAATTAAATTCAACAGTCATAGTAATATTTATATAAGTGTAAAAAAGAACATAATTTTCTATGATTACCATTTTATTTATCTAGTTATATATCAAATCATGTTTTAAAATGTAATAATTAAATTATATTTTTGAAATCAAAAATGATTATAATCCTATTAATGATCATGAAAAAACTCATGTGGTTACCAGGTATCCTAAATGATGTCCCACACCCACACAAAACATTTATCATTGTCACCACATATGGAGATGAAGAAGTAAAATTTTTAATAAATAATTAGACAATGATACACACATAAATCCACCAAATAAACCTGTATAATGAATTATGTGTTCTATAATGTTGATTTTTGATCCATAAACCATGATTCTACAAAGAGAAATGTGACGTGAGTCCAATTACATAACTAAGAGAGTTTAAATTCATGGGTTCAAAAAAAAATATGAACAAACAATAAGGAATATATGTTAGAAAATGGGGACGCATATTTATTCATTATATATATATTATATAATTATATAATTATTTTAATAGAAAACTTATACATATTATACTATATGTAGTTAAAAAATATGGGAGAAATAAAATCAGAATAATATGTTTTTAATCTCTAAATTTCATCCTTGTATTTTATGATAATATAGATAAAAAAAATCTTTTCAAATAATTAAAATGAAGTAATGTTTCATTATTTTATGATATGGTAAAAAAAATTATTAGTCCAGTCAGTATTTGTAGTCGGTTTCTCTAATGCTACTGGTTAAATTTTCATGATAGGATATTTTAGTGAAAAATTTTTTTATTATAAAGGGACTCATTAATATGTATATTCATTTCATTATTAAATCCTCTATATTACTAATAGGGTTTTCTAAACATACATTATTGCATTTCCCTTACCGTAATAGTGATAGGAAATTTAGAAATTCCTCTTGTGTATCAATGATACTGATTCACAATTGAATGTTAATAAATTCTAAATTTTCATGTTAATGTTAACTATTGGATTTGGGGAATGGGCTAGTAATGAAAGCACTGAGGTAGTGGATGTGGTTGGAAAATAGGTCAAATATATCTATATGTGAGAAATTAGTTTTAGTAGGGGATGCCATAATGGACCCCCATACATGAATAGAATCTGCAGTAAAACCTTGATGAACTATACATTTGGAAAAGAGTAGTATAACCATAGATAGACATAATGGGTTGATCGATATGGATGAAATTTAGGAGTATGTTTATATACCCTAGTTTCAACATAGGATATTCTTAATCCATAAGTGGCCAGATACTGATTGTAGATCATAATAATATTTTTATCTCTAATATACTCATACAACAATAAATCATCAATCAGAAGGAACATCTTAAAATTATCTACCAAATCAATGAAAAAAGCAAAAACCAAGGCTTTAAAAAGTTGGAATGTATAAAAAATTAAAATAATTATTGAAATAAATTATTTTAAACTCCCACCCATTTGTTTTCATCATGCACTCCTAGAATGTCACTCATTATAGTGTACAAATTTGTATCACATATAGAAAATATTTCCTTATATGTTGGAGTAAAAGTGAAAACCCTTTTTCTAGATCACAACACACTATGAATCCACATTATCTAATATCACCATGGATAAATCCCTATATCAAATCTAAAGAAATGGATGACATATTTGTTTATTTTTAGTGGTCTTTATTCTATTCATTAATGTTGGATAAATTGTTATATCAACACAAAATTTCAATATTATTATCATTATTGAGCATGGATTCGATTCCTTTACATTCCAATATTGAAAAACATCTGAATATAAACATAAAATATATATTCAACATTATTCAGTAAAAAACTCCATTTCTCCCATCAAATAAAATAATACAGAATTATGTGAACTCTCATGAGAAGTGAATCTCTAATAAAATTTGTAATATTTCTTTATAAAACAATAATACATGCTCTCGATGAATTAGACTATTATAGAAACAACATTATCATTAATTATGAATCATTTTAATAACAAATTAAAAAACAATTTTATAGGTGTTTCATCTACTATGATTTTAATTTGGAAATCAGGGTCCAATGTTTTGAGTCCCTGAACTATATGAAATTATTGGTGACTTTTTGAGACATATATTCTTTAGATGAATAGTATGATTAGGTAATTGATCTAGATAAAATTCTACTAAATGTGTTTAGTTAGGGAGATGAGGATATCCTTTTTTGTTTTATAAATTATATTGGATTTGTTTCAATCATATAATTGGAAGGATTGATGTTGGATTGGGGATTTTGTTATGAATAGTATGAAATGATCCATCTAAGAGGGTTGGAATGGAATTAATGAATAAAAATATCTTTTCATATGATGTGAATGGGAAGTATGAAGGGTTCTTATGGTTTTAAATGGGGGAAAATTATATTTATGATTGAAAAATGGTTCATTGAAAATTGGAATTGATCGACAATTTTCGAGAAGGGATATGATACCAAAGATAAATATATAAATAGTTGAATCTATATGAAAGTATAAATTTATTTATATTAATAGAAATAAAAAAGTAGGCCAAAATCCATTAAGGTTGATGATAATAATATAGAACAAGAGAATCACCCCCCACAATAATCAAAAAATCATGATGAAGGGATCCCAAACAATTATAAAAAAATAATATCTCTACGCTGAGTGTGCTTCGATGCCAAAAACATCGCAAAATTGTTTACATCATGCCATTAATGACTCACCTGAACCTGGTTTCTTAGGAATAGATCAAGGAAATAGATCATAGAACTAATGTTCAGAGGGGTGGTATGTAGTTTATGGGTATTATTTAAAATAATAAAGGAATCCATATCCACTTATTCCAAGTTCATGTGTATTTCCCAATAAAAAATGATGCCACTAAGAAGCATAGTGAACTATGCTATATATGAATGAAAATGACCATAAATAATAGATAAGGAAAAAACAACTGATCCCATATGATCATAAACCACTCAATTGAACCTCTTAATATCTTTAGTTTATGAACCATCAATTTTGAGTTTCATAGAATTCCAAGGTAGGATCCATTTTACACATCCTCTTCATGAATATGACCTAAGAAATAATGTAAAGGAGTGAATACAAGCAAAAAGGGATCATGGAGATAGTGATTCATCCCAATTCTCCAGAAGGAGTCACGAACCTTCTGACATGCTATACGACTTCTCCTTCATCATTGTTTGTGAGATAACAATACTATCATGGTTGTATTTTTTACATGGCCGCCAAATTAACCAGAAACCCACAAATAAAAACATATATATTTCATATTTATCATGTTTGATGGAGTCATTCCTATTAAACCATCCATGAATAAATTCAACACCTTTTCGAGTCTCGATTAAAAATCCTAATAATTCCCCAAGTGTCTTCCAAAAATCATTCATCCAATCCCCATGAAAAATTATTATTAAAGTTGAAAATTCACCTGGATAGGTACAACATGGTTATTTAGATTCCAATGGAATATATTTTAACTAATTCTTGTTTTACAATGATATTGCAATGAATATGATGCTCAATACCACAAAACAGTATTTAGATGGAATTTCACAACACCAGAAATCTCCTTATACAGCATGAACATAGATTCTTTGTTGAAATAAATAATAGGCCTTGGTGCTAAATAAATTGTATGACAGGAAAGTAAAAATAAGATTATTCCTCTCATAATTCAGAATGATATTTTTTAACATGACACACTACAATGGATTCAATATCTAGTAAAAGAGTGAAGGGAACCTACATGCTTCATTTATGATATTAGGGGGAACAAAGTATTGAAAATCTGATCTTTGACCAAACCCTTGTATGATTCTGTCAGGATATTCCTCTACGACCCACAATACATTGTGAGTGATGATGGACTATGTGAGACTCTTTTTGGATGATGTTCAAATTTTAAAAAAAATCAATAACAAACATCACGTTCATGTCTATATTTATTGGAAATAATGTTACCCTACAAATAGTTACATTGAGGACATCCCAGGAAAGGTAGGCGTGCCCGCATTGCAAAGATTATCTCATATTCCTCAAATTAATAACCCCATGTAACATCTGAGGGATTTATAGAATAATATATTTTCATATCTATTAATATTTTTTAATTTGATATTAAATTTTGTTTACATGGGACAATATGTAATATAGAATACCCATCATGTAACAACTTGTTTCTCTAAAATCTTATCATGCCCCAACATTGAGTTATACCTAAATGTAATAAAATAATATTATTTTTATTTTAAATTATAGTTAACGCCTAGCTATTGTATTGGCGATAATGAATAGAATTAATTAAATAAATTTTTTATTATTTATAATATTTTTAAAATCTATTAAAATAATTATTAATGCTTAAAATTAGAATGAATCCAATTTTACGAATACAATACACAAATATTTTTAAAAGGTCATTTTACCACATTATAATAGGGATATTTTTAAAAAATTGTTTGTGACAATTTATTATATTGTATTTTATATAGTAAACTTATTATCTAAAATACAAATATCAAAATTTACTTCTATTGAATTTTTTTTTTAAAAAAAAATCTAAATTTTTATAAACAATGGACAGTGTTTTATTTTACCACAAAACAACATTATAATCTAATTTATTTACATAATTATATTTTCCAATTAATTGGTTTTAATGTTTAATTGGATTTCTTTATCATTTAATCCAATGATGGTCATTGTATGTGATTGTACATTTAAATTGTACATAATCACATGTCAATCATTTGATAGTTTTTACTTCCTGAAAACATGCTTTCTAGTTTTCACAACGAGAATTAATTTTAAATTAATTACTTAATCTTATGTGTTATGAATATAGAAAAATCAATTCAATGTTTGGAATTATATGTTACAAATTTTTTAAATATAATCCTTTTAATTTTGTGAATTAGGAAAAGTAACAAGATTAATTATATTTATTGACTCTCCTAGATAGGTGGGCAGGATGAAGGCGACGCTCTCATGAGATTGGCGTGTTAACCCTAACATTGCTGAACAAGGGTTCCAGGATGAGAGATCCTTCACAGATGTTGTCTCGGGTAGAATCCCACACACAAAATCGAAGGCCTTCGGCTTTATTTCTCCAAAAACCTACAGACACATAGGTCTATCGGCGATTGCGTTCTCCAAGGATGAGGTACATGATCTTTCTCTAGATCTAAGATTTGTTCTTGTAGCCCGCTTTTACAAAAATCACCCTTCTTTGTTCTTCTTATGCAAAACTCTTGAGAACATAGGTTTTACAAACATTCAAATTGGACTTCTGAACTCTCTGAATGTTGTGTTTCGGTTCTCCTCGGATAATGACTATTACTGATTTTGGATTTGAGGTTCATGGTCTTTTGGGGGGGCTTCTATGAAAGTCTTCAAGTGGTCTCCAGATTTTGAAATTGGTTCTAGGCCCCCTATTGTACAAATTTGGATATGTTTCCTAGGTTTGCCTCTAAATCTCTTTATGCAACACGCTCTAACTTCCATTGCAAGTCTATTTGGAACTCCGATTAGATTAGACTCTTCCACCTTGAACATATCTCATCCCTCAGTGGCTAGGATCATCCCTGAGATTGATATATCACAAGCATTGCCTTTCGGATTTTGTATCCAGAATGGTGATAACGGTTATCCTCAAGAGGTGGTCTTCGAAAAAGTTCCACCTTATTGTAATTGATTGTACAAAGTGGGTCATACTATGGAGGATTGTGAGTCAAAAAATTTTGAACCACCTCAACCTCCTTGTAAAGCAGTTCGGGAGAAAAAGCTAATGTTAAAATTAACTTGGATCCTCATAAATCAAACCATGCTGATGATATTGTGACTCCTATTTCCAAGGATGTCCCCATGACTTCTTATGTATGTTCTTCTATGGATATGGGCGAGAAAGATATTTCACCCACTGTGGTTAATAAAAATGTCCATCATAGTCCCTCACCCTTACTTGAAGATATGTCGATAGTGAAAATAAAAGAAGGCACTCAGGAAGATGAAGAAAAGGAGAGATGTGACGCATATAATGATAGTGTCTCACAATGTGATGAGGAAGATAAATCAACTAATATTGAGGAGAAATACCTAAGGAACATGGCCAACAACGGTAAGAAAACAATAGTGGATGCAGATGGGTTTATTACACCCAATCCTAAAAAAACTAGAAAACACAGGGATTTTTCACATGTGGAGATGACTATTGTCACTTGTTCCTTGGACATTGCTAGAAATAATGTATCTTCCCCTATTGTAAATCAAAATGTTCAGAAGGAGAAACAAGATGAAAGTGTTGATAAACATAATATGGTAGCTTTTGAAGCACCTGATTCTTCGGTGGGACTCAGTGATGAAACCCTATACAATTCTTTTAGGAAAGAAGAGATCACTAAGAGAAACTATTTGGCTGTAAAGAAGGAAATATTCAATGAAAGAGTTAGGAATAATTTCTTAAACTGATCATGTTTTGGAAGTCTAATTTCCATAATTATTCCACTTTTGTTCTTGAGTTTCTTCTGGTTGATATTTTTCTCTATGAAGACTGGATTTTAAATTTCCTATTGTCTTGGGGGATCTGTTTTAGATATTTCTCTGAGGCATTTTCATTTATTTCTTCAATCCTTTGTTTTCATGCTGACTAATGTGATTCTGGATTTTCTGAGATTTCATTCAATAGGGAAGCACTATTTTTTTGGTTTTCTTCTTCAATTGATGTCTAATATTCTCTTTGGATCAAAAGGGAGCATGTTTTTATCCTGATACAATGTTTATTGAGGATTTTGCCCCCATTTTTTAAGTCTATTCTGCTGCTCCTGAGAGCTATGCACTGAAGATACTGTTTGGAAATATGACATTTTGGATGCTTTATGGTTCCTTTTAAGTGTTGATATGTGGTATGCTTGTCGGCCAGTTGCATGATGCTGCAGATCTCTTGCGTTTGATATTGGGATAGAAATTTCGACTTTTGTGAGAAGTTTGCTTGCACCTCTGTTTGGAGTGAAGAACTCTTATGACATCATTCTGAGATATGTTGCTTGCATCTGTCTAAAGCTAGCTCCTATATTCTGATCTGAGGATTGTTGGATTCCTTTTTTCTGCTTAGTGCAGTGTATTAATGCTTGGCACTCTGGATCAGAGGACTGCTATGTTCACTGACTCAGCCTTGATTATTTTAAATGCTTGACACTGTGATCATCTACAATAGCATGCAATTCCAGTTTTTAATAGTGTTCATACGGATGGGTCTACTATTATGTTTTTGGACCTTGTTTTATGCTGACTCTATGAACTTCTCTTTCTGGATTGGTTCGACTAGTTTGCACCTGCTACTTGGGTTTCAAGCTGTTTGCTGCTTTGGAATTTTATCTGAATATTAGATGATTTTCCTACTTGGTTTGATGTTTTTGTGACCTTTATGATCTCAAGAAATGGATGCTGAATTACGCCCTGGCTGGATCATCTTTTTTTCTATTGATGGGAATATCTTTGATGGATGATTCTGGATGGAAGATCGCTCTGCATTTTGAAGGTGTTCATTTTGGATGTTGGTTTTCTTCTTTGTTTAAGCATAATTTTACCCACTTAATTCCCCGCTGGAGTAAACACATTACTCATCGTGTTTTGTATTGAAACTTTTTTAATTTATTTAATTTAATAAATTCCATTGATGGCATGAACTGGGAAGCTAGTTCATGTCATCACTTTTTAAAAAAAACGATTAATTATATTTATTTACCATGTTTTAAGAGTAAATCTTGTAAATAATAGAAAAAAATTAAATATTACAATAACATAAACCTACCATAATATGTATCTTAATCCCATTTTATGAGATAATGCCGAATTTGGCCATACATGTGTCGATTTTAGCACCCCATTAATGTATTTGGGTGTGATAATGACCTTTTATATTAATTATTTTAAATAAAATAGAAATATAACATAGTCATGTAGCCTATAAATAAAATAGTTTTAATTTGATTTATATAAATTATATCATCTTCTATAAAAATTTATTATAAAGATAAAAATATTTCAAACATCATGGTATTAAATTTATAATTTTTATACATTAAATAAATAAATATATTTAGGACACAATGATGATGAAATGAATACCTTTTTAATGAAAAATTCAAATAAAATGTATTATAAATATTAAAATAAAGGTAATGTGACCTTTTTTGGTTGATAAAATAATTTTTTTGATGATACTAACATTTAAGAATGGGTTAATGAATCTTCATTGAATTATAAATTTTTTAATGAATATAAAAAATATCAATTAATGAATAATTTGTAAATTGGAAAAAATGAGTTTTTAAACAAATTCTATTTTATTAAATGATTTAATAGTAATAAAAATCCAATATTCCACCAAATGACTAAAATAATGCTAATAAATTTATTAATTATCCCCATGTTTTTCTATTTCTATTATATAGTAACTATAGAAACAATATATTATAAAATTATAAGAAGACATGGTATGAGTTAATGTTTTTAACTAAATTAAAAAGATAAAAGATAAGGTCAATGTTGTAACCTAAATGTTTATAAAAAATTTGGTTTGAGAGTATTTAGAACCATAATCAGCTTATCCTATAAAATAATTACTTTTGAACTTTTATAATTCGAATACAAATTTATAATATATTAATATTTCAAAACATTCATAATGTTCCCCTCCTCCCTCTTATAAAAGGCCACCACCTCTACCCAATTACTCACACCTTTAAATCCCCTTGGATCATTCAAATTATTGCTCAAATAATCTCCCAACATTCATACCTCACTCATAGAATCCTTATCATGGGAGTAACAAAAATTAATGAAGCTTATTGAATAAAATCAAAAGGAGTAACCAAATTAATACGTAACATCATCTCTCAAGCTCCTTTCCATTATTTTCCATATACACACCCAATTCACTTTTTATTTCATTATTTTATGAAAATATTTTTATAATCAATATACTTGGACGTTTTTATGATATAATTTATTCTTACACTTACATAAACCTCGATCTAATTTATATAGAACATGTTAATTTTTTTGTGCGGTAATCTAATACCCCACAAAATTATGATTGGTTAATATTCTCCAACCACTTCCCATGGTGCCCATTATGATGGAACTATATTTATATATAAAATATTATATATATATATATATATATTGTCTATATTATACTTTAAATTTTATTTACAATAAACAATTATGCTTTCCATAATATGTAAATATAATAATTTCATTTGAGGATGTGTGGACTATCTCCCCCTCAAAGTGATACGTCTCATTAATGCTATACATGGAATGAATAATCGATGATTTTCATATGACTATTATAATACATTAAATAAATATAATAATTTCATTATAATATACATTTATATCAATTTATTTGAATTCTTTTTATATGATAATGAAATTAATGTAGAGTTCGTGTGTACGTAATGCCAATGGGCTTCACGAACGGTGCATTTTATATATTATCTAAAAATATTGTGTATATTATAAGTAAATATATATAGAATATCTATAGAATATTTTAATCGTGAATAATATTCTGTATATGGTTGAATTTGGATGAACTGGATAATTTACATTAACAAGATTTCATTTTTGACTCATGTACTAAATATCGAGACAACAACTGATATGAAGATAAATAATTATATCATTTCTATAACATGATAATAAGTGATATAAAATAAATAATAAAAACTAAAATGTTTTTAAGTAAATTATAATTTAATTTATTTTTATTATACCATAATTAAAGAGAAAATGATACATGTAAGACTCATGGTAAGGGAACATCATAAACAAATTTACATTCGTTGGTTTAATATTCTAATTCTTGGTTATGACATTATATGATTATGTGAGAAATAAAATTTTACTTCTTATTTTTTATTTACACGTGATATATTTGTATTTATCGTGAAAAATCATAATCGATATATTTTATTAACAAAATGATATTTGAATGGGAATTTGTCAAATTAATTTCCAGTTATTAGATTTTATGGATACTTAATTGATTATATTATGCTAATATTATGTTTGTAATCACTATTTATTTATTTATTTTTTAATTTCCCATTTCCTTTTTATGGATATAGTGTTTCTACGCATAATAAACTCATGTATATGAACATTGTAAGGGTTATCAGGCTTCAAATTACATCAATTAAGATGAATATCAAGGTCATTGGTTTTATTTTTTCAATAATATATGTGAATGGCCTATCATTGTTTTACACTGAATTTCCAATTAAATTTGGTGTATTTGTATTATTAAAACATAAATATTAAATTTATTCATACATTGTCTAATGATACGATCATGGTAAGGGATTTTATCTTAATATACATTCATTGAGAAATATCTTTATATCATGTACCTTATTTATCCTTTTAGTTGTATATAATACCAACATTTTCCATATTATATCACGAATTACTATATTCTCATGATATTTAATGTTTTGACATGTGCTATTCCTTATTTATTTTTATTGAAGTGTTTCTCAAGTTTTAAGTGTCTCTTTAACTAAAATTAGTTTTTAAATGTTCTAAGGATTTATACTTCTAAATAAATCTCATTATTTTACATGTTTAATAAATTGGTTTTATGTATTTATTTATATGGAAGTATATGTTTTAAAATATTAACTCTCAACTTTATTTTAGAATTTTCAAAGTGGTATGGGACACTTTGAATCAAAATTTACATTATTAAAAGTTTAAAATGGTTTTGTAAATGGATTGAATATTTCAATGTATTGAATTTATTTCGTGTGATTGATAAATAAAATGGTTCTAATTTCAATCTTTTATTATTTATGAATATTTAATACTAATTGTACCTTTAGAAAAAGTTTACATGAAAAAAAATATGGGTGTTTACATGATAATCCTAGGGTGGGTGAGACCGTGATAGCTCTCTAATGGGTTTGGTAAGGTGAAGAATGTAAACATTAAATGTTTTTAATAGATTTAGAGAATATACATTGATGGGTATTTAAATTTTTACCATGAAGGTTACTCCCTATGTGGATATGAAATAATTTTTTTTGTATGTTTTGGATTCAACAGTATACCTTTTAGATTTATGATTTCTATGAGTTATTTATAATTTTTATGTTTTAATGAGGTCTGTTAAAATGATTATTTTTTACATGTAAAAATTATGATTTCAGTTATTCGTATTAATTTATTTACTAATTTTTTATTTTTATATTTTATATGCTATATTTAGATTTTTATGCTCATCCCATGTCTTTCAAATGTTTTTTCACAGTGTATAGGTAAGGGTAAGAGAAAGGAATAATTAAAAAAATTTATCAAGGAAACAATTATAGTTTTTAATGAGTTTTATACTTGAAATAAATATGATAGTGATTGGAATAATCATATTTGTAATTATTGAGATATTATGTAGTAGATATGGACTAATTCTATGAAACTATAAACCTGGAAATAATGTTTATGCCGAGGGGGGGTAATAGATGGTATTTGAGGGAGGTTTAGACTAAATTTATGATTAAGAATTTTTCTTAAGGGTTAGGGGGTATCAAAATTGGTTTATAATGTTACGGTAAATAATATGATCAATATACTAGAATCCCATTTTGAGGCATTATGAACTAGAAAATTATGGTGATAAATAGTATTTTTTGAGACATTAACAATTAAAGAAATTATGGGTTATTAGTTTATGGGATGAAAAATATGATGTTCGTGATAACCATTGAACATAGAATTTATTATAGTTATTTTTTAGTATTCTATCTATTTTTTTGAGAATTTTATAAAATTATATAGTTTTCGAAAATAAATAACACATAGACTATTGTAAAACCCATTGTGTTATAAAATTCAATATGAATTGAACAGATAATTAAAATGAAATAGGAATTTATCATCTACCAATAGCATACATGAATTCCCTAGTCTGTATAATTTATTTTTTTAGTTAAATTATTTTATGGATTAATAATTTGATGATTTTTGGGAACTCTTGTTTTATCATATGAATATACAGTTTATCGGAAAATGATTGGGTGATTATGTGATAAATGTTATTTTGGAAGATATAACCTCTTTTGGGAATACTATAAGCCTATAGAAAATAGTAAACTATTGTATTTCATTTTATGAGTAATGGTTAATTTTTTTTTGGAAAAATATCTATTTATATTGTGGACATATAGAGATTTGGGTTATTTATGGAAATGATTATCCAATCATGGAGAACACGTGACTGGGTTAATCACTATTATGTATGATAGATTAAGAGTAGTCAATGTTATTTAGATATTAATGTTATAATTTTCATTGAAGACTATGGGATCAAATCCTTATGTATTTTGGGAGTCAATCTTAGTTTACATTATTTTGAAGAATATAAAGGACAATTGTTTATTTAATTGTCTTTATTGATCATTTTGTATTATTTTATTACTTTTTGGATATTAAGGGTAGTATTTTTCTAATGGATTATTTGTTTCAGGTATTATATGATCTTATAGTGTCCATTTTGGTTTTGGTGATTTCCTAAAGATTGGGAATATATAAAGATCATATTTTATGGATTATGTGATTGTATACAAGTTGATTCTAGCACATAATGTGTGACCAAGTAATCCTAAAAATACATAATTTTTAAAAAATAGGAGTATGATGTCAATATTTATTAATGTATGAAACTCTACTTGACAAGTATGTATGTTTCCTTATGTTCTTAGTTATGATCATAAATAAATTCTGCAACATTTTTTAAATGATATTAAACCAAAATCATTTTCTATTCAGTTTTACTACTAGGAAATAAAAAACGGTTTAACCCATATCATGTTTATGGATTTTTGGTTGTTATCATTCTCTTGATAATTTTTTCTATCACTCTCCATCAAAAATAGATGGCTAGTTTTCATTCCACATCATTGTTTTGATACATGGAATCATAATATGTTTCATATCGGTTGAACTTTGTAATTAACATTAATTATTTTAATGTGATAGTTTTTTGGACTCATGATCAGCTATGGAATTTTCAATGATGTTTCTGAGACCAATTTGAAAATAGCGTGGATGTATTTTCCAAAAGTGGGAGAGATGTAACATCCCATGTACTGGTAGAATAAATCATATTTATATCAATTAATTCTTTTGAATTTAATATAAATATTTTTTTAAAGGGGGAACATTGTATTCTATCATACTTGACACATGACAATGGGTTTCTCTGAAATCATATGTTGCAAACAACATTGAGTAAAACTGAAAAATAAAAAAACAACAACCTTAATATTTTAAATGGTAGCTAACCCCAAGTTTTTTTGGTAAATAATGAAAATAATTAATTATATTTTAATTTTATATATTTTCTAAATATTATTACATTTATCCAATTCTTTTTAGATGTTAAAATTTGAATGAATCCAATTTTAATCATAAAATAAAATAATATTTTTAAAAGGTTATTTTAGAAACTTTTGCTGGAGATTATATTTTAAAAATATTTTTTTCAATATAAAATGATTCATTTGACTAAATAAACTCCTTATTCAGAAGAGGGTCATCAAAATATAATTTTTCGGGAACTTGCTATTTTTTTATTATATCTATATTTTTATAAATAATCCACAATAATTATATTTAATTCAAAATAACCATTTCATATATTTTATTTATATTTAGATATTCCTTTGAATAGGTTATAATGTGTAATTTGATCAATTTTTTATCATTTAGTCCAATTATGGTCATTTTATGTAATTTCACATTAAAATTGGATATAAAAAATGTCAATCTATTGATAGTTTTTTCTTCATAAAAACCTGTATTATATATTTGAAAGCGAGAAATAATTTTAAATTCATTACATCAATTTATGTGTTTTAAATATGGAAAAATGGATTCCATATTCAGAATCATAAGATTCAAATTTTTTAGATTGGTACCATTTATTTTTTGTAATTATGAATAGTAACATCATTAATTATACGTATTTACCATGGTTGAAAGGTACTTCAGGTTAATAATGGTAAAAGTAATATTATAATAATATAAAACTATACAATAATGTTCCATAATCCTATTGAATGAGATATGGACAACAATGGTAATTCTTTGGTGTATTTTTGGACCCCATGGAGCCACATGTGTGTGATAATTACATTTTATAATATATATTTTAAATAAAAATTAAATATAACATTAAAATGTATCTCCGAACTAAGAAAATTTTAATTTTGTTTACATATATGATGTATTAGAATATAATAATTAATTATAAATTTATAAATAAATAATACATCATGGTATTTTATTGATAATATTTAGACATTAAATACACATATTTATTTTTGACTCAATGTTGATTAAATGATTACTTTATTAATAAAGTATTAAGATAAATGATATTATTAATATTACAGTAAATGTAATTTGAACATTTTTATGACCCACACTAATTTTTTGGAATACATTGAAATTTCAGGGATTATATAATCCCTTTTTGAAGGAATATATTTGTTATCACTATATCAAAAATCTAATACAAAATAGTTTCCAAATTGAAATTTATGTGTTTTTTAAAAAATAATTCATTATGAAATAATATAATATTCCTAAAAATATAAAATTCAGCAAAAAGGATTATCTAATATTAATAATTTTATTAATGATGCACTTGTGGTTTAATTCGAATTTTATTGAAACTATATTAACCATATTTTATGAAAATAAATGAAGACATGGTAAATGTTAATGCATTTAACTAAGGGTTAAAGCTAGAACGTTAGGCTAGTTTTGATACCTCAAAATTCCAAAAACATATTGATTTGGATGATTTAAACCCATTATCATTTTATACTTGAAATATATCACATTGTAACTATAATATTTCAAAAATTGATTGATAATTAAATAATTTTTGATGACTTTTCTAAAGTTCACATCCTCTCCCTTATTAATGGCCACCACAAATACAAATTTTCTCAAACCCCTAAATCCCCTTGACTCGTCCAAAATATTTTAAAATTATTCCTTAACATCCTTCCCAAACTCATATATGTCTTATCATGGGCAGAAGACACCCCAATGTTGGATTTTGGCTCAAATCAAAAGAAGATAATGAATTTAAGGTAATGTAATCTATCAAGCTCAGTTACATTACTTTCCCTATCAACCAACACACTCATTTCTTCCATCATTTTATAACTAAAAAATGTTGTCAATATAATATTTTGTTTTAATGTGAATGGTTTGACCTATACATACACACACCATTATCAAATGCATATATAACGTTTCATTTCTGTGTATAGCGAACTACAACCTAGTGAAACTAATATTGTTCAATTTACTCATAGCACCTCTCATGGTGTCCAATGTTATGTAACTATATTTATATTTGAAATATATATTTTTTCCCTCTATGATTCATTAATTTTTATTCACAATATATTGTTTTTCATTCCATACTATGTAAATACGATAATTTTATTTGTGGAAGTGTGGACTACTGCCCCCTCAAAGTGATATGAGTCATTCATGATATACATGGAATTTGTAAAGGATGTTATAATTAAATATGTGAGACATATTAGAAATAAATATAACAATTCATTCATAACGTATAATTATAAAATTTAATTATTATGCTTTTAATATGACAATGAAATCAAAGTAGGGTTCATTCTTTCATATGACCTACAATCTTCATAAACGGTGAATTTCATTTCTTATATCCAAATATTATGGATATTATAAGTTCATATGTATGTGATATATATTGTTTTAAAATTATAAATAATATTCTATATATGAGGGAATTTTGACCAAATGGACAATTTACATCAAAACATGTTCATTTATGACTCATGTTCCGAATATTGACAAAACATCGAATATAAACCTAAATAATTATGTAATTTTTATAACATGTTAATAAGTTATATAAAGTTAATAATAAACATTATATATGTTTAAAATAAATTATGAATTATCAAAATTTTATTATTAAGTAAAATAAATAATAAATGAGATAAGTCTGTATCTAGGTAAGGGAATTTCATAACCCAATTTCCATTCATTGGGCCATTCTTCTACTTATTGATTATTTAGTTCAATGATTATGTGATAAATAATAATTGATATCACATATTTTATTTATACTTGGTTTCTATTTATTTATATTTAATACACATAATCAATAAGTTTTATTAACAAAGTGATGTTTTTAAGGGTAATTCTAAACTTAATTTCCACCCATTGGATTTTACACATTCTTCATTTTTTATATTTTATAATTATTATGTATTGAATCACTGTTTATTTACTTATGTTTTAATTTCCACTACCCTTGTTTGTATATTATTTTATTACACATAATCACCCTATTGATAAATTTTTCACATTAATTATATGATATTTGTAAGAGAAATCATAATTCATTTTACATTATTAGAGTTAAATATCAATGTTAATGGTTTAATATTATAATGATTATGTGTAAATTAACATTTTTTTATAATTAATATCCACTTTTATTTGGGATATTTATCTTTCTCACAAAAACTTATATAATTTATTTATCCTTAATATAAGGATATGATATTTGTATGGGATTTCATATCATTATACATTTATTTTGTCATATTATGATATTGTGGCCTTTATTTATCCTTTAAGGTTAATGTAAGATCTATTAATAGATTTTATATCATTAATATCTATATTATGAATTTTTTTAATTTTTTTTTAATTTTAGTCTTTAGTAATACATATTCAAGTGTTTCTCATGTGGTAAGGGACTATTTAATAAAATAATAATTTTAAATTTAATAAATATTTATTCCTGAAAATATTTATCATTAAGGTCTCTATTTATAAAAACGGTTTTAAGGATCTATTTATATGGACATATTTGTTTTAATATTAAAATTTACAAATTTCATTAAGTTGTCTCAATGTGTTATGTGACACATTGATTAAAAAATATCATTATTAAATATTCTCAATGGTTTTAGAAGTTGATTCAATATTTCAATATCAGGAATTTATTTATTGTGATTGATGGGGGGAAATTTTGATATTTCTAATGTTTAATGTGTTATGATTATATAATGGTACTTTGAAATTTGCTGGGTTGTTACGTAATAATCCTAATACAGGTGGTTCTATGATAAACCAAGGGTGGGTGAGACCGTTCTAGCTCTCCAATGCATTTTGGAACACAATGGAGGAAAACATTAATGTTTCTACTATGAGATTTATGTAATATAATAAAATGGGTATTCCAAACATAACCATGATGGTTGCACCCTATGTGGTTGTGAAAGCTACATTGTATGTATGTTATAGATTCAAGTAGCTAAATTTGTGATTTTTGATATTTATGTGTAATTCATTAATCATATGATTTCATGAGGTATGTTATAGAAATTATGTTTTATGAGTAAAAATAATTATTTCAATGATTTTTTTGAGTTAATGGACTAGTTTTTTCATTCCTTCTTTTATATCCCTTACAGATCTATTTATGCTAATCCCTTGATTTTGATATTCTTTCATAGGGTATAAGGAAGGTTAAAAAAATAAGAATTCATGAATATATTTATCTCTAATATAATTACTGTTTTATTTATTGAGTTTTATTTATGGTGATAAAAATTGATTTGGAGTATAAGAGTAAAAGATGTAAATTTTGAGTAGTTATTTAATAGATATGTCATAGTTCTCTAAAGATATATACCGTAAAATATCATCCATGTGTTTTCTTGAAATAAATCAAGATTAATTAATTTTTAAGGGTGAGGCCTTATACCCCATCCTCCACATAATTAAACATCATTCCCCATGAGGCCCAGTGAAATATTCTATCATCATTGGAATCCCATTGATGTTTAGAAAAAGGTATACCTTAATAGATTATTAGTTCTAGGAACTCAATGAGTGGATAAAATGTGAATGGTAATAGATGAAAGAACACAATATATAGATATTATGTGGCCACTGAATGAAAGAAAATTATTTTCAAATCATTAATTAAACTCGTAATTTTTTATATATAAATCTAAAAATGTTGTAGATAAATTTGGACTGAGGAAATATGGGACCCAAATAATTCATGGAAAAATACTTCCCTATAATTCCTATGAGGTATTCAATCTTTTTGCCTTTTCTTTTTGTGAAGTGGGTCAAAATGAAGACATTTATTTTTTGTTTTATGATGATATCCCCATAAAACATTCTATATTCAGGATGAAACTTATTTATAATAAAAAAACCTTATACTCTCGTTTTGAATGATCAAAATAACAACTGAAAATAGTAAATTGAAAATACAAGTTCCATTTGACAATCACAAATAAAGAATGATAGAGTCAATAATGATACACATCACGGTGGATCTACTAATAGCTTCCTGGACCAGGATAAATATACATAGAGATAATAGATCCCACTATAACAATCAGCAAAAGTCTATGAAGAAGACACTCATTTTCCCAATTAGATTGATAGAGTTCCATGTATATCTAAAACATATAAAGAAAAGATCAATCACCCGCCCACAAAATCACATATATAAAATTAAAATAATACACAAGCTCCATTTAATTGTTTCATATGACTTGTCCTTATAAATTATAAATGAATCATTATAATAGATATATTTGATATTAATGTCGTCAATATTCTCCTTATATACAACAAAAACCTTCTTAATAAATCGACCTTCAATAAAACCATGTTGTTTCTCTAATACCAAAATTGTTAATCCAAAGCAGTAATATTTAGTTGGAAAAACAATATAATACCATGTATTATATGTTTCATAGAATTATGTGTATATGATGAGTGATATATCTAGGTTTGTTAACATAATGAATAAATACAATTGTAGTTTCACAAACTACCAATGGTAACCTACATCTAATTAAAAAATCATGAATGATATCCACCAACTGCAGTTTGATAATACTATATGTTACCACATAAAAGGATCCAAGGAATCAATTTAATCCTTGATAAATCTAATATAAGCCACCGTTAAATTGTTCAGCTAATTTTTATGGTAAAATTCACATTTTACGTGTCATAGACTAGATGTTTTGAATATCAATAAATTATTGGTTATGATATGATATATTAAATATTGTGGTTATATAAATTTAAAATAAATTTATTATTTTTCATTCTACGGAGGTTGTGATTATAATTAACTCAAACGTGTCATGATTCAAATCTCCTCTTATAAACCGTGACATAGAATTCATTTTCTGATTTTCCCATAACCACAAACTAGTTCACTATGAGGATATTAACAAGAATATTCTAATGGATTTATATTTTATGTTCTTTATAAAATAATAATCTATGTTAAATAAAAGTTAACAATAAAAATAATACTTACATATATTTCCCCCAGTGTTAAATTTATTTAATCCTTAGAGATTGACATATTTTTAATATACTAATTTAAAAATATATTACCAAATACATCAATATATTAATGGTTCTATGTATATATTAAATAAATTTTTGTTGAACATGATGGGGAATTAATGATGACTATATACTACAAACATGATATATAGAAATTAATTATCTACGATAAATATTAACTACCATGATGAATACATCATAACCTGAAATTATTCCAAACATTAATTAAAAATATATACAATATATCAAGTAGGAATTATTATATGGGTGATGTGTGAGCCAAATTTATTTTTGTTTTCTGTATAGATATTTTTTTAATTAACATATTATTATCTTTTCAATTCCACCAACTCATCATTTCTTAGAAATATCCACCTACTAACATATTATAAATTTATATTCATTTTTGTAATTTTCCTAAAATATTTGCGTTCACAGTATACATGTAATTGATTGGTTTTTATAGAAAAAACTAAATGGAATAATACTAATTGGTATTTTAAATAGTGTCTGGTACACCCTAAATAATTTTCATTTATATGGGATCAATAATTTCATCTTTAATTTACTATATTTTATATATTTTACTTGACATAATGGTTGGTTAATTTAGTATTCCTACTTGTTTTTTAGTATTATACGATTATAGTGTTCTACAAAAATCCATATTTTTTATAAATATTCTTTATTTTTAATTTATTCAAATTTGTACATGTATAAATAATCACAATTCATATAATTATCAACATATATATTAATTTATTATTCAAACATTACTTCAAAAAAATTTTAGTATTCGGAGACAAAACATCTAATTCCTCAAACATTGACTCATAATATATTTAAACTATTATATATATGTATCTAAGATAAATTATTATGTGTCCATGAATGATATTACAGAAAAATTGAACACCTCATATTGAATAATGGGGTTATATAGAATCTTTTTCCTTTCCCTAGTATTTTAATTTAAGTGCAAATTATCATTAATTTGAATAAACTCTTGACAAATTTTGTAACGGATTTTTTAAAATTATCTCATCTGAATAATAATATCCTCATTATAGTTAGATAATAGATTCATAGAGTGAGAATTGAATGACATAATAATAGTACAATCAACAAATTAATTTCTACTATAAATATTCAAATCTGGTTGTATCCACAATTTTTGGAAAAAATACCTCATACCAAAATTTTCTTGTTACATCAGCCATTATCTTATTCATTATTTGGACGAAATTGAGTGTAAAGTTACTCATATTAAAAATAGGTCACTATATAATTGAACTATTTTATGACATATAAATTTAACGAAAAAACATCTCATTTGAAAAATAATTAGGAATATCTAGATCATAATCTTACTCAACATTCTAAGGTTTTAAAATTTAAAATTGGCCAGTGAAAATATTCCTTAAGACCTTATTAACATTGATGATGATATCAAAAAAATTTAACAATATAATCCGTTAAATAAATCCCCTATTAATGTAATTTTTATTTAGAATGTAGCATAAATATTCAAGGAGAAGTTTGAACAGAATTTAATATAAGACCATATAAGACCTAAATGTATTGAATGAAATTATAATCATAAGTATCTAAATTTTTTGGTGTTTTAATTCAACAAAAATCACTGATTATGAGGCTATCATAATATATTTGTATAAATATTTGATCATATCATTGTATTGAAATTGATCCTGATGAAAAAATCACATCTATCCCATATCATCTCAATGTCCGATTCCCAATTTATCAATTATATTATTACTCCTACACCAAATCTTATAATAATATCTATAATGGATTTATTAAAATACTAATGATAATGAAATTTAAAATCCTATTAAAAATGATGTGGAAGAGGATGAGGAATATTAGAGAAATATTTTAAAAAATGGTGGTATAATCCCTCATATACCAGGAGGCCCTATATAACCTAGATTATGGATGATTTAGGTAATTAAATAATCATCATGTTATTTAACAAATTTTTCTCTATTCGATGAATCTAAATTTATTTTCCACTAAATAAACAATTATGATACTATAAAATGGATCTTTTCACAATTTTATAATATGATTATTTCTTTGAAATTATTAAATAATAAATATTTATTCCATATGAAAACACAATAAGCATTACAAAGAAATGAATATAATAAATAATAATATCAAAAAACTATTTCACTAAATAATGAAAAATGTAAATCATGAAAAATTGAAAAGTAGTTTGGATATTTTTCATTACAATGAATAACCAAGATAGAAAAATGTATCATATGTTATTTTGAATGTAGTATTTGAGTAGTTAGTCATGCCCATTACTATTTAATTATAACATAAATATAAATTGAGGAAAAATATAATTCTTATTTAGCTAACATTTATAATTTTTTATATATATAGGGTAGTAGGAAATTATCATTCAGGGTTGTTGTTTTTGTATAAATTATTAATAAAAATTCATTAGCTCTTAATGATCTAGATAGTTAATAACTCATTCAAATTATTATTTTCCACTGATATGCCACTCTTCTTTGGATCTAGGAGACAAAGTCTCAAATATTCATTATATGAGATGATTGAAATAATTATAGAAACAAAAAACTCATTACCTATCTATAGAAAAAAAAATCAATGGCTTAATAGTCTCCATTATTTTTAGCATCTTGGGTTTTCGGATTCCAATGATAAAATGTTTTGTTTTCACACAATATTATTATATTCTTCTAAAGTGGTTATGACCCCTGAAAAATAATTATTAATAGAACTATAATTAAAATTTTCAATTCAGTACATATAAAAACATAGTTCCTATTTACTATAAAGTGGTCATTTTATGCTAAAAATGTGTACCTTATGGTACCAATCATTTTATTTATTTACATCACTGGTATATTCATTATAAATGCTATGTATTCCTGGTCATTGTCTATTGTCATTGTTTTATCCAAATAACCACATCCATGTGGATATTATAATATTATTATTATAAAGGGTGACATTTTTTGGATATACTATCATATATCATATCCATATCATTATCATAAAATTATTATTATATATATATAAATAATTTCATAGTTTAATAATCTTATTTTTCTGCAACAAAACTATCATCACAGTTAGTTAAAAATATCACTTGTTTAATTTACTTTACCCATTTAAATAAAATTTTAACTTTACTAACTGTAAGGATGATTCTTTACCGCATACTGATGATGACTATATCTTTTTTTGGAAGTATCTCCCTTGTATTATGGGAATATACTCAACATTCTCCAAGTCATGAAATAAAAACTGAGGTTCAAAAAATTATTGTCTAACAATAATAAAAAAATATGTTAAAATACTATAGTTCATATAGTTGATATATATAATATCAAATGATACAAATAAATAACTAATATAATGTAGTCATACTATAAAAAAAATTAATTTTAATATGGTTCATACATTCCATGAAATCATAAATAACCACTCTAAAATCACAATAATTACTAGAATATGGAATTGAAAATTGGGATGTTATAATTACATTGGAGTTGATTTTTTATGGTAACCACTTATATATATTCACTATGTGATATGAAAACCACGAAAAATATATTTATATTATTAATATAAATTATTTAATATTCATTTAATATTATACAATTTGTGTAATATATTCCGCCTTCCCTTTCTATATATACTCTTGGAATGTGGATGTGGGTTTATATATTGCTAATAATATATATTATTCTTATATATTCCCATTAGTCTAAATACTATAACATAAATCATTATTCTTTCTAACAACTATAAAAATTTGGGCTTTCTTCACACAGTTATTTTTTCTCAAAACATCTCCCCCTCAATTTTATTTATTTTTTCTATAGTGTTTTACATTTTATGGGTTTACATAGAAAATATTTTCTTCCTCATATTTCTTCATCACGTTCAGAATATTTACACCTATAAAAGACACCTTATTTTAATCATCACATTTTTTATTTTCTATTTTATGAGATATTAGACTTGGTATTATATTTCAAAAAAATTTATACATTTTTACTCATAATGATCAAGGATATAGATAAAAAGTAAATGATTCCTCATATTATTCTCTCAATGATCCATTTATTAGTCCATCATGTCTATGATTTTTAAAATAAAGTTCCCAAGATTAGATTATTAGGATTTATAATCTAGAACATTTCCTGTACTGAACTGTTTATGGAAAAAAAATTACATAAATTTTATTAAGATTTTTGTGGTACAGATAACTCGAATGGTGATCATACATGGGGTATTTATTGGTCATTAGATTTATCATTAAATATATATATATATATATATATTAAATTATTATCTAGATATTTATTTCCTCCATCCTGGATTTGGTACCTTTTGGGGATGAACTGATCTAGATTGAGAGTTACTACTAAAGTGAAATTGGTTTTTTAGTTGTAACTCACTTAATTATAATAATTGTTAGAACTGATTGAAACTCCTGATATGTGTTCGGTCTACAACACATATAATAATTTAAGAAATAATAATTCTTTTTTAGATGTGACTGTTTCTAGTAGTTCATTTCTAATATATAAATCCACCTAAACATAGTTTCTAATTTGGTAATAATATTAGAAAAACATCTACCATATCTAATTCCACTCTACTTAGATGCTAAATTATATTTCTAGCCACTAGAATTTTGGAAAAATATTGTTATAAGATCCAGTTCAACCTCCAGTGTCTATATCATAAGGGATTGGTCTGTAAAGGCATCAACTCCTTCTTGATCTATGTGGTGAAATCCCTAAAATAATTCATACACTGGAATGAAATTATTGTGTACATAGTGTTAATATTTTCGTATAGACATTATAAAACTATCGGGTTCATAATATGTTTAATTTTTATTAATTTTCTCAAGGTTATAGATATCGTTTATAAATCCTCATATATTTTCATGTGTGATATATGTGTCATGAAATTTCATGGAAAACGTTTCTTAGGTTACGATTAATACAAGGGTTCATATCATTAACATGTCTTCGTCTTTGTCCTATAGAGATAATATAAATACTATCAAATGAATCTTATCTAATGGGGATATATTATACTAGTAATTATCAAAAAAATAATAGAAATAAAACATGTACTATTGAATACATTATCTTTAAAAATTATTGAACTATCAATTGATTCATATCATTTAAATGATACTAGGCTTGATCTCAATGTTATTCACCAATAGTAATGGTCTAATGATTTTCATGGAATCTCTATCAATGATTGAAAATATGAAATATAAGATAGTTAACAATTGAGGAATGTGTTTCTAATTATATTCATGTTTCATTATGTTTAATTGACTTTTGAATCATTAAAGACTACAATATTTATTTATCCCATTTGTGGTCATCCAATTATGGAAAAAAAGAATAATTCTATATTAGGTTTAAACATGAGTGGAAATTGAGGGTTTTTTCTTGTATAATAGATTTAAATAGTTAAAAATATATTGTTTAAATCCAATAGTGTAGAAAAAACATATATATGAATAAATATATAAAAATTATATCTAAGAGTGAATACTAATGTTTTTTCAAAAAATTGATATTATGTCCTGTGAAAATCATTATTTATCCCCACAAAATGGATCCAAAATTTTGATCCAAAAAATAGTGTTACTTCCCTTAGTGTGGACACTATTGAAACATTTATTTTTCCAAACTATAATATACTATCTAAAATATTATAAATAGATATTATTGGAGAACATATAATGAAGAGGGTAAAATATTATGTATTGGATGAATGATAATCACAATGTTTAACTGTTTGCGAATTTTTGAATCATTAAATATAAAACTACCAAATTAAATGAAAATGAAAATAATTTATTGATAACAGGTTCTTATGATCAACATTGAATGAGTTTGGAAAATAAATCAACCCTCATCTAACCGATTGGTATAAAGAGTCATTTTCTATAATGTCTTTCAATAAACACTACACTCCCATGAAATCATTGGTAAAATAACAATTTGATACTAATATTCCGTAATATATAGATATTTACTAACTAATAGTCGTTATTTCTCATTATTAATGAGGAATAAAAATCACTTTATTTATCCTGATTCAATATGATCAATGGGAGTAGATATTAATCATAAAACCTCCTACCAATTTGATTGGCGTGGAGAATAAGGCTTATATGGAAACTAAATAATATTACTATTTATGAAAATTGACTATAAATGATATTAGTAATACATTAAATATCCCCTATTTCTATTATAGACCCCTCAACTCTGATATGATTGTCCATAAAAGAGAACATAAATCATTATCAGTAATATACAAAATATCATAATTAATATAATTAATAGGATAATAAATAAATTTACAAAAAAATATAGGTGAATTAATAGAACATATATTAATAATGGAATAAATATAAATCATGTAACATAATTATATTAAACACTAAATTAATTTTAGTGGTGACAAATATAAAAGTCAATATTTGTAGAAATTGTTGAATACTTGAACTCTCATAAGTCACATCCTTTTAAATATATAGTCCAATCATGGTGTGAATTGATAAATTATAGCATGATATATTAGGGAACCTATATTTGATATCTTCAATGATCATTTCAATCTATAATCAAAGGAATCATGGAATGTATTACATCCATCCATATAAAAATATTTATATTCCCTGAAATTATTTGATGAAAATCTCAATTGAATTAGCAATGATTTGTTTCTTCAAATAATTTTAAAACTAATCTTGTGAAAAACATATTATAATCGATGTAATAGATATGTGTATTATTCCAATTAATAAACTCCATTAATTATATTTAATGTAGAATAATTTGATGACCAAAAATATACATTTTTCTAAAAAATATTTGTTGATCAAGTGGGGTGTTACATTACCATAATGACTAGGAAACATCTCCTTAACAATGGGTGTGGTAAAAAAAATATTACATGGATTCCTATAGTACATACCTACCCTCCTGTAAAAACTATCTACATGCATTGGACACTTTATCCCTCTTTGAAATTGTGCTAACATGTTCATTATATGTTTTTTCAATCCATGGACTAGAATCCACATGGCTTCTTTATGATGTCAATGACTTGTTGGATAATAGATAACATTGTCTCCTATGTGTACCATATGGAATACATTATTTTCATTATAAATTATTCAATAATGCTATGTTAATAGATTCACGATGGGAACCTTTTTAGCTTTTAATCGGTCTTTCATATTAGTTTCTATCATGGAATTAAACTAGTAGTTTCTCTCATTTTCCTACTCTTTATAATCATTTTCATTTTCTAATAATATCTATGGAACAATCTATGTAATTTTTTAAATTCTCATTAATTTCTTAAAAACCCTCAATAATCTCAAAAAATATAATATTAAACCAAACACTAAAAAATATACACATGTGAACCCAAGAATCACCAATGAAAACACTAAAACTCATGAATATATTATCAATAATAATAATGAATGTGTATATATATATATATATCACCTTTGAGTTTCAGATCATTTTTCAAATATCGATGTGGATGAAACTATCAAATATATATTTTTTAGGCAATTCAGATACTAACATTATGCACAAGAACAGATCATAATGTACAACTATAAATATTTTATGATTAAGGAAATCATGATTAGGAGTAAAAAATGATTAGAATGCTAAATTTAGGTTGAGGTTAAAAAATGAAATGGTATACCAATATTTTATTTAGAGAATTCTAAAAACCCTTGTATATGGGTGCATAACTAGATTCATATATAGAGTTATAATACAAATGAATTTATGATGAGAACTAATTTCATGTGTTATGTTATTTGTTAATTATGGAATTAAACTATTTTTTTTCAGATTATTATATATAGTTATTAAAAAAGGTTTATTAGTTATATAGAATCTAATTTATATTATTATATTAATGTTTTAGAACCTATTATTTTTAAAAATTCTATATGTCGATAATTTTATATTTTACATTATAGAAATAAAATTTGTTGAATTTATTTTAAAATATTAGTTGTGTGTTTTTTTAAAACATTGGAGAAATTTCATTCTAGGCTAATATATTCCTAATTTAATGTGTGGTCATAATAAATGGATTTAATGGAAAATTTTGGAAAACTATTATTCATTAAAGTGTTTGTCGTTTATTCTAATCACATGTGTTTGGATTTAATGCATGGAATAATTTTAAATGAACATTTTATTTTAAAATTATAATATTCTTAAAATCATTTCAATTGTAACTTGATGCCCTCTAAAAATGTTCTTATGTTGACCAAAAAATTCCTGATGGTTTTACCATTCTATATGTCATTATACCCAAATTAATGACCATAAAAAACAACTAATTAAGAAATTTTAGGATATAATTAATATTTTAATGTGAAGAATAATATTTCATACCATCTGGATGTTGAAAAGTAGAAAATTTACTCATCCAACAATAAGAAAAAAAATCAACAGAATTCAATTTTTATGCATCAATCAAGAATTCAGTATGATTTTTTGAATCCCTCATTGATATAGACAATAAATGACTCTTCATACAATTAATTATAATAAAATTCATAAACTATAACTACATTGGATTTATATTGAATTGTTATATCTATATAAAATGAATTGTTTACGATCCCATCGATGAATGTTTTTTCATTTCATTAAATTCATTATCCAATAATTTTTGAATCTCAATGAAGTTAAAATGTAGAATATTAATTTACTCAAGAATGATTATGATTTTTTTGAATAATAGTAGTAATCATTGTTGATGTGTTGGGTGTTATAATGTGTTTAAATAGGGATGAAAAATTTAGATGAACAATGTAGTTGATGAATACCGAATTGCATGAGAACTATCAAGTGTATCGGAGAACAAATCATGATTTGGTCCATGTTATTGGAATAAAAAAAACTCTAATCATGATTAGGAATGTTACTCTAACACAATACATGATTTTTGGTAATTTTAAATGTAAATAAACAAAAGAATAATTTTTTGGGATTTTTTATTTTATTCGATGTATAATTGAAACCAAATTTGAAAAATATTGAGTATTAAGAAATCAATCGAGGGAATAATTTGAATATTATCGATAAAGTTTGGTGAAAAATAAATCTGAACAATATTTTCATAAGAAAAAAAGATGGTGAATAAAATTAACAATAATCTATGTTGAAGACTAGTTGAATTTCCCGTTAATGATTATATATTATTCATTTTGGAGTCCAACGTAAATGATAGTGAAGGGGAAATGGAACATTAATGACTCCCAGTTAATAGTTGTGTTGCAAAAAATATGTGCACACTTAATGTTAAATCATGTGCTTCCGAAATCCTTGTTCATTTCATCCACAAGGATATGGGTGTGATCCAACTAATTATTTTTTAGTGTAGTACTATAAATTTTTTTGTTTGATTTTTAAATGTATACTAGTATAGAATATGATAAATAGGATAATAGGTAACTCAATATGGTTTTGGATGAAGAATTCTAATTATGTTATGGAGGTAAATATGAAAATAATGAAGTATCTAAAAATATTTTTTTTCAATGAATAAAAGAGGATTTGGTCCCTTGAAAATACCCACAATGATCGATAAAAAATGTACAATTGACTCTAAAAAACCTATTTTATATAAGTTCTGGACACATCAAAATACTAACCATACTGCCTTAATGAAATAATCAAAATGATTCCTTTCAAAGAAGTGGATGTCATTTATTACTCAACTCTTTCATTTTACATTTAATTCTACCTCAATAATTTTGTTCCTCAAAAATTGAATATAATAGAAACGGTATCTACAGTATAACAATATGTAATTCTTTGAATTCAACAACATTATTCATAAAATTATTTCTTCTTTGGGATGTAAAAACATATGTTTTTTCTTACATGGTGACTAACAAGTCCATGAAGCGATGTCTTTCATTTTATTTGTTAAAACATCAAAATGATGGTTATTATAATATATGAAAAAATTATATATTATATAAAATAAATAATTTTGATTCTATAAATATAATATAATGCATACGATATTATCATTACAAATATTAAAAGTGATAACATCATGCATTAATATGTGTGGAATACTTCTTCTACGAAGCATGTAATTTTTTTTAACATCTATATATCATGTGAGATTATAATATTTTATTTTTTAATAAAATCTAAAATTATTGCATGTTTATTGAATAAATATTATCTAATAATTACTCCTTTTAACATTATTAAAATATTAATGACATTTTTTATATTAAAATAAAATCCCTTAAATCACTCTTTGTCGACATAACTGAATATGTAATTAAATATGACAATATTATAAATGAAAATGGAGTAATGAAAATTTAAAAATCATAAATATTTTAAACATATAAATAGTGAATATTTTTTCACTATAAAAGATTCATGTTATATATATTTAAATTCTAGATTTTATTTAAGAATTTTGTTAATTAAATTTCTATTCATTGGTTTATACATATTCTCCATTGACTATATTTTTAAATCATTAGTTGTGAAATGAACTGTGATTGTATAATGATTTATTTAAACCTTATTATGTTGTATTAAACTTTCTACATGTAATCACCTTATCGATTAATTCCCATTTATGATATATAATCATTGATATGATTCATTATCTGAAAATTATTTCTTTAAAACTTGTTTTGTATATTGCACCTAATTCCGTTTATAAATTTTATATAAACAATATTGAGATATTATATCATAAATTACATTTTTCATGACATTTAATGATCACTCAAAATTTTCTCATTTATGAGATAATGATTCAACTTCTATAAAAGGGTCATGGATTTTCATTGTTACCAATTCTTTTCATTGAGACATAATACATATTTTACTACATGATTTATTTTTTATGGTGTAATTAAATCATTATGAATTAATATTGTTAAATTATATCTTTTAATTAATTTAGTATAAAGATACATTTACCATTAAAACTTGTTTTTGATATATTGATTAGAATTTTATGAATTTTGTAATGAAGTTATGATGATATCAATTTAATATGGGATTTTTTATGCTCATTATAACATTTTTGATAAATTATTATCATAATGTTTGTAAAAAAATATACTTTTCTCTAAAATAATTATTACTATATCTAAATACAAAACATGAATAAATTATTGTTTTTATGAAAACAACTTATATTTATCTCTTCTTTTGGGAATATTTTTTTCCATGTAAAAATTTGATTTATATTGTATTCAATTATTTAAATTATTTCATAAAGTTATAAAAATTTCAATATAATTTTTTTTTAAAATATAACAATTATTTTATGAAAAGTATTTCCTTACATCATAAATGATAAATTCATTGTTTCTCTATTAAACAATTTTCCATGGATATTTTTATTATAAATATACTTCTAAATATTCATGGAATTTTTAATTAAAATTATACTTAATACGATGTGTATTTTCTCTACTTTCAATGATTTGTTTTACATGTTATCTTAAATGATTTTTTATATATGATAATATGCAATAATTAATCAAACTCTTTATTATTATAATAATATTATGAAACCATTAAATTACAATATCTGAATGGTTTATAAAGATGTTTAAAGAGATTTCATGAAACCTATATCATTAATGGAAATATCAATGTATTACACTGTTGACGAAATAGAATTATTCATGTGTTTTATTAATGATATGCTACATTAAAATTAATGAAAAAAATGATGATTAGGGATCGAAACCAAATAATTAATTGTGTTTTGAAATGTGATGAGGGGGACAGTTATATATATACAAAACATTATGTAATTTTTTAGAATATAATGATCAATTTTATTCTTAATATACAATGATGTTATGGAACTCTAATGTTATGAATATTCTAACATATTTTTTGTTAAAAATTATAGTTTAAGGAATTTATAGTATATAAGTTAATATTAACAGATATGTAAATTATCTTGTTAGGTTATTCATTTATGAACGCGTAATGTTTGAATATACCCACACAATATTTCAATGAATAATATAGCATTTAATATATCATTTTATCATGAAATATTTTTACATGTCTTGTGATATTTTACTCATATTACCTTTTTTTGTGAATTATATTTATTCTAGGTCTAATAATTTTTTATCTTGGTTTTATGGATATCAATTTTCTTCTTTTAAGAACATGCACATAGATTATGAAACCATGGAATTATTCTATTATTATTCTCTCTAAAGAAATATATTTATTCATCTATATGTTTACTTCTATATAACATTTAATATTTTCATTCATATGATTTATATCCCCCATTGGTTATGAATATTAATGATAAATAAATTAAATCAAAAAAGTTTATATCTGTGAAGAATTAACGAGACATGATTAATATGTAATTTGAAAGAAGAAAAATATGGAATAGTTAGAAAATTACCATAAAAAATCATAGTTATTGTTTTTTATGTGATTTAACACATTTTCAAAACATCAACACATAAATGTTCACTGGAAATATATCCAATAAAATATATTATAATGATGGTTTAATATTTAGATGACTATAATTTTTTGAACAATTATTGGTATCAAAGATATACATGTATGAACCGTGTTTTTAGTACAAGATATCGGTGTATGGGTTCAAGGATACTATATGTGGTATTAGAGTAGAATTTATATAAAATTAGAAATCAGGATGTTTTCATTCATGTTTAATAATGTATTATTGATAACATGATGGGATTATATGTTTATTTTTTTCATAAGTACAATTGTATAAACACCGTTTATGACTTATTTATTTGATTGTATAATAACCAAAATGAGTAAGGGTTAATATAAATAATTTATATATTGATCTAAGAAGATTATTATTAAAACATAAGGTTAATATTATATCATTATGTAAATAACTATCCATATATCCAAAATAACATAAAATATTGCACATTAATATCAATAAATATCTTATAATATTGTACTATTTTTGACATTATTGTGAAATTATTGACGCTATTTTGGATATATTGTTAATTATTTACATAATGATATAATTTTCACCTTTTTTATTACATAACTTCTTAGATCAATATATTAAATTTTTATATGTATACAGACTCATGTGGGATATTATATCTCCTATTTCAAAATATTTTAGATTAAATAATAAATGGTATAAATTATTTCCATCCTATTATCTACCTCATGGTCAATCTAATGTTGAAGATTGGTATTCGGGAAAAAATTATCCATACACAACATTTTGTGTAAATGGCATGATAAATGTGGATTATAACTGAAACCTACAACAAATGAATTATTTTAATTTATCCATGTCAATAAAATCACAGAAGATATTTCTACACGATCATATTCTAGATGATAGAATAATTAATCATGTTTAGGAAAAATCTATTAAAAATATAGAATTATATTAAATTAATTTCTGATGAATTTATGGTCTTCTTCACACATAATTTGTTTATGTTTTGGTGGACATTAACATTTTTAGGATTATTCACTTTCTTCCGATCAACGTTATATATCATTATTTATTGTTTTTTAAATTACTTTTTTCCTCCATGTATATTTTTCACTTACTACTAATGTTATCTTATTAAGAATCATAGATAAGTTTTGTTGTCAAATTCCATCATAATTATCTTTATATCTATTAAAAAGGATCATTTTTTGTCCCTCTTTACTATGACTATTTCAAATAAATTTACATTGAAATGATAAATCATTATTACCCATAACAGATTTAAAATATCATGATATATATCCATTCACGTGGGAGAATATAAATTACATGTATTTTAAAATACAAATTTCATCTACAAAATATATGATTCATGACACTGTACATAAAATAATCACAAAATTTTTTTATTAAAAAATGGAATGTAGAACCTATATTTTGGAATTTGAATATATTACTATGTGTAACAAAATTGTGAATTTATATATACACAGTCATTATTCATAACAAAAATATATTGTGTAATACATATAAAACTGGAATTCAATTTTTTGTAATGTCTATATTTGCTTCAAAATTATTATTTCATCATAAATTCTACATACTTGTTTTTATGATTAAATATTATAAATAATTTATTTCATTTGATTTTTTATTGAAATTATTTAATTTTTAAATTATTATATCAAAATTATCATAGTTTTTTTTTTTGATTTTTTATAAAATATTAATTTTACAGATGACTAGGTCACAATATAAATTTTTGTATAACTATAATTTATTATTGGGGGCAGCGATGGAGTTGCGAAATCTGTATTTTGAGAGGAACATGGGTTTGTTCTGCGTTGATATGGTCCCTCCCACTCAATATGGGGATGGACCCTTGTACCCTATCCCGCATCTCCCAATTCTCCAACCCATACTTCCTTCCTCATTTCACTAAAATTGTTCTTTTTCATAAATTCATAGATATGCATATTGGGTGAAATAATATTTTAATATATACTTTAAATGAAGATTTAGTGCTCTAGATATAGACCTTGGTGTCCAACGTCTGGAATCTTATTCCATCAGTTGATACAATTGAAATTTTCATGTTCGATTCCTAGGGCTTATAAGAACATGAAACGATCAGGATTCGTGATCATCACCATAACATGATTCACTTATTGTTTGAGAAGGATCAAATACTTTATTGGAATAGATCTCCACATACATTCAATGGTTTACAATTTAACATATTTTTTTGGTCCTATGAATTCAATATGAAATGGGATACTAAGTCTAAGGATAATTGGGTATGTTTTTGAGTTCATAATCTTATTTTTCAACCCCCTAAATTATTCTAATGTTTGGAAATATATTTTGACATTTATTGTTCATCGATAGCCGATCCAAATTAGTTTTTCTTACTATATCCCGATGTATATGTCTAGAAGTGGATGTTTCAAAGATGAATGTTGATTGGATTTAGATCATTGTGGGAGAGGTGTTTCATTGTAAGAAATTATTTTCATGGAATCATCGGAATACTACTTGTCTTCATTCCATTTATTGGGGAATTTATCCTCAAATATTTGATATATCCAATATAATCGTGGGATGGTCGTTCTGGATTCTAGGATAGAGTCGGGATTACCTATAAGTCCTTTAATTGTTAACTTGGGTGTGTAGGATGTGTTTCCTAACCATCATCTGGAGGAGAATGTACCAGTAAATAATTAATAGGGTTAACATATATTTTTGGGGAATTTTAAACATTATTTGGGTGCTAATTTAGTCACTTAATGGGGATAGAGAGACCCATTTGTTAGATTATCCTTCTATTTGTAATACCATGTGGTTTGGAAGTGTACATAATGGACAAAAGATTGTATCCGGTTCTGGTTCCAAGATTGATGTTATAAAGGATTCTGAGTCTCTTCCACCTCATTTTCATCATTTTTCCTATGACAAAAGAGTTCAGTTGTATAGTAATGGGGATCAGATGGCCTGATTGATGTCCCAAGATTGATATATACTGAAAATTAATATTATAACATGTTTGGAAATGTGAACGAATCTATTGATTCTAATTGGATGGAGACAATTATTCCATAATAGAAGAAGAGATATGTTCATTCAATGTTTAATGATGACACCGAGTAGAGAGAATAAGTTATAGATTCACAAATAATGACATAATATGAGAAGGACCCTAATGGAAAATTGAATATTAGAAATGGATTGTGGAAGTGGAAGAAAGGGAACAACTATATAGATTTTTTTTATTTAAATTGGGTGGGGTAGACCATGCAAAGATTATTCTAATTTACCAAGGATGGTCAAAACATGATCATCAGTTTGAATAATTAATGGAGAGATAGGAACAAGTCTTACTAAAAAAATATCTAATATGGATAATTAGGATCATGGTTTGGTGAGTGATCTAGATTATAGTGAGTCAAATAAGAGTTTATAATACAAAGATACATTACATTTAAAAAATATAATGATTTTTTAAGTTCATTTGGTTATAGTAGCGGTCATTGAATAAAAAAAGAGTGTTTTTTGAGAATACCATATACTCTACGAAAGATATTCTTGAATAAGACATTCATATCATTGCGTCAAATAATGAGGTCCATAAAATATATTACATATGTATTGAAGATATTACCAATTAAGAGAATATGGTGTTGATTAATAAGAAATAATGCATCTTTCCTTGATTCTTTAATTAATAAGAAAACTATTTGTATGAATATATCATGTAATGGGACTATATATCTAATGACATCAGTGAACATATCAACTATGATCCAGAGATCCAGATAAAATTCCTTCACTACCAGTTACATATGGTGCCTCATGACAATAATTATAGTCTCATATTAAATAATATTGGAGCTATTTGTATGTGTAATGAACCATTCTTATGACATACAAGGTTTCACACATTTTTCCAAAAATGTGTTTTAGAAAATAAAAAATGTATATTAGTGTGTGTAAAACTAACATCAATTTCCCCTAAAAATTAAAATTATTATTTTAATGCCATATTATTATATCATAAGAACAATTTTGTTGGAAATATATCATTAAATAAAAATGTACCATCTTTATACATTGTTCTAGAACAATGAGCTTTTTTGGTCATATAAACAATTTTATCAGAAAACTATTAATCATTATGTTTTAGATATTTAAATGACGAATTATATCCTAAATATAATAGAAATTAATATTTAGAAATAGATTCCATATTTGAATCTTTAAATAACAAATTTGGGTGCTATTTTATCTTCATTTTTAGACATCAGTAATATTAACTATGTTAAAATATCGTCACATTATAAATGGTAAATTTGGAAATTGAGGATTAAAAAAACTCGGCATAGATTTATAATTTTGACATACACCTGAATTTTTCCTATGGGATGATTAAAATTTGACCAAAGCCTTTATATATATAGAAATATGTTATTTTAGATACATTTTTCTTTGGCAACAAACATTAATGTAATTTAACTTGAGGAAAATTGAAAAATGATAGTCCCTTGTTTTTCATTTCAATTATATGTTCATATTTGGATAAAAATATATAATGAATGAATATAAAATGTTATATTTGATTTAATTTAGTTATTTTTAGTATGGAATTATTCATTTAATATTTTTATTTATGGTATACATAAAATGAATGCATAAACATCTCAGACATGGTTCTTCTACAAACAATTAAAACATCAAAGTTATTGATTTTACAAACATTAAAAAAATAATCTCATGAATCAATATTTTCCCCATATGAAATGTATGGTTAATAATAATGTAATATTATTTGTAAAATTTTTTATATTAAATTATATACTTTCCATGATATCAACAAAGTAATAAATATTTTATGGTCTCTTAAAATGACATTAATGATAGTTTTGAAATATAATATATTACTAAATAGTTTATGAATTAGATATATATTTACAAAAGTCTAGGGGACGATATTTGGCCTAAAATGGTATCCCATTAATATTTTTAAAACCATTTTTTTTACTTTGGATTTGTATTTAGAAGGCATTAGTTTAGACTAAGTGCATACAAAAAAATGGCTAAAATATGGTAACAAATATGATAAACCAATATATATGTATATGAAATCAACATAAAATATTCATAAATTTATTTTTATAAATAATTAAACCATAAAAGAGTTATATTTTAAAAATTTAAGATATATAAGCCAACTATGATATTATAAATAAATCAGTATGTATATTTCTTTCTAGTAATTATATGTGTGTAATTTTCCAAAATATATTATAATATCTCATATCTTATATTATACGATAAAAATTGCGAAATATATCTTAAAAAATCTTCTAAAAACATTAAAATTCCTTATTAATTTTTAAAATGTTTTTATCTTTTTCCGACCATTCCAAGAATCCTTAAAATGAAATCCTATGGAGGTCTCTTGAATAGGACAAAATAATTTTAACAAAACACAACCATTATACTTTCAATTTTACATGAATATATTCTATCATAAACAATAAAAATAATTACATCTGTACCTATTATATTCATATTCATTATTGTGAAAATGTAATAACTGGATTGACCTCCATTTCAATCATATGGGAATCAAAAACATTTGTCATGAGTGCATGTGGGATACAAACTTTACTAAGAGATGAGTTTAATTTTTCCATCCTACCTCCAAATACTGGTTATTGTGATGGATATGAAAAATATATATGACATTCAAAAACTAATTATCATTTAATAATATAATATATTACAAACCATCTTACCATTGATCCCACTAAAAATGACAACATCACTCATATGTACATGTGTAATATGGATACCTTGATTTGATGTGATATATTGTTCATATAATTATACCATGGTTTATTATAAAATTATATTTCTTGAATAAATAGAAAATTATGTAATGATGATTATTTTTTTGATGATGGAAAAATGATCCCATTGAACATGGTCATCTGACCAAATTCGTTTTATAATTATGAATCGAACATCCTCAAAACCTCCAATGTGGAATTAACTTACTATGTAACACAATAGATACTTTTTTAGAATATTCAAATAAAATAATCATCTAAGAAATGGTTCTAAAAGATAGATTCATTAGTATATATATATTTTTAAAATATTTCAAGAAAATACCAATAAAATATCGACATGACGTAAGTTGTTTCTGAACTCAATTTCAATTCATTGGCTTGTACTCACACTTCATTGAATATATTTTTATGTTATTGAGCATGATATGAAATAATTTTATATAATTTTATATTCTTACTTTTATAAATGTGTTTTAAAATTGATAACAATAATCTCCACAATTAGTAATTTTGACATTAAAATATGAATTTTGTATGGATTATTTTTTGCAATATTTTTTTTGCGACATGAATAATATTATGTATATAATTTATGTTATAAGAAGTATATATTTTATATAGAAATAATATTTACCTAATTAATATTTAATAATGATATTATAATATCTTTATTCGTATCTCATTATTTAGATATTGATTCACTTGTTATAAAAGTTTGAAGTGTTTATTTGGAAACAATATTAATTCCTTTAGATATAATTCAATATATTCAGATTGTTTTATTTTATTTTTTTAACTAAATCCAAAATTATGAATATTTATATATTATATCATTTAAATCATAGTATATATTATCCATGGGACAATTTTTTTTTATTAAATTTTATTCTTTATTTAAAAAAGTAGTAAAGGCTTTATGTTTAAAGATCATTTATTTTAGTTGTTTTTTATGTTCATGGTTATATTGTGGGAAATTTGTTTATGTTAAATTATTTAAATAAATATTTTAATTACAATATTAATTAATATAAATAATATTTTTCCATTCTTTTTTTATTCATGAATTAAAAAAATTAAGATGGAGTGATTTTATGTATTACAAATATTGTTTCACCCTTTATTCTGGAATTAAATCATCAATGTTCAAATGTTCCTTAAAATGATAAAATAATATTTATATATTTTTAAAATTAATTTTACTCGTAATTTTTAGCTTTATAAAATTGATTAAATGGACTATTCATTTCATTTTTAGAATAAGTTACTTTTTACTAGAGGTGTGGGGAAAAAAGTTGTTTATATGACTATGACATGGATGTAATTTCATCTCTTCATGATTCCAAATTACATTGAAGATACCTTTTTTAAAATGATATTTTTTTAAATTATATTTTTATTACTATTAGTTTAATATATCAATAAATTAATATAAAATAAAATTGAAAATTTTGACATTATCATGGAAATTATTTATGTCTTGTTTTAAAATTATTTTAAATTATGCCAACAAAATATAACGAATCCTTTAATGGACTTTAGATAAAATACATTGATTCAATTAAATTCATTACACTAAATGTTTTATGATGATGTTTGAAATTTATTTTGTAAAAACCAGTTTCATTTCCATGGGTATATCAAATTTTTTGTGTTGTGATGAAAAGAAATCAACCTTCTATTTTGTATCATTATATAATACATGGAAAACATAAATATATTGGGGATTTGGGATGTGAACAAATATCCTTAATTTAATTTATTTGATATATGATAGGTGGGTTTGTTATATCACTATAATTAATTGGTTATTAATATGATGTTCACTAGTTGAATATCACTATTAATAGATGAAAAAGATTCATCAGTCTAAAGATATAATAATGTTAACTAATTATAAGTTACTCAAAAGAGTTGATGGATTTTATCGATTATATGTTACTAAAATGGGAAATGGGAATTATCATATTCTGTGTATCAATGTTTAATTTTCTTTATTTCATGAACCTAGATAGTTTTGGAATTCATATTATGTGTCCAAATGGATCGATTTGTCATGTATTATTTTTACATGGCTTGGGAGTACAGACACATATAAATCTTATATTATATTATACATATTTTTATTTCTCATTAATTCTTTCTCATGATTTAATTGAATGAATTAACTTATATTTAAATCATGCACCTTAATTATACAATCATACGCTTATTATCAAATTATTATCAATAATGAAATTTAATAGTAAAATATTATGTTTTCCCCTAATGAGCATTGGACATCACACTTTTATTGTATTATTTCACCAATGTTATAAGGAATGATATTAAATGTGTTATGAATAGGGTGAATTTTTATTTATGTAATTTTATTAGAAAATTTAATGATGAAATGTGGAATAATAAAATAAGGTATATTGAAAAAAATTCTCACTTGAAACATGAGAATTATTATGAAAGAGATTAACCAATTTCTATAAAATTATAAACATTATTAAAGTGATATAATTTTTAATAATGATTTCATTCCAATTTTGATGAAGGAAATTTTTCAATGATTTTTGGTATTGATGATAAAAATATATTTTTTTTATAATTAGAATTTGTTGTGTGGGTTCATAGATCTGATGTCAATCCAGTAGGAAACAACCTAATGAGATGAATATTGAAAACATTATCCCTTATATCATCTCACATATCCCCAATGATATATAAATTCTCCAAAATATTAATTTCCTACAATGGACATAGACTTTAATACTGCACCCTTATACAGAAAGAATGATCTAGCGGTCTCTACACTATGGCTACCTTTGTCCAACTAGGGTTGAAAAATTCAATCCACCAAACACTCGCCTCTTAGTTGTTTGCCTAAGAATATAAGAAGGGACTAATATTCCTTATGTAATTTAATAAATTTGATAAACACTAAATGGGTTCAAATACCATGGTTTTAATGATTTTCCATTACTTTTCTACCATCGATCAAGGAATACAACTCTTCCACTTGGTTTATAGTGGGATAAGAATATTATTTCATTTATTCATAAGTGATTTATAATGAATAACAATTAAAATTTAATAAATATTTATAAATTAAATAAGTATATTAAATTAATTAATTAATTGATTCCTTTTTTGGTGAGACCACACTCACACATAAATATAACATAATCTAGAATGTCATGGGATACAACCAAAACCTCCTAATTAACTAAAAATATTTTTTAATTTAATCTATCCAAAATAAACAAACATAAAAAAATCAAAAATTTCTTTAACTAAACCAAAAATAGCAAGCTCATGATAGACACTATTTTTTGGCTAATAAAATATTTTAATTATTTATTTAATAGATTTTGTAATAATAAATTTTATTTTAACTATAATTAATCCAAAAACCCCCACTGAAAGTCAATATCACACTTTAACCATTACTACCATCCCATGGTGGTAACAATAGAGCCCGAACATGTTCTATTGTGAAATCTCATCCATTCATCACTGATTCAATAATAATTTAATTTTTTATAACCAAACCTAATTAAATTCTATGAGTTGATTTAACTTCTTAAAATACCAAGATTCACTAAGAAGATGGAGTTACAAGATCCAATAAATATTGGATACCTGAAATAACCCTTTTTTATTTGGATGAAACTTCTATGTGATATTGGATTCAAAATCAAACCCCTTAGTCATGAAAATTAAATTTATAAAAAAAGACAAGAACGAAACAACATAGACCGAAAGAGGAATAAATGACCCGTATATACCCATAAATATTGATTAAAATCATCAAAAAATGGGGGGGGGATAGGAGTGGGTGGAATTAGTATCGTAGACAAGAAATTTAACAGTGTGGGAAAATATGGGGTCTCCCCCACATATATATGAGGGTGGTGAAGTTTTTTTCATCCCTTTATAAATATCATAATAAATCCAATGGGAACCATTGGTTGACAATTGGTAGTTTGCGGATACCACCATTCCCTTAACCAAGGCTCCCCCAAGCCCCATAGATTACCTCCATGCCTAATTCATCATCAAAGATAATATTCATAAGATATTCTGAATATTTTAATTTCATTTTAAATACCTGTTAATTAAGTAAGCCCGTCTACAAACTAACAATTCCCATTCCCTCTAATTATTTCACCCACGTATGAACATAGGGTATTAAAATTTTGATTAGAAAGTATTAATATATATATATAAAAATGTTTCCTAATAAAAAATAAAAAATAATACCAATGAAATAAGATATAAATTTTAAATATAATCGCATAATATTAATGGTGATATTTAAAAAAACTCACTTGTAATGAAATAATTATTTTTATCATAATAATAACATATAAATAATATATATGGATGTGTATAATGAAATTCATTGATCACATATATAATAAAATAAATTAGCATTCATCTAATGGATTGAGGATAAATTCATTTAATAATTAAATAATTAATATTCATTCAAAATAATTTCAATTGCATTTTTGAGAAATATTATTATTACTATTCTCTACTTATAAAAAATATATTTGATAAATTGAAAATTATTTTATAAATAATATATTAAAATAATAATTATTTATTTTATTTATTTATCTAAAAAGGAAGGAATTTAGATTAATATTGAATTTTTTTCCTAACACAGTCATTTCAATATATTTAATCAATTTATTTTCAATGTAATGTTTTGATTTTTATTTGATTGAAAGTATTATATGTATGATATAATTAAATATTTTCTTATAAATTCCATCTATAATAAAATTATTTTTATTATTATTATTAAATAGTATTTATTACTAAAAAATGTATTTTTCATTGAAAACTAATATTAAACATGTTGATTGAATGATACATTTTTTATGAAAATATATATTATTAAAAAAATTCGGTAACATTAATGTTCAGTACAAGAAATTGAAATTCAAAAAAAGAAATTACTAAATTTTTTATCATGGTTTATTTTATTTGAAAACATACCCCGATAGTTCACTATTCTAATGAAATGTATTCTATATTTTGGTTTTCCATGATGATATAATAAAATCTAAAATCCATATTTCATATTTTACGATAAATATTTCCACACCAATATTCCTTTTATTGAATCGACATTTCAAAATGGGATTTTGACATTTTATCCATACATAATACCAATATTGGGGTTCAATATAAGCATCATATCCATAATCCTTTCAAACTCATGTTTTCTAGCATTGACATAACATTACACCTATTATTTTTTTCATTTGAATACATGATTATATCCCCTGATTCGATTTTTCCCCAACCTTATTACCCATTTCACTAGTTAAAGCATTACCTCAAACCATCTCATGAATATGACCTTCCTTGTTATATATATATATTTTTGGATTTAATGACATAACCTCACTACAAAATCTAATTTTTATTATAAGGTCTTGATATATCTATTCCATATAGGTCACAAGGCATGGGTTTTTTATCAATTACCTTATTATATTTGGAAGTCCTAGTTTCCATCATCACAGGAAAGTGGGAATAGTCCTTTTGGAATTTAGTCTTATTTCCTATTATAATAACGAATCTCCCTGTGTCCCTTTTTAATGTATTCCCATTACTTATCATAGTAATGCGATGAAATTATCCATGAAATTCATCAACACAATACTCGAAAACATTGATAGTGATATCATTTTCAGAATCCGACCCTAAAAGTATTGACCATCCATAAGTATTGTCATTGAAATTGTTATTCGAATATTAACTTGTGTCACATTAACTTTTTTGTGCACCTAAATATTGAAATATTGATTTCCAAAATGAGTATTATCCTTATTATTTAGATTATTCCTTCTTCACCTCACCCTTTTGGTTTCATTCCACAAATCACCACTACCTCTACTAGATACACTAACTGTAGCATATTATTCACCTTGTTCATTAAGTAATTTTTTCTTATTAAGAACCTCATTAGTTTCCACACCACATTATTAATAGAAATTAATGAATCATTCATTTTAGGATCTATAAACCTTATTTCACACACCCCATCCTATTCGATATTCAATCTGCCAAAGTAGTCATGTTTATTTTTTTCCTTAATTTGGATGATGAAATCATTTTCTACACCATTTAAATCCATATAATATGTTATAAACCCTTATTATAATCATTCAGTTTCAACTCCTCGTCCTCATGTGGACTACTACATCCAAAAAATAGATGTTTTTTTACTTCGTAATCATCTAAAATGGAAATTTATTATGATATAGTTAAGGAATATATATATATATATATGATATTTTTTTCAATTTTTGTTATTATTTAATTAGATGATATTACTTATCATCATACCCTTCTATTCATTTAAAATTTAGAACACCAGTCACATGTGCTGGTCAACTACCACATCAATTAACATATACGGTTTATTTTTCATTCCCACCATTAATGGAAAAATATAAAATTATATTTAATTTATTAATAAAATAATTATATCTGTTTTTATTTATCTGATTGATGTAAATATAATCCCATTTATCATGGTTAACCTACCTAATTTGTTTTCAAAATACAAAATGATTATTCTCATAATAATTATATTATACATATATGATGTTGAAATTATATTATTCATTTTAGTAAATTAAATAATGTTAATAAGGAAAATGATAGGATCATGATAACTGTTAATGATAATGAATAAAAATTATATCATTTTATTTCTAATGAAGGTATACGTAAAAATGTAATGAGTTGGGATTCAAGGAAAGGTTCAATTTTTTTAAAAATAATTTAATATTTTTCAAATAACATTGTTTGTCTTTGTTTTGGTTCCCCTAAATATTTAAATAATGTTATTATTTATATTTTAGTTATTTTAGATGTTCCATTTAATTTAATTATGAAATAAGTTAAAGTGGAATAAAATAATAAAATTTTCCATGATTCTCATATTAGTTACTTTAACATTATAAAATTGTTAAAAATTAATGTTTTTTATTGTTAAAAAATGATTTCATTTTCCCCCCTTATAGTATTTAGTGGTTATCAATTTAGCTATATAATATTATTTATGAAAATCATATTCTCTGTAGGCTTCAAAATTTTAGTATTAAAATGTTTTCCAAATAAATTGATATTTATTTTTAATTTCAATTTATTTTAAAATTTCCTATTAAAATGTATTTTAATGTAGTTAAACATACTTTGATGAATTTTAGTATTTAATAAAAATATGATCTAATGATACAATCAATATTATATCTCAATAGAGATTATGATTTCATTTTTATGTTTATTTAGTATAGAAAATATTATAAAAAATTATGTTGGTTTATAAATATGAATGTTTATATTTACAATGCATTGAAATATTATTTATTTCATTCATATGATGTGTGAAATAGACATATAATGTTATTTCAATGAATTATTAATCCCCCATGATGAATTAATAGAACTAGTGAGCCGAATAAGAATTTTTATTTAGAGTATGCATTGTCCATTAATGCATGATGTATTCACACGAATCAATATTATTATGATGGCGGTGTTTAATATTATTTGATAAATCATTACAAAATATTGTATTATCTACTATTTTATTATTTATTTTTTTGGATATATTGCATGTTTACATTAATGGTTGTTTCTATGTGGTTATTCTTTAATTTTCGTAGATCTAAACATGAGCATAAGATTTCAATAATTTTTTATGACTTTTTTAAGTGTGATTTTTCTAAATGAAATAATTTTAGGTTTTTCAAAATATATATATATATAATAGTATGTTCTATATTTACTTTTTAGAAAATAATATATATATATATATAATTTTCTTAAAGAGACGTTAATTTCAATAATAGTGGATTATTTTTATCTTAATGAATATTATGTGATAATTTGAACAATCATATGGGTTTTTAGTTTCTTTCCAAAGATAAATACTTTTCCATTATTTTTTTAAAAAAAAATCAATGTATTTTGTTCTCATTATATATTTTAAAATGTTTTAATAATAGATTCATATTGAGTATGGTCTAATAAACTTATATATTTCCATTGTGGGGGTGCAATTTAAATGTAGATTATCTGTTTTAAATGATATCTAATGTTTTGAGTCCTATTTTTATGTGAAAAAGTGGAAATTGAGTGGAATCATATATATTAAATTTTTGGTTTTGATGTGAAATAATTTATCATAATGATATAAAACTCTATTATGAAAATATTATCAATATTTTAAAATATTACCCCCATATTATATATCATACAATTATGGGTTTCTTATGTAATAGAGAATTTTATTTTTAATAATAGGTATTGTATATGTTATATCATAAGTTATGATATTTTTTTAAGAAACTTTTGAATAAATTTAAATCCTTAATGATTAATATCATATAAGGAATTGTATTCATAGAGGAATATATGATATGGATAAAGATACCATAACGTCTCTACTCTAAATTAGGAGGTTTATTATGACATAAATTTTATACAAAAAAAAAATATTTCTGTTTTTGTAAAAACAAATTCCCCATGGAGTCAATGTTAAGAATTTATGAGGATAAATTTTTAGTTATTTATCGAATTAGAAATAAATAAAATAATATTAATAAGAAAATTTTTATTTCTATTCTTAACGAGTTATCTCATGTTTTTGTTTAACACATTAAACCCATAAGAGATTTATAATAGGCCATATAAGATAAATATGTTGTTTAAAGGATATTTATTGAATGAAGAATATCATGAGTGTGAAAAAAATAAAAATACTAATTTTTTTGAACATGGAATGTATAACCTATTGAAAAGTGACATGGAAATTAAAATATGTTATAAATATGGTTAATAAAGTCATAGAGAAATAAAAATTCAATATGAAAAAAATGAAAACTCATTAATTAAATCAGTTAGATCTTAAAAAAATGAAAAGTATAAAAAAATATTGTTTTGGAAATGTAAATGTAACTACCCATATCATATAGAAGGTATCATAAATCTCATATGTTGTTTCTATATTTAAATTAAGAAAAAATATTAGATTGTAATTGATTATTCCTGTGGAATGATTTATTTTTTATTATAGAATTTATTTGTTAAGGAATAAGATATATATTATTGGTTGATGGTTTATGAAATATTTTAAAAGTCTAAAGTGCACATAAATATAATTTAGTTTGTTATAATATAATGACATTTTATTTATGGGTTCATAAATTTATGAAGGATTATAAAATAAAATGTAATAATAAAAATTAAAATTTCCATCTGAAAAGAGTATTTTATAATTCGTTTATTGTATTTTCTAAATAATTTAGGTATATGTAATCCTTATGTCTATCATGTGTTTTAGTGATAAGGTTATTGATTGAATAATGATTTTATATTCTTTTGGACATATGATTAATGTAACTAATAACCTTTCTGGTAAATATTAATTTTATGTTAAGGAAATTATGGTTAATTTTAACAAAAGGGATATTAAATTTTCAAACAATATTTTTTATCATATAGATAAACCTTGTTACTGAGAATAGATTTAGTGAATATGTTATTATTATTATTTTTGAGTAATTTAACAATATTGTGAACATAATTTGATTGTCGTAAATATAATATTATTCAAGATATGTGGTATTTAATTTATAGAATAATGATTAATTTATATTTTTATAGCATAAATAAATTTATGCCAATTTATGTTATTTATGGAAAATATTAGAATGTCATTAAGAATATATAATTACAAGATTTGAATATTTGGAAGGATATTTTTTTAGTGATTTAGGTTATTTTGAGACATATTATTATTATATCATGGAAACATATGTTCTCAAATAATTCAAAACGTTTTGCACAAATTTTTATATAAAAATTCTGAATAATTTTAATGATATTAATTTTTGTAATTATTTATTTTTAAAATTGGATGTTCTTTTTATATTTTTTATTAATTATCTATTTATTAACAATGGATATTATCACATATTAGATATAATATTTTATTGTTTTTATTAATCGATATATATATATAGATATTTTGGTATCTTGTAACCCATTGGATATTTATTTTGGTTAATCATGCATGTGTAAATCATCCTAATTATTTAGGTCACGGGGTGATACATTAAACATATAAGGATATATAATGAATCAAAAACAAGTTAATACTGTCCACATTTGAATTTGACTTAAATTGTGTCCATATTTTTCCATAAAAGAAAAATTATGATTGTAACATTAATTTTTCATATATAACTATTATGATACAAAAAATAAAAGTAAAATATTATTGTAAAATTTTAGAATCTCATCATGATGTGTGAGACATATATATGTAAATTTTATTATAGTTTCTAGGACTTTATGTTAAATTTATTTTTAAGATAAAATTTTTATTTTATATCATTACAATGTTATAAAAAATTAATTTTATGATAAGAAAATTAAAACAATGAGGGTGTAATTTATATAATAATGTCGGGTGGGAGATTTAACAGAATTATATATAATTTTTTTTTAAAAACAATATTTTATTGTTTATACCACATTTACTAATTTTTTTACGATGAACTAGATTATATAATCGATAAATTATTTTTAAAACTATAATATTATAAAAAATCATTTATTGGGAATGCATTTGAGTGACATAAAAACAAAATATAAGTATAAAATATTTCATTGTAGAATCACGTCTACATGTTCCTAGTAAATATGATATTAATTTGAAATATAATTAAATTAAAATTATTTTTTAAAATGTTGGAAGAATTTATAACAAAATAAATTAAGTTTACAACTATTAATGATTATTTTACAGAAATTTATATAATATAAAATTTAGAAAAAAAAATTAACATAAATATAATTCAATATGAATAAATTAAATTGATACGTTGAAAAGAAAAAATTATTAAAAAGATAATTTAATTACAATTTTTAATTTATGTTTTGATTAATTTCTGACTCTTTAAGAAATAGAATTTGACGAAACTGTAATTGATTTTGACCTAATATTGTCCAATAAAATCAAAAGTATAATTTTTGGGACTTTTATAAGATGTATAATATTTTATTGAATAGTGATAATTAATAATGATTCAAAATCAATCAATACATTATATTTAATCAATATAATTTCAATGTAATAATTTGATTTCCATTTCTTATAAAGTTACATAAGTATCATATTACTAAAACGACTAAATTTTTTTCCATTTTAACCCAAATTAGAAATTATTTTTTTATAAATTATACTTTATTAATAATAAGTAGATCTATAAAAAAATTATTTAGTATTATGAACTTTGATTAAAATTAACATTCATATATTAGTGAATTAAATGATAGAAAATTAGTTTCATATTTAAATTAGTAATAATGTATTATGTAATACAGTTTACTTTATTTATATTTAAAATGAATATTTATGATCATAAAGGTCAATTACAAATGTAAAAGGTAATATGGGATAAACATCTATAAAACTATGAGATAATTTATGAAAACAGATATGAAACATTAATTAATTTCTTAGGATTATTATATTTATACCACATTAATAATATATTTAATAACATTTCTAATAAGATCCTATTGATTTTGATTACAACCATTATATTATTTTTGATAATGGATAATTACCCAATGTAACTCTCTCCCGCATATTATGTTGTAAATGTATTAATATTGATAAAAAATATTTATGAAATAATACAGATGAAAAATTTATAGAATAATAAACTATATTTTTTTAATTAGTTTATTATTAATTGATACAGATGGAATAATTTCCATGAACATTTACTCAAAGATGGCAAAAGATATGTATTATCTATAGAAAAAAGGAAAATTTTCATTAAAATAATTTATTTCATATTTTCTTCATTCATAATTATATAAAATGATTTAATTGAATAAATAAAGAATATAATTTATTATGATAGTATTTATATTATAAATACCATGTTATGTCAATTTCATTAATGGAAAGATGTGTTAATAGTCATAAAAATGACAATAAATGATATTTAATCTTATAAAATTATTATCAAATCGTTATAAAACCATAAAATTTCAATCATAACTCATAAAGATTCTATATTATAAAAGAAATCATGAATCCTCCATGTTTTAGTCACATGGATGTTTTAAAATTACATTAATGACCATTACAAAGATACACAATTTTTACAAAGGTAAAGGTAAAATGAATTAATGAAGATGTTAAATTATGGGACGATGTTCCAAAATCCATATAAACATGTATAAATTTTACATTATATATTTATTTATACCTCATCTTCCTTGTCATTTATAATATAAAAATAATTATCCATTTCAAGACAGTCATGTATAAGATATGTGTAAATATTGTATTTAATTACATGGTTTCCACCCTCCTCACATTTACGAGAGAGATTCCTCTCCACTTGTACTCACACATAATCAGCAAAATAGATCGACCAACATATACTCAAATACATTCAAATAATTAAAACGAATTTAAAAATGTTCTAGGGTTACAAAAAAAGATCCCAAAAGGATTCATGTATATTATAAAGGATGTTTTATAATGAAAGGGTAAAACTCTCAAAATGGGTTTTTATGTATTTATTTATTCATTTACCTCATTCAGCACATATTTAACCATCCTAATATGACATCAAAAGAACCTTAAATATACAAATGTTTAATTATTTATATTTAAACATACTTTCTGATCTCTTTTTCCATCCCATGAGAAATGAAAACATCCGTTGTGAGTACATTTCTACTATAACCTCTATGATGGGATGTCTGTCGTTTTTGAACACCACCTCACAAAGAAGGTAATTATAATTGATATAATGAGTATATATGATATTAATAAAATTATTTTTATTACAGTAAGATAATTTATTTTATATCTTCTTAACCTATCATATATTGTTAAATTAAAACTTCCCTCATGCATGTGTATAAACTACCACCTCTATAAATAGATATACATCATTTTTTTCCCAGCAGTCAAAGATAGTTATAAAAAAATTTACATTATAATAAGGATAATTATCACATTTTAATATTATGTAGATGATTTAAGCCTAAATATTTTGTCCTTGTTAAACAAACACACACACACAAATTTATATATATATATATTGATGAATAAAAACCCATCATTCTGAAAAAACACAACATTAACATAATTTATTTAGTAATTAGACAAGTCATATTAATAAATTATGACATTGGATTTATTATAATGAAAATAAATTGAAAATTTATTCTATGTATTTAAAAAAGATTATTTTTGTTAAAATGAAGTATATAGAGGTTAAGATAACATGAATGGACTCGACGTGAGATGTATTATTTTAAAAACCACCTTTTAATGTTTTTCATAATATTTTTATTATTTCATGTTGAGGTAGTTTTAAATGATTCGTAATTTTAGAAATTATACATATATTATTTTAAATGTTCATTCTAAATTACTCTTTACTTTAATTTTATAGGAAAAAATATAGTCATTTTATATATTATAGTACGTGTTATTTATAATATTTATAGATGTAAAAAAAGACTAACATTTTAGTATTTGGAACATGAAAAAATATTCCAATCGTTATTGTATTTAATTTCTATAAATCATACTAAAACATCAATTTATTATTACTGAATATTTAATTACCATTATTCTATGAATTGTTTTTGTATATTTAAGAATAGGGTTTTTATTCTATCGGGATTTCATTATTGATTTATATTATTTTTTTGTAAATTAGTTTAATCAGCTACATCAATATCGATTATAGATTTTTATGAATCACGATGAATATAATAAAATGATACTATCAACCATATTAATCTAAATGATTATTCTATTTTTTCTATTTATTTATTAATGAAAATAATTAAAAAAATTAATCAATTCAAATTATTATATTGATATTTTATTGTATTTATATTTATTTATTTTATATATTGACATTAAATGACATAATATTTAATCAAAGTATATGTCTATACCACATCATTGAATCAGTTGGTCTCATGGTAATAAATAGTTTGGGTATCTATTGTAATAAATTCATATTTATTTTATATGGAATGGAACTGGCCTTCATAGTATGATTATAATACACATAATTACGAATTTTATCATTATAAAATTAGGTATTTTATCTATCTGATTATTTAAAATGTAATTTTTTATATTTAATTTTTATTTTCTAGATGTAATTTAATGTAATCAATTTTATTTAATAAGATATGAAATTGATTACACGAATTTAAAGAATATTTGTCTCATTTAAGGGTACATGTTCTTATCATTGCAAATATTTCTTCTCTTTTTATATAACCCTAATGAATTGTGATTTCGGCTTATTAGTTTAGCTGATATTTTTTTTAATAAATATATTTTAATGATTTTTTATTTAGAAACTATCAAAGTAATTATATTATTCTGAATGATTATTACGTTATCCTAAAAAAATTCATCTGAATATAATATAATTTAACAGGAAAATGATTTTAAATTATTTTAATATCAATATTTTTTATGTTATACATAGTATTCAATTATTTTTTATAGGTCTTAAGGATGATTATGTTCTATTTTATGGTCTATCATTCGGCTATATGGATCTTACGTAAAATAAGAGAATTTTATTTTAATTAAATGGTATTGTAAATTTATGAATCATCTTGTTTCTGGAAAAAATAACCATTCATTGGGTTATTAGACAGTATTTTAAGATTTTAAAATATAATAGTTTTTTATGATTCTCTAAAACTCTAATCCCAATGAAAATTAAATAGGTAATAAAGGCTATCCAATGTAATACTTAATGAAATTTTTGATAATTTAGGTCACTATGTATTATACATATAGGGTTTATATTATCATAATATATGGATCTATTATTATAACTAATAATAATCATTATAGACACCATACTCTAATCGCATGCATTCTTGAAAAAACTAGTTTCTCTTTATATTGTATAGAATATACCTAAATCAAAAATATATTTTTTATTATGACCTCTATCTGATAACACTGAAAATAAATTTTTCTCTTATTATATTATATATATTTAATTCATTCAATAAATTTTATTCTTATATTATTAACTTATTTCTTGAAAATTACACTTTTCTTATACTTTATCCCTATTCTCCATTATATTTATAGCCCTTATATCAAACATATATTATTTGACCCCAATGAAATCATTAAATTTATGATTATTTTATGTGATTATTTTATTAATGTGATCATTTTATTCTCTAACACAAAATAATAATTCTTCACTAATGATTGAATTTTTATTAGAAGTAATGAGTATTATTCCATGTAATCATAAAGTATCATGATATAGTTATGGAGGAAACATCTTCAATTGGATCTTGTGAAAGTGACTGAGAATTGCATCATAGTAAAAATCAAGCTCAGAGGTTTGGATGTGTTGTTCTCCTTTGTGTATGCTAGTGGGGATATCTTGAAAAGGTGGAGCTTGTGGGATAATCTGGTTTATTTTTATGATAATGGGTTACCATGGTTTGTAGGCGAGGAAATCAATTATACAGTTGATATATCAGAAAATAAGGGTGTTCAAGGGTATGTAATTAGGGTATTCTTGATTTTAGTAACTTCATTGCCGCTATGCGGCTCCTATATCTGGGGTTTATCAGGAGTAAACATACATGGTGTATTAATATGAGAGGCAATAGCATTATTTGATGTAGGTTAAATAAATTTCTGGGAAATTTTGAGGGCCTTTAATCCTTTTATAGCTCCTCGGTCTCTTATCTCACTTGGGCTCTTTCATATCATTCTCCTCTGCTGGTGGAACAAAATATGGGATGTGCGGTCAGTATGTGTTTCCTGTATTCATTGGATTGGCACAGTAGGTAGGGGTTCTTAAAAATGGTGAAGGAGTATTAGGAGCCGTAGATTGAGGGAGTATCTTGAGTGGGTTAGTCTAGATGGCTGAAGCGGCTCAAATCGGATATCAGTAGATGGTCCAGGTCTTTTCAGGCTCCAACTGAGTCAGTGGAGATACTTCAAGAGGAAATCAACTGAATTGAAGTGGTGTTGTAACTTAACTGGGATGACCAATTTTTCTTAATCTTATGAGCCAAATGGGCCTTCCTTACTCAATGTTTTTTGGTTATAGAAAAGGTCCTAAAACAAATATCCAGAGTTCGGTGGCACATGGAAGGTGATAAGAACAATGGGTTCTTCCATGATTTCTTGATGGAGTGGCTCTGTTCGAAGGTAAATATCAATATGGAAGATGGTTCATTCAACTTAGATTTGAATGTCGCTTGTAGGATGGATTTGGAACACATTGAAATTCTACTTTCTCGAGATCAGGAAAAATCTAGGTGGGTAAATGATTTAAAAAATTAGCAGGATGTCTTCGTATAGAACATTTATAGTAGGATGGATGGAAGGAGGGATGAGAGTTTAAAGGCTTTACCGTTCGGTGAGGAGGTGAGAGAAGTGGTTTGAAACTTGTCTCCAGAGAGTACTCTGAGAACATATGGTTTCTCAGTGGCATTCTACGAGGCAACATGGGAGTTTTATGTCTTTCTGTGGTCGGGGCAGTCTAGGACTTCTTCCGTGAGGTTGGCCACAATGGGGGTATGTGTGCTTCTAGGGTGGTGCTGGACCCAAAGGTGAAAGATCCATCTTCTATTAACAGGTACATAATAATATGTCAATGCAATGTATCCTATAATATTTTGGCTAGTATTATTTCTAAGAGATTTAATATGGTCAGCCTGAGTATTATTTTCCAAGAACAACATGGGTTCATCAAATACAGAGGGATACAAGGGGCATTGGTAGTGTGTAACGACCCAAGTCCGGAGCCCCTCCACTGGTTCCATGTACCCAGTTCACCACATGACCTCAAGCGCGTTTCCTCTAATTCCAGAGGCTGCCAACTAGAAGCGAGACCCTTGATGAATCGGTGGGAAAATTATGCCCTCATTCAGTAAGGTATACAGTGGAAAAACAACAGTAAATAGTGGAAGCAGTTACAACATGTATAACAACAGAAACCAAAAAGCAGAAGGAATAAAAATATATAGAAAGGATGAAAATGATGCAGCAGGTACAAGTATCTACAGAAAATAGCAATCACAACAACGTGATGGAATACAACTGAAAACAAAGTGCAATGGAAAAAAATAAACTCCTCAGCATCACAAGCCATGGCTCGGTCCCATGCTCCCCAGCTCTAGATAAATCAAGAACCTAATGTAGAGGGGCGCTTTCCCTTATCTTTAACTACAACAATGTAGTCTGTTTGGTCCCAAAATCATGGCCCAAAAATGGTGTGAGATAAAATCCTAGTAGGCAATCACCCAAAGTTTTTTCTTAACAGTCAATGAATACAAGGAATGTAATAAAACAGAAGCAATAACTGGGAAAGCACAAGTAGATACAATCTACAGTTCTAGAAAATAATGTACACAATTAAACAACCATCAATAAAAAGAAAACAGGTAACCCTCTGGGTATCTCTCACAGCCTAACCCTTATGTTTCAACCTATAAGTACTAGAAACCCTATAGAAGTCACACACAATCTCACCACTCTGGTTCAGCTATGATAATAATAGACTTTTTGGGGAAGCACTCACGGTCAATTCCCCTTATAGTCTCGTATCATGCTAAAGGCTCTCTTGGGAAGCACTCAACGTCTATCCCCCCTGTGGCCCACGTCGAGGAACTATAGACTCTCTGAGAAATCACTCAATGCCAATTCCCCCTGGGGTCTCACATCGTAAATAAAAGACACTTTAGAGAAGCCCTTCCATAAATTCTCTATTTGGTCTACTAATCTAGGTTCTCACAGTCATGAGTGTAAGGTAAAACATGCTCAGCGCACGTGTACATCGTCTATGTAAACCTCAATAACTAATATGCTTTCAACTAAGGTTTAACAGTATAATATGATAGCAGTTCCACTGTCCTATGACTAAGCATGGAAACTGGGAAAACGCCAAACAGGTAGAACAAGAATAGAAAACATCCAAGGTACAGTAAAGCTACAATAATCACAGGAAAAACATCTACTTTAGAAATCAAGCAATGTAGGAAATACAAAAAGGGAAAAATAGGAACACACAATACCTCGTTCAAGTGTATTGGTGGAATTGGCACAAAATATTCATCAACATTCTAAGGAAAGGTACAAACCAACAACCTCGATCCTAGGAGATCGATATACGCGAACGATGACGACAGATTCCCATTAGAATGACGCAGATCTGAGAAACCGCACAAAACCCTCAACCTACGATAACTTGAAAATGAAGAGGGATCATTGAACAAGGCTAAAGAAGAAAGGAGATCTCACCAATGAAATTCCAATGCCATCATCAATGCTCGAATCGATGAACAGACGAAGAGGCAAGATCTCATCGAATATCCGGACGTACAGTCGCTCCTGGGCTAACAGAATCTGGAGATGAAGATGAAATTGGGGGATTGGAGTGACCTTGATCCGTTTAATGAAAAAAAAACAAAAGTACACGACGTGTATTTTTATATTACATGGTGTGTAGTGGGTTTTTCCGTACACCCCTAAAAACGGCTTCCACGTCACCCTGACACACCTTGTGTGTGCCCCGGGCATGGCCAGCACCCGGCTTCAAGCCAGAGAAGAGTACACGGTGTGCACTCAGAAAGTACATGGCATGTACTTCAAAAATTTCATGAAAATTTAATTTTCGTAAAAACTCCATAAAAAGGAAAAACATTACTAAACGAAGGTCCAGGTTTTTACAAACATCCCCCCCTTAATGAAATTCCTCCCAAATTTTCCTAATGATGTGGAGAAGAAGAAACCCCGAACAGTTCCGGCCACTGCGATCGTACATCGACCTCCCTCTCCCATGTCTCGTCATGTACTCCCCCGTGCACCCATAGCACTCGTACCAGAGGAACAGACCGCCCGTGGGGAACCATTGTACTGCGATCAAAAATCTAGATAGGATGCTCTTCGAATGATGCATCCACATAAAGCTCGACTTCCTTAGGCTGAAAGACGTGAGATGGGTCTGAAATGTAACGTCGGAGTTGAGAGATGTGGAAGACGGCGTGCATGGCCCGATACCTATGAGGTAGCTGCAAATGATAGGTGATCGGCCCAACACTCTCCAAGACCTCAAACAGCCCAACGTACCGCGGTGAAAGATTACCTTATCTCTGAATCCTCTTGTGTACCAACCTCGGTGCTACAAGAAGGAATTCCTAATCACCAACCTCGAACTCCAGAGGTCATTTCTACTGATCAGCATAAGACTTCTGTCAAGACTGTGTTGTACCCATCCTCTCATGAATCATCTCTACCTATTATAAGGTCTCCTGAACAAGACGAGGTCACAGAAAAGCTGCCTATCCTACCTCCAGCCAGCGTAAGGGTCATCCGCATGGCCTACAGTAAAAAGCCTCGTATGGGGCCATCAGAATGGTCTCTTAGAAAATCTTGTTGTATGAGAAATCCACGAGAGGGATATGCTTCTCCCAAGAACCTCCAAAGTCTAGGATGTAATCTAAAATCATATCCTCAAGCACCTGGATCGTGCGCTCGGACTGGCCATCAGTCTGGGGATGGTATGCTGTATTGAAAATTACATGTGTACCCAAGGCCTTCTGAATTCTTTGCCAGAACCGAGAGGTAAAGCGCGCATCCCTATCGGAAATGATTGAGTGTGGGACTCCATGCAGACGAACGATCTATCGGATGTAAATTCATCCCAGATCATCAACACTAAAGGTCTCCTTGATCGGAAAGAATTGAGAAACCTTCATAAGCTTATCGACGACAACCCAAATAGCATCGTTCCCTCAAGGAGAACTCGACAACCTAGTCATGAATTCCATCGCAACGTCATTCCACATCCACTCTGGAGTGGGTAACTGTTGTAAATGTCATTCTAGTCGCTGATGATCTGACTTCACCTGCTGACAAGTAGAACATCTCATGACGAAACCAGCAACATCCTTTTTCATACCTGGCCACTAGTATTGGCGATGAAGATCCCAATACATCTTGGTGAAGCTAAGATGGATTTCCCAAACTGAGGAATGAAAATCATGCATCATCTCCTCACATATGTCTGCTGGCACTCATACACATCCCTGGAAACACAAGATCTCCTCCTCTCCCACTATCCATGTGAGAAGAGGGTCCTCTCCTGTCACACATTCCCGCAGGACTAAGCCTTCAGAGTCTCATAGCTCTTCATCTGTACCCGATCAAGAAGTGTAGGGGTTATAGCTACAGAAGATAGGAAGGTTTTTCTATGTCTGTCATGTACCTCTAGTTTCATCTCAGAGAATTGATCCATCAGGTTCCACTCACTACTGGCCTCTTGAACTGCCTAAATATGAGTTATCCTACTTAACTCATCAACCATTATGTTGCCCTTATCCGGAATATAGGCAATCTCAATGTCAAAATACTGTAAATACTCAACCCACCTATGTTGCCTCAGATTCAGTTCATGCTGAGTGAAGATATACTTGAGACTCTTGAGGTCAGTGAAGACCACAAAGTGCTCCCCCAGCAGATATTGACTCCAAAAACATAATGCATGAACAACCGCTTCCATATCTTGATAGTTCATCAGGTAGTTCCTCTCATGTGACCTCAACTACCGAGACCCGTACGCAACGACTCCATCCCCCTACATATGAACAACTCCCAGCCCGATAACTGAAGCATCATAGTAAACAGTGTAGTTATTGCCAGGCTCTGGCAAGACTAGTATCAGTGCTGACGTCAACCTCCCTTTCATCTCCTGAAAGGATGACTCACAATAATATGACTATAAGAACATCGCCCCCTTCTTGGTCAGGCCTGTCAAAGGTTCTACTAGATGAGAAAATTCTTAAATGAAGGGTCTGTAGTATCCATCCAACCCTAGGAAGCTTCGTACCTCAAAGAAGTTCTGTACATGCTCCCAAGAAACTAAAACTCTCACTTTATCTGGGTCCATATATAGTCTTGCCTCTGGGATGACGTGACCTAAGAAGTGAATCTGATCCATCCAGAAGTGGCACTTTGTGAGTTTATCATAAAGCCGATGCTCTCTAAGTGTACCCAGAATGATGTAAAGATGTGTGGAATGGTCATGTTGATTGTGAGAGTACACCAAGATATCCCCACGAAGACCATGATGAAGGAGTACAAATAAGGATGGAACACTTAGTTTATTAGTGCCATGAAAACTACATGTGCGTTCTTGAGACCGAATGACATGACTATATACTCGTATAGACCATACCTGCTCCTGAAGGCTATCAGAGGTATATCTGATGGTCTAACATGCAACTGATGGTAACCAGACCTCATGTAGATAACCGAGAACACCCGGCCTCCTCGAAGCTGATCAAAAATGTCATCAATCCTCGGCAATGGATATCGTTTCTTGACGGTCAACTGGTTCAGCTTCCGATAATCCACACAAAGGTGATTGGTATTGTCTACCTTCATTGCAAATAGGATATACGAACCCCAAGGAGAAGTACTAGGTCGAATGAAACCCTTAGCATGTAGCTCCTCTAACTGCTTCATGATCTCCTGCAAGTCAGGTGTGGCCATCCTATAGGGAGGAATGGACACCGGTGCCGCTCCTGGCACAAGCTGAATAGAGAAGTCTACCTCACGCTCCATAGGAAAACCAAAAAAGTCCACTGGAAAGACGTCCCTGAAGCGATCCACCACTGGGGGAAAGTCAAGCTGTGGAGTCCCCTGGTCATCCAGATAAAGACTAGCAATATGGGTCGTCACCCTTCCGAACCCATGATGCATGAGTCCTTCTTGACTCGCCTGAACATCCCATTCACCTCTATGAAGAAAATATTCACCCTCTGGTGAGACGAAGCTCACTCTGCAGCGATAGCAGTCGACGACTGCCTGTAAGGGAATCAACTAGTCCATGCCGAGGATGACATCATATCATGTCATCTCTAGGACATAGAGATCCCATAAGAAGTGATACCCTACAACCTCGAAAGGGAACTCTCTACACTGGTGTACACTAGATGTCGACGTCCCCAAGGGTGTGTCAAGTGTCAATGAGTCGGCAGAAGAAAAGATGCAGAGTCCAAGACTCTCCACAAAAACAACAGAGATAAAGCTATGTGTAGCACCAGTTTCGAAAAGGGTTAAAGATAAAACGGAGACTACTAAAATCGTACCACGAACAGTATAAGGTCCAGGATCCTACTCCTGATATATCTTCTCTACGGCGAAAGACTGTCCTGTATCGTGGCCCTGCATCCCTGATTGAAAAATCTGAGTTGAACCTCCATGCTGGTGATAATGAACTAGTGGCTAACCACCATGACCTCGACTTCCACCTTAACCCGAATGGCAATAAGAACTCTAGTTCCCCGACTGGTGAGAAACTGGGGGTGTTTCTATTGAACGAGGAGTCATGGAAGAACCTCGGTCTCCAGCTGTTGGTGAGCAAACCTGACAGAAATGCTAAAGGTGACCCATCAAGCTACAAGATCGGCACTCCATGGGGTCCCTCTTGAATTGCGGTCTCATGTGCCCTGACCAACCACACTGGTAGCATATCACATGGCTGCCTGACGATGCATCTTGATTCCTCGAATCACCGCATGTAGGCTCTCTATGTCACTTCTTACTATCATCTGGAGGAAAAGTTGCTCTGGAAGCAGAACCGTCGTGGCTTGCAGCTCCAGAGTCTCTCGGATTGCACTTCACAATCAGTTGTTGTTTGAAGATAGAAGTAATTGAAGTCAGCTGGAAGATGTTCACCTGCGAGCGGATCTCATGCCTGAGACCATCTTCAAAAATCATTACCCAGAATACACCACTTCCATCCCGGAGGGGTTTGAAGTGATTCAGCTCGGTGAAGCAAGTGGAATACTCCATTAAAGAAAGAGTTCCATTCTCTAAGCTCATGAACTCCTTGGCTTGGTTGGCCCTCAGGGTCTCTCATAGATGTAGTCGTAGAACACGTGCTGGAACTACTCCCAAGTGATAGCCTGCTGCATGCCCACCTGTGACATCATGCCCCACCACCCCTTGGTGGAGTCTCGTAGCATGTAGGTGGCTATCTTGACCCACCTTTCTGGAGGCGTCTCCAGATGCTCAAATATAGTCAGCATGGATTTCATCCAGGTCTCCTCAGCCAAAGGCCCTCCTTCCCCTGAGATCGTGGGAGGATGATGCTGCTGAAAAACCCACGTCAAGTCTGCCATAGACAAGGCAGGAGGCGGTGCTCCCTGGAAGTCCTGCATCATCCTCATGAAACCTTCCCTAAACTACGCATTCGTGCCTGCAACTGTTATGAAAGTCGGTGCCATGGCTGGCCCGACTGGAGGAATGGAAGGATGTCCCTGATAAGTGATATCTGGCGTCTGATCACTTCCTGAAGACAGACGTACAACTGGTGCACGTCTCGGAGGCATAGCTCTGAAAGATCAAAAGCACACCTTAGATCAGGAAAACAAGGACAGATAACACAAGAGTAAAAAAAGGGAACAGGGGAAGAAAAACACACAAGATTGCAAATAATGTTTACAATGCTTGTATAAAACCTACATGGCGTGTCTACTTAAACCACTGACATGGGAATGTACTCCTGGCCTACAAGTCATGTAACACCTCAACTACATGGCGTGTTGACCCCAACACACGGCGTGTACCTGAAAACTATTCCCCTGCCCGAGTCTCTTTACCCGGCTAACCCACACAGTCTGACTCGACCTGAGACTACATGGCGTGTTACAATCAATCACAGCATGTACTAGACAAGGCTTCAGCAGCCCATGTTGTTAAGAATAGGGCCATCTACACGGATGAACCATAAACGACGTTCTCCGAAAAAACACGGTGTGTATAGGCGAAGGTGACACCATCCCATGTTGTTCCTGACACGTACTTGGAGAAGACTACACAACGTGTTACGAACAAGCACGACATGTGGAAAAGAAGGTAAAGTCGACCCGTGTTGTTAGTGACACAGTCGGGTACCTGGTCAGGACTACACGGTGTGTTCCCTATGGACACGGTGTGTTCTACATGAGCTTCCCCGACCCGTGTTGTTAGTGACACGACCGAGTACATGGATCCGAAATTACACAGCATGTACCTACCTTATACAGCGTGTTTTTGAGGTTACTTTTACAACACCGTGTTTTTCTCACACGGTCAGTGACATGGCTTGAAAACTACATAGAGTGTATAAAAAAGTACACACCTTGTATTTTGGGTTTTTCTAGGAAGTAGCTCAGAAACTACGCAGAATTCCAGATACACAAAAACCAAGTGAAGGACGTGCCAAATTCTGATCCGTGGGGGCCCAGACTCCCCATGAATCATATCTTGGCATCTCCCATAGTCATATACAAGCGAAAACAGGATCATGATCCTCCATGTTAGGATTAATGAGGGCCCATAAAACCTCATGAACCAAAATTTGGTGTTTATTTTTAAGAAAACAAAAAAACTAACAGTTTTCTAACATGACTGCAAAGAATCTATCAATCATCTATCACAACAGGACTCATAAAGTACACAGTGTATATCACAACAACATGCAATCTCTAATGCACCCTAGATGGAATGTCAAGAATGCATGACATGTGATTTCTACAAGTGCCTATTTGATGCATGATAAGGAATACCCTCATCTCATCGGTTTGCAACAGAAATAGAACCGAAGTATCAAAACAATAATAGCACAAGTCAAGTGAATCATTGTTGCTGAAATTAGATCAACCATATATCTCAAAACTAGCAAAAACTGCAATTAATGAGGTAGTATGGCTTTTCCCTATACACGGGTTAGCTACTCCTAAGAACAATTTAATTCCATGTACCGAATCCTTCCTATCCTTTGCTAAAGTATTCAAATAGAAAGCAAGAGAAAATAACCCCATTGATACCACTTTGTGACGACCCGAGTCTGGTACCCCTCCACTAGTTCCCCATACCCGGTTCGCCACATGACCTCAAGCGTCTTTCCCCAAATTCTAGAGGCCGCCAACTAGAAACGAGGGCCTTGGTGAATCGGTGGGGAAACTATGCCCACATTCGGTAAGTTATACAGCTGAAAAACAACAGTCAATAGCGGATGCAGTAACAACATGCATAACAACAGAAACCAAACTGCGAAAGAAATGAATATATGTAGCAATGATGACAATGATGCAGCATGTACAAGTATCTATGGAAAATAGCAAACACAAAAACGTTCTGGAATACAATTGAAAACAATGTGAAAAGGAAAAACAAAATAAAATCCTTAGCATCGCGAGCCACCTCTCAGTCCCATGCTCCCCAGCTCCAGCATAATCAATTACATGAAGTAGAAGGGAACATTCCCTAATCTATACCTACAACAACATAGTCAGTTTGTGCCCAAAAGCATGGCCAAAATAGTGTGTGAGATACAATCCCAGTAGGACATCACCCAAATATTTGGGCCTAATGGTCAACGAATAAAATGCAAGTAATAAAAAAGACGTAGTAACGAGGAAAGCACATGCAGCTACATTCCACAGTTCTAGAAAATAAATTACAAAAGTAAACAGCCAGCAACAAGAAGAAAACAGGTAACCCTTTTGGTAGCTCTCACAGGCTAACCCCTATGGTTTAACCTATATGTACTAGAAACCCTCTAGGAGGCACACACAGTCTCACCCCCTCTGGTTCAGCAATGAAAATAATATACTCTCTGGGTAAGCACTCATCGTCAATTCCCCTTATAGTCTCGTATCGTGCTAAAGGCTCTTTGTGGAAGCACTCAACCTCTATTCCCCCTGTGGCCCATGTTGAGGAACTACATACTCTCTGGGGAAGCACTCAACGTCAATTCCCCCTATGGTCTCGCATCATAATTAAAAGACACTTTGGAGTAGCCCTTCTATAAATTATCCCTTTGGTCTACTACTCTAGGTTATCATATTCCTTAGTGGAAGGTAAATCATTCTCAGTGCGCGTGTGCATCATCCAAGTAATCCTCAAGAACTACATGGCCATCAACTAAGGATTAACAACATATCAAGGTAGCAATTCCACTGTCCTATGACTAAGCCTGGGAACTATAAAATGCCAATGAGGCAGAACATGCATAGAAAACATCCAAGGTAGAGTAAAGCTACCATAATCACAGGCAAAACATCTACTCTAGAAATCAAGCAAAGAAGCCAATACAACAAGTGCAAAACATGAACACGCAATACCCCTTTAAAGGGTATTCATGGAATTTGCACAAAATATTCCTCAAATTTCTACTAAAAGGCACAAACCACCTACCTCTGTAACACCCCGAGCTTCCATGATACGCTTCGCATTCAATAATACAATAGCTTTCATTGTACGCAACTTCGATTTCTAAAACAACGCGACTAATCAAAGTAGCCGTTATGAATAGAAATAACCAATTTTTAAAATTATAGAAATTTTATATTTCAAAATGGACTTCATTTTTGTATTCATAATATTGAAATTAGCCTATGTTGAATTTTTGGTATTTTTCTGAGAACATCTAATTTTTTATGAATTGTGAAAAATACTTAAAAACAACTTTTTTAATAAAAATAATTTATAGTGATAAATTATAATATTTAGTGGTTTTAAAGTATAATTAGAATATATTTTTACTATTTTATCCAATGGTGGTCATTAGAATTAATTTAACATTAAAATTGGACATAAACAATTGTCAATCTTTTGATATAAATTGTTTCTTAAAAACATGCTATTTGTTGTGACAGCGGGAATTAATTATAAAATTAAATAATGCAACTTATATGATTGTAATTTCATAAAATAGACATCATTTTTGAATTTGGAATATCAATTATAGCTTATGGTGAAATTTTGGCCTTGTTCTGAAAAACTTCAATTTTTGATGAATAGTGAAACCACTAAGTGGTAGTTAAATAACTGATTTTTCATTTAAATGAAATATTACCACTTCTGTGATTTGATTTTCAAAAATCTGACATAAATGGTTGTCATTAAGAAGTAAAATGTGGTTCAATGAGATTAAAATAATTTTTTGGTGAATAGTAACTTTTAAGTTCTTAATCGCGATTAGAGATAATTAGTGTAGTTTAAGGTACAAATAATGTTTTAATAATATGAGATGAGCATGACACTTATCCTACTCCTATTGGATGAGTCATGGCCGACCAAGACAACCCATGGGTCAACTTGGGGACCCCATGGAGCCACTTTAGTTGGAAAATGACATTAATATATATTTATTTAATGTTAAAATTAAATTGACACAAACATGAGTTATTTTACTAAAATAGTTTTTAAGTGGGGTTACACAAGTCCATATTTTGACTATAAATATTCATTAGAAATCTAAAAGGTTTTCCTACATCATAGTATTTTTTTTATAATTTTTATACATTAAATAAATTAAATTATTTATGACATCATTATGATGCAGCGATGACCTCATTATTTAACGATTTAAATAAAATGAGAAGATAATGCAAAATCCAAGGCTTAAACTTGTCCAAAGACTATTTGATGAGGAGATTTATAAACCTTATCACCTTATCCTTGAATTATATAAGTGTGGGCCCTTTAGAAGCCGAAAAGCATTGTGTAATAATGAAACATTTCAATTTTAGTATTTAATAAAAATATGATCTAATGATACAATCAATATTATATCTCAATAGAGATTATGATTTCATTTTTCTGTTTATTTAGTATAGAAAATATTATAAAAAATTATGTTGGTTTATAAATATGAATGTTTATATTTACAATGCATTGAAATATTATTTATTTCATTCATATGATGTGTGAAATAGACATATAATGTTATTTCAATGAATTATTAATCCCCCATGATGAATTAATAGAACTAGTGAGCCAAATAAGAATTTTTATTTAGAGTATGCATTGTCCATTAATGAATGATGTATTCACACGAATCCATATTATTATGATGGTGGTGTTTAATATTATTTGTTAAATCATTACAAAATATTGTATTATCTACTATTTTATTATTTATTTTTTGTGGATATATTGCATGTTTACATTAATGGTTGTTTCTATGTGGTTATTCTTTAATTTTCGTAGATCTAAACATGAGCATAAGATTTCAATAATTTTTTATGACTTTTTTAAGTGTGATTTTTTTAAATGAAATAATTTTAGGTTTTTCAAAATATATATATATAATAGTATGTTCTATATTTACTTTTTAAAAAATAATATATATATATATATAATTTTCTTAAAGAGACGTTAATTTCAATAATAGTGTATTATTTTTATCTTAATGAATATTATGTGATAATTTGAACAATCATATGGGTTTTTAGTTTCTTTCCAAAGATAAATAGTTTTCCATTATTTTTTTTAAAAAAATCAATGTATTTTGTTCTCATTATATATTTTAAAATGTTTTAATAATAGATTCATATTGAGTATGGTCTAATAAACTTATATATTTCCATTGTGGGGGTGCAATTTAAATCGAGATTATCTGTTTTAAATGATATCTAATGTTTTGAGTCCTATTTTTATGTGAAAAAGTGGAAATTGAGTGGAATCATATATATTAAATTTTTGGTTTTGATGTGAAATAACTTAACATAATGATATAAAACTCTATTATGAAAATATTATCAATATTTTAAAATATTACCCCCATATTATATATCATACAATTATGGGTTTCTTATGTAATAGAGAATTTTATTTTTAATAATAGGTATTGTATATGTTATATCATAAGTTATGATATTTTTTTAAGAAACTTTTGAATAAATTTAAATCCTTAATGATTAATATCATATAAGGAATTGTATTCATAGAGGAATATATGATATGGATAAAGATACCATAACGTCTCTACTCTAAATTAGGAGGTTTATTATGACATAAATTTTATACACAAAAAAAAATATTTCTGTTTTTGTAAAAACAAATTCCCCATGGGGTCAATGTTAAGAATTTATGAGGATAAATTTTTAGTTATTTATCGAATTAGAAATAAATAAAATAATATTAATAAGAAAATTTTTATTTCTATTCCTAACGAGTTATCTCATGTTTTTGTTTAACACATTAAACCCATAAGAGATTTATAATAGGCCATATAAGATAAATATGTTGTTTAAAGGATATTTATTGAATGAAGAATATCATGAGTGTGAAAAAAATAAAAATACTAATTTTTTTGAACATGGAATGTATAACCTATTGAAAAGTGACATGGAAATTAAAATATGTTATAAATATGGTTAATAAAGTCATACAGAAATAAAAATTCAATATGAAAAAAATGAAAACTCATTAATTAAATCAGTTAGATCTTAAAAAAATGAAAAGTCTAAAAAAATATTGTTTTGGAAATGTAAATGTAACTACCCATATCATATAGAATGTATCATAAATTTCATATGTTGTTTCTATGTTTAAATTAAGAAAAAATATTAGATTTTAATTGATTATTCCTGTGGAATGATTCATTTTTTATTATAGAATTTATTTGTTAAGGAATAAGATATATATTATTGGTTGATGGTTTATGAAATATTTTAAAAGTCTAATGTGCACATAAATATAATTTAGTTTGTTATAATATAATGACATTTTATTTATGGGTTCATAAATTTATGAAGGATTATAAAATAAAATGTAATAATAAAAATTAAAATTTCCATCTGAAAAGAGTATTTTATAATTCATTTATTGTATTTTCTAAATAATTTAGGTATATGTAATCCTTATGTCTATCATGTGTTTCAGTGATAAGGTTATTGATTGAATAATGATTTTATATTCTTTTGGACATATGATTAATGTAACTAATAACCTTTCTGGTAAATATTAATTTTATGTTAAGGAAATTATGGTTAATTTTAACAAAAGGGATATTAAATTTTCAAAAAATATTTTTTATCATATAGATAAACCTTGTTACTGAGAATAGATTTAGTGAATATGTTATTATTATTATTTTTGAGTAATTTAACAATATTGTGAACATAATTTGATTGTCGTAAATATAATATTATTCAAGATATGTGGTATTTAATTTATAGAATAATGATTAATTTATATTTTTATAGCATAAATAAATTTATGCCAATTTATGTTATTTATGGAAAATATTAGAATGTCATTAAGAATATATAATTACAAGATTTGAATATTTGGAAGGATATTTTTTTAGTGATTTAGGTTATTTTGAGACATATTATTATTATATCATGGAAACATATGTTCTCAAATAATTCAAAACGTTTTGCACAAATTTTTATATAAAAATTCTGAATAATTTTAATGATATTAATTTTTGTAATTATTTATTATTAAAATTGGATGTTCTTTTTATATTTTTTATTAATTAGCTATTTATTAACAATGGATATTATCACATATTAGATATAATATTTTATTGTTTTTATTAATCGATATATATATATAGATATTTTGGTATCTTGTAACCCATTGGATATTTATTTTGGTTAATCATGCATGTGTAAATCATCCTAATTATTTAGGTCATGGGGTGATACATTAAACATATAAGGATATATAATGAATCAAAAACAAGTTAATACTGTCCACATTTGAATTTGACTTAAATTGTGTCCATATTTTTCCATAAAAGAAAAATTATGATTGTAACATTAATTTTTCATATATAACTATTATGATACAAAAAATAAAAGTAAAATATTATTGTAAAATTTTAGAATCTCATCATGATGTGTGAGACATATATATGTAAATTTTATTAGAGTTTCTAGGACTTTATGTTAAATTTATTTTTAAGATAAAATTTTTATTTTATATCATTACAATGTTATAAAAAATTAATTTTATGATAAGAAAATTAAAACAATGAGGGTGTAATTTATATAATAATGTCGGGTGGGAGATTTAACAGAATTATATATAATTTTTTTTAAATACAATATTTTATTGTTTATACCACATTTACTAATTTTTTTACGATGAACTAGATTATATTATCGATAAATTATTTTTAAAACTATAATATTATAAAAAATCATTTATTGGGAATGCATTTGAGTGACATAAAAACAAAATATAAGTATAAAATATTTCATTGTAGAATCACATCTACATGTTCCTAGTAAATATGATATTAATTTGAAATATAATTAAATTAAAATTATTTTTTAAAATGTTGGAAGAATTTATAACAAAATAAATTAAGTTTACAACTATTGATGATTATTTTATAGAAATTTATATAATATAAAATTTAGAAAAAAAATTAACATAAATATAATTCAATATGAATAAATTTACTTGATACGTTGAAAAGAAAAAATTATTAAAAAGATAATTTAATTACAATTTTTAATTTATGTTTTGATTAATTTATGACTCTTTAAGAAATAGAATTTGACGAAACTGTAATTGATTTTGACCTAATATTGTCCAATAAAATCAAAAGTATAATTTTTGGGACTTTTATAAGATGTATAATATTTTATTGAATAGTGATAATTAATAATGATTCAAAATCAATCAATACATTATATTTAATCAATATAATTTCAATGTAATAATTTGATTTCCATTTCTTATAAAGTTACATATGTATCATATTACTAAAACGACTAAATTTTTTTCCATTTTAACCCAAATTAGAAATTATTTTTTTATAAATTATACTTTATTAATAATAAGTAGATCTATAAAAAAATTATTTAGTATTATGAACTTTGATTAAAATTAACATTCATATATTATTGAATTAAATGATAGAAAATTAGTTTCATATTTAAATTAGTAATAATGTATTATGTAATACAGTTTACTTTATTTATATTTAAAATGAATATTTATGATCATAAAGGTCTATTACAAATGTAAAAGGTAATATGGGATAAACATCTATAAAACTATGAGATAATTTATGAAAACAGATATGAAACATTAATTAATTTCTTAGGATGATTATATTTATACCACATTAATAATATATTTAATAACATTTCTAATAAGATCCTATTGATTTTGATTACAACCATTATATTATTTTTGATAATGGATAATTACCCATTGTAGTTCTCTCCCGCATATTATGTTGTAAATGTATTAATATTGATAAAAAATATTTATGAAATAATACAGATGAAAAATTTATAGAATAATAAACTATATTTTTTTAATTAGTTTATTAATAATTGATACAGATGGAATAATTTCCATGAACATTTACTCAAAGATGGCAAAAGATATGTATTATCTATAGAAAAAAGGAAAATTTTCATTAAAATAATTTATTTCATATTTTCTTCATTCATAATTATATAAAATGATTTAATTGAATAAATAAAGAATATAATTTATTATGATAGTATTTATATTATAAATACCATGTTATGTCAATTTCATTAATGGAAAGATGTGTTAATAGTCATAAAAATGACAATAAATGATATTTAATCTTATAAAATTATTATCAAATCGTTATAAAACCATAAAATTTCAATCATAACTCATAAAGATTCTATATTATAAAAGAAATCATGAATCCTCCATGTTTTAGTCACATGGATGTTTTAAAATTACATTAATGACCATTACAAAGATACACAATTTTTACAAAGGTAAAGGTAAAATGAATTAATGAAGATGTTAAATTATGGGACGATGTTCCAAAATCCATATAAACATGTATAAATTTTACATTATATATTTATTTATACCTTATCTTCCTTGTCATTTATAATATATAAATAATTATCCATTTCAAGACAGTCATGTATAAGATATGTGTAAATATTGTATTTAATTACATGGTTTCCACCAACCTCACATATACGAGAGAGATTCCTCTCCACTTGTACTCACACATAATCAGCAAAATAGATCGACCAACATATACTCAAATACATTCAAATAATTAAAACAAATTTAAAAATGTTCTAGGGTTACAAAAAAAGATCCCAAAAGGATTCATGTATATTATAAAGGATGTTTTATAATGAAAGGGTAAAACTCTCAAAATGGGTTTTTATGTATTTATTTATTCATTTACCTCATTCAGCACATATTTAACCATCCTAATATGACATCAAAAGAACCTTAAATATACAAATGTTTAATTATTTATATTTAAACATACTTTCTGATCTCTTTTTCCATCCCATGAGAAATGAAAACATCCGTTGTGAGTACATTTCTACTATAACCTCTATGATGGGATGTCTGTCGTTTTTGAACACCACCTCACAAAGAAGGTAATTATAATTGATATAATGAGTATATATGATATTAATAAAATTATTATTATTACAGTAAGATAATTTATTATATATCTTCTTAACCTATCATATATTGTTAAATTAAAACTTCCCTCATGCATGTGTATAAACTACCACCTCTATAAATAGATATACATCATTTTTTTTCCAGCAGTCAAAGATAGTTATAAAAAAATTTACATTATAATAAGGATAATTATCACATTTTAATATTATGTAGATGATTTAAGCCTAAATATTTTATCCTTTTTAAACAAACACACACACACAAATTTATATATATATATATATATTGATGAATAAAAACCCATCATTCTGAAAAAACACAACATTAACATAATTTATTTAGTAATTAGACAAGTCATATTAATAAATTATGACATTGGATTTATTATAATGAAAATAAATTGAAAATTTATTCTATGTATTTAAAAAAGATTATTTTTGTTAAAATGAAGTATATAGAGGTTAAGATAACATGAATGGACTCGACGTGAGATGTATTATTTTAAAAACCACATTTTAATGTTTTTCATAATATTTTTATTATTTCATGTTGAGGTAGTTTTAAATGATTCATAATTTTAGAAATTATACATATATTATTTTAAATGTTCATTCTAAATTACTCTTTACTTTAATTTTATAAGAAAAAATATAATCATTTTATATATTATAGTACGTGTTATTTATAATATTTATAGATGTAAAAAAAGACTAACATTTTAGTATTTGGAACATGAAAAAATATTCCAATCGTTATTGTATTTAATTTCTATAAATCATACTAAAACATCAATTTATTATTACTGAATATTTAATTACCATTATTCTATGAATTGTTTTTGTATATTTAAGAATAGGGTTTTTATTCTATCAGGATTTCATTATTGATTTATATTATTTTTTTGTAAATTAGTTTAATCAACTACATCAATATCGATTATAGATTTTTATGAATCACGATGAATATAATAAAATGATACTATCAACCATATTTATCTAAATGATTATTCTATTTTTTCTATTTATTTATTAATGAAAATAATTAAAAAAATTAATCAATTCAAATTATTATATTGATATTTTATTGTATTTATATTTATTTATTTTATATATTGACATTAAATGTCATAATATTTAATCAAAGTATACGTCTATACCACATCATTGAATCAGTTGGTCTCATGGTAATAAATAGTTTGGGTATCTATTGTAATAAATTCATATTTATTTTATATGGAATGGAACTGGCCTTCATAGTATGATTATAATACACATAATTACGAATTTTATCATTATAAAATTAGGTATTTTATCTATCTGATTATTTAAAATGTAATTTGTTATATTTAATTTTTATTTTCTATATGTAATTTAATGTAATCAATTTTATTTAATAAGATATGAAATTGATTACACGAATTTAAAGAATATTTGTCTCATTTAAGGGTACATGTTCTTATCATTGCAAATATTTCTTCTCTTTTTATATAACCCTAATGAATTGTGATTTCGGCTTATTAGTTTAGCTGATATTTTTTTTAATAAATATATTTTAATGATTTTTTATTTAGAAACTATCGAAGTAATTATATTATTCTGAATGATTATTACGTTATCCTAAAAAAATTCATCTGAATATAATATAATTTAACAGGAAAATGATTTTAAATTATTTTAATATCAATATTTTTTATGTTATACATAGTATTCAATTATTTTTTATAGGTCTTAAGGATGATTATGTTCTATTTTATGGTCTATCATTCGGCTATATGGATCTTACGTAAAATAAGAGAATTTTATTTTAATTAAATGGTATTGTAAATTTATGAATCATCTTGTTTCTGGAAAAAATAACCATTCATTGGGTTATTAGAAAGTATTTTAAGAGTTTAAACTATAATAGTTTTTTATGATTCTCTAAAACACTAATCCCAATGAAAATTAAATAGGTAATAAAGGCTATCCAATGTAATACTTAATGACATTTTTGATAATTTAGGTCACTATGTATTATACATATAGGGTTTACATTATCATAATATATGGATCTATTATTATAACTAATAATAATCATTATAGACACCATACTCTAATCGCATGCATTCTTGAAAAAACTAGTTTCTCTTTATATTGTATAGAATATACCTAAATCGAAAATATATTTTTTATTATGACCTCTATCTGATAACACTGAAAATAAATTTTTCTCTTATTATATTATATATATTTAATTCATTCAATAAATTTTATTCTTATATTATTAACTTATTTCTTGAAAATTACACTTTTCTTATACTTTATCCCTATTCTACATTATATTTATAGCCCTTATATCAAACATATATTATTTGACCCTAATGAAATCATTAAATTTATGATTATTTTATGTGATTATTTTATTAATGTGATCATTTTATTCTCTAACACAAAATAATAATTCTTCACTAATGATTGAATTTTTATTAGAAGTAATGATTATTATTCCATGTAATCATAAAGTATCATGATAGAGTTATGGAGGAAACATCTTCAATTGGATCTTGTGAAAGTGACTGAGAATTGCATCATAGTAAAAATCAAGCTCAGAGGTTTGGATGTGTTGTTCTCCTTTGTGTATGCTAGTGGGGATATCTTGGAAAGGTGGATCTTGTGGGATAATCTGGTTTATTTTTATGATAATGGGTTACCATGGTTTGTAGGCGAGGAAATCAATTATACAGTTGATATATCAGAAAATAAGGGTGTTCAGGGGTATGTAATTAGGGTATTCTTGATTTTAGTAACTTCATTGCCGCTATGGGGCTCCTATATCTGGGGTTTATCAGGAGTAAACATACATGGTGTATTAATATGAGAGGCAATAGCAGTATTTGGTGTAGGTTAAATAAATTTCTGGGAAATTTTGAGGGCCTTTAATCCTTTTATAGCTCCTCGGTCTCTTATCTCACTTGGGCTCTTTCATATCATTCTCCTCTGCTGGTGGAACAAAATATGGGATGTGCGGTCAGTATGTGTTTCCTGTATTCATTGGATTGGCACAGTAGGTAGGGGTTCTTAAAAATGGTGAAGGAGTATTAGGAGCCGTAGATTGAGGGAGTATCTTGAGTGGGTTAGTCTAGATGGCTGAAGCGGCTCAAATCAGATATCAGTAGATGGTCCATGTCTTTTCAGGCTCCAACTGAGTCAGTGGAGATACTTCAAGAGGAAATCAACCGAATTGAAGTGGTGTTGTAACTTAACTGGGATGACCAATTTTTCTTAATCTTATGATCCAAACGGGCCTTCCTTACTCAATGTTTTTTGGTTATAGAAAAGGTCCTAAAACAAATATCCAGAGTTCGGTGGCACATGGAAGGGGATAAGAACAATGGGTTCTTCCATGATTTCTTGATGGAGTGGCTCTGTTCGAAGGTAAATATCAATATGGAAGATGGTTCATTCAACTTATATTTGAATGTCGCTTGTAGGATGGATTTGGAACACATTGAAATTCTACTTTCTCGAGATCAGGAAAAATTTAGGTGGGGAAATGATTTAAAAAATTAGCAGGATGTCTTCATATAGAACATTTATAGTAGGATGGATGGAAGGAGGGATGAGAGTTTGAAGGCTTTACCGTTCAGTGAGGAGGTGAGAGAAGTGGTTTGAAACTTGTCTCCAGAGAGTACTCTGAGAACATATGGTTTCTCAGTGGCATTCTACGAGGCAACATGGGAGTTTTATGTCTTTCTGTGGTCGGGGAAGTCTAGGACTTCTTCCGTGAGGTTGGCCACAATGGGGGTATGTGTGCTTCTAGGGTGGTGCTGGACCCAAAGGTGAAAGATCCATCTTCTATTAACAGGTACATAATAATATGTCAATGCAATGTATCCTATAATATTTTGGCTAGTATTATTTCTAAGAGATTTAATATGGTCAGCCTGAGTATTATTTTCCAAGAACAACATGGGTTCATCAAATACAGAGGGATACAAGGGGAATTGGTAGTGTGTAACGACCCAAGTCCGGATCCCCTCCACTGGTTCCATGTACCCAGTTCACCACATGACCTCAAGCGCGTTTCCTCTAATTCCAGAGGCTGCCAACTAGAAGCGAGACCCTTGATGAATCGGTGGGAAAATTATGCCCTCATTCAGTAAGGTATACAGTGGAAAAACAACAGTAAATAGTGGAAGCAGTTACAACATGTATAACAACAGAAACCAAAAAGCAGAAGGAATAAAAATATATAGAAAGGATGAAAATGATGCACAGGTACAAGTATCTACAGAAAATAGCAATCACAACAACGTGATGGAATACAACTGAAAACAAAGTGCAATGGAAAAAAATAAACTCCTCAGCATCACAAGCCATGGCTCGGTCCCATGCTCCCCAGCTCTAGATAAATCAAGAACCTGATGTAGAGGGGCGCTTTCCCTTATCTTTAACTACAACAATGTAGTCTGTTTGGTCCCAAAATCATGGCCCAAAAAGGGTGTGAGATAAAATCCTAGTAGGCAATCACCCAAAGTTTTTTCTTAACAGTCAATGAATACAAGGAATGTAATAAAACAGAAGCAATAACTGGGAAAGCACAAGTAGCTACAATCTACAGTTCTAGAAAATAATGTACATAATTAAACAACCATCAATAAGAAGAAAACAGGTAACCCTCTGGGTATCTCTCACAGCCTAACCCTTATGTTTCAACCTATAAGTACTAGAAACCCTATAGAAGTCACACACAATCTCACCACTCTGGTTCAGCTATGATAATAATAGACTTTTTGGGGAAGCACTCACGGTCAATTCCCCTTATAGTCTCGTATCATACTAAAGGCTCTCTTGGGAAGCACTCAACGTCTATCCCCCTGTGGCCCACGTCGAGGAACTATAGACTCTCTGAGAAATCACTCAATGCCAATTCCCCCTAGTGTCTCACATCGTAAATAAAAGACACTTTAGAGAAGCCCTTCCATAAATTCTCTATTTGGTCTACTAATCTAGGTTCTCACAGTCATGTGTGTAAGGTAAAACATGCTCAGCGCACGCGTACATCGTCTATGTAAACCTCAATAACTAATATGCTTTCAACTAAGGTTTAACAGTATAATATGGTAGCTGTTCCACTGTCCTATGACTAAGCATGGAAACTGGGAAAACGCCAAACAGGTAGAACAAGAATAGAAAACATCCAAGGTACAGTAAAGCTACCATAATCACAGGAAAAACATCTACTTTAGAAATCAAGCAATGTAGGAAATACAAAAAGGGAAAAATAGGAACACACAATACCTCGTTCAAGTGTATTGGTGGAATTGGCACAAAATATTCATCAACATTCTAAGGAAAGGTACAAACCAAAAACCTCGATCCTAGGAGATCGATATACGCGAACGATGACGACAGATTCCCATTAGAATGACGTAGATCTGAGAAACCGCACAAAACCCTCAACCTACGATAACTTGAAAATGAAGAGGGATCATTGAACAAGGCTAAAGAAGAAAGGAGATATCACCAATGAAATTCCAATGCCATCATCAATGCTCGAATCGATGAACAGACGAAGAGGCAAGATCTCATCGAATATCCGGACGTACAGTCGCTCTCGGGCTAACAGAATCTGCAGATGAAGATGAAATTGGGGGATTGGAGTGACCTCGATCCGTTTAATGAAAAAAAACAAAATTACACGACGTGTATTTTTATATTACATGGCGTGTAGTGGGTTTTTCTGTACACCCCTAAAAACGGCCTCCACGTCACCCTGACACACCTTGTGTGTGCCCCGGGCATGGCCAGCCCACGACTTCAAGCCAGAGAAGAGTACACGGTGTGCACTCAGAAAGTATATGGCATGTACTTCGAAAATTTCATGAAAATTTAATTTTCGTAAAAACTCCATAAAAAGGAAAAACATTACTAAACGAAGGTCCAGGTTTTTACAAACATCCCCCCCTTAATGAAATTCCTCCCGAATTTTCCTAATGATGTGAAGAAGAAGAAACCCCGAACAGTTCCGGCCACTGCGATCGTACATCGACCTCCCTCTCCCATGTCTCGTCATGTACTCCCCCGTGCACCCATAGCACTCGTACCAGAGGAACAGACCGCCCGTGGGGAACCATTGTACTGCGATCAAAAATCTAGATAGGATGCTCTTCGAATGATGCATCCACATAAAGCTCGACTTCCTTAGGCTGAAAGACGTGAGATGGGTCTGAAATGTAACGTCGGAGTTGAGAGATGTGGAAGACGGCGTGCATGGCCCGATACCTATGAGGTAGCTGCAAATGATAGGTGATCGGCCCAACACTCTCCAAGACCTCAAACAGCCCAACGTACCGCGGTGAAAGATTACCCTATCTCTGAATCCTCTTGTGTATCAACCTCGGTGCTACAAGAAGGAATTCCTAATCACCAACCTCGAACTCCAGAGGTCATTTCTACTGATCAGCATAAGACGTCTGTCAAGACTGTGTTGTACCCATACTCTCATGAATCATCTCTACCTATTATAAGGTCTCCTGAACAAGACGAGGTCACAGAAAAGCTGCCTATCCTACCTCCAGCCAGCGTAAGGGTCATCCGCATGGCCTACAGTAAAAAGCCTCGTATGGGGCCATCAGAATGATCTCTTAAAAAATCTTGTTGTAGGAGAAATCCACGAGAGGGATATGCTTCTCCCAAGAACCTCCAAAGTCTAGGATGTAATCTAAAATAATATCCTCAAGCACCTGGATCGTGCGCTCGGACTGGCCATCAGTCTGGGGATGGTATGCTGTATTGAAAATTACATGTGTACCCAAGGCCTTCTGAATTCTTTGCCAGAACCGAGAGGTAAAGCGCGCATCCCTATCGGAAATGATGGAGTGTGGGACTCCATGCAGACGAACGATCTCCCGGATGTAAAGTCATCCCAGATCATCAACACTAAAGGTCTCATTGATCGGAAAGAATTGAGAAACCTTCATAAGCTTATCGACGACAACCCAAATAGCATCGTTCCCTCAAGGAGAACTCGACAACCTAGTCATGAATTCCATCGCAACGTCATTCCACATCCACTCTGGAGTGGGTAACTGTTGTAAATGGCATTCTAGTCGCTGATGATCTGCCTTCACCTGCTGACAAGTAGAACATCTCATGACGAAACCAGCAACATCCTTTTTCATACCTGGCCACTAGTATTGGCGATGAAGATCCCCATACATCTTGGTGAAGCTAAGATGGATTTCCCAAACTGAGGAATGAAAATCCTGCATCATCTCCTCACATATGTCTGCTGGCACTCATACACATCCCTGGAAACACAAGATCTCCTCCTCTCCCACTATCCATCTGAGAAGAGGGTCCTCTCCTGTCACACATTCCCGCAGGACTAAGCCTTCAGAGTCTCGTAGCTCTTCATCTGTACCCGATCAAGAAGTGTAGGGATTATAGCTTCAGATGATAGGAAGGTTTTTCTATGTCTGTCATGTACCTCTAGTTTCATCTCAGAGAACCGATCCATCAGGTTCCACTCACTACTGGCCTCTTGAACTGCCTAAATATGAGTTATCCTGCTTAACTCATCAACCATTATGTTGCCATTATCCGGAATATAGGCAATCTCAAAGTCAAAATACTGTAAATACTCAAACCACCTATGTTGCCTCAGATTCAGTTCATGCTGAGTGAAGATATACTTGAGACTCTTGAGGTCAGTGAAGACCACAAAGTGCTCCCCTAGCAGATATTGACTCCAAAAAAATAATGCATGAACAACCGCTTCCATATCTTGATAGTTCATCAGGTAGTTCCTCTCATGTGACCTCAACTACCGAGACCCGTACGCAACGACTCCATCCCCCTACATATGAACAACTCCCAGCCCGATAACTGAAGCATCATAGTAAACAGTGTAGTTATTGCCAGGCTATGGCAAGACTAGTATCAGTGCTGACGTCAACCTCCCTTTCATCTCCTGAAAGGATGACTCACAATAATATGACTATAAGAACATCGCCCCCTTCTTGGTCAGGTCTGTCAAAGGTTCTACTAGATGAGAAAATTCTTAAATGAAGGGTCTGTAGTATCCATCCAACCCTAGGAAGCTTCGTACCTCAAAGAAGTTCTCTACATGCTCCCAAGAAACTAAAACTCTCACTTTATCTGGGTCCATATATAGTCTTGCCTCTGAGATGACGTGACCTACGAAGTTAATCTGATCCATCCAGAAGTGGCACTTTGTGAGTTTAGCATAAAGACGATGCTCTCTAAGTGTACCCAGAATGATCTAAAGATGTGTGGAATGGTCATGTTGATTGTGAGAGTACACCAAGATATCCCCACGAAGACCATGATGAAGGAGTACAAATAAGGATGGAACACTTAGTTTATTAGTGCCATGAAAACTACATGTGCGTTCTTGAGACCGAATGACATGACTATATACTCGTATAGACCATACCTGCTCCTGAAGGCTATCAGAGGTATATCTGATGGTCTAACATGCAACTGATGGTAACCAGACCTCATGTAGATAACCGAGAACACCCGGCCTCCTCGAAGCTGATCAAAAATGTCATCAATCCTCGGCAATGGATATCGTTTCTTGACGGTCAACTGGTTCAGCTTCCGATAATCCACACAAAGGTGATTGTTATTGTCTACCTTCTTTGCAAATAGGATATACGAACCCCAAGGAGAAGTACTAGGTCGAATGAAACCCTTATCCTGTAGCTCCTCTAACTGCTTCATGATCTCCTGCAAGTCAGGTGTGGCCATCCTATAGGGAGGAATGGACACCGGTGCCGCTCCTGGCACAAGCTCAATAGAGAAGTCTACCTCACGCTCCATAGGAAAACCAAAAAAGTCCACTGGAATGACGTCCCTGAAGCGATCCACCACTGGGGGAAAGTCAAGATGTGGAGTCCCCTGGTCATCCAGATAAAGACTAGCAATATGGGCCGTCACCCTTCCGAACCCATGATGCATGAGTCCTTCTTGACTCGCCTGAACATCCCATTCACCTTTATGAAGAAAAGATTCACCCTCTGGTGAGACGAAGCTCACTCTGTAGCGATAGCAGTCGACGACTGCCTGTAAGGGAATCAACTAGTCCATGCCGAGGATGACATCATATCATGTCATCTCTAGGACATAGAGATCCCATAAGAAGTGATACCCTACAACCTCGAAAGGGCACTCTCTACACTGGTGTACACTAGATGTCGACGTCCCCAAGGGTGTGTCAAGTGTCAATGAGTCCGCAGAAGAAAAGATGCAGAGTCCAAGACTCTCCACAAAAACAACAGAGATAAAGCTATGTGTAGCACCAGTTTCGAAAAGGGTTAAAGATAAAACTGAGACTACTAAAATCGTACCACGAACAGTATAAGGTCCAGGATCCTACTCCTGATATATCTTCTCTACAGCGAAAGACTGTCCTGTATCGTGGCCCTGCATCCCTGATTGAAAAATCTGAGTTGAACCTCCATGCTGGTGCTAATGAACTAGTGGCTAACCACCATGACCTCAACTTCCACCTTAACCCGAATGGCAATAAGAACTCTAGTTCCCCGACTGGTGAGAAGCTGGGGGTGTTTCTATTGAACGAGGAGTCATGGAAGAACCTCGGTCTCCAGCTGTTGGTGAGAAAACCTGACAGAAACGCTGAAGGTGACCCATCAAGCTACAAGATCGGAACTCCATGGGGTCCCTCTTGAATTGCGGTCTCATGTGCCCTGACCAACCACACTGGTAGCATATCACATGGCTGCCTGACGATGCATCTTGATTCCTCGAATCACCGCATGTAGGCTCTCTATGTCACTTCTTACTATCATCTGGAGGAAAAGTTGCTCTGGAAGCAGAACCGTCGTGGCTTGCAGCTCCAGAGTCTCTCAGATTGCACTTCACAATCAGTTGCTGTTTGACGATAGAAGTAATTGAAGTCAGCTGGAAGATGTTCACCTGCGAGCAGATCTCATGCCTGAGACCATCTTCAAAAATAATTACCCAGAACACACCACTTCCATCCCGGAGGGGTTTGAAGTGATTCAGCTCGGTGAAACAAGTGGAATACTCCATTAAAGAAAGAGTTCCATTCTCTAAGCTCATGAACTCCTTGGCTTGGTTGGACCTCAGGGTCTCTCATAGATGTAGTCGTAGAACACGTGCTGGAACTACTCCCAAGCGATAGCCTGCTGCATGCCCACCTGTGACATCATGCCCCACCACCCCTTGGTGGAGTCTCGTAGCATGTAGGTGGCTATCTTGACCCACTTTTCTGGAGGCGTCTCCAGATGCTCAAATATAGTCAGCATGGATTTCATCCAGGACTCCTCAGCCAAAGGCCCTCCTCCCCCTTAGATCGTGGGAGGATGTTGCTGCTGAAAAACCCACGTCAAGTCTGCCATAGACAAGGCAGGAGGCGGTGCTCCCTGGAAGTCCTACATCATCCTCATGAAACCTTCCCTAAACTACGCATTCGTGCCTGCAACTGTTATGAAAGTCGGTGCCATGGCTGGCCCGACTGGAGGAATGGAAGGATGTGCCTGATAAGTGATATCTGGCGTCTGATCACTTCCTGAAGACAGACGTACAACTGGTGCACGTCTCAGAGGCATAGCTCTGAAAGATCAAAAGCACACCTTAGATCAGGAAAACAAGGACAGATAACACAAGAGTAAAAAAAGGGAACAAGGGAAGAAAAACACACAAGATTGCAAATAATGTTTACAATGCTTGTATAAAACCTACATGGCGTGTCTACTTAAACCACTGACATGGGAATGTACTCCTGGCCTACAAGTCATGTAACACCTCAACTACATGGCGTGTTGACCCCAACACACGGCGTGTACCTGAAAACTATTCCCATGCCCGAGTCTCTTTACCCGGCTAACCCACACAGTCTGACTCGACCTGAGACTACATGGCGTGTTACAATCAATCACGGCATGTACTAGACAAGGCTTCAGCAGCCCATGTTGTTAAGAATAGGGCCATCTACACGGATGAACCATAAACGACGTTCTCCGAAAAAACACGGTGTGTATAGGCGAAGGTGACACCATCCCATGTTGTTCTTGACACGTACTTGGAAAAGACTACACAACGTGTTACGAACAAACACGACATGTGGAAAAGAAGGTAAAGTCGGCCCGTGTTGTTAGTGACACAGTCGGGTACCTGGTCAGGACTACACGGTGTGTTCCCTATGGACACGGTGTGTTCTACATGAGCTTCCCCGACCCGTGTTGTTAGTGACACGACCGAGTACATGGATCCGAAATTACACAGCATGTACCTACCTTATACAGCGTGTTTTTGAGGTTACTTTTACAACACCGTGTTTTTCTCACACGGTCAGTGACATGGCTTGAAAACTACATAGAGTGTATAAAAAAGTACACACCGTGTATTTTGGGTTTTTCTAGGAAGTAGCTCAGAAACTATGCAGAATTCCAGATACACAAAAACCAAGTGAAGGACGTGCCAAATTCCGATCCGTGGGGGCCCAGACTCCCCACGAATCATATCTTGGCATCTCCCATAGTCATATACAAGCGAAAACAGGATCATGATCCTCCATGTTAGGATTAATGAGGGCCCATAAAACCTCATGAACCAAAATTTGGTGTTTATTTTTAAGAAAACAAAAAATCTAACAGTTTTCTAACATGACTGCAAAGAATCTATCAATCATCTATCACAACAGGACTCATAAAGTACACAGTGTATATCACAACAGCATGCAATCTCTAATGCACCCTAGATGGAATGTCAAGAATGCATGACATGTGATTTCTACAAGTGCCTATTTGATGCATGATAAGGAATACCCTCATCTCATCGGTTTGCAACAGAAATAGAACCGAAGTATCAAAACAATAATAGCACAAGTCAAGTGATTCATTGTTGCTGAAATTAGATCAACCATATATCTCAAAACTAGCAAAAACTGCAATTAATGAGGTAGTATGGCTTTTCCCTATACACGGGTTAGCTACTCCTAAGAACAATTTAATTCCATGTACCGAATCCTTCCTATCCTTTGCTAAAGTATTCAAATAGAAAGCAAGAGAAAATAACCCCATTGATACCACTTTGTGACGACCCGAGTCTGGTACCCCTCCACTAGTTCCCCGTACCCGGTTCGCCACATGACCTCAAGCGTCTTTCCCCAAATTCTAGAGGCTGCCAACTAGAAACGAGGGCCTTGGTGAATCGGTGGGGAAACTATGCCCACATTCGGTAAGTTATACAGCTGAAAAACAACAGTCAATAGCGGATGCAGTAACAACATGCATAACAACAGAAACCAAACTGCGAAAGAAATGAATATATGTAGCAATGATGACAATGATGCAGCATGTACAAGTATCTATGGAAAATAGCAAACACAAAAACGTTCTGGAATACAATTGAAAACAATGTGAAAAGGAAAAACAAAATAAAATCCTTAGCATCGCGAGCCACCTCTCAGTCCCATGCTCCCCAGCTCCAGCATAATCAATTACATGAAGTAGAAGGGAACATTCCCTAATCTATACCTACAACAATATAGTCAGTTTGTGCCCAAAAGCATGGCCAAAATAGTGTGTGAGATACAATCCCAGTAGGACATCACCCAAATATTTGGGCCTAATGGTCAACGAATAAAATGCATGTAATAAATAAGACGTAGTAACGAGGAAAGCACATGCAGCTACATTCCACAGTTCTAGAAAATAAATTACAAAAGTAAACAGCCAGCAACAAGAAGAAAACAGGTAACCCTTTTGGTAGCTCTCACAGGCTAACCCCTATGGTTTAACCTATATGTACTAGAAACCCACTAGGAGGCACACACAGTCTCACCCCCTCTGGTTCAGCAATGAAAATAATATACTCTCTGGGTAAGCACTCATCGTCAATTCCCCTTATAGTCTCGTATCGTGCTAAAGGCTCTTTGTGGAAGCACTCAACCTCTATTCCCCCTGTGGCCCATGTTGAGGAACTACATACTCTCTGGGGAAGCACTCAACGTCAATTCCCCCTATGGTCTCGCATCATAATTAAAAGACACTTTGGAGTAGCCCTTCTATAAATTATCCCTTTGGTCTACTACTCTAGGTTATCATATTCCTTAGTGGAAGGTAAATCATTCTCAGTGCGTGTGTGCATCATCCAAGTAATCCTCAAGAACTACATGGCCATCAACTAAGGATTAACAACATATCAAGGTAGCAATTACACTGTCCTATGACTAAGCCTGGGAACTAGAAAATGCCAATGAGGCAGAACATGCATAGAAAACATCCAAGGTAGAGTAAAGCTACCATAATCACAGGCAAAACATCTACTCTAGAAATCAAGCAAAGAAGCCAATACAACAAGTGCAAAACATGAACACGCAATACCCCTTTAAAGGGTATTCATGGAATTTGCACAAAATATTCCTCAAATTTCTACTAAAAGGCACAAACCACCTACCTCTGTAACACCCCGAGCTTCCATGATACGCTTCTCATTCAATAATACAATAGCTTTCATTGTACGCAACTTCGATTTCTAAAACAACGCGACTAATCAAAGTAGCCGTTATGAATAGAAATAACCACTTTTTAAAATTATAGAAATTTTATATTTCAAAATGGACTTCATTTTTTTATTTGTAATATCGAAATTAGCCTATGTTGAATTTTTGGTATTTTTCTGAGAACTTCTAATTTTTTATGAATTCTGAAAAATACTTAAAAACAACTTTTTTAATCAAAATAATTTATAGTGATAAATTATAATATTTAGTTGTTTTAAAGTATAATTAGAATATATTTTTACTATTTTATCCAATGGTGGTCATTAGAATTAATTTAACATTAAAATTGGACATAAACAATTGTCAATCTTTTGATATAAATTGTTTCTTAAAAACATGCTATTTGTTGTGGCAGCGGGAATTAATTATAAAATTAATTAATGCAACTTATATGATTGTAATTTCATAAAATAGACATCATTTTTGAATTTGGAATATCAATTATAGCTTAGGGTGAAATTTTGGCCTTGTTCTCAAAAACTTCAATTTTTGATGAATAGTGAAACCACTAAGTGGTAGTTAAATAACTGATTTTTCATTTAAATGAAATATTACCACTTCTGTGATTTGATTTTCAAAAATCCGACATACATGGTTGTCATTAAGTAGTAAAATGTGGTTCAATGAGATTAAAATAATTTTTTGGTGAATAGTAACTTTTAAGTTCTTAATCGCGATTAGAGGTAATTAGTGTAGTTTAAGGTACAAATAATGTTTTAATAATATGAGATGAGCATGACACTTATCCTACTCCTATTGGATGAGTCATGGCCGACCAAGACAACCCATGGGTCAACTTGGGGACCCCATGGAGCCACTTTAGTTGGAAAATGACATTAATATATATTTATTTAATGTTAAAATTAAATTGACACAAACATGAGTTATTTTACTAAAATAGTTTTTAAGTGGGGTTACACAAGTCCATATTTTGACTATAAATATTCATTAGAAATATAAAAGGTTTTCCTACATCATAGTATTTTTTTTATAATTTTTAGACATTAAATAAATTAAATTATTTATGACATCATTATGATGCAGTGATGACCTCATTATTTAACGATTTAAATAAAATGAGAAGATAATGAAAAATCCAAGGCTTAAACTTGTCCAAAGACTATTTGATGAGGAGATTTATAAACCTTATCACCTTATCCTTGAATTATATAAGTGTGGGCCCTTTAGAAGCTGAAAAGCATTGTGTAATAATGAAACATTTCAATCTTTCCAAAAGAGCCCCTCCTCTCCACTTATAAAAGCCCCCCACCTCTCCCACATTATTCACACCGTCAAGCCATTTGGCTCGGCCAACCTCTGCCCAAATACTCTCCCAACATCCCTCTATTACTCCTTGAAGCCTCACTTTGGGCAGAACCCTTCCCAAGGAAGCCTTTGGCTCAAATCAAAAAGAGTTACCCGATTTTGAGGTAATGTCTTCTCAAATGTTGTTTTGGTTTATTTTTCTTCTCCAACCCCCTAAACTCTTTTTATTCATTTCTTTTGTAACAACACCAGTATCCTCAATATACTAGTATGTTTTTATAAGAAGTATTCGAGCTACACTTACACACACCTACATCTAATGGTTAATGAACATACGGTTTCTGTGGATGGTGAATTTCTGCCTCACGAAACGATGATTGTTCAACACTCCTATAACACCTTCAAATGTGGCCATTAAGATGTCACTATTTTTATATATGATATATAATATGTTTATGTTTTACTTATGCTTCTGTATTTCTCATTTATGGCATACTTTATGACTTCCATTATGGGTAAAACGCGATAATTTCATTTTAGGAAGTGCGGACTACTGCCCCCTCAAAGTGATGTGAATCATTAATGCCATATATGGGATGTATAAAGGATGGAGTAAATGATATTATATATGATATTATACTGGAACGATATTATACCTTTATATAATTATGATTTAATTCCATTAAATATGAAATAGAAATGAAAGTAGCATTCATGCGTACGTACGGCTTACCGTCTCCATGAACGGTGCATTTCATTTCTTACCTCTAAATGTTACGTAATATTATAAATGAAGGTATATACTGGATATATATGACATATATGACATCTAAATCATGAATATAATTCTGGAGATAATGGATATTCTACCACATAAACAACATGTAATTATAAGAAGTTTATTGTTGACTCGAGTACCAAAGATCGACAAAACGACCGTTATTAACTTAAATAATTACATAATGTTAATATAATTGTAATAAGTGATATAAAAAGGATAATGAAATTGAAAATGTTTCTTAATAAGGTAGATATTAACTCTAGTTTATTATTCAGGAGGTTAAAGAACGGTAGAGTCAAGTCAGACACAAGGTAAGGGAACTTCTTAACCCAACTTCCATTCTTTGGGTTAATCTCCTACTTTCAAATTATGTCATGATGTTATTATGTCCTATTTTATATTTTTACTTTATTTATGTGTACCTATAGATAATACACATAATAGATCTATTTTATTTTAAAAATGATCTTTTTAAGGACTTCGCCTCAATCTCCTTTCATTAAGGTATATTTGGTTTTATACACAACTTTCATTTATACGGTGTATAAACCCCTTTGACTTTTACGTTATTCAAGAGGAATCTTTTTTATACGAAGCGTTTTGCTAAACGACAAGAGGGAATGTTTTTCTTTCCGTACTTATGCGGCGACAATGACTTCTCCGCCGCCGTGACCATTATTTGAGTTTCAGCTTCCTCTACAAGCCATCATTTTTTTTAATGAAAAATAAATACAATGTTTTAACTTTCTTTTATTTTGGTATTGAAAATGGTTTTGAAAGAGTTTTTATTATATCAATGTGTTGTATTGATATCTTGTGATTGAAATGTGGAAATGTTATGTTTCCTTTATGCATGTTTTATGTGATAAGTTTATGTTATGGTTTATGATATGTTTAAACCTATTCATATGAGGAATGCATTAGACTTAATAAGTGATGGGTGGAGCCCGCTATAGCTCCTCGATGCATCAGCAGGTCTCATGAGACAAACTAGTGTCTGGGCACGAGGCCTTGACAAAATCTTATTTGTGGTCTTGGCACGAGGGCTTGACTACGTGGTTATGATAGTCTGGCATTATGCATTCCATCATTATGAAAGTGGTTATTGATATTGCATGTGATTATTCGACAAGTAGAATATCCATGTGAAGAAGTAAATGGCATTATCTCATTTTACTTTTTCCATATTATGTTGAAGTTCAAGTTTAAAAGGCTTTTGTTTTAGTTATACATTGCCTTAAATGTTAATGTTTATTTATGAAAGCTTCCGCTATATTGTTAACCTTACTGAGCATCTGAGCTCACCCCTTTCAATGTTTTAATATTTTTCCAGGATGTGAAGAAGTATTTTATGAATGACCTACAGGGGTAGTCAGAAAGGGATATGATTGTGGACTATGAAGACCATGTTATTGTAGTTTGTTTACATTTTGATGTAATGAAAGACTTATGAATGTATCTAGTGTTTCCAAGGCTACTAAACTAATCGGTCTTTCGAGACTTGATCTTTTGTGATCATGCCAATGTTACGAAGTAATGCACCGACTCTGGGTAGCTGGGGTCGGGGTGTTACAGTTGGTATCAGAGGCAGTTTAGTACTAACCTTGGAAGCTAGATTTAGATAAACTCTGATTAGAGCACATAGCCCAAAGATAGACTTTGAGGATTAGTATAGAAGAAATTCCTAGAATTTTGTTATTGTAGAGATTTTGTGAGTTTTCCGAGCAATACATCCCTGTCTGGATACGAGCAGGTAGAGGCGGCTCTGGAACAGATGTACCTAGGGGTAAAACCCGAAAACACCGCTTTGAGCTAGACTCGAACGGGAACTGGTGCACGACAACGGGCCTTGTTGTACTCATGGTTACGACACTCCCGTGGGATATGCTTAGGATAATTCTCATTTTCTTTACAAACCACTATGAAGGGTTATGAGTATATACTTCCTCAAAGGAAACATTTCTTTTTATGATTATGTATTATATCCATAAATAGTTCAATTTATGTAAAGTATTTTACAAATATGGAATTATGTATTTTATTTCATAAACTAATCTAGTTTATGCAATTGTTTAGAAATGGCGCCTAGTGGAAGAAATGGAAACGGTATCAATGCATGCACTCCATGTAGGGATTTCCCTCCTGCTCAAGATAATTATAGTGGGGCTGGTGATGCAACTGGTGCCGATCAGCTAATCACCATACTGGTACAAATTACTCAGGTTATGAATAATAACCTTACTCGTATGGAGCACCCTGATCCGCAACATGGAGGATCAATGCTAGACCGTTTCATGAGGCAACAACCACCAACCTTCAATGGGGGTGCAAATCTGTTAGTAGCTGAGAAATGGATAAACTCCTTAGAGAAAATATTACATGCCTTGGGGAGTAGTGAAAGGGAGAAGGTTGTCATGGCAGTTTACCGCCTCACTGGAGATGCCGATCAGTGGTGGTCGCTGATTCAAAACACAAAGGAAGATGATGATGCATCGAATATAGAATGGAGGGAGTTCAAAGATCTGTTTTTAGAAAAATATTTTCATCGTGACCATCGAGCAGATATGGAAAGGCAATTTCTGAGTTTGAGGCAGATGGAGGATGAGAATATCGCAAAGTATGAGGCTAACTTTACAAGGTTAGCGAGGCATGCTGCCGATTATATACGTAACCCAAAGAGTAAGATTGATCGTTTCTTTGATGGGTTAAAACAATTTCTCCGTCGAGCTTTAGTATCACAATCCTTCTCATCATACGAAGATATTGTCTCGTGTGCTATCAAGACAGAAAAGGAATTCTCTATGTCTTATGACAACAAAGTAAAGCAATAGAAGAAGAGAACGGTGGAACAAGAGACAGATAAAGGGAAAAAGGGAAAGAAGGATTTTCCATTATGTGATAATTGTGGGAAGAATCACCCTGGTACTTGCCTAAAAGGAATGGGAGTTTGTTATAAATGTGGAGAAAAGGGTCACCAGGCTCGTGATTGCAAGGGAAAGAAAGAGGTTGTCAAAGTTGAATGCTACAATTGTAGGGAAACAGGGCATTATGCAAATGAATGTCCTAAGCGTCAGGGAAACATACCTCAGAAAATGCCAAGGGATCAAGGCCAATCTTATGCTGTCACTACAGTTGAAGCGGAATAATTAATGTATTGGTGCTTTTGGACTCAAAGATTATATTTTGGTTATTAGAATAATGTGATATATATAAGGATTGTACTGCAGTACTTGTTGATTTCAGTAAGGTTTTAATTTGATGAAGGTAATTATATTTTTAGTATATGACAATAAGAGAAACATTACTTTGTTTGGGGAATCTGAGGTTTTAATTGATTTTGGAATTATGAGACCTTTTAGAGAAAGTCTGGACAGAGGTATTTTGGATAACTATAAAGGTTGGAGTGGATTAAGTTGATCTTTGGATAGTATTGTTTAAGGTTAAAGAATTTCTGAAGATTATTTTTGGAATATTATAATACTATAGTTTTAGGAAAAGGAAAACCTGCAGGGTGGGGCATAACCCGTCACGTCAGACAAAGCTGCAGGAATTGAACCCACAATCATGGTGCGACAGGCCTTTATTTCCTACCACTAGCCTACAGGAAGTCCCTGGTTATTACAAAACAATTTTACTAATCTAAATGGAATGTGTTAATATTTGGAACCTTATACAATTATGATAAAAAGAATATTTTTGAGTTCCGTTACCATTTGGAGTAAAAGATGGGTTTGTGGTAAAAATTTATTAACGAATGAAAGTATACATAACAAGTATGAATATTCCCTTACATTCTTAGTAAATCTCCTAAATAAATTCTTCAACATTATAAAAGGTAACTTAAAACAAAAATGTTGTCGGTTAACTTTTCCAACTAGGGATTCAATGACCGTTTAACCAATCAGAAGTTTGTGATTTTCTTGTGGTTAAACTTTCTCCTAATCCTGTTTTCAATAACTCTCCATCAGACCTTGATGGTTTGTTTCTCCTCCATATCCATATTTTCATATAATCCTAGAATGGGCTATATCGGGTGACCTTTGTACTTATCCTGCTTTCTTTTAATGTTATATATTTATTAACCTTATTTCTGATATGGTTTTCCTCAAAGGTATTTTCTCTTTTCAAAATTTTAGTTTCAAAGAAAAATTTCAAATTGCGAGGACGCAATTTATTGAAGGAGGGGAGAATGTAACACCCCGAGCTTCCATGATATGCTTCTCATTCAATAATGCAATAGCTTTCATTGTACGCAACTTCGAGTTCTAAAACAACGCGACTAATCAAAGTAGCTGTTATGAATAGTAATAACCACTTTTTAAAATTATAGAAATTTTATATTTCAAAATGGACTTAATTTTTGTATTCGTAATATCGAAATTAGCCTATGTTGAATTTTTGGTATTTTTCTGAGAACTTATAATTTTTTATGAATTGTGAAAAATACTTAAAAACAACTTTTTTAATCAAAATAATTTATAGTGATAAATTATAATATTTATTGGTTTTAAAGTATAATTAGAATATATTTTTACTATTTTATCCAATGGTGGTCATTAGAATTAATTTAACATTAAAATTGGACATAAACAATTGTCAATCTTTTGATATAAATTGTTTCTTAAAAACACGCTATTTGTTGTGACAGCGAGAATTAATTATAAAATTAATTAATGCAACTTATATTATTGGAATTTCATAAAATAGACATCATTTTTGAATTCGGAATATCAATTATAGCTTAGGGTGAAATTTTGGTCTTGTTCTGAAAAACTTCAATTTTTGATAAATAGTGAAACCACTAAGTGGTAGTTAAATAACTGATTTTTCATTTAAATGAAATATTACCACTTTTGTGATTTGATTTTCAAAAATCAAACATACATGGTTGTCATTAAGAAGTAGAATGTGGTTCAATGAGATTAAAATAATTTTTTGGTGAATAGTAACTTTTAAGTTCTTAATCGTGATTAGAGGTAATTAGTGTAGTTAAGGTACAAATAATGTTTAATAATATGAGATGAGCATGAAGCTTGTCCTACTCCTATTGGATGAGTCATGTCCGACCAAGAAAACCCATGGGTCAACTTGGGGACCCCATGGAGCCACTTTAGTTGGAAAATGACATTAATATATATTTATTTAATGTTAAAATTAAATTGACACAAACATGAGTTATTTTACTAAAACAGTTTTTAAGTGGGGTTACACAAGTCTATATTTTGACTATAAATATTAATTAGAAATATAAAAAGATTTCCTACATCATAGTATTTTTTTTATAATTTTTAGACATTAAATAAAATAAATTATTTATGACATCATTATGATGCAGCGATGACCTCATTATTTAACGATTTAAATAAAATGAGAAGATAATGCAAAATCCAAAGCTTACACTTGTCCAAAGCCTATTGGATGAGGATATTTCTAAACCTTATCACCTTAGCCTCGAATTATATAAGTTTGGGACCTTTAGAATCCGAAAAGAATTGTGTAATAATGAAACATTTCAATCTTTCCAAAAGAGCCCCTCCTCTCCACTTATAAAAGGCCCCCACCTCTCCCACCTTATTCACACCCTCAAGCCATTTGGCTCGGCCAAAATCTGCCCAAATACGATCCCAACATCCCTCTCTTACTCCTTGAATCCTCACTTTGGGTAGAACCTCTCCCAAGGAATCCTTTGGCTCAAATCAAAAAGAGTTACCCGATTTTGAGGTAATGTCTTCTCAAATGTTGTTTTGGTTTATTTTTCTTCTCCAACCCCCTAAACTCTTTTTATTCATTTCTTTTGTAACAACACCAGTATCCTCAATATACTAGTATGTTGTTATAATAAGGATTCGAGCTACACATACACACACATACATCTAATGGTTAATGAACATACGGTTTCTGTGGATTGCGAATTTCTGCCTCACGAAACGATGATTGTTCAACACTCATATAACACCTTAAAAGGTGGCCATTAAGATGTCACTATTTTTATATATGATATATTATATGTTTATGTTTTACTTATGCTTCTGTATTTCTCATTTATGGCATACTTTATGATTTCCATTATGGATAAAACGCGATAATTTCATTTTAGGAAGTGCGGACTATCGCCCCCTCAAAGTGATGTGAATCGTAAATGCCATATGTGGGATGTATAAAGGATGGAGTAAATGATATTATATATGATATTATAATGGAACGATATTATACCTTTATATAATTATGATTTCATTCCATTAAATATGAAATAGAAATGAAAGTAGCATTCATGCGTACGTACGGCTTACCATCTCCATGAACGGTGCATTTCATTTCTTACCTCTAAATGTTACGTAATATTATAAATGAATGTATATACTGGATATATATGAAATATATGACATCTAAATCATGAATATAATTCTGGAGATAATGGTTATTCTACCACATAAACAACTTGTAATTATAAGATGTTTATTGTTGACTCAAGTACCAAAGATCGACAAAACGACCGTTATTTACTTAAATAATTACATAATGTTCATATCATTGTAATAAGTGATATAAAAATTATAATGAAATTGAAAATGTTTCTTAATAAGGTAGATATTATCTCTAGTTTATTATTCAGGAGGTTAAAGAACGGTTGAGTCAAGTCAGACACAAGGTAAGGGAACTTCTTAACCCAACTTCCATTCTTTGGGTTAATCTCCTAATTTCAAATTATATCATGATGTTATTATGTCCTATTTTGTATTTTTACTTTATTTATGTGTACCTATAGTGAATACACATAATAGATCTATTTTATTTTAAAAAAGATCTTTTTAAGGACTTCGTCTCAATCTCCTTTCATTATGGTATATTTGGTTTTATACACAACTTTCTTTTATACGGTGTATAAACCCCTTTGACTTTTACGTTTATTCAAGAGGAATCTTTTTTATACGAAGCATTTTGCTAAACGACAAGAGGGAATGTTTTTATTTCCGTACTTATGCGGCGACAATGACTTCTCCGCCGCCGTGACCATTATTTGAGTTTTGGCTTCCTCTACAAGCCATCATTTTTTTAATGAAAAATAAATACAAAGTTTTAACTTTCTTTTATTTTGGTATTGAAAATGGTTTTGAAAGTGTTTTTATTATATCAATGTGTTGTATTGATATCATGTGATTGAAATGTGGAAATGTTATGTTTCCTTTATGCATGTTTTATGTGATATGTTTATGTTATGGTTTATGATATGTTTAAACCTATTCATATGAGAATGCATTGGACTTAATAAGTGACGGGTGGAGCCCTCTATAGCTCCTCGATGCATCGGCAGGTCTCATGAGACAAACTAGTGTCTTGGCACGAGGCCTTGACAAAATCTTATTTGTGGTCTTGGCACGAGTCCTTGACTACGTGGTTATGATAGTCTGGCATTATGCATTCCATCATTATGAAAGTGGTTATTGATATTGCATGTGATTATTCGACCAGTAGAATATCCATGTGAAGAAGTAAATGGAATTATCTCATTTTACTTTTGCCATATTATGTTGAAGATCAACTTTAAAAGGCTTTTGTTTTAGTTATACATTGCCTTAAATGTTAATGATTATTTATGAAAGCTTCCGCTATATTGTTAACCTTACTGAGCATCTGAGCTCACCCCTTTCAATGTTTTAATATTTTTCCAAGATGTGAAGAAGTATTTTATGAATGTCCTACAGGGGTAGTCAGAAAGGGATATGATTGTGGACTATGAAGACCATGTTATTGTAGTTTGTTTACTTTTTGATGTAATGAAAGACTTATGAATGTATCTAGTGTTTCCAAGGCTACTAAACTAATCGGTCTTTCAAGACTTGATCTTTTGTGATCATGTCAATGTTACGAAGTAATGCACCGACTCTGGGTAGCTGGGGTCGGGGTTTTACAACCTCGATCCATGGAGATCGATATACATGAACGATGATGACAAATTCCCCTTAAAACTCCATAGATCTGAGAAAACACACAAAAAGCTCACCCTAGGATAACGTGAAAATGATCAAGGATCATAGAACAAGGATAATGCAGAAATGAGAGGTCACCACTGTGATTCCAACGCAATCGACCATGCTTGAATCGATGAAAGGACGAAGTGGTAGGAGCTTGACGAAGATCTGGTCATACGGTCTTCTCGGGGCGGAAGGAATCTGGAGATGAAGATGAAATCAGGGGTGAGGCGCGACCCCTGTCCGTTTAATGAAAAAAAATAACGACATGTATTTTTAAAGTACACGGCGTGTAGTTGGTTCTTCCGTACTCTGCTAAAAACGGCCTCTACGTCACCCCTACACACTGTGTGTGTGGCTCGGGCACGGCTGGCACACAGATTTGATCCGGAGAAGAGTTCGTGGTGTGTACTCAAAAAGTACATGACATTTACTTCAATAATTTCCAGAAAATTAAATTTTCATAGAAACTCCATAAAAAGGAAAAACATACCGAAACAAAGGTCTGTGTTCTTACATAGTGGCCCAAGAGCTGTTGGAGGATGTTGACACAAATGTGGTGGTATCAAACATTGTGATTCAGATGTATATTTATAAGGAATACGATAGGCTTGAATGGAGTTTTATTACCCGGGTAATGATGACGCTTGGGTTTCATGAATGAGTTTGTGATTTATGTTTTTAGTGCTTTTCCTCCCCTTGGATAACTATTTCAATCCTAGAAAATGGATTTGGATTATTAAATAATGTGAGGTGGTGATGAAAAGTGACCCTCTTTTTCCCGCCATGCTCATCATCACTCAGGAGGCCCTATCTCAAAACATGCATAGAGGGCTGATGGACCGGAATATTTAGCCCTATTTATCCAAGGATTCAGAGGGTTCCTATTCTCATATTATGTTTTCTGATGAAATCTTTAATTTTCATAATGGAATGAGATCATCATTGACCTATTTAATGTGTATTATAGAGATTTATGGTAATATAAGTGGTCAACAAGTTAATGCAAGGAAGAGAAATATATTTATTTCCAAGAAATGCTCAAGGAGAAGGGCTAGGAGAATCAATGAAATCTTGGGTTTTTAGTAGAAATAGATTTATATGATGTATCTAGGGGCTCCCCTTTATAATGGTTGGGTGAAAAAATCCTTCATTGAGGGAATCATGAATAAAATGGTGGGGAGGATCTATAAATGGAATAACATGTTTCTATCTTTTAGAGGTCGAGTGACATTGATCAATAGTATGATTTCCTCTATCCTAATACATGTATTATCAATTATATATCCTCCTAATGAGTATATTTATATTATGGAGATGATGCCCAATAGATTTATATGGGATGGAAATGACAAGGAAAGGGCTCATTGGGCCTCATGGACAAGGGTTGCAAAACCGATTGAGGAAGGAAGGGTGGGGCCTAAGGACATAATAGTAGCCATGCATACTATGCATGCTCAATTGGCTTGGGACTTTCTTGGGGGGAAATTAATCTGGAAAAAACCTTGACAAAAAAAATATAGGGATTAATGGGAGTATTGGTACTGTAGGAAATTATTCATGTTATGGAAAAAATTATTTTCTCACCTGGCGATTGTAAAGGACTCCTCTCAGTGGATGGTTGGTTATGGGAATTATAATATATGGAGAGATCAGTGGCTTTGGGAGAAGATGTTCCTCCTAGGCTTCCTAGTTCTGGAGATCTCGGTGAAAGAGGCATGACTACATAGTAGGATCTAGGATTCCATTATTAACATAGAGAAGAAGGATGTTTTCACAGAAACGGTTATTAATGAGGAAGAAAATCGATTATGTTTCATTGAGGCTAGATCAGGTTATTTCAACAGTCGGGATTATAAAAGTCTTATTTAGTAGCATGGGAGACACGATGAGTGGGGTGCTCACATGTGGTGTAAGGAGGTACCCTCTATGTTGAAATTCCTTGTTTGGATAGTGTGGAACGACGCCCTACCCACAGAAGATAATCATCAAAGTAAAGGCATACAGGTGGCTTCCCGATGCTTCTGTTTTGAATCTCCTCAGATGGAGTCAATTTTTCACCTATTAGTCAGGGGTGATGGGCATTTTGCCTCTAGTCTACAACGGATAGCTGGGGTATGTACATGTCTGTGTGAAATTATTTTCATGAGTTTTTTGAGATATGGTTCTTAGAAGAGGATCATAGCGGATTGGAAAACACGATTCACAGCATCATGTTTATTTCGTTATTGTGGGTACTATTAGAGGAACAAAATGCAGTAAGATGGGACAACTATAATTAAGTAGATCTTGTTCTGGTGAACATTAAGGAATTTCTCTATGAATTGAATTATTTTCTGAATTGGGGGTGAACTACATTTTGGGTTGTGACTCTGTTATCAGTACAGTGGGGCGTCCGGGGCTGTAGGGGGCTGGGTAAGATGGAACCCTCTAGAAAATAGGTTGAAAATAAATGTGAATGGATCATGAATAAATGTACTGATGAGGAGAGTAGGGCTGGTACAAGATAGAGTTGGTTCGATGCTAGCATCATTTATTTGCTATTTCGGACTGGGGAACTCGATGGGTGCAGAAGGTCGGGCTTTGTTAAAGGGCATTAAGCTATGCAATAAGATATCGTTAAGAGTTTTGGACATGGAATTAGACTCAGATGTATTGATTCTGGAACTTCAAGGAAAAGGTGAGGTGCCCTGGTGTTTTAATTACATCATTCTGGGCTTTATCCGGGAAACGAGTAATGGTTGTGTGATTCAGCATATTCCCAGGGAGGCAAATTTCTCCAATGACGCTCTCTCTCGGGGTAGTTGCATTAATAATCGCACAGTGGTCATTACAGTAGTGGGTACTATACCCTAGGAATGTATTGTTGTGATACTTTTTGATGCATTAGGGAATCATCATTTCAGGCCGCCTTGAATTTTATTGGATGTATTTTATTATTGAAATAAATAATAATTTTTTTACCAAAACAACTAAATACAAAATTTTGGGAAAAACATTTTTATTGTAAAAAATTAGAATCTCAGAAGTTCATTTATTTCCATTAATTAAATAAATATATTAAATAATGAAAGGAAAATTGAACTAATCGAGAAAAAAATATTATTATTTATAGAACATGATAAAAACCATATAGATCTTACTTTAACTATGATAAGGTGGTCACTATGAACCAATTGCAAATTCAACATCTCACTATTAATTTAACCTCTTAACATTTATACCTAAATTTTAATTTATATATGTTTATATTTTTAATAATTCCATCTGTGTGTTCACATTGGATGTAATGTATAAGGTAATTGAAAAAATTATTTCTACATGGTTTGAATAAAATGTGTGACTCCACTTCATACTGTTCTTAGGTCATGTATGAGATACATATGTATATTATATTATACATGTCCATTCATGTAGGGCTTGTCCAAAATATGTGGTCATTTATTTTGATGATATTTGTGTAATTAATCCTTCCATTTTACTATCATACATCAAATTTTATTATAATTTATCCATCATATTTACAATGGGTCTACCTAACTCACTCTTGAACAAGACAATCCTTTTTCTTTGGGACTTTACATAACCATATATGGTTTTCTTCTAGCGAAATTGGTGTTCAAATTAAAATAAATTATTAGATATATAAAAATGAATATCATCCATATTATCTCAAAAAACATAATAGAAATTCTTATTTAGTATTAGGATCACTATTCTATATCACTTAATATTATTCATCATATTCATCAAGAGACTCATAACATATTTTATGATCATTTCGGAATAGTTAAATCCTTTCAAAAAATATCTATTAATCATTATTTATAATTTTTATTCTTATTAATATTTTTATCAATTTTTTAGTACCATTTTTTTATGGATAATATCAAATTTTTATAATTTAATTATAATATATCTCTATCAAACTATTCTCCACAAAAAAATGTTCAATTGTATATAGTAACATTGTTACATAATATATACATAAATAACACTTCTTCTTTATTTCGATATTCACATAATCACACAATTTTATTTGTAAGATTTTTAATATTTAAATATTATCATAATAAGAATTTTTATCATCTTATGATTCTAATTCAATTTATGAAAATAACCATTCATTATTCAACACCATGATGATGGAACAGTCTATTTTTTAGAAATTTTTCTAAACATGTATTCCCTATCTACCAGTTATCTCCATTAATTATTTCTTATTATTAATATTTTATAATATGTCAAAACAAAAATTGTGATACTCTATATTTTTTTTCATTTAATTTTCGTTTTGAATAATTATAAATAATATATTAATAAAAAATTATCATATTTAATCCATGGATAACAACTAAATATTGCATGAATATCAAATCAAAAAATATAACAATTTCTTAATGGTAAATCCTCTCAAAGAAATGATGTATCATAGATATAACTATTGTGCTCAATTATATCTTAATAATTGTGTTTCATGTATAATTTATAATCATGTGAATCTTGTTTATTCTCAAGAATATTTTATTCATGTCACTTAAAACCATCTGTATCATCCATTATATCTTTTGTATCTTTATCTGTATTATCCATTGTAAATGAAGAATAATAAATTTTAATATGTATTAATATTATTGAATTCAATATTAATTCTACATTGAAATTTATTGGTTGTTATATGGCGTACTTGATACGCAACAACAAGTTTCATCGAAATCTTATGGTACACACAATACTATGTCGTACTAAAAAATAGTAATATAAAATTATTTTAAATTATTGTTTTTTCTTAGTCATTGTATTTGTAGGAATGAATATAACTCATTAAAATATGATTATAAATTTTTTATAAATGTTTTTAAATTTATCCATTAAATGTTAAAGGATTAAAATGTGGATAAATAAAATTTTAAGCATAAATACTCTAATATTTTTTAGAATGTTGATTTAACACCTATTAATGTAAAACCCTCGGTAAATATAGTTATGATCACATTTATATGTTCTATTTGACAAAATAATATTCTTCTATAGATTCTAGGACATCAAATTTTACATTGAGTAAATTTTTGGTATTTTTCAGATAAATTTCATTTATTAATAAATAGTGAAAAATATTGTATTATAATTCAAATATGCATTTAAATATAATTTATTTAATTTTTTATATTATCTTATTAATTAATTTTAAAATTTAATTTGATTATTTACAAAAAACACGTTTTTTAAAATGGGAATTAATTATAAAATTAATTAATCCAACATCTGAGTTTTGAATTTGGTAAAATTTTCATCCTTATTGAATTCAGAATATCATTTATATATAAGGCTGATTTGTTTTTCTGAAAACCAAATTTTTTATGAATAGTTAAAACACTAGGTAATAGTTTAAAAACTGAAATTTTTATTGAAAAGAAATTTTATAGCTTCTATGAATTGAATTTCGAAAATCTAACATTCAATGTTGTTATTAGTAAATAAAATTTTGTTTAATAATTTAATTTTTTTTGATGAATAGTAAAATTTGACTTTTATTTACTGCGGTTAATGGTAAATAGGGTATTTCAAGATAAAAATAATATTGTAAAAATATTTATTTACTCTAACATGTGTCTTAATCTTTTTGGTTGATAAATTTTCAACCATGGGCATCCTTAGGTCTATTTTGAGTCCCCATGGAGCCACATAAGAGTGATAATGACACTTATATTAATTAAAATTAGGTAAAGTCAAAAATGACCTAAACATATATCTATTAGTAAACCAATTTTTACATGACGATATATAAGTTATTTCCTTGACTAAAAATATTCATTATAAATCTAAATACATTTTCAACATCATATTATTTTTGATATTATTTTTAAAGAAAAATAATTAAAATTACTTATGACACAATAATGATGCAATATTTACCTCATTAATGAACGATTTAAATAAATAAGATTATAACGATTATAAAAACAACAAAAACATTTTCAATTCGTATTAGATGATTTTATTCTGAACTTGATTCATCAAATCTTCGATTTTAATGATTTTTTGGCCCATTATAATACAAAAATCATTAAATAATAAAATAATATTTTCAAACATTCATAAAGTGCCTCTCATACCCCTTATAAAATCCCTCACATCTAACTAGTTACTCACACCGCTCTAGCCCCTTGGATTGACCAAGATCTGCCCAAATAGTCTCTCAGGATACCTCTCTTCAACCTAGATTCCTTACCATAGTCATAAATCACTTCATGGAAGCCTTTTGGATCAAACCAAATAGTTTTACCTGATTTAAAGGTAGTGTTTTCTCTTATGTTTTTTTTTATTATTTTCCTTCTACAATCCCCTAAACAATTTTTATTCCTATATTTTATAACAACACTGGTATACTAAATAGACTAGGTTTTTTTATGAAAATTATTCAAACTACATTTTCACAAACCACCATCTAATGGGTATCGAACATAATATTTATGTGGATGACAAAGTAACGCCTCACAAAACGACGCTTGTTCAATTATCTACTAGCACCTATTTTGGTGGCCATTAAAATGGAACCATATTTACATGTGATATATATTATATTTATATTGTCTATATACTTTGGCAATTTTATTGTATTTCATATCTTTATGGTTTCTGTTATGGGTAACCGTGATAATTTCATTTGATGACGTGCAGACTACCGCCCCCTCAAAGTGATATGACTCGTTCATACCATACATGAGATGTATAATGGAAAGAGTTGAATAAATTATATATGATATTATACTAGAATTATAATATACTTATGTGACAATATTTTTTCATTTTCATTAAAATACGAAATAGAAACAAAATTAGTGTTCAACCGTACATACGACTTACCGTCTCAATTAACAATGTGTTCAATTTCATTTTCCAAATGTTATGTACTATTATATGTATATACATACTATATATATATATATGATATATATAATATATATATCATGTGTAACCTTCAAGTGATAATGGGATTTCAACCACATGGATTATTTATAATTATTACAAGTTCAGTTCAACTCATGTGATGAACATAGAAAAAATGACTGATATGAACTCCAATAATTAAATATTTTTTATAATAAGGTAATAAGTTGTATAAGAGGAATAATAAACATTATAAATGTTATTAATCAAGTATTAATTAATTTAAGTTTATTTTTCAGTAAATTAAATATCAAACGGGAAAATTGGGACACGAGGCACAATACTTCGTTTCAATCTCCATTCATTGAGGCATACTTCAATTTATACACAACATTATATAATATGGTATATAATATGCCCCTTTGACTATTAATTTCATTCAATGGGAATATTTTTTCAACAAATCCATTTACTAAATGAAAGACGTAATTTTTATAACGTTTGCAATGACAATGAACTCCCTTTCATCGTAACTGTTAGTTGGATTCCTCTATAAGACATAATGTTATTTTAAATGATAATGAAACCCCTTATTATTTTTTTGGGTGTTTTTTATTGAAAATATTTTTTGAAATATATTAATTTTTTCAATTTCTTAAAATGATTTATTTTGATTGCAAATGAATTATTACTTTTGAAATATTTATATTTGTAAAAATTGATGTGTTATGATATGATAATGTTACTTGGACATTTGACATGTGGTTACATGATAAACCAAATGACTGGTCATGCCGTGATAAACAAGGAAGAGTAGTTACACTATAACCTCCAACATTTTTTGATATGGAAGTTAGCCGTATGGCTATTCCATTTAGTGATATTTTAGGAAGTTGATTCTATGGTTATTCCATTTATGTATGTAAATGTACCAGGTTACCTTTAAATGTTATGTGTTCTTAATATGGGTTTTATGGTGATCTTTTTTAGAAAAGGGAAAGCAATGATCTATTATAAGTTGAAGTGTATTTAATACTACATAAATATGATGAGTATTACTTATGATATATTATTGATGGTTTACTTATTGTTTTTAAAAACTATCAGTTTTCCTTTTCTGTGTATACCTTACTAAGCATTTTATGCTTATACCATGTTTTTTTGAAATGTTTTTCACATTCCATAAAGGTGAATAGGGTTGAATATTGGATCAAGGAAATGTAATTCTATCTAAAATATGGAACTACAAGTGAATTTTATTAAGTGTTTTTATTTTATGAAAATATCGATACAATGTAAATGAATCTACATGTAATATTCATGGTTTTGTATATATGTTATGATGTAATTCTCTAAATCAAGAACAGTGAAAATATCTTCAATGTGAAATATTAAATAAATTAAACATTATGTAAGGTTTAATGCGGGATCCTTATAGTTGGTATCAGATGACAATTTAGAAAACTTTAGAAGGTATAATATTGTTAAATTAATATCCATAAATTATTTTAAATTTATTGTATGATTAAAATGATATAGAATTTATAGATTACCATGTCGATTCACCTATAAAAATTCTGTGTTCAGAATGGATTTTCGAAGAGGAAATAGGGATGTTTTCATGGGAATGAATATAAATGGATAAGACCTTTCAAAATCAACAATCTGAGATGGTCGGAATCAGATCTGAAAAGTTTATTACAATGATGGATCAGTTGACTCAGTTTATAAATGGTGATTGTGTTTATTGATGATATTTTTGTTTATTCGAAAAGTAAATAGGAATATGAATGTAATTTAAGGGTTTTCTTGAAAGTCATTAATGAAAATAAATTTTTTGGTAAACTCAAAATGTGTGATTGTGTGAATGAAAACATTACCTTCCATGGTCACATTTTTCAAAAAGAGGATACCTATTGATCATGTTAAAACAAATGATTGTCGAAGAATGTTAAAGACCCACAAATATAACAAAATTATATTGTTTTCATGGATTTGTAGGTTTTTACTAGAGGTTTGTTGAAATGTTTACAAAATTATCTAGCCCAAAGACAAAGATATCTGGAAAAGGTGTTATGTTCATTTAGAAAAAAGAAGATGATGATTATTTTCAGAAATTGAAAATAAGATTGGTGAATGGTCTGGTTTTGGAACTACCTTGTAGAAATGGTAACTTGATATCTAATATGATTCTTTTTTTAAAGTACATGGAGGTGTCTTTATGAAAAATGAACCGATAATTACTTATGGTTTACGTCAGTTGAATACTAATGTGTTAAATTACCCTACACATGATTTGGAAGTAGATGCTCATGTGTTTTTGTAAAAAAAATTGAGGCATCATATGTATGGATTAAAATGTAAAATATATACTGGCCACAAAAATTTGAAGTTTATATATTAAATCACAAATAATTGATGATGAGATAGAGAAGATCACTATAATTAATCAAGTATTATGATTTCTCGATCCATTACTATACGGGAAAGAGAAAAATGGTTGATGATATGTATCGAAAAATTAATGCTACATTAACCATCCTGCAATTAGAATGGGATCCTTTGGTTGTGGATTTCATGAACATTTCCATAAAAGTTTTTGGTGTAGGAAATTCCACTATTTTGTTTCGGATGATAGTGAAATCATCTCTATTATACAGAATTAAAAAACAAATAAGGAAAACAATGAGTTGTAGATAAAGTTAGGGTTTTTTTAGAAGGGTATGTTTCATGTTTTTAATGTCGATAAGGATTGTGTTTTGATGTTGGAGAAGATATTATGTGTGACTTGTGATGCACTTTTGAAGAATGAGATGTTATGTGATGCTAATAGTTCATAGTTTTCAGTTCACCATGGAAGTACTAAAATGTACAATGATCATTGGGAGTATTACTGGTGGGATGAAATGAAAAGAGTTATTTCTGTCATTACTGTAAAGTGTTTGACTTGTTTATAGGTTAATTTAGTGCGGATGTTTCTAAAAGGGATTCATCAGTCTTTATTAGCGCCATAGTGGAAATTTGAAAATATATCCATGTAAATCATTGTGGTATTACCAAATACAGCTCGAGGTAACAATGTAATCTTGGTTTTGTTGATCGATTGACTAAATATGCTCATTTCCTTATTATTAAATGTAATTTGTCTCTAGATCTGCATTCTTTATTGTATGACAAATATATATTTATGATTAAGAGATTTCTCTATCTATTGTATCTGATCATGATCTCAAGTTCACTTCTATCTTTTTCAATGGAATTAAATAGTCGTTGGGTAACGAACTAAATATTAGTTTAACTTTTCATCAACCATCAGATGGGAAGTCAAAACAAACAATTCAGAACTTGGATGATATACTACATGCATGTTCACTGGATTAATTGGGATGTTTTGACCAACTACATTCATTGGTTGAATTTTATAATAATAACTATTTTCATTCTACTATATAGATGGATCCATTTGATTAATTACATGGGTAGTTGTGTCAAACCTCAAATTTTTGGGATGGAGTTGGTGAATGGAAGTTTATGGGAGCATAATTGGTAGATGAGATGGCAGAAAATGTTCAGTTGATTCTGAAGAACAATAGAATAGCTCAGAGCAACCAGAAATGTTATGCAGACAACTTGAAGAATGATCATTATTTCATGGATGGTGGTAATGTATTTCTCAGAGTTTCTCCATGGAAATGTGTGATGCGGTTTGGAATGAAGGTAATGTTGAGTCTGTGGTTCATTGGACAATATGAAATTCTGGATAAAGTTGGATCAGTTTCCTATAGAATATCTATACCTCCATGTTATCCCAGGTACACAATTTTTTTCATTTCTCAATGTTGATGAAGTATATGACAGATCCATCTCATGTTTTGAGCCAAGAGGTAATTATGATGGAAAAGAATCTCTCTTATGAGGAACAAACAATCCAAATTCATGACAGAAGACAGTAAGTGTTTCTGAATAAATGATTTCATTTGGTAAAGTTTTTGTGGAAAACCATATTGTTGAAAAAAACATTGGAATCTAATAATGCAATGAGGGTTAAAAAAACCCCACTTATTTGATTAGTAAGTAAAATTGAAGGGACACAATTTCCATAAGGGGGAATAATGTAACATCCTAGGAGAATAAAGAATAATACATTTTCATATTTATTAATAATTGTTAATTTAATATTAATTTTACCTTAAATGGGATGTTATGTTTGATGGATTACCAGATACACCACAGCGAGTTTCATTGAAATCATATTCTATACACAATATAGAGTTATACAGAAAAAAGATAATATAATGTTATTTTAAATGGTAGTTAATGCTTAGATGTTGTATTGGCAGGAATGAATATAACTAAATACAACATGATTATACAGGTTTTTAAAATTATTTTACATTTATCCAATAATTTTTAGCGGCATAAAATGTTAATAAATCTAAATTTAAGCATAAATAATCTTATATTCCTTAAAATGTCGTCTTACCTCATTTTAATGATGGGCCCACATTAGATACAATATTTCTCAATTTAATATGATCTATTTGGAAAAATAGTATTCAACATTAGATTTGGGACTTCTAATTTTACATTGGGTAAATTTTTGGTATTTTTATGATAAAATTATTTTTTCAAAGAATAGTGAAAAATATTGTATTTTAATTAGAAACTTACTTTTAATATAATTTATTTATATGGTTATATTACGTTTATAATTGGTTTTTAAACATCATTAGTTTATATTTTTACTATTTAATCCAATGTTGGTCATTGGATGTAATTTCACATTGAAATTGGACAAAAACATTTGTTAATCATTTGATCGATATTATTTCATTAAAGCATACTTTTGGTTTTTGCAATGGTAATAATTTATAATATTAACTAATCCAGATTCTATGTTTTCTATTTTTTAAAATCCAAATAATTTTTTATTTTGAAATATTAAATATAGCTTTGGCCGAATTTGTAATATATTTCTGAAAAAAATCTATGTTTTAGAAATAGTTAAAACCCTAATTGGTAGTTTAAAAACTCACTTCTTCATATAAAAAAAATTTTACCACTTTTTTTATTTAAATTTAAAAAATACAATATAAATGGTTTTTATAAGTAATTATGATATGGTTCAATAAGATGCAAATATTTTTTGGTGAATAGTAACTTTTGACTTTTATTTACAACAGTAAAAGGTAAATTGGGTAATTTTTGGTAAAAATAATATTATAATAATATTAATTTACCCTAACACGAGTCATAATCCAATTGTTATATAAATTTACGACCATAGGAAATTTTTTGGTCAATTTGGGACCCCAATGCTCCACTTGAGAGTGATAGTTATGCTTTATATTAATTAATTTAATTTAAACACAAAAATGACATAAACATTTAACTTTTAGTAAGTTAATTTTTACTTGTGGTTATATATGTTATCTTCTCATCTATAAATATTTTTTAGAAAGATAAAAATAACACAAATAAATGTATTTTGTATTATAATTTTTTGAAATCAAATAAATAAAAATATTTATGACAAAATAATGATGCAGTGTTTACCTCATTAATGAATTATATTAATAAATAACCTGTTAAAGATTAAAAAAATATCTGAAACCTATTCAAATCTTATTGGATGAATTTTTTTCGAACATGAGTCATATTATCTTCAACTTTAATGAGATTTGGACCTTTTGAATCAAATATTTATTATATATTAAAATAACATTTTCAAACATTCCTAATGAGCGCCTCCTCCCCCTTATAAAAAATCCCATCATATTTAACACATTACTAACACATCTCATGATCCTAGGATCATCCAACCACTTCAAAAATAATCTATCAAAATCCCTTTATTCCACGTAGAATCCTTAACATAGTACGAAAGCACTTCAATAAAGACTTTTGGTTCAAAGCAATGGGAGTTACCCAATTTAATGCTTATGTTATCTCTTAATTTCTATTGTTTTATTTTCCTTATCTAACCATAAAACTCTTTTTATTCCATTATTTTATAACAACAGAAGTATCATAAATATACCAGGTGGTTTTTATGAAAATTATTCGAACTAAAATTACACACACCTCAATCTAATGCGTGAAGAACATATTGTTTTAGAGAAAGGAAAATGTATGCCTCACAAAACGATGATTGTTCAATTATATACTACAACCCATTAGGGTGGTCATTAAGATGGAACTTTATATACATGTGATATATATTATATTTATATTTTCTATATAATTATTTAGTTTTCATGTATATCATACAAATATGGTTTCCATTATGGGTAATGCGATAATTTCATTTGAGAAAGGGAATACTAGAGACCCCTCAAAGTGATATGACTCCTTCATTCCATATGTGGGACATGTAAAAGATAGAGTTAATTAAAATATATATTGTATTATAATGGGAAAATAATATACCTCTGTATAATTATGATTTCATTTCAATTAATATATGAAAATGAAATGAAAGCAACGTTCATGCGTAGGTATGACTTACCGTCTCCATAAACGGTGCATTTCATTTTTTATCTCCAAATGTTATGTAATATTATAAATACATAGATATAATGGATATATATGAAATATATGATATCTAAATTATCTATATCATTCTGGATATTATGGAATTTCATCCATAATGACATTTTATAATTATAACAAGTGTATTTTTAACTCTAGTTGTTAACATCGACAAAATATACGGTAAGAACTCAAATAATTAACTAACAGTTATAACAGGGTAATAAGTAATATAAAAGGAATAATAAACTAGGAAAATGTATATAAAAAGTTATAAATTAACATAATATTATTATTCATGAAATTAAAGAATGAACGGGTCATGTCATAAAGGAGGTAAGACACTTCGTCTCAATCTCATTTGTTGAGGCACACCATAATTTATACATGAAATTATTTTATACGTTATATAAAAATCCTCAATGAAAGTTAATTTCATTTAAATGTAATCATTTTTTTATGATTCATTTTACTAAATGAAAAACCTATTTTTTTAACATTTGTTGTGACGTGGACCTCTCGGCCATCATAATCGTTAGTTGGATTCCTCATTAAGCCTTAAAGTTGTTTTTAATGAAAATGAAACAATTTATTCTATTTTATGGGTTTTTTAGTATTTATAATAGTTTTTTAAATCTATTTATTATTTAAATATCCTGAAATTATTTATTTTTTATTTCAAATGAAATTTTATAAGTGAAATTTTTATATTTTCTATATTTTATGTGTTATGATTTTATAATGGTACTTAGACATTTGATGGTTGGTTGCATGATAAACCAAATTATTGGTGGTGTCATGATAATCCAGGACATGTGGTCACATTATAGCCTCTGACACATTGGTTATGGTAGTCGACCATATGGTTATTCTATTTATTGATATGTTAGAAAGTCGACCATATGGTTATTCTATTGAAGTATCATTATATCCAACGTTACCTTTATATGTTATGTGTTATTTCTATGAGTTTTATGGAAATATTTTTGTTACAAAAGGGAAATAAATGATATTTTATTTGTTGAATTGTATTTACTACTTCATAAATTTAAAAAGTATTACTTATGATAAATAATTCATGGTTTACTTTTTGTTTTTTAAAAACTAACAGTTTTCCTTCATTTGGTATCGCTTAATGAGATTTTTATGATCATAACTATATTTATTGAAATGCTTTTCATAGGACATAAATATGAATAATGTCATTTATGGGATCAAATAAAAGTATATTTTTTAAAAATATGTTACTAGACATGACTTTTTTTAAGAGTATTTATTTTAAGAAAAAAAATATACTAAGTAGAAGTGTCTACATGTAATATTCAAGTTTTTATATATATGTTAGGACCAAATTCTATACATTTATAAACCTGAAAAGTTACTCATTGTAAATTCTTAACGTAATTTTATATTATATAATGTTTATGGTAAGCTCTTTATATAGTTTGTTGGACACATTGCCAATTTCTCCCTGTGTTATCGTGTTCTCCGGCTATTTTATATTAGGTATAATAAAAATATATTATGTTGCATTTTATATTTTTCCCTTTTCCATTTTCCTATAATAGCACTATAAAACATCTACCGTGATAGAAAGTTACCCAACATAATCTATAATTATCTAACATATTCCAATGCAGTTCAACACAATTAAAAAATTTAAATAAAAAATATATTTTTTTATATTTATGATATATTTGGTGTACACAAATGTCAAATAAATTTGGTTAGTTTTTTTTTATTTTCAAAATTTTGTATGCCCTAATACATATATATTCTAAATAAACTATAATAACATATATTTATACAGAAAAACAATGCATACAACCAAGATGATGTCATATATCTTGGTGATACCAATAAAATTCCACAATCAAAATCTATTTATCATCATAAATTACATTAATATCTTTTAATATTAAAATTTTATTTTTCTTATATAAGTTAATTTATTCCGAACATTAAAAAAATTCATCGTGAAAATATAATTTCAGAACATACTCAAATCACCATAGAACAACTTCAAACATTTTACAACCATATCTAATCAGTATAATTCATCTGAACTGAATAAAAATGACATTAATAAGCTTCCAAATATCCCAAAATCAATTTTTTACATTTTGCACTGAATTTATCAAAATAAGATAAATCTATTGATGTAGTTCCATTGTACCTCACTACCTCATCAATAGACATATATAAACCATGAATTATCCAAAAACCAACTGAGTGCTTTAATCAATATCTCACTTAGCATTTATTCTTGATATCCCAAGGATGGGTTTTAAAAATAATTATCAACAATCCCGATTCCTATTCCACACAACCATCTTTCTCTACCTCAATTAATATATTATAGACAACCCCTTCGTCTAAAAAACATTATATCTTGTTTACATTACAAGACATGGATACTCATCAATTAATATAATCCATTACTTTCTTGATATTTATTGTAAAAGAACTGAACATAGCATCTTGTATTTATCATTTCCAAAGGATGTATATCACAGACCACCCAAAATTAAAGTATATAAATGGGTATCTAATACATAATGAAAATAAAATGTATATGTTACTCATATGAATTGTATTTTTGTTTCAAAATCATTAACCCTTCCATTAATTATCATATTCTTCATCAAACATAATGTATTTAATTTTCATTCCATTAGAATATTAAAAAAATAAAACCATTTTAACTCTATTTAATAATATCAACATGGTATCATTAATAGAAAATAATTTCCATGAAATATATTAATATTATACAAGATATTAATCATTTTAAATTAAAGGTGTGGTGGGACAAGGATCATACCTAATATTATCTAGGAATGAGTATCATCCCCAAAACATTTATGAAGTTCTCATAAATGACCATTTTAAAAAATTATAATTACACCTGATAAATTTTAAAATAAAAAATATGAATTTATCTATAAATACATATAAATTTCTTTTTAAAATATTACATGTATATATTTATATATATATATTAAAATCTATCAAATAATTATGGTTATAAAAGTAAATTTTATATAATAATCGTTATGAAAAAATTTAGATTATCAAAGTCATTGATATAGGAAGGAATTTAAACAATGAAGGTGTAAAATTATTTAAATATAAAATATTAAAACATATAAATGAACAAATAACATGTTTATAAGAATATATAAATAAATTATCTTATATAGTCAAATATGTAAATCAATATTATTACACAAAAAATCCTGAAACAAAATGTACATCCAAGACAAATAATTATACAATATTGGAGAATAACATCACAATTATACAATATATATCATTTTTATTTTCCCATTCATGGATTTTAAAAAATAATTTAATATTTACATGTAGGGTCTCATGGTTGTGTATTAGCTCAACTAGTCCACATAGACATTATTATATCCCATAACAATAATTCTGTAAAACATTTTAACCACCTCTATCTAGTTTTTATATGTCAAAAATATAATAAATATAAATCAAAATCACAGTAATTAAATTGATGAATATAAATGTATTGGTTTTTCATCTACAATAATAAACTAATGTAAAGAATCATATTACAATTTTACCTCAAAATTGTATCATCCAATAATGGTTACCTAGAATCCCATATGAATAGTTCCAAACAAATCAATTAATTACAATATATGATTATTATCTACTCATAATGATAGATATAATGAAAAAAATAATATATTAGCCATTATTCTAGAACAATACAAACGTAGAATGTTTATCATAATGCTTATCAAACCATACATTTTTGACATAAATATTAATATTTAAATTCTATTTGTTCCATATTAAGGATATTGTGATAATATGGAAATTTATAAATGTAAAAAATTATCAACTATTATGGTTGAAAATCATATATATAATAAAATATTCCATAATATTTTTCAATAATGAAATTTTAATTTAATGTTTTTTATCTCCTAAAGTCATGAAGAACATATTCATTATAATGAAGAAAAATTTTATTGATAGAAATTACCTTCTTAATATTATGTCATGTCATAGAATCACTTAAATCACAATAATAACACAATAAAAACAACATAAATAATGATTCAATTAAATATGAGTTATTTCTAAAATATACGGAACCATTATCTGTTTAATAGTAACTTGAAATTTGGAAAAGTATTATGAAAATTACGAATTGTAAACCGGTAAATAGAAAAGTAACCTCACCCATGAATTTATAAATAAAATTGAGGAATCCTATTAATGGAACTATGATATAAATATATTATAATATATGTAAATAATCATTTTTAAAATTTTTAATCAAGTATTTGTAGTTGTGTCTGTTATAAAAATTAAATTTTTATATTATAATCAATATAACATTTTAAAAAATATTATTTTCATAAACTTTATTTGAAATTTAATATTTTTATTCTTTAATAATTTATGATATATTCATGAGGCCTTATTTATATTTTTATTGTTTTTATGAAATCTGTTATAATATTAAATTCTATATTTTGAAGTAATAAAATATTTTAATAAAAAAATTAGAAATTTTAGAAATTTATTTTAATAAAATAGAATTCAATTTTCTAATAATACATACCAAAAACATTATAGTGACTTTTATTAATTTTTCTAAAATGCTTGAATTTTTGGAGTATAGTATGTAGACGCCGGAAAAGTCCGTTGTTCCCAAACGAAGCTCCGGATGCGGGAAGCGAGGTCATATTTGGAGTCGGAAGCCCGTTTCGGAGGGCCCGGAAGCCTTGCGCGGAATTTTGGAGAGCCGCACGCAAAGTTGACGAGTCGCGCGCAAACCTCCCAGGATGCGCGCAATGCGCTGGGCCGGTGCACAATTTTGCGCGCCCGTGGCCCGCGCGACTCCCTTGCGCGCCGGGCCCGATTCCGCGCCCGCGAAGAGAATTCCGCGCCCGCGATCCGGATTCCACGCCCGGGGTTGCCTATAAATATAAGGCGACCCCCGACGTTTTGAAGGTGGTCGGAAGTCGAAAGGTCTCTCGTGCGCGCAATCCAACCCCTCCCGCGCGCAATGCCGATCTTCAGGTAACCACCTTTCTTTCGCGCAAGAAAGCCTCGGGGTTCGCCTTCGCGCGCAATCCCTTGGGCTCCTTTCCTTTGAATAATTCTTCACCCTAAGGCCTTCGCGCGCAAAAGAAGCCTCTTGCGCGCAATTTCCCCCGGGGTGCGCGCAATCCGGTCCGATTACGCGCACCCCCCCCCCCCTTTCAAAGTGGCCATTCGATTAAAGAATGAGCCGTTGCCCCCGCGCGCTATCCGAAGCCCGGTGCGCGCAATCTCTATCTTCCGCGCGCAAAGCGCTGGCCCAATTGCGCGCCAGCCCGCCCATTTGTGCGCCGACCCGCGGTATTGCTCACCAAGCTCTTCTTTTGCGCGCAATCCGCCGGGGTCGCCCCCTTTGACCCCCTGAGGGTAACCGCCTGTGTGGAGCCCGATGATCCTCATCCCGGGTGCCCGCACCGTGCGTTGTCTTCCCGTGCGGCCCTCCAGGCTCGCGCGAAGTGACACGGACCCATCGGTGGCACCACCACGTCCAAGCTGCACGACGTTAAACTGCCTAGCATATCATCTGAGCTACAAGACGTTAAACTGTTCAGCATTCGTCCTGCAGGATGCTAAACTGTACTTCGTCCGCGGGACAAGGCGTTAAACTGCCAAGCATCTTCGTCCGCGCGGCATGACGTTAAACTGCCAAGCATCTTCGTCCAACACGACGTTAAACTGTACTTCGTCCCACACGACGTTAAACTGTATCACGTCCAAGCTGCACGACGCTAAACTGCCTAGCCTCCATCGTCCGTGCGGAAAGACGTTAAACTGCCAAGCATCTTCGTCCAACACGACGTTAAACCGTACTTCGTCTCACACGACGTTAAACTGTATCACGTCCAAGCTGCACGACGCTAAACTGCCTAGACTCCATCGTCCGCGCGACAAGACGTTAAACTACCAAGCATCGATCGTCCAACACGACGTTAAACTGTATCACGTCCAAGCTGCACGACGCTAAACTGCATAGCCTCCATCGTCCGAGCTACAAGACGTTAAACTGTTTAGCATTCGTCCTGCAGGACGTTAAACTGTACTTCGTCCGCGCGACAAGACGTTAAACTGCCAAGCATCTTCGTCCGCGCTGCAAGACGTTAAACTGCCAAGCATCTTCGTCCTTAACACACGACGTTAAACTGTACTTCGTCCGGCAAGACGTCAAACCGTCCGCTTCGTCCTCAACACACGACGTTAAACTGTACTTCGTCCGGCAAGACGTTAAATCGTCCGCATCACCCGATCTCGTGTCTCGCACGCAGGATCCCCCCAGTTTGGATGTGGCCCCCACCCGTGCGTCTCTGTAGGGATGTCGGGATTGGAGTGGCCTTCGCCCACGGGGGTAGAGTGTTACAGTCAGAACGAACTACGTGGACTTTGATCCCTGTCTCCTAAACCGGGTACGTAGGAAGCATCTCCGAGGTTCAAGCCCACCACCTGGTCGTCCCGGTCGTATTCACGTCAGTTCGTCCATCAGTGGACCCCTCCTGGGTTCACACTTGCGTCGATTCACCTATAAATCCGTCCCTGTGGGAGACTGCACATGTGTATCTCCATTGTGCTTCCCCACTTCCCTTTTCTCCTTTCAGCGTCCATCATGACGTGAAACTGTGATCCACCCGGCCGTTCCATCCCCCTCTGTGTGAGGTGGTTCAGTTCAATCCTCCGCCCGGCGGCCTCGACCTCTTCGTGAGTCGGCTTGCCGACGTCCAGCATGACGTTAAACTATATGTTCGAACTACGCTGACTTTGATCCGCGCCAACGCGCGGTACGTAGGAAGCCCCTACGGGGTCCAACCTCTTCACTCCATCATCCATCCTGATCCTTACCTGGGCCGCCACATCCCGGTGGGGTCATGACACTTCATTCCACTCCACTTCACTCGGGAAGCCGCCCATGTGCTGGCCTCAGCGTCGGAGGTTCCTCGCAAGGGGTTCTGTCATCTGATCCACTTCTCGTGTTGATCAGTCCGATGCCGTCCCCGCTGGACGTTAAACTCGCGGCATACCCCGTGTTAAAACACGGGAAGCTGAGGAAAACCTCAGGTAACACAGTTCCCCGCACCCAGCACGGGGTGCCTCAGGCCATCACGCCTTTGAGAAGCCCTATTAGGGACGGAAGGCAGACATGCAGAGTCGCAGTGTTATGACACGCCCCCGACACCCAGAGCCACCCGGTCTCCTCACCGCAGGATGCTGCCCCGACCAGACTCCTTGGAGCGTCCGGGCGGAAGCAGTGTAATTAACCGGTGTCCATGAAGATATGGCGCCGGGAACGAGATTCACGAACATTCTTAAATCTATGAGGGAGACCCGGATTAGGCAACGAGTTCCGAGGAGACGTCCACGGAAGGAGGAGCCGACGTCCCATCATTCCAGTTTCGATCAAGGAGCAGACCCCCCTGAACAAGGGATGGATGCCGCCCTCCTTTGGAAAGCGGGACTGCGGGACCACAAGCCGCGCACGCCCATCCCCTCGGGTCGACGGGTGCACGCGCGAACGCGTCCTGGCAGAACAGCATCGGAACAGAAACCCGACGCACATCCGCACCGAAACAGAAAAATGGTGAACCCGACGTGAATCTCTTCTCCTCAATACGAAGACCGATGTCTTTCAGAGTTGTTGGAAGACCAGCATGCTGCTCGACCAAGCATTCAACACTGGGGCACGGAACCCGCCAGGGGCTGGGGAAGGGAAATCGGGCACTCCGTCTCACGACGTTGAGGGCCTGGGTTCCCCCCATGGAAGGCGTCGCGGCACTAATGGTTGGTTGTCGATTCCTTTTCCTGTCAGTGTTAATGGGTTTTTCTCTCTGCTTTCAGGAATCAAGTTGCCCAATCCAGTGTCCGATCGCCACCCGCCCACTGGCGCAGGGGAAGGGGAAACACCGACGCGGCTACTCCGCGCGGTCCCGCCCGTTCCACAGCCGTCCCAGCAGCCATAGCTGTGGGGAAACCATGCCCTCTCTCCCCTTCGGAGGTCATCCATAAAAGGGTGATCAACAACTTGGTGCGGAGATATGAGGAAGAGGGAGTCATCCCCACCAGGGACATGGCTCGCCTAGACCTCGAGGAAGCTGCACCTCGCCACCAACGCCGCCCCCGAGGGCCGCGCAGGGAGGCCCCGCTGCCTACCTCGACGTATAACCGCTTCGGGAGCTTATCCCCGGAGCGCTCCGACAACTCCTTCCCCTATGCGGATGAGGTGGAAGATGTCCCGGACCACCCTATCCGAGATTCGTTCCAGGGATCCGCGATAAGGGCTCCTATCAGGCCACGGCAACACCGCCGCCAGACCTCTCAAGTCGATGAACGGGCTCTCCACCTGCCCGCGCCGCTCATCCCGACTCGTTTGTCCCGACGCCAATGTCGGGCACGAGCGGAAGAGGATGCCCACCTTGGGGCCCTAGCAACAGCGGCCGCGTTGGCTCAAGCCACTGCTGGCTCCAGTCTCCAGGCCCCTGCGCATCCTGAGCAGGGGCACTTCTATGCCCGACCTGGATCGAGGCCCCGACCGCCCCAAAGGCAGGTTGGGATGACTCTGCCGGTTGCTGGTACAGGTAATAGCCACCGCAGACCATCTCGCGGTAGCGCTATTCACCAACAGGGTCTACTCCGTGTGGCCAATCCAAGAGGCATGGGTCACCCCACCTTTTGATCCCTGCCTGGAGGCCTTCCTGGAATCATCTCTCCCCGCGTCCCCTTTGATATCTGTCCCGGTGCTCCTCGCACCTTGGTTTCCAGTCCTCTTGGCCCCAGCACCAGTGCGGCCGGAGGACGCCAGGATAGAGATCAGCCATGCCCCGAAGAACCACCCAGGGGCAGGAAGGCGAGGCGTCGACGCCGAGGGAAGAATGTTACGGAATTCCGGACAGAGATCCGACCGGTTCGTTTCTCTGATACAGAGGCGGAGTATGATTCGGCGACGGAGCCCTCCCCCCGATCCCGCCAGTTAGGGGCAGGGGTAGGAATGCGGCACGTCAGCCTCGTACTTCCCGAGAGCGAGATCGATACGATCCTCTCTTCTCTCTGAAGGTATATCCGGAGTAGCGAGGGCCTGGTAGACCCCCAAGGATCAAGCTTTCGGTTGGTACCAGCCCCTCCGGAAGCACCATCTGCCTCGATCGGAGGAGTCAGAGACTTTTTATGGGGACCGACAGTCGAACCACGATCCAGTGCACCCTCGGTGAGCACCGACGCTACGGCAGGATGTTCGCTCGCCGGACCATCCTATCATGATGTGGTAGCTGGGGCACCGCCACCCTCAGAGGGCGGCCCGGGATATGGAGGCCAATCGGCCTGCTCGCCGTATTCACCGCCGGCCAGCCCATCGGCCCGGCGGCCCGCCTCGGCACCACTGCCGGTTCCCCATCCATTCCCAGTCATTGAAGAGGACCAAGGAGATCTGGGTCCCGAGATTGAGTCGTGGAGCTTCTGGACCGTCCTTGCAGAGGGCCACTTCCCTGAGAAGTTTTGGCCAGTCGCAGGACCGGACTTTGATGCACCCGAATCACTCACCCCGGATGAGTTCGAATGCTTCCGCCGAACTCTCCGGGAGACTCACTCCCGTCTTCACCGCCTACAAATGCCATATCCCGGGAGTCAAGCACACCTGGAGGATATTGGTGAGCAGTGCCATCAAATTGACCTGGCCACGCTCCCCGCGGTTCGGCACCCCGGGTCATTTGGGCACCACGAGGCCCTCCAACAACGATGCATTGAGTGTTTTCAAGTACTCCTCAAGGTTATCGAGGAAGCCACACCCCACGTGTATATCCGTGGATGGGGGCAGTACACTGCCCTACGCTTCAGTGCGATTCGCCGACAGCCCGATTCACTGGGTGGCCCTGAGGGTATATCCCTAGGGACAGAAGCGGTCAATATGGCTGACCTATCGGGGGAGGGGAACGGCTTGGAACTTCTCGACGGGGGCTCTCCCCCCGAAGACAAGACGTCGTTGGATCCATCGGTTAGAGTTACTCGTCACCAGAGGAACCTCCTGGGACTCCCCGCACCCACTGAAGCACTGACGTTGAGCCGAAACGTCAGCAAAGGTAAAGAGCACGGCGGGGCTGTAAAGCCCACCGACCCATCTGCCTCCATGCAGAGGGCAGATGAGGATCCCGAGAAGGCTATGCTACGTCAACAGCTCGCCGAGCAGAAGAAGCTAGTTGACCAGCTCCTCGCCGAGCGCGCTGCAGAGCAGCGGCCTGACTACGGTGTTCCTAGGCCAGGACAGCAGGGACAGGAACAACCACACCTCGATGAGGATCTCCCGGGAAACCGTGATTATGCCGTGTTTGCCGACAGGGGAGAGGCCATTGCCTATTGCAAGAGGGTGCGGTATGTTTCACCGCACCCTCCCGAGCGGCGTGACTACCTGAGAGACCCCGCTCGGATTCCTCCCGCTGCCCCAAGGGCCGCTCCGCCCGCCAACCCACGAGCCACCGAGTTCGACGACCCGGTCGACGACCCGATTGAAGGGTCATGCAATGTGCTCGTGGTTATAGATCATCGCCAGGACTGGAACCCATGTCCGGACGATCCGATGGCGGCACTCATCGCCCGCTTGGAATCCTTGGAGACTCGACAAGTGGCAATCCCGCCGGACGGCAAGCCATACCCAGCATGGGTGGATGACATACCGGTACCTCCGGGATTCGGGAATCCCACCTTCGCCCCCTTCAACGGGACTGGAGATCCGCCACAGCATTTGGCCCATTTCAAATCGAGGTGCGGGCCTATGTTGGGGACTCCGGCGCAGCAAGAGGCCGCTAAGCTTCGCTGCTTTGTCCAGACACTGGAAGGGCCAGCATTTGTCTGGTACAGCCAGCTCCCCGTCGGGTCGATAACTAGCTGGGAGGACCTTCGTAGACAGTTCCTCTACCAATTCAGTTCCACGACCCGGAAGACGAGTATCGCAGACCTCTTCATGTGCAAACAGAGGCCTGATGAGCGAGTCGCAGATTTCGTCGCCCGATGGAAGGGTCTCACGTATTCCCTTGACATGCCATTGACTCAGGAGCAGTTGCTGACAATGTGCATCGGGAACGTCAAGACCGATCTGGTCCCTTCCCTGATCACTCAGAATTACCCCGGAGGGTTCATGGACTTCTCAGACAAAGATCAACGTCTTGAGGAAGCCCTGCAACAGGCCAGTCAGGCACACCCGCTGCCTCCTATGATTCCTGCAAGGAGAGCCAGCAGGGCTGAGCCCGCTGCTGTTGCCCAGATAGAGGCCCCCAGGCCGTTGGAGCTGCTGCCGGTGAGGCCAGCTCCACTGCCTCACAGGAATCCGCCTCCACGGGCTCAGTTCCCGGCCCAGCAGCGGCAGCCTCAGAACCGGCCGGCCCCTCCGTGTAATGTACCGCCACAACCCAGGCGAGATAATCAGGGTCCACCTCCTCGGCAGGCCCCTCCAGCCCCTCATCAAGACCATACTCCCAGGGGCCCGCGATACCTGACTTACTCATTTCACGAGGATCAGGTCCCCGGTTATTTCCGGAGCGCCCTGGAGCAGAGGATTGTGCGACTGCCTGAGTATTGGAGGCCAGAGGAGGCACATCTCACGGATAACCCCCGCTACTGCCCTTACCATCGGGCCCTGGGGCACACCATCCGGCGGTGCTACGTGTTTAAGGACTGGCTCCAAGACCAGATTAACAACAATGTAATCAGGTTGGGCCCAGCTCCAGCACAAGTGGCGGGCGTGTTCGTGGGATCAGATGACGATAGTGGCAATGAGGACGAATGGCAGCTGGTCTCCGACCGCGGATCCCAGAAGTATAAAAACTGGATGGCCCGCAAGACGATCATTCACTCCCATGGAATCATCTGTGTGCGCTTGAATCAGCCTGAGCCCCCAGAATCTACGGGTGCTGCTTCGGCATCGTCATCCCAGCCTGCCTCTTCCGAGAAGAGCAAACGGCGGCGGCGCAAGAAGGAAGAGCGCGCCCCGCCAGTTCCGCCATTATCCCGCACTCTCGGCGATTTCATGCCCCCGGAGATGGGGATCCCTCCTCGGATCCGCCCGGCGATGGATGATTTGTCCGATGACAGTATTGGGTACGCTTCGGTTAATACCGTCGAGCTGGTAAATCCCTTTTCAGTTCCCGACGTTGAAGAACACCAGGTGGACCTCCCTAGTGTCCCCAGTCGTCGCCACCGTCGGAGGAACCGCAACAACAGGAGTCGCTGGGGCACATCAGTTGGTACCTCCAGCCAGGACGTGCACGCCACTGAGACTAGGCAGCAGGCTCAAAACCGAGTTCAGCGCGCGTAGCCCCCCCATCCGGGGATGACGGATTCGCCTCCGCCACTGTTTGTGGTGTGGGACTAGGCAGAACCGCCTCATCCGCGTCGCGATCAGCTCTGCCCTACCGCAAGTCCGTCCCGGCCTCCTGACCCCAGTACGGTGACCACTTCCCGGACTTCAACCAATGAACAGCGAGATGCGCCAAGCACCAGTCGGCCGCCGTCCCAATCAGCAAGGCCCGTCATGCCTCCAACCGCAGAGCAACCTCCTATAACCAGGGGCTCGCGCTTGGCCAAAAAGTATGATGTCCTGAAGCACTTGGCCGACATCCCAGCAAGGCTCTCCATCCTTGAGGCTCTGCGCATGTCATCTGATATGCGTGAGGCACTCGCTGAAGCCCTGAAAAGCCCCCTCTAGTTTGAGACAGAGGTTGCGGCTGCAGAGGCCTTTCACGCCGAAACGATTGAGGACGCCGAATGTCAGGCAGTTATCTCGTTCTCTGGTAAGGATGAAGACCCTCCTATACAGGGACACATTCGTCTGCTCTATGTTACTGTCCAGTTCAATGGCCTTGAAGTCCGGCGTTGTCTTGTCGACACGGGGTCCGGGATTACTCTGATTCCAACTCGGATGCTTTGGAGATTGGGGTTGTCTGAGGATGACTTGATCCCCTCCGACCTCAGGATCCAGGGGTACGACCACACCGAGCAAACCCCGGTCGGCAAGATACGCTTGAAGACCCAGTTCGTTGACTTGGTTGCCAACACCGAATTCATGGTAGTCTCTCAAGACACTGCGTATAACGCATTGATGGGAAGGCCATGGCTCCACCTTCATGCGGCGGTTCCCTCGTCATACCACCAATGCCTCAAATACTCCCTTAATGGTCGAGTAGGCGTGCTTCAGGGAGATGCCTCTCCTTTTGCCTCATGTGAAGCCCGTTATCTGGACGCGGACTATTACAAGAGCAAGGATAAGCAGATCTTGGCAGGTGAGGTTGATTCTGTCACTGTTGTAAGCGATCCCTGGGCAAGTTTGGATGACGCTTACGTCCTCCCGATTAAACGGTTGGACGTAGCCATGGTCTCGACAGCCTGTGAGTCTCCTGATGAGATGACCGCGACCGCCCGTTCCAGCACCAGCGGCCCAGCAGGATCCGGTAGCCCCAATGCAGTTTTCAACGCAGTCTCTCCCGTGGACGATCCCTCCCCGAGTGGAGAGGACGTGAAAGATGCACCCCCGGCCTTTGAGGAGGGCGTCTCCGCCACGGTCGATGAGTTAGTACAGGTGAACCTTGGAACTGAAGAAGATCCAAGACCCACATTGGTCAGTGCCGCCATGACCTCTGAAGAGCGGCAGCAGTACGTGGACTTCCTCAGACAGCACCGTGATGTGTTCGCTTGGGGCTATGACGAGATGTCGGGGCTAGATCCTCAGGTAGCCGTCCACCGCCTTGGTCTCCCGGCGAACCATCGCGGGTTCAAGCAGCCTCCCAGGAAGATGCACCCATTCCACGGTGCCATGGTTGAGGCCGAAGTTGACAAGCTTATCAAAGCCAACTTCATGAGGGAATTTCAGTACCCCAAATGGCTGGCCAACATTGTGCCGGTCAGGAAGAAGAACGGGCAGATCAGAGTCTGTATCGACTTCCGCGATCTCAACCGCCACTGCCCGAAGGATGATTTTCCCCTTCCGGTGATAGAGCTGTTGATTGACGCCACGGCAGGGTTCCAAGCCCTCTCCTTCATGGATGGATACTCCAGATACAACCAAATCCGGATGGCCCCTGAGGATGAGGAGTTCACTGCCTTCAGGGCCCCCCAGGGTATCTTTTGTTACCAGGTCATGCCCTTCGGCCTGAAGAATGCAGGTGCCACCTATCAACGGGCGATGCACCGCATATTCAAGCCAATCCTCGGCACATTGGTGGAATGCTACGTCGACGACTTGGTGGTCAAATCGCGCTAGCGTCAGGACCATCTCAAAGATCTTGAGAAAGTGTTCGGCTTCCTCCAGTCTCGCTGCCTGAAGATGAACCCGTTGAAGTGTGCCTTCGGGGTCACCTCCGGAAAGTTCCTTGGATTTGTGGTAAGATACCGGGGTATTGAGATCGACCCGGAGAAGATCAGAGCGATTAGCCAGATTCCTCCCCCAGGTAACATCCGGGAACTGCATGGGTTCCAAGGCCACTTAGCCTATATACGCCGATTCATCGAGAATCTGGCCGGCAAGTGTAAGCCCTTTTCTCAGCTCATGAAGAAAGGTGCCACCTATGTATGGGATAAAGAGTGTCAGACCGCTTTCGAGGAAATCAAGCATTACCTACTTCAACCTCCGGTTCTGATGCCGCCTGTATCCGGAAAGCCGCTGGTCCTTTATGTGACCGCCCTGAAACGGTCCCTGGGTGCCCTTCTCGCCCAGAAGAACAACGAGGGAACAGAGAATAGCCTCTATTACCTCAGTCACATGCTCCTCGATGCGGAAGTCAGGTATTCCCCCAGAATCTGCGGGTGCTGCTTCGGCATCGTCATCCCAGCCTGCCTCTTCCGAGAAGAGCAAACGGCGGCGGCGCAAGAAGGAAGAGCGCGCCCCGCCAGTTCCTCCACTATCCCTCACTCTCGGAGATTTCATGCCACCGGAGATGGGGATCCCACCTCGGATCCGCCTGGCGATGGATGATTCGTCCGATGACAGTATTGGGTACGCTTCGGTTAATACCGTCGAGCTTGTAAATCCCTTTTCAGTTCCCGACGTTGAAGAACACCAGGTGGACCTCCCTAGTGTCCCCGGTCGTCGCCACCGTCGGAGGAACCGCAAAAACAGGAGTCACCGGGGCACAGTAGTTGGTACCTCCAGCCAGGACGTGCACACCACTGAGACTAGGCAGCAGGCTCAAAACCGAGTTCAGCGCGCGCAGCCCCCCCATCCGGGGATGACGGATTCGCCTCCGCCACTGTTTGTGTTGTGGGACCAGGCAGAACCGCCTCAGCCACGTCGCGATCAGCTCCGCCCTGCCGCAAGTCCGTCCCGGACTCCTGACCCCAGTACGGTGACCACTTCCCGGACTTCAACCAATGAACAGCGAGATGCGCCAAGCACCAGTCGGCCGCCGGCCCAATCAGCAAGGCATGTCATGCCTCCAACCGCAGAGCAACCTCCTGCAACCAGGGGCTTGCGCTTGGCCAAAAAGAATGATGTCCTGAAGCACTTGGCCGACATCCCAGCAAGGCTCTCCATCCTTGAGGCTCTGCGCATGTCATCTGATATGCGTGAGGCACTCGCTGAAGCCCTGAAAAGCCCCCTCCAGTTTGAGACAGAGGTTGTGGCTGCAGAGGCCTTTCACGCCGAATGTCAGGCAGTTATCTCGTTCTCTGGTAAGGATGAAGACCCTCCTATATAGGGACACATTCGTCCACTGTATGTTACTGTCCAGTTCAATGGCCTTGAAGTCCGGCGTTGTCTTGTCGACACGGGGTCCGGGATTAACCTGATTCCAACTCGGACGCTCCGGAGATTGGGGTTGTCTGAGGATGACTTGATCCCCTCCGACCTCAGGATCCAGGGGTATGACCGCACCGAGCAAACCCCGGTCGGCAAGATACGCTTGAAGACCCAGTTCGGTGACTTGGTTGCCAACACCGAATTCATGGTAGTCTCTCAAGACACTGCGTATAACGCATTGATGGGCAGGCCATGGCTCCACCTTCATGCGGCGGTTCCCTCGTCATACCACCAATGCCTCAAATACTCCCTTAATGGTCGAGTAGGCGTGCTTCAGGGAGATGCCTCTCCTTTTGCCTCATGTGAAGCCCGTTATCTGGACGCGGACTATTACAAGAGCAAGGATAAGCAGATCTTGGCAGGTGAGGTTGAGCCTGTCACTGTTGTAAGCGATCCCTGGGCAAGTTTGGATGACGCTTACGTCCTCCCGATTCAACGGTTGGACGTAGCCATGGTCTTGACGGCCTGTGAGTCTCCTGATGAGATGACCGCGACCGCCCGTGCCAGCACCAGCGGCCCAGAAGGATCCGGTAGCCCCAATGTAGTTTTCAACGCAGTCTCTCCCGTGGACGATCCCTCCCCGAGTGGAGAGGACGTGAAAGATGCACCCCCAGCCTTTGAGGAGGGCGTCTCCGCCACGGTCGATGAGTTAGTTCAGGTGAACCTTGGAACCGAAGCAGATCCAAGACCCAGATTGGTCAGTGCCGCCATGCCCTCTGAAGAGCGACAGCAGTACGTGGACTTCCTCAGACAGCACCGTGATGTGTTCGCTTGGGGCTATGACGAGATGTCGGGGCTAGATCCTCAGGTAGCCGTCCACCGCCTTGGTCTCCCGGCGAACCATCGCGGGTTCAAGCAGCCTCCCAGGAAGATGCATCCATTCCACGGTGCCATGGTTGAGGCCGAAGTTGACAAGCTTATCAAAGCCAACTTCGTGAGGGAAGTTCAGTACCCCAAATGGCTGGCCAACATTGTGCCGGTCAGGAAGAAGAACGGGTAGATCAGAGTCTGTATCGACTTCCGCGATCTCAACCGCCACTGCCCGAAGGATGATTTTCCCCTTCCGGTGACAGAGCTGTTGATTGACGCCACGACAGGGTTCCAAGCCCTCTCCTTCATGGATGGATACTCCGGATACAACCAAATCCGGATGGCCCCTGAGGATGAGGATTTCACTGCCTTCAGGGCCCCCCAGGGTATCTTTTGTTACCAGGTCATGCCCTTCGGCCTGAATAATGCAGGTGCCACCTATCAACGGGCGATGCACCGCATATTCAAGCCAATCCTCGGCACACTGGTGGAATGCTACGTCAACGACTTGGTGGTCAAATCGCGCCAGCGTCAGGACTATCTCAAAGATCTTGAGAAAGTGTTCGGCTTCCTCCGGTCTCGCTGCCTGAAGATGAACCCGTTGAAGTGTGCCTTCGGGGTCACCTCCGGAAATTTCCTTGGATTTGTGGTATGATACCGGGGTATTGAGATAGACCCGGAGAAGATCAGGGCGATTATCCAGATGCCTCCCCCAGGTAACATCCGGGAACTGCAAGGGTCCCAAGGCCACTTAGCATATATACGCCGATTCATCGTGAATCTGGCCAGCAAGTGTAAGCCCTTTTGTCGGCTCATGAAGAAAGGTGACACCTATGTATGGGATAAAGAGTGTCAGACCGCTTTCGAGGAAATCAAGCAGTACCTGCTTCAACCTCCGGTTCTGATGTCGCCTGTATCCGGAAAGCCGCTGGTCCTTTATGTGACCGCCCTGGAACGGTCCCTGGGTTCCCTTCTCGCCCAGAAGAACAACGAGGGAACAGAGAATAGCCTCTATTACCTCAGTCGCATGCTCCTCGATGCGGAAGTCAGGTATTCCCCCATCGAGAAGAGCTTCATGGCGCTCGTATTTGCCGTACAGAAATTACGGCACTACTTGTAGCACCATGAGGTACAGTAGGTTTCTCGGGTAGACCCGTTGAAATATATCCTGAGCCGGACTATGTTGACTGGCCGTCTAGCGCGGTGGGCTGTGATTCTCCAGCAGTTCGACATCAGGTATGTGTCTCAGAAGGCCATCAAAGGGAAAGCATTGGCAGACTTTCTGGCTGCTCACCCAACATCCGCGGATCAGCCGCTGGATCTAGGCTTTCCTAATGAGGCCATTCTCTCGGTCGATCGAGCCGATCCATGCTGGCAGATGCACTTTGACGGTGCCTCCCGGAGCCCCACAGGTAGAAGGCTCGATAATCCTAAGCTCAACAGAGTGGGCTTGGGTATCGTCTTCATTACCCCGAAGCAAGCCGTGCTGCCATACTCTTTCCTGTTGTCAGAGGGCTGTACCAACAATGAGGCGGAATACCATTCCCTCATCAACGGCCTCGAGTTAGCTCTCGAGATTGACGTGCCCCATCTATGTGTGAAAGGGGAATCTGAGCTGGTCGTTAAGCAGATCAATGGCGACTATGTTGTCAGGAAGCCGGAACTTGTGCCGTTGCTGGAGTTCACCACCCTTCTGATGGCCCAGTTCCCTTCTCGGCCAGAGATTGTCCATTTTCCCCGGTCGCAGAACGGTCGAGCAGATGCTTTGGCAAGCCTTGCTGCGTCACTTGCAGAGCCTGAACAGGACAACCTGATCGTCCACGTGACGCACCGCAGGCTCATCGCTCTCGTTATCCCGGAGGGAGATCGCGGCCCGTCGGTAAGTAATCTCACCACGTTTGCCCCTATGCCCGGAGCCCCGAGTACCCCAGATATGGCAGTCGAACCATCCCCTGATTGGAGGACGCCTTTGGTTGAGTACCTCCAACATGGCATTCTCCCGTTGGATCGGGCCGAGCGCGAGCGAGTTCGACGCCGCGCATCGCAGTATGTCCTCCAGAGTAGTCCCGGCCTGGAGCAGATCCTATATAGACGCGGATTTGATGGTGTTCTCCTCCGTTGCCTTCATGGAGTTGAGATCCCACGAGTCATGCAAGAGGTTCATGCTGGTTCATGTGGTGCCCATCAGACTGGGCCAAAGCTGTCCCACCAGATTCGGAGGTTGGGATACTTCTGGCCCTCCATGATCCATGACTGCATCGAGTATGCCAGGAGGTGCCATGCGTGCCAGGTTCATGCGAACTTTGTGCATCGGCCGCCGGAGCTTCTCCATACCACTAGGTATTCTTGGCCCTTTGCAGTCTGGCGGATGGACGTTGTGGGACCTTACCCGCCGGTGACGGCTCGCCAATGTCGGTTCATTTTTTCCGCTACGGACTTCTTCTCCAAATGGGCAGAGGCGATTCCGCTCAGAGAGGTCAAATCCTATTCGATCGCTGACTTCGTGACCTCCAACATCATTCATCGATTTAGAGTGCCTCACGCTATCCTCACGGATAACAGAGCCAATTTCCGAGCAGCCGAGTTGAAGAAATTGTACGCCAAGTATAACATTCGCTCCAACCATACATCTCGCTATCATGCGCAGGCGAATGGACAGATTGAGGCGTTTAACAAGACCCTCTCTAACATTCTGCAAAAGATGGTTGGTCAGAACAAGAAGAGTTGGCCGGAAAAGCTCCCCAACGCCCTCTGGGCTTATCGGACGACGACTCGCAATTCCACCCAGATGACCCCTTATTCCCTGGTGTATGGAGCTGAGGCCGTCCTGCCCATCGAGATCCAGTTACCGTCCTTTCGCACTGCGGTCTACGACCAGCAAGCACCGGACAGAGCTGCTGAAGCCCGTCTAGTCGAGCTGGAAGCATTGGATGAGAATAGACTTCGCGCTTTGCACAACTTGGAGAGGCATCAAAGAAGAATGGCTCGAGCTTTTAATAAGAAGGTTCGCCTCCGCTCCTTCCTGCAGGGTGACCTAGTACTGGCCCTGAGAGCGCCAATGATCCCCGGCAGGAAGCCAACCAAGTTGGAGCCCAAGTGGGAGGGACCTCTTGTCGTCCACAAGGTCTATCCCAATGGCGCGTACTCCCTAGCAACTATGGATGGTGAGCGTGTCACTCCTCCCACCAACGCTAGGTTCCTCAAGCAGTACTTTGCCTGAGTGCACTTCGTCTGCGCGGCAAGACGTTAAACTGCCAATCATCTTCGTCCAACACGACGTTAAACTGTACTTCTTCACGCACGACGTTAAACTGCAGTTCGTCCCGCACGACGTTAAACTGCATTCGTCCTGCATGACGCTAAACTGCACCACGTCCGAGCTACAAGACGTTAAACTGGTCAGCATCCGTCCTGCATGACGTTAAACTGCACTTCAAGAACTACGTACGGCTTGATTCCCATCCTTATGGGATACGTAGGACTGCATGAACATTCATGTTTCAGGCCCAGCCCCATCCTTCGGGAATTTCCATCCCATCTCGGGCCCTTGGCCCAGTTTCCTCCAGGTGTGCGGCGTATGGTGTGAACGCAGGGCTATGCCCTCATTCACGTCGGTTTGCTCGCCACGCTGTACGCCCCCCATGTTTGGGGATGCCTTCTGCTCCCCCATTTTCTCTTTTTCGTCCTGCATGATGTTAAACTGCACTTCAAGAACTACGTGCGGCTTGATTCCCATCCTTATGGGATACGTAGGACCGCCTGAACATTCATGTTTCAGGCCCAGCCCCATTTCTCGGGAATCTCTATCCCGTGTTGGGCCTCTGGCCCCAGTTCCCCTCCTTTTTGTGCGAGGCGTATGGCGTGAGCGGGGGATTATGTCCTCATTCACGTTGGCTTACTGGCCGCGCCGTACGCCCCCCCTGTGTGTGAGACCACCTCACACCCCTCATCGTCCTGCATGACGTTAAACTGCCCCTCAATAACTACGTATGGCTTGATTCCCATCCTTATGGGATACGTAGGACCGCCTGGACGCTTGTGTCTCAGGTCCAGCCCCGTCTCTTGGTTGATCACGGGGATCTGCTGTCTTTTGGTTGCTCTCAGGATGAGTCCTCCGACCCTTTCCGGTGATCTGTTAAGATGTTTTGGGTACTTCGGTCTATGACCAGTGGTGTCGGATTCAATCCCCACAAGTCCTGTGTTGCTTGTCGGGCCGCGCGCTTCCTCTTGTTCGAGCCTTCACTCAAAGGGATCCTCGTTAGCGGTTTGGGTACGATGCCTCAGTGCTCTCCTACCGCTCCGGGTCGATTTATCGGCGGGTCCTGGGCCGCAAATCGATATGAATCCTGCTCTTGAGCGGTTGATGCTCGTTTTCTTGCCCCTTCCTAGGCTGACGCGATCGGATTTTGTGTTGAGAATATGGTCAGAGACATCCTTGATCGCCATGTCGGCTCTTTCAGGCTCTGAACATTGGTTGCGCAGTCCTCATCACACTCCGCCTTTGTGCGTTGTAGTGGAATCTCGACACTCTCTTCATACTGAACTTCAGTACACCTTTACACGTTAGGCATGCCAACCAGGGTAATGGTGTCTTTCGAGGCTCCCACTATCTGATCACCAAGGATATATGTTGATGTCCACCCTAAGGACCATGTGTAGCTAGACCCTCGTCCCCATAAGGAGGAAGGAGTCACCCGAACAATCGCGTTCTGGGCCCAGTATAGCTGGAGGCTAGCATCTCTGCCCCTCGGGTGATGGACATACGCAGGCCCCTATCCCAGGATTATTCTCCTGGAATCGTGCGTGACCGCAGGGCTGGGTATGTTCCCACCTCCGCTGAGTCCGCCATATCGCGATAAGCAGATTCCTCCATGGTCCGAACCACACGACCTTAAACTGTGTTGTCTGGTCCTACCACACGACCGTAAACTGTGATTGTCTTGGCCGCCCGACGAGAAACGGCACTGCATCGTGATGTTCTCCTCAGAGGACACTCACGTTGGGCGCTGGTTACTAACCACGCCATTTTTCAATGCCTTTTATGGCTTGATTATTGTGGCGACGCCAGGGATTCCTTAATCATAGGCATGTCACTGCACAAAGAAAAACCATCCATCTTTAAGGACAAACAAGAAATATCAAATGCCGCTTCTTCTGGGTGCGAGGGCCAGACCTGCACCCCTCCCCGCCCTGGTGCCCGATTGTGTTGCGCCGCGCTTCCAGAACTACGTGTGGCTTGATTCCCATCCTTATGGGATACGTAGGAACGCCCGGATGTTTGAAACTTCGGGTCCAGCCCCCCACCTCTTAAAGATTCCCCCCTTCTCTGGGGAATCCGCCGCCTTCGGGTCACCCCCAAGGCGTGTCCCTCGACCCCTTGCAGTGGTCCACCGGTGTCAAGAGTACTCTGGTTTATTGCCAGGAGGGTCAGGTTCAGCTTGGTCAGGTTCCTTCCACTTTTCAGGCTTCGTGCTCCCTTTCATTCGGACCCATCGCCTACGCCCTGGGTGGAGCCCCCGTGATCGGTCTGGACACAATGCCTCAGAGCTCTCCCACCGACTCGGCTGGTGCCCCCAAGGGCCTCGGGCAGCAAATCGATATGAATCCTGCGCTTGAGCGGTTGATGATCGTTTGCTGCCTCATTCCATCAACGGTCAGTACGATATTGATGCTGCTTTTCCGCCACGGTCGGCAGTACTCCCATATCGTTACGCCGGTGCCCCCAGTCCTTGAGTAAATGGCCGCATGATTCACATTACATTTTCCACCTCCCATTCTGACCAGGTGAAACCTCGACACTCTTGACGCTATCCCTCAGTGCATCTTCACATATCCAGGGTATAGGACCACGATGTGGCGTACTTTGAGGTTCCTATGGTCCGAGCTCTAAGACCTTAAACTAAGATCTGCTCCTATGGTCCGAGCTCTAAGACCTTAAACTATGATCTGCTCCTATGGTCCGAGCTCTAAGACCTTAAACTAAGATCTACCCATATGGTCCACGCTCTACGACCTTAAACTAAGATCTCCCCAAACGGGGTTCTACGTCCTGCATGACATTAAAATGCACTTTCATAACTACGTGTGGCTTGATCTCCAGCCTGATGGAGTACGTAGGAACGCCCGAGCATCTCGACTCGGGTCCAGCCTCAGGGATCGCTAAGTCCCGCCCCTCCTCGTCGCCGGCCGTCTGGCCTGGCTTCGGGTAGAGTGGTGCAGTTGTGATATTTTCCCCGATTCAGCTCGGGATGCCCCATCGCAATGATGGGAAGCGACAGTTTCCTCGTCAAAGAGGTTCTGTCTGAGAATTGGGGTGATTCACGGCCAGATTAGTGCATTCGCCTAATACGCTTTCCCCACGGTGGCGCAATTTTGGGAGCGTTGGATTCTGTCCGAACAAATCATCACTTCGCCCCACGCTTCGCATGCCCTGTTGATCTGAATTTCCACCCTTGTGCCTGAAGGAACCCCCAAAGCGGCATTGATGATGACATGTGATCTGCCACCTGCGATATGAATGATGACCTTTGGTCCGTCTATTGCGGTAGTATGGTCGATTGATCCATTGTCTGCTTGCCATCTTGGGCATTTCCTGGAAGGCCGACCGTTGTGGATTTCTGAATTCGGGACACGCGATTCACCCTTTCTCATTTCCCTATGTTCGGATAAAATCTCAATGCCCCTAGCATTGTCCCGCTCGTGTGTTGGAACAAGTTGGGGGGGATGATACACTGATTAGGTCTGAGGTCTCCTTTCCTAGGAATGACCTCCCTCTTTTCTTTAGAAATCCAGGCCCAATTACGGATGCCTAAAGCTTGGTTAACGCTCCCGCGAGACAATTTGTGGTTGAGCATGTTAAGCCAAAAGATGCAGATAAATATATTGGTTCATACAAATGGATCGAAATATTGAGTAGCGGAAGCAAATGTTCTGGGAGTGGCAAAAACAAAGCCCCTAGGGATTAGCGTGCTGGATAAGTCTTTCTAACGCCACTACCCTTTGGTTGGCGGCCTCCAGAGCTGTTTATCTCTCTCTACATGCCCTCTCCTCGTCGGCGGTCACAGCACGCAGTTCGTCAATCCTGGCCTGTGCACGCTCCCGCTCGACTTGAAGTGTGACCATCTGTTGGCCCACCTCCGTCGGCTGTACCTGGGCGTCATCCAGTTGGGCCGTTAGTTGCTCCACAAGCTCAGTGCACGCTGCGACGAAGGCCTCCTTCTCTGCTGCCTTCCCTTCGAGACGCAGGACTTCCTGCTCTGCCACGAAGAGCGCCCGCGTGCTCTCCGACATGTCCCGACTTTGTGCGATGTCGGCACGCCGGCAGATCTCGCGCATCTTTTCGGCCATGAAATCACGGACCGTCAGATGGAGGCGTTGAGCATCAGCTCCCCCGGCACACAGGAAGCGCATCCAGGTTTGAAGTGATCCCATGCGCCCCAGCCACTCCGATGGGTCTCGGTTGAGGAAGCGCTGGATGCACTTCCACCCCCTGTGGCGCGTTATCCGGCTCTCCTCGACCGCCTCCGCGTCCGAGTCGTCCATATCCTTGGGGTCGGCAGGCCGGTTGGCAGGGAAGGCAGACAGCAGGTCTGCTGCAAGGTCCGCCCCTGGGGTGTCCTCACGGGGGATAGGTTCCCCAACATCTGGGCGACCTTCTTCTCCTGCCCCAGCGGCGTTGACACCCTCATCAGCCCCCGACCTCTCTCTGATGTCAGCACCGCCGGCGTTCGCAGCCCCTTGATCAGCAGTTGGTGGGGCCGACTCGGTTTGGGAAGTCTGTTCTGGAGCAGGCGGCAGGTCTGCCACTGGTCCACTCGTGGATGGCCCGGGTTCGACAGCCCGACAAGCCTCCAGTGTTGATATCACTGCGCGGGGCATGCCGTGGTTAGTCACGGATCGTCAATGGCGAGCACCAGCAGTAAAGTAAGGAGACTTACGGGAGTTCAGAGCGTCATCTTCCGCTGCCCCGGCCGCCGCAGGAACAATTGCAGCAGGGGACCCTTCCGCGCTTGTCAATTCAATGATGCGTGTCTGGCCCCCGCCTTGTCCTGCCGGCGCCTCTCATACTCCCGCTGAGGACGCCTGACCAACATCCGTGCGCTCCTGATAAAGGTGGAGAAATGGGTTAGAAGCTGCATAAGAGAATGGATGAAGTAGGTTGAGTAGGGATAGAAGCAGACCTCGAGGAGCTCAGTGACATCAACATTGTCAGAGCCGGCCACCTCGCCGCTCTCCCGCGGGCTCCCCTGATGGGACCTTCCCTCGGAGCCTTTATCCTCCCCCGTCTCCTCCTCTTCCTCGGAGTCGTCGCTACTGTCATCTTCCTCCGACGACATCTGTTCTGGAGCAGGCTCTAGACCGAGCATCACCTTCACCAGAAGGGATGGCTCCGCACGCTGACCACGTTGGCGTGCGTACTCGTCCATGGCCGTCAGATACGCATAATGCCGGTTGAAATCCACCCTGTCGGCAATCTGGAGGCGCCCGACCTCTGGCAGATGGATTCCTTCTCTGAGTATCTTTCGCCAGATGGCGTCGGTCCCCAGTGACTGCCGCAGGGTCATCCAGGACGACCACAGCGCCGGGAAGACTGCATCGTGGGAGGGTTCGAGCAGACGCCTTACCTACTTCCCGGGCCGCTCCCCGACCGCCGCATGTGCCCCCTCTCTGGGCGCTGAAGTCGTGGCGGCAGCTTGCGATGTGCCCGCCGCCGATGTGCCTGCCCGCGCTGGCTCCGCTACTTGGCGCGCCTCCGTTCTCCCCCGTGTGGCGGCGCCTCGCCTCCTTCCTTGACGCCCGGTCTTCGCACGGGTGACCTCGAGCCGCCGAACTGGCTTCCGTAGAAGCCCCTCGGGGTACGCGATGGCCCAGTGTTCGGCGTACTCGGTTTCCAAGACTGCGTTGACCCCGGTAGGAGGGAGAGTGATGACGTCGCCAGAGCCAAAGGCGACGAACATCAGCCACATCTGGCGAAGGACGCCAGGGTTCGTCTCCTCCCGGACAGCAGTGAATACCCTCTTCGGCATCCGTTGAAGGCACCCGAACTGCCTGGCGAACCGGGTTGGCACGTAGGGCTCGCAGATCACCTTCCTGTCGATCCGAGCCACGAGCACCCCACCCCGCATGTTCAAGAAGTACTCATGCTGCTCCAGCGGACCCTGCCCGTTGTCGATCATTTGGCCAACGGGAGTGGGGAACGGGCTGAAGTTGAAATTGGCATGATTGCCAATCCGAATCCTCACGCCCTCCTCACTTAGGGTCATCGGAGCGACCCCCACAATGTTCAGCAGGGAGGGTCGCAGGCCGTTGCCCGGAGGAATGATGGCATTCGGAAACGTGTACCCACCAAGGTGAGCAGCCACCCTGCCGTGGAAGAATTGGAAGGGCCCACAGATCCTTCGTGGCGAACCCCCTCGTGAGATGCGTCCCAGGATGGCGTACAGCTTTGCCAGCACCGGGACCCCGAGGTTGTATCTTTTGTTGGCAGCCATGGCGCCCACCATCGCCAGTGTCGCGGGGCGGACACCCATTCTCGCGTCCTGCACTGGCAGGAGCCACCCACTCAGAAAGGCGGCCAGGAACGCCGCGTACCGGACATTTGGGTCCCGGGCCTCCATGACGCGGTACCCCCATGAGCGGTAGTCGCCCGTCTCCAGGACCCGCCAGTACGACCCGTTCCGGCTCCTCTGAGCCGCGGTCGGGCACCGCTTCCCCCTGCCTGGAATCTTGATCGCCGGATCATGCTCCAAGAACTGGCCGAACCACTCCTTGTAGGCTATGTCCTTGTGGATGTCCTTGATCCCGAGCCGCTGCATAGCCAGGTCAAGCAGATGCCATGTCAGAATGGGAGTCTGTGACCTGTCTTCCCTGATGTTCTTCGGAGGCAGGAACTCATCGTACTGGTAACCCTCCAGCGGGATACCTCCGATGCAGTGGATGTCCCAGAGACCGATGCCGACCTCCCCATGTTGAAGATGGAAGGTGTTGGTATCCGGGGACCAGCGGGTGAACAGCTCCGGCCCGAGCTCGGACTGCTGGTAGAAGTGGAACTGCGACATCCACACCGCCTCAAAAAGGCCGATGTACCGCAGCTCCTCTGCGAAGTGATCGCAAGTGTGGCGTACCCAGAACGCCCAGTCCCACTCACTGGTGAAATTGCCCCCAGACCGCAAGTCCCAGTCCTTCAGCCAGCCCTTGGTGTCGTCAGTGACACTCTGGCGATATGTGCTCGAGTATAGGGCTGGAGAGTTCTCCGCAGTAGGCTCACCCCCGGCGATGGTTCGCATCCTCGGGTTCAGGACATAGACATCTAAGTGTCTGGTCTCCCTGGCAGGATGCCCATTGTTGGTGATGTTATAGCGGGGAAGCTCGTCCTCCCGAGTCACCCAGGTCCGTGGCGCATCAACCTCGAACCCTGGCACCGGAACCTCATCTAGGATGCCAAAGTTCCAGAGCGGCAGGTTGTCCGACAGCGGATATGTCTTCTGGGCCGGCGTCAGCAAGTCGAACAAGGATTGATTGTTGGAAACAATATCCTTGGCTCCATAGACCTCCTCGTTCGTCACCATCTCAGCTCTGCGAGTGGCGGCATCCCCCTCATTTCCTTGATTCGCGGCCATCTCAGAAGCTCCGGGAGTCGTGCGGGTTAAGGGATGAAGCGTGCGGAACCGGACGAGGCTGGCAGAGAAGTTTGAGATTTGGCGCGCAATCCTAGTGGACGGCGCGCAATCGGGAAGTCCGTCGCGTAAAACCCCGGGTGTTCGCGCAAAATCAGGCCGAAATCCGGAGAGGTTTGCGCGACGAACGGGTGAATTCCGCACCGGAAAGGGAAATTTCACGCACGAGAGCTCGAATGCTTATCGCGCGGAAGGCCAATGTATGGTGCGGGGGACCCAGGGCCCCTATTTATAGGCAAGTCCGGGAGTCCGCGCTGCGCGGAAAGCGCTTTGCGCGACCGCACCGGCGAATTTCGCGCCCGACGCCCCTTTTTGCGCGCCACAGTCCCGCGCCACCCAGGACTTCGGCATTCCGGTTTCTCCCTTGGAACCCGATCGTTGCGACCTCTCGCCGATCAGATTCCGAGGGGGGGGGCTTTTGTAGACGCCGTAAAAGTCCGTTGTTCCCAAACGAAGCTCCGGATGCGGGAAGGGAGGTCATATGTGGAGTCGGAAGCCAGTTTCGGAGGGCCCGGAAGCTTTGCGCGGAATTTTGGAGAGCCGCGCGCAAAGTTGACGAGCCGCGCGCAAACCTCCCGGGATGTGCGCAATGCGCTGGGCCGGTGCGCAATTTTGCGCGCCCGTGGCCCGCGCGACTCCCTTGCGCGCCGGGCCTGATTCTGCGCCCGCGAAGAGAATTCCGCCCCCGTGATCCGGATTCTGCGCCCGGGGTTGCCTGTAAATATAAGGTGACCCCCGACGTTTTGAAGGTGGCCGGAAGTCGAAAGGTCTCTCGTGCGCGCAATCCAACCCCTCCCGCGCGCAATGCCGATCTTCAGGTAACCTCATTTCTTTCGCGCAAGAAAGCCTCGGGGTTCGCCTTCGCGCGCAATCCCTTAGGCTCCTTTCCTTTGAATAATTCTTCACCCTAAGGCCTTCGCGCGCAAAAGAAGCCTCTTGCGCGCAATTGCCCCTGGGGTGCGCGCAATCCGGCCCGATTGCGCGCACCCCCCACCCCCTTTCAAAGTGGCCATTCGATTAAAGAATGAGATGTTGCCCCCGCGCGCTATCCGAAGCCCGGTGCGCGCAATCTCTATCTTCCGCGCGCAAAGCGCTGGCCCAATTGCGCGCCAGCCCGCCCATTTGCGCGCCGACCCGCGGTATTGCGCGCCAAGCTCTTCTTTTGCGCGCAATCCGCCGGGGTCGCCCCCTTTGACCCCCTGAGGGTACCCGCCTGCGTGGCGCCCGATGATCCTCATCCCGGGTGCCCGCACCGTGCGTTGTCTTCCCGTGCGGCCCTCCAGGCTCGCGCGAAGTGACACGGACGCATCGGTGGCACCACCACGTCCAAGATGCACGACGTTAAACTGCCTAGCATATCGTCCGAGCTACAAGACATTAAACTGTTCAGCATTCGTCCTGCAGGACGCTAAACTGTACTTCGTCCGCGCGACAAGACGTTAAACTGCCAAGCATATTCGTCCGCGCGGCAAGACGTTAAACTGCCAAGCATCTTCGTCCAACACGACGTTAAATTGTACTTCGTCTCACACGACGTTAAACTGTATCACGTCCAAGCTGCACGACACTAAACTGCCTAACCTCCATCGTCCGCGCGGCAAGACGTTAAACTGCCAAGTATCTTTGTCCAACACGACGTTAAACCGTACTTCGTCTCACATGATGTTAAACTGTATCACGTCCAAGCTGCACGATGCTAAACTGCCTAGCCTCCATCGTCCGCGCGACAAGACGTTAAACTGCCAAGCATCCATTGTCCAACACGACGTTAAACTGTATCACGTCCATGCTGCACGACGCTAAACTGCCTAGCCTCCATCGTCCGAGCTACAAGACATTAAACTGTTCAGCATTCGTCCTGCAGGATGTTAAACTGTACTTCGTCCGCGCGACAAGACGTTAAACTGCCAAGCATCTTCGTCCGCGCTGCAAGAAGTTAAACTGCCAAGCATCTCCGTCCTCAACACACGACGTTAAACTGTACTTCGTCTGGCAAGACGTCAAACCGTCCGCTTCGTCCTCAACACACAACGTTAAACTGTACATCGTCCGGCAAGACGTTAAACCGTCCGCATCACCCGACCCCGTGTCTCGCACGCAGGATCCCCCCTGTTTGGATGTGGCCCCCACCCGCGCGTCTCTGCAGGGATGTCGGGATTGGAGTGGCCTTCGCCCACGGGGGTAGAGTGTTACAGACAGAACGAACTACGTGGACTTTGATCCCTGTCTCCTAAACAGGGTACATAGGAAGCCTTTCCGAGGTTCAAGCCCACCACCTGGTCCTCCCGGTCGTATTCACGTCGGTTCGTCCATCAGTGGACCCCTCCTGGGTTCACACTTGCGTCGATTCACCTATGAATCCGCCCCAGTGGGAGACTGCACATGTGTATATCCATTGTGCTTCCCCACTTCCCTTTTCTCCTTTCAGCGTCCAGCATGACGAGAAACTGTGATCCACCCGGCCGTTCCATCCCCCTCTGTGTGAGGTGGTTTGGTTCAATCCTCCGCCCGGCGGCCTCGACCTCTTCGTGAGTCGGCTTTCCGACGTCCAGCATGACGTTAAACTGTATGTTCGAACTATGCTGACTTTGATCCGCGCCAACACGCGGTACGTAGGAAGCCCCTAAGGGGTCCAAGCTCTTCACTCCATCATCCATCCAGATCCTTACCCGGGCCGCCACATCCCGGTGGGGTCATGCCACTTCATTCCACTCCACTTCACTCGGGAAGACGCCCATGTGCTGGCCCCAGCGTCTGAGGTTCCTCGCAAGGGGTTCTGTCATCTGATCCACTTCTCGTGTTGATCAGTCTGATACCGTCACCGCTGGACGTTAAACTCGCGACATACCCCGTGTTAAAACACGGGAAGCTGAGGAAAACCTCAGGTAACACAGTTCCCCGCACCCAGCGCGGGGTGCCTCAGGCCATCACGCCTTTGAGAAGCCCTATTAGGGACGGAAGGCAGACATGCAGAGTCGCAGTGTTAAGACACACCCCCGACACCCAGAGCCACCCGGTCTCCTCACCGCAGGATGCTGCCCCGACCAGACTCCTTGGAGAATCCGGGCGGAAGCAGTGTAATTAACCGGTGTCCATGAAGATATGGCGCTGGGAACGAGATTCACGAACATTCTTAAATCTATGAGGGAGACCCGGATTAGGCAACGAGTTCCGAGGAGACGTCCACGGAAGGAGGAGCCGACATCCCATCATCACGGTTTCGATCAAGGAGCAGACCCCCCTGAACAAGGTACGGATGCCGCCCGCCTTTGGAAAGCGGGACTGCGGGACCACAAGCCGCGCGCGCCCATCCCCTCGGGTCGACGGGTGCACGCGCGAACGCGTCCTGGCGGAACAGCATCGGAACAGAAACCCGACGCACATCCGCACCGAAGCATAGTAATATACACTATTTACTGATAACTGCTCAATACATGAAATTTATACACATTGTTGATGTGTGGATAATGTACACACAATTATTTTAATCACAGATAAAATATTTAATTTATATATTTATATTATTATACACTCTTTATTGTCCTGATCCAAAATAATAATCTAATGACTAAAATAAAGAGAATACACCCCTCTCATCCAATATAAATACTACCTCTCACCACGTGTTCACCTCCCAACACTCATGCATTGATACAAGTCCAAATTTATAATAATACTCTTCTCAACCCCCTACCCCATTTATAGTAGCTCTTGTTCACATTAAAATTCCATTACCATTTACCTAAGAGGTTTTCAAAGAAAAGAAATTCAAGTCATAAATTCCTCATTATATTAATTTTAAATACATTTCAAGTTATCTTCTTATATTATCATCACCAACCATAATCAAAATACCATTATGACTATATTAAGTAAATTATAATCAAATGTATTTATTTTCATGGACTAATCCATTATTAAAACCCTTTCATATCCTTTTTAGTCTATAAATGAAATCATTATTTGAGAGGTTTTAATTTATCATCATTAAGGATGAAATATTTTCATATTCCATTAAGGCATTCATGTATGGTGATAAATACATTTTCATTATTATGAAAAATTAAAATTTACTTATTACATCATATTTAATTTTTTGGGAATAAATATATAGTGATGTGGTTAAATAATAAATCAAAACCAACTTGTTGTGAGCCAAAAATTCCCAAAATAATCAAAATGGTTATCAATAACATTATATCAAATGATTCATCCTCACCCAAAATTAAAAAATATACATATATAACCATTAATAATTATTTATTCCTATTAATAAATTATTAACTAAATTATATATTTCAATTTACAATTTACATGAACATCAATACACTTATTCAAGTTAACTGATCATGACAACTATGAAAAGGATCAATCTAGAAGGATGAAATTGAACACTATAATTCAAAAATATATATATAAGAACGTAAAAAATTTCTAATAAATAATTAATATTTAGAATATTTTCTTAATTAAATAATTAATGTATTTAATTTGATTATCCTAGATATTAAGATCAAGTGCAGAACTATTTCCGACATTATGTAAGTGATTCTACACGAACCTTCATTTTACCATCATATTATTCTTTATCAATATTTACCCCAATTTAATGCATATTTATTATTAAATACAAAATTTAAATTTTGGGTATATATTCTAAAATCAGGTCTCCAGATCATATCAACCATCAATGAAGTGAAAATACATTTTTTCAAATGCTTCCCATTTTAATTCTTTAAGATAAGAAATCTCGATTCCGGGGAACACTACGATTATATACACTCGTTAATGTGCATTCCAAAACATATTCTAAAAGACCATTATTGTTTCATAAATCAATAATTCCATTATGAAAAAAAAATTCATTGATTATTTTATGAAAAATATATGTCTTTTAAGTTTAAATTATCTTCAATATTTTCCCTAAATAGTACTAAAAAGATTCATTTTAATATTCTCTTAAGCAACCATATAACATGATTTCACCTCAATTGATCATAAGTTATCATGTTGTGTTTCTTTACTCCCTAAAAAATTTACAAGCATGACTTAAATCCATTCATCCACTGACACCATTATGAAATTCCCATAAGTTATTCCTTTTTAAATTATTATGATACACAAATTTTACCATGGTTAACACTTATGTTTATGTTTGATTTATTATATATGATTATTCATGTGGAAAATATATTAATTTACATGTTATTGTGGGTGAACCCAAATATATCTCTAATAGATTTGGTATTGTTTAGTCTCATGGTACTATGTGTGATCCTGATTTTATTATGGGCCATAGTCCACCATGTTATTTAGTCATGGAAGTTATCGTGGGCTCAAGTTTATGTGATTATATTTCCACATTACTATGATTCAATGATAATATGGTTTAATGTTATGCATGTTGTTATTCTTTATTTTTATTATCATTCTAATCATTTTATGTCATCATTTAATTCTTTATAACCCATCTTCTATGTTTTATTCTAAATCTCACTTCCTTAGTGGAATGTTTATATTTTCCATTTGTTATTTTATTCCCCCTGTTATCCTATGAACATTTAGGATATAAATGTTATTTAGGGTCTCACTATATAGATTAAATAATAGTTTTTTTATTTGGGGATTCATGATGTTAAATTATGTATCTAATCATCCAAATAAACTCGAATTTACCATACATGGCATGAGCGTCTGAATGTCTTTATCTCCCCAACCTACTGCTAGGGATCCTATGTTTGATTTGGGGGGGAGGCATGCACCATCCCTGGAATCGTTTTCCCATGATTAACTCTATTCATTCTTCCTTAAACATTCTCTCTTCCCTTTCTTCTCCCACTATTACATCCTTGTTCTCATTTCCCCTCTACTCCACTATCATTTAATAACTTCGGAGGCCTAAGCCCCTAGTGATTCCCTCTCCATATCGTCCCCTTCTCCACCCTCCTGGTTGGCCACATTCCGGACCCCATCTGGCCTGGAGAACTGGTTTTCTCGGGATGAATTATGATGTGCATGTCAAATTCTTATGGGTTTCCCCAGTCCATGGGTTTCTTCCAGTCTCATATATCATCGTGGAATATCTATTGGTGGTTTTTTGTTCATCAGTGTCATTTAATGTGTGATTTTGGTAGGAAATATCATCGAGGGTTGGGGTTTGAGGTCTTGGAGAGGATGCTTCTTTGTCAGGGCAATGTCTGATTTATTGCTTCTCTGGCCTCATGTGCCTTCACTACTCTCTAGGTAGGACTACTGTGTTTGTTTCAAGGAGTCTCTAGGATGTGTGATTGTTCTGTAATGGTGTTCAAAGGGTTTATTCTAGGCTATGATATTAGTTTAATTTGTGTTCATTGATCATTGATGGGGATGGTCCTGGTGTGGCGGTTTGATGGATTTTTCACATTGGTCACAATAATGTCAACATTGGATCTATTATGGTTTTCTTCATGATTTCTGTATTTATTGAAATTTTTTATGTATGTTCAATGATGGTTCAATTTCTAGATGGGTTATTTTTGTGTTTATGAATTTGATATACTTTTATTGCCTCCGGTGAGTTGTGTTTGAATGGCGGTGGTGGCGATGGTGATGGTCGGGGACAAAATTTGTGATGTTTTTTTGATTCTTTTCAATTTAGTATAGAACATATCTATGGTTTGGTTCTCTCTAGGAATAAGATATGGCAGTGATGGATGACATTAAGGATGACAGTGTTTCAACTAGATAATGATGGAGGATGCATGCGTTATGAATCTTGGTGTTTTGGGTGACACATAGATCAAGGCCTCCTCCAGTTGGGTGTGGCTTTTGGAATTTCAAATTTGTCATGAATCATGTATTTGGGTATACTGCATGAATTATTTAGTTTCCTATTATCTGCAACATTCCATTCTAAAAATAAACAATATAATCCTCGGTCCATCATCCTTGGAATATAATTTTTGGTTAATTATATAATAATAGGTTAAAAATAATAGGATCTCGAGGACATGAACATTATAAAGGAGTAAACCTATGTGTTCTCGGATGAGATCTATATTCATTATCTTAATCAAGAGGTTGATTTCTCAATTGATAATATTCCTATAACAATACCAAGATTATATATACATCCTATAATATACTCTAGTGAGATGGAAGAATAAATTAGCAGTTACATCGGAATATAGTCATAAGTTTTATAAAAATGAGGTCTTCACCATGGGGTGAATTATTCCCCTATGTCATGAATAAGGATGGACCAATTCACATCATCATTTATTATTTTTAGCTCAAAAAAATCCAGATGAAGAAACAGAATCCACTTCCATATATATATTCATTTTAAGATTAGCTACGTGGGGCCAGTTATTTCTCTAAGGTGGACCTTCGTTCAGGAGGTCACCAATTATGGGTGGCGAAAGAAGATATTGACAATACATCAATTTGGATGATTTATTACACTATAATTTCATAATGGTGACCTTTGGGATCAGTAATTTCCTAAAATGTTTTCATGGAATTAAGAATTACAGTCTTTATATATTACATCAAATATTCATCGGTTGTCATTATTGATGATATTCTAATATTATCGAAGAAAATATAGGATTATGAGGATAATTTTTAAATTGTTCTAGTGACAATGGAAAGGGATAAACATTCTGATTTTTTATGTGAGTTTTGTATTAAATAATTATCATTATAGGGGCATGATATCCACATTAGAGGAATATCATGGGACCCATCTATGATTAACTGGATTCGAAATGTTTCCCATGACATCTTCCGTAATGGATATTAAGAGCATTCTTAGTCCAACATGGTACTACGAGTTGTTTGTGAGGAAATTATCAGGACTGTTAAACCAACGGTCAATGTTAACTCAGAACATGGTCAAGTTTTGTTATAGCAGTGAATTTGTGGACATCATTAAAGTTTTGATAAAGTAGATTACCATTAAACTTGTTATCATGATACCAAAAGTGGAAAACTATATGTGGTGTATAGTAATCCATAAAATAAGGTATTTAGTTTATTAATGATGGGAAATTATAATGTGGAATCATATTTCTCACAAACTGTGAAAATTCTTATAAAATATTATCCTATACATGATATGGAGTTGTTATTTGTGACATTTGCATTGAAAATAGGGTCGAATTATCTCTATTGGAGAAGTGTGAAATATATAATTATCATAAGTTCCTCATATATATATATTCAAAGAATGTGAGAATAATATAAACCCATGATGATGATTAGAGATAATAAAATATTATGATGGGACAATCTAGTACCATATTTGTAAGGAAAAAAATGTAGTTGATTCTCAAAGAATTAAAGATCATGAATCATTATATAATATGGTAATTGAGAATAATACAATATTATCAGACCTAAAAGAATGGAAATGGGAATAATTTATTATGTAACATCATTAATCCTTTCTCAAATGATTTCTACACCACCCCTTATGATGACAATAAAGAATGGTCAAATGAATGATGTGGGAATTCTGAAAATGGTGGAATCTATCGGCAAATTGAAATCCTCCGAGTTCAATATTGATAAGTATTGAGTCTTAATATTTAATTAATTTTTATATATATGATCCAATACAATGATAAAGATATAGATTATTAGTGACATAGATAGCTCAATTTTCTCTGTTCACCAAGACTATACAAGGATGTATAGAGATATATGGGAGAACTATTGGTGGAAAATATAAAGAAAAAAATTGATCAATATACATCAATGTAGATTGTATTTTAGTAAGTTAATGATTAAATGAGAAAAACATAGGATATGATTCTACCATCACCTACACCAACATTTAAGTGAGAAAACATCAACATAAAATATTTCATTGTATTTCTGAAGACATCCATAGAAAACAATGCTATATGGGGTTTTGTTGATAATTGTAAAACGAAAACTCAACTTATCTCAGTTCTGGTGGATTTATCTTTAGATCAAAATGATCATATAAACATTAAAGAGGTGTTAATGAATAATTTATTATTTCTATAGATTGTATCTGATCGAAATCCTCGAATCACCTCAATGTTCTGGAAATGATTCCAACAGTCTAAAATAATATATATATATATATATTATTATGTCATATGATCCTCGAAAAAATTTCTAATATGAATAGATAATATATAAATTGGAAGGTAACTTGATATTTTTTTCCATAGTCATCATTTAAATATGGGACCAACAACTTCAACTGGTCGAATTCTCCAATAACAACATTTTCCACTTGAGTATCCAAAGGACTCCATATTAAGCCTTATGTGACATAAGATGTCGAACACTGGTATGCTGGGATGATGCCAGTGAACATAATCTTCTGGGACTAGAAACGGTCAATGAAATGGTGAAAAGCTGAATCTCATTTAGAAGAAAATTAGGGAAGCCCAAATTTGACAAAAGAGTTATGAAAACAATCATCAATGAGAACTTCAGTTTAAAGAAGAAGACATTTTTTTCGTTTGACATCTCTAAGGAAAAGGATCACGTGATTTGTAAATAAAGAAAGGATAAGTCCCAAGTATATCAAAACATTCATTATTATTGATCGTGTTGGATTTAGGGCAATGAACTAGAAATTACACCTACTATGACTCAAGTACATGATGCAGTCAACACATCACCCTTAAGGAATTACATACTTGATTCTTCACATGTACTGAATTAAGAGGTGGTATAATTAGAGAATTGTATCTCATATAAATACAAGCTAGTGAAGATATTGGACAACATAGAATATGTTATATGCAATATGACTACTCGCATATTATAATTAATATGGAATAGCCATTAGTTCAAAGAGGCCACATTGGAACCAAAAGAAACGATGAAAGATAAATACCCTCAAATGTTTTCTTGAAAGTATGAATATCTAAATTTCATGGGAGAAATTTCACAAGGGTTAAAAAATGAAATGACCTAAAAATTTATCAATATTAAATACACTCTTATTACTATATAATATACATTAATCACATTAATAACATTAAGAACATAATAAAAAATATTAAAAAAGAACATTTAATGAAATAATAGGTATATATTGATGTTGAAGAAACTTTACCAGTGGAATAGTCACTTGACCATTCAAATAGTATTGTGACCCTTATGAATATGAAATTTGTAAATAGAATAGTAACCTCACCACTGAAATAATAAATAAAATTATGAAACCTATAAATTAAACTATGATATAATTATATCATAATATAAGTAAATACATGTTTTGAAAATTACTCATTATGTGATTGTATATTTATAAGTTATAAATATTTAATTATAATTTTATAATTAATAAAATTATATAAAATAATTTTTTTTCATAAATTTTTTTAAACATTAATAAATTTTTTTCATTAGAATATATATTAATTTTTTGAGAAATTAATTATATTTTATATGTGTTATAAAATCATTTATAATTTAAAAATCTATATTTTCCTTGTAAATAATGATTTTTATTAAAAATTGAATTTTCATATTTATAAAATAATTTTTATAGAATACATTTAATTCTTTAATTCTAAATATTGGAAAAATTTCTTGGAAATTTTTTAGTTTTTTTAAAAATACATGAATGTTTGGTGAATATCAAAATATGATACCATTGAATAGAAGATAATTACATGAATTTTTTAGTGATTTTTGATGTATTTGTAAGGTTTGTACCATTAGTTATAATTCGAATACACTAGTTAAAATATTTATTAACAGAAAAACACAATATTTCATATCATGTTCCAAAATAAAAAAATAAAGATACAACTAATGAAAATAAACCCCTCTCTCGCAATACAAACACCATCTCCTCCCAATTCTTCCCCTCACACCTATAAAGCTTCTTGAATTGTACGTATTATAAAAAATACACTTCCAAAAAGAAAATTTAACTCTATAACTCATAAAAATGAAATATATGATATTAATAAATATATATTAAATAAATTAAATGTATAAAAAGTTTTTAATTCATTAAATAATGGATTTAATTTTATTATTCAGAACATTAAGATCAAGTGATGAATTGTTTCATATATAAGGTATCGGATTTTACACCAACATCTATTTTTTTCATTTGGGTTAATATATATCTCTCATTTCCCAAATGTAATTTTTATATATTTTTATATTTTTATTATAAATTATATTTATCTTTTCCAAACTCGTGTATCCTAATCATGTGATTACACTTTATTGGGGGAATATGTGTTTCAAAAAGGATCCATTTTCAGTTATTATAGACAACCAAGCCTGATTCAAGGGATCTTCTGGATTGCATACCTACATCAAAGTGAACTCCATATTTTCTAATAAATCAAATATAACTTTTCTAAAATAAATTATTTTATCATGAAAAATATATTCATTCATTTTTTTTTGAAATCAAATATTACTTTTCCACTTTATATTTTCTATAATATTTTCATTAAACTTAATTATAATGTTTTATTTCTAACATTTCTTAAAATATACTTTTAAATTTTTTTCATAGAAATTGGAAATCCATTATCTTGTTCGATACCATATACCATTATTAATATTTCTATATGATTTAAATCCATTTCATCAAATAAACCACTATGAAATTCTCTTTTGTTATTATTTTTAGAATTCGTAAGATACCCAATTCTTAATATGGGTAACCATTGTGTTTATATTTGGTTCCTTGTGTGTTATTCTCTATATGTTACATGTTTTCATGAACATGTTGTGATGGGTGCACCCAAATAGCACTCTAATGAATTGGGTGATGTTTACTATAATGAGACATCTTGTCAGGATATATAGTAAACCAGATTCCTTTATGGGACTTTTTCAACTTAGATATATAGTCTTGTTAGATTATCATGAATCATGTTTATGTAATGTTATATGTTTTTTACAAATTCTTATGATTCCATGATTATATGATCCCATGTAATAATGGTTATTATTTGTTATGTTTATTCATTTTCCACGCTTTTTAAGTATATACCTTATATTCAAAATACCCTAGACATTGATATCCTTAGATTGAAATTGTTGGTTAATTATGTAATAATATGTGAAAATTTTTAGGGTCTCTATACTCCAATCCACATATCTTGTTCTCACACTTATTAATGTAAATTATTGAAACTATAAAAATGATCATGGGTCTCACTTGGAACTCCTTATGTACAAATTATACATAGAATCTATAAAATATCCTATAAACATAATATAGTTTGAAACTTATTTTAGTGGTTTCTAATTTTTAAGATTTCCAAATAATTAATTAATGGTTATCATATTATATATATTCATCTAGAGTAGTAATTGTATAATCATGTAATTTTATATATCTATAAAGTGGATAATAATAATGTTAATAATTTTTTAAACATAAAACATTCTGCATGAAAAATCATCATTAGTATTCGAAATGATGAATGAGGTCATTGTTATCTCGGAAAAATTATGATGAATGTGCGGTTGACATATATCAGGTGACGATATTGATAATTAATTCATTTTAATTAGTATGAGTGAATTCATTGATCGTAATGGAATATTCAGTACTTGTTAAAATGAGTATTCATTTGAAATTATTAGTAAAATCAAAACATTCATTTTTTGGAAAATTCCTGAAGATTTGTTTGAAATATATTTTGAAAATTTCAAAATCTGTAAAAATGGACTAATTGAAAATTTTAGTGAGTATTTAATAATATTTTGTTTATTTACAAAACATGGTTTTTGATGAAACTGGTATTTCCACATAAGATATAAATAATAGGGATCCGTTATAAAAATATTATCTTAGGATCTTGGGAATATAAAGAGAAGAAAATGTTAAAAAATATAATATAATGAAAAAAATAGATCAGAATAATATTCTATAATTTATTATGATACTAATGACAATTTTTCATTACCATAATCATTATCATATATAATATTGACCATCAAAGAAATTATAACATAAAATCATTACCGCTTAGGTATCTTTTGAATATTAAATACCATTATCAATTATATTATAATAAAACCATAAATATAATAATAATAAAGATATTTATTATATAAAATGTCATATGAAATGTATATATATACCTCATATATGAAAATGGGTGCATAACATAAAATATGTATCAATGAATAATATTTGAGAAAAAAATCACATACTATATTGGTACATGTGTCTTGTAAGCCCCATGACAGAGATATTCTAAAATACATATAGAAATAAAAATAGTTATTATTATTATAATATTAAAGCACATTCTTTTTTATAATCCACACAATATAAATGATTCTTTTTTTAATATGGAATATTCCTAACTGAAGTAAAATGTAGTAAACAAGTCCATTACAATAAATAATTGACCTCCTTTATAAACAATACAAATGCGTGTGTCAAAAAAATAAGTTTATTATAATTATATTAAATTACCATAATTATATATATATATTACAATATATTATTTTCTTATGACATTTAATTACCAGTTTATTAACAATTCGATGTCAATGTATCGTTGTGGGTGATAAATTCATGTTGTTTCATGTTTGTTTTGATTTTTCTGTCCCCATACATTGATCCAAATTCTATAATATCCCGAATGTTAACTATGAAATAAATATAATAAGTATTCTGTATATTTTATTTTATATTGATTTATTAGATTAGGATATTAAAAATGAAATACACATTTAATGGATATGGTAGGTCTTATTTACTCATCGAAGGTATTTTAATTTTTTAGAATGAATTAAATAATAATATTAAAAATATATATTAAAATTTTATAATAATTTTTTTAACGTTTTTATCTACATTTTTAATACAAATCATTTTTATAACCTTCCATGTATATCACGAACGACTCACATCACATTGTGAGGTGGTGATCTGTCTTACACACAAGTGGCATTATTATTTTCAAACAAACTGGAATGTATGATTTTATAGGTGAAATAATGATTTTATAATTATAATAAAATCATAAATATCATATATAATAATTTAATATATAATTATATCTAGTATTTAGTGGTGGTGATGAAAAATGAAATATGTACGTTCGTGAGATTCTATTTTTCAATACACCCAGTTGATGGATTCATATTTCATTTGATGGTAAAATATAATGGATTTGGTTATGAAAATATCATTAAAACATCAAATTATATGTTATATATTAGGTTTATTTTATCCTAATGTTTTATAATAAATGAATTATTTTAGGAGGTAATAAAATTAAAATCGATGTTAAGGTTGTTTCCTCTTATAAAAACAATTTTTTTGTATGAGACAAAAGGATTATAAGGTTTTATTTGTGACCAAAATAAGGATTTTAGGATGATATTATTTAATGAATATATTTTTGGATATGTATTTTCCAATAAAATAAAAGTCAAGTGTAGAGGAGACGGGGTTGAAATTTAATATATGAGAGGAGAGGCATAAATTTATATATTTTTCAAATAAAAAAACAAACAACTGTTTTAAATGATGAAAAAGCATTAAAATGAAATTTTATTGATAGTACAATAAATAAGATCTAAATATAATATTCCAACTGTTTTTATAAACTTTTTGGTTAATTTTTCTGCCTTCTCTACTTAGTTTAATACACTTGTAAACCAATAGTTTACCTTAACCATGTTAAATAAGTTTTTTACTATTTTGACTGTAAATTGTGGTTAATAATTATGATGAATTTATTATATTATATAAATTATTGGAATTATAAATATATTTCCATTTGAATAATTATATTAACATCTCTGGAAACATTAAATTTAAAATTGAACATGAAAATGTGACAAGAAAATAGTTTCCCAATTGAAAATGTTCCAAAGATTAATCAAATATAACAAAATACAATACAAACATAATTAAAAATAGGAAAACTATGATAGAGATATACAATTGATGAAAAGTTCAACTAAATCCATTTTAACTCAAAAAATTTAAGTTATGTATTATTTAAATGAAAACGAAGTCATCACTGGATACATTAATTTTGCATTATTCAATGAATAAATAATTTTTTGAAAAATATTCAAACTTTTCTACCTTTTTTAAATATGAAATTATTATTTAAATTATTAATTTTATTTATCGTATTATATTTATAAATTACTTGAAAACTATTTTTATAATTGTTCCAAAAATAAAAAAACACTTATTTTGAGAGAATGGTATTTTCAAAAAATATAAATAAATTTTTTAAAATTAAGGAATTTTCATGTCAATATGTTTTAATTAAAAAAATTACAATTAATAATTATCATTAATAATAACTACATAAATAACAATGTTTATCGACTGGGGTAGTATAGTTGTTTAAAATTAATAATATAAATAATATGACATAGTTCTGTAAAACTCGATGTAACTCGTATCACATGCTATTAAAGAAATTTAATTTACTAAAAAATATGTTTTAATTAAAAAAACATTTGTTTTTAAAAAGATACCATTGGATATGGTAACAATGCCAATATATTCATATATAATCCATTGAATTTTTTAAACTATTAAATCATACTATATTATTAATTTTAAGTCAGTTTTCACATATTTTATTTAATGAAATATTTTATATTAATTTATAAATGTGATATATTTATTGATATCTAGTTTTATTCATATTAGATGTTAGTTGAAAAATTAAATTTATTATATTATGGTTTCATATGGATTTTAAATTTAAGCGTGATTTCTAAATTAACAGGGAAATTCCAATTTTAAATTATATATGTTAAATATACATTTTTATCATGAAATATTTTGTGAGGAAAAAAATAATAAATTTTCTAGAACTATACATCTTCGGTATACATTTTATATTTAATGACCTAAAACTATATCATCATTTTTCTTAGTGATAATTGGACAATGTGTCAATATATTAATGTATTAGTCAATCTAGATAATATTTACTACCTTCTAAAAAAATTTCTATTTCTTGTATATTAGGTTATAATTTTCACTTACATTATAGGTACTAATAAAAACAAATTCATTAAACTACAATCATATCCAATAAAGTAAATTTTTGGGTCATTCAAATTATAAAGAGGCAGTTTCATTATCCTAATTTTACAATTTACTTTTTATTTTAATTATAATAGTATCCACCAATCCAATCTAAAACTATTCACTATTTAGAATTTTAATGGTAGGCATGGGTGTTAAGTGTTTGGGGGGTGAATACAATTTTATTTTAATTATGAAATCTGTCTCCCATTTTACATAAACATACCTATCTTACCCCACCAGTCCTATATCACTCCTCAATTCACCATAATCTATTTCACTAAAAATTATGAGTTACTAACATTAGTTTTTTATCTTGATGGATGTTTTCCTAGAGATTATACATTCTTATTATATAACTCCACATGATTATTTTATATTTTTTAAAATTATGGAGAAATGTTAATTCAATTTTTTATTATCATCCATAACTCCATAGTTTGACTCTAAGAGTCATTATGCTATTTTTAAAATCCCCATTCTATTCAATCTCTCATTCATTTTCATTATACAATGAAGTTTAGTTTCCTTAAGGATCAAAATTTTATATTAAAAAGATATGTGATAATGGTTGACACACTCATGATTTATTTGTATTATCCATTATTATCAAATTTGGGAGGTGTGGTTTTGTGTTCCCGTGTGGTATCATATGTATAGTAAATAATAAAAATAACTATGAAGGATAATGTTTCATGTACGAATAGATAAAATACTATATAGACGTTATATATTCATTATGAATAATGATATTACCCATGTAATTGATCCTAATCCCATGTTCATTATTTGTAATCATAATTACATTATTACAAATTAAATTATAATTGTTTCACTGAGACACATAAGAAATAAATAGGTACAGCATTACCATTTAATGTCAGGTAAGACATATTTTCATTTGAAATACTTATTGTGAAATCACTGGTCCAAAATAATTGGTTGTTCTCATAATTGTGTTGCATCCTGATACATATTGAGTAATATATATTCATTTTCATTCCAACATACAACTTTAGGTGAGGTAATCCTATTGTTTTCCATATATTTTGGAATCATATTTATTGTGGCACCATTTCTATTTCAACATTATGTTTAGTCACTAACTTGGCCATAAACTCTGAGGAACAATACTTGTATAAGAACTATATAATATGATATAGTTTATTTACTATTCTACGTTTACATATATAGGCCTCCTCGTTTGTGAATTCCACAAAAATTCATCAAAGGGAAGCTTACATGTAATCCTCAATCTGTATAATGTGGTTTCCACTATCACAATGCATAAATAACAATGGGGAAGCACCAATGTCTAATCGACACTCAATCCCCTATCCTTCTTTTAATGAAATGTTTTAGATGTTAAATTTTATTTATTTTTTGTCATCAATCATTATGATTTATTTTTTATTTGATTATTCTATTAGTATAATTGAGATATATAGTAGAAATAAACTTGTATTCCTAAATTTATGACTCTAAACTCCATACTAAATGTCTTTATTACATGATATTAATCTATATAAAACATTCCCATCAAATGAACATAAACTATGTAACTCTAACAATATGGAAATTGACTCGAGTTGTGAAAAGATATATGTGATGATTATGTTCCTGGTCAAATTATTTGTTCTACTAATAATGGTGGTTAAATTGGTTACAGTAATTTGTAACAATATATATTTTAAATAAATTAACTTATACAACATATTATATTACAATCCAATCGATCAATCAATATCTCATTATTACATGAAAATACATGAAATGAAGGAATAATTAAAATATTTGTTTTATAATGCTCTGATTCAATATGGAATGTATATTGTTTTAGTGTTGGTAGCTCCGCCTACCCATAGATTATCTTCACTATCAACACTATTGAGTTCCAACTACATGAATTCCTGAGATACCACAGCACACATATCATGAGTAACACCCAGCAACATTACCATAAATTGAATTAAAATTATGGAAAAATTATGAAGATGAAATATATTAACATTGTTTCATCCACAATAATAGATAATGATATGATTTTATAGCCTCAAAAATATCCATGAAATAATTTTCCTCTATATAATATATAATTCTAGTTCAAAAAGAATACCAGATTCAAGTAAAAGCTCTCGATACTAATAGATTCATCAAATTGTTATAATTTTATATGAAATATCATATTTTTCACCTTATTCTTCAAAAAATATCCCTTATTTTAAAATATTATTTTTATTTTTTAACAACTTGTATCATTAGTGATATATTATTGTTCTAATACACATTAGATGTTTCAGTAATAAATCCATATTTATGAAAATGTAAACTTACATTTAAAAATTATTTTATTTCCCTTAAATCAAAGGGAATCATTATTTTATGTGATATCAAAATTTCCTAATCTCAAAAATTCATTTAAAGAACATTCAAAAATCATTAAATGTACCTTTATAAAAAAACCCTAAATTTTAATGTCGATGTACTCTTACATCAATTCTATATAGAAAATCCATATTTCAGATATTATGAATGATAATTTCACTCTCACAATATACCGATAAAATCCCTTAAGGTGGTTCTCAAATTCTCAAATGATTTTTATACATAGATTCACATATCACTTTGGAAACATCAAATAAAATGTCTATGTGGGTCAATTTGGTGTAATCATAATATCATACTATATTTGATTTTATATGTTTCATCTTTCATTATTTTAAATTATTCAATATTCTTATGTATAATATTCATATATCTACATTTACAACATATCAAACATCAGGAATGTGGTTGAGGAACATTTTCATATATAGTAAATTATTCTATGAGGATCTACAAATATAGCTGGATCTACTATTATGTGAAACATTATTCCTCATCAATTAAATACCATGTTCAATGATTTTAACCACACACAAACCCGATTCTAAAGTTATATAAAACGTTTTATGGTATCTACAAAATTAGATGATTTAAATAGTATTAACATAACTTTGAAATATATGTAATAATAGAAATATATAATGAAATCAAACATAATAACATAAAATTTAAATATTAGAAAAATTTATTATATGAGGATACTACAAAAAATTAAATATACAATTTTTTTAATAATGTGTATATCATTCCGAAATGATATATTTTTTATTAGTACAAAATTTAAATTAATAGTATTGATATATATGAAATTACTTCTTATAAAACATTTTCATTGTGAAATTTTATCATTGTGTTTTAACATAATGATTATAAATTTTAGTTCATTAATTTGGAGAATTTGACATCATTTCTAGATTTATCATATCCATATTACCATTAAATAATTTTTTAGTATTTTAAAAAAAACTAATTTTCCCATGAATAAATAAAGTATCCATTTTACTAATTCCGTAACTTTTAAGAAATTATATTATCATGGATATAAATTTAATATTTATTTTCCATTATACATATAAAAGTATATAATATAATATATAATTTCAAAATACTATGTGAAACATAAAAACCAATTATCAACACTCTAAAAATATATTTATCATTTCAATGAAAATAATTTTCCATTTAGTTTATTTAATAATTAAAATGTAATTTATAATTTATTTTTATATATTTTATTTTAAAAATAACCCGTTAATTATAATATTTCACTTCCAAATCATTGAAATCAATATTGTTATATGTTGTTTTCTAATCATTGATATTTTTACATAATGATAAACGTTATTAAAAATGGTTTTTAGGTGTTACATGTGAAATCGATAAGACTTATTTCCATAAACATAGAATGTTAATATTATAAAATTTAAATTATATTTGAGATAGTAATATAGAAAATATTTAAATATTAAAATTTATTTTTTGTGGTATTAAATTTATATTGGTTTTATTAATGTTAATTATAATAATAATTGTTTAATAATAATATTACAATTAATGTTTTATAAAAATCATATAATTTATATTGAATAAATTTAACTAAATTTATTTAAACAATTACTATAATGTTTTTATAATTCACTTAAAAAATATAATAACACACATTTAATTTATCATTAACACTCAATATAAATTAGCATATTTAATGGTAAATTTTTATTTATTAATTAATTAGCTCAAATACTTTATTTTCCATTGTATGAAATATATTTTTATAAATATTTAAATTTTTATTTTTCTAATAGAATTAAAAATTCTTTTAATAAAATATAATTTGTTATAATTTATTTTTATTCATTATGAATAATTAAATTTTTCATGTATAAATTGGATACTAAAAAAAATAAATGAAAATAATATAAAATATTAGAGAACAACCTAAAACAAATAAATTTTGTCCCTAAATGATTCATTTGGAGTATAAATTACCGCAAAAATATCACAATTAACTTATTCAAACACTTTAATCCTCTTAAAGTTGGATAGAGAAATGATCTAATTGAAATATTAATGGTGTTTCCAAAACAGTCCATCTATTCCTTCAAAAAAATTCCAGTTCAACAATTCAAATTCAACTCATAACCGTAAATATTAGTAATTACACTATTCTATATTTAGTTCCATAAAATTATATCCCACAAACATAATACCATAGTCACTCGTATTTATCTCAATCACTTAAATTTCAAGGGATTATCCATGAAGAAATGTATTCTCCATCATATCTATCACCACCTTACCATGTTCAACTTTATAATATTACAATTGAAAATATCTTATAAACATAATAATAATATTTATTAATTATAAGTATCAAGAATATAATTTTTCAAAACAATTTTTACAATGCTTATATATTCAATTCCATCAACATTATGGAAGACAATGAACTTCCTTGGGGTGTTGTGAGGAATACCTTCCCCATGAAATGACATCATTGGTTTTTAATTACTATATTTCGTAGATTTTATTAATGTTAGTAGATATTTATAAATCATATATATATAATCTAATAATAAATATTATATTGAAATTTAATTTCTGCCTAAAACCTTTGTCATTCGTTGTGAAATAAGAACACCAATAATTAATACCTGTAGATTACTACATCCATGATGATTTTATTTCTTTTTTAATAAATATTTTAATTCATAAATTAAATGTCATAAAATATTTAGAAATACTATATTAATATAATTATAATATCATTATGGTATTATATAATTATATTATGTGAAAATTAACTCTTCTTTGGCCATACACACTAATCCAATGATAGCATGTTCAAATTTGGATCTATTAAACTCCTTATGTCATCAATTATTTAAGATATGATAATGGATTACCATGGAGAAATATATTTAATATTATTATAATATATTATGATAATAATTTTTATTATATTTTTCTACATATATTTTATTATGTATTTCACTTATTATTTGTAACACCCCTAGAATTAATAAAAAATATATTATATTTGAGAACATATTTAACACGCAATACCAAGCATAGATGTGTATATAACATCTCAATAATTTATAAACTATGTTTTTTATATTATTTCATCTTTATTATTCAGCCATTATATTTGATGGAAATATTATAAGAAAAATCTAGGTGTTTGTATAAAAATTATAATTTTTCTATGGGTAGTTTATCCACAGTTTAATAGAACCACAATTGGAAAACAAAAAATTAAAACCTCTATAAATTTTATTTTTCAAAATAAAACTAAATTTTGAAATTAATATGTCATAATTATTTTAAGGTTAATTTTTTGTAATTTTCATTGAATTTGCATTTTTGATGAATACATAAAAAATACTCAATTTTAATTGAAATCATCAATTTTTTAAATAATTATTAATGATGATTGTATTTTTAAGTTGTTTTTAAATTAAAAATACATCAATTATAAATCTATTAATGAAATTTAGTTCACATATATAATATTTATTTTTACTTTAAATATAAAAACATAATTGACATTTGAACATTGTCAATTTAAAAAGCCATCATTCTCACTACATATGTAAGATTTACATTGATTTAAATTTTTCGACATATTTCAATATAATTTTGAAAAATAATTAGACATAGTTGGAAAAAGTAAAATATTAATATTCTAATATTATCATCATTTTTTGGGAAAAAATATTACTAAAAATAACAATAAAAATTTCCAAATAATAAAGTATATATTATTTTAATTATTGGTTAAACATTAATCTTATGGGAAAAATAACATATAATCATGTTCCATATCCATTTTTGGCCATATTTAATCCATATACTCTTATGGTTCAAATTACTTGTTTTTTTGTATATTATTCTCGGAAAAGACCAAAATTATAATTTATGTAATGAAAATGAAAAAAATGAAACATCCAGACATTTATAATTTAGAAAGTCTTGACATACAAATCAATTAATTTTCTCAGTGATAAATATAATTTAAAATTAAAAACATTCTATATTTAACAATATAATTACTCATTATAGTTTTAAAATGAATTATTTACGCAAAATGATTAATGAATGCCAACATATTTATTATCTAGTTAGTAAATAAATAAAACAAATTATACTAACAAATAAGTGATGAAAATTTAATTAATTATTACATTACATTATTTTTTATATTCATATGTCATGTAAAATATTTTAGAACACAATATTTTTTAATTATATCATCATATTGAAATATTTTAATATAAATTAAATAATTATTTTTAAAATTTACGTTAATGATAATTTATAATTAATGGAATTTTATTTTAAATATTTGAAATTAACTAAAAATCATATATTTGTAAAATTGGAATTAGTTTTTAAGAAATAAAATTATATTATATTATTGTACCAATTGATATTTTATAATGTAAATATTGACCTATGAATTGTAAAATAATTTTTAGTACAGTTCTAGTAAAAATACTGTTTTTGCATGTAACATGCGATTGTCTTTAAAATAAATTTCCCAAAAAAAGGTTTTTTATTTTCTAAATTGGATATAAATATTATAATATATACGTTCTAGATTTTCTAAATAACAAAACATTAATTTGTTTCCTTATTATTATATTTACTATTTTAGAGAACTTGAATCCATAATAAAAACAAATATTGTGAATGTGGGGAAACATAGAAGATAATGAAAAAAATAGAAACAATTCCTTTTTCTGTGGAGGGTAATCAGGAACATAAATTTATATTAATACACCATTTTTAAATTATTTAATAAAATTTGATTTTCTTATTTCTCCCAAAAATTCTTACATTTTTATATTTTCCTAAATTCCCCCCCCATCCATAATAAAAATGAATTGACTCCCAAAAAAACATTGAACTTAAAAATCTTTTTCAATCATCCAAAAATTATTACAATAACACTAAAAAATCTCCCACATAATTGTAGGAGCCTCATATTAATTATAAAAAATTCCATGAAATATTTTTGGAATAATCTCAAATGTGTTACTCGAAAATCTGAAAACATTCTTCAACAATTACTTTTGCTTAATTTCCTTATCCACCATTAAATTCATATTATATATTTAATATATAATAACATTATAATCCTAAATATAAATTAATGTTTTTATTTCATGGTTAAATCCTACACTCACACAGATTTCCATCTAAATGGATAAATAACCATAGGTCTTGTTTATGGCGGACTACCTCCTCAGAAAATGATGCCATTTGTCCGTCCACTAACACATTTAATAGTTTAGAAGAATTATGGATTTATAGATTATATATGGATTATATGATATGAAAATTATATTATGCTTATGAATTTCATATATAACACATAACTTCATGCCATCATTTTTTTGGAATTATGATAATATCATTTGTCGACATCAGGACTACATTTTCCTCAAAGAGATGTGATTCATTTAGTCTTCTCATAAAATGTATTAAGGATATTATTAATAAAAATATATGAAATATATAAAATACATATGATATTATAATTTTAATATATATATATACATTCATATAATTATTTTCATTATTTTAATATGAAAATAAAAGGGAACAAACATTTTTCTACATGTATGATCTACCATCTCAATGAAAAATATATTATAGTCCATATCTCCAAACAACATGTATAACTATAAATAAATATAAAATGACTATATATAATATTAATATTATTTATTATGTTATTAATATGATGTAATCATTATCTATGATATAGGATCAAAATTTTCAGGTCAAAACATATTAAAACATTGGGATATTATCATCTGAACTAGTGAAAAATGAACTATTATTAACATATGGGTGATAAGATATAATAAGTAGTCCATAATTCCTATTAATAATATGACTATGGTTTTTCTAAAAGTGAATAAAATTATTTAATCAATTATACAGAAGGTTAAAGGATTTCACATAATATTAAATCCAATGTTATTAGATTTTCAGTCAAAATTATATATATGTGATACTTTCTATATATTCACCACTTTTTTCTTTTGTGTTTTTTATATAATACTATATAACCTCATATATTATGAATTTCATTTATTTAATGATTATAAAGGACGCATTCTACATTAATATTTTAGGTATCCCATTATTCAAAAGTTAGGTAGGTAGTAATGGATTTCCCTTCAATTTATATTCCATTGAGATTACTTTGTTATTATTAACCAATTGATTTTAATGTTGTGTATGTACTTCCCCTTTGAAATTTAATATCATTATTCAATAATATTTTATGGTATTGCATGTTTTAGAATCAGTTATCTCATTCATAGGGGGATCTATAGAGAATTACCAAATGGTAATAATTATTTTCATAATCTCAATTACTTTTGTGATTATTAACATTATTTTTAAGTAATCACATACAAATAAATGTTATCCATTATAAATCACATTTATTTTAAATATCCATTATATTTTTCTATGGGTATAATTACTTCCTAAGTATTATTCCATTCTTACATAATGTGTGTACTTTAAAGTTATTTGATTAATGTGGAAAATTTTGTAAATCCATATCTTTTACTGAATTAGGATATTTGATAAGGCACATTGTTAAAAAATGAAATATCTTATTTTACATTTGTTAATTTACTTGGATAGGAACAACATGGGATATTCATTGTTATATATATCCCCTCAAGGAATTTTTTGTAATGGCCCGGACCTCTCCGGTCTATTACTTTGAGAAAATTTGGTTTTAGAGGTGTTCGGGGAGGTCAAGGTGACTTATCCCCAATGCTTTGCCAAAATCATCCTTTTCGATGAATCATTTCAATGGTAGTCAGTTGTGAACTGTAACATCATGTTACACCTTCAGGTACTTATGATGTTTCTAACTACCCTTGTTTTGGAGTAGTGACTTGGTGGTGCGTTTGGGTGGACTTTTAAGGAAAACTAAAGGGTAGTAGCTTTCATAGGGGCTGTGCATAGTTTGTCTAAACCATGCAGCCAAACCGTGTGTAGTTGCTATTGGATTATTGGGCTTCCACACAGGAGGAATACAGTTTGTCAAATTGTGCGGCCAAACCGTGCGAGAGGTGTATTCGAGGAAGTAGCTAACGCACGGATAGCGCACAGTTTTTCTAACCGTGCGAGAAAACAATGCGGGGACTTAAATTAGATCATAAAATTGTGGATCTGAATCGTTTTTCCTCTAAAAGTGTTTGTTTGATCTCCTAAGCGGCTATAACTCAGGATTGCCCTCCCTTGATGGTATGAGAACCTCTCCCAATCATTTTGGAGGAGATCTGAAGTCTTCTATTGGCGAATCGAAGTCGGTTTCTTGAGGTTTGTGATCATTATTCTTCGTTCTTGATCGGTTTCTTAGATCCAATTGGATCTACTTCACCTCTTCTTTCAGTTTCATAGATCAGCACCCGTTATGGGTAGATCTAAGTGTGTGGATGCCAAATATGATGATATTTGGTCATGGTTGTGTTAGGAGAAAATATCTAAGGATGATTCTTGGATAATCAACCTGACATTATTGTGTGTTCTTCAATTGTTGAGGTTTTCATCAAAAACCTTTGAATTAGGGGATTTGTTCCTTCTCTTTCTTGTACATGCATCTATATTGTTAGCATGATTTATCCCACTGGATGAAAATGGAATTGACTTAATAAATATTTTGAACCAGATAAAAAATTGTTATCGATCATATGTTATTGCCTCTTGTTTAACTAGATAGTGTGATATCTTTTCATTCTTTTCTTTTCTCTTTGTTCTTAAAGGAAATAGGTAAAGAATGTAAACCGAGGTTAATTGGTAATTGTTTGGGTAATGATAAAGAGGCATGAAAATGAATCTTCTTCATGTTGTAATTTTATGTAAATAAAATTGGCGTAGTATGATTGTTTAATCATTTGTGATATCTTACTACATAGGTTTCCCGATGATTGAAGCAACAAATTTTAAATCTAGTAAATCAAGATGGATTAAAGAATTTCATTCTTTGATAATTCTATAAAGGGTTCTGAGTTACCCTATTTGTTGGTAAAGGTCCATATCCCAATTGATGTGATGTTTTTTTCTCGCTGCTTGTGTTGAGACGTGATCCTGGATGGGTGTTGTGATATGTGGGGGCATAGATGCCTTTTGGTTGAGTTATAAGATGACCTCTAGAGTGCATACACTACCACAAAATAGGGCAAGGGCTGTGCTACCCTTTATCAACGCTAAACAGAAAGCGCTGATAACGGGGTATGCCTTTATCAGCGCTATATAAAAGCGCTGATAAATGAATGTTTTATCAGCGATTTTATTTTAGATCTGATAAAACATACCTTTATCATCACTTTTAACAAGCACTGATAATGGTTATTTTGGTTTTTATTTAATAACCCTAAAAGGCCATCCTCGCTTGCACGCGGTCAAGCTCTCGCGGAAGCTGAACCAGGCCCCTCACCACGTGACCTTGTCCTCCTTGTCCTCCTCCTTCCTCCTCCTCGTCCTCCTCGTCCTCCTCCTTCTCTGTCGCAGTCGCCACCTCCGCCACCGCTACCGCTACCGCGACCGCCTCTGCCTCTGCCGCCTCCACCCTCGCTGTCGCGACCGCCGCTGCATCTACCGTCACCGCCTCCGCCTCTGCCGCTGCCGCCGCCTCCACCCTCGATGCCACGACCGTCGCCGCCTCATCCTCCTCCTCCTCGTGCTCTCAATGTGGGAGGTGAGTTCCATGGATGGTATTCCCTTGGTATATTATTTATATATTGTGTGTGTGAGGACCAAAGAGTGAATATAGATTTGAGATATGAATAATACCATATCATGATCCTAATTCCAGTAAGTATTTTCATAATAGATATTGTGGTCTTAATGTGATTATGATTATGTCTAGGGATGTGATTCATAATTGGTGATGAGTGTTGAAATAAGATATGTTATTGATATTTAGCAACACAATTGGGTAGTTTGTGAATGATGTGGAATTGGATACCCTATTGGTTCCATAGGGATATCTTGACTCTAAGATGAAGTATATGATAATTGTTTAGTTAAGATGGTTCACATGTGTGAGATGTCTACCAAGGTTATGTGTGATGACTTCTATGGATAACCAACCCTTGTTTTTATTTTTTTTATTTTGAGTTACCATGGGCGGTAAGTTCTACCCCTTAGAGTTGAATATTTATGTATCAGATACAAAGGAAAAAGTTTTTAATCATATGGTTATATGGATTCCCAAAGATTATCACAATGGAAATGATGATGGATCCATATTAATTTTCATCACATAGCATAATCTCATAGTTATATGATTAGACAAAGATGAACCTATAATACAAAACATATCGCCTAGTATGTCTGTCACATATACGAATAAAAAAATTAGAAAAAAAACATGCTACAAAGCATAAAGGTGCCATTTAATACTTACATTGGTTAACTTGTTTTAGAAATTTTTTATCTTCATCTGTGCATTGTACTTGCACCCATGAATTTGAAGGTGAGTATGCATACACGATAGTTGACCTTCTTAGAGAAGATATTCTGGTAGAGTATAATAGATATGATGCAATAAAGATCATTAGAGTGTTAGAGAAAAATTGGTTGCTACAAACAATGTAGCAATCATCTTGTGCAACGCGGACGAAGTTACAACATGCAGGAATTGTAACATAGGCCACGTTGTACAAGCCTATTTCCCCAATGAATAGAAAGATCATCATTGCTTCGTGTCTCGTATACTCTTCCAGAAACTCTTCTCTAAGAAGGTCAACTATCTTGTATGCATACTCACCTTCAAATTCATGGGTGCAAGTACAAGGCATGGATGAAGATAAACAATTTCTAAAGCATGTTGACCTATGTAAGTATTTAATGGTACCTTTATACTTTATAGGATGTTTTTTATAATTTATTTATTTGTATATGTGACAGACATACTAGGAGATATGTTTTGTATTATGGTTTTATCAGTAGTCTGTATGATTTCCTGTTTCCACATTCCTTTTTGAATAGCATGTTATAATTATATATTTACTGTACCCTAATGGCTCAAATAGTCAGGCATATTGTAGACATTTCTAGAATGATTTAGGATTCTTTTCCCCAGTGGTATTACATTTTTAGGATGTTTTCACTGGTGAGGTATAAAATTTACTTCTTAATAAAGAGATAAACATTATAATCTAGTTAGTTTTGGGAGAAAATTCAGTTTCTATCACAATTTCTAAAATAACACCAAAAGAGCATTAGTTGTTTGAATTACAATTTGATGATATAGAATATAATGGTTTCATATAGAATAATACATTACCATTGGGTTTTATAGATCTCTAAAATAGATGGTTGGTTAGTATTTATTATTTTGATGGACTATTGGAGATTGAACCTGATCAGAGTCATGAATGTGTATCCTCATCCACACATTGATAGTCACATTGATCATTTATGAGGTTTTATGATCTTCTCCAAGATATATTTGACATTAGGATACCATTAGATGAGTTGGACATCGATGGACCTACCATGGACTGCTTTTAGGAGTAGTTATGGCCTGTATGATTTTTTAGCGATGATTTTTTGTTTAACTAATGCATTGGTCGTATTATGGGACTTGATGAATAGGATATTTCATCCTTTTCTGGATCAGGTTTTAGTAGTTTTTTTCAATTAAATATTAGAGTACTCCCAACCCATCGTTGATCTTGACCAACATCTTACCATCACCTTGAGTACATTGAGATAACATCATATTTATTACTGTTTTATCCTGTTACTCATGGGTTTCCTCTTGTTCCCGTGTCATGTATTTTCTAAGGCATCATTTAGTCTTTGTAATACTAACTTGGAATAAATTTTATATATGTCAGATTAAATCAGGTGTCTTATACATACACGATGTTCACCCTACTAGACACACCATGTATATGGATTTCACATGTGTTAAAAGGAATTTGTACCATGATTTGTTTTTATAAAACCCAAAAAATGATACCTCATTAATTAAAACATAATAGTATCCAAGTTATCTAGATTGAACCAATAAAGATGATGAATATGAATAAAGAATGGATGAATGCGAATCGGTTGACAAAAGAGTATGAATATGGAGTGAAAGAGTTTATCATGTTTGAAGAAGCTCATGCATGTGACCCTTCTCAAATCCTTTGTCTGTGTTTACGCTATTGTTATTCCAAACAAATTAGTCTAGAGGAGTTGTAAGAACACCTGATATGTCATGGAATAGATCTTTGTTATACATGTTGGAATAAACACGTGGAAAAAACCAATGTAGGTAGTGACTAAGAGGACACGATATTTTATAGATCATATGATATGATTAGAAGCGTGAAGAATGCAGACGATCATATGGAGGGTGTGATTATAGATGTGAATGATGATGAAGATCGTATTGAGGAAATGACAAGGAAAATTGAAGATGAACTTTGTGATTTCCCAAAATTGTTTGAAAAGTTAAAGAGTTGTGGAAAAATTCCATTGTATGATGGTTGCAATAAATATACATCATTATTATTCGTATTGAAGCTGTATAATTTGAAAGCAGGCAACAGGTGGATTGACGCCAGTTTTATGGAACTACTTGCTCACTTGAATGACATGCTCCCAGATGATAATGAACTCCCAAGCCAAACATATGATGCCAAATGAATACCACGATGGATGGGTATGATCTCTGAAAGAATACATGCTTGCCCGAATGATTGTATATTGTTTCGCAAGGACCACAAATAACTTAATGAATTCCCAAAGTGTGGTGCTTCCCGATACAAGAAAGATGATTCTAGTCATACGAATGTTGTATGATACTTACCATTCATTCCTAGGTTTAGATGCCTATAACGAAGTGAGGAGACTGCAAGACAAATGACATAGCATGAAGATACAAGAATTAAATATAGGAAACGACATCATCCTACAGACTCTCCTCAGTATAATAGAATTGATCACGAGTATCCTGAATTTGGGAACAAGTCAAGAAACCTTCTTCTGGCGTTATCTACAGATGGGGTGAATCCTTTTGGTTTTCGATGCATCAGTCATAGTACATGGCTGGTTATGTTGGTAAATTATAATTTACCACCATGGTTATGCATGAAACAAAAATACATCATGTTATCTATGCTTATATCTGGACCAAAACAACCAGGTAATGATATTGATGTTTATTTGGCCCCATTGATCGAGGATTTGAAAATATTGTGGGATTCAGGTGTTACGATGTATGATGCTTACAAAAATGAATAGTTCAATTTGAAATCCATGTTGTACGGGACGATAAATGACTTTCCTACTTATGGAAATTTTTCCGGATATAGCATTAAAGGAACTCAAGGGTGTCCCATTTGCGAACAAGGTACACAGTCAATTAGGTTGAAACATTCATCCAAAACTGTGTTTCTAGGACATTGCAGATTTCTACCCTGATGACATAAGTACCAATCATGGACGACATCATTCGACGGATGTTCAGAGGAACATACAACACCGTCTCCACTAACAGGTGATCAATTGTTTGAGAATGTGAAATATTTGGACACTACTTTTGGTAAACCATTTTATAAAAACCTTACGAAATCTTGTTGGAAAAAGGGATCAATTTTTTTTGAATTACCATACTGGATGTTTCTGTATGTCAGAAATTTTCTTGATGTTATGCATGTTGAAAAAAATGTATGTGATAGTGTCATCGACACATTGCTAAATGCACACTGCAAAACAAAGGATGGAATAAAAGCTAGATTGGACATGGTTGATATGGGAATACGACAAGAGTTGGAACCAGTGAAGGGTGAAAAACGAACATTTCTTCCTCCTGCTGCTTACACTCTTTCCAGGCAGGAGAGATATCATTTTTGAAACTTCTTGAATGACGTAATGGTTCCAGAGGGGTATTCATCAAATATCAAGAACATTGTGTCAATGGGATATTTAAAATTAAAGGGTCTGAAATCACATGAATGCCATGTTTTGATGCATGATCTAATTCCTTTAGCTTTATGTTTCATTTTTCCCAAGAATGTTCACAATACATTAACAAATCGCTTTTTCTTCTTCAAAGCTATATACATCAAAGTTATAGACCCGGCGAAATTGCCAACTATGGAAAGAGAAATTGTTGTCATATTATGTGAATTGGAAATGTTCTTCCCACCGACATTTTTTGATATGATTGTTTATTTGATGGTTTATTAGGTGAGATAGATTCGAATATGTGGTCCTGTAAATTATAGATGGATGTATCCCATTGAACGGTATTTGAAGATTTTGAAAGCGTATGTCAAAAACTAAAGTCGGCCTGAGGGTTGTATTGCGGAGAAATATATTGTTGAGGAAGCTGTTGAATTTTGTACAGAATAACTGTCTGGTGTGGAAATCGTTGGCCTACCGAAATCTCGTCACACTGAGTGGCTTGAGGGTGAAGGAATTTCTGGAAGATAGGTTGTCACAATCAATATTATAGATCAGTTACAAGCCCACCTTTACTTTTTTCATTACAGTTTCGACGTACACCCATATGTTCAAACCCACAAAGAAATTCTTAGGCATTTGAATCCTTATAGGGCTAAAAAATGGATATCAGATACACATATTCGACAGTTTATAGGACGATTTTGAGACCATATTTTTAAGCAGTTAGATGAAAATACAGATTCAAATTCAGAACGACTTCGATGGCTGGCCTGACGAACATCTGTGTACGTATTATCTTACAATGCTTATGTAGTTAACGGTTATACATTCTATAATAATGAACATGATAAAGACAGTACCATGTAGAACAGTGGGGTTACACTTGTGGCTGAGGCGATGCATGTTTCTGGTGCTAAGGACAAAAATCCAATTTATGCGAATATGTCATACTTTGGCATCATCAAACGAATATGGGAGTTGGATTATACGAAATTAAAAGTGACGATTTTTCAATGCAAGTGGGTTGATAACATGACTGCTGTTAAAATAGATTAATTCGGATTCGTGAAAGTTGATTTCAGTAAGGAAGGGGAGAAAGACGAACTATTTATAGTGGAATCATAGGCAGTACAAGTATTTTATGTTCCAGACCCCGCAAACTGAATTTGGTCAATTGTTTTGTTATCGACCAAAACAACTGAAGGGTCAGATGAAAGTTCAACGGTGGTTGACCCTTTTATATGGACTTCACAATCATTTCGCAGTAGTCCAAATGTAGATGGCGTTCTGTATGTCATAGGAGACCACAATGAAGGAATTTACATAGTCGATAGAGGAGTCAAATCACTTCAACCTTTAAAGAAAAAAAGAGAGTACAATAATCAAGTTATTTTTTTATTGTAACATACATTGTGTTACGTTATGTTATTATATGTTCGCATCTATTAATATGTATTCTAAATTAAATATTAAACAACTTCTGCATATAATGACTTCTGCAACTACTGATGCGCCCAATCCTGAGGCACAAAAGATCTCTCAACCAGCAGCTGGTGGTCCCACTGCAGAGCAACAACAGGTTTCTCAACCAAATGCTTGTGGTCCCAGTGCAGAGCAACAATAGGTTTCTCAACCTGTTGTTGTTAGTCCCAGTTCTAAGGTACAACATGTTTCTCAACCTGTTGCTGCTGGTCCCATTGCCGATGATAGCGCTCCGGGGGAAGATATTGATGCGACTTCTGAGGAAATGGTAGGAAATGAAACCCTTAAATCACAAAAAAAACAAGAGCGTCGTAGTTTGACAGTGTTGGCCAAAATGCTTATGGAAAAAGCAAAAAGGAATCAAATTTTAGGTGGGATGGAATAAGCGAGGACAACATGTTAACCCCAACAAAGCCATCTTTAATAGCTACATTAGAATCGTCACTCGGCAACGCTTGCCGATTGATGTACAGTTGTGGCACCATGTTGTCACCAGGCTGAAGACACTAATTTGTAAAGAGATTACGATAACATTATGATATAATTTTTTTAATTTATTAAATTAAAATAAAATACCAAAACATTGACTTACTCTTCTTCATCCATTGAAGAGTGCATTTATAGTAGATATATCACATAAGGAATATGTATTAAGAGTTTCAGGAAGGATTCATAGAGGTTTCCACACAATTTTAACGAAATATCATTTAAAGATGCAGACGGGAAAATCAAGCTGCACCCACCTCCTCTTAACGCACACTTGATATCCCAAGGAGCATGGGATGCGTTTAGCAACCATCGTGGGGAGCATACTTTTCAGGTACATTGTCTGGGGTAATAATTTATTTGATGTTTTCTTGTATTCATCACTCTGATTGACAGTTTTTTATTTATGAATCTGCTACTGAGTGCTGAAAATAAAAAACGCGCAACAGAACCAGTGTACCCTTACCGTAAAGCAAGGATGGGGTACGCTGAACTTGAGAAAAAATTGGTATGTCTTTTAAATCTACCCTACGACTAGTATGTGACCTAAAACAACACTATAACCATGTTTCACTGTTTATATGCAGATTGATGAATCGAAATCTAAAGTTATATCCACCCCACGCCATATTCTATGGAAGGAGGCTCATGTAAATAAAGAGGGGACATTGATAGATGAAAACACACAAAAACTGTGGGAAACATATGTAAGTACGACATATTATAAATTTGAGATGCTTTAAATCGCTATTACATTACAATAACAACTTATTTTTCTATATTTTCTATCTGAAATAGTTACAAGAATCAACAACAACCGCACCAGATGCCGACATACTTTCAGCAGCCTTAAAGCTGCCAGAAAAGTATGACCGCGTCAGAGGTACAGGTTTTGGGGTGACATCCCGAACATATTTTCAAAAATAAAAACAAGCGGAGGATCAAAATGAAAAAATGGAAAACCTGCAAGAAAAATTATCTATTTTTCAAGAAGAATTACAATACCATAGAGAGATGATAGAAAAATTGATGGGGGAGAGGCAAAGAGAAGAAAAAACTCAACAACAACTGGTGCGTGACGATCTCGCCCCACCCCCCCACCAGCTTTGAGGCAAGCCATTCCCCTAAAAAACCTGACTTAGATGTGGTAATAAATGTTATAATAATTGTTTCTGTGAAATTTGATTGACATAGACACTAATACCTTTCCTGTACTAATATTCCATAGGGTGAAAATGACTGTGATTTATATTTATCAACTCCCACCTATAGCCTTGTAGCGAGGGTTACGGTGTTCAATACGCAAAACGACATGCAACACAACAGACAGCTTCCAAAATATCATCTTAAAGTGTCAATTGACGTACCTGATGAGCCGAGTGTCGAGCTACCTGTTCCAAATGACGATGACTACATTCATACGGTTGAACAAGCTGTTGGAAAATTCATCACATGGCAGATATTTCTTGTAAAAAAACATGTCGACAAAAAGGTATTCATTTCCTATTTATTTTTCAAGATGGACCTTTAACATTTAATGAAAAAACGTCTCAACCGATGACTGTTATTACAGAATGACAAAGACTGTGGGGTGAAACGAAATATCAGCTCAAAACTATCTCAAGGATCAACCAACCGATTGAAACTGTCTATTGAGAGAACCATCACTCCGCCCGTTCTATATCCACAGTTAATATAATTGCAGGCTCATGTAGATGCAAAGGTGAAAGACGGCAGTACTCACATTGTTGCTTTCGAAAAATATATGTATGGAGAGGAGATATCAAATTTCATTAGTGCTGGACATGTAAATGAACTCCTCAAGTATGAATGGATAGGAGCCTCAGTTGTAAATGTATACATGAGGTATGTTTTCATGATTTGATTTTACAAAAGATGATATACTCTGATAATTTTGACTAAATACATTTTATATTTGTCGCAGACGTATATATGAAAAACAATTGAAGGGATATCCCCATGAAAAAGAATTTGGATTCGTTAGTCCTCACACCACATCTTCAAAAGACGAAATAGATTCTGTTAAAGAGGCTGCAATAATGTCATCCCAGCTCAAATCGTTTGAAAACAAAATTATTGATGACAGACTCTTCTCAATACCAATGATGTCGGGGTAAAACTCAACAATTTAATCATATCAACTATTGTAACACCCCGAGATTTTATGAAAAATATTCTTTTTAATATCATTAATGTTTTGTGTTGTACGCTACACCAAAAGGATCGTTCACAACACGCATCCCTGACATGCCTTGCATTATACAAAATCGCGACCTTCCACGGTAGCGTGTGTTGTACGCAATACCGAGTTTCGCTAAACAACGACATGATTTTAAAATATTATTAAAATTAGCGATTATGAATAGTAATACCGACATTTTGAAACTATATTTTGTTAAATGGAATTCATTTATTGGATTCGGAATATCGAAATTTTCCTAGGGTGAAATTTTGGTATTTTTCTGAAAACTTTCAATTTTAGATGAATAGTGAAAACACTGAGTTACTATTTAAAACCCGACTTTTTATTTAAATAATTATTTATTTTATTTAAATTAATTTTATGTCAAAATTGATACATTATACCTATATAAGTTCAATATAATTCATTTGAGTCATTTTATAATAATTTTGGATATATAAAATTTTTATTGAACTTTTGCCCGTCTTTTACCCACCTCATATGAGAATTTGAAAATTTACCTAAAACATAATTTTACCGATTTTGTGAATGGAATTTAAAAAATCCGAGAGACATGGTTGATGTTAGTAAGTAAAATGTGGTTCAATGAGATGAAAATAATTTTTGGCGAATAGTAACTTTTTACTTTTATTTACCACAGTTAAAAGTAAATAGGGTAATTAAGGGTAAAAATGATATTATTATTACCCTGACACATGTCCTAATTCTATTTGATAAGTTTAATTCGACCAAAAACAACCTTAGGAATAACATATGTCCATTTAGGCCCACTTGGATTAGATTAGGACATTTATTATTAATTTATTTAAAGAATGGTTAAAATAGTTATAATCAATGTTTAATAAGTAAATCATTTTTAATATAGGGTTATACATAAGATATACTCGACTATAAAAATTAATTAGAATGCTAAAAAGATTTCCTACATAATGATATTTTATTTGTAATTTTTAGATATTAAATAAGTTAAATTATTTATGACATAATGAGGATGTTGTAATTATCTTATTAATGAAATATTGATATAATTGATGTTATAAATACCCAAATAAATGTAATTTGAGACTTTTTATGAATTAAAATTATTTTATATGTTAATATGACATGTTGGTATTGATTTAATTAATTTTTTTAGAACTATTAATTCCGTTATGATTTTAGAAAAATTCAATTACCAAATAGTGTCAAAATTGACATTAAATAGTTTTTAAAACAAATATTATATTATTAATTGTTATTATATTCCTAAAAATCTATGGTTTGGCCAAAATAGTTATATCATGATAGGTGTATCATTAATGGACCACGTGGGGGTAGCTTGTATGTATATGGTATGTTTATTAAATATAAAATATAAAAATACAAAGTGACATGGTAAATGTCAATCTAAATAACTAAGAGTTAAAACTAAAAGATAAGGTTAATATAATGTCCTAAACTTGTCTAAATTCTATTAGATGAGACTATTTCGACCCATACCCACCTTAGCATCGAAATATATCAATTTTGAGCAATTAATAATCAAATTTGTCTTTATAATAAAATAATATTTTTGTTATTCCAAAGGTGCCCCTCTCCTCCCTTATAAAAGGGCACCTCGTCCCTCTCTTCCTCACACAATTTTGATCCTTGAAGATCGGCCAACACCTACCAAATTCTTTTCTCGACTTCCCAAGAAACAACCTAGAGGTCCTGGTTTTCTTCAAAGACCAATTTTAGTGCCCTAAGAGGAGGTCTCAAAGAGGAGCTTCAAATAATAGGTAATGTCAGTTACCGATTCTTTCAACTTTATTTCTTTTTCTACTTCTTCTTATTTAGTTGTTTCATTATGAAGTAATAACTCAGTATCACTCATATACTGGTATATTATTATAAGTATGAAACAACCCTATTTCACCATCTATCGATCCTACGGAAAACAAAATCACCGTGCGTGCGTACGTACGGAATACCATCTCCAAGCCGTGGTGTAATCTGTTTTTCCAACATCGCCTTACTTGGATGGGTATAATGGTGTAAAGAATAACTATACATAGTTATTATAACATCATACCTATTATGATATATTGTATCATCCTATCCAATTAAATTCAATAATTATGGGAACGATATCATCGCGCGTGTGTGTGTACGGACTATCGTCTCCACGACGTGATGAGATTCATTCTCCATGTTAACCATTTAAGAATGATTATGAAGTATATATAAGCAATAATAATGAAATATATGACATTATAAAGATACATTATTTATTTATATATATATTTATGTCATCTACTTAATTCCATTCAATTCAATAATGAAATGAAAACAGTGTTCATGCGTACGTACGGCCTACCTTCTCCATGAATGGTGTATTTCTTTCCTTTTATCGATATATAATATATATGTATATGATGAATATATATTATATATAAATCATGTTTTACATTCTGGAATTATGTAAATCAGGATATAAGTAATAATATCAAGAAACGACAAGTCGAAACACGTACGATAAATGAAACGATTTTACCCAAAACGCTACTTTAACATGGAATTTACAAAAGAAAGGGTAATATAAAGTCATAAGTGAAACATATATGATATCATAAAAATGAATATGATTATTTAATAAGTTAATGACGTTATTTAAATCATTATACAGGAGGTTCGGAACCATACGAAGCATATCAGACCTAAGGTAAGGGTTAATTATCCCAATCTCATTCTTATCTGAGATTGTTTACTCGTAAGTATTTACTGGGGGTTATGTTTATAATCCATGTCCATATACTCTCAAAACGTTTTCATAAAATATTTACTTTCCTTCCATGTATTTCTAAGACATTTTTACCCTTTTCTTACTTTTACCACATCGTATGGAAGAAATCATTCTTTTGTTTACCATACGAGGTAATTGTTGACTTTTCCGGCAAAAGTACGAGACGAATGTTTTTTTAACTTATACGGCACGAACAGATTTGTATGGTTTTATAAAGCCTTATTTTCATGAAGCTTCCTAAAAATAGATTTCATGACTATTTTCAACAAAATCATTTTCTTTTAAAATTGCATCACATTTTGTGAAAAGAAAATGATTTTGAATAAGAAAGGATATTTTCCTCAAGAATTCATTTCAAGTGTTTTATCAAAACCATTTTTCATCTAAGATGAAATTATTTCATATGTGTATGTTTCAAGTATAATGTCTTTATGATTTACATGGTTTCACTTTTCATATTTTGAAATGATATCCATTTATTTTATATGGATTATGTGATGAAGGGATGATTTTTATGAAACTCATTTTATTCGTTGGGTTATTATGAATGATGCATGTTTATTTTGTGGCACAAGTAAGAATCATTTCATTATGAAATGGGTGGGACCAATATCTCCCTCCAATGCATTGGGTAAAGATTTATATATCATGAGATAGAAATGTTTTATGTAAGGAAACAAAAAGTAGAAGATCATTATGGGAGATGTTGAAGATCTTTCACCACGATTAGAGGATTACGTTCCAAGTTTCGAAAGACACTAAACTATTACGTTCCTTGTGTGACTCTTTTTGATATGTATTGTGTATTCTGCAAAAGTAATGTAATATCTATGTATGTCATGCTTCGGGTCTCTACAGTTGGTATTAGAGGAAAGGTTTTGTCAACCTTTGGAAACTAGGATGCAAAATCTTTAGTGAGATCCCTATAGATATTTCTATGGTATGGCTAGGGATGTCCCTAAGGATAAGTATATGTATAGGATATAGTCCTAGAACTATGGTAACGATCTTAGAATTTATCCAAAGATTTTAGATATTGAAGTTACTTCCCCTTTTATTGTGTTGTTTTCCTTAGCATGATTTTTTCCTCTCACACTGATCTTTTTGGGTTTTAGACGATGGTTGGAACCCAATGGAACCATGTCGATCAATGTAATGGAAAATGCAATGATTTTCCTCCTGAACAAACAAATGTAATCGGAGATGGAGTGAAAAATCTTATTGCTATACTTACACAAGCTATGAATCATTCTGGACTTCCAAATGAGTAGATAGGGGATAAATATTCTATTGAGTACATCATGAGGCACCATCCACCTTCTTTGAATGGGTCTTCTGATCCGCTTGTTGCTGAACAATGTATCAGTACCACTAAAAATATATTTTCAGTTATTCAATGTTCTGAACATGATAAAGTCATCTTAGCAGTATATCGTTTGGAAGGTGAAGCTGATCAACGGTGGAATCTCATAAAGAATACGAGGCCAAGAGATGAAATTGAGTGCATGGAATGAGACGAGTACAAGAACTTATTTTTCAATAAGTAATTTTCTCGTATTCTTCTAACAAAGGTGGAGAAGGAGTTTCTTGAACTAAATCAAATGGATGATGAGTCTGTTGGTATATACGAAATGAATTTTACAAGGCTTGCAAGGTATGCATATGGCATTATCATCCAACCATAAAGTAAAATTGATCGATTTTTCATTGGCTTAAAACCAAATCTTAGAAGGGCATTAGCTATAAGAGACTTTAGTAGCTATGAGGAAATTGTGCATTGTGCTATTAAGGTAGAAATTGATTTTGGTGTTAAATATCAATCTCATGGTTTTGACAAGAAAGGAAAGATGGAGTTCATGGAGAAATCTCAGAATAATGGTGAAAACAAGATGAATTTTTCCTTATTCTCAAAGTGTGGAAAGAAGCATGGTGGAGATTGTCTTAAAGGGACTAGAAAATGTTTTATGTGTGGAAATGAAATTCATCAAGCAACTGAGTGACTATGTAATGGAAAAAGGGTTTGTATTGGTGTAAATAAAGAAAAGACTATAGAGAACGCACCAACAACACTTCAATGCTTCATGTGCATGGAAATGGGGCATTTTGTTAATAAATGCCCTAATCCAAGGGTTAATGATGATCGACATGAGAAACCACTTAAGGAAAAGGACAAAGGGAAGTCACATGCGATCACCATTGGCGATGATGAATATAACAACGATGTGGTGGAATTATTAAGTGTTTATGTAATGGGATTCCAAAATAATGTTGTATATAGTATCGTGGAATATTGGAATGTTTATGTATTGGTCTATTGTGGTTTTCAATAATTTTATGGTACCGGTAACCATGGAATGTGATTGAGATATTTTGGGAAAAAAATATGATATGTGCATAATGAAGGGATAATGAGAAAATGAAATGTTTGACAGTATTCATAAGGTCATGACTAATATGAGGAAATAGTTATATCATGGTTTGAAGTTTTGGTATGTGAAAAGAGTTAACTTTCGACAGCACTCATGTTTTCACTAAGATTCAATGGGTATTTTTTTTCAAGAGAATACCTGATTATGGCCTTCGAAGGTTTGGAATGTGACTAACATGAAATATCTCATGATATATGGGGATCAACTATGGCATTAACATGCTTGTTATATGAACTCTTTGGTAATCATTTTCACTATAATATGAGATTGGACATCAGTATTTTGGAAGAGCCTAAAGATTGGAACGGATTATGTTCGTCATAAGTTAGTATTGTTTAAGGATAGAACTATTTTCGATATTATTTATGGGATGTTATAGTAATATAATTTTAGAAAAAGGACAACCTACAGAATGGGTGACAACCCATCGTGTCCGATAAGGCTGTGGGAATCAAACCCACAACTGAAGTCCAACTGGCCTCAATCGCCTACCACTGGCCTACAAGAAGTCCCCGTTTAGTATAAACTAGTTTTATTATATTAAGAATTATGATATATGAAGTATAAGTCCATTTTAGGAACCATATATGATTAATCTCACTATAGAAGGACATGTATTTTTTGATAACTTTTCTATCCTTTTGTTTGAGACAGATGGAATGACCCATCATTCTATCACATGATCTGCTAACACATCACGAATGACAAATTCAACTTTATTACTTTAAGAGATGAAGTGGAAATTTTCCAAAGAACAACCAACAGTGAGACTGTACCAAAATCATGAAAGTATTTCTTCTAATTCCAATTTCATCAACTTTAGGGAAATAATCTTGAAAACCAAAAATGTTGACCTAGTTCTCTTATATCCAATTAATCATATGGTACCATAGATCATCACAAATTTATGGCTTTGTGATTGATGGCTTTTTCATATCCATGTTCTCTACCACTCTCCATTAGAACATGATGGATATATTTTTCTTCCATATCCATATTTTCACCTATGTTCTTCTACATGGAAACCCAGTGATTAGTTAATTTGGGTAACCGTTACATTTCATACTTTAGTTTTTAATGCCACGTTTTGGTACTTCTTTTTACGATGTGGGGTTCTTTTAAAAAACATTCGAGTTGTAAACCATTTATAACCCCGACGAATTTTGAGGGAGAAATTCATTTTATGGGGGGTAGAATGTAACACCCCAAGATTTTATGAAAAATATTCGTTGTAATTTTATTAATGTCTTGTTTTTTACACTACACCAAAAGGAGTTTTCACAACACACATCTCTGACATGCCTTGCATTACACACAATCGCGACCTTCCACGGTAGCGTGTGTTGTACACAATACTGCGTTTCGCTAAACAACGATATGTTATTATAATATTATTAAAACTATCCATTATGAATAGTAATAACGACTTTTTGAAATTTTATTTCTGAAAATGTACTTCATTTTTGTATTCGTAATATCGAAATTAGCCTAGGGTGAAATTTCAGAATTTTTCTGAAATTTTCAATTTTTGATGAATTGTGAAAACAATGAGTTACTATTTAAAACCAGCCTTTTTATTTAAATAATTATTTATTTTATTTAAATTTATTTTAGGTCAAAATTGATTCATAATACCTATATAATTTCAATATATTTCATTTGAGTCATTTTTTAATAATTTTGGATATATAAAAATTTTATTGGACTTTTGACTGTCTTTTACCCACCTCCTAGGAGAATTTGCAAATTTACAGAAAACATAATTTTACCGCTTTTGTGAATGGAATTTCGAAAATCCAAGAGACACAGTTGATGTCATTAAGTAAAATGTGGTTCAATGAGATGAAAATAATTTTTGGTGAAGAGTAACTTTTTACTTTTATTTACCACGGTTCAAAGTAAATAGGTTAATTAAGGGTAAAAATGATATTATTATTACCCTAACACATGTCCTAAATCTATTGGATAAGTTTAATTCGACCAAAAACAACCTTAGGAATAACATATGACCATTTAGGCCCACTTGGATTAGATTAGGACATTTATTATTAATTTATTTAATGAAGGGTTAAAATAGTTAAAATCAATGTTTAATAAGAAAATCATTTTTAATATAGGGTTATACATAAGATAAATTAGATAATAAATATTCATTAAAAAGATAAAAAGTATTAATACATAATGACATTTTATTTGTAATTTTTAGACTTTAAATAATTTAAATTATTTACGACACAATGATGATGCAGTAATTATCTTATTAATGAAATATTGACGCAATAGATGTTATAAATACCCAAATAAATGTAATTTCAGACTTTTTATGAATTCCAATTATTTTCAGTGTTAATATGGATTTAATTAGTTTTTTTTGAACTAATCATTCTGTTATGATTTAAAAAAAAATCAATTACCAAATAGTGTCAAAATTGACATAAAATAGTTTTTAAAAACAATATTATATTATTAATTGTTATTATATTCCAAAAAATCTAAGGTTCGGCCAAGATACTAATATCATGATATGGGTATCATTAATGTACCATTTGGGGGTTTCTTGTATTTATATGGTACGTTTATTAACTATATAATATAAAAATACAAAGTGACATGTTAAATGTCAATCTAATTAACTAAGAGTTAAAACTAGAAGATAAGGTTAATATAATGAACTAAAATTGTATAAAATCTATTGGATGATAGGATTTAGACCCATACCCACATTATGTTCGAAATATATCAATTTCTAGCTATTAAAAACCTAATTTGAGTTTATAATAAAATAATATTTTTTGTTATTCCAAAGGTGCCCCATTCATCCCTTATAAAAGGGCACCTCCTCCCTCTCTTTCTCACACCATTTTGAGCCTTGAAGCACGGAAAACCCCTGAAAAATTCTCTTCTCCACTTCCCTAGAAACATACTAGAGGTCCTGGTCTTCTTCAAACACCAATTTTAGTTCCCTAAGAGGAGGTCTCAAAGTGGTGCTTCAAAGAAGAGGTAATGTCTGTTACCAATTCTTTCAACTTTATTTGTTATTCTACTTCTTCTTCATTAGTTGATTAATTATGAAGTAATAACATCAATATCACTAATATACTGATATGTTATTTTAAGTATGAAAAAACCCAATTTCACCATCTATCCATCCAACGGAAAATGGAATCACCGCGCGTGCGTACGTACGGAATACCGTCTCCACGCCGTGGTGTAATCTGTTTTTCCAACACAATCTTACTTGGATGGGTATAATGGTGTAAATAATAACTATACATATTTATTATAACATCATACTGATTATGATATATTGTATCATCCTATCTAATTCAATTCAATAATTATGGGAACGATATCATCACTCGTGCGTACGTATGGACTACCGTCTCCACGATGCGATGAGATCCATTATCCATGTTAACCATTTAAGAATGATTATAAAGTATATATAAGCAATAATAATGAAATATATGACATTATAAAGCTACTGTATTTATTTATTTATATATATGTCATCTACTTAATTCCATTCAATTCAATAAGGAAATGAAAATAGTGTTTATGCGTACGTACGACCTACCGTCTCCATGAATGGTGTTTTTATTTCCTTTTATCGGTATATAATATATATGTATATGATGAATATATATTATATATAAATTTTGTTTTAAATTATGAAATTATGTAAATCAGGATATAAGTAATAATATCATGAAACGACAAGTAGAAACACATACGATAAATGAAATGATTTTACCCAAAACGCTACATTAACATGGAATTTACAAAAGAACGGGTAATCTAAAGTCATAAGTGAAACATATATGATATCATAACAATGAATATGATTATGTAATAAGTTAATGATAGTATTAAAATCATTATACAGGAGGGTATGAACCAAACTGAGCATATCGGACCTAAGGTAAGGGTCAATTATTCCAATCTCATTCTTATCCGAGATTGTTTACTTGTAAGTATTTACTGGGGGTTATGTTTATTATCCATGTCCATATGCTCTCAAAATGTTTTCATAAAACTTTTACTTTCCTTCCATGTATGTCTAATAAATTTTTACCCTTTTCGTACTTTTACCACATCGTATGAAAGGAATATTGTTTTTGTTTACCATACGATGTACTTTTTTCATTTTCCGGTAAAAGTACAAGAAGAATTTTTTTCTAACTTATACGGCACGAATGGATTTTTGCGGTTTAATAAAGCCTTATTTTCATGAAGATTCCTAAAAAAATATTTCATTACTATTTTCAACAAAATCATTTTCTTTTAAAATTGCATCACATATTGTGAAAATAAAATGATTTTGAATAAGAAAGGATATTTTCCTGAAAAATTCATTTCAAGTGTTTTATCAAAACCATTTTTCATCTATGTTGACATTATTTCATATATGTATGTTTCATGTATAATGTCTTTATGATATACATGGTTTTAATTTTCTTATTATGAAATGATATCCATTTATTTTATATGGATTATGTGATGATGGGATGATGTTTATGAAACCCATTTTATTCGTTGGGTTATTATGAATGATGCGTGTTTATTTTTTTGGCACAAGTAAGAATGATTTCATTATGAGATGGGTGTGACCTATATCTCCATCTGATGCATTGGGTAACGATATATATGTCATGAGATAGACATGGATGGAATGTTATGTTAATCTGGTTCAGTAATACAGGACTGAAACGAGGAGTGAACTCGATTCAGAAAGGGACTTGTCCACTAAGATGGTCTTGGTAGGAATGCCTTGGCTACTATGGAAATCATTACATTTTCTTAATGGATGCCACAATTACATGTTTTATTCCCATTCTATGTTATCATGATTTATGTTCCATTATGATCTATGCCTTATGTACTTCCATGTTTTAAGTCATTGCTCACGATTTTGATGTTTAAACATTATGTTCAAGTTTTTATGCTCAAATGTATATGGTATGTTTTATTTTATCCATGTTTACCCTTAATGAGAATTTGAGATCACCCTTTTTCTGTTTTATTTTCCCCCAGGATTAAAAGAAAATTTTTATGTAAGGAAAAAAATTGGATGATTTTTATGGAAGATGATGAAGATCTTTCACCATGATTAGAAGATTATGTTCCATGTTTCCAAAGACACTAAACTATTACGGTCCTTGTGTGTCTGTTTCTATTATGTATTGTGTATTCCTAAAAAGTAATGTAATATCTATGCAAGTCAAGCTTTGGGTCTCTACAGTTGGTATCAGAGGAAAGGTTTAGTCAACCTTTGGAAACTAGGATGCGAAAACCTTAGTGAGATCCCTAGAGATATTTCTAAGGTATGTCTAGGGATGTCCCTAAGGATAAGTATACATATAGGATATAGTCCTAAAACTATGAAAACGATCTTAGAATTTAACCAATGATGTTAGATATTTGAAGGTACTCCCCATTTTATTGTGTTGTTTTTCCTAGCATGATTTTTGCCTCTCACACTTTTCTTTTTGGGTTTTAGATGATGACTCGAACCAGAAGGAACCATGTTGATCAATGTAATGGACAATGAAATGATTGTCCTCATGAAGAAACAAATGTTATGGGAGATGGAGTGCAAAATATTTTTTCTATACTAACACAAGTTATGAATCATTCTGGACTTCCAAATGAGCAGAGAAGGGAACAATAATCTATTCAGTCCTTCATGAGGCAATGTCCACCTTCTTTCAGTGGGTCTTCTGATCCACTTGTTGCTGAAAAATGGATCAGTACCACTGAAAAGATATTTTCAGTTCTTCAATGTTCTGAACATGATAATGCCATCTTAGTAGTATATCGTTTTGAAGGTGAAGCTGATCAATGGTGGAGTCTTATCAAGAATACGAGGCCAAGAGATGAAATTGAGTCCTTGGAATGGGACGAGTTCATAAAATTATTTTCCAATAAGTACTTCCCTCGTATTCTTCGATCAAAGATGGAGAAGGTGTTTCTTGAACTAAATCAAAAGGATGATGAATCTGTTGGTATATATCATGTGAATTTAACAGGGCTTGCAAGGTATGCATCTGGCATTATCATCCAACCTGAAAGTAAAATTGATCGATTCTTCAGTGGCTTAAAAACAAATCTTAGAAGGGAAATAGCTAGAATAGACTTCAGTATCTATGAATAAATTTGTCGTTGTGCTATCAAGGTAGAAATGGAAGTTGGTGTTACATATCCATCTCAGGGTTTTGACAAGAAACGAAAGATGGAGTTCAAGGAGAAATCTCGGAATAATGGTGAAAATAAGATGAATGTTTACTTATGCTCATAGTGTGGAAAGAAGCATGGTGGAGATTGTCTTAAAGGGACTAGAAAATGTTTTATGTGTGGAAAAGAAATTCATCGAGTAGCTGAGTGTCGAATTAATGAAAAAAGGGTTGCTAATGGTGTGAATAATGAAAAGACTGTAGAGAATGCACTAAAAACACTTCAATGCTTCAAGTGCATGGAAATGGGGCATTATTCTAGTAAATTCCCTAATCCAAGGGTTAATGATGATCCACATGAACAGCCACTTAAGGAAAAGGAAAAAGGGTAGTCACATGCGATCACCATTGGCGATGTTGAATATTACAACGATGTGGTGGAATGATTAAGTGTTTATTTAATGGGATTCCAAAATAATGTTTTATATAGTATCTTGGAATATTGGAATATTTCTGTATTGTTCTATTGTGGTTTTCAATAATTATATGGTACATGTAACCATTGAATGTGACTGAGATATTTTTGGAAAAAAAGATGATATGCGCATAATTAACGGATAAGGAGAAAATGAAATGTTTGGCAGTATTAATAAGCTCATGACTGATATAAGGAAATAGTTATATCATGGTTTGAGGTTTTGGTATGTGAAAAGATTTAACGTTTGACAGCACTCATGTTTTCACTAAGATTCAAGGGGTATTCATTTTTCAAGAGAATAAATGATTAAGGTCTTCGAATGTTTGGAATGTGACCAACAAGACATATCTCATGATATATGGGGATCAACGATGGCATTAACATGCTTATTATATGAACTCTTTGGTAATCGTTTTCACTATAATATGAGATTGGACACCAGTATTTTGGAAGAGCCTAAAGATTGGAAAGGATTATGTTGGACATAAGTTAGTATTGTTTAAGGATATAACTATTTTCGATATTATTGATGGGATGTTATATTAATATAGTTTTTGAAATTGGACAACCTACAGGATGGGAGACAGCCCATCGCGCCGGACAAGGCTGTGGGAATCGAACCCACTACCGAAGTGCGACTGGCCTTTTTCGCCTACCACTGGCCTACAGGAAGTCCCTGTTTAGTAGAAACTAGTTTTATTATATTAAGAAGTATAATATATGAAGTATAAGTCCATTTTAGGAACCATATATGATTAATCTCACTATAGATGGACTTATGTATTTTTTGATAGCTTTTCTAACCTTTTGTTTGAGACAGATGGAATGACCCATCATTCTATCACATGATCTTCTAACACATCACGAATGACAAATTCTACTTTATTTCTATAAGATATAGAGTATAAATTGTCCAAAGAACGACCAATGGTGAGACTATACCAAAATCACAAAAGTATTTCTTCTAATTCCAATTTCATCAACTTTAGGGAAATAATCTTGAAAACCAAAAATGTTGTCCTAGTGCTCTTATGTTCGATTAATCAGATGGTACCATAGATCATCACAATTTTATGGATTTGTGATTGATGGATTTTTCATATCCATGTTCTCTACCACTCTCAATCAGAACATGATGGTTAGATTTTTCTTCCATATCCATATTTTCACCTATGTTCTCCTACATGGAAACCCAGTGATGAGTTAATTTGGGTAACCGTTACATTTCATACTTTTGTTTTTAAAGCCACATTATGGAATTCCTTTTTACTATGTCGGTTTCTATTAAACAAACTTTCGAGTAGTAAACCATTTATAACCATGACGAATTTCGAGGGCGAAATTCATTTTAAAGGGGGTAGAATGTAACACCCTGAGATTTTATGAAAAATATTATTTTTAATTTTATTAATGTCATGTGTTGTATGCTACACCAAAAGGAGCTTGGACAAAATGCATCCCTGACTTTCCTTGCATTACAAACAATCGCGACGTTCCATGGTAGCGTTTGTTGTACGCAATATCGAGTTTCGCTAAACAGTTATATGCTATTAAAATATTATTAAAACTGCCCTTTTTATGAATAGTAGTAACGACTTTATGAAATTTTATTTTTGAAAATGGACTTCATTTTTGGATTCGGAATATCGAAATTAGCCTAGGGTGAAATTTTGGTATTTTTCTGAAAACTTTCAATTTTTTGATGAATAGTGAAAAAAATTAGTTACTATTTAAAACCCGACTTTTTATTTAAATAATTATTTATTTTATTTAAATTTATTTTAGGTCAAAATTGATACATAATACCTATATATGTTCAATATAAATCATTTGAGTCATTTTTTAATAAATTTGGATATATAAAAATTTTATTGAACTTTTGACCGTCTTTTACCCACCTCCTAGGAAAATTTGAAAATTTATATAAAACATAATTTTACCGCTTTTGTGAATGGAATTTCAAAAATCTGAGAGACACAGTTGATGTAATTAAGTAAAATGTGGTTCAATGTGATGAAAATAATTTTTGGTGAATAGTAACTTTTTACTTTTATTTACCACAGTTAAAAGTAAATAGTATAATTAAGGGTAAAAATGATATTATTATTTCCCTAACACATTTCCTAATTCTATTTGATAAGCGTAAATCGACAAAAAACAACCTTAGGAAAAAAATATGACCATATAGGCCCACTTGGATTAGATTCGGACATTTATTATTAATTTATTTAAAGAAGGGTTAAAATAGTTAAAATCAATGTTTAATAAGTAAATAATTTTTAATATAGGGTTATACAAAAGATAAATTCGACTATAAATATTCAATAGAAATCTAAAGAGATATCCTACATAATTATAGTTTATTTGTAATTTTTAGAATTTAAATTATTTAAATTATTTATGACACAATGATGATACATAAATTATCTTATTAATGAAATATTGACATAATTGATGTTATAAATACCCAAATAAATGTTATTTGAAACTTTTTATGAATTAAAATTATTTTAAATGTTAATATGACATATTATTATTGATTTAATTAATTTTTTTTCGAACTAATCATTCTGTTATGATTTTCAAAAAAATCAATTACCAAATAGTGTCAAAATTGACATAAAATAGTTTTTTTAAAAAATATTATATTATTAATTGTTATTATATTCCTAAAAATATAAGGTTCGGCCAAGATACTTATATCATGATAGGTGTATCATTAGCGTACCACTTTTTGGTCACTTGTATGTATATGGTAAGTTTATTAACTATATAATATAAAAATACAAAGTGTCATGGTAAATGCCAATCTAATTCACTAAGAGTTAAAACTAAAAGATAAGGTTAATATAATGACTTAAACTTGTCTAAATTCTATTAGATGAGAGGATTTAGACCCATCCCCACCTTATCTTAGAAATATATCAATTTGGAGCTATTAAAAACCTAATTTGACTTTATAATAAAATAATATGTTTAGTTTTTCCAAAGGTGCCCCTCTCCTCCCTTATAAAAGGGCACCTCCTCCCTCTCTTTCTCACACCATTTTGAGCCTTGAAGCTCGGACAAACCCTAAAAAATTCACTTATTCACTTACCTAGAAACATCCTAGAGGTCATGTTCTTCTTCAATGACCAATGTTACTGCCCTAAGAGGAGGTCTCAAAGAGGGGCTTCAAAGAAGAGGTAATGTTTGTTACCGATTTTTTCAACTTTATTTCTTCTTCTACTTATTCTTTTTTATTTTTTTCATTATGAAGTAATAATATCATTATAACTAATATAATGATATGTTATTATATTTATGAAACGACCCTATTTCACTATCAATCCATCCTACGGAATACGAAATCACCACATGTGCGTACGTACGGAATTCCGTCTCCACGCCGTGGTGTAATCTGTTTTTCCAACACCACCTTAATTGGATGGGTATAATGGTGTGAAGAATAACTATAAATATTTATTATAACATCATACTGATTATGATATATTGTATCATCCTATCCAATTCAATTCAATAATTATGGGAATGATATAATCACTCGTGCGTACGTACGGACTACCGTCTCCACGACGCGATGCGATTCATTCTCCATGTTAACCATTTAAGAATGATTATAAAGTATATATGAGAAATAATAATGAAATATATGACATTATAAAGCTATTGGATTTATGTATATATATTTATGTAATCTAATCAATTCCATTCAATTCAATAAGGAAACGAAAACAGCGTTTATGCGTACGTACGGCCTACCGTCTCCATGAACGGTGTATTTCATTCCTTTTATCGGTATATAATATATATTTATATGATGAATATATATTATATATAAATGATGTTTTACATTCTGGAATTATTTAAATCATGATATAACAAATAATATCACGAAACGACAAGTCAAAACACATACGATAAATGAAATGATTTTACCCAAAACGCTATTTTAGAATGGAATTTACAAAAGAACGAGTAATATAATGACATAAGTGAGACATATATGATATCATAACAATAAATATGATTATGTAATAAGTAAATAAAATTATTTATATCATTATAAAGGAGGTTCGGAACCATACGAAGCATATCTGACCTAAGGTAAGGGTTAATTATTCCAATCTCATTCTTATCTGAGATTGTTTACTCGTAAGTATTTACTGGGAGTTATGTTTTTTATCCATGTCCATATGCTCTCAAAATGTTTTCATAAAATTTTTACTTTCCTTCCATGTATGTCTAAGTCATTTTTACCCTTTTCTTACTTTTACCACATCGTATGGAAGGAATCTTTCTTTTGTTTACCATACGAGGTACTTTTTGACTTTTTCGGCAAAAGTACGAGAAGAATGTTTTTTAAAATTATACGGCACGAACAGATTTTTAAGGTTTTATAATGCCTTATTTTCATGAAGCTTCCTAAAAAAAGATTTCATGACTATTTTCAACAAAATCATTTTCTTTTAAAATTGCATCACATTTTCTGAAAAGAAAATGATTTTGAATAAGAAAGGATATTTTCCTCAAGAATTCATTTCAAGTGTTTTATCAAAACCATTTTTCATCTATGTTGACATTATTTCATATGTGTGTGTTCCAAGTATAATGTATTTATGATTTACATGGTTTAACTTATCTTATTATGAAATGATATCCATTTCTTTTATATGGATTATGTGATGATGGGATGATGTTTATAAAACCCATTTTATTCGTTGGGTTATTATGAATGATGCATGTTTATTTTGGGGCACAAGTAAGAATGATTTAATTATGAGATCGGTGGGACCTATATCTCCATATGATGAATTGGGTGAAGATTTATATCTCATGAGATAGGCATGGCTGGAATGGTACGTTAATCTGGTTCAGTATTACAGGACAGAAATGAGGAGTGAACTCGATTTAGAAAGGGACTTTGTCCACTAAGATGGTCTTGGAATCAATGCCCTGGCTACTATGGAAATCATTACATGTGCTAAATGGATTCCACAATTACATGCTTTATTCCCATTCAATGTTATCATGATTTATGTTCCATTATGATCTATGCCTTATGTACTTCCATGTTTTAGGTCATTGCTCAATATTTTGATGTTTAAACATTATGTTCATGTTTTTAAGTTCAAATGTATATGGTATGTTTTATTTTATCCTTGTTTACCCTTAATGAGCATTTTCGCTCACCCTTTTTATGTTCTATTTTCCCCCAGGATTAAAAGAAAATTTTTAGGTTAGGAAACAAAAAGTGGAAGATCATTATGAGAGATGTTGAAGATCTTTCACCATGATTAGAGGATTAAGTTCCATGTTTCGAAAGACACTAAACTATTATGGTCCTTGTGTGTCTTTTTTTGTTATGTATTGTGTATTCCGAAAAAGTAATGTAATATCTATGTATGTCAAGCTTCAGGTCCCTACAGTTGGTATCAGAGGAAAGGTTTAGTCAACCCTTTTTATTGTGTTGTTTTCCCTAGCATGATTTTTTCCACTCACAATGTTCTTTTTGGGTTTTAGACGATGGCTGGAACCCGAAGGAACCGTGTTGATAAATGTAATGGAAAATGCAATGATTTTCCTTCTGAACAAACTAATGTTATGGGAGATGGAGTGAAAAATCTTATTTCTATACTTACACAAGTTATGAATTATTCGGGACTTCCAAATCAGCAGAGAAGGGAACAATATTCTATTGAGTCCTTCATGAGGCAACGTCCACCTTCTTTCAGTGGGTCTTCTGATCAAATTGTTGCTGAACAATGGATCAGTACCACTGAAAAGATATTTTCAGTTCTTCAATGTTCTGAACATGATAAAGTCGTCTTATCATTATATCGTTTGGAAGTTGAAGCTGATCAATGGTGGAATCTTATCAAGAATATGAGGCCATGATATGAAATTGAGTCCATGGAATGGGACGAGTTCAAGAACACATTTTTCAATAAGTACATACCTCATATTCTTAGAAAAAATATGGTGAAAGAGTTTCTTGAACTAAAGAAAAAGGATGATGAATCTGTTGGTATATACGAAGAAAATTTTAAAAGACTTGCAAGGTATTCATCTGGCTTTATCATCCAACCTGAAAGTAAAATTGATCGATTCTTCAGTGGCTTAAAACCAAATCTTATAAGGGAATTAGCTATAAGAGACTTCAGTAGCTATGATGAAATTTTGCGTTGTTCTATCAAGGTAGAAATGGAAGTTGGTGTTACATATCCATCTCATGGTTTTGACAAGAAACAACAGATGGATTTCAAAGAGAATTCTCAGAATAATGGTGAAATGAAGATGAATGTTTCCTTATTCTCAAAGTGTGGAAATAAGCATGGTGGAGATTGCCTTAAAGGGACTATAAAATGTTTTAAGTGTGGAAAAGAAAGTCACCGAGAAGCAGAGTGTCGAAGTATTTGAAAAAGGGTTGCTAATGGTGTGAATAAAGAAAAGACTGCCGAGAACGCACCAACAACACTTAAATGCTTCAGGTGCAAGGAAATGAGGCATTATGCTAATAAATGCCCTAATCCAAGGGTTAATGATGATCTACATGAGAAACCACTTAAGGCAAAGGACAAAGGGAAGTCAAATGTGATCACCATTGGCGATGTTGAATATGGCAACGATGTGGTGAAATGATTAAGTGTTTATGTAATGGGATTCCAAAATAATGTTGTATATAGTATCTTGGAATATTGGAATATTTATGTATTGGTCTGTTGTGGTTTTCAAAAAGTTTATGGTACTGGTAACCATGGAATGTGATTGAGATATTTTTGGAAAAAATTATGATATTTGCATAATAAAGGGATAAGGAGAAAATGAAATGTTTGATAGTATTCATAAGCTCACGACTGATATAAGGAAATAGTTATATCATGGTTTGCGATTTTGGTATATGAAAAGAGTTAACTATTGACAGCACTCATGTTTTCCCTAAGATTCAATGGGTATTCATTTTTCAAGAGAATACATGATCACGACCTTCGAATGTTTGGAATGTGACCAAAAATACATATCTCATGATATATGGGGATCAAAGATGGCATTAACATGCTTGTTATATAAACACTTTGGTAATCATTTTCACTATAATATGAGATTGGACAACAGTATTTTGGAAGAGCCTAAAGATTGGAAAGGATTATGTTGGACATAAATTTGTATTGTTTAAGGATAGAACTATTTTCGATATTATTGATGGGATGTTATAGTAATATATTTTTATAAAAAGGACAACCTACAGGATGGGCGACATCCCATCGCATCGAACAAGGATGTGGGAATCGAACCCACAACCGAAGTGCGAATGGCCTTTATCACCTACCACTACCCTATAGGAAGTCCCTGTTTAGTAGAAACTAGTTTTATTATATTAAGGAATATGATATATGAAGTATAAGTCCATTTTAAGAACCATATATGATTAATCTCACTATAGATGGACTTATGTATTTTTTATAACTTTTCTAACCTTTTGTTTCAGACAGATGGAATGAGCCATCATTCTATAACATGATCTAATAACACATCACGAATGACAAATTAAACTTTATTTATTTAAGATATGAAGTGTAAATTTTCCAAAGAATGACCAATGGTGAGACTGTACCAAAATCACGAAAGTATTTCTTCTAATTCCAATTTCATCAACTTTAGGGAAATAGTCTTGAAAACCAAAAATGATGTCCTATTACTGTTATATCCGATTAATCAGATGGTACCATAGATCATCAAAAATTTATGGCTTTGTGATTGATGGCTTTTTCATATCCATGTTCTCTACCACTCTCCATCAGAACTTGATGGTTATATTTTTCTTCCAAATCCATATTTTCACCTATGTTATCCTACGTGGAAACCCAGTGATGAGTTAATTTTGGTAACCATTACATTTCATAATCTACTTTTTAAATCCACATTTTGGTATTCCTTTTTAATATGTGGGTTTCTATTAAACAAACTTTCAAGTAGTAAACCATTTATAACCCCGACGAATTTCGAGGGCGAAATTCATTTTAAGGGGGGTAGAATGTAACACCCCGAGATTTTATGAAAAATATTCTTTTTAATTTCATTATTTTCTTGTGTTGTACTCTACACCAAAAGGATCTTGCATAACACTCATCCCTTACTTTCCTTGCATTACACACAATCGCGAACTTCCACAGTAGCTTGTGTTGTAAGCAATACCGAGTTTCGCTAAAAATGATATGCTATTAAATTATTATTAAAACTAGCCGTCATGAATAGTAATACCAACTTATTGAAATTTTATTTTTGAAAATGGAATTTATTTTTGGATTCGGAATATCAAAATTATCCTAGGGTGAAATTTTTGTATTTTTCTGAAAACTTTCAATTCATAATGAATAGTGAAAACAATGAGTTACTATTTAAAACCCAACTTTTTATCTAAATAATTATTTATTTTATTTAAATTTATTTTAGGTAAAAATTGATTCATAATTCCTATATAAGTTCAATATAATTCATTTGAGTCATTTTTTAATAATTTTGGATATATAAAAATTTTATTGAACATTTGACCATCTTTTACCCACCTCCTAGGAAAATTTTAAAATTTACATAAAACATAATTTTACAAATTTTTTGAATGGAATTCCAAAAATATGAGAGACACGATTGATTTTAGTAAGTAATATGTGGTTCAATGAGATGAAAATAATTTTTGTTGAATAGTAACTTTTTACTTTTATTTACCACAGTTAAAAGTAAATACGGATATTAAGGGTACAAATGATATTATTATTACCCTATACCATGTACTAATTCTATTAGATAAGTTTAATTCGACCAAAAACAACCTTAGGAATAATATATGACCATTTAGGCCCACTTGGATTAAATTAGGACATTTATTATTAATTTATTTAAAGAAGGGCTAAAATAGTTAAAATCAATGTTTAATAAGTAAATAATTTTTAATATAGGGTTATACATATGATAAATTCGACTATAAAGATTCATTAGAAAGATAAAAATATTTCATACATAAAGATAGTTTATTTGTAATTTTTAGACTTTAAATAATTTAAATTATTTATGACACAATGATGATTCAGTAATTATCTTATTAATGAAATATTGACATAATTGATGTTATAAATACCAAAATAAATGTAATTTGAGACTTTTTATGAATTCCAATAATTTTAAATGTTAATATGACATGTTAGTATTTATTTAATTAATTGTTTTCGAACTAATCATTCTGTTATGATTTTCAAAAAAATCAATTACAAAATAGTGTCAAAATTGACATAAAATAGTTTTTAAATCAATTATTATATTATTAAATGTTATTATATTCCAAAAAATCTAAGGTTCGGCCAAGCTACTTATATCATGATATGTGTATCATTAATGGGCCACTTGGGGGTCGCATTTATGTATATGGTAAATTTATTAACTATATAATATAAAAATACAAAGTGACATGGTAAATGTCAATCTAATTAACTAAGAGTTAATACTAAAAGATAAGGTTAATATAATGACTTAAACTTCTCTAAATTCTATTGGATGAGATTATTTCGACCCATCCCCACCTTAGATTCGAAATATATCAATTTGGAGTTATTAAAAACCGAATTTGACTTTATAATAAAATAATATTTTTATTTATTCCAAAGGTTCCCCTCTACTCCCTTATAAAAGGGCACCTCCTCCCTCTCTTACTCACACCATTTTGAGCATTTAAGCTCTCAAAACGCCTGCAAAATTCTCTTATACACATCCCTAGAAACATCCTAGAGGTCCTGGTCTTCTTCAAAAACCAATTTTAGTTCCCTAAGAGGAGGTCTCAAAGAGGTGCTTCAATGAAGAGGTAATGTATGTTACCGATTCTTTCAACTTTATTTCTTCTTCTACTTCTTCTTAATTAGTTGATTCACTATGAAGTAATAACATCAGTATCACTCATATAATGATATGTTATTATACGTATGAAAAAACCCTATTTCACCATCTATCCATCCTACGGAAAATGAAATCACCGCACGTGCGTACGTACGGAATACCGTCTCCACGCCGTGGTGTAATCTGTTTTTCCAACACCACCTTACTTGGATGGGTATAATGGTGTAAAGTATAACAATACATATTTATTATAACTTCATACTGATTATTATATATTGTATCATCCTATCCAATTAAATTCAATAATGATGGGAACGATATCATCGCTCGTGCGTACGTATGGACTACCGTCTCCACGACGCGATGAGATTCATTATCCATGTTAACCTTTTGAGAATGATTATAAAGTATATATAATCAATAGTAATGAAATATATGGCATTATAATGCTACTGTATTTATGTATATATATGTATCACATCTACTTAATTCCATTCAATTCAATAAGGAACCAAAAACAGCGTTCATGCATACGTACGGCCTACCGTCTCCATGAAGGGTGTATTTCTTTCCTTTTATCGATATATAATATATATGTATATGATGAATATATATTATATATAAATCATGTTTTAAAATATGGAATTTTTTAAATCAGGATATAAGTAATAATATCAAGAAACTACATGTGGAAACACATACGATAAATGAAATGATTTTACCCAAAACGCTACTTTAACATGGAATTTACAAAAGAATGGGTAATATAAATTCATAAGTGAAACATATATGATATAATAACAATGTATATGATTATGTAATAAGTCAATAAGATTATTTAAATCATTATATAGGAGATTCGGAACCATACAAAGCATATCAGACCTAAGGTAAGGGTTAATTATTCCAATCTCATTCTTATCCGAGATTGTTTACTCGTAAGTATTTATTGGGTGTTATGTTTATTATCCATGTCCATATGCTCTCAAAATGTTTTCATAAAATGTTTACTTTCCTTCCATGTACGTCTAAGACATTTTTACCCTTTTCTTACTTTTACCACATTGTATGGAAGGAATCTTTCGTTTGTTTACCATACAAGGTACTTTTTTACTTTTCCGAAAAAAGTACGAGAAAAATGTTTTTTTAACTTATACGGCACGGACTGATTTTTACGGTTTTATAAAGCCTTATTTTCATGAAGCTTCCTAAAAAAATATTTCATGACTATTTTCAACAAAAAAAAATTTCTTTTAAAATTGCATCACATTTTGTGAAAAGAAATTGATTTTGAATAAGAAAGGATATTTAACTCAAGAATTCATTTCAAGTGTTTTATCAAAACCATTTTTCATCTAAGTTGACATTATTTCATATGTGTATGTTTCAAGTATAATTCCTTTATGATTTGCATGGTTTCAGTTTTCTTATTATGAAATGATATCCTTTTATTTCATATGGATTATGTGATAATGTGATGATGTTTATGAAACCCATTTTATTCATTGGATTATTATGAATGATGCATGTTTATTTTGTGGCACAAGTAAGAATGATTTCATTATGAGATGGGTGGGACCTATATCTCCATCTGATGCATTGGGTAAAGATTTATATCTCATGAGATGGACATAGATGGATCGGTAAGTTAATCTGGTTCAGTATTACATGACTGAAATGAGGAGTGAACTCGATTCAGAAATGGACTTTGTCCACTAAGATGGTCTTGGCAGCAATGCCTTGGCTACTATAGAAATAATTACATGTGCTTAATGGATTCCACAGTTACATGTTTTCTTCCCATTCTATGTTATCATGATTTATGTTACATTATGATCTATGCCATATGTACTTCCATATTGTAAGTCATTTCTCAATATTTTAATGTTTAAACATTATGTTCATGTTTTTAAGTTCAAATGTATATGGTATGTTTTATTTTATCCATGTTTACCCTTAATGACCATTCGAGCTCACCCATTTTATGTTTTATTTTCCCCTAGGATTAAAAGAAATGTTTTATGTAAGGAAACAAAAAGTGGAAGGTCTTTATGGGAGATGTTGAAGATCTTTCACCACGATTAGAGGATTACATTCCATGTTTCCAGAGACACTAAACTATTACAGTCCTTGTGTGTCCGTTTTTGTTATGTACTATGTATTCCGCAAAAGTAATGTAATATCTATGTACGTCAAGCTTCGGGTCTCTACAATTGATATTAGAGGAAAGCTTTAGTCAACCTTTGGAAATTAGGATGCGAAAACTTTAGTGAGATCCATAGAGATATTTCTATGGTATGTTTAGGGATGTCCCTAATTATAAGTATACATGTAGGATATAGTCCTAGAACTATGGTAACGATATTAGAATTTAACCTAAGATGTTAGATATTGAAGGTACTCCCCCTTTTATTGTGTTATTTTCCCTAGCATGATTTTTTCCTCTCACACTATTATTTTTGGGTTTTAGACGATGGCTGGAATCCGAAGGAACCGTGTTGACCAATGTAATGGACAATGCAATGATTGTACTCCAGAACAAACAAATTTTATGGGAGATGGAGTAAAAAATCTTATTGCTATACTTACATAAGCTATGAATCATTCTGGACTTCCAAGTGAGCAGATAAGGGAACAATATTCTATTGAGTCCTTCATGAGGCAACATCCACATTCTATCAGTGGGTATTCTGATCCACTTGTTGCTGAACAATGGATCAGTACCACTAAAAAGATATTTTCAGTTCATCAATGTTCTGAACATGATAAAGTCATCTTAGCAGTATATTTTTTGAAAGGTGAAGCTGATCAATGGTGGAATCATATCAAGAATACGAATCTAAGAGATGGAATTAAGTCCATGGAATGGGACGAGTTCAAAAACATATTTTTCAATAAGTACATCCCTCATATTATTCGGACAAAGATGGAGAAGGAGTTTCTTGAACTAAAGAAAAGGGATGATGAATCTATTGGTATATACGAAGTGAATTTTACAAGGCTTTCAAGGTATGCATCTGGCTTTATCATCCAACCTGAAAGTAAAATTGATCGATTCTACAGTGGATTAAAACCAAACATTAGAAAAGAATTAGGTATAAGAGACTTCAGTAGCTATGAAGAAATTGTGCGTTGTGTAATCAAGGTAGAAATGGATGTTGGTGTTACATATCCCTCTCATGGTTTTGACAAGAAACGAAAGATGGAGTTCAAGGAGAAATATCAGAATAATGGTGAAAAGAAGATGAATGTTTCCTTATGCTCAATGTGTGGAAAGAAGCACAGTGGAGATTTTCTTAATGGGACTAGAAAATGATTTAAGTGTGGAAAAGAAAGTCATCGAGCACCTGAGTGTCGATGTAATGGAAAAAGGGTTGCTAATGGTGTGAATAAAGAAAAAACTGCAGAGAACGCACCAAAAACACTTCAATGCTTCAAGTGCAAGGAAATGAGGCATTATGCAAATAAATGCCCTAATCCAAGGGTTAATTATGATGGACATGAGCAACCACTTAAGTAAAAGGACAATGGGAAGTCACATGCGATCACCATTGGCGATGTTGAATATGACAACAATGTGGTGGAATGATTAAGTATTTATGTAATTGGATTCCAAAGTAAAGTTGTATATAGTATCGTGCAATATTGGAATATTTATGTACTGGTCTATTGTGGTTTTCAATAATTTTATGGTACTGGTAACCGTGGAATGTGATTGAGATATTTTTGGAAAAAAAGATGATAAGCGCATAATGAAGGGATAAGGAGAAAATGAAAAGTTTGACAGTATTCATAAGCTCATGACTGGTATAAGGAAATAGTTATATCATGGTTTGAGGTTTTGGTATGTGAAAAGTGTTAACTTTTGACAGCACTCATATTTTCACTAAGATTCAATAGGTATTCATTTTTCAAGAGAATACATGATTAAGGCCATCATATGTTTGGAATGTGACCAAGAAGACATATCTCATGATATATGGAGATCAACGATGGCATTAACATGCTTGTTATATGAACTCTTTGGTAATCGTTTTTACTATAATCTGAGATTGGACAGTAGTATTTTGGAAGAGCTTAAAGATTAGAAAGGATTATGTTTGACATAAGTTAGTATTTTTTAAGGATAGAACTATTTTCGATATTATTTACGGGATGTTATAGTAATATAATTTTAGAAAAAGGAAAACCTACAGGATGGGCGATAGCCCATCACGTCGGACAAGGATGTGGGAATCGAACCCACAACCGAAGTGCGACTGGCCTCTATCGCCTACCACTGGCCTACAGGATGTCCCTGTTTAGTAGAAACTAGTTTTATTATATTAAGAAGTATGATATATGAAGTATAAGTCCATTTTAGGAACCATATATGATTAATCTCACTATATATGGACTTATGTATTTTTTGAAAACTTTTCTATCCTTTTGTTTGAGACTAATGGAATGAACCATCATTCTATCACATGATCTGCTAACACATCACGAATGACAAATTCAACTTAATTTATTTAAGAGATGAAGTGGAAATTGTCCAAAGAATGACCAACGGTGAGACTGTACCAAAATCACGAAAGTATTTCTTCTAATTCCAATTTCATCAACTTTAGGGAAATAATCTTGAAAACCAAAAATGTTGTCCTAGTGCTCTTATATCAGATTAATCAGATGGTACCATAGATCATCACAAATTTATGTCTTTGTGATTGATGACTTTTTCATATCCATGTTCTCTACCACTCTCCATTAGATCTTGATGGTTATATTTTTCTTCCATATCCATATTTTCACTTATGTACACCTACGTGGAAACCCAGTGATGAGCTAATTTGGGTAGTCATTATATTTCATACGTCTGTTTTTAAAGCCACGTTTTGGTATTCCTTTTTACGATGTGGGTTTCTACTAAACAAACTTTTGAGTAGTAATCCATTTATAACCCCGACGAATTTCGAGGGCGAAATTCATTTTAAGGGGGGTAGAATGTAACACCCCGAGATTTTATGAAAAATATTCTTGTTAATTTCATTAATGTCTTGTGTTGTACACTAAAACAAAACGAGCTTGCACAACACACATCCTTGACTTTCCTTGCATTACACACAATCACGACCTTCCACGGTAGCGTGTGTTGTACACAATACCGAGTTTCGCTAAACAACGATATGCTATTAAAATATTATTAAAACTAGCCGTTATGAATAGTAATACTGAATTTTTGAAGTTTTATTTTTGAAAAAGGACTTCATTTTTGGATTCGGAATATCTAAATTAGCCTAGGGTGAAATTTTGGTATTTTTCTGAAAACATTCAATTTTTGATGAATAGTGAAAACAATGAGTTACTATTTAAAACCCGACATTTTATTTAAATAATTATTTATTTTATTTAAATTTATTTTAGGTAAAAATTGATACATAAATCCTATATAAGATCAATATAATTCATTTGAGTCATTTTTAATAATTTTGGATATATAAAAATTTTATTGAACTTTTGACCGTCTTTTACCCATCTCCTAGGAGAATTTTCAAATTTACATAAAATATAATTTTACCACTTTTTTGAATGGAATTTAAAAAATTCGAGAGACACGATTTCTGTTAGTAAGTAAAATTTGGTTCAATGAGATGAAAATAATTTTTGATGAATAATAACTTTTTACTTTTATTTACCACGGTTAAAAGTAAATAGGGTAATTATGGTTAAAAATGATATTATTATTACCCTAACACATGTCCTAATTCTTTTGGATAAGTGTAATTCGACCAAAAACAACCTTAGGAATAAAATATTACAATTTATTCCCACTTGGATTAGATTAGGACATTTATTATTAATTTATTTAAGTATGGGTTAAAATAGTTAAAATCAATGTTTAATAAGTAAATCATTATTAATATTGGGTTATACATAAGAGAAATTCAACTATAAATATTAATTATAAATCTATAAAGATTTCATTCATAATGAAATTTTATTTGTAATTTTTAGACTTTAAATAATTTAAATTATTTATGACACAATGATGATACAGTAATTATCTTATTAATGAAATATTGACATACTTGATTTATGAATACCCAAATAAATGTAATTTGATAATTTTTATGAATTTAAATTATTTTCAATGTTAATATGACATGTTATTATTGATTTAGTTAATTTTTTTCGATCTAATCATTCTTTTATGATTTTCAAAAAAAAAAATCAATTACCAAATAGTGTCAAAATTGACATAAAATCGTTTTTAAAACACATATTATATTATTAATTGTCATTATATTCCTAAAAATATAAGGTTCGGCCATGATACTTATATCATGATAGTTGTATCATTAATGGACCACTTGGGGGTTTCTTGTATGTATATGGTATGTTTATTAACTATATAATATTAAAATACAAAGTGACATGGTAAATGTCAATCTAATAAACTAAGAGTTAAAACTAAAAGATAATGTTAATATAATGATCTAAACTAGTCTAAATTCTATTTAATGAGAGGATTTCGACCCATCACCACCTTAGCTTCTAAATATATCAATTTGGAACTATTAAAAACTGAATTTCACTTTATAATAAAATAATATTTTTAGTTATTCCAAAGGTTCCCCTCTCCTCCCTTATAAAAGGGCACCTCCTCCCTCTCTTCCTCACACCATTTTGAGCCATGAAGCACGGACAACCCCTAAACAATTCTCTTCTACACTTCCCTAGATACATCATACAGGTCCTGGTCTTCTTAAAAGACAAATTTTATTACCCTAAGAGGAGGTCTCAAAGAGGTGCTTCAAAGAAGAGGTAATTTCCATTACCGATTCTTTCTACATTATTTATTCTTCTACCTATTCTTCTTTAGTTGTATCATTATGAAGTAATAACATCAGTATCACTCATATACTAATATGTTATTATATGTATTAAATAACCCTATTTCACAATCTATCCATCCTACGGAAAATGAAGTCACTGTGCGTGTGTACGTTCAGAATACCGTCTCCACACCGTGGTGTAATCTGTTTTTCCAACACCACCTTACTTGGATGGGTATAGTGTTGTGAAGAAAAAATATTAATATTTATTATAAAATCATACTGATTATGATATATTGTATCATCCTATACAATTCAATTCAATAATTATGGGAACGATATCATCGCTCGTGCGTACATACGGACTACCGTCTCCACGACGCGATGAGATTAATTCTCCATGTTAACCATTTAAGAATGATTATAATGTATATATAAGCAATAAAAATGAAATATATGACATTATAAAGCTAATTTATTTATTTATATATATGTATGTCATCTACTTAATTCCATTCAATTCAATAATGAAACGAAAACAACGTTCATGCGTAGGTACGGCCTACCGTCTCCATGAACGGTGTATTTCTTTCCTTTTATCGATATATAATATATATGTATATGATGAATATATATTATATATAAATCATGTTTTACATTCTGGAATTATGTAAATCAGGACATAAGTAATAATATCAAGAAACGACAAGTCGAAACACATACGATAAATGAAATGATTTTACCCAAAACGCTACTTTAACATGGAATTTACAAAAGAACAGGTAATATAAAGCCATAAGGGAAACATATATGAAAGAATAACAATGAATACAATTATTTAATAATTAAATGACATTATTTAAATCATTATTACGTAGTTTTTGAACCATAAGAAGCATATCGGTCCTATGGTAAGGGTTAATTATTCCAATCTCATTCTTATTCGAGATTATTTACTCGTAAGTATTTACTAGGGGTTATGTTTATTATCCATGTCCATATGCTCTCAAAATGTTTTCATAAAATGTTTACTTTCCATCAATGTATGTCTAAGACATTTTTAACCTTTTCTTACTTTTACCAAATCGTATGGAAGGAATAATTATTTTGTTTACCATACGAGGTACTTTTTGACTTTTCCTGCAAAAGTATGAGAATAATGTTTTTTTATCTTATACGGAACGAACGGAATTTTACGGTTTTATAAAGCCTTATTTTCATGAAGCTTCCTAAAAAAATATTTCATGACTATTCTCAACAAAATAATTTTCTTTTAAAATTGAATCACATTTTGTGAAAAGAAAATGATTTTGAATAAGAAAGGATATTTTCCTCAAGAATTCATTTCAAGTGTTTTATCAAAACCATTTTTCATCTAAGTTGACATTATTTCATATGTGTATGTTTCCAGTATAATGTCTTTATGATTTACATGGTCTCACTTTTCTTATTATGAAATGATATCCATTTCTTTTATATGGATTATGTGATGATGGGATGATGTTTATGGAACCCATTTTATTCTTTGGGTTATTATGAATGATGCATGTTTATTTTGTGGCACAAGTAAGAATGATTTCATTATGAGATGGGTGGGACATATATCTCCATTCAATGCATTGGGTAATGATTTATATCTCATAAGATAGGCATGGTTGAAACGGTAAGTTAATATGGTTCAGTATTACAGGACTGAAATGTGGAGTGAACTCGATTCAGAAAGGAACATTGTCCACTAAGATGGTCTTGGCAGCAATGCCTTGGCTACTATGGAAATCATTACATGTTCTTAATGGATGCCACGATTACATGTTTTATTCCCATTCTATGTTATCATGATTTATGTTCCATTATGATCTATGCCTTATGTACTTCCATGTTTTAATTCATTGCTCAAGATTTTGATGCTTAAACATTATGGTCATGTTTTTATGTTCAAATTTATATGGTATGTCTTATTTTATCCATGTTTACCCTTACTGAGAATTTGAGCTCACCCTTTTTATGTTTTATTTTCCCCAGGATTGAATGAAATGTTTTAGGTAAGGAAACAAAAAGTGGATGATCTTTATGGGAGATGTTGAAGATCTTTCACCATGATTAGAGGATTACGTTCCAAGTTTCCAAAGACACTAAACTATTACGGTCCTTGTATGTCTGTTTTTGTTATGTATTGTGTATTCTGAAAAATTAATGTACTATCTATGTACGTCAGGCTTCAGGTCTCTACAACTATATTTACATTTCTTTCATTACTTATTCCTTTTTATAATTTTAGGGAGCATTGGATGCGGATTGCAGTCAATTTGGATACTCGAAAGAATTATTTTATGGATTCAACGCATGGATATCCAACAAACCGACCACACATGATGGCGTTTGTTGATTTTTAATAAACTAGATCCAACATTTTGAAACAGAACATCTAGTTATATAATTTATTTTATCTTTTAATGAGGATTCTGTTATGATAGGGCGGTGCATCAATATCGTCTAATGCATGGAATGAATACAGGGCATAAGGATAAGCACACCTATAATATCTACAACTGGAAAATTATCTAGGTATGTATAATAAAATTTCACTATCCAAACACATATCAAAACAAATTACTTATTGTTGTTGATGTTTCTATGGTGTCCAAAACAAACAAACGGAAAGGACTGTGGTTATTATGTTTGTAAATTTATGAAAGAGATCATATTTCATCAACAAACTAGCATCCCTGATGATGTATTTTTTAAAATAATTACGAGTTCATTTAAAATATTTATTAATCCTTTGTGTAATTATATTTTTTCAGTACTACCATGACTGTCACAAAAACACATATTCAGAAGATGATATACATGTGTTTAGAAATGAATGGGCAACATACCTGATGCCAGATTGTACCCAAATAGGATGAAGGTGAATTCCAACCACTTATATTATCTATATATGATTATTGATTATCCTCCAACATTCATTGGTGAATTGAGAATTCTCCGAGGTATTGAAATATTAATTTATTACTCAATGTTTTCTATCCCCGGATTCATATTATTGATCACTGAACAAATCAATATTGAAGTAAGGAATGATGGTGTGCAGTGTGTATGGGGTGAATGACGAAACCACCGAGGATCAAAAAAATCAATTTTCTACATCTCGTTTGATTGAACATGTATTTGAGCACATCTTTTGTTGTTTGACTTGCACAATTATTTCTATGTAGATGCATGAGATAATCAGTATCGCTGAGGGATTTTTTGGAACCAAAATATGTGTCCCAGGATAATTCAAGTAAGGGAAAGTCTGGTTGAGAAGAAATCCAAGCTCAAACGACCAGTACATCATCAAAAGAATCAACCATGTGATGCACCATCCTGTAGAATCTGGTCCTTGTGATGTTTTGAGGTGTTTATGGAAGTGAAGGGGAGTCTGATAAGACCCCTGGCCCCCATAAATAATGTTTACAGACAACTCCACATGTTTTTGCCTCATGCCACTTTACAATGATCATTCAATTCACATGGTCCATCTTAGCATGTATGTCCCATTCAGCCCATTGCTACTCTTGGAAGATCCTTAGAATCTGGCAATGCATAAGCCCCACAAGACCCATACACATCCAACGAAGAGTATTCCTTGTCTGAAGGGAATCTAACCATGGGTAATACCCACAACATACCTCTTTTAAATATATGGGTTTTGATCCTTGTATTCTAAATAGGGTACGTAGGAAGCCTCCATGAGGTTAAATCCCAACCAATGGTAAACCATGGTGACCCCCTCACTGGGGTACACCTTCGCTTATTTTCCCTATTGTATTTTTCTTAGTGGAATCCGAATAATTCTTCAAAATGAGAAGCCTTACCTTTATGGGATTCACCACACTTGGGTCAGACCTCATTGGGCCTTTTGATCCATCTATTAGGTAAACATTCCAGGTGCTCCCTCCTATTGATGTACCTACCAAATCCACCTTTATAAGTGTTTTGATCCACCCAGGTCTTACATCTCTGTAAGACATTAAATCATGACCCTCTATCCTTGTGGGGTGTTAAACTCATGGAATACCACAAGTTAAACATTGGAATCCATTAATATATTCAATATTAATGTTTAATCAGTCCTTATTAAGGTATTGTGGAGGTGTGGTTTTATGTTTTCTAGTAGATTTCTGAAGATTCCACACTTTATGTAGGTGAATCCATGCTTTTACATTATATGATGATTATATTATCCAGTATTTTCTTGCTATATGTACTATATAATATGTTTGTGTGGTTAAAAATGTGTTATCAAAGGAATTTGGGGTGTGTAAGACTTGAAAGTTATTTTTAAAATGAATGCAGTTGTATTTCTTGTGGATTTTCATGCTTAAGTCCTTTAAAAGTGTTTGATGAAATGAGAATGTTGTGTGATGGGTGTTTTCAAATGGATTTAATGTGTTTGTGAATTTTAAAGAGGGTTTTATTATGAGATGTATAGATTATATGTATGTGTATTTACATTGAATGAAAGTACATGAGAATGTGTTGATATATATGATGTGTATATTGTAAATTGGGCACAATTTCTATACAAGGTGTTTTCTTTATGATGTGCAGGGGATAGGGTGAGAGGGAATGGGTGGGTTTCTAGGGGAGCGGGAAGGGGGAAAAGTTGTAGGGGGAAGGGGTAGGGGGTGTTCGGGGTTCTTTTGAAATATATTGGGGGTGGGCAGGGGGGTGTGCAATGGGTAGGGGGAAGTGCAGTGGGCAGGGGTGTGCTGGGGAAGGGGGCAGGGGGTGTTCAGGGGGTAGGAAGTGTGAAGGGGTAGGGGGTGTGCTCGGGGGTGGGCAGTGTGTAGGGGGTGTGGTGGGGAAGGGGACAGGGGTGCTTCTTTTTTATGGAATGGGGGTACATAATATTTGTTTTTTGTTTTTTTTCTCACTAATATAATTGGTTATTTTATGTTTTGAGACTCACTAGTATAATTCTATTTAGCAACCTCATTCTTTATTTCATTATCGTATTACTAGGATAATATTTGTTTTATTATGTAGGTGAAATCTTTTTCCTCAGTTAAAATGCTTTGTTCAGAAACTGCCACCATGGAAGACAATTTTTTAGAGCGGATGGATGCAAAAAGGATGGAACAACATTGTTTTTTAACTATTTGTTGGATAAATGAAATTGTAACCAAATTATAAATTGTTTGAAATGTATATTGAAGTTTGTTGTTTTTTATTCATGATTCCAAGTAAATGTATGTATCATTTTTTGTTCTTCAATGCTTTGTGTGTGGGTGTTGTGTGTGCTGTGTGCAGGTTTTGTTTGGACTGTGCAGGTGCTGTAATGTGTGCAGGTTGTGGGCAGGTTCTGTGTAGGTTCTGGATTTGGATAGGATCTTTGGCCTTTATCAGCGCTAGTTAAGCGCTGATAAATGGATAATATATCAGTGCTATTTTGAGCGCTGATAAAGGTAGTTTTTATCAGTGCTCAAAATAGGGCTGATATATTATATATTTATCAGCACTGAAAATAGCGCTGATAAATACTAACATTATCAGCCCTCACTTAGCACTGATAACGGGTACCCCCCCTTTATCTTCACCGAGATTAACAATGCTTTTTAGTGGTGTTAAAGGCTGTTTTTAGCGCTATTATACACCATATTTGTAGTAGTGGATAGATGAATTGTTTTATGAATGTGTGTGTTAGGGAGGACGCCAGGGATGATGGAGTGAGAGGGATGTGATTGTTGGATGCTTTCCGATTCTTTGGTTGATTTTCTTCTTTACATTCTCCCACTGTTCAAGGTAGATGATCTTGCTTTCCCTTCTTCCGAAAGAGTAGAAGACGCGCGAGGTATTCCATGTGCTTTCCTTTTATAGGTTCTCAAGGGAAAATGGGTCTACGCTCTTGTTATTGGCGGCATGGACTCGACGGGTAGCACATTTACTCACCGTGTTGTGCCCCCTTGTGTTAGTATCATAGAATGTTTTTCTAGAATTCCATGGAATATGGGAAAGTAATTATGTAATGAATATTTGAAGAAAAGATGTTTACCCATGGGGTTTAGGTTCACTGGAACATAATGATGAGACTATAATTTTAATGGGGCAGTGGACTTTGGGTGTGATGGTAGTGAAGTCTAATGTGGAATGGTTCATGGAGAATTAATGTTTAAAGACTTAATTTATGTAAAATGAAACTGATAAAAAGGGAATTGAGTAATCCAATAATGTTCTTTAAATGGTTGTGTGCTTATAGGATACCAAGTCTTAGAAGTAGCAGCCCGGAGTCTAAGATACGTTTACAACAGTGGTGTCTAAGACTAGGTTATGCCCATAGTATGGCTATGAGATAAAGTATATTCTGTACTTTTTGTGTTTCTATATGCTACACCACCATGTCAGTAAGGTCAACTGACACCCCTTGGATTCTGAGCCCTGGGGGTGTTTTCCAAAATATTCTGGTGGGAGGAAGAATAGCTGACTACCGCCTTGTCCCCGCTCTCTTCACTTTGTAGATACTAGTGTTGGTGGGCACAACTGTTAGTTTTCCCCATGTATGTGTGTAGAGGGCTGTATTGGATTGTGGTTATTCACACACATATATTCTGGATATAGTATCCATACTATTGGTGTATCATGTATAGGTTGTGATGGCTTGAGGTTCCTTAGTCGGTGTATGGGCTGTAATGGCTTGATGAATAATACATGAAGTATGATTCATGTTATGCGAGCTGTTGTGGCTGCCATAAACTACCTGGTTACTTTTGGTTGTGAGGATGGTGTAATTCTTCACCTAGGTTTTTGCGGGTTAGCATTTGTGTTGCTTGATGTGCATGTTGTGGTGCTTCACCCAGGTTTCTGCGGGCAAGCCTTATTAGAGGGAGATGCGTAGGACGTGTGACATTGGGGCAAAGTGGAAAACCAGTGGAGAAGTAGTAGCAGGGTACCAATTTTATTCTTTAATATATTCTATATTCTTTTGTGCGTTACTTGGTGAGAGTTTCCATGGTGAGGTTGGGAAAATAATACACCAGTTTTGATGATGAGTCGGTTTCACTTTTTGGTCACTATGCTTTAGCATGCTTTCATTAAATTTTCATGAGAGGCTTCCAGGAGGATCCTACTGAGTATACTGCTATACTCACCCAATGTATATATAAACTATTTTCAGGTCAGTTGGAGCAGGTTAAAGATCAAGCTTGTTTCTAATAGCTTGTGGTTGTAGGAGCTGTTTGAGCTTGTGGTAACTGTTGTTTTTTCATTCTTTTGGGTAGTTGTAGTTTTCCCCCTTTCAGTTGTAGTACTTTTTCATAGAATTTCATTTTTTTTCTTGGGTTTTCATTTAGATTACAGTATGAGTTGGAGTTGATTTGTGTCTATCTTATTTTTGTCTTCTGGATGTGTTCACATAGTGGATAATTCCTCCCATTTGTGTGTTTATTGTATCCTCGGTGCTAGTTGCCAACGCAGGGCCTATTAGAGGATGGAACCGTGGGTCATTATATCCATTCTCATATTGTTGGCCCATGAGAGGTAAACATTGTGGGGATAGGGTCGTGACAGAGTGGTATCAGAGCCATGATGAGGGACAGGATGGTGTTTGGAGTTAGGCACACACGAGGTTGCCTAGGTTGGTAGGGTAATAATGTCATTCATTTTTATTAAGTGAGGTAAGCACTGTATACCGTCTAAGACATAGTTCTTTAGGGACCCCTATGATATGATGTACAAATATTTATGTTTTCAATGACTACTAAATAAGGTGATAGTAGTTAAAGGGTGGATACATAGGAATGTAACATGCATCATTCTTCTTTGTGACTGTGTTTGAATGGGTAAACCTTGGGATATGTTATCCTAAATTGAATAAAATAATATTATTAATTAATTAATGTTGAGTCTTCCATATTCCAGGTTTAGGTGAACTAACGGTTTTTTATTTTACAGGTATGGCTCCAGGTCAACGTCCTAGTCAGGTTTGTGCAGAAACTATACAGAAGGTTGTTCCAGCTGGTCGCCACAGGTTAGAGGTTGACGAAGACATCACATAGAGGAAGACACTCCAAGAGTTTCAGCGCCAGAGTTTGTAGAAGTACGAGGGCTCTGTTTTAGATACAGTCATGGAATACTGGTTGGAGGAGGTTGAGATAGGCTTCAGTTCGATTCGTGCTCGTAAGGAGTACTGGGTGACCTTCACTGTGATGATGTTCTGTGGAGCAGCAAGGCTGTGGTGGTTATTGTACCTCGGGGATCATGAGGATTCAGCGACCTCATGGGAGGATTTCTGAGATAGGATTAGTGTTGAGTTTCTTTCTTCGAATACAAAGGAATCATGTCGCCAAGAGCTTATTACCCTTTGACCGGGGAGCTCTAGTGCTCGAGTGTTTGGAATATGTTTCAGGAAACTTTTACGATATTCTTTGGACCTGTTACCAGATGAGGAGGCCAGGGTGAGGCATTTCGAGGAGGCTTTGCATAAAGTGATCCAGTGCCAGGACACCCCATTAATGCTAAATACATATCTTGAGGTTTTGTTGAGGGAAGAGGTTGTTGAGAGAACTTTGTCCAGTAATAGATCATCATGAGAGGGTATCCATCATGATCCCTCATGAATCAAATCAATGGTCTGGGGCTCTCGGTTTTCAGGGTAGAAGAGTTTTTGTTCTTCTGGAGGTAGTTCCCAGCCCTTCAAATCTCGTTTCTCCAGAGGTAGAAACCCTTAGGCCTATACCAAGGGATAAGGTGCTTGTTTTTCTTATGGTGGTCATGCCCATCAGTATCAGGAGTGGATGACCATTCAGAGCATCATCGTGCGCTTTGTTTTACTCTTCAGGTGCCTCCTTTGAGGCAGTTTCAGCCGAGGCAATAGCAGCAGCAGGTTGCACATGATTTAGATCAGCAGAGGGTATATGGGGTAGGTAGAGGACATCCCCATGATTCTACCAGTCCTCAGAGATCAGAGCGTGACCATAGTGGTGGTCTTCATCCGGGTTAGAGAGGACGTAGAGGAGGTCGTGGTCAGCTTCATGCTATAGTGTTGCCAGCTCTAGGCGAGCCAGTTGTCGTTCGAGGTACCCTTTTCTTGTTTACTACCTTGGGGTATTCCTTGCTTGATTCAGGAGCAACACACTCCTTCATATATCCTACCTTTGAGTATGCTTTGGGACTTGAGATAGAGAGGCTTCCAGTGCCCTTGGCATTGACTACACCAGTTGGAGGTCGAGCTGACTTTTTTGAAGTATGTAGATAATGTGAGAAAGTGTTGGGGAAACACCACTCTTGGGTATATTTCCAATGTTTTTTAATAAAACCATATGATGTCATCCTCAACATGGATTGGTTGTATTTTTTGTAAGCTTTCGTGGACTTCTTCCGGAAGAAGGTCATTTTCCTTAGTGTGGATTGAGAGCAAGTGGTATTTGTTTGTGAACAAGATACTGGGATGGGTCATAGTCACGTTCTGTCCTTATCATCCATGATGGCTGAGATGATGATGATTTCTTCACAGGTTCAGCAGTTGGTGTTTCCTAGGGTCATATAAGTGTACCCTGATTACTTTCCAGAAGAGGTTGTAGCATTCCCTCCTCGATGAGAGATCGAGTTTGGGATCGAGCTACATTCAAGAGCGTATGCTATCTCTATGTCTCCATATAGGACGACCCCATATGAGTTACGAGAGATATGTATATAGCTTGATGGTCTGTTAAAGTGTGGTTTTGTTCGGCCAAGTGTGTCACTGTGGGGTGCACCAGTTTTGTTCGTAAAGAAGGCCAACGGTAGTTGCGGTTGTGTGTCAATTATTGTCTCTTAAACAAAGATACAATAAAGAATATCTATCCTCTTTTGTAGAATAATGAGTTATTTGATCAACTAATGGGTGAATGTTGGTTATCAATGTAACACCCCGAGATTTTATGAAAAATATTATTTTAATTTCATTAATGTCTTATGTTGTATTCTACACCAAGATTACCCTGCGCTATACGCAACACCGTATTAGCTTGCAGTATACGCAACACTATTCATGGACCGTGTTACACACAATTTTGATAATAGTTATTCTACGCAACATTGAGTATATATATATATATATTAAATGTATAAATGAAATATGGTTGGATTCTGTTATACGAAACAATGAAGGATTCTTTCACAACACGCAACCCTGACTTGGCTTGCATTACACGCAATCGCGACCTTCCTCGATAGCTTGCGTCGTACGCAATACCGAGTTTCACTAAACAACAATATGCTATTAAAACTAGCCGTTATGAATAGTAATAACCACTTTTTGAAATTTTATAAATTTTATTTTTCAAAATGGACTTCATTTTTGGACTCAGAATATCGAAATTAGCCTAGGGTGAAATTTTGGTATTTTTTTGAAAACTTTCAATTTTTGATGAATAGTGAAACCACTAAGTGGTAGGTTAAAAACTGAATTTTGCATAAAACTTAATTTTACCGCTTCTGTGAATGGAATTTCAAAAATCCGAGAGACACGGTTAATATCAAATACTAAAATGTGGTTCAATGAGATGAAAATAATTTTTTGGTGAATAGTAACTTTTTACTATTTTTACCGCGGTTAATAGTAAATAGGGTAACTAAGGGTAATTATGATATTAATATTACCCTAACACATGTCCTAATTCTATTGGACAAGTGTAATTCGACCAAAAACAAACTTAGGAATAAAATATGACCATTTAGGCCCACTTGGATTAGATTAGGACATTTATTATTAATTTATTTAAAGAAGGGTTAAAATAGTTAAAATCAAAGTTTAATAAGTAAATCATTTTCAATATAGGGTTATACATAAGATAAATTCGATTGTAAATATTCATTAGAAAGCTAAAAAGATTTCCTACATGATGGTATTTTATTTGTAATTTTTAGACATCAAATAATTTAATTTATTTATGACACAAAGATGATGCAGTAATTATCTTATTAATGAAATATTGACAAAATTGATAATATAAATACCAAAATAAATGTAATTTGAGACTTTTTATGAATTACACTACTTTTCTAGGTTACTATGATATATTAGTATTGATTTAATCAACTTGGTTCGAACATATAATTCTGTTATGACTTTGACAAAAATCATATATCAAATAGTGTCAAAATTGACACAAAATAGTTTTTAAATCAAATATTATATTATTAATTGTTATTTTATTCCTAAAAATCTATGGTTCGGCCAAATGACTTAGATAAGGATATATATTTTAATAATAAACAATTTGGGGTTCGTTTGGCATGTTATAGTAAGTGTATTAACCATATAGTGAAAGAAAACAAAAAGTCATGGTAAAAGTTAAATTATTTAACTTAGAGTTAAATCTAATTGATAAGGTTAAAATAATACCCTAAACTTGTCTAAATTCTATTGGTTGATAGGATTTCGACCCATCCCCACTTTGGCTTCGAAATAAGACCCTTTGGAACCATTATAAACCGATTTTGACTTTAATATAAAATAATATTTTGAGATATTCCTAAGGTGCCCCTCTCCTCCCTTATAAAAGGGCACCTCCTCCCCCTCCTCCTCACACCAATTTGAGCACTCAAGCTCGGCCAACCCCTGCCATATTCTCCTCTCCACTTCCCTAGTATCATCCTAGAGGTCCTGGTCTTCTTAAAAGACCAATTTTAGTTCCTTAAAAGGAGGTCTCAAAGAAGCACTCCAAAGAAGAGGTAATATCCATTACCGATCTTTTCAATTTCTTTCTTCTTCAACTTCTTCCTCTTTAGTTGTTTCATGATAAAGTAATAACATAAGTATTACTTACATACTGATATGTTATTATAAATATGAAACAACCCTATTTCACCTTCTATCCATCCTACGGAAAAATGAAATCACCACGCGTGCGTACGTACGGAATACCGTCTCCACGCCGTGGTGTAATCTATTTTCCACCATCACCTTACAAGGATGGTTATAATGGTGTAATGAGTAACTAAATATGATTATTATGAAGTAATATTGATACTTAAATAATATATATATACTCCAATAAAATTCCACGATCATAGGAATGATATCATCACTCGTGCGTACGTACGGAATACCGTCTCCACGATGTGATGCGACTCGTTCTACATGATCTTCATTTCATAATGATTATATAAATGAATTGAATGAATGAATATGGTATATAATACACTAATACCATTCTGGAAATGAATTATCTATAACCTAAAGATAAGAATAAGAATTTATTCGACAAAACACGCATAAGAACAAAAAGTTTAAAGACCCGAGTAACAAGTAACAATGAAATATTACTAACAAGAAGCTAATAATATGACCATATATGATATCATATAAATATGTATGATTCTGGAATAAGTCAATAACATTATTTAAACCATTATACAGGAGCTTCGTACACGTACAAAGCTAATCGGACCTAAGGTAAGGGAAATATCACAATCTCATTTTTATCCGAGATTGTTTATTCGTAAGTATTATTGGGGTGTATTTTATCATCCACATCCATGTTCCCTCAATATGAAATATTGTTTCCATCCACTTGAAATAGTTTAAATCCAATTTTACCCTTAGGTGAGTTTTTAGTAAAGAATATGAAAGGAATCTTTTGTCGTTTTTCCGTACGAGGTACTTTTTGACTTTTCCGACAAAAGTACGAAGAATGTTTTTTTTAACTTATACGGTATGAATGGATTTTTAAAACATTGTTTCCAAGAAGCTTCCTTTACAAGTTTTCAAGTTTATTTTTAATCAACTTCTTTTATTTTAAAGTTGTATGACATGTTATGAAAGGAAAAATGTTTTTTAAGAAGAAAGGATATTTTCCTCAAGAATGGAGTTCAAGTAATTTTCAAAATTATTTTCCATCTAAGATAATAAAGGGTTCTGTTTTTATCCCTATTATTACATTGATTTGATCATGTTGTGATGGAATTATTTTTATGAATTCCTTTATCTTATATGAATTGTTTTATGATGTCATGTTGTTTAATAATCCCATTTTTATTACATGGGTTATGTGATGATGTAAGATTTATGATTATGTGGCACACATAAGAAAGGATTCATTATAAGATGGGTGGGACCTATATCTCCCTCCAATGCATTGGGTAAAGATTTTATATCTCATGAGATAGACATGGCTGGAATGGTAGGTTATACCGGTTCAGTGAAACAGGACTGAAACGAGGGTTACTCGATTCAGAAAGGGACTTTGTCCACTAAGATAGTCTTGACAATGAGTCATGACTAACAAGAAATGATTTTCTATGATTATGTGTGAATGCCACAAAGATTCATGTTTTAAGTTATGATTATTGTGATTACATTTCACGTCCATGATTTACCCCATGTTATGAAATTATGATCTCTTTTGCAGGTTAAGATTTTCCAAAAGGTATGTGCTTATGTATATGATGTGATTGATATTTCTTTTGTTTACCCTTACTGAGCATTTGAGCTCACCCTTTTTATGTTTTCTTTTCCCCAGGATATAAAGAAATGTTTTAGGTATTAAAAAAAGGAAGATCTTTATGGGAGATGTTGAAGATCTTTCACCACGATTAGAAGATTATATTCTGAGTTTCCAAAGACACTAAACTATTACGATCCTTGTGTGTGTGTGTGTTTTTGTTATGTACTAAGTATTCTGCAAAAGTAATGTAAAGTCTATGTACGTCAGGCTTCGGGTCTCTACAGTTGGTATCAGAGGAAAGGTTTAGTCAACCTTTGGAAACTAGGATGCGAAAACGTTAGTGATATCCCTAGAGATATTTCTAAGGTATGTCTAGGGATGCCCCTAAGGATAAGTATACGTATAGGATATAGTCCTAGAACTATGGTAACGATATTAGATTAAACCAAAGATGTTAGATATTTAAGTTACTCCCCCTTTATTATGATTTTTTCCTCTCACACTATTCTTTTTGGGTTTTAGAAAATGGCTGGAAACAAGATGATTCACAATAATGGAGGATATGATGGACAATGGAATGATATTCTTCATGAGCAACCAAATGAAATGGGATTTGGATGTCCAAACATCATTATTATGCCGAATCAGCAATCTCACAACATGATCAATTAAGTAAAATTTGGTAAGTTTCCTGACTCGACTAATAAGAGAAAGATGGAGTTCCATGATGATCATAGAGGAAAGAAAGTTCAATTTCCCCTATGAAAATAATGTGGGAAGAGGCATCAAGGAGAATGTTTCAAGGGAACTGGAAGATGCTTTGGGTGTGGAAAATAAGGACACAAAGCAAGTAAGTGCAAAGGAAAAGGGTCGGTTAACACCATGGATGAGGATAATGGTATTGCTACGACATCAAAAATGGTTAAGTGTTTTAAATGTGGAATGTATGGGCATTATGAAAACAAATGCCCTAAGGGAAAGACTCATGAAGAGAATCAGTATGGTCATATGGGTAGAGACTACAAATGATATGTGAGATGAAAGAATTTTTGAAGCTCGGTCAATGGTTTGAGAATGTAGTGGCATGATTACATGTTTATCATGTGTAATTTTGGAATAAAGAGACATCTATAAATTGTTACACTGTTGTCTTTCCTTGTGTTTTGAAAGTATATGATTAATGTTACCAGTATTCATGAAAGGTTATTCAGATATTTTTGGAATGTAGATGATATGCGCATAATGAAGGGATAAGGAGAAAATTAAATGTTTAATAGTATTCATGAGCTCATGATTGATATAAGGACTAAGTGATATCATGGTTTGAGTATATAGAATTTTGAGGATTTTGGTATGTGGAAAGTGTTAACTTTTAACTGCACTCATGTTTTCACTAAGGTATTCAAGAGAATACACGATTAAGGACTTTGAATGTTTGGAATGTGACCAACAAAACATATCTTATGATATATGGGGATCGACGATGGTGTTAAATCTCTGGTAATCGTTTTCACTATATTATGAGAATCGACTGCAGTATTATGGATAAGCCTAAAGATTGGAATGGATTATGTTGGACACAAGTTAGTATTGTTTGTTTTTTTCGATATTATTGATGGGATGTTATAGTAAAATAGTTTTGGAAAAAGGGACAACCTGCAGGACAGGCGACAGCCCATCGCTTCGAACAAGGCTGTGGGAATCGAACCCACAACCGAAGTGCGACTGGCCTTTATCGCCTACCACTGGCCTACAGGAAGTCCCTGTTTAGTAGAAACTAGTTTTATTATATTAAGAAGTATGATATATGAAGTATAAGTCCATTTTAGGAACCATATATGATTAATCTCACTATAGATCGACTTATGTATATAATTTTTGTTAACCTTTTGTTTGAGACAGATGGAATGACCCGTCATTCTATCACATTATCTGCTAACACTTCACGAATAACAAATTCAACTTCATTTATTTAAGAGATGAAGTGGAAATTGTTCAAGGCACGAACAACAGTGAGATTGTACCAAAATAAAGTAAGTATTTATTCTAATTCAAATTTTCAACTTTAGGGAAATGATCTTGAAAACCAAAAATGTTGTCCTAGTGATCTTATACCTGAGGAATCAGATGGTACCTTATATCATCACAAATCTATGGATTTGTAATTACTGGCTTTTCCATAGCCATGTTCTCTACCACTCTCCATCAGAACATGAAGGTTAGATTTCTCTTCCATATCCATATTTTCACCTATGTGGATACCCAGTGATTAGTTTATTTGGGTAATCGTTACATTTCATACTTTAGTTTTTAAAGCCAAGTTTTGGTATTCCTTTTTACGATGTGGGTTTCTATTAAAGAAACTTTCGAATAGTAAACAATTTATAACCCCGACGAATTTCGAGGGCGAAATTCAATTTAAGGGGGGTAGAATTTAACACCCCGAGATTTTATGAAAAATATTATTTTAATTTCATTAATGTCTTATGTTGTATTCTACACCAAGATTACCCTGCGCTATACGAAACACCGTATTAGCTTGCAGTATACGCAACACTATTCTTGGACCGTGTTACACACAATTTTGATAATAGTTATTCTACGCAACATTGAGTATATATATATATATATTAAATGTATAAATGAAATATGGTTGGATTCTGTTATACGAAACAATGAAGGATTCTTTCACAACACGCAACCCTGACTTGGCTTGCATTACACGCAATCGCGACCTTCCTCGATAGCTTGCGTCGTACGCAATACCGAGTTTCACTAAACAACAATATGCTATTAAAACTAGCCGTTATGAATAGTAATAACCACTTTTTGAAATTTTATAAATTTTATTTTTCAAAATGGACTTCATTTTTGGACTCAGAATATCGAAATTAGCCTAGGGTGAAATTTTGGTATTTTTCTGAAAACTTTCAATTTTTGATGAATAGTGAAACCATTAAGTGGTAGGTTAAAAACTGAATTTTGCATAAAACTTAATTTTACCGCTTCTGTGAATGGAATTTCAAAAATCCGAGAGACACGGTTAATATCAAGGACTAAAATGTGGTTCAATGAGATGAAAATAATTTTTTGGTGAATAGTAACTTTTTACTATTTTTACCGCGGTTAATAGTAAATAGGGTAACTAAGGGTAATTATGATATTAATATTACCCTAACACATGTCCTAATTCTATTGGACAAGTGTAATTCGACCAAAAACAAACTTAGGAATAAAATATGACCATTTAGGCCCACTTGGATTAGATTAGGACATTTATTATTAATTTATTTAAAGAAGGGTTAAAATAGTTAAAATCAAAGTTTAATAAGTAAATCATTTTTAATATAGGGTTATACATAAGATAAATTCGATTGTAAATATTCATTAGAAAGATAAAAAGATTTCCTACATGATGGTATTTTATTTGTAATTTTTAGGCATCAAATAATTTAATTTATTTATGACACAAAGATGATGCAGTAATTATCTTATTAATGAAATATTGACCAAATTGATAATATAAATACCAAAATAAATGTAATTTGAGACTTTTTATGAATTACACTAATTTTCTAGGTTACTATGATATATTAGTATTGATTTAATCAACTTGGTTCGAACATATAATTCTGTTATGACTTTGACAAAAATCATATATCAAATAGTGTCAAAATTGACACAAAATAGTATTTAAATCAAATATTATATTATTAATTGTTATCTTATTCCTAAAAATCTAAGGTTCGGCCAAATGACTTAGATAAGGATATTTATTTTAATAATAAACAATTTGGGGTTCTTTTGGCATGTTATAGTAAGTGTATTAACCATATAGTGAAAGAAAACAAAAAGTCATGGTAAAAGTTAAATTATTTAACTTAGAGTTAAATCTAATTGATAAGGTTAAAATAATACCCTAAACTTGTCTAAATTCTATTGGTTGATAGGATTTCGACCCATCCCCACTTTGTCTTCGAAATAAGACCCTTTGGAACCATTATAAACCGATTTTGACTTTAATATAAAATAATATTTTGAGATATTCCTAAGGTGCCCCTCTCCTCCCTTATAAAAGGGCACCTCCTCCCCCTCCTCCTCACACCAATTTGAGCACTCAAGCTCGGCCAACACCTGCCATTTTCTCCTCTCCACTTCCCTAGTATCATCCTAGAGGTCCTGGTCTTCTTAAAAGACCAATTTTAGTTCCCTAAAAGGAGGTCTCAAAGAAGCACTCCAAAGAAGAGGTAATATCCATTACCGATCTTTTCAATTTCTTTCTTCTTCAACTTCTTCCTCTTTAGTTGTTTCATGATAATGTAATAACATCAGTATTACTTACATACTGATATGTTATTATAAATATGAAACAACCCTATTTCACCTTCTATCCATCCTACGGAAAAATGAAATCACCACGCGTGCGTACGTACGGAATACCGTCTCCACGCCGTGGTGTAATCTATTTTCCACCATCACCTTACAAGGATGGTTATAATGGTGTAATGAGTAACTAAATATGATTATTATGAAGTAATATTGATACTTAAATAATATATATATACTCCAATACAATTCCACGATCATAGGAATGATATCATCACTCGTGCGTACGTACGGAATACCGTCTCCACGATGTGATGCGACTCGTTCTACATGATCTTCATTTCATAATGATTATATAAATGAATTGAATGAATGAATATGGTATATAATACACTAATACCATTCTGGAAATGAATTATCTATAACCTAAAGATAAGAATAAGAATTTATTCGACAAAACACGCATAAGAACAAAAAGTTATAAAGACCCGAGTAACAAGTAACAATGAAATATTACTAACAAGAAGCTAATAATATGACCATATATGATATCATATAAATATGTATGATTCTGGAATAAGTCAATAACATTATTTAAACCATTATACAGGAGCTTCGGACACGTACAAAGCTAATCGGACCTAAGGTAAGGGAAATATCACAATCTCATTTTTATCCGAGATTGTTTATTCGTAAGTATTATTGGGGTGTATTTTATCATCCACATCCATGTTCCCTCAATATGAAATATTGTTTCCATCCACTTGCAATAGTTTAAATCCAATTTTACCCTTAGGTGAGTTTTTTGTAAAGAATATGAAAGGAATCTTTTGTCGTTTTTCCGTACGAGGTACTTTTTGACTTTTCCGACAAAAGTACGAAGAATGTTTTTTTAACTTATACGGCATGAATGGATTTTTAAAACATTGTTTCCAAGAAGCTTCCTTTACAAGTTTTCAAGTATATTTTTAATCAACTTCTTTTATTTTAAATTTGTATGACATGTTATGAAAGGAAAAATGTTTTTGAAGAAGAAAGGATATTTTCCTCAAGAATGGAGTTCAAGTAATTTTCAAAATTATTTTCCATCTAAGATAATAAAGGGTTCTGTTTTTATCCCTATTATTACATTGATTTGATCATGTTGTGATGGAATTATTTTTATGAATTCCTTTATCTTATATGAATTGTTTTATGATGTCATGTTGTTTAATAATCCCATTTTTATTACATGGGTTATGTGATGATGTAAGATTTATGATTATGTGGCACACATAAGAAAGGATTCATTATAAGATGGGTGGGACCTATATCTCCCTCCAATGCATTGGGTAAAGATTTTATATCTCATGAGATAGACATGGCTGGAATGGTAGGTTATACCGGTTCAGTGAAACAGGACTGAAACGAGGGTTACTCGATTCAGAAAGGGACTTTGTCCACTAAGATAGTCTTGGCAATGAGTCATGACTAACAAGAAATGATTTTCTATGATTATGTGTGAATGCCACAAAGATTCATGTTTTAAGTTATGATTATTGTGATTACATTTCACTGCCATGATTTACCCCATGTTATGAAATTATGATCTCTTTTGCAGGTTAAGATTTTCCAAAAGTTATGTGCTTATGTATATGATGTGATTGATATTTCTTTTGTTTACCCTTACTGAGCATTTGAGCTCACCCTTTTTATGTTTTCTTTTCCCCAGGATATAAAGAAATGTTTTAGGTATAAAAAAAAGGAAGATCTTTATGGGAGATGTTGAAGATCTTTCACCACGATTAGAAGATTATATTCTGAGTTTCCAAAGACACTAAACTATTACGATCCTTGTGTGTGTGTGTTTTTGTTATGTACTAAGTATTCTGCAAAAGTAATGTAAAGTCTATGTACGTCAGGCTTCGGGTCTCTACAATCAAAGATCGACTTGTAGTAAGGATATCATCAGATGCATGTGAAGGATGAGGATATTCTGAGGACTGCTTTCTGTTGTCGTCATGTGCATTATGATTTTGTTGTAATGATGTTTGGTGTGACGAATTCTCTAGATGTATTCATGGGATTGATGAATGGTGTGTTCTGTGAGTTCATGGAAAAGTTTTTGGTAGTTTTCATCAACGAAATCCGTGTGTACTCCACATATGAAGAGGAGCATGCGGAGTATCTACAAGTCATTTTGGGAGACCTTCATCTACATTAGTTGTTTGGGAAGTTGCCTTCTTGTGAATTTTGGGCTCAAGAAGTCCATTCCATGGAGCATGTTGTGTCCCAACAGGTAGTAGATGTGGATCCATTTATGATAGAAGGATTTTTATCTTGGGCAGCCCCCAAGACAGTGTCAGAGGTGCGAAGTTTCCTTGGTCTCGCAGACTACTATAGTAGGTTTGTAGCCAATTTCTCACGAGTTGCAACCCCTCTAATACCATTGACCATGAAGGATCATGCATTCATATGGACTAATCATTTCCATTCAGTCTTTGAATATCTAAAAGAGAAGTTAGTAAGTGCTCTAGTCCTTTTTCTTCCAGCTGATGGAGTCCAGTTTTATGTTTTATGTGATGCTTCACATATGGGGTTAGGTTGTGTTCTCTTGCAGCAGCGGTTAGTTGTTTCATATGGGTATTGGAATTTATGTCCCCATGAATGCAACTATGCCACCCATGATCTTGATTTTGATGTTATGGTGTTTTCTCTGGAGTTGTGGAGACATTACATCATTGGTGAGCACTTTGTTGTTTTCACTGATCATAAGAGTTTGAGGAATGTTTTCTCATAGCGTGACATGATCTTATGACAACATCGTTGGATGTAGTTATTATAGGAATACGACTTTGAAATATCTTATACACCTGGAAAAGGGAATGTTGTAGATGATGTGTTGAGCCGAAAGTCACGTAGTGATGTTGTGCTTGAATCTGATGATTCTTGGAGATCAAAGAAATAACTGTTAGCATTACATCTTGATATGGGAGAAGTATGGGGTATATGATTTATTTTTCAGATGACGGGACAGTCATCCCTGATGGAGAATATGGAAGAGTCCCAATTGGTGGATCATGAGGTGGAGGTCTGGAGAGACTGAGTTTTTTATAATGAGGCCCATGATGTTTGGTCAGAGGATGAACAACACCATGTGATTAGAATGGAAGGATTTTTTCCCTCGACGATGTGTGATATGGTCCTTAGAGAGTTCCATAGTTCACCATTAGTGGTAAATCATGGCGTGACAATGATGTACCGAGCATTGAGGAGTCAGTTTTGGTGGCCTGGGATGATGCGTGCAGTTGCAGAGTTTGTGTCTCGATGATTATTTTGCCAAAAGGTGAAGGCCGAACACCGTGATCTTGGTGGTCTTCTCCAGCCATTAGAGATTCCGTAGTGGAAGTGAGATGAAATCTCAATGGACTTCTTTACTCGTCTACCTCGAGCTCCGGGTGGACATGATTCGATTTGGGTGATAGTTTATTGTTTTACAAAATCGTCCCACGATATAGCAATCAAGGCGTCAAGATCAGTGGATGTTGTGTCGAGGATGTATCTAGAGGAGGTGGTGAGACTTCATGGAGTCCGTAGGATGATCAATTCTAATCGAGATCCTTGTTTTACCACCAGAGTGTGGATAGTTCTCCAACAATCTTTCAGTTCTCAACTTTTCCTCAACACTTCATTTCATCCTCAAACGGATGGTTAGATAGAGAAAACCATCCTGAATCTTAAATACATGTTACACTCATGTGTTCTTGATTTTGGAGGTTCATGGATGAGGCACATACCCACAGTGGAGTTCTCTTACAATAATAGTTTTCACTCCACCATCGGTATGGAGTTGTTTGAAGCCTTGTATGGCATGCATTTCCGTTCTCCGTTGTGCTGGAATGGGGTCCGAGAGTATAAAATTCTCAGACAAGAACTTGTGCAGAATACAACAAAGATGGTTCAGGTGATTCGTGAGAGGATTAAGATAGTGCAATATCTTCATAAATCATATACTGATCAAAGAAGGAGACCCTTAGTGTTTAATGTTGGGGATCACGTGTTTCGGATGGTGACACCCCATCATGGGTAGTGAAGGATTGGTCGTGGAAGTAAGCTTTCTCCCCGGTTTATCGGGCCCTTCTAGGTGTTAGCTTGTGTTGGAGCTATGGCATATGGAGTAGAAATTCCCCAACAGATGAGTCAGATACATTATGTTTTTCATGTATCACATCTTTGTCCTTATTTTCATGACAACTCTCACATCATTGATTGGGGAGAGATCGATGTTTATGATGATGCAACCTTTGAAGAGCGACATGTGGAGATCCAACACCGCATGGATATGGTGTTTGGCAGCATTGTATCCCCTTAGCTCGTGTCTTGTAGCGACATAGTGGAATAGAGGAGTGTACGTGGGAACATGAGTCATAGATAGGTTCTCAGTACCCATAGTTGTTTCATGTTTATATTTTTTTATTTCTCAATGTAGCTTATGTGGTTATGAAACATTCATGTTTATGAGATGGATACCATTGTTTTTATGGGGTCATTCTCTCTTTTGAGAGGTATCTTGATGGGTGGTTATTCAGACCCTGTGTCGTTTTCTCTTTAGATGGGTTTTGGATTCTCGAGGACGAGAATGTTTTGAGAGATATCTGATGTAATGGACCGGAACACTCTTGTCCACTAATTTGTGAAAATGTGGTGTTAGAGGTGTTCTAGGAGGTCAAGGTGACTTATCCCCAGTGGTTTTCCAAAATCATCATTTTCGATGAACTGTTTCGATGGTAGGTAGTTGTGAACTGTAACATCATGTTATGCCTTCAGGTAATAGCTTTCACACATGTTGTGCACAGTCTATCTAAACCGTGCATCCAAACCGTGCGTAGTCGGTCTTGGAGGCAGTGGCATCCACACCGGAGGCACACATTTGGTCTAACCGTGCGGCCAAACCGTGAGAGAGGGGTGGTCGAGGCACTATATAATGCACGAATAGAGCACAGTTTGTCTAACCGTGCGAGAAAACCATAAATGCACATAAATTAGATCCTATACTTGTGGATCATTGTTGGTTTGCCTCTAAAAGGGTTCGTTTAAGCTCTTATGTAGCCATAACTCGGGATTACCTACCCCTGAAGGTAGAAGATCCTCTCTCATGCATTTTGGAGGTGATATTAAGGCTTCTCTTGGCCAATCGAAGCCGGTTTTATGAGGAATGTGGTCTTTCTTCTTCGTTATGGATCGTTTTCTTATATCCACATAGATCTACTTCTCCTCTACTTTTGGTTTCATAGATCTATGCCAATTATGGGTAGATCAATGAGTATGGATGCCAAATATGTTGGGATTTGGTCTTGGTTGTGTTATGAGAAGAGATCTATGGAGGATTCATGGGGAATCAACCCATATTTCTTGTGAGTTCTTCATTTGTTGGGGTTTCCGTCAAAAACCTTTGAAGTTGGGGATTAGTTTCTTCTCTTTCTATTACATGCAATTTTATTGTTAGCATTCTCTATCTCACTGGATGATAATGGAACTGACATAATAAATATTTTGAAATGGATAAAGAAATTTTTATTTATCATATCTTATTGCCTCTTGTTTCTCTAGATAGTGTGATATTTATGATTGCTTTGCTTAGCTGTTTGTTCTTGATGGAAATTGATAAATAATGTAAACTGGGATTAATTAGTAATTTTTTGGATAAAGATAAAGAGGCAAGAAAATGAATCTAGTTCTTATTGTAATTTGATGTCATTGAAATTGGCATAGTAAGCTTGTTTAATTATTTTTTATTGCTTACTAGTTAGGTTTCCTGATGTAAGATACAACAGATTATAAATATGTTATTCCATGATGGATTAAAGAATTTGATTATTTGATCATTCTATAATAGATTCTAAGTTACCATCATGGTTGTTAAAGGTCCATAGCCCAATTGATGAGATGATTGTTTTTCCTGCTGCTTGTGTTGATACATGATCCTGGATGGGTGTTGTGATATGTGGGGGAATATAGGCCTTTTGGTTGTGGCAACAGATGATTCATAGAGTGTCGAGATGCATCGGTTTATGCATGTGGGTTTCAGGGATGACACCAGGGATGATGGATTGGGATGGATGTGATTGTTGGATGCTTACTGATTCTTTGGTTGATTGTCTACTTTATTTTTCCCCACTACTCAAGGCAGATGGTCTTGCATACCCTTCTTCAAAAAGAGGTGAGGACGCATGGGGAATGCCATGTGCTTTCCTTGTTTAGCATCTCATGGTAGAATGGGTCTATGATCTTGAAATAGGCAACAATGACATGACGGGTAGCACATCTACTCACCATGTTGAGCCCCCTTGTGATAGTATCACAGAATTATTTTCTAGAATTCCAGGGAATATGGGAAAGTAATTATGTAATGAATATTTGAATAAATGATGTTAACCAATGGGGTTGGATTTCCCTGGAACATAATGATGAGGCTATAATTTAAAAGGGATAGGGGACTTTGGGTGTGATGCTAATGAAGTATAATGTGGAATGGTTCATGGTGAATTAATGTTTTAAGACTTAATTAATGTAATGCGGAAGTGATAAAAAGGTAATGGAGAAATCCAATAATGTTCTTCAAATGGTTGTGTGCTTATAGAAAACCTAGTCTTAGAAGTAGCAGACCGGAGTTTGAGAGACGTTAGATGGAGTGGTTTCTAGAAAGAGGTTATGCCCATAGTGTGGTTGTGAGATATAATATATTCTATACTTTTTGTGTTTTTATATTCTACTCCACCTAGTTAGTAAGGGAAACTGACACCCATGGGTTTTTTATCCCTGAGGGTGTTTTCACAAACATTATAGTTGGAGGAAGAATGGCTAACTACACCCATTGGCCATCCTACCTTCTCTAAGAATATACTTTTTCTGGTAGGCACAACAGTTATTTTTCCCCATGTATTTGTGTAGAGGGATGTAATGGCTTCTGGTTATTCACACATATATATTATGGATATAGTATCCTATGGACTACTATAGGTGTAACGTGTATATGTTGTGATGGTTTGAGGATCTTCACTCGGTGTATGAGCTGTAATGGATTGAGGTATAATACCTGACGTATGACACACATTATGAGAGCTGTGGTGGCTCTTGGAAACTACATGGTTACTTTTAATTATGAGGATGGGGTAGTGCTTTACCGAGGTGTATATGGTAATCCATTGTGTTGCACCAGGTGCATGTTGCGGGGCTGTGCTCAGGTGTCTATGGGCAAGCCTTTTTGGGGAGAGATGCTCAGGACGTGCGATGTTGGGGCAAAAAGGCAAATCAGTGGGGAAGTAGTAGCGAGGTACCCTTGTTATTCATTACCATATTCTATATCCATGTGTGTGTTACTAGGTGAGAGTATCCATGGTGAGGTTGGTAACTTACTATACATGTTTAGGTGATGAGTTGGTTTCACATGTTGTTCACTGTGCTTTAGCATGATTTCATTAATTTTGAATTATAGGCGTCAGGGAGGATCCTACTGGGTATACTGTTATAAACACCCTATGTATATATAAATTGTTTTTTCAGGTCACTTAGTGTAGGCAGGATATCATGTTGGTTTCTACTAGCTTCTGGTTGCAGGAGATGTTCGGGCATGTGGTTGCGGCTGTTTTTGCTTTCTTTTGGGTACTTGTATTTTTTCCTTTTCAGTTATAGTACTTTTTCAGGCACTTCATATGTGTACTTGGGTTTTCGTTTTGATTACAGTCTGAGATGAAGTTGATTGGTTTATATCTTATCTCTCTCTTATGCATCTGTTCTCTTAGATAGTAATGCCACCCATTTGTGTGTATATTATACCCTTAGTGTTAGTCTCCATCCAAGGGCCAACATGAGGCGGGACTCTGGGGTCGTTATCTCCCTTTTCACATTGCCTGCCCAAGAGGGGTACACTTTGTGGGGAGGGTGTCATTACATTGGTAGTTTGAGGAGACAAATCATTTGTCCAACCAAATGGGTTTTTAACAAGTATGTTACAAAACATCATATGAAAGGTCCTGATTATGAATGTACCATGTACCTAGGAATGTTGAAATCCAATAACAAATAATGTTATGCATTAAAATGTTGTTATAATTTATACATGAATTTTTTCATTTAATTTACATAAGGTTTCATTTCTATATTATTATATTGACAAAGTTACTTCTGTTTTATTTTTTAACAATGAGATATTGATTATGTCTTTTCCATTTTATAAAATGGAATGTGTGATCAGTTTCATACATTTCTATATTTATTATAATTAATTATTCATGATTTGAAACACATTTTTCTTACAATTACTAGGAATTTTAGATCACCTGTTTTTTTCTTTTTCCCAAGAAATAAAAATGAATAAATTAAATGATCTTCAAGGTTGTCATTTAATTTTATTTGTTATATATTTTTTTACATTACCAGTATACAATTAGTATCATTTATGAAAAACAGTTTTCAGAAACTACTAATCTGATCAGTCCTTCAGGAATTGATTCTATAAATTCATGCACATTTAATAATGTAATGGGTTCACTGTAGACTTCTGGGGTTGGGGAGTTACAATTATAATAAATTGATACTTATTATAAATCATGGAAAAATTATTTATGGAAAAAATATATTTGAAAAATATTTGCTTATGATATATTTGAGAATTTGTATAGATAAATAACCAAAAGAAACTAGGATCATGAATATGAGATTATCTAGGGATAATATTTTCAATTTATATTATGTATTTCACAATAATCTATGTTATATATGATAAGATATAATTTAAGGTATCACATATTTTAGAAATTGTATATATAATAATGATTGTGAACACTAGTAATTAGCATAATTGGAAGAGTATGAATGAGTACTTATTTAATGTTTTAAAAACTGTACATTGATTTGACTTATTCTCCAGACAATTCTCATCATATGAGGGATCTAATATCATTCAATAATTATACAGAGAATGAATTATCAATGTGTTATACATGTGTAGGGAATCAATAGAATATAAGGATAGTTTGGAATAATATTGATACATGTAATGTGGGAAAGAAGTATTTTACCACATGTAATAATTGTGCAAATAACCGCCTTAGTACATTTATAATAGGAATTTTAATTTTTTACATGTGTGGAGAAAAAGGACACCATTATTTTGATTTCAAGAATACGAAAAAGGTTTCCAATGTGGAATGTTTCCACTGTAATTATATAGGTTACGAACAAAATCAATGTCCTAACAAACAAATTAATATACCCTAATATAGGCTAATAGATTGTGTTTAATATTTTTATGATAGTATACAAAAATTATAATTATTAATATTATTTTTTTATTCAATAATTTATTTATTTTATAATTTTATCTGTATAGTTTTTTCTAGGAGATTTATAAAATATATAATGATTGTAAATATTTGATTTTGATTAAGTATTTTAAACTATATATTGAATAGTGCATAGAAAATTTATTTATAATCATGATAATCTTTTCATAAAAATGATGATCGACAGAAAGATAAATCCTAACATGTTCATGATGTTTATACAATTATTTTTATAAAAAATTGATTGATATGGATAATGTGAAATTGATATTATTGTCTATCATGGAACCGATTAACTATTTTTCAATATTGTAGATTATCCTATCATGGAGGGAATTTAAAAGATATATTTATTTAAGTAATATATCCTATAATCTATGTCTAATTTTCTTAATTAAATAACATTCATGTTTTAAATATGATTTCATGGAATTAATTTTTTTTACCATATTAGCATAATTGGTATGTGATGATTAAAGGGCTAATTCATGATGATTGAAGAATACTTATATGTAAAATTTTTTAATTTTGTTTCTACATTTATATATTGACGGATAAAATATTTATTTGATAATTTATCAATTTCTAAAATGGATTATGTGTATTTTTGGATGAGGTTGTAGATTTTAATATATTACATCACTATAAGATGTAACCAGGTCTGTGAGATTAGGTGAAAAAAGATTAGGGAATGATAAATGAATAATATTGTTCTCCCGAAATATTAATTTAGCAGGTATGTATATTTTGATGTATTTATAGATTGTGAAATAATTCTTCATCTCGGGGAATATGATCTTCAAATAAAAATATTATCTTATAACATTCATATACGATGATACTTTATATAAAAAAAATTATGTTTACGAGGTCCTAATGTTTCTTTTTATCACATCATTTATTGTGAATACTGTATATATTTATTTATTCATTTCCTCCATACCCATTTTTTTAATTCCCTCATATGTTCTCTTATATAGTATCTATGTTGTGATACCTTCATACTTCCATATCCCTATTATTAATAATATGTTTTATTAAATATTCAATGATGGGATAATTTGAGCTGTGTAACTCACATATATATAACCATGCATTAGTGTGATAAATATGTAATTAATAAAGGAAATTTATTTATTGTTTTGATAATGTAAAACCCCGAGATTTTAAAGAAAAATATTATAATTGATAGATTATAAGACACGCATGACCATACATAAAACAATATATAAAATCTAGAAAATTATGATATATTTATTATAATATAATATATTCCATGAAGTGTTATTACATTCATACGATAGATTTTACATACATATGATGAGAACAAATGAATATTTGTACGAAATATTTTATATTTTTATAAAGGGTTTTTCTCCCCCATTTAATCATGCACCAACATCAGAGATAATTTTTTATTCATTTATAATTTTTATTTTTAAATATAAACTTCATTTTTGAAAACAGAATGTAAATATTATTTTAAGTTGAATTTTTATTATTTCATTGAGATTTTTAGATTTTTGATGAATATAAAAATACTAAATTTTAGTTAAAAACATCCATTAAATTTATATATTCATTAATGTTAAATTATATTTCTATTTTTTAATGAATGAAAAATAGATCAATCATATAACTAATAATTAAATTCTTGTCATTTAATCATTTTTTATTTAATCTAGTTTTAAAAATGTAATGAAATTTTCAACATTTTCATATTATGAAACATGTGTTATCACATCATCTTCGAGATATGCATTAAATTTTATTTTTTCACTTTTGTGAATTTAATTTGGAATGGTAGATATAAATAGTTCTAATTATTTTACTATTTATATTCTAATAAGATAAAAAAATTGAAATTTTCTTTATTGAATGTAATTAAAATTAATTGTAGATATTAAGGTAAAAATCAGTTTACATTGAATTTAAACATTATTTCTATAGGGAAAATGACATAGAAAATTCTAAAAAATCCATTCCATGGATTTATTTCATGGATATACACTCTTTTTCTTATTTTTAATAGTTATTGGAATACTATTCCACGAATGTGTTCTATATAAAATTATTTAGTAAGGAAAACAATGAAAAGGATATGTCATTAGGTTTACAATTTATAAAGACTTTAGATATGAGGAAAACCCATATTTTAGGTCATAAGTAACATTTTTACAAGTAAATGGGTTATTTTTATCAAAATAATTCATTATTATTTATAGTAGATGAATTATTTAATTAAAATGATTAAGAAAAAACAACATAATGATAATATAGTTAATAAGTAAATATGATAAATGATACTAAAAAATATTAAACATGAATAAGATTGAATGAATTTTCATGTTAACTTATTATTTTAGATTATTACATATTGTTACACCAATATGAACAGAATATATTTTAATTCCATAATTGTATTTATATTTTCAATTAAAAATTAATTAAGTATTCTCATTTTTCAAATTAACATTACTTTATTATAAACGTTCTGTCATTTAATGATTTAAAATTTAAGGAAAATAAAACATTTTCTAATAGTGTTTTATATGTTAATAAATATCAATTATAGTATATTAATTGACCAATTAATCTTATATAATGAACATATTTAACCCTAAATAGTAATCACATTGATAGTAGGGTTCAAGATAAATCAATGTTTTTGTGCGTTACATGCGCTTGTTTTAAAATTAATTTAATAAAATGGGATTTTCATTATGTCATGTATATACCTACAATTTATAAATTTTTCATTATATAATGTCTAAAAACATCCACTAAAAATTACTCATAATTGATAAATTATATAGTTGATAAAAGTAGTTCCCTAAAGAAAAAACAAGATGGTGAATGTGGTGAAACATTGAATATAAGGAACAAGATTATAAAAATTAACATAATTTTGTGTGTTTGGGTTTATTCTTGCCAAAAAATTCACTTTAATACATTGTTTTTCTACTCATGAGGCACATGGGGTCTGATGTACCACAAAGAGTGTTTACATTTTTATATTTATAATAATTACACCCCCTCCACTATAAAAATTCATTCACTCTCCCCACATCCTCACACCTCAAATGATATTTTCCTTATACAAACCGTTCAAAATAGATTCATAACATCCATACACTATTACAAGTTTCCTCACAAATGGATTAATTAAATAGGATGAATTATTTTTGTATATACCAAAAAGTGATTCCTGACAATGAGTTATTATTCATCAACAACTAATTTTTTCATTTATTTATCCACCCCTTCATTTATTATTACATATTTCTTATATAAAAATGAAGTTATACATGATATAATAGAATTTATTTTAAGTTAATAGTACAACCTAATATCAAAATAACTTCTTCTAAATGGGATACATAATCATTGTTCATGTGTACAGTGGAATGCCTCCTTGTGAACCATTGTCATTCATTTTTCCGTTATAACCTCTAAAGGTAAGGAATAAGGATTGGTTTATATTTTATTTATGATATAAATGGTAATTATAACTTCTAGACGATTTTAAAAATTATTATATAACACAAACCTTCATAAATTCAATTTTTTAAATAAGATAATATCACCTTTGGATATTTAAGATACTACCTCCTCAAAATGATGCGATTCATTCACCCTTCACGTGTGATGTATTGATGATGGTTTTATTACATTTATGCATCATATATTAATTTAATAATTTACAATAATTATAATATAAGAAAATTTAATTTTCAATATATGTTTTTAATATGAAAAAAAATTTAAACATTGTTCATGCGTACTTTTGATATACCATCTCCACGGACAGTGTCATTCATTTCCAATATACAAAATGTATGGATTAATATAAATACATATAATATATTTATAATATTTAAATCATGTTTAACATTATAGAGATAATGTAAACATGATCTAATTTATATGAACAATATTATGATGTCACAACAACCTAAAATTTAGCCAATTATCACCCAAAATGGTGAAAATAATTAAAGATAATTAATAAATAGGTAATATGATATTTTTAGAATACTAACAATGATATAAATTTTTTTTTTGGTTCATTTAGAAATTCAAAATGTTTCAATACCTTTAAACTTGTGGTTAATAAATGTTCACTCGATAAAAAATTCCTGTTAATGGGATTTCTTATCTTAGTTTTATTTCAATGAGACTTATCCTACATTTACCAATCATTTAATTTTTTTGGTGTCTATAAAATATTAACATTTTATTTAAATAATGTACATTATCTAATGATATAAAAAGTATCAATTAATATTATTCTTCCATGTATCTCATAATTCAAATCTTACTCATGTAACATGTGAGCTTATATTAATTAACATTCCATTGAGACTTGTTTATCATTGCACAACGATTTATATTATTGTGGAATATAAATAAACCATCTCATTTAATATCAAGATTAAAAAATATTTATTTCTATTATATGTTAAACATTCAATTATATCATCCAAGTGGTTATGGAATAAAAATTACCTAGTGCTAAGAGTTGTCTTCATAATATTACATTCTATTATAATTATTAAATATATTGATAAACAATAACATCATTATGAAAAATTTCAAATTGGAATCACATTTATTTTAGATAAGAATAATCTCATTTGATGAGTCTAATTACTACCTAACCCTCATATCATTTTTACATACATAATGTACTTCATAATTATTTGATTAACATCGGAAGTGATTTTAAATCTAAGTCATTTACTCAATACAAATATTTTATCATGAACATTGGTTGAAAGGAAAATCATTTATTTTTTTCGAGCAATTATTCATATAGGTTAAACATGATTGGACTCAGTTATAGATAGATCCTCAATGCATTTGTAGTCCAATGAGACGAATAATTTGGACAATAAGATGCTGTTTAACCCAATATGTTATAAAAAGTTTTGTGAAAAGTCTTATGGGTAAAGGTACCTTGAACCAATGGATCATATAATACATTAATTATGAATTTTCATCATTAATATTGAGTAATTATTTATTCATTATATTCTGTTTCTTTAGCATTCATTGTGTATGTATTTCAGTTATATTTAATAATTAAATTCCATGTGTTTCATGTATTTGCCAAGCCATATTGATTAATAATTGTCCATTGGATGATAAAGAAAATGAGTTCATTTATTTAACATTTCATATTTATTTTTCTTATAGATTCATGATTACATATTCTACATACTTACCCATAATTATAATTTGAGATCTCCCTTATTTTGTTTCCTTTATTTAGGATATGATAATGAATTCATTGAATGAGATTCATGGGTTATGATTAATTTTCATTATTATGTATTATGTTTTATTTTCTTTTTCCAATGTTAAACTAGTCTAATGTATGTAATTTTGGTTTCCCAATCTTCTAAACAAACTTGTTCCTCATGATTTTATTCATTATACTAATTCTTATGTAATAAATTAATGCACAAGGTCATGGATTCTTGGGTCAGGGATTTAAATTTGGCAACAAATGGTGTTTATTATAATCATTATAAACTATATTCAGTTAAAAATATATTAGAGAAAAGATTTATTTGATAAATTATTATAAATAATATAAAATAAAATCTGAACAATTACATTATTATAATTATGATATTAACTACACATAATTTTTTTCTATTTTTTTATTTCACTATATAAGGGATTTGTCATTATAAAATGAAATCTAATATATTTCTTCATTTAGAAGTTGTTTCTATAAGAAGGAATGTAACCATAAGTAACTCACATAATTTAATGTATATCAATAATCATTTAATTTATTGTCATGGAAAAATATTTCAATGGGATAAAGTATATCACTAATTATTATCTTATGGGTGTATAATAGCATGTATTAATGAGATAGAGAATCGTATATCTATATATTATGGATTTAGAGGGAAGAATATAAATAGGAGAAATACTCAGAAAAATAAGGATGCATAGAAGAATGTAAATGTTCATTTTATGAAATTTAATAATTGATGAAATTGTCCCCCACCTACAAAAATAAATGGAATGGAAATTTTCAACAATTATGGAGTGAAACACAGCCATTCTTATGAATCAAATTAAAGTATAATGGTTTCCAATGTGCTATGAACCAACTGTAAAGAGATGACGAACTATTCAAATCAATGTCTGAATATTGAAATGAATATACCACAAATGAGGGGAATGGGTAATGGTCATGATTTTTCTATTACCATTATTGAAGTGGAATGGTTGAAATTCCTATTGTAAGAACCAGAATCTTCATTTCAGGTATGTTTTCCATTTTCTTGGGTTTTTGAGGAAAAAGATGAGTTTTCTATAAATTTCCGAAGTACAGGCTGTGTACACTATAAGTACACATCGGGTACTCTATTACCACAGGTAACAGGGTGCTAGCTATTTCACGGCCATGTACACAGTCGTGTGTGGTAATCTAGACTCCGCCTAATGTGGGGGATGATAAAGGAATGTACACGACATGTAATTCTAAAGTACACATCATTTCCTTTTTTACATTAAATGCACTGGGGTCACGTCTGATAGACAATCCCATCCCTTTATAGGTCTGGTTGAATTGAGAGAGACCGTACAACCGCAGAACATATCCGAGCCCCAAATCGATCATCCGTTTTTTTAATCGATCGTCATCAATTGCATTGGGATTACCTCTGTAAGCACTTCCTTCTAATAGTGATTTGTTTCATGATTCCTCTTTTTTCAAGAGTTATCCTTGGGTGAATGTTTTAGTCATTTTTGCAGATATACAGTGTCATTGGGATATTCAAGTCCTGAGGTTCATGAATAACTATCCTTCAACACCGAGGTCAGAGGATTGTGCCTTTCTGTAGAACGTCTTTGAGTTAAATGTGTAATATTGCACAATACCCATGAATATGGTATTGCATGATTACTGTTTTAGCCAGGTTAATTACCTTATATTCTAGTATGCCGAAATAGACGTTAATTTAATGTAATTAGAGTAAATTTCTATGCTTTTGAAGTGTTTCCCTTGCATGTTTGATTATGGTCTATTAGTTATTATCCCGTTAGGTTTCCTTTCTTTTCACCAATCTAAGTACATTTGGATGGAGTGTTTGTTTATCTGAAATTTTGTTATGTGGTATATTTTTATCCTTGTAGTTCATGAGGTTTAATTTGTCTATATTTCATTATTGTGCTTGTTTTACCGATAAAGGGTAGTGAGAACCTGGTGTAGTAGACCATATGGAGAATGGACTTAAGGTATTCTCCGCAATGTCTATTTTTCCATTTACGATAAGATTCCATAAGGGGAATTGACATTTGTTATTCATCAGAGTGTTTGTAGTTCATCAACGTAGGCCACAAAGGGTATGTGATGTATTTTCATCCTTACAGTGCCTTTTAGTTTTCGATACGAGACTACAGGAGGAATTTATGGCGAGTGCTTTCCCACAATATTCTATACAATATTTGATCGATAGGGGTTAGACTATTATACTTCCCCGAGGGGTTCTTGTGTTTGATAGGTAGGACCAGAGGGGATTAAGTGTCAGTACATCCTAGAGGGTTACCTATTTATTATTATTATTTTACTTTCTATGTGGAACTGAATGCTTTGAAATAGTGGTATTGTTTATTGTTGTGTACTTTTTATTTATAGCTTCTTCTATTTGTATCCCTCCATATATATTCAATTAATGGTCGGAACAAGATCTCTTGGTGGTTGCCTACAAGGATTTGATCACACACCTTATTTGGTCCATGGTTTTGGGACCAAACAGATTATATTGTTGTTGGTATAAATAAAGGTATGTAACCTTTTCATTTAGGTACTTGACTGCTTTGAAGCTGGAGAGAATGAGACCAAGCATTGAATTGTGATGCTATGGAGTTGTTTATTGTGTTTCTTGTACTTTGGATTACTACCATGTTTCAGAATTATTACATGTTTCACTGCATTCCAAGAAATATGTTTCATTAATCATTATATAAATGCTCCTGCAGTTTATTTCTTTAGTCTTCCACTGTTTAATTTTCTATGGATTATTACTACCTCAGCTATTACTTTGTGTTTTAGTTCCACTATGTTACTCTACTAATGAGGACATTGTTTCCCCACTATCCCACCATAGGACCTCAATGCTAGTTGGCAGCCTCCGGCATTTGGAGAAATGTGCTTGAGGACACATGAGAAACCTGTTACAGGGCGTCTCTAGGTGGCATCCGGAACCTGGACGATACAAAGTGTTATCAGAGGTGTTCTTTTCTTATTGAATTACCTTTGGGAGCCTATAGTTAGATAAAATTTCAAAATAGGTACTTGGAAATATGATGTTCTATGGATTAGCTAACCCGTGTATAGGGAAAAGCCCATTTATCTCAATTATTGCAAATTTTTTGTTTTTCAATTTAACGGTTGATTTGAATTCCGCATTGGGTGGTTCACATGTTTTGTGCTGTTATTATTGATATTTTTGAGGTTCTTTTTTAGTTGTAGCCCAGTTAGATGAGGTTATTCTATATCATGTGTTATATAGTCACATGCAAGGAATAACATGTCATGCATTCGTGCCCTGCCATTTTGGGTGCCTTACCGATTGAATGTTGTTGTGATATATGTTGTGATAGATATGTATGTCGTTGTGATAGATGCCTTTTTAATGTACCTGATGTATGATAGGGTATTGAAATGGGTACTATTTTGTTTGGATGAATGTTGTTCTATTGTTATTGAGGTGTTATGGGCCCTCATGGATCGTAATTAGGTGTATCATTGATCTATTATGCTTGTTTATGACATGTATAAGATGCCAGGCTCTGATTTGTAGGGATTATGGGCCCTCAGAGATTGGAATTTGGCACTTTAATGTTTGATTTAGTATTTTCTGGGATTTCGGAGATGTTTTTGAGACATACTATCTGGAGAAACCCAGAATACACGACGTGATGTTTTGAATACATGGCATGTGTTCTTCTATTCGGGAGGAAACTATTTTTCTTAGGTACATGAAAATTACTCGGTGAACATGTTGTGTAGTCTCTAACCATGCCATTGGCTATGTGGGAATAGACATGTGGTTAGGAGAAATTTTTGGTGGGACACGCCGTGTTCATTATATGTACATGTCGTGTGTTTAGACCATGTGTCTGCTCGTGTGACTAACGGCATAGATGGATAAAAACATAGGCAATACATGCTGTGTCAGTTTTGAAAACATCATGCAGTGTAATCCATGGAATCTAGTCTTGTAAATAACATCATGGGTCAGTGTAAATCCTTTACTACACACCGTTTCTACCAGGAACATGCAGTGTAGTGTGAGCAGTGTATCTGGCCATGTTACTAACAGCACTGGTCAGGGAAGCTCGTCCAGTACACTTGTTGTCTAGGAAAACACGCGATTTACTTTTTTTTCTATGAGAACAGTACATCTTACCTATATAGAATGACTTGTGCATTGTAAGAGGACATAGGTACACGTCGTGTGTTAGGACAACACAATGTGTGTTTGGTGTGTTACACGACCCGTTTTGGTAGAAGTACATTCCCATGTGATGGCTTAAGGGAACACATAGTGTAGTTAAGTATACATGCCATGAATCTATGTTTTGTAGAACATTTTTCCTTCATTCTTACGTTCCCTCCATACCCTTCATGTTTTCAGTCCTAGTTAATCTTCTTCTATGGCTTGTGCTTGACCTTGCAGAGTAATTCCACCAAAACATTCTCTAGTTGTAGGCCAGTTATAGGGAAATTATTAGAAACCGAACATGGGTGATCAAGGACTTATAACAGATCATCCAGTTGTGAAATTCTTGGCACTAGTTGTCATTCTAGACATCAGTGTTTATGCAGATATCTGAGAGGGTTTCATGAGGTTCATACAGACCTTCAGTGGAGTACCGCTTCCTTCCACGTATATGGCAGAGCAGAAGCGGGTTTTCCAGTAACAACATCCTCCCACCATCAAAGGGGAAGAAAGACCTCAGGATGTAGAGTCATGTTTACATGACATGTTGTCTTTCTTCAATCACCTGGAGACTACTACGGAGAGTAGGGTCATGATTTTTACATATTTGATTCAATATTCCACCAAGAGATGGTGGGATTTGATCTTATAGGCGGGATTCCAGTAGTTTATGGTGTGGGATGAGTTCCAACATGCCTTCTACGACTACGTTTACCATGGGACTTTGATGTCGGATCGAGCATTATAGTTTAGGAGTCTAGATAAGGGAACTCTTTCTTTTATGGAGTATTCTACTTGATTCATCGAGCGACAACGCTTTACACCCATTCAATGATGTGATTTTTTATTCCTGGAAAAGAAGATAGAGGATGGTCTGAGTCACAACATCCGATATCAGGTGAATATCTTCAGGTTGACGTCTATCCCTTATATCATCACCAGGTGCAGATCATATAGCATAATCTAAGGTACTGTGGAGTTTTTTCATAGGGAGGAGCGATATTTGGAGTAAGTATCTATCAAACTGACAGAAAAAATCACCATAGGGGGTCTTCATGTGGTGATCCCAGGACACGATACACTTCCTCTACTAACAAGGTGTTGTGTTAACAATGCAGAAAAAGAGGGAAAATGAGTACACATTTCCCAAAATACCCAGTGGATTTCTAATATTGAGGTAAGATGGTACATATTCAGTGCTTCTATAAGATCTTATCACCGGAAATTGGAGACTGGGGTTCTTATATGACTTCTTGTTCAGGAGTTGCACCAACAATTTCTCACCAGTCTGGGAACAATTGTTCTACCAACCATTCAGGCCAGGGTGGAAGTCGTGGTCATGGTAGTCAGTCACCGGGAATTCAATGAAAACAGGGTGGATCAACTCAGAGTGGTCAGTCATTGTGACATGGTCGTAGTGCAAGTCAAACACTGGTAGTAGAGTAGACCTAGCAGGAGCCAGATCCCAGACCCTCGACTATTCGAGGTACGATCCTAGTTTCCTCAATTTTATATTTTCCACTTTTCAATACCACGGCATCACATTGCATTATATATATTGCAGTTGTGGAGCCCCTTGGGATCTGTATCTTTTATTCTGCCAATATCTTGACATTGGACACTCTGTTGGGGAGAAGAACGATTATTGTCTAGCTGTGCAATGAGTGCCCTCTAGAGGTTGTTCTATGTCCCTTTTAATGGTACCTTTATGTCCTAGAGATGACATGTGATGATTTCATTCTATATATGAGATGTTTAGTTCCCTTCTAGGTAGGTCTCGATTTCTCTCACCGTATGGTGAGTTTCACATCACCGAAGAGAGAATCATTTCATTGTTAGAGAGAATCAGATGTCCATGTTGGTAGAGTGAGACTCGAGCATCATGAGTTGTATGATTTACAACTTTGATTGATAGTATGTATCTGGATGACCATAAGACTTCACAATTAGACTTTCCTACAGTGGTGGATCATTTCAAGGATATCCTTCTAGGGGACTTTTCAGGTTTTATATAGGTGAGAGTGCTATACTTTTCTATTGTGATCAATCTAGGAGTGGCACCAGTGTCCATTACTCCTTACAGGATGGCCGCACCAGAGCAACAAGTGCCCAAGAAGCAGTTGGAGGAGTTGAAGACAATGGGGTTCTTCCAACCGAGTACTTGACCTTGGGGTTTCCCTCTCTTATTTTCGAAGAAGGTAGACAATAACCTCAGAATTTGTGTGGATTATCAGAAGTATAACATCATGACGGTCAAGAACCAATATCCATTGCTGAGGATTGATGATATCTTTGGCCAGCTTCAAGGAGTTAAGGTGTTCTCATTGATTGAATTGAGAACTAGTTATCATCAGTTTCATGTTAGACCATATGACATACCTCTGACAACCATTTGGAGCAGGTATGGTCTATACGAGTATGTGGTTAAGTTGTTCAGTCTCATGAATGTGTCTGCTATTTTCACGGAACAGATGAACCGAGTGTTTCATCCATACGTGGATTATTTTGTGGTGGTTTTCATGGATGATATATTGTTGTACTCTCACCCATGACACGACTATGCTACCCATCATGAGAACATTTTGAGTACATTGAGAGTTCATTATTTATATACAAAGATATAAAACAAAACTTTTGGAGGGACTAGATTCACTTATTAGGTCATGTTATCTAAGAGACAGGTTTATCATTAGACCTAGAGAAATTAATATCTGTAGTTTCATTGGTGTAGCTGAAGTGCGTTTTTTAGGTATGAAGTTTTCTTGTGTAGGATGGATAATACAAACATTTCTTAAATGTCTTTTCTCGCCTAGCAGCGACACTGACGTGCCTATCTAATAAGGGTGTGAAGTACTTGTGGAAAGATTCTTGCGAGTCTGCCTTTCTAGTGCTGAAAGGGAGACTGACATTAACATCGATACAAGTATTTCTATATCTGGGAATGACCTAAATTTTTTATTATGACAATTTTAGAATTGGGCTAGGAGTAGTGCTTATGCAGGGAGTATGAGTCGTTCGGCACAGGTCTCGACAGTTGTGGAAACAATAGAGAAATAACCCAACACATGATCATGAGTCGGTAGTATCTGTTAATGCCTTATGTTGTTGGATAAATTATCCTCTGGGAGATCATTTTGAGGTTTTCACTGGCCAAAAACGACTCAATTAAATTTTAAACCGTCGTGACCTGATGTTTAGACTATGATAGTGGATTGAGTACCTTCATTCCTTTGACGTTGAGCTAGCTTATTCGGCTGGGAATGGAAACACTATGGTTTATGTGATGAGAATGAGTTCTAGGATACAAGTAATTTATGTGGCCAGTAGTGAGTGAAAGATTATGGATATGTTATCTCAGATGCATTTGGAGGTGCATGATAGATAGGGGAAACTGTTTCTTTCATATGTAGTTCTTACCTCTACTCTTCTTGATCGAGTAAAAATGTGGGATCTATTATATTCTTAAGACCTATTCCTATTGGAAGGTGTGTCAGGAGAGAACCCAATTTTTGGATAGACTGTAGGCTAGTATGAGATCTTACGTTTCCAGGGGCGCATATGGGTGTCAGTAGACATATGCAAGGAGCTGATACGGGACATTCATTCCTTAGATTGGGCAGTTCATCCTGGTCCCACAAAGATGTATCGTAAAGTACACTGACATTATTGGTTTCCATGTATGAAGAGATATGTTGTTGGGTTTGTCATGAGATGTCCCTATGATAGAAAGTGAAGGCGGATCATCAGCGACTAGCAGGGCTTTTGTAGCAGTTACCCATTTCTGAGTGGAAGTGGAATGGCGTTGTGATGGATTTTGAGACACGATTTCCAAGGCCACATCAGGGAAATGATGTAGTATGGGTTTTCATTGATAGATTCATGAATGTTTCCATCTTCATTCCAATCAAATATACCATCACTTTTGATGAGTTGGTATGATTGTACATCTATGAAATTATACTTTTAAATGGAGTTCCACACTCCATTTCTTTAGACAGGGACACATTTTTTTCTTTTCTGGTCTATAAAGGTCTATAAAAAGATTTGGGTTCACATTTACTTTTGAGTATTTCAAACCACCCTCAGACATATTACTAGTCCGAGTGTATGATTGAGGTCCTTAAGGACATTATTCGAGCATGCATCTGAAATTTTGTATGTTTTTAGGAGAATGTTATACCTCTTGTAGAGTTTTACTACAACAATATATTTCATGCAACTATTCAAATGGATCGTTCTGAGGATTTGTTTAGTAGGCCAAGCCAATCACCCTTATGATGGATTGATGTAGGAGAGGCAACTATGATGGGACCCCTTCTTTTCTAGGAGACAACATAGCAGATAGAGTTGATTCAAAAGAGGATAGAAAATTCAGAGTTTCGAAAAAAGTATTTTGATGATCAGTGGAGATGACCTTTGTAGTTCGATGTTGGAGATCTGGTTTTCCTATGTGTCACGCCAAAGATGGGACATAGGAGGATTATGTGTCTGGGTAAGCATTCTCCGTGGTATGTCTGGCAGTTTGAGGTTTTGGGGAGAGTTGGGTTGGTTGCCTATCGGTTGCATTTACCTCAGAGGTACTGAGCTAGGGATGACGTATTGCACATTTTAGAGATTCAACGTTACTTCTCAAAACCGTCTTATATTTTTTAACCTGAGGACTTTTAGTTAGAGGTGGATGACTCATTTGAGGAAATTCCTATCTTGATTTTTCATCTCAGTACGATGTTTTTCTATGGACAGTCTATTCCTTAGGTACATGTGCTATGGTAGCACGAGAGAGTACAATACAAGACTCTAGAGAGGGATAACGATGTATGATCTTAGTTGTCAGAGATGTTCGATTATTCTTCTTCTATGCCACCTTGCTAGGGATATTTGGGGAAAATTTTATTTAAAGGCGGAATTTTTTAAGAACTCAGATCTTCTTTCTAGGTATGTTTTCCATTTTCATGAGTTTTTTTGGAAAAAGATGAGTTTTTTAGAAATTTCATATGAACACACCGTGGAATTTATAATTACACACCATGTATTTAGTTACCGCTGGTAGTTGGGTGCTAGTTGTGTCACGACCATGCACAAGGACATGTGTGGTGATCTGGAGACCGCCTAATGGAGGGGCTCGTAAAGGATAGTTTATAACATGTACCTATAATGTACAATGTGTGTAATTTATTTTTTCATTAAACGCACCGAGGTCGCGTCTGATAGACAAAACTGTCAACTTCTTGGATTTGTTCAACTTAGAGAGACTATATGGCAATGAAACTGCTCCAAGCCCCAGATCTAGCATCCATTCATTGAATATACTATCATCAATCACATTGGGAGCACTTCAATAAGATCTTCCTTGCTCTAGAGCTTTGTTTCTGGATTCATTATTTTCAAGAGTTATCCTTGGTGGAACGTTTTAGATATTTTTGCAGATCTACGATGTTTTTGGGAGATTGAAGGCTTGATTTTCATGAATAACAATCCTACAACATAGAGGTAAGAGGATTTGGCCTTTTTGTAGAGTTTCTTTGAGTTATATGTTCAAATGTTCCCAATTCCCTTGAACGAGTTGTTGCATTTTAACTATTTTAGCCCTATTAATTTCTTGCTATGCTTGTATTCTAGAATAGTGGTTAATTGAATTTGAATAGGGTAAATTGATATGATTTAGATGTGGTTCTCATGCATGTTAGTTTATGACTATTTTGTACTTATTATCTTGTTAGGATACCTCACTTTTCACCATGCCTAGTATAGTAGGATGGAATGTTTGTTTATCTATCATGATGTTATGTTGTATACTGTTAGCCTGGTTGTTCTAGAGGGTTACCTTGGTTGTATTTAATTTTTGTGCTCATTTAAATTACACATGACTATGAAAACCTGGTGTAGTAGACCACATATATAATGGATATAAGGGCTTCCCCATAGTGTTTTTTTAACTTTTACGATGCGAGACCATAAGGGAATTGATGTAAGTGCTTCCTCAGAGTGTCTGTATTTCCTCAACGTGGGCTACAGTGAGAATGTGATGTAAGTGCATCGCCAGGGAAACATTTAGTTTTTGATAAAAAATAATACGGGGAATTAACAGTGAGTGCTTCCCCAGAGAGTCTATACTTAAGCTGAACTAGAGGGGTTAGAGATTTTATACTTCCCAGAGGGTTAACTATTTTTTATTATATGTTTACATGCTATGTGGAACTTAATTCTTTGAAATATTGGAATTTTTTACTGTTGAGTACTTCCTTTTTGACTGCCTCTTTTTTTTATTTCTTTCCATATATATTCACTAACATTTAGGCGCATATCTCATCGTGGATTCCGACTGGGATATAGTCTCACACCATTTTTGGTCAATTCTTTTGAGCCCAAATAGATTATATTGTTTCTGGTAAAGATAAGTTCATGCACCCTTCTACATTAGGTACTTTTCTAATTTTGAGTAGGAGAGCATGGGACCAAGCCTTAGCATGCGATGTTGTGGAGTTGTTTAATGTTTTTCTTGTACATTTGGTTAGTACTATATTTTAGCATTGAGACATGTTTGGCTGATTGACTAGACATTTGTATCATGCAACATTATATATGTGCTCCAGTTGTTTATTTCATTTTTCTTCTACTGTTTCTTTTTGTATGTAATATTACTACTACTTCTATTTCTTTGTATTTTAATTCCACTGTGTTACTTTGTTAATGAGGCCATAGTTTCCCACTATCACACCCATGGCCCTCACTACTAGTCAGTAGCTTCTAGAATTTGGGTAAATGCGCATGAGGCTATGTGACCATCTGGGTTCTAGACGTCTCTAGGCAGCTTCTAGAACCGGGACGTTACACCAATGTTTGGATTCATGAATTATGTTATTTGATTATTTTATTAGTATTGTACTATTCATGAGAATAATAAAATATTTAAGGATTATATTTTATTCTTTTCATTAATTTTTTTAATGTATATATTGAATTTTACAAAGTAATTGATTAATTATAAAGGTAAATGTTTTTTAAAACATTTAGTTAAGGAAAATTAAAAACAAAAAAGGATTCTGGTATTGAGACTATGATGTTTGGAAAATGTAATGATTGAAATGGATAATGTAGATAAACTATTACAGAAAAGCATGGAACAATTTCATTATTTTAAAACAAAATACTGGTTAAGGATATCATTTATAGAGATTACAACATTTTTTGTATTTAAGGTAAATATCCAATAATATATATCATATTTACGTAATGAGTTACAATATAGTTTTCTTATTAGGTTTTGTGGTAATTAAATTTATTACCATATTCACATGTTCAATATGTGATTATTAAAGAGCAACATCATGTTGAATGAAGAAAAATTTTATGCTCCTTTTTTATATTCATTGAACACCATTATAATGTGTTTGTCTATGTTCAGTTTCAGAATATACCAATTTATGAAATGGATTAATTTTATCTTTTTAATATTTTTATATTTTTAATGTATTATTTAACTATATGATACAACATGGTCAATGAGATGAAGAACAAATAGATCAACGAAATTAAATGGATTTTATATATCCTATGAAATAAAATATGACATGTATGTATATATAGAGATATTAATAGAGTGTTAAGGGATTCTTTGGATCTATTATAATAAAAATTAAATATATAATTTATACAATTATGTTCATATTCGATGGTCCCAAAAATCATTAAGGAATAATTGTTCAGATTCCCTAAACATTCAAAAGATCATAATCATTATTTCCACCAATGACTGTAGTAACTTTTTATTTTCTTCAATTCCATTTTTTCATTTCATGCCTATGCTATCCTACATAGGATCAAATTTACATTGCAATAGTATTTCCTTATAACTATTATTAAGAAGAAGTTTTATGAACTCATTTACAATGTCAGATTTTCATCAAATGTATTGTCAAATATAAAAATATAGTGGCATGATTTTTTCATGGTAAGACATTCAAATAGATTTTTATATATTTTCAGAGATAGGTCGTATGAAAATATTCTATTTCGTGGCATGGGTTGAACAAAGAAAAAGATATGAATTTTTTTAGTATCAATATTTATGCACATCATTAATTATGGAAAATTGGATAAATAATAAATAATTGATTTGATCATAATTTTTTAGACCACATTTATATAAAAAACAAAATTTTTATCCTATGTGCAATGTATAATAAGGTACTGTTTGACATTTAGACCAATCTCTCATTGGTGGTGTGTTTTTGTTAAAAATTAATTTAAACTTAACCAAAAAATTTATAAATTTATAACTAAAGGGATTTGGTCAGGATTAGCTCATATTTCTCATTCACTGAAGAAGATTTCCTCCACTACACTTTTAGAAAATCTCTTCAACAAATAATGAATCCTTGGATCAATGTGAATCGAACCATAATGAATACATCATCTCCTACTGAAAATTTTCAAGAATGTGTTGTTCAAAATCGTTCAATGAAAAATTAATTTTGACTCATAATTGTTGTTTTTTAATCCCATGATTCATTTTTTGAGTGGATCAATAGTTATTCATCAATCTATTACCTTGTTGGAAATCGTTCATGTGCACATGAAATGGAATATTGATTTGTTTCTTATGTTCTCTAACTTTTTATCTCTATTCTTGATCACCATACATGAATGATTGTTCTATGATGTTTAAACCATTTTTTTGTTAACATACTCACAGGATTATTCATGTTCTTCACCTATGAAATCCCAAAGGTTATTGGTTTGATAGTTTTGGGTGTCTTGTGATCAATCGGTCACCCGAATATGTGCCAGATCAAAAAATTTTAATTGTTTATTAAATGAGAATATTTCTATGGATATTGTGTGTTTAGGATGAGTAATTTGGTTTATAAACACAAAAATCATGATGATTGAATCCATGGAGGATTATGGTTCAAATGAAGAACCCCATGTGCAAGATGTTGAATAATTTATGTTGAAGGGTGGTCTAGATTCACGATTCAATGGTAGATCCACATTTTTGAGCCATAGATAGAAACAGATATAAAGAAGTTTCACCAGATTCTATTAACAAATGGTGATATAAAAAATATTAATTTCTAATGAAATATAGGCTATGTTCCTTGTATAACAAAGAACAAACAACATGTATCCTCCCCCAGTAGAAGTGCAAGAGTTTGGTAACATTTTAGTGTGACATGCCGTGTAATACTCCCTCGCATGTTATATAACCATTACATTATTGGAAATCCTTTGTGATATGTCACATGGGATACGACTCTGTGTAAGGGAATACAGACATAGGTTGACAACATAGGAGACATCTCATGTGGACCATCACGCCATGTACAGAATTATATGGACACGAGGTCCAAGTACATAGAGACAACTACAACACACAAGCCTAATCCTGATTTGTCAGAACACGACATGCTTTCCACCTAAAAGGAATGATAAAATATATTGTCTAGAGCTGTGTGATTTCCAAGGAAATAGCTAGAATATGGAGTGGGACCACATGCAATTTGGGTCCCCTCAGTTGTTGTGATCTTATTGATTTCTTATGAACATTCATTGAACATCTGTTTTTCCATCATCTGAACTCATATTTTAGAACATGAGTACCCTATCCTGAGTGGTGTTTCTCGTAGAACACTATGATTCCTTAAAAATAGGATTTAATGATATGGTTTGAAATTATCATAGTTTGTAATGCACTGAAGAAGCACCTAATAAATACAATGATCATAAAGAATCACTAGAATAGTTTCAAGAATTACCCTCTAGTAGTACTCGGAAGGGCTGTTCCCCCAACATAGTACCAAGATTAGTTTCAATCATGTATGGGAAGTTGTGTTCCATGATGTTATTTTGGATATATCCTACATATGTTTTGAGTTGTTGCATTCCTCGATGACAGTTTCAAGTATACCTATTGTAGGGATGGGTAGTGGAGTTCCCCAATGATAGTTATGGGCTTACACTCTAATGAGGATAGGCAGTAGAGTTCCCTAATGGTGTCTTACTAGAACATCCCTATAAAATGTATGGAAAAAGGAGTTCCCTAATAACACACTAGGCTTACCCTCTAGTATGACTGGGTAGTGGCCTTCCTCAATAACATTCCCGAGCATACCTCTCCAGCATGGATGGGAAGTGCAGTTCCTAGATTACTATCAATTTATGACCCAACTATAGTACATGGTTTTGGGAGACGTACATAGAACTTGTGGCCCCTAGACATTGTGGAATTGTGATGATAAATGGTTTCACATTCCATTTTATTCATGAGATACAAATATAATTACCCCATCGAGATGAGTCCATGTGACGTGTCCTAAATCCATGTGGTGAGTTATTTTTCACCAATATGAATAGAATCAAGGTGTGGATATTGAGTTTCATATACAAGAGTGTTCAGGGAAACCATGTTACATGTTGTGTAACATTGATGTAATTCATTTGGAATTATTTTCTAATATTTTCCTTATATTGAGTTGTGAGATGTAGATCCCCTTTACTCAATTCCTTGGGTTTCTATGACTGAGTATATTTGTATATATATATATATATATCCTACATCAGTACCCACTCCATGTGATTATATACTCTATTTACAATAGATACCAAGACATAAAAGGTATGCCACAAGATTTCGGTTATTAGATTCTCAAAGTTGGTTGAGTCCACTCTCCTACAAAATTTAGGGACGACTCGATGAAATGTTCACCTTCTCATAGTGTCAGGCTCCTTGTTCATGGATGAGTTTACCATCAATATCTTTTTTGGTATAACGGTACTATTTTATTGTTCCTTGTTTGATCTATTACTTTTCCCTTCTGTTGTATCTCTTACTACTCCCCTTTCACAATTTAGATACTTTTTATTGGGTATTTATATACTCAGCCCTGAATGGTATTTGAACAATAAGTGTTGTGTACCTTGAAGACAACATACATGTCAATCATAGAATCATAGGAACTTAGGGGTAAATGGTTGTTGGACTATTTAGGAATTCCATACCTTGGGATACATGAGCAAGGATATCTCAGTTGTTTAATATTTTCTAGTTTTTTTAGGTTGCGGAAATATTTCTATTTGGGAGTGTATTTTACCATTTAATTTTAAAAATATGCTACCGTACATGGTACTATTTGGTGGTCTATGCATGTTTGTTTTATATAAAGTGGCCTTTCGTCATTTAAATCATGTAATCCATAAATTTTCATTTAGTGGGATATGTGTGTGTGTAATGTTACATATTAATAGGAATCTAGAACATTATTTAAGCCTCCATATAACGTATAAACTCCATTTAATATGGTGGAGGGCTTGGGGTAGTTACATCTCAAGCCCCAACATGGGTTTGGTCATGAAATATTTGTGTAATATGTGGTAAAATACTTGATATATTGTTCAAAAATTCCCAAAAAATAATTTGGTATGATTTAGGGAAACATTTTCATACTTTCTCTTAGTGGATCATAGGACAATGAGTCCAATAATGGTATGGGCAGCCGACATATACATTCACCAGAACCATGACTACCTGATTATCGACTCGGTATTCCATGAAATTTGATGCAAAGATTAATTGTACATAAATAATATAGTATTGAATCATTTACATTCCTTATTGACCCATATACCCATTGTTATTGCTATATGTTTTCTCATCTGACTGTGGTACACCTAGATAAACTTTTGGATACCTCTATTATGAAATCCTGCTTGGATACCTACTCATGTTATAGATAATGACCCTATTGGTGATGAGGCCTCAGTTTGAGGTCCATATTGGGATCCCCATCATACATGGGAGATGGTAGAAGAACCTACACCTATTGATAATTAGATCATCCCATCAAAGTAGGTTGAAAACATATGTAGGATCGGCACACTCTACAAGTTCTATCATTTGAGACAGCTGAGGATCCATGTTTAGCTAGATCCACAAGCATCCTAGGATTTGATTGAATCAATGTAAACAATATTTAGGCTTATACATGAACCGACATATCTGATTGTGGGTTCAAGAGCTAGTAATTTTCCTAGAGGAGGAAAATGTTAGTGGAGTGTGGTAACATAAATGTATGATGAGTTGTCACTATCATGGACCGACATACAGATGATACTTCATGAGGAGTACTCGCCCTACTTATTACATTATGCCCAAATACCATAGCTTTAGGAGAATAATTAGGGAGGTATGATCATGGATGAGTACACATCTAGGTTATGAGAACATATGTTCTACTCACTCATTACATTATCCATGATGGCTACTTCAATTCTTAGAAGATTGAGTATGGACATCGTGGAGATATCCGATCAATCATATTACCCTTTTACAAATCCCACCCATGTCGGGGTGATAGAGCGTGAAGTTTTGGTATGGCGATTTATTTCAGAGGGGGTACTAATAGTTAGATACAGGAGTTGGGAAATATAGATGATTCATCTACATGATATAGATATCACTTGAAATATCTGAACATGATAACCTTCCTCGTGTAGGATTAGGAACATGGTTATATTTGGCCATGATAGTACAGTGGGCTAGAGTAGCAAATACAAGTGCAGTGTTTCAATTTTGATGGGTTATGTCACATGGAACATGACTACCTAACCATACATGCTAAGCAGACCCAACATATTGATGTTGAAATTCCCTGGCCGGGACAATGACGTGACCCGTGATCTCTTAGGTGGGGACATGGTGGTACCTAGGGGGCATAGCTGGAAGAGTAGAAGGAGAACCTATAGCTTGAAGAGATTTCTATGAGATCCTTCAACCACCACCACTAGGAATCCCTCATCATGAATTATGGAGATGGACGTTTGGGAAGTGTATAATAGAAGTATTTGGATATCTATGAATCTACACCATACGAGCTGATTCGAGGAATGATCAAGGTTTATTCTATCATTACCTCATTATTAATATACATTGTTTCTAATCATTATTTGATATTGATACTTTTATTTTGGGAGTTGGATCTCTTATTAGAGTCGATGACACATCATATTGACCTTTGATGTTCTTAAATGGAATGATTCATGTGTGTTTTTTAACTACTGGAAGTGCGAGCTATCTCTTATTGGAGAGTGGTTCATGTGGTACCTTTTGGTCATCAATATAAAACACAATTATTGCATCTTTGGTATGGATATGATTTCAATTATCTAATCCTAACATTATAATCACCACATTCTAGTCTGACACCTATGATTTTATGGGAAAGGGTTCACATTTTATAGAGAGAGAGACCTCATAAAATTACAGTAGGATGTTGTTAGAAGATGGTTGTGACTATCACCAATCAATTAGTGGGAATAACCCGTGGTGTTGCAGACTCTTCATGAACCTTTATTACAATAATTTTGGATGATTATATGTTCATCCTTCATGAAGATGTTCCAGGACCTGCACCATAATGGAAATGGTGATTTTCATAGAATTGAAATAAGCTACTATCTTGATATATTTTTCGGCATATCGGATAGAACCTAATGATATCCTGGATCAATGATTTAATATGGAGGACATTCATGAGAATGGATTCATCAGACTCAATTCAACCCCTTGGGCATATCCAGTGATTTTCCATAAAAATACATACAAGAGATTCTGGATTTGTTTGGAATATCATTGCACGAGATTGTAGAAGATAAAGAATCAATACCCATTACCTAGGATTAAAGTCATATTTAAGAATTTTTGTCATGGGGGATGTTTCTAGAAGTTTGATCTTGTTTATGAGTACTAGTAGATGAGGATTCATGAGAATGGTATTTCACAATTGGAATTATGAAGTATCTAGAGATACTATGTGTTACTAGTGATTCCCATTATGGTGATAAATTCCCACACCATTTTTATGGAATTGATGAAACAGTTTTTCCATATGAACATGGACCAATTTTATATTTTATTAGATGTCGGTATACTCGTGTACTCTACTACAATGGTGGGTCATGGGGAGAACATGAGGATTGATATTTATTTTCATCCAAAGATATAATTTTATAGAAATATCTAGAAGTTTTAGTTCAAGATAAATGATGTACAATTTATGGGGAATTTCGTTTATGAACGAGATTAAGACATGGATCTAGAAATGATAAAGAATGTTATTTCTTAGGATCCACACAAGAATGTTTTAGAGGTGGGGAGTTATTTAGGCTTTATAGAGTACTGTATGTTATTTCTAGAAGATTTATCTAGATCATAGAATCTTTTAATTAATTTATTCGTAATGGGATGCCATTTATTTGGTCTGTGTAGTGATAGAGGGCCACTGAGGAGTTGAGGTAAAGGATAAAAAATGCTCAAATATTGATTCATTAGGAAGAAGGTGTTGATTTATTAGAGTATTGTGATTCCTCAAGTGTGTGGATGTGTTTTGTATTGATGAAACATCGGGTAGTCATAAAATATGGGTCATGTAGTTAAGACCCCTCAAGAAGAATTACAAAACTCATGAAATAGAATTTTTATAAGTATTATCTATCATTTGGATGTGGAGACACTCTATTCTGTGAGAGAACTTTGTGGTTTACACATTCCAACATAGTCTTAGGTATTTATTCACCCATAAAGACATGAACCTATGAAAAAACATAGCTTGGAGTACCTATATGACAATAAAATAATGATAGTCTACAATATATAGAAGGGAAAAATTTTAGTATATTCCCTTACTAGGAAGTCTCATGATATCTTAGTGTAAGAAGCTTCTGACAAGTTATGATCTGTGTGGCTAACCATGGTGGATCAGGAGGGTTCAACCTTTCTTCAATCGATAGTGTTTAATCCATCACTTATTTATTGTGTGAGTGATTCCCAACTAGGTGACATTGACAAAAATGTATTTCATGATCAGATATCACCATGTTAAACACGAAGTAGATATTTTGAAGTAAAGAATCATTTCTTGTTATTACAGGGGTGAATAGTGGATCTAGTCATGATGTGGGAGTTCCACAATTCTTCTATTTAAATATATCTATAACGTGTTGAATACGTATAGAAATCATAAATGAATGATTTTTGGTATGACATTATATAATATGTAGCTTAGTTTGTCTAAAAAACATCACATATCAGCATGTGACAGACGAGCACCATGTTCTTGTGGGATTACTACAGCATAGTGAGACCTGAGAGTGGAAATGGGATGAGATATCCCTAGAACTCATCATAGGGATACTCTGGATAAAAAATGGCCACGAAACTATTTTGATGATATTTGTATGACTTGAGAAGTTGACACAATTCCATTCTACCTGGAAACTGAGTTTTGTGGAGAGACACGGGTAGTTGTATGTATGTGACATCATTCACATTCACAGGCCTCCCTCGATGATATTTTCGATCACGTCACATGGTTTACATCCTGAATGTGGAGAGTCATTCATGAGGCCTCGAGGACCCAATTTTGGATCATTTAACTCTTTCACCCATAGACTTATGGGTTGACTAGAACATAACATCAAGGTGCAATTAGACATGCTTAGGGCTTACGTGTTGGACTTCAGATAGAACTGTGAGGATCACCATCCTTTGGTAGTGATTTTATATAACAATATATACACTCTATCATTGAATTGAAATATTTTTTGGCCTTTTATGGGAGACCGATTAGGTCACCCCTATGCTGGACAAATATTGGCGAGTCATCTCTTGGGGACCGAGAATTTTTTCTAGGGATAAAAGTGAAAGTGAAGGTCATCAATGATTGGACAAAGATGGACCGTATAAGATAGGAATACTATTGATGTAGTCATTGTATGCACATTGAGTTCAACCATGTATACCATCATTTCTTGTGATTCTCCATATAATGAGGAATATAGAGGATCCCCTAGGGAGGCATGTATTTCTCGAGGTTCACCAGGCCTTTCAATATTTTAAAGAGATTGTATTGATTTAATTATGCCATTTACTACCCCCAAACAAAGATTTTGTGCATGGATTCATTTTTGTGCCATATTTGGGGTGATAAATTCTTAACCCAAAATAAATCATTGAATTGGGTGATACTTACTATCAATATACTACTATATTAAATAGAAAACAAACAATCCCTCTTCTACACAGAGGACAACCGCCTCACAAACCAATTTAATTTTTATTATGTAACCACATTACAGAGATATTGATAATTATACCAATAATGCATATATATTATATTTTTATGTAATATTTATCTTTTATGTTTAATATAACAATTATATCCCAAACATATTACCCATAAAAATGTCATTGTCACTCATGTGTACGCAAGACCATCCATCTACTCAAGTGATGTGATTCATTTCACATGTAAAACTATCAAAAATTATTATAAAAAATTAATAAATTAATATAATAATAATAACATTAATATTATAAGTGAGATGGTGAAAATATATCTTGTTAATGTGAACTAAAATTTCGATGATGGAGAAATTAGTGGAAAAAGAAGAAGATATTGCCTAAAACCATAATAATAAAAACTATCTATTTAGTAATAGGTGATAATATATCCTTATAGAATTTTTATAATATTATAAATACTAATATTGTTACTAAAAATCAAAAAACAATTATAAATATTGTTAAATTTTAAATATATATGTGAAAACATGAGGTGGAGGATGTAATGTCAATTTCCACTTTATTTACAAATAGTTGGTACTGTACACATATTTACTTTTCTGTGTTCTATATATTTCACATTTCATATATTTTTAATTCATATCTATTAATTAATCATGATGGATGATTTATTTCATGTTTACTATTTTTATAGGATATTATTTTAATGTTATTAAATATGTGAAATTTTATTTTACAATCTCATTTTTCAGGGATTGGTTATTTTGTATGAAATATTATAATAATTGAATTATAAAAAAAGTATGTATTTTATCCGATATATTTTTATGGATTATCCATGTTTTCATTAAAATTATCATATCTTAATCACACGGACCAAGGAAAAAATATTGTAATTAAATAATGATTATATTTATCTTTTGGATTTGATATATTTTACTTCCATGTTCCTAATATTAAATGGTTTTTTACTAAATAATAATTTATAAATATAATTTGTTTATTATAAAAATTTAATGTTTTGACTACATTTTTAAATTTATTTCAATTTATCATTGTACTCTTTTCATAATATTTCATTTTGAACATTCATTATAAGTACATAAAATGATTTTTTACAATATACTATACAAATGTACCTCCCCATAGCAATAACATTTTTTCAGTATTTATCGGCATCTAAATGTTATCAAATGTCTTAATATTTTTTATTTGAAACAATGTTTAATTCATTTTTTTCAATTTTATTTTATTTTTAAAAAATTATTTATTATAAAACACATATGTTTATGATTTTATGGGATTATTTTATCACTATATAAATCTATGAAAATTATAACTCTTTTAAAAATCTAATTCCAATGATCATATTTCATGGTAACATTCATTTATTTTGAATATAAATATTTTTTTATAATTTATGATCATGCTTTAAAGGCCTTATACAATTTCTATATTATGTTTTTTACTAATAATATCGTTGATAGGGGAACAAAAGATATTCAATATACTATACTAAATATGGATATTTTTTTATAACTTAAAATATTAAAGAAAAAAATTTATAATTAAATATATGAGGAATTAATTGGACATATAGTGGTTGATGGGGATGGCATTTTTATCCATATAATTAATTGACATGTATTGTGAGATAAAATTTTAAATTATCTTTATTAATGGTTTTTTGGTGTTTACTAACCAATAATTGAAAATGATTTGATGTAAATTCATTGCGTTAAAAATATCATGACTTAAGAGATAATTAAATCCAACATTATGATTTGCCTCCTTGAGAATTTATCTATTAATATAATATTGATTACTACTTTTATAAATACAATGGTTACGTATCATGCTGATTTTTTTAAATAAATAGAATTTATTATATGTTGTATACATTTACATATGGTTTATAACATATATAGTCATTATATTTTACACCATAGAAGATCCTTAATGATAATGTTATTTCATCCTTATTTTTATTCATATCACCAATATAATACGGATGAATCAATCAATGGATTTAGTTATATATAATGTCTAATTCCAGAACATTTTATTATATTGTATCAAATGTATAGTGAAAATCATGTGTATATATACTTCTTCAAGAAAACAAAACTTATTGGTCTATATTGGTGATATTCGTTATTATTTTTTAAAACTGTAACAATATATATACATACACTTGGTTATTAGATATGGTTCGGTTAGAACCGTTGATTAAAATAATAGTTACACTATGTGATTAATGTGTGGGAAACATCGATGGAGATTATCTCGGTATTATGGAGAATATAGGATGAAGAAATATCAATATAGATTCCAATGGAAGACTCATTTCAGGATATATCAATACAAATACCATGATGATTTCTTATGAGAAGGATAATAAGGGAACGGTAATTTCACAACAGGTTTATGGTTTTAAAAATTGGGAAAGTATTGTTAAAGGTAGATTTGTTATATATTATACATGTTTCCGAGCATAGTTCTATTTCTCCCACATAAAGGATACATGTGTATTGAGATAATTCTGTCTTATACTATTTTAATGTCAAATTACAGGTGGGCCATGTCATTATGGATAATAATGTGTTTTCTGACACTCCATCTAAAATAATATTTCTAAAAGGTTAATATACAAGGAAACGTAATATGACATAGTCTGCTTATGAAAATTAGATACATGATATTTATATACACAATATATATTATATTATGGTAATTAATAATCTATTTTACCCTACGTAGGTGTAAGATATCATCGACATCAACATGATGTTATAAATATATTGTTTATATAATGATTAGTATGGGTCAATAGATTTGGTATTAGTGGAAGATTTAGTAAAAACATTTAGACTAGTTTATATTAATTTAATTAAAATACTATTTAATTTTATAAGGGTCAATTATATGTATAGGGTTTCATTATGAAATTTGGGTAATTTATGTATAATGTAGTTTTTATATAAATATATCCATGTATGGATACAAGAAGTCAAAATGGGGAATTTAAGTCAAATGAGGATGATGCTATTTGGTATAAAAATCACATATTTAATACATATGTTAGTTGCCAATGTTTTTTTATAATAACATGAGTAAAATAGATCATTTCATTATATGTTATCATAGAACTGAATTTTAACACAAATAATCACTCTCACCAAGATAGTTAGACTGAAAGGACGATTCAAAAATATATTATATGTGTTGTGATATTTTTTGATCGATTTTGGAGTATATATATATATCAAAAAAATTACTCGTGAGGAGTAATTATATAATTTAGTTTTCATTCAATAATTTAGATGGAACCATATGAGGATATATATGGGAATAGAAGTAGGACTCCAACATATTATGTTGAATTCATATAAAGGAAGATAACATGTCTTAACGATTTCAAATATATAATTTTGATTGAAATAATTATTGAAAAAAAAAATTCATAAATTAGTTATACATGTTGTTTAAATAATCAATGATGAATTTTAGAGATTAATTTTGGTGACCTGTTTTTCGTTTGATAATCAACATTGAAGATAATTATTAAACAATAGAAGAAGGGGAAGTTTGTACTAAGATTTATCATTCCCATAGAGATACATGATCATTTATATGTAAAATAATTTCTCTAAGTGATCCATCCACTCTCCTCACAAGAATATGATGTGTTACTGGAAATGTTTTTGAACAGTACATAAAATTCCCTTCAAATGTCCTATGATTAGATGATTTTAATTAGGAATGTGATCTCTCATATGAGAAACAAATATTAAATATTTTAATTCAATGGGATAATATTCTACATGACAAGACAACTGACATGGTCAATGTACAACGAAGAAAATCAAAAGATTGTGGAGGCTACATGGGCACTTGGGGACATGATGAGAAAAAATAACCCTCAATCGTTTTTTCTTCCATACAATGAAATACCTTGGATGAATTCCATTTAAGTAGGTAGAATGTAGCAACCTGATTTTATCCTCATTAATTAAATGATATGATTGATGGATTTCTCCACATGAAACACCAAAACTAAACTACTATTTATCATTTTATGGTTCTTAAATGTTAGGTCCACAAGGATGAATACCCTGAGAGGGGGGGTTAATCAGGGTATGACTAATTTAATGTTAATGCACGTTCTGATCTTGTTTCACTGTTGAGAAAAACTCTCTTCTATCTTTTTCCTGTTTCACATAGTAAATATAAAGTGAAGTATGCACAAGACACAACAATTTTACTTGGTTCACCGCAAAGGGCTACGTCCAAGGAGTATACGCCGAAAAGTAGCCGGTCGTACCAAATTCCACTAATCTTCACTAGCTGTGGATTACAAGGTTCGGGCTAGATCACTTCTAAGCCCAAGCTCAATGCCTTTACAAGTTTAGGGTCAGCTCACTACTTTCCCAAGGGTCACTCCCTGTTTCTCTCTCTCTCTGGCTCACTACCGGTGAAGAGGATCACCTTCTTCCTCTTCCAAAGCTCACTGCTCTTGGAAGGAATCCACTCACAGTTTATAGACCTGTAGGTCTCTTCATTTGCATGAATGAATGCATCTTCCTCTATGTTTAGATGCTCTGTTGAAGTACAAATTTCACCCATAGATGAATATCTCTTTGCACCGAAGGTATCGGGCAACGTACCAGCTTCCACGCAGTCCGAGAAGCACCGCTGGAACAGAACCTTACTTGGCACGCCAGTCAATCTCAGTGCGCATGTATCGGCGCACAAGTCACAACGGGCGCACAAGTCCTCCTCAGACACTTGCGCGACTCAAGCTTCCTCAACTCCAAACATGCGCAACTCTCTTCCTTTTACGCCCAAACCAATATTGGCCCACAACTGCCTACCGGTGCACAACTTCTAACACCGGCGCACAACTTCAACTACTGGCGTGCAAATTCACCCGCGCAACCCACACTCACCACTTGAGAGACCACCACACCTGCGCAACAGGAGCTATGATTTCTCAAAGTGTTGAACTCCGTTAAAAATGAGGAGGTGTGGTCCAGTATTTATAGGCAATCTGACAACCCTGCGCGACGGCGTGCAAGTCACCTGCACGACCCAGATTCAGCGCGCAAGTCCCCTGTCATTTTAGACACTTGCGCGACCAACTCCCAAACTTGCGCGAACTTTTTTACTTTTCCATTTTTTGATCTTCTGATCTTGAAAAACATATGGCGCGTAAGTTTCCTATACTCCAAGTCCTCGGCGCGCAAGTCCTTTTTCCACCTTGTATCTGTTCTTTTGTACCACCTCCAGATCATCCATTCCTTTTATCGACGTTCTTGAATCAAACATGGATCGTTGACCTCAGCTCTTGAACTCAACATTCCACCATGAAATCCTCTTTGTCAACAATTTTTTTTTGTCATTTTTTTGCTTTGTCAACAATCACTACTCAGATGTCCACTTTGTCAATAAACACAATCACCTCAAAAATGATTCAATGATATCTTGGGGGATTTTTTCCCAACATTAAAATATTAGATTTTATAAACCACAATAACAGAATAATGAAAGCAATATATATAAATACATTTATAGAAAAACAAAAAATATAATATTATCATTAAATAATATACTAAATATATCATATAGACAAACTTATGAAATAATTTCTTATCACAAATAATTAGTTTACATAATGGATAAATTTCATGTTTGATATATTTATTTTTTGATCAAAATTTCAATGAATATATAATTCATTGAAAAAATTATTTAATATTAAAATAATGTTTTCTAGATAATATATCATTCTATTTTAACATAAGGTTCATAATATTTATTGAGAAATTAGGAAAAGTTCATCATTATTATTATATATATTATAGTCATATTAGATTAGAATGAATAGATATAATCAGTCATAAATAATTGATTTTTCTATGAGTAGTAATAAGAAAAAAATTAATAGTTCTATTATATTTGTGAAATTATTTTATAATAGTAAAAAGAGGAATATTTTTTAATCCGTTTCCAAATAAATTTTTTTTATTTGATTAATAATTTATATAATATATTTAATGTTAATAAAGCCATTTTCCACTTTTTGAAAACATATATATAGTTTACATGAAAATTATTTTTGATTAATTTTGTATAGTTATTTATAACTCAATGATATTTATTTTATGATTCATTTTATCATTAAAATAAATTAATATTTAATTATATTGATTATTATAAATTTATTGGAATCATATATATATAAAATTATTTCCTCTCCAAAAACCATTTCCCCTTGAAATAGTAATTTCTAAAAAATGTATTTCTATCTATTATATGCTATATCATCAAGATTATTTTCCCAACACATGGAATTTTTCGTTTATTAAATTATACATATATGTGTGATTAAAATTTTAATATTATTTAATGTGAGAAATTTTTCATTTGAGAATAAAATTTAGATATATTTAATTATTTTTAAATACCACAATAATTGTGAAAAAATTATTTTTATTTATACCAAGGAAATAATATTTAATAAATTAAATAAAAACACCATAAATATTGAATTTAATAAGATGCATAAAAAATAAATAAATATATTATTATTCTTTTCATTTTTCATCAATACTAAATATGATTAAGAATGAAAAATTATCAAAATTATTTATCTAATAACATAATATTTGAAAAAATTATCTATAATGATTTAAAAGATTATTTTTTAATATTTAGAAGTTCAAATAAATTATATATATGAGATATCTAGTTTTTTCACACATTAGATTGTTTATAATTGTTTTGTTGTATATTTATTACGAATATTACTAAAAAATTAAATAATATATTTACTAAAGAAAATTCATAAAAGGAAAATGTAATAAATAAATTAGAAAGTCCACAATATAATAAATCATTTAACTAAATCAATTTCTATGATGATTATCAACACAAAACAATTTTACACTACATTTTATTGAATCTATTGGAATCATTTAGCCTTTAATACTGATATGAAATATTTTATATATAAATAATGTATCCAAAACCACCATCACCATCCCCAAAAAATGTATATCACTAAAAATATTAAATACATACAATTTAAATTCAAATTAATCAATTAATAAATTCATTATTTCAATCCCATGAACCCCATCTAAAAAACAAAATACCCTAGAATAAAAACCCCTTCCTTGATTACAATTCAATTATTGATTTTTTTACAAATGTATACATAGAATAAAACTTTGATGACCGAGATTATTATTGACTTTTTAAATTAGTTTAATTACATAACATTATAAAATATGTGAAAATTTTCATTATTTAAATCATTATTAAATTTCTCAAAATATTGCATCGTACCAAAAATATTCATATGTGATATCATGGGGGAATATAATATAATGGGGTGATCCATAAATCCATGTAAGAGAATAAACATGGAATAACATTATGAAACTATTAAAAGATAGAGATTATAATTTAAATGGATAATAATTTTTTTTGGAACAAGAACATGAATGATGAGTCTTGAAAAAACATGATAATATATAGTCAACATTGATATGTGACATTAACATCAATTATGGAATCCTAAATATTGGTCAATTCTATCTTCCATGAAATCATGAAGGAAAAATTCCCATGATGGATTAGGTTCACTCTATAATACATTACATGATGTTTCTAGAGAAAAAAATTTGCCCAAACATGAATAAAATGAAATTAGCAGGCATAACATAATATATGATCTTAATTAAAAATTAGAGAGGGAGATCCATTACCTCGAGAGAGAGTTATTCCTAAAATCATGAGAGGATCTTCTAGAGTTATTGGGGACTCTAGAGAGGAATCTAGATATTAGAGGTATGAGTCGGGACTCTATCCAAGCATTTTTAGTGATTATAAATGCGATCTTGAGTTGGTTCAAATAGTATATGAGAGGCTAGTAATTCACTGTTTCCCAAAATTAGGTTTTGGAATCCCTAATATTAAATATTCAATACTTGAAAACAGCCAACATAATTTTCCCATGGTTTCTACGTTATTGGGGTGGATTTTATTATATTATTTGGATAATGGCCAAAATCATTAAAATATTACACTTTGATATGTGCAATTGAGTCATGGTTTTCAAGAAATTTTTTCAAAAACTGTTAATATACTAATGGATTTTGAGGACTCATAAAGGATTTCTAAAATTTATCATAAAAATAAAAAAAACATTATTTTTAATTACAAAAATATATTTTTCTTTGATACCCAATATAGTATTTATTACATAATATTGGTTCATAATAATGTCATAATACTCACTATATATTTATACCTTATTTAATTTTTTTTTTCTGAAAATTCATCATTCTCTAAAAATGATGAAAAATTATTAAATGAATAATTTTTATTTATTTATACCTTAAATAATATTTATTTAATCATAATAATATTATAATGATGTGTTTTTTCACTTTTAAAATAATAATTAACATTTATTGAGAAATCTTAGGTTTCTTATCAATAAAATATTCGAAACACTTATAAAATTTATTTATTTTTACTTTAGAAAAATATTAAACATAAAAAAATTAATTAATGATATATAATAATAATATTTTATTAAATTATAAAAAATAAAAAATATTCTGTATTTTATTGGAATGATTGATATTATCGAAATTAAATATTACCCAAAAAAATAATTATTTATTCAATAAAATAAAAAATCATATATAGTGTAACAAGAGTAAGATTTTAATATAATTATTTTTATATTAAAAATACAATATAAATATTAATATTCTTAGTGTCTCAACACACAACTCATTATTACAGAAGGAAAAACAATATTGATAAGGTGCCTGATGGTGAGACTTTCATGGGTTTGTTCGTGTACATTGTTTGTCTAGTGATCTCAATGAGATTGATATTGTCTCAAAATATATTCCCCTCCTGAATTATTTATTGGATATCATATAAGGATTAGTCAAGGGAAATCCTTTTAATGCTATGTCAATTTGAACATCAAATAAATGAGCATTACATGTTATGATCATTTTGTACAAGGACATCAATTCCTTTGTCTATTTTTATTGGATTTATAACGACACTATATTTACACTAATAAATTGATAACTATAAAAAGACTATATTATCCATGGTTATGATTATTCATCGCGTTTGAAATTCTAAATGATATATTAAAAAATAATGGCTTGAGTTTTCAATTATAAAATAAATTTAATAAATTTAAATTTGTCAAAAAGGGTATTTTTATTTATAATAGGTCACATCATTATAGTATTCCTCCATCAGAAATTTTACCCTAAAAATATTCATTTCACACACTAAAATAGATGTTTTTATATATTTTTCAATAATTCCCCAGGTTCCCATTTATCTTCAACAAATATATTCTTCCTCCAAAGCACTTGGGCATGATGTATTGTCTTATTTTGTAGTAATTTTTCATTATTTTCTATGATCTTAAATGCAAAATCCACATAAAAAAGATCATTATCCATAGTTACATTATATGTATTGAGTACATGTGAGGGGTATATAATTAACTTACTCAAGGGGGACACGTGGAAAAAAGTGTACTCTATCATGGTTAAGATGGAGAGATAATTGATATTCAACCACTCTGATATGATAATGGACTCAATTGTACTAATGTATCATTGAATTATAATCCCACTCTTCACAAATCACGTTAATTTTGTTAATATTTATATGTGTTGGGATAATTTTTCCTAAGCATCAAACTGTATGTATCTTCGATGATTATAATAATTTCTCTTCTATAAAATATAATGATCCTTGATGTATTGAGTAATGTTATTTCCCTTTTTCACTATTTTAAGACCTAGTAGTTTGAAATCCCCATAATAAACGTTTCATACATGTGGTTTATACTTTTTCACTAAAATTGATTTATAGGGATCCATTTTCATTCGTTAGATGAAACTACTATTGTACTAGAACTCAAACAATGGATAATATTGATCAAATCCTTATATTGAGCCAATTAGGCATGCTCTCAACATGTCCTCATGTGTTTGGATAGTTTAATCAAATTGATTATCATTGTTTGTGTTATATTTCATGGTGATGTTTAACTAAATATCTATAGCATGTTGGATAATATTCTAATACATTGATATAAATCATTGAGCACTATCAGATAAAATCAAATGATGTGTTCAATTCATCTTCAGACCATTATTAATTTATATCCATTAAAATTTAATGAGTGAGATGTCCACTATAATTTTAATGACGTGAGTGGTAATTGTAAAATGTTCAATCACAATATATATATATATATTTTACACTAGATGTCTCGATATGACCAATAAAAAAATAAATAATTATGTTTTCCCATTTCCAGGTAGGTATCATTAATGGGTGCATCATCCCATAGGATTCATTCCTTTTACCATTAAATTTCTAACATAAAAGGCATGTGGAAGTATATTGTTTGTTCTCTTTATTCACATTATCACAATAATAATGCTAAAATAGATTTGGATAAATTGTTATTCTTTTTGGATGTATGATGATGGTCAAACTATTTGCATCATCAAAAAACCCCTTCATTGAATCAACATTTTATGTAATAAATATTTGTAAAATAAATCATACTACTCCTTTTTCATTATAATTGAACATAGTGTATTTCAATTTTTTTTGTCTCCACTATCTTCTAAATTCCCACATTATCTCACTAAGAATCATTTATCATATCCCGAAGGGATTGTTGAACAATTATTTGAGAAATTATTAATGATTTTACATCTGTTTTGATAACCATGTGCATAATTTCTTATCATAGTAAGATAATGTCCATCTCAATTATCAATAATGTTAAAATAGAGGGACAAATTATACATAGTGAATCCGACACATTATTTTATATCATAGGATGGTAGAGTTTTTATAATATATAGTCCTTAATTATCTCTATCCATCTTCAAAGAATCATATTTATCTATTTTTTTGTAAATATACACATGAGGCTCATATGATCAGTATATATTTAACATGAGCCCCAATGTGATAATTCCACAATATCATCCTCATGAAGATAACTACAGCTAACTACAAAGAAATAATTCTGTAGATCAGTTTGTGAAATATAAATTTCTTTGAATCATTGGATTTTATTTTGTCATTCTTCGTTGAAAAAAATACCTATACCTTTTTTTGAGGAATCAGTGTACACCATGAATGGTTCACCAATTTTAGGTAGTGTCTGTATAACTGTATTTAAGAAGTTTCTTTTTGAACACCTTGAACCAGTTTCACATTCATAATTTCAAAAAATGACCCAATTTGATGTTAGTTTGGTTATATGGATTAAAAAACATGATAAATTCCAAAAAAATCAATTATAGTACCCATATATTCAATAAAAACTAAATATTTATATCACATATATTTTCTGCATCCATCTGTACAATTTAATAAGTTTTTAAAGGGTCCTAGTTTATCACATTACATGTGATAATATACCCTGCAAATGTTACTCGTTCCATGAATAAGGTCTATTGTGAACTCAACCTATTGGGATGTTATAATAAAAGATAATTATTTTTGAAGAACATATGTGTATTCCGTTATAAAGGGAATGTATTAAAGGATTATATATTCATTATTTTCAATAATTTTATCTAGATATCCATTCTCTAATTGAAGTAATATACATGATTGAGATTTGGGTTCTGAATAATATTGATCCATTTCCTTGAACATGTATAGAATCAGGGGATGATTTTTTATATGTATATTTATTTCCTTAATAGATAAATTTATGTTGGAGCATTATAAATAAATCCAATACACACCAAAAATATTCTCAAATTCCACTAAATGGATTATTACATGGCTTTCTCAGACGTTCAACACTAAAATTTTGAATGAGGATTAGTTATATATTATATAAGCATTAGTTATACCACTTTCCATTTTCAATGAATTTCCTACATACATGATTTGCGGGGATGATTGAATTATTATACTAAAATTTAAAAATAAAACACAATTTGTAAAACATGGAATAATATTAAATTTTCTATTATTAAATGAATAATTATAATATATAAAACCACATCATTTTCAAGATCCACCTCATTGGTTGTAATGGAATTACCACGGCCTTCCTACCTTGGTGGTTGTTGGTGCCGATTATATCGGTCCACTACTATCAATGTGAATTGTTTTTAATAGTGATCGTGTTTATTGTAGTTGAAAACATAGGCAAAATAATGAGGTTTTATTTGAAATTAACTTTATTATATTGGATTTTTTCGTTTCTCCCACCATCAATATATATCTATGATCCCTTACATTCCATACCTAAATCATCTTATCATTCCTCTTAATTAATTTCTAGCATTATTCTTTCGTCAATTTAGATAAGTGGGATGTTAATATTTCTTACAACTGTTATATTTTTCAATATCATACACAAAATTAATCTCTAATTTTCACATAGAATTGTAATTAGTCCTTACTGAATCAATTATATACATTTATAATTATATTAAACCTAGAAAAATTTACATAGAGACATCATTATCTTTAATTGACACATATTTTCATAGACTAGGTTTTACCCACCTAATAATGGGAAAATTTTTCATTCATGGGGTACTAGATACACAAGTAAAATATAATGCATGTCTAGTAATGTTTACCTACTACTCCCTGACTGTGTTATAATATTTTTCATGAGGAAATATAAACTTTTTTATATTTTATGTCATAGAGTGTGAGGAATTTTTTTTTCATAACCTATTTTTCATTACTCATTTCACCCAATCAGTTTGATCTATTCTATATGTTTTTTATTCATGGTGAATTCCCACCACTCATGAATATTACCCCACTGTATGATAAATATCTTATATAAACAACTATTTTTATACAATAAATGATTGAGAAGATATTATCCATGGATTAATACATAGATCCAAAATTAATTGATAACATGGTCCACTAATTATTGGTGGCCTTTATCGCATAATGGTCTAAATTACAGAATTTTCATTTTTAGGGTTATTTGTTTGTTCATCCTGATTCATGTTTCAATTTAGAACTTGTGTCAGATAATAATTTATCACAATAATATTCATGATTTCTTATCATATCAGATTGTGAATCTCATTTCAAATTTAATCAAAATGCCCTTCACATTGGTTGTTGACATGGTTTCCAAAATATTGAACCATTGTCTAAAATAATGGGAAAATTTGGGATGTGTATTTTTTAATAGATAAACTAATATAGGGGAATCAAATAATAATGGAGGGATAACTTATATATAAAATTTATTCATAAACTTATGAAATTATATGATTCAATCTATGTTATCTTTGATATATTTTGTAAAATTACTCATTATGGGAAATTCAGTTTCCTTAATAATTGCTCATAATGAGATTTTTAATTTACCAATATATATATGCATAAATGGATTTATTTTTTTAAAATGAAATTCTGTTTAATTAAAAATATTCAGAAATACCTTATTATTTTAAAAATTATATCCATGGCATCATCAAGTGTTTTATAATTCTACATAAAAAATAACTATACTTTTTTTATACCGACTACAACAACCCATTTAATTATTATTAATAAATTAATGATTTGTTTTTAAAAATTAGACATAAAATAAAAATTATAATTATGATGCATAAAGACAATGTGAATTAATTAAATTAAGTAACCACTTAAAATATTTACAATGTTAATCTATTTTAAATCATTTTTAGAAAGCTCAAAATATTCAACTATACTTAAAACTACATAAGACTACTTTGGGACATATATATGATAAGGGTGAGATATATAACCTAACAAGTGAATGAATATGGAATAACATGAACAAATAATTACATGATAGATAATAGGTATATTAATAGAACATAAAATGTTATATAAACATTAAAAATAACAATTAGTAATTATTATGATGGATAACATTATGGAAACATGAAATTGTTGAAACAACATAAAGCATGGAATCATAAATATTGGCCAAGGATAACTATTAAGACATCATGATGTAACATATAACGTAATATATTTGGTTAATAAATTAATATATTTCATGATATCACATTTCACTAAATCATTAACTATATAAGAATAAATGTAAATTAAGAAGAATAACATAAAATAGGTTCTTCAATAAAAAATTAAGCAGTAGGTCACTTACATTTAAAGTGTGATTACCAATATCATAGGAGGAGATTCTTAAAATCATTGGGGAAATTTGTGAGGAAACGTTAGAGGGGAGTTCATTGTAAGGAAACTATCCATGAATTTTTTTAAAGATAAATGGGATTATTGGTGGGTTTATATTGAAAAAGAGAGGAAAATATTTATTATTTTCCAATCATAGGATTTTTACATAATATACTACAAACAGGAACATAAGAAATAACATAGTTTATAAAATGGTTTCTTACAAAGTGTAGTGGTTTCATTATATTATAATTTTCAGTCCTAAAGTCATTTAAATTTTTCCCATGGTGATATAGAACATACGAAAGTGATTAATGAAATTATATTTAAATTATATAATATAACATAGGTATTGGAGGATTCGTAAGGGCTTTATCAAATTAAAAAATAAACAGAAAAATAAAATTATTTACAATAGTAAACAATGATTTGGTTGTAGAAACCATCTATTTAATTTTTAACAAGATTTAGGTCATTAATATGTCACAATACTCATTGTATAACTATAACTTATTTAATTTCATATTAATTAATTTATATCCCATAAAATTATAAAATTTAACAATTGGTTATTTTTGATGCACTAATTAAAAAATAATGTTTATTTTATATAAATATTTTTCAAAATATTTTATTTTTCACTTTTAAAATAATAATTGGTATTTATTGAAAAATTATTCGTTTTTTGACAACAATATTTTTTTTAAAAGTAAATAGTTTTATTCTCTATGTAAAATTATATTGTACACTATATATAATAAAGTTATAAAATAATAATATTTAATTAAAGGATCTTTTTTTAAAAAAAATAATTAATTTTTTCAATTTAATTTTTTCAATCAAATGGCATGTTACTGAAAAAATATAATTCATGTTTTACCAAATAAAAATAAAAAATGGTTATAATGAATCAAAATTATGTTTTAAATATAGTAATTATTATATTGAAAATAAAATATAAATATTCTTATTCATAGGGTCTGGATACATATCAATTTATTACACAAGTAAACTCTCTATTGATATGGTGCATGATATTGAGACTTTCATTGCCTAGTTTGGTGAAAGGGATTGGGTCGTGATCTTGATGCACTTGAACTGGTCCCTTAAAATGTTTATATTATGTTATAGTGGTTTGATAAAATCATTGAAATGGTCAATGGAAACGCCATGTGATGTTATCTCCCTTGTAAGCAATGATAATTGAGATTCATATGGTATGATCCAAACAGTCGAGTCCATCATACTTTTTTTAATCTAAATTGGACTTATCAATACCATATATTTATACTAATCATATGATCAATGTTCAATGAATAAATTATCAATGTTTATTATACATAGTAGTATATTAAATCCAAATGGATATAATAAATCCAGACAAGTGTATTGTTTTCTATAACTATTATAAAAAATTTGGAATTAAATTCAACCAAAAATGGTATTTTATTTAATAATTAGAGGGTCCATCCACCGGTTTAATCATAGTTATCCTAAAACAAGCCCTTTCAAGGATACTACCCAAGAAAAATCAAGTCTCTAACATAAATTTTATCACATTTATAAAGATTCTCAATTTTTTATAGCTCTTTGTAATATATTATCACTATAATAACATGATTAATTTAGTGTAGATATCAAACAATGTTATTTTATGAATGGTACAACACATAGTAAATCATTTCAATCTCATTAGAAAATAAGAAAACTATTAGTGCACTTCACGTTCTAACACCTACACAAATAGGAATAAAATTTCCATTACATCCATTCAAGGACCCCCATAATGGTGGTAATGTTGTATAAATAAGATATTTTTCATATCATTAAATTTCATATATTTATATATAATAAACATCTTCAAACCCTCCAATGAATTGAGAAATGGGAATTATAATCATGCATAAATACAGGTTAAAACACCAATGAAGAAATGTCTTCCTATTTTCATTTATATTTTAAAAAATTAAAAAAATTAATAAAATGTAGTACACCATAATTATAAATTCAATATAAAATTATTATAAATTTTCTATAATGATATTTTTTGAAAATAAAAACATTATTCTCCATAGTGTCTATTTTAGTTAATATACATAAAAGCTTTTGTATGATGACTGTCATACGATAACCATGAGTTGAAATCTAATTATTGATGATAATGGGAAGATGAAAATTAATAATAATATATTATTTTTAAAAATAAATATTAATATATTCTTTATGAAATGTTATATTATATATTTAAATTAATAATAATGTGACATTTTTGATTAGATAAATTATAAAAATAATCCATTATAAAAAAGGTATTCAAATAACATTACAAAACCATAAACAGACATGAATAACAAAATTTCAAGTCAATATAAGTTAAATATTTTAGTTTATTGAATTTAAATATCAATAATTAATATAGTATCAAATTATGGATATTTATATCCACATTACAATGCTTTCCTTAATGGTTAACGATCTTCACATTGGATGATAAAAATACATTACAACTATTTTAATTCATGAAGAGTATTTTAATTTACAATATTTTAAATAGAATTTAATATGATTATGATAATGAAATTGGAAATGAACATGTTTATTTATACGATATGTGATGTTAAAGAAAATTTGTGTAATATAATGTGTAAATGTATTTCTATTTTAGACAAATAAATCATATTATTAAGTAGTAAACTATTCTTAGAAAACATAATTTCAATAACATCCACTTGAAATGATATTATATTTATTCATTGAGAAAATATTTGATGAAAAAAAACTATTCTGAAAATTTGTTTTCATTTAATTTACTATAAAAATTGAGTCTCTTAGAAAATAGAGTTATAAAAATAAATTTTAGAACGATTAATTCAAAAATGTTTTTAGAATGAAATTTTCTTGATTTTGTTTTCATTATCATCAAACAATATATCACTAGTTTTTTGATATTTTATATTTTATTCTTTTACGATTCCTTTTAAAATGATAATTTATTACCCATGATTATTTAAGATTGTTTAATATTAAAACACAATCATTTTATATTGGTTCATTAAGATATGTTAATGGTAGTTTTGATGTGGCACAATAATGTAAATATTATAAAAGGTTGGGTTCTATATATCCTTATAATTTATTGGTATTATCATATATCACATGATATATTCAATAATTGACATAATTCCTATGATTACATAAGTATTGGTGTGATTTTTCTCTCACATTTTCAATCATGTAGATAATGAGTGTCTTCACATAAGTGGGGGAATACAGAGTATACAAACACATGTTTCCCTCTGCTAATTGTTGTTTGATATTTATAATGTTTTCATGTTTTGGAACTTCCCCATGATTATTACCATGATTATTTATATTTTTTATGGATTTAATCTCCCATAAATTAAATATTTTAATAAATATGAATTTTCAATTCTTCCAGACTTTTATATCCTATCAAAATGTAATATTTTTTATATTTTAGGTGTCCTTAATGAATCATTTAGAAACATATATTTCTAAATAATGTTTTGAGTATTTCGTTTTTTCCTCTAATCTTTTTTATTGTTTCCATACATCTATAGCGTTCTTCTCCATGTTTATTCTCCACATGTATATGATATTTCCAAATTGAGTTTTTGATCTCACCCATTAATTTCTTCCAATTTCCCTGGTTATATGGTTTATTAAATTATATTTTATTTACAAGAATGTTTATATTCGATAATTTTTTTGGAATTATAATTTTTTTTAGAAAAACATATTTATGTATCTTATTTCCGAGGAACTAAACCATAATTATCTTGAATTATGCATATTTTTAGTGATATTATATTTTAATCATGCGATTAATGTACTATTAAAATTCAATTTTCTTATGTGTCACTACATATTATATAATATAATTTCATCACTTTTATTTATTTAAATTTATGAAACGCCATATTTTTCTATGTATTATTTTTGTAGAAATTAACCATTTGGCTATGTGATTTCTGTTATGTTGAAAATTATATGTCTTGACATTACTCAAGTAATGATAGAACCTCTTCTGTGGACTTTTAAAAATCTCAAAAAATATATTATATCATCTAGTAGTCTCTCATTTATGATATTTATAACAAAAAAACCATATCATTCATTTCCATGAATAATACGAACTACACAAATTTATTTCAATTAATAAAAAACTCAAACTCGCTAATATGGAATTGGGTCGTCAAACATCCTCAACCAATAACACATCTCATTATGTTTCTTTGACACCCCCCTTTTTAATTTCTAATAAAAATACAAATTATAACGAACCATACATTACATACATTGTTAGTACATCAATATTGAAGTACACTTATTACAACATATAACAAAACCATGAAAGGACCGTATAGGTATAGTGTCTTTAGAAATTGGGAAACATAAACAACTGGTTTATAAAGTGTCTACAATGTCTCCCATTTATTTCATCATATATATAGTCCCTTTTGGTATGTCTTACTTAATAACCTTCTTCTTGACCTGGGGAAAGAAAACATACACAAGGGTGAGCTCAAATGTTCAGTAATGGTAAAAAAAAGAAATATCAATCACATCATATTCATAAGAACATATCATTTTGGAAATCTTACCCTGCAAAAGAGATCATAATTTCATAACATGGGATAAACCATGGTAGGGAAATGTAATCACAATAATAATAACATAAAACATGAAGATTTTTGGCATACACACATAATCATAGAGAATCATTTCTTATTATTCAAGACTCATTGCCAAGACTATCTTAGTAGATAAATTCTATTTCTGAAACGAGTTCATTCCTCGTTTCAGTCCTGTTTCACTGAACTGGTTTAACCTACCGTTCTAGCCATGTCTATCTCATGAGAGATAAAATCATTACCCAATGCATAGTAGGGACATATAGGTCCCACCCATCTCATAATGATTCCATTATTATGTGTGCCACAAAATCATAAACCCTACACCATAGCATAACAAATGTAATAAAAATGGGATTCTTAATCATTATGCCATCATAACTCAATCCATATAAGATAAAAGGACATAATAAAAATAATTCCATCATAAAATAATCAAAAAAATGTAAAAATAGGTATAGAAACAGAACCCTATATTATCTATGATGGAAAATAATTTTGATAAAACACTTGAACTCCATTCTTGAGGAAAATATCCTTTCTACTACAAAAACATTTTCCTTTCATAAAATGTCATATAATTTTGAACTAAAAGAAGTTGATTAAAAGTAAACTTGAAAACTTGTAAAATAAGCTTCATGGAAATAATTTTCTAAAAATCCATTCATGTCATATACGTTAAAAAAACGTTCTTCCCGTACTTTGGCTGGAAAATTCAAAAAGTACCTCGTACGAAAAACGACAAAAGATTCCTTTCATATCATATACTAAAAACACACCAAAGTGTAAAATTAGATTTAAATATTGTAGGAGGATATAAATAATATTAAATATTGAGGAAACATGGATATGGATGATAAATATTCCCTAGTAAATTATGAATTATAAACAATTTTGGATAAAAATTGAGATTGCGATATTTTCCCTTACCTTATGTCCAATTTGCATTGTAAGTGTCCGAACCACCTGTATAATGATTTAAATAATGTCATTGAATTATTCCAGAATCATACTCATTGTTATGATATCATATATGGTCATATTCATAGCTTATTATTAGTAATATTTCATTGCTACTTGTTATTTGGGTGTTTATTACTTTTTGATTTTATGTGTGTTTTGTCAAATAAAATATTATTCTTATTTTTGGGTTATAGATACCTAATTTCCAGAATTTTATTAGTGTAATATATATCATATTTATTCACTCAATGCATTTATGTAGTAATTATGTAATGAAAATCATGTAAAACGAGTCACATCAGATCGTGCAGACGGTATTCCTTACGTACGCACGAGCGATGATATCATTCTCATGATCATGGAATTGTATTGGAGTGTATGTATACTATTTCAGAATCAATATCACATTAAAATATTCATATATATTTAATATTTACACCATTATACACATCAAGTAAGGTGGTGGTGGAAAATAGATTACGCCACGGCGTGGAGACGGTATTTCGTACATACACACGCGTGGTGATTTCGTTTTCCATAGGATGAATAGATGGTGAAATAGAGTTGTTTAATACATATAATAAAATATCATTATATGAGTGATACTGATGTTATTAATTCATAATTAAACAACTAAATAAGAATAAGTGGAAGAAGAAATAATGTTGAATGAATCAGTAACGGAAATTACCTCTTCTTTGTAGCGCTTCTTTGAGACCTCCTTTTAGGGAACTAAATTTGGACTTTGAAGAAGATCCGGACCTCTAGAATGTTTCTAAGGAAGTGTAGAAGGGAAATTGGCTGGGTTTGGCCGATATTGGAGGCTCAATGTGGTGTGAGGAAGAGAGGGAGGAGGTTCCCTTTTATAAGGGAGGAGAGGGGCATCTTTGAAAAAACTAAAAATATTATTTTATTATAAAGCCATATTCGATTTTATATATCTCCAAATTGATATATTTAGAATATAAGGTGGGTATGGCCCGAAATACTATCATAATATCTAATTTGGACAAGTTTAGTTTACTATTTTAACCTTATCATTTAGATTTAACTTTAAGTTAGATAATTTTACTTTTACCGTGTCTTTTTGTGTTCTTACACTATAAGGTTAATAAACTTACTATAACAAGACAAACGAACCCTAGGTTGTTTATTATTAATATATATAACCTTATCTATATCATTTGGCCTAACCTTATATTTTTAGGAATAAAATAACAATTAATAACATAATATTTGTTTTAAAAACTATTTTATGCCAATTTTGACACTATTTAGTAATTGATTTTTGTGAAAATCATAACAGAATGATTAGTTCGAAAAAAGTTATTTAGATCAATTATAACATGTCATATTAACCTAGAAAATAAGTTTAATTCATAAAATGTCTCAAATTAAATTTATTTGGGTATTTAAAACATCAATTATGTCAATATTTCATTAATAATATAATTACTGCATCATAATTGTGTCATATATAAATTAAATTATTTAATGTCTAAAAATTAAAAATAAAATACAATTATGTAGTAAATTGTTTTAGATTTCTATTTAATATTGATAGTCTTATTTATCTAATGAATAACAATATTTTAAAAATTATTTACTTATTAAACATTGATTTTAACTATTTTGACCATTCTTTAAATAAATTAATATTAAATGTCCTAATCTAATCCAAGTGGGCCTAAATGGTCATATATTATTCCTAATGTTGTTATTGGTCGAAATAAACTTATCCAATAGAATTAGTACATGTGTTAGGGTAATAATAATAACATTTTTACCCTTAATTTCCCTATTTACTTTTAACCGTGGTAAAAAAATGTAAAAAGTTACTATTCACCAAAATTTATTTTAATCTCATTGAACCACATTTTCGTCCTTGATATTTACCGTGTCTCCTGGATTTTCTAAATTCCAATCACAGTAGCGGTAAAATTATGTTTTATGTGAATTTGAAAGTTTTTCTAGGAGGTGGGTAAAAGGCGGTGACAAGTTCAATGAAATTTTTTATATCTAAAATTATTATGAAATGACTCCAATTAATTTCATTGAACATATATTTGAATTATGTATAAATTTTGTCCTAAAATAAATTTAAATAAAATAAATAAATATTTAAATAAAAATACGGTTTTTAAATAGTAACCTAGTGTTTTCATTTTTCATAAAAAATTTAATGTTTTCAGAAATATACCAAAATTTCACCCTAGGCAAATTTCGATATTCCGAATCAAAAAATGAAGTCCATTTTGAAAAATAAAATTTACAAATTATCAAAGAGTGGGTATTACTATTCATAACAGCTAGTTTTAGTAATATTTTAATAGCATATCGTTGTTTTGTGAAACTCGGTATTGCGTACGATGCAAGCTGTCAAGGAAGGATGCTATTGTGTGTAAAGAAAGCCAAGCTAGTGTTGTGTGTAGTGAAAGATTCCTTTGATGATTTATATAAAATATAAAAAAAATATTTCTTATAAAAGTCTCGGGTGTTACATAAATCCCCTTGATGTGAAATACTTAAATATATGAATAATATTATCATTTCAAATATCAATGTTATGCATATTGACACCACATGATATGATAATATAGTGTTTCAAATTGATTCATAGACCCCAAAGAAAACCATATTGTGGATTTGTGATATAAATGACTATAAATTTTTTTCAACAGTTGTTTTATCATATACACTTCTCATTTATGAAAGACATATTTCCTCCATTGGATACATAATATAAGTCACTATGGAATAATTAAATAAATAAATATCAATTTTCTTGGGAGGGATTAACATAAAATTTCCCCATTAAGTCAAAAAAACCTATTATGGGGCCAAATATTTGTAATTATAAATACAAGATACACTTCATTTAAAAATTTTAATGTTTGATTTTATGTCAATCCACATTCTCTCTGATAAAATGATATCGAATTCTAATAACCTACAACCAAGAATATTGGACATGATATAATGGAAGATTAATAACATATTAATCATAAAAAAAATATTTAATGGTAACATTATATATAAAACTACTTCCATAAAAATATTTATATTAATTAATAGTAAAATATATTATTGTTTAGTTATACAATGTGTCACGGAACTCATAGTCATACTATAATACCTATCAAAATAATCACTAATATAAAACACAACATGTGATGGGGATCAATGATTTTTTATGCTGGTAACTAGCATTTTATTAGTGTAACCAAAAAATTCTCGATCTGTACTGAATCAATATATAGTTAAATAAATGAATATTAAATTTACATATTTTATTATTCGTTCAATTAAAATCTTGTGTTAATCCTTTCGTTTATTTTTATACATGGAACACATTGAGACCTGATATGCATTATGTAGTATAGATTTTAGGAGTTACCAATAGCTTGAAATAATACATCTGAGTTTTGTATAATCAACCTGGTTTACAAATTCAACATTTTTAAACATTTTCCAACTAATATAATTTTAAAAACCAGTTCAAATTCATGAATTCCAACCATTCTAAATATATTTTTATAATAGTTTTATTTTCATATATGGATTTAATGTTAGTTTCCGTATATTTATATGAATATTAAATATTTTATCTCTTCACATTGACATCCCAAACCATTTCTATATCTTGGAAATTAATTCCACATATTATCAAACATTATCTTTTAAACAAATGTTATGTCTTCCTCATGTAAAATGACTATTGAAGTATCCTAAAATTCGATCTTATTATGATCATGGATATAAACAGTTCACAAAAAACACGATAATTTCATAGGCATTCGTCATGTATAGAAACAATTCCTATAGAGCCTATTTTTAATAATAGAATTCTTTATTACATAGGTAGACCATTATTGCATCATTTTCAGGATTAAAACATTCTGATTTTACAATAAAGACCACTTCATCATTGTCAACATTAATAAAAAATAGATGATACGCGCATTTGATGTACCATGTATTTATTATGAGTATAAAATCAATTAAAATGGTTATATTATAAATTATATATACTAAGGTAATATTAATTTCAATTTTTATATATTCATAATGAGATAATCCTTCGAAAGAAATCAATATTAGAACTATTTTACTTCACCTTTATATTCCATTTTTTTCTGATACCCTTTTATGTAGAAATAATTTTTTTAGATATTTGTCAAGGAAGAAGATCCCATGTAATGTTATTGTAAAATTAAATTAACTATTCATTCATAATTTTTACTCATTTTTTATGATCAATACCCTGTACACCATTCTAGGAAGAACCTATTAATCAATATGCATTAGATTCTCAAATATTCATCCCCATTTAGTATAAACAACAGCATTCTCAAATAGAATAATATTCACTATTTCATCATTTTTTTAAAACCTCTAAAACTAATTTTTTTAATACCATCAACATTTTATTCTTATGTGGAACATTATTAATAATTATAAAATATTTATAGTCTAATTTAAGCTTCACTGTTACAGATTTTTTAGATGTAATATTTCTAATAAATATATAATATTAAAAATATTTTTCAGTCATTTAACATGTTTTGATATAATTTTCATCAATTATCACATCAAAATAGTCATTTTCTTAAATCTATTATTCCAACATCACTCTCAAATACAATTTAGTAAATTTATTATAATTACTCTATCGTCAGCCTTATGTAAAAAATTACAAGTATGATCCCTGTGTATTAAATATATCATGGACTTTTAGTTTCCATGATATATATAAATATAGTGTTGTTTTAGTAACATATATGTTTATATGTATCATTTTTCAAGTTCTAAAAATAAGTTGATAAGTTATGCACATAGTTTTACCCGCAGATTCTCCACAAAATTATTTTCAAACATTATTTTCTACGAGTATTATTTTCCCCATTTCAACAATTATATTATTTCCAATATCGTCCAGTATATTTTCATATATTGTATAAATTGATAGATAAAAAATGTTAATAAAATTTTTTATAATAAAAAAATAACATTCATTTCATTTTTATTCTTTTTAAACATTTAAATAGAATCATATTGTTTTATTAAATATAATATTAGGAAACAATTTAGATTAATATATTATTTTAATGAAATAATGATCTTCTTGGTTTCACTTTTCTCTAATAGTCCCATGATGATTTATGTGGACAAATTCTAGTGGTATTCTATATGTATTATCACCCTTACTGTGAGTATTTTATTTTATCTTACAACTATGAGAAGTTCATTATATTCATTGTTTATCTCTTTTCAATATTTATATATCACACAATAATTCATGTATAAAAATATTCATTAAGATAATTTTCAAAATATTCCAAATTATTATATAGAGTTTGATATTCTCAACATCCATATGTATAAAAAAACGTTATTTCAATTATCAACAACTAAGAATAAACTACCATTTGTACTTCCATTTTTAGATATTATTATTTAGTAACTTATTAATTTAATGATTCTTGATTTTGTCTTATATTATATCACATTCTCATAATCAAAATATATGATAACACTCGCAAATTTATTGAGAATCACATTTAAATAATAAACATCAATATAGATATGATAATAATTTTCAACTAGGACCATGTCAATACCTTTGATTAAAAAAATGTGTTATTATAAAACATTACTTCCCATACCTCTTAATGTTCTTTGTTTTTTATAGTTTTATATTCCCCATTCATTATGGAGGAACACCATTTATTATGTTTTCATTTCTTATATTAAGTTGAATTATCTAATAGAATATTCTTAAAACATGAATTTACATTGTTTTGAAGATGAACTTATTTTCCATTATCATTGATTGGGAATTTTCCATGAATAAATGACATGAAATAATATTCACTATTTCACTAATTATAAAACATTTAATACAAATATTTGAGATAATAAAATAATTTTTTTATCAACTCTTGTAGAGTTTCCATCACTACATTTTTTCTTCATGAAACATCTTATATCTCATTTGAACTACAACCACTATATTCATTAATCACATGGTAAATTAAATGTTATATAAACAGCTAAATGAATTATGTATCAACATACCAGAACATCACCAATAACAAAAAAATCTAAATTTTAATTTATTACTATATTTTCTTTTATAAATTTTTAATAATGTATATGATATACAATAAACATTTCATGTTTTATTTCAACATTGATTTGGAATTTTGGTCTCTTATAAGATTATACATTCATATAAAAATATTATATGAAAAATTTCTCCATGTTTCATTATAATTATTTGAAAATAATTTATGTTTGAACATAAATTAATAGTTCTAATACATCTGAAAATTGAATATTAAAATTGATGATTTTACATAAATTTTTTAGTATCTCAAGATGATTCTATGATGAAATTTATAAATCCTCGCATGAAATTAATCTTTTTTTCTTTCTATGCTTCAAGATATTTTTATTATTATGTTGATAATTCATTATAATTGATAGGGTATTTTTCATTAAAATAATTTATCATATTCCCTTATTCATTGAAACGCCACAACCCCAGTTACCCAGAGTCGGTGCATTATTATGTAACATTGGCATGATAAAAAAAGATCATGTCTAAAAATAATGATTAGTGTAGTAACCTTGGAAACACTAAATATATTCATAAGTCATACATTACATCATAATGTAAAACAAAACTACAACAACATATTATTTTCATATCCCCTCATACCATCCCTGTAGGTCATTCATAAAATACTTCTTCACATCTAGAGAAAATTAATACACTAAAAGGGGTGAGCTAAGATGCTCAGAAAAGATAAAAATATAGAATAATCTTTCATAAATAAACATAATCATTTAAGGCAAGTTATAACTAAACCAAATGCCTTTTAACATGAAATTCAGAATAATATGGAAAATTTAAAATGAAATAATTTCATTTATTTATTCACATTGATATTCTACTACTTTAGTAATCACATGAAATATCAATAACCACTTTCAAAATGATGGAATGCATAATGTCGGACTATCATAACCACATAGTCAAGGCCTTGTTATGAGACTATAATAAGATTGTTTCAAGGCCTTGTGCCAAGACACTAGTTTGTCTCATGAGACCTAAAAATTCATTGAGGAGATATAGTGGGCTCCACCCATCACGTATTTTGTCCAATTCATTTATCATATGAACAGGTTTAAACATATCATAAACCATAACATAATTGTATCATATAAAACATTCATATTGAAAACATAACATTTCCACATTTCAATCAAAAGATATCAGTACAACACATTGATATGATAAAAACATTATCAAAACCATTTTCAATACCAAAATAGTAGGAAATTAAAACGTTGTATTTATTTTTCATTGAAAAAAAGTTATGGCTTATAGAGGAAGCTGAAACTCAAATAATGGTCATGGCGGCGGAAAAGTCTTTGTCACCGCATACGTAAGAAAAAACATTCCTTTTGCCATTTAGTAAAAATTATTCCTATAAAAATATTCCTTTTGAATAAAAGTAAAAGTTAAATGGGTTTATACAATGTATTAAAGAAAGTTGTGTATAAAACAATATATGCCTCAATGAAAGGATATTGAGACGAAGTACCTTACCTCATGTCTGAATTGACTCGATCGTTCTTTAATATCATGAATAATAAACTAGAGTTAATTTCTACTTTCTTAAGAATCTTTTTCAAGTTCATTATAACTTTTATATAACTTATTACCATGTTATTAACATTATGTAATTATTTAAGTTAATAACATTAGTTTTGTCGATCTTTGGTACTTGAGTGTAAAATACACTTCTTATAATTACAAGTTGTTCATGTGGTAAAATATCCATTATATAAAGAATTATATTCATGATTTAGATATCATATATATCATATATATCCATTATAAAACAGCATTTATAATATTACATAACATTTATAGGTAAGAAATGAAATGCACCGTTCATGAAGACATTAAGCCGTATGTAAGCATGAATGCTACATTCATTTCTATTTCATATTTATTGCAATTAAATCATAATAATGTAATGATATATTATAATTTCAGTATTATATCATATATAATATCATTTACTCCATCCTTTATACATCCCACATATGGCATTAACGTTTCAAATCCCTTTCAGGGGGCGGTAGTCCGTACGTCCTAAAATGAAATTATCGCGTTTACCCATAATGGAAATCATAATGGTATGCCATAAATGAAAAATACAAAAGAATAAAGAAATAATTAAAATAATAAATATCATATATAAATATATTTACATCTTAATGTCCACCATGAGATGTTTTAATTGAAAATTGAACAATCTTCGTTTCGTGAGGTAGTAATTCGCCACTCACAGAAACAGTATGTTCTTTAACCATTAGATGAATGTGTGTGTAAGTGTAAATAAAATCCTTCTGAGAAAAACATCCTAGTATATTGAAGATACTGGTTTTGTTACAAAATAAAGGAATAAAATGAGTATAAGGGGTTGGATAATCAAAATAAATCAAAATAACATAAGAGAAGACATTACCTTAATATCTGGTAACTCTTTTTGATTTGAGCCAAAGGATTCATTGGAAAGACTTCTGCCCAAAGTGAGACATCTCAGAGTAATAGAGGGAAGTTGAGAGAGTATTTTGGCAGATGTTGGCTGAGCCAAATGTCTTTCAAGGTGTGAATAAGGTGGTAGAGGTGGGGGAATTTTATAAGAGGAGAGGAGGGGCACTCATGGAAAGTTATGAAATGTTACATTATTATGAAATTAATTTCGGATTTTAAAGGTCCTAAAATGATATATATCGAGGGTAAGGTGATAATGGTTCTAAATACACCCATAAAATATTCTTTATACAATTTTATGTCTTAGATGTTAGATTATCATTTCATTTTATTTAAATCGTTAATTAATGAGGTAATCGCTGCATCATCATGGTGTGAAACATAAATTTATTTATTTAATTCTTAAAAATTCTAAAACAATTACCATAATGTGGGAAATCTTTTTAGATTTCTAATGTATATTTATAGTCGAAAATATAACTTGTATAACCTCATCCTAAAAATGTTTTAGTAAAACAATACCTGTTTTTGACCTTTTTTTACATTAAATAAAAGGTATTACTGTCATTATCTTACCCAAGTGGCTCCATGAGGTCCCAAAAATAGACCCATGGATTTTATTGGTCGACCATGAGTCATCCAATAAGAGTAGGACATTTTTTCAAGGTAATTTCATATTATTATAACATTACCTTTACCTTAAATTACTCTATTTCACTCTAATCGCTGTTAATAAAACATAAAAGTTACTATTCACCAAAAAATATTTTAATCCCATTGAACCAAGTCTTACTCATTAATTAAATCCATTTAAGTAGGATTTATGAAATTAAATTCACAAAATAGGTAAAATTACATTTAAACGAAAAATCGGTTTTTTAAATACCACTTAGTGGTTTAACTATTCCTCAAAAATTTATGTTTTTCAGAAAAATACCAAAAATTAACCCTAAGATATATTTAATATTACAAATTCAAATATGATGTCTATTTTACTAAATTAAAAACATATAAGTTTCATTATTTAATATTATAATTAATTCCCGTTTTCAAAACAAATAGTGTGTTTTTACGAAAGAATATTAATCAAATGATTGACAATTGTTTATGTCCAATTTCAAAGTGAAATTAATTATAATGGCCACCATTGGATAAAATGGTAATAATATATTCTAATTATACTTTAAAACCAATAAATAATATAATTTATCACAATAAATTATTTTTATTAAAAAATTTGTTTTTAATTAACGTTTAATATTTTACAGTATTCATAAAAAATAAGATGTTCTCAGAAAAAAACGAAAAATTCCACTTTGGATAATTTAGATATTCAAAATCCAAAAATGAAGTCCAAATTGAATAATAAAATTTATAAAATTTCAAAAAGTGGGTATTACTATTCATAACAGCTACTTTGATTGGACGTGGTGTGTAAGAATCTCGAACTGGCGTGCAATGCAAGCTATTGCATTATTGAATGAGAAGCGTACCGTGGAAGCCTGGGGAGTTACATTCATCATCATTTTACCTATATTTTTTATCTTCGATAATAGTTTATCCATCTTTTTTCTTACTTATATTATTCAAATATATGATCATTTTTATAATTTAATAAATTATTATTCACATTATTGACAATGGAGTTGTTAGTAAGACTTAACACAAAAAAAATTTTAGTTTGTATTCTTAATATTTTATGTTTAAATTATGTTCATTAACTCATGATGAATCAATGGGTTTTTGAAAATTAGCCATTAAATATATAATCAAATCATGTGTTTATTCATCTAAACCACTTCATGAAAGACTATAATATTATTATTGTTTATTCATATAAAATCATAGTTTGGTAATTCGAAATATTATTTTACATCCACATAAATTTGAGAAATCATTAGAAATATCAATACACATCATTTCATGGGTATTTTATTCATTTCAATATTTGTAATCCATTATGTTAATCATTATATATTTTAATACATAATGATGACGTTAATTACATTTATAACATCTACATTAGAATTACACTTTTTTTCATGCTTTCCCCTTCATGAATAATTTATTAAGGAATATACTAAAACTTTTATATTCTACATTATTATCAAAATCAATTACATATATGTCATATTCATCGTTATATAAGGTACATATTATCCATTGCATCAAAATCCTTTTCATATGTCACTTTGTTTCAATTTAATATTTCATATAATTTGATAAAATTTTTAAATATAATTTAATTAATCAAGTTAAATATAATTTCATTCATGAACAACATATATTTTTGCATTAAATATATCCAAAATATATCATGACCTTCTTCATTATTATTGAAAAAATAAATTTAACAAAATTTTAAAATTCTACTAAAAATTTTATCTACCTGAGAAATGAAATTATCAACACATTCATGTTATCCTAATCTTATATAATTAAAATTAATTCTCCAATACTCTATATTATACACATTAAATTTTACAACACCTTTATAACTGCTCACTTACTTTTCAAATATTTTTTTCATTTTGTAGTCCTATGAAATTAGTGTTTATATACTTTGATAATGACATGAACATATTTTTTTTTATTTTACATAAATTTATATATCCCTCTTTTTAAAAATATTCATTTGAATATAATTTATATATAATATAAATATCACAATATCTAAAACATAAAATTTTATACTAATATATCTAATATATGGAAAATTTTGATTGTTCAAATTTTTATTATGTTCCTCATAAAATGTTTTTAAAATCATGTTGTTATTTGAGTTTTCTTTATGTATTTTTAAAAAATAACATAATTTATTGTACAAAGTTAACTATGTTTTCTAATACGAAATGTTTTTTCAATAATGATATGTTTACAATAATAATATTTTGGGTTGAATCTTTTGAGGTTATTTTGAATAACTTTTTTTAGTATTAACAAATATCTACAATATGTTATAATGTTTTCCACTTATAATATAAATATTTCTTCCTTAAATTATCATGCAATAAACTAAATGAGAATGATGAAGGAATTTCTTTATAGTTATAATTTAATTTTTGATCCTAGTCATTTTTTGGGTTGTTTTTTCATTCCATCCATAGATTATAAAAATAATAAAAACTAGTGACTACCAATTAAAATAATTCATATGGAATCACACCATAAATGTTTGGGGTAAAACCCAATATTATAACAATTTTTTTGGAAAATATGATTAATAAAACATGATGAATAACAATGTACATACAATGTTTCTTCAAACAAATTTATATATCCACTTCTAAAGCCCCAAAAATTTTCAAGAAATTATGACACACCATTTATAATTGAATTTCCCTAAAAAAATAACATTATAATCTTTTTAAATATTTAGATACTATGATACTCATGATATATTGTTCTGTAAATATCCAACCACAACATTTGATTGTTCTTTTTCGTAGTGATATATCACAACACAATATTATGTTGTAAAATTTTAAACAATACACTACATCATGGAAATTTTCATATGATGAAATATATAAATAGATTCTAAATTTCTACATCATTCATGATCTTCTAAATTCCTACTCAAAAATGTATTTCATATCGTATGATAAAATTGTACATATTCTTCCATATTTTAATTAAATATCTATACCTGATCAATAGTTATTAATATCACTAAATATTTTCTCATAAATTAATTCCTTAAAAAATATGCATGATTTGGTTTTCATGGACTCACACATCTATACAACTTAGAACATCCATTTTTCATATTTTCATATTCACATTCACTCACCCAGTATGCACAAATACAACACCTTATAAGGTTCTAAAATTATTATGTGAATCCCATTAATGGATATATATTTCACATAATCTATTTCACATAATATCTTTATGTCGAAACAATTTTATAGATTGACCATTTTTCTATGTCACAATATCTTATTTTGTTTGATCGACTACTTTTGTTTTATGCTACACATAACTATCCAAAAATCATGCGTAGTGGATTATATAATGTGATTCTAATACATTCTTCATATTTTCTATGCAGTCCACACACATTCAAATATATGGGACATTTGACAACATTAATACTCCAACATCTCTAAATATTATACTTTGGATATACAACTTTTTAATTCATTCCAATATGTTTACTTCCATATTGTCCTTCATATTTATAATTCAATGACCTCAATATATTAACATCGTTTTCATACTAGGTGGATCCAAAAAAATGTAAACATTATTCAAAGAAATTAAGATCATATTTATCGTAAATCTAAAAATACTAAGAAATAATTGAAGGCCTCATGAAAACCATCTTCCATGATATATGATTTATATAGTATAGTTCAAGAATCATCGGAACTAATGAGCCCCTCATAAGATTGTTGTTCACCAATACATTAACTAAAAATAAATATAAATAAATGGGATCATAAAACATCATTAGCTGACAAGAAATATCTATTTTATTCATCATATTATTCTTTTATGTTCAAACCAAACATCCGCAAGAACAAATAATCCACTATGTGATAATTATTTGATTTATACTTCATATTCTCTAAGAGAATATTCTCTATCAGGATTCACTCCTAAACTATAACATGAGATTATAATTATTCATTTTATTATCTTCTATGAGTTTATATAAATATCTTGGTTTCCTAAAATTCATTAGGTCCTAATACTCTATTTAGAGCCTGAAATACCTTGTAATATTCCCCCATAATATCATCATTATTAGTACATAGAAAAAATCTATTTATGGGACACAAATTAGATGTAATACCAGACCATAACATTTATTTCTATGTCATAATAATATATGAATCTTGGTGCCAAATTTTGTGTGATGGGAAAGATAATCAGAGGAAAATAAGGAATTGAAAAGGGGAAACAATGATAATCAACTTCGAAAAGTCCTTCAGCAATGTGGCCGGTAGAAAGCTAGGGCCTTCCTTATGCCTACACTATAAAAAAGTGATGGTTGATTCTGTGGTTATGCTGAAAATGATAGATGTATTTGAGTAGCAGAGGGAAGGAAGGGATCCACTATGAGTCCTTCGAAATTGATGGAATCCTCTACAACCACAACAGAGGAAATGAAGGAAACGTCCAAAACGCAGATGGGATGATGGTTGAAATCATGAATCTGAGAAACACGATGAAATATACCTATTATGGGGAATCACAAGTTACATTATGTAACACAATCAGAGCATTGTTCTCCCAAGAGCCTATAATTACCTAGATCCCACCATTCCAAAGGAGTAGTACCCTGACCTTTTATCATTCAAATTATAAAATCATGAAGCTTTCGTTGCTCTGTTATCCAACCATGAAATTGAACCTTTTAGGTACTTGAACATTGGAAAAACATTTTCCATTTCTCAGATATACTCTTATTTCTATAAGGGATTCCCTTCATGAATTGTATTGTCCACCAATCTATACGAAGACCACATTAGTTACTCGGGACTTCTAAAAACACCCATTCATTATAAATCACCCTCTAAACGAAAATTGTACTCTATGGTTATGTAGAGACCCTATATTTCAAATATTTATTTTCATTGGAAATTAATATCATCTATGAGCTCTTGTGATCTATGAACTCATGATATATATCAAGAAATGTTCTTTGTGATCCCATGTGCTCAAAAATCCCATGTTCCTCTTTGAATCCATATTCTTCAAGAACCTATACATTTCTAGCCTATGATTCCTATAAAGTCATATTCTCTACAATCACCTCTACTATTAATCCCACTATGTGTTGAAAATCCCATCATTGTGAGGTCTCTTTCATTGTGATCCCTTCTCTAATGAATCTGTCATGGCTTGTATGATGTGATTTCAAATTCCATTGGGAGGAGCTTCAGGTTGTGTTTATTTTCCTCATCCTTCATCACATAGGCACATTAACCACTATTTATTCTTCACATATCCACAGTCACATGATCCCTTTAATGTATCACTCCACAACCCCCATCCTTATATGGCATTGCTGGTTCATTCCCTTAACCATGGGTTAATGTCCACTTGTTATATATTTCCTAGGGGCGAGGATTGGAACCTAACTATTTGAGGTGTATAATGTTAATTTACATGGAAAACCCATCCACAACACATGAAATTAATCTATGATAACCGCATAAGAGATAAGTCCATAGAGGTCTGTCAAGGGGATGGGTAGCAGTGACTTCTCACTCCCCTATACCTCTAATTTTTGTCTCCATGCACACCTCGGGCATCCATTTCATTAGACCCAACACCCCTTGACAGGGTACTCTCTGTATTGTGGCCAGATCATTCTTGAACATATTGGGTGCAACAAAGGCTTCCCACCTGGAGTACGTCTGGACCATCTTTTCATAGGGTTATTAACCATGCGTAAAACACCACTCTGTTCATCACTAACTCGCCTTTCATGATGCAATCGTTAGTTCATTATTGGATCTTCTTTCTCACACTGACAATTTATCACATTATCATGGAGTAGGCATCGACCATGACATCCTCATTGGTCCCCATAAGTTTATATGTAACATCCTATATAAAATAGAACTATGTGGAATTTGATCTTTTCCCACACCATGAAAGGTACCTAGTATGAATCTTTGTGGTTCAATCTCGTCACCCAACAGTCACAACCACATCATGTCATCCAACCCTCATCTTACATGATGCTAAACTATATGCATTTTTCGCACCACAATATGTTAAACAATATGCAATTTAACTATGTGGGGTTTGATTCATGTATCCAAATACATCTTATGTATGAAGCATCCTTGAGGATCAACCCCAAGCACACGTAAACTTCAGTGTCCACCATGTTGTAACCCACATCCATGGTCCAACCATAATGGTTTCAGACTAGTTCATAAGCATCTAACCATGTGTAAACCCCACACACAATACATAAATGTGAAACCAATAGTGTCCCTCTTGCGATTGGAAGCTGACCACATGTAAGCCCTGACATGCCATCGGGTTTTTATCTTTTGTGTACACCCCAATATTATTCCCCCATATCTGAACTACATCGACATTGATTCTTTCCCATTTTGAGAACATTACGTAGGAAACCTCTCTATGGTTCAATACCATAACTAATTTCCTATCTAGTTATGTTTCATGATCCTTTTTATTTTGGGATGTTCACAACCCAACACAATGGCTCTACTCCCTTTTAGTCCCATCCATGCAACCATCCTCAAAAAACCACCCTCAGGTTAGTCATCTCCTCATCTTCACCGATGTAGAGTTTTATTCCCAACGATATGGATTAGTAGAAAACCTCTATGATGTACAATTCCAACAATACCATAATATTCATGTTGTTTCAACCCCATTCCTTCCATCCAAATCATTCAACCATCCATCATCTATCCAGATTCCACCTGGTAAGACACATCCTGAAGAAATTAGACCATCCGTTCAAAATGATAACAATGTTCAAGCCCCATTCATTTCATTCCTCCATTTTCACACCCAAACCGCAAACCATTAGTACACCTCAACATGTGATCAGGTTATTGTCCATTTTGTACACCCAGATCCCATGCTTCACCCTCTCAATTTATATAGTTATTGATCCCAGTCTTCTTTACTAGGTTAATTGGAATCCTCCTTGAGGATCAATCCTAGTCAATGATAAACCGTAGTGTCCCATTTATTGAGACAAAATTATCCAATTTTCTGCACTAAGAGGTGTCGAGATTATAATTAAAGTTTTGATATCATCAAAAAAATGCAATACAAATGATTGGATATTTCCTCATTGGGAATCTGGACCCATCAATCTAGTAAACTTTCCTATCACTCCCTCAATGGTAGGTACCCATATTTTTCCTTCCCCTATCATTATTCCAATTATTATGATCAGTTTTTTCTAGACATTAAACACACAACATACCTCATGTTAAAAATGGAAATATGAAGAAAACCTCATCGACATTCCTCCAGAATATAATCCCCCGCACACGATGTACGAATCTTTAGGGTTCTCTTACCTTGAGAATCCCTATACTAAGGGGAAATTCAAATGTACCAATGTTCCAATGCCAAAACATTCCAATGCTTCCCAACATGACTACTCCCCTAAATAATGGTTGACTCCCGAAAATGACACCAAGGAATGTTAAAATAGAAGAACTGTAATTTACAGGCATCCACAATTATATGTAACCAAGAAGAGTTTCAGAAATGATGCCTTAATCCTTAATGGGGACTCTAACATGGTGACCAATTTTGATATGGAATCCACTGAAGAATATACTGAAATCCAATCATCTCATTTCGATAAAGGATAAAATTATAATAATAATAAATTGATGTTTTCCACCATTGGATTTTGGGAATTCATGTGAATGAAAAATACATCCTCGACAAATGGATGTGCATCCCAGTGAAAGTGTCAAAAATAGAAACGGTGAACCAGACATAAATATTTTCTCCTTAATATAGATATTAGTATCTTTTGATACCTTTACAGAAAAGTGTGTCAGTAGATCTGGATATCATCACCAGGTACTTCAATGATAATGGTGTTCCTATCATGAATCACACTAGGATATGTGGTATTTTATCATTGGGAATCATGCTCTACAATTTTGTTAGTGGATCTCTCCATCTAGCCATGAAATATTTAATAGTGCTAGGGAAAAAGAATCACTTTATTATTTTATGTATTGGTGGATGAATATTATTTCTTTATAGGGACCAAGATACAACTATTGGTAACTGATCATGTCCCACCTGTAGAGGCAGGGGGAGGGTCCATTCCATCACGATATCCCCACACAACTCTATATCTTCTATGAAATCATCCACGCCCACAACTATAGGGAAGCCACACCCTTTCTCAGTCAAAAAATTTATTCAATGGAGGCGGATCAATGCTCTTGACCATCGATAAGAACTTGAGGAGGATATCCCGATAAGGTAAATGGACTGTCAAGACCTGAAGGCCTATATTACATCTCAGTGCGGCTTCCCCCAATGGTCGCGCAGGGTTCACTATACCCCACTCTAGCCATCAAAAGATTTGGGATCCTATCCACAATGATATCTTATAATTCCCACCCTTATGTGGACAACTTATGGTTTTCCTGAGTCTTCCTAGATTGGACTTTAGCAGTGGAGCCACTATGGATAGATCCCACGAGGCTGAATCAGTATCGCTATCTAGTCCCTGAAACTGAAGAGTAGTTAGTTCATACCCCTACAAAACTGGCCACAGTTCTGATGAACCGATGTCAATGTCGGATGAAGGATAATTAATATTCCCTATAGGGGGAATCATATATGGTAAATCATATGGAATGATCCACCACTAGGATATGATTTTGTCCCCCTATTGTTGTCTCAGAGTATGCGTACTTCCCTATCCTAGAGCAGGGTAGCATCCCTGTGTAGTTTAGAGTGAGGCACCTGCCACCTCTAAGAATGTTGAGTTGAATCCCCATATCACCAGTTTAAGATGTATCCATTAAGGGATGCCCTCTGATGATGACTTAAAATATGGAAGGACTCTCCATGCAATCATCAGTTATTGTGGAGGTCATCCCTTACTCCCACATTAGGTATGGAGTTCCACCCCATGCCACCATCATCATTCTTAGTAGAAGTCATCCCCATCTAGTTTTCATTTACTATGAAGACCCTCCTCATGCCCCTAGTCATAGGTATTAGAATTTTTCCTTCCAACTAGGTTAACAATGATTTTATCCACCTTGAATTGTCACTTAGAATCACGGTGATCCACTATATGTTATCAACAACCCCATCAGAGCCCCTCCTTACTACATCGAAGGTAACCATGAGGATATTCCTCATATCCAGTATGGTCAGTATGAAGGACCTCCTCATACCAAAGCTACCAGATCCAACCGACGTGAAAGTCCTCATCATGCTTCAGACAGACACCATGGAGTACCTTAAAATGATCATTCCATCTATAGTAGATGTCCTCCCACTACAACAGTCACATTCAAAGAGGTCATCTCCCTATTCCATTGGAAACATTCCCAGTTTTTCCTCACACCGTAGTTTTTCCATGTAGAGGTCCTCGCTGCTCGAGAACCAACCATATTAGAGGGACTCCCCATGGAAAAAATATAACCAACCTTGAATAACCATCTCTGGGAAAGAGGATGGGTCATCGCTGCAAGAGTAACAATCCTAAGAATTTGAAAAACAAAACCAAACTCATCCACATATCATATTCTAATGTGGTGTATGATTCAATGATAAAACCATCACCTCGATCCTCTATGTTTGTGGTGGGTTCAACAACAAGGTGTATCGTCCTCACGCTCCACAAATGTGGGGTCTTCCAGATTCTTCTATACCACTGAAGATACACACAATTGGAAGATGATTTCTCCCATTTCCATGGAATGGAAGTGGAATACTCCTTATCAAGAACATGATAATTCACTACATCAACTAAAGGTCATATATAGTTGATCTGAGGAAAAATAGAGGATGAGAAACAACATGACCTAACTATAATGACCACATCCAATTGATGAGTTGTAGTGCTCATTAGTCTATCTTATACGGATGTGGTGGTGAAATAAATTAATTCATAAAATGATATCCCAATATGTGGTTGTCTATCAGCTCATGCATTTCACTCTCTAATAGCTAGTATACTACCACAGCAGTATTATTCAATGCTGTTATCGGTCACATAACTGTCTCCATTGGATAGGTGGATCCTGATTCTATTCCAAGAAGATTCTATGACATTCTAATATAACTCCATTTCCCAAATATGTTCAGGAAAATTACATTGTCAAACAATAACATTCCATCATACCATACTCCAGACAAAGTTAATGTCGAGACCCGAAGCTTGACGTACATTGGAATTACATTACATTTTCGGAATACTTAGTACATAACACAAACACACACCCATGGATCGTAATAGTTTAGTGTATTTGGAAACTCGGAATATAATCTTCTAATCCTGGTGAAAGATCTTCAACATCTCCCATAATGATCTTCCTTTTTTTTATACCTAAAACCTTTCTTTATATCCTGGGGAAAAGTAAACAGAAAAGGGTGAGCTCAAATGCTCAGTAAGGGTAAACAAAAGAAATATCAATCACATCGTATACACAATCACATAACTTTTGGAAATCTTAACCTGCAAAAGAGATCATAATTTCATAACATGGGATAAATCATGGAAGTGAAATGTAATCACAATAATCATAACTTAAAACATGAATCTTTGTGGCATACACACATAATCATAGAGAATCATTTCTTGTTAGTCAAGACTCATTGCCAAGACTATCTTAGTGGACAAAGTCCCTTTCTAAACCGAGTCACCCTCGTTTTAGTCCTGATTCACTGAACTGGTATAACCTACCGTTCCAGCCATGTCTATCTCATGAGATATAAAATCATTACCCAATGCATTGGAGGGAGATATTGGTCCCACCCATCTCATAATGATACCATTCTTATGTGTGCCACAAAATCATAAATCATACATCATTGCATAACCCATGTAATAAAAATGGGAATCTTAAACCTCGTGACATCATAAAATAATTCATATAAGATAAAGGAAATTCATAAAAATATTTCCATCACAACATAATCAAATCCATGTAATAATAGGGATAGAAATATAACCCTATATTATCTTATATGGAAAATAATTTTGATAAAACTCTTGAACATCATTCTTGAGGAAAATATCCTTTCTACTTCAAAAACACTTTTCCTTTCTTAACATGTCGTAAAATTATAAACTAAAAGAAGTTGATTAAAAATAAACTTGAAAACATGTAAAGGAAGCTTCTTGGAAATAATTTATTAAAAATCCATTCATGTTGTATAAGTTTAAAAAAAACATTCTTTGTACTTTTGTCGGAAAAGTCAAAAAGTACCTCGTACGAAAAACGACAAAAGATTCCTTTCATATTCTGTACTAAAAACTCACCGAAGGGTAAAATTGGATTTAAAAAATTGTAGGTGGATGGAAATATTATTACATATTCAGGAAACATGGAGGTGGATGATAAAATAAACCCCAGTAAATAGTAAAGTATAAACAATCTCGGATAAAAATGAGATTGTGACATTTCCCTTACCATAGGTCTGACTTGCTTTGTAAGTGTCCGAACCTCCTGTATAATGGTTTAAATAATGTTATTGACTTATTACAGAATCATACATATTGATATTATATCATATATGGTCATATTCATAACTTCTTATTATTAATATTTCATTGTTACTTGTTACTCCGGTCTTTATTGCATTTTGTTCTTATGCGTGTTTTGCCGAATAATTTCTTATTCTTCTTTTAAAGTTATAGATACCTTATATACAGAATGGTATTAGTGTAACATATATCATATTTATTCATTCAATTCATTTATATAATTACTATGTAATGATGATCATGTAGAACGGGTCGCATCACATCGTGGAGACGGTATTCCGTACGTACGCACGAGGGATGATATTGTTCCCATGATCGTGGAATTGTATTTAAGTGTATTTATACTATTTAAGTATCAATATTAATTTATAATAATCATATATAGTTACTAATTACACCATTATACCCATCCTTCTAAGGTGATGGTGGAAAATAGATTACACCACGACGTGGAGACGGTATTCCGTACGTACGCACGCGCGGTGATTTCATTTTTCCGTAGGATGGATTGATGGTGAATTAGGGTTGTTTCATATTTATAATAACATATCAGTATGTAAGTAATACTGATGTTATTACTTTATCATGAAAAAACTAAAGAAGAAGAAGTTGAAGAAGAAAGAAATTGAAAAGGTCGGTAATGGATATTACCTCTTCTTTGAAACGCCTCTTTGAATCCTCCACTTAGGGAACTAAGATTGATATTTTAAGAAGACCAGGACCTCTAGGATTATTCTAGGGAAGTGGAGAAGGGATATTGGCAGGGGTTGGACGAGCTTGAGTGCTCAAATTGGTGTGAGGAGGAGGGGGAGGTGGTGCCCGTTTATAAGGGAGGAGAGGGGCACCTTAGGATTATCTCAAAATATTATTTTATATTAAAGTAAAAATCGGTTTCTAATGGTTACAAAGGGTATTATTTCGAAGGTAAAGTGGGGATGGGTCTAAATCCTATCAACCAATAGGATTTAGACAAGTTGAGGTTATTATTTTAACCTTATCAATTAGATTTAACTCTAAGTTAAATAATTTAACTTTTACCGTGACTTTTTGTTTTCTTACACTATATGGTTAATAAACTTACAATAACATGCCAAAATAACCCCAAGTTATTTATTATTAATATATATCCTTATATAAGTCATTTGGCCGAATCCTAGATTTTTAGGAATAAATTAACAATTAATAATATAATATTTGATTTAAAAACTATTTTGTGTCAATTTTGACACTATTTGATATATGATTTTTGTGAAAGTCATAACAGAATTATATGTTCGAACCAAGTTGATTAAATCAACACTAATATATCATAGAATCCTAGAAAATTAGTGGAATTCATAAAAAGTCTCAAATTACATTTATTTGAGCATTTATAACGTCAATTATGTTAACATTTCCTTAAAAGGGTAATTACTGCATCATCGTTGTGTCATAAATAAATTAATTTATTTAAAGTCTAAAAATTATAAATAAAATATCATTATGTAGGAAATATTTTTATATTTCTAATGAATATTTATAGTCGAATTTTTATTATGTATAACCGCATATTAAAGATGTTTTAGTTATTAAACATAGATTTTAACTATTTTAACAATTCATTAAATAAAATAATATTAAATGTCATAATCTAATCCAAGTGGACCTAAATGGTCATATTATATTAATAAGGTTGTTTTTGGTCGAATTACACTTATCCAATAGAATTAGGACATGTGTTAGGGTAATAGTAATATCATATTTACCCTTAGTTACCTTATTTACTATTAATCGCGGTAAAAAAAGTAAAAAGTTACAATTCACCAAAAAATTATTTTTATCTCATTGAACCACATTTTACTTACTGATATCAATCGTGTGTGTCGGATTTTCTAAATTCCATTCACAAAAGCGGTAAAATTATGTTTTATGCAAAATTCAGTTTTTAACCTACCACTAAGTGGTTTCACTATTCATCAAAAATTGAAAGTTTTCAGAAAAATACCAAAAATTAGGCCTAAGCTATATTTGATATTATGTACTCAAAAATGATTTCTATTTTACCAAATTCAAAACATATCAGTTGCATTAATTAATTTAAAAATTAATTCTCGTCGTCAAAACAAATAGCGTGTTCTTAAGAGATAATAACTATCAAAAGATTGACATTTGTTTATATCTGGTATAAATGTGAAATTACATCCAATGACCAACATTGTATTAAATTTTAAAAATATATTCTAAATATACTTTAAAACCACTCAAATTAATAATTTATCACTATTAACTATTTCGATTGAAAATGTTGTTTTTAATTAAAATTTAGTAATTTTCACTATTCATCAAAATATGAAAGTTATCCGAAAATCACCAAAATTTCACCCTAATCTAATTTCGATATTACGAATCCAAAAATGAATTCCATTTTGAAAAATAAAATTACAATATTTCAAAAGGTGGTAATTACTATTCATAACGGCTAGTGTTTATAATGTTTTAATAGAATATTGTTGTTCAGTGAAACTCGTTATTGCGTACTACACACGCTATCGAGGAAGGTCGCGATTGCATGTAATGCAAGGAAAATAAAGGATGCGTGTTGTGCAAGCTCCTTTTGGTGTAGAGTACAACACAAGACATTAGTGAAATTAAAAAAAATATTTTTCATAAAATCTTGTGGTGTTACATTCTACCCCCCTTAAAATGAATTTCGCCCTCGAAATTCGTCGGGTTATAAATGGTTTACTATTCGAAAGTTTCTTTAATAGAAACCCACATCGTAAAAAGGAATACCAAAACCAATCTTTAAAAACGAATGTATGAAACGTAACAGTTAGCCAAATAAACTAATCACTGGGTTTCCACATAGGTGAAAATATGGATATTGAAGAAAAATCTATCCATCATGATCTGATGGAGAGTGGTAGAGAACATGGCTATGGAAAAGCCAACAATCACAAATCCATAAATTTGTGACGATCTAAGGTATCATCCGATTAATCAGATATAAGAGTACCAGGACAACATTTTTGGTTTTCAAGATCGTTTCCCTAAAGTTGAAAAATTTGAATTAGAATAAATAATTACATTATTTTGGTACAATCTTACTATTGTTCGTGCCTTGAACAATTTCCACTTCATCTATTAAATAAATGAAGTTGAATTTTTTATTCGTGAAGTGTTAGCAGATCATGTGATAGAATGACAGGTCATTCCATCTGTCTCAAACAAAAGGTTATAAAAAGTTATTAAATATACATAAGTCATTCTATAGTGAGATTAATCATATATGGTTCCTAAAATGCACTTATACTTCATATATCATACTGCTTAATATAATAAATCTAGTTTCTACTAAACAGGGACTTCCTGTAGGCCACTGGTAGGAGATAAAGGCCAGTCGCACTTCAGTTGTGGGTTCGATTCCCACAGCCTTGTTCGATGCGATGGGTTGTCGCCCGTCCTGCAGGTTGTCCTTTTTCTAAAGCTATATTACTATAACATCCCATCAATAATATCGAAAAAACTTTTATCCTAACTTATGTCCAACACAATCCATTCTAAGGTTATCTAAAATACTTCGGTCCAAGCTCATAGTATAAAGAAAATGGTTACTTGAAATGTCACAGAACAATCACATGAATGCCATCATTTATCCCCCATATATCATAAGATATATCTTTCTGGTTAAATTGCAAACATGTGAATACCTTAATATTGTATTCTCTTGAAAATGAATACCCATTGAACCTTAGTGAAAACATGAATTCAGTTAAAAGTTAACAATTTCCACATACCAAAATACTCAAAATTCTATATACTCAAACCATGATATCATTTAGTCCTTATATCAATCATGAGCTCATGAATACTGTTAAACATTTCATTTTCTCATTTTCCCATCATTATGCGCATATCATCTTATTTCCAAAAATATCTCAATCACTTTGAATACAAAATTAGACCAATATAAATATTCCAATACTCCATGATACAACATTATTTTGGAATCCCATTACATAAACACTTAATCATTCCACCACATCGTTGTCATATTCAACATCGCCAATAGTGATCGCAAGTGACTTCCCTTTGTCATTTTCCTTACGCGGTTGCTCATGTCGATCATCACTAACCCTTGGATTAGGTCATTTATTAGCATAATGCCCCATTTCCTTGCACTTGAATCATTTATGTGTTGGTGGTGCGTTCTCTGCAGTTTTTTCATTGTTCACATCATTAGAAACCCTTTTTCCATTTCTTCGACACTCAGCTGCTCGATGACCTTCTTTTCCACATTTAAAACATTTTCTAGTCCCATTAAGACAATCTCCACCATGCTTCTTTCCACACTTTGTGCATAAGGAAAAATTCATCTTCTTTTCACCATTATTCTGATATTTCTCCTTGAACTCCATCTTTCATTTCTTGTCAAAACCATGAGATGGATATGTAACACCAACTTCCATTTCTATCTTGATAGCACAACACACAATTTCTTCATAGCTACTAAAGTCTCTTATAGCTAATTCCCTTTGATGACTTGGTTTTAAGCCACTGAAAAATCGATCAACTTTACTTTCAGGTTGGATGATAATGCCAGATGCATACCTTGCAAGTCTTGTAAAATTCTCTTCGTATATACCAACAGATTCATCATCCTTCTACTTCAGCTCATGAAACTCCTTTTCCATTTTTTTCACAGAATACGAGGGAAGTACTTACTGAAAAACAAGTTCTTTAACTCGTCCCATTCCATGGACTCAATATCATCTCTTGGCATCATATTCTTGATAAGATTCCACCATTGATCAGCTTCACCTTCCAAACGATATACTGCTAAGATGACTTTATCATGCAAAAAACATTGAAGAACTGAAAATAACTATTCAGTGGTACTGATCCATTGTTCAGCAACAAGTGGATCGGAAGACCCACTGAAAGAAGGTGGATGTTGCCTCATGAAGGACTCAATAGAATATTGTTCCCTTCTCTGCTCATTTGGAAGTCCAGAATGATTCATAGCTTGTGTAAGTATAGCAATAAGATTTTGCACTCCATCTCCCATAACATTTGTTTATTCAGGAGGGAAATCATTGCATTGTCCATTGCATTGATCAACACGGTTCCTTCGGGTTCCAGCCATCGTCTAAAACCCAAAAAGAATAGTATGAGAGACAAAAATCATGCTAGGGAAAATAACATAATAAAGTGGGAGTACCTTCAATAACTAACATCTTAGGTTTAATTCTATGATCGTTAGCGTAATTCTAGTACTATAACCTATACGTATACTTAAACTTAGGAACATCCCTATACATACCTTAGATATATCTTTAGGGATCTCACTAACGTTTTCGCATCCTAGTTTCCAAAGGATGACTAAACCTTTCCTCTGATACCAACTGTAGAGACCCGAAGCTTGATGTACATTGCCATTACATTACATTTGCGGAATACTTAGTACATAACAAAAACAAACACACAAGGATCGTAATAGTTTAGTGTCTTTGGAAACTCGGAATATAATCTTCTAATCCTGGTGAAAGATCTTCAACATCTCCCAAAAATATCTTCCTCTTTTTTTATATCTAAAACCTTTCTTTATATCCTGGGGAAAAGTAAACATAAAAGGGTGATCTCAAATGCTCAGTAAGGGTAAACAAAAGAAATATCAATCACATCGTATACAGAAGAACATATCTTTTGGAAATCATAACCTGCAAAAGAGATCATAATTTCATAACATGGGATAAATCATGGCAGTGAAATGTAATCACAATAATCATAACATAAAACATGAAACTTTGTGGCATACACACATAATCATAGAGAATCATTTATTTTTAGTCTGGACTCATTGCAAAGACTATCTTAGTGGATAATGTCCCTTTCTGAACCGAGTCACCCTCGTTTCAGTCCTATTTCACTGAACCGGTATAACCTACCGTTCCAGCCATTTCTATCTCATGAGATATAAAATCATTACCCAATGCATTGGAGGGATATATAGGTCCTACCGATCTCATAATGATACCATTCTTATGTGTGCCACAAAATAATAAATCATACATCATTGCATAACCCATGTAATAAAAATGGGAATCTTAAACATCGTGACATCATAAAATAATTCATATAAGATAAAGGAAATTCATAATAATATTTCCATCACAACATAATCAAATCCATGTAATAATAGGGATAGAAACAAAACCCTATATTATCTTATATGGAAAATAATTTTGATAAAACTCTTGAACATCATTCTTGACGAAAATATCCTTTCTAATTCAAAAACACTTTTCCTTTATTAACATGTTGTAAAATTATAAACTAAAAGAAGTTGATTAAAAATAAACTTGAAAACATGTAACGGAAGCTTCTTGGAAATAATGTATTAAAAATCCATTCATTTCGTATAAGTTTAAAAAAACATTCTTTGTACTTTTTATCGGAAAAGTCAAAAAGTTCCTTGTACGAAAAACGACAAAAGAATCCTTTCATATTCTTTACTAAAAACTCACCGAAGGGTAAATTTGTATTTAAAAAATTGTAGGTGGATGGAAATAATATTACATATTAAGGAAACATGGATGTGGATGATAAAATAAACCCTAGTAAATACTAAAGTATAAACAATCTCGGATAAAAATGAGGTTGTGATATTTCCCTTACCTTAGGTCCGACTTTCTTTGTAAGTGTCCGAACCTCCAGTATAATGGTTTAAATAATTTTATTTACTTATTCCAGAATCATACATATTGATATGATATCATATGTGGTCATATTCTTAGCTTCTTATTAGTAATATTTCATTGTTACTTGTTACTCAGGTCTTTATTGCCTTTTGTTCTTATGCGTGTTTTTCCGAATAAATTTTTATTCTTCTTTTACGGTTATAGATAACTTATATCCATAATGGTATTAGTGTAACATATATTATATTTATTCATTCAATTCATTTATATAATTACTATGTAATGATGATCATGTAGAATGAGTCGCATCACATCGTGGAGACGGTATTCCGTACGTACGCACGAGTGATGATATTGTTCCCATGATCATGGAATTGTATTTAAGTGTATTTATACTATTTAAGTATCAATATCGCTTTATAATAATCATATAAAGTTACTCATTACACCATAATACCCATCCTTGTAAGGTGATGGTGGAAAATAGATTACACCATGGCGTGGAGACGGTATTCCGTACGTACGCACGCGCGGTGATTTCATTTTTCCATAGGATGGATAGAAGGTGAATTAGGGTTGTTTAATATTTATAATAACATGTCACTATGTAAGTAATACTGATGTTATTACTTTATCATGAAACAACTAGAGAAGAAGAAGTTGAAGAAGAAAGAAATTGAAAAGATCGGTAATGGATATTACATCTTCTTTGAAACGCCTCTTTGAATCCTCCACTTAGGGAACTAAGATTGGTCTTCGAAGAAGACCAGGACCTCTAGGATTATTCTAGGGAAGTGGAGAAGGGATTTTGGCAGGGGTTGGAGGAGCTTGACTGCTCAAATTGGTGTGAGGAGGAGGGGGAGGAGGTGCCCTTTTATATGGGAGGAGAGGGGTACCTTAGAAATATCTCAAAATATTATTTTATATTAATGTCAAAATTGGTTTATAATGGTTCCAAAGGGTCTTATTTCGAAGGTAAAGTGGGGATGGGTCGAATTCCTATCAACCAATAGGATTTAGACAAGTTTAGGTTATTATTTTAACCTAATCAATTAGATTTAACTCTATGTTAAATAATTTAACTTTTACCGCTACTTTTTGTTTTCTTACACTATATGGTGAATACACTTACTATAACATGCCAAACGAACCCCAAGTTGTTTATTATTAATATATATATCCTTATCTAAGTCATTTGGCCGAATCTTATATTTTTAGGAATAAAATAACAATTAATAATATAATATGTTATTTAAAAACTATTTTGTGTCAATTTTGACACTATTTGATATATGATTTTTGTGAAAGTCATAACAGAATTATATGTTCGAACCAAGTTGAATAAATCAACACTAACATATCATAGTAACCTATAAAATTAGTGCAATTTATAAAAAGTCTCAAATTACATTTATTTGACCATTTATAACATCAATTATGTTAACGTTTCCTTAAAAGGGTAATTACTGCATCATCGTTGTGCCATAAATTAATTAATTAATTTAAAGTCTAAAAATTATAAATAAACTATTATTATGTAGGAACTATTTTTATCTTTCTAGTGAATATTTATAGTCCATTTTATCTTATGTATAACCCCATATTAAAAATGTTTTAGTTATTAAACATTGATTTTAACTATTTTAACAATTCATTAAATAAAATAATATTAAATGTCATAATCTAATCCAAGTGGACCTAAATGGTCATATTATATTCATAAGGTTGTTTTTGGTCGAATTACACTTATCCAATAGAATTAGGAAATGTGTTAGGGTAATAGTAATATCATATTTACCCTTAGTTACTCTATTTACTATTAACCGCGGTAAAAAAAGTAAAAAGTTAATATTCACCAAAAAAAAAATTTATCTCATTGAACCACATTTTACTTACTGATATCAACCGTGTCTGTCGAATTTTCGAAATTCCATTCACTGGAGTGGTAAAATTATGTTTTATGCAAAATTCAGTTTTTAACCTACCACTTAGTGGTTTCACTATTCATCAAAAATTGAAAGTTTTCAGAAAAATACCAAAAATTAGGCCTAAGTTATATTTGATATTATGAACTAAAAAATGATTTCTATTTTACCAAATTCAATTCATATCAGTTGCATTAATTAATTTAAAATTTAATTCTCATCGTCAAAACAAATAGCGTGTTCTTTAGCGATAATAACTATCAAAAGATTGACATTTGTTTATGTCTGGTTTAAATGTGAAATTACATCCAATGACCGACATTGTATTAAATTGTAAAAATATATTCTAAATATACATTAAAACCACTCAAATTAATAATTTATCACTGTTAATTATTTCGATTGAAAAATTTGTTTTTAATTAAAATTTAGTAATTTTCACTATTCATCAAAATATGAAAGTTATCCGAAAATCACCAAAATTTCACCCTAAGCTAATTTCGATATTACGAATCCAAAAATGAATTCAATTTTGAAAAATAAAATTACAAAATTTCCAAAGGTGGTTATTACTATTCATAACAGCTAGTTTTAATAATATTTTAATAGCATATTGTTGTTCAGTGAAACTCATTATTGCGTACTACACACGCTATCGAGGAAGGTCATGATTGCGTGTAATGAAAGGAAAATCAAGGATGCATGTTGTGAAAGCTCCTTTTAGTGTAGCGTACAACACAAGACATTAGTGAAATTAGAAAAAAATATTTTTCATAAAATCTCAGGGTGTTACAGTTATATTCCTCTATCCCACATCAGGGATGATGCACATCCATCTCTGTTGTTATTGGTTACCTTAAACCAAGATTTATGAACACTACGATGAAATTATCTAGAAATGACAGTTATTTGAGTTGGATAAATTTCCTACTGCTCAATAACCTATAACCCCTGGTTTTCATCAGAGCCTCTAGAAACAAAATTCATCCAAACTATCATTTTTCTCTGCAATGTTATCAAGGAGGATTCTCCTCATGCCCAGATCAATCGATGGGGGCAGTATGTTGCCCTAAATTATAGTCATATCCATTACCAAAATGATGAACTTTGTTATAATGATGATATGACTCTATGTGTCATCACAATGAACATGGTTGTAATTGATAATATATATATATTCATATTAGTTTTCTATTTATATGATTCTAATTTTCCACATTACTCTTTTTCCAAAACAACTAGAAATTCATGGATATAACATCATTGAAAATATATTTTGATTCAATGATATTTTGAATTATTTTTAATGCTTCTGGACCACTATAATTTTATATCATATAGTATACTAATTAAACATATTTTCCATAATATGTAATTCTAAAAACAATAATATGACATTTTAATTTCAATATCCAATATTTTTTATTAGATTCTTCAATAATATCACATGTAATCTCACCAACTCTTCTAGATTTATAGATCTTATCTTAAAGAAATCATATTCTTTTAATTCATTAAACATGTTGCGAGTATTCCCTTTTTAATCCTTAATCAATCCAATCATTATATTTATATTAATTATATGAGAGAGGGGTAATTTTAAAACATAATTATGTAGTGAAATATGGTTTGCCCAATTGAAATAATAATTTTCATTCAACAAGAATCCATGATTTATTATAGTTTCCCATTGAATCACCAATACCATTTACATAATTTAAAATATTTTACGTTGTACACACCATCATTTTTATACAGGGATTCCACTATAAAATAATATTAATCCCATATAAATTTTTTCATTTTATTAATAATCCATAATTCAATCATTCTCAAAATTCATTCACTGTAAGTGGGTTATTACACCAGTTTTATCCTCTTTCAATGGGGTATAATTTTTAAAACCATATAGGATTTATTTCATACTTTTTATCATTAATATTTGTTAAGTCTACCTCATCATTTTTATCCATGATGATTCATTCTTTACATTACCATCCATCTTACTCTACATCAGATAATCATATTGTTTTGTCCTCCATACTAGTTTTTGTTCTTAATAAGATGATATATATATATATATTATTGTTTGATCCAATCATCATTCCATTACTTAATCACAATATTCCAATATGGTGAATTAATTTTCTAATTCAAATGATACATATTTTATTAGTACATTCTTCCAATTTTACATAAAAAACATGTTTTTTATGACAATATTCATCACCCATGGAAATTACAAAAAAAACATCTATATTTAAAATCATATTTCATGTAGATATGACTTAGTTGAGATGTTATAACATTTTTACTCTCAATGTTTTCACTCATTACATCAAAACATGCTAAAAAATATCCAAAAAATACAATAATAGTATTAATTCAATGACATAATTTGTTTAAAAAATCATTTAAAGTACAGAATGAATGGTACACTTATTAACCAATTATAATTTTATTTGGTTGATCACACTTTTTTTTCTTCCAATTTAGGTGCCTTGTTCCTTAAATTTGATGATTTTTACAATGTTATATGATCCTTATTTTTTATATCCTTATTATTTAATTGAGTAGAACAATCTTCCATCAATGATCCATCATCCTTCATGTATTTAAACCCATCTTCATGTTTTTTTATGAGGAGGATAATATAATATATATGTTCCTTATTTGTGGATGTTTTACGGTCAAAATCAAAATGTTTTCATTAGGTATGGTCACATTTACGTTAAGTCATTTCTAATATCCTTTTAATGTAATCATTTATTTTTGGAAAAATCTTTCCTCATCGTATTTTTTTTCAAAAACCAAATATATTAATAAGGAAAATTAAACATTCTGGAAAATATAAAATTGATCCCCCTTTTCTAGTTAATATATTTCATCATGATTAATATAATTAAATTAAATATATTGCTGACTATATATCATTTCCAAATTCCACCATATAATAAATATCAAATTAAATCTCCATGGGAGAATAATGTTTTAAAATTTGTCAAAATGTTAAAAAAAATATTTATTAAGTATTTTTCAAGGAAAAAGATTAAAATATATAAGATATAGTTTTCTTATTCACATGATTTTTTTATTATTCTTCATATTTATACCATTTTAAAGATGATAATATTTTTTTCGTATATATTCATTTTAATATCATCATTAGCAATTCTAAAATCTACCATTGTGGATAGCTTATAAATAATATTGTGTTGAGTAACTACTTTCCATCCAACATAATTAATGTTTTTTATAATTTTCTTATCAAACACAAATTTATTTATATGTTCTACATTGAATTTATTTTTTATGTTTATCACTACTACAAAATATTTTAAACATTATTTTTTATTTCAATTAATCGGTACTAGTTTATTATTCATTATCAATATTATTTATTTTTATTATTATTAGAAAATCTAGGTATATATGAGTCGAGTTTTATTTTATATAAATATTTCATAAAATTTATATTTATGATGAATAATAAATTTGAATTCTATATTCTAAAATTTTTATATTTTCCTAGAATTATGTATAAGAAGTTCAAAAAAATAAATGTTTTGAAAATTAGGATATGTATTAAATGTTTTTGATATAATGTTAAGTATATAAATTTTTTTATCTAGTGTTGTTTAAGATATTATATTACATGTTGTATTATGATTATTTTTTCGGAAATTATGTTTTATATTTTTAAAAAATAAAAAAATAATAATAAATAATTAGTTTTACATTGAAGTATATATTTTTATATGGTCCTTGGATTTTCATCAACTGTAATATATTATTATTTGAGTAATAACTTACATTTGAAGTTTTGGATATTAAATATTATTGATATTAACTTAGATATGGATTTTCAAAAATTCAAATATCATACACATTGCTTAATTATATTTCATGTGGAAGATATGAGTAATATATTTAATGAATAAAAATTTTATTGTGGTAAAAAAGATAAAAATTATTCTATATTAATTATAATATATTATAAAATTTTGTTGAGTCAATAATTTTTTGTAGATAATAATTTAAAATATATCTATATATATTTCATGTTTAAAAAATATATTATGTAAATAATCATAGTGTACTAATATCAGAATTTCTGTAATTTTTTAAACATGTGGGACTAATTGATTTTTAATGCATATCTATTGAAAATAAAACATAATGTTTTATATTTGAGATATTACAGAAGATGGAGGAAATGACATAATACTAGTAGATTATATGATAAAATATTTATGTTATGATGAATTTTTTTTCAAAATTACAGAAAAAATAATTTATGTATTAATTTTAATGGAAAATTTTAATGATTGATATTAAAAGAGTATTATAATTTTTTTGAAGAATACAATTATATCAAATTGGAGATTTTTTTAAAAGGTCAAATGTAAATTTAACAATGATAAAATTATGAAAAATATTAGGGATATAATTTAACATAGATTATATCAAGGATATTCTTCATGGAACAACAACAATGGTGTTATAATCATGTGGAATATTATTGAGTGATTTAGATGAATTTATTAATGAAATAAATAAGGATCACATAGGTCCAAATTATTTCCAAGTTATATATATTAGTTTCGCTATGATCTAGATGAGTTACAGAAGTGATTTAAAGTTAGACATGTAATAACTATTATTGATATACAAATTGAATAAAAGGGAATTGAAATGAATTTTATATTTAATTAATTAATTTACTGCATAAATAAATATATTTTTGAGAAGAAATTAATGGAAAAAATAAATGAGGATAAAAAATAATATTATTCATTTAAGAAAAAAAATATTATAATATATTCATTAAGGTTCAATTCTCGGAACAGCAATTTTAAGAATTATACACCATAAAAATCATTTTATAGATTAATATATGTTTACAAATTATTTCCAGAGTTATAAATATACAGATGAACTATTTAAACACTATAAATATCATCTATTTCTACCTATGATCTAGATTATTGAACTCTGATATGGAAATGGTTTTAGTGACATGAACATTATTATGGAGTAAGTGTATTCTACATGTTCATAGTAATGATTTTACTAGTAAAAGTATATAATGGACTAGTAAAATACTTATGTAAATTGAAAAATACATATAATACTTTTGCAAATCCTTAAAAATGATATGAATAAATTAATAAAGAATGTATTGGGTATTAGGGGATTTGATAAGACAAAGTAATTATTTACCGGGACAAATAAAAATGATTTGTTTCAAGAAAATAATAATAAATATTTTCTTCGGATTAATCATATTAAATTAAAGAAATTATTCAAAAATTCATGTTAGATGGTTAAAATACACCAATATTTTTTAATGGAGTTAATTACCCCCCCCCCCATTCATGAGAAATCATCAATTAATTAACTGTGATAATATTTTTTATCAACTATATACTCCTGAATTAATCTCATTAGACATTTATGGAACAAATAAAAACATCTCTTTTACTAAGTACCAAAATTTTATATCATAGAATTATATTTTTAGAGTTTATCCATTCAAACATATTAATATATAGATAATCAACCAAATGTCAATTAATGAAAAAAAAATGGATGATACTAAACTAGTTATGTCGATTATTAGGTATCTTTAGTTTGATGTTGTAAATTTTTGTTTACTGGAAATCTAGAATGATTGTCTACTTGAATTTTGTTTTTGAATATATAAAAATATATTTTACAACCATAAAATATTCTATCTTGTGGACTAAAACATGGAACAACGTTGAAAAACGTATTTTTTTATATTTTTAGGAAAGTTAGTATAAAATGTATTACTCATATGGATGGAAGAATAATCGATACAAGGAAAAAAATTTATGTTTCTCAGAAATCCTACATAAGAACTAGAGCATGAAACTAATATTCACAATGTTCTACCAACTAAATACTTTGTAATATTATATAATATTGAATAAGATACACGTTCTATTTAGTTAAAAATTATCAATTTTATCGAACCCATAAGGATTTATAATGTCTTTTTGAATTAAAACCAGGATAATAATATGTTAGTTATGTATATAAAATAAAACAAAAGGATGCATATTTTTATTCACATGTTCAATATTTTGTTTATCATTAATTTACAGTAAACTCATTAGGTTCAAAAGAATTTATTGTAGATGATCTAATTACACATGTGGGTTGAACATATTGGATTAAGAATTTTTCCTCTGAATGATTACTAATGTATTATAATTAAATTAGATTCAAAAATTGCATATTAAGATAATTTAAATAAAGATAAATATTAATATATTTTATTTTGAAGTGTTAAAATAATATTAGAGTATGAAAAAATAATTCTTAAAATATATATAATAAAAAGATCAAATTTAATATAGATATTATTGTATTTTCATGAATCAAATTTATAGTAGATGTGATTAAGTTGTATTTTTTATATTAATCGTAATTTGAGTAATCAAAAATAAAATCATATACATAAAATGTCAAAATATAATAAACTATATGAAAAATTTAATACAATACCAGTAATAATAGAAATCTATCCATTAAAATATTTGATATATTTTAAACAGAAGATTATGGTAGAAACAAACTATGGATAAAGGTATCAATGGTTTCATAATTACAATAAAAAATGTATTTTTTTGTGAAAGGAAATCGCTTGAAAAGAAGACCATTTTCATGATCTGATTATCCTTGGAAGACCCTGATCTTATAGATCAACTATATCATACAATCCCCAAAAGCCCTTGATAAATATGGTAATCACATCCTTTATCTTACCATACCCACTATCCCTTGACCGTATTCACAAAATCAAACACACAATTATTTTATTTTTGTAAGGAGATAACTGTACTTGTTTTTCAATATGAATTATTTTATCTAGTGGAATATTATATAATAAGAAAAACATGTTCACACATTATACTCTTTTAAAAAAATTAAGTGTAAAATAGAATTAAAAATTTGGAAAAATATAAAATGACATAGTATTTAAATGAAACCCTTCAAACATTAATATTCCCACCAACTTTAATATTTATTATGTGTTTATTACATTGACTGCATCAACTGGCACTTTAACATCTATATCAAAATTTATGGGCTGACGTCCTTTTCTTATAAACTATCACAGTATGAAATAAAAAATTCTTGTATGATAAAATAGTTTACCTTTTTAGTATTTAATCATAATTATACCTGATAGGATTCCTTAAATATTTCATTAATATTATCTTTATGAAATACGGACCCAATTTTTATTGGTTATGATATTAGTTTGATTATAAGGAATTTGTCAGAAAAAAAGACAAGACAGAATGTCTAGTACCTAATCATATAAAATTAATGGAATTGTTAACAATTCCATTATCATTATTAAAATAATAATTAAGAATGTTAACATATATTCAATATTAAGTTAGAACTATTTCTTAGTATGGTAAAAGACATATGTTTTAAAAAACATTCAAAAACTTATTTAGACATAAAATTATAGTTAATATATGTTTTAATAGATACATTTGGATTTCCAAATCAAAACAAATAGAAAATAAATAAATAATCAATTGAATAAAAAATATCCCGCTTTTTTAAATCACAAACCCTATGAATTATATAAGAATTTTTTTGAAAAACATAATTCCATTATCATTACGTATACCATTTTTTGAATTGAATAAATGTAATATCTCTCCAAATGTATTAAAATAGACATAAATGAAATAATGGATATTAATACCCATCCCCACCCCCTTATGATAGAAAATACCTTTAAGGATAATATTCTATTCATTTAATATATTTATCCTTCCACTTAATTAAAAATATCCACTTTTTATAAAATTATCCACCTTTTTAATTTTTAGAAATGAATAGAGAAAAATATTGTAATAACTGGAGAGGGATTCAAAATAATTTACAAAAGAAACAAATCATCTAAAACAAATATTATGGAATGTTTAGGAGAATAATAATGTGTTAAAAAAATTATTCAAATGTATTTTGATGAAAAATTCATTCATCAATATAGTTTTTTAATAAAACAAAAAGAGATAAATGTAAAAGACTGTATAATCATTCATTATGATAGATCTCACAAATGTAATAAATTTCATAAAATTCTTCATTTATTCCTACAACTTGGAAAAAACTCTTTCTAGGTTCATTTTTCCTTTTCATGAACATGCGAAATTTCATCTTCAGTTTAAAACCATTAAATAAAATCCTACATTCCTCTATTTCTATGTAATAAAATCATTATTATAATGATTTAGCATTGATATCTTCAAATTCATAAAATTTAACTTTCCTTTAAATTATTTTATACATTAAGTCTGATTTTTAATTGTGTTGTTGAATTATTCAACAATCATCACCTTTTATAAATGGTTATTTGATAAGTCATTGAAGGATTCTATAAATAAATACATTTATTTATTTAATTATATAATCGATTGATCATACACCTTGATATCAAAATAAATAATATGTGACCATTTCACTTCATTGATACATGATTTATTTTGTTTTTCATAACTTTTAGGATGAATTTTTTTCTCTACCACATTACAGATATAATTTTCAAAAATAACATTAACATACACTGATTTATAAATTACATTTTCAGGACCTAAATCATTATTTACTTATACTATATGAAATTAATGAAATTCTAATTCATTTTTAAGTAATGTATGGGAAATTTAATGAACACCTTGAACTGTTATCATATCCATAGAATGAGATATTTCTTTCTCAATTAAATTAAGAAGAGTTTTTCAATCTTCAAGTTATTTTTTTTCAGTTGTAAAATTTCATAAATTAATTTTTCAATTCATTATACAACCTAATTTATATATAAAATATTAATAAAACTACCATAAACATAAATACCTTTACTACATTTTTTATTGTTTAGATCAATTTCATCTTTCTTGGATAATGATTTGAATTATAAAATTGATGTAGACTTGTTTTTCTCTAAACAGTCGGATGTCCCTTTTCTGTTTCCCAAGGGAGAAAAATCTTTTGGGGAACCGTGGTAAGTATGTACGAAATGATTATCATATGACTTATCATCATTTTCAACAATTTTAATTGCTTCCACTTCCAACTCCACTTCATCATTACTAGTTTCCGTTATGCTATTTTCCACTTTATTTGATTCTTATTGTTCGTGTTCTTCTTCTTATGATTGTTATTATTATAAATACTATTATATTTCATAATATTATATATCTTCTTCAATATATTAAAATATAATATCTAGAACATCAATATCTACAACAACTTTTTCTATTTAATTTCCAAACTCATTAAGAAGTTCCGATTCATATCTTATGTCACATTTTCTAAATTATAATTGAATCATTATCATTATAAGAAGATTTTACCATATATACAATATAAGGAACATAATCATAAAATACTAATGTTTATTGAATATTTAAACTGATATAATTATTTTTTATATATGTTTTAATATAAGTTATTAAAACATTTTTATGTTACAATTAAAAAAAATATAACAATCCAAATTTTTTTGATTTTTGTAACATTTTATTTTCTTTCCTTACAATTGTTTATTTTTTAATGTTTTAGTACCTCTAGTAGTTAGAGTTAAATATTATGCATTATTTAGTTTGTTCTAAGTATTACCTTATTTTATTTAATCTTCTCTCCCCCACAATTTATCAGAAACTTTATTGAAGAATCTCTTTAGATTCGTTTCTTTTGTTGAAGGAAGGGAGTCATCCATTTTCTCCTTTTTAAAAGATCATTTTTCAAAAAACATCATTTCAACATCCTTATCATATTTTTTAGATTTTGATTAAGTTTATGGATCAGATTCAATGTACCATATATTATTTAAAAACATCTTGGTTTTGATATCAAAGTCATACTTTATATGTTTCATTATGTCATCGGTAATAAACAAAATATTTTCTCTAAAATTTTTTATTTAATTTCTATTTTGAATTTATAAATTCATCCTTCAGTCATCATTCATATCAAGTCCAAAAACATGAATATGTAATAATTTATTACTCTTTTCATAACATTCATTCTTGTTATCAGAAAAAACCATGTAATCAAAAATAAATATGTTAAAAATGTACAAAGTATCAGGATATCACATTAACGGGATTGGTAACCATTACTTACAAATGTATAAGTCTATAAGATAAAGAATGAGATGAGTATAATTTTATGATTCATTATCTAAGACATTTTTAAACAATGATTTCTGGCACATTCATTGTTAAACATACCCACTTAGTCGTGTAGTTTTTGTGATGTAAAAGAAGAACCTACAAAAAATAGAATAGATTTGTATCATGATATTTTTTATATGTTATTTAGTATTTTTTATCATATATTTTTATAAAAATTATCTATTTTACATTTTTATCATGAATGTTTTTTGGGGAATAAAATAATATAACAATATCCTTGTAATACAAATTGCAATATTAATTTTTTTTATCAAAAAATAACAAATCCATCCTTGGAACTATATGATCCTTCTCATGGATGAATCATAAATTTTATAAATATATTTCACAACTACCCCTTCCCAGAAAACCAACAATTTATTGTAATCCATTATTAGTGACATTGTTTTGGGGATTAATACTAAGGGATCACACGTGATGATATTTTAGGAGATGAATACTTAAATGAGGAAGAAATTTATGTAAAATTAAATTAGATGTCTGATGTAGGACAGATCGTGTGATTCTACTAATATATGATTTTAGGTGTTATTTGATAATACAAAATGATTTTACAGTTGACATTTGATCAAACTATTTAAAGAAATATTTTTAATGTTTTTATAATCTGGAGGTTTTATAAAATATGTTTATTAGTTTATCTACATACCATTGGGAAAAGAAAAAATGAAAATATTTCTATTATCAAAAAACTAGATAAGTCCCATCGTAATGGAATAATGTAAATTTTTAAATGAAAACAAGGATACCTTTCATAGTGGATTCATTCGTATTAAAATTTAATCATCTTGGTTTTATAAAAAAAATATATTATGAGTATAAACATAATACAATTCTAAATATTATAATACAAGTGATATATAATTAAAAATAGAAAGATGTTTTTATAATAAAAGTCTAATTAAAAAATTGAACATGAAATCTAAATATTAAGGATATTATACAATACCTGAGTCCAAATTTTTTTTTTCCATAAAATAGAAAATTTCTATCTAGGAATGATATTATGATGATGACTTTATAGTGGCTAATTTTTTTAAAACATATTGTTTTTGGAAAACTTATGTATCAATTTTTTTATGAAACAATCATATGTAACCACACCATATGAAAAAGACTATATTAATGTATGGATATGGTGTAAAAAAGGAGATGATATTAATGACTACTTTATAATTATCATTCCATGATTCTATTTAATGTATTAAAATGCATCCGAATATAATGATTTTATAAAAATACATACATGTTGATCTTTAGTTTGGTAGAACTATAAAATGATATCATTTTTAAGTGTGTGGCCCCAATGAAATTGATGGTTAATACCATTGTGTTCTATATGAGATTGATGTTAATGGTTTTTTCCTAAAGAAATGACACTAGTATTATAATATATTAATATAGTTTTTGTTAGAATAATGTCATAATTAGCGAGTGTGTGTTATATCCAGAACACCTGAGCACAAAAATTAAAAATTACTACATATTAAAACTTAGTATTTGAAATTTATATGGGTTTTTTTATTAAAAAGATTAGAAATTAATAATTCCCATATGAAATGAAATGTTCTAGAAGTAATTATCTTATAAATTCTACAACTAGAAAATTCACCATCAAAAATCATTTTTTATTCAAGGTTATTTCTAGATGAATATATGAGTCTTAAATCCATATTTCCATTTAGAATAAAAATTCTCATTTAATGGATTTAATATTTGATACATTTTATTTTCAATATTTCTCCCACATAAGAATTCAGAAAAAAAAAATTATACAACACTAGCTATTATGCATATTGAACATTTTATCATACAACTAAAATTATTTGATCAATTGTTTTTCCAAAATCGTTGATATCATATTTATTTGAGGTACTTATGGATGTACTAATACCATTCGTACTGTCATTTCCATAAATTTTTAATTATCTTTTAAATAATTATGTTTACATATATATGTTAATTCTATTATTTGAGAAATTTTAAATCCAAGTAAAAATGTTAACTCATCCATCAGAATCTCATCGAACTCAGAATTTATAATATTCACAAAATAATAATGTCACAACCCATCCCATTGGGCATGGTCATGACTACCCTTTGAAATTCTTCCATCGGGTCAGGGTTAGTGACTAACACCTGAATGATTTTCCCGAAAAGTAAAGGAATTTCCTTATAGATTTGTAAATACTAAAAAAGCGAAACTGAAGTAAAAAACCAACAAATTTAAGTAATAACCATGACAGTAAAGTACAACCACAAGTCAAAATGTGAATAGAAAACAATGGGCTATAATACAAGCCTTATAAACAGTTAAAACGTTAACTGATGTCACATCTTCCCGGAAGCTCTACGTGGAGGGTAGTAGCTCTATGTTGGATGTCCAAGAAGAGTCTCATGAATGATCCCATTGCAACAAGCTCCACCAAGTCCCATACCACTAAATTCTCTTTCTTCACATCAGTAGTGAACACCAGGCACACATGTGCGTGCGGAGGCCGTGAAGGGTGTATGTAACAACTATGTAGGGGACCTAGAGATCCCTAATGATATCTTAGTAATTCATAAAAGAAAAAATCCCAAGAAATACCACTAACAAAATATCAATGGAATGACCTAAATCATGAAGTACAAAGAAAATGTGACAGCTCACTATAATGGTATAACATCAAGTCTACTGGGATATGGATGACTGGTCATAAATCCATATCATCTTATTCATAGTAACTCAACTTCTGGCCTATATAAGTCATTGTATGATGAACCTTATTGGTCACTAGATGATGACCCATATTGGTCGCTGGTGCTGACCCATATTGGTAGATGGTGGTGACTTTTATTGGTCACCGGTGCAGACATGTATTGGTCAATGGTGCTGACTAGTATTGGTCGTTGGTGATGACCTATTTTGGTCGATAGTGTATCGGTATAGACGACTAGTCTTATAGCTAGATCATTCCACTCTAGAGTTTCTGATAATGACACGTATTGGATTCTCTTCTTCATCGTGTCGAAGTGAACCACTAGATTCTCTCACAATGTACCCATAATATACGAATGACTATTCTCATCAATCAATTGGAAATATTTCAACTTGAAAAAAGTCCAAAAAAAGCATACCCTATGTAAATTGTAACACCCGAGAATTTTATGAGAAATATTTTATTTTTATGTTATTTAAAAAAATCAAAGGAATCATTCATTATACACAACACTATCTTGGCTTGCTTTACACGCAAACGCATCCTTCCTCGATAGCTTGTGTCATACGCAATACCGAGTTTCACTAAACAACGATATGCTATTAAAATATTATTAAAACTAGCCATTACGAATAGTAATAACCACTTTTTGAAAATTTATAAATTTTATTTTTCAAAATGGACTTCATTTTTGGATTCAGAATATTGAAATTAGCCTAGGGTGAAATTTGGGTATTTTTCTGAAAAATTTCAATTTTTGATGAATAGTGAAAACACTAGGATACTATTTAAAAACCGACTTTTTATTTAAATAATTTTTTATTTTATTTAAATTTTTTAGGTAAAAATTGATACATAATACCTATATATGTTCAATGTAATTCATTGGAGTAATTTTATAATAATTTTAGATCTATAAAAATTTTATTGAACTTTTCACTGTCTTTTACCCACCTCCTAGGAGAATGTGAAAATTTAAATAAAACTTAACTTTACCACTTCTGTGAGTGGAATTTCAAAAATCCGAGAGACACGGTTGATGTCAGTAAGTAAAATGTGGTTCAATGAGATGAAAATAATTTTTGATGAATAGTAACATTTTACTTTTATTTAACACGGTTAAAAGTAAATATGGTAATTAAGAGTAAAAATGATATTATTATTACCATAACACATGTACTAATTCAATTGTATAAGTGTAATTAGACCAAAAACAAATTTAGGAATAAAATATGACCATTTCGGCCCATTCAGATTAGATTAGGACATTTATTATTAATTTATTTAAAGAAGGGTTAAAATAGATAAAATCAAAGTTTAATAACTAAATAATTTTTAATATAGGATTATACATAAGATAAATTAGACTATAAATATTCATTATAAATATAATAATATTTCCAAAATAATGGTATTTTATTTTTAATTTTTAGACATTATATAATTTAATTTATTTATGATACAATGATGATGCAGTAGTTATCTTATTAATGAAATATTGACATAATTAATGTTATAAATACCCAAATAAATGTAATTAGAGATTTTTATTAATTCCAATAATTTTCTAGGTTAATATGACATGTTAGTATTTATTTAAATAACTTTTTTTAAATTTATCATTCGGTTATGATTTTCACAAAAAACAATTACTGAATTGTGTCAAAATTGACATAAAATATTTTTTAAAACTAATATTATATTATTAATTGTTATTATAATCCTAAAAATATACGGCTCGGCCAAGATACTTATATCATGATTGGTGTATCATTAATGGACCAATTGATGGTCTCATGGATGCATATGGTACGTTTATTAAGTATATAATATAAAAATACAAAGTGACATGGTAAATGTCAATCTAATTAACTAAGAGTTAAAACTAAATGATAAGGTTAATATAATAACCTAAACTTGTCTAAATTAAATTATATGAGATTATCTAGACCCATCCCCACATTAGCTTCAAAATATATCAATTTGAAGGTATTAAAAACCGAATTTGACTTTATAATAAAATAATATTTTTAGTTATTCCAAAGGTGCCCCTCTCCTCCTTTATAAAAGGGCACCTCCTCCCTCTTTTCCTCACACCGCATTGAGACTTCAAGCTCGGCCAACCCCTGACAAATTCTATTCTACACTTATATAGAAACATCCTAGAGGTCCTTATATTTTTTAAAGACCAATTTTAGTGCCCTAAGAGGAAGTCTCAAAGAGGCGCTTCAAAGAAGAGATAATGTCTGTTACGGATTCATTCAAATTTATTTCTTCTTCCACTTCTTCATATTTAGTTGTCTCATTATGAAGTAATATCGTATGTATCACCCATATTCTGATATGTTGTTATATGTATGAAAGAACCCTATTTCACCATATATCCATCCTATGGAAAACAAAATCACCCTGCGTGCGTACATACGAAATACCATCCCCACGCCGTGGTGTAATCTATTTTCCACCCCCACCTTACTTGAATGGGTATAATGGTGTAAATAATAACTATATATGATTATTGTAATGTGATAATGATTCTGAAATAGTATACATTCACTCCAATAAAATTTCATGATCATGGGAACGATATCATCGCTCGTGCATACGTACGGAATACCGTCTCCACGATGTGATGTGACTCGTTCTACAAGATCTTCATTGCATAATGATTATATAAATGAATTTAATAAAAGAATATGATATATAATACAAGAATACCATTCTCAAAATGAGGTATCTATAATGTAAAAAAGATGAATAAGAATTTATTCGACAAAAAACGCATAAGAACAAAAAGTAATAAACACCCGAATAACAAGTTGTAATGAAATATTACTAATAAGAAGCTAAGAATATGACCATATATGATATCATAAAAATAATTATCATTCTGGAATAAGTCAATAACATTATTTAAATCATTATACTGGAGGTTCGGATACTTACGAAGCAAATCAGACCTAATGTAAGGGACAATCTCGCAATCTCAATTTTTATCCGAGATTGTTTATATTTCTGAATTTACTGGGGAGTATTTTATCATCCACATCCATGTATCCTCAATATATAATATTATTTCCATCCACCTACAATTTTTTAAATCCAAATTTACCCATCAGTGAGTTTTTAGTGAAAGATATTAAAGGAATCTTTTGTGGTTTTTCATACGAGGTACTTTTTGTCTTTTCCGAAAAAAGTACGAGAGAAATGTTTTTTTAAACTTATACAGAATGAATGGATTTTTAAAACATTATTTCCAAGAAGCTTCCTTTAAATGATTCAAGTTTATTTTTAATCAACTTCTTTTAGTTTAAAATTGTATGACATGTTAAGAAAAGAAAAATGTTTTCGAAGTAGAAAGGATATTTTCCTCAATATTGGAGTTCAAGTGTTTTATCAAAATTATTTTCCATCTATGATAAAATAAGGTTATGTTTCTATCCCTATTATTACATTGATTTGACTATGTTGGGATGGAAATATTTTTATAAATTCCTATATCTTATATGATTTGTTTTATGATGTCACGATGTTTAAGATTCCCATTTTTTATTACATGGGTTATGATATGATTTATGGTTTATGATTTTTTGGAAAACATAAGAATGGTTTCATTAAGAGATGGGTGGGACCTATATCTCCCTCTAATTAATTGGGTAAAGATTTTATATATCATGAGATAGACATGGCTGGAACGGCATGTTAAACCGGTTCAGTAAAACAGGGCTGAAACGAGGAGTTAACTCGTTTCATAAAAGGACTTTGTCCACTAAGATAGTATTGGAAATGAGTATTGACTAATAAGAAATGATTCTCTATGATTATGTGTGTATGCCACAATGTTTCATGTTTTATGTTATGATTATTGGTATTACATTTAACTACTATGATTTATCCAATGTTATGAAATTATGATCTCTTTTGCAGGTTAAGATTTCCAAAAGTTATGTTCTTATGTATATGATTTGATTGATTTTTCTTTTGTTTACCCTTATTGAGAATTTTAGCTCACCCTTTTGTATGTTTTATTTACCCAGGTCACGAAGAAGGTTATTATGTAGGATATGCCAAAAGGAACTGTAGATATGATGAAATAAATGGGAGGCAAAGTAGATGCTTTATGAACTAGTTGTTTATGTTTCCCAGTTTCTAAAGACACTATACCTATATGGTCCTTTCCTGGTTTTGATATATTTTGTAATAAGTATTCTTCAATTTTGAAGTATTAAACATGTATGTAAATTAAGGTTTGTTATAGTTCATATCAGAGGAAAGGTATAGTCAACCTTTGGAAACTAGGATATGAAAGCCCTAGTAAGAAACCTAAGGATATGTCTAAACATAGAACACAATATTAGTGTTTTAGAAATGTAAATGAATAACCATGGATAAGACCTTAAGTGTGAAATTTTATTCTTGATTATGTGGTTTTCCTATTATAATTAGTGTTGCTTACACAATTCTTCTTGGTTTTAATCAATGGATGGAACCCGAAGGAACCGTGTTAATGCGGAATGCGATGGGCAATGCAATGATTGTCCCCCAGAGCAACCAAACGTTATGGGAGCTAGAATGCAAAATATTTTAGCCATGGTCACACAACATTCTCAATCTATGAATCATGCAGGACTTCCAAACGAGCAATAGAAGGAGAAACATTCTGTTGAATCCTTCATGAGGCAGCGCCAACCTTCATTTAGTGGGTCTTATGATCCATTAGTGGCTGAACAATGGATCAGTACCACTGAAAAGATATTTTCAGTTCTTTAATGTTCTGAACATGATAAAGTCAACTTATAAGTGTATCGTTTGGAAGGTGATGCTGATCAATGGTGGAATCTAATTAAGAATACAAGGAAATGGTATAAAATTGAGTCCATGGAATGGGACGAGTTCAAAGAAATATTTTTCAATAAGTACTTCCCTCGTATTCTCCGAACAAAGATGGAGAAGGAGTTTTTTTGAACTAAAGCAAAAGGATGATGAATCTATTGGTACCTATGAAGAAAATTTTACAAGACATGAAAGGTACACTTCTTGTATTATTATCCAACCCGAGAGTAAGATCAAATGATTATTTAGTGGCTAAAAACAAAGTCTTCGAAGGGCGTTAGCCATAAGGGACTTCAATAGTTACTAGGAAGTCGTTCGATGTGCTCTCAAAGTTGAGATGGAGATTGGAGTAACCCATCAGTCATATGGGTTTGATAAGAAGAGGAAAATGGAATTCAAAGGAAAATATAAAGAGAACACTGAAAAGAATATGAGCTTTACCTTATTCTCAATGTGTGGAAAGAAACATGGAGGGAGTTGTCTTAAAGGGACAAGTAAATGTTTCAAATGTGGAAAGGAAGGTCTTCAGGCATTTGAATGCTGCAATGATGAGAAGAATATGTCTAATGATGCAAATAAAGGAAGGAATACACAGAATGAACCTACTACACTTCAATGATTCATGTGAAAGGAGATGGGGCATTAGGACAATCAATGCCCAAATCCAATGGATGATGATGATGGTCGACGTCAACAAACACTTAAGGCTAAAGACAAAGGAATGTCACATGCAATTTCTATCAGCGATGTGGAGTATGATAATGATGTGGTGAAAGGTACACTTACCATCCACTCTAATGTAGAAAATGTTTTATTTGATTCTGGATCCACCCACTCTTTTATTTCTGAAGATTTTTCTAAGGGTATCACCGTATTACCTCAAAAATAAGATGTTGAGTTAGCTGTGACAAGACCTAATGGCACAACCGTCGCATCAAATGTTTATAATTCTTCCCTGATTGAAGTTTGTTGAAAAGTGCTTCCTGAAAATCTTGTGATCCTTCCTATAGTGGAATTTTATGTGATTCTTGGCATGGATTGGATTTCTTTATATGGATCTCATATCAATTGACAATGAAGGGACGTCACATTTCATATTCCAGATCAATCTATGATTGTCTATGGATGCAAGGACGAACATAACCTTCGAGTGGAATTTTCATCCATCTTATGGGTCTTGATTCTAGTAAATGAAGGTTATTTATCTCAAATGGTTGCTGAGAAACTCATGATTAAGAATTTTTCCATTGTACGATAGATTGACGATGTTTTTCCCGAGGAATTCTCGGGTCTTCCACCAAATAGTGAATTAGAGTTTTCAATTGAACTTGTACCGGGTGCTTTGCCTATTTCAAAGACACCTTATAGAATGGACCCAATTGAGTTGCAGGAATTGAAGAAGGAACTCCAAGAGAATCTTGATAAGGGATTCATACGCCCTAGTGTGTCAACTTGGGGACCACCAATGCTGTTTGTTAAGAATAAAGATGGATCAATGAGACTCTGCATTGATTATCAAGAACTTAACAAGATCACAATCAAGAACAAATATCCTCTCCCATGCATTGAGGACTTATTTGACCAACAACGCGGAGCTCAATACTTTTCCATGATTTATCTTCATTTAGGGTATCATCAATTAAGGGTCAAAGGGAGGATATACCAAAGACGGCTTTCCGTAAAAGGTTTGGACACTATGAATTTATAGTGATGCCATTTGGTCTTACTAATTCCCATGCTATATTCATGGATCTGATGAATAGAGTATTTAGAGACTAGCTTGATCAGTTTTTGGTAGTCTTTATAGATGATATTATTATCTATTTGAATAGAAAGGAAGAACATGAAGATCACTTGAGAATTATATTGGAGATCATGAGAAAGGAGAATCTTTATGCCAAATTTACCAAGTGTGAATTTTGGCTTCAAAAAGTTTCATTTTTGGGTCACATAATGTCAAAAGAGGGGATATCTGTGGATCCAGCAAAAACAGAGGTTATCGAAAGATGGTCGAGACCAACAAAATTAACTGAGATCTGAATTTTTCTTAGTTTGGCAGGATATTATCGACGTTTTGTGAAAGATTTATCATGATTATCTAATTAACTCACCAAGTTGACTCAGAAAGGTGATAATATTGTTTGGACGGAGGAATGTGAAGAGAATTTCAAGGAGTTGAAAAGAAAGTTATCCAGTGCACATGTGCTCACACTGCCTTGTAGTGGAGAAAGGTTTGTGATCTACAGTGATGCATCCAAGAAGGGATTGGGGTGTGTTCTTATGCAAAATGATAAGGTGATAGCTTATGCCTCACGACAGTTGAAAATACATGAGAAAAATTACCCAACTCTTGATTTGGAGTTAGTTGTGGTAATCATTGCATTAATGATTTGGAGGCATTATCATTATGGAGAAAAGTGTGACATTTATACTGATCATAAAAGTTTAAAGAATATTTTCACAAAAAAGGAGTTGAATATGCGCCAAAGAATATGGTTGGAGCTTATTAAGGATTATGACTGCTCAATTCATTACCACCCTGGGAAAGCAAACAAGGTGGCAGATGCATTAAGTCGACAAGACCATGCCAGTTTATCCATGATGAGGATCACAAAAGATCCAATATTTATGGATTTACAAAGGATGGATCTTTGAATTATAATGGAAGGGGGAAAATCTTATCTTTATCAAATGAATGTACAACCATCTATACATGTGAAGATTAAAGAGGCACATAAAGAAGATGTCGAGTTAGAAAAGAAGGTGATAAATGTTCCTGAATTCAACCTTGATTGTGATGGGATAATAAAGTCCAGGAATCGGGTTTCTGTTCCTCCCATCCTCGAATTAAAGGAGCTGCTAGATGAGGCTCATAGTTCTTCATTCTCTATTCATCCTGGAATCACGAAGATGTATTGGGACCTGAAAGAGTACTTATGGTGGGATGTCATGAAAAGAGATGTTGCTGAATATGTCTCTTGATGCTTGGTTTGTCAGCAAGTTAATGCTGAGAGACAGAAGTTTAAGGGGATGTTACAACCATTACTCATACCCGAATGGAAATGGGAAAACATCACTATGGACTTTGTCAGAGGACATCCTAAAACATCCAAAGGAAATAATGCTATTTGGGTCATAGTTGATCGTCTTACAAAGTCTGCACACTTCATTGCTATTAGAGATGATTTCTCTCTGGATCAACATTCCAGGATATATGTAAAGGAAGTGGTAAGATTGCATGGAGTACCAATTTATATTATATCTGATCGGGATCCGAGATTTACTTCAAAGTTCTAGCGAAGTCTTCAGCATACTCTGGATATAGAGTTGAGTTTCAGAACATCTTATCATCCTCAGACAGACGGTCAGTCTGAGAGATCAATTCAAACTCTAGAATATATGTTGAGAGCTTGCTCTATAGATTTCAAAGGTGGTTGGGATCAACATCTACCTTTCGTGTAATTTTATTATAATAATAGATTTCACTCCAGTATTTATATGGCTCCTTATGAAGCTCTCTATGGATAAAAATGCATGACTCCAACTTGCGGGGATGAAGTTGGGGAAAGAAAGCTATTAGGCCCTGATCTTGTTGATGAAATGGAAAAAAAGGTCAGATCTATTAAACAACACATAAGATCAGATCAGAGTCGATAAAAATGTTATGCTGAAAACCGAAGAAAAGACTTAGAGTTTGAAGTGGGTGATAAAGTGTTCCTATGAATATCTCCCTGGAAGAGGGTCATGAGATTTGGAAGGAAGGGAAAGTTGAGCCCTAGATATATCAGTCCTTTCGAAATACTATATCGTGTTGGTAAGGTAGCTTACTGATTGGCGCATCAACCAAATCTCTCTCAAGATCACGATGTGTTCCATGTATCTCTCTTGAGAATGTACATACATGATCCCTCACATGTACTTAGCTCAGAAGTTGTACCGCTGGAACAAGATCTTTCTTAGGAAGAACAACTGATAGAGATTCTGGATCGTAGCGAAAAAGTCCTACAAAACAAGACCACTCGCTTGGTGAAAGTTTAATTTAAGAACCAACAATTAGAAGAAGCTACATGGGAGCATGAGGATATGATGAGGGAGAGGTATCTTCATTTTTTTGTTACAATGTGACGAATTTCGAGGGCGAAATTCATTTTAAGGGGGGTAGAATGTAACACCCGAGATTTTATGAGAAATATTATGTTTTTATGTTATATAAATCATAAAATAAATATTTCATTACACACAACACATGCTTGGCTTTCTTTACACGCAAATGTGGCCTTCCTCGATAGCTTGCGTCGTATGCAATACCGAGTTTCACTATACAATGATATTCTATTAAAATATTATTAAAACTAGCCATTATGAATAGTAATAACCACTTTTTAAATTTTTTGAAATTTTATTTTTCAAAATGGACTTCATTTATGGATTCGGAATATCGAAATTATACTAGGGTGAAATTTTGGTATTTTTCTGAAAACTTTCAATTTTTTATGAATAGTGAAAACACTGGGTTACTATTTAACAACCGACTTTTTATTTAAATAATTGTTTATTTTATTTAAATTTATTTTAGGTCAAAATTGATACATAATACCTATATATGTTCAATGTAATTCATTTGAGTAATATTATAATAATTATAGATATATAAAAATTTTATTGAACTTTTCACAGTCTTTTACCCACCTCCTAGGAGAATTTGCAAATTTACATAAAACATAATTTTACCGCTTATGTGAGTGGAATTTCAAAACTCTGAGAGACACGATTGATGTTAGTAAGTAAAATGTGGTTCAATGAGATGAAAATAATTTTTGATGAATAGTAACTTTTTACTTTTATTTACCACGGTTAAAGTAAATAGGGTAATTAAGAGTAAAAATGATATTATTATTACCCTAACACATGTCCTAATTCTATTGGATAAGTTTAATTCGACCGAAAACATCCTTAGGAATAAAATATGACCATTTTGGCCCATTCGGATTATATGAGGACATTTATTATTAATTTATTTAAAGAAGGGTTAAAATAGTTAAAATCAATGTTTAATAACTAAATCATTTTTAATATAGGGTTATACATTAGCTAAATTCGACTATAAATATTCAGTAGAAATCTAAAATGATTTACAACATAATAGTATTTTATTTTTAATTTTTATACTTAAAATAATTTAATTTATTTATGACACAACGATGATGCAGTAGTTATCTTATTATTGAAATATTGACATAATTGATGTTATAAATACCCAAATATATGTAATTTGAGACTTTTTATGAATTAAAATAATTTTATAGGTTAATATGACATGTTAGTATTAATTTAATTATCGTTTTTTGAATTAATCATTCTGTTATGATTTTCCCAAAAATCAATTACTAAATAGTGTCAAAATTGACCTAAAATAGTTCTAAAAACAAATACTATATTATTAATAGTTATTATATCCATAAAAATCTAAAGATCGGCCACGATACTTATATCATGATATGTGTATCATTAATGGACCACTTGGTGGTCTCTTATAAGTATATGGTATGTTTATTAACTATATAATATAAAAATATGAAGTGACATGGTAAATGTCAATCTAATTAACTAAGAGTTAAAACTAAAAGATAAGTTTAATATAATGATCTAAACATGTCTAAATTATATTGTATGAAAGGATTTAAACCCATACCATCCTTAGCTTCTAAATATATCAATTGGGATCTATTAAAAACCGAATTTACTTTATAATAAAATAATATTTTTAGCTATCCCAAAGGTGACCCTCTCCTCCCTTATAAAATGGAACATCCTCCCACTTTTCCTCACACCACTTTGAGCCTTAAAATAGGCCAACCCCTGCCAAATTATCTTCTCTACTTCCCTAGAAACATCCTAGAGGTCTTGGACTTTTTTAAAGACCAATTTTAGTGCCCTAAGAGGAAGTCTCAAAGAGGCGCTTCAAAGAAGAGGTAATGTCTGTTACTGATTCATTCAACATTATTTCTTCTTCCACTTCTTCTTATTTAGTTGCTTCATTATGAAGTAATAACATCAGTATCACCCATATACTGATATGTTATTATAATAATGAAACAACCCTATTTCACCATCTATCCATCCTACGGAAAATGAAATCACCGCGCGTGCGTACGTACGAAATACCGTCTCCACACCATGGTGTAATCTATTTTCCACCACCACCTTACTTGGATGGGTATAATGGTGTAAATAATAACTATATATGATTATTGTTAAGTTATATTGATTCTGAAATAGTATAAATACAGTCCATTACAATTTCACGATCATGGGAACGATATCATCGCTAATGCGTACTTATGGAATATCGTCTCCACGATGTGATGCGACTCGTTATACATGATCTTCATTGAATAATGATTATATAAATGAATTGAATAAATAAATATGATATATATTACACTAATAACAATCTGTAAATGAAGTATCTATAACCTAAAAAGAAGAATAAGAATTTATTCGACAAAACACGCATAAAAACAAAAAGTAATAAACACCCAAATAACAAGTAGTAATGAAATATTACTAATAAGAATATAAGAATATGACCATATATGATATAATAAAAATAATTATGATTCTGGAATATGTAAATAACATTATTTAAATCATTATATAGGAGGTTCAGAAACATACGAAGCAAATCAGACCAAAGGTAAGGGACAATATCGCAATCTCAATTTTTATCCGAGATTGTTTATACTTCCGAATTTACTGGGGAGTATTTTATCATCCAAATCCATGTTTCATCAATATGTAATATTATTTATATCCACCTACAATTGTTTAAATCCAATTTTACCCTTCAGTGAGTTTTTATTAAAATATATGAAAGGATTCTTTTTTCGTTTATCGTACGAGGTACTTTTTGTCTTTTCCGACAAAAGTACGAGAAGAATGTTTTTTTAACTTATACGGCATGAATGGAATGTTAAAACATTATTTCCAAGAAGCTTCATTTACATATTACAAGTTTATTATTAATAAACATTTTTTAGTTTAATATTGTATGACATGTTATGAAAGGAAAAATGTTTTTGAGGTAAAAAGGATATTTTCCTCAAGAATGGAGTTCAAGTGTTTTATCAAAATTATATTCCATATAAGATAATATAGGGTTATATTTCTATCAATATTATTACATTGATTTGACTATTTTGTGATGGAAATATTTTTATGAATTCATTTATCTTATATGAATTGTTTTATGATGTCATGATGTTTAAGATTCCCATTTTTTATTACATGGGTTATGCTATGGTGTATTGATTATGATTTTGTGGCACACATAATAATGGTATCATTTTGAGATGGGTGGGACCTATATCTCCCTCCAATGCATTGGGTAAAGATTTTATATCTCATGAGATAGACATGGCTGGAATGGCCGGTTAAACCGATTCAGTAAAACAGGACTGAATCGAGGAGTGAAATCAGTTCAGAAATGGACTTTGTCTACTAAGATAGTCTTGGAAATGAGTCTTGACTAATAAGAAATGATTCTCTATGATTATGTGTGTATGCCGAAAAGTATCATGTTTTATTTTATGATTATTGGGATTAAATTTCACTACTATTATTTATCCCATGTTATGAAATTGTGATCTCTTTTTCAGGTTAAGATATCGAAAAGTTATGTTCTTATGTATATGATGTGATTGATATTTCTTTTGATTACCCTTAGTGAGAATTTGAGATCACCCTTTTGTATGTTTTATATCCATAGGTCAGGAAGAATGTTATTAAGTAGGATATTCCAAAAGGTACTCAAGATATGATGAAATAAATGGGAGGCAATTTAGATGCTTAATGAACTAGTTGATTATGTTTCCCAGTTTCTAAAGACACTATACCTATACGGTCCGTTCTTGGTTTTGTTATATGTTGTAATAAGTATTCTTAAATTTTTACGTATTAACAATGTATGTAAAGTAAGTGTTGTTATATAAATCCGCATCATATGGGTCCCAACGTGACAGACGACACATCGATAAGAGGCATGGTCCATGAGATATGTGAAATTTTGTGAAAAGGGCTCAATTGTATTCAAGTTTCATCCATCCCAGGTCACACCCCAAACTCCGTCAAATCTCAAATAGAGTTTTTACAAAGTACCTCCTTGTCACAAGGGTCCTTATGTAACAAATTTCACATCGGTCGGATGCCCAGTCTATTAGTCATCATCATTTTAGTGCCGAGGGCCCAGTTGGATTCATAGTCGATCTAACTCACCTATACTCAAACATCCTATAAAGAAACCTATGAGAATCTCTAATGAACTGTATCTCTCCAAGTATCCCTACAACAAAGATAGTTTTTCAAACAGATGGCTGGTTCACATTTTATGTCCAATTATTCAATTCTGGGTGCGTGGTCTACCTCCCGAACAGATCATAGAGCCATTCTGTTTCACTTAAGTGTGGTTCCAGGTTGCGCCACCTTGTCACCCGTGGGACCAAAAAGTGGTGGGTCTTAGCCTTTGCTACTAATGTAGCTTCATGATGCGGTCCATTAATGCCATGCATGACAGTATTCCACCTCTAACTCTATGGTCGTCCGCCCATCGGACCATTTCATTATCGAGCGGTGTCTCTCTTTTTTCACAGCTGGTGGTTTCTATACGTTGGCACTACCATGCCGATGTTTCTTCTACAGGCCACCAAGTATTCCCTACTGGTACATTCTTCCTCCTAGATGCACCTACAATCCTCTCAGGATGACGCCAAATTTTTTAGGCCTTCAAAAACACATTTTCGACACGTTCATTATTCCCGCATGAAGAACGCACAGAGGAAAAGTTTAGAGGAGGGTGTGTGCCTGGATTTATTCGGCACACGCCCTCTGAATAAAAATTTTAAACATGATGAAAAATTAATAATAACTAAATGGAAGAATAATAACCAAATTTTTGAGCTCAGAACAACCACCCGCATGCTTTGACGAGATACAGATCAACCGGTTTTTCATGTGGTCTGCAATTGTTACATAATTGAAGAATGGGAAGAGACAGAACATCCAAGCACGTAAACCCCCTACATGAATATCCCTTGGAGGTGTCCTAGTTACGGAGGTATGAGTTTCCATGTTGGATGGATTCATTGGAATTTGGTGATCCCGGATCGTTGTCACTCGTGCTTCTATCATCCATCGGTGGATGTTGCCGCATTACATTCCCAATGATTCCTCGGTTGATGAAGACATGAAAAAACACCACCCTAAGACCCATTTAAATAGAATTGGGATCAACAGGAAACACATTGACAAATTAATGTGGATCATTAATTGACATAATTAATGAGCCTCATTAATTGACATAATTAATGTGACTCGCTAATTGAAGTAACTAATGTGCCTCACTAATTGGTATATTTTCTAATTCTCATTAATTACCTGAGAGGAAGTTTTTCAACAAAAGTGTAATAATGAAATTAACACAACATAATTAATGGTCTAACCACCTCCATGGTCGCCGCCACCACCGCTCAATAGGTGGTAGGAAAAAATGAAATAAAATAAATAAAACATGTTATTTTAAATTTTTATAAGAATTAAACAATATAACTTTTTCTCTTGACCTACTATATTTGAAATGAAGCGTCCCATATGATAAAGCTGGATTTTCAGATTAAAAAATGACCTCATATTTTTTATTCAACCACTAGTTCAATAAATAGAAAACGTTTCCCGCACGTTTTCCGAAAATACCCCTACCAATGTTTAGAAAATCATTTCGGGTACACCGAGCCTTAGAATCATGAGCCATAATTTTTTGCAGACATGTATGATCCCAAATAAACAAATATAAAATAAATATAATATTTTGGGACTTAACATTCTCCCAACCATTGGGCATTATGTACCCCAAATCCAAACAAGGATACACAAACAAAGAGGGGTCATGGCCATGCATATGACACTCTCGATCCCATGTGTTCTCCTAAACATTCTCATATTCCGACCTAACGTACACTAGAGGCATCAATCACCCATGAAGTATCTGCTCCTGTCGATCCTCTATATCCAATGGGTACTCTGAAAATGTAATACCTTAATCAATCTATTTCTCACCATGGTCTATGATGTGAGATTGGTCATGCACGCATATTTTTAGCTAGGATATGTGGAAAACGTCCTTCACCCTCTCCAACTATGGTAGAAGTTCCTAATGTATGCCACCCTTTCAATACTCTTTTGAAGTAGGCATGGTCTTATAGACCTCAGAGAGAGTTTGTCGCATCGTCCAAATATATGTATTCCCCATAGAGGGAAGACTCTCATGGATAAATGGTTACCCTACTAGAACTATATTGGTATTCAATTCTCATTATCATAAGACTTATGTTGGATCTATACAGTCTTCATCATCTCATGGATTACCTGCACCTTCTCAGTAGTATCATGTACCATCAATTGGCCCATGAGTGTAGGCACTCCTTGATCTGTCCAACACATGGGCGATTTGCATAGTCATCTATACAAAGCCTCAAAAGGGGTCATACAAATGGTGGAGTGATAGCTATTGTTGTACACAATATCCACCAAGTGTAGGTGGTGACCCAAATATGACCAAAATATTAGACACAAGCATGAAGCATGTCTTCTATGGTCTAGATGGTGTGCTTAGTCTGACCACATATCTGTGGGTGAAAAGATGTGCTCATGTGAAGCTGAGTCCGGAAGGACATTGGAAATCCTTTCCACAACTGAGATGCAAATCCTGAATCATGGTCTGAGACTATTTTCTAAGGCATTTCATGAAGTCTAATGCTCTCTTGAACATAGATATATCCAATGCTCTCTACCAAACCCATCTCTCGAATAGAAATGAAGTGGGCCAACTTCATGAGTAGATCACTGATATCTCAAATGGTATCATTCCCTATTGAAATATTTGGTAATCCCTTCATGAATTCCATAGATATCCCTACCCACTTACACTCTGGTATGTCGTGGGGTTGGGTCCAGCCTACTAGTACCAGGTGCTCGGCCTTCACGTGTTGGTATGTGAGGCATCTAGAAACAAATATTTCAACTACATTCATAATCTCTGGTCACCAGTACTGATGTCGATGGTCCTAATACATCTTCATCACTCTTGGATGTACTACCAAGGGGGTGTTTGGAACTCTCTCATCACCTACTCTCGTAGCACAACTGCTACAACTGTTCGTCATCTGAAATGGATAGCATACTCTCTACCTTCATGAGGTCTGTAAGGTGCATGTATTGAGGATATCTGATCATGTGTAGTCTCACTCCTACTATCGATGAGCTGGGACTCTCTTCATAGATGAATTAAGTGGAGGGGAAACTTCCATCAAATAAGGATATATTGTCACTTCCCTATCCATGTAAGATATCTGAAGATATGCTAACTGCTCTGAAGGCTCATTTAGTAGCTATAGAATAAATCTCAGGATAAGTGCATATTCCACTATGTTCCCATTCCCAGGAGTATAGACTATCTCATTGTCTGAGTCCTGGAGGATATCTACCCAATGTCACTATCTCATATTCAAATTATTCTTTATGAAGATATATTTGAGTCTCCCATGGTCTGAGTAAACAATGATTCACTCACCCATCAAGTAGTGTCTCTACATCATCAGTGAGAAGACTACAACTTCCAACTCCAATTTGTGAGTCAAAAAATTATTATATTGAGTCCTCAACTGTCGTGAGCCATAATAAATGAGTAAATCATCCTGTATAATGATGCAACTATGTCATATCCCTGATGCATCATAGTAAAACATGTATTCCGTGCAATCCTCCATTAATCTCAGGATGGTAGCACTGGTCAAACTTTGCCTCAACTATTGAAAGCACTGTTGGAATGACTTTGACCACAAGAAGGGTTTACACATCTTCAGCAAGGCAGTTATAGGTGCTTCTACATTGGAAAAATTGGGTACAAACCTTTGATTGTAGCCTTCTCATCCAAGTATTCACCACACCTCAGTAACACCCTTGGATGGATCCCATAACAACACTGCCTCATTCTTCATAGGATCCATAGAAACTCTAGCCTCTGAGTTAACACTTCCAAATAAGTGGACCATCGACATCCATAAATCATAGTTTGTGTAATGCTCTGACCCCAGATACAAAGAGTATGTTCATTATATTAATACATTGTCACAATTATAAGGAATGAAATCCCTATGGATATACCAGTTTAGTAGTCTTGGAAAATATATTACATATATTAACATTACATTAAAATTTATGAAATAAAACACAACATAAATATTCATTTGATAATTTCATTATCCCCCTATCTTAACCCTTTATATCAATCATTACACACTTCTTGACAACTTGTAAAAAATAAAACATATGAATGGGGTGATATCATATGCTCATTATAGATAACAATATAGTGGAAACCATCATAGAGAAGTATAAACATTTAAGGCAATGTATAAGGCAAAAACAAAATCCTTTAAAACATAAACATCAGAATAATATGGAAATGATTAATATAATAAGGGAATTTTATTTTTAAAATGGATATTCTACTAGTTGAAAAATTACATGTAATATCAATATCTAATTTCATAATGATGGAATACATAATAACAAACATCATAACCACATTTTCAAGTCATCTTGCCAAGACTACAAATAATGATTTTGTAAAGGCCTTGTTCCAAGATACTAGTTTTTCACATGAGATCTACTGATGTATGAAGGACCTATCATGGGATCAACCTGTCACTTACTAAGCCAAATTCATTCCTCATATGAAATGACCGAAAAGTAACATAATCATTAATAATAAACCTTTTGTATGAAATGATAATATATTAACCATAAACCTTAAATGGAATAAAAATATCACATTAAGAGTGAAACATATCATAACTCATTCAATACAATATGGAATATTTTATTATAGTAAATCAACCTCAATCAGGAATAATATCCAATAAATAATGATTATATAGTTGAAAATAATAAATAATAAGCTTTGAGAGAAATACCTTATTTCAAGATATCATTTAAAAGCCAAAAAATTTATATAGAAAGTCATTTAAAATTCTTTTTTTAATCAAAGTGTCTCATATAACGTTGATACATTTTAAAGTAATTAACATTTTAAAACAATCATGTCTATATAAATAAATCCTAAAAATCAATTTTAAAACCAGTACATTAAGTAAGAAGATGTAGAAAAATAAATCATTAAAACATTTATAATGATCATTTTGATAAAGAGTCCTTTATAGAAACCCATAAAATTTTCATTATGAAAAAAACGTAAGAAATATAGACATGGATAATAAAAATTACATAGTAAATACTTACACAAAAACAATATTGGATAATAATGAGATTGAGAAATTATACCTTACCTTGTACATAACATTCGGCGAGGGTAAGTTTAACTTCATATATAATGACCATAGTATGTTTTTAAATTATACCATAAACATATTCATATATATGATATCAAAATTTATTTATGTATGGATTTATACTAACATTTTAATAATAATTTCTATGTTAAAATAACATTTTAGGTGACAATTTTTTTCTCTATCTTACATGTTTTACCTTTTTTTAATTGATCATGTCACTTATATAATGATTTAATGGATTCCAGAATTAAAAATATTATTTAAGTATCATATATATTCAAAAATTATTATGTTTCACATATATATATGTAATGTAAAACAACGTTTATGGAGTGGGTAGGTCATACATACACATAAAAACTATTTTAATTTTTATATCGTACTGAATGGAAGTAATTGAATGAGATATATGTAAATAAATAAATAAATACATACATACATACATATATATATATAACCAGTATCATTATTATTTCATATATTACATAATTATTAATAATATTTATTTGTATAATCATCGTTGAATGGTGAATGTGGAAATGAATCTCTTCGCGTCGTGGAGACGATAAGCTGTATATATGCACGAGCGATGATATAATTCTATTGAAAGTGAAATAGTATGTAATTGGATGGTATATTATATATAGATATTCATTAACATATTATATTTATTATTTACCTCAATTATACTAATTATTATAGCCATCTAAATAATGAAGTGTTGAATAAAAATATAAACCATGACGTGGAGACGATAGTCCGTATGTAAGTACGTGTGATGACATTGTCATTCATAGGATTTATATGATAATGATTATGGTTTTACCATATTTATAATAACATCATAGTATTTAAAAGGAACTGAAGTTATTATTTTTTTACAGATACAAAAAATAGAGAGGAAATGGAAGAAGAAAAAATCATTGAAAGAGGTGATGAAATAATTTTCTCTTCTTCGGGTTCATCCTTTTGATTTGAAAAAAAATGTCTCTATAGGTTGGATTTTTGAATAACGTAAGGCCTCTATGTAGAAATGTGAGTTGTTGGAAAGATATCCAAGTAGGGGTAGTCTGATCCAAAATGTATTGGGAGTTGTGATTTTGAGAGATAGGGAGTTACCCTTTTATAATAGAGGTGAGGGTCAGTTTAGAAAAAGCATGAAATATTACTTTATTATAGAATATATTTCAGTTTATAATGGCTCTGAAATATTTTTATTCCAGTCTATGTTATGGATTGGTCTAAATACTCTCAACCAATTGGTTTCAGAAAATTTTAGGTAAACATATTCACCTTCTCTTTTATATTTAACTCTTCGTTAAATAGTATATCTTTTGTAATGTCTTCTTGTATTTTTATATTACATGTTTAATAAAAAAACTATAAAATTTCAATAGAACCAAAAGCGGTACATTAATGAAATATGTATCATTATATATGTTTTTTGGCTGAAATTTATATTTTTAAAAATATTATATGATTTAATAATATAATACTAGTTTTAAAATCTCATTTAAGCCAGTTTAACAATTTTTAGTATTTTGTTTTTGTGAAAATAAAAAAACAATGTTACATAAGAAAATACATTTAATTAACAATAACATGTCAGGTTAAAATTTAAAATTCAAGGAATGCATCAAAAGTAAAAATTGACATTTATTTTCAGATTTAAAATTTCAATTATATTAATCATTCATTATTTAGATAAAAATTGTATCATCGTTGTGTCATAAATAAATTTAATTACTAAATTTATAAATAATATAAATAAAATACGATGATATATGAAATCATTTAGCTTTCTAATAAACATTTATACTCAAATTTATCTTCTTTATTACCCTAAATTAAAAATGGTTTAGATATTAATCATAGAATTTATAATTTTTAACTATTATTTAATAAAATAATTTTCCTAATCTAATTATAGTTGACCAAAATGATCATATTCAATTTATAAGGATCAATCCATAATGAAATTCTAGTCCAAACGGGTTGATCCATACCACCATTGATATAATTTCGAAGAGGATTCCTCTGAAAAATGACCTATGTTTTGTAAAACCTATTTATCAACATATAAAAGAATGTATTCTTAGGTAAATACACGAAAAACATTTTCTTATGTTATTACATTATTTTAGGAATCATCTAATGAACGATGAATGTTGGTATTCTAAACCCCAATTTAGGATTTATGTTGGGTTTGATAAAAAATACCGGATTTACCAAATTAAACATGTAAAATTTCTTCAATAGAGGATCATTTTTTAAGAAACTATACATTCTTTAAGAGTAGTGTAATAACATAAAAATATTCCATCATTGAATTTGTGTGTAAATATATCAAAATAATCCTTCATATTCATGATGAATACCTTTCATCCAAATAAATTGCTACAAGAAACGTTTGTTTTTCCTTGTGTCAAAAATTCAAGGGGATTTTTATAAAGGAAAGGTCAAATTAAATCTCAATTTAAGGTTTAAAAGGAATTACTATATTCTTTATCAAAAAAGTATTAACAATTTAGAATTCACTCAAGATGGTACTTGTTATTTTTTGTTGATTTTGATTTCTTCATTCAATAACACCATTTTCATAAGTAGTTCTAGGAGATAAAAATTTATGTTTTATACCATTCATACTATTTGGTCAAAAATATAATTAATGAAAAATCCACCATGATAACTATGAATAGTTATCATGGGAATGATTTTCCCATCATTTTTACTTTATCAATAAAATAATAAAAATAAAAAAATGTGTTACATTTATTTTCTACAGAATATTCATCTTGTATATCAACTGTAATAATAAAACTGGACATATACTTAGTATTTTCCAATAATACTATTAATTTTTTTAGGTTCAAATAAAAACATGTGTAATAACATTAAATCATTAGTATTTGAGACATAAAAAATAGATTTAATGAATGTATTATGTTTCATTCAAAATTGATAAGGGTCACAAACATTTTATGAATAAAATATATGTTATGATAGTTACAATAAATTAATTTTCATTGTGAATTGACATATGTTAAAAAGTTTATAGTGTCATATCCTTACATTCCATAACTAATAGTGTTCATCAATTACACTACGACATGGTATCTCAGGCCTCTTAATGTCTGTTATGTTAATTGTTTATAATTACTCTTATCGGTAGGAAAAAATAAAAAATTCAACCATTGAATTTTGTAATAAGAAATTTCCATTCCTATAGTTCCCAAGGTAACATTACCGACCTAATATACTTGTGCTTGTAGCCTTGTTCTTAACACATTTGTTATAAACACATCTGAAATTAGAGAATTACCCAAATGAAAACTATTACATATTCTGAAAATCTATCCATCAACTTTATCACTGAATGTTAAAATACATCATTCAATCTTGATTAACATTTCAAATTAATCTTTGTGTCCAGTCATATGATAAGAAAACCCACTATCCATATAGCATGAATTATTGTTAATGTACATTTCCTGTTTTCCTGAAAATAAAAACAATAGATATTTGGTACCCAATCCTTCGTGGGTCTACAAATGTCATAAAATAAAACATTGGAATCTACATATTTATAAAATATGTATTTTGAAAACCAATGGATTAATGAATAATAAGGGAAAAATTGTTTTTATGGTATCCTAAACATTCACATTTATAAAAAATGGGGAACACTTTGGGAGAAAATAATTATTTCAAAGAACATGTTTTTTATAGGAATAAAAAATATTGGAATTTATTCCCTAAGGATGAAGCTGTAAATATATTTTATAACAAAATTTTGTACCAAAATTATGGTTTACCAAAAATTTGTAAAATAATAATTTTTAGGTTATACAATAATAACTAACACTTTATCTTCCTGAGTAATTTTTTCATACTTGAGTTTTTCAGAACAAGATTGTAAATTATTCTTTCCAAAAATATCATTTTTAAAATTATTATAAATAGTATCTTTCTAAAAAATATATACATCATAACATTATAAATATCTATTGTTTCTATTGTTAAACAATTTATCCATGAATTTTCTTTACGATGTATCCTTCCAAAATTACATTTTTATTTTCTAGAAATTTTGAAAAATGATGTACATATTTATATAATGGAAAAGTATTCTAGTAATTAGATGAGGATAATTCTCCAGTAGTAGTTGTAGAATAATTCCAATTATGATTATTTTCACATATTTACATATTAGATAAGGATTCTACAATGTGTACCTTGTTTATAAAGCACTAAAATTCAAAATGTAATTTAGAAAAAATAACTATATTTCATTATCCAGTATATTCATTCTCAAAAGAATTTTATGAAGACTCTCCCTCAATATCCCTCTAGTGATCATTTTATTTAATAAATTTCTTGTTCTTGTACTTATAATACATTATCTTATTCTTGTGAGAATTTCATTGTTTCCTAACATTTTCTTTTCAACATGGGGGAATTTGATATAATGTTTCATGCATTGATACACTCAAAATTGGTAATGTCAGAATCATTCTAATCATTCATGTAATCATTGATTTTATTATAAACTTATAAAAATCAATTTTACCAACATTCTTGTTCACCCTTCTAGAATGATAAAGTAGATCATTATTATAATTTTCATAATCACTTGAATCCCAATTTAAAACAACTTTTTTCTTTATTGAAGACTTACAAACAGTTTTTTGTTTCCTGATATATTATCGTATTTGATGTAGTAGTATTAGAAAATCCAATATTTTTTTTCTTTTCGCTCTTATAATCTCTATTCATCATACCCACAAACTACAAAAGGGTTCCAAATAAATCATCAAGTGGGACCTTTTTTATCTTCATTGATTCCTCAAAAACTATTCTCTTAGATTCACATTCATTCGGTATGAAATAAATTATCATTTCAAAAAATATTTCATCTTTACTAAATTATCGCCTCAGGATTTTAGACTGTTGAAATTGTTTATATAATATTGTTTACTATTTCAATAATTTCAATAAGAGAGAATTCACAAAAAATTAATAGTATTCGATAAACATTTAGCAATTGGTTTAAAAAACCATTAGGGTTCTAAAATGAGATATATATATATATATATATTCTTAAAAATACTATAAGAAACATTGCATGAAGAAATAGAACATTTAATGCTTCTTTTCATAGAACATAATACAATGTTTCAAACAATATAGTTTAAGTGATGCGCATGTTTTTCTTGATTTGTAAATGTATTAACTTCTAAGTCACAAATCTTATCATTTAAGGTAAACCTGATGAAATTTTCATCTCTAGTATTTATAAAAAATTTCATTTTTATATCACTTAAATACTCATAAAAATAAATAAAAAATGGCAGTCTATTCTAGTTCGGATTATTGATGGATATGACATATAATCCTTCCATTTAAAAAAAGGATATTTTCCACAATACATTATATTTTGAAAAAATATTTATAAAAAAATATTTAATAATAAAATTAAAAAACCTTGCAATAATAAAAAATAAAAATTATCTTTATGTATTTTAGAATTGGAATCATCCTCTAATACCAAATATTAGATCGGTAAATTAGTTGTATACTAATTAAGATCAATACAATATTTTGTGGACAGACTAACTATAAGATCTGGGTGCATTGTTATTTTGAAAACATTACATTAATAAAATTTAATTTAAACACATTCAGAAATCATATTTGATGAAAAATTATTATATTCAGATATGAACTATTCTATGATTACTAATGTTTCATAATCAGCATGGCTATGATATTTTAAGATTAAAATAAATGTTAATATAAATAATATGTTTGTATCATATTTAGATTGGGTATGATTATATCATTGTATGAAAAATGTAATAATTGAACATATAATATAAATTGATTGGATTTAAGATGGATTCAACTGTATCAGTATTTCTCAGATATAAAATAGATCTAATTAATTAATATATATATATATTAACATAATAGGAGTCATTATGATAATACTATTACATACATAACCAGTGTAAATATAATGGAATGTAGGAAACAAGTAATAATATAGAATTTTTACGGAATACTTAACAATAAAATGAATTGATATCCTTTAACCTTAAGGGTAATGTATCCAAAACATTTGGATACTAGAATCAAATTTTTTATACATAATGATATGGATGTATTTCCTTACCATGGGAATCCCTCGATAAGAAGATCGATTTCACAGCCTACCAATCACTATAATTCCTCTATCTGATGAATCAACATTGCCTTACAATCCATACAATCCCTTTATCAAAATGGTGATAATATCCACTTTATTGTTATACATGTATTCCCTCGATCATATTAACACAATCCAAAAAACAAAATAATTTCCATAAAATTTCATAAGGAGGCAATCATATAAGGTTTCGTAATGAATGAATCTCTACAATGAAATACAAGATACTAAGAATAGGATGTTAAAATATTTTAAACATCATAAATATTGAGGGAGAAATTAGATCATTATTTTTAAACTCTTCAAATTTCTAGGTATTTATAGGAAATGCTTCCAACTTTTATATTTCCTACAATATTTATATTTTCTCCAATTTTTTTTCAATGACTTGGACTGCTATCACATCAATTACTATATCATAATATAATGCCTAACATAATATAGTAATATGCCATCATTGTCTGAAATAAAATATCCCAATATGATATAATAGTTTTGCATATTCAGGATTTAATATGAAGTCAATATGATGGATTTCTATACACATTTCATTATGAATATCATTATGAAATATAGATTTTACTTATATCTCTTAGGATTTAAAATCAATAATAAGGATTCTATTAGTACCAAATACATTCCATAATGTCATATAATTGAACAGATTATGTTAATGTGATTATTATTAGATCCAAAATCATTATGATAATCATAATGAAGAAATTTATTATAAATTCAAAAGTTCATTATAACTATATCATGGTATGGTAAAACACATAAGTATTCATCAAAACATTCCTAAAATGATTTATACCTAAAATGTCAGTAGATAAAATATTTAAGAATTTTTATGTGATTTTGAAAACAATAGGAATGGAAATGTCTTAAATTTTTTTTTCTAAATTTATGTTTGGGGTTATAATTATATTAATGAAAAAACATGAATTTTTAAGTGGATTATAATTCATTTCATTAGGGGATATCCAAAATTAATATGGGTGATGGAAATGATGTCAAATGGTATAAATTTTATAAAAATTGAAATATATATCATTAATAATGAATTATAAATCTAAATTGAAATATAATTGTCTACTAGAAAAATGAAGAGAATGAAATATATGAAATCCTATTGGAGTGATTCTATGAATCCAAATAATGATTATAAATATATTATTAAAGAAATTTTTTTGATCAAATTATAAATATATATTTTATTTTACAATATTTAGTGGTACATTCATTATTATTTCTTAACTCAAAAGATAATTTATTTTTATATTAATGTGATAAATTAGTATTTTCCGACTCTTGAAAAATAAATATAATCTAATAAATTAGTGGAATGATTCATTAAAAAATTATTATTATAATATTATTGTTTAAAAAATTTTATGGTCTAATATAATATTTTATTCAATGTTATATTTTTAGAAATATGAATAAATTTATATTATGCATGATTGTAAAATTTCTAATTTTATAGATAAAGGTATTTCTCTAAAACTAGATGTTTTAAATTCTTTTAATGGTGAATATTAGATGTCATAAATTATAAATACTATTAATATAAACAATATAATTCGTTGAAATGGGAAATAGTGAAATACTATGTTTTATTGGAATTATCTTTTCTCGGGATCAAATAATAATTCATTTCCATTGTGGAATGTTTTCATCGTGGTTGTTTATTACCTTATATTAATTATTGATACATAATAATTGAAATATTATATTTTATTAACTATGATTGTATTTCACATGATTTATCTAGTGTATAATATTTGTATTGTTATAAATGTAAAAAAAATATTGTTATCAAGATCCCTCAATGATGATTATATTGATCCTAAACTCATATGGTTTCCCAAAGTAATAATTGATTGATATTATAGAGTAATTGTTTTGTGAGACTCCTTGTTTGAGGTGTTCAATTGTTAAATGGTATATGTTAAGACATTAAATTATTTAGATATGAACCTGTATTTTTTTAGTTGGTATTATGATGTTTTGGATGGGTTCTCGACAGTGTATGGGATGGGTATCTATAAGGAATACCATTTTTATTACCATGGAAACTTTGATACACGTAGAAGGGTATTATATTCATAATTTGTTCATGGTTTGTCCAAAACATACAGAAAAAATAAAACATTGTAATTTACTGTGGTAGTGATTTTTCCGAATATTTGATTATTATTTTCAAAACTATGTGGACCAATTGGGAGATGTATGTAATTAATAATAAAAACCTGAATTTTTACTAAGAACCATCCATGAATCCCCTTTTTAATCATATAACATATGTTACTAAAAACAATGATTCTATTTAGAGACATTGACCATTAATTTTTCTCTAAATGATGATTACAAAGAATTAGAAACTGTCACATCCTTTAAATAACTGTTTATCTCTCTTTTACATCTCTTCCTCATTTATCCTCTAATTTTCCATGGTAAAGAAAATCAATTGAGGGAACTACTGTTAATTTATTTGGTTATAGGATAATTTTTGTAGGGTTTTTATGGTTTTTCAGTGGGTTGATAAGGATCAGATCTAAGATGGAGTTATGTCATTCCATATTATTTCACATGTTTGAGGTAATACACATATATCTAAATATACATTTCATAGAACATGGATCCTTGGTTTTGTTGAAATTTTTTATTTATCTTATTTTAAAATTAATTTTATGGAAGTATCTTAAAAAAAATTCAAAAAAATAAATTTATTTTTCCTTGGTGTCTACCACAACATCTGTGTTGATTTGAGAAGATGATATTATGAAAAATGACTATTATTACTTTGTATTCAGGGGGAATTTTTAAAGGTATTTTCTTCTTTTTACTTGTCCAAATATCCAATTTTGGAAAAAATAAATATATATTTATCATGTTGTTATTCAAATGAAAATTAGAATCCCTATACTAGATTTTACCAGGCCGTATTGAAAATTTTGGGGAATAATAACTTATACTGATTAGTTCTAACAAGTATATTGATATATTGGTTTTCATTGAATGATTAAAAATATTCATTGTGCTCAAGTTAATAGGAAGTGCACTAGGCTGGGTAATCAGATGTGGCAGCATGTTCATGATTTGAATTTGATGAAATACATGGTTGTGTGATTTAATAAAATGAGTGTGATTCTGATGTGGGTAACATGAAATAATTATTATATAAAACTCTTGAAAATATGTTCATAATTTGTATTTGTTTTATGAAAATTATATTAATGTAATTTTGTATTAATGGAGAATGTGTGGTGTTTTCAGGTATTTCATTATGATTCTATAAATTGTACCCCATATTATGCATTGTGATACATATACTGAATCAATTTATAAGGATACTAGTAACTAAATTATTTCATAATTCTTATTTGATGAACCTTGATGTAGTAGGTCATGATGATTATAGATCATGCATTGAAGTATTTTTATTGTTGTTGTCTTCATAAAATCCATGATTGGGCCTTCTATGTTTCTGACATTAGCATTTTTTTTTCATTTTTTATAAAATATAAAGTTAACACATGAATTTTTGATAGTTTATATTTGTGGTGTTGATTAATTTACGTCATACTAGATATATGGTTTCCATGATTTTAATTTTTGAGTATTTTTTGTGTGTTTGTGTGAAATGATAAATTGTCAACAAAAAAGATAACTATTCCGAAGAAATTTATTTATATCACATGGTACCTACCGATCTTCATCTTTGACTAATGTAATATAACCCTTTCTAAAGCCAACAAGTTATGGTCAGGATATTGGAAATGTAATTAATTTGGAACAGTCTACTAATTGGGATTGTATATATATTTATCAGGTTTATTATAACATGTACTATAGAAATAAATTTAAATAACCTCTTCATTCTACAAATCATGTTAACAGGGTGGTCTAAGAATTTTAAATGTAATAATGTACTTCTATGTGTATTATCACATTATTTTTCATAGGATTACCCAACGAGTGTTTGGTATTAGTAAATAAAAATTAATCGTCAAAACTAGGTTAATTCATTCCTATGATATCAGAATGGTTATTATTTCAAATCATGTAAAATTAAATCATGAATTACATTATTTTTTATTATGTTTTATCATAGAATATGAAAACGTCTAATAAATGGTTTTCCTAATATGTTAAAATGTGGTGTTCCTCTGCAGTTTTTGTTTTTCATTAATTGTATTGAAATTAATTTGTGACATACTTATGATTGATTTTTTATTGGAATGTGAATCTTATATGGAACTAAATTAGATATTAATAGTAAATCATTTTGGTAGAATGTAAATAATTTTTTTATCACATATATTCTGTTTTAAGATAACATTAGTAATAATATGTTTAGTACATAAGAGAATGATTACATGAGTATAGAATTGTTTTCATAGTAATCGGGTATGTATTTATAAATTTGGTTACTGATAAAATATTAGTATTTATGAATTTTGATATGAAATTATATATGTATTCCATTTATTCATTTAAAATGATTAATTTTTAAACTACATTCATAAGGACTATTATTAGATAAAATACATGAAATATGTTTTTGTATTATAAATATATTCTAAATTGAAAAGAAATAAAAAATAATAGACATGTGATTATTTTTCCATTATTTGTTCATGGATATTTATTCATGTTTAATATATTTAATGAAATATTAAATAAGAAAACCTATTACATTTATCATAAATAATCACTTATAATCGTTAATATTTTTTGATCCATTAAAACTATTAATGTCATTTGATGAAGTAGTTCTATAAACATATACCATGTTATTTTTTCAAAAAAAAAATTGATTGTTGAATCTATAATTATATAGAATTATGTTATTAAATTATTGGTTAATTTAATAATATTATCATTAAAAAAATTAGATATTGATATTAATAAAATATATTTACTAAATTATATAATAATATTTAACATAGTGATCCCTACAACATATAATGTGGTTATATACAAAATCTACAGTCTTTATAAATGTTCAATATTTTATTCATATCATTCAATAGCTAGTTCATTATTCATTAGGGTATTAAAAAAATTAAATTAAAATTCATAATTGTTAATAATTCAATCTCAATAATATATTTATTTTTGAAAATAATTTATAAAATGTGACCATAGAGATATATCAATATATTATTTGGTTTATTAAATGAGGGATATATATATATATATATTATTGTCGTTAGAATCTTGTAATTAATCCATTTTATAAATCTTTAATTTATATCTTAATGAAATGAATGGATTGTGAATTGATATATAACGAGTTGTGTATATTTTGGTACCAGAAAAAATAGGAAATTATGTGTCTTTTTATGCTTATGTGATTTTTTTGTTAGTGCTTATATTAATTGGTATCTTGGTGAAATGTTTTAGAGATACAAAAATTTGAAAATATTATATTCCAATAAAATTTTTATTTTTGGAATTTTCATTTTTAAATGATTTATTTCAAGGAGTTCTTAAAAAAGTATTGTAATCATGATTTGAATGACCAATGAGTTTTAGAAAATATTTAATATATTATTTAATATGTATTTTTCAAACAAATAAAAATTTTGAAAAACATTTTTCTCGAATATCTACAAGATTCAGTATTTATTATTGGGCATGTTATGACATGTCCATTAAGATATTTAATCTTATTATAACATCATGGTAATACAAGATAATATGTTTCTATGACTACTAATGATGTAGTGGGATATATTATAGGTTGAATAGTGGTATTGTTTATGTTTTTTTGGGTATAGTGTACTATTGGTTAATGTGTGAAGGATCTATTAGTTATGATTATTAAACATGTTAACTAACTAACCATGATGTGTTATATTAGTTCATTTGATAGTTTTTCATTTTGTGATATATATATTACTCACTAGAATATAAATATGTAATTTCTATAGAGTATATATATTTATGGATGTGAATACAAGAACCTAAAATGAATGTTATGTCATAGGATATAGACTTTTAACCATTGAAATTTATAATTGGAATAATGTAAAATAGATAGAGTTCACATTTTTAGTGGTGGGATTAAATGGTAATTTATGGGATGAATGAGTGGCCACTATAATGTTTCATATTTATTTTAATTCCTGGTGAGTCACCCTTGTGTATTTAGATGCAGTTTTCCATTATTTAGTATATTTTTAATGTAAATATTCTATTTGAAGGTCCTTTATGGGTATATTTATGTATAATATATTATAAATTACTAAATAAACATTATATAGGAGATTAATTATGGTTATATTAATAATGGTTCAATATAATATTTAGACACCTACACATGTTGAATTTGATTATTATGTGAGGTTTATAAGGAATAATTTCATCATGGACAATAATTTTGATGTTTCAAGGGGGTTAATCGTTATGGGGTCATCAGTATGGATTCAGTAATGTGTATGTTATATTATTTTTAATGTATGTTATCACATCCTAATTCTATTAGAATTGTTACCACTTTGTTAGTGGCTTGTATCTAGTTCTTTTTGGAATTTTCTCATTATTTTTCATTTTGAGGATTTTTTTGACTATGCTCGATTCTTATAGAACAATGAGATAAAGGATTATTTCATCATAAAATTATAAATTATATGAGTGTTAATATTGGGATCAATAATGATTCATTATTATAATTATTATGATTCACTTGTGATCTACTAACTATGATGATATTTTTGTTCAATATTAGATAACAACCATTATTATCTTGGTAGAAGAAGTATAATCATGTTTTATAATCAAAAAATTTAATAATTATCATTAATCTAAAAAATAATTTTGGTGATTATTTAATTTGTGGGTATATAATTAGATTATAAATTTATATTTACGATCAAATTCATATTCCCCCTTCAGTGATGATTACTTAAACTATCATCACTTAATTGTGTGTTTACATTAAAAAAATGTCAATATATATGTAAATATAGGTTGAATCACTGAATAATAAATTTGATTTACTATTTTCAATAAAATTTATATATTTTATTGGATCATTTTTTTCAAATATTATATAGAATTAATATTTTATTTTATTTCATAGTAAATTATTATGTCATCATATTTTTTTAAATTTTTGATAACGATTCCAAAAATATAAAAGAGGAAATTTATTTGATGTATTGAACATCCATGTTTTATAAAATTATATGACATGAACATATAAATTACATCCATTGAAATATTACTAATCTTTTCACTAATCATTGAAATAATATTTTACGATGATTACGATATTCAAAGTATTACTATTGACATGGATAAAAAATTATTCTATCTTGAACATTTTTTTTATATTTATTGGATTGAACATTGAAATTTCATGGGAGATTTAAGAACCTTTTGAAAAGTTTAAATATACCAGTGGCCTTACTATAAATATTAATATAGATATTTTTTAGTATTTTTTTTATTCTTCAACTAACACTCATCGGGAGAATGTATGGATTAGTGCTTCACGTTAATTAGATCCCATGAAATAATGTTTAGTACATTGACATGTGTGATGAAGCTTCAATACAACATTCAGAAGTTTTGTTATTTATTGGTTTAATATGGTGTTAACTTATCATTTATATTTATTTTCCATGTGTTCTCATGTATTGATTCATCAATATAAAACATTTTTGTGTATTATAAATGTTAATTAACTACATGGATCACTGTGAATCATAAGATTATTGAGTGTATCTATCATATTACTTAATGCAATGTGTTAGTGTGTTATATTGAATCATTTTTTATTTTTTTAATACATATATTATGTTGATGTCCATGTAAAATTTTTAATTGGAAACACATTTCTCATAAGTCTAATATCGCTTACTCATAATTTGGAATCATAAACAGGGATGGTCGTGATAACATATCACAATGTTGATTTAAAAAATTTAAATTTTGGTGAGAGTATTATGACTTTTCATCAAATGAATATTTAAAACATGATATTTTTATAATGAGTTACCTACCTATGAATGATTACAACATCTACCGACCACTAACATTATGTATAAATACATTCCAATAGTGTGGTTAATATTGCGTATATAGTTGGAGGTATTTTATTATTTAATGGTTTATTTATTGTTATTTTTAAATAATTTTCTAGATAATTTTAGGCTGTTTTAGATGGATTATAAAAGGATTATATAGGTATCCAAATCTCTTACACATAGTATTAAAATATATTAACATAAAATTATATGAAACATACATAATGATTGGGAGACATTATCTATTAAAAGTACTAGGTTCATAAAGAATAAAACATATAATTAAAAAAATGTCTATTTTAAAAAAAATAATGTGATTATTAATATATTATGTCATGTAATAATGTATTGAATAAAATGAGGTTTACCTATACTAATGTGCTTAGTTTAGACACCCAGTAATAGAATAAAAATGATAATCAATAATACCATATAAATAAAAAAGAATGATATGTTATCATAAAATCCTAAGAACATGAATATGGGAATGGTATCATACAAAATAATATGTTATCCTAATATTATATAATCATAGGAATTTGAAAAAATATATTAAATATGACTCAAGGATATTTCACAAAAAACTACCACGACAATATTACGTGGTTGATATAGTCCCAATTTGTATTATGATTACTCCCTAACCATATACACATCATCTCAGGAGGTATACTTGTTACACAATTCATTATATAACATTTAATATGTATCCATCATAACATGTACATTCCTTTTTTTGATAAATTTTTACTTAACACATGGTAGAAACATGTTAATTACCCAGTGAATGAAATTGTATTCTAATATTTCTCCATATCAAAATCCAATTAGATTTTATAAATATTATAAAGAGTAGAAGGAATTAAATATTTTGAAAATTCATATCATAATAAAAAATATTTGGTCTCAAATATGACATTCATATAAAACGTTATTTGACATTTTAGAGAAATCGTAATGTAAATGATCATTAAAATGATCATTTCAAGTAATCAATAAAATGATTTTTAAGAGATAATAAATATAGAAAATTCAATAAAAATTATTTTTAAACTATAATGGAAAAAACATAAATATTATTATATTTAATTACATCATATATGATAACACTGTTTTTAAAAAATCATTACATATATTGATTAAGGGAATGAAATGTTCCCCATAACCAGCTTTAATTTAATAGAAGACATTTTTGAAATTAGTGTCATTAATGTATAACCCAATCAAGGGGAGGGTGAAAAACATAAGTGTATTATATAAATTAATATAAAAAAGATTTTATATAATATCAAAACCTATAGTAGTTTATAATATCATTAATAGACTAAATTTTCATAACATAGGGAAAATAGGGTGGTCTTGATATATATCTTATATAAAATTTTGAAATGTGTTTTTTTGGAATTGATCTTATCATCAAAAATAATAATAAAAATTTCATCAATTGTGATTCATGTGATTATATATATATATACAATGTTATTAAAATATCCAAATTTTTTCGTATAAATTTATAATTTTTTAGTAAAAATATAAATGTTATACATGTAGTTCATTTAGGTGGTTTTTTAGAACATCGCTAATCTTTTTTCATTTTATTTAATTATGTTAATATAAAATCAAACATGAACGTGATATAATCTATAATATACATATTTTCATCTTATTTTACCTGGTTAATAATTCTATAATTTACATTTATGGTGGTTTAGAATAACAATGTACATTGTTCATATTTGCGAAGAACCTTTCATATTGTGAAAAATGTTTTCATTCCACAAACTATTGAATATAGTATAAATGATGGATATTAGAAAATAATAATATCATATCTTTATATTAATTATATATAAATTACTTTGTTATTGTGGAAGAATAACATATGGTTATGGTACACAATCAGTATAATTTACACAACTAAATAAATTATTTTACAACTTCCTCTTGTTATCTCCCCTTAGGTTCCCCTTTAGGGGTATTTGAATATGTATTTTGTGATGGTAACAACACTATGATTTATGGGATATTTTTTTATTTTTTTTAAATTAGGAATGATATATGGAATAAAATATGTTAGGAGTCGGCGTGGTTAAGGGTCGATTTATTATTAAAGGATATGGGTGTTTTCAAATATTATACAGATTAGTTCTATATTTTTCTCAAACACATCCAATATTTATGTAATAATTGACAATAAAAATTATATGTTTAGTGAGGTATCATGAAAAGGAGAAATTATAACAATTATTATATAATTCATCATGTAATTAATAAAGAAAATTAAATTGCCAATTTTATATTATTTCCCTTTCCTACAAAAATTGAAATATTTTAAAAAAATACATGAAAATAAACCTACCCATTTTAAAAAATAAAGATTAAAATGTGTATATCTAATTTATGAATTTAATTTTCGATTTTTAAAATATTTTCATTTAATATAAATTCATTATTTTGATGAAAAATTCAACTTTAAATATTATGATCAAATTTATGATAGATTGAAAATCATTGTATGGTATCAATAATTTTTTTTCATTATAAAATATGTTTATATTAATTTATAAATCAACTTTAGTATTATTCAATGAATTTTAATGCCTTATATTTTTTAATTTTTTTTAATAAAACATCTATGTTTCAGAAAAGTAAACTCCCTTATTTTCTAATTTTTACATAATTTATATACATGTATCACTATATATAATAATTCAATTTTTCTTTTTAGAAGATATATAAATTTATTTTTTCATATCTATTAGTGATTCATCTATTCATATGGTTAGGATAGTTTTCTTAATGCTCAAATTAATATTCTAATGTATATATTATTATTCCATTAGTTATATTTTTAACAGTATTATATGTTCCCAAAATTCAATAAATATCTCATTCATTATCCATTCATCATTCATATCAATTTTTCATTTAGGTATTATTATTTATATTTTTCATGAATAATATTTAAATACTAATATTATAAATAATTTCTATTGTTTTTTCTTCAGTTTAATTTTTTTTGTTTGATCAAGTGTATTCAATTTATCATAAATTTATTATCTAATATTATATTATTTTACCACTGATATTATTTAAAATTTGTAATTTTATTTTTCTCAAAAATATAATTTTAAAATTAATATATTAAAATTTTGCTTATTCTATCATTACATTTGTGTGAATAATAAAATAATTAATTTCATAAGAAGACAATATTATATAGTAATGGTAATTCCTTGAATAAAATTATTTGTAAAAACATTCTGCACCCCTTATAGAAATTCTCCCTATAAATTTCATATAACATTTTCAGGTGAAATGGAGAGGTTAAATATTATGCCTCCCTTTATCAAGTTCCTCTATCAACTCCCAATACATATGGTTCCACCAGTGATCATTTATGTGGTGTGTTGTTTTATTATTTTGAAAATGGACTCCATGGTCTATGATTTTCACTCATTAGAGATATCATTTTTCAGGGGAAAGACCTAAAATTTTAGTTGTTATGATGTAAAATATCTATAATTTCTTAGTGGGGATACATGTAACATTTCTTATACATGATACACGATTGGTTGTAGTGCTAGTTGATAGGTCATATCTACAATGAGATTAAGAATCTCGAAGGGTCTGATAATACTAGAACATAGATTTCCCTTACTTCAAGATATCATGATAATATTTCATGTATAATATATAAATGAAAACTATATCTCCAACCTCAAACTCATTCTCTCTATAGTGGTTATCAGCAAAAATATTTTTTAACTTTGTGATATCTTGATGTGAAACAGAATGGTAATAACTATTTCTATAATTTTGTTTTCACAATTTTATGTCCAAAAAACATCAATTAGCAAACACCATCCTTTCATATAGGAGGATAAATTCTCTTAAAAATAGATATTCATATAGTTCCATTAAGATTAATTAGTATAAGATAATATTTTATGAGGTGTTTTTTATTTTAAGATGCATATCTCAACATTCTTTGAATCCCATTGGGGAATTTCTGAATATGTCTTCAAGTGTCTGAATAGTAGTCCTATATATTTCATCCCCTTGGTTTTATTATTCCCTACTGATGTTTATCATAGTGTTTAGAGACTATTTGTTACTATTCTATAACAATGGTTAAACATAGGATCTAGATTGAAAATAAACGTTAGAAGAGTACCACACAACTAACAACATATCTAATGTATATCCTTACATGTGATGCAAGTGTTAGGTCCCCATTAACTGTAATTTCATGAAACATCACGGTAATATGGTCCACCATAAACCATAAAAAGCTATTTCCTAAGTATTATATTAGAAATACAATTAAAATATATATTTTATTTTTTTCTAGTTCCAAAATGGTATGGGTAATGGTTGTATCATCCCATAGTGATTTTTCGACTCTATTTTAAATTGAAGAAATTCAAGTCACATTGAATGTATTATGTAGTTTTCTTATAAATATTTTCCTTATAATAGTTTTTTTATAGAACCAGATATATCATAATACTCATTGGGCGGATAGAGAAGGATGAGCTTTGTAAATAATCTATTATATCCATGAGTATCACAAGATTTTATTAAACAAATACTCTTGAAAAAAATGACAAAAATCAATTTTCAAAAATTTTAAACTCTGAGTATTCCCCATTTACTAGAACATTTATGTTCATTTTAATATCCACATTATATATTTAAGGAACCATATTATTTTAAAGACAATATGGTTGAAAAATAGTTTGAACAAATGAATAATGATTAACCTTCCTTCAGTATTCCAATAATCAACCAAGAATAATATAATAATATAACATACTAATGAATTCTAATTATTGAAATTATTTATATATCATTACAAAATAGATTCACTACATAATTGTTTTTTCATCTTATGTTTGTGGATTGATCATTCATAGACTTTGGTCAGATCTATCTATATTCACTATTATATAATAAGTTCTTATATATATATATATTATGATATTATAATGTATATAAATTTCAAACATTCCACCAAATGATACTTCCACAATACATTCAATGAGTGTATTATATTATCCAACTCTATATCACGTATTAGATATTTCGGATAACCACCATTATGAAACAATAAAACAAACAATATAATGTTATCACTGTAAGGGTTGTTGTCCAGAGAACCAACTATTTCGTACTTTTATTACATGAAAGTTCACTTATTATATATTGTTCATTGTACTGCATGAATATAATATATTAATGTCATGGAATATTTTTTTCATTAAAAATGTCATGGAAGATCCCCGCTATGATGAGAACCTTGAAATTCTATAACAATATTCTTAAATAGACTCCTTTGGTGACGTCTGCAGTTACAAGGTGCACTTGTGGATCACTACAAGACGAAGTCTATTCATGGCCTATGCGATGAAAGGAACAATCACATTGGAATGTGATCAATAACATCAACGGAGAAAGAACACCCAAATGGTATTTCTTTTAAATTGATTAAATTAATTACAAACAACATGTAATGATCCTAAGTTGTAGTTCCGGGACATTCCTTTTCTTTGTCTATTTCTGTGATTAGATCTGTGGAGACTGGCGTTTATCGTCTTATTGATCCCGGATTGATCATTTTTAATGACAAAAAGCCATGTGGGAACATACACCCACACGCTTCCTCTGTGCCTGGAACCTTTAATTGGTATTAGAGGGAGGTTACAACTTTGATTATAGTTATCTAATTTTTGTTTATAATTTATGCATTTATATATGATTCAATTCGAAATAAATCATTTTATAAATTAGAATAAATGATATATGTTCTTCCTCCTTATTTTTTCAATTCACATCATAGAAAAAACCTTTAAATTTTGATTTTGATTTAAAAAATGGGGAACTCATCCAAATGAGTCGCTCTATTTGTTTGTACAACACGGGAATACAAGACATGTATTGAATAACTACATTCAATATAATTATGTTCAATGAACTGCTATTGGTCTTCCAATCCACGCCGTGTGAATTGATTACACCTAAGCATTCAACACCCCGTGTTGACCCAAAATTAATGGATCGTCGGAATCGGAATACAAAGCGTGTATGTTAGAGCAAAACGTCGTGTAATCCAATCATGAAAAAGTGAAACCATGTACAATAGAGAAGCTACGTACCATGTATAATGGATTTCCTAGTCGATTACCACATAAAAAGGAAGTACACACCGTGTATGATTTATCTACACGCCGTGTACTCCAAAAACTCCAATGTATAGAAAACATTCAAAAACCCCCGGCATAAACATTGGATAATGGATGAAATGAAATTCACACTATGTAAATATAAACTACACACCGTTTACTTTCAAAAAATGTAATTTCACCAAGTCTCCTCCAAAATTAAAATGTCGTGTACAAGGAATATGGATGAAGAGAATCTCAAGGAAATTCATAATGGAATTTAAGATAAAGAATTGATTAATTATAATATCATAATTAATTGAATTCAAGTGAGACGTATCATAAATAATAGAATGATTAAAAGAATTTGAAATTCAAAATATGCATAAATGTCGTTGCGTGCTATGAAGGATCATGAGCTAGACCAAAATACACTTTGTATGTGTCTGTGGTTTCATTTAAATTTGATTAATTTAAATTAGTTGTCTTGTGAGCCTTCTTCCAATAAAATGTAGGTCATGTGTGCCCATGTTTTCATTAATGTAAACCCATGTAATGGAGTATATATCAAGTAAGAGGAGAGGGTTTAAATCCCTATGATGAGGAAAAACCAACCCAAGAAGATATAAAGGTGGATAAGTGGAAGCTGCAAAACATGAACCATCCATTCAAGGTGTTTTTCCTAGGTCAGGGTTAACATATCAAACCGCTCGATAAGATAACCAATTGAAGCTCATGATCATACCATCTTATTTTATTTGTGTCTGATTGCATGGTTTATTTATTATGTATGTCTTGGTGTGATCACATAATTAATTAAATAAACAATCTTGTAAAGATGGAATAAAATAAATACTATAATATGCATAAACATTATCAGAACAAGTATAATCACTTAAGAAAACTTCAATTAATATTAACAAGAATCTGATAATGCAAAATTACACATAGAGAATAAAATCCCTCAAATACCATATTACATTAGACCAAGCCGTCCATAACATGATTAAGGGAAAGAGTCAATAAAACTATGTGTTTGACCAACCCTTGCTGGGACACTTACTTTTATAAAGGAAACCCTTATGAAAGGTTTTGGGTTGACTTAACCATATTACATGAAGAAGAGGAGACATTTCTATAAATGATGTAATATTGGAGGCATGTATTGAGGAAATCCAAGTCAGGATTTCAGGATTGGGGAGTCCACTCAACAGATTAAGGAACTGTATGCTCATATTTGGATAACACCTGCCTACCTAAATACCTTCAAATAGCTTTACCAACCCTTATTGGGGATATTCTAAGGGGAATATGGATCCTTTCCAATAAAATTTCAAATAAACTGGACATTCCGAGTTCAATGGTGAGGGCCATTGGGAGAAGATAAAAAAGTGGGAGACTTAATAAAAATTATTATTTCTCATTAAATGTAATCATGAAATTACTAATAAATCAGCTCTATTAATTTGTAGAATTGAAATGAAAAACTCATCGACCACATTTTCTCTACAATCAAATAGGGATAAAGAAAATATTCTCACCGATAGTAACTTTCAAGAATGGTTTAGGCACCTTCAGTTTATCCTACACCATGAACAAACGTTTTACTTGATGGAGTCATCACTTCCTGATTTCCCCACCCAAGGGGCATGTGATGAAGAATTCCTGGTCTATGATCAACATGTGAACGGTGCACTCGAAATTAAATGTTTGATGTTATCATCAATTTCTAGTGAGCTCATGAAGTCTCATGAAGACATGAATGCCTATAGCATTCTCAAGAACCTCTGTGGTCTATACCAGGAGAGAGAAAGATATGAAAGGTTTTAGATCTCCAATGATCTATTCCAGAGCATGCATGGAGAGGGTGCCCTAGCTGGGCCTCATATAGTCAAGATCATTGGCTACATTGAGCACTTGGAGGTTCTAGGGTTTAAAATCCCTGAAGAACATTGTACAAATCTTATTCTTGCATCACTTCTCCAGAGCTTCTCTAACATTGTTTTGAACGTCAACATGAACAACATTTATAAGTCTATATATGATCTTCTTATTCTCATTCTCCAAGTGGAGAATGACAAGAAGAGTGAAAAACCATCTGTCCTCATGGTAAATAAAAGGAATGTGAAGGCTATGAGCTTTAAACCCAACCATTCTTCAAGGCATTTCAAGAAAAGGAAGATCACATGGGAGGCAAGGGAACATGATGATATTTGTTTCGCATGTGTCATGAATGGCCACTAGAAGAAATACTGCACCCATCCAAGGAAGCAATGGGATGCTTTAGGTGTGTTTTTTATCAAATATAATCTATTTGTTTCTACCAATTGGGTATTAGATACTGATTTTGTCTGCTCACATTTGTATCCTAATACTGGGACCATGTAGATTTAGAATGATTTACAGAGGTGATCTGGATCTATGGGCATCCAACAGAGCCATACTCGCTGCTGTAGATGTCAAAGACTACCACCTCACATTACCTACAGGGATGGTCTGGGTTTTGAAAGGATGTTATTATGTACTATTTGTAACCAAAATAAATATTTCAGTATCCAGATTAGATAATGATGGATTCATCTTCATGTTCGGAAGTGGATGTTGCTACTTTTATAAAGATAGCATTTGTCTTGGTAGGGCACGTTTATATAATGACCTTTATGTGTTAGACTATATAAACCAAGTAATGGAAATTGATGACTAATTTAATTCACATGACTCATACCACACATAACATTATCATCACCGTCTAGGTCATCTCAATGAGAATCGTTTGAAAAAATTACATCATGATGGGTATTTGGATTTTTCCAAACTAAAACCACTTTGTGTATGTCATGCATGTCTACATTGCAAAATGACCAAATCCCCATTTATTGGGAATGGTAAAAAGGCTTACGAGCTTCTATAATTAGTTCACATTGATGTATGTGGACCATTTCTAGTTGATGCAAGGGGTGGGTTCTCATACTTCATTAATTTTAATAATTATTTTAGTAGATATGGATATATTTACTTAATGAGGAATAAGTCACATTCTTTTGATCGGTTCAAAGAATACATGAATGAAGATGAGAATCAAATTGGTAAGAAGATTAAGATACTCTTCTCAGATAGAGGAGGGGAATATTTTAATCAGGACATCATTGATTTCATATGGGAGTTTAGGATTTTATCTCAACTCAATCATCCTTAGACACCTCAGTTGAATGGTGTAAGTGAAAGGAGTAACCGCACCTTGTTGGACATGCTGAGACCAATGATGATTCATGTAAATCTTCCCTTATCCTTTTGGGGATATGCATTGCAAATAGCATCACACAAACTAAACCAAGTACCACCTAAATCGATAAATGGCATTTCATACGAGTTATGGAGTGGACACAAAGCCATGTTATCGAATTTACATTTGTGGGGTAGCGAATCATTTGTTAAGTCCTATTCAGATAGAAAACTTACACCCCGAGGAACTAAATGTATCTTTATAGGATATCCCAAGGAAAAGGGGGATATTACCTACACAACCACTCAGACAAAAAGGTTACAGTGGCAAGTCTTGCCATATTTCTTGAGGGCGAGCACATCTCCAAAAGAGATAGTGGGAGAGAGATAGACTTTGATGAAGTAGAGGATTAAGATACACAAGAGTGTGTACAGGAATATATTCCACAATTCCCCGTGGAATAACAATCTCTTCCATAGACACAATAAATTCATAGGAGCATGAGTGTGGTGAGAGATCCATAACAATATGGTTTTCTTTTCACTGATGATGGTGACTCATTATTGGTTGACAATTATGATCCTCTCACTTAAAAGGAAGAAGTTGAAGGAACATACGCTTCTAAGTGGAAAGAAGCCATGAATTCTGAAATAGATTCCATGTACCAAAACCATGTTTGGTTTTTGGTAGATCATACATTTTATGTAAAGCCTATTGGTAATAAATGGGTATTGATGATGAAAATGGACAGGGAGGGGAAAGACAACACCAATAAAGCATGACTTGTTACCAAAGGTTTTAGATAGCGTTAAGGAATTGATGTCAATGAAAATGATTCACCAGTTGCAATGTTGAAACTATTAGAATATTATTTGCCATTGTCGCTTACCATGACTATAAAATTATGAAAATGGTTTTCAAAATAGCATTACTTACTGGGATCCTCGAGGAAGATTTCTACATTACACAACTTGATGTTTTTGTGAATCCAAAGGATGCCAACATTGTATACAACTTTCAGAAATCAATTTATGGATTAAAGATAATATCATTGTAATGGAACATTCGTTTTGATAAAGCCGTAACTGAATTATGGTTTGTTAAGTACAAATGTGAGCATTGTGTATACAAAAGTATTATTGGAAGTGAATTTTTTTCCTAATAGTATATGTTGATGTCATATTACTAATTGGAAACGTAGTACCTGTCATACAGTCAGTTATGAAATTGTTGGATAAATTATTCTCCATGAAAGACTTGGGTAAGGCAGCATATATTTTTGGAATCAAGATCCATCGTGATAGATCCAAGAGAATCCTGGGCATGAGTCAAAGTACATACATTGACAAGATACTGAAGAGATTCAGTATGGAACAATCTAGTAGGGGATTGTTTCCAGTGTCAAATGGCATTCATCTTTCCATGAAAATGTGTCCTCAGACACATGAGGACAGAAAGAATATGGCAGGGATTCCATATGTATCCGCGATAGGGTCAGTCATCTATGTTATGATAGGTAGAAGGCAAGATGTTCCTTACGCATTATATGAAGTAGGAAAATATCAATCTAATCTAGGATACCTCCATTGGATGGATGTAATGAATATCCATAAGTATCTGAGGCATACTAAGGATATGTTCCTAGTTTATGGAGGAGTTGAGAAACTAGTCGGTAGAGGACATGTAGATGTTAGTTTCCAGACTGATCAAGATGACATGAAGTCACATACTGGGTACATCATTTGTTTGAATGGAGGTGCAGTGAGCTGGAAGAGCTTAAAGCAAAGTGTGGTGGAAGATTATACAGTGGATTCCGAGTATATCGCGGCTTTTGAGGCAGCTAAATAGGTAGTATGGATGTGAAGCTTCATCCAAGAGCTGGATGTAGTACCTAACAGTAAATATCCTATCACACTCTATTGTGATAATACTGCAGCAGTGGCACATTCAAACGATCCATGGTCACATCAGTGGAAAAAGCTCATACATCGGAAGTTTCATCTCTTGAGTGATTTTTCTCAGAGAGGTGAAGATGCAGTGGGCATTATTTCCATGGATGATAACGTGGCGTACCCCTTGACTAAAGCATTCACTCAACACAAACATGATCATCAGGTGAGGTCTAGTGGAGAAAAAGTCGTAGATAGTTGGCTCTAGTCCAATAGGCAGTTTTTATGTTTTGGTGTCCAGAGAACCAACTATTTTGTACTTCTATTACCTGAATGTTCACTTATTATATATTGTTCATTATTCTGCATGACTATGATATTATAATTTCATGTAATATTTGTTTCATTGATAAGGTCATGGAAGATACCCGCTATGATGAGAACCTTAAAATGATATAACAATATTCTTAAATAATGTACTATGGTTGGATGGAAAACTATGATATCACACGTAGTATACAGACCATCATGTGCGAGTAATCATAAGAAGAATAGACTGTCTCTCATGGAATTCACACTTGGTATTGAAGATTATGAGAACAGACCCACCAGTAGTAATTCCGCATGTTTTGGTGTCATTAGATATTGCTATATGCGAGTGTGTGTAATGGTCCTTAGACTGGAAGATTATCATTAACTCATGTAATGACTCGCACATGTAGATTTGCTGATGAAAATCGTCACGTAGTCAGTTGGCAGGAAGTAGGGTATGTTGGGTGCATCACGAATGACATGTTGTTTATGGATACATCATGGGAGAATTTGTCCCTTCCATATTTATGGAAGTAGATATCTCAGGCCATTTGACTGAAATAGAAATGTCAAACAAATTCCATGGTCATGGTATAACAACGAGTTTATTTCTGGAAGTCAAAGAATGACAGATCATGCATATATGTTTATGACACTACCCTGAAACATTCATGATGATATATTGAGTCAAGGGATTAAATTACACATTAAGTGTTCGTCTGAGGTGAAACGTCAATGCGATGTCAACATCTTTCTCGTGGGTTCCTTAACACGTTGCTAGACAGTAATCTTGGACTTTAGGCAAGATCACGAAATGCCAATGAGAAAGAGTATTAGAGGGTCACACACTAAGTGTATCCATGTATCTCAAGTATAATAATGATTATTCTCGTACATGGATTAATAATTATTCAATGATGCCTAAATAGTTTTAATGTTGGAGGAAGAATAAAATATAACAAGTACACAGCGTGTATCAATGATTATAGAACGTGTAGTTTTATTTTGAAAAAAATTACACACCATATATTATTAAATGTACACACCTTTTAGTTTTCATTTTTTGAAGGAAATGAATCAATGAAAACATGATATACATGAAGTGTACATTGAATTTATACACCATGTAGTTTTCAATGAAAAACAAGTACACACCCTGTATTTATTATTACATGATGTGTAGTTTTTCCAGTTTGGATTTTGAGGAAATATCATTTTATTAAATGAAATTTATTATAATTAGTGTGTGCACATGTCCAGGAATTAATGACTCGACATGGGGTTTTAATAAAGGAGTTAATGAAATAAATAAAATGTGTAACGCGTTTATTTATTGTCATAATTCTACAACCTCAAACCGGATTATAAATGACCTCAAAAACCCAAGTCTTTTTCTTACACGAGATAATCAATGTGGACAACAATTCGGGTGAATTATTTAAAGGCCCAAAGATCATCTTCCTCTAAGAACGCTCTCATGACCGAGAGAGATCCTCCTCCATCTGATTATGACGATATATGGTGGACAACACAAGGAATGGTTCCTCCACATTAGCAACCAGATAATCGTTTGACGACGTTTAGAGATATGATATGCACGTGTGGATCACCACTAGAGGAAGTATTTACTTGTCTTCTACGATGCAATGACAAATCACACCAGAACGTGGTCAAGAACATGAACGAAGAAAGAACAACCAAAAGTTATTTCTTCTTAATTGATTAAATTAATTATAATCAACCTATAACGATCCTACTTTGTGGTTCCAAGACATTCATTTTCTTTGTCTCTTTCTGTGATTCGGTCCATGGATATTGGCGTTTATTGTCATATTGATCCCTGATTGATCATTGTTAATGATAAAAATCCATGTGGGCACATCCACCCACGCTCTTCCGCTGCACTCGGAACCTTCAATCATTGTAAACTTTTACATATACATTTCCCATATTTGTATAATCATTAAATACCGTGAATAATTCCCACCATTTTAGTTGTGTTCATATCAATTCCATTATAATATTCTATATCAACTCCATGAATCACACATCACATTCATTATTCAAAAAAAAATTTAATCCCCCCAAAATTAGCATGGTTAGATGGTATTAAAATCATGAGAATATTATCATAAATATTTTTTAATACCCATATTTTCTAAGGATAATATGGATATCCATTACAAGTTTTGTTCTAGGACATTCCAAAAAACAGACATTTCCTACAATGGTATATATATATATATATATCAATTTGATAGTGATAACATTCCCCAAAAATGATTCTTCCACTGTCCTAAAATCAATTTTCTTTTAGTTTTCATTTACATTATTCTTTATCAATTACTTAATCATAACATTCAAATGATCCTTATTATACTCCATGATCTTTTATTTTATCATAATATCATCTATAAATACTAAAAAAATCGATGAATTATCTATTGAAAATATTCATAATTTATATGAATCTTATTGAAGAATTAGTGATTCTGTAGGGAATCAAATTAAAATCATAGAAAATGTAACATTTTATAATGGTAGTCTTTTTAGTATCATCATAATTCACATTTTATTGGTGATATCATGACCAATTTTTTTTCTAAATATAAATATACTTGTCTTTTTATTGATAGAATAAGTTAATTTTATTTGGAAATGTGTACTTGTTATCAATTAATATTTTTTTAGTAAATGATAACAAATATAGTTGATAATTGGCATATAATTTCATCGATTGGTAGAGGACCAGTGAACCTATAAATCTCAAACCCAAGAATCTCATGGAAAATAACTTGGTTTATATAAATAATATAGATACAAGATTCAAATCTCTAAGGAAAGAATTATTTAATAGGATTGGAAATTCAAATTACATACATGGTAATAATTTTTCAATGGAAAATTATAAAATTACAAAAAAATTCATAATACATGAAAATCATTAATTGAAGTTTTCTACATATAATGGAGAGAGAAAAGAAAAGTATGGGTGAGCTCAAACTTACTTTAAGTGTAAGGAACTATGGAAGAAGAATTGAATAGATGGTCATAATAAAAATGTAAAGGATAAAAACATAACAAACATTTCATTTAAATAATTGGATATTTCATAATCATTATAGCTAGGTAAATAACTAAATCACATTTTATATTATCATTAAATTGAGAATGAAATGAATCCTTTGATAATGAAAAAATTATAAACACAAATTTATATATAATAAAAATCAATGATTTCTCAATGAAAACATTTCTTAATTATTTTATGTTATTTCTGGGGAACATTAAAACATATACCTTTAGGACCATTCAATTTATTTTTTTAGATAATTATTAGAATCTCCTTAATTTTCACAAAATATTTTTTTTCATGAGATCCTAAACAATAATCAATGGGATATGTACTATTTGGGACACACTTATCCCTTTTATGTCACGACCCATCCCTGAGGGCTCTGGTCGTGACAACCCCAAGCCCACCTTCCATAGGCTATAGGCTGGTGACTATCCCCAAAGGTGTAAATCCGTAAAACTGGAAAGGCATTGAATTTATAAACTATAAACAGACACAACAGATTAAGATTGAAGAAAAAAACTATGTAAAAATGTATACAAAAGGAGTGCTAAAAAGTAAAGGTGTCGGAAATACCACCCCAACTGTAAAGTACAACGAAACTGAAAACATGTATAACTAATGATAGGTAAATAGGTGTTGGATCATCCACTGGGAAGTCCTACCAGATGAGTAGGTATAGAATGACTCCATAGCTCTCCACGTCCATCCATCTCCTCTATATACCGTCACTCCCGGTGGTCCACCTCCGGTTACCGTCTAATCCTGTCCACTCAGCCTCAGTCAGTGGTTTCCTTTGTCTGCACCCAACACAACGAGGTGCGGGCAAAGCCTATGGAGGGGAGAGTATAACGATACTCAGTAGGGACCTCGAGACCCTCAGGTTCTCAAAAAATCGAACATAGATAAACCACAATGTATAAAATCAATAGATAACCCCACATAAGTATTAGCCGTTACATATACCTAAGTTATCAAGTAATCCATCTCAATCATGAGGTAAATACAAAAGTTATTGAATCAGCTCAAACTAGGATTTTTATTATCGAAACCACAGATGCTGGAGAGCTCCTCCTATGTTAGGTACAGTGGGCCTGCCACGATACCAAGGTGCATCCCACTAACCTTAGACTAATGAGGTACTCCTCCTGTCGAGTATCGTGGTTCTGTTGTGTCACCAAGGCGCTCCCCCACCATGGGTCTCCCATATCACCAAGGTGCTCCCCCTAATAGCCTGCTGAGGTACTCCTCTTATTGATACCGTGGGTTTGCCACGACACCATGTTGCTCCCCATGTGTGTCTTCCGTGACACCATGGCTCTCTCTACTGGGCATGTAGAATAACCCCAAGTCAAAGGGTCATCAGTCGTCACGTCTCAGCCAGCTATTAGGTCTTCATACTCTGTTTTCTCGTCATCGGAATGATTCTCCCCATGAACTACTGGGAAATACACCAACTGTCGAAATGTTCCACGAAGATGTATCTCAAAGTACCATCATGTCACATGGGTCTCAACGTAACATACGGCGCGTCATTCGGACTCCCGGTCTGTGTGTTATTAGTATTTTAGTCCCGGGGCCCGGTTGGATTGGTGTACGATCCAACATGACTATATCTCAACATTACACTGAACTCCATTGGGGTTTACTCAAAGAGACTGCTATGGTCGATGATTACTTGCACCATTGACAGTTCATCAAACAGTCGACTGATTCCAAAGATATGTCCTAATGAATGTAAAGGCTGGTAGTTGGCCTGGGTCCGGTCCGACCCAATCAAACTGCCTCAGCCCATCTTAACATGTGCTTCATGGGTTTCATTTTTCACTGAATAATTAAAACATCATCCCACCATTGTAGATAAACCATAATTTTTTTTCTAATACAGTAAATCTGTGTATGAACTGTGGTTTCCCAGTCCATACCCAAACTAAAGTCGTAAGACCCCGACGCTTCCACCAAGAGTTTCCAACCAAAACTCTCGCGACAAGGGTCATATCACACTATCGGTGTAAGTGTGATTATCGAGTATCCTCCCAATGGTATATCCAAACATGAGGGTCAAGTACGTTTTCTCACATGGCCTGGAGTAGTAATCAGGATGGGTGACCTTCTGGGATGTTTCCCAGGGTGTGTGTGTGTGAGGACAAAAAACTCTGAAAGAACATGTGTTGACATGTGGGGACAGTCTCTAGTCTGATAAGCAACCCTAGTGAGTAATAGTCTATGGTGTGTTGGGAAGGAAACCAAGGTACTATAGGATACCCATGGGGTCAGATGAAAAGGTTAATGGCTCGGGGAGGCGGGTCCTGAAAAATGGTATCAAAGCCAATACCAAGTAGGATGTACATAGGAATTGCCTGGATTTGAGTTTTTGGGTCCACAACGAGGGTGTTGCGCTTTAAAGGGATGGATTATGTAACACCCCTTGAAATTTAAGCCTTGTAAGGATAAATTTTACTACCATTTTATACAAGGTTCACCTTTCTTTTCGGGAGCCTACATGATTAGAACTCCGCAGTTAAGCATGCTTGGCCTGGAGTAGTAATCAGGATTGGTGACCGTCTGGGATGTTTCATAGGGTCAGTGTAAGTGAGGAAAAAGCATAGTAAAAGAACATGTGTTGGCCTATATGGCAATCTATAGTCTGATAAGAGACCCTAGTGAGTAATAACATGTGGTTTGTTGGGAAGGAAAATAAAGTATTACAGAAGACCCATGGGGTTAGATGAAATGGTTCACAGCCTGGGGAGGCGGGTTCTGACAGATAGGTCTGGCCTGGCCCGCTCGGATGGCCGTGTGGGAAGTTCAACCTAGAGGTCGCCGCGAGGGGCGCGACATAGCCTAGTGGGTGCGGCCGGGTTAGTTTAGTAAGCATCGTGAGGGGCGTGGTTCAAGAGCCTCAGCCCAGGAGGCTGAGCCGGTTCTTCCAGTGGTGCCGCGAGGGATGCTGCGAGCCTACTCAAGAAGCCATCACGGCTCGGATGGGAACCTGGGTGTGGCCTGGGTAGGCCGGTGGGGAGGTCAGGTTGTCCGGGAAGCGGGGCGGCATTGGCAGGCGAGCGGGGCAGTCTTGGCAAGCAAGCGTGGCGGCCGGTGAGGCCGAGCGGCGGCTGGGGCAGGCCGATGGGGCAGTCGGGACGGTCCGGCGAAGGGCAAGGCAGGCCGGCGGGGCGGCCATGCAGGCTGCGGGGTGGCCGAGAGGATGCCAGGTGGGATGGGAGGTGGTCGGGAGGGCACTAGGCAGGCCGACAGGTGGCAGGGAGGACGCAGGGCAGCGTGTGACCCGGCGGCTCGGTGGCTGGGAGGCGGCCGGGAAGGCCAGTTCTTCGCGGCTCAGGCCTGAGCGGGTAGGCGATGCCGCCAGATGCGCGGGACGCATGGAGGACTGCACAGTCAGGGATTGGCTCGGTTGAGGATGGGATAGTCGAAGCACTGCGAGGGCGGCGTGGGTTGCGGTGGTCGCGGGAAGCACGACCTTTGTCGTCATTTCCTTCATCGTCTCGTTGGATCGTCTCCATGTTGAGGATCATCTCAAACAAGAATAACGGAGGGGTCATGCCATGTTTGATAGGCCCACACCTTCCAGGTTTAGGGTGGTATCAATTGGATTATCAAGAAAATATGATGAACAACAACTCACCCGCAAATAATTTCATTCCAACCATTGACGAAGATATAAAATGAATAACATAAACATGTAATAAACCCCTACCTTTAATCATCGGTCGTCGATGGTGATGTCGCGGGAAGAAAAAAGAGTTTTCGATCGTCACGTCCGCCGCACTCATCCACTCCCAAATTCGCATGATGGTAATGGAAGTGGTTCCACGTTGGTAGGTGTCTGGGGAAGAATATCGAAGGGGACCGACACCTGTGTTCTTCATTGGATGAACACATTCTTCGTTGGAAGATGAGTTTCCTCATTGAGATCTTTCTCTTCAATCACCAAAGTGAAATTGTTGTGTTTTATCTACAATTTTGGGAAGAGGTGTTCCATTGTCAGCAAAAAAGGAAACCCAGGCAACCTGGATAAACTCACACATATTTGGGTGCAACCGATCACTCTTGAGTCGACCAGCCTTACTATCGTGGCAACAAGTGTTTTCAGTTTTCAGTTCTAAACAAGAGTAACAGAACATGGGGACTTCTTTTCAAAATATTCTTCCAGGATTACCCCCCCCCTAGGGGGGAGGGATGTATTCTATGGATGGATACTAACAGAGGGTCGTTCAAGACTTCTCCAGAGATGGATCACCACTATCGTCCTTGACAAAGAAGGGGAAACCCATTGTATGGTTGGAGAGATACCAGCATAGCTTTCAAGAGCTGAGGCAGAGGCATACTAGTGCTTCCATCCTGAGACTTACAGAGGAAAGTGCAAGTTACATTGTCTACTACAATGTATCAAGGACCAAACTTGGGTGTGTCTTGATGAAAGAGCGAGAAGTGATTGCATATAGTTGTCGGTAGCTAAGATTTCACGAGAAGAACAATGCTACCCATGCCCTAATGTTAGAAGAAGTGGTATTCCCCTTGAAGATGTGGTTTCACTATATTATTGGTGAAAGTTTTACTCTGTGCTCTGATCACCAGAGTCTCAAGTAAATCTTCTCTCAAAAGGACTTAAACCTGAGACATCATCAATGGCTTGAGTTCTTCCAGGACTATTAATTTTAGATATTATATACTCTTAAAAATGGGAATGTTGTAGATGATTCACTCGGCAAGAGATATAGTATACAACGCATAGGCATGGTGACAGAGTAGCTAGCTGATTTACAGATATAAATTGTGGATAGAGATGGATCATCCTTCCTTCAGTCTCTTACTATCACTCCCCCACTTCTTCAGTGTGTTAGGGATGTGTAGCATGGAGATGCTGACTGCGAGACACAACGTGCTCAGATATCCACAGGGAAGACAGTTGGTTGATTTTAAGAAGATGGGGAGCACGTCATCCCCATCAGAGGACATACTATGGTACATGTGTCACTTCATGAGGGAGTGTTGTGGGAGTTAGACACATCCCCATTAGTGGTACCTCTAAGAGTGTCAAATATGTATCCTGACCTCAAACCTCAGCATTGGTGGCCAGGTATGAATAAGTCAGTAGCAGAGTTCATTTCTAGATGCCTCTTTTATCAGTAAGTGAAGGTGGAGCACCACGTACCAGTAGGCTTCGTTCAAAATTTAGATGTCCCAGAGTGGAAGTGGGATGGGATATCCATGGACTTCGTGACATGACATCCATGTACAACCAGGGGTCGCGACTCGATTTGGGTTATCGTTGACCGACTCACCAAGACAGCCCACTTCCCACCGATTAGATAGTAGGGTTCACTAGAGAGATTAAGACACCTCTTTGTCTTGGATATTGTGTGTCAACATGAATTACCTTCTTCAATTATCTCCGATCATGATGAATGATTTACTTCCCAGCTATGGAAGGTGTTGCAGGAGGATTTCGGGACACAACTTCATTTGAGAACCACCTTCCACCCTCAGATTGATGTTCAGACTGGGCTGACCATTCAGACCCTTGATGACATGCTATGTGCTTGCATCCTCGACTTCAGTCATAGCTGGGAGGATAAATTACCTTTGGTAGAGTTTTCATAAAATGACATCTATCATCCACCAATGGAATGGCACCTTTTGAGGCATTGAACCGACGACCTTGCAGATCACGCTTGTGCTGTACATACCCTGGGGAGTTAGTACTGGTGGGACTATAGATTGTATGAGCTACCATAGATAAGAAGATGATCATCACAGAGTGGATTAAAACTATACAGAGCAGGAAGAAGTCATATGTTGACAAGAGATTGAGACCTCTGGAGTTCGAGATGGAAACCCTGTCTTTCTACTGGTCCCACATCGACGATTTCTATAGATATTTGGACGAGGTGGAAAGTTATTTTTTACATTCATTGAATGTTTCCAGGCCCTCAGCAGAGTTGGTGAGGTGGCATATTGCTTATCTCTTCTAACTCTGTTGCATCGGGTGCATCACGTCCTCCATGTATCTCTGTTGAGGAGATATGTGCACGACCCTTCTCACATCATCGACTATGGAGAGTTGGACGTCGATGATGGGGAGACTATTACAGACGGTCCAATGGGGATTGAGGATCGACATGAGTAGGTTCTACCTGGATGGTCGATACCTCTGGTGTGCATTCGCTGGCAGCATAGTAACCTCTAGGAGAGCACATGGGAGCGGGAGGTTCATATGAGTGCTCAGTACCACCATTTGTTCCTTTAGTTCGAGGTGTATATTATGGGGACGTGAAGCCCTGAGGTTGGTAGAATGTAAATACTCATAATTGCTGTGGAATTTTTTTTCCAAAATACATCGTAATTTTATTAGTATGCGAAAATTTATGGCACATGATTCTGAGGCCCGTTGTGCCCATAATCAATTACTGAAGTTGTGTTCGGGTACTTTAAGTAAACGTATGAGCGTGTTTTTATAACATTTGAACTGGTTCTCGGAATTGAAATCTGAGGGAACCATTGAACTCGCAGCGTCGATATTCTCTTATTAATACTTTCACTTCGACGGATGTTGGTCAAAAATAAAATTTAGTATTTGGGATTTCTTGGAAAAGTAATAAAATAAAGTGAATTACACATTATTTTATTTAATATACCATGTGGGTGACTGGTAGTTAAAACCTCCACATGGATTTCAGAGGTGGGACCTCCACACATTACACTCCCATGAGTGGTTATGGTGGTGGGGCCCACCCAAACATAACCTCCCACAAGAGGTTACGACATGGGGACCACCCGAGATCACAAAACCACACATTTAAATAATAGGGGTGGGGACCACCCAACCCCTATTAATGGGAGGAGATTATAACCTCTCAACTATAACTCATTAATGAGGGAGAGCCTCTTGACCATCCCTTAATATAATTGGTGCCATCTCCCCAATTAATTCGATCCAAAACAAGTGAATTAATGAGGTGGAGCCATTTAATTTAATTCACCCTTTTGAATTTGTACCAATGAAATAATAGACTAACTAATATATTCTTTGACACAATGATTTAACTTGGGTGATTGAAGAGAATGATCTCAATGATGAACCTTATCTTACAACGAAGAACGCGTTCATCTAACGGAGAACTCTGACGATAGTCCCCTTTAGTCTTATTCCCAGGAAACCTACCGATGTGGAACACCTTCCACAACCGTTGTGAGAATTTGGGAGTGGAAGAGTGCGGCAGAGGTGATGAGAGACAACTCCTTCTTCTTACCATGACATCACCATCGACAACAGATGATTAAAGGTAGGGGGTTTATTACATGGTGATGTTATTCCTTTTCTATCTTCATTAATGGTTGGAAACAATTGTTTGAGGATGAGTTTTTGTTCATCTTCTTTTCTTGATAAGCCAATTGATTCCACCCTAAACCCATAGGGTTAGGCCCTAAACCACATGGCATGACCCCTACACTATTCTAGTTTGAGATGATCATCTGCATGGTTACAAAGCAACGAGACGATGAAGGCTACGACGACAAAGTTTGTGATTCCTATGGCCTCAGCAACCCGGGACACCCTCGCGACGCTTCGGCTGAACAAGCCTCGGTCGTGCCTAGCCCCAACTGCACCAGCCACCGCACGTCCCGCTCATCCAGCAGCCTCGCTGGCCAACACCGAAAAAGCATACCCGGCCGTCTCCTGTCCTCCAGCTTTCCCGAACCACCGCCCTGCCTGCCCTGCCGCCGCTCGGCCCGTCCCACCGCCTCCGAAAACTCCCGCCCGCCGAGCCGGCCTGCCCGGTCGCCCCGCCGGCCCCCTCGGCCTCCCCACCATCCCGCCAAGCCCCTTTTCCCGGCCACTCCGCCGGCCACCCCATGTCGCACCCCGGTTCTCAGCCTAACAAGTCGGGTAGTGTTGGCCTTCCAAGATGGACCAAAGCCTCCCTCGTTCTACCATTGGTCAGGATGAGCTGCCCGAACTGTGCCCCGGGCAGTGCTAATCGAAGCGAACCGGCTGCACCCACTGGGCCCAGTCGCGCCCCTCGCGGCACCCTCTGGGCCGAACTGCCCAAATGGCCGGCTAGGCGGGGTCCAGCGGGCCAGGCCGAACCTATTTGCCAGGACCCTCCTCCCCGGGCCATGAAACATTTAATCTAACACCATGGATCTCTTGTAATACCTTTGTTTCCTTAAAAAACACCACGGGCTATTAGTCACTAGGGCCGCTTAACAGCCTAAATATCATCCCCATTAGCCAACACATGTTCTTTCAGTGGGTTTTGTCCCGACCCACACACACCCTGGGAAACGTCCCAAAAGGTCACCCATCCTGATTACTACTCCAAACCAATCTTTCTTAACTGTCCAGTTCAAATCAAATAGGCTCCCAAAAAAAGGTTGAACCTTGTAGAAATGGGAAGTAACATTTATCCTTTTATGTCACACTTTTCCAGGGGTGTTATATTATACACCCCATTAAAGAACAACGCCCTCGTTGTGGACCCCAAACCTCAATCCCAGGAAGTGCATAAGCACTTCCTGCTGGGTATTGGCTCTATTACCATTTGTCATGAGCCGCCTCCCCAGGCCAGGAGCCCTTTCATCTGACCCCATTGGTCTCTTGTAATACCTTGGTTGCATTCCCATCACATCATAGGCTATTACTCACTAGGGTCGCTTATCAGACTAAAAATTGTCTTTATAGGCAAACACATGTTCATTCAGTGTGTTTTGTCCTTACTCACACACACCATGGGAACCTTCCCAGAAGGCCACCCATCCTGATTACTACTCTAGGTCATGCATGCTTAACTGTGATGTTCTAATCAAGTAAGCTCCCGAAAATAATTGTGCAGCTTGTATACATGGGTTTTAACATTTATCATTTTAAGTCTCACTTTTCCAAGGGTGTTACATATTATTCCAAATCATTCCACATATATCGAATAATATAATTATATCATAAAAAAGTTTTTTATCAAAAATCTTTATTGAGTAAGGAATTTGAATTTTTCAATATTTTCCTAAATAATAAAATAATATTCAATTAAAATACAATATGTAAAAAATGTATATTAAATAAGAAATAAAAATATTTATAAACCAAAATTATTGTTATCTAAGAGAATATTAATTTCTATTTAATAAGAATTATAACAGTGATATTTGTTTAAGAGATTTTTTACAATCACAAAATAATGTGAAATTTCACAATAAATTTCTTCCGATAGTAATTTTCAATTCAAATATGCATTAAGGAATAAATATATATATAAACTAATTTATAATATAGAATCAGTTATTCATGATAGATAATGTTGAAGGAGTAGTATATGCACAACATAATAGTTAATTGGTTCATAATGAAAATTAAATATCAGTAGATTTTAAATTGTTACAATATATGTTACATTATGCTCACTTTTGGTTAAATTTGATTCAACCACCTATATAATCATTTTATGCATTTTATTGAATTATTGAAAAACTATATGAATATTTATGATATCATATATTTACATTTAATACCATATTACAACACATTTATTACAATATTTGTGTTATTTTAATGTTTTCAATTGTTAAATTCTTTGATTTTTGAATATGTTTTGACTTGTTATTTTTTATGTTGATTACATATATCATAATTTAAAAATATAAATAATTTAAATATAGATTTAAATAAAATACATGTTTATCATATATTTAATTATATTGATGCATAAAAGTTTCATATAGGAAATGGAATAAACCAATTATGGTGCCGGTAGGCTGTACATTTGCATGAATGCTATTTCTATTTTTTTACCATATTAACAGAATAATACAGTGACTTCTGTGATGTGAACGACAAGAAGGTTTCATTTTTTTGGTTGGTCTAGTCGTGGATATGGTTTTTTGACCAACCTGCTTATGGCTCCTTGGGGGTGTGGTCTTGGTTCTCACATCCACTTCAAGCAATTTTGATGGCTTCTTGTATTATTCTCACCCAACCAAAGTGTTTTGTATTTGAAAATCAAAAACAAATATTTTGTGTAATAAATAAAAATTTCAATGATATATATATACAAATATAAATAAATAAATAAATAAATATTATATTAGAATTATAGTACTATATTATTTCATATATATCACTTATTTTTATTGATACCATTATCATTACATACTATGTAATGAATGAATGAATCATATAACTTTTAGGAGTTCAAAGTCCACATTTCCAAAAACAATGTTATCGTATTCAAAAAAAATTAAAATAATGAATGTATGTGTAATATAATAAGTTCAAGAACCATTTATACAATGAAAAATATAATATATAATAACTAAATTCATAATTATTTCAAACCTAAACTAATTTTTATTGATGAATGAATGACATCAGATCATGAGGTGGCAGTCCACCATAGACATTGATGATTATTGTCTATCCCATTAGATGAAATTTTCAGGAGTGGTAGGTCAAAATCATTTCATAACAAATATATAGTATATTTAATAAAAATATGTTTTTATTTAATCATTATATAAGAATAATTGAATTAGTATATAATGATATTGAACAAATGTGATCATTGAAAAAAATACATCTTCTTTGGGTAACTACTATTGTATCATAAAAAGGGCTTCAATTGGATGGATTTAGTAAATAATTGTGGATTCCAAGATAATTTGTAGATATTTTGGGATATTAATTGGGAATTTTTTGGATGATCAAATGGGTTAGAGAGTCTTGAATATGTGGGAGGGGGTGAGTACCCTTTTATAGTGTATAAGGAGATGAATTCATATAATTATAAAAAGGTAAAACCTTTTGGGATGTATCCCTTAATTTATGCTCCATCAATAAAAGAAAGACTAATATAAAAAAGGTAAAATGGTAAAAATATGTCCATAAAATTTGTTTTATAATATTTTCTAGGAAATTCAGACCCTTATTATTAATGATTAACCATTAAGTATACTCATTCTCACCCAAATCGGCGTAATTAATTATATTTTATTTCAATAATATTTTTGGTCAAAAACTAAATTTTAGGTAATAAAAATTATAATTTATCCTTATTCACAATATGGAATGTATTTTTTTACTACCAATAACAGATGTGGAAGAAATTAAATTAAACTCAATCCCACTAACGATACAGGAAAGTGGGTTTTTAAAATAAAAATTTTCAAATGTTCACTATATTTTATTTGCTAAATTCAATTAAAAAATGCATCTAATAAAGAAATTTTATAAAAACATATTAAATAAATATAATAATAACCAATTAAAAATACAATTTATCCTTCTAAATTACATAGAAAAAAGATCATTTTTCAATTATAATTCAATATTTTTCACTTTTGTTCTAAAATTTTAACATAATAGAAAAAACAAAAAGTACACCCTGAGATAAATATAATTTTCACATTTTTAAAATAAATTTAGTTATCATAAATACGTATAATAGTTCCAAAAAATATTTTTAAAATAATCTCCCCACTAAAATTTGTAGAAAATGCATTGGGAAAATTCTAGATTTTGTTATATAGATTTAGAATTTTTCGTATATAATGACTATCAAACCATTTACATTATTATAAAAATTAATTGATTGAAAATTTAAAATAAATATTGTTTAGTAAAACTATAACATTAAATAAAAACAATAAATTTTTTTTGTGAGTCACACAAGAATAACAGTGTTTAATTTAATGTATGCTAGGAAAAAATTTAATTATTCAAAAGTGTAAATATTATGTAATATATTGGGATGTAATGTTATTCCCAGATTTCAAAATTCCATTCTATAAATTTCTTGGATTATAAAAAATAAATAATTATAATTTTTATTCATCATAAATTTCATTGGCTCCTAAATTGATTCCTCATTTCATTTAATCTTCCAATTAACTTTTACCAGATGAATCATCTAATTCCTCAATAATGGATCTATATATAATGGTTTTGTATAGTATTATTAGAATAAGATATGTCAAGTCCAAACTATATTTCATTATAGGTGATAACATTCATTAAATCTAGATTGCACATCAAATAAAAATATATGTGGAACTTTTAATTCACTTTTGAGAGGATTTTTAGCATTTCAAAATGATAATTATAAAATTGAATTCGTTATAGAACATTAAATGTTTCCACATACCGGGTGGCCAATTAATATTATATTCCAAACCTTATAACACCCTTACATGGAGATAAATTCCTGTAAAAATGTTCACCCCCATGAAATTCCATATAACTAATCTATTTATCTATATAACTATTTTTCTGAAATTGATATGATTTAATGTCTTGTTGAATATCATTTACCATCTTTGAAGTTTAGTCAACATGTTTTTAGCCAACATGATTATTTTAACCAACATGATAACAATAATTTTTAATATGACGTCCATTGAAATATAATATTTAACATGGAACCATTTGAATCTGTGAAGGGAAACTGATATCATATAAAAACTATAAACATTTATTTATTAATCCCACATACCATGATAGTCGAGTTAGTCTGACCATGAAATTTATTCCATTTTTTGAAATGTTCATTCTGAATGTCTATCGATGTGGGGATGATAAGAATTGATCAAATGAATCTTAGTGTGAAGACCATTGTGAATAGTGTTATATAATTTGTATTTAAAATGGGAATCTCAATTTGAAACAATGGATAGTATGTCACCATGATGTCTTGTGATATAATTATTATATATTCCTGCTAGGATCTCAATAGGTAAATCATATCTTATAAATAGTAAATTATTCGATTTGGTTAGGTGATCAATGATAACCTATATCCCATCATCTAGTTTAGGGGTATTTTTTTATGTGAAGATGTCAATAGTAATGTAATACCATTTACACAATAGAAATGGAATAGGATGTATAACTCCTCTATGATGTAGCCTCATAGATTTTTCTTTTTGATAAAAAAATCACCTATTAAGAAAATCTATATTTTCTTATTTCATGTTATCCCACCAAAATATTTCCATCAAATTCATATACATCATTGTGATATATGTGTATATAAATAAATTGAGATTTGTAAGTCATCAAAAAACTCACTTTTCTTCTCTGGTATAGATAAAAAACATAACCCATTTCCAAATTTCATAAAACCATATTCATACATTAATCTATATATTTCCAATCATTAATACCATAAATATACTTTTGAAAGTTCTTATCTTCAAATTGAGAAATATTTATAATATCTATTAAATACTGTTCAAAAATTACTTTTAAATGGTTGATTAATTCCCTTGAATAGTAATTAAAATATCCAAATTTAATAGTTCTATGATCATAAGATCCCTCTCAATCTACTTCTGGTTCAAAAGCTCATGGACATACCTACTAATTGAATCTCATACCTTCGTTTCCATTCCATGGTTGTAGTGTATTGTGAAATATTTTTCATTGAGAAGCTCAAGCCCTCACCTTTTCATTATATTAATATATTTTAATTAAAAGATGTATTTAATGATTTTATTATCCATTTATATCTAGAATCATTCCCCATTGAGTATACATATACATATCATCAAAGAAAATTTCTGCTACCAACTCTAGTTCATGGGATGGGTAGTTTTGTTCACAAATGATCATTTTTCCTAACACAAACGTCATTACAATATCATTTATTCATTTGTAAACAACCCATTCAATTTTTTATGCATCCTAATATATCAAAAAAATATCACTTCTAAATTGAAATGTCATAATTGAATCATTGAACAATGTCCATATTATATTGTCAAATCATTCTTGAGATTAAATTTTCCAAAAAAACATCACATCATTTCATGTATGATTAGTTATAATTTTATTTGAACTAGAGTAATTTTGTTTTAATTTCTTATAGTAATGATAAAAAGAAATGAAACTAGGTACATCAATTATGTTCCTTATTTCTAGACACTCTAATATGGCCTTTAATTTTGATGGACCAACTAAGATTCCATTTTTTAGGAAATATGGCCAAGAAAAAAAACATGTAAAACAGAAAATCACACTTACTAAGTATCATATATTACTAATTTATTATATGTGTCTAAATAATTATCCCCTAGATAATATCATTTTCCTCATTAATTTTATGAAAAAAATAATTTTATAAATGAATACTCAAAATAAATCGTTAAGATTTCCATGATTACACAATTCATTATATCTATAAAAATAGAAGATGAATTAATCCATCAAATTGGTATTAATGTAAACAAATAATTTACATATCTTTCCCACAGAGTTTTATTTAGAATTACTAGATTCTTTATGTTCAAATGGTAATAGAGATGATGATGATTAATATTTGAAAAAAATGGCTCCATGAATTTGATCAACTAAGTCATTAATTTAAGGTAGTTGATAAATTTTATTTCTTGTAATTCCATTGATATCCCTAAAATAAATTCCCAACATCATGGATCCATCATTATCTTTAATAAATAGAACATGTGCTTCCCATGGAGATACATGGGGGTGAATAAGTCCTTTATTTAAAAAATCATGTCATTTTTTCATTAACTCCACTAATTCCACATCGATAATTCTATATGTATTTATAACTATTAGTCAATAATCATGGATTAAATTAATTAGAAATTCAACTTCACGCTCTTAGGGATGTCAATGTAATCCTTAGGAAATACAACAATGTGTTCCCATACAATACATACATTCTCAATTTAAATATTACATCCATAATACCATTATGTTGTTTTGTATTCCACCCCAGGAATTTTATTCATTATACATATATAACGTGGACATAGATACTATTCACAAAGTGATGATTCCACTCTGAAGATAATGAATTATACATCATTCTCACAAATCCCAATATCCTTCTTATTAGGGAAAACATTAATATCCTATTTTGAAATCCATTCTATATAGAAGGTTATATAAAAGTAATTCGTTGGTATGTTAACAATTTCAAAAAATAAATATATTTTAAGTGTTATAATGATGGTTGTCGGATGTATATTTTATGTAATGATTCATTAAATATGAGTTTTAATGAAAAATTATTTATTAAATAGGATAGTAAATATATTATTTTATTAGAAAACATGGTACATATAAAAAATCATGATGTTTCATAATTTAATAAATAATTATCTAAATTAGAATATGGGATTAAAGTACCTTACACTATGTCATTGGGATCTTATTACTAAACTATAGTAATCTTAAAAAAAATTCCTTCTTCCCTTATACTCTTCTATGTTACATTTAACTGATTCATGGTGAATTAATTTGCATAGTTACCCATCTCTTGGGTTTTACATCACTATAAGTTATTGATTTGTTTTATACCCTAATGTTAATGAAAATTTCATCCCGATCTCTCTAAGTATAATAAACACCCTATCTCTTAAAAAATTCGCGAATGTTTTTTTTCCATAATTTTCACAGTGTGGGAAATAGTTGATTTTATTATTCTTATTTGAAAAGTTACCTATATAATGTTACTTAGATGGACATTTATTCTCATTATTTACTTTTAATATATATAACTTACACAATTCCTTCTCCATTTTGATGGCACAAAAACTAATTCATAAAATGAGGGAAAAGTATTAGAGACTTACTACTATCAGATATGTAGATCATTTACTTCAATGGAATGTTCAATCATTCATTCAATGTTGTGTAACATAACCTTACCATAACAATAATATGTTCTAATGGTACATTCATATTTCAAAACACCTTCATATTCCTCTTTCATTAATCTAAAGAACATGATCTCCATATTAATTTTTTTCTCATGAGGTAAATATTATTCAAATAATGTATCCTAAATTTATTTCAATTCTGTGTCATATGTTACTTCTTCCCCAAAAGTAATCTATATGATGAACACCATTGATATTTGTCACCTTCTAGAGAATACATTTTAAGTGTCAGTTATTCCTTTTCCCAGAATATTAAGGCCAAAAATATCTTTTCCAAAGACTTTATCCATAACACAAATAAAATTAGATTAGTTGTGCGTCTATGTAATAAGGGACTCTATCACATTAACTGATCTGGAAGAAGATAATACCTATATGTATTAGGTTTCTCCATCTGATAATGGTTTTTTATTATAACATGATTAAACTAAGCTATTATTTCTTTAATTTTCACTATTCCATGACTATCTATATGGTTCTCTCATTAGAAAAATATATACATTTTCTAATTTTATTTATAACATTCTCAATTCTAGGTTCCATTTCTAAATAATGGTGTATAATTTATTAGATCATATGTTTATAGAACATAATGAATCTTCCTAAAAATATATAGAATACTTAACATAAAGTAAAAAATTAAGGTATATCTAATAACATAATGATAACCATGAGTTTTTTGGATGTTCATTTATAATTATCCTAAAATATTATCATGTGGTTATGATCTAAATTTTTTTACCAAAATATAGTTTCCATATTTTCCACTAAAAATTCTCTAATTCCCTCTATAATACACCATCCATAGAATCATAGATACATTACCATAATTTATTACATTCGATAAGATAAAAGCTTCAAATAACATTGGATTGAACATTCATTAGTTTTAATAAACCAAATTAACCAAATTATACACATTTTATAATGGTAAAATTAAATAATACATAATACAAATTACATCCCTTCATCCTTGTAATTCATTTAATTGATTAATATTCATTCTCATGGGGAAGTAAAATAAATAAGTGTGATGTAAAATATCTCAATTAGGATATGGTACAATAGATGGAGTAATCATCCAATTATAAAAATCTAAATGAAAAGGATGAATACTGAACATAGATTCCATTTAAATAATTTGATAAGGAATAATCAATATTAATATTTAGGTAAAAAACACATTCAATTTTTTCTTTAATTTTAAAATGGAAGGAATCAATCGATAATGTCAAAGAAAAAAATCTCCGAGATGAATAAAAATTATAATATCATAATTTTCAATAAAATTTATTTGTTATTGTAGTAAATCATTTTTAAACCACATCAAAATATAAAACATCGAGACAATATAGAAGGAGATTTAAAACTATATGTCAAAACCATTTTAATTTTCCAAACTGATTTGTCAAATGATAACCTATCAAAATATATTCACAATATATAACATAAATTAACAACATATAACATTACATTCAAATCAGTCATCATATATTAAATAAATTATTTAATTTATAGAAATGTTCTAGATCAGATATGCATAATAAATTAATTATACATTGTAATCAATATTTCACCATATAGTTAAACAATTGAAAATAAAAACACCATATATACAAATGGTATACACGTTAGGGAATGATCATATCCATCACTCAAAGATTAGTGTATTTAAAAAAAATACTTTATAATGTAAAATATTTAAAATAATATCATAGTTTAAGGAGAATGTTAACAATCAGGAAAATAGTGAGATTTCATAACAACTTTCATCACATGGTTATTTTCTAAGGAAACACCCTTGTACATATTAAATTGATTTAAAAATAAATATTACATGGAGAATAATTTATTAATGGTATTAAATTTCAATTGATAGGTTTATACACCACATAATTGTTTGTTTGCGCATAATAAAAAATAAGCCTCAATTGAATTTAATTTGAGATAAAATCCATTAACATACATTACCATTCGGATGAGCACCCTATAAAATAAAATATAATTGTTTTATGAATTTAATTGAAATATAACATAACCATAATGATATTTATGATACAATATATAGTAATTTTTTATTGTATTTTATCCTTTTCATTAATAATATTTTGTTATTTTCATTATTTTGGTATTTATTTGAATTATTTTTAGATTATTTCTTAACTTTATAATTTTTGTTCTTCTTACATATATAGTGATTTAGTAGACTCAATATTGAAAAACATGCTATAAATATCATATATTTTTATTATATATGTATTTATAGTGATATATAAAACATCAAGATAGGAAATGAAAAATGTTGTTCCTGATACAGTATTCCCTAAATACGCATAAACTATGATTCCATTTTCATGTAGTATTAATAGAACGAATATTTAAGTGATATATATATATATGTGTGTGTGTGTGTGTGTGTGTGTGTGTGTATTATAATTATTGTATCAAAATATATATATATATATCAAATATTTTCATTAAACCGTCATTTAGCCAATCCAGTTAAAGAATCATCAAATCACATTGCTTTGAGAAAGATGTATTCCAAACATCCACAAATGATGTTATCATAATCCAAAAAATTATAAATAATAAAGAAATATTTTTAAAATAAATAAATAAGAATAATTATATTATGAATATCATATATATCATATATAATCTAAAAATATAATATTATTCCCACCCATGTATTAGGGTAATTGAAGAAAAAATGTTATTCATTTGTGAGGCGGAAGTCGGTGGTGCACATGAACAATGATTGTGTATCCAATTTGATGAATGCATGTGATGTTGTAGGTAATACTCATATTATAACATATATCATAATATTATATATTTTTTGTTTATTGTATAATAATAATATAGGAACATGTGAAGGAGTAGATAAATAAATTACACATTTGTGCATGTTGAAAAATAATTACCTATTCTTTTGGTGTCTAATTTTGGTTTATACTAAAATAAATCCTTCATTAGATTTATGACCAATTTCATGATTTTAAGATGATTTATTTGTTATTGGGAGACTATTTCGGAAATATTTTGATTAGAAAATGGTGGTTGATATGTGTGATGATGGGTGGGGGTTGAGTTCCCTTTTATAGGGCTGGAGTATTGGTATTATTGAAAATATAAAAAGATAATTACTAATTGGTGGTCTAACATACATTGTGTGACTCTAATAAAACAAAAAATTCAACAAAAGTTATTATATAATCTATATATTTCTATACAATGGTTTTTTGACATGTTTCTCGGCCTTTAACACGCATAATATTTTGGTTTAACATCAATGTAATATATTATTCACCTAAATCCCTAAATGAAATTTTAATATAACACACTAATATTATTTTTTAAAATATAAATTGAATATAAAAGGTATTTTAAATTATTTTCATTCTTATATTTGGAACCCATTTTAAAAATAAAATTCACATAAGTTGTTGAAATTAATTTAATCTCAATCCAATATAAGGGATTTTAAGGAGGGTTTTTAAATTAAAAATGTTCAAAAGGTAAATATATTTTTTATATCCAAATAATTTTAAAAAATTATTCAAAATTAATAAATTTTGTTAATATATTTAATTTTTATTTAGAAATAATATAAAACAAATGGAAAAAATATAACACAACTAATTATTAATATTAAAAAGACATTTTAATATTAAAAATCATTATTTTTTATTGTTACTAAACTATGTAATTTTTCATTAAAACCCCATAAGATAATTTTTCACATTACACATTAAAAAATGATATATATTTATTCAAATGTAATTTTTTTAAATTTCACAAATTTTCCTTTAAAATAGGTGTGACCGTGAAAGGATAGAAGAAAACCTTTAGAAAAAAAAATATTTTTATGCATACTATTTTATTTGTTCTTATATATTAATATCAATCCAAATGATTGAAGGTAAAAAATAATTGACTTATATATATTATTAATAGTATTATGTAATAATAGGTCTTTCATTTTTCAAAATCCAATATAGTTTTTCATTTAACATAAATATTGTTTGTGTTGTATTTAAAGCATGGTATAAAACAAGTTATATTTAATATAAGTTGAACATATAATATAATTTCTTTGGTTGTAACATTTATCCCACATAAAAAAATCCTTGCAATATTATGTATATTACCTTATAAACACATAAGGCCACTCCTTTTTCATAATATCAAAGAGTTCCAATGTTATTTCTTACATTTTCTAATTTCTTTAGAGTGATTTTAAATGTTGTGTCATATGATTCCTCAATAAATTCTTTACAGTATCGTGGATAATGATATATTATTCAAATAAATATAGATCAAGTTCATACTATAAATCAATATAGTTGATCTGATTAGTTGGATCTATCATTTAATTCCTTGTCAAAGGTATGTTGAATAGAACATGAACACTATTTATGTTTGGAATAATTTCCAAATGATAAGAATGAAATCCAATTCAATGAAGTATTTTAAGGTTCTAATATACACAAGGATCAGTTACATATTATTACCAAACAATATATCACCATTCCTTGTTGATATATTCATGAAAAATGGTCCCCCACCTGGATTTCAAAATTGTTCAACCAGTTATATGCATAACTATTTTATCAACATTTAAATTTAATCATGGGATCCTAAATATAATCGACCATCATCATATTTTACTAAACATGATCTTGGACATTATATTTCCTTTTTTCTGACCTCATCCCAACATGTTGGAGTACGTATTATCATTCCATATAGTTCTTCAAATTGATCCATTTTAATGTATTAATGGAATATATCATTATATAAAAAATCTACCAATTTTATGTATTTTCTACACAAGCCATGTAATTCGAGTGAGTATGAATTCCACATGTATGGCATTGTTTCAGTAGTTCAATTAGAGTATCCATCAATTTTTGAATGATTGGTTGTGATAATATGAATCATTTTATTATGATCCCCTTGAAGACAAATCAATAAATTTTATGTAATGTAGGGATATCGATCAGAAACAATTGATATAGGTACACCATGAAATATCATGACTTTATTAATATAGATAAATTAATGGTGCTCAAGAGGTTATTAATCACATAGAGTTAGGAAATTCGTAAATTTTTTATGTGATCAACAATAATTTATATTGATTCATTCCTTCTAGGATTCCTTGTAGTCATGTGATAATTTACATAGAAATGTATTTCTTTTGAAATATAAGAATATGAATAGATTTCATGACTCCTCTAGGATGATTCATCACATATCAATCTTGTTTACAAATAAAAAAACTTTCTACATAAATAATATTTTACTGATTTATCTTATCTTTAAAAAAATAGTTTATTCAAATACATATACCTCTTTTTTTAAAAATGATGTATAGAATACAATAATATATGAGTTTCTTCCAAAAATATAATTTTTAACTCTTCTATAGATGTAATATGTAATATATATCCATGTTTTAGAAAATAATAGTCTAAAAGGATGTCTATTAAATTCATAAAATTCACATCATTAATATTCTTCTGAATGTTCTTATGATCAGATTAAGAATTATATATCTTCTATAATAAATATGGGTTTTAAATAATTGGAAAAAATATTCATGTCCTTATTTATTTTTAAATTATTATATACATCATTAATACATCCTTTAACATATAATCTCTCTCAATTCACAATTGTGATAGAAAGCCATTATTGTTCCATCATAATGCATATACAGCCTTATATTATATTATCGGAATGTGTTGTAATAGGAAATAATTACCCATGAGTATACACTACTAGAAAATGGACCTATCCCCCCAGGTTTCCCCAAAACCGTGGGGATAAATCCCCCTATACACACGGTTTTCCAAAACCGTGGGTACAGGTGAATTTTCAAGACCTGTACCCAAGGTTTTGGAAAACTGTGGGTATAGGGGGGTTTATCCCCACGGTTTTCCCCAAAATATGTGGGTATAGGGTACCTATCCCCACGGTTTTCCCCAAAACCGTGGGGATAGGTCTGGGATAAAATACATATACCCACGGTTATGAAAAAATGTGGGTATAAGACACTTTTGTGTGCATGGGAAATGTTTTTTCGCGGGAAGGAAATTTTTTTGCAGGAACTGTATACCCACGGTCCTTTCCTCTATACCCATGGTTTTTATAACTATATTTAAATAAATATATATATATATACATATAGGTGAAGTTAGGGTACTGGTTATATGCGGTGTTTTGAGTGTAGAGGTTGTGTGATCGAAACTCGATGCCTGTATTATTTTAGGACCTATACCCACGATTTTGAAACCGTTGGTAAATACCGTTGACACCATGGAAATTTTCTATGTTTCCGTGACATGGTGGCGGGACACCTATACCCACGATTTTGAAAAAATATGGGTATAGGTTGGGGACCTATACCAACGTCGTTCTAGCCCATGGTTCCCAAAACTATGGGTAAAGGCTATACCGACGGTTTTGGGGGCTATACGCACGGTTTTGAACAGTGCATGTAGGCCATTTTTTAAGTAGTGATATCAAGAAATCATATTTATCAAATATTGATATCTTTATATTTTAAAATATATTTATTCTTTTTATGATCTATTTATATCTGATATCATTCCCCATAGAGAAAATTTATCTGTATCTTCAAATCAATTATTACAGTTTCCAACTCAAGATCATCCATGGGTTGTTTTATTCATGAATCATCAATTTTAGTGAAGTATATACAATAACATTATAATTTCTAATTAATAAAAAATAGAATAAATTCATTAAATAATAAATATATAATACAAACCCATAATACCGTGTTATTAGAGTTAATATTGGTTCATTTACAAACTTACAATGTAGTTTATCAATACATAATCAACATTCTATTATCCACAAAAAACATAACCCCTTTATGTATAATTGTGGTCAGCATGTTTGCTAATAGGGAATCGTTATGAATAAATGGTTGATATAACCCACCGGAAAAATGAATCTATATAACTTATTAGTGTTCATTAGTGTTTCCCATTAATATAATGTTGTTGTTTTTGAAGGATAAATTTAAATTATATTTAATAACCCACTAAGGCCAAGAAAATGATTCTTGAATCCAGATGTAAAACATACTAAAATTATAATATATCACATTCATAGTAAAGGTCATAAGAATGACCCTCATGTGATTATAATGGTCCATATATATTTTATAATACCCTATAATCTCATTAATGTATTACATAAGAAAATCATAAAGATATTCCATGAATAATATGTTCATTTTGATCTATAAAATATGAAGGTGTCTTATACAATACAAATTGAATTACTATAAAAACATTAAGTATATACATTATCTGAAATAATATATTCATAATTCCTTCCTACATAACATGTATGTGGTCATACCCAGAATGAAGACAAATATTGGAAGAATATTGGGCATCATAACATTGATCAATAACATCATCAATACAAGGAAGATTTTTCTCAATTTCATAATACCATTTATCAACATGTAATTAATTCCAATCATCCTGGATCCATCATGCTTCTTAAAAAATAAAATATGCGATCCTGATGAAGAAACAAAAGGGTGAGTAAATCCCTTACACAATCATGTAATTTTTCCTTCAACTCTATTAAACACACAATAACCATTATTTAGGATGTCATTGATAATATTATTACATCAATGATTAAATCAAAAGTGAATTTAACTCCACACTCTATGTGATTTCCAAGAAATTTCTCTAAAAATGAATTAATACTTTCTCAAAAAATTGGTACATCGTCATTTTGAATAATACCTTCATAATGTCCACATCCCAAGAATCCACTATTACCAGTTCCCTGAGTCAGGTCATCACATGACCATAGGTGGGCCTCCAAATATTCAAGAGGATGTCAACTAGAAGAGAAGGTCAGAAGTTAAACAAGGGAATATTATAACCTCTTATTTCAGTAAATCCAAAATAGAAGTAAAAAAAGATAAAATAACCACAATAATTATAAATGGTCTCATGAACCAAAACACCCATACGTGACAATTTACATATACTATTAATAAATCTAATGAATACACTAGAATATGAGCAGTCACACGTTATAAATGAAACCAGAACTAACTACATAATATAAACTCATATGTCAGTCCCAACCTAGTTTTGACATTGATTCTACAAACCATCATTGATCCAAAACCAAAATGATATTCCAATACGAATAATATACCTGAAACATGTAGCATTTTCATAGCTAACAATTTTCCATGGCATCCCATGAAGGGTGTGAGAACAAATAAGTAGGCCACCTCCAATGGTGTCTAAATCAATATAATGTCAATAAATAAATATCATGTTTAAGTAAATATCTACATTCCATTTACACATTTATTTATCTTCAATAGTACAGTCAATGAAACTTACTCAGGTCACACTGGGAGACTAAAACATGTCACAAATGATAACACCCACATTTAACCATAAGTGATTTATCTACTTATAACTCATCGAATACCCATTACATATAATATTAATTTAATCAATTTTCATCATTGTTATCATTTCATCACATATACAATATTCAATACTACATAAAACTTCATCATATGATCCATGGGATAGGAATTTACATCATCAACTCAACAGACTGATCTGGTCATTTATCCATCATAGGGGTTACATTGATTTCAACTCACAAATCATTTTCTCAACAATATTTTCTACATTCCTAAGAGCCACAGTCCAGTAATTAGGAAATTTCCATGTGTTTGGGAAGTATAGAGCCTCAATTTGATATCCCAACTCAGACCACAACCTTATGTTGGGAATCATAGATCATTAGTTCGACATCTAAACCGTACATTACAAAAATACTTATCATAGAGATTCAGTCTATTTTGTTTAATAAAATTAATAAATAGGGCCATATAAGATTAGTCTAATTCCATAACTTGTTCATTTTTTGGTGGGGTTAGATCTCCAGTATAACCATACCTTTGCGAAGAGCATCAATCATCTATCCCACCACAAAGCCGTGATCACGTTGTTTTTTATCCATTCACCACAAAATAGCACATCACAACGAAACACAAGACAAAAAATAGAAAATAACAATCCATAACAATCAAGATGGTAATAATTACATTTCCATAACCCACTAACACATTAACCCTTAATGATACATATCCCATTTATAATAGTTCCCATTTATTACGCCTACTCATTCTGAAAATTCACAAATCCTTATATATTAACCCATTAAACATATTAAAATATTTTTATATATAAATCAATGTAAACTATTCAAAATTTCAAAATTATTAACCATTTATTCCTTTTAGGTAAAAATCACAATCCATGGGCTATATTATCTAATGTTAGAACATGTATTACTATCAAAACTGGTAACCATTCCACCAACCACATGATCTAAAGTGCATCTCCATGCATTCCAACGATTTCTGATTAAAAATGAGGGACTTGGTTATGTTCTTGGGGAGATGACGCTCTCATATATCATAGTTGGACAATTTAGTAATGATAAATGTAGTTGAAAATAAAAGAAGTGGAAGTAATAAATGAAATATTGATAACAATAGAATAATTAAAATATCAATTGAATATAATTGGAAATAATTATTCCTACAGAGCATGCATGGATTCCCTAGTGATTCTAAAAAAATCTAAAATTAAAGTCATATCGTATGTTGTGATACAGTAAAAAACATGAATTGTGAAACTAAATAAAATAAATATCCATCAAATGATCCATGTGCATCTTCGGATTAATCTCAATTCGATGATACTATGTCCTATTTACAATGCATAATACCACTAAAATGAATAGATGGTCATGTGAATAAGAAAATAGTACATAGATACCCTAGTACAGTAGCGACCCAAACTAGGAGTGGGAAATAAATTTTGAAGTTCGGCACCCATGGTGTCAATCCCAATAAAAATAATTTAATTTAATTTAAGGATACTTACAAATGAAATAAAAATAGAGAAAGTAATATAAAAAATGACAACACCATGGTCCATGCTCATAAATTGGAACCATTCCCATACAACTTGTTTAGACCTAATCCAGGTGTCTAAAAGTGATACATGTGCAAGGAAAAACATGATTACAGTTTCTGATATTAAAAGAGGTAATGGAATCACATAATCATATGATATCTCAAGAATAATAATAAAGTATGTCACTCATGAAATTACATAATCAACCCATCTATTCACCAATATGCACTAAAAATAATACCAATTATCATAGTAGAATCATCTCATAATCCAATACCACTGAGTCTATCCAAGGTGATCAATATGGTATCCAAAGTATAACAAGAGGCATTGTGACCCTGAGATTGTCACAGGTATCTCAAATAGGGGATGATGTATCATCTAAGGCATAAACTATAAGTAATTCCAACATGTGGGTCCATGGTTTCAACCACATTAGAACCAATATCACATACGAGTATAACCACCACATGTGAATCCCATTCCTATAATTTCAAATTATTTCCCATGATATTTATGGTTGTAAAACTAATGGGCATGGCTAGTCCATCCATGGATCCTTAATACGGAACCCATGTTCTCATATAGACTGTAGAAAGTGATCAATAATAAATGTAACATATTATAGAAGGGAATATATATATATATATATTATTATTATTATTTTGTTATGTAAACCTTTCGTTTCAATTTCAAACAAGCTATTTATAACTATACGAGTAATAATACTAATACACATGAGAAACAACACAAAGCATCCATAAAAACCAGTGGTGGAGTCTAACCTCATCCCTTGAGATCTAAAAGAATCCTAGGTATCTCTAGGATACATATGTTGTAACCCAATATCACAAAATCCATATAAGGAGATCTATATGGATTCCAAAGTATCACACTAGGCATGACGACTCTTATTCTATCTACGATATCTCATAAGAGGACATAATATCACCCAATTCATGTCACAACCAACATTACAATTAGTCCCTCCACAGTTTATCTCCTAGGATCCAGTATCACTTAAGAGTATAATAATCCACATGGGAAGAAATCTACTAGGATTAAAAAGCATGTCCCCCAGTCCATCCATGTATTCCCACCTGAGCACATGAATCCATCCATGATTACAAAATATAGTAATCTTGTCCTGAACTGGCCCATGTCACATGTTACATAACCCAATAACATCACATTGATGTATATAATATATATTTAAATGAAATCATTAATAAATTAAATATTTTTAAATAAAAATCTCATGCTAAAATATTCTTAGCTACTTCAAATAGGTCAATACATAATGAAACAATTTTATGACCCAACAAAAATAATTTAATAGGATAATAAATGGAATGAGGAATAATCACAATGAAAAACATGTGAATAATGAGACATAAAAAATGCATAATCACGACTCCTACAAATATCATCAAATACACCTCATCCACAAGATTTAAATCATGAAATTGAAGTTTTATCATTCAAGAAAAAAATCATAGAATAGGGAGCAAGAATTATAAAACATAATTACAAAGCTCATAAAACATTGTATTTCAATAAAAGGAAAATATCATGTTGTGTAAACATTTAATCAGCATGCCTTTGATTTTGACTTATGGAATATGGTCTTGAACATCTAATGAGAAATTTACCATATTTCGTGAGACATGAAAAGGGGAACCCTATGTATGCTTAGCCAATCGGAAATGCACACAATCCATTCAAATACAAGTACATTTTGAAATTACCAAATGAACCCAAACCATGTTTTAACACCCTTCAAAAGACATTCTGTTAACATAAAGTATTCAACCATGTTTCTTTATAATACCATGGTAAAATAAGTATTTTAAACAATTAGAAAGAAGGAAAATTTTAAATGGAACACCCAATTAGGATGGCCAAGACCAAGGAAAATGCCTAAAATAGGTTTCTCCCTGATTAAAAGATACAATAGAAACAACTTGGCATAAAAATTAATTTAATATTCTAATAAAAGACTTCACCATATGTATCTGGATAATGAAATAATGGAATATTACCAAAATACAATGAATGCAATGGGAAAAATATTGATTCCATACACTGTTAATTACCATTCATAAATCATGATATTCAGTTAATAAAATAGGGATTTTTCTTAAGAGGTACATTGGTTTAATGAAATAGTTATTAAAGGGAAATTTTTTATGTATAATAATAGAGGACAAGGACTAGCATGCCACTTAGTATGATCTGATATAAATGAATTAGAAGAAATCCAAGCAACAATCCATGGATGAAAAAGAACATAAATAATCATTATTATATTTCAATGATTGTTCAAATCTATGTGGGTTTTTTTTGTGAAAAACCATGATTTTAAATAACAAAAAACTCCTATATCACAAGTACAGAATTATTATAAAACCATCCTACAATAATTAAATTCATGGAAGTGAGAATGATGACAAATTAATGAATAATTTCTTTTAAATGAAATGGAAAGTGATCCTACCGAAATTAAGTCAAAGTCGCACAGTCAACACATGAATGTTTAATTGATGACCATTTGAAACCACACATCAAGGTTGAACACACTAAGATGGGTAAAACCAACTGAATTAACCCAATTTACTTCTCCACTATTGGAATATGTTATAATAAATAAGAATACATCCCAAAAGTCCTTTTAAATTCCCTAACGCTAGAGATGAAACCAAAAATCTATCAACCCCTAAACCAATGGTTTTGGCCTAGTGAAAATTGGTTCTAGGGGAAATCAAAACACTATAAAATAATGGTTTAGATAGTAATGGGACTTACCTAACAAGATCATGTGAAATGATAGTGGAAATTCAATATAGATCGATAAACTAGAGAGGTAGTTGGGTTATGAAATGTGTTTCCAAGGGGAAGCCCATGGAGGGGGGATGTGTTATGCTCTAGGAAAGGGAGAGGGAAACACCCTTTGTTATTTCATAAAAAAACATAACATGAAATTATGTAAATAATCATCATCATCATCATTACCACAACAACTAAATTATTAATATTAATATATCGTTTATTTATTTAATTATTATCTATTTTACTTTCCCCTTAATTAATTTTTCTTTATTTGAATTTTATTATATATATAATATTTATTTAAATATAAAAAATAAAAAAACAATGAATTTATGTTTTTAAACTCTCCTAATCACGTTCTGATGCTTCTCTTGTAAAATATCCAATCTAGTAAATGATAAGTTTAATTACAAAGGTATTTTCATGTAGTTAAAAAACGATTCATTACAACCTCCCCCCATAGCACTTATCATCTTTGAGAAGCCTTTGGAAATAAATAATAACATCGACCAACCTACAACGGTCATGATTCTCCATTCAAATTATCATGTTTTGTTTCCAAATACATAATGTACCTTCAAATATTAAATGATAAAAAGGTACTTAGGCTGTTCAAACACGATCTAATGGTCGATTATCCAACCCAAATACCGAAGTGGTAAATTAAAAATTTTTTCCAGAAAAAATGATGATCCCATCACTATTCCACCAAGAATCTAGACCAAGGTCCTCCCCACATTATGGTTTAACATTTATTGACCAATTCTAAACCATGAAATCCCTGTTTTTGTAATTTTCTTAAAAACATTCCCCTTATAATTTTTAATAATTACAGTACCATGACACTAAAAGGATAAAGTGGATGATTCAACACAAAACTCATTTTCTAGTTCATGCCAACTTGTCATGAAAATTTAGTGACGACATCAACTAAACACATATCCACCAGATGATGTACAACAACACATTTCCCCAATGACAATTTAAATTGAGAAAAAGTGAAATAAATTCAAGACACTCCTACCAAATTATTTAGAGGAACACCAACTTAGAATGTCAACATAATACAGGATAAACCACATAATATTATCTCGATGCATTATACAGTTATGATGAACACATTTAATGAATCCTCTATCTAACATTTGGAGATGTTCCTTGATCAATTGAATCACTTCCAAGACAAAATAAATGTCCCTAGTAACCATATAATTTATATAGTATTCTGATGAACGTATAAGGGTTGTACATACTCCATTATATGAATGAATCATTGGTAGAAATCCATGATTTTCACATTAGATCATTCACTGATCGTTGAGAATGATCTGCCTTGAGGTTGAGTCAATAGAAATGGGTTGTGTCTGAGATATTTTATGAGGGCATACTATATAGGTCACAAAGGGTCTCTTAGAACCTCTATGACTCATAATAACCAATCATATAAATGTATACACCTAAATAAATTCAACCAACCAATTAAAAATTAAAAACAAATCATTAGTGAAGTGTAATATCGACCCTCTTTTAGTGTATCAAGGATGATGTCATGGTGGGGGACAATTACTTTTCTAAACGTGAGTACACTAAGAGGGTTTAACAGATTATAAAGAAGATCATGGTCGATCAACTAATGGATTAATTCTTAAAAAACTCATCTTCACCTACTGATGCCACACAAAAAACCTAAAACTATGCCTTTACCGCTTGATCTATTACTTGATTATTCGTGTTTTTTATACAGAGTCATTCAAGGATAATGATTTTTTTAAAGGATTCGTACAATACAAATGGAATCAATAGTGTACAGTAGAAGAAGTGCCATGAAAATTTAAAACATATAAGATTCAAGGAGCTAAAACAAAACTGACTATTTAAAATTGTTCAATTTTTGTGGATCCATCAATGTGGAAGAATTAATTTACCATATTCTACATGTTATTCCTCACCTAAAAAGATTCCTAGTTGACTATGGAAAAGCTAATCTGTGTTATCACAAAATAAATAGAGAAAAACACCTTATAAGAATATGTTATGCTCTTATAAGCTGTGATCATAATATTAAAGCATGATACATAATATTTGTAACCCAATTAACCTACATGTCCAAATAATCTAGTATCTAAGAAGTCACCACATGCATTGGGACTAATTTGGATAATTAAATCACAGCAAATTCTATTTTTAGGATGACAAGAAATGAAATATAAATCCCAAGGCACAATGATATGATTACCAACCATTAGGAAAATATCTCATTTAGATAGGTAATTGTCCTACAATGAAAAACAACATTTTTTTGGTTCCATATGAAAATAAATTTAATGCAATTACCAAGGATTTCAGGCTCTATGGGTGATAAATACCCTGGGATATCCCCTATGAGAGTTGAAATTGTCGACCCATAATGTGTCCACATCTACAAAAAGATTATATTCTAATGATGCCAACATAAATCCATTATTAAAATAAAATGGCCAATGAAAAACACTCACACTTCTATTCTATTGAAACTCATAGAATGTTTACACTACCCTTACCCAAGGGTTTAATTAATGGAAACCATTAATGTTCAATATTATAGTCATTATATTGAGTTGGATAAAATCATTAATCATTTTTAATATTTAGCTAATGTGAAATACAAAAAACCTAAAAGTATCAATAGAAATCCTTTTAAAAGATTATTCATTTATAGACATCCGATGATAATTAGGAAATTTACAAGAATAAATTCCTTTTATGTTATTAATGATAATTCAACCTGTATGAGACCCATAATATCGTCGGGGATTATTATCATGCAACCCAATAGAAATTTATTATTTATTAAAAGTCTCACCAGCCATATAGGGTTATTTCATATGGAACATTCCCCTATTTAACCACATTGGTCCATTTTCACATTTTAGGATGCATCAACTTAATTTTAAATTTAAATTAAAAATAATATAAAGTTGAAACTATTTATAATATAACATGGTTATTTATCATAATTTAGTAACATGGGTGGCCATTTACCAATCTCTAATGTTCATATACACTATATAGTTTGGAATCTGACTCTAATTTAATTACAACCAATACATTTATCCCATAAAATCAATTACATAAAAAACATACATGTCACCTAAAATTGATAAAATGGGACAATATTCAATAGGAATAAATTAATAGAATATTAACACCAAATAAGGTTGTGTGAACATGTATGCTAATAAACAAAATATCATGACATAATATTCACAAAAAGCAATCATATCTTTCAGAAACTTAAGAATATAGCTACACAGTGTGGAATATAAAACACATGTAAATCCATTTATGCAAAATATGATTCGCGTGATGCCTAATCCTTGTCATGCCAGGCCAAGGGTAAAATATCATAAAAGTCATTAACTAATATGAATTAAAAATAAACCATTCACATAATTAGAAATCCCAATAAAATGTAATAGATATCTATATGAAGAATAATCCCATCCCCAGCCACTTGTTCATTTTCCAAACGTGGGGTGATTAACTACATATACGAATATATACAATGTGAATAAATAGTTGTACTGTCCTTTTTACCTGCCCAAAATAGTAATATAATGTAAAAAATTCATCAGATTCCACATTATAGCATCTCTACCTGACTTATCATCAAATCTAGTAATCCGAAAAATCTATACGTGGCCTCAGGCACATCTCCCCGAATTCCAAAATATGGTGACTAGTAGTGAGTGCCTAGGATATGTTCGTGGGGAGACTATGCACACATAAATCAACATAGAACATTGGTATACATATATTAATGGTAGAAAACAATAGAATAATTAATAATAAATGAATAAAAGATAGTGTCAGACTAAAATAAATATCAATTAATCATAATTTGAAACAAACATTTCTAAAAAGTATCCATGAATATATAGGTGATTATATATATTTTAAAATAAATATCATAAATTTGGAAGTGATAAAATACAATAAATTATTTTTGAAAAGAAATTAAATAAGGATCCAAGGTGAACTTCGTGATCTTCATGAGTTTAAACTAAATATTATTCTCTTAAATCCTAGGTAAATTGTAGAATAACATAAGCATGAATCCATGGTCCTAAAAAACATTAATAGTGTATTCGGCCACTCTTGTGCAATGGATACCCAATCAGGGTGTGAGATATAAATCTCAGCAGTATTACACCTATAGTTTTAACCAACATCTAGAATGTGAATTATAAATTAATGAGTTTTCTAAATACAAGAAATACATACCATATAACAGAAAAAATGAAATCTAATTTTGTAGGATCCTAAAAAAACAGTCATCTTATACCAAATGCTACAGCCTATGTCATGTATATGTACAATGTACTTATGGATGTTACAACATCTATAGAATATCCAATGGAAAATAAGTCAAGGGAATCAAATATTCATATGAAATATCATGAATAATAATAAATGATGAATGTAATGTAATTAAATAATCAATCTGTTATATGCAGTGGTGGATTTTGTGTCAATCCAAGGATATCAAAATAGAATCCCATGTATCTCAATAAGAACAAATGATAATCAAATACCACTAAATCTATACAATGTTGATCCATATAGAATACCACATATCCATCAAGTAATGGTGTCATTATGTATTTATTATGTATCTCACATAGGGGACTGAGTATCACAAGAGTCGTGTCATATAAATATTTCCAATAGGTTTATCCATGGTTTCTCTCTAAGGGAACACATAACACTCACAGGAGTCCATCCATGATTCCTTGATATGGAATGAATGTTATCACCTAAACTAGGTCACATATTTCACATCCCTTAAACATAACATGTAAACAAAGAATAATTATATATGAATTTTAATTTGTAATTTATATCCCATTAAAAAACTCTCTACTTCTATAGGCTATCAATCAACATCACATAGTCTAATTGACCATAGAACAACCATATAACCATGTAATACAAATTTAGTATTGTAAGAAATGGAGTGAGGCATAATCACAAGGCACAACATGTAAAAAATAGAGTACAAAAAATTTAATAATAATTACACTTACATATTTCATGAAAGGAAACTCAACCTCAAGCTATCAGGCTAGGAAATCAAGGATTACCATTATATAAAAGCAATATAGCATAAGGGCAATGTATTAGAAAACAAAAGTAAAAATTTCATGTCACATCACAGATGCATAAAAGGCCTTATAAAATTTCCTATAAAAATATAATCAACTCATATAAGATTTGGAATTACCAAATATGTTCCATAATACTATGTTGATCAATTTAATATATGTCAAGACTCATTAAAAAGGGAACCTTATGATTTCCAAGGAATTTACCACTACACATGGCCTATTAAACTATATCTAGGCATTGGAATTCTAAAAGGAACCCAAACGATGATTCAACACTGACCAAAACTCATTATATATATTTAAACAATTCACCCAAATATCCACATGAATCCAAAATAAATTACATATATCAGAAAAAGGGGGAAAATGGACAATTTAGAATAGTACAGAAAATAGTGATGACAATGGCTAATGAGAACACCCCACAATTGATTTTCTCCGAGTTATGGTTACAACACATATGTAATGTCATAATAATTTATTTTTTATCATAAAACAAGGAATCTCTAGATGGATCCAGGTACTTGAACAATTACATGATGCTAAAATACAACGAAACGATGAGAGAAATTATTGACCCCATTCATTGATAATTTCAATTAATAAAAAAGTTATACATATTATATAATAATCCATGTAATTAAAAGGTGATATTTTTCAACAAAATAATTTTCAAGGGGAAACATTTTTTGTGAATAAAAACGGGGACACATACTAGTATGTCACTTATTAATCATTAACATGAAGGCATAAGAACAACGACAATAAATAAACCTAGAATGCACAAAAACGTAAATCGTACATATTGATTTTTAAGATAGCAATCCTCTGTTGGACAATTTTTATTATAAAATTTTTTTTTGCACAAAACAACTCATGTATCATAAATAAGATTTTATATAAAAATCATCTAGAGAAAATAAATTAATATATGTGAATAGACTAAAAAATAAGGGAATAATTAATTATAATAGTATGGGAAAGGATTATAACCCCAAAAAGGTCATGATTAACACTCAACACTTGATGACTTAATTGGAGACCACGTAAAATCATAGTTTAAGCTTAATCACTCTCAAACGGTGGATGCCAACCAAATCTACCCAATATGATTCGGCTGTGGTGGAAAAAGGTGGATTAAGAAATATTACATCCTGAATGACATTTCTCTTTCCCTAATACCATAGAAGAAATAAGAATATTTTCCTCCCACTAATGCTAGGGTTTTATCTATATGACAATCAACGATAGGGAGAAGCAAAGGCACCAGAAACAGATGGATAATAGATAATAGAGCCATACCTCTTAGGATCGAGTGAAAAAAATATTTGAAATCCAGTGGACATAAATGATCCAGATTAGAATACAGGTGGTGTGTCACATGAGAAAGATAATGAATAGGGAGGGGGTTGTGTCCCAATCCAAGCTAGGGAGAAGAAAACCTGTAACACCACGAGATTTTATGAAAAATATTATTTTAATTTCATTAATGTCTTGTGTTGTATTCTACACCAAGATTACCTTGCGCTATATGCAACACCGTATTAGCTTGCAGTATACGCAACACTATTCTTGAACCGTGTTACACACAATTTTGATAAGAGTTATTCTACGCAACATTGAGTATATATATATATATATATTAAATATATAAATGAAATATGGTTGGATTATGTTATACGAAACAACTAAGGATTCTTTCACAACACGCAACCCTGACTTGGCTTGCATTACACGCAATCACGACCTTCCTCGATAGTGTATGTTGTACGCAATACAAGGTTTTAATATACAAAGATATATTATTATAAAATTGTCATGAACTAGCCGTTATGAATAGTGTTAACTAAATTTTGAATTTTATAACATTATTATTCATCATACACATTTTCTAGAACATGTTATAAGAACAAAATAATTTTTTCGGGTAAAATAAGTATTTTTTCAAAAAATGCAGTCTTTCCGCCTTTTGATGGAGCACCCACTTTAAATCTAGTTTTTGACATTTTTATATGTTCAATTTGACAAAATAAAATTCTTCTTTTGAATCAGGAAGTAAAAATTTACATTAGATAAAGTTTTGATATTTTTCCGATAACTTTCATTTTTTAATGAATAGTAAAAACACGCTATATTTTAATTAAAAACAACTTTTTTCAACATAATATCTTATGTGGTTAAATTATAATATTGAATGGTTTTAAAGTATAAATAGAATATATTTGTACCATTTAATATAATGTATGTCATTAGCATTTATTTTACCTTGAATTCGTAGGTTAAATCAATTCAATATTTTGCAATGTTTTAAACAAAAACTCGTTTTTATTCGACAAGGAGATTAATTTTAATTTAGTTTCTGAAACTTCTGTGTATTGAATTTTAAAAAATTAATTCCATATTTGGAATCAGTGGGTCCAAATTATGTTAATAGGCTAATTTTTATTTTTGGGAATTATGAATAGTAACTACGGTAAATTTTATTTACCATAGTTAAAGGTAAATCAGGTAATTAAGGGTAAATATAATATTTTAAAATTACCCTAACAAATGTAAAAATCCTATTGGATGACTAAACATAGACCCATATAACCTAATGGTCGCATTAGATTCATTTAATTAAATTTTTTCAATGAAAATAATTTAATTATTATTAAAACCAAAGAATGTGACAACATGTCACTTTCTTAAATCTTATAAGTATAATAATTTTAATATAGTGATAAACTTCATGAAACTTCTAACATGAATAGTCTCCAGAAATATAATACAATTATCTACATCATTGGAATTTATTTATAATTTTTAGGGATTAAATAATTATAATTTATTATGACACAAAGATGATGCAGTAATTGTCTTATTAATGAAATATTGACATAATTGATGTTATAAATGCCCAAATAAATGTAATTTGAGACTTTTTATGACTTAAACTAATTTTCTAGGTTAATATGACATGTTATTGTTGATTTAAGTAACTTTTTTAGAACTTATTATTCTGTTATGAATTTCATAAAAATCATGTACCAAATAGTTTCAAAATTGACATAAAATAGTTTTTAAAACAAATATTATATTATTAATTGTTATATTATTCCTAAAAATATAAGGATCGGCCAAATGACTTAGATAAGATTATATATATTAATAATAAAAAACTTTGGGTTATTTTGGCTTGATAGAGTATTTTATTAACCATATAGTGTAAGAAAACAAAAAGACACGGTAAAAGTTAAATTATTTAACATAGAGTTAAATCTAATTGATAAGGTTAAAATAATAACCTAAACTTGTCTAAATCCTATTGGATGAGAGGATTTAGACCCATACCCACCTTAGCCTCGAAATAAATCAATTTGGATCTATTTAAAACCGAACTTGACTTTATAATAAAATAATATTTTTAGTTATTCCAAAGGTGACCCTCTCCTCCCTTATAAAAGGGCACCTCCTCCCTCTCTTCCTCACACAACTTTGAGCCTTCAAGCTCGGCCAACCCCTGGAAAATTCTCTTCTCCACTTCCCTAGAGAAATCCTAGAGGTTCTGGTCTTCCTCAAAGTCCTATTTTAGTGCCCTAAGAGGAGGTTTTAAAAAGGCGCTTCAAAGTAGAGGTAATTTCTGTTACCGATTCTTTCACCTTTATTTCTTCTTCCACTTATTATTCTTAGGTTGATTCATTTTTAAGTAATAACATTAGTATCACTCATATAATTATATGTTATTATAAGTATGAAACAATCCTTCTTCACCATCTGTCCATCCTACGGAAAATGAAATCACCGCGCGTGCGTACGTACAGAATACCGTCTCCACGCCGTGGTGAAATCTATTTTCCACCACCACCTTACTTGGATGGGTATAATGGTGTAAATAATAACTATATATTATTATTTTAAAGTGATATTGATACTGTAATAGTATACATACACTTCAACACAAGTTCACGATCATGAGAACGATATCATCGCTCGTGCGTACGTACGGAATACCGTCTCCACAACGCGATGAGATTTTTTCTCAACATTAACCATTCATGAATGATTATAAAGTATATATAATGAATAATAATGAAATATATGACACGTTACATCTACTGGATTTATGTATATATATATATATATGTCATCTACTTACTTCCATTCAAGACAATAAGGAAAGGAAAACAGCGTTCATGTGTACGTACGGACTACCGTCTCCATGAACGATGTGTTTCATTTCCTTTATCTATCTATTATATATATATATACTGAATATATATGATATATAAATAATGTTTTATATTCTGGAAGTATGTAAATCATGATATAAGTAATAATAATGTCAAGAACAACAATTCCAAGCACTTACGATAAATGAAACGATTTTACCCAAAACACTTCTTTAACATGGAATTTACAAAATAACGGGTAATATAAAGACATAAGTGAACCATATATGATATAATAACAATGAATATGATTCAATAATAAGTCAATGACATTATTTAAATCATTATACAGGAGGTTCGGACACTTACGAAGCAAATCAGACCAAAGGTAAGGGAAAATATCACAATCTCATTTTTATCCGAGATTGTTTTTACTTTGGCATTTACTGGGGTGTATTTTATCATCCACATCCATGTTTCCTCAATATGTAATACTATTTCCATACACCTACAATTGTTTAAATCCAATTATATTCTTTGGTGTGTTTTTAGTAAAAGATATGAAAGGAATCTTTTGACGTTTTTTTTGTACGAGGTACTTTTTGACTTTTCTGACAAAACTGTGAAGAATGTTTTTTTTAACTTATACGGCATGAATGGATTTTTAAAACATTATTTCCAAGAAGCTTCCTTTACAAGTTTTCATGTTTATTTTTAATAAAATTCTTTTATTTTATAATTTTACGACATGTTTAGAAAGGAAAAGTGTTTTTGAAGTAGAAAGGATATTTTCCTCAAGAATGAAGTTCAAGTGTTTTATCAAAATTATTTTCCATATAAGATAATAAAGGGTTCTGTTTTTATCCCTATTATTACATTTATTTGATTATGTTGTGATTGAATTATTTTTATGAATTCCTTTATCTTATATGAATTGTTTTATGATGTCATGATGTTTAAGATTCCCATTTTTATTACAAGGGTTATGTTATGATGTATGGTTTATGATTTTGTGGCACACATAAGATTGGTATCATTATGAGATGGGTGGGACCTATATCTCCCTCCAATTCATTGGTTAATTATTTTATATCTCATGAGATAGACATGGCTGGAATGGTAGGTTATACCGGTTCAGTGAAACAGGACAGAAACGAGGGTGACTCAGTTCAGAAAGGGACTTGGTCCACTAAGATAGTCTTAGCAATGAGTCTTGACTAATAAGAAATGATTCTCTATGATTATGTGTGTATATCACAAAGTTTCATGTTTTAAGTTATGATTATTGTGATTACATTTCACTGCCATGATTTATCCCATGTTATGAAATTATGATCTCTTTTGCAGGTTAAGATTTCCAAAAGTTATGTGCTTATGTATATGATGTGATTGATATTTCTTTTTTTTTACCCTTACTGAGAATTTGAGCTCACCCTTTTATGTTTTCTTTTCCCCAGGATATAAAGAAAGGTTTAGGTATAAAAAAATGATCTTTATGGGAGATGTTGAAGATCTTTCACCAGGATTAGAAGATTATATTCCGAGTTTCCAAAGACACTAAACTATTACGATCCTTGTGTGTGTGTTTTTGTTATGTATTATGTATTCCGAAAATGTAATGTAATGTCAATGTACGTCAAGATACGGGTGTCTACAGTTGGTATCAGAGGAAATGTTTAGTCAACCTTTGGAAACTAGGATGCGAAAATGTTAGTGAGATCCTTAGATATATTTCTAATGTATGCCTAGGGATGTATCTAAGGTTAAGTATACTTATAGGTTATAGTCCTAGAATTGCACTAACGATCTTATAATTTAACCTAAGATGTTAGATATTGAGGGTAATCCCCCTTTACTATATTGTCTTCCCTAGCAGGATTTCACCTCTCACAGAATTCTTTTTGTGTTTTAGTTAATGGAGGGAACCAGAAGGAATTCGGTTAACATTGAATCCAATGGACAAGTTGGTGACTATGAGCAACAAAATTGTGTAATGCCTAGAGATAAAGATATTGTGATTATGCCGAATCAGTCATCGCGATATATGATTAACAAGTTGAAATTTAGTGGTATGCCTAATTCATCAAAGAAGGGGAATATAAACTATTATGCATGTTCGCATATTGAGGAGCATAAAAAAAGGAAGATTGAGATTTCTAAAGAAGGGAAGAAGAACCTTGAGGAATACCTCAAATGGAGGGATTGATGTTATCTGTGTGAAGAAAAGGGTCATAGAGTGACAGATTGTTATAGAGTTCAATGTCTTATTTGTGGAGAACATGGGAATTACCCAACTCAATGCTCGGACCTAAAAAGTTACTTCTAAATCAAGGAAGGACATATTCCAGGACAATCATTGAAGTGGATGGAATGAAGTGTTTATGTATTGGTATTCAGGAATAATGTTGTTGAGGTACTTTTATGGTGTACTGAAATATTTATGTATTGGTCTATTGTGGTTTTCAATAATTTTAAGGTACAGGTAACCATGAAAAGTGATTCAAATATTTTGGAAAGTAGATGATATGCGTATAATTAAGTGATAAGGAGAAAATGAAATATTTGACAGTATTCATGAGCTCATTATTGATATAAGGACTAAGTGATATCATGGTTTGAGTATATATAATTTTGAGGATTTTGGTATATAGAAAGTGTTATCTTTTAACTGTATTCATGTTTTCACTAAGGTTTAATGGAATATATGATTAAGGCCTTCGAATGATTGGAATGTGACCAATAAGATAGGAATACAGTATTACGATATATGGGGATCAACAATGGTAATGAATCTCTGGTAATCGTTTTCACTATGTTATGAGAGTGGACCGAAGTATTTTAGATAAGCCTAAAGGTTGGAATGGATTATGTTGGACATAAGTTAGTATTGTTTAAGGATAGAACTTTTTTTTTGATATTATTCATGGGATGTTATAGTCATGTAGTTTTAGAAAAAGGACAACCTGTAGGATGGATGACAGCCCATCACGTCAGACAAGGCTGTGGGAATCGAACCCACAACCGAAGTGCGACTGGCCTTTATCACCTACCACTGACCTACAGGAAGTCCCTGGTTAGTAGAAACTAGTTTTATTTTATTAAGAGGTATGATATATGAAGTATAAGTTCAACCTCACAATAGATGGACTTATGAATATTTGATAACTATTGTTAACCTTTTGTATGAAATAGATGGAATGAACCATCATTCTATCACATGATCTTTTAACACTTCATTTATTTAAGAGATGAAGTGGAAACTGTTCAAAGCAGGAGCAACAGTGAGATTGTACCAAAATCAAGTAAGTATTTCTTCTAATTCAAAATTTTCAAATTTAGGGAAATGATATTGAAAACCAAAAATGTTGTCATAGTGATATTATATCTGATGAATCAGATGGTACCCTAGATCATCACAAATTTATGGCTTTGTGATTGTTGGCTTTTTCATAGCCATGTCCTCTACCACTCTCCATCAGAACATGATGGTTAGATTTCTCTTCCATGTCCATATTTTCACTTATGTTCTCCTATGTGGATACCCAGTGATTAGTTAACTTGGGTAACCATTACATTTTATACTTTAGTTTTTAAAGATAATTTTTGGTATTCCTTTTTACGATGTGGGTTTCTATCAAAGAAACATTCCAATAGTAAACCATTTATAACCCCGACGAATTTCTAGGGCGAAATTCATTTTATGGGGGGTAGAATGTAACACCCTGATATTTTATGAAAAATATTATTTTAATTTCATTAATGTCTTGTGTTGTATTCTACACTAAGATTACCTTGCGCTATACGCAACACCGTATTAGCTTGCAGTATTCGCAACACTATTCATGGACCGTGTTACACACAATTTTGATAAGAGTTATTCTATGAAACATTGAGTATATATATATATATATTAAATGTATAAATGAAATATGGTTGGATTATGTTATACGAAACAATGAAGGATTCTTTCACAACACGCAACCCTGACTTCGCTTGCATTACATGCAATCACGACCTTCCTCGATAGCGTGTATTGTACGCAATACTGGGTTTTAATGAACAACGATATATTATTATAATATTGTCATGAACTAGCCGTTATGAATAGTGTTAAATAAATTTTGAATTTTATAACATTATTATTCATCTTACACATTTTCTAGAACATGGTATAAGAACAAAATAAATTTTTCGGGTAAAATAAGTATTCTTTCAAAAAATTCAATTTTTCCCCCTTTTGATGGCGCAACCACATTAAATCTAGTTTTTGACATGTTTAGATGTTCAATTTGACAAAATAAAATTCTTATTTTGAATCAGGATGTAAAAATTTACATTAGATAAAGTTTTGATATTTTTCCGATAACTATCATATTTTAATGAATAGTAAAAACACGCTATATTTTAATTAAAAACAACTTTTTTCATCATAATATCTTATGTGATTAAATTATAACATTGAATGGTTTTAAAGTATAAATAGAATATATTTTTACCATTTAATACAATGTATGTCATTATCATTGATTTTACCTTGAATTCGTAGGTTAAATAAATTCAATCTGTTGCAATGTTTTAAACAAAAACCCATTTTTATTCGACAATAGGATTAATTTTAATTTAATTTCTGCAACTTCTTTGTATTGAATTTTAAAAAATGTATTCCATATTTGGTATCATTGGGTCCAAATTATGTTAATTGGCTACTTTTTATTTTTGGAAATTATGAATAGTAACTACGCTAAATTTTATTTATCATAGTTAAAGGTAAATCGTGTAATTAAGGTTAAATATAATATTTTAAAATTAACCTAACAAATGTCAAAATCCTATTAGATGACTAAAAATATACCCATATCACCTAAGGGTCGCATTAGATTCATTTAATTAAATTTTTTCAATGAAAATAATTTAATTATTATTAAAACCAAAGAATGTGACAACATGTCACATTCTTAAATCTTATAAGTATAATAATTTTAATCTAGTGATAAACTTCATGAAACTTCGAACATGAATATTCTAAAGAAAGCTAATACAAGTATCGACATCATAGGAATTTATTTAGAATTTTTAGGGATTAAATAATTATAATTTATTATGACACAAAGATGATGGTGTAATTGTCTTATTAACGAAATATTGACATAATTGATGTTATAAATGCCCAAATAAATGTAATATGAGACTTATTATGACTTACACTAATTTTATAGGTTAATATGTCATGTTATTGTTGATTTAAGTAACTTGTTTTGAACTTATAATTCTGTTATGAATTTCATAAAAATCATGTACCCAATAGTGTCAAAATTGACATAAAATAGTTTTTAAAACAAATATTATATTATTAATTTTTATTTTATTCCTAAAAATCTAAGGAACGGTCAAATGACTTAGATACGATTATATATATTAAAAATAAACAACATGGGGTTCTTTTGTCTTGATATAGTTTGTTTATTAACCATATAGTGTAAGAAAACAAAAAGACACGGTAAAAGTTAAATTATTTAACTTAGAGTTAAATCTAATTGATAAGGTTAAAATAATAACCTAAACTTGTATAAATCCTATTGGATGAGAGGATTTATACCCATACCCACCTTATCCGCGAAATAAATCAATTTGAATCTATTTAAAACCGAACTTGACTTTATAATAAAATAATATTTTTAGTTATTCCAAAGGTGCCCCTCTCCTCCCTTATAAAAGGGCACCTCCTCCCTCTCTTCCTCACACAAATTTGAGCCTTCATGCTCGGAGAAACCCTGCCAAATTATCTTCTACACTTCCCTAGAAACATCCTAGAGGTTCTTGTCTTCCTCAAAGTCAAATTTTAGTTCCCTAAGAGGAGGTTTCAAAAAGGCGCTTAAAAGAAGAGGTAATTTCCGTTACCGATTCTTTCACCTTTATTTCTTCTTCCACTTCTTCTTCTTAGGTTGTTTCATTTTGAAGTAATAACATCAGTATCACTCATATACTGATATGTTATTATAAGTATGAAACAATCCTATTTCACAATCTTTCCATCCTACGGAAAAAGAAATCACCGCGCGTGCGTACGTACAGAATACTGTCTCCACGCCGTGGTGAAATCTATTTTCCACCACCACCTTACATGGATGGGTATAATGGTGTAAATAATAACTATATATTATTAATTTAATGTGATATTGATACTGGAATAGTATACATACACTTCAACACAAGTTCACGATCATGAGAACGATATAATCGCTCGTGCGTACGTACGGAATACTGTCTCCACGACGCGATAGGATTCTTTCTCCACATTAACCATTCATGAATGGTTATAAAGTATATATAATGAATAATAATGAAATATATGACATGTTAAATCTACTGGATTTATGTATATATATATATATGTCATCTACTTACTTCCATTCAAGACAATAAGGAAAGTAAAACAGCATTCATGCGTACGTACGGACAACTGTCTCCATGAACGGTGTGTTTCATTTCATTTATCTATCTATTATATATATATATATATATTGAATATATATGATATATAAATAATTTTTTATATTCTAGAAGTATTTAAATCATGATATATGTAATAATAATGTCATGAACAACAAGTCCAAACACCTACGATAAATGAAACGATTTTACCCAAAACGCTTCTTTAACATGGAATTTACAAAAGAACAGGTAATATAAAGTCATAAGTGAACCATATATGATATAATAACAATGAATATGATTCATTAATAAGTCAATGACATTATTTAAATCATTATACAGGAGGTTCGGACACTTACGAAACAAATCCGACCAAAGGTAAGGGAAAATATCACAATCTCATTTTTATCCGAGATTGTTTTTACATTGGCATTTACTAGGTTGTATTTTATCATCCACATCCATGTTTCCTCAACATGTAATATTATTTCCATCCACCTACAATTTTTAAAATCCAATTTTACCCTTTGGTGAGTTTTTAGTAAAAGATATGAAATGAATCATTTGTCGTTTTTTGTACGAGGTACTTTTTGACTTTTCCGACAAAAGTGCGAAAAATGTTTTTTTTAACTTATACTGCATGAATGGATTTTTAAAACATTATTTCCAAGAAGCTTCCATTACAAGTTTTCATGTTTATTTTTAATCAACTTCTTTTATTTTATAATTTTACGACATGTTAAGAAAGGAAAAGTGTTTTTGAAGTAGAAAGGATATTTTCCTCAAGAATGAAGTTCAAGTGTTTTATCAAAATTATTTTCCATCTAAGATAATAAAGGGTTCTGTTTTTATCCATATTGTTACATTGATTTGATTATGTTGTGATGGAATTATTTTTATGAATTCCTTTATCTTATATGAATTGTTTTATGATGTCATGATGTTTATGATTCACATTTTATTACAAGGGTTATGCTATGATGTATGGTTTATGATTTTGTGGTGACATAAGATTTGTATCATTATGAGATGGGTGGGACAAATATCTCCCTCCAACGCATTGGGTAACGATTTTATATCTCATGAGATAGACATGGATGGAACGGTATGTTATACCGGTATAGTGAAACAGGACTGAAACGAGGGTGACTCGGTTCAGAAAGGGACTTTGTCCACTAAGATAGTCTTGGCAATGAGTCTTGAATAACAAGAAATGATTCTCTATGATTATGTGTGTATGCCAAAAAGTTTAATGTTTTAAGTTATTATTATTATGATTACAGTTCACTGCCATGATTTATCCCATGTTATGAAATTATGATCTCTTTTGCAGGTTAAGATTTCCAAAAGTTATGTGCTTATGTATATGATGTGATTGATATTTCTTTTTTTTACCCTTACTGAGAATTTGATCACACCCTTTTATGATTTATTTTCCCCAGGATATAAAGAAAGGTTTAGGTATAAAAAAAAGAAGATCTTTATGGGAGATGTTGAAGATCTTTCACCAGGATTAGAAGATTATATTCCGAGTTTCCAAAGACACTAAACTATTACGATCCTTGTGTCTGTGTTTTTGTTATGTACTAAGTATTCCGCAAATGTAATGTAATGTCAATGTACATCATGATACGGGTCTCTAAAAACCCATTTCTATTTTTCATAAAAAAATATCCAAAAATATTATTATTATTATTATTATTATTATTAGGTAATGTATTTTTTTTATATTATTTCATTTTCCTATTTTCTATTTTTGATTCAATTAATTTATATTAATTTTAATTTTAATTTGATAATATAATTTCTATAAAAAGAAAAAACCTAAGAACAACTTATTGAAGTAACAAAACTATCTAAATTACATTCTAACAGTCGATATGTAAAACAACCCATCTAGTAATCGAAACATTCAGATTCTTATAGATTTTATCACGTTAAAAAACATGTGTTTTTACACATTTGTATTATTCCCAATTAACCCATTTGGTAATCATTCCAAACACCACATTATGCTATTATATCAACTGGGCTCATTATTCATTTAGTTTTTTTCTTAATAATGTTAACCTGACAACTAAATTGTTATGGGTTATATGTTATTAACCCGTACATCCATTTAATTACTATGCTACCACCAAACCATTATAACAACATCATGGAAATAAAAACAATTCTAAATAATTGCTGAAAACAAATCAAACCCCCCATTTAGAACACATATATTATGCATTCAAAGGATAAAGAATTACCACAAGCATTTATTTCTATTTTTATCCATCCAAAAAACCATTAAACCATTTTCAAAATATGGGAACATTACATCATTTAAAAAATTCATTTACTATATCATTATAGACCACATTTTAAATCATATTGAGGTAAAATTATCCTTAAAAACATTTCTCACTTTGAAACATCACTTTCCATCAATAAATCATTAATTATGGAAACTCCACAAAACACACCATCCAAAACATTTCAAACCCACTTTTGAATTTACCAATGTGAAGTAATATTTATTTCAATAAACGCAAGGACCATGATCACATAACAATTATACATTTACTCCTTTTTTGATCCCATAATTCTCATATCTCAATGGTTAAAAATTTCTTTCACCACTGAAATGGGTTCAGCCTATCCCAAGGGTTGTCCTATGATTGGTCTCACTCATCAACATACCCACGGGGTCTATGAAGGGTTTCACACCTCAATCTGTGGACAAATGATCATTACAAAATCAAGGATAAAAGACTCAATAACGAAACACAGTGGCACAAAAAAATAAAAACATATAGCATCATGACTATGTGAAAAATCTTTACGACTACCAACCTTGTGATTGTTGACAATCTCTTTCTATATTTCCACCCTAGAAATGAACTGAAACTATCATTAAATCTAAAATCAATAATATTATATAAAAGTAATGGATTTAGGTATTTAGATGAATATAAGAGATTCTACATGTTGTAATGAAAAATATGTAGAAAATAGGAGTTTTAGACTCCCACTTATATTTGATTCTCACGAAACCATTCTCCAAATGACCATGAAATGAAGGAAAATAATATATGTAATGATAGGGGATAATGGTACCTCATATATGGAAGATGGGGTCGAATCGGTGGAAACATGGGTTGGGACCTAAAATTCACGAGATGGATAAATTATAATTTTTTAATCTTTAAATGGATCGCATAGTTTTTCTAAAAGGTATTTCGGACCATGTGCTTATCATGTGCAAGACACAACCTAAGGGTTGTTGGGATTCGTGTTATCCTATAGAAACCCATAGTATTCTGGAACCCATGTAGTAATAATGTTCTAGACCTCTATCTAAAATGGCTCACATGTTATATATATTGTTTGGATAGGCCCATAAATTACACTAACCACGCACCACCCATGAGTTATGCACTACATGTCCACTTTTCACATCGTTTGGTGTCCCATTCCCCCAGAACACTCCCATAACTACTCAAGAACTCGAAAGACACTTAATAAACAAAAAAAGGTAGTTAAACCAAAAGATGTAACAAGGATGATAAATCATGACCTGTTAGGATAAAAAGAACTCCAAAAATTATAATGGATCATCCTAAATATGTACTTATAATAATTCCAAAGCCCTCAAGAACAATATATTCATAAAATGGACCATTAGATCAACCTTCATTTATATGTTCCTCTCAGAACTCGACCATGTCATAAAAACACTTGAATTAAGGAAAAATTCTGACCCTAAAAACAGTTCCCTCAAAAAAAATTAATAATCACAACACGATCCTCCCAGAGGACACATCCACCTCTACTGATCATTACCCAAAAAAATTCAATAGATGGTTCAATCATAATTATAGTATCATCATATGAAATGAAATCAAAAAAGAAAATATATTCCCATAGGAATGTCAACTAAAAAACTCTATGTCTGATCCTCTTTATAGTATACATCCCATCATATTCAATTCAATTTAGATCATTCAAAACTCATAACCTAATATTATGCTTTATCACCAGACACTCGACCAGTCAAAACAAGATCCTACCCACACTACCAAGACCAATTATAAAAAGATGAACCCCACTTGATTACATCCATCTGAACCCACTATTTACATCATTAACATAATACGTTCCCACAATGGTACGCCCCTTCATTTTCATTAACCTATCATCACACTCGTTCATGTATTGATCACTCCCATAATAAAAAAGAGACCAACAATACATCATCATGAATTTAAGAACATACCCAATTTATTTTCTAATCCACCTTACTCATATACCAACAAATCACAATTCAACCTGAGAATTATATATTTTCATCATAACCACCATTATTGAACACCCCCCCCCCTTTAGACACACATTTGAGTGTAGGATATTTATTCCTCAATTAATATTATCATTACCCAAAGGTTCTTATTCTTACATTGTTAACCATATGTGGATCATAGCCCACCTCATCTGTTTCTTATATCCCAAATGATCATCCCATCCCTATTCAAATCACTCTGTTTATGTGAAACGTCCACTATTGGTATGTCACCACTTTACCTGGACACAACAAATTTTTCCCTCAAAGCATATTGCCCTCATCTGCATGTACCTACCAAAGTCATCCCCAATGTTCGTTAAAGATTATCCATAATGACATTAGCTACCCATGAAATAGTTTTATTAATCTATAACAAAATTAAACACACCGATGCAATAACAAAATTGATTACCATCAAAACTAGAATGAGCCTGATGTCATCGCTCGACTCATGTGATCATCCCACCCAAGGCCAACCAAGATTGTTTCCAACAAGAACCTCACATGGTTTCCATTCCCTTATGGAATCCACCACATCCACAGCACAGCTTTCTCCACCCATTTAGAACATAATATGACACTCCCCAGCATATGAGAATCATTTTAACAGAATTCCAAATAAAATATCGACCTCTTCAGTTCCCACATAATCACATGATGAAGCAAAAATCATGGACGTTCTTGTTGATCTTCCAATGTTATTAATAAAATCTCCAAAAACTCATTCTTATAATTCATGAATGAAACCCATGACATTTGAACATCTATAGTTCTTTCTAAGGACCTCTTTCAGAAATGATTGAGGGTATACCCACCTTTATACAACACATGTATGGATTCCAATCCTTTTTTTCTTTATCTAGGATGTCCCACGTAATACTAAGACACACAATAGTCACTAATAATGAATCCAAATCATTCTATGTGCACCTAGGATTACTTCATGATATTTTCTATGATATCATCTAGAGAAATTACTCTATGAAGGAATTAATGGTCACCACCAAAAACAATCCACCACCGCCATGACATCTCTATAAAAGGACACCTCAATCCACTGAAGGTATTAGGATTCCATACCCTCTAATGCAACATCCCAACTAGATCACTAGAACTCGATTCAGTTTTCAACAAAACTCACCACCACCTCATGACCCAATACCGATTATTCATGACCTAAAATTACTTTTGTAACCATTATCATTACCTCACTTGAATTATTAACTTATGTATTATCTGAACACAAAAAAAACATAATGATTTATCCCCCAGTCTAAACTATCAATTTTCACACAATACGATGGAATTTTAACTTTGATTCCCTGGAGACCACTTGTTCTTACATGTATCCCACCTAGAACATATCTAAATGTAATCTTGTACCCCTAATAGGTACACATCATTCAACACATTGATTTGGAATCATCGAGGTCTCAGAGTGTCCAACGAATAACTAAAAAACCCATCACTAGTACTAAAAAACCAATCATTTGACCTTATCCTCCAAATTCATCGGAATCAATGATTTTAAAATATTTCACCAAATAGAAAAAACAACAACAAATATCCAAACCGTGTGACCGACCAACCACCTGTGTTCTTAAAAACCAAAGTGCTCATCCATGATTAGTTAACCCATTCTTTTTTCATCCCATGTCAATGTTACATTCCATATAAAACGTCATTAAATCATGGTGAATGATATATTTACAATCCTTCCATTCCTAACCACTATTATAAAAACACAAAAGCACCCAAGTGCATCATTGGGGGAAATACAAGGAAAATATATGAAACATTTCCAAAACTCAAGGACCCCAGTCATGAATTGATTTTACCTTTCAAGATTGTATCTATACCAAAAACACCCATAATTACAGACACTATTTCTATCCACTCTCATAGTTCTTCCTCAAAATTCAAATAAGACCAACTCCAAAAACTGGTGTCACGACATGAATGATCATCGGTTCTCTTAATGACATACACACAAAAGATCAAATACTAGTTGCTCAAAATCGTCATCCATCCCACTTTCAAAAATCAATAAGTCTAAAACCCCAAAAAACTATTTAATATAGGAGCTAAAACCATGATATTCACACATGTACTTTTGAACCACTAATCGATCACCCACACTGTGGTTAAATCACCAGTCACGGGGTCTCAACACACAAAGGCCACCTAATTTCCATTAACAGACCGTATATCACAACTTCAATGTCATAACCTAATTATGGAAATAATATATAATATTAATTTAAACTGACACAAACAAAAAAAGAATATCTCATATCCCATATATTGATGTCTCAAACGATTGAACTCTTGTTACCTAAACTATTGGTATAACGAGTCAACAACAAACATGAGGTATAAATGAGACATGTGCCCATAATATTATAATCATTTTCTAATTTTTTGTGTTAATTATACCTCATCATTTAAATCCACAAGTTAACATTCTGCAACTTCTCATATTGAAAACCCATGAAATATCACTTATATTTTCTTTTCTATTTTTCGATTGTTTGACAAATCAAAATTTTTTCCAAGTAAAATTTCAATAAATTTCCACTTTTTCATGCACATGAATTTATATTTCCCATAATCACTATTTATCTAAAATTTTAACACATGTTATATTATTCAATTTTAATTTTTATACCCATTTGGTTTATCATCATTTAAACCACTAGTTAATCAGTTGAATAATATAGATTAACATTATATACTATGTGAATTCCATGATGCAAGAATTCACACACCATATTATTCCTTTCCTGGACAATAGATGCATCCTATTTATAAAAAATCACATCCATATATGCCACCCAATTTGGAAATTTCAATACATTGTAAAAGCACAAAATAGAACAACATTTATCAACCCTAAAAACACTTTTTCCCATTATTTTTGGGAATATTGGAACCCATGAATTATCTATTTATCAATTCCAAACAAGATATTAGTATCCTTTCTGTCATAAACAAATAAGAATACAAAAAGAACCTTCCTATGATTCCATTATGTAAACACCGTGACTCAAAAGCCACTATAACTAGTTTCCCAAGCTGAGTTTTCATATTACCTTAGGATTTTCTCTCCATATACTAGAGGTTTCCAACTAGTTTCATGAGTATAAAGTGGAAAATGGAGAATAAATAAAAACTTATCAGAATGAATCCATAATATAAGTAACAAAAATACATAAAATATCCACAAAAACAATAAATGCGAACATGAAACAAAAAAAATAGTGACCATGTTCATATGTGATAAAAAAATATAATGTATACAATAAATGTCATGAAGTCACACAATGTAATCCAAAAAAAATTCATAATACTCTAAACTCATACTTGAGTCCCAACCATTTTCTGACCTCCTTTATCTATCATGACATCCCAATAAAACCAACAATAGATTCCCCTCCTGAACATGTACTTGAAAAAAATTTCATCTTCTCAGATACCCATGTGCCATCAAGACTATAGCAGTGTGTGACTACAGATTCATAGGAAAACACTAATGGTGTTTAAATTAATATCATGTTCAACAAAATTTGTATACATGTAAAAAGTGATAAAAATAAAAAGTAATAAGGAAAACATATCGGAAATTATGTAATCTCTATTTACCTAATATCTTGGATAGAATATACCAAATAATGAAACTAAATCAGGTCACACATCTTGTCTAAGACATGGTGAGAAGGGTAACACACACATTTAACCATATAAGATTTATCTACTCACAAATCATCACATTCCCATTGTCTATAATAATCATTAAATATATTTTCTTCATTATTATCATTTCATCAAAAATGTATCTTCATTACAAAATTAATCTTCATATCATGTTCCATGGGTTACGAATTTGCATCATTTACTAATCATCATTTTCCATTAATTTATCAAGCATAAGAGGTTACAAACACTTCTAATAAAAAATCAGTATATAAGAACTTTTATGAATATACCATAGAGCCTATGTTTGGTAATTAGCCTTTGTCCATGTGTTTGTTAAGCATGTAACCGTAGTTGAATATCCCATATCATACCAATACCTTATCTTTGGAAGTGTGAAACATCAATATGACATCCAAACCTTTACATACATAACGATATCTTTCAGTTTCGGTCTAGTTAGTATCATTTAATGATACTAATATTGTATTAGAGAACCAGTCTAAAACCATAACATCTGCATACCTAGTTAGGGTTAGAGCATCAACCAAACATGACCTGTGGTAGGAACCTCAATATTTTATCCAAACCCAAATCCATGATCTAATTTTTATCTATAGATTGACTACCAAATAAAATATCAAAACCAAATAAATCCAATAATATTATCCATTATAATCTATAATAATCAACATGGGAATCAATAATATCCCATAAACCACTAAAAAATTTTGGATTTATTCTACTTATCCATTTAAAACATCATAAATTTATGATTCCTAATTATTAATATTATTCACAACTCCCCACACACTAAACCATCTAAAATATTCAACAATTTAAATATATTTTCCCACATAACCAATTCATAATTTCCCATGTATTACCCAAATATATATTTTAAGTTAAAAGCACAATCCATTTAAAGAATTAACATTAAAATCAATTAACATAATTTCTCATCATTCTATATGAATCGTTTATAAATATAATAACCCAATAAAATTTTTCATTTAGATTATTTTCTAGTCATGATAAAATGACAACATAATAGTTATAAGTTCTATCTTACTAAACTTAATATCCCTTCAATTATTATGGTCACAGCTGACCATTATAAATATATCATGGAACTAAATATAATTATAAATACTAAATGGAATCATTTCCCCATTTATAAACTAATACATTATCCAAGGATTTTTTTTTCAATTTCAACCTTTAAGAAAAATCATTTACCCATTCTCAAAAAAGGGGGCTATTACCTAATATCAGAAAACAATTCATAATATTATTAAGAAACAATTTTAAAATCTTTCTTACTTCAAAATCACCTTTAAAAACATTTCCCACCTGTAATCATAATTTTCCATCAATACATCATTAATCAGGTTAAATCTCCAAAACACACCATGAAAACCATTTCAAAACCAAATAAGAATTTACAAAATCCAAAAAATATTTATTTCAATTAACCCTTTGAATGTAATCACATACGAATTACAATTTTACTACTAATTGTCATACATATCTAACTATTATCATTGTTTTCCAATTTTATTCACCATTAACATGGGTTTGTCTTTACCCCTGGGTAGTCCTAGGTTTGGTCTCACACATCAACAATCCAATGGGTTCTACGATGGGTTTTTTACCATAATATAATTCCAAAATATATTTAAAAATGAAAGGATAATTAAATGAAACAAATAAATACATTTGGATGTCACTATATGTGTATAAAAAATCAAGACTATGGGAAAACGATTTAATACCATATACCTCATGATTCCTAATGAACTCTTTCTTAATATCAACCCTTGATTCAAACAAAAACCCTCATTAATCCCAAAGATAATATAATCTGGATGAGGGATGGTTTTATGGATTCCTATGATGTGGATAGGTTCTATAATATCTGATCCAAAAAATAGAGCAATGATGAGTTTTAGACTCGAATGGATCATTGATTTTCACCCAAACGTGCTCAAAATGGCCAGGAATTTAAATGTAATCATCCATAGAGCAATAGGGGATATTTGGTAATCTATTAGGGTAGAGTGGATCAATTGGTAATAGAAATCAGGTGGGAATCTAAAAATCCCCAGTTGAATGAACATTAAACATGTCTACTCTTATTATGATAAACTATTTACATGCATGGTTTTACTACCCATGTGAAAACCATCTTCAAGGTACATCCTAAGAAAATTTGGGTTGTATGGTTACCTAGATATAAAAAATTTATACTAAATCATTCTGAATCTAGGCACTATCCCTCTGTCTAAAATAGCTCCCATGCCACATTGATTCTAAGGCCATACACATGGTTTACATTAAATCTGCGCCAACTATGAATTATAAATATTTTGGTCACATTTCACCTTCCTCCATGTCACAGAACCCTGAATAACACTCTTTTAACTCTTCAAGAACTCATGAAACACTACTTTATCAATGAAATAGATTTTTTCCAAAAACAATAGTATGGAAAAAACATCATTAATGTTTTGGATCATACATCATTCTTCATCCCAATATCATATTTTCTCTAAATCTCCATTAATTTCATTCTTCAATGCTACTAGGGGAGGATATAGATAAAATAATATGTGGTAATTTTTTTGACATTAATCATGTGATGTTATACATCATTCTCAAAAAAACCAATTTTATTCTTTTGGAAATAACATTTTGCATCATATTTTGAAATCTATCCCATTTGGCGTATTATATCAATGCCAAACATAATTATGATAATAAGGTTAGAAAATAAAGCGCATTTACGTTTCATAATGGGGACTTCCCAATAATTTTTTTTCAATTATCATTTTCATTAGAGTTTTAACTAATAAATACCATATTAAATCAGAAGGAAAATGTCATTTTTTATTAGAAAAGTTTGTTGATATAGTATATTGAGCTGATCCAAAATCAAAAACAACATCTGATAAATATGATGATATGTTAAATGTAAATTCCAAAACATCATAGGGTACTTCTTACTCAACTATAGATATTTCATAATCATTATATTCTCCATATGGACTCATATGTGGTGGATTACCATAACACAATAGGTATTCTTTTTCACAGTGCCCCATATACTTGTATTAGTAAATATGGACATAATTCATTTGTATCTTCCCCATTCACTCATATGCCTGGTTGTCCCTATAATAGTACTTATAAAAATCTCAGAATACTATCAAATATTTTTCTATGTTCTTTTTCAATACATTAAAAGGTATAAAATGCTATGTTTTCTTATTCCTAATTGATTCATTTCATTTTTCATGGTTCTCTAATGGTATATTATTCAATTATATTCCCTTGATTATGTATGATTTGAAAAATTCATTCTCTATTTGGATTACATATAATAATATTTCTACATGTGAATAAAATGATTGAGAGACTTAAACACTTAAGGTAATTAGATTAATTCCACTAACCAAATGGTCAATTTTGCATTCATAGTTTTATATGTAATCTCTAGGATACCTATCGAACACTTTAAAGGCATATATATAACCTGTGAAACATTATTCTTCATTTTTAATTAATGTATTGAAAATTATTTTCATTTAAATTTTTTTCTCTTGATGGAAATATTTATCAATGAATGACTCCTTCATATATTTAAATTACATGAGTTCTATTTATGTTTCCTCCAATGTATTCTAGATTAATTTACACTATTGATAAATGAATCCATTGAAATAATAATCCTCATGTGTAACCATTTGGTTTTCACTGCATATTATGGCCATATTTTTTTTTCTAATGATGTAGTCCATTGTTCAGATACATCTGTATTTTTTTTCCAAATAAACTACAACTGATTCTATAGTATATTTTGACCCATCATATGAGAATATTGATATGGATTAGGTTACTCCATACGAGAAATTGTTTTTATATATCACATTTAAGATAGCCCAATGTAGCCGTAATTTTCATAGTTACAATATTAGATGTATTAGTTACCTCATTAGTGAAATCTCATTGTTTTCCATATATAATGATTCCATTATTCTTTCTAGTATCTATGAATAGATAATGTTATATACTAGATTAAATCACATCATTAGGAATCATAATTTATAATACCAAAAACATTAATATACCTAAAAATTGAAAAACATATTTGTATCTAACCATATATTACAAAATATAGATTCCACGGGGCACTCTTCTGTACATATCCTCAAATTTTATCATAGTATTATGTTATCTAATAGATGGTTTTAGTAAATCTTGTTTCTAATGATTCTAATAAATTTTATTTGATACATAATATTACTCCATTACTCTACAATCCTAGAGATAATGCCTTACTTTATTATTTTTTAATAGATAAAAGATATAAATCCAAAATGACAAAATAATTTAGTAGTTTTAGAAAACAAAATTTTTTTTCTGAAAAGAAATTAAATAATATAATAATTTTCTTCTTACATAAAACTCATTCTATGAATTAATCCTCAAATTCTTTATAATGGATTCAAATAGTGAGATCATAATATCTGTAACGTTATATGATAAAGGACTGAGTAATGAATCAATTATAATAATCAATAATGAAATTTTAATAAATCAATAGAAATTACATTTAAATAATTAGATAAGGAATAGTCAATAGTGAATGATTTGTAAATGAAATACACGACATTTAATAAATAAAATGAGATGTAAATGCATCCATATATAATGTATATCTAAACATCAGATGGTAAAATAAAATTAATAATTGAATCCTCACAAATGGAAATGCTAAATTATTATCCATAAGGACTATGGAACATAAAAACTTATACTATATAGACATTTCAAAATATGGTTTACAACTATTGGTAGAAACCCATTTAATTTATGCAACTAATTTTTATCATAAGAACATATTTTTGTTTCATGTGACAATATAATATTCATACTACACATGTCACTTTCACACAAAATAATTTCACATATATCAAATATGGGATTTAATTCAGATGAAATGATTATTATCACAATTTTGTATTGTATAAAGAATATGATTTAATAAACATTTTCTCTCATAATAGAAAAATAATTAAAATTATTTGTGTATGTAAAAATGATATAAATTATAAGAAATAATCATAATCGTCACCCTAAAATATATATATTTGTTATTAATTTAATTTCGAAATAAAAACAATTACAAAAAGTTGAGTGTTTCAAGAAAATTTTAACAATAAAAAATGGAAGTGTGATTTCACAATTACATTCAACAATTACTAATTTTCAAATGAAATTACCTTAGATTAATTAATTCAAATTTAAACATAATAGGTGATAAATAATGAGATATTCATGATATTACATGCCAATATAGCGGTTTATAGACCACATAAAATTGAATTAGCTCTTAATAACAAATTATACTAAGTGTAATTTCTTTTATTAAGAAATTACTTTGGTTATCCTCCCCTTTTTTGAACATCCTTCAACATCATAAACATTGGAAATAATAATCAAAACTATTAGAGAGAAATATCCCCCCTTTTCTTGAAATCATTTAAAAGTCACACTATTTGTCAAGAAGCCATTTAAAAATATATATTTTTAATCAGTGCCCCATACCAATTTGAACATTTAAAAATGAATTTTGATTTGAGAAATATAATGTCCATAAAAATAAATCCTTAAAACTATTTTAAAAATATATAAATTAATGAGAAAGAATTGGAAAAATAAATCTGTAAAACATTTAAAGTGATATTTTAGTTAGAGTACCTAACAAAAAGAGAGACACTTGAATAAAAATAATTGAGGTAATAAAAACATTTTAATATCATGAGAATACATGGATTCATGATATAATATGTCAATGTACAATATATACATCACATAAAAGTGAATTGGCATATAACAACAATGAAGTCTCAATGGAATGCAAATTGAAATGAAATCTCTTATAAAGATTGTATCCTTAGGTTAAGGATAAATCAATGACATAATTATGGGTGACAAATATAAATACACTAAATATGATTGTATATTCAATGTAATTCAAAAAAGAGGACATTCACACATATTCCTCTAAAAACAACACGAATGAATTGGATATTTAACCCAACAAATAGAGATTGAGTTTAAAATTACTCATATCAAGTTCATACCGATCACTTGATAATTTATCAATGGAGTGATTATGTGTATCAAAATTTTATCCACAGAAATGGGAGTGTAAATTATTACATAATCAAATGAATAGTGATTCCACACATGATCTTGGAGTAAAATAATCAATGATGTATGCATAAAGCCAAATGAGTGAAAATTGAAATTTCATATTCCCTTATCAATTTGGTAACTTAAGAAAAATACACCCATGAAAGAAGTATCATACAATGATGATGTAATTATCCATAAATTAAATTATATTACACAATGAATAAAATCATGGGCAGTACACACACCACATGACATAAATAATTGGTGAACAATGGAAATCTCAGGAAATTAAAACTGAGATGAGAACCCCTTATTTTATACACTTTCCTTGGTCGACGGTAGGTTAAAATCCTGTATAATTGTGAAATAATTGTTATTGAATTATAAAAATATCATTTACATTAATATTATATCATATATTATCTTTTACCATTGACTTGTTAATAATATCTTACTATTATCGTCGTTTCGGGTGTTAACGAATGTGTTTTCCTTTACATAATTTGTTATGCAAGCCGAATTTTTTATAGACGGGATGTATATTATTCATATCCAGAATGATATCATGTCTCCAAATATTATTTTTATTCATCAAATGAATTTTATTATTGAATTGATATGATGGAGAATGAATCTCATCGTGTTTGTGGAGACGGTAATCTGTACTTACGCACGAGCGACAATATCATTATTTTGATATTAAAATAATATATAATTGGATGCTATATCATATATAAAGAATAATTATCATGTTATATTTATTATTTACATGAATTTAACATCATTATTATACCCATCAAAATAATAATATATTGAATAACAATTACACCACGGCGTGGAAACGGTAGGTCGTACGTTCGCACGTATGGTGACATGTCATTAAAAGGATGGATAGATTACAGAATATGGTTGTACCATATTTATAATAACATGACAGTATATAAAAGACACTAGAGTTATTATTTTATAATGCAAATAACAAATAAAGAATAAGTGGACGAAGAAAGGAACTTGAAAGAGGGTAGTGAAAACTTTACCTTTCTTTGGGTTCTTCCTTTTGATTTGATCAAAAGGGCTCTTTAGTTGGATTTATGATCAAACTGAGGACACTAGGTTGAATTGAGGGATGTTTGGAAGATATTTAGTCAGATTATGGCTGATCCAAAAGGCTATGAATCTGTGAAAAATTGGTTAGAAGTGGTGTCCTTTTATAAGGGGGAGTAGGGGCTTTTTAGGAAAAAATTAAATTATTATTTTATAATAAATTCATATTCGGTTTCTAATAGTTCCAAAGTGGATTATTCAAATTCTAAGGTGTGTATGGGTCTAAATCCTATCAAACAATATATTTTAGACAGGTTTGGGTCATTATATTAACCTTATCTTTTAATTTTAACTCTTAGTTAATTAGTTTGACATTTACCATGATACTTTGTATTTTATATTATATAGTTAATAAATTTACTATATACATCCAAGATACCCCCACATTGTCCATTAATGATAAACCTATCATGATAAAAGTCCTTTAACCGATCCTTAGATTTTTAAGAATTTAATATCAATTAATAATAAAATATTTGTTTTAAAAACTCTTTTATGTCAATTTTGATACTATTTGGTATTTGATTTTTGTCAAACTTATAACAGAATGATTTACTGAAAAAAAGTTAATTAAATAAATCCTAACATGTTATATTAACCTCTAAAATTCATGGAATTTATTAAAAGTCTAAAATTATATTTATTTGGTTATTTATAATTTCAATTATTTTAATATTTCACTTATAAGGTAATTACTCTATCATCATTGTGTCATAAATAAATTAAATTATTAAATATCTAAAAATTATAAATAAAATACCATTATGTAGGAAATAGTTTTATATTTCCAATTAATATTTATAGTCGAAAATATAACATAAATAACCCTGTGTAAATTTTTTTTCTAAATGTTATATGGTTATGTCATTTTTGTTTTTACTTTAACTTAATTAATATAAAGTGTCATTATCACTTACAAGTGAATCCATGGGGTCCCAAAATCGACCAAAATAATACCATGGTTGGAAATTTATCAACCATTAGGGTTATAACACATTTCAGGATAAATTAATATTATTATAATATTATTTTTCCCTTATTTACCGGATTTATCCTTTAACCATGGAAAATAAAATATTTACCGAAGTAATTTATCAAAATGTCTAAAAATAATATCTACCTATTTAAATAATTTGTACATCCTGATTACAAATATGGAATCAATTTTTCAAAATTCAAAACACAGAAGTGGAAGATATTAATTTGAAATTAATTCTCATGTCAAAACAAAAAGCGTGTTTTTAAGAAATAATAACTACCAAAAGATCGACACGTGTTTATGTCTGGTTTAAATGCGAAATTATGTCCAATGACCAAAATTGTATTAAATGGTAAATATATATTCTTAATATACTTTAAAACCACTAAAATTTATAATCTATCACTATTAATTACTTCTACTAAAAAAGATGTTTAAAATTAAAATTTTGTAATTTTCACTATTCATCCAAATATGAAATTTATCCGAAAAGTACCAAAATATCACCCAAGGCTAATTTCGATATTCTTAATCCAAAAATGAAGTCCATTTTGAATGAAAAGATGTATAAAATTTCAATAAGTGTGTATTACTATTCATAATGGCTAGTTTTATTAGTTGTAGTGTGTGTTAGAACATGAAGTTCCGTACAACACATGCTACTGTATTATTCAGCAAGAAGCGTATTGTGGAAGATTGGGGTGTTACATTCTCCACTCCATCAATAAATTTCATCCTTGAAATTTTTTAAATTGGGCTTTGTAATATAATGTAATGCCCCACATCGGAAAAGAGTCAACAAAACTATCACTTTAAAAGAAAGAAAAAGAATTATAATGGTCACCTGAGATAACCTATAATAGGATTCCATGTAGAAAAAACATGTATATGGATGATAAACTAAGTGTAATGTTCTGATGGAGAGGGATAGAAAACATGATCAGGATAAAGATAACAACAAGAATACCACAAACTTGTGATGGGACAAACAGTCATTAGTGTCCTAGAAGGACAAGTAAACTTAAAACATTTTTATTATTATTTTTTGATTTACATTACATAAATACCAGGAATTAATTTCTGAGATTAACTAAGAACATAAAGTGATATACATAATTTTTAAGTAAGGTTTCATTCTTTAATAAATTTCTACTACTAACTCATTTTAAAACAATTAGTATTCCAGAAGACTTGGTAACACTATTAGAGCTACAATAAAATTCTTATAGAATCACATTATCCACAAAGAATAAATTATATATTTACCTTGTCTATAAGGATTAATCAAAACCAAAACCGTTAGAATATGATATGATTATCCACTAAAAGGTTATTTCATTATAGAACGAAAAACTAATCTTAATTTATAAAATTAAACCAACAATACCCCAATGTTAAATAAATAGCATTCAATAAAGAATTGTCCTTAAAATCCTTTAATAAAATCCAAAATAATATTGCATCTCAATAATTAGAATAATTTGGTTATGTAGTCTTCCACTTTAAATGGTATTTCCAAATGACATCAATTACTCTTAAAGTCACATTGTTAAATGTAATTAACCTAATCAAATATTCTCTATTAAAGGTTAATAATATTCCTAAATAACCAAAATCACTATAAATACATAATAAAAACATAGATAAAAATCCACCATTACTCCTCAAATGAAATCCAAAATATTCTATTTTCCTTGGGCATATAGTGTTCTCAACAGAGCGAACATCTTCCAAAATAACATTAATCACTTAATCACAAAATCATTTTCCTATACTAATTGTATTCTTTTGATAAGACATAAGATCCCAAATCAAATTATTATTGATCAATAAAATCATTTAACTAAAAATAATAGTCACAATAACTAGGCACATCGCATAGTCCTGTGGTAGGCGATAAATCCCTATTGCACTTTAGTTGTGGGTTCCATTCCCACAGCTTTTTCCAACGTGATGGGTTGTCACACGGTCTGTGTGTTGTCCTTTTTCAAAAACTATATTTTATAAAATTACTAAAATGAGATGAATTCATCAAAATAACCATAACATAATTTAACCAAAAACATTATCGCATACCTTTCATTTTCATCCCAAATTATAATAACGTATAATTTCCTCAAAACCAATGATCATATAAAACCAAATGGTTATTTATAACACTATCCACAATAGAAAAGATAATTCTTCCTCAAATATCATTATCACATGGCAAACTATAGGGTTACAAATTGAATAGAAAATTATTCCAAAGTAAACCCATCAACAAGGTGCACTAATACTTCTTAAACATTTCTCCAACCATTTATTTCCACATATCCTATTCTTTCACAAAGAAAATATCCTATAGAATAGGGAATTAACTCGGATAATGTCCAGGTCCCCTATATTTACGGAAAATGACTGTAAATGTATTCTTGGGACCATTTTTATCTTCATCCATAGTACTCTTCATTTTCTTCGTAAATTATTCACTTTGTGTCCTTCATTCCCCCATGTAAATCATTTCATTTTCCCATTGAGATACTTTCCTGGGTATCTCCTTCCATATTTCCTACATTATGGAAATTTAGGATCTCTTTAACCATGGTCTCCACTGCTGGAGCTCTTATCATTCATCACCTTTCTATTCATTATTGAGTCTGAGAATTGGTTAATATATATATTTTTTATCATATTTTTGGAAAATTGATTTGGAATGGAAACGATGTATTTTAATCCTATCAACATTCCATTTTTTTGCCCATTACCACCAACGTTCCCACCTTGTAAATTATTCTCAAAGTTAGTATGACTTCCTTGGAATCCAGCCATTGACTAAAACTAGAAAGCATTGTGTGAGTAACAGTATTCATAAAATCATTTAGAGAATACCATATCACTATATTCACAATATGAAACACATTAGGATTAACCAAGGTCATTTACTCTCATCTTATATATAATACTTCAAATCGTTTTGTAATGAAAATGTAAATTATCCTAAGCATACCCCCCGGGAGTGTCATAACCAAGAGTGCATCAAGGTCCATTGTCATGCAATAGTTCCCATTCGAGTCTAGCTCCAAGCGGTGTTTTCAGGATTTACTCATAGGTACATCAGTGCCAGATCCGCCTCTACCTTCTCATATCCAAATAGGGATGTATTGCTTGGAAAACTCACAAAATCTCTACAATACCAAAATTATAGGAAGTTCTTCTATAGTAATCCGCAAATTCTATCTTAGGGATATGTGCTCTAATCATAGTTTATATAAATCTAGCTCCCAAGATTTGTACTAAACTTCCTCTGATACCAACTGTAACACCCTGACCTCAGTTACCCAGAGTTAGTGCATTATTACATAACATTTGAATGATCACAAGAATGATCAAATCTCGAATGATCTATTAGTTTAGTAGCCTTGGAAACACTAGATATATTCATAAGTCTTACATTACATCATAAAAATGAAAACTACAACAACATAGTCACTATAGTCCACACTCATATCCCAATATAAAATCCCGGTAGGTCATTCATAAATTAATTATTCACGTCCTGGGAAAAATAAAACATTGAAAGGGGTGAGATCAGATGCTCAGTAAGGATAACAATATAGCGGAAACATTCATAAATAAACATAAACATTTAAGGAAATGCATAACTAGAACAAAATCATTTTAAACTTTAACTTCGGCATAATATGGAAAATATAAAATGAAAGAATTCAATTTACGTATTAACATCAATATTCTACTACGGACATAATCACATGCAATATCAATAATGACATTCATTATGACAGAATTCATAATGCCAGACAATCATAACCACATATCCAAGACCACGTGCTGAGACTACAAATAAGATTTTTTCAAGGCCTCATGAAAAGACAATAGTTTGTATCATGAGACCTACTGATGCATCGAGAAGCTATAGCAGGCTCCACCCGTAACATACTAAGTCTAATGTAGTCCTCAAATGAGCAGGTTTAAACATAACATAAACATTTGTATTAAAACTAGCATACGAAATGTCAATACTTTAACCACAAACCATTAATGGAATAAAAATAGCACATCCACAGTCAATCATAACTCATTCGATACAATAGAAAAGATTGTATTGTATCAGATTAACCTCAATTTAGAATAATGATGTATATTGACATATATGGAAATAATCATCAAAACTATTAGAGAGAAATATCAACCATTTTCATGAAATCATTTAAAAGTCACACTATTGGTCAAGAATCCATTTAAAAATAGATTTTTGAATCAAAGTGTCCCATAACACATTGAAACTTTTAAAAGGAATTTTGATTTGATAACGTTAATGTACATATAAATAAATCCATAAAACTATTTCTAAAACATGGACATTAATGAGAATGATTTGAAATAATAAATCTTTAAAACATTTAAAATGATATTTTAGTTAGAGTTCTTAACCAAATGAGAAACACTTGAATACAAATAATTGAGGTAATAAAAACATTGAAATATCATGAGAATACAGGGATTCATGATATACTATGTCAATGTACAATATATACACCATATAAAAGTGAATTGGCGTATAACAATAATGAAGTCTCAAAGGAATGTAAATTGAGATGAAATATCTTATAAAGGTCGTATCCTTAGGTTAAGGATAAATCAACTACATAATTATGTTTAAAAAATATAAATACAATAAATATGATTGGATATTCAGTGCAATTCAATTATAGGACATTCACACATATTATTGTAAAAACAACAATAATGAATTGGATATTTAACTCAACAAATATAGATTGAGTTAAAAATTACTCTTATCATGTTCATACCGATCACTTTAGAATTTATCAATGTAGTGATTATGTGTATTAAGGGTATATCCACAGAAAGGGGAGTGTAAATTATGACATAATAAAATGATTAGTGATTCCACACATAATTTTGGAGTAAAATAATAAATGATGTATGCGTAAAGCCAAATGTGTGGAAATTGAAATTTCAAATTCCCTTATCAATTTAGTAACTTACAAAACATACACCCCTAAAAGAAGATTAATACAATGATGATGTAAATATCCATAAATTAATGTATATTACACAGTGAATACAATCATGGGCAGTACACACACCACATGCAATAAATAAGTGGTGAACAATGAAAATCTCACAGAATTAAAAGTGAGACAAGAAACCCCTTACTTTGTAATTTTTCCTTGGTCGACGATAGGTTAACCTCATGTATAATGGGGAAATAATTTTTATTTAATTACAAAAAAATCATTTACATTAATATGATATCATATATGATCTTTTGACAATGATTTGTTAATAATATCTTAGAATTATCGTCGTTTCGGGTGTTAACGGATTCGTTTTACTTTATATTATTGGTTATGTGAGTCGTATTTGTTATGGAGGGGATGTATCTTATTCATATCCAGAATGATATATTGTATCTAAAAATTATTTGTATTCATCAAATGAAATTTATTCTTGAGTAGATATATGGGAAATTAATCTCATCACGTTCGTGGAGACGGTATTCCGTACGTACGCACGAGCGAGAAAATCATTATTTGGATTTTAAAATAATATATAATTTGATGGTATATCATATATTCAGAATCATTATCATTCTATATTTATTATTTACATGAATTTTACATCATTATTATACCAATCTAAATAATAATATATTGAATAACAATTACATCACTTCGTGGAGATGGTAGGTCGTACATATGCACGTATGGTGACATGTCATTCAATGGATGGATAGAATACTGAAAATTGGTGTACCATATTTATAATAACATAATTTTATATAGAAGATAATGGAGTTATTATTTTATAATGTAAATAACAAATAAAGAAGATGTGGAAGAACAAAGTAACTTCAAAGAGGGCGGTGAACACATTACCGCTTCTTCGGGTTCTTCCTTTTGATTTGATCAAAAGGGCTCCTTAGTTGGAATAATGATCAAAATAAGGCCTCTAGGTTGAAGTGACGGAAGTTGGGAGGATATTTGGGCAGAGTCTGTCCGAGCCAAATGTCATTGAATGTGTGAAAAATTGGATAGAAGTGGTGTCCTTTTATAAGGGGGGGTACTCTTTTGGAAAAACATAATGTATTATTTTATAATATATTCATATTCGGTTTCTAATGGTTACAAAGTAGATTATTAAAAGTATAATGTGGGAATGGGTCTAAATCCTTTCATCCAATTGATTTTAGATAGGTTCGGGTCATTATATTAACCTTGTCTTTTAGTTTTAACTCTTAGTTAATTAGTATGGCATTTACCATGTCACTTTTTATTTTATATTATATAGCAAATAAACATACAATATACATCCAAGAGACCCCCAAGTGGTACATTAATGATTCAAAAATCATGATACAAGTCCTTTGGTAGAACCTATGATTTTTAAAAATTTAATATCAATTAATTATATAATATTTGTTTAAAAAACATTTTTATAACAATTTTGACATTATTTGGTATTTGATTTTTTTAAAATCATAACAACATGAATAAATTAAATCATTTAATGTCTAAATATTATATGTAAAATACCATTATTTAGGAAATTGTTTATCTTTTTAATGAATATTTATAGTCTAAAATATAACGTATATAACCCTATGTAAAAATTTATTTTCAAAAAAATATATGCATATGTCATTTTTGTATTTACTTTAACTTAATTAATATAATGTGTCATTATCACTTAGAAGTGGATCCATGGGGTCCCAAAATCAACCCAATGATTCACATGGTCAGTCATATATCAACCATTAGGGTTAGGACACGTTTTATGCCAAATTATTAGTATTATAATATTATTTTTTTACCCTTATTAACTGGATTTACCCTTTAACCATGGTAAATAAAATATTTACCAAAATAATTATTCAAAATGTCTAAAAATTGGAGTTACCTATTTACATAATTTGTACATCCTGATTCCAAATATGGAATCCATTTTTCCAAATTCAAAATATAGAAGTGACATAAATTAATTTAAAATTTAATCATGCTGTCAAAACAAAAAGTGTGTTTTTAAGAAATAATAACTATCAAAAGATTAACACTTGTTTCTTTCTGGTTTAAATGTGAAATTATATCAAATGACCAAAATTGTATTAAATGGTAAAAATATATTCTAAATCTACTTTAAAACCACTAAAATTAATAATTTATCAATATTAATTACTTTGATTAAAAAATATGTTTCTAATTAAAATTTAGTAATTTTCATTATTCATCAAAATATGAAAGTTATCCTAAAAGTACCAAAATTTTACCCTAGGATAATTTCGATATTCTGAATCTAAAAATGAAGTCCATTTTGACAAATAAAATGTATAAAATTTCAAAAAGTGTGTATTATTGTTCATAACAGATAGTTTTATTAGTTGTGGTGTGTGTTAGAACGTAAAGTTTCGTACAACCCACACTACTGTATTATTCAGCGAGAAGCGTATCGTGGAATCATGGGGTGTTACACTATGTGAGAATGTTCATAGGATAAATGGTTTCATCTCTATTAGAATTATTTCTTTGTAATATATAGTAGTTTTAATGGTTTATTATTGTAACAACCAAATATTTTGTGAATTGTTTTTGAATAAATGTAATATTTTTTATATCTTCTGTAACACAGAATAACGATTATAGATTGTTTTACATGAAATATGTGATTTTTGTTTGACCACATTAATCTTTATAAAAATCATGTAATTATAATAAAATATAATAATTTAATATCATAAATGTCACATAGTCATTGGAATGGTAGGTATAAATATAAATAACATAACTAAGAATATTTTTGGTTCTCACATGTATATAATAAATTACATGTTGTATAATTAATTATAAATGTAAATCATTTTCATTTAAAAATTAATTGAATCAATTTCTGAAAAAAAAGAATTTTGCATAAAAACATGATTAATCTTAATATCTTTTAGAAATATATTTTATACTTTTTTAATGAAATTTATATATTATATATTCATTAAATTTTTTTATATATTTCTTTTGGTTTTTCTAAATAAGATACCTGAATCAATCGAATTTTAAGCATACAAACCATAATTTTCAAATAAAAGTTGATTAACACCATTTTCCCCAATGTAATAATTTATCATTAATTCATATAAAAATTATTTGAATATTGATATAAAAAAATTCTAGTCATTTTAATCATATTCTATTTGAAACCTCATATTCTCATCCCATCTATACGATTGATGTTGAATAAACATTTCCCACATTTTTGAACTAAAATAGAAAAACATTATTTCATATTTATAATAATAACAATAATTCATATATAATATTTTAAATATAAAATTTTAGTTATTAATAATAAAAAAGTAAAAATTATTTAACTCTTTTAAGATAAAACTTGTTTTTCTATAGAAGATAAACTAAGATGATATTGGTTGAAAATGATCCAAAAATGATCTCACTTAATATTTTTTGTCAAATATGTACCTTATATTACATAAGTTATAGAAATTTTCCATATTCAATGTTTAACCCTATGAAATAGGTTGTTATACATTTTCATATTAGATATTAAAATTCTGTCAGTCACCTATTTTTTTTTAGGCCACAACCTGTCCTCCCCTCATAAGAAATTAAAAACCATTTTTTCCCAAAAAAACACAAAAACTAACCCATATTCTGAAATCTCATAGTATAATCAATTTTTCTATAAATCCATCATACAAATACATTGGTGAAAACAATAAAAAATTTGAAGAAGATGTAATATCATTATCCAAGGTTTTATTTTATTTCATCATCTGCCTCCTTAAATTGTTAATAAATCCTGATGATATAATAAAATAAAAATGATATATATTCTTATATGATTTTATGTTAATTTTATTTCAAATATCTTTATCCTCTTCCATATATTGAGTTAGGAAATCATCATTCATGTGTAAGGTGGACTACAACATACAATCAAATGTTATTAATTTTCTATAACCACCTTTCATGGATATATAAATTGATATAATTATACTTTATATATATAATATTTTTTATATTTTTGTTGTGTTTTAATAATGGTATCACATGTTCTTTCAAACCATCCATTATGTGGGAATATGATAACGATATACATGTGTGTGATGGACTACCTCTTCATGTAGTGTCCTGATTCATTAATGATATCCATAGAAGGAATTAATGATAATATTAATGAATATAGATAATTTAATCCAAAAAGAATTATTCTAAAAGGTATTATATTTGTTACTTTATTTATTTAATTCCATCATAAAAATATATAAAACATTCATGTATACATGAATCCCACCATCTTTAGAAACATTATATTTCATTTTCATTATTTATATTTAATGGATAACCCTAAATAAATGTATAATGAATATATATTAAATAAATTTCATGGTTAATATTCTTGTGATTATGGAATCATTATCATAGTACGAGTAAAAACATAACAAATAAAATGATAACAAAAAAAATGTAATTATTTCCCAAAACATGATTTTATCAGAGAATTGACAATTAATAGGTTATAAGATCTCGTACAAAAATAATGTATTTTATTATATATGTGTATGGTTATATAATATATGTATAATATACAAGTAATTTTTAAAAAAACATATTTTAGTGTGTCTGAATAAATTCATGACTTATGGTAAGTGATTTATTTCTCAAATCAATTTTTATGTGACACACAAGCCATATTCACCACATGTTTCTTTTAGATTCTACATATAATGAACATTAATGTATTTTTATAATTAATAAATATATTTTTTGTTTCATATACATTTTAAAATCAATCATTCATTATGTTTAAATTTAAAAAATTACGAAAACATTGGTTTTTATTTCCCATATTGCTTTCTTTGGAATGGAAGTTGTGAAATACACCTATCTAATTATATGAGCTCTACATACTTACCTTTGAATTGTTATATCAAGAATATCATTAATTTTATGATATTACAAATTTAAGATTATTTTATTCATTCATGGGGAACATTATTAAATGGTAACAAATTCCTAAGAGAAATATGTTACAATCCCATCATTAATCATGATTTATTAAGATAATGTTTAAAATAATGAAAAATAATTTACTATCTCTAAATAAAATATTTAATTTTCCTCACCTCTGGTTATATTTGGATAATTCATTTATTAATGATATTTTCCTTTATATATATACCTTTTAGATTAATTTATACTTGTTATGATAAACTATAGTAATTTCTATCTTCAATCAAAAACCATTTTTCATATGAAATTTTCTTTCTAAAAATGATTTCATTTTTTTTGACATTATTCTAATAAATTTATAATTTCATTTTAACCTTCGATTTACTATTTTGAACAAAAAATTAAAATAATTATCATATTGTTTTCTAATCTATTCCCCTTTGAAATTTACCAAAAATGTGAAAGGAATCAACATTTTAATATGTACAACAGGAATAATATTCCATTCTATAATGACTAAATCAATATTTTATCTATTAATTTGTAATACATGATGATTACATTCTACAAAAAGGATTTAAAAATTATTTTATGATCTTATAATTTTAATAAATGTTTCAAAAAATGGAAAGGATGTTTTCCTCATGAAATTTTATAATTTATTTGTAATTCATCCATTATAATATTCTGTAGTTACTTTCTAGGATGAACATTTTGAATGTTCATTTTTCTATAAAAAATTATCTTTCAATTTTGACAGACTATATTCCTCAAAAAATGTTCAAACTGAGAATTCAAAAATATTTTCTATACAATATGACAAATTTTTCTCATTGCTACTATTTATTTGGGATAACATTAAATGATTGCATCTTTATTCATTCTCTAAATGATTTATATTTAATTTCATTAAATAATTATGAATCCCTATTTTTTCATAGAAAATGATATTGAAATTGAATAAATTTTAATGAAACCAATTTTATTTACATGGGTTTTGATTTGATGAAATGATGAATTTGGTGTGATATTATAGCACTCATTTGTATGGCTTTTTTATAAGAATGGAAGGACATATATATCCATCTAATTGTATTATCCTGACCATTTCTGTTGTATAATCATCCTTTTTTTCAAGTGCTTTTATTTCTTTAATTGGCACATTTTTTATAACATGGTGTGTGTTTTAGAGGAAATTTGAGAAATATTGAAGAAAAAGGGTTGTGAAATATTCACACACGGTTAGGTGAACATGTACTACCCAACATGTAACACAATAAAAACCTAGAAAATAAGGAATTCCATTTTTGTTACATTGTTTTCCAAACCATAAATCATCATTTGAGTAACTGTGAACCACTAATATAATTTGTAAAAAGAGGGAAGACGGTTAGGGAAAATCTTGTTCCATATCCAGGATAACCATGTTGTGATGACCCAGACCCCCCCCCCCCCCTTGGTCCCTTCCTTTGCCAAAATCCAGATCATTTAGGGGTGCGGATCGGTGAGACCGATCGGTGAGACGGATCGGTGAGACCGATCGGTGAGACTGATCGGTGGGACGGATCGGTGAGAACGATCGGTGCGACGGATCGGCGGAACCGGCCGACGTCACCCGACCTTGCCAAGTTGTTCCAGTAACGCTCCTTTTTCGCAAATAGGGTTTTAAACCCTATTCTGCCTCGTTTCTTAAAGACCCGAAACGCGCACAAAAGTTTAATTAGATACTGAATCGACTCATGAGTCGGTTTAAACCACCCAGCACCTTTAATGATGGGTCAAGCCGTGTGGTCAACCCACGACTCCCACGTCTTACGATGTTTCGTGTTTTCAACCCAACCGTCCCCGTCTCTTATAAATTAAGGGTTAGGCCGTGGTTTCCCCCTTCTTCGATTGTGGCTCTTCTGGTGCATCGGGACCGCCGCATCGTTATCCGTAAAGTTCCGCGCCCCCGGCCTAAACGTCGATCATCTATCAACAAGTAGGGAATTTCTCTCGTCTCTCACTTTTGTGTATCATGCGAGGTGGGCATTATTTTCGTTCCTATGGAATTGATTTAACCGAACCTTAATAAAGATAATAAACGAAGTTCTAAAGAAAGAAAGGGAAGGGGGTCATGATCATTGTTATTCCTTATCTTGTGATCATTCTTTTTAGTTGTGCTGGTTTATGTTTTCTGAAAATTGAGGCTGTTGGTGGTCGTTGTATGTGCACTGATGAATCCCCTCATGATGTTTTAAATGGGTTGCTGAAATTTTGAACTCCTGCTGTGAAATTGGTTAATCACGTATATCCGGCTGAATAATTGAAAGCACCAGGATCAACCCTTCTGTGATAACTCCCGGTTAGAACACACGGAATTTGAAATCATGGAGTGTGTTAAGTCGTTTAAATCTGAAAATCCCTGACTTGTGTTGTAGTGGTGGTTGGTTGTTTTCCTTTCGGGCCGATTACTTGAAATGTGGGAGGGGATGGGATCCCAAGTTCTTTTATACTCTCGGTGGTTGTGTGAATTTGGGGGATGGGATCTCCTGTCGGTATGGATTCGGTGGTTGTGAGTTTTAAATCCGACTGGTTACTTGTTGATATCACAAATTGGGGAGAGATCCTCTGTTGACAGAATCGGGTGTGAGTGTTTTGGTTGATCCTTGCTTTTGACGCTTTCCTTGGTTATGCTTATGGTAGTTGCCCAGTAGTGCTTAAAATTAATTGAACATTTGACTGAACGTGAAACAAGAACGGGACAAATGGATTTGTGGGCAAGGGTCGTGAACTATGACTCGGACGCAGTGGTGTTGTGTTCTGTAGGTTGGCTAGGAAAGCCTAAGCTTTGGGTGAGTGTTTGTTACCTATATCTATACTTGTAGCTTTGTGTTTCTTATTCGCGCCCCACCCAAGTTGAGCACTAAGTGCCGAACACCCCCATTTATGGGGGAAGGGTGTTTTTTCCAACACTATCCTTAGTGGCTGGTTATTAGCTCCTTTTCTGCTCCCTTTCCCGGATAGCCCAAGTACCTTCGGGCAGGCTGTGATGGCCTGAAGTCCATTATTAGCCCAAGAACCATCGGGCGGGGTGTTGTGGTGGTTGGCCAGGTGTGTGCGGAAGGTGGTTTCCCAAGTGTCTTCGGGATGAGGCCCAGGTGTCTTCAGGCATGGCGGTGGTTGTTCTGGCCTAGGTGTTTGCAGGCATGGTTACATGTGACCGTTGTGGCCCAGGTGTGTGCGGGCGGGATTCTGCAGTGGGACTGCGTGTGGTTGTGGCCCAGGTGTGTGCGGGCGGGATTCGGCAGTGGGACTGCGTGTGGTTGTGGCCCAGGTGTGTGCGGGCGGGTGTGGCAGTGGGACTGCGGTGAGAATGGCGGGATTGGTCCGATGCGTAGGATGTCTCAATTACCAGTGGGAAAGTGGCGCGGGGTACCCAAACATCGATGTGCTCTTATTATATATATTACCTGACTTGCGTTATTTGGGGAGTGAGCCTTGGTGAGGCCTGGGATGGATAGTTTGCCTTGTTAGGTGTTTGGTTTACTCTTTTTCTCACGGAACTTTAGTACGTTCCCACACTTGTGCACGAGAGTCTTGGTTTTCCCTACTGAGTGTACTTGTATACTCACCCTACGTTTACTTTCAGGTTTCTAGGAGGACTACCAGGGCGGTACGGGACCCTAATAGTCAGACAGTTGGAGTTGTTTCTACTGTCATACCTTTGTTTTCTTTTGGTATTGTACCTTGAGCCTCTTTTTGAACTTTCACCTTGTTGTAAACTGTTTAAACATGCATGGGGGCTTTGTTGGGTTTATTTATTTACACCTGTTTCTTTCCCTTTTTGGGTGGTTGACTTGTCCTATTTCCCGATCCTAAATAATAAAAAGGGTAATGCCTTCCATTTGCGAGAATTTTCTATACCCTTGGTTCTAGTCGCCACTCCGGGACCTATTGAAGGCGGGTTTCGGGGGTCATTATATCTCCTTCAACTTAAATAAGGAAGGGCCTGAAAATCTGCTGACTCTTCCCTCCTTTTGGTGAAGGTGGGTCGTGAAAGAATGGTATCAGAGGTGATGGTTGAGAGATAGGACGGAGTCTCAAGTTAGGTACAGTAAGGATTTCATGGGATGGTAAGGCAACGGTGTTGGGTGACCTTGGAGCGTGGATTAGGCCAGGGAAGACCGGCTAGGACACGAGATTTTAGGGCCCCCCGTGATCCGATGCAAGGACTCTGGACCTACCGAACGACCAAGTGAGGCCACACTGATTGCAGGGTAGAGACCCTAGGAAAGGTACATGCATCATAATGACTTGTGTTCTTGTGTTTCTGGGATGTCATGGGAATTAAGAATAAATTAAATCGTAATAAATTTTAAGAACGATATTCTGAACTACTTGGGCTTAGGCATTCCTTGTTTACCTTGCCGCTATGGCACCTGGAAGGCGACCACGTGTGGTACAGGCGATCGAGGCCCCTGAGACTACTTTGGCCAATCGGCAGAGAGCTGATCGAGAGGAAGAAGATGACCAGTGGCAGAAGACTTTTCGAGCCTTCCAACGACAGTCCCTGGAGAAGTATGAGGGCAGAACCTCCGATATGAAGACGGAAGGCTGGCTAGAGGAGCTAGTTATAGCCTTCGGCCTGATTCGGGCCCCGACCGAGTACTGGGTTCCTCTGGCTGTTAGCCAGATGCGAGGAGCGGCACGTTAGTGGTGGATGCTTCACCTGGGGAATAAGAAAGAGTCTGAGGTTGCTTGGGCGGATTTCGAGAAGGAGTTCCGGGCGGAGTTCCTATCCTCGACAATGAAGGCGGAGAAGAGGCATGAACTACTCTCCCTCCAGCAGGGGAGCATGTCCGTGAGGGAACTTGGAATCAAGTTCAAGGACCTCCTGCATTTTGCTCCGGACCTCTTTCCTGATGAGGAGTCTCGGGCAAGACGTTTGGAGGAGGCGCTCCGACCCTCCCTCCAGTATGTTGTTACCCCCTTTACCCTTCTGAAATACATAGAGGTCCAGAAGAAGGCCGAAGTGGTGGAAAGGATGCATGATCTGGGCGGAGTGTCACGAGAAGGGATCCAGCTGGGACCATTGAAGGGGAAGGCCGTCAGCACCAGGCCTCCAACATCGGGGCCCTCCAGGTTCCGACCCGCAGGGAGCAGACCGCAACAGTTTCAGTTTCGATCCCCTGGCCCACGTTCTTTCCCTTTAGGCTCGGGACCACGGTGCTTCACCCGTGGGAGCCCTAGACATCTCCGGAGTCAGTGCCCCGATCGGGTGCAGTACAGCAGTGGCAGTCATCCCCAGCATCCGCCGCAGCAGCAGTTTCCACCCAGACCCTTCCGGCAGCAGCAGCAGGGACAGCGAGCTCCCGCTCCTCCGCAGGCAGGCATAGGAGTAGGAGGCCGACCTCAGGGCGCTCCCCAGGGACCTCGACCAGGGCGTGGTCAGGGAGGTGGCCGAAAGCCGAGGGGCAGGGGAGCTGGGCGTGGATAGCTACACGCCACAGAAGCAACAGTTCCAACAGGGCCAGAAGTTGTTCGAGGTACGATCAATGTGTTTATCACTCTTGCTTATGCTTTGTTCGATACCGGAGCTTCGCACTCCTTTGTTGCACCCATTCTAGCCCGTGCCTTGGGTCTAGATGCCGAGAGACTTCCAGTGCCCCTGGTGTTGAGCACACCAGTTGGAGGTCAGACCGACTTTCTGTTCGTTTTTCGGGGATGTAGACTGATGTTAGGGCCACATCAGTCGGTTAAGGATCTCCTTCTGCTACAGATCCAGCCGTACGATGTCATCTTAGGCATCGACTGGCTATTTTCTGTGTGCGCCGTCATCGACTGTTTCCAAAGAAGGGTGGTGTTCTCAGGTTTGGACGGCCAGCGTGTTAGCTTCACCGGCGAGCGGACCTGTCCGAAGGGAAACAGGAGGGAGGAACCTCTCCTCTCCTTGTTGACCGAACTGACGGTAGAATCAGTTGATGCAGAAATGGTGGAAGTTCCAGAGATCGTCCGTGAGTTTATGGACATCTTTCCTAAGGAGGGGACGACTCTACCCCCTCGACGTGATATCGAGTTCGGGATAGACCTGCAGCGCGACTCTCGTCCAATCTCGATGGCTACTTACCGGATGGAACCTTCAGAGCTACGGGAGTTGCAGATACAGATTGACGATCGGATGAAGAGGGGTTATGTTCGTCCAAGTGCGTCACCATGGGGTGCTCCAGTCTTGTTCGCAAGGAAGGCGGATGGTGGCCTCAGGTTGTGCATCGACTACAGGAGGCTGAATCAGGTAACGATCAAGAATCGCTACCCTCTTCCGAGGATAAATGATCTTTTCGACCAGTTGAAAGGGGCAAGATGGTTCTCGAAGATCGACCTGCGGTCTGGGTCCACCAGCTGAGGTTGAAGGATAGCGACGTCCCGAAGACAGCGTTCAGGTGCAGGTATGGGCACTTCGAGTTCGTGGTCATGCCCTTTGGTGTTACGAACGCCCCGGTCGTGTTCATGGGGCTTATGAACTCCATCTTTCAGGAGTATCTGGATCGGTTTGTGGTGGTATTCATCGGCGATATCCTGATCTATTCAAGGTCAGAAGAGGACCATGCAGGGCACCTGAGGACAGTTTTGGAAGTCCTCCGATGGCACCAGCTCTACGGGAAGTTGTCAAAGTGCAAGTTCTGGACACGAGAAGTGCACTTCCTCGGGCACGTAGTGTCTGAGCAGGGGGTAGCAGTCGACCCATCAAAGGTTGAGGCAGTTGTTTCTTGGGCAGCACCCAAGAGTGTGGCGGAAGTTTGGTGTTTCCTCGGACTGGCAGGTTACTACTGGAGATTCGTACCCAACTTCTCCCGAGTAGCAGCCCCTTTGACGGCTTTGACCAAGAAGGACCAGGTTTTCGTGTGGAGCGAGCAATGCGAGTCTTCCTTCAGCTACCTAAAAGAAAAGCTGGTTAGTTCCCCAGTGTTGAGATTACCAGAAGAAGGGATGGCCTATGAGGTATTTTTTGATGCTTCAGGACAAGGCCTGGGATGCGTGTTGATGCAACAACGAGGGGTGATCTCTTATGGGTCCAGGTAGCTACGCCCCCATGAGTGTAACTATGCCACCCATGACCTGGAGCTTGCAGCGGTCGTTTTTGCGCTAATGTTATGTGGCACTACCTCATCGGGGAATGCTTTGTGGTCTTCACAGATCACAAAAGCTTAAAGTATATCTTCTCCCAGCGGGACTTGAACTTGCGACAACGGAGATGGGTGGAGTTCCTCCAGGACTACGACTTCGAAATCTCTTATACTGAGGGAAAGGGCAATGTGGTGGCCGATGCCTTGAGCTGGAGGACGCAGAAGGATGCGGTCCGAGAGTCGGCAAATGCCTGGAAGGCAATGGAGGAGTTGGTTGCCTTACACCTGGATGCGAAGATGGATAGTGGCGGAGGCTTCCTATATCAGATGATAGTGCAGTAATCTCTATTTCGACAAGTGGAGGAGTCTCAGTGGGGAGACCCCGAGTGCGAAGTGATGCGTGATCAGGTTGACCAGGGTGATCCTCCGAGAGAATGGACAGAGGAAGGTCAGCACCGGATGCTTTTCCAGAAATGGTTGTTTTTTCCAAGAGTAATGCGTGGCAAGGTTCTTAGTGAGTTCCACAACTCACCCCTAGCGGTGCACCCAGGAGTTAGCAAGATGTACCAGGGGCTGAAAAGGCAGTTCTGGTGGCCCGGAGTTAAGCGAGCGGTGGCAAAATTTGTGGCTAAATGCTTAGTATGTCAGTAAGTGAAGGTTGAACACCGGGTTCCAGGCGGCCTACTGCAGCCTTTAGCTGTTCCCGAGTGGAAGTTGGACGACATCTCAATGTATTTCATCACGGGAATACCCAAGGTCCAAAGAGGGTGCGACGCCATCTGGGTGGTGGTGGACAAGTTGAAGAAATCGGCTCACTTTCTGGAAATCAGGGAGTCAAGTACTGTGGATTCTTTGGCACGAAAGTACGTAAATGAGGTGGTGCGGTTGCATGGAGTTCCGAGGTCTATAGTCTCGGATAGGGATGCATGGTTTACCTCGCGAATCTGGAGAGGATTGCAGCATGCGTTTGGCACCCAGTTACGCCTTAGCACTGCTTTCCATCCCCAGACAGATGGACAAACAGAGCGAACCATCCAGACCTTTTAGGATATGCTACGGACATGTGTTCTGGACTCAGGAGAGTCATGGGTGCGATACTTTCCTCTAGTAGAGTTTTCCTATAATAATAGCTACCACTCTACCATCGGTATGGCCCCGTTTGAAGCTTTGTACGGGAGGCCATGTCGTTCACCTATGTGTTGGACCGAAGTAGGAGAGGTAGGCATCCTTGGCCCGGAGGTAGTTCAGAACACGACAGAGAAAATTCAGCTCATATGGGAAATGATGAAGGCGGCCCAGGACCGACATAAGTTGTATGCTGATACCAGGAGAAGGCCCTTAGAGTTCGAGGATGGAGACCACGTGTTCTTGAAGGTCTCCCCGCGGCGTGGGCAACATAGGTTCGGCAAGGGGGGTAAGCTTTCCCCCAGATTCGTCGGACCCTTCGAAGTGTTACGGCGGGTTGGCGAAGTGGCTTATCAGCTAGCGTTACCTCCGCCGCTGCTAAGGATACATGATGTCTTTCGTGTATCCCAGCTTCGTCGTTATCTACACGATGATTCACACGTCCTTGATTGGGGTGAACTGGACATCGAGGACGACGTAACCTTTGTGGAAAAACCAGTGATGATCGAGGATCGCAAGGAGAAGGTGCTTCGTGGGCGAGCTATTCCATTGGTTCGTGTGTTGTGGAGACATGGCGGGCTCGAAGAGAGTATGTGGGAGAGGGAAGCACATATGCGTGCCCAATACCCCGAGTTGTTTCGATCCTTGTTCCTTTTGTACCTGTTGTGGTAGAACGTTTGACTTTTGGCTATGAAATGTACTGGTTTATTTCCTTTGTTGTGTGTGAAATGCCCCGGCTAAAGGGAAGAGGGAACCCGACCCCTAATCAAGACGCATTGAGGTGGATGCGATTGAACCCCTGCGGGCGAGTCAGTGCCGCCCAAAGCGGATAATATCTTGACATCGGAGAGGGAAACTCCCCAAACCAACATGACCGGGTGGTTTGGCGTGGAATGTTGCTTAGTTCTTGACAGGGAGTGTTTTTAGTTAGTAGAGGTTCACTCCTAAGAGGTATCTTTCGAAGATGGTTGTTCGGACCCTCCCTTTCCTTCTGGTTTGTTGTGATTCTCGAGGACGAGAATCGTTTAAGATGTATCTGATGTGATGACCCAGACCCCCCCTTGGTCCCTTCCTTTTCCAAAATACGGATCCTTAAGGGGTGCGGATCGGTGAGACCGATCGGTGAGACGGATCGGTGAGACCGATCGGTGAGAACGATCGGTGCGACTGATCGGCGGAACCGGCCGACGTCACCCGACCTTGCCAAGTTGTTCCAGTAACGCCCCTTTTTCGCAAATAGGGTTTTAAACCCTATTCTGCCTCATTTCTTAAAGACCTGAAATGCGCACAAAAGTTTAATTAGATATTGAATCGACTCATGAGTCGGTTTAAACCACCCAGCACCTTTAATGATGGGTCAAGCCGCGTGGTCAACCCACGACTCCCACGTCTTACGCGGTTTCGCGTTTTCACCTCAACCGTCCACGACTCTTATAAATTAAGGGTTAGGCCGTGGTTTCCCCCTTCTTCGATCGTGGCTCTTCTGGTGCATCGGGACCGCCGCATCGTTATCCGTAAATTTCCGCGCCCCCGGCCTAAACCTCGATCATCTATCAACAAGTAGGGAATTTCTCTCGTCTCTCACTTTTGTGTATCATGCGGGGTGGGCGTTATTTTTGTTCCTATGGAATTGATTGAACCGAACCTTAATAAAGATAATAAACGAAGTTCTAAAGAACGAATGGGAAGGGGGTCGTGATCGTTGTTATGCCTTATCTTGTGATCATTCTTTTTAGTTGTGCGGGTTTATGTTTTCTGAAAATTGAGGCCGTTGGTGGTCGTTGTATGTGCACTGATGAATCCCCTCGTGATGTTTTAAATGGGTTGCTGAAATTGTGAACTCCTACTGTGAAATTGGTTAATCACGTATATCCGACTGAATAATTGAAAGCACCAGGATCAACCCTTCTGTGATAACTCCCATTTAGAACACACGGAATTTGAAATCATGGAGTGTGTTAAGTCGTTTAAATATGAAAATCCCTGACTTGTGTTGGTAGTGGTGGTTGGTTGTTTTCCTTTCGGGCCGATTGCTGGAAATGTGGGAGGGGATGGGATCCCCTGTTCTTTTATACTCTCGGTGGTTGTGTGAATTTGGGGGATGGGATCTCCTGTCGGTATGGATTCAGTGGTTATGAGTTTTAAATCCGAGTGGTTACTTGTTGATATCACAAATTGGGGAGAGATCCTCTGTTGACAGAACCGGGTGTGAGTGTTTTGGTTGATCCTTGCTTTTGACGCTTTCCTTGGTTATGCTTATGGTAGTTTCCCAGTAGTGCTTAAAATTAATTGAACATTTGACTGAACGTGAAACAAGAATGGGACAAATGGTTTTGTGGGCAAGGGTCGTGAACTGTGACTCGGACGCAGTGGTGTTGTGTTCTGTAGGATGGCTAGGAAAACCTAAGCTTTGGGTGAGTGTTTGTTACCTATATCTATACTTGTAGCTGTGTGTTTCTTATTCGCGCCCCACCCAAGTTGAGCACTCAGTGCCGAACACCCCCATTTATGGGGGAAGGGTGTTTTTCACAACACTATCCTTAGTGGCTGGTTATTAGCTCATTTTCTGCTCCCTTTCCCGGATAGCCCAAGTACCTTCGGGCAGGCTGTGATGGCCTGAAGTCCATTATTAGCCCAAGAACCATCGGGCGGGGTGTTGTGGTGGTTGGCCAGGTGTGTGCGGCAGGTTGTTTCCCAAGTGTCTTCGGGATGAGGCCCATGTGTCTTCGGGCGTGGCGGTGGTTGTTCTGGCCTAGGTGTTTGCAGGCATGGTTACATGTGACAGTTGTGGCCCAGGTGTGTGCGGGCGGGATTCGGCAGTGGGACTGCGTGTGGTTGTGGCCCAGGTGTGTGCGGGCGGGATTCGGCAGTGGGACTGCGTGTGGTTGTGGCCCAGGTGTGTGCGGGCGGGTGCGGCAGTGGGACTGCGGTGAGAATGGCGGGATTGGTCCGATGCGTAGGATGTCTCAATAACCAGTGGGAAAGTGGCGCGGGGTACCCAAACATCGATGTGCTCTTATTATATATATTACTTGACTTGCGTTATTTGGGGAGTGAGCCTTGGTGAGGCCTGGGATGGATAGTTTCCCTTGTTAGGTGTTTGGTTTACTCTTTTTCTCACGGAACATTAGTATGTTCCCCCACTTGTTCACGAGAGTCTTCGTTTTCCCTACTGAGTGTACTTGTATACTCACCCTACGTTTACTTTCAGGTTTGCAGGAGGACTACCAGGGTTGTGCGGGACCCTACTAGTCAGACAGTTGGAGTTGTTGCTGTTGTCGTACCTTTGTTTTCTTTTGGTATTGTACCTTGAGCCTCTTTTTGTACATGCACCTTGTTGTAAACTGTTTAAACATGCATGGGGGCTTTGTTGGGTTTATTTATTTACACCTGTTTCTTTCCCTTTTTGGGTGGTAGACTTGTCCTATTTCCCGATCCTAAATAATAAAAAGGGTAATACCTTCCATTTGCGAGAATTTTCTATACCCTTGGTGCTAGTCGCCACTCCGGGATCTATTGAAGGCGGGTTTCAGGGGTCATTATCTCTCCTTCAACTTAAAGAAGGAAGGGCCTGGCAATCTGCTGACTCTTCCCTCCTTTTGGTGAAGGCGGGTCGTGACACATGTGATGTAATTAATTTAGGTTTGAAATTAATTATAAAATTTCCAAAACCCCATGATTAACCCCAAATCGATCCCCATTTGACCGTAGGTTGTTTTTCAATATTATTGATATATCAAATAATATTCCATGCCCCCAACCACTGTTATTAGTTATTCAAATTTCGTATCATTTATATTCTCTTCTCAGCTTAAGTGTATCATATCTTGTTTCATTCCCTTTCAACCGACTCATTTCTATCATTCTTCTGATGGGAATTTAATTTCAATTTTGATAAATATATAAATATATTTTGTAATAAATATCTTTTATATTATATCTAAGTCAATAATAAATATTTAAATTTTTTTTAATCGTGATTTAAGGTTTTAGATCTGGATCCCGACCTATGTTGTTGTGCTGCTCAATTTTGGGGTTTTGAGATGGGTGGTCAATCATGAACAAAATGATGAAGGTGGCCTATTATTCAAATATCATAGTGTTATTATCAATTAAGTGTATGTGATTATAGAATTTATAGGGATAATTTATCGATTTTAATGGAATAAATTGGTTAACTAATGTTATCAATTAATGAATGGAGGAATACAAGATTGTATTGAATAATGTAATTTTATAATTAGTACAATTAGATGATGAATTAATTATCAAGGTATTGAATTGGGGAATTGAGTATAGATAATTATTGAATTTTGGAATAGGTTAATAGTTAATTGAGAATAATAAATGATTTAATTATTTATTTGATGATAATATTGTTTAGGGATTAATAAATTATTGAATTTATTAATGTACACAGTGTGGTTAATTAATTGATGAGTTAATGAATGAAAGGGAAATTATTAATTAATTACTTAATTAATTAATGTTATAAATGTGGTCAATTAATATTATAATTATTTAATGGACTTGGATTAATAAATTATGAAAAAATTAATAGATTTTTTGGGATTAATTATGATAAGAATAAGGATGTTAATTAATCTTGTTAGGCATTACAATGTGAAAACATGAGTTAGTGAGATACATGTGATAAAGTGATATGTTATGAAATATTAGTATGAATTAGAAATAGGGTTCTAAAAATGATGATCTATGATCATGATATATATGTATGATTGAGAATTGGGGTTCAAGACACGATGTTATACAACCATGACATATGTGTATGAATGAGAAATGGGGTTCTAGACATGACATTCTATACCAATGACATATATGTATGAATGATAAATGAGGTTTTAGGTATTTAATTCTATATCCCTGATATATATATATATGTATATATATTTTTATGATTGAAAAATGGGGTTCTAGACATGGTGTTCTCCTTCTCTCAAAGCCAAAAAGTGTGAGACTTGTATTGATGCTCCAAATATTCATAGAGAGATTGATTTGGCATTCAACAGAAAAAAACATTTGAATTTGTCTATTGCTAAAATTTTTCATAAAAATGGATTGAAATTCAATGTATAATTTATTCCCATGTGTTATAATTATGTATGAATTGACAATGTGAAAAGGATGAGACTATAATTTGGTCTGAAGTAGGTGTTGAGGTAAGGGTGTCTTCTGGAACCCATAGTGGATGAGGTTAAATATAAATAAATTCAGTATGTGATAACGCACTTATTGTTGATTTTAATTATTTTTATACACATATAGATAGTTTTTATTTACATGGTTTGTTTTAGACCCCATTGGTGGTGGCCAGTTATGTCGTACTCACACCCTACATGGGCAACCTGGTCGTTACCTGAATATGTTTTATTATTGTATGAAAAGTTAAGGGAAAATTCTATTTGTATGGTGGATGAGTTGGGATGGATATTTTATGAGGAAAAAAACATGAATCGAGGGTTAGGACATGTTTTGTGGTAAATTAATATTATTATAATATTATTTTTTTACCCTTATGTACCGGATTTACCCTTTAACTCTGGTAAATAAAATATTTACCGAAATAGTTATTCAAAATGTTTAAAAATAAGAGTTACCTATTTACATAATTTTTACATCCTGTTTCCAAATATAGAATCCATTTTTCCCAATTAAAAAAATAGAAGTGGCAGAAATTAACGTAAAATTAATTGTCGCTGTGAAAACAAAAAGCGTGTTTTTAAGAAATAATCATTATCAAAATATTGACACCTATTTATGTCTGGTTTTAATGTGAAATTATCTCCAATGACCAAAATTATATTAAATGGTAAAAATCTATTCTAAAAATACTTACAAATTAAATTCACAATTTATCAATATTAATTACTTCTATTAATAATAATGTTTCTAATTAAAATTTAGTAATTTTCAATATTCATCAAAATATGAGAGTTATCCGAAATGTTCCAAAATTTCACCCTAGGATATTTTCGATATTCCGAATCTAAAAATGAAGTCCATTATGAATGATAAAATGAATAATATTTCAAAAAGTGGGTATTACTATTCATAATGAGAAGTTTTATTAGTTGTTGTGTGTGTTAGAACTTGGAGTTTCGTACAACACATGCTACTGTATTATTCAGTGAGAAGCGTACCGTGGAAGTTTGGGGTGTTACAATATATGAGGATGTTCATAGGATAAATGGTTTCATCTCTATTGGAATTGTTTCTTTGATGTATATTGTAGTCTTAATGGTTTATTATTGTAACAACCAAATATTTTGGGAAATTTTTTTGAATAAATTTAATCTTTTTTATATTTTCACTTACCCATAATAACGATAATAGATTGTGTCATACGAAATATGTGATTTTATTTTGACAACATTAAACTTTAAACAAATCATGTCATTCGAATAAAATATAATAATTTAATATCATAGTATTCACATAGCCATTGGAATGGTAGGTATAAATTTAAATAAAATAATTAAAAATATTTTTGGCTTATAAATGTATATAATAAATTCAATGGTTTATAATTAATTATATATGTAAATATTTTTCATTTGAAAATTTATTGAATCAATTTCTGAAAAAAAAAAAATTTTTCACAAAAACATGATTTATCTTAATATCTTCTAGAAATATATTTTCTACTTTTTTAATGAAATTTATATATTATATATTCATAAAAAAAATTATATATTTCTTTTGGTTTTTCTAAATAAGAGACCCGAATCAATCAAATTTTAAGCATACTTACGATAATTTTCATAAAAGTAGATTGTCACCGTTTTTGCATATGTATTAATTTTTCATGAATCTTATATAAAAATTAATTGAATATTGATATAAAATCATTCTAATCATTTGATCATTTTTTTCTTTAAAACCACATATTCTCATCCCATCTATACGATTGATGTTGAATAATCATTTCCCACATTTGTGATCTGAATTAGAAAAACTATATTTCATATTTCTAATAATAATAATATATATTATATAATGTTTTAAATATAAAATTTTGAGTTAATAATAATAAAAAAAGTAAACATTATTTACCAATTTTAAGTTTAAACATGTTTTTCTATAAAGGATAAACTAAGATGATATTAGTTAAAAATGATCCAAAAATTATCCCACTCAATCGTTTTTGTCAAATATGTAACTTATATTATATATGTTATAAAAAATTTCCATATGAAATGTTTAAGCATATGAAAAAGGCGGTAATACATATTTATATCTGAAATAAAAAATGTGCCAGTCACCTACTTTATTTACGGCCGCAACCTATCCTCCCCTCATAAGAAATTAAAAACCATTTTTTTCCAAAAAAACACAAAAAATAACCCATATACCGAAATATTGTAGTATAATCAATTTTTTATTAATCCATCATACAAATTAATTGGTGAAAACAAAATGATTTTCAAAGAAGAGTTAATATCTATATCCAAGGTTTTATATTATTTCATCATCCAACTCTTTAAGTTATTATTAAAACCTGATGATATAATAAAATAAATATGATATATATTCTTATATGTTGATGTGTTAATTTTATTTTTAATATCCTTACTATCTTCCATATATTGAGTTAGGAAATCATCATTCACGTGTAAGGTGGACTACAACTTACAATCAAATTTTATTAATTTTCCATGACCATCATTCATGGATATATAAAATGATATAATTATTCATTATATATATAGTATTTTTATATTTTTGTTGTGTTCTAATAATGATATCACATGTTTTTAATACTATCCATTATGTGGGAATAAGATAACGATATACATGTGTGTGACGGAGTACCTCCTCATGTAGTGTCATGATTCATTAATGATATCAATAGAAGAAATTAAAGATAATATTAATGAATATAGTTCATATAAATCCAAAAAAATTATTCTAAAAGGTATTACAATTTTTAAATTATTTATTTAATTCCATCATAAAAATATACAAAACATTCATGTATACATGAATCCCACCATCTCAATAAACATATATTTCTTTTTTATTATTTATATTTAATGGATAACCTAACTAAATGTATAATGAATATATATTAAATTAATTTCATGGCTTATATTCTTGTGATTATGTAATCATTATCATAGAACGAGTAAAAACATAACAAATCAAATCATAACAAAAATAGTGTAATTATTTATCAAAACATGATTTTACCAGATAATTGATAATTCATAGGTTATAAGATCTCATAAAAAAATAATTTATTTTATTATATATGTGCATGGTTATATTATATATGTATAATATACAAGTAATTTTAAAAAAACATATTTGAGAGTGTCTGAATAAATTCAAGACTTATTGTAAGTGATTCATTTCTCACATCAATTTTTATGTGACACACAAGACATATTCACCACTTGTTTCTTTTAGTTGCTGTATATAATGATCATTATTGTATTTTTATAATTAATAAATACATTTTTAGTTTCATATACATTTTAAAATCAATAATTCGTTAGGTTTACATTTCAAAAATAACCAAAACATGATTGTTTTTTTGTCCAAAATTGCTTTCTTTGGAATTGAAGATCTGTAATACACCTATCTAATTATATGAGCTCTACAGACTTCCCTTTAAAATGTTATATCATGAATATCATTAATTTTATGATATTATAAATTTATGTTTATTTTATTCATTCATCGGGATCATGATTCAATGGTACAATTTCCCAAGAGTAATATGTTACAATCCCATCATTAATCAAGATTTTCTGAGATTATGTTTAAAATGATGAAAAATAATTTTATATCTCTAAATAAAATATTTAATTTTTTTCACCTCTGGTTATTTTTGGATAATTCATTTGAGAATAAAATTTTCCTTTATATTTATACGTTGTAGATAAATTTATACTTGTTATGATAGTCCATCGTAATTTCTATCTTCAGTCAAAAACAATTTTTCTTATGAAAAATGATTTCTAAAAATGATTTCAATTTTTTTTGACATAATTCTAATAAATTTATAATTTCATTTTAACCCATTATTTACATTTTTGAAAACATTTTTAAAATAATTATCATATTGTTTTCCAAACTATTCCCTTTTGAAATTTACTAAAACTATGAAAGGAATCAATATTTTAATATGTACAACAAGAATAATATTCCATTCTATAATGACCAAATCAATATTTTATATATTAATTTGTAATACATGTTGATTATATTCTACAAAAAGGATTTCCAAATCATTTTGTGATCTTATAAAATTAAAAAATGTTTCACAAAATGGGAAGGATTTTTTCCTCATGAAATGATCTAATTTATTTTTAATTCATCCATTATAATATTCTGTGGTTACATTTTTGGATGAACATTTTGAATGTGCATTTTGCTATAAAAATTCGCTTTCGACTTGGGCGAACTATATTCCTCAATAAATGTTCCATCAAATAATTAAAAAATATTTTTTATACAATATGGACAATTTTTCTCATTGATACTATCTATTAGAGATAACATTAAATGATTTCATCTTTATTCATTCTCTAAATGATTAATATTTTTTTGATTAAATAATTATAAATCCCTATTATTTTAATAGCATATGATATTGAAATTGAATAAATTTTAATGAAACCAATCTTCTTTACATGTGTTATGATTTGATGAAATGTTGAATTTTGTGTAATATTATAGCACTCTTTTGTATGGGGTTTTTATAAGAATGGAAGGACATATATCTCCATCAAATTGTAATATCATGACCATTTCTGGAGTGTAGTAATCCATTTTTTCAAGTACTTTTATTTCATTATTTGATAAATTATTTATAACATGGCGTGTGTTTTAGACGAAATTTGAGAATTTTTTAAGAAAAAGGGTTGTGAACTGTTCACGAACGTTTTGGTGAACTTGTACTACCCAACTCGTGACACCCTAAAAACCTAGACAACGGGGAATTCCATTTTTCTTACATTGTTTTCCAAACCATAAATAATCATTTGAGTAACTGTGAACCACTAATATAATGGGGAAAATATTGGTACATGGTTAAGGAAAATCGTGTTCCATAGCCAGGATATCCATGTGATGTAATTAATTTATGTCTGAAATTAATTATAAAATTACCCAAACCACATGATTAACCCCAAATCGATCCCCATTTGACCTTAGGTTGTATTTCACTATTATTGATCTATAAAATCAAATTACATTCCCCCAACCACCGTTATTAGTTATTTAAATCTCATATCATTTATATTTTCTTCTCATGTTAAGTGTATCATATCTTGTATCTTTCCCATTCATCCTACTCATTTCTATCATTCTTCTGAAGGGAATTTAATTTCAATTTTGATAAATCTATAAATATATTTTGTAAGTAAATATGTATTATAATATATCTAAATCAATAATAACGATTTCAATTTATGTTTAATCATGATTTTATGTTTTAGATCTGGATCATGGCCTATGTTGTTATGCTGCTCAATTTTGGGGATTTGAGATGGGTGGTCAATCATGAACAAATTGATAAAGGTGGCCTATTATTCAAATATCATAGTCTTATTATCAATTAAGTGTATGTGATTATAGAATTTATAGTGTTCATTTAGAAATTTTAATGTAAAAAATTGGCTAACTAATGCTGTCAATTAATGAATGGAGGAATAAATGATTTTATTGAATAATGTAATTTTATAATTGGTATAACTAAATGACGAATTAATTATCAGGGTATTGAATTGGGGAATTGAGTATAGTTAATTGTTGAATTTTGGAATAGGACAATAGTTAATTGAGAATAATTAAAGGTTGAATTGATTATTTGATGATATGATTGTTTAAGGATTAATAAATTATTGAATTTATTAATGTACATAGTATGGTTAATTAATTGATGTGTTAATAGATGAAAGAGAAATTATTATTTAGTTACTTAATTAATTATTGGTATAAATGTGGTTAATTAATTTTCTAATTTTTTAATGCACTTGGATTAATAAATTATGAACAAATTAATAAATTTTTTCGGGGTTAATTATGAAAAGAATAAGGATGTTAATTAATCTTGTTAGACATGACAATGTGAAAACATGTGTTAATGAGATACATGTGAGAAAGAGATATGTTATGAAATATTAGTTTGAAATATAAATAGGTTTCTAATAATGATGTTTATTGATCATGATATATATGTATGATTGATAATTGGGTTTCAAGACATGATGTTATACACCAATGACATATGTGTATGAATGAGAAATGGGGTTCTAGAAATGACATTCTATAGCAATGACAAATATAAATGAATGATAAATTAGGTTTTAGATATTTAATTATACATCCCTGATATATATATATATATATATATTTATGATTGAAAAATGGGGTTCTAGACATGGTGTTTTGCTTCCATCAAAGCTAAATGGTGTGAGGCTTGTATTGATGCTCCAAATATTCATAGAGAGATTGACATGGAATTCAACACACAATTTTTTTTTTTAATTTGTCTATTTTTAATTTTTTCATAATAATGAATTCAAATTCAATGTATAATTTATTCCCATGTGTTATAATTATGTATTAATTGACAATGTCAAAAGGATGAGACTACGATTTGGTCTGACGTAGGTGTTGGGGTATGGGTGTCCTATGGAACCCGATAGTTGATGAGGTTAAATATAAATAAATTTAGTATGTGATAACAAACTTATTATTGATTTTAATTAGTTTTATACAAATATATATAGTTTTTATTGATATGGTTTGTTTTAGAGCCCATTGTTGGTGGCCAGTTAGGTCGTACTCACACCCTTATTGGGCTACCTATTCGTTACCTAAATATGTTATATTATTTTATGAAATGTTAAGGGAAAATTAAATTTGAATGGTGGATGATTTGGGATAGATATTGTATGAGGGATATAAACATGCTTTGAGTCCTAGTTAAGAGTCTTCAATGTCTTTATTTTAAGTTATCATTTTACAGAACTGATATCTTCATTATCAAGGAATGTTTTCTACTTAGTTGGATAATGTATTTTCCAACATTAAATATCTATAGATATTATTACAATTATGGTTATATGTTTTTCATATATTGTTTATTACATATACCAGTTTATTAATATGTTAAAATAGGGTATACTCTCTCCATGATCGACTTATCAGTCCCTTGTTACATGTCGATAGACTTTGGCATATAGGAAAGTATTCTTGAGGTTTTTTGGACGACTTATTCGGGTTTCCAATGTCTGGAACCAATTAAAATATGTTAGAAGGTATTACAAGAGTAGTGTTATATCCTTTTTATTTTTCATAAATATTTGGGAATGGTACAGAAGATAATATAAAATTTAGGGGCATGGACACGTGTTCGTGGATGGGAGTTGAAAATCCAGCTATGAGAAGAAACTGTTGTTCTTAGGGTGGCATGCATATTATTCCTATTTTTTGTTATAGTGGAATATTATTTCACCTTGGGTGACGTAGCTGATTTTTAATGTGAATATGGTTTTTGGGATTTTATGTGAATTGACAAATGGCCCTGAATGAAAAAAAGTGTCATGTCTGGATTAATTATTCATTACACTCAATATTATTTTGAGACCCATATAATTTTTGGTATGCGCATAAAAATTATTGTGGGTATGTTTGTGAACATGAATTTTTGTTATCATGATTGTGAAATTTAATTGAAAATGATTCATACTATGATATTTAATGTTGTAAAATGTTTCAAAATGAGAAAATTTGGGTGTCAAATATGTAAATATGAACAATGGAAATTTTTGAACCTTATCATCCAACACCATGGATTATAAAGGATATCAGTATTTATAAAACCTCAGTTTTGACAGAGTGGGGGGTTATGGGGGAAATTAGTAGTGATAATTTTTTTTGATCTCCATATTCTTAAATGCATTAATATTCGATTTTGTGTTATATGGTGCGTGATTGGAATTGTAGAGATATGCCTCCTTAATAACTCCAGATGAGAGGATTATAGAAGGATATGGCTGATGTTTCTCTATGAATAGTTGATATTGAGGGGGAAATAGTTATGGGTGAGGTATAATGTCATATATTCAGAGATAAGATTTATAACTTCATGCAATTCAAGGGAATAGTCTGATAGTGGGTTTTGAAAGGCACTTATTTCCTAAGAAGATTTTTTTACTTGTAGAACCCAACAACGATCATGTGGGAGGGTGTAGTTGTGGGAGAAAAGTTATAGGTTTATTCTAATGATTTTATAATTAACCATTTGGAGTCCCTTGCTAAGAGGATGATTGAGTTGGATGCATATTTTTATGAGTATCGGTTAAGTGTTATAGGTATGTCCAGGCGTGGCCTTGACAGACTGATGTTTTGTGGTAGAATGACATCATAGATTGGTTCTTGGAGAACATCTATCTTGATATGATATAGCTAGATAAATCAGTATAGTTTATTTGGATGACCCATGGGAGCATGCTTGTGATGGACTACGATTAATGCTTTATAGACCTAAAACACTTTTTCTAGAATTAATAAGATATGATAAAACTATACAAAAAATTTTATATGATGGAAGTAGGTTCATTATTTAGTCCATTGTTAAAAACATTCCTTTTAAGATGTTTTCTACGGTGCTAGATTAGACTCTCATAGTTGAAGGGATCCTAAGTGGATCATCTAGTGTATGACATGTTGTTTCATCTACATGGTCTGGACGTGCATATTCGAATGTAGGAAGTTTCATTTTGCGACATTTATCCAATATAATGTGAAGAAGAGTATCTTGTTAGGGGAATACGAAACTCTGGATCTTACCCAAATGCTTTTTCCATATGTATATTAAGATAGAATACTTTCCTAAATAGTGTCCGTAACAACATGTGGTGTGCTGATGTTGTGGAAATATCAGATATCTAAAAAGGTTGTGTAGGAACTAACAACATAAGGTTAGTGATGGAGGTTCTAAAAATACTAGTGTTTATGATTGGGATCATTTTTTATATATTAGTCAGCAAACATGTGTTCTACTAGATGAGGTTGTAGAGGTAGTGCAGGTGTGAATTCATGGAAAGGGTACCCATATCAGTATAGTGGTGCAACTCAAGAGATTAGGACTATATCATAAGGTATAAGGGTAAGAATGTTGCATGAAATACATCCTACACTAATATATGGATGGTCTAGACCATGAAAATTGTTATATACTATAATTTTAGATTCTAATTTATCTAGTGATTTATTTGATACTAGTGCCTCTCAGTCAATTATTTAAATAAAACTAGTAAGCTGATTGATCTTAGCAGTGGATTTAATGGGTGGAGTAATGAATATAGAAACACCATTAGGCATAAGGAATAGGGAAATCATTTTTTTTCAAAATATATTCTTTTGAGATAACTGATTATCATATTATTTGAGATATTTATATCCATAACATGTTACGATTCGACCTAATAATGGATATGGAATTACTAGTCACAAATTAGGCCCAAAATGGTTGTCACCATATGAGAGAGTCATTTACCATTCCTACGGGTAACAACTATATTCACCGTGGATGTTGGGATATACATATATTTTGTGTATGGAAAATTACCTAGAAATATGATGACATCACATCCCATGTTACTATTTTTCATCATGATGAAGGATGAGTGAAGCATGATATATTTCCACCAATGGCGGAACAATTTTAAGATGATTTCCCCCAAGAATTCATATGGTTTCCACCAAAGAGAGATGTGGAATTCATTATTGATCTCATAGTGGGGGTTGATCTATTTTTTATTCCACCATACAATATGGAACTTATAGAACAATAAGATCACATGGATCGGGAGTAGTATTTTGAGGATAATAGATTTATTCATCAATGTACGTCACCTTGGAGATCCCCAATGTTGTTTTCTAAGAAATAAATTGGGTCTCTATTCATGATAATTGATTAACATAGGTAGAAAAATATGACTATAGAGAACATGTATCACATTTTATGTATCGATGATATTTTTGACATATTCAGAAGTGATGGTTTATTCTTGAAGATCAAATATAATTGGGGAGTCATCTCCTGAGTGTACAAACTTTGGATATAATGAGGACTACATTCAGAAGTAGGGATGACTTATATGAGTTCATCAAAATCACATTTGAATTTAAAGATGATCATTAGTATTTATGGACTTGATGAATAGAATCATAAAACATTACCAGTATCAGGTTACTACAGTTTTTTAGATGAAAACTTTGTGTACAACAAGACTCATGAAGATCATTCCCAACAACTTTACATGATACTATGTACATTGAGATATCATCAATTACACACAAAGTTTACTATTTTTCTGTTTTGGATTATTTGGGTACACATCATGGGTGACATCATCATAGATGAAGGTGTGTATGTGGATACAGGGAAGTTTCATGTGTTGTTTTTAATTAATAATCAGAATAACATCTTTCAAATCCATATATTTATATGGTTAAATGGATATTATTGTATTTTCTTCTACGAAATTTCCCATTTGGAATCACTACATTAGGTATTTACTAATAAATGGGATAAATATATATTGTGAGAACGATGCAAGAATACCTTCCAGGACTTCATGAAGTATTTGACATCAACATTGATTTTGATACTTCATATTCCATGTGATGAGTATACATTGTATTGGGAATAATGTTGGATTGGATTTTGAATAGTGATAATGTAGGAGATTGATTTGTGGTATATGGGTCTTGGTATTTATAACCATATGAAAAGAACTACCCTATGTATGACCCCATGTATAATCTACGGTTTATGGATTGAAGTGTTGGTAGTACTACTAGTTTGGTGAGAACATTATGGTGTTTTCCAATTACCTAGGATTGTGTTATATTGTTTCACATTTATATGTGAATCATTGGAAATAGATATAGGTTTATTGTATTCCATCCATTTATTTGAAACAAACATATATAGCATTTAAATAAAATAGTGTAGCTAAATCTATGAGAAGCATAACTCAAACTCAAATACATTAGGGTTCTTCTAATAAATTGAATATGATGACATTACTATATTATATTCATTTGGGGGTTCATGAGAGTCAGGTAAATATGACTCTAATAACAGTTTCATGGTAGTTTATACATTTGAGTATGATTTTAAATATAAATTATGAGGATCAATAATGATTGACCTTGAAGGAATAAATTGAAGGTGTGCATTCACATTTATATTGGAGAATATATGAATATGAAATCATCAATGTCTAGAATCAGGTTCTTGTTCCTACATGTATGCATAGAGAGTTGATGAAATAATATCATGCCACATTGTGTGTTGTACAACCAGGTGTAACCAAAATGTACCATGACTTATGATGAAATTTTTTATTCGGTAGAAATTAAAATGAAGATAGAAGGATTCATGACATGATTCTATAAATTGTCGGTATAAGTAAGATCATCAATTTCCTAGAGGTTCACTAGTACTGTTTCCTATTCCGAAATAGACGTGTGGAAATTTGACCATAGGAATTGTGGAATTTATACTGAATATTCCTTGGACAAATGATGTTATCTTAGTTATTATTTATTAATAGAATAATGTAGAACATTTCCTACATATATGGGATAATCTATTAGTAGAAAACGTGAGAGAACTATACGTTCATGAGAGTGTGTGTATGAACACAGTTACAAATGTTATAGTTTCATATCACCACTCTAATTTTACATCATGGATCTGGAAGGGATAGCGATAGGAACTCAGTACATAGGTAATAATGAGTATGGATTCCCCCCCATAAATATATGGACATTAAACGCACACAATTAAGCTACCTATGCATCTGTTGTGGTTGTGTGTTGTAAGCATTGGTGGGTATTATGGGATTCACATTGATCTATATTAGTTTTTATTAAAACAAATTAGGTACCTATATAGATTTCACCATAAAAGGCTATTTCTGGTAGGCCATGTAGAACACCATTTTGCTGTATGGTTGTAGGTGACACTAAATTTTTTAGAACATGTCTTGTGCATGAGACATTGGAATATGATGGACTAATTTGGAAATGTATAAATTTATATTAGAGTATATAGACAATTTATATTGATAATCACTAATGATTACTAGATTATATAGTTTGATCATGAATTAATTCATTTTTCACCTATATTTGGTCACTACAATATATAGATGTATGAAATGTTGTCACCTAGGATGGTTGGACCATTTGAGGTTGGGGAGAGCATCATTATAATGGTATATTGATTAGATCATCCACAAAAATATAATGAAATACAAGATATTTTCCATGTATCTCATCTTCGGAAGTATAAAACTGACCCTTCTTATGTAAATCATGTGTAGAATTTTTACCTGGAGTTAGATGCATCAATTTTGGATCATCAAATACAGTCTTTGGATCACAATAAGAATTTGATATGGGGAAAGAACATGATGATATTTCATTTAATGTGGACACATTATATTATAAATTAGGAGAAATGTGAAAGATAAGAATATATATCGTCTTAATTTATAAATTATTTTGGCTCTGATTATTAGGGAAGCATGAGAGGGCATCTAGATATTGAGTTATCATATGGTGATGATAATATAAGATCCCTACTTTTCTCATGTTGAACCAGGATTGTTTTTTAGTTTCATTATTCCTTGTTTGTTTATTTTTTTGTATGGTTATTGATTTTTGTGTTTGGGAATAAATTTGAGAAAATATGAAGAATCAGTCTTTTAAATTGTTGGAAAACGGTTATGGAAAACGATACGCCCTAGCATTGAAAACCATGCAACGCTTGACTATGGTAATTGTGTGGTTGGGCCACAATTTTCCAAACCATGAATCCTATTATTAGTAACCATGATTCCATTAATAATAGGCTCATTATTATCACACTTTTTGGGAAAATCATGTGACTAATCCCAACTAACCATGAGAGGGAAATATTTAACCATGAAAATTAATCCTATAAATTAATAAACCACTTAATTATCCCCAAAAGGACACCCAATCGACCCTAAGAGTTATTTCATGATTTTGGACCAATCAAGATGAAATCTAATACATTATGTCATCCATTATTCCTGATTCGAATCCTTGATCAATGATTGTATCCTCTCCCAGTATAGGAATCATATACCATTTCTTTTTCAATCATCTTCATTATTTCCCTCATTCACTTGGTGGGATGTAATAATATATTTTCCTAGCTCTAGATCATTATATAATGAATATAGATATTGTCTTGTGGATCTATAAAAAGAATAAAAAATATTTTTAAATATTTTTTTAGGGTTTTAGATCCAGATCCTGATCTACATCATTATGCTGCTCAATTTTGAGGATTTCCATTTGGAGTTCACATTTCCACATATTGAGGTTGGTGGGCTATTATTCAGACCCTATATTCTTATTATTACTTACACATATGTGATTCAATAATATCTTGGAGTTATTTAGAAATATGAATTCCAAAATTTGGTTACATAATGAGGTAAATTAATAAATTGGGGAATTTGGGATTCAATTAAAAAATTGGAAACATCGAAATGTGAAAATTAATTAATTAATTAATTATCAAGGTATTGAATTGTGGAATTGAGGATTACTATTGGTTGAGTTAATTCTTCAATTATTCAATTGTTAAATTATTAATTGGGAATAATTATTTTTTTAATTAATAAATTAGTGTTAATATTGGGATAGTATTTGTTATTAGTTGAATTATATAATGTAAATAGTCTGTATAATTAGCTGATGAGTTAATTGATGAAAAATATATGATTAAATAGTATGTAAATTAATTTATTTTATAAGTGTGGTTAATTAATTATCGAATTATCTAATGGAATTGGATAAATTTTTTATGAATAATTTAATAGAATTTGTGGTGTTTCATTTTTATAAGATTATTAGTAACAATTAATCTTGGTTAGTGTGATAATTTGAAATTATTTTGATAATGAAATACATGTGATAATGTGATTGGTAATGACATATATATATTAGTGAGATATAGGGTGATAGAAAATACTTTCTATGCCTATGAAATATATTTATGATTGAGAAATGGGTGCTAGCCATGAAATTCTACACCCATGACATATATTTTTGAAATAGAAATTTCATTTTAGACATTGTGTTCTATGCCCATGAAATATAATTTTTATTGATAAATAGAGTGATAAAATTGAAATTCTATGACCATAAGATATATATATATATATTCACAATTGATAAATGTGGTTATATACATGGTTTTATACTCCCAAGTAATCTAAATGGCGTGAGATAGGGACTCATGGTCCAAATACTCTCAAGGAGCTAGATATGGAGATATAAAAACACATATTTGGAATTGGACTATGGATACAAGTGACCATAATATTGAATTAAAATGGAATGGATAATTTAATCCCTTATGTAATAATTAAATATTAATTGACAATGTTAAATGGTTCAGAATTCAGTATTGGTCAATGTTCGTATTGAGGTAAGGTTGTCCTCAGGATCCCGATAGTTCATGTGGCTAAATAATGGTTAAATGCTAATCTTATAACTATTTAATAATTAATTTTAATTATTTAATTACACTAATGAATGAAATTTGTTTTTAATTGAATTTTTGTAAACACCATTGGTGTTGGATGACTAAATTGTATTCGCGCCCTACTCAAGATACTAGATTGGTACCTAAATATACATTATTCATGTAGGATAGGTTAATGGAAAATTCCCTGTGTTAAATGGAAGATTTGTGATAGAGCTTGTGTGATGGAACTAATCGTGGTTGATGACATTTTATGGAGTCTTCATGGTCTTTATTTTCAGTTTCCATTTTAGACACATGACAAGTACACTAGCATGACATATTTTCCTCTTTAGTTGGATACTATATTTTCCACCATTGACTATGTTGACATATTGGTATTATTTTTTATTATATATTATTCATCTATTATTTTTTATTTATAATGGTGTATTACTCTTATAAAATAAGGTATATTCACCTCATGTTTGACTTATCACACCCTCACTATTAGCTGATATACTCTTGTGTATGGGGAGGCACACTTGAGGTCATATTCCCCACCACCTTAGGTAACTAGTGTGTAGCACCTAGGATGAGATTTTATAACAATTCATTAGGTTAATATTTATACAACATGAAATAAAAATGGGAAAAAATTCATTATCATTGATCCATAATGGACAATATGTGAGTCCATATCCATTATGGTTAATATGTTATTCTTGATCCATAATTAAAAATAGGATCAATGTAGTAATCAATGGAAGATAGGTGATACTTTTGGATATATTGTGTTGATGGTCATGGAAGTTGACCATTAAATTTGAAATGAGATTAAATATATTTAATGGTTCCATAATTTTATGACATAATCATATGGTTTGTGATTGATTTTTGATGATTTATCAATCATATGAGACATTTTTTTATGAATTGATATTGTATTACGTGATGAATAAAGTTTATGATCTATGATATGTGGTGAATGAAATTCTGGTGTTTTTTTCATGAACAAATACCATTGTGATTGTCCTATTATTTCCATTGAACAATTATTGATATCCCTTTTGTTCAACCATATATATAATGTGATGTACTCCATTATATTGGTTCATTCCCTAGGATATGATTAATGAATTAGGTATGGTAGACCTATGTGGAATAGTATATGAGAAGATACATTTTTGAATATAATGAATATTATTCATGTAATATAAATATTGTGCTTCTATCATCAAATGAAAATAAAATATTATAGTTATAAGGAATTTGTTTATATAATGTTATGAATATTCATCTAATAACGTGTGATATTTAGGACTGAAAATACTGGGTCAGTATAGGTGGAAAAAATGGAATGGTTATGTCAATATATGGAAGTTAGGATTTGAAAATAAATTGATATATACTTAGGGATATTCCTATGTATATAATTTTTTTAATTTAATGGGTAATGTGAAAAAATATATCTAAGGATTATTATTTGAATTATAAAATATCATGGAATATTAGTAAAGGATTTAGCAAGGGTTTTGAATATATTACTACCTTTTATGTATAGTATATGTACATATGGCTCTGATATAGAGGTAACTGGGATTAACTACTCTAAAAATATATTATCTATGTAAACTTTATATTCACATAGTTCATAAAAAGATGCCTTTATATACACATCATTTTTCACTCTAATTTAATATAATTTGGAGATCCAAAAATAATGTAAAAAAAATTCTTTAGGACTTAAATAATTAGAATGAGTGAATAATGATTGGAATATGGTTTCATAGATTAAAAATAAGATTTAATATCATAGACTCCCTGAATTGATTTTTCTTGATTACATGGGTTTCCAAATTGGTTTCTGTTTCTCAAAATATGATTTATAGTTTCATTCAATGGATGTAACCTAATGGGACCATCATAGATGATCCCTTAGTTTTATAAAAATGAACCAGTACCAATTTAAATATATTATCAATTCTATGGTTTTCCACATTATTGAAATGTAATTTTGGATATTTATTATTTATAAGGGAAGGAATATCTCTGGTGGAGTCTTTCTAAAAATATGATATAAATAAAATAAATTGAATCTATAGAATCAGAAATGTTTAATATGATATTTCTTTAAGTGTGTGTGCATCAATATTATTTTATAAACAAATATATAGAATAAATTATATTGACATATGAAAAATTGTGAAGAATCTATTTATACCTATATTTCTAATTTTACATCACTTTCATGGTATTATATTAGATTCTTCATCTTCCATTAATCACAAAATAATTAATTATTTTTTCCCTATAACGTAGCGTTTGTAATTCCTAGGTTATATGAGAAATTAGTAACTTTGAATAAGTTATTTTATTTGAATTGTTCATTGAAATGGATATTAGATATTGTCGAGATTCCTATGGTTTATTTATGTAATGGATGGTCAGTCATTTAAAAACTAAATTATTTGATAAAAAATATAGACATAAAAGTTCTTGATATTTCAGATGAATCATAATGGTAATATATTGATTGGAACCTAGATTCAATTTATAATTTTAAAGGTAGAACCAAAATCAAATTAATTTATATATGAAATAAATATATCAGAGAATGAAATGGAGTTGAATATTATTCAAAAAAATGTACCAACCTCACAGTATTGATACTTTAACAATGGGTTTTTAGTATTACGAAAATAAATTTCCCTATCTATGGGATAATGTGGATAATAATCCATTAAAACCTATGACGAACATGGGAAAAGAGAATTATTATTCTATCAAAATTTATATAGTGAATCATGATAAATAGGGAACACTATTTTGGGTTCCATAGATAGAAATTTCATGTTTCATTTTTTTACAAATGAGCCATATAAAATCATTTTTTTCATCCTTTAGTGAATTATAAGATGATTATCCCCCTGTAGTGGATTCAGGGACCATGAAATAACATTTGATATTCTATCAGTATAAAGATGAACAAATGATTCCAATGAAAATATATTTTATCAGAAAATATGGTATATGAGGAATAATGTGTGATATTTTTTTTAATATTTATATTTCTACATTTATCAATAAAATAATATCCATGGGAAATATCATGGGTTAATAATATTATAGAGTGTATTACCTTAAATTTATTTGAAAACACTTTTTTGTTTTTTATATGATTAGAGTTTATAAAGATTAATGAAAATATAATAGAAATTTATGAACAAACCACCTATGGGTTTGCATACTTTTTAGTGAAAATGTTATTTACGTAATAAATCCATTAATACTATAGAAATTTGATTAACGGTAATGGAATCGTTCGTGGTTTATATTGTTTTTGATGTTGAGGTAAATGTTGGTTATAGTCGATCACCATACGAAGTCATCACACTTCATAACTATCATAGAATATTTATATTTACAGACTCATTCTAAAATATACATTAATGAAGTGGTTAGATTTTGTGGAGTAAAATATTATATTTTCTCTAGTGTACATCCAATAGTTACCAAGATGATTTGGTGATGACATCAATAATATCTTAAACCAATGATGAATTTTACACACTCGTATCATTCAAAAAAATTCATTCTGAGTGAAAAATTCTTACCATTGATGATATGCAATAATAGTTTTCTTCTGATTTTAATGGAGGTTTGTTTTAGAACCATCTCTAATTTATGTTTTCATTCCATGATACATTTCAATTGATCATTTAGATTACTTATTATGAATCCCTTTTCTTAAATGAGTTCTATAACTCTGATGTACTCAAATGAAGTTATATAATTTAAGCTATATAGACCAGATAAAGTTGACAAAAAATTAGAAAAGGATAGTTCATGTAATGAATAGATATATAAAACACAGATTGTAAATAATTTTAATTTTAGTAATAAATTATGTGATCTAGAAATTTAATTTTGTTAGTTGTAATATCTAAAAATTCCATTATTTGAGAAAAAATGTAACATTAATCACTATGTATATTACTACCTTAAAAATAATCGATCATATCGGGAAACTATCATATCTTTTGTATATTCCACTAATAATCTATCAGGATCGTGATGTATTCTATGTAACTCTCCTGAGAAAATATATACCCTATCATTCATATGTTCTGAATTCATTTGGTATACCAATTGAGAATGAAATTTTTATATATTGAATAATCAGATGATATTAGGGATCTTATAGACATATTTCTATAAAAATGAAACTTATGTGGTCCTTTTTTTTTAAAACCATTACCTTGTGGAGACTATATAAGAACATGAGGATTTAATGAATCATTCGAATCCTTACTTATTTGTACCAAATTGTAATATTTAGAGATATAAATATATTTTATAATGGGTAGAATGTTAGAGCATAAGATTTTGATATTGTGTTGATTAAATTATATATTTTAAATATTTTTCATTGAACAAAATAGTTATTGTGTCTTTTTTTTACACAAAACCAAGTTTGAATTTCACAACAAAGTGTTTAAATGTATCATGGCATACTATTAGAATATTATTATTTATTATGACAGTTACCCACAAGTCATTGGGATGACATTTATGAATCAAATAAACCCAATTGAAAATATTATATATATATATATATTATGAATGAAAATGTTACAAATTAATTATAAATGAAAAATAACCCATTTAAAAATTAGGGGATTATTTTTTAGTACAACAATATTTGTGAGAGAAAAAATGCATTCTCTAAATATATTAAATAATTAAATTATGTTAAATTGATTTAATGATATTTATATCTTATATATTCAATCAAATGTATTTAATTTATTTTATTTAAAATTAATTAAATAATTAATAATAAATTTAATTTTTAGCATAAAGCATGTCTATCTCCTAAGTTGTTATTTGGTATATCCTTTCATAATTATATTAAAAATACTTTTATTAAGAACATAATGAAATTAATTTGATTTATAGTGTATATATTTTAGATAATAATTTTAATATATTATTTTGTTTAATTTTTGAGATTTCTATGTGCGGATAAATTTTACGATGAATACTGAAAAAAATAGTTTTTTTGCATTTTCATTTATTTGAATTATAATGCCTCAACCATATACATTACATAATCCTGATTAAATTCAATGAATTCACATTGTAGATATTTATAGGTTTAGGTTATTTGGTAATTAGGCTATAAATATTACATTACATCTCAAATGATTTAAAACTTGATACTTCTACTCTATCTAATTTATTTCACATCATCAAACTCCTTAAATAAAACAAGAATTCATTTTTTGATATAAATATTCATTAATTCTTCCTTTATATTACACATTATTATACACTGTAAAAAATATTTCAAAATCATGGGATGAGAATAAAAATCACAGAAAGGTTTATAAAATAATGAATGACCCATTTTGTCCCTCAACACATACAAATCATATACTCTTTAACATTTTTCATGAAATCATAAGATATGATAATAACACATAGTAATCGTAAATAAAAATGGTTACTTATGAAATCAATATCATAAAATCATTTTAGATTTCACAACTACATATAGAGTTACATTTGGAATACATATCACAATATATTCCAAATATCACATATGAGAAAGAGTAACGTTTACCTTCGTCATATTACCCATTTCATTGGATTCCTATCTTGAGCTCACACATCCTAGGTTTATCACCGAACCACCCATATACGTAAAAAACCCATGTACCATAACATAATAAAAAATCATGAAAAAGAACAAATTAAAGATAACATTCCCACACTACCATCACAATATATCAATTGAAGATATTTACAAAATAACCGGATTTTTAACATTCAGATTTATAAAATTTATAAAGATGATTATTGAATCATATATTCTCTTAACACTTTGAAACATTTAATGGAATTATCATTATGAATCATTAATTTACATATAAATAAGAAAGAAATTATTTTTAAAACATGGACATTAATGATAAATAATTATACGAATAAATCATTAAATCATTTAGAACAATTATTTAGTTAATGGCTCTCTTACCACTTGAGAAATTACTTGAATAAAAATAATGTTGGAATAAAATTAAAAAAATGAATATAATATCACGAGAATAAGTTGATTCATGTTATAATATTTCAAAGAGAAGTAAATACACCATATAATGTGAATTGGTGTATAATAACAAATAATTCACAATGGAATGTAAATTGAGACAAAATCCCTTATAAATATCATAACTTTAGATTATGTATAATTCACTGACATAATTATGTGAGATGATTATAAATATATCCAATATAAGTGTATATTAATTTTCAAATAATCAGAGGCCATTCAAATATATTCATTGAAAAAGAGAAACCAATGACATGGATATTTAACTCAATGAATGTATATTGATATAAGATTTACCTAAAAAAATTCATATAAATGACATAAGAATTTATAAATGGGGTGATTATGTGCTGAAAATGTATATCCAGAGAAAAGGAAGTGAAAATACAACATAAATAAATAAATAAATAAATATTCCACTCATAATCATGGTATAATATAATCAACAAAGTATCCGTAATACCCAAAGAATGTAAATTTAGTTTAGAAATGCACTTACAAAAATTTGGATTCCTAACGACCTCTCCTAAAAATTTAGAAAATGATTTAATGAGAGAGAAAATGGACTCTCGTCACTTGGACATAAAATTTAAAACAAATTAATATATATAAGAACATGTCCCAAGATATGAAAATTTATTTTCAAATATTTATAATAATAAAAGTATTTTACTAAAAGAGGAGGTTGAAATGTTCTCCTAAATTATAATTTGATAAATTAAATAGATTAACTCTGTGTATTCAATATAATTGAAAAAAATATCAAGTATAAACACATGATAAGATATCAAATGTTATTTATATTATAATAATATCGTAGAATAATCAAGAAGTATAGGATTAACCCATATAATTAAAATTTCGCTAAGAAATTCCCTTACCCTGTATCTGAATTGACTTGTTCATTATTTATCTCCCTTAAATCTGGTAAATCCTTTTTATTTAGGCTGAAAGTCCTTATTGAGTTTCTGTATCCCCATGGTATGTATTATAATAGGTATATTGGTATGTTCAAAGATTATTTTGGCCAAGGATGGATGATCTAAGATGCATGAGAGGTGTGAGTAATGGGTTAGAAGTGGTGGCCTTTTATAAGACCGAGGAGGGGCTCTTTAAGAATGTTTGATTGTATTATTTTATCGTAAAATGAATTTTTGTTTTATTAAGGTCCAATACTCATTAAATTATATGATAAGATGCATAGAGATATAAATAAAATCATCCAATAAGAATTATTCTTATTGTGGATATTTTTCAGTCCTTATCATTTTTATTTAACTTTTTTGTACACTACAAATTTTATTAAGAAATTAAATATTTGAAAATAAAAATCATTTTCAATACGTGAAAAATATCTAATAAAAGATTCAATAATAAAATTATATTCTTATGATAACAATTTCAATGTATTGCATATTTTATTTGGAATTTTCTAATATTTAAAAATATATTTTATAATTTGAAGTATGTATTATGTCAATTTTTACACTATTTATGTCATGAAATTTTTAAAAAACCATATTAACTTGATTGCGTCAATAAAAACGAAATTAAATTTATTTTACCTTTTATATTAGCATTTATTTTAATCCTTTATTAATGAAACAATCACTTCATCTCTATTGTGTAATAATTAAATTAATTTATATATATTTAATAAATTATATAAAAATTACCATGATGTATGAAATCTTTTTATCTCTATAATTACTATATATAGTATACGTTATTAATTATACAACCCCATATAAATTTTTTTTCACAATAAAATATATGTTTAGGTAGTATTTTCCTTATCTTTAAATTACAATTAATTAAATGTCATTTTCACACACATTTGGCTCCATGGGGTCCTAAAATCGACCGAAAGATGGAAATAGAATTTAATATCTCAACCAATAAGGTAAAAAAATGTTTTATAGTAATTTAATATTATTATAATATTATTTTATATCGCTTATATATGATATTTATCCTTTAACCAAAGTAAATAAAATATTTGTTGAAGTTACTATTCATAATTTGTAAAAATACAAGATTTCTATTTGAAATATTTGGACTTCATGATTCCAAATATGGAATCCAATTTTCCATATTCAAAACACATAACTTTTGGATATTAATCTAAAATTATTTTCTATTGTTAAAACCACAGAGTATGTTTTTAAGAAGTTAAAACTACAAAAATAATTAAATGTGTTTGTGTCCAATTATTTTGTGAAATTAATTATAATGACCAAGATTAGATTAAATGATAAAAATTTCATCCAAATTCACATTAAATCCAATTAAAATTACAATATATCTATTTATATATATTTTATTAAAAGGTATTTTTGAATTAAAATTCTGTATTTTTCACTATTCATTAAAAATGATCATTATCAGAATAATACGTGAATTTCATCAAATATAAATTTTGATGTCCCGCTTCTAAAGAATAATATTATTTTGTCAAATATAAAAAATAAAAGTTACCACAACTGGATTTAAAAAGGGTTCACCATCAAAAGGAGGTAAACGACCTTTTAAAAATATTAGTGTATTTCATGCTTAAAAACAGTTATTTTTTCTTATTTGAAGCCTCTAAAATCTATTCAATAAGTGTAGATACATTTAATAATAATATTTCTATTAGTTATGTTAATTCCCTTTAATACAACATTTTGATGCTAACTATCATTTAATGTAAAAATATATTTATAATTTTTGGTATAATTCAATGTTGTGTGCCACATAAGATTTCAAGGAAACATGTTGTTGTGTGTTGACTACACCATCAGAAAAAGACTACTCTTTAAAATAAAATTAAAAATTTCTTAATAAATAATAATACACATGAAAACATATTTTTATATAAATACCTGGTGGTTAAATCATTCAACATTTTGGAAATTATATCCTCACAATTTTAAAATTGGGCTTGGAAACATCATTGAAAGTCGCACATCAAAAAAAGAGTCAATAAAAATATATATTTTATATAAATAAAAATATTTACAAAGGTCACCCTAGATAAAAAATATTAGGATTCTTTGAAAACATGTACATAGAGTATAAACATAGTGTCATGTTTTGATGGAGCGTAATTGAATACATTATCAAAAAAATCATTACCACCATAAAACCCAATACATGTGATAGGTTAAACGGTACTTAATTTCTCAGTAGGAAAATTAAATGGACAATATTTTTCTATGTTATATTTCTTTTATTTAGAAAAAATGTTTATGATAATTACTAAGATCCTTAGGAAATATACTTATATTTCATGTAGTGTTTCATCCTTTAAAATGTTTTTACCCAAAACTCCTCTTTTCACCTAACGATGAGTACTCAAAATGTAATGGTCAAATTTAATGTGATGGAATCATCTTCTATAAAATAACATGATCCAAAAAATATGAACCATATATTTCCCATGTCTTTATATATTATCCAAAAAACCAAAAATATTAGTACAAGATCAGATAAACACAAAAAAATATACTCTTATAAAAAAGAAATACTAATCATAATCTCCAAAATTGAACAAAAAAATACTCAAAGCTCATCAAAGACCATTCGAAATAAAGTTTTCATTAATTTTATTCAATATAATAAAAACTAAGCATGATACCCAATATTTAGAGGGATTTGACCATATATACTTCCATAAAAATCAAAACATTTATCTCTAAATACCATTTGATACTCTAAATGTATCATACTGAAAAGTAATTAACCTAATCACATATTTTCCAAGATAAATTAATTATTTCCATCAATAATCTGAATAAATATATGTCCACAATAAAATAATAGAATATTAAAAAATAAAAATCTTCCATTACACCTCTAATAAAATCTTATAGTATTATATTTTCTTTAGATATATAGTGTTCCCAAAAGAATTTACATATTTTTAAATAACCATTATCACATTATAATAAATTCATTTTCTTATAATAATGTTCTCAATTTGATAAAACATAAATTCCAAAGTCAATATATTCATGATCAAAATAAATAATTTAACTAAAAAAGAATATTTCATACTAACAAGCGGCTCCATGTAGGCTAATGGTAGGAGAAACACAATTATCACTCTTCGGTTGTGGGTTCGAGTCTAGTGGCATTGTCGGACGTGAAGGGTTGTCACACATATTTTTGGTTTACTATATTATAAAAAAAATGGCTCTAACATGTTTTATTGTCAATGGTTCTCTTATATCTTTCATTATCATTCCAACTCATTAATACCTCAACATCTTAATGAAGACTTATATATAATTTCATTTTTTACCTCCATAAAATAAGACTATTTTCTATGAAAGAAAATAGTTCCATGATCATGGTGTCAACCTCATTTCATCTCTATGTTGTTCACAAAGATAGATGGTCAATGCATTACAACTATTATTTAGAGATCCTTCAAAATCATCTATTTATTTTATCCATATACATCTCATACAACATGTGTCATATGAGTGATCATGGAAAACTAGTTTCAGAAAATAATCATGTATGACATATAATTTCAAAACCTCTAATAAGAACATCTTTTTATAAAGCAGTCTGAATGAGATTGAGTTGAAACATTAAATCAATGGTCATTTTAAAATACTATAATCATGTAATGAAAGACTATAATTTAAAATAACATATAATTAGTTTGTTCAAGGGTCTCCTTATTCCGACCTTTTTCAAAATCATGTAATTCTTCAAAATCCTGTGATAAGGTAGAATATTTGAAAATTTTTTTATAATGCTTACCATTAATGAAAATATGATATTACTGAGAATTTGTATTTGACTAAATACAGCCCATGATCCATGATGGTACCAAGGTATAAAAGAGTTTCTTTTATATGTTAAATAATTTCTTATAGGTGAGTTGTATGGTAAAAAATATTTATGAATCATCGGGACATGACTTCATTATAATTATTGTATTAAATTCATCAAGAAGAGATACGAATTTTAGTTGTGATCCTCCTCCTTCCATTTTTAACAGTCTTTTATTGATCTGAAAAAGTTATAGAATAAGGATTTAATTTAAAGAGTATACAAATAGACTAATCGTGTGTCTAACAAAAACTCATAATCCCTAATGTTCTCTAAACCAAAACATGATACCAACTATAAGTCCCCAAGACTAAAACATTAAATAATAATGAGTGAATTAACTAATTAAAATTGAGTATCGTATCAGGTTTATAGTTTTAGAGAATTGTTCCTTAAAAATTACATTACTTCTCAAAATTATAAATAGTAGACCCTTGTACTCTATCCAACTAATTTGACAATAACAAACATCCTTAATTAACAAAATAATTCATTTCTTGATAAAAAATTTTATAGAATTCATCCTTTCTCTTACCATTCCTTATACAATGTGTTAAAAATTTCAAAAACATTGTATGAGCATAAAATTCTCAGTAAGAGTTATAAAATAAGAAAACAAAAAATTATCCATCAATACATACAAAACATAATCTCTTTTACATACCACATGAAATCATTAGACATATGAATAACACATAGTAATAATAAATCAAAAAGTCAACTTGTGAAATCCATAACATAGTTACATTACATATTTCATCGCTACATTGTGAGTTCTATTTTCAATACAAATTATAGTATATTCCCTAAATGTCTTAGAAAAAACATTAACGATTACCTTCGTCAGATTACCCAATGTATTGGAGATCTATCTCGAGTTTACTCTCCCTAGTTTTTCATGGAACCATCCGTATACGTAATAAATTCCCCAGAACCATAACATAATCATAACAGATGAACAAGCATGAAAAAAGATAACATTTCCACATTTTACTCAAAAGATGTCAGTTCTAGATACTGAAATAAACAATCAACTTAAAAACAAATTTAAAACATTTAAAAGGATTACTTTCGAATCATGGAGACCCATAGAACATTAAAACATTTAAGGAATTATGATTTTAAAATTTGAATGTTAATATAAATAAATCCTAAAAATTAATTTTTAAATCATTGATATTAATGAGAATGATTTATAAGAATAAATCTTTAAATCATTTTAAACAATGGTTTAGTTATAGATTCCCTTACCACTTCAAAAAAACATGAATAAAAATAATAACAGAATAACATTAAACAAATAATATAATATCATGATAATAAGGATCTTGATGATATAGTATGTCATAGGCGAGTATATACACCATATAAATTGAAATTTTGAATAACAAAAAATAAGTCTCAAGGGAATATATGTTGAGACCAAATCTCGTACAAAGACCAAATACTTATATTAAGGATAATTATTGACATAATTATGTGTGTAAAATATAAATACACAAAATATAAGTGGATATTATGTGTAAAACAACCATATGTCATTCACACATATTCATGGAAAAACAGAACCAATGATATTGATATTAACTCAAAGAATAGATATTGATCTATGATTTCCTTTACAAAGTTTGTATAAATGATGTTGGAATTTATAAATGGGGTTATTATGAGTTGGAAAATTATATCCACGCTAAGGGAAGAGGAAAACACTAAATAAATCCAAAAAAATGATTTCACACATAATTATTGAATAATATAATCAACAATGTATGCATAAAGCAGACAGTGTGTAAATTTAGATTAGAAATTCCCTTTAGAATATTTGATATCCTATCATCTTCACATAAATATTCATAAAATGAGATGATGAGGGGGAAATAGGTCTCTCATCATTTAGACATAAAATATACCAGATATCCGGATATATAAGAACACATCCCATTACAATAAAATTGAAATTAAAATAGATAAAATAAAATGAGGTTTTGACTAAACGTGGGGTGTGAATGGTTCCCTTACAATGATCATTTTGTATATAAAATAGATTGACAATAGTAATTAACTATAATTAAACATAAATCAAGTATAAATTGATTATATTTTTTAAAACTTTGTTTCTCATATAATCATAGCACTAAATAATAATATAGTAGATGTTTAATGCACTGAATGGAAATTAGGTTATGAAGTTCATTAACCTTGTGTCTGACTTGTCTTGTTCGTTATTTATGTGCCAAAATTAGGTAACTACTTTTAATTTAAGCTAAAAGGACTTCTTGAAATTTCTTCTTCCCAAAGTATGGCTTCTTGGAGGAATAGTTGTATGTTGGGAGCTTATTTGGGTAGATGATGAATAAGCCAAGAGTTTTTATAGATGTGAGTAATGGGAAAGTGGTTGTGGCCTTTTATAAGAGGGTTGGGGGGGGGGTCTTTGGAATGTTTGAATGTATTACATTGTTAAAAAATTATATTCGGTTTAATAAGGTCCAAACCTCATTAAATTCAATAATAATATGAATATAAGTCTAAATAAAATCATCCAACCATAATTATACTAGTTTGGATATTTTTAATCATTATTTTTTATTTGATCATTTATTATTATTTGAGTTTAATTAATCATTTAACACATTGAGAATCAGTATAGTTACCATAACAAGGAAAATATTGAATTAAAAGTCAGTAAAAATATTTTAGAATCATGACAAATATATAGATGAATATTATATATTTTTTAATTTTATAATATTTAATAAAATAATTTATATTTTAATAAATGAATTCTGTCAGTTTTGACACTATTCATATCACATCATTTTTAAAATAAACCATAATAAATTGATTACAATGAGAAGACATCATTAATAAAGAAATGACATGTATGTATCATCCAAAAATTTCTTGGTTGACTTTAAAATAACAAAATTACATTTGTTTTAACATTTATTATATCATTTATTTGAATCCTATATCAATGAATCAATCACTACATCACCATTATGTTAGAATTAAATGTATTTATATAATGTCTAAAAAATTTAAATCAAATACCAAGATGTAAGAAGTATTTTCCTATTTTTAATTACTATTTATAGTTGAAAATATTATTTAAATAACCCCATATTAATATTATTTAACTCAAAGATACTTTTTAAGGTTATATTTTCATCAACATTAAATAAAAAAAATTAAAAGTCCTTTTCACAAACAAGTGGCACCATGGGGTCCTAAAGTCGACAATAATATGCCCATTGTCGGATATATCTCATCTAATAGGTTTAGGAAATGTGTTAGGGTAATTTTATATTATTATAATATTATTTAATTACCCTTATGTACAAAGTTTTACCCAAAAACCATGGTAAATAAAACATTTAATGATCATAATATTCATAATATCTAAAAATAAAAGTTTTCCTTATACTGAATTTGGACCACATAATTCCTAATATGGGAAAAAATCAATATTCAAAACATAATAGTTAAAGAAATTAATTTAATATTAATTCATGTGGTCAAAACCTAAATTTGTGTTTTTAAGAAATAAAAACTACTAAAATATTGGCATGTTTTTATGTCAAATTTCAAAGATAAATTTCATAAAATTTATAAAATTATATTAAAAATGAAAATATAATATAATTATACATTAAAATATATTCAAATTAAAATCTAACTATTTAGATAAACTAGATTAAAATGCAGTTTTTAATTAAAAATCAGTATTTTCCACTATTCAATAAAAAAACATTATCAGAAAAATAACAAATTTCATACAATGTAAATATTGATGTCCCTATTCTAAATAAAAATATATTTATTAAAATATAACATATAAATGTATCGAAAACTATATTTAAAAAGTTTTCTCTATCAAAAGGCGGTAAAATGACCTTTTGAAATCATTAGAGTTTTTAATGCTTAAAATCAGATTTATTCTTATTTTAGGCCTATAAAATTTATTGCAGAAGGGTAATGTTATTTAATAATTATTATGTAGTTAGTTATGTTCATTCTTGCCAATTTATATGCTAGGTTCTAACCATCATTTAAAATAATAATAATATTATTTTATAATTTTGGTTTAACTCAAAGTTCTATGCTACATATGGTTTTAGTGAAACTTATTTGTTGTGTGTTGATTATGCTATCATAAAATGTTTCCTAATTAAATTAAAATTATTGTATTATTAATAAATATTAATAGATATAAAAATGTATTATTCTATAAATGCTTGGGCCATTATATAAATTTATTTAAATAATGTAAAAACAATTTGGTATTAAAAGAAACAAAGTAAAATTACTAATTTATTAATCCAATTTAGGCGATTGGAATTATTTTCGTATTGAATTTTGATATATTTTTTTATACTTTAAATAATTTTCACTTTGAAAACTATCTTTCTTCTCATGTCTATGAAAATATTTTTAAATTTAATTTCTACAACTCCATGATTGAAACATACAGAATTAGATTAAATATTTGGATTCATCATAATATATTTCATTTAATACATTCATCATTATTTTTTCATTAATTAATAGTAAAAGAAGTTAAAATTAATTACCACGGTTAATGTAATAATCGATTTTGCCTGATGTTATAAAAAACATATAACGTATAAAATGACACAAAACATGTACATTAGAAAAATTATGGCTATATTTCAAACATTACTATTCTAGGTTCTATAATGGGACATTTTTAAAACTCTTTTCCTTTTAGTATCATGGATACACTATTTTCATTTGTAAAATTAAATTTGTGCTACTCTACTCATTTATATATAGACAACCCTCTCAACACCTTTTAATACATTAAAACCCCATTTCGTTTGAAAAATAAATATTAAAATTATTTCCTTGATTCCATAATTTCTTTCTATAATGATTATTTCATTTATTATTCCATACTATGAATATTTTTGGTCTAGTATAAATGACTTTGTCCGATGAAATGGTAAAATCCCTAAGTGAGTATTTTATTTTATTTTTCCCTCCACCATGTTAAATCATTATTAATGATTTATGATATAATATCATCAGTATTATAAATAAAATTAGATTTAATTATGTTTCCATAAAATCATAAATCACACTACTCATAAAAATCAAATGTGTTATGAAATCATTATTCATTTCTATTGTGGAATAACGCATCTTGAAATGGTGTTACTCATTTTCCATCACTATCTCTCAAGAATCAACATAATGACGAGTTTATTATTTATGTATGATATTTATGATATTATTATGAATCATTATACTTGATTTCACAAGTTAATTATTAATTTCCATTCAATGGGAACATGATAACAACATTCGTGTATATGGAGGAGCGACACATCGTGATGTGAAGTGATACATTCATGATTTTCATAGAAGATAACAAGGACATATTTAATGAAAATTTGAGATTATATGACATAAAAATGTTTTTATAATGTTAATAGATTAATTCCTTTTTCTTTTCATTAGGGTAATGGAATCATTGTTCATGCTTAGGTATTACCTACTATCACTATGAACAATTAATTTCATTTTCATTCTCTAAATACTATAGACATATCATAAGACTTGGAATCAAAATATATAATTTTTTTTAAAAAAAAAATTTGTATATTATGTAACCATAATCAATTTATGTGGAAAATAAATAACAATTGAAAACATAAATTAAAAATAATATAAATTTTGCCAAAAAAATGACAACAACACAGAATTGTTAATAAACAAGTAGTTAAAGGTCATATGTTAATCATGTGTGGAATTATATATACAAATGTTTCTATGTATTTATAATTTAATACTAATTAATTTGTTATAAATTTGTTTATAATTTTAATAAAGGTATGTGAGAATTATGGAAAGGGGATTCTGCCATAATTTTATTTCTGTCTGAGACAATTGCCATATTTACAACATGTTTCAGTTATGTTGTGCATATATTCCCATGAATGTATTTTATAACCCTCATAACAATATATATGGGTATTAACAAATCCCTTTTAGGATATCTCTTTCATTTGGTTTACTGTTTAAATGTTACAATAATGGTAATTGATTTTACATCTCAAATTCCATTCTTTGGGACATAAGTTATCTTATGCACATATCTTCTTATATCAAGTGTAAATACTACCCCATAGAAATTTTCTATCTAGAAAAAACTATTATAATTATATAAAATGATTCATTTAACGTTATTCCTTAAGATGTATTATGATTCAATGCTTATAAAAAAGTATGATTTTTATGATACCATCTAATCATTTATTGAGGTTTTTATGATTTTATACCTATAATTATATATCATTTTAATAAGTCATGTAACATGTGAAATTTATTCACCTATTTATAGTTATTTATAATATATTTTTCAAATTGATTTTTCACAATTTAGATACATGTGATTTTAAAATATTGATTTCAAGAACAAGAATATTTATTTCTCTATTCGGTAAAAAATGAATTTTCATCGGAAGACAGGTTTTTTATAAATATTTTCTATTTTTAAAACATTACTAACAATATTTATTAAATTAATTATTACAAAATTTTAATTTTTACAAATAGTATTAATTTAATTCTTCTTATCATTTTAAATCTTCCTTTATAATTTCCCTATCACGACCCCCTCCCCACAATGTGAACCCCAATGGGGCCGACAATGTGAGAAGGGAGATAATGACCACTGATTCAAGCCTCCAGTAGGCCCGGGGTTAGCAACTCACACTGAGGGTATAGTAAACACACTAATGGGAGGCATTACCCTCTATGATAACACATGCGGAAGAGATATATATATATGATAAACACAAACCAACACCAACTCATAACTGAAATATAAAAGAAACCCAATTGCAAATATTTAATTCCATACAAAACTACAAAAATAGGAAGTGGAAAACTACAAATACCCAAATGAATGTAGAACAGCAGAAACCACAAACTCGAAAAAATCCTACAACCACAAGCTAGTAGTAACCAGCCGGATCTCCAACCTTCTGTAAGTGACTGGAAAAACAGGTTATATATACATAGGTTGAGTATAACATTATACTAAGTAGCATCCGCCCTAAATCCATTTGTACAAAATTAATGAATGCGTGCTAAAGAACGGTGAACAACAAGTGAAACTAACTCGTCACCTAAATAGGTATACTCATTTTCCAGCCTCACCACGACTACTCTAACAATGTAACACATACAAGAATATATCATATAATAATGAATATCAATGGTACCTCACTACTACTTTCCCATCGGTTTTCCTCTTTTCCCCAACATCGCATGTCCTGAGTATCTCTCTCTGAAAAGGCTTGCCCACAGACACCTGAGCGAAGCACTACAACATGAACCTCAAGCAAAAAAATGACAATTTCTATGTAATCAAAGTAACCAGGTAGTTTCTGGGAGCCACCATAGCTCACATAATGTGTAGTACACATCGGGAATTACACCTCAAGCCATTACATCTCATACATCGAGTAAGGATCCTCAAGCTATCACAACCTATACATGTTTCACCTATATTAGTCCATTGAAAACTATATCCTTAATATATGTGTGTGAATAATCACAAGCCATTACAACCCTCTACACACATATATAGGGAAATCTAACCAATGTGACTGCCAGCACAAGTAACTACCAAGAGAAGAGAACGAGGCCAAAGGGGGTAGTATGCAGAGACCCGAAAATTGACGTAAATAGACATTATATATCTTTTTCTGAATATCTAATACATAACAAAATAAGACACAAAATGACTGTAATATTTTATTGTCTTTAGAAACTCGGAATATAATCTTCTAATCAGGGTGAAAGATATTCAATATCTCCCATAGAGATATTCCTTTTTTTCTTACCTACAACCATTCTTTATATCATAAGGAAATGAAAACATATAAAGGGTGATATCAAATTATAATTAAGGGTACTCATGAAGAAAATAAACCAAACCATATACATTTGAACTTCAAAACACAAACATAATATTTAAACATCAAAATCTTGTGCAATGTCATAAAACATGGAAGTACGTAAGGAATAGATCATAATGGATCATATATCAGGATGAAATAGCATGGTAATGAAACATGTAATTTTGGAAACCATTAAGCACATGTTATGATTTCCATATTAGCCAACACATTGCGGCCAATACCATCATAGTGGACAAAGTCCCTTTTTGAATCAAGTTCACTCCTTGTTCCAGGCCTATATCACTGAACCAGATTAACTTTCCATTCCAGTCATGTCTATATCATGAGATATAAATCTTTACCCACTTCATTGGAGGTAGATATAGGTCCCACCCATCTCATGATGAAATAATTATTTCTTGTGCCACAAAATAAACATACATCATTCATAATAACCCAACGAATAAAATGGGTTTCATAAACATCATCTCATCATAACATAATCCATATAAAAGAAATGGATATCATTTCATCATAAGAAAAATCAAACCATGTAAATAATAGATACATTATACTTGAAGCATAATCATAATGTCATCTCTGATGGAAAATAGTTTTGACAAAACACTTGAAATGAATTATTGAGGAAAATATCCTTTCTTCTTCAAAATCATTTTCCTTTCCCCAAATTAAATTCAATTTTAAGAAAAATTATTTTTTTGAAAATAATCATGAAATCCTGTCGAGGAAGCTTCATGAAAATTAGGCATTATGAAACCGTAAAAATACATCCATGCCTTATAAGATAATAAACATTCTTTCTCGTACTTTTGCCGGAAAAGTCAAATAGGACCTCGTAAAAGAATGATTTCTTACATACCATGTAGTAAAAGTCAAAAATTGTTTAAAAGGAAATTAAACATACAAGAAAATTTTAGAAAATAGGGACATGGATGATAAATATAACCCCAGTAAGTACTAACAAATAAACATTATCAGATAAAAACGAGATTGGAAAAGTTATCACATACCTTATGTCTCATATGCTTCGTATGTATCCGAAAATTAGATAAAATGATTTAAATATTGTAATTGACTTATTACAGAATCATATTCATTTTTATGATATCATATATGGTTCACTTATTACTTTATATTACCCATTCTTTTGTAAATTCCAGGTTAAAGAACTGTTTTGCGTAAAATCTTAGCATTTATCGTACGTGTTTCGACATGTTGTTCTTGATATTATTAAATATATAATGACTTACCTAATTCTAGAATGTAAAAAATGATTTTTATATAATATATATGCTGCATATAAATATTTATGATAGATTGATAAATGTAATGAAATACACTGTTCATGGAGACGGTAGGCTGTACGTACGCATGAATGTAGTTTTCATTTCCTTATTGAATTAAATGGAATTAAGTAAATGAAACATATATTTACATAAATACTGTATAATTATTATGTAATATATTTCATGATTATTTATAATATATAATTTATAATCATACTCGAATGGTTAATCATGGAAAATGAATCTCATCGCGTTTGTGGAGAAGGTTGTCTGTACGAACGCACGAGCGACTGTATTATTCAAATGATCGTGGAATATTATTGAAGTGTATGTGTAATAATTAAGACTCAATATCACTTTAAAATAATCATATATAGTTATTTATTTACCCCATTATACCCATCCAATTAAGGTGGTGGTGGAAAATAGATTACACCACGGCGTGGAGACGATATCTTGTACGTACGCACATGCGATGATTTCTTTTTCCATAGGATGGAGAGGAGATGAAATAGGTTATTTTCATATTTATAGTAACATATAATTTTATTATTAATACTAATGTTATTTATTTTTTATGAAACAAATAAAGAATCATAAGTAGAAAGACAAATAAATTGGAAAGAATCGGTAAAGGATATTACCTTTTTTTGATGCGCCTCTTTTTGAACTCATCTTAAGGCACTAGAGTTGGTCTTTTTAGGATACCAAAACATAGATAATGTTTATAAAGAGGTTGATAAGGGAAATGGGCAGTGTATGAATGAGCATGAAGGCTTCAAATTGTGTATATAGAGAAGGAGGAGGTGCCCTTTTATAAGGGAGGATAGGGGCACCTTAGGAACAATTTAAAATATTATTTTATAATAAAGTCATATTCGGTTCATAATAGCTCCAAATTGATTTATTTATAAGAAAAAGCAGGTATGGGTCGAAATAATCTCATCCAATAGGTTTTAGATAAGTTTTGGTTAATATTTTATCCTTATCATTTAGATTTAACTCTATGTTAACTAATTTAACTTTTACCGTGTCTTCTTGTTTTCTTACACTATATGTTTAATAAAAATACAATAACAAGCCAAAGGAACCCCAAGTGGTTCTTTATTAATATATATAACTTCATCTAAGTCATTTGGATGAACCTTAGATTTTTGAGAATAAAATAACAATTATTAATATAAATTTTTTTTGGAAAACTATTTTATGTCAATTTTGACACTATTTGGTAAATGATTTTTTTGATAATCATAAAAGAATTATTAGTTCGAAAAAAGTTATTTAAATCAACAATAACATGTCATATTAACATAAAATATTATTGTAATTTATAAAATGTCTCAAATTACATTTAGTTGGGTATTTATATCATCAACTATGTTAATATTTCATTAATATGGTAATTACTGTATCCTCATTGTGTCATAAATAAATAAAATTAATTAATCTATAAAAATTAAAAATAATATAATATTATGTTGGAAATATTTTTATCTTTCTAATGAATACTTATAGTCGAATGTATCTTCTGTATAACCCTATATTGAAAATTTTTTAGGTATTAAACTTTGATTTTAACTCTGTTAACTCTTCTTTGAATTAAATAATAATAAATGTCCTAATCAAATTCATGTGGACCTAAATGATAATATTTCTTTACTAAGGTTTTTTTTGGTCGAATGTTACTTATCCAATAGAATTAGGACATGTGATAAGGTAACAATAATATAATTTCTACCCTTAATTACCCTATTTACTTTTAACCGTGGAAAATAAAAGTAAAATGATACTATTCAACAAAAATTATTCTTATATTATTGACCAACATATTACTCACTGATGTTAAAATTCTCTCTTAGGTTTTTGAAATTCCACTCACAGATATGGTAAAATTATGTTTTGTGTAAATTTTCAAATCCTACTAGGAGGTTGGTAAAAGACGGTGAAAAGTTCAATTAAATTTTTATACGTCTAAATTTATTATAGAAAAACTCCAATGAATTACATTGAACTTATATAGGTATTATGTATCAATTTCGAACTAAAATAAATTTAAATAAAATCAATAATTACTTAAATAAAAATTATGTTTTTAAATAGTAACCTAGTGTTTTCACTATATATAAAAAATTAAATGTTTTGAGAAAAATACCAAAAATTCACCCAAGGATAATTTAGATATTTTTAATCCAAAAATGAAGTCCATTTTGAAAGATAAAATTTTTATAATTTCAAAAATTAGTTATTAATATTTATAACAACTAGTTCATAATAATATAATATTATCTCGTTTAGTGAAACTCGATATTGCGTACTACACACTCTATCGAGGAAGGTCTTGATTGTGTGTAATGAAAGCCATGTCAAGGATGCGTGTAGTTAAAGCTCCGGTTGGTGTTGCGTATAACATAACCAAAACTTATTTCATTTAAAAATTAGACATTATCTATACATAATTTTGTGTAGAATAATTTCCACACAAAAACATGAAATTTTGTGTAACACGAGCCAAGAATAATGTTGTGAATACTGTAAGCTAATACGGTGTTGCGTATAGTACATGTAAATCTATGTGAGGTGTATAATATTAGACAAAAATGAAATTAAAAATAATATATCTCATAAAATATTGGGGTGTTACATTTTACCCCCCTTAAAATGAATTTTTCCCTCGAAATTCGTCAGGGTTATAAATAGTTTTTTACATGAAAGATTCCTCTATAGAAACCCACATCATAAAAAGGTATACCAAAACTAAATATTAAAAAAAATATTAAATGTTATGGTTACCCAAATTAACATACCACTCGGTTTCCACATAGGAGAACATTGGTGAATATATGGATAAAGAAGATAAATCTAACCATCAAGTTCTAATGGATAGTGGTAGAGAACATGGATATAAAAAATACAACAGTCACAAAGCCATAAATTTATGATGGTCTAATGTATAATCTGATTCATCAGATATAAGACCACTAGGACAACATTATTTTGGTTTTCAATATCATTTCCTTAAAGATGAAAATTTTTAATTAGAAGAAATACATACTTGATTTTGGTAAAATCTCATTGTTGTTTATGCCTTGAACAATTTCATCTTTATCCCATAAATAAATGATGTTGAATTTGTCTTTCATGAAGTGTTAGAATATCATGCGATAGAAAGACAGGTCATTCCATTTTTCTCAAACATAAGGTTAACAAATGTTATATACATAAGTCCATATATGGTGAGATTAATCGTATACGGTTCCTAAAATGGACATATACTTAGTATATCATACCACATAATTAATTGAAACTAATTTATACTAACCAGGGACTTCTTATAGGCCAGTGGTAGGTGATAAAGGCCTGTCGCACATCGGTTGTGGGTTTGATTCCGCATCCTTGTTCGACACGACGGGTTGTTTCCTGTCCTACAGGTTGTCCTTTTTCTAAAACTATACTATTATAAGATTACAAAAATAATATCGAGAAAATGTTATATCCTTAAACAATACTATCTGATTTCCAACATAATTTATTTCAAATCTTTAGGCATATCCAAAATACATATGTCCAGTCTCATAGTATAAAGAAAACGATTACTTGAATGGTCTCATAACAAGAACATGAATACCATAATTCATCCCCCATATATTATAAGATATATCTTGTTGGTCACATTCCAGACATGTGGATACCGTAATCATGTATTCTTTTGAAACATGAATTGCCATAAAACCTTAGTGAAAACACGAGTTCTGTCAAAAGTTAACTCTTTCCACTGACCAAAATCCCAAATTTTTTATATACTCAAAAATGATATCATTTTGTCCTTATATCAGTCATGACCTCATTAATACTATCAAGAATACCATTATAACATTATCCTTCCATTATGTATATATCATCTACCTTCCAAAAATATTTGAATAACCTTTCATGGTTATCAGTACCATTCATCATATACATTCAAAAACTCAAGGAAAGATAACAGAGTAAAAATCTATAGATTTTTCTTTATTCCATAGTACCATACATTATTCTTTAAAAACATACAATCATTCCACTACCTTCTTAAACCATTGACTGAGCTTCATCATTTCTTTCATCTCATATTTAATTTATAGTCTCTTCATCATCATCAACATAAATACTACCCATATGATCTTGCTGATTCACTTCATGAAATTTTCCCTTAGAGGATTGGTTTGCATAATTCTCGTACATTCCAAATTTAAATCATTTTACCATTGTTGATGTCTAAGAAATACCATTACTGTTTCCCATGGTGTTAACTTAACCTTTTACTTTACAAATACTAGATTTCTGTCCTTCTTTTCCACACCCAATGAATCTTCCAGTTCCTTTGAAACATTCTCCCTGATGCCTCTTACCAAAAAATTTACATGATGGAAATTGAAATTTCTTTCCACTACGATCATCATGAAACTCAACTTTCTCTTATTAGTAGAGTCATGAAACATACCAAAGTTGAGATTATTGATCATATTTTGAGATTGCAGTTTTGGCATAATATCGATGTTTGGACTTCCAAATCCAGATTCATTTGGATTCTCATGAAGAATATCATTCCATTGTCCATCATATCCTCCATTATCGTGAATCATCATGTTTCCCTCCATTTTATAAAACCCAAAAAGAATAGTGTGAGAGGAAAAAATCATACGAGGAAAAAAATCAATGGGAGTAAATTCAATCTCTAACATCTTAGGTTTAATCATAGGGTATTCACGATCGTTATCATAATTCTAGGACTATAACCTAAACATATACATAACCATAGGAATATCCCTAGACATACCATAATAATATCTCTAGAGATCTCAATAAAGTTTTCGCATACTTGTTTCCAAAGGTTAACAAAACCATTCCTCTGATACCAAATGTAGAGACCCGAAGCATGATGTAGATAGAAATTACATTAATTTTGTGGAATATCAAATACATAAAAAAAAGATATATCAAAGGATATTAATAGATTAGTGTCTTTAGAAACAAGGAATATAATCTTCTAATCTTGGTGAAATATCTTCATAATCTCCCATAATGATACTCCTATTTTTTCTTACCTAAATCCTTTTTATATATCCGGGGGAAATAAAACATGTAAAGGGTGAGCTCAAATGCTCAGTAAGGGTAAGCATGGAAAAAATAAAACAAACCATCTACATTTTAACTTCAAAACATGAACATAATATTTAAACGTCAAAATTTTGTGCAATGACATAAAACATGGAAATAGGTAAGGCATAGATCATAATGGATCATCAATAATGATAAAATAGCATGGGAATAAAACATGTAATTGTGGAAACCATTAAGCACATGTTATGATTTCCATATTAGACAAGGCATTGGTGCCAAGAACATCTTAGTGGACAAAGTCCATTTCGGAATTGAGTTCACTCCTTGTTCCAATCCTGTATCACTGAACCGGATAAACTTGACATTCCATCCATGTCTATCTCATGAGATATAAATCTCTACAAAATTAATTATAGGTAGATATAGTTCTCACCCATCTCATAATGATATCATTCTTTTGTGTGCATCAAAATAAACAAACATTAATCATAATAACACAACGAATAAAATGGGTTTCATAAACATCATCCCATCATAACATAATCCATATAAAAGAAATGAATATAATTTCCTCATAAGAAAAATAAAACCATGTAAATAATTTATTCATTATACTTGAAACATAATCATAATGTCATCTTAGATGGAAAATAGTTTTGACAAAACACTTGAAATGAATTCTTTAGAAAAATATCCTTTGTTATTCAAAATAATTTTCTTTTAATAAAATGCCATTCAATTATAAAAGAAGAGGATTTTGTTGAAAATAATAATGAAATCATGTAGAGGAATTGTCATGTAAATTATGCGTTATGAAACTGTAAAAATACATTCACGTCGTATAAGTTAAAAAATCATATTTATCGTACTTTTGTCGAAAAAGTTAAAAAGGACCACGTAAAGGAATGATTCCTTAAATAAAATGTTGTAAAATTAAAAAATGGGTAAAAAGGACTTCATACATACATGAAAACATTTTTTATAAAATAGGGACATGGATGATAAATATAACCCCAGTATGTACTAACAAATAATCATTCTCGGATAAAAACAAGATTAGAAAAGATATCACAAAACTTATGTCTGATATGCTTCGTATGTATCCGAAACATCAATAAAATGATTTAAATATTGTAATTGAATTTTTAAATAATCATATTAATATTTATGATATCATATATGGTTCACTTATTACTTTATATTACCCATTCTTTTGTAAATTCCAGGTTAAAGCAGCGTTTTGGTTAAAATCGTAGCATTTATCATACATGTTTCGACATATTGTTCATGATATTATTAATTATATCATGATTTACCTAATTAAATAATGTAAAACATGATTTATATATAATATATATTCCTCATATAAATATTTATGATAGATCAATAAATGGAATGAAATACACCGTTCATGGAGACGGTATGCCGTACAAACGCATGAACGCTATTTTTGTTTCCTTATAGAATTAAATAGAATTAAGTAAATGAAACATATATATATAAAAATAAAGTATAATTATTATGTAATATAATTCATGATTTTTTATAATATATTCTTTATAATCATACTTGAATAGTTAATCATGGAAAAATAATCTCATCGCGTTCGTGGAGACGGTAGTCCGTACGTATGCACGAGCAATGAAATCATTCAATGATCGTAGAATTGTATTGAAGTGTATGTATAATATTTATGAATAAATATCACTTTAAAATAATAATATATAGTTATTTATTTACAACATTATATTCATCCAAGTAAGGTGGTGGTGGAAAACAGATTACACCACGACGTGGAGACGGTATTTCAAACTTCTGCAAACACGGTGATTTCGTTTTCCATAGCATGGATAGAAGATGGAATAGGTTTGTTTAATATTTATAATAACATATCAGTATATTATTTATACTTATTTTATTAATTTTTTATGAAGAAAATAAAGAAGAATAAGTATAAGAAGAAATAAATTGGAAATAATCGGTAATGGATATTACCTCTTCTTTGATGCGCCTCTTCTTAACCACCTCTTAAGGCAGTAGAGTTGGTCTTTTGAGGAGACCAGAACCTCTATAATGTTTATATGGATGTTTATAATGGAAACGGGTAGTGGTTATATGAGAATTAAGGCTCAAAATTTTGTAAGAGAGAAGAGGGAGGAGGTGCCCTTTTATAAGGGAGGAGAGGGGCACCTTAGGAAAAACATAAAATATTATTTTATAATAAAGTCATATTGAGATTATAAGAGCTCCAAATTTATTTATATCTAAGATAAAGTGGGGATGGATCAATATACTCTCAAACAAATGGTTTTATAAAAGTTTATGTTAATATTTTAAATTTATCATTTAGATTTAACTCTAAGTTAAAAAATTTAACTTTTACTATGTCTTCTTGTTTTCTTACACTATATGGATAATAAACATAATATAACAAGAGAGACTAATCCCAAGTGGTTCATTATTAATATATATAAATTTATCTAAGTCATTTTGATGAACCTTATATTTTTATTAATAGAATAAAAATTAACAAAATAATATTTGTTTTAATAACTATTTTTTGTCAATATTGAAACTATTTGGTAATTGATTTTTGTTAAACTCATTACAGAATTAATAGTTCTAAAAAAGATAACTAAATAAATAATAAAATTTCATATTAACCTAAAAAATAATCTAATTTTTAAAAAATCTCAAATTACAATTATTTGGGTATTTATAACATCAATTATGTAAATATTTCATTAATAAGGTAATTAATGCATCATCATTTCGTCATAAATAAATTAAATTAATTAATGTCTAAAAATTATAAATAAAATAACATTGTATAGGAAATATATTTATATTTATAATGATTATTTATAGTAAAATTTATCTTATGTATAACCCTATATTAAAATTTTTTTAGTTATTAAACATTGATTTTAACTCTTTTAACTCTTCTTTAAATTAAATAATAATAAATTTCCTAATCTAATACAAGTGAACCTAAATGATAATATTATATTCCTATGGTATTTTTTGGTTGAATTATAATTATACAATAGAATTAGGAAATTTTTTAGCATAATAATAATATCATTTTTACCCTTAATTACCCTATTTACAATGAACCATGGTAAATTAAAGTAAAAACTTACTATTCACCAAAAATTATTTTCATATTATTGAACCACATTTTACTTCTTGATGATAACTATGACTTTATTATTTTTGAAATTCCACTCATAGAAGAGGTAAAATTATGTTCTGTGTAAATTTTCAAATTCTCCTAGGAGGTGGGTAAAAGACGGTGAAAAGTTCAATAAAATTTTTATATATATAAAATTATTATAAAATTACTCCAATGGATTACATTGAACTTATATAGTTATTATTTATCATTTTTGACATAAATGATCTTAAATAAAATAAATAATTAGTTAAATAAAAAGTTGTTTTTTAAATAGTAACCTAGTGTTTTCAGTATTCATCAAAAATTGAATGTTTTCAGAAAAATACAAAAAAATCATCCTAGGAATTTTTCAATATTTTGAATCCAAAAATGGATTACATTTTGAAATTTAAAATTTATATAATTTCTAAAAGTGGGTATTACTATTCATAACGACTAGTTCATAATAATATAATAATATCTCTTTTAGTGAAACGCGGTATTGCGTACTACACAAACTATCGAGGAAGGACTTGATTGCATGTAATGCATACCAAGTCAAGGATGCGTGTAGTGAAAGCTCCATTTATTGTTTTATATAACATAATATAAAATTATTTCATTTAAACACTTAACATAATATATACTTAATGATGTGTAGAATAATTACCACAAAACGAACTTGAAATTTTGTGTAACACGAGCCAAGAATAGTGTTATGTATACTGCAAGCTAATACGGTGTTGCCTATATTAAAAGATAATCTTGGTGTAGTGTATAATAGAAGACATCAATGAAATTAAAAATAATATATCTTATAAAATATCAGGGTGTTAAATAGTCAGTCAGCCATCCTCCCACTGGAATGTTGGGGAAAACACACCCCCCAGGGATCAGAATCCCCAAGGTGTCAGTTTCCCTTACGGGCATGGTGGAGTAGCGTATATAAACACAAATTGTAAAGGATATAATATATCTCACAACCACACAATGGGAATAACCTAGTCTTATACACATCTACATCTAACATCTATCACACTCTAGGCTAATACTTATAATACTAGGTGTCCAATAGGCACACAACCACTGGAAGAGAATTAATAAATTATTTAACTACCTTTTTATTATTTTCACTTAACCTTATTTAATCCATTAAACATTAATTAACCAATGACAATTTCACATTAAAATTCATTATCATCAGACCCAAAGTCCACTGCCCCTTTATGATTACAACCTAATCATTATGTTCTTGCAAACTCCAAACCCATGGGTAAACACCATTTATTCGAGTATTCATTACAGAATTACTTTCCTATATTCCCAGGCATTCTAGAAAAGAATTCTATTCTACTAAACACAAGGGGGCTCAATATCATTTATTCAAATATTCATACATCCATCACATTCCATCATCCTTAGTGTCCTCCCTAACACCCACATGCATTGAACGATGCGTCTCGCCACTATAGGCGTCATCTTCTGCCACAACCAGAGGGCATCCATGCCCCCACATATCATAACGCCCATCCTGGATCACATCACAACACAAGCAGCATGAAAATAACCATTTTCGCAATTGGGATCTTGACCATTTAACAATTAAGAGGGTAACTCGAATCCCTTCAATAAATTATCCTTTATTGAACTACCCATTCTTTAATCCATGTAGGATTAACAGATTTATTATTCGTAGTTTCCAAATTCAGGAATCCTATCCAATAAGCTATCATAAATAAATAAACATGCTTACCGCACCAATTTTATTATCATTAATATACAACAAGAGAAACCAAATTCATTTCATGCCTCTTTATCTTAAGCCAAACTATTATCAATTAAATCCCATATTTACATTATTTTCCAATTTCAATCAAGAACAAAAAACATAATGATGCAAGAATGAATATCACACTATATTTAAAAATTAGGATGAAAATACATACAATCGATATCAATTTATTTATCTAGTTCAAATATTTTTTTTGTCAATTCCATTATCATCTAGTGGAATAAACATGCAATCTATATAGTTGAACATATAAGAAAAAAAATAAATGAATCCCCTACCTAAAATAGTTATTGATGTTCTTCATACGAGAACAATCCAATCAACGGGTCACGATCCTCCTCTCGAAACAACTGCATCGAACCGAGGATTTCGTAGTACGACCGCAACAACCGAAACCCATGAAAACCCCATTATATAAATGGATATGACATGTTATAATATGGAAAGGAGAAAAAGGAGAAGATAAACCCCCAAAGAGTGATGATAAAACATTCCCAATATCGAATATTGACTGATACAACTTGGTTGCATCAAGACAGAGCAGATCCGAGCTGAGGAGGAAAGTTTGATTTTGCAACTCCTATGATAAGGAATGGGATGTTCGAGCTTCTCACAACCATGATCATATAAGAAGTACAAGGGAGGATGATTTTTTTTCCCTTTTGAAGAAATAACAGAGTGATAGTTTAAGATACACATAATTTCCCATTAAAATCGTATCACACTAAACCACTTCGTTTGACCATGTAAAAACATCCTGAGCCTTAGGAATAACTAATATAAGAGTTTTTGCCTTTTAATTGGCCATAGATTCCTTAAAATGAGGGCTTAAATGCATTTTATGTCAATGAAAAATGTTAAATGGGGAAACTCTAGGAAGCAGGAAACACTGTTCAAGATCTCAAAATTAGGAAAAGGAACCACATTTTTCATGAACCTCACTGATAGACACTGTTAATGAACCTCACTGTTGGACATTTTTCATGAAACTTGCTGTTTGAAACTGTTCATGAACCTCACCGTTAGACACTATTCATGAACATCGCCGTCAGACACTGTTCATGAACCTCACCGATAGACATTTTTCATGAATCTCACCATTAGACATTGTTCATGAACCTCACCATTAGACATAATTCATGAACCTCACCGTTAGACACTATTCATGAATCTCGCTGATAGACACAGTTTATGAGCCTCACAGTTAGACACTGTTTATGAACCTCACCGATTGAAACTGTTCACGAACCTCACTGTTAGAAACTGTCCATGAACCTCACCGATAAACAGTGTTTAAGAACATAACCATTTGACACTATTTATGTAACTAACCGATATACAATGTTCAAGAACCTCACCATTGGAACACTGTACATGAATCTCACCTTTAGAAATAGTTCATGAACATCACCGATAGACACTGTTCATGAACGTCACCATTAAAGCAATGTTCATGAACCTCACTACTAGACACTATTCAGGATCCTCACTAATGGAACTATTTACATAATTGGAAATTTGGTAAAAGAACGAGGGGTTACCATTACTGGTTACTAATAGAACTATTCACCGATGGAACTGTTTACAAAATTGGAAATTGGGAAAAGGAAAAGGAGTTTACAAATTGAGGTTACCGATAGAACTGTTCACAGAATTGGAAATTTGGAAAGATGTTGGGGATAAGTATCCTTCACCTATTGGAACGCCTCAAACACCATATTTTTTATAATGGAATAGACTGTAGAGGTTTGATCCATTACATCAGATGCATCTCAAAACTTTATCGTTCTAGAGAATTCAAAACCCACCTAAAGTGAAAACGAAATGGGGTATGAACTATTACCCATTGAGATACCTCTGAAAATAGATAAAGCAACAAATGCATCAAAAGGAAGCCATCCCATATAAATGAAATGTTTATAACTAGAAGGAATACATTGATACATTAAAAGAATTAAACATCAAACAAATCTGGGTACTGAGCATGTATCTTTGATGCATGTTCCTAGGTACTCAACTCCATGCCACAATGTTGCCACAATACATGAACCAAGTGTTTATAATTCCCATGCAACACCTTCTACTTGTGGTCTTGGATCTCTATAGGTCGCTCTTCAATGTTCGCATCATCATCATCCTCGATCTCTCCCAAATTGATGATGCGAGAGTCATCATGATGATAACGACAGAGCTATGATACATGGAAATCATCATGTATCTGACTCATATATGGGGGAATTGATTCTTTATATGCCACCACACCAACATGAGCTATCACCTCGAAAGGCCCAACAATGTGGGGTGAAAAATTACTCCCACTACCAAACCTTCACTGCCCACGATGGGGAGTCACCATTAGAAACACATGATCTCTAACATCAATCTATAAGGTCCTCCTACTTTGATAATAATATGATTTATGATGATATTCTTGTTGTCTTCATCCTCTCATGAATCACCTAATCCATCTCCATTGTATTCTGCACTAGTTCCAGTCTGAGAATTGCTAACTCTCTGACCCCAGTCTAGCACAACGGATAACGACATAGTCATCCATACAAGGATTCAAAAGCCGCCACACTGATGGTGGAGTGAGAACTATTTTTTTATGCAAACTCCACCAAGGGTATCTTCTTCATCCAAGAACCTCCAAAATCCCGAACACAAGAGTGTAACATGTCTCCAAGAGTCTAGATGGTTTGCTCTGTCTGATCGTCTATTTGAGGATGAAAATCAGTGTTAAGGCATAATATAGAACTGAAAAAATGATGGAGACCTCTCCACACCCTGGAAGTAAAATGATGATCTCGATCAGAAATGATCATCCTTGGGACTCCATGAAGTCTCACCACCTCCTCCAAGTACTGCCATGACAAAACATCCACTGAGCTCGACTCCATGATTGCTATAAAGTGAGATGATTTTGAAAAGCGATCCACTACCACACAAATAGTATCATGTCATCTCATAGATCGATGTAAACCAGTAACAAAGTCCATTGATATGTCCTCTCCCATCCACTGTGGAATCTCAAATAGCTGGAGAATACCACCATGAACACGGTGTTCGACCTGCACCTTCGAGCATATCAAACAGCAGTACACAAACTCCGCAACCGCACGTTTCAACCAAGGCCATCAAAACTGGAACATCAAGGATCAGTACATCTTTTTCAAGCTAGGATTAAACGTTAAAGGTGAACTATGAAACTATCTATGAACCATCTCACACATTTTCAAAGGAACAAAAATCCCTTAGTGATACAACACTCGGTGTTACTCATCATTCGACCAAACATCAGGGGCCTCACCACAAACAACTCGGTATCTTTAGACCACCACCTCTAGATCCACCAACTGGGACTCTTCCAACTTCTGCACCAGGGATCACTATACCATAATCTAAAAAAGACAACCTTTACCCCCAACTTCTCCCATATCAAGATATAATTATGATAGTTCTTCTATTGTTATCCAGGAATCATTGGATTTACGCACAACATTACTACGTGACTTTCGACTCAGCGCATCTTCTACAACATTTCCCTTTCCAAATGTATATGATATTTCAAAATCATATTCCTATTTGAACACTATGCACCGACGTTTTTGTATGTTCATGTCATGTTGGGATAAAACATACCTCAAACTCTTATGATCGGTGAAAACCACAAAGCGCTTTCCAATGGGTTAATGTCTCCACAACATCTGGGAAAACACAACGGATGCCAACTCAAGGTCATGAGTGGAATAGTTACCTTCATGAGTACACAATGGACGAGTCCCATAAGAAACAATTGATATCTAATGCACCACAACACAAACCTACCCCAAATGAAAGCGTCAAAAAATACATCAAATTGAACTCACTCAGTTGGAAGACAAAGAAATGAAGAACATACTGACTTCTCCTTTAGATACACGAAAACTGTTTGACACTGATTATTCTATATGAACGCTTGACCCTTCCTGGTCTAAACTGTCAAAAGAGTCGCAACTCATGAGAAATTGCTTATGAACCCTTTGTAGTATCCTATGAGACCATGGAAACATCACACATCTGACACTGTCATGGGGGCTTCCCAAGACACATATGCTTCTATATTCGATGTATTCGCAGCTACTCCCTATTGGGACACAACATGCCCCATGAAATATACGTTGCAAGCCCAAAACTCTCACTTTTACAACTTCCCAAACAACGATTGATGATGATGAACTCCCAAAACAGTGTGTAAATGCTCTGCATGCTCCTCTTCAGATATGGAGTACATAAGGATATTATCGATGAAATATACCACAAAATTCTCTAGGAACTCACTAAACACACCATTAATTAATCACATTAACACAAATGGATCATTCTTCACACCGAATGGCATTACAATGAACTCATAGTGACCATGATTACAATGGAAAGCACTCTTAAAGATATCCACATCTTTTACATGGATCTAATGATATCATGACTGAAAGATGATATTTGAAAACCCAATTTCAAACATCAGATGATCAAATAAGATATCAATCTAAGGGAGAGGATAGCAATTATTTATTTTCACTTTGATTATGTGACAATAATTGACCCACAACTGGAAATTGTCGTCGGCCATATTTACGAAAAAAACTGGTGCACCCCACAGTGACACTCTTGGCCAAACAAAACCTCACTTTAACAGACCATAATGTTGTATATGAAACTCTCGTAACCTATAAGGGGATATCCTATATGGATACATTGATATAAAAGACTCTCCTGACTGTATCTTGATCCCATAGATGATCTCTCATCGAGGGGGTAATGCTACAACCTCTTCGGGAAAGACATCAGGGTACTCATTTAAAACCCTAGGAAAAGGCAACTGGTGATCCCTTAAAGAACCCAAAAACCTCTCAACCATCATGGATGATAAGGACAGAACATGCCTATGACCCATCCGAGGATCTTTCTCACCATGAAACACCACCGTCTTTCTATCTACATCGAAGAAATCTATCTGCTTCTTGAATAAATTCACAATATCCAACAACAAATAAACCAATCCATGTGGAGGATGACATCATATGGTTGTATTAATAAACATAAGAAATATCCCGAAGAGCATTGTTTCCCCAACATTAGCTCAAAGTTTATAAATTCTTCAAAGAAGTCAGCTCAACCTCCAACTAGCTTAGTCAACACCGAGGGAACTAAAAGTCTCTCTATCTTAAGTCCCATAGCATGGACAAGTGTAGGTGATATGAATTAGTGTGTCGCTCCTGAATAAATCAAGGCATACAACCTGGTAGAAAACAAGAAATGGGTACCTCGAACGACATCTGGCTTACATGATGCTGGAAAAGCTAATGAATAAAGCTGACCAAGACTACCTCTATGGATTCTCTAACCCTGATGCCATCCACCACCGCGGCCGCACACTGCACTCTAAGGACGGGGAGCATCATGGGGCTACCCTCTGCATGCCCTATATACCCTCTTCAGATCTAAATCCGGTGCAACCAGTTGCGGCTAGCTTGGTTGGAACTGCCTCAACGGAGGAACTTGAAGCGGAGCACCAGGTGCAAGATTGATTCTCCAAAAGGTAGGGCACTCATTCTTTTTATGACCTTGACCTCCAAAAAAAACATGCTTCTGATCCCTTGTCATAGGCATGATAGTTGATGCATCCATAGAAATGAGATGTGAAGGGCTGGAACCTACCCTCGGCTGAATGAAAACTCTTTTTACCTAAAAACCAATAACCACAGACCACAATGCTACTTCATGCGGAATCATGATGACTTCCCACTCGTGATTATCAGGTTCTGTCCAATGTCCTCTCGACAACCTCTACCCCCGCCATCACCTCAATATATTTCTTCAGCATGAATGGGGTGACATGAATCTAGATTTCTGGATGCAAAGCCTCCTCCAAATGCCTCGCCCTGGCCTCCACATCTGGAAACATGTGCAAATCATATCGTAAAAGGTTCATGAAATGGATCCCAAACTCCCGCACACTGGATCTCTCCTTTTGAAGGGTAAGAAGCACCTGGCGACTAGACGCCTCTACGGTCGAAGAAAGAAACTCGACTCTAGACTTGTCTCAGAACTCCTCCCATGAGATTTTTGACTCCTAGTGATCCCCGAGAAATAAGAACCAACAATGCCTGACTGCTCCACACATCATCGTCACAAACAAGGACATACAATGATCATTCTGAGCACTGATCGAACAGAAGCCGGTCTGGACCTCCTCTAACTAGTCCTATGTGACTGCATCTAAAATGAAGCCCTCATACTTCAGTAGATTTTGGCACTAAAACCCTCAGATTTTCTTCCACCAAGTGTCATCATCATCATCCTCTATCCTACGGAGATATTCTGGAACAACTAGCTGAACATATTCTATGTGATCCTGATGAGGACGTCGACCTAGAGCCATAACTATAAAATAACTAACAGTTAGGGCCGCTAAAACTAGAATATGGAAGACATATCGTTAATTAATTAATTGTTATCTTTCATTGATTTTATGTTAACTTATCCTATTGTATACCTATTCAAACACATGCATAAAGAAGCATGGTGCATGATCTTTTCTTTGGTCTCTACCCTGCAACTAGTATCACCTTGTTTAGTAGCCATTGTAATCCTTAAGGTCTGTAGATAAGATCATAGGGGGACATAAACACCTATTTACTAGTCCGTCTACAGTGTTTAGATTACTTGATAATCATGAATGACACCTCTTTCCAACCCACCCATGCATCCTCAACTATGCCTAACTCCAAACACCATCATATCCCTCTACCAGAGCCTCTGGTAACACTTTTTAACAACCCCCTCCCTAAAAAGCGTACCCATCCTGGTACGGCAATGTGAGAAGGGAGATAATGACCCCTGAGTGCCACCTCATGTAGGCCCTGGGATGGAGACTAGCACTGAAGGTATAGTAAACACACAAATGGGGGGCATTTCCCTTTAGGAGAACACATATGGAAGAGAGAGATAAGAAAAAAAAGAAACCAACAAAAACTCAGAACTAAAATATAAAATAAACCCATGTGAACATATGTTATTCGAGGAAAAACTACTACAAATGGAAGGGGAAAACTGCAAGTACCATAATGAATGTAAAACAACATCAACCACAAGCCCGAACAGCTCCTACTACCACCAGCTAGTAGTATCCATCCTGATCTCCAACCTACTATAACTAAAATGAAAAATAATTTGTATATACCTTGGGTGAGTTTAACATTATAATCAGAAGGATCATCCCCGAAGCCTCTTTTGAAAAATTAATGAAGGCATGCTAATGCACAGTGAAGAACAAGTGAAACTAACACATCACCTAAACAGGTATAGTATGTTCCCAGCCTCTCCATGGCTACTCTCCCTAAGTAACGCACATTATAATATATCATATAATAAATAATATCAAGGGTAACCTACATCTTCTTTTCTAATGTTTTTCCTCTATGATCCAATGCCGCACGTCCTGAGTATCTCTCTCCAAAAGAGGCTTTCCCGCAGACACCTGGTCAAAGCACCACAACATGCATCTCATGTAACAAAACCACCACTTCCACATAAGAAAATTAACCAGTTAGTTTCTGGGAGGACCCACAACTCTCAAAACATGTATCGTACATCAGGTATTACACCCCATGCCATTACAACCCATACACTGAGTAAGGATCCTCATGCCATCATAGCCTATACACGTTAAAGCTATAGTATTCAATAGAAAACTATATCCATAATATATGTGTGGGAAGAACCACAAGCCATTACAACCCTCAACACACATATATGTGGAAAACTATCCAATGTGCATGCTAGCACTAGTAACTACCATGATAAGAGAGTGTGTACAAAGGGGGTATTCAGCCATCCATCCTCCCACATGAATGTTGTCGAAGACACCCCCCCAGGGTTAAGAACCCCCAGAGTGTTAGCTTCCCTTACTGATTGGTGGAGTAGCATATAGAATCACAAAAGGTACATGATATAATATATCACAGAACCACACTGTGGGAATAACCTAGTCTTAGACAGAACTTCATCTAACTTCTCTTAGACTCTAGGCTAATAATTCTAAGACTAGGCATTCTATAAGCACAAAACCACTTAAAAAGCCTTAATAAACCATTTTTTTACCTTTTTATTAGTTTAAATTTACCTTAATTAATTATTTAAACATTAATTCACCAATGAAAATTCCACATTAAATTTCACTAGCATCACACCCAAAGTCCAACATCCCTCTAAAATTACAACCTCATCATTATGTTCAAGAGAACTCAAACCCTAAGGGTTAACAACATTTATTCAAATATTCATTACATAACCACTTTCCCATATTCCCAGGAATTCTAGAAAATCATTCTGTGCTACTAAAAAGATGGGGGATCAACACGGTGAGTAGATGTACTACCCTTTGTGTTTTTTCCACCTATTGTATGAGCATAAACCCATCCTCCATTGAGAAGCTAATATCGGAAAGCATGAGGCATACCCCGGACGACTTATCCTATTTCAGAAGATGGTTATGCAAGGCTAGATGCCTTGAGCAGTGGGGAAATGGATAGATGATAATCAACCAATAAGAATCAGCAAACATCCAACAATCACATCCATCCCAATCCATCACCTATGGTGTCCTCCCTGACACCCACATGCATAAACTGATGCATCTCTCTACTCTAGGTGTCATCTATGACCACAACCAAAAGGCCTCCATGACCCCACATATCACAAAACCCATCCAAGATCACATCATAACACAAGATAAGGAAAAAACATCTTAACAATTGGTCTCTTGGCCCTTTAACAAGTATGAGGGTAACTCATAACCATACAAGGAATTGTCCTTTATCGAAAAACAAGTTCAATATTGCATATTGGATTAAGATATTTATTATTCGTAGGATCCAAATTCAGGAAACCTAACCAGTCGGCTATCATAAATAAATAAACATACTTATTGAACCAATTTGACTAACATCAATTTACAACAAGAATATCCAAATTTATTTCATGCCTCTATATCTTTAGCCAAACTATTATCAATTTATACTTGGAATTATGTTCATTATCAATTTCAATCATGAATGAATAGCTTAATGAAGCAAGCATGGATATCACACTATCTATAAAAATCAAGAGGCCAAAACATACGATCGATATCAATTTATTTATTGGGTTAAAATACTTATTATGTCAATTCCATTCACATCCAGTGGAATAAAACATGCTAACAATACAATTGAACATATATTAAAAGAAAGGAAATGAATACCCTACCTGAAATAGTTATTGATGTTCTTTATATCAGAACAATCCACACAACAAGTCACGATCCTCCTCTCATGACAAATTCATCCACCTGAGGATTCCAGGGTATGACCACACCAACCAAAACCCAAGAAAACTCCATTAGAAGCATGAAGATCACATTTTATAATATGGAAAATAGAACCATGAGAATATGAACCCCAAATGAATGACGATAAAACATACCTTATATCGAAGATTGATAGATAAAATATGGTTGCATTAAGACATAGTGGAACTAATCCAAGGAGGAAAGTTTGATTATGAAACTCCTATGAGAAGGAATGAGATTTTCGAACATCTCACCCTCAAGAACAAGGAGGAAGAACATGGGTGGAATATATATTTTCCCTTTTGAAGTATTAATGGAGTAACGATTTAAGATACAATTAATTTCCCATTAAAAGAAGTTAACATTAAAACACATAGTTTGACCATGTAGAAACATTCATAGCTATAGGAATAATTAATATAGGAGTTATGGCCATTTAATAGGCCTTTGTGTTTTTAAAACGAGGCCTTAAATGCATTTTATGTCAAAAGAATATGTTATAGTAGAAAAACTGTCAGAAGATGGAAACACTGTTCACGAACTCAAAATCTAGCAAAGTGAAAACACTGTTCATGAACCTCACTGATAGACACTATTCATGAACCTCACTAGTAGACACAGGTCATGAACCTCGCCATTAGACACTATTCATGAACATCACCATCAGACACGGGTCATGAACCTCACCGTTAGACACTGCTCATGAACCTCACTGTTAGACAGTGTTCATAAACCTCACATATAGACACTGTTCATGAAGCTCACCGTTAGACACTGTTCATGAACCTCGCCGATAGAAATTGTTCATGATGCTCATCATTATTCACTGTTCCTGATCCTCACAGATAGACACTATTCATGAACCACACCGTTAGACCGTATTCATGAACCTCACCGTTAGACACTGTTTATGAACCTCACCATGATACACTATTCATGAACCTCACCGACAGACATTGTTCATGAACCTCACCATTAGAACATTGTTCGTGAACATCACCATTTGACACTATTTATGAACCTCACCAATAGACACTGTTCATGAACCTCATCGTTAGAACATTGTTTATGAACCTCACCGTTAGACAATGATCATGAACCTCACTGATAGAACATTTCATAGAATTGGAAATTTGGAAAAGGAATTTAAGGATACCGTTAGAGGTTACTGATAAAACTATTCACTGAAGGAACTGGTCACAGAATTGGAAATTTGGAAAAGGAAAGAGAGGTTACCATTACAGGTTACCGATAGAACTGTTCACTAGGGGAACTATTCATAGAATTGGAAATTTGACAAAGGAATTTGTGTTTACCGTTAGAGGTTACCGATAGAACTGTTCACTGAAGGAAATATTCATAGAATTTAAAACTTGGCAAGGTGTTGCAGATAAGTAACCTTGACCACCCAAAATACATCAAACACCCTATTTATATAATGAATGGACCATAGAGGTCTGAGACATTACATTTCATCAATTATTGGGAAATAAATGTATTTTTAATTTTGTATGGTTTAAAAAGTGTATTTCATATTGGAAAGGCTACATTTTCGAAGAATATTCCATGGGTTTATTCAGAGTCATTTTATATATATGATTTAATCATTTGAGTTTACTTATGCATTTCCTTCAGTAAAATTCGACGACACCACTCATATTATTTTTTATGGTAACTATTTATATTAATGATATATTTATGAAACCTATTTTCATTCCATGGGTTCTTATTTGTTGATATGATGAGAGATTTTAGATATTTTTTCACACGTAATAATTTCTTTTTAGTAATATAGGAGGGTCATATATCTCCCTCTACTATAGTTTATAAAAATTGATATCTCATTAGATACCAATGGGATGCATGTTTTTTTCTTTGATCAACAATGATAATCCTTGGTGTACTTACACACAATGAGAGATAGGTTTTCCTGATCTATAATGGGATACTAGTGCATATTGACCTACAAAAGGGAAATATATGCTAATTATGGATCCCCTATGGTTAGGGTCTTGATAGTTGATAGTGATATGTTACATTTTTTCAAATTTTTATGATGGTTACACAATTTTATTAAATGAGATTATCATTTATAACTAAATTATAATGTTTCCTCGTTCTCAATGAGAATGTTTTATAAAATAATAAATCTTCTATTGTAGAACATGACTATGATCATTGATAGGTTGGGGTATATCATCATAATTATTGTTCATGATCACATACCCATATTCTTTTCCTATAAATTCATATGATCAATAATGATTACATATTTGAATACCCTATGATACCATATGATCACACACATTCTTATGATTATGTCTTGAGGTATTGAAAAATATTTTTTTTATATTCATAAGTGGATTATTACATGAGAATATCCTTGTGGGAGATGTTGAATATAATTCATGAAAAAGAAGATTTTGTTTCTAGTATTGAAGACAATAAACTATTGTGGTGATCGAGCATGTGTGAATGATTTCTTATGAATATTCATATAACAATATCTGAAATTTATTTATGTAAATTATTTTTAATTATATATAATGATCTTGAATATTTCACTACATGGTTATATTTTTACAACTAGGGTACAATTAGTATAATTATATTTCAATTTATGAAAATAAATAATCCATAATGTAAATAATTTTGTTAAACTAATATCATATATTGTTATATATTTATATGATTAATATTAATTATAAAAATTAAATTTAATTTCTGAATTCATCATGTCTAAATTTTCATACTATATATTAATGACACTTGTATGGAAATGTTAAAATTATGTGGAATAGTAAACAACACTATTTTTTTAATATTGTATTTTTGTGAAATCTTCAAGACATAATTATTAAATAAAATATAATAAATATATTTAATGACGGAAATATTATATTATAACATAAATATTGTCAAAAAAATCATTCAGAACATGTAAATTATAAATTATTTCAATAAGTGTATTAATAGAATTGTTAGTGATAACGTAGTGTATGCATAGTATTGGAAAATTCAAATTTGGTTCAATATAGATATTAATTTAGTACTAAAAATTATTTATAGGATTTTTATAAATAATTATTTATAAATTATGAAATTTGATAAATTTTTTAATTTTTCAATCATATAACATGAATCATATCCATACACTTATTCAACTATTCTGTACGTTAAGAAAAATGAGATTAACAAATTAATGAATTTATCATGACATAGATGTGACAAAATATAAATAATTAATTAATATTAAATATAATCATATATTTAATTAATTTTTTACTATGATAACAATTGTGTTTTAAATTTTATATCAGAGATAATTAACATTAATACTCATTAAAATCTTATAAATGAATGTGAAATTAGAAATAAATAAATAAAATAAATTTTAAAAAAAATTATAAGAACAAAAAAGTGACCCATAAATCGGAATAAATATTTTTGTTTGAGTAATTTTCAATAATAATATCTTTTTGTTGAAATTTGGGACCATTTGGATCCATATGGATCTCCATAAACTAGCTTATGATATTTTATTTAAAATAAAGTAATGGTGTTCAGTATATGTTTTTGATTAGTATAAAAATTTAACATGTGGATTAATAGTAATTGTTCTAGACCTTAATAATGATTTGTGAATATTAATTAAATATATTCATCTTTATTTTTATCATTTGTATGTACTAAATATATATCGTAAAGGATGGTATAAGGATGATGCAATAATTATTAATTTACTTTGAAGCTAAAATAAATGAGAATAACAATATTAATGTAAAAACATTCATAAATAGTTAATCTTATCCTTGAATAATCAAGACATATATGATATGTTTATGATATAATAAACATTATGGTACACAATATAAAATTCATTTGATATCTTTTGGTCCATTGTAATGGATAATATTAATTTCAAAAAAAAATATTTCATTCATATAATATTTTATTAAACTATTTAAAAATAATGATAATCATGAATAAATTAAAAATGGTGATTATCTAGTGACAGTTTAATCCTATAGTCCGTTTGAACATTTTTATGTCATTTCCCCTATAAAATCAAGGATATATTTTAATATTAAAAATAATAACTAAATTTCCCCTCAATTAAATTATAAAAATGATATCAATTCATCACATAATTTATTCACCTTAAGACTTATTTCAATATTATACTCTAAAAATTATATCCTCCACATCAGATTCCACAATCTAGTGTTTTTGGTCGCATGAAATTATTAATGACAACTACCTTATGGAGGTTTTCATGGGAAATCATTTCAGTTGGTTCATTCCCCCTTCTTTTCTTCTCCCTTCTACCTTATCCAGACGCCTATACAATGTTTCATGTTAAATATAATATTAAATAAATATATATATATATATATAGTAATTTTATCATGGTAATGTATTATCCATCATAAAATCTCATATTTTCTTTTTTCATTTCTAGGTACACAATCCCAATCATTATTGTGCCAATTCACTACCTTCCTTGATAATGAGTGTTCATTTCCCATTACCACATTCCTGGAATGATTAAATTCACTAAAAAAATTTATATTTGACATTGTATATATATTAAACATGGTCCCCCGTTATATTATCAGTATATATCCATGATATAAAAAAACTATTTCACGATGTTGGGAAAATATACCAAATTAAATAAACAATTTATCATTGATATTCTATCAAATAAATCATCACCATGATTGAATTAAAATTGGATGTGAGGGAAAATTTAAAAAACTAGAGGTGAATTTATATCCATTAATTCAATCTCTATAGTTTTATTTCCATTTTAAATGAAAATCCAGAATGAACCAACAAAGAAACAATGAAATAAATGCAAAACAAAACAAAAAATAAAAAAATTATATTAATTAATGTGGGGAAATATGTTATAAAAATATAATATATATTTTTATAATAATTAGTATGGTTATATAATAAATTAATGACACTATATAAGACATTATACAGAAGGATTGATGACATGTTATGGAATTCAATCATGCAGTAATTGAAAATATTTTTAAAATTAATTTTAATGTCTCTTGTTAAAAAATTATAATAGAAATATTTTTTTACTTATAGGCATGAGAATATTTTCAAATTTTATTGAATCATTATTTTTTTATATCCTTATTTACAGTGTTATATTTTTATCTTTAAATGAATTATTTTCCCCTGTATATGAACATTATTCATTTTAAATAAGTGATTTCCCTGAAGAAATGTTCTTATGATGAATGTATTATCATTTTGTGATTCTGTTATAGTTAATGAAAATTTTTCATGATGATGTGATGTTAAAATATTTTAAAAATATTAGCGGGTTTATGATACCCCTATAATTCATTGGTTATATTAGATGTTGGCTGTAATGATCATTCAATGTGTAACTGTGATAGTTACATCACCAGGTAGATGTTACGGTTATATCATAAGGAATCCATGATGGTTATAAATCATATGGTATCTATGAGGTTTACAATTATTATTATTTATGTAAATAAAATTTTTCCCCAATATATCTAAATTTCTTATTTATTATCAATTTTTTTATAGCAACATCATGTTGTCACTAAGTAAGTATATGATTATTTTAATGGTGAGAAGTATATAGTTCATGTGGATATTAGTATTCTTGGACTGATGGGTTTTTTCATTTCATATATGTATTTTTATAGTAATTTTTTAGGTATAAAATATACTAAATTCATTTCAAATGTATTATGTTTGGTTATGATAAAATACAAATCCATTGTTATTATTATGATGAACTGTTTCGAAAAAATAATGTTTGATGAATTTTAAATTTTGAAATAAATTAAAATTACTTTAGTAGTATCCAAATTGTATACCTATAGGTTATTATGTATTAATTAAGAAATAATTATATAAAATAATAATCTTAATAAATATTTGGATTGGAAAAAAATTAATTCTCCCCTAAAGTATCTAGAACATTAAATTTTTATGGTCGTGTACAAATAGATGGTGTCATAGAATGGTTTATATAAAAATAAATTTTCGGATGATATTAATATAATACCATTAATTATATTCAAATTTTGGATAAGTTTAATTGTAATATCAATTTATTGTTAACATGTTTCTACATCTAAATTATGTCTGTTTGAATGGATTTCCACAGAGGAAATAGGTAATCTGTAGTTGGAAGGAACTAAGGGGATGTTATCCTTCTAAATCTATATCTGAAAATGGTGGGAGTTGTAATTTATTAGATTGTTAAAATAATGTATTAGTTGAATTTGGATATAAATTGGGGTTTAGTTCTTGAATGAGAACATGTTGAGCAAACAAAAAGAAACATGATGATAATAAAACATTTTATGCCACAAATACCTTTTTAATTTTTCGATATTATGACACTTTAGTAGATATATGTTCATTTAAATATCAATAAAAGTTATTCCATATCATGGTGTGGTAAAATAAAAAAAAATATTAGTATTTATATTTTACACATTTATGTTTAAGACAATTAGTGGTTGTCATTTTTATTCAATATATGGGAAACGGATTGACTGAATCCCTGGAATGAGTTGATTTTAAAATTAATTTCCTTAAAAAATATTTATCTTCAATAAAATCAAACTACAATTTAAATTAAATTACATTAATTGTAACAAAATGGGGGATATTTATTGGTCATTAATGTAGAAAAATTCACAAGATTGGAATGGTACACAAAAATAATATTTGTGATCTTGATTGTATGTTCATCCATTTTAACCCTGTATTAAATTCATTATACCGATATTAATTGGATTAAAATGACATAAAATGTTATGAAAAATATATTCTATGACATTTTAGGGTTGAAATAATATTTTCTAATGAACAGATAATCATTTAAACCAAGAATAAGAAATGGTCAAGATGGTGATAATTGGGTAGGAATCACTAAATGAAATCTGAAGGTACAAAAATATAGATTCTTATTTGTGGAAACAGTTCTAAAAATAGCCATGGGAATTATTTAAAATATAAAAATTATTTTTCAATATGATAAATTTATAAATATTTCCTAATATTCAATTTAAAATGATCCTACTGATGTTATGTTAAATTCTAACAAGGAAACTGTTTTGTGTTTTTAATGTGGGGAGATTAGGAATTATGAACATACCATTCCAAATTTAGATTTGAATGATAGGATATAGATTGAATATATGTAGAACGGTATAGTGAAATCCTTGTTTATTAAATCAAAATTTTATGGGCAATCTAATAAAGGGGTATTTGGTACAATGTTATTTTAATCAGATTTTTCTAATGTATTTTTTTAACAAGTATACACATTCATTTATATCAATGAATTTTTATAGTAAATTTAAAATATCACCCCATGAAACAAACTGAAATATATGGTAAAAAAACTAGGTGTAAATATAATGTAATATTTGAATTATAATAATTTTTATGTTATTTTATGTGGAAAAACATATCCTAGAAACCTTTTTATTTCACCTAGTAATGTTTCATGTTATTCTGGGTATGGATTTACATTATATTAACCATGTTATGATTAATTATATAGATAATGTTGTGTTTTATTATTGAGTTTAATTTATTATACATAAATGAACACATATTATTGCTAACATATATGTAAGACAAAAAAATTTAAATTATGTAAATGAAATTCCACTTTAACATATTTTTGTATGATAAGGGAACTGTTCTGATTAACGATGTTCCAATGTAACTGAATACATATAATTTTTTATGATGACATTCCTTGGTTATTCATTGATCAGGAAGATGAATTTACCAATAACATATTTATTTATTCTAATACAATTTAAAAATCCACTTTATCGAAGAGACCTAGTGGAACATCTATAATTTAGAAAACAATTCCAAGAGATGATTAATAAAATTTTTATTCCTCTGAGCCCATCACCACGGGACACTACAATATTTTTGTTAAAAAATAAGGTTCCAATAGATGTTTCAAATACTATTGATAATTTAAAATTATTTTTTTAATAATTATCCATTTTCAATTATCAATAAAATGTTTGATTATCTCTCGAGAGCTCATTATTTTTTCCAATATTGACTTGATATCTATGTACCATAATCTGATCATGTGTGAGGATGGTATTATAAAGAAAACATTTCACACTAGATATGGGTATTATAGGTTTTTTTTACGCCTTACGTTTTAAAAATGCCTCTTTTGTATTAATGGATCATATGAATATAATATTTCATAAATATTCGCATATGTTTTTCATAATGATTACTGTTTTTGATTACTCAATGTTTTATGAAGTTAGTGTAAAAAACATTGGATTCAACCAAAAAATCAATGAAATGATTTATATATAACATTTAAAGTTTAATTTTTTTTGTAATGAAAAATCTTAATCCCTTGTCACATTTTCAATAATTATCACATAGAATTTGATCCCACAAAAAAGTTGTTGATGGATGGCCAATAATTACAAATGCAACAGTTTTTCATTTTTTTCTTAGATTAGCACGATATTATGCATAGTTTGATTAAAACATTTCATTTTTATCTATCACCAAATATATGTTAACAAAAAATGAGATAAAAATATCTGAAAGAATGATTATGATTATTCTATTATGGAATTAATTATATTATTGTTCAATGCTCACATTTTACATTTCCCTCATGAATTGATGATTTTTACATAAAAGGTGATTCTTGATTGAAGAGACGTGATTTTGTGCAAGTTTAGATTGATTATGTAATGTCTTATGTTTCATGAAAACTAATACCTCATGATATAAATTAATATATATAAGATTTATAATTACATAATTTTGTTTTATTCATTAGAAATTTGTATACATCATTTATATGGATCCATGGGTTACATATATAATGATTATAAACATTTATAGAATATATTTAATCATAATGAATAGTAATTGAGGATGATATGATGGTTTTAACTAATATTGTGTTATACATTCTTGTTCAATTAACATCTAGGAAAAAGATCAATGTTACAGATTTATGGGGTTGATAAAAATAATCATTCATCATTAACCATGTTATAAGTAGAAAATGACTCTTTGATTAAAGACTTGATTAATGTTGTCCTGGAAGTTGTGGGTGCAACAAAATCCCTTATATTCTTTCACAATATAGTTTTATCATCTATGTATGAATATATTATTCCCGTTTAGATGGAAGATAATTATTTATTAAAAAATGTATAATTGGATAATAAAAATATTTTGATTAAATTTTATGATGAAAAATATTGTTTTTTGAGTGGTGGGGAAATATTATTTGTGCCTGGTGATTCCTAGATAAAGAAATAACTTTTTTGTGGAACACATAGTTAATTGTTTATAGGTCATACTTTTATAATGAAGAAATATTGTGTGCATTAAGAGTATTATTGGTGTGATAGAATGATAATAGATATTCTTAATTCCACCATTATATTTTTTTCTAGTTAATAGGTTAAAGAAGACCCACAACTACTAGAGGGGATTATTCCACCTTTTCTAGTTCAAGAGTGTAAATATCAAAATATAACCATTGATTTATAGTTGAAAATACCCAATACATCACGATGTAATAATTTTATATGGGTTCTTTTTGACCAACTGACCGAATCTAAATATTATCTCTCAATTTAAGAAACAATGTATCATAATCAACAATATCTATTGCATCGTACAAAGGATGTTAGGTTACATGGAGTTACACTATCCATTTTATCTAATAATTATCTTAGGTTCACATCTATATTTTTGAAAGGCCTTCATATTTCATTGGGAAGTTATTTAAATTTCATCACTTCTTGTCATCCTTAATCTAATTGAAAGTCATAGCAAACAATTCAGAAAATCGAGGATTTTTTATAAATCTTGATCAATTGATTACCAACGAATTTATGATTATTATCATTCATTATTTGAGTTTTCATATAATAATATATTTCATTCTAATAAATAGATGATGCCTTTGGAAAAATTGTATTGAAAATGGTGTTGCATACAATAATTATGGGATGAAGTCGAGGAAATTAAGTTTATGGGACCATAATTAGTATTGGAAATGAATTATAAGGTAACGATGATCATGAAAAATATGTAGATTTCTTTGATCATGAATTAAATTTAAATAGAAAACAGGTGAAATTAGAATTCAGTAATTGTAGGTGATCATGTTGTGTTGATAATTTACCCATGAAAAAGTGTTATGTGTTTTTTATAAGAACGGAAATCAAAGGACATGGTTTTTGGACCTTATATACTAATTATTAAATAATTACTATCCTTCTACCAAGTATACATTCCTCCTAGTTTATCATATATATAAAATATTCGTCAAGGTTCATTGTTAAGAAAGTATGTTCCAAATTAATATCATGTATTGAGACTTTAGGTTTTCCATTTTGATGATAATGTTTCGTATGAAGAAAATCGGGTCAGGATTATTTTTTCAGAGAGGAATTATTTTAGTATATGTTAGATGACCATGTTATGGTTTTATGGGGAAACCATATGGTTGAAGAGATAATATGTTAATATGGAAATTATATATGGGAACAATTTCCCCATTTGTTAAATAACAGAAAAAATTACATGAAAATAATTTCTAAATTGGGGATGCCAAATCACATATAATAATTGATTATGTTTTTTCTATATTCATGAATTAAATTTTTTATTTAATTTTTGTTTAGTATTTCTTAAAATAAATAATCCTTATGATAAATAATTTTTAAGGTTAATAATTTTACTTAATTAACTTATTATAGGATTATATTTAAATAATAAATTTTAAAATTATTTAATTTTAATTTTGAACAAATAATTTCATTTTTGAATACATCATGTATAAGATATCATAATATTAATTTTTTAAAATTTTAAAATGAGGATAAATTTTTTGTGAACAGTTTAAATTTAAGTATTATGTTACATCATATATATATAATTGTGTTATAAAGATTATTAAAATTATATAATTTAAACACATTATAATTTAATTTATATTTTTTACGAATATAATTTTGAACATATAAATTATAATTTATTTCACGATAAGTATAAAAATCAATCATAATACCGACGTAGTGAGTGCATAGTGCAGGAAAGTCAAATTTTTCTCCTTATAAATAATAATATGTCATAAAATATATTTTCAGTATTTTTTATCAATTATTATATTTAATTTACGATTTGGGATTATATATTAGTTTTTTATAGTTTTATAATAGGAATATTATCCAAATACATATGCAATACTTACTGAAGGTAATAAAAATTATGTTAATAAAATTAAAGAGTTATCTTGGAATGCATATGATTAATATTCAAAATAAAAATATTATAATATATTATCATGAATAAAAATAATTAAACTTTTTCTATGTTAATTTAATTTTTTATTTTAATATATGAAATAGTTAAATTTAACAGTAATACAATGATGATCCATTACATGTACATCTAGGAGAAAAATGAATACATTAATTTAAATAAAATAATAATAACAATTGAATGAACATTTTTTTATAAAACACTCTTTATTGGTATATGTTATAAAAAACCTTATTTGATCAAATTTGGGACCATTTGGATTCACCTTGATCACATTAATCCCATTATAATATTTTATTTAAAAGAAATACATGTTATTCACTTTATACTTATCAATTAGTATATGTTCTTAATAATTGGTTTTGTAGAAAATATTTCCATCCATATATTATCATTATAAATCCATAATATTTAATCATTATAAATACTATTATATTTTCTTCAGTTAAATTAATATCATAATGAATTTCCCTATTATGATGCAGAAATTATTTCTTTAATAGATAAATCAAACATATGATATTAAAAATAATTATATTGTACTAATATTAAATAGTTAACCACATCCATGAATTATATAGATAACTATTACATGTATAAGAGATTATAAAATATATTTTTCGGAATTTTAATATTCTTTTAAGAAATAGGAATGAAAAGAGAAAATATTGACAAAAATTAAATGAATAAAATATTTTATCAAATTGTTTAAAATATAAATGGATCTCTATTAAAGGCAAATGAGATATTATTTGGTAAAAAATGTAATCCCTTGGAAATTTTAGTCATTTTAAGTCGTTACTACAATGATATCCATATTATATATTACTATATTAGGTAACTCAAAATATTTTCCTCACGAAAATTAATAAAAGGGACTCGGTCCTTCACTAAATTTCCTCATCATAAAAATTCTTGAGAATATATCCCCTACTATATAATCTTATTGACATCCCATTAAACATAATATTGTTTCATATGTCAAAAAAAACCAATTCTGTGGCCATTAGTATGTTCTCTAGAGAAAATATTCAAATATGTAAATTTCTCATTATTCTATTCTCAATTCTATCATATCCTCACTTCATATCCAATGTTCCATGAAAACAAAAATATCATATATGTTAAATTCCTATACTTTAAATAAATTATGTTGTTTATGACACAACGATGATGCAGTAATTGCCCTTTTAAGGAAATATTGACATAATTGATGTTATAAACACCAAACTAAATATAATTTGAGACTTTTTATGAATTACACTAATTTTCTAGGTTACTATGATATATTAGTGTTGATTTAATCAACTTGGTTCGAACATATAATTCTGTTATGACTTTCACAAAAATCATACATCAAATAGTGTCAAAATTGACACAAAATAGTTTTTAAATCAAATATTATATTATTAATTGTTATTTTATTCCTAAAACTGTAGGGTTCGGCCAAATGACTTAGATAAGGATATTGTATTAATAATAAACAATTTGGGGTTCGTTTGGAATGTTATAGTAAGTGTATTAACCATATAGTGAAAGGAAACAAAAAGACACGGTAAAAGTTAAATTATTTAAGTTAGAGTAAAATCTAATTGATAAGGTTAAAATAATACCCTAAACTTGTCTAAATTCTATTAGATGAGAGGATTTCGACCCATCCCCACCTTAGCCTCGAAATAAATCAATTTGGAGCTAATTAAAACCGAACTTGACTTTATAATAAAATAATATTTTGAGATATTCCTAAGGTGCCCCTCTCCTCCCTTATAAAAGGACACCTCCTCCCCCTTCCTCCTCACACCAATTTGAGCACTCAAGCTCGGCCAAACTCTGCCAAAATACCTTCTCCACTTCCCTAGAATAATCCTAGAGGTCCTGGTCTTCTTCAAAGACCAATCATAGTTCCCTAAGTGGAGGATTCAAAGAAGCGTTCCAAAAAAGAGGTAATATCCATTACCGATCTTTTCAATTTCTTTCTTCTTCAACATCTTCTTCTTTAGTTGTTTCATAACAAAGTAATAACATCAGTATCACTCATATACTGATATGTTATTTTAAGTATGAAACAACCCTATTTCACCATCTATCCATCCTACGGAAAAAGAAATCACCACGCTTGCGTACGTACGGAATACCGTCTCCACGCCGTGGTGTAATCTATTTTCCACCACCACCTTACATGGATGGGTATAATGGTGTAAAGAATAAATATACATAGTTATTACAACATCATATTGATTCTGATATATTGTATAAACCACTCCAATTCAATTCAATATTTATGGAAATGATATCATCGCTCGTGCGTACGTACGGACTACCGTCTCCACGACGCGATGAGATTCATTCTCCATGTTAACCATTTAAGAATGATTATAAAGTATATATAAAAATAATAATGAAATATATGACATTATAAAGCTACTGGATTTATGTATATATATATATATATGTATATGTATGTCATCTACTTACTTCCATTCAAGACAATAAGGAAAGGAAAACAACGTTCATGCGTACGTACGGACTACCGTCTCCATGAACGGTGTTTTTCATTTCATTTATCTATCTATTATATATATATATACTGAATATATATGATATATAAATCATATTTTATATTCTAGAAGTAAGTAAATCTTGATATAAGTAATAATAATGTCAAGAAGAACAAGTTCAAACACCTACGATAAATGAAACGATTTTACCCAAAACGCTTCTTTAACATGGAATTTACAAAATAACGGGTAATATAATGTCTTAAGTGAACCATATATGATATCATAACAATGAATATGATTCTGTAATAAGTCAATAACATGATTTAAATCATTATACAGGAGGTTCGGACACTTACAAAGCAAGTCGGACCTAAGGTAAGGGAAATATCACAATCTCATTTTTATCCGAGATTGTTTATTCGTAAATATTTATTGGGGTGTATTTTATCATCCACATCCATGTTCCATCAATATGTAATATTGTTTCCATCCACTTACACTAGTTTAAATCCAATTTTACCCTTCGGTGAGTTTTTAGTAAAGAATATGAAAGGAATATTTTGTCGTTTTTTTCGTACGAGGTACTTTTTGACTTTTCCGACAAAAGTACGAAGAATGTTTTTTTAGCTTATACAGCATGAATGGATTTTTAAAACATTATTTCCAAGAAGCATCCTTTAAAAGTTTTCAAGTTTATTTTTAATCAACTTCTTTTATTTTAAAGTCGTATGACATGTTATGAAAGGAAAAATGTTTTTAAAGAAGAAAGGATATTTTCCTCAAGAATGGAGTTCAAGTGTTTTATCAAAATTATTTTCCATCTAAGATAATAAAGGGTTCTGTTTTTATCCCTATTATTACATTGATTTGATCATTTTGTGATGGAATTATTTTTATGATTTCCTTTATCTTATATGAATTGTTTTATGATGTCATGTTGTTTAAGAATCCCATTTTTATTACATGGGTTACGCTATGATGTATGAATTATGATTATGTAGAACATATAAGAAAGGATTCATTATAAGATGGGTGGGACCTATATCTCCCTCCAAGGCATTGGGTAAAGATTTTATATCTCATGAGATAGACATGGCTGGAACGGTAGGTTATACCGGTTCAGTGAAACAGGACTGAAACGAGGGTTACTCGATTCAGAAAGGGACTTTGTCCACTAAGATAGTCTTGGAAATGAGTCATGACTAACAAGAAATGATTCTGTATGATTATGTGCGAATGACACAAAGTTTCATGTTTTATGTTATGATTATTGTGATTACATTTCACTACCATTATTTATCCCATGTTATGAAATTATGCTCTCTTTTGCAGGTTATGATTTCCAAAATGTTATGTTCTTATGAATATGATGTGATTGATATTTCTTTTGTTTACCCTTACTGAGCATTTGAGCTCACCCTTTTATGTTTTCTTTTCCCCAGGATATAAAGAAAGGTTTTAGGTAAAAAAAAAGAAGATCTTTATGGGAGATATTGAAGATCTCTCACCACGATTAGAATATTATATTCCGAGTTTCCAAAGACACTAAACTATTACGATCCTTGTGTGTGTGTTTTTGTTATGTACTAAGTATTCCGCAAAAGTAATGTAATGTCCATGTACGTCAAGATACGGGTCTCTACAGTTGGTATCAGAGGAAAGGTTTAGTCAACCTCTGGAAACTAGGATGCGAAAACGTTAGTGAGATCCCTAGAGATATTTCTAAGGTATGTCTAGGGATGTCTCTAAGGTTAAGTATACGTATAGGTTATAGTCCTAAAATTGTGCTAACGATCTTCGAATTTAACCTAAGATGTTAGATATTGAGGGTACTACCCCTTTCTTATGTTGTTTTCCCTAGAATGAATTTTGCCTCTCATACTATTCTTTTGGGGTTTTAGACGATGGCTGGAACCCGAAGGAACCGTGTTAATGCAGAATGTGATGGGCAATGCAATTATTGTCCCCCTGAGCAACCAAACGATATGGGATCCGGAATGCAAAATCTTGTAGCCATGCTCACACAACTTTCTCAAGCTATGAATCATGCAGGACTTCTAAACGAGCAAAGGAAGGAGCAACATTCTGTTGAATCCTTCATGAGGCAGCGTCCACCTTCTTTCAGTGGGTCTACTGATCCATTAGTTGCTGAACAATGGATTAGTACTACTGAAAAGATATTTTCAGTTCTTCAATGTTCTGAACATGATAAAGTCATCCTAGCAGTGTATCGTTTGGAAGGAGATGCTGATCAATGGTGGAATCTTATTAAGTATACGAGGCAAAGGGATGAAATTGAGTCTATGGAATAGGACGAGTTCAAGAACTTATTTTTCAATAAGTACTTCCCTCGTATTCTCTGAACAAAGATGGAGAAAGAGTTTCTTGAACTGAAGCAAAGGGATGATGAATCTGTTGGTACCTATGAAGCGAATTTTACAAGACTTGCAAGGTACGCTTCTGGTATTATCATCCAACCTGAAAGTAAAGTTGATCGATTTTTCAGTGGCTTAAAACCAAGTCTTAGAAGGGCATTAGCTATAAGAGACTTCAGTAGCTATGAAGAAATTGTGTGTTGTGCTATCAAGGTAGAAATGGAAGTTGGTGTTACATATCCATCTCATGGGTTTTACAAGAAACGAAAGATGGAGTTCAAGGAGAAAACTCAGAATAATGGTGAAAAGAAGATGAATGTTTCCTTATTCACAATATGTGGAAAGAAGCATGGTGGAGATTGTCTTAAAGGGACTAGAAAATGTTTTAAGTGTGGAAAAGAAGGTCATCGAGCAGCTGAGTGTCGAAGTAATGGAAAATGGGATTCTAATGAAGTGAATAAAGCAAACACTACAGAGAACGTACAACCAACACTTCAATGCTTCAAGTGCAAGGAAATGGGGCATTATGCTAATAAATGCCCTAATCCAAGGGTTAGTGATGATCGACATGAGCAACCGCTTAAGGCAAAGGACAAAGGGAAGTCACATGCGATCACTATTGGCAATGTTGAATATGAAAACGATGTGGTGGAATGATTAAGTGTTTATGTAATGGGATTCCAAAATAATGTTGTATCTTGGAATATTGGAATATTTATGTATTGGTCTAATGTGGTATTCAATGTGATTGAGATATTATGCGCATAATGAAGGGAAAACGAGAAAATTAAATGTTTAACAGTATTCATGAGCTCATGATTGATATAAGGACTAAGTTTGAGTATATAGAATTTTGAGGATTTTGGTATGTGAAAAGTGTTAACTTTTAACTGCATTCATGTTTTCACTAAGGTATTCAAGAGAATACACGATTAAGGACATTGAATGTTTGGAATGTGACCAACAAAACATATCTTATGATATATGGGGATCGATGATGGTGTTAAATCTCTGGTAATCATTTTCACTATATTATGAGAGTCGAATGCAGTATTATGGATAAGCCTAAAGATTAGAATGGATTATGTTGGACATAAGTTAGAATTATTTAAGGATAGAAGTTTTTTCGATATTATTAATGGGATGTTATAGTAATATAGTTTTAGAAAAAGGACAACCTGCAGGACGGGCGACAGCCCATCGCGTCGGACAAGGCTGTGGGAATCGAACCCACAACCGAAGTGCGACTGGCCTTTATCGCCTACCACTGGCCTACAGAAAGTCCCTGTTTAGTAGAAACTAGTTTTATTATATTAAGCAGTATGATATATGAAGTATAAGTCCATTTTAAGAACCATATATGATTAATCTCACTATAGATCGACTTATACATATAATTTTTGCTAACCTTTTGTTTGAGACAAATGGAATGACCCGTCATTCTATGATATGCTAACACTTCATGAATAACAAATTCAACTTCATTTATTTAAGAGATGAAGTGGAAATTGTTCAAGGCACGAAAAACAGTGAGATTGTACCAAAATAAAGTAAGTATTTATTCTAATTCAAATTTTCAACTTTAGGGAAATGATCTTGAAAACCAAAAATGTTGTCCTAGTGATCTTATACCTGATGAATCAGATGGTACCTTATATCATCACAAATCTATGGATTTGTGATTACTGGATTTTCCATAGCCATGTTCTCTACCACTCTCCATCAGAACATGATGGTTAGATTTCTTTTCCATATCCATATTTTCACCTATGTGGAAACCCAATGATTAGTTTATTTGGGGAACCGTTACGTTTCATACTTTTGTTTTTAAAGATTGGTTTTGATATTCCTTTTTACGATGTGGGTTTCTATTAAAGAAACTTTCGAATATTAAACCATTTATAACCCCGATGAATTTCGAGGGAGAAATTCATTTTAAGGGGGGTAGAATGTAACAGCACAAGATTTTATAAAAAAAATATTCTTTTTAATTTTATTAAAGTCTTGTGTTGTACGCTACACCAAAAGGAGCTTGCACAACACGCATCCTTGACTTGCCTTGCATTACACGCAATCACGACCTTCCTCGATAACGTGTCTAATACGCAATACCGAGTTTCACTAAACAACGATATGCTATTAAAATATTATTAAAACTAGCCATTATGAATAGTAATAACCACTTTTTAAAACTCTGTAAATCTTATTTTTCAAAATGAACTTCATTTTTGGATTCGGAGTATCGAATTTAGCCTAAGGTGAAATTTTCGTACTTTTCGGATAACTTTCATATTCTGATGAATAGTTAAAATTACTAAATTATAATTAAAAACAATTTTTTTAATCTAAATAATTAATAGTGATAAATTATTAATTTGAGTGGTTTTAAAGTATATTTAGAATATATTTTTACAATTTAATACAATGTTGGTCATTGGATGTAATTTCACATTTAAACCAGACATAATCAAGTGTCAATCTTTTGATAGATATTGTTTCTTAAAAACACGCTATTTGTTTTAACAGCGGGATTTAATTATAAAATTAATTAATGCAAATTCTATGATATGAATTTGGTAAAATAGACTTAATTTTTGAATTTGGAATATGAAATATAGCTTAGGAAGAAATTTTGGCATTGTTCTGAAAAACATCAATTTTTGATGAATAGTGAAACTACTTAGTGGTATTTAAAAAAATTAATTTCTTCATAAATCTTAATTTTACCACTTCTGTGAATGGAATTTCAAAAATCCGAGAGACACGGTTGATGTCAGTAATTAAAATGTGGTTCAATGAGATGAAAATAATTTTTGGTGAATAGTAACTTTTTACTTTTTTTACCACGGTTAATAGTAAATAGGGTAACTAAGGGTAAATATGATATTACTATTACCCTAGCAAATGTCCTAATTCTATTGGATAAGTATAATTCGACCACAAACAACCTTATGAATATAATATGACCATTTAGGTCCACTTGGATTAGATTATGACATTTAATATTATATTATTTAATGAATAGTTAAAATAGTTAAAATCAAAGTTTAATAACTAAAACATTTTTAAGATGGGGTTATACATAAGATAAATTCGACTATAAATATTAATTAGAAATCTAAAAAGATTTCCTACATAATTATATTTTATTTATAATTTTTATACTTTATATAAATTAAGTTCTTTATGACACAACGATGATGCAGTAATTACCCTTTTAAGGAAATATTAACATAATTGATGTTATAAATGCTCAAATGAATGTAATTTGAGACTTTTTATGACTTTAACTAATTTTCTAGGTTACTATGTTATATTAGTGTTGATTTAATCAACTTGGTTCGAACATATAATTCTGTTATGACTTTCACAAAAATCATATATCAAATAGTGTCAAAATTGACACAAAATAGTTTTTAAATCAAATATTATATTATTAATTGTTATTGTATTCCTAAAAATCTAGTGTTCGGCCCAATGACTTAGATAAGGATATTGTATTAATAATAAACAATTTGGGGTTCGTTTGGAATGTTATAGTAAGTGTATTAACCATATAGTGAAAGGAAACAAAAAGACACGGTAAAAGTTAAATTATTTAACTTAGAGTTAAATCTAATTGATAAGGTTAAAATAATACCCTAAACTTGTCTAAATTCTATTAGATGAGAGTATTTCGACCCATCCCCACCTTAGCCTCGAAATAAATCAATTTGGAGCTAATTAAAACCGAACTTGACTTTATAATAAAATAATATTTTGAGATATTCCTAAGGTGCCCCTCTCCTCCCTTATAAAAGGACACCTCCTCCCCCTTCCTCCTCACACCAATTTGAGCACTCAACCTCGGCCAACCTCTGCCAAAATCCCTTCTCCACTTCCCTAGAATAATCCTAGAGGTCCTGGTCTTCTTCAAAGACCAATCATAGTTCCCTAAGTGGAGGATTCAAAGAAGCGTTCCAAAGAAGAGGTAATATCCATTACCGATCTTTTCAATTTCTTTCTTCTTCAACATCTTCTTCTTTAGTTGTTTCATAACAAAGTAATAACATCAGTATCACTCATATAATGATATGTTATTTTAAGTATGAAACAACCCTATTTCACCATCTATCCATCCTACGGAAAAAGAAATCACCACGCGTGCGTACGTACGGAATATCGTCTCCACGCCGTGGTGTAATCTATTTTCCACCAACACCTTACATGGATGGGTATAATGGTGTAAAGAATAAATATACATAGTTATTACAACATCATATTGATTCTGATATATTGTATAAACCACTCCAATTCAATTCAATATTTATGGAAATGATATCATCGCTCGTGTGTACGTACGGACTACCGTCTCCACGACGCGATGAGATTCATTATCCATGTTAACCATTTAAGAATGATTATAAAGTATATATAAAAATAATAATGAAATATATGACATTATAAAGCTACTGGATTTATGTATATATATATATATATGTATATGTATGTCATCTACTTACTTCCATTCAAGACAATAAGGAAAGGAAAACAACGTTCATGCGTACGTACGGACTACCGTCTCCATGAATGGTGTTTTTCATTTCATTTATCTATCTATTATATATATATATATATACTGAATATATATGATATATAAATCATATTTTATATTCTGGAAGTAAGTAAATTTTGATATAAGTAATAATAATGTCAAGAAGAACAAGTCAAAACACCTACGATAAATGAAACGATTTTACCCAAAACGCTTCTTTAACATGGAATTTACAAAATAACGGGTAATATAATGTCTTAAGTGAACCATATATGATATCATAACAATGAATATGATTCTGTAATAAGTCAATAACATGATTTAAATCATTATACAGGAGGTTCGGACACTTACAAAGCAAGTCGGACCTAAGGTAAGGGAAATATCACAATCTCATTTTTATCCGAGATTGTTTATTCGTAAGTATTTATTGGGGTGTATTTTATCATCCAAATCCATGTTCCATCAATATTTAATATTGTTTCCATCCACTTACACTAGTTTAAATCCAATTTTACCCTTCGGTGAGTTTTTAGTAAAGAATATGAAAGGAATCTTTTGTCGTTTTTTCGTACGAGGTACTTTTTGACTTTTCCGACAAAAGTACGAAGAATGTTTTTTTTAGCTTATACAGCATGAATGGATTTTTAAAACATTATTTCCAAGAAGCTTCCTTTAAATTTTTTCAAGTTTATTTTTAATCAACTTCTTTTATTTTAAAGTCGTATGACATGTTATGAAAGGAAAAATGTTTTTGAAGAAGAAAGGATATTTTCCTCAAGAATGGAGTTCAAGTGTTTTATCAAAATTATTTTCCATCTAAGATAATAAAGGGTTCTGTTTTTATCCCTATTATTACATTGATTTGATCATGTTGTGATGGAATTATTTTTATGAATTCCTTTATCTTATATGAATTGTTTTATGATGTCATGTTGTTTAAGAATCCCATTTTTATTACATGGGTTACGCTATGATGTATGATTTATGATTATGTGGCACACATAAGAAAGGATTCATTATAAGATGGGTGGGACCTATATCTCCCTCCAATGAATTGGGTAAAGATTTTATATCTCATGAGATAGACATGGCTGGAACGGTAGGTTATACCGGTTCAGTGAAACAGGACTGAAACGAGGGTTACTCGATTCAGAAAGGGACTTTGTCCACTAAGATAGTCATGGCAATGAGTCATGACTAACAAGAAATGATTCTCTATGATTATGTGTGAATTCCACAAAGTTTCATGTTTTATGTTATGATTATTGTGATTACATTTCACTACCATGATTTATCCCATGTTATGAAATTATGCTCTCTTTTGCAGGTTATGATTTCCAAAATGTTATGTTCTTATGAATATGATGTGATTGATATTTCTTTTGTTTACCCTTACTGAGCATTTGAGCTCACCCTTTTATGTTTTCTTTTCCCCAGGATATAAAGAAAGGTTTTAGGTAAAAAAAAGAAGATCTTTATGGGAGATATTGAAGATCTTTCACCAGGATTAGAAGATTACGTTCCGAGTTTCCAAAGACACTAAACTATTACGATCCTTTAGTGTGTGTTATTGTTATGTACTAAGTATTCCGCAAATGTAATGTAATGTTCATGTAAGTCAGGCTTCGGGTCTCTACAGTTAATACTAATTATTTTTACCATAACACCAATACAAGGAATATTTATTTAAAAAAACAATTATATTTTACTACCTTCCAAATATTTCATCCTTTTCTTGATTAAATTTACTAATTCAAAAAATTATATATGTATATATATGTTACATTATTTTATCATATTATTTATAATTAGTTCTATTCAATATCAACATACGATGTATATTTATATAAAGCATCAATTTTATATCTTATGTATAACACCACATATTAAAATATATTCTGTTATAATTTCACTCTAATTAGAAAGTAACAAAATCCACAATGAGTTATTTAATAATACTATTATAATCTATAAATTTAAAATTTTAATAAATTAAGATTGATGATATTAAATTCAATTATGAATTCTACATGTAAAAAATATCTTGAGATGTGAAATTATGTTTTTTTAAATAATTTATTTTGGTGAATATTAAAAATACCAATTTTACAAAACCATCACCATTATGATACTATAATTTTTATACAATCATATAATGACTATTCTGTTAAAATTTTGTGGTATTTTTAATAAATTGTTTTATGGATTTAGGGTTAAATTGGTTGGTGAGCAGAATGGATTGGGCATGAACATGGAATTGCTGAAGAGTGTGATATAGACAGTCCACCGGTTAGCCGATGTGATCCACCAGGTAGCTTGTGGAATGTGGATAATATGGTTTTCATATAGGAAAAATAATTTCTAACTAATGGTATGCACAATACCGTTCTTGATGCCCACTGACTAGCTAATGCTGGACACCAGGTATCTTGTGGTGTCAGTTGACGCAAAATTCATAAGAGGATTTTATGTCATTTTTTCTGAAATCATAATTTTTTATTATAATATTATCTTTCTACATTATGCAATACTTTTTAACATATATTGTAACAGCCCAAGCTTCTATGGTATGTTTCCCCTTGAATATTACAATAGCATGCATTGTACGCATCTTTGAGATTGTATCACATCACAACCAATCAAACTAGCTGATATGAATAGTAATACCCACTTTTTCAAATTTTATAAATTTTATCTTTCTAAATGGACATCATTTTTGTATTTAGAATATTGAAGTCAGATTAAGGTCATTTTTTTGTATTTTTTTTAAAACATTAAATTTTTTATGAATTGTAGAAGAATTCGTTATTGGCTAAAACCAACTTTTTATTTGAATAATTAGTTATTTTATTTTAATTTATTAAATTTCAAAATAGATACATAATACCTATAAATTATCATCATAATTAATTAGATTCATTCTATAATAGTTTTAGATATATAAAATATTATCATACTTTTTACCGTCTTTTACCCACCTCCTAGGAGCATTGGCACATTTTTATAAAACATAATTTTACCACTTCTATGAGTTTAATTTTAATAATCTGAGAGACATGTTTACCATCAGTATATAAAATGTGGTTCAATAATATGAAGATAAATTTTGGTGAATAGTAACTTTTGACATTAATTTACAATGGTTAAAAATAAATTGAGTGGATAAGGGTAAAAATGATATCATAATTACCCTAACACATGTCCTAATTCTATTGGATAAGTATAATTCGACCAAAAACAACCATAGGAATAATATATGATCCTCTTTGGTCCACATAGATTAGATTAGGATATTTATAAATATTTTATTTAAAGAAGAGCTAAAAGAATTAAATTCAATGTTTAATAACTAAATTTTTTTTAATATATGGTTACACAAAATGTAAATTAGTCTATAAATATTTATTATAAAGATAAATAAAATTTTCTACATAACGGTGTTTTATTTATAATTTTTAGACATTTAATAATTTAATTATTTATGGCGCAATGATGACGTAGTAATTATTTTATTAACGAAATATTAAAATAATTGATATTATAAATATCTAAAAAATGTAAATTAAAACTTATAATGGATTCAACTAATTTTCTAGGTTAATATGACATTATTTTTTTGGATAAATACATTTAATTAGATTTGTTAATGTTCTAATTTCTTTCAAATAAATAAAATACTAAATAGTGTCAAAATTGACATACTTTAGTTAAAAAAATATTATATTCTTAATTGATATAATATTCTAAAAAATATATGGTTTGGACAAAAGACAAATATATAAGGTTTTAAATATTAATAGCTAACCACATGGGATTATCTTGTCATTTTATATTAATTTACTTAAATATATAATATAAAAATACAAAGAGACATGGTAAATGTCAAACTATTTATCAGAGAGTTAAATATAAATGATAAGGTTAATATGATGACCAAAACATTTATAAATCCTATTTCATGAGATTTTTTAGAATAATCCCCACTATATCCTTAAATAATTTATTTTTGATCCATTAGAAACCAAAAAGTATTTTATTATAAAATAATATTTACTTCTTTTCCTAAAGTGACCGTCAACACTTTTATAAAAGGGAACATCTCCTTATCTTATTTTCACATGTACAAAGCCATTTGGATCGGCCAAACCCTACTCAAATATCCTCACAACATTCCTTAATTCATCTTATTAGCCTTATTTTGGTCATAAATCCATCATATGGAGCCCTTTTGATCAAATAAAAAAGAAGAACCCGATGAAGAGGTTAATATTTCATCACATCTATCAAGTTATTTTCTTCGTCAACATCATTTTTCTTTGTTTTTTCTTTTATAATATAATAATTCTAGTATCTTCTATATACTGTGATGTTATTATAAAAATATTAAAACCATATCCATTATTTTATCCATCCAATAAAGGTCAATGTCACTATACGTGTGTACGTACGGATTACCATCTCCACATCACGGTTTTGTTTGTTATTCAAACACTTCATTATTGTGAGTGGAATAATAATGACTATAAATGATATATATAATAAATATAATGTGTTAATGTTTCTTTATATATGATATATCATCCAATTACATATGACTTCTCCATCAATATAATGATATTGTTGCTCGTGCATACGTGCGGATTACCGTCTCCACGAACGCGATGGGATTCATTCCCCATCGTAATAATTCAATAATAATTTTCATTTTATGATTAAAAGAAATGTTTATGAACATAAAATAATTCTTAATATGGATATAATACATCCTATCCGTAAAAATAAGGCTTACATAACCAACCATATATAGGACAAAAATCAATTAACACATGAAATGATGATACAACAAAAATATGACTAACAAAACAATATTATACCATCATATGTGATATCAAATTTATCTATATAGTTATTTTATAATTTAATAACAATGTTTTAACAACTATAAAGTATGTTAATACACCATTGAATAAGGAAAAGTTCACGGTAAGGGTTAATTTCCCAATCTCTTTATTATCCGAGGTTGTTTTTACGTAAGTATCTACTGGGACCCCTTTATCCCCCACATATGTGTTTTCAGATAAATGTATTTCAATTTTTTTTACTTTTTACTAGAAAATGGGTAAATGTCATTTATAACATTATTTGACCTTAAATGTTTTGAAATGAATATTTCTATTGTCTTCCAAACAATGTTCTTTTTTAACTTTTTGGCAAAATTAAGGTAATAATATCGTTTTTTAACTTATATGGTGGGTGCGGCTATATTATGCCATTATAACATCGTAAAAACATACCATACATGATTATAATAATTTTTTCAAGATAATATTTTTCATTTATAATTATATGACTTTTAAATGATTTCAAAATAGAATGAGATATTTATCAAAATGAATTTTGATTTCATCTATGTCAACATCATTTGATGGATTATAAGTTTTTTTGAAGTTGATTTATTATGGTACAAATATTCCATATTGTATTGAAGGTTTTGTGATATGTTTGACTGTGTATGTTTTATTCTTGTACAATTCATGGTTTATGGATAATGTATTGAAATTTATTATTAAATTTTTAATACGAATGTTTATGATATGTTTAAACCATTGCATATTAAGAATGAATTGGACTTAGTAAGTGATGGGTGGAGCCTACTATAGCTCTTTGATGCATAGGTAGGTCTCATGAGACAAACTCGTGTCTTGGCACTAGGCCATGAAAAAATATTATTTGATGTCATGAAACAAGGCCATGGCTATAGGGTTATGATGCCTGGCATTATGCATTCCATCATTATGAGAGTGGAAATTGATATTGCATATGGTTATTCAATTATTAAAATATCCTTGCGAATAATTAAATGATATTATTTGATTTTTAATTTTCCATATTATGCTAAATTATATGTTTAAAAATCTTTTTTAGTGTAATACATTGACTTTAATGTATATTCTTATTTATAAAAGTTTCTGATATATTATTATCTTTACTGAGCTTCTGATCTCACCACTTGCTATGTTTTATTTTTTCCAACATGTGAAGAAGTATTTGATGGTTGACCTGAAGGGATAGGCAAAAGATATATGTGTGTTCCAAAGGGGATAAAATGTTTTTGAATATTTTATTTCATGAAATAATGTAAAACTTATGAATGTGTCAATTACATCCAAGGCTACTAATGGGATTGGTCGTTCGGGACATGATTTCTTATATCATGCTAATGTTATGTAATAATGCACCGAATCTAGGTAACTAAGCTTGGGGCATTACAGTTGGCATTAGAGAATGTTTAGTAAAATCCTTGGAATCTAGATTTTGAAAAACACTGATTAGAGTACACTACCCTATGATAGACTTTGAGGATTAGTATAGAAGAACATCCTAGAATTTTGGGGTTCTAGAGATTTTGTGAGTTTTACATGAAATAAAACCCAATCTGGATACGAGTAGGTAGAGGAAGCTCTGGCAAAGATGTACCTAGGGGTAAAACCCTTAAAGACCGCTTTGGTCTATACTCGAATGCGAACTGGTGCATTACAACGAGCCTTGCTCCACTCATTCTTACGAAAAACCTAGGGGATATTCAAAGTAGAATTCTCATTTTCCTTACAAACCATTATAAAGGGTTTATGATTATATACTTACTCAAACAAAACATTTTTATAACTATGTTTTATATTCTTAAATTGTTTAATTTATGTTATGTGTTTTATATGTTTAGAATTATGTTTTGTGATTCATAATCTAATCTATTGTATTTCATTATTTAGAAATGGCACCTAGTGAATAGAATAGAAAATGTATTAATGCATGTAATACATGTCAGGATTTCCCTCCCATGCAAGATAATTATAGTCGACCTTGTGGTGCAACTGGTGTTGATCTTCTTATCACCAAACTGGAACAACTCACTCAGGTAATGAATAATAAACGTACCCGTATGGGGCACTTTGATCCACAAAAAGAAGGATAAATGTTAAAAAACCTCATGAGGAAAAAACCACCAACATTCAATGGGAGTAAAAATCCATAATTTTCTATGCAATGGATACATTCTTTATAGAAAATATTTCACTCTTCGGGGAGTAGCGAAAGGGAAAAAAGTTTCATGGACGTTTATCACCTCATAGGAGTTGCAGATCAATGGTGGTCATTGATTCAATACCCAAATGTGATGATGTCGTATCAAATATGTAATAGAGTGAGTTTAAATATATTTTCATAGAAAAATAAATACCTCATGAACATCAAGAATATATGGAAAGACAATTTCTGAGTTTGAGGAAAAAAGAGGATGATAATGTCGCACAATATGAGGTTAAGGTTACAAGGTTATCAAGGTGTACTGCAGATTATATATGTAACCCTAAGAGTAAGATTGATTGATTCTTTGATGGGTTAAATCCATTTCTCTAGTGATCATTAGTCTAACAAACATTCTAATCATATGAATATATTGTATCATGTGCTATCATGATTAAAAATTATTCTCTATGTCTTAGTACATTAAAGTAAATCTGGAGAAGAAGAGATCTCCTGAACACTCTGAAAATAGAAAAAACGGAAGAAGAAAAATGTTGAATATCCTTCCTGCAGTAAATGTGGGATGAAACACATCGGTACTTGCCTGAATGGAATGGGGGTCTGTTAAATGTGTGGTGAAAAAGGCCACCAGGATCGTGATTTCAAGGGGAAGAAAGAAGAGGTTGAATGCTACAATTGTAGAGAAAGGGGGAATTATGATAATGAATATCCTAAGCGCCAAGGGAACATACCTCAAAAAAGGAAAAGGGTGAAAAACCAAGCTTATGTGATCACTACTATTGAGGTTGAGGATCAGAAAGACATAGTGGCAGATAATTTAATGGTTTTCTCATGTTTAGACAAATCATTATTTGACTCTAGATCATCACATTGTTTCATATCTTCCCAGTTTTCTAGGAAAATTAGATATTTTCAATTTGACTTAACAAGGTAGTTGTCTATCAAAACACCTAAGGGAAATATAATTGCAACAATTTTTTGTGAATCGGTTTCCATTAGGTCATATAAATGTTCTTTATCTTCTAATCGCACCATCATACCTATGATTGAATTTGATATAATCCTCTAAATATTTTCACTTTCAGAACATGATGAGAAAATTTATTGTAAATAGAATGAGGTTAAACTTTTCGATGATGATAAAGAGTACCTTATCATTAGAGGAGAAACGTCACAACCAGATTCTAATCATGATCTACCCTCAATAGCTCTACTAAATTAAAATATTAGGAGTATGAGAATGTAATAGTTATGGGTGGGGAAAATAATGTTCAAATAGAGGATATAACTATTGGTAATGAATATATTGATGTCTTTCCAGAGGATTTGACTGGACATCCTCCAGAATGAAAAATTCAGTTTTCTATTGACTTAATTCCAGGTTCATGACCCATATCAAAGACCCATTATAGAATTTCCATTGTGGAATCATTGGATAAAAATAAAAAGCTAGAGTAATTGAGTAATAATGGGTTTATTAACCATAGTGTTTCTCTGTGGGGATCACATGTCCTTTTTTTAAGAAGAATGATGAATCAATGAGGTTTTGCATTGACTATATAGAGTTCAATGCTATAACAATAAATGACATGTATCCACTACCTCACATTGATTTTTTATTCGAACATCTTCATAGAGATCAATATTTATCAAATATTGACCTTAAATCTGGATATCATAATTTTTGTGTGAATAAGGAAGATATTCCAAATATATCATTTTCAACTAGGTATGTGCATTAAAATTTTATAATAATGCATTTTGTGTTGACTAATGAACCCTCTATCTTCACAGATCTAATGAATATAGTTTTCAAAGAATATTTTGATGAATTTATAGTGGTATTTAATGATGATATCTTGGTATACTAAAAAATAAATTAGAATCAATAAAATCACTTGAGAATTATCATAAAGTCTCTTAAAAGAAAGGAATTAAATGGGCTTTTTAGTAGGTGTGAATTCTGGATTTAGGAAAATTATTTTTTTGTCTATGACGTCACTAATGATGGAATCAATGTTGATCCTTCTATGAAAAAACAATCCATTAATGGATATCACCAATGAGTATAACATAGTTACACAATATTATTGGTTTAGACAGTAGTTATCAGTGTTTTGTCTAGAATTTTTCCTAATTGGATAACCCTTTAACCAAGCTCACACGTAAAGGGGTTAAATTTGTTTTGAAAAAATATTGTGAATAATGTTTAGAATAACTTAAAAGAATATTATTTAATGCTCATATCTAGACTCTAACATCGTGGAATGATGGGTTTGTTATTAGTAGTGATATGTGGGAGAATATAACTAGTTGTGTCATTATGCAGAATGATAGATTTATTTACTATACATCACGACAACTAAAAATTCATTATCAAAACGTTCCCAATCATGATCATGAGTTATCATCAGTAATATTCTCATTGAAGATATGGAGACACTATATCTATGGTAAAAATTGTGAGATTTATACTAATCCGAATAGTTTGAAGTATATTTTCTTACAAAAAGAACTCAACATGGAGCATATTAAATGGCTTGAAATACTCATGGATTATGATTTAACTATATAGTACCACCAAGAGAACACAAATAAGGTGGAAGATGCTTTGATCAAAAAGGATCAATGAGTTTTGAATAATATGAGAGTTGAAAATGAACCTATTTTCATGGATCTAGTAAAGATGGATATGGAAATAACCATGGAAGGTGAATATAAATTATTTTTCAAATTGCTACCTATACATCATTACTATAAGGGAAAAATGTTATCAGACTATTGGAAAATAATTTCAAAATAATATTAAAGTTATGAATGATGGTAGATTGATATACTTCGTATATAAATATTGAATTGTGAAATTTGTGAAGAGACATTGTGTTCCCGACATACCTGACCTAAAAATGAATTTTTGGATGATGTTCATAGCTCCAATATCTCTATAAACTCTAGTGGCAATAATATGTATAGAGATTTGAAAGAACATTTTTGGTGGGATAACATGAAGAGATATATTTCTGATTTTGGGTCCAGATGTAAGGATTGTCAACCAGTGAAATCAGGAAGGAAACAACCTGATGGAGTAATGCAACCTATCCCCAAAGTGGAAATGGAATAATATTATGATGGACTTTTTCATTGGGCTACCAAAGACTCTTTTAAGGAATGTTGCACTATGGGTCGTTGTTGATCATATTACCATGTAAGTACATTTCATTTCTATAAAATAAGATTTACCATTTGAACGTATGGAAAGGATATATATTAATGATGTTGTAAGACTTCATGGAGTGCCCTTTTCGATTGTTTCTGATCGTGATCCCCATTTAACATAATGATTATTGAAAAGTCATTAGAAAACCCTGGCTACAGAACTTCATTTGAGCACTGCCTACCACCCTCAAATTGTTGGACAATCAGAATGGAATATACAATCCTCAGATTATATGTTGTGATCTTCCTAACATGACATTCCAGGTATGTGGGATTAATTTTTACCTCTCTTATAATTTTGCTATAACAATAGCTTTTATTCAAGTATTCAGATGGAACTATATGAATCGTTATATGGACAGAGATGGCGTACAACAACTTCTTGCGATGATATTGGTGATAGAAAACTTGTAGGCCCGAAAATTGTTGAGGAATCAATGGAAAATGTAAAGGTTATCCAAACCAACATCAAAGTAGCTCAATATAGGAAAAAGAGATATGTCGGTAACAGAAAGAATGATTTTTTATTTCAGGTATTAGATCATGCCTTATTGAATGTATCTCTTTGGAAGGGTGTTATACCTTTCGGTAGGAATGGTAAATTGGGTCCCAGGTAAATCAGACCTTTCAAAATTTTAGAAAGAATTGGAGTTGTAGTTTAGCGTTTAGCAATGCCCACAAGTCTCTCCATAGTCCATGATTTGTTCGACGTACCAATATTACGAAAATACATGTGTGACCTAAAGAATGTACTCATATATGTGGAAATTGAACTAGAAGCTGACCTTTCTTATTGTGAAGAGCTTTTCAAAATTCTTGATACAAGAGAACATGTGCGGAGAAATCGGATGACTCATTTGGTTAAAGATCCATAGAGAATCCATAAGATGGAAGAGGGAACATGGGAACCTAATGAACTTATGATGAAGAACCACCTAAATCTTATTTTTGGTTGTATTATAGAAATTTTGAGGACAATATTACCTAATGGAGAGAAAAATGTAAAACCCCAAGCTTTCATGCTATGTTTCCCTTTAGATAATGTAATAGCTTGCATTGTATTCAACTTCGAGATTATAACACACCGTGGCCAATAAAACTAGCCGTTATGAATAGTAATATCCTTATTTTAAATTTTTTTAAATTTTATCTTTCAAAATGGACTTCATTTTTGGATTCAGAATATCGAAATTAGCATTGGGTGATTTTTTTGTAGTTATCTGAAAACATCTAGTTTTTGATGAACAGTGAAAAATACATTGCATTGTCGATTCAAACTGACATTTTATTTAAATAATTATATATTTTAATTTAATTTATTATAGGTCAAAATAAATATATAAGAACAATATATTTTCAACATAATTCATTGGAATCATTTTATAATAAGTTTATATATATATAATATTATCGAACTTTTTACCGCCTTTTACCCATCATTTAAGAGTATTTGAAAATTTGTATAAAACTAAATGTTACTACTTCTGTGAGCTGAATTTCTAAAACCTAAGAGACATGGTTGATATCAGTAAGTAAAATCTTTTTGAATAAGAGGAAAAAAAAATAGTGAATAGTAACATTTTACTTTTATTGTCCATGATTAAATGTTAATAGGGTAATTAAGGGTAAAAATAATATCATTATTAACCTACAAGATTTTCTTATTCTATTGGATACTTATAGTTAGACCAAAATCAAAAATAGAAATAAAATATGATACTTTTTGGTCCAGTTTTATTAGATTAGGACAATTATTATTATTTTATTTTAATAAGAGTTAAAAGAGTTAAATTCAAAGATTAATAACTAAACAATTTTTAATATAGTGTTACACAAAATAAAAAATCAAAAATAAATATTCATTAGAATGATAAAAATATTTCCCAACAAATGGTATTTTAATTAAAAAAAATGAAATTATATAATTTAATTTATTTATGACACAATGATGATGCAGTAATTACCTTATTAATGATATATAAAATAAATAGATATTACAAATATATCAATAAATTTAAATTTAGACTTTTGAAAATTCCACTAATTTTCTAGGTTAATAAGACATGTTAGTGATGGTTAAATAAATTTTATTCTACGTGATAAAGTTTTATGGCTTAAAATATCAATTACTAATTAATGTCAAAATTGAAATAATTTAGTTTTTTAAAAAAAATATTAAATTATTTATTGATATAAAATTCATAAAAATATAATGTTAGACCAAATGAATTATATAAGGACATATATATTGATAATTAATCATATGGTGTTCTCTTGGCTTTAATAGTATGTTTGTTAACCATATAATATAAAAATACAAAGAGACAATGTAAATGCCAAACTATTTATCTAAGAGTTAAATCTAAATGATAAAGACAATATGATGAAGTAAACATATCTAAACCTATATGATGAGATTTTTTCGACCTATCCTCAACTTAGACTTTAAATAATTCATTTTGGATCCATTAGAAAGTGAAAATGTTTTTATTATAAAATAATATTTGAAGATTTTCCTAAAGTGGCCGTCACCTCTCTTATAAAAGGGAACTTACCTTTCTCTTAATTTCCCTCATCCAAAGCCTTCTGGATCGGCCAAAACCGGCCCAAATATCTTACTATTTTTCCTACCTTCATCACATATGCCTTCTTTTGGTCATAAAGTGAATCTATGGAGCCCTTCTGACCAAATGAAGAGAAAGAACCCTTAAAAGAAGAAAATATTTCATCACCACATTCAAGATATTTTCTTCTTATACTTCCCCTATCTTTGTTGTTTCCATTCTAAAATAATAAATCAAGTATATTCGATATACGGTCAAATTATTATAAAAATTGTACAAGCATATTCATTATTGTATCCATCCTATTAATGAAAAAGTCACCATACCTGTGTATATACATGTTACCTTATCCACGTCGTGGTGTAGTTTGTTATTAAAAAACATCATTAATTAGATTGGTATAATAATGTGTATAAATAATGTAAATAATAAATATAATATGTTAATTATTCTGTATATATTATATCCCATCCAATTAAATATGAATTTTCCATCAATGTAATGATATTTTCTCTCGTGCATATGAACGGATTACAGTATCCACGAACGTGATGAGATTCATTCCTCGTCGTACTCATTCATGAATAATTTTTATTTTATGATTTAAAATTATTTTTCTGAACATAATATCATTATGTATATAAATAAAATACATCCTACCCATTACAAAAATTAATTATGTGAGCAAACATATAATGGAAAATGAATCAGTTAACACCCGAAATGATGATACTACTAAAATATTCTGAAAAAATCAATATTATAAGATCATATATGATATCATAGTTATGTATATAGTTCATGTATAATTGAATAACAATGTTTTTAATATTATACATAAGGTTAAGATACCATCAACTAAGGAAAATTACAAGGTAAGGGTTAATTTAACAATCTCTTTATTATCAGAGGTTGTTTTTAAGTTAATATCTACTGAGACCTCATTATCATTCACATCTATGTTTTCATAAAAATATATTTCAAAACATTTTTAATATTTGCTATAAAATGGGTTAATTTCATTTATACAGTTATTTGACCCTATATGTTTTGAAAGGACTCTTTCTGTCATTTTCCAAACAAGGTACTTTATGATCTTTTCAACAAAATTAATGTAAGAATGACTTTTTTAAACGGCAGGTGCAACTATTTTCCACCATAATAACATCGTTAAAGCTTTTGTTACAACTTTATAAGAATATTTTGAAAATAAATGTTTCCATTTTTAATTATATTACTTTTAAATGATTTAAAAATAGGAAGAGTTATTACTCAATATTTGGTTGTATTTCATCTATGTCAACATCCTTTGATAGATTATATGTTTGTTTGAATTTGATTTATTATCATACAAATCCTCCATATTGTATTAATTGTTTTTTGATATGTTTTACTATGGATGTTTTATTTTTATACCATTAATGGTTTATGGATAAAGTATTGACATTTCATATTCTAGTATTAATATGGATGTTTATGTAATGTTTAAAACTTTTCATATGAGGAATGCATGGGACTTAGTAAGTGATCGGTGGAGCCCGCTATAGCTCCTCAATGTATTGGTAGATCTCATGAGACATTCTTGTGTCTTGGAATAAGGGGTTGAGAAAATCTTATTTGTAGTCTCAGAAAAAGGCCTTGAATATGTGGTTTTGAAGTATGGCAGTATGCATTCCATCATTATAGAAGTGGCTATTGATATTTCATGTGATTATTCTACTAGTAAAATATCCATACGAATTTTTAATTGGAATTATTTGATATTATATTTTCAATATTATTATGATTTTTATGTTTAAAGGGATTATTTAGTATAATACACTTCCATAAAATTTTTATTCTTATTTATGAAAGCATCTGCTATATTGTCATCCTTACCTAGCATATGAGCTCATCCATTTATATGTTTTATTTTTCTAAGGATGTGAAGAAGTTTTTTTTGGTTAACCTGTTGGGGTAGGCTAAGGATATAAGTGTGTTCAATAGTGGACAAAATGTTGTTGTTGTTTTTATTTCATGATGTAATGTACAACTTGTGATTTTATCAAGTACTTTGATGGCTACTAAACGGATTGGTCTTTCAGGACATGATTCCTTATTTCATGCCAATGTTATGTAATAATGCACCTTCTCTGGGTAACTGGGGTTTAGGAAATACATATATGACATACATGGTTGAATATGGATTCTCAAAACTATCTTATTGGTGGGAAAAAATATTTCATCATGGTAGTCCCTAATTAATAAGTCTTTATCCATTTGGATCATAGATATTATTCTACAATATGTTATTCTGGACTAAGGGTAATGAAAACCATGGATGTTCACTGGATCAAAGATGTCTAATTTAGTTTTGTTATAATACCCTAGGAGATTAATGTATATTTTTTTAAAATAAATGTAACCTTATTGAAATACTTCAATACACTAAGAAACAATATTTTAAATAGAATAACTATACATTTAATATCATATACGACATCAAACACCATGCATAGAATAGTCATGAAATTTTATATTTAAATATGCCTCTAGTAAACTAATCATTGAATTGATGTATAGGAATATGGATAATAGAAAAATGAAATAAAAATATAGATTTCCTGATCAATAATAATTAATAGATAATTTATCATTAAATAATAACTAAATTGTTTTGTAATGAATGTCTATGTCTCAAAATACATTTTAATAAAAAATGGTTTTATATTTGAGCATATATTGGTGAATGAAAATTAATTTTTACTAATTTTCTAAATAATATTGATTAAAAATAAAATAATTTTTTCAAATATTAATATCCAAATTACCTAAGGGTAAAATTTGATCAATTTCCAAAAAGGCTGACATTATATATTATACTGAAAATACTAGATTTTCAAACACTCGTATTTTTTATTTTAATTATGTAATTTTATTGTTTCATTATTTAATTAATTTTATTTAAATTAAATAAATTTTAATTTTGTTAATTTGATGTAAAATATATTCATTTTGTTAATATTTATAACCAATTTTGATATATGATTATTCGTATGTTCAAAACACATTTTTTATAATAACTGTTATTATATGACAAATGTTCCATCATTTTATTTAATTAAAATTACCCCTAATGATAATATATATAAATTAAATATATTTATTATATATGTAATTATATTAAATATAATTCATATAATGATTATTGATATTAATTTAGTTAACATAATATCATAATTGCTTGATAATGGAAATTGTTGAAAAACTTTTTTTTGCACATGTTTCCAGTTAATTTTAATAATAATTTATACCACTAATATTAATTGAATTTTATAACATTTATTAAATATATTGAATATTCATAATTAATATTACAAAAGGTGGTCATTTTAATCTTCGATTATAAAGGTTAGTAATGAAATTAAATATTAACTACCTCATTGAAGTCCAAAATGAGGTTTTGTGTGTCACGTGTGACTATATTTATAATTAATCATCCATAATTATATATATTTTATTTGATAAATCCATTATCATAAATATAATATATCTATCCATAATATATAATAATGTTCTATTTATTTTATTCCTAATAGAAATACTTCTGAGTTAAATAAAATTTGACTACTTTATATGGTGAACAATAAAATTGTAATTGTATCGAAACATAGATGATATGGAATATTTTATATAAATAATATATTTATTATGGTTGTGTTTTTTCTCAAACACATAATCCTTAAAATAATATAATAGTTATTTCTTATACACATTGTGTGAGAGTGACATCCAATTTTTGAATATTTTTGGACATTTACAATAAATACAAACCCACGAAAATTATAAAATAGAGCGCCCTTACCCAACATCAACACACCCGACAATATATATCCACATTAAATTTTTTTCATTATAAATACCAAGAATATATATCTTATTCGGATATATAATTCATGTTCTCAAATGGAATATAATCATCCTAAATATGGCCATTCTTTTTATTTATTATTTTACAACAGTATTTTATTCCTTTAAAAGTAAAATATATTAACAATAATTTATAAAATATTTGGATTATTTATTATGTTAATTCAATAACTAGTATCCCTCTCCTCATTCATAACTGGGAAACAAAGTCATCGATCATTTGTGTAGTGAACTACATCCCCATGAACTAATGTTACTGGTTTTCCATCGACAAATATATTAGTTGGATATAATGACGTATTTTCTGTGTATATAAAAAAATAAAAAAAATTACGATATAATTATAAATATTCAATATTAATATCTCACATACATAATTAAAATAAAATTCCTTTTAAAATAGTATATTATACATTGTGTTTACATCTGATTACCAGCATGAAAAGTAATTCCATTTATTCACTAATTATTTATGTATATGGTAATAAATATATATTTAATGAATATAAATTATTAATATGTTCATATTTTTACTTTCATAAAATTATAGGCCACCATCTTCAAACATATTCACCCATTATTGATATCATAATGTCGCGCATTTATACGTACGACCAACCATCTCCACAAAGAAATGTCATCAATTCTCAAAGATAAAATTTCACTATTTATTCAAAAAATATATAGAATGATAAAAATTTTAATTTATCAAATTAATATCTATCTAGAGATGATGGAACTATAAAATATGATCATTAAGCAAAACATTTTTCAAAACGTAAATCAGAAAGAAGAAAATGAATATCTAAAACAATAGTAATATTGGATAGTTATTAAATAATGTGAAATAAAATATTATAAAATGATAATATAAGATATAATATTCTATTAAATTCATTAATTATATGTTGTGAGTAACATAAATATCACTTTATTTTATGTTAATTTGAGTTCAAAAAAAGAAGTGTATGTTATGTTATTTCTTTTCAATTTCATTTAATTGTGACAGATTAAAATGTTGGGCAACAAATTTATTATATTAGGGGTATATAATAAAATTTTTAAATTTAATAACATGAATCATTCATAATTCATGTTATTTTATGTTTTAATTTGAATTAAATAATCCAAGAGTATTTTACATGAAAACTACCATGTAGTAAATTATTTCATATGTAAAATAATTTATATTCAATTATATTACTTATTCATTGTATATGATATTATTATATGATCCATGTGATATAATTTTATTATATTATGTTTTATTTCCAATTTATTTATGTTGATTTATTTTCGACACACATAATATAATCTTTTACTATTTCTCACTTAAATATTTTGTTAATTTTAAAGGTTTATTATCACTAATTATCTTTATTCAAATATATGTCATATTATACACCTATCATTTTAAGAGGTATTTCTACATGAATTTTAATATTTTATAACACAAATAACTTAATATTAATGGAATTTAATGATTCATTGGTGGATATTCAATTCATGTATCTTGTAATTCAATATTTATCCATATTGTGGGAGATTTATGATTCAATATCATTTTATTTAGTATTGTTTATAAATTAATTTCTTTTGATGGAAGGTCTTCATTTCTAAATAAAGATATTAAAATTTTGTCTTCTATATATTTTAATGATATATTCATGTAATATTAACATTGTTACCTCTTCAGTATTGAAAATTATTTAGAAAAAATGATAATTTAGTAAAATTATACATCATTTATCCATTATGTTGAAAATAATTTTTATATCAAGTACATGTTTTAAAAAAATAGCCATATTAAATTATTTAACGGACTTATGTATTGTCATTTATTTATATTATTTGATTTAATTTTTTTTATTCTTACAGTCATTTTCAAAATAGATTTCATTTAATTTCTTTTATGAAAAATGTAAAAAGACTAATTGTTTAAAACATACTCAGGAATGAAAAAACCATCTTAGGATATAGAAAACCATTTATTTGAAAATTCTATACAACATTTAAATTTATTTTACAAAAATGTGTTTTTTATATTCTATATTTTTTTTCTAAAAATTTATTTCCATTGTAAAATTATATATATTTATTTAAGAATGTTTTTAATGAAGATTTTAATGTAATTATATTCATAAATGAAAAAAACATGTTTTTATTTCTAATATACTAATGATATTTTTTAATTATAAAATTCTTATTTATCCACAAAATGGATTATGATTACATTGTGAATGGAACATATTTCCACCCTAATTAAATTTAAAATATTTTATTCATGGACTTTACCATGAAGTAATCACATTCATGTGGTCTTTAGAGATTATATTTCCATTAAATATTTATATTATTCATTATTTTTAATATTATTACATAAACCATATACCATTTATCCGAAAGATTTGTTACATTGATAATTTATTAATTGATCTGGAAATTATTTATAAAATGTATTACTTTATAAATAAATAATTATTTAGATAAGAAATATCACTCATGAATTAAATGGATCATTTAATATCAAAGTGTACAATAAAAATAATTTTATTTATATATTTTTTTATTACCAATTAGTTTTTTTAGATTGATATTAAATATAGAATAATTTCAATCGTAGTTTATTGATTAAATGTCTAGTGTTTTTAGTTATTTTTCTTACTATATTGAATATACATTATCTCATCATTATTACCAAGTTATTTATTATTTGGGATGTGTGTTCATATATTTACATTTCCATATTGATTATTTCTTACTGATAGTGGTATATTTACTCATGATATCTTATGTTTTCTGTAAATTGTTCGAAGTATTTATGCTCACTCTTATTTTTATTCCTTTCCTCATAATATAGTATATTCAAAATTAATAATAAGAAATGATTTTATAGAATAAATAATTATATTTTGATGATTAAAATTTATGTCATTATTTTTATATTAAAATTTAATATGGGAATAATGAATTTAATTAGTTTATAAAGGAAACTATGTTATTTAGTCATTCATGATGAGATCAAAATCATCTAGAACCATTTTAATAATGTAACCATTTTTATTGGTAAATTGATATTGATTCATTTATATTTGGTATCATGTATAGTTTTTAGAAAGCATATGATGTAAATTTATGAAAAAATATATTAAATAAAATAACACTAAGATATGCATTGACTATAAGAATATAAGAACATCACAAGGTTTTGGTAGTTATAGATTTTGTCGTTTTTTCTTGAAATGATTCCCTATCTGTATAAAATAAGTTGGGGTTGTTCTATCACTATGGAACCTGAGGATAAAAGTATCAAAAATGGAATATTTTTATATTACTATCTTTTATCCTTGTGCAAGAAAATGGGACTTACATCATAAAAGGGTAGTAAGTCCTAATGGATATGATATTGATAATTAAAAATTTTTAGGCAATATATTATAAAGGTTTTGAAAATGAAAATTTAATGAATTAAATAGGATGAATATATTATGTATTATATTGAAAATATGATTCATCATTATGATATCATCAAATTTTTATAATATTTTCCTGCTTTTATAATTATCACTCACAATATTTTTTTTGGATAGTCACTAGAAAAAAAAGGATTGATGAAAATAAAGTATATGGTGAGAAATTGTTAATATATGGTATATTTTGGGAGTCATTTATGGGAATAAGTATCATTGGTTTCGAATAAATTTTATTCAGAAGGATATTTAAATAATACATTCTTTATATTTTGATGACATACGTTTAATGTTATTTCTATCATTTAAGGTTTTCTTATCCGGGATGTTAAGGTACTATTAATAATCTATGATTATTTTATTTCACTGAAAAATAATTCATATAGAAAACTGATTTTTTTGAAAATTGATTTGATTACTAATATTTCTTTTTAGTATGTTTATCTTATCTTGTATACTCTTACAAGAAAAATATTAATATTGTTTTAGAAATGGAAGACATGCATTTCGATTCACAACCCATCGCATTGGGAATGGTCATGGGTCTTGAACCTAGAACCAATGTGTGATAAAGAATTAGTTACAACCAATACCCTATGTGATTTTATGGATTATATGTATTTATTTATACTTATAAAATTTGATCTTTATATTTAAGTGACGTACTAGTGGCATTAATATCAGGGTTTATAGTTTTCTTATTATAATAAGATATGTTAACTATTTGGTTTTGGGACATATTTAGCACAAAATAGAAATATTTTCACTCATATTGGGATCATAAAACCCATTAAAAATTAAATTTTTTATCTTTAGGAGAGGAAAATAATTTTTCATTTTAATTTCATGAATTAACAGATGAAGTGGAAATTTAATGAAGCACACCCATAAGATGAAATAATTCATTCCAAAAAAATTTCAATTAACTATATACAATTATATTTTTAGATGGTAAAATAATTAATAATAATTATTAAAAGGATATTTAAATAAATATAAATATATATTCACATAATATAGTTTGAATAAATGCTAATCTAACTCATCACCAATTTATAGTTTTATTTTTGTTAACATTCTCGTAATGTTCACATTCTTCTAATAAATTATCTCTATCAAATTTTATAATATTTATAACGTTTATACATGTATATGTTTCTTCACCTCACCGGTATTCTCTATTACATGGATCTTAGTTAGATTTTATAAAATATTTCCATTATAATATCCTTTCCCTATTATATGAGGTTTTTTGTCCAACATTTTTACGATAATTCTTCTCACAATTAGAATATCCAAATTTCCAAAGATGATTTCCAAGTGCCCTTTAAAATTTTGACTACACAATTTAATAAATGTTGAGAGATTGAAACCCAATATAGTTTTATAGTTTAATTATTTTAAATTAATTTAATCACTTCAATAGAACGTCTTACATGTATCCCAATATTTTAAAAAGTGGTATATTGGGTTCAACATTGTATAAGACATGAAATATTATGATTAAACATCATTCAAAATAAATTATTTAAATATGGTTATTGAAAACTAGCTATTGAATTGGAGGAAATTTATAGGTTTTACCAAATAATGAAATTTATATATAAATTTCATAATAAATAAATAAGTTAAATTTAAATTATTTATAAATAATAACACACATTTTTAGAATATCCAAATTATGCTTCAAATTAATTTTTCTTCTAAAATTGATATATTTTTAGTTTTATTGTTGGTTATTTTTATTAATTGATAAAACAATAAAAAATATTATTTTATAAAAATTATATAATATTTTGAATAATCATATAATAATTATATCAATGTTAAAATTTAGATTTTTTTATAGAAGGTTAATATTTTTCATTGAATTGTAAAAATACAAATGTTTCAAATACTATTAAATATATTATATTTAATTGAAAAACATTACAAACCCATAATAATTTGAATTTAATTTATAATTAGAAAAATTATTATCCATTGATCATTTAAATGATTTATTATATATGAATCATTATTAATCCTATTTTGTTTTAATTTTATTTTTATCTTTAAAATGATTTTTTTTAAACAGTTTTAAAATGTGTAATTTTCAATGTCTTTAGGTAATTAATATAACAATATAGAAATTATATAAAAAATGTTTAAATTCTATATCAATGTATATAGATTTAATATATATATTTATCACTAATAGTCATATATTTAATATAAGATCATTTTATGCATGAAAATTACATTTGTTGAACACCATTTTTTGACAAGAATTACACTACAGTATTTAAAATATATTATAAAACTTATTTGAATTAAATTTCATATAATGGATTTATTATTTAATTCTAAAATATTTAATATGTCATTATATATTAAACATAATTTTTTTATAAAGATTAGTAATGACATGAAAAATTAACTACCTAGTAGAAGATAAAACATGGTTTCCATGTCAAATGAACATATATTAAAAAAAATATTTCACACATAAATAATTTTTATTTGATAATCTGGATTTCAAATTTATTATAATTTGGTAAAATGTTCTAATTAATGAAATTATAATATTACTCTCCAATGATAAAAGTCCAAAGTAAATAAGACATGGGTAGATATTGTGGGTAAAACTAAACTGGTAAAGAATGGAAACAACAAAGTTAAGGGAAAATAATTTATAAATATTTGTTTTTTATGTGGTGCAGGTGTGGTATGAATTAATCTTCCATAATATTCTTTAAATAATGATTTTTGAGGCATAGTGGGTGGGGTTGGCATGCTATTAATGAATTTTATAGGGTACTTACAAAATTATTACTCCTCCTCAATTATAAAAGATAACTCCCACCCTTTCACTTGTTTACACCACTCAAGATAATTTTCCACTCAAAAAACTAACAATATATCTCCAAAATTACTGCATCCACATTATATTAGTTTTATTATTTGAATAATTCTATCCCTGGAATCCATAGAGAAGAACCAAATGATGTTTCTTGAATAGATGTTATATGTCATAATGAAGATATTTTTTAATATTATATACATCAATTATGTATCAAAAATTTAAATATAATAAACCACTGATGTGCTATATTATTATATTATAATATTTTAACTTTATAACCTATATCTATATACTTTCTAATAAAATGGTAAACAAAGGCATATATCATATAACATTATATTAGTGAATTTCATGTGTTCTTTGCCCCACTTTTTGATCAGTCATTAGCTTGGTTTTGTTTGTTGGTGCCTTATATGAAAATTTTATGATTTCTGAGGGCTTTTGGGATGTTTATTGTTGGATCACAGTTTTGAAAAACCATTCCCATCCCAATGAAAACAATGAAACCCATAGAAGAGGGGGTGTATAATATTTTAAATTGTTTCAAAATACCAATAACCACAAATATGATAATATACACCCCATTATAGGTGCCATAGTTATGGAACTTGGAATTTATAATCATGTGGAACTAGCCATCCAACCATCCAGAAAGTGATTTTCAATAAATAAAATTAATTTCAAATTCCTTAATCCCTTAATTTATCCCCCACTAAACCCAAACTTCTGAAATCACAACATTCTAGAACACAGATACTACCATGAATGGCTTGTGGAATCACTAAATACAATATAAGGAATATTTATGTGTCAAAATCTTGTTTGATCCATCTCTAGTGAGTGATTCATCCCTCTTTACTCATATCTCGATCACACATTCTTTCCACCATAGGGTTTGATAATTTCTCATGAGTTTTATGGATCTTAAATCTATATTTGTTTTCATGATATCATTTTCCATCATTCATCATTGGAAAATCCCTTTGTGGGGGTTTTCTACAGGATTTGAGTGATAATCACAATTTTTTTTATTCAATGATGGACATATATAATAAAAATTAAATTTATTAATTTTTATTAAAATGGTTTCTATTATATTTTGAAATCTTATTTTGATGAAAATTAGAATTAAAATCTATTAGGTATAGAATTTTGAGGAAATCTGTAAATAGAAATGAAATTTGAACGTTGGTATGACTGGAAATTAATGGAATGTATGAGGCGATTTTTGAATTAATTTTCAGAAAAAATGGCTTAAATTAAGTTAAATATACCTAAGGTTGGTTATGTTTGGTAAATGTACTAATTGGTTAAAATCCATTATTTTTTAAAATCAATTGGATTTTTTAGAATGAATGTTTAGAAATTTAATGGTGAATAATGATTTATTTGATATTAACTAGTTTTCCCTTTTCTAGTAGATATCTTTATAGATCACATGAGAGCCACTTTTGATAGTGGGTTATTTGGACTAACACGCTAGAATGGTAATTCTATAAATATATATTAAGGAGGAAAAATCTAACACAAATATAGTTGGGATAATAATATTGTTGATGAGTCATTAATGATTCAGATTTGGAATGATCCTAAGGGACATTTTTAAACATATGCCATGATCACTAAAATGATAGTGTAAAGATCACATAATTAAAAAAACATACCATAGGGAAGATAATCGTGGTTCTTATTGAGACTATTTTTTATAAACTAGTACCCATTCATGCTATTGTACATCCTATTCAATTACTGGTTTTTTATTTAATAAGAAATTATAATTTATAGAACATGAAAAGGAATAGTAATGTTGAATAAATTTTAATTTATATTTAAGGTTCAAAGAAAATGTATTAAGAGTGCATATAATATGAATTTAAATTTCAAATATTTTACAATGAAAAAGGATAGAGTAAATGTATATAAATTTTTAAATATTGAGGAAGAATATATAAAATCATTTTCAAATTCGATCACATAAATGTTAATGTGGGAACTGAGAAAAAATGTAGATGACATATATTAGATAATAAAGTTATTTTAATAATAAAAATAGAAAATGTGGAAATAAATAAAATAATAATAAATTGAATGAGTGGAATGTTTTGGAAAAATGAAATTGGAGTGAAACTATTCTTCATGTATATGGCATAATATGTAATGATGGATGTAGAGATCAAAGACATAGGGGAAACAAAATAAACAACTGAATAATATAAATAGGTGAATACTGAGAGTCTAAAACCTCTTCATAATATTTGTCAATATGAAATTTAATCAAAAAAATAGATGCAGTCAAACTAAATCTTTTTTTTATTCACAAAATGTAAGGATTCCTAAGATGTTGTTTTTAAAATCATGGCTGAATAGAGACTTTTCATAGGTAAGTAGAGGGGAATCAATATTTTTTCCCTGAGTGGAGTCATTAACCCATGTTAAGCAGATTAAACAGAGAGTCATCAACCACATTAGTAAATAAGAAAACATTAAATTGAATAATTTTTAATGGTATATTGAATATTGATATAGAATGACAATCAATATCAAACGACTATAAAATTTTCATGATGTATAAATAATAACTACATATAGAATATGTAATCACATATAGTATGGAATACGTTTTCCATAAACCAAGAATTTACTTACCATATCAGTATCATCTTCACATCTTGTAAAGAATGGTTCTGGAATGGTAGGAAATATTTCATTTCTTAATGCATGATATATATTTTAGAGAAAACAAAACACATTCCAAAGCACATATGTTCCATACTTATCAATAAAATGATTTTTCAAAGTGAATATGCATAATAAAGAATGTTTAAAATTTATAATAAAATATCACATCTTTCTGTGAAAATAATATTATTTATGACAGAAAGTGTTAGAGTGACATGAATTTTATACCATGAGATGGTAAGAAGAAGAATTTCATTATGAACATGGTGGTGGAATGTATGTAATGGAATCTGGAAACATAAAAATTATCAATCTATATAAAGTTGATGCACTTTTCTAAAATTAGGATAGATCATCATTATAGTAGAAATGATTAGGTTAAGACAAATACAATATAGCAGATGTCAGTAGGTATGATCTGCTTCAAAATATATAATAAAAATAGAAAATTATGTAGATGAATTTTGAAAAAAACTCATATACTAATCATCCAAGAAGATATACAACCAATCCTTCTATATAAAAATTTGCATAGGTATAGTAACCATTATAAGGTTATTAATTTAGTGACTCTAATTGAAATTGGAAACATCTGTCATGAAGGTATTATTTTCATCACCATATATATGTTCTTATTGGAATAAGATAAAAATATAACTCTATACCTTATCATAAAATTTACTATGAAGGAAAAAATGGTCAAACATTCTGGTGTCTTTATAAAGAATATGATTGAAGTAAATTTTATACCTAATCATTAGTAGGAACTAAATCAAAATGATAATGAATCGTATTATGATTATATCATATCCAAACCCCCGAAGATATTGGTTCCTTTTGAGTAAAACTGAATTTTAACCATCATGAAAATAATTAAAATACATTCCCTAGTAGTTTTTTTTATTTAATTAAATTGAAGATAATTTAGGATTAACTGGGATATGATGTTGGCCATAAAAATTAAAGAAAAATATAACAACATATAAAGAGGTCACTATTAATATAATAAAAAGTAGAAGCATCATAAGGGAGAGGAGGAAAATAGAAAGTAAAAGTTTGACATTAGGTAAAATAAAAGTCCATTAGAGTAAACTGGATACCCAAAATGCAGTAAAAATCTTATTGACAACTCAATGTAAAACAAATATGAATATAACCAAAAACAGACAAGTCTTGTTAATTTAACTTTCAATTATTGAGCCCTTATTACCACTATAGTTAACATATTGAAATGGATTTGGAACCCTTGTCAATCATCAATGGGAAACATACAAGCCTCATTAATGTTCACAAATCCCACATAATAGAAATTTTAAATTCGCCTCAACCGAAATTTTCAATAATTCATTACAACAATTTTCAATAATCCATCACCACATATATTGAGTTTTCAATTTTGATGAACAAAAATAATTTTTTTATCATTCCCATAAGTAATTTGGCTACAGACCCGATCCTGGTAAGGTAATTAACTATATTAGAAAAGTCTATTAGAGTAATTATGATACCCAAAAAAGTATAAAAAATTTAGATTAACATGTCCCATTATTAAATAAAATTATAACAAAAAACATACCTGGTACTTGACCTTATGGTCTTTTTTTAAACGCGATCACGAGTTTTCTCATAATGTATGTTTTTTAAAACATAATTGATTTAGGAACAAAAATGTAGGGTAGTGATTATTTGACATCTATAATGATCTATTACAATAGGTTGTGCTTGAGGATAATTTGATTCAATGTATATGATACTAAAAAGATCTTTAAAAATAAATCAAATACAGATAATGTATAACATTATGTTATTCTAATAGATTAAAAATATGATAAATGCATCTCGTAAGTATTTTTTCAATTTTTATCATTGTTCAAAATTCCCTTCAACTCTGTTTAAAGATTCATAACACAATCAGGGAAGAAAGATACTATCATTGACATAAATTAGAATAAATTATATTCTTTATGGTTATTTAACACATATACTCAATTTGATTCACTATTATGTTATAGTTCATATAAGCAAAGATCAACTATAATTATTTTCCAAGTACAAGGTAATGATTGACACATTTCTTGGTGTTTTTAATGGATATAATTTAGTAGTGGATATATGAAATTTTGATAAATTATACGACAATTACCTATAAATTTCTAAATTGAAAAAACATTTATATGTAATTTTCAAGATATAAATATGAAAACAATGTTCTGTGAGAAAAACAAGTAGAAAAGTATTAGAAGACTATGGTTATGATAAGAAGGCTGGGTAGAAGATTGAATACCTAGTCGTCTGCTGTCCTTTGGAATATCGCATGCATAACATAATGAAAAATAAAAAATTAATAGGTCTAGTGGGATCAGGAAAATTAATAATATTTTTTATTCCTAGAACATTTGAATAATGAAGTCACATTATCATTGTTGATTATATTCCTTGCATCAAATTTCACTATCACTAACTCTACGATATTCAGGTCACCAGAAATTTATTACCTTGAGGAATTACATGTAAATAGGTCCAAGAAATCCTTGTTAACATCGTAATTGTGAATAAAATGAAAAATTTTGCAACAAATAGGATGGAATTAAAACACGAGATAAAATTTTTGGGTAGTCTCGGGGATGGAGATTGTGATTACTATGAAATCGAGTTATTTTTGGCCATATTAGTTTAAATGTATAGGTTAAAAATATATTTGGATACACTACCTCGTTACACATCAAAATTTTATATTGGTAGCTGTTAAATCATATACCTCAGACCACAAATAAACGTAGAATGTAATATGATACACTTCATGGAGGATGTCCCTTCACAGTCACCTAGAAGTGATGCATCTTGAAACCAATTGTAATGATCGACCCTCTATTTCTTATGATTGAAGCGAATAAATGATATTCACTGAGTCTCAATCATCATAAAAGCATAAAAAAATAAGTTGTTGAAGAAATCATGTTGAATGTAGTAATATCATTGAATCATACTCATGAAACATCAATTGGGATAATTAGTACTCCTTAATTATTACCTTCCTGGGTGTGGTGCTTATTATGAATTGAGTAGTAGGATGCAACGCGTTATCGCAATATCCATCATGGAAACCACTGAAAATCAATGATTAATGAAACATAAGATACAATGGTTGATGCCTATAAATTCATTTTAAATAGCCACTTTTGGTTTGAATGATGTTATCTCATTCATGGTTGAGATTACCAATATCCCAGTCATCCATCATTGAAATTTGATAAGACTTTTGTAGGTTATAGTTTGTATAGTTTTTCTTTATTCTTTTAAGATGATATATATTTAATGTAGGAACCACCTCACATTAAAAACATCAACTGCACTGATAAATTATCTAGTAAAATTTGTAAAAATTATTAATGCTAATATAAATTGGTTAACATTTTTCAACATAGAACAAATAATTGAATGTAAATGATACCTCAATATGAGAATTATATTCTCAAACTCAAGAGAAGTATCATATATGTACATTTGTGTGAATCATTATGGATTTCCATTATGAGGACACAAAATACCTATGTGACAATAGTTTTTTCTATGTAATATAACTATACATGGATCTCAAACATTAATAGATGACAAATCTACCTTCCCACCCACTGATGTGAATTTGAAAATCGATTTGTAAATATGAATACAGGATTGGAAATATCAGGTTTTAGGAGAATTTCGATTAAACACCTACATCGTTAGGTTTTCAGGACTAGGTGGTAGTAAGTCCAATGAAACCATTCACATCGACCAGTATTGTGAAAAAAATTTCTTTTGTCTATTGCTAAAGTTCTTGTTTTCCTAATCATACAAAAAAATAATAGTGTCAATATTAAAAAATGTTTTTAGTATCTCCAATTTCATAATTACATAAATGAATAGAACACTAATTTATAATTTCTTATTAATGAACTGCATTTAATAGTAGAGAGGTGTACTTTTTATTAATTTACCACTACTGTTATTATAGAATGTACATTATCCAGTCTTTTTGTCAGTGCCTTGTTATTGGGACCATTATAGCTAAAAGTGGTACGTAATATTGGACTGGATGAAATTATAAATAACATAATATTATTTCACATGAAACGTTTACATCCTATTACCCTTAAAATATTCTTCACTATTTATGTCAATATTTATGTTTGATTAATGCTTGAAAGTATTCATTGTGATTGATTTATGATGAAACGACTGTTTTCCAAATCTTGAAATTAGTTATAAAAAGAAACATCGTACTATAGAGAATATAAACATCTATATATATGTTTATGACTCAAATTATAGTGTATAACAGACCAAAACATGATAATGTATTGTAGTTCCCATTAGAAATAAGAGTTATGCATCATCTGTTTGTATAGGGAAGCATAATTAATATATGAGGAATAATTGGAATGGTAATGTGTAGATACAATATTCAATCTTTCTACATTGAGGTAACTGGGGAAGAATCTGATAGAGCATTTTTCTTCATTCAATAAAGTGATCCAATGTAATGACCAAAATGTTATACAGGGCATACATATGTTGTATGACCCTCAATATGTACATGAAATATAAAAGTTATGATACATACAGAATGGTAGATGGGAATGTTTCAACTAACCCAGTGGTCATTTTCGTTTGGTAGATCTATCACACAAGGTTGACCAAGGTGAAAATGGTTCTAGAAATATCGACAAATAATCTGCTAATTAATAATAATATGATTTAGTGTGAAATATAGTGTGTATTTCAATGGTTTTTTCTTGAAAATATTAATTCAAAAAACCATTGATACATATAGATGATAGGGGAATGTGTGTGACTCCATTTTAGAATATATTTGTTTGTAAAGGTTCTGTGTTTGGAGTTCTAATTAGACATCAAAATATCATTATATAATTTCTAGTAGATGTCTCTACAAATAATGTGGAAATTTAGTCAAATAAAGATAATAAAATAATTAAATTAACCTAATCAATTTAACATTACAGTATATGAAGACATCAAAATTTTATGTTATTACTTCATTAGCAGTCTATGTTGATCCATGTTTCTATAGGGTTTGATGGGGGAATACATGTTTTTATTTGATTTAGCTGACAACAGATTTTACTTTGTCATAAAAGTAGTTTAGTATGAATGGTTTTTGTTAGTGAGAAATGCATTTTGAAACACACTACTAATGATATTCATTAATGAAAATAGATCTAAGAATTGATACATTGATAAGATAATGGCATTTGTGTGAATCCATCTAGGATGATAGATTTTGATACAAGTTCATTATATGGAGTAGAATACATGTTGGTAGATTATACTCAATACATTCTAGTACATGTTAGCACTTATCACGTGGAATGTGTATTGAATGATTGTACTTAATATGTTTTTGTCAATAAAATTTTTCAATGTGTACTTAATATTGAAGTCACAAACCACATGTTGTTCCTTCATAAATAGCCATTGTTTTCAAATTGAATCTCTAGAGACTAACTGGAAATTCATGTTTGAATTTCTATTAATTACTACTTATTGTTATGTTGTGCAATGTGACCATATAATGAATAGTGTTCAGTAAAGTTAATGAAATATACATTAAGAGGGAAAACAAATAAAAGGATATAAAAATCCCTATATATTTTTATTAGCTTCATTTATGAAATGAAAACCCAGGTAGGATAATTTTCATTTGGATATCAATATATAGAACCAAAATGTATTCTACATAACATTCAAGGAATTCCAACAGTCGGCCATAATAGAGGATTATTTTTTCCAAACAGTAAATTTAAATTCATACGATGAAATATCTCGTTTTATATGATGATTCTAAACCAAAATGAAATAGAAAAATTTTTCATGGAAATTGGTACAACAAACCATATAAGATATATATTTTATTGAAGGGATAAAAGAAATTTTAGACAACTGTAAATGAACCAAAACTATTATAGAAATTTAATGATCCTAGAAATGAAATTTATAGGATTTAGGTTTTCTAGTAGTAAGTTTTGGTATTACATAAAGTGTGAAGATGACATGGAAAGTTATAATAGATGCAGGTAGTATGTGATGAAGGAAATGATGAAGTCTGAAATTTCAAGCCAAAATGCCTTGAATATCTGTCTGAAATTATAACATGTATGGGGTTCCAAGGGAAGGATTGATAGTGTATTAAAGAAGAAATTAAGTTATTTACTCTATATCAAAGGAAGTAAAGGATGATTTTGGATGTATATACTTTGTTAGTTAGCATAGTGTTGAACGGATTCACTACCTGGATAAATTGTATTGAAAAAATGAGATTCTGATATTGAAGAGGATTGAGAGGTATGGTTATACATGGATAAGGTGACAGAAGATTAATGATGATGACAAACTATCGATAATCCATGAGGAGTATGACAATGGTGACATGAGTTTGTTGGAACCCTAGGGGACGAAGAGGAATATCTTTATCATGTGCAGGAGAAGAAAAAATGACCACAATGGAGTTGAAACTACGAGAAAGAGGATATCGGAGATAATGATCTATGAACTACAGGTTAAATGAGGATGGGGGAGATGAAGGTACCTGTTCGACAGTATTCTAGGTCATGACCCATGTTAACCTCATCAGGAGCAGATGTGGTTTTTTGAGTGGCATTCCTTGGAAGGTTGAGATCATGTTCGGATGAGAGACAAAGACTATTGGTCGAGTGGTATATATGAGAAATATGATGCAAATATATGTGAGATTGGAACGTGGATGTTGGAATTTCAATATTATTATATATAGTAGATTACAATGAGTGTTGGACATATTTATTCTTTAATTATAAGTAATATAAACTATTTTATATTAATTCTTTAGTAGGTCAATTTTTTAAAATTTCTCCATTATTTTAAATGAAACAAATGTATGTTTTCAAATATGAAATTGTATGAACATTAAAAGTTTTATTAAAATTGAAAGAATAGTTTTCTTTGTTGTTATGTAATCATTTTACGAACTACAAGATGAGACCCTACATGGTTTTTAAATCAAATGCTTCATTTTATATCATCGTCATGCATATTTTCATCTTCAAGTAACGAGTAATTAGAATGTGCCTTTTGGAGGAGTTGTATGTTCTTCAAAGATCAGTCTTGTAGAATTGATTCCATTTGTATGATTGAGTCTTTATTGATATATTTTCAGTTCTTATGTGATTTACTATTTTGGTTTTTATATACATATTTCATTTATTGTAATGTCCAATTTTTAGTTTTGAGTATACTGATATTTATCATTATATTACACTATTTTTGGTAGAAAATATATTAAATCCTTTATGTAACACATCGCCCCTACCTCATTGGATTGAGGAGGGGTTGAGGGTAACATGGCCTTAAGAGAAATTCCCAAGGCTCCAAAGGCTGGCAATAAATGCTGGGGGCTTTGAGAACAAATTGGGAATGATTTTCCCTTAAGACAAAACCAACCAAACCATCCACTATCATTCACTATATGATGTGTGTCAATAAAAAAACCAAACATGCATTCCAAAAAGACAACCAAGTTGTACAACAATACAACCCAAAACCAATACAACCAGACATGTCTACACCACATCAGAGTACAAGTGGGAACCAAACAAAAACCACTATGAACCATGACACCACCACAACTCCACACCAAGCTCCACCATGACATCTCAATGCACCACTAAAGGAGGGAGATGCCTTAACATTTACCACATCACAATGCAAAACATCTTCAAGGACACAAATGTGCCAAAGTTGGGGGTTCTTACTAAAACTCAGCAGGTTTTCTCTAAATGAATTCCCTACACACGCCACTAGGACAAAACCATTTGGACATTTATATAAAAAGGCTTATATAAAATAATCACAAGTGCTTCCATAACCATAATCCAACCACACACATACCATGCCATTTCACCCAAACCAAACCACCAGGGGAAATCCAAACAAGAAAGACACAAACCATTCCAACATTTACACATAGAACAACAATTCCATCATGAAAAGAAACGCACAACAAAACAACCATAACAACCAAACGGTGGAGCTTTCGTCCATCCCATTCACCCATTCACACCAAGCAACACTTCCCATCCACTTATCCTTGATGGTGTCCCTTCCTTCCACTATCCAACCCCCTTTATAATGGTATTTCTCACCACTTCCACACAATATTAATGCAAGAAAAATCCAAGCATATAACCAACTAGTGTCATAACCACAAGCAATCAACCAATTCCATTTCATATCCTTCCACTTCAATAAATCACCCATTTATTGAAAACCATTTTCCATGCCAAACAAAATTTCAAAAAAATTACATTTTTTTTAAAAACATTTCCATCAATATTTTTCACAATAAACCATATCATCCCATTTTTTAATCTTCAATTTAAAATCCACAACAATAGCATTTCACCATAAAACACCCTTTTTCCCAAAAATTCTCCATAACAACACCCAAGGGATTTCCAAACAAGATCGCATAACAATTAAAAATTAATTTTCAGCACAAAAATTAATTGTAACAATGAACCACTAGTTCTAACCAAGTGTAGTCGAGAGACAAGCCACATACCTTTAGGGTTTTTGAGAAATCGACCCAGAATCCACAGCACCACAAATCTGGAGAACTCACCACCAAAACCTCTCCAGATCCCCTTTCCCTAACATCCATAAGCCTTAATATTTATATCCAATGAAACCAGAACCCAATATCTACACAAAAAAATTCTAGATCTAGAAAACTATGAAAGGGAGTGATGTAGATCTAGAGGAAAACACAAGAGAAACAGGAAAAGAGACATATCCGAGAGAAACCACCTTCATACCACCTTGAAACCCCTTTAAAACGCTTCCCAAACGTGTGGAGGAGAACCCTTAACATCAGAGAATCCAAAATCCTGAGTTAGGATCGCGTTGGAGGAGTATTGTAGTGTTTTAGGTTAAGCCCAAGGCAGCCCAGAACATATATTCCTATTTTTAATTGGGTGCACGGTTAGGCCGCACGGTTTGGAAAACTGTGCTCTAACCGTGCGCACGCTACTACCTTGGGAGAAAGGGTCCAAATGGTTGCCTCACATAGTTTGGAAAACTGTGTGCCAGCCGTATGAATCCTACTATCTCTCTTGCATGGTTTTCTAGAGAACCCACATGGTTTCCACTAACCGTGCTCAAATCGTACACCCCTTTTAAAGTCTCCAAACTCATCCAAAACCATTCAAAACTCTCACAACCTCTTCCCAAATCATCCCATGAACATTAAACACATAAAAATTCATAAAAAATCCCTCATACCTCAAAATGGGGGTGCTGAATTCTCCCAACCAATGGACTTTCTGTCCTTGGAATGTAGTGGACCCACCCTTTGCCGAAAGAGCTCGGTCCACTTCTCTTCCATCTCTTTCTCCTGCCCCCAATTCTCCTCTTGAATCATACCATGTTTCCACAAAACCTGAACTAAACCAATGATTTTACCATTAAATAAATTCTCTTGCCTATCCACAACCCGCATTGGTACGTGCACCAATGAAGAATCTTGTTCTAGCTCAACATGATCCCATCAAATCACACGGTCACGATCCGGCTGATACTTTTCCAAATGTGAAAAATAAAACACACTGTTCACCGTAGTGAACCTAGGTGTAAAATCCAAATGATAAGCCACCTCACCAACTCACTCATGAATATCAAAAGGACCAATATACCTCAGATATATCTTTCCCTACTTCCCAAACTTATGATGTCCCAACTTAGGAGTGATCCTCATGAACAAATGGCCACTCACCTCAAACGACAACGACCGTCGATGATGATGTGCATACGTATTTGGAAGACTCTGAGATATCTCCATTCTCTTTCGGATCATGTTGATCTTCTCCGTAGTCTCCTCGACAGGTCTTGGTCCAACCATCGAGGACCCACTCGATTCCACCGAACAAAGTGGAGAACAACATCGACGCCCATACAATGCTTCAAACGGAGCCATATGTATGGATGCCTAATAACTGTTACTGTACAGGAACTGAACCAACGAAAAGTGCTCCTCCCACAAGCCACCAAAATCCATGACACAATCCCGCAAAATATCCTACAGAGTTTGTAAAGTCCTCTCGGATTGACCATTGTCTAAAGGTGATACGTCGTACTCATCGTCAACTGCGTTGCAAGGGCTTGCTGTAAGGATTTCATGAAACGAGTTGTAAACCTTGGATCTCTATCTGATACAATTTAAACTATAACACCATTCATCTTTACCACCTCCAGGATATAGATTTTAGACAGATCCTCTACCGTATGAGATTCACGAATTGGGATGAAATGGGCCGACTTCGTTAGCTGATCCAGTATCACAAAAATAGAATTGTGCTTTTTGAACATTCATGGGAGACCTGTAACAAAATCTATTGCTATTTACTCCCACATCCAAACATGTATTGGTAATGACTGTTACATTCCTGCTGGCCTCTGATGCTCTACTTTGACCTACTGAAATGTCCAGCATCTCGAAACAAACTCATCCACACATCGTATCATACTAACCCACCAGAACTGCGATTTCAAGGCTTCATACATTTTATGAATTCCAGGATGAACAGACCACCTAGAATGATGATACGCCCTGAGAAGATCCTCCTGAAATGAAACTGATACAACCATCTGATTTCCAAAACACAAAACTGAATCTCCATTACGTTTCCAACATTCAATGGTCTCCCCACCATTGAGTCTCGACCCCGTGGTCACACAATCATAATCAGATATCTTTGTCTCTTTAATCAGGCCAACCAAGTTAGGAATCAGAAATACTGGAGAGAAGACTACTCTATCGCCATGTTCCTCACATTCCAACTGCATATCAACTATAACCGGTATCAACTGCCACTGGTCTACTGCCTGTTTCACCACCTACTCTTATTATTTTCTACTTAACGCATCCTCCACCAAATTTTCCTTACCCGGTGTTTACATCAAGTAAAAATAAAACATCTAGAGATATTTCATCCATATCCTTTTCCTCAGGTTCAGTCCCCTTGTGACAAAATGTGGTTCATTCTCTTATGATCTGTATATACTGTGAATTTCTCACCGAAGAGTTAATGACGCCACACTTTCAAAGCATGGACGACTGCTGCCAGCTCCAAATAATGAGTTGGGTAGTTATTCTCATGCACCCTCAACTGCCATGATACATACACAACCACATGATTCCCTTTCATGATAACGCACCCCAACACTGATCCTCATGCATCACAATACACCACGTTTCCTTTTCCAGATTCTGAAAAAACTAATATTACTGCTGATATAAGACGACCCATTACCTTTTTGAAACACTATTGACACTGTTCATTCCACTGGAATGGAACATTATTTCTTATCAAAGCATTCATCGGCGAACTCAAACATGAAAAATAATCACAAAAACCGATAATACCCAGGTAAACCAAGAAAACTCTGTATCTCAAATACATTTTTTGGCAGTTTCCACGTGACAACAGCCTCAATCATATCTGGTACCACTGAAAATACTCTTTCAAAAATCACCTGGCCATGAAAATGAACTTCCTCTACCCAAAAGCCACACTTTGACAATTTTTCATACAACAGATGATCCCTAAAGATCCCTAAAACTATCTCCAGGTGTTGTTCATGCCCCACCCTTGTCTTCGAATACAAGAGAATATCATCCACAAACACCACCACAAATGAATTCAGATATCTATGAAATACTTGATTCATCGAGGCCATAAACACCACTGGCACATTCATTCAACCAAAGGGCATACCCACATATTCATAATGGACATATCTACTTTTGAAAGATGTTTTAGGAATATCATCCTTCCTAACCCATAATTGATGATATCCTGACCTCAGGTCGATCTTGGAGAACCACTGGGCTCTCCTCAACCAGTTGAAAAAATAATGAATTCATGGGAGTGGATATCTATTATTTATCGTAACTTGGTTTAGTCTACGATAATCAACACATATCCTCAAATATACATCCATCTTTTTCACAAACAACACAAGCACTGCCCATGAAGACGTTCTAGGCCGGATAAACCCTTTTTTTGCAAACTCTTCCAAATGGATTTTCAATATCCAAAATTCAGATGGTTCTATCCAGTAAGATGGAAGTGAGATAGGACTGGTCGACAGAAAGAGATACATCATAAACTCCAATAATCTTACAGGTGTTAACCTAGAGAATTCATCAGGAAAAACATACTTGGACTGATCTACCACTACTGGAAGAACAGTTTTCTCAACACCCTCTACCAATTCCAACGACAAAACCACTAACTGATGTGATAACGTACCCACTACTGGTGCTAACAAAACTATTGCACCCTGCCTGTCATGCTTCTATCCTCTAAAGAGATGTCTAACACCATCGTGTGTCAGAAAATCCACTGTTCGCGCATCACAATCGATGTGTGCCTTAAAATCCACCAGCCAGTAAATTCCCAGGATTACATCATACCCATCCATGTCATGAATTGAGAAATTCCATAGTATCTAAACCTCTCCCACATAAAAACAACATTATCTACACAAGAAGGCATGACACTCTCTTCAACCCAGAGGAGTTTGAAGTTTCAAAATCAAGTGCATCATTTCTACCCTTAAACCCAGCAAATCAACCACACATGAAACAATAAAAGAGTGGAATGTACCTGTATCAAATAGCACTTCCATCAAGATAGAACTTAAAAGAATAGTACCTCGCATCGTGTATGGTCCCGAATGATTATCCACCAAAACCTGCTCAGTTACAAACACATGTTTTCTTTCCACACTCTGCTCTTTATTGCCCTGCTGAGGTGTTGTGGTATTCTGAGAATCACCATGACCCACATTACCCTACTGCTTAGGGGTATGATGTTTCCCTTGTCCCGTAGAAGTTTACAATGTATGTGATCCATGAGAAGTATCACGTGCACCCGACCTCGGGGAAATCCGAAAATAATGCTATAGATGACCCATCTGTGTACAATTATGACATGCTCGAGGTTGTGTTGTACAATCTCGCTTGATGTGGCCTATAGAACCACAATGAAAAAATATCGGCTTTCACTAGTGCTTCAGAGGAAGATTTACTTATCCTGCCATCGGATTATATGCCATAATCCCACCCTGGGAATAAGTGTCCCTCCTCCACATGAACCTAGTATTAGAGTTACCATTATTCCCTATGGGTGCCACCTTCTTTCCTCCGCTCGGAGCACCCAACAGATCTCAATCATCCACCAAGGCTCTATTCCTCATCTATTTGTAATCATCTATACACATCACCACTATCTTTAAATTTATTTCTTCCCTTAACCCCTCTTCAAATATCCTTTCCTTTAATGATGTTCTACCTGCCACCTCAGGTGAAAACATCACTATGTTAATAAACATAGCTGCATACTCCGTTATAGACACATACTCTTACTTCAAACATAATAAATCAGTCATATGCGGAATTTTTAAGGAATCTAGGTTTAATTGTTTATTAAAAAATTCATCAAACCCTTTCCACATCATACCTTGGTCCGTCCCCTCTAGGACTACCAACTACAACCACATAAGGGAATGTTCTTCACACATATAGGTGGCCAACATCACTTTTAAATCTACATGTGTTCCCAAGAACTCAAAGATCTTGATTTTTATATTCAACCATGCTTCTGTCCTCTCTGGCTCTAAATCACCCCTTATGATGGGTGGATTTTGCTTTTGAAACTGAACCGCATGATCCACATTCCTTGGTTCAACCATTTTACTTCCACTTTCCACCTCTTGGGAAGCTTGCACTATGCTCTGCACTAGCAGCTGGTTCACCTAAGGCTCAGGTGCTACCACATTCTCAGCTGCCTCCTCTCATTGGTCTCTACGACACCTACCCAGTGTCATTTTATTAAACAGAAAAGAAAAAACCATGAGTCTCACATCTTTAGACATCAAGAAATCACATATCAAATCACATTACACAACACTATCGCACAAGGCTTTACACATGTTCATATTTTCCATGTTACACCATTTTGAAAACCAAACCATTTTCAAAATACAAATTTATTCACATTACAATTTTAGACATTCAAATCACATCATAAATCATTATACTTCAATGAAATATTCATCCTAGTGGGAAGTCATTTCTACCATGCATTCCATGATCTTCTCATTGGCTACAACCACGACAATGATATTTCCAATGCCTATAAGTGTCTCCAAAACACATATGTACCCAACTCCATGGTAACTTGAATTTTAGCATAAAAGGGTTGGATAAATCCTTTTATTCTATACCTTCCATGTTCCGAAAATCGTATGCCTTGGTACCATCCTGACTCAAGGAGTATACCACAACGAATGTCAACACCAAATCTGAGAATCTACTCCAATGGACCGAAGAAACTGATACCACATGTAACACCCCTCCCCAACCTCATCGGCTTGACGAGGCGGTGTGGGTTACATGCTCTTAAGTGAAGTTCCCATGATGCTAATGGATGGAAAAAAATGCCGAGAGCCTTGAGAAGAAATTGGGGAACGATTTTCCTTTAAGACAAAACCAAAAAAACAATCCACTATCAATCACTATATGATGTGTGTCAGTAAAATAGCCAAATATGTATTCCAAAAATACAACCATGTTGTACCACAATACAACCCAAAACAAATACAACTAGACATGTCTACACCACATCAGAGTACAAGCATAAAACAAACAACAACCACTACAAACCATGACACCACCACAGCTCCACACCAGGCTCTATGGTCCATGATCCACTAAGACATCACAATTCACCACTAAAGGAGTTAGGTGACTTACCTTTGTCTACATCACGATACACATCATCTGAAAGGAAACCAACGTGATAAAGAAGGGGGGTGAGTACTAAAACTTAGTAGGTTTTCCCCAAATGACATCCCTACACATGCCACAAGGATAAACCATCCGCACATTTATATAAAAATGTTTATATGAAATAATCACAAGTGCTACCATTACCATAAGCCAACTACACCAGTACCAAGCCATTTCACCCAAACCAAACCACCATGGGAAAGCCAAAAAAACAAGCCACAATCCATTCCAACATTTACACATAGCACTACAATTCCGTCTCAGAATGAAATTCATAACAAAACAACCATAACAACCATATGGTGAAGTTTCCGTCCAACTTGTTCACCCATTCACACCAAGCATCACTTATCATCTACTTATCCTTGATTGTGGCCCTTTCGTCCACTATCCATCCAATTTTATAGTGGTACTTCTTGCCACTTACAAACAATATTCAAGAAATCCAAATCCAAGAATATAACCAACCAATGTCACAACCACTTTAAATCTACCAATTCCATTCCATATCCATATACTTCAATAAATCACCCATTTATTGGAAACCATTTTCCATGAGAAACTACATTTCAATAAAACAACCATTTTATTGAAAAAAATTTCCATCAATAATTTTCATAATCAACCATATCATCCCATTTTAAAATCTTCATTTTAAAATCCACAAGAATAAAACTTCACTATAAAACACCCTTTTTCTAAAAAATCCCCAAAACAACACCAATGGGATTTCCAACCAATTTCGCATAACAATAAACGATTAATTTTCTTCACAATAGATAGTTTTAGAAAGGAACCACTAGTTCTAACCAAGTGGAATCAAAAGATAATCCACCTACCTTTAGGGTTCCCAAAAAATCAACCCACAAGCCACAACACCTCAAATCCGGTTAACGCACCACTGAAACCTCTCTATATCCCCTTTCCCTATCATCGACAAGCCTTAATAATAAAATCCAAGGAATCCAAAACCATAGATCTTTACACAACTTTTGTATATCTAGAAAACAACGAAAGAGAGGGATGTAGATCTAGAGGAAAACATAAGAGAAACATGATGAGAGACTTACCTAGGAGAAACCACCTTCTAACTGCCTTGAGACCCCTTTGAAATGATTCCAAAACGAGTTGGAGAGCACCCTTATCCCATGAGAACCCAAAATACCGAGTGAGGATCATGTGAGAGGAGGATTGGAGTGTTTTAGGTTAAGCCCGTGGGAGCCAAAAACTTATAACCCTATTTTTAAGTGGTCACACGGTTAACCCGCACGGTTTGGAAAACTGTGTGCTAACCGTGTGCATGCTACTTCCTTGGGAGCAATGCTCTGCATGGTTGCCTCGCACGGTTTGGAAAACCGTGCGCCGGTCGTGTGAAGCCTACTATCTCCCTTGCATGGTTTCCTGGATAAACCACACGGTTTCCACTAACCGTTCTCAAATCGTCCACCCTAATAAAAGCCTCCAAACTCATCCAAAACCATTACAAACTCTCCCAACCTCTCTCCAACTCATCCCATGCAATTTATAAACATAAAAATGAATAAAAAATGACACAAACCTCAAAACGGGGGTGCTACACTTTATGTTTAATTATTGAAAGCTCTAGTTATAGATACCCTAACATTTGGTAAATTAAAATTATATTACATTTTCATAAAACAAATAACATTTTACAAACAGATTCCCAATGGTAATAATATTATACTGGCATTTGAATTAGGGAAACATAAAAAAACATACATAAATGAGATACATCATCTCTCACGAGGTTCTTTATGACATGAATCTATCTCAAACACATCAAACACAATATAAATCTTCATAACATGGGTGAGGGAAACATAAAAAAGGGGTGATCTCAGATGCTCAGAAATGGTAAACGTGGGATTCATGAAATCATAACAATGAGGATAAGTGTTTGAGAACATTACCCTAACATTGGAGGATCATACCATGTATATAAAAAGAACATAAACATGAATCATGGATTAAAGAAGATAAGTTCATAAGAAATGAATCATAAGGAAAAAAATAACACAATCCATTAATTTATAACACAGGATGATAACATGGAATTGTGCAAGACACATAACTATAGAAAAGAATATGTCTAGACTACCTACAAACACCCTAGTAACATGATAGGTTTTGGATAATCAAATATGTACCTTCTTTGGGAATTTTATTCCCTCATGTGTACCCCATTGTATCGGTAATGGGATCTACTCTCATGTAAACTCTTTTTGGGGCTTTGGAAGCCCTCTCATGCACCCATTGAGCTCATAAAACATTTATCACTACCAAATTCAATGGAGGGAGATATATGTCCCACCCATATCATAATGAAATAATATATACATGTGACACAATATAATAAAAAATCATATCACAACCCTTGCAATGAAATGGGATTCATAAACATGATATCATACCTTAAACTGTGGAAAACATGTTTCAAGTTCATTTCATCAAATCATATCCTTTGAAAACAATATGGTTTCCTAGACATATAAATTGTGAATGTGAAGCTGGTTTCAAAAGAATATATCCCTTGAATGAGAAAATAGATTTATCAACATCATGCCATAGTGACAATAACCATTAATATAAAGAATGTGAATGGATGAGTTTAATCATATCCAAATAAATTCAAGACTAAAAAAATGGATTTCATCCTATATGGGAAAAAATTATCATAATATTTTAAAAACAATATCGATGAAAATAGCCTTTCGTCATCGAAAACATCTTTTCTAATCATAACACCTTTTGAAAACCACTTTTAATAAAAATAATTGTTAATCATAGAAAAAATTCTTGAAAAGAATTTTAAACCACTTTTCATTTAAATTATTTAAAAATAATCAAGAAATTTTTTTTACATTTTTTTCCTTGAAATTATATAAAATAATAATAAAAAAATTTTAGAATCGTTTATATTTCTAAACACTTTTAAAAAAATATAATGAAAACATGAATACATTTTGAAAGAATTAATTGAAAAACATTTTAATCATTTAAATATATCTTGATTTTTAAAAAAAATATTCTTATAAAATAAAATCACCTCTTATAATAAATTCAATATTACATTTTAAAAACATTTCTAAAAAACAAGGTTTTGATAGAAAATATATTTATATAAAAAATAGTATGTAAAGTGGGGAAATAAGTAAAATAATTTATTAACTAACTTATTTAACAAAGAGTTAAAATATTATACCAATAAATTAATATCGTATAACACCCTGATCCCACTCATCCAAACTCAGGGCTTGAAAAATGCTATGTAATTTTTTTTATAAAAGTTAATAAACAATTACAAAAAAATGAGAACAAATGTGGACCTTTTACCAGTCTATATTTTAGATAATTAGACAAAAACATTACATTTATCAGGGTTTAAAAAAAGAAAACAATTGTCTACTACGCTTCTTTGCTCTCTAAATTCAAAACAATGGCGTCTGAGTTAGAATGACTATGATACTTGTGAAAAAATATTTACAAATAAAGGGTGAGAATTCAATTACCCAGAAACGAGTTTTTAAAACCTTTGATAAATCCCATTAAAAATATCACATTGATAATATATTTGAAATATTCAACAAGAAATAAATTTTTAAAACAACCTTTACAAAATATAGTAACTCTTTAAAAATTATTTATATTTTGAAAACACTTTTAAAAAAATCTATTGATTTAGTTGAACATATTACGTAAGACCTTAAAACAAAACAACTATGGCTTCTTGAAACTTTGAAGTCTATTTAAGCCTACCCACTTGAGGGATGGATTCACTACCAAATTCTCTATGGCATTTATATAGTTTGAGATTCGGTTTATATAAAACATTTTTTATTATCTTTCCTAATATACATTTAATTTTCACAGGTGTTTTAGTTTAGAAAATATATTTATAATGATTTTTGTAACAAATAAATAATAATATAAAATAAAAATTATATATTCAACTTTGTATGATTAGATCTCATGATACATGACCTTGCATAATCACATGGACGTTAAATTATCATCCACTCACTTGAAAATATCAAATACATATTTATTAAAATTATTTTATGCCTGATGTTATAAACTAATAACAATAGCGAACATAGAATTCTATCTTTTTAAAATTAATCAATAACAATAGATAGTTTTGTGTCATGCACATAAATCATCAAACCATCATTTCTTTAATAAATAAAATCATCCTTTTATATGTACTAAAGTTTTATGGAACATGAATTTAAGTACGTATATATATACATAATCACAGAACTAGAATTAGAAACAAATGATCTTGAATGTTAAATAATTTATTTTAATAAAAATGTTTGATTAGCATATAGACAATTATCTTATGCCCATAATTATATACTGGGATGTTTTACACAATGTGAGAAAAATAACTCTTCAATAAAAATATATATCATTCATATACATTAAATTGTACATAAATATATAGTACGCATGAACAAAACACAAACATTTTCAATTTGTGAGTTAAAAGTATATATTTGGATTCAATATAAGTATAAAACGTGGAATTAAAATATTTAGACAATTAGAAACTAAAGACACGGGGTTTAAAATTTTTAAAACTTAAAAATCCCCTTACACAAACATAAAATCATATATTGAATATAATTAAAATATGAATAATGAAATATATAATCTAGTTTTATATACTAAAACAAAAATCATATTAATAAAATGATCTCTTACTAATAAAATTTTAATGTTCAAAACTAATCTCAATATTATAATTCTATTAAAATTGGATTTTCATCCCTTATGAATATAATAAATTATATAATATAATATGAAAAACAATGGATAGTATGTCCCTTACAGACATAAGATTTCCAAATAATCAAAATCTGGAAAAACAATATTTCCCTTTACCATAATAGAATAGTAGAGTGGGTATTTAAAAATAAAAATTCCCTTACATGCTATTTGTAGGGCAATTCTTATAAATCCTCAAATTGTTGCTGTTAAAGCTATCTTACACGCACCAGAAAATATGTAAAGGCTACTGGCCAAGCTGTTCGACTCTTATACATGATGTATTAGAAGGGTGACCTTGTAAGGATAACATTTCACATTACTTCAAGCCAAAGCCATATTTATTGTCATAGTGTTACTATTTAATATTTAATTATTTTATTCAAAACATGATGATAAACTTTTATTCATGGATTAGATTTATGGAGCGTATCACATATTCTGTCAGAAACTAAAACTCAAACAGAATAGATTGAATGAAAAGTATTTAATGTTCCTAACTCGTCCAAAAATTGAAATAGACAATGCATTTAAATCGGATGTTGAAAAGTTCATATCAAATAAATTTTTTATATTCATTTGATAGGTACTAAATGAAATCAAACAAGAATATTTGGAACATATCATTGTGAAGAAATCGCCCATAACCACACAAAAGTTGACAAAATTATAACCATATCTTAACAGAACTAATTGAAGAGGAAACCATCATCACAACAAAAGGAACTGTAAAAATTCAATACAACAACATTGAACGTAGATGCAACAGGATGAATTAAATAGATTAGACACATGAAATATGATTTTTAAAAGATTCAGATAATAGTAAACTAATTAAATAAAACATATATGTGATTTTAGAATAAAAGAGAGGTCATTTTCACCAAAAACTCATTCGGATCCTTCACGCGATGTAGACCCAGTGTTTTGGTCCGAATTCTGATAGCCTTTGGACCCAATTCTGAAGAGTTCAAACTCATATTGGAACTAACAAATGCTCTCTGACAGTCTAGAATCACTCTATAATCAACATGAACTCGGAAACACTAAAATTGAGCTCCCGATTCATCATCTATCATCGACGACAACAAAGAAATGTTTGGATCAGTGTCGAAATCAACCATCGAAGTGGAACACCGCTCGATAGAGATCATTTGGACTCCTCATGGTAGCACGACATGAGAATTTTGATCTGAAACCCAACCCTCATACTGGACTCAAACGACCCCCCCCCCCCCAAATTGAAATCCTGAAACCCTACCCTTGTGCTAGACATAAACCCCCCTTAAACCAGATTCAATTTTCATGTTTTATTTGATTCATATATTTTATTTATATCTTCTATCAATGTTATATATATGTAAATAATTAGTTTTATTTCTATATTACAATTCATATTTCTAATTTTTTATAATATTGTTTCTAATAATTTCCATTTCAAATAATAGTTTTGATTTATTTAAAAAATTAATAAGAATTCATATATTAATTGATCAATTCATTTTAAATGTAATAATGCTTATCATTTACAAAGGTTTTTTTAATTCAAAATATTATTTTCATATCAAATCATAATAAATTTTATTAGACAAATAAATTAATCATATTAAAATAAATAAATCCTTTTAAGAAACATAATAATTATCATTGTTATTTATCATCTTAATTAATGTAAAAATAATATTTCTTTTATAATTATTTATTCACTAAAATATTTATAAATATGATTATTTATTAATAAAAATATTTTTCACCTAATAAAATCTTACTTATGAATTATTTTATTTACAAAGACAGATGTTCTATAAACAAAATATTATTTTTAAGTTAATAATTTAATAATTAATGAAATGTATCATATATTGGTTGTTAACTTGTAGAATTTTTAATTATCTAATAAAAAAATTGTTAATAAATTATCATTATAATTTTTTCATTGTTTATTTATTTTCGTAGTTAGTAATTTATTATTTACATACAAACTTTGTTTTAAATTGAATTAATGTTTAATTAAAACTAAAACTGATAATAAATTAAATAATATTATTTTCCTCTGAAAATGAGGATGTTACATATATCATGAAATATAGAATATAAAAATTCACTAATTTTCATTATATATGGATTATAATATTTTTTCAAATTCATAAACATAAACAATCCCAGTAAGTGATGAGATTGATTCAATATGCTCTTAAAAATCAGTAAATTTAACCATAATTCCCATGAAATTAAATTATTTTAAATGAATTTTAAAATATCAGTAAAATAATGATATTCATTATATAATAGTTAAAATATATTATATTCACCTCATATAAAAATATAGGTGTATAACATGGCATGTGTCTCAAAGAAAGAAGATTGAAAAAAAAATACTTTACCAATTTGGTTACATTTAAAACATAAAACACAAGAATGAAATATCATACAATGGATATTTCAAAACAAAAAAAATATTATTTAAAATTACATTATATGACATTCACGTCAATTATATACACACCTCAATAGAGAAGAGAGGTGACCATGGAACAAATCATACGAATATGTAAAGGGATATGAATTTTTTCACACATTGCATCTTGAATCATGTTGTATTCATAAAATCATCCTTTATAAATATATAAATTTATTATAAATATATAAAATAATTAATCTTATATATAAAGCAATATATGTTTTTATTATGATTTTAAATTATAGGATTGTTAATAATACCAAGTTAATGTTATGCTTCGGGTAATATTCCTATTGATTTTCGCATATGAAATAATTTTTTGTATTTTTAATAATTATACATATATCAGGATTTCATGAATGTAAAACATGATATAAAATTAATTTAAATTATTTATATTCTTATTATAATAATCTATAGAATATATATTTATGAAATAGAATACATTGTTCATAGAGACTGTAGGTTGCACGAATGCATGAACACTATTTAGATTTAATGTATTATAGAAATAAAAAAGGAAAATAAAATGTATATGTATAAATATAATTAATATAGTATAATAATTATATCATATATATCACATAATTTCACTAAAGTCAACATTATTAAATTCCATGAAATATGAAAACAAATCACAAAACATTTTGTGGCTGTAGTACAAACATTCTCAAGAAAAATTAATATATTTACACCAAATAGAATGTATAATGATTTGTGAGGTAAATGTATTATAGGAGCATAAACGAATAATTAATATAATATATTAAAATACAAATATATTGTAAATTATAATTTAACCCAGGAATGGTGGTAATGGAAAAATAAAAAATTATTGTTTTGGTGGGCCGTTGTTCACTGTACACATAAAATGAATTTTCATTACCCAAAGGATGAATGTGTGTGTAATGGTAACTATAACCCTTATCCAAAAAAAATTTAATATTGATGATATTTTTATTTTTATAAATTAATAGAATAAGTAGTTTTTATGGAGTCAATACTGAAAATAAAAGGATTTAGTTTCAGTGATGGTGTTATATCCTAATCAGTTAACTCCTTTTGGTTACCATCAAAGGGCTTACTTGGAAGGATTTATTACCAAATACGGTATAGTAGGATTAGTGTAGGGATATTGAGGATCTTGTTCGGATTATATTTTTTTATCCATTGTGTCTATAGAAGTGTAAGGAAGTGGAATGAGAGGGTTCTTTTACAGGTTAGTAAAAAGTCACATTTGGTATTTTTGAAATGAATTCGATGTTTGAAAAGTAATAAAAATTTCCCTAGTATAAAATTGACCATTATGGAACATTATATGTTTATTTTCTTAAATATTACCTAAAAGAGATTTTTTAATAGGTAATAGGTTATTTTTTTCCTTAAGAGTTTAGTCCCTTGTTAAGTGTAATTTATCTTAATCTTTGTAATAAATTTAAAATACCTTCATTAATATTTTTGAATAAAAACTAATCTAAAAATATAATAAATTTTCATTTATTTTGATTAAAAATATTTAATCTATTTTGAAAAATTTTATTCATAGATTTTCCCTAAATTAAATTGAAAATAATCATGCAAATGGGATGACACATTGCGGTTTAAAGGTAAAAAATTCAAAAAGATATCGATGTTTTATCACTAGTATCAATGTGAAATTTATTCCAATGGCCTAAATTGGAATAACCTATAAAATTAATTTTCAATAAAACTTTTTATAAAATTTATAATATAATTTAACCATATAAATAAATTAGATAAAAAATGGTTTGAATTAGAAATCAGTTTTTTACTTTTCATTAAAAAATTAAACCTTATTGAAAAAAATTAAAAATTTATTTTAACCTAATTTTTATTTTTATATTTTAAATATGAAGTTTATTTTGACAGAAAAAGTCTGCAAAAGTGAAAAAATGTATTTAAATTGGGTTCTCCCTTAAAAGGTGGAAAACCTAACTTTATAAAAATATATGTTTTAAATCATAAAATTGGGTTTCTTCTTATCACTTTCTTATCAAATATATTACAATATTTAAAATATATGATTGAATATAAAAAAAATAAATGCATTTAGTATCAATAAATATTATTAATTAATTTAACTTATTTAAATCAATATTATTTTTCAAATAAAAATAAAACTTTATTAAACCAACCCCTTATATTCATTTATATTCTATATTATTTTCTAATTAATTGGTAAACATTGAATTCAACCCAAATTATGCTTAATTTATTTAATGATATAATTTTACATTCAATGTAAATGTTATATCCTCTAAGATAAAATATTAATAATTAATTTTTGTTCAATTAAACTTGGTATGGCGTGTTATGTAAGCCATCGAGGAAAGTCAGTCTTACATGTAATTTATGATAACATTGATTTTCCATGTAGAGTAAGATAAAATTTATTTTTCCTGTAGTAAATAACAAAATATATACTGCATATAATTCAGGGAATACATACTACATTAAAAATTTCTATTTGCGAGGCACTGTAACATTTAAAATATCAAAAAAAATTAATTAGGTAGAAATTATATAATTCAAATAAATTCAGGGTGTTACATTCTAACCCCTTTAAAATTAATTTCTCCCTTAATTTCATATGGGTTATAAAATGATTAAAATTTGTAATATTTATTCATTGAATACCACATTGTAAATTTCAATCCTAAAACATCCATTGTGAATGGGATATTTGATAAAAAATAGTTACCCATAGTAACATATAACTAGTTTCCCACATAGTAGATATTATGTGGAAATTGAAAACATGGAATTGGAGGAAAAGTGTTAATATATATAGGGAGTTATTTACCTCATCAATAAAAAACAATTTAATGATCAATGAATTTTTGAGGGGCTGAAAGTATAAATTTTTTGATGATTTAATTGAACAATGATTATAAAAAAATTAAGCTATATGAAAATCACGTTTTTATTCAGTAACCAATCAATGAGTAATTAATTTATTATCAAATAATGTAAGAAAATATACTTTTTTGACATATTAATATATCCCCAATTTCATTCACTGTTTTTTCTTTTAACTATTTTTAATTCATTCATTACTTCAGGAAATGGATGTCCAATAATTAACATTGATTTGTGAAGAACAAAATACACTTTCAACAAAAATAATGGCCCTTAAATTAATTATAATTATAAATATTTAGTATTATCTATTCATAATATTATATTTGGTTAATAAATTAATAATTAAACATAAATACTACAACAAATCTTCTAAAATCATTCTTAAAAAATCAAAATACATTGACTTGGACATCTCGTAAGCCATTGAAGGCTATGAAACACTTATCATCCTTCTGTCATGGGTTTAAGACCCAAGAAATTGTTTGCCTTGATTGATTGTCACCCAGTATAAATGGTGTCTTTTTTAAGACTACAATAATATAATTACCAAAATAAAAATTATAGACATCCTTGTGATAAGTTTAATCAATAAATAAATTTTCAATTTTTGATTTAAATACAATCTCAATACATGATTACTTCCATTGAAGGTTAACCAAAAAATATCATGAATTTGTATCGTTATAACACTTATAATAGTGGAAAATACAAAATATTTGAAATAAACTCACAATATCATCTTAACATTGATATCCCATATCATAATGTAATTATTTGTTATTACATACAAAACATGTGAACACCGGCATTATATATTCTAATAAATGGTGGTAATAAACTGAATTTAACATAAATTCATTTCGAAAGAATAAAATCTTCCTTATTAAAATTATAACATCATATATTCCTAAAATATATGACGATTTAAAAACAATACATGATTAAATAGATTTGTTTTTCAGAATATCCTTTATCTATTCAGAGGTAATCAATACCTATCCTTTAACATATTCATATATAATATTTCTTTACACTAACAATATTATCTTAACATAAATAACATATGAATAAAACCTCATATTATTAGTTAACACCTCTCTCCATACATATTTCATTTTATTCTCGTCATCAACAACAATATAACCATTACTCGCACCACCTTACCGATTCCCTTTAGTAAATTTCCTATTGTGAAATTGGGTTTCATAAAGACTATTTACCCCCAACATAATAAAACATAACCTTCTATTATTCCATAAGGAGTCCAATATTCCCATCCATTGTGTTAACATAACTCTTTATTTTTCCATTACAATCAGATTCATCGTGTCCTTCATTTCCACAATCAATGAATTTTCTTTCTCCTCTAAGAAATTATATTTAGTGATTCTATACAAATTATTTATATAAAGGAATCCAAATATTCTTCCATCCATGTTCTCCATTACCCAAAAACACATAGAACTCATTCTTACTTTTCCTTGGTGAGTTTGAGTGATGTTTAGGGTATATGTTTTTTATTATGTTTTATGAACACATATTAGTAATGGTCACAAAAAAATAACTCTATTTATAATCCAACATGATTCTCATCATAAAATTGTTTATCACATTCAATTTTAATAATGATCCTTCTACATCCCTCCATTGACTAAAACAAAAATCTCATTTTGATAATTTCACAACATAGAGGAAAAAAACAAAGTCATGAAAAGAATTAATTATATGATGTATAAATCATGACTCCTTCATTAATATGATAATCACTCGGTTAATAATTAGTTATTCATTGCCAAAATATATTTAAATCATTCACAATGGATTGTGAATTTTTTTTGAATTCCTTAATGCATATCCCTCAAGAGTGTCACACTTGGTGTGAATAAAGGCCCATTTTCATGTACGAGATTACCTCGAGACATGCCCGTAAAATATTTTCCAATTTGTCATACCTAGGTACATCTATTCAAGAGCCACATCCACATGTAGAATCTAGAAATGGATTTATTTTTAGGAAACCAATCAATCAACCCTTTACCAAAATCCAAAAGTAATATTATTCATTTACATATCATCAGATTTTTCATTAGACATATACATTGGGTTCTCACTAATATTTTCTTATACTAGATTCGAAAGTACAAATAAACCTTTTCATGGATACCTAATATAGAAACCCTCTATTTCCATACATTAACATTACACAATATTTGAGGAACACTTAAATCATTATACAACTAGACACAAAAAGACATTAAAATACTATGGCCTTTTGAATCATTGAATCATAAACACTATTACAGAAATTAGGTACATCATACCCATATAGGTTCTTCGTGACTATAGTCATTATTTAACACATCAAACATAATGTATATATTCATATCTTGGGATAAGGAAACATAGAAAGGGATGCCCTCAGATTCCCAATGATGGTAAACAATGGGGATATGTAATCATAAGCATTAGAATGAGGGTTTGAGAAAATTATCATATCATTATATGCTAATACCCTAAATATCATATTATCATAAAGATTAATCATGACATGAAACATGGCAGTATATAAAGACACATATCATAGTGAATTATAGAACAAAATCGATTAAATCATAACATAAGAAAAAACATTGAATTATAGAAAACACATAAGGATAGTGAATTTTATTTCTAGGATAACTACCCAAACATTAGATATATTTTAGGCTTTGTATAATCATGGGTAAACCTATTTAGAGATTGGGATGCCCTCCTTTGGATCCTCTACTTTGGGGGTTGGTATTTTCTCTTGTGATCCATTTTATTTTTTGATTGGTATATCCTCTAATGTAATGTCTAGTTTTGTTATTGGGACCCCCCCATGTAAACTTGGATCTCATAAATCCTTTATAATTACCAAAGTCATTGGGGTGATATATTCCTCACATGTTTAATAATGAAATCACTAATACATGTTCCACTGATTCATAGAAAATCACATCATAACCCATAAAATGAAATGAGATTCATAAACATTAAATCATTAATTATCTTATTGAAAATTAAATAGGATTACTAATCATTTCATAGAATCATTACCGATGAAAAGAAGCGGGTTTCATAGAAATATAACTTCTAAATGAGATGTGGGTTTTAAAATCATATAATATCTAATAGGAAAAATGTTTAATCAACATCTTTCCCTCCAAACATTAACCATTATGAGAAACAATATAAATGGATGAATTGAATCAATACCCCATAATGTGATATTGGACATTAAAGTATGTAATCAATGTTGGGAAAACATTTTCAAATAGATTTTACAATCATTTCTTGAGGGAAATATTTTTTCATCTTTCAAATAGTTTTTTCAATGAGATAACTGTTTGGAATACTTTTTTCTTTAAACAACAACTGAAATTATAACAAAAGGATTGAAAATAGTTTTTTAATCATTTTCCCTTAAATATATATAAATATTATATTGAAAAAATTTTAAAAACCAATTTCTGTGATGTTATATAAAATAAGAATCAAAATATTTTAAAACACATTTTATATTAAAATACTTTTAAATAATATTATAAAAACATGAATTTTTTTTAAATTCATTCACTAAATATAATTTGAAAAGAAATAAATAATTACTGTAAACATTTTTAAATCCAATTTATTAAAATAAACTTTAATTATATTAATAATTCCAGAATATTTTATGAAAAACTATTTAGAATTTTTTTTATAAGCATATATATTTGTGACCGAAGTGTGGGTGAATTAAGGATTTATAAAAAACTCATTATTCAATGTATTAATTTCTAAAGAGTAAAAAATTTAACTTATGCATGAATATATTATAAATTTCTAGAATAGAAGAAATTTATCTAATTCAATTAATATATAGATCATAAAATCTGATCAATATTTACATAAACATAAACAATCTCGAAAAATTAATGACACCATATCAATAAACTCTAACCACTCAGTATAACTGAAACATACTCTCAATATAAGAAAAAAATACATGATGGTAACAAACCATTTAAATAAACATGTTTAGGATATAATATTTCAAAGATAGTATAAACTCTTCATTGAAAAATATATTTTCATAACATGGAATGTGTCTCAAAGAATGAAAATTGAGACAAAATTACTTTACTGACATGGTATCTTTTGATACATAAACCTGATCATAAAAATCTCAAAAATGGATATTTAAATACCAATTAATTTATTAATAATATTTATATAATACAGTCATCAGTTGTATATACACCATAAAAATGACAATATTAGTGATGACGTCATGTATCTCATGGATACACAATGTGAGATGATATTTCCCTAACCTTTTGTCTTGAATCTTACTGTACTCTAACAGAATTCTTGTATAATAAAAATAATTTTAGTATTAATCTATCACAAAACAATATTATTGTATATAATAACATATATTGTGTTATTATGACATTATATTACCCAATTGTTAATAATTATTCGATAATGTTACTCTTTTAGTTATATTCACATTGTTTTCCACATGTGTCTTAATTTGTTATATATATGTTTCTTATAATTATATCTTGTTTCATTGAATTTAAAACATGATATAAATATCATTTCAATTATTTATATTCTTAGTATAATAATTTGGATAATATAGATATATGAAACTGAATTCTTCATTCTTGGAGATGGTAGACCATAAGTACGCATGAACACTATTATATTTAATTTTTGTATTTATTGAGTGAATGTAAATGAAATATATATATATATATATATATATATATCATTATTATATTTGATTTATTGTATCATATATATCATATATTTTCCCCAAACCCACCCTTAATACACTCCATGTTCTATGTGAATGAATCAGATCACTTTGAATGGACGATAGTCCACACAACCTCAAACATGATTATCATATTTACAAAAAATTGTAAGTATAATGATATGTGATTAAAATATAGTAAATATGACTTAATTAATAGTAATTATAATATATACAATATATAAATAGTGCATTTATCATAATTTTGATGTGGAGATGTGGTAAAGGAAAAATGAACAGTCGTCATTTAGTGAGGCGGTATCTCACCTTACATATAAACTATATATTCGTAACCAACTAAGGCTAAACTCAAATAATAATAACATTATTGTCTATTTAATATATTGGTGCTTTTATTCTATTAATGAATTATAAGATTTTATATTTGTGAGAATGAAAATGAATGAAAGGAGCTTGAGGGAGGGTGTTGCCTCTTAATGAGGTTACTCTGTTTGGGTTGTACAAAAGGGATTACATGGAATCGACTATGACCAATGGGGGATTCTATGATGAGGTTTGAGATATTAATGATATATTTTGGTTTTTCATGGTCTTTCCAAAGTATCTTCAGTGGTTTGAGGAATTTTGAGGAAATGATGCCTTTTTATAGGGGAGGAAAAGGACACATTTGGTATTTTTGAAACAAATTGTGTGTTCCCAAAGAATTAGAGGTTCCCCAAGATTCAGATAGACTATTCTATAACCTTATAAATTTATCTTCTGATATATTACCTTAATATCTGTTTTGGAAAAGTTTATAGGTTATTTTTACCCGTAAAATAAAAATGTAGACCCATATTAAGATTAACTTAACCTTGATTTTTGTAGTTAATTTTAATTAACATCACTAATATTTTAAGTCAAATATTATGTTCACCAAATTATAAATTATAATGTTTTATTATTCACCATTTTTATCCATTTTTTAATTTATAATCACATATCAGGTTGAAATTAATTTGAAAATAATTTGACAGATGGGATGACAATGTGGGATTTATAAATAAATACATCCAAAATATTGTTATGTTTTATGCTTAATTTCATGGTGAAATTGATTAAAAATCCATAATTGGATTAATTTATGAAATTATTATCTAATAAAAGATTAAATCTAATTTGAAATCTTATTTAATCTTATATGTAACACCCTGTGAGTTTATGAAAAATATTATTTTGATGTCTTGTGTTGTATGCTAGAACAAAGGAGTATTGCACAACACACAACCCTAACTTGGCTACATTACACACAATCACGACCTTCCTCGATAATGTGTGTTGTACGCAATACCGAGTTTTACTAAACAATGATATGCTATTAAAATATTATTAAAACTAGCCATTATGAATCGTAAAAACAACTTTTTGAAATTTTGAAAATTTTATCTTTCAAAACGGACTTCATTTTTGGATTCAGAATATCGAAATTAGCCTAGGGTGAAATTTTGGTATTTTTCTGAAAACATTCAATTTTTGATGAATAGTGAAAACACTAGGTTACTATTTAAAAACCGACTTTTTATTTAAATAATAATTTATTTTATTTAAATTTATTTTAGGACAAAATTGACACATAATACCTATATATGTTCAATGCAATTCATTGGAGTCATTTTATAATAATTTTAGATATATAAATTTTTTTTTGAACTTTTGACCATCTTTTACCCACCTCCTAAGAAAATTTGCAAATTTACATAAAACATAATTTTACCGCTTTTGTGAATGAAATTTCAAAAATACGAGAGACACGGTTTATGTCAGTAAATAAAATGCGGTTCAATGAGATGAAAATAATTTTTGGTGAATAGTAACTTATTACTTTTATTTACCACGGTTAAAAGTAAATAGGGTAATTAAGGGTAAAAATGATATTATTATTACCCTAAAAATGTCCTAATTCAATTGGATAAGTTTAATTCGACCAAAAACAACCTTATGAATAAAATATGACCATTTAGGCCCACATGGATTAGATTAGGACATTTATTATTAATTTATATAAAGAAGGGTTAAAATAGTTAAAATCAATGTTTAATAAGTAAATCATTTTTAATATAGGGTTATATATAAGATATATTATACTATAAATATTAATTAGAAAGATAAAAATATTTCCTACATAATGATATTTAATTTTTAATTTTTAGACTTTAAATAATTTAATTTATTTATGACACAATGATGATACCACAATTATCTTATTAATGAAATATTAACATATTTGATGTTATAAATACCCAAATAAATGTAATATAAGACTTTATATGAATTCCAATTATTTTATATGTTAATATGACTTGTTAATATTGATTTAATTAATTGTTTTCGAAATAATCATTCTGTTATGATATTCACAAAAATCAATTACCAAATAGTGGAAAAATTGACATAAAATAGTTTTTAAAACAAATATTATATTAGTATTTTTTATTATATTTTTAAAAATCTAAAGATTGGACAAGATACTTATATTATGATTTTTATATCATTAATGGACCACTTGGGGGTCTCTTTTATGTATATGTTATGTTTATTAACTATATAATATAAAAATACAAAGTGACATGGTAAATGTCAATCTAATTAACTAAGAGTTAAAACTAAACGATAAGGTTAATATAATTACCTAAACTTGTCTAAATTCTATTGGATGAGAGTATTTCGACCCATACCCACCTTATAATATAATTATATCAATTTGGAGATATTAAAAACAGAATTTGACTTTATAAGAAAATAATATTTTTAGTTATTCCAATGGTGCCCCTCTCCTCCCTTATAAAAGGGCACCTCCTCCCTCTCTTCCTCGCACCATTTTGAGCCTTGAAGCTCGACCAACCCCTGAAAAATTCTCCTCTCCACTTCCCTAGAAACATCCTAGAGGCCCTGGTATTTTTCAAATACAAATTTTAGTGCCCTAAGAGGAGGTCTCAAAGAGGTGCTTCAAAGAAGAGGTAATGTCTGTTATCGATGCTTTCAACTTTATTTCTTCTTATACTTCTTCTTCATTAGTTATTTAATTATGAAGTAATAACATCAGTGTCACTAATTTACTGATATGTTATTATATGTATGAAACAACCCTATTTCACTATCTATCCATCCTACGGAAAACGAAATCACCGCCCATGTGTACGTACAGAATACCGTCTCTACGCCTTGGTGTAATCTGTTTTTCCAACACCACCTTGCTTGGATGGGTATAATGGTGTAAAGAATAACTATAAATAGATATTATAAAATCATAATGATTATGATATATTGTATCATCTTATCATTTCAATTCAATAATTATGGGAACGATATCATCGATCATGCGTACATACGGACTACCGTCTCCACAACGCGATGAGATTCATTCTCCATGTTAACCATCTAAGAATTATTATAAAGTATATAAAAGAAATAATAATGAAATATATTACATTATAAAGCTAATGTATTTATTTATATATATTTATGTATGTCATCTACTTAATTCCATTCAATTCAATAAGGAAACGAAAACAGCGTTCAAGCGTACGTACGGCCTACCGTCTCCATGAATGGTGTATTCATTCCTTTTAGCAATCTATAATATATATGTATATAATGAATATATATTATATATGAATCATGTTTTACATTATGGACTTATTTAAATCAGGATATAATTAATAATATCACGAACGATGAGTGGAAACACATACGATAAAGGAAACGATTTTACCCAAAATGCTCTTTAACATAGAATTTACAAAAGATCGGGTAATATAAAGTCATAAGTGAACCATATATGATATCATAACAATAAAAATGATTCTGTAATAAGTCAATGACATTATTTAAATCATTATACAGGAGGTTCGGATACATACGAAGCATATCGGTCATACGGTAAGGGATAAGTTTTCAATCTCATTTTTATCTGAGATTGCTTATACGTAAGTATTTACTGGGGTTATGTTTATCATCCATGACCATGTTTTTTAAAAATTTTTTCATAAAATGTTTACTATTCTTCCATGAATTTTAAAGTCATTTTTACCCTTTATTGACTTTTTACCACATTTTATGAATGTAATCTTTCCTTTGGTTACCATATAAGGTACTTTTTGACTTTTCCGAAAAAAGTACGAGGAGAATGTTTTATTAAGTTATACGGCACGAACGGATTTTTACGGTTTTATAAATCATTATTTTCATGAATCATCCTCCAAAATATTTCATGACTCTTTTCTATAAATTCATTTTCTTTAAAAAGTTCATGACATTTTGTGAAAAGAGAATGAATTTGAAGAAGAAAGGATATTTTCCTCAAGAATTCATTTGAAGTGTTTTATCAAAACCATTTTTCATCTAATATGAAATTATTTCATATGTGTATGTTTCAAGTATCATGTTTCTATGACTTACATAGTTCAATTTACTTATTATCAAATGATATCCATTTCTTTTATATGGATTATGTGATGATGGGATGATGTTTAGGAAACCTATTTTATTTCTTGGGTTTTTATAAATGATGTATGTTTATTTTGTGGAACATGTAAGAATGATTTCATTATGAGATGGGTGGGACCTATATCTCCATCCAATGCATTGGGTAAAGATTTATATCTCATGAGATAAACATGGATGGAACTATAAGTTAATCTATTTCAGTGTTACAGGACTGAAACGAGGAGATAACTTGATTAAGAAAGGGACTTTGTCCACTAAGATGGTCTTAACAGCAATGCCTTCGCTACTATGAAAATCATAACAAATGCTGAATGGTTTCCACAATTACATGTTTTTTCCCATGCTATTTTTTCATGATTGATGTTCCTTTATGTAATATGCCTTACGTAATTCGAATATTTATGTCTTTGCTCAAGGTTTTAATGTTTAGATTTCATGTTCATGTTTTTGCTTTCAATTATTTACGGATTGTTTTATGTAATATATGATTTCCCTTACTGAGCATTTGATCTCACCCTTTTAATATTTTATTTTCCCTAGGAAATAATGAAAGGTTTTAGGTAAGGAAACAAAAAAGGGAAGATTGTTATGAGAGATGATGAAGATCTTTCAACATGACTAGTTATTTATATTCCGAGTTTACAAAGACAATAAACTATTACGATCCTTGTGTGTTTTTTTGTTATGTATTAAGTATTCCGCAAAAGTAATGTAATGAACATGTAAGTCAAGCATTGGGTCTCTACAGTTGGTATTAGAGGCAAAGGAGGTAGGAATGTATCTGATCCGTGGGAAATCTCACATGTGAGCGTTGGAAGAAGCATGGCTCTCCGCCCAAGGGCTTCATGAGGAAATGGATGCCACTGGGGATGGTGGTGTGTCCCACCCACGGGGTGTAGCCGCCCATGGAGTGCCCTGATAGGTATCAATAATAGTCCACTGGAAGTAATTCCAGACCGTTACAGTTGGTATCAGATGAAAGGTTTTGTCAACCTTTGGAAACTAGGATGCGAAAACGTTAGTGAGATCCCTAGAGATATATCTAAGGTATGACTAGGGATGTCCCTAAGGATAAGTATACATATAGGATATAGTCCTAGTAGTATGGTAACGATCTTAGAATTTATCCTAAGATGTTAGATATTGAAGGTACTCCCCCTATATTGTGTTGTTTTCCCTAGCATGATTGTTGCCTCTCACACTATACTTTTTGGGTTTTAGACGATGGCTGGAACCCGAAGGAACCATGTTGATCAATGCAATGGGAAATACAATTATTTTCCTCCTGAACAAACAAATGTTATGGGAGATGGAGAGAAAAATCTTATTTATATACTTACACAAGCTATGAATCATTCTGGACTTCCAAATGAGCAGAGAAGGGAAAATTATTCTATTGAGTCCTTCTTGAGGAAACATCCACCTTCTTTTTGTGGGACTTCTGATCCACTTGTTGCTGAACAATGGATCAGTACCACTGAAAAGATATTTTCAGTTCTTCAATGTTCTGAACATGATAAATTAATCTTAGCGGTATATCATTTGAAAGGTGATGCTAATCAATGGTGGAATATTATCAAGAATGCGAGACAAAGAGACGAAATTGAGTCCATGGAATGGGACGAGTTCAAGAACTTATTTTTCAATAAATAATTCCCTCGTATTCTTCGAACAAAGATGGAGAATGAGTTTCTTGAACTAAAGAAAAAGGATGATGAATCTGTTGGTATATACGAATAGAATTTTAGAAGGCTTGCAAGGTATGCATCTGGCTTTATCATCCAACCTGAAAGTAAAATTGATCTATTCTTCAGTGGCTTAAAACCAAATCTTAGAAGGATATTAGCTATAATAGACTTAAATAGCTGTGATGAAATTGTGATTTGTGCTATCATGGTAGAAATGGAATTTTTTGTTACATATCCATCTCATGGTTTTGACAAGAAAAGAAAGATGGAGTTCAAGGTGAAATCTCAGAATAATGATGAAAAGAAGATGAATGTTTCCTTATTCTCAATGTGTGGAATGAAGCATGGTGGAGACTGTCTTAAAGGGACTAGAAAAAGTTTTAAGTGTGGAAAATAAGGTCATCGAGCTGCTGAGTGTCGAAGTAATGGAAAAAGGGTTTCTAATGGTGTGAATAAAGAAAAGACTGTAGAGAACGCACCAACAAAACATCAATGCTTCAATTTCAACAAAATGGGGCATTATGCTAATCAATTCCCTAATCCAAGGGTTAATGACGATCAAATTGAGCAACCACTTAAGGAAAAGGACAAAGGGAAGTCACATGCGATCACTATTGGCGATGTTGAATATGACAACGATGTGGTGGAATTATTAAGTGTTTATGTAATGGGGCTCCAAAATAATGCTTTATATAGTATCGTGGATTATTGGAATATTTATGTATTGGTCAATTGTGGTTTTTAATAATTTTATGGTACTAGTAACCATGGAAGGTGATTGAGAAATTTTGGTAAGCAGATGATATGCGCAAAATTATGGGATAAGAAGATAATGAGATTTTTGATTGTATTCATGAGCTCATGATTGATATAAGGACTAAGTGATATCATGGTTTGAGTATAATGAAATTTGAAGAATTTGGTATGTGGAAAGTGTTAACTTTTATCTACATTCGTGTTATCACTAAGGTTCAATGGGCATTCATTCTTAAAGAGAATACATGATTAAGGTATTCACATGTTTTTAATTTAACCAACATGATATATCTTATGATATATGGGGGATAAATGATGGAATACACGTGATTGTTATGTGACATTTCATATAATCATTTTCTTTATACTATGAGCTTGGACCGAAGTATTTTAGATAACCCTAAAGATTGGAATAAAGTATGTTGGACATAAGTTAGTATTTTTTAAGTATAATTTTTTTTTTTGATATTATTGATGGGATGTTATAGTAATATAGTTTTAGAAAAAGGACAACCTGCAGGACGGGTGATAGCCCATCGCGTCGGACAAGGCTGTGGGAATCGAACCCACAACCGAAGTGCGATTGGCCTTTATCGCCTACCACTGGCCTACAGGAAGTCCCTGGTTAGTAGAAACTAGTTTTATTTTATTATGCGGTATGATATATTAATTATAAGATCATTTTTTGAATTGTATATGATTAAGCTCAAAATAGATGGACTTATGTATATTTGATAACTTTTGCTAACCTTTTGTTTGAAATATATGGAATGACCCATCATTCTATCACATGATCTGTTAACACTTCACAAATAACAAATTCAAATTCATTTCTTTAAGAGATGATGTGGAAGTTGTTTAGAGAATAAACAATAGTGAGACTGTACCAAAATAATGTAAGTATTTATTCTAATTCAAATTCTTTAACTTTAGGGAAATGATCTTGAAAACCATAAATGTTGTCCTAGTTCCCTTATATCCGATGAATCAGATGGTTCCTTAGATCATCACAAATATATGGCTTTGTGATTGTTGGCTTTTTCAAAGCCATGTTCTCTACCACTCTCCATCAGAACATTACGGTTAGGCTTCTCTTCCATATCCGTATTTTCACCTATGTTCTCCTATATGGAAACCTAGTGATTAGTTAATTTGGGTAACCGTTATGTTTCATACTTTAGTTTTTAAAGATTGGTTTTGGTATTCCTTTTTACGATGTGGGTTTCTATTAAAGAAACTTTTGAGTAGTAAACCATTTATAACCCCGATGAATTTTGAGGGAAAAATTCATTTAAAGGGGGGTAGAATGTAACACCCTGAGATTTTAAGAAAAATATTCATTTTAATTTTATTGATGTTTTGTGTTATACGCTAAAACAATGGAGTCTTGCACAAAACGCAACCCGAACATGGATGCATTACACCCAATCGCGACCTTCCTCGATAGCGTGTGTTGTATGTAATATTGTGTTTCACTAAACAACGATATGCTATTAAAATATTATTAAAACTAGTCGTTATGAATAGTAATAACAACTTTATGAAATTTTGAAAATTTCATCTTTCAAAATGGACTTCATTTTTGGATTCAGAATATCGAAATTAGCCTAGGGTGAAATTTTGGTATTTTTCTGAAATCTCTCAATTTTTGATGAATAGTGAAAACACTGGGTTACTATTTAAAAACCGACTTTTTATTTAAATAATAATTTATTTTATTTAAATTTATTTTAGGAAAAAATTGACACATAATACCTATATAAGTTCAATGTAATTCATTGGAGTCATTTTATAATAATTTTAGATATATAAAAATTTTATTGAACTTTTGACCGTCTTTTACCCACCTCCTAGGATAATTTGCAAATTTACATAAAACATAATTTTAACACTTTTGTAATGGAATTTCAAAAATCCAAGAGACACGGTTGATGTCAGTATGTAAAATGTGGTTCAATGAGATGAAATTGTTTTGGTGAATAGTAACTTTGTACATTTATTTACCACGGTTAAAAGTAAATAGGGTAATTAAGGGTAAAAATTATATTATTATTACCATAACACATGTCCAAATTCTATTGAATAAGTGTAATTCGCCCAAAAACAACCTTAGTAATAAAATATGACCATTAAGAACACTTGGATTAGATTAGGACATTTATTATTAATTTATTTAAAGATGGGTTAAAATAGTTAAAATCAATGTTTAATAAGTAAATAATTTTTAATATAGGGTTATATATAAGATAAATTAGACTATAAATATACATTAGAAATATAAAAAGATTTAATACATAATGATATTTTATTTGTAATTTTTAGACTTTAATTAATTTAATTTATTTATGACACAATGATGATGTCGTAATTATCTTATTAATGAAATATTGACATAATTGATGTTATAAATACCCAAATAAATGTAATTTGAGACTTTTTATGAATTAAAATTATTTTATATGTTAATATGACTTTTTATAATTGATTTAATTAATTTTTTTCGAACTAATAATTCCGTTATGATTTTCACAAAAATCAATTTCCAAATAGTGTCATAATTGACATAAAATAGTTTTTAAAACAAATATTATATTATTAATTGTTATTATATTTTTAAAAATATAAGGATCAGCGAAGATACTTATATCATTATTTTTGTATCATTAATGGACCACTTGGGGGTCTCTTGTATGTATATGTTATGTTTATTAACTATATAATATAAAAATACAAAGTGACATGGTAAATGTCAATCTAATTAACTAAGAGTTAAAACTAAAATATAAGGTTAATATAATGACCTATACTTGTATAAATTCTATTGGATGAGAGGATTTCGACCCTTACCCAACTTAGATTCAAAATATATAAATTTGGAGCTATTAAAAACAGAATTTGACTTTATAATAAAATTATATTTTTAGTTATTCCAAAGGTGCCCCTCTACTCCCTTATAAAAGGGAACCTCCTCCCTCTCTTACTCACACAATTTTGAGCCTTGAAGCTCGTCCATACCCTACAAAATTCCTTTCTCCACTTCCATATAAAAATTCTAGAGGTCCTGGTATTCTTCAAAGACCAATTTTAGTACCCTAATAGGAGGTCTCAAAGAGGTGCTTCAAAGAAGAGGTAATGTCCGTTACCGATTCATTCAACATTATTTCTTCTTATACTACTTCTTATTTAGTTGTTTCATTATGAAGTAATAAAATCAGTATCACTAATATACTGATATGTTATTATATGTATGAAACAGCCCTATTTCACCATCTATCCATCATACAGAAAATGAAATCACGGCGCGTGCGTACGTACGGAATACCGTCTCCACGACGTGGTGTAATCTGTTTTTCCAACACCACCTTACTTGGATGGGTATAATGGTGTAAAGAATAACTATACATAGTTATTATATCATCATACTGATTATGATATATTGTATCATCCTATCGAATTTAATTCAATAATTATGGGAACGATATCATCGCTTGCACGTACGTACGGACTACCGTCTCCACGACGCGATGAGATTCATTCTCCATGTTAACCATTTAAGAATAATTATAAAGTATATATAAGCAATAGTAGTGAAATATATGACATTATAAAGCTACATGATTTATGTATATATATATATATGTATGTCATCGACTTAATTCCATTCAATTCAATAAGGAAACGAAAACAGCGTTCATGCGTACGTACAACCTACCGTCTCCATCAATGGTGTATTTCATTCCATTTATCGATCTATAATATATATGTACATAATGAATATATATTATATATAAATCATGTTTTACAATATTTAATTATTTAAATAAGGATATAATTAATAATATCAAGAATGACGAATCGAAACACATACGATAAATGAAACGATTTTACCCAAAACGCTATTTAACATGGAATTTACAAAAGAACGGGTAATATAAAGTCATAAGTGAACCATATAAGATATCATAACAGTGAATATGATTCTGTAATAAGTCAATGAAATTATTTAAATAATTATACAGGAGGTTTGGATACATACGAAGCATATCAGACATAAGGTACGAGATAAATTTTCAATCTCATTTTTATCTGAGATTGCTTATACGTAATTATTTACTGGGGTTATGTTTATCATCCATGAACGTGTTTTCTAAAAATGATTTCAAAATTTTTTTACTATTATTCCATGAATGCTTAAAGTAATTTTTACCCTTTATTTACTTTTTACCACATTGTATGAATGGAATATTTCCTTTGGTTACTATATAAGATACTTTTTGACTTTTTCGACAAAAGTACGAGGAGAATGTTTTTTTAACTTATACGGCACGAATGGATTTTTACGATTTTATAAAGCATTATTTTAATGAAGCTTCTTCCAAAATATTTCATGACTATTTTCAACGAAATCATTTTCGTTTAAAATTTCAGGACATTTTGTGAAAAGACAATGAATTTGAAGAAGAAAGGATATTTTCCACAAGAATTCATTTCAAGTGTTTTACCAAAAAAAAATTCATCTAAGATTACAGTATTTCATATGTGTATGTTTCAAGTATCATGTTTCTATGATTTACATGGTTTCAATTTTCTTATTATGAAATGATATCCCTTTCTTTTATATGGATTATGTGATGATGGGATGATGTTCATGAAACCCATTTTATTTATTGGGATTTTATAAATGATGTATGTTTAATTTTGTGGCACAAGTAAGAATGATTTCATTATGATATGGGTGGGACCTATATCTACATCCAATGCATTGGGTAAAGATTTATATATCATGATATAGACATCGCTAGAACTGTAAGTTAATCTGGTTCAATGTTACAGGACTGAAACGAGGAGTGAACTCGATTCAGAAAGGGACTTTGTCCACTAATATGGTCTTGGCAACAATGCCTTGGCTACTATGGAAATCATATCAAGTGCTGAATGGTTTCCACAGTTACATGTTTTATTCCCATGTTATTTTATCATGATTGATGTTCCATTATGTTATATGCCTTACGTACTTCCAATATTTATGCCTTTGCTCAAGGTTTTAATGTTTAGATTTCATGTTCATGTTTTTGCTTTCTATTATTTGTGGATTGTTTTATGTTCGTTATGTTTCCCCTTACTAACCATTTGAGCCCACCCTTTTTATGTTTTATTTTCCCCATGATATAATGAAAGGTTTTAGGTAAGTAATCAAAGAAGGGAAGATCGTTATGGGAGATGTTGAAGATCATTCAACATGACTAGTTGTTTATATTCCGAGTTTCCAAAGACACTAAACTATTACGGTCCGTGTGTGTGTTTTTTTTATGTATTAATTATTCTGCAAAATTAATGTAATGACCATGTACGTTAATCTTCGTGTCTCTACATTATAAATTGTCATGACCCGTCCTCGGGGCTCGTGCCGTGACAACCCCAAGCCCGCCTTCCATAGGCCAGGGGTTGTCGGCTAGCACCAAGGCGTAATTCCCAGTAAAAAGGGAAGGTGTTGCCTCTGTAAAGTAAAAAAACACCATAGATCAAGCAAGTAGTACAAGTAAACACTATGTAAAAACTGGGTACAACAGTACTTGCGGAAATGTAAGTGGTCCAGAATACAAACCCAAATTTCAAGTAAAGTACAACTAGAAAGGGGAAAACAACAACTAAAGTACAGCTGCAATGTCGACCCATCCAATGAAATCCCCTCCTGAAGGGTGAGTACAGATAGCCTCCACAGCTCCTCGGGTCTAGTCGTCCGCTCCGAGTATGTCCCGCCTAGTGGTCCACCTCCGGGTACCGTCCTGATCCACAAGCCTTAACCACGATCAGCGCTGTCCGTCATCTGCAACCAACACAATGTAGTGCGTGCAGAGCCCGTAAAGGGATGATTATAAGATACTCAGTAGGGACCCTGAGACCCCCTGAAGGTCTCCCAGAATCCACAAAGGATTATCCGAAAAGGAAATATACAATCACAAAGTAACATCAGACACTACTCAGGTATATGCCCAAACATATACCTAAGTCATCAATTCTCGTTCGGCTCCAACATCTGATCCCAAGTACAACCTAGTCCACACAGGAAAGAAAAATGTAAATCCACACAGGAAAGCACCACACAATCCACATAGGAAAGAAAAACAGGATTCAGCTCACACAAGTATACTTCATCGTAAGACGATAGGGATGATCAGATATTGCCACTGATTCATCTAAGCCATCAGACACACAATGGATCGATAGGTACTAACCCCCGCAATGACCCACAAAGGATCTGACCTGAAATGGATCGATAGGTACTAACCCCCGCATTGACCCACAAAGAATTTGACCCAAAATGGATCGATAGGTACTAACCCCCGCAATGACCCACAAAGAATCTGAAACACAGAGAATCGATAGGTACTAACCCCTGAAATGGCCCACAAAGGATCTGACCCACACAAGATTGATAGGTAACTAACCCCCGCAAAGACCCACATAGGATCGGACCCGCACAGGATCTGTAGGCGCTGGCCCACACATGACTGCTGAGCGCTGAACCACAGAGGATCGGACCAACACAGGATCGGTAGCACTGATCCACACAGGATCGCTGAGTGTTGTATTCATTTCCATCGAATCCACTGAGGATCGTTGTATAGTCGTCGTCGTCGCAGTCGCAGCGAGCTCTAAGATTCCCGCACTTAGCAAGCTCTTTCGGAAGGGTCCGCTCCATGAGCCGAGAGGCTGATACATCAACTGAAACATAGTCTAGAGTTGATGTATCCAAAAGTTTCTTATCGTCAACAGGAACTCAACGTCACAGGCGGCACTTCAATCAGACGCTCCGTCTGAGAGTTATTGACTTTTTCGTCCCAGGGGCCAGGTTGGTTTTAAATTCAAAACCAACCTGAGCGTAATCCACCTATATCCAATACTCGTGCGGAGTAATCCAAAAGATCCGTCTCACTTAGAAGAATCTAAAAAAATCGACGGTTCGTCAATTGGACGTATGGAGATCATGTTATAAGTGTTTCCTCTCTGAGGGTCCGGTCGGTTTCATGTACGAACCATCCCGGACGAACCCAAAGTTCTCTGAAACCATGAGTGTAATAATTTGAACAGACCATCTTGATCCAAGGATCAAATTTCCACTGACGGTGTGTCGATCGGAGGTCCGTAGCCCATGATATGGGCAATAGATCGAAACCTGTCCGAAAACGGGGGGTCTGGGCCCAGACCGACCCGGCCAAACCCCCCTGGTCGGCCCGAACCGGGTTGACCGACCCGGGTCCCGGTTCGACCAGGATGGCGCGACCTGGCCCAGCCGGCATGGCCTTGCCCAGCCTGGGCACGACCCCGCTTGCGCTGGCCGGGAGGCCAGCGGGTCGGCATTGCCGTTACGGCCGAGCGAAGCGGGGAGCGCGCTGCCCCCGCTTGGAGAAACCGCGACCCCGCATGGGTCCGCCCTTGCCAGCGGACGCGGCCGGTTACCGCGTCCCACTCCCGCTAGTCCCGCGCGGTCATGGTACTATGGCCTGCCGCCACGACTTCATCCACAGCGGCTTCTCCCTGTGGCGCGCCGGGCACCGCCGCCACCTACCACTGGCACCGCCGTGCCAGCGAGGCGCGCCGGCGGGCCGCTCTGCGGACCCCCATATGGGTTCCGGTGGTCAGAAATGCGTGTCGTCTTCGCCAAAGGCCCTCCTGAGGCCCGTCCTTCACTGTGAGGACCTCACATCGACCGTGCGGCCTGCTTTGTCGTCGCCTGCCAATCCGCTCACCAAGAATGAAGAGGAGGTGGGTTCAGACTTGTTTTTTGGTCCGCACCCACCGTGTTAGCGGTTTTAAAAGACATCCAACAAATTTTTAAACAACTGCAGATATAATCACACAGACTAAAATGAAAAAGCACCCCTATCTCAACGTTGTTGTCGAACGTGAGTTCGTCGCGGAATTAACCATCGTGAAAGAAGAGGATCGTCGCATCGCGAAAGGGGCGTCGCTGTCGTCGCAGTACACGGCATTGCGTAGTCAAACTCAATCGGTTGTTGATCGAAGATTGTTGCGGGGGAAGGAACAGCATGGAAGAACCATCGCGGAAGGAGGATCGTCGGCGTCACGGTACACAACGTCGCATCGCCGATCTCTAAGGGTTCGACTTTCTTCTTCGTCGACGATGTGTTCTTCACGTTCTTTGCGTTCTTCGCATTCGTCAAAGAAGGAGGATGAAGATCTTCAAGTCTTAGACCTTTCTCCCAATCCTCTCAACAAGCAACCCTTCAATAAAATAAGTGTAGGTCTTATTTTATTTCTCATGCCAATGTTTTGGAATTCATAAAAAAATCCAACAATTAATTGAATTAATTGCAATGCTTAAACCGTTCAATTAATAGGGGCGTTTAATATTTAATTAAACGCACAGGTTGACTTTATTTAAAAAGTGGTTTTCACGGATGTGTTACATAGAGGGAAAGAAATGGTGGGGATCGTGTGGGACCCAACTCAAAAATATCCTACCAAGTGCGTAGGATATCATGGGTCCCATCTTATCCGCTTAACCTAAGTTAATCCACTAAAGTAAAATAAAAATAAAAAGTTGCACAACTTTTATTTTTATTCCTTAACATGACCCCAACATTTAAAAACCACACCCGAGAAAACGCAACTCCAAAAAAGGTGTTTCTAAGCAAATATCGGCGTTGCGATTCCATCGGTGCCCTCGAATTTTGATTCCGAGCAACAGTTCAAAAGATAGAAAATCCCGCTCGTTCGTTCACTGAACGTAGCCGAGCCAAAATTCATAAAATGATTCTGGGCACACCGGTCTCGGAATCAGGTGCCGTCAGAAACTGCATTCTTGTAAAATTTCAATGATAATTAAGAAAAACATTTCCTTGAATTTTAAGGGTCTTTACATCAATCCAACCACATGGATTTACGTCCCCGTAAAGATACATCATAAACTAGGGAAACAAGTGTGGGTACTGAGCACAAATTTGAGCCTACCGCTCCCATGTTCTCTACTGGAGGTTCACATGATGACATCTGATGCACACTAGAGGAATCTACCATCCACGTAAGACCCACTCTTGTCGACCCTCAATCTCCACTAGGACCTCCGCAAAATTCGCCAAATCATCAACGTCCAGATCCCCATGGGCAATGATATATGACAGGTCATCCACGTATCTCCTCAGCTGAGATACGTGGAAGACGTCGTGCACCTGGTGCAATTGAAGTGGTAGATCCAGGCGATAAGCCACCTTTCCAATCCTGATTAGGACGTGGAATCGTCCGATGAAGCGTGGAGACAACTTTCCGCGTCAGCCAAATCTCTGTAATCCACGTCGAGGTGAGACCCGCAAAAGACGTGGTCTCCATCATTGAAATCCAGTGGCCTCCTCCTCCTATCATCATATGACTTCTAACGGCTATGAGCTGTCCTCATACGCTCCTGGATGATCTGGACCTTCTCCGTCATGTCCTGGACCATCTCTGGTCCCACAAGTGCTTAGTCCCCAGGGTATGTCCAGCACAAATGAGATCAGAAAGGTCATTCGTACAACTCCACGTATAGTTCCATCCCGATGGTGGAGTGGTAGTTATTGTTGTACGCAAACTCCACCAATGGTAGGTGGTCCTCCCAGCTGCGACCAAAGTCAAGGACACATGGGCGGAGCATGTCCCCGAGAGTCTGTATGGTCCTCTCCGTCCGACCATCTGTCTGAGGGTGAAAGGCGGTGCTCAGACGTAGCTGCATCCTGAACGCCACCTGCAACCCCTTCCAAAGTTGGGAAGTAATGTGAGCATCTCGATCGGAGACTGTAACAGCCCGAGATTTTATGAAAAATATTATTTTTATTTCACTAATGTCTTGTGTTGTACGCTACATGAAAAGGATCTTGCACAACACGCATCCTTGACTTGCCTTGCATTACACGCAATCGCGACCTTCCTCGATAGCGTGTGTAGTACGCAATAACGAGTTTCACTAAACATCGATATGCTATTAAAATGTTATTAAAACTAGCCGTTATGAATAGTAATAACCACTTTTTGAAATTTTGTAAATTTTATTTTTCAAAATGGATTTCATTTTTGGATTCGGAATATCGAATTTAGCCTAAGGTGAAATTTTGGTACATTTCGGATAACTTTCATATTCTGATGAATAGTGAAAATTACTAAATTTTTATTAAAGACAACTTTTTTAATCGAAATAATTAATATTGATAAAGTATTAATTTGAGTGGTTTTAAAGTGTATTTAGAATATATTTTTACAATTTAGTACAATGTTGGTCATTGGATGTAATTTCACATTTAAACCAGTTATAAACTAGTGCCAATCTTTTGATAGATATTATTTCTTAAAAACACGCTATTTGTTTTAACAACGGGATTTAATTATAAAATTAATTAATGAAACCTCTATGTTATGAATTTGGAAAAATAGACTTCATTTTTGAGTTCGGAATATGAAATATAGCTTAGGATGAAATTTTGGCATTGTTCTGAAAAACATCAATTTTTGATGAATAGTGAAACTACTAAGTGGTAGTTAAAAAAAACTGAATTTTTCATAAAACATAATTTTACCGCTTCTGTGAATGTAATTTCAAAAATCCGAGAGACACGGTTGATGTCAGTAAGTAAAATGTGGTTCAATGAGATGAAAACAATTTTTGGTGAATAGTAACTTTTTACTTTTATTTACCACGGTTAAAAGTAAATAGGGTAATTAAGGGTAAGAATGATATTAATATTACCCTAAAACATGTCCTAATTCTATTGGATAAGTGTAATTCAACCAAAAACAACCTTATGAATAAAATATGACCATTTAGGCCCGCTTGGATTAGATTAGGACATTTATAATTATTTAATTCAAAGAAGAGTTAAAAGAGTTAAAATCAAAGTTTATTTACTAAAACATTTTTAATATAGGTTTATACATAAGATAATTTGGACTATAAATATTAATTAGAAATATAAAATGATTTACCACATAATGGTATTTTATTTGTAATTTTTAGACATCAAATAAGTTAATTTATTTATGACACAAAGATGATGCAGTAATAATCTTATTAATGAAATATTGACATAATTGATGTTATAAACACCAAACTAAATATAATTTGAGACTTTTTATGAATTACACTAATTTTCTAGGTTACTATGATATATTAGTGTTTATTTAATCAACTTGGTTCGAACATATAATTCTTTTATGACTTTCACAAAAATCATATATCAAATAGTGTCAAAATTGACACAAAATAGTTTTTAAATCAAATATTATATTATTAATTGTTCTTTTATTCCTAAAAATCTAAGGTTCGGCCAAATGACTTAGATAAGGATATATATATTAATAATAAACAATTTGGGGTTCGTTTGGCATGTTATAGTAAGTGTATTAACCATATAGTGAAAGAAAACAAAAAGACACGGTAAAAGTTAAATTATTTAACTTAGAGTTAAATCTAATTGATAAGGTTAATATAATACCCTAAACTTGTCTAAATCTTATTGGTTGATAGGATTTCGACCCATCCCCACTTTAGCTTCGAAATAAGACCCTTTGGAACCATTATAAACCGATTTTGACTTTAATATAAAATAATATTTTGAGATATTCCTAAGGTGCCCCTCTCCTCCCTTATAAAAGGACACCTCCTCCCCCTCCTCCTCACACCAATTTGAGCACTCAAGCTCGGCCAACCTCTGCCAAAATCTCGTCTTCACTTCCCTAGAAACATCCTAGAGGTTCTGGTCTTCCTCAAAGACCAATTTTAGTTCCCTAAGAGGAGGTCTCCAAAAGGCGCTTCAAAGAAGAGGTAATTACCGTTACCAATTCTTTCATCTTTATTTCTTCTTCCACTTATTCTTCTTAGGTTGTTTCATTATGAAGTAATAACATCAGTATCACTCATATACTGATATGTTATTATAAGTATGAAACAACCCTATTTCACCATCTATCCATCCTACGGAAAAAGAAATCACCGCGCGTGCGTACGTACGGAATACCGTCTCCACGCCGTGGTGTAATCTATTTTCCACCACCACCTTACATGGATGGGTAAAATGGTGTAAAGAATAACTATAAATAGTTATTACAACATCATATTGATTCTGATATATTGTATAATCCACTCCAATTCAATTCAATATTTATGGAAATGATATCATCGCTCGTGCGTACGTACGGACTACCGTCTCCACGACGCGATGAGATTCATTCTCCATGTTAACCATTAAAGAATGATTATAAAGTATATATAAGAAATAATAATGAAATATATGACATTATAAAGATACTGGATTTATGTATATATATGTATTTCATCTACTTACTTCCATTCAAGACAATAAGGTAAGGAAAACAACGTTCATGCATACGTACGGACTACCGTCTCCATGAACGGTGTTTTTCATTTCATTTATCTATCTATTATATATATATATATACTGAATATATATGATATATAAATCATATTTTATATTCTGGAAGTAAGTAAATCATGATATAAGTAATAATAATGTCAAGAACAACAAGTCAGAACACCTACGATAAATGAAACGATTTTACCCAAAACGCTTCTTTAACGTGGAATTTACAAAAAACGGGTAATATAATGTCATAAGTGAACCATATATGATATCATAACAAGTAATATGATTCTGTAATAAGTAAATGACATTATTTAAATCATTATACAGGAGGTTCGGACACTTACGAAGCAAATCGGACCTAAGGTAAGGGAAATATCACAATCTCATTTTTATCCGAGATTGTTTATTCGTAAGTATTTACTGGGGTGTATTTTATCATCCACATCCATGTTTCATAAATATGTAATATTATTTCCATCTACCTACAATTGTTTAAATCCATTTTTACCCTTCGGTGAGTTTTTAGTAATATTTATGAAAGGAATCTTTTGTCGTTTTTCATACGAGGTACTTTTTGACTTTTCCGACAAAAGTACGAAGAATGTTTTTTTTAACTTATACGGAATGAATGGATTTTTAAAAAATTATTTCCAAGAAGCTTCCTTTACAAGTTTTCAAGTTTATTTTTAATCAACTTCTTTTATTTTAAAGTTGTATGACATGTTATGAAAGGAAAAATGTTTTTGAAGAAGAAAGGATATATTCCTCAAGAATGGAGTTCAAGTGTTTTATCAAAATTTATTTTCCATCTAAGATAATAAAGGGTTCTGTTTTTATCCCTATTATTACATTGATTTGATCATGCTGTGATGGAATTATTTTTATGAATTCCTTTATCTTATATGAATTGATTTATGATGTCATGATGTTTCAAGAATCCCATTTTTGTTACATGTGTTATGCGATGATGTATGTTTTATGATTATGTGGCACACATAAGAAATGAATCATTATAAGATGGGTGGGACCTATATCTCCCTCCAATGCATTGGGTAATGATTTTATATCTCATGAGATAGACAGGGCTGGAACGGTAGGTTATACAGGTTCAGTGAAACAGGACTGAAATGAGGGTTACTCGATTCAGAAAGGGACTTTGTCCACTAAGATAGTCTTGGAAATGAGTCTTGACTAACAAGAAATGATTCTCTATGATTATGTGTGTATGCCACAAAGATTAATGTTTTATGTTATGATTATTGTGATTTCATTTCACTACTATGATTTATCCCATGTTATGAAATTATACTCTCTTTTGCAGGTTAAGATTTCCAAAATGTTATGTTCTTATGAATACGATGTGATTGATTTTTCTTTTGTTTACCCTTAATGAGCATATTAGCTCACCCTTTTATGTTTTCTTTTCCCCAGGATATAAAGAAAGGTTTTAGGTAAAAAAAGGGGAAGATCTTTATGGGAGATATTGAAGATCTTTCACCACGATTAGAAGATTACGTTCCGAGTTTCCAAAGACACTAAACTATTACGATCCTTGTGTGTGTGTTTTTGTTATGTACTAAGTATTCCACAAATGTAATGAAATGTCCATGTAAGTCAGGCTTCGGGTCTCTATAGAGACGATAGATGATGGTGCACCGTGAAGCCTTACAATCTCCTGAATGAAGAGACGCCTCACGCTCTCCACTGATCACTGCTCTCTGATGGGTATGAAGTGAGCCGACAAGGTGAGTTTATCGACAATCACCCAAATGGAGTCACGACCTCTGGATGTGTGTGGATATCCAGTAACGAAGTCCATTTATATTCCATCCCGCTTCCACTCCGAGACCTCCAAGGGTTGTACCATGTCTGCTGGTACCTGATGATTTTCCTTCACTTGCTGGAAGGTGAGGCATCATGAAATGAACTCTACCATAGCCTTCATCATACCCGGCCACCAGTGCTGTCGTCTGAGGTCCTGGTACATCTTCTCCACTCCAAGATGTGACGCCATGGGAGAAGTGTGAAACTCTCTCAACACCTCCTCCTTTAATGGAACTGGTACCAAGGTACATCCTCTGAAAAGGACGTCATGCTCTGCTCCAATGGAGAAACCATCAGGTGCATGTCCTGAGGATATCTGCGCACGACACATCTCACAATCAGTGTCCCCACTCTGTGCCTCTCAGACCCACTGTAGTAGTGGAGTAGTGACTGTGAGTGACTGAAGGAAGGCTGCTCCATCTCTATCCACGAAGGATATCTGTAAAGCGACTAGCTGCTCTATCGCCTCATCATGTAGCTGAATGCCCGTCCTCCTGCTAAGATCATCGGCTACCACGTTCCCCTTCCCAGGAGTATAGAATATCCCAAAGTTATAGTCCTGGAGGAACTAGATCCAACGCTGCTATCTCAGGTTTAAGTCCTTCTGAGAGAAGATGTACCTGAGACTCTGATGGTTAGAAAAGAATGTAAAGCGCTCTGCCATCAGGTAGTGCCGCCATGTCTTCAGAGCGTAGACCACAACTGCTAACTCCAGGTCATGGGTAGCATAGTTCTACTCATGCGACCTCAAATGATGTGATGAATAGGCGATCACTGCCCGCTCTTGCAGTAGGACACATCCGATTCAGGTCCCTGATGCATCGCAGTAAACTTTGTACCCTACTCCCTCCTCTGGCAACCTCAAGATAGGTGCGCTGATCAATCTCTTCCTCAGCTCCTGGAAGCTCTGCTGACATTTTTCTGACCACACAAAAGGTTTCCCCTTCTTTGGAAACACTGAGAGTGGTGCCACAACTCTGGAGAAGTCTGGCACAAATCTCTGGTAGTATCCAGATAGTCCCTTGAAACTCTGCACCTCTGTCATGCTCATGGGTGGCTCCCAAGCTAAAACTGTCTCGATCTTTCCAGGATCCACCACAACTCCCGCCTCAGAGATGAAGTGTCCCATGAAGTGGACCTCATGTATCCAGAACTTACACTTCGAGAGCTTTTCATAAAGCTGGTGCTCTCAGAGTGTGTCTAGTACAACCCACTTGTGGTATGCGTGCTCCTCCTCAGCCGTCTAGTATATCAAAATGTCGTCGATGAAGACCACGACAAATCTATAGAGGTACGGCTGAATGATCCTGTTCATGAGGCCCATGATCACTATTGGAGAAATGGTTAAGCTGGATGGCATAACCAAGAACTCATTGTGGCCATACCGATATCTGAAGGCCATCTTCTGCACGTCATCGTCCGGAACTCTGAGCTGATGATAGCCTGACCTGGGGTCTATATTCAAGAACCACTGTGCTCCCTTGATCTGATCGAATAGGTCATCAATCCTCGGTAGTGGATACTTTTTCCTCACTGTCATCTTGATTAGGAAACGATAGTAGACACAAAGTCGCAAGCTCTTGTCCGCCTTCTTGGCGAACAATATCGGGGAAGCCCAGGGTGAAACATTGGGTTGGATGAATCCCTTGCCCTACAAGTCCTCCAACTATACCCGTAGCTCTCTAAGCTCAGTGGGGGCCATACGATTTGCTGGAGCGGATATCGGGGTTGTCCCCAGGTACAGATCAAAATAAATGTCTACCTCTCTACGAAGAGGTAGTCCTCGAATATCGTTGGGAAAAACGTCTGCATACTGATCCACCACTGCAAGAATTCTACGACTCCTCATGTCAACTGCTCCTAGGATGATGCTAGCCAACTGATGAGTGATGGGTTGTCCTCTCTTCTGTTTAATTCCATCCAATGCTGCGAAGGCTCCCTTCTCGCCGGTAAAGGTGAACCTGCTCCCATTGGTGATTACTCATCGCACCTAACGCCTAATACAATCAATCTAAGCATGGAATGTGGATAACCAATCCATTCCCAAGATGACGTCATAAGGCCTCGACACCGCTACAAGAATATCCCAGTCGAAGCTCTCCCCTCCTAGAGTAAGCTCACACTACCGGCACCAGTACGTAATCGTCAGGTCTGCTCCTGTCGGAGTCTCTAGCCGTAAGGATCGAGCCAACGGCTCTGTTGGAATCTCCGAGCTCCGAACAAGGGCAGTTGATATGAAAGAGTGACTCACTCCTGTGACTATAAGAACTACAACAAGGGTGTAATTGACACAGATAGTACCTCAAATCATCTCGGGAGTGCCATGGTCGTAGGCCTCCGCTTCCTGTAGTTGTGCCTGTCTCTTCTATCCAGCTCCCTGTGGCCGGGGTAGACCTCCTAGTGGTGGTGGTGGTAGATCCTCAAAGCGTCACCGAACACTTGATGCTCGGCCGGCTCCTCTGCCTCGTCCTCCTGCTCCCTGCGGACCGCCACGGTCGACCCTTTTCCTCTTCCTAGGTGGCCCCTAAACCATCTGCTGCTCCTCGGCACGGTGGGTCGGGCAGTCACGAGATATGTGGCCCTGCCCGCCGCAAGTGTAGCATTTTCTGCCTCTCGAAATACTGGCTCCGCGCTGTGTGCCCCGCACTTCTGATCCAGTGTCCTGAGGTCATCTTCCTGAGGGTCTGGTCTCCCTGGACCCATGAGTCATCCGTCGACTTCCTGCTACAGAAGACTCTGCTACCTGTCGCCCTGTGGTACGTCTTTCTGCTGATGAACGCTCAGTAAGGAAGCTCTTGATCAAAAGGTCTCGTTCCAGTACTCTTGCCTGAGTCGGAATGCTGAGGGAGATCAGTGATACCCTGATATCATGTCTCAATCCATTCTCAATGGTCCGGTCCTGGAAGAATGGGTCCCGTACCATGTCTATCGAGTAGCACGAAAGATTGGTAAATCTCACCGAGTACTAGGCGACCATCAAGATTCCTTGCCGCAGCTGTAGAAGCTCCAGGATGCACACTACACAGAGGGTGGCTGAGAAGAACTCCGAGCGGAAGAGGCTCTCAAAGTCCGTCCAGAGGACATATGCCTCATCGTGCACCTGGAGCATCAAGCTCCACCATCAGCCCGCTGCCGCGTGCAGTAGGCTCGCTACGAGGATCACCATAAGGTCTACTGGTGGCCTCACTAACCTGAAAACCCGAACAACTGCCTCCATCCAATCCTCGGCTGCCTGGGGGTCCGTCTCACCGCGGAACCTAGGTTGTCGCTGGCACTGGCTCTCGTGAAGTGCACTAAGGTGGCGTGCATCGTCAGCGGCTGGGGTGGAAGCATCAGTGGATCAGCGGGTAAACGTACCACCATTGCCTCAGCTGTAAAAGGGCCATGTACCAAGGCCTCGTCACTCGGTGGGTTGTCGTTATGCACAACTCTAGGAACGCTAGCTGGCTGCTGTCTTAGGGCCATCATGAAAAGAAACAGTTGTGCCACGGTAAAATAATATACCTGGTGAGCGGACATAATGTAATCACAAATAAAACTTGAAACACACATGCAATCAATGTTTTCATGCATTATGTCGGAAATCAAAAGTCAGGGTCCTGGTGTATGGATACGTCGGCCGCCGCACCAACAATGGACTCCCTGGACTGATAACCACACCCAATATTCTTAACACTATTGATTCACATATAAAAAGATCAGAGTCCATAATTCTGCAGTAGAACAGAACTCCTCTGATACCAATTTGTCACGACCCGTCCTCGGGGCCCGTGCCGTGACTACCCCCAGCCCGCCATCCATAGGCTAGGGGCTGGCGACTAGCACCAAGGAATAATTCCTGGTAAAAAGGGAAGGCACTACCATTGTAATGTAAACAAACACGACAGAGCAAGAAAGAAGTAGAAGTAAACACTATGTAAAAACTGCGTACAACAGTACGTGTGGAGAAGTAAGTGGGCCAGAATACAAACCCAAACTGAAATAAAGTACAACTGGAAAGGGGAAAACAGCAACTAAAGTAAATCCGCAACGTCGAGCCATCCACTGGATGCCCCACCTGAAAGGTAAGTAGAGATAGCCTCCATAGCTCCACGGGTCCAGCCATCCACTCTGAGTACGTCCCACCTAGTGGTCCACCTCTGGGTACCGTCCTGATCCACAAGGTTCAACCACGATCATCGATGTCCGTCGTCTACAACCAACACAACGTAGTGCAGGTATAACCCGTGCAGGGGTGAGTATAAGCTACTCAGTAGGGACCCCGAGACCCCCCGAAGGTCTCCCAGATTCCACAAAGCATAATCCATAAAGGAAAGATACAATCATGAAGTAACATTCAACACTACTTAGGTATATGACCATACATATACCTAAGTTATCAATTCTCGTTCGGTTCCAACATCCGAGCCCAAGTACAACCCAGTACACATAGGAATGAAAAACGTAAATCCATACAGGAAAGCACCACACAATCCACATAGGAAAGAAAAACAGGATTCAGCTCACACAGGTATACATCCTTGTAAGATGATAGAGATGATCATATATTGGAACTAATTCATCTAAGCCATCGGACCCACAAAGGATCGATAGGTACTAACCCCCACAATGACCCACACAGGATCTGACCCACAAAGGATCGATAGGTACTAACCCCCCGCAATAACCCACAAAGGATATGACCCACAAAAGATCGATAGGTACTAACCCCCACAATGACCCACAGAGGATCTGACCCACAAAGGATCGATAGGTACTAACTCCCGCAATGGCCCAAAAAGGATCTGACCCACACAAGATCGATAGGTAACTAACCCCCGCAAAGGCCCATACAGAATCAGAACTACCCATGATCTTTAGGCGATGGCCCACACAGGACCACTGAGCGCTGACCCACCCAGGATCGGACCAACACAGGATCGGTAGCACTGATCCACATAGGATCGCTGAGTGTTGTAGTCGTCACCGTCGAATCCACTGAGGATCATTGTACAGTCGTCGTCGTTGTAGTCGTATCTAGCTCTAGGGATCCCGCACATAGCAAGCTCTTTCGGAAAGTTCTGAACCACGAGCTGAGAGACTGATACAACAACTAACACATAGCCCAGTGTTTATGTAGCCAGAAGTTCAGTATCATCAACAGGAACACAACGTCACAGGCGGCACGTCAATCGGACGCCCGGTCTGAGAGTTATTGGCTTTTTTCTTCCTAGGGGCCTAGATTGTTTTTAAGTCATAACCAAACCGATCATACTCCACCTGTATCCAAACCTCGGGAGTAGTAATCCAAAAGATCCATCTCACTTAGAGGAATTCAACAAAATCGACGGTACGCCAATCGGACGTCCGGAGCTCAAGTTATAAGTGTTTCCGCTCCGAGGGCCCGGTTGGTTTCGTGTACGAACCAACCTGGCCGAACACAAAGTTCACCGAAACCGTGAGTGTAATAAGTCAAAATGACTATCTCCATCCAAGGATCACATCACCGCTAACGGTGCATCGATTGGAGATCCGTAGCCCAAGATATGGGCAAAAGACCGAAAGAGGTCCGAAAACGGGGGGTCTGGGCCCGGACTGACCCGGGCCAACCCCCCATGGGTCGGCCCGAACTGGGTCCACCCAACCCCAGTCAGGGTCCGAACCGGATGGCGCGACCCGGCCAGGCTAGCGCAGCCCGACCCGATTTGGTCATGACCCAGCTGGCGCTCGCCCGGTGCCTAGTGGGTCAGCTCAGCCGTTAAGGTCGAGCGAAGCGGGGGGCGCGATACCCCCGCGTGGAGAGATCGTGGCCCCGCGTGGGGCCTCCCTTGCCGATGGATGCGGCCGGTTGGGGCGTCCCACTCCCTCTGGTCACGCACGGTCGCGAGACCATGGCCTGTCGCCGCGGGTTAAGCGGCAGCGGCTTCTCTCGGCAGCGCGCCGGGCGCCACCGCCCTTGCCGCTGGCACCGCCGTGCGGATGAGGCGCGCCAGCGGGCCGCTCGGTGGACTCCCGGATGATTTTCGGTGGTCAGAAATACTTTCCGTCTTCGCAAAAGTACCTCACGGGGCCCGTCCTTCACTACGAGGACCTCACATCGCCCGTGCGGCCTGCTTTGTCACCGCCCGCCAATCCGCTCACCAAAAACGAATAGGCGGTGGGTTCAGACTTGTTCGTTGGTCCTCACCCACCGTGTTAGCGGTTTTAAAAGTCTTCCAGCAAATTTTTAAACAACCTTGTATATAATCACATATATTAAAATGAACAAAAACCCCTAACTCAACGTTGTCGTCGAACATGAGTTCGTCGTGGAATTAACCGTCGCGGAAAAAGAGGATCGTTGAATCGCAGAAGGGGCGTCGCTGTCGTCGCGGTACACGGCGTTCCGTAGTCAAACTCAATCGGTTGTTGATCGAATATTTTCACGGTGGATAGAGCGGTGTGGAAGAATGATTGCGGAAGGAGGATCGTCGGCGTTGCGGTACACGACGTCGCGTCGTCGATCTCTGAGGGTTTGGTGTTCTTTGTCGGCGATGATTCATTCTTCGCGTTCTTTGCGTTCTTCACGTTCTTCAAAGAAGGAGGATGAAGATCTTCAATCCTTGTAGCTTTCTCCAAATCCTCTCAACAAGCAAACCATAAATAAAATAAGTGTTGGTCTTATTTTATATCTCATTCCAACGTTTTTGAATTAATAAAAAGAATCCAACAATTAATTGAATTAATTGCAATTCTTAAACCGTTCAATTAATAGGGGCATTTAATATTTAATTTAACACACGAGTTGAATTTATTTAAAAATTGGTTTTTGTGTGTGTGTTACTTAGAGGGAAAGAAATGGTGGGGCTGATGCGGGCCCCACCTCACATATATCCTTCCAATTGGGTAGGATATCATGCGTCCCATATTATCCGCTTAACCTAGGATAATCCACTTAAGTAAAATAAAAATAAAAATTCGCACCACTTTTATTTTTATTCATAACTTAATCCCAACATTTGAAAACCACACCCGAGCAAACCCAACTCTAGAAAAGGTGTTTCTAAGCAAATATCGGCGCTGCGATTCCATTAGTTCCCTCAGAATTTAATTATGAGCAATGGTTCAAAAGTTAGAAAAACTCGCTCGTTCGTTCACTGAATGTACCCAATCCAAACTTTGGAAAATGATACCGGGCACACCGGGCCTCGGAATCAGGTGCCATCCGAAACTGCATTCATGTAAAGTTTCAAACAAAATTATGAAAAAAATTTCCTTGAATTTTATGGGCCTCTACATAAATGTGTTTTCTAAAAATGTATTTTATAATTGAAATTCAATATTTTTTGAAAATAATTAAAAATTTTAAGCATATAGAAAAATAAAAATAAATTATACTAAATTTATTTTTATGTTTATCATTCAAATATGATGATTTTTTTGACATATTAAATCTATAAATGTGCAAAAAAATTTATTTAAATTTTTTTCCCCATTATAATATGGTAAAGTACCTTTATAAAAATAAATTATTTAATGAATAAAATTGAGATTACAGTAATTTATATCTATCAAATATATTATATTATTAATAATATTTGATGGAATATATAACATATAAATATTATTAATGTTACTTACTGTTATTAATTGTTTAAACATGTTAATATAAATAATGTTTTTCACATTAAAATATTCATTTATAAAATCAGTCCCTTTAGGTTCATTTGATTTCTATATTCTTTTATAATTATCATGAAACCAATTAATTCGACTATATGTATTAATAAGTCAGTAAATCATTTAATACTCAGTTAAAGGGCCATTTTTTATTCTAATAAATATTAATATTTTAATAATGAATTATTTTTTAGCGACACTCGATCTTGTGTGTTACAAAATCCGTCAAGGAATGATGGTCTCCTGTATAATGAAAGCTAACCATTGTGTTCCATGTGGAGAATGATAAAATTTATCCTACCAATATTTCATGATTAAAAAGGTTTTCCTTATAACATAATCCATATATATTGATTTAAAATAAAATAATTTATTTTCGGTTCTGTGTGAAATGAATTATATAAAAAATAATAAATTAGTTAGAAACAAATTATTTAATAAATATTTTTTTGTTACACTAGTCTAAAAAATCAGGTGATCTGTTACACATTTCACTATATGTTAGTTCCATCCAGGGAATCAATTTTCTAGGTTATCCTGGATGGCACATGATAATGTGGTTTTTAATGTGCAGGTTGGGCATCCTTCATTGACTACAATTTTTTGTTAGATATATTTTAGGGACATATGTGGTAGTTGTGAGTGAGTTCATGGCCATCTATTATTGTAATGATTATTTTGTCACCATGGGTTGTTTGGGAATGATGTCCTATGTAAAATTTCTAATATTTTCATTTCTTTTAATTGGGATACATATAAATAAAGAATTTTTTTTCTAATTTTATTTGACTAATTGGTGAGTTGTCCTTTTTGATTATTGATGTGATTAATCTTATAATATCTTCAATGTTTTCTCCTAATTTTTTATAGCATCATGACCCTAAAATGACTTATGAATTAGATCCATGATTATTGTGTTGAATAAACATATCCGAAAAATCCTCCCATCGTCTAGGATCTAGTTGTAGTAATGTTTCATGTTATGCAAGCTCAGTGATTGGAACCATAAACCATTCACCCTGAGGATACGACAATTAAAGCTCTGAGGAAAAAATTCTAAAATCGTTCCCATGTGTTACATCACATGAATAAACCAATGTATCATGGATCCAATAAATCACATGATTTTGGAAATTAGTTGAGATGTATTGACATTTTTTTGTTTTATTGGTAACATATCATTTGATGAAGGTGAAATGTGTCAACGTCAAGATATATTATTCTACATTGATATGATGAGAGGATAATTTTGTAGATGAATTACTTGTATGGATTATTATATAAAGATTTTGATGTTTTTATTCATTGATAATTTCTATATATGTTCATTATTTTTGGATAAGGATGTGGATTTTTTCAATCATGATTAGGTGGAAGGTACCGTTATTGAGTATGTGAAACAATTCACTAATAATTTTCTTTCTTTCACCAGATATGATAAAAAATAATAATATGAAGACACAACAGTCCATGATGGTACTTCGATCTAATATTTTTCTTAGGATTTCTTTTTGATGTTTGAATCTTATAATAATGTACTACATAATGCAATAATGGTCTAACTTTATCTTGGTAGTATGTTAGTGTTGAAGGGAGATCCATTTTCATTTATTGTTAGCTTGGTGATTTCCATTAATGGAATGTCAAATAATGGTGAATATCTTGGTGTATCTTGACTTCACAATTCCTTCAGATGTCTTACAATTTTTGGAAGAGGCCCTTTAACATGATTTTATTGTGATTAGTCCAGGTATTCAAATCGATTTTTCACTAAGGCTCCCCAAAATCATTGATTGATGATATCACTAATTTTTTTTATGGTTTCCCAATTTATTTCCTTTCCGCATCACTTGTTTTCCACATGAGAGTTTATTAGGGTTTTCTTTATATTCAGGACCAATTACTCGGGTTGTATATATTATTTTAAGAAACACTAAACAATCAGAAATGAAAGAGTTGAAGACATATATGGATTATCTTATACAGAAAATATTTATACAATTGAGTGGTTTTACTTTTCTGTCTCATGTTCCCTTTGTTATGGGAGTTTGAAGAAGACTTATCCTATATGTTTATTACTGAAATCACAAAAAAATAACATTTATGAAGATGTAGTTATTATAAATAAATAATGATATATTTTACAAGTTTAAATGGTTTCTTGGTTTTTAAATATTGATCATTTATTTCGATACACCACATTTAAAATAAAATAAACAAACATTATGAAATCCAGATTTTTGTGATGGTAAGGCCATTTCTAGTACCTTTTAATTCCATTTTGTCTAACTAATTATAATATAGCCATCATGTAAATGATCTAGATACTTTTTGATGAGTATCGTGATACTTTCATGGTTTTTTATTTTTTATTTTATACATGTTTACTCTATGTTTGACGATGATCTTGTGTTCCACAAAATATAAATGTTAAAATTTTGTAGAAATCACTGACTTTATGTCATTATTTAACATTTTGGTTTACAGAATTAGGAAGTGATGTTCTGGGGACTTCTTTTGTTGTCACATTATATTACTAATTCTATTAATAAGTTAAGGTTGGGTGATATATTGGAAATATCATATAATGTCTTTGATATTTAGAGAATCATTTGATTCCCAGGGTATTATCATTGGTTTGGATTGAATTTCTCAATGTTTTATTTTATGGTGACTATAGTCACTCACTATGTGTTGATGTTATCTCGGGATGAAAAATGCCAGGGTTTATTGATGACATGAAATATATTGTGAATTTTGAATCGTCGATTACTTTTCCGTAGGCCGGTCAGGACTATGTGGTATTATATGATTTATCAGGTCTGATTTTGGGGTTTTTCATATGTATGATTATCATTCCATTTCTTATGTATCTCAAAAGAATTTTCTACATGATATTAATTATAAATCGCATGATCATATAATTTCATATGTGATACATGTGCTTTTGTTTAGGTGGTGTTACCATTTATGAGAATTTTTTACTGTGTATTATTACTAAAATATATTCAAGTTTATCTTTTATAAATAATATTTGAATGTATATTATAGGCATTGGGTGGTGTACCTCAAATACATTGATTTTGACATATCCTATAACGTGGGGAAATGGGATATATTCATATATTTATAGAGATATAAACTTATGATCCCAGAAGTGAAATAATCATTAGAATATGGGAAAATATAGTCTCTGTTTGTGAAGTTAAATATCTATGTTTATGGAAAATGGGGTAATATTTTTTAGCAATTATTCAGTCTAACTATTCTCTTCTCGATATGCCTCTTCAATAACAACCACTAAATGATGAGTTTCATTTCATTAGATATTCTACTTATGGTGGCGATACCATTATTGAGTAATGTTTATCACCATATGGTATCTTATGTTTTCAGAATAATATGATTTCATAGTTTTCTATAGAGAATTCTATGATAGGGAATCATTTTAATTCCTAATGAATTATAAAAGCGGAACCAAAAAAAAATTAGGACATTTTATGTTGATTTTGGTGGCTATGTATAAGATGAGGGATTTCTTATTTTTTATCGTGTTTTTTTGCATGCCAATATTTCAAAGATAAGAACTAGATTATATGAAATTATAGTTCCTACTTCTTGTAGTGTTGATATTTCAATGGAATTTTGGTTGGGCTTCAATGTACACATATAAGGAATAATTAAGCTTGGGTTGGATTAATATGATGTCCAGATCATACATCTTTATTCACATTCTTGATAAAACTAATGTTTTGGAGCAGGTAAAAATATATGTGAGAGATATTTTTCATTAACATTGACATACATATGCTATAGTGACTAGTAGGGATACCCTTCTTACTTCTCACTTTTGTAATGTCATTAAGAGGCATTGGAATCTCATGTCTTTTTTATTATTAAAAAATATTAGAATATTAATGGCTAGATAGAGAGGTATATTCAATGCCTGAGAATAATATTCATACATACATCTATGATTTTAGTGGGTCTTATAATATCTAATTGGGACTTGTTGAATTTTCCAATATTAATATAAACATTTCTGTGATCATAATTGTGCCTTTTGATTCCTTGTATAGACAATATAGTCAATCTCCATTATGTGGACGATATATTGTTCAATGATAAATTGTTGTACCAACCATGGTTCAACATATGACATCAACGATTCCCTTAATTATTTTGAGAATTTGGATAGCAAAAATATAGTATAAATATTCAGTTGATCGTCCTTATAAATTGGATTAGTTTTTTTGGGAAATAAATTTTCATTAATGTTTCAACTCATTTGGTTGATCGATATCATGGGAAGAAAGGGATGATTTATCTTCATTTTGTTTGACCCTTTGATCTTTTGAAAATTAAAATAATGTAGCTTTCCTTTAATCACTTCATCCTAAGTACGGATCAATACATAATGTGTTCAATGTATCACAGTTTAAAGAGATTCATTTAGATCCATCACTTTTTTTTGAGTTAGGGTGATTTGGACATGTAGAATAAATTTTATAAGATTAAACATACAGTCTTATTACATGAATTTGAGATGAATTTGCATCATTGGAGGATGATATATTTGGTACAGGTTCTAAAAAATCCATGTTTTCATACACATGAGATTTGGGAGTGATATGAATTGATGATAGATTCTTGTCCATCTAATTTTGGAAATGAATCTTCTTGATTGGTATTATTAGGATAATGTGATTCTATGGTATGGATGATGTAACATCATGACACTTATTAAGAGTTAATAATTGAACCTTTTATTAATCATTTATTGGTTTTTACATGCTTAATGTTCTTTAGGGAAAATTTGGGAATATTTATTAGGGATACTGGGCTATGGATGACCGGTGCATTATATTATGAAATTGTGTGGCCACCCCCTAAAAATCATGAAAACCTTGGTATTGGAGGTTTTTATATTTGGTTAATGGATTTAAAAACATTGCATCCACCTAGTAGAAAAACTTCAACCATGTATTTGGGAACACATTAATCATGCATGGTTTTTCTAATTTTGTGTCCCTTAGTAAATAACTATAAATATGTTGGTTTTTAATAATGAAAAATTATTAATAAATATTAAAACACAAATTTTATCCCCCAGTCAATAATATCTCCTAATTTCATGTTTTATTATTAATTAGAGTATCTCATGGACACATTTTGGATCCTCCATAATCATAAAAAAATGGTTTCAAAGAGAAGAATATTTTTGTAATCCCTCTCTTGTGAGGGATTCTTCTCACATTCATTGTCTCTCACTACCTATTTCATTCCTCAATATGGGTTTTAAAATAATAAATAGTTTGTTAGATCTAAAATCTATTTATTTGGTTATTTAAATTATAATGGTTTTATAGATCTATGATTAGGAATATCATCGTTGGAAAATCCTTTTTTCGGTGTTGTGTTACATGATCTTCATGGTAATGGTATATTCATTCATTTATGAATCCCAAATTAATTAAACAAGTTAATTCTGGATTTTTTAAAATTTATTTCAATAAAATTATTTAAATAAAAGTTTGATTCAAATTGGAATTTGAATTGTTTTGGTTTGAAGCTTCAGGGTAAACCTTCAATTCAAAAGGAATTTTATATTTGTTGTGTGATTTGAAATTTATTGAATTTCTGAGATTATTTGTGAATTTATCTTGTAAAAATTGTTCATCATTTGAATTAAGAAAAACAATGATTGGATTTATTTTGAAATTGAATTAATGGATGAAAACCAAATGTTTGGTTTATAAATGTGTGTTGGAAATTTTAAATTTAATAGATATAAATTGTAAAATAAATGATTATTGATAAGATATCAAATGAGTTTCATATTTTCAATTGATTGATTAATTATACACAATAATCCTTGGTAATTTGAGGGATATTTGGGACAATTAATGTTGGATGATAATTTATGTTAAATTTATTGATGTAGATAACTCTAAATAAGTCTATTTAGATTTATAATATTTCTAATGGAATGTTCATGATTTTAATTCGGCCTCGGACTGAGGGTGTGTGTACACATATTCAATGATCACTAATATAAGGGTGTCATGATCCATTAACTATAACTTATCTTGCTATAGCGTAAGAGAGCATGGTAATTATTGAAACTATTTTATACCAATTCCATTGTTTTGAAATAACATTTCCCATTCCTAGTTAATTGTAGAATCTTTTTTATAAAATTTATTTATTATTATATTTTTTAAAATGATTATAATCATTTGAATCTCAATCTTTATTTTTTATATAAGAATCAATTTCATCATTCCCTATTTTATTAATATTGAATGAATGAATTGATTTATTTTTAGGGCCTAAGTTTATTGAACATATTGTGAGACAGTACAATGATATTATCTTGTACCATTTCATTTCCTTTCGGATTTGTTATATTTTCTTCTAACAGTTCTGAGCAAAGGGAAAGCGCCTCATGGGGGAGGTGGTTGATATTTATCCATTTTTATTGTTGAATATATTAAATTGTGATGCTTATATTTCCATTATATTATTTTACGAACATGTATGATGTACCATATTGTTTTTGAAATAACTATTTTCTTGAATTATTCCATTTTGGTGTTTTAAGCATACTGATATGTGCCTTTATTTTCCTCTATTATATAGAAAAACTATTCACTACATTATCTAATATGATTCCATGTATTAGAATAAAAACCATTTTTATTGTTATTTACCTTCATACAATGATAGAAACATATTACGTGTTAGGATACCTAGGTATTCAAGCTAGTAAGATAGAGACATTGTGGATGATGGACAATCACCTTATGAACCAATGTGACTCATTTTCCATCAACACATATAATAGTTTAATATAATGATTGATTTAGTTTATATATATAATATATATGATATAAGTACACTTATTATGTTTTTTATCACATCTACCAGAATACCCTTCGTTCTCTTTAAAACATGATATTGTCGGTCATGTGTACGGAGGACTACCTCATAGTTAGTCAATGTGACTGATTTCTCACAAAATATTTACATTGAATTTAATAAGGGTAAATATAATCAATATTTTTTATATATAAAACATGAAATTTATTCTGAAAATATAATATATGATCCACTTACATACACATTCACCTATTAAGGATATGACATGTTCACTCTTGTATACATAAAGCCTACTTTCTTTATGAAGGGATGTGATCCACTACCAATGTAAACATTTCATTAATGATTATTAAATGTATATATTGAAAAAAATTATATTTACTACACTAATATTGTATTTTATATTTTTAATCTATATAATATTTTCCAATACTATTAATCTCTCATTATAACAATTATGAGAAAAATGCAGTTAATAAAAGAATCAATAATAATGACATATTATTTACTAACATTAGATAATATTTTATTATATGATCATATTGGGTATCATAAAAAAAATTATGTAGATCATGAATAACATAATAAAATGTTTCAAACTGATATAATGGATATATAAGTGTCCTAAATGAAAATGAAGGGTGAGCTAAGGGATTTTTTTCAATTTTATTTCATTGAGGAATATTGTAATGTTATGATAGTAATTATATTACACTATATATATTATTCTTGTAAAAAATGTAATACCGTGATTCAGTCAAACATAATAGAATTTTTAATTTAAAATTTGATTATTTCATCAAAGGGGATCCGACATGAAAATTACCAATTAGTGATGAATTTTTTATTTCAATTTATTTTCATTAGGTTTTATTATTACATTATTGACATTGATATTCTGATATTATGTGTGTAATGGATTTTTATTATATTATTTACTATTCACACTAGAATTATTTCGAATTATATTTGATACACATAATTGAATTTTCGATTTATCATAACATCAATTTCATAATGATATTAAGGTGTTTGAATCTATAATGGTCATCTTTTGATTATATGTCATAATATATATGTATCTTCCTTACTGATGATTATCATATGATAATTTTAAATTTTTTTTCATTATTCTCTTTATATAAATGGAATTTAATGTTTAATTTATTTTAATTCATTTCATGGGCTCTATGTTACAAATGTTAACAATGTGGAATGAGACTAATATTTTAGAATCATCATAAATAGGATTGGGTAAAATTCAAATTCCATCGATTGATATTATTTAATAATATCTTAATTAAAACATTTCTATATCTTCACATCTTGTTATCCTTTAATTTATGATGTAATAGTACCATTTTCCCCACATGGTAATTAAAATTAATAAGATATTGTTTTTTACTAAATTTTGAAGTTAATTCCCTCTTAGGTTGAAAATCATATTTCTTCCATATCAGGGTTATATGGTACACTATTTTAATTGTTTTAAAATTAAAATGTAATCTCAATTTTATGAATACATTATTTTTAAAAAAAAATAAAAGGAATGTTCATTTTTTTAATAACGTAATTTATAACTTAACTATAAAAAATGTAAAAAAGAGTCGTTATTTAACTGAACATGTAATGAATGGAACACTATTAAATGATGAGGATGCATTTATTTTCATAATACATTATATGTTTAAATGTTATTTATAATGAGAATTTTGTTCTGGATACACTATAATTTTTTTTAATAAAATTCTCAAATTAACAACTTTTATTTTTCAAAAGACTAATTTTAATTATAATCATGAGTAATTTTTTAATATTAATGATTAAAATCAATATTTCCTAAAATCAACAAAAAATAATTTTTTAATGATATAATATTTATTGATTATCTAGATAGTTTAAAATAATTTTCTCTAGGAATGGAAATTAAATCCAATATCTTGATTAATTTTTGTAATTTTTATCTTTCTCGTGAATTTTCCACATTCTTGTGGACAATAAAAATTTAATTTCCCACAATTTGATATATAATTTATCATGGTTAGGTTTATTACATAATCCTTATATCATTTTTACATATGGTATTTTTATTAAAAACTAATATGATTAAATGGTGAAATTATTATTAATATGTATTCCTTACTCAATGTGGATTCATTATAAGATGTATTATTTATTAATTACACTAACAATTGAATATTGGGGGAATTAATGATACATGAACTTATGGGTATAGATTTCTTATAGATCTGTTCTCTATGAATCACTAATCAATGGAGATGAATTAGTTTGATAGAATTATTAATATAGTATTATTGTGTATACCTACCATAAATTTAATTGCCGTATAATAAGTTCTTGATGGTATATCATCCACGATTTCAAATATGAGGGAATACCATAAAACCAATTTCCATCATTACATATTCAGTTGCTATTATACAAGATATTTCCACAAAGTGTTTTCTATGGACTCATTTTATTATAAGTTTATTGATTAAACTAAACATGTATTTAATTATTTACCTTTATATAGTTTCTATGCCTTATCAAAAACTGATTCCGAAATTCATGATTATAAAGATTGTTTTTTAGATATATTAAATTATTATTTTATTTTCATTATTTTTATTTATTAATTTAATCATGGTAGCCTCTTTTTTATTTAAAACTTATTTATAATTTTATCACACCCTTGTGTGTTTATTTTATAAGAAACCATTGGGTGAAATATGAATGATATTCAAGAACATTATTGAAGTAATAATTTTATTTTAGGAAAACATTGTTGTAATTTATGTATTGGATGTACTATGGGAATAATGAACATATCTACTATTCCATGTCTACTAAAATATTCAATCCTTTAGAATGTGATTTATTTTATCTATTACCAATTAAATAAAATACCCAATAGCATTGAGCTACGAGGGTTGTTGTAGTTAGATTTTTTTACTATATAAATATACATTATGAATATTTTAGTCATTCCTCCAATTAGCATGTGGTTTCCATACGATGATAAAGTTTTATATTAATTAAGGGTAGGTGTTCCAATCATCTCCCTTTAAATTTGAATCTAGGATATCTTATGTTTTCAACAGGATATTTAAATTTATGTTATGTTTTCCACATATATAAAGTAGTTATTAGAATGATTAATGATTTCATAGTCTTTTCAAAATCATGGGAATATGGGATTTTGATATGATTTGATGTGAAACTATTTTTATAATTATGTATCAATTTTTTGGTAATTAAATTCCTCTCTTGGATCAAGATAAATGGTTTTTATTTTTTATGATGTTGTTTTACGTAGTAAAGTTTAATTTTTAGTATTATAACGATTGATTATATTGATCCACTATGAGATAACAGTTTGAAATAAAGTATATATTATAGTGAAATTATTATATAATCATTTTATTAATGGAATTGTATAGTTTTAATGGAATAATAATCAACTAAATCATTGAATTTACTTTTTATCCAATTTAATTAATTACTGCAAAATGAAAACCCATATGAAATTAAATTTTATATTAAAAAAATTATCGATTATTGAATTTTTGTAATGATATTTTCCCATTATAGGGGATTAAGATAACTTAATTGATCTTATATACTTGATAAAGGGGTTTACTTTTGTGTATATAATATGTGCGATAAAGTAATTTCATTCATTTATAAACGTAATAACATGATAAGTTGAATGGAATAAAATTAATTATTTAACTTCTTACCTTTATTTGATATTAGAGGAATGAATTTGGTTATTGGGTGGTATATCCTGGTACTCATGTCCAGTAGTTTATAATAATTCAATAGCTAGTAGATATTAGGGGGACCTAAGATATCCTAATTGATTATTTACATGATTTGGAAATGGTAGAACAAAGACGAGTATTTGGGATGAGGTCATTTGATGTTTTATTAAATATCAGCACAAATAATATTCTTCACTTATGACCTTGATGGGACTATTATATATAGTTTTCCATTACCATATTCAATTTATATAATTATTGTTTATGTTTATGTTCAATGGTACGATCACTTTCTAATGTATTAAATGATATATAGGTTTTCTTCAAAAATACATTATGAATATATTCAATTATAATTTGATTTATTTTATCAATGAACAAAATAAAATTTTACTATTGTTCTTGAAAATATCAATTTTGTGAAAATTGGTGATTTTAATGAAAATATATGAAACATATTTTATTAAAAGGAAATATGAAATAAATATATTGCAACAATACTTGGAAACCTCCATGTTATGGAATCTATTTTACAATGATTTTATTTAGGATGGTGGAAGGAAACCTACTATCCTTTTAGCTTAATCCTATATATATTATAGGTTTTTAGAGTTTCAAAGAATAGTTGGAAATTCTACTATCACTAGGTCTAAGCATTGATGGGGTGAATGTGGTGTCTGATAACATAATTATGAAGTTGTCAATGTTAGGTACCTTTATTATGATTTCAATTTTTTCACCTATAGATCATGTTATCAATGATGTGGCGTGTTCATGGTTTATTTACTATTGGATATCATTATATATGACTTTATTGGAATTTAATTTTTATATTTTCTTTTTATGTACAAATTGTTATGGATGAAATAATTATGACTTATTTTGCAGTGATTCATAGTCACTAGTTTTGATGATGTGTGGATCAGGAATTCCCTTTAGGATTATAATGGATCAATCTAGATATAATTTATTTATGCAACATGAAACAATCCGATATTTTATGAGAAGTATTATTATTAATTTATTTGATGTCATGTGTTTTATGCTACAACAATATTATCTTGTGTTATACGCAACACCTTATTAGCTTGTAGTATATGCAACACTATTCTTAGATTGTGTTACACACAACTTCATGTTCGTTTGATAATAGTCATTATACGAAACATTGAGTGTATATATATATATTCAATGAATAAACGAAATATATTTGGATTCTGTTATATGAAACAACAAAGGAGTCTTGCACAACAGGAAACCCTAACTTGGCTTTCATTACACTTAATCACGACCTTCCTCGATAGCGTGTGTTGTACGCAATTTCGAGTTTTACTAAACAACAATATATTATTATAATATTATTATGTAGTAGATGTTATGAATATTATTAACTAATTTTTTAATTTTATAACATTATTATTCATCTTACACATTTTCTAGAACATGGTATAAGAACAAAATAAATGTTTCGGGTAAAATAAGTATTTTTCAAAAAATGTAGTTTTGTCGCCTTTTGATGACCCACCCACTTTAAATCTAGTTGTTTACATGTTTAGAAGTTCAATTTGAAAAAAATAAAATTCTTCTTTTGAATCAGGATATAAAAATTTACATTTCATAATGTTTTGATATTTTTCTGATAACTTTCATATTTTAATGAATAGTAAAAACACAATATATTTTAATTAAAAACATCTTTTTTCATCGTCATAACTTATGTTGTTAAATTATAATATTGAAAGGTTTTAAATTATAAATACAATATATTTTTACCATTTAATAGAATGTATGTCATTAGCATTGATTTTACATTGAATTCATAGGTTAAATCAATTCAATCTTTTACATTGTTTTAATCAAAAACCCGTTTTCATTCGACAACGGGATTAATTTTAATTTAATTTCTTCGACTACTGTGTATTGAATTTGAAAAAATGGATTCAATATTTGGAATCAGTGGGTCCAAATTATTTTAATAGGATACTTTTTATTTTTGGGAATTATGAATAGTAACTACGGTAAATTTTATTTACCATAGTTAAAGGTAAATTAGGTAATTAAGGGTAAATATAATATTACAAAATTACCCTAACACATGAAAAAATTATATTGTATGGATAAAGGTATACCCATATCACCTAAGGGTCAGATTAGATTCATTTTATGGACTTTTTACCATGAAAATAAATTAATTATTATTAAAACCAAAGGAAGTGACAACATGTCACTCTCCTAAATCATATAAGTATAATATTTTTAATTTAGTGAAAAACACCATAAAACAATGAACATGAATAGTTTCCAGAAATCTAATAAAATTATCTACATCATGATGATTTATTTATAATTTTTAGGGATTAAATAATTGTAATTAATGGTTATACGTTAATGATGCAGAAATTATTTATTAAGTGAAAAATTTGTAATATAGTTTTTATTGAAATCATAATACCAATTAGGAGGCCCAAAAACCTGACCAAAAATAATTTTTATTGTATATAGACACCTTAATAATCCAATTAATTAATATATAACCGTTTTGAGTCTTATAAAAGTGATTATGACACATATATTATTTTATTTTAAATGATGCCAAAGATGTCACCTTCATAATTTAATAAATATAACAATTTAAATATTGTGATTTTAAGATTATAAATTCTAGTAAAATTATTATTGTGAAATTTAATAGATTTTTCTTCATCATAGAAATTTATTTTTAATTTTTATGCAACATATATGTATATTAAATAATTATACAAAAATGTTGTAGTAATTATTTTATTAATAGATAAACCAAATAAATGGTTTTAAAAATAATAAAATAAATATTATATGAAATATTTAATGTTATCCACTAATTTTGTAGATACATATGACCTTTTATGAATCTATTAAAGCTTTTAGATCGAACATATCTTCTGTATATATTTTATTTAAATTCAAATAAATGAATAGTGTCATAATTGACACTATTGTTATTTTGTAAAAATAACATATTATAAAATTGTTTAAAAATGAAAAAAATATATAAAAATTTAAATTTATATTTAAATGGTCTAAAATTTTATAAATTATTCAATTATGGACAATTCAAAACAAATATGTAATTATTTGTTATAATTTAAAATTTAGAATGTTATTACCACAAATAAAATTAAATTCATTATGTAAGGATAAATCAAGTTGATAATGTTTAAAATAATTTCCTAACATGACTAAATTTTATTGGATGATGAGATTACAACCCTATATCATCTAATATTCGAATATGAGTCATTTTTTGAGGTTTTTAAGTGTGGTTATATTTATTATAAATTAATATTTTTAAGATTTCCAAAGGTGCCCCTCCCCTCCCTTATAAAAGGGAACCTCCTCCCTCTCTTCCTCACACAAATTTGAGCCTTCATGCTCGGCCAAACCCTGCCAAATTCTCTTCTCCACTTCTATATAAATATCCTAGAGTTCCTGGTCTTCTTCAAAGACCAATTTTAGTTCCCTAAGAGGAGGTCTCAAATAGGCGCTTTCAAGAAAAGGTAATGTTCATTACCGATTCTTTCAACTTTATTTATCCTTCCACATATTCTTCTTTAGTTGTTTCATTATGAAGTAATAACATCAGTATAAATCATATACTTATATTTTATTATAAGTATGAAACAAACCTATTTCACCATTTATCAATCGCACAGAAAAAGAAATCACCGCGCGTGCGTACGTACGGAATACCGTCTCCATGCCGTGGTGTAATCTATTTTCCACCACCACCTTACATGGATGGGTATAATGTTGTAAAATGAGTATATATTATTATTTTAATCTCATATTGATTCTTAAATATTATACATACACTTAAATAAAATACAATGATCATGGGAATGATATCATCGCTCGTGCGTACGTACAGACTACCGTCTCCACGACGCGATGAGATTCATTCTCAATGATTAACCATTAATGAATGATTATAAAGTATATATAATAAGTAATAATGAAATATATTACATAATAATGATACTGTATTTATGTATATATATATGTATGTCATCTACATAATTCTATTCAATTCAATAAGGAAATGAAAACAGCGTTCATGCGTAAGTGCGGCCTACCATCTCCATAAACGGTGTATTTATTTCCTTTTATCGATCTATAATATATATATGTATATGATCAATATATATTTTATATTAATCATGTTTTAAATTCTGGAATTATTAAAATCAGGATATAAGTATTAATATCAAGAACGACATGTCGAAACACATACGATAAATGAAATGATTTTACCCAAAACGCTGCTTTAACATAGAATTTACAAATGAACGGGTAATATAAAGTCATAAGTGAAACATATATGATATAATACCAATGAATATTATTCTGTAATAATTCAATGACATTATTTAAATCACTATACAGGAGGTTCAGATATGTACGAAGGATATCAGACCTAAGGTAAGGGATAATTTTGCAAATCTCATTTTTATCCGAGATTGATTATTTGTAAATATTTACAGTGGTTATTGAAATAATCCATGTCCATGTTTTATAAAAGAGTTTTCATTTATGTTTAATTACATTTTTACCCATTTTTAATTTTACCCCATAGTATGGAAGAAATCTTTCTTTTATTTACCCTACAAGGTACTTTTTGGCATTTTTGACAAAAGTACGAGAAGAATGTTTATTTACTTATAAGACATGAAAATATTTTTACGGTTTTATAAATCCTTATTTTCATGAAGCTTACTCCAAAATTTTTCATGACTAATTTAAACAAAATTTCTTTCTTTTAAAATTTATGACGTTTTGTGAAAAGAAATTGATTTTGAAGAAGAAAGGATATTTTCATCAAGAATTCATTTCAAGTGTTTTATCAAAACCATTTTTCCATCTAAGATGACATTATTTCATATGTGTATGTTTCAAGTATAATGTCTCTATGATTTACATGGTTTAGCATTTCTTATTATGAAATTATATCCATTTATTTTATATGGATTATGTGATGATGTGATTATGTTTATGAAACCAATTTTATACGTTGGGTTATTATGAATGATGTATTTTTATTTTGTGGAACAAGTAAGAATGATTTCATTATGAGATTTGTGGGACCTATATCTCCCACCAATGTATTGGGTAAAGATTTATATCTTATGAGATAGACATGGCTGGAACGGTAAGTTAATCCGGTTCAGTGTTACTGGACTGAAAGGAGGAGTGAACTCGATTCAGAAAGGGACATTGTCCACTAAGATGGTCTTGGCAGAAATGCCATGGCTACTATGGAAATCATAACATGTTCTTAATGGTTGCCACAATTACATGTTTTATTCCCATGTTATTTTATCATGATTGATGTTCCCTTATGATACATGCCTTACATACTTCCATGATTCATGTCTTTTCACAATATTTTGATGTTTATATTTTATGTTCATTTTTTTTCATTCAAATGTTTATGGATTGTTTTATTTTCTCTATGTTTACCCTTAATCGGAAATTGAGCTCACCCCTTTTATGTTTTCTTTACCCCTGGATATAGAGAAGGGTTTTAGGTAAGAAAAAAAAGGTGGAAGATCTTTATGGGGGATGTTGAAGATCTTTTCCCACTATTAGAAGATTATATTCCGAGTTTCCAAAGACACTAAACTATTACGGTCCTTGTGTGTCTGTTTTTGTTATGTACTATGTATTCCGCAAAAGTAATTTAATTTCCATGTACGTCAAGCTTCGGGTCTCTACAGTTGTTATTAGAGGAAAGGTTTAGTCAACCTTTGGAAACTAGGATGTGAAAATGTTAGTGAGATCCCTAGAGATATTTCTAAGGTATGTCTAGGGATATCCCTAAGGATAAGTATATGTATAGGATATAGTCCTAGAACAACAGTAATGATCATAGAATGAAACCTAATATGATAGATATTAAGGGTACTCCCCCTTTACTCTGTTTTCTTCCCTAGCATGATTTTTTCCTCTCAAACTATTCTTTTTGGGTTTTAGAAATTGGCTAGAAATAGGAAGATTCACGATAATGGAGGATATGAAAGACAATGGAATGATATTCTTCCTGAGGAACCAAATGAAATGGGATTTGGAAGTCCAGATATTGGTATTATGCCTAATCATCAATCTCATAATATGATCAATAATCTCAACTTTGGTAGGTTTCTCGACTCAGATAATAAGAGAATGATGGAGTTTCATGATGATCATAGAGGAAAGAAAGTTCAATTTCCCTCATGTAAATCATGTGGGAAGAGGAATTAGAGAGATTGATTCAAAGGAACTGGAAGATTCTTTGGGTGTGGAAAAGAAGGACACAAAGCCAGTAAGTACAAAGGAAAAGTTTCAGTTAACACCATGGACAAGGATAATGGTATTTCTACGACATCAACAATGATTAGATGTTTTAAATGTGGAATGTATGGGCATTATGTAAACCAATTCTCTAAGGGAAAATCTCATGATGAGAATCAAGATGGTCATACGGGTAGTATTTATGTGGATGTTGATGAAGAGAAAACAAATGAAATATGATATGAAATAAATGATGAAGCTCAGCTAGTGGTTTAAGAAGTTAGTGGAATGATTGTATGTTTATAAAGAATAGTGTATGGTACTATGGAATATAGAATCATCTAAGGATTGTTACACTATTTCTTTTCCTAATGTATATGAAAGTATATGTTAAACGGTACCGGTAACCATGGAAGGTTATTAAAATATTTTTGGAAAGTAGATGATATGCGCATAATGAAGGGATATGAAGATAATGAGATGTTTGATTGTATTCATGAGCTCATGACTGATATAAGGACTAAGTGATATTATGGTTTGATTATATAGATTTTTGTGATTTTGGTATGTGGAAAGAGTTATCTTTTGACAATATTCATGTTTTCACTAAGGTTCTATGGTAATTTATGTTTCAAGAGAATATATGAATAAGGTATTCATGTGTTTGGAATGCAACCAATAAGATATATCTTATGATATATGTGGGATAAATGCTTGTATTCACATTCTTGGTAGATTACCTTTCTAGTAATTGTTTTCATTATACTATGAGTTTGGACCAATGCATTTTAGATAAGACTAAATATTGGAATGGATTATGTTGGACATAAGTTAGTATTGTTTCAGGATATAACTTTTTTTTCGATATTATTGATGGGATGTTATAGTAATGAAGTTTTAGAAAAAGGAAAACCTGTAGGATGGGCGACAACCCATCGCGTTAGACAAGGCTATGGGAATCGAACCCACAACCGAAGTGCGACAGGACATTATTTCCTACAACTGGCCTACAGGAAGTCCCTAGTTAGTAGAAACTAGTTTTATTTTATTAAGAGGTATGGTATATGAAGTATATGTTTTTTTTTGGAACCATATACGATTAATCTAAACATAAGATGGACTTATAAATTTTTCTAACCTTTTGTTTGAAATAGATAGAATGACCCATCATTCTATCACATGATCTTCTAACACTTCACGAATAATAAATTCAACTTCATTTCATTTAGAGATGAAGTGGAAATTGTTCAAAGAACAGACTACATGATATTGTACCAATGTCAAGCAAGTATTTCTTCTAATTCAAATTCTTCAACTTTTGGAAAATGATCATGAAAACCAAAAATGTTTCCCTAGTGCCCTTATATCCGATGAATCATATTTTACCTTAGATCATCACAAATATATGGCATTGTGATTGTTGGCTTTTTCATAGCCATGTTCTCTACCACTCTCCATCAGAACATGATGGTTAGATTTCATTTCCATATCCATATTTTCACCAATGTTCTCCTATGAGGAAACCCACTGATGAGTTAATTTGGGTAACCATTACATTTCATAATTTAGTTTTTAAAGTTAATTTTTGGTATTTCATTTAACAATGTGATTTTTATTAAAGAAACTTTCAAGTAGAAAACCATGCATACCCCCGACGAATTTTGAGAGGGAAATTCATTTTAAGGGGTAGAATGTAACAACCCGATATTTTATGATAAGTATTCTTTTTAATTTATTCGATGACATGTGTTTTATGCTAAAAAAATATTACCTTGTGCTATACGCAACACCGTATTATTTTGCAGTATACGCAACAGTATTCTTAGATTTTGTTACACACAATTTTCATGTTCGTTTGATAATAGTCATTCTATGCAACATTGAGTGTATATATATATATATATATATTCAATGTATAAATGAAATATGGTTGGATTATGTTATAGGAATCAATAAAGGTGTCTTGTACAACATGCAACCCTAACTTGGATTTCATTACACGCAATCGCGACCTTCCTCGATAGCGTGTGTTGTATGCAGTTTTGCCACCTTTTGATGGCGCACCCACATTAAATCTAGTTGTTGACATGTTTATAAGTTCAATTTGACAAAATAGAATTCTTCATTTGAATCAGGATATAAAAATTTAAATTGGATAAAATTTTTGATATTTTTCTGATGACTTTTATATTTTAATTAATAGTAAAAACACACTATATTTTAATTAAAAACAACTTTTTTCATCGTAATAAATAATGTGGTAAAATTATAATATTTAATGGTTTTAAAGTATAAATAGAATATATTTTTACCATTTAATATAATTTAGGTCATTAGAATTGATTTTAAATTGAATTCTTAGGTAAAATCAATTCAATCTTTTGCAATGTTTTAATCAAAAACCCGTTTTCATTCGACAGCGGGATTAATTTTAATTTAATTTCTGAAACATATGTGTATTGAATTTTAAAAAATTGATTCCATATTTGGAATCAGTGGCTCCAAATTATTTTAATATTAAACTTTTTATTTTTGGGAATTATGAATAGTAACTACGGTAAATTTTATTTACCATAGTTAAAGGTAAATCGGGTAATTAAGGGTAAAAATAATATTATAAAATTACCCTAACACATGAAAATATTATATTGTATGGCTAAAATTATACCCATATCCCCTAAGGGTTGGATTAGATTCATTTTATGGACTTTTGACTATGAAAATAATTTAATTATTATTAAAACCAAAGAATGTGACAACATGTCAATCTATTAAATCTTATAAGTATAATAATTTTAATTTAGTGATAAACATCATAAAACATTGAACCTGAGTAGTCTCCAAAAATATAATAAAATTATCTACAACATTATAATTTATTTATAATTTTTTGGGATTAAATAATTGTCATTAATGGCGATACATTAATGATGCAGAAATAATTTATTAAGTGAAAAATCAGTAATATAGTTTTTATTGAAATAATAATACCAATTAAAAGGCCCAAAAACCTGACCAAAACTTATTGGTAGTGTATATCTACACCTTAATCATCCAATGACCTAATATATAACCGTTTGGAGGCTTATAAAAGTGATTATGATACTTTTATAATTTTATATTAAATGATGCCAACGTTGTCACCTTCACAATTTAATAAATATAAAAATTTAAATATTTTGTTTTTAAGATGATAAATTCGAGTAAATGTATTATTGTGAAATTTAATATATTTATATTCATCATAGTATTTTATGTTTAATTTTTACGAAACAAATAATTATATTCAATAATTATACAAAAATGTTGTAATAATTATTTTATTAAAAGATAAACCAAATAAATGGTTTTAAAAAGAATAAAATAAATATTATATGAAATATTTAATGTTCTCCGATAATTTTCTAGACACATATGTCCTTTTATGAATCTATTAAATATTTTATTTCGAACAGATCTTCTCTATATATTTTATTTAAATTCAAATAAATGAACAGTGTCAATATTGACACTATTGTTATTTTATAAAAATAACATATTATAAAATTGTTTAAAAATCTCAAAAATATATGAAAATTATAAATTTAAATTTATATGGTCTAAAATTTTTAATGTATCCAATTATGTACAATTCACAACAAATAAGTAATTATGTGTTGTAATGTAAAATTCAGAATGTTATTACCACAAATAATATTAAATTGATTAAGTAAGGATAAATCAAGTTGATAATGTTTAAAATAATTTCCTAACATGTCTAAATTTTATTGGTTGATGATATTACAACCTTATCTCATCTAATATTCTAATATTAATCATTTTTGGTGGTTTTTAATTGGGTTTAGATTTATTATAAATTAATATTTTTAAGATTTTCATAGGTGCCCCTCCCCTCCCTTATAAAAGGGCACCTCCTCCCTATCTTCCTCACACCATTTTGAGCCTTAACGCTCATCCAAACCCTGAAAAATTCTCTTATAAACTTCCATAGAAACATCCTAGAGGTCCTAGTCTTCTTCAAAGACCAATTGTAGTGCCTTAAGAGGAAGTCTCAAAGAGGCGCTTCAAAGAAGAGGTAATGTCCATTACCGATTCTTTCATCTTTATTTCTTCTCCCACTTATTCTTCTTTAGTTGTTTCATTTTGAAGTAATAACATCAGTATCAAAAATATACTTATATGTTATTATATGTATGAAACAAACCTATTTCACCATTTATCCATCCTATGAAAAACAAAATCACTGCGCGTGCGTACGTTTGGAATACCGTCTCCACGTCGTGTTGTAATCTATTTTCCACCACCACCTTACTTGGATTGGTATAATGGTGTAAAATGACAATATATGATTATTGTAATGTGATATTGATTCTTAAATATTATACATACACTTAAATACAATTTCATGATCCTGGGAATGATATCATCGCTCGTGTGTACGTACGGACTACCATCTCCACGACTCGATGATATTCATTCTCAATGATTAACCATTCATGAATGATTATAAAGTATATATAACAAGTAATCATGAAATATATTACATAATAATGATACTAGATTTATGTATATATATATATATATATATATGTAATATACTTAATTCCATTCAATTCAATAAGGAAAAGGAAACAGCATTCATGTGTACGTACGACCTACCGTCACCATGAACGGTGTATTTCGTTCCTTTTATCGATCTATAATATATATATGTATATTATGTATAGATATTATATATAAATCATTTTTTTCATTCTGGAATTATGTAAATCATGATATAAGTATTAATATCAAGAACGACAAGTCAAAAAACATATGATAAATGAAATGATTTAACCAAAAACACTGCTTTAACATGGAATTTACAAAAGAAAGGGTAATATAAAGTCATAAGTGAAACATATATGATATCATAAAAATGAATATGATTATATAATAAGTAAATGACATTATTTAAATCATAATAAAGTTGGTTCGGATACGTACGAAGCATATCGGACCAAAGGTAAGAGATAATTTTTCAAATCTCATTTTTATCCGAGATTGCTTATTTGTAAGTATTTACTTGGGTTATTGCAATCGTCCATGTACATGTTTTATAAAAGTGATTTCATGAATGTTTAATGTTCTTTTTACCCATTTTTACTTTTACCCCATGGTATGGAAGGAATCTTTCTTTTATTTACCATACAAGGTACTTTTTGACTATTCTGACAAAAGTACGAGAAGAATGTTTTTTTAACGTATACGTTATGAAAGTATTTTTACGGTTTTATAAAGCCTTATTTTCATGAAGCTTTCTCCAAAATATTTCATGACTATTTTCAACAAAATCCCTTGCTTTTAAAATTTTCTGACGTTTTGTGAAATGAAATTGATTTTGAAGAAGAAAGGATATTTTCCTCACGAATTCATTTCAAGTGTTTTATCAAAACCATTTTCCATATAAGATGACATTATTTCATATGAATATGTTTCAAGTATAATGTCTCTATGATTTACATGAATTAAATTTTCATATTATGAAATGATATCCATTTCTTTTATATGGATTATGTGATTATGGGATTATGTTTATGGAAACCATTTTATTCGTTGGGTTATTATGAATGATGTATGTTTATTTTGTGGCACAAGTAAGAATGATTTCATTATGAAATGGGTGGGACCAGTATATCCCTCCAATGAATTGGGTAATGATTTATATCTCATGAGATAGACATGGCTGGAATGGTAAGTTAATCTGTTTCAGTGTTACAGGACTGAAACAAGGAGTGAACTCGATTCAGAAAGGGACTTTGACCACTAAGATGGTCTTGCCAGCAATGCCTTGGCTACTATGGAAATAATAACATTTGATTAATGATTTCCACAAGTACATGTTTTATTCCCATGCTATTTTATCCTGAATGATGTTATCTTATGATATATGCCTTATATTCTTCCAAGATTCATGTCTTTGCTCATGATTTTGATGTTTAGATTTTATGTTCAGGTTTTTGCATTCAAATGTCTATGGATTGTTTTATGTTATATATGTTTACCCTTACTAGGCATTTGAGCTCACCCCTTTTATGTTATCATTTCCCCAGGATATAAAGAAAGGTTTTATGTAAGAAAAAAAGGGGAAGATCATTATGGGAGATTTTGAAGATCTTTCACCACGATTAAAAGATTATATTCCGAGTTTCAAAAGATACTGAACTATTATGGTCCTTGTGTGTCTATTTTTGTTATGTATTATGTATTCCGCAAAAGTACTGTATGTACATATATGTCAAGCTTCGGGTCTCTACAAAACTCCCAGTCATTAGGTTACAATTGGTATCATAGGTGGTTCTTCATTATATTTCTATGATCATTAGTACATTAGATGAAAAAAATACATATTCATATAAACATTTATAAGAGGATTCATGAGAACTAGAAATTAATTATCAAACATGAGTTAAAAACATTTTGAAAGATGTGATCTTGTTTTATTAAATATTTTAACATGATTATATTCCAGAATTTATGGATTTTGTTGAGTGGCATTATATTTAAATTTAAATTTTATACCACATATGCGAAGATCCATTTTGAAAATAAGAGTTTAGAGTTATTTCATATGGTTTGTTATTGTTATAAATTGTTTTGTAAATCACCCATAGATCATTCAATCATCTTTGGTTCAAAACATGTGTACTTAAAATTATTTTATGATGATCTTCCAAACCATTCTTCCAAAACTCAAGTAACTGTAATTTTATGTAATTCTAAAAATATATATCTTTGTATATTGTGCTTAGTTTTGATCATATTGAATTTAAATACTATTTTTTTCTTAGGATATCTTAAAAAATACATGGGGTTATTTTAAAAACGATATCAGAATTATATTTTAAAAAAATATATAAATTAAAATATTTTCCTTATTTATAGAAAGGAATTTTTTTTTGAAAATTGTGGGAATTTTACTATAAATGTTTAAAATTCGGGGAAGTTTTCGGGATATGGTGTGTCTAGAATATTATAAATTCAAAATTGAATAATTGAATTCAAATAAATGTGAAGATATTTTTGGGTAATGGTTAAAGTAATAATGTTTTTTGAAGATTTTATGTGATCTTGATGTAGTTTAATCAGAACCATACAAATAGTTTGTTTTTATATTGTTATCAAATCATATTTTCTGATATTTCAATGAATTGGATGATTTTATTTTTAATTAATCAAGTGTGAGTAAGTATATTGTTATTGAATTAATATAATTTTTAAAATGAAATCAGTTAAATCCCATTATAAAAAAAGTGGTAAATATTATTGATGATGAAATTTCAAATTCAATTTGATTTTTTGAATATTATTTCTTATTGTATTTTTAATTTCTACATATGATTTGTAGTTAATTTTTATGTCAATATTTTTCATGAACAACATGAATTCTACTATTTTTATATGGGGTTTTTACTTCTTTTATTATTGTCTTTGCACCGATTTTTTTTCACTAGAATCTTTGGGTGAGGATGTATATCGTGGTGTGGTTAATCTATCTACTCTTGTTTTTGTAACGTTTGTTCTTTCACTCTTATCCATGTAATATGATTACAATAGATTTTAATGACATGTTAATCATACTTGGTACTTTGGATAATGGGATTATTATGGAATATTTAATTTTTTGAATATTATTGAAGAAATGTTCATCCAACATTATCTTACAGAATCTCTAATGGTTAGTTTTATGAAAATAATTCTATAAAGAATAGGTTAGATGTTTTTGAATTTTTTTACTTAGGATAATCCACTCAAATACAATTCTAATGTATGTCTCTAGGCTCAGTTCATTTAAGGAATTAATTCCCAACATAGTGATGGGTGTATAAGCTATAAAATTTCATGGTCAATAGAAAGGAATTACAATGGTTCTATTTTATTCATTCTATTTAATCAAAATGGTATCATGCATTCAACATCCATACATGATAAATTATTTAATTTCATACTGGTTTCTTAAATTCCTCCAACTATAGATATCATAGAATCAACATTCCCTAAATCATAGCTCATATTTAATGTTATTATATATTTATTCAATGTTGAAGTAGTCATATAAGATGCACTAGAGGCATGCGAAATATCTAATATTCATAGTTGTGATGGAGGAAGCTCCAAAAAGTGAAAGAGAAAGGGAACTAAATCTAAAAGTACTTGTTGTGGAATTAACACATAATTGGGTTTCGTCTATGTGGATACTTCTTAAATTATTCTCAAAGTTTGATACTATTTTATAAAGGTGTATTATCCAATGAAAATCTTGTAAAGATCCTCCTAAATCCTTTATATATTTCACCTATATGGGTTATGTAAAGAGTGTCTACTATGTTTTCTATACATATAGATATTTTCAATGATCATCATATCCTAAGGAATATATATCACAACAAGAGAATTATGGAAATATTTATCTATATATACACCTCAATGTAAATCATTATCGTGAATTGGAGGAAATTCAATTAGATCATGATGTTGACACATCTTGTTAATCCTAATGTTGGAGTGATGATTGTTTGATATTTCCATAATTTAGTTATTTTGTTACTTTTGGGCCTTCAATCATATAGAGTTATATTTCTGATTACCATAGTTTTTCAACGGTAATGTGTTTTTGTTTCTCATATTTTTTTTATTTTTTAAAGTGAAATGTTCTTTCAGGGACACTCATTCATTATTATTCTAGATTTTATATATAGATTTTATGATATGAGTTGTGGGAGTGTCAATATAAGGTAAATTATTTTATATAAGGGACATCAACGTTATTGATGTTCTCATATTGTGTGGACATCATTTCACTCTAATATATATTCTATAAATTTTACATAAATATATTAAGAATATTTTTTCATCAATTAATCAATAATATTCCTATTTGTACAATATTAAAAAAAATATGTTCTTTTAATAGTGACATTATGTGTTCTTATAGTGATAAATATTTATGTTTTGATATTTTATAATTTTTAGGCTTATAATATGTTATTTTAATATTATTCCACAAAATATTCTTTGGGTAGGATATAAGATTATATCCTTGAGTAAACTATTTGTGAGATTTTTTTTATCCTTTTTGGGGATTTTAATCAAATGATATTTATATATTTTTATTGTTATTTCCTAATTCTGTTGATCTGTAATTATGAAATATAATTTTCTCTATAAATTATTATCCCATAATGGATTTTTTTCATTCCATTACCAATTAATTTTTTGGATTCTATGTTATATGAATGATCATATTTATTATTAGATAAAATAATTATTCAGTATGTATTTGAAAGACTTGATAGAATATTGATGATGGAATAATGATTCAATTTGAAATTATCAGTAGTTGATGTACATAGAGTATGGTCTCGGGTTACCATCACATGTCATATATAACAATTTTATAGATTTTATGAATAGTGTTTCTACATGGCACATTTTTAGTTTCACTGTTTTATTCTCCCATATGATATATTTTCATGAATCCATCTAAAATATAATATGAGCAGTTCTTGTTATTTATTGTTGTTTTGGTGGTATGAATTTTTGGTGATCTCATCTTTTAAGAGATGGTAGATCATGTGGAGAACCTTATTTAGAACTTTTAAATCCCATTATAATGAAAAATAGGGTTTTAGATCTATTACTCTCTATATATTGGGTTTTTAGATTAAATTTTTTGATATCAATTTCATTTGTTATTTTCTTAGAATTAATTATTATTTCATTATCATAGTGATGTATTCTTGGATCCTATTTGATGTTTATGATTTATTGTTGTATTTTGGATGATTTTATCACACGATCTTTCAATTTTATCATTCCCCCTGATCTACCTATGTCCATGAATAATTATATGTAAATAAATACATATAGTGGTTTAAATTTTTATATAGTGACATTTCTCTTATCACAGAGTATTCATATTTTTCTACTGAGAATCATGAGTGATCTTATAGATAGTAATATGCCCAGAGTGGGTTTGAAATTGAACTTATATCAAATGGAATCAATGGTTTTTCATTTACAAATTTGTGATGGATACCAAGAATGTGTGGGGATGGTAAATGTGAAAATTGCATATGGGAAACCCACCAACACCATAGTGTAACAAACCAGCTATTGGTTGGGGTCTCTATGTTCTAAAAAATTCATTGTGGAACCACTAAAAATTTATTTGTGGACAGTAGTTAGCTACTAGTTTCACTAGTTCTTTGATCTGGTATTATATTTTATTTTATTTCAAATTGAACCCCCATTATATTATTTTTATCATATCCCTCATCATTACCCAGACCATTCAAAAACAAACAGTCCCTTCTTAATTGAAATTGGATTGATCGACCTCTATTACTAGTGAGACACATAATCAATCTCCCTGGTGTTTACCAGAACTAAATTTTTCTCCATTTTATCATAAATTATTTCTTCATTCTCTTTAGTATTACAAGGTGATATGATACCCATTGAAATATAATATATTCATGGTTTTTAATTATTATTTTACCCCCAATCCAACTATGTATAGCTTCTTCATGTCATTGACATCATCATCAATTAGTTTTATTTTTTTCTTATTGTCTTTTCTAGTAATTAATTATATCAATAAGAATGATTACCCTTTAAGTCTAAATGAATGTTTTTTTTATTTCTTGAACCTGATTTTTCAATTCTGTAATTGTTTTTAACTTATTTGTAGAACTCATATAGATGAATGATTATTTGATGATCTTCTTCTAAATTTAGGAAAAGGAGAATTTGATATTATTTGATGTAATTCCTATTTTTTTGGAATGTAATTTTTTATTGTAAATTAAATTACTCATTTCAATCTTGATAAATTATTGGAATTTATTATTATTATTAATTACATAATAAATGTAATAGTTTGGTTTTAAAATTTTTAGGTGTGTTGATCAGTATTGAAATAATGTTTTGAAAATGTGTATATAATTAATTATAATGATTATTTAATGATTTAATGAATGTCCATTAATAGTTTTAATGTGTATGAAGTCCATGAGGAACATATAAATGGCCCATTGGAATGTTAAATAATTTATTGGAAAATGAATACCCATAATATATTAATATTTATTTCTAATAGAACTGTTGAATACATGAATGATTTTAATGATTTGTCTAGTTTAGTGGAGAAAAAATAAAATCAATTTAGTTGTAAAGCTTGATAATGATAATTATCTTATGTTGCAATATTATATTGAAGAATGAATACATATTTGATGGAAAACGTGATTATATTATTTGATATATATCATTATATTACATTTTTTGAAATTCTCACATCTATATTAATATCATGTGAAGACCATGGTATCATGGTGAAAGGTTTAGTTACAAATGTACATTATTTTATAATTTTGAATTGGGTTTTTGAATTAGTTATTTTTTGTATTAGGTGTGGCATATATAATTATAAGGTATTTTCCCTTAATTTTGGTCTCTATAGGGTATGACCTCGTGTTTGGGATGAGGGCAGTAGATGCGTTGATTTAATATGAATGAATTCAATTTGATAAATCAATGTCTATGTTTAATCTGTTCTATATTGATTCCCTTTATCACTTTTGGATCCTATAATGATTTTTCATTAGATTTTGTAAGGATTAATCATTTAGAGAATTATACTGCAAAATCATATTTTCCATCAATAATCCTGAGTGAATATTTTGAACTATAATTAATTAATTCATTTATTGATGAAAATAATTTATATTTATTTCTATGAAAAAACATGTTTTTTTTGAAATTATCTATTTTCAATGAATTTTTTTTATAATTTTATTATTTAAGAATATTTTCAAACATATATGTTTTGTATTATCTTTGATTATTTTTCCTTCTGTCTGTAAGTGGAGGTATAATATGACATTAGCTAATGATTATAAGTTTTAGTTATTGAGAATGATTGACAGTGCAGTGGATATTATTATATAATTAATATCAATATTCTATGGAGGAATATGTGTTTTTTCCTCACCTAATAATGGAGGTGTCAGTATTTGGAATCATTTACATGATGTTAGTTCTTTTCCTATCAATCGTGTCTTCGAGTATATTATAATTTTTTGGTTTATTTCCTATTATATATCATTTTTTCAAATTTTGTATTTTATTATATTGTTATCCCATTATGCCCTTATTTTTATTGGTAAAATAATTCCTCTGTGTATTCATCAAATTCTCATGAATAAGTTTTTATCTATTTGGATAGGGAATTCCTATCATGCTAGTGAAAAATCAATTTTGATGGTGTTTTTTTACGGTACATTGGGATGGAACGTTACAATAGAATATAATAAATTTTTATGAAGCGTTAATCTTGAAAAAAAATATTTATTATTTAAGCTATTTAATGAAATATGAAAATATATTTTTTATCAAAAAAATTAATTTCTATTTTTTTAATTTATGTAATTCCTTTTTAAATAAAAATATTTTAGTTCATTTATTATATCAATGTATTCACATGGAACCAATAATGTGTTATTTTTATATTTATTAGTAAAATAAGATTCTATATCTAATATAATCCACTTATTATATGTTTAATCAATATAAGAATTTATTTTCAAATAAAATTAATTATATTATTATGTTATACATTTCCCTAAAAACAGTTTTTATTGTGTTTTTAATCATTATATTTAAAGTAATTTAAAAAAAATATTTAGTTCAAAAATTTAATATTGAATAAATATTTAGATTTAGGATAGTTAATATTTAATAATAACAATACATTATTTTAATCCAATATGAATAATAAATATTTAAAATATTTATCTTATTGATTATTGGTAAGAAATATTAATGCTTTATTATAAATTATGAGAAATGTCTTAAGTATAACCCAAAACATTTTTAAAACTCATTCGATTGATTTATAATCAAAATGACAATATCATCTTTTAGTAAATTAAAATTGGTACCGTCAATCAAGAAAAAAAAAATATATTATCACAATATGTTATTTGTTTTCATTTTCCTCCCATCCCTTTCATATAAACGGGACCCTCTTCTACCCTGTAATTCCTACACCATAATACCTATAGAAAGGAAAAGACCTACCAGGATAAAATAAATTATTTTCCCTTTTTATTGAGAACATGGCAATTCCATAATTATATTCAATAATGTAATATGTCATTAGCCATTAGATGTCCCTCAATGAAAAGTTAATCATCGTATCAACATTTTCACCATTTTTTCCAATATAATCTAAATATGGTGTATAGTTATAATAGAATGAACACAATTTCTCCAAAAAATTGAGATTCTATTAGGATATGGGAATAAAATATTCCTCATATATTCTATCACATATAAATAGACAACAACATTTGTGCATATTTATAACCTACAAACTCTTCAAAATAGTGGAATTCATTTTTCAACTCCTTCTTAATTCATTGGGTATAAAAATGGAATTAATGTAATATAAAAATATTTATTATATTATTAAAATTCTTGAAATATAATATTTTTCTACCTAATTTCTTTTTAATCTATTAAATTATGACGCCGTTTCCCATTTGTGTGTGTGTACCACCACATAAACATTATAGTACGAATCATTATTGTATTTCCACCATGAGTTGATATTAATAATATTTTGTATAAGGAACAATAAACATTATCAATGCATCAGTAACATTAGGTATTTAATTTAGAAATTTCCTGTAACCGTTATCCATTGACAATCGATAAAATTTATTTTTGTAAAACTGACACATCATACTTACAGTTGTAAATGTATCATTAAAAAATTTACTTAATTGATTTCTAAAAATTATAAAATGATCATAAAAAGGAAAATATACATCAAATATATTGCTAATAACTTATTAATAAATTTATATCCATTATTCATTATTATAAAACATAAATTAAAAAGTAATGAACAATGGTCAGTGGTTTCTATGAAAAATAAATTTTATTTGGAGATTTTTATATTCATTTTTTTTGCTTTTGGATAATAATAATATATTATAATATAAATTCGCAACTATATTTATATCCTACAATTATATTAGGTATTATATGTATATATTTATTATATTTTATTAATAGTTCATGAATATATATCTACATATTATTTAAGGGACATTCTTTTAAAATATTTTTTCAATGTATTTCTTCACGAACATTATCACATTTATAATTTTTAAATAATTTCATGACTATTTTTAATATTATAAAATGGAATATTAAAACGTATTTTTACATATTTATAACAATCTATAAAATTTTAAAAATGAATCTTATTGTATTTTTTCGATTCAGAAGTTTTTTATTAATTAAATTAATGAAATAATTGTTTTAATATACATAATATAAAAAGATTTTCCAATTTTCATGAATACAAATTTCATGGAAATTTCCATTAATATTTCCCTTGTTTTTTTGACGAAAATAGTTTTTCATTGTTATATATGATTTTTTTTAAATTTATATCAAATTAAATGTGTTTTATTTTTATAATGGATGGAAAAATTTCGGTTAATATATTTTTCAATCCATAGAAACATGAAGATACAAGGATGTTACATTTAATTAATTTCCTCTAATGTTTTTTTAAAATAATAAATTTACTAAAAATTTATTTATAATGATACAATTGAATCTTATAATCCTTTTATATTAATAATTTATATCTTATTTTGAGATCATTCATTTTTATATGATCATGTTTTCAATCACAGTACAAAATTCATTGGGAATTATTTTTCATATACAGGTCCATCTTTTTAATATCATTGTTGAAGTCAAAATCATTTCTAAAATATTGATAATGATTCAACTCTATTAATTTTTATATATGTATCAGTTGAGGGAATAATTTTATATAACTTCCTTTATTTATAGAGGAAATATTGATAATCAATATTTATAATTAAATACCAAAATCATCGACAGACATAACATTATTGAAATTTATTTTTTTATTACAAAAAACGAGGAATGATTGTAGAAATAATGTGATTTTTGGGCATAGTTATAGTTAACACATGGATGAATAGATAGTTCCCATGATAAAAAACATGATTCATTGCGTATTATAACATTATATGATTCACACAATGTAATTAATTTGTTCTGATTTACTTTTTGAGAGGAATTTATTACAAGAATCGTGATTTCCTAGTTGAGGAAAACATATAATTGTCCTGCATGTTATGAAATTGTAATATCATATTTTAGGATATGAATTTATATTAAGTTTTATATTTATTTTTATATTATATATATTTGTTATTAGATCACATGTTAATTATTGAATGAAACATATATACTTTATCATCTATGTCAAGTTTTTCTTAAAACAATTTCCTGAAAGATTCTATTGTACTATACCATTACTTAAAAATTCATATCCTCTTTTATATATATTCCTATACATAGGTAATGAACATGGATAAAATGAATATTCGTATTAATACAATAATGCTTCATATTCTATATATATATAATTATTATTGATTATGATATTCAAATATGTATCTATATTCTATATACACAAAACTATTAAATCTAGATGGGTGTGATCCCTAATATTTTATAATAATATATTAATGTAATAATTTTCTCTAGGTAAATTTAATTTTCACATTGTAGTTTATAACATTGAATTTATAGTTAGAACATTGGGATGAATATTTTGTATAAACATTACTAACCATATAATTAGAGTAAACCATTATGGTATTTGATAATGTTTACCATTTTAAGTTTTTATTTTATTTTTGGATAAATATTCATGATGAATATGAGATAAATCATATTATTTAATATTCTAGAGATGGAAGATAATATAAAAATAGGAATAAAAATAGTAGTTAATATAATTATTTCGCAACTAAGATATTCAATAATACATGTCTTATAACTAAGAATATCATGCTCGTATTAGTCATATAATTCATTTTATAATGAATAACCATGTCTTTGTAGAGTGACTTATAGTTCTAAAACATGAATATCCTATATTGGATTTCTTCATTTTATTGTAGTATACACCTATGAATTAAAATATATATCCATAGGATGTTCTTAAATGGATTATTTAACAAAAAATATTTATTTTTGATATGGGAGGTAATATAAGGGAAGAAATTATTCATGTAGTGTTTTTTATGAAGGGAGGTGTTGATAAATTTTATTCATTGATATGGGAAACTAAATATATTGATGAAATATAAGCTATAGAATATAGAAATTTTAATGTGATTATATTTTTAATGTTTCATATCCCTCTTGACCATTACTTTGCGGAAATCTAGTGTTTTTGGTGTTCTGGGAGGTCAAGGGGTCTTATCTACATCACCTTTTCAAATTTCATGTGTTATGAATAGTTATTCTATTTTTTTTGAATAGTATCCCAGTGAGGCAGATGAAAATAGTGCCATATGTGAGACATATATGACTAATTTCATCTATGATTCATTTATACTGTCAATGTCGGTGTGTCATTTATACAGTCAGCATCGATTAGTAATTTTTACTATTATTGTTCGTGAGTCATTTGTACTATCAGTGTTGGTGATTCATTTGCACTACTGGCGTCTGTGTGTCATTTGTATTGCCGGAGTAAGTGATTCATCTGTAATGTCGACGTTAGTGAGTCATTTTTACTATCATCATCGGTGATTCTTTGGTATTGTCAGTGTTGTTGAGTGGTTTTTTACTATCAGTGTTGGTGAGTCATTAGTACTATCAGCATTGGTGAGACATTTTTGTAGTCATCATCAACAAGTCCTTTGTACTATTGGAATCAGTGATTCATTTTTATAATTTTCATTAGTATGTAATTTCTATAGCCTGTGACGGTAGGGGTATATTGTTTCCTGTTTCATATAGTTCTCCCCATTTAAATCTTTCTTTGATGAAAAACACATTCAGGGCCTCATTTTAAGGTAGTTAAGGTAGATTCAACATCCATAACTCATATCTTAATTTTCCCAAGGCTCATGAATTATTTTATAAGACAAACCATAGTTTTTAAGGTGATCTACATTTAATGGAAAAATAGTGGATCCCAAACTGATGTTCTGTTAATTCGTTTAAAGGGATGAGATATATTTTTCCCTTGTTCTACCTTCTTATTCCATGGTGAAAGACGCTCGAGCCATTAAATATTCCCATTGGAATGGTTTGATCGAACAATAATCATATGATCTTTTCACATTGATGTTTTTCCCACTGCATGTGCACCCCCTGTTAGGTGCAAGAGTCAAGTGTTTATCTATCATAGATATATTGTATGATCTACATTTTTTATAGTGTTTTCCCTGATACCCCTTCTCATGTTTCACCTTTCCATATTATGGAATGTGATATCCATATTTTAAGGGTGTTTTATTGGGTGCTTGTTGTTGTGGTCATGTTGCAGCATCTTCAGGTTGATGCAGTTCTCTTCAGGGAGGTGATCCTGGTCTGTTACATGGATCGTTCTTTTATAAATAACAAAAAGAACATTTTGATGTGGGTTATTCATGGATTCTATATTCATTTATGTGAAACACTATTATTAGAATGTTTTAGCCCAATGGATCACAATGGAATTGACATAATAAATATTTGATCAAGATAAATAAATTTTTTTGTTCGTTATTGTTTCCTATTTTTCTAGATAGTGTGATATTTATGTTTTCTTTAAATTGAATTTCGATCATGATTTAAATTCATAATGAATATAAACTGGGATTAATTTTAATTATCTATTAAGGATAATGAGGCAAGAAAATGAATTTTGTTTTTTATATTAATCGTTTTTACATGAATTAATTAATGATCCATATGCATGTTGACTCTTACTGTTAATGAATTAGAGGAATGTAAATAAACTATTTATTTAATTTGTGACTGATTACAACTTAGGGTTTCCATATTTGTAATAAACATATAATAAATGTGTTAATTACATAAGTATTAATGAACTAGCCATTTGATTAAAGATATTCCTTATTATGGTACTAGGTCACCCTCTTGATTATAAGGCCAATTTACTTGTGCTTTAAAACCATGAGTTCAAATTATCTATAATGGATGGATTCCTTGTTTATGGGCCAATATCATAGTTAATATGACATCGGTTTCATATTTATTTTGATTTGATGTGAGCCTAGATGTATTATGTTATTATTGGGGTTAGGTAGGTGGATTTTTTGTGGCTATAGTTGAAACCTAGAGTTTCGATAGTCATCAGTTTATTCATGTGGGTGTCGGGGAGTATACCTGAGATAATGAAACTGGTTAGATGTGAATGATTGGATGGCTACGAAATCATGGTGGTTTTTATCTTCATCACTTTCACCACAGCTCGTGTAAGTGAGTCTTTATTATCTTATTTCAAAATTGTTTGAATAAGAATAGGGTATACTAGATGCATTATGTGTATTGCATTTCAAAGGAGGATGAGTCTATTCTCTTGTTATAGGTGTTAATGACTTGATGGGTAATTCATATACTAACTGTGCTGATCCACCTTGTGTTTAGAAGAATAGATTGTTTTTCTAAAACACGTTGGAATATGAAAATGAACTAATTCTGTTAATAAATGATGTTAACCCATGAGGTTGGATCTTTCTCAGATGAAATACTTAGGTAATATAACTTTGAATTTGTGGAAATTGTTTAGTTATGGGTAGAAGTAATAAGACATTGGTGTGACGCTAATGAAATGTAATGTGGAATTGATATTGAATAATTAATGTCTGATGGATTAATTAATGTAATGTGGAAGTAATAAAATTTGAATTATGTAATATAATAATGACCTTTAAATTGTTGTGTGATTATAGGATACATTGTCTTATCAGTGGAAAAAAAGAGTACTAGAGACATTAGCTGCAGTTGAGTATAATACTAGGTTATTCGCATAATGTATCTACGAGATATAGTATATTCGATAATTTACATGTTAATATACACTACTCCACCATATCATTTACAGAAACTAGCATCCCAGAGATTCTGTGCCATGGGGGGAGTTTTTCTCAACATTTTGATGGGAGGGTGGATGACTAACTGTCCCCTTTGTCCCTACTCTCATATCTTGGTAGTTTCTTGTGACGGTAGGAACAATGGTTAGTTTTTTTCATATTTTTGTGTACAAGGATTTAAATTATTTTGGTTATTCACAGACATATATTATGGTTATAATTACTTGTGTACTACTATAGGGGGAATGTGTATAGGATGTGATGTCTTGAGGATCATCACTCAGTATATGGAATATAATGGCTTGAGGTATATTTATCGACGTATGATACATGTTATGACGAATGTGGTGGATCCCAAATTCTACCATGTTACTTTGGTTACATGGTCGAGTTAGTTGTGATGAATGAGGTGCATGTTGTGGTTCTTCATCATTGTGTTTGTGAGCAATCCTTCTTTGGAGAGAGATTATTAGGACATGTGATGTTAGTGAAATGCGGAAAACCAATGGAGATGTAGAAGCATGGTACCCTTCATATTATTTAATTTATTATTTACTCTTTTATGTGACACATGGTGAGGGAATCCATTGTGAGGATATGAAAATATTATACAAGTTTAGGTGATGATTTAGTTTCAATTTTCATTCATGGTTCCATTAAATGCCTTCCTTAATTTTTCATATGAGACTCCACGGAAGATCTTATAGAGGGTATTGTTATACTAACCCTACACATATAGAACATTATTCATGACACTTGGATAAGTTTGGATATCAGGCTAGTTACTACTATATTGGTGTTGCAGAAACTGTTTGGACATCATGGGCACTGCTATTTTTACATTCATTTGGTACTTGCAGTTTTTTATTTCAATTTTCATAGTTTTTGCATGAAATTACATATATATACTTTTGTTATCCTTTATATTGTAGTATTTGTTCTATTTGATTGGTTTCAATATTATTTATCTATTTTAATCTGTTATAATTGAGATTAATTCCTCTCATGTGTCTGTTTAGTATATGCTTGGTGTATTATACATCCCAGGGCCTACTGGAGGAGAGACTCAAGGGTCACTTTCTCTTTTTTCACATTACAGATCCTAGAGAGGTACAAAATATAGTGTAGGTGGTCATGACATAGTTGTATCAGAGTGATGATTATGGATAGGATGGAGGTTGTTGGTAGGCACATGTGAGTTTTCATGGGTTGGTAGGGCATCCGTGCAAGTTATGATTTGAAAGTGACATAAACACTAGAGACTGGGGGACACATAGTCATTTAGGGCCACCAATGTTCTGATTAACATGCCTTTATGATTATAGTTATTACTTACTGAGGTGATATGTTTTATAGGGTGTATTTATAGGAATATATCATGCATCATTATTAATTGTGAATGTTCTTTAATTGGTATAATTTGAGATATCATAACGTAAACAGAATAAAATAATCAATTAATTAATTAATATTGTTTCTTCCATATTATAGGGTTATGATCACTAAATATTTATTATTTTCATGATAATTATATAACTCAACTTCCTTGTAATGTTTGAAAATAATATTTCTAATTGGAGACTCTGATGAATTTCCACATGGCAGTGGTAGGCGATGACTACACATGGAAGAGGAAACTCGGAGAGTTTCAGCACTAGAGTCAGTTGATGTACGAGGTCTTTGTTTCATATAATGTAATAGAATAACAGTTTGAGGAGGGTTAGATATTCTTATGTTCAATCTTTTCACAAAATTATAACTAGGAGTATTCGGTTTTGACGATGCATTGTGGGGCAGTGAGGCAGAGGTGTTTCTTTATCCTCATGGATTGTTAGGAGTTGACGATGTCGTAGGAGGATTTCAGACACAAGTTTCGATCTTATTTTCATTCTTCGACTGCTAGAACATATTTTTTTTGAGAGCTACATAACCTTCAATAGGGTGATATCCAGTGTGTGAGATTTTGGAATCTATTTTAAGAACCTTTCATGATATTCCTTGGACCTATTGCATGATGAGGAGGCTGGGGCGAGGAATTTTAAAGAGGATTGGAATTTGGAGATCTCATGCCATGTACCCCACTTTATGCTTAAGAAATATCATGATGTACTAGAGAGGCAAGTGGTTGTCAAGAGGGAATTATCCATAACTGGATCGTTATGTTAGGGGATTCATCATTATTCCCCACAAAATAGAGTTGTGTTCTAAGCTTCTTTTGTTCAAGGTATAAGAGTTTACTATTGGTCAGTTTTAGCTCCCAGCCCTCAGTATCTCATTTCCTCAGGGGCCCCATCTCTAAGGCCTATTTCATGGTTTCACTTGCTATATTTTCTTGGGGAGTATGAGGTCCTTAGTAGTGAAGGTGACTATTTATTCAGAGAGGTCATTATGAAGAGGGTGTTCAACATCATGTTCCTCTGTTGAGGTAGTTCTAGTCAAGGTAAGCAGATTGCACTAGCTTTGGATTAGCACTGAGCATATAGGGTAGTCATATGATAGGCACATGGAACTCCTTGTCCTTATATAGTACGAGTAATGTGTGGTGTTAGTCATCATCATGGTTTTAGAGGCCATGGAGAATGTTGTGGTCATCTTCATGGTTTAGAATTTCCATCCCCAGGTGATTCAGACATTGTTCGAGGTACCCGTTTCATGATTATTACATTAGTGTAGGCCTTGTTTGATTCAAGAGGGATGTAATCCTTCATATCAACTTCCCTTTTCAATTAATTGGTATTGGGGTAGTGAGGCTTCATGTTCCCTTGGAGTAGACTACACTAGTTGGAGGTTCATGTTACTTGTTGGGTGTGTGTAGAGACTATGAGAAAGTTCTAGGGAAGCACAACTTTTGGGGAGATTTCCATTGTTTATGGATTCAACTATATTATTTAATCCTCGTCATGGATTGGATATATTTTGTGCATTTTATTTTGGAATACTTGAAGATTTTATTTATGATTTGTTCTATAGGAATTTAGTGATATTCGATGCTAACAGAGATCTAATGGTTTTTGTTGGTGAGCATGACCCTTGGATGGGTCATAGTCATTTTCCTTACATGTCATCCTTGATTAATGAGATAGTGTTATGTTAATCGAGGTTATACAATTGGTGTTTCCCAATATCATAGAAGAATACTCTTTTTCATTCTAGAAGAGGTTTGTAGAATTACCCCCACATTGAGATATCATGTTTGTGATCGAGATACATTCTAGATAGAATCCTATACTTGTGTATCCCAATAGGATTACAACATATGATTTACAAGATTTGTGTATACATTTTGATACTCTATAAGAGTGTAGTTTTGTTCAGCTGAGGGTGTTATCGTGCGGTGTATCATATTTGTTCCTGAAGAAGGATGATAGTAGTTTGCAGTTGTGTATCGATTATTATCACATAAACAAAGTGATAGTGAATAATATTTATCCTTTTCCACAAATTTTTTATTTGTTCAATCAACTGAATGGTGAAATTTTGTTCTCGGAGTTTGATTTGTAGGTGTGATATCATCAGATGTGTGTGAAGGATGAGGATATTTTGGTGGCTACATTATTTTGTCATTCACTACGGGAAAAAGGGATTTTTGCAACGGGTTATTTGCTATGGGGATAAATCATGTCGCAAATAGTCCTGTTAGAAACATATTTTCAACAGGGGAATTTTCCCGTCGCAAATATCTAATTATTTTCAACGAGGAATGCTCACCCATCGCAAAAGGTTTGGCGTGAAATTCGCGCCAAACCGCGGGAATGTTATTTGCGACGGGGGGTTACCCCCCGTCGCAAATAACCAGTGGCGGTGAAAAATATTTGCGGTGGGAATATACCCTCATCGCAAATAGTATGTCTGCTGGTTATTATTTGTGACGGGACCCGTCACAATTAACTATTTAACTATTGAACGTGATAAATGAGGGATAAAATATTTGCGACGGGATACTCATCGCAAATAGTACCATCACAAATAAGATAACCTATAAATACCCCCATCCGTTTTTTCATTCATTATCAAACTCTATCTTCTACTTCTATCAAAACTCTATTTTTAGACTTCACAGTTTCTTAAGATTATTTTTTATTTCCGAAGTTGATATTGAAGTCTTCAACAACTATCAGTGATCAAACTCAGATCAATTTTAAAGGTATTTATGTTTATTTTAATTAAATATTTATTTTAAATTTTTTATTAGTTGAAATTATTCTTAAATAGTAGTAATTTAATTATGTTTAGATTTTTTTGTTATTTAATAAATTTAAATTATTAGTATTCATTGTTCATAGTTAATGGTAATTAGAAATAATTAATAATAATTAGAAATAATTAATAATAAATTGGAATAATTAATAATAATTATTCATAATTAGGAATAATTATTAATAATTTGTCATAATTAAGAATAAATACTAATAATTAGTAATAAATACTAATAATTAAGAATAAATAGTAATAATTAGTAATAATTTGTAATAATTAGTAATAATTAGTTATAATTTAGAATAATTTAGAATAACTAGGAAATAATTTGGAACAATTACGAAAAATAATAAAAAATACGAATAATTACTAATAATTATTAATAACAACTAACAATTACTAATAATTACTAATAATTACTAATAATTATTAATAAACCTCCTCCATGCACGCATTAACCTTTACAACTAAGCCATTTCATTTTTTTATACATTTAATGATGTATCTATATATATATATGGTCATATTTATTCGTATATTAATATAGATTTATATTAATATAAATATTTTTGGTTATATGAATATATATATATATATATTTATTTATTTATTCGTATATTAATATATATATATATTTATTTGTATATTAATATATATATATATATATATATGTAGTTATACATTTTTATTCGTGTATTTATTTGTATATTAAAAGATATTTATAAAAATAGTTTTAGATAAATTTATAAAATATGTTCTTATGTGTATTTATAAATAAATAAATACATACATACATACATATATACAACACACACACACACACACACATATATATATATATGTATAGTTATGAATGAATACATAGAAATGAGGAGGTGAAAATCCATCAAGAATGTTAAAACGGCTATAACATCTAATCTGTATGTCCGTTTCAACTCCACAACCAGTCAAATCGAAGAACATGAAATGATCTTCGATATGATATGCAGTACATGCCAAATGGACATCCGGATCGGATGTTATAGACATTTGAATGTTAAAATGACCATAACATCTAATCCAAGAGTCCGTTTCAGCATTCCAATTAGTCAAATCAAAGAACATGAAATGATATTCGATATGATATATGGTATAGGTTTATCGAGCATCGGGTTCAGTAGTTATAGCTGTTTGAATTGTAAAAAACCGTGGTACCCCGACTAAAAAATCAGTTTTAGAGGCCTTCTGGGCCACTTTTGGCCTCTAAAATTCTTTTAACGGGATTCCTCCAATCACAATGACGTAGAGATAGTCGCAGGCTTCGATTTGATATGTTGTAGAGCACAAACGGAGTCCCGGATCAAAATTTATGGACGTTTGAAGTTTGGGTTTCATTTTCAACTTATTTTTTCTCTTTCATTAAATTTTTTATTTTTTTTATATTCAAATAGTTATTAAATAACTATTAATTTATTAAAATTACATAATTACTAATTAAAAATAATCTTTAATTTATTTTATATTTATCATTTATTAAATATCTTATAAATTAATATCATATTTCCATAGATCCTTTCAAAAACATATTTAGAAAATAAATATTATATTTATATCAATATAAATAGATTAATATATTTAAATATTAATAAATAATTTTTTAAACTTTGTTTAATTTTTTTATTATTATTTGCGATGGGCCCTTCGCAAACACTTTGTTGTGACGGGCCCGTCGCAGAATTGTTTTAAAAAAAACCTGAAATCTATTTGCGACAGGCCCATTTTCCGTCGCAAAAAAAATTTTTTTGCGACGTGCCCGTCCCAAAAAAAATTAGTTGCGCCGCCATTTTCCGCCACATGTCATTTCAGAAGGGGCCCCGTCGCAACAGGCCATTTGCGATGGGATCCCGTCACAAATGACCCGTCCCAAATACATGTATTTATAGTAGTGGTTAAAAGATTTATGAGTCTATAGTAATGTTGATTGGTGATATGAAAGCTTTGGTTTTGTTCAGGGGATTGATGAAATCCATGTACTATGTGTTCCTATATAAGTTCAAGGTGTTTTCCATCGATGAAATCCTTGTTTACTTCGCATCTGAGGAGGAGCATGCATAGAATTTTCATGTCATTTTTGGAGTTCTTTGTCAATAGCAGCTGATAGGGATGTTATCTATGTGTGTTTTTTTTTCATGATAAGATTGTTTCATTGGGCATGTTATATTCCGATTTAGCGTAGTTGTGGATCCATTGATTATAGAAGCATTTGTGTCATGGGAATCCCCTTGATATTGGTAGAGGTGTGAAGTTTTCTTGATCACATAGGCTAATACACAAGGTTCGTATCTGATTATTTAGGGTTGTAACTCCTCTGATAACATTGAGTAATAAAGACAAAGGGTATGTCTGGACAAGTTAGTATCAGGAAGCTTTTGAGAATCTTAATGAGGCGTTAGTATGTGCTCTGGAACATTGTCTTCCAGTAGAGGGAGTTCAGTTTGATGTTTTCTGAGATGCTTTGCATCTGGGGTTAGGTTGTGTTCTAAGAAACTAGAGATCATTCATTTCTTATGGTTCTCAACAGTTACATCCCATTGAATGTATCAATTCCATCCATAAAATTGAGGTGTAAGCCATGGAAATTTCTCTGATATTGGGGGGAAATTACCCCATATGAGAGTGTTATTTGGGTTTCATTGATCATTAAAGTGCGAAGAATGTTTTCTCCCTGTGTGAAATGAACATGCAGTAACATCGGTGGATTATGTTATTACAAGACATCGACATTGAAATATCATATACACTTGGAATGGGGAATGTTATAGCCAATTCACTGAGCAAGAAGCCACATAGTGATGTTGTGCATGAATCTAGGGATTCTTGGAGAGTGTTGGAATAACATTTAGCCGTACTTCTCGATATTAGAGATGTTTGGGGAATAATTTGTATTTTTTAGATGACGGTGTTGTGATCTCTACTATAGTAGGTGGAAAAGTCCAAGTTCATAGATCTGGAGTAGGATGCCTATAGAGATTGATTTGTTTTTTGTAAGGACCTTGATGATTGGTTTGAAGATAAAAAAAATGAGTGTTGTGTCTTGGAAGGATTTTTGTAAATTGGTCAATGTGTGACACATTTATCATAGGGTCAAACAGTTTTCTATTAGAAGTGCATCCTGGTGTGAAAAGGATGTACAGAGCCTTGAGGATCTGTCTGTGGAGATCCATTACCTTATGTAGAAGGTGTTTTCAAGGTTTTCAATCCACTTTTCTTTGTCTTGTGAAGACAAAATAGATTGGAGAAGAGTATATGGGAACGTGAGTTTTAGATATATGATTAGTCCCACGAGTTGTTTACTCATTATCATATTTCTTTTAATGATGGTTTTTAGTGATTTTAGATCTTTTCTATTTATGGTATATGATTATTCAAATGATTTTTGTGTCTTTTATATTTTGAGAGGTACATCAATGGGTGGTTGTATAGAACTATTTTCTATATTCTTTTAGAATGGATTTGAATTCTCAAGGATGATAATGTTATGAGAGGTATCTGATTAATGGTTCAGACATCTCTAGTCCATTACATTGATGAAATCAGGTGTCTGAGTGGTTTTGGGAAGTCATGGTGACATATCACCGAAATGTTTTTAAATTTACAATTCTATGAATACTTTTTTTTTGTTTTTTGAACAGTTTCATCATTGATAAACATGTGAGATATGTCATTATTGATACAGATGTGAATAGTGTCATCAGTGAGTCATTTTTATTGTTGGCATCAGGGATTCATTATTACAATTGGGGTCAGCAATTCAATTGTACTATAAACATCATTGATATATTTGTACTATCAGCATCGGTGTGTCATTGGTACATTAGGAATTAGTTAGTAATTTAGACATTCTTCATCGGTGAGTCATTTTTAATATCAATGTCGGTGATTATTTTTACTATCCATGACATTTATCCATTTGTACTGTCGGCATTATTGAATCATCAGTATTGTTAGTGTCTGTGAAAAATTTTTGTTTTCCGCATCGGTGAATTATCTGTACTATTGAAGTCAGTGTGTCATTTGTACTTTCTGAGTTGGTGATTCATTTGTATTGTTTTTTTGAGTGAGTCATTTGTACCTTTGGTTCCGGTTGGTGTACAATGTTTCCATCCATCAGTAGAAATATAGTGTTTCCAGCCATCAGTAGGTGTACAATGTTTCAAGCATCCTACAGTTCTTCCTATTTTAAATTTTCATTAATGAAAAACACAGTCAATCCTTTCTTATAAGGTATTTAAGGACAATTCTAAACCCATAACATCTATCTTAATTTTCTTGAGGCTCGTGATTCCTTATCTTGGTCATATTTTGTTTTTTAATGTCATCCTCTTTTAAGGGAGAATCTAGGGTTTCCTAACCCATTGCTTCGATAAATTTTCATAAGGAACAAGATATCTTCATATATTATTCAACCTTATTTTTCCCTTGTGTAAGACTCTCAATACTTTCCTTATTTCTATAGTAGTGGTGTGATTGAGCCTTAATTAATGTAGGGTTTCCCTTAATGATTCTTCTTGTTGCATGCACACACCCTATTTTTTATCAATCAACAAGTGTCGTTCAATCCTCAATATAAGGTTTGATCTACCTTTGTTCTTGTGTTTTCCTTAATTATTCCTCTCCCACTTCTCCTTATTATGTTATGGAGTGTTATATGAATGTTTTTAATGTAGTTTTATTTGGTGTTGGTTGTTGTTTTCATGTCGCAACATCCTTAGGTAGATGTAGTTGTCAAAGGGGAGGTGATCCTGATCACTTTTAGGGAACATTCTTGTGTAAACAATGTTATGAAACTTATGAGGTAGCGGATTTGTGGGCTATCTATTATTTTATTTGAAACAACAGTGTTATCATGTTTTATCCCACTATATCTCAACTGAAATTACATAATAAAAACATGAACTAGAAAAAAAAAAATTGGTATCGATTTTATGTTTCTTCCTATTTTAATTCTATATAGTGTAATTTCTATTAATTCCATTATTTTCATGAAGTTTGTCATTGAAATTGATAAAGAATAGAAAATGGGGTTAATTGTATTTATTTGAAAAATATACAGTGGAATGTAAATGAATCTGTTTTTTTATGGATGAAATAGTTTTAATGGAATTAATTAATGATCCATAGGAATGTTGATGCTCATTGTTAATGAATTGAATACAGGTCAATTAATTCTTTAGTTAATTATTAATAGATTATTATTTATGATTCCAATAGTTGATACAAACAAATAATATATTAATTAATCCCAGATGGATTAATGAACTGAATATTTAATAAAAGATAATACATGGTAGGGTTTTGAGTTACCCTTTTTCTTTTATGTCCAACTGCCTTATGCTTTGGATCCATGAGTTCTCATTCTGTATAAAGACTGTATGCCTTTTTTATGGTCTAAGTGCCCAGTTTATTTGACGTTTGTTTTCATCTTCTTGTGTTGTGATGTGATCCTGGATGGAAATTGTGATATGTGGGGGTAGGGAGGCCCAATGGTTGTGGCATAAGATGATTCCTTTAGTGGAAATATGCATCGGTTTATTCATGTTTGTGTTGGGGAGGAACTGTAGATGATGAAACATGTTTGATTTGAATGAACATATGTTTTTTGAATCTTGTTGGTTCTTTATCTGTATTACATTCCCCACTACTCAAGCTAGCTGGTCCTTCTTACACACCTTCCAATGTGGGAGATGATGCATGGGGTATGAAATGTGCTTTGCATATTTAGAATCTCCAGGGAGGATTGTTCAACACTCTTGCTATAGTTGGAAAACATTTGAGGGGTATTTCGTCAACTAATCATATTGCACCCCCTTGTGTTTAACAACATAGAATATTTTTATAGAATTCTTGGTATAATTGGAAATCAATAAATCTATTAATAAATGATTGAATAAATTATTTTATCCCATGGGGATCAGATTTCATTGATTCAATGAAGATGGAATATTTCTGAGAAGTTGTATACTTGGTTTGGTTATTACTGAGGTCATGATCTATTAGTGTGAAGATAATGAAATGAACTGTGGGATTGATAATGGTTTATTAATTTTTAATGAATTTATTAACAATATTTGATAATGAAAAAACCTAATGATGTAATATAATGAGGCCCTTAAAATGGTTGTGAGTTTATAGGATACCTAGTCTTAGCAGTGGCAGTAGGGAGTCTATGATAAGTTAGATATAGTTGAGTCTAATAGTGTGTAATGCATGTAGTGTTGTGTGTGCTATTGTATATTCAATATATTTATGTGTTCTTATATGCTACTACACCTCATAAATTATGTAATCTAACACCCCAGAGATTCTATGTTGTGGGGGGTGTTTTACTCCACATCCCTATAGGAGGAAGGATGACTGACTACCCCCTTTGGCCACACTCTATTCCCCTGTAGATACTTCTTCTGGGAATCACATTGGATAATATTTCCCCATATATGTGTGTATAGGGCTGTAATGTCATGTGGTTATTCATGCACATATATTATGGATATAATATAATAAGGACTACTATAGTGCTAAGATGTACAGGTTGTGATGGCTTGAGGATCCTTAGTCGCTGTATAGGATACAAGACTATAGGTATAATTAATGACATATGATACATGTTATGAGAAATTTTTTGCCTCCCATAAAATACCTGGTAACATTGGATATATTTATGTGGTTTTCATGTTGCAGGAGTTATATATTGTGGTTCTTTCCCCTTGAATCTGTGGGCATGAATTTTTTTTGTGAAATTATTAGGATGTGAGACGTTGGGGAAAATCAGAGAACTTTTGGGGATGTTGAAGTAGGGTACCCTTGATATTTTTTATTATATAATATTCAATTATACATGATAGGTGTTATGTGTATCCATAGAGAGGCCTGGAGTATAGTTTAACTATTTAGGTGATGAGTTAGTTTCACTTGATTTTCACATTGCTTTATAATTATTTACATTTCCTTTACATAAGAGGTTCAAGAATGGATCCAACTGATAATAATGTTATAATCAAGCTATAAATATATATGTTATTATTCAAGTCACTTGTAGAAGGTTGGAGATCATACTGGTTACTACTGTATTGGGGTTTCACGATCTGTTTGGGCTTTGTGGTGGCTGTTGTTATTTACATTCTTTTGGTACTTGTTGGTTTCTGTTTTTTGTTGTATTAGGAAATTACATATCTGTATAAGAAATTTATTTTATATTGTATTATTATTTGAATTTTATTGGTGTATATCTTATATATCTCTTTTATATGTGTTCTATAATAGGGTAATACCTCCCATTTTTGTGTTTACAATACCCTTGGTGCCAGTCTCCAACTCGGGCCTACTGGAGGTAGGATGCGATGGTCACTACCTATCTTCTCACATTACTAATCTAGTAGGGGTACACCTTGTGGGTGAGGGGTCATGAAAATAATTTATAAATACATTCCTTATAACATTGGTTTGAAATGGTGAGGAGGTTCCTCAAAATAATGAAGAAAGAAGAACAAACTATTTTGTAATATGAGCATAACCATACGAGATTATTCACGAAAGATGCAATTTCAAAAAAAATTTAAAAATGGATTTCCTTCTTAATTTATAATATTACTTAGGAAGAAATTTACTTATAGAAAACACATACACTATATTTGGTATTATGATACTTTATAAATGATTTCATGTTCAATTTAAATCATTATTAAGAATCATTTCGATTGAAACTATTGTTGATTAATAGTGTGTATAATTATTAGTATATTAATGGTTTCAATAATGTTTAATTAATATTTAATGAAGTAATTATATCCCTGATCTATCAGATCATACCCAATGATACCCATTAGTCTATGATTTGTATAGAAATAACATCATTGAGAATTTTCCATGACCAAGCACGTGATGATATTCAACAAATAATGAATTATTGAGATGGTTTATGAGATATGATTAATGTAATCAACATAAAAAAATGAAAAAAATATCAAACCGTTACATTAAAATCTCACCATCACACAAAATATTACCATATCTAAATTAAAAAATATAATATAGGTATATCTACCTATAAAATCATAGTATAGATTGTTTAGTTTTTATTTAAATAAATAAATTATTATATTTATATAATTATTATAATATTATTTAAAGGATCAAATAATAGGTTTGATAAAAATATGATTTGAATAAGTTGAAACATAGATGGTATTATTGGGAAATATATAGTTTCAATGATGATAATTATTTTTAAAATATATGTTTTTTAATTAATTTATATTTAAATTTATTATTATTTTAATTAATATTAATAAATATAATTTGTTATTCTATTTTATAATGTGAAATGTAATTCTTATATGGGTCAAAAATAATTATTATCTAAAAAATATATTAATAAATAGAATTTTTTTTAAAATGTTTATCTCCTACATATTAGTGATATATGTTTAGTAAATAATACTATTTTTATCATCATTATTTTGAAATTATCCAATAGATAATTTTTCATAATTTTATAATTTGCAAACATGTTTTGTGTAAAAAATAAAGATTGTACAAATACATAGTATTTATAATGAAATTATAATGACCCAAACGTTATTTAATATATGATAAAAAGGATTCCATAAAAAATTATGTGTCCTCATTTAATTAAAATTTTTATGTAATTTATTTATTTTTTTAAACCCATTCTGATTCCATTAATGAAATATTATATTTTAATGTTAAAAGATCATTTATTTATAAACATCAATTACGTACAAATCACAAATTGTATTATATGAATCTATTATGTGGTTATCAATTTAAAAAGATTTAAACTAATAAAAAATTAAAGACACCATAGAAAAATACATGTGTAGTTTATCTTATTTATTATATAATTATATAGAATAATAAAACTACGTTTAGAAAATAATAAATAAATATTATCTCTTATTAAATAAAAATTAACAAAAAATATTATTTCGCTTAAAAACCCATAGATTAAGAAATCACCCTTTAATTACCACTATTGTGTCTCCCCAAGGTTCAACATGCTCTTACGAAGATCCTCTCATTGTTTTGGAGGCATTCTCCCAATATATGGGATCCTCTATTTCTTTTTATTCCATAAACTTCATTATGCAAGCATTTTTCTTTCCAAATATTCATGTTGATATATGTATTCACACATCCATTTTACTATATTTATTATTTCCAAGTAATTACATACAATATTATATCAAATTCACACCTACCCTAAAAATATTCGTACACCCGTAATCCTGTAGAAATTATTTTAGGATAATTCATGCACAATATTAGTTTATTGGAATCCAATCTCCAATTAAATTCAAAGGTATTCATATAGTATAACTTGTAGATATTTATTGATATGTAACATGTATAAACCATAAACTCATAAATCATGGGGTTAAAATCAATAATGGAATCCATTTTATGTATGAATATTTGGGATAATTATTCATGTACATGAAAATAATTTGATGGGTGGGCCCAAAATTACACTCTCATTGAATGTATTATTTAATATGTTCATATCATGATATTCTATGTATGGTTCATGAGAGGACATCATACTCCTACTATATTATGATATCATTGTGGTAAGTCTTGAATTATGATTATGATGTCAGGTGTTATATTGATTAAATATACAGAATTTACTTTTATGTAAACATGTTATATAATGAATAATTGGTAAATATTATGATTATCATCCATCTAATGATACATTGATATGCATATCTTAGCAAACTTATTTCGTTACATCATGTAATTCTTTATTTATTCCCTTATTGGACATTATTACTAATGTCCTTTTTATGTGTGTCCCCATTTTATCCCACGGAGTATTGGAATAATCCAAACAATATAAGGGAATGTTATCGAAATTGATTATGTTCATTATAATCATTGAAATTTGTTTATTTTATATACCCAATTACCCATGAAAATACGCACTCATTATCTTATGGGGTTATATTAAACATACCATTATTTTTCAAATCATTAATTTAAGTTTATTAAAATATCGGTCTTCGTAGTTTGTATAAATGAATAGTATAGTTATTTTTATAGTATTTTAATAAAAAACATTAGTGACATCATTTGGGAGAATACAAATTATTGGAAAATCTGTTAATATTTTGTAAAATGTCAAGTATGTGGTTTCCAAAAAAATCCTTATTGGGTTACTACAAGTTGATGTGACTCTAGAAAAATTTTGCTAGGGTTAATAACCTAGGAAACAATGAATTAAGATGGAATCTATCATCACCAAGTATATGATAATGAGCCATGTTACACACCATGGATGACAATATTGAGGAATGTAATTTTTCAAATTTGAAATATACTTATGAACTATTATTATTGGAACAAAAATAAACCTAAGATTTTATATAAGGAAATTTAAAATGTATAACACAGATTTAGACTAATGAATCCAATGGTTAATGATATATAACAAAAAGGTGTTATCCCATTAATGTTCAGAGGCTATATTTTAGTTTCTAGTATTATTACAGTTTTGGAACCATTATCTATATAGTAAATGTTTAGAACTAGAATTGAATAGATAAATATTGTATTGTCACCCATTAATGTAAATTAAATATATTATGGAACTATAATACCATTCATTAATTCATATCATGCATGTTTAGTAGAAATATTCAAATATAAACATAATAATGAGATGTTGATTTATCAGTGAAGACAATAAATTTGTGAACTATTTCATCCTAAATATAAAAAGCACCTCATATCCATATTTCATTCTACAATTTATTATAAAACCATGTTATAATCCCCCAAATAGAAATTCAATGTTATTATAGGTATGGATTATATTTAATTATATTAATCCAATATAAATTGAATGGAGAAATAAATCACCATATGTATCAAAAAACACAATAATTTTATATAAATGATCAATGAGGAGGATGACTCTATTTTGTGTAACAAAATCTCTAGAAATGATTTTTTTACATTTTGAGAAGTCATATCTATCCAAAATATGAATAATGAGTAAAGGATCATCCCTGACGATAAAACCATTGTAATTGTTTTTTATCTATTTCCATAAGAATATTATAGTCTTACCCATATCCATGATGTTGTGTTCTCAATCGACCTCATACATAGGGATTTTCAAATATCCAAGCATATATATATAATAATCATTGTTGATATTTAGGAGTGAGTAATTTATTTTGATAATTTTAATAATGTATTTATATTCCCATGTGCTAAACCATGAGGAGAACCGACCCTTTTCATCAAGATGATTTATGGGTAAATACCCCCTCTTTATTTATAATTATGAACCCAAAAAGATTAGGATAATGAATAAGAATCCATGTTCACTGATTGAGGAATTATTTGATCATCAACGTGGATCCCAATAATTATCCTATGTGAATCCTGGATCGAGATATTATCAACTACTCTTGATGAAGAAGAATATATACAAAACTTATTTCTATACAAGGTACTCACACAATGAGTTCACAATTATTCCATTTGGACTCAGTCTTTCTCTAGAAAACATTATGGACATAATGTCTGGTCTATATGAATTATGCCAAAAATAATTGGAAGTCCTTTTAGCAGAAGTTTTTATATAATTCAAAAACCAGGAGGAACGTAGGGATAAATTCAAATACAAAACTCAAGTAAATATGGGAGGAAATGTACTATGATAAGTATACTAAATGTGAGTTTGTACTAGAGAATGTATCCTTTATGGGGAATGATATCACCAAAAAGTGATATCTATGGATCCCAAAAAAATATTCGAACTCGACAGATGACCCAAAACAACGTCTATGATAAAAATTTTGAATTTATATTGACTATCTATGTACTATAATCGATTTTTGAGAAACATATAATGATTTTTGATCGCACTAACAAATACTACTAAAAAAAGTTTTTTGTTGAATTGTGATTATGTAAAAGTCATTAAAGGGATGAATAATAGGATAATAACTACACTTGTTCTCACATTACTTAACTAAGTGGAAGGATTTTCGATATATAATGATGCATTAGAAATATTTATTGGGTTTTGTAATCATTCATGATGATAAACTGATGGAATCATCCACCAACCAATTAAATCATCAGGGGACGAACTATCCAATGCATTATGTAGAAATAATAGTAGTGATATTTAAATTTGATATTTAGTGACATTATATATATATATAAATGTGTGATATATATATAGATCCCAAAATTTTTAGTATATGTTCAAAAAAATAATAATAACTAGATTCAATGAATGTGGTTATATATTATCATGGAATATGATTTATTAATACATTACCATCATGAGAATGAAATCAATGTAAAAGACTCTATAGGTAGAAGGGATCTTCAACCACTATCCTTGATGAGTATATTAAGGGATAATATCATTATTGACATGAAAAGTATGTAATTGGGAATAATAAAAGGATATCAAACCCATATTTTTCACATACCAACCCAAAAATGCATTATTATGAGTATTATGGTGTCCTAGAATGATGTTGAGTTATAATAGAATAACGTAATGGATATTATAGTGTTATACTTTGTTGAAGATGTAGTTGTAATGTTTAGAATCAAAATATGTGCCCTTATAAGGCCTGAAAAGATTATTTATATTCTAGATGAATTTCTTATATCATCTAGTTTTATTCATCTAGGAATCTGTATAATGATTTAATAATTGGAATAAACATATGGTGGTACAAAAGGTAGTGGAAGAATGCATAGTTTGTATCTCAATATAAGGTATGAAAAAAAACGAAGGATATGGAAACCATTTCCCATTAAAGTGTGTCAATGGTTTTTAAATTTATTTCATAATAGGAATCCATATAACACATTTGGATGTAACATTATCTAGTTATATATTATCAATGGAAATAGTTTTCACATGTTGTAGTATCTTGAAAAATTCACTCTCGACCAACTCTATAAAATATAAAAAAGTAACTGGTATGTATGCATGTATGAACACTCCATATTTTATGTCATCATGATATGACCTATATCTCATTGTTTCAGAGAAACCTAATCTAAGAGTGAGATACTGAACTAAGCATCTGGACTGATAACCAATAATTTATGGATGAAATATATGAATGGACTATTAAAACTATTAAGGATATTATGATATCTTGTTCGTTGGATTTCAAAAGATGTTAGGATCAACAATTTCCAATATCAATGTTATGAAATTACATTAGTTTCCATTATATAAGCCAAATAGTTCCTTATGTTGAATTATAATAGAAGTTGTGTTAGACTCCAGAAAAATTGGATGATGTTTTATAATGGAAGATAACAGGTCTTATTATTATCCTTGAGAAAATATAAAAGGATCAAAACATTCAAAATCATATGAAATAATAAAAAATACTATAGAAAAGATAGGTGTATAATTTTTTACGAGACATGGAGTTCAGGATTTTGATATATGGATCATTTTTATATCACTAGGGATGAATGATCTATATTTTTGAAAAAAGGGAAGTATTATTTTAAGAAACATCACCCATTCAAGATCCAAGATCATATGTGAGTGGTGGATTATCGACTAGAACTCCAATATAACATATATAATGTACATTATGAAATAAATATATGCCCCTTTAGGTAGTACATACCTGGAACCTCATATGAACTGAACCGAGATGTGGTATATTTGGAAAAATATCATTAATATGAGAAGAGAGTGGTGAGGATCGTATAAAAAATATTAAATTATTTATAAAATAAGATAATCACCTGGTCAATGTCTCATGGGAGAACAACATGTTTGATGATGTGACATGGAAAATAGATGGGTTAATGATATTTTAGTACGCTCAATTATTTTTCTATTGGAAATGAATCTTTGGAGGGTGAAAAAATTTAGGTGCATTAATTTAATGACTTATTGTTTTTTGAGTGAAATTAATTTTTAAAATTTTAAGTTACATATTCATAAATGTAGTTATTGAAATCAAATTCACTAATTCAGTAATTTCAATCCATTTAAATTTAAGGCCTATAATATTTAAAATAGTATAATAAATCAAATTCAATTGAGATATTTCCCTTTTATAGTTAACATTGCAATTATAATATCATGTGTTATAAAAATATAAAATTTACAATGCTGAAAGAATTGATGTCCTTGACTAGTTGGATTGTACCATTTAAATCACATTTATTGTAGCATTATTAGGGGATAACATCATTGGTATTTTCCCATGACAAAGACAAATCACCAATTTAACAACTACAACATTACCCGAACAATTTACAAGAGACGTTCAAGCACATCAAGATCACCGACCAATCCTTTTTCACTGAACCTTCCCATGAAAATTAATCAATCACACAACAATCCCATAGGATATTAATGGGTTTTATATAGGTATATAGATGAAGGGGATACAATTTTTGATTTATTTTATTTACATTTTAATGAAACAATGATTATATTTACCTATTTTTAATTTTACATTTGAAATGTTTAAACAACGACTTGGATGAAAATTATATTTTGATATGATGAAACAAAAAATATATTTTTTGGAAATATATTGTTTCAATTAAGACAAATTTTTTTATGAAATTTAAAAAAAAACTAATTTAATTATATATTATTAATAGATAACATTTATTAAATATAAATTTCAATATAATTTAATGTTGTATAACGTAATATATATAGGTGTGAATAACATCATATTTTTATAAAACAAATATTTTTTAAAAATTGAAATGATTAATTTAAAAGTGTATATTAAACTATATGGTGAATTATTCTGATTAGCTAAATATTATTTTTAAAAATTTCCTGTCATAAATATGAAATGGATAAATTTTCATAAATTTCTATGAAACATGAATTTGGGATACGAATTAAAAATGTTATAATTTTTTTTGTATTTCAATTTCATAATGACACCTAAGTGATGTAATAACAGTTAGAAATGATATCGATTATTGAATCATGTTTAACCTTGGATGTATTGAGTTTTTATTGTTGTTTTATTAACATTATAAAACCTTACTAAATATTAAAAAAAAGTAATAATATTTTAGTGACATAAAATCAATTACTAATAAACATAACTCATTTTCACATCACATGTGTATTTTTATAAAAAAGTTAATTCATATCCACATAATGTATATAAATTAAATTATATTTATGATAAACCATGGAAAAACATGACAATGTTTTTTTATTTTGATTATTTAATCATATAGAGTCCAAATCCTATGTCTAGAAATTAATGAAGAATTATATATATATATATATCCACCCAAAAAACCATTATAATTCTCTAAGATAACTTTGAGAATAAAATATCATTAATTTTTAATATCTATGGTACTCCAATAGTGCGACAAATCTCATATGAATATCCCCAATCATTCTGAATCACCCCCATCATTACATATTCTACTCCTCCATCATATTATTCAATAAATGTCATTTTTACATTACATTTTATATCCAAATATCCATGTTGGAATATATTTGTAATGAAATATATAAATATCCATATTATTACCTGGCAACGTGATATACTTTGCACTGTCAATTTCCATTTCCAAAATAAATTATGTACACCGATTATGATATATAAATTATAAATCTATTTTATCTACAAATCATTTTTAGAGATAAATCATCAACATTTCTACTCAAGGGTACTCAACAAGTTGAAAATACCCTTAATTTATTTAGGATTTATTTTTATATAATCAATCATCTTTAATAATAGGGTAAAACTTAAATAATTAAATCTTAATATTCTGTAATTTTTATGGAACAATTATTTATATACATAATATAGTAATTATGGTGGATCCAAAAACTATATATCCAACCAATGAATTGTGTAATGTTTTTAAAACATGATATGGAATTTATAATTCATAGGAGGTTATCCTATACAGACCATGTTATGTTATATTTTTGTCTTCACATGGTTTATTTTATTGATGTCATATTTTATATTGTATAAATATTACTATGTTTCCATTATGAAAACTTATTTTTAATGTCATGCTTTTCCATACTATGATTCTCACCCTATATATTATTCCATGATATGACTCTTGACTATCAAGTACTTATTTACAATATGTAATGATTTATTAATTACAATAATGGGATTTATATGTTACCCAATTCTTATGAACATCCCCAGGTTATCCCATGGTATTTTAGAAGAATCTAGAAAATGTTGTCGAGAGTTATAGAGTTAAATTTTAAATAATTGGAATTCACTGAACTTTTAAAGGTTATATACATATTTAAAGAAATAAAATTGGTCTCAAATTATTATAAGGTTTTATTAAGTATATTTTATTTAATAAATTGAAAACAAAATTTTATTACAATATGGCTTGTTATACATGTTATTGGCAATATAACTATTCCATAATGTAGGAATCAATATTTAATTACTGACGATAACATGAGACTCCTAAATGAAGATGTTTCTGAAAAAGATTATTCAAATTACGATACAAAATTATGTTCCAAAAAATAGAGAAAGAATTTTCTACACCATGTAGATTAAATTTATATCAATAATTTAATAGTATGGATGATCACAATGGAAAAAATTAAACTTTTAAAAGAAAAATAGTTTCACGGTGGGATATATAAAACATGTTATATGTGTGGAATAAAACCCCATGGTGTTTTCTGGAAAACATAGATTTTTTTTCAGGACTAATGAATTGAGAAAGAATTATTTTTAATGTATTTGAGGGGATTAAGCCACTAAATCTAGTTCATTGGATAAATAGTGGTAGGAAATTTTTAAAACAATTATTTCTTTTTTAAAGGATTCATATTTTGAATAGTCTATGTAGATATGGTATGCTATAAATGAATAAAAATACCAATGATGATTTTATGAATATGTGGTTCTATGTACATAGAGTCTATTCTTAAATTTATTTAAAGATTTATTTTATTCGAGATCATCTCAGTCATTCATATCATCCATATTTTGCAAAGAAAATAGAAATTTCTTTAGCACCCAAAGAAGGGGGAGGACAATTTATACTCATTGTGTAAATCATATAGAAAAATGGATGTATTTTCCAATTTTCATTATGAATAATAGATAAACATTATTTAAAATGGTATTATTATACATATGGATGAAATTTATATATTAGATGGTATTTTCATCATTTTAAATTATAATGTAACAATATCATTCCAATAGAAAGGTGTTTTGTTTTTTGATGATGATGTGGAATCCCTTATCTTTATACAGAAAAATATATCCCTAAATAATGTCTTCACCCCCCTCCAATTTATCAAACAAATTAATTTCATAAAGAAGAAGAGTATAAATAAACAATAAAATGGAATGTAATACTTTTAATGGATTATAAAACTACTATAATGGAATATATTGATTTTCCCTAATGAATTATAAGAACATCCCCTTAATTGAGAAGTTTAGTTTTCTATTTATATTTTATAAATTTTAAAATATATATCTAATATTATTATTTGGATGGACAATGTATAATTATATGAATAGAGATAAATGTTATATTTATATTATCTTGTATTAATACACTATTTTGTTTCACCATGGGGAGAACCTATTCATAATTCTAACAATAATTATGGGTATTTTAAATTATTAAACAACTATAGTTTAATAAATTAAATTTCTATAAACAATATGTATCATATCCTATGAATTGAAGTATATTAAAGTAATCTATATGAGGACTAGTAATTTTTCATGATTGATCACTATTATAGGTAACATCAAAGGCTTTTATTGATGGGAGTTATTTGAAAGAATAAATTTTTTATAGGGTACATACATTATTAAATTAGAGTTAATCAATTTGTGATAACTAGTACTTTTTTATACATATAATGTAATGATTATTCAAGGCTTAATTAGATGATTTAATTATGATAAATATTGGTCATATCTTAATATACCTTCAAAAAATAGTGATCCTAAGATTCATGTATTAACAATTTATATAACTCATATAGAAAAGTATTTAAAATGTAAAATTTTCACAAATTAGAATTATGGATTCATGATGTTTTATTTTATATCCATGTTATGATACCTCAGAACTATTTTCATACTAATTAGATGATATAAATAAAATATATCATAACAATACATCCAAAAATTACCATATATTTAGATTATATGAGAATTAGTATAAAAACATTATGTAAATTATATATTGCTTATTAATATAATGGAATCATTTTCCGAATTTGAGATAAAAACCATAACTTATAAATTTTTTTATAACATATCCTATAAAGTATTAATAGAAAATAGCCTTATAGAAATTTTTTTTATTCTACTTATTTAAAAAAAATTGAAATTGATAAATAATACAATTTTTCAAACATATGTCATGTATGTTTAAATATAAGAGACCATAATCAATGATCACAAGTGAGCATAAAATGAACACATTTGTAAAATAATGATATATAAAAAAATAATAACAATCATATATTAATTCCTAAATAATTGAATTAATCTTGACATAAAATAAGACAAGAATCAAATCTGTGAGTCATTAAAACTTACCTCTGAGAGCATAATATATAAACATGAATAAGTAAAAAATCATTAAAAACATTGAAATATGGTACATATATTATTGTATAGAACTTATCATTCGTGAGCATTAGTGTCCTTGTTTATGACTATTTAAAACCTACTCATGAATAACTAAAAATTTTGAGATAAAATCATAACAACAAAATTTGAGGGTTGTATATTAACTAATATAATAATAAAAAATTCATATCCTTTTCATGTGAATTCAAATAATGAAATAATTTATAATTTCAACCATAATCATAACATGATAAAACCATTGAATATAAATGGTAATTCAATTAAATCAACTAAATTCATAGGTATATAGTATTAAGATAAGATAACACATCATATGGTATTTATATAAATTATATAAATGTTATAATGTTATGAAAATAACTCTCTCTTATTAATCAAGGCATATAATGTATGTGAAACCCTTCAATTAATGGAATAAATAATATGATATTCACACTGGGATGGGATAAAAAGAATGCTTATGGATATACATTGAGTATGGTTATGAAATATAATGGGAGTAATAGATAATTTATTCATAAATATTGGTAAATATATACTACATAAGGATAATTATGAAGGACATTTACATTTTAAAATCATCACATCTAAAGAATACGAGATGTAAATGGATACCGACATAGATAAAGAATAGTTTTTATCAGTTTGGAAAAACAAATAATATTTAATATATAAAAAATCCTTGATCATTCATAATAATTTTAAAATTCATATTTTTAAGTCTACGAGGAAAATATTTTCCTTCTAAATACCATTAATATATACAAATAATTTATTAAATAAAATTAAAAACACATTGGAAAAATGTCTTCCATGGAAAATGTAAAATTATATGATTTTCAACATATTCATTAAAGTTCATATTGATGAGTCATATTCAACAATAATTAGAATATATGAGTTGATAATCCATTAGAAAATATTTGCCATTAAACAATAAACATTAATAAATGATTCCAAGAAATGAAAAAAAATAATTCAAAAATATGTTGGCAGGTAATATATTTAAGATAACAATACATCAATAACCACATTGAAAAATATTTATTAAATTTTCATTTTTAAAATTTGAAAATAAAATTATTATATTTTAAAAAAAATTCCGTATTAGAATTCCCAAAAATGGACGAGAATATTTTGTAGTAAGAAAATATTGAATTGAAAATAATTTCTAATTAAGAGATCAATGTTTTACCTTTATATTAATAGATAATTTGTTGAGATAAAAAATCATATTAGATTATAAATACTTATTGGGATAATCACAATGTAATGATAATAAATAATGTAATATAAATTATTATTTTAATTATTTAAGTTTAATATTTATGGAAAATATTCAAAAATTTCAAATAAATAAAGGTACGTTGTTATAGATAACAAAGACTCTTATGGAAAAAATAATTCATGAATTATGAAAAATATGGAAATTATTTTTATGTAGTAATATTTTATATACATAGGGGTAATGATTAAATACCACATTATAAAATCATATAATATAATTTACCTATATATAAGAAATAATTTCAATAATAACAATTGTTACTCAATTAATGTTGATTGAGTTATAATTAACACTTGTATCATGAGGAGTATTTAAAAAAATAATGAATTGAAATATATTATTGTTTAAATTGAAGATAAATTTCTAAAAAAACATATATTTCACGATATTAATTATTAATTAATTAAGCAAAACACCCCTTAAACGAAATTAGGATTTTAATACAAAACATGTTTCAAATAGAGGAATTTGAGATGGGAAAGTAATAATTATATTAATATATTAGTGAATAAATGATGTTATCCCATGGGGTTATATATTTTTGGGATTCAATGATGAGGTAATATTTTTATTATGTTGTGGACCTGGGTTGGTTATTCCTAGAGGGAATGATATTTTTGTGTGATGATAATGAAATTTATTTTGGAATTCATAATGGATAATTAATGTTTAACTAATTTACTCACATAAATTGAAATTGGAAATAAAATTAATGATTAAATATAAAAAATACCTTTAAATGGATGTGCTCTTATAGGATACCTACTCTTAGTAGTGGCTATATGGTGTCTGAGATACGTTAGCAATAGTTGAGTCTAATAGTGGGTTATACCTGTAGTGCGGTTGTGAGATATAGTATATTCCATACTTGTTTATGTTTCTATATGCTACTCCACCTCATCTATTATTGAAACTAACACCCCACAGAATCTGAGCCATGGGGGTCTTTTACACCACATACATATGATTGGATGGGTGACTAGATACCTCTTTGTCCCCACTCACTTCTCTTGGTAGTCACATCAACTAGTATGCACAATTGTTAGATTTTTCCCACATGTGTGTGTAGAGGGCTATAATGACATGTTTTTATTCACATACATATATTCTGGATATAGTTTTATATGGACTACAGTATGGGTAACAAGTATTGATTGTGGTGGAATGAGGACCCTTATTAGTGTATATGATACAATGACTTCAGGTATTATGACCGACATATGATAGATAATATGTGAGATGTGGTGGCTCCCCTAAAATACCTAGATACATTGGTTATATTTTTGTGTTGGTTGTACTGCATGAGATGAATGTTGTGGTGCATTACTCATTTGTCTGTGGGAATGTGTTTTTTGAATGAGATTCTTAGGACGTGTGATGTTGGGGAAAAGAGGAAAACTTTTAGGGAAGTGGTAGCAGTATACCCTTGCTATTATTTATTATTTTTTATAAACATATATGTGATCATTATTAAGATTATATAAGGAACTGATGGGAACATAGTATAATATTTTAGGTGACGAGTTCATTTCACTTGTTGTTCACATTACTTTAGCATTGTTTTCTTTACCTTTAATCGAGAGTCTCTATGGAATATCCTACTAATAATACTATTATAATCACCCAATGAATATATAAGATATCTTTCAGGTCACATAAAGAAGGTTGGAGATCATTTTGGTTACTACTAGCTTGGGGATTCATGATCTGTACAGGATTCATGGTGGGTTATGTTTTTAATTTCTTTTGGAACATGTAGGTTTTTGTTTTATTTGAAGTAGGAAATTACATATGTGTACTTGATATTTATTTTATATTGTATTATGGATTGGATTTTTTTGTGTCTGTCATATCTATCTATTCTGCATGTGTTCTATTAAAAAGTAATTCCTCCAATTTGTGTGTTTACAATACCCTTGGTGCTAGTCTCTATCATGGGGCCTACTGGAGGTGGGACGCGGGAGTCACTATCTCCCATATCAAATTATTGGTCTAAAAGTTGTACACCTTGTTGAGGAGGGGACAAGAAAATATTTATGAAATACATTCCCCAAAAAGTGGGTTTAAATGTAGAGTATTTTTTTCATAATAATGATGAAAATATAATAATATGTTGTAGAGTATGAGCCTAACCATACAAGATTATTCAAGAATGACACAATGTCATGGAATTTTTTAAATTAAATTTATTTCTGAAATTAGAATATTTATTATCTAGAAATTTAATTATATAAAACACATCAACTATGTTGGTTATTATGGTCCATTATAAATGATTTCTTCTAAGATTTTAATGATATTTAAGTGTCATATCTATTGAAAATATTGTTGATTTTAGTAACTATAATGGTGTTTATATTAATATTTTCAATAATGTCTAATTGATAATGAAAGAAGTATTTATATCCTTGATCCATATTATCATATCCTATGAATCCCATTTATCGACTTTTCATATTGAAATAACATCATTTAGAATTTTCTATGACCATGCACATGGGAATTTTCAACAAATAAATGATTAGTGACATGATATATGAGAGATGTTTTAGGTAATCCACATCATAAATATGAAACTTTTTGACAAACCAGTAAATTAAAATCTCACCATGGTACACCTTATTACCATTTTGAAATTCACTAATATAATATAGGTATATCAATATATACACTAATATTATGGATTTTTTAGTTTTTATTTAAATAAATAAATTATTATATTTACACATTTTAATAATATTATTTAATGGATCAAATAATAGCTCTGAAAAATATATAATTTTAATATGATGAATCAAGGATGGTATTTTTGAGAAACATATAGTTTCAATAATGAACATTATTATTTATAATATAATTTTTTATTAATATATATTTAAATATATTATTATTTTAAATAATATTAACTAAATATAATTTATAATTCTAGTTTAGGAAGTGAAATGTAATTTTTATATGGGTCAAATAATTATTATCAAAAAAAAATAATATTAAAAAATTAATGGTTATTTTTTATTAATAATTTTAACATCTACATTTTAGAAATATATATTTTTTGTAAATAAGTACTATTTTTATCATCATGATTTCAAAATTATCCAAATTACAATTTTTCATAATTTTTTAATTACCAAACTGTTTTGTGTAGAAAATACGTATTGTACAAAATAAATGTTTGTTTTATGACATCATAATTAACAAAAATATATGTAATATATGAGATAATAGATTTCCAAATGAAAAATTATGTTTTTCAAATTGAATTGATTTTTTTAATTGATTTTTTTAATTTTTAAAACCCTTAATGATTCATATAAATAAATATTATATTTTATTGTCATAAAATCAATTACTTATATACATGGATAACACCAAAATCCCAAAAGGGTATTATTTTAATGTATTTTTTAATTATCCAATTAAAAAATTTAAACTTTTAAAAATTGGTAGAAATCGTGGGAAAAAGCATGACAAGATCTGTGGGGTTTATTATATTATTATATTGAATTGAAAACATGTGATTGGAAAATAATAAATAAATTTTCTCTCTAATTCTATTAAATTAATCAAAATATGTAATTTATCTTAAAAGAAATATTAATAAATAACCATTCCATTACCTCTCTAGTGTCTCCCCATGGTTCAACAATCTATTACAAAGAAACTCTCAATGTTCCAGAAGCATCCTCCCAAAATATGGGATCCAATCTGGATTTTTAGTCAAGCACCTTCATTATGTCATGCATTTTGGTCCCATTTATTCATGTTGATATATGTTTTTGCATATCCATAATACTATACTTATTATTCCCATGTAAATTTAGACACCATCATATAAAATTCACCCCATATATAAACATTTTATTAGAATCTTAATAATGTAGAAATTATTTTAAGATTTTCCATGACAAATATTAGTTTAGTGAAAACAAATATCCTTTTAAAATCAAAAGTATTCATGTATTTGTACACTTACATAATATATTGGTATGTTACTAGTGTACAACATACACTAATAAATCATGGGGTTAAATTTTATAAAGTAAAACATTTTTTGTTTGATATATTTTCGAGAATTATGCTTGTCCATGAAAATAATTTGATCTGTGGGCCCAAAATTATATTCCCAATAAAAGCATTCTGTAATGTGTTTATATTTATTATATTATATGTATGGTGCATGAGTGGACATCATAGTCCCACAATGTTATGATATCCTTGTTGTTATTCTTGAAATATGGATATAATTTCATGTTTTATGTTGATATTGTATACATAAGTTACTTTTGTGTTAACAAGGTATATCATGCATTATAGGCCAATATTCTAATTATCATCCATCAAATGATATCTTGATATGCCTCTCGTATCAACATTATTTCTTTACATCATGTTTTTCATTATTCATTCCCATATTGGTGATTATTTTTGACTCATTTCTTATCTGTGTCCCCATATTATCCCATGTAGTATTGTAATATTTATGAAAATATATTGGAATGTTATGGAAATTAATTATTTTCATTATTATAATTGAAATTTGTTTTTTTATAAACCCAAATACCTAATCAAATATGGCATTTTGATCTAATGGGGTTATATTAAAAATAGTATTATGATTCCAATAAAAAATTGACGTTTTTTAAAATATGGGTTTTTATAGTTTTTATCAATTAATATTCTAGTTATTTTTTATGATTTTTATTAGAAATATACATTAAAATCATTAGAGAGAACACAAAATATTGGAAAATCCATAAATATTTGATAAATTATTTAGTATGTGGTTTCCAAAAAATCTCCATTATGATACTACATGTGGATGTGGCTCTAGAAAATGTATATAGGGGAAATAATCATTAAATTTGTGAATTAAGATGGACTATACAATCACTTCGTGTATTAAAATCCGATTTGTTACACACCATGTATGACACTATTGTGGGATGTTATTTTGTAAATTTGAAATATCATTGTGAACTGTTATTATGGGAAAAAAATAAACCCATGATTTTATGATAAGAAATTTAAAAGGGGTAACATAGATTGAGACTAATAAATCTAATGGTTAAGTATATATAATATATATGTCTTATCCCATCGTTTTCCATACATTATTAATTTAGTTGAATGAATATTTTGGAACATATATTTATAGAGTAAATCAGTAGAACCAGAATAAACTATTCTAATATAGTATTTTCACCCATTCATTAAAATTAAATGTATTATGTAACTACATTACCATGAATTAATTCATATCATGCATGTTTAATAGAAATATTCAAACATCAACTTATTATTGGGATTTTTATTTATCAGTGAATATAATAAATTATTTAGTTATTGCATCCTATATAAAAAAACATCTCATATACTTATTTGTATCGATAATTTATTATAAAACCTTGTGATAATCCCCTAATGAATAATTCAATGTTATTATGTTCATATATTAGATTTACTAGTATAAATCAAATATTAATTATACTAAGAATGAAATGACCATATCTATAAAAAACACCAGAATATTATATTAATGTTCAATGAGGAGGATGCCTATTTTTTTTGTAACAAAATCTCTAGAAATGATATTTTTACCCTGCTAGAAATCTTATCAATCCAAAATATTGAAGAATGAAGAAAAGATCAACCTTGATGACATGACCATTATAATAGAATTTTCTAATATTATTCCCTATTAAATTTATGATCTTCCCCATATCCATGATGTTTAGTTTTAAATCGAGCTCATACATAGAGATATATAAATATCCAAACATATATATAGAATATTAATTGTTGAAAATTAAGAGTGAATAAATATTTTTATATAATTTTTATAATGGATTTATATTCCTATGTGTTAAAGCATGGGGTGCACCACCTTCTTCATCAACAAGATGGATGGGTAAATACCCAAACTGTATTGATAATTGTGAGCCCAATAAGTGCATGATAATGAAAAATTATCTTCATTCATTGATTCCGGGCTAATTTGATAATCTGCGTGGATCCTAATAATTATACAAGGTGGATCATGGATCGAGATAATATAAACTACTCATGACGATGAATAATTTCTTGAAGTCTATGTTTTATACAAGGTAATGGCACAATGAGTTCATAGTGATTCCATTTAGAAAAACAGTTTATCTATATATCATTATTCACATAATTTATATGGTCTTTATACATTACGTCAAAAAATTTTGGAATCCAACTTCTAATAAATTATTATATAATTCCAAAGCAAGGATAAACGTCAGGATAATTTAAATACTATTCTCATGAAGATGTGGGAGGAAGGGTAATAATATATGTATAGTAAATGAGAGATTGTAATTGATAATTTATCCTTTATGGGGAATGATATCAACAAAAAGAGATATCTATGGATCCAAAAAATTAGTGGTTTTCGACAGATTACCTAAAACAATATCTATGATGGAAATATGTATTTTAAATTTATTATCTATGTACAATAATCTATTTATGAAGATAATATAATGATTTTCAATTTCACAATAAAATATTACTATAAAGGGATTTTTTGGAATAATGAATGTGATGAAATAATTAAAGAGATGAATTATAGGATAATCATTACAGTTGTTCTCACATAACTCTCCTATGTTGAAGGAATTGTGATATATAATGATGCATCAAAAATATTTCTTGGTTTGTGTAATCATTGATGATGATAATGTGATTGAATCATCCACCATCCAATTAAATCCCCATGGGAAGAACAATCCAATGCATTATCCAGAAATAAAAGCAGTGATATTCAAATATGTTATGTGGTGACATTATCTATAATGATATATGTGGGAAATATATACGGATCACAAAATTATCTAGTATATGTACGGTAAATAGTATCTTAACTTGTTCCAATGAATGTGGTTATATGTTATCATGTATATGATTTTTTAATCCATTACCATCATGAGAATGATATGAATGTAAAAGATTCTATGGGTATAAGGGATCTTCTAACCCTATCCTTGATGAGGATAGTAAGCGATAAAATCATCATAGACATGAAAAGGATGTACATGGGCAACATAAAAGGATATCCATCTAAGATTAATCACATAAATACTAAAAAATGTGTTATTTTTTGGATTATGGTGCCTATAAAGATGATGAGTAATAATAGATGAATCTAATGAATATAATAGAGTTCACCTTTTCTAAAGAGGTAGTAGTAATTTTTGGAATCTAAATATGTGTCCTATTCGACCTCAACTGATGAGGGATATTCTAGATGAATTAAATATTTCATCCTTGTATATTCATTTAAGAATCCCTATGACGATTTAATAATTGTTGTAAATCATCTAGTGGGACATTGTGAAGTGGTAGATTGCATAGTTAGTATCTTAAAACCTGGTATGAAGAAAAAAATTGAAGCATGTGGACCCAATTTCCCATACAAGTATGTTAATGGTGTAAAAATGGATTTTATAGTTGGACAACCTATAAAAATTATGGAAATAACTTCATCTTGTTGTAGAATATCACTTGAAAAAGTTTTCACCATCTATTGTATCTTTAATATTTCACTGTAGACCAACTCTATAAACTATAAAAAGGAATAGGTAAGAATGAATGCATTTCCACTTCAAATTTGTTTTAATCATGATATGATCATTTTCTCATGGTTTCATAGAGGCCTACTATATGAGTTAGATACTGAACTAAGCTTCCAGACTAATTACCAACCATTAATGGATAGAATATATGAATGAACTATTTAAAATATTATGGATTGTATGAGATAATGTTTATTGGATTTCCAAAGTTGTCGGGATCAATACCTTCCCATATCAATGTTACCAATTAAAATTGTTCCCATTATAGAATATAAATGGATCCTTTTGAGGATGTATATTATTAGTGGTGTTAGACTCCAACAAACATGGATGATTTTTTATAGTGGATGATAATTGGTCATACTCTTATCCTTGAGAAAATAAAAAAATATCGAACAATCAAAAATTAAATGAAATCCTAAAAAAGGCCACAAAATGATATGTAGAAAATTTCTGATGATACTTGGTGTTCTGGTTTTTGATATACTGTTCATCTTTGTATCACTAGGGATGAATGCTAGGTAACTTTGAAAAAAGGGAAGGCATATGTAAAGATAAATCACCCCCTTCGAGATCCAGGATCATATGAGAGTGGAGGATTATAGACTAGAACTCAAATATAACATGTATTAACTACATTATGGAATAAATGTATAACTCTTTAGGACGTACATACCTGGAACATCGTATGAACTAAACTGATATGTGTTATATTTGGAAAACATTATTTAATAAGATAATAGAGTGTTGTCGGTCAAATATAATACATTAAATGATATATCATACATTATATTTAATTGGTCAATGTATCATGGGAGAACTATATGGTTGAGGAAGTGAAATGGGGAACCAATTAGTTAATGAAACAGAAGAATGCTCATTAATTTTAGTGTATGAAATGAAATATTGGATGGTTACATTTTTGTAGGGGAATTAATTTAAAGACATAATTCTGTATAAATGAAATTCATTTTTAAATTTGTAAATTCAATATTCATAAATGTATTTATTGATATCGAATTTCCTAATTTGGCTATTTAATACCATTTTAATTTAAGTCCTATCATATATAAAATAATATAAAGAATCAGAGTCAATGGTAATATATCCCTTTTATAGTTAAAATTAATATTACAATATTATGTTTTTTGAAAACTCAAATTTACAATGATGAAAGAATCGATGTCATTGACCAGTAGGATCACACAATTTAAATCCCAATTATCATAGGTTTATATGTGGATAGGTTCATTGGGATTATTCCATGACAAAAAAATCCCCAATTTAACAAACAAAGCATTAAGTGAACTATTTACAAGAGATGTTCAAGCTAATTGAGATCACCCACCAATCCTTTTTTGTTGAACATTCCCATGAAAATTGATCTATCACACATGATACCCATAATATATTAATGGTTGTTATATAGGGATATATATGAAGAGGAAAAATTTTATGAATTATTTTATTTTATTTTTAAATAAAGAATTGTTATATTTAACTATTTTTAATTTTAAATTTGAAATGTTTAAACAATGAGTTGGATAAAAATAAGACTTTGATATGATAAAATAGAAATTATATTATTTAGAAATATATAGTTTCAATTAGGAAATCATTTTTGATGATTTTAAAAAATTCAAAATAAAATTGAATAAAAATATAAATTATTATTAGAAAAAATTTATTAAATATATATTTAAATATTATTTAATTTTTTATATTTTAATTTAAATAAGGGTGATTAAAATATTATTGTGCAAAAAATAATATTTTTTAAAATTTGAGATGTCCAATTTTAGAGTGTATATTAAACTATTTGGTGAGTTATTCCGATTAACTAAATATTTTTTATAAAATCCCCATTTCATATTTAATGGATATATTTTCATAAAATGTTACGAAACATAAATTTTGGATACTAATTAAACATGATATAATTTTTTTTATTAATATATCATAATGAAAAACAAGTGATTTCATAAAGGATATTAATGATATCCATGATAGACTCTATTTTCACCATATATGTATATTGTTATTAATGTTAATTTTTTATCTTTATAAAACCTTACTAAATATTCCAAAAAATTAACACCATTTTTCTGATTTAAAATCAATTATTCATAAACAAAACACAATTGTTCATCACTTTTGAATTATAATAATTAATTTAATTCATATCCATATAATTTAATTAAATTAAATTATATTTATGAAAAACCATGGGAGAAACTAAAAGAACGATTATTATTTTTATTATTTAATAATATAGAGTCCGAATCGTATGTGTGAAAATTATTGAAGAACTAAATTTTATTTTTATATATATATCCACCCTAATAGCCAATATTATTCACAAATAACCTTTTTTAATCAAATTTCAGTGATATTTCATATATATAGTACTCCAAATGTGGAAAAAAATCACATATGAATCTCCCCAATATGGCTTGTTATACATGTTATTGGCAATATAACTATTCCATAATGTAGGAATCAATATTTAATTACTGACGATAACATGAGACTCCTAAATGAAGATGTTTCTGAAAAAGATTATTCAAATTACGATACAAAATTATGTTCCAAAAAATAGAGAAAGAATTTTCTACACCATGTAGATTAAATTTATATCAATAATTTAATAGTATGGATGATCACAATGGAAAAAATTAAACTTTTAAAAGAAAAATAGTTTCACGGTGGGATATATAAAACATGTTATATGTGTGGAATAAAACCCCATGGTGTTTTCTGGAAAACATAGATTTTTTTTCAGGACTAATGAATTGAGAAAGAATTATTTTTAATGTATTTGAGGGGATTAAGCCACTAAATCTAGTTCATTGGATAAATAGTGGTAGGAAATTTTTAAAACAATTATTTCTTTTTTAAAGGATTCATATTTTGAATAGTCTATGTAGATATGGGATGCTATAAATGAATAAAAATACCAATGATGATTTTATGAATATGTGGTTCTATGTACATAGAGTCTATTCTTAAATTTATTTAAAGATTTATTTTATTCGAGATCATCTCAGTCATTCATATCATCCATATTTTGCAAAAAAAATAGAAATTTCTTTAGCACCCAAAGAAGGGGGAGGACAATTTATACTCATTGTGTAAATCATATAGAAAAATGGATGTATTTTCCAATTTTCATTATGAATAATAGATAAACATTATTTAAAATGGTATTATTATACATATGGATGAAATTTATATATTAGATGGTATTTTCATCATTTTAAATTATAATGTAACAATATCATTCCAATAGAAAGGTGTTTTGTTTTTTGATGATGATGTGGAATCCCTTATCTTTATACGGAAAAATATATCCCTAAATAATGTCTTAACCCCCCTCCAATTTATCAAACAAATTAATTTCATAAAGAATAAGAGTATAAATAAACAATAAAATGGAATGTAATACTTTTAATGGATTATAAAACTACTATAATGGAATATATTGATTTTCCCTAATGAATTATAAGAACATCCCCTTAATTGAGAAGTTTAGTTTTCTATTTATATTTTATAAATTTTAAAATATATATCTAATATTATTATTTGGATGGACAATGTATAATTATATGAATAGAGATAAATGTTATATTTATATTATCTTGTATTAATACACTATTTTGTTTCACCATGGGGAGAACCTATTCATAATTCTAACAATAATTATGGGTCTTTTAAATTATTAAACAACTATAGTTTAATAAATTAAATTTCTATAAACAATATGTATCATATCCTATGAATTGAAGTATATTAAAGTAATCTATATGAGGACTAGTAATTTTTCATGATTGATCACTATTATAGGTAACATCAAAGGCTTTTATTGATGGGAGTTATTTGAAAGAATAAATTTTTTATAGGGTACATACATTATTAAATTAGAGTTAATCAATTTGTGATAACTAATACTTTTTTATACATATAATGTAATGATTATTCAAGGCTTAATTAGATGATTTAATTATGATAAATATTGGTCATATCTTAATATACCTTCAAAAAATAGTGATCCTAAGATTCATGTATTAACAATTTATATAACTCATATAGAAAAGTATTTAAAATGTAAAATTTTCACAAATTAGAATTATGGATTCATGATGTTTTATTTTATATCCATGTTATGATACCTCAGAACTATTTTCATACTAATTAGATGATATAAATAAAATATATCATAACAATACATCCAAAAATTACCATATATTTAGATTATATGAGAATTAGTATAAAAACATTATGTAAATTATATATTGCTTATTAATATAATGGAATCATTTTCCGAATTTGAGATAAAAACCATAACTTATAAATTTTTTTATAACATATCCTATAAAGTATTAATAGAAAATAGCCTTATAGAAATTTTTTTTATTCTACTTATTTAAAAAAATTGAAATTGATAAATAATACAATTTTTCAAACATATGTCATGTATGTTTAAATATAAGAGACCATAATCAATGATCACAAGTGAGCATAAAATGAACACATTTGTAAAATAATGATATATAAAAAAATAATAACAATCATATATTAATTCCTAAATAATTGAATTAATCTTGACATAAAATAAGACAAGAATCAAATGTGTGAGTCATTAAAACTTATCTCTGAGAGCATAATATATAAACATGAATAAGTAAAAAATCATTAAAAACATTGAAATATGGTACATATATTATTGCATAGAACTTATCATTCATGAGCATTAGTGTCCTTGTTTATGACTATTTAAAACCTACTCATGAATAACTAAAAATTTTGAGATAAAATCATAACAACAAAATTTGAGGGTTGTATATTAACTAATATAGTAATAAAAAATTCATATCCTTTTCATGTGAATTCAAATAATGAAATAATTTATAATTTCATCCATAATCATAACATGATAAAACCATTGAATATAAATGGTAATTCAATTAAATCAACTAAATTCATAGGTATATAGTTTTAAGATAAGATAACACATCATATGGTATTTATATAAATGATATAAATGTTATAATGTTATGAAAATAACTCTCTCTTATTAATCAAGGCATATAATGTATGTGAAACCCTTCAATTAATGGAATAAATAATATGATATTCACACTGGGATGGGATAAAAAGAATGCTTATGGATATACATTGAGTATGGTTATGAAATATAATGGGAGTAATAGATAATTTATTCATAAATATTGGTAAATATATACTACATAAGGATAATTATGAAGGACATTTACATTTTAAAATCATCACATCTAAAGAATACGAGATGTAAATGGATACCGACATAGATAAAGAATAGTTTTTATCAGTTTGGAAAAACAAATAATATTTAATATATAAAAAATCCTTGATCATTCATAATAATTTTAAAATTCATATTTTTAAGTCTACGAGGAAAATATTTTCCTTCTAAATACCATTAATATATACAAATAATTTATTAAATAAAATTAAAAACACATTGGAAAAATGTCTTCCATGGAAAATGTAAAATTATATGATTTTCAACATATTCATTAAAGTTCATATTTATGAGTCATATTCAACAATAATTAGAATATATGAGTTGATAATCCATTAGAAAATATTTGCCATTAAACAATAAACATTAATAAATGATTCCAAGAAATGAAAAAAAATAATTCAAAAATATGTTGGCTAGGTAATATATTTAAGATAACAATACATCAATAACCACATTGAAAAATATTTATTAAATTTTCATTTTTAAAATTTGAAAATAAAATTATTATATTTTAAAAAAAATTCCGTATTAGAATTCCCAAAAATGGACGAGAATATTTTGTAGTAAGAAAATATTGAATTGAAAATAATTTCTAATTAAGAGATCAATGTTTTACCTTTATATTAATAGATAATTTGTTGAGATAAAAAATCATATTGTATTATAAATACTTATTGGGATAATCACAATGTAATGATAATAAATAATGTAATATAAATTATTATTTTAATTATTTAAGTTTAATATTTATGGAAAATATTCAAAAATTTCAAATAAATAAATGTATGTTGTTATAGATAACAAAGACTCTTATGGAAAAAATAATTCATGAATTATGAAAAATATGGAAATTATTTTTATGTAGTAATATTTTATATACATAGGGGTAAGGATTAAATACCACATTATAAAATCATATAATATAATTTACCTATATATAAGAAATAATTTCAATAATAACAATTGTTACTCAATTAATGTTGATTGAGTTATAATTAACACTTGTATCATGAGGAGTATTTAAAAAAATAATGAATTGAAATATATTATTGTTTAAATTGAAGATAAATTTCTAAAAAAACATATATTTCACGATATTAATTATTAATTAATTAAACAAAACACCCCTTAAACAAAATTAGGATTATAATACAAAACATGTTTCAAATAGAGGAATTTGAGATGGGAAAGTAATAATTATATTAATATATTAGTGAATAAATGATGTTATCCCATGGGGTTATATATTTTTGGGATTCAATGATGAGGTAATATTTCTATTATGTTGTGGACCTGGGTTGGTTATTCCTAGAGGGAATGATATTTTTGTGTGATGATAATGAAATTTATTTTGGAATTCATAATGGATAATTAATGTTTAACTAATTTACTCACATAAATTGAAATTGGAAATAAAATTAATGATTTAATATAAAAAATACCTTTAAATAGATGTGCTCTTATAGGATACCTACTCTTAGTAGTGGCTATATGGTGTCTGAGATACGTTAGCAATAGTTGAGTCTAATAGTGGGTTATACCTGTAGTGCGGTTGTGAGATATAGTATATTCCATACTTGTTTATGTTTCTATATGCTACTCCACCTCATCTATTATTGAAACTAACACCCCACAGAATCTGAGCCATGGGGGTCTTTTCCACCACATACATATGATTGGATGGGTGACTAGATACCTCTTTGTCCCCACTCACTTCTCTTAGTAGTCACATCAACTAGTATGCACAATTGTTAGATTTTTCCCACATGTGTGTGTAGAGGGCTATAATGACATGTTTTTATTCACATACATATATTCTGGATATAGTTTTATATGGACTACTATATGGGTAACAAGTATTGATTGTGGTGGAATGAGGACCCTTATTAGTGTATATGATACAATGACTTCAGGTATTATGACCGACATATGATAGATAATATTTGAGATGTGGTGGCTCCCCTAAAATACCTAGATACATTGGTTATATTTATGTGTTGGTTGTACTGCATGAGATGAATGTTGTGGTGCATTACTCATTTGTCTGTGGGAATGTGTTTTTTGAATGAGATTCTTAGGACGTGTGATGTTGGGGAAAAGAGGAAAACTTTTAGGGAAGTGGTAGCAGTATACCCTTGCTATTATTTATTATTTTTTATAAACATATATGTGATCATTATTAAGATTATATAAGGAACTGATGGGAACATAGTATAATATTTTAGGTGACGAGTTCATTTCACTTGTTGTTCACATTACTTTAGCATTGTTTTCTTTACCTTTAATCGAGAGTCTCTATGGAATATCCTACTAATAATACTATTATAATCACCCAATGAATATATAAGATATCTTTCAGGTCACATAAAGAAGGTTGGAGATCATTTTGGTTACTACTAGCTTGGGGATTCATGATCTGTACAGGATTCATGGTGGGTTATGTTTTTAATTTCTTTTGGAACATGTAGGTTTTTGTTTTATTTGAAGTAGGAAATTACATATGTGTACTTGATATTTATTTTATATTGTATTATGGATTGGATTTTTTTGTGTCTGTCATATCTATCTATTCTGCATGTGTTCTATTAAAAAGTAATTCCTCCAATTTGTGTGTTTACAATACCCTTGGTGCTAGTCTCTATCATGGGGCCTACTGGAGGTGGGACGCGGGAGTCACTATCTCCCATATCAAATTATTGGTCTAAAAGTTGTACACCTTGTTGAGGAGGGGACATGAAAATATTTATGAAATACATTCCCCAAAAAGTGGGTTTAAATGTAGAGTATTTTTTTCATAATAATGATGAAAATATAATAATATGTTGTAGAGTATGAGCCTAACCATACAAGATTATTCAAGAATGACACAATGTCATGGAATTTTTTAAATTAAATTTATTTCTGAAATTAGAATATTTATTATCTAGAAATTTAATTATATAAAACACATCAACTATGTTGGTTATTATGGTCCATTATAAATGATTTCTTCTAAGATTTTAAAGATATTTAAGTTTCATATCTATTGAAAATATTGTTGATTTTAGTAACTATAATGGTGTTTATATTAATATTTTCAATAATGTCTAATTGATAATGAAAGAAGTATTTATATCCTTGATCCATATTATCATATCCTATGAATCCCATTTATCGACTTTTCATATTGAAATAACATCATTTAGAATTTTCTATGACCATGCACATGGGAATTTTCAACAAATAAATGATTAGTGACATGATATATGAGAGATGTTTTAGGTAATCCACATCATAAATATGAAACTTTTTGACAAACCAGTAAATTAAAATCTCACCATGGTACACCTTATTACCATTTTGAAATTCACTAATATAATATAGGTATATCAATATATACACTAATATTATGGATTTTTTAGTTTTTATTTAAATAAATAAATTATTATATGTACACATTTTAATAATATTATTTAATGGATCAAATAATAGCTTTGAAAAATATATAATTTTAATATGATGAATCAAGGATGGTATTTTTGAGAAACATATAGTTTCAATAATGAACATTATTATTTATAATATAATTTTTTATTAATATATATTTAAATATATTATTATTTTAAATAATATTAACTAAATATAATTTATAATTCTAGTTTAGGAAGTGAAATGTAATTTTTATATGGGTCAAATAATTATTATCAAAAAAAATAATATTAAAAAATTAATGGTTATTTTTTATTAATAATTTTAACATCTACATTTTAGAAATATATATTTTTTGTAAATAAGTACTATTTTTATCATCATGATTTCAAAATTATCCAAATTACAATTTTTCATAATTTTTTAATTACCAAACTGTTTTGTGTAGAAAATACGTATTGTACAAAATAAATGTTTGTTTAATGACATCATAATTAACAAAAATATATGTAATATATGAGATAATAGATTTCCAAATGAAAAATTATGTTTTTCAAATTGAATTGATTTTTTTAATTGATTTTTTTAATTTTTAAAACCCTTAATGATTCATATAAATAAATATTATATTTTATTGTCATAAAATCAATTACTTATATACATGGATAACACCAAAATCACAAAAGGGTATTATTTTAATGTATTTTTTAATTATCCAATTAAAAAATTTAAACTTTTAAAAATTGGTAGAAATCGTGGGAAAAAGCATGACAAGATCTGTGGGGTTTATTATATTATTATATTGAATTGAAAACATGTGATTGGAAAATAATAAATAAATTTTCTCTCTAATTCTATTAAATTAATCAAAAAATATAATTTATCTTAAAAGAAATATTAATAAATAACCATTCCATTACCTCTGTAGTGTCTCCCCATGGTTCAACAATCTATTACAAAGAAACTCTCAATGTTCCAGAAGCATCCTCCCAAAATATGGGATCCAATCTGGATTTTTAGTCAAGCACCTTCATTATGTCATGCATTTTGGTCCCATTTATTCATGTTGATATATGTTTTTGCATATCCATAATACTATACTTATTATTCCCATGTAAATTTAGACACCATCATATAAAATTCACCCCATATATAAACATTTTATTAGAATCTTAATAATGTAGAAATTATTTTAAGATTTTCCATGACAAATATTAGTTTAGTGAAAACAAATATCCTTTTAAAATCAAAAGTATTCATGTATTTGTACACTTACATAATATATTGGTATGTTACTAGTGTACAACATACACTAATAAATCATGGGGTTAAATTTTATAAAGTAAAACATTTATTGTTTGATATATTTTCGAGAATTATGCTTGTCCATGAAAATAATTTGATCTGTGGGCCCAAAATTATATTCCCAATAAAAGCATTGTGTAATGTGTTTATATTTATTATATTATATGTATGGTGCATGAGTGGACCTCATAGTCCCACAATGTTATGATATCCTTGTTGTTATTCTTGAAATATGGATATAATTTCATGTTTTATGTTGATATTGTATACATAAGTTACTTTTGTGTTAACAAGGTATATCATGCATTATAGGCCAATATTCTAATTATCATCCATCAAATGATATCTTGATATGCCTCTCGTATCAACATTATTTCTTTACATCATATTTTTCATTATTCATTCCCATATTGGTGATTATTTTTGACTCATTTCTTATCTGTGTCCCCATATTATCCCACGTAGTATTGTAATATTTATGAAAATATACTGGAATGTTATGGAAATTAATTATTTTCATTATTGTAATTGAAATTTGTTTTTTTATAAACCCAAATACCTAATCAAATATGGCATTTTGATCTAATGGGGTTATATTAAACATAGTATTATGATTCCAATAAAAAATTGACGTTTTTTAAAATATGGGTTTTTATAGTTTTTATCAATTAATATTCTAGTTATTTTTTATGATTTTTATTAGAAATCTACATTAAAATCATTAGAGAGAACACAAAATATTGGAAAATCCATAAATATTTGATAAATTATTTAGTATGTGGTTTCCAAAAAATCTCCATTACGATAGTACATGTGGATGTGGCTCTAGAAAATGTATATAGGGGAAATAATCATTAAATTTGTGAATTAAGATGGACTATACAATCACTTCGTGTATTAAAATACGATTTGTTACACACCATGTATGACACTATTGTGGGATGTTATTTTGTAAATTTGAAATATCATTGTGAACTGTTATTATGGGAAAAAAATAAACCCATGATTTTATGATAAGAAATTTAAAAGGGGTAACATAGATTGAGACTAATAAATCTAATGGTTAAGTATATATAATATATATGTCTTATCCCATCGTTTTCCATACATTATTAATTTAGTTGAATGAATATTTTGGTACATATATTTATAGAGTAAATCAGTAGAACCAGAATAAACTATTCTAATATAGTATTTTCACCCATTCATTAAAATTAAATGTATTATGTAACTACATTACCATGAATTAATTCATATCATGCATGTTTAATAGAAATATTCAAACATCAACTTATTATTGGGATTTTTATTTATCAGTGAATATAATAAATTATTTAGTTATTGCATCCTATATAAAAAAACATCTCATATACTTATTTGTATCGATAATTTATTATAAAACCTTGTGATAATCCCCTAATGAATAATTCAATGTTATTATGTTCATATATTAGATTTACTAGTATAAATCAAATATTAATTATACTAAGAAGGAAATGACCATATCTATTAAAAACACCGGAATATTATATTAATGTTCAATGAGGAGGATGCCTATTTTTTTTTGTAACAAAATCTCTAGAAATGATATTTTTACCATGCTAGAAATCTTATCAATCCAAAATATTGACGAATGAAGAAAAGATCAACCTTGATGACATGACCATTATAATAGAATTTTCTAATATTATTCCCTATTAATTTTATGATCTTCCCCATATCCATGATGTTTAGTTTTAAATCGAGCTCATACATAGAGATATATAAATATACAAACATATATATAGAATATTAATTGTTGAAAATTAAGAGTGAATAAATATTTTTATATAATTTTTATAATGGATTTATATTCCTATGTGTTAAAGCATGGGGTGCACCACCTTCTTCATCAACAAGATGGATGGGTAAATACCCAAACTGTATTGATAATTGTGAGCCCAATAAGTGCATGATAATGAAAAATTATCTTCATTCATTGATTCCGGGCTAATTTGATAATCTGTGTGGATCCTAATAATTATACAAGGTGGATCATGGATCGAGATAATATAAACTACTCATGACGATGAATAATTTCTTGAAGTCTATGTTTTATACAAGGTAATGGCACTATGAGTTCATAGTGATTCCATTTAGAAAAACAGTTTATCTATATATCATTATTCACATAATTTATATGGTCTTTATACATTACGTCAAAAAATTTTGGAATCCAACTTCTAAGAAATTATTATATAATTCCAAAGCAAGGATAAACGTGAGGATAATTTAAATACTATTCTCATGAAGATGTGGGAGGAAGGGTAATAAAATATGTATAGTAAATGAGAGATTGTAATTGATAATTTATCCTTTATGGGGAATGATATCAACAAAAAGAGATATCTATGGATCCAAAAAATTAGTGGTTTTCGACAGATTACCTAAACCAATATCTATGATGGAAATATGTATTTTAAATTTATTATCTATGTACAATAATCTATTTATGAAGATAATATAATGATTTTCAATTTCACAATAAAATATTACTATAAAGGGATTTTTTGGAATAATGAATGTGATGAAATAATTAAAGAGATGAATTATAGGATAATCATTACAGTTGTTCTCACATAACTCTCCTATGTTGAAGGAATTGTGATATATAATGATGCATCAAAAATATTTCTTGGTTTGTGTAATCATTGATGATGATAATGTGATTGAATCATCCACCATCCAATTAAATCCCCATGGGAAGAACAATCCAATGTATTATCCAGAAATAAAAGCAGTGATATTCAAATATGTTATGTGGTGACATTATCTATAATGATATATGTGGGAAATATATACGGATCACAAAATTATCTAGTATATGTACGGTAAATAGTATCTTAACTTGTTCCAATGAATGTTGTTATATGTTATCATGTATATGATTTTTTAATCCATTACCATCATGAGAATGATATGAATGTAAAAGATTCTATGGGTATAAGGGATCTTCTAACCCTATCCTTGATGAGGATAGTAAGCGATAAAATCATCATAGACATGAAAAGGATGTACATGGGCAACATAAAAGGATATCCATCTAAGATTAATCACATAAATACTAAAAAATGTGTTATTTTTTGGATTATGGTGCCTATAAAGATGATGAGTAATAATAGATGAATCTAATGAATATAATAGAGTTCACCTTTTCTAAAGAGGTAGTAGTAATTTTTGGAATCTAAATATGTGTCCTATTCGACCTCAACTGATGAGGGATATTCTAGATGAATTAAATATTTCATCCTTGTATATTCATTTAAGAATCCCTATGACGATTTAATAATTGTTGTAAATCATCTAGTGGGACATTGTGAAGTGGTAGATTGCATAGTTAGTATCTTAAAACCTGGTATGAAGAAAAAAATTGAAGCATGTGGACCCAATTTCCTATACAAGTATGTTAATGGTGTAAAAATGGATTTTATAGTTGGACAACCTATAAAAATTATGGAAATAACTTCATCTTGTTGTAGAATATCACTTGAAAAAGTTTTCACCATCTATTGTATCTTTAATATTTCACTGTAGACCAACTCTATAAACTATAAAAAGGAATAGGTAAGAATGAATGCATTTCCACTTCAAATTTGTTTTAATCATGATATGATCATTTTCTCATGGTTTCATAGAGGCCTACTATATGAGTTAGATACTGAACTAAGCTTCCAGACTAATTACCAACCATTAATGGATAGAATATATGAATGAACTATTTAAAATATTATGGATTGTGTGAGATAATGTTTATTGGATTTCCAAAGTTGTCGGGATCAATACCTTCCCATATCAATGTTACCAATTAAAATTGTTCCCATTATAGAATATAAATGGAACCTTTTGAGGATGTATATTATTAGTGGTGTTAGACTCCAACAAACATGGATGATTTTTTATAGTGGATGATAATTGGTCATACTCTTATCCTTGAGAAAATAAAAAAATATCGAACAATCAAAAATTACATGAAATCCTAAAAAAGGCCACAAAATGATATGTAGAAAATTTCTGATGATACTTGGTGTTCTGGTTTTTGATATACTGTTCATCTTTGTATCACTAGGGATGAATGCTAGGTAACTTTGAAAAAAGGGAAGGCATATGTAAAGATAAATCACCCCCTTCGAGATCCAGGATCATATGAGAGTGGAGGATTATAGACTAGAACTCAAATATAACATGTATTAACTACATTATGGAATAAATGTATAACTCTTTAGGAAGTACATACCTGGAACATCGTATGAACTAAACTGATATGTGTTATATTTGGAAAACATTATTTAATAAGATAATAGAGTGTTGTCGGTCAAATATAATACATTAAATGATATATCATACATTATATTTAATTGGTCAATGTCTCATGGGAGAACTATATGGTTGAGGAAGTGAAATGGGGAACCAATTAGTTAATGAAACAGAAGAATTCTCATTAATTTTAGTGTATGAAATGAAACATTGGATGGTGACATTTTTGTAGGGGAATTAATTTAATGACATAATTCTGTATAAATGAAATTCATTTTTAAATTTGTAAATTCAATATTCATAAATGTATTTATTGATATCGAATTTCCTAATTTGGCTATTTAATACCATTTTAATTTAAGTCCTATCATATTTAAAATAATATAAAGAATCAGAGTCAATGGTAATATATCCCTTTTATAGTTAAAATTAATATTACAATATTATGTTTTTTGAAAACTCAAATTTACAATGATGAAAGAATCGATGTCATTGACCAGTAGGATCACACAATTTAAATCCCAATTATCATAGGTTTATATGTGGATAGGTTCATTGGGATTATTCCATGACAAAAAAATCCCCAATTTAACAAACAAAGCATTAAGTGAACTATTTACAAGAGATATTCAAGCTAATTGAGATCACCCACCAATCCTTTTTTGTTGAACATTCCCATGAAAATTGATCTATCACACATGATACCCATAATATATTAATGGTTGTTATATAGGGATATATATGAAGAGGAAAAATTTTATGAATTATTTTATTTTATTTTTAAATAAAGAATTGTTATATTTACCTATTTTTAATTTTAAATTTGAAATGTTTAAACAATGAGTTGGATAAAAATAAGACTTTGATATGATAAAATAGAAATTATATTATTTAGAAATATATAGTTTCAATTAGGAAATCATTTTTGATGATTTTAAAAAATTCAAAATAAAATTGAATAAAAATATAAATTATTATTAGATAAAATTTATTAAATATATATTTAAATATTATTTAATTTTTTATATTTTAATTTAAATAAGGGTGATTAAAATATTATTGTGCAAAAAATAATATTTTTTAAAATTTGAGATGTCCAATTTTAGAGTGTATATTAAACTATTTGGTGAGTTATTCTGATTAACTAAATATTTTTTATAAAATCCCCATTTCATATTTAATGGATATATTTTCATAAAATGATACGAAACATAAATTTTGGATACTAATTAAACATGATATAATTTTTTTTATTAATATATCATAATGAAAAACAAGTGATTTCATAAATTATATTAATGATATCCATGATAGACTCTTTTTTCACCATATATGTATATTGTTATTAATGTTAAATTTTTATCTTTATAAAACCTTACTAAATATTCCAAAAAATTAACACCATTTTTCTGATTTAAAATCAATTATTCATAAACAAAACACAATTGTTCATCACTTTTGAATTATAATAATTAATTTAATTCATATCCATATAATTTAATTAAATTAAATTATATTTATGAAAAACCATGGGATAAACTAAAAGAACGATTATTATTTTTATTATTTAATAATATAGAGTCCGAATCGTATGTGTGAAAATTATTGAAGAACTAAATTTTATTTTTATATATATATCCACCCTAATAGCCAATATAATTCACAAATAACCTTTTTTAATCAAATTTCAGTGATATTTCATATCTATAGTACTCCAAATGTGCAAAAAAATCACATATGAATCTCCCCAATCTTTTAGAATAACCCCCAATGTTACGTGATCCTCTCATTCTCCACATTATTCAATAAAATTATTTTTTTCATTACATTTTATATCCAAATAATCATATTGGAATTAGATATTAATTAAATCTACAAATATCATTTTTATTATTATGTAACGAGATATACCTTTCACTGTTATTTACAATTTCTATAAAAATTCATGTACACCGATTATGCTACCAAAATTATCTATCTATTTTATCTACTAAACATTTGTTTAAAGATTACTCCTCCACATTTCAACCAAAGTGTACTCCACTAATTGAAAATATCCTTTATTTATTCATGATTTTTTTATATTAAAAAACATCCTAAATAATAGGTTTAAAAAATAATTAAATCCTAATATTTTCTGATTTTGTAGAAAAATTATTTACATACATGATATAGAATTGATATGGGAACCAATAACTATATATCCAGTTAATGAATTGTGTAATGTACTTAACTCAAGATATGTAATTTATAATGCATAGGAGGTTGTTCTATTAATTCCATGTTATGTTATATTAATGCATATCCATGACTTATTTTAAAGATGTCATATTTTCTATTGTATGAGTATTTATATGTTTCCTTTATCCAAACCTATTTTACAGTGCCTCATTTTATAATACTATGATTCTCCACAAACATATAATTCCATGATATTCCTCTTGACTCAGATGTACATATTTAGATTATATAATGATTTATTTATTACTATAATGGGATTTATATGTTTCCCAATTCATATGTACATACCCATGTTATCCCATTCTATTTCATAAAAATCAAGACAATGTAATGGAATGTTGTGGACTTTAATTTTAAATCATTTTAATTCAATATACATTGAAATGTTATATACCTTTTTAATAAAAATATATAGGCCTCACATTATTCAAGGGTTTTATTAAGTATTATTTATGTAATAAATTGAGAACTCAATTGTATTACAATATAAATTTTTATATATGTTATGAACTATATAACTATTCTAGAATAAAGGAATACACATTGAATTAATGTGTACAAGATAAGACTCATAATGAAACATGTTTCTGATATAATTTCTTCATGTGATGATACAAAATTGTGTTCCAAAAAAAGAGAAAGAATTTTCTACAAAATATATATTTTTTTAATAAATAATCAAATAAGGTGGATGATCACTATGAAAATGTTAAATATATAAAAGAAGAATAGCTATGTGTTGGGACATATAAAACATGTATTAAATGTGGAAAAAAACACCCAGGTGTTGTGCTGAAAAACCAGAGTTTTTTCATGACTGATGAATGGTGAAATAAGGTTTTTTAATGGATTAAATCGTATGAAACAACTAAATGAAATGCATTGGATAAATAGTGTTAGGTAATTTTTTTATAAAAATTCTGATGTTATAATGGAATCACTTATTGAAGAGTATATATTGATATGAAAAGTCATAAATGAATAAAAATACCAATGAATGATTTTATGAAGATGTAGTTTTAGGTATATGGAGTCTATCATAATATTTTTCTAATTATTTATTTTATTCATGATATTCTCATTAATTCATATAATTTATGTTTTCTGTTAAAATTATAAATTTCGTTAACACCCAAATAAGGTGGAGTTCAATTAAGAATCATCGTGGAAATATTATTGAAAAAGAGATGTATTATCCAATTCTCATTATTAATAACAGATAAACATTATTTAAAAATAGATTATTATAACTATGAATGAAATTACAAAAATAAATGTTATTGAAATCATTTTAAATAATAATGTAACAAAATCAATCCATTAGAAATGTGTTTGGATATTTGATGAAGATGTTAAATCAGTTATCTTTATATGGAACAATATATCCTTAAATAATGACAGAATCCCCCGCCAATTTCTCTTAGTAATGAATTTCATAGAGAAGAAGAGTATACAAAAACTATAAAGGCGAATGGAACCCATTAAATAAATTATACAACTACTGTAATGGAATATATTTATTTTTCTATTGAATAATTACATGAAAATTTTCCTAATTGACATTTTTCGAATTATATTTATATTTTACATAATTTTAAATATATATCAAATATTATTATTTGTAAGGAAAATTTATAATTATTGGAACTGAAAGAATATAATATTTATAAGATATGGTACAAATATAGTATATTGATTCACCATGAGGAGACCGTAATATTTTTCCCACCAAAAAATGATGTTCCTTTCAAATTATTAAACAATTATACTTTAATAAATTAAATTTATATAAATAATATGATTCATATTATATAAATTGATGTCTATTAAAGTAATATTTTAAAGGAATATTATTTTTCTATGATTTATAGTTATCACTGGTAACATCAATGACATTTATTTATGGGAGTTATTTGAAAAACCAATTTATATATGGTACATACATTATGAATTTAGAGTTATTCCATTTAGGGTAACTAATATTTTTTTATAAAACTAATGTAAATATTATTAAATTTTTAATTAGATGATTTAGTTGTGATAACTATTGAGGTTATCTTAATATAATATCAAAAAATATTTTGATAATGATATTCATTTTTTAATCATTCTTAAAACTCATATAGAAAAATATTTATAATGGAAAATTGTAATAAATTAGAATTATGGATTCATGTTGTTTCATTTCATATCCATGTTGTGATTCCTTATAACTATTTGTTTACTAATTATGTGATATAAATAAAATATATCATTACAATGCATTCCAAAATCATCCTATATGTATAGTATTTTAGTATTAGTATAAAAAAATTACGTAAGTAAAAACTTTTTTTAATATAATTGAATTTTTTTCCAAATATTAGTGAAAAAGAATATATAAAAACATATCGTAGATCATATCCCATAAATTGTTCACATAAAATACCCATATAAATTTGTTTATATTATATATATATATAAATTGGGTAAATTGATAAATAATTAAAATTTACACATATATTTGAAGTATGTTTCAATATAAGATACCACAATCTATGATCACAAGTGAGATTTAAAGGAACACATTTGGAAAATAATGATATATAAAAAAATAATAACAAACAAATATTATGTGGTAAATAAATGAATTTATATTGACATAAAATAAGACATGAATCGAATGTGTGAGTTTGTAAAAATTCTCCTTGAGAGCATAATATAAACACAAGAATAAGTAAAACCCAATTAAAAAAATTCGAATATGGTACATACATTATTGTATATAACATATCATTCATGAGAATTAGTGACCATGTTTATGACCAACTAAAACATACTCATGAATAACTATCAAATTTGATATATAATCTTAACTACAAAATTTGAGTGTTATGTGAGAACCAAAATAATGAAAAATTTTATCATATCCTTTTCATATGAATTCACATAATGAAATCATTTATAACACCATCAATAATCATATTATGATACACCCAATGAATATAAAAGGTAATTCAATGACATGAAATAAATTTCTGGGTATATACCTTTAGGTAAAGATAATACATCATATGGTATTTATTTGAATGATATAAATGATATAATGTTATGAAAATAACACTATATACTAAATAGAGTATTAGAAATAATTTGAATAAACATTCAATTACTGGAATAAGGAATATGATATTCACATTGAAATATGATTAGAATAATGATAAATAGATATACATTGAGGATTATTATGAAATATAATGGGAGTAATCGATAATTTGTTCTTAAATATTGGTAAATATATACTCCATAAGAATACTTATGTAGGATATTTATATTTCAAAAACATCGCATCTCAAGAATACAACATGTAAATGGATACTCACATTGATGATGAATATTTTTAATGTGTTTTAAATTTTTTTTTTAAAATATGAAAATCATTGATCCTTTGTAACAATTTTAAAATTCACATTGATAAATCTATGAGAAAATATGTTTCCTTTTAAATACCATGGAATATATAGATATAATTTATTAAATAAATTATAAATTGCATCGAAAATATGTGTTCATTGGAAAATGTTAACTTACATTATTTTGAACATATTCATTAAATTTCATAGTCATTAGTGATATTAAATAATAATTTGAATATATTTGGGAATAAACCATTAGAAAAAATTTACCATTGAACAATAAAAATTTATAAAGGATTCCTAGAAAAGAAAAAAATAAACCGAACAATATGTTGTGTGGCTAATATTTCTAAAATACCAACACTTCAATATCCAAATTTAAAATTCATTATTAAATTTTCATTTTTAAAATGCGAAAATAAAATTATAATATTTGTAAAAAATTAAATATTAGAATTCTAAGAAATAGACGATAATTTTTTAGGAGGAAAATATTAACATAAAAATAATATATAATTATGAGATCATGGTTTTACCTTGATATAAATAGACAATTTGGTGAGATAAAAAATCATATTGTATTATAAATATTAAAAGGGAGACTCACATTGTAATTATAATACCATATGTAATATAAATTTTTAGTTTAATTATGAAATTTAATATTTATGATAAATATTCAAAAATATCATAAAACTCAATGAATGTTATTTTAGATAACAAAGTACCTTGTGGAGAAAATAATTCATCGAGTAAGAAAAAAAATTAAAATATTTTTTTTTGTAATATTTTATATACATATGGGTAAAGATAAAATTCCACATAAACGAATAATTTAATATAATTTACCTATATATAAGAAATTATTTCATTCATAACAATTGTATATCAATGAATGTGGATTGATTTATAATAAACAATTATATCATGGGGATTATTTAAATAATAATGATTAGAAATATATATAACTTTAAATTCATGTAAAATTACGATGAAAAATTATATTTCATAATATTGATTAATAATTAATTAAACGATACTTCTCTTAAATAAAATTAGGTTTATAATACTAATTATGTGTCAAATAGTGGAATTTGATATGAGAATCACTTGCCTTGGATTTGATTCTTTATAATGTTTTGACAAACATCATTAGTATATGAATTAATATTATAAAATTAATTTCATCTAAACCATATTCATTATTATTACAATTTATACTCTACTTTTATAATAATTCCATCTATATATTAGTTTTTTTATTAATTTGATCACATATTTTTGTTATAATTCTTATGATTTATATAGGTTTCATAGGAATCATATATCTATTTCTCCTAGTTCAAAAAATGTCTTTATCAAAAAAAATTATTTATTATTTAAGGTTTAATTTATAAGGATTTTTATTTTTAATAATCCTTAAATGAGAAAAATATTTTTTATTATGGATAAAAAATTGTCAAAATTTATATTTAATTGAAATTTATTAATCAAAGGATGTGTTATATAATAATATTTATAAAATTAATAAAAAAATATCTATATCTAAAAAATATATTGTTTAAAAAAATTAATATTATTATATAATTAATTCTATTTTAATAATTATTTGAAACATAAATTCAATTTATTGACCATGTGTTTTGTAAAACCGAACAAGGCATGAACATTCATAGATTAATAGAATATTATTATTTGATTGAGATTCATTATAATTTCACCCACAAATTATTATATTATATTAGTGTTTTTTTTTTGAAATTTGATAATTAAAATGAATTACGAGTAGAATCTGTGGGTATGAAATAATTCAAAGTATGTTTCAATATAAGATACCACAATCTTTGATCACAAGTTAGCTTAAAACGAACACATTTGGAAAATAATGATATAGAAAAAAAATAACAAAAAAATATTAATTGGTAAATCCTTGAATTTATATTGACATAAAATAAGACATGAATCGAATGTGTGAGTTTGTAAAAATTCTCCATGGGTGCATAATATAGACACAAGAATAAGTAAAACCCAATTAAAAACATTAAAATATGGTACATAAATTATTGTAGAGAACATATCATTCATGAGCACTAGTGTCCATGTTTATGACCAACTAAAACACAGTCATGAATAACTATCAAATTTGATATATAATCTTAACTAAAAAATTTGAGTGTTATGTGAGAACTAAAATAATGAAAATTTTTATCATATCATTGTCATATCAATTCGCATAATGAAATCATTTATAACACCATCAATAATCATATAATGATACACCCATTGAATATAAATGGTAATTCAATGACATGAAATATATTTCTGGGTATATACCATTAGGTAAAGATAATACATCATATGGTATTTATGTCAATGATATAAATGATATAATGTTATGAAAATAACACTCTATAATAAATAGAGGAATAGAAATTATTTGAAAACCCTTTAATTAATGGAATAAGGAATATGATATTCACATTGCAATATGATTAGAAGAATGATAAATAGATATACATTGAGGATGATTATGAAAGATAATGGGATTAATCGATAATTTGTTATTAAATATTAGTAAATATATACTTCAAATGAATACTTATGTAGGATATTTATATTTTAAAAACATTAGATCTCAAGCATACGACATGTAAATGGATACTCACATTGATGATGAATACTTTTAATGGGTTTTAAAAAACAATTTTTTTAAAATATGAAAATCATTGATACTTTGTAAAAATTTTAAAATTCACATTGTTAAATCTATGAGAAACTTTGTTTCCTTTTAAATACCATTGATTGAATAGAGATAATTTATTAAATAAACTATAAATTGCATTGAAAATTTGTGTTCATTGGAAAATGTTAAACTACATTATTTTGAACATATTCATTAAGTTTCATAGTCATCAGTCATATTAAATAATAATTAGAAAATATGTGTGAATAAACAATTAGAAAAAATTTACCATTGATCAATAAAAATTTATAAAGGATTCCTAGAAAAGGAAAAAATTAACTGAACAATATGTTGCGTGCCTAATATTTCTAAAATACCCACACCTCAATATCCAAATTGAAATTTTTTTATTAAATTTTCATTTTTAAAATGAAAAAATGAAATTATAATATTTGTAAAAAATAAATATTAGAATTTTAAAAAATAGACGAGAATTTTTTTAGGGGGAAAATATTGACTTGAAAATAATATCTAATTATGAGATCATGGTTTTCCCTTGATATAAATAGACAATTTGGTGAGATAAAAAACATATTGTATTATAAATATTAAAAGGGAGACTCACATTGTAATTATAATACCATATGTAATATAAATTTTTAGTTTAATTATTAAATTTAATATTTATGGTAAATATTCAAAAATATCCGAACCCTCAATGAATGTTATTTTAGATAACAATGTACCTTTTGGGGAAAATAATTCATTGAGTATGAAAAAATTTTAAAATATTTTTATATTGTATTATTTTATATACATAGGGGTAAAGATAAAAGTCCACATAAAAGAATAATTTAATATAATTTACCTATATATAAGAAATAATTTCATTCATAACAATTGTATATCAATGATTGTGGATTGATTTAGAATGAACAGTTATATCATGGGGATTATTTAAATAATAATGATTAGAAATATATATAACATTATATTCATGTAAAATTACTATGAAAAAATATATTTCATAATATTAATTAATAATTATTTAAACAATACTTCACTTAAATAAAATTAAGTTTATAATACAAATCATGTGTCAAATAGAGGAATTTGATATGAGAGTCACATACCTTGGATTTTATTCTTTCTAATGTTTCACCAAACATCATTAGTATATGAATTAATATTATAAAATGAATTTCATCTAAACCATATTCATTATTATTACCATTTATACTTCACTTTTATAATAATTCTATATATATATATTAGTTTTTTATTAATTTGATCAAATATTTTAATTATAATTCTTATGATTTATATAAGTTTTATAGGAATCATATAACAATTTCTACTAGTTGAAAAATATTTCTTTATCAAAAAAAATATTGATTATTTAAGGTTTAATTTATAAGGATTTTTGTAATAATCATTTAATGAGAAAAATATTATTTATTATGGATGATAAAATTGTCTAAATTTGTATTTAATTGATATTTATTAATCAAAGGATGTGTTATATAATAATATTTATAAAATTAATAAAAAATATTTATATCTAAAAAATATATTGTTTACAAAATTTAATATTATTATACAGTTAATTCTATTTTAATTATTATTTGAAACATAAATTCAATGTATTGACCATGTGTGTTGTCAATCCAAACAAGGCATGAACAATCATTGATTAATTGAATATTATTATTTGATTGAGAATCATTATAATTACACAAAAAAATTATTATATTATATTAGTGTTTTTTTTGTGAAATTTCATATTTAAAATAAATTACGAGTAGAATCTGTGGGTATGAAATAATTTGATTGTTTTAATAAATATTTTTCTTCTAAATTCACTTATTAAAGAATTTTATTTCAATAATGATAGATTATTATTAATATCATTGAAATGGTAATAAATTTTTGTTTTTAGAACATTTTAAATTACATAGAAATGATATTTATCCTATTCTCCCGTATTTATAACCATTCAATCATGATGACTATTAAATGATAACTCATTTAATCAATGTGGGGGTAGTTCTCACACACATAAGATTAATGTTTTTGTGATCCTAACCATAAAAGTTAGTGGTGGTATATTATTTTACAATATTTAAATTTAAAATTCCAAAATATTAATTTTAATAATGATATCATATTAATAAATTCCCAGGAAACGTCAAATCCTTGTAGTGCACAAATAAAAAAGAGAATATAATGAGATGTTGGGAATATATACCTAAATTATTAGATGGAATTTCCAATTGGAAATAGTATTTTTATTATGCCTTCATATTTTTAACTATGTTGTGATATATTACATTAGTGAAATAGTGTCCCAAATTAGCAAATATTGAACTACAAATCTAAGAGGAAAAGAAGTAAAATACAATTTCAATATGTTGAATTCTAAATAGACCTTCAAAACCAATCTATAGCTCATATATTGGTTCTCATTAGTTATTTTATTTGGTTTCATATTTTTTGTAGTTACCCAGTAATAATTCAAAAGGAAATTGATTGTATAACGTATCCCTCCATCATTCTGAGCACTAGATAGATCGACATAGTTATTCCATCTAATATAATCCTTTAGGATAAGGGTTATCTAAAAAATGGAATATTATACTTCCTATAATTGATGGTCATATGGCCTAAAATATAGAATATTTTTATAGTGTCACATGGCTCAAACGTCTATCAATGGCATAAAGGAAAAATATTATTTCCCTAGTTTCTCAAATTGGGTAAATTGATCAGCTACAACAATAATTATACAGTAAATAGTTCATAAATTACTATATAAACCCATTAAATTCACCCATATAATGATTTGAACACTTGTATTCCTGATGAAAAATGTAATGGTTTGAATCTTAGGATCCTCTCAAACTTCTATACATCACTACCTGGATAATTTCCATTGTAATGGTGGTTAAAAAATTTATAGATAGCATGTTTGGAAGACCGAAATGACTATACGTTATCCAGTAGATTTGATAAGAGTAACGTCATTCAATAAGACTAAATATGGGGGTTTTTGTGTGATTGTAATAGAGGAGAGTAGATACCATTTTACAAGTTAAGATGAGAAAAAATATTGTAAATTCTAGAAAAAATTCAATAATAGAAATGAATTGAATTTATAAATATATCCATTGTTGATAAATAACATATAGAATAATTTCTATTTTCATGTTATTCAACAACCAATCAATTAAATAAATTTTTTACATGTTTCGACCTTAAGTAGTTTTGTTACACATTTGTACCATTATGGTTTTATCCATGATAAATTGTTTTTCCATAAATAATTAATACTTTTTTACAATAATAAAAAAGAAATTATTTGATATATTTGACATCATAATTATATATATTAAATATATTTATTTATGAAAAATTATAATATGATAAAATTTAATATTAAAATAATAAATGTAGTATTTTTTCAATAAATTAAAATAATACCCATTCTAAAATGCAAATATTAAATAATTTCTGAAATAAAATATTTGGGTTTATAAATTAAAATATTTGTTTTTGAAATTAATAACATACTTACAAAATAAATATACAGATTTTGAAATGACTTATTGAATTTTTAATTAATAATTATATAATAACAATGACATAAAACTCACAATATCAGAATATTTCAATATTCACATGAAAATAAATATTTTTTAAAAAAATTACAAATAATTATTCAAAATAAAATGCTTGATCTATACGATAATTAATGATATTTTTTTTATAAATATAAAATTATATAATTTTTGTATTTATTTATTTAATTAAAAATGAAATATAAAATAATGAACTTTATTATTGAGAAATGAAATATTTAATATCATGTGTCTTTAGTATTATTTCACATAATATTTTAAATAATTCAATAAGAATATATAATTTAATTAATTTGATAATATTATAAATGAGAATATTTTAATTTATTATGGTAATATACATGACCCTTTTTTGTTAGCAATACTTCATAGGGCCTGTTTTTTTAAATATTTGTAAATGAGTGTAATAATATATAAATATTTTCAATGATCATTATAATTTTATCAAATAATTATTTTATTATTCTTGTAATTTTAGACAATTTTATGTTTTCAGTTGGGTGGTTTTGTAGAGAATGTTGTCAAACACATTATGTTTTCACAAAATATGTTATGAGAAATAACACGTCGTTACATTCTCACTCTAAATAAATTTTTTCATTGAATATTTAAAATTACACATTGATTAATATAAGGGATGGTATACATCTCATAATATTTTTTAGGGTATATTCTCATAAATGAAATTTACATTAATCAATTATATTATTATCATGTTACATATATTTCCTTGAACAACAATAATCATTCACTAAATCATATACACAGTTAAGAATATAATCTAACCATATATTATCCATAAAATACTATTCCCAAAACCAATAAAATAAAAAAGACATTAAACCATAAAAACCATCATTTATCCAAAATAATCTCTTATATTAAAAAATTATTACCTAAAATCCAAAATTTATCAATAAAAAAAGAGATTGACATCACAAAAAATATAATTATTTTTTAATCATTCCCAATGTTAGAAATACTATCAAAAAAACATTTTCAAAACCAATAAAACAATTTTTACCTAAACCTAAAGAATATATTAAACCATTTAGTCACTCATACCTCAATATTTTATTCTATAATTATTATCCCCAAAAAATAACCTTTTAATAATAAATTTTAGTGGGTATTTCTATTATTTAATATTTTTTTACATTTATTCAACCTTAAATTTTTAGATAACAATCCATGGATTTTTCACACAATTATCGATCCATTTAGAATATAAAAAATATCATTAAAAAAATTACATTCTTGTGAAAATATACAATTTTATCATAAAATAATATAAATTATGTTATTAACCTCGCATCGTCATGTATAACTAGGAAACACATATTTTCTGTCTAAAAAGTAATTTAATTTGATTATCACCAAATTATGTATGATACCTTCTCTATTATAATAAAATTTGGATTTTGTATATTTAATTCTCATTTATTCATCATCAAAATAATATTTCAACAATATAATAAAAAATTAGTTGTAATTATATACAGAAGAATTGAAACTCTGTACGAGTTTACAATATATTCGTCTTTATATAATTTTAATTTCAATGATATTATTATTTTCATGCATCATTGATTTAAAGAGAACCATGTTATAGTATTATTGGATATTGTGACTATAAAAATAATGATTTATATATTATTTTACTTATAGGTGTAACTAAATTATGGGGGATGTGTGTAAAAATTAATTTGAATTGTTTTAAATTTATTAGAATAAAAAATAAATCTCAATTGAAAATATAGAAAATGATTTTTTGGAAAAATATTTATATGAACACTATGTATTTTTTATTAATAAGTTAATTTAGTCATTAACAATTTATGATTTTTTATTAAATACTCAATAAAATGATATATCATTCATATAATGTAATTATTATATTGATATTGTAATAAATCAACAAATATGTATAAATTTTTTTTCTATAAATGTTTTTCATCATAATTTGGGAATATATTTAAAAAATTTATTTTTTACACATATTGAAATTGAATTAGAAAAATTTGAATCCACATTTCTAATTATGTGGTAAAATTTTGGTAAATATATCCCTTTTATTTTATGAATTACGAATACTAATCATTGTAACATTTATTAACATAGTAAATGGTAAATCATGTTATCCCTAATTCTAACAAAATTTAACATATCCAAATTATCCTAATTATTATTTGATGATTGGAATTACATATATATCATTGTAGAATATAAATATTATTCGTTAAGGGGTACTTTAACATGAAAATGAACTATTAAATATTTAATTAAAATATATATGAAATGACACTCTATCAATTTAAAAAATCTATTATGTGTTAACAATGGGGAAAAATAATGTTTCAAATCAATATTAATGGATATTTAGTTATAATGAAATTTATTAAATGATTATAATAATATCATATAAATTTAGTTAATATATTATTTCCTTAAATACATATGCAACCTTGGCCCAATATAGACTAAATTATTAGAAAAATAAATAAATAATATTGAAACCTATAAAATTTAGTAAATTAATATCTTAAATGAATTGTCTAGAAATATTTCATATATTCCGTCTTTTTTATTAGGTTATGTTAAACATACTTATTTTGCAAGGTGTCTAAAATTTCTTATTAAATGAATAGCTCTGATATTGAAATAATTGATATATTATAATAAATAATATATCATTCATGGATGAAAAATTAATTAAATTCCCATATTTAGAATAAAAATTAATATGGTCTCAAATATCGATTATTATCTATTTTTGAGTCACATTTCCATTTATATTTAAATTTAAAAACTTTTATGTTGAAATAGTTATTTTTTTTGTTTGGGTCCATATTTTTTAATAAAGGGGGTGATAAAAATATATGGTACAAAATGACACAGAAGACGAACTATATTTATTTTAATATTGTTATTTAATCCTGTAATATTATTAAAATAATTAATTTCTAGTGGGAAAATTTTTTATGACAATTTATTAATTATATATAATCATTTATGAAATCGGAAATGTGTCCTCTCCCTCCATTATAAAATGACTCCCATATTTTATTGTACACTGCAATAATGAATCAAGATTGAAATACCCTGAAAAATTATACTGGAAACATATTTACTTATTGTATATAAGTAATTTCATTCCCAAATATAAAATTATTGTATCCTTAAGAGGAGATCAATATAAGTTATTTTAATATAGACGGTGTCTGCATAATTGAATGAATTCTTTTTAATTATTGTTTTACCAGCAATAAATCTAAGGTATTTAACATAAATTAAAAATATCAGCATAAAAAATATACATAAATGGAATTATGATAATTAAATAACCATTATCCATCACCTTTTTCATTTCATGGGAAGTGAATATATTGCTCATGTGTATGTATTATTTACAGTCTCCATATACTGATATAATTTATTTTCCAACACAATATTTTATGGATGGGTATCATACTAGTTTTAATGTTCATATATTGTATACATGAAATATTTAGTCATATTTAATGATATTATTAAATCTAATATATTACCTTCTGATCCATGGGAAAACGATAATGTTTCTAGGGCGTACATGTGGACTAAAATCTACATAAAAGGATGTAATACGTTTTTCATTCAAACATTATATTAATTTTGATATAGATGTATTTGATTAATATAGAACTCATATATTAAATTTCAATTATTCTGTGAATATGAATTTTTATTTACACTTACATTTACCATCCATTGAAAAGTAAAAACAATGTTCTTCTATATATACGACCTACATTTTCAATGAACACTGTAATTAATTTTCCAATCTCTAATATTTATAGATAACTAAATATATATAATAAATATAACATATATTATTATTATTATTATTCTTATATAATAGATGATGCAGCCATGATCTAGGTATAAATAATTGCATTTTCATATATAAAATATTATGAATAATGAGTTACTTATTACCCGAAAATGATTATTTTAATGAGAAATTATTTATAAAGGGTGTAAAAATACAATAAAGAGGCCATATATGATAATATAAGAATGAAAATTATTATTTTATTAAATTATAATATATTTAAATTTTTTTATAATCTATGTTAAATCATTTTAAATTCAAGTAGAACTTGAGGTAACCGTTTTTTAATAAAATCTCATTGTTTATCAGGAGAGATTATGGTTAAAAATTAAAATATGAAATATTATGATATAACACAAAAAATTATAATCACTTTTATTATCCTTACATTATTTACTGATATTTTATTTTTTCAATTTATTTTTCACTTTTACTATACTAATGTGTCCATACATATATTTTTTATCAAAAACAACATTATTTCCCACATCAGTAAAATATTATTTTTAATTGAAAGACATGTTTTGTAGAAAATATTTTATGGTAATTTTTAATTCCCTACTATGGATTTTTTAATTTATTTTTACCCATGAATTAATTTTTACTAAATTTTTTAATGGAATATTCTATTTGTTATGTAAAAATTGTAATTTTGACATTTTTTACAAAATTGTGAGACAAATTTTAAACTTATACATCAAGAATCAAATTTATCACCATCATGTCATGTCAATTAAATGATGATTCCTTCACATGCATTAATTATGAATTTTTGGAGAAAATGGTTTCTTTAATATCATTATACTTTTGATATTTAAAAGAAATTACTTGTAATAGAACACAGTATAATCTATAATAATAATTTGAAGTGATAATTAGTGGAATTTTTTTTATGTTGACATCCTTTGATATTAATGATTCCATTCTCGGGATATGATCCAATGATTCAATCAATATAATTTTTATATGAGGATTAATATTTTTATGGCATGATTTTTTTAAATGTATTCATTTTCACCTGTTTTTTCATGATGAATAGATAATTGTTTTATGAAATATGTTTTTCCATGTGTTATTACAAGATGAAATTTTTATTAAAATAGTTTCTTTTTTATTGATTATGATATGAATAAAATTATATGTTCTTGTGGAATAAATCTCGAAGAATTTAATTAAAAATTCGATGGGATAAAAATAATTTAATCGTGTAAAGAATTATATACAAATAGATTTAGAAGGATATTAGCATGACACTAATGGTGAAAGATCCCACTTCTTAAAGTAACTATATTTAAATATATAAAAATGGAGGATATAATTTATTACATTGACTAAATGGGGTGTGAAAAAAATAGGTTATTATAATCCTGAAAATGTTCCACGAAAACTAAGTAAATGATTTTCAATGCATATATCTATCCAAACAACGTAATACATATTCTTATGTAGTGTTCTCATGGTTCATATTAATTGATAAATTTTATGATTAATTTAATATTAACTTCCACCCAATATTCCATGTGAAAATATTGGGATCTATGATATATATGGTTTTATTTTCAAAACATATACTCTTGTTATCATAACTTTTTTCATGTTATGTTTATGTGAATATTAATATACACATATTTACCGTTATAGTGCATTTTAGATGACCCTTTATTATATTTACATTCCCCGTGTAATGAATAAATGTGTATGTTATGATCTTTACATGATGGATAATAGTAATTAAGAATAAATTGGGAGAAATTTAATGGAAAGTTTATTGCTACATTGTTTACTGTTATAGATCATCTGAGGTGACTATTTCTTATATTTCCATTCCCTGAGTTATGAATAAATGATTCAAGTATTATATTTATAACAAGGATTAAAATAACATATAACTAACTGGGAGAAAATTAATATTATGTATAACCATGATTTTAATTTATCTATTTATCTATGGATACTAGACTAGTACGATTATTGTTTGTGTCATCATGTAATTTAAATAATATTCATCTAATAATATATAATAGTTATGTATGAAATGATTCAGTATCTATAAGAACCTTATTATAATAATATGATAAATCAATCAAAAAATATCTTCACCATTGACACCTTTATTTCGTCATATGATACTTTCATATCAATTATTTTAAACATTGTTAATCCTCTATCTTTTTTACCTCTATATTGTTTAATATATATTTTCTTCTACCATACATATTATCATCAACCATAAATTTATTATGATAATACATCCTTTATACTGGGTTGTCTTTTGAATATGACAAACTATAGAAAATCTCCTTAGATTGTGTAGTCTGATGTAAAATTAGGATTCACTATTGTGAACTAGGCCTTCATTGATTTAGTACCAAAAACACCCTCAGCTGGTTTGTTACCATTAGTTGGTATTTTGTTAGATCATACTTCCACATTATTGTTTCCATATTTGGATGTTTTTTTACGGAAAATGACACAATATAAACATTACAAAAAAAATTATGGTTTTATATAAAACCTAAACAAATCCCTTAAACATATCTATTGGGTTTTCACAAAATTTCACTTACTGTAAACCGATAAATTTCTATATTACCTCAAATAACCTAATTACTAATTTATACCCTTGAAATTAGTATAATCCTTAACATAACTAAATTCTAGGACATTTCTATCTCCCATGTTTCAAACAAAATTAACATCATAATATCAAATGTTATCTTAATCCTTACATTATATTATTTATGATATTCCAATACTATTCATATATTAATAAAATTTTGTTATGTAAATATTTAATTTCAAAAATCTCCAATGTAATTTAAGGTATGTTATTTTGGAAAATTATAATGAACAATAACAAAACCAATAATTTTTTTCTATGGATTTTTCAATTAAACATTTATATTTATTTCCAAATATATGAAAAACATCATCATATCCCATGAATTCATCCGTTAATATATTCTGGTAGATGAATTTTATGATTTAATTTTTCTATATCACGGTGAAATTGAATCTGAATAAATAGGTGAACTCGGATGATTAATAAGTGTAATAACAAGGTATAATAATCAAAGATTAAAAGTGGGAATAATATGAGAATATTAAAATAGTCAATATATAATAGAAAATAATATTAAATAATTATTAGGTTAGAAATCATGGAAGAATAGTTTATATAAAATAATACATGAATAAAAATAGTGATTCAAAAAACGTGATCTATGAGGGAATATCATAAGAAGGAGAATAATTGTAAAATATAAATTATGAAGGGTACTATGAAATAATATAGGGAACACTACATTCATTATCCATAATAATAATGAAATAAAATAAAATACACTCATTAATACCTATATAATGTGATATAAACACATTACCCATTTATTAGAGGCTGGTATAGGATCCAACTCCTAATCATACAAACATATGAGTTTAGTATTAAATAAATAATATTAACAGATCATAATGAACCAAGAAAAAAAAATAGATAAAAAATCATAAATAAACCCTGGAATTATACTTATTTTTAAATAATTGTATAATTCATTCATGTAAAAAAATCATTCAAAATTTCATAAGCATTCATTATATTATATTCATAATAAAAATATTGGTCTTGAATGAATTAGTGTAAAATATTCGGTATATACCATTCTTCTAAAATAATAAACAATATTATTTTACACAATATAGATTAAACATATTAAATAATAAAAATTAATCCCCCATACTAATAAATATATTAACATGTTTCACACCCTTCGATCATAGGAATTAATAATATTTATTATAACAGTAAGGGCACTGGAAAAAAAAATTATACCAAAAATAAGATTATGAAATATGTAGGGAGTAATGGATCATTTATCCCAAAATAGTGATTATGTTATCAAAAAAGTAAATTTGGGTGTATGGTTACTTTTGAAAAACATTTTTAATAATTCATAAAAATTTTAAATGGAAAATAACAAATATAATAAATATTTTGACAAGGTTTTAGAAATAAATAACATTGAAAATATAAAATTTTAATGATAATTTAAAATAAACATTATTGATATGATTTTTTAATCATGGAGAAAAAAAAAATTATTTAGAAAATACAACAATTCATATATAAAGATATAATTAAATTGATAATGGAGTTAAAAATATTTATTCTCGTAGAAATAAAATTAAAATTTATCATTTTAAAAATATTTATAAAATTTCATAGTAATGTGACACATTCAAAATTTATTTTCAAAAAGGTGATGGTAAACAATTGGAAGACTTATACACATGGAAAGAAGTAATTTATAATTGATTCGATGAAAATTCATAATGATTATAAAATTAAATGTGTTATAGGTATCTATTGAAATACATTTGACTGAAACGCCACTAAATTAAAATATTTTTAAAAACTAATTAAGAAAATGATAATAAAATATTTGAAATAAAAAAAATAAACAAAAAATATATTTTCAAAAGAGATATGAGAACATTAACAGCATTGAAAATATTAACATAAAACAAAGATATAATAATGAAAAGGTGGTTTGAAATTTTAAACCTTCTAAATATAGTTGATAGAAAATTAAAATAGAAGGATTTTAAAGAAATGAGAAATCCAATCAATAATGATAATTGAAATAAATAATGATAACTGAAATAAATAATAAAAATTAATAGAATAATTAATAAATTAAGTATTAATATTCTACGTAAAAAATATACCATTTAAAAATATCAAAGATATATGACATAGAAAATTCACATACAAACAACATAACTCAACATATAATAAAGATTTTAAAAAAAATTATAATTATTTAAAGATAAAACAGTTTATGTAAAGTTAAAATATGAAAAAACTAAAATCATAGATATGAATTCAAAAAAATAAATGAAATATATTGTAGAATAAAAATTATTAATTATAGAATATGATTTGATTTTACAAAATATATACGAACGTGTCAGTAATTTAAATCAAAAACAATTGAATGTGATAGATCATGTAATGAATATCAATTTCCATAAATAAATGGTATTTATAGATATAACATATATATTATTCAACATATAAGAGGCATAAAAACATGTTTCATAATAAAAACATATCTCAATGATTGGAATTTTAGATGAAAAATTATTACCATGGTTCTCATTTATTCAATAGTTTCATCAGAAAACCGGAAAAATTACATTGTTATTATTAATTATATACCCAAATTATTATTATTACTATTAAAATAATTTCAATAATAAAAAATCATTCCATATATATATATATATATATTATTCCATATATTTTAACATGTTGTTTGTCTATAATTATATTAGTTTATATTACCTTTAAAGAGTGGTGATTGTGTTTATTTTTATAAAAATCATATATCAAAACTTCATAATTTTTATTTATCATATAATTTATAATAAATTAGAATGAAAAAATTGTCTTTCATCAGTACTCTAGTCATTATCCTTGGTGATTGAATGGACAATGAGTAATTTCCGATGCTTCTTAACATATGAAGGGTGTGTTTTTAATTAATGAGTTAAATATTAATGTATCCTTTCTAGAAATCCAAAATATAATTATTCCAAAATTTATATAATTCAATAATAGTATCTATGATTTCATAACCATATGTGATAATATATCATAACATTTTGTAAATATGTGGTCGATCGAACAATAACATGAACATACCACTGTTAATAGATGATTCTTTTGATATTAGAAACTAGTATCATTATTCTTGTCGAAAAAGTATATAATTTTCATATAACTAGGGTCATATTTATGAATTATAATTATTTAGAAGAATAATTGATCGATAGTAATAAATTTCTATTTATAAATAATATATATTCCATAGAAGTCTCTTGTTTATAATGGTAAATATTATAATCATTCTAGACCATTCATAAAATTATAATCCAATAAAATTTTAATTAACATTGAGTTATTCATATATTATTAATAATAATTTTAAGCATTGAAACCATCTATAGAACATTCCAACAACTTATGTAAATAAAAGTTAACTAGTTTATTTTTGGTGGTGGTAATCCCAGAAAACACACTCCCAAAATACATGTTTTTATTTTACATAGAAGAAAAGTGAAAAATTGGTTTATTATTTTGAAATAAATTCAATGTAATATAACAATAAAAATATTATTGATAATATGATTTTATGATTGTGTAAGGAAATTTCAATAAAATTGTGTGCACCAAAAAAATATAAAATAAGAACAGAGGTTAGGAGTATAGACCCCATATCAATGATTATGTCCATTTCAAAGGATGTAAAATCCTTAATTTATGATCTTTTGAGAATAACATTAATTCCTTAAATTAAAAAAGGAGCTTTAGTATAGTTTTATTTCTATATTTTGTTAATTTAATAGTGTTTTCAAATCTGATGAATTTATGATATGAGAGACCCAATTATAAGTTAAAAAGGAGTCATGTTTTTTTAAAATAATCAATATTTTTCTATTATGGAATGATAAAATAAAGAAAAATTCCTACAAAATTGATAAATAATTTAGAGGAAAATATATAAGGCAGATATAAACATAAATTAATAAATTAATATGTGTTTTTAAATTATTTGTCCCTTTATCTATGAGGATACTCATTTATACAATTTTTTATCATGGTTATGTGTTTTTTAATTTCAGAGTATATCATTTTTTCACAAATGCAATATACTTAAAAATATATAATTGGACCTAATGATTCGTCATTATAAATATATTATTTTTTAATAATTTAATTAAATATAAAAGAAGTAATTTTAAAATACTAAATATTTAATTTTTTATAACTATATATTTGGAATAATATAATTTAAATTCTAAAATGACAAATAGATATTCATAAGTTAAGATCAATTTTTTATAGAAACAATTTCACATTTAAAAATAATATTAATTATTATTTTATTGTTTTATATATATCAAATTAAAAATTTTATATCAATAATGTCAGTATAGGTGTACTACGAGTATATTTAACTATTTACATAATCATAACTCTTTTTATAAAAATACCAATAAATATAAATTTTATAATTATGAAAATAGAAATTAAAAATAGAAATTATTTTCATAAAAATAAATTTATTATACTTATATTATTACAAATTTAATTAATGATTAAGTATATAAAAAAATAGATTGTTATTAATAAATTAAATCATTAATGTCAACGAGCATTAATCATATATTATATAAATTTTTAAATAATTAACTATTGAAATAATATTTTATAATAAAATAAACTATTATTAAAAATGTTAAAATGTTATCAATTGAATAAATTTTGTAATATGATATTCCCTTTAAATAAATGGTTCTCTCATAGTCATCTATTTTTATAAATTAATATATGAGAATAAAATTATACCTTTATTCTAATTTATCAGTATATTTTTAACTATCTGTGATTATTTGATTCTTTTAATTTTTATTTTTGTTGATACTATTTTAGTCAATATATTCCTTTAGTTTAAATTGGTAAATACAATTTTTATAAAATAAAATGTTTCTAGTGAAATTTTGCGTCATTATACACATTTTTATAAAGATATAGTATATGTTGATATTTTAAATAAAATTTATGTTTTGGTATATTCAACATCAATGGTTATTTTTTAGGATCATAGTTTTCTTTGATTGGTCATTTATAATTTAGTATTTAATCAAAAAATTCTCATTTATATAACTCATTATCCCAATTCACTAAAAATAGTTTTATGTTAGTTTCAAAAAATTGGTAAAATGGTTTTTTTGTAGAGTTAAAAATAGATTTATTTATGAAGTGATATTAAACATACAATTAGGAATGGACATATTTTTGGATATATAGTTATTCATTGAAAAAAACATGGATGTTTCTTTATATAGATCAATATAGTTGTTGCATATGAGTCATTGTAGTTAAATAATGGTTAAAAAATTTATACAACCCCTAGTATTTTGTTGGAAATAATAATATTTTAATTCATTATATTTATTAATTTCCATTATGGTGAAATATTATTTAATTTCCATTATGGTGAAATATATATAGATAATAAATGTTTGAAATACACCATTTTATAGAAATTGATCAACATTATGAAGACTTGATGGTTATAATAGCTCATGATTTACGATTTCAATTTACAATATCATCTTATGATAGAAAATATAGTGAATGATACATGAAGTTCGAGGATCATGGAGTTTCTAAAATATGTGGAATGAAAAAGATCTTATATCAAAAGAAAATATTAATTTTGGATGTAAAAATAATTATATAAGGATAATCATCCGATATAATTTATATGGTTTCCAAACAATGAATATTTTAAAAAATAAAATTATATATTCAAAAATATTAAAATTTTTAAAATGAAACCAAATTTATGATTGATGGTATTTTTGGAAATTAAACTTTTAATATATTATATTAAAATTTTAAATGATCCAATGTGTTCTATCTACACCTGATCTAAAGAGGTAATTTTTTAATTAAACTCAGAATAGCAATTTTTCAATACACCCATGAAGTAAATAAATATTATAAGATATGATATAAAATATTATATCTCATAATGTGAAATGGGATATTTATACTTTGTATCAGGATTCATGGCGTTTTAGTGAAAAATAGTTTAAAATAAATATTCCAAGATGTGTCATGAATCCACTACATCGTCATGTTGGGAATGGGATTGACATTACTATGGTATGTTTCACTAGATAATGAAATTTTCAAAGAAATAATAATTCCATATTGGATATTATTGACATAATTTCAATGTCAATAAATTTATTTTATATATTGGAGGATCTAAAAATTGAGCGGCTCACGAAACTCTATATTAATTATGCTAGGTGACTTCATGGAGAACCCCATTCAATTGAATCTTAATATGAACCACAATTTTTATAGAAACTCATGAAAGTTTTTGAAAAAATTATTGGAACAAAACAATTTTTATCCACCACATGTCATTTTAAGATAGATATAAAATCTCAATTTAATAACCACTCATTAGAATAAATATTAAAGTTGTTCACACATGAAATTCCAATTATATATGGTCAATATTTATCATTAGTGAATTTTTCATTTATTAATATCATAAATTTTATTATTCAATTGGATCCATATAATTAATATTGTTCAAGGTGTTTCATACAAAAATTTAAATGGATGATGTTGGTGAATGTTATATTTTAGCATAATAAGCTCTTGAGGACAGAATGAAACTATAGTGAAATAATTAAAGTTATATCAATTTTTCTCCATGTAAAAAATAGAAATTTAATATAACTGAATGGATGTCATAAAATTTCATGTGGGTATCATGTATTAAAAAAATAACTGTGTGTTGGGTTGTTATATAATTTCAAATGAATCGTAATATATTACCCATGAACATCAGATTTTTTAATTTCATGATAGTTATAGAGATGTGTTATTCATTTCATAATTCTCAATAGAATCTTTAATGTTCATGAAATGATTCACATCTCTTTATATTGGCAGTACATGTCAAAACCAACCAATCTACACTGCTCCATTGAAGTAGAAAATTAACCTTATTTATCATACTATAAATTACTTACCCAAATTCATTATTTAACAATCACAATACTACTATATCAACATCAATGAATTCATTATCACATCGAAATAATATATAAGAGATATAATATTGATAAATTGATCAGTTTAGTAGTATTGATGAAATAGTTAAAAACATGATTCCAATTTAATAATGGAAATTAAATATATATCATGTGGTAGTAATTTTGTAAATCCTCAAACTCGTTCAAATATTATTTTTCCATATCTTATGGAAAATAAAATTAAATAAATGTTTCCATAAATAAATTTTAAGGATTATTTATGATGGAATATTTCATGTGTAAATATGAAAACTCAAATATGGATAATTAAAAAACAAAAAACACTTTCGATAAAACAAATTACTAGTAGAGGAAATGTATCCAAGGATAATATCAATTAAATAATCTATGGAATAATAATAATATCATAATTATCAACTTGGTAAATTAAAAAAATTGGAATTCGGGATATATGATATGAAGATATATTTTCAATGAAGGCCTTTTTCCATGACAATTTATACTATTTGTAGGTATACACCAAATGTCTATTTAATAATTTAAGGAAAATGGATTATATCTATAATCCAATCAAGGTATTAAAGGGATATATAATTATAGGTCCAACCCCTCACTGCTTGTCCAACACATTCGTATTATATTTAGTAATAAATTTAATTAATAAAAAAATATGATTTATAAGGAAATATATGTATTTAGTAATTAATATGGATTATTATAATGTACTATTTTAAACAAATAACATTAGTAGTATTCCACCTTATTTAAAAAAAATTATATGCTTCATAAAATTAGAATTTAAATGATAAAAAATAGTATATTTAAAAAAGTTTAATTTTCAATAAGATATTATTACATTATATTTTATTATTAAAGAGAGTGTTACTAAACATAAAATAAAAAGAGATTAAACATAACCATAACTTAATTATAACTATATGTAATATAATATATTCATGTATATTAGACAACTGAACAAAATGAAATTAAAAATATAAATTAGGTATTTATTAAATAGTTATAATTATTAAAACAATAAAAGTTATTTATATGAATATGAATATCACCAAATGGTAATAGCGGATGCAACTACATTAATAATGCCTATGTTAAAAAGAAATATTACATTTTCATTTTTCTAAAGAATGTTGAAAATGAACCATTGGGTAAAATTTAGAAATATTCCCTTAATACAAAGAATAAATTCCATGAAAACATTATTTTTACATAATATATAATTTTGTGTAATTACAAATGACTTCTGAAAACCTATTATGAAAAATATGGATATTGAAGAACAACTGTATATGACCAAAAAAATAATGCCGAATTTTCCTTTAATAATTTTTTTATTGATCAATGTGACAACTATATGATAATTTTGAATAAAACAATGAAAATTAATGAATAATTAATGATATATTATTTGTTTAATTTAATGAAAAGTATAATAAAACCTAGGAAATTATGGTTTTATAGTAAATTAATAATTTACTGATAATTTTTAAATTTGAATCCTTATAAATTGTAATGAAATATTGACAAATATTTCATCCTAAAAAATATATATTAAATTTAGGAATATAAATTTATTAGTATATAATCCATATAAAAGTAAATAGATTCATAATACCAAATATTTCAAATTGGAGTGGAAGTTGAGATGAAAGCAGGCACCATACACATATACTTTTATAAATGTTCTACATCATTATTTATAATGGTTTTGAATATGTCATTATTTTATACCAATATAATATTAATATTTATTATATCATATATAATCCACTAAAAACATCTTATCACTCTATCATCAATAATATTTCATTATTATCATTGTTTATATTATAAAATGATTATTTTTCTCACTTTTTTTAGTTGTTTTAAATAATGTGAATATGTTATAGTTTCATCATGTCATGAATTATATCAATGTTATAAATATTTTATTTACTTATTATTTGAATTTTCATAATAACTAATGAATTTGGTACTTAGATAATGAATCACATAATTTTATAGAAAGAGTAAAACACATAAACACATGGGTGGTGTTATCATTTTCTGATTTTATTAATGAGTAAGGTAATAAAATATATATTCAATAAGAAAAATCATTGTTATGTAATAAATAATGAATATTTTAAATATTACCTTCTAATTATTTTCAAGATCATGTGTAGATGCAAACATATTTTCATTTATATACAAGATGATAGTCAATCATAAACTTGAGTGAAAATATTTTTCCTCCTTTGATATAGATAGAGATACAAATATTATGAAATAAAAATAATAATATGTCATTCATAGATGATAATTTACTACATCTATTATTATTAGACATAATTTAACGAGGTTAATGTCACACAACATCTTGTAATTTTATTTATTCTAATATTTCATATCTCTAGGTTCTCTCGCTGATGTTCAGGTTCAATATGGGGTTAAAAATTGTAATGTATAATAGTATTAGTGGTGTTCAGACTAGTTTAGGTGTACCGCAGTATTAGTGATCACTATGTGGTCTACCCAAGTGCTAGTGCAGGTGACCATGTTTTCCGTGTTGCGGCACACAACGTTCTTGTGGTTTGTTAAGTTGTGCATTGAGCTCGCGGTTAAGAAGTTTTTAAAACAAGTAATACAATTTTATGGTAAATTGAATTTAATGGAAATTTACATAAAATAAAAAGATATTAATAACAATAATATTAAATAGAAATTAAAAAAATGGTTGGAAATGGTAGTAATAATAATACATTATTATTGAGAATATTATTATTATTATTATTGTTGTTGTTGTTGTTGTTATAGATTTTCTGAAAAACGATTATAGTTATTATTAAAGAAATTGTTGTTATATTATATTTGTTTTTATAATAACTACTATTATTCATATAATAAAATGTAACATGGAAACCCTATACCCCCATTCGCACTGCGTATTTCACCCATACGCCCCTCCCATGGTTCTCATCCCAGCCCCATATATATGTGCTCTGGCCTCACCACTCTATGTTCTAGATAGCCGAGCCTCCACGCTCCAGCCACGTTCCCCACCTCTCCGGCCAGCAGCCGCACCCCCCCCCCTCCCCCCACCACCCCTCATGGGATGCCCTATGCTCACCACAACCTCCCAGTTCTGATATCCTAGAAGCCCATCCTCCCCTCACCAACCCTTGTCTTTGGCGGCTAGTGGAGGTGGTGGTCCCCCAACTCCTTATGTCACTCTAGTCAGCCATTTCCTTTTGAGGAAACAATTAACCCCCTTGGTCTGGCAGTCTTCCCATGCAAACATGTACCCCCTTCACACCGCCTCTGACTCCCCTCTGGCACATAGACTCCTTCTTTTTTGTGTGTCTTCCTTTGGAATTTTTCCTTCTTTTTGATAAAACCGTGATTTCTTGATTTTTAATTTTTTTAAATTTTTTCATTTTTTTACTGTGTGTATGATCAGAATGGGGTTGATTATCCTTCTTGAATAGGTGGCATCGTGGTCACATTCCATTGAGGTAGAATAATCTAGTATTTTCGTTTAAAGTGAATTCATGTAATTCATGAATCCTTAAAATTATTTATTTCATTTTATTTTATACTTTTTTTACATCAAATTGGTCTGTTTGAGTGATTATAAATATATTAGAGTTTTTAAAACTACTTTTTGGGCGTATGTTCATCTTCATCAACAAAAAAAAACATTTAAGAAATGCTAAATTTTTTTAATAAATTTTCGTATGTGGATCACTTTTTTATTATTTATGGCTATTTTTAGGGCGTCGTTATGGTATTTTAGTTTGAATAAAATAACATTGATGGTAAATAATTAATTTTTTCAATAACTATGTCTACAAAGAGTATTTAATAAAATACTATAGTACTTCAAACTGAAATTGAGGGTTCTTATGAAAAGATTTTATTTAATGAGGTTGATTTTTGGTATTGGTTATTTTGTAATTACGTTTAGTGTATAATTTTGTAATTGGTATAGCTTTTTAATTGTGTTAATGTGTTATTATATGGGTACTCTTTGGTTTTAAATGTGAAAGTGTGCGCTATTTTTAAATAAAGTGTCTTGTTGGATTAGGTTTCCAAGTATGTTTTAGTTTTGATGGAATAATATTGGATGTTTTCATTGATCTTAGGTGTTTTATTGGTTTCTGGAACATCCATGGGTTCAATATGTTCACACAAGGATGTTTCTTCAAATGATAATTGAACCTTTAAAATAATGTTTTCTTAAAATTTTTGTTTCCCAAATGGTTATTATTTCCTAAATAAGGATTGGTCCATTGTATGGAGTTTATAAACGGTTTGAAATGTAATATCAAAGGGTGTGGCCATTTGGAATATAGTGTGTGTTTCTATTAATGTTAGGATTAATGTTATGTCTTGATTGGTATATATACAACATGTTTTTACATTGTTTTGGGTAAATACATTGAACATGTCGAATTCTAGTCTCGTTTGGCTCTTCAAACTATAGTGTAATTTTTTTGTTGACTTTTTGAAATGACTTTGTTTTTGATACAATGTTCCCATTTTAAATCAATATTTGTTTTTTGAAAATATTTAATGAAATACTATCTTGTCACCTTATAAAACATTCAAAGTGTGAGAACCCATTTGACAATGTAACGTGATTTCTAAAATGGATTAAAAGTTCATGTGATTTGACAACCCAGTTGACACCATGGATGATATAGAGTAGACATGTTTGTATTCATATATTAATATCACGTGGGAACCACTATATGCGATATGTCCCTTAATGGGTTATTATATTGGGTGTCTATGTTTGGGGTAAGCAAGGGTAATGATGGCAGGTTAGATGGGTCATGTGTGCAAGGACTTCCTATATAGACAACATTACATCAACCACCATGGGTTATTGTGCATATTTTATATGGTCGATTCAATGTTTCTATTCCTCCCCAATTTGAAAAGTTGGTACCACTTGGATTTGATATTATTTTTGGTGGGATATACCACTAGTGAGTCCTGGTTAGGGTAGCTAGTTGGTTATTGATTTGGGGGCATCACAATACGTTGTTATGTGGTTCCGAACCATGTACAAAAATGAGTATTCTAAGGATGTTTAGGATCACCCATGGTTACTTAATTATATAAATTTGTTATCTATTATACATTGTACTAGAATATTTCTAGCTTTCACTATTTACTTGTTTTACTCTATCCCAGCATTGGTATCATTTTATGTTGGTTTTTTTTGTTAAATGTCAACAAGTTTTGGAAATGTTATGTTGCATGTGTTGTATTTTTACATGGTAAAATCATGATACTTATTTCAAAATTTTAATACCATACTTTTATATTTTTATCTCAATCTTTTTTTAATGTATTATTTTTGTAAATGAGACATTGGCTTATCGGGTTTAACATTGAAACCCTACTAATAATTTTTATACTCACTCATATCCTATCATTTCAGATGTAGTTTCAGTTTCTTTTTTAGGATCATGGTTCAATAACATAGTGATAGATCATTACTGGTTCTATGGTATGTGGTGATTATGAGGTCACACATAGATTGTGAGGTAGTGGTTTGGTTTTCCATTTTTTAGTAATTGGCATATTGGTTGATCCTTTTTCACTGAATCATTTTGTTTTTATTATTTTAAAATCATTTTTCATTTCATTGTCTTCTGTATTTATTTATTAGTTTTATTTGATCCTGGTATTGTCAAAAAAATCCTTCCCATTTTTTGTATGTTGGAAAACCAACACTGGTTTCCATCCCGAGTGAATCTGGATTGCCCTTAGGACATGTCATAGACTGGATTGGGTTACTAGTTTTAAAGTCTACCCATAATTGTTTCAGGATAAAATGGAATTACTTGGGCCCCTAGTTATTTGTGTTTTATGATATATGTATATTAGGATGTTGGGACACAATAGGTATATATGGGAAGGGAATCATGAACCATCACTCGTTATGAACCTCGAGATTCTAGGGGTAGTTCGAGAATTGAGTCCCATCTTAGTCTGGTTTGTTTTAGATTTTTGGATGACAATGGAGTCGATCTAGTGTTATTTTGTTATTTCTAGTGGATTGGTGACCCACATGATTTACATTATCCCCATTCATGTTCCTCTTAGTTTTATTTCATACCTGGGGCGTGGCTCACAAAGATGTCACCGATTTGCGCTAATCCAACTGCCCTTCTCTCCAGTAGATTAGTTTAAGTGGTTATTTGTTACAAATCTAGGTTGGTGTAAGTGTTTTTTTGATAATTAAAAGCGATTGTGGAAATTATCATTCATTCTATTAAATGGAAATGGAATTTTTAAAATTTATTTTAAATAAAAATGTGTTTTCTTAAAAAAAATTAAATTGATTGAAAATCGTGAAAAAATGTAACATATTGACACATATGTGACATTTAATTGGATTCTATGGGTGTTTATATGAAATTAGAGGCCAAAAAATTATTTAAAAATGTGTTTTTTTAAACAGATTCTTTTGGATGTGTTTATATTTTTTTGATTTTTCAGTGAGTTGAATTGGGATAAATGTGTTGTCATTGATGTTGGTATGTCATTATATTGAGTTTTTATGAATGTTTTATATGTGTGTCAGAAAATGACACCCAAAAAGGTCCCCTAGGATTGTGAAAAGTCAATACCGTATTTTGTTCATTCTCATAAATTTCATATACTTCATGGTGAATAGGTTCTATTATAGGCAGAAAACTGGCATGAAGAGCTCTAGTGCATCTACAGGGAATTTGGGAACTCTCAAAGCTATTTGAGTGTGTACCATTTTGGGTCTGTTATATGGTTCATATATTTAATAATGAGAGTTGTTCTTCATCTCTTCAATTCAATCTAGGATTATGTGGGATGTCTTTAAATCCATCATGGTCTCGTGGATCATACCAGAAAAGGTAAATATTACCAAAAGGGAAGAACTTGTGCACATTCAATAAGGTCAATGGACAGTGAAGGAAAATGTTGATGATATCTAGGAACACGTGTCCTTTTCATCAGAGGTAGGGTCTCATGATGTGAAAAAGTCTTTGTTAATCATTAGGGGTATTAATGACAAGATCATGGAGAGGTTCCTCCGTTCTATGGACCACTATTTCAAGAAGTTGGTGGATGATATGTTCCTTGATGATTTGGTCTACAGACCACATATTGTTGGAAATCCAATGTATCTAGTTTATTATCTATGTTCCCCATTTGTTATTTAGAGTTTGAAAGTGGGAAATGTTTCTAAATAATTCTACATAGTGGTTTTGAATTCCAGTTTTATAGACCATTCAATGGTGTGCCATCAGGGTAGAAATTTAGGGCGCATGAAACCATCATGTCACATACTTTTGGAGACGTGCCACTATTGTAGATGTTTGGGCCATCTGTAGAAGGTGTAATATAAGAACCTCATAAAGAATATGGTGTGACCTAAGGATTCCATTTCTTGAATATGAGGCCTGAGATTCACCATCCATCATATTCCCATCTAGAGGTCCTGGGATGAATCTCGCGTGTATTCAGGAGTTTTCGGGGGGTGATGCTATGGTTTAGGTTTTGGGTTCCATGTTTGGTTTGCTATTTTAAATGATTTTTTTTTCATTTTTCTATGTTTTAAATGATTTAATATTATTCTATGTTCATCATTTTAATGGGGGAATGTTATGAACTTGTTCTGTTGTAAAAATAGAGTTCCATTTGTCTAATAACGGTTTTCTAAATCATTTGTTTTTTAATTTGTGTTTGTTCCATATATGGGTTGATATGAGTTTAGCTATGTTAGTTTGGAGATGTAATTACATGTGAAAGAATGGATGATTGAGCTTATGTTCAAGGTCACTACTTTCTTTAAGTTCTTCTTAGAGGTTTTTCTCTAGTTTTTGGGGTTCTCGGTCTTGGTTGAGTGTTTCATGTTTCAGTGGAGGTATTGTTTACCTCATGCTATGGATGGTAGTTTTGATTGGTTGGTTTCTCCCTAATTTCCCCACACATTCTCAAGGTGGTATGTTTGGATGTTGAATTTATACACTAGTTGAGTTCTTGTGCTAGGTAAAAACCTCTCATGTTTTTTATTTCCCTTTTGTTGTGTTTTCGTGTGATTTCAATCAGGCATGCATTCCATTTCTATCTATCGTTCAGTTGGGTAAATTTCTGGGATACAAAGTGTTTGTGGTAGGGGATTTATTACACCCATAATTTTAATTTTTTTATTTTTGTTATTTTCACTCTCCTGGTTCCCTCGTAAAGGATCAATATTTACATGGGGGGTCAAAATTCATGACATTTAATAAATTTGGTGGATTTATCATTGGTGCATGGGAAAAACACAGTTACTGGTAGATGTGTGGTTTTCCCAGGTGATTATTCATGTTCCCAAGTGGTCTGCGTTGAGGTGCGCAACTTTTCTGTGGTATTTTAATACATGTTACGAGTGTGCGATTACCCGGTTTTTAAAACAAGTAATATGATTGCATGAAAAAAATAGAATTGAAAATGAAATAAAAAAATGAGTATAACATAAAGAAAATGAAATAAAATTTTTAAAATATAATTTAATAGTAATAAAAAGTTAATGATATTATGATATTATTATTATTACTATAATAATTATTATTATTATAGTTATTGTTTTTACTAAAAATGTTTATTGTTATTATTAAAAAATATTATTAAATTACAGGAATTATTATTATTATTATAAAATGAAAAAAAGGAATCCCTAATCCCCCCTTCATATTTCAGACTACACCTAGAACCACCTTCATGGTTCTCATCCCTCCCCCCTTGATGGTCCAGCTAGCCATCACCTTTGCACTTTTTCCTCACCCCTCGCTACTCTATCCAGCAGCCACACCCTCTCATGGTCTTCCCTCCTTCTCATCGCGGTATCCTAGCACCAGCATCTCTGGGGGAATGACCACACCTTGCCGACCCTTATCTCTAGTGGGAATGAGTGATAGTGGCCCCCCTACTCCCTATCCCACTATGGCTGGTTCCATCCTTTTCTAGAAATCCTATAACCCCCAGTTAGGTTGTCTTTAGACGCGAACCTGAACTGCATTTGTAGTGCCACTACCTCTAATCTAGTGCACATACTCCTCCCCTAGGTTGTTTCTTCCCTATGAATTTGCGTTTTTTCATTATTTATGGACAAACTCTAATAGAACGATTTGTAATTTTCATGGTTTTATCATGGTTTTTGTAGTGTGTATTGAATTCATTGGTCTTGTTCTTCCTTCTACTGATGTGGCATCGATGCCCCACGCCATTGAGGTAGGAAAATATATTTTTATCCTTTCCAGTGGATTACATTAACAATTACATCCTTTAAATTTTTATTTTTATAAGAGTCACATATTTATTTTACTCCAAAATAGTATACATGGGTGTTGGTAAATATTTAGGACGTTTAAAAACAAGTATTTTATACATTTTCTCATTAGCGTCAATGTGAAACTTGTTGAAGTAATGGAAATTTTTGATTCAATAAATTTTTATATGTGGTTTTTATTTTTATATTGTTTATGGATATTGTGTTTGGGGAGTCCTAATGGAGGTATAGTATGATAAAAAAACCTTTATGGTAAATTTTTAATTATGTTATTGTCTATATTTAATTATCACATTTAATAAAATAATATAGTTCATCAAAGAGGAATTGAGGTGTTTTATATAATTTTTATCTTTAATCAAGTTGATAATTTGTATTGGTTATTTGTGAATTTGGTTCGAAATATAACATTGGTATTGCTATAGCATGTTAATTGTGTTAATGTGTTACAAAAATGGGGCACATTGGTATTGCTATAGCATGTTAATTGTGTTAATTTGTTACAAAAATGGGGCACATTGGTTTTTAATGTGGTGGTGTGTGGTTTATTAAATAATGTTAGTAGTTGGATTTAGTTTCAAAGTAAGGGATAGTTTTGTGTGATTGTTATGGTTGCTTTCATGGACCGTAGGTGTGTCATTGGATGTTGGGAAATCCATGGGTGCACTATTTTTATGCATGTATGTGCCTTTTTATGATAATGAAACATTTAAAATAGTGTTTTCATAAATCCTTGAATTGTTAAAAAGATATAATTTTCTAAATAAGGTTTTACCAATTGTGTGGATTATATGAATGGGTTGAAATTTAATTTCAAATTGTGTCCATGTTTAGCCTTTACTGTGTGTTTCGATGAATGTTAGTCTTAAGGGTTTGTTTCACTTGGTGATTATAAAAGATTCATTTTTAATATGTTTTGGGTAAAGTCATTGGAATTGTCCACATAATGGCATTTTTAGTACATTCATGTCTAGTGTAATGATTGTGTTGACTCTTTGAAATGATTTTGTTTTCAAAACTGTGATCCCATATGGAAATTGTAATGTTTCATGAAATGTTTTAAATTGTCATATGTTATAATGACCCGGTGGGAAATTTTGGAATCATTGAATGTGTGAGCACCTATTTGAAAACAAAATGTTCATTGTGAAATGGTTTAAAAATTCATGTGATGTGATGGCCTGGTTGGCACCTCTGATGAAATGGCGCATAAATGTATGTATATATACATATACATATACAAACATATATATATACAAACATATATATATATATATATATAGGTGGAACCACAATATGATGGATATTACATGATAGGTTATCATATAGGGTGTTCGTGTTTGTGTTAGGTAAGTGTTGTGTTAGTAGGTATGATGAGTCACACATGAGAGGGCATCCTACTTACCCAACATTAATACAACCACCCTGGGTTCCTGTGCGACATATAGATGGTCATGTAATAGCTTCTTATCAACCATGATTAGATGGGTTGGTACACCCTGTAATTTCTGTTAGGCTAGGTTATGTTTTTAACTTTTGAGACCAGGTTAAGGCAGCTTGTTTTTTATTGATATAGGGGCTTCACCATATGTCGATAGGTGATTCCGAACAGAGTATGTCTTGGGGTCTTCTAGAGATGTTTATGATCACATATGGTTACTTAATTATGAATTCTTTTTGTAATGTCCAATATGCTAGATGATTCCCATATTTCATTGTTTACCTATTTTACACTGGCCCATCATTGGTATCATTTGTTTTGGGTTTTGTTTATACAACAGAAAATGGTTTTGGAAATGTTATATAGCATGTGTTGGAATTTTAAATGGGGAAAACATGTTGCTTATTTTAAAATTTGAAAACCCAACATTTAAATATTAATATCAAACTTGTGTTAATTTATTCTTTGAATAATGGAAACGTCAGATTATGTGGTTTATCATTCAAATCATTTGATCATTTTAATGCTAATACATATCATATCTTTTGACATACAAGTTCAAGTTCCATGTTCAACACCTCCGTGATGGAGTATGTGTGGGTTTGAGGTTGGTGGAGACCAAGACGTCACACAAATATTGAGAAGTAGTTGTTTGGTTTTATTGTTGTTAGTTCTAGGTCTACTATCTAAACATTGTAACTTAATCTTTTTATTAATATTATTTCAATATTATCTTGTAATTTGTTGCATTTCTATTTGTTTATTTATGTAATTTGATCCCAGGTTTTGGCCAAAATCATTCCCATTGGTTGTATGTTTGATTCGTGTAACTAGTTGCCTTCCCATGGGATGTCTATATGCCCATAATGACATGTTGCAAAGCGGATCATGTGAATGGTTTATGGTTTACCAGGTACTAGGCCATGACAATAAGATAATATGATAAAAAAGACCTTGGCGAATATGATTACATAATCATAGAAAATCCACCTTTGGGAATCATCTTAATAACCCTATGGATCATCATCTACAAATAATAGAAATTATAGATCATGGGTAAATATGTTGTGTAGATATTTATGGAGGGGTTTTTAATTAAAAATGGATCAAGAGGTGTGAATACTTGAGGGAGTGAGAAACCATTTCTTAATAGAGGTAATTTTTATATATCTGAATTTTCAATTATTAAAAATAGTATTAAGTCACTTTCATTGAAAAATTGATAAAATGTTACATCATATTACATATTTATAAGTTATTAGTCCATTAAAAACATCTATTAGAGTTTTAGGAGGTTATTATTTCATTTTAACTCTTAACATTAGGAAAAACCCTATTATTTACTACTTTTAACATTAACTGAAATATTGAATTTATCAAACATAAATATTAACACCTTTAGTTACATGGTAAAAATTTGGACATAAATGAAAAAAGATGAAAATTTAGAGAATTAATTATCCTTGTTTCATATTTGAATATATTTATGATATTGACGAAATTTAATAAATTATTATATATCATAAAATATCATCAATGAAATTTTTTAATGAATTCATTTAATTAAAATTTATTTAAATAAATAATAAAATTAAATATGATATATAATATTTAGACATATATTATAAATTATTACTCACAAAAAAATTACAATAAGAATATATCTTCTAATATATATATTTGTGTGTTTTTTGTGTATATATATAAATTCATGTAATTTGATATTTAACTACTATATGGACATATACTGTGTTAGATTCATATATGATTCCTGGATAATTAATCAAAAATATTAAAATTAAACTAAAATAATAACAATTAAGTATTTATTTGATAATTTATATTAATATTCCATCATAAAATATTAGTATCCCTTGGAAGACATTAATATAAATAAAATGAAATAAAGTGATTATTTTGAAATTTCATTTCTCAAAAATAATATAAATGCCAATATGAAATGAAAATGAAATAAAATACCATTTATTAAATTTTTTAGGGATATAGATGAATATAAAATATTGTATTCAATTTTCTTTATATAATCATTAATATTTGATGAAACGGATTTAGGAAAACATAATTAAAATAAATGACCAATAGTTTTATGAAAAATGCATTTTTAAGCATAACGATTGACTTATATGATAATAATTAATATTATTAATCCAAATTAAATTTATTAGATTATTTAATTTACAATGGACCATAAATAACATTGAGAAAAAAAAATTTATATAATTACTTATTTGAATAAATTTATTTTATTAAAAAGATGCATCTATACTAATCCATTAAAAATAAATAATTTTTGATAAAACAAAAATAATAACTCAAGGATGATTTTGATATATTAATTTCAAAAATGAAGTTCACATTATAAATTTAAATTTATACTTTATAATAAATTAATTATAATTTATGGGAACAAAATGTGATTAAATTATTCTAGAATAAAAATCATTCTTAATGATTTTATTTACTTCAATAAAATTTATTATTTATTTCCAAATAATTCTGCATTAAATTTCTTTTAATATAAATTTTATATAAAATTTCATAATCTTATTACTCAATTTCATACCCTCAAATAAAATATCATGGTTTTAATGGACACAATTATATGATAATATTTTTATAATATATCTCAATTCACTTAAATGTGTTTGTTTTCTTTTAACTATACTATTGGAACTATAATCACATAAAATTTAATTTTTATTGTTATACATTCTTTACTCTTAAATGAAACACCCCATCCATTTAAACTTATTCACCATGGTTTCAAAATTTGAAATCAACATTATTGGGAACCTTAATATTATAGTGTTATAATAAAACTTATTTTAGAAATGCGTAGTGAGAAAGATAATAGATAACATTAATGACACATAATACATTTACCAAATAAGGATAACAGTAGTAGAATGATAAAAAACAGACATGGAAGAGAGAACCACCATTTAATGTGTTATAGTGAGTGACATATAAAATCATAATGGAAATGTTAATGGAAAAATATTAATTAATTAGTTCATTGTAATAAAACCATAAATTCTTTAGAAATTATGATAAAAGTATAATAATTTGCTTCAAGGTCCTTTTCATAATTTTTTTTTTGAATATTTTATTGTCATCATATATAAAATTAAAAAATTAATATATATGATATCTATCGATTTTTTTAGAACTATTTCATATTTTGGATGGGTTTGGAATAATTTCAACCTCATGTCTTATTAGCGGAAATGAATATTCAAGAGGAATTTGTTATCACTATTTTTCTAAAAAAATTAATAGGTAATTAATCTATAAAATAATTTAACCACATTCATTCATTCACTAAATATATCATAAAACTAGAATGGATTTCACAAGTCATCCAATATAAATAAATAAGATATATTAATCTCTAAAACCTCAATAGTATCACCCCTAAGTTCAATTTAATATAATCATAAATATTAAAAATTATAAACCTATAATGTATTATAACGCCGATTTCAGAACCCAAAAAATAAGAAATATTTAATAAAACATATATCCCAAAAAACAGTAATCATTTTTAATGTAACATTCTAACATGTAAATACATTAATCACACATTCTTCTAAAATATTATAATTACCCAAATCACTATAAAAACTCAAAAACAATATATATTCCTACGAATAAACTCATTCATTATTCCTCAAATAACATAATAAATTATTGAATATATTTTTTAATCAAAAAATTCAATAAACATTATTACTAATGAATAAAATAAGTTTTTCATAAAATCTATAATGTATTACAGGGTTTCTATTACTATTTCATTTAAATACAATATTCATATCATATCTCTATAGTATATAAACAATATATACACAACATAAAGAACATATTATGGGTTATATTTATCTTATTCATGTGTAAAAAATAAAATTAAAACTAAAATAATTTTCTTGATCACTGGTAACATGAAATGTACATTTTCATATCCAAAATGAACAATTACATTGGAACATTCTGTCAATGTATCATTATTTCTATAACAATTGTAACACCCTGACCCCAATTACCCAGAGTCAGTGCATTTGTACACAACATTAGCATGATATAAATAATCATATCATGATAGACTGATCAGTTTAATAGAATTGGAATTACTAGATACATTCATATGTTTTACATTAAATCATGAAATTAAAACACTAACAACATTTTTTTGCCTTTTTAACACACTTATATCCATAGCCTATCCCTATAGGTCAACCATAAAAATATTCTTCACAACCTGGGAATCAAAATCATATAAAGGGGTGAGCTCAAATTCTTAGGAAAGATAACAATATAGTTGAATGTTTAATAAATAATAATATACATTTGAGGCGTTATATTAGATTAAACATATGCCTTTTAAACATATAATATTAGAATTTTATGGAAAATATAAATTCAAATAATTCCATTTACTTATTCACATTGATATTATACTATTATAATAATCACATACAATATCTATAACCACTGTCAAAATGATGGAATACATAATTCTAGACTACAAAACCACATAGTCAAGGCCTTGTCCCAAGAATACAGATAATATTTTTTTACGTTCTTGTGCCAAGACACTAGTTTGTCTCATTTGACCTACCGATGCTTTGAGGATATATAGAGGGCTCCACCAATCACTTACTAAGTCCAATGAATTCCTCGTATGAAAATGATTAAACATAACCTAAATATTAATATTCAAATAAGCATATGAAATGTCAATACATTATCCATAACCCACGAATTGTACAAGAATAAAACATCTACATTCAAACATATCACAAAACCTTCAATAAAATATGGAAGATTTGCTTCTTAATAAATCAACTACCAGTAAGCTTAAAATCCCTCAATGGATATTGAAATAGATGAAATCAAAAAATATTGAGAAATATCTCTTCCTATTTTGAAGTCATTTAAAAGTCATATAACTATAAAAGAAAACATTTATTTTGATAATATTATTATATAATTTTATGGGAAGCATCGACGATGTTATAATGATGGAAAATAGACACACCCACCATATACCCTAAAAAAATACATTCTAACCGTAATTTTGTCGAAAGGGTCATAATGTACCTTTTTAGGAAAACAATGGAAAGATTCCTATAAAAACACATATGGTCAAATAAGGTTATAAATTACTTTAAACTATTTTCTAGTAAATTGTAAGAATGGTTAGAAATGATTTTTTAAGAAAACACAGATGTGGATGATAATGAGTTCCCTGTAGATACATACATAAAAACATCATCGGATAATAACGAGATTTTAAAATTAAAACGTACCTTTAATTTTTATTAGTTTATTTTAAGTTAAACTTATGTATAATAGTTAAAACATTGTTATAAAATTATACATGAACAATATACACAACTATGATATCATATATGATCTTATAATATTCCTTTGATAATAATATTTTAGTAGTATCATTGTTTCGGGTGTTTGATGATTTCATTTCCATTATATGCTTGGTTACGTAAGCCATTTTTTATTGGATAGGTTGTATTTGTTTCATATACAAAATGATATTATGTTAATCAACAATATTTTTAATTATAATATGAAAATTATTCTTGAATGATTACGATGGGAATTGAATTTCATCACATTCGTGGAGACATTAATCCGTACATACGCACGAGCGACAATATTATTATATTGATGGAGAAATCATATTTTATTGGAAGTTATATCATATATATATAAACATAAAAATTTTTTATTTATTATTTACATTAGTTATACTCATTATTATACCCATCCAAATAATGATGTGTTTGAATAACCAACTACACCACGACATGGAGACGGTAATCTCTACGTACGCACATAGGGTATGTTTGTCATTTATAGGATAGATTGAATAATGAATATGGTTGAAACATTTTTATAATAACATAGAAATATATAGAATATACTGGATTTATTATTTTAGAATATAAAAAACTAATAAAGAGGACACGGAAGAAGAAAAGAAGTTGAAAGAGGTGATTAAATATTTACCACTTCATTGGGTTATTCCTTTTGATTTAATAAAAATGGATCCGTAGGTTGGATTTCTATCCAAAGGAAGGACTCTAGGATGAATGGAGGAGTTTTGGGTGGATATTTTCACTGGGTATTGCTGATACAAAAGGTTTTGGAGGTGTGATAGTATGATAATGATAGTGCCCTTTTATAAGATAGGTGACAGTCACTTTAGGAGAAGCTGGAAATATTATTTTATAATAAATACATTTTAGGATTCTAATGGATCCAAAATGTATTATTTAAAGGATAATGTGTTTATGGGTCTAATACATCTAAAAAATTGTTTTTAGATAGTTTTAGTGCATCTTATTTACCTTATCTTTTAGAGTTAACTCTTAGTTAAATAGTTTGACATTTACCGTGTCACATTGTATTTTTAAATTATATGGTTAATAAACATACTATAACATGGAAAGAGAACATAGGTGGTTCATTACTAATATATATAACCATATATATTTCCTTTTTTCAAACCTTATATTTTTATAAATATTATATCAATTAGTAATATAATATTTGTTTTAAAAGATGATTTATGTCAATTTTGACACAATTTATTATTTGATTTTTTAAATCCATATAAACATTCACATTGAATAAAATTTATTTAACCCACCATAACATGTAATATTGATCTATAAAATTAGTTTAATTAATCATAAGTGTTAATTTACAATTATTTCAATAATTAAAATATAAATTATTTTAATATTTCATTAATAAGGTAATTACTGCATCATCATTGTGTAATAAATAAAATAAATTATATAATATCTAAAAAATATAAATAAAATACCATTATGTATGAAATATTTTTTCGTTAAAATGAATATTTATAGTATAATTTATATTATTTGTAACCCTATGTTAAAAATGGTTTAGTTATTAAACATTGAATTTATCACTTTTGAAATTTTTTAAATAATATAATAATAAATGTTTTATTATAATCAAAGTGGAACAAAGACGATCATATTTTACTCCTATGGTTGTTTTCGATCTAATTATACTTATCCAATAGAAATAAGAAATGTGTTAGGGTAATTATGATTTCATTTTTACCCTTAATTACCCTATTTACTTTTAACCGTGGTTAATAAAAGTCAAAAGTTACTATTCACCAAAAATTAATTTAATCTTATTGAACCAAATTTTACATGCTGATGTTATATAGGTCTCTCAAATTTTTTAAATTTAACTCACAGAAGTTTTAAAATTATGTTTTAAACAAATTTTCAAATTCTCTTAGGAGGTGGGTAAAAGACGGTAAAACCTTTAGTAAAATTTTATATATCTAAACATATTTTAAAATAAATACATTGAATTATGTTGAATATATATAGGTATTATGTATATATTTTGAACAAAAATAAATTAAAATACAATAACTATTTATTAAAATCATAATGTCAGTTTTAACCAATAATGTAGTTTTTTAACTATTCATCAAAAATTTATATTTTCCAGAAAAATATCAAAAATTCACCCTATGCTAAATTTAATATTCTGAATTCCAAAATAAAGTACATTTTGATATAAAAATATTATAAAATTTAAAAAATTATGTATTACTTTTCATAACGGCTGGTTTTATTGGTCATGGTGTGTTAGAATCTCAATGTTAAGTACAATGCATTCTATTTCATTATTCAAAGGGAAACGTATCGTGGGATTTTGTGGTGTTACATTCTTCCCTCCTTCAAATAAATTCACCCTCAAAATTTCTATAATACTACCATACTAAAAGATATGGGTGGTTCTTCGTAATAAATTCCACTACATCATACATTAACTAATCCATCTTATGGTTTCTCCATTGAACATTTACCAGACGAGTCGTCCAGTTTCTTTGCACTTGTTCTCATGTATCAATAATTTTGATAACCTCTTCACAATAAGACAGATTAGGATTCAGTTCTATTTTGTCATAGTTGAGTACATGAGTTGGGTTAGGCATGTATTTTCTCATCAGTTATATGTGGAAAACATCATGATCATTAGAGTGATATAGAGTCATTTCCAAACGATAAGCTACAACTCCTATCCATTCTAGAATTTGGAAAGGTCTGATATACCTGGGACTCAATTTACCATTCTTAATGAAACCCATAACACCCTTCCATGGAGATACATTCATGTAAACATGATCTCTTACCTGAAATTCCAAATCCTTCCTTCGGTTATCGACATATATATTTTTATTACAATGAGCTACTTTGATGTGGGTTTGGAAAACCTTCACCTTTTCCATTATATCCTCAACACGTTCTAGGCCTAAGAGTTTTCATTCACCAACATCATCCCAACAAGTTGGTGCGCTACATCTCTTTCCATATAACGCTTCATATGGTGCCATCTGAATTCTTGAATGGATTGTATTGTTATAGAAGATTCTACCAGAGGTAATTATTGTTCCCACATACCTTCAAAGTCAATTGAGAAAGATCGCAACATGTCTTCTATGGTTTCAATAGTCTGTTCTGGTTGTCCATCAGTTTGAGGGTGGTTGGAAGTGCTCAAACGAAGTTAAATATCCAGGGCCTTCTGAAGATTTTTCCATAATCTTGATGTAAAATGGGGATCATGATCAGAATCAATCGATAGGGGGACTCCATGAAGTACTACAACATCAATAATAAATATTATTTACATACTTTCAGGTGGTAAATCTACTCTTATAGTAACAAAATTTGCTGACATGGTAAGACGGTCAACAATGACCCATATTTCATCATTTTTTCTAGGAGTATTTGGTAGCCCCATGACTATGTCCATCTTAATATTATCCCATTTCCACATAGGTTTGGGAAGAGGTTTCATGAGTCCTCCAGTTTGTTTTCCTCCAGCATTCAATTATTGAAAAACTATACATCTTGACACAAAATCAGCAATCTCACTCGTCATGTTTTCCCAGAAAAAATGTTCTTTCAAATCATTATACATCTTAGTGAAACCAAGGTTTATAGTGAAAATGGAGATATGAGAATTTTCCAACACTTCCCATTTTAGATCTGTTATATCGGGAACACAAAGTCTCATAAAAAATTTCTAGATTCCATTTTTATATACGATGTCGATCAATCTCCAATCATTCACAGCTTTAATTTTCTTGTGAAATTCTAAATCATCACTCCAAGAACATTGTATCCTTTATTTTAAAGATGGTTTGGAATCAAATTGATACAGACTTAATCTTTAAAATTCAATGATTATTCCCATATCCATTATTAATAGATCCATGAAAATTGGATCCTTTTTAACTCTCATCTTGTTCAAAACTCCATGAATTTTTCTGCTCAAAGCATCTGCCTCATTATTTTCCATCCACGAGTGGTAGTGTATAATCAAACCATAATCCATGATTAGTTCAAGCCATCTACATTCCCTCATTTTGAGTTCTTTTTGTGAGAAAATATACTTCAAACTCTTGTGATCAGTATAAATATCATCTTTTTAACCATAGAGAGAGTGTTTCCATATCATCAAAGAAAATAATACAACTAATTACTAAATATCATGAGTGGGATAGTATTTCACATGAATTTTTAGTTGTTGTTATGTATAGGAAATAACATTATCATTCTACATAAGGACACAACCAAGTCATTTCTTTGAAGCCTCACTATAAATAACAAACGCATTATTCCCCAATAGTAGAGTCAAGATTGGAGAATATACTAATATTTACTTCAGTTCATCAAAACATTCTTCACACTCTATTTCCCAAACCAATTTGTCACATTTACATGTGATCTTGGATAATGGGTTTCCCAATTGGGAAAAATTCTGGATAAAATGCTGATAATAACCAGATAAACGAATAAAACATTGTACCTTAGTTATACCCCTTGGTGCTGGCCATTCGTGTGTTTCCTTTGAATTAGACGGAACAACAGAGATTTCATCCTTACATACAATATGGCCAATAATAAAAAGCACCTGAAGCTATAATTCCCATTTTATAAACATCCCATATAATTCATTTCCTCTATGTTCCTTTAAGATAATGCACAAGTGGTTTTTCGAAATCTTCGTATCTTTTTTAGTATACCAAGATATCATCAGTAAATTCCTCTAAAAATTCATCAATATATACCTGGAAAACTCTATTCATTAGATCCATGAAGATAGAGGGTGCATTAGTCAATCCAAAAGGCTTTACTATTAAATTTTAATTCTCGTACCTGGTTAGAAATATTGTTTTTGGAATGTCTTCCATCTACACACACAACTAATTATATCCATATCAAAGTTCAATCTTTGAAAAATATTGTGCTCTATGAATTAGGTCGAATAAATCATTAATGTGACGTAGCAGATACTTGTTCATTATTACTATAGCATTGATAATCATGTAGTCAATGCACAACCTCATAGATCTGACATTCTTATTAACAAAAAGGACAGGGTATCCCCATTGAAAAACACTAGGGTGAATAAATCCATTATTACTCAATTCCTATAATTCTTTATTTAATTCCACTAATTCCATAGTGGCCATTCTATAAGGGGTCTTTGATATGGATCTTGAACTAGGAATTACGTCAATAGAAAACTCATTTTTTTTATCATGGAGGATGTCCAAGTAAATCCTCTAGAAACACATCAACATATTCTTGAAAAATTGGTACTTCCTCTATTCAAACATTCTATTCCTCACCCATTCTTATTTCATTCTCATCCTCCCCAATAATTGAAATTAGTAGAGATACTAAGGGTGAATCTAAATATGAATTAGGTGGTGACATTCCTTCACTAAATATAAGGTAATCAATATCATCAACTAAAATTGTACCCACTTTATTCTTGCAATTTGTTTTCACATCATGATCCAAAAAACAATCCATTCCAAGGATTATATTAAATTTAATCATGGGTATAATGATGAGATCATCAGATAAAGAACATTCATGTGCTATATTGGGAACTGATTCACAAAACGTTGTTGTGATGATACTTCCCTTATTTTTTTTTTCTGAAAACTCCCATGTTAAGTCAAATTGAAAATATAAATTTTTTATTGAAAACTGGGATGATATGAAACAATGCGATGATTCAGTGTCAAATAAATCATGGTCTAAACGTGACGAAACCATTAAATTATCTGCCACCACGCCTTTCGGAGCATCAACTTCAGCAGTAGTGACCACATAAGATCGGCCTTGCTCCCTTGTCCCTTTCTATGCCATGTTCCCTTTGCACATAGGACACTCATCTGCATAATTCCCCTCTCTCTCTATAATTGTAGAATTAAAAATCCTCTTTCATCCCCTTGTAATCACGGGCTTTGTGGCCTTTTCCACCACACTTGTAACAAACTACCACTATATTTAGGAAAGTATTAGGGTGTTTCATCCCATATTTACCACATGATAGATATTCAACATTTCCCTTCATCCCCTTATTTCCATTTCTAGAGTGTTATGTAGATCTCTTATCCTCTTTCATTGTTTTAATGCCGTAAGGCTTAGAGGATTATGTTTTTGTCTTCATAACACATGAGACAATATCTTCATATTATAAGAATGATTTTGAGACTAATGCTCACTGGATAAATGGTTTTAACCAACAAATGAGTTGGTCAATATTACTCATGGGGTTATGTATATAATCTGCAGCACACATTCCTATCCTTGTAATGTTAGCCTCATATTTTGGAACATTCTCATCCTCTTTTTTCATCAGACTAAAAAATTGTATTTCCATATCCTCTAGATGTTTAGGAAGAAATTATTTTTAACGAAAATATCTTTTAACTCCTTACATTACATATTTTATAACTCATCTTCTTCCTTTCTGTTTAGAATCAATTACCCCCATTAATCTACATCTTCCTTGAGGCTATAAGCTTCCATTAAAACTTTTTCCCTTTTTCTACTCCCCAAATCTTGAAATATTTTAACTAATGATTGCATCCATTTCTCCGCAACGAATGGATTTTTACCCCAATTTAATGTTGGTGGTCATTGCCTCATGAATTGGTATAACATTGATCCTCGGTGTTGTGGATCAGGGTGATCCATACGGGTAATGTTATTATTCATAAACAGATTATGTTTTCCCAGTATGGTGATAATTTGATCATCACCAATTACATCACCTCCTCCACTATAATTATCATGATTATGAGGCCAATTTCTACATTGATTATGTGTGTTGATACAGATTCCATTCCTTCTATTAGGAATCATTTCTAAGCAATGTCACGCACAAGATAAGTTTATGAATCACAATACATAATTCAAAAATTATAAAACACTTGACATAAATGAAGAGTTTATGGATATAATCCAAAATCATAAAAATGTTTTCTCCAAATAAGTATATACTCATAAAACATTCATAATGGTTTTTGAATAAAATGGGAATTATCTTAACCATATTCCCCAAGAGTATCAAAACCACGTGTGCCGCAAGCCCCATTTTTGTGGACTTGTTCCCATTCAAGTCTACTTCAAATTAATTTTTTCAGGTTTTACACCTAAATACATCTATGACAGAGCCAGCTCTACCTACTAATATCCATAAAGGGATGTATTTCCTGGAAAATTTACAAATCTATGATGTACTAAAATTATATGAATTTATTATATACTAATCCTCAAAGTCTATCATAGGGTAGTGTTCTCTAAACAGAGTTTTTCTAAATCTAGATTCCATGGATTGTACTAATATTTTTCTGGTTCCAACTGTAACACCCTAACCATATTTACCTAGAGTTGGTTCATTATTACAACACATTGGAATGATATAATGAATCATGTCCTGAATGACTGATCAGTCTAGTAACCTTGGAAGTATTAGATACGTTCAGAAGATTTACATTATATCATGAAATAAAAACTTCAACAAAATTTTGTCACCTTTTGAACACACATATATCCTTAGTCTGTCCTTATATGTCAACCATAATGTACTTCTTCACATAATGGAAAAAATAAACCATAAAAGGGGTTAGCTCATATGTTCAGTAAGGATAACAATATAATAAAAACATTCATAAATAATTATAAACATTTTAGGAAATTTTTTAGAATAAAACAAATACATTTAATCGTAATCTTCAGCATAATATGTCAAACATAAAATCAAATAATTCGATTTACATATTCTCATGGATATTCTACTAGTTGAATAATCACATGCAATATCAATAGCCACATTCATAATGATGGAATGCATAATGCGAGACATCATAACCACTTCGTCAAGGCCTTGTGCCAAAACTACAAATAATATTTTGTCAAGGCATTGTTCTAAGACAGTAGTTTGTCCAATGAGACCTATCAATGCATCCAAGAGCTATACCATGCTCCGCCCATCTCTTACTAAGTCCAATTTATTTCTTATACAAAAAGGATTAAACATAACATAAACATTCATATTAAAACGAGAATATGAATTTTCAAAACACTATCAATAAACCATGAATTCTATAAGAGTAAAAAATCCACAATAAAACATATCACAAAACCTCCATTACACTATGAATGATTTTTATCAAAATAAAGCAACTTTAAACATGCTTAAAAACCATCAAAAGATGTTTACATAGGTGAAATCAAAACAACTTTTTGAGATATATCTATTTCTATTTTGAAATAATTTAAAAGTCATATAATTATTAAAGAAAACATTTATTTTGAAAATATTCTTTTAAGGGTGTAATGGAATATTGACGATGTTATAATGGCAGAAAATAGCCTCACCCACCGTATAAGTTAAAAAAATTCATTCTTACCTTAATTTTTTCAAAAGGGTCATAAAGAACCTTGTTTGGAAAACAACAGAAACATTCCATTCAAAACATATAAGGTAATATAAGGGTATAAATGGTTTAAACTATTTTCTAGTAAATAATAAAAATTTTAAGAAATACATTTTTAAGAAAACATGGATGTGGATGATAAAGAGGTCACGGTAGATACTAACAAAAAACAACCTCGCATAATAAAGTGATTGTAAAATTAACCATTACCATGTAATATTCCATAGTAAATGCTATGTTAATATTCTGTATAATAACTAAATCATTGTTAAAAAATTATAAAAGAACTTTATAAATAAATATGATATCATTTATGATCTTATATTATTGCTTTGTTAATATTATTTTTGTAGTATCATTGTTTCTCGTGCTAACTGATTCGTTTTCCTTTATATGTTTGGTTAAGTTAGCCATGTTTTTTATATATAGTATGTATTTTATTCATGTATAGAATAATATTATGTTCATAAACATTATTTTTAATCATAATATGAAAATTATTCTAGAATGATTATGAAGGGGAATGAATAACATCACGTTCGTGGAGATGGTAATCCGTACGTATACATGATTGATAATATCATTATATAGTTGGAAAAATCCTACGTAATTTGATGATATATCGTATATACAGAATCATTAACATGTTTTATTAATTATTTACATGAGTTATACTAATTAATATACCCTTCAAAATAATGAAGTTTTTTAATAACTAACTATACCATGACGTTGAGAAGGTAATCTGTACGTATGCACGTATGCTGACTTTTTCATTTATAGGATGGATATAATGATGATTATTGTTTTACCATTTTTATAATAACATCATAGTATTTTGAAGATATTGGAGATATTCTATAAGAATTGGAACAACAAATAAAGAAAAAGTGGATGAATAAATTAACTTGAAAGATGTGATGAAATGTTTACCTCTTCTTCAGGTTCTTTCTTTTGATTTGATCAAAAGGGATCTTCAGTTGGCTTTCTAAACAAAGGAAATTCTCTAGAATGATGGGAGGAAAGTTGGGATGATATATTCAAAGGTGTTGGCCGAGCCAAAAGGATTACGATGTGTGAAATAATGTTATGGTGGAGTTCCCTTTTAAAGGAGAGGTTAGGGTCACTTTAGGAAAAGCATGGACTATTATTTTATAATAAACTCATATTTGGTTTCAAATGGCTCCAAAATGAGTAATTTAAAGGGTAAGGTAGTTTTGGGTTGAAATATTCTCATAAAATATGTTTTAGAATGATTTAGGACGTCATATTAACTGTAACATTTATATTTAACTCATATTTAAAGAGTGTGACATTTACAATGTCTCTTTATATTTTTATATTATATGGTTAATAAACATACTATAACAGGCCAAGAGAATCCCATGTGGTTAATTATTAACATATATAAAATTATCTAAGACTTTAGTCCAATCCTTCGATTTTTATGAATATTATATCAATTAATAATATAATATTTTTTTAAAGAAACTCAATTATTTCAATTGTGACACTATTTAGTATTTGAATATTTGGAAAGCCATAAAAACATTACCACTTCGAATAAAATTTATTTAATAAACCATAACAGGTCATATAACCCTATAAAATAAGTGGAATTTGGCATAAGTCTAAATTTAAATTTATTGGATATTTATAATATCAATTATTTTAATATTTCACGAATAAGGTAATTTCTGCATCATCAATGTGCCATAAATAAAAGTCAAAATTTACGTTTCACCAGAATATATTTTCATCTTATTGAATCAAATTTTATATACTTATGTTAACCATGTGTCTCATATTTTTTAAATTAATCATACTGAAGTGGTAAAATTATGTTTTATACAAATTTGAAAATGCTCTTAGGAGGTGGCTAAAATACGGTAAAAATGTTTGATAAAATTTTATATATAAAAACATATTATAAAATGACACCAATGAATTAAGTTGAACAAATATAGGTATTATATATCTATTTGGACCTTAAATAAATAAAAATAGTATACTTAATTATTTAGATAGAAAAGTCGGTTTTAACCAATTACACAATGTTTTTTTCACTATACATCAAAAACTGAATGTTTTCAAAAAAATACCAAAAATTCACCCTAATCTAATTTCGATAATCCGAATCAAAAAATGAAGTCCCTTTTTAAATATAAAATTTATATAATTTCAGAAATTGGGTATTACAGTTCATAAAGGCTAGTTTGATTTGTCACTGTGTTTGGGAATCTCGAAGTTGCGTACAATTCATGCTATTGCATTATTAAAAGGGAGACATTATGTGGTTGATTTGGGTGTTCCAACCATATCATAATTATTATCAAAAATATAAAATATAAATATCAAATCATGGTTACTTAAAACTTCAATAATTTAAAATAAATAATTATTGTAACATTTGTATTTCTTTCGTCTTTGTATTACCCCTTGGTTATTGAATTGAATCAGATAATTCCCATGCTCCCAACATAGAATAAAATGAATAATAATTGTTACCACAGATAAAAATTATATCCTTCCATATAATTATTCATTTTTAATTATGATATACTTTCTCTATGACCTTTTCTTACAAACATTGAACATTATCTCATTCATATATGTCATTTACATGACCGAATTTTCCCACATAATTTGTATATATGAAACATAATCCAATTACCTCAATGGTAATCATGTTAATATATTTTCCCTTATTATATGTATTAGAAAAATGACCCATTTGGAGATTTTTAATCTTATATTATTATTTTTTATTTGATAAAATAAAAAGGATTCTCTTTCAAATTCTTAGTTCATTTGGTTTCTCATAAGTACAATATTTACATTTTATATCTCATTCTTTAATGAAATGGTTTATTATGTTCTATACATTGATTGAAAAAAATCATATTACTCTAAATTATAATAATTGTAAAGAAACATGTAAATATGAAAATAATATATAAGATTTATAAATAATGATATATTTTTTAAATTTATGTCACATCCCGATTAGATGTTTTTATTCATGGAAATAATTTAATCAAATCCACCAAAATATTTTTTAAAAAATATAAGATATCCTAATAATAACCAATAGGATGGTCGAACATGGTACACAGTAGGTGAACCCTCAATATGCACCACAATATTGTCCATTATCAATTCAACCTACTCATTTCAGGGTTACCGTCTATAGATTCAACAGTACTAAAACATTATACAATTTAGTATCCAAAATTGGTGTTATTTTTGTGAAAGCCACATAATATCTACGTAACTATAACTTCTTCATGTCATCCACTACATATACTTATCATATGTGTATATCCTAGGGTTCTTTACACTAATATTGAATTTCCAAAATCTATTTCTAATTTTTTCAACAGATATTAATCTAATACAAACTATTACAACCTAATATAACGATACTGAAGCCGGTGAATTCTTTATAATACCTGAATAATATACAATGGATCGTATATTGATTGGATGATCCATTTAGTAGTCATGATGAAGTAGATTGATGTTTTTTTACTATAATATTGTTAATAAAATACCGAATGTAGTAAAATAAATATATTTCATTATTTAACTCATTCAAGGATTCCATCATCATATCATGGGGAAAAAATAAGAGTGAGCTCAAATGCTCTATCAAGGTCAAATACAAAGAAATATATCATTAGTAAGTGAGGAATAATCAATAGGTCAATGTATATAACCAAGAACACATTACATTTATTTAATAACATCAAATAGTCATTAATCAAATGTTAATATTATTGAAATAATATCCTTGAAAATAATACCAATTTTCTCAATAATGGAAATGTATAGTGTTATATCTGATGGTCTCAAAAAATAATGATATTATTTTCTATAAGGCCTTGCACAAGGATAGTTATATTTGTGTTTTTATACACCAAAACCAGTTAAATTTTTTTGGCTAATATATAATTCCCATGAGAATTATCGATGCATCATTGGGATTTATAATTATAGGACCCATCTATCACTTAATGTACAATTCATTAATTATATATTTAATAACCAATTTTATTAATAAATAATATTCCTAATTGTTTTATATTATTATTAATAAAGAATAATAAATATAAATATTTACACAGTTAATAAAATTAATTTCATAGTAAATCACTACACATGGAAATTGTATTAGTCTAAGGAAATAATAATATACATGATAAAAATATCATGGATACATAACAAAAATTTAATTACACTTTTATGAAAATATCAAGAATTTTAATACATGAATGTAACAATAGTGAACATCAAATTAAATATCAAAATATATGACAATAAATTCATTATAGTATTTATAATATATGCATGTCCGGTGTAAATATAAATAAAATAGAATGTAAAATTATAATAATTATTCAATAAATAGTTTTATTTTTATATCCATTGAAAACTTCTAAAATATGATATATAGTGTAAAATGGATAAGGAAATTAGAATATTTATTAACTCCATATAAATTAAGAAATATTACCTTTTAAATTTTTAGAATAATCTCATAATGAATCATTAAAAAATATAAATATTTCTAATAAAACTTTAATATTACATTCATATAGTATAATATACTTACTAAAACATTTGATAAATTATAATGAAAATTTAAAATTAAATGTGAAAAATATGGAAATGGAAGTTAAAAATACATAATAAAAAAGATAAATAAGATCACTTATTATATTAAACATTTATTTTCAATATTAATGTTATTAGAAGAAGAAATTTTATAAAAAAAGGAAAATATTAAATATATATATTATGAAATATATTATTCATATCAATTATTTGATATAATATTACTTTAATGAATAATAATAGTTACCCAAAAATGATATTGTAGAATAATGTATAACATATTTGCTACCATATAAATTATAACCCAGTGAATATTTATAAAAAAATTAATCATAAATAATAATGAATAAATATGTTATCATTTTTTAAAATACAAATTGGTTAGTTTTACACCACATTAATATAAATTAGTTTAAAGTTCCAAATATGTATCAATAGAGTCGAAATTGTGACGAAATACCTTATATAATAATTCTACATTGTTGAGAATAATTTAAACTCCATAATAATGGTTCACAATTTATTATTAATTTCTAACAAAATCATATTCATTTTTTGTAATATCATTTATGATCTAATTAAACCATATTTTTCAATGCTCTGCAAAAATAAATCATTATTACCACTATTTCAGGTGTTAATTATTTAGTTTTCTCATGTATATTATATCACTAATGTTATGATTCTAGTGCGAAGTATATAATTTATTAAAAATACAAATATATTACATTTAAATATATTAATTTTTATCATTTGAAATATTTTTATAATCATTCTTTAATAATTTACATGGAAAATGAATCTCATGGCTTTGTGTAAATGGTATACTGTAGAAATGCTGTAACGAAATTTCCATTTTTTAATGAGAGAAAGTTTAATGAAACAAATGAAATATTAAACTCAATAAAACATTATTATTTCCTAGAATTATTATTTATTATTTGGTTTCTTCATTATGAAAATCATGCTGAGGCGATGACTATAATGAAATTACATTGACTCGGAAGAGGGTATTATGACTTACACAAGATCCATGATTTAATTTAACATAGGATGTATAAGAACAAGTAAAAATAATATTCCCTCAAAATTATAACATCCCAATATTTTGTGGATATTATTTATAAAAAAATTAATTTTTAGGAAATAAGTTTATCTAGTTAATAAGATGTAAAAATTTAATTTTTATGATTAGTATGATCACCTTATCTTAGAGAAGCCTAATTGGATATCTTCAAAGATACAGTATAGTTATCTTTTAGGGAAGAACACATTTTCATGAAAATGTATTGAGATGTCAGGTACAGATACTTTTATGATGTATTTGAGATAAATAAATTCATATGTGTGTTTAATTGTGGGGTGGAAGTGCAATTTTATAATTTGGTTGAGTGGCACACTTGTAGTATTTAATTTTTTTTAAATATTATTAAATCTGTATGTTGGTAAAAAGGATCCAAAGGGAATCATATTCAATGTTTATAAGGATAAGGTTAATAATCAACCACTTAATGGTGTATAATGTAGTGTTTAGTCAATTTTTATATTTTAATTTTTGTTAACACCATCATTGACATTTTCTATATATAACAACAGTAACATATTTTTCAAATATAAAATGGAATAATTTTCCTTATAAGGTATAAATGGGATCAAAAAAGGAAAAATGATTAAATTTTTCACCATTTACAATCATACATTTCAAAATTATATATTTTTATTATTTTTAACTAATTAAATTAAAATATTTATATTAATGTATACTAATGTCATTTTTTACAATATTCATTTAAAATGAAAATAGAAACATCAAAGTAAGAAATGTATTGGATGGAAAACTCTTAAAAATATATTAAAAGTTATCAATAAACCATAAATTAAATTTACATGTTATTTAGTTCAAAAATTATTACTTTTTTGGATTTTAAATTCAACAACATTGATTTTTATACTGTATGCACAAAAATAATGTTAGTGCTATGTAAGAACATATATTATTGAAAACATTACTACTAAAATGAAAATTAATAAAAAAAGAATAGTAAATTAAATGTGTTTAATATAAACTAGTATATTCATTTATAACATATTATTATCCTAATGTGAACAAAATAAAATATTAAATCAACGAGTGTGACATTTTGAAATATTCATTATTTAAATTTATAAAAATGTCATTATAGTGGGAAAATGTAACCATAATTTAATGAATTAAAATATTGAATGTATATGATCACATTTATATTATAAAATAATATAACAGAATGTTTTGGGTTGAATTTGAGACCATATATAATTATTTTATCCCACTTCTACAAATTTTACCCTTATTTAGGATATATAATTTTACCATGGTTACATTTCATAATAGAAACAAATAAAAGGGTATTGTTAGAAAAAATTACAAAATTAATTCCTCATATGGTATAAAATTTTTCATGATTCAATATATAAATTCATAATAAATAATTATTAACGTAAACATAGAAAATTCAATGAATATCATTTTTGGGGAAAAAGTGTTTTATATCATATTAATTATCTTATATAAAAATCATGAATTTTGGTGATGAAAATTTAATTAATTATATTAAAATAAATTAAATATTTAATTATTAAAATAAATAAAATATCAAATATAAAATTGAACATTGAAATTATTTTTTTTATGAAAAAATTAGAGTACATGAAAAATATGTATGTTTAACTATTAATTGGACAGTCAGTCTTTTTTAAAATTCAATGAAAAGGAAATAATTTAGAAAATTCAAAAAATCTTATCTTAATTTAATATTTAATATATGGTCTCAATTTACTTCATTTTATAAAATCAAATTTCTATTTGTGTAATATATTAATTAATAGTTCCATGCATAAAATGAAATATAATGATTTATGAAGAACAAAATTTTAGAATTATAAAATAAGTTTTCTAAAAAATTTATAATTATTTATTCAGAATAAAGAAATAAATTTTTATTAGTTTTGAATATTATATAGTGATTTTATAATTGGGTTCTTCAAATTCATACCCACAAATTCAATAACTATGATAAGATGGTTACATTTATATAATAATATTTTTTAATTATATGTTAATATTGTAAAAAAATCCATTTCATGTTATGTAATATAGCTATAAAATTATTATTTTAAAATAAATATATAAAGTGTCACTAATTATTCCAGATAATAAGTGTTTTGAAATTGGTTAACATGAATGAGGAATATGTTTTGATAAATCATAAAGTGGATGAGGCAATGTTGGAACCATTAAAATATATGATTATAAAATAACAATATCACCTCATCATAGAGAATTATATAAATTTAAGGGATGATATTTTTTATGTAACTAATCTTGTACCACCTGATGTTCAATTATAGTATGTATGATTCTCTATCTAAAGAAGAAAAAACAAAATGCACATATCTTATTAAATAAAATGACTACAAACTATATTAATTTTTTATGAATTTATTTTTATAAAAGTAATTTAAATTTCAATTCTTTATGTCAATATTAGCATATAATTAATTTTTTATATTTTATATAAATAGTTTATTATTTGGTGAATAGTGAAATATATTTATTATAAAAAACTATCACTTTTATGAAATTTTAAATATATTAGAATAAATTGATGTTTTTTATAAAAATATTTTACACCAAATGTATATATATAATATGTAATTCATGAATATAAAAATATAAATTTGACATTATAATTTTATGCTTTACATTTTAGATATCAATGTATTGTTTTTTTAAATAAACATTGTTTTAGTTATAAAATATAATAAACTATTTAGATGAAAAATTTTAGTTTTGGATTACTTTACAAATAAAATTTGTTATTTTTTAATACAATATTATTAATACCATTATTTTCAAATTTTTAATGTATTTTAAAAAAACAATTTTATCAATAAACAATATTTTTTAAAAAACTGTTTTCCACTATGTTTTGTGACTTACTTGACAAGAAATTAATTCTGCTTTTATGAGTTGATTATTGTAAATTTTATTCAATATTTTGTATAATTTTTATTAATATTTGATGATAGTCTTACATAATTATTTTTTATAAATATTATTAATGATGGTAAATACATATTCCATTAATTATGGTTAAAATATGTTTAAAGGGTTTACAATAATGATAATAAAATTCTTAATAAAAACCCACTTTATTAAACCCGGTTGGATGGTTTTATTTCTACCATAGAATTATTATTTTTCAAGGAATATAAATTTGGAAAAAATTTCATACTAATTATTTTAAATTATAAAAACATTTTAAATATTTTTATGTGTGTCCCTTTCCTCACTTATAAAAGTTAATCATTTATTCTCCATTATTCAGTAAAATTTAACCCTATATAACATCTAGTAAAATCTAATAATCATTTCTATATTACATCATATAACTATTGATCTATATGTTGTACTATAGTATTATTATATGACAGTTTTAGTTGAATAAAAAAATGTGGCTTGTTGAGAAATTTGTAATCTTATAACCTCACACATTAAAAATTTATATTTTATTTTACACCATATTAAACATTTGTATCAATACATTGATAGTTAATATTGTATTAAAACATATCTATATTTTTATTCTACTATTGTAAAATCATTTCTATATACTTTTCGTTATATGGAAAATTAATGCATTTGTCATGTGAATGTATGGTATACTACCCCAACATGGTGTTGTATATTGATTTTAACAATTGTTTAGCTTGATGGTAATAAATATGGAATTAATAAAATATTTCTGATATAAATGAAGTAATTGTAATCCCATAAATAAATTATATCATCTATGTTATTTCCATTCAATCTGAAGAAAAATGATAATAACCCTCATGCGTAAGTGTTAAATAACACTTCCAAGAAGCGATTTGATACATTCTTCAATTACCACAATAAATGGATATTTATAAATTATTATATAGTGAATAAAAATTATCTCCATGACCTTATTTATATTTTAGATGTGATAAATACATTTCATGTAACCTATTAGCATAAAAAATATATCGATGGAATATTGGACAAATTTGTTAAGAGACCATTAAGTGATCAACATATGCACAAGTAGTATAATGATTTTATTCATAATAAGTATAAAATTACATTAAAATATAAAATATAGGTTTAAAATTTTATTAATAAAATATTTAATACATTTAAATTTATTTTATAGGATTATTAAATAAATATCACTATGCGGCTAATCAATGTATGTGATTTCATTAACAGTATCATTTTCATAAGCATTTTTTATATTTAGATTTAATTATGGAACATTATATGATATTAATCATTTAGTGACGAAATAATTATTTTATTTGTTTATGTTTTATTCATTATTATATTCTATTTTTTATCTTGTTGTTCTATGAATCAACATGAATGTTATATATAAAAAGGATGATATTAAAAATATTATTTTGATGTTTTCCTTCTATATCAATTCCATCAATGTCCAAATTTGTATTAAAGTGTTTTGATGAATTTTATTACTATACTATAATGATTTATTTATTCATGTTGTACCCAGATGATACAATGTATAGAAATCAAAATGAAATCCCAAAGTCATATTCATAATGGACTACTTTTTACCAAATGATTTATTGGAACTATTGTTCTAATGTACACCACATGATCATATTTTCCCACTATGATGAAAACTCATTAACTTGAAAAATACATAACCATTTTTCTTTTTACTTTTTGGGGTGATTATTTTATCATTATTTTGGATGTTTATATTTAAAATTACAACAAATTAAAATAGTTTTATTTTCATTAGGGATGAAAAATTATTTTTAGAACTGATTTATAATCAAAATGTTTCATAGTTTTATATGAAGAACATTTTGAAGTATTTCTTATGTATTATTTTATAATGGATGGATTTTTTTATACCATAATTTATTATGAACCTATGATATTTTATCATTCATTATTTAAAATTTTTGATATATTATTTTTAGATCATTTTTTTATTTTTATCATGTTCTCTCTCTCACTTAATTATTAATTTGACATTATTTGTCCAGTAAAATTCTAGATTTTTACTATCACTAATGAATCCAAAATAATTTTAATTATATTAATGGTGTTTCAACCATCTATAATTTCTATATATGGTATGAAATGATGGAATCTCATTAAGTATGTTATTTTATATACTGGTTTAATAATCATATTATCAATTCTAGATTGAATATTAATATTTGTTGACATATAAATAAATTTTGTAAATTTTTTTATATACATAAATATATGAGTAATTCAAATAAATTGTTTTTATGAATCATTATTAAAGGATGCACATTCACTCTCCATCTATAAGCAATGTAATTCATGATTTCCCCCACATTCCCAAATTCCAAAGGAGGAAGAATTCTATATCCTTTTGAATTGATCTTGGCTCCATGATCAACACGTGACGATTCAATGTTGGTTCCTCCTTCAAAGGATTCCCCCATGAAGATTTCATCATAGATTGGGTATATCACATAGAATAAATTCATGTTTTTAAATGCATTATCGGTTCCATCCTAAGGTGGGTATGTGTTTATTATGCTCCTTCTTTCTCGACAAGGCATCCACCATCAGTCATATTATATATTAAAGTTGGGAATATCTGGGAATTTTTAGACTTTTATTTTTGAATTAATAATTTTATTCCAATTTTGATGTCAAATGAATCGCATATAGGTTATATTACACACCAAAACTAAGGCATCATGTTTTTATCAAGATTTTAATATTTACATGGTTCTATTAATTACGTAATTTTTTCCAAATGTATCATATATTTATCCTATGGGGTAGAGATTTAGAATTAGGTCGCAAGATTAACATCTTTTGTATATGGGTGGGTAATATGATTAATGTCTTGTGCGAAAAATGTTGTAGGTTTAATGAATTTTGGGGAATATGGGACACATGTATAATATATTGAGGTAATAAATGGGTTGCAGTTTTATCATATAGTGGGAATGGTAGTTGTTGTTTAATGTATTATGGAGATAGATGGGCGGATGGTTAAATATATTATTTGGAATTATTGGTTTCATTTTTATCATCTTTTGGGAAAATATGGGTGGTGTGTTTAATGTCTTATGGGTATAGATATGTATTAATTTTACCATTTAGTGGGGAATGATTGGTCATATGTTTAATGTCATGCTGGGAGATATGGGACATAGCTTTAACCTGTAATGGGGATATATTGGTCGGAGGATCAATTTAACGTTGGGACAGATTACAAGAAGGATTACTATCATATAGGGTCAATTTCTGTTGGGACAGATGGTTCAAAGGATTAATTCATTATGGGGAAAAATGGACCATAGTTTTGATGTCTAGCGGGGATAGGTGAGTGGTAAAGTGTGTCCCCTAGGGGGGATAATTTACACAACGGATGGGGGATTATGTCCCCCGAGAAGAATATTTCACCCTTATAATTTGGGGGAGATGTTTGTTTGTAGGGATTGGATCACATGTAGTTTTCATATTCAATAATGATAACGAATCATCTCATACTTGTGACGTTAGGCGTCCTATGTTGATTACATTTGGTAAGAATACTTTTTAACATTGTACCTAGATGAAATTGGTTTTTGGTCATGTAATATATTTCAATTTAAAAAATTTAGTTTTATATTGAGTTTTTTTATAGTTTAATTTCTGGTATATATGAATTTAGGCTTTGATTTTCAGTGTCGTACAAGTCAAACTCCGGATGCTACTAGTTTAAGGTAATTGTTCTCAAACGTAATGTGAAGATACAATTTTAAGATTAAATATCATAGATAATAGGGTGTAGATACCATAATGAGGCATGTGTAGAATTTATGTGTGACAGCTCGATATAATTGCAGGGTCATAGAGAATATCAAGCGTAAAAACTCAAAAAAAACCATTCCAATGTCAACCTCATGATCCGTAGTGTAAAATATACCTCCAATGAGTCAACGAGGGAAATTATAACAATGTTATTATATATACGGTTAACAACATATCTCGTTGGAATGGGAATAATACTAAAGGTTTTCCTAGAACACAGAGTTATATAAAAAAAATTTTTGTATAGCTATGTCCTCTCCTTTGAGGGTGTAGTTGAAAAGAGATAGGTAATTTTCATGTTGAAATCCCATAGATGATGCAATCTACGTGATTGAGGGGAACCACAAAGATTTAAATGAAAATTATATCAGGTTATAATTCTTGGAATATGAGTGTCTACTTCATGGTTTTTGTGTGGTTCTTAATAGTTATCAATAGATAGGGAGGAGGGTAAATAGTTCCCATGAATGACATAAGGAAATATTGTAACCAATTTTAATCAGTTCTAAGTCCTAAGTCATGGACCCAGGGATTTTAGAATATAATGGACAATGTAATATTTACATTAAGGATTTATATATTTCATGAAGTAGTTAAAACATGAAATTAAATGAGAGGGGTGAATTATCATGTGCGAAATAATCATCTTCAGCTAAGCTACTCAAAATTAATGTTCAACATTTCTGGATTGTATGTAAAGAAAATGGGAAAAAGGATGGTGAAAATAATTCCTAACCATTAGGGGGAGGGATAATTATGAAATGTTGGATTCTTATATAGATTATATTCTAGGAGATTGTATGTATCCCATAAATTAAGAATCATTCCACATGTTGTTTTGCAATTTATTCCCTTTGATAGGATAATTAGTGCATCCCAAGGACTTCATTGGGGAATTGTAAGCTTATGAAATGTGATAAGGATACAATTTGACATCAGTTTTAGTGGATATTAGGTTTTATATTTTTCTTACAATAGGTATGTGATGTATCCCATGATAATTAGATAGAGTAAGGTTACAATGTAGCATCATGAGCCTAGATTGTTAGGTTCAATAGTTTAAATTCATATGACATGGACTATGTGTACTACTAGTTTATGTTCATGTAAAAAAGGCCACATGGACTATGAATATTTTGGGTAATAATACAATGAACATTGGAGATAATATAATTTTATATTAAAAGATCATTGACTATGGTTGTTGTAGTTTTTGGAATCATTGACTAGACAATATTGTTCATGTGATGTATTGTATTATGAACATGTAGTTTTGAGAGGATTGATGTTCTTTACTCAATTATTGATAATATAGTATGCCACATTTTAATGATCATTGTTGATATTGTATGATTGTTCTGATTTCGGCTCCACATATATAGTCTTTAATATGAATATCACAAGCATTTTCCGAGAATGTACAATGTTAGCCTATAAGAATGACCATTTGGGTCATTATTGACGGACACTATTTTTAGCCTACTCTGGTACATCTATACATCTTCCAATTATTGAATCCTATTTTACTCAAGGTATTATAACTTCGAAAGATTTAAATTTATTATTCTTTCAGATTTTTTATTAGTAGTAAAGAAAACCCAAAAAATCACATGATATGAGGGACTAAAGACCCATTGGGCATGGGGTAAGGTAGAAGAAATGTCTTAGTGGTTGGTAATATATCAGTGGAATGTATTGTATCACTAGAAGTACTATATCATATGTGGGAAACATTGTCACCATGTTGATACAACATGCACTGTAGTATCCCGGTACTATTCATTGAATAGGCCTAGGGTCACAATTTTGGGTCCTATGGGCCAGGTAATGGTATTCATGTCCATTGGTCATTGTGGTCAAAATAAATGATGAAATAAAAGCTGCTGGTTGGGTTGGTTATCCCTTGGGGTTGGAGTGGAATTACATTCTTCCACTATATGTGTGTGGTGTGTGTGAGTGTGATTGAATATAATTATACCCTAATAAACTAAATACACACACACATTATATATAATTAAATGAGTAAAACATCCTCACTTCTATACACCATTGAGTATACAATCGCGTAGTTATAGTTTTAAGGTAAAGTTTTAAAGGACCAAAGGGTGTTGATGTTCCTTTCTAGAATGATATTTTCATTATTTACTACCAATTTCTTTAATATTTTTAACAACGCCCTTTTAAATTCTCATATCTACATATTTTCAATCACATGGTAGAAACATTTATAGTTGTACCTGATTTTGTTCATGGAACAACAATTCCTCATCTCATTTTTCGAGATGTTGGTTTTATTTTATATCATAATACAGCGAGGAAACCCACACCGATGGATGGTGGGATATTAGAAACTCAACAATGTTATTTTTTAGTTATATTGGGAAACTACTTCTTCCCATTCTGAAAAATAATTCTATTGTGTTAAAAAAATTATTATAGAACATCTTTGGAGGTTTGTTTCCCACAACATCGAGTCCACATACTGTAGAGGACCAGAAATATTTATTATTCTGTAGATGATGCGCCATCTGATGAAATAATGATAATATGGAACTGTGACACTTAATAAATCATAGATATCATAATGTAGTCACGATACAAGGTGGGACAAAAGTATCCCATCATATGAATTTGGTGGGGACACATCAGTTATTCTTGGTTATCCCCATAAGATTTTATATGTAAATCTTTCATAAACCAATTTATTCACATCATTGGATGAAATGCTGGTGAATCCCATTGACCCCATTCATGTAGGGATTTTTCTAAAGGATAGGCCCACTCTAGAGGGACCACTGTGATGTACTAAAATTAATTCCCTCACACATTGTTCATTATGATTGATGAATACTATACATAAGATAATCAAAAAATAGAGTCTTCCAATCTATAATTTCCCCAATTATGGAGGGACATGAGAGAACTTGTATATCATTCTTGAAATTGTATTGGAAAACTTTTTTATTTCCTTAATTTGGGGTGGAATGGGTGATTACTCAATAGTGTTCAATGGGATTGAAATTTTCATTCTATTTTGGTTATGAAAATGATACAGTCAGGATTTCATTTATAACATTTGGACTATTCTACAACTAAGGAACAAGTATGACCATCAGTTAAAAATTGATCTAGTATATCAATTGATAGGTACAACATAATAAATGTATTTTTTCTAATGTAATATTCACAATTGAGCATATTTGTTACTATCCCAAAATAACATTTTACATGTAAAAAGGCCATAAAAATTTTGCAGTTCAACTTGAGACTAATAATGAAATATTGATAGTTTTCATTTTTAGTTGGATCATTCGTAAAATAAGAATGTTTTTTGATGTATGGAATGTTTTGGAATTTTCATTATGATCCATGTCTAACCCAATTGATATTAGGATTATAGAGCCTTCTATAGGATGGACAATTGCATGCACTATTGAAAGGAATCTTCAATTATGGAACATCCTAGATAACCAATATTTTGATATCATCTGTAAAAAAACACACATGCGAAGTTATTCAGGGGATGGGTGTGCATGTAAGAAGTCATCCAATACCTTTACATTAAATGAATTTTTTGGGAAATAACAAATATATAATTTCTATATGATTACTATTTAGAACACCAATCATCTAGTCAGCATGGGGTAATTGAGAATGTATATTATAGGGTTTTTCCAGTACACCATATGTGTCTCTTCGTGATTCAATTTATATATAGATATAGGAACTATAAAAACCAGCACGAGACCACTCATCCTATTGGGGGAGTATATGGTCCCTTTTTTAATGAGAATACTATTGATAAATAGGAATTGTTTCCCAACTCACATTGATTTTTTTAGGACATAAGGGTGTTGAGGGACCATTCAAAAGTGGTCACATAATGGGGAAATGATTTCCTAACACATTTGGAATCAGAACAAAATGAAGTACCATTTACTTATTAATATACTCAAAGATAGTCTCGTAGTCCTATATTAACAATAAATATACGTACATAAGCTACATTCCTAGAACCCCCTATAAGTCCCATAAATTTATTGGGATTTGCATTAAATTGATAACCATGATTTTCTCTAGGAAATTACAGATTCCTCTTCATATTACAATAAATATGTGATATTTTTTTAGGTAATTCGATCTGTAAAAATAAGGGAGTTCATCATTAAGTGTTCGGGGTGGGGGAAGCTGAACTTTCTCTCAATATCATTAATATATTCCTAATGATTGTTGTATTTTATCACCACATCATGCATGTCAAACTAAAATAAAGTCGTAAGAATTATCTTAAATAATTGATGTATGGTAAATCTGTATATGGAAATAGAATTCATCAAGAAAAAAGAATCATCAGGTAAAATATAGTTTGTTGAGACACACTAATGGTGTTGGAATCATTTTCCCCAAGGGCCATATGTATCTCATTATATATAACGTATTTTTACATCATGAATATTACTAAGAATAATTAAATTGTACCATTCAATAATAATCTCACAAAAAGGGTAAGTAATTCATTATTAAATGGTTGTTGAGTTCCAAGAATTCGATTCAGAATTTGATCTTCAGATTGTTCTTCCTATGTAGGACAATGTTGGATTTTCAGCTAGGCTACTAGACCTACATGAAAATATATTTTGTAATAATAGTTTATTCATCGACCACATCTATTAAAATGTGTGAGGGTTGATTCTTTCTTGGATGTTTTTGAAATCAATATTTCTAAGTAGAATTCCATGGTATTGGGAAAAAAACTGATATTTTTTTAACCTTGAATATCTTCTTAGCTCCATGTTAATAAGTCTCATTTTTAGCACAGTGTCATACTACTACAAATCCTTTTCGGAAATGTATGTGATGACCAATGATGGCCTTATTTCTTCTTCCTTAATATGTTTCACCGTGGTTATCACATCAATAGTGGTGGAAACACCCTCTTCAAATATTAGAGAGGAATTTTCAAAATCATATTCATCATCTAAGATAGAAGGATAATAAGAATAATGTGACATGTCAATGCTAACTGGCCTATGGGGAGAAAATTTATCTTTTAATTTTGATATGAAATCCTCAATTAGGTATTCCTGTTATTTATAATCTGATATGGAAGATATTGTTGATCCAATACTATTCAGTTTCCATCTTAAAGTTCAAATCATGATATAAATGAAATTGGGAAGGTCTATACTCCATTTAGCCATCCCTTATTTTTGGATCATGTAGGAATGTTATGGATTGATTGATATAGGAGTTCATGCTGATAATTCACATGTTTAGAGTCTTCTAGTATCATTTGATCTTGGCTACTATAAGATTATGACGTAGTCATTGAGAACTACTTTTTCATGTGGCCTATGATACACCACCATGTTATAGAACAACAAGTTGTAACAGATGAATATGGATAAATAATTTATCATTCAATTCTACCCAAAATTCGCTAAAGAGATGGTTATTTCATTAATGAATTTGATAGGGTCATCTCTATCAATTTGGACCTATTTTTATTCTTGTTTTAGAAAACCAGACCGTTGTAGAGGACCTCAAATGTGTCTAGAGTGATTCATCCCCAAAGAGTACCCCTATCTGGCTTTCTATGAAGAATTTGAGGCCCTAGTGAAATGAAGAGGTGAATGAGACATTTTAATTATTCCATGGCCTTCCCAACAGTGTGTTGTAGTAATAATCTCATAACATACTCAAAAATTATCACATTTGAGGGGGTAAGACTATCTCCAATAATTCATAAAATATGTAGCATTCTTGTCAAAATAAATTTGATCCATTGGTAGTAACCACTAAGAATCGGAAAATTTTTACCTGTTTAAATCAACATGTGATATACATCATGGATATGTTCTCGTGATTGGTGACACTCTCAATATCTTTATAAAATTAGATAATGGACCAGCATTTCACATTCTTGTCTTCCTTTTCATTATATGATTCAACAAAAACTATATCTTCCTAAAACTAAAGTGGAATTTTCCTGGCTTCATCAAAATTATCAAACATTTCCATCGTTAGGTGGTGTTCCCAACTGATTGAGAGAGTAGTGGGGATACAAAAATAATGCATCACCATACCACACATTAGTTAAAATGAATATTTGATCATAAATACGATTATTCATTAGTATGGCTGTATAAGATGTCTTTGTATTCAATTCTTAGGCCTAGATACTAATGGTAATATTCTAGTTCTAGACAGCTGGTATACTTTGAACCATTATTATATGGGTACTAGTAAACTATGTTAAGGTCCTAGATTAGTGTGGCTGATTGTGTCACACACATGGTTGAGTTACATGGTCTATTGATATTGTTGTCAATGAAGTAATTCTATATGTATCTGGTTTGGAGTGATGAACCTTTTGAGCCCTATTCGATTCCTACTATCTGGTTTCATTAGTATTAACGCACTAGTTCAATTATTGGATATGAGCACTCCATATGTAGGTGTTTTTTCTTCAACTCTAATGATGGTGTATACCATTGGTGATTGAGGGATCACATGTAATTCCTAATTACATGGAATTGTGAAGTACTCTACTGGATAAAAATCATTCAAAGGGGTTTATTCATTCTCAACATCAACAGATTTGTCAGAGGTCGAAAGTAAAATGTTAGATTATTCCTACTCAGGAGGCATGTAGTTTCTATGTGTGTGAGTATGTTTTGGCATCAACAGGGGACATATTCTCCCATAATTCCACAAAAGTTTGTTATTTTATAAAATAAGAGGTTGTGGTGTAGATGTAGAGGTCATGATCAGTGGAGGTGTTGTAACTATACATGGTTCTAGAATTACAACGTTTGTACTAATAATACAGTTGATGAAAGAGACAACATTGTGATCTATCTAGTTATTGTACTTCTACTTCCCATGGCCAAGAGACTATTTCCACTCATCTGAGTCTTCACTATCATTATTGGGGTTCGCAGAGACTTGAGTCACCAATGTCAGAATTTTTTAAATTATAACCAAACCACTAAATACATGTTCTAATTTCCAACCAATAATGAATTTTTTTATTTTAATATATTTCGAATGATTTAGGGGAACAATCAATGATAATCATAGATAGTGAGCATGACCTCTTGGGGTATCCTTATTATTGGAAATATTAGATTTTATTTTTATTGTGTGTAAATGAAGTACCATGTAATATTATTTTATTTAAAAGAGTTGGAAATATATTACTTATATTATAAGGTAGTCATACAATACTCACCTTAATGGGGGGTTAGTCCCACATATTCTCATTGAGACTGCAATTCTTTGTGAAAATGAACTATAAGGACATTAATGTGTGAGGATATTCTTAATGTGTATCATCAAGTAAGTGGGACATTATGTGTACCATATTAGGATCCTCTTCATGTACCACGACAATAGAATCTGGTTTTATGGACCTTCTCATGATATATTAATGAGGGTATGGGTGTGATTTGTTGTTTAGTCTACCAAATGGATTATTTTATAAACAATTACATTTTTTTAGAAAAACCAATATTATAAAATTTAGGTAAGGATATGATGGAATGTAATAGATCAATTTGGACATTCTACAAGCACATCATAATTATATTTTCATTGAAATGTTTCTTTTACAGTGAAATTGCCAGTCCATTCCACCTGAAGATGAAGTTGACAACTCACTAATTGGTCATATATTTACAATTTTTTTGAGGTTAGTGATTATTATCTTGTTTTAGGTGGATCTATATAAGTTAATGAACTATTATAAAAGGTCCTCCCAACTAATAATTTAACATATGGGTAGCTAAATTTAACATACTAATGGGGGTAATCAAAATGTCAGAACAGATAATTTGATCATTGTGGATTATTACTCTTCTAGATTCAAAAAGATTGGTTAAAACCATTATGGTGAGTTGGATAAAATTTTTAGTAGATCTCCAATCCCATAATGCATGGATAATATCATATTTCAAAATTCTAGTGGTGCTTGAACATGGAATTTTATTCCTAGCAATGACATTTCATCTAGCATAATATCCAGCTTTACTGTCTCAATATCATCTAGGTCGATAATGAGAGAAATTATAACATCCTATTGCAGATGCTTAGTAGAAACCATGTGGTTTATGGGATCAGGAAATCCTGAAGTAGCACAACCCTGATCGAAAGGTGGATAATCACAAAGAATGACTAGAGAGGAAATCATTTTGGGGTTCATATTAATAAATTCCTTGGGGGAATGTGCTGGGAAACCAGTTCATGTCGCCACCTTTAAAAAAAGGAAATCATTTTGGGGATTCTATTGTATGTAGTAGATTGTAAAAATATAAAGTGCATAGGGGCACCATGTTCAAATATATTCAGTTTCATGAGAATGAACATGTCCCCAAATGCATGAGATTTTGAGTTCCTTCTAAGGCGGTTAGTGATTTTGTATTCCTAAATAATAAGCTCAACTGTGATCCTATTATATTTCTCAAATATCATAAAGAAAGAAGGAAATCCATGGTTTACACCCAACCATTAGGACAACATCAATTGGTACTATGATCTTCTATATCTCCTTTGCATATTCAGTGTACCGGTAGATAGGAAATAATTTATTATTTGGAGGATAATCCCTATTGTTATCACCATTATCTATTAACAAGTATAACTAACTTTTGGTGGTATTCATGGTACTATGTCATCCCCTTGAGGCATGTTTTACCTTTCAATGCCATTATGGGTGATGAAATTTATCTAATCCTTTATTGGGTAAATGGAGAACACATTCACTATGGTGGTAGTCATAGAGAAAGGTTCACTACTAGTTGTATATCCATATTGATGGCCTAATCATTGTTTTAATATTTAGATGTGATATAGGGAAACATACAACCAAGAGAATCATATATTTGTGTGTTGTGAGTCCACATTCATGACATAATAAAGAATATTTAGGCAATTTATTCATATTTTCTAGAGACTGAGGTGGTATCTATATGATGTAGGATGCCAAGATAATCAGATGATTGAGATATCAACCATGCTCCACTATTGTTGAATGGTAATGATTAACTCATGGATCCCTTGGTAGGTTAGATGTCGGTCCCAATGAAGTTGAATCATCGACAATATATTCTAGGGGGTGGGGAACTACCAAACTCTCTATATGGTTTTTATGTAAAAAACATTTGCAGCTGAAAAAACCCAAAACATGATGGAATATTGGACAACTACCATAATTCCCAACAACTTCTATTGTTAAATACATAGGGGAGGGTCCTTCTCATGGTTAGCCCAAGCCCTAATTATCATAGGTCAGGATAAGGGTGGTGGCACCACCATATATCTATTTTTTACAAATCTTTAATGATAGGGGTCCCACGAAATTCCAACATCCACTTAATAATTGAATTTATATTGAAATAGGAGACATCAATAGTAGTATATCCATATAGCATGGGGTGTTTACTTCTTTATTGTGTGTAGGGGTAGAAAAATTTATATGAGGATTTGTAGAGTTCTTAGCATCACCTAAGGGTACCAACCAAGATCTAGATATTTCAAAAACATCTTATTGTATAGGAGGAGAGTAGGGAAACTAGAGGTGATGGTGACACATTCTCTTAATTTTCATTGAAGGAGGACAGTGTTTCCTATACCTATATGTATATTTAGAGTGATAATGGGATTTTATATACCATTGATTTTTTGATTATAAATCTTAGTCGATATGTTTATTCCCAAAACTGCAGTTGAAGGATTAATGGGTATCTCAGTGATCCATGCATCTCTTTTTTGTCTGAGACTTCAGTGGGTTACATTATTCGTCCCATAGAATACCTCATATAGAGTGGAAAATACCATGTTTTTTATTTCAATATTCACTCATGTTGGAAGTATATATGTTGTGGCCAATGTCATAGGCATGATACCCATAATGGGTGTCCTTCCTCCTAACTCATGATGGATCCTTTGAGTAGGTCTAGATTCTGATATATGTAGGACCACCATATAACATTGTGGTACTGTGGTGATTACCTCACCAATGGTATTCATTGTCATTAGACAGAACGTAATGTCTGCTAGTGGTGTTAAAAACAAAGAGAGTAGTCCTGAATATCCCTAGATACTGGTTGGGTCAATATCCATGTTGGGAAAAAAATGTATCTCCATTCGTCAATTATATAGATTCAATTGGATACACTTTTGATGGATGTGGCTACTGGAGCTACATAGGATGCCACCTCTTATGCAGTGTTTTGGATCATCCCATGGATTCAACATCATGTGGTACTGATTGGGCCCAATGGAGCAGGGAAATTGTTAATTATCTTATCAAACTATGTAACTAGTCAATGATGGTGTGGATGAATAATAGGGGTACACCTCTTGGATGTCTCCAAGGTGTTCATTATATTTATGAAAAAAATTTACATACATCCTCATCATATTAGAGTGACTTGTTAGTTCACTCTAGGGGGAGGATCACAAAGTGGATTTTCATTAGAATGTATGTATGTTATCCCCTACTCAACCCTCTATAACGACAGTGTTGGTGAGGTTCTGATGACTCTAGATATTTTTAGTCAATGTTATTAGTAAGAATGAACAATTTTTATTCATATTAGGGTATAAGGAAATCGATCACCATCATATATATTATCTATTAGGGTGAAATAAGGCATGGAAGCCAAATATCTAAAGGGGTGGTGGATGTCATTTTAGGAGTATAGTAATGTAGGATTTTAACACTAATATTTCACATTCCAAAATACTTTTTCATGTTAGATCACTAATTCATGTATCATGAGTCTTGTAAATGTTTTTATATCATCCATAATTAATGATATATTGGAAGAGATACATAATTAACCAACATCATATATTCTTCACGAAATAGATGAGAGAACCATGTATATGTTATTTCATACCATGGATGCCCAATTGTTTTTTCCACAAATCACAAGAGAGTTTCATTTATGGAACACTTTTTTCAGGTGGGACCTTGAGCCAAATGCCATCATCTGATTGCAAATAAATATAAATATTTCACAATGATTATTTTCCCATTAATTGGAGGATAATAAGTTGTTATTGGTTTCACCAATTCTATTTACAGTGCATTTATCCGAACTGGGTTCCATATCCCCGTCTGGTGGAAACATGCAACATTGTTTCCTCGCTTTACCACATTCCAAATGTATGTATCTTCAATAGAATTTGGAAGTGATGTTGGATGCTTGATCAATATTTTTTTATTTACTATTGGTTATTTATTTGAAGCTTTATTCCTTGAGGATTGTCTCCAATTCCAATTCTCCTTCTTATATAAATGTCCAGTCTGTGGAACTCATTCCCAGTACATTATTTAGGTTTAATCTTGTTAATTACGCTAAATCTATCTCAAAATGGATTCATCATTAATAAAGAATATATTGTAACATTAGACATGTCTATGAATTCATGGTCATCAGTTGTGTTGTTGATAAATGAATTCTTACTCTTTTGATGTTAGTGGCATCTCAAATGGGGTATTTTCGTCACAGAACCCATTCCCTAACGTGACGGCCATAGGGTTGTTGACATTAGAGGCATAAGATTTCACATGATACCTAATTCATCCCATGTTTATTATTTAGGGTGAAGCTTCTAAATCAGATCATGGGTCTAATTATTATGATGATATGTGAGTCACAAATTCATCCATTTTGGGGATGGGTTGGTAAAAAATTTAACAACATACAAGGATATATGGTTTATAGGGTTATTACATTACATGGATATATGGGTTACATGTTTAAAATATATTGGGAATATATTGGTTTCTTATTTAAATTATTACATGGGCTTATGGTTGAAAACATTCTCATCTTCCAATGATATAATAGTCCTTTAATTAAATTATTTTGTGGATGTCACATACAAGACATATATTAAAGGTATTTTTTCATTTAATTTACATCCTTTATTTTTTGGGTGGTTTCCCTAGGTTTTAGGGAGGAATAGATGAATATTCTTGAATTGGGCCAAACTGTGAGCCCAATTACAGATTAAAAAATAAATTTTGTATCTTTTATAACATTTTCATTTATCAACATTTTTCATCCATTCAAATTCTTAATTGACCGCCCCTAACTTATTAACACCACCCAGATAATTGGGAGGTTTTAGAAATCCATAACCAGGGGTTATTTGAGTTTTTGTCTAAGGGGTTGGGCCGGCCCGAATGCCCAATTCCTGTTATAAAAATACAATTTGATTTTGTTATAAAATGTTCAATATTTGGGATTTTTCGGTGATTCCAAGTCTCACTCAAGGCCAAGTAACCCAGCCGCGCGTCGGAACTCTCTCCCACCCATTTCGAGCTCTCTAGATTCGCGAGTTTGTGCCGATATTCATAGGGTTCCTCAAATCGCCCAGATTTGAAGAGGTAAAGTATTCACTTCATAACTCTCTCAATTATCAATCTTTTTCCTCCATTCCAGTTCCAAAATGATATAATACATCTTTTTCAAACGTAAAATAAATATAGGCTCTTTTAAAATTCAGATACTAGAGTTCTGGAGTGAATACTTCAAGATACTTCAAGTAAATGAGCTCTTTTCTTTCCTCTATCAAATTACATTGGGTTTAACTCATTGTTCTTAGGATTTATTCGGTTATAATTGTGTTTAATAATGTCCAGAAACTAGGATTTCGAACCTAGGGTTTAACTTTGGGCTTTCTTGGCCAATTTGTGTGTTTTTAGGTTTGATCAAGTTCTCTCATGGTGCGGCGGGGGTGCGATTTGATTTTCGCACGGAGATTCAAGGGGTTTTGTAAATTTGGTAGGTGATTCCATTGTGTGTGAAATTTTTGTTAATTAGATCGCTGTTTTCATGGTACTCTAATGTTTATTTCACTTGAATGTTCCTGTAAAAATTGTTTTTAGTTGCATTTATAATGCAAATGAATTTTAAGTTCCAATTGTTGGTAAAATTGAGGGGTTTCCATTCAAATCTTTTATTGGTTCATTTTGGGATGCCCCATAACTGAATTTTTTGTTTCATTAAAGGGTTTTGAACTGAAATTTTGTTTTAATAACTTACAATTGTTGTCATAGCGTGAAAGGTGGATATCTTAAAGAGCTTTGGGTGAAAAACAATGTGATGTTTTGAGAGATTGTTTTATTGGAAATAAAATTATTTTATTGTGTGTTTTAAATGGTATAAAATGTGTGTAGCTACTGTACAATTTGTTTGTGACCAGTGGTGATATTTTATATGAAAAAGGATGTCTGTTGTTTGATGAAATTGTTTGAGCACAAAAAGGGGAAGCCCGGGTACTTAGGTGGGGCGAATTTGTACTAGTACGGCTAGTGGATCAGATGGGTTTTGTCCCTATTCAACTTAGCATATGGATAACGACAACTCTAACTAAACTATTTGGATGATGATTGGTGACCACTAGGTTATGGGTATGTTCCCTACTAGTGGCTCGTGCACGAGAACATATTTTTCTATGGTTACTCTACACCGAGGTATGGGGTACATAGGGCCCGAGACAACCTAGTGCTTAGAGGTGTTCCTGATTTTAATGCTCAAAGTATTTGTGGTATTTACCCTTGTTGTGGGTTGTTTTTGGCAGTACATTACAGTATCTCACATTTCTATTTAATGTTCTAACATTCTGAAATTCTCAGATTGAAAACTGTTTTCATTTGAAAGTTGCATTTCTTTGAATTTTAACACTGTTTCACCTTGTGTATTAAAATTGCTTGTTTTGTTCACATTGTATTGCATACTCTTTGGAATCAACTGGTGGTATCCTATTGGGCTTAGGATCAAACCCTACTTACACCCCTTGGGTGTAAGTAGACCTGCTTATGCTTGACTTAGGTAAAGGGAAGGCTAAGGGTGATGGCGGTTCGGGATGTTAGTCCCCATCATTGGGGCGGAGTTGCGGGGACGGCTTGCAGGTGATGATCCCCTTGTCATGTGGAGTCCATGGGGATGTCATTATGTTGTAATTATTTGTTTTTAGACCACTTGTTGTGTCTTTAAACATATGTATTCAGATCTGGTATTGTTAATAATTGCTTATCATGAAAAATTTCAGATTTTAATAATTGACTGTTTTTTTATGATTTCTACATTCATACTCGTGTAAATTGTTCCCAAACCAGATTTGTTTGATACCCAGGCACTTGTGCCAGTCCGTGGGGATAGGGAACGCCCTTCATGCCTTGCCACAGGTCGGGTTTGGTGCCGTTAATGGTGGCGACCAGATCCGATTCGTGACAAAATGGTATCAGACGAGGTTAATGTTTTTGGGTTATATTGTTATTTTGAGATGAGTCGGGATAGACAAGAGCTAGGACTTTTGGGGCTTGGGGTATTGGTTGTGAGTCAGGTGATTGGTCCGCACCTCTCATGGAAGACCTTGAGTCACCAGAGGATGTTGGAATTTACTTATTGACTTCACTTCCAGGTGAGACGTGTGGGCTGCAGACCCCATGTGGACATCAGGAAGATGTGGAATAGTTGTTTCTTTTATTACAAGAATGTGTTTAGTTTGTTTATATTTGATGTATTTGATTAAAATTTTCAGAATTGTGGTATTGACTATTGTTTTGTGACTGTTCCATTTTGTAGCAACATGCCTCCCCAGAAAGCTCCAACGCACCCACAGGAGGAAGCTGGAGAGAGTTCTCCCACGCCGATTGATCAGAGGCTCGTGGAGGCTGTTGTTCGGGCTATCCAAGCATTGGGACAGGGACCATCTCATACTCCTATTCCTGTTAGGGAAGTGGAGACATGTCCTAGAAAAGATAAAGCACAAGAGTTTCTGAAAAACAAGCCTCCTACCTTCTGAGGTAGCGCATAACCCCAAGAAGCAGAAGAATGGCTCGAGAAGATCGAGTGTATGTTTGAGTTCCTCGAAACACCCGAGGAACTCAGGGTGAAGTGTGCCTCTTTTCTATTGGTGGGTCACAGCCGTAAATGGTGGTAGTTAGTGCTTCAGTCTGGGAAGAATGAGCAGATGCGATGGGGAGATTTCAAGGATGTCTTCAATGAACAGTATTGCCCTAAGGTGTTGGCATATGCCAGGTCTAGAGAGATTATGGAACTTGTTCAGGGGAATCTATCTGTGATGGAGTATTCCAATCGTTTCACTGAATTGGTTCGGTATGCTCCAGAAATTGTCTCTAATGAGAAAGCGAAGGCCCAGAGGTTTGAGAAAGGCTTGCGACCAGAGATATACTCCCAGGTGTTCTTGTTTAAGCTGAGGACCTATGCTGAGGGTGTTGATCGGGCGTGCATGGTGGAGATTGATAGGAAAGGCAGGGCTGGTTTCTATGGTTCAGTATTAGCAGTGGGTAGTGGCAGATCCTCATAGAATAAAAGTACGCGGGAGGATCATGTGAAGAAAGGAGGGGGTAGTTCAGGCCACTCTTCCAGGAAGTTTTCTTCTGCGGCTTCTAATGCGAGATCGGTCGTGTGCCACCAATATGGTAGGCCTGGGCATATCCAACCAGCATGACCTCTTCCTCCGAAGCCTTTTTACCAATGTGGAGGTATAGGGCATTTTCAGCGCTTCTGTGATGTGGCACGTCCACTCCCAAGTGGGGAAGAGTCAGTGGCTTCAAGAGCAGTGCCAGCACAGTCCGAGCCGTCGAGGACTGGGGGATCTCGATTTGGTGGTCGTGGTGGTAGGGTTGGATCATCTTCTAGGCAGAGCCAGTTCAGGGCACAACCACAGACTAGCGGTCGTCCTCGGGCAGATACTGGACATCTCCATTCAGTGGATCAGTCACCAGCATGATCAGAGGCAGGACCGTCGACAGTTCGAGGTACCATTCTGATCGCATCTTCTATAGCTACTGCTCTTTTTGATAATGGTGCCTCTGTTTAATTCATTTTTGTACATTTTTTAGACATGCATAATTTTCCAAATGAGTTGATGTCTTTTGCGATGGAGTTGGTGACACCATTGGGAAAGAAGAAGGAGCGGGGCCTGAGGTGCCCCTCGTGTGCACTTTCTGTGTCAGGGGTTGAGATGGAGTGGGACCTCTTGGTCTTAGATATGGACCTTTTTGATGACATACTGGGGATGGATTGTCTAGTACACTTACAGGAACACATCGATTGCTACAGACGGCGTGTGAGTTTCACATCACCTAATGGGAGTCGTCAGGTTTTTCATGGGGAATGGGATCCACAATCAAGTCGCGCAGGGCCTCCACTCCCAGAGCTGGGAAGTGTTATCTTCCAGTTATCTTCTATTGTGCTAGAGTATGGTCTTTCCCCTGAAGGTGCACTACCTCGTGTAGTGAATGAGTTTCCCATGGTACTCCCTGATGATTTTTCTGGTTTTCCCCCGGAGCGGGATGTGGAGTTTTCGATTGATCTGGCGCCGGGAACATAGCCAATATATCTTCCCTCTTATCGCATGGCCCCCACCGAGTTGAGGGAATTAAAGATATAGTTGGAAGACTTAGAATCCAAAGGATTCATTCGCCCGAGCATCTCTCCTTGGTCCGCTCCTGTGTTGTTTGCAAAAAAGGATTATGGATCCCTCTGGTTGTGCATTGACTACCTGAAGCTGAATAAGGTAAAAATTAAAAACAAATACCCTTCGCCCAGAATAGATGATTTGTATGATCAGTTGAATGGGGAAAAGTGGTTCTCAGAGATAGAACTGCGTTCAGGGTATCATCAACTCAGGGTGAAGGAGTCAGATATCCCTAAGACAGCCTTCCGAAGCAGGTACGACCACTTTGAGTATTTGGTCATGCCCTTCGGATTGACCAATTCTCTAGCGCTATTTATGGAACTTATGAATAGGGTATTCCATAAGTATCTCGATTCCTTTGTTGTGGTGTTCGTGGATGATATTCTGGTATACTCTTGCTCTGAGGAGGAACACGAACATCACTTGAGGATCGTTTTGGGTACATTACGGGATCACCGCCTCTATGAAAAGTTGTCAAAGTGCACTTTCTGGATCAGAGAGAAGTGATTTCTGGGGCATGTGATCTTAGAGCATGGAGTTTCAGTGGACCCTGAGAAAATTAGTGCAGTCATGTCATGGGAGAAACAGAAGAATGTGTTCGAGATCAGGATTTTTCTTGGCTTGGCTGGTTATTAAAGGCGATTCGTTCGGGATTTCTCTCGACTTGCTTCACTGATGACTTCCCTCACCCGGAAAGGGGTGAAGTTTGTATGGGGTCTAGAATGTCAGGCATCGTTCGAGAAGCTGAAGAGGCGGCTAACTACCACCCCGGTGCTGATTTTTCCAGAGGATGTAAAGGGATATGTGGTCTATTGTGATGCTTCAGGTATGGGTCTTGGGTGCGTGCTTATGCAACATGATCATGTGGTCGCGTATGGATCTCGCCAACTTCGACCAAATTAAAAGAACTACCCAACCATTGACTTGGAGTTGGCAGTGGTGATGCATGCTTTGAAGACTTGGCGTCACTACCTCATTGGGGAGACGTTTTTGGTATAATCTGATCACAAAAGCTTAGCTTATATCTTCTCGAAGAAGGACCTCAACTTGAGGCAACGTTGCTGGATCGAGTACTTGCAGGGGTTTGACTTTGTCATTGTCTATACCCCAGGAAAGGGTAATGTAGTGGACGACACTTTGAGCAAAAGAGTTCCAGTGCAGGCTTTGGGGAAATCTAGTGATGAGTGGGCATTGATGGGTCTATTTTCTCAGATACATGTGGAGACCAGGGAATACAGTGGAGGGGCATTCTTGGAAAGTGTCCAGTTGACTCCTTCTCTATTGGAGTTGATTCAGTAGGAACAGCCCAGTGATGATCTTTGTCGGCGGTCTAAGCAGTTCTTTCATTGTGGGGAGACACCCTCTGATTGGACGTCGTCTCCCGAGGGAATCTTGTGCTTTAAGGGTCGTTCAGCAGTGCCATTATCTCTGGGGAAGGTGGTGATGCAAGATAGCCCCCAGTCTCAGTGGGATTCCATCTGGGTTCCACTAAGATGTATTATGATGTTCATCCGCAGTTTTGGGGGCCTGGTATGAGACGGTACATAGAAGACTTTGTTTCGAGATGCTACACATGTCAGCATGTGAAAGCAGAGCACCAAAAGCCATCCGGTTTGCTCCAACCACTACCCATTCCTACCTGGAAGTTAGAAGAGGTTGCCATGGACTTCATTGTTGGCTTACCTCGTACACCGCATGGTAAGAATTCTATTTGGGTGGTGATTGATCATCTGACAAAATCAACCCACTTCATTCTGATAAAAGATACAACTAACGTAGATGAGTTGGGCCATTTGTATCTTCAGGAAGTGGTGAGACTCCATGGTGTACCATAAAATGTTGTCTCGGATAGAGACCCCCGCTTCACTTCTCGATTTTGGGAAGGCCTTCAGAAGTCCTTGGGGTCTCAGATTAAGATGAGCACGGCATACCACCCACAGACAGATGGTCAGACAGAGCGGGCGAATCAGATATTGGAGGACATTCTTCGTGCATGTGTCCTGGACTTTGGAGGTTCTTGGGATATCCATTTGGGATTGGTAGAGTTTTCTTATAATAATAGTTACCAATCCACGATTCGAATGGCCCCTTTTGAGGCGCTCTATGGTCGGCCTTGTCGGTCCCCCCTATGTTGGGCTAACGTACGAGAGACTTCACAGTTGGGGCCGAGCCTTGTGCAGGAGACTTCTGAGAAGGTCAAGTTGATCAGGCATCACTTATTGACAGCTCATAGTCATCATAAATCTTATGCTGACTGGAGGCATCGAGACCTAGATTTTTTTGTGGGTGACAGGGTATTCTTAAAAGTGGCCCCTCGTCTGGGCCATCATCGATTGGGGAAGCAAGGTAAGCTGATGCCACGGTATATCGGACCCTTTGAGATCACCGAGTGTATTGGTAAGGTGGCATACAGGTTGGCATTACATTCTTAGTTGACGTCTATCCATGATGTCTTCCACGTCTCTCAGTTGAAGAAATACAATCCGGATCCATCCCATGTGTTGAGTTGGGAAGAACTGGAGATAGAGCCTGACTTATCTATATTTGAGAGACCGATGAAAATAGTGGACTCCCAAGAGAAGATAATTCGAGGAATGTCTATTCCTTTAGTCTGGGTTTTATGGCAGCATGGGAATGATACACATGAGACATGGGAGCTAAAGTCATGGGTCGAGGAAGAGTACTCATTCTTGTTTTCCAACCGAGATTCATGTTGACTTTCCGGGGCGGAAAGTCCTTCTTTATGGGGAGAATTGTCACATACAAGACATATTTTAAAGGTATTTTTTCATTTAATTTACATCCTTTCTTTTTGGGGGGGTTTTCCTAGTTTTTAGGGAGGAATAGATGAGTATTCATGAATTGGGCCAAACCGTGAGCCCAATTCCAGATTAAAAAATAAATTTTGTATCTTTTATAACATTTTCATTTTTCAACATTTTTCATCCATTCAAATTCCTAATTGACCTCCCATAACCTATTAACACCACCAAGGTAATTTGGAGCTTTTAGAAATCCATAACCAGGGGTTATTTGGGTTTTTGTCTAAGGGGTTAGGCCTGCCCGAAATCCCAATTCCTATTTTAAAAATAAAAGTTGATTTTGTTATATCATATTCAATATTTTGTATTTTTCGGTGATTCCAAGTTTCCCTCAAGACCAAGTAACCCAGCCACGCTTAAGAACTCTCTCCCACCCATTTGGAGCTCTGTAGAATCGCGAGTTTGTGCCGATCTTCATAGGGTTCCTCAAATATCCTAGATTTTAAGTGGTAAAGTATTTCTTTCATAACTCTCTCAATTCTCAATATTTTTCCTCCATTCCTGTTCCTAAATGAGATAATACATCATTTTAGAACGTACCCTAAATTTGGGCTCTTTTAAATTTCAGATACTGGCGTTTTGGAGTGATTACTTCAAGATACTTCAAGTAAATGATCCCTTTTCTTTCCTCTATCAAATTACTTTGGGTTTAACTCATTGTTCTCAGGGTTTCATCGGTTATAATTGCGTTTACTAATGTCCAGAAACTAGTATTTCGATCCAAGGGTTTAACTTTGGGCTTTTTGGACAATTTTTGTGGTTTTAGGTTTGATCTAGTTCTCTATTGGTGCGGCGGGGGTGTGATTTTATTTTCGCACGGAGATTCAAGGGGTTTTGTTAATTTTGTAGGTGATTCCATTGGGTGTGCAATTTTTGTTAATTATCTTGCTGTTTTCATGGTACTCTAATGTTTATTTCACTTGAATGTTTCAGTAAAAATTGGTTTTAGTTGCATTTATAATTCAAATGAATTTAAGTTCCAATTTTTGGTGAAATTGATGGGTTTCCATTCAAATCTTTTATTGGTTCATTATGGGATGCCCCATAACTTAATTTTTGGTTTAATTAAAGGGTTTTGAACTGAAATTTTGTTTTAATAACATACAAGTGTTATCATAGTGTGAAAGGAGGATATCATAAAGAGCTTTGGGTGAAAAACAATGTGATGTTTTGAGAGGTTGTTTTATTGGAAATAAAATTATTTTATTGTGTGTTTTAAATGGTATAAAATGTCTGTAGCTACTGTACAATTTGTTTTTGACCAGTAGTGATTTTTTATATGAAAATGGATGTGTGTTGTTTGCTGAAATTGTTTGAGCACAAAAAGGGGAAACCCGGGTACTTAGGTAGGGCGAATTTGTACTAGTACGGCTAGTGGATTGGATGGGTATTGTCCCTGGTCCACTTAGCATCTGGATAACGACAACTCTAACTAAACTATTTGGATGATGATTGGGGACCACTAGGTTATCGGTATGTTCCCTACTAGTGGCTCGTGCACGAGAACAAATTTTTCTATGGTTACTCTACACCAAGGTACGGGGTACATAGGGCCCGAGACAACCTAGTGCTTAGGGGTGTTCCTGATTTTCATGCTCATAGGATTTGTGGTATTTACCCTTGTTGTGGGTTGTTTTTGGTAGTACATTATAGTAGCTCACATGTCTATTTAATGTGCTAACATTCTGAAATTCTTGGATTGAAAACTGTTTTCATTTGAAAGTAGCATTTCATTGAATTTTAACACTGTTTCACCTTGTGTATTAAAATTGCTTGTTTTGTTCACATTGTATTGCATACTCTTTGGAATAAACTGGTGGTATCCTATTGGGCTTAGGCTCACACCCTACTTACACCCCTTGTGTGTATGTAGACCTGCTTATGATTTACTAAAGTAAAGGGAAGGCTAAGGGTGATGGCGGTTCGAGATGTTAGTCCCCATTGTTGTGGCGGAGTTGCGGGGACGACTTGCGGGTGATGATCCCCTTGTCATGTGGAGTCCATGGGGATGTCTTTATGTTGTCATTATTTGTTTTTAGACCACTTGTAGTGTCTTTAAACATATGTATTCATATCTGGTTTTGTTAATAATTGTTTATCATGAAAAATTTCAGATTTTAATAATTGACTGTTTTTTTATGATTTCTGCCTTCATACTCGAGTAAATCGTTCCCAAACCAGATTTGTTTGATTCTCGGGCACTTGTGCCAGCCGGTGGGGATAGGGAACGCCCTTCGGGCCTTGCCACGGGTCGGGTTTGGTGTCGTTAATGGTGGCGACCAGATTCGGTTCTTGATAGAGTACATATGGGTCGTATTCTTATAATATTTCAAGGATTGTTGCGTCAAAACATTAACATATTACGGGAAAAAATGGGTCATTTGTTAAGGGGAAATATGTGTTGTGTATTTATTGTATGGCTTGTATATTTAGTTCTCATGCTTAACATCTTATAGGGATTGATGGGTTTTAAATGTGTCCATGATGGGATGATTTCACACTTGTGATGGTAGGTCGTGTCCCCTTAGAAATGATTTCACAATTGGGACCTGATGGAGGTGATGGTATGGTGGGATTGAACGTAATTGAGTATTATTATAGAAACTATATAATATATTGAAACTAACACAAACATTTTTTTATTCCATATTTTTAAAATTGGTGATTTGACCTATCCATGAAGATAAAAATCATATGGTAAGGGTAATCATTCAGTTTAAGGATAGCCAATGAGGGATGATGTGAGGCATATGCATATGGGATTCATGGATTAGGATTCCTTGGGGGTGAGGTTCTTAAGATTAGGGGAGAATTATATGGAAAATTCATCCTAATTTGATTATATATTCATAATTTTATTATCATCTTCATGTGTAAGGATGATCATTAGTGACATGGCACGAGGATGTTGTCATGCAATTTAACATCATGCGATTAAGACATGGATCTATGTATATTTTCATCTTACATTTCATTTAGAAATTTTTTCACATCATAGTGGTACCATATCAAGGATAGAAGAACTTATAGAAAATAAAATCTGTTGAATGATATGTGTTCTATTTCCATTAGTGATTCCAACATTGAAGTATATTTATATGATGGTCATGTTCATCTTGGTAGGGTATGGCGTAAACACCTCTATTTAAGATTTTCCATCAAGATTCCCAATTGTAGGGTTCACCACTTTTTGAGAATGTGAAATTATTGATTCTATTCATAGGAATAATTTTATCATTTCTAATGCTGATCTGAGAGAAGCATTTGGGAGTGCATGAATAAATTTCGGATGGGTACAAGGCTCATGGAATCTCAACATTCTATAAAGGTTATTCAATGAAATGTGGCACCATGGAGATGCATGGAGGATATGATTTTAATATTTTGGGACTTCACAATTGTTTGGGGCTTGAAAATTCCATGGGTCATATGTAGGATTATGTATCATGTAATAGGACATCCCTTCCATGGAATGATGTCTTGGCTCCCATGGGATAGGCCACGTGTTGGATAATAATCTCACAAAACCCCAAAATACCCAAATTGACTTATTTTTACATGAAGGCTTTGGAACATCCCAAAATAAATCAACATAATGTCTTGTGGATACCAAAATCCAATTCAAAATAGTTTCGTGAAGGATGACAACATTATGAAATCAATATCCTCTCTTTCTCATGATTCTTAAGTGTGGAAAAAACATAGAACTTTTCATCGAAGATGTAACATCATTTCCCCTTAAATGTCGCACATGGGACATATTTATATGCCTATAAGTGGTAATGAATTTAATTTCTTGTAATATTGATGCTATCATGGATGATTTTGAACATTGCAATGTGATACAACTCCATAAATTAGTGTTACACTACGTAGTGGTTACCACCATATGTTCTCTGCAGTAGGGGACTTCCATAAACTAATTTTAAAATACAAAGTGTTCATCACATCATGGTTGGGATGGTGGGGTAATTGAATTTATTATAATAAATATATAATATTTTTAACATCATGAATGAGTCCAATATGTTTATTTTGGGCCATTTTGACCCCAATTTACTTCAAACTAGATGTTCCTTACTGGACCTCTCTCAGGAAATGCATATTCTGGCATAAAATAATGAATCTTCTAGTTGGGGAGGAGTTATATGTATCCACTAGATTCATTAATAGGATTCAATATAAATATAATAATAATATTATACATACCCATTTATTAAAAATGATAATATCATTTAGTTCCCTTGATAGAAAGATTCATCAAAACATGGTATAGTTAATAGTGGAAATATTAATAATTTTCTCATTAATACATTTTATTGATAATTTTGTTTCTAGTATAAAACTTAATTTTATGTTGATATTTCTTTGAATGGTCATTAAAATCATGTCTTTACTGAACGTGATGATTTTTCATCCATTCTTACTTATTAAACATTACATATTTACTCAGGAAATCATTCCCTCCACATAATTATAACTGATTTTTTGATCATGTACATTATTTAATTCCAATACCTTGTATAATAATAATAGTATTATATATATTTTCATGGATGAGAGAATCTTCAATAATCTAGGTTATCATATATCGATAATATTTCATAAATTGATGTGATTATAGTTTACCAATATAACTAAATTAACTGGTCATGCATGGTATGATTCATTGTATATTGTACCTTTATTAGAATGAATGTAATTGATCTATGTAAAGGGAGTTGGGATTCTATAATATTCTTTGATGTCATACAATTTTTCGTAATCATTTTAATTCAAGATGAATTTTACCTATTTATGTGTAGTGTCCTATCCCATATGCCACTTAGCGGAGTCCCAAGATGGTGGACCAAAAAACTTTATGCATACCTCCTTATACACAAAAGGAAATCGTCTAGAAGTGAGGGACTGGGGATTTTCCATAGGGATGATATCCGATCATAAATAAATGTGGAGAGGAATAATAGAAAAGAAAATACAAAAAAATAGTATTAGTGATAACAAAGATACACCAACATAATAACGACAGCAAAACATACATGATAAATAATAATTAAAAGGATGATGAACAACACCTATTTAGAAAAGATAATGATCATAATGAAATGTAAAATATACAAAATTAGTACATGACAATACTAGATACAAGAATATTACAAAATCTATAAAAAATAACAATAGTCCATAATCAGATACTAGTAGAATCCCATGCAAAGGATTGGTCCACAACTCTTGTGGCCCATCGTATAAATGATTTAAATTATTCTGAATCTAGATTTTTACCTTTATCTCTACATGCGATCACAATGTATTCCTTGGTGCTAATCGTTCCATAGGAAGGTTATTTCATATACTCAGAAGGCCAACAAAAACAATTTTTAGATCAAACCATTTCATGTAAAATGAAATTACAAGTGTTCCAATATTAAATAATAGAATGAAGTAAAATTTTGAAATATGATAGTTGAGGTTCCTTCTAAATTCTCAGTGGCCATAACAAGTTTTGGCCTAAGAATAATTTTTTCTAATTCAAGGATACTAATAAAAATACATTAAGGTGTTTTTAACGATAATAATGTATATGGAATTAAGTGTGGATTGACCCCAATGTTGTTTTTTGTCAATGTGGTCATGTCCCAATGAAATAAATCCATGATCCATAAAATTATAATAAATGAGTCATATGAAATCCAATGAAGGAATAAATCGAAACCTATATGGGTATTTGGATTCCATGCATGACAATAAATAATGGAATCCCAAGGGTCACTATAAGAGAAACTAATATGACCCATACAAAAGTTCATGTCCTTGGAAAACCATAAAAGTTCTCCCCTGTTTCACTCTTCTCCTAGCATCAGAACAACCTGTAATATCGTCATAGTAATATCACATAGGGTCCTATTATCATTTGAGGGATGGTATAATTATCTATCAAACTATACCATATATATTTCCTCCAATAGGGAATCAATATCCCACTTGGGAATAAAATATCATCTCAGGGAACACATATTAGGAAATATGTGTGTCGCACCTGGTTTGTTTGATAGTTCCAATACAATGAATTGAGAGTTCATCCACCACGTCCTTAATGAGGGACCATTATTCTCTCTTGGCCTATATGTAGATAAGTAACAAAATTCAATGTCAAAATTCATTAAAAAATAATTGAAGAATCACATCCTAAACAACATATTAAATGTATTGGTTCAAGAAATAAATAATAGAATAAGGTAATAAGAAAAAGGATCTGAGAATAATGCATAAATCATAAGGAAAATCGTATGGGCCTAATTAAAAAATATTAGTATGATGCTTAAGGGATCATGATTAACAACCTAATTTATGTACTATAATTAATTTTAATTCAATTAATTACATTAATTAACTTATTTCCAATGTATAAAACCAAAATGGGTATTAAATAAATTATAAATTATGTGAACGAGAGATTAAATGGAAAAACTAGCCCAATTGGATGGATAGATCAAGTGATCTAATAAAGTCTTAATTCACTAATCACTACTGTCATTCCAAGCATGGAAAATCAACAAACAATTATTTAAAAAATTATTATTTTTTTGAAAGGGTATTTTATGTGAAAAAATGGTGCACCAAATAGAAGGCAATGAGTCCAAATAAAAAAATCTAGACCACCTACCTTAGGGTTTTTATGTCCAATACATAATTTTTCTGTTTGTGAATAAATATATGATGAGTGTAATTTGAAAAATAATAAATGTCCTTGATATTTAGGAAAAATATGTTTTCGGAATATATCATATTAAAGGAGAAATTAAACGAGAAAAATAATAAAGATAAGTGTATAAATTACGTTAAGCTATAAAAATCACTCAACATTGAAGGATTTAGAGTTCAGATTAAAGAGATATCAATTTCCATTACAATGAGGGAAGGAAGGTATTCAATTGTTACATGTAAGTGGAAAATGAATAGGGGAGAAAAATTATTTTATTTAAACATTTTATGGGAAAAGGATCATTTCCACTAAAATTACTAGACTACATGTTTTGACCATACATTTGGCTATACAGTGTTCCAACCATGTGATAGCCATGTAGGATCCACTAAAAATATTTCAAAAATTCATTCATGTTTATATTCCATACTCATTGTAGTTTCAGGAAAACCATGTGACTCACCCATATCAATTGGTTTCGCAAATAGTTTAGTTTTACGGTTACCAGTAATAGTGACTTAATAATGAGGGTCACTCTGCCTTACCATTTCCAATATCTTAGTGATCCAAACAAGCCTAATACTCTCATCACACATTAATTAGACTTTATATCCCACAATTAGCATTATAAGAGTGGTTTTGAATAATAATAATGAAGTATGTGCCACTTTGAAAATCTATTATCTTAGAACATCCCCTCCTTAAGACAAAGCGTCCCCAAGCACCCTTCTAGGGGTGGTAATTCATATTATGAGAAATTTTTATTCCACTACACATATACATCCATCTTCCTCTCGAATGACATGTCATGAATGGGTCCATTCTACAATATTACCCAAACCAGGGGAATATACCAGCCTCAAATATCCTTTATTCACTGATCAAAGATACATATTTCATTTTATTCCAAGAATGTGACTTCCACTAGATCAATATCATTGGGTTCAGGAGAATGAGAATTGTTATCATTATTCTATCAATGTTGTGATATATGGAAGACTCGATTCATGAAATGGTACCTCTATGGATACTCCAACTGATATGATATTGTATGGAATTATTCTTCTATCTTGAAACACCTAACATTTTGAGGGGATTAAATTCCATATCATTGAAAATATCTATGACCCAATCATTATTATAAACTCTAAAAGTCATGATTTCCCACCTTCATCTATAGAGGTCAATATTGATGGTCAACATATGTCCTTTTCTTGTAGTGAGATAAATCTATACACTTCTTAATAAACAGTACATACGCTAATGTCTTCTAAAAACAGAGTGGATCCAATAGATTTTTCCTCAACTTCCACTAACCAAAATATAGGTGAACGACATGACCAACCATAAAAAAACCTCATACAAATCCATCTAAATAACAATCTTTAAATCAGTATCCATCTGAATAACAGTCGTTAAATTAGTATTGTTAAAAAACACCATCATATGTATATGTTTCTCCCATGAACCTATAAAATCTAGGAAATGTTCCCAGATCATGTCGTATAACACATGTATCCTATTATCATAATACATGTTGGTCTCAGTGTGATATGTTGTACTCATGAAAGCATGTAATCCTAGTTCCATATTTAATCATTTATCGAACTATGATGTAATGTGGGAGTCTCAGTATGGACGGATGGAATGAGGGACTCAATGAATGCACACTATCTTCCATATAGAAATCCTCCAACGATTATAAATAAATAATATCTCTCAGATAAGTTAGATGTTTTCGAACATGGATAACATATCAATGATCAACCATACTAAATCTCATCATCAATGGTGGCCTTAGAAAGACCGTATTGAAATACAAGGTTACATCATTCCATTTCAATTTAGTAATGGATGGAGACAATAAAATCATAGTAGATTGTTGGTACTCCACATTCACCTACATATATATGGAACACCTCGTGATTAAATCTAAAATATACTTCTTCACACATGGAAACCAATTTATAAGATGTTTGTATTGGAAAATCATTGTTATCTTAAGAATAGAATGTCAAAAAAGGATATGAGATTACCTAATTTACAATTTACTTATATAATAAAGTGCCCATAAATTCCAATGTAAGGGATGGATTTCATTCAAACAAAAAACCCAACAAAGAGGTGGGTTCTCACTTGAGACACTATCACCTAGGGTGAGGCCCAAAGTACATAATTGATGAATCATCCAGACTTACTCTTCAAGTAAAATTTTCAACTATATATGTGAAAAAACGTGTTAATTGTATTGTTCATAATCCTTTATGTTAATTTCCAAAAGCAATTCAATAAACCAAAAATCCTAGATGTCCATATAGACACTATGTTTATTAGTCTACCACTTAAAGGGATATTCCACAACATTACACATTCCATGTGTCTAATAATGTTAAATGTTGAAAAATTGTCGGACATAAACCCACATGTTCTACCTAATATTCCTTTCCTGATAAAAATATAGGTATTTGATACTTTTTGGATCTATGCAAACAATGAACTAATCACCCAATATATAATGCCTCTAAAAGTGTAATCCATGGACCACATAATCATGGAAAAGGTCATCTATATGGTATTTCATCTCATGAGGCCTTATCTGGTGGGACCCTAGACAACAAATTGACCCCCTACCTCATCAGTTCTCTTAATCCCATTTATAAAACATATAAAATTAGTATAGGCACTTCCTGGATCTAGAACACTATGTATCAATGCTGAAGTCAGGCTCCCCTTCCATGCATGAATTTTTTTACAAGCTTGAAGCATGATGAGTTTCACACCATTCTGTGTAAATCCTATAAAATGGGATACTAATCTAGAGAAATCCTAAATGAATCACCTATAAAATATATTTATCATCATTATACTATGCATATCAAACATATTCATGGCGAACTCTAAGTAAAACACATTTATAACCTTCTATATGACAATAGATACAACAGACTCTGAGATTATATAACCCATAAACATACCATATTGATTTTAAATTGGAATTTATTTCTCTTAACAAAAATATGGATCGCTATTTTTGTATTAATATTTTTCTCAAAATGGTTGGGATGGTCTTATTAGGTGAGATAATAAACTACGATGTTCTATTTGATTACCATAAAAAATGATTCCCCAAAAGGAAGAAAAAATAATTAATCAAATTATTAAATAATAATGGGGAATTCATAATGGAGAAAAACAAAAAAATATACCCGTACATGACTTAGATATACTGTAACATTATTTGTGGTATTTCCAATGGCCCCACAAGAACATGATGATAGAAATAAACTAAAATTGATCTTAAATAAATTTTTCGCTCTTCATAACTAGTCGATGAAGTCCTCTATCTGAGGTAGTGGATATCATATCTTCATATTAATATATTTTATTGAATGTGTATACACACAAAATTAAGGGGTACCATCATTGCTCTTGGATAAAATCATATGTGAATCCAATGTCAATTGTTGCATCAGAAAAAAAACTTTTTGCCTCTATATATTCAAGCATTCACTTCTGATCTTTGTGACCTTTTGGTGGTATCATATAAGGATGAATTAATACTTTTCTAGAACTGAGAACTACAACAATTGTGAACTCATACACTCTCTTAATAGGTATGCTATAGAAATTGTTAGGGAATATATCCCTGAAACAACTCTCCAATGGAGGAATTTACAAAATTTTGACTCCATAATTAAACAAAAATACACTCAATCTATAGGTTTTCACCATCCTCATCTCAGGGTTCTTGGATAAAACATCACATTATGGGATATCCCATTATCCCATATGATCATACATTCATCCCTTGGGTTATGTGAATGAAACACTCTAATGAAATCAATCCACATGGGATTGATATGGAACAAGATACACCAAATCAATTATGATGTTGAAGAAAGTCATCTCGAGGAAGAATAAAATACATATGAAATGATATGTATCTAACTCATGTGGGGACTCCATTTACATGTGTATTCCCTCTTATTTAACACCGTATAGTGTATCAAAAGTCATCAAACCATTGGGATACTAAATTTCTAAGACCAAAAATTACATATATTCAATGATAGAATCATGTGCCAGGCAGCTAGGTCAATTAGTGAATAAACTAAAGTAAAAGGTATAACAATAGTACCTTATCTTGTATAATTCCATTTAATATTCTCCTAGGGACTTTAATTCACTTCCAACATCAGACAAAAATCGTGACCCAATGATGTAACTTCAATTTCAAGAGAAGGACTATCCTACTAATGTGGAAGCTTTGGGGTCTGACTACCTCGGAAATGACCACCTTCTCGGCATGATGGACTAGTAGAAGTCCAAATTGTAGACTAATGTGGAGTCATTAATCATATACATTAGAGGTGTTTTAGTTAAAATCACCAATCACATGACATGTAGATGAAATATTTGTATAACTAATGGAGGTAACCCATATATCCACATGATCATCACATGATCATGATCCAAATGCACACGTTTTTTTTCCATATACTAGGATACGAAACAATAAACAAACAAAATATGTCTCATTTCAAACCAACTTTCTAGTATTGAGGTCGTGTTCACATTCATAATGAATCAGAAAGATTCCAGGAAAACAATCACCCTGACTCAGAACAGAACTACACTAAATCACATTTCTTTCCTCTCTATGTTTTCATTCAGTAATGAGGGCCAATGTTACTATCTCTAAAATTTTACTTAACCAGATGAAATTCACTAGATATCATATTGTGTAAAAAACATGTACTCAAATAACATTAGAGTCATCAACTATTAACTATTTGTAGTTGGATAAAAAATGAAGACTAGTTAATAATGTAGAGTAAACTAACATTGTCCATGAAAACTATTAGAGATGTATAAACACTCTAAAATGGACCTCCATTATCATATATAAAATAAATGATCCTATAATTCATTCTAGAATAAGGACTAGACCATAACCTGATGATTCCTATCCATTGAAATGATATATTTCTAATTCATTCCAGAGTCATGTAGCATATAGTTAGCATGCATGACCATATTCTCCATATGAATCAAAAAATGGAAGAATATTGATTCCATGTCTATATTTTACTCAGTAGCATGATATCTTGTATACCCCAATATGGGAATATGATAATGCTATTGTAAATCCCTTGCCAGTTATTTATATTAGGGGAATGTCAGGGAGCACCCTGAAGAGGACATGTGAACTACAATAAAATATCAGAGAATTTAGAATCAACACCTAGTATAAGATTAATAAGAGGTGATTATAGCATACATACATGAGGTAATATCAATAGATCATGGGCCAGAACATCTGGAACATTCTCATCACCACGTTATTTGTGTAAGATGTGAGGATATTGTGGTGTCAAAATAATATAATTTCTAATTTCACTCCGTATATAATATATAAATCTGATTAGATAAGAGATGACATGATTTAAAGGTACACAAACATCATATAAGTGAGTCATAAACATCATCATTCTTCAATATGTATGTCTAGATGATAATAAAGAGTAATAGAAATATAACAGGTGTCATAGCCTACTACCCAATACTATTGAATATTCAGGGTCACGGTCTCGTAAAACATTGTAGAGGTTCTATTATATGGTGTGTCAAATTAAGGGTTTTTAGGAAAACACAATTTAATCATATTTTTCATCTTTATTTAGTTGTATCTATTTTTTTTAACATAAATTTTTAAAAAATATGTTTATATATTTAAAAAATGTTTTCTCAATAAATTATTTTCATCACCAATGGAAAATTTATATTTTACCTTTCTCTTTATAAATTGTATTTTGTATGTTAGGTACTTGGATATCACCTCTATGTATTTTATTAGGATTTAATTGGCCATAAAAAGTTATATGATTTGATTGAGTACAATATATAATTTCTAAAATTACATGTTTCATAATTTATAATAAGAATACAGTAATCAAATCAACTAATATGGAATAATTTATTAATTAATTTTTCTACATCAATACATGCCTGAAAAAACCATTTAGATTGATGTTGAAAAATTATAGAACTAGTTATATAATCATTTATTAGCACTAGTACACTATTAGTCATAACATACAATGAATCAATGTAAATGAAATACAATAAATTCACATAAAAGAGTTTATATGGGATGAAATATTTCATGGAATTTATGTGATACAACTTCTAGTTTGATGCATGCTTCGATATTCCATCATATTATCAAGAAAATATATAATGTTAAATCAAAACAATATAAAATATATGTATATAATTACTCACTTATATTATCCAATAGTGATGTCTGGATAACTACAAAAGTCAAAATAACAACCTTATTTTTTCATCCTAGGAAATTTTTCTTTTCACTATTCATGGATCATATACACCAAGGAACATGCTAATTAAAAAATCATAATAGTCATAGTCTCCTATAGAATACCCAAATAGTAATAGTAAAGGTAAAATATAGGAATGAAATGAAGTTTTATTGTCCCATGCCAGATGTCACTTTGTAGTGAACTGAGATAGGGGCCATAATACCTCACACACGCCTCCCAAAACATTAGACGCTACCAAATAAAAGTGATGGAATTTTTTGGGTCTGTATTGAGTCTCTTATTTCATGTATCAAGTTAGAGAAAAATGGTATATAATAAATAATAAACTATATAATCACTAAAAACAGACAGACAACAATAGAATATTAATTATAATAAATCATCCATGGAAAATAAAAAATGTGGAAGGTAAACAAAAAAAGATACAAAACTTGATAAACATGTTGTCATGTAACTGTAAATAGTTAGTACATTGTGAACACGGTATTGAGTAATATAATACATTTGGTAAAACATATAAAAAAAGTGAAAAATTGTAACTATTTGAATCATGATCATAGGCTCGGTCTTTTGCTTTTGTGCTCAATCAACAAAATTTTCATGACCTATCCCCCCGGGCCCATGTCGTGACTACCCCAAGAATGCATTCCATAGTCCAGGGGTAGGAAACTTGCACCAGAATGGATTTTCTCTAAAACCAGGAAGTCATTTCCTTTATAACTTATAAACTCACAAAAACATGCACACAACAATATATGAGCAGAAGGTATACTGTATAGTAAAAAGAGTGTGTAAAGTAATTAAAGGGGGGCCAGAATACAAGCCCACTTAGAAATTACATGTAAAACAGAAGACAACTCATGCGAACACCTTCCAAGAATACTAACGTAAGTGTAGGTACAACTATAGAGTGGACGTCTCTGTGGGACACCTCGTATAAGGTCCACCTATGAGCAGCCTCTAGTCCTGGTACCTTAGTCCTCAGTCATTGATTTCTATTGCCTTACCAAGACAAAACAAGGTGTAGGTGTAGCCCCTGTAGGGGTGAGTATAACAATACTCAGTAGGGACCCCAAGACCCCCTAAGGACTCTCAAATTATACCAAGGATAAACCACAAATCATGGAAACAACAGTTAAACCTCCTCAGGAATATTTCCATACATATACCTAAGTTATCATGTATACCAAACCTATTTATGAGGAAACAGAAATTCCAAAACCATAGCCAAAAGCTCAACTGTTTCACAAATGAAAGAATACCACAAAAGTAACACCACAAAGGTAAGTACCACATAGGTAACGCATCATAGAAAATTTCCACACAGGTATCATCACAAAGGTATGTACCCCAAAGGTAACTCCACAAAGAAGAATAAAACAAAGGATTCACCGCACAGAAGTGTAAAACAAATGTAATGACTCAGATCACACTAGGTATAACTTATGTATGGAAGTATCGATAATTAGTTGTATTGCTAGATCATCTTACTTTGTCTAAATGCTTTGTTGTTGACCCACACATGATCTATGATGAACCACACATGTTTTGGAGACAACCCACATAGGATCGATGATGACCCAAACTGGATATGAAGACGACCCACAGAAGATCTGGAGATGACCCATACAGGATCAGTATGCGCTAACGCAATCATGATTTTTGAGAGCTGACCCACATAGGATCTGAAGATGACCCGCTCAAGATCTAACGACTTCTCAATAAAAGGCCACAGGGTTCCTGCACAATTCATGCATTATTCCAGGAGGTTCCACTCCTCACACCATCGGTCGAAACATTAACATTCACTAAGTCCCACGAAGAAGTATCCTGATGGTCTACAAAGTCATATAGAACCCAACAGAACAGACGGCGTGTCAATTAGACGCCCGGTCTTTACGTTATTAATCTTTTAGATCTGAGGTCCTGGATGGATTCAGATTCGATCCAACCTAACCGTACTCCAATATTGTCCAAAACACAAGTAGAGTATACCAAAAGGACCACCTCGATCCTTGTGTTCTTATGTTGTAGACGTCTCATCAATCGTACACCTGGTACTCAAAATATGACCAAAAAGGAATACTTGGGTCTAGTTGGGCCCGAGTCCAGGCCGATCTGTGACCAGCCCGGATGTTCTGGGATGTAGTGGGCCTATCCTGCTAGGACGTGGCAGTCTCGGCCCACATGGACGCAGTTCGACATAGAGCATGAAGGGGCAGCCCAGCCTGCTGGGCACGACCCTTTGGGGGATAGGCGCTGCCCACGGCTGGGGTGGCCCATTGTGGTGGGGTCCGCCTTAGCTGCCACCCGGGAGGGGAGGCACCCCAGGTAACCCGAATTGTATAATGGGATGTAAGAATGGGTGTGGTTCATGGTTGGCACACAGGACCTGTCAGAGCGGTCTTTCTATGCGTGACGTGCCATCCAAAACGGCCGGCCCTCCTTCCAACTGTGCAAACATGAACCCCTCCTTCCCCAAGGCCATCCAGATGTCGACTGGCCTTTGACCACCATCACAGCCATGAAACCAGGGTCTTCTACTCATGTGGTGTGGATGCAAGTTGCCGCTTTCCCACATGGCCAGCCAGCGTGCCAGACGCCCCCGTGATCTGACGTGGACGACGGGTCTTGGCCTCCAACTTAATTGGCAGTGCGGACGTGCGCCACCCTACCTCTATAGTGTAAACTGACATGTCGTCCGCTGTCCACCCACTATCGTGGACAATGGGTCACAAACTCCTTCACAACTGGTGGAGTGTTTGTGCTTTCTCCTTCATCGTAGCCCATGAATAACATGTCATCGTTAAAGATACGGAGGGATCATGCCATTTTTTTTTCTTCACCCTATGCATTAGACCGATAGTATACGACTTCTGGAATAGAGTTTCGACATAAACCCATGAATAAAAACACAAACACACACCTACCTCATTTTCTTGGTGGATGTGGCATGAGGAAGAGGATGATGTCAATAAAGGGGATATCGGTTTTCATTGCTCCCACAACATGTTTCTGATTCGGGCTCGGGCATCATCCTCATTATTAATCTGGAAAATGTTCTTTGTTGGAGGACATTATTTATTAGAGGATTCTCTAGAAAAATCCACCTCTCCCATTCACCAATGGAAAAAGGCCCTCAATTCCTTTAAGAAGAGTTAATAATATTACTCTTAATTAGAATGTTGTTTAATTAATTTAGTTTCAATGAACCCTATTAATTAAAGAGAGTTGTGGTTACAAAATTTGTGCAACCAGGCATTTAGTTCCCATCCATTAATTCCAGACCACCCTGGTGTGGTCCCCACCTCCACAATTCAAAAAGGATGTTTCAAAATGAAAAATAAAATGTTATTTTTATCATTCTCCCACAAAAAACTGAAGAAATGACTTACACACTCGACCTACTGCGGTCGAGGTGAATGTCTCCTTATGCGAATATCGGGGTTGCGAGTTCAACGATGTCCTTGGATATCTATTCTGAGAACCAGTTCAAATGTTAGAAATCAACGCTTGCATATTTACATAACATACATAAAAATGTCTATAAACTCATTCCTTGCACACCGAGCCTCGGAATCATGTGCTACCTATTTTTGCGAACTCATAATATTTCCATATAATTAATAAAATACATTGAAAATACAAGTATTTACATTCTCACCACATCAGGGCTTTGTATACCTGAAATCCACAACAATAACTACTGAAACTAGTGGATGTACTGTGAAAAAATATGATCCCCTCCCTCCTATGTGCTATCCTGGAGGTTCATATGCTTCCAACGAACGTGAATCAGATATATCAACCACCCATGAAGGACCTGATCCTTTCTATCCTCAATCGCCACTGGAAACACGGAAAATGTCACCGCATCATCAATGTCCAGATCGCCCCAGTCAATGATGTGCGATGTATCATGTACATATCTTATCAACTGGGATATTTGGAAAATGTCATGCACCCGGTGCAACTGAGGTGGAAGAGATAAGTGGTAAGAAACCTCTCCAACTATATTGAGGACCTAAAATGGTCTGATGAACCACAAATATAACTTTTCTCCTTGGACAAATCTCTGCAAACCTTGTTGAGGTGAGACCCATAGAAATAAATGGTCACCATCCCCGAACTCCAAACGACTCTGTCTCCTATAATCATATGACATCTTCCAACTATGTGCAGTCTTTATCCACTCTTGGATGACCTATAACTTCTACATGGTAGCTCATACCATCTGTAGTCCAATGAGTGCGGACTCCCCTGTGTCAGTCCAGCACATAGTTGATCTGCAAGGTTGACTATAAAATGCATTGAATGGTTCCATACCGATAGTGGAGAGATAAAAGTTATTGTATGTGAACTCTATCAAAGGCAAGTGATCCTCCCAATTATAGAGGAAGTAAAGGATGCATGGAGGTAGCATTCCCTCAAGGGTCTGAATGGTCTACTCTATCTGACCATCTGTCTGAGGGTGGAAGGCGGTGCTGAAATTAATTTGAGTCCTGAATTGCTACTACTACCCCTTCCATAGCCGGGGAGTAAAACATGAATCATGATCAGGTATAATCATAGATGGAACACATGAAGCTGCACAATATCCTTTATGTAGAGTAATCTCAATCCATATACTAACCCTTTCTCTCAAATTGGTAGGACCTGGGAAGACTTGGTGGGTTGGTCAACGATCACCCAGATATAATCATGACCCTTGGACGTGTGTGGATGTCATGTCACGAAGTCCCTGGAAATTTCATCCAACATCTACTCTGGAACCTCTAGTGTCATAAATAATTCTACATGAACATGATGTTGTACAATCATTTGTGGAAAAGTGAAGCATTGTGAGACAAAATCTACCAATGCTTTCTTCATTACCAGCCAATTGTGCTGACGTTGAAGGCCCTGTTACATATTCTCCACTCCTAGATGTACATCTATAGGGGTTTTATGAAACTCCCTCAAAAATAACTCACATAGTGCCACTGGTACCATAGTACATCCTCTGAAGAGGATGACATGCTCACCACCATCAGAAAATCCATCAGGTGCAAGTCCTATAGATATCTGAGCATGTTGAGCCTCATAGTTAGTGTCCCCAAGATACACCTCCCTAACTCGATGAAGGAATTGGGGAATGACTGTTAGATACTGATGAAAAGATGGTCCATCTCGGTCTACATAGGATATCCACAAAGTGGCTAGATGCTCTATTTCCTCACTCACCAATTGTATACTAGATCTACTGTTGAGTGCATCTACAACTATGTTCCCCTTCCCATGAGTATAGACTATCTCGAACACGTAGTCTGGGAGGAACTCAAGCCAATGTCGATGTCTCAGGTTCAGGACCTCCTGAGAGAAGATATACATGAGGCTCTTGTGATTAGCGAAGACTATAAAACGTTTTCCCATCAAGTAATGTTGCCTCCCCTTAAAGGCGAAGACCACTGCTTCCGACTCCAGGTAATTGGTAGCATAGTTCTACCCTTTTTTGTCTAAGATATTGAGAATCATACGTGACCACTGCATGCTCCTGAATTAGGACACATCCAAGTCTCTTACCTAATGCATCCGAGAAGACTTTGTACCCAATGCCCTCCTCTGGTAGCCTCAAGATGAGGGCACTCATCAGTCTCTGTCTCTACTCCTGGAAACTCTGCTGGAATCTCTCCGACCATAAGAAGGGTTTACCTTTCTTTGTCAATGCTGATAAGGGTGCCGAAAATCTGGAAAAGTTGGGCCCAAAGCTCCGGTAGTAACTGGCTAATCCTAGAAAACCCTTCACTTCTATCACGTTTCATGGTGGCTCCCAAGCAAGATCATACTCAATCATCGATGGATCCACTGCAACTCCAGCCTTCGAGATTACATGTACAAAGAAGTGGAAGCCTTTTAACCAGAACTGGCACATCGAGTGTAATGTACTTTGCTTGATGTACATGGACATTACATTACCTTTTCTGAATAATTAATACATAACAAAAACCAACACTCAAGTACCGTAATAGTTTAGTGTCTTTGGAAACTCGGAACATAATCTTCTAATCATGCTGAAAGTTCATCAAGATCTCCCATAAATATCATCTATATTTATTTTCATACATAAAACCATTCATTTTATCATAGGTAAATGAAAAAATAAAAAGGGTGAGATCAAATTCTTAGTAAGGGTAAACATACAGATCATAAAACAATCCATAAACATTAGAATGCAAAGAAATCTTGAACATAAAATCTAAACATCAAAATAGTGAGCAATGACTTAAATCTTGAAAGCATGTAAGGCATATATCATAGAGGAACATCAGTAATGATAAAATAAAATGCGAAGAAAACATTTAATTGTGGAAAACCATTAAGCACATGATATGATTTCCACAGTAGCCAAGGCATTGCTGCCAAGACCATCTTAGTGGACAAAGTCCCTTTCAGAATCGAGTTCGCTCCTCGTTCCAGTCTTGTAACACTGAACCAGAATAACTTGCCATTTCATCCATGTCTATCTTATTATATATAAATCATTACCCAATGCATTGGAGGGAGATATAGGTCCCACCAAACTCATAATGAAATCATTCATAAGTGTGCCACAACATAAACATAAATCATTCATCATAACCCAAAAGAATAAAATTGGTTTCATAAACATGAACCCATCATAACATAATCCATATAAAATAAATGGATATCATTTCATCATAAGAAAAGTGAAACCCTGTAAATCATAGAGACATTATACTTGAAACATACACATATGAAATAATGTCATCAATGATAGAAAATGGTTTTGATAAAACACTTGAAAATATTTCTTGAGGAAAATATCCTTTCTCCTTCAAAATCATTTTCGTTTCAAAAAATGTCTTGAAATTTTAAAAGAAAATTATTTTGTTGAAAATATTTACGAAATTTTGTAGAGGAGTCTTCATAAATATTAGGCATTATGACACCGTAAAAATCCATTCATGTCGTATAAGTTAAAAAATCATTCTCCTCGTACTTTTGTCGGAAAATTCAAAAATTTCTCGTATGGAAAATAAAATAAATATTCCTTCCATAACATCAGGAAAAAGAAACAATTGGGTAAAAAGTACATTATTCATACATGAAAACATGTTTAGAAAACATAGAGATCTGTGATAACAATAACCCTAGTAAGTACTTACTAATGACAATCCCGGAAAATAACGAGATTGAAATAGTTATCCCTTACCTTATGTTTGATATGCTTCTGATGTATCTGATCCTCTAGTATAATTATTTATATAATTTTATTTAATTATTTTAGAATAATAATCATTTTTATGACATCATATATGGTTCACTTATGACTTTATATTACCCGTTCTTTTGTAAATTCATGTTTACGTGACATTTTGGGTAAAACCGTTTCATTTATCGTCTGTGTTTTGACTTGTAATTATTCATATGATTTGATAGATCATGATTACATACATCCAGAATGTAAAAAATGATTTATATATAATATATATTCAGAAAATACATATATATAACAGATCAATAAATTGAATGAAATTCACCGTTCATGGAGACGGTAGGTCGTACATACACATGAACGCTGTTTTCGTTTCCTTATTGAATTGAATTGAATTACGTAAATGAAAAATATATGTACCTAAATATAGTATAATTATTATTTAATATCCTTCATGAATATTTATTATATATACATTATAATCATACTTGAATGGTTAATCATGGAAAATGAATCTCATCGCGTTCGTGGAGACGGTAGTCCGTACGTACGCACGAGCGATGATATCATTCCCATGATCGTGGAATTGTATTGAAGTGTATGTATAATATTTCATAATCAATATCACTTTATAAAAATAATATATAGTTATTTATTTACACCATTATACCCATCCATGCATGGTGGTGGTGGAAAACATATTACACCACGACGTGGAGATGATATTTCGTACGTACGCATGCGCGGTGATTTTGTTTCCGTAGGATGGATAGTAGATGAAATTGGGTTGTTTTGTATTTATAATAAGATATCAGTATATTAGTTATATGTATGTTATTAATTTATGATGAAATAAATAAATAAAAATAAGTAGAAAAAGAAATAAATCGGAAAGAATCAGTAATGGATATTACCTCTTCTTTGATGCACCTCTTCTTAACCTCCTCTTAAGGCACTAGGGTTGGTCTTTTGAGGAGACCAGAAGCTCTATAATGTTTCTAGGGAATATTTGAAGGGAAATGGTGAGGGTTTTTCCGATATTCAAGGCTCAAAAGGGTGTGAAGAGAACATGGAAGGGGTTCCCTTTTTATAAGGGAGGAGAGGGGCACCATTAGAAAACATAAAATATTATTTTATAATAAAGTCATATTCGGTTGTAAATAGCTCCAAATTGATTTATTTAAAATATAAGGTGGTTAAGGGTCGAAATTATCTCAACCAATAGTTTTTAGACTTGTTTAGGTTACTATTTAATCCTTATCATTTAGATTTAACACTAAGTTAAATAATTTAACTTTTACCCTTTCTTTTTGTTTTCTTACACTATATGGTTAATAAACATACTATAACAAGACAAACGAACCCCAAGTGGTTAATTAATAATTTATGTATCCTTATCTTAGTCATTTGGCCGATCCTTAGATTTTTTACGAATTAAATAACAATTAATAATATAATATTTGTTTTAAAAACTCTTCTATGTCAATTTTGACACTATTTGGTACACGATTTTTGTGAAACTTATAATAGTATGATTAGTTAGAAAAAAGATAATGAAATAAATACTAACATGTCATATTAAACTAAAAATTAGTGGAATTCATAAAAAGTCTAAAATTAAATTTATTTGGGTATTTATAACATCAATTATGTTAATATTTCGTTAATAAGGTAATTAATGCATCATCATTGTGTCCTTAAAAAATTAAATTATTTAATTTATAAAAATTATAAATAAAATATAATTATGTATTAAATCACGTTATCTTTCTAATGAATATTTATAGTCGAATTTATCTTATGTATAACCCTATTTTAGAAATGTTTTAGTTATTAAACATTGATTATTACTATTTTCATTCTTCTTTAAATAAAATAATAATAAAGTTCCTAATCTAATCCTATTGGACCTAAATGATAATATATTATTTCTAAGGTTGTTTTATGTCGAAATAAACTTATCCAATAGAAATAGGACATGTTTTAGGGTAATAATAATATCATTTTTACCCTTAATTACACTATTTACTTTTAACCGTGGTAAATAAAAGTAAAAAGGTACTATTCAAAAAAAATTATTTTTATCTTATTGAACCATATTTTAATCCTTTATATTAACCATGATTCTCATATTTTTGAAATTCCACTCATAAAAGCGTTAAAATAAGGTTTTATGTAAATTTTGAAACTCTCATAGGAGGTGGGTAAAAGATTGTGAAAAGTTCTATAAAATGTTTATATGTATAGAATTATTATAAAATAACTCCAATGAATTAAATTGAATTTATATAGGTATTATTTATCAATTTTTACCTAAAATAAATTTAAATAAAATAAAAAATTATTTATAAAAAAGTCGGTTTTTAAATAGTAACCTAGTGTTTTCACTATTCATCAAAAATTGAATGTTTTCAGAAAAATACCAAAAATTCACCCTAGGCTAATTTCGATATTCCGAATCCAAAAATGAAGTCCATTTTGAAAAATAAAATATCAAAATTTGGGTATTACTATTCATAAGGGCTATTTTATATAACATATCGTTGTTTACTGAAACTCAGTATTGTGTACAACACACACTATCGGGGAAGGTTGCGATTGCGTGTAATGCAAGCCAAGTCAGGGTTGAGTGTAGTGAAAGATTATTTTGTTTTTATGTATAATATAATCCAACCATATTAAATTTATACAATTAATATATATATATACACTCAATGTTGTGTAGAATAACTACTATCAAACGAACTTGAAATTGCGTGTAACACAATCCAAGAATAGTATTACATATACTGAAAGCTAATAAAGTGTTACGTATAGTGCAATATAATCATGGTGTAGTGTAAAACAGATGATATAGAAGAAATGAAAATGAATATATCTCATAAAATCTCGGGGTGTTACATTCTACCCCCCTTAAAATTAATTTCGCCCTAGAAATTCATCCGGGTTATAAATGGTTTACAACTTGAGAGTGTCTTTCTTAGAACCCCACATCATAAAAAGGAATACTAAAACTTAATTTTAATATGTGAAGTATAAATCATATCGTTTACCCATATTGACACATCACAGGGTTTCCACATAGGAGATCATAGGTGAAAATATGGATATAGAGGAGAAATCTAACCATTATGTTCTGATGGAGAGTGGTAGAGAACATGGCTATGAAAAAGACAACAATCACAAAGCCATAAAGATATAAATAATTATATAAATAAGTCTATCTATGGTGTGATTAATCGTATATGGTACAAAAATCAACTTATACTTCATCTATTATACTTCTTAATAATATGAAAATAATTTCTACTAACAAATGACTTCATATAGACCAATTGTAGGAGATAAAGTCCTGTCGCACTTCTGTTGTGTGTTCGATTCCGACAACATTGTCCCACACAGTGGGTTTTCACCCATCCTACGGGATGTCCTTTTTCTAAAACTAAATAATTATAACATTCCATCAATAATATCAAAAACAGTTCTAGCATTAAACAATACTATCTTCTGTCCATCATAATCCATTTCATATCTTTATGCTTATCCAAAATACTTCTGTCCAATCTTATAGTATAAAGAAAACAATTACTAGAAATGTCATCTACTGAGCATGTGAATACCATCATTTATCCCCGATATATCTTGTTGATCACATTCCAATCATGTGAATACATTAATAATGTATTCTCTTGAAAAATGATTACCTATTGACCCTTTGTGAAAACATAAATGTTGTAAAAAGTTAACTCTTTCCAGATACCAAAATCTCATAATTTATATATACCCAACCATGATATCACTTTGTCCTTATATTAGTCATGAGATCATGATTTCTATCTTACATATTATTTTCTTCTTATCCCTTCATTATGCGCATTTAATATTAATTCCAATAATATATCAATCACTTTTCATGGTTATCAGTACCATAAAATTATTAAAAACAACAGGGATTCAATACATTGATATTAAAATATTCCACAATACTTTAAATGATATTCCACAACATTATCTCTGAATCCTGTTACATAAAAAATTATTCATTCCACAACATCATTGTCATACTCAACATTACAAATTGGGATCGCACATGACTTTCCTTTATCCTTTTCATTAAGAGGTTGCTAACGTCGATCATTATTAACCATTTGATTAGGGCATTGATTAGCATAGTGCCCCATTTCCTTGCACGTGAAGCATTGAAGTGTTGTTGGAGCGTTCTCGGTAGTATTTTCTCTATTCATGTCATTAGAAAACATTTTCCCATTACATCGTCACTCAGTTTCTCGATGACCTTCTTTTCCTTACTTGAAACATTTTTAGTAACTTTTATACAATATCCACCATGGTTATTACCACACTTTGAGAAAAAAGAAACACTCATCTTCTTTTCACCATTGTTTTGAGATTTATCCTTGAACTCTATCTTTCGTTTCCTGTCAAAACCATGAGTTTGATATGTAACACCAACTTTTAGTTCTACCATGATAGCACAATTCACAATTTCTTCATATCTACTGAAGTCTCTTATAGATAATTCCCTTCAAATACTAGGTTTTAAGCCACTAAAGAATCGATCAACTTTACATTCAAGTTGAATGATAAATCCATATGCATTCCTTGCAAGCCTTGTAAAATTTTCGTCGTATATACCAATAGATTCAAAATCCTTTTTCTTATTCTCATTGAAATCCTTTTCCATCATTGTTCTAAGAATACTAGGTAAGTACTTATTAAAAAAAGTTCTTGAACTCATCCCATTCCATGGATTCAATTTCATCTCGGGGCCTCGTATTCGGAATTAGAGTCCACCATTGATCTGCTTGACCTTCTAAACTATAAACTTCCAGAATGAATTTTTCATGTTCTGAACAATGAAGTATGTAAAATACATTTTCAATGGTACGGATCCATTGTTCAGAAACATGTGGATCAGAAGACCCACTAAAAAAAGGTGGACGTTGCCTCATGAATGACTCAATAGAATATTGTTCCCTTCTCTGCTCATTTGGAAGTCCAGAATGATTCATAGGTTGCGTAAGTATAGTAATAATATTTTTCACTCCATCTCCCATAACATTAGTTTGTTCAAGAGGAAAATCATTGGATTTTCCATTATATTGATCCACATGGTTCCTTCGAGTTCCAGCCATCGGCTAAAACTGGAAAATAATAGTGTAAGTGGAAAAAATGATGCTAGGAAAACAACATAATAAAGAGGGATTACATTAAATATCTAACATCCTAGGTTTAATTCTATGATCATTATCGTTATTATAGGACTATAACCTATACTTATACTTAACCTTAGGGACATCCCTAGACATAGCTTAGAAGTATCTCTAGGGATCTCACTAATGTTTTCGCATAATAGTTTCCAAAGGTTAACTAAACCTTTCCACTAATACCAACTATAATGGCCCAAAGCTTAACGTACATGGAAATTACATTACTTTTGCAGAATACTTAATACATAAAGAAAAGCAATACTCATGGAACGTAATATTTTAGTGTCTTTGAAAACTCGGAACATAATCTTCTAATCATGATGAAATATTTTCAAGATCTACCATAAAGATCTTCTACTTTTGTTTTCTTAACTAAAACCATTCTTTATATCTTTGGGAAAAGAAAACATAAAAAAGGTGAGCTCAAATGCATAGTAAGTGTAAACATAGAGAATATAAAACAACCCATAAACATTTGATTGCAAATAAAACTTGAAAATAAAATCTAAACATCAATATCTTGAGAAAAGACATAAATATTGAAAGTATGTAAGGCATATATCATAAAGGAACATCAATAATGATAAAAATTAATGTTAATAAAACATTAAATTATGGAAAACCATTCATCACATGATATGATTTCCATAGTCTCCAAGTAATTACTGCCAAGACCATCTTAGTGGACAAAGTCCCTTTCTGAATTGAGTTCACTCCTCGTTCCAGTCTTCTATCAATGAACCAGATTAACTTACCATTCCTGCCATGTCTATCTCATGAGATATAAATTTTTACCCAATGTATTGGAGGTATATATAGGTACCACCCATCTCATAATGAAATCATTCATAGGTGTTCCACAACATAAACATTAATCATTCATCATAACCCAAAGAATAAAATTGGTTTTATAAACATCATCCCATCATAACATAATCCATATAAAACAAATGGATATCATTTCATCATAAGAAAAGTAAAAACATGTAAATCATAGATACATTATACTTGAAACATTTACATATGAAATAATTTCATCTTAGATGGAAAATGGTTTTGATAAAACACATGAGATGAAGTCTGGATGAAAATATACTTTCTCCTTCAAAATAATTTTATTTTCAAAAACTGTTATCAAATTTTAAAAAATGTTTTTGTGGAAAGTAGTAATGAAAATATGTAGAGGAATCTTTATAAAAATTAAGAATTATAAAACCATAAAAATCCGTTCATTCCATATAAAATAAAAAAACATTCTCCATGTACTTTTGTCGAAAAGTCAAAAAGTTCCTCGTATGATAAATAAAATAACGATTCCTTCCATAACATGTAGAAAAAATAAAAAATGGGTAAAAAATACATTAAACAAACATGAATTTTTTTAGAAAACATACACATAGATGATGACAATAACCCCCAGTAAGTGCTTACGAATAACAATCTCGGAAAATAATGAGATTGGAATAGTTATCCCTTACCCTATGTCTGATATGCTTTGTATGTATCCAAACCACCTATATAATGATTTAATTAATGTAATGGACTTTTTAAAGATTAATAATCATTGTTATTACATCATATATGGTTCACTTATAAAATTATATTACCCTTTCATTAGTAAATTCATGTTAAAGTAGCATTTTGGGTAAATTCGTTTCATTTATCATCTGTGTTTTGACTTGTAATTATTCATATGATTACTTAGATCATGATTACATACATACATAATGTAAAAAATGATTTATATATAATATATATTCAAAATATACATATATATAATAGATCAATAAATGGAACTAAGTACACCATTCATGGAACAGTAGACCGTACGTACGCATGAACACAGTTTTCGTATCCTTATTGAATTGATTGGAATTAAGTAAATGAAAAATATATGTACATAAATCCATTATCATTATTTTGTAATATATTTAATGATTATTTATTATATATAATTTATAATCATACTTGAATGGTTAATCATGGAAAATTAATCTCATCGCATTCATGGAGACAACAATCCGTATGTACGCACAAGCGATGATATCATCCCATGATTGTGCAATTGTATTGAAGTGTATGTATAATATTTAATAATAAATGTCACATTACAATAATCATATATAGTTATTTATTTACACCATTATACCCATCCATGTAAGGTGGTGGTGGAAAATAGATTACACCACGGCGTGGAGATGGTATTCTATACGTACGCACACGCGGTGATTTCATTTTCGTAGGATTGATAGAAGATGAAATTGAGTTGTATCATATTTATAATATCATAGCAGTATATGTGTTATACTGATGTTATTAATTTATGATGAAAAAAATAAAGAAGAAGTAGTATAAGAAGAAATAAATTGGAAAGAATCAGTAAAGGATATTACCTCTTCTTTGACGCGCCTCTTCTTGACCTCCACTTAAGGCACTAGGTGTGGTATTTTGAGGAGACAAGAACCTTTATAATGTTTCTAGGGAAGATGATAAGGGAAATGGGTTGGTTTAGGCAGAGATTAAAGGCTCAAAAGGGTGTGAAGTGAAGAGGGAAGGGGTGCCCTTTTTATATGGGAGGAGAGGGGCACCTTAGGAAAAGTTAAATTATTATTTTATAATAAATTTATATTCAGTTTTTAATAGCTCCAAATTGATTTATTTCGAAGCTAAAGTGGATATGGGTCTAAATAATCTAAACCCATAGGTTTTAGGAAAGTTTAGTTAAATTTTTTATCCTTATCATTTAGATTTAACACTATGTTATATAATTTAACTTTAACCATGTCTTTGTTTTCATACATTATATGGTTAATAAACATACTATAACAAGACAGAAAACCCCCAAGTGGTTCCTTATTAATATATATATATTTTTCTAAGACATTTGGCCGATCCTTAGATTATTAGGAATAAAATAACAATTAATAATATAATATTTGATTTAAAAACTATTTTATGTCAATTTTGACACTATTTGGTAATTGATTTTTGTGAAAATTATACCCGCCTGATTAGTTCAAAAAAATTTAATTAAATTAATACTAACATATCATATTAATGTATAAAATTAGTGTAATTCATAAAAAGTCTACAATTACATTTATTTTGGTATTTATAAAATCTATTATGTTGATATTTCATTAATAAGGTAATTACTGCATAATCATTGTGTCGTAATAAATTAAATTAGTTAATGTATAAAAATTATAACAAAACTATCATTGTGTAGTAAATATATTTATATTTCTAATGGATATTTATAGTCTAATTTATCTTATGAATAACCCTATATTAAAAATGTTTTAGTTATTAAACATTGATTTTAAACATTTTAATTCTTCTTTAAATAAAATTTGAATAAATGTCATAATCTAATCCAAGTGGACCTTAATGATAATATTTTATTTCTAAGGTTGTTTTGGGTAGAATTATACTTATCCAATAGATTTAGGACATGTGTTAAGGTAATAATAATATCATTTTAACCTTAATTACACTATTTACTTTTAGCCGTGGTAAATAACAGTAAACAAGTTACTATTCACCCAAAATTATTTTTATCTTATTGAACCAAATTTTACTCCGTGATATTAACCGTGTCTCTCCGATTTTTGAAATTCCCCTCACAGAAGCAGTAAAATTATGATTTATGTAAATTTTCAAACTCTCCTAGGAGGTGGGTAAAAGACGGTGAAAAGTTCAATAAAATTTTTATATGTCTAAAATTATTATAAAATGACACCAATTAATTACATTGAAATTATATAATTATTATGTATCAATTTTTACCTAAAATAAATTTAAATAAAATAGATAATTATTTAAATAAAGTTTGTTTTTTAAATAGTATCCCGGTGTTTTCAATATTCATCAAAAATTTAATGTTTTCAGAAAAATACCAATAATTCACCCTAGGCTAATTTCGATATTCCGAATCCAAAAATGAAACCCACATTGAAAAATAATATTTCAAAATGTGGATATTACTATTCATAACTTCTAGATTATATAACATATCGTTGTAGAGTGAAACTCGTTATTGTGTACAACACACGCTATCGGGGAAGGTCGCGATTGCGTGTAATGCAAGCCAAGTCAGGGTTGTGTGTAGTGAAAGAATATTTTGTTTTTTCGTATAATATAATCCAAACTTATTTTATTTATACATTGAATATATATATATATATACACTAAATGATGTGTCGAATAACTACAATCAAATGAACTTGAAATTGTGTGTAACACGACTGAAGAATAGTATTGCATATACTGCATGCTAATACAGTGTTGCGTATAGTTCAAGATAATCATTGTGTAGTGTACAATAGAATATATGAAATAAATTAAAAAGAATATATCTCATAAAATATTGGGGTGTTACATTGAGTACTTACTATAAAGTTGGTGCCCTCGGAGTTTTTCGAAAACTATATAAAGATAATATGCATGCTCCTCCTCTGTAGATGAGTATATCCGGATGTCGTCGATGAATAATACAATAATGTGATCAAGGTATAGCTTGAAGATCATGTTAATGTGTCCCATGAACACTGTTTGGGAATTGATCATTCTGAATGAAATTACCGAGAACTCATAACGGCCATACTGATATATGAAGTATGTCTTCTGCACATCCTCACATCGTACCATGAGCTTGTGATACCCTAATCTGAGGTCTATCTTCGAAAACCATCGTGATTCCATTAGCTAATAAAATAATCATAAATCCTCGGTAGTGGGTACTTATTCTTTATAATCACCTAGCTAAGGAGTCGATTTTCTACAAAGAGTCTGAAACTCCCATATGCTTTCCTGGCAAATAAAAGCAGGGCTATGCAAAGAGAAACACTGAGCCTAAAGAAACCCTTGCTATGAAAGTCCTCCAACTACACTCGTAGCTCTTGTAGCTCCACGGGAGCATTCCAATATGTTGGTGTAGATACTGGTGCAATCCTACAGTACATCTTGATGTAAACGTATACCTCTCTTTGAGGAGGTAGACCCAGAACATTGATAGGGAAAACATCAGTGTACTGGTCCACCACTACAGCATTGCTCAGACTCTCAACATCAACTACTCTAAAGGTATGGCTTGCCAACTGATTTTCGATTGGTTGCACCCTCATTTCGATAAGTCCATCATGTGCTTTAATGGTTCCCTTCTTTCTGGTGAAGGAAAAACTTGTCCCATCCGTGCATACCCAAAAAATTTTGTGCCTATTACAGTCGATCTCAGCATGGAATATAGATAACCAGTCCATACCCAAGATGGTTTCATAAGGCCTTGCGCCACTACTAGGTGATCCCACCCGAAGCTCTCTCCTCCTAGAGTATGCTCACACTCTCGACAACGGTGTGCAATTGTCGAATATCCTCCCATAAGAGTCTCAAGATGTAACGATCGAGCCAATGACTCCACCAGTATCTCTAAGATCCAATTGAGGGTTGTGGCAATAAATGAGTGAATGTTGCCTATGTCTATAAGAACTGTATCTAGTGTGGAGTTGACACAGATCGTAACTCTAATCATCTCCAGAGTGACATGGTCATAGGCATCAGCTACCTGAAGTTCATCTCGTCCCTGTCCACATATCCTTGTGGTTGAGGTGGACCACCTGGAGGTGGTGCAGTAAAACCTCGAATTGTCGCCCACTGCCTGTTGCATGGCTTTCTCCTCTTCGATGACCACCACATGCATGAAGACCTCCTCGATCGAATCTTTTCTTCTTCCCAAGAGGTCATTCGACTTTATTATAGTCATCCGTACAATGGGTCGGGGTGTCTCAATCCATGGGACCCTACCCGCCTTATGTGTATTAATGCCTGCTCCTCGCCTATCCTACTCTGTCTCAGGAGCCACGCACAACCGACCATCTATCTTGAGATATTCCACCAGTAGGTCTGGTCATCATGGACCTTTACGTCATCAATATACTTCTAGTGGAAGATTAATCTACTACGTGACGTACGGTGGTGGGTCTCGCAGCAATTGACTACTTAGTAAGGATGTTCTCCACTAAAAGTACTCTCTATAACACACCTGCCTACGTCGGGATGCTAAGAGAAATCATAGAAGCTCTAATCTCCCATTTGAGCCCCTGCTCAAATGTCTAGGCCTAGAAGAATCGGTACCACAACATCTCTATGGATTAGCATGTGGGGTCGGCAAATCTCATAGAATACCGATCCACGATCATGCTACCATAATGTAAGTGGAGAAGCTCTTGTATATGTACTGAGCATAAGGTCTCTAGGAAAAACTCTACCCTGAAAAGGCTCTCAAAGACTGCCTAGATGAGAGTGACCTCATCATGAACCTGGAGCACATAGTTCTACTATCTTCCCGCTACTTCCTGAAAAAGACTAGAATAAAAAATCACCATGAGATCAGCTCATATCCCTACCAGTCAAAAAACTCTAACCACGGCCTCCATCCATTCCTTAGCCGCATGTCAATCGTTCACTCTCTGGTGCCTCAGTGGCCTCTGGTGCTGAAATGTGTGCAACATGCTCATGAGGTGTGAACCCTCTACTACTGGGGCTGGTGGAATTGGTTGCACAGTGGGTAGTGGTGCTGATAGTACACCACCCGATGGTACAACTGCTGTAAGGGGGACCTTAGCTAAAGCCTCGTCACTCAGTTCGCTATCACCACATACTCTACCTAGAACTATGGATGGTTGTCTGCGTGGAGGCATCCTAAACAAAACAAGCATTCCACAGTAAATATGTTATACCTGGTGATCTACCTCAAAGGGATCACAAAGAAAACATTTCAATAACACATTCTCAATCAGTGTTTTCATGCACTAAGATGGAAAACAGGTGTCACGGTCCTGGTGTATGGATACGTCAGCTACCACACCAACACTGTATTCACCAAACTGATAACCACACTCATAAAACATAACATTATTGTTGATTAAAAGTTCAATGTACATGATCTTGGGTATAACCGACTCCTCTGATACCAATTTTTCATTACCAGTCCCTCAGGGCTCGTGTCGTAACTGCCCCAAGCCCGCCTTCCATAGTCAAGGAGCTGGTGACTAGCACTGCAAAGGATTATCCCTAAAATTGTGAAGGAATTTCATTTATAATATGTAAACTCAAAAAACCATTCACACAGTAAGATATGAGTACAAGGTAAACAATATAGGAAAAAGTGGGTGTATAGTAGGTATAGGGGGGCTAGAATACAAGGCCAATAAGAATGTACATGTAAAACTGATGAAAACTCATGTGAACACCCACCAAGGATCCTACTTGAAGGGTAATTACAGCTCTCTAAAGGTCATCTCTATGATACACCTCATTTAAGGTCTACCTCCTGACAACATCCAGTCTTAGTACCCTCATCCTCATTCAGCATTGTCCATCGTCTGCACAAGACAAAACAAGGTTTGGGCGTAGCCTGTTTTGGGGTGTGTATTACAATACTCAGTAGGGACCCTAAGACCCCCGAAGGTCTCTCAAAATCCACAAAGGATAAACCACAAATAATTGAATAAATAGTCAACCATACTTAGGTATATGACCATACATATACCTAATTTATCTAGTATACCCATCTCATTCATGAGGAAACAGAAGGCCCAAATCCATAGTAACATATTTTCAATTATTCCACGAAGGAAATAATACCACAAACGTAGAACTAAAAAGGTATGTACCACATAAGTAAAACATCACAAAATAAAACCACAAAGTTATCACCAGAAAGGTAAGTACCACAAAGGTAACTCCTCACGGACGAATACACCAAATTATCCACCACAAAAAAGATTACCACATAGTTAAAGACTCAGTTCACACCTGGTATAACATAAGTATGGATGTATGGAGGATTAGTTGTATTGGTAGATCGTATTACATCATCAAGAAGCTTTGTTGTTGACCCATAGAAGATTGAAGACAACCCACAGATGACATTGAGATGACCCACACATGATTGAAGATGACACACACATGATCTGGAGATGACCCACAAAGGATATAGAGATGACCCACACATGATTCATATCCACTAACCCACACAGGATCACTGAGCGCATAACCAAACAAGATCGGAAGATGACCCAAACATGATCTAATGTCTTCTCAAGAACTGCCAAAAGATTCCTACACTAATCATGATTGATTTTGGGATGTTCTGCTCCTATAGCCATCGCTCGATACTTCAAATACCACAAAATCCAAATAAGGATTATCCCAAGGGTATGCCACATCATATGGAACCCAACACAATAGACGGAACGTCAATCAGACACCCGGTCTGTAGGTTATTACCATTTTAGTTTCGAAGGCCCGGTTAGATTTGGGTTCAATCCAACCCGACCATAATCCAACATTATCCAAAACTCATGAGGAGTACACCAAAAAGACCATCCATATCTAACAATTTCGTTGCCACAGAAGGTTCTTCAATCAGATGCCCAGTTCTGAAGATATAGCCAAAATGCATATCTGGGTATGGATGGGCCCGACTCGGGCACGACCCAGTCGGACCGACCTAGCCGAGGCTGACCTGACCAATTTCAAGTCGACCTAGACCATCTCAGGTCTGGACCGTGGTCCAGCCCGGCATGAGAAGTGGTGGCCCAGCCCACTGGGCACGACACAGCTAGATGTTGTGGTGGCCCCTTATGGTGGGGTCCACCCTAGCCGCTTCCCGGGAGGGGAGGCACCACACATGTCACCTGAAGGGTCCAATGGACCATTAGGCTAGGTGTGGTGTGAGGTTGGCATGAAGGACCCACTGGATCATACCCGCTCGGCGGGACGCGGCCTACCGAAACGGGAGGCCCTCCTTTTAGCAATGCGGATGCGCGCCACTCCACCTTCGTGGCTGATAGGATGTCATCCACCCTCTGACCTCCGCTACAGCCAAACTGTCGTGGTATCTAGCTCTAGAGGAGTAGATGTTTTCCGCACATCGCCACACGGATGGCCAGCATGCTGGCTTCAACCCTGCTCTGTTGCGGCTGACGGTCTGCGACCTCCTGCTCAACTGGTGGCGTGGTTACTCGCCTCCCTACATGTCACTAACCAGCCTGAGTCGACCCTAAAATAGTCACCCAGGCCAGCCTGCGATATGTCCCGAGAGGCATTCCCGATTTTCCTGGGATGGAAAAAAGCACCAAGGGAATCAATATAGTACACAAGGTAATGATTTCTCCCATATGTAAACAATCATACTAATATCAGAAATAAATGGACAACCCAAAATACATTTATATAATAAATCAACTAAACATTATTTGCACAATAAACTAAAAGTAAAACTAAACCAACAACTCAACTAACCAAACCTGATAACAAACTAACTCCATGTGACACTGCTGGCCACTATCTAATAAAATGATCACATGTCGCCAAAGGCGATCAAACATGAGTCGAAACCTGCACAAGGGATAAAACCAGAAGAAGACTATATGCGTGATTATTAAAACTCAGTAGGTTAGTCTGATATCATATTCCCAATGAACGTCCATTAAAATAAAAGAAACCTCAATTTCATGTTTTAAATACAAGATATAAAATTAGGTTTTTCAATGGAGGTTACATGCCATAATAATTATCAGACTAAAACTTGCATGTTTTATAAAATGAAATGCATGTAACAATTTTTCTAAAAGGTGAAACTTCAAAATGAAAATAGTTTTAATGGGGGATGAATTAATGATTTTACACATTTAAATAAATAACACACACTAATGAATTTACCAACCAAACACATTATATGACGATGGTGAGTACAAAATAGCTAATGAGCACAACTCATGGGAACACACCAAGGTAGTTTTAGTCGTGAGCCCTAGGTACCTTGTATCTTAGTGAAAGTAGCCAAAATTAATATTCATTCTCGTGCACACGATCCAATAGTAAGGAGTATAACCATAAATTATTGGTCCTCTAACATAATCATCATCACAATTTAGTTATCATTTTCATCGTCATTCTTGATATGTGAAACATGGGATAAACCCCATGGTATCACTAGCATACTAGTACACATCCCCCCAACTAGATAGATGGGTTTCCCTTTATTTAACAATAAATTTACACATATTATCAAAAACACTTTTGACATAAAAATTCCATTACCAAACCATAATCACACAAACAGACCGCAAACATGCTTCACAATTCTTTCATGAATCAATAAACCACTAACAAGTTTTGTAAAACAATCTCAAGGAGTATAACGAGGCCTTGCACAGAAAATCCATTCAAAAATGATCTTTTAAGGCCAAAAACACATAATTAACATATAAAACCATATTTTTCAGCCCTGAAACCAATTAATAAATCAATTTCATGGACCATAATATGGCCCCACAAGATATAAGATAAATACACATGGAAACCATTTTTTTAAAACAAATGCCAAATGAGAATTTAATGTATTCTCAAAACTATCATTTGAAAAATGTATTCATTTAAATTTTATTAAGGATGTGTATACATACCATTTGATGCATCAAAAAAAATTCATAAAACTCTTATAAAACACTCAGGTTACATATTCAAAACACAACCATTTTCATAAGGAGGTGAAATAAAACATTTTCCGACAACTCGGCCCAAAACATGTTTTAAACCAAAACGCAATTGTTTGTAAAAAATTCCAAATTGGAAAGTCATATAAGTACCAAAAATAACATTTATAATTCTTCTAATTCATTTATATATTAAAAAAATTAATTTTTTTATCACACATCACACATAAAAGGCAATCGGGAAATTTACTGAACACATGGAATACCCGTTTTAAAATAAACAATATATTTTATGATCTTGAAAAGGAATAAAACACCAATTGAATGAAATGCATTATTCAATATACTATAAAATTTTTAAAATAACTTAAAAATCTTATAAAACTCAATTTCTTTTAATGATAGTGTATCATTTAAACAAACAATTGGTGTGTACATTTATGACAAAACATCTCTACATTTCACAAAACAAGTCATAAACAACCATTTTTTACTCCAAGAAAACTATCCTAAGGAATAAAAACAATAATAAACATATATATATCTGGTGTTAAAAATAATAAAATTATAAAACATAAATATTAATGTCAAGTTCAAGGGATATCATACACCAAATCCTCTGTGTAATGGAAACGCACACAAGAAATCAACATCCGAGGGTTTACAAACCTTAACCTTATGATGACCTGACCCAAATGAATAAAATCCCCAAAAAAATTATTTAATAATATAACATTAAGTCTAATAGGCCTAAGAGAGCTTATAAAACCATGAAATAATGAATGGAAGAACAAGATGGATGATAAAGGAAAACGAATCTCATCGTTTGAACTAGAAAACTCATTGTATTCCACTAGATCTGCACCCTTATATAAATGGTAATGGCTTGAAATATCATGTAGAGACTCCTAAGGTCAGGAAGAACCTATGAAATATGATTGGTGGACGAATATGTATGAATTGATTGATTTATGAATGATACAATTTACCTTGTCAATTCTGGAATATTTGACAGACATTGAGATTTTTTCCCCACTCCGAGACTATTCTGAGCTCCAAAGAGGGGAAATAAATAATGTTATTGTTTATTGGGATATCAGATTCGGGTGGGTGGTAGAATCACCAACAAATATTAAACATTTAATTATATATAAAATAAATTATTTATTTTCTACAACTAAAAACGCGCCCATGGGGTGGCCCAATCACTAAATAAGTAAGCCTGATTCACTGTGATTATGAATTCTTAAGGGGTCCAAAAGGAGATGGTAGTTTGAATATATAAGTGGAGTAAAATTATGAAGTATAATGGGTGAATGATGTTTAAAAACAAATGATTTATATAAGAATCAACTTTGGATTCTATAATTGGAAATGGGCTCATGGTTGGCCCTAATCATGAAGTAACCACCCTTTCTCAAAAAACACCTAAACAAGAAACGGGGAACCCAAATTAGGATGATTAGACATAGATGAAACATAATAACTCAACATTAATATCAACCAAGACCCCAAAATATATCAGGATTTCAAATGAACCAGATAAAAATAAGGAAATAAAGAACCGGATGTGACAATTCTCCCCACCATTAAAGCTTTTCGCCCTCAGAAAGCCATAACTACTTCCACCTGAATGTTAAACACCTAATGATACCTTATAAACATGATAAAACCAATAAATATAATGAAATATCATTTTCCATCTACATAACTTATTCCTATTTACCAAAAAAACACTAACTCACAACCACTTTGTGAAAATCAGCGGAACAGTCAAGCCACCACCTCCACAACAAAGACAAGAACCCGATTGTTGGGCCCTCTTCCAATGAAACAAACAATCACCCAAACTAAAGATCACTCATGAAAAAAAATGAATCTAGGGTAGTATATAATGGAATCCCTAACATTAAAAAACAACTAGCACTAGAAAAGTTCATAGGAGGAAAAATCAATGAGACCTGTGGTGGGTCTCCCCACCATTAGAACCCAACCAGCAATGAAAAAACAAGAACTCAACATTACCACACTTTCACAAGATCAAAAAAAATCTCCCAAAACAACCCACAAACCCATGTTAACGAGGGTTAAAACATGAACATATAAACTAACCACAAATTAAAAGAGGGGATGAGAACACGACCAACACTTTTAGCATGGATCTGTACCCCCACCACTTGTGGAGGGGAGGGAAGGGGACCCAATAATTTGGCCACTGGAACCACAAAAGAAACAACAGAACAACCCAAAACTCTCTACCTACTAATAGGTAACACCAAGATCACATAAGATTTATAGAGGCAGTCCACAAAGGTACATTGATCGGAAACCCGCATCCATGAATGCATAACCATAGACATTGTGTGAGTGGTTAGTCCACCACACTTGTTGTGACAAATAGAAATTCACAGTAATGAGGAACCATAATATAGACATAGAAACTACCTTTAAACAATGGTGGAGGCAATAGCCTGGTCATGCGCCCTACACCTCTATAGATTTCATGATTTCATGAAAATCCTCACTTCAAGGCCTATGGCTGGAGCCCTAAATCATAAAGCATCTACTGCACCATAGTTAGGTGCTAAGTATCACACCACTCAAAAAAATCACTTTCTCCACAGATCACTTTATTCTAAATATGAACCCATAGATACATATCAAAATTCTATCTCACTCAGAATGAGGAGCCGAATGGACATCGAATACGGTGATAAGCATCAACATCAACGAACACAACTGCTATGTCCACAAGAATTATCACAAATTGGAAGCACTTTAAATCGATCCCAAACACCTCTCTATTTCAACTAAATGGTTGATAAATTATTTTAAAAGGTGGATCTAGATATTGAAACATGAGAAAGAATCCTTAGTTTTATCAATTGTAAATCTTGAAAACATAGAATTATCTGTGGCCACAACACAACACCCAACACATCTTTAGAAACCCACTGAACATTACTCCAAAACTGAGCCACTAATAAGATCTCAAAAAAAAATGAAAAAACTAGTGTATGAATTATAGATAAAAAGGAATCATACTGAATAAAATGAACTATGGCGACATAGGATAAAACATCTACATAACTGTTTGTTCAAAACAAACACCACAATTTCTCATCTAAAAACACTTTTGAAAAAAAAACTAACTTGGTGGATTTTCACATTCACCAATGGTGTTTCATCAAGTCTCATTCACATGATCATTTAAGTGCTACCCCAAGAACTCAAAAACCAAGACATAAATTCCATTATTCTATATATCAATAAAACCATGCATGTGAGAACCAATGCAAAAACCAAAGGCTAAAACAAAACAACATCATTCCAAAAATCATTTACCCTCAAAAGGACCACCAAATACCAAGTCAAAAACACTTTTCATATTCCACAAAACAAACCAAAATTCATCAATAAACATTTGATTAAAAAAACAATCCATTTCATTTAATAGAACATACAAAATCAACCATTCTATTCCAAATATCCCATTCCCATTTTTTAAAAAAACCAGGAAGGTCTCTTTTCATAATATAACAACCACAAATGCCCAAAACCCATTCCAAAAGAACACCACCAGCACAAAACTGAATTTCCTTAAAATATTCATCAGATTAAAATACTCTTCAATAGCGCAAAACACGCCATTTAAAAAAATTAATAATTACTTTAAAATTATTCACACATTAAAAACATTTTATTTGAACAGACCAAAAGTTTAGATTAGGGAAATTAAGATCCTGTTAAATCATTTCCACTTCATCCACAAAATATTTTAAAAAAACACAACCATAAAAAAACCATTATTAAATTTAATTTTTGAAAACCCATTTTCTACTTTTCTATGTCCAATCCTTCCTTTAAAACCCATTTCCACAAATCTAACGAAAGTATTTTCAAAACAAAAATTTATAATTCATGAATTGTCCAAGAAACCCACAAAGGGGAAGTAGTGTCAGTTGGTTACTTGAACATATGGATTTTGGCCATATTTCAAATATAAAACCAACACGGAGAGACTTATTACGACCATGCCCCGACTCCACATGGCTTTCCAGGCCCTGTGAGCTCACAGATGCCATTAGTCAAACTCCCCTTGTCATATCACAACACCAAACAATCAGCAAGGACAAAGGACACTAATAAAACCAGACTTCCCATCGAAACATGAGGATCAAAACGAGAAAATGATTGCGAAGCTCTTCCTGCACTTACCCCTCAAGTACCGAAAATCATACTCCATCTACCTTGACATCCCCCAAAAAAAGGGTGATCTAAATCTAGGACATTATTGAAATGAAGATCATATATCAAAATTAGGATTCTTACCTTTACTTAAGCATGATATCATAATATCTTATTGGTACTAATGGAATACTATGTATGGGGTGAGATATAATGAGTATTCCACAACCCATAATGTCATGATCAACCCATTTTGTGGACTATAAAATCAGTTGTGTTTAATTAATAATAAAATAATGTCATTAATGAAAAAAACATTATCTTCTTTGATCCACATGGATACTCATACCCCACTACCTACATCAACATATGCCGAATGTATTGGAACCTAGAAAACTTCTTAAAATATAATATGGCTTGTATATGGTCATCATGAGTAAGTTATCATGTCTATACTAAACACAATCTCTTGTTTTTCCTTGGAAGATTCCTCTATGTTACATTAATCCAGAATCTATGAAATAAAAATAAATTGAATCACATGTAATTCAGGTCAGGAAACCATTAAATCCAACAAGGGAATCCTGATCCAATCCAAGCTGATCCATAATGGAATCCCAGTGTTAATAAAATGATCTACCAAAGTACTCAATACCACTAAGGGAATCCGTGGTGTTTAAAAAGGCATCCCTCATATCACTCCAGGATTTGTGTAAGAAGAACCAGTTATCCCATCACATGTATCCCGCATCGGGGATTGAGTGTCACTTGAGTCACGGTATAACTATCATTCTAATGATCTTTTCTGTGGTTCATCCCTTAGTGATCTATTGTAACTCACGAGTATAAATAATCTACCAGGGGAGATCATATTAGGAATGAAAAATGACTCTCATGGCTTGTTCGATAGTTCCAATACATATCTTGGTGATTCCATTTATAGTATCCTTATGTCAGGATACGTTTTCACCCCCATCTTATAAGAAAATATGGAATGTAATTCAGAATTACATGTCATCATAAATGCATTCCAATACCATGAGATAAATAATATAAAAAACGAATTCATTCAGGGCCAAAGTTATGGCATAAATTAACAAGAACAACTAACTATGAAACATTCATAATGCATAAGGCACATGGTATGAGAATTATCATAATGCTTTAGTAACGTTGTATGAAGTGTATGGAATCATGATTAAGGGGATAACACATGTAATATTATTCATTTTAATTCATTTTTGTTCCCTTAGTTTATTTTTTTTAAGTTAAACACACCTAAAATATTTCTCAAATAGTTAAATGTCAACAGAATTTGGAATCAAAGGGAAAAGCTCACCCATTTGGATGGATAATTCATGGGATATACCAAATGTCTGATCATCTACTCACTAATTTCATACAAGACATGAAAAATCATTAAACTTAATTTATTTAACAACATAGAGTGGTCACTATAAGGTTCTGGTTTGTGACATAATGACACAATATATAGATAATGAAAAAACATTTTGAGTGAATCCAGATCACCTACCATGGGTTTTTTGAATACCACTAGTCAATTGTTGGGATTTTAATAAATAATGAAAGATTTTTATAGGTTTAATATTAAAAATTCATTTAATTGTAGGAAATAGTTCAGACCATTATATCACAAAACATGGGTAGAGTGAAAACAAAATGATGTAAGAGGAGTTTATAGCTTAAAAATAGATCTATAATTCTCTAAATAGTGAATTATATTGAGTTCATATGATGGAGGTATCAAATAGCCTATAATGTGGGAAAGGAGTAGATTCTGTCCCAAGCAGCTGGAGAAAGAATGGGGGAAAAGTAATTTGTGTATACATGTTTTTAAGAGAAATAGATTATTTTTTATTTAGTTATTGGCCCAATTGGTTTGTAGGAATGTTTAACCAATAAATATACTAAATATCTACCTAATCATATTGAAAATAAACAAAGATTTGATAGGTACATGGATTTTCAAACATTTCACTTGATATGTAGAATCCACATCCATGGTTGATAGAAATCATCAAACAGTTGTGTGCCCTCCTCTACACATTTGCATTAAAACCAAGTGGCTCACCCTAATAAATGGCTAACATGTACTATTGATGCACCATTTATCACTAATAGTGCACTAACTATTATGCTCAAATAGCTTTGGAATTTTCTAAAACATGGTGCTATGAATGAGACCTGGCCTCTCACAAATGCTTCTTTATCCATTAGATTACAAGATAAGAATAAATTGAGATATTTATAATAATATCTATGATGTATGTACCCTTAAGAAAATACTATATTTTACCAAATGATATAGTCGAATCATTAGCATCATTATGAATGTAGAAATTAAAAGCACATCCCATTGAAGAATATTACATAGTAGAATATTTTTAGGTATAATAAATTACCAACAACTGTATATGGGAACTGAAATTAGTCTTATTATATAAATAGATTCAATATAATCAATGAAATAATATAAATTAAATTGAAACTAATATCTCTAAATATACCACTTCATAATCTCAAAGCACCAAATCTAGAAATCAATATCTTACATGTCTCTCTTTTCTCTTTTTAGTAAAATAATTGTCCCATTTAATTCAATTCCTATAAAAAATATATGTATAATCTGAAATATTACTACTTTATATGCTTCAATGTTTTTCAAACATCACAAGAATGATAAAATATAATTTATAAATTAACTTAAAAAACAAATGCTTCTATAATAATTTATGATCCCATATTTTAACTCAATTTTCTATTTTTGTTCCCAATTGTAAATTTAATTAATGTGTTCAAGTATAATAAAATTTATTCAATTGTCTCTATCCAACTTCATTTCAATGTCTCTAGATGTAAAATTAATACTCAATAAATTATTTTGCTAGACCAATATCGAATTTACCCACACACATAAACTCATATCAGTTGATAATATTAATATATATATATATATATATTATTTGATACAATATGAGACAATCCAAACTAAAAATAGCAAATTGTAGATATTTTCAATTATTTTCATATTTTATATCAAAATTAAAATGAAAAAAATATATTGGAAAGGTGAACTATATTTGGTGAGTAGTTCTGTAAATGTCATTTTTCCAATGAGTTATTATATATCCTAAAAATTTTGTTACCCATGATTCCCTTTTAAACAAAACAATATAAATTATTCCATTTGTATTATTAAACGTTATAATGGGTGACATCAAAATAAATATTGATTGAAAATGTTATCAAAATTTCCAAAAGGTATATATCAAAATCATGGGGAAAAACATAATTAGGGGGAATATGAAATTAATATGAAATTGGAATCACAAGAGATGTTCATAATGTATGACATAATAATATATAACATTTAAGATACAAACAATCCACAGAATAATAATGTTTATATAATAGTTAATAACAATAGATGTAGTTTATAAAACTGGATTTTACAGAAAGTTAAACTTATGTATATCATAAAAAAGTACTATAACAACCCTAGTCCCAGTCACCTAGATTCGGAGATCATGGAATTATAATGTGTGTATATATAAGAGATGAAATCAGCATTTATCGATCAGGTTATTAGTATTTAAGAAATTAGAAACACAAATGGTTCTCTTGTTAAATTTTTATTTAGTCACAAAACATAACAAAAGAAAAAAATCATCTTATTATCACTCATTCATGTATTTTATCATCATAACCTAGGGAAGGGAAAAAATAAAATGGTGATATATAAAAGTAATTAAGGGTTATATCAGGAAATCATCTATAAATTAATGTTAATAATGAATAGACATTATGACATGGTAAATAATTTAAAACACTCATAACATCAATACAAAGATAACGAATATTCATATATATATATATATATATTAATTTATTCATAGTAAAATAATCATTGAAAGTAAATATTTAATGAAGAAAATAATTATTTATTTGATTTCATGTATTTGGCTCTGGAGCCATTATGTTGTGACGATAGTTTACTATTGTTGGTAGAAAACCCGTTTGATTCTGTTTGGAATGAAACATGATGGGTTTGTTTCCATAAGATCATTCTCATGAGATATTTTAAGGAATATATGGTATATATAATACCAGTCCCACCTATCACTAGAATTTTAAAGAATTAATTATATATATTCACTTAATGAATAGAATGACATAAAAAAATATCCTTACTGGGTTGAGGATACATATTTATCAATATTTTCCCAATTAAAATAACCTAAAAAACCCATTACTAATCATATGTACAGTGAAATAATAATGTATATGAATCAATAAATATTTATATTTAATGAAATATTCATTGAATTATGATAATAAATAAAAGGGAAGCGTATATACACCACACACAATGAATACAGTGGTGAACAAGGAATAAGCAAAGGGGATAACATAATGGTATCCAATAAAGACAAGAAATAAATAATAATTATTCATTAATAAGGTATTATAGGTATATATTAAGATATATTATGACATAGATATGTGAAAAAATGTAAATATTTTTTTATGAAACTTTAGAATAGAGCATCTTCAGTGTGATTTAATAGAAACTATTAAAGAGTATTTGAAAAAGAAAATGTGAAATATTGTTTGAATAAATACATAAATGATAAAAGATATATTTTCATGAAAAATTTACTAGTTTTATATAAATATTGGTAGCTTAATTTTTATTATCAATGGTTAATGTAAATTGGTATGGAATTTTGATGTTCACTATAATCAGACATGCTTATCAGGAAGATTTTGTAAGGGAACCATTTTACACAATGTATTATCCTATAAAATAAGGATGATACGATGTACATACATTTTTTTGAACATATAAAAATAATTTAGATGAATTAAATAAATATAATGAATAAATAAATTTCTATAACAAGTGTTAAAGCATAAATTAATGAAAAAATGGAGACTCAGAATGAATCCCTTACTACTTTGTAATCAGTCAAATCACATCCCTCAAAAAACTTAATAATCATGAAATTAGACAATGTATACCATGAAAATTAATATATTCATGATATTTTAAATAACATGTAATAATACATACACCCCATAAAAATAATAGTTTATAATAATCCATATATTATGGAAATAAATGTGAGCTAAGAAAATTTGAACATTATACTTGAATGTGTTCTGCACTTCATCATATTGTCATGGAAAATTAAATTAAATGCATTAATTTATTAATTAAGAACCCTTCCTACATTTTCATTAAAAAAATTATTATGTTAGTTTATGTATTTATTTATATTTCATAAGATAAAATTTTATTTTTTGGAAGCATTCATTTCCTTGGTTTTCATGATCAATTTACCTGTATACATGGATGTAAAATAATTTAAAAAATAACGCTTTTTCATAATGGAAATTACAAGTAATTAAGGAAAATAAATAATATTAAATGGTTGTATATGAAAATGAATTATATGATATTACTATAAATCATTAGATAAAAATTTAGTTATTATCGTTTGGTTTATTTTTCATTTTTTATTATCATGGATTTTTTGGTTAATTGATAAATATTATATATATTGTCTCGAACCGAATTTGGTTTCCACCGATACCGGCACCAAACCCAGCCCTTGGAAAGGCCATAATGGCATTCCATATTCCCATAGGATGCAAGAAGTACCCAGGTATCATTTATCATTATTTGGGAATGATTTAACCGAATATGAATACATAAAACATAAAAAAACACATGGAAAACAAAATCGGAAAAATTCATACAGATGGGGTTTATAAAAAAATTCATAACTGAATACATAAGTTCAAATAAAATAAAAAAGTACCCAAGACACAAATAAAACACATAAAAAATCCACATGGACACTACACGACAAGGGGTCATCACCCACTAGCCGTCTCCGCCACTCTACCCCAAGGATTGGAACTAACCCCCCGAACTGCCATCACCCAACATCTTTCCTTAACATAAGTCAAGAATAATAAAGTCTACTAACAACAAAGGTATATAAGAAGTGTTTGATAAAAATCAAAATAATATAACATCCAATTATTCAAATGTTTATGCAATAAAAGTTGAAAAAAAATCAATTTTTGTATGCAATGAATAGCAGGGTTTAATTCCATTAAATGCATCATTCAATTGAAAATAGTTCCCCTGATTAAACATTCATAATGATTACACATTTAAATGGTATTGTCAGATATTTTAATATACTTTTAAACACACCCAAATTCAAGGCAAAATACCACAAATATAATTAAAAACAAACTTGGGAACACCCCTACGTGTTAGATAGTCTCATGCCCTATTTACCTTGTAGCTCAGTGTAATGTAAAAAAAGTAAAATTTGTTGTCATGCACGAGATACTAGTAGGTAACATAGACATAACCTAGTGAACCCCAATCATTATCAATATATTTTAGTTATAGTTTTCGTTATCCAAATGTTATGTGAAACTGGGACAGAACCCATGTGGACCACTAGACGTACTAGTACACATCCACCCCACATAGGTACCCAAGATTCCCCCTTTGTGCTCAATTAAATATCATAAATCTAAATAATTAAATTTTAATAATATAAACCTCTAATAGAAACATTAACATATTATTGTACCTTCACACACATTATACCACATTAAACCCAAAACAAAACTCTTCGATTTTTATTAAAATAATTTCTCAAAAACCTGCATTATTTTTCACCCAAAACTCCTTGAAACCCCCAATTTGAACACTATGTACACACTCAAATTTACCAAAACGTAATTAATATTTTCTATAACATTTATATTAACCTATTACATGTGTTATAATACAACCCCATTAGGCATAACATCAATAGCCATGTAAAACAACCAATTTAGCACCCAAATAGAGCCCAAAAATCCTTCACTTATCAAACATCACCAATATATGTTTTATTAGAATAAAAAAACGGAGATAAACATTAAATACATAGTTTTGATCCCGAATAAAATTCAATAAAATCAACCAATTAGTTATTGGTCATACTTAAATAAACATATAAAACATTTCTATGAAAAACCCCACAATTTCACATAAAATTATCATTTAAAATTAATTTTCAATACAATCACCTCTAAGAGAAATTTCAGAAAAATTAATAAAATTAGATAAACCATAAAATATAATAATAAATCCTTATAATACAAAATTATTTCATAAAAATTGAATCACATATCAAATTAATTAAAACCCTTGAATCCTTTGTGCGAAAACTCAAACGCACCACTGTCACAACTCAAGAATGGTAAAACAGAACTAAAACCAAAATTTCAAACCATGAAACACAATATCAAACCCAAATTTTAATACCATACATCATTTACATTATTAACCTCAGTGATAATGGGAGAAACCCTATGCACATTGACTGAAACCCTAAGAAAATTGAAAGAAGAATGAAGGAGACCAACAAACTTGAAAAACCATGAAGAAATATCCCCAAATACAATTGTAGATAAATTTAAAAAGTGAAAAAAATGAAAATGATGTTTGAATATTTTTGATAAGGTAATGTGAGAAATAATTTTGGGAAAAAAAGATTAAATATTGAAATATATGTGAAGGAAAGAAATTAACTCTTCAAATCTGGACGATTTGAGACACCCTATAAAGTTTTGTACTAAATCGTGATGAATACGAGCTCCCAAGAGGTTGGGAGAATAATGGGAATGTGGATAGGTTTAGTGGTATTGAGAGAGACTTAGAATAACTGAAAATAGTTATAATTGAATATGTTATTAAATAAAAAATGTTTTGAAAAAAAGTAGAAATTTGCTTTCGGGTTGGCCCAATTCATTCAATAAAAACTCAAATCCATCATTATTAAGGATTCTTAAAGGGTCCCAATAAAAATGGTGGTTTTAATAGGTCAATGGAGGCCATTTAGGAATTTTAAGGGATGAAAAATATTAAAAACTCAAACAGTTATAAAAGAAACAAAATTGGTTTTTAAATCTGGAAAATGGCTCACGGTTAGGATAATATCATTTAAACTCACACATTCGTAAAAAAAGCACGGGAAACCACAAAAAAATCATGAATGGAAATAAAATGAAATTTAATTTTAAAATACATCATGTTAGATTCATTTCCCCCCAAACATGAATGCCTTTATTCCATGGAAAGACAACATGATGCTTGATTGGAAAACAAGAATGGGTACTCTTCAATATACCATGTATTCTGATCACATGTATCATGTGTGTCATTCCCGTGCAGCCAATGAACTCGGACCAATATAATATACTTCCCTCGAAGCACCTTGCCGTGGGAGTCCACCATTTTCATTGGCCACTCAACAACATACAAGTCTGGCACTATCTCCAGCTCTTCCCAACTAAGCACATGGAACAGATCCGTGTGGTATTTAATTAATTTGGAGACATGGAAGAAATCATGGATGTGTGTCAACTAAGATGATAAAGCCAACATGTATGCCACATTTCTAATATGCTCAGTGATCTCAAAGGGTCCAAAATACCACAGTGTCAACTTCCCCATCTTCCCGAATTGATGATGGCCCAGACAAGGGACACTCTCATCAATACCTTATCAACCACAAAAAACTCTAGGTCTCAATGCCTCTAGTCAGTATATTATTTTATGGTGACTATGAGCTATAAATTAAAATTTAATGATCATCCTACCTTTCTCAGATGACTCCTATACTAGACTCGGACCCATTAATGAGGTCTCACCCACCTCAGCCCAACATAGGGGGGACCACAAATTCCGACCATAGAGATCCTAAAAAGGATCCATTCGAATCATGTACATGTAATTTTTATTTTTTTTAAAACTCAACCAACCCCAAATGGATATCCCAAGAACCTCCAAAGTACAAGACACATGCACAGATCATGTCCCCCCATATTTGATTCGACCGCTTTGTCTGACCATCCGTTTGAGGATGGTATATCAGAATCAGCTTAATCTGAGACCCAAAGGCCTTATAAATATCTTCCTAGAATCAATAAGTGAAACATGTGTCTCTATCTGAGACAAATAATGATGGCACATCATAGATTCTCACCACCTATTGATGATACAAATGGCCTAACACATCAACTTTAGAAGTATATCTGATCAGAATGAAGTATGCTGAATTGGTCAGAGGATCAATCACAACCCAAAATAGAATTTTTATCCAGATTTGTACATGTTAAAAAAACAACTATTTCTATGGGGACCACACCCAACATCAAGGTAGGAATAGGTAATGGGTGGAGAAAACCGGAGGGCCTTTGATGCATTACATTCTCTTACTGGCATTTAGAGCATCTAAACACAATGTCTAGTAAGTCTTGTCTCTTACTAGGACTTCAGAACTGCAAATGTACATCATAATACATATCCATAGACCCTGGATGGAAAGTCCACTAAGACTAGTGGCTTTCCCCATTAACACCTTCCGTAGAGATAATGACACTATTGAACGGTCCTTGAGGCACAAGATTCACTCGGGAGACGATGACTAAATAAAAGATGTATCCCTAGAATGAAGAAACTGCTTCGACCAATAAAAATATCATCAATTTGCTGCCCCATATAAATCAACCCCAAGATAGAAATAGTCAAATAGATGCTCTCCAAAAACACACCTCCTCTATGCTCCCTGATTTCTACATGGTTCTATGAAAAAAACCCCATCACAGTCCACTCATCACTCGACATCATCAATGACTGCACTAGAACTCTTCAAATCAAAGAATCGGCCAACACATTAACATTTCCTAGGGTATAGGCAATTTCATTTTTGAGACCCTGTATGTACTTGATACAATGATGTTACCTCATGTTGAGGACTTTCTCTGAGAAGATACAGGCCATTCTTCTGTGATTGTAGTAGAACACAAACATCTACCCAAAGAGGTAGTGACGCCATGTATTCAAAGCATGCATCACCGTTTTAGTCTTTATATCATGGGTCAGGTAGTTCATTTTGTGTTGTTAGAGTTGGAGGGAGCCATATGCCACCACATGATCATCCTTTATAACCACACACCCAGGGACCATACCAGAAAATTCACAATAGACAACAAACCCATTTCCAAACTCTGAAAAATGGAACTTGAGTGTGGTATTAAAATTCCACTAAAACTACTTGAAAGATGCCTGACATTATGGGTCCCATACCAGATTCACCCTTTATTGGGTTAGTGCGGTCATCGATGAAGCAAGCCGAAGGAAATCGCTAACGAATCACTTGTAATAAAAAGCCATGCCAACCAAACTCCAAATCTCGAACACATTCATCAGCTTCTCCCATGAAATTACTGCTCTAATATTATCATGTTACACATAATACCCCTTATCATAGATCACATGCCCCATAAATCTCACTTCCCTGATTCAGAAAGTGCACTTTGAGAACATTTCATAGAGGAGGCGATCCTGCAATGTGCCCAAGACGATCCTCAAGTGGTATTCGTGATCATCTTCAGAGCTATTGTATACTATAATTTCATCCATGAAAACCAAAACATATGAATTGAGATATAGAGGAAATACCCTATTCATGAGTTTCATAAAGACTATTTTAGCATTGGTCAATCCGAAGGGAGAGGCCATATACTCACAGGGGTTGTAAATGATTCAGAAGACTGTATTTGGGATATTTCTATCCTTCACCCTAAGCTGACAATAGACATAATGTGAAATTATATTTCATAGATCCACTTTTCCCCCATCAACTAATCTAACAAATCAGCTATTCTAGGAAAAGGGTATTTTCTCTTAATTGTTACCTAATTCAACTTCTAATAGTCGATGCACAACCAGAGGGGTCCATCAGCTTTTTTGCGAACAACACAGGAATGACACAAGGAGAGGTTCTCGGTCATATGAATTTGTTGGTTTATAAGTGGTCATGTTGTATCTTTAATTATCTCATATTGGTGGGGGCCATGCAATAAGAGGGAAGATATATCAGTTGTGTTCTCGTTACCAGATCAATCAAAAACTCCACATCACACCCCAAGTGAATACCTAAAAAATCATCTGGGAATACCTCTGGAAACTCATTCACCACATGAGGTAATGCATCAATATCATCGTCATCTAGAATGATAAACGATAACTACAAGATAAGATATCCCAACTCCGGGATTAGAGGTTATGCACGACCAGACCGAGGATCCCATTCTTAACAATAAACATAATGACTCCCGTCAGTTCATATGATCCTCACTTGCCACCAGTAGTAATCATTGTGTGCATTGAAGTTTACTAGGAAATACATCCTAGGTATTATGAATAAAATTTCATATCTAACTCCATGAGGTCCCACTTTATTTCGACCCCTGACATAGAAAGTGCACATAATGGGAACATGAGACCATGCTCCTTCTTCTTTAATAGTGGCATCACCATATCCATCGTAAAATGCAACTACATGGTACGAAAATTGAGTGTGTCCAAAAAGGGGGTACAAATGATTTAAACAAGGGCAAGAGTTTTAAAAAGAGTAGCATTTATTGATTATGTGATCAAAAAGGTACCTCGAACTAGAGATTGTCCCACATAAGATCCTACAGGTGCATGATCTACTTCATGTAGATGTATGGTCCCTATGAGAGGACAAACACTAGTATGAGGTTGTGCAATAAACTGGCTCTTCCTAGAAGATGAGTTATCCCAACCACAACGACCACCAAATTGATATCCCACAGTCGTTGACGACTCGGACCGTGCTGGCACTCCTCCTGATGTCGATGACCTTGTCCCACATGAAAGTTGACGTAAAACCAAGAAAAATCTCTTCAAATGACCCAGAACTCCGCCTTTGTAATATGGATTTTGAGGAAGTGGGCATTATGGTCAGATTTCCACAGGTTTTTGACATTGGTGAAACATGAAAAATCTCACCTCAGAATCCCCAAATGAAAACTTCCTACAATAGTGGTCTGAACTACCACCTCCCTTCTTCACCTGATCATTCTTCTCCCTCTTGTTCTCTGAAGAGATTCCCTGTCCTACTACTGACAATATCCCAGAAAATCTTTCTCTGCCTTTATGTTCAATATTCACTATACATTCCCTATCCACGTCCTCAACATAGGTCCTCATCTTGAGCTAGATAATTAGAAATTATACTTATGGTCATAAGACATCCTCGAACCTATGGGTGTTCAATTTTTCATTGAAGATTATTTCAGGTGAATACAAAAGCAAAACAACAAAATTAATGGCATACTCCATCACAAAATGATTCTCCTAAATAGTTTCCATGAACTCTCGAGACCTATAATATGTCAATACCTCAGGGCAGTAATGTTCATTAAAGATGGCCTTGAAATCTCCCCCGGGAATCTGCTCATTCTTCCGAGTCTGAAGCACTGACTCCCACAACATATGGTTATGACCATCCAATATAATGGAGGCTCACTTAATCCTGAGCTCCTCGGGTTTTTCCATGGACTCAAACATACATTTGATATTCGCATCCCATTGCTCTACTTCTTGGGGTTCTAAGAATCCTCGAAAGGTATGAGTATTGTTTTTAGAAAATCATGTGATTTATATATTCTAGGACTTGTCTCTTCATCCCAAGAAATAATTGAAATAATACCCTTCTCATATCCTAATGCTTGGTCAGCCCATAACACAGTCTCGACAAGCCTCTGATTGATCTGTGTGGGAGAAATTTCTCTGGCATACTACCATGGAAGCGTGTGAGAATTCAAGGGAGGCATGTTACTACAAAATGAAACAGTCACAATGATATATTCAATACAAATATTATGAAAATTTTAATCATTTAAATCAAATATAAATAATCAAAACACATATCAATAATAACTGAAACAGTTACTACACCATGCCTGATATCTATGTGTAGTCTGAAGCCCACACGTCTCACCTAAGAGTGTAGTCAATCAAACAATTCCAACATCCCCTAGAGACTCATGGTCTTCCATGAGGGTTGTGGGCCAGGAACCCTACTCATGAATGAAACCCCAAGCCCTGATATTCCTAGCCCTTTTCTATCTCGACTCATCCCAAAATAGTAATATAACCAAAAAACACAGGCCTCCTCTAATACCATTTTGTCAAGAACTGAATCTGGTCACCAAAAATAATGGCACCAAACCCACCTCGTGCCAAGGCCTAAAGTGTGTTCCCTACTCCCATGGGCTGGTAAAAGTGCTGAGTACCATTTATCATTGTTTGGGAATGATTGACTTGAATATGTATACATAAAACTTTAAAAACACTTGGAAAATAAATAGTATAAAAACAGCCTCATGGACTCCACACGACAAGGGGTCATCACCCACAGGTCGTCTCTACAACTCTGCCACAAGGATGGAAACTAACACCCCAAACTGCCATCAACCAATGTATTTCCATTACATAAGGCAAGAATAATAAATTATACTTACACCCAATTGGTGTAATTAGTGTTTTTTCCTAAAATTGTTTTGATACAAACCAATGATTTCAATGTGCATGCAATAAAACATGAAAGAAAGTAGTTTTAATATGCAATTGAAAGTGAATTCAAATTCCATGAAATGGAACTTTCAATTCAAAATAGTTTTCAATAAAAAGAATTTTAATGTACAAAAATATAAATGGTCTTGTTAGAAACTATAAAATACTGGAAAACACACCCAAATATGAGGTCAAATACTACAAATCCAATGAGAACAAAATCGAGAAAATACCTAGGCACTACATAGCCTCGGGCCCCATTTACCTTGTAACACGGTGTTAAGTAGCCATAGTAAAATAAGTTCTCGTGAAGGACCCACTAGTAGAGACCATACCCATGATCTAGTTGTCCCAAATAATAATCCATATAGATTAGTTAGAGTTGTCATTAACCAAATTCTATGTGAAATGGGACAAACCCATATATTCCACTAGTCGTACTAGTACATATTTTCCCCACCTAGGTACCCAAGCTTCCCCCTTGGTGCTAAAACAATTTTATCTAGCTATGTAAATCCATTTTTATAATAAAAAACACTAATTTCCACATATAAATTTTATAGTATCTACCCACACTTTATACCACATAAAACACACAACAAAACACTTTCATTTTCTTTAAAAAAATTTCTCAATAACCCGTATTACATTTCTACCAAAAATCCATGAAAACCCCACATTGTACACTATGTGAACCCTCAAAGTTACCAATACCGAAATACAATTTCCCTAAAACATTTCTATATTATTATTACATGTGTTATAAAACAACCCCATTAGTCATAACATCAAATATCCATGTAAAAAACCAATTTAGCACTAAAATGTTGCCCAAAAATCCTTCACATATCAAACATAACCAAAATATGATTTCACAGCAGCAAACAAGGGAGATAGACATTTAAAAAATAATTTTCAACCCTAATAAATTTCAAAAAAATAAAAAAATTAGTTATCGGGAATCACTAAATAAACGTATAAATCATATCTATGAAAACCCTCAACTTCACAGAAAATTGGAATTTAAAATTCATTTGCAAATAAAAACACCTCTAAAAACAATATTTACAGTAATAATAAATGAGATAAACATTCACATATGATAAATACATAATTCTTAGACACATAGATTTCATAAACATGGAATCCCATACCAAAGTATTGAAAACCCATCAATCATATATGTGAAAACTCAAACGCACCACATCCACACCTATTTAAATGTAAAATAGGGCTAATAACAAAATTTTAGACCATGAAAGGAAATATAAAACCTTAATTTAGAATCCAATCTTTCTTAACATTAGAAACCCCTAGTATAATGGAAGAAACCCTATTCACATTGAATGAATCCCAATGAAAATTGAAATAAGATTGATCGAGACCCACTTACTTAAGGGATCTTGAAGAAATCACCCCCAAATACACCAGAAGCCAAATTTCAAAAAAGCCAAAATGTAAATGAGGTTGAATAAGTCTAATAAGGTCATGTGAGAAATGGAATTGGGGAAAATATTAATAATTAAATTATTAATGATAGAAACAAGTTACCTCTTAAAATTTGGATGATTTGAGACACCCTATGAAGCTCTGTACTAAATCACGATGAATACATGATCCAAATAAGGTTGGAAGATAATGGACAAGCGGACAGTTTTATTGGTCTTGGGTGAGGCTTTGAATCATAGAAAAATAATTTAAAATCAATATGTTATTAAATTAACTATTTTTATTAAAAACTGGAAATTGGCTTTCATGTTGGCCAAATTCCTTAAATAAAAACTAAAATCCACCATTATTATAGATTCCTAAATTTCCAAATATAAATGGTTGTATTAACAGGTCTGGGGAAGCCATTTATGAATTGTAATGGGAGCAAAATATTAGAAAATTAAATATTTATAATTGAATGAATATTAGTTTTTAAATTTTGAAATAGGATTGTGGTTTTGCCTAAATCATGTCAACTCACCCCTTCATCAAAATATTTCTGGGAGACCCCCAAAACAAAAAATAAATGAAAATTAAATAAAATTTTACTTTAAAAAAATTATATATGTGACATATATAATATTTTAAAAACATGAAATTAACTATAATAAATATATAATATTTTTTTACCATAAATATCATTTTATGTAAATAAATGAATTAAAATTTGAAAAAAAGATGGCATCCATGAAGGAACTCCACCAAAAACTCATAGATGTTGTTTCCATTTATAGAATGAAAGGAAGTATAGATGTTTCTTATTGGTGGATTTTGTATTTGAAAAATGTAATTATAAAATATTTAATATTTTTAATTTATTATTAATTTTTGTAATGAGTTGGTGAGGGAAGGGTAATAAAAGAAAAAAAAATAAAGGGAAGGGAATGATTAAGAGTTTTTATGGATGAATTATTTTCCTTAAGAACCTGATTAAGGGACATGGTATTGGAATTTTATTGAGACAAAAGGATATAAGTTGTGGGAGAGAGACAAGGGATGAGGATTGAGTTGAAATTGGACATGCTTAATTTCATGGTATATGTGATTAGAAAGTGTGTTGAGGGATGTATTTATAGTAGAGGAGAGAGGTGTCAATTTATTATAATTTTCTATAGTTTTTTATTTCAGATCAAGAAAATATATAGTTATTAATATATGAATAATATAGTAAATTTTTATGAATAGTTTGATATTGTGGTTCTAAAATTATCAATGACTCATGTAATATTGAAGTTAACATATAATAAATATATACCATAAACTATTGTATTTTACTATTCAATAAAAAAAATATTTTTTCAAAATCACAAAAATTAATTTAAACCATTTTTAAAATTCTTAGGAACAAATATTTAACTCAATTTTTTGAAAATAATTTTCTTCATATGAGAAATTTAATTTTTTATTAGATTTATCATTTATTCAAAATTTATCTATTTTAATATTATATATGATTTTATAACACATTGAAATATAAACAAATATCCCATAAAATTATCTTATAATCATAATAAAAAATTAATAAAATGTGAATAAATTTATTGAATATAGAGAAATACTAATCATTAATTTCTCAATTTTAGAACACTTATTTACTTATTCAATCATTAATATATATTTAATATTCAAATTCATAAGATATATAAATTTTATGTGTACTTTAATAGGTGGGGATATATTTCTAATCAAAATTATAGTATTAACAAAATGAAAATGTCATTTATAATTTTTTTTCCATTTGTTAGTTATTCAATCGAAAATAAATATTTCCTGAAAAATATCAAATATTCAACCTAAGAAAATTTTTAAATTACAAAATAAAAATTATGTTAATTTTATTCAATATAAGTTAGAAATTTAAAAAAAATAAATGAAGTGATCCATTAAAATGAAATAAAACAATGTTGAGAAACAATATAGAATTTTCTTTGTATAATTGGATCAAATATTATGAAATAGCTATAAAATAATCTTGATGAAAGTAAAAACATTTCATTAAATTCTTAATTTATAAAATTATAATTTTGGTTAAGACTATTTATCAGATCTAATTTAACCGATTTTTTGTTACAACCATTTTAATATAATGATATTTAATTATATATCATTTTATGTTTATTCTTGTTGTTGTTTAGAATATATTTTATTTATATATGAAGACACATTATTTATAATATTTGGTTTTTTTTTCTTACGTCCTTTAATAAATTATCCCCTCATAATTTGAAATTATAAATTTAAAATCATTGGGTTATACCTTATAATTCCTTTGTGGGAAACCTAATCAGAAACTAGATTAATAAAATAAAATCTTAATTAGGGGGAAAGAGAAATTAGATGGTCAACACCGAACTAGGATTTTAGGTAGGAAATTATTATTGGAATGTGATAACATAAAAATATAAAATAAATATTAATATAATGTTTAAATAAAAAGTGATATAGAACCTGGTCATTAGAATTTTAACCATCAAAAACATGTAAATCATGTGACATGTAAATATATGATTGATTTATAAGAATGAAAAGTAAAAAGACAATGTTTTAGTTTTAAAATAAATTTCCTATTAATGATGGATTATTTTAATATTAAGGTAATAACAATTGAAAATAATTGTTCTTGATTACATTCATTTTCATAAGAATAATTTCATTCTTTGGTTCCTATCCAGTCTATTTTCACTTTATCCCATACATCTACAAATTAATGTCCAAGAAGAATTTTTCATTTCTGAAGAACATATAATTAACAATATTGTCTTTATGTTATTCCATAAACCATTAAATAATTACTGAATAAAATAAATATAGAATATTTTATCAAATGATAATAATTTACAATGTTTATTTGATTTATTACAGAAGAATTTAATCTTAAGAATCACCTAAAACATGTCTGTCCACATTTTACTATTAAAATTTATGAAGGAAGGTCAATAAATTTTTAAAATAATTTTAACATAATATTCACCAAAATTATTTATCTCTTAATCACACATAGAAAATATATGAACATATTGACACCTTATAACATTAATAAAAATAAAGTTTCTTCCAAATACATAAAAAATAAGCGTCCTCTATATAATCTTTATACATCTCATAATTATCATAACTAGAATATCATAATATAATTATTCAATACCAAACCAAAATAAATTACTTATTCCACATTGACTATGTAAATTTTATTTGATTGAACATGACCCCTTTTATTTTTCTTAGATATATTTCATTGACACATGGGACAATAATTTTTTTGTGCATTTTCATACAATTTACACATTGAATATTGGAAATAAATTTACAACCCTAATATTTTTTGAAAATGGTGGCCTTTTTTCCCATATGTAGAAAACTACTTTTCCACAAATGCGTAGACCAAGGTATTTCCTTCTACTATTATCACTTGTGGTAAAACACTTCTTTCACTATCCCTTTTTCAATATTTCTAACAGCTTTCCACTTCTTATCTTTCTTACCATTTATGCAATAATATGTGGATAATTATTTTTAATCTTTTTAGAACATGATACCATTTACACATTTAATGAGAATATATTGGAGGCTAATTACCTTCAAAATATTTCCTTCATCCAGTAAAAGTTATTATAACTCTTATTATTATGGCCATGTAAATTGGTGAGTATCACATTAATTTTTATAGAGGAATTTATAGACAATAGAACACACTATATCAGAACATGACATTATGGACAATAATGTATAATCCCACATCATTTTATATAGATTAACATAACTGAAAAATTTATAAGTATTTAACATCATAATAATGAAAATGGTGGGTTTGGGGATATATTAATTTTGAAACCCTTCATAATGCATTGCAACAAAAATTTAAATAATTGTAAACATATCCCTCATGAGTGTCATTATAGGTGTAGAGTAAGGGAAATTTTCGTGTACTAGGTTTTGGAGAGTCAGGCATGAGACACATTTTTGGAGTTGTTACCCCTAGTATCATTTATGTCATAACCACATCCACTAGTAGTATCCATACAATGAGGTTTTTCAAGGAAGGCCCAAATAATATTTTTTATAATAAAATTATATTACTTTTCTCTATGATTGTACTCAAAATATATTTTAGGGTTATGTTCTATAATATAAGTATTCTATGTTTATTTTCCAAGGATTATACTAATCATTATTAGATACCAATGTTAACAACCCCAATCATAGTAGCCAATTGTCAGGGATCAATTTATTACAATGAAATAAATAAAATATATCACATCACTATGTATCAATTAGTTTAGTAATCTTAAAGAAGAAATATACATACATGGTTCCCTTATTACATTTTTAGGAAAACAAATAAAATACAGAAAGAAAATAATCTTTTTATTTTCAGTTATTCATGGATTTATTATTAAAAACATGAGTATAGAAAATAAATAAAAGGGTAATATTAAAATCTACTTAAGGGTTATATGAGACAATAAAAAATTAATTAAATTTAATAAGCAAAGATATTATGGTATGCCAAATATTCTGAAAAACATATTCCATCAAGTCACTATGAATGAAAATGTATCAATAAATATATTCATAGTGAAAAACATTCAATGAGTAATAAATAAATACCAACTTAGTAAATGACGAATTTATTATATGTCATTAATCTATAATGTGAACAATTATATTATCAAGATATTTTAATCAATGGGTAAAAACACAACTCATTATGTTTGGAAAATAACTCAGATGGCTTTTAGCCAACTTTTTTACCACATGATACCTATTAATTAATCGAGGTGGTGTATAATAATAAGATACACCCATAACTGCATTCCCAAATCATTAATCATATGTGTATTTATTTAGAAACAATATGGCTAACCATAGTATCTATATTGAGAAGAGGATATTGATTCATCAATATTTCAACAATTAAATTAATATTCAATGAAATCACTATATGTGAAAATTCTATAGGTCTAAGGTAAATATTATATCCATTATAAAATAAATATTTATGTTTTTTGAAATATTCAATGAATATTGATCATAACTAAAAGTGAAGGATATATACACCGCACCCCAAGGTATAATTTTATAATTATGCATAACCAAAGGGATTATCATTTGAGTATTCATAAAATTTTTTATGTTAATCATATATACACATTGATAATGTAAAATATGAATATATCAGAATAAATTATGTCCTAATGGAGTAAAATTATGTAAAAATAATTTTTAAGAGACATGATAAAATAGTCTTTTTAATGGAATTGAATGTTAAATATTAACTAATATTTAAAAAGGAAAAATATTTTTTTTATTATACAATAAATGAACAAAGATAATTTTTCATGATAAAATGACTGGTTTTATAAAATAAATATTATCATAAAAGTCATTATAAATGGCACTTGAAAAGTGGTAATAAATTTGGACAATCTCTTTAATCTGGAATGAAAAGTGGTTTTATTAAATTAATATTTTGTGTGAATGTCTTCTGAATAGGAACATAATTACATGTATAATCATATTAAATCGATTAAATAATTCATTAAGAATCATTATACCTATATTTATTTTTTATAATTTTATTATGATAATTTATAACCCTTTTTGTGAGTGATTTGATACAATCCTATCATTTGGGTCTGTTCAATTCCTTGGTTATCATGATCAGTTTACTTGTATATATATATACAATATTTTGTAAAATGATAATACATACACATAATTGAAATCATATAATATTAATGATATTTAATAACAACAAATGTTTATATATTTCATTCGTTTATATTTTATATGGATGAATCGTTAGTAAATTTTTAGTGATTATCATTTATATTGTTTATTTCGATCATCTCGAAGTATTTTCCTTTCATTAATCAAAATTATATTTATATATTTGTAAAAAAGATTAAATAATATATAATACATATAATATAATACATTTTAACAATAAAAATGGAATATTACCAGCTATTAATTTGGCATTAAAAAAATCGGTCATCCATAAAGGTGGAAAATCAACACCTCATAGATTATGTTTTTATTTTAAAATAAAAGTAATTGGTTAAGAGGTAATATAAAGGATATTAAATTAAAATAATAAAATATACAATATATAATACACTCGAGTTTTCATGAAATTTTATATAGAGGAGGCGAGGAAGGATAATAAAATAAAATAAAATAAATGAAACTAAATGATAATGGGGGTTACCTCTTCTATTATTTTCCTTGAGATAATCCTTATGGGACATGGATTTAAGATTTTATGGAGACCAAAGGACCCTGTACATGGTTGTTCTGAACTGTATTTCATTTTTTGTCAATAAGGTGTCAAAGATTGAATAAATGACAAGGAGTGTCAATATGTGAATGACAAAGGATGTGATGGTGATGGTGATGTTGTCAATAAGGTGTCACGGATTGAATGGATGACAATGTGTGTCAATATGTGAATGAAAAAAGAAGTGATGGTGATGGTGATGTTGTCAATAAGGTGTCAAGGATTGAATGGATGACAAGGAGTGTCAATATGTGAATGAAAAAGGATGTGATGGTGATGGTGATGATTGGAGAATGAACATGGTACTAAGAAGCATGTCACATAGGATAATCACTAAGTGGAATAATATGTAATGGTTGAAACATTCTCCATACAAAATCGGATGATTTTTGAGCTTGTCTTAAGTACAATGAACATGTATCAAGGAGATACAATGTCACAACATTGTTAGAAGTCTATGCATTGTCTTCACAATGCATGAGGAGATAAAGGTGATCCATCCACAATCACTAAGTGGATGAGGTATGAATTGAAGTATATCCATCCATATTACTATGTGGATGATGTTAAGATGAACCATCAACAGCTATTAAGTGGATGAAGTGGTTTGAATAAGACCATGCACTATCTCTTAGTGCATCGGGATTTGAAGATGATCCAACCTCATCTCTGATTAGATCATTGAAGAACCTTTCGGAATTACCTTTTTAGTGGAGAATATAGGTTGAGAGGAGTATGGAATTCTAATTAAGAAGAGTAGGTGACAGAGAGGAAAATGGCATGAAGAAGACTTGTTCCTAGTTTGGTATAACCAAGTATACAAATGGAGATCATGTAAAAAATGGGGCATGCCCATGATCTTTCTACCCAAGCTTCAACCAAAGTCACATTCGGGACCACAAGTGGTTGACTGCACCCATGAGGAGGCCTAGGCAGAGCCGGCCCATAGGAGGTCTGGCCGTGTGTAAGCCCGAGCCACGCGGAGGTCAAGCCCACACAACGTGGGAGCCAAGGGCATGCCCATGATGGAGCATAGTGGGCGCTAGAGCGCACCCGCAGGAGAACTGGTGCATGGTGGCACTGAAGGGGGGAGAGGAGTAAACTGAGATGATAACGTGAGGCGATGTTTGTTAAAACATGAGAACATTGTGGCATGTTTCGATGTGGGACGAGTTTTTAAATACGTGGAGCTGATCTACGCCATCCATATGATCAGCGTGTAATCGCGGCCGCTAATCGGATCGCGCGCTGATCTGAACCGTCGGATGCATCCACGACACTGCGTTATAATATTAGTCCACCATCGTCATTAAATGATGATCCAATGGCTTGGGAGTCGTCTCTTATCTCTCGTCGATCAGAGGAGCCTCCCGATGCCTACCGCGAACCAGTGGCATACCGTATTAGGGAGATGGAGCTCCTCGCCACCTCCGATGAAGGTGAAGCCTCCAAGATGATCTGTTGGGTGTACTGAACACATGAATTCCTTAAAAAGTCACATGCATGCAATGAGATAAACAACTACAAGGTTCAACTGAGGCAAATAGAGTTGTCGAGGCCATGTGGATCTGTGAGAAATTCATGCACATGAAGACCATGCACCATGAAAAAACCCGTTCTGAACAGAGAAGAAAAACAAGAATTGAGAAAATCTTGAAATCACAAAGTTTGTGGGAAATCAAGATTTACTTAAGAGTGGACGATTCGGGCTTCCTCTTCCTATAAGAGGAGGAGTCGATTCCTTGAAGGAAGCTGCTGATCGTCTGAGAGAAGAATCCTGAAGCTCTGAGCAACGCGAAGTAATGCTCCATGCACTACCTCTATGAAAGAGTAGCATGGTGCCACACTAGGCCCCGAGAGTTCCATTAGTGCTACCCCTACATGAAAGAAGTAGGGAGGAGGCCACCCCGTGTGCTCCCCTTGCACGATAGGGAAGAAGCCGAGCCTCACAAACTTGCGCACCCACTGCCGGCAACACTTATGCGGTTGCAAGAGGCCGCACTTGCTCTCTCTTTGTGCCCGTGAACTTGTGCATTATGAGGAAGCCACAGCTCCACATGCGCAGTAGGAGGGAGATTCCGCACATGAGTGGATATTTTACTCAAGCACCTGTGTGGAAGAAGAAGGTGTCACCCCACCCATGTGGTAGAAAACACTCCTGCACCCTGCGCGGTTGAAGGCAGGAGTTTTCCACATCATTGCCTGCCCTCCTTTAAAGCGATGCTGAAGTGGAGAAATTCCACAATCATTACATGGGTATGTGTGTGTGTGCAAAGTGGAGAGGAAGGCCACAACACGCCTTTGTTGTGTGTGTGAATGAGTAGGAAGGCCACACAATCTTTGTGTGTGTGTGTGTGCAAAGAAACAAGAAGGTCATAGCCTTGTATGTGCACAAGTTAAGGAGGACACACCTCTTGTGTGTGCCCATGTAATGGTAGAAGATACGTGAATTCATGTATGAATAAGTGAACAAAGGGGTGAACACCTTGAGATGAAAGAGTGAAAGAGAAATTCACACTAAAGAACAACACACAATTTGGTGTGTGTGAGAAAGAATAAAATAGTGTGACACCAAGAAGAATTTATGTGTGCTAAAGAGATTACACCATTTAAGGGTTTATCAAACCAAGAAAAAAGAGGATAGCATGCTTGAAATGCATGAACATACACATGTAAACAAAGTTTAAATCACTGTGTGAGCATTTGAGAAGTCCATGAACAAAGGTTCTTTAAGATAATTGAGAATCCATGCAATTAGTGGATGAAGATTTAGAGATGCCATGCACTCAGTTCATGAAGTTGAATTAATGAGAGACTAAAGCAAGACTGAAGTTAAATACATCATTCTTCTAATATTCCAGTAGTTGAGAAGACCAAGAAGATTGAGTGGGCGTAATCAACGCAAGAACGTATTTTCCCATCAAGATTCTTGAAGACAGACGTCGGGTCATCCTTAGAAGAAGGATATAAATCCTGACAAAAGAAGAGGAGTCATGATCACCACAAGTGATCATAAGAAGTGAGAAAGGCCAACAGACCTTACTCAAGGCTGTTGAAGACTCTTGAAGAGCATAAAGAAGAAGAGCTACTCGTGTGACTCGAGGAGCCATGAGAAGACCCCCTGTGAGACTCAGGGGGAAGAAGTATTCAGTGGAAGTTGAAGCAGGCCGGTGGGACTCTTGTAACACTGTGGGATGTAGTATAAAGAACCTCTTGTGGTACTCGGGAGAGATATAATGTGACTCTGTATGGACCATTGTAATTACTAACTGAATTATTTTGGAGAAACCATGATGGGGTTTTTAACCAACATGTCAAGGATGCAGGACTTTGGAGCCAAACCTTGTAAATCCTTGTGTCATGTGCCTTTACATTTAATGAATCACTCGAGGAAAGGCTGAGAGATACAATAAGAGTGGATCGAGGCCTTAACAAGCCATAGATGTTTAATTGATAAAGAATCAATTAATAAAAAGTTTAAAAGTATCACTGATTCACCCCCTCCCCCTCTTTGTGATCAAAATGATTTGGGCACTTCAATTGGTATCAGAGGGAGGTTCCCTCTAAAATATCCAAGGGAGTCTTTATGATGTTCAGATTTGAGGAAATGAGAGAACACCCTCAAATAGAGATATCTTCCAAGACTCAGAAAAATAGATAGAAGAAACAGGACAAGAAGATGAAGAAGAAGGTTGCTACTAATAGAGAATCACCTTCTATTGAAGTTAATGTGAATGTCACAACAGATGAAAATTCCTTTTATCACTCTTCTGATGAAGCCTGATCTAGCTATGATGATGATGGAACAATCAATGATCTTCTAAATGCACTCAAATATCTTCGGAAGACAGTCCCTAGGGAAGTGGAAATGTATATTTCTACAAGTATCCATGATCTTCAAAAAGAAAATTTACAGCTAGAAGAAGAATCCAATTATATGGAAGATTAATTGGCATGAAGTGTTGGCATAACCAACTCTGCCAAAAATCTGGTGAATGCTATATATGAAACCATTTCACATTATAGTGAAATAATTGATGATGTTAGTGAAGAAATACAAAGAAGCATTTGTGAGAATGAATTCATTGAGATAGTGTTCACATAAGATTTCATTTCACTAGAAAAGTGGCACACAGTGTCAATGGTTGTCAAACTTCATCAAATATAAGAAAAAGTAAAAAGTTTAAAGGAGCATGACAATTCATTGCAAGAAATGAAGAAGGTTCAAGAAGACCAGATGAAACAACTGAAAGAGAATTGGGAAGGAAATATAAGAACTGTTGAGGATGAGAAGAACTCTCTCAACATGAAATTCTAAGAACTAGAGGTGATAATGAAAAATCAGAAATCTCCCAAAGCTGAAACCTCCCAGTCAGCTAGAAGAAGAAATGTTTCCACTCAAGTGTGCATTGAGAAGTATGATTCCAAAATAAGGACATCCTCTATTGAAAGGGAATCATCTACTCAGAAGAAGGTACCATCAATCCCATCTTGTACTCATGCTTCTAAATTTGATTCCACAAAAAGTGCATGATGGAAGAGTATCTCTAAACAGGTATGGATGAAGAAGATAAAGAAAGAGAAAACTCCTGAAAATACACAACAATTCAAGAGAAAGATCCAATAATCAGAAGAATGCAAGAAGAAAATATTTGTAGGTCAATGTTGGTGCTGCAATAGATATGGGCATTGTGCAATGGATTGTTGATAAATCCTCTAAATGTTAATGCACAAAGGAAGACCATGTCAAGGGGGAGCAAGCTAGAGAAGAAGAAGAAACTTCCACAGGTCCAAAAATATCTGTTTACTGCAAATAGATTTGGAATGTTTGATAACATCTGGGATGAATGAAAAAGTGGTCACAAGAATGATACATACCTATCTTCAAATGTATTCAAAGATGAATAGAATAAAAGATCACAGAACCTAGGTAAGAAAGAAGAAGTATCCTTGGCAATAATGCTGAAGAATGTTGAAAATGCACCCAAAAAGATTTTGGAAAATAATCAGAAGTCCTTGGAGTCCAAATCCAAGAAGAGTGATTCATCCAAAAGGACCACCAAGAAAAAATGCTTCTACTGTGGAATGAAATGTCATAACATGGATCTTTGTAAATAGGCCATGGAACTAAATAGTAGCCAACTTCACTCAACATGACAATCAATCTAGAAGAAGAAGAAGGGATTCATTGAAAATAATCTTCCTAAAAAAGGTAACGTAAAAGCATCAAAGGAACCATGTGGAACATCCAAATATAAATCCTCACTTACAAATGACATATTAATCATCTAGCCAGAATTTTTGGAAAGAATGAGAAAGGAAGAAAATGCACATGCCAAAGCTAGTCCAAAAGAAAATCAAAAGATTTCACATGAAGATGATGTTCTGTGTGTGAGGTGCAATAAAGCTGGTCATATTAGTAATAGATGCATGAAACTCATTCCAGCTCAAAAGGATTTCTTCAAGAGAATGAAGATTTCACCATGAGATTCTAGATCTCAGAAGGCACTTAGAAAGAGAGGAGTCACACACAATGAAGTTGAAGAGTAGTTAATATCCACACCAGCACAGTCATCATTGAAGATCAAATATGAAAGTGTGAAGAATAGATAATGTGGAACATCTCGGTTGAGAGAATCTTCTCAACCTTTTTTTTCAAACTGATGAACCAATGAGGTTCCATATTATTCCCTAATCACTAGTATATACATGTGCTTACATTTCAGGGAAATGAATATTATGATCACTCTCAAATTGAGAATGGTATGGACAGAATGGAGTGCACCCCTTGAGGGGGTTCTAATCTATAGAAGATGTTATTTTGAGATTCATATCATATTGTGAAAAATGTAGGTATTCCAATCACACTTTCATAACATGTTTCTTAATTATATTTAAAATGTCAATTATGGTGGAGTGTTTGATTGAAGAAAAATGGATGAAAGGGTGGGCATTATCATTACACCAGAACTTTCTAATGATTTTGGTGAAGTATGTGCATGATTTAGCAATTCATAGATATATATGAAAAAATTCAACCCCTTGAAGCCTAAGAATGATCTCACATATATAGTGAATTATGGACATCATTGAATTCCTTGGATACATCACTCATTTTTCCTACAGCAGTTTATCCCAAGTAGACTTATAGGTGATTTACTAAAGTCTCTTGGCTAAAGTGAACATATGACATCATCCCTCTCTTAGTGATTTTCAGGAAGATGATATTCAAAGGGAGGAAGAAATATTTTGAAGAGATCCACACCACACCTTTTCATTTTGTTTCCAATAAGGGGGAGAATATCTTGGAACACATATTGACCAATTCATATGTGCTCTAGTGATATTGACAACAAATACAAAGGGGATGATTTTTGGGAACTATGTTGCATTTGTTGTCAATAAGGTGTCATGGATTGAATGGATGACAAGGAGTGTTAATATGTGAATGAAAAAGCAAGTGATGGTGATGGTGATGTTTTCAATAAGGTGTCAAGGATTGAATGGATGACATGGAGTGTCTACATGTGAATGAAAAAGGAAGTGATGGTGATGGTGATGTTGTCAATAAGGTGTCAAGGATTGAATGGATGACAAGGAGTGTCAATATATGAATGAAAAAGGAAGTGATAGTGATGGTGATGATTGGAGAATGACCTTGTTACTAAGAAGCATGTAACATAAGAGAATCACAATGTGTCATAGGAGGCAATGCTTGAAACATTCTCCATACAAAATCAGACGATTGTTGAGATGATCTTAAGTTCAATGAAATTGTATCAAGAAGATACAATGTCACAACATTGTTAGAAGTCCATGCATTGTCTTCACAATTCATTAGGAGAGAAAGGTGATCCATCCACAATCACTAAGTGGATGAGGGATGAAGTGAAGAAGATCCATCCATTATACTAAGTGGATGATGTTAAGATGAACAATCCACAGCTACTAAGTGGATGAAGTGGTTTGAAGAAGAACATGTACTCTCTCTTAGTGGATGAGGATTTGAAGATGATCCAACCTCATCTCTGATTGGATCATTGAAGAACCTTAGGGAATCCCCTTTTAAGTGGAGAATACATGTTGATAGGAGTATGGAATTTTAATGAAGAATGGGAGGTGAAGGGGATGAAAATGGAATGAAGAAGACTTGTTCCTATATTGGTTTAACCACATATACAAGTGGAGATCATGTAAAAAATGGGGCCTGCCCATGAGCTAGCTACCCATGCTTCAAACCAAGGCACATACAGGACCACAAAGGTTCGACCGCGCCCATGAGGAGGCCCAGGTAGAGCAAACCCACAGGATGTCGGGCCTTGTGTAAGCCCGAGCCACACGGAGGTCAAGCCCGTGCAACATGGGCGCTAAGGGCGCGCCTATGAGGGATCATAGTGGGCGCTAGAGCGCGCCCGCAGGTGAAACGGTGTAGGAAATCACCCTAGGGGGAGAGGAGTAAACTTAGACGACAAGAAGAGGCACTTTTTGTTAAACTGCGAGAATGTCGAGGCACGTTTCGATGTGGGAAGAGTTTTTAAAGATGCAGAGCTGATCTGCGCCGTCCATCTGATCCGCGTGTAATCGCGGCCGCTCATCTGATCGTGCACAGATCTGAACCGTCTGATGCATCCATAGAGCTGCATCATAATCTCATCCATCCATCATCATTAAATGATGATCCATCATCTTGGGAGTCATCTCCTATCTCTCACCAAGACTAGGAGCCTCCTAATGCCTCCCACAATCCAATGGCATCCCGTACAAGGGAGATGGTGCTCCCAGCCACCTCCGATGAAGGTGAAGCCTCCAAGATGATCGGTTGGGTGTATTGAACACATGCATGCATTAAAAAGTCGCATCCATGCAATAAGATAAAGAATTAGAAGGTTCGGATGAGGAAAACAGAGTTGTCGAGGCCATGTGGATCCATGTGAAATTCATGCACATGAAGACCATACGCCACGAATAAACTTGTGCTGAACAGTGAAGAAAAACTAGATTTGAGAAAAAATTGAAATCCTAATGTTTATGGGAAATCAATATTTACTTATGATTTGAAGACTCATGCATCCTCTGCTTATACGAGGAGGAGCTGATTCCTTGAAGGAAGCTGCTGATCGTTTGAGAGATGATTCCCGAAGCTCTGAGCAACGCGAAGTAAAGCTACACGCACAACCTATATGGAAAAGTAACCCGGAGCCACTCGAGGCTCTGAGTGTTCCTTTCATGCTACCCCTGAATGAAATAAGTATGTAGGAGACCACCCTGCATGCTCCCCTTGAGCGACAGGGAAGAATCCGAGCCACGCGAACTTGCCTGCCCGCTGCCCGCAACACTTGTGCGGTTGCAAGCTGCCACACAGGCGCACTCTCTGTGCCCGTGAACTCGTGCGATAGGAGGAAGAAACCGCGCCACCTGCACGGTAGGAGGGAGCGGCTGCACTTGCGCGGCTGTTTCACTCAAGCACCTGCACAACAGAAGAAGGTGTCACACCACCCACACAGTATAAGCCACTCCTGCACCATGCGCGGTTGAAATCAGGAGTTGGCCGCATCCTCCCGTGCCCTCCTTTGAAGCAGTGCTTTAGAGGAGAAAGGACACAACACATTCATGGGTTTTTGAGTGTGTGGAAAGTGGAGAGGAAGGCCACAACACACCTTGGTTGTGTGTGTGAAAGAGTTGGAATGCCTCACCATCGTTGTGTGTGTGTGTGCAATGAAACAAGAAGGCCGTAGCCTTGTATGTGCACAAGTGAAGGAGGTCATACCTCCTGTGTGTTCCCAAGTAAAGGAAGAAGATACGTGAATGCATGTATGAATAAGTGAACAAGTGGGTGAACACCTTTATTAGAAAGAGAGGGGGAGAAATTCACACCAAAGAACAACACACAATTTTGTGTGTGTGAGGAAGAATAAAATAGCGTGACTCCAAGAAAAAGGTGTGTGTGCTAAAAGAGGTTACACCCTTTAAGCTTTTATCTCACCAAGAATAAAAGGGGAGAGAATTCTTGCAATGAATTCACATGCACATGTAAACAATATTTAAATCTGTGTGTGTGCATTTGAAAAGTCCAAGAACAGTGGTTCTGGAAGATAATTGAGAAGCCATGAAAAAAGTGGATAATGATTCAGAGAGGCCATGCACTCAGTGCATGAAGTTGAATTAAAGAGAGACTGAAGATATGCTGAAGGTAAATACATAATTAATATGAGTTTCTAGTAGTTTAGAAGACCAATAATATTTAGTGGGTGTACTCAGTGAAAAAACATATTTTCCCATCATGATTCTTGAAGATAGAGGCGGGGTCATCCTTAGAAGAAGGAGATAAATCTTGAGCAAAGAAGAGGAGTCCTGATCACCAAAAGTGATAAGAATAAGTTTGCAAGGCCAACATACCATACCCAGGGCTGTTGAAGACTCTTGAAGTGCTTATATAAGAAGAGCCACTCGTGTGACTCGAGGAGCCAGGAGAAGACCCCCTGTGAGACTCAAGGTGGAGAAGTCATCAGTGGAAGCTGAAGCAGGCCAGTGGGACTCCAGTAAAAATGTGGGATGCAATATAAAGAACCACCTGTGGGACCCAGGAGTGATATAATGTGACTCTGTATCGACCATTCTAATTACTAAATGAATTACAGTGGAGAAACCATGTTGGGGCGTTTAACCAACATGGCAAGGACGTAGGCCTTTGGAGCCTAACCTTGTGAATCCTTCTGTAGTGTGCCTTTACATATAATGCATCACTCGAGGAAAGGCTGAGAGATACAAGAAGAGTAGATCAATGCCTTAACATGTCTTAGAGAGTTAATTGATAATGAATCAATTAATAAAAACTTTAAAAGGGTCACTGATTCACCCCCTCTCCCTCTCAGTGATCACACTGATCCGGGCACATCAATTGGTATCAGAGGGAGGTTCCCTCTAAAAGATCCAAGGTAGTCTTTATGCAGTGAATATTTAAGGAAATGAGCGAACACCCTCAAATGGAGATATCTTCCAAGACTCAGAAAAATATAAAGAAGAAATAGTCCATGAAGATGAAGATGAAGGTTTCTACTAATATAGAAACACCTTCAATTGAAGGTAATGTGAAGGTCACAACAGATGAAAGTTCCTTTTATCACTCTTTTTAGGAAGCCTGCTCTAGCTGTGATGATGATGGAACAATCAATGATCTTCTAAATGAACTCAAATATCTTCAAAAGATAGTCCCCGGGGATGTGGCAATGTGTATTTCTACAAGTATCAATGATCCTCAAGAAGAAAAATTACAGCTAGAAGAAGAAGCCAATTCTATGGAAGATCAATTAGAAAGAAGGGTTGGCATAACCAACACTCTCAAAAAGCTGGTGATGGCTAATGATGAAACCATTTCACTTTGTAGTGAACGAATTGAAGATGTTAGTAAATAATTTCAAAGAAGCATTTGTGATAATGAATTCATGAGATAGTGTTCAAATAAGTTTTCCATGCACTGGAAAAGTGGCACAATTAATCAATTTTTGTCAACGATTCTAAACTAGAAGATAAATTAAAAAGGGTAATGGAGCTTGACAATTCATTGCATGAAATGAAAAAGGTGCATGCAGACTAGATGAAACAACTGAAAGAGAATTGGGAAGGAAACCTAAGACTTGTTGAGCATGAGAATAACTCTCTAAACATGAAATGATTAGAACTAGAGGTGGTATTGAAAAATCAGCAATCACCCAATGCTGAAACCACCCTGTCAGTTGGAAGAAGAAATGTTTCCACTCAAGTGTGCATTGAGAAGGATGATTCCAAAATAAGGACATCCTCTAATGAAAGGGAAACATCTACTAAGAAGAAGGTACTATCCATCCCAAATTGTACTTGTGCTTCTAAATGTGTTCCCACAAAAAGTGCAGGATGGAAGAGTAACTCTAAACAAGTATGGATGAGGAAGATGAATAAGGAGAGATCTCCTGAAAAGACACAACAATTCAAGAGAAAGATCCAACAATCAGAAGAAGTCAAGAAGACAAGATTTGTAGGTCAATGTTGGTGCTACAAAAAATATGGTCATTGTGAAATGGATTATTGGTACAATCCTCTAACTGTCAATTCCAAAAGGAGGACCATGCCATGTGGGAGCAAGCTAGAGAAAAATAAGCAACATCCACAGGTCCAAAAACAATTGTTTACTACAAACAGATTTGAAATGTTTGATAACATCTCGTATTAATGCAAAAGTGGTCACAAGAATGATACATACTTATCTCAAAATGTATCCAAAATTGAAAAGAATAAAATATCACAGAATCTAGATAAGAAAGAAGAAGTATCCTTGGGAATCAAGATTATGAATGTTGAAAAAGATCCCAAGAATATTTTGAAAAATAAAGATAAGTCCTTAGATTCCAAATCCAAGAAGGGTGATTCATCCAGAAGGACCACCAAGAAAAAATGCATCTACTGTGGAATGAAAGGTCATACCATGGATCTTTGAAAACATTCCATGGAACTAAATAGAATAAAACTTCACTCAATAGGACAATCAATCAATAAGAAGAAGAAGGGAATAATTGAAAATAAGTTGCTAAGAAAGGTAACTTAAAAGAATCAAAAGAACCATGTGGAACATCCAAATCTAAAGCCTCACTTCCAAATTACATATTAATCATCTGGTCAGAAGATTTGTAAAGAATGAGAAAGGATGAAAATGCACATTCCAAAGCTAGTGCAAAAGTAAAACAAAATATTTCACCTGAAGATGATGTTCTATGTGTGAGGTGCAATAAAGCTGGTCATGTTAGTAATAAATGCATGAAACTCATTCCAACTCAAAAAGTATTCTTCAAGAAAATGGAGATTGCACCAAGATATTCTAGTGATCCGAAGGCACATAGAAAGAGAGGAGTCACACACAAATAATTTTATGAGTTCTTACGATCCAAAACAGAACAAACATCATTGAAGATCAAATGTGCAAGTGTGAAGAGTGGGGAAAGTGGAACAACTCGGTTGAGAGAATCTTCTCAACCTTTTTGTTCAAACTGATGAACCATGGAGGTTCCATATTATTCAATAATCTCTGGTATATACACGTGCATACATTTTAGGGAATTGAAGATGATGATCACTCTCAAATTGAGAATGGTATGGATAGAATGGATTGAACCCCTTTAGGGGGAGCCAATCTATAGAAGATGGAATTTTGAGATTCATATCATCTTGTGAAAAATGTAGGTATTCCAATTACACTTTCATCCCATGTATAGTAATTGTATTTAACATGTCAATTAAGGTGGAGTGTTTGATTGATGACAAAAGGATTAAAGGGGTAGCTTTATCTTTTCACCTGAACATTGTAATGAGTTTGATGAAGTATGTGGAGGATTTAGCAATTCATTGATATATCTGAAAAATTTCAACCCCTTGAAGCCTATGCATAATCTCACATGTATAGTGAATTTTGGACATCATTGAATTCCTTGGATACATCACTCATTTTTTCTACACCGGGATATCCCATGTAGACTTAGGGATGATTTAATAAAGGCTCTTTTCTAAAGTGAACATATGACATCATCCCTCTCTTAGTGATTTTCAAGAAGATGTTATTCAAAGGGAGGAAGAAAATTTTTGAAGAGAACCACCCCACAACTTTGAATTTGATTGCCAATAAGTGGGAGAAAATCTTGACACATATTGACCCATTCATATGTGCTCTAGTGATATTGAAAACAAATACAATGGGGGATATTGTTGTGCACTGTGTTGCATTTTTTTTCAATAAGGTGTCATGTATTGAATGGATGACAAGGAATGTCAATATGTGAATGACAATGGAAGTGATGGTGATGGTGATGATGTAAATAAGGTTTCAAGTATTTAATGGATGACAAAAAGTTTCAATATCTGATTGACAAAGGAAGTGATGGCGAGGGTGATGTTGTCAATAAGGTGTCAAGGATTGAATGGATGACAAGGAGTGTCGATATATGAATGACAAAGGATTTGATGGTGATGGTGATGATTGGAGAATGACCATGGTACTAAGAATCATGTCACCTAGGAGAATCACTATGTGTCATAGGAGGTAATGGTTGAAACATTCTCCATACAAAATCATATGATTTTTGAGCTGATCATTAGTTCAATGAACTTTTATCAAGAAGATACAATGTCACAACATTGTTATAAGTCCATGCATTGTCTTCACAATGCATGAGGAGAGAATGGGGATCCATCAACAATCACTAAGTAGATGAGGGATTAATTGAAGTTGATCCATCCATTTTACTAAGTGGATGATGTTAAGATGAACAATCCAGAACTACTAAGTGGATGATGTGGTTTGAAGAATACCATGCACTATTCTCAGTGCATGGGGATTTGAAGATGATCTAACCTCAACTCTGATTGGATCATTGAAGAACTATCAAAATTCCCTTTTAAGTAGAGAATACTAGTTAAGAGGAGTATGTAATTCTAATGATGAAGAGGAAGAGAAGGAGAGTAAAATGGCATGAAGAAGACTTGTTCCTAATTTTGTTTAACCATGTATACAAGTGGAGATCATGTAAAAAATGGGGCATGCCCACGAGCTAGATACCTAAGCTTCATCCCAAGGCACATGCGAGACCACAAGGGGTCGAACATGCCCATGGGGAGGCCTAAGCAGAGCCAGCCCACAGGAGGCCGGGCCATGTGTAAGCCCGAGCCACGCGGAGGTCATGACCGCACAACGTGGGGGCCAAGGGCGCGGAGTTGATCAGCGATGTCCATCTGATCGGCGTGTAATCGCGGCCGCTCATCTGATCGCGCATTGATCTGAACCGTCTGATGTATCCGAAGCTCTGTGTTATAATCTCAGCCTCCCATCATCATTAAATGATGATCCAATGACTTGGGAGTCATCTCCTATCTCTTGGCGAGCCGAGGAGCCTCCTGATGCCTCTCGTGAACTAGTGGCATCCCGTACGAGGGAGATGGAGCTCCCGGCCACCTCCGATGAAGGTGAAGCCTCCATGATGATCGGTTGGGTGTACTGAACACACGTATGCGTTAAAAATTCACATGCATGCAATGAGATAGAGAATTATAAGGTTCGGATGAGGAAAACGGAGTTGTCGAGGCCATGTGGATCAGTGCGAAATTCATGCACGTGAAGACTATGCGCCATGGTGAAACCCGTGTTGAACAGAGAAGAAAAAAAAGATTTTACAAAATCTTGAAATCTAGAAGTTTGCAGAAAATCAAGATTTACTGACGAGCGGTAGATTCAGGAATCCTCTGCATATAAGAGGAGGAGCCGATTCCTTGAAGGAAGATGCTGATCGTCTGAGAGAAGATTCACGATGCTCTGAGCAATGCAAAGTAAAGCTCCGTGCACAACCTGTGCGGATGTGTAGCCCAGATCCACCCGAGGCTCCGAGAGTTCCTTTCGTGCTACCCCTATGCGAAAGAAATAATAAGGAGGCCACCCCGCGCGCTCCCCTTGAGCGTCAGGGAAGAAGCCGAGTCGTGCGGAATCGTGCGCCTGCTGCCCGCAGTAATTGTGCGGTTGGAAGCGGCCACACATGCGCACTCTCTGTGCTCGTGAACTAGTGTGGAAGGAGGAAGCCACCACGCCAACTGCATGGTAGGAGGGATCTTCCGGACTTGTGCAACTTTTTCACTCAAGAACCTGCCCGGAAAAAGAAGGTGTTGCAGTACCCACGCGGTAGAAGCCACTCCCGAACCCTGCGCAGTTGAAGGAAGGAGTTGGTGTCATCCTTCTGTGCCCTCCATTGAAGAGGTGCCGGAGTGGAGAAAGGACACAACACATACTTGGGTTTGTGTGTGTGTTCAAAGTGGAGAGGAAGGCCACAACACACCTTGGTTGTGTGTGTGAAATAGGAGTAAGGCCACACCATCATTGTGTGTTTGTGTGTGCAAAGAAACAAGAAGGTCGTAACATTGTATGTCCACAAGTGAAGGTGGTCATACCTCTTGTGTGTGCCCAAGTAAAGGAAGAATATACGTGAATTCATGTATGAATAAGTGAACAAGTGGGTGAACACCTTGGGAATAATGAGAGAAGGAGAAATTCACACTAAATAACAACACACAATTTGGTGTGTGTGAGAAAGAATAAAAGAGTGTGAATCCAAGAAGAAAGTGTGTGTGCTAAAAGAGATTACACCGTATAAGGTTTTATCTCAACAAGAAGAAAAGGGGAGAGCATGCTTGCTATGTATGCACGTACACACGTAAAAAAAGTTTAAATCTGTGTGTGTGCATTAGAGTAGTCCAAGAACAATGGTTCTTGAAAATAATTGAGAAGCCCTGAAATCAGTGCATGAAGATTCAGAGATTCCATGCACTCAGTGTATGAAGTTGAATTAAAGAGAGACTGAAGTTTAAGACATCATTCATCTGAGTTTTCTGTTGTTGATAAGACCAAGAAGATTGAGTGGTCATACTTAGTGCAAGAACATATTTTCCCATAATAATTCTTGAAGACAGAGGCCAGGTCATCCTTAGAAGAAGGAGATAAAGCCTGAGCAAAGAAGAAGAGTCATGATCACCACAAGTTATCAGAAGAAGTGAGAAAGGCCATCCGACCTTACTCAAGGACGTTGAAGACTCTTGAAGAGATTAAAGAAGAAGAGATACTCGTGTGACTCGAGGAGTCAGGAGAAGACCCCCCGTGGGACTCTGGGTGGAGATGTCTTGGGTGGAAGCTGAAGTAGGCGAGTGGGACTCTGGTAACACTGTGGGATGTAGTATAAAGAACCTCTTGTGGGACTTAGGAGAGATACAGTGACTCTGTATCGACCATTGTAATTACTTACTGAATTATAGTGGAGAAACCATGTTGGGGCGTTTAACCAACATGTCAAGGACGTAGGCCTTTGGAGCCTAACCTTGTAAATCCTTGTGTCCCGTGACTTTACATTTACTGTATCACTCGAGTAAAGGCTGAGAGATACAAGAAGAGTGGATCGAGGCCTTAACAATCCATAGATGTTTGATTGATAAAGAATCAATAATTAAAATGTTTAAAATGATCACTGAATTACCCCTCCGCCTCTCAATGATCACATTGATCCGGGAACTTCAATGGTAGACAGACATGTAATTCAGATTGAGATAAAAATAGAGAATTAGTATGGCATGGATGCTCGGAGGAGAAGATGTGGGGATGGACGAGTTATTAGTAGGGAATATATGCGTTTTATTATTATTTTAATTGTTATTTTAATTTTTTAGATAAATAAAGTGATGAATAAATGTATAAATATAGTAAATATAGAAGAATAATTTTATATTATTTTTCTTATATCAGTGATGACACATTGAATAGTATATTTTTGTTATAATGAATATATACCGTAGATTACTGTATTTGTTTATTCACAAAAAAATTAACTACTGTGAAAAAATTGTATAAAATCCAACAAAACCAATATTCAATGTTTATAATTAAAATAAATTAATACCCTTTTATGAAAATAATTTAATAAATTTTAAAAAAATTAATTTATAACTGAAATCATCCTTTATTCTAAAAATATTTATTTGAAAATTATAAATGAGATTATAACACTTTGAAAATTCAAAAAATGAGACATAAAATAGTCTTATAATAATAAGATAAAAAATTATTAACATATTAATAAATTTTGTGAAAAAACAAATAAAAAAATATATATTTTATGATATTGTGAATAGAAATTTTTGTTTCACAAAAATACTAAAAGTTATTTTAATATTTTTAATCCATTTATTAAAATATTACTTGATATAAATAAATTATTTTATCCCACATAACATTCATAATGATTACCTATAATTGGGTATGGTTTGTTACCATTAAAATCATAAATAGATTACTAATATAACTAAAATGAATGTTTTATAAATATATAGACGTTTCACTTATTCACTAGAAACTAAATATGTATAGAAATATTTAAAACATTCACCCTGTATTAATTTAGACATTTTTGTATTAAAATGAAGTTTAATTTATTCATTATATTTTATAAAAATCTCAAATTCTAGTTTGAAAACAATCTAATAATTAAAAGGTGGTTTATGTTCTTTAGAAATAATATAATCTTTTAATCAAGGAAATTTTATTAAAAATTATTTTATTCCAATAATACCATTTGGATTAATTTAAAAACATTTTATTAAATATATATTATACAAATATCATAATATGGTTAATATTATTCTTTCTTTCCAATTTGACTACTATGTTATATCAAAAATTTTGAAATACTATAATTTTTTTATATATAATTATTTGATTAGGCTTAGTGTTGTGTCAAAACTGTTCTATTTATTTAAGAATACATTGAGCCTAAAAATTTTGCATCTTATATGTCTAATAATATAGAAATTTGGAATGACATAGAAATGTGTCATAAGATTGTTGTGAAAACATAATAATAATAAAAATTAACATATGTCAAGATTAACAAAATTGACCATAATAATATAGTTGATTAGAAAACACTCAATGTGTCCAAAAACATATTGGATATTGAGTCTCTATCTATATATCATATTTAACCATGAATCATGATTCATTACCCAATGTTGTTAGATAATCAAAACTCTTTTTTAAATGTTGATATAGAATCACAACTCATATCACCAAATGGAATATTCATGAAAACTGACCATATATAGTGGATTTGTAATTATTATATATTTTCTATATATTATTGGGAATTAACATTTAATTCTATCATGGAATGAGAGTCACCCCACTCTTCCCAAACATGGTTGAGTTTTGTTTATCTTTTCCCATAGTTTATCAAGAATCATTAATTTTTCCCATAATTATCTCATGAGATATAATAATTTACACATTTCATTAAAGGGTATTATCCAAACCCACGTCACATAATGATAAATCATATATATAAATATATATATTCCAAATAATATCAATCATACATCTAATCCTTAAAAATGATCTAATTTAAACTAGTTATGAAAAAATTTCAAATGTTATCACATAAGATGATATCAATAATTATATTGGTTGACTAAAAATCATTGATCTCCCGATATAAGCATTCCATGAGTTAATTTTCAGAGTAAACATGAAAATTAACCTTATGAGATATATAATTTGTATATAGAGAGTAAAATTGGATTATAATTATTTGAAAAAATTTCATCATAAAAAATAACAATTTCATAAAAATATAAAGTTATATTCTATTTTCAAAAATCCTTTGCGAGAAGTTGACATAAAGTATTATTTAAATATTAATTTTATATATTCGATAAAAATGTATCCATTAAGTAAAATATAGTTACTATTTTGAAAATTGGAGTGTTATGGAACAAATTTATGAATACGAAATGAACTACACTTTTAAATCGTGCTAGTGTTTTTAGAGAAAAAAACATCATATATGAAAAAGTTTCGAAATATCCCAAAAATAAATTCATTAAACTATATATACAAATTACATATGATAATATATATTTTAAATTAAATATAATAATAGAAACCATTTTTTTAAAGATGAAAATAGATTTTGGGGATATCAATACATTATAATGAATATGAAATATTGATAATAATATTCTATTTCTAAGGGAAAATTAGTGCATAAATGAAGAAAATTATCATCTAAAAATTTAAATTACTGATATATAAAAAATTATCATATAATATCGATAAAAATTATAATATAAGAAATATAGAAGTGATTATAAATGAGAAAATGTATTTGACCAAGTGAGAAGGAAATTAAGATGATGAATCGCATATGAAAATCATAATAATGAAATAAACTGAATATGATGGAGAGATCATGATATAGACATATAAAATCAATAATGTAATTTTTATTAATATTAATTAATCTTAATGTGGTTTTAATTACCCAATGTAAAATAAAACACCATGAAAAAAGGAAAAATTTCCCATGTAGAGAAAATTAAAACAATTAACCCTAATAATTTTTTCATTATATGAATGAATTAAACATTAAATAGATATTATTATATATACTTCTAAAGAGCATTATAAAATCTTTAATTATTATAATGTAATTATATTTTTAAATAAACACACCATTTTATGAAATAATTTCAAAACAAAATTTAAATATCTCCGAAAAATGAATATTTAGATAAATAATCATTTTAGATATCATAATTTATTATGTAAGAATCATATGAAAATTATATTGTGAGAAAGAAATATAAATCATAAAAATGGATTTTAATATAATAATATAAAATATTACAATGTAATAAACATTTATTTTTTATTCCTTTAGAATTATTTTCTTTATCAATTTCCACCATTATTCATCATCATCATCTAAATGATAAAGGTCTTAAATTAACTTTTCATTAAAAAAGACCAAGAAAAATAAATTATACTTATAATATATTGATCCATTTCTAAAATATTAGTGTGTTTAATGAAATAAAAAAAGGAGGGTATATATTGACACCTAACTGACTTGATATCATGTTACCCATAAACTAGCACATTTAAGAGCACAATATGATGTTTGTTATTAGTATTTACCTGGTAGAGCATTTCCATGACACATTTCACTCTATCTTGCAATCCATTTTGTTATTCATTGGGATAATATTCTTACATTCTATCACAGTGAGTTTTGAATCAACTACACTTCTATCTAAAAAATAAATAAAACCAAAAATGATATTGTGTTTATTTAAAAAAATTAGAGAATGTGATCATATAACATGGTTAAATAATCATTTGAGGACTAAAAATATGACAACTATGAAATTTTATATTCATCCTACTATACATTTTGTTGATGATATGTTGTTTTGTTTTTGGTTATGTCATGATTATTTACCTAACATAACCCCCATTATGATATAAAATGAAAAACCCCAATATAGACTCTTGATATTAAGAAAAGAGTAAAAAGTTTTAATATATTCGTTGATATAATCTGAGATGACCAAAAACCTAACATTAAACGTTTTACATCATTTCCATAATTTTAATAACATGAATCACTAATAAAATCACAACCCCAAAACCCAAATGTTTAGTATAATAGAATATAGATTGTAAAATGTCATAATTGACACAATTTCTTTGATATATCAAAAAAATATTCATAAATAATTATTATAAACATAACTAAACATATAATTCAAATTGAGAAAGGAATATAAAGAATTAGTGAGAATAAAAATATCATAAAAATTAAGATATACAATCATTTAAAAAAATTGATCATTATGAGGATAGAAAATCTAAATATGGGTGAAATATTTGACTAAAATGAACATGCAAAATTAATAGTTTCCTATAATATTTTATTAGAGAAAATATAACCTAAAATGACCAATAAAATTCCATGGAATATTAAATTAGATTTATTAGATAACAATCATATACCATATATAATAACATGGTCTGGTGGAATTACCTAGAAATGTATCTTAATTTAATCAAAGAACTGTAGAATAATGTGGAAATGTTGAATGAGAGTATGGAACATATATAATTATATGATACCATAATAATGTTAACTATTAAAACCATTATTATCGAGTTGAAATAGTATCAATACCAATGTCCTGTAATTTAGTGAATCCAATGTAACATACTATATCCTACAGGGGATCGACGATCACAACTTGTAACCTATATTGGATGAATAATAATACAATATTTACTATAGGGTAATGATATTCATTGTTTTTACCAAAGATTATCTATCATCAAATATAATTTACATATCAAGAATCACAATTTGTTTCACATTTTAGATCAAGTATCAAAAACCATTTCATACAATGTTATCATGAGATATATATCACTATTTAATGAATTAGATGGATGTATCATCTTCATTCATTCTTGAATGATAAAACACATATATATTTATGTGTTCCGCATAATATGAATCATGCCTCTCATTATAAAAACTCATAAAATAATAATTTCATATATTAAATTTTCAAATGGTACCACACAAGATGATATTAAGAAATAGATCAGTTGATACCAAAATTTGTCTTCCAAAAAAATTATTTCATAAGAGAATTATAAAATGAAAATGGAAATTTCCATGATGAGATTAATATTTTTATTTTATTTAGAAGATTATGTAAGAAAAGTCATAACATATTCTTAAAAAAATATCATTGTTTTAAAAATATATACAATAAAATAATTTTAAAAAATCTATTTTAAGAAGTTGAATAGAATAATTTTTTGAATAATTTTTTAAGAATAATACAAAATTATTTTAGTTTTAAATAAATAAAATTTCTATTGGTAAATATTCAATTTATGAAAACAATTTATCAATATTAAATTAAATATAATTTTAATCTTTTTAGGATGTTTTATAATAAAATTGACAAGAATGATAATGTTGAATTATATCATATTTATAACGATATAACGATATTAATGAAAAGTAATGTTTAATTTCTTATGAATTTGAAATTAATAAATAAATCATTTTTTGTTATAATTATTTTTACATGGAGAATAAAAAACATTAAACGTAATGAGAATTATACAATATATCTGCATATTTATGTATTCAATGAAACTGATCCATTAAGAAAATTTTTATATGAAAATGTATATTCCCTAGAGAAAAACATAATGTATCATATTAAATATTGATATGTAATCAATTAAGTGTCTTAATAGATAATAAATATATTTAATCTATATGATCAAATAAAAATGATATTGGATCTATGAATACTTTACAAATTTGTTAATATCTAAATAAATAAAATATAAAGGATGAATCATGAAATCAGTTTAAATGGTTTCTATCAACTTCAATGGAATTATAAGAAAACTATAGAATATATTCCATGGTTCAAACATTAATGTTGTGCGAATGAATATAAATTTGTAGAAAATACTCTCAAAACATTGGTAATACAGGAATCAAAATAAAATGAATGAGATATTATAAATTGGACACGTATATCACATAATTAGAGAGTGATGTGAGATGCATTAATTAAATTGGGTTGTAGATACAAAATAAAAAAGATGAATATGATCATAACATGAAATCTGTATCATTGAATATAAATTGAGAAATTGTATCCATATGAATAATTTGATTTATGATGTCAGAAAAATGTGAAAAATATATTATCAGAAAAAATGAAAAGAACTATAAATGAATGAGGTATTAAAATAAAAAAACAAATTAATTAAATGTACCTAATATAGAAGAATTATTTTAATAAATAAAATTACAATAAATTAATGAAATAAATTATATATATGTTTAACAATTACAATGAATTGTCTATTGGTCGGATGTGTTGTAACATTTACGAGGATATAATTGTTTCTTAATATGATGTAAATTTGAATAAATTTCTAAAGAATCCTTATTTTCCAAAAGGACTCCATATAATATAGATAAATCATTGAGGGAAAAAGTGGAAGAGGTTGATGAGTGATTTTAAGAACCATGGTATTTTGATGTGGATGGAATATATATCCTTCTAGAGGTTAAATTGATGAACATAAAATTAGAAACATAATTAAAGTGAATGTTAAAGACACAATCATGTGGGGTTTTGTAAATTTATTTGATAATTTTATTTGATAATTTTTTTATCAACACACAGAAAACGATCTTCTAGAACGTATTCATATCATATTCATTATACGAAATTCAATATATGATAAATTACCTATTCTTTACCTCCTTTTAACTAGTTTAACTATTTTCTATGGTAAATTTTTTATTAAAAAATAATATTAACCATCTAAATAGTATTTTACATGATGATTCCACATTCTTCATACGTATATTCAAAATAAATATCTATATATGAAAACGATATCATTTTAATTAAAAAATATGATATATATATATATATAATATTTTTACTCGAAGGTTTATTTTTAATCATTTATACTCTATAAATTTATTTCAAATTAAAGGAAAATTAAATGAGTATTAATGTTTAGATTATATAAATTATAATAGTTATATCATATTAATGTAATCAGTTTAATTTATTTACATTAAAATAAACCAAAATTAAAAACAATTCATTTAAATTCACTGTTTTTCCATTACCATGGTATCTGAATTTTACCTAAGTGAGATATTTTAAATAAAAATATGAAATTTATTTTATTACCAAATATTAATATTCCAAATTAAAATATGGTAGAAATTTTATCTAATTTTTTTTTAAATTGATAAAAACTCATTCCAAAAAAAACCCTACCTCAAAAAACATGTTTTGATACATATGTTTAAAAATAAAAAATGATTATTCATACTCTAGGTTATGCTAAAATAATTAGGCAATTTGACATATGTATATATATAATCAATACATTTCATTCATATTATAATTCAATAGTGATCAATATAGTATTTTAAAATACAAATACAAATCATATTGGAATGTTCTTATGCATTGAAAAAACATCCTTTAGTAGTAAATTATTTTATTCCTAATAGTTTTATATTTTTTATTTTCTGAATACAATATTTAAATTTTATTAATAAATTTATATTAAATAATCTAATTTTTTTCATTAAATTCATTTTATAAATGTATGTATTAATAAAAAAATAATTAATATATACCGATACATGTAATAATGAAAATACATGTATAATATTTCAAAAAAAATCAGCTTCTTAATTTAGAATTCTAAAACTTATTAAAACATTCGAACATGTTCGTATAGCATTATATAAATGGTGGAAGTCAATTGTGGCGATTAACCATTCTTTGTTCTCGTAGTTATTTCCATAAGCTCGATCATCCCACATATATTATTTCTCTCAAGCCAAACATGTTTATATTAAACATTGGAATTGTTTGAGGAAAATAATTATGATGTTATATATTTAATAATATTAGAATAATGAGACACTATAAGCACATTAATATTATAGAATATCATTTCATATTCATTCTACATATATTTAAAAATACAAAAACATGTATTTATACCCTCTTATTAAACAACCCATTTTCAATGTTCATATAATCCCAATGAGCATATAAGACCAATAGTTTGATAATCTAACAAACAAATAATTATAGTTTCTATATAGATAATGATGAAATTTTATTCATTTATATACACATAAACACATCACAGAAATCAGTCATCATATATTTCAACATGTCTATTATATTTCTAAATCCATGGTTCACATCCAAAGTTACAACTAATGTGACAAACTTCATGGAAATCTATAATATCTGGCCACATCTAATTGGATTGAGATGGTAGAGGAATGCTACATGGCCTTAAGAGAAGATCTCAGGGCTCCAAATGATTATAATAAATGTTGAGGGATTAAAGAATGAATTTGGGAAAAATTTTCCATTTAAATATATTCATCCAAATAAACAACCCATCATCAACCAACTACATGAAGCATGTCAGCCAACAACCAAACCCATACATTTACAAAATAAAAACAAGTGGTTCCACAACACAATCCAAGGCCCAATACATCTACACCAAAATCATTCAGCAAAGTAGAAGACCACACAACAATACACCAATGAACTATTACAGCAACCATATCACCACAACAACATCCAAACTCCAAGAACCAAAAATTATTTTTGATAGTATGCCAAACCACAAGAAAAATGGGACACTTTACCCTTACATATTTCCCTAAATTCTTCATCTAGAAAATCTATATATTTAGAAATTTGGGGTGAGAAATAATACACAATAGAATTTCCCCAAATTAATTCACTACACAAGCCACTAAGAATGAATAATTATCCCAATTATATAAAAAAATATATTAAATAACAAATAGATAAACAATTACCACAATCCTAAAACAACAATTCCATGCACCCTTCACCATATGTACAAAATCACAACCATTTCCATCGTGAATTGAAACTCTCAAAAAAGAAAAAAATCATAGCGGAACATCCCATCTAAACCCATTTACTATTTTCCCAATCAAGAAGTACCTTTCATCCACTTATATATGATGGTGTCCCTTCCATCCACTCTCCATCCTCTTTTTATAGTTGTACTTACCACCCACTAAACATTTTTTCAAAGAAAATATTTCGATGTGGAACATAAGAACCAATCCCATAATAATTCATGTCCACAATAACAAGACAATAACCATTTCATAATTAAAAAATTCTTGATGAATGATTCATGACAAATCAAATTAAAAAAACCATATTTTTATTACAAAAAATTTTCACAACCCATTTTCATATTAAAAAAAACAGTTTTATATTATTCATTTCATAATCACAAAAAAAATCCCTCTTTCAATCCATATCTTACTTCACTAACAAATAACCAGATCTTCACCTAATGGGTTTCCACCATGATTTCTCACATAATATACAAAATTATTTTCAAGAAAAAAAATTTAATTGAAACCAAAACCACTAATTCTAACCATTTTTAGGCGAGAGAGAAGCCACCCAACTTTATTTTTTCAATGAATTCAACCCACAATAAACTTTAGTAACACCCCAATATTCCATGGTATGCTTAACTTTTAATAATACAATAGCTTGTGTTGTACACAACTTCAGGTTCTAAGACACCGCAGCCAATCAAACTATCTGTTATGAATATTAATACACAATTTTTGAAATTTTATAAATATTATTATTCAATTTGGACTTCATTTTTGGATTCATAATATCAAAATTATCTTATGGTAAATGTTTTGCACTTTTATAATAACTAACATATTTTTATGAATAGTGAAAAATACTTAATTTTAATTACAAATTGACTTTTTAATCAATACAATTTATTATGATAAATTATACTTTTGTGCTGTTTTAAATTATTGTGAGATTATATTTTTATCATTTAATATAATGTTGATTATTGGAAGTAATTAAACATTTAAATCATACATAAACACATGTCAAATCATTGGATAGTTTTTACATCATAAAAACCCGCTTTTTGGATTTGACAGCGAGAAGTAATTTTTAAGTAATTTCTGAAACCTCTCTGTTTGGAATTTGTAAAAATGGATTCCATTTTATGAATCAGGATGTAATTTTTTTTAATTAGGTAACTTTTATTTTTAGATACTATGAATAATTACTTCGGTAAATATTTTATTTACCATTGTTAATGAGTAAATCCTGAAACAAGGGTAAAAATCAATACTATAATAATATTTAATTACCTTAACAGATGTCATAACACTATTTACTAATAAATTTACGACCATGGGCATACTAGGGGTGATTTTGGGACCCCATGGAGCCACATGGGAGAATAATGCTCTTTATATTAATCAATATAATGTAAAGACAAAAAGAGAAAAAACATATATCTTTTTTAAAGGAATTTTTACAAGAGGTTATATAAGTAATATTTTATACTATAATTATTCATTGGAATAATAAAAATAATTCCTACATCATGTTATTTTTTTATAATTTTTAGTAATAAAATAAATACAATTACATATGATACAATAATGATGCGGAGTTTACCTCATTAACAAATGATTTAAATAAATAATATTATAAAAATTAAACCAAAATAAAAAACCAGTCCATTTCATATTGGATGATTATATTTATAATATTTTTATATTATCATATATTTTAATGAGTTTTGGTCATTTAGAAAACAAAAATCCTTATATAATAAAACTATATTCTCCAACATTCTTAAAGAGCCCCCTATAAAAATCCCTTGCCTCTATAAAATTTATCACACCTCACAAGAAACATGGATTGACCAAACCATAAACAATTAATCTCCCTAAATCCCCATTTTACACTTGGAAGCCTTACTTTTAGCATAAGGAACTTCAAGGAATCCATTTGGTTCAAACCAAAGTGAGTCACCCGATTTAAAGGTAACATTTCCTCCTAAATTCTTTTCATTTATTTTACTTATCCAACCCTATAAACTCTTATTCTTACATTACTTTAGAACCAAACCAGTATACTAAATATAATAGGAAATTTTTATGATAATTATTTGAACTACACTTAATCACATCTCCACTTAATGGGTATAGAACAAAATGTTTCGGTGGATGGTGAAGTACTACCTCACGAAATAATGATTGTTCAATCTTCTTCTACCACCTCTTATGGTGTCCATTATGATATAACTACAGATATATATAATATTTATGATATTTATATTATCTATATTATTCTTTAATTCTATTTTATATCTTACCTTTTTCTTTTCATGTTGTATATGTACGATAATTTCATTTGTGGAAGTGCAGACTACGACCCCTCAAAGTTATATGACTCGTTCATACCATACATGGAAAATATAAAGGATGATGTTAATGAAAAAATGATAAATATATAAAATATTATACTATATATAATTATAATATACCTATGTGTAATTTGGTTTTCATTCTGTTTGAAATGAAAAAATGAAATGGAAGTAGTGTTCATGCGTACTTACGGATTACCGTCTCCACGAACTCGATGAGATTCATTCCCCATCATAACCATTAAAGAATAAATTTAATTTTATTATTAAATATAGTATTTAATAACATAACATAATTATTTATATTAATTAAATACATCCTATCCATGACAAACACGACATACGTAAGAAAACAAATAAAGGAAAACAAATCAGTTAACACCCGAAACAATGATACTACTAATATGTTATTAACAAAGCAATATTAGAAGATCGTATATCATATAAAATTTATTAATTTAGTTCATTTATAATTTAACAACAATAATTTAACTAGTATACAAGTGGTTAACATAACATCGACCAAGGAAAGGTACAACTTAAGGGTTAATTTCACAATCTCTTTATTATCTGAGGTTGTTTTTACGTAAGTAACGACTGGGACCTGTTTATCATCCATATCCATGTTTCATAAAATTGTATTTCAATAAATTTCATCTAATTACTATAATATGTATAAAATCCATTTATACCATTGTTTTACGTTATATTTTTTGAAAATAATCATTCCACTGTTTTCCAAACAAGGTACTTTATGACCTTTTCGACAAAATTAAGTTACGAATGTCTTTTTTAACTTATATAGCAGGTGCGGCTATTTTCCATACCTATAAAATCTCCAAATATTACCTTATTAGATTATGATAATATTTTTAGAATAAATGTTTTCTTTTATTATCATGTGACTCATAAATGATTTCAAATTATAAAGAGATAATTAACTCAAACAGTTTTTATTATATCTATGTCAATATCCTTTGATAAATTTTACACTTGTTTGATGTTGATTTATTCTGTTTCAAATATTTCATATTTTATTTAAGGTTTTGTGATATGTTTTGATGTGGATGGGTTGTTTTCATATCATTCATGGTTTACGGTTTGTGTATAGACATTCCGTATGCTAGTTTTAATATGAATGTTTAGGTTATGTTCCAACATATTCAAATGAGGAATGTATTGGACTTAGTATGTGGTGGGTGGAGCCCATTATAGCTACTCGTTGCATCGGTAGGTCTTATGAGACAATTTGACATGTAATTTTCCAAGGCCATTCTTAATTTGACATATGGTTTTGGCCGAGGCCTTAATCATTTTTAGTTTTCTTGGGTGAGGCCTTGATAAAATGTTTCAGAATGTCCTGCATAAAATATTACCACATTATGAAAATAATATTGATAGTTCATGTGGATATTCGACTACTAGAATATCCATGACTATGTTTTATTATGGAATTAGTTACTCAAATCATATTTCTATCGTAAAGTGTACATGTTTACTATTTTTAATGAAACATTGTTTCCAATTTTTCACCATGCCTAAAGTTTTATGTTATCTTCTTATGTATTTCATACTCTTACTGAGTGTTTGAGCTCACCCATTTCTTTTGTTTTATTTTCCTATTATATGTTGAATTTTGTTATGAGTGACTTGTCGGCATAATCTCGGATACTTGGATGTTTCTAATGGTATAAATTAGTGTTGTTTTTTTCCTGTTGTAATGTTGACATTATGTATATACCTTTTTTCCAATAATACTAAAATTATCGGTCTTTCAGGACATGATTATTTTTATTATTCGAATGTTATGTAAAAATGATATGACTCTAGGTAATTGGGGTCAGTTCATAAAATTTGGTATCAGAGGAAGTTTAGTACAAACCATGGAAACTGTATTTATAAATACTCTAATTAGAGAACACGACCACAAGATAGTCTTTGGGGATTAGTATATAATAACTTCCTAGAATTTTTGTAATATAAATATTTTTTGAGTTTTTTAATAAATAAAACCTTGTCTAGATTTGGGAAGGTATAGGCGGCTCTAGTACAGAGGTACCTAGAAGTGAAAACTCTGACATGGAGTTTCAGGCATGACCTGGGGTATCCTAGTACTCGACAACAGGCCTCGTTGCACTCTTGGTTAAGACACTCCTGGGGAATATGCTTATGACAATAAAAATTTTCCTTAAAAACTATTATGAATGTTTTATGAGTATATACTTCTCAATGAAAACATTTTTATGATTATGGATTATATCCAAAAAGTTTTTAATTTATGTTAAATGTTTTATATGTTTATAATTATGGATTGTGATTCACAAATTAATGTAGTGTATGACATTATATAGAAATGATTCATTGTGGAATTAATGGGAACTATATAAATGCATGTAATACATAGAGTGATTTCCCACCTAAATAATATAATTATATTGAAGATGGTGATGAAACTATTGATGATCATCTTATCACTATACTGGGAAAACTCACTCAGATTATGAATAATAACATTACCCGTATAGAGCACGTTGATACACAACATGGTGGATCAATGTTAGACCACTTTATGAGGAAAAACCCACCATCATTCAATGGGAAAACAAATCCATTTGTAAATGAGCAATGGATATGTTTCTTATATAAAATATTTCATGCTTTGGGGTGTAGCGAAAGAGGAAAATTTATCATGGCAGTTTATCACATAACAAGAGATGCAGATCAACAATGTTCATTTATTAAAAACACAAAGGAGGATGAATAGGTATCAAAAATGGAATGGAGGGATTTTAATGATATTTTCATAGAAAAATAAATTCCTCCTGACCATCGAGCTATTATGGAATGTCAATTTTTGAGTATAAGGAAAAAGGTGGATGATAATGTTGCAATGTGTGAGTCTAACATTACATGGATAGCAAGGCATGCAGCTGATTATATATGTAACTCAAGGAGTAAGAATGCATGATTATTTTGTTGGTTACAACCATTTCTCCATTGAGCATTAGTCTGACATTCATTCTCATCATTTGATGATATTGTCTCATGTGCTATCAAGATAGAAATATAATTCCCTAAGTATTACAAATTTTATGAAAAGAAAACGATGAAGAGATCTGCTAAACACACTAGGATAGTAAATTAATAAATACTGTATAAGGGAAGAGTTTATTTTAACCCTATGATAATTGTGGAAAGAAACACCCTGGTACCGGTCTAGAAGTAAAATTACTATGCTACAAATGTGGATTGAAATGACATATTGCTGATAATTATAAGGGGAAGAAAGAAGCTACACATGTTCAATGCTACAATTGCCAGGATATGGGACATTATGCACATGAATGTCCTAATAGCCAAGGAAACATTCATCGAAAAAGGACAAGGATGAAAGGGCATGCTTATGTGATCACTACTACTGAGGTTGACGCTCTGAATGATGTGTTGCCAGGTAATTTAATGGTTTCACCAAATTCATCCAGTGCTTCATTTGATTCCAGATCATCACATTGTTTCATATCTTCCTAGTTTTCCATGAAAATTTGATATTTCCAATTTTAATTAGCAAGGGAGTTGTCAGTCAAAAATTATAAAGGATGTATCATTACAATAATGTTTTGTGAATCAGTTCCTATTTGGGAATATAAATGTTCTTTATCTACTGATCTCATTATCATACCGATGATTAAATTTGGCATAATAATTATTATGGATTTTATTTCGAACCACGATACGAAAAAATATTGTAAGAATAACAAGGATACAATTTTCGATGATGATAAGAATTACCATATCATTACAAAAGATACTTCACTATCTTATTCTAATCATGATCCACCCCATGTTCCTCTACTAAATTCAATTTTTTAGAGGAATATAATGAAATATCTTTTGGTGTGTCGATGAATGTTCAAAAAGATAATGTACCTATTGTACAAAAATATGTTGATGTGTTCCCTGAGGATTTACCTGTACATCCCGATGAATGAGAAATTGTGTTTTCCATTGACGTAATTCTGGGTTCAAGGACCATATCGAAGAACCCTTATAGAATGGCCACAGTAGGAATTAGTGGAACTAATGAAACAAATAGATGAATTGAGTAATGCTGGATTTATTCTCCAAAGTGATTCTCCATTGGGATTCCATGTCCTTTTTCTGAAGAGGAATGTTGGATGTATGAGGTTGGGCAATGACTACAAGGAGATCAATGCTATAAAAATAACGAACAAGTTTTCCCTACCTCGCAGTGTTGACTTGTTTGATCAAATACATAGAGCACAATATTTTTTAAACATTGATCATCGATTTGGATACAATCAATTGTGCATGATGAAGGAAGACATTATGAAGAAAACCTTTCGAACTAGGTACATGTATTATGAGTTTATAGTAATGCCTTTTCGGCTAACTAATGCACCCTATGTCTTCATAGATCTAATGAATAGATTTTTCAAGGAATATCTCAATGACTTTGCAGTGGTATTTATTTATGATATCTTCGAATACTCTAAAAGCATCAAAAAACATAAAAATAACTTTCACACTATTCTAAAAACACATTGAAGAAACTAATTATAATGGATGTTTAGAATGGTTTATTTCTTGCATTAGAATATTTATATTCAGAGCCATATTGTCTCTAAGGGTTGAATCTCTGGTGATCCTTCCATGACTAGAGCAATCCAAGAATGGATAGATTCAATGATTTTAACTAAGGTATGCAATTTTATTGGTTTAGCAGGTTACTATCTGTGTTATGTCTTGAATTTTTCCTGATTGTCTAACCCATTAACGAAGGTCACACATAAAGGGGTTAAAATTTTTTGGACATAAAAGTGTGAAGAATATTATGAATATCTTAAGAGAGGATTAGTCAATTCTCATATCTCAAAACTACCATCGAGGAATGATGGGTTTATTATTTATTGTGATGATTCAATGAAATGACATGGTTGTGTCGTTATATAGAATTATAGAGTAATTTACTATGCATAATGACAACTAAAAATTAATGAACAAAACTATCATTCTCATAATCTTGAGTTATTATTTGTAATAATTGCATTGTAGAAATAATGGAACTATATCTAGGGTGGAAATGTGAGATGTATACTCATGAAAAGAGTTTTTAATATATTTTCTCAATGAAACAACTCAACATGAGGCAAATGAGATGGCTCGAACTACTAATGGATTCAAATTTCACTATACACTTCCTCCCAGGGAAGGGAGATAAGGTGGAAAATGCATTAAGCAATAAATTCATTGTTTTTTGAACAAAATGAGAGTTTAAATGGATATTATCTACATGGATCTAGTAAACATGGATATGGGAATAATCATGGAGGTGAAACATAGAAAATTTTTCAAATGGTTTCTAAAACATCTTTACTAGAATGGATAAAATGTTCTTATGAAGATGATGAAGAGATTCAAAAGAAAATTAAAGCTGTGAATGATGGGATATTGATCAAATTCATAAATGAATATGGGATTTTAAAATTTGTGAAGGTACATTGTGTTAATGACATAAATAAGCTAAAAGGGGAATTTTTGGATGATACTCATAACATCAATTTCTCTATACACCATGGTATCAATAAAATTTATTGATATTTTATGGAAACTTTTTGGTGGGACAACATGAAGAGGGAAATTATTGAATATGTGTCAAGATTTATGGTTTTTTAGTAAGTGAAAACTAGAAGGAAACAACCTTGAGGAGTCATGAAACCTCTTCTCATACCAGAGTGGTATTGTGATTATATTACAATGGACATTTTCATGGGGCTACCAAAGACTCCAAGATCGAATGACACAATATGGTTCATTAGTGATATTATTCCCAAAATATCAGATTTTCTTGCTAGAAGAGAAGATATACCACTTCAACATTTAGAAGGAATATATTTTAATTAAGTTGTAAGACTTTATAGTTTACTCCTTTAGATTGTTTCTGATCGTGATCCTTTTTTTACCTCATGGTTCTGAAAATGTCTTTAAAAATCCCAAGATACTGAACTTCGTTTGATCTATTCCAACCACCCTCAAACTAATGGACAATCATAACGTACAATTCAATTCTTAAAATACATGTTGAGATATTTCTCACATGACTTTCAATGTATGTGAGATTAATATTTACCTCTATTAAATTTTTCCAATAACAACAGCTTCCCATAAAGTATTCAGATGGCACCATCTGAAGCGTTATGCGGAATGATATGTCATACACCATCATGTTGGGATGATGTTGGTGAAATAAAACTCATAGGCCCAAGAAGATGTTGAGGAAATAGTGTAAAAGGTGAAGATTATCCAAACCCACATCAAAGCTACTCAAAGAAGGAAAATTATCTATGTTGATAACTGAAAGAAGATTTGTAATTTTAAGTAGCAGATCATCTTTTATTGATGGTATCATCCTGGAAGGGTGTTATAAGATTCTTTAAGAAAAGAAAAATTATGTCCCATGTTAATAAATCCTTTCAAAATTCAATAATGAATTGAACCTATAGCTTACCATTTAAAAATGCTTCCAAGTCTCTCCAAATATCATGAGGTGTTCCACGTATCACTATTGGGAAAATAAACATCTAACCAGACACATATACTCACCTATGAAGAAATTTAACTAGAATCCGATCTATCTTATTGTGAAGAGGATTTCAGAATTCTTGATACTGACGAACATGTATTGAGAAACAACACGACTCGTCTAGTGAATTTTCAATGGATAAATCATAAAATAGAAGAGGCAATGTGGGAACCTGAGGAACTTATGATGAAGATCTACTAGAATCTATTTATATATTAGTTTTCTATAAATTTTAAGGATGTAATTTTTTGAAGGAGGATGGAATTTAACACCCCAATCCCTCTTGATGTGGATTATACAACCAAACTAATAACATCCTAAAATAATATGAGTCTTCAAATAAAGATTCCCCAATCCTATAGTTGGAATCTGTGTCATACTGACACAATATAATTAAGTGTCAATTTTCCTCATGAAGATATAATTCAAAATCCATCTATTCCCTATGGGTACCAACGTACATCCCCTGCCTATTTCCCCCAAAATATTCTGCTTAGCAATCGTAACTAGATTCACCATTTTTGTGTAATACTTTATACACATCACCACTATCTTGGAACGAATTTACTGGTTCAACCCAGCTTCAAAATTTTGTTCCTTCAAACATGTATTACCCACCACTATGGGTGAACTCCTCATTAATTTCACAAACATAGATGCATATTCTGTTACCTCAATGTTCCCATTCTTCAAACTGAATAATTATGTTGTACGATGAACTCTGAATGTCTACAAGTGTAATTGTTTATTAAACAAATCCTCAAAACCCTAACATGCCACACATTGGTTCGTCCCAGCATAGACCACCAACACCCACCATTGATGCGAATGATATTCCAATATATATGTGATGATTTTTTTTTCAACTCTACCAGTTCTCCCAGAAAGTCAAATATAATATTCATTATGTTCAACCATGCTTCAGCCCTTTATAGCTCTATATCACCCCTAAAATTTGATGGTTTATGAATTTGAAACTAAACCACAAGAACCACATGCTCTGGTCAGCTACCATATTCCCACATTCCACCACTTAGAATGCTTGCACTATACTCTGCACTAGCTGCTGGTTCACCTGAGGCTCAGGTGCAGTGAAATTTTCATTAGCTTCCTTAGGTAGGTCTCTAAAATGCATACCCAGTTCCATTTCCATCAATACAAAATCAATATTATGTACCACTCACATAAGAATAAATGGTATACAATTTTAATGTTCAATTACATTACAACTATTAAAACAAGTATTTACACAATCTCACTTTTCCCATGTTTCACTATTCGGAAAAATCCACCATGTTATAGAAATCAACCCATTTTCAAAATGCCACTTGTTAACATGTTTCAAACCAGTATGTTTTGAATCCTAATTCATTATTTTATAAAATACACACATTTACACCACACTATAAATCTTTATAACCCAATTATATATGTAAAATAGAGAGAATTAATTTTCAACCATGCATGTCATGCTCATATCATTGTCTACACCCATGAAAAAGATATTTAAATTCCTTATATGTGTTTAAAAAACACTTATATGAACAACTCAATGGTAATATAGAGTTCAATATAAAAGGTTTTCTATGACCCTTTATTCTATAAAATAAATTTTATGATAATAATAAGCCATATTATTATCCCTACACAAATAATTGACCATGAACATATGTGAACACCAAGGCCAATAGTGAAATCCAATGGACCCAAAAAATTCTCTCACTTGAAATCCAAGGACTGAACAAACTGATACCATGTGTAGCATCCATCCCCATCCCATTGGATTAATAGGGAAGAGGAATAATACTAATACTTATTAAAGATTACCAGCATTCCAGATGTTGTCAATCAATACTAAAAACATCATTAATGAATTTGGGAATAATTTTCTATTGAGATAAAATCAACCAACCAAACAACCCATCATGGACCAACTACATGATTCTTTTCAAAAAACAACAAAACCTATAAATTACCAATATACACCCACATTGATCCATAAGAAAATACAAGGACCAATACAGATAATCCAAAATCATAGTACCTTGCCTAATACTACACAACAATACCCTAAAGAAATAGGGCACCAACCATATCCCCACACCAATCACCAAACTCCAAGAACCACCACATAACAAATGTATCTTGCCTAACCACTTGAAAAATGGGTTGATTTACCATTACCTGTGTCCCGGGATACAACATCTGATAAATCGCCCATGTACCAAAGTTGGGGTGAGTAATTATACTCAATTGGATTTCACAAAATTACTTCCCTACCCATGCAACTAGGAATGAATTGTTAGCAACATTATATAAATCAATTTATATAAAAAATCAATATGAAACAATTACTACATTCTAAACACAACATTTCCAATACAACCATACCATATTTGCACTAGAAGAACCATTTCATTCTTTCAAAGCAGCACAAAAAAAACAAACATTGTGGAACTTCTCATCCAACCCCATTTAAATCCTTCCCAATCAAGAAGTATATCTTGTCCACTTATTCGTGATGATTTCCCTTCAGTACACTCTCCATTCCCTTTTTATAATGGTATTTCCTGCCACCATCACATCATTCCAAACACAAACATATAATGAACAAGTAAACAACTATGCATATTATAAACCAAGTATACAATAAAATACCAATAAACATTTCATAATCAAAAAATCATTGAAGCATCATCCATGCCAAATCAAATTTCAATAAAAACATATTCTTATTGAAAACCATTTTCAAAAACCATTTTTAAAATCCAAACCATGAAAACATTTTTAAAATTAAAATTTTAAAATCACACAACAAAACCCTCTTTCAATCCATATCCCATTTTACCCAAAAATCCACAAATCCTCACCCAATGGGATTCCACCATGATTTCACACATCATATTCAAAATTAATTTCAAGAAAAAAAATTAATTTCAAACAAAGTCACAAGTCCTGTAAAAGTGGAGTCTAACCCTATATCTGCACAAAATGGGTGTGGATCTAGATAATCGTCAAAGATTGAAGTGTTGATCTGGATAAAACAACATTGAACTATGTGAGGTGACTTAATGGATAAGCATCAGCTCAGCCATAGTAAGAAAACACTTCGAGTTGCCTCTAAAACGGGTGGGAGAGCACCCCTACCCATTGAGATGATGAAATAACAAGTGAGCTATGATTGAGTGTATGTTTTTGTGTCTTTATGTATATATCGAAAAATATGATATTTTTAAAACCCCATTTTTAGGGGCCGCACAGTTAGCTCACATGGTAAGACAAATTCTGCGCCTGCTTCTACCTCGAAGGGGAATCTTACAGGACCCCATCCTGTATGGTTTGACAAAATATGCACAAGTCATGCATATCCATCTTCCCTCATAGTTCATATCTCATGGTTTCTCTTAATCATGATAAAACAATATGGCCATAAAAATGTCCCCAATGATATCCAATGCCATCGCAAACTCTCCCAAATTCATCTTAAGAACTTTAAACACATAAAAGGTCATAAAAAGGCAACATATCTCAAACTAATGGTTCTAAAAAACCATGATGACAAATATATAATAATTTTGGTAGATTTTTGTAATATATCATTACTTTATTTAGGAATTTATTATCTCTCTGTTTATTTACCTATTTAATTGGAGCGTTTCAAGGCTATCAAAGAAGAAATGAATTTTATTTGGAAAAAGTAATAATGTTTTATATTTTTGGTTTTTTCTTGTTAATGTATTTGTCGAATAAATCTTTAAAAATGATTATATGATGTACTGTGGGTTTCATATTCACCTGTGGGACATTTCCAGAGGTCACTATAAAATCTGTTTACTGAAGGCTTTCCCATTATGAAACGATTTCACATCAAGAATTTTTTCTCGGGTTGATCCCATGAAATGGATCACTACATAATGTTTTTACACATAATTTGTGAATTTAACATTAAAATAATTATTATCTATATATTTTTTAATATATTTGGTTCTTTATTATATAGGTGTATTTTTGGTATTTCATGTCATGGTATTAGGATTCACATCATGTAAATGTTTGTAGTATTTATGTTCTTATGCTTTAGTCAACTTATTATTTTTCACATGCCTGCATCCTCCGCTGTCAAAACATATGAGATCTCCAATGAATTTTTTTAGATTTAATCACTATATATATCATTTAATTATAACATTAATCATCATCATGGATGGGTAGCATCAATCTAGGTAAGTTATATTTTTTATTTTTGTTTTTTTTTGTCTTAATAGTGCTGTTGTACTATGTATTCATATTTTTGTGTTTCAATCTATTAATGATTTTTAGATCTATTTTATGATATTATTCCAGTGTATAACCATTGAGTTCATTTTTGTGTGGAATTTGTGTTTCTTTAGGTATAAGTTGTTTTATCTTCTATAACAACAATATTTTTCATTGAGATGTATGGATTGATTCTAGGGCCTTAATTTTTTTATTCTTCTAGATCATGTTACAATATTTTGGGTACCATGATTGATGTATGTGGTTTTTTCAATATCCAATGTTATATGAATATTATTTTTATGATTTTGTAACTTTTTTATTGAATTTTATGGAATTGATAGATTAAATTTTATCAAAAATTACGAAATATCTTCTTCCCCTTGTTTTGGTAGATAAAATGTATTTCAATGCATTATAAAATAAATTAATGAAATTGTTTTTAATGCATGGAATAATTTTTGTTTTGTAATATTTGATACATTGGAAACATTGTCTATATAAAGGGAATGTGATTAATAGTAATTGTTGGTTTATACTATTGGTTTTTCCACTCATGGAGTATTCCTATACTCATTGGATCATTATTCTAGGAACATAATAGGAATTTTGGGTAGTTAACATGATGTGGGGAAGAAATTATTATTTGGTTCTATGCATATATCTAGATACTTGATTTGTGGATTTGTCTATGTTTGGGGATGATTGTAAAATCTAACATGACCTAGAGTGATCCTTGGCATGAAGTTACTTATGATTTGGTATCTACTACATCGAATTGGCTATGATATGTCATATATGATTTGTTTTGACTAATTTCATTTTCTTGAAATCTTTTTAAACCATTTGACATTATTTAATTTTAGATTATGAAATGGGGGTATTTTTTACCCTGCATTAGATATAAAATCTATTTACCATTTTAATATGAATTGTATTTGTAAATATTAGAATCCATTGATTGTAGTACAAATGTATGATTAAGAAAACCTAGGTGGGGTTCTACTTAGCATAATTAGATCACACCCAGTGGACCCATTTAATGATGTTTAAACCCACATATGTTATTTGATAATTGGAATGAAAAGTCACCCAAGTTTTATAGAGAGGCTTCTATTAGCTATGGAAAGGTAGATGGTTGTGGGAAAGTGGTAATACATAAATGTTGTCATATAGAATTGTTATTTTAGTGTTTTTATAATTTACTACTATACTTATACCTTTGATATTATTTATATAATTTTATGTTTTTACATTTATTTTGTTTTCCATTCATTTTGTAATATTATTCACCTTATCCATTAAATTGATTATCTCTACTATGTATATATAATCTATATTAATAACTTTATAAGGGTATAAATTTTCCCCTATAGTTTTTTTGATTCCCATGTACTAGATGATATCACATGGAGATTGTGAATGACCAGCATATATGCGATAGATGGGGTTGGGTACCATTTATAAACAATATATGAGTCAAATTTCAAATTTTTTGGTAAAAGGGGTGTTATTTTTGGTTATTGTATTATGAATTTGGAAGACTGTAGATAAAATGATTGTACATGAAGGGTAGGTAGCCTCGATTGAAATGATATATCATACCATTTTGAGACTCATGTTTCCATTTGATGTTGTGATGTCTATATCTTGTTATGGCTTAATGATCTGACTCATTGTTATTGATTTTGGGTTTTCAGTTTCAAATAGTACTCTCTTCTTTCCAGATCATTTCTTCTATTTATATGTGAAATAGTATTCCAATGAGACATCTTCCATGAGATCTCCTAGAGGGTGTAGTAGATGTATATCAAGGGAATCTACCTCTATATCAGAATCATATCTAGGATATCATGAATGTAGTTCTTGATATCAACTAAAATTTATAAGAAGTATCAAATGAAATTTTCAAGGAATATATTGGGATTGTAGGAGAAAATTATCAATAAAGGGGTATCATAAATTGGAATTAATTTTACATTAAGGGTATAAATTAACCTCAATAAGAATATAATTTTTTGGTAAATACATGAGTTCTTTGTATTCCTATAGTCAAATCAGAATAACATGGTGAAGTCTGTGGTGTTCAGACTTTAGGGCCTTAATAAGTGATGGTGTGATTTCGTTTTATAGGTTGATAGTCACAAAATATTGGAAAAAAGTTTTTAAACACCATCTTCATTAAATAGTTTTTTAAATAGTCACTAGTGATTGATATGTCACTTGTATTCCTCTATTTGTAGCATGGTGAGTGTTTAGTATCCAGATACACCAATTAGATCATGTTTCTATTTTTTTCTCTAAATGTCGTAAATAATGAAAATATTAAAGCTCATAAGTACCTAAATGGGGTTTTATCAGATATTAGATTGTAGGTATTAGTGTGGAATATATATACATATGTAGATAATGTTGAAGAAGAAATAATTGAATATATGGATAGAGTAAGAATATTTTCAAACCTAGCCCATTATCTTACTCCCTGTGGTAACTTTAGTGGATATATTGGGTGGAAGAGGAAGTATCATGAGCTTCCTAGTATTGTGTGGTTCTCAACAATTGGACTCAATTACACCTTATGTTGTGCCCAGTAGTATATCGATGACTTTCCATTAGCATTGTAAGGTTATTAACATGTGGAATTATATTTTTGTGCATACCAAGATGTGTAATAGTTGTGGTTCATGTGGTCATATGGATCCTTTTTTCATGCTATGTATTTGGCTACTTATATTCCATGATAATTAGCTTAAAAAGATAATGTTTCACATTTATATTCATGAAATACTAAGGGGATCGTACCATAGGCCACATGATTCAATCATCATCACATAGTAAATGATTCTCTAAAAGAGGTATATGTAGGTCTAGTTATAGTGAGATCTGCATCATTATTTCATCATCAGTATTGTCTACATTATTTATTACATGTTTCCTACACTAATTTTTATCCTCCAATTTTATTGATATTCTTAACATTCCTATGGATATCCTATACATTTTTGGGATTTATTGGAAACTATTTATATACAAAATGGGAAGGGGTTTGGGATTCCTTATATATTGTCGATTTCTGATACATAATTTGTCTGGAATTTTCTATTTCTTAATCAAGATATTTATTATCTCATAATTAGAATAGATTCTATTATCACTCATTACAATGAGTCTGATTGTAATAAATTTCTTGTTTTTTCATTACTAACTATGAGATATCTAGTCTGCTACAATGAGAATGGGATATGAGGACTGTCCATATGTAAACAACCCTAATAGATCTAAAGAGTTCGTTTTATGTTATACTAGTTGATTTTGATGATGTGTCTTCAATTTTTGATCTTCAAATTATTATTAGATATTTACATAATGCTTTCCCGGATTATTTATCCAATCATCCTCTATATTAGGAGGAATATTTTATGATTTGTATTCTAGAAGGTATTCAAATATTCACTATATAATCATATCATATGTCACTAGTGGAAGTTAAATGAATAATGACTTAGTTTAATGATCTAATGGATGAAATGCATTCTTTTTTCATAGTGTTTCACTTTGGAAACCTTTATGGTCATTTATAGGAATGCATGCACTTCACTCTGATTTTGTGTGTACCAAAAAAAGATAATCTTGGTAACATTAAAAAATATTTACCATTTTCCCCATGTTGATGTTATTCTTGAAAAGATAATGTTGTAAATGTGGTTTTTTAATATTTATATTTTGTTGGGTATTCTTGCTCATATATTTTTGGAGTCTAATATAATGAAGATGATTATCTTGTGTATGAATCTCCAATACTAGAATCTTGTGATTCCTTTTGGTCTAACTAAAAATAATTTAGATTTTATGTTTATGGTTTATCAGTTATTCCAACTGTAACTCAATAATATTAGGGTATTATATATTTATGATATTATTTTTAATTCTAGATTCCAACAATGCAATGGGAAACCATATAGTTTGGATCTATAGATAATGGTAAGTATATAATTTTTGGAATCAATTTAAAAATGTATTATTTCTATACTTGAAGTGATGTTCTTGGTGAAACAGATTAATTTGAATGCATTATTTGTCAATCCTGAAATGGTGATGGCTATACTATCAATAGATTAGACATAAATTGATTTAGGGAATAGGTGTTTCATGGTCATGATAAATACTACAAACACATATAAGATGATTTAACAATGTTGGAATCACCATTTAATTCTATTTATAGGAAATGGATGAATTAATATGGGATGAAATGTGTTAGTATTCTAATAACGATATTACCAAAATTCAAATCTTTGTTTACATTCTAACCCATTGAATCTCTATAAAGGAAACATTTTTAGTTTGATTCTTCCTATTTCTGGTTTAGGTTGGTTTTTTATGAAGTATTGTAATGTGATGGAATACAGAGATCACTGTATTTGAGAAAATCAGAATAATGACCAAACTCATGATTTAGATAATGCTTAAGAAATGCATGAGCTTAAATATTAGTGGAACTATAAATTTGGGGGAAAATTTATATTCTTTTATAACAAAAAAAGAGTATGGGAAAGAGGGTTTATAAAAAATACATGAATAAAAGATAGATTAAGTGGTGGGAATTCCTTAAAACCATTGACTTTGATCTTTTTAACACACTATAGAATGGGACATTCATTATTTACACACTCAGTTGAAATGTACCATCACAGGCTATTCTAAAATCAAATTAGGATTAGATCATTTTCAATCATTTCACAATTTCACATTGATATAGTGTAGGATGATTTATGTATCATTATTATTATTCTATAATTACCATTATATCTTTTGTAGTCCATTATTCTAGAATCCTTATATGTTAGGGAGCCAGTTTTTTTGTTGGTCTCTCATTTGAGATGGTATTACTAGTTATGGGGATTGGGTTTTCATCACTATATATGTGAGGATATACTTTTTATAATAATTTCATGGTTCTTCAAAGTCTATTCACTTATAAACTATAATGTTGTATTATGAAAGGAGATAAGATTCATGTTTCTAGGTATAAATAATAACATTTAATATTACATGTCACGTGGTTAAACTAGCCTACAAAAAAGGAAGATCATTCAAAATCATTTTTCTTGGTCGAACCTCTTCGAGTTCTAGTATAGAATTGAGAAGTGGTATCATGGAAATTTTTAGATTACGATGGTCTCCCAAAGAGGTAATTCTATATTGGTGGTGATTGACCTAATGAATATGTGGGAAAAATAACTCAAATCATGGACACAACTAATGCTGATGACCTAGGTATGCTATATATGTTGATGATTATATTATTTCATGAGGTTCTATATTCCATTGTTTCAAAAATTGGTCTTATGTTTTCCTCAAACAGTTTAAGAGTATCTAGGAAACAAAGGGGTCTTAGGTGTGGTTGAGTACATGTTACCATCCATTGAAAGAAGACCAGATGGATCATTCTATTCAAATTCTGGAGGATATGTTCCATGCTTATTTATTGACATTTTTTGGATTATTGAATATATAAAATGGACTATTTGTGTTTTTTATAACAATATATATCAGTAGTCGATCAGAATACCTCACTTTGTGGGTCATTATAGTCACCTATGATAGTCACCTCCTCATAGGGTAGATGTGGGTGAGCCACTCTTTAAGTAATGATTCCAATATAGGAGAATTATATAAGGATTTTAGATATACAATTGTTATTTGATTCATCATATGGTCAATATAAATTGTATGAGGATCATCATCTTGATCCAATGGATCATTCTGTTGGCGGCCATGTCTCCTATATTGTTTCTTTTCAGTTGAGGCATTGAAGCCTTATATAGTTGATAAAGATTAATCCGATATATATTGGACCATTTTATGTTTCTAATAGTATTGATACATTTTTACCCATAAGTATTTCATACTCATTTGAATGGTATTCATGATTTTTTCCACATATCTCAACATATTTTGTACCATCATGATCCATATCACATTCTTAGATGGGAAATGTTGAGTCGGAGATATATTATCCTATTGTAGTAAAATGAATGAAAAATGATGAATCATAATTAATCTTATTGTGTGGGATTTTTATTTAATTTTTAGTGAAATATGGAAACATGGGTTAAATTATCACATTATATAGGAGTGAAATTCATTGATGAGAGAGAGGTGGCCTCACCTCAATTTTTGACACCATTCATCCACATGTCACCTCGAGAAAAAATGTGTTGTGGTGGGGAGTCTATAATATCCCATTACATTCTTCCATGTATATATCATCTCTATTTTGTTTCCATAGTTATCAATTTTTGTTTCTAGGAATTTGAGTATGGACTATTTTTCTAGAAAAATATTATAATGCTTGTTGACTCATGTTTTTTTTAATTAATGGGGTCCATGTATAAATGTAAAAATTGAATAATAGGATTTCTATTGTTTTCCAAGCTATCCTGGGGGATGTTTCTAGGTGTTTTGATAGAATAATACCATTTAATGGTTTCATGTCAAGAAATGGATAATCAATTTCATTCTATTGACATTCAAATTCCATGGCTATTTTAGGTCTTTGTGAGTATACATATCATATCCCCCATTCATGTCATGAAATGTATAGTGGGTGTTCATTAAATGATGTGATAACTTTTTCAATGTATATGTATTGAATGTATTTTTGTCATAATCATGTGATTAATTATATTTAATTTTCTTACAATATAGTTTTATGTATTATTTTAATATAATTTCATTATCACTCAAACATATTCACTTATCTCAAAACATTTGATCTCTCCAAGGCTATTTTAGAGATATCATATTCTTCCAATATGTTTCATTTTTTGAATGATATTCTTTTTTTTGTATTATGTCTCTTTAGGTAAGAGATCATTTTATTATTATTATTTTATATTGGTCATAAAATAATTGTTTCACTATATTCTGTAATCCTTGGTTAATGTGATTTGGATTCTCCAGATTCTTTTTAAATCAGTTTTTTGATACTCCATCAGAGGATAGATTTTGTGTTGGTTTTGGTATAGATGTTGTTTTCATGAGGTTGGTATAGTGATGCATTCTCTACCAACTTTTTTTATTTTTCAATTTATTCATAGAAGTATTGTATGATTATATAGACTCTATTTTTATCTTTTTACTCTTCCATATCAGTGGATCTTATAACAGGTTTGTGTTATCCATTGTTGAGGAAGGCATTTCCATCTCTATCCAATGTTGGATAATTTTATTATGATGATTTTATAAATTCTAATAAAAATGAATTTGAATTATTGATTTGTTTGTGTGAAACTAGGGTTTTTAGGAATGATGTCATTCCCCTTGTTTTGGTAAAATAAAAAAATATTTCAATGTATTTTGAAAAAGTTTATGAAATTGTTTCGAATGAATGGGTTTAATGATTTTTTTGTAAAATGCATTTCATGGGATTCCTTTAATACTTATGTTTAAGGTTTATTGACAAGAATAAATTGTTTATAGAGTTATGGGGTATACACAAGGGGTGTTCCTCTTCTCCCATGGACAAATTTTTGGGGACATGTTTGACCTATTTTGTTGTTCACTAATTAAGCTGTTCCTATAAAATATATATTCAATGAATATATATAAATTATATATTTCTATGACTATGTCTTATTGGGTTTAGGTTTAATTTCTAACATGACCATTGGTGGTCCATTACATGATGTTACAAATAATCTAGTTTGTAATTAATTGGATTTGATATGGAATGTGATAAATTCATTGGATTTGATTCGATATGTGATAAATTAATTGGGTTGAATGATTTTATTTATATTAAATAAATTAAAACAATTTTAACTAGATTATTTGTACATTTTGAATGATGGAAATTATATTATAATGATTTTGATATAATGATTTTATGGATATTTACCATTATCTATTTACATTATAATTTATCATGTCTGTATTTTTTTAATTGATACATGATATGAATCACCTTGGTGTTATCCTAATAATCTTATTTATCTCACATCCTACTCACCCCCTTAAATGATGAATTTATCTAGTTTTATTTTTAGATGTAGGAATGTAAAGGCATCACAATGTAGTGGCATGTTTTCAATCAAATGTGTATGGTTAGCTGGTGATGATAAGGTGGGAGTTTGTCCACGATATCACATGGAGTAGTTTATTAATTTTTATCTGTACATTTATATTATAATTTTACCATATAGATTATATTAAAATCATATTTATATTTACTTCAATATTTCCATTTTTAGGCCGATGTTACATGTTATCCATTCGGATGATTTTATCTACTATTAATTTTATTTGAATGATGTCTGAAACAAGTCGAAAAATGTATTCATGAAGGTTATTTTTGATTCTTGGGTGCTAGTTTATAACTCAGGTGGATCATGTTCTCCCTTTAGATATTGGATGTTTTGGATCTTATATAGGGTTTATAGGTTATATGTGTCGACTGAATTTCTTTTTTAACAAGCATATTTATTCCAACTACACATTTTTATTGATGTTTCAAATATTATTCATAGAATGTACTTATTGTTTATTGTATTTTAATATTTTATCATGATAATATAAATCCTTATATATTTTAGTATATTCATTCTTAGGAATCGATAAATTTCACATAGTATATATTTTAAATTAATTTAATACTACAATCAATGGATTTTACACATACCCACTATGCCCGGTATCTTAGGAAAACACCAAAATTGGGCCCAATCACAATAACCATAATTCGTGTACCAAGACTGGTTCTCCCCTATTTTATCCATATTTCTGCCATTCCATGATCCATTACAATAACATGATGACTATTAAGAGTGTATCTTAGTCTAGGAAATGAGATAGATTATTTCCATGTGAATATAATTATGAAACTGATTACTCAATAATTGGGTTCCATATTTTAATTGTTCTATAGAAATATTAAATGTTGAACACATAAAACAATTGAATATATAAAATGAAACTGCACATTTTTTTCTTTATATTCACACATCAAATTTTCAATGACTATTCAATATTCATATAGTTATTTCTTATAAAAAATGTAACGACACATTATTAAATGTGAAATAAAATAGGGATATATATATATAGACACCTATTTTTGGTTTAACTAAAAGGGGAATGATTTTCTTATTTGAACCTCTATAAGGAAATATCAAATACCTTTGAAAACATTGAATATCTCATTTCAGAACAATGAAATAAAACAATTTAAAACATCACAAAAAAAGTCATACCCCTTTTCATAATATAAATTACCATCCATAAACAATGTATATTCAATTATGTCAATTTGAATTCTTCATCTCACTCAATGACCTATATCATTAATCCTATAAACACAACTAGATTTTCATTTCACGATTCAAATAGTGACCCCCTTGGTATAACCCATCAGATAATATCTATTTTTTTCAACCAAAATTTAGGAAAATCATATGAAATCATAGCTATATATATATATATTCATGTCTCCATTTAAAATCATCATGATCGAGTCCTTTACCAAACAATATTGTCATTATCAAAATTATACCATGAAGGGTATATATCAAAGAAATCTATATCATGAATGAATAGGAATAGTTAAGAACACAACTCTCAAAAATAATAATTTACCATCACAATTATCATTCTATATTTTTATTTCAGTTTCTTTAATACATTCACTCATAATTTTCATTTCATTTCTTTAGACTGTAATGAATATTTAATGCATTCTTCACTAAGTACCCATGTCTATATCAATTTTATGTATCATTAATTGTATATAAATTAATTTTATTGTAATAATAATCATCATCCATGTATTATCAACCTCCACTTTTTTTTCACAAAACCAACACACAGACGCTTAGTTGCGACACACCATCACCTTAAATGAAAGTTATATACCATAATAGGATGCTATAATTTTCACATTGATTACCCACACTACGATATTATCAAGGAGAGAACACTAATTACTGATATAGTAGAGTACATAAATACAATATAAATATTTTCTTTTATTACCAATATTTTGAGTAAACCAACTATCACACATGTATTATATCAGATAACGACTAAAATTCTACAAAACATTTATTTAAAAATTAACATTTTCTACTACAAGTGAACAGATTTACTTCCATATAACATGAACAATGGGATTAGACATAAATAGTGAAATAGAAGGTCCCTTATCATTATCATTTATATCGTACAAAGTACCCCACAAGACAAACTCCTAGATTAAACTATCTATATTATTTTAAATGTACTTATAATTATCTCCACATTATTATCAATATCATAAATCCAACACCATCTATACTCACATGATTAAATCATTCATAATATCTCTATGAGAATCTAAAAATTATATTAAATAAAATAAACATTAAAAACTAATAAAAATTATCCTTCAATTATCATTGATAAAATATTCCTGTTTATTCAGAAAATATATGAAATTTATTCAATTAATGTACTCCAAAACAATGATATTCCATACACCTTGATGTTAATAAATATTTCACAATGATTAAAAAATTTTAATTTAAAATATAATTGAAACTAGAAAATCCATTGCATAATAGGACTATCCATGGAAATGTTTCTCCTATTAAAACCATCACTTTGATATAAAATAGACTATCGATATCCCTTATACCATAAATTACATTGTAATATAATTAAAACATTTATTATATAAAACAACCATGAATTAATATTTTTTGGACAATGAAATATGTTCTTCCAAATAGACCTATGAAATTAAACTCATTGAAATTCCTAGAAATTTATTCAGGACACTATTTTGCTGTAAAGAACCATAAATTTTTAATAATTCTTATTTCTTGAATATGTTTGTCCTATTTTTATTTTAGAAAATAAAAACATATCTCTATAATAATGATGTCAATATATAAGAAAATTCCACCATATGGATTGGAATTATATATAAATGTTGGTAATGTATGACCATTAGTCAACATGACCATTGTGAACAATAATTTTGATACTAATTTTGACATTGTAGTTATTGTTTATATATAGAACTTGAAAAAGTATAATTTATTCACAATGAAGATTTTAAGGCCTCAATCATTAGTGTAGTACCATTTTAAGGCCATTTATTAGATATTTGGAGGGGGTATCATCACCTGGGCTCTCCCTTAAACAATCCCATAATGATCTTCGATAGGTGAATCTTCAATGAAATAACTTAGGAAAGATGTTCATGTTAGTGGATATTACCAATATGTCGATGTTAGCTTATGCACCCCATGAAACCACCACTATTTTACACCATAATCTAAGGGTTTGTGTTATTGTCAAAAGGGGATATGTTTTGAGGCACTAGTTTTATAATGTGTAATTTAATTATATAAGTAAAATATTAATACCATTAATTACATTTTAAGAATTTTTTTTAAATTAAAATAGATGTGTAATTTAATAAAATAATTTTTCTATTATAAATTATAATATATATATATATATGTGTTATACAAATTTATAATAAACTAATATATGGTTGATAATACGTATTTTAATGAAATATTTTTTTAAACATTCTTACTTATATAAAAATTATAAATTAATTTGGTTCATGTGATATAATTATTACAATGCATTCTAAATAAGTTCTTATTTATAATAATTATGGATTTATATATTAAAAATATATAAATATCCTATTTATTGATTTATTCTGATAAAAAATATCATTTTAAAAATTATCACATTGTAATTAGGTTAGGGTGAATTTATGGTAATTTTCCTGAAGACATTATTTTTTTGAATAGTAAAATTACAGATCGAGTTTTTTGTTATGGTTAACGAATTCATAAGTAATAATGATTTAATAAACAAATATCTACAATAGAAGAACTAAATATGATTTTTTTAATATCATGTATTTTAATAAATTTAATCCAATTCCCAAATCTATGATTTACTATTTAATTTCATGAAATGAAACATTATCTTTAAAAACGTTATTTTGAGTAATCAAATCTTTTACATTAAAAATTAAGTAATATAAAATTATGGAAGATTCATGTGGAAAAAATTACATAAATTCTTTCCTAAGTGTCCAATAACATGGGAAAATACAATTGTAAATCTCATGGGATTATATTTTCGACATGTTATGTTTCCAAGGCCCTTATTTTGAAATTAATAAAAAAACTCCACTTTTTATATAAATTTCCAATAATTTTTTAATTTCAATTCAATAAAAAATATCCATTCAGAAATATATGATATTGCTACCACCCATGTAGTTCTTTAACTGTTTCATCAAGCCTCCACTATTTTAATCCACATGTTTTAGGAGTTACATTTCAAGGTAATCGAAATATCATTTTTTCATATTCATTTCAAGATCCCCTTTTTATATATGTATTTCAAATATTTTGATTTATCTATATATTATTAATTTTTTTATTCTCCTACTAATATTTGTTTTTTCAGTTTGATACCAATGAACCCTATAATTTTACATATTTTAAGACAATTTTTTACACATGTTATGCTGTAGAATTTATTTATAATAATATAACTCCTCTCCCCAATAAATATCCATTTAATTTAACTATTTTAATAAAAAAATAAAATTATTTTAAAATGGTATTCAACATGTATTTTTATTATATTTTATTTTGTATTAAAAAACAAAAATCCTACAACTCCAGCACATAGGATAAAAATTTAATAATATTACTGTCATTAATTATTTTTATAACATATGATTTTGATATGAAACACATTTTTTTATTCACCATAGGTTATTTTGGAAGTAGTTGATTGTGATTTATGTGGTTCAAATTAATTAATTTATATGAATTGTGCTCCCTGATATCAATTATATTCATTATGTAACGAAATTAATATCTAGATATTACATGTTTAATATTATATTGGTGAATATCCTTGGTAATTTTTTTATAAGCCAGTGAAAAACCATGATGATGTGATTATGAATGTATCATTTAAATTTTCCATTAACATTTAAATGTAATGATTTAGTATATTTTATTTATTATATTCATCATTCCCTCCTGTTTATTCAATAATGTTATTCTTCATGATCATTCTTATTTTCATCAAGATTGAAAATAATATGTTTCCCTATTTTTTATTTATTGGGACGTATGATAACCCATTCCATTGATGTTTCTTTCTATGTTATGAGCTTTAGTAATTATAATTAGGAAAAACCTATGATGAATCATTTCAAGTTTACTATATGATTCTTTGGTGTTTTCTTTTATAATGTTATATTTACTGACAAAATAATCGTTCAAATCACCTTTTGTACAATGTAATGAAAGATATATGTAATAAAAAAATTTGAATGAAATAGATGGTATCGAAGGATGGTTTAGTTAATTTTGATAATTTGAATCTGAAAAAAAAATTAATAATCATAATAAGTGTTTAAATATTGGAAAACATGATAGTGATTTTGTGAAATTACAATTTAGTGGTTTCAATGAAAATAAATAAATATCAGGATATGAACTAGTGGATTTAGATAAAGAACCTATGAATATAAGGGTAAAACAAAAAAACAACTTTGATCAAGGCTCTAATGGGATCTTCTAAATTTAAATTAGAATTTATGTTCTACTAGATTTAAATTCTAACTGGATATGTTTAGTTAATCACTTGGCTTGTATGGACCACGATGTTTGATTTGTAGAAATTTATTTTTTTGTTAAATAATTACTTATTATTGAATAATGTTTTACAACATAAAATTCTTTTAGAAATTTATATATTCATAAGAGAAACCATTTTCATACTGAGGGTTCATTATTGTAGAAAATGTATGGACATTTGATGACATTTATAAATGGGGAGTGAAAAAGACCATGCATTGACGACCCTATGATAGAATATAGGATTAATGACTTCATGTAATGATAAAAATTCAATATCAATTTATGATCAAGAACATGAATCAATGGGATAGAACAAATTCCCCTCTAATGGAACAACATTTCATTTCGTCCTATATGTGTTCTTGGTCACCTTTTCTAGTGGATCTACATACACATTGATTGATGAAAATTGGATAAGTTCTAAGGAAAAAATATTTTCTATACCTCATTATTATAAACATGATAGATAGACCCTATATGTCTACCCCTAAGAGGTAGAATCTATTAAATTATGGAAACGAATTAAAATCAAGATGAAAATAATAGAGATTTATTTGTTGGTGTCGTCAGAGTTCATTTGATAAATTTTTAATTAATATTTCCCCCATTCTATGTGAATGAAAATATGGAAGGAATTATTGGAGCTAAGTGAAAATAAAAATGTATTTATAGGAAGATATGATATTATCTTTACAATAATTTATCATTACACCTCTTCCTTTTTAAATCATTCTAATGAAAAGGTTAACAGATTATTTAGTGGACTTAGATCGTATTTAGGGAAGAATATATAAAATCAAGATAATGAAATATTTGATGAGATTGTTCTGAGTGCAATTATAGTTGAATGATTGCCCAGAAAGACACTATGGTCTCAAAGATTGAATTATATGAATAAATAAATAGATGTAAACATTTTTAGAGACATTGATCGTGGAAGAGGATGAATGAATTTGAATCATCCAACACGAAACAAATTTTTCAAGACGCATTCAGTGAAATGCCATGAACTAGAGATAGAAAAGTAAAAAGTGTGGAAGAGATGGACATATTATTGGGAACATTCATATTATTGTGAAAACTCAACATATCAACACTATTGAAATATATATGATGGTGATGGGATAGCCTGAAGTCCAATGATTCAATTATATATTGTCTGGGAACACTTATTATCACATTTAAAATCTTATATAAATAGAGTTAATCCATCACAAAACCCATTAGTTAAAAATGATGAATTATTGGGGTTTTCAAAGAAAATGGTTGAACCACTGGTTCCAAATGTTGTGGTGGAAGGTACTCTTGTTGTTCTATAAAATCCAGAAAGTATTTTTTAATTATAGTTATACACATTATTTACTTATAGTATGTTTTCATTGATTAGAGATTCAATCCTTGAACTTCTACATATATATATATATATATATATGATAAAAGATATAAGGATTATCCAAGCATCGACATTGTATATAAATACATGTACTGACATTGTAAATCACAATCTCATCCAAAATTTAATACTCATTCCCATACTAGAATTCATTAAAATTACATTGATGGACTACTTGTCAATGTATTATACTAATTTAACTCTTGTCAATGTATTATATTAATTTAACTAATGATCAAGGTAAATATCATTTTTCTTGAAGGAACTAAATATAGTTGATTTTAATGGAGATATTAACTCTTCCTGATATTTTTCTGGAATAACCACCCATAGACATCATTATGGAGATGATCATTTGAATTGAAAAATGAAATGAAATTATAAGAATATAAAATTTCCTCAACATGTGGGATTATATTGAAATATTTATTGAGAATATTTCTAGAAATAACATAGAAAGAGATGTTTAGTGCACTATTAAAATCATGATTGGATCTAAGTCGATATCAAAGACCCAATGTTAAATGGGAAATGATGAGCTACATGTATTAAAGAAACATGTCCAGGAAAATTTTTAGAAGTGTTTTATCTAACCATGTGTGTCTTTGTGGGGGTATATGTTCTCTTTGTGAATTAGAATTATGGATTTTTGTTGATATGGATTTATTATAATGAAAAAAATTGGATCATAGCGAATAAAAAGTTCCATATTCAAAAGAATGGGGATTTATTTTACCAGCTTCATGGGGATCAATTGTTCTTCAGGATTGATCATTATCATTGTTGTCTTCATTTTAGGGTTGAGAAATAAAATATCTTAATTTCCTTCTTCATATCATGATTTGGGTATTATGACTGTTTTTAATCACTTTGGAAGAAATATTTGTCCTTCAATATTTATATAGGTGATGAATGTATAATTTAAGTAAAACCATGATAATGTTGTGGTACTTCATATTAAGGATATTGTGATATATTAAAATTTTAAAAAGGATCATGAATATAATCTAAGTGTTATATTAATAACTATAAGTAATGAGAGGCTATTTGATAAGTTTATTAAATGTGAATTTTTTCATGACATGTTTCTTTCATGGGATGATTGTATCAAATTAAGGAATCATATATTACCCTATAAAGACCAATTTATTTGATGAGTGTCCCCATTCTAAATCCGTAACTGATATTTACCACATCCATGTTTTAGAATGATATCATAGGTGGGTTAAGAAACTGATTTATGTATTTCAAATACACTAAATAAGATAGCTCTTAAAGGGGTGATGTTTATCATGGAAAAAGAGGGTGAGGAATGTAACATCACAAGTAGGTAATGAATAATAGATATTTTTATCTCTGTCTATTTATGAATTAAATAGTGTTTTAGAGGCTTAAAATGATAATAAATCCAATCTTAAGCATGGAATACACTAATATTTTTAAAAGATTGTTTTACTGCCTTTTGATGGAAAACCAATTGTCAATCAATATTTTAACAATTTCATAAGCTCTATTTGTCGAAATAAACTTATTCTTTATGATTGGGAGATTGAAAATTTACTTTGGGTAAATTTTTGGTATTTTTATGATAATGTTCATTTGTTAATGAATAATGAAAAATGATGTATTTTAATTCAATACCTCTTTTTAATTTAATTTATTTATATTATTATATTATATTTTGAATTGTTTTTAAAGTTCAATTAGAATATATTTTTACCATTTAATCCAATAGTGGTCGTTGAAATTAATTTCACTTTGAAATTGGACTTAAACTAGTGTCAATCTTTTTATACTTATTGTTCCATAAAAACACGCTATTTTCTCTGACATCGGAAATTAATTATTAAATTAATTAATGTAACTTATATGTTTTTAATTTTTTGAAAAAGAAATCATTTTTTAATTTGGAATATCAAATATAGCATTGGGTGATGTTTTGGTATTATTCTGAAAAACATCAATTTTTGATGAATAGTGAAACCACTAAGTGGTAATTAAAAAACTGATTTTTCGTTTAAATAAAATTTTACCACCTCTGTGTTTTGAATTTCAAAAATCTGACATAGAAGGATTTCATTAGGAATTAAAATGTGGTTCAATGTGATTAAAATAATTTTTTGTTGAATAGTAAATTTTATGTTTTTAATGACGATTAGAGGTAATTAGAGTTGTTTAAGGTAAAAATAATGTTTTAATAATATGCAATTACCTTGACACATGTCCTACCCTTATTGGATGTGTCATGGCCAACCAAGACAACCCATGGGTCTATTTTTGGGACACCATGAAGCCACTTGGGTAAGATAATGACATTAATGCCTTTTATTTAAAGTAAAAGTAAAAATGACACAAACATGTGTTGTTTAACTAAAAAAAAATCTTAAATGAGGTTATACAAGTCATATTTCTGACTATAAATAGTCATTGGAAAGATAAAAATACTTCCTACATCATAGTATTAGTTTTATAATTTTTATACATTAAATAAATTACATTATTTATGACACCATGATGATTCAACGATTACCTCATTATTTAACGATTTAAATAAAATGAAAATATAATGTAAAATCAAAGACCTACACTTGTAAAAAACCTATTGGATGGGTTGATTTCGAACCCTTATCACCTAGTACTATAAATTTATAATTGTGGGACCTTTTTTATCCGAAAAGCATTTTATAACAAAGTATCTTTTCTTAACATTCCAAGAGTGCCCCTCCTCTCCTCTTATAAAATGCCCCCACCTCTACCACCTTACACACACTTCCTAAGCCATTGGATTGGCCAACCCCTGCCCATGTTGTCTCTCCAAATCCCTATATAACTCTTAGAAGCCTCAATTTGGGCATATTTCTTCCCAAGGAAGCCTTTGAGCTCAAATCAAAGAGAGTTAACCGATTTTAAGGTAATGTCTTCACTTGTGTTCTTTTATTTTATTTTTCTACTCCAACCCCCTAAACTATTTTTATTAATTTATTTTGTAACAACTCCAGTATCTTCAATATTCTTGGATGTTTTAATAAGAATTATTCTAGCTACACTTACACACACCTAGATCTAATGGTTAAAGAACATACTATTTCCGTGGATGGCAAATTTCTGCTTCACGAAATGATGATTGTTCAATATTCTTCAAACACCATGAAAGGTGGCCATTAAGATTTAACTATATTTATATATGATATATAACATGTTTATGTTTTCCTTAAGCTTCTGTATTTTTCATTTATGGCATTCTTTTATGGCTTCAATTATGGGTATACGTGATATCTTCATTTTAGGAAGTGCAGACTACATCCCCCTCAAAGTTATTTGATTCGTTAATACCATATGTGGTACGTATAAAGGATAGATTAAAATATATTATATATGATACAATACTTTAATTATAATACTATTATGTATCATTATATTTTAATTCCATTAAAGTATGAGATAGAAATTAAAGTAGCGTTCATGCGTACGTACGGCTTTCCGTCTCCATGAACGATGCATTTCATCTCTTATCCCCAAATGTAATGTACTATTATAGGTAGATATATATAATGGATATATTTGATGTATGTTAAATCTAAATGATGAATATAATTCTGGAATTAAAATATAAATATCTCTCATTTAGTTTTAATTCCATTAATATGACATAGAAATGAAAGTAGCGTTCATGCGTACGTACGATTTACCGTATCCCTGAATGGTGCATTTCATTTATTACCTCCAAATCATTATATAATATTATAAATTCATGTATATACTGGATATATATAATATAAATGGCATCTAGATCATCAATATCGTTCTTGAGATAATGGATATTTGACTACGTGAACAACTTGTAAATATAAGAAGTTCACTTTTGACTCAAGTACCAAATATCGAAAAAACGACTATTATTAACATAAATGATTACATAATGTTCATAACATGGTAATAAGTGATATAAAAGGAATAATGAACCTGAAAAAGGTTCTTAATCATGTATAAATTAACTCAAGTTTATTATTCAGAAGATTAAAGAACGATCGAGTCATGTCGGATACGAGTATGGGACTTCGTCTCAATCTCCTTTCATTGAGGCATATTTTGTTCTATACACAACATTATTTTATACGGTGTATAAACCCCTTTAACTATTACATTTATCCAAAAGGAATATTTTTTATTCGAAGTATTTTACTAAACGACAAAAGAAAATGTTTTTGTCGTACGTATGCGGCGATAATGACTTCTCCACCACCGTGACCATTATTTGAGTTCCGGCTACCTCTACAAGCCAAAAAAAGTTTTTTACAGAAAAATAAATACCATGTATTTATTTTATTTTATTTTGGTATTGAAAATGGTTTTCATAATGTTTTTATTATATCAATATGTTGTTGATATCTTGTGTTTGAAATGTGAAAATGTTATGTTTTCTTTTATGCATGTTTTATGTGATATGATTATGTTATGGTTCTTGGGAATTGTTATGACGATGGGTGGTTCCATGATAATCTACGGGTGGGTTAGCCCGATATAGCTCTCCAATGCATTGGGTAACGCGAAATAGTTAACCATTATGGTTTCTCCGAAGTGATTTAGGGAATATAGTGTGATGGGTATTCCAAACGTAACCAAGAGGGCTAATCCCTACGTAAGAATGTTATGAATGCATCATGCTACCTTTATGTCTTATGATTTCTATGATTTATTCATGATTTTATGAGGTATGTTAAAGTGCTTATGTTTTATGAGTAGAGTATGATTTCATTTATTCTTATGTATAAATGTACTCATGTTTCCTTTCCATATTTTTATATCCCATACTGATCTTTTTATGATCATCCAATCTTTTTGAAATGTTTTTCACACATCAAGGGAAGGGTACATGAGATGATGATAGTTTCAATGAAGTGTCAAGAAAGAATCAATGTTTTGTTTTAAATATGTTTCCGTTGATGGGAAAAAATGAATACTATCATTTATTGTAACCACTTTGTTTAAATGTGGGATGTAATGCATGTTTTATGATCTAATTCTCTAAAACTCTAATCCTGAAAAGATCCTCAAGGTGTATTCTTGTAATAACTCACGATTTAGTAAGGTTTAAGGCTAGGGCCTTATAGTTGGTATCAGAGGTCGGTTTAGATAACCTTGTGAGTTAGAATTCTATTAAATTATTATCCGAAAATATTTTTATATGGTCAAATTTAAATGACATAGAATATGAAGATTACCATGTTTCTTCCCCTAAGATATTTCTATTAAGAATGGTTTTTCATAGAGGAAACATAACAGATATTCTGGGAAGTCATACAGATGGAAATGACCATTCAAATCAGTATCCTGAGATGGTCTGAATCAGAACTAAACAGTTTGTTGCAGTGATGGCTCACTTGACTCATTTGAAAAATGTTGGTTGTTTTTATTGATGATATTTTGGTGTTTTCTAAAATTAAAGTTGAGAATAAATTCATTTAAGGGTTATCTTGAAAACCTTAAAATAAATGAAACTGTACGGAAAATTCAGCCAGTGTGAGTTTTGGTTACAACAAATTTCTTTCCTTGGTCACATTATTTCAAAAAAAAATGGCATTACTGTTGATCCTGCAAAAACAAAGGTTTTTGAAGAATGGCCAAGACCCACAAATGTAACTAAGATTCATAGTTTCCTTGGTTTGGCAGGCTATTACCGAAGGTTTGTTAGAAATTGTTCATGGTTATCTAGTCCAATGACTAAGCTAACTCGGAAGGGTGTGATGTTTATCTGGACAAAAGAATGTGATGATTGTTTTCAGGAATTGAAAAGATGATTGGTGAATTCTCCAGTTTTTGCACTAACTTCTAGGAATGGTGAGTTTCTTATCTATAGTGATGCTTCATTGAATGGACTTGGATGTGTCCTAATGTGGAATGATCAGGTAATTTTTTATGCTTCCCGACAGTTGAAAACTCATGGGGTAAATTACCCTACACATGATTTGGAATTAGCTGCTGTTGTTTTCACTTTAAAACTTGGAGGCATCATTTGTATGGAGTAAAGTGTGAAATATATACTGATAACAAAATTTTAATGTATATATTCAGTCAAAAAGAATTGAACATGAGATAGAGGAGTTGGCTAGAATTAATCAACGATTATGATTGTACAATTCATTACCATCAGGGGAAATCAAATAAAGTTGTTGATGATTTGAGTCGAAAAAGCAATGTTTCATTAACAATGTTGCATTTGGAACATTATCCTATGGTTAAGGATTTGATGAAATTTGGAATAGAAGTTGTTGGTGCATGATGTACTTCTGTTTTGTTTCAGGTATCAGTGAAATCTTATCTATTAGACAGAATTAAGTAAGCACAGAAGGAAGACAGTGAGTTGAAGAAAATGGTAGAGCTGGTTTAGAAGGGTATGTTTCCTAAATTCAAAATTGATAATGTTTGTGTTTTGAGATTTGGGAAGAGATTGTGTGTGCCTTGTGATTCACAGTTGAAGAGAGAGTTGTTATGTGAAGCTCATAGCTCTCTGTTTTCAGTTCATCCTGGCAGTACTATGATGTACAGAGTTCTGCGGGAGTATTACTGGTGGGATGGAATGAAAAGAGATATTGTTGATTTTACTATGAAGTGTTTGACATGTCAATAGGTTATAGCAGAGCGACAGTTACCGAAAGGGATGCTTTAGCCTTTACCAGTACCATAGTGGAAATGGGAAAATATATCCATGGACTTCATTGTGGGATTGTCGATGACACCTCGAGGTAATAATGCAATTTGGGTTATTGTTGATCGCATGACTAAATCTGCTATTTCCTTGCTATACGAGATACTTTTTCCCAAGATCAACTTTCCCGTTTTTTCCTTAAAGAGATAGTCAGGTTGCATGGAGTTCCTCTCTCCATCGTATCTGATCGTGATCCCAGGTTTAGTTCTATCTTTTTTAAAGGCCTTCAGAAGTCGTTGGGTACTGAACTAAATTTTAGTACAGATTTTCATCCTCAATCAGATGGGAAATCAAAATGAACAATTCAGACATTGGAAGATATGCTACGTGCTTGTTCGATGAATTATCAGGGAATTTGGGACCAACAAATTTCTATGGTTTAGTTTTCATATAATAACAGTTTTCATTCTAGTATACAAATGGCACCATTTGAAGCATTATATAGGAAGCGGTGTCGAACTCCATCTTTTTGGGATGAAGTGTGTGAAAGGAAGTTGATGGGACTGGAAGTGGTAGAATAGTTGGCAAAAAAAGTTCAGGTGATATAGAAACACATTAGAACAGCTCAAAGCAGGCAGAAGATTTTTGCGGACAACAGGAGGAATGATCACTCTTTTGAGGTAGGTGATCATGTTTTTCTCAAATTATCACCATGTAAAAGTGTGATGCGATTTGGTAAGAATGGAAAGATGAGTCCAAGGTTTATTAGACCATATGAAATTCTAGATAGAGATAGATCAGTTTCATACCAAGTGGCTTTACCTCCTAGTTTATCTCAGGTACACAATCTTTTTCATGTTTCAATGTTAAGGAAGTACATGCCAGATCCATCTCATGTTTTGAGTCAAAAGGTAGTTCAGGTGGAAGAGAACCTATATTATGAGTAACAACTAGTCCAGATTCTTGACCACAAGGAGCAAGTTTTATTGAATAAGGTGATTCGTTAGGTAAAGGTTTTGTGGAAAACCCACATTATAGAAGAGGCAATATGGAAATCTGAAAATGCAATGAGGGCTAAATACCCCCACTTATTCGATAAGTAAATAAATTGCGGGGACACAATTTTCTAAAGGGGTGAAGGATGTAACATCCAAGTATGTAATGAATAATAGATATTTTTATCAATGTCTATTTATGAAATATATAGTGTTTTAGAGGCTTAAAATGAGAATAAATCCAATCTTAAGCATGAAATACACTAATATTTTTAAAAGATAGTTTTACTACATTGTGATGGCAAACCATTTTTAAATAAAATTTTTGACAATTTTATAAGATCTATTTGTTAAAATAAACTTATTTTTTATGATTGTGACATTGAAATTTACATTGGGTAAATTTTTGGTATTTTTCCGATAAAGTTCATTTTTTAATGAAAAGTGAAAATGTTGTATTTTTATTTATAACCTCGTTTTAAAATAATTTATTTATATTATTATATTATCCTTTGAATTAGTTTTAAAGTTCAATTAGAATATATTTTTACCATTTAATCCAATAGTGGTCGTTGGAATTAATTTTACTTTAAAATTGGACTTAAACTAGTGTCAATCTTTTGATACTTATTGTTTCATAAAAACACGCTATTTGCTCTGACAGTAGGAATTAATTATTAAATTAATCAATGTAACTTATATGTTTTGAATTTTTTAAAATAGAAATATTATTTGAATTCGGAATATCAAATATAGCTTAGTGTGAAGTTTGGGTATTTTTCTGAAAAACTTCAATTTTTGATGAATAGTGAAACCAATAAGTGGTACTTAAAAAACTGATTTTTCTTTTAAATGAAATTTTACCACCTCTGTGTTTTGAATTTAAAAAAATCCGACATACAATGTTGTCATTAAGAAGTAAAATGTGGTTCAATGAGATTAAAATAATTTTTTGGTGAATAGTGACTTTTTAGTTTTTAATCGCGATTAGAGGTAATTAGTGTAGTTTAAGGTAAAAATAATGTATTAATATTATGAAATCACCTTGACACAAGGCTTACCCTTATTGGATGTGTCATGGCCGTCCACGAAAACCAATGGGTTGATTTTTGGGACGCCATTGAGCAACTTGGGTAAGATAATGACATTAATGCCTTTTATTTAAAGTAAATTTAAAAATGACACAAACATGTGTTATTTTACTAAAACAATTTTTAAATGAGGTTATACAAGTCATATTTTTTACTATAAATAGTAATTTGAAAGATTATAATATTTCCTACATCATAGTAGTTTTTTATAATTTTTAGACATTAAATAAATTACATTATTTATGACACCATGATGATGCAACCACTACCTCATTATTTAACGATTTAAATAATATGAAAATATAATGTAAAATCTGAGACCTACAATTTTCAAAATCCTATTGGATGGGTGGATTTCGAACCCTAATCACCTTATCCTAGAAATTTATAATTGGGGGACCTTTTTTATCTGAAAATCATTTTATAAGAAAGTATATTTTCTTAACATTCCAAGAGTGCCCCTCCTCTCCTCTTATAAAAGGCCCCCACCTCTACCACCATACCCACACTTCCAAAGCCTTTGGCTCAGACAACCCCTGCCCATTTTGTCTATACACATCCCACTATAACTCTTAGAATCCTCACTTTGGGCATAAATCATCCCAAGGAAGACTTTGAGCTCAAATCAAAGAGAGTTACCTGATTTTAAGGTAATGTCTTCACTTGTGTTCTTTTGTTTTATTTTGCTTCTCCAACCAACTGAAGTGTTTTTATTAATTTCTTTTGTAACATCTCCAATATCTTCAATATAATAGGATGTTGTTATAAGAGTTATTAGAGCTACACTTACACACACCAACATCTAACGGTTAAAGAACATAATGATTCTGTGGATGGCGAATTTCGGCTTCACGAAACGGTGATAGTTCAATATTCTTCAAACACCATCAATAGTGGCCATTAAGATGACACTATATATATATATGATATATAATATGTTTATGTTTTCCTTAAGATTCTGTATTTTTCATTTATGGCATACCTTTATGGATTCCATTATTGTTATATGTGATATCTTCATTTTAGGAAGTGTGGACTACCGCCCCCTCAAAGTGATTTGATTCGTTAATACCATATGTGGTGTGTATAAAAGATAGATTTAAGGATATTATATATGATACCATAATGTAATTATAATACTATTATGTATCATTATGTTTTAATTCCATTAAAGTATGAGATATAAATGAAAGTATCATTCATGCGTATGTACGGCTTACAGTCTCCCTAAACGGTGCATTTCATTTCTTATCACCAAATGTAATGTACTATTATAAGTACATAGATATAATCGATGTATATTATGTATGTTAAATCTAAATTATGAATACAATTCTATAATTAAAATATAAATATCTATCATTTTGTTTTAATTTAATTAATATGACATAGAAATGGAAGTAGTGTTCATGCGTATGTACGACATAACGTCTCCATGAATGGTGCATTTCATTTCTTTACTCTAAATGATTATGTAATATTAAAAAAGCATGTATATACTGGATATTTATGATATAAATGTCATCTATATCATGAATATCATTCTTGAGATAATTGATATTTGACTACGTGAACAAATTGTAAATATAAGAAGTTCACTTTTGACTCAAGTACCAAATATCGACAAAACGACCGTTATTAACTTAAATGATTAAATAATGTTCATAACATGGTAATAGGTGATATAAATGGAATAATGAACCTGAAAAAGGTTCTTATGCAAGTATAAATTAACTCAAGTTTGTTATTCAGTAGATTAAAGAACGTTCGAGTCAAGTCAGATACGAGGTATGGGACTTCGTCTCAATCTCATTTCATTGAGGCATATTTTGTTTTAAACACAACTTTGTTTTATACGGTGCATAAACCCCTTTGACTATTACATTTATCCAAAAGGAATATTTTTTATACTAAGTGTTTTACTAAATGAAAAAATAAAATGTTTTTGTCATACGTATGCGGCGACAACGACTTCTCCGCCGCCGTGACCATTATTTGGTTTTTGGCTTCCTCTACAAGCCATACATTTTTTTAAAATAAAAATAAATACCATGTTTTACTTTTCATTTTATTTTTGTATTGATAATGGTTTTCATAATTTTATTATTATATCAATGGTTTATTCATATCTTGTGATTGAAATGTGTAAATGTTGTGTTTCCTTTATGCATGTTTTATGTGATACAATTATGTTATGGTTCTTGGGCATTGTTATGAAGACGGGTGGTTCCGTGATTAACTAAGGGCGGGTGAGCCCGATATAGATCTCCAATTCATTGGGTAACGCGAAGGAGTTAAATGTTAATGTTTCTCCGAAGAGATTTTGGGAATATATTGTGATGGGTATTCCAAACGTAACCAAGAGGGTTACTCCATACGTAAGAATGTTATGAATGCCTCAAGTTACCTTTATGTCTTATGATTTAGAAGATTTATTCATGATTTGATGAGGTATGTTAATGTTCTTATGTTTTATGAGTAGTGTATGATTTCATTGATTCTTATGTATACATGTACTCATGTTTCCTTTCCATAATTTTATATCCCTTACTTAGATTTTTATGCTCATCACAGGTTTTTGAAATGTTTTTCACATGTCAATGGAAATGTACATGATATGATGATAGTGTCAAGGAAGTGTCAAGAAATAATCCATGTTTTATTTTAAATATTTTTCCGTTGATGGGAAAAAATGAATAATATCTTTTATTTTAACCACTTTGTTTAAATGTGGGATGTAATGCATGTTTTATGATCTAATTCTCCAAAACTCTAAACCTGAAAAGATCCTCAAGGTGTATTCTTGTAATAACTCATGATTAAGTAAGGTTTAAGGATGGGGCCTTATAAGGAATGTAAACATGTTATGAATAATAGATTATTTACTACAACATTGTCAACTATACCATCTATGAGTGTAGGATTCGTTTTTTAGTGATTCATCCCTAAAATGTAGTGGGATCTTCTTAATGAAATTAAAAATGTTATTTATTATGCATCTCAATAGTTAATGTCTTATGAATAGAATTAACATATGCATTACCTGGATATGGATGGTGTTTTTTATTCTCTGAATATATAGACGTACTATATTTCATGGGTGAAATGTGATATATACAAATACCAGGAAGGATTTAATTATATTTTTAGGCCAAAAAATTTAAAATGATATAGCTGATATGGTTGAAACACCATAATGACAAGGATAATTCAATTCATTATCACCCCAGAAGATCAAAAAATGTCACATATCAATTAACAAGATAAGAACCTGTTGTGATGGAAATGATGATGATTTAAGGATATCCTTTGATCAAATACCTTGTATATGTAGACATGGGAATCATAAGGGAGGGGAAATCATCAACCATACCCCAAATTATTTCCCAACCATCAGTAATATATAAGATCAAGAAATCTCAAACAATAGTTCCCTTTCTAGAGAAGAATATTTTGTCAATGATGATTGGGAACTTTTATAACATTAATATTGATGAAGAATGTGTACTAAAATTTCATATAATTACATTTTCCAATATATTTAATAATTAATTGTGGTGTTTATGGATTAATACCATAGATTATCATTCTCTATATATACAAGAATCCCAAAAATGTATAGGTACATTTTTTATCAATCAAGGAAGGATAATGTGAAAAGGGATATTAATGGATACACTACAAGGTACATGGTATGTCAACTTGTGATGGTAGAGATACAACATCCACAATGGGGTATTAAAATCACCAGCCATAACAACTTGGAAGTGGGAAAATATCACTATGTACTTTTTCATTGGTCTCCAATGAAAATCCAATGTTAACAATGTGATATGTGTTATTGAGCATTATTTCCCCAAGACTACCCATTTCACAGCTATTCGAGAAGATTTATCTATTTAAAAACATTCCATGATTTATGTAAAGAATGTTGTTTGGTTTCATTGGGTCCCATTTCATATAATTTCTTATCATGATCCAAGGTTCATATCATTGTTAGGGATATGTATTCAACTAGCTCTGAGTACCGAATTGAATACCAGTATATCCTATCATCACCAAGAATATGGACAATCTGAAAACACTATTCAAATAATCAAGTTCAAGCTGAGAACATGCTATGATTGATTTTAAGTTTTATGGGACCAAAATCTCCCATTAGTTGAGATTTAATACAAACAAATCTTCTATTAGAGTGTTTTAATAGAACCCCATGATGATTTTTATGGGAAGATGTGTATAAATCCAACTGGAAGATATTTTTTTTTAAAAATAATTTTTTGGGCATGACTTTATATAAAAGATGATAGAATGGTTTGATGAAATACAACACAACATAATGGATTCTCAGAGTCAAATTAATATCTATAATGGAAACCAATTAAAGGAATTAGAGTTTGTGGATTAAAAAAAGTGTTCCCTTATTATCCATTTGAATATAGGCATGTGGTTTGGGGATAAATTGAAGGTTAGCCCAAGGCACATTGTACCCTAAGAAAACCATTATCGCATAGGTTCTCTGTTCTATCTGCTAGAACATCAACACAATCGTGCTAAATTTCATGATGTATTTCATGTCCTCTCTTGAAAAATTATATAGTAGAACCATCACATGTACTAAAACTAGAGGAGTTTCAACTGGAACATGACCACTCTTATGCAGATCATTTGGTGGATGACTTGGAACATAGAGATTTGGTTCTTGGAAACATGAATACAAACCACATAAAAGTGTTATGAAGGAACCATAAATAAGAAGATGTAATGTGTGAACCAGAGGGTTCAATGAGATAGAAGTACCCATATATTTTCTCAATCGAGATAATATATTTAATATTGGGGGGTAAACATTCAAAAATGGGGAATAATGTTACAAAAAATACAATTTGATTAATAACTATATCTTGAAAATGTGTTGTATAATTATATATTACGATAAAAAAATATCACTTGAATAATGATGTATATATAAATAGAAATGTTGCCATATGAATTATAATAGTATAGTGAAGTTGTTCAATTATGAATGTGAGTAAACATTAACATTAGGAACTGCAATCCTCAAAATAATTTTAAATTTGTAATTATTAATTATAATAAAACCTTTAAAAATTATAATTGATATAGAAATAAGAGTTAACGGCCTCAAAAATTAGATTCATTTCATTTTAAGCCCATCTGTAAAATATTTGGAGGGATTTATCGTCACTGGGGTATTCCCCTGACCAACCCCAATATGAGTTTCATAAAGTGAGGAAAAAATGAAATCTCTTACATTATATGTTAATGTTAGTGGATATTACAACTCAGTCAATGTTACGAGAGACACACATGAAACTAAAATTGAATCATACCTTACACATAGAGAGTATGTGGGTGTAATATGGGGTTATATTTTACGTCCCTATTTAAATAAAATGTAATTATTTTACATAAATAAAATTTTCCTTCCATCTATTTATTTTCAATAATTTTTTCTCTACATAAAATTTAAATGGAATTCGATATATTGGTTTTTTGGACATAAATTTTACATTATGAAAAGTTATAAATACTTAAAATATGATAATTTATTCTGAATTATACTTATTCAAATGAAATAGTATGATAAAAAACACTTATTTAAAAAAATCTTATAATATTTATATTTTATTGAGGGGTTATAAATTTTATTATGTATTTTAAAAACATTATTATTTTTAATAAATATATATTTTATTATTTAAGTGATATAATTATTATATATATAGAATTATTTGGTTTTAAATTATTATCTCGAAATTAGGTTTTGATGAATATATGTAAATTTTCTAAAATACTATATTTTTTTTATAAGTAAATAATAAAATTTTAATTTTTAGGTGTGTTTAATGACTTTACAATAATTTCACAATTATGTAATAAAAAATTAACCATATGAAAAGGCCTAAATAAATTATTTTATTAATATCTAGTTTTCAATAATATATATATCAATTTTGAAATATATAATTTTCTTTCCAAATTCATAAATGGGAAGTTCAACTTTAAAAATGTATTTTGATTAAACATTAGTTTTGCAAGACAAAATTAGTGATATAAAATGATTTCTATATCTTTGGTATTAAAATAAAACAAAAATTTTCCCACATTTTTAATACCATTGGTGAATATGATGGGAAAGACTATGGTTTTTCAATCTCTATAACATAGCTTTCAGAATCCTATGTTTGGAAATTGTTAAATAGTTCCCCATTTCATCTATGAATACCCACCCATTTCTCTATTTCCCTTCACTAATAATTCATACTTCATAAATCATTGAGTGGTTTACCTACCAAAAGGTCATACAAAGGTGTTTCCTATCCCCCAAGTACCAAATCCAACTCTTGTAGGAGTTTCATATCATGGTATGTGAAATATCATTCGTTTATCTTCATTTCAAGAACCTCGTTTTGTATATGTAAACAAAATGTTATATTATATCTCTCTATTATTTAATTTGTATTCATTCCCATAATTATAATTTCTGTTTTATCAATAGGTGACCCATTTACCCTTTCTTTTAAACATTTCTTAAACTGCATTTAATACATGTTATGTTTCTAATTTTACTTCTTAAAAGATAACTATTCTCCTCAATAAATTCCATTATATTTTATTTCTAGGAATACCCTAAGATTTATTTATAATAACCCAACCATAAACATTACATAATATTGAATTAAATGAATAATTCACATTGAGGAGATTTTCAGGTTTTGAGTTTTAGAGAATTAGGCCATAACTATTGCATTACAACTATAATATTACAAGCAGACACTACTACTTAGTATCCATTTTTTTCATAAAATAAAAACTCTTAAAAAAACATGTCTAGTTCCATGTTCTAGATAGCATGACTTTCCTTGATCCCATCCTTGACCCTATTCTTCTTTATGTCTTGTGGAAGACATTTCAAAAACATGGGATAAGTAGAAAAATCTCAGTATGGGTTATAAAATAAGGAAGGAAAAAATCAGCCCATCAATAAAAAAAATCAATGAAACCATAATTTTCAATCATAATATTCTTTAGGAAATCATGAGCTTTATGAATAACACACAATAACCATAAATCATAAAGGTTACTTATGGCATCCATATCAAACATACATTGTAGCTATCACAGCTACATAGGGAGTTACACTTGGAATACCCATCACAGTATATTCCCTAAATCTCACAGGTGAAACATCACGTTCACCTATGTCACGTTACCCAATGCATTGGAGAGCTATCTCATGCTCACCTGCCCTAGGTTTATCACAGAACCACCCGTATACGAAAACAATGCCCAATAACCATAACATAATCATAACATATAACACATTTATAAAGTAAAGATAACATTTCCACATTCCAATATATCAAATCATGATATTTAATTAAACAATGTTTTATCAAATCATTTTCAAAACCATTTAAAATTGATTTTTGAATCAATGTGTCCCATACGACATTGAAGATTTTAAAAGAATTATCATTCGAAAAAATTAATTTCCATATTAATAAATCCTAAAAATCATTTTTAAAACATGGACATTATTGAGAAATATTTAGAAGAATAAATCTTTAAAACATTTAAAATGATATTTTAGTTAAAGAGTTTTTTAACAAAAAGATAGATGCTTGAATACAAATAATTAAAGAATAACATTTAATCATAACTCTATAATATCATGAGAATAAAGGTATTCATTATATAATATTTTAAAGGACAGTATATACACCTTATAATAGTCAGTTTTTGCATAACAACAATGAAGTCTTAATGGATATGTAAATTGAGATAAAATACCTTATAAAGATTGTATCCTTAAATCAAGGATAAATAAATCAAATAATTTTGTGTGAAAAATATAAATAAACCCAATATAATTGGATATAAAGTGTAAAACATTAATTGTTCATTCACAAATATTCATAGGATTTCATATTCAAGAAGTACAAGTTGAACCGGACGAAATGAAATTTGGTTAATAGGTTCCCTTGTAAAAATTCGACAGCCTAACATCATAACATTAAAACTCAGAAAATAAGTTGATGAGATAAAAAAGGGGTATCTCAAAACTTGTAAATAATGGTTAAATCAATTAGTATATAGAAGAACATATTCCAACATAATAATATGTATATTAAAAGACATATTAAAACGATGTCTTTTAAAAAGAGGATGGTGAAAAGTTCATTTACCGATTTGGAAACTTACAAAAAATATGCCACATGAAAGAAGGATCATAAAATGAAGATTCAAATACTCATAAATTAATGTATGTTACACAATTATTAAAATCATGGGCATTACATACACCACACAAAAGTAAATAGTGGAAAATATAGCAGGAATCTCATAGGTATAAAAAGTGAGATGAACCACTTTACCACGTTGTAATCAACTGATTCGTATGACCAAAAGTTAATAACCACTAAGATATTTATAGAATAAAATGAATCTTAAGGGAATATTGATAAAATATATCTAATGGAAGTACACAATACACCACATTCAATAAATTATTGGCGAACAATGGAAATCTCACAGTATTAAAATGAGATAAGAAAATCCATAACCTCATGTCTGACATGACTCGACCGTTCTTTAATCTATTGAATAATAAACTAAAGATTATTTTTACTTTCTTAATAACCTTTTTCCAGTTCATTAATCTTTTATATCACTTATTACCATGTTATAATCATTATGTAATCAATTACGTTAATAATGTTCGTTTTGCCGATATTTGGAACTTGACTCAATATGGACTTCTTCTAATTACATGATTTTCATGTGGTCACTGTTTCATTATATAGAGAATTATATTCATTATTTAGATATCATATATATCATAAATATCTATTATATACTTGTATTTATAATATTACATACCATTAGAGGTTGGAAATGAAATGCACCATTCATGGGGACGGTAGGTCGTACGTACACATGAATGCTACTTTCATTTATATTTCATATTTTAATGTAATTAAAACATAATTATACATAGGTATATTATGACTCCATTATAATATAATATATAATTTCATTAACAGTATCCATTATACATCTGACAAAAGGAATTAAAGCGTCACATCACTTTGAAGGGGCGGTAGTCCGCGCTTCCTCAAATGGGATTATCGTATTTACCCACTATGGAAACCATAAAGGAGTGCTATAAATGAAAAATGAAGAAGAATAAATAAAACATAAACATAATATATATCATATATAAATACATTTCCATCGTAATGGCCACCATGAGAGGCGGTAGGAGATATTTGAACAATCATCATTTCGTGAGGCATTAGTTTCCCATCCAGAGAAACATTATTTTATTTATCCATTAGATGGAGGTGTGTGTAATTTTAGTTCTAATATATATCATGAAAATAACCTATTATATTGAGGATACTTGTGGTTTTACAAAATAAATGAATAAAAAGAGTTCAAAGGTTGGAGAAGTAAAGTAAAAGAAAACAATTTAAGAGAAACTGTTACCTTTACTTTGGGTAACTCTTTTTGGTTTGAACCAAAGGACTTCTTGAAGTGCCTTCTACCTAAGGTAAGTCTTATAAAGCGAGTAGAGGGATGTAGGAAACTTAATTTTACCAGGTTAGGATGAACCAAATGGTTTGATACGTGTAAGGAATTGGATAGAAATGGTCACCTTTTATAAGGGAGAGGAGGGGCTCTTTAGGGAAGTGTGAAAATATTATTTTATTATATAATGATAATCGGTTTCAAAATGACAAAAAATCATTAAAATGAAGATAAGATGACTCATGGTCGAAATAAAATCATCCAATCGTAATTGGACATGTTTTGGATAATATTTTTATCATTATAATGTCATTTTTTAATCATTTATTACTGAGGTAAATAATTCATCATTATTGTTTCTTAAATAATTTAATTTATATATTTTCAAACAATTATAAAAAACCATGATTTATGAAATAATTTTATCTTTACAATGAATATTTATAGTGAAAAATATAACTTATATATCACCACATAAAAATTAATCACTAAATGTCTTTTTTTAATGTCAATTCTATCTTTAGATTATATTAATTATTCTAAATTGTCATTATCATTACCAAGTGGATAAATGGGGTCCCAAAATAAACCCAAAGATGCCCAAGGTCGTTAATGACTCAACCAATAAGGTTTGAACAAATGTTAAGGTAATTATAAATTATTATAATATTCTTTTATCCATGAATTTCCCTATTTATCTTTAACAACAATAAATAGAAGTCAAAAGTTACTATTAACCAAATTTTTTTTATCCAAATGAACCGACTTTTACTTCTTGATAACAACCATGTATATCGGATTATTGAAATTTAATTTATAGAAGTGATAAAATTTCATTTAAATGAAAAAGTTTGTTTTTTAACTACCACTAATTGGTTTCACTAATCATTAAAAATTGATGTTTTTCAGAAAAATACCAAAAATTCATCCTAACCTATATTCAATGTTCCGAATTCAAAAATGATGTCTATTTTTACAAATGAAATACATAGAAGTGGAATTAATTAATTTTAAAATTAATTCTCATTATCAAAAAATAGCTTGTTTTTAAGAATCAATAACTATCAAAAGATTGATACTTGTTTATATCCAATTTCAAAGTGAAATTAATTCCGATGACCAACATAGTATTAAATGGTAATGATATATTTTAACTTCACATTAAAATCAATTAAAAGGATAATCTAACCATATAAACAAATTAGATTAAATGGCACTTTTGAATTAAAATACAATATTTTCACTATTCATTAAAAATGAACTTTATTGGAAAAATTCCAAAATTTTACACAAAGTAAATTTTGATGTACCCATTTTGAAAAAGGATTTTATTTTTCCATATAGAATGTATTAATGTGACCACAACTATATTTAAAAAATGGTTCTCCATTAAAAGGTGAAAAATCATCCTTTTAATGTAAATTGTGCTTAAAATTAGATTCAATAACATTGTAAACCTCTATATTTTATTGGATAAATGAAAATACATATAACAAAAATGTAAAATCATATGTTATTTAGTTTCGTTCATTAATTCTAATACAATAGCTACAAGTTAACTACTGTTTAAAATAATAATATATTATTAACGTGCAACATAATATTTCAAAGAAACCTGTGGTTGCGTATCAGGTACACAATCGAACATAGCAACCCTTTTAAAGTAAAATTCATATTTAATTCAAAAATTAATAAACATTAAAAAGTCATATTTTTTATTTACTTGGAATATTACATCCTTCCCCCTTTTGGGTATTGCGTCCTCACAATTTTAAAATTTGCGCAAAGAAACATTATTGAATGTCCCATATCAGAAAAAGGAGTCAGTAAAACTATCACTTTAAATGAACGAAATAGAAGTAAAATGGTCACCCGAGTCATCCCATACTATGATTCCATGAAAACATGGTTATTAAGTAGAAAACAAAGGGTGATGTTCTGGTGGAAATGGTAAGGGAAAAGGTTTTTATTTAAAGTTAGTTTATGTTGAGGAATTTATTTATCAACAAAACCAAAAATATATAGAAATATACTTACTTGTCATGTAGAAAATCATCTTTTACTAGATTTTTAGCACAAAATCATATTTTCTCCAAACGATGAATATTCAGGATGACTATTTATCACATTAAGAGTGCTATAATCAGGTTCGAGAGAATCACATAATCCACAAAAGATGAACTATTTATTTCCCATGTATTTAGATATTAACTACAAACAAAACGTTTAGTATAAGATTGGATAATCACAAAAAGGATAATACTTTATAAAAAGAAATACTACTCTTAATCTCCAAAATTCAACAAAAAGAACCCAAGGTTCATGAAAGAACATTAAAAAAACAGTTATCCTTAAAATTATCCAAACTAATACAATCTAAGATTTAAACCCAAATCTTTGAAGCATTTAATCACATATTCTTCCAAGGTAAATGTTATCATTTATCTCCAAATAACATCAGTAAGTCTTAAAGATTCATACTGAAAATTAATAAAACTAATCACATATCTTCCTTGATAGGTTAATCATTTCCATAGATAACCCAAAATCAAATTATTCCAGATTCATAAGATCATCTTACTAAAAATAATTAGTCTTACTAACCATGGACTTCACGTATTCTAGTGGTAGATGATAAATACCAGTCACACGTTGGTTGTGGGTTCGATTCCCACATCTTCGTCCGATGTGATGGGTTGTCACACGGTTTGCATGTTGTCTGTTTTCAAAACTACTTAATTTTATAAAATTCCTAAAAATTGATTTATTCATAAAAAATAACCATAACATCTTTTAACAACAAAGGATATCTAATTACTATTTTTTTGCATCCGAAAATGTATTAACTTGTAATTGCCTCAAATTAAAAGATCATATAAACCCAAATATTTTTTCATAACTATAAACACACAAAAAAAGATAATTGTTCCTTGAACAAAATTTTCATATATCAAACTTCAAGGATACACTTACTATAAAGATTTTTTAATTTAATACCATCATCAATATACCGTAATACATTTAAGCATTTCAACATCCTAAAATCTACCATTAATCTTGAATCCCATATATGCTGACCTCTTACTTGTTCAACATTCTTCATGATCCAATAACCATTCTTTACCAACTTATTCTGAAAAACATCTTTCCTAAAAACAAAATCATGAATCATATCCTATGATTTCAATAATTGGAAAACATATGTTAAAAAAAATCAATACCTTTCATTGGTCATTGTTAGTTACTTCATCCTCAACTAGAATGGAATTAGGTATTGGTAATTGAATATTTGTAGGATCCTGGTGATCCCATTCCCGAAACTTCTTCATAGGACATGTGTTTGCATAATGACCATGCACACCACATTTAAAACATTCAATTGATCGTTCAGAAAGAAATTCTTTCCCTTTCCTAGAGTCAACTAGATGTTTCCTTTCTCCATGGAATGTTCTTTCTTTATGACCTATATTTCCACATCAATAGCATCTTTATGTCCCTTTGAAACATATTCCTATGTGTTTCTTTCCACATCCTTGACACATAGGTTTTTGAACATACTTACCTTTATGATTATTACCTTAACATCTGTAGGGATTTTTTTCTCACATATATGATACATTATAATGATCACGAAGGTTTAATTTGTCAATCATGACTCCATTATTTGGTTGAGAATAACAATAAGTATTCTCGTTGCAGCTCTCATATCATTTAGTTGCTTGTTCAGAAAACTGTCACAGTTTTCTTCACATTCACTGTTACTTTGGTGCCTGCTAGATCTAGCCATTTATTAAAACCATAAAGGACAGTGTGAGTATATCAGTAAAATCATCATATAATATCATATGAGGAGGGTAAACAATAAGATAAAATGTTATCTTAAACTCATTAAATTTATCTAAAAAACCTTGACTCTTTCAGAATTTCTAACCATTATAGTAATGTCACTTATGCTTAATGAATTCCCTAACCTCTAAATTTATCTAAACTGACCTCTGATACCAACTATAAAGACATGGCCTTAAACATTACATAAAATTTAATTAAATAAATAATTCACATTGAGGATATTTTCTGGTCTAGAGTTTGAGAGAATTAGGATATAACAATTACATTACAACATGAATATTACAAGTAGACACTACTAATTAGTATCCATTTTTTTCATAAAATAAAAACTCTTAAAAAGGAACATGTCTAGTTCCAAGATTTAGATAGCATGAATTTTCCTTGATCCCATCCTTGACCCTATTCATCTTTAAGTCCTATGGAAAACATTTCAAAAACATGGGATGAGAATAAATAGATTAGTAAGGGTTATAAAATAAATAAGGAAAACTTTATCCCATCAATATATACAAATCAATGAAACCATAATTTTCAATCATAATATACCTTATGAAATCATGATATTTATGAATAATACACACAAATCATAAATCATAATAGTTGATTATGGAATCCATATCAAACACACATTTTATCTATCACAACTACATAAGGAGTTAAACATGGAATACACATCACGGTATAATCTCTAAATCTTTATGGAGAAACATCACATTCACCTCTATCACGTTACCCAATGCATTGGAGAGCTATCTCGGGCTCACCTACCCTTGGATTGTTAGGGAACCACCCGTATATGAAAAAAATTTCCATTAACCATAACATAATAATAAAATATATCACATGTATAAAGGAATGATAACATTTTCACATTCCAATATATCAAATCAAGATATTGAAATAAAAAATGTTTTATCAAATCATTTTCAAAACCATTTAAAAATGGATTTTTGAGTCAAAGTGTCCCATACCACTTTGAAGAATTGTAAAGAATTATCATTTGAAAACATTAATGTCCATATAAATAATTATTGAAACCCATTTTTAAAACATGGAAATTAATGAGAAATATTTAGAAGAATAAATCATTAAAACATTTAAAACAATCTTTTAGTTAAAGAGTTTTTTAACAAAAATAGAGATGCTTGAATACAAATAAATAAAGAATAACTTTTAATAAGAACTTTATAATATCATTAGAATAAAGGGATTAATTTTATAATATTTCAATGGATATTATAGAAACCATATAAGAGTGAATTGGTGCATAACAACACTGATGTCACAATGGAAATGTAAATTGAGATAAAATCCCTTATAAAGATTGTATCATTAAATTAAGGATAAAACAATCACATAATTATGTGATAAAAATATAAATACACCCAATATAAGTGGATATTATTTTTAAAACAATTAGAGTTCGTTCACATATATTCATAGGATGACATATTCAAGATGTACAAGTTGAACCTGAAGAAATGAAATTGGGTTAAGAGGATCCCCTGTAAAAATCGACAGCCTAACATCGTCACTTTAAAATTCTAAAAATGATTTTATGGGAAACAAATGGGTATCTAATAACTTGGAAATAAGGTATACATCAATGATGATATATAAGAACATATCCCAACATAATAAGATGTAAATTAAAATACAGTACAAAACGATGTCTTTTAAAAAGAGGAGGGTGAAGGGTTCCTTTACCGATTTGGTAACTTACAAACCATATGTTAAATGAAATAAGGATCATAAAATGATGATGTAAATACTTATAAATGAATTTATGTTACACAAAGAGTACAATCATGGGCAGTACATACACCGCACAAATGTAAATAGTGGAAAATATAGCATCAATCTCACAGGAATAAAAAGTGAGATGAAACCCTTTACGATGTTGTAATCAACTGAGTCTTATGACAAAAAGATAATAACCAATAAATGATTCACAAAATAAAATTTATATAAATGGAATCATGATAATACATATAAAATTTCAGTACACAATACACAACATTCAATAAATTAGTGTCAAACAATGGAAATCTCACAGATTTAAATGTGAGATAAGAAAATCCCTTACCGCGTGTCCAACATGACTCAATTGTTTTTAATATCCTTAATAATAAACTAATGTTAATGTATACTTTCATAAGAATATTTTTAATGTTTATTATTACTTTTATATCAATTATTACCATGTTATAAACATTATGTAATCATTTAAATTATTAATGTTCGTTTTGTCGATATTTGGTACTTGAGTCAAAAATGGACTTCTTATAATTACATGTTGTTCATGTGGTGAAAGGTTTATTATATCAATAATGATATTCATTATTTAGATACTGTATATATCATATATATCCTGTATATAAATGTATTTATAATAGTACAAAACATTTAGTGGTAAGAAATGAAATGCACCATTCATGGAGACGGTAAGCCGTACATACGCATGAATGCTACTTTCATTTATATTTCATATTTTAATGAAATTAAAATATAATTATATGTAGTTATATTATAATTACATTATAATATCATATATAATATCATTAAATATATTCTTTATTCATCCCACATAAGGCATTAACGAGTCACATCACTTTGAGGGGGTGGTAGTCCGCACTTCCTCAAATGAGATTGTCGCATTTACCCACTATGGAAACCATAAAGGCGTGATATAAATTGAAAATATAGAATTATATTAAAACATAAACATAATATATATCATATATAAATACAGTTCCATAGTAATGGCCACCATGAGAGGCGGTTTGAGATATTTGAACAATCATCGTTTTGTGAGGCGTTAGTTCGCCATCCACAGAAACATTATGTTCTTCATCCATTAAATGGAGGTGTGTGTAAGTGTAGTTCAAATCCATCAAATAAAAATATCATATTATACTGTGGATACTGTTATTTTTAAAAAAGAATGAAATAAAAATATTTTATTGGTTGGAGAAGAAAAATAAAAGAAAACAATTTAAGAGAAACAGTTACCTTTAATTTGGGTAACACCCTTTGATTTTAACCAAATGACTTCTTGAAGTGCCTTCTGCCTAAAATAAGGCTTCTAAGGGGAGGAGAGGGATGTATGTAACTTAATTGGGAAGAGTTTGTAAGAGGAAAATGGATTTAGAGATGTGAGGAAATGGATAGAAATGGTCTCCTTTTATAAGGGAGCGAAGGGGCTCTTTAGGAAAATGTGAAAATATTATTTTATTATATAATGATATTCAGTTTCAAAAGGTCCATTAATCATTAAATATGAAGATAAGATGACTCATGGTAGAAATAAAATCATCCAATTAGAATTGGACATGTTTTGGATCGTATTTTAATGATTATAATATTATTTATTTAATTCATTTATTAATGTGGTAAATACTACATCATTATTGTGTCATAAATAATTTAATTTTTTTAATGTTTAAAAATAATAATAAAAACCCCATGATGTAGGAAATATTTTTTATCTTACCATGTAATATTTATAATATATAATATAACTTATATAACACCATATAAAAATTATTTACTAAAATATTATTGTTAATGTCATTTTTGTCTTTACATTATATTAATTAATCTAAATTGTCATTATTAGTCCCAAGTGGCTCAATGTGGTCCCAAAATCCACCCAAATATGCCCATGGCCGTTAATAACTCAAAAAAATTAGGTTTGGACATGTTTTCAGGTAATTTGGATTTATTTTAATATTCTTTTAACCTTAAATTATCCTATTTAACTTTAACCGCGAAAAATAAAAGTCAAAAGTTACTATTCAAAAAAAAATATTCTCATCATAATGAACCAAATTTTAATTCTTGATAACAACAATGTATGTAGGATTTTTAAAATTCAATTGATATAATTTGTAAAATTTCATTTAAATGAAAAATTCAGTTTTTTTAACTCCCACTAAGTGGTTTCACTATTTATCAAAAATTGAAGTTTTTCCGAAAAATACCAAAAATTCAGCCTAAGATATATTTGATTTTACAAATTAAAAAATGATTTATATTTTTCCAAATTCAATACATATTAGTGGAATTAATTAAATTAAAATTAATTCTCGTTATCAAATCAAATAGCATGTTTTTAAGAAACAATAACTATCAAAAGATTTATACTTGTTTATGTCCAATTTCATAATAAAATTAATTCCAATGACCAAAATTGGTTTAAATGGTAATGTTATATATTAATATCACATTAAAACCAATTAAAAAGATAATCTAACAAAATAAATAAATAAGATTAAAATGCACTTTTGAATTAAAATACAATATTTTTCACTATTCATTAAAAATTAAACATTATAGGAAAAATTCAAAAAAACTTCACAAAGTAAATTTTGATGTCCACATATAAAGAAGGATTGAATTTGGTCATATATAATATATTAATGTGAACAAAACGAGATTTAAATTTGTGTTCGCCATTAAAAGGCGATAAATCGGCCTTTTAATGTAAATTATGATTTAAATTATATTTATTCACATTTTAAGCCTCTAACTTTTATTGGATAAATAAAAATACATTTAACAAAAATGTACCATCATATTTTAGTTAGTTTCGTTCATTCCGGTCAATACAACGTCTAGGAATTAACTACTGTTTAAAATGATAATATTTTATTAGTGTGAAACGTAAGATTTCAATGAAACCCATTGTTGTGTATCAGGTACGCTATCGAACATATCAACCCTTTTAGAGTAAAAATTAATATTTAATTAAAAAATTAATATATTTGAAAAAGTAATATTCTTTATTTATATAGGATGTTATAGTATCTATTCCATGGGTTTCCACTCTTATTTTAAAGGATTAATTTTATTCTATTACAAGCATTAATAATGCCGACATCCCCTTCACATGGCATAAATATGAAATAAAATTCACTTCATTGAGAATTTTTTTATAAACACCAGGATTTTTAAATAATATCCATTACATTTATTCACCATAGGTTACATATAAAATGTATAATAATGATCTATGATGATGAAATTATTTAATAAATAATAACGTTGTTCTATGATAGCACTCTAATGCATTGGATAAATATTTTAATCTGTATAGATATCATATTTATGATACATTGGTAAACAACCTTTTATTTTTTTGGGGAACCTAATTGAATAACCATGGTGATATTTTTATGAATGCCTCTATTAAAAATTATATCCACATGTTAATTTTATGATTCAGGTTCTTTGATTTATTATATTTCTCAAGTTCTCATTTTCATTCAATAATTATATTCCTTGAGTTATTATTGATTTCCCTCAAGATCCCATGTAAAATATTTCCATTTTTCCATTAATAGCTCTTACACTCATCCATTCAATTGATGTATGACCCTTGGTTATGATAAGTAGTAATAGTAGTTAGGATTCACCTATTATGATTCATTATAATTTGTTTTGAATAATTTTTTATTTTTTCATCTATTTTGTAATTTTTTCAAAGAAAAAAATAATTAAACTGTAATTTTTTTTGTATAATGAAATTAAATTATTATGTAATAAAAAAGAGGGATAAAAATTTGGGTATCAAAAAATTGTTTAATTATGTGTGGAAAAGTGGATTTAAAAACATTAGGAATAACACTAGGTATATGTTAAAATATATGAAAACATCTTATTATTATTTTTGTATATTTTGTATGATTATTCTGAGAAAATAAATTCCTATCCAGACAGGAACAAGTGGATATGTGTTCCACACATTTGTATCTCATGGAAAAAAATGAAAACATAACTCATTATGATATAATCTATTAGGAACTAGTGTAATAGAAAAGGACTTTAAACACTCTTAGTTTGATACTCCTGGTGGTTATGCTTGTTTAATCATAATATTTTTATGAACATTTATAAAGGACATATAGAAAATTCAATTTATTATTAAATAATAACATATGTTTCATGATTATTTAAGAAAAATGATTCTTCTAAATGTCATAATATTCATAAATGAAATACATTTCTCATTAATATTTTCTTCTTTTATAAAATTCCTTGATATTAGAGGAACTATTTAAATGGTGAGAAAAATGGACCATGTGCCAATGTACCTACGATGAAAGCCAAAATGGGAAACATCGGCATAATGATGAATCAACAATCCGAGATATGAACCATAACATGAATCATGATAAGATATTTCATTCACCATGAAGGGAAAAAATTTACATTCAGACCATTATGTGTCAACAATCACCTTCTTTTAGTAGATATATAGACCCATTGATTGTTAAACAATAGATATGATATATAGAAAATATTTTTTCTATAATCCATTGTTCATAACAAGGGAATACACCAATTGATTTTAACCAGATAGAGGGAGAAGATGGTTTTTGTTGTAATGTGATTAAAAAAATGCTAAGAAGGGAGATTTATTCTATTGGGTGGGACAGTTTGGGGGTTCCTTTTATAATAAATATTTACATATTAGATGTGAATTAAAATTGAGAATTAATTCCTATATATGAGTAATAATGAATTCAAATATGTGGGATGTTATCGGACAAAAATTACATGACTATATCACAAACACTCTATGATTGATGTGGTTCTTAATGTGTTGTTTGAATGATTCCACAGTGGACTAATACACCACCTATGGAAGAATCTAGAAATCGAGACTATGAAATATATGTGGAGATAGTGTGGATTATTGTTAATAATCAATTAGAGTTTAGAGAGATGTAGTGTTCCCATAGATTTAATTAAAACAATAGATCAATGGATCCACGACTACGGATGAGCATTGATAATGGAAGTGGAGGAAAGTAAGTAGAAATTCCCAAATGCGACAAATGTGGAAATAAGAATTCATGCATCTACATTCTATGCTGTTGGAAATTTTATGAATGTGTATGTATAATCAATATTTATAAAAAAAATTCAATTATGTAATGACTCAACTTCTCAACAGTAACAATAATTGAATGATGTTGCCGGAACAACCTAATGTCCAATACTTCAAGTGTTAATGGATAGGGAAAATTAGAAATCACTATTAAAACAATAATGTAAATTAGATAATCACCATCAACTCTAAAATATATCAATGGGGAATAATCATTCGTTTTAATATCACAACAGCTGATGTAGATGCTCTAAATGATGTGGTGGAAGGTACACTCATTATTATCTCAAAGCTAGCATAAAATTATTTTATCATGGTTCTACAAATTCATTTATTTCATCTAAGTATGAAAATAATATTGAATAAATACCTCAACTAACTGAAGTATATTTATATGGAATGACACCTCAATAGATTATCGAAGCATAAACATTATATATAATCTCTAGTATTCTAATTGTATACCACAATATCATTGTAAATATATTAGTCATTCCAATATTGGAATTTTACATAGTTTTAGTGATAAAATGGTAGTAAAATTATAATACTAATTCAAACTATATAAGCTTTTAAATCATAGTAGTATTGATTGGAAAACCGTTAATTGATTTCAATGGATAGATATCTTGACCTGATCATTCTCTTGAACAATCAACTTGATCTTATTTACGGAAATGATCAATGAATATAAAAAAGGTATGTGTGGTATACAAATAGAAAACATCCACATCATTCAGGAATACATTGAAAAATATTTTGAGTAGTTACCTAGACCTCCACAAAAATTAGAAGGATAGGTTTCCATTAAATTCATGCATCTATACAAATTGATATTAGAAACCCCATATAGAATAAAAAATGTCAAACAGAAGAAATTAATGAAAAAAATATTTGATATTTGGATGAATGGGTTTATCCAATCGAGTGAGTATCATTTGGGATGATATTTTATATTTTGGTAGATTAATTATTGATGAAATTGATTATAAATTTCAAATAGAGGACATAAAAAGATCATGGTGATGAAAAAATACCCTCTTCCACGTATTTATGATTTATCTGACCAACATCATAGGATTAATTATTGACTAAGATTTATCATTGATATTCTTATCAAAAATAATGGGAAAATAAGTAAGACAACACAATCAACACAATTAGATCAATATACCGTCATTCTGAGTATGTTTCTATACCTTTTAGGTTGACTAATTTTTTAAGATGGTATGGAGAATGATATTCTCCAAAGATACCAAATGTAGGATCGAAATAATGAATGATATTGATTGTAATATCTTATGATGATAAATATTCATGAGGGGGTGAATTATATACTTTAAAAATTCATTGATCTCTTTTAATGTTGGTTAAAAATCATTCTATTGTCTAAAAAAATTAAACAAGGTAGTTCACTAAACCTCTAGTTCTACAAACTTGCTTGATTCTATAAATATGATATTGAGAATGTAATCCCAGAAAAGTGAATCCTGAAAAGAATATTATGAAATTTATACAAAGATAATGATTCTACTATAATGTGTATAGAATCTCACAATATCAAAATATCCACTTGTAAGGAATTATAAGATAGTTATACATTCTTCAACAAACAAAATGCACCAGAACACTTGAAACATACAAGAAACAAGTACTAAATATTTTAACCTAAAGAGAAGGGTATCTGATAACTTTGGATAATGGTCCCTTGACTATTACATTCAAGAAGTTCTATCTTACCCACACTAGGGTAAGCCATCGATATGAAGATCTGAGTCTGTCTTGCTATCTCCACAAGACCTCAACTTCACAGTAGTCAGAACCTTTGTATTCTTCAGAAAGGATGTCCTCAAACATTAAGGTAGTTGGCACCTCTGTCTTCCTATCCGTGGAAGCTCTCGAATGTACTCAACAACACTCGGAGTCGCAGTATTAAAATCCAAACAAGACATTCAGTATGAAAAATTCATGAGATTCTCTCTCTTGAAATCTATTTAATAGCATGTAATCTCTAGAGTCACATAATAGTGTTGAGATCTTTCAAAAGTGCTCTCATTTATAGGCACGACTTCAACAATCATCTCCCTCCTCCAACGTTCATATTTTTCCATGAGTTTCAGAGGGACTGGTACACATGTCTCTCAAACAACGGGTAGTTAATAATTGAATACATGGCATCATTTAATTACCAAACCATGAGTAAGAAAAAATATGGTAACTTAAGAAAATTCATTTTTCGGAATGTGAGAAAAATTGAAAGATCAGAGTCTACTCAAAAACTATTTATAGTCTCTAATACATGGATATTCGGATTCGGTTTATCAGAATTATTAAAAGTTAGAATTTTATAGAATTTTGAAGTCTGAATTTCAAGGAAAATACGAGTCTTGAATTCATTAGAATTCAGAGTTTGAATTCATAAGAGTTCAGAGTCTGAACATACAGTGTTCGTAGTCTGAATTCATAAGTGTTCGGAGCATGAACATAAAACGTTTGGAGTCTGAATTCATAAGAGATCGGAGACTGAACATACAATGATCGGAGTCTAAATTCATAATAGTTTGGAGTCTGAAATCAGAGAAATCGGAGTCAGAACATTGAAGTTTTCGGAATCTATATTCTGAGAGTTCGGAAAACGAATTTAGATCCTGAAAATAGAATTCATTATATCTAAGTATATATATAATTTTGAGGATTTGGATATGAAAAATACTTTATACATAGAGAAAATATGAATAATAAACAACATGGTAAGGATAAATTTCCGTGGGGAAGAAAAATTTTCCTTATGAAAGTAAAACATAGGGTAAATGAAATTTTCCTTAAGATGAGGGGTTTTTGATTTTCAAAACAAGAATAAATTGTAAAGTCATATGAAAACCTTATTGACTCAAAAATCTCCCTAAACATGAAGTAATGAAAAATTAATAATAAAACCTTATTGACTCAACAATCACCCCCTTATTTTAAATCACAAACATCATTACAAAAAAGAATATAAGGGCTCAGAACATATTTTTCTAGACTTTGAAAATTTAACATATCTCCCTTATGACATGGGAAAGGATGAATACAACAAACTCCCCTTAGGCTTTGTAACACTCAGGATTTTTCTATAGATTTACGAAATGATATTTTTCAATATCTTGAATATGTAAGTCTTTGTAATTAGAGCTCCCCATTAGATGATCAACCCCCCTTACGTAGGGAAATTTCTTCTTTACTAAGAATTATTTTTCCTTTATCCCACATTGTTATTTTCAAAAAGAAATCTGTGCTAATAGAAAAAAAATTATGGAACCTGAAATATTAGTACAAAACATCAAAATGACAAGAAACCATAAATTCATTATGATAGGAAAAATTTGTACAAGGAAAATAATACAAAAAAGGTAGGATTTAAGCAAGATCATCCTTCCTTTTCATTTGGCATTAGATTCTTAAATATTGTCTTCAGCTTCTTTAGCTCCTTATGATCATCCTATGATTTCTTATGAATCTATTCCTGATCCTAAACTTTCAACTCTAATGATTTGATTATATCGTCATTAGCCTTAAGAGCCTCTACCAGTGCCTTTAAGGCTTCTTCCTGCTTGACAAGATTTACTTTTCTCTCAATACAATGATCTCTTTCTATCTTCCAGCTTTGAGAAACTGAATACAACTTTCCATTCAAATTTATCAATTCCTGAATCTGATAATTCTATTCTAGAGTCATATTTTTTCAAAAATGCTTGTGATATCCTTGATATTACCATCTTCAATTAAAAAATACTCCTAGAAACTAACTTGAAACTCATCATGTTCTCACATGTTTTCAACTGTCTTCTATGACCAGCTAACCATTTTCTTACAAGTCCTTTTTTGGGTATCGTATTTAATGAAATAATTCATGAAATCAGCCTCACGCTTTGCAGACTTATCCATCACCATGGATACTGAATAAAATTTCTAATTCAGTGTGTGTTGAAGCATCTGGCATCTAAAGTGTATGCTTGGAAAAATTAGAATGGTCCCAACATGCTTCTTCAATGACTGAACAATGAAATCATGTCCATGGGATGATGATTCCAAATCTAAAACTTTTCTTATTGAGGGATCTTTCTGCAGCTCAGCAAAATTTCTCTTTGAAGATCCACCAGCTTCCTTCTTCATTACAACAACTTTAGTAGGTGTATCAAAAACAACAGGTTTTCCCTTATCAGCTCTCGGAATGGATTCCTCATTTGGTGATTTATGTTCACTATAAGATAGATGAAAAATTTTATCTTCATATATCTCTTCTTTCCATCTCTTGCCTTAGAATCCTCAGGGTGTATGAATTCATGATTAGAACATTCTTTTTCAGAGATTTTATTCAATTCATCTTCACCCTTGTCATATTCCTCTTTCTCATTATTCCCAGGTGTAGAAACCTTCAAGATTCTACTTCAGATGTTCAGATTCACATTTTCTCTGATGGAATTTCATTCTAATGAAAATTTACTACTTACTTAATCAAATATTTAGTATAACCATTTCCTTCTTCTTCTATTTCTTCTTCCATTAATTTTTCTAATTATTTTTCTACAACAACATTTTCTTGGAATTTTTCCAGAGTGACGAATTTCTTACCCGGAGTGTCAGGTAATGCTTATACCATGAAATATTCTGGTACCAGAATGATCTCTGATGCTTTCTTTGTATCCCTCCTAAGTTATTTCACTATCTCATCTTCAATCATATTCTTATTTAACTTCTTTTCTTTATCGTTTTTATGCTCATAAGTTATATTCTCTTTTAAGGCTTTTTCTTCAGTAGGATCCAAAACAAAACATGGCTCCCCTGCTATCCTATTCTATTTTTCTTCTCTCCATGTAGAAAATACCTCTTCCAGATATGATTTTAGCTTCATCAGTTTTGGAGGTGTAGATTGGATTTCCATTAGCTCTGGAGTTTATACATCCAAAAATACTTCCTTCTTCTTCCACTTCATTCCTCCTTTTTTTACAGTTCAACCACTTCTTGTTTTTTCAGAGGAGCTTCATCTTCTTGCTCTTGTAAGTCATAAAATTCTCCGGAGTCTATAGAATAAAAAAATTTTATCCACTTCAAGGTATCATTACTGACTAGCATGACTTTACAATTCCATAGGTTTGATATGCAAGGAATTTTGAAATATTCTATGCACCGAACAATTAACTTAGAGTGAATGGATGAATACCAGATTATCTGACCATTCAAGTTACCATTATTAATATTCTCAATCATAATGAGAATATTCATAACCAGATTGATCATCCTTTGGTTCAACAAGAAGTCCAAGATAAAAATTTCACTTTTCTTCATTGTATCATTATCCCCTTTTATGGGAATTACGAAACCTTGAACCCATAATTCATGAATCATATGATTTGTAGACAGGTGGAGTATCTTCAGAGTCTTTACATCAGATCGTCCAAGACATTCCATATCCTTCCCATTAATAAAACTTCTTTTGATGTTTGGAATCATATGATAACAAAACTCATATTCCACTTTGAATAGAATACTATCCAAACTAGTTTCCTTAGTATATGAAAGAGCATAAGTATTTCCATAGCTTTTGAACACAAATTTCTCTCTATCTTGTTCCATAAAGAAACCGAATTATCCATAAAATTCAGTATGCAAATCCGGATATAATAACTCCTAAGCCCATGGATTCTATACATAGGCACTCTCACATCCATTCAGCTTAATATTTTTCGAGATAATAAAATCATACATATCAAAGAAGTTCATATGCACCAACCTTTCTCTATAGACCTACCACTCAGAGATTGGATTGATAGTAGAGATATCATATTTAGGGGATTCTACGACAGACATCTGGAATTCAGAAACCCTTGAAAATATGAAATGAGCTTTTATAGAAGAGCATGACTTCAGCATGTGAGTGCTTGAGATTCTATGTGGGAATAACATCAGGGGTCCTTTATAAAGGCCTTTGATGTGACATTTCATCTTCCAAATGCAATCAATTGGATGAAAAGCTTTCTGATCAGATCGATGGTTGAGATGATAGACGCAAGGAAATATTGGATGCAATCTTTTGAGGTTTTTTTAATAGAAACATTCAGATTTACAGAAAAGTGAATCTGAAAATTTTAAAAACATAAGAATCTACCAGCAAGTAAAGGATGATTACGAAAACATAGGAAAGGAAACACACCTTTCATATTTCTAGGAAGATTATTCATAGTGAGGAAAAAATATTCCTGAATAACATTGGATTCTGAAAATTCTATTATGAAAAAGTATGAAAAACGAAAATCTCCATTACAGAAAATTTAAGTACAAAAATCATTATTACACAAAAATTTGAGTACGAAATTCATCATTACGTAAAGATTGATTATGAAACTCTTCATTACGAATGAATTGATCTTTTTATGAAGACAATGTACTCCCCCTATGAAAAGATGTTTATTAATGTAAATAGATTGGTTCAATAGAAAGTTAACAAGGAAGATTACCTTATGGTTATCATTCCAAACTTCCGTTTAATGTATTCAAATATAACGGAGGGTAATGATTTTTGTAAAAATATCAGCAATTTGATCTTGTGTTCCGATAAATTTTAGAATTATATCCCTTTTTATGTGCGATCCCTAATAATTTTATGACTAATATATATGTATTTTTCAGAGAGTGATGTGCATAGTTTTTACATAATCTATTGGCACTAGTATTATCAGACAAAAATTTTGTTTTGGTAAAACTCATACCATAGTTTTTGATTATGCGTTGCATCCAAAACACTTGAGCACAACAACTTTCAAATGCTACATATTCAACTTAAATAGGGGAATGTGATACTGAGTGTTTCTTCTTGCGTGACCACGAAACTAATGAATCTCCTAAGAAATGACATGTTCTAGATGTACTTTTTCTATCCATTCTACATCCACCAATGTCAACATCAAAAAAACATTTAAGAAAAATAATTTCTAGAATTATAAATGAGTCCTAAATCCAAGGTTCACTTTGAGTAGCGAAAAAATCATTTCACTGCCATTAATTGAGATTGCATAGGATTGAATTGATTTCTTGAACATATGCATTCTGAAAACATTACGTCTGGATGAGTATCTATCAAATAAAGTAAACTTCATATCATACCTCTAAATTATTTTTGATCTACTGGTTTCCCAGCTTCATCAAAATCAAGTATGTTTGAGGTACCAATACAAGTACTAATACTCTTAGTGTTGTCCTAAACATAATTTTTATGATAATATTGAATATACATATGTTGGGATATATATATTCTATCTCGTTCTTGAGAAATTTTAAAACCAAGGAAAAATGTAAACTCACCCATCATACTCATTTCAAACTCATATTTCATTAGATCCATAAAGGAATAAATTAAATACTTCTTATTTGAACCAAATATAATGTCATCAACATAAATTTGAACAATCAATATATTTTTCATATCTTTTATTATAAAAAGTATTGGATATTCATCTCCCTTAACATAATTATTTTGAAGCAAAATATCCTGTAATTCTATCATTCCAAGATCGAGGGGCTTGCTTAAATCCATACAGAGCTTTGGTATGTTTATAAACATGTTTAGGATGTTTTGTATCTTTAAACCAGGAGGATGCTCAAAAAAATCTTCTTGAACAAAACAATTTTGGAAGGCACATTTCACATCCATTTGAAAAAGTTTGAAGTTGATGAATGTTGCAATGAGATGTAGGATATGAATAGATTAAATTAGAGCTACTTGAGAATTGGTTTATTCATAGTCTATAACTTCTTTTTGATTATAGCATTTATCAACCAATCTAGATTTATTTCATACTATGATTCCATTTTCATCACATTTATTTTTGAAGACCCATTTTAATCCAATAACAGATGATTCCATAGGTCATTTAACCAAGGTCCAGACTTTATTCCTTTCGAATTCATTTAACTCATCTTGCATATATTTTAACCAATCATCATAACCTAAATCTTCATCAATGGTTTTTTTTTCTAATTGGGAAATGATTGCTAGATGTTCTACTTCATTCCTTAAGGAACTTCTAGTCCGTACAAGCTAATTTAAGTCACCAAGGATATTATCACTAGGATCGTTCTTATGAAAAAACTGATTTGGGTTTTGTAAAACCTGGTCATCAACATATGGGTGGATATCATCTGGTGTAAATGCTTCTGAAATGTCTTATTGTACATTTTAATTATCAGAAGGATCTTATATCAAAGGTGGATGATCAAATTTTGAAAACACATTTGAAGATGTAGATTGGGGTTAGTTAAAAACAAAGGGATCAGTTTCATCAAATTTGACAGGAACTGTTTCTTCAACAAAAAAAAATATTTTTATTAAAAAAATCTATAAGCCTTAGAAGTTGTGGAGTATCCTAGGTGAATTCCATCATTAGATTTCAGTGTGAATTTGTGAATATTATAATTATTATTCAAAATGAATACTTTGCAACCAAAAACCGTGAAGTAGGAATGTCTATGTTTTCTACCATTCCATAACTCATAATGAGTTTTATTAAGAAAAGTTCTAATCCAAACACGATTTATAGTATATCAAGTAGTACTTACAGCTTCTGCCCAAAAAAAATTTTCTATAAAATATTCAATCAACATTGTTCTTGTTATCTCTTGAATAATTCAATTTCTTCATTCCACAACACCATTTTTTTGGGTGTTCTTTGTGCTGGGAAGTTATGAGTAATGCCTTTTCTACTACAAAAAGTTTGAAAATAAATTTTTTGAAATTCTCCACCATGATCACTATAAATAGTAATCAATGAAAATATTTTCACATTTTTATCTTGGGTTCTAAAACTTTTGAAATAAGTAAAAGCATCAGATTTATTTTCTAGAAAATATACCCACCTAAATCTAGTGTAATCATTAACTAGGACAAATAAATAATATTTTCCTCCAATTCATCATGTTTGTGTTATCCCAAAAATATCCATATGTTATAATTGCAATGCATTAGTGGTTGAGACATAACTGTAGGATTTAAAAATTGATGTATGTTGCTTTCCATGTTGACAAGGACCACAAACTTTTGAAGAATCAAATTTATGCTCCGGTGGATCCTTAACTAGTGTATTCTTAGGCAGTTTTCATAGGTTCTAAAGGTTACAGTAAACTAACCTCTTATTCCACAACCAAAAATGATCTTCCATTGCACTAAGTCAAAGTATGTCTTGGATCCTAAGGACTTCTATGTTTAGTGTCTCAACATTTTCTTGCCTTTTGGAAAAAAGAATATACTCTTGCATGGAATTGTGTACTAAGCACCTGTTATTACTAAAATTGTCAAGATAAACATCATCACATCATTGAATTATGATAACGAGGTTATACCTATGACTCGTGAAAAATAAAACATTTTAAATCATTGTTTTTTCATGAAGAAAGATTTTACCTATACAAACAATTTCTCCCTTAGCATTATCTCTGAATGTCACTTTTCCCCCTTTTGTCTTGATAATCATTTCAATGTATTTGTTGTTAGAAATCATATATTGGGATCATCAAATATCCATGTACCATGTATTTTTGTTGGTACATTATTTATATTCCTAAAAATACGAATGTTAGAAATTCAGAATCCAAGCATTCTCGGATCCGGAAATTTCCGAAACAAAAATTTTAGGTACCGACAGTTTCATAGAAAAATAGGCTTTATGAGAACCTGAATACTGGGTTTTTTAGGAATTATTTTTTTGCTATTGTACACCACACTGACACATAGTGCATAAAGAACCACTTTGAGGAGCAAAATAATTGTTGAAAAAAATCGGTTTTGAACAAGTATAACCAAAACCAGAACTATTCCTTAGAGGTCAAATTTGGGAATACATTTTATCAAAATTTTCCTTACCAAAGGTAATCTTTGAAAAACACTTACTCAAGGAAAACATTTTCGATTTTAGTTAGATAATTAAGTTCTTTTATTTCAAAACATTATCTTTAGAACTAGATTTAGGCTCGAACAAAGTTTTATTATAAATTACATTTTCTAGGTCCTTAGAATGTTTATCCTCCTCTTAATTTAAATCCTCTCGGTTTTTTTAATTACATTCATAATCAAAAGTTTTATTATCTATATATTTAGAAATATCTCATATTTCCTTAGTAAGAATTGTATTTATAGAATATTCTTTATCAATCATTTTCTTGATTTTTGAATTCTTATTCTCAAGGAGATTAGCAAACCTAGAAACTTCTTCATATGTAGGTAAGGTATTATATTAATCAGAAATTGATTCATCATTCAAAAAATCATAATATTTACTATAATTATAATTATCTTTTAAATATACATTGGACATAGATTCAGCATTGTGTACCATAGCCATTATGCAATGATTTTCAATAGGTAGTCTGGCTATTTGACCAAGATTATTCTGTCTAGATGATTAGTAGTCTGTTGATTCATCTAATGATTCGCCACGACAAGAATTCCAAGTTTCATTATATTTCTGAACATTCCTAATTTTCACTTTGTAGTACTTCTTCATGTTTCTCTCAGAATGATCTTCTTTTCATTCCTTTTATTTAAGCATAGGACAAACATGTCTTATATTCCCTTCTCTCTTGCATTCATAACATGTGACTTCTGAATTTTCATTTCTTTAATTTATTTCTTCTTTTATCTAGATTGAATATTATTCTGTCCAACAATCTTGTTCATCCTTCAATCAAGATTGGCTACTTCATTTTTTGAAGATTCACATCCACTTGATTCAGATTCGATAATAACCTTCTTAGATTTAGATCTATTAACTCTCTCAAGAGTCTTGGCTCTCATATGATTTCATGTTGTATTAAAAGAAACACTGCCATTCCCATTCTTCTTCAAAAAATTATCAGCATCACTTTTCATTCTTGTATCATGTTGAATTAGATTTCCAAAAATATCATCAAGAGAAATCTGAGTAACCGTTCTATTCTCATCTATTTTTGTTCTCTTGGATTCCCACTCATTGGGCATGACGTCTATGATCTTATCCATAAGAGCTGCATCATTTAATCCTTTCTCAGAAATATATTTTAAACTATTAACAATAGTCATGAATCTTTGTTGCACTTTACACATCGGTTCTCCATAAGGAAATTGAAAACCATGATAATCAGATCTGAGCAAGGTACTTCTACATTCAATAACATTAAAAGTTCCAATGTGATTAAATTCAAGTTTCTTCTATATAAAATTTGCTTCATCACAAGATGCAATTTGTCAATATATAGTTCTTGGCATGGAACAATGATGTAGAGACCCGAAGCCTGACGTACATGTATATTACATTACTTTTCCGGAATACTTAGTACATTACAAAAACACACACACAAGGACCGTAGTAGTTTAGTGTCTTTGGAAACTCGGAATATAATCTTCTAATCGTGGTGAAAGATCTTCAACATCTCCAATAATGATCTTCCTTTTTTTTACCTAAAACCATTCTTTATATCCTGGGGAAAAGAAAACATAAAAGGGTGAGCTCAAATGCTCACTAAGTGTAAACAAAAGAAATGTCAATCACATCATATTCATAAGAACATAACATTTTGTAAATCTTAACCTACAAAAGAGAGCCTAATTTCATAACATGGGATAAATCTTAGTAGTGAAATGAAAATCCAATAATCATAACATAAAACATGAAACTTTTTGGCATAGACACATAATCATAAAGAATCATTTCTTGTTAGTCAAGACTCATTTCCAAGACTATCTTAGTGGACAAAGTCCCTTTCTGAACCGAGTCACCCTCGTTTCAGTCCTATTTCACTGAACCGGTATAACCTACCATTCCGGACATGTCTATCTCATGAGATATAAAATCATTACCCAATGCATTGGAGGGAGATATAGGTCCCACCCATCTCATAATGATACCATTCTTATGTGTGCCAAAAAATCATTAACCATACATCATTGCATAACACAAGTAATAAAAATGGGAATCTTAAACATCATGACATCATAAAACAATTCATATACGATAAAAGAATTCATAAAAATAATTCCATCACAACATAATCATATAAATGTAATAATAGGGATAACAACATAACCATTTATCATCTTATATGGAAAATAATTTTGATAAAACACTTGAACTTCATTCTTGAGGAAAATATCCTTTCTACTTCCAAAACACTTTTCCTTTCTTAACATGTCATACAATTTTAAACATAAAGATGTTGATTAAAAATAAACTTGAAATATTGTAAAGTAATCTTCTTGGAAATAATTTTTTAAAAATCCATTCATGCTGTATAAGTAAAAAAAACATTCTTCGTACTTTTGTCGGAAAAGTCAAAAAGTACCTCGTACGAAAAAATGACAAATGATTCATTTCATATCCTTTACTAAAAACTCACCGAATGGTAAAATTGGATTTATAAAATTGTAGGTGGATGGAGATAATATTACATATTGAGGAAACATGTATGTGGATGATAAAATACACCCCAGTAAATACTAAAGTATAAACAATCTCGGATAAAAATGAGATTGTGATATTTCCCTTACCTTAGGTCCGATTTGCTTCGTAAGTGTCCGAACCTCCTGTATAATGATTTAAATAATGTCATTGACTTATTACAGAATCATATTAACTGTTATTATATCATATATGGTTCACTTATGACTTTATATTACCCGTTCTTTTGTAAATTCATGTTAAAGTAGCGTTTTGGGTAAAATCGTCTCATTTGTCGTTCGTGTTTTAACTTGTAATTATTCATATGATTAATTAGATCATTATTACTTAACTATAGAATATAAAACATGATTTTATATAATATATATTCAGAATATACATATATATAATGGATCGATAAATGGAAGGAAATACATCGTTCATGGAGACTGTAGGCCGTACGTACGCATGAATGCTGTTTTCGTTTCCTTATTGAATTGATTGGAATTAAGTATATGACATACATATATATACACATAAATACAGTAGATTTATAATGTCATATATTTCATTATTATTGTTTATATATACTTTATAATCATTCTTAAATGGTTAACATGGAGAATGAATCTCATCAAGTCGTGTAGATGGTAGTCCGTATGTACGCACGAGCGATGATATCATTTCCATAATTATTGAATTGAATTGGTGTGGATGATACAATATATCAGATTCATTATGATGTTATAATAACTATGTATAGTTATTCTTTATACCATAATACCCATCCATGTAAGGTGTTGCTGGAAAAACAGATTACACCACGGCGTGGAGACGATATTCCGTACGTACGCACGCGCGGTGATTTCATTTTCCGTAGGATGGATAGATGGTGAATTAGGATTTTTTCATAATTATAATAACATATAAGTATATGAGTGATACTTATGTTATTACTTCATAATGAAACAACCTAAGATGAAGAAGTGGAAGAAGAAATAAAGGTGAAAGAATCGGTAACAGAAATTATCTCTTCTTTGAATCGCCTTTTTGAGACCTCCTCTTAGTGCACAAAAATTGGTCTTTGAGGAAGAAAAGAACCACTAGGATGTTGCTAGGGAAGTGGAGAAGAGAATTTTTCAGGTTTTGGCCGAGCATGAAGGCTCAAAGTTGTGTGAGGAAGATAGGGAGGAGGTGCCTTTTTATAAGGGAGGAGAGGGGCACCTTTGGAATAATAAAAAATATTATTTTATTATAAAGTCACGATCGGTTTTAAATAGCTCCAAATTGATTTATTTCGAGGCTATGGTGGGGATGGGTCTAAATCCTCTCATCCAATAGGATTTAGAAAAGTTTAGGTTATTATTTCAACCTTATCAATTATATTTAACTCTAAGTTAAATAATTTAACTTTTACCGTGTCTTTTTGTTTTCTTACACTATATGGTTAATAAACATACTATATAAAGCCAAAAGAACCCCAAGTTGTTTATTATTAATATATATATTCTTATCTAAGTCATTTGTCCGAAACATGATTTTTAGGAATAAAATAGCAATAAATAATATAATATTTGTTTTAAAAACTAATTTATGTCAATTTTGACACTATTTGGTACATGATTTTTATGAAATTCATAACAGAATGATAAGTTCTAAAAAAGTTACTTAAATCAACAATAACATGTCATATTAACCTATATAATTAGTTTAAGTCATAAAAAGTCTCAAATTACATTTATTTGGGCATTTATAACATCAATTATGTCAATATTTCATTAATAAGACAAATACTGCATCATCTTTGTGTCATATTAAATGACAACTATTTAATACCTAAAATTCTGAATAAATTCCTATGATGTATATAATTGTATTATATTTCTTTAGAATATTCATTTTCGAAGTTTCATGAAGTTTTTCACTAGATTAAAATTATTATTCATATAAAATTTAAGAAAGTGACATGTTGTCACATTCTTTGGTTTTAATAATAATTAAATCATTTTCATTGAAAAAATTTAATTAAATGAATCTAATCCGACCCTTAGGTGATATGGGTCGACTTTTAGTCATACAATTGGATTTTGAAATTTTTTAGGGTAATTTTAAAATATTATATTTATCCTCAATTACCCGATTTACCTTTAACTATGGTAAATAAAATTTACCGTAGTTACTATTCATAATTCCAAAAAAAATTAGATTATTAACATAATTTGGATCCACTTATTCCAAATATGGAATCCTTTTTTCCAAATTCAATACACAAAATTTTCAGAAATTAAATTAAAATTAATCCTGTTATCGAAAGAAAACAGGTTTTCTTTAAAACATTGAAAAATATTGAATAAATTTAACCTACGAATTCATGGTAAAATCAATGCTAATGACATAAATTATATTAAATGGTAAAAATATATTCTATTTATACTTTAAAACCATTAAATATTATAATTTAACCACATAAGATATTACGATGAAAAAAGTTGTTTTTAATTAAAATATAGCGGGTTTTTACTATTCATTAAAATATGAAAGTTATCGGAAAAATATCAAAACATTATCTAATGTAAATTTTTATATCATGATTCAAAAGAAGAATTTTATTTAGTCAAATTGAACATATAAACATGTCAAAAACTATATTTAATGTGGGTGTGCCATCAAAAGGCGGCAAAACTGCATTTTTTGAGAAATACTTATTTTACCCGAAAAATTTATTTTGTTCTTATACCATGTTCTAGAAAATGTGTAAGATGGATAATAATGTTATAAAATTCAAAATTTAGTTAATAATATTCATAAGGCTAGTTTTAATAATATTTTAATAGCATATCATTGTTTAGTGAAACTTGGTATTGTGTACTACACACGCTATCAAGGAAGGTCGCGATTGCATGTAATGAAAGGCAAGTCAAGGATAAGTGTTGTGCAAGCTCCTTTTGGTGTAGCGTACAACAAAAGAAATTAATGAAATTAAAAAGAATATTTTTCATAAAATCTCGTGGTGTTACATTCTACCCCCCTTAAAATGAATTTCGCCCTCGAAATTCGTCGGGGTTATAAATGGTTTACTATTCGAAAGTTTCTTTGATAGAAACCCACATCGTAAAAAGGAATACCAAAACCAATATTTAAAAACAAAAGTATGAAACCTAACGGTTACCCAAATAAACTAATCCCAGGGTTTCCACATAGGTGAAAATATGGATATGGAAGAGAAATCTAACCATCATGTTCTGATGGAGAGTGGTAGAGAACATGGCTATGAAAAAGCCAACAATCACAAAGCCATAGATTTGTGATTATCTAAGGTACGATCTGATTCATCGGATATAAGGGAAGTAGGAAAACATTTTTTGTTTTTCAGGATCATTTCCCTAAAGTTGATTCAATTGGAATTAGAAGAAATAATTTCGTGATTTTGGTATAGTCTCACAGTTTTTCATTCTTTGGAAAATTTCCACTTCATCTCTTAAAGAAATGAGGTTGAATTTGTTATTCATGAAGTGTTAGCAGATCATGTGATAGAATGACGGGTCATTCCATCTGTCTCAAATAAAAGGTTAACAAAAGTTATTAAATATACATAAGTTGATCTATAGTGAGATTAATCATATATGGTTCCTAAAATGGACTTATACTTCATATATCATACCGCTTAATAAAATAAAACTAGTTTATACTAACCAGGGACTTCCTGTAGGTCTTTGGTAGGCGATAAAGGCCAGTCGCACTTCGGTTGTGGGTTCGATTCCCACAGCCTTGTCCGACGCGATGGGCTGTCGCCCGTCCTGCAGGTTGTTCTTTTTGTAAAACTATATTACTATAACATCCCATCAATAATATCAAAAAACAAACAATCCTAACTTATATCCAACATAATCCATTCCAATATTTAGGCTTATCCATAATACTGCAGTCCACACTCAGAGATTTAATACCATCATTCATCCCCATATATCATAAGATATATCTTGTTGGTCACATTCCAAACATTCAAAGGCCTTAATCATGTACTCTCTTGAATACCCATTGAAGCTTATTGAAAACATGAATGCAGTTAAATGTTAACACCTTCCACATACCAAAATCCTCAAAATTCTATATACTCAAACCATGATATCACTTAGTCCTTAAATCAATCATGAGCTCATGAATACAATCAAACATCTCATTATCTTCATGTCACTTCATTATGCGCATATCATCTACTTTCCAAAAATATTTCAATCACAATTTTTTTCTGGTTACCAGTATCATATAATTATTGAAAACCAATACGTAGATATTCCAAATTTCCACAATACCATAAATGAGATTCCATGATACTATTTTGAAATCCCATTACATAAACACTTAATCATTCAACCACATCGTTGTCATATTCAGCATCGCCAATAGTGATCGCATGTGACTTCCCTTTGTCCTTTGCCTTAAGTGGTTGCTCATGTCGATCATCACTAACCCTTGGATTAGGGAATTTATTAGCATAATGCCCCATTTCCTTACACTTGAAGCATTGAAGTGTATTAGGTTCATTCTGTGTATCCATTCCTTTGTTTGCATCATTAGACATCCTCTTCCCATCATTGCAGCATTCAAATGCCCGATGACCTTCCTTTCCACATTTGAATCATTTACTTGTCCCTTTAAGACAATCTCCACCATGATTCTTTCCACACTTTCTGTATAAGGAAACATTCATATTCTTTTCACCATTATATTGAGATTTCTCCTTGAACTCCATCTTTCGTTTCTTGTCAAAACCATGAGATGGATATGTAACACCAACTTCCATTCCTACCTTGATAGCACAACGCACAATTTCTTCATATCTACTGAAGTCTCTAATAGCTAATTCTCTTCGAAGATTTGGTTTTAAGCCACTGAAGAATCGATCAACTTTACTTTCAGGTTGCATGATAAATCCAGATGCATACCTTGCAAGCCTTGTAAAATTCACTTCGTATATACCAACAGATTCATCATCCTTTTTCTTTAGTCCAAGAAACTCCTTCTCTATCTTTGTTCGAAGAATACTAGCAAATTACTTATTGAAAAATATGTTTTTGAACTCGCCCCATTCCATGGACTCAATTTCATCTCTTTGACTCGTATTCTTGATAAGATTCCACCATTGATCAGCTTCTCCTTCCAAACGATATACTGCTAAGATGACATTATCATGTTCAGAACATTGAAAAACTAAAAATATCTTTTCAGTAGTACTGATCCATTGTTCAGCCACAAGTGGATCATAAGACCCACTAAAAGAAGGTGGACGTTGCCTCATGAAGGACTCAATAGAATATTTTTCACTTCTCTGCTCATTTGGAAGTCCAGAATGATTCATATATTGTGTAAGTATAGAAATAAGATTTTTCACTCCATCTCTCATAACATTTGTTTGTTCAGGAGGGAAATCATTGCATTGTCCATTGCATTGATCAACATGGTACCTTCGGGTTCCAGCCATCGTCAAAAACCCAAAAATAATAGTGTGAGAGGAAAAAATCATAATAAAGGGGGAGTAACTTCAATATCTAACTTCTTAGGTTAAATTCTATTATCGTTACCGTAGTTATAGGACTGTATCCTATATGTATACTTATCCTTAGGGACATCCCTAGAAATAACTTTGAAATATATCTAGTGATCTCACTAACGTTTTCACATCCTTGTTTCCAATGGTTGACTAAACCTTCCCTCTGATACCAACTGTAGAGACTCGAAGCCTGACGTACATGTATATTACATTACTTTTGTAGAATACTTAGTATATTACAAAAACACACACACAAGGACTGTAATAGTTTAATGTCTTTGGAAACTCGGAATAAAATCTTTTAATCGTTGTGAAAGATCTTCAAAATCTCCCATGAAGATCTTCCATTTTTTACCTAAAACCTTTCTTTATATCCTGGGGAAAAGAAAACATAAAAGGGTGAGCTCAAATGCTCAGTAAGGGTAAACAAAAGAAATATCAATCACATCATATTCATAAGAACATAACATTTTGGAAATCTTAACTTGCAAAAGAGAGCATAATTTCATAACATGGGATAAATCATAGTAGTGAAATGAAAATTAAATAATCATAACTTAAAACATTAAAACTTTGTGGAATACACACATAATCATAGAGAATAATTTCTTGTTAGTCAATACTCATTTCCAAGACTATCTTAGTGGACAAAGTCCGTTTCTAAACCAAGTCACCCTCGTTTCAGTCCTGTTTCACTGAACCGGTATAACCTACCATTCCAGCCATGTCTATCTCATGAGATATAAAATCTTTACCCAATGAATTGGAGGGAGAAATAGGTCCCTCCCATCTCATAATGATACCATTCTTATGTGTTCACAAAATCATAAACCATACATCATTGCATAACCCAAGAAATAAAAATGGGAATCTTAAACATCATGACATCATAAAATAATTCATATACGATAAAAGAATTCATAAAAATAATTCCATCACAACATAATCAAATAAATTTAATAATAGGGATAAAAATAGAACCCTTTATCATCTTATATGGAAAATAATTTTGATAAAACACTTGAACTTCATTCTTGAGGAAAATATCCTTTCTACTTCAAAAACACTTTTCCTTTCTTAACATGTCATACAATTTTAAACTTAAAGAAGTTGATTAAAAATTAACTTGAAAACTTGTAAAGTAATCTTCTTGGAAATACTGTTTTAAAAATCCATTCATGCCGTATAAGTTAAAAAAAAACAATCTTCGTACTTTTGTCGGAAAGGTCAACAAGTACCTCGAACGAAAAATCGACAAATGATTCCTTTCATATCCTTTACTAAAAACTCACCGAAAGGTAAAATTGGATTTAAACAATTGTAGGTGGATGGAGATAATATTACATATTTAGGAAACATGGATGTGGATGATAAAATACACCCCAGCAAATACCAATGTATAAATAATCTCGGATAAAAACGAGATTGTGATATTTCCCTTACCTTAGGCCTGATTTGCTTCGTAAGTGTCTGATCCTCCTGTATAATGATTTAAATAATGTCATTGACTTATTACAGAATCATATTCATTGTTTTTATATCATATATGGTTCACTTATGACATTATATTACCCGTTCTTTTGTAAATTCATGTTAAAGTAGCGTTTTGGGTAAAATCGTCTCATTTGTCGTTCGTGTTTTAACTTGTAATTATTCATATGATTACTTAGATCATTATTACTTAATTATATAATATAAAAAATTATTTATTTATAATATATATTCAGAATATACTTATATATAATGGATCAATAAATGGAAAGAAATACACTATTCATGGAGACGGTAGTCCGTACGTACGCATGAACGTTGTTTTCGTTTCCTTATTGAATTGAGTGGAATTAAGTAGATGACATACATATATATACAAATAAATCCATTAGCATTATAATGTAATATATTTCATTATTATTTCTTATATATACATTATAATCATTCTTAAATGGTTAACATGGAGAATGAATCTCATCACGTCGTGGAGACGGTAGTCTGTACGTACGCACGAGCGATGATATCATTTCCATAATTATTGAATTGAATTGGAGTGGATTATACAATATATCAGAATCATTATGATGTTATAATAACTATGTATAGTTATTCTTTACACCATAATACCCATCCATGTAAGGTGTTGGTGGAAAAACAGATTACACCACGGCGTGGAGACGGTATTCCTTACGTACGCACGCGCGGTGATTTCATTTTCCGTAGGATGGATAGACGGTGAATTAGGATTTTTTAATACGTGTAATAACATATCAGTATATGATTGATACTGATGTTATTACTTCATAATTAAACAACATAAGAAGAAGAAGTTGAAGAAGCAATAAATGTGAAAGAATCGGTAACGGAAATTACCTCTTCTTTGAAGCGCCTTTTTGAGACCTCCTCTTAGGGCACTAAAATTGGTCATTGAGGAAGAACAGAACCTCTAGGATGTTGATGGAGGAGTGTAGAATAGAATTTGTCAGGGTTTGTCTGAGCTTGAAGGCTCAAAGTTGTGTAAGGAAGAGAGGTAGGAGGTGCCCTTTTATAAGGGAGGAGAGGGGCACCTTTGGAATAACAAAAAATATTATTTTATTATAAAGTCATGTTCGGTTTTAAATAGCTCCAAATTGATTTATTTAGAGTCTATGGTTGGGATGGGTCTAAATCATCTCATCCAATAGTATTTAGACAAGTTTAGGTTATTATTTTAACCTTATCAATTATATTTAACTCTAAGTTAAATAATTTAACTTTTACCGTGTCTTTTTGTTTTCTTACACTATATGGTTAATAAACTTACTATATCAAGAAAAAAGAACCCCAAGTTGTTTATTATTAATATATATAATCTTATCTAAGTCATTTGTCCTAACATTGATTTTTAGGAATAAAATAACAATAAATAATATAAATTTTTTTTAAAAAACTAATTTATGTCAATTTTGACACTATTTCGTACATGATTTTTATGAAATTTATAAAATAATTATAAGTTAGTAAAAAGTTACTTAAATAAACAATAAAATGTCATATTAACCTATAAAATTAGTTTATGTCATAAAAAGTCTCAAATTTCATTTATTTGGGCATTTATAACATCAATTATGTCAATATTTCATTAATAAGACAATTACTATATCATCTTTGTGTCATAATAAATGAAAACTATATAATCCCTAAAAATTCTAAATAAATTCCTATGATGTAGATAATTGTATTATATTTCTGGAGAATATTTATTTTCGATGTTTCATGAAGTTTATCACTAGATTAAAGTTATTATACATAAAAAATTTAAGAAAGTGACATGTTGCCACATTCTTTGGTTTTAATAATAATTAAATTATTTTCATTGAAAAAATTTAATTAAATGAATATAATACGACCCTTAGGTGATATGGGTATACTTTTAGTCATCCAATAGGATTTTGAAATTTTTTAGGGTAATTTTAAAATATTATATTTATCCTTAATTACCCGATATACCTTTAACTATGGTAAATAAAATTTACCGTAGTTACTATTCATAATTCCCAAAATTAAAAATTAGCTTATTACCATAATTTGGATCCACTGATTCCAAATATGGAATCCCTTTTTCCAAATTCAATACACAAAAGTTGCATAAATTAAATTAAAATTAATCTTGTTGTCGAAAGAAAAAGGGTTTTCATTAAAACATTGCAAAAGATTGAATTAATTTAACTTACGAATTCAAGGTAAAATCAATGATAATGACATAAATTATATTAAATGGTAAAAATATATTCTATTTATACTTTAAAACCATTCAATATTATAATTTAACCACATAAGATATTACGATGAAAAAAGTAGTTTTTAATTAAAATATAGCGGGTTTTTACTATTCATTAAAATATGAAAGTTATCGGAAAAATATCAAAACTTTATCTAATGTAAATTTTTAAATCTTGATTCAAAAGAAGAATTTTATTTTGTCAAATATAACATATAAACATGTCAAAAACTAGATTTAATGTTGGTGCGCCATCAAAAAGCGGCAAAACTGCATTTTTTGAAAAATACTTATTTTACCCGAAAAATTTATTTTGTTCTTATACCATGTTCTAGAAAATGTGTAAGATGAATAATAATGTTATAAAATTAAAAATTTAGTTAATACTTTTCATAATGGCTAGTTTTAATAATATTTTAATAGCATATCGTTGTTTAGTGAAACTTGGTATTGTGTACTACACACGCTATCAAGGAAGGTCGTGATTGCGTGTAATGAAAGGCAAGTCAAGGATAAGTGTTGTGCAATCTCCTTTTGGTGTAGCGTACAACAAAAGAAATTAATGAAATTAAAAAGAATATTTTTCATAAAATCTTGGGGTGTTACAAACGAAATGTATTGTGCACCATATAATTCAGTTGATATTCATTCTTTTCTTGATTGATGAATGTACTAACTTCTTTGTCAGGGATTTTATATCCTTCAGTAGGCATGAAAAAAATTTCAACTCTAGTATTTATAATGATTGTATTCATGAGATATCTCCAATATTTGTAATCTTTACAATCATAAATATGTGGTATAGTTGGATTGAGGTTGTTAATGGAACCAACATTGACAGATACCATCTTAAAGAAAAACATTCCACACAAACTTGTCTGCAATAAAATTTTGTAAACAAGGAAAATATTCCTCAACATGAAAAATATCGAACAATGAAAAACATGAGCAAGGAAAACACATATGTACATATAAGTATTTCAGATACCTCCTCTGATACCAATTGTTATAATGGTACATAGAATGATATTCTCCATAGATACCAAATATAGGATCAAAATAATGAATGATATAGATTGTAGTATCGTATCATGCTCAATATACAAGAGGGAGGTGAATTGTATACTTTAAATAATCATTGGGAACATTTAATGTTGGTTAAAAATAATTCTATTGTTTAACAATGTTAAACAAGTTAATTCACATAACCTATAGTTCTATAAACCTGCTTGATTATGGAAATGTGATTCGGAGAATGTTATTTCAGAAAAATGAATCCGAAGATTAATAATAATAATAGTTTACAAAGATAAAGATTATACCTTAATGTGTATAGAATACCACAATATCCGAGTGTACAAGAGTAAGGAAGTATAAGATAGTTATACTTTCCTCAACAACAAAATTGCAGCTGAAAACTAGAAACATACAAGAAACAAGAATTAAATCTTTTAACCCAATGAGATGGGTATCCAACAACCTTGAATAAAGGACCCTTGATTTATACTTTCATGAAAGTCTTTCATTCCCACAACAGGGAAATCTTTCGATACTATGATTGGAGTCTATATTTCTATCCCCTCAAGCCCTCAATATCAATGTAGTCGGCACCTCTGCCTTCCTCAGTAAGAAAGTCACTGAAATTTATGGTAGTTGGCACCTCTGTCTTCCTATCCCCATAAGCCCTTGAATGTACTCAGCAACATTCGGAGTCACACTAAGAATATCTGAACAACAAATTCATTGCACATTACGAATGAGATTCTCTCTCTAGAAATCACTTAAACATCATGTAATGATTAGGGTCAAATAATAATGTTTAGCTATTTCAAATGAGATCCTATTTATAGGAATGAAATCAACAGTCTGCTCCCTCCAACAGTCATATTTTTTCCTGAATTTCAAAGGTACATGTGCACGTGTCACTCAAACAACGGTTAGTTAGTAACTGAATGCATGAAATCGTTTAATAACCAAAACATGAGTAAGTTAAGATATGGTTACATAAGAAAATTCATTTTTCATAATGTAAGAAAATAATGAATGTTCGGAGACTACTCAAAAACTATTTGGAGTCTGTAATACATGGATATTCGGATTCTATTTATCATAAGAATTCAGTGTTAGAATTCAATAGAATTCTAGAGTCTGAATTTCAAGGAAATTCAGAGTCTCGAATTAATTAGAATTTGGATTTTGAATCCATAAGAGATCGGAGTTTGAACTTACTATGTTCAAAGTCTGAATTCAGTAGAGTTCGTAGTCTGAACATACAATGTTCGGAGTCTGAATTCATAAGAGTTTGGTGTCAAAACGTTGAGGAGTTTTAAATATAAATTCATAGAGTTTGGAACTTGAATTCCGACCCTAAAAACATAATTATTTATATCTATGTATATATATATGATTCTAATATTTTGGAAATGAAACTGAATTTTATACTTAGAGACAATATGAAAAATGAAAAACATGGTTAGGATAAATTTCCTTGGGGAAGAAAAATTTTTCTTATGAAAGTAAAACATATGGAAAATGAAATTTTCCTTAAGTATGGTGTTTATGAATTTCAAAACATGATGAAATGGTAAAGTCATAAGGAATCCTTATTGACTCAACAATATCCCCAAACATCAAAGAATGAAAAATTCAAAAGGAAACCTTATTGACTCAACATAATTCTCATACAATATTTATAGGCAAGATGAATTGAGTCTATAAAGAGTACCTTGATTAATTTTTGGTAGTTTTTATTGACTAAATTTGGATATAATCCAAATGTTTATAAGAACATGGGGATCATCTATGGGATATGTTGTAATCTATGAAGAATGATACGCTATTTAGATGTTTTGGTAAATTTGAATACTGGATACAGTATTTTTTTCATGGAGAACAATGTAACTAGTGAATGGATCACAATTGAACCTTCCATTAAAAAGTTTTTTGAGGAGTGGCCTTATCTTACAACATCAACTATTATTCTTTTTTTTATTAATTTAGAATGATTTTATAGAAGGATTATGATTTTTTATATGATATTTAAATCCAAAAATATGTTAACTCAAAAGGGTCCAAGTTCATCCCAAAAATGAATTGTGATGTGTGGTTACAAGAGTTAATAAATTGATTATAATATTTAAATGTGTTAACTATACCCACATTCAGATAAGTATTTTTAATATTTAGTGATTTAGCTATAAATGGTCTTTGGTGAATGTTCAAGGAATATTACAAGGTGACTTATTATAAAATTCAATATATAAATCCTCTTGATAATAATGGTCCTACACCTTACCTTTAGTTGTATACTATTGTTATTTATCAACAGATATAGATGTAAAATCCTTATGGGTAGAAATGTGAAAAATATATAGAACTCCAAAAATTGAAGTATATTTTAAAAAAATTAATTTAACAATAGACATAGGATATTGTTGGAACCATATAAAACAATGATTGTTGAGATCAATATCATGAATGAAGAGAAAACACAGTCACAGATGCATTAAGTAGGAAAGACCATGTTGGGCTAGAAGTGATGTGGATTCAATTATATCCTATGATCAAATACATGGTCAAATAGGAAGTGGTAATTTTATGGGAAGGCACATCATCAACCCAATCCAAATTGAATTCCCAACCATCATTACTAGAGAAGATAATGAAATAAGAATGAGAATATACCTTCTTAGGGAAGAAGTATGTGGTTATGATAAATGGGATGTTTCATGAGATCAATAAAGATAAAGAAGGTGTTTTTCAATTTCATAAAAGGTTATGTGTTCTATATATTCTTGAAATAATGATTGAGCTGATGGATAAAGCACTTAGGTCAATATTATTTATACATATTTGAATCACACGTATGTATAGGGATCTTCAAGAACATTATTAGTAGGATAACAAGAATGATGGGATTGTCGATAATAGTGCATGGTTCTTGGTTTGTCAGCAAGAGAATCCAAAATGAAACATCCTAAAGGGGGTTAGAAAATAATCACATCGACATGGAATGAGGATAATAACATGATTGAATTTGAATATAATCTCTAGTTAAAATCTAGTGGAAATGAGGGGATATGGGTTATAGTGTTTCTTGTCACCAAGGCATACCTTTTCCTCTCAATTCACTAATATTTTTTTCATGGATAAATTTCCATTAATTTTTTAATGGATGTGATGTGGATCCATGGAGTGCCATATACTATATATTGTGTTCATGATCCATAGTTTTCATCAATGTTCTATATAATTATACAACATGATCTATATACCAAATAGAAATAGTTCAACGAATATCACCCCTAAACAGATGGCCAATTTAGAAGGACTATTAAAACAATCCAGGATATACTTAGAAAAGGGTTGAGTGATTTCATAGGTGGATAGGATTGTAGTTCCCCAATGGTTTAGTTATAGCACAACAATAACTTTAATTCTAGTATTTAAATGGATTCCTATGAATCTATATACGAGAAAAGATGTATAACTCCATCCTTTTCTAAAAATGATTGTGATATAAATGTCCATGTGCATGATCATGAGTAATAGACGGGAAAATATATACATTGAATACTACAAAACATTATGGAATCTATCATTCAGACGAAGAGGTATGCTGACAACCATTAAAGACACATTGAGTTTGGGGTTTTTGATAATGTGTTCCTTTGAATATCCCTGTGGAAGAGAGTCATGCATTTTTTGAAAAAATAGAATCTTTTCCAAATGTGAATTGGACCATGAGAAATCCTTGATGATATAAAATAATTGGACTATTGGATATCCCTTCAACCAAATATTTCACATGTTTAGGATTTATTCCATATATATATATATTGAATATGTAAAGACATGATCCTTCTGATGTACAGAATCAGGAGGGGATTCAACTAGATAATTAAATCAATTATGAGTAGAATTTGTTGGAGATCTTGGACCGTAGAGGCATGTTTCTATGAAACAAGACTAACAACCTATTCTAAGTGTGATGGAGGAACCATAAATATGAATATGTGACATGGTAACAAAAGGATATAATGAGAGATATGTACCTGCATCATTTACCTTCTAAGAGAAATTGTTTAAATTTCATGGAAGATATTTCATAATGCGAATAAAATTTAACTCTCCTTAATTTATGAATAACAATTGTTTACTGAAATTATATGTAATGTTTTAATTTTACCAAACAATATAATATCATATTAATAATTAATTAAATGTGAAAAGAAATTTTACCATATGGATTAAACCGTTGTATGATCATCGATCAATTTTCACTATTAGTCATTTTAAATGTCGGGAACTAAACACATGATAATAATTTTATCATTATAATTAGTGTTTATATGTAAAACTAGAAAATGTATAATTGATACTGAAAGATGATTTGATTACCTCAACTAGTACTATCATGCCATTTTAATCCCATTTGTGAGAGTAAATGAGGGGGGGTGGGTGGGTATCATCATTGGGGTTCACCCATGAAAAATACCAAGATGATATTCAAAAATTACATCATATATTAAATAACTTATGGTAGATGTTCAAGTTAGTATGGATTACCACGTACTATATGTATGTCAAGGAATCCCACAAAACTACCATCACTGAACACCTTACTTTTAGGGAGTATGTGGTTGTAATAAGGTGTAATTCCATTTCATTCTTGTAAATTACTATGTAATTCTAGTGTATAAACAAAATTTATGTCCTATCAATTCTGTTTTCTGAATATTTTTTCATAATAAAATTTTTACTGAATAAGATTTGTTGATTTTTAAGGAATAAATTATACATTCCATAAAATTAAAAAATATTTATGACAACCAATGATATTATGAATAAAACTTATTTTAATACAATTTTATAATACAGTACTATAATTTAAATACATATGATAAATTAATTTCATTTTTCTCAAGTGTCATAAATTTTACTATGTGTTTTAAATCAACTAATATTTTAAATAAATATGGATTCTTATATTTAAAATCTATAATTATCATATTTTTAAATTTTTTAAATAAAATAAATAGATTATTTGAAATTTTCATATAGAAAATTTGTTATAGTGAATTTATGTTAATTTTTTAAAATAAATTATTTCATTGTGAATTCTAAAAATACTGTCTGATTTTTTATTGTGTTAAATGATTTCATAATAATATCATAATGATGTAAGAATGAATTAACCACATTACATGAATCAATAAATATTATTTTTTAATATAAACCATTTAAATAAAACTAAATTAATTTCTAAATCTCTAATTTACATTCCATATTCTAAAAATAATTCATTATCTTTAAAAATGTTAATTTGAGTAAAAAATAATTTTCAACACCAACATAGTTAATATATAATGATTTTAAACTCATGCGTATTATAATAACATAATAGGTGTCCCATGTTTCTAATACCATGTCCAAATACCTCATAAATTCAAATGGTTTTATATTTTCGACAATCTGGGTTTTTAATACCTATATTTGGAAATAAATAAATAAATTGACCGGTTTTTCTAAAAATACCCCAGCATTTATTAATTTTTGTTCACTCCATATTCATTATCCATGAATCTATAATTTTTATACCTCCCAACGTTTTATATCAAGGTATTCTCAAGCCCTAAAGGTCCCAATCCCTATGTTTTCTATGATATTTTTCATTGTATGATAAATATATGTCTTTTTTATTACATGAATGGATTCTTGTATATATATTTGGAATGTTTTGGTCTCAATCTCTATTATTTATTTATCATTTATTCCTTCAATTACAATTTCTATTTATTAAATTTTATAACCATGTCTCTTCTATTTTACCCATTTTTGGAATGGTGTTTTATACACGTTATACTGCGCATTTACTTCTCAAAATTTACCTCTTATACTCAAGATATACTATTTTTTAAATTTAATAATAGAAATAGGTATTTTATTTCCATGGGTATTAAATAGGATGTAAAAATGATTTTTTGATGATGGGTTTGAATTACAAAAAACCCACATTCTTTTTATGTCTATTAAAAATCACATAATAACGTTTCCTTTATGATTTTTTATAAAACCACATGATTGTGATATGAAACCAGTTTCTTTTATACACCAAGGTTTATTTATGAATTTTTTTATTAGGATCTATGTGCATATGATTAATGAATTCATGTGAATATATAACTTTTTTGGCCTTTATTACATTGGGTATGGAATTTAATCTATTGATATGACATGTTTTACGATACCTTGGTGAATAACCATAGTTATTTTTATAACACCTCAGTGACAGAATATGATGATATTCAAATTATTGTATCTTATAAATTTTTTGGAAACCTTTACAAGTTATAATAAATTTCATTAGTTTTTATATTCCACTTATACTAATATTTATTCTATAATGATATTACTCATGTTCTTACTGATTTTACAGAGGATCACATGTAATATGTTTCCGTTTTTTCCCCTAACTCATAGTTATGATCACCCTTTTCCTTTTTTTATGTCCCCAAGATATGATATGAAATAATTATACTTAGGATAAAATAATGAGGAATACTTTCAAGTGGATTATAAGAACATTTTTTGATATCATGTATTATATACCATTCTTACAAGAAACTGACCAATAAAAATACACTATTTGTATAATGTAACGAAATGAATATGTATTAATATGGTTGGATTCATTATTATACTTTTAATGTCATAAAAATAAATGTCAAGTTGAGTCACAACAATGCAGACATGTTAATCACCAAATTTATCCCACTACAATGATGATAATATGTTCATGCACCATGGATGCCTCACTCATTTTTTGGAGACACATGCACTATTATTCCAATTCCCATATTAACATGATGTTATAAATTTCTCCACATGGTGCATGACCACATTTCCAGAACATTAATGTGATAGATTTTACACACACTTCTTTATTACATTACCTTGATGAACATCATGGGGAATTCATAAGTACTATATTCATTTTTATTTATAAGGTCACAATTAGGATGCCACTAGTAGTTCAAAAAAACATAAATAGTGTTATCATAAAAATACTAAAATATTAGTACACCAATCATCCACCATGAATCAAAATACTCTAATTCATGAATATTTAGTGAGATAAAGTTTTTTAGAGGATTTCCTGAATACTTTTTCAACAAAATATCCTATAAATTAATTAAGACCCAATTATATTCAAAGGATTATGACCAAAATGGAAATAGAAAAGTAATAAAATAATGTATGTTAGAATGTAATTGGGAATGAATATCCTATTTTTTCAATAAATTAATTGAATTAAATATTTACACTAATGTGAGTGGAAACATGTTTTCATCGCAACGTGGATTAATATTTCTTAACTATGCAAAAAATATATAATATTAAGTATTCCCCATATCATCACCACACTGAAACACAATAGTATAATTTTTATCGCTACACTACTACAATAATTTTCCATCACATCATCATTTCACTATGCAACAATACCCATCCACCAACACTTCACTACCATAATACCCCACCACAAACACAACTTTTCCTGAATGCATCATCACAATCACCACAACAACATCATCACCTATTTTCCATCACCACATTCTCCCAACTAATTTTTAATATTACCACCTCTTTATTACTATAATATATCACCACTACTGGTGCCCTAGTTCTAATTCATCTCACATCCCTTCCTCTTCTCCATAGCTTCACACTTCCACCACCATCGTACCCCATAATTACTTCCAAAATATATTACTCTATTTTAATCACACCCCACCATCTTTAAAATCATTGATTTCATCAACTTTTTTGTATCCCATTTCAAGTCCCATATCTGATATTATGTTATATAGATTGTTAAATAGTGTAAAATAAATAAATATTTTTTTTATATTTAATTATTTAATTCATAATAGGTTCACTATCAATTTATAGGGTGTATAATAGTTTTATTTTCTCTATAATTCACATTACATTTATATTTTCCATTAACAATACATTTAAAATAATTTTTTCCCACATTGAAGAGAGACTAATGATTTTCTAAAAACAATTTATTAGTTCTATTTTTACCCCACAACAAGAACCTAAATTACAATTCTTTTCATCATAATAAATATTATCATATTAATGGTAACATGGTTTAATAATAAAAAAACACCCCATGGTTAAAACGTGATATTCCACTTATTTGGTCAGTGTGGTTAGTTTCCCATTCCCAAATCAATAGTTCCTTCAAATGGGTTTCATCAGATCTAACTCTCATTTCCATATATATGATTGACCTCTATGTTTTTCCTCTAATACATACACTGTAGAATATGCTTCGTTTCTTACTTATGAATTCACTAAACATAATACATAGAGAATTAACATTAAAAAATATATTGATGATTTATAATGTTCTAGGGATTAAATCCTTTTTATAAAATAATAAAACCTTAAATTTATTTTTTATGGGGCATCCATTACATTTCTCAAAAGGTTAGTGGTATGGAATCCTATAAAATAAATGAACTAGATAAATAGTTGATTCTATTATAAATTTTCAATATATTTAGAAATATATATATATATATATAAGTAAATAATAAATATACATCAATAAATACATATAATATTAATTCAGTTAAGTCAAGAGACACTACAAATCATGATTGGTGACTTCTTATATGGTCATTATGCTTTACCTAAAATCTAGGATATTATTAATATTAAAATTATTAAATTAATGTTATCAATAAAGAACTTATAGAATCATTAAAATTTTTTGTATATGATTTTTATATTATCTATTACTGATTTGAAATTGTAAGGAGACCTATTGGAGGACTATGTGTCACAAGTTTATGTCATAGATATGGATTTAATAGGGTTCTCGTGATTTCAGGATATGGACCATAAAAACTGTACATGGATATATCATAAAATATAAATCAATTCACATTAATTTTTTTGTAAAAATTATTATTTCTTTATTATATTCTATATTTCTAAAAAAACACAACTGTTTATGGATTTTTTGCCCACAGTCATTTTATCTCTTACAGAAAAAAACTGAACATCAATTGAAATCCAACAATAGATAATTTTAATTTGAGGTATATTTTTTAAATAATTATTTTTTAACAAAAACAACAAAATACATAATAAATATCATTGAATTAGTAAATTTATTAATTTGATAAATTATTTGAGGATTAAATCCCATATGAATCAAGGGAAAATGAAAAAGAAATATTTAAAATTGTATTTTATGATCAGTGGAGTATTTGTAAGAATGATTTATAGTAATTTTTGATATTATAATCATTTTTTCTCTTTAGATGTTAAATAAAAAAATATGTTCAATATCTTCCTAATAAAAAAACAATGAAACCACAATTGATAAAATTTCAGCACTATTTGTCATTTAAAATTCCAACACAACATTTAAAAACAAAAAAAAATGAATTGTGGGTTTTTTATTATGTGGGTGTCAATTTTATTTAAAGGATTATAGGTCACCCTAATGTCAAATGGATTGAACTTATCATTCCCATGGTGTGATCTTACATCAATTTTATTGTAACCTCTACCGGATGACATCACTTAAATGGCATTATGATCATTATCTTGCAACTGAATGGATCGAATCAAACTATTCGATTCCATTTGTTTAGATTTAGAACCATCGGAACAATATTTTTTGATGATCAATATAGGAATCCTATAATGGGTTATCCCCCATCCAATTTTACATTTTAAAAAATACACTTTCACTCCCTTCTAATCAAAAATACTTAAAAATAGGATCATATTATTCTTCAGTCGTTCTGACCATCAATATATTTAGGCAATTCTCTTATAATAATGATTTTATTTATTTAGATGTATAATATTTTACATTCTTATTATTATTGGATAATAGTTTATGAATTATTTAATATTATATTATACCAAATATCATTTCATACATAGTAAATTGAATTTCTATTTTTAAACTATGTGTTTAATATATTGGATGAATTCTTTAGAATATTTTTAAATTTATTTTTTAATATTATTTTACAATCATAATTTTATAGTATGAGTTTTTAATTAATAATATTATTAATACCAATTAATTTTAATAATTATATGGTTAATATTAAATTGAATAATTAATATTAATAATTAAAAATAAATTTAACATTTAATAAAATTGGATGTTTAATCATTAATTATATTTTTTTATTGTTAGTTTAATTTTTTAATCATTGTCACTATTAACATGTTGTAAATTTAATATAATTATAAATAGAAATGTTCCCTTTTTAAATATATGAGAATTTAATCATTTGAATAATGTATCCACTAATAATATAATTTTTTATTTATATGGGATTAATTAATAGTAATTGATTCATTATTGGAAATATTATTTTTTCAAAAATAAGGTTTAATATTATAGGAAAATTATGATTATAAAAAATTAATGAAAACCATTGAGATAAAACTAAATATGTGAACCATCCAAAAATTATTATAGACAGAGTGGCTTCTTAACAATGACATCCCTACCTGAAAAAAACATATTGATGTTAGATCATTATAAAATTCTTATTTTAATATTAACCCTATATAATGGGGGTTATGTATTATCTCGATCTTCGATTCATTCAAAATTAATAGTACTAAAAATACATTATGTATTGAAATCACAAATAATGATTATTTATTGATACAAATACTCATTATAGATATTTATTTAGGTTTTTGGGCATCACATATTATATGGATTATGTTAAATCTATCTCTCACTATGTAATTTTTTTAGATAAAATTATTTATAAGAAAAACATATGAGATGAAAAAATTAAAATATTTTAAACTAATATTGTTTTTTATTGTCATATAACATTAATAAATATTATTTTTAATATTTAGAAATAATGATTCATATATATATATATTAATGTGGTTTAACAAATTTTATAGAAAAAGGAGTGAGATATAGTAGAAATCCATGAGGAGTTATAATAGAAAAAAATTAATTTTGGAATCCAATAATAGAAAAATTCATTGATAGTTAAAAATAGTGGGTAACTAGGTGACAATGCCAATTATATTAGTCATCCATAATATAGAGATATGTTATGGAATAAATAATTTACATTTATTTACAATGAGGACTCATAACATATATTTCTCTAGTTAAATAATAATATGAATATCTGATAATAGAGATGTTTATACTATATTTACAATAAATGAAATTTCATCATTTGTATAATTTTTTCCACTATAGCCTCATGATTATCTTTAATATCCTAATGATTTTATATATCATAGAGAGTGTGATGTATTTTGGGATACTCTCACATAGAAGGTTGATCTGAAGGTGTAAAAATTATTTTAATATTAAAATATGGATTAATAGAATGTTGTTGGGGATGTTAAATAAGATGAAAATATTGATAATAATTTTGAGCAAATCTACATTACAATACAAAATCCATTGGATTGATATCCACTATTCGAATCATAAAGGATAATATATTTGACACACTTATGAGTATTCTATTATCCATTCATTTCTCTCGAAAACATATTTATAATAGTTAATTTTTATTAAAATTCAGTGATTTAGAAATGTATTTAATTATTTACATGAGAGTTTGATATCCATAATTCTATGAAGACTATGTTCATAAAATATTTTACTGAGTGAAAATGTAGTTGTGTTATGAAATAATCAATGTGAAATATGTATACAATTTATTGTAATGTGATTCATTCCACATTTTATTTTCTTCTTAATGCTATACTAAATAAATATTTCAATAGTTCTAGAAAATCATGAAATAATTCAAAAAAATTGAAACCAAGTCTATCACTATGTCACGTGACCTTTATTTATAAATAAATCTCAGATTTGATTGATGAAACTATGAGAGAGTGTCAAAATAATCTATTAACTATGGTGGTGTAAGAAATAAAAAAAAATTTGGTTATCATATTTTATACTAGATTGAATCAATTAAATGAAAAAATTAATTAATGATAGTGTTTTGTAATTATAATGACTATTATTGTGTTTTGAAACTTCTTAGGGAGATATTAGTTCATCATAATTATTTTGTTACCTATTCACACATGGATGAATACACTATCAAAAAAACATGATCTATTGAATATAGATTTTTATGGATTATTTTGTGTTATTATTGTATTGCGTAACAACATTCATAAATTATTTGTACAATATCGAGATTGATAGAACCTTTCTATATGAAAACAATATTATAACATCATTAATTACAATCATATATGACAGAAACAATTATCATTTTTCCAGTTTCTGGTCATATTGTTAATAAGGATAACTTCTCATCATAGATTTTTTTTATAAATTGGGAGAATTTATCTGATTTCTTATTAGAATCAAGAGGTCAAAGGATATATAAGAGATTATATGTCTACATTAACACCACCCCATTCTTATCCTATAATGTAAATTAGAAAATATTCAATCACTTTGTGAAATATGTTCCAGGATATGTGAGTGAAGAAGGATATCATCATTCTTGGTATTTTTATGTTTTTCAATATTTTTTTAAAAAAAGGAAAAATGTTTATAGTATTTTTATTTTTTAATATTTTTTTAGTATAGTGACATATTAGGAATAATATAATGGAAAATTTTAAATACATTAATATTGTTAATTAAGAAATATATGACTACATGACTCAATTTTCAATGGATAAATGGTCATTAGATTAAAATTATTGTATGATATATAGAAAAATAGTTAACACATTATGAAATTCATTATTGGAGTCCCCTATAGTGGTTAGAAGATTCTAACAAATAATTGTTATGAATATTAAAATATATTTAACTTTTGAGTAGATAACATTATTTTAATTAATTTTTCCACCAAATTTCTTTAATTTGAAAAATTTTTGTTCTTGTTCATCACATTATAAATCATTCATGGTGATCTCTGGCCATTTACTCATTATGATTTCTGAGAATTCATGTTTTTCATCCACTATAATCAGACTACATACTTTTATTACATAAATATTATTATAAGACTCATAGATGTAATTAAATGATTATATAATGAATCAATATTAAATTATATGTATATTATATAAAACATTATATCACGTAGTGAATTATTTTTAAGAAATATGTAAGCATGAGTATGAATTTTTTCCAAATGAAAATTGTTATGTGGACTATTTTAAATAAGAGATTAGAAGGATACTTTAGGAGTATTCCATTGTTTCTTTCCTTATTTATCCATGTTTGGAATAGATTTTAGTTCATTACATGATTCTTTAAAAAATAGTATTGGTCATGTTCCTGTGGCTTGACAAAACCAATGTATCTTTGATAATGTTAAAATTTATACATTTTAGCATCCATGTGAACTTATTATCACAATTTATTATTATTTAAAATTATATTGATTTCAAATTAATATTCTTTTGAATCAAATTCAATGATTTAAATACTACAAAATCTATCCATATAATTATAAAGTTGGACGTCAGAACATCAGATTGACAATTGATGTCCCCATGCTTCAAAAAAAATGAATTTTATATGGCCATGGTGGTGTCCGACATTGAATCATATTTGGAATGTGATTGATTATACATGTGAAGTGACTTGTTCATAATGATGTGGTTAATGTAACATGGATGGTCACACAGACATTTAATTCCCTAAATGTATAGGGTATTAATTAAAAATCCATATTATTTATCATTTATTATATTTGATAGGTTTATTATATTTTCATGAAATGAATATAATTTTAAAATAACTAAAAACATGTTTTTATTTTATAATTCATTCTATAATTTCGATATCTTGGTAATTAAAAAATATACTATAAATTTTATTGTATTAAATAAATTATATGATGTTAACTGCTAACTATCATTCAAAAAATATGAAAATAAAATATATGTATATGGATGAGAATATCTTATTTGCCTATTAGAATATTTTATCGTGTTTGGTATTGGAAAACTAACCTATTTCTTGTCTTTTTATTTGGAAATATAATTTTTTAAATAATATAGCATTTATGGAAGTCATTTTTTCATTCTAATAACATATATGATTTTATAGAGTCTCCATGGGTGACATCATGAATGTAGATCATCATATGATTTCCATATTGGTCATGAAATGGTCACTTGATAAACACACATTCCATCTTCATGAGTGAAAATTTATAGAAACCGTAGAGGACGTGTATTGCATTATGTGTTTGAGATGAACTAGCCTAGTATAATGTATCATTGGGAGATGCAGTGGGTGAATCAATGATGTTTTTTTATTTTTATGTTATCTAAATTGTTTAAAAAACTACACCACATGTTAATGATCTATCACTTTTCCAAAAAAAGGAAAAAAATATATGCACATCAATGTGAAAAAATGTATTTACATTGTTTACTACTTAACAATAGTAGCTAGACCTTGGAATTTTTTAAAATAATCCAATACCACAAATTCATATAAAATAATGCTTTTTATAGATAGAACTAGTTGGATATATCCAATAAATATTTTAGAACTATGATCAATAAAATATTACATGTCATTCTTCTAGAACAAATTGTGTGAAAAACGTTTGTGTAACATTTTATAAAACCTTCACTTGTTGGTTCCACACATGTAAATATGATTCTGTATCAGCATCAACTTTTAAATTTTGTAAAAACAAAATTCTTTATTTCTTACCCATTATATTGTTAAAAAAATATTCTAGAAATATTATAAAAACTTAATCTAATGGATCTGTGAAATCCCTAGTCTGATTCTTATGTCTGAAAAGAAGATAAAAAAATAAATCACTGAAAAAATTATGAATCACATCATCATTCACATAAATCCAATGATTGATGACTCCATCTTATCTAGTTAATTAATAAATATTCATTTCATTCTGGTAGTAATGAATCATTAGGAACAATTAGTTTGGAAAAATATTCTCCTTTCTCAAGCATTCATTTATTTATCTCTCTCTCAAGAAATAAAATTCTTATCAACTAATTATTTTACAATTTTCAACAAACAATTTAGAGGTGAGCCAAATGTGTCATTGGTAGGAAACCAGTTTCACATTATAGATCAACTACACTTCCATAAACTCAAACATCACACTCATATTGACTAAATATATTACCCCTTCAGTAATTATGAACTATATGGATAATTTAAAAAAATTATATATCTTCTATCATATTCAACCCATATAGAACATTTAATCCTATTAATTTAGATACATATCTCATTGTTATGTTATTCTTTATTATAAAATCATTTGTGAACTCAAATTATAACTACCAACTTGAAAACATATTCAAATTTAATACTTCTCAATGAGATGATTTATTCCATCTAAAAGACATCAAATATTAAAACCATTCTACCATAAACATTGTTTTATTATTGTTATTATTATGATGATTTCTCTTGAAATCATTGAATATTATTAATATTTCTACTAGCAATTTTATGAAACCTTATAAATTCACTTCAAATATTTTCTTCCATTCATTAGTTCCTCGGAATGATGATATAGTGTTTAATGAAGTCCTATTCCCAATGACTTATCATGGTAAACCTGAGTATAATGGACCATTTTTTATTTAATTCTATTGAATAAGTGTCACAAACTATTTGATGACTATTAACCAAAATGGAAAAAATAGAAGCACCAATTTTTTTCATAACTCACAAAATAAACTCAATTGTTTTTTATCTTTCCACATTTTGAAACCAAAACATAGATAATTTTTTTGAAAATGTTTAATCCATTTTTGATCTTTATCTGATTGATCATTATATGACATCTTTTGGTTCAATGGTCCCAATAAATACAATTAAACTATTTTACAAAAACTTAAATATAGATATTAAAAAATGATTTTGAGGTATCAGTGTTATATTTATTCAAATTAATTAGTGGCACACCGTGTCTTATGGTTCACTGTCAGCATTGAATACATTATCTACTACTATAAATTTATCCATTTTATTTTAATTCATTGTATCATAAAACAGGATAAATTAAATCATATATTGTATCTCTAAATCATTACATAAATATAATCAAACTTCATAGCCATCAGAGTACATATATTTCTCGGTATCCTCAAATGAATTGAATTAGACCAGAATAAATTAATTTTATATATTTATTCATTCAAAAAAATCCATATCGTAATCATTACATTCTCAAGTTTTTTGATAAAATGATCTCACATTAATTGTAATGTTCTATAACATTCCATCCATATAGCATTTCTTGTGTTCCCAACCAATACATAGACAAATTGGAAGCACATAAAATCACTCAACCAAATTGTCTAAACCATGATTTCAGATCCATTGTGAGTCTAAAATACAAAAATTTTCTCAAAAAAATTATAGAACAAATAATAGAAACGGTTGTACATTCCTTTCAAAATAATGACCAACAAACTGACTGTGGTGAATCCTTTACATCAATCATCAAAACATAAAATGTGAGTTTGTTTTATCCTAATGAATTCAAAAACAAACAAACATTCATAAAAAACATAATTCATCGTAAGAATCCACCTTCAACCTAAATGGTCCAAGAAATATATTTATCAAATTTTTTTTTCAAAATACGTGTACAAAGGATTAAACATTGTAACCTCATGTATTGTATTACATATTAAAAAATCTAAGCCTATATTATAGAACTCACTGATTTAAAAAATCATCTATAGTAATACCATATTGACCATAATTAAGGACATATAAATCATCTACTTCAAACCTAAATCATTCCATTATTACTATAATGATTGTCAAAAAACAATTCCTACAACCATTTCTACAACCTTTTAGAACATACCACCAAATTAAATACTGAGTTTATAGTTAGATAAAAACTCTATCTATATATATTCTTACATAAAAGGATCAGAACATATACAATAATAGATTTATGATAATTAATTATTTTCCTCCTTTGAAAATATGATGAAAATACATGAGGATTGTTAGGATAGAAAAAAAATCAAAAAACAAGAAGAAAAATATTTAGTATGTCCATGTTTAACATCAATTTGAATATTGATTCCAAGGTAATGGTATTGTAAATATATTTGAAAATATTTTAAATATATGAACACTCTATATCTGTAGTTTATTATTCTCTCCATGGAGTTTGATGATGTTATAATTGATATCAACATTTTTTGAATGATAATTCTATATCTGATTTGATAAAAGATATATAGAACATTATTTGTCACAAACTAAGTTCATAGATAACCTTAATCTAAATAGTATGTCTTCCAACAGAATCATCATCCACATACATTGTGATGTTGTTTATCTTGAAGGAACAAACTTAGATTCATCTATGTTTAGAGTTAATAAATTTTGTTTCTTAGTATAAAAACATACATAAACATCACACACAAAAACACAACCATATGTGTTGAATCTATAATCAATAATTTATACCCAATAAACATTTATATATACAATATAATCAATAATTCATAAGAAATCATGAATGATTCTAATTTTTGTTGTTCTTAAATGTTTCTATGAATTCTATTATTAACTGATATATATGATTCATGTGGATCACATTGGAATCTGACACATATGGAAATTTTATAAATAATGTCTAGTATTCAGGATGAATGATATAAAGAAATTGCTATCAAAATTTGAAACAATTTATAGTGGACTTCCTTACACTATCCATCCTTAGTAAACTTGGTTCCCATTGAAATTTTTTCGAAATAGTTTTCAAATTTTAATTGAAAAATATCTAAAAATGCTCCTTAACATACATTTTTGTAGGATGAATTTTGTGTTTCTTCTATTACAATATTTTTTATCAAATTAAACTTTTTTATTTCACCATACCTAGTAATCTAAAACATATTCTTCAATTTTTAGTGAATTGTTCACATGTTTTTTCATGATTTTATGTAATGATAATATCATGAATTTATATAATTAAAATTTTGTAAATATCATAAAATTATTTGGTATAAAAAATGCATTCCAACCTTTATTAATTAAAGATATACAAATTAAAAGGGTATTAAATTCAGAGTACCTTTCCCTTGGATAAATATTTATCTTATACAATGCTATTTTCAACATGCACGCATAACATTCATCCATCCTAATAACAAAACTAAATGGTTTATAACGACCTACAATTTTATTAATAGAATTTCTCTTATTATAATTAACATATACATTATTAGACACATACATCACATATATATCATAATATAAGATTGAAATATGTGGTATTCATGGAAATTAAAGAATATATTCTAATGGAATAGTACCATGGACGTTGGAATAGTAATATGATTTTTTGGAATCGTAATATGTATAATATAATAGTAACCACTCCTATTAAAATATAAATTAAATTTATTTACCTTATAATTGAGATTATGATATATTTATATCATGGTATATGTAACTAAATTTTTATTTAATAATTAACCAAATTTTTGTTTTTTTGTAAAAATAAATGTTTATTTACACGTTTATTCATCATATAATGATATATATGAAAATTTATTTTAATAATATATATTCATAAACTAATTTTTCAATGTTTTATGAATAAGAGGTATTTTTTAGATCTTAATTAATTTGTCTATGTTTAACAAAATTGATAACAACATTAAATTCATCATTTTTTTAATGAATGGTAATTTCAATTTCAATTTAGAATTAAAATAAATTTAAAGTTATTTAATGAGAATTGATTCCATATATAAAATATATTCATTAAAAAATGATTAATGTAATGTTTTGGGATTTTTCAAAAATAGTTTTATTTTTTGTGAGTAAAGAAATATAGTTTTTACATTATTTATAATATTAAGGAAATGTTATAATTTCTTAGTCATGGGTGATGTAAAGAAAATAAAACACTATCTAATAAAATTATTAAAATTAATCAACACTATTTATAGTCTTGGGAAAAAATAATAATCAAGTGAATAAATACTAAAAACACCCTCACTCCCCTATAAATATGACTGTCACCACCCATTCACCCAAAACCATCAAAGACATGGATATTTATAATAATATTGAAAATTAGTATCAATATTCTTGTCCTCATATCTTGGATTATCAATTATCACAAAATGACCTTTCCTAACTACAATAAAAAGGTTCTCATTGAGATGACATTAAATAGGTAAATTCGTCATTCTTTCTCTTTTAGTTTATATTATTTCCTTATATTCATATAACCTATCCAATTTAATGCGAAATGATATCTTCAATATAAAGTATTTACTAATGTTTTATATTGTAAATATAATATTCATAATCAAATCTTTTATCATCACCTTTCAATAGTAAAAAATGAAAACATCATTAGTGGGATGTCGATTCACAATCTTTGTGGATACTATGTTACCATTTTTCATTATCTCCATCTAGGATAGTAATAAACCCATTACTATGGTTAAACCCTATTATAATATGTGTATTACATCACATTTATGTATTTAAGGAATATATATATATATAATATTAAATAATGTCAGATTAGTTTGTAATGTTCATGAAAACAGCCAAAATAAACTAATCGTTTTTCATTACCATTTTACCTAGTTAATCATCCAAATGTAAACAATGAAATCTATATATGGGAAGATTTAAATTTCTTATTTGAATTAATACCATATAATTTCACTTCTATTTAATTATTATCTTTTAAAATTTACTTCCATAAATATACAAAATCGAACCGCTCTCAAAACCAATAAACAAGCACAACAAGAATAGTGAAAATAGAATCTATCACTAATTGAAATTTATGAAAATTAATTAAATAAAAGTATAATAAATAAATTGTATCTTTAATTTTATCATAATTAAATTATTAATTAATCTAATTTTATTATCTAAGATGTAATGTACAAGTTCCAAATAGTTTCATACATAAGTAAATAGATTTCTCCGAACATAAAATTTTTGTAGTTATTATTTCTCATTCTATAACACAATTCATCAATTAATTATTACTATATAATTCTCATAAAATATATCAATGTGTTTCAAACATAAGTATCATTATTAATTCATCCTTCATTTTCATGGAAATACAATTTTATATGGTTTCCTTTTCAGTTCCCCTTGATAAGAAATCTATATAAAAGAGATTTTCCCAATTTCATACCAATTATCCAATAGATTAAATATTATATTTTAAGAAATTTTTTTTATTAATTAACTAATTTAATATATAAAATATTTCTTAATTTAATAATAGTTTAATAAAAACAATTATATATTTGTCTTATTTAAATAATCATTAATAATTTCACATAAAACACTTAAATTGGATCATTTATAAAATTTCGTAAACTCTCTTGGTACGTGATATGAATTATGTAAGATATCATTTTTGTTAAAATATTTCTATTTTACCAAATTAATGTATATATATTATATAAATTTATTCAATCATAGAAACCATTATAATATGATATTTTGTTATGATACACATTTATTTCAATGAGAAACCCTTATATTAATTCAAAATGTTTGATTATATATGTGGAAAGCATATGCATGATCTTTTTATGATGTGTGTGTCTATTTAGGGCTCCAAAGAATTATATATCATTTAGTCTGGTGATACTACATTTTTGGATGGTGAATAAACCTAATTCCATTATGGGACTTGTCCACCATGTAATATAGTCTTGGAATTAACCCTAACACATATTTATTTCATGTTATGTCATAATAACTATATCCTATGAATAAAAGATTACATGATCCCATATTCTATTAATTATGCTTCTATATGTTTATTCATATCTGATTCCTTTTTATGTCATTTTTTATACTTTCTAACAATTGTGTTATTATTTATTCCTATGTTTATTTCCTTACTAGGATCTTTATCTCATCTAATTTTTTTCTTATTCATTTTGTAATCAAAATAAAATATAAGAGATCATATGAATTTAGGACCTCAATATGAAATTTAAATTTAAAATATCGTTGTTATGTTTTAATTATTTCAAATTATTTACAAAATTTTACAACAACAGATGAAATTAAGATCTTTTATTTGTATTTGATGTTTTATAATGATTAGAAGACTATAATAATTTGTGTAAAATGATAAGATCTCGGATTTGTCTTTAGAATATGTCCTAGTTATTTTTGGTGACCAGGAATATAAAATGTGAGTAATAAAACTCTATATAATAATATCACCATTTATAACCAATATTTAAATTTCAGGAATAAAAATAAAGGATATACATATTATCTACATGTTCATGATTCAATTTTTTAATTTTTTATCTTTATATACATATTAGATTATATATAAATTATCCAAATTGTATTTTCTTTTTCTTATTTGATAGAAGAATGTAGGTGAAGAAATAAAACACATTAATGTGATAGAAAATGACGTGATTAACCTAATGAAATTCCAAATATAATGGGAGTAGTGGCTCAAAACATCAAGAAATTTATTTCTCATCTTTCTCATATTATGAATAATAACATCAATTAGGTGGAACGACCTCCTTATCCAATGAAAGAGAATGTTTTATCAAAATAATTTATGTATTAAATACCTAAAAATATTTGATTTTTTTAATGATCCCATTATCATACAAAAATTTATTATCTTTATTGAGTATATATCATCTATCCTCCAGTGCTCTGAATAATATAATTTTGTGTCGGTAGCTTGTCCTTTTGATGAGAAGGTAATCAGTGGTCAACAATAAACAAGAACATAGTGTATAAAGGGGAAAATGATTCCTTGGTATGAGAAACAATCAAAAATATATATCTTAATTAATATTTTCTCCAAACAATTTATATTGTTATGGAATGGGAGTTCTATTGATTGAAGAATAAAGAAGACATGTGTATCAGGGGCATATGAGGAAATCATTAAAAGGCTTCCATGATACAGATTTTAAGTCATCCTGATAACTAAATACATCGTATATAACTTCTATGTTTGATTAATGTCAACTATATGAACTGTTTTTGTTATTTGAGTAATTGAATGAATAGTTGGTATTATCAGTTTTCCACTATAAGGTCTAAATGGAGATTTGAGACTCTCAGTCATCTTGTGGTCCAATAGATAAAAAATCAGAAACATGGGATTAATATTAGAGGATCCACAGATATATCCCATGATGGAATAAAATCAATAGCTCCCATATGACAAAATTTTGCAAAAATGTATATACGAAACTACATATGTGGGACTATATGATTAATAAAATGATGAAGAAACCATCATCAGGCTAATTTTTTATAATTTTTTATAAATATTACAATTAATGTTGAAGAAGAAGGGATGACTCAGACAAACACTCAACATGTAGTGCAATGTTTAAACTGAATGGAACATGGTAATTATTTTATCCAATTACCTAATCCAAGGGTTATTGGTGGAAATCCACAAGGACCACTGATGTAGAAAGGAAGGGAAAATTCTATCACTAATACTGAGGTTGAGCTCAATAAGGATTTGAGGACTAGTATTCTGGTAATTTTTTCAATAATAGTGAATGTAATACTTGATATTGGTTCTATGAAATCATTCAAATCATTCATATTTAGTTGAAATATTCGAAAACTACCAAGGAATATAGAGGTTGAGTAATATGTGAGAACAAAAAATCTGTCAAATAATGCACTCAATATTGGGAATGGATTGGCTATATTTATATAAATTCTGCATCAACTCTTAATAAATGGACATCAATCTTCACACATTGAGGCATCCTCAAATTAGGTACATGTGTTTCAAGGATGATGAATCTCTTTCAAAATCACCATCTCAATTTTGGATATTATTTCACTATGAGTTACTATATACAATTAAAATTATTAAGACAATAGAGATATGCATGTTGGAAGATATTCACATTGTGAATGATTATATGGATTTTTTCCTGGTAGAGTTTCATGGTCTTCCAGATGATATAGAGGAATATTTATCAAATGATATTATTCATATATCATTGTCTATATGTATGTATCAATGTAGAATGTCTACAATATTGCAGCAAAATTACAAGAATCACTTAAAATATAATCTATGCATTGGTTTCATATGCTCGAGTGATTCACTAAGGCGTGTGCCAGTCCACATTGTCATGAATACGGAGATATATATGTGACACATAATGATTTTAGTGAGAAAAAATTGAAATAAAGAACACGTATCCCCTACCACAAATATATGAAATGATTGATCAATAATGTGGGGAAATTAATTTCAACACTGTGTATAATTATGTAGGATAACACTAATTATACATGAAAATGGATGAAATTACCAAGAAAACCATTAAAAAATGTTATGGACACTGTTAGTTCATAGTGATCTCATTCATACTCACTAGGGATCCATCAATTTTCATGTAATTAATTAATACAGTATTTAGATATTATCTAAATAAAAAATTTCAGTCCATATTGATTATATTCTAATATACTAGAATATAAAATAGGACAATGAAAAGCATTTGATTACGTTGATAGTGGCATTAAAAATAATGAATTCATTTTCAAAGAATAATTATTATGATTAATATAAATAAGAAAAGCAATTATTAGAGAATGTTATCCTCATAAAAGTGATATCTATAGACCATTTGAAAAAAAATTTCAATTGAGGAGTGTCCAATGAATGAATGTGTTAAGAAGATCAATAGTTATCATGTCTTTACTAGAAACTGCGGATAGTGTGTGAGTAATTTATCATGATTTTATAACCAACTAAATATATTAACATGTTATGGGGTAAATTATATCTTGATTGACGAAATTGAGGAAATAATTAAGTATCTCATTAATTGTCTTATCACTACACTTATTCCCACACTTCCAATAAGTGGAGATGGTTTTCTGAAATATAGTGATAATTAAAAAGGCTTGGGTTCTATACTAATGAATAATGATAATGTGAAAAACTACACCACATGGGAGTGTTTTATACATGAGGAGAATTACGAGGCCCATGATTTGGATATACCAACTATGATTTTTTCCATTAATATATGGAAGCACTAACTCTATGGTGACAAATGAGTTGTATGTACTGATAAAAAGATAAAAATATATATATTAACTCAAACGGAAATCAACATGTATCAAAGAATATTATTAAACCTAATAATGGACAATGATATCTATATTCACTATCCTCTTGGGAAGGAAAACAATGTAGATTATGCTCATAGAAGAACATAACCCAATACTCTATCTATAATATGGATTGAGAAAGACGATATATTCACGTAAATAAAAATTATTTATTTGGAAATAATAATTTTAGGGAAGGAATTACACATTTCCCAAATAATTATCCAACCATCTATCATAATGAACATGAAGCTTGTATAAAGGGACGATCTTGTGCTGAAAATAAAGTTTAAGCTGGTAAATTAATGTAAGATACATGATTTCAACATTGATGATAATTGTCTGATTATGTTTGGAACTAAGATTTGTGTTCTATATTTACCTATGATAATGAAGTAGTTATTGGTTAAATATAATTGATGATATTTATTTATACCTCATGGAAGCACTAATATTGACAATGGACTTTGAGAACAATTCATGAATCGTAAAATGAAAATTGATATTCAATAGTATATATCATGGTGTTTCATATATCTCTAAGTTAAAGTAGAGTGATAGATGTCCAAATGGATGAGGAATCCATTTCTTATACAAACATTAGAAAAGGAAAATATAATTATTGAAATTTTCATAAGTCTCATGAAAATTTTCAATGGTAAAAATGTGATATTGTTTGTTGTGGATCGACTCACCAAGGCTACCCACACTATTAAAATTTGCGATGATTTATTACATGAAAAAAATTCCATGTTATATGTGAATGGTGTTTTGAGGATTCGTGGTATAACTATTTTGTTCATATTTTATTTTCATATAAAGGACATATCTAAATTATGGAGAATTACTTAATAGGATTTGAAAAATTAATTTAAATTCAAAATTCCTTATCACTCCCTAATAGATGGACAATGTAATATGAATATGGTTGGGATCAAAATATACCTTTGGTTTCATTTTTATACAACAATATTTTCCAATAGATTATTTATATTGATGAAACTGAAGCACTATATGAGAGGTGATGTAGATCTATATCTTGTTTTGTGGAATTCAGTGATTAAATATTACATGGAATTGATGTTATTAATGAGATTATAGAGGAGGTTAATGTAATAAAAAATATATATCAATTCTACTCTTCAATGGAAATGTTCTATGTTAAAAACCATCAATGAGACTTGCATTATGATATTGGGAAGAAATTATTTTTTCAAATATCATAATGGAAGAGAGTCATGTGGGAGGGAAATAAATTGATTCTTATCCCAAGGTACATTGTCTCCTTTAAGATCCATGATAACATATGAACAACGATAAATCAGCTTTAACATCGACCATGTGTGGTCTAGCATCATTTTTTTTCACATATAACTCCTGAGGATGTACATACCTAACCCCTCATAGGTATTGAATCCTATTGTGGTACAACTAAATAATAATCATTTATATATGGAGAACCAATTAATGATCCTAAACCAGATAAAAAAAATTCAAACAAAATATAAAAACCTATATTATCAATGTGTTTTGGAAGAATCATATGGATGAATAGGCAACATGGGATCCATAGGAAATGTTGACTAAGAAGTACCATAACTTATTTTCAATATATAATTTAAAAAAAAAAATTTATTACAAAATTATATAAGGGGGTAGAGTGAAACGAATTATAATTTTATCAAAGGAGTTTTCATTATTATAATTATGTCATATAGTATAAAACACTAAGCTCTAATAAGGAACTTACTAAAAGAATTATTATCATAAATTAAGAATTATATCACACTACTTCATAGAAATTAAGGAACATTTGCTGATTGAATAATAACCTCACATTTAGAATAGTAATAATACCACTAGGAATAGTAATATATCCAATGGTATTGTAAACAATACTATGATAGTGTAACTAAATTTATTTTTCTTATAATTGATAATATAATATATTTATATCATGGTATAAGTAAAAAAATGATTTAACAATGATACTATATTTGTTTTTTTCTGTTGAATTCTGATTTTTTAATTTTATAATCAAAATTATGTTTTTGGAGAAAAAATATTTTCATCATAGAGATACATAAGTTAATATTTCATTTTCTTATCATTATAATATAATTTTATGAGACATCAATTAATTTTTCAAAATATCAAAAAATTTCTAATAATATGGAAATCAGTTTTTATTAAAAAATTGTTATTTTTAACTAAAATTTAATTTTATTAATATTCAGTAAAAAATATTTTCATAAAATGGTGTCAAATTTTTAAATCTACACATTGAAAAAATGGGTGATTTTTTTATTTTTTAAAAATAATTGAATTTCTGATGTATTGTGGAATACGGAAATTGTAACACCCCCACCCTATTAACTCGATGTTAGTGCATTAATTTAATAAATTTTAATGAGATAAAATTAATCATATGAAATGGGAAAAAATAATATATTATTATTGGTAAACTACATTCATTCATGTAATGTAAATTGTATTTTGAAACTTAAAAACTCAATAAAATGAATTGTGTATGACATTATTCTATAATTGTGTAACCCTGCAATCAGTCATAACAACTTCTCATAATCCTAGGGAAAGTGAAACATATGGAAGAGGTGAGATCAAATTATCATTAATTGAATGAATTATGTGTATAATATTAGTAAAAAAGTCATAAATAATATTACAATGTCAATAACAGAGACACATTACATTTAAATAATCACATGAGTTGGGAAACAAAAACAGGTATATTATATCTAATATTATAATAAATTTGACTGAAAATAATTCATTAATTAATAATTTTTTATATATAATATACAGTTTTATATCTCAGTGATGTTTATAATGAATATCTATCCACATGATTTTCTAATTTCATGGGTAGAAACCCAATGGATTTGTGTCCAGATCAATCATCTTGGAAAATTTAACACTGCATGCAAAACTAATGTGGAGGATTTTTTCCAACTAATTTCACCTCATGAGAACTATAAATTCATCGAGGTGATATAAGGCTCTCGTCCATTAACAAAATTTGTCCAAAAATTTCTTGATATGGTAGTGGTGAAATAAAATTAACATAAACATTTTTATTAAAACTAGAATGCGAAATATCAAAACCGTACTGAAGCTGTACTGTAGTAGTACTGTAGCAGGAAATGTAGCGGGAACTGTGCAATACTGTAACAGGTTCTGTAGAGGAAACTGTAGTAGGTACTGTTTTTCACTGTAGCATCTGAATATATGCCCCCGTTTGGGCCTTTGTGCCACCGATTTGGTCTCCAAGTCCATTAAGCCCTTTGGACCACCCATGCGTTCTGTCTATTAAGGCCTTTGGGCCACCTCCAGGCTTTTGGGACACCATAAGTGCTGATGAAAACCAGACGGCCTATGAGGAACAAGATCTACAATGAGGATGAGCAAGCATATTTCATCACAGAAAAAGCTAAATGGATTTCAAGAATGAGAGGGTATGTTAACTTCCATCAGGACAAGCCTTTTCATGCATGAGCGTGCCTAGCTGAACTGACATGCGAAGGTGGATAATTGTTTTCATGATGAAGATGCGGGGGAGGAGCTGTTTCAAGTAGTTAGTCTGGGTTGTATATAATGTTTGATGCCTACAAGAAAAATCATTCTCAAAGACCTATGGGCCAGATAAGACATACGCCTATGAGCCTTTTAAGTGTTCCAGATCACCCCTTGAAATATAGATTATCAAATAAATAAAAATAGATGCCTTCGTGCCATTGGATGTAAATATCAATACCATAACCATAAACACAGAATGATAAAAAATATCACATCCATATTCAAAATGAAAATAAATATTTAAAAAACATGGTAGATAGTATCATAAGATACTAACATAAAATAATTGTAACATCCAATGATTGATGTTGACATAGATTAAAATAATTTCAATTATTTCATCAAAAAATTACTGCGGAAATCATTTTTAACCATTCCAAAGTGTCTCCTACCACTTTTTAAATATTCCAAAGTGTCCTATTAATATTTTATAACATTTTAATTATAAGCATCATTTTTTAGTAACACTGATGAAACTAATAATATGAATTTGATAATGATATTCCTGATATAACATGTAAAATTAACCATATATAAACAAAACCAAAAAATAACTTTGGAATAAGGCATATATCTCACACAATAATAAGTGAGATAAGAAACCCTTACCATGTTCATTCCATTTGATTAATTTTAATTACACTCATATATAAGTGTTTTATGAATGTAATTATCTTTTTCCAGAACCATAATCATTATTTATAATTTCATATAGTTAATTTTTATAATATTTCCTTACCCTTTTATTATAAATCTTCCAATATTTTCACTATTTAGGGTGTTAATTTCATAGTTTTTTTAGTATGTTTTCACTTCTAACATGTTGTTCTTATTAATTAGGTAATTATTTATTAATGTAAATATTTTAAAACTTTATTTAATAAATTATATGATCATTAAATCATTTTATAATATTCCCTAGTATTTGGTGATATGAAATGAAATACATAGTTATTGGAGACGTTGGACAGTACATACGCATGAACACTACATGAATTTTTATTTCATATTTAATGAATGAAAAGTAAATGTTATATATATGTATATTAAAATAAATTATAATATATCTTTCACAAATTAAAATTATTTTCATTAAAACCATCCCTAATATATTACATATATTGCGGGAACGAATCACATAACATTTGGTAGCTGGTAGCCCAGACATCCACAAACAATGTTTTCATATTCAAAAAAAATAGAGTAAAAAAAGGTAAATGTAATTTAAAAATTACAGAAGTAGAAATATATATATATATATATATCATATAAAGATATATTTTACATTATTATTCCAAACCATGATAGGTAGTAAAGTAAAAATAATAATATAGTTTCACAAAGTAGTAGTTCTACATAAAAAAACATTAAGTTCAATACCCTTTAAGTGGAAGAGTGTTTATGTTTTGGTCAAATAATAAATATAAAACCATATATATATATATATATATATATTTGGGGGACTATGGTTGTTAAATAAACAAAAAATAAAAATAATTTATTGGGATTATTTGGATCAAATAAAACAAAAACATTTGTCGACGAATGTTATGTCTTCATTGGGTGTCTCCATTTCATTTGAATAAAAACAAATTTTTGTTTTATTAATGCCCAATGTAAGGATTCTAAGATGAAGTAAGGTATTGTGTAATTTTATAAGTGAAGTATTTTTTATAACCAAATATTTTATCATGTTTGATTAATAGATAATGCGACATACACTTTTATAAGTAAAGGGAAGGGGACCTTTGGAATTTCAAAAAAGATTAATTTATATTAAAATAAATCTCAATGTACCTAGCTATAAAATTAAATTTATTAGAATAAAATTTATTATATTTTCATAATAAAATAAAAAATAGATTTTGGACCTATTTTTATTAAATTATAGACATCATTTTTATTTAACAATGGTTAAGAAATTATAATTTTAATTACAGTAACAATGTTTTCAATATTAAAAGGGTGTATTTTTTTACAAATAAACTATCAATTGGACCATAAATTAACAATTTTATATATTTTATAACATATATTATCCCATTTTACTCATTTAATATTTTTATGATTTTTTAATAATATGATAAAATATTATTTTGTTAAAATATCATGTGTCAATTTTGACGGAATTCATAGCATTGAATTTTATAATGATGATACATCAATATTAATTCGAATGAATTCACATAATACTCTCATAAAATTTCATATTCCCCAATTAAATTAAAGGATCAACATATTTATGTTAAATTATATTTATTTTAATATTAATAATAGAATATAATTTGTTGTTTCATTCATTGAATCAATACTACATCAACATTTTGAAAGCCTTTAATTTAATTTTTTATTCCCTAAAAAATAAAAATAAAATAAAATGATTAAAATAAATATAATATATTAGAAATGAATATATATATATATATAGTCAATGTTATTCTGTATATACACATATAATAAAAATTTATTACTTATTAGAAACAAGAGTGTTTAATAATATATTTTCCTTGGAATAAAATATCATAAAAATCATAATGTCGTATTAGTGGCTCTAAGAGGCCATAAAATCATACCAGATTTTATTTTTGTCTACAATGTATCATCAAATAAAATTATAACATGTGTTATGATAAATATATAATACTAATAATTTTACTGTTAGAATTAATTACTTGTTTTATCCTTAATAATATCAATTAAAATAGTGTTTAATTTACTATTCATGTGCCCAGAAATAAAAGATACTATATTGACATAACATTGGACCAACTAAATAAAAATATTTATATAATCTTAAATAAATAAAAATATATTTTTTATGTTATTAAAATATTATTTATTCCATCAAATAATTAAAAAAATTGTAATTGAAAGTAAAGTCGTTCAAAAGTTGACAATGTTTTAATATTATATTTCAATGTAAATTTGATATCGATGTCCAAAATTTGAATAACTAATAAAATTTTGATCTAAATATCTTATAAACCCATTAAAAATATTATTTATCATTATCAATACATTTTATTAAAAAATATTTTCTAATTAAAACACATTATTTTATTAATATTAATAAAAAATGAAACGTATTAGAAAAATACAAAAATGAATCCATAATAAATTTTGATAATACAATTTTAAAGAAAATATTATTATTTTTAACTGAGAATAAGAATGTTTAAAAAAATATATTTACAATAAGTGGGTCATCATAATTATGTAACAAAATATTTAAAAAAATATATCCTTTAATCATGTAAAGTTGGATTTGTTCTTCTCTTCTTCCTGTAAAATCATTTTGATGAGTGTAAAATCCTTTTATTATACATATAATATATAAATTTCATAAATTTTTATTCTATTTATTCTTGCCGATGTAATGACTATAATATAAGGGACATGTTAAAATAATGATATTTAATTGTATATCATTGTTTGTTTTATCATGGTATTGTATGCAATATTCGCTATCAACGATAACACATTGTAAAAGAGACATACCATAAAATTTTTGGGAGTTATTTTAATTTTGAGTATTTATAATTTTAATCAATATAAATGAATTTTGGAGACATAAAAAATTTACAAACTAATTAGTTCAGAATCAACGGAAATAGTTATTGAACTTAGTCACCATATTGAGTATTATTGATAGTGTAGAGCGAAAATAAAAATGAAATGAATAATATAATAATGAACAACTGTATTATCCCCTATAAATTTCACCCCTCACATTCAATCATCCTCAAACCTTCTACACCATGGTGAATGATAATATTCAACACAATTCCACTCACAAGCCTCGTCCCCATGTTCTGGGATTTCTTGTAAAAAAACATCATTTCTATGTTCACTATGGAGGTTTTAAAGGAGATGATATTAATGAAGTAAATCCGCTTTATTTCACCATTACATTATTATATTATATTTTTCTCCCCACAACACCCATATACAATGTGACAAGATAACTCAATTATCTATGATATAGAATAATATAATTTGTTTAATGGAATACCTATCATAAAATATCATTACATATCCGTTTAATTTTCAAAATAAAATTATCATCTATAAGGTGTCTATTTATCTCCTTCATTGAGAAAATGTTATCATTTATCATTATTTCTTTTAAGTATGGTAGAAAATATACTATAATAGTTCTTCTAGATAATTATTTTTGTATTATAACTTATTTATTGTTTTTAACATGTATATAAACATAATATATATTAAAAAAATTCTATTTATTGATGGTTATAATAACCACAAAAAAAAATAATATATCCTTTCAAATGTTATTAATGCTATAATTTCCATGTATGACATAAAGTAATTATTAAATGGAAACAATTATGACATTCCCTTTGGTTATTATTTCTGACATTGTTATGATACCCATTTAATTCTATAGGTAACTCTTATGTTTTCCCTTATGTTTCATTATTTATCAAGCATGAATATACATAAAAAAAATTTGATGGGTTTTCCAAAATAGTTTTTCATTATAGTGGGAAATGTATAGCCTCATGATATTCCATTTAGGGATATAGAGTTAACCTAATTCTATTATGGGACTTTTTCCACTATGTGAAATAGTCTTGGAAGATATCCTTGACTCATGTATATTTCATGGTATATATTTATTCCACACTTTTATGTATCTATGATTACATGATCCCATGTTTTACATGATAGGATTCCATATATTTATTCTTATTCCATTCATATTTAGGTCATAATATTATTCCTTCTAACTCATGTGTTATTTTTTATTCCTATGATCAGTCCCATTATTTTTTATCTCATCTCAGTATTCATGTATTCCCTATGTTATCCTATAAAAATATAATAACTCAATGGATGATAGGAACACATTATAACGTTAATATTAAAGATGTATTTATTTTTGTTGGTTTATTTCAAATTTTATAGAAATTCTTCTTCAAAACATGACTTTATGATTATTTATTTGGGTATTATGGTTATTTATGTAAAAAATAAAGTAATAATGTCTATAAAAGGATATGGTTTATAAATAGTTGTTCAATAAAATGTTTATTTTTTAGATTCCCATTTAAAAATTCTACTATTGAAAACATTTGAAAAACATTTAGAACGTTGTTGTATAGAAATTTCAAAAATGAATATAGTTTTTTCATACCTTTCTACTAGAGAAAAAGTATCATATAAATAATTGAACACAATATTTTATAAAACATTTAAAATCAATCCTTTTGTTGTTATTATTATGTCACTATTGTGATTAAACTTTTTTAAAAACACCAACATTGTATAAAAAACCTTTTCTTCCATTGGCTATGGTACGAATTCCCATGAATCATTTTGATCAATATAATCCAACTCTATATACATAGCATAAATCCATTTTGGATCATAAAAAGAGTCATTTACATCATTCGTCTCAAATTTTGAACACATTGAAATATGGGTAGAAACATTTAATGACATTCTTGATTGAACCATTATATATTGATCACCATTTATTTTTTCCCTACACATTCCTCATACACCTAATATGATATGCCCAGAAATATTCTTTATGATATGAAATATTTAATATTTCAAATTCCAATGATTTTCAAAAAAATTGTATGAATCCTTCAAATTTTTATAAAAAAAAATTATTTTTTCATACTCATATTCTCCTATCAATGATATTTTGTCACATATTCGTCATTTTTTAAAGAACGTTTACATCAACAAAATTAAATAAACATCATATCTATTTTTTAAAACATCATATCATCTTCCATCGATAGAATATCCAAAAATTATTCCATATTAAAATATCTAATCAACTATACCATGGTTTAAACATTTTTTATTAATGTTGAAGGGACTCTAAAAAATTTATTATTCAAACATAGAGTTTTTTCCTATAACATTTTATAAGGATTCATATCAGAATAATCAAATTAGAAACACCAGTTATGAATAACAATATTTGTAATTGTAGATTAACCCTATATAAAATGTGATAAACCATGTTCATGTAATATAATATGACCCATTTCAACAAAAAAACTATTCTTACTCTTAGAAACACCATTTAATATTATGTTTATCATGTACTGAACTCAGTAGAAACTCTATGTTTTTCATGCTATTATTTAGACCATATATTATTGTATTCACCACAATTATTAGATCTAAACGTCATCATAGAATAACCACATTCGTTTTGAACAATTCTCCCAAAAAAAGATTAAAATTTTTAGAGAAAATGAATTATGAATCAAATAAAAAACACAGGTAATTAGAGTAAATAAATTAATGAAATAAATGAAGAAAATATCACTAGAAAATTTATTTTTCCTCAATTGAAAACAAATATCATAATTAATTTTTTCAACATTTAGAGTCGTAAGAATATTATATTTACTAGAAATATGTTTTTAGTCATATTTGTTAAAAAAATATTGCAAACCCAGCGTATTCATCTTGTATATTAAAAATATCATGTACTATATCATTATTGGATAACATTCTCATGCTTCTCATAAACATATGATCCATCATTTCTTCCAAATCAAATTTTCATCCCTTGTCCTTATGTGTCATGAGTTATATTCTTTGGAAACATGAAATAATTATCATTTTGTATGTTTTCTTTTTGTATCATATTATCATTTATCCTTATTTTTTCATAAAATTCCATTATTTCAAAAAAATATTTTTAGATTCATAAAATTATTCAAAAACACATATGATGTTGGGATTTAAGACATCGATAAAAACCAATCTCAAAATTTTCATCATTTACTACCAAATTATATAAGATTTAACATCCAAGAATTCAGTGGGATACATCATTAAAAAATGTGACAGATCCATCATTGAAATCATTCACATTCTTTAAAAATTTCACGTCTTCTATCATATGTAAAAAAATCCAATATCCAACATACATGGTCATTATCATTTTTACGCTTTTAGACTTGTTTCTATTGAATTATATATTTCATTATATTTACCATTTTCTCATATATCTTTATAGGAATGATATAAAAAAATTCATTCTTGTAAAAAAACAAGACAGCATTTTAAATGATTTATTGGATGTTTATATATTTCTCTAGTCATGTATTTATGTTTGAAACCATTTTTAACATTCAAAATATATTTACAATATTTCATCCTTTAGATGGTTTAATCTTCCTTGATCATTAACTTATATAACTCAAGTAATAGATAAAATTGTTTTGATTAAGCCTGCACAAAGATTTTATATTTGTTTATCCACAACAATATGAGGAGTACCCACATAATAAATACATTCCTTATAAACAATAATACTCCCTATAATTTTTAACATGTCTCTAATAAAATATGATAAATTTCTCATTAGAAAAATTTTGATCCCCAAAACATTAGTTGTCACATCTATTCTTCTTCATCAATTAATGTTTCTTCCCTACTTTATCGACAGCAGAAGTAGTTACAACATGTTTTTGTGCTCAGACTTTTTAAAAACCATGTATTATTATATTTTTTTCCTTTAATCACATAATATACTTTACCATATTTCGAATTCATGGGAAAAACATTGAATTTAATTTAAAACATACAACAAATGTTTTATACATATTTCTTAGGTTCACCATATCCAGAACATTCAAGAACAATAAAGATAATATTCTTGAAAATTTTAAAATCCTTTCATATATTTATATGTTTTGTTATCAAGTTCCAACTATAATTAGTTTTCTATTAACATAAACTCAAGATGATTATTCTGAATCTTTTCCTTCACAATAGAATTATTCATAGAATAATAATATTTTATCAACCATGAATTTCATATAGAAGATATTCTGTATTTTTTTTCAACATTATTTCTTCATCTTATTTATTTCTTTTGTAATTATTTTAATAATTCTCATAAATTTATTTAATTCTCTCTTTGGGTGAAAATATTAATCAATAACTTCTTCTTCATAACCAATACTTCAAATAAATTCATTGTTTAATGTTTCAATGAATGTTTTTTGTCTGTTCGTTTGGTAAACTTTCCATATTTAGCTTCCTTGTATTCTTATTCACTGTCTTTAGATAAAAATATCATACCATTGGATTCTAATATCCTTCTATTATTTCCTTTGGAATATTATTTTCACTTATATCTATGCTTATTCCAATATCATCATGAACATCTATCAACATTCTCAAAATCGTATTCATTATATTATCTGGTGAAATTCACAAATACTACCCTAATGAATTCATATTTTATATGTTTTAAGTGAATAATCCCATTATAAATTCATGTACAAGTTTTCACATTTTTATAAAATAAGGATTGAAAATACCAAAATTAGTACATACAACATTGTTGGATTAAGATTCATCAACATATATATCGTTGATAATATTTTTGGACATTCATTTTTTTTTGAATAATTGATGTAAATGTCTTGATCAAATTTTCATTTGTTTCATAACATCCCGCTTATCATTTTATTAATAATCAGATTATTATTATGTCCATTAATAGATACAAGTTTAGTAGATATATAAATTCCAAAGATGAAACTTTTAAATCAGACCAATCAGAATTATTTCAAAAAATATTTCAAAAAACAATTTAATCTTATAGACTCTATCCAAGAAATCATATGGTTCTTATAATATAATAAACCACAAAAATAAATCCCAGATAGATTAAAAATAACTAATTTTAATTACTTCATAGTTCAACATCCAATTTTGAAACTAATATTTCTTCACATTATATTTCATTCATAAATTTCCATAACAATTTCTCAGATAAAATTAATATAATTTTCTCCTACATTATTAATAATTAAAATTTAAATAATAAATCAAAGTATTGATTTCAAAGAGATTTAATGTTGCTTATGAATTTTCTAATCCATTTACATAAGTGGATAATTCATAATTATAGGATTAAATCAACTTGTACCAACTTTTAAATCATCATTCACATTATACTTAAGATTTGGAAACATGTTATCATTGTATAAATTATTTTTCATCCAATAAAATATCACAATCCAAATTAGGTTCACAGAATTCATATTTTCCATCTCAATATATGTTCAAATACATAACCAAAAAGTAATAAAAGGTATCCTTCACTCAGATATGATTTGAAAAGTCCCAAATATATCAATATATCATTGAGAAGAGGTGGGGTAATCAATGATTTAATTTTATTTTAGGTTATCATTTTCCTCTATTTACCATCACATCATGTAAATGATCTATCTTTTATTAGAAATTGAAACATTAAGACATCCATAGGAAGAAATGTATTTACAATTTTCCCTACTCAATAACAGTATCTAGTCTATGTATTAGATTATAAATAATAAAATACTAAACAATGAACTATTAAACAATACATTTAGGTAGAAAAAAACAAGTAGCACATTACCTTACACATGTGTATCATTATGACCAATGTTATAGGGTAAGAGCTTCATCGGTCACAAATGATGTAAAACATGTTTTTAAAAAATCCCAAAAACCATCCCAACATGGTTCCAAACATGATGGTGGTATTCCAAATTAGTTTCATTTTTATTATTTCATATAATATATTAATCACATTCATACATTGAGGCAGTTATATTAAACTCATTTAGACATCATAAAAACACACTATGATGGCTCACCCTGATCACTATACCTATTCATCAGTATAAAAAATGGATTAAATAATAATACTCTGAAAAATTTATAAACCTTATTTTTTCATGTAAATATCATTTCAATGACACATTCAGATTCAATAAAATCATTATTATTATTATATAATTCATAAAATTATTATTTGAATCGTAGTCCATAAAATTCATATCACATCTAATACATCTAGTGAGTTATCTCTCTCATTTCAAGTGACTAGTGTTTCATCATATATATAATATACAACGAACATCATAATATTTATAGTTTATCCAAAGGGTGAATTGGTGATAAAATAAATTCACATTCCCACTCACAAATATACCCATATTCTTTAATTTCACATTCATTTCATATTCCTCATTGACTCATTCAATCCTTCACAAATCTTTAGGATTGTTCACATAGTGTCCCAAATATTTACACAAAATCAAACAGCTTCAAACATTCTGTACAATATTTAGTATGATACTTATTTCGTTATGGATTTATTCATTTTGATGAAAACATAATAAAAATATGATATTCATGAGCCAGTTAAAAACATATATAAACTAAAAATGTCTCATTACGATGTTTTGTACCATCCGAAATACAAACAACATTGATACCATTCTACCATAAACATGGTCACAACTACGTTGTACTAATCTTATATTACATAAACCACATTTCATCTTTTAATGATATTTGAACGCCCTTTGACAAAAAAATTAGAAAATATATTCAACAAATATATTCTTTTCACCTATTTTGCAGGGTCATGATCCTATATTTGATGAGATCCATTGTTTGATGATTTATCTGTGTCAGTATGAATATGATGGTATTGTCTATAATTACCTCTAATTACTTAGTTTTATGATTATATCATGATTCATGATCCACATTGAAAACCAAATTTTTTTCTACTTTCTTTATTTAATAATTGAGATTATTCATTAATGTTAATTTTCATTTGTCCCAATATTAGATAACCTATATAAAACATTTATTTTGTGAAAATGGATTATAAAATTATTGATATTTGTCACGACCCGCCCTCGGGGTCCGTGCCGTGACTACCCCAAGCCCGCCTTCCATAGGCCAGGGGCTGGCGACTAGCACCAAGGCGTAAATCCCGGTAAAAAGGGAAGGCATTGCCTTTGTAAAGTAAACAAACACCACAGAGTAAGCAAGCGGAAAGTAACACTAAGCAAAAACAGAGTACAACTAAAAGTGCGGAAAGTAAAAAGGGGCCGGAAATACAAGCCCAACTGTAAAGTACAACTCGAAAGGGAAAACAGTAACTGAAAAGTAAAGCAGCTACGCCGAGCTGTCCACTGGAAATCCCACCTGAAGGGTGGGTAAAGATAGCTCCTCTGCTCCTCGGGTCCCGCCGTCTGCTCCAAGTATGTCCCGCCCAGTGGTCTGCCTCTGGGTACCGCCTCGTCGTATAGTCCACCTCCAGGTACCGTCCAGTCCTCGAACACTCGTCCTCTACCAGTACTGGCCGTCGTCTGCAACCAACACAACGAGGTGCGGGCATAGCCCGTGCAGGGGTGAGTATAATGATACTCATTAGGGACCCCGAGACCCTCAAGGTCTCACTAAAACCAACAAGGATAACCATAAGAAGATCACAACAGATAAACTCTACTTAGGTATATGCCCATACATATACCTAAGTTATCAAGTAACCCATCCCAGTCATGAGGAAACACAAGGATCATGAGATCAACAGATAACCACTATCCAGGTATATGCCCATACATATACCTAAGTTATCAAGTAACCCATCTCAATCATGAGGAAACACAAAGGTCAAAAGTCTCAGCTCAAACCAGGATTTTCATTATCGAAACCGTAACTGCTGAAGAGCTCCGTCTCTAGAGTGTATAGTGGTCCTGTCACGACTCCGAGGTACTGCTCACTAACCTAAGACTGCTGAAGTACTCCTCCTGTCGAGTACTGCGGGCCAGCCACCCAAACACAGTAGTGCTTCCCGCCGAGGTATGTCACCCAAACACCGTAGTGTACACCCCCTAGTAGCCTGCTGAGGTACTCTCCGGACGAGCACCGCGGGTCTGCACTGTCACACAGGTAGTGCTCCGTCCGCCATGGGTCTGCACCTCAGAAAGTAGTGCTCCGTCCACTGGGCTAGTCGACTCACTCCAAGTCGAGTCGGTCAAGCAGTCGTCAGGTCTCAGCCAGCTACACGGTCTTCATACTTCGCACGCTCGTCACTGGGAGGGTCCGCTCCACGAGCTACAGGTCGATACTCCAAGTATCTCAAAGTCCCACGAAGAAGTGTCTCAAAGGTCCGTCTCGTCACAGGGGTCTCAACGCAACAGACGGCGCGTCGATCGGACGCCCGGTCTGTGAGTTATTAGCCTATTCGTCCCAGGGGCCCGGTTGGTTTCGTGAGCGAAACCAATCCCGGCCGTATCTCAACTATACCCCGAACTCCCATAGGGTATACTCAAAGGGACCGTTACTCAAAGTAACCACCAACGCTGCTGACGGCTCGTCAAGCGGACGTCCTGACTGTAAGATATCAGCTCTTCCGTTCCAGGGGCTCGGTTGGATTTTGGGTGCGATCCAACCCGGCCACTACTATCTGTAACCAAAACTCGGGCGAAGGATACCAAAAGTTCCATATCGTAAACAGGAACTCAATGCAACAGACGGTGCGTCGATCGGACGCCCGGTCTGAGAGTTATTGGCATTTTCGTCCCCGAGGCCCGGTTGGTTTTTAAGGCAAAACCAACCCGACCGTACTCCACCTGCGTCCAAACCTCAGGCGGAGTATGCCAAAAGATCCTTCACACTAAGAGGAACACAACAAAGCTGACGGCACGTCAATCAGACGCCCGTAGCTCAAGATATGAGCGTTTCCGCTCCGAAGGCCCGTTTGGTTTCGTGAACGAACCAACCCGGCCGAACTCAAAGAAATCCGAAACCTTGAGTGCGATATACCGAAATGACCGTCTGGATCCAAGGATCGTGTTTCCGCAGACGGTTCGTCATTCGTAGGTCCGAGCCTCAAGTTATGAGCCAAAAACCAATTCTGGTTCGAAACGGGGGGGTCCGGGTCCGGGCCGACCCGGCCCGACCCCACCCCCCCCCCCCCCCCCTGGGCGGCGCGATGGCCGGCGGCGGCGGCCGGCGGAGGCGCGGCGGCGCGGCGGCGCGGCAGCGCGGCGATCCGTGGCGGGCCGCGGCGGCTTGGCGGCTGGCGCCGCTTAAGGAGGCCGCGCGGGGGATTTTTCCCCCGCTTTTCAAGAGGCGGCGCGGCTATGCCGCGCCGTTTTGTTTTAGGAAGCGCCCCCCCCCCCCCCCCACGTGGGGGGCCTGCTGGAGCGCAACCGGGGGCCCGGCTGCCCCCCTCCTTCAAAGAATCGCCCCCCTCATAAAGAGGGGGGTTTTAAGAGGTGGCCGGGGGATTAATTCCCCCGGTTTTAAAGGCTTCCGGCCGGCCAGCTGGCCGGCCGGTTTCTCCATCGGGACCGGAAATTTCGGTCCCCACTTCGTCTTCCGACGCCGGCGGCCCAGCCGCCGGTCTTCTCTTCCGCCGCGGCCCGGAACCGGCCGCGGTCTCCTCATTCCGCCGCGGCCTGGAACCGGCCGCGGCGTTCGTCGTCCGGCGCGGTGCGACGGCACCGCGCCCCTCCGCCGCACTTTAATTTCTTTCAACGCGGCACGACGGCGTCGCGTTCTTGATGTTTCTTCCATGGTGTGCGCGCGACGGCGTTGCGTAAAATAAAAGCACGATCAACCGCGTGGTGCGACGGCACCACGCCACTTGCTTCCACCCGCAAGAACAAACAAGATCGTTGGAGGGGGTTCGGCCGTGTTCGTGCGGTCCGGCCCCCTCACGTTAAAAAATATTAACGTAACTTTAAATAAACAACATCCTCACGTTAGTCATACGAACCACGAGCAAGAATGAGATAATTAAATATTAAATCAACATCCCCTACCTCGGGTATAAGGTTCGAAGATCGTTCTACGTTCCGCGGAAGACGACGTCGCGGAGGTCGGGCGGCGCGGTCGTCGTTCGTCAAATTCAACGACGAAGAGGCGCGTCCGAAGAGGCACGTCGTTGGCGAATCCTTGTACGCCGACGAAGGTTGTCCGAGGAAGGTGCGGTGTTCTCTCTCGTTGACACCGAAGACGAAGAAGAGCGGAGCGGCATTCTTCGTCGGAAACTTGAGCGTTCTACGTCAAGTCTTGAGGAAAGTCAAATAAAAAGGAAACAACGAACTCAAGAACCCCTACCTTGATAGTCGCACGTTGACGGAGTCATGGAATATCGGTGTCGATTCCTTTGACGTCGGAGGAAGAGTCGTTGTCGATGGCGTTCGTCGCGGAAAAACATCGCGGAAGAGATGACGCAGAAGAAGTACGTCGCGTCGCGGATACGGCGTCGCGGATGGATCGTGTTCTTCGGCGGAGAAGTTCTTCGTTGAAGAACGACGTTCTTCGCGTTCTTCGTTGAGTTTGAAGAAGAAGAAGAGGCTCTCCAAAAGCTCTCAAGGAGACAAACAAAGAACCCCAAAATAAAATAAGACAACTTCTTATTTTATTATTACAATACATATTAGAATTTCAAAAGTTTGAAATTCAAAAAGGTTAAACTCCCATAATTAAATAAGTAACTCAAGTTGACAACATTAAATGAAAAGAGTTTAAGGGGAGGTTTTGAGAGAATTTGAGGAGTTGGGGTTCGTGTGGACCCCACCTCACTTAATCCTCCCAAGGGAGGTTAAGTGGATGTGGGTCCCACTCCCAACTCTCTTTGGTAGGACTTAACTAATTAAAAATAAAATTTGTTCCTCACAAATTTTATTTAACTTAAACTAAAAACCCAAAAACTAACCTTTAACCCGCAACAAACGCAACTCCCGAAAAGGACTCTTTAAGCGAATATCGGCGCTGCGAGTTCATCGGTGCCCTCGGATTTCAATTCCGAGCACCGGATCAAAAGTTAGGAATTCCCGCTCGTTCGTTCACTGAACGTACCCGAGCCAAACTTCGGAAATTAATTCCGGGCACTCCGGGCCTCGGAATCAGGTGCCGTCTGAAACCGCGCTCTTGTAAAATTCTAAAGAAAATTAAGAAAAAAGTTTCCTTGAATTTTACGGGTCTTTACAATATTAATCTGATCGATAAGTCTCTGATCTAAATTGGTTTAATGATCCCAAAAAATCAATGAAATCAATTCTTTATCTGGTACAGTATTGATACCAAACATCAATTGACATGTCAGTTCTAGAATTACTCTAATGAATCAATGGAACCTTGTGTTCATCAGACCATTGTCAACCATGAATAAATTCTCTACAAATAATAAGTGATCCTTTGGTTTTATTCTTTATGTGGATAATAATACATGATTGATTTGATTATATTATAGATTTCTCAATCAGTATATTTGAAATTTCAAACATTCTAGCCATCAAATTGTTTATGCGTATGGTGATCATCACACATACGGATATTGATTGGGATAAACTGACATCATAGAATTTTTTCATTCATAAACACATGCTTACCGTAATGACTTGGTCATGATATTGAGAAAATTAATATTAGAATATAATCATATTTCTGACATTGGAATGTTATGTAACATCCCATCATTTTAGCATCTATTTTTTTTTGAACAGAAACTCAAACTGATCTCCAAAACATGGAATGACTAAGCAACCATTTATCCCTTTCTTTCAAAAATAATGAACAAATAATTTATAGGTAACTAATTCTATTAAAAACCTAATATTTATTAATTAATCAATAGATTTTTTATAGTGAAATATATCATTCATTACATATTCTCATTAAATTTTCATCCATAAATCAGAAAATAAGTTCAATCCAAAATACATAATTATTAAAAAAAATTCTACAATTTATAACCAAAAGTAATAGAATATATTATAAAAATTGTGTCTAAGCAGATGATTCTATTGAAATTTTTTTGGATTATCATCAAAACATACAACATGAAATTATTTTATCTTAATGAAAAAAAACACAAAACATTAGACAAAAACTTATTTCACCATCCAAAAATCAAATCCAAACCACTTGATCCTAATAGGTTCAACCTACCCATGTGGATTCAGTTATGTTTGTTATTTTTTAAGAATTTTTTAATATCATACATCATTTTCTATTATATTATTTAATAGGCCTACAATGTTTCCTCAATCGTCCATATTTCCCATGGGATGGATACATGAGAATTCATCAGATATTCATCATGGTTATGATGATTTGATATTGATTCAATGCACACATTCTGTTATTAACAGTTTGATAAGAAGCATGTTTTTAGAAGACTAATCATCCACCATGATATACAATATGTGTATAACATTATTTTAGAAATATTAATGGAAAACAAAATACATTTTTTGTCAAGAGTTTTAATATATATATAATGAAATATTAAAGATGCCAAGTGACATTTCACCAGATTATGAGCTTCATTATTATATTAAAAATGTGGTCATGTTAAGTTTTTCCACGAAACACTATTATATTTATCACCCACATCCCCCTAAACTTTTAAATGTGTTTCCCCATGAATGCTGGTATGATTACATCTTTACATAGAAGTGATTTAAAATTTAATTAATCTAAAATTTTATAAAATAATCATACATTACTTTGATTTATTAGGTGGAGTCTGAAATATCATTTTTTACATACAAAATAGACCAATTTTTATATTTTTGATATGATTATTAATGTTCCATACCCATATGGTATATCATAAACATTAACTATTTCATTAAAAATATATAATATTTCAACGATTACATAGTTATATATTTAACTTATTTAATAAAAACATTTCTTGTTTTCATTTCTTGTTTCATGGATTCCATATATTGATTTAGTCTTTATGTACCTACCATCAGGCATAACTACATTGTAAAGAGAATGTGGTGTATTGGTTCTATTAATCCATTCCAATATAATTTTTGCAGAACCATCATAATGATGTCATGTAAAAATTAGGTTTCTTAAAACATATCCCAAATACAACACAACATATTTTTGTATTGATCAATATTAAAATTATTGGTATATTGGTCCATAATTGTCAACACCGTCATAAAAAATGTAATGAACTCTAGGATACACAATCCTAATATATGATATTCTGATAAAAAATACCATTGTATAAATCAATTAATTATATCAAGGAGATAATATGTACTAGTACCTATATAACAGTATAATTTACTATAATTTCCATGGGATATTTTACCACAAGTTGATTTTTACTATCTTTTAATCAACATTTTTTCAAACTATTTATTAAATTTTATATTATTATTTTTGTATTTAAATGTGATAAAATGTATTATTTATATAAATATTAATTATAATGAGTATTTTTCTAGTAAAATTTAATCCATGGTGATATAATGCCTCTCATATATCCCATTAGTTCTTTATATGAAGTTGTCTAGGTTGAGGTGAAGCCAAAATATTTAATTAGTTTTCCCTTGCAGATCAAATTGAGGATGATAATATTCTTGATGATTTATTATGGATAATGAATAACACCACGTTATTATCCTCATGAATGAGGAAAAAAATGAATATATCGGTGAGTATAGTGATGAGGAACGCTGGAACCCTTCTCAAGATATATGCCTACATTAAATGAAGAGGTTCCCACATTGAAGATCATGGATTGTTTATTATATATTTTTATTTTTGTATGTTATATACAATATCATTCTTAGATACACCATGTGGTAGAGTTCGATGGGTCTCCATATATGTGTGAATTCACTATAGTGTCATAGTTTCTGATATCCTCATGACTAATAGTCTCCTATGAGAGAATCATTGATGTGATCCCATATTCATATTCATATGGGGATCCTTTTGGGAAATAATTCTTAATGGGACCTTGATTTAAATATTAATTTGGAAAATCACATATAAAACATGTAGAAGGCTTATCTACTAAATAGTGTAAGGAGATACTAGGATGAGAATATATATATGGTCCAATAATTTAATTTGTGTAGTATATGGATGCAGAATATCCATAATAGTATGTGCACTTAGTTGAGGAAAAGATATCACCTATAGTTGAAACAACTCCAATATGTTGAACCCTATTCTAGAATATGTATCACACATATAGTGGGTCCTGGAATCATATATTGAGTTTTAGAATATAGAGGTGAATATGTTAAATCTTTCTAGAGTAAATAATTTTAATATTGAACAATTTAATTTATAGTGTCATCAAATAACATTATGGAATTTAAAATTTTAATAAATTTTCAAAATAACACTAAACTAAATATAAAATTCTTCCATGATTTTTAAATCGGCCAATATATAAATATATTCAATTTGTTATGAAATTTAATGAAATTTTTGATTACAGATATCATTATAATATTTTCTTGTACTTTTAAAACTATAAATATAATTTATCTATAAATTTAAATAAGTTAAAAAATAAAAATATAATATTTTTCTGAGTAATGAATAGTAATTTTAGAATCTATATTTCTATATAAAATTTATATTATCACATAACTAGTAAAATAATAATCTAATGATAAATATAAACAAGACAACAACTAAAAATATCAATACATATAAGAATGATTTTAGTTTATCATAGTAAACCTACTTGACTTAAATTATGACCCATTACTAAAAAATTATATTATAAGATATATTTAATGAAGGTAATATATTAATTTATAAATTTATATATTAATGATTTATATTTTTTATTGATATATAATTTCCATATAATAATTACTCAAATGTATGATCACAATTTTTATTCTCCTCAATTGATCATTGAAATAAATGAAACAAAAATCACAAACTAATACTCAAATAATTTTTTCATATTTATTCCAAAAATCCAAATAAAATTTATCTAATACTATTAATTTTCATAAATTAGGGCATCTGATGTAATTTGAATGGAAAACCATTATACGACAAAATGAATAGTTTTTAAGCGAGACCCAAAATTTTATCAAATGTTATTGAAATGCACAAAATGGAAAAAAACCACCAATTAAAATAAATATAATTTTAATATATACATTCATAACAAAGCATCAAATATAATTCTAATCTATGAGTAATCTGTAAATTAACACCAACATTATTTATCATCAATGATAATGTATATATAATCATAAAGTAATTTTCATATTGATTCTCCATTAATAAAGATAACGATAATATATATACATGAATACTATTATTGAAATAAAACACATACAAAATCATTGTGAATGATATATTATTATTGATTATACCATCATTTAATGTAACATAACAAAATATATACATTTATTTTTTCAATTAAATGACAATGTCTTCCTAGAAAATAATACAAATTCCATTTGAATAAAAGGAAAAGTTAATTATATAAGAGTTATTCACATTACCAATTAAAATATATTTATATGGGTAAATCATTTAGTTGTACTTTTATATACATGTACACTTTACGCTCCCTAATTCCATATAAAATTATATTCTATATTTTTCATAGTTATTATTGAATATTTGGGGAAACATAAATTTAAAAAGATTAAATATATCTTATCATATTTGGGCAGATTAATTAAAATTACGTATTTTTTATAGTCCATAAATATATAAACCATACATCATTATTCTATTTTTTAAATTTTATACTTGTCATAGTATTCCTTTTTGAATCCTAAAAACTAACCCTGAAGGGTAATATGTCCAACTCTTACAAGTAAATCATTAAATATATATGTTTTATATGTGAACAATATAGAAAGTAGTTGTAATTATATAATTAATCTCTAGTTATTTATAATTACATTTTATTTATAAGATTCTAGAAGAATTGTGTTGATTATAGCTCCCAAATCCACTATAAAATCAAAAAAAGTCCTATTAAATTCATATGTAATCTTGAAGCATCCCATAACTTTTACTATGTTTTGTATCTTCATTATGGAAAAAAACTAAATTGTCCAGTAATATAGAAATCATAAAATTTATGAATCCTTATTTTTTCTGGGATGTTATTTTTCGAATAAGTTTTTCTAGGACAACAATTTGGAAGGTGCATAAACAAATATAATATCAACTCTAATATTCTGGATCATTTGAATAATTATATTGAAAAGAATTAATCTATACATATATAACTATCTATCAATTTTAGGGAATGGTCCAAGTGGATCAAAATCTTTGGAATAACTATCAATGTCATATTCATTACACTACCATAATCACATTCCCCTCTTTTTATCCTTTACTAATCCAATAATGCTTCCAATTTTTATTTTTTATTTTTACTCTTATATTTTTATATCATAAGTGACAACTTGTTTGAAATTTTTTTAACAAAGGTTGAACAACTTACTCTTCATGTATTCACTGGAAAATCATTCCTCTAATAATTTTTATTGATATCCACTCCCATCTAGTATTTGTTTTCATTGTACATGTTTATTTCTATTATCATTCTTTTTTTTCATAAAATGTCTTTAAAAAAGAAAAATATTTTCCAAAAATCCTAATTCCATTATAAATTCTTCTGAAATTTGAATATATAATTATTATAAAGAAAATAATATTCATTTTATTCCATTTTTGTAATTTAGTATTTCTATGATCTCAACTATAACCAAATATTCTTCCTCAGATGGATAATCTTGATTTCCATAAGATGTTTGTTTGTTTCATGCATGATAACCAGTTTCCATGATAATAAAAAACATGTACTAACCTACATCATATAATGTTACCTAATTCTTAAAATATTATGATGGGTTATTTTTTCTGAAATATAATGTATGAGATTTCAAAAAGACCAATCATCAGTGGTTTTCACCAATAGTATCACAGATAAGATGCATCCTCCACTTGAGTAAGTGATCTTCATGGGCTTGAATGAAAATATTTTTTTTGTATAAAATTGTACCCATAAGTACCACAATAATGCCATTTACTATTTCTCTTTGATTCTTGGAAACCGTATTGTGCATTTATCATCAATAATATGTTATTTATACATTCACAACATCCATCATTATATCTTTATTGAGAGTGACAATTCTTCTTCTCATTTACTATTATTAAAAATAGGAATCAAGAATATTTTTAATTAATCTAGAGTTCATATACTATATCTTCACTATAGTGGCCTCCTAATATGGAATCCCAAATTATTTTTCATATAATAATAACACCTTCATAAATGTTTTGCACAAATATAGCATGAGATAATTATAGTTTATGAAACTATTAGTAATTGTCTAAAAATATTTTTCATGACCTATTATCATTTTGGTCCTTATTATAAATTATAGTGGGTTAGGTCAATTGATTTATAGTCCATTGGGTAGGTAATAATAACCTAGTGAACGCACAATGAATCTCCTCACACGTGTTTAATGAGTTATCTTCTTGTTTTTCAATGTTTTTTTAATAATACGAAGTTGATGAATCCTCCCATTTTTAGTACCTCATTAGTCAAAATATTTAAATTTATATATTGGAAAATGTATAGGATATCCATGATGATTGATATTATTACATTTTAGAATATCCTAGAGAAAAAAGGAATGTGTTTATGATTAAAAATCTATAGATCATAATTCAATTCATTTTGAGCTAATGTGTTTCATAATGGGGTTTCAAAAAAACATACCCCATAATATTCTCTATGACATACTGTTCCATGATAATTCATGATAATTTCCCAATTAAATTGTAATTCCCCTATAATTTGTCCCATTCAAAAACTTTGTCAATATTCATATACACTGTAGCTCCAATTCTTCTCTAGTGAAACAATATTTCAATATCAATAGTCAATGATTGTTGGTCTACACTCAATAACTTTGTGTTAACATACCCGATTAAACAACCAAAAATTACTATGAACATTGTATGATTTAGAATCAATAAAATTTTATGAAATTGTAAATGCAGTGTTTAAAATTTAGGCCTCAATTATATTATTAAAATTATTTCTTTAAATTTAAATGATAGTTGATTATACCATCCTCAAAAGTGGTCCCAATAATTGTTGATTTTAAACTATGTAATGGAATATTCACAATATCTATATAAAATAATAGGTTTATGAAAAACATAATCTCGTAATTACCCTAATTTGTCTCTAATATTATAAAAAATAATTAGATAATTTAAATCGGTATATATGAGCTTGTTTAGAGAAATGATGATAAATTGTTTATAAAGTTTTAATTGATGATACATGTACATTAAAAAATGTATAATGAAAAAGGATGTGATAATTTATAAATCGTAAAAGAATATTTGAATGAGAATTAGAATGTACAAGGTTGTAAATATTGTATAAATTGATTCATATTTATTTAAAAATATCATTTATTCACTATATGACCCACAATTTCCTTACATGTTCCCTATGATGTGAATCCTCACCATTTTAGTGAAATATAATGTCCCATAATGTTTTTGAGAAATAAAATAATAAGATATTTATGTAATAATGATTAGTGATTAAAGTGTTCCTTATCTACCTTATACTATATCATTCATTTATGGACTAAGTCCCCACATCATGTCCATGCAGTTTTTAGCTCTCATTCATTCACCCATTCTCCAATTGTTAATGACATTGTGACAAGTCTACCTGATTATTATGTATTGAAAATTAAAATAGATATAATCACATTTGTATAATCATTATTCAATAACTAACAACTACACCACTTCCATTCCTAGATGTTGTTTATACATGATCATTCAATAATAATTTAATAGAATTAAAATGATCAATGATATTATATAATGATGATTTCTAAGGGAAATACCTTGGATAAGAAAATACATAATCACTTTATACTGTAGTAAATTTATTATCCCTTCTCCCTCCAAGAATTATTTTTATTCCCCACACCCGTATATATGTGTCTAAAAATATAAATTCATTTTGGTTATGCTGCAAAAATTCACTATAGTGATTTCTTATATCTCTCTTAAAACCTTTATCCTCTATAAAACTCATTATTAAATTCATTTAATGGGTTGGAAAACTTTTTATTGGGATTTTATTTTTCCCCTTGATTGGTGCATGTACACCACGTAGAAAAACCATTGATAAAGAGAACCTAATTCCCAAGATAAATCCATTCAATATATATTATTAATTTACAATATTTTTTATGTTACCTGGGATATGGAATAAATTTTGTAATATTTTGATAGTTAAGAAACAAAATTTAGGTATTTTTATAACCTAGTTTCCTATGGTTCTATTGGTTTCAACATAACCAATAACTGAACATCAATATATATCGAAGTAACATGGTATTATTATATTGGAGTCCTATAAAATTTGTCAGAGTTTATAATGATCGTGAAATTTTAACATATATATCATTAGAGGGGAGATATATTCTTTGGTAGTAGTGCAATCTGGATTATATTGAATGTATCACCGGCATGGGACCTAGGATGCATCATTTATGAAAATTATTTTCATTTTATACACATTTAAAATTATTGGAATAAATTAATCATAACATTGAATTTATTGTCATGGGATTATTGTTTTCCCCCTCACATAATGTTGTGGCCCAAATATATCCCATCCTTACATTTAGGTGATATAATTGATGTAAATTTCATCTCATGTGTATCCCCCAGAAAACATTGGATTTAGTGTAATATTAGTTTGTGAACACCTACCCACTGATGAGTAGATAATACCATGTGGTTCTTATTGTGGGATCACATTAATGCACTGGTGAATTCTCTAGTTTAGATGTGAGGTCTCCCTTTCATTGACATATAAAGAATATCTCATATGTAATATAATGTTTTTATCAATGGATAGTTACGATTCTCTATAGTGTTATATTAGAAAATTGGACCTATCTCATATGATGTGTCAATATGGTTATAGAAGTTGGATATAAACATATGGTTCCAAATACATTATACATTGTTGCCCAAAATATTTTTCACATAAAAATGTGTCTCTATTATTGATTTAACAAATATTGATCCTGATTTCAATGAATGTTCCCATGTATCTGATATTATATATAATAATCTAATACATTTAATAAAAAATTAAATAATAATTACTCTTGCATAGTGAACATTGATTATATCATAACAATAACATAAGAAATTGTAGTATGACACAAGAGTAGTAAATTTATTCACAATAATGGACCTAATTGGGGATAAACACATTATCATATATGAAATCCCCATAAAAGTATACTCTAGAGGATAATAATCTAAAAATAATTAATAATATATTAGATATAATGTTATTAAAACAGAATATATGTTTTATTTGAACTATGTTAGGAACAAAACCAATGGTGCTCAACTGGTGGCCACACCAAGTCTACCACAAATAGGCAATCGGTTATTGTCTGGAATCATGTAGGAATATCATAGAGATGGTTGGCCTTATACTTTGGAACTTGTACACATGAAAAAACAGAAATATCCATGAAACATTATAGAGAAAAAAATAAATTGAAAAGTAATCCATATATTTATCATTCCCAAAACCGGAGAAAAATACAAGTACATAAAACATAAAATGTAAAAATAGAATCCTGAAAAATGTTTAATGAGTTCATCCTACTTTTATGGGTGGGATAACAAACAAATTAAATTGGTAGAAATATACTTATCCAATAACAAGTAAGCACCATGGTCGGTCTATCACATTAAAAACCACATTCCTCGGGTACTCCGTAGACTCCGTTGAAATTTATAATGTATAAAAATTTCATAAAATGTGTGGAAAATCCCATTAATATGATATTATAACAATACTCAATATGTACACCAAATCCACAAAAAGGATACTCTCAATGGAAATTATCTACTCAGCCCAACTATAGGGAACCAAAATGTGAGTGAAACTTCATCTCAAACCCATCTTATCTAGTACATGACTAGTCAACTCGATCCACATGTTGTGTCAATAATATGTGATAAAAATGAATATAATACAAGAGACACCTAGATACACTCATCTTATAAACCATGTCTCATGAGGTTCTACCCCATAACCAACTATTGGATTCTACATAAGGATCAAAGGTAACACACACCATGGAGAAGACAATCCACAAAATCATCCATCACAAATGGACCTCATTCATGATATAATCTCCCATTGCAATTACTATAAAATACCATGTAGTTCATTCCATAGAACACACTCCATTGGGAAAATTTTTGTATATACCACTAAAATTCCAAACATTATTGGTCATACAATTATTGTCTTTCAACCTGAAAATCTCATAATTACCCAAGAGGAGAGGCCCACCCCTCACCATTTCAAAATGTTGAGTGATAACTTCTATAGAAAATGCATGGTGAGATAAGGGACCTAGAACTGTGTGCTTCCCATAGCTAAGGGACTACTAGATCATGACCTGTTAGTGAAACCTTTTTAAATCCCATGTTGAGAGGTGTTCACCGAACTACTTTGAGGGAGTGATAAATAAAAAATAGTTATCCTAAAAAATATGTGGGGTGAAATAATCCTTTTAACATTTCTACTCAGTCGAGATAGATCCTACTATATGGGCGAACCTACACCCAGATATGGTAAAGAAGTAAAACGTAGAATATAGGGCACTCACACTTTCCTACAATATGGTAGTTCCAATCTATGTCTAGAGAAAAAAACACGATATGACATAGAGTACCAATATACTAGTATGATCACTATGGTGGACCCGAACCCTTACATGGTAGGGGAGTATCATCCCAAAGATTGTGGAATGACGCATTTGTATGACATGGGATTACCAACTCATTCTTAAAATCTTGTATGTTTTTCCTCACCATGGAATGAATCGGGATTTATAAATACAATGATAATGGACCATAACCCTGACATGATGTTGGAGTACCAACTCTATCTATATGTGTTATATGGATGATATGTGCCCTTACATAGTCTTTGAGTACCAATTCCTCTGATTGAGGGGCCACACAATAATACAATATGGGAGTACCAAATCAAAATATACAATGAGTATAATTTCCTACACCCTAACATGGTAGTGGATATATTCTTCCAATAGAATGAACAATATGGGAATCACATTCCATGGTCTGGCATGGGTGTTCCATCTAGAACAAACCAAGATTTATGGGAAACATGCACCCTAATATGACATGGGTGTACAATTCACATTACCTCTAGTAAGCTAAGGATTATACTATAGTGTTCATGATTCAATAAAGGGAGATTCATTATAATCAATGAACACATTGTAATTCATCCACAAATAGGTGTTCTTATTTGGGGTTCATCTCATGATTCTTATCTCATGTTTCATGTTTGTTCTTTTATCAGCCTTTCATCACTCCCATGGATATTGTTCCTTCTAGGGAATCAACGTCAATTTCACCATTTTGAAGTTCCTTTTGGGGATTTACCAATTTTTTTCTTGGTACCTTCTTCCTTTTTTGGATCATTTTTTGTGGACGCATTGATGGTCTCCATCTCGGTAAACATTTTGACTCCCATTGGTGGTTCCATGCTACTCATACCTTTCTCATGCTTCATGTACCACCTCTCATCCCTGGGCTGGTATGGTGTGGTGGGTATCATTATTTCTTTTGGTGGGGATCTATGAGTGAATAATCATTTTACTGGAGAGATTTTTTTAACTTAGTTGTGGGTCATGTAGATATAAGGTGCATGTAAGGATGATGCATTTCCAATGCGGTTATTACCCACTGAATTATAGTTTTTCAGATATATATGATGTTTAAATCATATCAAATTGTAGATTTATGTGGTGTTCATGTTATGGTTCTTTGGAAGATGATAGAGACCCTAATAAAGTATCATATTAGGTTACAGTGAATCTTATGAGGGTATTTTCTATTGACATTTTATATATTTCTATTTTGGTTTTCTCTAGATAGATGTCCTTTGGATCATTGTCTTCTAGTAGTGTTTGGTTTGATTGGATATCTGGACGAAAACTGGGGTTTTCTGGTTGTAATGGAGGAAGATTCTGATGTTTATGATGTTTATGGGATGGTTATGTTGATTGAGTTATCATTTAACCACTATTGTTGACTTTACGGGACCTCACATGTTAGTTATTTGGTGTTTCTGGAATCGATGATGCGAGGTTCAGTTCTGAATTCCTGGTTTTTTATTATTATTTTAATTATGATTTTTTGACCGGGATGATTGAATTTTGGTTGCTAGAGAACAACTACCTTTAATATGAACTTATATTCTATTTTACATTGGAGTGGGGTGAAGGAAAAAATATTAATTTTTTAAAATAAATGATAGGAGATCACCACACTATGCGACAATTGATTATATTTGAAGAATATAACATGATTTGAGGGAGGTCTAATGATCCTAATTTCATCCCAATTGTCCATCCAGATCTCTAAAAAATCCATTCACTAAAAATACAATTCATGGTCCATTCACAACACAGTGTACCTCGTAGGGTACCCCATATATTATTAGTAAGGTTTCACATCCAATGATATATATCATAGGACACCCCAGTTATTATATCATTTTCAATAAATTAATGAGGATCACGTTATTTCAATATGAACATAAGAATGCATCAAAATTCCAAAATCATAATCCATTAATGTATAATAGTATGGCATGGGTCCCAATAACATATTGGCCTTTGATATAAATTGTTCATTATGATGTGTAAGTGTATGAAACCAATTCAAAAGTATTCCCTAGTGTTTTCCTCACCATCATTCTCACCTTTTTGCCTAATAGATACATATAACTGGTATATAAATAGTGTATTATAATATATATTATTATGGCTATAATGGTGGTTATTATGGAACCGAGTGGCCATTTTTCTAGTTGTAACAATTATTATTATGATCAACTCATTCCAATTATACAAATATTCCAAGAAGACTACATTTAATTATTCATGACCTATACCAATTCGGAATGTTCCACAACAAACAATAGATCACCACCAATATCCCATGGATATAGTCCCTTGATGAGTAGTAATATCAACTACCTAGGTGGCCTTGACCTATTTTACCTATACACATTAACACATCCCTAATCCCACACAATTATAAAATGAAAATCAATTGATAACCATTCATGACAACATTTAAAATCTCATGTCAATGTATGAAAACAAGTAATTCATTAAAAAAATTCAAATATAATCCAACCATATAAAAAATGGAAGACATATCCAACCTATAATGTTGGTGACGAATGTTTTCATGGTAACAATATAAAATGACCATGGCCTTCATAGATAATTACAATCTACATGTTCATGGTCCCTCTAAAAGTCTAAAAAATGTCGATCTTCTGCATAAGACCAGATATGTGAATGAAAGTAAAATGCATGGTTGAGAATTAAAATAAAAATTAAATCACCCCAAAATAATTAAGAATACCGCATCGATAAAAATATTATTTATCTCATTATATGTGTATGACTACACCATATATAATATAATCAAATATATATATACTAATTAGACACATATTATCATGTATGATCTCAACTATATTACCACACATGGATTTATTATCCAGTGTTAAAAATAGCATACATTTGGAATAATACACTCCATGAGTCATATATCAATGATTTTTTATATCAAAGATATCATGTTTATCTGATCTCATCATATGATGTCTTTGATGGAAGTATGAAGAGAACGTTACAAAGATGCAGATCACACCCAATTATAAGTGGTATAAATAAACACATTCTGGATCAATCATTTATGTATGGGATAAACCCCCATATAGTGTTGATAATGATGATTATACATTCCCCACATTGGGTAATGATAATGATAGTGGATTTCACTTTGAGCCTCATAGAGGGTTTCCACTAAATCTATCCAAGACTGATGTTCCTCTGAGGGGGTCACCATCATATGAAAATGATACAGATACATACAAAACAATTTTGGAATGGGTTAATGAAATACAACCTTGGGAAAAATTTACAATATAATAATAAAAATGGTTGAATTCTTTCTTGGATGAAGTACATTAAATGTATTGTTCGTATGGGGAATGCTCCTTCCAGAACTGGTCTTACATGTGTATCACGACATGTGATTGTGTCCTTGTTTGAGTATGTGTCATGTTTGAGTTTGTATACAATAATCCCTATATATCTTGGGCATCTCATATTTGTGTCATTGTACAAACTCTATTACTGTTGGAGGTCCCAGGAATGGGGTACACTCCATTTGATAAGTGGAACAGACCCTCAGATATTTACTTTATCCATAGAACCATAGTGTCACATAAGGGGTCCCACATGGTGTGTAATCCCTCTTTACATGATGTGTAACCCATGATTTCAATGAACCAATGGTTATTCATCTTTCTACTCTCGAATATATGTATCCTTTTATTCCTCAAAATATCACTCTTATGTATCATAGATATGGTCTAACCAAACCACTATATTGCTCGATCATTCGAAATCAATCCTAAATATACACAAAAACAAATCATTGATCAGTACCATCATCAAAAACTACAAATATATAGATCTTGTATCAATAAATATATGTTATTTGTTCTTCCATTGTATACTCTTGATTCCATCGTCAATCCAAACCATTATTTTCAGTACAATTATATATCACCGATAAACTAGTGAACCACTATTGATATCTCATCTATTGGCCAAACCACTGGTAAAATGAGACACATGTAGTGAGAGCATGAAGAATGGTGGGATAAAAATAATAAAATGAACCATACAAGCGTTTTGAAATTTACTCATTCTTTTTTTACTAGAATGATAAACTATGACCAATACAAAAAAAATAATTTCTCCCAAAAATCCCAATAGAATAAGCTTTCACCCGCAATATCATGAAACTAAAAAACAATTCTATAACTCCTTATTTTCTTATGAACCATTTATTAAATAAATTAAATTAATTTTATTTGTTTAGAATCATGATAAACTATGTTAAATTTTCATTATGTACTACATGTAGTTAAGAATTTTCTTCATGCAACAACAAGTTATCACATGTTATACATGATAAGGAGTTTCGTCAAAACTACATTTTATTATTAGTAGTATTTAAAAAGTATAGTTATAAAATTTATGTGAAAAATAGAAATACAAATATTGACAATTTTTTTAATATTATTTATAAATTTTTCAAATCAATAAATCATTTTGAAAATGAAATATATGATTTTTGATCAAGTTTCTATGTTTTTAAATTCTCCATTTTCTCATAATTTAATATTTAATGAACTATTATTTATAACAATATATTTAATTTTACAAAATTTTATAAAATTAATTTGTTAAATCAAAATCCATATTTGAATTTAATCTTTCAAAATTATTTAAGATTTAATTTTAGGGATTTCATTCAAAATCATCATTTTTTGATTAATAAAAAAATATAGAATTTTAATTTAAAAAATTTGACTAATTTATTTTTAGTTATATTATTTTTTTAATTTGACTTTAAATTATAAATAGATCTTATATTAATAAAATAACTTAATTTATTTAATTTTAATGATTTCCAAATTTAATTAGATATAATATCATTTTATACATTTAAACAAATTTAAATTGAAAACATTATTTTGTAGAACATCTTCATGAAAATTTTAAATTAACATCATCGTAGTTTAAAATTATAATTAAATATAATAGATTCTATTTTTTTAATCAGAATAATTTAATTTTTTTGAAGAATTTTAAAATTGTTTTTGAAAAAAAAATCATGAATTTGAGAAAAACTAATTACAATGATTATGTTAAATCCAAGATTACATAGTGCATATGACCATCATTTCAGTTGGTGAGGACTCTTTATGTGAATCCGGATGAATTAGGATCAAATCCCGGTGCAGGCTAACTTCTTGTACTGTAGCAGTACTGTAGAAGGTACTGTGGTAGGTACTATAGCTGGAACTGTGCAGTACTGTAGCAGGTACTGTAATGAGAACTGTAACAGACACTGTTTGACACTGTAGATGCCAAAAATACTCCCTTTTTTGGGCCTTCGGGCCACCAATTTGGTCCCAAAGAGCTTTAGGGACTTTGGTCCACCCATGTCTTTAGGTCAGTAAGGCCATCTGGCCACCCTAAGGCCTTTGAGCCACCTTAACTACAGATGCTAACTAGATAGCCTATAATGAAAAAAGATTCAGAATGATGATGAGCAAGGAGCTTTCACAAGTGTACAAGCTAAACAGATTCCAAGAATGAAAGTGTATGGCACCTGCCATCAGGACCAACATGTGCATGCATTGGAAAGCATAGCTGCACAGCCTTGCACTCGAGGAGAGCTGATTTCATGATAATGTTCCTAGGAAGGAGTAGTTCCATGTAGTTAGTATGGGTTATATTTAATTATTGAAGCATAAGGGAAATGAATTCCTCTAAGAACTACGGGTCATTTAATACTTCTGTCTATGGTCCTTGTGAGGGTTCCACCTCACCGCTTTAATGGTGGATTATCAAAAATCAATAAAAATGAAGTCCATCAGGCCATTAGAATATTACATAGTTTTTAAATATTAAAAAATTCGCATAAAAATAGAACTAAATATAACATAACCAATTTTATTTAAATATTTAGACCATAAAAAATCATATCTATAAATATATGTGTTATGGAATCCTTTTTAGGGATAAAATGGTGCACCAAACATTTCATTTCAAAACTACAATTTTATACCTCTCTCTCGATTAATAAAAAGAAACTCACCCCTCACATATTTACAATTATATTTCAATCTTTATTAAAATTATTTAAACAAGGATGTGATAACATAAATTTTATACATAGTAATATGGATTGTGATATCTAATTTATAAATATTATTTATGAGTGTTTCATATAAATAATACAAATTGATAACATAGTATCTAATTTTCAATAATGTCTATATGTTTTGAATATAATAATTTTCTCATAAGAAAATTTATTTAAATCCTTCTATTAATAATAATAAAATTAATTTTATTCACTATTATAAATATAATTTTTTAAACTAAACATTAGTTTTGAATTTGGAATATCAACATTTTCTTAGGGTGATGTTTTTGGTTTTTTATTTTAATTTTTTTAGATGAATATTGATAATATGGAATTTTTATTGATATTTATTTTACCATCTAATTTTTATGTTATGAAAAATTCAAATAAATTCAAATAAATTAGTTTATTGGAATCAATTTCACTACGAAATTGGATATAAAAACATTTCCGTCTTTTAAATATTTTCTCTTAAAACCTCTTGGTCACAAAACGTCTGGGGGTCAATTTTAAATTTTATTCTTCCATTTATATGATTAGAATTTTGAAAAATATATTCACTAATTGGAATTAGAATACTTTATAATGAATAATAATTAATTTTTTTAACAAATATTATCAAATGTGATAAAAATTAATTACAATGATTAATTCAAAAATAAAACTACTTAGTACATGAACATTAAAAATAAGGTACAAAATGGACCTAATAATGTCACAATCAAATTTTATGACTATATATAAACCACATCCATCCATGAATCAATTTCTATATTTAATTGAGGCATCTTGGTAGAAAAAATGTTGGGAGAAAACAATTCATTTAAAAAATGCCATATGTGTCCACTGCCTCCACTTGAAATGGGGAACATACCCCTCAATTATCCACACCATTAAAGTCCTTCATATCAGAAAAAACTATAAAATTATCCTCCCTACTTATTCCCCCTTCAGTCTAAAATCACCCAATTTGGGCATAATTCCATCCATGTAAGGAAGTTCATGCTAACAAAAATAATTTTCACATAGAATATGTATGATTATTCAATAAGAATATGTCTATTATTTCTTTTTCCAGCCCAAAATTCTATTTGTTAAATGATTATATATTATTATATGTAACCTAAATCTACTAATATTTATTATATTGTGGTTTATACCTACACTCCCAAAAACATCCCGAAAATGGGATTCGCAGTCATCATTCACGTGTATACAGACCACCTCCTCACGAATAAATGTCATTTTTCCCATAAAAACCATTCAGGGTTGGGAAAAATGATAGGAATAATGATTTTATATGATATATTGAATATGTTTTATTTCATTATTCTTATATAATTATTATATTATGCGTACTATCATTATTTATTTCTAATATGACAAGTTCATTTGTAGACATTTCAAATATTGTTGCCCCAAAACTAATTGATTCGTTCACGCTTTACATAGAATTTATTAATTTTGGTATTAATATATATATGTCATATAAAATAATTAATAGTAGTAATTTAATTTTAATATATATATATATATATATATCATTTACTCATCTTATTTCTCTCAATAGTTAAATAAATTTGAAATGACTTTCATGCAAATGTACGACCTGCCGTTTTCATTAACTATGTATTTTATTTCTAATTTATCCATTTCATATATTTTTATAAATAAATATAAACTAAATATACATTATATTTTTATTATGTGTTAAATTTTAGAAATATTTAATTCATGATCAAATAAAAAGGTAATAAAATAACTTGTCAAAACCTACCCAAAAAAACAAAGCAAATATTACACAATACATAACATCATCATTGAATTTTTAATAAATATGAAATAAAAGGACATAATAAAATATTAAATGGTATTGTATAATGAAAAATGGTTCTATAATAATTTTATAATAATTTTATATTAATTTTATTTTAGTTTTTAATGAGTATGACAAGTTCAATGCATAAGGTATAGGGATTTCAAATATCACTTTTATTGATACGAGACATAACACATATTCACAAATCATTTAATTTTTGTATATTATAACTGTAACATTTATTAATTTTTTAATTTTTATGGTTATCATTTGGGGATGTTACATACACATTTTATGATCTATATTTCATTATATCTTACAACTCAACTGTTACCAAGATGGTAAGATAATTTTGTATGAATTTTTATTCTTTCAAACACATGATATGATATTTACCTATATTATTTTAAAAGGTGTATATAATAGAATTTTATAGTTTATAACATTAATATCCTTCTATTCGTTGTATTATAATAATATATTATTGTCATTATCTCATCAGGTTTGTTATTTTGATGTCATCAATGTTGTAATAGTTTATTTTTACTATCAAATCCTTATCATGATTATATATGATTATTATTAAATTGACGAAATATCATGATCCGTCTCTTGATAACACTATTGAACAATATAATCCTTTGGTTTCTCATGATATTTTCAATAATTGTAACCATTTAAACTATTTGGAACATTATATAATTATGAAATGGGTTTTATGAAAATCACACGGTATTTCCCTAAGTGTTATGTAATATGTGTTTTTTTAAAATGTTTTCTAATTTGTTTTTGAAATGATATTAAATTATTTTTTATTATCGTTTTTAGGAAAATAAATTTAATTTTTTTATGATTTTAAAAGATTCATTTATAATATTTTAATGTTATCATCTATGTAAATTATTATCAAGAAGTTTTACATTTAAAAAAATAAATTAATATAGGCTGTTTTTTCAAGATTTGTTAAATGATATATCTAAATTATATTGCATATAAAATCACTAAGATTTGTGTTACAGAAAATATATTGAGAAAATGATCAAAGGGTTACAATCAAACACCTTCTCCAAATTATTTATGTTTTGATGGAATAATAATAATGAAACCCATTTCACTTTAACGAGTTATATGGTTATTAAATACATTAATATTATATGGGTTATATGAATATGAAACCCTCTTCTTTTAAAAACATATTATTTAATGTGATTATTATGAGACATTTATATTTTCCATAGGTTTAGTTATGATGAAATGTTTACGACACTCATTTCATTTTATAGGTCATAGTATTATTTTTTTATTTGTTGGAGAATATATGTATGATTTAATTTTGACATGGATTTAAAATATATATCCCTCAAATGAAATGGGTAATTATTTTTGTCACATGATATATACATGACTAGATTGGGGAGTAAACTCTATTCAGTACCAGACTATGTCTACTAAGACAGTTCTGGGATTTATCATTGAATAATAAGATGGTTTGGGGAGTGACCCATTTCACCTAATATGGCCTCAGATATAATCCATTATTTATTTAGAAATAATATTCATATTCTATTGTATCCTCCACAATTCATAAATTTATTCCTAAGATATGCTTTCATGATTTATGTACTTCATTCACTTTTGATTCGGATATTATGAACTATAAATATTTTGAATATAAAATTTGATTATGATCATTGATATTCATGGTAATATCTTCCAATATTATAATAATTTTACCATATCATTATGATCAAAAAATTTCTTAAATAAATCCATTGATTACCATTTTATTAAGCATCTTATCTCATCCCTTTTTTGATTCATTTCTTCAGGTTATAATTTTTTTATTATGATTGATGATTCTATGAAGGGCGGTAGTCCTAAAGAACTTAGTGGAAGATAATGCATCTCACTAATGTACAATTTTTTTTGTTTCTTGGTTTATTATGACACAAAAATAATTTAGAATTCAGGCACATTTTTTTGTAATGAGTTTAGGTTTTAAATAATCATGATGTAATGTATGTGTTCGAGAATCGTATTTCTTAATAAATTCTATAGTTTATTTATTATTGGTTATCTTGAATGGACTGAAGGCCTTCAATTTTTTTACATTTTATTCCACAATTTTTAATGTTTTAAGGGGAACCCTCAAATTACATTGCCCATAGGCTAGGAGACATAACATGAACAGTAATTTTTAAAGAAATCAACAGACTGTGACTACATAAAATCACCCTCCCCCAACAGTTGCATCATGATTAGCTCTCCAACATGGCATAGTTGTCCAGGTGGCTGTCATGGGTAGAGATTCACATTCCTAGTACTGGTCGAAATTTTATACCCTTTCATTCTTACAAATCTATTGGACCTAATTTGGAGTATGTTCCATGCTCTTGAATCCTCTTCTGGTGAGGGTTCCTTGTATACATTCTCTTGGTATATAAACTTTAGGAGGCATGAAGGCCATGAGAAGGTCTGAAGGACCTAAATGTGGCCCCAAATCCTTACTTACATGAATTTATGGTTGTTCTATATACCTTATGGACTCCAAACCCCAATTGGTGGCTCAATCTGAATAGTTCTGACTGCTATAATACCCCACATTATCTGTTATAGTAACTTCTATAGTACTTCACCATTAATACTACAAATTCAAATAAAAAAATAAAATCCATATATATAGATCAATCACTGGTGAAGTATAATCTCACATTCCCTATCTTTTGTGAGATTCCCACTTTCTGTTAGCACCTAGATCCTCAATATCAATCCCATCCAATGTATCACACATGAAATTTCCCAACACACTCTCAATACCTATGGTTATGTAGAAACACATGAGAATTGTTCATTATCATCATTAAATGGTTAAAATAATTAAGACTCTACATCATAGTATAAAATAAATGAATTTATTTATTTATTTTATTAATTACACTCTTTAGGATTTATAAACCAAAACCAAATTCAAATAAATTTAATGTCCCTGTTATAGTAAATTCCACACATTGGCCTCAAAATCAACCCCATATTTTATCTCGGCCACTATATTTAATAGTTATTAAACATTGTTATGAAAACTAATCAAGTGTGTTTCTTCATATATGAAATATATTTTAGAAAACATTTTTGGGAACACCATGCCCTAAAAATATCACACTATCATAGCAGCTAGATTAAAAATAGTCCATATGGTATTGTAATGTAATATATAGAAAAATAAAAGATGATACATTATCCCCACATTCAATCATTAAATTTTGTAAATACAAAAGGATTGAATAAAAAATGAAATGTGGGTACCGAGAATGAATCAGGGTATTCATCTTCAAGGTAATAACATGTTAATTCGCATTCTTACTCTAGAAAGACACTAAAGGAATCACTCACTAATGGAGGGTCTTATGGGATTTATATCCAATATATATCAATTCCTAAAAAATTAATTCCCAAATTCAATGTCTAATTATCCCTAATAAATATCATGACAAGGGTTATGTACATATCTCCTCATCTATGAGATGTATAATTCATCATGCATCTAGTAAAACTATATTCGTTGAGATATTATGTAAATAAACCCTAAAACTCTATATACTATATTGAATGGGACAATGAATTTCTGAGATATATTTTCAACCCATGAAAATAAATGTAACCCGTGTCTATTTGAGGCCACAGTGAACACATGACCTCCATTATTATAAGCCAAATCTCACTTTCAATGGTCTTCGTTGAACATTGGACATCTCTGGGTTTTCTTAATACACTCCTAGAAAATTATTCCCTTCTATGGCATGGATCATAGTATGTACAACCCCAGAAGTGATGAATGGTCAAGTGGAACTGTATATTGTCTTTGAAAAGAAACTCCTCTTATGGTATGTGATCTACAAAAATATGAAAACATTATATAATTAAATAGGTTTTCAATTCCTCAATGGAATTAATGGTTCCCTTAGTCTTTTTGACAAAATGGGTGTCAAACACTATGCTCAAACACAAAAAGGTCACATAGGCCTCCTTAAATCCCTTCCATGTCTAATATGTAAAATATTAAAAATAGTTAGAAATGATCTTCAAGACAACTCGATGGAGTTAGAATATTTCTTGAATTTATAGGTGTCCCATGATCTAATGTAAACTGAACTCTCGATTATCTAGAATGAGGGATGACTTATTGTGTCACTCTTTGACCCCCTAGATAACATTATATCCCCTAAAAATATGGTTTAACTAACTCATTAAGTCCATTATAATGTCATAAAACATCTAATAATATCATTATGGGGTTGATCTCAACCTTTCGGAACATTTTTCTCTTCCTCTACATGTTTCGAAAAATTACATTAATTGAAAACTCAAGAAATCCTTGCTTCATCACAAGCCATCGGAAAACCATCTAATTGTCGTAGTTCATCATTTAGACACCTGGATGTACCACTAATGTTGAATTATGTAACTCCCCCAACTCCTCTACGCTCATATCAATGATTTCTATATTCAATCATCCAAAATTAATGTTTGAACCCCTCATACTGAAAACCATCAAGATCATATCTAGTGGATATTTGAGTAAACAATGTCCAATAGTTTGTATGAAAATATATTCATCCTTACACTTTGTAAAATTTGAGGCATAAAAACCATCAATTCTAGAAAACAATCTCTGTCCATATCCATAATGGATAACTTAAATGAGGGCCAAAACATATGAAACCTCTCTCAGCAACTGGAAATAATATATCGGTCTTGGAGAATCTATTACCACATTCCCATAACTATGTGTATATATAATATCAAAACGCTAATCATATAGGATCTCTATTCATAGCCTCAGTTTTATGTTATACTGATTTTTAGAGATAAAACACTTGTGACCCCAATGGTTTGAATTGATTAAAATCCCTTATACTCTCAGGTAGTTTTTCCAAATCATCAGTGAGAAGTCTACATATACTATCTCAAGATCATGGGTCTCCTAGTTCTTCTCATGAGGTCTCAAATGATTTAAACCATTGGATATTTCAATATTTCTCTACATCAAAACAAAACCATGACTAGGCCATAATGTATCATAGAACACTATGTAATGGATACCATCCTCTAGAAGTATGAAGATGATATCACTCATCAATCACTACCTTATCTCAAGGAACACCTTCATGAACTTCTCTATCCACTTGAAAGAATTTCCATTTTGGGTAATCATTTTCATGGGAATTGATATCCTCATAAAATAATGTATGAATATATGATAGTACCCACCCAACCCAAGGATGTTCTGCCCTTATTTCACATTCTAGGGTGACTACCACACTAGCACTACCTGGATCTTTTATGGGACCACTGCTAAAATGTCTTATGAGATACCATATCATCCTAAATTCATAACTGGAACATAGGGATATTCCCATAAAGATGTTGTTATTTGATAATTTCTTATACTAGTATTAATTATCTCACAATATCCTTCCCCATATTCTGAAAACAGTAACATATAATCAATAATTTATACCACATACTGGATAATGAAATGATGAAATATCATGTCCTTTAATCTGATGGGCACTACATGGGATATCATCACGTCAAATGGAATCAACATGTAATCACAGTGAAAGAAAAATAATTAATTAATCTTCTGTATATCCTATTTCCATACTCATATCTATTTATTTACTAATATGAGGTAAATCATCAAGAACCAATGTTCTCCTCTAATCATATTGAAGCAATCATAGATCCCTAGTAGTGGATACATGTTCTTTATGGACACCAACATTAGGATATGGTAATCTACACATAGCCTAATGATCCTATCAACTGATGTGGTAATAAAAACTAGTTATAAAATTAGTGAAACACAATGTCTAACCATACATTTATTCAATATGTCATCCATTTTCACCAACTAATCGTGAATATCTACATGACCCATAACGAATACATGAAAATTATATGGGTTTTCAAATGGTGTAAATTGATATATAATTTTTCTTTGAGTGGTTGGGTAATCCTAGAACATCATAAATAAATACATCCTCATACCAAACCACCATTATTGGATACTAGGAACTCATAGTTTCCAATACACTAAGGGTTATTCTAACCAACTATTGGGTAAATAACTACTCAATCTTCTGTAGGAGTTCAATCTGATCTGCATAACTTTTCTTTTTCACCCACATTAGAAATCCTCATCCAATCACTGTGGACAAACAACATCATTTACCTGAAAAATTATACCTCGGTATGAATTTTAGATAAAATAACCATTCATAATATTACACAATTTATCATTATCATTTCTTGTTAGAGATCACAAAATAAACTCTCACATCTATGATTTAGTTCACACCATCAGTAAAAGTGTGTGACCCCTAGTTCACCACCGGTATGAGTCTCCATGTTCATGGGATAATCAATAGTGTCAACCGAAAAAATATATATCAAACTAGATAAATGAAAATAATTTAATTAATCACAACCAGTTCTATTAGTTCTAAAACTATATAATGTATTCCATGGTCTATACCTCGTACCATCCCCAGGGCCTCTATGTTAAAATCCATGACAACCTGTAGACACCCCACCCCAATCCCCCAGCTCTATAATCATTCAAAAAACAACCAATGGGTGTTGGTGGTAACATTTCATTACATTTAGATTATTATAGATTTAATTGAAGATATAAAAATAATGAAATGTATCATGAGAAATATTCCCCCAAATTTCTATATGAATTTTTGATTTTTTGGATGAAAAAGACACAAAAGAGATGACAATGGATAACCAACAATGTATCCATGTTTCTTATGAAATGAGAAATGATGATAACGATGAATTTGAAAAGGGTAAGTATTAGGAATTGGCATTCAAGGCCATGAAGAATCACTCATTGAAGATAGTAATGAGGAGGAAAATATAGATGATTTCATGTCATTTCTTTCTTGCAATCTGCAATGGTGATAAGGGATGTTCAAAGGTAAATATCTATTTTTATGCATTCAATTTGGAAAGATTGGGAATTTTTCAGAAAATTTTCTAAATATGTTTGAGGATGAAAATGAATAAAATGATTAAATCCCTCAAAAAAAGTATTAATAAAATGATAAAGGGGGGATAAGTAAAAGGAGAATGTTCTTCAAAAAGAAGAATATACATTCAAAAGTGGATGAGGGTTCAGAAGGATCTGGGGATGATTATTATGAGCACTTGATAGATCATAAACTAAATTCATTTAAGTCAATTGTCAAAAATTTAGTGTAAGAAACTGGATCTTCTTTTCAGGTATTCCTTTCTTTTTCCTAGGGTTTTTTAGAAAGGGGGAGTTTCTAGAAATTTTCTTATTAAATGTCATGTACTGCCTTTCCGCATGAGGTCGTGTGCTGACTGTATAGTAGCCACACTCATGGCCATGTGGGAGTGACTTGGAGGCCGATTAAAGTAGAGTATAGAAAAGGCGAGTACACTCTGTGTACATCAAAAGTACATGTCGTGTACATTCTTGTTTTCATTAAATGCTCTGGTGTCGCGTCTGATGGAGAGAACATACTACTTCTAGTTCTAGTTCATCTGACAACGTGGGTATGACCACAGATCTTTGACGAACCACCTAGCCTCTGTTCTTCCTCCAAATCGAACACTATTAGTTGTGTTGGGATTGCATCAGGGAGTTCTCCCATCTTCTTGAGCCTCATCTTATGTTTTATCCTCTTTCGTGAGTTATTATAGGTTGAACATTTTATACAATTTTTTAGATCTATGACATTCTAAAGAGATTCAAGCATCAAGGATCAAATATATAGACCCCTTAACCCCTAGGTAGGTGTTTTTTACCATTCTGTTGAATGTATTTGAGATTTATGTGCAAATTTTCCCAATACCCCTGAATGGGTATTGGGAATTTAACGTTTTAGCCCTATTGTTTGTCAGATATGATTGATTAAATGGTATTGTTTGTGAATAGGGTGAATTGATGTGCTTTGGACGTGTTTCCCATGCAAGTTTTCTTATTTTGACCTTTAGGTATAGTTCCCTGTTAGGCTGTTGTTTACTTTCCCATGCCTAGTATTATAGGAAGGTGTAACTATTGTACTGTTATGCTAATAGGCAGTAAAAATATGGCCAAGTAGTCTTGAGTTTTTCTTGGGCCGATACACAATGCCACACTTGCTTGACATACACAGGGCTTTGAGAACCTGATGTATAGACCATAGGGAGAATTGATTTTGAGGGCATCTCCATAGTGTATTTATAATTATACGATGCAAGACCATATGGGGAATAGACGTTGAGTGATTCTCCAAAGTGTTTATAGTTCCTCGACGTAGGCCACATGGGGAATTGAGGTGGAGTTCTTCCCTGGAGAGCCTTTACTACGATACGAGACTATAGGGGGAAATGATGGTGAGTGCTTCCCAAGAGATTCTATACATTAGATGAACAAGAGGGGTGAGACTCTTGTTGCTTCCTAGGGGGTTCTTATACATGTTGGGTTGAACTATAGGGGTTAGGCAGTGATTAATTCCTAGAGGGTTACCCATTGTGTTTAGCTAATTACTTAGGTGTTGCTTGATATTGAAATGGTGGACTATATTTTTCTGATGAGTACTTCCTTCTGTACAACAATCTGCACTTTTACCTACCATATATTCACTAATTGTTAGGCACAGGTTTTGTGGTGTTTTCTTATTGGAATTCATCTCACACCCTGTTTGGGCCATTCTTTTGGACCTAAACAGATAAATTAGTTGCAGGTATTGATAATGTAAAGCAACCTTCTACCTTAGGTACTTGATTTCATTGGAGCCGGAGAGAATGGGACCAAGATGAGGCTTACAATGCATAGGAGTTTCCTTTCTTTTTTCTTTTCATAATATGGTTTATTACTGTATTCAGCATTTCGAATTGATTGGCTGCTTTCACAGACATATATTTATCATGCACCATTATATACATATGCTTCAGTTGTTTCATTATCAGTCTAGCATTGTTATTTTTTTTGGTATCATTACTGCATCCTCTATTGTATATTTGTTTACTTCCATTATGTACTCTTCCAATGAGGGCATAGTTTCCCCACTATCACATCCAAGGCCCTCGCTGCTAGTTGGAATCCTCTGGCATATGGGGAAATTCACTTGAGGACAAGTGACCAACCGAGTATGGGGCGCCACTGGGTGGCTTCTAGAATAGGGATGTTACAAAGTGGTATCAGTGAAATTATTTTCTCTTGATTTTCTATTTGGAGACTTTAGCCAGGGATTTGAAGGAATTGTTACTTTGTAATATGTTGTGGCCATGATTAGCTAACCCATGCACAAGGAAAATCCAATCTACCCAGTTTACTTCAATTTCATCTAGTTTTTCATTTTTACGATTGATTTAATTTTCACCATTGGGTGACTCACATGTTTTGTGTGGTTACCGTTGATGTAATTGTGGTTTTATATCTGTTGTTACCCGATGAGATGAGGGTATGTCATCTCATTAATCATATAGGAAATTGTTTAAAATCACATTTCATTCATTTTATCCATGCCATCTAGAATGCATTAGCGACTGCATGTTGTTGTGATAGATGTTGTGTAGAATACACATGCTGTTTTAATTGAGGCCTTTGATAGAAATACCTACTATTTGATAGGGTTTTTTGTGTAAGTTATTATTTTATTGAATACCAAATGATGGTTCTTTGGGTTTTATGGGCCCTCATGGACAAGAATTTGGTGGATCATTGCACTTTTTTCTTGATTATAACATGTATATGATTCCAAACATGGATTCATAGGGAGGATGGGACACATAGATCAGAATTTGGCACTATAAATGTTTGATTCGTTGTTTGTATTGGTTCTGGAGTAGTTTTTTGAGGCTTACTGTCGGAAAAAATCCAGAATACACATTGTGTGATGTTATGTACAAGCCTCGTGTTCTTTTGTTCGGGAAGAAACAATTTTTTCTACAGGTCGTGTACTCTATGTACACACTGTGTAGTCTCTGACCGCTTCATAGGGAGTGTGGGCATATACATGGGATGGTGAATGCCTGGTGGGAACACATCGTGTCCCATTCAAACAGGCTGTGTAGTGTTAACAAAGTGTCCGCCCATGTAACCAACAACACAGACGGTTAAGACCATAAGATATACACACCATGTCCACGTAGAACACACCATGTATTCTGACCTAGGTACATGGCCGTGTCATGAACAACATGGGTCGGTGTAATCCCTTCATGAACACATTGTGACCATTTCAAACACGCTGTGTAGTGGGAGCCATGTGTCATGTCGTGTCACTAACAATATGCGTCACTGTTTTCCCTTCATGAACATCTATGACCCTTTCAAAATTCCATGTAGTGCAAGCTGTGTGTCAGGCCGTGTCACTAAAAACACATTCAAATTGAATATTTTCTAGTACATTTCGTGTCTATATTGAACACATCGTGTATTATTGTTTAAAAAATCCATGTGTCTTAACCATGTAAAAGAACTCTGGTAGGGAAAGAGAATTCAAGTACACACCGTGTGTTAAGACCACACACCATATGTTTGGGGTGTTACACGACCATTTTTGGTAGAAGTAAACACCCATGTGAAGTAATTTATGGAACACATTGTGTATTCATGTTATGTAAAACATGAATGTTTTCTTTCCCTTATTCTCTTCTTACACTTCCTTAGTTCAGTCTCTGTTAATCCGTATCTAAGGCGTGTGCTTGACCATGCAGAGTCATTCCACTGAGACATCCTCTAGCTGTCTTCCAGTTACAGGGATTTGATCAGATGTCGGATACAGCTGATCAAGGTCTTCCAGTAGGTCCTCATGTTGTGCATGTCTTGGCACCAATAGTTATACCTCCTACTAGTGCTGATGCATAGTTCTGGTAAGGCTTCTTGAGGATAATGCATAACTTTTAGGGAGTGCCGCCTCCTGCCCCTTCGATGGCTGATTTGACGTGGGTATTCCAGCATCATCATCCTCTCACCTTCTCATGGGAATGAGATCCTCTTTCTATATATTCATGGATAGAATCCATGCTGACGATCATTGAGAATCTGGTGATGCCTCCAGAGAGGAGTTTCAAGCTCGCTACCTATATGCTATGGGATTCTGCCAAGAGATGGTGGGATGTGATCTCACAGGTGAGTCCGTAGCAGGTTATGGTTTTAGAGGAGTTCCATCACATATTCTATTACTAATTCTATCTAAAGACCCTAAGGTATGAACGAGCCCTGGATATTATGAGCCTTGAGCAGGGTACCCTATCAGTTATGAAGTATTCCTCTCGTATCATTGAGCTTCAGCATTTCACACCCTTCCTGGGAGGATATGGATTATCGATGTCTAGGAATTTTAAGGATGGCATCAAACATAATGCCCTCTCTCATGTGAATATCTTTATGTTGACTTCCATCACATCCACCATCAACTAGGAACTAATCACAAAGAGGAATATGAGGCAATCCAGAGTTGTAAACCTAGTCAGCTCGACATCCAGAGTTAGTGCTTCGCTATCAAATAGCCGGAAGCATTGTAGGGAGACTACATAGTGAGATCATAGTAGGCGAGATGTATATTAGAAATCCAGGTGGTGTGAAACCTGTGTGGGAGAAGCGATCATACAAGGCCGCAGTGACAAAGAGACCCAGTGGAGTGCCGATCTTGCGGGAAGATGTGTCATCTTCAGTGTTTCTATCAGATCTTATCACTAGAAGATGGTGACCAGAGTTCTTCTATGACTCCGCATTCAGATGTAACACCACCATTATCTTACCAGTCAGGGAACTATAGTTCTTTCAGCTGATCAGGCCAAGGTTAAGTCCATGTTCATGGTGGTCAGTTGCTAGTCATTAAGCGACAGTAGAGTGAATCAGCTCAGAGTGGTCAGGTAGGGTCAAAGGGCCATCGATCAGGCTAGAACTCTATATTATAGCATACCCAACATGATAAGGATCCGATAACATCTACATATTGAGGTAAGACCCTAGTTTCCTCAGTTTTATCTTTATCTCTTTTCAGTACATGGGATTTCCATACCTTTATATATGTTACTGTTATGGAGAGCATCAGACTCTGTATCTTTTCATCACCTGATATTTTGATGCTAGACATTGTGTTTTGTACGATAATGGATATTGTACGTTAGTGAAGGGAGTTCCATCTAAAGGATGGTGGGTGTAACTTTATATGGGACCTATTTGTCCTATAGATTCCATTCTATGATTTCGTTCTCGAAATGGACTGGTTAGTTCATTTCCAGGTAGTCGTCGACAGTTATCATCGCAGGATGAGTTTTATATCACCAGAGGGTTTTTCTTTTCTTTATAAGAGTTAGTGGGATGTCCAGGCAAGCAGAGCGGGTCCAGATCATCATGGGATGGGAGGTGTTACAACCAAGATTGTAGTATATATCGGGATAATCTGGGGACTTCACAGTTATACTTTCCTCTAGTGGTGGATCATTTCAAATATGTCTTCCTAGAGGAATTTTAAGGTTTTCCTCCAGAGTGTGAGGTGGACTTTTCAATTGATCATGTTCCAAGAGTGGAACCGGTGTCCATTCCTCTTTATATGATGGCTACACCAGAGTTGCAGGGGCTCATGAAGTAGTTGGAGGAGCTTCAGGTAAATTGTTTCATTCGACCTAGTACTTCTCCTTGGGGTTCGCCTGTCCTATTTGTGTTGAAAGAAGATGGTACACTTAGGATTTGCGTGGATTATAGGAAGTTGAATCAGTTGATGGTCATGAACCGATACCCCTTTCTGAGGATTGATGATCTCTTTGATTAACTTCATGGTGCCTGAGTGTTCTTGAAGTTTGGCTTGAGGTTTGGTTATAATGAGTTGCACGTTATACCATCATATAAACCTCTTACAACCTTCTGGAGAAGGTATGGACTATATGAGTATATGGTTATGTCGTTCGGTCTCACGAACACTCCAGTTGCTTTCATGGAATTGATGAACCGAGTGTTCCATCCATACTTGGATTCGATCATGGTGGTCTTAGTGGATGATATCTTGGTGTACTCTCACACTTGACACTACAATGCTACCCATCTTGAGATCATTTTGAGTACACGGAGAGAGAATCAGTTATATGCTAAGCTCTCAAAATGTCACTTTTGCATGGATTAGATTCACTTCATGGGTCATGTTATCTCAGAGACAGGAGTGTCAGTAGACCCAGAGGAAGTGAAAGGAGTAGTTTCTTGAGACTAACCAAAGAACTTCTTTGAGGTGTGGGGATTTCTAGTGCTGGCTAGATTCTAGAGACATTTTATACATTAATTTTCCTGCTTAGAATCACCAATGACATGTTTAACTAAGAAGGGTGATATGTTTTTTATCGTCAATTTATTATGAGTCTGCCTTTCAAGAGATGAAAGGGAGGTTGACATCAGCACTGATACTAATATTGATAGAGCCAAACATGATCTATACTGTTTATTGTGAATCATCGGGTATCCGTATGGGATATGTACTTATGCATGGAGATGGAGTCGTTGTGTAAGGCTCTCAGCAGTTGAGTCCACACGAGATGAATTACAAGACACATGATTTGGATTTGGAAGATGTTGTTCATGACTAACATGGTTGGAGACATTACCTTCTTGGAAATCAGTTTTTGGTTTTCACCAACCAGAAGAGTGTCATGTATATCTTCACTCAACATGAACTAAATTTTAAACCATGAAGGTGGGTTTCGTACCATAAGTCTTTAGACATTGAGCTTGCCTATACGCATGGGAAAGGCACCACAGTGGCTAATGCATAGAGCAGGAGGACTCAGATGCAGGCAGTCCAGGAGGCCAGTAGTGGGTGGAAGCTGATGGCCTAGTTCTGGTAGATGCATTTGGAGGTGAATGACAGACAGGGGAAGACGTTTTTTTCATATGTATTAGTTACCTCTACCTTCGTGATCGAGTAAGAATTAGGTAGCAATCATATTCTGGAGGCCTAGTCCTGTCGGAAAGAGTTTCAGGAGAGAAACTATTCCTAGATGAACCATATGCGAGGAAGATATCTTGAATTTCTAGGTATGCATATGGGTGCCCGCAGATATACGCAAGGAGCTGATTCAAGATTTTCATTCCTCAATTTGGTCAGTTCATCCTGGTGTCACCAAAATGTATCGTGATCTACACCATCAGTATTGGTGGCCATTTATGATTAGGGATGTTGTTGGCTTCGTGATGAGGTGTTTCACTTGTCAGCAGTTGAATGTGGGCTACCATTAACCAGCATGGCTTCTACAACAGTTACCCATTCCTGAGGGGAAATGGAATGATGTCACGATGGACTTAATGACCGCGTTGCTGAGGTCACCTCGAGGAAATTATGCAGTATGGGTTATCATTGATAGACTTAAGAAGGTCTCTCACTTCATGCCGATCATGGAGACCTTCTGTGTTGATGAGGTGGGACGGTTGTACATCTGAGAGATCATATGTCTATATGGAGTTCCAAATTCTATTGTTTCATAAAAGGATTCTTATTTTACTTCTAGGGTTTGATAGGTGATCCATATGGATTTTGGAACACATGTACTTTTACATACTTCTTACCACCCCCAGATTGATTTCCAGTCAATGCGTACGATTCAGATGCTTGGGGACATGCTACGAGAATGCATTGTGGAATTTGGAGGTTCTTGGGAGAAGCATATACCTCATGTGGATTTTTCATATAACAATACTTATCAAGAAAATATTCAGATTTCACCATATGAGGCTTTGTATGGTAAGCCATTCTGATCACCCTTATGTTGGCGGGAGGCAGGAGATGCAGCTTTGATGGGACCTCATCTTGTTCAGGAGACTGCAGAACAAATAGAGTTGATTCTGAATAGGATGACTATTGAACTGTCTCATCAGAAGTCTTATGCTGATCAGCATAGATGACCTATAGAGTTTGAGGTTGGGTATCTAGTTTTTCTATGTGTCACACCGAGGTTGGACACAAGCGGATTAGGAGATAGAGTAAACTTTCGCAAAGGTATGTCGGGCCGTTTGAGGTATTGGAGAGAGTTGGGTCAGTTTCCCATCAGTTGCAGTTACCTCAGAGGTACTAGGTAATGCATGATGTTTTTTACATCTCTCAACTCTGAAGTTTCTTTTCAATCCCGTCTCATTTCTTTCAACCTCAGAAGGTTGAGCTCAATGTGGATGCGTCATTTGATGGTCACCCTATCCATATTATTGATCGATGTATGAATGCTCTATGTGGCTGGTCTTCTCCTCAGGTACGGGTTCTATGGAAGCACGTGTGAGTATAGGTCGTGATTTGGGAGAGGGAGGCTGATGTACAATCATAGTAGCCAGAGCTTTTCAGGGTTACATCTTCTATGACACCACTCTAGGGAATCTCTCAAGTGAATATCATTATGCGGGGATGTTTTTAAGAACCTGGACCTTCTTGTCAGTTATGTTTTTCTTTTTCCTACAATTTTTGTGAAAAGTGGTCTTTCTTGAAATTTAATAAGTACACAACATGTACATTATGAGTACACACCATGTACTACCTTCCCGCATGAGGTCGTGTGCTGGATGTGTAGTAGCCATACACACATCCGTGTGGGAGTGACTTATAGGCCTCTTAAAGTGGGGAACAAAAAAGGCGAGTACACATCGTGTACATCAAAAGTACACACCATGTACTTTATTTTTTTTCATTAAACGCACTGAGGTCGCAACTGACAGACATAACAGACATCTTCAAGGTCTGGTTCATCTGAGAGAGAGGGTACAACTTTGGATCATCGAAGAACCCTCGAGCCTCCATCCATCCTCCAAATCGAACACCGTCGGTTGCGTTGGAATCACATTGGTGAGTTTTACCTTCTTCTTGATCCTCATCTTCTGTTTTCTCCTCTTTCATGGGTTATCGTGGGATGAAAGTTGTATAAGTTTTCATAGATCAATGGCGTTAAGGAGATTCAAGAATCAAGGCTCAAGTATAGTAATCTCTTAACCCCAAGGTAAGTGGTTTGTGACTTTCTATTTAATGTCTTTGAGTTTTATGTGAAAATATTCCCAGCACCCATGAACAGGGTATTGTGTGTTTACCATTTTAGCCCTATTGTTTTTCTGTTGTGCTTGATTAGATGATATTGTCTGTGAATAGGGTGAGTTTTTGTGCTTTCGATGTGTTTCCCATGCATGTTTTTTATGTTTGGACCTTTGGGTCTAGTTTCCTATTAGTTCGTTGTTTACTTTCCCATGCCTAGTATTGTACGATAGTGTGAATGTTGTTTGGTTATGCTGATATGATGTAGAATGCTAGCCATGTATTTATTGAGGATTACATGGGCCGATACATGATCCTATAGTTCCTGGACTTACACAGGGCCGTGAAAACCTAGTGTATAGACCATAGAAAGAATTGACGTTGAGGTATTCTCCAGAGTGTCTTTATAATTATACGATGTGAGACCACATTGGGAATTGAAATTGAGTTCTTCCCCAGAGTGTATGTAGTTCCTCGACGTTGTCCATAGGGGTAATTTACATGGAATACTTTCCTAGAGTTCCTTTAGTACAATAGGAGACTATAGGTGGAATTGACAGTGATTTCTACCCCAGAGAGTATAATTTTAATTGAAATAGAGGGGTGAGACTATGTGTGATTCCTAGAGGGTTTCTTGTTATTTTTGGGTTGAACCACATGGGTTAGGATGTGAGTACTGCCCAGAGAGTTACTTGTTGTGTTTAAAAATATTCCTAGCTTCTGATTGATATTGAAATTGTGGATTTTATTTTTTTGATGAGTACTTCCTTGTATACCACTTTCTGCCATTCTAGCTACCATATATTCACTGAATATTAGGTATAGATCTTGTGGTGGTTTCCTACTGGGATTCATCTCACACCCTTTTTGGGCCATTCTTTTGTGCCGAAACAGTTTATATTGTTGCAGGTATAGACAAGGTCATTTACCCCAGGTACTTGATTGCATTGGAGCTGGAGAGCATGTCACCAAGATGAGGCTTGCGATAGTGAGGAGTTGGCTATCTGTTTTTCTTTTGTACTTTGTATTATTTCTATACTCATATTGTGACTCGTTTGGCTTCTCTCCTAGACATATTTGTATCATGCACCATTATATACATATAATTCAGTCGTTTATTTATTATTCTTCCATTGTTACTGTTGTTTCGTATTACTACTACTTCTGCTATTGTATATCTGTTTAATTCTATTTTGTACTTAGCCAATTAGGGTATTGTTTCCCCACTATCACACCCAATGCCATCTCTACTAGTCTACAACTTCTGGTTTTCGGGGAAATTCACCTGAGGACATGTTACCAAATGTGTATGAGGCGCCTCTGGGTGGCTTCCATAACTGGGATGTTACATTCAAAAAAGAGAGAAAAAGTGATAATTAAGAAGGAAAAATTGAATGAGGAGTTTATATTCAGAAAGAATTAAATATTCTCTTAAAGATGTAGATATTTTGAGATCAAAAACAGAGAAATCTATCATATTTTTTCTTGATTAAAATATATTTATTCTAAAGAAGGAAGAATAGAATTCAGAGTTGACAATAGAAATTGAAAAATGAGGCCTTCAATTCCAGAAATCTCTAAAAAGGTCATTGTGTACAAACTCAAAATTTAATAATATAAAATTAAAATTGATAGATTAACTATGAATATAAAAGAAAAAATCCAACATATTGAACAACTAGAAGAGGATGATGTCAGTATGAGATGATCAATTGAAGATCCGAATAAACTGCAAACTCCCGGATCGACATTAGGAAATGAAATCATTCATACGATAGTGAATAAAACATTTGAGCAGAGCGGTTCAAGAGAGCAGAAGAAAAAATTAGTTCTGACTGATATGGTTTTTATGGGGCTTGATCAAAAATTGAAATTAGTTATGGTTCATGTTATACCACAAGCACCCACTCTGAGATTGATGGTTGATTTGGGTACAAACTATGATTAGTAGAATCTGAGAACCCATTACACAACTAATATGCATCATTGCTACATAGGAATGTACCTCACATAAGATGTTATTATTGTGGAATGATAGGTATCTTTAAAATGTATGTTCTATAGAAGAGAGTTACCAAAGGGAATATGAAAAAAATAGGCAGTTGTACAGAGTTCAGAATTCCACATCATCATTTGATGGTCATTGTTTCAGATGAAATGGAATCAGAGATATGGAATGATATTACACATCAATAATGTAGAAGCATGTGCTAAGGTAGACTAGATTTTTTCTTAAGAATAAGCCAAATGTATCATCTTGAGAATTAGAAATTCAAAATCGATTTGGATCTTTTCATGTTGATTTTTTTCCATCAAATGCTGAGGAATATCAAGATTATCATACAATGATGGGTATGAAGTCAAATACCTTTATCAAAAAGGGTCGAGCATGTAGTTGTTTGAGAAATTTAATCCAAGGCATTGGATCTCACTTGGATATGGATTATTGACAGTGGATATACCTATCATTTGACAAGAAATAAAGATCTAGTGACTTGAATCAGGTATGATTTTAAAGGATCGTATGATTTCATAATGATGATGGATAGAAAAGTATTTGTTCAGGAAAATCAATTTTCGGAGAAAAATACATGCGACAATAAAATGTCTTGGTTGTTGAAGGGATTAGTCACAACATTTTTAGTGTAAGTCAATTGTGTGACTCAGGGCATGCCATATGTTGTTCAGAGAAATTGTGTATCATCATGAAAAAGGATTGTGATTTTGTGTTGTACGGAAAGCATACAAAAGGGAATCTCAACATTGTTTGAATAGATGATGATATGTTTTTTCTACCTAATGATGAAGAAAACAAGATATAGAATAATAATCATGGCATATAAACCAAGGTTCCTTGGTAGATCTGGTGAAATATGATACTACTAAAAATTTCTCTAGATTATCACATTATCATAATCAAACATTCAATTCCTCCCAAAATTGGAAATTGATTCGAAATAAATATATACAAATGGAGAAAAATTAAACAAGATTGCTTGAGTTTGTACATAATGATGTGTGCGGGCCAATTTCTCCAAGGCTGATCAATGGGAGGAGATATTATGTTCTCTTCATTGATGACTATAGAATAATGGAATTTGTTTCCATAATCACCCACAAAGATAAAGTGATCATTTTCATTAGAATATATCGAAGGGAATGTGAAAATATTCTTGGTCATAAAATCAAAATGATTCAAATAGATAATGAAACATAGTTCACAAATAGAAATGTGAATGATTATCTCAAGAAACATGGGATAAAGCATATAGTTTTAGTATAATATAATCAACAAAATAATAGAGTAGTTTAGATGTGAAATCATATTGTTAAAAGATTTTCCAAAACAATTCTCATTGAGGAAGATATTTTGGGAAAATTCTAGAAAGAAAAAGTGATGACAGCAGTAAACAATTTAAATATAGCTTTACTTTTTCCAAAAGAGTAGAAGAATAAATAAAAGTGATGGTATGAAAAGAATCCAAAATATATGTGCTTAAAAATTTTCAAAAGTAAATGTTTTCTTATAAATAAGTAGAAACATAGTAAATTTGAATCCTGGGGTGATGAAGTGATATTTCTGGGCTAGTCAACGAATAGTAAAGCATATAAATTCTTTAATAAGAAGCTGGGAAAGATTATTGAAATTCATGAAATGAAAATAGTGAAGAATAAACAGAATCATCAGAAAATACATGATCAAACTCAGGGGGATTGTAATGAATAGTTGAGCAGGTATGGAGATTCTCCACCTATATATGTTGTCACTGAAGAAGATTGAGATGATGAAAAAAAATTGTATCCAAAGAGACCAGTAGTAAGTGATGAAATTTATAGGAAAAACATAATTGGTGATCATGCATCCCCAGTGCAGACATGAATGTTGAATTATCTACAAAATGAAGCGTACTTATCATAAGTGGAACCTAAAATGATTTGATCAAGAAGTGAGAGATGAGAATTGGGTTCAGGAAATGAAGGAAGAGCTAGACCAAATTGTAAAGAACCCGACATGGGAAATTTTTTCATGACCAATATACAATAATGTTATTGGGAAAATTGTGTCTTTAACATCAAAATGATTAATAATGGTGTTTTTATTCCCGAAAAAGCATAATTGATGTGAAAAATGTATTCCTAGATAGAGGGTGTAGATGTTGATGAGACTTTTATAACAACTGCATTGCTGGAGACAATTAGTGTATTCTTGGCCATATCTGTGAAAATAATGTTTATGGTTTTCCATATGGATGTCATGTTAGGATTTTTAAATGGAGTTCTGGATGAAGAATTCTATATTGATCAATCATATGGTTTTCTCTTTTATAAAGATGAGTCCACAGGATGTGAGCTAAATAAGGATTTATATGTATTAAACCCAGCACCAAGAGGACAGTATTCAAGGCCTTATCAGTGTCTATAGACACATTGTTTCTCGCATGGCGGAGTAGATTGCAATTTGTATTTAAAAAATTGAAACAGTTAAAGGATGATGGTTCTATTTTATGTCAATGACATAGTCTTTTGTGGATAAAATGAATCACAATGCATTACGTTATGTGAATTCATGAAATTCAATTTCAAAATGTCGATTATTGGTGAGCAGATATTTTTTCATGGTTTATAGGTGATGCAATGAAGGAATTTCACGTTTCTTTGTCAATGTAAATATGCCAATGAGGTTTTCAAAATAATTATAATTGATATTCCCAATGAAATGAAGACTATGGTTTCTTCATAGATGAAAGTGTCATGGGATGATGAAGGAAATGTAGTAAATATCATGGAATATAGGAAAATCATTGGAATTCTATTGTACATGACATCAACAATGCCTCATTTTATATTTTTCACATTCCAAGAAGTGATGTATCAAATAAAATCCACATAAAACCACTTGATTGTAGTAAAAAATAAATCTTCGGTATATGAAGGGAACATTGGATTTTAGCCCAATGTATAATGAAAAATATTAGCCATAGTTATTGGGATATACAAATGCGAATTGGGATGGTTCGAAAGATGATAGAAAATAATCATTAGGAGGTTCCTTTTATATTGGAGGGTTACATATTTTTTGTTGAGAAAGAAACAAGACTTCATTTCATTGAGCACCGCAAAATATGAATATATTGTAGCAACTCAAGCATCAACACACCTATTGTGGATGAAGAAGCATCTTGAAGATGTGGGAATTAAAGTGAAATCTCTGAAAATAATCTGTTGTAATTATTCATGTGCTATAGATTATAGAAAAATTCTAGTCCAACACTCAAGGACCAAACACATTGAAATAAAATATCATTTTATCAAGGAGAATGTGGAACAAGAGATCTTGAATTTAGAGTATGTGCCAACAATACGACATGTTATGGATATTCTTATAAAGGCATTACCCAAAGAAGCATTTGAAATGCGTCAAATGGCATTGTGAGTCCAATAGAATACCCAAACTTGATAAAGTGTTGATGTGGGATGCTCTCACCCTGAGGTTTGATGTGTCTTCCCCTAATGTGGTGATATGTGTTCTTTACCCTGTTGTAGACAACCATGAAGTGCCCATCAGGTTTGTTGACAATGGGAGAGAATGTTTGACTATTCCAATAAGAAGAAGAGTCTAGGGGATAAGTTCTAAATTGAAGCATAAAGATAGAGGGATTCTGAGGTGAGATGAAGATATTTGTAAAAACTATAATGTAAGGGGAGAATTAAATAAGGTGGTTTTATAAGTGATAAAACAATTATTGGATAAAACGATGGTAGATGTTCATGATAAAAGAAATTCATTAGTATCAGTGTATCAGTTGGTATAAACAATTGGTGATTTTCAATGAAATGAATCATTGATGAAACTTTCATTATACTCTTGTTTCTCACACTGAAAATGGCTCATTTGGGATTAGATTATGTGTTGAGTAAATCCTTGATCACTATGCTAATAACATAAAATGAATTGTGACTGATGATGGGTGAAGTTTTAATGAGGTATCCAAAAGAGATGAGTAGATATGAGAATAGTTTTTAATAAACACAAAGGGGATATTTTTGGTAAAAATCCCTTGATGTGTCCCCTAAGTATGTTTTGGGAGTTTTTGTTTTTGGTGAAAAAGACATCTAATCTCAATTATGAATGGTTGGAGTAAGATAAAGACATGTTCTTAAGGAAGTAAAGTTCCCCAGTATTGGAAGATGATGTATTTCTTCATAGGAGTGAACAATATGAATAATGTAGAAGAAAATTAGAAAAGGATGGGAATTGCGTACCATAACTCATAGGCCATGTATCCTGTTTCCAAAATGTTACACAGATCTTTGGGAATGGTATTCCATAGTAGTTTCTATAATCGAAAATGGTCTACCACAGAAAGAGGTGTAGTATGTGGATGTCTTTGCGTCAGTGGAGGAGATCTACCATGTAAAAGAAAATATAGTACATGAACCGTATATGAAAAATGGTTCATTGGTGGCTTGTGGTTCACAACGGCAGAAGGATTGGTATGTGGCTGGGGCTGGATTGAATATTTCTAAATCTTGTGCTAGAGGATATTTAGATGCCTTTTCATCTATAAGAATCGCTAATCCCACCATTTAATATGGAGATAAATTATAATTTGAACATAATTTTGATATGACATTTCAGAAAAGTCCAATGGAGGTTTGCGGGGAGGAATTCGGCAAAAGATAAAGTAATTCCAGCATAAGTAATGATGTCTAAGGTGTTTGTTGGGATTCATAACATGGAAGGGACTTCTAGTACGCATATGAGGAATTCTGGTACATGGGAGAAGATGACCCGATACGCTGATGAGGATTCTTTGGTATGCGAGATGGAGAGATTGACAAGTGGTATGTAGAGGGGGAGCTCAGGTACATAGAAGAGAATAAATTCCATGAATGGAGAATAGGTCTCGGATAGAGGGAAGTTCATAGAGGCCGAAGGAAGGTTTCAGTACATGGAGGCGATAATGGTTCGTAGAATTGGCAATGGTATACAGAGTGGGTGGTTCGCATTCCTTTCCCAGTTCAAATTAGACGGCTGAGGCATGCATTTCTCCAAATACACTAGGGATCTTGAAGAAGATTACAATCAGTTCACAAATGTATTTTTCCGTACCTAACAGTACTCGGGAAGGTAGAATTAATCTTAGAATTAAAAATGGACTTCAACAAAGTATATACATATAGATGAGGATACAGGAATTCATGAAAATGTTAGGACCTAAATGTCCACAAACTGTGGTTGACCTACAAGTCTATAAAGTGTGTGTGGATTCCTTTCCAAGAGAAATGGGATAAGGAAAGGAAGACAGTTACCCTTTCCACTGGCTGTGAGCCAGAGAATGTGGAATAGGGTTTAACCCTTGGGAATGCAGTGATCAGACCATAAACATTTTAAAGGAAGTGATCCTGGGCATAGAATATCGATCCCAAACTTTGTACTCATTATTGGAAGTGACCCTAGGTGAATTTTCTACATCATAACATTGTCGTAGTATGCTCCTTGGATGTATCCCAGTAATGGTTAACCAAGTAAAAATCATTGTGTCATATGCATGATTATATATATGTTCATATATTATTATAGTAGGAAGATAGAATTCAATTTTATTAACAAGAAAACAAAATCCAATAGAAAAAACTTCTAATCTGATCCCCCCTCATGGATTTAGACCTCATGGACCAAACAATTTCATAGTTATTCATCAATATACCTATCCAAAACAACATTGGTTATAATAAATGTAAAAATGGTGGTAAAAAACTTTAGACACAAAAAGTGGAATGATCTTTGTATATGCAGGGGGTGGAAAATTACATTTCCTTTATATTGATGGAATATGATAAGAAAATAAACAATTTACACCAATAATACATATTGAATAATTCCACACCCATAATATGATGGAATCTATTAATCAAATTGTTAGATGATTTATTCAAGTTCATGGTAGGAATAATAAAAATTTGAAGAATAGAAATAAAAAACCTCCTACAATAAGATTTATCAGTCATTGGAAAATAATAATTACAAATCACTGTTTTTGAAAAAATCCACACATTCAGTACCACACCAATCCATGATCCATAACTGAGTTGGTGTCATCCAACATGACATTTTCCCAGACATTATGAATTTTAAGGACTAAGTGGTGAGCCCTTATAATTTCATATTATCATGATTAAATGAAGATATTAATTAAAAAATTTATAAATTAATAAAATAAATAATTTTTTTATAATTTTATTATTTACAAATGTGATGAATTTTAAGCCAAATACTAAAATCAACAATGTTTATATCATGATTAGGGTAAATCACATCCTCTACAACCAATGGAAACCAATGATTTTAATCAATGAAATTATTTAATATTTATTAATCCTTTTATAGAATATATCACATTGGTGATATATAATATAGTAAATATATTTCATTAATTAAATATAGGATCACTTGGGATGTGAGTTTGACATTTTCTAAGTCCTTACCTCTAAAAAATCCACAACATTTTCTAAAGTGATGCATGAAAATGTTAGATTCATTAAACCAAAATTTGGTTCCATTTTATGTGATGTGGATATGGAAAACGAAAATATTAATATCATATATGATCCGTGGTGAAGTATAAATCTCATGTTAATGATTTAGGTTATTTATTTATGCAATAATTAGTATCATTTCATTATAGTTAAATGGTGATATTGATTTTATATTCATGAATCCACACAAAAACTTCAATTTACATCAATATGGTGATCCCCAATTAAAAAAATTATAGGTTATTCATATGAAGGATCTGATGCATATTCAATTGAACTTTCTAGGTTTGATTACAACATATTAGTTGATATCGATTGAGTAATAAGATACAATTATTATATGTCTCATAATTTTTTTTTCAATTTTGGTGTATAAAAGAAGTGTTGGTTCCACTTATGAATGTCAAAAAAAATGATTCATCCAATGGTGTACTGATAGGTATGGGTGATAGTGGTCTGAGAGATACCAAAGTCTTACTTAATACATTTCTCTTTGAAAACAATTATTCAGGTGGAACCTAATTATGAAGGTTCTTAGATGTCCTCATATACATAAGGGATCTTGAAATTTGATTCCACAATGTCTCATCATCTTTATATCTTGATAATGTGATGTAGAAAATTAGAAATCTCTAGAGTTTAGTAAAAATGGAAAGGATGAGTTGGGGCATTACAAATGATAATTGTATCGAAACAACACAACTGAGTATGTGTTCCCCGATAAGCAGCAAAAATCAACGGATCTAGAATCCTCATCGAGATCTGGAAGTGATCTTGTTGACACTTCCTCATACTATTTATCCCATGATGTTACCCTATTATAGTGGATAGGAAACTTTTCATTTTATATTTTGGATTTTGGATTTCATTTTTAGGTGGCATCAACATCAAACAACATATAAAAATGAAGAGACCACTACATTTTAACATTTATACTAATCCATATAAGGATAAAATGTATATTAGGTAGTTTGAAATATAGTTACATGATACATATAAATTAATTCCCATTAAATTTAAATTATAATTTACATCCTATAAAGGACCCATATATAGTGTAATTAATAAATTTGTTAATGAAAAGTGGGTCTACATAGTAAAAAATGATTGAAATGATTATGATTAATTAATTATATTTATTATGATATGTTACTATGATCCTTCATGTAGGGGAAGGAGATATTGAAATAATCTAAAAGGTTTATATATTAAAACAATGGTATCATCACACATTAAAATACAATGTGGTTATCCAATATGGAGGAAGTGGATCATTATTTTTAATGTAAAATGTAATTGTGAATGGAGGGGTGGGACATTCCAACACCTTCTTAGTTGTAGGACTGGCTCATCCATATTTTTTCAGATAATATTTTATTATTAATTAAGTATTCATAGAGAGATTAGATACTATAAAATTACATTAACACTTGTGAATGAATTTTTTCATTTATGATTCACCACTATCTAGTTACAATGACACTCGTATCATTATTTTTATGAATGTAAAATAATTATTTTTAAAGTGTGGTCATTTTTAAATGATCCCAATTAATGACCATAGTAAATCTATTAATTCCCATATACAATCAATAAAGGATATATTTTTGTCATAACTGGATGAAACATTTAAAATGGGTTCCCCATCCATTTATTATAGGGTTTGAGTGGATGTATCAAGTATAAAAACAAGTCATTACTATCAAATACTCTATAAAACTAACTAAGAAACACACACACACACACACACACAGATATATATATATATATATATTCCAGGAATGGTATCATAAAGTCTTATAATGCCAAAATCATGGTGGATTATATTCTATTAGTGACATATATCTACTCATATATGGGAATTGTTTTTTCAAATCAACAAAGAAATAGATGAAAATGAGTATTTAATTATTATTCCACTAAAATATATTTTTTAATTTTTGGATTTCATGTAATATAATAATATGTATAATATTTTTTAGAACGTATCACTAGGTTGATTCTCAATTGGGATATCACAACTATTATACTTCTTTTTGCAGATCATTAAAAAACTAATTTTTTTTGTGAGGATATAACTACACTATTTTAAAGAGGTGGATTATGAAGGCCTCATTGGTTCTCTGAATACCAATGATATCATTTTCCTGAAAAATAAAAATATATAAATTATGAATGAGTAATACTCTATCATTATATATTATAGGCAAAACTTCTTCAGAATATCATGTTATATGACAAAATGTTGTTTTAGTTTTCGAAGAAGATGGTGAAATAAGGAGTAAGTTAGTATCTAAAATACATCTAATTTATTTTGACACAAACTGGATAATTCATATAAAATATATGTCCTTTGGTGAAGTTAAATAAATATATGAGGTATTATTGGAGTAAATTACATTATCCACACTTCCAATAGATAATATAAATTTTGGGGATACTATTATTTCAACAATATATATCATAGATGAACATATGAAACATATGAGTAATATATTTCTAAAATATATTCATTATAAGAGGAGAGAATATATGATATACTATGAGTACATCGATTTCTAACAAATATCATAGAATCATTTGTGGAATGATATATTGAAACTTATCTAATACAGCCTCTTAGAAACACTATATATGGGGATTCACACTCTCCCATAAATTATGAAACCCTCAAGTACGTCAAATATTTGACTGATTTACCATTCTTTACACCATGAAGGAAATACTTTTTAAAAAATATATGATCATTAATTATAGTCATTTCATTAGAGTTTATAATCAGTTACATGTTCATCAGTTATTGTATCAAAAATAATTCATGAATTATTATACAATATAAGGGTAGTGATAGACCTACCACACATGAATGATGAGTTAGAATGTATTTTATGATTTATTTATCGAGAACTGTATGTATCTAAATAAATATTTTTATATAAATTTTTTTAATGAATCCCCATGATGGGATATTTGAATACTGATTCCATATTAGATAGCTTATACCTTTTAGAGGAAGAATATGTTCTACAGTTTTCTGTGCATCAATGAAACAATGATTCATCAGGGTGTTTGATTGATGAAATAAAATCATCTATAGAGAGTCATATATAATTAAACATTATTTATAAATATATTTTCATTAATAAAATCAAAATACGTTAACAATTTTTTTTTCTCTTGTTCAAATTTCTAAAAGGAAATACAGTTAAAATATACTATTAATTTTTCATTCAATGGTACATTTATTTTTAGTCAATGATAATATGTAAAACTAAAAAGTGTAATGCCTTGATCAATGGACACTTGTGATCTTCATATGTAAATAAATTATGTAAATATGAACATCTAAAACATTAAATGTCTTAATATATGATCCAATCAATTTTTATTCAAATATATTTCCACACGTGGAAAGAGGTGGGAGTGACATAACAACATATATATAACATCACTATGATAATAGGAAATTTATAAATATAATAGGGTGAGAATTATAAATCACTCTTTATATATTCTCATAGAAATTTATAAGAAGTTAATTATGGAAACACATTTACCATCGTAATGATAAGGTGATTTTTTTATAAAAATGAATAATTTTTTTATTTGTTCCTAAATATGTTCACCAAGATTGATATATATGGGACATATATAAAGGTTTATTAACCATCACCTTAATCCAATATTAATCCATTTATGTATATGTTTTTTAAATTAAAGAGAATAATTAAACCCATTTATTTTTGTGTTGAATGAGGGTTACAGTCCCCATAATGGGTCTTGTACAATAATTTCACATCCTCATGTATTTCTCAAGAATTTTTTATAAAAAAATATATGGGGAACAAAATTTTTCTATTATACTATCTTAGGTTGTAGTACATCACAATCAGAAATCAATTTTATGTATGGTGGTAATAATAAGCGGTATATAATTTTATTAAGGACATAAATAATTCTAAATTTACTTTTGGGATGTGAATTATAAGTGGGGACAAATAAATTTCCATGATTCATGAAGATTATTTTCAATCTGTCATTTTAACCACCATAAATTTTTAAAAATGTATAATATGATTCTGGGTTTTTTAATGGTACATGTATTAAGAGAGAGACTCCAATATTTCATAGGATAGTATTCATGGTTTTTTATCCTAGTAAAAATATGGATCATTACTTTGGAATAATAATTTCATTCATGATGGAAAAATACATATATTTTTTTTCATAAATATTATAATAAAATGAGGTAATAGATTAAGGTCATAAAAATTTAATCAAAAGATAAAGAAGTTTACATATTACATTATGTTATGTAATCTCGACATGACTAGAAAAGGAATATCAGTATAAGATATCTTAAGGATGGATAAATATATTTTATGGAAAATGTTATCTAATTGATGGAGAGGGCTATGATATGACCCCCAAAATTAGGATCATGTTGGAGGAGTGATCAAACAACTTTGAATATTGTATATAATATATAAATAACAACATGTGTTATTTTAATTACAATGTGATTAAATGAGATAAACATTGTAATAAAATCCCCTAAAAAATCGTGATGTATGGGTTACATGAATATATTATTAAAGACATACTGGGTTTTATGACATCTTCCTATGGGTGATAGAATAAAATTACTTGGTAAGGTGAATATGTAAATAAATATCATTAACTAGAAGTGGAATACACTTTTTAATTAGACGAAATCATTACCAATATCCATGAAATATTTGTGATGACTCAGACACATTAAACATGATCTGTTTTATATGGGAAGGGGATATTAACTATGAATTTATAAACCATCTGGCTAAAAAATATAATGTTTATTATGATATAGTAAAATGTTGAAAAAGTAGATGATAAACTATGGATTGGTATTAAATATGTTGATTATACCTCAAAAAATATTATATAATAGTATGAATATATCAACACACAACTCTTAAAAGTGTCTATATGTAGATTTGGCTCTTCCATAAGTGTGAATGTTATAAATATTTTCACGCCATAGTATGAGAGAGAAAGAGAGAGATAAAAATGTTTACTTATGTGAATGAATATTGGACTCTACACCATTGATTATATATCAAGGATTGGTCGGTGATTCATTTAAATAATTAATACAATTAAAATAATAAAAACTAATTAATAGTAATATATCTCTCTGTAATGGAATCTTGTCTAATCATAGGGTTTAATATATTAAGACTTGGTGATAATCAAGAGACTATACAACAGATATGGTGGTTTTTGTATGAGGGATACTATTTACCGTTTAATTATACATGGTATAGATATTTATGCATATCCAATTATAATTGTAAAGATTCATATTGGTTCATCGTAATCTATAAGATAATATAGATCATACAATGGACGAAATGGTATGAAATTTACTCATACAATAGAAAACATAACACATGAAAATATAACAAAAAATTAGGGATCAAATATATAAGATACTATGGGTAAATGAGATTCAATCTGATTCTATAGTTATATATGAAGGGGTTGGCCTAGATAAAAAAATTTATCATTAGATTCAAATAATAAATCCAAAAATAATAATGATATGTTATCTTTTTGGATCAGCCTCCCATGTGGGATTAATATGTTTTATCAACCTCCAAATATATGAACGGGGAATCATGATGTAGATCAACGAATCCAGAACATTATGTCATTAATCATTAATATATGTATATTTTATCATAAAATAACATTATAGACTAAGAACCATATATCAGGGGTTTGAAACAAGGATATGGAACTCTGTTATGAGGACATCAAGTATAAAATGGGGCACTCAATGTAGTTTAAATATCATGTAATATAGAATATATTAAATTTTATTTATAATTCTATGTGATGATAAAAAGGGGAAATGAATTGAGTTAGTTCAATTTCTGTTAGAAAACCAATTATAAATTAATTATTTCTAAGATCACTAAAGAATATGGAGTTTTTTTGGAATGAAACATTGTCATTGGGTCAAATAATAATGACTTGAATGTCACTATATATCGTTGGATTTCATGATTCATACCACATGATTCCTATGAATTTATCAACAAATATTTATTTTATGATTTGGGAAAATAGAATTAATAAATAACCTAGTGGTTTATATTAGAATGAAACCCAATAGGAAATAGAAAATTACATAACTTCATTGATATTGTGAAAATATTTTCTTATGTCATGGAAAAGGATTGGTGGTTCAGATGATAGTTTGTATCCTCTAAGAATAGGATTCATGACAGGTGTAGTTCTATTAATGGGTATCTTTAAATTGGCCTGTCTTCGGTGCCGAGGAATGAAATGGTATTTTTCCTCATGTATGGTTATTATAGAAAACAAGGTGTAAACCAAAAAATCCAAACACCATGACCCATTAAATAGGTTTTGCTCATACATATATTAATTAGTTCATATGTAGTGGAAAATGCAATGTATCCTTAGGTCTAGTAGGATAGACCATATTTCATTATGTATAGGGTTAATTGACATGGACAATGTTACATCTATATTCACATATTTTGATAAAGAAATGGATGATCAATTTTAATATTCCATGATGAGAATCTCGAATCAATGTATATGGGTGTTTTAAAAATAGTATCATGACTCCTATAATAGGTTCTTTAGAGAGAATACAAAAGTATATTTGAATTGGTTCTAGAATGTAATGCAATAATTATTCATTTAGAGTGGGAATGCGGCAGGAATGTTTAACACAAAGCATATCTGAATCCCTAAGAATTTTTTGATAATGTAAATAGATATCATAGAAAATAATGACATATTCAACGTGTGAATTCAGATAGGTGTTAAGAAGATCAATATTATAAATGTAGATACTACCAATGCACCATCATTATATTGTATATTGTGTTATAGTATATTCTACATAGGATGAAAACATTTCTATGATTTTTAAGTCAAATATATAGCCAAATTTTTATTTCTAAAATAATTTGTCCCTTTAGATCACTCTACATGTTTTTCTAATTACATTGATTTTGTAAGAGAAGAATATATTTTCAATGTATATAATGAAAATATGATAAATTAACCTCATTTTTTTAGAATTTAAAATAATCAAACATCAATGGTACAATTTATTTTTCTGGAAAAACATGGGTATTCATAATGGTTTTAAGAACTATAATGATCAGTTGATTTTTTATTGAACACTATATTTATGTGCATGGACATAAATTTACATTTATTGATTATATGATAAACATAATGGGATAGATTACTCATTGAGAACATGGGGACCCATCGTCAGTGAAAATGACCCTTGTATAATATTTTTATATAATTGTTAAGGGAAAGGAACAAGTGCACCAAATTTTCCATGATTAGTTAGTCCAATGATCATACATTCACTTTTTCTCAAGATAATTGTTGGCCATTAAAATAATTTTTATGTCCCTATATTTAACTCAATATTATTAGTAATATATAAAAAATTTCCTTATTGAGTAAAAAACATCTCATTTTATCAAACCAAACATAATGGATTTTTATACAATATTGTCAATAAATATTATTATTATTATTTATAACACCTTTAATTTTTAATTGGATTTAGCTTATGAAAGTCGAATATTATACATCATTGGCCATGTGTAATAATGGTTTAGTGTGGTAAATCTATGAAAAAAATATAAAATAATTTATTAGGAAATAAATTGAAAGGAATATATATATGAATGGAGAGACCAATGGTAGTATAGAATGAGTAAAGAATATGATTTGATAATTTATGTTCATGATGATTGGAAATTTATTTTTCCATTGGTTATAATTTTCATGACCTGACCCTGTGGTCTTAAGCCGCAAATATACAAAACCCTCCTCTATAGGCCAGGGGATGGTGACATGCGCCGAAGGCATAACGATCTCAGGGAGGCCTTCGGATAAGTACTTATACACACACACACACACACACAACCCACTCGATGCAGAAGTGCAGAGTAAAAAAGAAAACCAAAGAAAAAAAAACTACAACCCAACCACATTCATGTATCAACTTCTAAATAGAAAAGGTAAAGTGCTAAAAAGTACTGACAAGATAGCTGAATAGAAAAAGGGCAAAACACGCGCCCAACCCGAAAGGTGCCACAACACGACAACAGGTAAAAAAAAGTAAATATCTAGTGAGTCTAACACCTGAATGTCCTACTATGACCACTGAACGTAGCCCAAGATCCTGTGTCCTCTACGCTTCTCCATAGTCTAAATTTACATGTCTGTCGTCAGCATGGGCACACCAATTGTGGGCAAAGCCCAACCAAGGGTGAGTATAAAGTTACTCAGTAGGAAGCCCTGAAAGCTCGAGTGAGCAACAATGGAGGTTCCAAAATAGTGAGTAGTAGACAGAACAAGGAATAGTGAAAGTGTAAAGTAAATAGAGTGCATATCAACCCAAAAAAAGAAATTAATTATACTTTTCCATCCAAGAGGGGCTAGACATGGAAATCATGTGGCATACCTCATGTGTCATTGCCTCTCCTATAAGGAGAGTAACTGAATCCAAGGAGTGGGAACTGTAACGACCCAATGTTTTTCAATGGAAATTCCATTATTATAATTTTTTCATAAAATAACATTAAAACACAACATAATGAACTAAAAAGTGATAAGTTTCCTTTAAACATAATTTTATCACTTATATGTTTTGAATTTTGAAAATCTGACATACACGGTTGTGTTCAAGATGATTTTTGGAGTCTAATTAAACAAAAATAATTTTTGCTGAATCGTGACCTACCCTTATGAATAGTACCATACCCTTATGAATAGTAATAAAACCCTTATGAATATTATATCATCAAAAATAATAGTAACATTAGCTATGAATAATAAAATAAAATTTAGACATCTTAGAATGTGACAATTTGACCTTAGTAAACGTTTTGGTATTTTGTAAGTCATATATAATTAATTATTATTAATTTATTAATTTGAAAGAATATTTATTTCCATAAAATGTATTCATAAATTATTTAATCAATATCTTATAGTTTTTATATAATTTTATAAGACCATATATAATTTTTGAAAACACAATAAAATCAGTTTTAATCATAAGAACTATTTTATAAGTAAAATATGTTTTTAATTAAATATTAAATTAATAATATTTAGGAAATTATTTTTGAAAAATGGAATTTATTTTTCGACTATATACGTTGAAAAATGGTTGGGGAATATTTTTGGGATTTTTCTGAGAAACTTATATTTTTTAGGAATAGTGAAATACCATAATTTAAAAAATAAGTTAAATAAGCTAATTATAAGGTCATGTGTGATGTTCTACTGATGTATGACCAATTGGTTCAGGATTAATTTATAAAATTACTATTATTGGTCATTCCAGACCCACTATTTCTTGTCTTTTGTGAAAATAATAAACTATTGAATTATATATTATGGAAACCCCTCTCCCATCCACTATAAAAGCCACCCTTCACACCGTCATTTCTGCACACCTCTCAGGCTCCAAGACATCCCTAAACACTATCCAAACACCTTCCATATCCCCTCCCCCACGTCCAAGAGCTGTTTCTCTCATCAAACGACCAATCATAGGCCCTTAAGGAGGTTCTCAATAGATGGATTCAAGAGGTAATTTCCCTCCCTCTTCACCTTTAATTCACTTTGAAGTTCATGTTCATTTCTTGATATCTCCCCACCAATATTCATCCAAATTGTATTGTAACACCATTATTATACATATACTGTAATTTTATGATTCTAATGGGATATTATATCATCCAACCCCCTTTCCCTCATCCTTTTACTTTATTAAAGAGAACGTTGTTCGTGCGGTGTTAATTTATCACCTCCAAGAACGACATGCATTCTTATTCCATTTCTACCTTCAGATCTGGTCCTGAAACAATTATTATGGTTGAACCAGAATATTTTAGGTTTATTATGTTCTATTTAATGTTCTGGAAATATATTATGGACATATTACTTAATGATAAGTTAAAACATGTTCGTTGTGATCCAAAAAAAGCCCAAATTGAACCAAATAACCATCATTTAATTCTAATCTAATGAATCATCCACATGGATCTAATAAAATTCATTATAAAATCATTCAAGATCCGGTAATATCATTATTGACATGTAATTTCATTTCTGGATGTTTACTCTTGTTCTACCCAAACATGAATTTAATAATACAAGTGAACCACCCATGAAAAACAATAAAAATGAACATCCCCAAACAATGTCTTCAAACAATATAAGTAATAAGAAGGAACATAATATGACATAATGAAACCAGAATGAACCCTATTAATTTACACATGCTTCTGGAATTCTAATTAATGAATATAATTTCATTATACAGTACATTAAAGAGAAGGAAGCATTCAGGTACATGGTAAGGGGAAATTCTCGAACTCAACTTCCATCCTTCGAGTTCTACCCCTTTCAAACCATTTTTGATATGGTCACTCCATAAAGAACATTTGTTCATCGTTTTATTTCCTTTCCTGAGATATACATTTTTTCAAATGAAGTTTATGTCAATCCAAATGTTTTCCGAAAGAACTCTTCTCTTAGGAACTCAACTATTACCTCTCATTCATAGTTGATGGTTCTTGTATTGAGTATGTTGTTCCCTCTTTATTTTGGGAACCCAAAGCATATGAATGTATTATAATGAGATGAAACCAATTAATTTACATGGGTTAGTTATGTACATTTTTTATATGTGTTTTATGTGGAAATCATGATAATGATAATGTTATGATGTGACTAGTGCGCCCAGAATTATATAGCACAATATGAATGTTCCAAAGTGATAGGTGTGCCCAGAATTATACAGCACTCCAATGCATTGGGTATGGTGATGAATCTCATGAGTAAGTTTGAAATGATGTGTGAACATGATTCTATCTTGGTTCACTAGTATGTCATGTAGTTATCCACTAATACATGATGTTTCATTTTTATGCATTTACAAATTTCTTGTCATTTATTTATGCTCCTCTCATGTTCATGTTCTTTTCCCTATGTTATGATTATGCTCACTCCATGCTTTATTGTTCTGATCTATCCTCTTACTGGGCTTCTAGCTCACCCATTTTGATGTATATCCTCAGGTGGCTACATGTACTAAGGACAGGACAAGTGCCAATAAGAAGGTCGAGAAGAATAAATTAAATAAATGTTTATGTTTGATGTTGTATTTGTTTTTTGTGGTCCTTGTTTTCCCAAGACACTAAACCTTTAGATACTATATATGTAATACTATTATGTTGTTTATCTTTAAAATGATGTAATAGTAATGTTAGAAATTTCCCGGTTCACTATAGGAACAAAAGTAGGGTGTATATATGCTCAACAAGAAACTCGAACGAGTGTGTAATGGGATCTCTATCTCCATGAACAGCCAAGGAAAAGGCGCAAGTAGTTCTAAGGATATCCATCACTAATGCCTCAAAAATAACGCACTAGAAGATATCTCATTGCTTAAACGTACAACCAAGATCCCCCTCCGGTAATCACGGAGAAAAGTCACTGACTAGCCTCATAGAAACTGATGAGTCTGAAAGAAGTCATCAGGTAACCCACTGCCTAGCCTAGCTAGAGAGTAACCCCTAAGAGGTCGTCGGGTAACCCACTGCCTAGCACAGCTGGAGGGTAAACACTAAAGTCAACGTGTAACACACTACCTATCCCCGTAGGAGGGTAAACCCTATGTTCAATGGGTAACCCATTGCCTAGCCCCACTGGTGTGTAAATCCTAAGGTCAATGAGTGACCCACTGCCCATCTTCACTTTAGGGTAAACCCTGACACGTCGGTGGGTAACCCACTGCCCAGCCCCGCTGGAGGGTAAACCCAGTATTGGTCCAATAACTCCACACAACTCGTACCATCATTGAGTGTCACTAACATCACTACCGTGCGTTGGTTCAGAATGCATCAAAGGAAACTCTAACCAATGTCATTTCATGTTTCCACATTTAATGAGATCTCAAAAGAGGCTCCGCATGACCAAACAGATTACACCATTGTACTCCTTGTGAAAAAAATGAGAGATAGACTATTTACTCTCTTGAAACGGACTCCCAACGAAAAAGTTATTCAATAGCGCTTTATTCCCATAAGGCATGTCATGGGGCCCATAACACAGTCCCCAAAAATGCTCGGTGAACTGTGCCATCACGATGCTCTTGAAAAAACCCGACAAAATGACTACTCATTCGCCCCGAACGGACATCTGAAGGAAAAGTCACAAAAATATGCTCACATCATAAAATATGGCCTATGGGGCCCACACCTCAACTCATGGCATCAATGCCTGAAACCACCCAGTACTACATCGTCTTGATGCATGGGTTACAATGCTACTAACGATGCCTAAAATGAACTCTGGATGTGAATGCGACATCCGAAAGAAGAATCCCGGTGAGGTGCCAAACAATATGTAGCGGGAATGTCGCACCTCCGAGTCCATGTCTCAGTAAATAAAAATCCTCGAGACTGACTAAAAATCTCTGTCTCAAGCCAAGGATCATGTTACTGTAGATGGAGCCCTAGTTTGAAATTCGATTTGCAATTTCGGTGTGTTTAAATGCCTATGGACGGAGATGGGGTGGTCGGACCAATTCACCCGGTCCACCCCCCTTCTTACCGGTGGTCCACGGCTCGGCCGCCCAGACCGCCTAGTTCACTACATGGGCCACGTGGCTTTACCCAGACCAGCATGAGCCAGTCTGGACCCATTTCCATGAGACCCACAAAGCGCGGGTCTCGGCCGGCTCCCTGGGTCGCGCTGACCCCAGTCTCGGGCACCCCCCGTGGCCCGGACCGCCTGTCCGCCGCTTGCTCACCCCCCTCTTCCATAGAGCCCACCCCACCACAACCTGGGAATCCTGCCACGTCGCCTCCTAGGATCCCACCACACTGCTTCCTGGGAGCTTGCTGCACCGCCGTGCCGCCGCGATCACCTGCAATACTACCCTGGAACCCCAAAAAATGGGGATTTTTGGACTAAAATCATCCTGGGGTCACCCTAGACACCTAGAGATTCGAAAATTTGATCTAAAAGTCTCATTGGAATGCTCGGATCGAGGATAAAACATCAATGGAATTCACTCAAAAACGAAACAACAATTACACACTAATATTTGAGTTCGAAGTAGATGTGGAATTTAAAAATTAAACACACAAACCTACCTCACAGGGCATAGCCCGTCGCATCACGAACGATCCACCGGAGCCGCCACCGCCTTGCCGGAGGGGAGGAGGAGCTTGAAATAGGTCGCTCCCATGTTGGGAGAGCTATCTACAGAGAAATATTTCAATGGGGAAAAAGTTAGGGGTGGAGGTGTTTATGTATGAAATTATTTGAAATTTAATTATTTTTTAAACACCCACCATTAGGCCCGTACCCGAACTTTTGAGGGGGTCGGGGATAAGCACCCCCTATGGTAAAATCCACCTTCTACGCACAACTGAGTTCTTGATATTTTAATCCGAGCATCTGTTCCGAAGTTATATGGTTCACTCCTAAGGCCGCTAAAGTATGAAAACACCCCTGGTGGTGTTTTCCACAGAAGGGATGCGCCCGCAAAAGTTACACACCTTTTAGTGTAAACATCATGCTCTAGACTTAATGGTGCCCTCAGTTTTCCCATTCGAGAAACTGTTTAAGTGTTATTATATTTATTTGGCATGTCTAGTGAGAATGCACATAAAATTTTATTCCAGCCACATGGGGCTTCAAACCACACATTGTTTGAATGCCCGGCTCTGGAACAACATCAAGAAAATTTCAAAGTCTTATAGGTTCAGTACCTAGGATGATACATCATTCCCTCCTTCATGTTTTTCATCCTCGAAAAAAAAACTACAATAAAACTTTTGATACTGAGCCTGCATCTAGATCTCATGTTCCCAGGAGCTCTCATGCACCCACCCGTAATGCCACATCACACGAACCAAAGGAATGGTTCATCCACAGAGTGTCCACTCCTGTCGGTGCTCAATCGTCGCTGGGTGCTCCGCAAAGGTGGATCCATCTTCAATTTATAGCTTCCTCTAGTCAATAATGTGCATGGGGTCATGAAAATATTTCCTCAGCTTTGACACGTGGGAGACATCAGGCACGCTCTCCAGCTGTGGGGGTAGAGAAAAACGGTAGGCAACCTCACCAACCCTCCGCACAATCTCAAAGGGACCAATGAACCTTGGGGATATCTTGCCTCCCCGACATAAGCTCCATGTTCCACACTATGGGGAGACCCTCAAAAAGACATGTTCCCCATACATGAACTCCAAAGACCTGCGACGATGGTCTACATAAGAATTCTGGTTGCTCTGAGGCATCCTCATCCGCTCACTAATGACATGCACCTTCTCCGTCGTCGCCCGCAGCAACACTAGGACCACGAGGGAGGTATTATCAACCTCAGTCCAGCACAACGGTGACTTGTAGGGTCTCCCGTAGAGGTCCTCGAAAGGTTCCAATCTGATTGCAGAGTGGTAACTATCATTGTACGTGAACTCCACCAAGGTAAGGTGATCCTCTTAGCTTAGGCCAATTTCTAACACGCACACCTTGAGCATATTCTCCAACACCAGGATAGTGCGCTCTGTCTGCCCATCGGTCTAGTGGTGAAAAGTGGTACTCATTCGTAGCCGAGTACCGAATGCCTTCTCCAGGCCTCACCACAACTGCGATGTAAACCGTGCGTCAAGGTTAGAGACAATCGTCGATGTTACTCCATGAATGCAGTTGATCTCCCAAACATACAACTTCCCTAGACTCTCCATTGAGTTTTTCTCCCTTATGGAAAGGAAGTGTAATAACATCATGATTCGGTCCACTATCACCCAAATGGAATCGTGGCTCTTCATTATGAATGGAAGTCTTATGATTAAGTTCATAGATATACCATCATACTTCCACTCTGGGATATCAAGGGGCTATAACAACCATACCTGAACATGATGCTCTGCCTTCACATGTTAACAGGTAAGACACCGAGAAACGAACTCAGCTATGCTCCGCTTTATTCTTGACCACCAAAACTGCAGCTGAAGGTCTTTGTACATTTTCCCCACACTAGTATGTACAACTAAGGGAGAAGTGTGGAACTCCCGCAATACCTCCTCCCACATCTCCACTGGTACTACAACTCTCCACTGGAACAATATCTCATGATTCCCTCATTCATAGTACCCATTGGGTGCATTGCCCGTGGATATCTGATCACACAGTACCTCTCTGTCGACATCCCCCAGCTGCGACTCTCTCACATGCTCATGGAGTGATGGAGTCAACACCATCGACTGCACAAAAGTCGTACCCCCTTGCTCTACCAAGGTTATCCGTAAGGAAGACAACTACTCTGAAGCTTCCTACACTAGGGGAGCATGTGACATCCTGCTAAGGTCTTCTGATATTATGTTTCCCTTCCCTAGTGTGTACACTATCTCGAAATCACAGTCCTATAGATACTCCAGCCAATTCCTATGCCTCAGATTCTGATCCCTATGAGTGAAGAAGTACTTAAGGCTCTGGTGTTCTGAGTAGACAACAAAACGATCACCCAGAAGGCAGTGTCTCCTTAACCTCAAGCTGAATCCCACTACTGCCAGATCCAAATCGTGAGTTGCATAATTCTACTCATGGGGCCGCAACTACCTTGACTCAAATGCAATCACTATCCACTGCTGCATCAGCATGCACCCGATCCCAGATCTGGAGGCATCGTAGTACACCATGATCTCAACGCCCTCCTATGGCAACCTCAAAACTAGATCACTAGTCAGCCTCTATCTCAACACCTCGAAGGCCTTCTGTAACTAATCATTCAAGGTGAGCAGTCGTCCCTTCCACATCAATGATGTCTATTCTGGAGCAATACTGGAGAAATATTCAATGACCCCCCTATAGTACCCTACAAAACCAAGGATGCTCTGCCCCTGTGAAAAATTATTGGGTGGTTATCAAGAAAGCACTACCTCTACCTTTGTGGGATCAATGACCAAACCATATTTTGAAATGACATTCCCCAGAAATGGAACCTCATTAATCACGAATTGACACTTCGAGAACTTCCCATACAACTGGTGGTCTAGGAGTATGTCTAGGACCATTCACAAATGCATGCATGCTCTTCCTCCATTGCAGAGTAGATGAGTATGTCATCAATAAAGACAACCACAAACTGGTCCATGTACGAAAAGAAGATCTAGTTCATAAAATCCATGACAATGGATGGGGCAGTCATCACACCAAAGAGAATCACCAGAAACTCGTAATTCCCATAATGACAAAGGAATACAAACTTTGAGATGTCAGTTTCACAAACCTGCAACTGGTGGTAGCCGGATCGAAGATCAATCTTGGAGAACCACTTCGCACCCCTAAACTGGTCAAAGATATTATCAATCCTTAGAAAAGTGTACTTGTTCATTATCGTGGCCTGATTCATGTGACGATAATCCACACAATGTCGTAGGATCCCATCTGCCATTTTCACAAACAAAACTGGAGTTGCCTAGGGGGATACACTAGCGCTGAAGAATCCCATCTAACAAAGGTCGTCCAGCTGATTTCTTAGCTCTTGAAGCTCTATTGGTGCCATCCGATATGCTTCACATGATATCGGGGCAGTCCCCGACTGCAATTTAATGCATACCTCCATCTATCTCTTATGGGGTAGTCTTGAGACATCCTCAGGAAAGACATCCGTGTAGTCCTATACAACGATAGGGATCCAGGTGCTTGTAGCATCTGCTGCTCTGAGAGACATGCTTGCCAACTGGTGAGAAAAAGGTTGTGGTCTCCTACTTAGAGTCCACGTCTACTCTACCATGATGTCTCGTTCACCAAGGATGGTGAACCTTATCCCATCAGACTACACACATCTGACAAGTCTGTGCCGACAATCAATCTTGGCATGAACCATGGAAAGCCATTCCATTCCCAAGATGACATTATAAGTTTTCATCTGGATGACAAGAAGGTCCCACGTGGAATTCTCTCCTCTGAATGATAGTTCAGATTGTCTGTAGATAAAGGTCACCAACGAGGCAGTTCCCGTAGGAACCTTGAGGCTAAGAGCAAGTGTCAACGCCTCTACTGAAAGCTCCAATACTTGTATCACAAGCTGCGATATAAAAATTGGCTGGAACATGTGTCTACTAGTACGGATGCATGCATTGAGTAAACAAAAAGCATACCTCAGACCATCTCGTGTGCTGGGGGTCACGAACACCCATAACATGAAGCTGACCGTGACCCCTACCACGAGCTCCTTGAGCCCAGCGTGGGTCGCCCAGTGGTAGCGGTGGAAGTACCTCGAAACATCATCACCCACCTCCAGGACCTACCTGTCTTCCTGCTCCTCCTCTCTAGGAACCACCATGTCGTCGCCTGGGGGATCCCTGGTCACGGCGATGCCTCTACCACGGCGGTGTGCCCACTGCCTGCCACGACTGCTCGGTACGCCTGGTCGGGCAGTCCCATGCTAGGTGACCCCATCAATAATATGCATAGAACTAACTCTAACATTACTACCCCGGTGCTCTACGGTGCCACTTAGGTGTACAAACCTACCCCTGAGTCTGATGACAGAAGGGACTCCTCGACTGAGGCACTGCTCTATGCTATATGTCTTCTATCGAAGACTCTTCTCTGAAGCGACCACTGCTAGGCCCTATCAGCTAGCGTCCCTCATCCAAGAATCTCTATGTCCCGTACACCTTCTCTAGATCCCTGTCATAAATAGGGATGCACATGGTCTCTACACTATCATGGATCTCCCTACGAAGACCCCGCTCAAACTTCCACGCCAAAAAGTAAGTACTGCGGACCATATCCTTCGAGTATCATGTTAGATCGGTAAACTACGCCGAGTACTATGCCACGGTCATCCCCCATGATTCATCTACAGAAGATCCAATATCTGAACAGTGTGTAATCAAGATGGGTAGTACTCCTCTCGGAAGAGATGTTGGATGTTATCCCACGTGAGAGACGACTCGTCATGGGTATGCATAACCAACCCCCTCCAATGCACAACCTTCATAAAGAAAATAATGGCATCTTGGGATGCCATCTGGTTTTCTAGTGTCCGTACCAGCCTGAAAAGTTGGTCCATGAACTCTAGCCAGTCTTTAGCTACATGGGGATCCGGGTCCCCGCGGAACTTCTATGGCGGATGATGCTGGATGTCTCGGAGCACACTCAGCCTGCACTCAACCTCAGCCTTTCATGTCGGTACTAACTGTCGCTCTCAAGGTAGAGGGGCTACTGGTGAAGCACTGGGTGGAAGGGGATCATGTGAGGGTCCGTGAACTGACGCCTCGTCGCTCTCCAGTTCGTCATCACGAACTGGAGAGGGTAATCTAGATGGATGCTATTGTGGGAGCATCCTAAAAATTATCAAGGATTAATGTGACCAGATGAGCATATATATATATATATATATATAATAGTAATAAAAAAGATGATCTGAATCATCAAGGACAGTCAATGACTCAATCCTTCCGGATGCATGATCCAATGTTCCCTGCAAAAATGTCTCAGCGTACCGAGTCGACAAGCGGGTTATCAAGGTCCTTGTGAATGGACACGTCGGCTGTCTGTACCATCACTGGAATCACTATCCTAAGAGAATATTTTAAGACACATTGACAATATTTCACGAAATCCCAACCAATTCATTTTTAAGGATATCTTAACCACACCCCAAGGAATGAAGCCTCTCTAATACCACTTTGTCATAACCTGACCCTACTGGTCTCAAGCCACAACTACCCCAAGACCGCCTCCATAGGGTAGGGGATGGAGACAAGAGTCGAAGGTGTAATGATATTGTGGAGGCCTTCGCCTATGTACCTGTACACACAATCCCAAGCCACTCGATGCAATAGTTTATAGTAAAAAATATAACAAATGGACAAACAACTATAACCCAACCACAGTCATGCATAAACATCTAAATAGAAAAAGTAAAGTGCTGAAATGTACTGACATGATAAATGAACAAAAAAAAAAGGAAAAAACAAGATCCTAAAGGATCCACAACCTGAAAATAGGTAAACAAAAGAAAATAGCTGGTAAGTCTAACACCTGAAATTCCTACTAGGACCACTGAACACAGCCCAAGATCTCATGTCCTCTACGCTCCTCCATTGTCTCGATCGACCTGTCCGTCTTCTGAAAGCACTACTGGAAAATGGAATTATCCCCACGGTTTTTTAAACTCTTGGAATAGTTATATTCTCAAGACCTATACCCACGATTTTCCAAAACCATGGGAATAGGTAGGTCTATCCACAATGTTTTGGAAAACCGTGGGGATAGCTCCTGAAAAGTCACCTATGCCCATGCTTTTCTAAAACTGTGGGTATAGGGGTATATCCAAATGATTTTCCCCAAAACCGTGGGGATACATCTGGGATAAAATACATATACCAACGATTATGAAAAATCATTGGTATAGGTTTATCATGTGGGCGCGGTAATTTTTTTCCCCGTGGGAAGGAATGTTTTTTTTGGTGGGAGTCCTATACAAATGATTCATCCCTCTACACCCACGGTTTATATAACTATATTTAACTAAATATAAATATTTATAAACATAGGTGATGGTAGGGTTGTTGTTAGACGCGGTGTTTTCAGTGAAGAGGATTCAGGATCGAATCCCGCCACCGACATTATTTTAGAATATATAGCCACAGTTTTGAAACTGTGGTTACAAGCAATTAACACTGTGGAAATTGGGTATGTGTCGTTGACACGGTGGAAGAACACCTAAACCCACGATTTTGGAAAACCGTGGGTATAGGATGAGGACCTATACCAGCGCCATTCCAGCCCACGGTTCCCAAAACTGTGGGTATAGCCTATACCCACGGTATCTGGGGCTATACCCATGGTTTTGAACTGTAGGTATAGGCCATTTTTTAGTATTGAAAGGAACACCATGTGGAGGAAAAGCCCAAGCAGGGGTGAGTATAAATATACTCAGTGGGATCCCCCGAATTTTGAAGGGAGCAATAGAGGAGGTACCAAAACTCTTATTAGTAGACATAACAAGGAACAATGAATGAGTATAGTAAATAGAGTGTAGCTCAACCCAACAAAATAAAGAAATTAGAATCATCCAACCAATAGGGTCTAGATATGGAAAGCATGTGGCATACCCTGCTTGTCTTTGCCCCTCCTAGAAGGAGATTAAATGAACCCAAGGATTGGGAACAAAAGTAAGGTTTATATATATATATATATATATGCTCAATAAGAAACCAGAACGAGTGTGTAAGGGGATCTATATCTGCAAGATCAGCATAGGAAAAGTATCCAATAGGTCTAAGGATATACATCACTAATTCCCCAACAATCCCGCACTAGAAGCTGTCTCATCGCTATACCGTACAACCAAGGTCCTTCTCCTGTAATCATGGAGAAAAGTCACTGAGTAGCCTCACAGTAAGGGCTGAGTCTAAAAGAAATAGTCTGGTAACCCACTACCCAGCCTAGCTGGAGGGAAAACCCTAAGAGGTAGTCGGGTATCCCAATGCCCATCCCCCCTTGAGGGTAAACCCTAAAGTCAAAGGGTAACCCACTACCCAGCCCCAATGGATAGTAAATTCTATGGTAAACGGGTAACCCACTACCCAACCCCACTGGAGGGTAAACCCTATGGTCAACTGGTATCCCACTGCACATCCTCACTGGAGGGTAAACCCTAAAACATTGGTGGGTAACCCACTGTCCAGCCCTGTAGGAGCATAAACCTAGAACTGGTCCGATAACTCTGCATTACCTGTACCATCTATGAGTGTCACTAACATTACTACCGTGTGTTGGTTCGGAGTGTATAAAAAGTACCTCTGACCATTTCCCTTTCATGTTTCCACATTTAATGAGATCTCTAAAGAGGCTTCGCATGCCCAGACATATTACACCATTATACTCCCTGCGAAAAAACACGTGAGATAGAATATTTACTCGCTTGAAATGGACTCCCGATGAAAAGGATATTCAACACCGCATTATGACCATATGAAATTTTGTGGGGCCCACACCTCGGTCCCGAAAAGTGTCAGGAGAACTACTCCATCTTGATGCTCTCGGAAAACACGCCAAAACAACTAATCATTAACCCTGAACAGATGTCTAATGAGAAAGTCGCAAAATGGAACTTACAGCTTAAAAGATGGCCTATGGGTCCCATGCCTCAACTCTAGATTCCAATCCTAAAACCACTCTGATATAGATTGTCTCGACGGAAGGGTAGCAATGCCACTGACGGCGCCTAAAACAAATACTGGATGTGCTCGCGCCATCCGAATGAAGAATCATGGTGAGGCACTAAACAATACTTAGTGGGTGTGTTGTGTCACCGAGTCCCTGTATCGGGATATAAAAATCTCCGAGACCATCTCAAAATATCCATCTTGAGGTGAGGATCATGTCTCCGTAGACAGTGCACGAATCTTACATTTAGTTTGCTATTTCGAGGTATTTAGAGGCATATGGACGGAGATGGGGTGGGTCGGACCGGTTCGGCCTGTCCACACACTTCAGACCGGCGGTCCACGACTTGGCCGCCCGATGCACATTGGCATGCGTTTCACCACGTGGGATTCATGGATTTAACCAGATTGGAACAAGCTGGTCTGGCCCATTTTCCACAAGACCCGCATCTCGACCGGATCTTGAAGTTGCGGCCGCCCCGGTCTCATGCGCCGCATGCCGACCGGCACGCCGCCCATGGTTTGGCCCACCAGGCTGCTGCTCACACACCTGCTACTTCCTGGGTTCCCGCTGTTCTACCGCCATCACCTACTAGACCACCCTTCAAATTCCATAAATGGGGATTTTTTGCCGGAAAACATCCCGGGGTCACCCCGGCACTCGAAAATTTGATTCGAAAGTCTCATTGGAAATCATGGATCAAGCCCTATACATCTCTGGAATTTTCACGACAAATTAACAAAAATTAGACACTAATATTTGATTTCTATGTAGATGTATAATTTAAAAACAAAACACACAAACCTACTTACTAGCGCAAAGCCCGTCGCTTCACGAACGGTTCGTCGGAGTTGCCACCACCATGCGGGAGAGGAGGAGGAGCATGAAGAAGGTTTCTCCCTTTTTGGGAGAACTTTTTCCAGAGACGGAGTTCCAAGGGGAAGAAGGGTGGGGTGGAGGTGTTTAAGTAGGGAATTAATTAAAATTTAAATAATTTTTAAAAACCCACTAGTAGGCACGTACATGAATATTTGATGGGGTCGGGGATAAGCCTCCCTTGGGTAAATTCCACATTCTGAGTGCAACGAGGGACTTATAATTTTAATTTGATCATCCGTTCAAAAGTTATAATTCTCACACCAGAGGCCGCTAAATTACAAAAACGCCCCTGGTGGTGTTTTCTATAGAAGGGTTGCGCCCACAAAAGTTACACCCTTCCTATGGTAAATAGCATGCTCTGGACTCAACAGGCCCTCAGTTTTCCCATCTGATATACCATTTAGGAGTTATTATGTTTATTTGGTGTGTCTACTGTGAACGCACTTAAAATTTAATTCTGGCCACACCAGGGCTCAGAACCACACACCATCTAAACGCTCTGCTCTGGAATAACATCATCAAAACTTCAAAGTATTACAAGCTCAAAACCAAGGTCTTACAATAATATAACCACATGAAAAAAAATCTAGATATTAATTAAATCAAGTAACATGTCATTATAGTAATATTTCCTGCCAAAATTTTAGTCCATGGAAGGAAAGCCCAACATTAATGTAGTGTCACATTCATTGGGATTGGGTATGATAGTGTTTAACACAATGTTTGGGCCCACAATAATTAAAATTAATTAAAAAAATTATCCTATCATGAATTTATTAAGTACATACGTAGTTTAAAATATAGGATGGTTTTATCCCATTACATTATAATTGATGTAAACCTATTTTGGGTTGGAAATCCTAAATGTAAGGGTATAATATAGTATTATATGTTTGGAAGACTACTAAGATGATACCATGAAATGATAGGCAATAATTATTACATACCATGTGCGAATAAAAACCAAGATGTATATTTTTCTTATTAATCTCCATGAAATCATGATTATATACCAGTGGAGTCAGCACGATGTCATTCTAATTCAAGGATACAGTGGTGGACATGATCTCAATCAGGAAGATCCTATGCATAAAAATTTATGTTAGTGAGATTCTTTTTTGGAATTTAAATGAAAAGTTTTTGTTTCACTACATATCTTAACATTACTATATTTACAGAACATGTTTTTCTTATCTATATGTCTATCGAGATATTGCATAATTCACATGGATGTGAAATAGAAAACTATACATGGGAATGAAGGAATAAAAACCATTGTGAGTGAGGTAATATTACCAAGTTAAACAAAAAATGGATCATTCATAATAGATGATTATTTGATTACCTAAGAATTTAAATAGAAACTATGAATAATCTTAAGACAATCGATTTAAAAATTTCTAGGTAACTAGATAAAACAAAAATCAATCCATCATAGTTTTTGTAATTTTTTAATTTTTATAATAGGTTTAGTGAACAATGAAATTAGGTTATGTTCATGTTTCCATCAATAATATAATATATTTAAGAACAAAACCCTTATATAGACTGAACTTTTATATATAGGATCATTCATTAAATTCTTATCACATATGATAGACCACTATAAAATATTTAATTCCATTTTGGATTGACCACTCTGAATACATAAAGATAAAATAGGATAGATTATGTGTATTAATGATCAAGTACAAAAAACAAGAGAAATATCATAATTTGATATATTTACATGGAAAGTATATTATAAATTCTATTTAAAGGTGTTATATTTTGACCTTTTTCCTTGTAGTTTTTGGTTTTCTGAATGGAACTATTATAAAAAATTTGAAAATATATTAATTTTTTCTTGAAATTCATTTAATTTCATTAAGGTGTGATGTCTTATCGGCCCATTATAATCAAGGAATAAAATATTTTTATGTGGAACATATATATAAAATAATTTTCATTTATATTTGTTTTAGCCCTTGGATGTTTCATCATAACTATCATAGGTGTTATCAGATATAGTAATAACACTACTTGGAAAAATGATTCTGTATATTCCTTCATTTTAAACACTCTTATGACCTGATTTTTATAGATATTTATGTTTTTTATGAGAAAAATATATTCACATTGAGTTTTTTTAATTCATCCAACATTTTTTGTGATATCCTTTATTTAATTTTTTGTTTATATATGTCAATTAATGGGTTGAGTATGACTCAATTCCACCCATTCATGTAATTTATTCATCAGTATATAAAGGTATTATAATATTCCTTACATATATAACATTTATAATTAATGGGACCCAATAATTTCATTGTTTTTTTGTGGGATGATCATCTATATCGATGCATGAGTAGAGGGAGTTTGTAGAGCCATGATGGGTAGCTTGCATATGCATTCTATTGATATGCACCATAAATTGCCTTGTGGTAAATCAATTGATATACTATTTGTTGCTGACATTTCTATTGAATTATTAATAGTAATTACAAACTAATATTACATTGAACAAATATTTAGCCACAACATTTTTCCATAGAATGGCCTTCACATTTGGAGGACATAAAATCCCCACATAAAGAAGTGGATTTTCTAGATTAATGATATTATCCTCATCATGATAGTTACAATTAGTATGTATATTTATCTATTAAATTAAACATTGTTTGACCTAAACATCTCCAATAAAACATCATGTTTGATGTATTTAAATTAGTGGAAATAGGGAAATTATCCTATGGATGTGGGTGGGATGTTTATTAATACAAAAAATACCATTTACATATAGTTGATGATCATTTACTATTGGAAAATGATATATTCAAAGTATCCCCAAGAATATGAGTTTTACCTGATTGTTGATTCCGAAAAATCTCAAAATGAACATCATTGTGAGCATCCTTTTTAATGAATTTATCCATTTCATGTTCTTTTGTATTTTTGTTATACTCTTGGTATTATTTAGTGACGAAACTAATGAAAATAACATAAATGAAATGGGAATCTAGAATTATATCATTATGTATTCTCAAATATATAATCAAATTAAACACTGTATAAATATCTTCCATGGGTCTGATCATTATCCACATTAATAGTTTTATTTTTAATAGACCATTTTGATTTGTGTATCTTATTATGATTCATTTTCCCTCCATAAAACACCATAGAAATTGGTTCATGGATGGTGATCCTAAAAAACTATTTGGTTGAATTTACTAAAAAAATTAATGATTAAAGAGATGGTTCCTAAATTTGACGAAGTAATGTGGGTTATTCTAATGATATTGATCCTCTTAAGAATATATTTCTCATTTAATTTATTTGTGGAAAAAAAAATTTTGGATGAAACAAATAGAATATGTTGACCTAGATCACAAAACATTCCAAGGATTTATTATAGTACCATTTTGTTTCCATGATGAGACCTAATTTCCATCCATATGAGTTTAATATAGATATCCATATTAACATAACCCACCGATATGCATATTGTTTTTGATGTAAAAAATTATGGCATAGCATGAAATCATATTTACGAGGTATGTAAGTTGGATACATAGATTTTTAATCCCCAATCGAGTTCTTCAAGTAACTAAATTGATTAAATTTTTAACATAGTGGAAATTATTATCCAATATTATATGACAGTTGAATTTCCCCATATAATAAAAATATATATTCTTAAAATATAGGAGGTTATCCCCAACATTTTGATAATTATATGTTTCATATTCACATTTAAAAATGTAATGAATATCATAAAAAAGGTATCGTTGGGTTGTAAAACGACTATTTTCTTATCCAAATCATATACTCTCAATTTGATCATCTAAATTTTATATTCATTATATTGAGGATATTTTTCTTGATCTAATTGTAAGAATAATTTATATGTATCATTTTACATATGAGTAATACCATTTTGTATTTCATTGACCCCATTGTTAATTATTGATTATTCATAATTGGGATAACCTTTATAATTGCTAATATTTTCAGGAATAAGGATTAAAGTTTTCATATAATCCCATTGCAATACTTATACAGTAATTTACCATCATATTGTGGGAGGACATTCAATAAGTTTATCATACTGATGGATTATATGATCAATCATCAAATTGATGTGGAAAAGAACATTACAATGGATATTCTTTGGTATAATTCCATGAATTGGACCATAACTAGTGACATGTTTGGAATTATGAGTAGTAAATTCAAAATAATTACTCTATCAAAACCCTCTATAATTTATATATATATATATATATCTTTTGGTAGGACCTCTCATATAATGGATACCATCATGTGTGGATAATGTGTTGATTGATCTTAGGTATGTTGTTTTATTGTTGAATGATTCTTCATGTATGTTAATATGACAATTGGTAGTATGATACTATTATATTTTAATTTTTTATTTGGGGGATTCCTCCGTGTAGAAATTTTATTCTTGGAAACATGGACTAAATTGTGGATCCCAATTTGGTTTGTCTAGTGTGGGAATGTTCATTCCTGAGTAGAAGCCCTATTTTTTGGATCACTGATTACCGTTGAAAGAATACAATGAGAATGAAAGTTTTTAATGATTATAGTTATATTATCATACTCTTATGAACCTATTGGAATATATAAATTATTTTCTTCAACATCTAATGGACTTGGGATATGAGCCTACACGAAGGAATCAATTAGAGTATGCTGATAAACATGTAAATGTTGATGGAATTTGGGGTATAATAATACTCATTGGATGATTATAGAATATTTAAATGAACCTCCCATGTATCCTATTACATTATAAATATGATCATTATATTAGAATGAAATTATATTATTCAAACATATATCTTGATTGATGAATAGATCTGGGATATGAAGTATCTTTTCAGAACCCGTGTGAACATTCTGTTGGACTACCTCAATTCAAGTTGATTCATGACACTGAAATTTATATCATTATTTAACATAAATATTCCAATTAGATACATCATTATTGATGATAATAGTTAAATAATAATTCTAATGAGCATCCATTATATTTTATATAAAATTTTATTGAGTTTTAATGAGATCGTGGATATAATCAAACATTAGATAATCAATTTGTTTTTCTAATAAACATCTTGAATGTTTAGAGGAATAATGATATTATATTTCTCATTAAATTCATTAATAATCTAACTATTATTGGTCCTCTATATTAGGGTAGTTGAATTGATAATCATGGATGAGATCCCTAAAATGGACATCTCATTATATCACCTTTTGGGAAGAGGATGTAGTGAAATGAAAGTGGTGAAAACTATAAGATTCCTTCTATGATTGTCAAAAATTATAGTAGGTACATTATCAATGTAATTATCATCATATTTATTATACATGATACATAAATAACATCATTAAAAAAATTTATACCCAACAATTCTTGATGTGGAAATATATTCTACTCTCTTCCCAATGGATTGTTGTTGTTTTGAAAAACTATGTTCTTTTGTTTTTTAGGGGATCTAAGGATATTAATGATGGGTTGAGATGAATTCATTGCAATGATATGAATATAATAATGAATTCAACCAATTATTTTATAACTTCTAGATTTTCAAGAATTCCTATCAAGGCTATTGATTAATTTCCACATTCTCGGTAATGGTATACATCCATGTTTTTTATTGGGGTTTAGTAAAAGCTATATATTATCTATATTTCCAAACCATATAACTAGTATGTATATCAGGTGGTAGTATATATAATTATTACAAATGAATTTTAATGTATATCCTAAATATGAATCTATAAATAATGAATTCATCAATGAAGTATCATAAAAATTAGTGAATGGTCAATCAAAAACATTTACAGGTAATTGATTTCACATCTTTTTCACCATTCCATTCCCCCACAATCTACAATAACATAGGGTCTTATGTTGATAAAATTATTTACATTAAAATATAGGGGATAATATGCTATAATATAAACATGATTTATTTTTTATTGATCATGAGTTTGGGACTAAAAATCATCTTATATTACGTATTATTAGCCTGTTTGGAACAATCGTATAGATTCATGAAATATTTGTGAAATAATTTTCAAATGATATTTAACTAGATCATTATAGTAATTAATTATTACCCTTAATAAATGTGAAAATTTTAATTTATCAGATATTATGCATCATTTATAGATTGTGTTATTTAGTATTCTCTAAATCTGCATAGTTGAATACTTTGGAAATATTCACCTTTTAGGGAGTAGAAAAGTGTTTTCGGATTAGGACTAGGAGAACGAAGATGGATTACTAAAAATCTATATAAAGGTAATATGAAACCATGTTGATAGGTTTATATAATGAGTCACATGATATCTTATAATATCATGTGTTATGGACCAATGTTTTTCATTATATGGTTAAGCATCCAACATGAAATGAATTTCTTTTTTAAGGTAAAACATCTTAGACCAATGTGGGCCCTTTATAGTTTTTCACATAAAACCATTAAGACATGTATATTACGTTCATATTTCTATGATATATTTAAATGATTTTTATATCATATTTATTTGACTATATGATTTGAAATTTGATGTCATGCAGCTAATAAGAGTGTGAATAGTATGAAAATAAATTGATGTTGTTTGACTACTACATTGGTAGTTATTTCCTGAAAAACAAACAGATTCCATTCAAAATTTTAGGTATAGGAAATAAAAAGAAATATTGGATCTAGATATGTATATATCAATGATGGGGGCAAATGAGTTAAATCATAAATGGTTGTGTTTTTAGGGATTACACCATATCAGAGGCCCTATGTTTTAACATCCATGTATTGTTTAAATAAATATATATATATATATATATATATTTATTTAATGACTCATAAGAAATTTAGAAAATTATAATTATTCATATCATACATTATATCATTTTCCCGTATGATTGAATTACTCATTTTTAGGCAACCGATTTGAGATTATAACGGATGAAATGTATGAGGATTAAAAATTGTAGGAGGCATATACACCATTCCTTTCAAATAAAGAATATGAGTAAATGGATGAAATTAAGAGACGAATATGTGATATATGAAAAAAAGGATATATAAGTTTTCTAATTATTGATTTCCTTGTTATCATGGGAATACATGATTTTGAAAATAATTAAGATCCTATCATTTTATTAGAGAATCTATGGGACGTCCCATCATTATGTTCACTATCCCCATTATCAAAGTAAAATAAGAGTAACTGGGCGAACGTTGTTTTGAATATACCATTGTCAATCCTAAAAAAGGAAACAGAGGATACTGAAATGGAGGTACCACAACAGATGGCCAGTTCAAGGTACTGAATGTTAGTAAGGTCACTCTAGAGGTTAATGTTTCCACATTTATATAGCTATGTGAGTGTGGTGTTATGGGAATTCATTATTACATGTAATTGGGAAAAAAAATTGTGAATTGGAGTTTTACTAGGTTTAATTTGTTCCCCCATATAAAACAATGGTAATTTATAATACAGAAATATTATCTGGGTGACTATGAAACCCAAGTTAAGGACTATGAAATAGTGCAACCACAGAATGGGACTAGAGTGGATGTGTTACTTTTTTTATATACTATGATGATGTGAACCCCAGTATGGGGATAATATAAATTTGGTCTCTCAAATGAACTTGGATGAATTTGTTCCCTATAATGAAAAAGGCTTACATGGAGTTCTAGTGATGGTATGGGAGAGTGTGAGAGTCATTGATATTTATGGACCCTTAATATAGAGATGGGGAAAATAGAACCCTAGTTTGGGGGGAAATGGTTACTGGTACCCAAGTTTAGTTATTATGATATAGGAATTATTTTCTACGGTATTTCACGATAATACGTTAATTGTTCATTCATGAAGTATAAAATATTCGTTTGAAAAAATACATTAGGTTCCCATTTATCTAAATTGAATTTTTATTAGGACATCACTTTAAAGTGGATTGGGAGTTATAGATTCACATGTATTTGGATTTTCTCACATAACTCCATGTATACTTCATTTTAGTCTCCTCGAGTTCCTTAAAATTGGAGTCATGATGTCTATGTAATGGAAAATGGGGAATCTAATTCATATACAATGGTGAATAGTCTTCATAAAATGTGGAAAAGAAAAGGCAGACCAAGAATGGATGCTTAGCATGCTACACCCCAAATGAAATAATATAATGTAATAGAGAATTTGTAATCGATATGTATGGAGAAAAACATATGTTCATGTATGTTCTTTGTAGTAGGGGCCTCGGTGTATGGAATTTTCTTTGGTGGACTATACCAAGGCATATGAATGATATAAACATAGAGTGTGCCTAGGAACCATATGTTCTACATGTTGTCAAAAAATTAATACTCCCATATTATTTCATTAGAACTAGAAAAAATGATCTCTGACATGAAATTCCTTGAATCCCATAATTTAAACTCAAATGATTTATTTTCCTATGATGGTAGCATCAATTGTGATGTTCTAGGGAGAATAAGTGAGTATCTATTCATAAAAATTCCCTCTATTATATTCAAAAAAGAATATCCCATGGGATATAAAGAATATAATATTAAAAAAATTGATAGTATAATGTGTTTTAATGATTAATCTTTCTTTGTTTTGTTCTAACATAACTAAAAAATAAACCTAATATGATATGATTATATAGAAAATGAATTACCTACTTTCATAGAGGGAAATAACTTAAATAATCAAGGATAAAATTTAGATTATGACTAATAAAAATACGATGAGATAACTATGATTTATTCATAATCATATGGATTTCAATTTAAACATGGCACCCAACCTCTATATATGAATCAAGTAGCTACAAAACATTCTCATTTACCAATGAATTAATTTATATTCCAAAAAATTCGCATTGATATTATAAATTCCTTCCACCGTGTTTTTGAGATAATAAACAATTAAAATACATGTGGGAGAGACAATATTTTTCAAAAATAATATATCCATCAACATCATTAATAAAAAACACAAGAATATAATTATAAATATATCCATCCTCTATGGATTATTTAAATAGCCTCATATGTTACTCCACCATAGTAAATATAATAATTTTATGTAACCCTACTAAGATTCTTGTTAACCTAATGACTCAGATCAACATGAATGGTAATGTTTATAGGGCCATCCCTAGATAACCACCCATCAATATTATATATTATGTGTTGTAAATTTTTACTAATATATTTCATAATATTATTATGTGTAAGGCTCAACATTGAGGAGGATGACCCTAGATGTGTATTATCTCCCAATAATAGTAGGGGGATAACAATTTTATGTATGAAAGGGAATATCTATCAAATATAGATTTAATATTAAAAAAATGCCAACCTAACTGTAGAGGTAACAAATCTTAGTAGAGTTTCATCCTTACTGGTAGATGTAGATTATCATCTATATTATTTGGAATCACCACATCATTTTAAATATAAATTGTTACCGAAGCCCAAAATATTTAGATATAATAGAATTTTCTATAATGATATACACATCCATTCATTATGAAGTACATTGTGTAGCAATGATATTAAGATATCCATTTCCGAAAATTGTTGGTATTCCATCATATGCCACTTGGTCATGGTATATTCATCAGTAAATTAAATGAATACAAAATAATAACTAATATTATCATGTATGTGCAGGTTGTAAAAGGGAAATGGGAATATAGGTCTCTAAAAAAATGATTCCTACTTTTTGAGTCACAAACCTTGTTTAATTTAATGTTAAAATGAAGTGGAATAATGATTATGTGTTCATATTCTTGTTAATCATAATTGAATTTGTAAAAAAATCATATAATAAACAAAAGTAATTTTTCAAAGTCCAATTGTTGATAATCAAAACGGTTTTTGAATAATCTGGGTATCAGTTTTTAATAACTTTCTATAATATTATAAGTGGTGGATGATCCCCTCTATTCATGGATACCAATATTCATTTTGATATGTTTCTAGAAAATGAAACGCATATATGAATAAGTACATGATAATTTTTACACTAATTAATCATTGTAATTAAATTGTTTGTCTATCAGATGAATGATATGAAGAATCTTGGTGGATGAGGATACAACCTAAATATTTATAGTAGCTTTGCCAAATTATTATATTTTTATGGAATCACCATACAACCCAAATATCACCTGATAATATAAAATAGGGATCAATTTCAAATACTTTGATAAGACCATATATACCAAACACAATGTTTATACACCAAAACTATCATCACCTATTTATCATATGTGATTTTAAAATATCACACATTTTTCCTTCTCACAACTATTAGGTATAAAATTGAATCAAAAAGATTAAATTCATAAAATATTGGAATCTAAAAGACATTATATATGATGATCATATCTTAATTTTTGATGTAAATATTTACTATACAATTGGTACCTAAACTAATGAGTGATTTTATAGATGAATCTCATAACTCAACCATCAATATAGACCATAATATGAAAAAGATATATAATAATCTAGATACCAGTAAGGATTCCACTATGTGATGAATATATTACAAACTATGTGTTTATATTCATTGCAATCCAATAAGTAAAGGATAAGAGACAACATCATAAATCTGTTTTGAAACGATGACCTATAAAATTGTGGAGGAAATAAAATATCACAATGGAATTTATTACTATGAATTTGAATACATCTAAGAGGAATGATTATATATGAGATATTTTGGATCACCCTTTTATGTTTGAAAAAATTTTAGAAATAAGGGAATATATTCCCCTTAAAAATCTAGAAAATCCAAATATCAATATTTTTTGTTAATTCATATGGAACCATTTTAAATTTTTATAGGATTACATATGTTTCAAATTATGTTTTTTGAGCATTCAAGAATTACTAAAAAATAGAGTACCTATGATAATATCTTATCATCCTCAAATATATAGAAATCTAAAAGGTATTTTCAAATATTAGATAGTAGGGTATGGTCATCTTCACTAAATGTCGAAGGAATATGGGACTAATATCCAACTATTTTGTAATTATCATTAAAAAATATCTTTCATTCAATTATTTAAATAGATATGTGTTAGGAATTCTATGGGAAATGATTGTATACATGGATCTTTTGGGATGGAGTTGGGGAAATATATATTTTAGTTCTAGTGGTTGTTGATAAAAAAATTATAAAGAATAATATATTCAAATTCACATCATGGGAGAACATAGAAGATATATAACATTCATTGATAATGAATAGAGGGTGTTTAAATATAAAGTGTTGCATCTAGTCTTCCTAAAATTATCACCACAAAAAGTGAGTTGGATTTTTTTTATTAGTATTGGATTAATCCAATTTATATTAGAAATTTATAACCATTAGCATGTTGGATAGTAGGATAGAAATTCATACCCCAACCTCTCTGAGTTGAATGACATATTCCACAATACACAATTTAGAATAATCATACAAAACCAAACACATGTTGTCGACGAAAAATAACTACCACTGGAACCCAACATGTATTATAAAAATTGAATTTACATGTTCTTAACATTACCTATCATGTGTGTAATAATTAGAAAACAAAAATGGTAAATGTAATGTGGGGGAATTATATTTTTTAGGAAGCAATATGTGATCCTAAGGATAAAATGAAAAATAATTTCACATATTTTTAGATGGACATATATAAATACATTTCAAAAGACATACCTTATATTGGGAGATTATAATACATTATATTTTATTATAATTAATAATAATAATGTCAAGATTGTTTTTGAGTAATGAAAATTCTATTATTTCCACATTATATGATAACATATAGTACTATAACACAATACAAGAGAATTAAATTTATAATAACATCTCGAATTATTGGTACAAAATACATTACAATATATATCACTTCCATACTCATGATATATGGGGGATCATACTCTAAAAAGAATAAAAAATTTAAATAACCTAAATTTGTAATCAGTGTAATAGAAATTGTTAAATTTGATATGATTAGGATAAAAATGATTTTATTAGAAAATAGTGTTTATACGAGGTGTAATATGGTGTTTTGAAAGGCATGGTAATGGTAGGAATTAGACCACTAATGATTAGTCCATTGTAATAGTAATGTAATTTTTATATGTTAATGTATCCAATAAGGTGTTAAAAACCGTTGATAAAAATATAATTATTAGTTATCAATAATTTATATTCAATAATGTTTAAAAATATAATAACAATGTATTTTTTTATAATATCAATGAAATTTAATAAAAATAAATATTATATTTTTATGTCATATACATATTATTTGAATAAAATAGTGATTCATTTAATATATAACATTTTAAAATGTGGATAATTATATTTCGAAAAAACATCACATTTTTAATGTGTGCATATAAATTAACCAACAATTATTTATTCATAACCTTCTGAGATAACAAAATTTTCAATTCTGATATAAATATATACTAAGATATATGAAATCATAATTATTTAAAAATTGATCAACTATTTAATATTAGAAAATACCAGAAAAAAATTGTCAATATAAAAAAATGATTCTAAATAAATAAAATAATTTTATAACCCAATAATGATCTTTCCCATGTATAAAATTTGAATTAGGGTTCCGAAAAAACATATTTCTTTCTGAATAAATTTATTTTATGTAGAAATTGTAATATGAAATATTATTGTTTTATTAATGAATTTTTTTTTCAGAAACCATGATTAAAAATAAAATGACATGGTTGAATATGAGGGACAATCCAATGGTTTTCTATTATTAAAACCTACCTTTCAGAGTCCAATGATTTTAAAATTAATAAATAGTTTTCATAGTTTTCATTAAATACATGCCCATCCACATTTTTTACTAATGACACCAGATTTTTTCTAGGTATGTATCTTGTTGAGTTATTCTCTTGGGCCTTGTTGGTCGAGTATTGTATAAGGAAAAGTTTCATTGTTGGGGAAAATAAATTAAGTTTTGTGTATGACTATTTGATTCAAAATATAAAGACATGGGTAGTAAGGAAACATGAGAGAAATTGGGAGGATTAACTAAGGGAGAAGGTCATGTTTCTATTTAGAAATAGTGGAGTCCATCTAAAAATGTCAAGATTGAATAAAATGGTTTTTTTAAGTTGGGAATCCGTAACGTGGTTTCTTGTTTTTATATGGAAACTGCGTTCAAAACCATCCATGATACATTTAAACATAATTTAAATGTGTTATATGACATGTAAAAGCCTCAATACTCATGTTATGAACTAATTCAGGATGTGATGTTGTTACATGTTGTAAATAAATTACATATATTGTATTGTTTAGGCTATCTAAATAACAATATGAGGTGACTATTTTTTATAATATCCCTCAAAAAATAAATTCACCAATTGAAAATTTTCTATATGCCTTATAATTTCCTAAGTAGTAAATTTTGAATGGGGTAGTATGGATTATTTTTCATTCTACATGCACAGTGGCATGTAGGTGATTTTGGACTGCCTCACATAATTTCAGATGTTCTAATCATGCTTTTGATCCTTAGCCAATGGTTTTGGTTGGGTATTTTATCTTTCCCCTTTATTCTCCAACGATTGTGGTGTATGAACGTGGCCATCTGAATTTCTATTAATGATCGTTGATGGTTATGATCTATGAACCTTCTTTTGATAATATGGGTCTTCATTCTTGCTGGTGAATCATACTTGAAGAATTTTTTGAACTTCAATTAAAGGTATGGAGTTTAAATAGTAACTCTATGGTTTCATTATTGAAAAGTATTTCAAATATTAATTTTTTTATCATATCAGGAACTAAAAAAATTTCAAATAATAATTCAAATTATTAAAGAGAGTCACACTACAATTAATGGTTTTTTGACATGTCATATAGATACCTTTTGGGAGAGATAACCATTATATATAAATGAATTTTTATGGAATAATATGCGTTTAAAATGGAAAAGGATTTGTGTGTTTTAGTTATATATATTCACGTTGTCTTGGACTGATTATTTAAATGACTATATTATTATTGGTTAACGAACCTATGATAAATGTACCACATATTTGAAATAAAATAGTTATTTTAAAAATTAACCATTGAGAATGAGATGTGATATTTTCATATCCTTATTGTTATTACTTGTTTTTTGGTAATTGTTTTAATGATTATATAGGGTATTGGCCCAATTGAAATTATGAAATGATTAGAATGTTGGGGATGCCCAACAACATATGATTAATTTATTATATTTGGGTATCAATGCTGATAAATGATTATATTCATATATCCCGAGCTATAAGTTGATTACTGATGAAATTATTATATACATTGTTCATCCCTAATACATACGGAAATTATTATTTACCATGCCGGGAAATGATAAATTTCTGAAATGACTATATAGATGTTTTAGACCTAGACTTGTGTGATTTGTAACATCAATATAATGTTAAGTTTTACCACGGTTATATAGTTTTTTAGGAATAATTCTGATACATTATTATAGATATTCCAAAATGGTTTTGATGCATTATTTTTTTTAATATGGTTATACAGTTATGATTGGCATGTAACACACAATCATGCATTATTGGATTCGTATGAGGAATAGTCATATTAGATTTATTGTGTCCAAAACATTAGTTACTACTCAGGTGTTTTATAGTAGAAGTGAGGGGTCGATCCAATGAGTAAGAATCATTTTCATGAAGGTAACTAGCTCGAAACCCTTTTATTATGAGTCCTTACGACATGCAGAAAATGCCAGTTTCTTGTTAACATTGGCATGTCACATTTTTATATATAGGAAGTAACTATTCTGTGACCGTGATATAGGGACATCCTCCATGCAATAAATTAAGCTCTTAGGGTAGAAAGTGTCATATTATAGTGATCATAGCCTATTCTGTGTTAATTAGTATAGTTTATTCTATTTGAATATCATGTGGTCATGGATGTTCTCACGAAATGGGTTGAATTTTTTTTATTTTTTCTGGGTTACTAAACCATTAATGATTCTAAAAAAACATTCAAATATTTTTTAACTGCATATATACATATACCCCCATTCCCTACCACTGAGTGGATTAGCTACTCAGGGAGGGTTGGAATGCACATAAATGGATAATATAAGTCTTGCATGATATTCTATTGGAATTTAATCGATTCAAAATCATTAAATGATTCTGTTTTTTAATGTGAATAATCATGTAATATGACATCAAAAATATAATTCAATACTATATAATATCACTTACATGAGGATAAAAATGGGAATGTAATTGAAACATGTCGTTGAAAATTTATGATGAATGATGGGAATCGATGCTGTTGGAATTTTAAACTGTTGAATATAACAATATCCACAACTCTTGAATTGAAATAAATTGTAAATCATGAAGAAATATTTAGTTTAATGTATAAATGTCCAACGGAAACATGTATGGAACAATAAATGGAGATAAATATTATCCATGATTTCTCTCAAATTCTCTACAATGGTGCTAAATTTGTAAGATAATTTGTTCAGGACTTGTAATAGAATTACATGTCATGTACTATTGATACATGTTGATCACCTTGGGTTTTGGATTTCCCATGTGAATCATGACTAACTAACCTGATTTAATTTGTTTCACTTCCCACTTGTCACCTACTGAGGACTCATGGCATTTATTATCCTTATAGCTATTCCTCTAGAGTGAATTTACAAGAAACTAAATTGAGTGGGGTCACATCATATACGAATCGTTCATGTTGTGTGCTGGATTCAATTTCTATTGATGTCAAAACATGGATTATGGAATGGATCATAGATTTCACATACTATAAAATGCTATTACATGGTGTGTACTACTGATTCATGATGTGTAAAAGGTGAATTCTTACCTTTTTTCATTTCTTCCTTTGAATCTTGTAAAACAAAATTCCTAAAAATTAATCACAAACCATATTCCTTATCTAATAAAACACATAAAATACATATGTAATTGATAGTGAGAAGTATATATAAATTTGGATTATCAACACAGTTATGATACATCCTCAGGGGAATTTGGATATAGTGTTGAAGAGGGTTAATGTGGTGATATTTAATTTATTCAATTAATTAGTACACTTATCGCTTTTTTTACATTTATTTATTATCAAACATGTTATGATTAGACATGGAAGTAACAAAATAATGAGTTATCATAACTCTATAATTATGAAAAATATATGGTACTAATATAGATTACAAAGATGTGGGATTGGACTATAGAAACTCACCTTGTTGTTTTTTTTATTGTTTTATGTGTTAGAGTATGCAGATTAGACAAATATAGAGTTTGTGACTAGGGACATTGAGTTTATATTTTTTCCTTGTCTTTTATTTTTATTACATATATCATGAAATTTATTTATATTCTAAAATTACATTTATTTATTCCTTTATTATTTATTAATTTATTATGTTGTCTTCAATTGTTAGTTTTCCACTATACTATTTTGTTTAATTATTTAAAAACTTTAATATTTATTTATTATTATTATATGATTTTTTCTATTATGTAACTCTGTAAATAGATGTAATTGTCTCCCCGCTATACATATCACATGCTCAATGTTATTCGTTAGAAACAGGAAAATAAGGTTCCCTACTTGAGTTATTCAAACAAACGTTTTGGGCCATGCGGGAGAGTTTGGGATTAGAGGACATCATAGTGTGATATCTGAGGATATAAAGATTCATTTCTATTGATATAGTATTTATGATATCTATAAAGAAGACTATGATATGATATGAAATTGTAATGAGTTCATTCATGGGAGAATAAATCTCATGCGAGGGAGGAAATTAGAGTACACAATAGTGAATTTATATTATTATTATTTCCGATTTGTAGTTGATATTATTTCAACATTAGCGATTCCCATGATGTATTATATTGTTGTTTCATGATGTTATTGGTTCTTGATATTTATTTTCATAATATGGTATTAAACATGATGAATATGCTTGCATCCTGATAGAAACATACATATATATTGGCACACAATTTTCTTGATAAGATTATATTTATTGCATGCGATATATATTGTCTTTTCGATATTTTATATGATATACTTGTCATAACTACTACATTAAATTAAAATATTTTTTTTAATTAAAAAAAACATATAATACATTTATAGAGAGACCAATAGTTAGTGGTTCTCGGTTGTTGTCAATTGTTGAGGATGAACTAGTAAAGGAAAAAAAATCTATGGAGTGTGATCTTCTTGTACATACTATTCCTTCTTTACATCATCATGTTGAGCATCCGGAGAGTGGGAATTAGCATTTCACTGACATACTCGTGGAGTAACCCACTCAAGTACATCCTCAGTCGCCCGATGCTAACTGGACGCCTATCCCGATGGGAGGACCTCCGACAACAATTCGACATCTGGTTCGTGCCTCAAAAATCCATCAAGGGTCAGGCATTAGCAGACTTTCTGGAAGAGAACCCTTCAATAGGGACCCCCTGCACCAGATGCTGTACTACCTGATGAACATATCTTCTCAGTTCAAGAGGAGGTCCCAGCATGGGAAATGTACTTTGATGGCGCGTCCTGAAGCCCCACCGAGAAGAGGATGGAGGATCATAGATTCAAAAAAGTTGGTCTGGGGATAATACTTGTGTCCCCAGAAAAGGCTTTTTTTCTGTATTCCTTCCTCCAGTTAGAGGGATTTACAAATAATGAAGCAGAATATAAATCCCACATTTTAGGCCTGGAGCTCTCACTCCAGGCACAAGTACAATACAATAAGGCAAAAGGTGACTTGGAGCTGGCCATCAAGAAAGTCAACGGTGACTATGCTATTAAAAAGGAGGGGCGGATCCCCCTGTTTGACCATGTCCGAGGGAAAATGGTCGTGTTCTCCACAGAACTAACATTGACTTATATTCCCCAGTCCCATAATGCTCTGGATAATACATTATCCATCACGGCCATAGCCCTAGCCGACCTAGACCGGAATGAAACTGTCATCAGCATCGCTCACCGTCGAATGGTATTGCCATTTGTTCAAGATAAGACGGACGGAATCCATGACGTTAGTCCTTTTCCTGAGCCATATTCTCCTGCAACCAGCTGGATGATCCCCATTATGAACTACCTTCAATGGGGAGAGCATCCATCAGACAGGGCTAAACGAGAGAAAATATGGAGAAGGGAAATCAATTTTGTCCTATATGGCGGCACGGGTCAGCAAGAGCTCCTCTAAAAAAAAGGCCTCGATGGAGAGCTCCTCAGATGTATTGACAGAGAAGAAACTGTTGTTGTCATGACAAAAGTACATTCAGGAGTGTATGGATCACATCAACCGGGGACCAATCTTTCCCATCAGGTTCAAAGGCTTGTGTACTACTAGCACATAGTGGAACAAGACAGAGAGCGTTTTACAGCAAATTTCCAATCATTCTAGATTCATGACAACTTCATTCACTATCACCCAATGATAATTTATAAAGCTAAGTACTCCGGCCCGTTTTCCGTCTAGGGGATGGATGTTGTTGGATCATAACCTCCCGCCACGGACAAACAGCTGAAGTATATCCTCATGACGACCGACTTCTTTTCCAAATGGTAAGAAGCCATACCCCTCAAGGAAGTCGGGGCAAGAAATATTATTAGCTTGGTGAAGACCAATATAATCACCAGATTTGGTGTCCCTCATACTATACTGCTGGATAACAACACCAATTTCTGCTCTGCTGAGTTGGAAAAGCTATACCACCAGTATGGTATCAATATTAACCACTCATCCAGATACCATGCAGCGTCCAACGGACAGATAGATGATTTCAACAAGACCCTGTTTAACATCCTCCAGAAAATTCTATACAAAGACAGGAAGTCATGGCTAGATAAACTCCTCAATACATTGTGGGCTTATCGAACCACAATCTGCACCGCTACTCAGTCTACCCCATACACATTGGTGTACGGAACAAAGGTGGCCCTACCTCTTGAACTCCAACTTTTCTCACTCAATGTTTCCATCTGTGATCAATTATTCAATGATGAGAAGTCACAAAAGCTGCTAGGTTAATTGGAACAGCTAGATGAGAAGCGGCTGCACACTCTGCACCACCTGGAAGTGTACCAGAACCAGATCACACGAGCCTTCAACAAAAAGGTTTGCCTATGGTATTTCTTGGAAGGAGAATTAGTTCTGGTCCTCCGGACCCCAATGATACCCAGAAAGAAGCCTCCAAAGTTGGAGCCCAAGTGTGAGGGACAATTTGATGTACACAAGGTCTACTCCAATGGATCATATGCCCCGATCTTCATGGACTGTCAATTCAACACCACTCCTACCAACGCGAGATTCCTGAAGAAGTATTTCGCATAGAGACCAAGAGGTATTCACGTCCTCACCACATGACATTAAACATCATGGAGTCCGTCCTCACCGCATGATGTTAAATTGTACAGACAAGGTGATTTAAAAATGTCATCTTCCCATGTGTACGGACCAGAGCTGCACTTGGTGCATCTTCTTTCAGAGAACTAAGTGAGGTATGATTCCTGCGCTCGCAGGATATGTAGTGACCCCAGAATTCCACACCCTAGCCCAGCCACCTCAAAAAGAAAAAAATGGCCATTCCCCCGTGTACAGACCAGACTCTCATGGGGTGTATTCACGTCCTCACTACATGATGTTAAACTGCCTGGAGTACGTCCTTACTGCATGACGCTAAACATCATGTATAATAAGAGTGAAGAATTCTCCCTTCCCCACCGTTTATGGACCAGACCTACATGGGGTTTACTCATTGTTCTAGCCGTATGACATTAAACTACCAAGAACCCAACGGTCCAAACTCAATGACCTTAAACTAAGAGTATGGCGTCCTCACCGCATGACATTAAACTGCACAGAATATAATAATACCCCTCGTCTTAACCACATGACGTTAAACTGTATTGACACCGTCCTCACCGCATGACGTTAAACTGCACGGATTCCAAAGGGCTACGTATGGCTTGATTCCTGCCCTCACAGGATACATAGCGACGCCAGGATCCCCAGTCCTGGCTAATCCCCCTGAATAATAGAAAACAAAATGCCTTCTTTCCCCCGTGTATGGACCAGACTTTCACGAGGTGTACTTCTCCTAGAGAACTATGTACAAAATGATTCTTTCCCTCGCAGTATATGTAGCGACGCCATGATCCCTAGTCCTGGCCCAGCCCCGTGAATAAAAAAATGATGCCCTTTCCCCTCGTGTGTGAAACAGACCTACATGGGGTGTATATCATCATCCTTACGGCATGATGATAAATTTCACGGACTTCGTCCTCACCGCATGAAGCTAAAATGCATGGACTTCTTCGCGACCCACCCAGGACACATGGTTATATGAGATAGAGATACTCCTTGCACATTTGGATGCATCCTATCTATACATCAGATTCCACGACCCAGATAATTATGGATCTTCACAACTGCTCAAGGCCATCTAAAGTGGAAATACATCGACCCATGGACACCTTTGCATGACTATGCATATCATGCCCCCAGCGGCTCTGCATAATGATAGCCCCTGGCCCGTCTACAAAAGGCAAAATTTCCATAGGTGACACTCTCCCTAGCTATGTATGCTTACCGGCCTTAGAACCCCCATACCATACCTCCTGACCCAAATGTTTATGGAAAAGTGGTTTACAGGTTCGTTCCCCCTTTCACATCCAGGTGTTGCCAGGGTATCCCTATCTAGCTAGCCTATCTGTCTTTCAGTGGATCTCATAGAGACCTGCATCAACAAACATCAAGCTAGGACTAGGCTACTTTGACTAAACGGACAATTGCTGTGAAGATGTTTCTTGTATACATGGACACAATTATCCCCACGTGTCGAACTCTGCACTGTGAGCAATCACAGATTTTCATAATCATTCATGGCCATCAAAAGTGAAAAGTTATCGACCCGGGGACACCTTTGTATGACTATACATACCATTCCCTCAATGGATCCGCATATTGATATCCCGTGGCTCATCCATCAAAGGAACGATTTCCTCGGGCAGTACTCTTCCTAGCTCCGTACACCTACCGACCTCGGAGCCGCACACACCACACCTCTTGATCCATGAAAAATCAATGTTTCGGTTTAAAACCTTCATCCCTCACCTTGTTCCAACTATATCATAACATGCTGACTCAGTTATTCTTGAAGTGACTACAGCAATATTCACCCAATAGTTTGAGATCTATGACCGGTAAACTAGGTGGACCTTGTCCTTACCACATGATGTGAAATTGCATGGAATGACGGCACACACGATGCAAAAAAAATGGGAAAAGATCAGTGCATGGGGATCTTTGGAACTCAAAAAGAGACTAGGGACGAATATCCCCGACTTTTCCAGACATTCCCCTTCCAAATGACAGACTTCGTGGCCCGGATAATTGCGGATCCTAAAAAGCATTCATGGCCATCGGAAGTGGAACGTGATCGACCCGTGGACACCTTTGTACGACTATGGATACCATGCCCTCAGTAGCTCTGCATAATGATATCCCCTGGCTGGTCCATCAAAAACAAGATTTCCCTAGGCAATGCTCTTACTTGCTCCATACGCTTACCGTCCTAGGAGCCCCCATATCAACTTTCCTGATCCAAGAAGCCCCATAACCATGATTTACACCAATAAACCCCCCCCCCCCCATGTCTAGAGAATTTTGAGGTAATAAATCCCATTCATATTCTGATGAAGAGCATCCTTTGCCAAAATACCCCCCGTCCAGGCTGCATGACAGTCGACTGCACAACAACCTTCAAAAATGCCTCTCTTCCTTGCTGCATGACGCTAAACTACACAGAATATGTCCCAACCACATGATGAAAAATTACACGGTCATACTCATCATGGATTCATTGAGAAACATAGTATTTTCCCCATCCTTCATTGTAGGGGTCTGACCTGCACGAACCAGCGCCTCACACCAGTGAGAGAAATAATTACTTCAACGTTTTCGGGAATATTAGTCTAGATATTTCCCCCATATTTAGGCACCCTCTCATCAAAAGACATACTCTGTACTCAGAAAAAGCTAAACTATCATAAGCCACCCTGGTGGTCCCAAATATAAACTACCCTGAAGATTCTCGGCTATCAAAAGTGGATATTCTTTGACTTAAGGACACCTTTTTACGACTATGCATACCATTCCCTTAGCAGCTCTGCATATTGATCACCCCAGGCTCATCTACCAAAGGTAAGATTTCCTTAGGCAATGCTTATCTCCATACGACTCTTGGCCACTAATCCCCCATTTCTATCCCGGGATTTAGAAACCCTCTGAGCTACAATTTACCAACTTCTTCCCCAATCATACCTGAATGTGGCAGAAGAACATTGAAAAGATTATAGAGAACCAGGAAAAGTAGTTGAATTTCAGAAAATGTCCCTTCTGCATGACTTTAATCTGCATGAAGTCCCAACCATCCTATACGCTAGATAAATCTGTAAGAAGGAAACCTTGCTTCCAAACTCCTGATTAATACAGATGTTCCCAAAACAATCCAGACCTCACATATCCTTTCTGAACCACCCCCGATGGTTTTTATTATTTTTTTTTTCAAACCACCCATTGTGGTTTCCATGAGCTGGGCTTCTGTGAAGTCCCCTGGCCCTCAAGAATGGATAAGTCTTTGACTTAGGGACAACTTTGTATGAATATTCATATCATGCCCTCAACAGCTCTACATATTGATCGCCCCTGGCCCATCTACCACGAGTATGCTTTCCTTTTGCGATGCTCTTCCTACCTCTGTACGCCGACACGACTCTCAAGCCTTGAGACATGCCATGCATGCCCCTCAAATTAAAACATGTTTCCCCCCACATGTGTCAGAAGTGTATTGAGACATCTTTTAATCAGTTGAACCCCATTGGGGCCTTCACCCCACCATATTTGGTCAAAGTTATTTGACCTAGAACATCAGTAGTGATAGTATTGACGGTGGGACTTAAAACCACTCATAAAATAAAGGGGCACAAAGCCTGTTAGGCCGAAAACCTGAAAAGGGTGACCTAAGAAAAAGCCGAGTTATACCCACTGGGTCCATACCAAATGGGCCCAAGCAAAATCAGGGCATTAAGAAGAAGACAAAAAGTTTGTGGGGATTCCCTACAAAACCCTAGCAATAGTCAGACAATGTTCACTGGACCCTAGGTCCCAGGAAAAAGTTAGAGCTTTATTTATTTTTAGTCCTAAACTCGGATTATTCTATGTTCAGGGAATTAACATATGCAGCAATCATGCCAAATAATTTCTATCACAGGAAAAGGTGACAATGGAACTAAGGAGAAATATTTCTTTGTTCCATAACAAATTGGGTAAGAAGGGCATCCATAATCCGAAGCCTCCTCTAGTGAAAATGGTGATTACAGGGCTATTTTTTCAGATTCATAAATCTGTATCAGGTGCTAGTGAGAATCCTCGATTGTAAGAGAGAGATTCCCCAGTAAGTTAGTCTCAGCTTCTGCACCAGCTCTCAATTCTTCTGCCTCCAAAGCCGCCTTTGTTCTTGCCCTTATTTCCTCCTCCATCTACTGCTCCCCTTCTTCAATCATGGAAATGACGTGGGCCTCATCCTACTGCAGCCACTATATCTCATTCCTCAGAATATCCAGGTGAGAAGGCTTCTTAATAACTTCTCTCTGAAGCCCTGCGACGACCCCGATGTGGTCATGAGCCTCTGTTAGGCAGAGATGTCGAGTTGCGGAAACGTAGGCATCAGAGTGGGCAGCAGAAAGGTGATATTCGAAATAACCTATCCTATCCCGATCAGTGACTACCTGCTTGAATATGTCATAAACACCATGATAGTCAAATACATCAAATCCTGGCAACATAAACAAATTTCGTAGCCTCGGTAATTTGGTTGGAATCTCGAGGCGGCCTCGCCCGCAAACATTGGCACTGTGGCAGCTTCGACCGCGATAGTTGTGGTCATAAGCACAGCTGTGTCTGGTGGCACAATCGTCAGCTCCAAAGGTTGTGGTCCTAAATCCTAAGAGTTAGTAAGACATATGAGTGCCCCTAATTAGAAAAGGGAATAAAAAGGAGTCAGTGAAAGGAAATCGGGGAACTTACTCCTAATTTTTGAGGAATCAGCGTCCGCAAGCCCTGCATTGCCACGATAGCCACTCGAAGGGGATGCCACAACATCGATAGGTAAGGGAATCCGGGGAGCCCCCAGAGGGGTCTAGGGACTGAGGCCATGCCTACGAACAACATTTTCCAAATCCTTCCACAATTGGTCACATACGGAGACCATGCTCGGGGAAATCACTCCCCAGGTGAACAAGGTAATGGCTCGCTCCAGGTTTCCAAAAATTGGACTAATGGCCGACTCTTCCTCCATTACCCAGGGATTCATTAGGTCTGAGGTGGCAGGCCCTGTCGGGTCTAGATCCACCTCAGTGATCATGGGCGCCCCATCTTCTTTCGCAATTGGAAGGGCTATTTGATCAACAGGAGTCGTGAATACCATCAATTCTTCCTCTGGCATATCTCTGACAGATAAAGGTGGGAGTAAAGAGTCCATATCGATGGCCCCTCCGGCAGGGCACACCATCTCATCGTGACCATGCATGGTTACGTGTGATTCCATGGATGGAATGGAGGTGGAAGGTAGAATCACTTGGGTAGCCACAGCCAGATCCCCAAGTGGTCCTACACAATACGTGAAACAGTTAATGACTAACGAAGTCTAAGAATGCGAGTTGGCGATTGAGAAAACGAGAATTCATGATTACCTGACGTTCTCGATTTGATTCGTTCCAATAAACGTAATGCCTGTTGCCATTTCTGGACCTGCCTAGGGGGCAGTTCGCCAAGAATTCTGGAAGGGACAGGAGGAGGAATGACCCTAGCTGAGTCTGTGATGGACGCCTCTATGAGCTCAGCTGCGCCAGGGGATCCTTCCTCGATGACCCCTGTGGGCGAAAGTGCATGCTCCCGCACCGCGGTACCACAAGGGGTATACTTTGAAGAAGGAATCACCCCCTAAGATTCTTCAGCACCCTGAATAAAATGAATAAACCTTAAAACCTCTACAATAAAGGACGGAAAAAGTCAGAATGGGCGAGCTGAGCAACCTCTTCTTCAGGGTCGGACAATTTGTGACGTCAAATCATCATAGACACCCGAATTCTCCCATAGAGATGATTCCAGAGTGAATGAATGTATGCATCCGTCACCTTTAATGAGGAGACTATTTCATATAAACCCTCTTCCAACTACATGTTGGGTGGATCGATGGTCATCCCGATACCCAGAAGTTTAAGAGGGCCTGTTTGAAGAGACTCCCAAACTTCATCATCCAAACCACTAACCCTCAGGTCATCCCAAATCCTCCAAGTCTCTAAGAATGCTTCCATGGAATCAATCGCAGACTGAGGATGATCAACCTGAGAAGTTCGGGCGACGGTAGAAGATGGTAAGGGCGCCAATGGCCATATTTTTGTTTCAGATCCTGCCACCGCCCTAGAACTCTCTGGGGCTACCTATGTACGGGACCTCACTGGTAGGTAGGAAAATTCCCTTGCTTCAGCTGTGACAGGGAGAACATCGAAATCATCTCCCCCTAAAGAGCGGTCACTTCCTTCTTCCTCCTCATCAGTAACCGGGTGCAGCATGTCCTGGACTCGATGCATCAACACCGTATAACCCCGGTGTGATTTAATATAGACCTCAATGTCCCGGAGATATCGAATTACCCTCTCGGGGTCCACGTCATAAATAATGTCAGTGGGAGTAGATATGTAGCCCAGCCTGTCAAGAGCTACCTCTGATTCTTGAAGATACTGCCACAGAGGATGGGGGTACTAGTTGCGAAAGGGTGACCAGGATTTGAATTCGTAACATTGAACCCAAGCTATCCGAATGGTAGCATCGACGAGGATAGTAAACCCCCTTTGAGCAGCTTCGATGGCATGAGAAGTTACACCACTATCTATTAAAATAATCCCCAGAAGCACAGGACCAGTCGGGTGATGAAGGATTTTGCCAGGCCCAGTTGGAGCACCATCCTCCTTTTTCTTCCTTTTTCCCATTGATGTCTTGGCACGTGAGATGGTGGGCACCAATGTCCCTAGCTGGCCATTTGGGTATAATTGTACCTAAGAGTCAGCATGATGCTTAGATAAGAAAGGCATGGAGTCCGCAAGCGTGGGGGTTATAACCTCAAAGCCGGTATCCTCCGAGGTAACCATTTACCACAGCTGTCTGGCCGCCATTAAATGACGATTCTCGCGGCCACCATTTAAGCACGTGGGGACACTGTGCTTGGACGCAGCCAAATTGACACCCAAATCAGCCGGACACGTACCCCTCATAGATCAGTTCTCCACCAATACGAGCTAGTAGAATACCCTCTCGGAGGGAGAGGAGGTAGACGTAGCTGCTAAAATATTCTGTTATGGTGTTTGTAATTACACTAGCCGGGGAAGAAAATAGATGAAAATTGAAATAGTAATAGTTAAAGATTCGACTTGATAACATACGCTTGTTCGAAACTGTCTGTTTACTATCCTTATCTTGGGTAGCCCACTCATCGGGCACAACCCCACTGGTCCGTTTCTTGTATGGCCGGAATGTGGTGCCCAAAATCGGAAGAGGGTTGATGAAGGTGTAACAGTTATTGATGTGTACGCTTAACCCTCCCCAAAGAATTTGGAAAGGGTCGGCAACTCGGTTTAGTCAACTCCCGTCAGTGATAATACCAAGCAACCGTTAAATCCTAGCCCAAACTGGGATGGCTAGGTTGAAAACTTTACTAGTAACCAAGTGTGCCGCCATGAAAAAAGTAGTGACCTTCACGCCACCAGCCTCATGTCTGGGTAATAACCAGCCACTTAAGAATATGGCCAGAAAAGCTGCCAGGCATAGCAATCGATCGACATCCGGAATGAGCTCCCATACCCAGCCGCGAAAATCGCCTTGCTCCAATGTCATCCAATAGCTACCCCTTGTTTACTGGACTCCATCATAGGGAAAGTCATGGGCCTATGTTGGAGAGTCGCTGATTCGTTAGATTTGTTCTTTATCACAAAATCCTTGACCCCTTCACGGTATGGGAAGATCTGTTTTGGAGACGTATCCTCTGAGTTCTTCCGAGCCTGGTTAATAAGCTACTTCACTAGGGTGAGTCCTCTCTTCATTATCCCACACAGAAGAAGGAGGCATGAACTCTTCATACAGACTCCCAATGACGGGGACCACCGAAATCTGAAAGACGTCTTGTAGAATAATTCTCACATCCCCATGGAACTGATGGAAGGTGTTGGTGTCCGGGCTCCAACGACTCATAAGTTGCTCTACGAGGGCTTGAGTCTGGTGGGTATAGGTTTGGGACACCCAGGTAGCTTCATACAAGCCCACAGCTCGTAACTCTGCGCCGTATTCTTTGCATCTCTGGAAAACCCAGAAGGGCCAACCCCCATCTAGTGACTTAAATGCTCCCCCGGTCTGAGATCTCGACTCGCTAGCCAGCCATGCTGGTCGCTTACCATGGAATTGCGAGCAATACACCAATATGATGTGGATTGTTCCTTCATGTTGACGTGGTTCTCCTGTCGAAGATACTGGAAGGTAATTCAACACAGATCCGATAGCTGTACCCTGTAAGGTAGGCCGCCCGCCGACAGGTATCATGAACTGAGATATAGTGGTGGTAAATATCCATGATTCGAGGTTGTTTTCACGAGATGGTTCCAGAATCCGGTAATGAGACATCAAAATGAACCCATAGACAGGAAGGTTGTTAGGAAAAGGATACTCTTGCTATGATTTGGATAGCTGGTCGGCAAGGAAGGAAGATGGTAGGGAGTAGCTGACTCCATCTTGAACAGAGCTAGCCATGTCCTTCAGCCGTTGATCAGCAATTGGGAGGGGCTCTGTAGCAGTCCTCAGCGCAGAACGAGGGGGAACCATATTTTCTCCCTGCACAATGAGAGCCAACAATTGGTTAGTCCGGAATAAAAACATGGACAAATATAACCAAATGAAGGGTTCATGAGTCTTCTTAATAAAAATACCCATGGAGGCCTTGGGGGATGGTTCACGATGACATCATCCCGCAAACCAGCCCTTCGCGAAATCGGTCCATGTAGCTCTAGTCCACGGAGCATTGGCCAAAAAACCACGAACCAAGTTTCTCAGTAGAATTTCAATCCCAACATCATTCGGAAGACTCATATAATTATTAAATTTCTAGAGATTTTTAGTCCGCGGAGCATCGAGACCACGATGAAAGTTCCTCCTCAATCCATTATCACATACTTTTAAATTAATTAAGAGTAATGGTTCATGGGTGAAGGCGGACGTGAATAAGGAATGGTTCGCGGAGAATTCCGGCTAGTTTGCGGACGAGGCACTTCGTGAAGGAGCAAACACGCAGAGGCGAAGGAGCTCTGGTTTTCCGAATAATTCAGTAAAGGAAATGTGAAGGTATACTAGTTTTTAAATACATGTTTCCCTACCTAGTCCACGATTCTAATGCAAACCATCTCAGTTTCAGGACCAATTTGCAGCGTAATGGCCACCTCTTCGTTCCGATAAGACCACATTCTAATGGGGGGCATTTGTGGGGTCCTGAAAAATCCGAATAGGAAATTTTAACGAAATCGCCCAATGAATTGGGGAAAGTAATCAATGAAGGGACACAAACGTGACCAGTCTGCGAACCGGTCCCATGGATGTGCAATGTGGCCAGGCCCTGCGAGGAACCCCCTCCACGAACCATTTTCGTTCGCGAAATGGAGGCGGAGAGCCTTCGCAGTCGCGAGGCAGGATGGGCACCAGTCTGGTTCGCCATCACGAACTTCCCCAACCACGGACCACGTCGACTGGTTCAATCCGCACCCACTGTCGTTTGTGGAATAAAGGCAGAACCCTCCGCAGCCATGGAGCACTCCCTGAGTTCGCCTCACAGATGGGGGGCATTCAATACTAACCAAAAATCACGGATTGACCAAGTCAGATATGAACAGGGTATTTGGTTTTGGTCCTCCGCCAAAGGGGCCACGTGGCCATAGATACATCCCATTCCACACTATATAAAAGGAGACCAAGGGGGAAACAAAAAGGGAACGGAGAACAAGAATCAGATTCAGAGGGATTAGATATTTGGTAGGAGATCAGTTGAAGTAAGTCTCCGAATATCACAAACATGGAAATTCCCATCCGCTAACTACAACAGGTATATGAATTAACAAGGAGTTGGAAAACGCATAATAACATGGTGAACCATGAACCTAAAATAACAAAAACAATTAGAAACTTGAACCATACCCCCTCTATGGATGACTTCCACGTGGACCAGGGAATTTATGCCTCTTTTCCCATCAATTGCACTGCGTAGCATACCCTTACGCAGGCGAAGCCCTAACCGAGAAGCCTCCGACCGGCGCCTCCCTTGGCCACTGTTGCCTGCTTGGAACCCTCAACGAACCACCCTGGTTTGTAGACTGAACCCGAAGCCGCAAACCACCCTGGTTTCGCGGGACGCCAATCAATCCGCAAACCACCCTTGTTCGCGGACGGCTTCTCTAGCCGTGTGGCACTTCCCTAGGCGAAGGGAGCCACCACCCATACCTCTCGGTGGCTCTCCAAATACATCGGTGTTCTCATTTCCTGAGCCATGTAAAATATTTCGGATAGATCCAAGTCCTCCACGACACCCTCATTGGCCTATTCATCAGCCCCAAGCCGAGGCATCCGCCAGAGCCACTCGGTCCCCGTAGTGTAACTTTCAGGCGCATCAGCGCGCCATTTTGAGTTTACATATCCATGATAAATAGGGGAAAAGTGGATTCACTGACCCTTGAGAAGATTCCCGAAGCATTCATGGGTCCACATTCCCATGGTAATGTGGATCCTGAGCTCAGAAATCCCCTTTCAGCACCTCCACTTGTTGTGGGTTCCCCAGAGATGGTAAAATATCCATCAGAAGGAAGCCCTCATGCACTGCAAAAAAGTAGATGGGCACCAGAGCACCCCCTTTACCTCTCCCGCTGGACTTTGTCACCCCGAGCATCCATCTATGAGTAAGCCCTGACCTTATGGGCTGCCCTCATGCATAAGCCCCACTTCACTTCTCACGGACGCACCATTCGTGACGTGATCCTCTGGTCCCTACTGCCTATTGTTTCTCACACCGAGGATGACTCACGTGGGCTTAGAGTAAGCATCGACCTTGACATCCTCCTATGGGCCTCCTCAGAGTGTAATCCCCAATCCATCCTCCTATGGGTCTCCTCAGAGTGTAAGCCCCAATCCATCATTTCGGGCTTCCCCAGAGCGTAAGCCCCAATCCAAAGCAAACTATGGGGACTTTGATCCATGCCAAATCATGGTACGTAAGAAGCCTCCACGATGTTCAAGCCCACCACTTGGTCATTTCTTCACGTCGAGTTCCACCCTCGTCCAGCATGATGTTAAACTGTGTACCCGAACTACGTGGACTTTGATCCCTACTTCTCTAAGCAGGGTACGTAGGAAGCCTCCCTGAGGTTCAATACCAACAGCCGGTTGATCTAATAAACTCCACATCGGTTCACCGCACCACTCCTAGTGGCCCCTCAAGTGAGTTACAACCCTTCGAGGTCATTAATTCAACGAGGGATGGTAAAACTAATGCATAAATGATTCTGATCCCCTGCGTCCAATTGACCATTGCCCACCATGGCTAAATCTGTGGATAATATGTTTGGGTATAAACTAAAGATTCATGAACATATGAATACGTATTAAATCTATATGAGATTCCCATATCAGGCAATAATTCCCCCCCAAAAAGGGTGTGATGATCCCGACATCCCATCCTCTTGACCAATGTGAGTTCTCAAGAGTCGCTGGTCATACCATCTGGAGAATGCCTGCCTTTGGAAAGCAGGTACATCAATCATTGGATACGGAGCCGTTGGGCGTTTCGAGGCTGAAAACCAAAACGAAACAAAGAGTAATTGATAAGTGAGTTACATTCAAATATATAGTAGGTGCATAATTTTTTTAAAATTATGTATCATGATATTCATTGATTGTACTAGTGATATAGAATTAATATATAATTATCAACTATTACCTTGAGTAACTTCACTTGTTAGTGGGAGAAAGTTTATCATCATAGTCAGGTTGGGATTTTATAGCCATTTCCCATTAATGTGTGGAAATGATAAGGTATAACCATTTATATATTGATAGGATTAAAATGTACATGACATTAGAATGATATTTTATGTCTGATTGTGGATCGATGGATGGAGGTAACCAACTATTTAGCTATTAGGAAGACCTTTATTGTTGATGATTTGGGTAGTCATTATGTTATGTTGGTAGTTAGGATAGTCGATGATCTGTATAATATCATTTGAAAAAAATATCCCCCATTCACAAAATGAAATTGGAAGTGTCATTAGAAATATATAGTATTATATGTTCATTTACATACAACCTATCATCCCCATACTGATAGGCAATCTATGAAGACTATTAAGGTGTTTTATTATATATTTCAAGAATGTGTTTTAGATTTTTGTGGTTATTTGGAGAATCATCTAGACAATGTTGTTGTTTCATATAATAAATGATTCTAGTAATTATTCTATTTGACAATTTTGGAGGTTTTTTATCACAAACTATGTCATTCGACTCTATTTTTGATAGAGGATCGTGATTCATCGTTTTTTATTCTAAATCTCATGCATGAGATGATTAAGTAACATTAGTTGAAAAGGTAATGGATAATGACCACATAGACATAGATCAAATAAAATGTTTACCACAATAGAACAACACAATAGTTTTTAAATGGTCATCATGTTATCATTCGAGTGTCTCTTTGGATGGGTAAATAACATATCATGAAATAGTGGACGTTAACTAACTTGTTTGTGGAACTACATAATATAGGGTATTGTGTCAGATCAGTGGAATGTCGATTAGCCGATACTAATCACTATAGTTATAATCAGAAAATTTTTCATGTTCCAATGATTCCGAGTTAGTATTCACACCCTTCTCACATGATAGAATTTGGATATATTGAGCTTAGTGTTGATGGATTCTTTGAGGAGAATCCACTGCAGATTTTGGATTGTATTGAGATATATCTTTGAGGTGTGAATATACGTTTAGTTTGAGTTATGTGTCCCCAAGGGAATGTATAGAAGGATTCATGAGATTCGTAGTCTTATATGTGATAAAAGTGGCATGAATATTTAACCAATACCCTACAATTTTTCTTTGAGAAGCTTGATAATGATTTGTTATTTTTTGGAGATGTTGTTTGATCCCATGTTTTTCAAGGTATATATATACAAATTTTTAGCCTTGGAGAATGAGTCTTGTTTAGTTGCAATGATTTGTTTCTAAAATAATTTATTGTTTTTGGATGTATGTTTCTTCGAATTAATGTAGACTTAGGATGCGAGGAAACATAAAAACCCCAATGAATATATTTGTATGGAGGAGTTAATGTTTTCTATATACATTAATGGAGCTAGGGTATAATTGGTTAAATTTTTACCAAGGGTTCTTTGTATGACATGAATACCTAATGGGGGTTTGAGTTTTAATGAGGAAACTTGTTGGAAAACTATCTTCACGAAATTTTCCAATGGTTTAATTGGGTTATAATATGTGTAAAATTTAGTAGTATCATGTCATGAGCTGATTTGTGAAATGATATAGTTATACATCCATAAAAAAATGGAATTTAATGTAATATACTATAAATGTTAATAATAATACAATGTGATTGGTTTTTATTTTATCCCATTAAAAATAAAATCAATCCATGTAATGTAGTTACAAACACTATAACTTCCAATGAATTTTTTTAGGGTGTCATTTGGATGATCATTCAATCACCACATGTTAAAACCTATTATCTGAATACTATTTTAGATTCAAATCATTTTGGAGTTCACTTCATTTTTCTAAATATCCTGATAACACACATTGTTAAGGGTTAGTGTTTTTGGATAGGTTTTACCTTCATTACACTTTGTTCGCAAACTATTGTGGAGTAATCTCTTTAGTGTTTGTATTGTTGGTTTTGATTACAATTAGTTAGGATATCAGAACCATCATGATATCATATGTTCCATAAATCCTGCTGTAGATCTGTGTTAGAAGATTCTTTTTATCATCAGATAATGGTAGGGAGTCTAAACATTGACACTATAGTTTGTTAATTTTCAATTATCTAAAATATTAAAATTGTGGAAATATTTAATTTTCCAAATAAATTAAAAAGAACAAATTTAATTACTACATGGAATCCTTTTTCATCTTATTTGTTCATGAACGATCTTGTGTCAACCATTTGGGTGAGAGTTCCATTGAATATAATTGAATTATTTAATGGACTAATTTGTGTTTATAATGATATGGGATTTGGGTTTTTCATGATATAGATTCATCTTAGTGTGTCTTGAATATTGAATTTGTTTCCTTGTTATTGTTTTACGACTAATGGTTTAATAAATCGTATTTTTGAACCAAAATGGTTATTTTTATAATTAAATATTGGTCCATATATGGGGTATTGTTATATCACTTCTATAATGACATGTATTATGATAAATGATATAATTATTATATGGAGAATTTAACCATTTAAAATGATGAAATACAAATATATTTGGTTGTTACCAGTAACACATGCTAATATGATTATATATTGGGATTGTCAATGATAAATTATGAAATTATTATATACCTTCAATGGACCAATTAAATAATGAAATTATAATATACCAAACTTGTTCATATTAAATACTGAAATTATTATATATCAGACTTGACCTTGATACATTCAAAATTGCTTATATACTGAGGTCAACCCAGACCGCTTGGTAAAATTTTTATATACTGGTTTTTTTACCCAGAATTTTGTGATTTATACTATGGTTATATTGTTATGTTTTACCATTGTTATATTTTTGTGTATTTTATGTTCATGATAAATTCTCAGAGACATGCTGACATGGTATCAAGGGTTGTTTTGCCTTTGGTTGTATATTTATAATTGGAATGGTTGTGAGAAATTATTAGTGGCATTCCATCATTGTGTTGAAGTAGGTTGAGGTGGTAATAATTTAATCATTTAATTAATTAGTACGATTGTTTATTGTATTATTTCATTCTCTTATTATTAGACTTCCTATTTTTTCCATGGTGTTGTAAAATTTCAGATTTTTATGGACACCCTATTTAGGAACATAATTTTTTCTAAAGTAGATTACATTGTTTCATGATTAGACAAGGGAAAATGGCCTTATTGTAGATTGTTTCTTTCTAGTTGGGTTGTTGATCATATATGGGATCGAGAAGGGGTTTGTGAGAGTGTACATTGTGTATTTATTTGATTCTGGTTGTATTTTATTTTAATCGCACGTAGAATGAAATTAAGTTTTGTTTCATTGAATCATTACCAAATTATATTATTATTTATTATTTTATTATATTGTAATCTATTGTTAAATTTCTGATGTATTGTATTTTTTCCATTATTTCTGCACCTGTGTATTTATTTATTATTATAATAGGATTATTTTAGTTTTGATGTAATTTTTTAACAATGGGGTATAGTCTCCCCACTATATTAATCACACTCCCACTAAAATTTGGTAGTTTCTTCTATACTGGGATGCACCAATGTTGTCTTGGATCCCTTAATTTCTGGCCTCATGGTAGGGTTCCATATCAGGATATTTTACACCACATCACTCAAAAAATAATAATCATGTTTATCCTCTCATTGATCTTCAAGATTCTGTATAATATGTTTTTTAGGTTATAAGATGTTCCCTATTAATATTTAAAATGTTTTATTACATGTTTAGGATTTTAAATCACAATTATTTTTTTATATCAAATAATCATTCAAAACTCCTCCTCCATTAGTTTTTTTATGTTTTAATTCCACATTGTTATAAATGAAATATAGTGATTGAAATGTGTGATCACCATTCCATCTAATTATAAATCATTCTTCCTTCCTTGTAATTATATAATATTTTTATTCAAATAAACACCATTATCCCAATATCAATTTATATTAAGTATTTGTGATCTTATGGATGAATCATTTAAAATAAGAGCGATTTTTATTAAGAATGAGGAATATAATATATATCTGAAAACTGTTATCAATTACATAGATGATTAAAAGTTGTTTTTCAACATGTGTACCTTTGATGTTCTATGTAAATTGACCTATTAGTTTCTTCTTATGAATTGTTTGTATAAAAAATGTGTATCAAATATATGTGCCAAATACTCTTAATATTTATAGTAAATTTCTCTATCAATTATTAACTATCCTAACATTTCAAACTATTATATTAAATTACTATTTCTTATTGGTATCATTATAATATTAGTATATACAACATTATTACTTCGTTATTGTTATTTAGATAAGGGTACATTCCATTAAATTGTGACATCCATATTAGTTTTATGTTGATTTTCACTAGTATGTATATATACTATATCTATAAGAACTTATAATGATTTCATATAAATAATAATATATAATTTTACATTGGGAATAATAAGTTATGTATTGGTTTTCTATTATATTCAAAATATTGACACATTATACTTGTTTTTGGTGATGGAGTCCATGAATTATATTTTCCCTCAATGAATTAAAGGTTACATGAGATAAATCATATTATGTGGTGGGTACATATGTTACACATTTATCTATGATTTCATAGAATGTGGACATGGTAATATGTTAATTATGTATTAGATTATATATTTCATCATTGTGAGATCCATTATTTTTTTCCATGATATTTACTAATTTTTATTTTTCTGTTTTACATTGATATATTGTCCTCACGGTTTCCATTATGATATTTTATTATTATTTATTCCTTTCAAAATTTGAATCCATGAATATAAAATTTTATATTTCATTATACTGAATCCTTTAATTTGAATCAGAGATAAAAAATTCATATTCTTACCGCTTTACTAGGAAAACCCCTAGATGTCTAGGAGTGATCCATAGAGAATTATGGAGAAATAATTTATTTTTGATGTATTGATTGGAAATATTTTTTGTTTCCCAAATATTGTAATGTAAAAATATATAACACCATTTACAGGAAAAAAAACTACATGATCATATATATTTTTGTAAATGTATTTTGTATAATTTTATTGAAATAACTACTTTTATTTGGATAATATTGCCAGAGTTTATACATCCTAGTTAATCCAAAAAATAATGAATCATCTCAAAAACCACAAAATTAATATAATATAATTAATAATTGATAATAAATTCATGAATTTATAAACTAAATATACTATTCACAAATGATTCTAAATTCGATAAACATCTATTCAAAACATTCACATAAAAACAATCATAATACTGATGAATATTTGCATAAAAATTATTAGATTTTTTTAATGCATAACACATAAATTGTTCATATAATAATTTTTTTTGATGGATTAATTTATGATTTCCGAATCATGTGGAATAAATATATATGGCTATATTATTAAGTAATTGTTTGGGATGAACTTATAAATCCATGAAATAAATTTGGCCAAGTATTATCACTTTTGAGATGATTATGTTTTGTGTCAAGAAGATATAGTTATCTTTGACCAATAGATTATATATGGACTTGATGTAGATTCATGTGTTCCTATATTTTATTGCATTTTTGAATGATACACCTTGTGTAAGATATGAATTTTTCTCATTATTAATGTACCATAATAATATCTTATAGAAAATAATTATAAACGGATTCATGTTGTGTATCATACATCTTATTCTTGTGGGTATCATTTTGTTAATATGATTTGATACATATATAATAAGTTTTAAGTCACTTTTTATGATCTTTCTTTTTATAAACTATTTTGACTATATTTATTTCTTATATGTTTTCCCCTTATCGGTCATTTTATACCATCACTTTGTGATTTTTTCAATTACCCATTAAATAAAGATGAATATTTCAAATAATTCATTTATAATGGATTCAAGTGTAATTACATTAGGTGATAATTATATAATGTGGTGTACATGTATCTAGTTATATTTATAATATATAAATAAATTTAAACATTAGGATATATGAGTGGAATTTAATTGTGTGTTATCATGTATATTATTATATAATGATTTATCATATATGTATTGGATTTTTGTATTCCCTTTAATGATATTAATGCGGGGTTTAGCTAATTTTTATTATTAGTTGAATATGAATAAGTTCATAAAAACCCAAAATTATACTATAACTATCATAGGATGAATCATGTATTTTTTATATTAAAATAATGCATTGATAGGTTAGGACAATTTATGAATGAATTTAATGACCATATGATTACTTAACAGCTACATTATTTTTTAATACTACTAATAAAATTTAATATCCCGTGTTATTATGAATGTTTTTCTCCCAATAAAATTATATTATATGATATATCATTTTACACACAACTCTAAGATTTACAAAAAAACAATTAACTATTAATAATATAAACTAAACATGATTATTGTGACATATCTATTAAATATGATTTTATGAATAATAATGATCAAAATTAAATTTCTATGGTATAAATGTATTAAATAAATAAAAAATATTTATAAAAATTTTCTTTTTTTTATTAAAGTCATTATAATCATGGAAAATGATATTTTCTATAAATATTAACAAATATATAAGGTATTCATTTCTACTTATAAAATTTTTAAATAAAATTTATAACTCATTATTTAAATCTAAATGTCAATATCATATAAATGTTAATATGAAAATTTTCAGAACAGATCACTTTTTGAATGAATTGTAAAAGAATGCTTCTTTATTAAAAAATGAATTTTAATTTCATATATTTAAAAGGTCAATTTGATATTTTATGGTATTAAAAAATAGTTCAATTATATATTTAATAGACATATTTAGTTAATTTTAATTAATTTCATATTTATTATTTATATTGAATCTTTCTAAACTATTGAATATTTGAAATTTCAAAAACAAATTTTCTCAATTGATAAATTTTAATTTTAAATTAAATTATTCCACTTATATGTATTGAATTTTATAAAATGGTATAAAAATATGGAATCAAAATAATTTCTATGATATTATATGTTCATATTAATTTTAGATTGAAATTATGTGTTAAAATAATAATAATTAATTACTATGTGTCGTGTTAAAAAATGGCTTTGCGTGTAACATATTCATTTGTTAATGTTTATTTTTCCCAACTTAGAGGATATTGATTTAACATATTGAATTTTTTATTAATAATTTTTTTTCCAAAATAACTTTTATTTCTCCTTTTAATTTTATTCATAAATAATAAATTAAATAGTTAAAAGAAAAGATATCTATTACCCTGGTGAAATAAAAAATAGTAAAAGAGATGAAACCTATTGATTATGTAAGTACATGTATGAAACATGTTTTTTATTTTTTGAGGTGTGGTTAAAGAATTGAAACAGTTTTCATTTTTATGTATGGCCTACAATTTCCATACACAATGTCATTTATTTTCTATCTCTAAAATTTAGGTATTACTATAAATTATTATATAATTAATATATATTAATTTTATAACGTGATTAATTTTTTTTGTTTTCAATGGACTAATGATAAAATTATAAATAAAAAATACTAGCAGACAACATACTTGATAATTGAAGCAACTATTACCTATAACATGGTTTTAATAAGGGATTATTTATAAATAGAAAATAAAATGTCATTTGAAAATTTTATATGGAATGATATTTTTTTTATGGAAACATAATATATTAATATTAAATATATATTTACTACACAAGAATTTTAATTTTTTATGTACGAATTCGAGATATGAGGTAAATTATTTTCATATCACTTTCATTTTTGTGGGAAACATTTCTTATATACTAAATGTATCTTTTGTCTAGATTATATGTTCACCACTATTTTATTTGATAATACATATAATTATATGTATGGTAAACACATAACCATATAATTTATTTTTTTTATGTTTTTTATGATATAAATTTTACAAAAGTTATATTTGTTTTATATTACATTCTCATTGTTTATAGGAATTGTTTATGATCATCATTATGATAAAGAAATGATATGATATAAATCTCATAAAAATAATTTATTTGTAGATAAAATTGTTATTTTATTAACATATCCACTTTATTTTAATGTTTCATCTATTTATATACTGAATTTTCAAATAGAATGTTTTAATTGAAAATTATAATTTATTTCTCTCTTTAGATGAGTTTTTTTCTTCTACTTCTATGATTTCAAAAAATAATTTCACAATTTTTTTCACTCTTCAATTAATATTTTCAATAAATATTTTACCATTTATTTAATTTTTATTTTATATATATTAGGAGAAATAATTTATTTTCATGAACAAGGCTCTATTGAAATTCAAACAAAATTGTTTAAGAATTCATTTAATGAGTATGATATTATTAAAATTCACTTCAATCATGAAAACTAATAAATTTAAACATTAAATTGAATTTTTTCAATGTTCTTTTTAATGAAAATATATCCTATAATTGTTTAAAAATTATTATATTTCAAATACGTGGATTCAAATTGAATATATATTTTCCCCAATAATGATTTATTGATATTTCTGGGTATTTTTATTCATCAACCACTACAACCGTTGGTGGCAGTTGAATTTTAGTTTGGATATGATATAACATAATGATCATTATACTTTAATTCAATTTTTTTTAATATTGTAAAAAAATAATGTAATATCTTCATTTTATATAGGGTGTGATATGATGAATTTATGAAATTTTTAGGAAATCCATTTAATTGACATATACTATGACATGATAAACCATTTATCATACCAGTATACTTTTTCATGGGTCAGGACATGATGATTTTTTATCAAATGTCACCTATATTCATGGACTATGTGTAATATGAGACTTATTTCTCCTCCAAGTCCATTAGGTTAATTATCGTATCCTGTGATATATTAATGAGAAACTGGACGATGTTCCGGATAGACATTGTGGTACAGGTTTATGGGATTTATCCACTATGGGAAACATGTGATGATTCTGAATCAATTCTAAAGTGGGAAATTGGTTTTGGTTTTTAATCAGTTTTTTTGTGGGTCTCAAATGTTAAAATTAACATATTAACTTAATTATATAATATTATAGTTCCAAAGATAAATGACATGAAGTTTTGGTTCATGAATTATTTATGATTATTTCTCACATTTAGGGTTTATTTATTTTGAAATTACATTTTCTAATCCCAATGAAAAATTTTACAATCCATAATTGATTAGTTATTACCATTTTAGGTTATATTTATTTTTTCATACACTCATTCTTGTCTTATTATTTCATATGATCACTTATTTATATATTCCATTTTTATCATTTCTAATCATTTGAGATCACCCTTTTTTATTTTCCTTTTCTCATTATTATAAATAAAGGATTAATTATGTATTTTCTATGAAGACTACTAAATAATATGATCATTATCGTAGATGTTGAAGATAAAATGAAAATATTTTTTAACTAGTCTCAATGTACACTAAATTTTTTTGATCCTCGTGAATTAATTTGTAATATGAATTGAATATTAATATAAAAGGATGTAGTAATTATATATGATAATCTTATCTCATTATAGATTTTATCAGATATGTTTTCTAGATATCAATTATAAATAAATGATGATAAATATTTAGTGAGAACATTAGGGATATTTCTAGTGATACATATAAGAATATGTATAATGATTTGTCAATATACTAGAAACTATCCATGATTTTTTGAAGGATAGAGTGATTGGATTCCAAAAAATTACAACCATGTGTAGATAGTAATTTTACTTGTGTATCAAGAACAATTTTATATTGGTTTATTACTATAAATAAATAATATTAATATTGAAACAATCAATACATAGTGTAGGAAAATATATCTTACTATTAACCAAGTTTGACACTTTATGTGGATATGATTTTGAAAATAAAAAACACATTATTTATAACCAATAAGTATTTAAATATATGAAAATTAATGACATAGGTTGATCCTAGTGTTTATTATAATTAATATATGGTGACATGGATTATGAAATTCTATAAATGATATGCACATACCTAAGCCCATTTGTTGAGGACTCTTCAAGTGCATCCACGAGACACTGGATAGAATCTGAGTGGAAGCATATTACTAGAAATATAGAAATACTATTAAAGGTATTGAAACATGTACTATCTGGTATTGTAGTAGCTAGAAATATTCATGTTTAGACGATCAGTATGGGCCTCAAGTCCTTACGGCCTTCGGGCCACCCATGTCTTTCAGGCCAGTAACGGTTTTCAGACCACCTCATGGCCTTTAGGATACCTAAAGGCATTTGGGACACCACCTTAAGATCAGGATGTTTAGATGAAACCAGATAGACCAATGGAACAAGCTCTAGATGAGGACTTCGAGAAGGCAGTTTCAGCATTACAAAGCTATCTATATTTGGATAAATTTAGAGCGTATGAATGTTTCCATCAAGATCAGGCATGTTCACCTCTTCATAGGTATTGCAAACCAAACAAGCGATTCTATGGTGGGAGGATTACTTCACAGTCTATATGTTGGGGAGAAGTATTTTTATGTAGTATTGTTTAGGATTAATTCCTCATAAACCTTTTGGTCTGGTAATCCTCTAAGCTTATTGACCTTGTATGTGTTCCCCACAACCATTGAAATAAGAAATATCAAAAAAAATGACTTCAGACCATTTGATGATTGTAAATGATATTAATCATGATTATGTGTTTTTTCATTGTGATTATTGTTTCTCACACTATTATTTTTTTGTTTTAGTCTAAAGTGGGGACCTAAAGGATTCGTGTTAATGATATGTTTTGAATATAATGAAATGATTTTACTCACAAGAATCTAAATCTCAGGGGATACAAAATATGAAATAATTTTTCTATGTTAACAAAAAATTATCCTAATATAATTTTTTAAATGTTGAAATGATATTGGGAGAGGAAACCATTCTACTAAGTCCTTTATAATGAAATTACTACATCATATTAATAGTTTCTATTATCCAAATTTTTATATGTATTATATAAGTGATGTGGGAAAATATTTTTCATTCACTAGATTTTGGAGCATGAAAATTTCATTTGGGAAATCTATCATTTTTGTAGTGAATCTATTAATCGGTAAACACTAAACAAAAATATAATTCAAAAAATATAAAATTGAATCCATGCAATTACATGAGTTTATAAAAAAAATAAATATTTAAACTTACCATTTAATATTATTAATATCGATGTATTAATTCCTTGCCTTAAAGAAGAACGATGATGAACCCATTGGAACATACGAGTTGAATTTTACATGAAATGAGTAGTATGATTTTATTATTATCATTCAATAATATTGTAAGGTTGATCAATAATTCAATGGATAAAAATTTCACCTCCAATGATAATTGGAAATAAGAGACAACATTAGCTTTGAATAAATAGTTTTATGTTCATTCAAGGTAAAAATGGTGATTAGAGTTGTTAATAAATCTCATTGTTTTTATCAAAAAATATATATGGAATAATAATAAAAATCTATATAAAATGGATTGAGTAAGATTAAATTTCATTCATTGCCAATGTTTCGAACGAATAATGGAAGAAATTTTGTAAATGGGACTACTGACTGTTCTATTTGAGGAAATGATTTCCATTGAGTGGATAAATGTTTAAGTAATTGGAATAAGTTCTCCAATAAGGTAAATAGGGATGAGGCTCAAAGAATTACCAACCAAAACATTACTGCTATAAATGAAAAATAATTTTAATTAAGTGGATGAATTTCCTATTATAATGGATAATGGAGGTAATATATAATTTTCAACAACTAATTATAAATGAAAAGAGGAATTTGTATTGAATCATGACTTCTGATGTGATTCATGATAATTAGGGAACAACTATTCTACAATATATAGTAAGGAATTGTATATTTTATTTTATATGAATGTACCCTATTAAAATATTATTATACATAGTTTAGTTGAATTCAATGTGGTTATGAAAAATAATTGACTCCTTAAACATGGATTATAGAATAATGAAATCACATTTGATATTGTGTCGGTGTAAGGATTAAAAAGTTCATTAGATGGAACTTTTTTATCAATGATAATTGATAATTTAATAAATAAATAGTGAATTATTAATTGGATGAATATATGATTCCATATATTATTTCATTTTTATTTATGGTACCATCTTAGTTTTATGTGTTTGAGGTTGAAAATAACTTCAAATTCAAAGAGACACTTCTTGAGGTTTTATGTGTCGGGAGATTCACAAGATTGATTATATTTTCGGAAACATTTATTGAAATAGAAACCATTTCTTATATATTTAATTTTTTTAAGTGGTCATTTGGAGATGATGGGCATTATATTATGTATACATATGATTATTGGAATTTAAATCCATTTGGGTTTATCATATTTTTTATGTTGATAATATTTTTGGTCATTTTAGTTTCGAGACATTATGCGAATAATATTAATATACTATTGGAAAAAGATAACTTGAAAATTTGTTGAAAACCTATCATGTTTAGAAATTCTATTGGGGTTTAACCCAAAAATGAAGACTGAAAATGTTATAGTGACCACAACTATCCAATGTGAAGAAGTATATTTAGTGAGACCACAAAATAGAGAGATAGTAATCTGTATGTGTCTCAATTCACTGTATTATAACAATTTGAGGATGAGAGACGAATTTATCAGGGTGGCCTATAAAGATTATCCATACAAGAATCAAATTTTTTTAAAAAAACATGTATATTCTAATCAAACTCTACAAGACATCTTATGTGAATAATTATACATTATTTTATTTAATATCTTTACAATGACAAAACACTTCTAAACAATCAATAAAATACTCCTATATAGATCATATTTCCATAATAAACATTAAGGAAACTATAAGGATTCTTGTATTGAGACAGTATAATTTATTTAATAGGGATATATGGAAAACATATATGTTCTATCATATTATTTAGAATACACTTAATATAATGTTGAGTTTCTGTATATTTTATCCTTATCATGAAGATGGTTGGTGTGAGAGACAAATTCTATCCCTAGAGGATATTTATAGAAAGTGTTATATATATTTCAATGATTGTTTTATCAAAATCATCCACTAGTTTAGTTTCATTATAAAGATATATTTCACAAAATAATTTGGATGGATATAAACAAATACATATATTTAATGATGTATGAAACTTGAACATGTTTGGACAAAGATGGTGAATGAAAGCTATTGGGTTTTGATATAAAAAAAAATGGTAGATAATTTGTGATAACTTAAACTACAAATCAAGTAAGTATAGAATCAATAAAATACTTATGTTTACAATAATTGCCATGATCTAGACACTAATGTGGGTGAGAAGTTTTTCTAATGAATTTCCTCATGAATGATGTTTGTGATATTTTAAAAATGGAATGATGATCCCTAGGTATATTTTCCACATTGAAAATATTGAACATATTGAGACCATATATTTTCCCTTGTCACTTCCACTGATCCTCTCTCATGTTGATGATGTGTTCAATTTATATCTAATGAAGAAGTTAATACCTGATCCATTAAAATAATTGAACATAATGATCATTAAAACGAGTAAGGATCCTTCATTTGAGGAAGAACTAGAGGTGATAATGGGACGTACTTATAATGTGCTAAAAAATAAGACCACTCAGCTGGTCATTGTTTCATGTGGAAACCACCATCTTGAGGAAGAAATGTGGAGACAAGAGGTTATAATAATGATTTTGTATTCTATTACTTTTTTATCCACGGGAGGAAATATATAGTCTCATATTCATTTTCAGGGGGGTATACATTAACAATACCATTCATTATAAAAAAAAATTCAAATAATTTTAATTTCTATGATATTTCGTGTTACATGAAACACGATGTTTTAATGAACTTTGTTTTAAAATTAAAATTTTTATAAAATCATGACCCTTATAAACACTCCATTAAAATTGCAATAATTAATTGGAATTATTAACTTTATAATTTTCTGTACTATTATTTTATATAAAGGAAACAGTTTGATGAAAAATGTAATTAATTTAAAGTAACATCATCATACATTTCAACAATAAATTTTTATTAATTAAATAGTTATCAAATAAGTAATGTAATTATTTTCTACAAGTTCATGGTATGTGGGGGTATGGGTAGGGTTTGATATCGATGTCGATCTACTCCTTCTCCTTAGGCGGTGATGACTCATGAGAATTCCCCTCTCCCCTTGGTGGTGGATGGACCATCTCCTCATCTTTTCGGAGATCAATAATAATCCATCTCCCTGTTGTCAGATCTCAACTTCCTCCCTAGTTTCCCCAATTTTCCCAAATTCACACTGAAGAAGTACTAGAATATTTTTATGGGATTACCAAACATTCCATTTTCTCCCAGAATTCACTGATTCTTCTACCTTGTTGAATCGGGCTCGGATAGCCCAATTCAAGCAATTGTGTCCATCTGTGGATTATATAGACTGATTCCTCTTCGTTCCATGGTGTATTCATGTGTGCACTTCAGTGGGTCTACTTGAATCCATGACCATTATGATCTGGTTTTCCATAGAATGGGATTTGGATATGGTGTGGACAACTGCCCCACAATCCTATGATGGTTCATGATTTTTCCTCTTTATATGATCATACTAATATTACATGAAATGTGATTATATATCCACAATAATATGGGTAGTTTATCTAGAACTTCTTCTTCCTTTCCTGAATCCATATATTATCTATTTACTTGGAAGTCTGGATAGTTGGTTCGTTTTCTCGGACAATATGACTATAGAAATTTTCCAACCAGTTTCAACTAGAATCTACCGGTATGCTGATGTTTTTAAACCCATGGTGAAATCATTTTTATTGATGTTGGAGAGGATTTTGGGTATAAATAGTCAGATGTGTTATTACAATTGTGTCTTTTCTTCTCAGGATGCTTAAAAATGGGGCATCAACTAGAAATGTGCAGATACAAGAAGCTAAACCTGAAGTTATGTGACGGTTTGAAAACCAGTGTGACATATGGATTTGGTACTCAATTGGTTAATCAATTCATATATCTTATGGATTTGACAAGGTATTGTTCCAATATTGACGGTGCATGTCTGGTCGCCTTGATAAAGATAATGGTTACATCTTCAAACCCATATTTTTCTGGTGAGTTTGAAATATTTAATAGTGACTTGTATGAGATAAATTTCGAGGAAAGGGTGGGTAATGATATTATAGTGGACATGTGTGTTGGAATTGAATGTTCAATTGTACACCAAGAAATTGTAAAATTGTTCACATTGAAATGATTTAGTGGGGGAATCCATAACAGAACTTACGGAAGGTGCTTCAAATGGAGGTAGGGACGAGAGAGTATAGGATACAAAAAGGTTTATCCTCTGTCAAGGATAGAGATTCCACGTCTTGAGCATGTAAATCGGTTTGTGAGAATGTAAGATGAAGAACCTACTCTAGAGAAGGAAAAACCTCTCATAGTAACCTTGGATGGGAATGGATTACCCGAATATGATCCCAATGAAGATTCAATTAGTCATACATCTGTTGATGCTGCTGATGATTTTTCGGATAGCGGGATCCCATGTACATGGAGGAAGAAAAGTTATATAAGAAATAAGAAAGAGAGAATGTATTACTCTTATTTACCATTATCAATTGAAACTAAATCCTATAAGAATTTGAATACAAATAACCATCAATTTCAAATAAAGTTTGTAGAATATCAATGATTGGTCATTGAGAACACTATTGTTCACCATTAATTCATGGGTTGTGGCTTTGTGAAGCTGAAATTTGGGAGATTCCTTCGATTTATTTGAGAGATAAGAATAATGGAAATGAGATGAGTATAAATCCTTCTATGGCCCTGAAATCCAATAATGATTCATGTAATGATATAGTCGTAAAAGGGATGTAGAAATTGATTGATAGTGAAGGCCTCATGTCTGACCACCTGAAGAGAAGGCTATTGAAGGACTACTCTAATACATCAAGGAATATGAGTAACAGATCAGAAATGTTATGAATGAGTGATGATGTGGTGTTCATGTACATAATCCAAGGTAAGTATCAGTTGGAATTGTAAAATGTTAATGAACATGATTTTGAGGAAAATAAAGAAATGTCCGAATATGTGATCGATAAATCCAAGGAATTGATATTGAGATCATAATATGCTGTGGTTGAATAGGTTTTAATTCTCAATGATACTATATAAGAATCATCCATAATGATGGGGTTATATTTATGTATTACTCTTTACGATAAAAAACGTATCGGGATCAACAAGCATGTCCTATTACTTTTTGGGGTATTAATTGGTTAGAAGATTAGTCTAGAGGAGTATATCCACTTCTATGATTAGTTGGATTTCGGTTCAAATATTTTATAACAGATGAACCAGACACCTAGGTAATCAATATATCCTATAAATTATTCATTGATTATAATTTTAGTTGGCATAATTTTTATGTTAATGACTATTATTTCGATTTGTTTTGGAACTATGTTTTCTCACATTTCCCTTAAAGGTGTTTGATAATGAAAAATTTAGTTTTCAGTCAGTAATTATTTTCTACTGTTGGAAAATTTATTTTGAAAATTAATCTTCATTTTATATATTTGAATTTAAATAACATTTTTATGTTATTATTTGAGTATTTAATGAATAAACAAATCTTCCAATTAAATGTAGCAAATATTTGGTTTTTATTAAAAAAATTGTTTTTTTAAATATAATATAGAACACATTTTAATTTTTAATGGTTATTGAAATAAAATTAGATAAATTATATATTTAATAATTAGATATTTTTTTCATAATAACATTATTATTTATTTTATTTATTAAAGCATTATATACCGATGAAAATGTTATATGTAGAAAACCAGTTTTTTTGCATTTGTAGGATATATTTTAAATTAAATTATGAAACTTATATTAATTTTATTTGAAAAAATTAATTATATATTTGGAATAAACATTTTGTAAATTAAATTATAATTTAAACAAATTTAAAAATTACATAGATTAATAAAAATTAATTATGGTGGTTATGGTTAAAAAGAGGTATCTCATGTTATAAAATATTGTGTAAAATTAAATTTTAAACTCAAATTGACCTTTAATTAATAAATTTATTTCATATATAGAATCAATGAGTTCAAATAATTTAATAATAAACATATTAATTGTAATCTTAATGGATAAACTACATAGTAAAATTAAAATAGATTACATGTAAAAGTGAAAAATAAAATGTTAAAAGTGAGTAAAAATATATATTAATGAACAAAATGTTTAGTACATGTCAATTGTTATGGTGAATGTTTTTCTTTCCCATAGATTCTAGTCACTCCAGTTATTAGTTTTATTAAAACATTAAATTAGATTGACTTCCCATTACTTAATAGTGTAAGGCATTTACAAAAATATCACTCCTCTTTTATAAAATGGGACTTACTCCAATAACATAATAGATAATTTTAATCCCATTATCTCACAAAAGACCCTACAAAAATATATTCTCTCCATCCTTGTACATGTTCTAGATTTTATGGTATTATCAAAATACCAATCATATCCAAAGGGTATTTTAATAGAAAAGGTTGTTTTCCTTATAATGCTCTTTTTTTAGTTCTTCGCATACCACCATTATTCATATCATAATAATTAATATAAAGATAGAATATTATATTAAATGAACTATTATTTGATAATTTTTATGTAATCACCTATATCGATCTACACTTCCATCAAATTAGAAACAATATAATTTTTTGAGTGTATGGAAGAATACCGCCTCGTGAAATAATGTAATTCATTTTCTATCACCAATTCATGTAAAAGGATATGATGATGGATTCAAATTATATGTTTTATATTCATTAAATAATTATAATTTAACAATTATAATATAACATATACCTTAATATATTCTATTACATTGGAATTAAATAAGGATTCTCAGGTGTATGCGGGACAATATCAACGGGATGCGATGTGATTGGTTTTTCAGAAACAATATATATTGATGGTACAATAGATAGTTTTAATTAATATTATATATATGTATATATGATATCATAATTTTTATATAAATATGAATTATTATTTAATTTATCATTATTCTTTCTATTGAGAAAATGGAAACAACCTTCATGCATATGTACGACCATCTATTTTTTGGGAAATCTATAATTCATTTTATGTCACTAAAAAATATAGATCACTATAAATAAATTTATAATGAATATATCTGATAATTATAACATAGTTAATATTACACCTATTATTTATCCATGAATATTGTTAATGGAACCTAAATACCATATCCAATATAGGTAAAAATGAAGCATTTAATCCCTAATACAATATTTTTACTCTGAATTATTAATAAATGAATAAAAACATGTCCCAAATAAAACTATATGGTTTCATAAATATTTGAATGGGTATATGATATATCTATTAAAATTTATAAATATTATATTATATGTTTGAATTTATATAAAGGAATTATAGACTTGGGGTAATGGATTATTTCTCAGTTTTATTTCTTGAGGAACACTACTTATACGACACTAGTTTCCGTTTTGTTATATATATACTACCCATGTGTTTAAATTATAATTATAATAATAAAAATTATAGGATTTAAATATCAATTAAATTTTCATTATTTCATGGAACTTATGATTCAAATGTAACCAAAGTTTGAACTTTTTGTAGTAAAATCTCTTTGTTTATCAAGATAGTTCATGATTACGTTGTTGATTATAATATTATATGATAAAACTCTAATGAAACAAATAAATTTTATTCTAAACTATTAATTACTCTAGAATACATGTTTTACATTCATTTTCCTCTATTTATGTAATATAGATTTTGAAATAATTATTATATTGAAAAATCGAATATATTTTACTCTTTTGTTTATTCGCATTATTCATCCATGTCCATGTTTCCTAAAAATTGTTTGATGAAATATTTAATCATTATAAAATGATTGATTGAATAATTGTTTACCAATTTTTTAATTTTTAAATATATTTTAAAATAAATATTCTTTTTGTTTTATATTTAAATATTTTTTAATATTTATCAAATATGAGAGAAGAATATATATTTTAATATATATGGTATAAATGGAAATTTTAACCCTCAGGACATCTAAATTATCTATATCATCTTTTACAAGTTTTAAATGGTTATCTAAAATAATATTATTTCCATAATATTTATGAAAATATTTTAATTATCTGAATTTTCTTAAAATGTAATGTATTTTTAAATAAAAATGGTTAAATGATATAATTTGGAATTTTCATTGATAATAAACTTTTATGTCTCATTTATTTTACTAGGGATATGATCCAATGGTTCTACCATTATTATCTATTTTATGGTTATAATATATCATTAATGGAAAATATATTTTATGAGACCCATTACTTTTCCATTGGTTATGATATGAGGAATTGATTTAATGTTTATGAACCTGATTTATAATACACGGGTTATGATATGATGATATATTTATGAAACTCATTTCATTTTTCATGGGTTATGAAATTATGAATTTTTTTGTGATGTTGAAATAATTTAAGGGTTATTTTGTGTAAAAACATATATCTCCCTTTAATAAATGTGGTAAATTATTTTACCTCATGGGATTGTTATGGGAAAGATGATGTTGTGATGGATATACTCTGGGAAATAGGTTGTCTGGTATCATCCATTATGGGAATGTGTAGATTCTTTTTGGTCTGTTATTAATTTAGAACAATGTGTTGATTGATGATCCATTATGATTTTATTTTATCATATATATATATTCGGATATTAAATGGTTTCTATAATTTTGACATATATAGAGTTATATGACATGACACAACTGGAATCTTGTGTTTTCCCAACTATAATATACTAACGGTTTCATTAAACCATTGCTATAGTGTAAAAGAAAGAAACATTTTCCAACAGTTTGTTCAAACAGTTGGTAATGTGTAAATATACCTAATATTCCGAATAGTTTTCCAAAACCGTTGGGAAAAAATAATGTTCTCTAAGGTATACTAATGGTTTATCAAAATCGTTGGTAAAGAGATGATTTCACAACGATTTTTACAAACCATTTGGAATGTTTTCTCCCAAATACACAACACCACAGCTCTCCAATCATCCCTTTTTTAGGCCCTAATCCAGAGATCCTCCCAACATATTATCATCTGCAAAACACCTTCCAACCCTAGATCCATCTTCAATAAAACAATTTTTTTTTCTAAACTTCAAATTAGTAATTTTTACATTAGTTTTAGTGTTCTTCCACTATTTTTTTCTATTTTCTATTTTGTTTTTGGATAAATTATAGTATTAGCTATCTTTGTAGTAGAAAAACATGTAATTTGGTTTAGGTTTTCTGTTCAACACTTCAAATATGCCAAAGGGTTTGTTTAGTGGGGTGATATGGGACTTTATGTAGACTTTAGTTTAGTTGAAAATTGGATTTGTTTTTTGCGTTGGTTGGGTGATGGATTGGAATTGTGAACAACCCCACCACCACCCCCTGGACACCTCCATACCCCATAGACACCCCCAACCCCAATGAACACCCCCATTGGATAGCTCCCACCCAATGCACCCCCACCCCCGGGACACAGCCTCCCCTTGGACAGCTCCCTCCCCCACCCCTAGACACACCCACCCCCACCCTCCTTTGACACCCCTCAACTCCCACAAAAATCCCACCCCCTGGACACCCAACACACCCTAGACATCCCTCTCCCACAGGACACCCCAACCATTTGGACAACCACCTCCACCAACGCTGGACACCCCCACCCCCTGGACAACCCCACCCCCACCCACCCTTGACCCCACTCACCCCACATGGAAATCCCGCCCCCCCCCCCCCCCCCCACACCCCCACCCACACCCCCACCACCACCACCACCTACACCACCCCAAGAAACCCCCCCTGGACACCCTCCACCCCCTTCGAGATCCCCCCACCCCACCCCACCCCCTTAGACACCAGCACACTACCTAGATGCCACCACACCTCCTAAGTTGCTGACCCAATTTTTAAATTGGAATTAAAAATTTAGTTAATTTTCCCTTTTCCCTAGTGACATTTTCTATGTGACACATAGATCCATATAAATTGAATTTTTTATGTTTTGATAATTTTAATTTTACTTGTTTTTATAAATTGAATTTGTCATATTTTGATAAATTTAAAGGGTAGTTTGGAATGAAATGGCTAATGCATGATGGTTTGGATTTCGTAATGAATAAAATGATTTTAAATAAAATTACCGTTAGGGGGGTTTCAAGAGGGGTAGGGGCTATTTATTTGTGGGGGGCTGTCCAGGTAGGGGGTGGGTTGTAAAAGGGGTAGGGGGGTTACAGGGGGTAGGGGGTTATAGGGGTGTGTATGGGCTGCCCCATGGAGGGGTGTGGGATGTTCAGGGGATTAGTGTGGTATGTTTAGGTGGGAGAGGGGTTGTGGGGTGTCCAGGTGGGGAGGGGGGTTGGTTGCTTCATGGAGTGGGTGTGTGAGGTCCAGCGAGGGGGTTGGTTGTCTAGGGGTGGTGGTGGTTGAGCTATCCAGGTGTAGGAGGGGGTGAGGGCTGTCAAGAGGGGTGGGCTACCCAAAGGGGTGGGGGTGGGATGTCCAGGTGGGGGAGTGGGGGGGTGTTGGATGTTTAGGGACGAGGGGGTGGGCAGTCCAGGTGTGGTGGTGGTGTCCTGGTGGGGTTGGGGTGCTATCCGGGTGTGGGGGCACAGGGTGTGTAGGGTGCCTACAGGGTTGTGGGGGGTTGGGCTGTCCAGTGAAGGGGCGTGTTTTCCACTCAGATACTCTACAAAAAAGGTATCAAATACAACCCATGTATAGTTTCCTTCACACATTAAGACTTTTATTGAAATTCCATACCAACACTCACTCTTACCCTTCTAATAATATGTGATATCTTGCAATGAAATCTCACTCGGGTTATTATCCACTATCCATATTTATCTCATAAAAATTTAACATTCGTACAAATACACATCACTTAATGATATAACAAGGCCCATACTCCTATGAGTAGTGTCCAATCATAACATGGATTATAAAATCCGTCCCACATATGATATATGGTGGCCTATTTACAATAAAGAATGTGTGATATATATGTATGATATTAATGGTTAACACAGAAAATCTTCTCGATCATTTATAATAGGACTAAAATCAAACTAAAATTGGATAAATATTGGATTTTATGAACCTAATTTTGGGGTGGACACCCCGACCCCTTGGACACCCCCACCCACTCTGGCACCCCCAACCCCTGGACACCTCCACCCCCATAGATATCCCTACCACTTTGGTGGAAAGGCCTTTCACCCCCAAGGAATGTCCACCCACACACCCTAGATAGCCCCCACCCCTGGAGAACCATGTTACCCAATGTACAACCCTGCCACCCCCTAGACACCTCGTACCCCCTATACATCCCTAACACCCCTAGACAACCTGCCCACCACCTAGACACCTCGTACCGCATGGACAGCTCCCCACCCTCGGTAATGCACCCCCCAAACACCCCGACCCCATGGAATGCATTCCCAACCCCCTTGACACCAACCCCCCCATGGACAACCCCCCTCCCTCATGGACTGCCCCCAGACACCTGGACGCAACCCCCCAGACACCCCCATCACCTCGTACACACCCACCCCTTGGAAGACTCCCACCGCTAAGCCCTATACCCCACTAAATAGCACTTCCACCCTGTGGACAGCCCGACCACCCCCAGTGGATAGCCTTAACACCCCCTGGACACTCTGTACCACACCAAACAACTCCGCCACACCCACCAACCCCCTGGACAGCTTACCCACCCCTTGGACTCCTTGTACCACTTGGACTGCCGCCACCACCTAAAAGGCACCAACCAATCGACACCCCTGACGCCCCTAGACAGCCCTGCCACCCCTGCGGATAGCCTGCCCACCCCACGTGGCCTCCCGCTGACCCCCCCCCCCTCGGACACCCCCCATCCGCCCAGACACCCACCCCCTAGAAATCCACCCACCCCCCTTGACACCCTCGACCCCACTGGACGACCCGACCACCCCTAGTGGACATCCCTCCCACCCCCATTGACACCTTCCCACCTCCCCTTGGACACCACATCCCACTGGACACCCCCAACCCCTGGAATTCCCACCCACCCTCATATACAACCCTGACCCCACTTGACATCCCTGCAACCCCTGTGGATAGCCCGACCACCCCCCATGGATAGCCCGCCCACCCCCTAGACACCCTGTACCCCCGGGATTTCTCTGCCACCCTCGCCACCCCTGAACATCCCACCCACCACCTGGACACCTCGTACCCCTAGAAATCCCCCCACCCTATAGAAATACCCCCACCCCCATGGATACCCCGACCTCCGGGACAGCCTCACCACCCCTATGGACAGCCCTCCCACCCCCTAAACAACACATACCTCTGGGACACCCCCACCCCCTTGTAGAGGCCACCCACTACCCGGTAAACCCACCCCCACCCCCGGATACCCCCATCCCCTCAGATACCCCCACCCGATAGAAAGACCACCCCCCCCCCCACCCACCTGCCTAGACACCCCGACCCCACTGGACAACCCTACCACACTTGTGGACAGCCCCCACCCCCTGGACAGCCCACCCACTCCCTAGACACGTTGTACCCCAATAGAATTCCTCCACCCATTGAACCCCCCACCCCCTAGACACCCTTGATCCCCCTAGACAGCCCCTCCACCCAAATGGACAGCCCGCCCACCCCCTAGACACCATGTACCCCCACTAGAAAGCACCCACCAACGTGGACTGCCCGCCCACCCCTCTGACACCCTCCCACCACCACCCAGACGCCACATCCCCCCAGACGCCCACCCCTGGAAATCCACCCACCACTCTTGACACCCTGAACCCACTAGACAGCTCTGCCACCTCTGTGGAAAGCTCGACCACCCCCTGTTGACAGCCCGACCACCCTCCTAGATACCTGCAAACCCCACGCCCCCCGGAAATCCACCAACCACACCTCGGACTCACCCCATAACCCTAACACCCACCCCTTGAATTCCCCCCCCCCCACACCTAGACACCTCGAATCCACTTGACAGCCCTTCTACCCCTGTGGACAGCCCGACCACCCCCCGTGGACGGCCCGACCACCCCCCTAGACACCTCATACACCCCCTGAACAGACGCGCCACCAACTCTACCCCCCTGGACAACCCACCCACCCACTGGACACCTCGTACCCCATGGACAGCCCCCCTGGACATCCCCGACCACCCTGGACAGCACTGCCACCCCCATGAAAAGCCTGCCCTCCCCATCATACACCCGCACACCACCCTCTGAACATCCCCCATACCACCAAACTCCCCCACCCATCAGATAGTCCCCCCACAACCCAAGATACCCTCGATCCCATTGGACAACCCCGCAACCCCATCGACAGCTTGACCACCCCCCGTGGATAGCCTGCTCACCCCCATGGACAACTCATACCCCCTGGATAGCTCTGCCACCCCCATGGATAGCTCTCCCACCCCCTGGACATCACGTACCCCATGGAATACCCTCTCGAACCCCAGGATGCCCCTTCGACACCTCGTAACACCTGGACATCCCCCACCCCTAAAAATCCTCCACCACCCGGACACCTCGCTCACCCACTTGGACACCGTCGCAACCCCCATGGATAGCCTTCCCACCTGAACAACCTAACCACCCTAGACATCCCCCACCCCCTGGACACCTCTGACCCCCCTGGACAGCCCCGCCACCCCTTGTACACCCCACCACCCTTGACACCCCACCCCCCTTGGGAAATGTATGTGATCATCAAATAATATACTAAAATATAAAATTTCTTCAATCTGAAATTCATTCAACTCCTGAATAACACTCCTCCACAGGATTTCATGATCTTGTACACTCATGTATGGTTCTTAAAATATTCTTTTTATAAATATAGCATTTGTTTCTTCTTTTATATTATGATTCTCATTACAGTATTGTGTCAATTTTGGATTCATATAATGTCAACAATTATCATTTACATTAACATATATTTGATGAAACATAAATCTTATTGAGTTGGGTTTGATGAAATTACATATAACACTTTTTTTACAGAATGGATAAAATTTGAATGTATGAAACAGAGCAGATCTCAAACAATTTTCAAAACAATTTGGAGTTTTTTTAGATTTTTCATTTCACATTGCATTAAATAGTGGTTACATAGAATTACCCTATTAAAAGTGTATTGGGATACCATGGTTGATCTATGAAGAAGTCAGATACAACATAACCAAATATGGTTTTCAAACAAACTACTCTGTGAGGTATCACAATGGGGTGAAAATGACATCTTAAATTGCAATGATCCAAATGACAGGACTAGATTGGAGAATTTGTTTGTATGAACAGTTTCTATTTCTTCATCATCATTAAGAAGAAATGATTCCACCCAGGAATACTTCTATATGATCACACATGATTCTTCTAATGAAAATTATGTTTTCATCAGGGTGAAAACATTGAATGATGCCGCCACGAATCTAGTATATCAACAATGAGTAAAACAATAATTTATAATTTGATTGTTTCATGGGAAACTAAGTATGGGATTTATAATAATACCATCAATTACATTCTTAACATCTGGAAGGACATACTTAGAGATGATTCAGACATTCCCACAAACCATTATATGGCATGGAAGTTAGTTTAGGAACATGGATTTTCAAGAATCAAAATTCATGCTTGCCCGAAAGATTGCAGTTTATTCTTGGACGAAATTTATAAATGGTATGATTATATAAAATGTGGTACATCTGGATGGAAGGAAAAATCTAATGGAACACAATCCTTTGTGCCAAAGAATGTAATTTGGCACTTTAAATTGATTCCCAGAAATAAGAATCTTTATATTTATAATAAAATATGAATAACAATTTGATGGCTTCATACCGAGGGAAAGAACAGTAATGATGAGTTTTTTCACCATGCAGATGGATTTGTATGGAAATTATTTTATGCTCTATATCTTGATTTGGTAGCAGACATGTGTATTTTGAGGTTGGGTATTTCATGTGATGGTTATAATCATTTTGGGTAGATGCTTATGTCGCAAAACAAACATAGAAATTTTATACACATTTACAATCTTCCCCCATGGTTGTGTAGGAAAAAACATTTCACTTTTATGAGTACACTCATATGTGGAACTTTTGATCCAGAAAATGATATATATGTATACATGCAACCTTTAATAAAAGATTTTATACTTCATTGGGATGTGAGTGGTCACACATACGATGCATATTCAAAAGACATATTTCAAATGCATGTTGCACTTATGTGGGTGATCAATGATTTTTCTACTAATGCAATGATGTCTGGATAGACCACGAAGGGAAAACTATCATTTCATATTTGTATGAATAATACATGATCTAGATGACTTAAACATAGTTGTAGTTTCAGTATTATGGGACATCGATGATTCTTTCCATTGGACCATCCATATAGAAATATGCGTTCTAGATTTGACAATACCATGAAGACCGATGATCCACCTCAGTGTATGTTTAGAACTGATGTGCTTAATAAATTTAAAGATTTCATTTTTAAATTTGGGAAGGATCAATTGGAATCAATAAAGTGAAAGAAAGTTTCCACTGAAACCTTTTACAATTGGAACAAGAGAAGAATCTTTTTTGATTTTCTTTATTGGTCAAACAAATTGTTAAATAATTTATTAGAAATATTGCACATTGAAATTAATATATGTGAAATGTTTTATTCGATTCTTTTAAATGGTAAGTGAAAGAAAAAAGATGATTTACGATCGTGGCATGACTTGTTAGATTGGGGCATCATACCGGAATTGCAACATGTGCGTATCAATGAAAATAAATGGAAACATTCTTGTGCTTATTGTGTGATGACTCCTACATGAAACCACATTTCATAGAAGTACAAGAGACTATTAATGTTTGTGATGGCTATTCAAGAAACATATCCAAATGGTTCAACAACTAAAAATTTAATGGTAAAATCATTAAAAATTTATGATTATCACATCCTTCTTCATGAGTTGATTCCAATTGAAATTTGTCATATTTGTTGCAATAATTGTTGGGTGGATGTTATTTAGTTGTTCCATTTGTTTTGATATCTTTGATCAATGATGTTTTCCAAGTCTTTCTTACAAAAAATGTTGGCAGATTCCCCATTAATTTTGTGTGAGCTAGATAAAATAATTCCTCCATCCTTTTTCACATGCATGCTGCAAATGACTGTCAATATTCCAACAGAAATACTACTCATAGGGCCTATTTCTTTTTGTTGGATGTATCCAACTAAAATAAATTTGTACACATTATAGTATACTACTCATTACAGGAATCATCCTGAAGGTTCTATCGTGAATAGTTACATGGATCAAGAATGTATGGATTTCTACTCTATGTATTTTTCTAATAATACTACAATAATGAACAGACCAATGAAAAAAGAAGAAGAATAGTATGATAAAATTTCACCCAATATTCCATCACTTCCTCATACTGGATGAATTACTTGATCATATACATTGACGACATTAAGCCTTTAAGAGAAGGAGATGGCACATCACACGCTTTTGTTCAACAATGATTTGTTTGATGACTACATATTCTAAGTAAATTATATATATATATATATCTTATATATATATATATCTCTACTAAACTATTCCTATTTGTATCTAAAGGGAACATAAATTGATGATAAATAGAAAGCATCGTTCGTTATCTTTGAGAGGTGAGAGACTTTACATAGAAAGGATCTTTCTTCTTGGTAAATTTGATGGTAATAATATTATAATTTAAAAAATTAAAATAATAATTAATTATGTTTAATATTGATTTACATTTCAGGTATTGAGTTTTCCTACTGACTCTGTCTCTGAGGAAAGATGTTCTTTTTATTTTGGTCCTAATACCATGGTTTTTGACTGTAAATCAATTGTTATCCATGAATACATATTTATTATCAGTGACTGAGCAATGAACAAGAGAACACAACATGATGGTGTTATGGTTACTTCCATAATATAATGTTATGCTAGTGCATCAGATAGTTGACCTTGATTTGAAAATTTATATTATTACGGAGTCATTGAATAAATAATGATATTGAATTATTATTATCTTGGACCAGTCACGCTAATGAAATGTGTGTGGATTGATTAGATGAAGAGGTAGGGAACATTAATTGAAGATTGAGGATTTAAAGTAATTGATATGACTCACACTCTTGCAACTGATGAACCATATGTATTGGCATTAATGGAGAAACAAATTTTTTATGTCAAAGAGCATCAATGACCTGAATTTGGTGTAATTATTGAAGAAATTCCATGAAATATTTTCTGATGATGGTGATGATGGAATTGACATCATCACTAATTCCATTGGAAACAATCCATTTATTACTTTTGATGACTCTAATAGATCAATTCTCAGAGTTGACTGTGAAACTGAAGTTGTGGAGGGAAATATATATAAAATCATCCATTCATGTTCCCAGTTATTTTGGTTTACGACGACATGGGCTGTTAAGGTATGTACTATTCAAATTGATTTAATATTGATTACAAATATGTTGTATCCGAATTGACCGTTATTTTAATTTTCAATATATTTTGGTTTAATTTTTATTTGAATTTGATTTTATAATTTGGAATTGAATTGTATTTAAACCTACAAGTCTAACATTTCTAAATTTGTGAACATTTCAATTCTTCAACTTTGATTTGAATAAAGTTTGTATGACTCTACGTCTTCTCTTTAAAATTTTACAAGGTAATGTACATGATGGTTTTAATTTTTCTACAAAACATGTATTAAAACCTGCATCATCTACCTGAGCTAATTAAATTAAAATTTTCTTTAATTTAGTCAACTGCTTTACCACTTATGAATTTGGTAGAATCATTGTTCCATTATTTTAATAGACTGATTAAACATAGTAAATTTCCATCCTTCTAAAAAATAAATTTCTTTGTTACATCTTGTACGATTTATTGACTTCAATATATATTTGGTCAAGCTCACCTATAACAATGGTTGGTTAAATGTTCAATGAATCCACCTATTCCCCCTCATTTAATTTGTTTTATGGGTGAAAAATTAGTTATAATTTTCTATTTACTTCGATATTTATTTTCAAATGCATGAAATGAAACCAATTAAAGAGAGGCGATGAAAACAGATTACGGAACAAAATCAACGCATGGCTGAGCTGGGCATTCCACCACTACTGTCATTAGTGGGTATTTTATTTCAAATATATATTTTTAAATAATATATAATGAAATGTGATTAATTTTTTAAAACATATTTATAGGATCCATATGTTAGGAAATACTTATTTGATGAGCAACCTAGTAGTTTTCCCAGTACTCAGGGTGTTCGTACGAGGTTGGGTGGTATGAGAGTTATTCAATCTAGTTGGCGTACGTGATTAGTCTCTGCCCCTCCCTCTGACATACCGTTCATCCCACATGCTGATCCCGACGTTTCATTAGGGACACACGGGATATTTATTCTTCCCGTTATTTCACCATTGATTACATATAAGCCTCCTCTCCCATCTGTACCATATCCGATGATGATTCCCACTACACATATAGAATTTAGCCACTCATCCCTCTAAACTAATTTTACTTCTTCTTCCCTCACCCTGGTCTTTCATATTCCATCATCGTCGAATCCTTTTCTGCCAAAGTCTATCTTTATGGAGCATACATTAGGACCCAATACATCTATACAGGGTGTTCCTTCAGTTTCTGCAGATCCAGCAGTGACCATTAATCAAACTATCATAGGTATAGTTATAAAACCCTAAAAATATTAACATCATTATTTATTTTCATTATCACATGTATTGATAAAATATTCATTTTTATTTCATAACAGATACATCTACTGATAGGAGGCAGGGGCAGGGGAGAACACTCATGTATGGGGTCTGGAACCACCGCATGCAGTTGATGGTGCACTATAATGAAGATAGTCAAATGACTAAAAAATCAGTGCATCAATGTCGGAGTTTTTTGGCGACACTTGACAAATACCCCGACATCATTCCTATCAGCCCGATCTCATGGAGACAACTACCAAATGAAGTAAAGGATAAATCCAGGGTAGAGATATGGGTAAATAATATATTGTAATTAATGCAATATATTAAAATTTTTATTTATATGAATTTATATTTTGGTGTTAGCTACAATTTAATTTCCCTGATGGTGAGGGTGCATGGACAGCACATATAAAGGATTTAGTCAAGCTTTGGAGAGATTATAACCCCGAGTTATACATTTACTGGCATGATAATGTGGGAACAGAGTTAGAGGTGGTCCCTTTTGTGGATGATTATCCAATAAAACAGTACTGATAGATGATTACTCATTGGACAACTAGCCAATATACAGAATTAATAAAATTAACGACATTTAAATAAAAATATTCATGTTTTATATTAATACTAATTATTTAATTTTATTTAGGATTCATCTGGATTAAATAAAATACATCAATTCTAAGAAATATCTCCACACATTGGGACATACTATGATGCCAGATCATGAGAGGTAGCATGTATGAAAGTTAATAATCATTCTTTACAACTTGCACATTCTTTTTCTTCCTCCTTAATTTATTCTTTTGCTAATGTAGTTATATAATTTTAGTTACAAATTTAATATTTTCATTGGTATTAATTTTTTAATTTTTTTTCATACATTTAATGTCATTGTAGAGGCAGAAATTGAATATCGAAGGACTTGGGCCTTTAGAAAAACTGTTTTTCTCGATTATAAAGAAGAAAGATGGATGTGTGGTTAATGAAATGACCTAGAAGAAGATTGTATGTTTTACATTGTATATTTAAAATTTTAATCTCTATTTTGGAACATAGTAATCTACTTATATTTTTAACAGGCATCTTTAGAGGCCCTTTATGCCCATGAACCTGACAATTTTGGGTCAAATGATCACCCACATCAGGTGTTGGCAGATGATTCCCCTGGTAGTGTATGCTGCCGATCTAGGAAGTGTGTAATTTAGACAAGCTATTGGCCTTTCTCATGTACGATTTATAGTGCCACCGAGTAGCAGCATATCAAGGCACAATCAAAACATTCTGAAAAAGAGACATAAAGATGGATGAATAGTCTGCTAGGGAGAACAATGAATTTATGAAACTGATGGATGTTTTACGTCCAAAACTTCCACTGGAGTCCATCACAACTTATGATAAATATTTTTCAACGATGTGTTCTATATATGGGGAACTAGGTGGTAGTTCTAGTGGTGGTCGAGATGATGGCAATGAGGAGGCCGAGTTGGAGGAGGAGGAGGAGGGCGACGAGGAGGCCAAGGGGTATGAGGAGGGCGAGGAAGAGGTTGATGTAGAGGATGGCGATGAGGTTACTAAGGCTAAGTACGAGGGCGAGGAGGAGGTTGGAGACGATGATGAGGATTACAATGAGGATGAGGTTGAGGGTGACGACAGTGATGGTGATGAGGGGTAGATTGATCTGTTACATTTTGGACTGATACTTTTGACCATTGATGTTATTTGATGTTGTTGTGCCTGAATATATGTGTGATTATATAGGTCACCTTATCTTTATTTTTTATATATAAATAATAAAACATGACCTGATGATTTATTTTGACTGATTCACCCATCCCCTAGACAACCTCCAACCCCATGGACACCACGTACCCCACCCCCGATAGCCCTGCCACCTCTGTGGATAACTCACCCACCCCCATGGACAACCCCTCTCCCTGTGGACAACCCCTCCTCCATGGACCCCATGTACCCCCTGGACATCCCCTCCCACCCCCGTGGATAGCCCACCCACCCCAATGGACACACGTACCCCCAAGACAGCCAAACCACCCAGGTGGACAACCCGCCCACCCCCTGGACACCACTCCCACTATAAAAAGTCCCCACCCCTGTACACCCCATACCCCATGGAAAACCCCACCCACCCTCATGGAAAGCCTGCCCACCCCCCTAGACAGCCACACCACCTTTGGAAAACCCCCACCCCCTATACACCTTGTACCCCTGGACATCCTTGCCCACTACCATCGATAACCCGCCCACCCCTCTGGACACCCCTACCCCCTGTGGCCTCAGTGACCACACACCTAGACAACCCTCCCACCACCCGATACTCCCTCTACCCCCTAGACAGTCTGACCACCCCATGGATAGCCTGTCCACCCCTATGGAAGGCCCAACCACTCTCATGGACACCACCTACCCACTTGGACAACCCGACCATGCTTGTGGACAGCCCACCCACCCCCTGGACACCCCCACCCCTAGAAAGCCCCCCCGATCCACTAGACACCTCCCCACCCCCTGTACACCACCTCAGCCATAACACCACCCAACCCCCAAGACACACCCCATGGAAACCACCTGAACCCCTGGACAACCCTATGGTCAGCCCCCCCCCCTCCCACCCCCACGCCCGAACACCACCCCACCCCCTAGACAACACCATGGACCCCTCCCCCCCACCACCCGGGACACCCCCCTCTCTCCATGGATAGCCCCCCACCTGACCACAATGGACAGTCCACCCCCACCACATCACAATGGACTGCACCCCCACCCCCTAGTCACCCCGTACCCCCCTTGGAGAGCCTTACCACTATAATAGACAACCCACCCAACCACTGCATACCTCAGTCAACACCTTGTACCCCCCCCCCCCTTGGACTGCCCCACCCACCCCATGGATAGCCCTTCCACCCCCGGGACACGCCTACCACCCGTGGACAGCCCGACCACCCCCGTGGGTAGCCTGCCCACCCCTTGGACACCACTCCCCATATGGAAACCTCCACCCCCTAGACACCCCATACAACCTAGACCACCTCGCCCACCTCTGGATAGTCCCTCCTTCTGTAGACCACCTGAAACCCCTTGACACCTCGTACCGCCTTTGACAGCATCGCCCACACTTGTGGACTGCACCCCCCCCCCCCAACACCCCTAACCCCTATGGCCAGTCCACCCACCCCCCTGGACAGCCCACCTGCCCACTGGACACCCCCTACCCCTGTGGACACCCCGACCACCCCCATGAACAGCCCACCCACCCTTGTGGATAGTCCGCCTAGCCCATGGACACCCCGTACCCACATGGATAGCCCTGCCCTCCCAATGGACACCATGTACCCCCTTGGATTTCCCCACCCACCCCTTGGATAGCGCATCACCCCCCCCCCCCCCCGACACCCCTACCCCTGGATAGCATGACCACCCCACAAATAACCCACCCACCCCCTGAATACCCCAACCACCTAGACACCCCCACCCACTGGATAACCCCACCCCCTAGAAAGCCCCCCAACCCCCAAGACACCACCCCACCCCTCGGGACACCACCCCACCTCGGACCCCAACCCCCCTTGAACACCCCCCACCCCCTGTACATCCACATGAAGATACCCCCCATCACCCACATCCCCCCTGAAAACCCAGTACCCCCCCTGGACTGCCCCACCACCCCCGCGGGAAGCCCACCCACCCCTGCATATCCCCTCCCCTTGTGGAAATCCCACCCACCCCTGGAAATCCCCTCCCCTTATGGACAGCCCCACCCACCCCTGGACAGCCCCACCCACCCCCTAGATAGTCCCGCCCACCCCCTGAACATCCTCTACCCCTATGGACTACCCCTCACCCATGTGAACAGCCCTCCCACCCCCTGGACACCCCTAAACACCATGGATATCCCACCCACCCCCTATACACCTCGTACCACCCTGGATAGGCCCACCCACCCCTGAGGACACCCCTACCCCTTGGATAGCCCCCACCCCCATGGACAACCCCTCTCACCTCCCTGGACACCCCGACCCCCTGGACAGCCTCGCCACCCATGTGGACTGCCCCCACCCACCTTGACAACCCCCACCCCCTGGATAGCCCCCACCAACCCCTAGACCACCCCAGCCCCTGGACACCACCCCACAAACTAGACACCACACACCCTAGACACCCCCACCCCCTGGACACCCCTCCACCTATGCATATCCCACAACCCTATACACCCCATATCCCATGGACAACCCCACCCACCCCCGTGGAAAACCCGCCCACCCCCCGGACAGCCACACCCCTTGTGGATAGCCCCCACCTCCTGTACACCTTGTACCCCCCTGGACAGCCCTGCCCACTACCATGTATAGCCTGCCCACTCCTCTGGACACCCCTACCCCTTTTGGCATGAGTGACCACACCCCTAGACAACCCTCCCCCCACCCTAGACTCTCTCTACAAACTAGACTTTCCGACCACCCCCATGGATAGCCTACTGACCCCTGTGAAAGGCCCAACCACCCTATGTGGCCACCACCAACCCCCTTGGATAGCCCGACCACGCCTGTGGATAGCCCACCCACCCCCTGGACACCCCCCACCCCCTGGACACCCCCATCCCTGGAAAGCCCCCCAATCCCCCAAGACACCTCCCCACACCCTGGACACCACCCCAGCCAGAACACCACCACACCGCCTAGACACCCCCATGGACACCATCCGACCCCCTGGACACCCCCCTGGACAGCCCTCCCACCCCTCGGGACACCCCTACCACCCGTGGAAAGCCCGACCACCCCCGGGGGTAGCACGCCCACCCCTTGGACACCCCTCCCCATATGGAATCCTCCACCCCTAGACACACCATACAAACTTGACCGCCTCACCCACCCCTATGGACAGCCCGCCCACCCCCTGGATAGTCCCTCCTTCTGTAGACCACCCCCACCCCTGTACATCTCGTACCCCATCTGACAGCATCGCCCACCCTCGTGGATAGCCCCCCAACACCCCTACCCCTTATGGCCAGTCCTCCCACCCCCCTGGACAGCCCACACACCGTTCAGGATAGCCCGCCCACCCCATGGACACCCCGTACCCACTTGGATTTCCCTGCCCTCCCCATGAACACCCTGTACCCCCTTGGATTTCCCCACCCACACCATGGAAAGCCCGTCCACCCCCTGACACCCCTACCCCTGGATAGCACGAAAACCCCACATACAACCCACCCACCCCCTGAATACCCCAACCCCCTAGACACCCCCACCCACAGGACAACCCCACCCCCTGGAAATCCCCCCCAACCACCTAGACACCACCCCACCCCTCTGGGACACCACCCCACCTCAGACCCCAACCCCCCTTGAACACCCCCTCCCCCCCCCCCCCTTGAACACCACCCCACCCCCAGGACACCAACATGAATATAACCCCCCCCCCCCCCACCCACCCCCCACATCCCCCATGGACACCCCGTACCCCCTGGACTGCCCCACTACCTCTGCGGCCAGGCCACCCACCCCTGGATATCCCCTCCCCTTGTGGAAATGCCACCCACCTTCTGGACAGCCCCGCCCATTGTGGATAGCCCACCCACCCCATGGACAGCCCCACCCACCCCTTAGACAGCCCCGCCCACCCCTTGAACATCCTCTCCCCCCGTGGACTGCCCCTCACCCCTATGAACAGCCCTCCCACCCCCTGGACACCCCTACCCACCATGGATAGCTCGCCCACCCCCTATACACGCTGTACCACCCTGGACAGCCCCACCCACCCCCGAGGACACCCCTACCCCCTGGATAGCCCCCACCCTCGTGGACAGCCCCTCTCACCTCCATGGACACCCCGACCCCCTAGATAGCCCCGCCACCCATGTGGACTGCCGCCACCCACCTCGACATCCCCCACCCCTAGATATCCCCCACCAACCCCTGGAACACCCCACCCCCTGGACACCACCCCACCAACTAGACACCCCCACCCCCTAGTCAACCCCACCCCCATCCCCATGGACACTAACCCACATCCTGGGCACCCCCCGTGGACAGCCTCCCAGGACAACACCCCACCACCCCAACACACCCCCATGGACACCCCCCCCCCCCCCAACACCCCAGACAGCCCCCCACCGCCTGGACACCACCATCCCCCCGGACACCCCCACCCCTCTGGACACCCCTAACCCCTTGTAAAATCACCCCAAAACCCGGAATAGCCCCAAACCCCAGAATTTTGAATTAAATTATTTATGCATTTAATTTATAAATGAATTATGTGTTAATGGGGTATGGGTATTCTTGTTGAATGTGAATACTTGTTATAATTACCATATGAATTATGTGTTAATTCACAATGTGTGTAAAAGGTAATTAAATACAAAACTGGTGGTATTCAGATTAATGTTTGAATTATGTGTTCGATGAATTTTGTATGAATTTATATAGAACTCTGTATGTATTGTTCATATATACTTATTAAATGTTTATTGTGTAACTTGTTGTAGGTGTATGTATTATGCAGATATTCTGTTGTGTATGGTTTTTCTAGGCCTGGTGGTAGAATTAATGCAACTGCATAAGGGGAGGCTTGCATGTCGGCTTGCTGGTGCGCATATAAAAAAGATATTCCAATGGTTCACAATCATTGTCATATGTGTAAATCTAGAACTTATACCAACAATTTTCTGCAAACCATTTGTAAAAGTATATGCCATATATTTGTAAATCATTGTAATATATACTTTTATTTGATATTTACCAATGGATTCGGGAAAATTGTTTGTAATAGTATATACTAATGGTTTACATAACTATTGGTATAAAGATATTTTATGCTATTACTCACGATTTAAAACCATTGGAAATTATTTATACCAAAAGTTTACTGAAACCGTCGGTATATACTGCTTTTTTTAGACATATCCTTATAGTTCTCATAGAACCGTTGGGATATGTTTATCCCTACATCTCAAGACCCAATGGTTTGGAAAACTGTTGGTATAGTTTATACCAATGGTTGTCCATTCGTTACCAACAGTTTTAAACCACTAGTAAAGCTAAAATTTCCAGTTTTGTGAACTTATGGTTCATGTTTGATTTTATGAATATTTCACACACATATGTTTCATGAATTTTTAGACTACGATGTTTTATTCTATGGATCATGTTTTCAATCCATGATATTGTTTCCCTTGGAATCTAGGGATAACAGCTTTGATAGGTGGTTCAAACATTCTGATCATTTTCTAATGGGATTGTTCGTAGAACCGGAAACATCCAATGATTCAACATCCATTTGGACCGACTTTCCAATGTTAGGTGCTCATTAGTTTGTGGACTGATGAGGCTTAGGAATTTGCATTGGTCAAGAGGATGGGAGGTCGGACTCATCACACCTTTTTCAGGGGAATTATTGTCTACTCCGAGACTCTTTTTATAGATCTATGTTATGTTTGTGAATCCTTGTTACATTACCAAGTATAAAATGAGCTTTCCTTCAGATATGACAATCAATGATTAAATACGGAGGAATTTTAAATAATCATTTATATGTATTCGATGTAATCCATCGATAGAGAATCATCTGTATTTATTAGATATTCTTGGTTAATGGTAACCTTTGACACATTTATATAGAAGTCTCTTGGTCATTATGATGACCATGCTGGTTTTAAATCCACTCAGTGGGGCACTTGAGGTATATTGTGATTAATAAGGACATGGATTATTTTAGAGTTGGGATCGGACCCGTAGACGGGCTACCTACGTATCCTTTGTTTCGAAAAGGAATGATAACCCACGTAGTTTGAGTAAGGGAGTATGATGTTTATGATTGATGTCTCAATGTAATATGTCACAATTACTTTTACACAATAAGCTCACGCGAGTCATGCTCAGTGTGAGAAACAAGAGGTATTGGTAAACATTAGACAATTGTTCCATGAAATATGCAATAATTAGAAATAATGTGGGGCTTATGTATGTATGACTACCCAGATAAATGAAGGTTAGGATTTACTTTGGGGAAGAAATACAAGAACAGGATCCATAAAGGTATATGTGCTTCACGGAGATTTTGAATACTCTAACATGGGGCTTACTCCTGAAAAGGAGGCCCAAATTAGGAGAAGACTTATGATTGGGTTTTACTCATGAAAAGGAATCCCAGATCAAAGGTAAATTAGGAATGGTTAGGAGAAATTAATATTGGGGCTTACTCCTGAAAAAGAGTCCCAGGTAAAGGATTAAGGTTTGGGGCTTACTCCTGAGGAGGATGCCCAAATCAGGGGACTGGGGCTTACTCCTAAGGAGGATGCCCAGATTTTGGTACTTTAATAATTGGGTCTTACTCCTAAGGAGGATTCCCAAGTTAAGAATTATGACTTGGACTTACTCATGAAAAGGAGGCCCATATTTTAGACTGGGGCTTACTCCTGAAAAGGAAGCCCAGATTAAGAGAATTATTCTTGGGGCTAACTCCTAAGGAGGATGCCCATATTTGAGACTAGGGCTTCTTCCTGGAAAGGAATCCCAGGTTAAGAGAATTATGGTTGGGGCTTACTCCTAAGGAGGATGCCCATATTTGATACTAGGGGTTATTACCTGAAAGGAAACCCAACTTAGGGGATCTGGGGCTTACTCCTAATAGGATGCCCAAATTATAGGACTTATGACTGGGGATTATTCTTAAAAAAGTGACCCAGGTTATGGATTCTCTCATATTAAAGGATGAGGTTGAATGAATGAAATCTCAATCTTTTGTGACATAAAGATGTCTAAATCATTCGGTTTTGAGCGATAATCCACAGAATTCCTTTCAGATAAGGAAGTCAAATCAATAAATCATGCCATAAATGGCTTTTAAGAGTGTCTTGAAGACTGAATCTTGAATAGGAAAGGTGGAATGTCTTAAGAGGGGTGAAATGGGCAAGAAAGGCACCCAATTAGGGAGGGCGCGCAAGTCCTGGAAGGCACGCAGGTACTTCGTGGGCGCGCAAATACTGGTCACGCAGGTATGCCTATGCGACACATGTTGTACATGTGCGAAGGTTAACCGGAAGGGTAATACTTGACCGACTCTTTATTAAAGCCTTTAGAATCCTCTTGAGGTTCGTCTAGAATAGGGGAGTGCATGTTCTGTTGAAGGAGCAAGTCATCGCGCATGTGTGGCCTTTTCCCTTAAAGGGATGGCCACTCAGGCACGCAAGTGTTGATGAGTTTCAACACTTAGGACTTCCTCCCCCTCTTTAGATCTTCCGTTCTAGGTAAGAAATTACCTTAAAAGTGCTTCAGAATCTTTGAGAAGAGACTAGGGTGTCGGGAGCTCATATCTGTGTTTCTGGAAAAAATCCTCCTGAATGGGGGGCCCACAGGGTCTATTTATAGGCTGGAGAAGACCCCGGGCTGTTATCCTTTAGGGCGCACAAGTGACTTGCACGACCAACTTCGGCGTGCAAGGGTACTTGCGCGACCATTGCGGCATGCAAGTAAACTTGCACGACCATGGTAAAACTTGTGTGACCATTGCACAATGTTCTTATTATTCCTTCCTTTTTCAATTTTTTGATAATTTTCCAATGGTTGAATCACTATGATCTAAGATATTCCCCTTTTCCAATCATTATATTCTGTGATCAAAGGAGCGTCAACAAAAGTCCCCCCTCAGAGTTGGATCCGGAGTGAAAAGTGGATTTGTCTATGAGGAAAAAAGAGATACCAGGGGTCTTTGTTGTTATTGGCAGTTTAAATTCATGCATTTCATACATAAATAGTCTAATGTTTAAGTTCGAAATAGATTTGACCTAAATGGATTAGCATTGACTCAATTCCTTGAAAATTCATCTGAAAACATATTACCATACTCAAGTGTGAGGGAAAATATGTAAGCTATAACTTTAGAATATTTGAATCTGAGGAATGATATGAAAATTTGCTAAAAGTCATTAGAAGAAATAGTTTCCAAGAATGAAGTTGCCATTATTTAACAAACCCATTAGGGGGTTGAATTATGCAGGGCCACCTACGGGCATTGGCTGCATAGTTAAATAAAATAGTATCTTTTGGCTAACAAGTCTGTTATGTAGACTATTTAGGCAAGGCCTCCTATGGGAACATGCTACATAGTCAGGCAAAAGAACTCCCAGAAATTTACATTCCTAGTGCTAAAATCCAATGAAAGTTTATGGAGATTCAAATCCTCCAAAGTATAGAGTTTTCTATATGGAATGAGGTACTTGAATATTGAGAAGATATTTCCAAACAATATTATCGAAGAACTGGATGAGTATCACTCCTATGAAGGTCTGACCCTAACGTAGGGAAGGATAATATAATCCATAGAATTGAATACTTTCAGATCATGGAAAATGATATGGGACAAATATGTCAAGGATGGCTATTTTTTCGGATCCCTATATACTGTCGTTTAAGACAAATAAGGTCAAAAGAGGCATTCTTCCCATGAATGAAGTTACCACTATCTGAAAAAACCATTAGAGGGTCGAAATATGCAGGGCCACCTAAGGGAATTGGTTGCATAGTCAAATAATAGTATCTTTTGGCTAAAAAGTCTGTTATTTAGAATGTTTATGCAAGGCCACCTATGGGCACATGCATCATAGTTAGAAAAAAGAACTCTCAGAAGTTTGACATTTTTGTGATTAGAATTCATGAACAGGGTTATGAGGATCTAAAAATATTTAAGGTTGGAATTATGAAACATAAAGATGGGTATTTTTCAATGTATACATAGATACATATATCAATGCTAACCATAATCATGTTGTGTCTATGTCTTGAATTGAAATGTTGAACTTCACTACGTATCCCATAAGGATGATAATCAATCAATACATAGTTCTTAGACTACAGATTAACGTTATGTGGGAAAAAAGGATTAGAGATCTAAGTTTAGTGTCATAGACCTTGGACCATTGTAAGAAATACACAGTGTGTGTTTTCATGGGGACTTTTCAGCCAAGGGACAGAAAATAGAATTTGGGGTTAGGCCCAAAACATGGGGCTAGATTCGAGGGACACTTGAATGTTCCTATGTATCCCATAAGGATGGGAATAAAGCCCATGTAGTTCTAGAAATACCCTATGTAAAATTTGGTTCATACATGTGAAAGGTGAAAGGGGACATTAGTGCAATGATGGTTTAACCCAATATAAAAGGTTTGTGCATTTCCATGTATGCACGTAGTCTTTGAAAATGAAACATGATTGAAAAATAAATGGAAATAATGGTTCCCTATCAGGTGAGGGTATAAAATAAATTTGTAGTTTACTTTCATACCGGACAAAAGTGTTGTATAGTTTAACATTGTATGACAAGGATGAAAGTGAACCAATGTATAGATATTGATTCTAAGGGCGGTTTCACGAATTAACATCGTATGATATGGAGATGAACCAACATGAAGAGATTGGTTTTGGGCTTGAACCTTGGAAGGTTGCCTACATACCCAGCCTAGAAGGCATGGATCATAGTCTGTGTAGTTCAATTAATGAATGAATTAATGATCAAGTTGTTCATGGGGTCAATGACCTAAAAATTGATGTTAGGACTTAAACATTTTTAGTGGCCCAGAGAGAGTGTTATGGTTGAGGTTTACTCTAATCTCAAGTGAGTCATACTCGGTGTGAGAAACAAGAGGTAACAACAACCTTAACGATTCATAGTTTAATGTCATGTAGGACATATAAAGGGACTATGAAGTTTAAAGTATTACAGTTAGGACTATTGGTGATGCACAGTTTAGTGTCATGTAGCAGGGACAAAATATAGTTTATTGTCATGTAAGACATATCACATACTTTCTATACAGTTTTGCGTCATGTAGTTAGGACGATGGGGACAATAGAGTTTAACATTATGTTGGACGGAAGGGGGACTGTGCAGTTTAATGTCATGTAGTGAGGACAAAAGAATACACCATTTTAACATCATGTTGGATGCATTGGGGATTTTTTCCACATTTTAGCATCATTTTGGACGAAAGTGCAAGTAGTTTATGGTCATACATGACCTTTGATGATTATGTAGTTTAACGTCTTTCAGGACTAAGGTACTTTTATACAGTTTAGCATCATGTAGTTAGGACGTCACAGTTTAACGTCTAGCTGGACGTAAGGGACTTGAAAATAGTTTAGGGTCATATGCATGGACTGTTGATGATGTAGTTTAAGGTCATACAGGACCTAGTTGCAGTTTAAGGTCATACTGGATCATTAGGGAACTTTATGATGCAGTTTAAGGTCATACAGGACCTAGTTGCAGTTTATGGTAATACTGGACCAGTTAGGGAACTTTTTCAATGTTTAACGTCATGTGGGATGAATGTAAAAATAGTTTAAGGTCATGTGTATGAACCTTTTTTGTATAGTTTAATGTCATATAGAAAGGAAGCGGAAGGTACTTTGCAGTTTATACAAAATACTTCTTCAAAAATCTGGCATTGGTTAGAGTATTGATGAGTTCTCCATCCATTGAGATTAATGAATAAGATCCATTGGAGTAGACCTTGTGTATTGAATATGGTCCTTTCCATTTTTGCTCAATCTTGGGAGGTTTCTTTCCTGGTATCATTGGAGTTCTGATAACTAATACAAATTCTCTCTGAGTGAATGAACGAAGACGAACTTTTTTGTTAAAAGCTCGTGCTATTCGATTTTGATAGACTTCTAAGTGGTGCAAAGTGCAAAATCGTTTCTCATATAACCATTACAATTCATTCAATTTCTTTTGAGATTGTTCATCTGTAGATTATTGATCACAAATGGAAACTCTGAGTGAGGGTAGTTGAACTTCAATGGGCAAGATGGCTTCGTTTCTATATACCACTGATTATGGAGTTGACCGAGTTGCAGTGCGGGTGGTATTCTGATAAGCCCATAAAGCATGAAAGAGTTTATCAGGCCTTGACATCTTATCTTTATCTACCAACTTTTGCAGTATATTTGAAAGAGTCTAGTTAAAGGCTTTTATCTGGCCATTGGCCGCTACATGATACCAAGATGAATGGTTGGATTTGATGTTGTATTCTTGATACAACTTCTTCATCTCTGATGAATAGAAATTGGTGACATTGTCCATCAATATGGTATGAGGGACACCAAATATGGTAATGATGTTAGAATTTATGAAGCCAACAACGCATTTAGAACTGACTTCCTTGAGAGTTATTTCCTCTTCCCATTTGGAAAAGACATTAGTAGTAGTAAGAATGTACTTAAACAGCTTGGTCGTAGCAGAAGGGTAAGGTCCCACCACATCTATTCCCCATGTGGAATATGGCCATGAGTATTTAACTATATGAAACATCTCTGGAGGTTGATGAATTAAGTTGGCATGTACTTGGCATGAATGACACTTCTTTGTGAAATCAACACAATCTCATATCATTGATGGCCAACATTATCCAAGCCTTGGAATCTGATCAGATAGTCTATGTCCAAACTGGTGGGCATCACAGACTCCTAGATGCGCTTCTTTCATGACAACCATTGTCTCTTCACCATCAATTCATCTGAAGAGAACTCTATCACAACCATGTTTGTAGAGAATTATCTTTAGGTGGTCTGGGCTATCATAAAGAATTAAATTATCCACACGTCACAAGAATTATTCTTTTTCAGCTTTATTAGGTGGAAGTGTTCCATTTTGAAGGAATTATCTGATAGGTGACATCCATCCTGTAGTATGACCATACGGTTCAGGAATGGGAAAAATTTCATTATTTTCGTCTGTTCTGATCTGAACATAAGGTGAAATTGCACGACGGTGGGCAATACTGATGGTTGTCTTGTCCCGATTTGGATCTTCCAGAGCTGTGGCTATATTATCCAATGCATCAGCTTGAACATTTTGTGATCTTGGGACATAAGAGAATGTTGGTTCCAAAGGGAATTCTACCACTAATTCTCTAACATTAATATACAAAGGGATTAGTTCATCTTTTCTGATGGCATAATCTCTATTGACTTGTTTAATTACCATGTATGAATCACCTTTCACCTTTAAGCGATTCACTTGTTCTTGAAGTTCTAATTCCAAACCTACAATGGGAGCTTGGAATTTTGCTTCATTATTGGTACCACCTTCCCACAATAAGAAGGAATAAGGTAACACTGCCTTTTCTAGAGAAATGTGCACAATTCCTAATCCAACTTTTTGAATTTAGGATTTTCCATTTTCCTCCCTGTTAGACTTCTAGAAGCACCATCAAAATACATTTTCCATGCCTAAGGAATTTCTTGAATAGAGAAGTCTTCCTCGCCAGGGAGTTCATTATCCGAAGATGTGTGTTCCACTGAAGGGTGTTCAGCTAGGAAATCAGCCAGATCTTGGCCCTTTATCACCTTTTAAGACACATAGTTAATGTCAAATTACTGAAAAATAACTGCCCACCTTGCCAGACATCCTGTAAACATTGGACGACTTAGGATAAATCTGAGTGGGTTATCGCAAGATACCAATTGGACCTCGTGATGTTGCAGGTAGTGTCTCAACTTCTGAACTACAAAGATTAATTTCAGGAAGCACATATCAATATTTGAATACCTTGTTTCTGCTTCAAGCCTGATTCGACTGAGATAGTAGAGGCTGTTTTCATTCCCAGCATCATTCTTTTGAGCAAGGAAGGCACCAAACGATCCCTCTAGAGCTATCACGTAGAGGATAAGTGGACTTCATTCAACAGGTGGCATGAGTACTGGTGGAATCAAGAGGTATTTCTTGAGAATATCGTATGCTTCTTGACATACTTCAGTCCACTGATAAGTGACTCCCTTCTTCATCAATTTGGTGATGGGTAATCTTTTTCCTGCTAAATTGGCGATGAAACGGTGAATATAGGCTAAGTGTCCTTGATGTACTCTTAATTCCTTCAAATTTTTAGGAGGTGACATACCAAGGATAGATTTGGTCTTCTCTGGATCGACTTAAATACCAAAATGGCGTACAACAAAGCCAATAAATTTTCCCGAGGTTACCCCAAAAGCACATTTTAAGGGGTTTATCTTCAAATTATTTTGTCGAAGCGTGCAGAATATGACGTCCAAACCAGCCAAGTGATTAGAACATTGTTTGAATTTTACTTCCAAATCGTCAACATAACATTCAACAAACATCCCTAAGAATGGTTTGAATATACGATGCATGAAACACTGATAAGTAGCACATTGATTCTTTAAGACAAAGGGCATTGCCCGATAGAAAAACACACCCTGAGGGGCTCTGAAGTCCATAGATTCCTCGTCATCTGGGGGCATTCGGATATGATTATATCCAGAATATCCATCCATGAAGGAAAGTTCTTCATAGTCAGTTGTTGCATCAATTAGATGTTCTGTAATCAGAACTGGGAAATAATCCTTAAGACAATGCTGATTAAGATCTCTAAAATCAATGCAAAATCTATTTTGTCCATTATTATTCTTTACAGGTACAATATTATCCATCCATTTGGGATATTGAACTTCTCTTACGACGTTAGATTTGATAATCTTATCCACTTCAACGTCTCTTTTGGAAGCATAAGTTGGGTGTGTTCTTCTCGTGACATGCTTAAATCCTCGATGTTCTTCAGGTAAACCCAAATGATGAGTAGCACCATCAGGATCATTCCCGAGAATTTATGTATAGTTAAAGGCAAATATATCTCTATTTTTCTTTAGAAAAAGAAATATACGTCTCTTTCTCTTCAAGAGTCATGGACACACTGATTAAAGTGGGGCGTGTATCTCTTTTGTACACATATTTATTTCTTCGAGTTCATCCACAGTGGTAGAGATACCCTCTTCAAATCCTAGAGGAGAAACTCTGAGATCATCCTCTTCTTCTTCATCATGTGTTATTTCTTCCATTTCTACTTGCATAGTAGATGATAAAGTAGAATTCTCGTGATCTGAAGAGATGTCAAAATTTGCATATCTTGAAGAAGAAGCTTCCATTTCTGACCCGATTGATGATGAAGGGTCTTCTTTGGGTAATAATGATGAGATGATGGACAGAGAATCAACATCATTGTTCACCTACGATGTTGATATAACTTCTTCTAGACTAATTGGCGAATCATAGACTTGTTAGATTTCAGCAAATGAAATGAATATGCCACCATTTGTGCTTTCATCACTTCTTGGTAGATTACCAATTTCTCCCATGTTGTCTGACTCAATTGCCATAATTGATATTATGGATCTTTCCATATGAGTATTTTGATTTGAGTCTATCTTGTCAATTTAATGATAGGAAACACATAATCTGTACTCAAATGTGTAAATGGATTTACTGGAATTTTTTCCAAACCATATAGAGCATTAACATTGGTAATCTCTTTTGTTATGGATTTCTCTGATTGCTTCATTTGATAGTATTCCGCCTCAGTGTATTGAGACTTACATGTCTTGAACGTGGCCTTATCACCATACAATGTCCCAACTTGACCATCGAAACAATATTTGAGACATTGATGGTATGATGAAGGGATAGTCACATGATGATGTAGTCAGGGTCTTCCAAGCAAGATTTTGAAGGCTGAGACTTGATCAATAACCATGAAATATGAATTAGATACCAGATCTCCAAACATAGTTCTGAGTGTAACATCACCAAGTGTTTCTTGTTCATTTTTATCATATCCCTATAGCATCATGGTAAAAAGAGATAAATCAGATTCCATGAGGCCCAATCAACGAAGTGTATGAATGGGCATGAGGTTAACTCTTGAACCATTGTCAATGAAATCCCTTTGAACATCCACGCCATTGACCATGCCAGACATGTACACTGGTATAATATGTCCATGCACACCAACATCTTCATCTTCATCAGTAAAAGATATTATTGCATGGCATTCTGCATGATTATTCCTTATGTGATAGAGTTCAGCTATAACAATTTCAGTTTCAAACACCTGAGGATTTGATAAATCCTCGATGAATGCTTCCTGAAGTTCTTTTGACAGATTCAGAGCATCCAAAATTGATAACATGGATGGTACGTGTGCCAAGTGTTTCAATATATCATACTTTTTATCCAATGGTCTGCGTTTCCCAATAGGAATATATGGTTTAGCAGGTACCTTGGATGTAGATGCTTTGGCAGTTGATGCATCTTGTATTGGGAAAGGAGTTGGCAATATTCCTGGTTTTGGAAGATTAGACCAATTAGATCCATTTACTTGCTGAGAGGAAAAAGATAGAACCTTCAACCGGTCTTCCAAAATAACTGTTCCATGACTGAATTTTATATTGGTAGAAGAACTTGCTTTTTCTTGTTGAGTTCGCTAAAGGGCTCTACCACGAGTTTCTGCTGCGTACACAGTTCTAGTAGGGGTATAATTGGAATAGTGGCTTCAGAAATATACACTTCTTCCCATGTATCCTGAGCCCCTGGAACATCCTCTAATTCCTCTGTTTGATATAGGGAATTCAGGCTCATTGAAATCGAAACTGCGACTGGCATATGGATCTGTTAATTGAATCATATTAACAGAACCAAAGATTAACTCTTCGTCTGATGAAGACTCTGCCTGATTAGCCTGTTTAGGTTGTTCTATTTGGTGGGGCGGTGCCCGTGGCTTTGAAGTAGATGCAATGAAGTCCACCAAAGTCAATGACAACTTAGGATTTGACACATACTCATCGTCTTCTGATTCTTTTTCTTTCGTTGAATCATGTCGTTTCATTGAGGACTTTCCCTTTGACGAATAAGGTTTTCCTGCAACATTCATGGAAGAAGAGACAATTGGTTTCTTTAATTGTGTCCGCAAAATATAATGAGTTCGATTGATTATCTTTATGACCATCAAATCATCATAATTATGTGCATTTTTTCTTTTGACTTCTTACCATTCACCTTCCTCCTCTGGAAATATAGTAGTGACACATGCTACCTGGGCTTAGGATCCATTCAAAATGACTTGTCCCGAGTAGACCATCTTCTACATGAGGTCATTGAAGTCAAAACAGTCCTGGATGGGATGCCCCAACATTTTATGAAAAGGGCAATAATTGGGACGGTCTTCATCTCCTATCTTTTTTGTCCTCTTGGGAATTGGCAATTGAACCAAATTGTTTTCCAGAGCCGAAATGAAATAACTAGGAACTTGTTCATTTCAGAAAGAGTATTTTTTTCTCTTCAGATCCTCAAATTGTTTTCTCCTTTCATCTTTTTGATCATCTGGACGAAAAGGCCATTGTTGTTGGTGCTCAGAAGGTGGAGCACTTCGAGAAGATGATGGTTTTGAGGTAGAAATAGGTACAGGTGCTTGTTTAAGCATAACTGTAGCAGTTTCTTCATTACCCATTCTCCTTCCTGGAGCCGATGGAATTACACGAGATTTAGCCTTTTCCTATATGAGGGAATCATCAATCTACTGAGCGATTGAAGTAAGGTCTCAAAACCCTCCTGTGTATTTCACAGGGATTAAAGGCGTGTGCAATTCTTCACACAGATTTGCCACACAGATTGGAAACAATTATTCTTGAGGGAGCGCTAAACTCAAGGAAATGTTAATCACTTCCATCGAGCAATGAAATCAGATAACCTTTCATTCTCCCTTTTCTTCCGGTTTTTATGATCGAAAACTGTTGTCTTTGGCAATGTTGAGCTAAACTGAAGGATGAATTTTTGGCGAAGATCCTCCCATTCGGTAAATGACTGGGATTGAAAGCTTGTATACCAAACAAAAGCTGGTCCTTGCAAGGTTTGCACGAGGCATCTATGCTTCACTACTTCTTGATGCTCCAGATTTCCCATCATAGGATCGCAACAAGACACGTAATGCATCAAATGCTGTTCAAGATCCCCTGATCCATTGAAAATAGGGAATACAGGGTTCCGAAAACTGGATGGAGGAGATATTGAATCTACCCATTCAGGGTAAACTTTTTTTTCTGGTTGAACCTGCGCACACTTCCCATCCATAGTTTCTAACTGAGCTCTTAATGACTCATTAGTAGTTGTTAACTTTTGAGAAACATCTGGTTGAACTTGGACATGGGTAGGTGCAATGACTGGAGCTTGGATAGATGGGGCGATTGGTGCTGCAAATGATGTTAGTACTGCCAACTGTTGTTGCACTTAACTCGTAGGATTAGACCTTTGAGGGTGTACTAATAGAGGAGGATATTCTTGATCTATCTCAGTAGCTACAACAAATTCCTTTGGCTGACTGACTCCGGCATGCTTAAAAAGAAGACATCTCTGAAGTAGTTATGCATTCAACCTTCTTAATTCCTTCATTTCTTCCTCCTGTTGTGTAATCCTCTGCTCAAGTGAGAGAGATTGGCCTTCTACAGAGGAAGGATATGTAACCTGGTTCTTTCCCTTCCGTTTTTTGGATCCTTTTCAGAGAGGGGGAAGTGGGTTACTCGAACGATTACCTAGGTTCTGAGTAATCCTTCGACTTCATGTATGCACACCTTCTTCATTTGTGTCGGTGCATACATCTTCTTGAGCAAGAACCTCTTCATCTAAGTCCCCTGACTGAGCCACATCTGGTGGATCAGAAACAACGACATTGATGACATTGATTGATGCATAACTCATCGCATCCCTTCTATCAGCATTTCTGTGATATTGTCTTTTTCCATGTCATTGATGAGACATTGTCTTTTGTTGATTCGATCCCTCTGGAACTTCTTGACGAACTGTAATTTGGAGGGAATCTCTTGATAATTTGGCTCTTCGTTCCTCTTGAGGTTTCATCCCTAATCGAGAAAAGACCTACTTTCTATAAGGAGGGGATTGATGATTTGAAAAAGTCCCCAGTCCAGTGGACTGGGGCTGTTTCTGTTGTTCTCACTCAACTCCCCGAATCGTTTTTGTTGATTTTGAGGGTTGGTTTAAAAGAGCCCCCAGTCTGGTGAGCTAGGGTGGTTCTTGACATTCTATGTATGAGACTTTATTGAAATTCCTCCTGATCTTGCGATCCTTAGTCTAGAAATTAGCTGGATGCATTAACCTGTATCTGCTTTTATCACCCGGTTCAAAAGACAGTTGGATGATTTCCGACACTTCTATCACATGGTGATGTGCTTGCTCCAAACGAGAGTCATGTTCAATATTTTCATTTTCATGATGCAAGAGTAATTTGACAACATGTTCTATGTATTCTTGATTTTGATAGGAACTAGTTGAATCATGTTATTGTGCAAGCTTTTGATTACAAAAAAAGCCCATTGACTGTGGCCAGCCATGGGGAAATAACATTAAATGAGACCATTTTCGGCAGGCTTTGATGACTGGAGAGCACCGTGAAATGAAGTGCTCCATGAACTCCCCATCCTATGACACGAATACCAGATGGGGCATTGGTAATTACCTGACGCAATCTTCTTAGAGCGCCAAGGCGTGAATGTTGAAGGGCTCTCTTCTTCTTTTCAGCCTTCAGATATCGAGAGACTGATAGAGATGCCAAATCAATCTGACGTTGTAACCCTTCTATTATCTTAAGATGACTTCCATATTCATCATAAGATAATACTTTCTTTTTTAACTGACAATGAGTTTTCCATATGTTGAGACGAATATCATGAACTTCATCTCCCATCAACATTTATGGAATATTATACTGAGAGTCAGCCAGAGGCCAAAACATGACTGGCACTTCACCTTTTTCCAGTTGTTTTTGCATGTTCAACATTTCCTCTTTATCATTTGAGGAAGATTCTTCAACCTGATTTGACCTGAGTTGGTGTTTCATGGTTGCTTCTTTGGATTCAATAGGATTGGTTGAGAAATCATTGATCAAACTAGAAGATGCATGACCTAGGGGTGGTTCGGAGAATGAACTACACCCTGAGCTATCTTCTGATTGAGAAAGTATTTTACCTGCTAGCGATGACGCTTTAGACATGACTGGTTTCGCATTTGAAAGTACCTCAAGCTAAGAGGGATTTCTCGGCACTATATTGTCCACTGGAGCATTTTCTGGGCAATGTGCATCACTACTGCGGAGAGGAAATTCGCAGCGAAATTCATCATCATGGGGAGGACCACCATAATGGGTTATGGTAAATGATGAGATCTCTTGCTCCTTGGTCTTCTGACCACACCAAGGGTTCCTGTGGCTCTCATCTGAAGATGAAACTTTGAGATTGACCGAATATTCATGAAGCAAGCCTTCATGAGGATGTGTCTGTTGAAGACCTTCGGAATTAATGTTCCCACTATTGGGAAATGAGGGAGTGGAATCATGAATTTCAACAGATAATTTTCTGAGGGATTCAATAACTCTAGAATCGAGCAAGGCCTTGTTACATATTGGCTCTTGATCTCCTGACTATGTTGGGTGGGTCTTTTTCTTAGACTCCTTCTTACTCGCCTTGGAAACAACTTGTTGATGAAAGTGGCTACTCTAAGCAGGTGTATATGCCTGATCCGGAAAAATAGCCAGGTTAGGCTGAAAATCTCTACTCAAATCAGGTGTATGTGCCTGACTTGGTTGTCCATATGCTATGGGGGAGTATGCCCCCCAACCCTCTTGGACTGGAACAGATGTGTGTGTCTGTTCTGGAGTGAATTGTTGAAGTATCACTCTACTGGTAGGGATAGATTTCTGTGTATTTTCCTGAGATTTCGCTGTATTTGTAATAATATCCTGGCATGCATCCAGAATATGAACAGGGATTTGCTTCTGCTCTTTCACAATTGATAGAATATTCCTGGTGACTTCAGCTACCAGAACGGGAATATACGTCTATTCCGGGCTTGGAGCAGCTGTATGTGCCTGCTCGTGTCCTCCTTTTCGTGTCAGTGAATCTTGACAGTACTCATGTATGGGTGCAGAGAGTTGAGTCTGCCTCCTATTTGTTGTTGGGGCTTTCCGACTAACATATCTGAATGCTACGAAGCGAGACTGTTGGTAGGATTGATTAATACTATCAGGTGTATGTTCCTACTGATTGCATTTCACCAAACATGGTTGACGAGATCCATTATATGTAGTCTGATGATCCTGCTGACTAGATGATGATGTATAAATAGGTGTATGTTACTGCGTAAACTACTCCACCAGAATTTCCTGGTGGGATTGGCGTGATTCTTCAAGATGAGTCTACTGGACAGTGGAATTAAAACAGGCAGGTGTGTGTGCCTACTCTTTTCTTTCCACCATGTTAGTTTGGTGGACTTCTCCGGAGATGGAAGAGATGAGAACCTACTCACTGTTGACCATATTCCACCTCTAGTGGTTCGTCTTTCTTTCTTGGGTTCATGGAACCTGAGCCGAACGCCTGGAGTCGGTACCCTCATCATGTTGAGGGTGCACTACCGCACGAGTCTGGCGGCAATTGTTGGTGGGAGCCCTCAGGAAGGACTCCTGTCTTTTTGAATTATGGTCATGAGGGACCTGATCATTCACCTCTGTAGAATAAAGTTGCGAATGGTGATTGAATTCCAGGGATAATGACATGAAATGGTTGGAGACAGTAGATAGCACCGCGTGATTCTTGATCACTGGTCGTCATTGTCTGGATGACTGATGTGAGTTGTTTACTTGGAGGGCTTGTCGGGAAGCCTCCAGAGTTGGGATGGTACCATGTTGACAGTACTCTTTAACCCGTGAGTTTGATACACAGCGTTGAAGATACTGAGTAGGTGATATCGTCCTAAAAGCGGACGACGATCCAGCAGGAGAAGCAGCAATGGAATTTGTAGCAGTAGTTTTCACAGGTGTGAACATGAGATCAGCCATTCTAGAAATGCAGAAGATCTTGGGAAAAGAGTTCCTGTTTGATATAACAGATGTAATCAAGGTAAATTCAGCCACTACATCATTTGGATGAGCACATATGTCAGTGATTGTTTTTGTTGGCACTCTCATTGAGTTTTAAATAGGGGACTAAAAAATAGGTAAAACATCATTTTAACTTGGTTAAGGATTCACGTTGGGTTCACCATATCTGTTTCCCTCAGAATCCGGGGATGACCACCTCTATGGGAGGTTAAAACATTCTGATCGATTTCTAACGATTTTGTTCGTAGAGCCATAAACATCCAATGATTATACATCCATTCAGACCTACTTTACAAAGGTAGGTGCTCATTAGTTTCTGGATTGATGAGGCTTAGGAATTTACATCGGTCGAGATGATGGGAGGTCGGACTCATCATACGTTTTTTAGGGGACTTATTTTCTACTCCGGGACTCTCTTTATAGATCTATGTTATGTTTGTGAATCCTTATTACAATACCAAGTATAAAATGATCTTTCCTTCAGATCTGACAATCAATGATTAAATATGTAAGAAATTTAGAGAATATTTTATATGTATTCATGGTTCTTCATCGATATCGAATCTTTAGTATTTATTAGAGATTCTTGGTCAATGGTACCCTTTGACACATTTATATAGAAGTCTCTTGGTCATTATGATGACCATGCTGGTTTTAAAGCCACTTAGTGGGGCAGTTGAGGTTTATTGTCATTCAGAAGGACATGGATTATTTTAGAGTTGGGATCAGACCGCTAGACGGGCTACCTACGTATCCATTGTTTAGAAAAGGAATCAGAACCCACGTAGTTTGAGCAAAGGAGTATGATGTTTATGATTGATGGCTCAAATAATGATGTAACAATTACTTTCACACTATAAGCTCACATGAGCCATGCTCGGTGTGAGAAACAAGAGGTATTGATAAAAATTAGACAATTGTGCCATGAAAGATGCATTAATAAGAAATAATTTGGGGCTTATGTATGAATGACTGCCCAGATAAATGAAGGTAAGGATTTACTATAGGGATGAAATCCAGGAACAGGGTCCATAAAGTTATATGTGCTTTATGGAGTTTTTGAATACTCTAACATGGGGCTTACTCATGAAAAGGAGGCCCAAATTAAGAAAAGACTTATGATTGGGTTTTACTCCTGAAAAGGAATCCCAGATCAAAGGTAAATTTGGACTGGTTAAGAGTAATTAAGACTGGGGCGTTATCCTGAAAAAGAGGCCCAGGTCAAGGATTAACGATTGGGGCTTACTCTTGAGGAGGATGCCCAAATTAGGGGACTAAGGCTTACTCCTAATGAGGAAGCCCAGATTTGGGAACTTTCAGAATTCGTGATTACTCTTAAGGAGGATGCCCAAGTTAAGAATTATGACTGGGACTTACTCCTAAAAAGGAGGACCATATTTGAGACTCGGGCTTACTCCTGAAAAGGAATCCCAGGTTAAGAGAATTATGGTTGGGGCTTACTCCTAATGAGGATGCCCATATTTTAGACTGGGGATTATTCCTGGAAAGGAAACCCAGGTTAAGAGAATTATGGTTTGGGCATACTCCAAAGGGGATGCCCATATTTGAGACTGGGGCTTATTCCTGGAAAGGAAACCCAGGTTAAGGGATCTAGGGCTTACTCCTAAGAGGATTCCAAAATTAGAGGACTTATGACTGGGGATTATTCCTGAAAAGGAGACATAGTTTAAGGATTCTCTCATCTTAAAGGATGAGGTTGAATGAATGAAATCTCAATCTTTAGTGACATAAAGACGTGTAAATCACTACATTTTGAGAGATATTCCACAGAATTCCTTTCAGATAAGGAAGTCAAATCATGAAATCATGCCATAAGTTGCGTTGAAGAGTTTCTTGAAGACTAAATCTTGAATAGGAAAGGTTTAATGGCTTAAGAGTGGTGAAATGGTTAAAGAAAGGCACCCAAAAAGGAAGCGGCGCGCAAGTCCTGGCAGGCGCACAGGTACTGCCTGGGCGCGCAAGTCCTGGTCGCGTAGGTATGCATGTGCGACACATGCTGTACTTGCGCGACGGTTAACCATCAGGGTAGTACTTGAGAGACTCTTGATTAAAACCTTTAGAATTCTCTTGAGGTTCTTCCAGAAGAGGGGAGAACAAGTTATATTGAAGGAGCAAGGCGTCGCGCAAGTGTGGCCTTTTCCCTTAAAGGGATGGCCACTCAGGCGCGCATGTTTTGATGAGTTTCAATACTTAGGCCTTCCTCCCCCTCTTTAGATATTCCATTCTATGTTTGAAATTACCTTATAAGTGCTTCGGATTCTTTGAGAAGAGACTAGGTCGCCGGGAGTTCAAATATGAGTTTCTGAAAAAAAAAATCCTCTTAAATGGGGGGCCCACATGGTCTTTTTTTAGGCTGGAGAAGACCCCAGGCGGTTATCCTTTAGGGCGCGCAAGTGACATCCGTGACCAACTTCGGCGCAGAAGTGTACTTTCACGACCATTACAGCGTGCAAGTAAACATGCGCAATCATTTTAAAACTTGTGCGACCCTTGCATAATGTTCTTCTAATTCCTTCCTTTGTCAATTTTTTTATAATTGTCCAAAGGTTGAATCACTTTGAGCTAAGATATTCCCTTTTTCCATCCATTAGATTCTGTGACGAAAGGAGCGTCAACAGATACGTTGGTCATGAATAAAAATATTAATATTTAGAATCATATACACATATTATTATTTTATTCCTTCATAGGCTGATAAATTTTTAATTTCCATGTTTACCCTTAACGAGAATCTAAATTCTTTCAATATTTTGATTATTTTTAACATGTTATGAAGAATGTTTTTCTTAGGTTTTGTCTATGAATTGTATTAAATGGGATGATCTTAATGGGGGATTGTGAATATAATTCATTAAATATGAAGATAGTGTCACTTGTTTACAAAGAAACTAAACCTTATGATGCTTAGTAATGTATTTTTATAATGTATTGAGTATTAATTTTAAGATATTTAGCATTTATTTATTATAATCCTATGTAATTATATTATCATATTAGATTTAAAAAATTAATTGAATATTGAGAAACTAGGAAAAAAAATGAGATGCATAATGAAATTATTTTCCCATCTAATATCTAGACAAGTTGGGATACAGTTTGAAAAATATAATGCATTTACTCACATACCTACCTAAAATTATAAAAATAAATTAAAATATTTAAATCTTTAAATTTCCCAATGAAGGAGAATCTCACTGTCTAATACTAGATGTGACAACGCTAGTCATCCATTAGTAAGTATCATGGTATACTAATTACACTACCATTGATAAAAAATATATATAATATATTTCATTTTCTTTAATGTATATATTATTAATGGATGTGTTTTTATTTTATTATATAAATCATTAAGTGTATTGATAGTTGAATATATTCATGAAACCATGTTTAAATTAATAAATTCAGTCCATGGTATAGGTTGAGTTTAACAAAATAGTTTTTATCATAATTTTTTTATAAATTATTATCATAAAAATTTACAGATTATTTATAAATATAGTTAATGTTGGATTAATCATTATGATTAATTTAATAAAACATTATTACTCTTTAAATGTATGCCTCGTATGTTTCATTTACCTATAAAGAAAAATTGTTCAAATCGTTAGTATCTAAAAATAAGGACTAAAAAATAATCAATTAGGGACATTGTTAGTTGTATATAAATCATTCAATTTGATATTGAAAATGGAATAGAAATTATAATGTCTAATAATGATATACTATTTGGTTGCATGATGTGGAAAATGAAATTTCATTGAATATCATATGATAATGATGATAGTGGAAAAAATTGCAAATTTCCCAGGCTAGAAATGTTGGAAGACACCATGAGAATTAACTAAAATAACATGAAAATGTATTAAATATTTTAAAAAAGTATTTCAAGTACATTATTATCGATATTATTGCAATAGTTTTTTCAATATAATTGTTGAATTGTATTTTTAACATAATTAACTGAAATGGAAAATTAGGATACATGTGATCACAAAATGGGGGAGGGGTGAATTTTGGAATTTCACTTTCAATGTTATATTTATTAATGATAAAACCTACAAAATATATTTTACTATATGAATCAAGTATAAAATTGTGATAAAACAAAATAGATGGAACATATATATTTGTAGGATTTACAGCTCAAAATGTGATTCTAGTCCCTTTTTTAGGTTCAAAAATATCTAATAGCACCCAAAAAACTAGAAACAAAAATCCATTTATATGGTTATATAATGATGATAATATCCTTTCAATTGAAAAAATATATATTATATATATATTTCATGTGATCATAATATAGATAAAATATGTATCAAGGTTTGTTACAACATTAAGTGTCTATTGTTAATAGATATTAGTATGTTTCAATGTGTTATTGGTAATTTATTCACATGTAATACCATTTTAATAACTTATCCCATTTAACTACATTACACTATAGTATAATGAAAAAATACTCTACACACACACATATATATTTATATATATCTTATAATATCAATAAATGATCTTATGATATTATCTATCTTGTGTTATATCATATTCTATGAAGAGACTGACACCACTTTATATACATTGTTTGTCTTATCAAATTGGAAATCTTCTTCCATATACTAAATGATATGAAAATTCCACCAAAACCATTCATCTGATTCCCATTCATCAAGTTTCACCAATAAACCATGAAAAATTTATATCTGATATAAACCAATGGGAAGAATCTTTCCAGTTTCCTTCTAATGGATGGGTCATTATTCAATTTTTCTGTTCATCTCAACAATTCTTCAACATTCCTAATAACATAAAATATATTCAACAACATTTCAATGATGAAACAAAATAATATATATAATAATTGTTTGGTAGTAAAAATTGGGAAACATGGATACTATGTTCAATGGTTCAAGCGTCATATTTTCAGCATCCCACTCATAATCATCGTTCATTTACTATATTGAATTTTCTTTTAGATCTGTCAGAACTTCATAATCCATCTATCAGACTCAGTGACAATCACAATTATTTATCTATGATAATTGGAATATATAACTATAATAAAAAACATCATATCATTTAATATATTTACAAAATATTCACAAATATAATCATAATAGTATAACATAATACAAATCATTCATCTTGAGAAACATCATAGAAACCATCCAATTTAACAAGACCCTATCTGATCAATTATTTATATTTTGATAGAGTCATCAAGGAACATTTCTAATCTACAATTTCTCCATGTGATGAATTATAGAAAAAAATACTTGTATCATTTAGATTCAACCTTATAACTATTTAACATCATATCATAACGTTCCATTAATTAATTCAACCAAATTCGTCTACATGATGACTCAGAGGCTTAAGTCTTTTAATACATTAAATAAATATGATCAAAACATCATATATTTTGAATTAGAATTTATTTTATAACATATTTATTCTTATAGTTTCATACCAATATTATAAAATAGATATTGAAATGCCCAATGTTTAATTGGACTTCATCTAATTGGAATTAAATCTATGAAATTCTTATGAATATTTTCTTTAAATCTCATCAATATTCATTTATCTGATAAAATCCACCAAAAACAATCACTAACATCATAAAATCGTATGTACCATTACAGACAAATATATTTTATAACATTACATAGCTGGTTATAAAACATTATTTTGTGCGTAAAAACCATTATAAAATAAATACACAAAATATACATATCTATTCCTCCATTCAGCAACATATTTCTAGTGAAAATCATAAAACATCATAGTGTGAACTCTCTACATAAGATATAATTTATCATATATTCTAATCACACATGGGTCATGATATCATTACTGATTTATGATGTTACAATTATTAGTGAGATAAAATCATCATAAATTTATTAATAAAACACAATATCCAATTAAGCATCTAAGGAATGTAAGATAACATTATGATATTTTTTCATGTTAATAATACCTCCCCCAATTACCTTCATCTATTGTAATGTATTTAGTAAATATTTCAATAATATTCTCATGACTAAATTTTTTAGAATTAATAAAAATGATACATAATTTATATCAATAAAATAAAATGAAATTATTTCATAATAACATTAAAATCAATATCTATATTAATCAAATGTCATTCAATGAAATGGTTACCAATAATCTCTCCCTTTTTTTGTTTCAAATAATAGAAATAAGTCATTGAAACATTATTAATCTTTCTATGGATGATATATCAATATACTATAGCTCTTCATGTGTGAAATAAATTTTCAAAACATTAACCATCGAACAAAAATACCACGTTTTTCCTTAACATGTGATATTATAAAATATGAAAAACATTGCATAATAATCCTTCTTCAACTTAATACATGAATTATAAAAATTACATGATCATATAATAATAGCTTCTCCAAAATCCAATTCTTGATTCTTTTAAAACAGTTCACACATGATAATATCACTACATAACCCTTTCTAAAAACACCCCTTAAAACATGATTTTCATAAAATTGAAAAATCATATCGATGGATAGATTCATTTAAAAAAATTATAACATTTGAAAAAGACTATTTAAATACAATATGAGAGATAAGATGGAATAAAAAACCATAGCCCTTTTGTGTTAGAGGATATAAATCCATGATATACATCGGCTTTTGAAATGTATCCTTTTAGAGTAGTTCGACTGAAACATTATAATCATTCTCCACTATTCGAAAAATACAAAATTTAGGTTATTATACAAAACATTCCATTTTATTAAGTGATATCTGATATGAATATATATGGAATGAGAATGTTGAACACCATTTTTCTGAGATTCATAGATTTTTTTTGTCCCATGTCATGAAAATATAAAACATAAAATTTATAAATATTCCTTTTAATAATGAATTTATCCATATATGTTGTGAATTAGCATGTGTGGAGACATCATCCTTAACTTTTTCAATGTAGATAGTTTCAATTTTTTTCTTTTTATCCCATGTAAAATATATTCCTCTTGTAATTAAAACTACATCATATGTAGATATTTTTTCACCAACACAACCTACCCAATATTAATTTTTATATCCATAAATTTTGTTATTTCTAAATATTTCATATATTATTCTAAAAAATATGGTGTGACATTGATATATAAGTTAATTCATTTTCCTCATACGAACTGTGATTTATATGGACTTCTTTTATACATGGAATATAATTGAAGAATGCAAAAAATAACAAATATTGATTTTTCTTGATAAATATATATAAAAAAATCCTAATCCATTTATAGTAATTTTCCTAAAAGTTTACATCTTATAAATATATATATCCAAATAAGATATGTAGGGAAACTTGTTTTGAGTCTTCTATAAAAAAATAATTCATATGTACATTGACATACATCTCTTAATATATCAATATGAGTGTATTATTTCTAGATATTATGATTCCCTGAAAATAAATCATTTATCTTGGTATGATGTAATCCAATGTCCTCATCATCCCCTTAGATAACATCACAAATGATTCTTCACAATTTACATTGAGTACAGTTTCATAAAAATAAACAATCACAATGAGAGTATCCTCTTATTTTTAATATATATAATATTATTAACACTTCCATTAATTAATATAAATGTAAATTTTTAAGTAAAAAATTTAAAATACAATGATATGCATTTTTTCATGAACCCATAAAAATTCTTATTTACCATTAAGACAAACCTTTTTTTTACTTTCCCAAGATGTAATGAGCAAGTCTGTTTAATATAATATTGTTTATATAGGTCTCGATTGATTCAACATTACATGACATCCATCATGAAGATATTTTACCTCTATTTTAGAATGATAAATATAATGATTATGGTAGTTCATAATATTTACACTGGACAAATTGTGTCATCCTAATCAATGCCTTCAATTTCGGAGTAGTCATTACAACCATTTCATGTTATGCTTATTATCACTTCAGTATATTCATTGTACTTGTTTTGTACCACCTATTATATACCAATAAAATTCTTGTTATTTGCTTTTGGTACATGTTAATGTGTATTATAATTCTCAATGTGATCCATCTAATCATTCATATCATAAATATACTGTTGATTCACTTAAGAATTATTTTCATCTTTTGGATCTACCTACGAGTATATATTATTATTGGATACTATCCATGATTTTTATCTGACTATAATATTTTTTCATGTATCTCAAATTATGTAATGTAAATCCACATAAATATACTATATATGATAATATAGGCATAATTTTTCATCGTCGTATGAGATATATGAGTCATAATCATCATCCTGAACTACTATAACACTGTTACGAGGAATAATATCATTTTATTATTATTAAACTATATCAACTCGAACATCAGCTGATTTTATATCTATAAGAATATACTAAACATTAAAATTAGCCTATTCATGAACCATCACATCTATGAAAAATTTAATCAATTTGTTATCTTTTTTATATATAAATTATCATCTACACGAAGCATATTATTCATGAATGATTCATTCAACACATCTATGATATAACAAAAAAAATTATATAACTATGAATTTTATAATAAATTAAATTTTGAACAACATTAATTGTTCTAGTCATATGTGTAATTTGTATTTTTTCATTATTGGAGTTATTTTAGAGTTAAATATATGAAAACATATATTCTAAATAGAATATACTCCTCTTATAATTTTTCTAAAAAATATCGAGGGGTAATATTATTTTTCAATTTTGATCATTTCATCTAAAAAACACATATTTCATCATTTCGAAAAAACAATTAAGGTATTTAAAGGTAATTATAATCTAAATGGGTTCCCTTAATTTAATGATAATATATTAATATCTCATTTTTATATTTTCCATGGTTATCAGATCAAACCTTGTACATTGTATGTCATCATTATTTTTCCTGCACCTCTCTTATGACTTATAAAATTTTTGGACCCTTTGACTATTGGTTTGAAAATATAATTAATTTAACATGAATTAATTCTTAAATATAATAAAAATTTTACTTTTATCCATTTAATAATATCTTTTTCATTATCCCTCATAAGTATTAATGTTTTATCAATAATGGATGAGTTGATTGTATCTCAATATTAATATTTGTCTTGTTTATAATTATCACATTCATGAATAAAGAAAAAGTCTAATATATATAACATTTATTATTAAAAATATCAAAAATAATTTATCTATTTATTAGATATTTCATATTCCTCTGACTCATATACCCCATCCTTTTATTTTAATGCTCATTTTCTTCCCTAATTCAGTGATAACATGTTCTCTGTGTATGAATAACGTGGAATCGTTTCTTATCTACATACATTCATTTTGTTATAAAATTTCAATTATAAATTTACTTAAAAAAAGGAACCATATATTATAAATACATCATAACCTTTAGAAAAAATGCTTAATACTCCAAAAAATATCATCACTCCAAAAACAGATTATCTTTCAAATTTTCACAATTATTCCCAATTGATATAATATCAAAAGCATTTAATTCTATGTGGAATATCATTTCCAAAATTAATTAAACATTATTTAAAATGTTTCAAATTTTAAAATAGATTTCAAAATAATATTATTTTTAATGAACACAATCATTTTGATATCTAATGTTCCTCTCCTTTGGTATATTTCAAATTAACTTTAAAAACTAAGTCTCTTTTTTATCCTTTCCTATTAATTTCATTACTTGGGGACATTGAGAATTATTATAGTGGATTTATATTTTCAATAAAATTTAAAAACACAATTTTCATGGTTTCTAGGCAGATTAAATATTTCATAAAATTCTTCCAATTTTGGGAATAAAATTTATATCCTTAATATGGATTTATAACAGACACTCATTTATTTAGGAGAACTCCCCCCTCAAACATTGATACTGGTTTCCATTTTATTCATTTCAAGAACAATGATTGATAAAATAAATATTCTATATATGTAAAAATATTCTTTAAAAACCTATGTAACAGTAGGATTTGTTTTTACATTTTATGTTACATACCTACTATTATTGTGTATCTACTTCGCATGAAATGTAATTCATTCATGTTTGGCACAATATTGTGGAATATTTTTTTGATACCTAAAAAAATTATTTTTTGTTATGATTTATTCTCATCCTCAATTCAATTACTAATAGTTTGTAAATCTGAATCAAAATTTGAATCCATTGAAATTTTGGTTTTTTCAACTATGCTTGTTTTTTAAAATAATTTATTTTATAAAATAACATAATCTTATTCATTCCAAAATCCTTTTTATTAACAATTAATTATTATTCCGTTGGTTCCTCAAGTAGATAATATTTTTAGAATATTTATAACCATTTTTATATTAATTTTTAAATTCATTAACTATGTGAACTACACTTGTGAAATTATATTAAAATTTATCTAAATAATCCTCCTTCATCGTCATATTTTCTTCGAGATTTATGCTGTTATTTATATTATAAATAAAATAATTCATTTTGTTTTGAATATACATTCAGGAAACAAATTCATGAAATTATTCTTTACTATTTGCTGAATGATTTATATAATTTATTTTCTTATTTATAAATTGAAGTCATATTATATTTGGGAAAAATTTTATCAACACTCTCAAGATCATAAACATCATCTGATTATTTTATTATACTTTAAATAAAATGAATGAATCGATATTAATTTTTTCATTAGTCACATTTTTTATAAGAGTTTCTCAAGTAGTTGCATCACTATATTTTTAAGGTTATTCATTGTCATGTTCTTCCTCATTGTTAGCTAAATATAATAAATCAATTATTTAGATAACATCTAATCATGTCCATATAAGATTATATGGTTCTGAGAAAAATTATATTGAAAGATAATCATTAATTAATTTCATCTTTATCACATTCCTCAAGTTACTTATGTTATGGAAAATGTATGTTTTTCTTACCAATAATATGGATGCAAAATCATTTCAGATGTAACATTAATTTATAAATTTTCTCCCCATAATCACATTTTTTAATGATCGATATGTTCAGGGGAAACAAAAATCGTATCATATTTTTCATTATCTACTGATAATATTTTTTTAACAGTAATTTATTATTCCTTCATATCTCCGAGAAATCAAATGGTTATTACAATATCATTCATCCATGTTAAAAATTCAACAATAGATTCATTATCACCCATCTTAAGATGATTGTTATTTAATATCATGTTTCTTTTACATCTCTTTTTTCAAAATAGAATTTCATTTTTTAATCTTATTCCAATTATCCCATTATGCTTTCAATATTTAAATTACATTCACTCTAAGAAGCTAAATTTTATATTGTGTGGAATGTATAGAATTTCCGACTCAACCATCATTTTAAATAGTTTTCATAACAAAATCAATTAATCAAACACCTTAATAACAAGTAAGAAATCTATATATAATAACATAATGGACGTTATAACTAAAAGACATAATACAAGTAAATAATAAATACTATAAAAAATGTTATATCTTCCTATCATAGACAAAAATTCCCAAACAGTTCCTTGAGTTTTTGAATTTTGATTGTAGATTTATGTTTACATATGGATTAGTAAAGAGTCAGTGAAGTGTACATGATTATAATACCTATTGACAAGTCCTATTAGGATATCGGTGATAACATAGTGGGGGAGGGGTGAATTAGTGATCTTTTATTTTATATTTCTTTCCATAATAACAAAAACTTTCCTCCTATTTGTGAAAAATGAATATTCTAAAAAACCAATCACAACAAGAGAACAATTGGTGTTACAATTTACCATATTCAATAATCGTATCAGATTTTGGTGTGGTTTAAAAAAATAATATATTTAAAAACCACTAACAAATCTATTTTATTTAGTTAAATTATGAAGTGTATAACATATCACATTCAACACACTGCATTCAATCAGTAGTGAATATTCTCATTTTATAGATAAAATTGTTTACAATGTGTTGTTAAGAGTGGTAGAATCCTTCAACAATATGTATTAGTATATTATCACTATGTTTCTTGAAATATATGGACATCTTCTATTATTGCATTGATTTATTTTGTAAAACCTTATCTCATTTCATAAAGCACCAACATCCTCCTCAGTTATTTGTATAAATGATATGATTGATCATTATTTATCCAGTAGGTACTATGCGAACATATGTAATCTTTATAGCCAGTGATACTTATTTTTATTCATTTTTAATATGATGAATTAGGAAAAATGAATATTTAAAACTAAAATATATGAAACATTCAATAATATATTTCAAAAATTTATAATCAAAATAAAAAATTGATAAAATATACAAATACACATTCAAAGAAATATAATGCAATTACTCTATTTATAATCCTTAAGATTGATTCTACATAATCATTTATATCTAATATTAGTGAAAAATTAAATTTTATTTTCCTCGTATCTCATATATTAAAAAATATATTTTTTTGAATCCTTAACCCCATTTATATATCTATGCTTTCTCTGAAAAATGATAAAAATGTGGAAAATTATGAAAAAATACTATTAATTATTTTTATATTCCCACTCAGAAACATTTTAATATGAACCATAATGAATGTTACAAAATAAATGGTGTCATAAAACACCTTCATCCATCCTTCATACTCACAGACATTCACAAGTCATTCCTCCATGATATTAGTATCATTAAATTATTACTGTAGCATTTCATCTGTAGAACCCGAGACTTTTATAAGAAATATTTTGTTTTTATTTTATATAAATAATCAAATGAATCATTCACTAAACACAACACTAGCTTGGCTTGGTTTACACGCAATCACAACCTTCCTTGATAGCTTGTGTCGTATGCAATACCGAGTTTCACTAAACAACGATATGATATTAAAATATTATTAAAACTAGCCGTTATGAATAGTAATAACCACTTTTTGAAATTTTGTAAATTTTATTTTTCAAAATGGACTTCATTTTTGTTTTCGAAATATCGAAATTAGCCTACGGTGAAATTTTGGTATTTTTCTGGAAACGTTCAATTTTTGATGAATAGTGAAAACACTAGGTTGCTATTTAAAAACTGAATTTTTATTTAAATAAATATATATTTTATTTAAATTTATTTTAGGTCAAAATTTATACATAATACCTTTATAAGTTCAATGTAATTCATTGGAGAAATTTTATAAAAATTTTATATATATAAAAATTTTATTAAACTTTTCACCGTCTTTTACCCACCTCCTAGGAGAATTTGCAAATTTACATAAAACATAATTTTACCACATCTATGATTGGAATTTCAAAACTCTGAGAGACACGGTTTATTTCATTAAGTAAATTTTTTTTCAATGAGATGAAAATAATTTTTGTTGAATAGTAACTTTTTACATTTATTTACCACGGTTAAAAGTAAATAGGGTAATTATGGGTAAAAATGATATTATTATTACCCTTACACATGTACTAATTCTATTGGATAAGTGTAATTCGACCAAAAACAACCTTAGGAATAAAATATGACCATTTAGGCCCACTTGGATTAGACTAGGACATTTATTATAAATTTATTTAAAGAAGGGTTAAAATAGTTAAAATCAATGTTTAATAAGTAAATAATTTTTAATGTAGCGTTATACATAAGACAAATTCGACTATAAATATTAATTAGAAAGATATAAATCTTTCCTACATAATGGTATTTTATTTGAAATTTTTAGACATTAAATAATTTAATTTATTTTTGACACAAAGATGATGTAGTAATTATCTTATTAATGAAATATTGACATAATTGATGTTATAAATAAACAAATAAATGTAATTTGAGACTTTTATGAATTAAAATAATTTTATAGGTTAATATGACATGTTAGTAATTATTAAAATAACATTATTTGAACTAATCATTCTGTTATGATTTTCAAAAAATCAATTACTAAATAGTGTCAAAATTGACATAAAATAGTTTTTAAAACAAATATTATATTATTCATTTTTATTTGATTAATAAAAATATAATTTTCTGAAAAATGACTTATATAAGGTTATATATATTAATTATAAATAACTTGGGGATCGTTTGGCTTGTTATCGTATGTTTATTAACCATATAGTGTAAGAACACAATAAGACACGGTAAAAGTAAAAGTATCTAACTTAAAGTTAAATCTAAATGAGAATGTTAAAATAGTAACATAAACTTGTCCAAATTCTATTGGATGAGAGTATTTAGACCCCTCCCAACCTTATCTTTGAAATAAATCAATTTGGAGCAATATAAAACCGAATATGGATTTATAATAAAATAATATTTTTAGTTTTTCCAAAGGAGCCCCTCTCCACCCTTATAAAAGGGCACCTCCTCCCTCTCTTCCTCACATCACATTGAGCCTTCATGCTCGGCCAACCACTGCCAATTTCTCCAATACACTTCCATAAAAACATCCTAGAGGTCCTGGGATTCTTCAAAGACCAATTTTAGTGCCCCAAAAGGAGGTCTCAAAGAAGCGCTTCAAAGAAGAGGTAATGTCCGTTACCGATTATTTCAACATTATTTCTCCTTCCACTTATACTTATTTAGTTGTTTCATTATTAATTAATAACATCAGTATCACTAATATACTGATATGTTATTATAATTTTGAAACAACCCTATTTCACCATCTATCCATCCTACAGAAAACGAAATCACCGCGCGTGCGTACGTACAGAATACCGTCTCCACGCCGTGGTGTAAACTATTTTCCACCACCACCTTACTTGGATGGGAATAATTGTGTAAATAATGAATATATATGAATAATGTAAAGTGATATTGATTATGAAATATTTTACATACACTCCAATACAATTCCACGATCATGGGAACTATATCATCGCTCGTGCGTATGTACGGAATACCGTCTCCATGATGTGATGTGACTCGTTCTACATGATTTTCATTGAATATTGATTACATAAATGAATTGAGTGAATAAATATGATATATATTACAATAATAAAATACTGGAAATGAGGTATCTATAACCTGAAAAGATGAATAAGAATTTTTTCAACAAAACACAAATAAGAACAAAAAGTAACAAACACTCGGATAACAAGTAGCAATGAAATATTACTAATAATAAGCAAATAATATGACCATATATGATATCATAACAATGATTATGATTCTGTAATAAGTCAATGACTTTATTTAAATCAGTATACAAGAGTTTTGGACACTTACGAAGCAAATTGGACCTAAGGTAAGGGAAATATCACAATCTCATTTTTATCCGAGATTGTTTATACTTTGGAATTTACTGGGGTGTATTTTATCATCCACATCCATGTTTCCTCAATATGTAATATTATTTCCATCCACCTAAAATTGTTTAAATCCAATTTAATCCTTCGATGAGTTTTTAGTAAAAGATATGAAAGGAATCTTTTGTCGTTTTTCGTACGAGGTACTTTTTGACTTTTCCGACAAAAGTACGAGAAGAATGTTTTTTTAATTAATACGGAATGAATGGATTTTTAAAACATTATTTCAAATAATCTTCCTTTAAAAGTTTTCATGTTTATTTTTAATCAACTTCGTTTAGTTTAGAATTGTATGACATGATATGAAATGAAAAGTGTTTTTGAAGTAGAAAGGATATTTTCCTCAAAAATGGAGTTCAAGTGTTTTATCAAAATTATTTTCCATCTAAGATAATAAAGGGTTCTGTTTCTATCCCTATTATTACATTGATTTGATTATGTTGTGATGGAATTATTTTTATGAATTCATTTATCTTATATTAATTTTTTTATGATTTCATGATGTTTAAGAATTCCATTTTTATTACATGGGTTATGCTATGATGTATGGTTTATGATTTTGTGGCACACATAAGAATGTTATAATTATGAGATGGGTGGGACCTATATCTCCTTCCAATGAATTGGGTTAAGATTTTATATCTCATGATATAGACATGGCTAGAACTGATGGTTAAACATGTATAGTGAAACAGGACTGAAACGAGGAATGAACTCGGTTCAAAAATGGACTTTGTCCACTAAGTTATTCTTGGCAATGAGTCTTGACTAATAAGAAATGATTATCTATGATTATGTGTCTATTACACAAAGCTTCATGTTTTAAGTTATGATTATTGTGATTACATTTCACTACCATTATTTATCCAATGTTATGAAATTATGATCTCTTTTGCAGGGTATAATTTCCAAACTGTTTTGTTCTTATGAATATGATGTGATTGATATTTCTTTTTTTTTACCCTTACTGAGTATTTGAGGTCACCATTTTGTAATTTTTCTTTCCCCAGGTCAGGAAGAAGTTTATTAAGTATCATATTCCAAAAGGGACTATAGATATGATGAAATAAATGGGAGACAGTGTAAACGCTTTATAAACCAGCTGTTTATGTTTCCCAGTTTCTAAAGACACTATACCTATATGGTCCTTTCGTGGTTCTGTTATATGTTTTAATAAGTGTACTTAAATTTTTATGTACTATCATTGTATGTAAATCATGGGTCGTTATAGATGGTATCAGGGGAAAGGTATAGTCGACCATTGGAAACTAGGATGATAAAGCCTTACTAAGAATCCTAAGGATAAGTCTAAGAATAGAACACAATCTTAATGTTTTAGAAATGGCCATGAAAAACCTAGGATAAGGCCTTAAGTGTAAATTTTATTCTTGATTATGTGTTTTTCCTATTCTAATTATTGTTTCTCACACTATTCTTCTTGGTTTTAGTCAATGGCTGGACCCCGAAGGAACCGTGTCAATGAAAAATGTGACGGGCAGTGCAATGATTGTCCCCCTGAGCAACCAAACGTTTTGGGAGCTGGAATAAAAAATCATGTAGCTATGCTCACAAAACATTCTCAAGCTATGAATCATGCATGGCATTCAAACATGCAAAGGAAGGAGCAACATTCTGTTGAATACTTTATGAGACAGTGTACACCTTAATTCAGCGTGTCTACTAATCTATTAGTTGCTGAAAAATGGATCAGTAATACTGAATAGATATTTTATGTTCTTCAATGTTATGAACATTACAAAGTCATTTTAGTAGTGTATCACTTGGAAGTAGATGCTGATCAATGGTGGAATCTTATCAAGAATACGAGGCAAAGTGATGAAATTGAGTCCATGGAATGGGATGAGTTCAAGAACATATTTTTTCAAAAAGTACTTCCCTCATATTATTCGAACAAATATGGATAAGGAGATTCTTGAACTAATTCTATAGGATGATGAATCTGTTGGTACCTATGAAGCATATTTTACAAGACTTGCAAGGTATGCTTCTGGTATTATTATCCAACCTGAGAGTAAGATAGACCGATTCTTTAGTGGCTTAAAACCAAGTCATCGAGGGGCGTTAGCCATAAGGTACTTCAATAGCTATGAGGAAATCGTTCGATGTGCTCTCAAATTTGAGATGGATATTGGAGTAACCCATCAGTCATATGGGTTTGATAAGAAGAGGAAAATGGAATTGAAAGGAAAATATAAAGTGCACACTGAATAGAAGATGAGCATTCCCTTATGCTCAAAGTGTGGAAAGAAACATGGAGGGAGTTGTCTTAAAGGGACACATTAATGTTTCTAATATGGATAGGAAGGCCATCGGGCATTTGAATGCCTCAATGACGGGATGAAGATGTCTAATGATGCAAAAAAAGGATGGGATACACAGAATGAACCTACTACACTTCAATGTTACATGTGCAAGGAAATGCGGTATTATTCCAATCAATGCCGAAATCCAAGGGTTAATGATGATGGTCGACGTCAACAAACTCTTAAGGCTAAAGACAAAGGAAAGTCACATGAAATTTCTATAAGTGATGTGGAGTACGATAACGATGTGGTAAAAGGTACACTTACCATCCACTCTAAAGTAGAAAATGTTTTATTTGATTCTGGATCCACCCACTCTTTTATTTCTAAAGAATTTTCTAAGGGTATCGTCGTATTTCCTCAACAATTAGATGTTGAGTTAGTTGTGACAACCCCTAATGGCACAACTGTCACATCAAAAGTTTATAATTATTCTCTGATTGAATTTTCTGGGAAAGTGCTTCCTACAAATCTTGTGATCCTCCCAATAGTGGAATTTGATGTGATTCTTGACATGGATTGGCTTTCTCTATATGGAACTCATATCAATTACCAAAGAAGGGAAGTCACATTTCATATTCCAGATCAATCATTGATCGTCTATTGATGCAAGGATGAACATAACCTTCCAGTGGAAATTTCTTCCATATTATGGGTCTTGATTCCAATAAATGAAGGTTATTTATCTCAAATGGTTGGTGAGAAAATCATGATTAAGAATATGCCCATTGTACGGGAGTTTGATGATGTCTTTCTGGAGGAATTTTTGGGTCTTCCACCAAATCGTGAAGTTGAGTTTTCAATAGAACTCGTACCGGGTGCTTTACCTATTTCATAGAGACCTTATAGAATGGCCCCAATTGAGTTGCATGAATTGAAGAAGCAACTCCAATAGAATCCTGATAAGGGGTTCATACACCCTAGTGCATCACCTTGGGGAGCACCTGTTCTGTTTGTTAAGAAAAAATATGTATCAATGAGACTCTACATTGATTTTTGAGAACATAACAAGATCACTATCAAGAATAAATATCCTCTCCCGCACATTGATGACTTATTTGACCGACTATGCGTAGCTCAATACTTTTCCAAGATTGATCTTCGTTCTGGGTATCATCAATTAAGGGTCAAAAGGGAGGATATACCAAAGACGACTTTCTGAACAATGTATGGACACTATGAATTTTTAGTGATGCCATTTTGTCTTCCTAATGCCCCTTCTATCTTCATGGATATGATGAATAGAGTCTTTAGTGACTATCATGATCAGTTTGTGGTAGTCTTTATAGACGATATTCTTGTATATTCAAAGAGAAAGGAAGAACAAGAAGATCACATGAGAATTATATTGGAGACCTTGAAAAAGGAGAATCTTTATGCCAAATTTACCAAGTGTGAATTTTGGATTCAAAAAGTTGCATTTTTGGGTCACATAATCTCAAAATAGGGGATATCTGTGGATCCAACAAAAACAGAGGTTATCAAAAGATGGTCGAGACCAACAACAGTAACTGAGATCCAAAGTTTTCGTGGTTTGGATGGATATTATTGACATTTTGTGAATGATTTTTCATGATTATCTAATCCACTCACCAAGTTGACTCTGAAAGGAGTTATGTCTGTTTGGATGGAGGAATGTGAAGAGAATTTCATAGAGTTGAAAAGAAGGTTATCCAGTGCACCTGTGCTCACACTGCCTTGTAGTGGAGAAAGTTCTGTGATCTACAGTGATGCATCCAAGAAGGGATTGGGGAGTGTTATTATGCAAAATGATATGGTGATAGCATATGCCACCCGACAGTTCAAAATCCATGAGAAAAATTACCCAACTCATGATTTTGAGTTAGCTGTGGTAATCATTGCATTAATGATTTGGAGGCATTATCTATATGGAGAAAGGTGTGACATTTATACTGATCATAAAACTTTAAAGTATATTTTCACACACAAGGAGCTGAATATGCACCAAATAAGATGGTTGGATCAAATTAAGGATTACGACTTCTCAATTCATTACCGCCCTGGGAAAGAAAACAAGATGGAAGATGCATTAAGTCAACAAGACCATGCCTGTTTATCCATGATGAGGATCAAAAAAGATCCAATAATTATGGATATACAAGGGATGGATCTTGGAATTATAATGAAAGGGGAAAAATCATATCTTTCCCAAAAGAATTTTCTACCATCTATACATGTTATGATTAAAGAGGCACAGAATGAAGATGTAGAGTTACAAAAGAAGGTGAGAAATATTCCTGAATTCAACCTTGATTGTGATGGGATAATAATGTTCAGGAATTGGGGTTGTGTTCCTCCCATCCCCGAATTAAAGAAGGAGATACTGGATGAGGCTCATAGTTCTTCATTCTCTATTCATCCTAGAAGCACGAAGATGTATAGAGACATGAAAGAGTACTACTGGTGGGATTGCCTGATAAGAGATGTTGCTGAATATGTCTCTCGATGCTTGGTTTGTCAGCATGTTAAAGCTGAGAGACAGAAGTCTATGGGGATTTTACAACCATTACCCATACCCGAATGGAAATGGGAAAACATCACTATGGACGTTGCCACAAGACTTCCTAAAACATCCAAAGGAAATAATGCTATCTGGGTCATAGTTGATCGTCTTACAAAGTCTGCACACTTCATTTCTATTAGAGATGATTTTTCTCTTGATCATCTTGCCATGATATATGTAAAGTAAGTGGTATGATTGCATGGAGTACCACTTTCTATTATATCTGATCGGGATCCGAGGTTTACCTCAATGTTCTGGTGAAGTCTTCAGCATACTCTGGATACAGTGTTGAATTTCAGCACTGCTTAACATCCTCAGACAGATGGTCAGTCTGAGAGGACAATTCAAACTCAAGAAGATATGTTGAGAGTTTTCTCTATAGATTTCAAAGGTGGTTGGGATCAACACCTACCTTTGGTGGAATTTTATTATAATAATAGATTTCACTTCAGTATTCAGATGGATCCTTATGAAGATCTCTATGGAATGAAATGCAGGACTCCAACTTGCTTGGATGAAGATGGGGAAAGAAATATATTCGGACCTGATCTTGTTGATGAGATGGCAGAAAGGGTCTGATCTATTCAACAACACATAAGAGCAGCTCAGAGTCGAAAAAAAGTCATGCCGACAACCGAAGAAAAGACTTAGAGTTTTAAGTGCGTGATAAAGTGTTCTTACAAATATCTCCTTGGAAGAGAGTAATGATATTTGGAAAGAAGGGAAAGATGAGCCATGGGTATATCGTTCCTTTCGAAATTCTGGATCATGTTGGAAAGGTAGATTACTAATTGGCACTTCCACCAAATCTATCTAAAGTTCACAATGTGTTCCATATATCTCTCCTGAGAAATTACATACTTGATCCTTAACATGTACTCAGCTCAAAAGTTGTACCGCTGGAACATGATCTTTCTTACAAAGAACACCCGATACGAATTCTCGATTGAAGTGAAAAAGTCCTACGGAAAACGACCACTCGCTTGGTGAAAGTTTTATGGAGGAACCACCAACTAAAAGAAGAAACATGGGTTCTTGAGGATATGATGAGGGAGAGGTATCCTCATCTGTTTGTTACAAGTGATGAATTTCGAGGGCAAAATTCATTTTCAGGGGGGTAGAATGTAACACCTGAGACTTTTATAAGAAATATTTTTTTTTATATAAATCATCAAAGGAATCATTCAATACACACAACACTAACTTGTCTTTCTTTACACGCAATCGTGACCTTCCTTGATAGCTTGTGTTGTACGCAATACCGTGTTTCACTAAACAACGATATGCTATTAAAATATCATTAAAACTAGCCGTTATGAATAGTAATAACCACTTTTTGAACTTTTGAAAATTTTATTTCTCAAAATGAACTTCATTTTTGGATTCGGAATATCGAAATTATCCTAGGGTGAAATTTTGGTATTTTTCTGGAAACATTCAATTTTTGATGAATAGTGAAAACACTGGGTTACTATTTAAAAACTGACTTTTTATTTAAATAAATATTTATTTTATTTAAATTTATTTTAGGTAAAAATTGATACATAATACCTTTATATGTTTAATGTAATTCATTTGAGTAATTTTATAAAAATTTTAGATATATAAAAATTTATTGAACTTTTCACCGTCTTTTACCCAACTCCTAGGAGAATTTTCAAATTTACATAAAACATAATTTTACCGCTTCTTTGAGTGGAATTTCAAAAATCCAAGAAACATGGTTGATTTCAGTAAGTAAAATGTGGTTCAATGAGATGAAAATAATTTTGGGTGAATAATATATTTTTTCTCTTATTCACCACGGTTAAAAGTAAATAGGGAAATTAAGGGTAAAATGACGTTATTATTACCCTAAAACATTTCCTAATTCTATTGGATAAGTGTAATTCGACCAAAAACAACCTTAGGAATAATATATGACCATTTAGGCCCACTTGGATTAGATTAGAACATTTTTTATAAATTTATTTAAAGAAGGGTTAAAACATTTAAAATCAATGTTTAATAAATAAATAATTTTTAATAAGGGATATACATTAGATAAATTCAACTATAAATATTCATTAGTAAGATAAAATAATTTCCTACATAATGGTATTTTATTTGTAATTTTTATACATTATATAATTTAATTTATTTATGACACAATGATGATGTGGTAATGATCTTATTAATTAAATATTGACATAATTGATGTTATAAATACCCAATAAATATAATTTGAGACTTTATATGAATTAAAATAATTTTATAGGTTAATATGACATCTTATTTTTGATTTAATTAAATTTTTTCTAACTAATATTTCTGTTATGATTTTCACAAAAATCAATTACTAAATAGTGTCAAAATTGCCATAAAATAATTTTTAAAAATAATATTATATTATTAATTGTTATTTTATTCATAAAAATCTAAGGTTCGGCCAAATGAAATATATAAGGATATTTATATTAATAATAAACAACTTGGGGTTCTTTTGGATTTTTATAGTATGTTTATTAACCTTTTAGTGTAAGAACACAAAAAGACATGGTAAAAGTAAATTTATCTAACTTAAAGTTAAATCTAAATGATAAGGATAAAATAGTACACTAAACATGTCCATATTCTATTGGATGAGAGTATTGCGACCCATACCCACCTTAGCTTCTAAATAATCCAATTTGTAGCTATTTAAAACCGAATATGGCTTTATAATAAAATAATATTTTTAGTTTTTCTAAAGGAGCCCCTCTCCTCCCTTACAAAAGGGCACATCCTCCCTCTCTTTCTCAGACCACATAGAGCCTTAAAACTCGGCCACCCCCTTACATTTTCTCCTATAAATTTCTCTAGAAACATCCTAGAGGTCATTTTCTTCTTCAAATACCAATTTTATTGCCCTAAAAGGAGGTCTCAACGATGATCTTCAAAGAAGAGGTAATGTCCATTACTGATTAAGTCAACTTTATTTCTTCTTCCAATTCTTCTTCTTTAGTTGTTTCATTATGAATTAATAACATCAGTATCACTCATATACTGATATGTTATTATAATATTGGAACAACCCTATTTCACCATTTATCCATCGTACGGAAAACGAAATCACCGCGCATGGGTACGTACAGAATACCATCTCTACGCCGTGGTGTAATCTATTTTCCACCACCACCTTACATGGATGGGTATAATGGTGTAAATAATGAATATATATGATTATTGTAATGTGATATTGATTCTGAAATAGTATACACACACTCCACTACAATTCCACGATTATGGGAACGATATCATCGCTCATGCGTACGTACGGAATACCGTATCCACGATGTGATTCGACTCGTTCTACATGATTTTCATTGCATAATGATTAAATAAATCAATTGAGTGAATAAATATGATATATATTACAATAATACCTTTCTGGAAATGAGGTATCTATAACTTAAAAATAATAATAAGAATTTATTTGACAAAACACACATAAGAATAAAAAGTAATAAACACCCGAATAACAAGTAGCAATGAAATATTACTAATAATAAGCTAAGAATATGACCATATATGATATCAAAACAATTAGTATGACTCTGGAATCAGTCAATGACATTATTTAAATCATTATACAGGAGTTTTGGACACTTACGTAGCAAATTAGATCTAAGGTAAGAGAAATATCACAATCTCATTTTTATCCGAGATTGTTTATACTTTGGAATTTACTGGGGTGTATTTTATCTCCACATCCATGTTTACTCAATATGTAATATTATTCCCATCCACCTACAATTGTTTAAGTCCAATTTTACCATTTGGTGAGTTTTTAGTACAATATATGAAAGGATTATTTTGTCATTTTTCGTACGAGGTACTTTTTGACTTTTCTGAAAAATGTACGAGAAGGATGTTTTTTAACATATACGGCTTTAATAGATTTTTAAAACATTATTTCCAAGAATATATCTTTACAAGTTTTCAAGTTTATTTCTAATCAACTTCTTTTAGTTTAGAATTTTATGACATGTTAAGAAATGAAAAATGTTTTTGATGTAGAAAGGATATTTTCCTCAAAAATGGAGTTCAAGTGTTTTATCAAAATTATTTTCCATCTAAGATAATAAAGGGTTCTGTTTCTATTCCTATTATTAAATTGATTTGATTATGTTGTGATGGAATTATTTATATGAATTCCTTTATCTGATATTAACTGTTTTATGATGTCACAATGTTTAAGAATCCCATTTTTATTACATGGGTTATGCTATGATGTATGGTTTATGATTTTGTGGCACACATAAGAATGGTATAATTATGATATGGGTGGGACCTATATCACCCTCCAATTCATTGGGTAAAGATTTTATATCTCATTAGATAGACATGGCTGGAACGGCAGGTTAAACAGGTTCAGTGAAACGGGTCTGAAACGAGGAATGAACTCTGTTAAGAAATGGACTTTGTCCACTAAGATAATCTTGGAAATGAGTTTTGACTAATAAGAAATGATTCTCTATTATTATTTGTGTATGGCACAAAGCTTCATGTTTAAACTTATGATTATTGTGATTACATTTCACTACCATGTTTTATCCCATGTTATGAAATTATGATCTCTTTTGCAGGGTAATATTTCCCAAATGGTATGTTCTTATGAATATGATGTGATTGATATTTTTTTTTTACCCTTACTGAGCATTTGAGCTCACCCTTTTGTATGTATTCTTTCTCCAGGCCAGGAAGAAGGTTATTAAGTAAGATATGCCAAAACGGACTATAGATATGATGAAATAAATGGGAGACAGTGTATACGCTTTATGAACCAGTTGTTTATGTTTCCTAGTTTCTAAAGACATTGTACCTATATAGTCCTTTCATGGTTTTTTATATGTTGTAATAAGTGTACATCAGTTTTAATATACTAACATTGTATGTGAATCATGGGTCGTTATATCATCTATTAATATCATTATTATTTATTTTATAATGAAATTTGTACCAGAAAATAGTAATATAAAACAATTATCTTGTGAAACATTATACCACAACATCTGTCTAATAAGAATCTATGTAATTCTTCATATAACAAATTAATTTCATATAAAATCATTTATCATCTTACCACATTCACTATTTAATGACATTCATCGTAATAAATTAAATGTTTCTATATGATGGAATTACACTACAAAAGTAGTTCACATCAAAAGAACCATAAGATGGCATCAACCAAATACATTTATTGTATGTCTACGAGACTTATTTTTTATCGTACTTTAGAAAATTCACATCACAACATCATAAAATTTTATGCGATAAAAATTGTAAAAATTGTTCTTATGATAGAACCATACTGATGATATTGAATGATATCATCTAAATAGACTTCATCAGAATGGATATCATCTAATGAAATTCCTTATTATTTTCCCTTTTAACATCCAAAATATATCTCAATGTAAAAAAATCACAACTGTCAAGTTCTAACAACATTGAATCATTTATATCCTTATGAAACATATATGGTTTACCATAAAATTCCTTGCCAAGATACTCATACATTAAACATCCAAAAAAATATATATTCTGAACAAAATCATAACAAATCCAAGAATCTCCCAATTATTTTCATTATAATAATGTCCATAAAACATTTTATCATGATCATAATAAATAAAAGAAAATTTATCCTCCATTCTAATTATTCATTTAAAATTTGATATTTTGAACGAACATGATGTTTGAAATACTTTTAATAGAAAATTGTTTCCATAATTTTTTATCGAACAATGAATAAAATGTAAATTGTAATTATGGATTTATAAATTTTCATCATATTTATCAAGTTGAGAAACCATTTATAGTATCATTATTCTAGTAGGATTGGTTAGATAAATATTTCTATGATATCTTTTTTATTTCATTTGTGTGAATTTTTATCATTAATAGGCGATTTATACTATGGAAAAAATAAATTCAAGTCATATTAAAAACTATTCATATCAAATTATAGCTTTTTCAAAACACTAGAACCCTTATTTTTCATAACATTCACCACACACAGTTCAATGAATGAATAATCATATCATTATTCATTATGTTATACATCTTAATAATATGAAAAAATAAGGATAATTGATCTACATAACCTCAGAAATAAATGTTTCAAGGGAAATCCTATAAAATCACCACCATGAATGTTGTTCAAAAAAATGAATTTGATGAAAATTACAATTACTCTCTACTAAATTTCAAAATATTCATCTGTACATTTTTGTTTTATTAATTCCATTATATCATGCTTGTTTTTATGGATAATATATTCACTACCACAATTAGTCAATATTTAATTTTTATGAAAATATTGTGTAGTGAATGATTACATTCTTGGTCTATAACAATACTTTTTTCTTCTCCTAGGAATTCAATTCTGGAGAAAAATATACATATTCTACCACATTCGTGATTTTTATATTATTTTCAGCATGGGTAATATATGTCTATATATATAATATTAATTATTTTTATATGGATAAATTATAGGATATCCTTGATCATACAAGGATCATATATTCTTTTTAGGATTATAATGAAAATATTGTAGAAAATAACTACTTAATATGGGTATGATTACAAATTAATGAGTGATATTTAGCCTAATCAGTTCTAGTGAAATGTATCATTAAAATAAATATAACTATAAAGGAATGTGTTGATTTATTTAAAAATTTGACTTATATTATCCCCTCGAATCATGTTTTTTAGTTTTCAATTAATCTAATAACTGATATTATTATAGATTCAAATACAGTATCCCATATCGAGTATGAATAAATCAAAATGTACATAAAATAAAATGTGGAAAGGTGTTTTATAATCACATTTTCATTAATATGGGGAGAAGTAGTCATAATTAATAATAATTAATATTTTTTAATGCATCATTACGTTGATTATCATGAGATTAACATGATAACGATCAAGAAATAGTATCTTATAAAATATATTGAAATCATGTTTAATAATCATTATTATGATTAAAATTATTCAATGGTTGATCTTTGAACTACATATCATTAAACATGGGTGAAAAAATTAGATAAATGGATGAAAATATCTAATTCATGAATAGGCGACTAGAATTCATAGTGATTAATTATAGACATACAAAATCCATAACATTGTTCATGTATATAAGGAATCATATATTTATATATTACCTAAACCTATGATCAAATTTATTTATATATATTATTAATATATATTCCACATTCACGTCTAGATTTGATAATAATTTGGTGATATTGTTGACTAGTATAAATAGGTTTATATTGATTGAAAAAATTAGCCAATTGTGAATTTTGGTTATAAAAAGTGTACTTATTACATAATGTAATAATAAAAAAATTATATACTAGAATAAATTAGTAATAATTGTTATATAATAATTCAATGGACTAGCTACTATAATAAATATACATATCTTTTCAAGATCAACTATAACTTATTGATGCTTTATGAGAAATTTCATATAGTTTTCCTTTACATTATCAATGCTTACATAGATGGGGACAAATACCAAATAGATAGAAGAATGTAAATATTGTTTCATGGAGTATAAGAATATGTCAATAATGACACATGAAATGAAACTATATATCATGAACTATCCCAGGATGACCCTAAACTGGTTAGCCGAGATAGCTCATAACATGGAATGAAGGGTATTACCAATAACCACAGACTGTAAACTAGAATTGGAGATCAAGCATAAATATGTGGGAATCAATTTTACAACAAGATAATGACTGAAAAATTAATAAAATATAAAAATATAAACAAAACAAGAATCGGTGAGAAAAAAATCATGCATACCTCCATTTGACCCAACGAGTCACCACTGACCTCAATCCAACGTCGCACTATGACAACCGAATCTGAACAAGATGTGTCACCCTATGCTCAAAACAAATAAAAACTACATGTTTTGTTATTAAAAATTTATAGGCTAGCCTTATAAACTATTACCAATTCACTTGCTTTGAAAATAAATAAAACATCAATTTTCATGTTTGAACTACAATATATTTATTTATGTTTATCTTCTCATTTTACTATTAATAAAATACATCTCATTTCCCTTATTCATTTCCAAAACAAAGTACATTATATTAGTCATCTATTAAGAGTTAAAAAAATTGTAGTGATGCATTAATTGTTCTTGTAAATAATGAATATTAACAACTTGGTTATTAAATACTTTTTCACAAGATTTTAAAGACCAAAAAAGCACATCCATGTTATAACTACACAAGAAGGTACCATGAAATTCATATAAAAAGAAAATTGAAAATTTATATACAAGTATCACATTAATTACTTCAGGAAACTAAGTGATAATAGACAAATATGAACTATAGAGATCAAAAATAGTCCATAACATACCAATACATGATACCTCATCCCATGTATCATTATACACACAATGAAATAAAAAATCTCAAACTCATGGCGACCCTTACTCATGACAGGAAAAGGGGCCCAATCCCATAATAATAGTCCCAAATATAAACACCAACTATGGGTCTTCGATAAAATCAAGAACTACAATATTGGGAATCATTCATAGAAATATCTCTCTATATGCGAGGTTCTGTTGACTCATGTATATAACATGTGTGGGTAAACTGATTCCAGTCTAGAATCAAATAACAATATATATATATATATAATTATAGTAATTCACAATATTCATTACCCTTAGTATCCAAAACAACAAATCTCATGAATTATAAAAATAACACAATGAGATCCAACTAAGGGTAACTGATAATGGACTCTAAGTATTCCAAATTGAGAAAATCCCCTTGATTAATCGATAAAAGGCATGAGGACATCCATCTGTGGATTTCATAATAAAATATTTTTCATTATTTTCACAAAGTGGAAAAACGAGCCCTTAAACATTTCACAAAACCATCCATTACCAAAAATGAAATCTATATTTCAATAATTTGTGTCAAATACACAGTTTATATATAAATGAATTTATGTAATTCCTTCAAAAAATTTCCATCTCACTTCCAAAACAAACCATTTTCTCTAAAAATAAAAATTGGTCTATAAATCATCATCACATGTAAAATTGATTTCAAATGAAAATAAAAAACTATTTTAACATTGAAATAATAGAAAAACTATTTCAAGGAACCGAAATCAACATTTCACATGACTCATAGTTATTAACAAAGACAAACTACACTTATCATATTGTAATCTACTCAAAACAGACAACATGGAATTTTTTCAATCATTTTGTTTTCAATAATTTAGAAAACCATTTCAAGAATTTAAATATCAAGGATTTCAACTATGATTTATGTACCAAAAATTTAGACCGGGAATCACAAATATATCATTATTAGTCATAAAACGTGAAAAAATTATGGAAATAAAAAATATTAATTTAATAAGGAAAGGGAACATGAAAACCTACCTCAAAGGATGGCCAACAAAACACTTTCAATCTAATGTAGCATTCCACACTCCCACACACACACACATCCATATATAAAAATATATACTTAAACTAATTCCCATATTCCCCGATCCATACTAGAATACACTGACAAAATATTTATTGGTTTATACATATCCATACCTAGGAATATATTTCCTCACCAATGAAACTGATCACAACTCCATAAAAAAATACCAAGGAATCAAAAGAACCATAAAACAATACAATAAGATAAAAAAGGAACCATCGATGTGTGATGAAAATTTATAAATTTATAAATAATGTGTAAACAACATTTTGTGTTAATAACATAAAAATTATAAGAAATTCACTTATAATACTATTTTTGACAATATATTCTAATTTAAAATCACTTAATGAAACAATCCAAATTATTTATAAGAATTAGAATCATGTTTAAAAAAAATTCAAAGAATAAAATTACCTATAGAAATCATTAAGAACATAATTAATGATTTCATCTACCTCAAACATGTGGGAAGACCATGAAACATCAAAAGTAGGATGACTACACCACGGGAAAAAAATATACACACCATAAACTTAGAAAAAACACAACAATAAAACCTAAAAATTAGAGTTTGTCCTACATGATGAAGATAACCCAAAAATGACAGAAAAATCACTAGAGGAGCAGGGAGTCGGTGGGGGGGGGGGGGTTCATGGTCAGAGAGAGGACATGTGGTGAGGGGTCATGGCTCTAAATGGAGATAGTGGGGACTCAGTTCATTATTAGATGGTCATCCATATATATTCTCACTTGAGAATGATGATATCATTGGCGCAAGAAGAGGTGGATATTTGTCAGCTACAACATGCTGAGGAGGGGGGTCAGGCCGCTCTGGGGAAGGGAACGAGAGGGGGTATATGTAGGGTTCCTCTAAAAAAATAATTTAGTATAATAAAAAAACAAGACACTCAATAATAATAATAATAATAATTTTATAAATATCATTTAAAATATAAATAATATTTAAAATAAATTTAATAATATTATATTTATTATCTACACAATAATATTACTATTTTTTGTTTAAAAATTTACTTTATTTCAATTTCATATGACATAATTTATTTTAAATATTTTTTAACTACATTGTATCTAGGTTCGACGACACATTTACTATTAAATGTTCAGTGCCCGTGTACCATCCCAAAACAGACCAAAATTATTAAACATGAAAAATTAAGTCAGCATTCAACAATAACATTAGGGAGAATATTAAATGCCATGAAATAAAAAAATAAAAAAATGATAGAGGTTGGTTTGTGACGATTCTCCCCACCAATAAAAGTTCTACCTCCAGAAAGTCACCAAGCCTATGGTTAATCAATAATTGAGTCCTTGTCCGAACAAAACCATAAGAAAAAAATGATTTCAAAGGTGAATACATATTCCCCATGTTACAACAAACTGATGAAGATAAAACCACAAACCGAAAAAATTGACCAACATGAGGGGTTTATCCCCACCGCAATGTCTCAACTGGTACGGAAACCACAAACCTCAACCAAAATCACAAGGACATAAAAGGGAAACCCACTATAAGGGAATCCTGGAAGACTAAGACCCCATAAATTAACATGACCACTCCACATTGTTTAAACAAAACCCTCACAAGAACAAAAAACAAGTTAATCATACACATTAACTCCATCACATTACCCCACAAAACCATGACAAACCATCAATACATAACCGGAAATTCAACTACAAGGTCACCCGAGATACCATGGAACTCAAAGAAGGAATCAATCTATAACAACACCACTATAACTACGAATTTCCCACACCATCTAATGCTCACAATAAAAACACTTCCATCTTCCTCAGCACAAGCAAGACAATACCTCCACTGAAACCCGGAACTATCCACCCAAACCAAAACACCCAACTAGTAGGGAAATCACATGAGAAGAACCTAAAAAATATAAAATAGGAAACACCACACATCAATTACAAAAAACAAAGACATGTCCAAATATGAATAGCTATCCTAAAATCATACCACACCTGGTTTAAATGAATTCATGAAAAATGAATGACTCAAAAAGCCACATTTTGACACGCATAACTTCTTAAAATTCTATAGAAAATGCCACTCATGATCACCCAAGGAAACGATGGAATTACAATGATGAACAAACATCATCTGCATAAAAAACAAAAAGTATATGAATTAATATATTTTAGTACCAACACAGAACACATAAATAGACTAGAGTTTCACACACCCATCGACTCCTGACTACGCTTGAGCATCACCCCAAGCCCCATGAATGGGGATATGAAGGATGAAGAACCTCCTTAATCACATTAAGGTATGATTATTCATATATCATAATCCCTTATTGAGAATTAATTCATGTGGAACATCTCCTGGTGACCGAAATGGATAAATCGATAGAAGGTCCTCGAAGGGTTGCATCATGATGGATTTCAATGATTGGACCGAATGCATTGATGAAACACTAAAAATATGTCTGATGAACATAGTGTCAAAATAAATGAGGTTGAATCCTTAGAAACATGTTCCTATGGAATTTAATTCACTATAGATGGGATCTTTCATGATAAAAAGATGAATTATATTATCTGTCAGTATAGATTGCATTCCAATAACCAATTTGAATAAGAATAACTCCTCCAACTACTTTCCAATCAAAAAAATTACTAAAAAAAGAATGTATTGCATGATATATGAATAGAGACCCAAAATGAATATATGTTCCTTTAACTGATGGCCATGTGCTACCTTCGGAGAGTAAGAAACAATCCTATGAAGTTATTAACATAATCCTTCATAGTCTGCTAGCCCTACCAAATAGGCCACAAATCATATTCATTCCTCGACTTCACCTCCCTATGCATACCCCGTTGGATGACAGTGCCCTTAAAAACATCCCACATCATCACATGATGCATTGATGATGAGGTAACCCACTCCCACTAGTCCATGGATTGACCCTCAATCAATACCAAAATACCATAGACTCTAATAGATTCGGGTTTTCCAAAAAAACCCTAGAAAATCACAACATTATCAATCAACTCTACTACCTCTAACCTACCATGACTACAATGAATAATATGAAAAATTAGAGAAGAATATGAAACTAGGCAAGACACATTGGAAATTTAAGATACCATTCTGGGTGGAATAATCTAAACAATATAAAAAATCATATAAAATTTCACCCAAAAAAACATAACAACAAGAAAATCTCATCCAAAACAACTAGCTCACATGCCAAACAAAAACAAACACAACCAACAAACATTTTTTGTCCAAAATATAATTTCTATTACAATTTTCAAAACCACATATTTACCAAGAAACATCCCTAAATAAAACCACTTTTCATCATTCAAAATCCACATCATAAAATGAATACCAATATCTTAAATCACATTCCCTAGTTAATATCACTTTAGAAAAACAATGTCATGACTTTACTTTCAAATACACAACCATCGAATCCCTTTAACCATTGCACATGTTTTTATCTGAATCCATTCATATATTATAATATGAAGATTCCATACACACCCGCATATGTGAAAATGTTCATCTGTTGTACATAAAGATGCACCAAAACCATTTCATTACACATTCCTAAGTGGTACCAAATTTTAAAACCATAACATTCACCTTTAAATCTCATTTCAAAAATTCTGTTCCATTTTAAATAATACATTTTCGTTTGAAAACTCATTATCATTTTTAAAAACATATGTACACTATCCAAAACCACAATGAAACGCTACTTACACCAAACCATCAAAATGAGAAAATAGAAGTCATGCCTAACCTGAAATCATGGTTGTGATCCATTCCCCAATCAAGATTCAAAAACTAAGAGAAACGTGAATACTTAACTCACACTCTAAATGCATAACTACTCCATGTGAGGTCCCGACATGACACTGCCTTTCCTCTATTGTCATCCCTCAATACCAAAATAAACAATTCAATAAAAGATAAGGACTTAATTCTTGGACTACTAGTGTTATTTCATGTTTCTTATTAAGTGGTGTGGATTAGGCACCAATCCATGACATTTTTAATGAACCCTAAAAATCATTATCTCCAACTAACAATCAACGAAACTAATAATAAACCTCCTCTGATACCATTTTGTCATGAACCAGTGTGGTTCAACCTTGAACTGGTCACTTGAGTCGGGTCGTGCCATTGCCTGAAAGGAGATCTAGATCCCCATAGGCCATCAACTACATTCAGGCTTCAAAAATAAATTGGAGGGAACAATTTAAACCTTATATTAAAGAAAAATAAATAAATTAAAACTGTGAAATGGAAATGAAAACTAGTAGCTGTAAAAAATAAAATTTTACCTACCTCCATGTGATCTTATGTGTTACCAGTGACCTAAATCAAACTTCTCACTACAAAAATATAATACGAGAGAAAAGTACCTGATGATATAATAAAATATAACCTATAGGTTTTGTATTAAAACCGAGTAGATATGTCAATAAACTAATAAAAATTCACATAATTATAATAAGAAAATTAATTTTCATTTTTTGTAATATAATATATTAATGTATTTTATAATCCTCATTTTACTCAAAACAAAATACAAATTATTTCCCCTATTCATTTCCAAAACTATTTTCATGAAATTATTATCACTTTAACATTTAAAAATAACAGATGTGGTGATTTCATTTTTTATGAGAATAATGATTATAAACACTATTAATTAAAAAAAATTCAGAATATTTTAATGACCAAAACATTCTTCCAAGTATACACTATATAATCAAGTACCAAAATATTCATATGACATGGGAAATAAAAATACTCATACAAGTATCATATTCATTAATACATGAGACTAATAGACAATAGCTATTAGTGATCCCATGAGATCAAGAAAAATCCATAACATACAAATGCATGATATCAAATACCCGATATCATGCCATACACATTGAAATAAATAATTCTGAAACATTTGGCCACCATAAAATAAGACTTACCCTAGGGCCTAATCCCATACCAATACACCCAAATTTATCCACAAACTATCGACCACTTTCCATTATAAAAAATACTAGTGAGGCAATCGTTCTCATAATTTTCTCTCAATATTAATAGTTCAGATGTCTCATGTATATAATGGGGGTGATCCAACAGATGTTTGTCATGAATCAGATCAAAAGATATATATTAGAATAATAATAATTCCCCCATGCCTATCTGAAAGTCTCCCCATGAACTAATATCATCCCTTAAATCAAATAGGGCACACTGTATTCCAATCGAGGAACCCTGATAATGGATTATAAGGATTCCATTGTAAAGAAACCACATTCCTTATTTGAGACAAGACATTAGGACATCCCACAAACGGTTTCATAATAATACTTTTTCATCATTTTTACAAAGTTTCCAAAGAAAACCATAATAATTTCACAAAACCAACATTTACTGAAAACCCAATCCATCATTCAAAGAAGGATTCAAACACACAATTTGCATATAAATGTATATATATAAGTACATCCATGTATTTCTATCTCTCATCCAATCCAAAACCATTTTATATGAAAAATCTAACCAGGCCATAATTCATAATCACATATCAAACTGATTTCAAATGCTCAAAAGACACTACTTTTTACATTAGACCATATGAAAACTATTTAATGAAACCCCAAATCATCATTACACATTACACATAGTTATTTAAAAATACAATCCATATATTACATAGTTTAAACTAAAATAAAATACCTTACTGGGAATTTAATGGAACATTTTGGCATGCACTAATTTAGAAAAACATGTCTAGATATCACAATATAAGTCTTGAGACTACGATTTTCCTAGAAAAAAGATATTACTATAGTCAAATATCAATATTTATTATTCATAGAAGGTTTCAAAAACACAAAACTATATATTCTAAAATTTAAAAAGTAATAGGATGGGAAAAACTACATCAAAGGATGGAAAAACAATAGATTTCTAACAAAAGTAGCTGCCCACTTGCATGCACGAACATACATATGTAAATATATATATCATTAAAATAATTCATGTTTTCCCCATTCTATGGAGGAACATTATGAAAAATGATTTATAATTTACACAAATCAATAACTCTCAATATGCGTGTGTGGCTTTGAAACCAATAGAAACCCCCTACAATAAATAATTGGTACACAAAAAAACTAAAAAACACTACAATAAGAAAATTAATGGAACCATAGGGGGTGGGAAACATGTTTACTAATTTATTAAAAAATTGTACACAAATTTTCGTGCGATATAACAGGGAAATAAATAATAATTCACATTAAATCATATTCTTATCAAAATATACTAATGTAAAATCACTGAAAATGATTAAACCAATAAATTAGAAGCAGAGAAATAATGTATAAAAGTAAATTAAAAAAATTCAATTAACAACAAAAACCTTATGAATGGAAATAAAAAATATAACCTACCTCAATCTCATGAGAAAGTGATGATACATAAATTTAAGGAAGAATACACCCCTAGTAATAATTCAAACACCTTAAACATCAATAATTAATCCAAAACATACCCCAATGATTTGGGTTTGGGTTATGTGAAGGGAAACCCAAAAAACTAAACCAAAATATCTTTATAGGAGGAGCACGCTAATAAGGGAGGTTCGACCAGAGTGATTATTGATAGAGAGATGGTTGACGGCAGGGGGTGGGGGTGTGGGGGATCCTGGCTAGAGAGAGGGTGTATGGTGACGGGGGTCTCATTACGAATGAGATCTAATGGAGGTGTAATCTCATGAGTATGAGGTTGGTCAAAGATAGGATCACTATAGAAAGGGGAGGTCGTTGACACAATGGGAGAGGGTCGGTGGTCATGGACAATACGATAGGGAGGTGGGGGATGAGCAACCCTGTGGAATGGAAAGAGGGGCATTATGGTTTCTTCCACAAAAAAATTAATTCTATAACAAAAAAAGAATTCCAATAATAATAAAAATGTTATAACATTCATTTTAACTAAAAAAAATATAAATCAAAATAATATTAATTATAATAATAAGAAAAATATGAATATAATATTATTATCCACACAATATTATAATTATTATTATAGTTTAAAAATTTACCTAATTTTTTTTATTTAAATATTTTTAAACTATTTAGTCACCTTAAGAGACTTCATGGTTATTACTAACCATGTGGTTCTTGTTCATCATCCTGATACCCATTTAAATTATCAAAATTCATAAAAATTTATCCAGCATTCAACACAAACCTCTAAGACACTATTCAAAGTCATGAAATAGTAAAATAAAATAATTTTAAAGCTGGAGGTGTGAAACATTCATATATTGGAGAAGTAGTTTTCATATATAGTGAGGAATTAATGAATTTCATTGGGTTTGTTATTATAGAAAAAATAAAATATTGATACATTATTCTTCATGTCTATTAATCTTCCATGTAAAAAAGTACATGATTCACGATCGTAGTCTATTTATGATAATATGTTCATTATTTATGTGTAGGAATTAACATCATTATGATAAATATGATGCGAATACATAGAATAAAATATTAAATTAAATACTAAAATAGAAAATATGTGTCGAAAGAGATATTGGGAATTGACCATTTATTATGACTACTGATTTCATTACACCCTCATGAATGAATACAAGATTTATGATTATTTGCGAAAAAATAGAAAATTATACCATATAAATTACTCAAACTAAATGTCACCCATTCCTATTTGATATGAAAGGAAATATATATTAATCATAATGTAATGTATAAATTTAAACCCTAACAAAAATTTTTTCCCAACTATCTATCAATGTGTTGATTAATAGAGGCAGAAAAACGATGACATGTGGAAATAAAATAATGGTCAAAATATTTTTGTATTTCACCTTTGATGAAGAATAAATTTTAATATATATAGTAGATGCAAATTTTTTATCTGTGTTCATACTAAAAAAGTTATTAGGGATGGCACACATAGCCCATTATTATTTATTCATATATTAAACCGGGATTCATACAGATCTAATGGACCCATTATAATTATACAACGTGAATTGGGTGATTACACAGTATAAATTTTCTTGTTTTGTATATCAGTATGTTACGAAAAATTTCAGAAGTATAATGTGATTATAGAACCATTATGTATACATTTATAATTTTTAGAACATCATTATTAATATCATCAATATAAATCCCCAAACCTCCAATTTTAGTAATACCATTGTGGATATTGGTTATTTACATATATTATCCGTTCATTTGATTTATATTAAAAAGGATTTGAGACATAATAAACATTAAAATATATTTATAAATGATGTGATAAGGAAACATGTTCTTCCACATTCTATTGTATTTGGTCGAGATATTAGGATAACCTCAAAGTTAAGAGGTTGTGTTTAATTGAAATTGAATACAAAAATGATCCTTATGACTTTTTATCATCCTAATAATAAATCCAAAGATAAATATTCCATTAAATCATTGAATCACATATTATGATCTTGACTGACAATTTTTAATAAAGCTATATATTTTTCTCTACATTTTTTTTGTTCTCAAAGTGAAAAATCTTATACTATAGAATTTAGATATGACCATATTCAGATCTATATAGGACTGATGTGGAAGATAAACATGTTGGGATTATTTTAGGGAGAGAAATTTATTAGGACGAATATTTTTTGACAAATAATAGAAAATATACAAACACATATTTTCAATAATAAATATATTCTATTACCACATATTCAGAAAAATATTTTTTCATATTGATATTTTATATCTTGTAGAATATATTAATTTTATTATATTATAGTTAAATTATTCTTGTTATATAGAAAACAATATTTGAAAATGTATATGCCCCTTATTATATTTATTTCACTATGACACATTATTTATGATTATCATTATGTGTATTCATGATATGTTATGATAAGAATTATAAGGATTAGTTAAATAAAAGTTTTATTGATAACTCAGGGAAAATAGTTTTGTGAAATTTTATTTTTATTGACCTTCTTAAATTTCCTACTTGGATTTTCATATATAATTCATTGTTACTACTTAATATGAAACAATTAAAGACTATTTAGCATGAGGATTTATGATTGGTTTCCCATATGCATGATCTCATACATGGATATCCATCTAATGAAATTTTAAAATTTTATTTAATAGAAGGTAATTGGGGGGTCACACATTTAATTTATTATGATTTTACTAACCCTGAGATTACATTTATATAGATAAGATTGGTTATTACAAATAATAACACAATTGAGTTTAGAATAAATAAATATATGTCTATTCCCGAATATATAAATATTATATAATGATATAATGTTTAGTTAATATGGTCATTGGCAATAATAGATATTCTACATGGGATAGAAATTATCTTTGTCAAATTGTGAATACTAATGTAAGGAGAAATTATCTTATCTAATTTATATGTATTGAACATAATCACAAACAAATAATTTTTATTTTTGGTAGTTAACTTCTGTTTTGAGATACAACATATATTGAGATTATGAATGAGACTAGTAATTTTTCATAGTTTTCTGATTGGATCTTTTGGTCTTGTATAAGATAACATTGATTTTTATTTTCAGTGTAATGTGAATAGTTCATGTGAAAATATATATATGTTTATTATAAAACAAAATAATTTATTTACCTTCCATGATTAATATAAATAATTATTTTTTAGTTATTTATTATATAATTTAATAAATTTATAATATGTTTATGACTAATTTATATTATCAAAAAATACAAATTTCCAAATGAATAATTCCAAATGGTGTTTAGACATTTTCATGGATTATTGGGCATCAGAAGTCCATCTAATATGTAAACTTCATAATCTTAACTATATATAAAATTTAAGAACCTTTCATTTTCTCATTAATAAATTTAAATGCTAATTTATTCTTATTTAAATGTGCGGAAAATTTAATAATCATTTAGGGAAATTTAGTGTTCTAAATGACAATTGGAAGAAATTTATATATCACAATTTAGTAGTCTGTGAAGTTTTCTTCAATAGAGGCTACATAATCACCATTATTTATATAATTTTTATGTATAATATTGTAATATACATCCAATTGGTGATATGTAAAAGGTGGTACATTGATTTAGTTTTTTTTCTTATCCTGGATAAATTCATATGGTTATTCTCATCTGGGTGTGCTCCCTAGTTTTTCTTATTTTAGAGATTATATAATATCATTATCATTACATAATAACTAGTTTACAATTGATAATAAAATAGATCCAAATGTGAAGTAATAGGAACCCACCATGTTATTAATGATTAATTTTATTGTATGATATTGGAGGAGGCTAGGAATAAATAATTAATGCTTATTAAAAATTTCCCAAACCACAATAAAATGGATATTTTATTTTATTATTTTTTAATTCATTTTTAATTTACATCGTAAGGTCAATAATGGTTTATATAACAAAATAATTTTATATTGAGTTTCCCTTATAAAATAGAACCCAATAATGTTACCATAACAACTGTTATAAATTATATGATTCTTGAAAAAATTTATGGATGAATATATTCAGAAATGAATCTCTCTATCCATGATATAATTTTTTCTTGTAATTTGTATCATAAAATATGATAATGAGGAAATAGATTTATTTTATTGGTAAAATGGATATCAAAATCAATTGTTCCATGTGAGCTATACAACTCCACTACCCGTATAGGGGTATCAAAACCATAATCAATGAATAAATACATAAAGTTATTTTTAAAATGTTGAATGAATTTATGATGTATTCTAAATAATTTATATTTATTTATTTCTCACATGAATAATTGATCGATATATTGATAGGGTGATCCCATACCTATGGTTATTTCTTTGTAATAGTTTTTCCCATAGCCCATCTATGAAATGTCACATGCCTTATACTCTTGTTATCTGGACACCTTAATAATTATAGATATATATGTATTATTAAAATCTAAGTTGAGACATATAATTTTACTAGGTAATATGATAATTTATTAACCATTTTAATATACAAAAATTTAAATAAATTATTAAATTAAATTAATTTTTTTAGATTATATGAAAAATTATCAGACCAATAAGAATTGATTAAATCCTATATTGAAGGATCTCCCATGAATGATATATAAAACCTAGGTAAAATAATTAAATTAATTATAATATAAAACATTCATAAAATAATCATTATAATACACTACATGATAATTAAATAAAAAATTCTATCTTTGAGAGAGATCACTTTGTGGAAAATTCATCCCACCTCTAGAGTGTATCCACATGTAAGAGTTAAACAATTTTCAACGGTGTGGGATCTATACTTAATTCCATGATTTTCAGAATAATCATATAAATTGATGGAAATTGAATATTAATGAATTCATTTATATTTTGTTTTCATGGATGTGGATCGCAATATACTCCCAGAATTATCATATGGTATTATTATTTATATAGAACCAAAGGATTCTCAATGAGGTTTATAAACTAAATCACGAGTTTATAATGAATGAGTAAATATATACTTCCTTTTGTAAATTATATTCTTGAATTTATTTGACTATAATTCATCTAATATAATGAACAAATAACAACTAGTATCTAATATGGAAAAAGTAAAAAAAAAATTATCATTTTTCTGCAATCACATTTTTCATAAAATAATTTACCTTTGTATGCATGAAAATCATAATTCACATGACATATATATATATTATATAATTATTTATATAATATCATAATCAAACCCCCACATATAAGGAATCCTAATATATCTTTTTCCATTTCATCTTATACAATATCATATACTATAACATAGAAACACATATCTATAAATTTTTTTGAATATCATCCAAAAATAGTTTTGTACACATATAATTAACCTTACCTTTTATCACAAAATATGATATACCATGTGAATCCCTATCCAAAATACTTTTGGAATGACTATAAAATAGTTTTGTTATCTTCACTCGATGAAAACGTCAATCACAGTTAATTAAACTATATAGCTTAAACACACAATCAATTACAGAATTTAAAAATCATATTGTCAAATATATGAGATAAAAATGTATCCTTATGTAATGTGTCTACACTAATAATTATATAAAGGGTTCTGATGATATCTACCTCAATAACATTCATCTCAATAACTAGGTTGAATAATATTTGTCATATGAAAAAATCATTCTCACACATTACCATTATATAAGATATCAAGTAACCATTATACTAGTTGCATGCCAATACCATTTGGTAAACTCATATGTTCTCAATTATTATTTAATAGTCTAATATGATAGATTTTTATTTCACTTGAGATTGTTACTTATGGATATTCTTATCAAATTCCCCTTATCTAGAATGGTATTTAATACCCATGGGATACACCATCATTTATAGTATATCTCAAATGAAGTCCAATATTCCATATTCATCATACTTGAGTGGAAAATTATTTTTATACTTCAATAATAAATATGTTCAACAACATACCCCACCACAATTGTATTATATATTTCAATATATTAACATTCATATGTTTGGTATCAATGTACGAAGGTTCCCAATTTTGGTCCATCTCTAAAATAATATAATGTGGACTCAAATATTATACATTCACCTCTAGTTAGGAATGGAAAATATATGACACTTGATAAGGTATACATTGAGGAGAATCAAATACACACGAAAAATAATATTCATTATTTTGTTCCTAATGAATATTTATTGAATTCATATAAGTTACCACTCATTGAAAACATAAAATATCTTCATAACCTATAGTACTCAATGGTCATAATCATTTAGGAAAAAACAAAAAGACATTTTTCGAGAGGTTACTTATCATTTCACATCTTGAAGTTATTATTATGTATATATTTATATATATCTATCCAATGAGTAATAACGGTAAAATGGTTATTTCAAATAATATTATTTATTTTAATATTCATTTTCTATTTATAAATATTTTATGAAATGAACACTTTCATCAGTTTATCATAACATATATGTAAAAATTCCCAGTAATCTATATCTTTTTAATGCGTTATATTATTTATTATTTGATAAAATCAATTGAAATACATGAAAAATCTCCATGTGATCATAAAATAAAACTCTGCCACTAAAACAAATATCTAAAAGAGCATATGATGAAATAATTTTGATAAATTATAATAATTATAAATACAAATCATATATATACATCTTTATTAAAATTTTCGTTTCAAAAAAAATCACAACAATAAATGTTACAGTTTTAATATTTTTTATCATCTTATAACTCATTCTATGTTCATAATCATTCTTTTAGGAATCCTATTCTACAAAAATTATTCTTTAAATTATACTAATCAGTTATAATTGAGTATACTAATATATCTTAACACTCTTAAGATATTTTATGAAATTCAATTTAATCACAGATTGGTGTAATTCTTTATCAATTAAATGTGAACATCCTTAAGACCAACCACACACATACTATACTTTTATATACTATGTTGAATTTTTGATTTTTTGTTTTAATAAATAATCCATTTTATGGAATTAAATGAAATTTACTTTTTTAAGGAATATTAAATAATTAAACAATTTTTTCCTTTTAAAATATGTCATTTTATGTGTATAGAAACATTAATATTTTAAAAAGAGTAATTTTATAAAACATCTCATTGTGGCGTAGGGGGAAAATTCACATATATTTTAAGGAATGCATGGATACATATATTATACTAGATGAAACACTTTTTTCTATATATAATTCAGAAAACCTTTCAAAATTGATTAATTTTAGACCACATGTATAGAATTAATCATCATTTAATAGTTCAAAAAAATTTTGTATATGTAACGAGATTACCCTAGTAATCTAGGAGACTGTTTCTTTTTATGGTTACATTGGTATATAATACAAGAATGTAGTATCCCAATTGTCCAATTAGTTTATTAGTGTAACACACCAAGATTTCATTGTAATTTATTTTATTTAATGTAATTAAATAGCTTGCGCTACACGAAACACCGAGTTCGTGTGCACCATAAATTAACAAAACTAGCCATTCAAAAAGCGGTCATGAATAATATTAACTACATTTTGAATTTAATATACACCATATAATTTTAGAATCAATATTATGTGTTTATTAGACACAATATAAGGAAAAAATCATTTTCTCAGATAGAAAAAATATTTTTAAAAAATTCTAATTTTACCTCATTTTAATGGAAATCACTTTTTAAAACAAATATTTGACAGTTTTATATATTCAATTTAATGAAATTAAATTATTCATTAGAATCGGGATATAATTCCTTGTATTATGCCTATGTTATGTAATAAATCACCGACTCTGGTTAACTAGGGTTGGGGCATTACAGTTTGTATTAGAGGATGTTTAGTATAATCCTTAGAAACTAGATCTAAAAAAACCATGATTAGAGCACACACCCCTAATATAGACTTTGAGGATTAGTTTAGAAAAACTGCCTATAAATTTGGTAATGTTGATATTTTCTGAGTTTCCAAATAATTAAACCCTAGTATGGATACGATCATGTAGAAGCATCTCTTTCACATATGTACCTAGGAGTTAAAACACTGAGAATGAGTTTCGAGCTTGACCCGAGGTATCCTGGTACACGGAAACTGGCTTTGCTGGACTCTTGGTTACAACACTCTAAGGGAATATGCTTAAGATAATTCATGTTTTATTTATAAACAAATTTTAAATATTTTAATATAAGATGAGAATAAATAACCTTGGTTAATCAAATGGTGATTTAGATTGAAAATAAGGTGTTATGATATTCTCTAAATGAATTTATGAGTCACTCTGTACTTTCTTGTGTTAGTCTATGGTTGGATTCCAAGGATTTCATAGTAACATTGAACATGATGTACATGGTGGGAATCGGGTGGAAATGAGCAATGAAATGGATTGTTGATCAGTGTAAATGATATTGTGTTCATGCCGAATCAATTTTCCAAAAATATGATAATATATATATATATATATATTAACAAAATCTCGGACTCAACAATGAATATAAAGGTGAAAAATGAAAAGAGATCCAATAGTGGAGACCATGGAGAAAAGATAGCACAATTTCTATCATGAAATAAATGTGGATGGAGGCAACTAGGAACGTGTGTAAATGGAATAAATAAATGCTTTAGGTGTGGGAAATAAGGACATAAAGTAAAGAATTATCAAGGGAAATAAAATACAACTATAGAAGAAAATAAAAATGATCCCAAGATTCCAATTACATACATTTACTTTAAATGTATGGGACCTGGGCATTACCCTGATGAATTCCCTATTCTATAGGATAACCTCTTTGTCATAGTAGATCCTATGACAAAATAAATGGATGGAGAATTTTTTTAAATGTATTAGTTTGCATTCTTGAGGGGATTACATTGAATGACTTTTTCTCTTGTATGTGTAACCCTACCGTTTTTATGTGAAAAATAAATTTTCAATTAATTATCTTTTATATTGTTCATATAGTTATAAATAACAATTTGGGTTTATATGATACATAAATTTGAGGCAATTACTATTTATTAAATTTTGGGATGAAAATGAAAGTATGAGATAAATTTTTTGGTGAAGTTATTTTATGGTTATTTTGAAGAATTTATCTAATTATGGGAATGTTTTAAAATATTGTTTTCAAAAAAGGCCAACAAGAAGACCTTGTGAGAACCCGTCACGTCAGAAAAAGCTACAAAAATCAAACCCACAACCAGATTATGATTGAGATGTATCGCCTACCACATGAATATGTGAAGTCCCTAGTTATTTTGAATAATTATTTTTAGTTAACTGATTTTATTGATCAATAATAAGTTGATTTGATATCTTATGTCTTATCAAATAAATATCCTTAGTATAGGAGGCATATTTCATGATTATGTGATAAATGTTATTTTGGAAGATGTTCACTCTGTTGGGAACACTATATGCCCAAGGAAAATAGAATACTATAGGATTTTATTTGAGGAGTAATAGTGGATTTTTATCTACAATTTTATTGTGTATTTATAGAAATTTGGGTTATTTATGGAGATGAATAACCTATCATAGAGAATATTTTATTATGTTATTTACTTTTATGTATGTGACTTTAAGAGAAGTCGATGGTATTTGGAGATACAATTTAATGTGGAAGAATATGTATTCAAATTGTTCTATGTATTGGGTTTCAATATTAGTTAGGATTATATTGAAGGATTTTATGGAAAATTGTTTATTGAATGGTATTTATTGAAATTTATGTATTGTTGGTTAAATTTTTAAAATTAATATTAGAATTTCTTTCTCTAAAGGATTATAATTTTACGGGATCATATTATCTAGTACTAACCATTTTGGTTTCAGTTAATCTCTAAAGTTAAGCGAAAAGTATAGTTTATGGTTTTGATCATGTGATTCCCTAGATATTGATTCTAGCACTTCAAGTGTGACTAAGTCATCTTGAATAATCATCATTTAATAAGAAGAAGGGTTAGTGGTAGAAATTTATTAAAAGATGATACTCTACTAAAAAGTAATTATATCTCTTTATGTTCTTAGTAAATCTCGTAAATAAATTCCTAACGTTATGAAATTGAAAATAAAACAAAACAATTGTGCATTTACTTTACAACTGGGAAACTAATGACCATATATCCCATCACACGTTTGTGGTTTTCTTGTAGTTAACATTCTCCTGATCATGTTTTCTATCACTCTGCATCTGAACTTGACACATATATTATCTTCTATATCCTTGTATTCCTACATGGAATCCTAGTATAGGTTATCTCGGGTGACCATTGTACTTATCTTTATTTCTTTTAATGTGAGAATTTTATTCACTCTTTGTCAAATGTGGGACTTTCAATGATGTTCCCAAGCCCAATTTTAAAATTTTTAGGACACAATTTCCAAAAGATGGGAATAATTTAACACCCCAATATTTCATTATAAGTTATTTTCTGCAAAGTAATTCAATATTTTGTGCTAAATTCAACATGGAGTTTGAACGCACCATGACTTACCAAACTAGCCATTCAAAAAGTTGTCCTGGAAATTAGTAACTGAATTTTTTTAATATAATACATATAATTTTAGAATCCATATTATGTGTTTTTAGACCAAATATAAGAACAAATTCATTTTTACAGATAAATGAGGTAATTTAAAAAATGAAATGTTACCAAATTTTAATGGAAAACCCTTTATCAAACAAATATTTGACACTTTTATATATTTAATTTAATGAAATAAAATTCTTTTATAAAATCGGGACATGATTCTTTTCATCATGCCAATGTTATGTAATAATGAACCGAATCTGGGAAACTTCGTTCAGTGCGTTAGAAGTACTATTGGTAAAATGACACATACATGAGTTAAAATGAAAGCTGAAATTTTTCTTCAAGGATAAAATCATCCCATATTGAGTATCCACGAATATATTTCTCACAAAAATTTAAGGATTCTTGGGGAAAATAGACAAAATAATTTTTGAACATAAAACATTAGTACGGGTATGTATAGACGAATTAATGTTGTTCAATTAGAATAATCATTGTGGAATGTTTAATACCTCATCATATAAGCTATGTAATCAATACAGTTTGAATTAAGTGCATAAATTTCATGGAAAAGGAAATTGCTGAAAAAATTCAATTTAATGTAATGAAGAAGACAAGAATCAATATGGTGAGGTATGAAATAGAAAACACAAACCATTAAATCAATAAACAAAGAATGAGATACATCAATATACTATGTCATTGCTAAAATATCATGGAAAATAAATATTGAATAATAATTAGTGAAATTCAAAATTATCAGAGATCATGTTTCAAATGAACATGATACTTTAACAATCAATAACATTCACTAGAAAATTTTTCCTACTACCTTCAAGACCATTTAAAAGGGAGTTTGAATACATGGGTAGAAACCCAGTTATTCTTATAAGAAAAAAACTAGAATTGTTTTTTCACAAACTGATTTAACCTCATTATACTACCTATACATTGAGGGGATTACATTAAATGGCCCCAACCCATGTCTTTTAGGTACAAATCATTCATCATATATCGAATAATTGATTTAATTCAAAAAAATGTACCCAATAAAATATCCATAGGGAGTAAAGGATATGATTTTATAAATATTTCCCCAATAGATCAAATCAATATCTAAGTAAGTATCATATGTAAAAAATTTATAAAATTTTGGAAATGAACATATCCTTTGTTAAAGCTATGGATAATTAGGTAACATTCAATGTTAAATGATAGTAGTAAATTAAATAGTTCATTTTATATAAAAAATTATTCAAGGAAGTTAATTTCAATACAATCACTATTAAAATCAATCAAGAACAATACATACTATGAATAAGTATCGTATCAATACTATATTTCCCATGTAGGGTAAAATAAATGTTTGGGTCGTTATTTAGTGGCAATATTATAAAAATGACTCTTAATATAACTCTTGATTAAAATATCCACTTCAATTTGAAAAACATTTTCAAAATACAATTTATTTAAAAAAAATTAAAAAATATTTATATAAAAGCTAACTTATTAATTATTCAAAAGAATCTATGATGAAATGATGATAATAAATCAATATATCCTATACAATATAAAAACAACAATGGATTTCTTTTGAAATTTTCCTTGTTTATAATGTTAAAAACATTCCTCTGAAAACATTTAGAAATGAAAAAAATCTATAAATATTACTTTGAAGTTAAATTTTTTAATGTTTTAAACCACTTTTTAAAACCATTTTATAAAACATGATTTTTGGAAGAACAAATGTTCTCCATTTGAACTGAGGAATGATATTGGATTTACATAAAAACCCTTTCTAACAAAATTTGAGTAAAAAATCTTTTAACATTGATACTATTAGTTAGAAAATGTCATTACATGACTTTTTTTATAATAAACAATGTGTATTTATTAAACAATGATCAAATAATATCCTTTAATTTAATTTCATTTGTATTCCATTGTTAAAAAATAAACATTGATGTAAACTCTTTAAAAGACCATAAAATATTTTTGATAAAAAATAAATAAATATATTAAGTTGGAATAAAATGTAAATACACATGTAATAACAATAAATAAAAAATATTTATAGTAAAATTTATTTATAATAATAATCATAGATTATTAATTTAAACATTGATTTAATATAACCTAATGAAAAATAATTAGGTTATGAAATTCATTTCCAATTGGTATCTTTTAATTCAAATTACCTTATCAAAATAGAAAAAATTGAACCTAAAAATATGATGAAGATAAAATAAATAATTATATAATATATCCCAATTGAATATAGATATAATATGAAAAAATATATTACAGGTGAATATGACAATTATCTCACAACTGCCAAAATTTAGTTGAAAAACCCTTACGTTCTGTATCCTTTTAGGTGAATATCCTCAAACATAATTTATAATGATTATAATAATATATCTACCTTATACCTGAATCAAAATAATATTTATTATATCATATATTATTTTATTATAACATCTTATTACCTTTTTAGAAATCTTCAATTATTTTCCCTATTTTCATGTGTTAATTACTTAGTAATTTGTATTGTTTTCTGTATTTAGGTTATTGTAATATATATCATAATTTAATCATATTTAAGATTTAACCTTGATTAAAATATAATATAAATATTTGATATATGTATTCATAATAATACCCAATTATTGTATATATTAAAATAAATGTACCATTCGTGGAGACAATTGGTCTCATATAAGTAGTAAAGATACTTCCATTTCATTATTGTATTTTACAATTCAGTGATATATATATATATATATATGTATAATCTCAATATACTATAAATTTTGTAACATATATGAAACTATATTTTATTAAAAACATCCCTTAATACATTTAATTTATTGTGTGAACGAATCACATAGCTTTTTTGAGACTGGTAGTCAACACGTCTTCAAAGATGTTATCGTATGCCCAAAAATTAGAAATCATGAAGGTATCAGTTACATAATAATTTATTTATTATAATTAAATTTTAAATATAACATATAAATGATAAAAAAAATTATATCTACTATAATTCCAACCATCATAGGTGTTTAAGGAGAAAAATATGATCATCATTTCACGATGCGGTAGTACACCGTACACAAAAATGGTATATCTGTTACCCACTACATGAATGTTTGTTTAATTTTAGGTTTTAGAAATAAAATAAAAAATAATAGTGAATTTAGGATACAAATTTTATTATATAATCATTTAATAAGAAGAGATTAATGGATGAATAAAGATAAAACTTATAGTGATTCTCGAAATATGTTACCTCATTTTCGAGTAAATATTTTGGATTATAAAATAGCCCACCTTTGTGGGATTTCTACAAAATTTTATGATTTAGTTTTATGGGATATATTTTGTGAGCTTATTTAATCAATTTTTTGGGAATTAAAATGATATTAATTTGTGTGAATTAATGGGAGGTTTGAATGTTTTTTTATAGCGGAGAAGGAGTGACATTATTGTATATTTTTTAAAAGAAACTTACATCCTAGTTTTATCAATATGAAGTGGATAAAAGAGTGAATTAATTTATTTTAAAGATAGTATAGGTTTTAAATATGAACATAAAAATGTAGGATTGACATTTTTATATGTAATTATTGCCCTTGATTTATGATTTATTCCCTTGTTAGGCTAATGATTCTCTTAATTATTGTAATTAAATTTTACCAAATTCATTTATATTTTTGGTCAATGACATTGATGAAAATTATTATTATTATATTGAATCCATTTATCCAAATTTATATCACATAACATGTATAAATTAATTTAGCATTAATCAAGAAAACATGATGATAATGATAATTTTTTCTATAAAACATTCAATCCAATGGTAAGAATTTATATCCAATTTGAATGTGAAATTGATTCCAATAAACAATATTGTAGTATTATATTAATTAAATATCTAAATAATCAATAATTAATATAAATAACAATATTTATCCTTATAAGTAAATTTTATGAAATGTACATGGGAATTCAAATTCAGTATTTTTCATTAAACCCCAAAAATATAAAACATCACAGAAAAATAGAAGAGAGTCACCAAAAAATTATTCTAACTTTACAATTTTAAAATTGTGTTTATTTGGAAATATTATATTTATTAAATGGCCAAATATTTGATATAAAATAGATTCTCATACTAAAAGAGGGAAAATTGGATTTTTAGAAGATTATAAATTTTAAGCCTAAAAGGTATTTTTTTTATCTTATGCATATTAAATCTAGTATATGAATGTAAATAATAATTGATTGAATATATAATATGTATATTTCTTTATGATAATTCAGTAATAGTAATTAATTATATTTGTTACAGTAAAACACCTTTGTACCCATAAAAACACTTCTTTTATATTCAATTATTTATATACGCATTTCTAATTAATTGTTTAAAAATGAATTCATTTTATATTTTAATAAAAAAATTATTTTCATACATTTTTAAATACTAATTATTTAATAATATAATCATGATCGGTAAAACTCAAGTTTTTGTGTCACTCAATTCATCATACAAAATAGTTGTTTCATGTTATGCAATATAACTATGTGTTTCATGTTTTAAAATATATATAATATATTAATTTTATTAAATATATTAAATGTTATAAACTGTCTAGAGTGGTAATATTTCTTTCTATGTTTGATGTTCCATGTCATACATTATATCAAATAAAATATACTTCTTTTAGAATTTATGGGGGATTAAATTCCTCTCACTGTAAATAAATTTCTTCCTCACAAAGTAGACTAATTCTAAAATAATACTTGGTTTGATATTTTATAATTATTTTAATTAAATCCCACATCCTAAGAATATTTAATAAAATATTTTCTTAAAAGGAGATAATTATAAGTAAAAAATTCACATTGAATAATATATAACTAGGTCTCTATGTCGGAGAATATTACTACCAACTAAAATTATGGACATAGAAGAATGTTGTAGATTTTTAAAGGGATTGATTGAGGATATTTTTCACAAATAATTAAATGATAAATTTAAAATTGAGGGTCTAAAATTAGTAAATATCTGATGATTTATAAGAACATTAGCTCAATAAAAATTTAGGTATTATGACAACAATTTTTTTCTAGATAATTTTAATAATTTATGATATTTATTTTACTTCCATACTATATATGAAAATATACATAAATAATATAATTTTATAAACATTATTTACTCATTTATTTGTACTTGTAATACATTAAAATTAATCTATTACATCACGGAATGAATATCCAAGAATCCACTTTGATTCATACAACACTACAATTTATAATTTTCAAGTAATATGCTCCATAAATAAATTATTTATTTCCATATCTAATTATTTTACGAAACCAATATGTTTAATATATTAATCTATAACTTATAATAATAAATCTATTGGTTTATCATTATTATTTTTCAGCCAAATGTTTTATCTAAAAATAGAAACATATTAACCATGGAATTGAGTAGGCCAGTGGTTGGAGATAAACCCCTTTCATCCTTCATTCATGCATTCATGTCTCATGGCACTATTTTTCTTTATGGGTTTTCACTAGACCCACTAGTTTTCCTTTTCTAGAAATATTTTAATAAAAATTATAATATAAATATGATGGGAATTCGTGATATTTATTCATTAAGTAGAATTTTTCTCTATGGGTTTCCATAATACCACATTACATAAATGTTCCCTCCATTCAATTCCATATAGGACCTTCCCTGATCTACAGTTCATCCATTATAACATATTAATTAAAAAATCCAAAAACCATAGTGTAATCCAAAATTGTCGTATCTGAAAAACCGTATATTAATTATTTTTATGATTAAATGGAAACAGTTTATTCAAAAACCAGTTAACATCAGTTTTAACCTAGGTAATTCAATTTCATTATCTATTCAAAAAATTATTAATAGTTTATAATTAAAAGATATCTTTTCTAATGTGCATCCCCATGTATTGTTAAACCAGGTGCCCAATGAGGCCCATTATTGTGAACTAGGTTGCACTCGAGTCCGGCCTGACATAATGTTTCAGTGTTGTTGCACAAGGTATATTGGTTTTAGAACCACAAAAAATTGTAGTATATAAATAGAGATATATATTACAGGAAACCCATGTAATCATAATATATCAATAACAGTGGGTTGTTCTTATATACTTATCCTCAAATTCAACATTTGGGTTCTTTTATATAATACATGGTTAACTAAATCTAGTTCCCATGTTTTCTACTAAAGATATTTTGATACTAGTTGTACTGAACTAACCGTAGCAATTTCACAGCTGACATTCTAAAATTACAATCACATAAGATTTAACTAAATCACATCACAAATTACCAAATTGATTATTAGTCATGGTAAACTAGAGACATACAAAAGTATAAATTAGAACATATTTGTTTCAAGGATAACATCATTTCATATTGTGTTTCCATTAATTTATTTATTATCACACATTAAAGAATCCTAGGGGAATGGAAACATAATAAGGGTGATCTCAAGTTCACATTATAGTTATATACAGTACGAGAAATAATGAATCAATGATAATATTCATTATTTCTTGTTAAATAACTGAAAAAACATTCCTTTTAATCAATATATTGATATCGAAGCACATAAATATTATAGGAAGGTAAATAATTTAAAACACATACTATTTATGTAAACAGATATTGAATAAATAAAAAAATGTAATACACGAAAACACATGTCATTAAATCAATAAACAATTATTGAAATGAATCCAAACACTTTGTCATGGTAAAAATATTGAGGATTATACATAATGAATATTAATGAATTAAATTATTAATTTTTAGACATCATGACTCCTATGATCATGATTCCATTATGGTCAATAACATTTAGAATATGGTTTACGCAAAAACTATCAAGACCATTCTTAATATTGATTAAATTTATATGAAGAATAATTTCTATTCCAGGTTGAAACAATCTCAAAGGGATTGTTTCTAACTGATTTCATATCATTATAATAAAAATTATTTAATAGGATTAAATTTAATAGCCATCGTCATATGTATTGAATTTCAAACTAATTATACATACTTTTAATAATCTATTAAATTAAAAAATGTTGCACCTTATCAAAAATCTGTATTGGGTAAAGGCGACAAATTTATGAATATTTCCCCTATAAATAAAATAACATTGGATGTAATCAATATATGATAAAATTTTATAAAATGTCAATAGTGAATGCTTCCAGGGCAGATGATATGGATAATTAGTGTAAATTCAATGTTAAAAGATCATTTTAAATTTAATATTTCAATGGGAATGAAAAAATGCATCAAATAATTGAATATTTATACAATACATCAATAAATTAATGAAAAAATCATCTAGTGGAAGAATATTTTTGGTATTAATAATATATATCCCAAATTGATTACAAATATATATATTCCATCATTGATGAATTGAAATAATAAAGAAATATATTCGAAATAAAATCGTCATTAAAATACACAATTTATTTTGAAAATCCTTTAAAACATCCATTTTTTTATTAACATGATTTTTAAAAAATTATTTAAAATGTAACCATATAAATATGAAAAGAATGATTTTACAAAATAAAGAATGGTAAATCTATACAAGTCATACATGGTAAAAAGAACATTCATTTTTATGGTAACATGATTAGAAAAGTTCTTTTTTGAAAGAGAAAATTTGATTCCATAAAAAATATTTCTAATTGTCACTATTGGTAAAAATATCATTAATAATTGTAACTGTAATTGTAAAGAAATTGAAAAAAATTATAAAATAAATTTATTTTAGTAGTAAATAGGTTCTCTAACTAATATATGGAATGCTGTTCGTTTTAAAAAAAACCCTCTATAAAATCTTTTGAGTACTAATTTTCTGTAAAAAAGATTTAATTACATTAAAAATGTCATTAAAAAATATAGGATAATTAAACTAATGTATTAATTAAATAATTGTCCAATAAATTCATCAAATGTAAATTCAAGGGTCATCAATAATGAACAAAATGATATTGTGATGTAAACACTTGAAACGATAATAATGTTGATGTGAGAATAAATCAATGAATAGATTATGTATGATTCAAATTTATTTCCATATAAAAAATTATGAAATAAAAAAATGATAGTAAAAATGTTATTACACACATAATATTAAAATATTAATTACAAAGGTTAAGTAATATAACCCAAAGAAAAGGAATCCTGATATGAAATTAGGTAACACTTGTTAACATAAAATTAAAATACATATAAAAGAAATAATTCATATTGAAACTACAATACCATGAATAAAAATTATATAATCATTTAATAAAACAAAATTGATAGTATATGAACCAAAAAAATAATTAATTTGTGAATATGATATTTATCTCATAGATATAAAAAGTGAGATTAATATCCAATAAATTTTGTTTCCATCCAAGAGAAAATCCAGGAAACTAATTTATATTAGAATTAAGAATGTCAGTAGCCTATAAAAAAATGATAAATGTTTTTATATTATCAAATACAAAGTTAACAAAATATCTTATTTCCCCTTTTTAATAATAATTCATTATTATAAATATTATCGGTGTTAATTTCTTTGTTTTTTAAGTATTTTTTGACATTTTAATTTTTCTCCTAAATGGAGAATGATTTAATCATTTCAAAGATGTATAAAATGATGTAAATATTATATATATTCTGTATATATATAAATATATATCATAATCCATAACAATGGTAGTCTAGAAGGAAACAAATTGTTAATAGAGACATTCATCCTTACATACATGTTTACTCTACTTCCATTTCATTTTCATTTTCAAAATGTGATATGTGTATATATATATATATTATAATTCCTATATAACATTAATATAATATTTATATCATATATTACATATTTAATTATAACCATTCCCTAAATATTCCATTTATAGAAAAAATGAATCACTTCACTTTGAGAAGGTGTTGTCCCACACATCCATAGACTATGTTATCAAATGCCCACTAAATAGAACACATGAAGATATATGTTACATCCAAATTAAATAAGCTTAATGAAATAATAAATATCATATATATAATATTTTAATTCCTCAACCATAGTTACCTTGAGTCGGTGCATTATTTCATAAAATTGGTATGATCACACGGAAATTGTGTCTCGAAAGACCGATCAGATAAGTATTATTGGAAACAAGATTCATACATATGTATAACTTTACAACATTAAAAAAAACATGAATATATATTTCATTATATACATCCAAGCCTCCTAGATTATGACTAAAAGTCACTCATAAATAATTTATTCATATACTGGGAAAACAAAACATAAGAATGTGGTGAGCTCAAAAGCTTAGTAAGGGTAACCAATACAGTGGAAGATAACATAAATATTAATAATGGTGAATAATTAAAACCATTTTCCTTTACCAATAATTATCATGAATACTTTTATGGAAGGAATATGAGCTGAGTAAATAATTCCATAATAAAACATAATCATGGGTCTTATACTAGACGAATGACACATGAACCATAAATATTATTTTCATAATGACGGAATGTATAATGCAGGACATTCTGAAACATTTTTTCAATGTCTCGACCAAGACATCTAAAGATGATTAAGGACTCAAAAAAATCCATATATCAAATTGGGAAAGGGCCTCGACCAATTCCACATCTAGTTGTCTCATCAGACCTACCGATTCATCGAGGAGATATAGTGGGCTCCACCTGTCACTTATTAAGTACAATACATTCCTCATAAGAAAAGGTTGAAATATAACATAAACTTTTGTATTAAAATTAGCATACGAAATGCCAATAATTTAATCATAAACCATTAATGGTATACAAATATCAAATCCACAATCAAAAATATCACAAAAACATCAATACAATATGCACATTTTGTATCATAATAAATCAACATAAAATAATCTTAAATACATAAATTTATGTTGACATAGATGAAATAAAAACCATTTTAGAGAAATATCCCTTTATATTTTGAAATCATGTAAGATTCAAATATTTATAAAAAAATATTTATTTTGAAATTATTTTTATAAGCTTGTAATGGAAGTATCGACGATGTTATAATGACATAATATAGCTGCACCCTCCGTATAAGTTAAAAAAATACATTATGAACTTATTTTTGTTCAGTAGGTTAAAAAGGACCATGTTTGGAAAATGACTAAAATATTATTTTATTGACATATTATAAAAAGTCAAATAAGTGTATAAATGACTTTAACCCATATTATATTAAATAGTAAGAATGTTTTGAAATACATTTTTAAGAAACATGGATGTTGATGATAAAGAGGTCCCAGTAGATAATTACGTATAAACAACCTCAGATAATTAAGAGATTGTGAAATAAACCCTTACCTTGTAATTTTACTTGGCCGAGGGTAGGTTAACCTAATCTATAATGGTAAAATAATTGTTATTACATTATTCAAGAATCATATACATTAATATGATATCATATATGATATTCTAATATTGCCTTTTAGTATTATCGTTGTTTCGTTGTTAACTAATTTGTATCCTTTATAAGCTTGGTTACGTAATCGATGTTTGTTATGAATATGATATATTTTATTTATATAAAAAATTAAATTATGTCATTAAACATTAATTTTCACCATCAAATGAAAATCATTCTTTAATGGATATGATGGAAAAATTAATCTCATCGCGTTTGTGGAGACGGTAATTCGTACGTACGCACGAACGCTACGTCCATTTCATTTTTCATTTTAAATAGAGTCAAAACAAAATAATACATAGGTATATTATTATACCTGCATAATATAATCTCTTATATATATTACTTATGTTCATTAACACCATCCTTTATACGTTCCATGTATTGTATGATCGAGTCATATCACTTTGAGGGGGTGGTAGTCCGCACTTTCTCAAATGAAATTATCGTATATATATACAACATGAAACTAATAATTTTATGCTATAAAATGGAATTACATAAGCTTATATATATAATAAATACCCTGAATATCATATTTAATTACAGTTCCATCATAATGACCACCATGAGAGGCGATAGGAGATAATTGAACAATCATCATTTCGTGAGGCGTTTGGTTGTCATCCACAGAAACATTATGTTATTCACCAATTAGATAGAGGTTTGTGAAAGTGTAGTTATAATACATATCATAAAAATATCATTGTATATTGAGGATATTGTTGTTGTTACAAAAATAATAATAAAAAGATTTTAGTGGTCAGTGAAGTAAAATAAAAGAAATGAAGTTAAGAGAAATCTTTACATTTAATTTTAGTAACTCCCTTTGGTTTGAAACAAAAGTACTCTTGAAGTAACTTATGCCTAATATAAGGCTTCATGGAGGAGTAGAGGGATATAGGGAGAAGAATTTGGAAGAGTTCTTATGAGCCAAAAGGCTTGAGAGGTGTGAGGAATTGGTTCGAAGTGGTGTTCTTTTCTAAGGGGAAGAAGGGGATCTTTAGGAAAAACATAATATATTATTTTATAATAAATTCATATTCAGTATTAAATAGATCCAAACTGGATTATTTAAAGTCTATGGTGGGTATTATTCGAAAACCACTCATCCAGTTGGTTTTAGATAGGATTGGGTCACTATATTACCCATATCTTTTAGATATAACTCTTAGTTAAATAGTTTGACATTTACCATTATCTTTGTATTTTTATATTATATGGTTTATTAACAAACTATAAACATTCATTAAAACCCTAATAGCTTAATTAATGTCAAATATAAAATTATTTAGACCCTTTGGTTGAACCTTAAACTTTTAGAAATATTATATTAACCAATAATGTTGTATTTTTTTAAAAACTCATTTATGTGAATTTTGAGATTATTTAATATTTTGTTTTTGATAAAGTCCTATGAAAATTATTACTTAAAAATAAATAAATTTAATCAACCCTGAAATGTCATATTAGCCTATAAAATTATTGTAATGCATAAAAAATCTCAAAATATATTTATTTGGATATTTATAATATCAATTATTTTAATCGTTCATTAATACGATAATTAATGCATCATCACTGTGTCATAAATAAATTTAATTATTCAATGTATAAAAATTTGAAATAAAGTACCATTATATAGGAAATATTTTTATCTTTATAATGAATATTTATAGTCTAAGTGATAACATGTATAACTCTATGTAAAAATTGTTTTAATAAAATATATATGCTTTTGACATTTTTGTATTTACTTTATCTTAATTATTATAAAGTGTCATTATCACTTACAAGTTACTCCATGGGGTCCCAGAATCATCCCAAAGATTCCCATGGTCAAACATTTATCATCCAATAGAGTTAGGACACGTGTTAGGCTAATTTTATATTATTATTATATTATTTTGTTACCCTTATTTACCTGATTTACCCTTTAACCATGGTAAATAAAATATTTACCGATGTAATTATACATAATGTCTAAATTTAAAAGTTACCTATTCACACAATTTGGAAATCCAGATTCCAAATATTGAATCCATTTTTCTAAATTCAAAATAAAGAAGTGGTAGAAATCAATTTAAAATTATTTCATGCGGTCAAATGAAAAAGCGTGTTTTTATGAAATAATATCTATCAAAAGATTAGCACTTGTTTATTTTCAGTTTAAATGTGATATTACATGCAATGAAAAACACTGGATTCAATGGAAAAAATATAATCTAATTATACTTTAAAACTTCTCAATATTATAATTTAGCACTATAAATTATTTTCATTAAAAAAGTTGTTTTTAATTAAATTTTAGTATTTTTCACTATTCATCAAAAATTGAATGTTTTCCCAAAAATAAAAAAAATTCACCCTAAGATAATTCTGATATTATGAATCAAAAAATGAATCCCATTTTAAATTATAAAAATTCAAATTTCAATAAGTGGGTATTACATTTCATAACGACTAGTTTGATTGGTTGTGGTGTGTGTTAGAACATGATGTTGCATACAACACAAGCTACTGTATTATTCAAAGATAAGAATATCGTGGAGGCATGGGGTGTTACATTCAACCATCCTTCAAATAATTTCGTCCTCGAAATTTCTAGAATATTACTGTATAAAAATACTCAGGTCCTACTTCATCATAGGTTCCTCGTGTTCCCACATTGACTCTTCCATTTTATGGTTTCTCCATAAATCTTTTACCAGACCAATTGTCAAGATTTTCAACACTTTTTATCTTTTATCAAGAATCCTGACAGGCTCTTCGCAATAAGATAGATCGGGTTCCATTTCAACTTCTTCATAGGTGACTACATGTGTTGGGTCAGGCATGTATTTTCTCAACAGTGATACGTGGAACACATTTTTAACATTGGAGAGACATGGCGGCATTTCCAAACGGTAAGCTACAACCCCAATTCATTCTAGAATTTAGAAAGGTCCGATGTACCTAGGACTCAATGTATACTTTTTACTAAAAAGTATAACACCCTTCCATGGAGATACCTTTATGAAAACATGATATCCTACCTGAAATTCCAAATCCTACCTTCAGTTATCGGCATATCTCTTCTGCCCACATTGAGCTGCATTGATGTGGGTTTGGATTACCTTTACCTTTTCCATCATTTCCTCCACAAGTTCTGGGCCTACAAGTTTTCTTTCAACAACATTATCCAAAAAGGTTGGTGTGCGACATCTCTTTCTATATAACTCTTCATATGGTGCCATCCGAATTCTTTAATGGAAGCTATTGTTAATGGAAAATTCTTCCAGAGGTAAATATTGATCCCACATACCTTGAAAGTCAAGCGAACATAATATCAACATGTCTTATATGGTTTGAATAGTTAATTATGATTGTCCATTAGATTGGGGTTGGTAGGTAGTGGTCAAACGATGTTCAGTATCCAGGGTTTTCTGAAAACTTTTCCAGAATCATGAAGTAAAATGGGGATGACGATCTGAAACAATCGATTGGGTTATTCCATGAAACCTCACAACATCATTGATATATAGTCTTTCTAGACGTTCAAGTGGTTGATCTTCTCTTATAGAATGAAAATTTTCAAACTTGGTAAGAAGGTCAACAATGACCCATATTGCATCGTTCCTTCTATGATTCTTTTGTAGTCCCATGACAAATTGCATCGTAATATTATCCCATTTACACTATGGTATTGGAACATGATGCATGACTCCTCCAGGAATTTTCCTTCTAGATTGCACTTGTTGACAAACCATACATCATGACACAAAATCAGTAATCTCCTTCTTCATGTTGTTCCACCAAAAATGTTCCTTCAAGTCTCTATATTTATTTTTCTCCCATGGTGTATAGAGAAATTGGAACTATGAGCATCGTCCAACAGTTCCCTTTGTAGATAAGTTATATCGGGAACACAAAGTCTCTTCCCAAATTTCAATATTACATCTTCATACACAAATTCATTCAATATGCCATCCTTCCCATCTTTAATATTTTTTTAAAATTCCTCATCACTGGTCTGAGAACTCCTTATCTTTTCTAGTAAGGATGGTTTGTCAACCATTTGAAAAATTATTGATGTTTCACCATTTATGGTTATTCCCATATCCATCTTTACTAGATTTATGAAAATAGGATCCCTTTCAACTATCATATTGTTCAAAACTCCATGATCTTTTCTTCTCAAGGCATCTGCCACCTTATTTTCTTTTCCCAGGTGGTTGTGTATCATGCAATCATAATCCTTTAGTAGTTCAAGACATCGCCTTTTCCTCATGTTGAGTTCTTTCTGTGAGAAAATATACTTCAAACTCTTATGATTGGTATATAGTCACTTTTTTCAGCATAGAGATAGTGTCTCCATATCTTCAAAGAAAAGATTACAATAGTTAACTCATGATCATGATTAGGATAGTTTTCTCATGAATATTTAGTTGTCATGATGCATAGGATATAACCCGATCATTTTGCATAAAGACATAACCATGTCCTTTATTTGATGCATCACTATAAATAAAAAACCCATCGTTCACAGTGGGTCGAGTCAATAAACGATAACTGACTAATATTCTATTCAGTTCTTCAAAACATTCTTCACAATCTATTGTCCAAACAAATTTAACCCCTTTACCTGTGATCTTCGTTAATGGGTTAGCCAATCATGCCAAATTCAGGACAAAATATCAATAATAACCTACTAAACAAATAAAACTACGTACCACGGTTATAATCATTAGTGCTAGCCATTCTTGGATTTCTCTTGTCTTAGAAGGATCTACAATGATTCCATCCTTAGAGAAAATATGGCCAAGAAAAGAAATATTTTGATGCCAGAATTCATACTTGCTAAACATACCATATAATTCATGTCTTCTCAGAGTCCTCAAGATAATTTTCAAGTGATTTTGATGATCTTCATAGCTTTTGGAGTATACCAAGATATCATCAATAAGTACAACAAAAAAGTCATCAATATATTCACTGAAAACTATATTCATTAGATCCATGAAGATAGAGGGTGCATTAGTAAATCCAAAAGGCATTACTGTAAACTATTAATGCCCATACTTGGTTCAAAATGTTGTATTCGGAATGTCTTCCTTCTTCACACACAACTGATGGTATCCATATCGAAGGACAACCTTTGAAAAGTGTTGAGCTCTTTAAAATTGGTCAAATAAATCATCAATGTTAGGTAGGAGATACTTTTTCATTATTGTTATAGCATTGATCTCTATAAATTTGATACATAACCCCATAGATCCATCATTTTTCATAACAAAAAGGACAGGGGCTCCCTATGGAGAAACACTAGGGAGAATAAATCCCTTATTACTCAAATCCATTACTTGTTTCATTAGTTACACTAGTTCCACAGTGGCCATTCTATAAGGGGTCTTTGATATGGTCCTTGAAACATGAATTAAATTAATGGAAAACTCAATTTCTCATTCTGGAGGATGTCCAGGTAAATCATCTGGAATCACATCAACACATTCTCTCAAAATAGGTACATACTCTATTTGAACATTCATTTCCTCACCCATAGTTATTTAATTCTCTTCCTCCCCAACAATTGAATTTAGTTGAGCTATTGAGGGTGGATCTAGATAAGAATTATGTGGTGATGATTCTTATCTAAAGATAAGGTGTTCCTTATCTTCGTTATCAAAAATAGTAACCTCATTCCTCTTACAATAAATTTTTTCCTCATCGTCTGAAATCCAATCCATAACAAGGATTATATCAAATTCCATCATGGGTATGACAATGAGATTGTTAGGTAATGAACATATATATGCTCTAATGGGAACCGATTCAAAAAAAATTATTGTGATGATACTTCCCCTAAGAGTTTTAACTGAAAATGACCATGTTAAATAAAAATGGAAATATATATTTTTTCTTAAAAAAACTCTAAAGATATCAAACAATGCTATGACAAAAAATCATATAAATCATTTGATAAACTTGAGGAAACCATTAAATTACCTTCCACCACGTCTCTCGGAGCTTCTAACTCAGTAGTAGTGATAGCATAAGCATGCCCTTGATCACTTGGCCTTTTCTGAGGTATGTTTCCCTGATGCTTAGGACATTCATTTTTATAATGTCACATCTCCCTGAAATTGTACCGTTGAACATTAGTAGCTTCATTCCACCCCATACGATCACCAGCTAGATGACCTTTATGTCCACATTTGTAGAGTACTCTTTTTCCTTTTAGACAGGCTATAGGGTTCTTCCTTTCACAATTATGACAGGGAGAAAATTCAATTCTTCCCTTCTTCCCTGTTTCATTATTTCCTTTCCCATATGGTTCATCTGATCTCTTCTTCTCTTTTGTGGATTTAAAGTCATAAGACTTGGAGAATTTCTTTTCTATATTGATAGCACACGAGAAAATATCGTCGTATGATGAGAAGGATTGTGATAGTAATTCTCGATGGAGAAATGGTTTTAACCCATAAAATAAATGATCAATCTTACTTCTTCGGTTACATATATAATCAGCAGTATGCCTCACTAACATTGTAAAGTTATCCTCATACATCGCGACATTCACATCCTCCTTTTGCCTCATACTTAGAAATTTCCTATCCATCTTCGCTCGATGGTCATGAGGAAATTATTTTTCTAATAAAATCTCATTAAACTCCCTCCATTCCATATTTGATACGTCATCATCTTCCTTTGAGTTTTGAATCAATGACCACCATTGATCATCATCTTCAGTGAGGCGGTAAACTACCATGATATCTTTTTCCCTTTCACTACTCCCCAAGGCATGGAATATTTTCTCTAAGGAATTTATCCATTTCTCAGCTAATAATGGGTTTGTAATCTCATTGAATGTTGGTGGTTGTTTCCTCATGAAGCGATCTAACATTGATCCTCCATGTTGTGGATCAGGGTGCTAAATATGGGTAAGGTTATTATTCAAAACCTGTGTGTGTTGTCCCAGTATAGTGATAAGCAAATCAGCACCAGTTGTACTACTAGCTCCACTATAATTATCTTGAGTAGGAGGGAAATACTTACATGCATTGAATTTATTGATACGGTTTCAATTACATCCACTAGGCACCATTTCTAAATAATGAAATAAATTAGATTAGTTTATGAATCAAAATACATAATTCCAAATGTGTAAAACACTTAAAATAAATTGAACAATTTATGGATATAATCCATAAACATAAAAAATGTTTTCATTGAGGAATTATATACTCATAAACCCTTAATAATGGGTTTTAAAGAAAATGAAAATTATCCTAAGCATATCCCTTAGAAGTGTCGTACCAAAGAGTTCAACATGGCATGTTGTCGTGCACTAGATCCCGTTAGATTCTAGCTCAAAGTAGTGTTTTCAAGTTTTACCCCTAGGTACATTTGTGCTAGAGCCGCATCTACTTGCTCATATCCAGTTAGGGATGTATTTCTTGGAAAACTCACAAAATCTCTAAAATACAAAAATTATAGGAAGTTCTTCTATACTAATCCTCAAAGCCTATCTTAAATCTATGTGCTCTAATCAGAGTAAATCTAAATCTCGCTTCCAAGGTTTGAACTAAAATTACATTGATTCCAGCTATAACACCCTGACCCTTGTTACCTAGAGTCAGTGCATTATTTCATAACATTGGTATGATCTCATGGAAATCATGTCTCTAAATATCGATCAGTTTTGTGTTATTGGAAACAAGATTCATATATATGTTCAACTTTACAACATAAAGAGAAATATAACATGAATATATATTTAATTAAAAACATCCCAGCCTCTAATATTATCCATGAAAGCCACTCATAACAAACTTCTTCATATCCTGTGAATATGAAACATAAGAAAAGGGTGAGCCCAAATTCTTAGTAAGGGTAAGAAATACAATGAAAATTAACATAAATATTAAGCATGGTGAATAATTGAAACCACATGACTTTACCAATAATATACATGAATATATTTATGGTAGGAAATTGAGATGAGTAAATAATACCATAATAAAACATAATCATCTGTGTTCTACAAGATATATGACCACATGAACCATCAATATTATTTTCATAATGAAGGAATGTATAATGCCAGACATTCTGAAACATTTTCTCAAGGCCTTGGACATGACGTCTAAAAATTATTAACGCCTCGGCCAAAACCATATATCAAATTGGGAAAGGGCCTCAGAAAATTTCACATCTAGTTGTATCATGAGACCTACCGATGAATCATGGATCTATAGCGGGCTCCACCCACGACTTACTATGTCCAATACATTCCTCATATGAAATGGTTGAAATATAACATAAACATTTATATTAAAACTAGCATACAAAATGTCAATAATTTAATCATAAACCACGAATGGTATAAAAATAGCACATCTACATTAAAACATATCACAAAACCTTCAATACAATATGGATGTTCTGTATCAAAATAATTATACTTCAAATAAACATAAATCCATCAATGGATGTTGACATAGTTGAAATCAAAAACTTTTTTAGAGAAATATCGCTTTATATTTTGAAATATTTTAAGTGTCACATATTTATAAAGAAAACATTTATTTTGAAAATATTATTATAAGCTCATAATGGATTCTTCGACGATGTTATAATGATGTAATATTTACACACCCTCTGTATAAGTTAAAAAATGACATTCTTAACTTAATTTTTCCGAAAAGGTTAATAAGGACCTTGTTTGGAAAATGAAGGAAATATTCCTTTATAAAAATCATATAAAAAGTAAAACAAGGGTATAAATGAAATTAACACATAGTCTATAAAATAATAAGAATGTTTTGAAATACATTTTTAGGAAACATGGATGTGGATGATAAAGAGGTCCCAGTATATATTTACATATAAACATCTTCAAATAATGAAGAGATTGTAAAATTTACCCTTACCATGTACTTTTACTTGGTTGAGGGTAGTTTAACCTCCTATATAATGGTGAAATAATTGTTAATAAATTATTCGAGAATCATATACATTAATAATATATCATATATTATCTTCTAATAATTCGTTTTAATATTATTGTTATTTCTGGGGTAATTGATTCGTTCTCCTTTATATTCTTAGTTACATAAGCCATGTTTGATATGAATATGATATATTTATTTTATATAAATAATGATATTATTTCATTAAAAATTATTTTAATGAATCAAATGAAAATTAGTCTTGAATGGATATAATGGATAAATGAATCTCATCGCGTTCGTAGAGACGGTAATCCGCACGTACGCACGAACACAACTTCTATTTCATTTTTCATTTTAAAAAGAATAAAAAACAAATGATACATAGGTATATTATTATTCCAGTATAATATAATATCTTATATATTTTACTTAATTTCTTTAATGCCATCCTTTATACATTCCATGTATGGTATGAACATATAATATCACTTTGAGGGGGCGGTAGTCCGCACTTCCTCAAATTAAATTATCGTATACATATTCAACATGAAATGTATAATGGTATGCTATAAAATGGAATTACAGAATCTTATATATAATATAAATGTCATTAATATCATATTTAATTATAGATCCATCATAATGGCCACCATGAGAGGCGGTAGGAGATAATTGAACAATCACAGTTTCATGAGGCGTTTGGTTTCCATCTCCAGAAACATTATGTTCTTCACCCCTTAGATAAAGGTTTGTGTAAGTGTAGTTCAAATACATCTCATAAAAATATCCTCGTATATTTTGGATTATTTTTTTGTTAAAAAACAAAATAATAAAAAGTGTTTAGGGGCTTGAGAAGTAAAATGAAAGGAAAGATGTAATGAGATATTGTTACCTTTAATTTGGGTAACTCCCTTTGGTTTGAACCAAAAGGACACTTGAAGTTACTTATGTCTATTTTTAGGCTTCTAGGAGGAGGAGAGGGATGTAGGGAGATTAATAGGTAAGAGTTTAGATTAGCCAAAATTCTTGAGAGTTATGAGGAGATGGTTAGAAGTGTGTTTTTTATAAGGGGAAGGAGGGGATCTTTAGGAAAAACTTAAAGTATTATTTTATAAGAAATTTATTTTCGGCTTATAATGACTCCAAACTGGATTATTTAAATTATAAGTTGTGTATGAGCCTAAAAACACTAAACCAATACGTTTTATACAGGTTTGGGTCACTATTATACACAAATCTATTAGATTTAACTCTTAGTTAAATAGTTTGACATTTACCATGCCTCTTTGTATTTTTATATTATATGGTTTATAAACATTAAATAAAATTCCATGGGATCCCCAATAGATTCATTAATGTAACATATAATATTATTTATGCCCTCTCTCCAAACCTTATACTTTTAGAAATATTATATCAACCAATAATATTGAATTTTTTAAAAAACTCAATTATGCCCATTTTGAGATTTTTTAATATTTGATTTTTTATGGTCTTAACAAAAGTATTACAGCGAAATAAATATATTTAATCAAACATGACATTTAATATTAACCTATAAATTTTTTTAATTCATATGAAATCTCAAATTTTATTTATTTGGATATTTATAATATCAATTATTTTAATCATCCATGAATATGGTAATTACATCATCATCATAGGGTCATAAATAAATTTATTTATTCAATGTATAAAAATTATAAATAAAATAATATAATGTTAGAAATAATTTTATCTTTCTAATTAATATTTATAGTTGAAGTGATAAAATGTATAACGTTTTTAAAAAAATGTTTTACTAAAACATATATTCTTATGTCATTTTTGTATTTTTTTAACTTAATTAATATAATGTGTCATTATCACTTACAAGGGGCTCCATGAGGTTCCAAAATCGACCCGATGATTACCATGCTCTGGAATGTATCATCCATTAGGGTTAGGACATGTTTTAGGGTAATTTTATATTATTATTATATTATTTTGTTACCCTTATTTACCCAATTTTCCCTTTAACCACGGTAAATAAACTATTTACCAATGTAATTATTCGTAATGTCTAAAATTTAAAGTTACCTATTTACACAATGTTGAAATCATGATTCCATATATGGAATCAATTTTTCTAAATTCAAAACATAGAAGTGGGAGAAATTAATGTAAAATTAATTCCCACTTTCAAAACAAAAAGCGTGTTTTTATGAAATAATAACTATCAAAATATTAACATTTGTTTCTGTCCAGTTTAAATGTCAAATTGCATCCAATGACCAAAATTTGATTAAATGGAAAAAAATATAATCTAATTATACTTTAAAACCACTGAATATGATAATTTAGAACTACAAATTATTTTGATTAAAAATGTTTTTTTAATTAAAGTTTAGTATTTTTCACTGTTCATCAACAATTAGATGTTTTCAGAAAAATACCGAAAATTCACCATATGATAACTGTGATAATTAAAATCCAAAAATGAAGTCCATTTTGAATGATAAAATTTATAAAATTTCAAAAAGTGGGTATTACTATTCATAACAACTAGTTTGATTGTTTGGGGTTTATGTTAGAACTTGAAGTTGCGTACAACACATGCTACTATATTATTCAATGAGAAGCGTGCCATGGACGATTTGAGTGTTAAAAATATAAAAAAGTATATCCATCATAATTCCCACATGAGATGTGGTAAATAATGAACACCTAATCAACATTTCATGTTGTGGTAGTACTACAAACACATGAACGGTAACATTGTTAACCATTAGAATGAATTTTGTGAATGTGTAGGTATAAAACATGGAATAAAAATAACTCATTATATTTAGGATACATAAGATTTTATATATTCAATGAAAACTAAAATTTGAGGGGGGGATAATTGAAAAACAAGATTCTGATCATTTAATTATGTTATCTCGTTTACAGATAACTACTTTTTGTTTATTCAAAAAGAGATATTTGGTTGTAATTATTGTAAGAACACCGGTTTTGATCCTGTAATACATTGAAATTCTCTTGATGTTATTCAAGAGTAGGGCATTCTGGTGGCGTGCGTTTCCGAGCCCTATTGTGGCCGGAATTATTTTTTTCGTGCGTTCACATTGGGTGGGATAAATAAATAGAATAACTCCTGAACAGTAGCTCAGAAGGGAAAACTGAGGGCATTGTTGAGTCCAGAAGGTTCCGTTTAACCTAGGAGGGGAATAATTTTCACAGGTGCGGGCCAACTGTGAAAAATCCCCACAGGGGCATTTTCATAATTCTGCGGTCTCGGGCATCAAATTTTATAACTTTTGAACGGAGGCTTGGACTAAAATTTTGAGGTCGCCGTTGCGATTAGGGCATGGATTTTACCCTAAGGGAGGCTTAATCCTCGCCCCGACAAAAGTTCTGGTACGGGCCGACGAGCGGGTGGTTAAGTGTGTTTTTCTATTTAAACACACCATACACCCTCTTCACCCCTCCGTGGACCCGCGGTCCACTCCGACAAGGCGCGACGACTCAGGTATCCAAATCGTGAATCGTCGGGCAAAGCCCCTCGAGGTAGGCTCGTGTTTTAACTTTTTTATTCCTGCAATCATCTTCAATTTAGTTTAGCCGTGTCGAATTGTTGTCTGATCATCGATCGAAGCCCATGGTTTTGTCGGGCTCGATTTTATATTCACAACAATCCTTTCGGATCAATTTTTGGAGTCACGGGGTGCCCATTTTGGCCACGGGAAGTTTTCTGGCCATCTATCCCTTTTTCTGGTGGAACCAGGGTGGTCCGGCGACCCGGTGCGGTGGCATGGTGTGGGTTCCAGCGGTGGCGGTGAGCCCCGACATGGGGGTGTAGGCGGAGGGCTCTGGCTCCATCCAGTGGCACAGATCACAGGCGGCGGGCTCCTGCTCCAGGCGGCAGAGCGGCATGCAGGCGGCAGCGCGATGCTTCGAACGGGTGGTAGGGGTCGTCCTGGTAGATCGGAGTCGCGGCATGACCCCTCGGTGGAGAACGGCGACCCTCTGGAAGTAGGTCTCCGCGTATACCGAAGACATGCCACAAGGGCCGGTCAGCTAAGGTGTGGACCACGGGTCCACGCCCCACCCGCGTGGCTGAACCGCGGGTCGGCGCTGCGAACTGGGCCGGACCGGGCCTGTCCCGCCCAAGGGGCTCGTCCCCTCTGGCTTCGGACACTCGTAACTATCGCTACAAGTGTCTGTTTTACATGCCGTCAGTGGCATGGTAATCCTAGTCTCAAGGAGTATGTTTTTAGGTAGTTTCATGAATTTTTAATTCCCAGTATGGGAGATCAGTGGCACGTGACGCGTGTTAAGTGCTACGCCGGGATTCTTGTTTTGGTTGGCGCGGACACATATGATGTCCTATTTGAGCACTGTCAGTGTTGATGTGACCCTGGAATCAAGGTGGAGATTTCAACTATGGTTTCGGTCATTGAATTGGGAGTTGATATGTGGGACCTATAGGTCGTCTTTGAGATGCGTGCAATGTTTTTGGCGCCTTTGTCACCAGACGTCTATTCGAGGCATTTGAGTAGTTGTTTCTGTGTGTTTTTCCGAGTGCATCGCGATGGCATAGTTTTCCCAATGAGTATCGGAGCCACGGTGTGGGACCCATAGGGTATGGCTATGGTGAATAGTTACATATTCACCGGTTGTCCGTTTTGGGCGAGTAAGTAGTCTATCTTGCGTGTTTTTCCGCGATAACTGCAAAGTTGCAACCCGTTTGGGCATGTAGAGCCTCCTTTGAGATATTTTTAAAGTGGGGTGAAGGTCCTCTTTTTACTCACTCAAAATAAATGCATAGTAACATTGATACTGACACCTGGTGATGTCAGTAGCAGTGCGGAGTTATCAGGATAATTCTGGGTCTACCCATCAGCAGGGATGGGCAGTGGGTCGCATGTCGAAGTGTTCCAGGTTTACCCTCCAGCAAGGCTGGGCAGTGGGTCACCTGTCGTCTTGTTCTAGGTCTACCATCCAACAGGGCTAGGCAGTGGGTCAACTGTCGATGTGTTCCTGGATTGCCCTCATACAGGGCTAGGCAGTGGGTCACCCATCGATTTATTCCAGGTCTACCATCCAGCAGGGCTGGGCAGTGGCGCTCCTGTCGACATGTTCTGGTTTTACCCTCCAGCAGGGCTTGGCAGTGGGTCACCCATTGATTTATTCTAGGTCTACCCTCCAGAAGGGCTAGACAGTGGGTCGCCTGATGAGGTACTAGGGTTTACCCTCCAGCAGGGCTGGGCAGTGGGTCACCCGCTGATGTTTCAGACTCATCCCTTCTCATGAGGCTAGTCAGTGACTTTTTCCTCTGCGAATAATGGAGAGAGACCTTGATTGTGCGGATTAGTGGTGTGACAGTTTTTATTGTTTCCTAAGGACCCCCAAGGAAGAGGGGTACTTTTCCCACTGAGACGCATCCCTAAGACGCGACCTAAGACTGTGCGGGTGAGTCAGTGCCACCCAATGTGGATAGTACTGAAGTGTGGTGATTGATCCCCTCTGACTTGGGTTTCCTAGGGGGACGAGACGAGATGCTGGGCTGTGAGGATGGATTTACTTGGAACTTATGGCGACTTATCCTGGGCTGAGATTTGAGTTGGAGATCCCCTTACACATTCGTTTGGGTTTCTTATTGAGGATATATATATATATATATATATATGGACCCTACTTTCGTTCCCACTCTCGGGGGTCCGTGCCTACTTATTTCTGTCGGGTGGAGCTGCACTCTCCTTACTAAAAATTCTACTGTTTCTGTTAGTCTACTGCTCACCTATTTAGTGTCTACTTTGTTTCTCCCTCGATCTTTCGGGGAATCCTACTGAGTATCTTTATACTCACCCCTGCTTGGGCTTTGCCCACACCTATTGTGCCCTTATAGACAACAGACAGGTCGATCGTGACTACGAAGGAGCGTAGAGGTCACAACTGTTGGAGAAGCGTACCACGGTCATGCTAGAGTATTCAGGTGGGCGTCTATCTAGTTGTCTTATTTTGTTCAATTGTTGATGGGTTGTGGCAAATCTATGGTTGGGCGTGTGTTTGACATTTTTTCTTTTCAGTTTACTTGTCAGAACTTCCAGCACTTTACTTACTCCTTTTTGTTGTTGATGCATGACTGTGGTTGGGGTATAGATACCTATCTTTTGGTTTCCTTTTTACTTTACACTGCTGCAGATTTTGGGTAGTGTGTGCGTGGGTACATGTACTTAGGCAAAGGACTCCCCAAGACTATTACACCTTCGGTACTGGTCGCCAGCCTGTAGCTTATGGAGGCAGGTTTGAGGTAGTTGCGGCTTGGGACTGGTATAGTCGGGTCGTGATAAAGTGGTATCAGAGGTGGTTCATTACTTGGGGAATTGTTCGGACGTCCCTATAAAGTAATTGGTTGGGTTTTAGGGAAATGATGTTGATGTGTATCAAGAGCGGCTCTCAGGCCAGGGAGTTCAGTAATGGTATGGGCGGTCGACGTATCCATTCAACAAGACCCTGATAACCTGTTTGTCGACTTGGCATGCTGAGACTTGTTGCATTGAATTTTGAAAAATGAATCCCATAGGAATGAGTCTTTGACCAGCTATTTTTGAGTCAGTTCCCCTTTGTTATTACTCTTATGTATATATATTCTAATCTAATTGTCGTATCCCTTGATAATTTTCTGGATTCCCACATGACGGCAGCCAGCCAGGTTACCCTCTCCAGCTCATGACAATGATCTGGAAAGTGACGATGCATCAGTTCAGGGACCCTCACTTGATCCCCTTCTGCCGAGTGCTTCAGCAGTAGCCCATGTACCTGAGCAGTGGCAGTTTGTACTGAATTCTCAGGTCGAGGTTGCGCGTAGACTGAGCGCGCTTTGAGACTTCCAGCATTAGAGGATTCCGAGGTTCCGTGGGGACCCGGATCTCCAAGTGGAATAGGATTGGATTGAGTTAGTGGCATGACTCTTCAGGCTAGTACATACCACAGAAGAACTGATGGTGGCCCTAGCTGCCAGTCTTTTCCTTGGGATAGCTAGGCGATGGTGGGATCTGGCAACACAGACCCGTGACGAGTCATCCCTCACATGGGATGGATTCAAGTTTTTTTTTCGGGAGGTGTACTTCCCCTCGTTTTTGTACCCCGTTCGGATCCAGGATCATATGGAGCTAAAGAAGGGCGGGATGTCTGTGTCCCAGTACTCGGCCCGGGTCACTGATCTTACGCGCTACTCGCAGGACATGATCCACAACAGCTACTTTCGGGCACGGAACATCGAGAAGGGTCTTTGCAGGGAGTTTCGACCTAGCGTGGTGCCCTTATGCATCTCCACTTACGCTTGGGTGTTGGAGATGGCGCTTTTGACCGAGAGCTTCCTAGTATATGGGTGCCATATAGTTGGACCTAGCAGTGGCCGTTTTAGAGCATAGTCTTCAGCAGGCAGACGACAGAGGGTTGGGCCTCAGCCGAGGAGGGCCTTCCATGAGTAGACCCAGGGCTAGGGTCAAACACCGTAGAGGCACCATAGGGAGCCAGGGTAGACATGGGAGTGTTGATGCTATGCTTGTGACGAACTAGGTCACCGAGCATGGGATTGCTCGAACGGGCGTACAGATCTGCCGTGGCAGGCAATGGGCACACCACAGAGGCAGTTGCAGCGTTGTGACTAGGGGTCACCTAGGCGAGGACTCTACGGTCCTCACAGAGGCGGCATAGGCAGAGTGTTGAGATGAGGAGGTGGGGGACGATGTTTCGAGATTCGCCCACCACCACCACCGGGCGGCCCACGTCAGGCTCAGGGTGCTGGTGGTAGGGGCTACGGGCAGCTTCAGGGCATGGGTGTTCGAGATCCTCCAGCACACGAGATGGTCCGAGGTACGCTTTGTGTTTACTCCACACTTGCTTCAGTACTTGTATACATGGGCGCCATCCATTCCTTTATATCACTACTGTTGGTAAGAGAGTTGGAGCTTCCATTAGATACGTTGGCACCTGCACAAAGCCTTGAGGTTCTTACATGAAGTTCCTAGTTGGTGACTTTTATCTACAAACAGTGAGAACAGTAGTTCGGGGGAGGGAGTTTCACGTGGGACCTTCTTTTCATCACGATGTAACCTTACAACGTCATTCTGGGCATGGATTGTATTTCCATGGTTCACGCTCATATCAACTATCATCACCGATGAGTCCGAGCTGAGTTTTCTGATGGGATGAGGATCTCCATCCTTGGTGAACGAGACCTCATGGCGGAATAGATGGGTACTCTGAGAAGGAGACCCCATCTTTTTTTGCACCAGCTGGCGATCATGGCCCTTGGAGGAGCGGACGCTATAGGGACCTGAAACCCTAACGTGGTAGAGGACTGCATGGATGTCTTTCCCAAGGATGTTCTGGGACTACATCCGAGGAGAGAGATGGAGTTCTTCATTGACTTCCAGCTGGGGATTTCTCTGATATCTTGTGCATTATATTGGATGGCACCCACAGAGCATGGAGAGCTACGACTTCTATTGAATGACCTTCATGAGAAGGGATTCATCAAGCCCAGTGTGTCCCCCTGGGCAGCTCTAGTTCTGTTTGTGAAAAAGTTAGATGAGAGTCTATGGCTATGTGTGGATTATCATTGCCTGAATCAGGCCACGATTTGGAACAAGTACACATTTCCGAGGATCGACGAACTCTTTGACCAGTTGCGAGGTGTGATGTGGTTCTCAAAGATCGATCTATGATCTGGCTACCACCAGTTGTGGGTTCGAGAGGCTGATACCCAGAAGCAGGCCTTTCGTTGTCGATATGGGCACTACAAGTTTTTGGTGATGCCCTTTGGTGTGACAAATGACCCTTCCATCTTCATGGCTTTGATGAACCATATTTTCAAGCTGTAATTGGACCGATTTGTGGTTGTCTTTATTGACGACTTAGTCATTTACTCGGCGATAGAGGAGGAGCACGTAGAGTAATTGAGGATGGTCCTATAATTACTTCGAGAGAACCAGGTGTATAGGAAGCTCTCGAAGTGCCAATTCTGGATTCACGAGGTTCACATTTTGGGAACGACATTACAGAACATGGTTTGGTTGTGGACCACGTAATTATAGATGCAATGCTTGCTTGAGAGACACCCATGAATGTGTCTGAAGTGCGGAGTTTCCATGGGTTATCAAGGTACTACAAGAGGTTTGTGGAGGAAATCTCTAGGATTGCTTCCCCTTTGACCGCATTGACACGGAAGGGGCGACCGTTTACCTGGACTGATCAGTAACAGAAGGCCTTCGAGGAGTTGAGGAAGAGGCTGAGTAGTGCACCGGTGTTGAGGCTGCCATATGAGGGTGTTGATTTTGTCATATATTACGATGCTTTAGGAGCTGGTCTTGAGTGCATGTTGATGCAGCAGTGGGCAGTGATTTCATATGGGTTGAGGTAGTTGAGGCCCCATGAGCAGAATTATGTGACTCACGTTTTGGAGCCGGCAAAGGTAGTCTTAGCCTTGAGGTTATGGAGACACTACATTTTGGTTGAGAGTTTTGTGGTCGACACAGATCACCAAAGACTCAAGTATATATTCACTCAGAGAGATTCGAACATGAGGTATAGGCGTTGGCTGGATTTTATGTAGGACTATGATTTCGAGATAGTCTACACTCCATGGAAGGGAAATGTATTAGCATATTCCCTTAGTAGGAAGTCTCAGGCTCATCTATTGAGGGAAGCTTCAGAGAATTTGGCTTCCCTGCGTCTCACCTTGGTGGTGTAGGAGGGTACAAATTTTCTACAGTCGAGAGTGTTGACTCCTTCTCTACTTGAGCGTGTGAGAGAGTCGCAGTTGGGAGAAGTTGATAGCGAGGAACTGCGTGATCAGATATTGACGGGCAACACACCCGATTGGTATTCTGAAGGTGGGAATCATGAGATCATGTTAAAGGGGTGAGTTGTAGTACCGGTGGAGAAGTGGGAGGAGGTGATGTGGGAGGTCAACACTTCTCCCTTAGCCATACATCCCAGTGTGGGGAAGATGTACAGAGACCTTCGGCGGTAGTTTTGGTGGTCTGGAATGAAGCAGAGCATAGCCGAGTTCATTTCTCGGTGTCTTACCTATCTATAGGTGAAGGCATAGCACCAGTTTCTGGCAGGGTTGTTGCAACCCCTTGATATCCCAGAGTTGAAGTGGGATGGCGTATATATGGATTTCATCACAAGGCTTCCGCCCATAGTGAAGGGCCACGACTCCATTTGGGTGATAGTGGACCGACTCCCGAAGTCGGTGCACTTCCTTGATATCAGGGAGCAGAGCTCGATGGAGAGTCTGGGATAGTTATATGTTCGGTAGATGGTCCATCTTCATGATGTACCCTCAACGATCGTCTCCGACCATGATGCACATTTTACATCACAGTTATGGTGAGGCCTGTAGGATGCATCTGGGACTCAGTTGCGGACGATTATAGCTTTTCACCCCCAGACTGACGGGCAGACCGAGCGCAATATCCAAGTGTTGGAGGATATGCTCAGGGCGTGCGTGTTAGACTTTGGACGGAGCTGGGAGGATCACCTGCCCTGGGTAGTGTTTGCATATAACAACAGTTACCATTTTACTATTGGCATGGAACCTTTTGAGGCCCTCTACGGGATACCCTGTAGGTCACCCTTTTGTTGGACGGAGGTTGGGGAGTCCTCCCTCGTGGGACAAGAGTTGGTGCAGGCGACGACGGAGAAGGTGCAGGTCATTCGTGAGCGGATGCAGACGGCTCAGAGCAAATAGAATTCCTATGCAGACCGACGTCGCAAGCCCTTGGATTTTGAGCAGGGAGACCATTTCTTTTGGAGAGTCTCCCCATGGTGTGGAACATGGAGGTTCGGCCGGGGAGGAAAGCTATCCTAGAGTTTTATTGTGCCCTTTTAGATCATGCGCCGGGTTGGTGAGGTCGCCTACCATCTCGCTCTACCCCCGCAGCTAGAGAGTGTGCATGACGTCTCCCATGTGTCGCATCTGAGGAAATACTTTCATGAACCCACGCACATCATCGACTGGGGAGAGCTAGAAATTGAGGACAGAGCCACCATTGCGGAGCACTCGGTGGCGATTGAGGACCGGTAGGAGAGGAATCGGCACGGACGGGCCATTCCTCTAGTTCGCATGTTGTGGAAGCACGAGAGGGTGCATGAGAGCACATGGGAGGAGGAAAGCCAGATGCGAGCTCAGTACCCCGAGCTGTTTTTGTAGTTTTGTTTTTTGTTGAAGAAAAATGTGAAGGATTTAATGATGTAAGAACCCTGGTTTTGGGCCTGTAAGACTTTGAGATTCTCTTGATGTTATTCTAGAGCAGGGTGTTCTGACAACGTGCAATTCTGAGCCCCGGTGTGGCCGGAATTAATTTTGGCGCGTGTTCACACTGGGCGGGAGAAATAAATAGAGTAACACGTGAACGGTAGATCGGACGGGAAAACTGAGGGCATCATTGAATCCAGAACATGTCATTTACCCTAGAAGGGGCATAATTTTTCACAGGCGCGTGCCAACTGTGAAAAACAGCCCCAGGGGCATTTCATAATTTAGCGGTCTCGGACATTGAATTTTATAACTTTTGAACATAGTATTGGATTAAATTTTCGAGGCCGCCATTGTGCTCAGGGCATGGTGTTTACCCTAAGAGAGGTTTAATCCCGCCCCTGATGAATGTTCGGGTACGTGCCGACGAGCGGGTGGTTAAGTTTGTTTTTCTATTTAAACACAACACCCACTCTCTTCACCCCTGCTTGGGCATTCTTCCCTAGATCAAGGGATCTCAATGGGAATACCACCTCTCCTCCCCCTCTCTAGAAAGGCATGGCAGCTCCGGCATCCAAATCGTGAAGTGTCGGGCAAAGCTCTTTGAGGTAGGCTCGTGTTTTATCTTTTTCATTCATGAAATCTTCTTCAATAAAGTTTAGTCACGTATAATTTTTTTCTGATCGTCAATCAAAGCCACTGGTTTCGTAGGGCTTGAGTTTATCTTCACAAATATCCTTTCGAATCAAATTTTCGAGTCCTAGGGTGCCCAGGGTGGCCTAATGATGTTTTCTGACCAAATACCCCATTCTCCTGTGGAACCAGGGTGGTCCGACGACCATGGGCGGCGGTGCAGCGTGGATTCCAGCAGTGGCGGAGAGCTCCGGAATGGTGGTGTAGGCGGCGGGCTCCAGATACAGGCGGAGGTGCGGCCTGTAGGTGGTAGCACGGTTCTTCGAACGTGCGGCGGGGGTCGTTCGGGTAGACGGGGGTCGCGGCGCGATCCCTCTGTGGGTAACTGAGACCCGCTGGAAGCGGGTCTCCTCGTAGATCGAAGACTGGCCATGAGGGCCAGCCGGCTAATGCGTGGACAGAGGGTCCATAGCCGGCCCACGCGGCCAAACCGCATGCTGGCACTGCGAACCGGGTCGGCCGGTGCGGGCCGACCCAAACCGGGTGGACCGGGCCGGTCCGGCCCACATGGCTTGTCCCCTCTGGCTTCGGACATCTGTAACTATCGCTATGGGTGTCCATATTACACATCGTCAACGGAAGGATAATCCTCATCTCGAGGAGTATATTTTGAGGTGGTTTTGGGAATTTTTAATTCCCGGGATGGGAGCTCGTTGGCGCGTCATGCACGTTAAGTGCTATGCTGAGATTCTTGTTTTGGTTGGCACTGACACATCTGATGTACGATTTGAGTGTCGTCGGTGGCGATGCGACCCTGGGGTCAAGGATGAGTTTTTGAGAATGGTTTCTGGTGTTGAAGTGGGAGTTGAGACGTGGGCCCTATGGGCCCTCTTTGAGATTTGTGCTTTGTTTTTGCGCCTTCTTCACCAGACGTCTGTTCGGTTCGTATGAGTAGTCTTTTCTGTGTGTTTTTTCAGGAGCACTGCCACGGTGCAGTATGTCCGGCGAGTATCGGAGCTGGGGTGCTGGCCCCACATGGGCTGACTATTGTGAATAGTTCCATATTCAGCTGTTGTTCGTTTCGGGTGCGTAAGTAGTCTCTCTCGTGTGTTTTTTCACGATAACTGCAATAGTGCAACCCATTTGGGCATGTAGAGCCTCCTTTGAGATCATGTTAATGTGGGGTGGACATCCTCTTTTTACACACTCTGAACCAATGCACAGTGGAGTTGATAGTGACACCAAGTGATGTCAGTAGCAGTGTGGAGCTATCAGGATGATTCATGGTCTACCCTCCTGCAGGGCTGGGTAGTGGGTCACCTGTCGATGTGTTCCGGGTTTACCCTCCAGCAGGGCTGGGCAGTGGGTCACCTGTCGGCTTATTCCATGTCTACCCTCTAGTAGGGCTGGGCAGTGGGTCGCCTCTCGATGTGTTCTGGGTTTACCCTCTATCAGGGTTGGGCAGTGGGTCACCTGTCAATTTATTCCAGGTCCACCCTCCAGTATGGCTGGCCAGTGGGTCGCATGTCGACGTGTTCCAGGTTTAACCTCCAGCAGGGCTGGGCAGTGGGTCACCCATCTATTTATTCCAGGTCTACCCTCTAGCAGGGCTTGGCAGCGGGTCTCCTGATGTGGTACTAGGGTTTACCCTCAAGCAGGTCTTGCTAGTGGGTCACCCGTTGATGTTTCAGACTCAGCCCTTCTCACGAGGCTAGTCGGTGACTTTTTCCTTCGCGACAACCAGAGCGGGACCTTGATCGTGCGGATCAGTGGTGTGACAGTTTTTCACGTTACCTAAAGACCCACAAATAAGTGGGGTAATTTTACCACTGAGACACATCCTTGAGACACGACCTAAAATATTGTGGGTGAGCTAGTGCGGCCCAAAGAGGATAGTATTAAAGTGTGGTTATTGATCCCCTCTAACTTGGGTTACCTAGGGGGACGAGACGAGATGCTGGGCTGTGAGGATGGATTTACATGGAACTGATGACGAACTATCCAGGGCTGATCATGGAGATAGAGATCCCCTTACACACTCGTTTGGGTTTCTTGTTGAGCATATATGTATATATATATATATATATAATTGGACCCTACTTTTTTCCCACTCCATGGGGTTCGTGCCAACTTATATCATTCAGGTGGAGCTGCACTCTCTTTACTAATCATTCTACTATTTTTGTTAGTCTACTTTCACCTCTTTAGTGTCTACTTTGTTCCTCACTAGAGCATTCGAGGCATCATACTGAGTATCTTTATACTCACCCCTGCTTGGAATTTTCCCACACCTGGTGTGCCCTTCCAGATGACAGACAGGTCGATCGGGACAACGGAGGAGCGTAGAGTTCATAGAAGTTGGAGCAGCATACCACGGTCATGCTTGAGTATTCAGGTGGGAGTCTATCCAGTTGTCTTCTTTTGTTCACCTATTTTCGGGTTGTGGATTCTTTGTGGTTGGCCGCGTGTTTTCCCTTTTTTTACTTTTCAGTTTACTTGTCAGTACTTCCAGCACTTTACTTACTCTTTTTAGTTGTTGATGCATGACTGTGGTGGGGTAGAACTATGTGTCTTTTGGTTTCCTTTTTTACTCTGAACTATTGCGTCTTGTGGGTTGTGTGTGCGTGAGTACATGTACATAGGAGAAAGCATGCCCGAGATTGTTATGCCTTTGGCGCTGCTCGCCAGCCTCTATCCTATGGAGGCGGGATTGAGGTAGTTGCGGCTCGGGACCGGTACGGTTGGGTCGTGACAATTATTTTTTATATAAAGATTCTATGTTGATTGGATGGATTTTGGGAGATTTTTATAGTAATTTTTGGGTCAGTCAATGGTATTTAGATGAGTCAACAAACGAGTGTGGTGAATATAATTTTACCATGGTGTAGGAGTCTAATTATTTAATATTTTGGAGAAGGAAATATAAAAACATTTTCACAAACATATTATTATACAATAAAAATCTAAATTCATAAAAATGATTTATATGGTCGATAGAAGAACAACAAAATTAATTTTTGAAAATATTCAATGTCATTTTGGTCATTCTTTTCATGGTTTGGTTCCACGTAATATTATTCATTCTCTTATTCGATGTAATTATTTTTCATCAAATTCACTAATATTGTTTTGATTAAAAATATGTAATTAAAATTTCCACGTTCCAATCTTCAATGTGGCATACATTATTTAAAATTAATCCCACAAATGGGATTATAATGTGAGTTTTTAAGTAAAAACATTCAAAAAGATGATCTATATATATATATATATATTGAATGTGAAATAAATTAATATACACTAAATTCGATTAATATATGTAAAAAATATCTAAATAAACATTAAAAACAATCCAAAATATAATTTATCATCATAAATATATAATATAAGCTTATATCTTGGAATTAAAATTTAGCATTTTTCACAATTAGTCAAAAATTTAATCTTCAAAAAACAATACCAAAAAAATAACCGTAAGATAATTTTCACATAAATATTTCATAAAAAAAAATTTATTTTATCATATAGAAATTTATCAATGTTCCTTAAACTAGATATAAACAATTATCCAAATTAAAAAGATGCAAAATTTCCTTTTTACAAAAATAAAATTATTAACTGTAAAATTAAATTCATTCTTATATTAAGAATATTAAACCAAATATATTAAAATATAAAATATGTGATTTAATATATAGTATATATTTCATTAATATCATTAAAAAATAGTAATTAAAATATTATATTATGATAAAATGCATTTATGATCCTAAATAATATCATTTATATTTAATTTCTTTTCATAATCATTTTTAATTAATTGGTAAACTATGAATTTATTTTATATTTTAATAAAATTTTTGAATTTTTAGTTATTTAATATTATTTATAATAAATAATTCAAATATTAATTTATATATTCATATATTTAATAATATAATTTCAATAATTAATTTTCGTTCTGTAAAACACACTCTTGCGTGTTTCATAAATCATTGAAGAAAGTCATTCTCGCATACGACATAATATAATTAATTGTAGTGTGCATTGTATGATACATAATATATTTAATTTATTTATGATTTTAAATATACCATCAAAAATCAATGTGTTATATTCCTTTTTAATTTTTTGAGATGGGTCTCACACACATAGTCGAAGAAAATTTACTCTTCTAGAATTTTTTTTTTCAAAATACATTATTAACATACAATATAAAATATAGAAAATGTTATTATGATACACTATGAATCATTTTATATAGATAAAATTGATTCCATTCAAATTCTTTATTTAGAAAATTTTAAAATATATTTTTAATATAAACTAATATATTATTCAATGATCCATATATTTTTAAATCAAATATATTTAAAAAACTTTTAAATAATAAATTTGTTATCAATTTAAATTAATAATTAAATAATTAATTACAATAACATAGATTCATAACCTTTAAATTTTATTAAATTTCAAAAACATCATTACGTATACCTTGGATAAAAAAATTCAATTAAATTATTATACTTTCTTTTGAATAAACCTTATTTAAAACGATCTCAACTGACATCTTGAAGAAAAATTTTTAAATGATTCATCTAAAAGTTCTCTTTTTTGTTTCATATTTTATCAACTTTATTTGTATACAGAACACATCATAAAAAACATATCTTTTTTCTAGTTCAAATATATATTCCCAACACTTGGAAAATTAGGTAAACATTATTTTAATTCAAAAATAATATCGTTAAATTTACATAAATTAGAACATGATAAATCCCCAAATAGAAATGAGAAATTTTTAGTCTCTCATTTTTGTATGTTGTTGACGTGAACAAATAATATTTTTTCATATAAAAAACACTTTATCTAATTTAAATAATTAAATTTTTTTCATTAACATCATAATATTAAAATGAGATAAAATAGAAATCTAATTATGATTTTATCCATTATTGAGGCATAGATGTTCACAATGTTGTAACTAATTTTATCCATTACATAAATGTTTCCATTGACACCCAAACATAAATTCTTTTATCTTGATGAATATCTCTATATTGGAAAATATTTATAACAAATAAATTTGATATCATATAACTGTTAAAATAATAGAATTTATTTCTATAACCATTAATTTTTAAAATTAACTTTTAGCCTACCTATATCATTTAAAACCTAAAATCATATTTAATATCATTTTATGTATAAAATATGATTCAGTATACTTGATTAAAATATTTTCCATACCTAATAAAATGGATTGAATTAATAAAGATTAATATTACATTTCTTTTTATACATCTTATTTTTTTGAAAAATTAAATGAAATACTCAATTATTTCATAAAAATATAGATTAACTTGTTTCAATAATTTCACTACATATTTAGTCATGAATGATTTTTTCTAAAACATATAAATGTAATCCATTTAGATCATTTCTTAAATCCCCAATATATCATAATAACTTTTCATACATTTCTAGTATAACATGATTATTTTATTTTGATTTTCATTATCAAGGATTGATCCATTTTTCTATCTAGATGATGTGGATTATAATATAGATAAAAAAATTTATTAGATGAATATATATATATAATAATTATGAATTTATAAATAGAATTTTATAAAAGGAATCCCATTAAAATTACTACACCATTTTAAACTAAATTATATCCAATAGTGGTAAAATATTTTTATTCCACTACATAATAAGTTATATTTGAAATTAATACCATGATATACCTATTTTGGAGGGAATCATCCTAATAAAATCATAAATAATTCTTGAATAGTTAATAATGTGTCCTTTGACTAATCCATCATATGAAAAAAACATCTTCATTCATCTGGTATCCTATCAAAGTTTTTCTGAGCTCTGTGCAACCAAAATAAATAAAAAAAATAAATAAACCTAAGTACACAAAGGGATCCAAATAATGAATGATCACACAAAAATGATGATATAGTGTCACCATTAATTTACATCGTTACACTAGATAATACTTTGTCACCTGTAAAGACCCTGAAATTCCGTGGAAAATAATAAAATAAGGTGTGCTTCACATTATTTTTTTAGCTTCCATGTGGGTGCTTTGAGGTGGATCCCAGAGGATCTCTAACCTCATTGGGGAGGTTGGAAGTAGGGACCACCTAGAAATAACCTCCCATTAGAGGTTATGCTGATGGAGAGCACCACGCCTCAACCTCCCATGTGGGGTTAATGTGGTGGGGACCACCCGAGACCACATAACCTACCAATTTGAATAATATGGGTGGGGACCACCCGACCCCTATTAATGGGAGGATAGGAAAATATCTTAAATCCACTCATTACTGAGAGGATGTTCCATGACCTCATGTACCATTTATGGTGCAACCACCTCCCCTTTAATTATTTGTGCGAATGCATAATTTATTATGCCAAATCCTACCAAATAATTAATTGAGCCATCTGTTTTAATTTAATGAAAAAATTAGAATTTTGTGCCAAATAATTATATAATATATTTAATTTTATATATTTTTTGGAATGGAATTTGGCATATTGGGTGGAATATTGGGGAGAGGAAATCTTGGGAGAAAAAGAGTTCTCCAACGAAGAACTTCGTCTCCCAACAATGAACGAAGGACGCGTTCTTCCAATGAAAAACAACAACAATAATCTTTTTTGATACTCTTCCACAGACTCCTACAGACGTGGAGCTTTTTCCATGACTGATGTATGATCTCATGATTGAATGATTGTTGTAGACGCGACGAACAATGATCTCCTCCGTCTTCTTCCCCGCGACTCCGTCGATGACCAATGATCAAGGTAGGGGGGGTAATTTTGGGTTTTTAATTTGTGGGATGATGTGGGGTGATTTGTTGGATCTTTCTCCCCTTTTCTATTCATGATTAATACTTTGAAATGTCATGAAAATTTGAACCACTTGTTACCACCCTAAACACGGAGGGTGTGGGCCAAACCAACGTGGCCCGACCCCTTTATTGTTCTTGTTTATGATGATCTTCGTCATCGAAACGATGTAACGAGGCGTCGAAAGCTATGAATTCAAAGTATTTTCTACCCATGGCCTCCATGATCTACACCACCCCCGCATCGTTCCACACTACCACTGGCCGAACCAACCCTGACTAAGACCCCACCGGCCATGCTGCTAGCAGAACTGAACCGCTACCTCGGGCGGGCCGCACCCCGCAGAATTGCCGGCCTACCAAGCCTCCCACCGGACCACCTAGAACCACGTCCGCACTCCCACCAGCACGCCTGCCGATCTGCCAGGCCACCAACCGGCCTGGCCATGCCTATCCGGCCTACGCGCCAGCCTACCCGGCAGTCTCTCGTGCACTTGGCCGAACCGCGCCAGTCTGGGCACCCCAGGCCTGCCCTAGCGGCGCCCCTCACGGTACTATGTCGAACTAGTCTCGGTCATCCAGGTCGATACGCCGAGCCATTCCCCATGTGATCTAGGCCAAAATCACCTCGAGCATAGGCCGAACCACCCGCACGACCTGTTGGGATGGGCCCAATGGGCCATGCCGAACCAAACAAGTTTGACCTCCCAATGGGTTGGGACAGACACAACAGGTCTGACCCGGTTGACCCAGACTAGGTTGCCCAGACTGGGTCGGACTCGGTCAGTCCGACCAGGTCAGACTGGACTGGGGCCCACTACCGACACTATACTTTCTTTGGCCATATCATTGGCACAAAACGTCCATTTGAGGAACCGTCATCAACGCTGGTAAACTTGGAGCATGACGGTCCCTTTGATTATACCTCGCTAGAGTTTGGGGTATAGTTGAGATACAATGTGGTTGGATCGTGCACCAATCCAACCGGACCCCCGGGAATAAATGGCTAATAACATATAGACCGAGCATCTGATTTGTGCATCGTCTATAGCTTTGTGACCATTATGATGTGGCGAAACTTTGAGATATTCTTTCGTGGGACTTCGTGACAGTTGGAGTTTTGACCAGTAGCTCCTGGTGTGGATCCTTCCAGTGCTGAGAAAGCAGTGTGTGGAGACCAAGTTGCTGGATGAGACCTGATGACTACTGACCAATTCTACTCAGAGTGATTCAACTATCCCATTGGGAATCACCATGTTGTCACAGAAGGCCCACATTTGGGAGTACCTTAGTGTCTCGGTAGACCCACAATACTCGACAGGAGGAGTACCACAAAAAGATACGAGGGGGAGTGCCTTTATGATGTAGTAGACCCATGATGGGGAGCGCCTTGGTGACCTATAAGTCCCACGGTACTCAACAGGAGGAGTACCTCACCAGTCCAATCTTAGTGGAAAGTGACTTGGGGACACTGCAGGCCCACTATACCCAATTGTGAAGTAGATATCCAGTATTCATAGTTTCTATAATGTGATTAAAAATCCAGGTTAATCTGAGTCAGTAAATTTTCTATTGACATCATGACTGAGATGGATTACAAGATAACTTAGGTATATGTATGAACATATACTTAAGTGGTGTTATCTTTTCATTTTATACATTGTGGTTTATCCTTGCTGGATTTTGTGAGACCTTGAGGGTGTTGAGGTCCCTACGTAGTATCATTATACTCACCTCAACACGGGCTATTCCCACACCTCATTATGTTGGAGGCAGACGATGGACAACGCTGACTGAGTCTGAGACTAGTAGGACTGGACGATACCCAATGGTGGACCTTATGACGAATCGGTACACGGAGGAGTCTTTCGGACGTGGATTACTGAGGAGGATATTTGTACCTACCCTTCATGTAGGAACCCCGGAGGATGACCCAATGCCTATTTTACCTTTCATCTCTTGTCATTTTTTCAGTTGTACCTATACTTTACTGATTGGCTTGTAACTTGGCCCCTTTACATTCATCACTCACTTTTGTATACTGTTTTCTTAGTGTTTCCTATCCAGATGTGTGCTCTTTTGTGTGTGTTTACACATTATAAATGGAATTAATTACCATTTTTTGTTAATTAGGCCTTTGGTGATAGTCGCCATCCCCTGGCCAATGGAAGGTGGGCTTGGGGTAGTCACAACACTTTCCACATGGGATGGGCCATGAAAAATTAGTATCAAAGGAGTAGGTTATACTATATAACATAAGACTTTGATCTTTCCTATGAAGCAATAGTGTTAAGGGTACTGAGTGCGGTTTTTAGTTCATGGAGTCCAGTGTTGGTGTGGCAGCCGACATATCCATACACCAGGACATTGACTACTAATTTATGACTTAGTGCACGAAAAAAATTAGTTTGTGTGTGTTTTCAAAAGTTCACTTTAATTCAGCTCAACCAGGTCATCTCACCTTGTTTAATATCTTGACATTATTGCATTTGTTTCATTCAGGATGTATCCCCACATACGACCAACAAGAGTCCCGATAGTTGTATGCTCAGATAGCCCACCGAGCAATGAGGTCTCAGTGTAGAGCCCTCTTCCAGCAGAGGCACCAATAGTACCACTTCTCGTTGGACCACCAATTCCACCAGCCCTAGAAACAGACGATGCATTCCACTTGAGCTTGTTGCATGAGTTCTAGCACTAGAGGCCACAGAGGTTCAGCAGAGAGACGGACCCGCAGGCGGCTGGGGATTGGTTGGAGGCTCTGATGGGAGTTTCCAGACTAGAAGGGACACCAGCAGACCTCATCATGATCCTTGCTACCAGCCGTCCAAATTAAGTAGTTGGATATTGGTGGATCATGATGCTCCATGAGCAATATGTGGAGACACTTCTCTGGGGAGACTTCGAGAGCCTGTTTCAGGTGTAGTTTGTCCCAACCACCTTGTCTGTTGTGTGGATACAGGAGCTACTTCATCTACATTAGGGCAACATGACTGTAGCACAGTACACAACAAGGTTCACCGACCTCTTCCACTACACTACTGATACGTTACCAGACCAATTCTTCAGGGATCATACATTCGAGTAGGGTCTCATGCGAGAGATCAAAGATTTGATGATCTCCCTCTGTATACCTACGTAGGTAGGGGTTTTGGAGCGAACCCTCTTAGTGGAGTATTTCTCTGTTGAGCAGTCTCCAGCAGCGAGATCCACCACCAGTTGACAAGTAATAGAGTCTTTTACAGTAGGGAGTATAATGGTGTCACAGAGGTCAATGTGGACCAGACATAAAGGTGGGCAACCACGTGAATCAGGTTCGGTTGTGCGAGGCACTGGAGACAGATCCAGACATGCTAGGAGCGGACATTGTTACTCATGCGGTCGGCATGGTCACATTGCTCATGACTCTCAAACCCTCCATTCTGATGATCAGTATACTTTTGAATAACCTCCTAGGTGGAGACAAAGATTCAATCGAGGCGGTCTGCAGGGATCAGGAGAACTTGGTAGAGGAGCTAGATGTGCAGCTAGCGGTGGACGAGGTTTCGAGGTGTTACCGCCACCACCACCAGGAGGTCCACCACGACAGCAGGGATAAGGTGGACAGGCGAGAGCTCAGCTCCAGGTAGCTAAGTCTTACGATCACGACACTCTGGTGATGATACGAGGTACGATCTGTGTCTACTCCACCATTGCATCAGTACTTATAGACACACATTCTAGTCACTATTTCGTGGACAAATCCCTCGTTTGGAACTCAGTGATTCTGATGGAGCCATTGTCTCGATTCGTACGTCTAGAAACTCTTACGGGAGCATACTCAATGATTACACACTGGTGTCGGCATTGTGATCTTACTCTAGGATGCTAGAGCTTTGGCTAGGATCTCCTCGTAGCGATGTATAGGCCTTATGACATCATCTTGGGTATAGACTGGTTATCTACATTCCATGCTTAGATTGACTGTAATAGGTCCAATGTGTGGTGTTTCCACATGTATGGGACACGTTTTACCTTCACCGACGATAAGGGAGACATTGCAGGACATGATGGACATTATTGGAAGAGGGTCTAGCCGAGCACTCATTAGTTGGCCTGCCATACCCTCAGGGAAGTTGATGTGGAAAGTTCGAGCTATCATGTAGTGGTGGACCAGTACACAGATGTTTTCCCTAACGATTTTCCAGGACTACCTCCTTGTAGAGATGTGGACTTCTACATTGACATGTACAATAGGATGACACCGATATCTACTCCAGCATATCGAATGTCTCCTTCGGAGCATCATGACCTGTGGGTACAACTAGAGGACTTGTAGGGGAAAGGATTTTATCTGGCCTAGTGTTTCTGTCTGGGATGCCCGGATTCGGTTCACCAAGAAGGCGACTGATAGCTTGAATCTTTTTCTCGACTAACTTCACCTAAACAAGATGACTGTGAAGAACAATTACCCATTCATGAGGATTTTTGACCTATTTTATCAGTTTATGGGAGAATGGTGGTTCTCGAAGATAGACCTCAGATCAGGCTATCAATAACTCTAAGATCGAGATGAGGATGTGAAGAAGATGGCTTTCATATTTCGTTACGGCCACTACGAGATCTTGGTTATTCCTTTCGTCATATCCAAAACTCCAGTACTGTTCATGGGACTCATGAACATGATTTATCTAGCCTCACCTCGATCACATTGTTGTACTCTTCATCGACAGCATTCTGATCTACTCGACTACTTAAGTGGAGCATTCCTACCATTTACAGGTAGTACTGGACACACTCTGAGAGCACTATCTTTATGGTAAGCACTCAAAGTGCCAGTTTTGGATCCGAGAAGTTCACTTTTGGGACGCATCATCTTGGATGCTGGAGTTGTAGTGGATCCATCGAAGATTGAGTTGGTACATTCTTGGGATCCACCCGGTATTGTGATGGAGGTACGATGTTTCTTAAGATTGGCTGGTTACTACCAGAAGATTATTCCAGACTTCTCTAGAGTTACAGCACCACTATCTCCTTGATTAAGAAGGAGAAACCCTTCATGTAGTTGGAGAGATTCCAGAAGTACTTTCAGGAGATGAGGCAGAGGATGACTAGTGCCCCCATCATGATTATTCCAGAGGATGTTGTAGGGTATGTAGTCTAAAACAACACATCAGGGACCGGACTGGGCTGTTTCCTAATGTAGGATAATGCAATGATCACATATTATTCTCGGCAGCTGAGACAACACGAGCAGAAAAACACTACCCATTACATGGAGTTAGCAGTAGTGGTCATCGCCTTGAAGATATCGTGAAACTATCTGATGGGGGAACGTTTTTATAGTGTACTATTATCATAATAGTCTCACGTATATATTATATCAGAAGGACCTGAACCATAGACATTGTTCATGATTTGGTTTCCTTTAGGACTATTACTTCAAGATAGACTATAGTCCTAGAATGGAGAACGTTGTAGCAGATGCACTAAGCATGAGATCTGGTATACATCTACTAGGTGAGGCGACATAGCATCTGATTGCTTTACAGATATCCATTGTGAATAGAGATGGAGAATCTTTCATTCAATACCATACATTCACTCCCCCACATTATCATAAATTTAGGGAGGAACAACATGGGGACACTAACTACGAGACACGATGTCCTCGGATGTTTATAGGGCATGCACCTGATAGATTTTATAAAGGTGGGGAGCACGTCATCCTCTTCAAAGGACGTACTGTGTTACCAGTGTCACTTCAGGAGGAAGTGTTGAGGGAGTTCCACACATCCCCATTAGGGTTACATCCATAAGTGGTGAAGATGTTACAGGAACTTCGATGATAACACTAGTGTCCAGGTATAAATAAGGCAGTATTAGAGTTTGTCTCTCAATGCCTCAATTTTCAGCATGTGAAGGGAGAGAACCATGTACCAGAATGATTTGTTCAACCTTTAGATTCCCTAGAGTGGAAGTGGGATGGGATATCCATGGACGTCGTTACTGGAAATACACATACATCCAGGGGTCACGACTTGATTTGGGTGATCGTTGATCTACTCACCAAGTCGTCCCACTTCCTACCACTCGGAGAGTAGGTTTTAGTAGAGAGCATGTGACACCTCTATGTGTAAGAGAAGCGCCTACATGGATTACCATAATCTACTGTCTCCGATTGTGATGCACAGTTTACTTCCCGACTATGGAAGGGGTTTTAGGAGGCTTTCGGGATGAAACTTCGCCTGAGCACCACCTTCCATCCTCAGATGGATTTCCAGACTGAGCGGACCATTCAGAACCTTGAGGACACGTTGCGTGTTTGGGTCCTCGACTTCTGTCACAACTGGTAGGATCACTCACCATTGGTCGAGTTCTCATAAAACAACATCTATCACTCCACCATCAGGATTTCATCCTTTTAGGCGTTATACAGACAACCTTGCAGAACAATTTTGTGCCAGACTGGCCCTGGAAAGTCAGCACTAGTGGGACTAGAGATGGTACGGGCTACCATAGAGAAGGTTCAGATCATCCAGGAGCAGATGAAGACTGCACTGAGTAGACATAAGTTATATTCTGACATGAGATAGAGACCTCGGGAATTAATGGATGGTGACCACGACTTTTTATGGTTCTCACCTCGACGAGCACTATAGAGATTTGACTTAGGAGGAAAGTTATCTCCGAGATTCATCGGACCTTTTCAGGTCCACAGCAGAGTTAGCGAGGTGGCTTGCCGCTTATCTCTTCCCCCTCAGTTGCATTGGGTGCATGATGTCTTCCACGTATCTCGGTTGAGGAGATATGTGCATGACCATTCTCAAATCATCGACCATAGAGAGCTAGACATCGACGATGGAGAGACTATCACAGAGGATCTAGAGGATATTGAGGATCGATATGATAGGGTCCTAATTCAACGGTCGATACCTTTGGTGCATTTTTGCGGGTAGTACGAGAACCTCTAGGATATCACAACGGATTGGGAGGTTCAGATGTGTGCTCAATACCCCCACTTGTTCCATGAGTTCGAGTTGTACCTTACGGGGACGTAAAGCCCTGAGGTGGGGATAATGTAATGACCTTAAATTACATGGAAAATAATAAAATGAAGTGGGAATCCCTTTAATTTTTTTTATCCTCCATGTGGGTGTTTGGAGGTTGGTCCCATTGGATCTATAATGTATTTGTGGAGGTTGGAAGGGGACCACCTGGCTAAAACCTCCCATGAGAGGTTATGGTGGTGGGAACCACCACCCCTCAACCACCCATGTGGTGATAATGTGGTGTGGACCACCCGAGACCACATTACCCCCTAATTTGAATAATAGAGGTGGGGACCACCCAACCCCTATTAATGTGTGGAGAGAAAAATCTCTCAAATTTCCTTATTAATGAGGGGGAGCCCCATGACCTCTTCTACCATTTATTGTTCCACCACTTCCCCGTTAATTATTTGTTCCAACACATAATTTATTATGTCAAATCCAACCCATTAATTAATTGAGCCATCTATTTTAATTAAACGATAAAATTTGAATTTTGTGCCATTGAAATAAATAATAGATTTAACATAATATTTTATTTGGAATGGAATTTGGAATTTGGGGTGGAATATTAGGGAGAGGAGATCTTGAGAGGAAAAGAGTTCTCCAATGAAGAAGCTCTTCTCCCGATGAACAATGAAGGATGCATTCTTCCAATGAATAACGCCGATGACAATCTCCTTTGATCCTCTTCCCCAGACTCCTACCGATGTTGAGAATCTTCCATGACCGACATGCGAGCTCAGGATTGTTACTGTGCAGCGAACGTGAAAAATGACGATCTCCTCGTCTTCTTCCTCGCGACTCTATCGACGAACAATGATCAAGGTAGGGGGAATTATTTTGAGTTTGTTTTATTTGAAGGATCATGTGGGGTAATTTTTTTGTTCATTCTCTCCTTTTATATTCTTGAGTAATACTTTGAAAACTGATGAAAATTTTAACCACTCGCTACCACCCTAAACCTCGAGTGTGAGGTCCAAACCAACATGGCATGTCCAGTCTATCATTCTTGTTTATGATGATTGTCAGCACAACGACGAAGAAAAGAGGTGATGAAGGAGGCGAAGAAAAAGGTCACGCTACCTGCGGCCTATGTGATCCACGCCACCCCCGCAATGTTGCACACCACCACCGGCTGAACAAGACTCTGTTGAGGCCCCATCAGGCGCACCACTCTCAGAGCCTTGCTCCTTCCCTGAGTCGCCTGCACCCCGTCGGCCTGTCCCGCCACCTCCCGGCAACCTGATGACCTTCCGGCCTGCCCCGCCACCCGCGGCCTGCCTGGCACCCTACCTAGCCGCCTGCCGGCCCCCCTGCTTGTCTGCCTGGCCGCGCCGCACCGACCTTCCCGGCTGCCTGTCATGTCCCTGACCGAACCACACCGGTCTGCGCGCCTCACATTCCCCATGCCACCCGATCCACGCTCATCATGGTGCAATCCAAACCGGTCTCGGCAATCCATGCTGAGACACCAAGTAGTGCCCCATGAGCACTGAGCCGAACCAGCCCTGAGCATGGGCCATACCGCCCACGCGGCCTGCTATGCTGGGACCAGCGGGCCTGGTCGAATCTAACAGGTTGGCCCACCCAATTGGTTCAGCAAGACCCAACAGGTCCGACCGGGTCGACCTAGACTAGGTCAGCCCAGACTAGGTCAGACCAGGTTGGGCCCACCGGGTTGGACCTGATCCGAGCCCACTACCAACCCTTTACATTCTTTGTCCATATATTTAGCATCTGATGTTCATTTGAAAAACTGTCAACAACACTGGTAAACATGGAGCATGACGTTCCCTTTGAGTATACCTAATTAGTGTTTTGGATATAGTTGTGATACAGTCAGGTTGGATCATGCACGAATACAACTGGGACCTTGGGACAAAAAGGCTAATAACTCACAGACCATGTGTATGGTTGACGCATTTGCGTTGTGACCCCTATGACATGGAGAACCTTTGAGATACTTCTTCGTGGGACTTTGTGACAACTTGAGTTTTTTCTAATAGCTCGTGGAGTAGACCCTTCAAGTGATGAGCAAGCAAAGTGTGGAGACCTAGTAGCTAGCTGAGACCTGATGACTACTGACCGATTCGACTCGGAGTGATTTGACTTGCCCAGTGGGAAGCATCTTGGTGTCGCGGTAGGCCCAAATTAAGGAGCACCATGGTGTCGCAGCAGACCCACTATAATCGACAGTAGGATTACCTCAACAAGCAATGAGGGGGAGTGCCTTGGTGACGCGGTAGAACCATGGTGGGGAGTGCCTTAGTGACGCACCAGACCCACTTTAATCGACAAGAGGAGTACCTCAATAGTCAAAAGTTAGTGGGAAGTGTCTTAGTGTCGTAGCAGGCCCACTATACTCGATTGAGTAGGAGTTCTCCAGCAACTGTGGTTTCAATAATGTGAATAACAATCCTGGTTGAGTTGAGTCAGTAAATTTTGAATTTACCTCCTGATTGAAATGGATTACTTGATAACATAGGTATATGTATGGGCATATATCTAAGTGGGGTTATCGTTGGATTTTATACAATGTGGTTTATCCTTGTTGGATTTTCGGAGACCTTGAGGGACTCGAGGTCCCTACTGAGTGTTGTTATACTCACCCATGGATGGGCTATGCCAATATCTTATTATGTTGGACGCAGATGACGAAAAATTCTGATTGAATATGAGACTAACTGGACTGAACAGTACCCGGATGTGGACCTTACGACGAATCGGTACACCGAGGAGACTAACAGACTTGATGTACTGAAGAGGCTATATATACCTACCCTTCAGGTAGGAACCCCATAGGATGACCTAGAAGCTATTTTATCGTTTTCTATTGTACCTTTTTTCAGTTATACTTGTACTTTCTTGTTGTGATTGTATTCCAGCCCCTTTACTTTCAGCAATCTCATTTGTATACAGTTTTTCATAGTGATTCGTATCAAACTGTGTGCTTTGGTGTGTGTGTTTACACTTTATAAAGGCAATGACTTCTCAGTTTAAGGGAATTACACCATTGGTACTAGTCACCAGCCTCTGGTATATGGATGGTGGGATTGGATTAGTCACGACATGACCCCCAAGGGAAGGGTCGTGAAATCTCTCTTCTATGTAAAAACCTATATGATTGAATGATTAGTGTCTTGATATGTGATTCATTAGAAGTAATCTTGTACTAGGTATTTGAGGTGGATTTTAATCCTAATAAAATATATCATATCATTCGATTTTATTAATTCATGATTACAATTAGTTATATTGAAATACTCTTACCTCCACATAATCAATACATTCAAACCATATTGTTGTGTGACTCTTTACCTACCAAAATGTATGTGTTTCATTCCAAATAATAGAAGCCAAAAATATTCATATTCATGTAAATATTTATTTATTATGCATAAGGTACATGATCATTTCACGCGATGAAATATATTTATCTTCTGTATTAATCATAGAGTCCTATAAATCCAACCCATGCATCACAATATGCTATGAATATGTATCTAGAAAGGTAGGTACGATAATACGTGGTCCCTCTACCAATGTATATTTTAAATAGGCGATAATTTAATTCATCATAACTCTAAACAGTTAATTGATAATTAATATTCAAAAGATTAATTAACATTTATAAATTTATTTACTAATTTACGTCATGGTGTATGAAAAACTACATCTAATATATATAGATTCCTAGCATATGATGAAGTGTTATATCTCAAAGTAGTATAACATTATAAACTAATATTTTCCTAGAATTATAATTTCACATATTTTTATTATACCTTAATGTTTCTGGTAATGACCATTTAAATAAAAGAACAATTAAAATGTATAAACAAAATATAATTTTTCATAATGAATTAAAAATAATATACAACTAAAAACCTTGTTATAATTTCAACTTTTCCATTTTTGACGATCTCTAATTTTAAATATAATATTTTTATATTCATTTAAATATATTAATATTAATATTTAACAGTATATGAGACATTACAATTTCAAATATATGTTATTATATGAAAAATATCATTTTTCAGTATGATTTCATTGATATAATCTTTTTACATGATCCCAATATTATAAACATAATCATTATTTAATCCAAGATCATATTAATCATTAAAATGAATTCTGATGTGGAATGATTAATAACCAAATAATTCATCATTATATTTATAACAATTCAATAAATGTATTATTAAAAATTTATAATTTAAACCTAGATGTGTCAAATTTTTTCCTTATTACAAAAATAATATGTAATCATTGACTATTAATTATTATTTACGAATAAAAATATTATTTTTTAGATCAAAATTTTCTCCATATTAAAATGTTTAATGGTACATTAAATCTTCAAATTGAATAATTGGGAATGAAATAAATCATACAAAATTAATTTATTAAATATATAAAATTTATAGGTAACTAATTTAAAAACCATTTATGCATTAAAATATCCCAAAATAACATTGATAATATTTTATAAATATTTAATTAAACATTTAAATAATTTAATATTTTAATACGAGTTTTTAAATTAATTTTTTTACCCATTTTTAGGAACTGAAAACTATAAAATGGATTCATTTATTTTACCTTAGAATAAATCTCCATGTTAAAGAAATATATGGGTGTGAAGGGGGAATCAGTTTCAAGTGATTGTGATGACCATGATGTATCATAGGATTCACCTTGGAAGATGGATTTCTATTCAAGATTCGGTTTTACATGATGACTAGTGGATCCCTCGTCAGTTTTCTTGCCTTGGGTAGTTCATCATTAAAGAATTGATATAATGTTTCTTGTCTTCTAGGAAATAGTATCAAGAATAATTGCTCTACTTGGTGTTAAATTTCATTATTTAATGACGTAATTCTAGATTGAATCAAATAGAAAGGTAATATCACTCACATTATAGATATTCATGTGGTGATCCTAGATCGATTTAATATTTGATAAACATTCATTGTTGTGCATTTCGTTTTACCTTTATGATGTTGATCCTATAATTTGATTAATCTCACGAGTCCAATTTTGACCATTGGGGGATTTAATGAATAGAAGTGTATTCTTATGTGACATAGGTACTACCAACTTATATTTCATTAGGATGAGTTGATGTGGAAGGAATGTGGATTTAATGTAATTTCGAATAAACCAATGAACCTTTGTTTTCAATATTGGGATCCATATTCAAATACATTTTATGTTAGAAAAATCATGATATTGGTTTGTATTCATGTGTTTTTATTGGAATGTATTTTATGGAATCTATATATTCATTATTATATCTCATTTGTTGTGGGAGTTTCCATCATGATTGGAAGGGATACTAATGAATCTATGTTTAGATATTACTATGTATTATTTGTCGAGGTGGATTCAAATTAAACACTCCCTGAGAAAGTGGATCATTAAAATAATGATAATGATTTAAATTTAAGAATTCCCAATGATATTTTACCTGTATTTGTCTCACACATATTGGCAATTGGGAGCTACAATGTGGAGTGTTTTAAGTAAATTATTGGATTGTATTGTCTAATAAATCTTATTAACAAAAAAATAAATTGAAAATTAGGAACAAATCAAGGTTATAGGGTTGTATTTCCTCATTTATTCATTTTTTATCTCTCTACATGATGATGTAGTAGATTTTAATGACATATTCATTCCAATTACAGATGAAAACCCATATCATAAATGAGTGGTAAATGTAATAGTTAATATAAATATGAAATATTAATTATCATAAAATATGTTACTAATGAATGAATTTGTTTAGGATATTGATTATGAAGATACACTATGAAAAATAGTTTTGGTCTATGGTAATTTTGTGAATAATTTGGATCCTATGAATGAGGGGAATGCTACTGGAAATTTTAATTGATTGAATCATAAAGTGGATTATGTGGAAAATCCTAAAAATGGTTCCGCATGACTATGGAATTTATCCTTGTATGTTTTTTGTAATGGAATCAAAATATAGGTAAGTATTATGTTTCATTGTAGGGTATTCAGATCTATTTAGGGGAAATCACGATATTCAGAATTCAAGAAACTCAACTCCTATCAACGCTGAAATTGTCTATGATTTCATAATGCACGTTCTGGATTAACATACACATATTGACATAATAGGATGGGAAAGCATAATATGTTACTGTGAGTTAACTACCATTTAGACATACATATGGTTATGGAATCCGAAACATTTACAAGAATATTTAATTCTATATTGGATAATGATAAAAAACATTATATAATTCCAAGGAAATCACCATCCCATCCAGTTATTATCAATAAGGTTTGGAATATATATATATATATATATTTGTGTTTCCATCTATTCCAAAAAGGATGTCATAGCCTATGAATGATTAAATCACTCAACAGAATTGTTTTATAACTAGCTCTAATATCATTATAGAATTAATCATGATCTATTTTAATTTGTTCAATTCTCAGGGTTATGAAATAGATTAGGAAAACAATTAGGAAGAAATATTCTTTTAGATAATGATCATTTTTTTTCACACGATCTATTTTGGATGATGTATGGTCAGATTTATCAAACCCCATTCTCCCCTAATTTTTATGTTGTTTTTATTTTTGATAATAATAGGGACCTCATGGATTAACTTATTTTGGTATATTTATTATTAACTACCCTCTACCATTACAATGATGTTATGCAGAAGGTTGTGACCCTTAAGAAAAAAAATTTCCATAATGGATGGGGTAAGAAAACATTACACATATATTCATATATATTCCATACTATTATTGATGTAATTTGTGTAATAGTAATTCATAATTCATTAAGATGTGTAAAGTAAGTATCAATGATCTTTATGTAGAGGCTCTAGTACCAATACTCAATGAAGGGTAATGTGTCCAATTAAATTTATGTAACCCTTTCAAAAACCAAAATACCATTACATATTAATAATTTCGCATAATTTTATGTTGTGATGACCCTTTAACTATCCAATCTATATAATTAAATATCTAGGGTTCCCTTATGCATCACAACTACATAATGGTATGGTTTAATTAACTTTACATATCCTACCTACACATGAGTAAACCATTTTATGAAATTATATTTCAGAAAAAAACCGCTCTATTTTTTTATTATTCATCATCTCATGAAGGATATCATAAATTATAATAATTAATTCAATATAATACTAAGGAATGGTTTTGATATATTCTAAAAAAATTATCACCTCACGTGGTAGCAATTTAACCCCTATCCCAAGGATCTCCCATAGTTTATATATGAAATCGTTTTGAAATGATAAAATGAACAATACATTAAAACATGTTTACAATACTCTACATATTCAACCACATCATCATCCAACATCATAAAATGGGGTTTATATTGATCAATTTGTGGAAAAATAATCCCACCTCGGTGTTGCATCTATAGGAAAAAACAAAATATTTTATCACACTATTGATATACATTCATCAATTCACAATGTGATATCATCTCATATAAAGTGACAACAAATGATGAGTGCTATAGGTCTTAGGGAGTTTCTTCCATGTATGATAATCTCAATCTATATTCTCTGCCATCATCTGGTTAAAGTATTTTTATATAAATATACGATTGTTTTAGGTGATGTATGAATTAACACTTTCATTATCACACATGAGATATGACCTTTACTATTTAGACATCATATGATTGAATAAATTTGACTCGTATATTTTCATCTAATGAAATAGATTCAAAATTTAATGACTTATAAATCTAATTTATAATAATATCACATTTTTCTGTAATAAAATATTTTATAAAATAATAAATGATTATGTTTATAGAAATAATAATTTTCCTGAAATATAAATGTCATATATTTATTTATATTTATATAGGGATGTCTCCATTATAATATGCATACTATACATGGTTATAAGTTATATACTATTTAATTATTGAGAATATAATTATATAGGGAAGGCTAGGATATGAAAAATGTTAATGTTGAAACAAAATATAAATTAATTCATTATATTTTATATTTTTTGACACCTATAATAATAATAAATTTCATCAATACAATGATATATTAAATAGTGGGGTCACAGAGTATGAAGTATCGATAATATGTCTTCTGTTATGTAAAAAGTGTCTCAATTTTGAAAATGTGAATGGTGGGTGATAGTTAAATAGATAATCCATTCATTTTGACACATGTAGGAGTGGATTGGTTTATATTATAAAGATTCATTAGGAAAGACATTGTTTAGTCAATATTCTAATGTTATTGTTATATATAATTAATAATAGTGGTCTAAATAATTTTTCATCATTTAATAGATGATATTATTTGATTCATAACATGTAAAAAGTTAGATTTTTAAGAATAAAATATATAATATGGGTGTTATTTTTATAGTAGGAGTATATTTAATAAAAAATCATGTCATATAATAACATCAATACTAATAAAAAAATCATATTTTGATATAGATGTTCATAGAATCCAACACAGTATCATATTTATCATTGAGTTAAATCATTGAGAGTAAATATTTCAATGATATAATTTTATGTAATGGTGTCATAAAATACAATAAATTAAAAAACATGATTGTAAAATATTTGATATGAAGAAATCTATCAAAAATAAACCTAAATCCAATAGTGCTCATGTAGATAGATATGATTATATGATTTAAATTTTTTTAATGATATATCATATTTATTACTAGATACAATGATTCATAATCTTCATAAGAAACCTTAATTGATAGAGTATTTGAACATGATTTCTCATCATAAATAATTCTATACTGATTATGATACAATTGAATAATATAATGAAAATATATCAATTTTCAAATTAATGATGTCATAATGAATGACATATTATACACATGTTCAAAAAATGTTTTCACATATTAGGAATTTGAAAATGTTTTTCATCTATCTATAAAATATCATGTCATTTTATGTGGTGGTGAAATCATTTTTAGTGTAATTAATAATTTTCATTATTAAAATTTTTATGAATAATTTTCATTATATAGATATTTCAAATTAAAAATATTAAGGAAGTGGGAAAATAACATTCCTCTATACATAGAGTTACTTGTGATGAAACATAGAGATAATTAGAAAATGTCAATTATTTTTTGTTAATCAAACCAACTTATTAAAATATAATTAATGGTTGTAAGATACTAAATGTGCATCAAATAGTTTTCAAATGTGTAGATATAGAGATGATAATATAATTATATCATTATTTAAGTATAACAATAATACATGAATTTACAATATGTTTTTATATTATTAAGTGGAATAAGTAATTTAATATAATATATCATATTTTAATGATTTCTATAATACCAACATAATTTTCCGTTACAAAAAATATATTTCATATTTTAATATTTCCAAGATAGTATGTTTTTTCTATTTATAATAAAGGGAAAAAATCAACTTATTTGAATAATATTTTTTTGTGATTCTTATAACATGTTTAATAGACCGTATATATTAAATCATGATAATATAATAATTAATTTTATATATAATAATGTTAAGATAATTATTTTGGTTCCAAAATTTAATGGAATTGATTCCATTCCTTGTATGAAATCTCCCAATAATAACATACAGATAAATAACAACATTACAGATAAATATTACATGAAAATCAATACAATACACTCCATTGAATCAGACTTTCTTATTTTCTTTTGAGACTGTATACATAAAAATCATATTTCATGAAATAATATTCTCAAATATAAGACATAATAAAAAAATTACTTTATTAATTTCATCAAATCCTTTGAAAGGATACCTATGAATATATTTTATTGGAATCAAAGTAATGGTATATATAATATATATAAACCATGGGTTTCTAGTGAGTATAAGATGATAATATGTGTTTTAAAAAAAGATCATAACTTATAATAATAACAACTGATCAATAAAATATCATTAATCATAATTATTTTCTTACTGATTACAGATAAAATAAATTTGATGTATGCATGTTGAATAATGACTAATTAATCATGATCCATGATAACAAATATTAAGAATAAAAAATAATGCATGGTCATGAAAATAATCATAGAGAATCATTTCCTTAGTCAATGATCACTTCCATGACTATCATCGTGGATTGATTTCCATCCAAATAACATCATTTAAATAGAGAATATTCACTCAAGTTACTATTAGAGTAGATAATTTCTCTTGTTATTTTGGGTACAATCCCTGTTATATTAATTATTTTTTCATGAATTATACTTTTTTAAAAAATTCATTATAGGGCTGTATAAATATGGGACCAACAGTCAAATTATGAAAAATATACATATATACTCCACAAGATCATATAAAATTAATTGTATCATCATATCTTAAATTCATAATCCTATAAAATGATTCATTTTTCATTAACATTTTATCATTTCATCATAGGATATCCACAAATAAGAAATTGTTATAATAATGTTTTACCATAACTATAATAACCCATTGGAGAGAAACAGGTTTTATATAATCATCCATAAATAATCATCATCCCTAGACATCTAAGGATAAAAAATATATGGTGTCATTGGATCATATCCCCATTGAATAATGAAAATACATAAACGATGTTAACCTATATGAAAAACAACTTAAAATTTTTATGAACCAACCTAATGTGGCTGAATCCACAATTACCAATACTAGCCTCTGGACTTTAGGATTTAAAAAAAGCATTAAATGCCATTACTAATATGTGAGGCCTTTTTTCATAGTACCTATATGAATATAAATAATTATCGCCAAATATATGTTCATTGTAATGGATGTAAATAATTAGACATCTATAGAATAATCAATACATGTAAAACCTATATAGAATATATGAGTATGATAGAAAAATATTGATTGAAAATTGAAAAAAAACGCGCCCAACCAGAAATATTTACCAACCTAAAAGGACTAAAAATTTAAAATGATGATAGACCCTGGCTCTAGATATCCAAACCCTAGCCATCGTACAGTGTTAAATTCATTGGGTTATCCCTATGATCTTATGGAATTTTTCCAACCTATCTGTCATCATCATGAGATATGGCATGTTAGGGAAAATACATTGTTGGGGAGAATATATAAAGACCATGTAAGATTAATAAAAATTTTAAGGGAGAGGTATTAAGAGAAATTATTTTAATAATAACCTCATCTCATACCATGAATAGAAATTTACATTAGTATTACCTAAATATATTGATAAAAGTAATCTAGAAGATATAGACAATAGAACTCCATATCAAAATCTATGCTATGAAAAGAGTTTTAAATCTATTCATATATTTTCCATAAACAATTTCATCATGTCGCATGTCTATAAATAGAATAATCCATACCAATCCACGCATCTCCGTTGTGCCTCCCAATTTAAGGGGATATTCTAAATTTAGAGGCCTCATCCCTTGTATTATATATGTTTAACACTCAATATTTTGAGGAACCCATCCTTTATATAGAAAGAGGGTTCCCCTTTGTATATAGGGGAAACAATAACATATAAAATAGGTGGGTTACACTCCGTAGATAGATGACCCATGCGTTGAGATAATATGAAGGTCCCACTACTAGAGAGAGGACCCATGAAGAGATGAAATAGTAGGGTACCACTAAGATATTAGAGGACCATTGATCTATCCTAGATGTAAGTTGGGAATCTATGGATAGATAGAGGAAAAATTATATATCCAAAATTCATGGTGACACTCTCATCTCATTGACGGTCCTTCCTGATCACTACCATTTTTAAGCGTTATATAATGAATCATAATGAAACAAATCTCAAATCACATCCCAAAAGAAAATAAAGACAAGAATCATGTTATATATAAAAATAAATCATCACAGGCTACTAAAATTCCAAAACTTTTACTTAAAATAAATAATATATATTAGATATATGTTTTCACAAAACTATGTACAAGGAATAAGTGGGGACCCACACGATGTCCTACCCTACATTCTGGCCAGCTCCTTGACAATTCAAAACACAGTTCCCATGTACCCTCTAAATTGTGTTATTGGACAATAATATTTATTTCATATACCTTTGTATTAGGTCATCTCTCATTGACATCCCTATGTAAATTGGGTCTTCTCCAGGTAGCTATGTCCTCATACCCAATCTATTTATGGTACATTGCATGTTCATGGACATGTCGGTGTCCGCAATCTCATATAGTAAATATATTGTGCAAGAACCAGAAAAATGGAGTGTGGGGAACCCAAACAGTGAGTAATATATATTATCTTTATGAACCCCTAGTTTTATGAATTTTTGATAAACATGTTGTGTGTTATTCAACAGTACATAGTGTATATCCTCAAATTTCACATAATCCCAATTCCAATTAAAATTCATCAAGATAAAATCCATAAATTTTTTTCATGCCCTTAGGCCACCTAAAACTAGTGTTAATCTTTTTTAGTTATCATTTATGACATCTTGTGGTCTTTAAAATGGAATCAATCTCACCTGAATGAAGATATCAATGTTTTTGGAACCAATTATCCCCTCACGACATATCCACATCCTAGGGGAAATCACCTACATCAATCAATATATCTAAATGTTTACATTTTTTGTGATTATTATCATTTTACATGATTCCACCTAGAATCCAAAGGATAAATCATGATTTTACATGCCCATAATTTTCTAATTAGGTCTTTAAAGGAGAATATAATAGAATGAAAATAATGATTGTTAGAGAAACAAAATAAAAACGTTGTAACAATCATTAGAAAACCCTTTTGGGATATATAAATCAGGTGGGGATGTATAGGGTGAGATAAATGGAACTTCGGGGAGATAAAATTATGAATTAACAATTTAATTCAATACATGGGCACATGAAAAGGATAAATTTAAGCAAGTATTATTAAATGAATTTGAACATGCTCAATATTTTAATTCTATCTGATGAATCCAAAAATTGTGCATCCTAAAATATGTTTTGACCATTCATGAGTAAAAAATATTGATTCCAATGAATGAATAATTCATATTGTGTTTGATGCTTCTCAATTCAACAAGATATGGATGCTCGTAATCATCTGACTTTAGTTTTGAAATGATTTGTGGAAATGTCCCCTTAAAAGTCCAATAGTTACACTATCGACCATGTTAATATTTTATAACTATGAATTTATAGATTGAAAGGATTTTTCTTCAATTTAATCAAATAATTGAATAATTATTTAATTACTCCCATGAAACAACTTTCCAATGTCTTTTTTATTCAAATATATTGCACTAAACCACCTTAGGTTGGGATTATTGTAAACCTCAAGTTTGAGATTAAACAACAATCTGTGTTTTTTTGAGACATTATTTAATATAGAACCCATTTTTATTGAAATATATATCCCAGTATTATATCATATATTATATAATTTTATTAAATTAAATCTACCCATTTCAGACCTCATAATCACACATTATTTTATCGCCTAACTCTAATAGGTTTTCTATGTTTATATTTCAATGTAATATAATGAAAATCCGAATCTCAACATTTTTCCATTCTTTGGGATTTGGTCACTAAAATTTTAAAACCTGGAAAATGGTAAGTATATTGATCATTTATCCAACTCTCTCCGTCTGAAAAGATCTTCTACATGATATTGTGCTTCTACATCTCATGTACCAAGAAGGTGTTCAATTAATTTAGGTTTCTCTCCTGACGATCCTCACTCTCAACTAGGTGATCTATGAATGTGGACATATTGTTGATGGTCAACATTCACTAGCCAATGAAGTCTGTGGGATCAAACACATATCTCCTCGGATGTGACACATTGAATACATAATGAAGCTTCTCTAACTATGGGGGTATGAAATGATTTTTGGAAATCATGCCAAAATTCTCCAAGATCTCAAATGGCCAGAGGAACCTTGGTGATATCATTCATCCATAACCAAAATTATAAAATCTCAATTGTGATGATATTGAAAGGAAAACATGGTCTTCTACTAGAACACCATGGTCCAATGACATCGGTATGCATAAGATGTATGCCTACTCTAAGAGATCCTCATCTGATCATGGATTACCTAGACCATCTCTATCCAATTTTGGACCATCTCTGAACCAACAAGAGATTCCACTAATCTCTATCTATCATGAGGATGACATGAAGGGTCTCAAATTTTGGTTTTAAAAAAGTTAGATTACAATATTAGACTGGTTGTTATAATATATGCACTATCTACCAATGGAATGTGGTCCTCCTAAATTTAGTGGTAGTCTTACATGAAATCCCATAGAATATCCACTAGCACCGTGATAGTGCATTCAGTCGGACCGTCAATATGTGTTAAAAGATTGTACTCATCATAGTCTAGTTTTTCAATGATTCACACATTCCTGTATAGAGACATGACATGAACCACACATCATAGTTAGATACAATAGTAGTGGGAAACCCATGAAGGTAGATGATATTGTGTATGAAAAACTTCCCTAAACACTTTTCCAAAACATTTCCCCTGATATAAAGGATGAGAACCACATTATTATGTCAATAAGAAATTAAATAGATGGAATCATGGACACTCACATTTCATGGAATCCATATCAAAGAGTCAATGGATATTTCATCCCATTTAACCAGTGGGATCTTAAGAACCAATTACAATGTTTCCAAAACAATCTGATCGTCATTTTTCTACTCACACATGAGGACCCTACATATGAACACATCCATGATTCCTATCACAAAATCACACCAAAACATCAAATAATATTTTTTTACAACATCCCAATATCTGGTCACACATCCAATAGATTTTTTTCAAACCCTCTCATAAAATCCACTATTATCACAACTAGGACAAAAATTTGTCCCTAATAAAGAATGATGCGATTAACCCCTTCATAAAATCAATTAGGTGAATCTATTGATGTTATCTAGTCACATAAGACATCAAAATATATGTCTCTAAACTATGAATCTATCACATGATGATTGAGTAGTGGATTCAACATTATCAACTGAAGTAAATACATACCATCTCTATCAACAAGGTTTAGTTGTAGGAAAGACAACTACCCTGATGCCTCATTCACCAAATGTTCATGGGACTTCTCACTATGGGATTTTTCCACCATTATTACCTTTGATGGAGTATAGACTTTATCAAAGCCATAGTATTTCATGAAATATGACCATAAACTCTAAATTGTGTTCCTATGTCACTGCATGATGACATACCAAACACTCCAGTGGTTTTTTGTAAACATATATGTACTTTTCATGAAGACAGTGCATCCACATATTTAGAGTGAATACCACCACTACCATCTCCATGTCATGGAACACATTATTAATGTAGTGGTGTATCAACTACGTTGACCCATATGTGATAAATGCACATTTCATAATCAACACATATCCAGGACCATATCCACAAGAATCAAACAAAACTGCATCCTATATACCCTCTTCTGGTAGTATCATGATAAGAGAACTCATCATCCTCATCATCACCTCCTCTAAGGATCTATAAAACGTCTTTACTATAGATAAAATACTTCCCATTATACATCTATGTGTTGAAATAGGGTAAAATGCATGTATATATATCAAAGAATCCCCTTGTATTAACCCACCTTGAAATGATGACTCCACAATCCTGACACACACTTGGGTGGCTCCCTGGTAATAACTATAGAATTAAACACTAGTTCTATGGTAAATTATTCTACAAAAAATGAATTCCCCTAGAAGTGAACATAATGGAACTAGAATGAGAACATTGAGAGAATACCATTATTTTAGTTCTCCCCTATGTATGTTTTGGTTTGTGATAATGTTCACTTCATGCTCGTCCTTGGACACATAGTAACTTAGTATATCATAGATTTGGAAAAAAATAATCATTCCATGTATTGATAGAAGATAAATTTATTAATAGATGAAAGAAAATTGGGGGTATTCAACATATTGAATTGAATCTCCATGAACTCATAGTGTCCATTGATTCTTCATAATTCTAGCATCATAATATGATGCTAACGAATACTAATTTAGATGTATTTGGACTAAAGATCAATCATTGAGAACCATATCATGAATTGAAACTAGTAAAAGTGGAATTCAATCCCTGGTATTTTATCCATAGGTAATTCATACAATGTGGTGATCTCTATTACATGTTTTTATTGAACAATATTAAAGCTACCAAGAGGGACTCACTGGGATAGATAAACCCTTAACAGAAATTTCATAAGACTAAAACTGATACTCATGATACTCTTTATGTGCTATCCAATATACTGAAAAAGATATCATAATGGTCACATGGTGAATGTTGATATAATAATACATCACCCAACTCATAGGTAGTCTTGAATAGGCATCAAAAAATGCATACATAATCTACTCTATGAATGAAAGAATCCAGATTACAAAATATCCTCCTATACAATAGACAACACTTTCCATATGAAGGATGATGGGATATAGACTTATTCTCACGAAACACAACCATCCTACAATGGGATCTCTCTCACGGATAAAGGATAATATCATCACATCACTATGAAGGAAACCGAAACATCTACCATGATAGTTAATCTGGGCACACATAATGAATAAAATACATGTGAAATATTATGTAATACGTTCTCCATGAGAAGCAATCTACACTACAGAATATCTAGAATTTTAGACTGATAAAATATATCGATTATGCATTCCTTGTATGAACATCATGACTAGGATATTGTGATAAAGCATCAAAATGGAGGTATAGGTATCTCCCCATGAGTAAATATTTACCTTAATGACTCGCATCTAAGTATAATATTATTACATAATTTTTATAATAGTTACATATCATACCTATATTCATATAATGAGTTATCGTTCATATGCCTATATAACATAAATTTATTCATTGCCCCAACTACTAGATCTATTAGAATGAGGTGGGGCCCATAGTGGTGCTAGTTTAATGATATGATCAAGTAATCCACCACCCAAGGATATTCCAACTAGATACCCACCATCTTCTCTAATAGATCCACCTCCCAAGGGGAACCCAACCCTATATTAAGAGATATTCGATGACAATGTTGTCTCTACATTAATGTTCCAACAACCATCATTCCCCCCCCCCCCTCAGCTCATCCTACTGAGAAATCACATTCCAAGTGAACTCGCTCCTCACATGCATAAAAGAAACCCTCCTTATGATACCATATTCCCCTATAAAGTCTATGTTCCACCTGTAAATTTTCCCGTGTATGATGCTGGGAAGAACTTTTATGTTTAGGTTTTACAAACATGTTCCACCTAGCAGATAAAGATGAATCAACTATATAATTCACTCTGATATCTTCTATAATATAGCATCATTATGTCTATAATATCAACATAAACAAAAATTTCTGTAACACATTTTCATATGTTTTTATTCATTTACTTATCACATTGTAACATATTTACTTATAAAAACCCTTCTCATACATCAATTACCATATGTAGACATCCTGATTCAGGTCGGAGGAGTGATGTGTGAGGTCTTAACACCTTGTATAATAAACTAAAAAATATATACCATTATATTGATTCCTCATTACACCACGAATACAAACTATTTTTATTAATGATGGGTATTACACCTCATGAAAAATCTAAAGGAAGTCAGGGTATGAGAGAGTCGATACAACATGATGTTTTGTAACTAGACTCCACTAATTCCTAACTGCTATATAGAAAATAATGAATTCCAGTGTTCCCACTTGATCATTTGATGTCTAGATAATCCTAATAACATAGATCATATTCTAAATACAATCCTCTACTAGCTACAGATCTAGGTCACCATGGATCATCAGTGGACTCTTCCATTGGTTCCCACAATGTCTAGGAAGACTACACATATCTTATGGTTACTCTCCATGTACAGACTTCTAATATATAGATAGGGTCTCAAGTAGCTATCCATTAGGACAACAATTAACATCTAATGGCCCCTAAAATATGTCCCAACAATAATTATATAGTCATCATGATTATAAATGGGTTTCCCTCCCTACTGTATTGATAGTGGAAACCATTAAAATTTATCAGGATATGCCATGATCATATGACCACATATATATATATGGGATTCAGAATAAACAATGATTACTGAACACTGAATCATATACTATAAATGTACTAATTTTATCAATGTCCAATTTGTCTATATGATGAGTCGACAAGATGGTAGTCAATGTCCATATTAATGGACACATTCACCATCACTCCAAAAAATGGGTTACCTAGCCTAAAATCTACAATCGAGACACTTTGAAAATGTTTGCCTATACATAAAAAAAATATCATAATGGGATGACTCCCAATGCAATGAAAAGAAATTATTTTCCTTGTATATCATAATTTCATGAACTAATTCATCATGGCTAGATCATCTACAATTTCAAGAATGCCTCCATTGGCCGGTGGCCAGAAACATGTGCATTAGTGAATAACAAATATGGGTTCCCTTTTACTATATACCTCAAAACACTCAAAAAATGTCCATTAATATGTGTATAGAGATATTAGTAAATGATGAAACGACAAGATATTATGACATGCATGTAAAAACTATAGTTAATACACAATTATAGAGAAAAAATAAATAAAGGGAAACATGTCCAATCGGAATTATGTACCATCATAGAACGACTTTAAAAGTAATGTGTTGAGCAATATCATATCGAGATCCCAATTCCCCAACCATAATACTTGGTAAAATGAATTAGACTATCCCTTTGATCATATAGAATCTCTAATACCTAGGTTGTAATCTTTATATGACACAAAAAATGTTGGAGAAACCTATACAGGGGTGATTATATAAACACCATGTGTGATTCCCAGAAACATGATTATAGAGGTGAAAGGAATTTGACATAATTAAATAACACAACCAATATATTGGATCTAAATAAACAATGAGTATACTTGTATATACTGTTAAATTAATCTTAGAAGAGGGGTAATGGGGATCTCAATTCAACATCCCATCCCATGAAAAGTGTCATCTATCTATTCCAAGAGGTCAACATTTGATTCTCATCTTATTTATTGAGTGTCGTGAAAAATAATCCATTTTGAGAACACCTAAAAATTGAGGTACATAGTCTATGATAAATATTCTCTATTTACAATACCCATTAATGGGGAGAGCATGATGGAAGCACTAAATTGATATAGATATTCCAAGATACAATATGAGTGATTTACTCAGTAGACAAGGGACCCATGCCCAAATATAAAAGTTGGGTGGAAATTAGATTCTTGGGGATTGATTCCATGAATCCATATATGGGTGATACACTAATACTTGATTGAGGTCACATAAAATTTCTTTGAAGGAGGGTTTCATTCAGTAGTTATAAGACACATTCCTTGTCTCTACATGTGGGTGTTGCTAAGTTTATTGAAGAATCATGCCCTAAAACCAGAGGAGGGTAAACTTATGAATGTTGATAAAGGACCCATAGTCTATCATAGTAGGAGGGTTCCACTCAATGGATATATATATATATATATATATGACTCATTTGTTGTCCCAATAGAAAGGATCCACTCTAATTGTCACGACCCGCCCTCGGAGTCCGTGCCGTGACTACCCCAAACCCGCCTTCCATAGGCCAGGGGATGGCGACTAGCACCAAGGCGTAAATCCCGGTAAAAAGGGAAGGCATTGCCTTTGTAAAGTAAACAAACACCACAGAGTAAGCAAGCGGAAAGTAAACACTAAGAAAAAGAAGAGTACAACTGAAAGTGCAGAAAAGTAAATGGGCCAGTATACAAACCCAAACTGAATGTAAAGTACAACTCGAAAGGGCAAACAGCAACTGAAAAGTAAAAGCCGCTACACCGGGCTGTCCACTGGAAATCCCACCTGAAGGGTGGGTACAGATAGCTCCACTGCTCCACGGGCCCCGCCGTCCGCTCTGAGCACGTCCCGCCCAGTGGTCCACCTCCAGGTACCGTCCTGCTCTGCAAGCCTCAGCTAAGATCAACGCTGTCCGTCGTCTGCAACCAACACAACGTAGTGCGGGCAAAGCCCGTGCAGGGGTGAGTACAAGCTACTCAGTAGGGACCCCGAGACCCCTGAAGGTCTCTCAAATCCACAAAGGATAAACCACGAAGAAAGGTACAATCATGAAGTAACAACCGACACTGCTTAGGTATATGCCCAAACATATACCTAAGTCATCAATTTCAAATACGCTCCAACCTCCGAGCCCAAGTACAACTCAGTCCACACAGGAAAGTAAACGTATTCCACACAGGAAAGCAAAACGTAATCCACACAGGATAGCACAACACAATCCACACAGGAAAGCAACAGGATTCAGCTCACACAGGTATACATATTCTAAAGACGATAAAGATGATCTCTGATCCATCTAAGTCGTCGGACCCACGACGGATCGATAGGTAACTAACCCCCGCAAAAGACCCACACATGATCGGGCCCACACAGGACCTGTAGGCGCTGGTTCACACAGGACCGCTTAGCGCAAAGACCCACACAGGATCGGACCCACACAGGCTCGGGCCCACACAGGACCTGTAGCACTGATCCACAGAGGATCGCTGAGTGCTGAAGTTGTCGTCGTCGAATCCACACAGAATCTCTGTACTGTCGTCGTCGCAGTCACAGTAGCAGTAGCAGTAGCAGTCACAGTAACAGTCGCAGCCAGCACTAGGGTTCCCGCACACAGTAAGCTCGTACAGGAGGATCCGCTCCACGAGCCGAGAGGCTGATACATCAACTGTCACAAAGTCCAGAGTTGATGTATCCAAAAGTTCCGTACCGTCAACAGGAACTCAACGCAACAGACGGCGCGTCGATCGGACGCCCGGTCTGAGAGATATTGGCATTTTCGTCCCCGGGGCCCGGTTGGTTTTTAAGGCAAAACCAACCCGACCGTACTCCACCTGCGTCCAAACCTCGGGCGGAGTATGCCAAAAGATCCGTCTCACTAAGAGGAACACAACAAAGCTGACGACACGTCATTCGGACGTCCGTAGCTCAAGATATGAGCGTTTCCACTCCGAAGGCCCGGTTGGTTTCGTGAACGAACCAACCCGGCCGAAATCAAAGTGTTCCAAAACATTGAGTGCGATATACCGAATCGACCTTCTCGATCCAAGGATCGCGTTTCCGCAGACGGTTTGTCGATCGGAGGTCCGTGGCTCAAGTTATGGCCAGATGACCGAAACCGTCTCGAAAATGGGGGGTCCGGGTCCGGGCCGACCCGGCCCGACCCCCCTGGGTCGGCCCGAACCGGGTCGACCCGACCTGGACCTCTGAACCCGGCCCGGCCGGTGGCAGCGCGGCGGCACGGCCAGGGTGCCGCGCATGCGCCGCACGCGGGGGGGAAACCCCCCCCCTTTTTTCGGATAACGGCCGGCCAAAGGCCGGCCCTTTCTCTTCTCACGCGAGACCGCGGGTCCCGCCTCCTATCCAAACCGGTGGCCGGTGAGGCCGGCCGCCCCTGGCTGCTCCGCCGCGGCCGTAGGGCCGTGGCTCTTCTTGATCTACGGTGCTGGCGGCCCGTCTCCGGCCGCGGTCTCTTTCGTAAACAACGACGCGGTGCGTCGGCACCGCATTTCTTTATCGCTGCTCGCTCCGGCCATAAATTCTTTTGTTCCTGCGCGGTGCGACGACACCACGCTGTCTCCGCTAAATCAACACGAAAGATTAGAAGGGGTAGGAGAATCGGCCGTGTTCGTGCGGTCTGGTCTCCTCCCGTTATAACGATAACAGTTGGTCAATCGTATAAACACAACAATGAACGTTTCACAAATTTTTAATAAAATTTTGAACTACGCCCAACGGATTTTTCTTTCATGTTCGAGGGAATGAAAACACGTAATTTGAAAAGGAAAAACCCCTACCTTGGTTCTGGAACGAGGTTCGATGATCGATAACGATTCGCGGAAGTCGAGCGTCTCGGAAGAAGAACGTCGATGTCGCGATTATGTCGTCACAGAAAACGGTTCCCGAGAACGTGGAGTTCTTCGTCGAAGTTCGAAGGTTCTTCATGTTCTTTGTCAGAGTTGAAGAAGAAGAAGAAGGAGAATCTCCCAAAATTCCTCTAAAGGTGGTAAAAGAAATTCCAGCAGAATAAAATAAGCTTTAATCTTATATTATTAAATAACTTTACCACATGAATTTCAAAGGTTTGAATTGAACAACTCACCTCAATTAATTCTTAATGTTGTCAAACATTAAATAAAAGGAGGGTTAATGGGAGTTTTGAGGGAAGATGGAAGGTTGGGTTTCGTGTGGGCCCCACCACACTTAATCCTCCCAAGGGAGATTAAGTGGATGTGGGTCCCACTCCCAACTCCCTTTGGAAGGATTTATAAAAAAAACATCAAGTTAAAATAAAATTTTTTATTTCACAAATTTTATTTAACTTAATCTAAAAACCCAAAAACCAACTTTCAACCCGTAATAAACGCATCTTCCGAAAAGGTCTCCTTAAGCGAATATCGGCGCTGCGAGTTCATCGGTTCCCTCGGATTTCAATTCCGAGCACCGGATCAAAAGTTAGGAATTCCCGCTTGTTCGTTCACTGAACGTACCCGAGCCAAACTTCGGAAATTGATTCCAGGCACTCCGGGCCTCGGAATCAGGTTCCGTCAGAAACCGCGCTCTTGTAAAATTCCAAATAAAATTAAGAAAAAAATTCCCTTGAATTTTACGGGTCTTTACATTAATCCCACCTCAGAGCTTTACGTCCCCGTAAAGATACATCAAAAACTAGGGAAACAAATGAGGGTACTGAGCACGCATCTGAGCCTCCCGCTCCCATGTGCTCTCCTGGAGATTCCCGTGCTGCCATCTGATGCACACAATAGGAATCGATCGCCCACGCAGGACTCGCTTATGACGATCCTCTATCTCCACTGGGACCTCCGTAAAAGTCGCCCCATCGTCAACGTCAAGCTCCCCATGGTCAATGATGTGCGTCGGGTCGTGCACGTATCTCCTCGGCTGGGACACGTGGAAGACGTCGTGTACCCGGTGCAACTGAGGTGGTAGAGCCAGGCGATAAGCCACCTCACCAATCCTGCTGAGGACCTGGAAGGGTCCGATGAAGCGCGGAGATAACTTGCCGCCTCGGACAAATCTTCGAATACCACGTCGAGGTGAGACCCGCAAGAAGACGTGGTCGCCATCCTCAAACTCCAGTGGCCTCCGCCTCCTGTCAGCATAAGACTTCTGCCGGCTCTGAGCTGTCCTCATCCGATCCTGGATGACCTGGACCTTCTCTGTCATGGCCTGGACCATCTCCGGTCCCACTAGTGCTGACTCCCCAGGGTCTGTCCAGCACAAAGGAGATCTACAAGGTCGGCCGTACAACGCCTCGTACGGTGCCATCCCGATGGTGGAGTGGTAGCTGTTGTTGTACGCCAACTCCACCAAGGGTAGGTGGTCCTCCCAGCTACGACCAAAGTCGAGGACACATGCGCGGAGCATGTCCTCGAGAGTCTGAATGGTCCTCTCCGTCTAACCATCCGTCTGAGGGTGAAAGGCTGTGCTCCGACGTAGCTGCATCCCGAACGCCTCCTGTAACCCCTTCCAAAGCCGGGATGTAAAGCGGGCATCTCGATCAGAGACGATAGAAGATGGAACACTGTGGAGCCGCACAATCTCCTGAACGTAGAGACGTCCCAAGCTCTCCACTGAGCCCTTCTCTCGGATGGGTAAGAAGTGTGCCGACATGGTGAGTCGGTCAACAATCACCCAGATGGAGTCGTGACCTCTGGAAGTGCGTGGATGTCCAGTCACGAAGTCCATAGATATGCCATCCCACTTCCACTCTGGGACCTCCAAGGGCTGTACCAAGCCTGCTGGTACCTGATGCTCTGCCTTCACTTGCTGGCAGGTGAGGCATCGAGAAACAAACTCTGCTACTGCCTTCTTCATGCCCGGCCACCAGTGCTGTCGTCTGAGGTCCTGGTACATCTTTGCCACTCCAGGATGTACCTCCAAAGGAGAAGTTTGAAACTCTCTCAGCACTTCCTCTCGCAAAGCGACTGGTACCATGGTACGTCTTCTGAAAAGGATGTCGTGCTCTGCTCTAAGGGAGAAACCATCAGGTGCCTGTCCCGAGGATATCTGTGCACGCCGTGTCTCACAGTCAGCGTCCCCACGCTGTGCCTCCCTGACTCGCTCCAGTAGTGGAGGAGTGACTGTGAGAGACTGAAGGAAGGATTCTCCATCTCTATCCATGTAGGATATCTGCAAAGAGACTAGATTCAAAGATTTCTCCTTTGCCGAAAATTGAAATCTGGTCTCATCCCCTGGATGAACAACGTTCCTTGCCTAAAACAGTCAATCCCGTCATGATTAGTTAATTCATGGCATGGATGACGTCGTAAGGCCTCGACGCTGCTACCAAGAGATCCAACCGTTACTCTCGCCTCCAAGGGTTGAGTCACACTGTCGGTATCAGTGTGTGGTCACTGGGTTTCCTCCAGTAGAAATCTCGCAAGTGAGGGTCAAGTCAACAGTTTTTAACTGGCACCTCTTAGTAAAAACAAACAAAATACAAGATAACAAAAGTCACCAAGGCAAGTGTCTTTTATTACTTCAACTTAAAGAACAAGGTCACAAGAAACACAAACTACGAAGCTAGAGGCATTATGGGCAAAGGCCTCTATGCCTGGAGCTAGTCCCACATTAGTACACCCGCTTCCGGAGCTCCATGATCGTAAGCTTCAGCTGCCTGAAGCTGTGCTCTCCCCTGAGGTCGGGGTGGACCTCCTGGTGGTGGTGGTGGTAGAGCCTCAAAACGTCGCTCACCACCTGCTGCTCGGCCAGCTCCTCTGCCTCGTCCGCCTCCTCCCTGCGGACCGCCACGGTGGAACCACTGCCTCTGCCTAGGTGGTTCCTCAACCGTCTGCTGCTCCTCTGCATGGCGGGTCGGGCAGTCACGAGCCATGTGGCCTTGCCCGCCGCATGCATAGCACTGTCTTCCACTCGAATGAATGGCTCCGCGCTGTGTGCCCCGCACTGCTGAGCTAGTGTCCTGAGGTCGTCTGCCCGAAGGTCTGGTAAGCCTGGACCCCTGAGTAATCCGTTGACTGGCTGCCGTGGAAGACTCTGACACGTGCCGCCCTGCGGTGGGTATCAGTGCTGGTGTAGACTCAGCAAGGAAGCTCTCGATCAGGAGGGCCCGCTCCAGTACTCCTGTCTGAGTCGGTATGCTGAGGGAGATCAGCGATGCCCTGATCTCGTGTCTCAAACCCTGCTCGAAGGTCTGGGCCCGGAAGAATGGGTCCCGTACCATGTCGGTCGAGTAGCGCGAGAGATCAGTAAATCTCGCTGAGTACTGTGCGACCGTCATGCTGCCCTGCCGCAGCTGAAGAAGCTCCTGGATATGTACCGCACGAAGGGTTGCTGGGACGAACTCCGAGCGGAAGAGGCTCTCAAAGTCCATCCAAAGAAGAGATGCCTCATCGTGCACCTGGAGCATCAAGCTCCACCATCGTCCTGCTGCTGCGTGTATTAGGCTCGCAGCGAGGATCACCATGAGGTTTGATGGTGTCCTCACTAGCCTAAACACACATACTACTGCCTCCAGCCAGTCCTCGGCTGCCTGGGGATCCGTCTCCCCGTGAAACCTGGGCGGTCGCTGGCGCTGAAACTCATGCAGTGCGCTGAGGTGACGTGCATCGTCAGCGGCTGGTGCTGGAAGTATCGGTGGCTCGACGGGTAGAGCTACCGCCGGTGCCACTGCTGAAAAAGGGCCCTGCACCGAGGCCTCGTCGCTCGGTGGGCTGTCGTCACGCTCGACTCTCGGAACCCTAGCTGGCTGCCGTCGTGGGGGCATCCTGGAAAGGAATCAGGTGCACCACGGTCAAACAGTATACCTCGTGAGCTGATATATGTAATCAAAAAGAAAACTTTGAAACACACACACAATAAATGTTTTCGTGCATTACGTCGGAAATCAGAAGTCAGGGTCCTGGTGTACGGATATGTCGGCCGCCGCACCAACACTGGACTCCCTGGACTGATAACCACACTCAATACGCTAAACATTATTGCTTCACATAGAAAAGATCAGAGTTAGCAGTAGAACCGAACTCCTCTGATACCAATTTGTCACGACCCGCCCTCGGAGTCCGTGCCGTGACTACCCCAAGCCCGCCTTCCATAGGCCAGGGGCTGGCGACTAGCACCAAGGCGTAAATCCCGGTAAAAAGGGAAGGCATTGCCTTTGTAAAGTAAACAAACACCACAGAGTAAGCAAGCAGAAAGTAAACACTAAGCAAAAGCAGAGTACAACTGAAAGTGTGGAAAAGTAAATGGGCCAGTATACAAACCCAAACTGAAAGTAAAGTACAACTCGAAAGGGAAAACAACAACTGAAAAGTAAAAGCCGCAATACCGGGCTGTCCACTGGAAATCCCACCTGAAGGGTGGGTACAGATAGCTCCATTGCTCCACGGGCCCCGCCGTCCGCTCCGAGCACGTCCCGCCCAGTGGTCCACCTCTAGGTACCGTCCTGCTCTGCAAGCCTCAGCTAAGATAAACGCTGTCCGTCGTCTGCAACCAACACAACGTAGTGCGGGCAAAGCCCGTGCAGGGGTGAGTACAAGCTACTCAGTAGTGACCCCGAGACCCCTGAAGGTCTCTCAAATCCACAAAGGATAAACCACGAAGAAAGGTACGATCACGAAGTAACAACCGACACTGCTTAGGTATATGCCCATACATATACCTAAGTCATCAATTTCGAATACGCTCCAACCTCCGAGCCCAAGTACAACTCAGTCCACACAGGAAAGTAAATGTATTCCACACAGGAAAGAAAAACGTAATCCACACAGGATAGCACAACACAATCCACACCGGAAAGCAACAGGATTCAGCTCACACATGTATACATCTTCGAAAGATGATAAAGATGATCTCTGATCCATCTATGTCGTCAGACCCACGAAGGATCGATAGGTAACTAACCCCCGCAAAAGACCCACACAGGATCGGGCCCACACAGGACCTGTAGCCACTGGTTCACACAGGACCGCTGAGCGCAAAGACCCACACAGGATCAGACCCACACATGATCGGGCCCACACAGGACCTGTAGCACTGATCCACAGAGGATCGCTGAGTGCTGAAGTCGTCGTCGTCGAATCCACACAAGATCTCTGTACTGTCGTCGTCGCAGTCACAGTAACAGTAGCAGTAGCAGTCACAGTAACAGTCGCAGCCAGCACTAGGGTTCCCGCACACAGTAAACTCGTACAGGAGGATCCGCTCCACGAGCCGAGAGGCTGATACATCAACTGTCACAAAGTCCAGAGTTGATGTATCCAAAAGTTCCGTACCGTCAACAGGAACTCAACGCAACAGACGGCGCGTCGATCGGACGCCCGGTCTGAGAGATATTGGCATTTTCGTCCCCGGGGCCCGGTTGGTTTTTAAGGCAAAACCAACTGACCGTACTCCACCTGTGTCCAAACCTCGGGCAGAGTATGCCAAAAGATCCGTCTCACGAAGAGTAACACAACAAAGCTGACGACACGTCATTCGGACGTCCGTAGCTCAAGATATGAGCGTTTCCGCTCCGAAGGCCCGGTTGGTTTCGTGAACGAACCAACCCGGCCGAACTCAAAGTGTTCCAAAACATTGAGTGCGATATACCGAATCGACCGTCTCGATCCAAGATCGCGTTGCCGCAGACGGTTTGTCGATCGGAGGTCCGTGGCCCAAGTTATGGCCAGAAGACCGAAACCGTCTCGAAAATGGGGGGTCCGGGTCCGGGCCGACCCGGCCCGACCCCCCTGGGTCGGCTCGAACCGGGTCGACCCGGTCCTCTGAACCCGGCCCGGCCGGTGGCGGCGCAGCGGTGCCGCCCGGCCAGCGGCGGCGCGGCCAGGGTGCCACGCATGCGCCGCACGCGGGGGGTGAAACCCCCCCCCCCCCCCTTTTCGGATTTCGGCCGGCCGTTTCTCTTCTCACGCGGGACCGCGGGTCCCGCCTCCTACCCAGACCGGCGGCCGGCGAGGCCGGCCGCCCCTGGCTGCACCGTCGTGGCCGTAGGGGCGCGGCTCTTCTTCATCTACGGCGCCGGCGGCCGGCTGGCCGCCGGTCGCCTCCTCGTTCCGCCGCGGCCCGTCTCCGGCCGCGGTCTCTTTCGTAAACAACGACGCGGTGCGTCGGCACCACATTTCTTTATCGCTGCTCGCTCCGGCCATAAATTCTTTTGTTCCTGCGCGGTGCGACGACACCGCGCTGTCTCCGCTAAATCAACACGAAAGATTAGAAGGGGGAGGAGAATCGGCCGTGTTCGTGCGGTCCGGTCTCCTCCCGTTATAACGATAACAGTTGGCCAATCGTATAAACACAACAATGAACATTTCACAAATTTTTAATAAAATTTGGAACTACGCCCAACTGATTTTTCTTTCATGTTCGAGGGAATGAAAACACGTAATTTGAAAAGGACAAACCCCTACCTTGGTTCTGGAACGAAGTTCGATGATCGATAACGATTCGCGGAAGTCGAGCGTCGCGGAAGAAGAACGTCGATGTCGCGGTTATGTCGTCACAGAAAACGGTTCCCGAGAACGTGGAGTTCTTCGTCGAAGTTCGAAGTTTCTTCGTGTTCTTCGTCAGAGTTGAAGAAGAAGAAGAAGGAGAAGCTCCCAAAATTCCTCTAAAGGTGGTAAAAGAAATTCTAGCAGAATAAAATAAGCTTTAAGCTTATATTATTAAATAACTTTACCACATGAATTTCAAAGGTTTGAATTGAACAACTCACCTCAATTAATACTTAATGTTGTCAAACATTAAATAAAAGGAGGGTTAATGGGAGTTTTGAGGGAAGATGGAAGGTTGGGTTTCGTGTGGGACCCACCACACTTAATCCTCCCAAGGGAGATTAAGTGGATGTGGGTCCCACTCCCAACTCCCTTTGGATGGATTTATAAAAAAACATCAAGTTAAAATAAAATTTTGTTTTTAACACATTTTATTTAACTTAATCTAAAAACCCAAAAACCAACTTTCAACCCGTAATAAACGCAACTTCCGAAAAGGTCTCCTTAAGCGAATATCGGCGCTGCGAGTTCATCGGTGCACTCAGATTTCAATTCCGAGCACCGGATCAAAAGTTAGGAATTCCTGCCTGTTCGTTCACTGAACGTACCCGAGCCAAACTTCGGAAATTGATTCCGGGCACTCCAGGCCTCGGAATCAGGTGCCGTCAGAAACCGCGCTCTTATAAAATTCCAAAGAAAATTAAGAAAAAAATTCCCTTGAATTTTACGGGTCTTTACACTAATCTCTCTAATGGGCATTCTCGATCATTGCAACCATCAAATATTTCTTATATAAGAATCGTGCTTGGAAGAGTATGTTTCATATCTAAAAATCCTATAAAAATGCAATAGTAACATTTTATAATGGAATATACATCGCATAGAAAACTCTCAGAACAAAATTAGAGTCTAAATGGAACTGATACATGAGAAAAAAGATTCCTCAAAAGGAAGAACACGGTGTGTAAGGGACCCACATGATGTGTGGTCCATCTCTGATTCATGGTTGTGTCTTTACCAATACATGCCCCATTACACATGTTTACCTAAAATATTTTTTATAGGAATACGTGGTATTTCTATTCAAATGGGGGATACATTGTGTTATCCATTCTATGGTCATGTCCTTCTAGCCATGTTGATGTACACCTACAATGTCATTATACTAATACACAACATGTGCATGTCCATCTATGGGAATAACCATGTCTAGGTCCTTGTACTCTCATAGTATATTCCTAGTCTCTAACAACATGTTACAATGTGTTTGGTGATCCCCAATAGTCTATGAAACATATAATCTTTGAGAAACCCTAGGGTAGTTGATTTCAAAAGAAAATACATGATGTGTATTCTTCTACACTACATAGTGTGTAGAATTTTTTTTAGATTCGTAGATTCACTACAAGTTCCTATTTATCAATATTTCAAATGTTTTCAAATTTTCATGGATAATTAAAATAGATGGTAATATCCTTCGTTCATTTTTTATGGAATTATCTTGCCCCAAAAATGGAATCTCACTCAACAACATGAATTCAATTACACACATGGTATCTCCCATCACCTCACATGATCCCCAAATCCATGGATGAATTATTTTTATCACATAATATAAATTAAATAAATTCAGAATTCATCTATTAATTCATCACATTTGAATCATATGTGAATACACGGCTTTGATAGTGTAAATACCTACATGGAGATACTGAATTGTCATGATGTAGGGGAGCATTTATTAACAAAAAGAAAGATTTAGAGATAAACTGAAAAAATGATAAAAATATTTTTTCATGTGTTATTATCCAAATAAATATTCTGGAGATTTCTAGGGTAAGAAATATATCATAACTGATAGATAAACAATAGAATAAACTATTAAATTTAATGTAATTTCTCATGAAAAATATCAATTACAAACAAACCCTATAGAGAGAATTGATCTTGCTCATTATTTTTATAATATGTGGTGGAATCTAAAAAATGAAATGTCTAATGTCAATATTTGATTAATATATAGTGACGAAATCATCTTCCAATGTTAGAGGAAGATCTGTTGTATTCATCGTGCCTCAATTAACTTAGATCCAGAATCCTGCCATCCATTAATCTCAATTTTACAGTGATTGGTGGAATTACCTTCTATCAAATACAACAGATATGCAGATAACCCCACAGAACCACCATAATGATAAATTTATATAGGGATTTAGTTAATAAATCATTTAATGAATTAAATTTATAATTTTTTAACTAAGCCATTGAAGGCACATCCCAATGAATTTTATTTCTAAATATCTCGTGCAAACCCACTTTAGGTCACACCTATGGTTAACCTTTCATTCTATATTCAATTGTGGTCTCATAATTCCATTTACAAAAACATTTTAATTTGTATGTAGGGTTTCATAAAAACTGCTAACATATATTATAAAATATATTAAATATGTAAATGAAAGTAATTTTGGCCCTACTAGGCATTGAATTCATCCGTGATCTCAAATTCTATCTTTGAAAATATTTATACATATATATCAAAGTCTTAAAAATAAAAAATAGGTTCACTATATTATATAACATTCATTCCATTATATTAAAGAATGAAAAAACATAACATTATTTTGGTTTCATTTACACAAAAAATTCAAATAATTTTAATAAATTTATAATATTTTAAATTAACCATAGAATCATTAAATGTAAGATTTCATGAAAAAACATGTAATGTTTAAGGGAAATATATTCATACCGTATATGTAAAAATATTAAATTTCTTTTCCACTTTTGAAAACAGAAAAAACACATGTTCATTGAATGTTTTCCAAAAATGATTATTTTATAAACAATCTAAACAAATTAAATGACACCAGAAGTGATATTTATAAAAAATTTCATTAAAATTAAAAACATAAAAATCCCATTTTGATGATCACAAACAAGGACTAAAATGAAAAATGAATAAACTGTTTATAATTATTAATTTTCTATAAAAACCTATTAATGATTATTTTTAGTAAAAATTAAACACCCTGAAAAATTTTTATATAAAACTATTTTATTTATTAATTATTACCATTTTATAGAGTTCTCTTTTTTATTAAAATATTATTCAATTTTTTAGTCAAAAGGAATAATTCCTTATTTGATACTAAATACGATATTTAAGTATGAACTGTTTTTATTTATACTCTTTATTTTCATATTACAAAAAACTAATTTTGAAAAACTACTATAATTTCAGAATTATTCATGTAATAAATATATTTCAATGAATTTTTATAATTTTCTAAAAATATTTCATTTTATAATTATTAGTAAAAATTAAATATTAAATTTTTTTAATTTCAATGTATTTAAAAAATAAAATTAAAAAATTATTTTGTTTTAATGTTTCATTATTTAATTTTTATTTCAATTAATCAATATATTTTGTTTGATATTGTTTTTATACAATATTCTAGAATAAAACTATTTTATATGTAAAAGGAAATTTTTATGAAAAAAAACAGTTGTTATTGAATTTATTAGTTTAATATTAAATTTAACTATGCCACTAATGTGTTTTAAATTTTGAATAAATCATTCCATGTTTGGATTTAGTGGTTCAAAAAAACTGTATATAGGTCCCTTTTTTCAATATGTATAATACCCATAATAATAAATGTTGCCATGGTAAAGAGTATACCCGGTAATTGATGTTTAAACTGAAATGATACATAATATGAAGTGACGCAAACATTTTAATTAATTTTATTGGATTATTCTACTGCATACATACTCATATAATATTTGGTTATATGGATCCATTTCTATTCTATTGAGATAATTATCATTATAATAATTAATTTAATGAAAACTTAAAAATTGAAATATTATATATATTATATATAACTTTTTAGCACTGTGGTTATGAAGGTAAATGTTGGTTTATAAATATTAATTATAAATATAGATAATTCATATTCATCCTATATTTTTCATTAAATATTACAGTGAAAACATATTTCCCTTGAAATCTAATAGAACATTAACTCTATAATTACTCAATTATCAGTATTATTAAATAAATGATATTTAAAACCTATAAAGTAATAAAATTTTAAATAATAAAGGCATTAAAATAATTATATAGATTAAAATGAAATGTTAGAGAAATAAAAAAATATATATAAAATTTTATTATTTTTATTATTAATATCAATGTATTGATGATTTCCAAAAAAATTAAATTAATGATAGATTGAAATAAATAATATTTTATTAATAAATAAAAAATTCATAAAAATTTTATATTTTCAAAATATATATTTATATATTTTACAATATCATTCATGGTCCATTTTTGTTACTTTTCTGAATTTATAGTATGTATATTGGCCCTTAATATTTGAGAATCCATGTTTTCACATTATTTTTATAATGCAATTTCAAGGGGTTAAAACCAATTCATATAATTAAAACTATGAACTAATCTTGTCAAATAATTTTTTTATATTATTCTGACCCAACATCATCATATCTTCTAAATAAATCAGTTTTGATGAATTTTTAATTTGACGTTAATTTTTATTTATTTAATATTTTGAGAAATTCAAAGAGTTACACTCCCCTATATTTTTAAATGGATACCCTTATTCTCATTAATTTACACTATTAAACCCATTTAGATGATACATAAACTTTAGAAATATATTCTGTGAAGACATCCCAAAATTATAAATTCCTTAGTTTGGTAATAATAGTAATATCTATGGTATTAAGGTGTTATATAATGGATATATTTGTAGGAACTTGTAAAATTTTTAAATGAAGGTATTAGTTTATTTCCTATTACACCTCCATAAAATATTATTTAACCATTTCACATCACCACCTTTTTATTATTAGTTATAAGGATTGAAATAATAATTATTTATGATATTCATGAAATCTTTATCAGTAATAAATGTAAATTTATCATTTAATTTCTTACCATAGTATTCCTAAAAATATTATAACTTCATGAATATGTATGTGTGAATAACCAAATCTATGAAGCGATGTGCATAATATTTATTCAAAACCTGATCTGGTTGATAAATATATGTATATTAAAAATATTGAAATGAAATTTAGTATACTAAGATATTTTTGTAAAGGTAGAATGACACATACATTAATAGAACAATTAACATTTAAAAATCGAAACATTACACATGCGTACATATGAACCATCATCCCCAAGATTAAAAAAAAGTTCATTTTTCATATCCATAATACATTATTAATTTTAAAAATATAAATGATTTATAAAAATGATATTTATTTCATGAAAATTATTATTGGGGTAATTAAGTGTGGAAATATTTTACTATATTCAATCAATCAAATTCATTTTGAACATATATATTGAATTTAAACAAAGTAACTGACATTAAATTAAATGATTATGAAATTTTTATAACATAGAAGTATGTGATATAAAATGAATAATAATAATCAAAATATATCTTAATAGTATAAATAATTAACATAAATATATTAATCAATAAGATGAAGAATGTACATGATAGATCAACATTATTTTAAAAATCTTCATTTAATGTTCCCCTTTCAACCCATTATTAAAAAGGAAAAAATTTATATATATATATATTTATATATATTTATATGAAATTAATTGTATATTATATCATAATTAAAACTCATGATTTGATGTCTTCTATATATGTTTTGAAGGATCTTTTCAATGAAAATAGTTTCTTTATTATGTGTATAGTTTTTATATTTTAAAATGTCATTTATTATAGATATAAATTAAAAAGGATATTTTATGTTGATTTTTAATTTAATTGAATGGTTTTCAAATATATCATTTGTAGGGAATTTTTAATATTCATTAAAAAATACCAAAATTAATTTTATATTTTTATGTTTACAATGACAAAAAAAATTCTCCACTATTAAGATTATTTTTTATTTGTATTCTTTTATATTCTTTCATGTTTTCATCATTGAAATCCCTATTTTCTATTATATTATGGAGTATTAGTTATTGAAATTGGATTTTAAATGAAATAGATATATCGATGTCAATTTTTTTTAAATAATAGACGTTTATAATTTTTTACGATGAATATATTCATATTTTATGATTATTTTAGATTCTGGGGAATTCATTATCATTAATGGTGGATCAATTATAAAATAAATATGGATTATCCACTGATATGCCTCCAATGAAATGGGTATGTTTATGTTGAATGATTACTATGATGGGTATTCGAAGTATAACTATGACAGTTAATATAAATATAACCATGATGGATTTTTTTTGTATAAACATGAGTGTTATTTGATTTTTAACTGTGAGGGTTACTACAAAAGTATGTATGATAAACCAAATTATTCCCCAAGTTATCTACATGATTAATAATTCATTCTATTTTTTGAAAAATCCAATGATTTCATTAGGTAATGAAAAATATATGATATTTTTAATGGATGAAAAGTTTAACATTGTGAGAAAAAATAATTAATAGTTTTCCATTATTTTAAAAAGAACATATGAGTTTTATTTTTCCATTAAAATTTCTAATGAATTTTTTTAAAGTATTTGTGTAGAGATTATTATTTCTGATGTAACAAAATTATTATTTCTATAAAAATATTAATTTCAAAAAAGGAAAAAAATTTATATGTATTCATGGAATAATGGTTTCATTATTTCTTATTATGAATCCAAATTTTATTATGTGTTCATCACATAATTTATAATGTTTTTAATAGTGATTAATAATTGATAATGTAGTATAATAAGTCAATTAAAATATATATATTACTTTTATTAAATTGAAAATGTGATTCATTTTCAAATTATTATATTATAAAAAAATGGATACGGATCAATAGTTCCCACTTTTTATTTAAACGCGGTTTTATGTAATATTTATGATCGAACTAGCTAAAACACTAATCCTAAGAAACATGAATAAGAGAAAATGAACACTAGTTTAATTTATATTGACTATGTATTGATAACATTCATGTAATTAATGTCGGTATCATAGTATATTTATTAATTAGATTAGGGAATATGATATTTTTAATATAATACCCCTTGAAATGTTTTACATTATGGTTATATTGAAGTGATATTGAAATTTATTATTACCATGATGATTCATCTAAACAATCTCTGTTAAAAATCAGTTTCTATAAATTTAACATGGGAGATGAAGTATAATGGTTAATAGCTGATGATAATATATTTAATTAGTAATCCATAATGGTATGAATTGGAAATGAGAAGTTTTTACTAGTAATGTATTAGATGAAATTTTCTATTAATGGAGGTGGTATTCATGAAACAGGGTATCCAGATCTACAATAGAGAAAAATTATTATTGGGGAAAAATTAATGAGGTAAAACCCTATTTCATTATGTGTATATTTTAAGCCAGATACGACTTTAGGATAGATTAATTCTCTGGATTCAATATTCAATGTCATGGGATGTTTAGTTAATCAAAAGTTAACTCAATCTATATAACATTTTGATGGTGAATTGGATAAAATGTCAATTATTATTATTATTATTGGATAAATGGATAGAATCATAGTCTTTTTATAGAATATGTTTAATAATATTTTCTTTGTGAATTGTTTTCATAAGGCTATTTGACATAGGATTCAAAAATAATTCAATTAATTGATGTAAGAGGATTAGTAATTTGTGCCATCGTATAAGTAAAACATCACAAGTTATTAAATCAATTATCCAAAATTTATTCTTGATGATAATGGTAAAATTAATAGTTTTTACATATTATTGATGGAATGATATTGAAATTAATTTTATTCCTATGATTATAAAAGATGTTATAGTCTTTTACTATGTGTTTTGAGGGTATAAATTGAGTTTTTTTATCATGTATTACTTGAAAACAAGAAATGTAAAATTTCTATATGGATGAAAATGATATAGTATAAATGAAAGAAATATGGCGTTAAGAAAACGTTGATTCTTTTTTTTTGAATGTATGAACAAAATATATTTGGGAATTCTATAAGAATTATATGATCTAATTATGTAGTGAAATGATTGGGAATATGGAAAGGTATTGAAATAAAATGATAATGGTAATGGTAAGGTCAATTATGATTGATATATACTAATGTGATATAAATGTAGTGACATAGGGATTTATGCACATTTTTTTTAGAATAAGTGACTAAATAAATGGAACTATCAATAATATAAGTGGAAATTGGTGTCAAAATACATTGAAAATACATAAGATTTTATTTTTTATAAGAATATTTTTTTTCCAGCTGATTTATATTATTTCAAATTATATTAATGTCTTGTTTAATTTGGGTTGTACCCATTATTTATATTCAAATAATTCAAATGGTTAATTTTAAATTATATATCAATATTTGGACCCAATATATATGGTAAAAACACCTAGGGGAATTATTGACATAAAAATAAATTATATAAATATTCCAGTCATTTTATATAGAACATAATTATATATAATCATTATTTTCATTACCTAAGTAGAGTTTTAGGTTATTCAGGGTATGGAATGGGTTCTTCTTTACCATGGTGAGATATATTTTGGAGATAAAGATGTAGTTTTTTAAAAAGAATTTAATTTATATATAAGAATGAAACCATAACGATAATAAACTTTTCATAAATAGAGAAACTATTAAAATATGATAACATAAGTTTTAATGCACATATAATCAATAATAAGGTATTTATATTGATTAATGATGTCTAAGTATTAAAATATTATCCTCTTTTTCCCGGTCAATTTCATCATGTTATAAAATAATATAAACTATAAATAAAAAAATAATTCTTGTATATATTCCAATTTCAAAACCCTTATTAAAACGCTCATTTAAAAATCATTTAAGTGATAGAGATGTTATATTGGTTAAAATATAATGGTTTCATTCACCATATAAATTCAATAGATGGTGATACAATTTTTCGATAATTATAAATATTATTAAATTTTTATTTGATTAATTTATAGATCTTTGTTGAGAATTATATTTATGAATAAGTATTATATACCACATATAAATTATTTTTTTGATCATCTATAGGGAGGTTTCTAATATTATATTTTGACATAAGATCCCAAAACCATTAGATGATGTGTATGGAGAATGAAATTATGAATATAGAATTCTTGGATAGATACGGGTATTTTTAATTTGTAGTTATTCCCTTTAGGTTGACAAATTACAAGGATGTATTTACATATATTATGGATAGAGTCCTATTTGATATCATTGATATGTTTCTAGTTTATTTAATGATGACATTTTAGTTTATTCAAAATGTAATTAGTAGGATGATAAACATATATTTATTATATTGGACACCCTAAATGATAGGAAGTTGTGAATATATTTTTTTATTTTTTGTCATTATATTATTTTTCTATAGAAAATCATAAAATAAGTGGGGAGGATGGTGGATCCTAGTTATGCATATGTGTTTTATAAATGTCCACGTCCTATAAAGGATAATGAGATTCATATTTTTCTCATGATTTAAGGCAATTACTGGTAATGTTTTGAAAAAATTACTTAGTTTTCAAACCTACTAACAATATTAACTCAAAAAATATAATTCATTTATAGAATTCATGTGATTGTATTTTACAATAACTAAATATAATATTGGTGATCATGTCGAGTTTTCTCCTTTTCCTTTAGGAATTGTAATTTTTCTATTAATATATATATTCTTCATTGAAGGGAATTGGATATGTCGTAATGTAGAATGATAAGGTAATTTCTTATTATCTAGGGAAAATGAATCTAAATGAGATAAAATATCTTTGAAGACCTGGAATTTCCTTGGAAGAATATTTCTTAATTACATGGGAATTTTATGAGTCTGCGAAAATTTATGGCGGTTGATTTCGCAGCCCGGTGTTCCCGGAATGAATTTATGAAATTTTTTCGAGTATGTTCAATAAACGTATGAGAGGGATTTTATAACTATAGATCCGATGCTCAGAATTGAAATATTAGGGCATCGTTGAACTTGCAGTGCTGATATTCACTTAATATGGCTTTCACCTCAATGGAAGATGGTCGATAATGGAAGCTAGTTTTTGGTTTTTTGAAGAATAAATTTAAATAAAAATAAATGTAGCTTATTTTTATTTTGGCTGTTAAAATCTCCAAGGGGTGGTTTGAGGTGGGTGCCACCACACCCTAACATCCCATGGAAGGTTATGGTGGTGTGTCCTACCTGAGCATAACCACCCATGTGAGGATAATTAAGGTGGGGGCGACCCGAGCTTCTTAACTCCATGAACTCCCCATAAGTGGGGGAAAACTCTTGAACTCCCCTTAATAAAGTGAAACTACACAAGAATTAATTAATGGAACATATTATTATTTAAATTTTAATTATTTTGAATTCATGCCATCAATTAAATAACAGATAAATATATTATTTCATTTTCGTTGGAATCTATTCATTTGGGGAGCTTTGGAAGAAATTTGAAGAACATGGAGAATTATCCTCCCAACAAAGAACATCTTTTCCGCTTACGAGGAACCTTCGATCGAGGAACAAAACCTTCTCCCTCAAAGAACACCGACGACATCATCTTTGAATTCATCTTCTCGGAACTCTCCTTCCACCGTCAACAATCAAAGAACCCAAGGAAGGGGTGTGTTTTGGTTTTAGAAAACGTTAATTCTTCCTTCTATGATTTAATTGTTTCCTCTCAGTCTGCTTGCTATCAAACTAATTCGGAAGGACCAGGCCTAAATAACACGGCCCGATTACTTCCGAAAATCTTGTGATTATTGGTCTATTCTTTATGTTCTTCTTCGACAACGAACAACGGATCATTACGGGTTCTTTTTATGATGCAACAATCCCATAATGAAGACTCAATGTCAAGACGACCTAGCGGAGGTGCGGCGATGATAACGGGTGACATATCTGACCGGAATGGAAGGACAGTTCTTTGACCCTTTCTCATGCGATAAAATAAAAACATGTTTTCAAAGCCGATCAGAGGCCAGAATACATCGACAATGACTTCGTAACATCAGGGAAACCTAAAGTCTTCTGTTTTGTAGACATCGGTCCATCAGAACGAAGAACGGGCATCACGGGAGGTGAACTGGCCAGAGGCGACTTGTTTGGAAAATATCAGAATACATGGAATGTAACCTTGAAGGACACACCATGTAGTATGAGAGTATAACATCTAGCGTTCGAGCGTCAAACGAGTCGCAGAGGAAGTGTTAACCCGGTCACATGGTGTGTCCTTCCTCATAGCCTGTCAGGCGTGGCTTCGCGAGACTCGATGTGTATCCTAGGGATACACGAACATGGTTGAAGTACACTGGCATGTACTCCACTACATGTCCATGAAAGGCCAGTGACATGGGATACCCCATGTACCAGTTACATGGGTTGGAGAACATGTGATGTGGTTGTGTACGAGCACACGACCAGCGTACACAGTGCCGACTCTAGTTTTATGCACACAGCGTGTATTAATATTACACGTAGTGTACTAACATTTCTACACGAATACCATTATGACACGATCCATTGTACATAGACAGTACCTGAGGACTGTAGACACGACATGTGCCACATTTCCACATGTCGTTTAGTTTTTAGAAAAAGGCTTGGTCTTATTGTCCTCTGCATGTTGGTTATATTTTTGTTACAGAGAGACCCCTATGATTTGGTAGATCATTTAGATAATTATATGTGATACTTTGTGACACATGCAATATTGGCCTATTTTTCGTCGAGGAGATCATTCCAGTAACGAGCAGACAGATTTCAAAGACCTTGTAGCTTGCTGAGACCTGACAACCGCTTGACCGATTCGACTCGGAGTAACTCGACTAGCTCAATGGGGAGTGCCTCTGTGTGACATGGAAATCCCATGCCAGGGGAGCGCCTCTAAATTAGCATGGCAGACCCGTGGTACTCAATAGTAGGATTACCTCTATAGGCTATTTAGGGGAGAGCCTATGCGTAACACAGCAAACCCAGAGTGGGGAGATCCTCTGTGTGATATAGCATACCCATGGTACTTGATAGGAGGAGTGCCTCATCATTCCAAGGATTGTTGTAAGTTCCTCTGTGTGATGTGTAATGCCCACTGTACTCTATAGAGGATAACTATGCCACCATCCATGGTTTCGATAAAAAAATCATGTATTAAGCCGAGTCATTGAATTTTGAGTTTTCCTCATGATTGAGATGGGTTACTAGGTAACTTTCGTATATGTATAAGCCTATACCTAAGTAATGGTTATCCGTTGAATCCATGATTTTTGATCTATCATTGATGGATTTAGTGAGACCTTGAGAGTTTTGAGGTCCCTCCTGAGTATAGTTATACTCACCTCTGCACGGGCTATGCCCACATCTTGTTGTGTTGGTTGCAGACGACGAATAACACTGACTGAGGAAGAGAGTAGCAAGACTGGACGATACCTGGACGTGGACCACTTTGCGTAACTATACACAGAGTGGACGGACAGAAGTGGAGTGATGAGGAGGCAATCTATACCCACACATCAGGTGGGAACCCCTAAGGATGACCCAGTAGCTACTTTACATCTTCTTTTTGTTGTACCAGTACAATTATGTTTTCTTGTACTTTACTATGGGGCATGTATTTCTGGCCGCCAATAATTTTAGCACTCTCATTTGTATAATGTTTTTACTTAGTGTTTTCTTCCAGTTGTAATCTGATTGTGTTTGATTACAATTTATAAAGTAAATTCCTTCCCATTTTTGTGGTTTATTCCTTTGGTGACAGTCGTCAGACCCTAGCCTATGGAAGGTAGGCTTGGTGTAGACACGATACGGGCCCCGGGGGACGAGATGTGAAAAATTGTTATTAGAGGATTCGGTTCTACCGCGGAACTTAGGAATCTGATCTTTCTTTTCCTTGAATCATTAATGTTAATGGTACTATGTGTGTTTTTCAGTTCAGGGATTCCAGTGTTTGTGTGGGCAGCTGGCGTATCCATACACCTGGACCCTGACTTCTGAATTCCGACTTAGTGCAAGAAAACACTGATTGAATGTGTGTTCTAAATGATTTAATTATGTCAGATCAACAAAGTCAGCTCACAAGGTATAGCCTTTTGACCATTTCACGTCTGTTTCTTTCAGGATTCCTCCCCACGGACGACCAGTTAGAGATCTGAGAGTCGTACACACTGATAGCCCACCGAGCGACGAGGTCTCAGTCCATGTTCTTTTACCAGCGGAGGAACCTATGGTACTACATCCCGTTGACCCACTGATTCCACCAACCCCAGCAGCATATGATGCAAGCCGCTTAATCACATTGCATAAATTCCAGTGCTAGAGGCCACCTAGGTTCAGGGGAGAGATGGACCCACATGCGGATGAGGACTGGCTGTAGGCTGTAGTTATAGTCTTCAGGCTAGTAGGGACACTAGAAAACATTATGGTTATCCTTGTTGCCAGCCTCTTTCAAGGATTATAAGGCATATGGTGGAGCCTAATGCTCCTGGTGAATGGCGAGGCGACACTTATTTGGGAAGACTTTGAGAGACTTTTCTAGGCAGAGTTTGTCCTGACTACCCATTGGGCTGTGTGGATAAATGAGCTACTGCATCTAAAGCAAGGTAGCCTCACGGTTGTGCAATACTCAGCGAGGTTCACCGAACTCTCGCGCTACTCCACGTTATGGTATGAGACATTTCCTTTAGGGCCCACACATTCGAGCTCGGAATCAAGTGAGAGATCAGAGCTCTGATGATCTCACTTATCATACCGAAGTAGACGGGGGTGTTAGAAGGAGATCTCCTATTAGAGAGTTTCCTTGATGAGTCGTCTCCTGCTATGATTCCCACCACTAGCCAACATCCAGCAGAGTATTCTACAGCTAGCAGTAGAAAAATATCACAGAGGTCCAAGAGGACCAAACATACAGGTGGTCTACTGTATGAATCGGGATCGGTTGTGCATGGCACACAGAGCAGAGACACACATGCCGGTAGCATGCAGTGTTACTCATGTGGCGGGTAGGGTCACATGGCTCATGACTATCCGACCTGCCATACCAATGATTAGCAGACAGTTTAGGGAACACCTAAGAAGAGGAAGATATTGGATCGATGTGGTCCGTAGGGCACAAGAGGATGTGGCCATGGATATGGTCAAGTAGATGACAGTGGATGACGTTACGAGGTGCTACCACCACAACCATGAGGAGGACCACCCCGACCGTAGGGAGCTGGCGGACAAGGGAGAGCTCAGCATCAGGTAGCTCAGGCATATGACCACGACACTCCAGAGATGATTCAAGGTATGATATGTGTCTATTACACCATATCTTTAGTTCATATAGACACAGGTGAAAATCACTCTTTCATTTCCACTCCCCTCAATCCGATCTCAAAAATTCTGACAGATCCGTTGGCTCGATCATTACTTATAAAGACTCTTACGGGAGAAGAATCGATAATTACACACTGGTTTGGGTAGTGTGAGATTACTCTAAGAGGTGGGAGCATTGGCTGGGATATCCTCATAGTGGTGTCAAGGCCTTACGATGCCATCTTGGGTATGGACTGGTTATCTACAGTCCATGCTCACATCGAATGTACGAGGTGTAATGCGGAGTGTTTCTACATTTATGGGACCAGGTTCATGTTCACTTGTGAGAAGGGAACCTTTGTAGCATAGGACAGACATACATGGAGGAGGGTGCAGCAGATCACTCAATAGTTGTCCAACCTTACCCACGGAGCAGTTTATGAGGTTATTCCAAGCTATCCTATTGTGGTGGACCAGTATGCAGATGTTTTCCTTGACGATGTCCAAGGACTTCCTCCTCATAGAGAAGTGGATTTCTACATTGACTTGTACCCTGGGATGGAACCGATATCTACTCCAGCATATCGGATCGCTCCTTATGAGCATCATGAGCTGCAGTTATACCTAGAGGACATGTAGGGGAAGAGATTCATCCAACCTAGTGTTTCTCCTTGTGCAGCCCTGATTCTGTTCGATAAAAAAGAGGATGGGATCTTGTGGCTTTGTGTCAACTACCATCTTCTGAACATGGTGACCATGATGAAAAAGTACTCAATCTTGAGAATTGATGATATATTTGATTGGCTAATTCAAGCATGGTGGTTCTCAAAGATAGACCTCAGATTAGGTTATCACCAGCTCGGATTTCGAGACGAGGATGTGCGGAAGACATCCTTAAGTTGTTGTTACAGACCCTAAATGTTCTTGGTTATTCCCTTCGGTGTAACCAATTCTCCCGAAATTTTCTTGAGTCTCATGAACAGGATCATCCAACCATACCCTGATCACTTTGTCATAGTCTTCATCGATGACATTCAGATCTACTCGACTGCTGAGGAGGAGCATGACTACCATCTACGGGTTGTACCGGACACACTCTGAGCATACCAGCTTTATGGTAAGCTCTTGAAGTGCCAGTTTTGGATTTGAGAGGTTCACTTCTTAGGACACGCCAACTCGGAGGCTGGAGTTGCAGTGGATCCATCAAAGATCAAGGCAGTACTTTCTTGGGAGCCAACCATGAGTGTGACTGAGGTCCGGAGTTTCTTGTGATTGGTTGGATACTACCGGATATTCGTTCTATACTTTTCTAAAGTTGAAACACCACTATATGAATTTATAAAGAAGGGGAAACCCTTCGAGTGGTCGGAGAGATGCCAACAGAGCTTTCAGGAGCTAAGGCAGAGGCTGACTAGTGCACCTATGTTGAGACTTCCAAAGGAAGGTGTAGGGTACGTAGTTTACTATGATGCATCAAGGACCAGACTGAGGTGTCACTTAATGAATGAGAGAGTAGTGATCATGTATGGTTCTTGGGAGTTAAGACAACATGAGAAGAACTATGCTACCCATGACCTGGAGTTACCAGTAGTGGTCTTCTCCTTGAAGATGTGGTGACACTATCTTATGGTAGATCATTTTACTATGTACTCTGATCACAAGAGTATCAGGTATATCTTCTCTTGGAAGAACTTGAACATGAGACAGTGACGATGGTTCATGTTCATCCAGGATTATGACTTCGAGATAGTCTATTCTCCCGGGAAGGGGAATGTTGTAGCAGATGCGCTCAGCCGGAGGACTGGTATTCAGCTTTTAGGAGAGGCGACAAAACAGCTCACTACATTACATATATCCTTTGTGTATCAGGATAGAGTAGCCTTTCTGCAGTCTATTACAGTCACTCCACCACTACTTCAGTGAGTTAGGGAGAAATGACATGGGGACACTAAATTTGAGACATGACGTTCTATGATATCCACTGGGTAAGAAACTGATGGATTTTATGAAGTTGAGGAGCATGTCATCCTATTCCGAGGATGTACTGTGGTACCTGTGTCACTCTAGTAGGAAGTGTTGGGGGGAGTTCCACACATCCACTTTAGCTTTATATCTAGGAGTGGCGAAGATGTACATGGACATTCGTCGACAGCACTGGTGGCTAGGTATGAAGAAGGAAGTAGCTGAGTTTGTCTCTCGGTGCCACATTTTTCAGCAAGTGAAGGGAGAGAACCAGGTTCTAGGAGGCTTGGTTCAGGCTTTAGAGGTCCTGAAGTGGAAGTGGGATGAGATATTCATGGATATCCTGACAGGTCTACCACGTACATACATGAGTCATGATTCGAAATGTGTGATTGTTGACAGACTCATCAAGTCAGCCCACATCATACCGGTCAGAGAGCAGGGCTAAGAAGATATCATGGGGTACCTCTACATGAAAAAGATTGTGTGTTTTCATGTATTTACTTCTTCTATTAACTCTGACCATGACACAATATTTACTTCCCAGCTATGGAAGGTATTGTAGGAGGCTTTCGATATGCATATTCACTTGAGAACCTCCTTCCACCCTCAAAAGGATGGTAAGACCGAGCGGACGATTCAGACCCTCGAGGACATGCTCCGCACATTTTTCCTCCACTTTGGTCATAGCTGGGAGGATCACATACCTTTGGTGGAGTATTCCTACAATAAAAACTATCACTCCACAATTGGTATGGCACCATATGAGGCTTTTTATGGTCGACCATGAAGATCACCACTGTGCTAGACAAACCTAGGGGAGTCAACACTACTGGAACCAAAGATGGTACGAGCTACAAGGGAGAAGATTCAGATCATCCAGGAGTGGATGAAGACTTCACATAGCATGAAGAAGTCATATGCTGATAGTAGACGGAGGCCTCTCTAGTTCTTGGATGACGACCATGCCTTTCTACTGGTCTCACCTCGACAAGGTATATGGAGCTTTGGATAAGGCATAAAGTTGTCTCTGTGATATATTGGACCATTCCAGGTCCTCAGCAGAGTAGGTGAGGTGGCTTACATCTTAGCTCTTCAACCTCAGTTGCACCAGGAGCACAACATCTTCCACGTATCTCAACCGAGGTGATACATGAATGACCCATCCAAAATCATCGACCACAGGGAGTTGGACATCGACAACGGGGTGAAATTCACATAGGTTCCAGTGGATATTGAGGATTGACAGGGTCATGATCTACGTTGACGGTCGATACCTCTAGTGCGTGTACACTAGAAGCACATGATCCACTAAGACAGCACATGGGAGAGGAAGGCTCAGATGCGTTCTTAGTACTGTCATTTATTCCCTTAGTTTGAGTTGTAGCTTATGGGGATGTAAATCCTTGAGGTGGGGATGATTTAAGGACCCGATAGTTTCATGGAATTTTTTTAATAAATGGTAATTTTACGAGTCTGTGAAAATTTACGGCTCTTGATTCCGAGGTCTAGTGTGTCTGAAATTAATTTAGCATGTTTTTTTGGGTACCTTCAGTAAACGTACGAGCGGGATTTTATAACTATTGATCATGTGCTCGTAAATGAAATTATAGGGCACCGTTGAACTCGCAACACTAGTATTCACTTAAGAAGGTTTTCTCCTCAATGGCTGATGGTCGAGAATGGAAGTTAGTTTTTGGATTTTTTTTAAGAATAAAGTTAAATAAAAATAAGTGTAGCTTATTTTTATTTGGTGGTTAAAATATCCAAGTGGAGGTTGGAGGTGGGGGCCACCACACCCAAAACGCCCATGGGAGGTTATGTTGGTGGGGTCCAACCGAGCATAACCTCCCATGGAAGTGTAACTAAGGTGGGGACCACCCAAGCTTCCTAACTCCTTGAACTCCCCATAACTGGGGGAAAACTCTTGAACTCCCCCCATTAAAGTGCCACTCCACTTTAATTTATTAATGGAAAATTAATTAAATAAATTTGAAATATTTTTATTTCTTGCCAACAATAAAATAATAGAAAAATCTATTATTTCATTTTGGTTTGAATCTATTCATTATGGGAGCATTGGATGAATTAGAAGAATGTGTAGAATTATCCTCCCAAAGAAGAAATAATTTTTTTGCCAATGAGGAACCTTAGATCGAGGAATGATACCATCGCCCTCGAGGAACGCCGACTACGTCGTCTTCGACTTCGTCTTATCTAAACTCTCCTTCCATCGTCATTGATCAATGAACCCGAGGTAGGGATGTGTATTTGTTTTTAGCAATGTTAATTCTTCCTTCCAAGATTGAATTATTTCCTCTCAATCACATTTCTATCAAACTAATGCAGAAGGACCGGGCCTAACTAACACGACTCGATTCCTTCCACTGTTCTAGTGAATATTTGTGTGTTATTCACATTCTTATTTAGGAATGAACAGCGAATCATTATGGGATAGTTTTATGACGCAATGATCCAGGAATTATGACACAACGTTATGGAGACCTAGCGGAGGTGCGATGACGATAGCAGACAACAAATCAGACCAGAATGGAAGGACTTTTCTTCAACCCTTTCTCATGAGGGAAAATAAAAATGTGTTTTCGAAGATAATCGAAGGACCGAAAACAACGACAATGATTTCAGAACATCGGGGTGACCTAAAGTCTACGGTTTCGTGGATATCGGACCATTAGAACAATGAATGGGATCACGAGAGGCGTGCTGGCCAGAGGAGTCATTTATGGAAAATTATAGGATACACGACGTGTACTATCGATGGACACGTCATGTAGTACGGGCATACTATGGCTAGGGTTCGACCGTCAGATGAGTACCGCACAGCGTGTGACCCCGGTCACACTACGTGTCCTTCCACATAGCCTGGTAGATGTGGCTTCATGAGACTCGGTGTGTATCCCATGGATACATGAACACGGGTGAAGTACATGTGCATGTACTCCACCACATGGTCAGGAAGGGCCAGTGACATAGGATATGTCATGTACAAGTTTCATGAGTTGGAGAACTTAGGTTGAGGACGTGTACGGGCACCCAAACAGCGTACACGGAGCCGACCCCAGTTTCATGCACACGACATGTATTAATATTACACGCCATTACCTATTTTTATACACGACCAGAATTATGACATGGACCGTTATACATGGGTAGTAACTGAGGACTTTAGATATGATGTGTGCCACATTTCCACACGCTGTGTACTTTTTAGAAAAGGGCTTGGTCATCTTGTACTCTACATCTTGGACATATTTATTTTTCAGAGAGACCCCTATGATGTGGCTGACCATTGAGATTATTCTACGTGAGACTTAGTGACACTTGGAGTATTGTACAGTTTCTTGTGGAGCAGATACTTTTGATGATGAGCAAACAGAGTACAGAGACCTAGTAGGTGGTTGAGACCTGATGACTACTTGATTGATTCATCTCGGAGTGACTCGACTAGCCCAGTGGGGAGCACCTCTGTGTGACGCGACAGACCCATTGAGGGGGAGCGCCTCTATGTGAGCACAGTAGCCCCGTGGTACTCAATAGGAGGAGTGCCTCTATAGGCTATTAGGGGGAGCGCCTCTTTGTGACGCAGCAAACCCATGATGGGAAGCGCTTCTGTGTGACGTAGTAGACCAATGGTACTCGATAGTAGGAGTGCCTCAGCAGTCCAATGATATTGGGAAGCGCCTATGTGGGACGCAGAAGTCCCACTTCACTCGATAGAGGAGGAGTATGCCGCAATCCATGGTTTAGATAATAAAAATCATGGTTTGAGCTGAGTCATTTAATTTTGAGTTTTCTTCATGATTGAGATGGGTTACTAGATAACATAGGTATATGTATGGGCATATACCTAAGTAATGGTTATCCGTTGAATCAATTTTTGTGGTTTATCCGTGTTGGATTTAGTGAAACCTTGAGGGTCTCGTGGTCCCTACTGACTATCATTATACACATCGTTTCACGGGATATGTCCTCACCTCGTTGGGTTGGTTGCAGACGACAGACAGTGGTGACTAAGGCAGAGTGTTGCAAGACTTGATGGTACCCGGAGGTGGACCACTCGGCGTAATGGTACACGAAGAGGATGGACTGACGTGGATTGCTGAGGATTACATTATTACCTACCCTTCTGGTAGAGACCTCAGAGGATGACCCAATAGCTTCATTACTTATTCTTTTAGTTGTACTTGTACTTTTCTGTTTTCTTAAACTTTACTGTTGGGCTTGTATTTAAATCCCCCTTTACTTTTAGCTATCTCTTTTGTATATAATTTTAACTTAGTGTTTTCTTCCATTTATACTCTGATTGTGTTTATTTACAATTTATAATGGAAATGCCTTCCTAGATTATTGATTTACGCCTTTGGTGCTATTCGATATCCCCTTTCCTATGGAAGGCGGGCTTGGGGAAGTCAGGATACGGTCCCTAGGGGATGAGTCGTGACATTATCCTACACATTATCACATATTAATAGATAATTTTTTTCTTTAATATTTTGATACAATATTAATATTCAACCAACTGTGAAATATAAATTGACCATTAAGGAGTGAACACTATATTCACTCAGAAGGAGTTGACCATGAGATATAGGTTATATATTTAATTGATTATTTATTATGATTTCACAATTCAGAAGAATAATTTAATGTAAAATAATATATATAATTCATTGACATGGGAAAATATTACTTCATTAACCATGATATATTTGAATCCAAAATATTTGGCTAATGATATGATGATTTTTGGCCTATAATTTATGGATACATGAATTTACTCTTGTTTGTTATAGTTATGAGTATAGTCTTACCCATTTGAATTAATTTAGAAAGATCATAATGATGACCAAAAGATTAATGAAAATATATACATGGTTATAAAGTGTATGTTTACTGAAATTAACATGATAAAAAATATTTATTAATATTAAGAAATATTTTATGTATACATTGTGATTTCCAGTGAAAGAGAATATTTTTTCAGACTCATAGATATATATTTTCCAATCATCCCAGAAGCACTATAATGTATACGGACAATTTGGATATCTACTTATAATATGGAATTACAATAAGAATTGTTTTTTTAACCATTAAATGATTTAATTTTCAATAGTTTAATTTAGAATTAATATTTATGGAGATAATTCCTGAGAATATTCATATGTGGAATCAAAATGGGAAAATATATCCATGAATTTTTAAGTGGTATTTATAAATATGTCTCATTTTAATAATGTGATTTTGTTTATTGGGGAGAGATTAAATTAATTTCAATGTTTCCATCACATTAGAGTTATTATTACCTTAGATATACATTCATGACTACATATTAAGTATATGATAAGGATATAAGGAGTTCCTATCTCTAATGTATAATATTTTAATACCATGTTTTGGATTCATTTTTGGAATGGACATCATAATTCAATGGGTAATGAATTAGATTTATTACGTATTTTCATCAAATATATATTTCAAAAACTGAGTGAAAAAATAATCCAATAGAAGATATGATCCACTAATGATCAGTGGATCTATATTGATTTTCGAATCATTATAGTTGACTTTTCATTTAATAACAGTTTTAGTTTATGAATACAGATGAAACCTTTTGATTCATTATATGGAAAGCTATAAAAGAAACTATCTATTTGAGATGTATTTGTTTAAATAAAGATAATCAGACTTGAATTGGTTATGTAAAATATTGATATGTTTATGGAAATTACATAACATATAATGATTTATAATAGAATATATAAAATTTATTCATATATTCGAAGGAAAAACGTTTTTTTGAGATTGGTGATCAAGTTATTATTAAAGTTTCACAATGAAAATATGTTTTTTATTTTGGTAAAAAGATGAATAAATTAAAATATTCATTCGATAATATAAAATTATTTATATATATAGATTATTTTAACATTGAGTGATATTTATTATTAGTTTATTGTAGTTACATGATGTTTTTCAGGTTTCTATGTTAACAAATTATGTGCCTGAATCCTGTCATGGTTTGACCCCAAAGGCAGTGGATTTTGAATTCATAAATTTCATATGAGGAACAAACTATTAAAATTATTGTACATGGATAGAATGTATTTGGGAAAATGTTAATTCACTAGGTTATGTATTTTGTGAAAAAATTAGTAGTTACAGAAGCAACATGGGAGTAGGGAAACGCAATATGAGAATGATATCCACACTTGTCCAATAAGTCAATAAAACAATATTTATGCAATATAAGAAATGGAAGAAGTTTAAAATCCTAAGTAATTTTTATATATAGAATATTCACATTTTCATTTTTTATATTTTCTAGTTAAATTCAATTTAAAATATTAGACAATATTATAGACAAATAGAAAAATGAATTGTTTTTAAGAAATAAATTTTAATGTATTATATTAATTTTAAAAAAATATTTTCATTGATTAATTATTTTAATAAAATGAACATAATTTTAAAATTTTTAATTTAAAAGTTATAATTTGAGGAAATTATTGAAATTTAAGGAAATGTATGATTCTAAATGAATAATAAAAAATTAATAGTATTATTGAAAAATAAATATAATTTAAAAAATTTATAAAAAAATTATATTTTTATTTATTAGTAAAAGTTAATTAGTTTCTTCATATTTAATATAATAATATTATGTGGTTTTAAAATAAATTTACACAATAATATTGCAAAAAAATTTCTCGAAAATGAACTTCTATAGAAAACATTTTATTGCATATTATTAAATAAAAATTCACCAATTATATGACTATAATAAAAAAATTGATTCCATATATGAAATCATTATTCCCAAATTGGGAAAATATTTTCCTTTTATTTTTAGTTAATATAAATTGTAAAGTTATTAAATTTTTACCATGTTTAAAGGTAAATCCTGAAATTTAGGATAGTAATAAAATTATGTGGACTCTAAATTCACCCAAAACAAACATCCTATTTTTTTAAATAATTACTATGTTTGATAGCATACATTATACACTACGTCCTGTTTAAATGATAAATTAACTAATGTTTTTAAATGTTTTTGTTATAAAATATTGTTTATAATGGTGGGAAAATATAGTATTTTTTTAATTATGAGAATACAGTTTAAAAATTCTTATATAATGACTCTTTGGATAAATAATTAATTATAAACTAAAAAAACCAATGGAATATAAAGGATGTGTTTTTTTTAAAAACTATTTAAGGGGAAATAATTTTGTTTCTAAATTAATAAAACAACTATTTGATGAATATATTAATTATATATATATATATATGAAATATGTCTAATTTAATATTTAAAAATCATCTTATGTATTTTCAAGTCCTAATAAAAGAACAAATCTAACTTCATTAATAAAGAAGTATTAATTAAAAGTGTTACTTTATTTCATTTTGAAGGAGAACCAATTTTAAATTTTTTTCACTTTTATATGTTTTACTAGAAAAAATAAAATTCTTTTTTGGAATAATGTAATTAAAATTTACATTAGTAGATGTTTCAGTATTTATCTGATAAATTTATCTTATTGAATAATTACAATTACAACATTTTAATTTGAAACTACATTTTCATATAATATATTTATATTTTAAGACAATCATATTATATGGTTTTAAATATTAATTAGTTTATGTTTATATAATTTAATTAAATGTAGTTCATTGGATACAATTTCAAATTTTAATTAAATAAAAAATGTATACGAAATTTTGAACATTTTACATAAAACCCCGTTTTCTGGATGCGTCAATAGGATTTGATTGAAGCATAATTTAACCAACTTTTTGAATTTAGTTTTTTAAAAAAATACATACATGGTCGTATTATATATGAAAAAATGGGGTTCAATACGATAAAAAACAATTTTTTGCATATTATCTTTACTATTTTATTTACCACGGTTAAAGTTATATATGGTAATTAATTATACAATTAATATTATAAAATTATTAAATTTCTCTAAAGCAATTCATAATTTTATTGGATGATTTATTATTTATCATGAACATCAATGGGCCAAAATTTGGACCTCTATAAGCCACTTTGGTGTGATAATGAAATTTATTACACTTAATTTAACGTAAAGGCAAATATGTCATAAAATTGACCCTTCTTAATAAATCAAAATAAATATGGTATTATTTAATTAATATATTTTACTATAAATAGTCATTATAAATATAAAAAATTACATACATTGGGGTAATTTATTTATAATTTTTAGGAATTAAATAATTGAATTTATTTATGACAAAAAGATGATGATGTAATAGATTTATTATAGAACGGATATGAAAAATGATATTAATAATACTACAATAAATATAATTTGATTTTTTTACCATGAATGAATTTTATTGATGACCATGAAATTTTATTTTTGGGTTAATTTAGTTTTATTAGAGTCATAATGTTGTTTTGATATTTAGAAAAAACTCATGTAATGAATAGTGTGAAAATTGACATAATTTATATTTTAAAATATAAAATATTTAAATAAATGATATAAATTTTTTAAAAAAATATTATTAATCTTACAAGTTTATATAATTCAAAAATTTTCATTATTGAAAAATTTATTGCTCGATGGGCGAGATTTATTGTTAGTTTTAATCTTGAAAATGAAAATTACATGATAAATCGTTAATAGTTTAAAGTAGTAAAAAAAGAGAAGGTTTATAAAATATTGTAATATTTAATATTTTTAAATGGATGTTAAATATTATACCCAAAATTAAAAAAAACACTAAGTAATTCAATTTTGGACTATTTGAGAAAAAAAGAATTTATATTAATTTAATACTTTTTATAAATCTAAGAGTGCCCCCTCCCACTCCTTTAATAGGATAATTATTCCTATCTATAAATAAAACTTCGAAAATATATTAATTTACCATGTACCTTCATAATTCCTTTCCTTGAATCCCTGATCACATTATGGAGGCCTTATTTTAGGTTTAACACCCTTCTAAGAGGTGTTACGTTGTTTATTAATGGTAATAAACTGAAGTAGATGTGTCATTTTTATTATGTATTTATATTTTATTTCGTATTCCACTTTTTAAAATATCCTCCATCTATGATGAAATAATATATAATAAATCAGAAAATATAATGATATGTATTTAGTTGTATTTCATTACCTGAGTCCATTTTCAAATTCATCAAATTGGAATTGATCCTTTCGTTCCTGTGTACAACAGACTACTGCCTCACGAACCGATATAGTTGTTTTCATCAATATCCATAGATATTGGTTATAATAATTGAATTACTATCAATATGTGATATTCATAACATATTAAACATTATAATATAATAAAATATCAACTATGGTCTTACTTTCCATTGGCATAAAATTGATAACATCGTTCGTGCGTATAATTTTACTATTACCTCTACGAAACAATAGGATTCATCTTTATTCACTATATCAATTGTATGATATATATATATGTATATTATAATGAATAATATTTTGTTAATGCTTTTAGGATTATTCTGTATCTATAAAACATCTATTACTTATTTCCATAACAATCAATTAAAACTGAATTTGTTACAAATGTGTATGTACGAAAAGTTGCCTCTATGATTGTAATGTTCTACACTTTTCATAGTCATAATTTTTAAATTTATTTTAAAGAACAATTAATATAAAAAACTGAAAATTATTTCATGAATATTATTTTTGATATTATGAACTTATAGAGTCATAAACATTATAGATCCATATACGTTCACTTCCGACTTGAGTGTCGAATATTGACAAAATAACTAATGTGAACATAAATAATTAAGAAATTTTTTTGACATGGTAATAGTAAAATTAAAGAAAGAATAAAATTCATAAATTTTATTTTTAATGTAAATAATTATAATATGTATTCTATTCAACATGAAAAATATTTAACATAATGAGTTGGACATAAGGTATGCGATTTAATCTGAATCACCATCCATTAAGAAATTTCATTAATATATGCTCTATTATTCATTTATAAACTATATATATATCCCCATTAACTTTCCTTCTCCATATATTATAAATACACATTTTATTTAATGTTTTAAAAAAAATGTATACTTTTATTTGGATTTTTATCTAATTTTTCAACGATATATGGGACTCTTTAACGAAAACTTTATTCATTTGATTTAAATATTTATTCTTATAAATGTATTAATTTCTTGTACATATTTTCAAAATTATTTAATATACTTATTTATATGGAAATAAATGGGATAAAATAAAAATTCTGGATTATTAAATGAATGTTTTCAATGTTTTATGGGATACATTGATTAAACAAACTCAATTATATATGTTTTATATTTTTTTATAAATTGAGTGGTTATATTATGAATATAAATGAAATTTTGTGATTGACATGTTCAAAATTTTAAACATATATATTTTGGTACTTGGAAATATGATGGGTGATAACGATATAGTTTATTCGAATGGGGGAGCCACATTATAGCTCAGGGTTGAGCCCAATATAACTAATATGAATAGTTTTTCCGCATTATATCTTATGAAATATGGGTTATCCAGATATAACTTATATGAAGGGTAAGAAACATTATATCTCTTAAGTGAATTGCATATTCCGGAGGTGGACGTCAATCATATGGTTATTCAATTTATAATTTTGATTATATGAGTTATATGGTAATTATGTTCAATTGTTACAACATGATTCTCAATTATTGATAATATGTTTTTAATGAAACTTTTTTATGGGTTTTCGTGTTTTCATTGGACTAATGATTTCTGTTATTTATATTTCTTATTTATATTTTGTGCTCATCCAATTATTTAAAATGTTTTTCTCGTGTATTATGATTGGAAAGGAAAAATAACATTCCATAATGAAACTGATGATGTTGTGTCATGAAAAAAAATCATGTTTTATTTTAGAACATGTTCATTCGTTGGAAAAATGGATACTGAGTATAAGTATTGAATTGTAGTATAATGGTTTACTACGTAAGATTTTTTTTACCTAAATATCCAAAATTAAAAAATAATATATAATATATTGTGAATTCTAGTTCAAAAATTGTATAATAATATTTTTTAATGTTGGGTCCTTATAGTTGGTACGAGGGGATTGTTTAGTCGACATTGGATATTACGATGACTTCCTAAAATAAAGAAATATCATCATGGGTCTATAATTTTATGGTTGATTATAAGATTAATGTATTAAAATCCATATTGAGGATTTACTTTATGAAACTTGTAGGTGATTAATTTTATATTTTAATACATTCACCTGTGAGGAAATTATAGATTATTACTTTTTGGAAAAATAAATAAAATTTTGAGCCAATTTTTAGGATAAAACACGTATCGTTATTTTTTAAGTATATATGAATTTAGTAATATTATAATATTTATATAGTTATTAAAAATACATCCCAATTACAATGTGAAAAACATCATATAAGATAATTCCATATGAATTGAACCCACAACTGATTTGTGACAATACCTTATCACCTACCTCCGGTGAGCATGATGTCTCTGGTTAGTGTGAAATTTACATTTTAGTTAATCATGTTTATGAAATAAGAATAAAATTATCATGTGATATTATGCTTCATCTAATGTATATCATTGGTATTGTAATGTGATTTAGTGATTAAGTGATAAATGTTATTTTGGAAGAAATTCAAAAGTTTGGGAACAATATATGATTTATGTAAATAGAATACTAAGAAATTTTAATTATTGTTTAGAGGATCAATTATATTTTGGAAGAATCTATAATTCCATTTGTGTTATAATGGGGAATTAGGTTATTTATGGAAATTATTATACTATCATGGAAAGTATGTGATTAGGATAATTACATTTTTTGTATTATGATTGGTTGATGTAATTTGATTTTAATGATATAACTTATCTTGTTTTATTATTTTATTAAATCCATCACATTTTTTGGATTTATTCATGTTTATAATATTTTTGAGTAACATTAAGGCTTGATGTTATTGAATGATCTTTGTTGAACATTTGGCCTTTAAATTGAATTTTTGTTATTATAAGTTGGCTTTCATCATCAAATGGTTTATTTTATAAATTATAATAACAATATTGGTTATGGTTAATGAATAAAATGGGAAAAATGAATAATTAATGTTTTTAGATTATGTGATTCTATAGATTTTGATTCATCTTATATACTCATAATCTGGATAAAACAATGATTTTGTGGTGGAATTTGATTAATGAATGATACTCTATGTGTCATTTTTAGTATATTTCCTAATGTTACTATTCTATGAAGTAATATAATTCTTGAACATTTTGACAAGGATCTAAAAATGAAAAAGTATACAATTTATCTTTCACACTACGATGTTAAAGACCATTTTACACATCCCAAATTTATAGTATTTTTATTGTTAACTTTTTGTTGATAATGATTTCAATCACTCTCAATGAGGAAATGATGGCTAGTTTTTCTTCCATGTAAAGATTTTAATCATGTAATCCTAGTATGGGTAATATTCGGTAACGTTTTTACTTCACTTATATTCTATTAATGTGGAATATTTGCTGACTCTTTTTCAAATGTGGGATTTAAATAATGTAATTTTCAAAAGTGACAGCTTAGATAAAAAGCCACAATAGAAATTTCCAAGGATGTGATTTCATAAATAATAGAATAATGTAATATACATAGTTTTTTAAATGAATGAATCTGTTTGATATTGTACATGATACACCACGTCATCATTAAATGAATAATAAAATATTATTATTTAATAGTTTCAATCATAAAATATTCCTTATAGTGGCATGAAAGAATAATATTAATTGAATTATGAAAATACAGTTTACATATATTTATATAATGATTCATTTTTTATCCAATTAAATATAAATTAGAATAAAAATCAATAGATTATAAAGGACGTGTATTATGAAAAACTTATTAAGTGAGAATAATCATGTTTATAAAATAAAAAATAAATTTTCTGTAATATTAAATAAATATATATGAAATATATTTAATTAGTTTTTTATAATTCATCTTATTTATTTTATGGTCCTAATATAAGAAAAAATCTGAATTTATAGATAATATAATTACTTCTCTATATATGAATTTTTACAACCATTTTTTGTAGAACTCATTTTAAATATAATTATCATAAATTTAATATGTTTTAATTAATAAATTAAAAATATTTTTTGAATAATGAAATCTAAATTTACCTCTGTTGATGTTTTGGAATTTTTTTAACACATTAATATTTTATTCAATGGTGATAAATTCTGCATTTTAATTCAAAACAACATTTTATTATAATATATTTATATTGTTATATTATACTTTTATGTGGTATTAAAGTATTATTAAAGTATATAGTTTTAATTTAAACAAATTTTGTTGATCCGATGTAATTTCATATTGAAATTAAATATAAAACCTATGTGAACTTTTGATCATTTTACTTAAAATCCCATTTTCTCTATCCATTAACGAGATTAGAGTTAAACCTAATTAAATAACATTTGTGAACATAATTTTCCAAAAATGGTCATGCATGGTCATAATTTGTATGAATAATTTATTTCAACATGAGATAAATAATTTTGAAGAATATGAACTTTAATATTTTATTTACTTTATTTAACAGTAAATGAGGAATGTAATTGTAAAATTAATATTATGATATTATAAAATTACACTATAATTTTTTTAAAATTATTTAATGTGTTATTATCAACCATAGAAATTATTTTTATGAAATTGTCAGATTTATAAGTAATATGGGTGGTATTATGATATTTATTACATTTATATTTAATGTAAATCCAAATATGTCATAAATTTGAATTTTCATAATAACAAATTTTAATATGGTGAAATGTTGGTAATATATTCGAATATTAATATTCATAAGAAATATAATATATTTACTTAATTATGGTATTATACTTTTATTTTTTAGGATTTAATAATTAAATTTAATTATGACGCAAAAATGATTTAGTAAAATATTTATTCAAGAAAGAACCAAATAAATGATATAAATAATATTAAAAAATATATAATTTCAAATAATATATTCCATCCATATATTTTATGGATTAAAATAAAATTTTATGATTGAGTTAAAATATTTTTTCGTTATGTAATAATGTTTGTAATTTTTTTAAAATTCAATAAATAAATATTGTCAAAACTAACATATTTCATATTTTAAAATATAAAATGATGAATTAAATGATATAAATTTAATAAAAATATATAATAATAAAAAATTATTTTAAATTTCAAAAAATTGAATTAATTAATCATTCATTGGTCGATTTCAATGATTTGGTAATTATTTTTACCCACTAAATGTATCTTATATGATAAATTAGAAATAGTTAAAATGGGTTAAAACAAAAAGATAATGATTATATAATATTAAAAACAAGTCTAATATTAATTGGATAATGAGGATTAGAACCAAAATCATCATATATTAGAATTAAATTATTTTGGGACCTTTTTTGATATATAATGAATTTATATTAATTTAATACTTTTAATATTTTCAAGAGTGCACATACCCTCTCATATGAAAAGTAACTGAGTCCTCTATGTTACTAACACATAATATATCTTTCATATCAGAAATTATCATCTTAGTACCCATCATTTAATCCCTCACAATATTATTTAGGCCTTATTTTTTGGGTAACATCCTCATTAGCATTGTTAATGTGTTTTTCATGGGTGATCGGTTGAAGAAGATGTATCACATTCAATAAGTATTTTTATTTTATTTTTTATCATCCACTTCCTTAAAATCTCCTAAAAATAATATCACATAATAATTAAATTATCCTACATATAATGATATTATATAAATTTAATATCATCACCTAAATCTATATCTAATTTCACCAAATGGTCATATTATTTTTTTGATCATGTATACAGTTGACTCCCACCTTGCAAACCATTATTATTTGTTTTTCATCACTGTCTTTAGAGACTTTTTATTCTTATTGAATTAAAGTTAATATGTTATATTATTAAAATATTATTGATTATAATATTCTTATATATCAATCATATTCTTTCTTTCCATTAATCTAATAATTATAATATCATTCGTGCGTACATGTAAACTATAATGTCTACGAAGTGATGGGAATTATTTTTATTCACTACATCAATAGAATGATATATATATATGTATATTTAAATTATTAATACGATGTAAAATATTTAATGAAAATTATAGAATGATAAAACTACACTTCCTTAATTCCATAATGATAAATTAAAAATTAAGATGTTACTCATGTGTATATAGGGCTTACCATCTCCATGATTGTAAGGTTTTCCATTTTTTAAATCCACATTTAATTAATGGATTTTAATGAATAATTGATATAAAAAAATATTATTATGTCGTGAATATTATTCTACAGATTCTGGAATTATGACCTCATGAACTATTGACATCCTATGAAGTTCACTTTCCACATAAGAACAAAATATCAACAAAACACACAATGTGAATATAAATAATTAAATAATTTTTGACATGATTTTATTAATATAAAAAGAATAATAAAAATTATAATAGTTATTATGAAATTAAATAATCATCTAATGATTCTTATTATGTATGAGAAATATTTTATGTGATGACTCAGACATAAGGTAAGGTATTTTCTCCCAATCTCCATTCATTGAGATGTTTCTTGATGACATGATACATTATTATATTATATAGTGTGTGTATATATATCCCCTTTTAATTTTTTATCATTATATTATCTATAATATAGTTATTCGGTGTTTTTTAAAAGTTTTTTACATTTTATGGCATAAAATTTAAATGTTCAATGGGGTATGGGACACTTTAACTAAAAAATTGTTTAATATGTTTTAATGATGTATTCTTCTATATATTTCTCATTCATGAAAAGGATTTAAAAATGATTATATAGATTTGTTTATATGGTCAAAAAAAATTAAAATTGAAATCACATTTTTTTTATTTTATATGTTTCAATGGGGTATCGGAAAATTTGTTTCAAAAATATCTTCTATAAATGGTTTAAATTTATTTAGGGTGGATTGGTTATCTTATGAATGAAAAATAAATTATATGAATGACATGTATAAAATTTAATACTAATACATGTTGTTACATAGAAATTTAATGGGTATGCCCGATATAGCTATTACGAAGGGTTGATCCCCATTATAGTTCATGAAATACGGGTGATCCCAATATAGCTTATACAATGGTTGAACCTCATTATAGGTCTGTAATGATTTGGGTATTCTAGATGATGAAGTCAACTATATTGCAATTAATATTGTATGGGTAGTTATACGAGTGATATAGTAACTATTTCTCAAGTTACCTACATTATTTTTAATTCTTTCTAATAAGTATTTAAGAAGATTTTTTAATGGGTTATCAAGATTTCACTAGACTAATTAATTACTATTTATATGTCCCTTGTAGTGATTGTGTGCTCATCCAAATTTTGAACAAAAATCACTTGTCTTAAAATTGGTAGGTACTGAGAATATTACATGATGAAACTATTGTAGGTGTTCCATAAATAGAAAAAATGAATTATTATAAAAGTGTTTCTTTTGGTGAAAAAATGGATAATGATTATTATTTTCCAATAGTAATGTATTTTTGTACTATGTATGAATTTATTTTCATAATTATCTAAAACCCTTAACTAAAAATATTCTCGAATGTAAATTCAAGTTCAAAAAAACTATAATAAGATACATTTAAGGATAGTTTTGTAAAATCGGTATTAGAAGATGGTTTAGAAAACATTGGATATTATGATGATTTCATATGAGTAATTGATACCATCATGGGTTTATAATCTTAATGTTGATTATAATTTTAATGGATTAAGAAACTTATTGAGGATTTATGTTATAAAATTTTAAGATGACTAACTGTATTTTAGGAGACATTCACCTTTGAGGAAATAATGGGTTATTATATTTTGGGATACGAAATAAAAGGTTTGAGAAAAAATTGTGGTTAAGTCACGTATATTTAATTGTCATGTCAACGATATTTTGGAAATATTATAATAGTTATATTGTTTTTGAAATAGAAAAACCAATATACCTTGTGAAAACCTATCATATCGTACAACGCTATGAGAATCGAACCCACAACCAAAGTGAGACAAGCCTTTTTCACAAACCACTGGAATATTTGAAGTCCCTGGATAGTATTAATTTTTATTTTTATATGAAATTAGATAATAAAATTTGAATAATTGGGTTTCAGTAACCAATGTTTTATCAAATAGATATCCTTGGTATTAAAAATTATATGGTGGTTTTGTGATAAATGATACTTTGGAAGAAATTGACTATAACGGTAACAATATATGATTAAGGTAAATAGAATTATATGAGATTTCAATTGAGAAATTTTGATTGAATTAAATTTTGTATGAATCTATGACAACATTTTCTTACTAATGGGGAATTATGTTATTTATGGAAATGATAAAAATATCATGGAAAATAAGTGAATTGGTTATATACATGATGGTAGTAAGAGTGGTTGATGTTATTTGGAGTTAAATGATAGAACTCATATATGAAGATTATTATATTAAATAATTTTTTTGGGATTTAATCATAGTTATATTATTTTTGAGAAAATTTAAGGATTTTTATTCGTTGAAAACACAATGATTAAAATTTGGTATTACTGTTAAATCTTTGATATTAATATTATTTTTCTATCATCCAATGGTTTGATTTTTTATCTCATCCTAACTATAATTGTTTCAGTTACTATTTTAGGACAGGAGATATGGATAAATTTTTTTTTGGATTAAGTGATTTTATAGATGTTTATTCACCTTAAATACTATATATTTGGATAGAAAGATGAGTTTGTGGTGTAATATGATTAATGGATGAAACAATACATGTCAAGTAAGTATATATCCATATTTTCATATTCATTATTTTAATATAATTCCTTTTATTTATGAAAAGAATCTTCAAAATGAAAAATTTTCTGTTTAATATTCATACAATGATGTAAAAGATAGTATAACCCAATATAGATTTATATCTTTGTGATAGTTAAATTTTTCTTGAAAATGTTTTATATCACAATCCATCATAACATGATATTGTTTTCTTCTTCAATATCCTTGTTATACTATATTGAATCCATGTATGAGTTATCTTAGGTGACAATGGTAAATCACATTCATTCTCTAAAAGTTTATTTTTTTTGTAGTCGCTTTTTATGATTTTGTAATTCAAAAAAGCAATTTTAAAAATTAAAACCTTAGTTAACAAGATCAAATTTAAAATTAATTGGACACAATATCCATAACATATAAGATGTATTAATATATCTCTGGATTGAATCACAATTCATTGCTCAGTAATTATTGATTTAATTATAATATCAAAGATTGTGACTTTATTTAAAAACTAATATAAACTATGTATATATAAATATGTTATTGGGAGAGTAATTATTTTTTAAGAATTTTGTATTTATGATATATCCCTCATTATATATGATATCATACTATTATAGATATTGATAATTTAGTTAGAGTATTTTTTTACATTAATGGATATTAGTGGAGAAAAGTCTTACTATGTTAAAAGATCGAAAAAGGAGCATTTAAATAGATAATTGGAATTTAACGACAAAATTTCATAGTAAAGTGTTTATAATGTATTTCATTAAATACTATAAATGTATACTTTAAATTTTTTTAAGAGATTAAAATAAAATATATCCATTAAATGTTAGAGACAATGAACATATAAGAAATATAACATTTGATTTTCTTTATTGATCATTCAAGTATGACATGATATATTTCTAATATTATGTATCTTATTCATTAAGTTGGAAAAATAGATTATTATAAAATTTGAAGGAAAATAAATTGTAAGATATGAATAATATATTTATGTTCTTGTGTCTAATCATGATTTTTCCATGATATTTTAGTGGTGATGACCACTGCATTATAAATGGTTAAATCAATTTCCATGACGAAAAAGATTATTTTTTATCATACTCATTTTTTTTAAATGGTTGATATAGTACCTCAAAATGTTTTATGAAATCTATATTTAATTATGTTTTATTAGAATATATATATATATATGTTTATGTATATATATATCTAAACATCTGATTTGTATTGAGAAACTATTAATATATTAATTTCACTAATAAATTATGGTGTAACTCTGCATATTGGTTAATAAGGACAAGGATGATGTTACAGATGTTCACGAGCATGGATCCATATATGAAAGAGAATATGAACAATTGATGGGGGACTAATGACTTTTTTCTAGGACTATTACATTGATATTTGTATACATTATCCATATAATAAATAGATGTACCAGATATGTGTAAAACAATAATAGCAATCATCAATAGAAAAAAAACATTAAAAATTAAACAATTAAATAATAAAATTATACATCACAATGGTATATCTTGTCATAATATGACCCAAATTATGGTTTATAAATAAATATAATTTATAAAATGAAAAAAATGAATAAACAAGAACAACAGTAATGGATCCTAATAAGCCTTACCAGCTATTTTCTCCAACATCCAAAACAATCTCAACTGAGTGAAAAGGCACTTTACCCATGTATAGGTACTTTAAAAAGGTATGTTCACACATCATGGAACCAATTAAGGGTGGGATTAATCAAAACATTAATATATAACGAATACCTCTTTAACATAATTATTTATAAGAACATATGTACAATAATGAAAAAAATTAATCATAGAAGACAATATGGTAATCGTGTGATAATTAAGATTCTATAAACCCTAATTATACCATCATAGGATTTATTATATAATTTAAATATAACATAATAAAATTATATTGTCTCTTTATAAAATGAGTTGAAATCATATATTAAGTCTCTCATCAAGCCCTTGACCACACCCTCTCACTTAAGGGATGTCAACATTGTATTCCAAATGCTGAACCCTATCAATTAGGTAAGCTTCACTACTCAAATTACCATTAAATCATAGTATAAATAAGTATACTCCAATAGAAATAATATTATCACAATAACATATTTATACATTATCATTTCATATAGAATATATTCAAAACTTCATCTCCCTCCATAATTATCATAGTCATGGTGTTATCCCATAGCCTCTTCACTGAACAGAATTCTCTCATTTAGGATGTTTTAACATTTTAGTCTATAAAATTGATAAATATAACACCTAATATAAATAATAATAATCGGTTTAATCCCATATAGTTAACAAATAGTTGCTATAATATTTAATTGACATAAGGATTCTATAGATATGGTCAATTAGCTAATCCTGATTCAACCCATCTTCATTACACACACATTCAATGAACATTCACCCAACAAAATTTATATTTCAACAATTTTATCTTCCATTCCCATACTTTAAGAAACATGGTCACCCTTGATTCAATCATGAATGAATAATACATGAATGGTCCAACATACATACAAGAAATACATTAATTCAATAAAAAAAAATACATTTTCCCCTAAATCACAATCCATCTGACTCATATCTACTAATAATGGGTTTAATATAAAATTTTTTTGTTTACCCTCCCATGTAGATGATGAAGAAAAAATAGAAAATCACATGAACCATATTGAATATTTCCCATACAAATATATATTATTTTGTAACATGGTAATAATTTTCTACCTATGACTTATGGGAGCTCACACTTAAATGGATCTTGATTAATTAAATCATTAACTAATAAACAAAAAATTTAAAAAACCAATAAAATACAGACCAACAAAGATATAATGATAAAGTGATATAATTATATTTTTATCGAATATATGTGGTTATAACCCCAAATATTGGTCCCCATAAATTATATATTCATCAAAATATAGAAAAATATTTTAGTGGTGGTCAATGTGTAAGTGGAAAAAATGGTGATGTTTTGTTTAGTGGAAATGAAGGAGGAAGATAGTGGTAGATGTGGTTTATGGGATGTAAGGGGGGAAATTAATAATGTAATAAAAAACATACATAAATCTATTTGGTATATTATTATACCTTATCATCCATGTCATTTACTATCCAAGAACCTGTTTTACCCCCATTGACCATTCAGTAGGTGCCCATCTCTATTAGGGATATAGACTATTCATCCATGTAAATAATGCACTCTTGATACATATTTCAATAAGGTTACCTAATATCATTATTCTAATTTATTTTAATTGTTTATAATATTTATGAACTTCTCAAATAATTCAAGAATTACTAAATATAAATTAATATTGTGCCTCAGATTAATACCTAACATTTGAGGATCATTACAAACTCCCCTAGAAAGGGCTTGTCATCATTGGGAATAATATATTGGTATGTTATCCAAAAAAATATTAATATTATCATATTAAGCTAGACTACCACTTCTAGGTCTCTTATAGGATATATATATCTTTACAAGACTTAAAAAATGGAAAAATCATACCTTCATTACTACTGTAAGATCCATCCCTTAATTCAAACTAATAATACCTAAAATGAAAAGTATACCACCAACTCAACATCAGTAGTATAAATAATTTATTATAGTTTTTAATCAAACATATCGATTCATGATTAGTGAAATAAAACAAAAAGTCAAAATTTCTAGTATGGGTATCCAATCAAATATCTTGGACCCCAATCTATTCAACAATCAGGAAATTATCACAAAACTATTGTCCATGGTGATCATGACTCTTTTGAAGTTGATTCCACACATGAAGTGATACGCATAAAAATACATTCTCACCTGGGGGGAACCCCATAGGTATTCAAATATTTTATTTTTATATTTTCATCTTACTTTGATAAATAATCATCTGCTTTTTGATAAACCACACCCTCTCAGCTGTCTCAGTGAAGAATCTTGATCTGGTCACTATAGAATCTCCTACCTATAACAAGAAAAACGTTTTCTAAAATAATATACAATATAAGGCCTCTACATGGGACATATAGATTAGTGATAAAATGTCATGTTATATGAAAACTATGTCACATCAAGATGGTCTATATATGAGGGACTAAAATCTGGGACCCATTAAAATAACATATACATATGGTTCCAAATAAATATATATCATTATAAATTATTATATTCATGATATGGTTTACTTGATGTCATTTGAGTTATTATGAAAATATATTTTTCCTGGAAGAATCTTAACAGAAAACAGGAATCCCAATCTGATACTATGCTCATTAATACCCTATAAAATAATATTATCTCCCATATATAAATAAATATATTGATTATCATGCACCAAATATGTCTTAATGAGTTGAAAGAATTTTTTATCAATATAAAATAAGTAGAAAACACCCAATATTATGTAAAATACACATGGAGACTGTGGTAGTCATATGAAAATGACAATTATCACCTTAGCGCAATTCTATACTGGCATAGGGTGGTATTTATGTAACCCATGTAGAAGCTGGTACTCCAGCCTTGTCATTTGATATATATGGTGATGATTAATGAATCTCGATATCTTCCTCCTCATACCGGACCACTAGAAACCATGCCTCATATCATGGTACATCATAGTTAACCTATGACGAAATATATTTTTTATATATAAATATCACATATTTGTATATGAATATTCATTAAATTACATAATGATCTAACATAGGATAATATATGTTTAGTACCTTTCATGAAATATAAAAATAAAAAATATCTTCATTAGTGAACTACTTCATCTCCCAATGTTTTTTTCAAAATGGGAAATCAACTTAGATATATCGTACATAACACAATTTTTCTTAATCTTTGGATTGGAACTTTAAAAATGAATGATCTCATATTCTTAGTAATATTAAAAAGGGGAGATAAAAAATAACATGGAAATATGTTTATGAACATGAAAATAATATTCAAAAACCACACCATACATATAGTAGATACAAAATTTGATTCATGAACTAAAACATGGAATTTTAAAATACATGAATCATAAAGGAATGAAAGAATATATTACATGAGAGCATAAAATATGAATTAGAAATAGATATAATGAATACACATAACCTTATAATCTTGTGAGGAATTATAAATAGTGACAAGATCACTATTTATGTTAATGACATGTAATTAGTCCCTCACATAATGTTTTATTCATGAAAAATAGGTATACAAATACTCTTATAGACAAAAAGTCATTATCCATGCATAATTAGATGGAAATAAAATCAGTAACTATTCATTATCTTACAGATTTGAAAACTACACCTATGCATGCAATTCATAACATGAAATTAAGACCGCGTATAATATCTTACCTCGTGTGTTATCTATAGTTATCTAATGAATTTTAGGAACATATAATCTTTCGACACATTTCACAATGTGAAAACAATACATATGTGTTCCCTAAAATAATTAAACATTTTTTCATATTATCATGTAATAAAATTTTCACGATATCAGGTTTCATGAACATTTTATCAATTCATCATATAAAATACCCTAGAAAATTAATAGGATTTATTAAAATATAATCAACATAAACATAAAACATCATTATATGCATTATGTATGGTTCCATTGGATCATATTTTATATAATTAATAATTAACAACATGTTTTGTTTTCATTGATGAATAAATATTCAATAAATGATCATTACATAATTTTTCAGACAAAATATTATGTACATTTTTAAATCACTCATTTAAAATATCAAAAATAATAAATTATTAAAAAAAATAATTTTTATAACTTTAGAAACCTATAAAGTATGATTTCTATTATATATTATCCAAGATGGAGGTAAATACCACTCATGATGTAGATGATAAAACATTAATTCCCTATACACATTTAGTAAAAAATTCTAAACAATCATTTTTCATAATTTACGATAAGAATCTATTAAAAAATATTTTTATTTATTAAAAGATTACAAAAAATTTTTAAAAAATTATTTTTTTATCTCTTGATATATATTCATTCATAAATTTTTTGAAAGCATTGAAATTTAAGAGGAAATATTTTTGACTGAATGAATAAATAAATTTATTTTTTCTAATAATAAAATTTTAGAGTATTGTGTAAAATAATTAGTGTAAAATGAAAGGAAACAATGTATTTTAAATAAATCACTAGCATAGAAACAATTCATGACTTTCATCAGTGATAATTTATTTGATTTCATCATTAGATGCTTAATCGTAATCAATCACTATAAATATTGAAATTGTAACACCAAACCTATACCACTTCTGAAACATTTGAATCATAAAAACCCTGAAATAAAAAATATTATAGATTTGAATATCTCCATAATTTAAATGAGAATCATCATAATAGATATTCATCAGAAAAATATATAACAAATAAAATAAATAAATAGTTAAAATTGTACGTGTCTATAAAAAGTAAAAGTATGAAAAAAATGTCTTCAAATTTCAGAATCTATTTAATCAAAACCCCAATTAATGAATACCATTAAATTAATAATTAAATATTATGATAAATAATTATTTAATGATATAAAATTTCAATGATGATGTATATACACCATAAAAAACGTTGCTGTTAATATTCCTTATATACCATAGTAGTAAAACTAATATGTGGATCCCTTACCTCAAGAATCGACTTCTTTCATACTCATTAGAACATACATAATAACGAATACAATTTAATTATATATCTGTAATTGAAACATAATAGTACATATAATTCTATATATTATTTACATGAAACCGTCTATTACATTATTATTAACATATCTTTATTAAAATCAAAGCTTCATGTAATAACTATATTTTTCTTCATTTATGTTTTTGTTATGTAGTATTTATCATAGCACTTATATTAAGATTAAATAACCTCTATAATTTAAATAATGATATTAATTTCATATAAATTTATTATAAGCATATTTATATCAATAAAAATTGTACATATAGAAATATTAATTAGGAAATATATGGAGATAGTTGGATGTATTCATGTATGAGTGTTATTTCCACTTTTTGATGGAGTTGAAAAAAGATAATTCAAGAATAATTAATAGATATAGAGTGGTAAATATATAATTTATTTAATAAGTATTAATAAATTATTCCATTATTGTCATGAATATCAAAAAAAAAACATAAAATTTATCACATTACATCATAGAGGTGGTAGTCCATAGGTACGCACAAGAAACAATATCATTATTCAACATATTGGATATAAAAAAGGATATATGATATTATAATTCTAGATGTAAAATTATTTACAAAAATTATTATTAAATATATCAAATGAATCATTATAAACACCCATGAGAATAATGTATATAGAAATTATTACATATTTTTAGGAGATTTTAGTCCACCATACAGATGACCGAGAGTTTCGTTTGGAATTCTATTGAAAAAATATGGAATTTCATAATTATAATCATATAAATTTACCCTAACATATGATTTATACTGATTTTATTTTAATTTAAATTTTTAATATAATTTTATTGATTTAATTAATAAAATAAAATAATAGTGCATGCATACTGACTATACCTCTTCATTAGATAATATGATTAGGTTTATACCTAAATTATTTGTAAGAGGGTCTTTAATTAATCCATTGCCTAAAAGTCATGGACTGGTAAGTAAGTAATGGATTTAGGTATGGAAAAGAGAATATCAAATATTCTTTATGTGTTTTTTTAAGAGGAGGGGAGATATCCTTTTATAAGAGGGGGATAGATCCCATTTAGAAACTACTTTGAAATTGCTCAAAATAGTACAAAATGATACCTTAATTTAAAATAAAAAAGATAACATATGATGATATATTTTATTGTTTTCAAATGGATAAGTTAAAAATATGTTGAACTAATAAAAAATGGGGATTTTAAATTTTAAAATTGATCTTGATCTTTGGTTTTAACCACCCAAATTAAACCAGTTTCAACCATACCTATCATAATTATTTTTAACTATTATTTAATGTTAATTATGTGAAATATTTATATTAAAATTACTATATATTTTTAAATATAATTCTTCCAAATATTGAATACATTATACCATATTAATTTAAATTAAGTGGCGTACTTTAATTTAAAATTTTACATGAAAACAAGATGAATTGTAGTGTTTACAAAGAAAAATGATACTTAATAATAAAATGTTTTTTATCTTGAAACAAAATTATATAAATTAAAACAATGATAAATTGATTTAATTATATTATAATTAGGAAAATATCCTTTAACTGAAAATTTAAAAGGTTTGAACATAATATATACATTAAAAATGATATCTTCAATAAAAATCTATATTTTTTATTATTTATTGATAATTTACTATTTTTATAAAATTACAAAAAATTCACACTATGATAATTTTGAATTTTTTTTAAAAGATAATATTATTTTGTGTAACCAATTTCTTTAAAGATGGATATAATAATTTTATTATTTGTTCACAAAAATCTAAAAAAAATTTAAGTACATTATATTGAAGAACATATAGTCATTACTAAAGAATAATTATGTTTTTATAAAAATATTTTATTTCTCTAAAACATAATTAAATTATTTTAAAAAGAATTTTTCTTATTGATATTTTGAGATTTAATGGCTTGGTTATAACATTCACATTATATAATAATTTTTTAATATTATATAATTTTTTAATTAAACCTAGTTATGCTTATAAAGAAATATACTGATGTAATTAAATTTATCTAAAAAAATGTTTTTTAATAAAATAAGAGGTTATTAAATCCCCACATAATATATTTATTCCTCACAATTTGAACTTTTTCTTGGTATTAATTTTATTTACAATTATAAATTTCACTATATACAACCCATATCATAATTGGGATAAATAAAACAACCTCTAAAATATGAAAAAGAATAATATGAAGGTCATCTATCATAACACATAACTACATTACTATGTAGGAAAAAGATTATGGGATATGAAACTATGGATATTGAATAAATTTAATTTCAACAGATCAGTGTTCACAATAATGTGAATGATCATGATAATGTTAATGAACAGAAAACTATAACCAATGACGTGAAAAAATAAAATCCATTCATTGAAAATGTAAGATATATGAAAAAATTTAGGATAAAAAATAATTTTCATAAATTTTATTAATTTTTACAAAAAGATATAATTACAATATTTCATTTTGTATCATGAAAATAATGTCATAATTGTTTGGTTCAAAAATCAATTTACAGTACACATCATAATTCATGGAATGGATATCAAATGGGAATTTTTAATTACTGAATAAAAAATTTAAATTTTAATATTATTGAATGATCTATAAAAAGATTGAATGTTATTCTTCCTCTATGTATATTTTTACCAATAAAAATATGGATAGGACATGTTTTATAATATTTTTAAACACAATTTGTTGAGTTCTAAAACATCAAAAATGATAACTAATGTTTATGTTGGTTTATTCTATATGTTGTTAACCATCATTCTCATAAAAAATATTTCATTTTATAATTTAATCAATAAATATTATTGTTTTTATCTCACATCCTTCCATGATGACCATAACAATAATAATTAAATATTTTCAATCACTCATAATGTCTCATATGATAAGGGATATTTACTAATCGTTTGAAAAATAATAATGTAGTGAAGTACGATTTTTATTCAAATTATAATTCAACCATTATTCCATAATTATGATCCAATCATAGAAAAATACATTTTCATTGGATACATGGGATAATCATTTAACAAATATATGATCATTGGTTGAGTAAAAATACCATATGTGATTTAGTTTTTTTATAACCATTAGAGGGGGAGATAAACAATTATTAGAATCTAATCAAATATCAAAAATGTATGAATAATTACCATTTCATAAGAATTATTCATGAAAACACCAACATTACATTTCTATGTATATGTTGTAGGAAGAGTGTTCTTTAAGTATCAAAATTATCTCCAACATTGTTTATTTTATATGATTTTACTTTTCTTGTTATGTTTATATGTTATTGTGTCTTACTATCCTCATTAACCCATGGATTTGGGTATTGATTTTAAAAAATATCAAATTCTTTAATCTAAAGAGCTTATTTGTGTGTGGTGGGTTATGTAAAACCCTTTATTAATTACATTAATTTCGTGTCCACTTCACATTATTTCCAGTGAATTTTTATTTATGGACTATATCCACAGACTAGAATAATCATATTGTTATGCTCATGAATTCACCTGAGTGAATATTCCAACATTTTTTCAAATAGGGATTTAGAAATTTTTAATCCTCTAATTTCATATACAACATATGTTTCTATGATTCTCCATATTCATTTTATTGTAACCAAACCCTGAGGGTTTCCGTATTATATTTTCACATTAAGTCAAAATCAAATTATTCCATAATAGATTTTAAAATTTATTAAGGATAAATACATTCTAAAACTATGTTTCAAACCACTACCGAATTGATATTTTATTTCATTCATGAATTTTGATTTAAAAATAACCATTTCTTGAATGTATTTGAACGTTTTCATCATTTATATCAATGGATTCATCATACTTAAACATAATATCAAATAATTACTTCTCCAATTTTTTATATAAAAGGTTTTGGGAGTACCTAATAAAAAGATTCACCTTATGTCATTACTTTCCATGGAGTAAATTTAATCCCCAATCTGTGTATTAATTATAATATTCAACCATGGTTATGTTGATCCTTCAAAATGATAACATATAGTCAAAAAAGGTCATGGTATGAAAACAAGAGAACAAAAAATATATTTTCTATCACATTAATCCATTTCACAGCAACCAGTTTATCAAATGACCCAAAATGGTATTAGAACATTGTCACAATAATGAATTAGTGTAATGTGTTTCCCTTGTAAATATGGTAGTTTAGAATGTCCCATGGTACCAATTATAACATGAGTGTGGTGAGTAATCATTGTAATTAAATATTTCACACAAGGATCTAATCAATTTCATTTCACATGGGGATAGTAATCTCATTTTCTAAAAAATCTATTTTCGACATCATTAAATTGAGTTCAAGTCATAAACTAAAACATGAAATCTCAGTCTGCCTAACAATAATCATAACAATGAACAATCATTTTTAGGATGTCTAAATCACCACAAATTATATTCAATCTAGGAATAATTATGTTTTACTAAGGTCATTACTGATCATTATCTATTCAAATCATTTTTGATGGTTCCTATAGTTTTTGAGAGTATCAAAAAAATATCCAAATGGGTTTCCAAAAAAGGTTTACAGATTTGAATTATTTATTGCACCATGTGATAATCAAGTCAGAGACCAATGGACCCTTTTCCTTGATTTTATCCATAGGTACATATTTTCGTGATCCACATCAACTTCTATAACATAGATATGGATTTAACTTTTTTGTAACCACTCAAATTATCCTTCTCAGAAATAATATGACATTTTCTAGTACATAAATTTATCCCTAGGGTTATCATTAAACACATATCATATTAGTTTAAATTGTTTATCCCATCCTTTATATGATAACTTAAATTGAGATTCATTCTTCTCAGACAAAAATATTAAAATTTATAGGATGAATTTTTAGTATATAACAATAATATTACCTTCCAAAATCATATATGGAAATAATCATTGGAAATGTGGATGCATATATAACTTGATATATTATTAATTAATTTATCTCCAACTATGTTCTTCATAACATGACCCTTCTTATAGATTCCATGAATAACATATTTATTCTCACAAAATGGAACTGAATCAAATGAATGTGTGAGACTGTTTTATTAGTAATGGTAATCATGGGAGATATAAATATAACATGATCAAATGGTATTGTGAATGTTTTAATGACATTTTATAACCAAAAGAAAAACAAGATAGATCATAATAATTATTCATAGAATAAATCATTGAATTTAATTTGATATAAATCAAAATGAATCAATTAATATAATCCACTTAATTTTTCCACTGGCATAAGAACTAGATATGTGAAATACACATATGATTATAACATTTTGAACCTGTATAAATGGAAATAATTTTAATCCTTCATTTAAGGTCATTTATTCAGGCCCTTATATAAACTTATGGAAATTAAAAATAGGTTCACACATACTCTTATATAGATCATGTATAAATATATTCATAAAATTATTTACCTAAAATCTACAACAATGATTAATGTTATTCCCCATAAATCCTAGTCCATGAAAGAAATTATATAAATCATAGCATGATAACATATAATATTTTTCATAATGAAAGATGCGTAATTTCCTAAATCATTGTAGTGATTTTTAATTTTATACACAATTATAAAACAATTAAAAATAAACATATGAGTTCCATAATATCATTAAACATTTGTAATATTATAATATAAAAACCTATGAATGAAATCATAATTCATAAACATTCAATAAATATATATTAACATAATCCCCGGAAAATAAAAGGGATTCATAAACATTTCCTCATCATAATAAAAAAAACAAGTAAATAAAATAAGGATTGAACCATTAAATCATATCCTTCATAAAACATGATAAACACTGTGGTTTTTTCTTCTTTCTATATAAAATTTCCATTATATATCATTAATCCACACTAAAAAAAATTCATTTTATTTTAAAATCAAATCGTTAAAATTTAGAAAACAATTCTTATACTACTGATTTTTCTTTTAAATTACCATTGAAATGTGCAAGGGATGATATAAATAATTGAGTGGTATGGATAGAGGTAAATTGTGTTTATGTGATACATGTTTAAACAATTACTCTATTTACCCTTTAGATAAAAAATGCCAAAAAACCATTTTTAGTCAAATGAATATAGGTTTCCAATTTTACAAATTTATAAAAACAACTAAATTTCAAGAAAAAATTGTTAAATGTAATTGTGGAAGAGTACTATCATGATTATATTTTTTATTAGAAAAATTAAATTGGATGAAAAAAATATGTTTTATCGAATAGATAAATATGGTCAAATTTTCATAAATATATTCTATTGGAATATTTTGTACATAATGATATAGAAATTAAAAAATAATGTGAATCATCTAGAAAAAAATAATATAATAAAAATAATGATATTCAATGGTGATAAATTATAGGATTTCATTATTAAAAACATATTCCTGAAAATCCTTATAAAGGATTATATTATTACATACAATCATTAATGATTTAGTAAATTTTGACTAATAATGAATATTATATAAATAGACTCGTTTGTATATGAATATACCCATAAACATTATGATATTTTTAAAACTCACATTTATTTATAAAATTATAATAACATAAATGAAACTTGTAGTGCAAATAGAATTTGTCTCACATAAGTTAAAATGAGATGAAAATCCATTATAGATTTGTTAATTTCTGTATTACAATACACATCAACTAAAAAAATTAAATGCAATATGAAATGAAGTTAAAATTAATATTTTCATGATATGAAATGTCACTGGGGGAATTATATACATTAATCAAAACAAACAAGTGGTGAATATGGAATATATCCCATTGAAGAAAATGTTAGATGAGAATCCCAAAATGAATGTCTCAACATTGTTGATACATAATCAAACCTCAAATATAATAAATTATTTTTTCAAAATATAATATACTCATATATAACATTTAAAATATGATATCATTATATCAGTTTCATGAACTTTATTAATAATTATATATTAATTCAATATTCTATGTGATAATAACTTTTTTAATGTTATTCTTCATTAGTTTTTGTACATGTAATATTAATATAGTACAATAATTTCATGTATTTTAATGATTATTTGTATATAATATAAATATAATATATACATATTTATATACAACAAGAAATATGTAGAAAAAAATGAATAACACAATTCATGGAGGCTGTAAGCCATATATATGCATGCAAGATGTTATAATTTTTTGAATGATGCAAGAAAAGAAGTATAAATAATACATTATTTTTAATGATTCATTTTTATATAATATATATTCACTATATCTCTACATATTATCTTCCATGTAAATATAAAATGAAAAATATATCACATCACTTTCCTATAGTGGTAATCCACACATATGAATAAATAACAATATCGTTCATCAGTTAATTGAATGGTATAACAGTATATGTGATATTTTAATTTAATAAATATAAAAAAGTATCAAATATTATATATATAACTTAAATATATAATTATACCAATCCATGATAATATGTGGTAGATAATGAATTGCCTCAGTTTGACAAGTATTAGTATGTCATACACATGATTGATGGATTTGTTTTCACATTTTATGGAATGCGAGATGAATATAGGTCATTCCATTAACAAAAAACATATAATTAAATTAAATACACAAATTTTATTATATTGTATAGGATAATAATTATTTGAAACAATTATAATATTATATAAAATGTGTACACATGGTTAAGGACTAAACCTCTGCTTTGCCGAACCTCTATATTTCTTAACAAAAAGAAATATTTGAAGGGGTTCCTAATAAGAAAAATCCCTCTAAAAAGTTTCAAGGTAATTAAGAACGTTATTTGGATATGTTCTATTTGACTCAATATTTTAATCATTTGTGGAGAGAAGGTGAGGTGATATGTTTTTTTATAATTTGTGGAGGGAACAAACATTGATACTACTTGGAAATTACCAAAAATAATACAAAATGATAATTTCATTCTCAATATAAATATTTAAAAATAAACAAACAATATCCTTTGGAAAATGATTAGGTGTAAATAAGTTCAGGAAATAGGTTTTGTTGAAGATTAATTGGTTAAAATTTCATTATATATTGGATTAACCCATTGTAAACCCATTATTATCTTAAGCACATAATGTAATTTTAATAGTATTTATTATTCATTATGATAAAAAAATTTTTGACTATAATATATATTTTTCTTGTTTATTTTTCTAAACATGGACTCCATTTTATCCAATTGAATTTAATGAATTGGGGTAATTTAATTTAAAACTAAACCCTAAAACAAGACAAAAATATATTTTCTGATGAAAATAATTTATTTTTTATTAAAAGGTTATGTATTTAACTTCAACATTAAATTAATATAAAATGACCAAATAAAATTAATAATTTTTTTATGGAAATATCTTTTTTTTAACTTTTTAAAATAATATTTATCTTTTTATATACATAATTGGAATATTCATTAAAAAATTAATATCATAAAAAAACTCTCAAAAATTAAAACTATGATAATTTAGACATATTGATTAAAAAAAGTTTATTTTTCTAAAATAGTATCATTAATGTGTAAATATTATTTTTTATTTTTTTCACAATTAATTATAAAATTAATTATCTATAAATTTTCTTTGAATCACATAATGCCTTTATTGCAATATATGTACATATTTATGAATATGTTTTATTTTATCTAAATCCTTATTTCCCAATATTTAAAATGTGGTAATTCATATTCATATATACATATATAATTTCAAGGGTACAATTTTCTCATAAATTATTATTTTTAATGGTATTATGTTGTTCATTTAGTTATAGTATTTTGTGTGACATGAGATATAAGATAAGTTAAATATATTTTTAAAAAAATTAAAAAATATTGGGGCGTCACACAACCAATGATTAATAGAACAATATTCTTCATGGGAGTACATAATAAAATACATCCTTAGAGATGTAGGGTCCACTAGCCATCCATTTAAATAAAATGATTCATTATTATCTTTTCACCATCATGGAAATGATTTATAATGAAAGAGTTGTTCTTGCATAAAAAATAATTATTGATAAGGAACTTATATATACATTAGTTATTCCACCGATGTGGAATTAATTAGAAAATAGAGAAAGGTATTAAACACTTATCCCATAAACTCATATACCCATTAGATAGTGAGAAGACATATCAAATTTCACAACTCTCCAAACCCAAATCTTTGTACTATTATTTCAAACAATGAGAATATTCCATGAGTTTCCCTTTCCCAATTGAATACTATAATGGATTTTGGCCCACATTTTATAAAATATAGGATATACCTCTATTAAAAATAGTTATTTTAACCAAATTGTTGTGTAGAGAGAGTTGTAATAAGAAAAGAATCATGTTATAAATGTTGGATTGGGCTTGGTGATAACATTCTATCGAAAATAGAGACTGACACCATAATGAATGGGATCCAGTCATATTAAGGATGTACATTATATTAATATGTATTATGTGTACTAATAGTCATTTCATATCCAATTAGAAATATAGAAACTAATACTTTACATAAATAGATATCACACCATATTTGAAGAATAATTGTTACCTAACATAAGAGTATAAAATAGTATTATATTGGTCTAGATACTTTCTAAATATGGACACATAAACAGACGATACATAAATTATCTACAACATCTCAATGTTAATTAATCATTACATTATTCATTGCTATATACATCACATATAGTACCATTTATCTTGACATTGGGAAAGACAATTTACAAAAGGAGAGCTTTGATGATCTATCATGGTAAAAAAGGGAAATATCATTGTTCACATGAGAATAATTTAAACATTAGTGTAGTAAAACATGAGAAGATAATTTGAAACTATTACCCTATATATCTCAAATCATAATATTTATTCATATAAAAAATCATTGTTATGAATTAGGCATGAATCATAAATTAATCAATGAACATATTCCTTGGAAACATGACATTTGAATAAGACAGGGAATTGTGGAACACACATCAGTATAGGATATAATTTCATTTGAAGACAATTATTTATTACCATGTCTATAATTGTTGATTGGGATCAATCACCTAACCAATGTAGTATTTATGGCTATCTCCAAAGACTATTATAGTGGATTGGGTTCACTCCACAAACCATTGTAGTTGTCACGGTTCACTCCAAATACGATCATAATTGATAGAGTCTATTAATGATGCTTTTTCACTTCATGTATGTGTATTATTTATCTAAATATATATGAATCATTACCCATTTAATTTGAGGGAGATTTAGTTCCCACCCTTCCTTGGTTATAACATGACCACTGTCTTGGGTTATAATGTCACCATCATTGATGGTTATAACATTCTAAATATCATTGGTTATAGAATAGAAAAATTATTTTGTAATAAAATAACCAATTTCACCTAATGAAAAAATATATGTGCAAAATATTACAGAAAAATTAACTTATCAAAACCCATGAATTGAAATCGGATTCATAAATAGTTAAACATTTAATAATCAATGCAAATGAGATAGTTTTCAGAAATATTTCAAAATTTCATAATATTATACCACATGTAAAAGGAATGGTATTCATAAACATTATATATTTATAAACATAAGAAATTAATTGAATGAATATGTTTGGGAACATTTAATCACATTCCCAATAAATCTCAATCTTTATCAATGATAAATTACATTTATAAATTTAAATACCAATTAAATATCATTAAACAATTATTGAGGAAAACAACCATTCCATTTTTAAATCACATTATTATAATATAAAAAATTCAAAAATATTATGGAAACTCATTAAATTTATAACAACCATGAAAAATTGAAAAATAAACATCAAATAACATATTTTGAATTATGTTAATAAATTCTTTTAATGCAATATAAGCTGATATAAAACATTTCTGTTACACATTTCTCTATAATAAAAAAGTTCAACATTCCATAAAAATTGAAAAGAATATAAATATTAATCCATTTTAAAAAATTAAAACTTTATTTAAATTGTCTATATAAAATCAAAAAAAATTTATAATATATTTATTTCGAAAAATTTATGAAAATAACAGCATGGATAAATACGAAATTTTGGTTGAAGAATGAATACAATATCATTTTAAATAAAATAAAACTTTTGGAATTATGAGTACCTAAAATGATGAAAATAAATCTAAAATATGAATTCCTATGAAATAACTAATTAATAATGAAAATAGTGTCTTTCAATAGAGGTATATAGTAATAATACGCCATAATAAATATAACCATAATAAATCATGATAAATGTTGATATTTGAAAATAAAAACATAATTTCATTGATAATATATATATTGTATGTCCCAGAAGTGTGAAAATATATTTTAGATATATAAATCTCTATATTAATCTTATTATTAATCCTAAAATAAAATCATGGAATTATTTAAACCACCTAAAATATAAATAGATTAATATGTCATGTGTCCCATAGAAATAAAAGTAATCTGAAAGTCTATTGTCATCTGTATAAATTCTTTCATATGCATTAGAACCACTTGTATATTAAAAAATAATAATTATAAATCTATTAATGAACCATATTACTATTAATAATTTTATATATGATTAACATAAAACATCTTATCACTCAGTTGTTAAAACAACATTATAAAAATCATTTGTTCATGTGATATCTGAATATTTTTTATGTATGTTTTAGTTTGGGATATTTGGTCCTTGATTTTTTATTATATTTTCATATTATATATAATATTAATCATGATATAAATATCATATAATGTTATATAATACATTTTTAGTAGCACTCATAATTGATCGATATGGGAAATTGAATTACACCGTTAATGGGGACAATTGGCCGTATGTACAAATGAACATTGTGTTAAGGATTTGATGTATGGAAAAAAATTGATAAAAATAATAAATATACCTTATATAATTATAATTTTTTCATATATTTCATATATATTATGTAACGTAATACTTATTACAGTATTTCAAAAATATAAATGAAAAAAGAATCTCATCGCATTGTGGAGGTGCTAGTCCTCACAAATGCATGATCGAAATTTTCATATTCCAATTGGACCAGTTGGTAGGAATTTAAAAATGATATTTTGATCATAGAATTATTATTATAAACAATAATCATATATATATATATAAATTGAACCAATCATATTACACATCCAATAAATTTTATTATGATAAATGAATTGTATTTCAACATGGAGACCATAAGTTGAATAAACCCAAAAATGAAATTTTCACTACCTATTTGATGGGGAGAGGGTAGTAGTGATGGCTTCATAATAATAATAAAATTTAAGTATATTTACTAATGTAATTATATCATTTAATAATGAATTAAAAAATATATATGAACTAATGGTATAACTAAAAATTCATCGAATAAGGTCATTACCTCTTCTCTGAAATTACATTGTTATATCTTTTAAAATGGACTATAGGCCAGGTCGTTTGTGAATAAAATCACATCGAATATTGGGACATTGAAGAGTATAATAGTAAATTATAGAGTTTTTATGAGATAGATGGATCAACGAGATGTGCATAATATAAAGGGAGATCCATTTTATAATTTCAGGTAGGGGAACTCAAGGAATTTAAAAGAAAAAAAATTTAATATAAATTAATTTTTATTTCCAAATGGATAAAATTGAAATAATTATATAATAAGATGATGATTATTTCAAATTATACCACACAATAAAATTTTTAAAAATAGGAATCACATTTTTATCTGTGTCATTTTTTAACCCTTCATCAACCATTTTAATAACAACATTAATTTTAATGTTTTCCAATAATTATTGGTTAATAATGTATAATGAACATTATCAAAGCACGCTAAATATATTGTTAATGATTTTCACAAACATATCGGTTTTTTTGGAAATAATAGATTTCTGTAATTTTTTATCATTTAATAAATTATTTTTTATTGATAAATATAATTAATAAATTTTCAATAAATTTGATATTAAATACATCATGGAAAATGTGTAATTTTAATATAATATATACTAACCTTACTATAATGTAATATAATAATATTAAATTCAAACTACATATAAAATCATTCAAAAGATATTGCATTTATTATCTATAATGTAATTTATTATATTATTATTCATTATAGAACAACTACATTATTGTGGAATAAGTATTTAAGGTCATTATTTAAATAATAACTACTATAAATAAATTTATATAATTATAACTATTTTATTTATCTAAATATTTTTAGATATATTCAACCATAACATTACTTTTTACCAATATAGATACATAAAATATTTTTAAGACCAAGTTATTTACCTTTTGTAGAATTATTTGATTTAAAATATATATATATATATATCATTTTATTGTAAAAGTTTCCATTAAAAAAATTTCTTCTGAGATTGAGTTAATAGGGTAGAATTATATTTTTCCAATAAAATTTATGGTGAAAATATATGGCCTTATTAATAATTTTTATTATAATCACACATGATTTTCCTTTTTCCTATGTGATACATTTTACCATGATTACTTTAACTATTTATAATAAATAAACGGTTCATATTTACAAAATTTTAATTTCCAATTTATAAATAAGGAATTTTTTTTTAAAAATAATTTCACATAAGTAGAAAAAGAATGTATTAATATAAGTTTGTAAATAATTATGACAAATGAATTATATAAAAACACACCTTTAATCAACATGTGGTTTATCCATAACCCTTACCTAAAAAAAATATTAAATGAATGTCAAAACACAGAATTTAATATATATAAAATAAATTTTTTGAAAACCACTAAGTAATATTGATACATTTTATTTATTAATATTGATATACATTATATCCATAGTAACAAATTCAGATAAATATATTGTTTACATTTAAATTATTGTATTTCATATTAGATGAATTGATAACTACTCAAAGAATATATAAATTTTTTATTATAATTTTTAAATTTTGTTATTCATATTCGTAATATAGAATCAAATGGATAATTGATAACTATATTTTAAAAATATATCATGGTATTTTTAGACTCATGATTTTATGTAACAAAAACTAATATATAAATTTAAAATATTTGGAAAATTATTTAATGAAATCATTGTTTGATAGATTATACCCCAAATAAATGATTTTCCTACTCAAACCTAATTCATATGACAAATGAAAATAAATAAATATTTTACATATTCCATCATAGGGTTCCCATGTTTAATTCTGAATGTGATATTTCTCTAGATAACATTCACATGGTGAGTAGTCTTGTTCCATTGTGTTATATCTATACAGCAGAATGATTATACTACTTGTTAATCATAATAAATATCATGTTCCAATGGCATGGAATGTGAGAATAGTACATGATATGGATGATGTTCGTACTTCCTCATGGTAGATACATGGAATGCATCATGAACATGAAAGTGATTTGGTGGATGTACCCGTTTATAAGACAATGTATATATTATATTATGATTTATGAAAGAGAAAAAATATAACTAGGGTTTATATTTCACTTTTTTTAATCTCATTATATTATTGGATGGATAAATTTCTTAAAAACATTTTTTACAAACATCCTATTTTTTTATTCCAATGATTTTCAGCATAACGTTTCTGTTAACATTGACAAATACCAATGTGTTACTCAATGTCATTAACGTTCTATGTCATTTCTACAGATATTAAATTTATAAATATATGTAATTCTCTAATATCATCATAGTATGATATTATTAAAAATATATATTTGTATATATTTCTCAACATGGATTCATTTAAATTAATGATTGAATGTTATTATGAATGGAAAAATAAACTAGAAGAAGTTATTGATTCAAACCTCCTATAAAATCAATAAAAAAATATATCAAAATATCCACTCTAGTTTTATTTTTTCTCTCCAGTTTAATTTTTTAATGAGAACTATATTTAATATTGAAATAAAATTCTATATCTATAACATGCTAAAATGTTCCATATTAATTTAAGTTAATCCTCAGATCCTGACCAAAATTAATATAATGTACTACGAAATGAAATAGTATAACATCCTTTATATAATTTCTATCTTCACGGTTATGATTGAAATTTTATCTAATTCCAATGAAGTGTTTTATCATCATGTGGTGATCAATGAAAACCCATACATCATTGTTCGATTTTTTGGAGTCCAAAATCAAAACATAAAGTCATTTTTTACAATATTCATTCTATTATGTGTAATAATTATAACTTCACATTATAATTTTTCATCCCCTCATTAACATTGTAATATAATTATCACAGAGATACATACTAGATAATATCTTTAAAAATATTGTCCAACTAAAAATACACATTCATATATGAATAAAATATTTCACATACATGATGAATATAGAATAGTGAAATATGATCTTCTTCCAATATCCCTTTCCTTAGGTCTAATATAGAAAAAACACATTCACATTACTTAACCCATGTCATCATATCATAATAAAGATTATACTCTAGATCATTTATGGAATTAATTATTAGTTACAAATAATCATTATGTTTTTATTTAATCATCACATGGGTGGATAGTTTTACACTAAATTGTGATTTATTTTATTTCATCCATTCAATAAATACTTCAATACTCATTATTTTGTAAATATAAAAAAATGGTAAATATTTTTATCTGCATCAAATATAATATGGCATGATACTTTTGACTCTATTAAACATAAACCATAATTTTACGAAGTTGATAATGTGTTTTTAAGTCATAATCATTAATTTCATAAAAACATTTACTTTGGAGATTATTTAACTATTTTTGTGTTGAAATATACATTAAAAATTTATGAAAACTATACGTATATATATATATCACATTTATATGTAAATAAAATTCATCCATCTAATTAATAAGGAAATTCTTTTTTGTTAAAATCAAATCACATGTAGGGAAGTTTTTCTCATGAAAATTCAATTAGCATTATTCATAAGACAACATTAAATCAATATACATGAGAAAAAATCCTAATATCATCATGGATTCATTATAAAAGTATAAAGGTATACATCCAAAACAGGGAACTCTATGTAAACATTCCCTGACCAACCTTCTCTCTATCTCCTCATAATTCTCCTCAAACTTATCTATCTACCGGAATTGGGACTCTTTCCTTTAATATATGGTGATTTCATTTGATATTCATGAAAAATTATCCAAAATTAAACAATAAATTCCATGATATAAAATTGTTATAGATCAAATTAATTGTGGATGGTCTTGGACAACATTGAATAGATTTATTTCGTAGATCAATTAAAATATACTGATATGCACTTATAAGAACCAGAAATCAATCATTCTAAAGAAAAAAATTAATCTTTTAAATTTTTTTATAAATCCTCTCTTTACCCTTTGTTTTATCTACAATAATCAAATAATTTTCTTTACCTTCATTTAGCATTGAATATATATGAATATGAACTATAAAGACTACCAAAAATGAATGTATGTTATCTCTAAAACCATATTAATTAAATCAATGTTGATAGTGTGGGAAATTTAAATACTAAATGGAATGATTCTAAATATTAATATAAACACCATTTATGGAATGCTAAATTTCATATATAATAATTCTAGAACCTTAATAAATGATATCTAAAATGATGGTAATTAAAAGAGAGTTAATGAGCTCCAAATAAATGATCAAACATGTCATAAATATGGGCATCTGATACATGTTCCTAATAGTGATCATGTTATGTTCTCAATAAAAAATATAGAGTCAAATATAAGGACATTTCTTCTGAAAAAAAATGAATAGGTGCACTACAAGCTAACCCATATTGTTGAATGAATCCATTATAATGATTCTCTTCATGTTTCTTCTTCATTTCCGCTAACTAAATCTTGGCCATTCTATTTGGAGTCTTTGGAATATGTTTAGAGCTAGGTATGAGTTATATCAATAACATTAGTATATTATTTAGTTGAAGAAAATCCATTTCATTTATAAATACATCAATAATTAACCACACAATAGGAAAATCATCGAAGTTACTTTTCACTTAAACCATCTAGGAATAAACACATGTTAATAATAATAAATAACAATAAAATAAATGTAATTTCCATTGGAAATTCATATTTATTAACACACTAATAAAAGATCATGGTATCATTTTGAATAAAAATTGTGAGTTCCATAACTTATTATATTATATGGTGTCAATAGAAATAAATATAATCTATGTAAATAAATAATATTTAGTTAATATATAGTAGGAATAATGAAATATTCAGGAAGAATCTTAACAAAAAATAATATAATAAGAGATGAAACATATACAATTTATTGAATAATTGTAATATTATGGATTGTTACTCATATATAAAACTTTTAATAATTTTGTATATTAATTACAATTACATTATGAATATTCATATATATAAAAAATCAAATAACCAAGCTCAGATAGGGTACATACATATTTTACCATACCTATTTCCACATCACAATAATTATTTTATCTATGAACATATACTAAAACACAAATATATTTCTTGATATTCATGACTATTTTATTAATGTAATCAATCACTAAGGAATCAGTCATGGGATGTCAATATCATGACACCATATTCTCAAAATATTAGACAGTAGGTTTATCTTTTGCCATTTTAAATTTTTCCCAATAGAAATAGATTTTCTTCTATGCATATAATTATCCATATGGTTCTCACAGACATTATCTCGACCAATATTTTTATTTAAAATGAACACTATTTATGATAATGAAAATAGTGAATGAAAATTATAATATATATTTATATCACATATTAGAAATTGATTATTCATAACCTAAAATAATTACCCTTTCCTGATTTGTATATATCATATTACATTGTAAACAATGACCCATAATCAACTAGTTCATAAATTATCTACATATTCTCTCACCATGTGCAATATAAAATTAAATCTTCTCATAGATATCAAATTTCATAGAATTCTTCATAACACGGGGAAAGAAAACATGATAATGGGTGGGATTAGATGCATAATAATGGTATGAAATGGATATATCAATGATAAACTCATTATAACATGAATATAAGTGTATATGAACATGATGATAAAATATGAAAATGATACCCTTCATATCATGAATGTCAATATTTATTCATTGAATACTTTTTTTCAATTCATAAGTCATGAATAATGATTGAAGCAAAAAAAAACATATGCTCACGATGCATAACATTTCTATAATACAGGGAATTGTGTCATGTGTATAAGAAATTAAAATAATTTCCAATGTTTTAATTGATTCACTACATTGAAAATAAAAGTGAATTAAATTAACTCATAAAAATATTATAATAGTCAGGGTACACTCAAAATAGTATTATAGTAGATTGGGATCGCTCCCCAGACCCACATAGCATTTGAGGTTAAGTCAAAATATTATCACAGTGGACATAGTCCATTGCTAAACTGAGTTCACTGCACATTGTAATTTGTGTTTATCACATGAGATAACAATCTTTAAATAATTAAATAGAGGGAGATATTGGTCGTACATATCATTGTTTATAACATGGATACCATCCATGGTAAAAAAATCCCAAAATTAAAAGATATAATGTTTCCACTATCCTTCATTATAACATAACCATGATCAATGGAAATAATGTAACAACTATCACATAATGAAACCCACGAATTCATGTTCCCTATGATCATAAAAAATTCATCATATCAAAACCAACTAACAGAAAATAATTTGATATAATGTTATTTATAGCATAACATGTTCAATAAAAATGGGTTTCATAAACATTTCATCATTTCATAATATTTTAAACCCTGGAATTGGAATGTTTTGAATAGAAATATTGTGATCATAATCCTAATCCATCCATGTAATTTTTAGGGATTGAATCCTTTGATCATATCCATAAAAAATTCATAATTTAAATCAGTAGGTTAGTTTGGATAATTAAAATACCATTAAAATGTAATGGAAACAATATTAATGAAAATAAACGTTCCATTATGAAATAACATCATTAAAATTTAAAATTTTATATTATATTATATATATTTTTTAAAAAATAACAATTCAATGTTTAACTAAATATATTTTTCATTGAGAATTCGTTATCATAGACAATTACATTTATTTCATATAAAATAAAAAAAACAATCCTTTTACATGTAAATCAAGGGATATATTCCCTTCTATATAAAATCAAGGAGATTTAATGATATAATCAACATCTCATTATCATTAGAGTCATTTACGGCATGGTTCCAGGAAATATTCCTCGACATGACACTGAATCTAAAGAGACATCAAGAATAAATGGGGTGTAAATAGTGGAATAATATCAGTAATCTTGATGGATATCAATGGAGTTTTGATCGTTATTTCCTACACATAATCCTTAATATGTATTTCCAATCATATTGATATTTTTTTTCATACTAGATGTGTTTTTACATTAAAAATTATGAAGAGTAGTTGTTTTATGAAGATTTGAGTTATTTTTATCTCCCATACAACATCTATTTTCTAAAAAATATGCATTGAATACAAAAATTATTTATAATATTTTTTGAAAAAAATGGTTTTTAATATAATGGCCTTTCGACCTAAAGAGATATGTAAATAATATTTTCCTAAAAATCAAAGTATATGTATCATGATTACGTATAATGATAAAAATGAATCGTAAATTTTTTTAATGAGATGTTAATAAAGGATATGAGAATTCTTGAGTTTCAAAAGAGGTATATTTTAAAAATTAATTATTTTAAATTTAATTATAATCAATCTCGATGATCAATGATATTGTATGATAAAACCCTTAATGATTTCATTATATTTGAATAGTAATATCTATCAAATAAAGGAAATTTTATCGATATGTATATCACCATAAATTTCAGAAAAATCATCATACAAATAGTCATTGGGTAGTATATAAACCTCATAATGTAAACAAATTGTGAATATGGCATATATCCCATGGAAATATAAGTGAGTAAAATATCCATTGCCTTTGGTATCACATCCATCATATGGGTTAGAACCACATATATTATAAAATTGATTATAAATAATTTTGAGAACATTAATCATATATAACATATTATTTTATATATACTTATAACCTTTGATTACAAATTTCATAACAAGTTTTTATTAAAATCGTTTTTCATGATGATACATTCTTTTCTATTATGTATGTTTTGTAAATATTGTTTATCCTATTGATAATTTATTTTAGTATCATAATATATGGAATTTTTTTATGATATAAATATCTTATATATTAATTGTATACATTTTTAGGGTCATTCAAAAAATATACATATGGAAAAATAAATTAAACCATTCCTGGATGAAATAGGTGGTTCATATGCATGGATGATGTTTTTATTTTTGATGGATGGAATGGAATATTGTTATATTTTAACTAAAATTTTAAAAAATAATAATTATATATACATAATATATAATCTTAATATGAATCATTACTACCATTATAACAACCTGAGATCTTATAAACCATTATTCATAAATAAAATAAATTTATTTGATAGGTTTATTTTCATGCTACGCCATGTTAATAATTAAATATAATCTAAAACATGTTAAACATACAATATAATCAACACCATCTATGATTATGTTACACATGACACTAAATTATATGAAACATCCTTTTTTTATAATAATCATTTAAACAAGACACTTATAAAAAAGCATATACACTTAGTTAAATTAATAATAATATCTAATTTTATAAATTAATTTATAATTGTTTTATTTAAATAAATCCTATTGATAATAAAATATTTTATTTTCTATAAATTATGTTGTTTTTTTAAAATACTATTTTCATAAAATAATGGCCTTTTCTACCATTTTGTGAATAATATTGTAATTAATTTAAGAAACATTTATAATTTGAATTTAAAGAAATAGACATCATTTTTTAATTATTAATGAAAATTTATATTAGTGTTATTTTTTTTTGAGTTTTCTAAAAAAATAATTTTTAGGTAACAATTCTGGGATCACACAATTCTTTTAAAAATTATACATATGTCCACTTCCTCCTCTTATAGAAGGGTACTCAATCCACATCTTCTTTACACCTCCCAATCCCTTTGGATCAACCAACCCCTAACCAAATCTCCCCCAAAAACCATCCCATAATATTATAATCCTCATTTCGATATAAATCCATCTAGGAAAACCCTTTGGTGAAAACCAAATTTATTTACCTAAATAGGTTGTAACATCCATCAAGAAGCACTTTTTATTTATTTTATTCACTACCAACAATTTATTCTAATCAAATGATAATATGATAAAATATTTCTCTTTATGATATATTGTTTTTATTTTGTGGTGATTACCAACACTGAATCACCTTTTCATAAAGTGGGATATGCAGTCATTATTAATGACTATAATAGATTTCCAACTATCTAACTGATGTCATTATTTCTTTCATTGACACATTTCATGGTTGGTAATACATTTGGAATAAAAAAATTATATTAAATTTTTTATATTTATGATATCATTACTCTTTTTAATATATTATTTAACATAGACCATTATTAAATCCATTATATGAGAAGACAATAAACATGTTTCTGGGCGTGAGGATTACAACCTCCTCAAAGCGATCTATTTGTCTATGATTTACAAGGAATAAGTTACCGGTAGTTTTAATATACATATGAGTTATAATAGAAATTATAATTATACTATTATTATAATATTTTTATATGTGGTTGTATCATATACATTTCTTTTATTCAAAACGACATGAAAATTAAAATAGAATTCATGTGTACTTAGGACCTACTGTCTCGATGAATAGTTGATTTCATTTTCCTATTTCAATATTTTATAGATTGTTATATATTTGTATATAATAATTATATATGATATTAATATCATTTATTATGTTGACTATGTATGGAAATATTGATCTATGTAATTTTATCAAGAAAATAATGTCAAAATATATATGAAAATCAATGTAGTTACTACCTAAAACATAACATTAACTTGAAATTGTTAATAAATGGGTAATAATAATTCATCATTAAATCCAATATGGTATTATAAAAAATTATATTCCATTTATATTTAAGTATAATAAACTTATTATTATCTTATATGTGGTTTGAATGAGTATGGAAATATTTATGATAAATGGTAAGGGGATTTCTAGTCTCGCTTTTATTTATATAATATTTATACATTATTAACAACTATTTCATTTATGTGGTTAATATACATTGGATTAAAATAATATATGATTAATATTATGAAATTATATTTTATTTTCATAACAATTTTATGATATCTATTTAATTGGTATTAAAGGTTCAAATGTTACCCAATTGCAAATTAAATTTTGTCTCAATTTGCGTTCTTTGATACACTTTCTATTAAATGCACCAATATTATTTTAAAATGTGTGTATATATTTCTTTTTGATGATATGTATCATAAATATCCTTCTTTTCATGAAATTTTAAAAATAACATAATTACATTATCTCATTTTTATTATGATTTTATTTTTCCGAACTGGTAAGAGTTTATTCATAAAATCTCATTGTTTTTTGGATTATATTATTAACGCTTCTATTGATGAAATATTATGATATGTCTCTCAAGAAAATTAACTTATTTTCCTATCCTATATTTACTCTTGATATAATCATGTATTTGTATAATTTCACAACTCACTGGTACTTAAGATAATTAATAAAATGTTTTTATGAAAATCAGACCTTATTCCCACATCAGACGAGAATCCGTTTTTTCGAAAATAATGTTTTCTAAATATATATTGAAACGGTTTTTAAACAATATTATATTCTGAGTTTCAGGTAAAACGATTTTAAATTTTTTTTAATGACACTTTTATATGTTATCAATTTTTTTCAAAATAAAATTATTTCTAAATTTTTTTTAGAAATAATTTTTTTCAAAATACATTATATTTTAATCAACTAGTTTTTTAAAAATATTTCTAAATATTTTATTCTATATAATATGACTTCCATTTTTTCAAATCATATTATCTAAGGGTATATTCATATCATTTCCCTAATTTTCTTTTGTTTTTATTGAATGATGTTTTCGAATCATGTTTCTCTTTCATAGTTTACATTTATATGTAACCCTTTTCTAATTAAGTGGTTGTATATTTTAAAAATCCACTTTTTTCATGGATAATAATTTAGTGGAATGATTATGAATCCTCTATTTTTTCTATACATTATAATATGATGACATGTTTATGATACCCATTTCATTTCATGCGGTATGATAAATAATTATTGATAATGTGGAACAATTTTGTATGAGTTCATTATGATATGGGTGGGTCATATATCTCCCTATTATTCATGGTGTAATGATTTATATGTCATGAAATGTACATGGATGTATTGGAATGTGAACATATCTATTTAAGAGACATTGTCCACTATAATTGACTTATTAGTGAACCTTGACTACTAATATGGTTTTAGGATTAAACCCAATCCCATAAATTGGCCTTGGAATAATGCCTAGACTACTATGTAAATCATTTTTATATGCTTATGTGTCGTCAATAGTTCCATTTCATATTCCTATTTTATTGTGTCAATGTTTATTATCTTGATTACACAATGAACATTGTTTTATTAAATCCCATATTTATGATATTAATATTGAATATGATGATAGATATGCAGAATATGATAATAAAATGTGATGACCTTAGTATCCTACCCTTATGCTGATTATTATTCATACATTTCACCCATGATTACCCTTACTGAGGTTCTTCTTTAACACATTATTATGTTTTAATTCCGCAATATATGAATATATTTATTATTATTGATGTTTCTAATAAGGGTTATTGTCACGGATAACCTAGTGGGATATAATGTAGCTCATTTATGTTCTAGTGATTAGGTTTCCCTATTTTTTATAGAATTAGATAATACGGTCGTTGGGTGTCTTTTTGGGTAGTGAATTATGAATTAAAAAAGAGTGATTTAATTTCTATTTTTGAAAAGAAAGGATCTATGTAGTTGGTATTATAGTTACGGTTTAGTAAACCTTTGAAAAATACAATAATAAGACCATATTGAGATCACTAGGAAAATTTCTCAAAGGATAAACTTAATGGTGATTCAAAGTATATAAAAATGTAATATAATTTGGGTAAAGGATAGAGTGAGTTTTTTCTTATAAATACCTACATATCATGACACTACATGTGTATTTTGATATTTAATTGATGTACATTGAGGTAGTAACCCCGTCTACATTATGTTGATATTCCCTCTATTTAGAATTGGTGCAAGAAAATGGCCCTTGTTGCACAATGGTTTGATACTCCCTGGGGATATGCTTTGGAAATTCACTAATTATTTATGAACCATCATGAAGGATTTAAAAATAGGTCTTTATGAAAAACCTATGATGTCATAGCATAAAACATTATTCAAAAATTATAGATTATATAATCGATTTTTGTGATTATGATGATTCTGTAACTGTTTGTTGTATCATGCAATCTTCTTTTTTTCAGCTCATGGATTGAATATGAAGGAACTGAATTAACAATTATTGTGATGTTCAAAACAATGATTGTTTTCTAGAGTAATAAATTGATATAAGAGATGTAAGGATGAGTCTCATTACAATGATTACACACATTTATCAAAATATAAATCATACTGAACTTCAAATGAGAAAATTTAGAAAAATGTATTATTGATACAACAATTATTCAATATACACTCACTTTCACTTCCACTTCTGATACAATTGTTACTGAAAAATGGATTAGTACAACATAAATGATATTTTACATTCTCCAATGTTTACACTGGGAGTTTTTTATTTTTATTTTTTTATTCATTAGTATGTGAAATGGACTAATATTCTACTCTAATAGATAATATAAAGCACAATGATGAAGCTAATTCCATGTATTGGGCATATTTAAAGATCTTATTTTGGACGAAGTAATTTACTTAAATTATTTATACAAATATAGACCAATATTTACATGAGTTAATGAAAAGGGATGGTGAATCTATTGCTACCTGAGAGAATATTTTTACAAGACAGGCATGGTAGATTTTGGTAATTAAAATCATACCCAATACTAAATTTTATATATTCCTCAGAGGATTAAATCCATGTAACTTATGGATGTTATCAATATTTTAATATAATACATATGAAAATATTTTGTGTCACACAAAGAAAGATTAAATGGATGTTTGAGTTACATGTCATTCTAAATATTTTTATATAAAAAAGAAGATATTGTTTTCAGGAAAACACTATAATCCATGTAGAGGAGAAGGTGAAATTTTATTTGATATATAATTTTGGGAAGAATGGTGGAGGAAATTTTAATAATGGATTTAATAAATATTTTTATGGGAGTAAGATAAGGTACTAATGGATTTGATTGGTGATGATATTGGGATAATTTTCCTAACAATGAAAATTTGTAGAAAGCTGCACAAATTTATCCACCCCTAAATTAGTGATTAAAGTTGTAAGGGAATGAGATTTATTCTAAAAAATTCCTAAACCAAGAGGTTTATTATGATTATCTACAACAACAACATCATAAGGTGAGGTGAAATGGGAAATATATTTCTATCATTATTACTAATTTGAGGTGCATAATGATGTTGTGATAGGTACACATTTCCTCCACTTTAAAACTTCTAATGTCTCATTTGATTTTGGATCTTATCACTCATTAATATCTATAAAATATAATATGTGTATTAATATTAGACCAAAATTAATATATACATAATTTGAAGTGGATTCCGTTAATGGTTTGATGATTTTGTCACAAGTTTAGGATTCCTATCTGATTAATCCTTGTTGGAATGTTCTTTTTATAGGATATTGTTTCCATCATATGCTTGAATTTATTGTACACTTATGCATGTATTTGAATAATCTTCTAAAATATAAAATTAATTAACAATTATAGAATGATAATATTTATATTTCAATATAAAATATTTTCATTAAATAATTCAACGGTATTTATTACCTTCTTATTGAGATGACACCCATTATATGGGTCTTAATTCCCATTTATAGTGATTGTTTATCTGAAACGGTTATGGAGGAACTCAAAATTGATGAATGAATTTATTTTAGAATACTTTTTATTATTTTTTAAGGATATTTTTATTTTTCCAACCAAACTAGATTTTGTGTTCTCAATATATATTGCACCTAGATCGATAAAAATTTTAATGACTCTATATAGAGTGACCGTAGATGAATTTTAAGAATTTAAGAAGAAACTCCATGAAATCGTTGACTAATGATTCATTTCCCTATGTCTGTCACCATAGGGGGAACATGGTCTTATTATTCTTGAAAAATAATGGCAAATCAATGAGATTTTGAATTGATTATAAGAAGATGAAAAAGTTCACAATTAAGAAAAAGTATCAAATTCAATTTACTGGTGATCGGTTTGATAAAAAGTATCGAGGTAATTTGTTTTCCAAGATTGACCATCATTATGGATATCATCAATTGAGGGATAATGAAGATATAAACAGAATTTAATTTTTTACTAGATAAGGATGACATGAATATATAGTTATATTTTTTTTCCAACTAAAACCCTTGATATCATAATGGATTAATTGAATAGTGTATTTTGATATTACATTGATCAGTTTGTTGTAGTCTTTATAGATTATTTTATTATCTGTTAAAAGGGTGATTAAGTTCATGATGAACACATAATAATTGTACTAAAGTCACTAATGAATTATATTATGTATGAAAATAATAAATATTGTGTATTATTATTGAATAGTGATTCATATGGTGGCCATATAATCTCTTGAGTGGGTATATTAGTAGATCCATCAATGATGGAGGCTGTTGAATGTTGGCCTAGAATAACAATGGTGATAGAGATCCATATTTTTTATTCGCCAACTATATATTATAGATGGATTTTGGATAATTTCTCCAAAACAATCCAATACTCTAAAAAATTTAAAACGAAAGGGTTCTATGTTCAACTAAAAATAATGAGTGAAAATATTTAGGGACATGGAGAGAGGTTTAGACATCACAAATATCATAAAATAAACATATAGTGGTAACAGTTTGTAATCTATATTTATACATCCATGAATTTATTATGATGTGTTATTATGTAGAATAAAATGTTTATATAATATGCCTCAATAAAATTAATGATTAATGCGAACTTTTTGCCAAATTTTGATTTTGGAGTTATCTACGGTAATAATCACATTATTTATATTGAGGAATTAACATTTTATAGAAAATTAATATATATATATTGAAGAGTAATTAAATTTAAAATTATATATTCACAAATAATGAGTTGAATATATACTAGAAAAGATGGTTAGAGATCCTAGAGGATTATGTTTGATCGATAAATTACCAACAAGGGGATGTGAACAAGGTGGACTGAGTCAAAAAAATTCTCGCATATCCATGATGGGGATCCCAAAAGGTCTAATATATCTAGATTTCTTAATTATGGATATGTAAATACAATAGGAATGGAAACATATTAAATTTATCAATTTATTATTCAACCATATTTCCTAGGAAATATTAACGAGGCGTGGATGAAATATGGTGAACTACATAATGAAAAAATAAAAGATCCTATGTTTAGTCTTGATCATTATAGAGTTATATGATTTAGGAATAAAGTGTGTTTTCCATCCATATCATATTTGAAGAAGGATCTATTAATGGGATCTCAATGTTTTTTATTTTCTATTCATCCTTGAATTATAAATATGTACAAAGACATGAATGAATAATACTATTGGGATGGAATGAAGAGATATATATCATATTTATTACATCGATTATTTCAAATACAGTTAGTCAAGGATGAATGAAAAAAGAATAAGGTGATGTTACATTCATTATGGGTACCAAAATAAAAATTAGAGATAATATAAATTTATTTTTTTACTTCTAAAATTATATAATCTGAATAATGATATATCGGTGGTATTCAATCAACTCACAGAGTCGTTTCACTTTATCTCAAATAGAGAAGACTTATCATCGAATAATATTTCCAAACTATATATTCTGTAAGTGGTATGGTTTTTTTGAGTAACAAATTCAATTGTATCTAATTTGGATCTGATTATTAACTGAATATTATGTGACGTACATGAAAATTCATTGACACAAAACTCAGTTTATGAACATCATAATATCCTCAGAAGGATCAACAATTTGAATGACCAATTCGAACCATTCGGGACATGTTGAGGTCTTGTTAGTTATATTTCAATGGTTTTTTGGATCAACACATACCACCTGTTGAGTTTTCATAGAATAATATATTTCAAAAAATCATTCCTATAGATCATTTTTTGAGGCCCTATATGGGATGATATGTAAATCACGAATGTAGTATAACATGTTTGGGGAAGGAAAAAGTATTAGTACCTGAGATAACTAATGATATGGATTAAAATTCTGGAATCATTCATCATCATATCAAGGAAGATCATATTTAGGAGAAATATTATGCCAAAAAAATTAATGTTTTCTATATTTTAATATTTCTGAAAACGTGTTTCAATAAATACTATCCAATAATTAACATGTTAAATTTAGCAAAAAAATTAAAACTAATCCCTCGGTGTATCATTCCATTTGAAATTATTGATCATATTGGGATGGTAGCCTATCAATTGGAACATATTCTATATGTCAATAAATTATATTACATTTCCATGTACCTCCACTAATTAATTATACACCAAACACTTATTATCTACTAAAAATATTTTTCATACCACTTGATCATGATCATTATTAATGAAAAACCCTATTGAAATTCTGAAACATACAAATACTATTCTGAAAAACAATACCACTCACCAGGTGATTGTGTTGCAGAGAAAAAAGTAGATTTAGGAAGCTACGTGGGAACATTAGGATATGATGTGGTATAATTATAATCATTTTTAGAAAAATATTAACAAATTTCAAGGTTAAAATCATTATAATGGTGGTATACTATAACACCATGTTTTTTAATTAACAATTACATTCAAATATGATATATTTGTTTGATGTATTGTGTTTCAATTTATGAAAACACAATATTTTATTATATAATACAATATCTAATGATTTTTCTATACACAACAATGGATTAGCTTTCCTTACATGGAACAATGTGTTTCTATAAAGTAACGTTCTAATATTACAATTATTCAATAAAATAAAGTAATTTCATTTCAATTAAATATAGTAATATGAATTTTAATAAAATATTTTCAAATGTTAATTATAAATTTTCCATACAAATAATACATATTGAAAATTTATTATATATAAATTTCGTTAAAGTTTTTATGTATTGAAAATTACTATTTTCATGAATAAAACTTTTAATGTCCTTATGTGAATAATTATAATATTAAATTTAGACACATTTTGAATTTTAATATGATAAAATAGTCATCATTTTCTAATTTATAATTTCAAAATAGTTTAGAGATAATTTTTGTAATTTTTTAAATAAACATGATTATTGGATGAATATTTTTAATACTGAATTTTAATTAAAAATGATTTTTCATTGAGTTTATATATTTAGTTAAATAATATTATAGTTTAGTTAAAATGTATTAATATATCAATTATACATAAATTAATCCAATTTATATCATTTTAACTAATTTCACATTGAAATTTTAGACAAAAACATATCAAATGATGAAACATTATATCATTAAGAATCATCTTTCTCCACCTGTCTGTCATATTGGTCATTAATTAATTTATTTTAATTCTATTATTAGAATTTGATAAATATATTCAATATTGGAATTAATAGTAATTTATAATTTCTAATGAAAAATTTATTTTAACTACTAGAAATTTAACCTATAGCCACAGACCGATAGCCACAGTTTAATATGTATGTGGCTAGAGCTGGTTTATAACCACTGTTTATTTTTTTAATTCGTGGCTACACAATTCCATTCTATTCGTTTTTCGATTCCCATTAGGCTTCGCCTCTATCCCTGATATGCATCCTGTTTTTTTTCGATTCCAGTCGGGCCCCTCCACCATCCCTGATACGCAACCCTATCACCGCAGCGCCCTGCTCTCACGATGGCCTATCCTCCTCCCCGACGACCTCTCTCACCGTGCCCACCTCTCTTCCCCCTTGTTTTCCTCTGTATCCCATGGTTCTCTTCTATATCGCTCATCCTCACCAGCTTCAGTTCCTCCATCCTTCTCCTCCTCCCTCCGAATTTCCAATTCTCATCACCTCCTCCCCACCAAATATCCAATTCCTGTCTCACATGACCATCTCTCTCCTATCCTCTCTAGCCATGTGCGCCACCATCCCTCTCCTGATTTCCCTTTGTCTACTTATATCACCGAATTGATTCTGGTTTCTTGGTCAGAGTTTCTAGGTAAGCTATCCTATTAAATTATTCTTCCCCTTTTGTATGATTTCTATTCTCCCTGTCACCCTATTTTGCTCGGCCGAACCCTTGTTCATGGGTTAACTAGATTAATTTTATATTGTTACATTGTTAGGGAAAGCAATGAGTCTCTCGGGTCAGCTTAGGGTGTGTTTCAGCATTTTCCACTGAAATCAAAGTAAATGGGACTGTTTTGGATTTCTCACCACAGTTTTGATGTTGGTTTGAATCTGCCTTTTCTTTTATCCCAGTTTTAATTACGATTTATGTTATTTTTTGGTTCCTAGAACTTTTTTAGTGTGCAGTGGTCTTCCATGAGATATGTTTTGATGTTATTTAGTATAAATTTTTGTATAAATTCAGATCATTTGGAATTATTTTACAAATAACATCCACATGATTAGATTGTGAAGAAATTAAGTCAATAACACGATGAACATGATGGTCAAACATATAAATTGAGTGATATTGATGAGTGTGGTTTTCTTGGATTTATTGTTTGATTCATGTCTAGATATATAGATTTCTATGGTCATTTTGTTGATTACTAACAATAGTAGTTTTGAAGAAATATTATACTATCACACTTCAGGTATTTGGTGTCACATAGTGGAGGATGTTATAACACCCTCCTCAAATTACTGAGCACTGTTGAACATATATTATGTATCATAGTTATCCCTAGTGAAAATATAGAACCTTATTGATAAATTCATCTTCTTTTTTTGGAAAATGTGAAATAGAAAATAGAATGATGATCAAATTTATAGATTATGTTTGGTACTTGAAACTACCTGATAATGATTACTCTCCATGTTTAACTTGTAGATATTATATTTGTTTGGAATTAATGTTATGGAATTCTGGGAATGTGCATGCTTTATGCCAAGTTGATATGATATCTAGTATATAATTGAGATGAATGTCAACATTTTTATGTTAATAAGAATGATGATTGGTATACTAGATTTATACTTGAAGCATGATAAATCATTAACATGTCATGAGCAAGATAGAAGGGGTATGTGTGTATTTGTTCTTGTTATTATAAATGGTTAATGTAGGTTTGTCAAATATTGACATAGCAATACATTATATGGAATAGTTTTTTTTTTGAGATCTCATTCATTTTACGCCTTACCCTATTCTACAAGATGGTTTCTGGAACTAATTTTATGTACACTTCCCTCTTTATTAGCAATAGACTTATGGAATTATTCTAGAATTTCACCTGGGTGGGATGGGATGCAAGACAACCCAATCACTGGATGGATGTGTGTTTTAGGTCATAATTAGAATATGTCCTCCCAATGCCTCTGAATTATCTACTCAATGACATCCAGAATCACATTTCATCTTGTCACTGTAGCTGATAAAAATGTTAGTTAGGAAAATATTTCTATAAAAATAAACTGAACGTTTATATTTTTCCTTTATTCATTGTTATTTTTAATTGGTATTTTAGGTATCTCAGACTCAATCATTAAACAACATAGGCAAGAGAAGCTATTTCAGGTGGTTGGTTTTCTGATGGTGGATAATTGCATGGGAGGCTACAACAGTTGTATGTTTGCATATGGACAAGTTATTAAATTCTATTTTTATTTTGATTCGTCATTTCATATTAATAGAAGTAACATAACATAAAATAAACATTATTTGGTTGATGATGGGATAATTGAGCACAAAAATGTGAGGTTTTTTACTTTTGCATTACTACACACCAATAGATATACCCACGAGAGATCATCCCCCATGACAACTCGCATCCATCTATTTTTATCCTCGCTCGGATTTTTCCTCTCCCAGTCACTCACCCAATCCCTCCCTTGAAACCCTTCTCCACTGATCTTCCTTCAAAACCCATCTCCTCCTATCCTAGCCCGACCAATCCCTTGTTCGAACCTCGCTGGCTTCCCCTTCACGGTTCCACCATCCCTCACTAGCTTCCATTCACATCCTCCTTTCATGACTTATCCATTCGCAGTTCCTCCATTCGCGTCCTTCATTCATGGCTTCTCCATCCCTCGACCAATTTGACACCATGCATGTTTTCATATCTTTTCACAGTAATTATTATATATATATATATTAATGTACATAGAATTTTCTTCCACATTTCCCTTTTTATTTAAGTGTGCTTACTAACCTATACAGATTATATGGTATGAATTTTACTAGAGCGTTTTCACCTATCGGTGATCATTCCTACGCATCACAAAATAGATTTTCTCAAATTCATCTTTAACATACTGATATTTGTTTCATTATATTGACATTCAAATCTATATTTATTACCCCCATTTCATTCATTGTGATTAGCAATTTTTTTGCATTCATTTCCTTATGCTCAAGGACCAATTGCCTTGTAATCACAGGTGGCCCAACAATCAATGATTGGGATTCTATTTTGTTTTTTATACAATGCACATGAATATCGGAAATGATCACTTATAAGATTTATTATTTATAATTTAGACATGGGAATTTTTGTGTTTCTTTATGTATATATGATTTATTCTGAATCTGTTTTGAATATGTTATGTATTATGTTATGTATTATGTTATGAATATGTTATGTATTATGTAATCAATTTCTTATATAATATGTTCTTTATAAAAAAATTAACATTATAAGTCTTGTTATGAAATTATATTTAAATTTAAACTATTATAATATATTTTTAGATGGATTCTAAACATAAATTTAATTTATTATTGATTTATATGGTGCGGTTGTTCGGAATCTGCATTACATTATCGAGTTTTGTATTTTTTTATAAATGCTATCAAGAAGTTAAAATATATTTTTAGTCTGGACAACACTTTCAATCATGCATTCAAAAATTACCAAAATATATTTTTAATTCATCGAGTTCCCTGGTTGTCTAGTTCTTCATGTTTCTGCACACATTTTTTTTCAATAGGTGTTATGTAATAGAATTTTTTATTTCAGTTTTACTTTTACATTCTAGATTTGAAGATGTTGGTTTACCAGTATTCTATAATGATTTAATATGTTATATTGATCATCTACTGAAACATCCATATGAAAGGTTTCCATAGGATTTAGCCAGCTAATGAATCAATTTATTTAGTATTCACCTAGAAGTTATATCACATTAAAAATTTAGTATTGGTTGTGTTGAATGATGAAACATTTTTAGCATGAATGATTTTATTCTATGTGACTCCCATTGATATTAAATAAATCTAGATAGAGTCATATTTCATTGGAAAATAGTTTTTGTATATGTCCAATCCAATTTTCATTTTCATTACAACAAACATGACTTTTTAGTTTAATCAAGCATGTTGGTTTAGCTGATTCAGTCTAAGATATTTAAAAGGATAGTGGCAACAATACATGCTGAGTAGATATATAAATTCTAAACAAAAGATGTGTGTTTAAATTTTTCATGAAACCAAGAAGTGTTCAAATTCATGTAGAACCATATTCTGTTTACTTTTCAGGCTGGTATTTTTAGGAGATTAAAAGTTCAATGTGCTATGAATTTTCTTTTTAATTTTTTTACAGTTGCAGTTTCATAAGTCCTAGAATAAACAGATACTAACATTTCCTATAATTACACCTCCAACGCACTTTTTGAGAAGTCATTTCAGGAGGAATATAGTTTGAGAAATGAATGTATTTATGAGCATCTACTTGGTGATAATTTCTCTGGAGATTACATCCCTCATGTAGACTTTAATTTATTTCTAAAGTGAGTGGGAACCCTCTTACAAAATATCATTTGATCCATGGGCCACTAATAAAAAATCCTTATAGGCTGGATTATCTTGAAGAATCCATAAGACCAAAGTTCAATAGACCTATGAATATCTAGTTCCATGATGAATACCTAATTTGTTATTCAGATGTAGCACTGGATGGAGTCTATATAATGGCTTTAGACTCTGGAGGAAATCTATGCAAACTGAGAGGGGAAGATGTTCAGGGGGGATTGGATGGGGGGATTTGCAGGGGTTAAAGATTCAGAAAATGATGGGTGAGGAGGCTTTCTATGAAGGAGTGGGGGGTCTATCCGGAAGGAGTGGGATTTCAGCTATCCAGGGGGGGTCTAGGGAGGGGGGGGGTGATGTCTAGGGGGTAGTAGTGAGGGAGGGGGGGTGCGGGGGGGGGGGGGGGTGCGGAGGGGGAAGTCCAAGATGGAGTGGGGGGGGGTATGTCTGGAAGAGAATACTTGGAACATGGATATTCTAACCGAACATCATGGGCTTACTATTTCTGGAAGTACCAATATCTATCCATGTGAGGCAATGAAGCTGGTATGGGTCCCCTTCGACATAAATATATTCGGAGACATATATATAAGAAATTAAAATGGAAGTCGGTAGTCTCCAAGTTGACAATTGGGTGTTCACCAAAGCATCAATTCATTTCAAGGGAATTTGGTTATCTATTTTATGGATCTATTCATAGTAATTAGAAACCATTCCCACCTCTTTTTGGCTCAATAGAATGCAATATTGTGTCACAAATTTTGCAAAAGTTGTGCATGAAGCTGGGGGGCTCTTAAATGGATGTTTCCTTGTTTGATTGATTTACTATATTGGGAATATTTGTTTCAAGAATGATTAATCCTCTAGTTTTCATGTCCGTTATATGTATTAATAGTTGTAGCATATGATGACTAAGTTGTTGGTTTATTGGTTGGATATGGTTCTATAATGATTAGTTGGTTCATGTTTTTGGAAATGTAAATGCTAGGTGGTAGATTTTTGTTTTGTTTTATTGTTTTTTTTGTGTCTCATAAATATCAAGGGGCATGGACACATGTCCAGGGGGTGTAAGATGGGGGGTATGTCCAGTAGGGGCGGCCTATAGTGGGGGCCATGGACACAGGTCCATGGGGGGTGCATGGTGGGGGGGGGGTTTGTCCAGTAGTGGCGGTATGTAGTGGGGGCATGGACACATGTCCAAAGGGTTGCATGTTGGGGGGGTCTGTCCAGTTGGGGCGGTCTGTAGTGGGGGGGGGGTATGTCTAGGGTGGGAGGGGTGGTCTTTCTGGAAGGAGTGGGGGGGTCTGTCTAGGTTGGAAGGGGGGATGCAAGTGGATAATGATTCAGAAAATGAGGTATCCAGTAAATGGTATTTCACCAAGGAATCCTCTAATTTCTGAAATGCAGTGGAAAAGAATTACGACTCTAGGCATGACCCATTAAATTAGCAGTTACATCCCCACGACACAAGATACCAAGTTGTCTTCCTAGTTTTTCATTCCCATAGATTTCATATATACCCTACTTTAGAGGTAGTGGGAAACATGGATTAATTATCTGCCTATTGATGGGATCTGAAGTTTCATTCAAGTGAAAGAAAGCATTCTGAATGGGTATTGAGAAATATCCATGCCATAGATAATTTCTTTCATGAAGCATTCTGATATTGTGTTAGCTTACATGATGGACTTGAAAACACCTACATTTATAGTTTTAAATATTTGAACTCCCTCAAATGGCCAAGCTGCATCACCACTCTTCGTCCACCACATCTCATTTTCTACATGTCTAACTCAAACTCACTTTAGGGGTGTCAATTAATCTCCCCATCTTTTTAAAAAATAATCTTGGAAAAATTCCACACATTTTGTCAAAAAATACAACACAACCCAAGCGGTGTCCGACTGCATCACTATCCCCTCATATCATTCATGTTTCCCATCGATAGTGGCGCAAACCACTCCATTATAGAATACTCAACAGATATAGAATAATATTACTCCAATTATTCTATTGTGTATGTATTGAATGAAATTGGATTTCATTTGAAAAGAATCCTTTATTAGCGATCATGTTATTTAGTATTGGGATTTACATATCAATCTGAATATTCTTTGTCCATTTTTGATTATGGAGTTATGTATCATTTATCATGTACAGTTGACACATTGATCAAATATATATAAGAAGTTGTTATATCTCACTCGTTTTCCTATTATTTACTTATAGGTGGTTACTTATGATGAGGTCAATTCAACCCACCACCATAGAAGGAAGTGAGTTCAACATCAGATTCAGGTAAGGATTCTTCCATTTTTATTCTTTGGCTCAATTTTAATTTGGGTTTTTGTGATTATTGGGCTCACTATCTTTTTGCAGTGCATTTTGGATCCAATTGAGGATAGTGAAGCACCACATGACTGGGATATCCTCCCAAAATGTGGGCATGAGGCCTTCTAAAATTACATCACATGGCCCGACTCCTTGGTTCAGTTTGGGCTAGGTTAGGTTTGCTACGATATTTTTTATTGGGTTCATTTTTTATGTCAATTTTAACATGTTCATATTATTCGATTTGGGGCTATTCGGTTCAATTAAATTAATTTTAGATCCAATAAGGTATGTTTAATTAGTTTCAGTTTTTTCATGCTCAATTATGCTTTATTGAGGTCAGTTTTGATTGGTTTGAGTCAGTTTGGTTACATTATTTTTAGTTTTGTTCAGTTTTATCTTTTTCAAAACCATTTGGTTTGGTTCGAATTTACTCAAATTGGCCTGATGATGTTTGATTTAGTTCTAGTCATATTAGTATGTATTTGATTAGTGTAGTTAATTTTACTGGAATTTTTTATATAATACTATATATTAGCATTTTTTGGTTTTCACAATGCAATTGCCCTGCCTCCTCCTGCTCCCTTCGCTCCTGGCCGGAAGATGTTGCCCCCCCGGATGTCGCTGGACTGGGCCAACACATCGCGGTCACACCGCAGCCACGCCACGGTCATGCCGCGGTCACGCCATTGTCACACAGCGGTAATATCATGCTTTGGCCCTGCTCCAGCCATATCATGCCCACACCACCCCCTTCCACCTTCATTTTAGCCCACTGCCACCAACATTCCAGCCCGTAGCAGGCCCCCCTGCCACCTTCGAATCATCCCGCACCATCCCCCCAGCACCTACAACAAGTCCCCTTCCACTAGAATTCCAGCCTCCTCCTGCTCCCTTCGCTCCTGGCCAGAAGATGATGCCTGTCGGATGTCGATGGACCAGGTCAACACGTCACGGTCACGCCGCGGTCACACTGCGGTAATGCCATGATTTGGCCCAGCTCTAGCCACATCCAGCCCACACCACCCCCCTTCCACCTTCATTTTTAAGGTGTTTTATGGTTTTTAGATTTTTTTTATGGTTTTTATATGTTTAATGATTTTTTAGTTTTTTTGCATGGCAAAAATAGTACTATAAATATCAATGAAAAGATGAATTGCAACATATCACTCAATGGTGAAATGACAGTTGACCCAAAAACCCAAATTCATACCTCTACCTTTTCAAGATATGAGAACCAAGAAAAGTTCCCAGTAAGCACCAAGAAAACAAGAAAATAAGTGAACACGAGACCCAACGATGTCCATCCAAATAGAAAATGCATGGTGAGGTTCGCTTCCAAACTGGAAAAGAAACATCCACAAATGCAACAAAAACAGTAAGAAAACCATAGCATCATGATGAAATAACAATGAAGTCATAGACTACAATCACCAATAACAGAAAATAGGGAATAAGGGAACATATAAGAGCCACCCCAATCCCTTTCATACTCCAAGAGAGGAAACTAGCATCACCATTAATCACATCCAGTAGGAGAGAGGGTGGATACCCCACCCATCCAGTGGAACTCGAGCACTGTAGAGACATCACCTATGAACTCATAGAATGTAGCGACAGAAAAACCCATGAACCCAGCAAGAAAGTCCTACATGTGAAAAGAAGATTCCCAAAAGGAACAAGACAACCAAACTGCAAGCCAAACTCAGAATCTATATCAACCAAACCGATAAACGCACACTCTAACACACCACCAACCACTGACACTACCCAATCCACTCACTCACACACACACAGACGCACACACTCACTCATGAAACACTACCAAAGAAAGTTCCACTTGAATCCCAATAAAGTAGTAAAAAGAAAAGAAATTGTAATCTGCCCAATCAACGACCAGCCCCTAACCAACTATAAGAAACCACTCCCACACACCATTCCATATAAGCATGCACCGCACCAAACAAAAAAATAACCTAAAAACATTCACCAAGTGAAAAAAAGAACAACTATAGCACACCCATGACACCTGAACACTGAACTTGGAAAAGGCCATCCCCATAAAAAGAAACCTGCAAACCACCTGACACCCACACAATAGACTTCTAACCAAACTACTCCCAAACCGTCCCAATCAACACCTCAAACCAGCAAACTCCACTACTCCATCCATCAACACCCAAGCACCACTGGAAACCTTATCCCACAATAGCCCTAGAATGACCACCAATCAATGACCATGGAATCCCCAAGAACCTATAGAAAACCTAGGAGTGTAGGCACGCTATTCCATTAACCCCACCAATCCAAGAGCACACAAGAAGCAAGCCACAAACCAACTTTTCGTACAAACCTACTCTAAAAAAGAAAACATGAAACCTCACAAACCAAGAGAAATACACCATCCACATGCCCCATTATGAAACCACATGCACCGAGAAACCCATCCAAACCATCAAAAAAATATTCAGACAAGAAACATTGTAAAATAATATAGCCTACACAATGAACAACAATAAAAAAAGACCAAGCCTCACAACAAGCTCCCGAAACCAAATACCATTCAAGGGAATCCCACTCCAACCGAGCCTGCATCTAGCACAAGGGCAGCCACAAGACCTGCAAGAAGAAAACAACAACCAAGGAGGAAGAATTCATCTGCAATATCCCATTCCAAACTTGAAGAACACACCTCTATGGGTCGGCCACACTAAGATGCACAAGAAAAATCCTATAATGAGAACCCAAAAAAAGATATCTTAGACCAACAGCAGAAAAACAATAGAAAACAACCAACAAAAAACCATCAAATCTACTTCATGATGCTCCAAAACTAGCATGCTCCACACCTCAACGAGAAACGAGTGGAAGGAAAGACAACCAGTAACAACGGAAGCCAACAACCAGCCCAAGCATCACAACAGCTGCACCGCCAACACATCCCCTCTACCTTGTAGAGGACCCATTTCTAGTAGCACCAGTAGCTCTGTGCAGAGACCCCAAATCCACAAAACAAGGCTACCTATAAGTGGATAAAATCCTGATAAGAAGAGAGTCCCACAACACATGAAACCACGGATTTAAGTACCACAAAGCCACTCGTAACTAACTCCAACCACATGAAACAATAGCCAACGACCTCACGAGTCCAGAAACCAAAGACATAAAATTGGATGGCACAACATCAGACTTCACCAGATCCAAGACACTCCATGTATACACATCAAAACCCTACACTAACAAGAGTATCCCAACCCCATCCAACATCACCTCAACAAAACCCTCAAGTCCAACAACCAGAACCCTCACCCAAATCCCAAAAACAAACATCTAGTTCACTCTCAACCCAACAGGGGGGATGGGTGCTATCCAGGGGAGGCTTTGCAGGGGGTGGGGGCTATAGGGGGTGGGTTGTGCATGGCAATGGGTTGGGGCCTTTTTTGGGGGGAGGGGGGTTGTCCAGAAAGGAGGGGGGGCTATCCAGGAAGGGCTTTACAGGGGGGAGGGGGATGTCCAGGGGGGGCATTGTAGGGGGGAGGGGGATGCAGGGGGGGGGGGGTTGTCTACGGCAAGGGGAGTGGGGGTAGGGCTGTCCAGGGGGGCTTTATAGGGGGTGGGGGCTGTAGGGGGATGGGGATGCAAGGGGAGTGGGGGTGGGGGGCTGTACAGCGGGGTTGGGGGTATTTTTTATGGATTTTCAGACCCTATTGACATGGTTTTAAAACATGGCTATTGGTTAATTTCAACAGTTAAAAACCGTGGCTATAGGTCTAATTCCACAGTTTAAAACTGTGACAATAAGGTGTATATGTCCTATTGTATAGCCACGGTTCGAAACCACGACTATAGTGATATTACCACGGTTTGAACAGTGGCTGTATACCTATATCCACGGTTCAAACCGTGGCTATAGATCTAGAGTAATCGTTTAGAACAGTGACAATAGGTCTAGGCCTATATCCACACCAAACATAGCCACGGTTACTTAAACCGTGGCTATTACCTATAGCCACTGTATGAAGACCTATAGACACTATTTAAAACTGTGGCTATAGCATCAATATCTAGTAGTGTTTTCAAAAATATTATTGAAAGTAATTAAAATTAGTTATAGATATTAAGGTATAAACAATATTACTTAGTGGAAAATCATAAAAAATAATGTTTAAAAAGTACCCTCAATTGGGCCAACAATAGTTTTTTTGAATATTAAGACCATAAAACATAATTTATATAATATATTTTAATGGTAAATCCTCTTATTAGTTAATAAATTGTGGAACACAAAATTCATTAAAAAAATTCTATTGTGTCCTCTCCCTCTACTTATAAAAGGGCACTCACACATCTTACTTCTTTAACCCAATCAATAACAATATATTGGCCTAAAACTATCAATATAACCTCACAAAAATAGATAAATTAATCATATAAACATTTAGTTTTGCAGAAATAAATCAAAGGAATCCCTTTACTGAAAACCAAAATGAGTTACCCAAAGAAGAGGTCATATGCTTATACTAGATCTTATTTTTATTTCATTCTCCGCCCCAAAAATTAGTCATTTTCCATTAATATATTATATTATTAGTATCTTAAATATAGTGATATGATGTTATTTTGAGGTTTCTACCTACAAAAAAACAATAAATTTTCAAATGATATATGTAGTTTTTGTTCCTATAAACAACAACATACTATCTCCGCACGAGCAGATGTCATTTGTTCTTCTATTAACACCTTTTACAGTTGTGAATAATGATGTACATAATTTTTTTATATGATCTATATTATATTTATTATATATTAATTTTTATTTATTTACTATATTGGCAAATACTTCATTCATTAAATTTATTGGGAATACGAAAACATTATTTGTGTACTTCTGGACTACCTCCTCTTCAAAGAGATGTGATTCAGTCATGCTTATAATCGAATATATTAAATATTAGCATAATAGAAATACACATTTCAAACTAAATTATAATGATAATGTAAATTTAATATATATATATATATATCATTTACATTTCGTTCTTTCAAAATGATAACAAAAAGAAAACAACATTCATGTGTATATACGACATACCATCTCAATAAACAGTGTATTTAATTTTATATTTAAATATTTTATAGATTGTTTTATATATATTTATAATGAATATAATAGATATTTTTATCATTTTTATTATTAAATTAATTATATCATGTTCTATTTATGAGGACCAAGAATAAAAAGAAAAAACATGTAAGAAAAACAAATTTGTTAATACCTAATACGAAACATTAACATTGAATTGATAACGAAAAGGCAATATAGAGTCAAAAATTAAATAATTTATGGTATTATATAAATTAATATGGTTCTTTTCCAGATTTAAAATTAAATTATATTTGTTATTCATGATTTTAGAATGAGTACGATAAGAGTGAATCCATACATTAAGGGGATTTCCAGTCAAACATTTGTTAATGTCAGACGTGTTCCTGATTTACCAAACATTTCATATGGGTGGTCTATATAATGAACATGAATTTAATATATGCTTATTATAAATATATTTATTTTTATTTGAAAAACAATATTATGATATATATTTCATGTGGTTTACGGTTTAAATGTTACAAAATCGATAAGGTACTTTTCTCTCAATTTCCTTCTCCAAAACACACGTTATGTTATAAAACTATATTTATATACATGATGTATATACTTACTATATATTTTTTTTATCATAAAAATAATTATCATAGTGATATTGAAATCTTCCCTTAAATTCATTATATCTTGTGGGAAATGATTTGATGTTAACAATGTGGTAGGATTTTATTTCTTCAAGCTCGTCATTTGTTGGACCCTATATGATTATACATCTATTAATGAAATATTATTATCAATATATTAATAACACCTGACACTTTTCTCCTCCTATATTTAATTTTTAAATTTTAATTTATTGGTATAAATTTTACAATTTTTATAACTTTATATAATTATGAAAATTATTTTATAAAAATTAGACTTTATTCCTCTCTTCGGTCAGTAATCCATGTTCTTTAAAAATATTGTTTCATAAAAATGATATCAAAATTTTTATTAATGGATATTAATTTTTTTAATGGTAACATATTTTTAAAATTTATAATAGACTTGAAATATTCTTTAATACGATTTCAATTTTATTTTTTAAAAATATATTTCAAAAAAAAATTATCATCTAAAACAAATATTCACAGAATAAATGATATTTTCCCAATGAATATATTTAATGCTTCCCCAAAATTGATGGTCCATCTATGATTTCAGATGTTTTTGTTACATAGGCCATACTGAGAATTTGAATTAAGGGTTCCATTTATATTATTAATGTTAATGAATTTTTTCATGACCTCATTTTTAAAAACTCGTTCTCTTTAATGAGATATATTATTATTAAACCAATTTTCCATTCCCGAGTTATATTCTACTAAACCACACTTATTTTGAAGAGTTATGATTTGACATAATAATTAGTATGAAAATCTATTTTCCATAGTTTATGAACTGAAAATGTGTTTATGTTACCCCTTTTATTTCATGGTTCATTATATGATTTTTTATGATAGTTAGTCACATATATTTATTATTTCAAAATTATATAGGTGTGTCCTATATCTCACTCTAATACCCCGGGTAATTATTTATATCACTTGAGATAGAAATGGATGAAAATGGTAGTGATCTTGGTTTTGTAAAGTAATTTTTTTTCTCTAAGATGATATTTATAGTGATCCTTGACTACTATGATGGTTTGGGGAGTGTACCCATTTGACTAAGGTGGCCTTGTAAATTAGACTTGAAAACTATGGAAAAAATTCATATTCATATTTTTCTACCATTATTCAAATCCTTATTTATATGGTATGTTTTCTTTTATTATTCTATTGATTTTCATTTTATTCAATTCATATGGGATACCAATATTTGTGTCATAACTCAGTATTATGATCTTGGATATGCAAGGTTTCATCTTCTAATATTACGATCTTGTTCCCACTCCATTATTTATATCTTTATTCTTAAATATCTCACTTGTTTTCACTTACCAATCATATTAACTCAGCGTTTCGTAGGATTCATTTACTCAGGTTATGAATATATGTATTATTATTTTTTTGTTTCGATGAAAAGGTTCCAGTTTTTTTGTAAACGTAGTTAGTGATAATGTAGCTCATATATATACTAGTTTTCGTGTTTACATGTTTCATAATGAACTAGAATAATATGAACATTGGGTGTCTATTTTTTTAATTTTTATTTAATTATAAAATAGTTATTTAATATACAAACATGATAAATGAGGGTTGATTTAATCATCCATGTAAATGTGTCCTGAATAAGGAACCACATCATTTTGGGGATGTTGTAGTACATACAAACATAGAATCTACATTGTCATGTTCCAATGTTATGGAAGGTAAGATGGATGTTCTGAAAAAATATTTATAGATTTATTATTATCTCATATTAATAATATATAATAAATAAACCCTTAAAAATAAAAATACCCACAATATGGCGATGAAAAATACATTTTACATCTATGTGGAGATGGTAAGTCTTATGTACGCAGAACTGATATTTCCACTTCCTAATTTATTAAGAGAGGGTGAATATAAAATATTTCATATTAAAAAACAGTTTATTTAGTATACTAAATGTTTCATTTTATAATGAAAAAATTATATTTATAGGAGGTAAAATAATAACATAGATGACAGTGACTGATTAATGTGTGTACTTATTAATCGAGATATCTAATTTAGATCTTATCATAATGGCCATAAGGGATGTTTTTTGGTAATAAAATACCATATAGAATGTTTCTAAGTTAGTTTATATTATAATTTATTATATTATGTTTGACCGCTAAGAGTCAAAGATTTTTGAATAATAAAAAGATGGGGTTCCCTTTTATAATTAAATGTGGTGGAACATTTGGAATTTATAGAAATATAAAATTAATATAATTTTATTTAGATGTCTATCTTGCCCAAATTGAAAATATTAGAACATATTATTTTTATGATTAATAATAATCTCATCATATTGAATTATGATATGATTTGATCACTTTTTTACCCTTACATTTTTTTTAATTGCATGTCCTCAATTTTTAAATTTAATGTAATGTTATAGTTTTCTAACCCCTAAGGTATAATAATGTCCATATAAAATTAATATATACACATAAATGGTCCATTAAGGATGTTTATAATGATATATAATTCATTCTAACATGTCTATAAATTTTATTCATTTTATATCATTTTATAAAATATAATTTTTTATAGAATATCAATAATGTCATTATTAATCATATTCATTTAATATGAATTTATCTACATCAAATAAATGGGTTAATTAAATGATAATTTTTCAAAACCTCCATAGTATTTTTTATCAATTTATATAATCCATGATACACATTATATAATTAATAATATATTATGATTAATATTTTTAAAATAATTTATTATATTTTATATTAATAAGAGAACCACAACATCACGAGTGCATTAAATTATTTTGTCATTATGAAAATAAAAATAATAAAAAATAAATTCATATCACAAATATAATTTCCTTACAATTTATATAGATAGTTATATTACTTAATATTTTGATTTAATTATTACGTGAACACATAAAATAAATTTAAAATGAAGAGAATGACATATTGTAATATTCATAGACTTAAATGTTATATTGATAATTTTCTACTAATAGTGTATAATAAGTAACATAATTTAGAGCCTAATTTTATAAATGATGAACTAAATTCATCAGTATGAATTAGTTACAAAATTCATTGAATAATAATTTATTTTATATCTAGATTAATCTGATTTGTCCTTTTGTCAAGGTGATACATTTTCCCATAGTGACTATACATAATGACTGGTAATAAAAAGGAAAATGTTGCAAATTTTGACCTAATATTTAAAAATATGGAATCTATTTTGTAAAATTTAATATATATATATATATATATATATATATATGTACAATAATGTAATTCAAATAAAATACCACAAAATTCAATAATAATATTTTGTTAAAAAATACACTTTTAGATTAAATCATAGTTTATTCATATCTCATGCCTAGAAACTATATTAAATGACTGATAAAACATTTTATTGAAAATATAACATAAAAATATCATTAAAATAAATCAAAAATAGTGATAAATTTAATTTATTAATATGGTAATGAATTGGTATCAATAAAAAGTTTTTTATAAAAAATTATGGCTATTACATTCAAAATATTTTTTTATTTCATTCAAACTCATACATAAAATAACTAATATATAAATATGTAACCAATAATTTTATATAGTTTATTTAGTCCTATTAATACCAAAAATTCTATTTTACGGTTTTTAACTATAATTTAATTTCATTTAGATGTTCATTTAAATTTGGTGTTACGTGGAACAGAAGATATCCAAGATATTAAGTTTATTTGAAAAAATAATTAATAAATTACATAGAAATTTTAGCAAACCATATAATGATAGGTGATGAATAAAAATAGATTTTTTTATTCAAATACCGCTTCATAACCATATTCACTAAGTCATGTTGATTGGTTTTTTTATTAAAATATTATTGTGAAAAATTATGTCAGGAGTTAGAAAATGTGTTTTTCTATAACCCATATGGTTGTATCTTGAATACATAGTTGTATAGTGATGTTGCACCACTAAGGGAATTGTTCACACAAGACCATGGCTAGATCATGATGCTGTATTTTTTTCCTTTTGGTGATATTTCAAAAAATGAATAATGGTGTAACACCTTGAGATTTTAAAAAAGAAAGGTTTGTTTCATAACATACTCGACACACAACACTGATCATAAACACCCCATGATATATATATATACACACACATTATATCCTAGCCATAAAATTTTCTAGCAAGAATTTTATGAACTAATTTATGATATATATATATATACACATATCCTACTTATTATAATTTTTTTGGTAAATTTTTAGTAAATAATAAATCATTTTTTTATTTAATCATATTCTTCAAAAAAATGCTTCAATCAAAAAAGATTTTTTTTCATCAAAAAAATAATAAATAAATTTTCAGATATTTATAATAAATAATTTTTTAGAATTAACATTATTTTTTAAATTGACATATCAATATTAAATTTGTTTGAGATATTTAGTTTCTTAGAAAATATTTATTTTCCCATGAATTCTTAATAATACATTTTGTTGTCAAAATATCATCTCATTTCTAGTAATTAATGACATTAAAATTGAAATTATTTTATTTAATATTATTTCATGTAAAATTAAATTAATTTTATATATTTAATCGACTTAATATATTTTAAATAAAAAATTTATTTGATTTTACTATATATGTTACTCTACGATTCAAATTGGCATTTTCCCGAAAAGTATTTCAATGTAAACGATATTTATCATATTTTATATAAAACAAAGGATAATGAATAATTATTTAAATTATTTATCTAGATTATATATTAGTAAATATTTATTTATATTCATATAAAAAAAATATTTTTAATTATAATGTTAATATAAAATTATAGTTTAAATGAAAAATTAAATTCATGAAAACCAACTTATTTATCATTATGTTGAGTTTCACATAAAAAAAATATTATTATCATATGTTAAATGAATTTTCTAAAATTATTTCAATGGTTTTATTTAGTATTATTTTTATTATATAATAATCTCAACATAATTTTTCACCATAATTATTACTGAATAAATAAAAATTAAATTACCATGTCTAAGGATAAAACTGGTTATCTATGTTGTTAAAGAAAAACTATATTAGTAATAATGACATAATTTAATATATAAAAACATATTTATGGAAATATTTAAACTTATCATGTTATTATATAGATAATTATCCATTATTATTCAATTTTATCTTTGAAAAACAAGGGTTAACCTTTTTCATTTCAAAAAATAAAAGTGTTCCACTCACCACATATATAAGGGACTACCATATCCTATCTTATAAACATTCATATCCTTCAATTGTAGCAAATAAATTACCAAATTGATTGAAAATTTTAAACCCTTCAACCTAAAATCCTTTTTGTGTCCATAAATCTATTTTAGCAATAATTAGTTATACTCGTAAACAACTGGATCTAGAAGTGGTAAAATTTATATCTATGATTTCTTGTATTATTTATTCTTCCACCAACTCAAAATAATCTTCAAATATGATACTATTATATATATAATACCTCATATATGATTATGGGTTATTATGTTAATATCTTATCCCATATTCATCCTCTCTTATATAAATTGGAATACGAAGTGACCAATCTTGTATATGATGTAATACCACGTAGAAAAAGATGTCATTAGTTTTCCATCATTGTATCTCATGTGTTTTTTTGAAAATGAACATAAATTATATACATGACACATGTAAAATATTTAAATTTTTAGATTAATTATATCACATATACCTTTATAAAATTATTTTCCTTATGCATTATAATAATGTATCTATACTGTGTGGAAGACGACCTCCTCAAAGAGTGATGTGATGTTATTTTCAATAAAAAATAATATGGAAGGGAATATAAATAATTTTAACAAATATTAATGATATAAATGCAAGAAATATGATTTTAATGAAATATTTATAATTCTGATATGATAATATATCATCTTCTATCTAAAATTGAAAAATTAAAATCTCATTCATGTATATGGGGACAACCTCCTCCATGAAGTGATGTAATAATTTTTTTCATCACCACATAAGAAGAATGATAAATATATATAAGTAAATTTAAATAATTAATATAGTATTTATGATATTTTTAACATTTTGAAAAGAAAAAATAATAATACATTTTTTAATAATGACCAATTAAGAAATAAATTTTAGTGAGGCATATATAATATCAATTATCTATCTGATCATAACGTTTTTCATTATTCATGAAATTTTTTCAATATTAGTTTTAAATTAAAAATTTATTAATAAATGGGAATACTATTTAAATATTACTATTTTTATGTATTGAAATATCCACCTCTTGGACCACGATCATCACATCATAACTATTTTGAAACTATGTACCAAATGTCCTCAAAAACCCGATATGGAATTAACTAATAAAATATTAAAATATGAAATTATTATTTATTAAAATAATTTATTTTATTCTAAATTAGTAAACCTTTAAAAGTTTCATAATATATAATGTAACTAATGTAAGAATATTATAAATGAATTTTTGGACATACAAGCAATGTCTAGACTTAAGGAATGGGTTTCTCTTATCAATTAATTTTTTATTAGACATATTACTCATTCACCACATTATTTTGTTATGTGGAGTATATTCTAATATCATGACCCATCCCCTAGGTCCCATGCTGCGACTACCCCAAGCCTCTCCCAAAGGATTGGGGATCACGACTAGCGCCAAAGGATTTATCTGGTAAGTGGGAGGCATTAGACATGTACTTGTACACATGCACACTCAAAAACCATATATCGAAACAATAAAAAGGAAAAAATGAAAGTCACTATAAAATCCACTGAATGTATAAATATAATATATAGGTAAAATGGGCCAGAATTTAAACCCAATAGAAGACATGGTGTATACAAGGGAGTATATGTCTGCTGATAATATGAATGTAGAAACCCCTACAAGAAGGGTATGTGTAGAGTAGCTACCAGATGTTGTAGGAGTTATCCTTTCTTGTCCGATCACACAAGGCAATGTGTTGTCCTACACCACCATTGTAATTGTCAAATTGATAGTCATATGCATATTCCATGACATGTGCAGGTGATTCCCATGAAGGGGTGAGTAACACATTTCATAATAGGGAACCCAAACCACTAATAAATGAGCACAATTAAAAACACCACCAATATGGTTCATTCAGATCAACACATGTATATTTCATAAACACATAAAAAAAGAACTTCCAGGTATACCGAAAAAGGATTCCCTCATGAAATGTCTCATCCACTTCTATCCATATGGTTCTGTATGTATCACACTCAATTTTGGGAGGTCCCACTACATGATCAATGTGGTATTAACCATGTAGAGAATGTCTAAAAGAATTATGTAATAGATAATATGGCCTCGATATGTCAAAATGTTTCATTGAGGTGTTCGGTCTCACAGATACAATGACTCCTAAATTCATGGCCAATCCTTTATCATGAGATTCTACTCAAGGAATGCTCATCCTAGGAGGACACTCTCCATGATCTACCAATTTATTAGAGACATTTTATAAGAGGTCACACTTCTATAGGACTCTCCTAGAAAGAAAAAAATGAGAAATAAATGTAGTACACTTCTTCGGTCATAATTCTGAACATCTCATACTTTTGAGTGACTCATACATAATAAGTCACTAAGCACTATTAGGCCACTGAGGTCTTCTCTTCTAATAGGCCAATGGGGTCCACTTGTATACTAGGCCACTGTGGTACACTCGTCAACCATGACACTAATGTTTTCTATTCTTCTGATCCGTGTAGGTCCATTTTCTGTTGGGCCACATGGGAACTCTCCACTATTGGGCCACTAAGGTTCGCTCACCTCTTCATTCTCATCATATCCAATCACATTATTCTCGCTCGCAACACCCTTGATTATGGGAGAATATACTCCTCAATAAATCAATCATATACCAATATCCATGATATCTAACATGGAGTTTTAAAAATTCTGTATTGTTATGAGGCTTCCAAGGCCGCAAATGGCTCCTCAATCAGACGCACAATTTAGAAGTTATGGGAATTTTAATAAAAAAGGATTAGTGGGGTAAGCATTTGGCCTATCCCAGTTGGACCGACATGTCCTGAACTGGCTTGGGTTCCACTAACCGAACCTATGTTCCAATAAACCCGGATCTGACCTAGTCCTTTGGGACCATCTAGGACCAGTTGCGCCGTATATCTGGCTCACTGGGGGGGCTGGTCTGATTCGCACAGGATGTGGCAGGCACCAGGTCCCCCCCGTAGTAGATTTCATGGGGTAGTCATCATGGTCTTTCTATACATTTTCCTTACAATGGTGTGATGCATTGTGGATATTTTAACACCCCATGATTTCTTAATGTGTTATTTCTTCAAAATAATTCATTAACTTGATCTACACGCATCACCGAGTTCAAGTGCGCCATGACATACCAAACAAGCTGTTCAAAAGAGGTTATGAATAGTATTAACTAAATTTTAAACTTTATATAATCATTATAATTTTAGAATCCATATTATGAGTTTCTTAGACATAATTTAAGAAAGAATTCTTTTTTCAGATAAAAGATGTATTTTTCAAAAAATGCAGTTTTACCAACTTTTAATAGTGAAACATTTTTTTAATCAAATATTTTAAACATTAATATATTAAATTTGACTAAATAATATTACTTTTTAGAATTGGGACATAAAAAATTTATAATTAAACACCCCATGCTTCCACGGTACGCTTCTCTTTAAATAAAACAGTAGCGTGTGTTGTACACAACTTCGAGTTCTAACGCACACTTCAACAAATCAAACTAGTCGTTATGAATAATAATAAAACTTTTTAAAATTTTATAAATTTTATCTCCCAAAATGGACTTCAGTTTTTGATTCATAATATCGAATTGAGCCTAGGGTTAAATTTGGGAATTTTTGAGATAATAATTATATTTTGATGAATAGTGAAAATTACTAAATTTTAATTAAAAAAAACATTTTTAATCGAAATAATTTATATTGATAAATTATGAATTTGAGTGGTTTTAAAGTATATTTAGAATATATTTTTACCATTTAATACTATTTTTGTCATTGTACATAATTTCACAATTAAACCGGATAGAAACAATTATCAATCTTTTGATAGTTATTATCTCTTAAAACCACGCTTTTTATTTTAACAACGGGAATTAATGTTAAATTAATTCCTACCACTTCTGTGTTTTGAATTATGAAAAAAGGATTCCATATTTGGAATCAGGATGTCCAAATTGTTCAAATATGTAACTTTTATTTTTAGACATTTTGAATAATTATTTCGGTAAATATTTTATTTACCATGGTTAAAAGGTAATTCCGGTAAATAAGTGTTAACAAATAATATTATAATAATAATAAATTACCCTAAAACTCATCCTAACCTTTTTGGTATATACATGTCCGACCATGGGCATATTTGGGTCGATTTTGTGACCTCATCGAGCCACTTGTAGGTGATAGGGACACATAATTTTAATTATGTTAAAATAAATTCAAAAATGACCTATGCATATATCTTGTAGAAAAACAATTTTGACATAGGGTTATATATGATGGATTTTTTACTATAAATATTCATTAAAAAGATATAACGATTTCCTACATAATGTTATTTTATTTATAAATTTACGAAATTAAATAATTTAATTTATTTATGACACAATGGTGATGCAGTAATTACCACAATTGTGAACAATGAGAATAATTGATATTATAAATACCCAAATAAATTTAATTTGAGACTTTTTATAAATAAAAATAATTTTCTAGGTTAATATGGAATGTTAGGAGTGAATTAATTAACTTTTTTCTAAGTAATAATTCTGTTATGAGTTTAAAAAAAATCAATTATTGAATAGTGTCAAAATTGACATAAAAGAGGTTTCAAAATAAATATTATATTATTAATTGATATTAAATTCCTAAAAATATAATGATTAGCCAAGAGACTTTTATCAGGATAGGTGTATCAGTAATGGACCACTTGGGGTCTCTTGGATGTATGTAGTAAGTGTATTAACCATATAATATAAAAATAGAAAGAGACATTGTAAAAGTGAAACTAATTAACTAAAAGTTAATACATAAAGATAAGGTTAATATAGTGACCCAAAACTGTCCAAATTCAATTGGTTGAGTGGTTTTCAACCTATCCCCACCGTAAACTTTACATAATCCACTTTTGAATCATTAAAAACCGAATATGAATTTATTATAAAAAATATTTCTAGCTTCTCCAATGTTTCCTCTCACCCCACTTATAAAAGGGCACTCCACCTTCTCATTAATTCACGCCTTCACAGCCTTTTGAATCGGCCAAACCCTGCCCAATTACTCTCTCAACTTCCCTAAATTCATCCTAGAGTCCTTCCTTTAGTCAAAAATCCAACCTAAGTAGTCCTTTTGATCAAATAAAAAGGAAGAACCTGGAAAATAGGTTATGATTTCACCACCCATTTTCAAGTTCCTTTCTTCTTAAACTTCTTCTTTCTTTGTTATTACCATTCTAAAAAAACAACTCCAGTCTATTATATATACATTGATGTTATTATAAACATGGTACAACCATATTTCAGTATTCTATCCATCCTTTGAATGACATGTCCCCATACATGCGTACGTACGACGTACCATCTCCACGTCGTGGTGTAATTGTTATTCAAAACATTATTATTTGGATGGGTATAATAATGATGTGTAAATTATGTAAATAATAAATATAACATGATAATGAATCTGTATATATGATATACCATCCAATTATATATTATATTAATATCAAAAGAATCATATTGTTGCTCTTGCGTACGTACGGACTACCGTCTCCACGAACGCGATGAGATTCATTCTCCATCGTATCCATTCAAAAATAATTATCATTTGATGATTAAAAATAATGTTTAATGACTTGATATAATTCTGGATATGAATAAGATACAACCTATCCATAACAAACATGGCTTATATAAAAAAAAACATATAAAATAAAACGAGTAAGTCAACACCCGAAACAACGATAATTATAAGATATTATTAAAAAAGAAATTTTAAAATATCTTATATGATTACATATTAATGGATATGATTCATGAATAATTTAATAACAATTATTTCCCCATTATACAGGATTTTAACCTACCCTCAACCAAGGAAATTTACAAGGTAAGGGTTTATATCCCAATCTCTTCATTATCCGAGGTTGTTTATACGTAATAATCTACTGGGACTTCTTTATCATCCACATCCATGTTTCTTAAAAATGTTTTTCAAAACATTATTAATATTTTACAGAATATGTGTTAAAATCATTTATACCCTTGTCTGACTTTTTATAAGATGTTTATAGAGGAACCTTTCTGTCGTTTTCCAAATAAGGTCATTTTTAACAATTTCGACAGAATTAAGGTAAGAATGTCTTTTTTAACATATACAGCGGGTGTGGATATTGTACACTGTTATAAAATTTTTGAAGCTTCCCATAAAATATTATAAGAATATTTTCACAGAAAATGTTTTCTTTTATAATTATGTGACTTTTATATGATTTCAAAAAAATAGATATTTCTTTCAAACAGTTTTGATTTCATCTATGTCAACATCTATTGATGGATTTTATGCTTATTTGAAGTTGATTTATTATGAGACTAAACATCCGTATTTTATTGAAGGTTTTTTGATATGTTTGATTGTGGATGTGTTATTGTTATACCATTCATGGTTTATGGTCAAAGTATTGACATTTCGTATGCTAGTTTTAATATGAATGTTTATATTATGTATAAACCTATTTATATGAGGAATGAATTGGACTTAATATGTGACGGGTGGAGCCCACTATAGCTCCTCAATGAATCGGTAGGTCTCATGAGACAAACTATTGTCTTGGCACAAGGCCTTGACAAAATATTATTTGTAGTCTTGGCAAGAGGCCTTGGCTATGTGGTTATGATAGTCCGGCATTATGCATTCCATCATTATGAAAGTGGTTATTGATATTGCATGTGATTATTCGATTAGTAGAATATACATGTGAATAAGAAAATGGCATTATTTCATTTTTTTCCATAATATGTTTAAGTTCATGTTTATAAGGCTTTTGTTTTAGTTATACATTGCCTTAAATGTTTATTCTTATTTATGAATGTTTCTGCTATATTGTTATCCTTACTGGGCATTTGAGCTCACCACTTTTCTATGTTTTATTTTTCCCAGGATGTGAAGAAGTAATTTATGAATGACCTGCAGGGATAGTATGAGGGGATAATAGTGTGGACTATGAAGACTATATTGTTGTACTTTTCATTTTATGATGTAATGTAAACTTTATTAATGTATCTAGTTATTCCAAGGCTACTAAACTAATCGGTCATTCGAGACCTAATATTTCATGTGATCATGACAATGTTATGTAATAATGCACCGACTTTGGGTATCTAGGGATGGGGCATTATAGATGGTATCAGAGGATGTTGAGTAAAAACCTTGGAATCTAGATTTTGATAATCTTTGATTAGAGCACATAGGCCTAAGATGGACTTTGAGGATTAGTATAGAAGAACTTCCAAGAATTTTGATATTGTAGAGATTTTGTGAGTTTTTCGAGAAATACATCCCTATCTGGATATGAGCAGGTAGTGGCAGCTCTGGCACAGATTAACCTAGGGGTAAAACCCGAAAACACCACTTTGATCTAGACTCGAACGAGAACTGGTGCACGATAACAAGACTTGCTGCACTCTTGGTTACGACACTCCTGGGGGATATGTTTAGGATAATTATCATTTTCATTACAAACTATTATGAAATGGTTATGAGTATTTACATCCTCAATGGTTACATTTTTATGATTATGGATTATATCCATAAACTATTTAAATTATGTTATGTGTTTTAAAAATATGGGATTAGGTATTGTTATTCCTAAACTAATCTAGTTTATGACATTGTTTTGAAATGGCTCCCAGTAGAAGGAATGAGAACACCAGCAATGCACATGATCCAAAGAGAAAGAAGGATCATATCTTTCATGGTCTTAATCCAAAATTTATAATAGAAATAGTCTCCCATTTATTATCATCATATGAATAAATAATATCATGTGTTGATAAGATAAGTAAAAAGATTAGTGAGTCCTATGGCTTTGAACGGAAGCAAGATAAGAAAAGGATGGAAAAGAGAAAGATGATTAAAGGGAAGAGGGAAGAGAATAATTTTTATATATGTGATAACTCTGGGAAGAAACACCCTGGAACTTGCCTGAAAGGAATAGGAGTTTGTTATAAGTGTGGAGGAAAAGGGCACAACGTACGTGACTGCAAGGGTAAGAAAATGGTTTCAAATGTACAATGCTTCATTTGCAAGGAGTATGGACCCTACGCAAACCAATGTCCCAGTCATCAGACTATGCTGCAAATGGTGCTATTGGATAATAATAAAGTTATGATACTACCATAGATGAAGAGGAATGATTAGAGTTCTTATGTCATTTGAGTGTTGTGTCAACAATGTACTTGTTATAATAATTATGGAGTATATAAGGAGTGTACTGAAGTACTATTTCATTAAGGACTTGATATTGTGTGGAACAAAGAATAGTGACTCAATAGCATGTTAATTTTTTTGAAAATATATGGTTGTAAGAATGATAAACCGTAATATGGTTCTGATACTGAGGTAATTATTTTAGAATAATACATGATTGATTTGGATAAATTATATTGGATATTCTTGATTACCTTGAAACTGTTTAATGGTTTTTTTATTCCATCATTGTTGGGGTTTAAAGCATTTCTGGATTAAAGGAGTATATCCATTATTCTTTAAGGAATAAGGGATCATGAATGTAATCAATAAGGTTTTATGGTAATTCATGATGTTGCAGTGTTTTAAAAGAATACATGATGAATGTGTTCACATGATATTACGTGGCAAAAAGGATCTTCATAGTGTTTACCATCCTTATAAATTTTGGACTGAAGTATTTTGGAATGTTCTAGTTTTGATTATTTTGGATTGCCATAAAATGACATCCAGGAGGTTGCGCGGCAACCCATCGAATCCGGTAAGGCCGCGAGACTTGTACACACAACCGATGGGCAACAAGGGTGTATCACCTACCACTGACTGATGTGATGTCCTGGATTGAATAATGTCGTTTTTTAATGGTTCTTCTAGATGAATTATAAATTCATTTTTTAACCCAATACGAATAGGATATATAGAATATTATTTTTATGTTCTATTGTCTTTTAGAGTGAAAGATGAGTTTGTGGTAGAACATAGTTAAAAGATGAGACTCTACTTGTCAAGTATATATTTTTCTTCTTCTCTTATTCAATGAATAAATTATTTATTTTACTTTAGTGGAGGTATCTTAAGACAAAAAAAAGTTTTTCCCTAATACCATATGTTTTGCTGAACCGATGGTATTTTAAATCATCATAGATTGATGAATTTAAGGCCCTCAATTTTACACTTGTTTGTGATTGATGACCTCAATCAGTACTTATAAATATTTACGTTTTTCCTCCAATATTATGTCTCTAATTTCCACCAATGTTCTCCTAATCGAGATCATAATTTGGTGGAGACCCTTTCATTTCCCTTTTCCTCATATTAAGACTAAATTTTAGTATCCCAATTTGTGATTTGGGTTTTCCCACAAATATATTTTCTATTTTCTACCTTTTATTTTCGAAGAATAATTTCAAATTGCAAGGACACAATTTATTTAAGGAGGGGAGATTGTAACACCCTAAGATTTCCTAGTGTGTTATTTCTTCAGAATAATTCTGTAACTTTCACTACACGCAACACTGAGTTCAAGCGCAACATGAATTACCAAACAAGATGTTCAAAAGAGGTTATGAATAGTATTAACTAAATTTTAAAATTTATATAATCCTTTTAATTTTAGAATCCATATTATGAGTTTCTTAGACATAATGTAAGAACAAATTCTTTTTTCAGATAAAAGAAGTATTTTTCAAAAAATGAACTTTTACCAACTTTTAATAGTGAAACCCTTTTTTAATCCAATATTTTATCCTTTTATATATTCAATTTGAGTAAATAAATTTACTTTTTAGAGTGGGGACATACCAAATTTACAATTATGCACCCCAAGCTTCCATGATACACTTCTCTTTGAATAAAACAATAGCATGTGTTGTATGCAACTTCGAATTCTAACACACACTACAACCAATCAAACTCGCCATTATGAATAGTAATACCTAATTTTTTAAATTTAATAAATTTTATCTCTAAAAATGGACTTCATTTTTGGATTCTTAATATCGAATTTATCTTAGGGTGAAATTTTGGAACTTTTCGGATAACATTTATATTTTGATGAATAGTGGAAATTAATAAATTTTAATTAAAAACAACTATTTTAATCCAAATAATTTATATTTATAAATTATGAGTATGAGTGGTTTAAAAGTATATTTAGAATATATTTTTACCATTTAATACAATTTTGGTCATTTTACATAATTTCACAATTAAACTGGACATAAACAAGTATCAATATTTTGATAGTTATTATCTCTTAAAAACACTCTTTTTGTTTTAACAACGGGAATTAATGTTAAATTAATTCCTGCCACTTATGTGTTTTGAATTTTGAAAAATGGATTACATATTTGGAATCAGGATGTGCAAATTGTTCAAATAGGTAACTTTTATGTTTAGACATTTTGAATAATTACTTCGGTAAATATTTTATTTACCGTGGTTAAAGGGTAAATCCAGTAAATAAGGGTTAAAATATAATATTATAATAATAATTAATTACCCTAAAACGTGTCCTATCCTTATTGGTTGATACATTTCCAACCATGGACATTGTTGGGTCGATTTTGGGTCCCCATGGAGCCACTTGTAAGAGATAGGGACACTTTATTTTAATTATGTAAAAATGAATACAAAAATGACATAAGCATATATCTTTTTGAAAAAAAAAATTTACATAGAGATATATATGTTGGATGTTTGACTATAAATATTCATTATAAAGATACAAAACGTTCCTACATAATGGTATTTTATTTATAATTTTTAGACATTAAATAATTTAATTTATTTATGACACAATGGTGATGCATTAATTACAATAATAGTGATAAATTCAAATAATTGACATTATAAATACCAAAATAAATTTCATTTTAGACGTTATATAAATAAAAATAATTTTCTAGGTTAATGTGGAATGTTAGGAGTGATTTAATTAAAATTTTTCGAAGTAATTATTCTTTTATGAGTTTTACAATAATCTATTATTGAATAGTGTCAAAATTGACATAAAAGAGTTTTTAAAACAAATATTATATTATTAATTGAAATTAAATTCCTAAAAATATAAGGATCGACCAAGAGACTTATATCATGATAGATTTATCATTAACAGACCACTTGGGGGTCTCTTGGATGTATATAGTATGTTTATTAAAAAAATAATATAAAAATACAAAGAAACATTGTAAAAGTGAAACTAATTAACTAAGAGTTAATACTTAAATATAAGGTTAATATAGTGACCAAAAGTTGTCTAAATTATATTGGTTGAGTGTTTTTCAACCTATACCTACCTTAACTTTTAAATAATCTACTATAGAACTATTAGAAACCGAATATGAATTTATTATAAAATAATAATTCTACCTTTTCCAAAGGTTCCCCTCACCCCTCTTATAAAAGGGCACTCCCCCTTCTTATTAATTTACACCTTCAAAGCCTTTTTGTTCGGACAAAACCTGACCAATTACTCTATAAACTTCCCTTACTTCATCCTAGAGTCATTACTTTAGTCATAAATCCAACCTAATGAGCCCTTTTGGTCAAATCATAAAGAAGAACCCAAAGAAGAGGTAATGATTTCACCACCATTTTTTCAAGTTTCTTTCTTCTTCCACTTCTTCATTATTTGTTATTACCAGTATAAAATAATAAATCTAGTATATTATATATATTTTGATGTTATTATAAACATGGTACAACCATATTTCAGTATTCCATCCATCCATTGAATGACATGTCACCATACGTGCGTACGTACGGCTTACCGTCTCCACGTCGTGTTGTAAATGTTATTCAAAACATTATTATTTGGATGGGTATAATAATGATGTGTAATTCTTATAAATAATAAATATAACATGATAATGATTCTGTATATATGATATACCATCCAATTATATATTATTTTAATATCAAAATAATGATATTGTCGCCCGTGCGTACGTACGGACTACCATCTCCACGAACGCAATTAGATTCATTCTCCATCGTATCTATTAAAATATAATTCTCATTTGATGATTACAAATAATGTTTAAGGACTTGATATAATTCTGTATATGAATAAAATACAACCTATACATAACAAACATGGCTTATAATTCAAAACATATAAAATAAAATGAGTAAGTTAACACCCAAAACCACGATAATTATAAGATATTATTAAAAAAGCAGTGTTAAAAGATATTATATGATATCATATTAATTTATATGATACTTATATAATTTAACAACAGTTATTTCACCATTACAAAGGAGGTTAACATACCCTAAACCATGGAAATGTTCAAGTTAAGGGATTATTTCGAAATCTCTTCATTATCCGAGGTGGTTTATAAGTAATAATCTACTGGGACTTCTTTATCATCCGCATCCATGTTTCTTAAAAAAAATTTTCAAAACATTATTACTGTTTTACAGAATATGGGTTAAAGTCATTTATACCCTTGTTTGAGTTTTTATAAGATGTTTATAAAGGAATCTTTCTGTCATTTTTCAAACATGGTCCTTTTTAACCTTTTCGACAGAATTAAGGTAAAAATGTATTTTTTAAGTTATACGGCGGGTGCGGCTATTTTCCACTGTTATAAAATCATTGAAGCTTCCTTTACATGATTATAAAAATATTTTCAAGTTAAATTTTTTCTTTTATAATTATGTGACTTTTAAATGATTTCAAAAAAAGTTATATTTCTCTCAAACAGATTTGATTTCATCTATGTCAACATCCATTGATGGATATTATGATTATTTGAAGTTGATTTATTATGAGACAAAACATCCATATTGTAATGAAGGTTTTGTGATATGTTTGACTATGGATGTGTTGTTTTTATACCATTCATGGTTTATGGTGAATGTATTGAAATTTTGTATGCCAGTTTTAATTCAATTTTTTATGTTATTTTTAATCTTGTTCATATAAGGAATGCATTGTACTTAATAAGGTACGGGTGGAGCCCGCTATAGCTCCTCGATGAATCGGCAGGTCTCATAAGACAAACTAGTGTCTTAGCACAAGGTCTTGACAAAATCTTATTTTTAGTCTTGGTAAGAGGCCTTGGCTAGGTGGTTATGATAGTCTGGCATTATGTATTCCATAATTATGAAAGTGGTTATTGATATTTCATGTGATTATTCGATTAGTAGAATATCCATGTGAATGAGTAAATGGAATTATTTCATTTTATTTTTTCTATACTATGTTGATGTTCATGTTTAAAAGGATTTTTTTTTTGTTATACATTACCTTAAATGTTTATTCTTATTTATGAAAGTTTCCGCTATATTGTTATCCTTACTGGTCATTTGAGATCACCCCTTTTCTATGTTTTATTTTTCCCAGGATGTGAAGAGGTAATTTATGAATGACCTGTAGGTATAGTATGAGGTGATAAGAGTGTAGACTATAGAGACTATATTGTTTTAGTTTTTATTTCATGATGTAATGTAAACTTTATTAATTTATCTAGTTATTCCAAGGCTACTAAACTAATCGGTCTTTCGAGACTTCATCTTTCTTGTGATCATGCCAATGTTTTGTAATAATGCACCGATTCAAGGTATCAACGGTCAGGGCGTTACAGACATCTTTATCTATTTTTATAATCATCAGTCTCCTTCTGGAGTCCTCTAAACACATCATGATATTGGACTTTGAACAATGCTCATGGTGGATGTTGTGGCCCCCCTATTCCATCGCAACGTGCTACCCCCGCATCATTACGGCCTTATATGAGCCGCCAATGGCCTCCTTCCACGAACCTCCTCTGCAGCCACGATGAACCACCATCCACCACCCCTCTACTGTTGTGGGATCCTAATGCACCATTTTCTTATTGTTTTGATCCCCTCCAAGATCATAGATAGTCTCCATTATTAAGTTTTTATAATTCCATCTTTTATTATTATGGTGATGATGATAAGGGAAATCGAAAGAACAAGAGAGGAGGAATTTCACATTAACACTCAATATGGGAGAATAGGGACTTAATCATGTTGTCCTTGATCCTCCCATGTTAGAATATAAGAACGAAAAAATAAAACCAATTTTAATCATATGTTCAACATGGATCCTATTTCAAAATGATTATCACAAAATCAAATCCATCCTGAAATAAAACACATGATCCATGAATCATTCAATTTGTTGAACGATTCACATTGGTCATTGGGATTTATTTAAATGGATAAATAGAAATTGAATCAAATTGACTCCTTACCTTGATTTTGGATCATTCAATTATCAAGAACGGAGTTGCACCACCATCTATTGTCACTCCTCAATCCTCAACCCATCGTCATTGGTGATTCTTCTTTTTTCATCATTAGTCACATCCCAATGAAAATCCTCCAATGGTTTAGGGAGATCCTTGATATCTACCAACGATATTGTATTCTGTAAATATATTAAATAATGGAAAAAATATTATCATCTCTATTACGCTGATTCATAGCATCGTTACACTGTTTCATTTATGAAACAATGCATCTATTACGCTTAGGTTGCATAATCATTACATTATAGTAGATCTTGAATTTGATTAAAATAAACTCTTAATGTTTTATTTTATTTTCATCATGTTACCTTATTTTATAAATCCTAAAAATATATCTTTATCTCCTAACCCACATAACTCTAGTTTATGTCATTAAGGAGAACATTTCATTAAGAACTCAATGGTGGTTGTGAATTTTCAATTCGAGTTAAAGTTTTTGAGTTATGAGGATTCAAAAAACAACTATTTTAATTATTATGTTTACAGTTATGTCCCAAAAACCGACATTTATAGTCAACATGCCACTATCATTGTTAGACTCATCTTATGAAAAGAAACCCATCAAGAGAACAATTTTGGTCTCCAATTTGTTATATGAGTCACCATTAATTAGTTATAAGTACATGAAAAATAATATAAATATATTTTATTACTTTATTTACAATTGTGTAATTTTTGGGTTTTCCCTCTAGAGACCCACGATGAATAAACATATGTTGCGCCTTGGATAAAACCACTACTCATAATTAAATACTACCCTAAGATTTTTAATCTGGGAATCCGATTAAGATTTATTCCATTTTATTAGGAAAACTGCTCATGTTCACTATTTAAAAGATAATATTTAACAATGGATCATTATGGGAAATATTGAACTAAAAATCCCGCACAATCTCAGCAGAAGGTCTGGTAATTTTCCCATGAATTTTCTAAAAAATTACCATGGAAATTTGAACCATTAGATTAACCCCACCTTAAGGCTTTACATCCCCAAAATACAAACCAAGGGACTCCCAAAACGATGAGGGTGTGAGCATGAACCTAAGCATCCTACTCCCATATGATATCCTATATATTAATGTTCATACACTAAATGTACACTAGAGGAATCGATTTCCCATTTATAGTACTCTTTTGTCGATCCTCAATCTCTAATAGATACACAACAAAATTCTACCTATCATCAACTTCCTACTCGCCCCATTCAAATCTCAATCACCTAGAGGCATCCTAATCCCTATATTAATCATCGCTCCTAGGTAGAGAAGATGTGGGTCGACATGCTGAGTTAGTGAATGGTAACCCAGATGGTATAATGTATCTTGAATGTATGTGGGAAACCCATAAAAAATTCCATCAATATCCCCTCCCAATCTATACTGGTACCCCCAGAAATAGAAAGAACAACCCATGAAAATAATTTATACATGCGTTAAACTTTTTATATCAACATTTAATCCTAGAATCAACTTTTCCTATCATCCCTAGTGTCAACCATGAGACCAAAAAAAATACCTTGATGAATCTATCCACTCTAAGAATCACTCCTTCAACTGCACATAATCTGAAAAGAATAACTTGCACCCCACAATTCGAATGTCCATCAGGGGTATTCCCTATGGAAAAAGAGATTGTAAATACTCGTAGTTAGATTCATGATTTTGTGACTCCATGAATAATTTAAGAGCGGACATGTAAGAACCAATGTCTATTGATATTCCACTTCTTCCCCATCCATGAAGGATAACTACAATGAGGCCAGTTTCATTGTTTACATGTTAAGATACTACAAAAAAATTTCATACTGAGAGCTTCTGATATAATGTTGTTCTTACCTAGATTATAGACTACATCAAATTCATAGTCTTGGAGGAACTGTGGCCACCATAATTTTCTCAAGTTCAAATCCTTCTAAGAGAATATACACTTGATACTCTTGTGGTGAACATATATGGTAATATTTTCTCCCATGGATGTAGTTTTCCCACATCATCAATGTGAAGACTACCTCTACCATCTCAAGATCGGGGTGCTCATGAAACTCTATAGTAATTGTAGAAAACCCTAGGGTAACCCTTAAAAATGAAAAAAGGTCAAACCATTATTTTTAACGTTCTGTTCATCATCATTTTGGTACTGGGTACAAATTATCCATGACCACATGGTAAAAGGGACTGTAATCCAAACATCACCGCAAACACTGGGTCTTACTAGTCCCTTCCTCTACATGTCCCCCACAAACACCCTCATCTCTTGATGATTTTATAATTCCAACCAATATACTCAAACTGATAATATTCCCCTATTGGGGTGTAGAATTATACAGAAGTTCATATCCCTCAGTGGAGGTATTCCTAAAAACATTTTCTAGAAAGATGTCATGTACTCTACCACTACTGCTGGGAACTGAAAACCCAAAAATTATACTACCATGTGGGTAATGTTGGCTGACTCATCTGTGATCAAATTCTACCCTCCAATGCATGAGTTTATCCCATGCTTTTGGGGTTTCCATTTTTTCCTATGAAGGAAAAACCCTTTCCAATGCTGCAAACATACCACATCCTTTTTGCATAAAAATAATGTTGAGAATGAACTATTGATGCACAGTTCATACCAAAACTAACCTCGTATGGCCTCAATGATTCTACCAAGAGGTTCCAATTGAAACTCTCACCATAAGGGTCAGGTCACACTGTCTGCATAAGGATGATTAATGAGTCTCCTCCAATATGTATCTCCAGACATAAGAGAATGTAAATGGTTTAACAAAAAACTCAAGGAAATGAACATTATTTGTGACGTGAATGAATAATTATCACCAATGTCTATTATTATAGAAGATAATAGTAGACATAGACCATAAGTAAAATCAATCACAGGTCCCATGGGTCAAAATCCTTACTGCAATTAGCTACCCCTTCCCCTATCCTCTAGATCACTAATCCTGATGTGTACCACATTGGGGTGGTGGTTGTATCAAGTCGAAATGTATACCACCTCATGTTGCTCTCCAATCTCTCCTTCCATGTCTGTCATCCTATAAATTAATTTTTTCGTGGAATTATCTCTGGCCTGGTGGCCGATCCACAATTTCAATATGAGCATGATGGGTTGAAAAATCCATAGTGCGATTTCATATACCGACATTAGAAAATTAGTACCTCTATATAGGAATAATGGACTCACCCTATGAACATTGATCTATAGGACCCTAATTTAGAGACCTCTTCTCCAAACGTCTAATATTTCCATGTCTATATGACTAGCATCATCATCCTGATTTCCCACTGTTTTCTTCCATTGGTTGTATATTATTATCCAATGGACATTCATTAAAAATGGATATCTCTATCACCATATAATAATAATTAATTCACATAGGAATAGTTTTGACATGGGTGTCCCTAAACAACTTTTCCTCAGAGGTATGAGCTCGAAATAAATTGTCATATCTAATTCAGAGAGTACCTAGATAAGTTTTTACACCTCAGTGAATATTCATCTACCTACACGTCATCCTGCCAAACCTGTATAATCTATTAGGATCACATTTCCATTAGATTTTATGGCAGGATTGCCTAATCTGAGGATGGTTATCAAGCTATGTTCATGGAAAATCCAACATATAAAAAGATAAGGTAATATAAGCCCTACCATCTACCCAAGTAACCATGAAGCAGGCTCACTTCCAGGACCCCTATCTGACCTAATGGTTCCCTAAATAGATTGAAAACTTGGTCACCACCTCAATCCAGTCCTTAGATGCTGGTGATTCAGGCTCACCTCAGAACCTATGTGGTCTCTATTGCTAAAACATGTGATGTTAAATAATCCCACACATTGCATCCACTAGTACTACGAGAACCATGTGCTACTCCATAGGTTTTGGTATATATTGTACCCCTCCAATGGTTTTTTCTCTTGTACAATCCCCTTTACTCGTATTTTCGCCCCACATTTCATCATCATGATCATGCAGAGGAATCAAAGCTAGCCATCTATGTTGAAGCACCACGAAACAAAAAATGATGTACCAAGATCAATAAACTATACCTAGTTACATGATTCAAGAAAGACATAGAAAAATAAATCTATTCATATATGATAATGTACCATAAATTATCAATTTATCAAGTGTTTTCATGTTCCTAGTTGAAAGGTAGAATTAAAGGTCCTGATTTATGGGTCCATCGTCCGTTAGAACATCCTTGGATTCCCTAGCCAGATAGCTGATCTCAAAATAGTTAAGAATGATTCCCCAATCCATACACAAAGACTATTGGTTCAAAAGGTAGAACAAACATCCTCAGATACATATTATTTATGACCCATCCCTCGGGGCCCATTCCTTGACTACACCACGCCAGCCTCCAAAAGGCTAGGAGATTGCAACTAGCACTGAAGGATTTTTCCTACATGAGGGACGCATATTCTGAATACCTGTACACATTTACACTCACAAACCTAGCCTAAAATGCTAAAAATGAAAACATTCATTTCACAAAGACAACACCATATTTTAGAAGTACAATCTGTATGTAAAATGGGCCAAAATACAAACTCAACAAAAGAAAAGATATAAAAAAGGGAGTACGAGATCTCTGATAACCAATCTTCCAAAAACACTACCTAATGGGTAGGGGTAGTGTATCTTCCAGAATCCATAGGATTATGCCTCCTGTGTCTGATCTCACTAGGAACCTCTTGGATCTAGACCACTGTGGTCCCTGTCAATATAGCGGTCATTTTCACAATATATGAAACATGTGGGAAAATCCTATGAAGGGGTGAGTGACACAATAATTAGTAGGGATCCCATACCACAATGAAATGTCCATAAATAATGTAGAAACCCAAGCATCAATTACATAGACATTACATTTATCTAGTGGAATACTAAGTAAATGGACCAAACAAAAGCCCAAAGACAGTATCAGTTTACTGTGTTTGGAAACTCAGAACATAATCTTCTAATCAATGTGAAAGATCTTCAATATCTCCCATAATTATCTTCCCACTTTTTTCCTACAAAAAATTGTTCTTTATATCCTAGGGAAAAGAAAACATAAAAAATCTGATCAAAAATGATCATTAAGGTTAAACGTGGATAAAATAAAACAAACCATAAACATTTCAATATAAAAACATGAACATAATGTTTAATAAAAAAATCATGATTCCTGAAAAAAAAAATTATGGAATTGTGTAAGTCATAGGTCATAAAGGAACATAAATCATGACCAAATAAAATGAGTATAGAACATGGAATTATAGAAAAACATTAATAACATAACATGATTTCCATAGTAGACAGGGAATTGTTTCCAATAACATCATAGTGTACAAACTATGTAACTAAACCAGGTTTACTTATTGTTCCAGCCATGTATTACTGAGCTGGATTTACGTGTCATTACATTCATGTCTATATAATTCGATATAAATCATTATCCAATAAATATGACAGATATATTTATCTCACCCATCTCATAATTAAACCATTCTTACATGTGTCACAAAACCATAAATCATTAATCATAGCAGAACCCATGAAATTAAAAGAGATATATATAAATATTTTCATCATAACATAATCCATATAAGATAAATGGTCATCTTAAAAAAAATCATCATAAAAAATTTAAACAACGTAAAAATAGGGATACAAACATAACCCTATGTCATATTATATGGAATATAATTTTGATAAAACACTTGAACTTAATTAATGGGGAAAATATCCTTTCTTCTTTAATAACATATTCTTTTTTGAAAATGCCATGAAATTTTAAAAGAAACAAAATTTATTGAAAATAAAATTTATTTATTGTAGAAGATTCTTCATGGAAATATGAAACTAAGAAGGCGTAAAAATTAGTTCATTTTGTATATGTTAAAAAGCCGTCTCCTGGTACTTTTGCAGGAAAAGTCAAAAAATTTACCCCGTATAGAAAACAAAAGAAAAATTCCATATATACCATGTTATAAAAGATAAAATGGGTAAAAATGAATCTAAATATACATTGAATAATATTATACAATTTATGAAATATTTTTCTGAAAAAAACATGTATGATTAATATTACCCCAAAAAATACTTGAGTATAAGCGATCCCGAATAAAAATTAGATTGTAATATTTTCCCTCACCATTGGTTTTATTTCTTTAGTATGTGTCTAAAACTCCATTATTGTGGGTTTAAGCATATAAGTAACTTTAAATAGATCCATAAAAATATTTATGATATCATATATGATTCACATACGACTTTATATTTCCCGTTCATTTGTCAATTCCATGTAAAAACAACGTTTTGGGTAATAATTGCACGTGTTTTGACCTCTTATTATTCATATTATTACATAGATCCTGATTTACCAACTTACAGAATTTAAAACATGGTGTATATATATATATATTATATTATATTGAGTATGTATATATATAAATGAAATGGAATACATAATTCATGAAGACAGTAGGCTATACATATGTTTGAACATTGTTTTCTTTTCCTTATTGAATTGGATGGAAGTAAGTAAATGAAATATATATATATGTATACAAAAATGAATTTTCATGATTATTTCATATATTTCATTATTAATTTTTATTTATATACTTTATAATCATCCTTGAATGGTTAATTATTATTTATATAATGTTCATGGGGACAGAAGGCTATACGTTTTTATCGTTCCCATAATTGTTGAATGGTATTGATGTGGATGGTGTAATAAATCTCAGAATTAGTATTATTTTATAATAATAATATATATTTATTATTTCCACCATTATACCCTTCTGTGTAAGGTGGTGGGGAAAAACAGATTACACCACATCGTGGAGATGGAATGTCATATATACGCACACATTTTCATTTCATTTTTTGTAGAATGTATTGAAGGTGAAATAGGGTTTTTTTGTATTTATTTTAACATGTCTATATATGATTGATACATATTTTATTCCTTTTTATTGAAAAAACTAAATAATATGATGTATAAGAAGAATTAAATTTTAAATAACTAGTTGAATATATTACCTCATCCTTGACGTGCACATTTAGATTTCTTATTAGGGCACTAGAGATGGTATTTTGAGAATCCATAAAACTATAAAATGTAACTATGGAAGTTTATAAGAGATATGAGAAGTGGTTTTTTGAGAACGAAGGCTTAAAATTGAGTGATTTGGTGAGGGATGAGGTTCCCTTTTATAAGAGAGGAGAGATGTACTTCTGTAACCTCTCAAAACAATTAACTTATAATAAAATCAAACCCTACACAAAAACCACTATACTATCCCAAATTTGAATATAAGAGGAAATAGTATCATAATCCCATCATCCAACAAATTTTTGATATCTTATTATTTAAATTTAAACCTTACCTGTTTAATTGGCACATAGTTATTTTATTAATTTTTAAATTTGGAAATAATATTCTATATATTTAATGGGGATTCATATTTACTTATGTGGTGTTAGTTGGCCATAAATTGATAATTTACGACAATTTTGACATTATAATTATCACTTTTTTATTTTTAAATATTTTTATGACATTTTAATAATTTAATAAATTTTTTTGTTTATTAAAATTCAATAGTGTACATTTTGATAGTAATAATTAATTAGACATTAAAGAAATTATCAAAAAAGGTAATTTAAATTAAAAATGTTTGATACAATCATAAAATGACTTAGTCACTTAAAAAATTAGTGGTTCACTTTAATTAGTTAATATAATATTTCTTTTAATATTTTTAAAACCATTTATTTGATATTTCTATTAATAAAACAATTTTTACATCACTATTGCATCATCATTAATGATAAATAATTAATCTCTAAAATTTATAACTAAATTTACATGATATATAAAAATTAATTATATTTCTAGGTAGTATTTATTTTTGACGTTTTATAATGTTTATCAATGAATTAAAATTATTACACTTATAAGAAATAAGAGTGTGACATGTTGTCACTTTGTTTTGTTTTCATAACATTTACATCATTTTCATGGAAAAAATATCACGAAATGAATCTATTACAACACTTAGGAGATATGGTTATACTTTTATTATTCCACTATAATTTTTTGTAGGTGTTAGGGTAATTTTATAATATTATATTTACCCTTAATTACACGATTTACCTTTAACTATGGTAAAAATAATAATTACCAATGTCACTATTCATAATTCTCAAAAATTAAACGTAGCCTATCAACATAATTTTGACCTTATTATTTGAAATATTGAATCCATTTTTTATAATTCTATACATAGAAAATGCTGTAATTAATTTAAAATAAATCCTAATTCTAAAAAAATGGTTTTCTGTTTTTAACATTGCAAAAAATTTAAATGAATTTACTTTTGAATTAAATGGAAAATTAATGAAAATTGATTAAATTGTCATAAAATATAAAAATATATACTATTTTTTATTTTAAACCATTCAATAATGTATTTTATCCATTGAAATTATTTTGATTATAAAAGTTGTTTTCAATTAAAATTTAATGTATTTTCACTACTCATCAAAATAAAAATGTTATTAAAAAAATATAAAAAATTTATCCAAAGTAAATTTTTACGTCTCTTATTGAAATAAGAAGTATTTCATGTCAAATAATACTTATAAAAATGTCAAAAACATGATTCAAAATTAGTGCACCCTCAAAAGGCGGTAAAACTGCAGTTTTTTTTTGAAAAATAATTCTTTTATCTGAAATATGATTTTGTTCCCATATCATGTGTATGATGAATTCCATTATAATATAAAATTCAAAATGTGGTAAAAAATATTCATAATGACTTGTTTATATCCCATTATATAATCATATTTTAAACATATATCATTGATTAATAAAACTTGTTACTGTGTACAATGCACACTATCCATAAAGGTCACCCATGGGTGTAACGCAAGCCATATCAGTGTTGTGTGTTTTGAAAGTATTAGTTGTTGTGGTTTATAATATAATCCCAACATATTTCATTTATTCATTGAGAAAAATCTATACTCTGTGTTGTGTTAAATGATTTATATCATTAAAACATGACATTGTGTGCAACAAAATCCATGAATAATATAGTGTATACTTCATGCTAATATGATGTTTCATATATTGAAACCTAATACATTGGCATGAATAACGCAAGATAATATTGGTGTAGCGTAGAACACATATAATGAACCATATATTACATACATTGTTAATACTTAAACATTGAAGTACAATTATTACAACATATAACAAAACCATTGAAGGACCGTATATGTATAGTGTCTTTAGAAACTGGGAAACATAAACAACTGGTTCATAAAGCGTCTACATTGTCTCCCATTTATTGATCATATCTATAGTCTATTTTGGCATATATTACTTAATAATCTTCTTCCTGACCTGGGGAAAGAATACATACAAAAGGGTGAGCTCAAATGCTCAGTAAGGGTAAACAAAAGAAATATCAATCACATCATATTCATAAGAACATAACATTTTGTAAATATTACCCTGTAAAAGAGATCATAATTTCAAAACATGGGATAAATCTTGGTAGTGAAATGTAATCACAATAATAATAACATAAAACATGAAGCATTGTGGCATACGCCCATAATCATAGAGAATCATTTCTTATTACTCAAGACTCATTGCCATGACTATCTTAGTAGACAAAGTCCATTTCTGAATCGAGTTCATTCCTCGTTTAAGTCCTGTTTAACTGAACCGGTTTAACCTGTCGTTCCAGCCATGTCTATCTCATGAGATATAAAATGTTTACCCAATGCATTGGATGGATATATAGGTCCCACCAATCTCATAATGATACCATTATTATGAGTGCCAGAAAATCGTAAACCATACATCATAGCATAACCCATGTAATAAAAATGGGATTATTAAACACCGTGACATCATAAAACAATTCATATAAGATAAAGGAATTCATAAAAAAAATTCCATCACAACATAATCAAATAAATTTAATAATAGGGATAGAAATAGAACACTTTATTATCATTGATGGAAAATAATTTTGATAAAGCACTTGAACTCCATTATTGAGGAAAATATCCTTTCTACTTCAAAAACACTTTTCATTTCTTAACATGTCATAAAATTCTAAAATAAAAGAATTTGTTTAAAAATAAACTTTGAAACTTGTAAAGAAATATTCATGGATATAATGTCTTAAAATTCCATTCATTCTATATAAGTTAAAATACATTCTTCTCGTACTTTTGTCGGAAAAGTCAAAAAGTACCTCGTACGAAAAACAACATAAGATTTTTTTCACATCTTTTACTAAAAACTCACCGAAGGGTAAAAATGGATTGAACAAAATTGTAGGTGGATGTAAATAATATTAAATATTGTGGAAACATTCATTTGGATGATAAAATAAACCCCAGTAAATTTCAAAGTATAAACAATCTCGGATAAAAATGAGATTGTGATATTTCCCTTACCTTAGGTATGATTTGCTTCGTAAGTGTCTGATCCTCCTGTATAATGATTTAAATAATGTCATTGACTTATTCTATAATCATAATCATTTTTATGAAATCATATATGATCATATTCTTAGCTTATTATTAGTAAAATCTCATTGCTACTTGTTATTCGGGTGTTTATTACTTTTTGTTCTTATGCATGTTTTGTCGAAAAAATTCTTATTCTTCTTTTTAGGTTATAGATACCTCATTTCCAGAATGGTATAACTGTAATTTATATCATATTTATTCACTAAATTCATTTATGTAATCATTATTCAATGAAAAGCATGTAGAACAAGTCGCATCACATCGTAGAGACGGTAGTCCGTATGTACGCACGAGCGATGATATCATTCCCATGATCGTGGAATTGTATTAGAGTGTATGTATACTATTTCAGAATCAATATCACTTAATAATAATCATATATATTCATTATTTACACCAGTATACCCATCCAAGTAAGGTGGTGGTGGAAAATAGATTACACCACGGTGTGGAGACGGTATTCCGTACGTACGCACACACGGTTATTTCATTTTTCGTTGGATGGATAAATGTTTAAATAGGGTTGTTTGATACTTATAATAACATATCAGTATATTAGTGATACTGATGTTATTAATTTATAATGAAACAACTAAAGAAGAATAAGTGGAAGATGAAATAAAGCTGAAAAAAATCGGTAACGGACATTACCTCTTCTTCGAAGCGTGTCTTCGAGACCTTCATTTAGGGAACTAAAATTGGTCTTTGAAGAATACCAGGACCTCTAGGATGTTTTTAGGGAAGTGTAGATGAGAAATTGTCAGGTTTTGTCCGAGCTTGAAGGCTCAATGTTGTGTGAGGAAGAGAGGGAGGACGTGCCCTTTTATAAGGGAGGAGAGGGGCACCTTTGGAAAAACAAAATATATAATTTTATTATAAAGTCATATTCGGTTTTAAATAGCTTCAAGTTGATTTATTTCAAAGCTAAGGTGGGGATGAGTTGAAATCCTCTCATCCAATAAAATTTGGACAAGTTTAGTTTACTATTTTAACCATGTCATTTAGATTTAACTTTTAGTTAGATAATTTTACTTTTACCGTGTCTTTTTGTGTTCTTACACTATAAGGTTAATAAAATTAATATAACAAGACTAAATAACCCAAAGTTGTATATTATTAATATATATAACCATATCTAAGTCATTTGGCTGAACCTTAGATTTTTAGTAATAAAAATAAAATTAATAATATAATATATTTTTTAAAAACTATTTTATGCCTATTTTGACACTATTTAGTAATTGATTTTTTTTGAAAATTATAACAGAATGATTAGTTCTAAAAAATTCATTAAATGAATAATAACATGTCACATTAACCTATAAAATTGGTTTAATTTATTAGAATTCTCAAATTAGATTTATTTGGGTATTTATAACATCAATTATGTCAATATTTCATTAATAAGATAATTACTGCATCATATTTGTGTCATAAATAAATTAAATTTTTTAATGTCTAAAAATTAAAAATAAAATACAATTATATTGGAAATCGTGTTATCTTTCTAATGAATCTTTATTGTCGAATTTATCTTATGTATAACCCTATATTAAAAATTATTTACTTATTAATCTTTGATTTTAACTATTTTAATCCTTCATTAAATAAATTAATAATAAATGTCCTTATCTAATCCAAGTTGGGCAAAATGGTCATCTGTTATTCCTAAGTTTGTTTTCGGTCGAATTACACTTATCCAATAGAATTAGTACATGTGTTAGGGTAATAATAATATCATTTTGACCCTTAATTACCCAATTTACTTTTAACTATGGTAAATAAAAGTAAAAACTTACTAATCACCAAAAATTATTGTCATCTAATTGAACTACATTTTACTTACTGACATCAACCGTGACTCTCGAATTTTTGGAATTACACTCACAAGGGCGGTAAAATTATGTTTTATGTAAATTTGCAAATTTTCCTAGGATGTGGGTAAAAGACGGTGAAAAGTTCAATAAAATTTTTATATATCTAAAAATATTATAGAATTACTCCAATGAATTACATTTAACTTATATAACTATTATGTATCAATTTTGACATGTAATAAATTTAAATAAAATAAATAATTATTTAAATAAGATATCTATTTTTAAATAGTAACCCAGTGTTTTCACTATTCATGAAAAATTGAACGTTTCCATAAAAATACCAAACTTTCACCGTAGGCTAATTTCCATATTCCGAATCCAAAAACAAATTCCATTTTGAAAAATAAAATTTAAAAAATATCAAAAAAAATTTATTACTATTCATAACAGCTAGTTTTAATAATATTTTAATAGCATATCGTTGTTTCATGAAACTCGGTATTGCGCATGACCCAATCTATCAAGGAAGGTCGTGATTGCGTGTAAAACAAGCCAAGATAGTTTTGTGTGTAGTGAAAGATTCCTTGGATTATTTATATAAAATAAAAACAAAATATTTCTTATAAATGTCTCGGGTGTTACATTCTACCCCCCTTAAAATGAATTTCACCCTCGAAATTCATCACTTGTAACAAACAGATAAGAATACTTCCCCCCCATCATATATTCAATATCCCATGTAGATTATTCTAATTGGTGGTTCCTCCATAATCCTTTCACCAAGCGAGTGGCCTTGTTCCATAGAACTTTTTCACTACGATCGAGAATCTCTATCGGCTATTTTTCATAAGAAAGATCTCCTTCCAGCGGTACAACTTCTGAGCTGAGTACATGTGATGGATCAGGTATGTACTTTCTCAGGAGAGATACATAGAACACATAGTGAACTTGAGAGGGATTCGGTGGAAGCGCCAATCGGTATGCTACCTTCCAAACACGATCCAGAATTTCGAAAGGACCGATATACCTAGGGCTCAGCTTTCCATTCTTTCCAAATCTCACTACTCTCTTCCATGGAGATATTCGTAAGAACACTTTATCACCCACTTCAAACTCTAAGTCTTTTCTTCGGTTGTCGGCATAACCTTTTTGTCGACTCTGAGATGCTCTTATGTGTTGTTGAATAGATTGGACCTTTTCTGCCATCTCATCAACAAGATCAGGTCCTAATAGATTTCTTTCCCCAACTTCATCCCAGCAAGTTGGAGTCCTGCATTTCATTCCATAGAGATCTTTATAAGGATCCATCTGAATATTGGAGTGAAAGATATTATTATAAGAAAATTCCACCAAAGGTATGTGTTGATACCAACCACCGTTGAAATCCACAGAGAAAGCTCTCAACTTATCTTCTAGAGTTTGAATTGTCCTCTCAGACTAACCGTCTGTCTGAGGATGATATGTTGTGCTGAAACTCAACTCTATATACAGATTATGCTGAAGGCTTTGCCATAACATTGAGGTAAACCTCAGATCTCGATCATATATAATAGAATATGACACACCATGCAATCTTACCACTTCCTTTACATATTTCCTGGCTAGCTGATCTAGAGAGAAATCCTCTCTAACAGCAATGAAGTGTGCAGACATTTTAAGACGATCAACTATAACCGAGATAGCATTATTGCCTTTGGATGTTTTAGGAAGTCCTGTGAAAAAGTCCATAGTGATGTTTTCCCATTTCCATTCGGGTATGGGTAATGGTTGTAACATCCCCTTAGACTTCAGTCTCTCAGATTTAACTTGCTGAAAAACCAAGCATCGAGAGACATATTAAGCAACATCTCTTTTCATGACATCCCACCAGAAGTACTCTTTCAGGTCCCTATACATCTTCGTGCTTCCAGGATGAATATATAATGAAGAACTATGAGCCTCATCCAGCAACTCCTTCTTTAATTCGGGGATGGGAAGAACACAAACCCGATTCCTAAACTTTATTATCCAATCACAATCATGGTTGAATTCAGGAACATTTCTCACCTTCTTTTGTAACTCTACATCTTCTTTCTATGATTCTTTAATCTTAACATGTATATATGGTTGAACATTCATTTGAGAAAGATACGATTTTTTCCCTTTCATTATAATTCAATGATCCATCCTTTGTAAATCCATAAATATTGGATCATTTGTGATCCTCATCATAGATAAACTGGCATGGTCATGTCGACTTAATGCATCTTCCACCATGTTTCCTTTCCCAGGGTGGTAATGAATTGAGCAGTCGTAATCCTTAATCAGCTCTAACCATCTTCTTTTGCACATATTCATCTCGTTTTGTGTGAATATATACTTTAAACTTTTATGATAAGTATAAATGTCACACCTTTCTCCATAAAGATAATGCCTCCAAATCTTTAATGTAAAGATTACCAGAGCTATCTCAAAATAATGAGTTGGGTAATTTTTCTCATTGATTTTCAACTGTCGTGAGGCATAAGCTATCACCATATCATTTTTCATAAGAACACACCCCAATACCTTCTTGGATGCATCACCGTAGATCACAAACCATTCTCCACTACAAGGCAGTATGAGCATAGGTGCACTGGATAACCTTCTTTTCAACTCCTTGAAATTCTCTTCACATTTCTCTGTCTAAACAAACATAACTCCTTTCCGAGTCAACCTAGTGAGTGGATTAGATAATCGTGAAAAATATTTCACAAAACGTCAATAATATCCATCCAAACCAATAAAACTTTGGATATCGGTTAATGTTGTTGGTATCGACCATCTTTCAATATCCTCTGTTTTTGCTGTATCCACATATATCCTCTCTTTCATGATTATGTGACACAAAAATGAAACTTTTTGAAGCCAAAATTCACACATGGTAAATTTTTCATAAAGCATCTCCTTTCTCAGGGCCTTCAATATAATTCTCAAGTGATCTTTATGTTCGTCCTTGCTCTATGAATATACAAGAATATCTTCTATAAAGACTACCAAAAACTGGTCAAGATAGTTTCTAATGACTCTATTCATCAGATCCATAAAGATATCAGGGGAATTAGTAAGACCAAATTCATTGTTTCCATACCTTGTATGGAAATCCGTCTTTGGTATATCCTCCGTTTTGACCATTAATTGATGATACCCTGAACGAAGTTCAATCTTGGAAAATTATTGACCTCCATGTAGTTGGTCAAATAAGTCATCAATGCACGAGAGAGGATATTTGTTCTTCATAGTGATCCTATTATGTTCTCGATAATCAATGCATTGTCTCATTGATCCATCTTTTTCTTAACAAATAGAATAGTTTCTCCCCAAGGTGACACACTAGGGAATATGAACCACTTATCAAGATTCTCTTGGAGTTGCTTCTTCAATTCCTGCAACTCAATTGGGTCCAATCTATAAGGTGTCTTTGAAATAGTCAAAGCCCTAGGTACGAGTTTTATTGAATAGTCAACTTCACAATTTGGTGGAAGACCCGGTAATTCCTCCTGAAAGACATCGTCAAAATCCCGTACAATGGCCATATTCTTAATCGTGAGTTTCTCACCAACCATTTGAGAGAAATAACCTTAATTTAGTGTAATCAAGACCCATAAGATGAATGAAATTTCCACTGGAAGTTTATGTTCATCCTAGCATCGATAGACGATCATAGATTTATCTGGAATACGAAATGTGACTCCCCTTATTTGGAAATTGATATGAGCTCCATATAAAGAAAGCCAATCCATGCCAAGAATCACATCAAATTCTACTATAGGGAGGACCACAAGATTTGTAGGAAGCACTTTCCCACAAACTTCAATAGGAGAAGAATTATAAACTTTTGATGCGACTGTTGTTCCATTAGGGGTTGTCACAGATAACTCAACATCTAATTGTTGAGGTAATACAGTGATACCCTTAGAAAATTCTTCAGAAATAATGGAGTGGGTGGATCCAGAATCAATTAAAACATTTTCTACTTTAGATTGGATGGTAAGTGTACCTTTCACCACTTTTTTATCATACTCCACATCGCTGATAGAAATAGCATGTGACTATCCTTTGTCTTTAGCCTTAAGAGTTTGTTGATGTCGACCATCATCATCAACCCTTGGATTTGGGCATTGATTATCATAATGCCCCATCTCCTTGCATTTGAAACATTGAAGTGTAGGAGGTTCATTCTGTGTATCCCTTCCTTTTTTTGCATCATTAGACATCTGCTTCCCATCATTGTGGCATTCAAATGCCCGATGACCTTCCTTTCCACATTTGAAACATTTACTGGTCACTTTATGACAACTCCCTCCATGTTTCATTCCACACATTGAGAATAAGGGAAAGATCATCTTCTATTCAGTGTGCTCTTTGGATTTTCCTTTGATTTCCTTTTTCCTCTTCTTATCAAATCCATATGACTGATGGGTTACTCCGATCTCCATCTAAACTTTAAGATCACATCGAATGATTTCTTCATAGCTATTGAAGTCCCTTATGGCTAACGCCCTTCGAAGACTTGGTTTTAAGCCACTAAAGAATCGATCGATCTTACTCTCAGTTTGGATAATAATACCAGAAGCGTACCTTGCAAGTCTTGTAAAATTTTCATCATAGGTACCAACAGATTCATCATCCTTTTGCTTCAGTTCATAAATGTCTTTCTCCATCTTTTTTCGTAGAATATGAGGGAAGTACTTATTGAAAAATAAGATCTTGAACTCGTCGCATTCCATGGACTCAATTTCATCTCTTGGCCTCGTATTCTTGATAAGATTATACTATTGATCAACATCACCTTCTAAACAATACACTGCTTAGATGACATTATCATGTTCAGAACATTGATGAATTGAAAATATCTTTTCAATAGTACTGATCCATTGTTCAGCAACTAATGGATCAGTAGACCCACTAAATGATGGTGGACGCTGTCTCATGAAGGATTCAATAGAATTTTGCTCCTTCCTTTGCTCGTTTGGAGGTCCTGAATGATTCATAGCTTGAGAAAGTTGTCTGATCACGGCTACAAGATTTTGCATTCCAGCTCCCATAACATTTGGTTTCTTAGGGGGACAATCATTGCATTGCCCATCGCATTCCTCATTAACACGGTTCCTTCGGTTTCCATCCATTGACTAAAACCAAGAAGAATAGTGTGAGCAACACTAATTATAATAGGAATACCACATAATCAAGAATAATATTTCACACATAAGGTCTTATACTAGGTTATTGATGGCCACTTCTAAAACACTAAGATTGTGTTCTATGCTTAGACTTATCCTTAGGATTCTTACTAAGGCTTTCACATCCTAGATTCCAAAGGTTGACTATACCATTCCCTTGATACCATCTATAACGACCCATACATTACATACATTGTTAATACTTCAAAATTGATGTACACTTATTACAACATATAATAGAACCATGGAAGGTCCGTATAGGTATAGTGTCTTTAGAAACTGGGAAACATAGACAACTGGTTCCTAAAGCATCTACACTGTCTCCCATTTATTTCATCATATCTATAGTCCCTTTTGGAATGTATTACTTAATAACCTTCTTCCTGGACTGGGGAGAGTAAACATACAACAGGGTGAGCTCAAATGCTTAGTAAGGGTAAACGAAAGAAATATCAATCACATCATAATCATAAGAACATAACATTTTGGAAATCTTACCCTGCAAAAGAGATCATAATTTCATAACATGGGATAAATCTTGGTAGTGAAATGTAATAACAATAATCATAACTTAAAACATGAATATTTGTGGCATACAAACATAATCATAGAGAATCATTTCTTATTTGTCAATACTCATTTCCAAGACTATCTTAGTAAACATAGTCCATTTCTGAACCGAGTTCATTCCTCGTTTCAGTCTTGTTTCACTGAATCTGTTTAACCTGCCGTTCCAGCCATGTCTATATAATGAGATATAAAATCTTTACCCAATTCATTGTAGGGTGATATAGGTCCCACCCATATCATAATGATACCATTCTTATGCGTGCCAAAAAATAATAAACCATACATCATAGCATAACCCATGTAATAAAAATGGGATTCTTAAACATTGTGACATCATAAAACAATTCATATAAGATATATGAATTCATAAAAATAATTCCATCACAACATAACCAAATCAATGTAATAATAGGGATAGAAACAGAACCCTTTATTATCTTATATGGAAAATAATTTTGAAAAAACACTTGAACTCTATTCTTGAGGAAAATATCCTTTCTACTTCAAAAACACTTATCATTTCATAACATGTCATACAATTCTAAACTAAAAGAAGTTGATTAAAAATAAACATGAAAACATGTAAAGTAAGATTCTTGAAAATATTGTTTTAAAAATCCATTCATGTTGTATAAGTTAAAAAACATTCTTCTCGTACTTTTGTCAGAAAAGTCAAAAAGTACCTCGTACGAAAAATGACAAAAGATTCCTTTCATATCTTTTACTAAAAACTCGCCGAAGGGTAAAATTGGATTTACAAAATTGTAGGTAGATGTAAATAATATTAAATATTTAGGAAATAGGGATGTGGATGATAAAATAAACCCTATTAAATTTCAAAGTATAAACATTCTCAGATAAAAATGAGAATGTGATATTTCCCCTACCTTAGGTCTGATTTTCTTCGTAAGTGTCAGAACCTCTTGTATAATGATTTAAATAATGTCATTGACTTATTCCAGAATCATACTCATTGTTATGATATCATATATGGTCATATTCTTAGCTTATTATTAGTAATATTTCATTCCTACTTGTTATTCGGGTGTTTAATACATTTTGTTCTTATGCTTGTTTTGTCGAATAAATTCTTAATCATCTTTTTAGGTTATAGATAACTCATTTCAAGAATGGTATTAGTGTAATATATATCATATTTATTCACTCAATTAATTTATGTAATCATTATTCAAATAAAATCATGTATAATGAGCCACATCACATCGTGGAGACGGTATTCCGTACGTACGCACGAGCGATGATATCATTCCCATGATTGTTTAATCGTATTAGAGTGTATGTATACTATTTAAGAATAAATATCAGTTTACAATAATCATATATATTCATTATTTACACCATTATACCCATCAATGTAATGTGGTGGTGGAAAATAGATTACACCACGGCGTGGAGACGGTATTCCGTACGTACGCACGCGGGGTGATTTCATTTTCCGTTGGATGGATAGATAATGAAATAGGGTTGTTTCATACTTATAGTAAAATATCAGCATATGAGTGATACTGATGTTATTAATTCATAATGAAACAACTAAAGAAGAAGATGTGTAAGAAGAAATAAATTTCAAATAATTGGTAACAGACATTACCTCTTCTTCGAAGCGCTTCATTGGGACCTCCTTTTAGGGCACCTAAATTGGTCTTTGAAGAAGACTAGGACCTCAAGGATGTTTCTAGGAAAGTTTAGGGGAAGAATTTTCAGGGGTTGGCCGAGCTTGATGGCACAATGTGGTGTGAGGAAGAGAGGGAGGAGGTGCCCTTTTATAAGGGAGGATATGGGCACCTTTGGAAAAACTAAAAATATTATTTTATTATAAAGCCATATTCAATTTTAAATAGCATCAAATTGGATTATTTCTATGATAAGGGGGGATGGGTCGAAATAATATCATCCATTAAAATTTGGACAAGTTTATTTTACTATTATAACCTTATCATTTAGATTTAACTTTAAGTTAGATTATTTTACTTTTACCGTTTCTTTTTGTGTTCTTACACTATAAGGTTAATAAACATACTATAACAATCCAAACGAACCCCAAGTTGTTTATTATTAATATATATATAACATTATCTATGTAATTTGGCCGAACCATATATTTTTAGGAATAAAATTACAATTAATAATATAATATTTGTTTTAAAAACTATTTTATTACAATTTTGACACTATTTAGTAATTGATTTTTTTGAAAATCATAACAGAATAATTACTTCGAACAAAGTTAATTAAATCAATACTAAAATGTCATATTAACCTATAAAATTAGTGGAAATCATATAAAGTCTCCAATTACATGGATTTGGGTATTATATCATCAATTTTGTAAATATTTCATTAATATGATAAGTACTGCATCATCTTTGTGTCATAAATAAATTTAATTATTTAATGTCTAAAAATTAAAAAAAATATCGTTATGTCAGAAACCATTTTATCTTTCTAATGAATATTTATAGTACAATTTATCTTATGTATGGACCTATATTAAAAATTATTTACTTATTAAACATTGATTTTAACTATTTTACCCATTCTTTAAATAAATTAATAATAAATGACCTAATCTAATCCATGTGGGCCTAAATGGCCATATTTTATTCCTAAGGTTGTTTATGGTTGAATTAAACTTATCCAATAGAATTAGGACATGTGTTAGGGAAATAATAATTTAATTTTACACTTAATTACCCTATTTTCTTTTATCCGTGGTGAATAAAAGTAAAAAGTTACTATTCACCAAAAATGATTTTCATCTCATTGAACCACATTTTACTTACTGAAATCAACCGTGTCTCTCGGATTTTTGAAATTCCACTCACAGAAGTGATAAAAATTATGTTTTATGTAAATTTGCAAATTCTCCTAGGAGGTTTGTAAAAGACAGTGAAAAAAGTTCAATAAAATTTTTATATATCTAAAATTTTTATAAAATTACTCCAATGAATTACATTGAACTTATAAAGTTATTATGTATCAATTTTGACCTAAAATAAATATAAATAAAATAAATAATTGTTTAAATAGAAAGTCGGTTTTTAAATAGCAACCCAGAGATTTCACTATTCTTCAAAAATTGAATGTTTCCTGAAAAATACCAAAATTTCACCCTAGGCTAATTTCGATATTCCGAATCGAAAAACTAATTCCATTTTGAAAAATATAATTTAAAAAATTTCAAAAAATGGTTATTACTATTCATAATGGCTAGTTTTAATAATATTTTAATAGCAAATCGTTGTTTAGTAAAACTTGGTATTGCGTACAACGCATGCTATCAAGGAAGGTCCCGATTGCGTGTAAAGAAAGCCAAACTAGTGTTGTGTGTAGTGAAAGATTACTTTGATGATTTATATAAAATAAAAACAAAATATTTCTTATAAAAGTCTCGGGTGTTACATTCTACCCCCCTTAAAATGAATTTCACCCTAGAAATTCGTCACTTGTAAACAACAGATGAGGATACTACTCCCTCATAATATCCTCAAGCTCCCATGTAGCTTCTTCTAATTAGTGGTTCCTTCATAAAACATTCACCATGCGAGTAGTCTTGTTCCGTAGGACTTTTTCACTACGATCGAGAATCTCTATCGGTTGTTCTTCATAAGAAAGATCGTGTTCCAGTGGTACAACTTCTGAGCTGAGTACATGTGAAGGATCTGGTATGTACTTTCTCAGGAGAGATACATGGGACATATCGTGAACTTGAGAGATATTCGGTGGAAGCGCCAATCGGTAATCTTCTTTCCCAACACGATCCAGTATTTCTAAAGGACTGATATACCTAGGGCTTAGATTTCACTACTTTCAAAATCTCATTACTCTCTTCCATGGAGATATTCGTAAGAACACTTTATCACCCACTTCAAACTCTATGTCTTTTATTCAGTTGTCGGCATAACCTTTTTGTCGACTCTGAGCTGCTCTTATGTGTTGTTGAATAGATCCGACCTTTTCTTCCATCTCATCAACAAGATTAGGTCCTAATAGATTTCTTTCTCCAACTTCATCCCAGTAAGTTGGAGTCCTGCCTTTATTTCCATATAGAGCTTCATAAGGAGCCATCTGAATACTAGAGTGAAAGCTATTATTATGAGAAAATTCCACCAATGGTAGGTGTTGATCCCAACCACCTATTAAATCTATAGAGAAAGCACTAAACGTATCTTCTAGAGTTTTAATTGTCCTCTTAGACTGACCATCTGTCTGAGGATGATAAGCAGTGCTGAAACTCAACTCTATATCCAGAGTATGGTGAAGACTTCACCAGAACTTTGAGTTAAACCTTGGATCCCGATCAGATATAATAGAAAGTGGCACTCCATGCAATCTTACCACTTCCATTACATATATCTTGGCAAGCTGATCCAGAGAGAAATCCTCGCTAATAGAAATGAGGTGTGCAGACTTTATAAGACGATCATATATGACCCATATAGCATTATTTCCTTTGTATGTTTTAGGACGTCCTGTGACAAAGTCTATAGTTATGTTTTCCCATTTCCATTCGGGTATGGGTAATTGTTGTAACATCCCCTTAGACATCTGTCTCTCAGATTTAACTTGCAGAAAAACCAAGAATCGAGAGAAATATTCAGCAATATCTCATTTCATGCCATCCCACCAGAAGTACTATTTCAGGTCCCTATACATCTTCGTGCTTTCAGGATGAATAGAGAATGAAGAACTATGAGCCTCATCCAGCAGCCTCTTCTTTAATTCTGGGATGGGAGGAACCAAAACCTGATTCCTGAACATTATTATCCCATCACAATCAAGGTGGAATTCAGGAACATTTCTCACCTTCTTTTATAACTCTATATCTTCTTTCTGTGCCTCTTTAATCTTAACATGTATAGATGGTTTAACTTTCATTTGATAAAGATACGATTTTCCCCTTTTATTTTAATTCCGAGATCCATCCTTTGTAAATCCATAAATATTGGATATTGTGTGATCCTCATCATAGATAAACTGGCATGGTCTTGTCAACTTAATGCATCTTCCACCTTGTTTGCTTTCCCAGGGTGGTAATGAATTGAGCAGTCATAATCCTTAATCAGCTCCAACCATCTTCTTTGGTGCATATTCATCTCCTTTTGTGTGAAACTATACATTAAACTTTTATGATCTGTATAAATATCACACCTTTCTCCATAAAGATAATGCCTCCACATCATTAATGCAAAGATTACCTCACCTAACTCCAAATCATGAGTTGGGTAATTTTGCACATGGATTTTCAACTATCGTGAGGCATAAGCTATCACCATATCATTTTGCGTAAGAACACACCCCAATCCCTTCTTGGATGCATCACTGTAGATCACAAACCTTTCTCCACTACAAGGAAGTGTGAGCACATGTGCACTGGATAACCTTCTTTTCAACTCCTTGAAATTCTCTTCGCATTCCTCCGTCCAAACAAACTTAATTCTTTTCTAAGTCAACCTGGTGAGTGGATTAGATAAGCATGAAAAATATTTCAAAAAACGTCGATAATATCCAGCCAAAACCAAGAAAACTTTGGATCTCGGTTACTGTTGTTTGTCTCGACCATGTTTTGATAACCTCTGTTTTTTCCGGATCAAAATATATCCCCTCTTTTGAGATTATGTGACCCAAAAATGAATCTTTTTGAAGCCAAAATTCACACTTGGTAAATTTGGCATAAAGAATCTCCTTTCTTAGGGTATTTAATATAATTCTTAACTGATGTTCATGTTCTTCCTCTCTCTTTGAATATACAAAAATATCGTCTATAAAGACTACCAAAAACTGATCAATATAGTCTCTAAAGTCTATATTCATCAGATCCATGAAGATAGCAGGGGAATTAGTAAGACCAAATTCATAGTGTCAATACCTTGTACGGAAAGCTGTCTTTGGTATATCCTCCCTTTTGACCCTTACATGATGATACCCTGAATGAAGATCAATCTTGTAAAAGTATTGAGCTCTGCGTAGTTGGTCAATTAAGTCATCAATGCACAGGAGATTATATTTCTTCTTGATAGCGATCTTGTTAAGTTCTCGATAATCAATGCAGAGTCTCATTGATCCACCATTCTTCTTAAGAAACAGAACAAGTTCTCCCCAAGGTGACGCACTAGGGAGAATGAACCCCTTATCAAGATTCTCTTGGATTTGCTTCTTCAATTCATGCAACTCAATTGGGGACATTCTATAAGGTGTCTTTGAAATCGGCAAATCACCCGGTACGAGTCCTATTGAAAACTCAATTTCACAATTTGGTGGAAGACCCGGTAATTCCTCCGGAAAGAAATCGTCAAACTCCCGTACAATGGGCATATTCTTAATCGTGAGTTTCACACCAACCATTTGAGATAAATAACCTTCATTTAGTAGAATCAAGACCCATAAGATGGAAGAAATTTCCACTGGAAGGTTATGATCATCCTTGCATCGATAGAAAATCATAGATTGATCGGGAATATGAAATGTGACTTCCCTTCATTGGAAATTGATATGAGCTCCATATAAAGAAATCCAATCCATGCCAAGAATCACATCAAATTCCACTATAGGGAGGATCACAAGATTTTCAGGAATCACATTACCACAAACTTCAATGGGAGAAGAATTATAAACTTTTTATGCGACTCTTGTGCCATTAGGGGTTGTCACAGCTAACTCAACATCTAAATGTTGAGGTAATATGGTGATACCCTTAGAAAATTATTCAAAAATAAAGGAGTGGGTGGATCCAGAATCAAATAATACATTTTCTACTTTAGAGTGGATGGTAAGTGTACCTTTCACCACTTCGTTATCGTACTCCACTTCGCCAATAGAAATCGCATGTGACTTTCCTTTGTCTTTAGCCTTAAGAGTTTGTTGACATAGACCACCATCATCAACCCTTGGATTTGGGCATTGATTAGCATAATGCCCCATCTCCTTGCATTTGAAACATTGAAGTGTAGTAGGTTCATTCTGTGTATAACATCCATTGTTTGCATCATTAGACATCTTCTCCCCATCATTGTGGCTTTCAAATGCCTGATGACCTTCCTTTCCACGTTTGAAACATTTATTTGTCCCTTTAAGACAACTCCCTCCATGTTTCTTTCCACACTTTGAGCATGAGGAAAATCTCATCTTCTTTTCAGTGTGCTCTTTATATTTTCCTTTGAATTCCATTTTCCTCTTCTTATCAAACCAATATGACTGATGGGTTACTCCAATCTCCATCTCGACTTTGAGAGCACATCGAACGATTTCCTTGTAACTATTGAAGTCCCTTATGGCTAACGCCCTTCGAAGACTTGGTTTTAAGCCACTAAATAATCGATCGATCTTACTCTCAGGTTGGATAATAATACCAGAAGCATACCTTGAAAGTCCTGTAAAATTTGCTTCATAGGTACCCGAGATTCATCATCCTTTTGCTTCATTTCAAGAAACTCTTTTTCCATATTTGTTCGGAGAATACGAGGGAAGTACTTATTGAAAAATAAGTTCTTGAACTCATCTCATTCCATAGACTCAATTTCAACTCTTGGCATCGTATTCTTGATAAGATTACACCATTGATCTGCATCAGCATCAAAATGATACACTGCTAAGATGACTTTATCATGTTCAGAATATTGAAGAACTGAAAATATATTTTCAATAGTATTGGTCCATTGTTCAATAACTAATGGATCAGTAGACCCACTGAATGAAGGTGGACGCTATCTCATGAAGGATTCAACAGAATGTTTCTCTTTTCTTTGCTCGTTTGGAAGTCCTACATGATTCATAGCTTGAGAATGTTGTGTGAGCATGGCTACAAGATTTTTCATTCCATCTCCCATAATTTTTGGTTGCTCAGGGGGGACAATCATTGCATTGCTCGTCGCATTCACATTAACATGGTTCCTTCGGGTTCCATCCATTGACTAAAACCAAGAAGAATTGTGTGAGCAACACTAATTATAAGAGGAAAACCACATAATCAGGAATAAAATTTCACACTTAAGGTCTTATACTATGTTATTCATGGCCATTTATAAAAAACTAATATTGTGTTATATGCTTAGACTTATCCTTTGGATTCTTACTACAGCTTTCACATCCTAGTTTCCAAAGGTTGACTATACATTTCCTCTGATACCAACTATAACAACCCATAATTTACATACATTGTTAATATTTCAAAATCGAAGTACACTTATTACAACATATAACAAAACCATTGATGGAACGTATAGGTATAGTGTCTTTAGAAACTGGGAAACATAAACAACTGGATCATAAAGCGTCTACACTGTCTCCCATTTATTTCATCATATCTATAGTACCTTTTGGCATATATTACTTAAAACCCTTATTCCTGACATGGGAAAAGAAAACATAAAAAAGGGTGAGCTCAAATGCTCAGTATGGGTAAACAAAAGAAATATCAATCCCATCATATTCATAAGAACATATCATTTTGGAAATCTTACCCTACTAAAGAGATCATAATTTCATAACATGGGATAAATCTTGGTAGTGAAATGTAATCACAATAATTATAACTTAAAACATGATGCTTTGTGGCATACACACATAATAATAGAGAATCATTTCTTATTAGTCAAGGCTCATTGCCAAGACTATCTTAGTGGACAAATTCCATTTCTGAACCGAGTTCATTACTTGTTTCAGTCTAGTTTCACCGATCCGGTTTAACCTGCCGTTCCAGCCATGTCTATATCATGAGATAAAAAATATTTACCTAATTCATTGGAGGGTGATATAGGTCCCACCCATCTCATAATGATACCATTCGTATGTGTTCCAAAAAATCATAAACCATACATCATAGAATAACCCATGCAATAAAAATGGTATTCTTAAACATCGTGACATCATAAAACAATTTATATAAGATAAAGGAATTCATAAAAATAATTCCATCACAAAATAATCAAATCAATGTAATAATAGGGATAGAAACAGAACCCTTTACTATCTTAGATGGAAAATAATTTTGATAAAACACTTTAACTCCATTCTTGAGGAAAATATCCATTCTACTTCAAAAACACTTTTCATTTCTTAACATGTCATACATTTCGAAACTAAAAAAAGTTGACTAAAAATAAAAATGAAAACTTGAAAAGGAATATTCTTGGAAATAATGTTTTAAAATCCATTCATGCTGTATATGTTAAAAAAACATTCTTCTCGTACTTTTTTCGGAAAAGTAAAAAAGTACCTCGTACGAAAAACGACAAAATATTCCTTTCATATCCTTTACTAAAAACTCACCGAAGGGTAAATTTGGAATTTAACAATTGTAGGTAGATGGAAATAATATTAAATATTGATGAAACATGTATGTGGATGATAAAATACACCCCAGTAAATTTCAAAGTATAAACAATCTCGGATAAAAAGGAGATTGTGATATTTCCCTTACCATAGGTTTGATTTGCTTCGTAAGTGTCTGAAACTCCTGTATAATGATTTAAATAATGTCATTGACTTATTCCAGAATCATTTTCATTGTTATGATATCATATATGGTCATATTCTTACCTTATTATTATTAATATTTCATTACTACTTGTTATTCGGGTGTTTATTACTTTTTGTTCTAATGCGTGTTTTGTCGAATAAATTTTTATTCATATTTTTATGTTATAGATACCTCATTTACAGAATGTTATTAGTGTAATATATGTCATATTTATTCAGTAAATTCATTTATGTAATAATTATGCGATAAAAATCATATAGAACGAGTCACATCACATCGTGGAGACGGTATTCCCTACGTACGCACGAGCAATAATATCATTCCCATGATCGTGGAATTGTATTAGAGTGTATGTATACTATTTAGGAATCAATATCACTTTAAAATAATCATATATATTCATTATTTACACCATTATACCCATCCAAGTAAGGTGGTGGTGGAAAATAGATTAAACCACATCGTGGAGACGGTATTCCGTACGTACACACGCGCGGTGATTTCGTTTTCCGTAGGATGGATAGATGGTGAAATATGGTTGTTTTATACTTATAATAACATATCATTATATTAGAGATACTGATGTTATTAATTCATAATGAAAAAACTAAGGAAGAAGAGTTGGAAGAAGAAATAATGTGGAAATAATTGGTAACGGACATTACCTCTTCTTTGAAGCGCTTCTTTGAGACCTCCTTTTAGAGCACTAAAATTGGTCTTTGGAGAAGACCATGACCTCTAGGATGTTTCTAGGGAAGTGTAGAGGAATACGTTTCAGGGGATGGGCGAGTTTGATGGCTCAATGTGGTGTGAGGAAGAGAGGGAGGAGGTGCCCTTTTATAAGGGATGAGAGGGGCACCATTTGAAAAACTAAAAATATTATTTTATTATAATTCCATATACGGTTTTAAATAGCATCAAATTGATTTATTTCATAGATAAGGTGGGGATGGGTATAAATACTCTCATACAATAAAATTTTGATAAATTTAGTTTACTATTTTAACCTTATCATTTAGATATAACTTTAAGTTAGATAATTTTACTTTTACCGTGTCTTTTTGTGTTCTTACACTATATGGTTAATAAACATACTATAACAAGTCAAACGAACCCTAAGTTTTTTATTATTAATATATATAACCTTATATATGTTATTTGGCCTAAGATTAGATTTTTAGGAATAAAATAACAATTAATAATATTATATTTGTTTTAAAAACTATTTTATGTCAATTTCGACACAATATAGTAATAGATTTTTTTGAAAATCATAACAGAATTATTAATTATAAAAACATTAATTAAATCAATAATAACATTTAATATTAACCTTGAAAATTATTGGAATTCATAGAAACTCTCATATTACATTTATTTGGGTATTTATAACATCAATTATGTCAATATTTCATTAATAAGATAATTACTGCATCATCATTGTGTCATATATAAATTAATTTATATAATGCCTAAAAATTACAAATAAAATACAATTATGTAGGAAATATTTTTTTATTTCTATTGAATATTTATAGTCAAATTTATCTTTTGTATAACCCTATATTAAATATTATTAACTTATTAAACATTGATTTTAACTGTTTTAACCCTTCTTTAAATAAATTAATAATAAATGTCCTAATATAATCCAAGTGGGGCTAAATGGTCATATATTATTCCTAAGGTTGTTTTTGGTCGAATTAAACTTATAAAATATAATTAGGACATGTGTTAGGGTAATAATAATATCAATTTTACCCTTAATTACCCTATTTACTTTTAACCGTGGTGAATAAAAGTAAACAGTTACTATTCACCAAAAATTATTTTCATCTTATTGAACCACATTTTACGTACTGAAATCAACTGTGTCTCTCAGATTTTTGAAATTACACTCACAGAAGCGGTAAAATTATATTTTATGTAAATTTCTAAATTCTCCTAGGAGGTGGGTAAAAGACGGCGAAAAGTTCAATAAAATTTTTATATATCTAAAATTATTATAAAATTACTCCAATGAATTACATTGAACATATATAAGTATTATGTATCAATTTTGACATAAAATAAATTTACATAAAATAAATATTTTTTTTAATTAAAAGTCGGTTTTTAAATAGTAACCAAGTGTTTTCACTATTCATCAAAAATTGAAAGTTTCCAGAAAAATACCAAAATTTCACCCTAGGCTAATTTCGATATTCCAAATCCAAAAAATAAGTCCATTTTGAAATATATTATTTAAAAAATTTCAAAAAATGGTTATTACTATTCATAACGGCAAGTTTTAATAATATTTTAATAGCATATCGTTGTTTAGTGAAACTCGGTATTGCGTACGATGCAAGCTATCAAGGAAGGTCGTGATTTTGTGTAAAGCAAGCCAAGCTAGTGTTGCGTGTAGTGAAAGATTCCTTTGATGATTTATATAAAATAAAAACAAAATATTTTTTATAAAAGTCTCTGGTGTTACATTCTACCCCCCTTAAAATGAATTTTGCCCTCAATATTCGTCACTTGTAACAAACAGATGAGGATAATTCTCCCTCATCATATCCTCAACCTCCAAAGTAGCTTCTTCTAATTGGTGGTTCCTCTATAAAACGTTCACCAAGCGAGTGGTATTGTTCCGTAGGACTTTTTCACTACGATCGAGAATCTCTATCGTATGTTCTTCATAAGAAAGATCTTGTTCCAGCGGTACAACTTCTGAGCTGAGTACATGTGAAGGATCAGGTATGTAAATTATCATGAGAGATACATGGAACACATTTTGAACCTGAGAGAGATTCTATGGAACACATTTTTGTCAACTCTGAGCTGCTCTTATGTGTTGTTGAACAGATCAGACCTCTTCTGCCATCTCATCAACAAGATCAGGTCCTAATAGCTTTCTTTCCACAACTTCATCCCATCATGTTGGAGTCCTGCATATCTTTCCATAGAGAGCTTCATAAGGAGCCATCTGAATACTGGAGTGAAATCTATTATTATAAGAAAATTACACCAAAGGGAGGTGTTGATCCCAACAATCTTTGAAATCCATAGATCAATCTTTCAACATATCTTCTAGAGTTTGAATTTTCCACTTAGACTGACCGTCTTTCTGAGGATGATAAACAGTGATAAAACTCAACTCTGTATCCAGAGTATGCAGAAGACTTCTCCAGAAATTTGAGGTAATCCTCAGATCCCGATCAGATATAATAGAAAGTGGTACTCCATGAAATCTTACCACTTTCATTACATATATCCTCTCAAGATGATCCAGAGAGAAATCCTCTCTAATAGCAATGAAGTGTGCTGACTTTGTAAGACAATCAACTATGACCCAGATAGCATTATTTCCATTGTATGTTTTAGGATTTCCTGTGACAAAGTCCATAGTGATATTTTCCCATTTCCATTTGGGTTTGGGTAATGGTTTAACATCCCCTTAGACTTCTGTCTCTCAGATTTAACTTGCTGACAAACCAAGCTTCGAGAGACATATTTAGAAAAATCTCTTTTCATGCCATCCCACCAGAAGAACTCTTTCTGGTCACTATACATCTACGTGCTTCTAGGATAAATAGAGAATGAAGAACTATGAGCCTCATCCAGCAGCTCCTTCTTTAATTCGAGGATGGGAGGAACACAAACCTGATTCCTGAACTTTATTATCCCATCACAATCAAGGTTTAATTCAGGAACATTTCTCACATTCTTTTGTAACTCTACATCTTGTTTCTTTTCCTCTTTAAACTTAACATGTATGGATAGTTGAGCATTCATTTGAGGGAGATATGATTTTTCCCCTTTCATTATAATTCCAAGATCCATCCATTGTAAATCCATAAATTTTAGATCTTTTGTGATCCTTATCATAGATAAACTGGTATGGTCTTGTCGACTTAATGAATCTGCCACCTTGTTTGCTTTCCCATGGTGGTAATGAATTGAGCAGTCGTAATCCTTAATCAGCTCCTACCATCTTCTTTGGCGCATATTGAGCTCCTTTTGTGTGAAAATATACTTTAAACTTTTATGATCAGTATAAATGTTAAACCATTTTCCATTAAAATAATGCCTCCAAATCATTAATGCAAAGATTACCGAAACTAACTCCAAATCATGAGTTGGGTAATTTTTCTCATCGATTTTCAACTGTCGTGAGGCATATGCTATCACCATATCATTTTTCATAAGAACACACCCCAATACCTTCTTGGATGCATCACTGTAGATCACAAACCATTATCCACTACAAGGCAGTGTGATCACAAGTGCACTGGATAACCTTCTTTTCAACTCCGTGAAATTATCTTCACATTCCTCCATCCAAACAAACTTAACTCCTTTCCGAGTAAATATGGTGAGTGGATTAGATAATCGTGAAAAATATTTCACAAAACGCTGATAATATCCAGAAAAACCAAGAAAACATCGGATCTCAGTTACTGTTGTTGGTCTCGACCATCTTTCGATAACCTATATTTTTTCTGGATCAACAGATATCCCCTCTATTGAGATTATGTGACTCAAAAAATGAATCTTTTTGAAGCCAAAATTCACACTTGGTAAGTTTGGAATAAAGCTTCTCCTTTCTCATGGTCTTCAATATAATTCTCAAGTGATCTTCATGTTCTTCCTTGATCTTTGAATATGCAAGAATGTCGTATATAAAGACTACCAAAAACTGATCAAGATAGTCTATAAAGACTATATTCATCAGATACATGATGATAACAGGGGCATTAGTACGACCAAATTCATAGTGTCCATACCTTGTATGGAAAGCTGTCTTTGGTATATCCTCCCTTTTGAACCTTAATTGATGATACCCTGAATGAATATCAATCATGGAAAAGTATTGAGCTCCGCGTAGATGGTCAATTAAGTCATAAATGCACGGGAGAGGATATTTGTTCTTGATAGTGATCTTGTTAAGTTCTCAATAATCAATTCAGAATCTCATTGATCCATCTTTCTTCTTAACAAACAGAACATGTTCTCCCCAAGGTGATGCACTAGGGCATATGAACCCCTTATCAAGATTCTCTTGGAGTTGCTTCTTCAATTCCTGCAACTCAATTGGGGCCATTCTATAAGGTGTCTTTGAAATAGGCAAAGCACCCGGTATGAGTTCTATTGAAAACCCAACTTCATGATTTGGTGGAAGACCCGATAATTCCTCCAAAAAGACATCGTCAAACTCTCGTAAAATGGGAATATTCTTAATCGTGAGTTTCTAGCCAACCATTTGAGATAAATAACCTTCATTTTGTGGAATCAAGACCCATAATATGGACGAAATTTCTACTGGAATGTTATGTTCAACATTGCATCAATTGACGATCATAGATTGATCTACAATATGAAATGTGACTTCCTTTCTTTGGAAATTGATATGAGATCCATATAAAGAAAGTAAATCCATGCCATGAATCACATCAAATTCCACTATAGGGAGGATCACATGATTTTTAGGAAGCACATTCCCAAAAATGTCAATCGGAGAAGAATTATAAACTTTTGATGCGACTGTTGTGCCATTAGGGGTTGTCACAGCTAACTCAACATTTAGTTGTTGAGGTAATACGGTGATAACATTAGAAAATTATTCAGAAATAAAGGAGTGGGTGGATCCAGAATCAAATAAAACATTTTCTAATTTAGAGTGGATGGTAAGTGTACCTTTCACCACTTCATTATCGTACTCCACATCGCTGATAGAAATAGCATGTGAATTTCCTCTGTCTTTAGTCTTAAGAGTTTGTTGACGTCGACCATCATCATCAACCCTTGGATTTGGGCATTTATTAGCATAATGCCCCATCTCCTTGAATTTGAAACATTGAAGTGTAGTAGGTTCATTCTGTGTATCCCTTCCTTTTTTGCATCATTAGGCCTCTTCTTCCCATCATTGCGGCATTCAAATGCCCGATGACCTTCCTTTCCACATTTGAAACATTTACTTGTTCCTTTAAGACAACTCCCACCATGTTTCTTTCCACACATTGAGCATAAGGGAAAGCTCATCTTCTTTTTAGTGTGCTCTTTATATTTTTCTTTGAATTCCATTTTCCTCTTCTTATCAAACCCATATGACTGATGGGTTACTCCAATCTCCATCTCAACTTTGAGAGCACATCGAACGATTTCCTCGTAGCTATTGAAGTCCCTTATGGCTAATGCCCTTCGAAGACTTGGTTTTAAGCCACTAAAGAATCGATTGATATTACTATCAGGTTGGATAATAATACTAGAAGCGTAACATGCATGTCTTGTAAAATTTGCTTTATAGGTACCAATAGATTCATCAACCTTTTTCTTCAGTTCAAGAAAATCTTTCTCCATCCTTTTTGGAGAATACGAGGGAAGTACTTATGGAAAAATATGTTCTTGAACTCATCCCATTCCATGGACTCAATTTCATCTCTTGGCCTCGTATTCTTGATAACATTCCACCATTGATCAGAATCACCTTACAAATGATACACTGCTAAGATGACTTTATCATGTTCAGAACATTGAAGAACTGAAAATATCTTTTCAGTAGTACTGATCCATTGATCAACAACTAATGGATCAATAGACCCGGTGAATGAAATTGGATGTTGTCTCATAAATTATTCAACAGAAAGTTGCTCATTCCTTTTCTATTTTGGAAGTCCTGCGTGATTCATAGCTTGAGAATGTTGTGTGAGCATGGCAATAAAATTTTTCATTACAGCTCCCATAACGTTTGGTTGCTCAGGGGGACAATCATTGAATTGATCGTCGAATTCATCATTAACACGGTTCCTTTGGGTTCCACCCATTGACTAAAACCAAGAGGAATAGTGTGATCAACAGTAATTATAATAGGAAAAACACATAATCAAGAATAAAATTTCACACTTATGGTCTTATCCTAGGTTACTCCTGGCCATTTCTAAAACACTAAGATTGTGTTCAATGCTTAGACTTATCCTTAGGATTCTTACTAAGGCTTTCACATCCTAGTTTCCAAAGGTTGACTATACCTTTTCTCTGATACCAACTATAATGACCAATACTTTACATAAATTGTTAATACTTAAAAATTGAAGTACACTTATTACAACATAATACAAAACCATGGAAGGATTCTTTAGGTATAATGTCTTTAGAAAATGGGAAACACAAACAACTGGTTCATAAAGCGTCTACACTGTCTCCCATTTATTTCATCATATCTATAGTCCCTTTTGGCATATATTACATAATAACCTTCTTTGTGACCTGGGGAAAGAAAACATACAAAAGGGTGTTCTCAAATGCTCAGTAAGGGTAAACAAAATAAATATCAATCACATCATATTCATAAGAACATAACATTTTTGAAATCTTACCCTGCAAAAGAGATCATAATTTCATAACATGGGATTAATCTTGGTAATGAAAGGTAATCATAATAATCATAACTTAAAACAGAAATCTTTATGGCATACACACGTAATGATAGAGAATCATTTCTTATTAGTCGAGAATCATTTCCAAGACTATCTTAGTGGACAAAGTCCATTTATGAACCGAGTTCATTCCTCGTTTCAGTCCTATTTCGCTGAACCGGTTTAACCTGCCGTTCCAGCCATGTCTATCTCATGAGATATAAAATATTTACCCAATGAAATGGAGGGATATATAGGTCCCACCCATATCATAATGATACCATTCTTATGTGTGCCAAAAAATCATAAACCATACATCATAGCATAACCCATGTAATAAAAATGGGATTCTTAAACATCATGACATCATAAAACAATTCATATAAGATGAAGGAATTCATAAAAATAATTCCATCACAACACAATCAAATCACTGTAATAATAGGGATAGAAACAGAACCCTTTATTATCTTATATGGAAAATAATTTTGATAAAACACTTGAACTCCATTTTTGAGGAAAATATCCTTTCTACTTCAAAAACACTTTTCATTTCTTAACATGTCATACAATTCTAAACTAAAATAAGTTGATTAAAAATAAACTTGAAAACATGTAAAGGAAGATTCTAGGAAATAATGTTTTAAAAATTCATTCATGTCCTATAAGTTAAAAAACATTCTTCTCGTACTTTTTTCGGAAATGTCAAAAAGTATCTCGTACGAAAAACGACAAACTATTCCATTCATATCTATTACTAAAAACTCACCGAAGGGTAAAATTGGATTTAAAAAAATGTAGGTAGATGGAAATAATATTAAATATTGAGGAAACATGGATGTGGATGATAATATACACCCCAGTAAATCTCAATGTATAAACAATCTCGGATAAAAATGAGATTGTGATATTTCCCTTACCATAGGTCTGATTTGCTTCGTAAGTGTCCGAACCACCTGTATAATGATTTAAATAATGTCATTTACTTATTCCGGATTCATACAAATTGTTATGATATCATACATGGTTATATTATTAGCTTATTATTAGTAATATTTGATTTCTACTTGTTATTCCGGTGTTTATTACTTTTTGTTCTTATGCGTTTTTTGTCGAATAAATTCTCATTATTCTTTTTAGGTTATAGATACCTCATTTCCAGAATTTTATTAGTGTAATATATATCATATTTGTTCACTAAATTCATTTATGTCGTCATTATGCACTGAAAATCAGGAAGAATGAGTCCCATCACATCGTGGAGATGGTATTCCGTACGTACGCACGAGCGATGATATCGTTCCCATGGTTGTGGAATTGTGTTAGAGTGTATGTATACTATTTCAAAATCAATATCAAATTAAAATAATCATATATATTCATTCTTTACACCATTATACCCATCCAAGTTAGATGGTGGTGTAAAATAGATTACACTACGGCGTGGAGACGGTATTCCGTACGTACGCACGCGCGTTGATTTAATTTTCCGTAGGATGGATTAATGGTGAAATAGGGTTGTTTAATACTTATAATAACATATCATTATATGAGTGATACTGATGTTATTAATTCATAATGAAACAACTAAATAAGAAGAAGTGGAAGAAGAAAGAAAGTTAAAAGAATCGGTAACATACATTACCTCGTCTTTGAAGCGCTTCTTTGAGACGTCCTTTTAGGGCACAAACATTGGTCTTTGAAGAATACCAGGACCTCTTGGATGTTTCTAGGGAAGTGGAGAGGCGAAAATTTCAGGGGATGGCTGAGCATGAAGGCTCAAAATGGTCTGAGGAAGAGAGGGAGGAGGTTCCCTTTTATAAGGGATGAGAGGGGCATCTTTGGAAAAACAAAAAATATTATTTTATTATAAAGCCATATTGGGTTTTAAATAGCTTCAAATTTATTTATTTCGAATCTATGGTGGGGATGTGTCGAAATCCTCACATCCAAAAAAATTTGTAGAAGTTTATTTATCTATTTAATCCTTATCATTTAGATTTAACTTTAAGATATATAATTTTACTTTTACCATGTCTTTTTGTGTTCTTACATTAAAAGGTTAATAGACTTACTATAACAATCCAAACGAACACCAAGTTGTTTATTATTAATATATATAACCTTATATAAGTCATTTGGCCAAACAATATATTTTTAGGAATAAAATAACAATTAATAATTTAATATTTGTTTTAAAAAATTATTTTATGTCAATTTTGACACTATTTAGTAATTGATTTTTTTGAAAATCATAACAGAATTATTTGTTCGAAAAAATATAATTAAATAAATACTAAAAAGTCATTATATCCTATAAAATTAGTGAAATTCATATAAAGTCTCAAATTACATTTATTTGAGTATTTATAATATCAATTATGTCAATATTTCATTAATAAGATAAATACTGCATCATATTTGTCTCATAAATAAATTAACTTATATAATGTCTAAAAATTACAAATAAAATACAATTATATAGGAAATATTTCGATATTTCTAATGATTATTTATAGTCGAATTTATCTTATGTATAACCCTATATTAAAAATTATTTACATATTAAACATTAATTTTTACTACTTTAACCCTTATTTAAATAAATTAATTATAAATTTACTAATCTAATCCAAGTGGGCATAAATGGTCATCTATTATTCCTAAGGTTGTTTTTGGTCTAACTACACTTATCCAATAGAATTGGGACATGTTTTAGGGTAATAATAATATAATTTTTACCCTTAATTACCCTATTTACTTTTAACTATGGTAAATAAAAGTAATAAATTACTATTCACCAAAAAATACTTCCATCTCATTGAACCACATTTTACTTACTGAAATCAACCGTGTCTCTCGGATTTTTTAAATTCACTCAAAGAAGCGGTAAAATTATGTTTTATGTAAATTTGGAAATTCTCCTAGGAGGTGGGTAAAAGACGGTGAAAAGTTAAATAAAATTTTTATATATCTAAAATTATTATAAAATTACTCCAATGAATTACATTTAACATATATAAGTATTATGTATCAATTATGGCCTAAAATAAATTTACATAAAATAAATAACGATTTAAATAAAAAGTTGGTTTTTAAATAGTAACCTAGTGTTTTCACTATTCGTCAAAAATTGAATGTTTCCAGAAAAATACCAAAATTTCACCCTAGGCTAATTTTAATCTTCTGAATCCAAAAACCTAGTCCATTTTGAAAATTAAAATTTACAAAATTTCAAAAAATGGTTATTACTATTCATAACGGCTAGTTTTAATAATATTTTAATAGCATTTCCTTGTTTAGTGAAACTCGGTATTGCGTACGACGCAAGCTATCAAGGAAGGTCACAATTGCGTGTAAATCAAGCCAAGCTAGTGTTATGTGTAGTGAAAGATTCCTTTGATGATTTATATAAAATAGAAACAAGATATTTCTTATAAAATTATTGGGTGTTACAAGATAAGACATCAATGAAAATAAAAATAATCTATCTCATAAAATATCAGGGTGTCACTAAGAGATACACCACTAATGAGGTACAGTCAGGTCAACACATGTATATTTTAACATCACATATAATAATATAATTATTGTATTCTAATAATGGATTATAAGAAGCAACGTCTCCTCCACTACTATACATATGGATCAGTGCGTAGCACACTTGATTCCAGGAGGTCCCACACCTTGAGCTATCTGGTAGTAACCACTTAAATCATATCTACCAAAAGAGTATAGGAGAACATCTGGTCTTGATACATAAAAAATATTTCCCTAGGTCATTCGCTCTCACTGAGAGAAGGAGTCTCAATGCCATGACAAATACATTGTCCCGACATTCTAATCTAGCCACGCTCATCCTAAGAGGCTCTCTCCTTGAGCCTCCAAGTCATCAGAGACCTTCTCAAGGAGGTAATGCTTCCATGGGCCTGTCCAAATAGAAAAAAATGAGAACTATCCTAAGTACAATGCTTAATCATAACACTGAATAAATTGTACTATGGAGGGACTCATCCCGATGAATCATTGATTTATGTCGGGCCACTGAGTTCTGCTCATCTGTCGGGCCACTGAGGTATGTTTGCCTACTGGGTGACGTAGATAAAAATGCTCTGCTGACCACATCCATGAATTCATTTCCTCAAAATATGTAGCTGATCTCTCCACCTATATAGCAACCTGATGCGCAGGGAAAATCACATTCCTCATGAATAAATCATATTTAGAATGGGGTATCATCAAGAGTTCTAAGATGGGATCTAATCATCATTCCATTTCTGTTGTCTCATTAGAAATCCCTCTAAAATCCAATCTAATGCCATTAATACATGGACAATTTCAAAGCCACTAGACCCATATGATAAAATGATTAGGTTCATCAGTGCACCCATACGGGTATACATAACCATGTTAAGTGGATTCCCATGGGTAATCCTTATAGTAGTACAGACCCCATGCAATGTCCAAAAGTTTACATTCTCGTGGTAACCCACGCTCCATTATTGGGATACCAATGTGATCATACCTATTATGGGGATCAAGTTTAATCATTGCAATTTCCCTTTGTTGAGGTTCATTGATACAGATGGGAAATTACTCTTGATTTTCCCTTTGAAGAGAACTGACATTTATCCCCTCTCCCTTAACCAATTTAAAGGTATCCCTCATAGATTAATCACCTATAATCATATGAGGTGGTGGTCTCACCTAGGAATCTTCTTCAATCATAATTATCCTTTTCCATTAGTGGGGAATACACCATGTGCGGATTTTGGAATCATTCAAATCTTCTTGATACTCCAACAGATCATTGATCATGTGGGATTAGAGGATAGTGATGATCACAACACCTGCACAATCCACTTATGAAAATGAACTATGAGAAAACATATTCCCACCATAACTGGGATATGTAGGATGTCTGTTTAAGGCTAGAGTTTGAAGAGTATCCTCTTCAAAGTATTAACCCATTAATTAAACCCTAATTTATCATGGCCTATGTTACATTGTGATACCCAAATGTGATTTTAATGGGCCTTCTCCATCAATGTTTTCCCCAAATCATGTATCTATTATGTGAAGGATCTATTCTAGGTCAACATCTTAACAAGAAATGATGGATTTGATTCCCAACGAAGTGGGATATATAGGAGGCCTCCAATAGGTCCAAAACAAATTTAGATTCTTACCCTAATGTTTTTTGGTCCATATTTCTAGTAGGGTCACCTTGTACCCCCAAGGCTACATCGCATCTAGGTACTTTGGTCCACTACGACATAAGTCCTGAACCTAATATTTACTAGGATCCTTTATCATATAATTCCTTTCTGTGTGTTGTTAAAATACATGGATGGGTCCTCATCACACACCCTTAAAAGGTGATGTGTCCAAATAAGTGGTATTGAACTTTGTGGTCTTATATTTCTCTCACAAGGATATGTAAGAAGCCTGTATTATGGGATTGACCACAACATTCTAATAGTATTTGGCACCTAGATGATGGTAATAATTAGAGATCCTCATCATATGGATTAAATCAACATTATTTAGGGAAAATTCTACAGAATCCATAATGTTTCCATAAAAGTCTAAAATTGAAAATAAATATCGAATACATGTATATGATTCCAAACCCATGTATATTTATAATTGATCTTATTACATAGTGGTAGTCCATGAACACAAGTGTTTAATGAACCAAGGATTCAAGAGAATATGAATATTTATAAAATATATAAGAATGTCCTATAACTGGAAATAATTCCCCCAAAAGAGTGTCATGAGCTAACATCTAATCCTCTTGACCAATGTGAGTCCTCATGCTTCCTTGGCCAAATCAACAAGTGCGCTCGGGAATTTGGATATTTGGTCCATGAAACAGGGAAATGAGGGTTGTTGGATAATTCAAGAACTTCCAATAGACTAGATGGAGACCATCTGATAACATTGTACACAAAATCAACTAATTACACACACATTAAACCACTTGCAATCACCCACAGAGAGAAGTCAATTATGGAACCTCCATCGTAACATAAAAAATGATATACTACCATGACTTGTTAGTACATTCTCACCAACTAAAAAATGGTCCATGGTGTGAATTGGTCCAAAACTAAAATAGTGAACCCAACATGAATCCTTATTTCTGATGGCGGGGTTACCCCACATCAAGAACCGTCATATATATATAATGTAGAGGGTAAAACAAGATCGCCAATTATAATGTGTTCATAAGATGCTACATTGACAGGGGATGTTGATTCTATACATGTTATATATTTCAGGAGTTATTCAAATTTTAATTCAATCAAATGGATTCCTGACAGTTTTTTTAGTCATGAATGTTCAAAACTACACATGGAAATGGATCGTCATTGAAAAACAAGAACACAACTACCACCTAACTTATTCAACGATGGGTTTAAAATTAAATAATCAATTATTAGAATAAAAATGGTACTCTCCCCACCATGGAGGAATAAATTAATGCTATCTAGAATATTAATCCCCATGTGTCACCTAAAAAATGGCTACCAGTGGTCTATATCCAGGCGAGCCCAAAAATTGTACAAACCATTTTCGGAGCTTGTCCCCATAACAAGAAAATGCATACCACCCATATCATATGTAGTTATATGATGTTGATAATGATAACATCATACTAATTGATAAAGGGTCATACACAAAATCCCAGATAGGAATATGTTGTTTCCAACAACATTCGTCCTTATATCCTCCTTCTAATGAAAATACCATACTGAGGGACCCTGCAGAAATCAAACTGATATGTGCCCCTCATGCATCCTGGAAGTGATAGTGATAATATAATCCATAGTAGTTCATTAAATTTATTTCTTAGGAGGAGGTACTCTATATAATCATTTTGGAATGCTTCTTGTGGCTACACAATCATACTCCTCCTTTGAATCCCACCAGGGATATATGGTGAATATTAATTTAAGGTGAAAATTCCCACAATTGCTCATCGGTCCTACTACACAAGAAGAGTGGGGAATTATAGGTATTTGAAAATACCATTTGATACATAAGAATACCATCATCTATATAGTATATAAATATGTTACAAGAAGGAACAAATTATTACTAACTCATACTAATGTAGTCACCCAAAGAGGGTTGAAATCAATAAGCAAGAGTACATCCCAGCTAGTGAATATGAAGCACATCAGTCAAATACATAGGAAATCAACAAGAAGACCTAAATTCATGCCAACCACAAGGAATTCCACTAGTAAAATATTGTGGTATGAAAATATAGGTAGATTCAAATTTATACGGATTCATATCAAACCATTGAGAAGAGTAATGTGGATAAATAGTAGAAAAAAATTCATAATAACAAAAAAAAATCCCACCATTAATGTATAGTAGAAATTAGAGAATGTTGACAACATATCCTAACTACAATTAATGGGTATAGTCATTCATCTCCCCATACATAGGTGAATTTCCAGCACACAATGGAAACACATGGAGGAATAGATCAAGTACAAATTCATGATATGACATCCCAATGGTCATTCATAAACATTACAAAAAGGTATATCATAGGACATCCTATAAATGATAGTGTATCAAGAATCTATTCTAGACAATATCATCCATAAAATCAATGATTTCATCATGTTTTCGGAATATGTGTGGAGTCAGGCTCATGACCCCATCTACTGGAGTGGGATGATTCCTCCACAAAATAAGATAGTCAGTCTAGAGTGTACCTGCATCCCTGTTCTAGTCTAGGATGTTCTATGACCATATTCCATGATACAAGTTCATTGATATCGTGAATAAACACCAATTACAATTAAGGGACAGCAGATCAACATTTCTGTTTCTCCAAGGAATGAATATATCCTTGTAAAAACAAGACATACCTAACAGAATATCTTAGAAATATAAACGGAACCAAATATATGGGGTCCCATATACAAAAGCTGTTAATAACTACTAGTGTCAATAATTTCATATAAGAGAGAGCCAAAAAATTAATGTCTCCAAATGTAGTTGTAAAATTGATACAACATTCACGATTTTGCACTGATCGAAGCTACAGTTCATGACACCATAAAACATTAATAAAAAGTGGCATTAGATCCTATCAATCCATTACTAAATTATTAAAGTGGTAGTAGTTTTTATGAGGGTCTTACATGAACCATTGTTACTAGAAGCATTGAATTTCCTCCTCATATTACCAATGTGGCACAATTTGTGGTCAAGAAATGATTGATCATGAAATCCTATCTCTTGGTGAGTGTAATGGTACCCCTCCCCATGACCATAAGATCAAACAAAATTATTTTCCTCCCCATTATATCATCCACCCTAGTGGTGCTGCCTGATTTATAAAATTTGGATAATTTTCAATGCAGTCATGCATCAAGAAATCATATTAGTCCCAACAATGATTTTGATCACTACGAAGGCCCTCTCCATAGGAAAATCAACAAAAAAAAGATGGTTATACCCTCAATATTTTGCATCATCATGGTACTCCACAGGATCCACTGTGTAGATATTCTACATACATCTGAATATCAAGCAATGATGGTTGTCCTCACCCTGAAGGTAGTTTTAATGAAGGTTTTCCCCACAATGATAACCAATAACAAGAAGGTTTCCCCTTGTTGTTCTCTACCCTGAAGGCCATGCATAGGCTTTACGACATGTAAAATCTCCCTATGATCGGGAACTAATCTTTGATTGTCACCCTTTCCACCGAGGCATCAACTATCATGGTACTTACCACTATCAAAAGTCACACTATCAATAAGGTCCTCCCCTCACCATGTCAAAAATGATAATTCACTCCTATTATGAGCCACATGGAATGATGGTGTCAGATAGGCTAGACACCCTATTTATGAAAAAAGAAAAACATTCTCAATTAGTATACTTCTTGGGGACACACTCATCTACTGATCCATCCCCACACTATTAATGCATCAATAAAATCCCTACAACCCCTCCTACTTGGGATGAAATGATCATAAAACACCAATGTTGGTCACACCATGTATAGGCATCCATGGTGGACGAACAACATAGTATGTTGCTCGTGGAAAGATAGCTAGCCGAGGACGACATACCTGTTATTTTCTACCTCAAAACCACTTCTCAATTCAACATTCCTAGAGTTTTGTCTGATGAATTTATGGACAACATGAATATTAATATCTGGGCCAATATCCACAAGTTGAAAATGAAATTTCTTCCCTATGATGGGTACGCAGACAATGTTAACATGGTGTGGGAGCTTTTTCTACAATTTTAACTAGAATCCCTTCGTCTACCTAGGTTATCCAATTCATGATGTGAATGAACGACCTTGAAATTTCCATCCTCCACGTACAACACTAGTTATGATTCCTCATCTCCCACACCCCATCTTGTATTCATATATTAAGGTGGGGAAAACATGTAGCTCTACCCATTACACCATGTACCATCCATCATATTTCTATAGAGGTTACATAATCCAATGTTTATATATCAAGAAGTAAGTAAAATGTACTCCCAACATAGGAACAATGGAATGATTAAAACTTACATAAAATGAGTAATCCATAAAAGTGTCATGCCCGATGAGTAAATTCAATAAAAAAAACTCACGAACCAAGCCATCGAGAAAATTCAGTAGGATTCAAACCGAAGGATTTATAATCAATTATTATTGATGTCATCCTCCGATGAAAATAATCCATGTGATGATCTAACATGATATTTCTCTCATGACTACATGGGAATGTATTACATTATGAAGGTGGAATTAGTATAAGAAACATCTAGAGTATGGGATTAACACCATCCCAGAGGGTATAGGGAATATTTAACAATAAATGACCATGTAATACAATAAAATTATTTCCTAGACACAACAATAGAATATAGTGATCTACCCGAGCACATAGGGTTGTTGTGTTTATACCTCAACCATCTGCCCAGTGGAAGTCAATCTTTTTCCACCTGGGGAGTAAAATGATCAATGTCATCACTTATATATTCCCCTGTTGAGACTCATGTCCCCCCAGAATAAAGACACTCTACATTTCTATTTCATGGTACCATTTTAGTTATCCTTTTAAAGAAACATGAAGAGGGCAATAGAATGGAAAGAGGATTCCAGAAGCCCTCCTACCATTCAAGAACCTAGTTTGCCTCCCTCAACGTGGTATTCATTGGTGATATTTATGGATTTAAATCATATATAACGATCATAATATGATAAAACTAATAATAATGTAGGAGAAGATTGTTCAATCCAGTTGGAAGTCCACACATATCAAAAAAAATTCACTACTATGAACCAAAGAGCAACCCTAAACATGGATAATACTTCTTCCAATCCCTCATTACATCCCTTGAAAATTCCTAGATACCATATTAATAAGAAAAAATTCTTACACAGATCACCTCATACTCCTCATGAAAACATAACTTTGATTCATAGGGACATGATAAGGATATGAATGAGATAAGCTGAATAAACATTGACGTTCATCAAGATAGTCATCATACTAGATATGTTCCTATGGTAGAGAATAAAAATAAAATCCTAACAGAGGTGCCTCTTCCACAAGGTATCTTCCAGGAAAAATAATGATTGGATAAATGATTATCCAATCTAGCACCATGACTATCAATATATTTGAATATTTCCAAGGAAGGATATCATGGTTTCCATTCATTAATAAAAACCATTGTGAATCAATAATAATATATAGTGGATTCCCAGAGTTGTGTATCAGCATATGTACTAGTATAGACATCATGCCCAATCCTAACCAATAATATACCCTCTCATTATCAATTCCAATAGGACACACATCAATGACTCGTGAATACGATACATTCAGTGGAAGAGTAATTAGAATCCATAGAAGTGCAGCAGACTCTGATATAACTAGAGAAGAAACCATAACATGAATGAGTGAGAAGCATCCCATTACCGAAAAATATTAGTAAACTCGTATTCCTAGTGTATAATAGTTCAGGTTAGCCAAAACAGCATATGATGAATTATGCATCTTATTTTGATCCCAACATGGGATCCAAATAATGATAGGAGGTAGTGAAGCTTAGTTGCTTCATTTGAACTCAGAAAAGTTCACCCATTGTGTGGTACCCCGGATTTATAGCAAACTCAAAAACATGGTGGGAGGATCTCCATCCTTATTTCCTATTAACGTTTAGTTCATGGTTGAAAAATAAAATTATAGGTGACCTCATCAATCTAATATAGTGGGAAAATTAAGGGCTTTTAGACTACAATTTCAGATAGAAATGTCTGACATACTCATTAAACTAATTTCTCCTCCAAGATGAGATGCTTTCCTTGTGGATCAATAACCTCTTTGATGAGTTGCGAACACTACTCATTCTAGTGAATTATATGAGTGGGATATATAATTTCTCTAAAATATACAAAATAATAGAATAATTCATGGAATTTACTAATATCAAATACTAGGTTGCCCTGTCGGCCCCAGGAAAAGGAATGGGAAGAGCTAAAGTGGCATCTGATATACATATGCCTCCCAATTCTCCATATCCATCAATAAGTCCCACACCTTCTCGAGTGCCCCCTAGAATTCATCCTCCTCCCCTGCCTATCCATGATGATATAATATGAATAATAATAAATCCATTCTAGGAACCAATGAATAAACTTGACACATTTTAAGATGATTATGCATGTTTCTACTTTTAGGTACCATTAATTACAACCTTCTTCATTTACATTAGATGAATAGGGATGAAGATGTAGGTTTGGATGACTAGACACATTATTTTCCCTCATATTATATACTTGGACACAACATTCATTTGTGTTTCATCAATAAATACCTTATACAAAGTGTGATAGTTTCCGGGAAAGTCATGCTAGGACCACCGCCAGAACATGTGGCCTATTTCATGACCTTTGAACTAGATGAATAAATAAGGTGAAATAACATTGTTAGAAAAAAGAGAAAAAATGATAGTATGATACTTTGGATGATGGTGAACTGATCCCATTGAATACTCCAAACGTAGTTGTATTAACCGATTGTGCTCCCAATAGCCCCTAATACAACATAGCTGACATTCTCAGCCCCCCAATCATCCAAATTATAAAAATCTGAACAGTTGACTAGAAAAAAGGATGAATGTATATAAAAAATTCCAAACCAGTTCCTTGAAAAAATCAGGCTTTGTTACTCTCATATTTCATTCCAGAAAATCTAAAATTATGGCCACCGCCCAACTAAATAAGACCAGCAGTGGCTGGTGATTAGTTGGATTCATCATCACATGAGAAATTTATTTTCAGTTCCATTAATTTCTTCTACATAATAAACCCCTTCTATAATTAAAAATATACTTTTGTACCCGAGTTCCCTGTATCCAATTGGGGAGCTGGAGGATGAGGCCAGAAAAACCCGAGATATCAAGGTAGACACATCCATGGTAGAAATCAGGCTTATGGCTGGACCACCACTCAATCCATCAACATTTTATAAAATCATTTTAGATAATTCCATCATACCAAATATGAATAGGGTATCTCTCCCAAGCATATAATAATACACTATTGTCCAATAATTTGGGAAAATATATCAAGAAATGAACATGCGACAATTTTTCTACAACGTGCGGGCATACCTACCTTTCCTGATCTAAATAGGAAGGAACCTAATTCAGCTTCGGTCCCAATGAACGACCCATTATCATGAAATATTGAAGTACTTAAATCACTTTTTAAAGATACTCCCATGAGTTTGGATTCACTGATATTTAGATCCTAAATATGATAATCTAAAATATATATCCTTGTTACCAGCAACACTGTCAACCCTAGACACATTAAATATCTCATCAGATCTCGGGGAAGTACTCATAGAAGCATTTCGAGGTCCCAATGAGTTTGAATCTGAGGTATCCACTACTGAAGTCTATATAAGGGAGACCAATCCATTAGAATATCATGTGATTCTCTCATTCACATATCAAGTTGAATACTCTGCCATGCAAGAGAACACCAAACACCTAAATGAGACTATAAGGATAAATGATGTTGATGTGAAAAAAGTATTCATTGTCAATGGATCGAGAGTTAATATCCTCCTAGTATGTAAAATTAATCAGCAGAGCTTCTATGAAGTTGATCTTATTCCCCACACCACAACTTTTATGGGCTATTAAAAATGAAATAAGTCTCCATTGGTACAAATCAATCTCAAAAAATGGCATGGTGACCTCATAGACAACTCATAACATCTAGTGGTTTTGTAAAATCAGGCCTCCAATGATCTTCTAGGAAGGACGTGACTGCAACAACAAATAAAAATTCCAATATCATATCATCATTTCGTCAAATAATTTAATAATGTCTATAATGAGACATTGATTTCTAATAAATTCCCCTTATATTTATTTGAGTCACACTATATCGATGCATGATACTAAGAGATAAATGGAATGAAAATCCCAGTTGATGGAATTGATTGGGTAACTTCCGAAATGGGTTGTAAATGGTTATCTTGGACCCCTTAAAAACAATTATCAAGGATTTCATGCAACACATAAATAATATTTTATTTAGAGGTACAAATTAGTATTCATACATAGTTCTCCTAATGATTTCCGTCATGGCTACCAAGCCAGATAGTGTTAAAAAAATTGATGATCCCCAAAAAAATGGTTAATGCTCTGAGAGAAATTCCTTTCAACTATACATAGAGATCCAAATAATCCTTTTATCACTATATAAATAAGTATATAATGTGGACATTTTTCATTCCCTATCTCCATCCTCTAAAAAATCTTCATCGCTATCAGTTGAATCTAAATAAGTCACCATAGCATATAAATGCCAAATTGATACTAATCTCACAACTCTAGAGACAACATATCAAGTATTTGTTTTCTCCATCAGATGAAGAAGAATTAGAGTATAAATAAAAATAAAGGGATGAATAAAACTTTAGGGATTTCCCTCTGGCATTTTTGGAGGATGTCCTTACAACCATTTATTTTCTTGGGCAAATAAACCAGGATACCAAAGAAGGCATATATCCCAATGTTATTACTGTGGCCATTACTTCTAAGGAGAAAGAGGTCTACACCTACTTCCAAAATTAGAATCAATATATTTTTGTTTGTAACTATAAGGAAATTACAAGCCCCAATCCAAAGGTGGACACTAACCACATGGTCCTACCAAAAGACCACTAAGGATATAAGCAACCCTTCAGAAGGTTACACCTGACACATGCTGTGAATATAGTTCCGATGGATTACAATCTCATTCAAGAAAACATCATTCGGGATGTTCAATATCTTATTTGGCTGGCCCATATATTGTCCGTTAGAAATATGAATAAGTATATCATACTCTACATCGCCATTACGGATCTCAATCAGCTCTGCCCGAACGATAACTTATAGGTCTCGATCAAATAATTACTTATTGATTCAACTACGGGATATGGGATATCTCTTCCATGTATGAATATTTAGGTTATAATAATATCTGAATGGCCTAGGAATATGTTTTATTTGTTTCTTTGAGGGACCAAGATGATGTATTTTGTTACAGGGTGATTCCCTTTGGTCAGAAAAATGATGGTGCCACATACCAACACGCCATGCATCGCATACTCATGTCCTTCCTTGGAATGTCCTAGGATTTTACATTGTTGACATGTTGGTTAAATCATTACAATATCAACACCACTTGAAAGATCATGGATCAACATTCAATAAATTCCAATCACATGGTTTGGAAATGAACCACCTAAATTGTTCTTTCATAGTTGCCTATGGAGAATTCATCAACTTTATTGTATTTCATAATTGCATCAAATTTGACCCTGAGATGAAAGAAGATATTGTTTTCATGAAACCTCTCCTAAACCTTTCTGAGTTGAGATGAATTAATGGACAATTGGACTATATTCATTGCTTCATATCCATCCATACATGAAAATTTTTTCCCTTCACCATGTTAAAGATAAAGTGGATTCAATAATAATGGGATAATGAATTTCTGGAAGAATTTGACAATATAATGATATATATTCTATATATGCTAGTTTTAACGCTCTATTTAGAATGAATAACTTTCATTCTATAAGTGAATACGATTCAATGGTCACTTTGATCATACCTCAAGAAAACGATTGATACCTGTAGCAAGAACAACCTTTATTATCACAACTAGACCATGGTCAATATTGAGAGTCGATATTCAAATATTGAGAATAAATACCTTAACCATTTTATTTTAGTCCATAATATATTGAATTTCATGTAGCACCATGACATCCACATGATCTCTCATTGAAATCGGCTCATGTAAATTATCAGTCATCCAATAATGGTGGATGAATTTCATAATGGGCAGTTGTCCTACAAAAATTCGATAGATTATTTTTACCTAATAAGGCCATCAATGATCTTTAATTATTATATTTAATTGTAGAATAACACTCCGCAGATATAACCCCATTAAATAATGAATTACTAGATTAATAATTTGTCCCTATTCAAAAGGAATTCTGAGCATGGGATATGTATTTTGATGGTTTATCCAAGATCCTGATAGGGAAAAGAATGGATGATCCCTTGCTCAACAAAGTGGGGTTGGGATTCAAACTGTTATATCTGGAGAATAAGTCATGCCATAATCATTCTTACTATTATAGGGGTTATCAAAGAATCAATTAGAGGATTAGGCTCTCACTACATGGTTGGAATAGTCTCATCGTTCATAGGCTGAACACCTACGGATAAAATGTTACTTGAATCTAGTAATAAAGAATGTTAATGGTTACCATGCCATAAAAAAGAAGAGCCAATCCCTTTTTTTAGCAATATCAAACAACTTATGTACGAGTTCCCATCTCTAAGCCATATGGTCCTACTAATTGTTCGATGACTCCCATTAATGATTACCTTCAAAAGGGAAAGGTCCTAGTAGAAATTGATGGAAGGGAAAAGATACCGAGACGAGTAGTCTTCGTTGTTATGTAAGATGGATCCAATCATCCTAAGGACCATAAAAAGTTAGGCCAAGATCAGATCCTTCTCAGATGCATTGATGGAGAAGAAACTGATGTCTTCTTTAATGAATTTAATACTGGATCATGGTGTGCATATCAATCTAAATCCAATATATACTATAATATTGAAAGGATTAGATGCTATTGGACTACTATAATGCAATATTGTTACACATTCAAAAAAAGTTCCATTATAGTAACATTAATTCGAATTTCATCAACCCCCCCCCCCCCCCCAGAGTCACTTCACATAGCCAAATACATTTGTCCATTTCCAAAACTGGGAGTGGAAATTATGGGATGTTATCCTACCAATACGACAAATATCCCCAAAAATATTCTAACAGAAACATACTTATATTCAAATTGGGTATAATATACACCCTCCAAGGAGGTTGCGGAAAGAAACATTTGCGTATTTGTAAAATCTATCACAATCACAAGATTTGGTGTCTCTCAACTAATACATATGGAAAATGGAAAGAATTTTTTCACTTCTAAATTAGAACTGCTATATCTAGATTATGGAATCCAGGAATACCATTCATCAACCTAAAATGAAGTGGCCAATAGATTTATAGAGGCACTCATCAAGACCATATCCAATATAATCCCAAAAATGGAAGAATAAGAAATGAAATCACAGTTAAAAAATATCATACATTATCTATTCTCCTATATAAACATGAAACATACCACCACTGTACCACCTTTTATTTGTTGGTATATAGGACAAATACAGTTTTACCTATTTATCATTAACTACACTCACTCTGAATGTCCATTTCTGATTTGATATCCATAGATGAGCAGTCACAGAAATGGTTTGATGTGTCGGAGGGATTGGATGTGAAATTATTGTTCACCATTCAACATTTATATATTTATCAAAATCAGATTGCATGTACCATCAACAATAAGGTTCTCCAATGATCATTCATTGAAGGAGAAATAGTGTTGGTCCTCATAACCCAAATGACACTCACAAAGAAAACAATTATATTTTTACCAATGTGGGATGAACAATATGTCATACACAAGTTCTATTACAGTAGATCATATTCATTGATTTTATTGGATGGTCCTCTTACCACATCTCCCACCGATTCATGGGAACTCAACAAATAGATACTTTAATCATGTAATTATATCCTTTGTTGTAAAATGTTAAACTTCACAACACTGTATGGTTCAAGTTTGTTTGATATCAAATACCTTAGAGTCATTGTCATCGCTAAATTGCATTCAACAATATGGTGATCATTGTGTCCCAACCAATGATTCATTTAACACGACATAGATCTATGCGAGATTATTAAAAAAATCCCCTTGATCATTTATGAGAGTCATATACTCATGTAATCTCATTTTCCCTAGTACTATGTGTGGCTTTATTCATAGCCTTGAAAGATACGTCATGACACCTAGATTCAACATCACGGTCTAGTTTCCATCCAAAAAAACGTTACCCATGAATATAGTTCATAACGTCATAAGATGAATTCATAGAACAATGGTTGGCCTGATCCCAACCCTTACAGGATACATAGTGTCACCCAAATTCCAGATCTTGGTCCAACCACCAATAAAAAAATTCCCTAGCATATCAGTTATATCGGCGTTGGGTGAACTCATAGAACTATGTATATATTGATTCATTCTAGAATAGAATACATATAGATGTATTGACCTTATGTCCTGATCTATACACAATTTGATAGAAATGCCTCCGTTTTACCCTCCACAACCTCTATATTACAGTATATGCCTTTTCAATTATAAGTTTTCACGTAATGCATTGATCACGTGAGATTGGGAATAATACTAAAAATATCCCATCACAAATATAGGGTATATGTACATGATAGGCCCATCATGTGAAAATAAAAATTCATGAATTCCCCCACAGTATGGGTAAAACCGGTGTATGGGGGTGGGGTACATGAAGTATGAGTGTCCTGATTCATTCCCTCATATGATACGCGCTGACACCTAGATCATATATAACTGTTCAGTCACAATAAAAAATTCCCCACTCCCTATGTGAAGACCATGCCATGGTAGGGAGACCAATTCCTAGAACTACATGTTTCTTGATTTCAATTGTCATAGGATATATAGTAACACTTGGATTCCACATCCTCATATAACCACCATTAAAAAAATTTCTACCTATGTATGTGTCAAACCAGTTTAGGGAGGATTTATCGAACTTCCTCAAACTATCATCCCCATGAGGAGACCTAGTGCAACCCAGATCTCTAAAAACTTCCCCCATCCACAAAAAAATACCAAAAAATGTAATATTACCCCACTCATTATTATATAATTCTCATGTGGATGAATTTACCTATGTGGCCCCTTATTTTCCACATTGAGCATAGATCACACATGGTTAGGTATTTGGCAGGGAGTTCCGCACATGGTACTGGAATATAAAATTGTAGTAAGGTTACCATGGTCTTAGTGGGATTACCTTAAAAGGAGGAATACAGTCCTCCCATCATTTATTGGGACCCCAAATGTCCATACACCTTGACACTGATCTCTATGGTACCTATAAAACTACATGTGATTGGATTCCTTTTTGGATATGTTATATAGTGACATTCGAATATCATATCATGGGTCTAGCCTCAAAAAATGGAAAATGTGGAAAATATCCCCAATATCCTACACCCAAATGCAGATCTATATTGGAGAGTACATATTATGATTACTATAGTTATTTTTTATCAAATATCATGCCCCCAGATACAATTTGGAACTATGTAGGTGATTCCATATTTCATAGCTAATCATGGACATGTCATTTATGAGCACTCGTATAACTATTTTACTTCCACGAAACACCATGTATCATGAATTATATGATCTTAATGATTATATCTATCCATAAAAATTTGGATTTTTATACTCTGGATACCTTTGTTTGACTATACACATAAATCCCTAGTGGCTTTTCATTTCTTGACCACAAAAATGACTATCAAATAATGTAAAATGCATCCTCAAGAGAGAAACTTCTTATATCTGTACACCTAATGGCTCTTATTAATAATTTCATTTCTCATGATCTATGAGATCCTCATTTCATGGTTAACATAATCTCTCACCCTCACATCTGACGTACACCAAAATATCCTAGACCAATTAGCCCATATTTTCACATGGTTTTTACGACAATTCATCTCAAAAGATGAGGATAAATTGTGAATCCAATGTTCTTACAACATGTTTTAAAACTAGAAGGATCCATAACATCAATCTCCATTCATATCGAGTCACCCATGTTCTTTCCACATGATGTTAAACTGCATGGTGCATCAAAACTATGTATGGAGTAATTCCTACTCCAATAGGGCACATAGTGATGCCTAGATTCCATGATCCATACTTAGCCACGAAGAATATAAATTATGGCCCCACAATTTTTAAAAATAGTTAAATCCCAAATAGACTCCATTTGTGGGTCCAACTCAGGTGTAATAAAATGTATCCTCTTTATGCTGTGTAATAATTGTACACACAGTGTGACAATAAACTCTATGTCATCCACATCCTCCCAAAAAATGATACATTTTATGATAAAATGTCATCATTGTATAATAATAAACTACACAAAACAACTTATCGTATAAAATGATCCCTTACTCAAGTATGGAATCCCTAGTTGGTGGAATAAAACCCTTTCCACCCCTGGTTTCTCACACCGAGAATAGCTCAAATGGGATTAGAGATTTTGGAAGGGAGTTACAAACAAATCTTGTGAAAGTAATACTCATATTACTTCCTGGCGGAACAACCAATGAAGGAACGTTATGGTTATTACCCCCCCATAATTGGGTTCCCAAAGTTCTAATTGTAAGATATTAAACCGCATGACATCCCAAATATGGATTTAATTTACCGTCACCTTATTTATGGAGTTGGCATGTGTAGGGAGATTAATATAAATATACAGACTACAACGCCATGACCCTAGATACCCAGATTCGGTGTATTATTACATAATAGTTGCAAGATACAAGAAATAATGTCCTGAAATACCGATAAGATAAGTATCATTGGAAGAACATGATACATACGTAAGTTTTACATGACATCATAAAATAAAAAAATAATATTGTGTCCCCTTTGAACACTCGTATATAATTTATCATATTCATGTAGGTTAATCGTAATATATTTGTTTACGTCTTGGGAAAACTAAAACAGAAGAAAATTGTGAGCTTAGATGCTCAGTAAGGATAAAAATGTAGCAGAAACAATCATAAATAAGCATAAACATTTAAGGAAATATATAATACTAAAAAACATGTATTTTAAACACAAACATCAGCATAATATTGAAATGATAAATAAAATAATTCCATTTACTTATTCACAATGATATTATACTACTCTAACAATCACATGTAACATCAATATCCTATTTCATAATGATAGAATGCATAATGTCGGACACCATAACAACATATTCAAGGCCTCGTGTCAAGACTACTAATAAGATTTTTTCAAAGCCTTGTGCCGAGACAAATGTTTGTCTCATGAGACCTACTGATGCATCGAGAAGCTATAGCGTGCACCACCCATAACTTAAGATGTCCAATTCATTCCTCATATTAAAACATTGAAACCTAACATAAACATTCATATTATAACTAGAAAAAAATGGTAATATTTTTATCATAAACAACACATGGTTTAAAAATAAAACATTCATAGAAAAACATATCAAAAAACCTTCAATACAATATGGAATATTGTATCATAATAAATCAACTTCAAACAAGAGTAAAATCCATCAATGGTTATTGACATAGGTGAAATCAAAAATATTTGTTACAAATATATCTCTCTATTTTGAAATCATTTTAATATTCATGTAATTATAAATGAAAACATTTATTCTTAAAATAATATTATATGCATGTAAGGTAAGCTTTAAATGAGTTATAACGGTGGAAAATGGCCAAACTCGCCATATAAGTTAAAAAACATTCTTTCCGTAATTTTTTCCAAAAAGGTCATAAAGGACCTTGTTTGGAAAATTACAGAATGATTACATTCTAAATATTTAAATACATTTTTAATAAATATATATGTGGATGAAAAATAGGTCCCAATAGATACTCATGTATAAATAACCTCCGATAATGAAGATATGTAGAATTGACCCTTACCTTGTACTTTTCCTTGATCGAGGGTATGGTAACCTCATGTATAATAGATAAATAATAGTTATTATATTATGAAAGTACCACATACATAAATATTATATCATATATGATCTTCTAATATTTCTTTTTTAATAATATCTCAGTAGTATCATTATTTCAGTGTTAACTGATTCTTTTTTAATTATGTGTTATAATAAGTAATTAAAGTTTGTTATGAATAGGATGTAATTTGGTAATATCCAAAATAATTTTAAGTTCATTAAAATTATATTTAATCAAAAAATGAAAATTATTCTTGAAAGGTGGTGATAAGAAACAAAATCTCCTCACATCGTGTAGACGGTAAGCCGTACGTATGCATGAGCCACAACATCATTCTATTAGTGATGAAATCATATATAATTGGATGATATATCATATATACAGAATAATTAACAAGTTATATTTATTATTTACATCAATTATACTCATTATTATACCCATCAAAGTAATGATGTGTTTAATAACCAACTACACCAATACATGGAGACGTTAAGCCGTTCAAACACATGTAAAATGACATTGTCATGCATAGGATGTATAGAATAATGAATATGGTTGTATAATATTTATAATATCATATTAGTATGTAGAAGGTATTGGATTTATTATTTTAGTATGGAAACAACAAAGAAATAGGATGTTGAAGGAGAAATGAACTTTGAAAGAGGTGATGAAGTAATTTCCTCATCTTCAGATTCTTCGTTTTGATCTGATCAAAGGGGCTCCATGGGATGGCTTATGATAAATGTAAGAAATCTATGTTAAAGTTTGATTATTTAGAAGTATATTTGATCCGGGTTTGGCCAAACCAAATGGATTTTGAGGTTTGATTTTGAGATAAGGGGATGTACCCTTTTGTAAGAGAGGTGAAGGGCACTTTAGGAAAAGAATGAAATATTATATTATTAATAACATTCAGTTTATAATAGATCAAAAAGAAATTATATATATTCTATGGCGGGGATGGTTCAAAAAGATTTCATGAAATAGGTTTTAGATAGGTTTAGGTCACCATACTAACCATATCTTTTAGATTTAACTCTTAGTTAAATTGTTTAACTTTTACCATGTATTCATGTATTATTATAAAAAATGGTAAAAAAGGCCAAGTGAACCCCATGTGGTTCATTATTGATATATATATAATTATCTATGTACTTTGACCAAATATTATATTTTTAGATATATTATATCAATTAATAATATAATATTTTGTTTTAAAAACTCATTTATGTCATTTTTGGCAGTATTTGGTATTTTGTTCTTTTTAAATTCATACAATCATTATCACTTAGAAAAAATTTATTTAATCAACCCTAACATGTAATATTAACTTAGAAAATTATTTTAATTCATCAAAACTCTAAATTTACATTTATTTAGATATTTATAATATCAATTATTTTAATCTTTCATTAATAAGGTAACTACTGCATCATCAATGGGTTATAAATAAATTTAATTATATAATGTCTAAAAATTATAAATAACATACAATTATTTTGGAAATATATTTATCTTTTAGATGAATATTAATAGTAGAATCTATTTAATGTATAACCCTATATAAAAAATGGTATAGTTAATAAACATTGAATTTAACACTTTTAACAGTTGTTTAAATAAAATAATAATTAATGTCCTAATGTAGTACAAGTAGACCAAAATGATCATATTTTATTATTAAGTTTGATTTTGGTCGAAATAAATTTATCCAATGTAATTATGACATGTGTTAGGGTAATTATAATATAATTTTGTTTACATTTAATTACTATATATACTTTTAACCATGGTAAATAAAAGTCCGATGTTACTATTCAACAATAATTATTTTCCTCTTAATGACCAACATTTAACATGATTATTTAATGTGTGTCTCTTGTAATTTTTAAATTCAATTCACAGAAGCCGAAAAATTATGTTTTCTGAAATTTTTTAATGCTCCTAGAAGGTGTGTAAAAGACGGTAAAAAGTTCAATAAAATGTTATATATCAAATATTATTATATATGAATGTAATGAATTACATTGAACATATATAGGTATTATGTATCTATTTATACCTAAACTAAATTTAAATAAAATAACTAATTAGTTAAATAATATGTTTGTTTTAAACAATAACACGGTGTTTTCCACTATTCATAAAAAATTGAAAGCTTTTAGAAAAATACCAAAAATTCACCCTTAGTTAATTTTTATTATTCATAATTATAAAATGAAGTGCGTTTTGAAAAATAAAATTTATAAATTTTTAAAAGGTGCGTATTACTATTCATAAAGGATAGTTTGATTGGTCGATGTGTCATAGAACTCAATATTGCATACAATGGAAGCTGTTGAATTATTCAAAGAGAAGTGTATCGTGGAAGCATGGGTTGTTACATTCTTACATATTTTTAATAATTTAATCCCCAAAATTTCTATAATATTACTTCATAAAAAAAATTTGTGGTTCTTAATCATAAGTTTATCAGGTTCCCATATTGCCTCTTCCATCTTATGGTTTCTCCATAGGTCATTCACCAGAAGTGTTTTCAGGTTTTCAACACTTATTCTCTGGTATCAAGAATTGTGATAGGCTCTTTGCAATAAAATAGGTTGGGTTACAGTTCAATTTCATCATACGTGACTACATGTGTTGGTTTAAGCATGTATTCTCTCAACAATGACATGTTGAACACATCATGAATTTTAGAGATACATGGTGGCATTTCCAAACTATAAGCTAAAACTCTAAATAATTCTAATATTTGGATAGGTATGATTTACCTGGGATACAATTTTTCCTTCTTACCTAATTTTAAAACACCCTTCAATGGAGGTACCTTCAGGAAGACAAGATCTCAATCATGAAATTTAAAATCATTCCATTGGTTACCAGTATAGCTCTTTTTCCTACATTGATCATATTTGATGTTGGTTTGGATAACCATCACCTCATCCATTGATTCATCAACGAGTTATGGTCATACTAGTTTTCATTCACCATCATCATCGCCAAATGATTGTGTGACACATCTCATACCATATAACACTTCATATGGTTCCATCTAAATACTTGAATGGAAGACATTATTACAGTAAAATTCTACAAGAGGTAAATATTTATTCCACATACCTTGAGAGTCAAGTGAGAAATATCGCAACATGTCTAATAATGTTTGAATAGTCTATTCTAATTTCCATCAGTTTGAGGGTGGTAGGCAGTGCTCAAACAATGTTCAGTATCCAAGGCCTTCTAAGGGATTATCCATAATCTTTATTTAAAATTTCAATTGCTATCAGAAACAATCTATAGGGGTACTCCATGATGTCTTACAACTTCATTAATATATAGTCTTGTAAACATTCAATTGGTTAATTTTTTATTATAGTAATAAAATGTGATGACATGGTAAGATGATAAAAACTAACTCATATTCCATCATTCATTCAATTATTCTTTGATATCCCAATGATAAATTCCATCGTAAAATCATTTCATTCTCACTTGTCTATGGGAAGAGATTGCATGAACCCCTTAGGATGTTGTCTTACAACCATCACCTATTAGAAAACCATGCATCTTTACACATAATCAACAATCTCACTCTTTATATTGTCACACAAAAAATGTTCCTTCAAATATCTATACATCATAGAGATACCAGGGTGTATATAGAAATTGGAACTATTAGCATCATGCAACAATTCTATTTTTATATCAGGAATATCAGGAACACAATGTTTTTTCCCATATTTAAAAATGCCATCTTTATATATTAATTCAATCAATTTCTATTATTCACACCTTTAACTTTCTTTCAAAACTCCCCATCATCCGTTTGATAATTTTTTATCCTTTCTAGTAAATTTGGATTGGAAACCATATTATAATTTATTGATGTTTCACCATCCATGATTATTCCCATGTCAATATTTACTAGATCCATGAAAAAAGGATCCATTTCAACAGTCATATTTTTCCAAACTCCACGATCGTTTCTTCTCAAATCATCTTCCACCTTATTTTTCTTTCCAGTGTAGTAGTTTATAGTGCAATCCTAATATATTTGTAGTTCAAGGCATCGTCTTTTCCTCATGTTGAGTTTTTTTCTATGTGAAAATATACTTAAATATTTTGTGTTCGGTATATATCTCACTTTTTTCACCATAGATATAATGTCAACATATCATCAATGAAAATATTACAAATGATAACTCAAGGTCATGATTAGGATTTTTTTGTTCATGAATTTTTAGTTTTTGTGAATCATAGGAAATAACCCTATCATTCTACATAAGGACACAACGAAGTCCTTTCTTTGAAGCATCAATATAAATATCAACCCCATCATTCACCAATGGTAGAGTCATGATAGGGGAATTGACTAATCTTATCATCAGTTCATCATAATATTATTCCCACACTATTGGCCAAAAAAATTAAACCTCTTTACGCGTGAGGTTGGTTAATGGGTTACAAAATCTGGAAAAATCTTGGATGAAACACCGATAATAACCTGCTAAACCATCAAAATTTCGTACCTTAGTTATACTCATTGGTGCTGGACATTCATAAATTTCTCTTGTCTTAAAAGGATCAATAGAGATTACATCTTTAGAAAAAATAAATCCATGAAAATAAATCTCTTGAATCCCTAATTTACACATTCCAAACATCATATATAATTCATTTCCTTTAATATTCTTTGGAATAGTGTGCAAATGAATTTAATGATCTTTATATCTTTTGGAGTAAATACAGATATCATCAATAAGTACCACTTCACTATCATCAAGATATTCCTTGAAAACAATACACATTATATACATGTAAATAGATGTTTCATTAGTCAGTCCAAAAGGGATTATAGTAAACTCGTAAAGCCCATTACTGGTATGAAATGTTGTCTTCATAATTCCTTCTTCAAACACAACTGATGATATATTGATCTAAGGTCAATCTTTGAAAAATATTGAGCTTTATGATGTTGATTGAATTAATCATCAATTCATGCTACGGGATACTTATTCATTATTGTTATATCACTGATCTCCACGTATTCAATGCACAACCTAATAGATCCATCATTTTTCTTAACAAAAATAACAGAGGCTCCCCATTGAGAAACACTAGGGCGTATAAATCCTTTATTACTTAATTACTCAAGATGTTTCATTAGTTACACTAATTACAATATGTACATTCAATAAGGGGTCTTTGATATGGGCCTTGAACTAGGAATTAAATTATTAGAAAACTCAATATATCAATCTAGAGGATGTCCAGGTAAATCATTTGGAAACGCATAAACATATTCATGCATAACTAGTATATCCTATATTTGAACATTCATTTCATCACCCAATGTTATTTCACTCTGTTCATCCCTAATAATTTAATTTAGTATATAAATATGGTATGGATCTACATATTAATCATATGGTGACGTTTCAGCACTAAAGATAAGTTACACTTTTTCAACATCGAAAATTGTAACCTCCTTTTTACAATAAACTTTTTCTTCATAGTCTGATGGCCAATATATCCTGAGGATTATATCAAATTCAATCATGGGTATGAAGAAGATATTACTAGATAATGCATGTTTATATTCCTTAATGGGAACTAAATCACAAAATGTTGTTGCAAGGATACTTCCCTTATGATTTTTGATCAAAAAATCATTTTTAATAAAATTGGAAATTTCTAATTTTCATTTTAAAATGTGATGATTTTACACAATGGAACGATCCATAATCAAATAAAGCATTGGATAAAATTGATGAAACCATTAGATTACCCGCAACTACGTCATTCAAGGATTCAACCTCAGCAGTAGTGATCTCATAAGCATGGTCTTTCTATATTGTTCTTTTTTGATGTATGATTCCTCAGCTCTTAAGACATTAATTTTCATAATGCCCCATTTCTCTACATTTTTAGCATTTAACATTATCAGCCTCTTTCTATCCCTTACAATAAAGAGCTTGAAGCACTTTTTTAACACAATTGTAAGAGACTCCCATTCCCTTCATGCAAGAACCAGGGTGTTTCTTCCCAAATATACCGCATGATAAAAATTAAACATTTCCCATCTTCCGCTGATTTCTGATTCTCGAGTGTTCAATAGATCTATTATTCTCTTGATTTTATTTAATGTAATAAGACTTATAGAATTCCATTTCTATCTTGATATCACTTTAGACATTATCTTTGTCAGATGAAAAGGATTGTGAGACTAATACTCAATGGAGAAATGATATTAACCCATCAATGAATCAATCAATATTACTCCTTGGGTTACTTATATAATCTATTGCATGCCTTTATATTCTTGTAATGTTAACCTCATACATTACGACATTCTCATTGTCCTATTTCCTCAAACATATAAATTGTCTTTCCATAACCACTCGATGGATATAAGGAAAGTATTTTCTAAGAAATTCTCTTTAAACACCCTCTATTCCATATTTCATACTTCTTCATCTTCCTTTGTTTTTTGATTTAATGACCACCTTTGATCTTCATCACCCACGTGGTGATAAACTACCATGACAAATTTTTTCATTTAACTACTCCACAATGAATCAAATATTTTATCTAATGAAACTATCCATTGCTCAGCTAGAAATGAATTTTTAGTTCTATTGAATGTTGGTGTTTGTTTCCTGATGATGCGGTCTAACATTTATCATCTGCATTTTGGATCAGGGTTCTCTATACAGTATGGTTATTATTCAAACCCTGAGTGAGTTATTCCAATATGGTGATAATTGATTAGCACCAGTTGCATCACCCGCTCCACTATAATTATCTCTACTAGGAGGCAATCCCTACTTGGATTATGTGCATTAAAATGATTTCCATTCTTCAACTATGCTCCATTTCTAAATAAGGTCAAACAATAGAATAGTTTATAAATCAAAATACATAATTCCAATCTTGTAAAAAACTTGACATAAATTGAACAATTTATGTATATAATAAAGAATCCTAAAAATGTTATCATTAAGGAGGTATATATTCATAAATACACCACAATGGGTTTTAATGAAAATTTCAATTATCTTAAGCATATCCCCTAAGAGTTTCATAACCATGAGTGCGAGAAGGAAATATGTCGAGGACTTGGATACCCCAAGTAAAGCCTGAAACTCCTTTTCTGAGTTTTTCACCCATCGGTAAATCTATGCCAGATCCGCCTTTACCTGCTTGTATCTAGACATAGATGTATTTCTAGGAATGCTCAAAAAATTTCTACATTACCAAAAATTCAGGATGTTTTTCTATACTAATCTTCAATGTCTATCTTAGGGTAATGTTCACTAATCATAGTTTTTCTAAATATTGTTTCCAAAATTTGTACTAAACATCCTCTAATTCCAAATATATTACCACAACAATAGTTACCGAGAGTCACTACATTATTACCTAACAATGGCATGATACAAGGAATCGTGTACTGAAAGACCAATCAGTTTTGTAGCCTTGGAAGTACTAGATACATAAATATGTTTTACCTTACATCATGAAATGAATAAAGAACATTATATCCCCTTTGAACACTCTTATATACCATTCCTATTCCTACATGTCAATCTTAATATACTTATTAGAATCTTTGGGAAAATAAAACATTAGAATGGAATGAGCTCAGATGCTTAGTAAGGATAACAATATCATAGAATCTGTCACAAATAAGTAGGAACATTTAAGGTAATTCATAAAACTAAAACACAAGACATTTAAACATAATCTTAATCATAATATGGAAAATATAAATCGAATAATTCCATTTACTTATTCACAGGGATTTTACACTATTAAAATAAACACATGTATTATCCATAGACAGTTTCATAATGATGGAATGGATAAGGTCATACATCATAACCACATAGTCAAGGCTTCATTCCAAGAAAATAAATAATATTTTTTCAATTCCTTATTCCAATACAATATATTGTATCATGAGACCCACTGATTCATAGAGAATCTATAGCGGACTCCAACTATCACTTGCTAGGTCCAATGAATTCCTCATACGAAAAGGATGAAACATAACATAGAAATTCGTATTAAATGTTTCATAAGAAATATTAATAGTTAAACCACAAACCATGAATGGTATAAAAATGGATAATCCAAATTCAAACATATCCCAAAACCATAAATATAGTATGGATTATTGTACCATAATAAATCAACATCAAACAAGTTTAAAATCCATCAAATAATGTTGACATTGATGAAATAAAAAATATTTGAGAAAAATATATCTTTCTATTTTGAAATCATTTAAAAGGAAAATAATTATAAAAGAAAACATTTATATTGAAAATATTTTTCAAATATTGTAAGAGAAGAATCAAAGGTGTTATACTGTTGGAAAACATCTATACTCACTGTATAATTTAAAAAAATTATTTCGTTAATTTTGTTGAAATGTTCATAAAGGACCTTCTTTGAAAATGATTGAATGATTATTTTATAAAAATTTGATATAAAATTCAAACATGGTTATACAAGAAATTAATCCATAGTCTAGGAAAAGGTAAAAAAATATTTTAATACATTTTTTAGAAACATGTTTGAAGATGATAAAGAGGTCCCCGTTGATACTCATGTAAAAACAACCTCATATAATGAAAATATTGAGAATTAATCCTTATATTGTACATTTCATTGATTGAGTGTATGATACCTTAGGTATAATATATAAATCATTTTTATTAAATTTTCTATATAATCAAATACATAAATATGATACCATATATGATCTTATAATATTTCAATGTTAATAATATTTCAGTAATATCATTGTTTCTGGTGTTAACTGATTCGATTTCCATTATATGTTTTTTATGTAAGTCATGTTTTTATGGATAATATTTATTTTATTCATATCCAGAATTTCATTATTTTCCTAAGAAAAATTTTTAATCATCAAATGAAAATTATTCATCAATTGTTACTATGGGAAATGAAATGTCATCGTGTCATGCTGATGGTAGGCCATACATATGCACGAGCGACGATATCATTCAATTAGTGGTGAAATCATTATTTATTGGATGGTATATCATATATAAATAACCACTAACATGTTATATTTATTATTTAAATGAACAATATTCATTATTATACCCATCCAAATATTGAAGTGTTGAATAACAAACTACACAATGAAGTGGAGACAATATGCCATACGTACACACCTATAGTGACCTTGTCATTCATAAGATGGATAGAATAATGAATATTGTTGTACCATATATATAAATACATATCATTATGTAGAAGGTAATCACATTATTATTTTATTATAGAAACAACATTTAATGTGGAAGTGGAAGATAATAAGAACTTTGAATGTGGTGACGAAAAAATTACCTCCTCCTCGGGTTCTTCCTTTTAATTTAATTCAAATGGAGCTTTAGGTTGAAATCTGATCAATATAATTCCTATATGATCAATTGAGTGTAGTTGGGATAATATATGAGTAGGGTATGGATGAGACAAATGGATTAGGAGGTGAGATTTTGAGAGAAGTTGATGTACCCTTTAATAAGATAGGTGAGGGTCCCTTTAGGAAAAGTTTGAAAAATTATTTTATTATACAATTATATTATTTTTATAATGGATATAAATAGATTTATTTAGAGGCTATGTTGGGTATGGGTTGAAAATTTAACAACCAATATGTTTTAAATAGGTTAAGGTCACCATATTAACATTATCATTTGGATTTAACTCTTAGTTAAATACTTTGTCGTTTACCATGTTTTCATGTATTATTATAATAAATGGTTATGAAACAAACTATAAAAATCAAAGAAACCCACAAGTAGTTCATTATTGATATATCTAACCTTATCTATTTCAATTTCCTGAAACTTATATTTCTATGAATGTTATATCAATTAATAATATAGATTTATTAAAAAACTCATTTATGTCAATTTTGACCCTATTTTGTATTTTGTTTTTTTGTTAAAGTCATAAAACATAATCACGCCAAAAAATATTTATTTAATTAACCCTAACATTTAATATTAACATATAAAATTAATGTAATTAATCAAAATGATCAATTTACAATTATTTGGATATTTATATTATCAATTATTTTAATCTTTCATTAATAAGGTAATTATTGCATCATGATTGTGTCATTAATAAATTTCTTTTTTAAATGTCTAAATATTATAAATAAAATACCATTATGTGGTAAATATTTTTATATTTCTAATGAATATTTTTAGTCATATTTATTTAAAGTATGACCTATTATTAAAAATGATATATTTATTAAACATTGACTTTTACACATTTAACTCATCATTAAAATAAAATAATAATAAATGTAAAAATATAATCCAAGTGGAGGAAAATAATCATAATTTATTCCTAAGGATGATGTTGGTCAAAATAAAATTATCCAATTCAATTAGGATAGGTTCTATGGTAATTAAAATATCAATTTTTCCTTTAATTACCCTAATAACTTTTAATCAGGGTAAATAAAATTCAAAAGTTACTATTCACCAAGAATTATTTTCATCTTATTGAACCAAATTTTACTTACTGATATCAATCGTATCTGTCAGATTTTTGAAATTGATTTCATAGAAACGATAAAATTATATTTTATGAAAACATTTAAATGTGCCTTGAAAGTGTGTAAAGGACTGTAAAATGTTCTATAAAATATTATATATTTAATATAATTTTAAAATGACTCCAATAAATTACCTTGACCATATATCGGTATTTTGTATCTAATTTTACCTAAAATAAATTTATATATTATAACTAATTATTTATATAAAACGTTGGTTTTAAACATTAACGCATTGTATTTCACTATTCATAAAAAATGAATGTTTCCAGGAAAATTTAAAAAAATCACCTTATGATAATGTTGATATTCTGAATCCAAATATGAAGTCCATTTTGAAAAATAAAATTTTTAAAATTTCAAAAAGTGGGTATTATTATTCATAATGGTGAGATTGATTGGTCATGGTGTGTTAGAACTCGATGTTTCATACAACACAAGCTATTGTATAATTCATTGAAAATCATACCATGGAATCTTGTGTGTTACATGGATCATTAAAAAAGGAAATGGTCAAATAAAATTCCCTACCCTACTTATGAATCAGATCTACATTATAGATTCCCCAATTATATGGATAATTATGGCATGATAGTTTCTAATAAAGCCAAACACATCCCTTCCAACCATTATATTATGTTCTACAAGTGATCTCTTATCTTTATAAACACCCACAAACATCATAAATGAATGCTTGGTTCCATGTATCCACATTTGTTTGAATATTACCACAATTCCCCGATGTCTCACCATTATTTTCCCAAAAGAAGGCTTGCCAACCAATGGAAATCTCATCCTTATGAGATTATTTTCATAAATTCATACACTAAATAGCTTCCACTCCCTACATCATTCCTCATGACATGAAATCTCTTCGAATTATGGTTTACACTTTCCTTCATCTTTAGTTCTTTGACATGTCAGTATATCCCAGCCTGATTATCTTGTAGTTAATTTGGTCTATCAAATTAATTACCTAATTTAATAAAATTAAAAATATGTGATGTATGATACACAATATTCACTCTTGGGAAAAAATAATAAATGTGTATTTCTCTCGTGATCCTACATTTGAGATAAATCTACATGAGAAAATCTAGTTTTATCCCCATCACATGGGTAAATGCTTATATTTGATAAAAATACATCATTCATATGTGAGAATAAAATCCACATAAGGATATAGTTAATATAACTAAATACAGATGATTTCAATTATCATGATATATTTAGTGAAATTTGATCCTTATATTTCGGAACCATCTATTAAATAAAAAGTTACTCTATTACATGTGCACGTGTCAGACCTGGGTAGGGAACCACCATACATCTATGTTGGGTGAAATTTAGTACCAAATTCAAATAATTTATGAATTAAAATTCCCTCTTTCATGTATGGGCACCATATTTTTCACAATCCATACTCTATGACCAGAATGTTCTAAATCACCATAATCATTCATGGCCCTCAGAAGTGGAATAACAGTGTCCTGCAGACACCTTTTATTGACTATGAACAGAATCCTCTGGATACACTACATACGATAACCACAAAAATGGAATATCACCCAAAAGAAAATTGATTATCAGTATAGTATATTCCTATCTACCTACACCACTAGGATGCTTATGTCCCATATCACTACTTGGTTTTGGAAACCACCTAGATTGTTGTTTATATCCTCTCACCCATTTCATAATATAATATGATAGAGCAGTTATGGTCAGATTACAATGAAAAGAGAAATCATGTACCTCAACGTTCATTGTAAAATCACATTAAAATATGAGTCTCAAATATTTTGGGTTCATGATGTTAAATGACACAACGATACTAACCTACATTACAGAATTATAATTCAAATAGGAGCACTTTATAGACCAAAATCATTATGAATTCCTATTTTACAATGAGAAATTCATCCCCCGGTAGGCCAGCCACTAGCTGCATATAAAGAAAATTCAAATACAAATTTCCATTAATTTTCATGTCCATTAATAATGGATAGATAGTTTACTATAAATGAAATTATTTAAAACTACGCATAATGCCCATGAGGCTCTTCATGAGGTGACCCAAAAAATGGGACAACAAACCAATGGATAATTAATCCTTAGAAAAGTCACTTCTCATCTCAGTATGGACTATGGATTCCATTCCCTCTATCATATTCCAAATACAGAATATGAAAATTAATGTCAAGAAATAATCCAAAATCCATGTCTGAAATGTATTGGGACATCCTAGGTCCATAATACCGAATTGGGAAACCTACCCCGCAATTCGTGGTCAACTATTTTTGAAAAAAAAAATCAGTCATGGTAGTCTATTTTACACGGACATAGTATATCCAAACAAAAGATAGAACTCACCATGATGAAAACCCACAATGGAGACCTTGAAAAAATGATAAGTATTAACTTTCCAAACCTACTAATTGTATGGTTTAGGAAATATATATATTATCCAGACAACTGAATGAGACCCAAAACATATTATGTAAAATAACCAAAATGGACATCCAAAGAAAAATTCAATTAACAATCACTAATCCCACATGGATTCGGGTTTCAGAAAAATTATGGTATTAACAAAAATTGTAAAAAGATTGAAGGTATTTACAAAAAACATTTTAAATAGTCAACCCACACATGTTGTGTCTCCATTCTCATGAAAAAATTATTACATCACTTGATTGAGTAATATATCTCGAATTATGAAATAAATTGAAATCCTGTTGATGTTATGATTTACAATTTCAGTTAGTTATTATTTAGTGACATTGCAGGATAATATAAATGAAAATAATTGGAGATAGAAAAAAACTAAATCAATTAATTTGAAATGGATGGGCATAAAAAATCTTGAGCCTCTCTATATCACTAAAACAATATGATTACTAGAGTTGTTCAGCAGTTTCACAAAATATTATCAGTACCCTATTTTAATCTTTTATGTCTTCTAAGAGTGCCCAAAATGTTACAGTCTCAGACTCTGCACTCGACCAGAATGACTATGCCTCCTTGGCTAAGTCAATACCTTCATATTACCCCTTTTCCACTAGTTTTTACCTCATCAGCTATAGCCATGTCACAAGACCTTTTCTATTTTAGTTTCCCCATTTATTATCTCCAACACCCCACTTCTAGACCAAGATTCTCCATTACATAACCTTGTTTCATGAGTTCACTCTATAACATAAAAACAACCACATATTTCATTACAACTTCATTATTATGTATTTTTATAGCAGTGGAAAAATGACACATAAAATATACAATATAAAGACAAGATTCAAGCATGCCATCATTCACCGTTTTCACAACAACCTATTTCACTATGAGATAAATGTCGTGATTTTCGATACCTTCAAATAATATGATCAATAACTTAAAATTTATTAGGGGAAGAATCATCGACATATCCGAATTAGGTATCTAGGAAATCAAACTCCAAACGATTATTTCTTCCATTTGAAAGCCTATAAGAAGGATAGATCATCCATCTTTTTCTGATTCGGAGTCACTCCCCAATGGAATAACATATCCACGAATGTGTACTTCAAAGAGAGGCAGTGACTCATTTACATCAGCACAAATCCCCCCCCACAGGGGTTGTATTTATGTAAGTTTATCTAGGAGGAACAATCAAGGTATCAACCATATTCCAAATATCTTATTTTTGTGATCCTGGAAAAATGATTAGGAAAAGTGAAAAATATTAATCTCCAAAGGTAAAAATAAAAGTTGAAAAATAAAGGAAAAAAATAATGGTTGGAAGGTTGGAAAACTAAGCTTCACCTACTGAGGTATCAACAACATAGAATTTTTTCCATGTTGTCTCCACCTGGTAGAGAGGGTGTGACATCATCAACATGATATTGAGTTTCAAGGTTTTCCCAATGGCACTCATGGCATTGGATTGTGGTCAAATCGGCTGAAAACCTCCATAAGATCTCTTCTAGGAATTCTTCTAGTAGGGAAAAAAATTTGGAGAACGAAAAAATCACCATCTCCAAAAATCCTTAATCCATGAAATCCGCCTCTAATATGAATGTATCCCCTAAAAATCAGGATCAATATTCCCAATAAGGGCACTAACTCTTATATATATCCCTCTTATGGGGGTAGGTGCCAATTTTTTTTGAAACATGTGCTCTCTCAAGACTTGTTGTATCTATTGTCTCCTTCGATAATTGAGGATCCCTGCACAACTCAATCTCTGCCAGCACATGTTCCCTAGTTATCTCCATGAGATAAGGAAATCCAAATGAAGAAAAAACTATACCCCCAAATATTCTCTATCAAATAAGACATGAACCATTCCATCCTAAACAAATGATCTTGGATTGTTAGGGATTCCAAAACCACCCTCATTTGGATAAACATCTCTGATATTTTCGATGGAAACTACGGGAGGTACATCCTTCCAACCCTACCACTCAAAAGTGATAGGTACTGCAAATGTCCAAATGGTTGTTTCCTTATTCCGTATTAGAACATTGTTGAATTTAATTTATTATTGGATATTCAATGGAATAATATAGTTTGGAAACTATAGAAAGGGTTGTGGAACTTACCTGTAATTCTCGATTTTATTTGTATTCACGTATACTTTTAATGTCGATTCTTCATCAAGTTCATGGGATTTGACCCTTGGTAAATATGGAATACATAATTTGTATATGGGAATACTCTACTGGGGTCCACTATTATTGCCTCAATTTGCTCTCTAACTCTAGGGAATCCCTCCACAACTACCCCCACATCCAAAGGGGCATGTTCTCCATATGTGATTCCACTTTGTGTGTACACCGAAGAAGGTGCAAACTCTTAAGCATCCTAAAATTCTAATAAGAATAAGGATTGGGGTTTTGAAATCATCACAACAAGGGAAATTATTGTTGGGTTTAGAAAATAAAAATACGTATCCTTATTCATAGCCTAAATTTGATATTGTTTCCATGTGTGTAACTTGATTAAACCAATATTGTCTTTATTATATTAATAATGGAAGGTATTAATCACTCGTATATATAGATTTACATCATGAAGGTACTCACGATAGTAAATTCAGGATTTAGAAATTGTGGGTCAAAACCTAGAAGATCGAATCATTCTTCATCAAGTATCTCCAATATGTCTTCATTGGATGCACTAAAACATAGGTCACCCTATAACCTACAATAGTCTAGAAATGAAATCATAATGGGGATGATTAGTGTTTTAGGGTTGGACTAGAAAAACGTAGTAGGATTCATCACCCAAAATTTTTTCTTAGGTTCCTTTATAACCCTAGAAATTGTTGGTGGATGGATTCTTATGAGACTCTAGGCACATGAGAGGAAATTACCTTATTCTAACCATAAAAGGAAAATTTGTGGTATTTTCACCACCAGATACATGATCATCCTCACACTCAACATCATTCTCATCCTCATTAGCTTTAATCCATAACATGGAGAGTAATCAGTGAGAATATTTACAATTATTTTTTCATGCATGTATCAATGTTTCATGATCTTCTAGGTAAAGATCCTCCATTTTGGATTCATCATCATTGGATTTGTCATTAGGAACTGATTGATATCCCAATCATGTAAGGGAAACCTCCTTCTATTAGAGAAGGTACCACAAAACATGGGTGGACTGTGTACAAAATTATTTACTACACCTCATAGAATACCATTTCTTCCAATCCATGATAATGTTCATATTAGGAGGGATGAACATTAAGTCCTGAATAGTAGTTCTTTCATCCTGTGATGTTAAACCCCATGCTCTCTAAACCTTCCTTGGGGTTTTAGAGATATGATATTTTTGTAGTAGCTTTCTAGGTATAGGTTTCCTATCACCCTATTTTAATTTCCCTTTATCCCTACAATCCTTATAAACTATATCAATGGTAATTGGCCTTTCCAATTGACCACTTCATTATGACATGATCCAAATATTAGTATAAGCCATAGTGAGTGAAGGTAAAATCCCATTGTGGTATGTGATAATATTATTTCACTATCATTCCTTTTTGGTGAACAAGAACAAAATTTATCAGGAAGTCATAAAAATATTTCTCTTGATATCCACTAAGAGGAGAAGGAGGGATGAACATTTGGACACAATAGTATTGGTGGCTGAATCATGAGTCTTCATATTCCTCGTAAATGATATCCACATCAATTAGAAAAACTAGGTTTCCCTTTCACATGGAAAATATGTAACCTCTTCTAAAAAAATTTAATGGTTCCAAATTTTCTATGACATCAATTGGAGATGACTAGAGGATATAAGTGAATCAATAATGACTATTAATTTACTAGATTATATATTGTTCATTTTTTATCATCTCCTCTTGATTTTCTTTTGTGGACCATCTCGCTGGGATGACCTAGCTAGTACACTAATGAGATTTCCAAATAATTGGGTCTTGAATTCAAATAGTATTTATGAATGATTAACGGATTACATGTGACCCTATCTTGACCATTTGGATTTCAAATTGAACAACCACAAGATGAGGAGGATTACCATCAATGATTCTTCCAAATAAGCTTTTGATTTTGGTCAATAATATAATGGCCAAGATGATACATATGATAGTTGATAGCTCATCTGCCACAATGAAGGTTGTGACTCTCACTCCTCCGGATTCACAAATTGGTATGATATGTCCAATTAGGGTCATGGACATCCAGGCTTCCATACACATCAATCGTTATACATTTAGAATAATATCAGATACACATTCATGAATTTGGACATCATCTAAGAAAATACTATAGCAACCCACTCGTCTTCTAGAATCAGTAGTTGGGTAGGACCTTGGCCTATGTGAAAATGGCTCTGAACCACTTTGTTTAATAAATATGATTATTTAGTAAGAAAAATATATATATTTCTTGTTGAACTGATTAGTATCTTTTTAAAGGGGTTTACATTTTTCGATACGTCTCATATCAAATGTGGGAATTTGTTCGTCACCGTCCTAGGTGGAGGAAGGAGGTAATAAATCATCATACATATCTTCAACCATGGGATCTCTGGAATAAGGGAGTGTGTTTGTTGAGTGTGGTTTTGGGATACCCAAAGAGACTTGTATAACACAAAGACCAGAAATTACGGTTCTAGTTCTTCAATACATTGTAAAAACATGAATGGACACCCCAGGTCTAGTCCAAATGAACCTCTAGAGGGATGGTCTCACATTGACAACTAACCATGTTTCTCATTTTTGATGACCTTTCACACAATACTGTGAGAGATGAGAATTTTAATCTAGTCCTCTCACTGCATCCTCTAGTGACCACGAGGAAACATTCTTAATGGTCACAATGATAATGTCAATCTGTATGCACACCCAGTTTTTTTAGAAAAGGGTAATGAGGATGGTGTGATTATCAATTACCCAAGCCATGGGTTTGATTTCCCAAGATGGTTCCTAAATTTCTATAAATTATAGAAGGACAAACCCATCAAGGTGAAGTTGGTCTGATATTGGATATTTATTATAAACCTTGCATACGAGTCTACCAAAAAACTGATGTTATGGATCATTAAGTAATATTTTTTTTAGCATAATTAATCATGACCGTCCACCTTTCACCGGCATCCGAATGGGGATGAGGGGCAACAATGTCAATAGTGTCTTTAGTGATATCATGTGGAAGACCCATTGATGTATCTACAAGACACCATTCCAAATAGTTAGTCTAAAATTTATTTTAAAATGGAATTAAATTAGTTTGTTTACTGAATCCTCAAGAACAGTTCAAAGAAAATTCTTTCTGTCAACAGAACTATTTGCCGAAGCCACACCAATAGCTCTGGGAAGCTCATGAGGTGCTGGTCCATGATGCATTGTCCACCAAATTGATATAATGTAGAACAATAAAACCAATTATAGTCTCCTGTTATATAGAAGTCTGAACACACTATTTCTAGGTGAGGATGTTTAGTTTTTTGAATGCAAAGATCTATTCATGGATGAAGCGTGTCCTCAAATGGGATTGTTTGAGAAAGAAAGGGAAGAAAGCCAAAATCCAAAGAATTTTGTTCTCCATGAAATCCAGTAAATGTAAAATGACCTATGGCCCCTATAAAGATGCATAGTGCCCCTATGGATCCTTCTTTTTATCACAACCATGTACAATAAATTCCCACATTCTACATTAGAATATCCTCCTCTCTATTTTTATTTTAATATAATTTATATGGGGGAATTTTTTGAGTATTAAAACACTTTATAGTGAAAGTATACACTCAAAAAAATTATAAATAAAAAGATGTTAGTTTGAATAATGATTTTATGATGATGTTTGGGGAATCCAATATCACCAATGGGAAGTTGAATGTCATGATGCTCATGCCCTTTGCTGAACACCGCTCTGCATGGTAGCATGCGTTCTGTTAAATAAAATAGAAACTATATATTTCATAAGACAATGACATCAGTTCTAGTTCAACAGACTATCATAGTTAATAACTAAGTGGGGGTGGAGAAATTCACCCCTACATATGAAACATGTGAATGGACCACATGAACTCATACGGTTCAAGGGATAGGCAGATCATGCAGCCTCATACATACACAAAAAAGTAGTTCATGGGAGCAAGGATGGGATATTCACCACCGCATATGATGACCTCCACCGACTGAGTCATTCACAGTCTATGATTTCCTAATGGGAATCTGAAAAATGTATCTTACGACCTAGATATATATCTCCGATGACCATATATAAAAGTACCAAAAACAGTACTGAAAAATGATGTATTTATTGGGATTACTACAACTAGATTTTATAGACGAGGAGATGGAATTTTTTGTTATTGATCAACGAAGTGCATCCCTCTTTCCATGATTCCCTAATGGTATACACTGTCGTGTACAATAAGTGGGGGAAACATAATTTTCATAAGAATATTGCACAATGAATCCATTCATGGATGAACATCTCATAAGGCACATAACCAATGTCCCTTCCACAAAATGGAATAATGCATAGAACATCACAATGCTAAACAAACCTCGCGCCATATAACAATTCACTATGAGGATGGATGTTAGTGCCGAGTAGTACCATGCTATATAGGCAGTTCTCGATTCCATGTTGCACCATGATATGATGATGGAACTGGGTACCATATTTCAAAACACTACCTATGAACCATCCAATTCATCATACAATCATGATACGTGGAAGACCCCATGAATTGCGATGAAACATGATTCCTAGTTAAGAACCCGTCATACATGAACAAATGCTATTATGAATAAGGTATCTTTGAGTGTTTAACTATATAGTTCCAATAAACTACATTTGATTTCATCTCATGATCCACACTCACTCTATGAACACGTTAAACTACATTTGGGGAAATCCTCATTTAATTCCATCACACCCATATGATAAAACTACCAGGAACATCAGCACTCCCACCAATGTTATCATACCCATGGTAAGTAGGGTCATGTAGGTAATCCCCTTATTGGTTTTGACCCCCATAATGTACTTATTTTTATATTGTCATGGTTACCCAAGGACCAACCATGGGATACCAATGTGAATCTCCCCATTCTATGTATCATGGTTAATCAATCACATTTCCATTTGACGAGGGTTAGTGATACACAAGGTAAGAGACACATTATTTTCCCATTGATGAGAAGAAACATTTAAACCCTTTTGCTACAATCAATTTCTTGGCATCCCTCATGGATTACACCCCAATGATCATAGGAGGTGGATCTATAGCATTGTCTTCATCTTTAATAACACTCCTCCTTTTCCTTTAGTGGAGAAGATAAATTGTGTGGTTTATATATTTCACATCTTCTTGTTTCTCACACCGAGCATGAATCTTGTGCCATAGAGGCTAGTAATGATCACATAAACTGCACAATCCACATCCAAAAATGACCTAAGAGACCTCTAATTCCTTCCATAATTGGGATATGTTGGATGCATATCTAATGATTGAGCTCAATGGGTGTCCTCATTCATTGCTAACCCCAATTGTGACTCCCTATTTAGAACGACCTCCTCTACTGTGGTATTCCCAACTATAATTTAATAGTGCCTTCTCCATATATATAACCCCAAAATCATGACACCATTAGAAGAATCATCCATATTTAGACCCTATCATATCAAACTATAGTATATTTGATTCCTAATGTACTTGGATACTTAATAATCCACCCTAATGTCCAAAACAGACATTGAAACAAACACTAAAATTTCACAGGACATATTCTCGATAGGGGCAACCAATACACCGAAGACCACATCACTTTCAGGTAACTTGGGCTGCCACACCGTATGTCCCACACCAAAGATGGACTAGGTACCTTATTCATATATGTAAGTGTAGCATGATATTAAACTGCACAGATAGGTCCTTGTAACCTGACCTTAAGTGGTGATGTGTCCAGATCAGTGGAAAAGAATTATATGGGATCTGATTCCTCTCACAAGTATTTGTAGGAAGCCCATATTATGGGTTCATCCCTGATATCAATGTATTTTATGTCCCTCCTGGAAGATGATAAACTCTATATAACCTTATCATAAGGGTTAAATTATCATTTACTTTGAAAAAGACCATAGAATACCTAATGTGACAAAAATAATAACATTAATGAATAACCACAGATACATACAGATGATTCTGAACCCATCCATATTCTTGATTGAACTTGGGATATATGGGTAGTCAATAGAAACATGCTTTTGAATGAACCTAGGATTCACTAACATATTAATATTTCTTAAATATATATGTTAGTCACGGAACAAAAAAAAATCCCTCCAAAAGGGTGTGATGAGCCCGACTTTTCATCACCTCAACCAATATGAGTCATGAAGTATCATTGGAAAAATCATTCAGTGAGTGCATTCCATTGTTATGAAGGTATATTAATCATGGATAAGAGTGTCATTGGGTGTTTCTAGCTCGAGTAATATACCCATTAAATACCATTAGATGAAATCATACCCTCTGTATACTGAATTCACACAAACATGACCCCATGTAATCACCCACCGAGATGACTCAAATATGAAACCACCTTTGTAACAAAAGAAAGGTTATAATGCCTCGTCCCATTAAGACAATCTCAACCACAAAAGGGGGAAAAACTCGAATATGATCAAAATAGATACATGAATGTGTAAAAATAAAAATACATGTTAATTGTTTAGTTGATATTAGAAACACACATGTTTCCCAATTATAGGCCGCTTTCCACCCCCAAATGACCTTCCATATATGCTAAAAATTTGATATTTTTTATATAAATCATTGAAATGTATCCATTGATGCACCCAAAATCTATCCATTCAAAATAGAAACATATTATTGGTTTCGTATTAAAATATTAACGCATGCTTTATTCTAATTTGACTTCTAAGTTTTTATTAATTTTTTTTAAAAAAATCGGTATTATTCCATCATTATGATAGAACTCATTATATAAAGATTATGTTTTCATAAAAGTAACAAGTTAATATCTATATGTTTTAATTATATAATTATATAGGAAATTCAGAAATTTTATTTACTAATATAATAATTTATTTTTAATATTATTATGCTTAAAAGGAAATGGATTTACAATCATGTAACTCCACAAACATTCTTTTTTGTCAGTTCTAGTTAGGTTCTACTCAACTTCTTATACCAAAATTCATATAATCTCTTCAAAATTTATTCCATGGATGAATATTAAACAATAAATAAAAGTTATATATATAATAATTATTAATCTTATGAAATGTATCCAATTTTGTACTGTGTAAAATCAAATAAATGCTCATTATATTATAAATAATTTTTAATTGTAATGTCTCGTGATACATGAAAATTCTAAAATTACAATATTGAAAACATATTTGTGTCAAATATATGTTGAAAATGTGAATATATAGTAATAAAAAAAATAAATTGAAAAAATTTAACCGACTATAGCATTTATACATAATAAAAAATAAATGTGATCACAATCATAATACTGAAGTGAGCATAAAACAATCAAACACAAAAACGTCCACTGATGAAACTAAACATATATATATTTATATATATTATAATTATAATTGAATAATTATTATAAAGGTAAAAAACTCATTAATTTATAAAATAACCTGAGTTAATTACAGATGGATTTTTTGTATATTGGTTTATGTTAGGTGAAAATTTATTGAGTTCCCTCTCGATATCTCTTCTAAGAAGATATAATAAATTTCTAGATATAAGTTGTTTTTATATTTTGTAAATTCATTTTTATAGAAAAATTATTCATTAATTATAGTAATTTTTTTATTTAAATATCTTTGTAACATTTCTCATTTTGTTGATACATAATTCAACTTTAACTATGTTATTAAGGGAATGTTTTTTAACTATCCTTATTTATAATAATTATCTTCCTTTTCCATTATTAACATGGTGGTTAAAAAAATTATTATATATCCTTCTACAATAGTTGATGATTTCCTAGGGTCACATATCCTTAAATTTTATTTATATAATATGATTGGAAGGGAATATTCTTTAACTATTACTTTCCATTCCTCATACACATTCTTTATTTTCATTAAAATGTTTTTTGTTAAGTATTTAATATAATGTTATTCTTTTACCTGAAACTATAATATATTTTTTTAGTTACCCATACTTCTCAGAAATAAATATTACAACTTAAATAATGAATACTAATTACATAACTTTTCAATAAACAATAAAAACATTTAGGTATAGTATCATTGTAATCCTGAATACAAAATTAAATTTTTCATAAAATAACAATATCACCTCTCCATTATATATTAACTAATAGAACACTTCATAGTCATATAATTCATAATATTGATCTTGAATGCCTAGTCAAAGTAAATATAATAAAAATGTGTGGCCAAATTCTTATTATGGGTAAATATGGGATATATTAGTTAATGATAATTTTCCTAAATAATAGAAGTATAATAGTATGATATCATGACCATAAAATATTATTACCATACCCAATATATTGTAGATCATAAATTCGACTCATGAAAATATAAATATCAATAAAAAAGACAAGGATAAATTAAGTAATAAAATCATCATAAATACATAATTAATCATATTCTATTTTCATAAATGTGTGGAACTAAAATAAATATAATTTATTCATAATTTTATGGTTTAAAAAATACTATAAAACAATAGTGATTCATAAATCCACAAGTAAATCCCATTGTAGATCAATATCACAGACTTGCATCTTATTTTATATCAATAACATTTTCTTTCACCCCAAAATTATATAATGATACATAAAACATTATGATTTTATTTAGAGGGAGACATATGTCACACACTTAACATAATTAAATTAATTTAATGTTTTTCAACAATTTCTTAAACCATTCATCATATCTAAAACTACCATAAGAAATGGATTTCATAATCATTTCATCATAAAATTACCCAGGGAAAAGAATTCGGTTTCATAAAAATGATGTCTTCAAAAACCAAAACAATCAAGAGGATCAATAAAAATATCTATTTTTATATACATTGTAAATAATAATTGATATCGAGTACTGGTTTATTTATGAATATAAATACCTGAATTACATTAATAAAATATTCTTAATTAAAATAACAACTCGATTCTTGATATGACTTATAAATAAAAAATAAATTACATAAATATAATGAGAAATATCCCAAATTAATATAACCTTGTAAGAAATTAATTTAATATTTAACGAGAAAATTATATTTTCATGCATAAAAGTCTATTAATGTAATGTATGTTTTTAAAAAAAAATTCCTTCAACATTTTGAAAAAATATATTAAAATCCCCCTTTCAGAAACAATAATATGATTAATTATTACCAATTTTGTAGAAATAATTACATGGGTAAAATGAAATTAAACAATCATTAAAGAATTCTAAAAAAATAATTACTTTTTTTAATATGGGTATGTAAGAAAAAATATTACCCACCTGTCAATTAATTAAAAACAATATTGAATATTGATATGATTGTGAAAAAACCCTTACATCTTTTCTATCCTTCCAACTGTAATCCATCAGAAGGAGTTAAAATAAAATTAAACATTCATTAACAATAAGAGATATAGGTTCATGATATATTATATAAAAGAGGAATCATGTATACTTGATAAATGAAATAATTTGAGATTATTTCATATGAGTCCAAAAAGTAAATATTTTTAGTCATATATATGTATTATATCTAAAAATATTAATTATACCATTTATGTAGACTCTAGTCCATACATATAAATGAACTCTTCTAAATTTTTTTATCGATGGACTTAATGAATGGTCAATGTTAATTCCCTGCTATAAGATCTTTATTATATCATATATAATCATCAAATTCAAGCACATTTCTGTCCAACTAAAATTTAAATGAAAAATGAATCATATCACTGTGTGGATATTTTAGTCTAAAGTCATGCCCAAACGATGTTATCATTTTACAAAGGATTGGGTGGTATTAATATTGAAATTATATGATTATTCAAAATGTATAATTTTCCCATAAATATGAAATTTAAATATTAAATTTATTAAAATACATATATACAAAATATGGTTGTCAAAATAAATTGTTTTTCTATGTTGAGAGCTTATGTTGTATATACGCACAGGTGATACATTCACATACCATTTTATGTGAATGAGGGTGTATAATGGGGTTTCAAAATTCATATAAAAATTTAATAATATATATGTTACTTAATTTAGTATTTTATGATATATACAATAAATTTATATGAGGTAAAAAATAATATAAAGGAAAGTTTGTAGTTATATAAATTATATTTTCATTGAAATGATTCCACTTAATCTCCACTAATGGGATTTTTGGTTTGTATTTTGGATATAATTATCCTCAAATATATGTAATGGAAGTTTATAAGATATAATTTTTGTGATTTGTGATGTATAATGCCCAATTTCTTATAAATAAGTGATTTATAATGTACTCTTTTATAATTTAGGAGGGGGAAATTTGGAATTTTTTAAAATGAATTAAATATAATAAATAAAGTTTCATTAAAAATGCATCTAGATGGGCTAGGAATAAATTATATGGTATTATAGGGTTGTAATACCAATGAAAATATAATTTATAAAATGAATTGTGACCTTTTAAACCTTTTAATTTTAATTAACCCTTTGGAAACAAATCTTAATTTCAACCATGTTAATCAAATTTCAGTATTAAATGGTTTAAATTTTTAATTATAAGGTGAACATTATCCCATAATTAGAAAATGAATGAAAAAATAATTTTTATCATTTCATCCTTGTATAATTTCTAGAATATTTTTTGTTTTTTAAATACTTTTTTAAAATATTATTTAAATAAAATATCATTATTTAACATATAGATGATACCCATTTATTATACCATTAAATTTATCTTGATAATATAAAATTTTTAATTTCATTCTCTTACTCTAACATAATGTGTCCAATAGATCTATAAAATATATATTTTTCAATAATAAATTGAAATTATAACACTTTTAATATATTAAAATTCATTATTATATATTATTTATTAAATGTATCAGTAATGCATATATGTAACATAAGAAATAATGTCATTCTATAATTACTAAACATTTACATTCAATTTCTATAAGAAAATAAATTTATTATGATATATATAAACGCTTTTATTCATTCTTAAGATATGTTTTCCATATATAGACACATCAGATGTAATAAATACAATGAGAGTGGAATTTTTTAAATTTCATTGTTTTAAATAATATCTAATTCATTTCTAGGGATAATTTTCAATTCAAAATTAATTTAGTTTTTATGGTTTTAAGGGCCTTATTCACATCATAAAATAAGAAATATGATGAAATATTATCTCACTAAAGACTATTATGAGTCTATATTTTCCCAATTGACCCATTACCTTGCTGATAAGTTATACCAGAGTCACTATACATATTGACCAAAATTAAAATGTACTGTAATTGAAAAACTTGAACAAAATAATTCTAAATATGTAATTAATTTTATCTAATTAAATAAAAATGGAAAGTTCAACTTACATATAAATTAAGAGATCAATATTTTAAAAAAATAATATTTTTCTATAAAATACATTTTTAATCCTAAACAATGATTTATTCATCTCATATGGAAATGAAATTATTTTTTGAATGATTATGAAATCTCATCAAAAAAATAGTATGTAAACTACAGAAAAATAAATTTAAAATTTTAATTATCTTATTAATTAAGAAAAATTATAATATAAACATTTTTTCTAAATGTAAAAATTTTATTTTCAAATAATATTTGTTTTTTATTCTAATCATTTGATAACTAATTACTTCATTTTATAAATATGTAGAACAAAAAAAATTTATAAATTGTTTTGTAACTATTCAAACATAGCAATCCAAATTACTTATGATAATGAAAAAATGTATTTTAATTATGATGCATGGTTTATCTAAAACTGGTCTTTTGCGTAACACAACATATCAAAAAATACCATTATTTAAAGATACATATTATATAATAATTATAAGATTTCACATTCTATGCCAATTAATGTTAATGTTTTCATAAATATTCATAACATCCATAAAATCATTTGAGGATACATCTACCTATTAATATCCTCATATTCCCAGGAAGCTTCCTCAAATTTTTGGAATCATCACAAAATATTGACCATGTGAGTTATATATTTTTTATTAATTTCAATATATATTCCAAAATATCAATTATCTATTCTTCTTATGAATTATCATTATATAGTGGTATAAAAGTTGAGTTATGCACCTATAAAGGATCATGTATGTATATCATATAGAGTGATACATTGAACACATCATTAACATGAGTGAAATTATGTGAAAGTTACAATCAATTAGATACAATCCTACTAAAATTATGATTTTATGAAGGAAAACGATACCTACATAACAGATTACCTATCATTCCAAATATAGTAATCATATTATAGGGTTATTTTCATTGGAATATGTTTTCACCAACTTCAAAATCTATCTCAATATGACCATTGAGAATATATATATTTTTACACTAAGGTTATTTTATGTTATGTTGAATGGATCCAATATTATTTGGAATCATAATTATTACAAATAGTAGAGATATCTGTCTATCTTGATTTCTATTCAAGAATGAAATAGTTCTATATATGAAACTATAAAGGGTCTCATTAGGATCCATCAAAATATTTGAGTAAATGATATTGTAATATGAAAATAACAATAATGTATGGCCTTGATCCTAAAAAAATTTGAAATCTATTGTGAATGATATCAACGTGCCTTCAAGAGTTTGTATGGTACTCTAATACTGACCATATTCTTGGGAATAATAAGTTGTGCAGATACAAAACACTATATCTAGAGACTAAATATTACTTCTCCAATCCAATGAGGTAAATATTATAACCTAATATGATACAATTGATATTTATACAAAATGAAATCTTACCAGATATTTAATTTTCCACCATGTAAGTGGATAAAGTGGTAAATATTCTATAATGAAAATTAATTATGAAGGATTCGTAATTTGTTAGCATATGATTGAAATAAAATATTTATTTAGTTGTTTGGGGTGTATGATGTTAAAATCCACTATGATTATTTGAAATTTCCATTATTTTATAGGAAATGGTAGTAACATCCTCATAGATTGTGTATCTCATCGTTATATTTTTGACATACTAAGAACCGAGAATCATACTATGCAATATATCTCTTAGTTCATTACATCCAAAAATACTCCTTCAGATATATATACATCATCATAATTCATAGACAAATAGATAATGATTAAATATAGCTTTCATACATTATATCCTTAAAAAATTTAGTATTTAATGGACACATACACAGTTCTGTAATATTATTATTCTACCAAAATCAAGGTTTAACTAATAAAAATTCATATTGAAATTATTATTCTCTACATCTACTTTATATGACTCTATAATATTCATGTAGATTGATTGATGATGGCATATTTATGAAATATAATATTTCTCTCCTTCCATATATATTTTAATCTAAATAAATTTTATGTTAGAAAATATTGGATATCATATGATCCTTATAATAGATAAGATTTCACCGTCCGGTAGACTTAGAGGCTATTCCATATTTTTTAGATTACATAGCATGTAATATATTGATATGTTGCAATCTTTGATCAATTAAAGGAAACACATGTATTTCATATTTATATCATTTGGTATGAATGCTTACTTCAAATTTTTTGATCTGTATATATGTCACATGTCCCACAATATACATAATTCACCCATGCTTGTTAGGAAAACTTTACAATATCCAACTACAAATTACGTGTTGTTTATTTTGTCTCATGAATCATTAATTTTTGTGAGGAATAGTATATAACAATATATTTCTTCTTGTGAAAACATATAATTACTATAATTGATGCATAAATGTGGTTTTCAAAATTATCCCCACTACTGGGTAGTGTAATCATTGGTGTGTAATCTAGTCTTCACATAATTTACTCAAAAATACTATAAATTCACCTATAAAATAGAGTTGCGATCCCTTATATGTTTACATGATGATTTGATTTGAAATCTATGAGACATTCCCTAAATGAGACCAAAATATCATTAAAAACAATAAAACTACGGATCTCAGCAACTATAGTTAGCATTTGACAATGATGGATATATTCTGTCATTAATGGGAATACTAGTATACCATCATTTTGGATTATATGGCCGAGGAATGAATAATTATAAATAAAAAATTCACATGTGGTAATTTGTTCATTAGGATAATACTTCCCTATGGTCTATTATATAATTAAAAAATGGTCATAATGTTATTCGTTTATCATTGAATAAGAAATAATATTATATATAAATACCACAAAATATAGATTTGGGTATTATTTTATGTCTCTTTTCATTAAATATATAATGGTAATATAACCATTACTAAGACCAAAGAGAATAAATAATAATCAAGAGTGTCTAAACATTGATGGAATATTGTCTCTAGAATATCCTCTTCTTTAATTATTAATTAATCATATCTAGAATGAATATTAGTATTACAATTTATTTTTATTAGTATTGTTTTTCAAACAAGTCATCAATATGTGGTGGATGATAAATAATATTTATTGTGATGTTTTTATGTTCATGATTGTCCTTAAAAATTCATAATTAACCATATTTCAAGAATGAAAAATAAATGATGCATCACAAGTTTACAAATTATGATGCATAAATCCATTATAATGGTTTGAATATATTTTATTATTCAATTAATTCAACTCAATTGGGGACATTCAATAATGTTTAATTAAAATACATTAATTACCGTGTATGAGTTTTATTGAAAACTCGATTCACGATTCCATAGAATACCATGAATATTTTCTTGGAAAATCCATAATATAATGAATAACTAATACTTCAATCATATATACGCACAACTCTATAATTCAAATCTAATTATAAAAGGTGTTTTAATAGATATATTACATCATAATGAAAAACAATTAAATTATGAAAACATTTAACTTTTGTGATTGATTAAAATGAATAGAAATGAAAAATAAGAGCATGTATTCAAAAATATATATGAAAATGATTGAAAATGAAATAAAATGGTGTAAAAAGATACATAAAAACATGATGTATCATTAATAATTCAATGTGGTGTCATAAACATGTATTTTATTAGGGATTTCATATTTTTCATTTTGCATAATCATACGAAATGTTCGTTTTATGATTGGAGGGAAGGATGAAAATGGAATGAAGAAAAGTAAAAAATAAATGAGTGACAAATGTAAATGAAGTGATGAATAGTGGACTCAGAACTATACTTGTAGAGAGGTTGAGGTAGAGGAGGAGGAAGAGGTGTTAGAGGAGGCAGTGGTAGAGATAAAGACATAGTCGAAGGCCTATGAAGTGGAGTAGGCGGAGGTAAATTAGGAGTATGAACACGGGGAAGGGGATTACCAATATAAAATTAAATTCTTTAACTGTTTAATAACCACTCATCGAATTTCAATTTTATTACATCATCCATCTCAAAATAGTAAAAAGATTTCATAAAGTAAAGAGAAGTATCTCAAAAATAATAATTATTTTATGAAAAAAATATGTATTTTAGAAAACAGTTCATGAATTTAATTATACAAAAGAAGAGTGTAATGTAACGTATAAAGTTTTATACATGATTGAAATTTATACATTACTATATACTATTGAAGTGTATGGAACAATATATATTTCAATCATATGTATAAATGAGTGTAATTGTTGGTTTAAAATTTTTATGACACCTATCAATGTGCATGTATGTTTAAACACTGTGAACTGTTGAAGTGTATGTATACAGAAGTGTAATATCTCCAATTTTATATCAATTTTTTTTTGTTTTGTTCTATATACATGTCTGAATTTTCCTTGGAAAAAACATCCATGTTAATCTGGATCCATTTTAGATAGTGAGGTTTCCATGAATACAAGATGAATCAATTATAATTCATGAACTGACCATGAATACCCAATATGTCTTAACTAGTGAGATCCTATATGGACTACCCAAGAATGCATGTCTCCAAAGATGTTCCCACCTAGATCAAAACAAAATATTTATTCATGGAACATGATCCCAACATTACTGAATCTATGGTAATGAAAATGTTGACGAAACCTGAACCCAAAATTTTTTATTCTATTGTTAGAACAATATTTATGGAACCTGAAACCAACTCATGAATGTGGTGCATGTTTTTTTGAATACCTAAAGCAATTATTATATACATGCATCTAAAACAATGAGAATACATATATCTAAAACAATGAGAATATGATGACAGAAAAAAATATGATAGATTTAAATTAATGAAATTTCTATTTTTTCAGGATGGAGAGTTAGAATCAATATCAACAACATTTACAAAAATATTTTTCCACACAATTAAATAAAATGTGGAAGAGAAATTAAATAATGAATAATGGTTGTAAAAATAAATATGGGAAATGGGTATTTGATTCTACTATGATTGAATATTGATGTCAACTGAAATTCTTATGAAAATTTTAAATCTAAGATACATGTTATCCCGATATATACATACTAGGAATCAAAAAAGTATATCAATTCCTATGATATTGTAGGAATGACTTCTCATGTAGCATTTTGAATCATCACTTGTGGCTGCAGAACAAGTCACATGACAAGATATATCAACTAGATGGGATGAAATTCCCATAATTATATCATAACCCACTGATTAATGGGTTGTAGAACACCCAATTAATATATTTCATCCTCATGATCCTCCATGAATTTCATTCAATCATTTGGGGGATCATAGAAGTCAAACATTGAATTTCATATTACAGTGACACATATCCCATCTGTAATAAGATACGCCAATGCCATTTTAGAGGTTGTGAGCTACTGATGGTGTCTCTATGACTCCATGGGTTTCAGAAAGATGAAGTTGTTGTTAACATAATTATCTTTTTGGTTTCATGCACCATGATTGCATAGAATTATCTGTACAAATTTAAAAAAATGATGTGAAATTGTGTTGAATAATATATCTATATGCTAGAATATGATAATAAACACACCCGTACATGTAATCTCCAACAAAAATACTATATTTTAACTTCCAGTTGACCTATATTTCTAATTCATTGTATTTTATAACATTGGGGTGTGTTGGTTGTCAAAATATTCTATTTGTTTTCATGAACCTTGATTTCAATAAAGTACCTATACATAAAAAAATTATGTGAAATGGTGTTGTAAAATCTATATATTCTAGTAAATTATATGAAAACACCCACACAGGTACTCTACAAGAAAAAACAATATTTTAATAGTCAATTTACATAAATTTATCATTGATTGGATTTTCTAACATTTTGGTGAGTTTGTTAAAATATGGTTCTATTTGGTTTCATGTTCTATGTTTTCACAAAAGTACATATAAATAATAAAAAAATAAGAGAAATGATGATGGAAAATCTGACTATATGATGAAAATTTAAAAAAAACACAACCATACATATAATCAGCAACCTAAAACACATCAAAACAAAAAACCACACACCCATTAATATAATAAAGTAGAAACATAATAGGAATGATATTTGTGTTCTTTCTACTATCAATAAACACATGTTGAATTCTGATTATGCCCCTGCTAGTGAGGTAGCATGTAATGAATCTCTACTTAATTTTAATAGTTTTAACTCTCTCCTCTCCCCATCAAACCATGTTGATCAGGTGGTGTAGAATTAACAAGATCTTATTGATCATATAGTTACCCCTAGAAAAATTTCTATTCAATGGTACATCGATCACCAAGTGACAGGAAGGATGGATAAAAATGGTATGTCAAATGGGGTAACTCCTTTTCAAGATTTGGTCTTATCTCACGTATTTTAATGTAATGATATAGAAACATAAAGAAGATATATATCATATAATTTGAAGAAAATGTAAATTAAATTCTATATAATACAGAAAAGTAAACAATATGCCTATAAATAATAGAATATGACGGGCTTGGTAATGATAAATCAAGTATCATTCAACGAATCTTCATTATAGAAGTCCTGAAATAATTTTATCTACCTGATAAAATATATAATGTGACTAATAGATATGTCGTGATTCCATATAAAAATTTATTTATATATGAATATCACATGAAACTAATTATGTGTCTACTTGACTGTACTACTGGTTTTTAAATGATTGGATTAAGGTACCAAAGTATTGATAACTGAAAAACCATTTATTAAAATGAACTAAGAAATCCATTTTCCATACTATTTGAACTTAATATTATTGATAGACTCAACTAATTACTGAACTAAAAATGGATTGGATAGTCAATTGAATATACTATTTAAACTAAAAATGGATTAGATATTCCATTGAATAAAAAAATGTATGTTCATTTTCATTAATTAATATTTTATGTATGAAAAATGAATGATCGAACAAAATTATAGTTCATTTTCTTATTCAGTACTACATATTTAGTACCAAATATGCGAATTTCCTAATTTTATTAATTTATAATGAACATGATTTTTATAAGAATCATCCTAAAGAGGTACCCAATATATTTTTATAAAAATGAAACCGTTAATTGAAAATTTTGAAATGAACATGCAATTTTTTGTTCACACATTGTTCATATCCTATATTTTTTGACCCCAACATTTTGTTGTCCCCAAAATATTGTGGTCACACAAAGGATATATTTATATTTTTTTGTAACAATCATGTTGTACATGAAACATCCAATATTTCTAAATAGAACAATTAAATTTTTGTTTATAAATAATTTAATTATATATAGTACATTAAAACCTAAAATAAGAATTATCGTGTTTTGTTACCATCCTCTATTAGGTTAAATACTATAGAATAAATTGTATCTCAATGTCCTGTACTAATTATATCTATAAGAAAAAATAAATAATGATACTAATATAAAAGTCATGAATCTATTTAACAAATTATTTATATGTGAATATCATGGGAAACTAATTATGTGTCTACTATACACTAATATTGGTTTTGAAATGATTTGAGTTTGGTTCCATAGGGGTGAGAACAACAACCCCATTACTGAAAATGGACTGTGAAATCCATTTCTTGAATTGTCTGAACTGTATATTTTATACAGACCAAAGTACTTTATAAACTAAAAATGGATTTTTTTAGACCATTGAGTATATTGTATGAACCGAAAATGGATTGGATAGACCATTGAATAGAAAAAATTCATGTTCATTTCTTATAAATCATATTTAAAGTACAAAAAATTTCTGTACTCACAAAATAATGGTTCATTTTATTATTAAGTACTTCATATTTAATGTACCAAAATACTGTGTGATCTAAATAATATGATGAAATTAAAATTGACATGCATTGTATAGGAACCATCCCAATAGACTAACTAATAAATTTTAGGAAAAATGACTCTGCTAATTGAATGTACTGAAAATGGACATGCATTTTGTTCTTCACTCACAGTGAATATCCTATATTGTTTGGGCCCAAAAAAAATTGGTCACACATAGATTGTATGTTCATTTTGTTGTGACACATAGTCTCTACAGATGATTAAAATTCTATTTCTAAGCCTACCAATTAGACCATCAAATCCTATCTTTTTCTTTAATTTCATTAAATAAAGTACATTAATCAATGTTTCTGTATGATATCCACCGAAACAAAGATTCAGTTATGTAAAAATAGTTATTTATTATCTAGATATGAATCACCAATAAGTTTTATTGGTTTATTAGGATCCGAAAGAGGCAGAGTAAGATCTTTAATCTATTCACGATTGATGTTCTTAATGATAAATGGAGTCTTCGGTTTCTGCAATGAATAATTACATATTTATTCATGAGAATAAAATGAAAATGGTTGCAAATGGATCAATGAAATGGTGACCCATTCATATTCAGACATTCTGCATCATGTTGTGTTAGTTATATTATCCCAATTTTTTTTTTATTTTTTCATGCACTGGACCAGCACCACTGGAGGTTGGTTTAGAGTTATACTTTTTTCTCTAGCACTTAAGTAATGTTTTGAAAATAGTAAATGGAAAATCAGTTCAGTTAACACTGTATTTTTAAAAAACTACTTTTGTACATATTGGGGAAGAATAGTATAATAAATATGAGAAAAAGTCTTATATGGAGTTTAAAAGAACCTGTGGATAAGCTTTCCTATTGCTGATTAGTGGCCATTTATTCTCTCTCAATAGATAAAATTGTAAATAAATGTTGCGTGACAAAATGTAGTATTTAACTGATTATTGTATCGGTAAAGTAGATTGATTGTAAAAAAAATTCCAATTTCGTATGAATATAGTCAAATTAAAAGATGTATAGTGGATAATTTTTTTATACAGTTTATAGGAAGAATAAATTATAGTATGTGTGATGCGTTTGGTAATGGGGTGAAGATACAAAATTGGGAAATCCCGGCCATTATTTGTGAGCTGTGAAGGAAAATAAATTTTTTGTTTCGAATAATATAGGAGGTCCCAACTACTTCAATCCATAAGTAATCATTGCATGAATCTAAATAAACATGTACCTGATCCCAATTCAAATTGAATTGAAAAGCAATACATAATTATCTCCCGACTCTTGTAATCTTAAAATAGATGGAATGTTCAAAATCTACCTCAACCCCTCCAAAATCTCTGAAACATGTATTCCCAATGTTCTCAGACATAATCAATGTATTAATAATCATAAATTATAAATGATGATGAATGAAAGTTTATTCTAAAAAAATAGAAATAATACACCTGAAGTAACATAAATTTCAAATTTGAAAAGGAAATAAAATAAATGAAACATCCAAGTTGATGTAGCCATTATGACATAATAGATTATGTTTGGAAAACATGGAAACAAAATTGAATGTTTTAAAAGATGGGTATCATGTGTAATAAAATAAATAAAAATATAAAAATTATAATTAAATATAACAATTACTACGTATCAGAATTTAACCTACAAGGTAGTCATTCTGAGGAAATACTGATTAAAAGATTTATAAGAAACATAGGAACCAATAATCTGTTCAACATTATCATGGACCATAATAACCTGAAACAAAAACTTGAATCCCCTCTAAACAATAGATTCATTCATAAAAATTATTATAGTATATGAAATTTTCAAATATATAGATAATTAGGCATTCAGCAATAATCCAAAAATAATTATAAATATAATAAACTATATCATATAAAATGAAAATTGTAAAATAATGGAACGAATAAATAACATGACCAAAAGTATTAAAAATATAGTGATATTATTATTAAAAACTTCATGCTTTACATGCCTTTGTGACATTGAAGTAATATTTTATCAACCATTAATGAAAAATTGAAAATGTAATGATATAAATAAATGAAACAATGGGATAGAATGGATTATGAGTAATGTAAAAATATGCATTGGTTATAATCGCAAACATGAACACATTAAAGTCAAATTCAATTGGTGTCTAGTCAAACTCAATAATTACATGATTATCATTGTATTATCAATCCCTTTAGTTCTACAAAATATAAAATTGATTAGTCCTTACATAAATAAAATCCAAATGAATAATTGGTTTCTAAAAAACAATAGGATGTAACCTTATTGATCCAAAAAAGATACGGATATATTATTTTTTTCTTCCTCCATGAATGTAAATCAAAGACATTCAATCCCTAATTTAGAGGGTCACTTGAAAGAGTTGATTTTCAAAGATAACCTTCCATATCATGTGAGATTTTAGAGGTTGAAAAATTGGATTAGTCTAAATCAATGATGAAGGAATCGATTATCAAATAGAAACTCAACAATGAATATATAGGGATGAAAAATGATAATGAGGAGCTAAGATCTACTTCAAAAAATGAAACTGTGAATAGTAGTTGATGGAGAACTATAACCGCCAGCACAATTTTCTTCATTTCTATAGAACGTGGAAGAATGGCAGTTAATGAACCATAATTTAAAACATTTATGGTGAAACGTTGAACAACCCACTAGAATAACAACAAGTAGGTGGTTTAAAGTGATGGATTCATACTAGATTGAAATGGTAATCATTCGGAGGAGGGAAATCACAAAGAAGGGAGATCACGAGCAGGAAATGTTGAATGGAAATTTAAGCGCAGAATCATGAGAAGGAGATGGAGTGAGAGAGGTTCTCAAGGAAATTGCTAGTGAAGTATCATAAAGGATGTTTAATCATGCCAGTGTGAAAGTGAGAGCGTGAATTTTCAAGTAGAGTCGATCTGTAGTAAATTGAGAGCATGAGAAAATATTGATGATTCGTACTCTCAAAATTCATACCTCTAGACTATCTAGTATAATAAATAAATCAAAAAAAATGCTTCTACATCCGGTTCACTATAGAATTAATATCTTGATTCACTACATATGATAAATTATTTTTCATAATGATGTTATAATAGGACATAATTTCATTTTTAATCCCATCCAAAAATCATTTCAATATAGTAAACTCATATCTTGTAAATGATATAACATAGTGCTATAAATCATAAAATCTACAAGTATAATCCATAACAAACATCATCACATAGCATCTCCTTAGGATATAATATTCCCTCTCATTCCTATTCGTATCGGGGTAAATTTACATAGTGAAATTCTCCTAATTTTTGTCCACCCCATCTTTTATAGATATTCATCCTATGTCTAGTTATCCCAAAAATGATTCTCTTTACCCCATAACATATAATTATCCAATTTTCCATTATTCGTAGTATTATTCTCCTTGTGTTCAAGGATAATCCCTAGAGGAAAAATTTAGAATTCAAATAAATCATCTCCACCATCTTTAGTGAATATTATAGGGCTATAAAACTAAAACAATCATGTTATATCATTTATGTTCTTCACAACCCATCCTTATTCTCATTCCAAAAAATAGATCACAGATAGGAATTTTATTAAGGAACATTTATCTATATTCCTCAATCAGAACTATCAAAACCTCGTGTTAAACTATATGTTGAAAATTTCCATCCATGTTCTCATGTCATCCTATTTAATGGGGCCATCTGGGAGGAAATTAATTACATTTCCAAAAAAACTCTTATGAAACATAAAACATCATTAACACATTTATTTGGTATAGATTCACATAATATTATAACAATTATTCCCACATACATTTCCACAATGTAAAGAAACTCATTGACCCTGCCCTCAATCATCAAACATATAAATCATGGAAAAAATAGGAAAAAATATTTAGAAATTTAAATTTTCTCATTAGAAACAAATTTTATCCATTTCAATTCCCCATATTTATCATTATTTCAAGCTTCTAAATTTATATTTGGAAACATTTCATTTAAATTTCACATTCATATACAAGAATTTTTTTTTATATATCTTACACAAAAAATGTGTTTACATGCACGATTAAATTGATGCATGAAACATATTAATCATGGGTGCCTTAAATTTTCACGTTTAACAATCTCCCAGGCCACAAATGCCAATGAAGAGAAAATATCATAAAAAATTAGTAACATCAACAAACAAGTGGATCACCCAAGGATAAATAGTATAAAATTGTAACAACAACATAAATAATATCAATCCCACTCCATGTAAATGGATTTTACCACTGTACATGGTTTATATACTCCAATGATTGAGGTCTTGACCATGTTTTAACTTAGAAGAATCATAAACAAACCCTTAAAAAATATAAACACAACTAAAAACTAAATAATCCCACTTTGATACCACTTTGTATACTCTTGACCCAGGTGCCAGACAGTTGTTCCCCAAACTTGTTTGTCGCATGACCTAAAGGTCACCAAACTTTATGTCCGAGGAATCCAAAAAAAATTGTATGCTATATATATAACATGGTGAAACTCTACTCTCTTTAAAAAATGATCGCAACATCAAAAATAATTAAACAATAACCAAATGATATAACCAACAATTTGAAAAATACCATAACCATTACCGAATAATATATCAGGTAAAAACAAATCACAATAATAATATTCAAATAAAAAAATAGTTTATATGTCATTCCATGTATGTTTTAATTGTGAAATAAATCACCCAAAAATAAGACATTCACAAGTACCAAGTGATTCTAGACCTCATATTTGGTTCCCATATCCATGTTATATTTCAACTCAACCCAATTTCATAGAGATTTTCCCTAGACATATCTTTCAAACACATTGAATATTTTTTTACTGATTAGGAATCCTTCGTATGGTGTTTGTACAACCATGTTGGCCGACACCAATGATGTCTAAAAATTATCCAATATATCAATTTTATTTCATTTTTATAATGAATAATGTCAACTAAATCTTATAATTTGTTTTACAAAATTCATTATTCTTAAACTAACATCACTATTACATGGGTTCATAATGAAAACCGTACCGTCAGTACTTGCATTGGCCAAAGAAAAAGTCTAAACCATATATATTTTGGAATAAAATTCCATTACATCATAAGGTTTAATTGACCATTTAATTCCAATTTTATATCAAGGATACTTAGAACTCCATAGAAATGACATTGTATTGGGCCTAAAACACCACTTATAGAGCCCAATGGGTATCTATAACATCAACATTTATCAAACAAGCCATGGTAATTTTATGAATCTTTACCATTACATTACATATGTATGTAATAATTTGGTGACTATAATGTCATTTCTGGAATCTCACTAGCATTCAGAGCATCAATCATTTTCCCACATCCCATTTATCGATAAATAACATATATAACATTTATAATTGATAAAAATAAAAAGCATTATTATAAATCATTTAGATTAGGGTAAACCATTTTAATTTCAAAAAATAGTTATCATTCATCACATTATCACATGATGTAATGTAAACAATTATCTATAAAACAAATTATTAAAAAAATTCATTTTAATCAATAACCATTCATGATTAAGAAAACTATAAATTAATTAAAATTATTAATAAATGTATAATAACATTAATAAATTAAATACAAAATCTCATTTATCAATCAATTTCACTATTATATAATTTTCCAATTTTATAATGGCATTATTCCACCATTTTAATAATCTAGTTTATTAATAAAATAATTAATTTAAAATATAAAATTTTCCAATGTGTAAATTTCAATTGAACTCGTCCATAAACATAATTAATCCATAATATGAGAATTCACACTTATACCACCCGCTTCAATATCGTTCAAGGCCGTTTTCCAAACCATATATCCCCAATCTAAAGTAGAAATATGAAGATCACAAGGAAAATGATGATTATAAGGACCCAGCCGTAAAATATTAAATACTCTTTAATTAAATGAATAATTCACATTGATGTTATTTTCGGGATTAGTGTTTTATAGAATTAGTACATAACTATTAAAACTCACAATATTACAAAGTAGACACTTCAACTCAGTTTACGATATTTTCATAAAATAAAAACTCTTAAAAAGAAACATGTATAGTTCTATGTTTTAGATAGCATGTCTTCCCGTGATCCAATCCATGAAACTATTCATCTTTAAGTCATGTGGAAAAAATTTCAAAAACATTGAATGAGCATAAAAAGCCCAGTAAGGGATATAAAAATACGAAATGAAAACATTAGTCCATGTATACATAAGAATCAATGAAATCCTAATTTTCTCATAAAACATAAGCACTTCATCATACCTCATGAAATCATAATATTTATGAATAACTCGTAGAAATCATAAGACATAGAGGTAACTTGAGAAATTCATAACATTCTTACGTTGGTATTAACCCTCATGGTTACAATTAGAATACCCACCACAATATATTCCCTAAATCTCTACATAGAAACCTTAGCGTTTAACTCTTTCGCATTACCCAATGCATTAGAGAGCTATATCGGGCTCACTCGTCCTTAGATTATCACAGAACCACCCAATTTCATAATCATTGCCCAAGAACCATAACATAATCATAACACTTAAAACATTCATAAATGAAACATAAAATTTCCACATTTCAATCCTGAGAGATCACATCATGATATTAACATAAATTAAAACATTTAATAAAATCATTAATACTCTTTGAGAGAAATATCACATTATACTTTGAAAATATTAGAAGAATTTATTTAAAATAGATTTTAGAATCAAAGTGTCCCATTCAACATTGAAACATTTGAAAGGGTTTTGAAACATTTATGTCCATATAAATAAATCCTTATTACAATTTTTAAGACATGTACATTCATTATAAATGATTAAAATAATAAAATCATTAAAATTATTTAAAACAATGTTATAATAAAAGAGTCCTTTTCCATTTTGAACATTTAAACCATTTTCAAAACATTTGAATGAATTCAGTATAGGAGTAATATGGATATGGAATGTCAAATGAGTTTTATATACACTTTATAAAATAATAAAAGTGAATATCATCATGAAATGTCTCAATGAGAATAAATTGAGGTGTAATCCCAATCAAAGATCATTCCATTAGAGAAAGGATAAAGAAATGACATAATTATGTGTGACAAATATAAATACACCCAATATAATAGGATATTAAGTGTAAAACAATCAGAGGCCATCCAAACATATTAATAGTATGAAATAATCATGAAATAGAGGTTTAACCCAATGAATTGATATTTGGATAACAAGTTCTCTTAACGAAATTCGAAAGCCTAACAACGTCGCGTTAAAACTAAGAAAATTAGTTGAGGAGATGTAAAAAGGTTATCTCATAAGTTGGTCATAAAATTTACAGTAATAAGGATATATAGGAACACTACCAACATAAGAATATGTAAATTAAAAGACCTATCAAAAATATGTCTTTTAAAAAGAGGAGGGTGAAAGCTTCCCTTACAGATTTGGGTAACTTTCGAAATGTACACCCCATGAAAGAAGGACTATACAAAGTTGATGTAAATAACCAAAAACAAAATTATATTACACAATGTGTAGAATAATGGGAATTACATACACCAATAAAATTAAATAGTGGAAAATGTAGCATAAATCTCACGAGAATAAAAGTCAGATGAAAAATCAGTTACGAAAACTCGGCAGCCTAACGACGCCACATTAAACATCAAAAAAATGGATTGATGAAATCAGATAGGGACTCTCAAAACATGAACATAAAATGTACATTCAGATTAATATAAAAGAACATCCCCCAACATAAGAAAGAGGAGCTTAAATTAAATGACATAAAAGAGAGTACTTAAAAAGAAAGAGAGAGGTTTGATCCCTTAACTCAAGTCTGATTTGTCTTGTTTGTTTCTTTATATTCCCGAATAATAAACTTTGGTCAATTAATAATTGATTAATTACCTCCTTTAAATACTATTATTCAATTCATATAACATATAATAATTTTATAATAATTAGTTAATTATGTGAGTTCACATCAGATGTTTTTGTCGATGTTTGGTACGTGAGTCAAAAATGAACTTGTTCGAAAAGAATTGTCCATGTAGTTATAAGTAAATCATCTCCAGAATAGTATTAATGATTTAAATATCATATATATCTAGTATATATTCATTTTATATTATTATATAACATTTGGAGATAAAATTGAATAAAATACACCGTTCATGGAGACGGTAGGTCGTACGTACGCATGAACGCTACTTTAGTTTCTTTGTCACATTAATGGAGTTGAAAATAAATGAGATATATATATATATATTATAGTTCTAGTATAATAAATATGTTATATATGTCACATATTTCCAATAATTTAATTCTTTATTCATTCCATGTATTTCAAAAATGAGTGACATCACTTGAGGGGGAGGTAGTCCACACTTCCACAAATGAAATTATCACATTTTCACAACATGAAAAGCATAAAGGTATGTTTTAAATATAAAATACATAAGAATAGAGAGTAAATAAATATAATATATATCATAAATTAATATTTTTCCATCATAATGGCCACCATGAGAGGTGGTAGGAGAAGATAGAACAATCATCGTTTCGTGAGGCAGTAATTTGCCATCCACGAAAACAGTATGTCCTTTAACCATTTAACGGAGGTGAGTGTAAGTGTAGAAATAATACTTCCATTAAAATCATCCTATTACATTGATGACACTGGTTTTTGTTTCAAAAGATAAGAATAATGAGAGTTTAAGGGGTTGGAGAAGTAAAATAAAACAAAAGAACATAAGAGAAGACATTTCCTTTAAATCGGGTAACTACCATTGGTTTAAACCAAAAGGGTTTCTTGTAATGATTTATGCCTACGGTAAGGCTTCTAGGATTAATATAGGGATGTGTAGAGATAAAATGAGCAGAGTTTTGTCGAGCCAAAGGCTTGAGATTTGTGGGTAAGGGGAAAAGGTAGGTTCCTTTTATAAGAGAGAGGAGGGGCACTCATGGAATGTCTGGAGAAGTTACTTTCTGATAAAATGATTTTTGGATATTAAATGTCCCATAATTATATATTTCTATGATAATTTGATAAGGGTTCAAAATACACCCATTCAATAGGTTTTTTACATGTTTATGTTATTGATTTTACCTTGTCTTTCTATTTTATTTAAATCATTCATTAATAAGGTAATCACTATATCACCACGGTGTCATAAATAAATATATTTATTTAATGTCCAAAAATTATAAACAAATTTCCATAATGTATGAAATATATTTATATTTCCAATGAATATTTATAGTCAAAGAGATCATTTATGTAAACAAAATTAAAATTGTTTTCCATAGGTGATACATACTTTGGTTACATTTTCCATTCATTTAAAATAAATATGATAAAAGGTCACTATCACATTAATGTGATTCCATTGGGACCCAAGGCTGGAACAAGGCATCACATGGTCATCCATGACACCACCAATAGAATTATGACACATGTTGGTGTCAATTTATATTTTTATGATATTATTTTTTTACCGTTAACAACCCGATTACTAATTAAACATGATAATTAAAGATAATTACCATCGTTACCATTCATAATGTCCAAAAAATAGAGTCTTAATTACATAATTTGAAACATCTGATTCCAAATATGGAATCCATTTTATCAAATTAAAATCATAGAAATTTCAGTAATAAATTTAAAATATTTCATGTTGTTATAACCAAAGACGAGTTTTTAGGAAGTAAAATCTATTAAATGATTGATTTGTGTTTACATTCAATTTAAATGTGAAATTACATCCAATGAACAAAATTGTATTAAATGATAATAACATAATTAAATTACACATTAAAACCAATTAAAATGGGAATCTAACTATATAAATAAATTGGATGAAAAGGGAGTTTTAAATTAAAATGCAGTATTTTCACTTTTCATTTAAAATGAACATTTGACTAAAAAATTCTAAATATTCACCCTAATTTATATTTGATATTCCAAATTCAAAACACATAACTTTCATTAATTAATTTTATAATCAATTCCCACTGTCAAAACAAATACCGTGTTTTTTAAGAAACAATATCTATTAAAATATTGACATTGATTTATGTCCAATTTCAAAGTGAAATTAATTCAAATGACCACCATTGGATTAAATGGTAAAAATATATTTTAATTACACATTAAAACAAATTAAAAATATAATGTTTTCATATAAATAAATTATAATAAATGGAGGTTTTTAATTAAAATACAACAGTTTCACTATTCGTTAAAACAAATTAACTTTATCAGAAAAATAACAAAAATTTACACAAAGTAAATATTGATGCATTGATTCTAAAAATGGAATTTATTTTGTCAAATATATCATATAATATTGTAAAAAGTGGATTTAAAATGGTTTCTCCATCAAAAGGCAGTTAATGATTCTTTTAAAGAATTTTAAAATATTTATTCTTAAAATTGGATTCATTCGTATTTTAAGCCTCTTACATTTATTGAATAATATAAAAACATTTAACAAAAATATATAATCATATTTTATTTAGTTATGTTCAATCCCGATATTCAAACGTCTAGAAGTTATCTACCCTTTAAAATAATATTATTATATTCTCAGTGTGCAATTTATGATTTCAAAGAAACTCGTTGTTGTGTATTGGGTACGCCATCGAACATAACACCCCCTTTAATGTAATATTAATATTATAATCACAAATTTTAATAAATATAAAATTTTAATATTCATTATTTACCTAGGATGTTACATACTTCCCCCCTTTTGGGAATTGCATCCTCACAATTTTAATATTGGGCACAAAAACTTCATTGAAAGTCCCACATCGGAACAAGAGTCAGAAAAACTGTCACATTAAAATAAATAAAGGGAAGTACAAAGGTCACCTGAGTTAACCCATGCTAGGATTCCATGTAGGAGAACATGGACATGGAAGAGAAAAGAATGGGTCGTGTTCTGCTGGAGAGTGATAAAAAACATTTGTAGGATAAAGTAAACCACTAGAAAATCGCAAACTTGTGATGGGTTAAAGGGTATTTTATTTCCCAGTAAGAAAAGTTAACAGACAACATTTTTGTTTTTAAGTTACTTTTATTTGAGGAATTTATTTATGAGCTTAACTAAATAATAAGGAAACCTACTTACTTTTCATGTATTCCTTCATCTCATAATATATTTCTTACACAAACTCATATTTTATACTAAAGATGAGTTTTGAGGATGAATTGTTCACATTAAGAGCACTAAAATCAACTTATAGAGAATAACCTAATACAAAAGAGAGAACTATATATTTCACGTATCTTTAGACCAAAACCAAAACCAAAATATTTAGTAAGAGATCAGATAATACCCAAAAAGGCTAATCCTTTATAAAATGAAATACTACTCTTAATCTCCGAAATATATCAAACATTATCCAAAGTTCAACAAAGACCATTCAATAAACAGTTTTCCATAAAATTATTCAATGTAATTCAAACTAATAATTAAACCCAAATCACTGAAGGTTTTAATCACATAGTATTCCAAGATAAATCTTAACATTTGTCTCCAAATAACATCAGTTTCTCTTAAAGTCTCATATTGAAAATTAATTAACCTAATCATATACCTTCCCTGATAGGTCAATAATTTCCTAGATAACCCAAAATCAACTGATTCTTGATTCATAAAATCATCTAACTAAAAATAATTTTACATACTAACCAAGTACTTCACATAGTCCGTTGGTAGGAGATAAATACCAGTCGCACTTTGGTTGTGGGTTCGATTCCCACAGTTCGTCTGACGCGACGGGTTTCCACAAGGTATGCGTGTTGCCCTTATTCCAAAACTACATAATTATTATAACATTCCCCCAAAAGATATAAAATAACCATAAAATAATTTAAACTCAAGTTTATCTAATGCCTTTCATTTTCCATCATAACATATAGTACCCCATAATTACCTCAAAAGTAAGTATCAGAAAAAACCATAATGGTTACCTTTATAATTGTTACCTGAAATTCCACATCGAGTTGGTTATCTCGTACATGAAGCATTAGAGAAATAACAAAGGTTCAAGTGGTTAATAATGACTACTGATATTTGGTTAAGAAAAACCATAAGTGTTCTCATTGAGGCTCCCATATCATTTAGTTGTTCTTTCAGAAAATCGTCATTGTTTTCTTTAAATTCATTGTTACTTTGGTGCCTACTAAATCAAGACATTAACTAAAACCAAAAATGTTAATGTGCGTATATAATACGAATCATCATATAATACCATGATATAATTATTCATGTTATCTTAAACTCATTCACTTTATCTAAAACTATAACTATTTCTGAAATTCTAACTATTATGGTAATGTCACTTATGCTTAAAAAATACCTTAACCTCTACAGTTATCTAAACCGACCTCTGATACCAAGTATAAGGACCCAGCCTTAAAACATTATATAATCTTGAATTAAATGAATAATTCACATTGAGGATATTTTCAGGTTTAGAGTTTTAGAGAATTAGGACATAAGTATTGCAACTCACAAGATTACAAAGAAGACACTTCTACTCAGTTTCCATTTTTTTCAGGAAATAATAACTCTTAGAAAGAAACATCTATAGTTCCATGTTTTAGATAGCATGTCTTTCCATGATCCCATCCTTGAGCCTATTCATCTTTAAGTCCTGTGGAAAACATTTCAAAAATATGGGATGAGCATAAAAAGCTCAGTAAGTGATATAAAAATATAGAATGAAAACATTAGTCCATGTATACTTAAGAACAAATGAAATCATAATTTACTCATAAAACATACGCACTTAAACATACCACATGAAATCATAAGATTTATGAATAACTCATAGATATCATATGACATAAAGGTAACCTGAGGAATTCATAACATTCTTATGTAGGGAGTAACCATCTTGGTTGCTTTGGAATACCCACCACAATATATTCCCTAAATCTCTTCGGATAAACCTTAGAGTTTAAATACATTGCATTACCCAATGCATTGGAGAGCTATATCGGGCTCCCCCACCATTAGTTTATAACAGAACCAACCAATTTCATAAAAATTTCCCAAGAACCATAACATAATTTTAACACTTAAAACATGCATAAAAGAAACATAATATTTCCACATTTCAATCACAAGAGAACACATAAGGATATTAACATAAATAAAAACATCTAATAAAATCATTAAAACACTATGATAGAAATATCCCATTATACTTTGAAAATATTAAAAGAAGACATTTAAATGATTATTTAGAATCAAAGTGTCCCATACCACTTTGAAACTTTATAAAGGGTTTTAAAACATTCATGTACATATAAATAAATCCGTAAAAACAGTTTTAAAACATGTACATGGATGATCAATTCTTAAAAGAATAAATCTGTAAAACCATTTAAATAAATATTTTAATAATAGAGTCATTTTCCATTTTGAACATTCAAATTATATGCCACATGAAAGTAGACCATTTTGAAAACATTTTAATGAATTGAGTATAGAAATAATATTGATATGGAATGTCAAAGGGGCTTTATATATACATTATAAAATAATAAAGGTCATATCACCAAGAAATGTCTCAATGAGAAAAAATTTAGATGTAATCCCAATCAAAGATCATGCCATTAGAGAAAGAATAATGAAATGACATAATTATGTGTGAAAAATATAAATACACCCAATATAGGAGGATATTATGTTTAAAACAATCAAAGTGTATCCACACATATTCATAGTATGACATAATCAAGAAATAGAGGTTTAACCACAAGAATTGAAATTAGGTTTAGAAGTTCCCTTACAGAAATTCGACAGCCTAACGGTGTCACTATAAAAGTATGAAAATGAGTTGACGAGAGGTAAAATGGGTATCTCATAACATGGTAATAAAATATACATAAATAAGTATATATAAGAACATATACCAACATAAGAATATGTAAATTAAATGACCTAACAAAAATAATTATTTTAAAAAGAGGAGGGTGAAAGGTTCACTTACCGATGTGGGTAACTTTCGAAATGTACACCCCATGAATGAAGGACTATACAAAGTTGATGTAAATATCCATAAACAAAATTTTATTACAAAAATATTAGAATAATGGGCATTACATAAACCACTCATAGGAAATTTTGGCAAATGTAACATAAATCTCAAGGGAATAAAAGTGAGATGAAAAATCCCTTACTAAAACTCGGGGGCCTAAAGGCGCCACTTAAAACATCCAAAAAATAGATTGAATAAATAAAATAAGGTCTCTCATAATATGAACATAAAATTTATAGTAATATGAATATAAAATAACATTCCCCAACATAAGAAAGATGAGGTTACAAGAAATGACATAAAAGAGAGTACTTAAAAAGAAAGAGAGAGATAGGATCCCTCACCTCAAGTCTGATTTTTCTTATTCGTTTCTTTATATTCCTAAATAATAAACTTTAGTCAAATAATAATTTCTTAGGGACATTATTAAATGTTTATTATTAAATTAATATCACATATTATAATGTTATAATAATTAGTTAATTATGTGAGTTCATATCTGATGTTTTTTACAATGTTTGGTACATGAATCAAAAATTAACATGTTTGAAAAGAATTGTCCATGTTGTTTTAAGTAAATCATCTCCAGAAAAGTATTAAGGATTTAAAAATCATATATATCGAGTATATATTCATTTTTTACAATCACATAACATTTAGAGTCAAAATGAAATGGGATGCACCGTTCATGGAGACGGTAGGCCGTACATACTGATGAACGCTACTTTCATTTCATTGTCACATTAATGGAATTGAAAACAAATGAGAGATATATATATTATAATTACTGTATAATAAATATTTTATATAGGTCATATAAGTTCATTAATTTCATTCTTTATACATTCCATGTATTGCATGAACGACTTACATCACTTGAGGGGGCGGTAGTCCACACTTCCTCAAATGAAATTATCGCATTTGCACAACATGAAAAACATAATGGTATGTTTTAAATATAAAATACAGAAGAATATAGAGGAAATAAATATAATATATATCATAAATAAATATTTTTCCATCATAATGGCCTCCATGAGAGGTGGTATGAGAAGATAGAACAATCATCGTTTTGTGAGGCAGTAATTCGCCATCCACGGAAACATTATGTCATTTTACCATTAGACAGAGGTTTGTGTAAGTTTAGACTGAATATTACTCATAAAAACATCCTAGTATATTTTAGAAACTTTTGATGTTACAAAAAAAATAATAAATATAGTTTATGGAGTTGGAGAAGTAAAATAAAACAAAAGAACCGAAGAGAAGACATTACCTTTAAATCGGGTAACTCCCATTGGTTTGAACCAAAAGGGTATTCGAAGAGATTTATGCCTAAGGTAAGGATTCTAGAAAGAATATAGGGATGTGGTGAGATAAAATGATCATATTTTGGTCGATCCAAAGGCTTGAGAGGTGTGGGTAAGGGGGTAGAGGTGGGGGCCTTTTATAAGATGGAGGAGGGGCACTCTTGGAAAGTATTGAAAAGTAACTTTCTTATAAAATGATTTTTGGATATTAAATGTCCCACAATTATATATTTCTAGTAAAAGGTGATATGTTTTCAGAATCCACCCATCCAATAGGGTTTTGACAAGTTTAATTTATATATTATACCTTATCTTCTCATTTTATTTAAATCGTTCATTAGTAAGGTAATCACTGCATCACCACATTGTCATAAATAAATAAATTTATTTAATGTCCAAAATTTATAAAAATTACCATCATGTATGAAATATTTTTATCTTTCCAATGAATGCTTATAGTCTAAGAGATCATTTATGAAAACACAATTAAAATTGTTTTACTTAGGTGATACATACTTTGGTTACAGTTTCCATTATTTTAAAAACAATATGATAAAAGGTCACTATCACGCAAAAGTGATTCCATGGAGTGCCAAGGTTGGCACAAGGAATCCCATGGTCAGCCATGACACCACCAATATCATTAGGACACATGTTTGGGTCATTTTATATTTTTATGATATTATTTTATTACCCTTAACTACACGATTACTAATTAAACACGATAATTAAAGATAATTACAGTCGTTATTATTCATAATGTCCAAAAAAAAGAGACATAATTACATAATTTGGACCTTCTGATTCAAAATACGGAATCAATTTTATCAAAAAATCCAAACAATGAAATTGCAGAAATTAATTTAAAACAATTCTCGTTGTCTAAACCAAAGACGGGTTTTAAAGATTTAAAATCTATCAAAAGATTGATTTGTTTTTTACTTCCAATTTAAAAGTGAAATTAAATCCAATGAACCAAATTATATTAAATTATAAAATACATAATTATATGTCACATTAAAACTAATTAAAATGACAAACTAACTATATAAATAAATTGGATGAAAAGACAATTTTGAAATAAAATGCAGTAATTTCACTATTTATTAAAAATGAAAATTTGTCAGAAAAATACTAAAAATTCACCCAAATATATATTTCATATTCCATATTAAAAAATGGTATCAATTTTACCAAAACAAATAGCATGTTTTTTATGAAACAATTTCTATTAAAACATTGACACTAATTTATGTCCATTTTCAAAGTGATATTTATTAAAATTACCACCATTGGATCAAATGGTAAAAATATTTTTTAATTACTTTAAAAACAAATTAAAAAGATAATCTGTTCATATAAATAAATTAGAGTAAATGGAGGGTTTGAATTAAAATACAGCATTTTCACTATTCATTAAAAAAATGAACTTTATCAAAAAAATTAAAAAAATTTACACAATGTTAATATTAATGTCTTGATTCAAAACAAGGATATTATTTTGTCAAATATAACATATAATATTGTCAAAAGTGGATTTAAAAAGGGTTCTCCATCAAAAGGCGGTTAATCGGCCTTTTAAAGAATATTATAATATTTATTCGTAAAATTGGATTCATTCGCATTTTAGGCCTCTATCCATTATTGAATAATGTAAAAACATTTAAAAACATATATAATCATATTATATTTAGTTCTGTTCATTCCCACTATTCAATCAACTAGACGTTATCTACCCATTAGAATAAAAATATTATATTATTAGTGTGCAATGTAAGAATTCAAAAAAACTCGTTGTTGTGTATTAGGTACGCCATCAAACATTGCACCCCCTTTAAAGTAATATTAACATTTTATTCAAAAATATTAATAAATATTAAAATTTACTATTCTCTATTTACTTGGGATGTTACACTGATCTATGACCAAATCATAGAAACTAGATAAAAATAAATATGATCCATTATAACTTGATGTAAACCATATCAAATGGATGACAAAATATTCCTCATTATCATGAATGATATATGTGAGATTGATAAATTCACAATGGGGTGAAATCAGTCACCAATAGAGAGATGATCCATACAATATATTTTCGATTCATTTTGATTATGGTGTGAGGGGGCTCAGAATCCACATAAAAGCTTTCAAAATAATTGGAATTTATTTTAAGATGGAATAGAAAATTAAGGGATAATATCTGGTGGTTAAATAATTTTAAATAGAAAATTTCAAAGAACAAAATCTCATAGGAATGGTTTACTGGGCTAGGGAACACCATTTTCCAAACCTTTTTCTATACTCACAAAACTCATCATTAGGACCCGTGGTTTCTACTATGTTGAAGAAAAACATGAATTCTTCGAATAAAGATAAATTCTATTCCATATACGATTTTTGGTCTTATTGTGGAAGGTTTATGGTTTGGGTAATCCATTCACCCACCATGTACTTTCCATTTTCTCCCAAAACATCCTAATAATTACAATTTCTCCCAAAAACCCCAGAAAAAACTACAACTTAGATATACTCAAAGAACTATGAATTAGTCCCTGAAAATGAACAAGATTCATCTATAGAATTTTTAAGATAATATAAAATATATGTAATTCAGATTGGTATGTAGTATTCATCATCTCACTGATAAATAATTATTGGTTCATTTGGAATATGAAATGTGACTTACCACCATCAGTAATTGATATGTTCTCAAAAAAATGAAATCCAGTACATATTGAGAATCCCATCATATTCTTCTAAAGGTACAAATGAATTTAATGAATCAATTTCACAAAACCATCAATCATAGAGGAACTATATACATGATATGAGACCATCGTACCATTATGAGAGTTTACCACTTACTAAATATAGAATAATTGAGTTTGAAATTAAATATCCTTTGAATATATCACAGATATAAAATATTATATAGGGACATATTCATATAAAACCTTACCCAAACTAGAATGGATGATATGTTCTAATTTCACCATGTCATTCAATACCCACATTGAAAATTGTTATTTAAAGAGTTTAGCAATTACATTTTGTCTTTGGATGATTTTAATTATGGTCATCTACCGTCCTTATATTCACGATCTGATTTGAATAATTCCTATACTCCATACATTTGACACATTTTCGAGTAGGACGTTAGTTATTTGGACAAACTTTTATATCCAGTACATTTACTGACATTTATTTTCATTCGTCAATCAAGTGATTTCCACATATAGATCACCAAAAAACTCTATTCAAGAAATTCTCCTACTTCTTTTTACCAAATATCTTTCATATAGATGCCTATAATGTTTTACACCATGTGATTTTTTCTAGATTTTATTAGACTTTTTCTTCCTAATATTATAAAAACTAAGTGTGTTGTTAGAAATTCAAATATCTATTTCTAACATTAGTACACATCAGTTGATTTCTGCACAGATAATTTTTTTTATAGATAATTAATTAAGGATACATGGTTTTAAAAAATACATGAATTGTTAAAATATCGTATTAAGGAAAATCATTTTTATATAAGAATGTCCCACCACTCTTGTAATGTTTTCCTCATATGTTCTGATGGATTCATCAAAAATTTTAAGAGAAATTAATTCATTTACCTTATCTGTATATAAATTAGGAGGAAGGTACGTGATTATAAATAACCACTTAATTTATTCCTATTAAATAGAATATATTTTTTCTAATTTTATAATTTTTTTAGGTTCTGCAGTAACTGTTTTTCACCATCCAAATGTTAAAGATCTAGGATATCCTATTCATGATCTTAGTAGTACTGAATAAAGAATTTTAACTCAGTGAGGCTTATCCACATCTCTTCCATTAATGGATCATAGAAACTACTAATATAATCTATGTTTTTCGTCTTGAAGGAATCAATATAATATTTTTCCACAATTTATTAATTGTATGCTTAGTATGATTTACATATTAATAATTCTATGAAAGAATAACAACACAATTTTTCATTTCACATCCCATAACATTAGTTTTCTAAGGTGAAATTACTGAATTATATGAATTAATATGTATTAAAACATTTCACTAAGGTTAATGTAATTGAGTAAATCAAAAAAAAATGTCTACGAAACATTTATCGAAATGGAAACCACAAATTTAAAATTATAATCATTAATAGAATGTCTAAATATATAAATTTTCTTTTAAATATATGGAACTATAGGGTTAGCCTAGGTAATTCGTGATCATTAGAATTATATAAGGACATTATTGTAATATTATACATATCCCTATCATTCTCATTAATGTTTTGACATCCTATTTTCAGAAGGATAACTAATCATTTCTATGATAACCACTATAGTGACTAATATATCACATCCATAAATATTTAATCTTAGTAAGATAATATTAATTACACAATAATTCATTCCATGATCGAATCATTTTGGGCTAATACCATTGGGAAAATGGAAACATAAACAGATAGATTATAAAAAACCTATATCATATTCTTCTTATTTTTCTCATAATAATCACCCTTCCTAGAAATATCAAACATAATAATTTAATTCATAACATGTGGAATGGAAACATTAGATAAAGGTCTTCTACAATCACCAATAATGGTAAAACTATGTGATATAAATCAATGATCATATGAGATCATAAATTAATAATAATTGTAAACTAACATAATCAAAACATGTGATGTTTATACCTAATCTGTGAGAGTTTTAGAAAGATGATCATTGTAATAATAAATGATTAATTCAAAGTAAATGGATCATGTGAGCACAAACCTATCACATTAAAATCCGAAATCATAATCTCATTTCATAAACATGTTTAATCATCGTATTTACAAATAGAAAAGATTAATTTAATGTTTTACTACCAAGACAATAAAACCATTGTATATTAGTCATCAATACAAATATCTCATTGTAGATCAAGCTCTCTTACTTACATCTCATGTTAGATAAAAGACATTAACATAATTACCAACATTTTCTCATGAGTTATAATACTTTTTCCGATGAATTGATTGTAGATATAGGTCTCAATAGACCTATAATGAAATTTATGAATATTTTTAACTCAGTATCTCAAATTATTCATCATATAAAATACCATGAAAAATAGGTTTTATAAACATTTTAACACAGCCTAAACCATATTAATGAAATGGGTTCCATAATCTTTTGTCTTCATATGCATAAATCTTCAATAAAATGAATATATTTGGTATCCTTTTATTATATACCTATTTTAGAATAATGAAAATCATTTAATTTTTTCATTGATTAATATAAGTTCCATTACATGTTTAATTAATTATTTACCTAGAAAATAAACTGTCCATATTGAAAAAATTCAATTAATAAAAATGTTAATAGTATAAAGGATATAATTTTCCTAAAAAATAATCTATTAAAAATTCAAATGTATATTCAGTGAAAAAATTAGTCCCAATGAAGGAAAATTTCATTCCTGTTTTATAATTACAATTAAAACCACCACTTTCAAAAATATATGACAATAAAAAAAATTCATGGAAAAGGAAATGGAGCTTCATTTTAATATTTCTAAAATTTAAGACATTGTTTAAAATTACACAAAACAATGAAGAAATAATGGTAAAATATGTTTTAAAAAAATTAGAAATTATTAATATGGAATAAAATATATCCCAATAAGAGAATTAAAAGTAAACAATAACAAATATTGAAGTGATTCTAAAATAAAACCCTATAGACAATGGTATCATTGTGAATTAATTTCCACATGAAAGAAAAATAATAAAATAAAACATTAAAAAATATAAAGTCACATATATACATTTTATAATTTATCAAAATGGATGTTTATATAGACAACAAAAAAAGTGGTCAATCTGAAATATGTCTCAAAGAATAAAGTGTAAGATTAGAAACCATAACCATGAATTTTCCATTAACTGACAGTAATATGACCACCTATATAATAAATTTTAATTTATTTTAAATATATACCAACTTAATTATATTAGTTATAATATCATATATGATCAATTTATAACACTACAAATCCACCATTTTTCATTAATTCCTTATTCGAAATTTTTTTCATGGGTATTAACTATTTCATTTATAACGAGTATTTCAATTTTGTAATTCTGATCGTTATACATTAATTTTTTCCATAATATCATATATTTTAATCATAATTAAGATAAAATTTTAATTAATAATAAAAATATTTATGGTAATCCATATATATTAGAGATGAAAAAAAATATTCATCATGTAGACGGTATGCCTTACATAATCATGAACATCGATTTTGGATTTAGATATATGAAAAAAAAGAAATTTATATATTATTTCACCTTTCTAGGATAATTATTATATCTTATATATCATATATATTTACCAATTTCATCCTCATTACCATCCAACTAGAATTAAATTTAATAATGATCAGATCACCTCGTGGAGGTGGTAGTCCATAGGTATGCACGAGCAACGATATTGTTTCCAAAAGGATTGTATGGAATGATTATAAATGTGTTATTATAATTATAGAAGTTTTAATTAGGAATTAATATCAGTTAAAATATTAGACAGATCACAATTCGCATCCAAAAAATATATTGATGAAATATGAATTGTATCGTAATGATGATGTGGTATGCCATTTGTATTCATAAGTGATATTTTCAATTCACAATTTTTGTAAAAGGGGGTCAATAATGGTGTTTTGATAGTAATAATAACATTTATGTTCATTTAGGGTACTTATTTAATTATTTAATGATATATACCTTAAATTTTGTGGAGGTATGAAATAGTAAAAAGGAAAGTGATGGGTTTAGGAGATCAACTCTTCATTGAAATGATTCATTTAGATCTCTTCTAATAGGTTATATAGATGTAAATTTATGAAAATGAACATATAAATAATTCATCAATTGATGTATAAAATAGAAATTCCATATTTTTTATTTAATATAGATGGCATAGTTTTGTGTAATTATGGGAGGGAGGAGGTTTCCTTTTAAAATTGAAGGTAGGGCATTCTTTCAATTTTCTCAATAGATAAAATATTAAAAAATTCATTCTCATGAAAACTAGTCTCTATATAGATATTTTACTAATAAATGGATGAATATAGTTATTATACTAACATACAGTGGATGTTAGAGCATATTTGGTGTCATTCTAATCCACTTCATTTTTATTAACACATAGTTAGAAATAATTAACTTTAACAAGGGTAATTCGTTTTTCATTGTTACGGTGTTGTAATATTTTCTTATAAGGTTATAGTTGGGATAAAAATATTATTTTTTTTCTGAAATTTTCACCATTTCATAACCAACTTATCATATTTCAATTTTTATATTTTTATCTAATTTAATAAAAACTCATTTTATAATATCATTATTTTCTATTTTGATAAAAATCATTTCATTTAACAATAAATTCATCAATAAAAATTATTATTTTAATATGATTCTTTTAATATAACATAATATATCTTATAAATATATAAACTATGTTTATATTAAATATTTTAAATTATATCCTTTTTAATATTTTAAAATCATTTATTATCTTTGATATTTAATAGAACAATATTACATAAATCTTTTTATGAAATTATGTTCATTATAAAACTACATTCAATTTTAAAAAATATGAATTAAAAAAAATTATTAATCTCATAATATACAGTTATATTTGTTTAAAAAAGATATATGTCTTTGTGTTGACACATGGGAGATTTTAAAAATTAAAAGTGAAATTTTTTTCCTAGCTTTAAAAAACATATAGGTAAATTTATGGATAACTATCCACTAATCAACTCAATATCCAACATATGGTATCAAAGGTCTTATTACCTTCATATAACAACAATTATGATTAATATCCATGACCTTATAAGTTATTTTTAATCCATATAAACCTGATTTATCCATTATTGATGTGGTAAATTTTATAATGGTAACTATTCTTATTGAAAAAAAATAAAGTGATCATATTTTCAAAATAAAATAATCCAAATTACAAATATGTAATTCAATTAATTCAACAAAATATATATAATTTTTTTTGAAATTAAATATATTGTATATGCACAAATTTCGACATCAAATTCACATTGGGAAAATATTTTTTTATTCTTAAAATGAGGTTTATTATTATCAAATTAATAGAATCATCATTGAATAATATTTATCACGTTTTATCATGTAAATTAGATATAAATTTATCTAAAATAAGTCAATAATAGCGATTATTTTTCAATAATCTTATTTTCTCTTCTAAAATAATTTTTTATAAAATCGGTAGTTTTATTTTTTATAATTCAGTATTTTAATTATAATAATTTGTTAAATAATGAATTTTTAATATTATAATTATTTAACCTCTTTATTTTTAAATAATTTTTTCATTTTCTCTAATGGTTTTTTCATTTATTTTAAACTCCATTTATTTTATAATGATTTCAAATTTATTATGTTTTAATGAGTATAATAAGTCTTGAATGTGTCCAATTTTTTAAAAAATTTATTTATTTTATTTATAATTGAAAAAAATAACCGATTTTGTTTTCTGGGAATAATTATTCATTGATGTTCTTTTGATTGTTTGTATGATTATATGGAACAAACACACAAAAACACAAAAAAACATATATAATTATAAATTTATATGTCTATATCTTCAAATAATTGGTGGGAATGAGATTATATATCCATCCAATGTATTTTTTAAATATTTATATCTCTTAGAAAACTAGGTTATGCTTGGACATGATTTAGAATGATTTCTTCACTATGATTTGAATGTAAATGATTCAATTTGACTTATCGATTATTTTATAATTGTCCTAGAAGGGTTCCATTCCCAATTTTATAAAAATGTTTCTTATGCAAGTTCCAAATTATAATGTTATTACAAATCCATATTTTATTATTAGTGTTATGTTTCACGGCCCAAATTTCATTTGATATAATTTTTGTGATTATGATTTCATACCAATATGTCCATTTCAAAACCTCGCCTTCTGATATTTTTTATGATCTCCATTGTAGATGAAAATTAATTTCCCATTTTTTTAAACCTCACTAAGTGAGTGATTTCATCATTTTAATTTTCTCATTCCCCCTAAAATAAAAAAGAATTATTTTTATGACATGTCCCAAAGGTAATGAAGTGTAATGTATTTTATAAATATAATATACAATTTATTTTAATATTATTTGATTATATAAAAAATTTCCAATGCTATTATTCCTTTTGGTTATAATATTGTGATTTATTTACATGTGGTAACGTATAGTAATGTGAAATGATGTAAAATGTATATTTGTAATCAGTTTTTAGTATCATAATCTCCCTTTAGACAAAACTCACTAAATTAATGTGTATATATAATATGAAAAATTCAATAAATATTTAGAAGTCCCCCTATAAACAATCTCTAACATTCTATTACACACATATATAACACATAACATAATTTCACTATGAAATTGTCATAATCATGAATGATAAGCCCTAAAATTTCGAAATAATTTAATGTTTTTACAATAAATATTTAATAAACTATAGTTTTTTATATATAAATATTACATATTATATTACAAATGATCATTATATAGAACCATGTTCCATTCAATATTCATTTAATTATTAGTGTCTTCAGAAACATGGATACATAAACAACTGGTTGGTTAGAAATTTATATCATCATCAACTATGTTATTCATAACTAAAACCCATAATAGAAATATCATACATAACACCTTTCTTCATAACTCTGTATAATAAATCAAAAGAATGGTTCATCTCATATTCTTGGAAAGTTTAATGAAGGGAGATATCTACATTACTAAATCATAGAATAAGGGTATAACAACTTGATATTATCTTTTGAGATCCAGACTATTCATATCATAGATCATAATACCGATTCATGGAACATATATTAATAGATAATAAGACTAGTATAAAAAATTAATCATGAAACATGTGCCATGAGAGCGTAACATTGTAAAAAAATGATAAATAATGGTTTCCACAAAGTAATAAAAAAACATTAGCCATAAAATAAGATTCTAGAATCTTAATCCTAAGAAATTATAATCTTATGAACATAGAAAAATGGACTCATGTACAATTATATTAATATGAAATTATATTGAAATATATGATGATAACATAAAAAAATTTGAATAAACATATTAATAATCATGTATAAACATATGCATGTGATCAAAACAAGAATAAATCATCCTTACACATCATTATGTGAACACAACTATTCAAAATATTATACATTATTATCATCAATATCTCATGAGTAATAAATATCTATTTACTGAAGGCATAGTAGTCATCCATTGACGAAACCAAATCATATTGTTAATTAATTCAAATAAAATTCACATGGTTATAAGTCATTCTTCATATCATTCTATAAGTAACTATGTAAATTAAAATTATTTTTTAAACAATAAATCCATCTATATATTGAACATACATATATATAATTTGTATGTTATCATTGGAACATAAGTACAAAAAAATAATTATAATCAAAGGATGTTATCATAGATGAAATATTTATTTAAATGTTCCATAGAATAATTTTTAAGGAAAATACCCATTCCACATTGTAAAAAATTTAAAAATATTAAGAAAATCATATTCGTTGAAAATAACATATGAATACATTAATGTATTATTTAGACCATTATGTGGTCATGATATTGGGAAATTCTAATCATCACTAATGATTTTTAAGAGGCCATTCATTTAAAACATTTATAAAAAATATTCAAAAAGAAACATGTTTGGAATATTATTAGAAAAATTAGTTTTATGCATTTTTTTAAAGTCAAGGATCCTAAAAAATTCATTTGAGTACATAAAATCAATCAAGAAAACATTTTTATTAACTAAGGATATGAAATAAATTTGGTTTTCATCGAAATTGAAAGATAATGTATTTTTTCCTATAAAACAGAATTTTTCTCTCATGAGTTCCTAAAGAGAAGATAATGAATTTTTAACTAGTATTCACTATATATAACTACATGATATTGAATTTCAAAATATCATTGAATGTTATTTCAAAAATAATTATCAATGGAAACAGAATCATAAAATATCCTTATTAAATTGAGATTATAAATTAAATCAATTACAATTTTAATAAAATTTTAGTAAAATATCCTGAATGGTCGAACATCATGATAATTATCATAAAATTCATTTTTTCATTATATAAACCACATATTAAACAAGTTTATAATATTACTTGTGTCTCGGGAATTAAATGTGTGATGAGATTACTTTTCCTCAACATTGACGAACATTGATGGAAATATAACCTCTTATATAACAATAATAAATTGATTATTATTATAAACTAAATTAATTATAATACTTATAATATAGTATTTTATCAATACATAATATTTCAACAAACAATTTTTATTAATTTCATATTAAAGTATTCATTCCAGATTGAAAACTGTTTCGCTTATCAAGAATATTATTGATTAGTAGTTGTGGTCCATATATCTTGATTAGGGTTCTATAATATATAGAATTTTAATCATGATATTAAAATATATTAGATTAATTATATAAAAATTGTTATTCATATAAAAAATAGATATTGAATTATGAATTGCACCATTCATTGATATGGTCATTATTACGAATGAATGATCATTGTTTTCAATTTTTGATTGTTGGAAGGAAATAAGGGTAAATGATTATTTTATCATATATAGATATACCATATATATTATTTAACTCTATGATTTTTACTTTCCACGTGTATATAACATGAAAAAAATAATCTCATTGCTTTGTGGTGGTGGTAGTCCACACATATGCATTAGTGATGTTATCATTTTCCAAATGTAATGGAATGTATGAAGGTATGTATTATATTATATATCCAAAAGCATAATTATGTAATAAATAAAATTTATAATGATTAAACCCATCATAATAATCATTGTCGAATGATGGTGATGAAATATTAATTGTATTTCTAAATCAAGGTGGTACATGTAACGTATGCAAGAGCAACACTATTAAATAAAATTTAAATAAAAGGAGGTTGAATAAATATTGTTTCATAATCATAAAAACATTTCAAAATATTATGTCTAATTAATTTAATATATTATTAAAAATATATTTTATCTATTAAATGTAGAAAAATGAAAAAATTAAATAGGTTGGGTAAGATAATAGCCTCTTCTTCAGAACTCCTCCTTTAGATCACCTCATAAGGACCATCGAAATAGCCATTAAATATGAACAAAACCTCTACATTATTTATATGTTTTCTAAAAATATCGTTTTAATGGTTTTATCAAGATATGATAAAAAATTTAATATAAAAAAATGAATTGTTATATTTTATGTTTGGGAGGGGAACTGTTGAAATTTCAAAAAAGATTAAAATACAATACAATTATTATAAATTAAAATGCATCAAATAGTTGTAGATTCTAATATATGGTATGATTTGGTTTTAATTTCATCATCTAATAATATTTTCACTTGTTTATTTGGTAATTGAAACCTTATATTTTTGTTCCACCCCTTTTGTTTCATATTTTACACATAATCGATGTGACAAAATTTTTACACCTACATATTTATAATTATATACATATGTTGGTAATTAGATTATAAATGGAAAAGGTATTACATATTAGGAAATGTCATCACCACAATTTCAACCATCCAAATTTTTATATTTTTTATATACACAATTTATGTGTATATTTTTTTAGAATTATTATAACTTATAATATCTAATTTAAATGATATTTTTGTCAGTATATTAATTGTTATGTATTTTTATAATTTTCTTCAGGAAACAACACATAGTTGGATATAAAATGAAAATATATGAATATAGAAAGATTCAGATAGTTTTTCTCATGACACAACACTTGATGTTTGAATCTGTGTTGAAGTTAGAGGCAAACATAAGGAAATAAATGATAAATTGGTTACATCATAGGATTGGATTAAATTCATTAACGCATCATACAATGTAATATGTTTCATGAAATAATAATATTCCATAGAATCATATTTTGATAAAATCTATTTTAAATTTTTATTAATTGGTAGAAAATATGAAGGGCCAATGAATTTTACATTTTAAACACAATTTTTATGTTGTAAAAGTGTATTCACATTACTAACGATGGTTTATATTGATGTAAAATTCACCATAGGACTTCAATTTGTGACCCATACAATTTTTAGAAATTATGATTGATTTTATAATTCATTATGATTATTGTTATTGTGAATTATTTTAACCATGATCACCTTAAATATCTATATATTGAGTGTTTCTATGCCACTACAAAGGTTCTATCTAGGGGAAAAAGTATATGTTGATTTAATATGTCGTTCCACCACCCCCCCATAATTCTTCATTATGTTCTATTTCAATCATTATTTCTAATTTATAATTATAACATACTCCCATATTACTATAATGTGGAATAAATCATAATATATTCCATGGTGATGTTGATAAAAAGGGATGGTGCATTCAATTTAATTTTTATTACATTATTAATTCATCATATTTATGCAGCTAATAATTTAGAAATTCCAATGTCATTATTTTTTATAAATAACATTCGTAAAAGAATATTTAAATCACCATTTTAATTTCATAAATTTGTTTTCTTATATTACAATAAGACCGTTGTGTACTATTGTGTAATAATTCTTAAATTCTATAATAGGATAATAATAATGAATAAAAAAAATACTATATTGAGGGAAATAGAAAATAAATGAAATTTTTATGTGATATCTAAATCAATAGATAAACATCGTCCAAATAATCAAATCAATAATCAATTAATCAATGTTATTTCTAAATCAAATTTCATGAATATACGTAATTAAAAAAAATCCAACGTGATTTTCTAATTTCTTTTCAAAACAATAATATGATTTGTTCTATCTATATCATTAAAACCAACAATCATATTTACAAACCACACTATTAAATTAAATTAAATTTTTTCCTTATATTTCTAAATATCAAATTTCAATGACTTCATCGGTCAAGAATATTACAAACTACTATTTATATTTAAAAAGTTATTTTAGTTGTTTGAGATTTATTATAGACAATTATATATGGTTATCCCCATTAGAAATTAATGACTCCCAATGGGTTTTCAATTTTTTTTAGTTATTTATACGAATGGTAATGTTAATGTTTTTTTTTGTTTCTAATGATTTATACTATTTTGTTGACTTTATTTTAATTTTAATTTTTACATTTGAGGTTTAATGGTAAATTTTTTAGAATTTTAATTATTATTTCATGATAACAACAAGTATGATTCAAGAAAACACATATTGAAACTCAAACATGAGAATAAATTGTTTCTGAGGAAGTTAATCGTTTGGACAATGGATTTTGGAGACAAATATAAAAATTTTCCCAATATAGGATTTTAAACATGGAATCTAGGAAAACCAGTTCTATGGGACAATGTCAGATATTTGAAAAATGATTCTATGCCCAAGGTACTCATACAACCAATAGTAATTACATAGTTTTAGATTAAACCACGTTTCATTCAAATGTTTTAAAATATTATATTATATCATGGGATCCCCCAGGTATATCCAAACACACATGAAATATGATTCCGCAAGCAAAATGACACTTTCTAATTCATTAATATTACAAGTGATGTAGTATGGATTCATTTGATTCCATTTTAATTAAAGTCTCTTACTTAATAATTAACATATTGTTTTTTATAGGGTATGTCTAACATGATGATAATTTTGAATATGATTCATTTAGAATAATGTTATCTTAATTTATTTCTTGTAAAATACATAACAAATTTTTTTAAAAGAAACAAAATACTATATTTAAATAGTAATAATTTTACATGAAAATTATAACATAAATATTAATATGTAGTGTATAAATATTGATAAATAAATTATGTAAAATATATGGTTTACACATTTACATGACACATCTAATGATCATGAATATAAATAAAAATCTTTCGAGTGAAAATATAAATATTTTTTTATAACAATATTTCACGACGACATACAAATGTATTTTAAAATTATTTATTGACACTTTTGAAAATTGTATTTAAAAAATATAATCATTTTGTAAATTATAAAATCAAAACTATCTTAAGATTTATTTTTTTTATTTTAATGAAACTATCATTTATTCGATGAATATTGAAAAATACGGATATTTGTAAATATTTTATTTTATTTTATGTAAATTACAAGTTCCATTTATATTAAAAATTATTTTAACAGAAAATTTAGTTCAAAAATTGTATAATTAATAAAATTTATTTCACATAAATCTATTATATTTACTATTTTGAAATATATAATATAGATGATTTCGAGGACTTTTCCTTAGGAAAACAGTTTTTATTCGTGTCACCGGATTTCGTGATAAATTAAATTATACCACATTTCAAAGTTTATTTTTATAAAGAGTATAAAATAATTATAATTTGATAAATTTATATTATATAATATGTTTTGATTATTTAATTTCAAGAATCTAATAGTTCAATCAGTAAACACTTATTACTATGGTTAATATTTGGATGGGTTAACCAAGAGTTTTAATAAATATGATAAGTGTTATAATGATATAAAATGTTGCCAATTTTTATTTTAAAGACATATTTTGAGATTATACCATCCAAGTATTTTGAATGAACCATTTCTTGATCAATTAGGCTTCTGAAAAATGACCTTTCAATACATTCAATTAAAAATTTAAATTTTTTTCTACTCCCCCAAATATAAAAGACCATTTCCTCTCATCCAATCATCACACATCCAAATAAATTTCGCTCAAATAATACGTTAAAAAATCCTACCATCATTTCCCTCCCCACATAATAGTGGAAAAAATTAATTAAAATTAATACATAGGATGAATTTGATGAAAACAAAAAGAAGATTTCATAAAACTAGGAAACATTATTAAATGAATGTTTTTACCTTTAAACCTATGTATTTTTTTAAATAATGATATTATAATATCTCCATTATATTCTATAGTCTAATTTTTTACAATATTAATTTAACAAATTGTAGCATTCCTCTCTTCTAGCTAATGGTAAACGAAACTGTCGATTGTGTGTGAGGTAGATTACCACCTTAAAAAGTAATGTAACTTGTTTACCATTAAGAATTTTCTTGTTTGGATATTATGAAATATTTAATATATATATATATATAGTATTTATGAAATAATTATTTTTATGAAATTATAGATTCGTATATACCTTTTAACATTCCATTATAATCAAACCATGACAATAATGCTAGTGTGTATGGCAAAAAATCACATTGCGAAATGATTTGGTTCATTTTTCACTAAAAATTTACATTTATGGTAAAAAGTAAAAATTTAGTTACTATATGAACTATATATGATATTATATAGAATTTATAAGATTAGTATATAGAATATGTCCTTGTGATTTGACCAAATAATAGAATAATATCATTGTTGAAGCATACATACGACTAACCGTCTCTACAAAGGGATGGGATAAATTTTACATCTAAAAAATTAAATAATGGTTCTAAAAAAATATCTAATGATTTTATATATTTATTTATAACCATAATATAAATATATTTATTTATTAAATATGTTTTATACATATGAACTGAAAAATTCATAACCAATCATTCATGAGAAATTAACGTAATTTAAACTTGAAACAATGTAATTGAAGACATAATATTAATAAATGGGTCAAAATATATTTTAAGAAAATCATAAATCATATTATAAATATGAATATTGTTATTTAAACTTTTTAATAACATTATGTAAACCATTATACATGATCAGAAATCTTGTTTATATAATGGGAATCATGAGGTGGAAAATTTCAGCTCAATTTATATTTAATTGAGTTATATTTGAAAAAAATACACCTATTAAATATTATGTTGTATTTATACATTAAAATCGATGTATTTAACATGAATAATTATTTATTGTTGATATTAAATGTTTCAATTCATGTTTATTCTTTCAAGGGGATACAATTTAATTGTTTCTAAGTAGTTCTGAAAGAGTATTACAATATAATTATATTTACGGATTTCGTTTAATTATGTTTAAAAAATAAAACAATTTATCATTAATAATATATAATAATATTATTATATATATTATTTTTATCATGGATATGATGATTTAGGAAACAATATAATATTTCAATATATGGTGTTTACTTTTAAGGTTATTTTACTAACTAGGAATGTATTGATAAATCTATATCATTTACCCAATATAAATATTTTTTCATAAGTAATATTAATTCATGAAGTAAATTTATCAACCAATGTATGAGGAATATGATTAACATACCTTTATGATTGGGCGTTGGAATTATATTGTCATAGGATTCATTAACTTGTATTATGATTCAATTCATTTGTCAAAATTAAATGGGGGTTTGGCTATAGTTTTAAAAAATCATATGAAATATCTCTACAATAATGATATAACGATTCGTGAGATCATGAAATACAACAAATAATAATTTCATTCATATAGAATTCAGTTATTAATATTCATGGATTTTCACCATTTATATTATCTCTTGATTGATTTCATTATAAGATTATTTATTAAATGACATGTGTGTTCAGTAATTTAACTTTCCACATTGATTATTCATTATTTAGATGTAATTTTATTGATTAATTGGAATGTGTTATTAGTTATTTTACATTCCATATATATTATGATTTATTTATTCATGATATATCATTTCTATATAACCTTTACTGATCATTGTTACTCAACAATATTTTTTTTACCTACCCTATGACCTAAAGAATAATTCATTGAATGTTTTCTAGGATAACTTATGTTTTATAATATTATATTATTTCTATTTAAAATGTAAAATGGGTTTCATATATGTGTAGGGATCTACAATTCTTATAAACAAAATATTTTGTTGGGATTTGACCCCTTGAATCTATTCCAGTGTAATAATGCAGTCATTGCCTCAGGGTTATTGGTGTTGATTTTATCATAGTTTGCATCAATGAATGTTTAATGGTGACTTTTTAAACTATATTAAAGAATGCATAGATTAGGTAATCGAACCAAATGATAGAATTTGGGGATAAGTTTATATGAACACCCAAAATTACTGCTAAGGATGAGAATATGTGGTTTTTTAGTAATAGATACTTTTGTGTATACTGATAGGGTATTTGTATTAGGAATTGGTATACCTATTGTTAACAACAAAAAAAATGTGGTCTAGGAATTACTTGAGTGTGACCTTGTACATGACAATAATACCTACTGCACACCTAGTTTGATAGTCATAGATGATTTTTATTTGATAATTCATATTCTATTTATATAAAATTATGATGGAAATAATTATTCAGGATGATGATGCATAATTCGAAAATTTATTTTTGATTCATCACTATTATATTCATGTTTAGATCCACCCCATATATCTCTTCTAAATGTAATTATTGGGGATGTTGGGATCAAAAAATCTTTGAATGGAGAATGTAGTTCTAAAATTGTGGAAGTATATATTATCTTTTAATAAGTTGATGTATTTCCTGAAGAATTACATCGGTATCCCCAAGAGAGATAATTTCTAAATTAATTTAATCTATGATGAATGACCACTATCAATGAATCTCTATATAATGAACACGATTTAATTAATTGATTTTATAGAACAATATAATGTTTGTTTTTTGAAAATGGATTCATTCTCCCTTGTGTTCAACAATGGGGATCCCATATTTATTTCATTATCAATAAATAATGATCCATTTTTCTTTGTGTTTATTAAAGTGAATTCAATGATATTATGATAATTAAAAACTTTCATCTTCCCCAAATTAATGAATAATTTGATAATAATCATATAAATTCATATTTTTTTAATTATTTTTCATCACAATAGTGACAATTATTTCTAATTTATGTTGAAATAAATTCCAACAAAATAATTCAAATTAAGTTATGGATATTAGGGGTATACATTAATATTTTTAGGATTGAAAAATTCATGGTCAATTTTTATTCACCCATTGGAGAGAGTATTTATGGAACATTATGATAATTTTTTGATTTTATTCATTGTTGATATGTTAATTTATTATAAAATAATTGAGGACATTGAGATCTAATTTATTATAATTATTGATACACATAGATGAAATAATTTTATATGGGAAATTTTGTATGAATTTTTTCTATCTTCAAGATTTTTATTTTCATGGACTTATTGTATCCAAGTCAGGATCTCACTTGATCTTGTGAATATAGTTGAAGTCCAAGAATGGAAAATAATTAGGAAAATAACCAAGGTATATATATTTATTATTTTTGATGATTATATTCGATGATTGATTAAAAAAATATTCTTCAATAGAAAACCCATTAAATATAATTTTTTGTAAAGGGACTATGTTCATATGAAAAATGGAACATGATGATTTTTATGTATATTTTTAGATGTGATTATATAATGATCTAATTTTGATTTTTTAGTAAAAAGATATACATTCGTTATATAGAGTGAATCATTGAAGAAATTCATTTGTTTCTTGATGATATTATATTTTCCCCTTATTTCATACTCATTATTTCATTTGAATACATATGATAATAACTATCCAACCCATGATCATGAGTTGGATGATGTAATCATTACATTATTGTTATGAAGATATTATCTCTATGGTGAATGATGTGGGATGTAAATATACCATAAGATCCTAAACTATATCTTAAAAAAAATAACAACATGGTGTAATGGTGAAGGCCTATTCTACTCAAGGATTTTCATTACACAATACACTACCACAATGAAAAGGAAGATATGGTTGTCGATCCTTTGAGATGAAAGGACTGTGGAGTTATAAACCAAATGTGGATTGATAGAAATCCTATGATAACTGAACAATTAAAAATGGATACTGTGTTTATTAATGAGAATGTTACAAAACCCCTATTTGAAATGACAGTGAAACCATGTTAGTTGAAATAGAAAATGTTTGTAATATGAAGATTAATATTTTTAGAAACAAATTAAACCAATTGCTGATGAAAAATTATCATATATCCTTTTTGAATATCGTGTTATAACATTTGGATACACATTATAGAATACATAAATAAATAATCTAAAAACCTGTGTAATGGATGCTTCTGGTAGATTTAGTTTTCTATAAACCCTACAAACAAAATTATTTATTCGTATTTGAAGGTAAAGGTTTTGGTTGGATAAATATAAGCAATAAATTTAAAATTATTTTTCTAGAAGATTGGTTTTCAATAAATTATTGCTGATAGATAGCTTCTCATATGAGTTATGAAAATGATTCATAATCTTGTTCATAATGGGAATGACAATAATATGAAATTGTTCTTAGGACTACCATATAATACTAGAAATAATATATAATATGGATTATTTTTTCAACATAATGAAATGATAATATTTATAAAATATAATGGAAAATGTTCCTCTTGAGAGCATCACAAGGAACATTATTATAATAATTTTCAATATTTCAGAGCACACTTATCATCAATTCAAGTGTTCAAATTAAATATTTTGAAGAATTATGTTGAAAGAGATGTTGTTCTAAATATATTTACAAAGACTTTTTTAAAAGAAATATTATAGTCATAGAATATTTTAAATGGATAAATATAATAATAAATACAATTAAGAATCATATAAAATTGTATCAATGAATGAAATAGTTTTAAGCAGGCAATAAAAGGAAGGATATAGAATTTAAAGTGGGGATAAAATATATTAAATAAATCTCCATATATGGTAGCATATGTTTTGGTGGAAACGGAAAATGCATGCCCTTGTACATAGAACAATTTTATATTTTTGAATGAATTGGAGCTATGCCTAACTGGTTTGAAATGACACAATGTACCTCTATAGTATTTTATGTATTCCACATATTATAGTTATATATGTACTTGTAATACACATATGATGGAATCAAATTTGGGTAAATAGAATTGGAATCCAATCTATATTAGTAGGAAGAACCCGTCATAATTCATGATATTGGGGACTACATATTGATGAATCAGATGACTCAGTTGGTATAATTACTTTAGAGAAAATATATAACTGATGAAGAATTGTGGGAACAATAAAATGATATGAAGTATAGCTAAAATAATTTCTTCAAAATGACATTATCATTGAAATTATGAGAATTAATTTATATTATTATGTAATAATGTAACAGACAAATAATTTATTACATATTTCATTTGTAATAAATTAAATTTCAAAGAAATTTTGGGTATAAGAAATATCGAGATTAAATGAAACACAGTACTCTATTTAAATAATATTATTTAAACATGTGCATTATAACATAGATATTAAATTTTAATGTATTGGTTTGACTAACTAAATTATAAATAACATGGTTTTTACAATTATTTGATGGGTATCTATTTTTTTAAAACAAAATTAAAATAAATTTTAATGAAAAGGAAGTATTTTCTATAAAACTCTGTCATCGTGTATTGCACAACTATGTTGAAATTAATTACATAAAATTTAATAAATATTTTTTTATAAATTTAATTTCATTTTTGAAGTGATCAAATCAAAATTATATATTTGAGTGTTTTTTTATTTTTCTAAACTGTCTTATTTTTCAATAAATAGTTAAAATTAATTCTTTTTATTAAAAACTACCTATTCCATTAAGATATTTTGAAGTTTTATTTATTGGTAAAATATTTTTAATAGATAAATTGGTAGATAATATTATAATTAAACCAGTTTAGTTCATTAGAATAAACTATATGGTCAATTTGTATATTATAATGTTTTAATATTTGAGGAAATTTCCTTTGGAAAACTAATATTTCATCATGTATGCTAGTTTCAATTTAAATTGAATTCTACCAATTATGTGAGTTGAATTTTGTAAAGTAGATTTGAATTTTGTAATTTGAAATAAAAAATATTCTATAATAAATCATATATATATTTTGACTGTAAGGAATAATGTATATAATTAAAAATTATTATAGTGGTCAAGGTGCAAACTGGTTTACTAGGGGTTAAACATAGAAGAAAATGGGTAATCAAAACATAATACATGTTCAATATCTATTGGGTTGAAATTTTTCAACATTATCACATACATAGAATCCTAATGGGTTTTTTTTACTTTTATCTTTTAAAAACATGGTATTAATGTTTAAAAACATTCCAAGGGTGTTCTCTCCCTAACATATAAAAGGCCACAAAATATCCTCCCCCATAAAATATTAAAATGTATTTGGATTGATTAATTACTTCTAAAATCATATAATTACCTCCATAACAACATCATAGGGGACCTGGATTGATCATAATGATAACCTATGATGTCACAAACCAACCTGTGTTGACCCTGAACTGGTCACCCGAGCCGGTCTGCGACATGGCCTATGAGGCGTTCCCGATCCTCCAAGGCTGGCGACAAGCGCCAGGGCATCAACAAAGGATGTGGGAATGATTTATCCAAGTAAATATAAATAAATAAAGTAGAAAAAATGAAATAGAGAAGCGCAAAATAAATATAGTAAAGTAACTAACAAGAACCAAAGAAAATATAACTAACCGAAAGAGAAAACCACTATCTCCATGTGACCTCATGGGTCACTCTCCATCTCATGACCAGACGTCACCTAAGGAAAACTCACCCAAGCTATAGTCTGCATAATAACTAAAAACAGAAAATAACATTAGGTTTCAGTATTAAAACTCAATTGGCTAGCCTGATATCTATTCCTAATGCACTACCATTAAATAAAGATAGTTATTAATTCTTAGTTTGTACTAAATTATATAAAATATTAGTTTCCACATATAGTTTCATTTCTAAAACATGTATCATCCCATTTCCCCTTTTAATTTAAAAACTAGTTTAACGTTTGAAAGGAATAGGTTTTTTTAATTTTAAAACATTTTCTGTGAACCATTTAAAAATCCAAACATTAGTTATTATCCAAAAAAGAGAAACCACACATAATACACAACTCACGCAAAGGAAATGTAAAAAATGGCACACATGGGTCCATCAACTGAACATGACCACTCAGTCATCTACCACAAAAAAATAAACACTAAATGAATCATGGGTCAAACCTAGGAGATCGTGAACAATCCAGAACATGTTATACATCAGACTCATCTAGAAAGCATGATCTAACTCGATGACGTCATAATACCATAACGCTCGGCATATCCCTACAAGGCCTAACTGAGGGGCCCAATCCCCATAGCAGCAATAACTCGGTATTCCCCAACTATCGGGCCACTAGCCAGTGTGTAATCTAAACTAGTGCAGCAATCATTCTCATAAGATTGACTCACAATGTCAGGTTCCCGTGTCAACACATATAATAAAAAGGGATCTGTCGACAATGTAAATCAATCAGTCGTGATTCACAAATATCACACACAAATCATGCAATCAATGCACACCAACGATCACCTCTTAGAAACCCCAAAGTGAGTTTTTCCAAAATATTTTATTTCATTAAAGTGCCAAATGGGCCTTCACCATCATTAATGAAAAACCTCGTTTCTCATGAAAACCTGAAACACTTGTTCATAAGAAATCATTTGTCTTTAAAAGAAGAACCACATTTGAAATTATGTGAAGTATGTTTAAAGGCCAAACTTGCATTATTTCGCGATTGGGTGTTCGTTCGTCAAAAAAATATTCAGGGTGTCGTGTATGAAATAAACAAGTCTTTTTACACGAAATAATCATTTATAAATTATTTACCTTATATTATTTTCTATTTATTAAAAAAATTCATAAATTAGAAAATTAATAAAATTTAAAATCTAAAGGTGAGTGTATTGTGGGACCAACCTCAAGACTAAAGTGCGCCAACAACGCACGCTCGGAAACCAGGCGCGGTGATGGCGCTCAATTGGAAACACCCGCACGGGTCCTATAAAGTCAAACTAACCCAAATAGAATTTAATTAATTAAAATTATAATCAAACCAAGGAAAAATATATACATACATACTCATATTTATATATATACATGTATGTGTATATATGTATCAAATAAAAATATCAAAGGAGTGTAAAATAAAAAAGTACCAATTTTGGTGTCGTGACTGGAAACAGACTGTTGGAGGAAATCACACCGAAAGAACGGAAGGAGTCTGTGCGGCAGGATGCAGTCCGACCTGGGGGTGCAGTGATGACCGCCCGAAAGTGGCGATGCGAGACAGCCCTGGGTCGGGATGGGGGACGGATTGCATCAAGGGGCTATGGAAGGTGCGCGACAGGGCAGTGCTGTTCGGGGCGTGTGACCGAGGCGGCCAACTAGGAGGAACAAGTGATTGAGATGTGGCCGGACTAGGGAGTAGTAGGGGGAGAATGCCATACAGGGATGCATCGAGGTCGGGACATGGGCGCACTATTTAGGGGGATCCAGATCTTGTAGAGACGAGTGGGCTACAGGCATGGCTAGCAGACAGGGAGTAGGGTCATCCATGACCTGAAGAGGAGGGGTACTGCTGGTGGAATAGTGTATGCCAAGGGGCCACAGTAGGGTGCCGTGTTAGGGGTTGTGGCATGCCAGGGAAAGGCAACGGGCTGCACTGGATCAAGGAAGGGGCTGGTGGAGGCCTAGCCGGGGAACTGAATCAGCTAGGTGCCACTGTAGGAGGGTGAGTAGGGAAGCCGGAAAGGAGGTGAACGCGGCTGGCCGCAGGGGAGAATGGTTGTCGCTGGAGGTCCTAAATTAGTTGAGGTGCGCTGGAGCTGGAAGCTGGTTGGCGCTACTAAATGATGTCGTACAACAGGGATGCAGGCTTTTGGGTCCGCATAAAGGGCGGACGTGCTGGACGATGGTAGGTCGGGACGTGGGCTGTAGGTGAGGAGGCACCAGACATAACATATGGGTGGATGGGTTGAGCAGGGAGGCTCTACATGGGAGGGTGGCGCATCTACCATTGTAGGAGTGCATGGATCATCAGAAAGGGGACAACCAGGGGGATATGCAGTGAAGCAGTAGGGAATCTGGGGCGTTGTGCGGTGAAGCATGAGGGAATTTGGGGTGCTGTGCAGCGAAGCAGGAGGGAATCTTAGGCACTGTGTGGGATTACTACTAGTGACATGGAAGGAGGAATAGGTTAGGCTACTGCTGGTGTGTGGGAAAGAGGGGTGCGCTAGGCAGGGGACCAGATCCAGAAAAAAGGGGGAGGGTAGAAGCAGCGTGGAAAAACCAAACAAAAGGTAAAGAAGGAAAAACGATAAGAAAGAGAAAAAAAGAATAAAATAAAAATAAATGAATCAAAATAAAAGGTAAATTATAATAATAATAATTGTAATAACCGTAATAATGATAACAATAATAATAATCATAATAATAATAACAATAATCATAATAATCCAATAATAATAACAGTATTAATTATAATAATAACAATATTATAAATTATTGTTATTATTATTATTAAACATTTGATAAAATTCATTTCAATTTAATTTATTCATTTAATTTTATTATTTACCTAAACATGTGGGAAACCGCGGACTCACCAGGTCTGAACGCATGATCGGATCGAATGCGTGGTGACCACGCACCCACCCGGACCGAATGCGCAGTGACCTCTATCTGTGTAGTGACTGTGCACTGGCCTGAGACCCACCAAAAATATCAAAGCTACAAAAATTCAATCCAAGACCCAAACCCAAATCTACACAAAGTAGCGGGAATAAAAAAACATGGGCATCTGAGGTCGGGGTGTGACAATTCTCCCCACCATAGACAGTTTCTGCCCCTAGAAAGTCACCAAGCCAATAGTTGACACAAGTTGAGTTCATTCCCAGTCAAAATAATAGAGAACCGAGAGCTTCGAGGTTATCATTTCCAAAAAATGTCACACCCGGCCATTTCATGAAAAAAACACTTCCTAATATTGAGGGTAGAATATGATAGGGTTCTCCCCGCCATAAGAATTCACGAATACAAAAACCCTTAAAACCTAAAAAAACCACCCCACGGGGGGGGGGGAGAATGAGGAAACTCCCCTAAAACACTCATTCATTTTACCCACATGTACCGAACAACACATCTGATACTTGAATAAAATATTGTTATAGAACAATCCAACAACTTGTGGATGAGAAATTAAATCAAAACCTCTCATCAAAATCATGAAACGAACATTACCCTATTGAACAATACTAGGACAATCTCAGAAACAGAATAGGTCCGTTTATTCACGGCCCCACACTATTCAGAGAGACCAAACAACATAAGAACCACATTGAGTGTAGATAAGACCACTTGGATTGTGGGGGAATGAGCTCATCACGCCACCAAAAAAAGGGTGAGCTTACAACAAAGATGAGAATAGAAAAAGCGATGTTTTGGATATTTTAATTCCAAAGTCGAAGACATTATCTAGACCGAGGATCCACATACCCTCAGAAACTTCTGACTTACATGAGCTTCACTATGAGACTTGTGGCTGGGGCCCTGATAGCTGAATCATCTCCTACCTCACAGTCAGGCATTTTTATCTTCTGTTCTGTAACTTCTATTTTTTGATGATTCAAACAACAATGATGGTCATACATTTTCAAAGGGATGCAACATGACAGCTTAGAATGTCCGGATTGTCCATACTGGTGGCACACAAGAGAGAGGTACGAGAAACTAGGATCTGGTACCGACGAGGATGGTTTCATGGAGACAAGTTCCACTGGCCTGCACTCCTTGCCAGATGGGGAACCTTCACAGTAGTCGACCACCCTTAATCACACCCAAAAATCCAACGACGATGAGACATCTCATCTTTACTAACCCAGAATTGAACCCTCAAATAACTCTAGGGAAATACAACCCTTAACTAACCCAGGAGTTCCCAACAACCCAAAGACACACTATCTTTTAGAACAATGCAACTACCTCTAACAAACTTCGCTACCTTGATAAGAAAGCAACACACAAAAAGAACTATGAACAGAGCATAACTCATTGACAAATTTGGGAGGCTTTCTGTGTGGAATACTCATAACATCATGAAAAAAACCATCGAAACCAGCATCAATCCAGAACTCATTCAAAGAAACAACATAAGCTATGGAAAATAGGCCCCTATTCAAATCATATACAACACGAGGAGAAATCACTTTTCCTAAACCGTTATTTATTTCGAATTTTAAAAACTCACATATGGCACATTATGAACCTTTACTTGTGTGTTTATTCAATCCCACTCACATCACCTACGAACAAGTGCCCCCATGAACTATCCATACATACCCACGCACGTGTGACCCTCCATAATGAGTAACAAGGTTCAAACACTTATTTTCCTTACCAAATCCAAAAAAATACCATTTTTTTCAAACCAATACAATTTTTCTATAGAAACCCACATTAGTAATTTGAAGATAAATTGGAAGAAACACTTTTCCATATCAAAGACCACTTCAATTTTAATGCACTCAAGCCAACTGATATTAAAAGAAACACTAGCAGTAACAACCCACTGGAATGAGGAACTAGTGTATATGTCTGACCCAGCAACATGGGGGTGAGACATGCCCCATGAAAATAATAACATTAAGAGGACCTTAATCCGGAAACTTGGACTCCACATGGGTCACCACCCCATGTGAGACCACAAATTGAAACGATCCACCTCCATTGTCACCCCTCAATATGAAAAATCCAAGGACAAGTTACTCAAATCCCAGATGAACCCTGATAACTTGGGTCTCATCATGAGCATTGGTGAGTAGGCACTGACCTGTAACCTACCTCCTGAGCCCTGACATTCCTAATCTCCTTCTACTAGAAATCCAAAATTAAAAAGGGTGCTCTAAAAAGCGAGGTCTTCTTGGATCCGACCTCCTCTGATACCATTTCGTCATGACCCAACCAGGGTCGACCCCGAACTGGTCACCTGAGCCGGACTGCGACATGGCCAGAGAGGCATTCTCGATTATCACAGGCTGGAGACATGCACCAGGGAATCAATATAGTCTATGGGATCGATTTCTCCAAGTAATAATAAATAAAAAAGCAGCATAAATTAAATAGAGAAACAATAATTTAACAAATAGAGTAATGTAACTAACAATAACCAATGAAAATAAAACCAACTGAAAGATACAACCACAATCTCTGTGTGACCTCTTCGGTCACTCTCCAACTCACGACCAGACGTCTCCCAAGGCAAATGCACCCAAGCTGTAGCCTACAGAGAAACACTAAAAATAGAAAAGAAATATAGGAATGGGTATTAAAACTCAGTAAGATATCCCGACATCTATTCCCAATACACTTCTTTTAAATAAATAAATTTACTAATTCCAGATTTGATCTAAATTATATAAAATATTAGTTTCCATGCACACTATCATTTCTAAAACACGTATCAGTCCATTGGCCTTTTTAATTTAAAAACAAGTTTAACGTTTGAAAGGAATACATATATTTATTTTTAAATCATTTTATGCGAACAATTTAGAAATCCAAATGTTTGTTATTAGACAAAATGGATAAACCACACATAATACACAACACACTCCAAGGGAAATGGAACGAAATGGCACACAGGGTCCATCTGTAACATCCCAAGTAAGTAATGAGTAATAGATATTTTTATCTATGTCTATTAATGAATTAGATAGTGTTTTAGAGGCTTAAAATGAAAATAAATCCAATCTTAAGCATGTAATACACTAATATTTTTAAAAGATTGTTTTACTACCTATTGATGGAAAACCATTTTTAAATATATATTTTGACAATTTAATAATCTATGTTTGTCAAAATAAACTTATGATTTATGATTGGGACATCAAAATTTAATTTTTGTGAATTTTTTGTATTTTTCAGACAATGTTCATTTTTTAATGAATAGTGACAAATACTGCATTTTACATCAAAAGTACTTTTTAATCTAATTTATTTATATGATTATATTATCTTTTGAATTGGTTTTGAAGTGAAATTAGAATTTATTTTTACCATTTAATCTAATGGTGGTCATTGGAATCAATTTCACTTTGAAATTGGACTTAAAATGGTGTCAATCTTTTGATACTTATTGTTTCATAAAAACACGCATTTTGTCCTGACAGTGGGAATTAATTATTAAATTAATTAATGTGAATTATATGATTTTAATTTGGTAAAACGGACATCATTTTTTAATTCAGAATATCAAATATATCTTAGGGTGATGTTTTGGTTTTTTCTGAATAACTTCAATTTTGATGAATAGTGAAACCACTAAGTGGTATTTAAAGAAACTGATTTTTTTAAATGAAACTTTGTCACTTTTGTGATTTGATTATCAAAAATCCGACATACATGATTTCATTAAGAAGTAAAATGTGGTTCAATGAGAATAAAATAATTTTCCGGTGAATAGTAACTTTTAAGTTCTTAATCGCGATTAGAGGTAATTAGTGTAGTTTAAGGTAAAAATAATGTTTTAATAATATGAGATGAGCTTGAAACATGTCCTACCCTTATTGTATGTGTCATGTCAGACCAAGAAAATCCATGGGTCAACTCGGGGACCCCATGGAGCCACATTGGTTGGGAAATGACATAAATATCTTTTTATTTAATGATAAAGTAAAAATGACACAAACATGATATGTTTTACTAAAATAATTTTTAAAGGGGGTTATACAAGTTATATTTTTTATTATAAATAGTAATTGGAAAGATAAATATATTTCCTACATCATAGTATTTTTTTTATAATTTTTATACTTTATATAAATTAAATTATTTATGAAATCATAATGATGCCGCGATGACCTCATTATTTGACGATTTAAATAAAATGGAAAGATAATGTAGAATCTAAGACCTATACATGTCCAAAACCTATTGGGTGCGTATATTTCGAACCCTTATTTCATTAGCCTTGAAATATATCAATTTGGGACGTTTAAAATTTGAAAACCATTTGAAAATAAATTAACATTTCTTTACATTCCAAGAGTGCCCCTCCTCTCCTATTATAAAAGGCCCCCACCTCTACCTCTTTACCCACACTCCCAAAGCCTTTGGCTCAGCCAACCCCTGCCCATATTGTCTCTCCACATCCCTCTCTTACTCCTTTAAGCCTCACGTTGGGAATAAGTCTTCCCATGGAAGCTTTTGAGCTCCAACCAAAGGGAGTTACCCGATTTTAAGGTAATCTCTTCACTTGAGTCCTTTTGTTTTACATTGCTTCTCCAACCCCCTAAAAGATTTTTATTCATTTATTTTTTAACAACTACAATATCTTAAATATACTAGGATATTTTTCTAAGAAGGATTCGAGCAACACTTACACACACCTACATCTAATGGTTAAAGGACATAATGTTTCCATGGATGGTGAATTTATGCCTCCCGAAACGATGATTGTTCAACATTTATTTAACACTATAAAAGGTGGCCATTAAGATGTCACTATATTTATATATGATATATAATATGTTTATGTTTTCCTTAAGATTCTGTATTTTTCATTTTGGGCATACCTTTATGGTTTCCATTATGGGTAAACGTGATATCTTCATTTAAGGAAGTGCGGACTACCGCCCCCTCAATGTGGTTTGATTTGTTAAATACCATATGTGGGATGTATAAATGATAGAGTTATGATATTATATATGATAGTATACTGGAATTATAATATACCTTTATATCATTATGATTCCATTCTATAAAATACAAAATAGAAATGAAATTGGCGTTCATGCGTACGTACAGCTTAACATCTCCATTAACGGTGCATTTAATTTATTACCTCTAAATGATTATGTTATATTATAAATGCATGAATGTACTGGATATATATGACATATATGATATCTACACCATGAATACCATTTTGGATATAATGGATTCATGAACAACTTGTAATTATAAAGGGTTTATTTTTGACTCAAGTACCAATGATCGTTAAAACGACCGTTATTAACTTAAATAATTACATAGTGTTCATGACAAGGAAATAAGTGATATAAAAGGAATAATGAACTTAATAAAGGTTCTTAATCAAGTATAAATTCACTCAAGTTTATTATTCAGGATATTAAAGAACGATCGAGTCAAGTCGGACCCGAGGTATGTGACTTCATCTCAATCTCCTTTCATTGAGGCATATTTTGTTTTATAAACATCCTTATTTTATATGGTGTATAAACACCTTTGACTTTTACATTTATTCAGAACGAATCTTTTTTATACGAAGCATTTACTAAATAAAAAAAGGGAATGTTTTTGTCGTATGTATGCGGCGACACCGACTTCTCCGCCGCCGTGACCATTATTTGAGTTTCGACTTCCTCTACAAGACATACCTTATTTTTAAAAGAAAATTAAATACCATGTTTTACTTTTCTTTTATTTTTGTATTGAAAATGGTTTTCATAATGTTTTTATATCAATTTGTTGTATTTATATCTTGTGATTGAAAGGTGTAAATGTTATTTTTCCTTTATGCATGTTTTATGTGATACGATTATGTTCGGTTTCTTGGGCATTATTATGAAGACGGGTTGTTCTGTGATAGACTAAGGGCGGGTGAGCCTGATATAGCTCTCTAATGCATTGGGTAACACGAAGGAGTGAAATGTAAAGGTTTCTTCGAAGAGATTTAGGGAATATATTGTGATGGGTATTCCAAACATAACCAAGAGGGTTACTCCCTACGTAAGAATGTTATTAATGCCTCAAGTTACCTTTATGTCTTTTGATTTCTATGATTTATTCATGATTTGATGAGGTATGTTAAAGTGCTTCTATTTTATGGGTAAATTATGATTTCATTCTTATGTATATATGTAACCATGTTTCCTTTACAGGTTTTTATATCCCTTACTGAGCTTTTTATGCTCATCCCAAGTTTTTTTGAAATTATTTTCACAGGTCAAGGGAAAGGTACATGATATGATGATAGTGTCAAGGAAGTGTCAAGAAAGAATCCATGTTTTATTTTAAATATGTTTCCATTGATGGGAAAGAATAATACTATCTTTATGTAACAACATTGTTTATATGTGGAATGTAATGCATGTTTTATGATCTAATTATCTAAAACTCTAAACCCGAAAAGATCCTCAACGTGTAATCTTGTAATAACTCAAGATTAAGTACGGTTTAAGGCTGGGGCCTTATAGTTGGTATCAGAGGTCAGTTTAGATAACTTTAGGAGTTATAATTCTATTAAATGATTATCCAAAAATATATTTTTTGGTCAAATTGAAGTGATATAGTATTTGAAGATTACCATATTGCTTCATCTAAGACATGTTAGTTCAGAATGGTTTTCCACAGAGGTAACATGGAAGCAGTTCTAAGAAGGAATACAGAAGGAAATAACCTTCCGAATCAGCATCCTGAGATGGTCGGAATTGGAAATGAATAGTTTGTTGCAGTAATGGCGCAATTGACTCAAGCGATAAATGGTGGTGGTATCCATGCACGAGATCAGCCAGATCAACCAAAGAGGAACATGTCAGTGGTGGAACATTTCATGAGGCAACATCACCCATCATTCAAAGGATCATCTAACCCTATATTAGCTGAAGGGTGGATTAATGCACTGGAGAAGATTTTTTATGTCATGGGGTGTTCAGACAATCAAAAGGTTAGTCTTGTTATTTACCGTTTGGAGGGTGAAGCAGATCAGTGGTGGTCGATGGTTAAAAATATCAGGGACGCTGATGAGATTGATTCTCTTGATTGGGATGAATTTAAAGGTATGTTTCTTGAAAAGTATTTTCCTAAGGCTGTTCGACTTAGGATGGAAAAGCAATTATTATAATTGAGGCAAGAGGAAGACTCAGTGGCTGCCTATGAATAAAGGTTCACTCGATTGGCAAGGTATGCTCCAAATTTTATTCGAGACCTTGATATTAAAATCAATCGTTTTTAATCAGGATTAAAGCCAAAATATCGAAGGGCATTATATTCTCGTGAGTTTAAAAGTTATGAAATGCTTGTTCGATGTGCTGAGAAGGTGGAAATGGAGTTTTCCGATGATCAAGTGTTCTATAACAACCAACAGAAGAAGAGACCGAGGTGGCAGGAGAATGGTAAGAATTCTTCAAAAAAGTATGATGGTAAGAAAAATAAGTTTCCAGTTTGTGATAAATGTGGAAAAAGGCATGCTGGGTAATGTCTTATGAATTCTGGAAAGTGCTACCGATGTTGTAAGATGGGGCATAAGGCTCGTGATTGCACTGAAAAGGAGCAAGGTGAAGGTAAGACCAAATTTTATTTACAGTTAGTGAAATGTTATAAGTGCAATGATATGGGTCACAATGCAAACGAGTGTCCGACAAAGAGCTTGAGTGATGGGAAGCAATTACACTACAAGCAGAAAGGGGTGGTGAAATCCTTTGCAACTACTTCAGCAGATGTCGGGCCATCAAATGAAGTTGTATCAGGTACTTTGTTTTTTCTAATATTATGCCAGTGTGTTGTTTGATTCGGGGTCTACACATTCTTTCATCTCTGAAAACATTTCTAGTAAAATGGGAATAACATCTCATGAAATGACTCCTGAACTTTTGGTAAAAAAACATGGGGGAAATGTTGAGGCAAAAAGAATTTATAAGAATCTTCTTATCCTTATCTATGGAAAGAACATAATTTCAAACCTTATTGTTCTACCTCTAGTTGAGTTTGATGTTATCCTGGGTATGGATTGGATCTCTATTTACCATGCTACGATTGACTGTAGAGCTAAAGAAGTTTATTTTCAGAAACACATTCAGTTTGTGTACATTAATGAACCCTTACTGTTGATAACTTATCAAGTGGCCAAGAAACTTGTAAAATATGGAAAAGAATGTTACCTTGCACACATCTTTGAAAATAAAATAACTGTTCAGATTAATATTGTGCCAGTGGTAAATGAGTATCCTGATGTTTTTTCTGATGAGTTGCCTGGAATAATACCAGATCGGGAAGTTGAATTTACTATTGACTTAGTTCCTGATGCTAAGCCAATTTCAAAACCCCATTATCGAATGGCTCAAATTGAACTTTTACAGTTGAAGGAGCAATTGCAATATTTATTAGAGAAAGTTTTAATTCGACCTAGCACATCACCATGGGGTGCTCCTATTTTATTTGTTAAAAAGAAAGATGGTTCAATGAGACTTTGCATTGATTATAGAGCCTTGAATAACAACACTATTAAGATCAAATATCCTTTTCCTCATATCGATGATTTGTTTGATCAGCTCCAGGGAGCTCAATAATTTTCAATGATTGACTTGAGATCGGGGTACCATCAGCTGAAGGTAAAGGAAGCAGACGTTCCGAAGGCTGCATTTCGTACAAGATATGGCCATTATGAATTTGTTGTAATGCCTTTTGGGATAACCAATGCACCTGCTGTATTCATGTACTTAATGAATAGAATTTTCCATGAGTTCTTGGATAAGTTTGTGGTGGTTTTCATTGATGATACTTTGGTGTTTTCTAAAAGTAAAGAGGATCATGAATGACATTTAAGGGTTATTTTGAAAACCATAAAAGAAAAGAAATTGTTTGGGAAATTCAGCAATTGTGAGTTTTGGTTGCAACAAATTTCTTTCCTTGGTCACATTGTTTCTAAAGATGGGATAACCGTTGATCCTGCAAAAACAATGGTTGTTGAAGAATGTCCAAGACCCACAAATGTAACTTAGATTCATAGCTTCCTTGGTTTGGAAGACTATTACAGATGGTTTATTAGAAATTTTTAACGGTTATCTAGTCCAATGACTAAGCTAACTCGGAAGGGTGTTAAGTTTATCTGGACAATAGAATGTGATGATTATTTTCAGGAGTTGAAAAGAAGATTGGTGAAAACTCTAGTTTTGGCACTACCTTCCAGGAATTGGTAGTTTGTTATATACAGGGATTCTTTATTGAATGTACTTGGTTGCGTCCTAATGCAGAATGATCCGGTAATTGTTTATGCTTCACGACAGTTGAAAACTCATGAGGTAAATTACCCTACACATGATTTGGAATTAGCTGCTGTTGTTTTTGCTTTAAAAATTTGGAGACATCATTTGTATGGAGTAAAGTGTGAAATATATACTGATCACCAAAGTTTAAAGTATATATTCACTCAGAATGAATTGAACATGAGATAGAGGAGATGGATAGAATTAATCAATGATTATGATTGTACAATTCATTAACATCCGAGAAAAGCAAATAAAGTGGCTGATTCTTTGATTCAAAAAAATAATGCTTCATTAGAAATTCTGCATTTGGAACGTGATCCTTTGGATAAGGATTTGATTAACTTTCGCATAGAAGTTGTAGGTACAGGAAGTTCTTCTATTTTGTTTCAGGTATCAGTGAGATCATCTCTATCAGATAGAATCAAGCAAGCACAGAAGCATGATTGTGAGTTGAAGAAAAAGGTAGAGCTGGTTCAGAAAGGTAAGTTGCCTAAATTTAACATTGATAATGATTGTGTTTTGATATTTGGGAAGAGATTGTGTGTGCCTTGTGATTCACAGTTGAAGAGAGAGTTTTTATGTGAAGCTCATAGTTCTCCGTTTTCAGTTCATCCTGGAAGTACTAAGATGTACAGAGATCTGCGGGAGTATTACTGGTGGGATGGAATGAAAGAGATATTACTGATTTTACTGTGAAGTGTTTGACTTGTCAGCAGGTTAAAGCAGAGCAGCAGTTACCGAAAGGGATGCTTCAGCCTTTACCAGTGCCAGAGTGGAAATGGGAGAATATATCCATGGACTTTGTTGTGGGATTACCGAAGACATATCGAGGTAAAAATGCAATCTACGTTATTGTTGATCGCTTGACTAAATCTGCTCATTTCATTGCTATACGAGATACTTTTTCCCTATATCATCTTTCCCGTTTGTATCTTAAAGAGATAGTCAGGTTACATGGAGTTCCTCTCTCCATTATTTCTGACTGTGATCCCTGGTTCACTTCTGACATTTTGAAAGGCCTTCAGAAGTCGTTGGGTACTAAATTAAATTTTAGTACAAATTTTCATCCTCAATTAGATGGACAGTCGGAACGAACAATTCAGACCTTGGAGGATATGCTACGATCTTGTTCGATGGATTATCAGGGAATTTGGGACCAACATCTTTCTTTGGTTGAATTTTCATATTATAACAGTTTTCATTCCAGTATACAGATGGCACCATTTCAGGCATTATATGGGAAGTGGTGTCAAACTCCAGCTTTTTTGGGATGAAGTGGGTGAAAGAAAGCTTATGGGACCAGAATTGGTAGAAGAGATGACAAAAAATTTCAGCTGATTTAGAAACGCATGAGAACAGCTCAGATCATGAAGAAGATTTATGCGGACAACATGAGGAAGGATCAATCTTTTGAGGTAGGTGATCATGTTTTTCTCAAGGTTTCCCAATGGAAAAGTGTGATGCGATTTGGAAAGAAATGAAAACTGAGTCCAAGGTTCATTGGACCATATGAAATTCTGGATAGAGTTAGACTTGTTGCTTACCGAGTGGATTTAACTCCGAGTTTATCTCAGGTACACAATGTTTTTCATGTTTCGATGTTGAGAAAGTACATGCCAGATCCATCTCATGTTTTGAGTCCAGAGGTAGTTCAGTTGGAAGAGAACCTATCTTATGAGGAACAACCGGTCCAGATTCTTGACCACAAGGAGCAAGTGTTACAGAATAAGGTGATTAATTAGGTAAAGTTTTTGTAGAAAAACCACATGATGGAAGAGGCAACATGGGAATCTGAAAATGCAATGAGGGATAAGTACCGCCATTTATTCGATAAGTAAATAAATTACGGGGAAGAAATTTTCAAAAGGGGGGAAGGATGTAACATCCCAAGTAATTTATGAGTAATAGATATTTTTATCTATGTCTATTAATGAATACGATAGTGTTTTAGAGGTTTAAAATGTAAATAAATACAATCTTAAGCATGGAATACACTAATATTTTTAAAAGATTGTTTTACTGCCTTTTGATGGAAAACCATTTTTAAATCTATCTTTTGACAATTTTATAAGCTATTTTTCTCAAAATAAACTTATTCTTAATGATTGGGACATCAAAATTTACTTTGTGTCAATTTTTGGTATTTTTCAGAGAATGGTCATTTTTTAATGAATAGTGAAAAATACTGCATTTTACATCAAAACTGCTTTTTAATCTAATTTATTTATATGATTAGATTATCTTTTGAATTGGTTTTTAAGTGAAATTAGAATATATTTTTACAATTTAATCCAATGGTGTTCATTGGAATCAATTTCACTTTTAAATTGCACTTAAACTGGTGTCAATCTTTTGATACTTATTGTTCCATAAAAACACACTTTTTGTCCTGACAACGGGAACTAATTATTAAATTAATTAATGTGACATATATGATTTGAATTTTGTAAAATTGACATCATTTTTGAATTCAGAATATCAAATATAGCTTAGGGTTATGTTTTCATATTTTTTTATGAAAACCTTCAATTTTTTATGAATAGTGAAACCACTAAGTGGTAGTTAAAGAAACTGATTTTTCGTTTAAATGAAACTTTGTCACTTCTCTGATTTGATTTTCAAAAATCCGACATACATGGTTGTCATTAAGAAGTAAAATGTGGTTCAATGAGATTAAAATAATTTTTTGGTGAATAGTATGTTTTAAGTTCTTAATCGCGATTAGAGGTAATTAGTTTAGTTTAAGGTAAAAATAATGTTTTAATAATATGAGATGAGCTTGACACATGTCCTACCATTATAAAATGTGTCATTACCGACAAATACAATTTATGGGTCAACTTGGGGACCCCATGGAGCCACTTTGGTTGGGAGATGACATAAATATCTTTTTATTTAATGATAAAGTAAAAATGACACAAACATGATATGTTTTACTAAAACAATTTTTATATGGGGTTATACAAGTCAGATATTTGATTATAAATATTCATTGGAAAGATAATAATATTTCCTAAGTCATTGTATTTTTTTTATAATTTTTAGACTTTATATAAATTAAATTAATTATGACATCATAATGATGCATCGATGACCTCATTATTTGACGATTTAAATAAAAGGGGAAGATAATGTAAAATCTAAGACCTACACATGTCCAAAACCTATTGGGTGGGTATATTTCGAACCCTCATCACCTTGGCCTAGAATTATATAAATGTGGGACCTTTAAAATCAGAAACCCATTTGAAAATAAAGTAACATTTCTTTACATTCCAAGAGTGCCCCTCCTCTCCTCTTATAAAAGGCCCCCACCTCTACCACCTTACCCACACTCCCAAAGCCTTTATCTCGGCCAAAACCGGCACATTTTGTCTCTACACATCCTTATATTACTCCTTGAAGCCTCACTTTGGGCATAAATCTTATCAAGGAAGCCTTTGAGCTCGAACCAAGGGGAGTTACCCGATTTTAAGGTAATGTCTTCACTTGAGACCTTTTGTTTTACTTTGTTTCTCCAACCCCCTAAACACTTTTTATTCATTTCTTTTGTAACAACTCAGTATCATCAATATACTAGTATGTTTTTATAATAAGTATTCGAGCAACACTTACACACACCTACATCTAGTTGTTAAAGGACATACTGTTTCCATGGATGGTGAATTTATGCCTCCCGAAACGATGATTGTTCAACATTCTTTTAACACCTTCAAAGGTGGCCATTGAGATGTCACTATATATATATATGATATATAATACGTTTATGTTTTCATTAAACTTTTGTATTTTTCATTTTGGGCATACCTTTATGGTTTCCATTATAGGTAAACGCGATAACTTCATTTAAGGAAGTGCGGACTACCGCCCCCTCAATGTGATTTGATTCGTTAAATACCATATGTGGGGTGTATAAAGTATAGAGTTATGATATTATATATGATATTATACTGGAAATATAATATACCTTTATAGAATTATGATTCCATTCTATAAAATAAGAAATAGAAATGAAAGTAGCGTTCAAGCGTATGTACGACTTACCGTCTCCATGAACGTTGCATTTCTTTTATTACCTCTAAATGATTATGTAATATTATAAATGCATGCATGTAATGGATATATATGACATATATGATATCTACATCATGAATACCATTCTGGATATAATGGATACATGAACAACTTGTAATTATAAAGGGTTTATTTTTGACTCAAGTACCAATGATCGTTAAAACGACCGTTATTAACATAAATAATTACATAGTGTTCATGACATTGAAATAAGTGATATAAAAGTAATAATGAACTTATAAAAGGTTCTTAAGAAAGTAGAAATTAACTCAAGTTTATTATTCAGGACATTAAAGAACGATCGAGTCAAGTCAGACACAAGGTATGGGACTTCGACTCAATCTCCATTCATTGAGGCATATTTTGTTTTATACACAACCTTCTTTTATATGGTGTATAAACCCCTTTGACTTTTACGTTTATTCAAAAGAAATATTTTTTATATGAAGCATTAACTAAATGACAAAAGGGAATGTTTTTTTCGTATGTATGTGGCGACAACGACTTCTCCGCCGCCGTGACCATTATTTGAGTTTTGACTTCCTCTACAAGCCATACCTTTTTTTAAAAAGAAAAATAAATAACATGTTTTACTTTTCTTTTATTTTGGTATTGAAAATGGTTTTCATAATGTTTTTATATCAATGTGTTGTATTGATATCATGTGATTGAAAGGTGGAAATGTTATGATTCCTTTATGCATGTTTTATGTGATACAATTATGTTGGGGTTCATTGGCATTTTTATGAAGACGGGTGGTTCTGTGATAGACTAAGGGAGGGTGAGCCCGATATAGCTCTCCAATGCATTGGGTAACGCGAAGAAGTGAAACATTAAGGTTTCTCTGAAAAGATTTAGGGAATATACTGTGATGGGTATTCCAAATGTAACCAAGAGGGTTACTCCCTACGTAAGAATGTTAGGAATGCCTTAAGTTACCTTTATGTCTTATGATTTCTATGATTTATTCATGATTTGATGAGGTATGTTAAAGTCCTTATGTTTTATGGGTAAAGTATGATTTCATTCTTATGTATATATGTACCCATGTTTCCTTTCCATATTTTTATATCCCTTGCTGAGCTTCTTATGCTCATCCCATGTTTTTTTGAAATGTTTTTCACAGGTCAAGGGAAAGGTACATGATATGATGATAGTGTCAAGGAAGTGTCAAGAAAGAATCCATGTTTTATTTTAAATATGTTTCCATTGATGGGAAAGAAGAATAATATCTTTATGTAACAACTTTTTTTATATGTGGAATGTAATGCAAGTTTTATGATCTAATTCTCTAAAACTATAAACCCGATAAGATCCTCAATGTGTAATCTTGTAATAACTCAAGATTAAGTAAGACTTAAGGCTGGGGCCTTATACCATCAACCAAACTAGACCTCTCAATCGTCCACTACATTTAAACAAACACTAAAAGAAACATGGGTAAAATCTTGGAAATCGTGAACAATCCAAAACATACTATATACTTGACTCATCCTGAAGGCATGCTCCAACTCATGATGTCATAATTCCCTAATGCTCGGCAATGCCCTGCATGGCCTAAATGAGGGCCCCATCTCCATAGCAGCATTAACTCAGTAATACCCAACTATGGGGCCACTAGCCAGTGCATAATCTAAACTAGTGCAGCACACATTCTCAGAAGATTCACTCACTATTCCAGGTTCCCATGTCGACACATACAATAAAAAGGGGTGTGTCCATAATGTAAATCAATCAGTCATGATTCAAAAATATCACACACAACTCACACAATGAATGCACACCAAAGATCGCCTCTTATTAACCCAAAAGTGTGTATTTAGAAAATAATTCATTTCATTAAAGTGCCAAACGGGCCTTCACCAACTTTAAAGAAAAAACTCATTTATCATGAAAACCTGAAACAATTGTTTTGAAGAAATCATTTTTCTTTAAAACCAGAACCACATTTAAAATTCTATGAAATATGTTTAAAGGCCAATCTGTCATTCTTTCGCTATCGGGTGCCCATTCGTCAAGAAAATATTCCGGGTGTCATGTATAAAATAAATGGCTCTTTTTACAACAAATAACCATTTAAAATTAATTATCTTATATTACATTGTATTTACTAAAATTAATAAATTATTAATAAATTATTAAAATTCTAAATCAAAAGGTGAGTGAAGTGGGGGACCTTTCTCAAGACTAAAGTGCGACAACAACGCATTCTCGAAAACCAGGCACATTGATTGGAGTCACTCGGAAACGCCCACACGGGTCCTAGAAAGTCAAACCGACCCAAAAAGAATTTAATTAATAAAAATTCTAATCAATCATAGGAAATTATATACATATATATATATATATCAAATAAAAATATCAAAGGAGCATAAAATAAATAAGTACCAACGGGGGGTCTCGACTGGAAATGAACCGCCAGAGGGTGTCGCGCCGGAACATCAGAAGGACTCCGCGCGGCTGGACGCCTTTCGACCAGGGGGTGCGGTGAGGGCCACCGTACAACGGAAATGTGAGACAACAGTTGGGAAGGGATGGGGGGTGTAATGCATCAAGGGGATGTAGAAGGTGCGTGACAGGGAAGGTCTGCTCAGGGAGCGTGATAAAGGCGGCCAACCATGAGGAAGGGGTGACCGAGATTAGGCCGGACCAGGGGGGTAGCAGTGGGATAATGCCAGAAAGGGAGGCAGCGAGGTCGATACATGGGTTCTCTATAGAGGGTGAGACAGAGCTGGAGGAGACGATATGGCTATAGGCGCAGCTAGTGGAAATGGAGCAGCGTCATCCATGACCTGCAGGGGAGGGGTGTGGTTGGCGGCGTCGTGCAAGACAAGGGGATGTTGTAGGGTCCTGTGACAGGGGGTGGTGCAGGCCGGGGAAAGGAGACTGGTTGTGCTGGATCGGGGAAGGGGACTATCTAAGGCCTAGCCAGGGTTCTTGATTAGCTGTGCACCACTGCATGAGGAGGGTGAGCACGGAAGCTGGACAGGAGGGGAAAACGGTTGGATGCAAGGGAGAACGACGGTCGCTGGAGGTCCTGGATGAGTTGCGGTGTGCAAGATCTGGGAGCTGTTTGGCACTGCTGAAGGAGGTCGGACAGTAGGTAGACAAGATTTTGGGGCTTCATGAAAGACAGAGCTGCTGGACAATGGCAGGACGGGATGCAGGCAATAGGTAAGGAGGTGCCAGACAGAACATATTGTTGGTTGGGTTGAGCAGGGAGGCGCTGCATGGGAGGGTGGCATGGCTAGAATTTCAGGACCATAGGGATCAATGAACATTGGAGAACTGGGGAGTTGTACGGTGAAGCAGGAGGGAATCTGGGGCGCTGTGCGGTGAAGTAGGAGGGAATTTGGGGTGTTCTGCAGTGAAGCATGAGGGAATCTGGGGCGCTGTGCGGGCTTCCGGCTCGCGAAAGGGAAAGAGGGAGAGGTTGGGCTCCTGCTGGTGCATGAGGAGAAGAAGGAGGGGTGTTCTAGGTAGGGGACCAGATCCATAAAAAAAGGGGGAGGGGAGAAGCCGCATGGAACAACAAAATAAAAGAGAGAGAAGGAAAAACGATAATAAAGTTGAAGAAAGAATAAAATAAAAATAAATAAAATAAAATAACAGGTAAATGAAAACAATAATAATAGTAATAATAATAATAATAATGATAATAATAATAATAATCCAATAATAATAATAATAATAATAATATTTTAAATTATTGTTATTATAATTATTAATGATTTTATAAAATTATTTTCAATTTTATTTATTCATTTAATTTTATTATTTGTCTAAATAGGTGGGAAACCACACACTCACCAGGTATGAATGCATGATCAGACCGAATGTGTGGTGACCGTGCACCCACCCAGACCGAATCTGTGGTGACCGCTAGTAGTTCGGTGACTGCGGACAGGTCTGATACCCACCGAAAACACCAAAGCTTCGAAAATTCAATCCCGGACCCAATCCTGACTCTACCCAGAGTTGCAGGACCAAGAAAAAAAACATGGGAATCTGTGGTCAGGGTGTGGCATATGAAGGTTTACGTGAAAACATAAAATCATTGTATGTAGAAGAGGCCACATTCTTAAAAAACTGTTATTATTTAATTTCTTCCTCAAACTATAATAAATATTATTAAATAAATATAATATAAAAACAAAAGTATCTCAAATATTCTAATATTTTAATATTTTTATAGTAAAACCTATACCCATTTAGAATTCTGTCAAATGGGAAACCGAATTATCAATCGTGTTTGTAGAAGATTACTGCCCCATCGACATATAAAACTCATTTTATAGTAACACATCCCATAGAAGGATATAAATATGGATTTCATATATATATATATATATAATTTATTTCATAATTGTAATTTGGTATTTTTAATATCAAATATTCTATATTAATTTCCATTTTAAACAAAATATGATAATGTAATTTTTTTTATGGAGGACTACTGCCTCGTGTGACATTGAAACTATTCTATTCATTACTATCATTATATTCACACATAAAGTCTCTATGGATTCATTGAACATGGAAATGGAAAATCCCTCCATGAGGGAGGCATATGATCACCCACCACTTACTTCCCAATCTACGTATATACCCTTCTTTATATTTTCTGACCCTCCTTCCCTGCCACTTTTCCCAATGATTTTTCTTATCCCTATGGTTGCAAATCATATCAATGGTCCACCTTAGTGGTAATTTTCATGTAAGGAGTTCTTAGTGGATATATATCATGTCTATTTTTTCCATGTTGTATCATTTAATGAAATAGTGAACATCTATCGATATATTTTGCGGTTCCATATTCATCTATTTCGGTCATCCAATATGTGTTTGATGGCATTATCAACAATTAGAATCTGATAATTCACTTTTATTTAGATGGCGATCATAATCTAAACTGGTTCTGAGACCGTCAATCTATCAATGGGTGTTTATTTTTACTCTTCTATTTTTCTAATGATTTAAAAATTATGGGTGATACTCATTCAATGGATGTGTGGGTAATGATTCCATAACATCATATAATTTTCTAAAATTGATCCATTATATTAATTCTTGTATTTATTTTCAGTCACTATATATGTGATTATAGTTGTACTAAGGTGGTTTTTAAACCTATTCCCTGATAAATATATCTTCAGTTCAACCTCATACAAACTCTTTTTGAATTTGATTCAATCATTGTAGGAGAAGAATTCAGATAGAAAAAAGATATGATCTATGATTCCTTGACCAATATTAACTAATCTTATAAATTATTAAGGATTCAATAATATATTTTTTTACCTGGGTTCATGGTCCAATAAGGTAATATTTCTATAATGTGATAGGACCTCGATCCTTTGGATTCCGAGGACTTTACAATGATTCAGATTGTGTCATATAAGGCTCCATCCTACCAGTGATAAGCTATAACAATGATCTCTAATCCAAAGGTGGTGGTTAATTTTCTATCATCTAAAACAATATTTTTCCACATGTAGGCTGATGTAGGGATGATTTTGACTAGAAGGAGATGTGGAGGTTTTCAATTTTCTTCTGTGAAATCGGTTTTACATGAAGGGGCAATGTTGGATCCATGGGCCCCAACCCTGACAATGTCCTCAATCCCACATCAGGAATGGAAACATAAGATGGTTTTGGTATACAATCTATTTCACTAGAATGATGCCGAAAATGATCGATGATTTACAAGAGGACAACATATAGGCAGTTAAACTATAGAATAACATGTGATGTAGAAAACTTCCCTAGTTGGGTGAGGATGTTCTCCATTGTATTAAATTAAACAAGAATTCTTGTATCATCTAGATAGTAAGGGTGGTCCATCATTCTGAAAGAATATTTAGGTTTTTGAGGATCGATATAATGGAATGATCATGTCCAATTCTTGATGATATATGGTAGACATAAATCTTTACAATTTCATTAATGGGATGATGGTGGATATTTTGGATCAGGAGAAGGAACCAGAATGTTCATCCCTGTACAGTGGAGGTCATGAATCATAACTCATTTTTCAGGATCATGGTATTCATTAGTTGTTTGCGCGTAAACTTTATTTTTTATAGTAATACCACTTGTATGTCCTAGTTTTCTACTAGAATCATTAGGATGAAAAGTTCTCATAAAAAATCTATATTGTTTATAAGGAGGGAATTGTTAGATGACATCATATCCCATGTAATAATTTGGAACACAAGGTGAACCCTTATCCATGGGTCTACATTATGAATAAATGGAACACATTAATGGGAGGAAAGATAACATCGAGATACGTAAGCTGATACATATAATATCAGGTTTTAGGCACACATTAATGGAATGTAAACAAAGTCCTCATCACCAGGAATGGAATATAATATTAGATCTATGATGGCTAATGATAAAAAACATGTGTTAATGCACTAATGATCATAGGACAGGTGGTGTGGATGGATAGTAATATGGAGAGAAGGAGAAATACATATACCTAATTAAATATTCTAATGAAGAAATATAGGAATGGAAAATCGAACTGAATAGTCCAAGGGATAATTTGGATATAATATTATAATGAAAGGTATGAATTTATGTAATGAAGGATTAAATTCCTTGAATCAATCAGTAAGATTTGATATTGGAATGGGGCTACAAATATAGGGAATGACTACCGCCTCACGAAACAAAGTTATTCTTTAATCATAATGGTTTTTCATAGAAGGTAATGAAGATATATTTAATGAATATATGTGATATATATTAACTAATATTTTTAAATATTAATATATAAAATTATTTTTTATAATTCACATATTAATGGAATGATAACGTCTTTCATCCATATGTATGACATTCACTGTCCATGATGTGATGTGAATTATTTCCTATTTAAAATGTTAAATAATTGTTCAAAAAACATATAATAAATAATTATAAAATTTATAAAATCTATATCAGTCTCCATATGATGGAACTATACCCTATAAAATAGAATTATAAATTTAATGAAAAACCCGTGAGAAATTAAGGAAATTTTCCAATGAATAAATTAATGTATGGAAATTTTATTCTAAAATAGGATGTAAATTTTTAATAGTATCATTATATTAAAATTTTTATATGAATATGGTTTCACTATAAAATATTTGTATTCCTAAAAAAATTATGTTGTATTTTAAAACATTTTCATCTAACGGGAATCATGAGGTATGTTATTTCAACTCAGTTTCTATTTTATTGAGATTAATTTGTTATTATGAACCTACTAAATATTATGTATTGTATATAATACCACATTGATTCATTTAAGATTAATTTATTTTAAATTATGATTTTTAAATTTTCAATTCATATTTACTCGTTTAGTTTATTAAATTATAAATGTCGTGGAAGATGTATAAATTTATATGGCTATATCAATTTATTTTTGTATTTCTTTTACTTCTATTGATGTTATATTATTATTTAACATTAATAAATTACAATATAATTATTATCAATATTCATCATATCATTGATATTACTTTATCCAAAATGATATTCCAATTCATCATATTTTCTGTACTCTTTCTTTTATGTTATTAATTGGGGAAATATTGATACATTTGTATCCTTCAATAAACACCAATATTTTTTGATAAAGAATATTGATTCTCGAAATATATTTATTTCTCGATAAATATGTAAGAAAAAAAAATTTAGTAATCAATGGGAATATGAATTAAATATTCCCTCAATTAATCATCACGTCTCATTTGGAAAATCAGAAGGAAAATTTATATGGGTTTTTTTCACAATGCTTTAAACAATCTTATGTAACCTCTTGATAATAGAGGTATCATGCTAGTTTGTGGTAATGTTGTTCAATAATTTCATATTTCTATAAATATTATTTATTATGTATGCTTATTCATGATATTTCATCATCGATATTATATCTAGATGAACGCCTATCATTGTTTAATCATTAAATAACACGCCTTTTCAGTTATTTTAAATCATATATTTATTATTAAAAATTTCATTCTCATATTATAGATTAAATGATATTTTTTCTTTTATTTTCTCTTTCATAGAGATTATGGTGTATTTTTTTACAAAATAATCCTCTAAATGTAACACATAAGGATTATATGAGATCATCTTTATTTTTTCCATTTACTAGGATAAGAAGAAGTAATATTTGAATGTCTTCAATTATGTCAAATAATATCCATTACTATTTTTAATTTCATATAGTTAATGAAAAATTGAGTAAAATATGTATTTGGACTTCCATGTCAACTACATTTATTTCTAATTTGGGATTTGACCACTTATATAAATGAGAATATAATAATGTAGATATTCTCTTTGTGTTACTGGAGTTGAGGTCATTACTAGAAGAGGGGGAGGATATGTTTTTTAAATATTTCATCCCTCCATTAGAATTAGTTGTAACATAGGTGAATATTCTAATCCATAATCAGTTTGAAGATGAATCGGTATAAATTACCTGGGATAGTTTATAGAGTTCTAATTAAAAAGTTCCCATGTAATGTCACATAAATATGGATAATAGTACAATCTTTCTATCATGTTTTTATAGTGTAAATAGTATATTTTATATATTGTACCTAGTGGATCATTGATTAATTATAAATTAAAAGAGATTTATAGGATACTAGATTATATTGAAAAAAATTTAACTTAATGGATGTTTGATGGATTGTGATGAAGACGAATTTATATGTTTGAAAATAGTAGGTCTACATTGGTATAAATGGATTCCCTAGAAAATAATAAGGATACCACGTTGATCCAGATACAAAAAAAACTAGTTATACATATATAAGGATTTACGAACATTTTATATATACATAAATATAATATTATTATTTGGACGACACAAAAATATGTAAATAATGTATTTTATCAGAGATAAGAAGGGTTTCATGTTTAGTAAGGGGCATTTATGCGTAACAAATCACACACAATAGTGGAGAAAGTGGTCACTTTTCTTATTATCATTATAAATGATATCATTGAACTAATATCACATTCATAATATAAATTTTAATTAATAATATAGAGGATGAAATAATGATAAGATCAAAGGGATATACTCCAGAACCTAAATGACAAGTATGAAATATCAATGTGAAAACAAAATAGAAAAAAAAATTATTTTAACTATATTTATAGTATAACACCATTGTGATGATTTTAAAATCATTCCACTATGAGTTTTTGAAGTAACCAGGAAACATTCAAAATCAAAAAACAAACTATAAAAAAACATAAAAATGAAGATGATGAGATAGAAATCTGTGAGTGATAACGTGATACTGTGAATAATAAATGATGAACCATCATATTATATGTCAATAATAAAATATCTATTGTTTCTAGAATAATGGAATATCAGGGAACAAAAAGTAAAATTTATCATATTAATTTAAAATTATACATATTATCCATTATATTATTGAATTTCTAAGAAAAATATTATATATGGAAAATTTATGATTGATTTGGGGACCAACATGTGTAATTTTTCTATAATTTGAACCATTCCACTAACATGGGAATGTTAAGATGTGCTATCAAATGACCTATATAGGGAGAAACAATACCATGAGTTTTTTACATCCAAATAGATAAGGGGATAATAATTTTTTTGATTATTTATGTGATTTTGGTGGTGTTTTGGACATAAATATATACACATCATTAAAAAATGGAATTTTATGGTTGGTCCACTAAAGAGTTTCACGTAAATTTTATGAATCTATGATGAAATTTACATGGAAGTAGAGTAGAATCATGAAATTTTGGGAATGATCATGTCAAGAAACTAGATGTACTCTGTTTTAAATATAAAGAGGAATTTTGTTTTTGAGAGTTGGATGCGTAAAAATAAGCCTCATCATACAATAAAAAACAAAATTCTTTGATGTCAATGATGATGATTTTAATGAATATGGAATGTGTAAAATTAGTATGATTTTTATATAGATTAAAATAAAGAGTTATTTTTGATCTCTAGAGATGATGAAAGAATAATTACAGATATTAAAAGTGGAATTATTATATAAAAGATCACCGATTATAGAAAGAATGATATTGAAAAAAAGATTGATGAAAGACCACTCGTTTAGTTTTTTCATTACATTTTTCTTGGATTTTTATGTCTGAAAATAAAATTATCTATTTTCCTGATTGAAATTTAAAATTTACTTCCAACATGAAGATTCATGAGTATTTCAAAATACAAAAACAGTCAAACCTGTGAGTTCATTTTAGTGCTAAGACCATTTACTAACCCCAACTAGTTAAAATATTTTCAATCATATGTCACCTTAGATGAATGAGTTATGGTTGATCAAATGAAAATAAAAAATATATCTCTTATAATGAAACCCATGTTGATAGGATAATTATTTAACATTTTCAGATATATGAACTCATCACTATTTTTTTTATTTTAACGAAAATTAATATCTCATTCACATATTTCATACCATTTTCCTCGACCATCAATAGAACTGGTGAAAATTATAAATAATATATGAATGAAAATGAGACATTTTAATGATACCAACAAATAAATTATTTGAAGGTGGATTAATGATGTTAATTAAAAAAATCAATTTTATTCTCCACATTATCATTGAATTATGATTTTTAATTAATTATTTCAAGAACACCTTTTATTCTTGATTTACATAACTTTTTGGGAGGAATAAAAATATTAGTATAATATCATGAATTTTGATGAATAACATAGTCATTAAATTTGAATGATAACAATATGGAATGAATTATCTGGGAAATTTTGTATTTTGATTTGTAAAATCATGATTTATGTGTAACTTGTTAATTTTATCAAAGAAATTATTATGAGAGTTTTCTTTACATTAGATTTTGATATTTTATTTATGTTACTTCATTATTTTTTTGGATTTCTATTATTTAGTTCCACTAAAATCCATCTTATTCATGATAATTTATATAATTTGGATTTTTTAATTTCATTGTATTATATTTTTTTGAGATACTCATCCATGTTTTGTTCTAGAAAAACCATTTCATCTTGTGAATGTTATGACTGAAATGATTCACTATCCCTATGATCGATGAATCTTTTAATTTTATATTTTTTTTCTTTAGAAGATACAATCATTACTCTATTTTAAGACCACAAAATACAAAACATTAATTTTTAGGAATAATTACATGTTACAATACAACAATATATCTTCATTCCCTCAACGTGGTGTTTTTTTATTATACTAAAAAATATATGATTGATGAGTGATTGTCCATAGTAGATTAGGATATACTCAAGTAATGATATATTACGTGGGTTGTTATTGTCATATGGTTAGAGTCCATAATATTATTATTTTATTTTATTATTTGACACACTTACTAAAAAATATAAAACATAAAAAATGAAAAAAAAACCACATTAGAGGAACATAAATCATGATTTAAATATTGATGATCTATTGATTATATGTTGTTAGTTTTTTATGTGAATATTATATGTAGAATATGATTTTATATAAATATAAAAAACAATATGTATATTTTCATTCATTATGCTTACATATATCATGATCACAAATTGCTCCATTTGGGTAGAAGATAGATATTTCTTTATTAGAGGGGGATTATCATTGAGGTAATCCTCTCATAAGCTGTATTATATTTTTAGTCAAAATACCATTTCTAGACATATTTTATTCAAAATTGTTTCCCACCTACCATATAGAATCAAATTCATTTTCCACTCATCATGAATATCTCCAGACTTTTTAATATTCTATATTTTTGTAGTGGAGAAGATAGAAACCTTTTAAGAATATGTTAAGTGATATTTTTTTAGGATTGTGATCGATTTTACAAACTCTTGTTACCAATATGTCGAGTAGAAAATTATATTTGAGGTAAATTTAAAATAGAAATAATATTAGTAATTAAAATACAAAAATTAATTGATAAAATAAAAAGTTTGGATATTTCAAAATATGAAAATTTAAAAACATGGTTGATTTTATTATTTTAAAATTGAGGTATTGATGAAATTTATTCTTCTAAACCTACAACATTCATTTCCATTTTTATCAATTGATTTCATTGATATTGAATTTAATGTATGGTATGAAAATTATCTTATATAGTGTGTTGATATTTTCATCATTATGATGAGTATGAATTAATGTTTTAGGGGATTTGATTTATATATTTCATGCATATACATTGTCTCAATTTTCATCTGTTGTTATTTTTAATTTAATTAATATTATTTCCATTTATATAATTTTTTCACTTGATTTCATTTTTATTGAAGGATACAAATAATATTCTGAAAAATATATAAATAGATAAATATAGATTTTTGGAGGCACATAGCCTCACAACATGACACTATAACATTGATTTATGGATTATGCTAGTGTGAAACTAAAGAAACTGGATTAATGTTTTTAAATTTTATGATTGTATTTTCATCATAAAATCAACAAAATATGTTAGATACTGTGGGATAGATAAACACTCTCCACTGTTTTTATTCTATAAAATCATTATATAATGTCAATTCAAAAGGATATGATATGTGGGCTTGTGATTTTTATTGAATAAACACTATTTTTATAACATAAAAGTGTCCATATATTTAATAGACAACTACCAATGATTTAACCATCAATAGAGGACATCAATTTATAACCCAATACATTTATTGAATAAAATGATTTGATAGAGTCCATTGTGACTAAATTTATGGTTAATAAAATTAACCTATAGATACTTAAAGATCTATAAATTCATAATTTTTTACCTAAATGTGGGATTACTAAAGAAACAAAATCATAATGAGCATATTTTCACTGGGGCCTTTTCATCCACCTATCTATCCCTCAATTTTAATTAATTATCTCCTTTTTTTCCTATCACCCATAACCCCACAATACTATAATATATATATAACCAACTATATTCTTGGGCGATGTAGATAATTGGTACTGTATATTTTATTTTATTTTAACATTATTCATTATTTGGATTTCCATTATTTTTAAATTACAAATTTCCATCACATTGTTCTTTTTTTCCTATGACCATTTGGAAAATATTTAGATCATCATAATTTTAATTATGAAAATAATTTATTATAATATTCCATGAACATTATGAAATCTATATTAATGTTGTTTAAATTTTATATCTCAACGAAATTATGCCATTAATCACTAAATTATTATACTAAGGGAAATTTTGATCTTCAACAGTGTCAGGGATAACCAAATAATAAACTATGAAATATCTTGACTCAAAAAAACATTATTGAATTAATCAAAATCAATTTTATTTCCAAATGAACATAAATTCTAAATCAAGAAAACAATATCATGAATTTTCGATTCATTTTGAAAATGAAAATGCACATTTTTATCAATCCCTCGCACAAAGTAATTGTCCTTCTTCTATTTCCATTTAATCAATTTAATTATATTTCTTTTGTCTAAATTCCAAAAAAATATAATTCCACTATAACATTTTGTTTGACATCACACTTACCAATATATAGAATCAATTAATTAGTTTTATTACTTGATATATTATGAAGATAATATTCATTTTTTCCCCATAATGAATTTTGATGTCTTTTAGGTGGATATATTTCAAAATATTTCATAAAATATTATTTTGATAAAATTATTATTTTCAATTATCATACTACTAAATTAATTTGCATTCAAATAAAATAATACAAAGAGGAAATTGGAATATAATTCTTTTCACACATGCTGAAAAAAATATTTTTAACCAAATACATAAATATAAATAATTCATCTAAGATTTATTACATTAAATAATTCTAATTTCCTTGACATTTTTTATATTTTAAATAAACAAATTCATCATTGAGTATGTGTTCATGAAAATTATTTATTCACTAAAATTTTATAATAATTTACTCTGATAAATAAAAATTATTATATATATACATTTGACATTTTTATTTGAACATAACCTCTCTTTACCCTTATGATATGATATTAGAGATATTAAATTGTATTTTAGAAAATAGGTATGTAATATTGTATAAAATATAGGAAAAAGTGGAAATATATTTGAGAGTTATATATAAATTTCCAAACTCCGCTCATATAGTAGGATAATGACAATTTATAGAGACAATTGAAAACCATATCCCAATGTTTGAACCATATTTTTCAATTACTGAGATTAAAAAAACATTCAATGGTTAATATTAAAATTAAAAAAATAACAGGCTATCTACCAAATTTAAAGATAATTATTTAAAATATAGAATTTATTTTTAAACATTTAATTTATAAAAGTGGGATAAATTAATATATGGTATAAAAAAATAACCCACCATAAATTAATTTTTTTTATAAAAATCCCTTCTAAGTATAAAATAAAATTATATCAATTTCTACCATTAAAATCATTTATTGAATATAATTACATTATTCATAACATAAGGGAAACAATTATACAATTTTGAAACAAAATATATCTACATAAATTGTTAAAACAAAAATAAATTGTTAAATAATGATTATTATAATTTACTATTAATAAAAAAACATGTCTTCAAAAAAATTCATCATAAATCACTCAATGATATATTTTCCGTGTTGTTTAAAAAAAGTAATTTCATTTTAATAAAAATATCATTGGGTAGAAAATAAAATATTTTATTTTTCATGAATAGATATAATAATTATGTTTTAATTTAAATTTTTAATGAATAATAATAGGACTTTATAGAGAAATTAATTGCTTATTTCCAAATATTTAATAAATTTTTTTTTCTGTTCGTAGAAACATTAAATATATATCATAATATTGATATTAATATTCCTTCCTGCTAATTTAACAACAAGTTTATAATGGTTGAAGTTAAATAATAATAGTTCATGGATTGTTCAATAATTGGGATTCATGTCACGTACACCACCAATCATAATTTTCATACATTAAAATCACAGCGTGTTACATTTTCCCTCATTAAAAATTTAATCCCCACAATATTGATCTATTATTAGTAATCAAGGGTTTGAAAATTGTAGAATTTTCTATAGAAACCCCACATTAAAAAATGGATAAAAAATATCCTTTAAAAAGGAATGAAAAATATAAATATTGTATAAAAAATAGAACTATTTTTCAAAATATTCGAACATTAGTGGGAACTGAAAATATATACATGGAAGATAAAACTAATACCCATGATCTAATAAAGGCTGATATAAAACATGTTCAAGATAAAAATAATTACCAAAAAAATTATAAATATTTCATTAGTTAAAAGAACGTCAGTTTTTCTAAAATGATGGTAAACAAATTACTTCAATATACTATTGATTAAAGATCATAGATTATTTTAATATTAAGATAAATAATATGATAATATGTATATACATTATTTATTTACAGATAATATTGTTAATTTCATCGATTAGTTTATATTTTTTCTATATTCACTTCATCTTCTACTACTAGAAATGAATATTTATGATGAATTTTTTATAACTAAAAATACATTTCACATATCATAAGTTTTACAAAATATAGAGAATTTAATCAAATAATGTGTTGGGGATACATGGCCTAGTACATAGAATACCATATATGACTTACCCCATCGATGATGAGTGTGGATTCCATTTCATTATTTTCCATTACCCATATGTTTTAGGACACATTTTTTGGGAAATATGAATTCCATGTTATGATGGAAACAATCCCCACATAGATTGTTTCATATTGAATCATTTCAATATCTTTTCATTGTTTGTACATTGAACTATGCTGAGAAACATATGTGATTTATCATGATTGAGCTTTATCGCAATACTATATGCCACCTTTCCCAAGTCCTTAAAAGAGAGTAATTTTTTCATTCACCCCATTAGAAACCATAAGACTGGTATTTCATTTCAAATGAGTAATATTATGTCAACATATACTACTAGTAAGTCCACATCAATACAAATAAACCATTTAAATATTCAAAATTCACTTTCATTATTTATGAAACCAAATTCTATTGTGGACTTGTCAAAATTAATGTTCCATGATAGGGATGTGTTCGTTAAACCATAAATAGATATTTCCAACTTCTATACCTTGTCATCATCCATTGAAGTCACAAACCATTCTACATGTGTCATATAGATATATTTCTGATGTTTTATGATATGGGATGATGTTTTCACATATATTTATGGAATATAATAATCAGGTAAATCCATAATTCAATTTATAATTCAAATTTATTTTCACATTTCAAATGATGAATATGTTTTTTTAGTAAACTCCATTTTTATTTTAAAACTCTTTGGAAATCCCTCACGCCTTATAGGAACTAAATTTTACATTCATATCTACTTTCTTCATGAAAACCCATATTCAACAAATATTCATTAAATTTATAGGAGCGTCAACATATATCAATTTATTATTTATGTACATATAATCCATGTTATAATTCATGGATTTTTTTTTCACACAACAAAATTTGTCCCACTTGCTACTTGTTTGTAGGATAGAGGGTCATTATTGTCAATTAATAATGAGCCACCACCCCTATGACTAGAAAACCATAAAATTATTGTTATCTATCCTCTCTTGTACTCCTACCAAATAATTATTACTCTAGTGAAATTTAATCATCCATATGGATTTTTAGAATATTTTCCTATGACAACTCTTGTCTATCTTGATCCAGGACTTCCTCAATGTCTATCATTCACCAATTATCTATTTTAGAGTTAATATTATCCTCAATTAATGTGGAACTTCTTTATAGCACAACCTTATTGTCTGAATAATTTTATAGGTAGTATCACTTTTTTCCTTTCAGATATCATTTGAAGAAACACCTTGTTCCTCGGGTGATATCTTGTCACATCAAGAGGCCACAAAAAATTCTCTACAACTGTACACATGTAATTTAGACAACATGAGATTCTATCCATTCCATAATTGGTAAAGTATCATGTTTGTTTCATTAGATGGCACTCATTGTAGTGTGTATGTTTCTATTTGTAATCCATATCCCCAAAAGTGTAATTAATGACTCGCAAGACTCATCATTGATCAATCCATGTATAAAAAGGTATGGTTCCCTCGTTCACTTACACTATTACACTAGGTAATATTAAGAGGATTTGGTTGAGATAAAATCTTGAACACCCATATATAATTAATGATGTCTATATAATGATATTCTCCACCATTGTTTGGGTTATATTTCATAACCTTTTTACCAGTATGGTTCTCATCATCATTCATGTATTCATTGAATTTTTTCAATGAATCTGATAGATACCTCAATATGTGTATGTATTCATATCTACAAAAATCATCCAAAAAATTTGGATGTATGAGTACCCACACCTTTCTTCAACCATAAATGGTCCACACACATCAATATGAACTAATTAAAGAGGATCATTATCCTGTTAACATTTTTAACTAAATGTATCTTTGTTCATTTTTCCATGTAATCATGTGTGTCATGCACTAAGTTGTTTTAGATCAAAATAATCTAAAAATCCATCATGACATAATTTAGTCGAGAAAGTTTCATTTACCTGACCTACATGGTGATGTGAATAATGGTTTTGGTATGGTTAATGTGAAGTAACATCATTTTCGATTTCCATTAATTGGTTCATTTAATCCAACACATTATTACAATTATTTAAATATTCCAACTATAAAAAATACTATATTTATAAAATTATGAGAATTTATTCATAAATTTGAATGAAATTTTCTATATATATTCTATATTAATAATTAAAATTATTGGTAACTGATGTCACATAATAAGATTCATTTTAAATGATGTTTATTCTGAATGGAAACATCAGGTGGTAGTCCCTGACACTAATAGAAGATAGTTCAGCTCAGTTTGCTACTCGATGATCTACCTATCTTCTATCTATATTTTTAATATATGTTGTTTCTATATTTTAATACATATGTGACAACAAAAATCTATATCTAAAACCTAATTTTTAGAAACATACATATTTCACTTGATACCAAATGCACCGGAAACTTCCTCTAGCTTCATTGGATGGGTGTAGTTTTTCATCCAGTGAACCTTCCATCCACATGTGAAATAAATAACCTCATTTTCCCTTGTATACCCCTTGATCTTCCTTTTCATGGATGGGTGTGAAGAAACTTTATGGTCAATCCTCTTTTCATTCCCAATCTGTTTGTTCACTATAAGGACATAAGGGTTCTCACACTTTCTATCCTTATCTACTTGGTGAGGATGATTATTAATATCTAGCTGAGTCATATCAATTATTCTCTTATTAAAATTCACATAAAAGCTATAAATCACTGAGGTAGTAATTCCATAATGAGGTTGGTGCCTAGTTCTTCAGGGAATTTTAACCCTAGAACATATAACTGCTCAATATAACGAAATAACATAACTACGTTATGCCCATATAAGGTACCCTCTATAAGATTTCTATAAAAGAGCACGTTAAAAATCCCAAACCATTCCAATCTAGATATCTGTATTTTATGATCACATAGGTTTTTAATCATTCTATACACATCCATGTTTTTTTGGATACTGGATTATTTAACTAGACATCGATGAAAGAATCAAAAATTGAATGTTGACCGCATCACTCAAATGTGTTTCAGAGACAATGACGTATTTATCACTCGCCTCTTTGGCATGTCGATCAAGAATTAAGGATTCTAACCAGTATGATTTATAATAATTGAATAGCATAATCTAATGGTATCTAAACCACTCCTCTAAGAAACATCCGTTTAAAAGATTATATTTCACAAATATTTGTCATAGGAATAGTGTGGATGGTAAAATTATAATTTTATTCTAATATTAAGTGATAAGATTATTTGAATGTTTATTCATTAAAAAATTATTGAGATATTATAAATTAAATTTATTTATTAAATCTCCCAACATTTTATCATTTGTATATTAACCCCACCATTGAACTCTAAATGTCTACACTCTATAACATTATTGTGTAATGTATTCCCATAAATTTTATTAATGATCAATATATTCCCCATACATTCATTAATAATGTAATTAGGAATGATTTCATTATAATTATGGACTTATTGATCCTTGATCTATTCATTGGATTTTCCAATCTTGAAATACTGAAATGAATATCATCAACACTTGCCTCCATATATTTATTTAAAATCCTTTTCCCTTTAAAAATTGTACAATTATTGATTAGTATGACCAATAATACCATGAGAAATTCATGATAAAAATTAGTTTCTAGACATTGTTCAAGGACTACACTGATTTCTATGGTTTCATTAACAATCAAATAGTGGAAGGCATAGTCATGCTTAATGTTTTATTGAGATATTTTACTTCATTATACATAAACTTTATCTTGTTTTAACCATTACACATCATGTTAATATTATGTACATGTTATTACAATAATTAACCATAATAGATAATACATTTATGCATAATTAATTAATTTAATTTAAATATTTTTGATTAATTCATTTATATATGTAGTCATGGTCTTGCACCAACAAACTAAATAATTTAGTAACGAGAAAATAAACAAGTAACTAAATGAATCATTCGTGAAATTTACCCAACTAATGATTTAATAAGAGGACACCATATCAATATTTTATCTAAGTTCAATACCTCTTATTATTGTATTTTTCATGAATTACAACATTCCACCAATTCACCTATGTATCAAAAAGGTAGGAATCATTATGATTATGCCTTCAACCACCTACATGTTCATTGGGATGATCCATTAATTTTTTTTTTCATCAATCATAGGAGAGGAGAATGAAAACATAAGAAAAAAGAGGGAAGCTAAATACCATTGGACATGTAGGTCCCACATAATTATGGATGGATAGATGAATCACATTCCATAATATAATCTAAAATTAAATAATTGAAAACTCATGAAATAAATTGAATTAAAATATCCAAATCATGCCTTGATTTTTTACATGATCATGAAAGGACATACATGAAAAAATACACAAAAGTAAACAACTAATATTGATTTCATTATTCATTAATTTTTTATATAATAAAAAGATGCATTAATTAATTAATTAATTAATTCCCTTTAATCATAATGATCATTCAATCATAGTTGGAGGTACCCTACATTAATGACAATAATATAAAATAAATGGAATAACCAATAATGACATATTAATTACAATAAATTTATTTAGTATTTAAAATTATTTAAAACCATTATAAATTTTTTAGACATACAATGATGTCAAAATCTATAAAATATAATGATAATGATGAAATTGTAAAATTTAATTTATCTTTTATTTTTTCAAGTTATGAGATACTATATATTTTGTACATATAGCTATAATCCATGTCCCTCTATTCACATATATCAAATTCACACACCTATGGCTTTAGCATGTTAACACGGTTAGACTACATTGTGTGTACAAGCCAACTAAAATAATTTTCTCTACATGTTGTGTGCTATGTTATCCCAGTCAAGATGCAGTGTGAAAAAAAAGTACCATATCTTATTAATTTCTCGATGCATCTAGATACAAAGAAAATATGTATATGATCTGTGCTCTGGACGCACACCATGTAACCATGTTTTACTACTGAATGATTTGACAATTCCCAATGGAATATCTGACACTTCTTCATTTCATCAAAAAACATTAAGAAAATGAAACACTGAACGAAAATGATTAATATGAATATAACGTGTTAATTCAAATTTTATTAATTAAAAAATTACCGAAAATGTATATATTACAATTATTTCATCAATATTAATATTAAACTGAATAATTATAATTTTTATTTTTCCAGCTATGATACCACATGATGGTTATGGGCGTAGTAGAAACATAAAATGGTAGGAGGTATATTAAACTTTCATTTAAAAATTGTCTCCCAAAAAAATGTGGAAGGATATTGAAAAGTAAAACGTTTTAAATTTATTTAATATCTGAAGAAATAAATACCTAGTCTTAGAAACATTATTAATTTCTGAATGATGATAATACAAAATGACCCTTCTAGATTACCATTGTTGCGTTGTGAGGATCCAAAGATAAAATAACTCAAGCGGTGAACAACATGTGCTTCTACTATCCCCGAGAAATCCCACTCGATCTATGTGTGCTAGTGTGTTGAGTCGAGTGTCTTTTATTGTTCATTGTTGATCGCTCATTCTACAATAAGGATGAAATATAACTTAATCATTTCATCCATGAGAGGGAGATATAAGGAGTAATTAAGGTTGAATTATTTATGAAAATTAATTCTCAATTCTCAATTATAGATACCCTACATAATAAAAATATCCATCTATTTATAGGGTTAGGCTATATGTTAGAATATTATATAATTTGATATTGACCATTAAATAACATTTATCAACATTAATAAACATCATTTTAGATAATAAGAAAAGTATTATTACTATATTATGGTGCAATCCAACTTGCGCAATATCAAATATTATGTAACAGTCGTGTAAATTTACATTTTTTAACAAAAATGTTAATTGTTTGTTCAAACTAATCAAACATTTATTGAATATATTAATAATTATTTTTCTCAAAAATAAATATTTTATTCACTAACAGATGAATAAAAATTTATTAAATTATTTAATAAAAGAAATAAATATTTCGTTTAAATAATTTTGAATAAATATTTTTTTGATTTATCTACTAAATATAAATTAATAATACTATTCTTCAAATATGAGAATAAAATTTTTTCCATAAATGAAACTGAAATTGAATTTAATTGATATTAACATATATATAGAGTGTTTGAACTTATTATATTCATTCTCGAAGTCATTTGGCAGGCTTTAACAGAGATGAAAATTATTTTATAACATAGGTTCACGAATTCCCAAATAAAGAACATAATGCCTCAACATCAATATCCATATAAGAATGTTTGTTGTGTAATAAAATCCCACTGTAAAAATATCTCATCAACCAAGTTACACATCTGTGTCACTGACCTATATGCTCGATATATCTTTCTTCGACTATAAAAAATAAACATGTAGTTACAACATTGATTTAAAATTAAATATGTACTATATATTGAATTCAATGGTCTATTATATCATCTTCCATAAATAAGGAAGATAAAATTTCTTCATCAACATATTCATTGTTGAAATGTCAATCATTATGCACCGAACATATCCAACTTCACAATGAAATGTTTTTGTAATGGCTTATAAAATAAATCTATATATATGAGTTGTGATATTGAATAATAATAATCATAAAAACTATGCCCCATTGCACACAATCATTTATTAGAATACCTGATGACACCAAAACATGTTGAATTCCCTATAGAAGGCATATTATCAAAATCACCCATCATGAAGTATACTATGTGGGAATTTCATGATAAGAAGCCTCATTTTAATTCAGTTTATCATACTTTAATGTTTATCTACTATGTGTCCAATCCTATTATGTTACAAAATAATATAACATTATTTGAGAATATCAATATAGAAAATCATGATTATCATTATAGTAAGGAACTATTATGACCTTATCAATGTGACATATTTTCTTCATCATTATTACAATATATTTATGAACAACAAAAAATAATTATGTAATAATATTTTTTGTTATTATTAATTAATACGAAAATATATGTAATCAAAGCACAAATAGATGGTCCTAGGACACCCAATCTATCACACCAAATATGATGTTTTATATTTTATCCAAAAAATTACACAATTATTTAATTAATTTATTCAATAAGTAGTTAAATTTCTAAAAATTCCAAAAAAATTCTAATTTAATTAATAATTCATAAACATTCAATGAACATTTCTATATTTACAAAATTAACATAAATAGAATGTCCAAAACAATTTAATGTATCTATAAATGTAATATAATTAATACATGAATATCTTGGTCATATATTCATTGGAATTATTGTAAAAAACTTGATTACCATAGAAACCCATTATAAGCATAGTTAGAAAATTTTCTCACTCCTCATTAATTAAATAATATCCTAAATTATTAAATTTGTTTCATGAATAAAAAATAATTTCACACTCCATAGAAAATAATATCAACCACATAGTAATCAATTAATTAATCAGTTACAAGGTTATTAATTCTATCCCATTTACATTTTTTAATTATATACTAATCACATTTAATCATTATTAAATAAAAATTTGTTATATATTAAGGTTAATCTTTTTTTCAAACATTTGTATTCAAATAAATTAAAATTTTACCATTCATTCAGTTTGTTAGGAACATGCACTATTTAGAATTTTCATCGCCATATTTTATGAAAAATGACTGTAGAATTATACATAAATTATTAATGTCTTTCATATCCATAAGACCATTATTAAAACATAATTATCGAATTATAATACATAAAAACGTCAATCATTCCACTTCCTCTATAATAATTTAATTACACCTTTCATTTTTACTTCTTCAGTCCACTTTTCTTTTATGCATTATTTGTATTTTATTTATCATCAATATTAACAATAATAATCTTAAAAATATTGTGATACTCTTTCTGATCATTGCTCGTATTTATTATTTTTATGAATACTATTATTGATGATACATTTGGAAATAAATTATTCCATTTCATTGTGTAAACTACTAATTAAATTTTTTCCACCAACGAAACTTTCTCAATGCCTTTATATTCAAAAAAACATGTAATTCTCATTACACTGAGACATTTAACTTGGAAGTTCATCCATAAAACATGATATATGATAAAGTTAATTTCATCACTTCGTGGTAACATGAAATTACTTTTATATCTTATTTTGTGTTTTATGAAACTCACCGAAGTTGATATTGATTGTAATATAATTATATAAGTGATTTTTAACCGTCATAAGTTTTTTCATTGAAAATTATATTTGAATATGTTTTCTCATAAAGGAAATCATTCCATTTTCCAACATATTAAACATTAGAAAAATTCTTCTTACACACCACAATTGAATATAAGCAATAATCATATTGTGTTCAATAATAATCATAGTGGTAAGAGAAAATTATGGAAAAATCATGCATATAAAATCAAAATAATGAATAAACAATCACTATAAAAACCATTGATTTAACTTATTTTATATTTGGTTATCATTTTTTCAAATACATCATAATGTATTATAGGTAAATTTTTATTTAACCAAATCATATCCTTTAAGAGTGTTAAACCATGTGTTTAGAAAGAGAACACTAACTATACAACATAATGATGGTAAATATATACTAGTATAACTCATTTTTGGTGTATTAACTCAAAAAAAGTATTATAAAACCATATCCACATGTTGTATCCAAGTAGGTATATGATAAATAGAAATAAACAGACTATTAATTAACATAACATTGGAAGTTAAACTATACATAGAATATCTATAATTTTATTCACTAAAGATTCTTCATTCTAGATTCTAATGTTTCACTAAACCATTATCACAAATATGCTATAGCGACACAATCATTTAATACATAAATACAACATCTTATTTGACAGATATTAATTAAATAGTATCAATATACATTCCAAAATTTTATATTTTTAGTGTAATTAAAATTATTGATATATAAACATCTAATTCTTTAGAGTCATATATCATCCTCCACTATTTTAATAAAATACACCTTTTCTATACATATAATAGATAAAATAATTATTTATAACATGGGGAAAAGAAACATAAGAATGGATGAGCTTATATTATTAGTAGAGGTAAAAATTGATATGTCGATGATTAATTAAACATAGCATGGGGGTATGAGAATTTGATCATGACATTTGAACTCCATACTCTAAATATCATATAATTAAATCATGAGTCGTTTCATAAATTAGGATTGTTCAGAAGTAATTATACATAATAGAAAATATAAAAAGGGACATTATAAAAAAAACTAGACTTAATAGAATGCTCTATAAAGGTTTAATATTTGTAATCATACTAGAAGAGTTATAATATATGCATGTAACATCATATAAATATGAATTCACATTCATATGTGAATATCATAATTCAATCATGTACAGATAAAATCATTTGAACATGGATAGAAATTAATTATATGCACACACCACAATGTGAAAAAAACCAATCCACAATCATGTCCAAGCATTTTCCTACGAGCATGGATGAAAAATAAATCACACTCACATAACAATGTGTGAACAAACCCATTCTATATCATATCTATTTTTACCATCATCATGTCATAATATATGAATATTTCACTACAAGGTGATTTTGAAGGATATAATTCTACATACTATTAAATAATCTTAATTATTTAATATAAATGATAAAATATATTAAAATATTGTTCATATCATAATAACATTACCAATATAACATAAGGGGATTTAATAAATATCACATAATTTTAATCCAATTCCATCCAGTGCATAAATAAGGGTTCTACCATTTTATAATTGTTAAATTAAATAATATTAACCATCAAGATAAGTTATCATATATAAAGTTATTCTTTAAATTAAATTTATTTAATAATTCATGAGTAAAATAACCACTTCATGTTTAAAAAATATATAACAATAATGAATTAATTTTTATTTAAAATAACCATAGATAAATTATATTTAATCTTCAAATAATGGAGTTTTAATAGATATGGGATGTTGTATTCCTGTTGTATTATTTAATATAAACCATTCATTAAATACTTTCATTAAAAAAAATTAAATATATACTCATTTTGAAAATCAAAATATGATTATACTTAAACCATATTATAAAATATCAATCATGGGAACCATTGACTACAAAAAATGATATTAATATTTAAAAAGACTAGTAAGATGATTATGTTTTCTTTGGTATACCTACTTTAGATTACCTCATAAGGAACTTTAGAATGCTCTTTTTAAATTATTAAAAAATATAAATCACTTATATTGAATATGAGAATTTTTTTTTATATATTTATATATAAGAGGCTCAATGGGGCGTAATGAATATAGTGTAGGGGTTTCCTTTTCTATGTGAGGGGAATAAAAAAACATGGATTTAATAAAAGAAAAAATAAAATGAACTTATTCTCAAGAATAAATAATAAAATGGTGTGGAGATTAAATTATAATATAATATATTGTTGAAATATAATTACAAAATAAAATTTGTTATTTTTTATGTGGTATTTTAAAACATATCATTTGGTTTTACCCATTATTTGTATTATTTTATCTTTAATCCCACCAACATCATTTTCATGATTAAATGGTTCTAATTTTTCATAAAATATGAAAAACGGATCATAAATGGACAATAAATGATATTATAAAATATATATTAATCATCTGAAACTCTTCTTTAATTTTATACTTTTTTAAATAATTTATTAAAATATTATTTTCTAATCACATCATTATTGACATTTTTATACCAATCATTTAATTTTTCATTGGAGATAATAAAAAACAGTATTATAATATAATAAATTCACACATATTTTCTATGTCATATTTATCCTCAATTAAATTGGAACAAAATTTTCATAAAAAATTATATACTAATATTTTTATTTTATATTTTGTTTTTTTGATTACTAAAGAATATTGTATCCTTATTGTGTAATCATTTGGGGAAATTATTCAATTACAAGAAATTTAAAATAAATTACATTTGAAAATAATTCTAAATTATATATCTAATAAAAATTTATAACTAAACATAATAACTTGTTATCCATGTGATAAAATATTATATATATTAAATCCACAAGTGTGACATTTTTTTCAATTTATTTTAATTTAATTAATATGAATGTAATAATCAATCAAATATCTAACCAAGTTTTCATATATTAATGAAAATACAGAAATATATAAATTCCACCCATCTATTAGAATAAAGGATAATATTACAGAAATGATGATTCGTTATCCTAAATTTTTAATGCAATTTTTACAATTTTACCCTTATTGTGGTGAATATTTATTATTATGGTTATGATTTACATTGAATAAAAATAAAATTTTACAATATACAATATTTGATCATCCTAATTCGAAATATTAATCCGTTTTTTCTATATTCAGTTTATATAAATATTAAAAACTAATTTATGATATAAATGGATAACCAAACAAATAATAGTTTTTTTAGAAAAATCCCATTTCAAGTATAATAATTTATTTATAAAAAATTTACCTAATAAATTGATTTCAATGAAGATAATTAGATTATTAATAATATATGATAAATAATTATAAAATTAAAAATATAACTTTTCATATTTTTGAATGAAAATAATAGTTTTAAATGAAACTAACTATTTCATTCTATTCATTAAAAAATAAATATTTTTCATAAATTATAAAAAATTCAATCTAATATAATATTAGAACGTTTCAATAAAATATAAATTTAATTTTTTCAAATACATGTTATTAATTTTTCAATTATTAACTATATTAATTGTTAAAAAAATAAATATAAAACATTCTTGAAGGAAAAATTTTTGGATGAATAATAAATCATACTAATATATACATTCTTATTTCTTAGACATTAGTCAATATTTTTTTTAGAAACAAATTTATCATAATTTCATAATTATTTAATTATAATTTATTACTTCAAATATGAAGGATAGGTAATAATGGTCATATTTAAATAATTATGGTTTGTAGGTTATTTATACTCTGCGTTTTTTACTATATATGTTATGTATCCTAACATTATTCTATTAAAATATTTCCATGCTACAGATTCCATATTCATTATGTACTAACTTTTTAGGTAAGAGATGGAATACTACGAATTTTATTTATTGGATCAACTGACCATTCTATATTTTGTGTTATAATAATGAAAATATTCTTTTGATAGTGGTTTCATAGTTATTGGTTTTAACATCAATCATATACTATACAATAACAAATAAATAACAGGACACAAGATCTCATATCCAAATATGAGAAACTACAATATTTGTTCATTTATTAGTGTATGTAATCATCCAAAAAATCATATAGTCCTTGATATGAATTCCATCATCATACTATTACAAAATTCAATATTTTTTATCCACAAAAATCTCATGGTAATGTAACTTATGTTAGTATTGTCTCAATAATGAATACCTAATAAACTAATCCACATGACTATCAAGATAAACCATCATAACATTTTCCTATAAAAAGTCATCTATCAATATTCCATAAGTATATTTTGTAATATTTCTAATCTACTTCAAAACTCATATGACTGCACTAAGTTATTACCCACCTCACAACCTCCTACCCATACACCAGATGATACAGAATTATAGTATGAATTGATATTTTCTCTATAATATAATTTTAATTCTATGATTTAGATTAATTAGAAGGAGAATTTGTGTGACTCCAATTTTAATAACTAACTTATAAAAAAATTTCAATTCAAGACTCTCATTCAGAAAAATTAATTCATATTCATATCTAGATATATAGAGTGTACATAATGATTCATAAAAATAAAAATTAAAACTACATTTGACTAAATACCATTAAATACTATGAGAATAAAATATTTCAACCTTGTGACATTTTTATCATTGAATCATCATCAAAACATAATCATAGTTGTTATCACAATAAAATATCCTGAATAATTGTTGAATGAGAAAAATATTTTATCACTATTCACATGTCTTATAAAAAATTCATAAATCTATTTGGTTTATTAAATAACTAAACTATTTTTTATCTATAAATTAAAAAAAATCTTTCTTAGAAAACATCTTCAAAACACTTCCTCAATATTTTGGATTTCATCATAATACATTGTTTCTTAATTTTTCAACAAAATTTTTCTGATGATAATTTAACTGTTTTTCCAAATAATCATGTTGAATCTTGAAGTTTATTTTTGGGAATATTTTTTAGAAACTAACATACAATTTAATGTATTTTAGGATCATTATCAAATTATAATTCCTTATATTTGGACATCAACCAATTTCATTCTTCATCATCCTCCCTTTGATATTCATCAACATTTATCTATTTTAAAAATATTACAATATATATTTCTTAATAAAATATTTATATTACATAAGCAATGAAACATCATATATAATAAATATTTTCCATTTTGAATTAATACAACAACACCTTCAAATTGCATACAAAAATTTCAAAAACAAACATGTCTCCACCGATTAATTAATTTGAGTATTTTGTATGATGAACATACACGAAATTTAAATGTTTAACATTTTGACAACATAAAAATATTATCCAAATTTTAACTAAACGCTTTTTTCATGAGATATTCACTAAATATGATCATTGAATCATTCAAAAAAAAATATATACATTAATTTATTTCACCAAAAACATTATTTAATTACCATGTATAAAAAAATAAAAACATTCAACACAATTCAATTGCATGAAATATTTATCTATAAAAGACCATCTAAATGGGATTTTCAAGAGTATTTTTTTGTTCAAAAATTCATGTATGTACTATGAAACATTCCTAATATAAGTTTGAAAAACTACATACAAAACATTGTTATAATATTTCTTAACAACATCCACTATCTTCCAAAACATAACAAAAATAAATGGTTCCTACAATAACTCTATTAGGATACTTTGGTCAAACATAAAAAATAAATCACTAAACCATTATAACTCATGAAATCAACTATATACATAAAAATTATAATCCAATGTTTGAAGAATTTATGTGGGAAAAAATAATCATTGAATAACAATACCATTTTTCTATATTATATGAATTAAGAATATTTTCCCCCAAACCCCATCTTTCAAGGCATGCTTTTACATTAAGATAACACATAATGTGGGATCACCTTTCCAACATCTATAGTAATATCATGATAAAATGTTTCATAGAAGATAAAATTATATATTACCCATTTTCTAATATACCCCAAATATATTCTCATCTATAAACTGGTATTCACATGAGGAAGCATATCGTTATGTTACCAACACTCCCTTGTTAACAATATACAAAAACATGATTTATAGGGGAAAATAATATCAAAAAACAAGACATCGAACTATGTACTTATGCATATATTTTTTGTTTCATCTTTAGTGGTAAAAATATATTGATCATTACTTATACCTTCGGTTACGAAATTTAATTTCAATTTATTTTTACTAGAAAATATTTATCATAAAAAAATACTAGAGTAGAAGTGGATTTTATATCATTTATAAATTATTCCCAATATATATTAATTTAATATTATAAATATTTAATTTCATAAATATCATTTTCAAATAATCATTAGATGATCCACTAATATATCTATGAGTTTATTTCAAACGAGAGATGTGATTTTTTTAATCTATTTAATATCTGGATGAAAGTGTAATAGAATTGACAATATCATCCATTGTTTTCTTTATATGTATTGGAAATAAAACAATTATTCAAAATTTGATAGGGTCTATTTCTTTAATATCACCCTATTTTAGAAATTATTTCCCACTGAAATCAGGATAAAAACTATTTTTGAGTTTTCCATTTAAAGAATCAATTGAGGTTCCTTATAAAAAATTTCTCTATATATGAAATATATTAATTCTTTTTAATTATTTTAATTTCATGAATATGTTTCATTTATCTCAACATAAAAACCCAAAAAAAATTTATCTCATCATAGTAAAATTAACAATATTTTCAATCATTCCCAATTATTGTTATGTCATCAACATAAAAAGTAAAAATTATGGGAACCAATTGATTTTATATTATGTATATATTACTATGAACTGCATATTTCATTATGATTAACATCCACAATTTTGTACCCATTTTATAATACCATGTTCTCATATATTTCTATATCCTATTCAAACCTCTTTTCACATGAACACAAAAAATATCATTTTAAACAATGAAGAATCCACAATGACTTTCAAATAAATAGGTTTTTTAATTCAATGTATTATGAAATGATAAAATTATATCCATAGAGAAAATATTATATTTAAATTATCGTGAAACGTCATGAATAGATCAAATAGTTTCTAATAATTCCACTAGAGTAAATGTAGCATCATAATCATTGGATTAAAATTTTGGGTAACATTTATATAGCATTCATTCATTGCTAATTATAACTTAACATTTCCTATTCACATTGTTCAGAACATAGAATATTCACCAATGAATTATTTATTATTTAAATTTGGTATAATTTCCCATGTATAAAGCATTTATCTATGTTCATGGATGTCACACATGAAATTAATTAACTATTCATTCTCCTGAGATTCATCAATATATTTTTCACATATTGTTAATATTTTGATATATATTATAAATGCATTAATTATCATACATTTTCAAAAAACTTTTTTATAACCATTTATATTTTGAAATTATAGTTTCAAGAACATCATATGATGCGATAAACATAATTATTTAATTTATCATGAGATATGTAAGATAATATTTTCATCTAGAGATATTTCCTAATTATTATCATGGATATGAATTTTTTTATAATTTTCTCATATTGACTCCTTATATTTTCATTTTTGATATCAATAAATATATAGAAAACATTATTATGATATTGATTTAGAGAGTTCAGATCTAGAAAATAAATGATATTTTTCTATTAGTCTACTATAACACTTATATCCAAAATCGCAATTACGGAATCAAAGAATGATTTCATTAACACGTCTATGATCGACCATCCCAATACCTTTATTCATGACATTTATAATGTATGTAAATCCGAACACCTTTATATTTTTCAATAATAGTGTTTTTCTCAATATATCTACTGTATAGTCATAATATATATTGGTTTTTTAAACATTAATTATTAATATAAGGTACTGATATAATATCGTACCTCAAAAACAATTATTAGTATTATCATGTTTGATCAATATTGTTCATGACATTTACTCCAAATATAGATTCCTTTATTCATCAACAAAATGTTTTTGGTGTGTAGGTTTCACAAAAATCTTGATGAATTCCACTCTTTTAGTGATATTATCTAAACATACAACTTTTATATTCTCCACAACATTTAATTATAATTTTCCTCATAAAACATCAAAAAAAAATTAGGCCATTCTCCTATATAATTTAAACATTTTGAGATACATTGATTTTTATTTTAATAACAAAATAGGTTTAATGTGAGAAGAGTTATTAACAAATGAAATTAAGTTGAATTATTTATTAATTTGTTTATTACTCATGGGCCCAAAAATATTATAATGTACAAGCTCTAAGGGATGAGTTGAATGTATCAAAATATTTTTTTTCACATTTATTATTTAATATTTTATGTTTAAAAATGGAGAAACATGAATCATTCCACTTTTTATTTAAAGATTATCATGAATAAAATTAATCTTTGTATGATTTCTGATTCTCTTCTAACCCGTAATCGACATCATTTAATTCCACATATGATTTTCTCTCATAATCCATAGATATCATATCCTTTTTGGATCCCTAACTTTAATAATGTTTTCCATTCATTATTGGAAACTCTGAAAAACATTTAAATCTTCTAAAATTTAACATCCAAATAATATATGATAAAAAACTTTGTTACCTTCATCACATATTATTGGAACACTTAACAAATTGTTTTTCATCCCATTAACAAAAAATGATCATTTGTAAATGAAATGTTTATTAACAATGATCACATATACTATACCATAGATTGTAAGTGAAACATCATTTCAAAAATATAATGTATATTTTATAAAATTATTCACATTCTTCACTAATTTTAGGTCTCCTCTCACTTGTGAAAATCGAACACTATCCAAAATTAATGGTCACTATAATTTTTTTAGCAATATGAGAAGTTTTATTCACGAATTTTTTCTATTTTCATATATCATTAAACTCACATGAATTATGAACAATATTTCATAGTTATGTGTGTCACTATTGAAAAAATAAAACCATTTTCATGATTTCCAAGTTGACCACTTATTTAAAAAATTATTTCTAATTGTTATGGCCTATTTTAAATCCTAAAACTAATATTCTCATGCTCTCTCATTTCAGTGGGATGACTCCTAAAAAAATACCTCAAACTTCATCTAGATTCTTTATAATGGTGATGTATAAACAAAACCATATTTAATATATTCCCAATCCCTCCAAAATTCCATTAATAACCATCAAATTTATATATCCCTATGTAATTATTATTTTATTTGTAATTGGGTTACTATTTTTTCATTATAATTATTCCCTTCTACATTGATATTTATATGCGAAGAAAAATAATGGTCCCCATGATTGATTTTATTCTCTAGAATATATTTATTCTAATCATTAATATAAAAAATATATAATTACAATAAATATATTATTTTTAATAACATAAAAAATTTTTGTTTCTCATCTCGGACTATTTAGATACATTAATACTTTTTAACATACATTTCCTACTAAAAATCATTATCTGTTTGTCAAAATTTGATGAATTTTTTTACTCTCTTTAGGTATACCTATATTATTACATTATTTAAAATATATAACTGAGGTATGTAAATTTTTAAATTCGTAATCATAATTAATAGATTATTATTGAAAAGGTTCTTATTATTCATCCTTAACCTTCATCATTTCTTCAATATTTATGTTGGCGCTCTTATTTTCATCAGGAAATATCTCCATATTATCAATATTTTCCAACATTAATGAATATTTCTAAATATAATTTTTCATTTTCTGTAATATTTAATTTCATAAAAATTTAATAATCCCTTTAATGTTTTACAATCTTTTCCATACATTCATTTAACCCCAATTTCAACAAAAACTACATCTGAGTCTCATCCTTTTTAGAATAACTACATTCATTATTATTGACCTTTTTTATATTATCATTTGAAAAAATATATTTTGAGTGGAAATATTACTGATGTTATAAGGCCCCGGCCTAAAACCATACCTAATATTGAATTAAATGAATAATTATCATTGAGGATGTTTTCAAGTTTAGAGTTTTAGAGAATTAGGACATAACTATTACATCTCAAAAGATTACAAAGTAGACACTTCTACTAAGTTTCCATAGAATAAAAACTCATAAAAAGAAACATGTCTAGTTCAATGTTTTATATAGCATGACATTCCATTGATCCCATCGTTGACCATATTCCACATTATGTCCTGTGAAAAACATTTCAAAAAAACATGGGGTGAGCATAAAAATCTCAGTATGGTATACACAAATAATGAAAACTGTTAGTTTATCAAAAAAACAAGTAAACCCTGTATACTTTATCAAAGTAATACTTTCCACCATTATGAAGTAGTAAAAACCCTTCACTGAATAAAAGATCATTACTTACCCTTTTGTAACCAAAAGATTACCATAAAACCCATATAAAGATCACATAACATATAAAGGTAACTTGGGACATAAACATACCTAAATGGAATAACCATATGGTCAACTTCCACACATATCACTTAATGAAATAGCCATACGGCCGACTTCCATACCCAATTCATTAGATGTTATAACGTAACCACCCGTCCTGGTATTCATGGCACCACTTGTCATTTGTTTTATCACGTAACCACCCGTCAAATGTCCAAGTACCATTATAAAATCATAAGACACAAAACAAATATAATGGAAAGAAAACATTCCACACTTTGATCACAATATATCACATAAATATATTGACATAACATATCCATTATAAATACCATTTTCAATACCAAAATACATAAAAGAGTATATGGCATTTATTTCATTTTAAAAACATTATGGCTTGTTGAGAAAGCCAAAGACCAAATAACACTCGTGGCGGCAGAAAAGGTCGTTATAACTGCGTACGTTAAAAGAAACATTCCTTTTAGTCATTTAGTAAAACTCTTTGTAGAAAAAGATTCCTTTTGTATAAAAGTAAATGTAAAGGATTCCCTACAATCGATATACTTGAACATCTTTTACACGGAGGGCGATGGAGACCGCAACAAGGGCGATCCGCTAACCCTACGACGATGGCGGCCACCATGGTCCCATCCCCCATCAGGGGGGAGGGGCCTTCGTCCCCAACTCATGCCTCAGGAGTTGCGCGACCGCGAGGTAGGGATTGCTTTGGACCCTCGCCGGACATGGGTTTCTTCCTCCCCGCAGTTGACGTTGCTCCAAAGGTACCTGGGTGTGTTTCCGGAAAACCTATTGTTCCGGTCTCAGTGAAGGAATTCCATGAATCTTCAGCTTTACTTTCCTCGGCGCTAATCGTGAGGTTTACGAAGCGGCGACTGCTGGTGGAGCACTTCGACAAAGCAATCAATACGGAGTGGGGTTTGAAACATCGTGCGCTTGTAAGTATACTGGGACCGCGCCAATTCCTTATTTTATTTGCGGATGAGGAAGATTTGGGAATGTCTTGGTCGCGAAAGGGGATTCCTTTCTGTGGCCTCCAATTCCACTTACTGCGCTGGTCCTTTGAGGCGCACATGAACCGTGACACATCTTACATGAAAATTTGGATTAAATTGTCTGGACTTCCTCTCCCATTTCAAAATATTGGATTATAAATATCAATAGGCAACTCGATAGGGCGTTTTGTATGCAGTGATCAAAGAACAGCTTCCATGTCTCACCCCTTTTCGGCTAGAATTTGCATGGAAATGGACCTTGAAAGAGTGCCTCTGGAGCTTGTCTGGATTGTAATTGAAGAAGATTACAGGTACACTCAACCAATATTATATGAATCCTGGATCCCTTTCTGCTCCTTTTGTCACAAGCAGGGCCATGATGAACATGGCTGTCAAAGGAGGCTCAGGGGTGGTGGAAGTTTTGATGATCCAGATGTACCAGTGGGTGTTACCTCGGAAGGAGAAGTGGTCACCATTGGGTCCGAGAAAGGCAGCGATCAGTCTTCCCATACAGGCATTCCTCAAGTCTCTCATGCTCCGTCCAAATCAGTTGGGGACTTTGAGCCGATGGTTCAGGGGGTGCTGTCAGGGGAGATAGATGTTCAATTGGTAGGAGTACAGGTGGAAGTGAATGAATCCGAGAGAAAGGAGACCATATCAGGGGTTGTGGTGTCTACCCCTCCAGAGGTTTCTGGATCGGCCAACTAGGAGAATGGAAAGCATAATGAACTGAGCCTTGATGTTGCAATCAATATACAGGGCCATAACATGAATAGGGTATGTAATCTCTAGTATATGGGCAGGGGACGTGATCTTCAGCAGGGCTTGGGTGAGCCTGAAATGCCAGACAAGAACACCTCAACAATTCTGATTAAGGTTGGGGTGGATGAGGCTATTCCTTGTTCCCCAAACCATTTTGCTTTACTGGAAAATACAGATGTTGTAGTGGACCATGCTGGGGAAGAAGAGCCAATACCTTGCCATCAACAGAACGAAGGTGATATAACTAATTGTGGCATTCCCCACGAAATGATGGCTAGACAGTCTGGTGGTGGTGTGGCTGATTCAGAGGGAGTCAACATGGCCGCATCGGATCAGGTGATTGAGGGGGTTCCAACTCAGAAGAATAGTATGAGTTGTAAAAAGAGGAAGGGGAAAATAGATTACTCCTTGCATCCCCCTCCATTGGAGACCCTCTCTGTGAAGAAACTACCAGTGACAATGTCCAATGTGGTGAACCAGTCTTTAAGCAAGGGGAACATAGATGAAATGGATATTTCTATGGGGAAGATAGGGACTAGAAAGGATTCCATCCTTAGTTCCGAGGAGGATATGGTTGAGGAGTTCATGTATGTGGACATTCCATAGGAAGAGGATGACCTGATGGTAAGGGCGGTAAGAGTGGAAGTCGATCACGAACATGCAAAGTGGATTGACAAGCAAGACGTGATATTAATGAGAGGATTCAATGACAAGAAAATCAGAAAAGAGGAATATATCCGCACTTGGGACAAAATGGAGAACTATTTGGAAGATGTTATTGGAGAAGATCATGGGGCTAAGGTATGGATAATACATTGGAATCTGTACAGGGAATAATGCAATAATAGGCTAAGGTTGTGTTTTGGTAACATTTCCTTTTCTTATGAGGCTTCGCCCCCGGTTTGACTTGGGAAGTCCAGTCGGGGATTCCACATCGGGCTAGAGCACTCTACCATTTCCTTGGCAGGTCATTCGGGACATGGCTGATTCAGAGGGATGGCAATATCGGGAGGGATCATGCTTGCATGGGATCGCCGAGTGTCCAGCTTAGGGATGGTGGTGTTGTTGTTGTGTGTATGTGGTAGTTTCTGCTCTTTCTGGTGTTTTTTTGGGTTTGTTTGGCTGCTTTGTTGAACTTTTGGTTTCTCACATTTTCCACAAAAGTGTTTTCTTAATAAAAAAATAATTCTCAGTATAAAAGTAAATGTCAAAGGGGTTTATACACCATATAAAAGAAAGTTGTGTATAAAACGAAATATACCTAAATGAAAGGAGATTGAGACGAAGTCCCTTACCTCGGGTCCGACGTGACTTGATCGTTCTTTAATGTCCTGAATAATAAACTTGAGATAATTTATACTTGCTTAAGAAACTTTTTCAAGTTAATTATTCCTTTTATATCACTTATTACCATGTCATTAACACTATGTAATTATTTATGTTAATAACGATAATTTTAACGATCATTGGTACTTGAGTAAAAAATAAACTCTTTATAATTACAAGTTGTTCATGTGGTGAAATATCCATTATATCAAGAATTATATTAATGATGTAGATATATATATATATCATATATATCCAGTATATACATGAATTTATAATATTACATAATCAGTTAGAGGTAATAAATGAAATGCACCGTTCTTGGAGACGGTAATCCGTACCTAAGCATAAACGCTACTTTCATTTCTATGTCATATTAATGGAATTAAAACTAAATGAGAGGTATGTATATTTTAATTCCAGAATTATATTCATCACTTATATGTAACAGACATCATATATATCCATTATATATATGTACTTATAGTAGTACATTACATTTGGGGATAAGAAATTAAATGCACCATTCATGGAGACGGTAAGTCGTACGTACACATGAACGGCATTTCTATATCATACTTTAATGGAGTTAAATATTAATGATATAAAGGTATATTATAATTCCAGTATAACATCATATATAATAACTTTAAATCCATCCTTTATACGTCCCACATATGGCATTAACGAATCAAATCACATTGAAGGGGTGGTAGTCTGCACTTCCTAAAATGAAGATATCACGTATACCCATAATGGAAGCCATATAGGTATGCCATAAATGAAAAATTAAGATGTTTAAGGAAAACATAAGCATATTATATATCATATATAAATATATTTCCATCTTAATGTCCACCTTTGAAGGTGTTAGAAGAATATTAAACAATCATCGTTTCGTGAGACAGAAATTCTCCATCCACAGAAACAGTATGTTATTTAAACATTAAATGTAGATGTGTGTAAGTGAAGATCAAATTCTTCTTATAAAAACATCCTAGTATATTTAACATACTTTAGTTGTTAAAAAATAAATTAATAAAAAGAGTTTAGGGGGTTGGAGAATCAAAATAAAACAAAAGACCACAAGTGAAGACATTACCGTAAAATCGGGTAACTCTCATAGATTTGAGCTCAAAGGATTCCATGGGAAGACTTCTACCCATAGTGAGGCTTCTAGGAGTAAGAGAGGGATGTGGAGAGACAAAATGGTTAGATCATGGCTGAACTAAAGGTTTGAGAGGTGTGGGTAAGGTGGTAGAGGTGGGGGCCTTTTATAAGAGGAGAGGAGGGGAACTCTTGGAAAGTTAAGAAAATATACTTTATTATAAAATGATTTTCAGATAAAAAGGGTCCCACAATCTTATATTTAGAGGATAAGGTGATAATTGTTTTAAATCTACCCATACAATAGGTTTTTGACATGTGTTGGACTTAGATTTTACATTATCATTTCATTTTATTTAAATCGTTAAATAATGAGGTAATCGTTGCATCATCATGGTGTCATAAATAATTTAAATTATTTAATATCTAAAAATTATAAAAAAACTATCATGATGTAGTAAATATTTTTTTCTTTCTAATGAATATTTATAGTCAAAAACCTAACTTTTATAACCCCATTTAAAAATTGTATTTTTAAACCAACTCATGTTTGTGACATTTTAATTTTAACATTAAATTAAAAGTTATTAATGTCATTTTTCTACTGAAGTGGCTCCATGGGGTCTCAAAGTTGACCCATAGATTTTCTTGGTCGTCCATGACAAATCCAATAATGTTAGGACATGTGTCAAGTTCATTTCATGTTATTAAAACATTATTTTTACCTTAAACTACACTGATTACCTCTAATCGCGATTAATAAACATAAAAGTTACTATTCACCAATAAATTATTTTAATCCCATTGAACAACGTTTTACTTCGTAATGAAAACCATGTATGTCGGATTTTTGAAATTCAAAACACAGAGGTGGTAAAATTTCATTTAAACGAAAAATCGGGTTTTTAAGTACCACATAGTGGTTTCACTATTCATAAAAAATTGAAGTTTTTCAGAAAAATACCAAAACATAACCCTAAGCTATATTTGATATTCAGAATTAAAAAATGATGTCCATTTTATAAAATTCAAAACATATATGTTTCATTAATTAATTTTATAATTAATTCCCGCTGTTAGAGAAAATAGCGTGTTTTTTTAAACAATAAGTATCAAAAGATTGACACTAGTTTAAGTCTGATTTGAAAGTGAAATTAATTCCAATGACCACTATTGGATTTAATGGTAAAAATATATTCTAATTTAACTTTAAAACCAATTCAAAAGATAATCTAATCATATAACTAAATTATATTAAAAAGAGGTTATGAATTAAAAAACAACATTTTTCAAAATTAATTATAAAATGAACTTTATCGGAAAAATACCAAAAATGTACAGAAAGTAAATTTTGATGTCACGATTCTAAAGTAGAATTTTATTTAGTCCAATAGAAAGTATAAGAGTGACCAAAACTATATTTAATGAGGGTTCTCCATGAAAAGGCGATAAGTGGACCTTTAGTGAATATTAGAGTATCTATGCCTAAAATTGAATTCTTTTATTCTTTTAAGCCTTTATCTTTTAATGGATAAATGTAAAAACAATTAAAAAACATATATAATCATATTTTAGTTATTTCTATTTATTCCCTCCAATACAATGGATACGTGTTAACTACCATTTAAAAATAATATTATTTTATTACTAATGTGCAACGTAAGATTTCAAAGACACTCTTTCTTTCGTATCGGGTACGCTATCAAACATAGAAACCCATTTAACGTAAAATTAATATTCAATTCTCAAATATTAAGAAATATAAAGATGTATTATTATTTATTTACCTGGGATGTTACATCCTTCCCCCCTTTTGGGAATTGTGTCCTCACAATTTTATTCACTTATCAAAATAAGTGGGGGTATTTATCCCTCATAGAGTTTTCAGATTCCCACATTGCATCTTCAACCATATGGTTTTACAAAAAACCTTTACCCGGTGAATTACATTACTTCTCAACACTTGCTCTCTTCAGTCAAGAATCTGGACTGGTTGTTCTTCATAAGAGAGATTCTCTTCGAACTGAACTACCTCTGGGCTCAAAACATGAGATGAATCTGGCATATACATTCTCAACATGGAGACATGAAAAACATTGTGTACCTGAGATAAACTCATAGGTAAATCCACTCGGTAAGCAATTGATCCAACATTCTCCAGAATTTCATATGGTCCAATGAACCGTGGACTCAGCTTTCCTTTCTTACCAAATCACATCACACTTTTCCATGGATAAACTTTGAGAAAAACATGATCACCTACCTCGAAAGATAGATCCTTCCTCCCATTATACACATAACTTTTCTGTCTGCTCTGAGCTGTTCTCATTTGTTTCTAAATCAACTGAACTTTTTCTGCAATCTCTTCTACCAATTCTGGTCCCATCAGCTTCCTTTCACCCACTTCATCCAAAAAAGATGGAGTTCAACACCACTTCCCATATAATGCCTCAAATTGTGCCATATGTATACTGGAATAAAAACTGTTATTATAAGAAAACTCAACCAAAGAAATATGGTGGTCCCAACTTCCTTGATAATCCATAGAGGAAGCTCGTAGAATATCCTCCAAGGTATGAATTTTTCGTTCTGATTGCCCATCTATTTGTGGATGAAAAGCTGTACTAAAATTTAATTCAGTACCCAACGACTTCTGAAGTCCTTTCCAAAAGTTAGAAGTAAACCTGAGATCATGACCAGATAAAATGGAGAGGGGAACTCCATGCAACCAGACCATCTCTTTAAGATACAATCGAGAAAGTTGATCTAGAGAGAATATATCTCGAATTAGAAGGAAATCAGCAGATTTATTCAATCGATCAACAATAACCCAGATTGCATTATTACCTTGAGCTGTCCTCGGTAACCCCACAACAAAGTCCATGGATATATTTTCCTCTTTCTACTCTAGCACTAGTAATGGATGAAGCATCCCTTTCGTTAACTACCGCTCTGCTTTAACCTGCTGACAGGTCAAACACTTCACAATAAAATCAGCAATATCTCTTTTCATTCCATCCCACCAGTAATACTCCCGCAGATCTATGTACATCTTAGTACTTCCATGATGAACTAAAAATGGGGAACTATGAGCCTCAAATAACAACTCATTCTTCAAATGTGAATCACTAGGCACACATAATCTCTTCCAAAGCCTCAAAACACAATAATTATCAATATTAAATTCAGGCAACTTGCCCTTCTAAACTAGCTCTACATTCTTCTACAACAAACTATCTTGCTTCTATGCTTTATTGATTCTGTCTGATAGAGAAGATTTCACTGATACCTGAAACAAAACATAAGGACTTCCTTCACAAACAAATTATATGCCAAATCTCATCAAATCCTTAACCAGAGGATCATGTTCCAAACACATCATTTTTAATGAAGCATTACATTTTTGACTCAAAGCATCAACCACTTTATTTTCTTTTCCTGGATGGTAATGAATTTTACAATTATAATCCTTGATTAATTCTAGCCATCTCCTCTATCTCATGGTCAATTATTTCTGAGTGAATATATACTTTAAACTCTTGTGATCGGTATATATTTCACACTTTACTCCATACAAATGATGCCTCCAAATTTTTAAAGCGAAAACAACAGCAGCTACTTCCAAATGATATGTAAGGGAATTTACCTCATGAGTTATCAACTGACGTGAAGCATAAGAAAATACCTGATCATTTGGAATAAGGAAACATCCAAGTCCTTTCAATGTAGCATCACTATAGATAACAAACTGACCATTCCTGGACGAAAGTGCCAAAACTGGAGCATTCACCAATCTTCTTGTCAACTCCTAAAAACAATCATCACATTCTTTTGTCCAGATATACTTAACACCCATCCAAGTTAGCTTAGTCATTGGACTAGATAATCATGAAATATTTTCAACATACCTTTGGTAGAAACCTGCCAAACAATGAAAACTACGGATCTCGGTTACATTTGTGGGTCGTGGCCATTCTTCAACAACTTTTGTTTTAGCATGATCAACACTTATGCCATTTTTTGAAACAATGTGACCAAGGAAAGAAACATTTTGTAACCAAAACTCACACTTTCTGAATTTTCCATATAGTTTCTCTTCTTTAAAGGTTTTCATGATAACCCTTAAATGACTTTCATGCTCCTCTTTACTTTTATAAAACACCAAAATATCATCAATGAAAACAAACACAAACTTATCCAAGAACTCATGGAAAATTCTATTAATAAGGTCCGTGAATACATCAGGTGCATTGGTTAAATAAAAAGTCATAACTACAAATTCATAATGGCCATATCTAGTACGGACGCAGTCTTAGTAACGTCTTCTTCTTTTACTCTCAACTGATGGTACCCCGACCCCAAGTCAATCTTCAAAAAATACTAAGCTCCCTGGAGATGATAAAACAAATCATCGATATGAGGCAAATGATACTTGTTCGTAACAACAATATTTTTCAAGGCTCTATAATCATTGCAAAGTCTCATTGAGCCATCCTTATTTTTAAGAAACAAGAAAGGAGGACCCCATGGTGATGTGCTAGGTCGAATGAAACCTTTATCTAATAACTCCTGCAATTGCTTCATTAACTCTAAAAGTTCAACTTGAGCCATTCGATAAGGGGGTTTTGAAATTGGCTTAGAATCAGAAACTAAGTCAACATTAAATTCAACTTCACGATCATGAATAATACCAGCCAACTCATCAGAAAAAACATCAAGATACTCAATTACCACTACCACATCATTAATCTGAACAGTTACTTTATTTTCAACAATATGTGCAACGTAACATTCACTTCCATCTTTTACTAGATTCTCAACTTCCTGATATGTTATCAAAATCAAGGGTTCATTGTTGTACAGAAACTAGAAATTTTCCTGAAAAGAAACCATTTTAGCTCTACAGTCAATCTTATCATGATAAATATAAAGTCAATCCATGGCCAAAATAACATCAAACTCTACTAGAGGCAAAACAATAAGGTTTGTAGGTAGATTCTTTCCGCATAAAAGGATAGGAAGGTTCTTATAATTTATTTTTGTCTCAGTGTTTCCTCCGGGTGTTTTTTCCATAAGATCAAGATTCATATCTTGAAATGGAATTTCCAATTTACTAGAAAACATCTTAGAAATGAATGAATGTGTAGACCCTGAATCAAACAACACATTGGCATAATCTGAACAAACAAACAGTGTACCTGATACTACTTCATTCGATGGACCATCATCTTCTGAAGTAGTTGAAAAGGATTTCACCACACCTTTTTGCTTTTATTCTGGCTGCATTCCCCCAGTTGAGTTCTTCGTTAGACACTCATTTGCATAATGACCCATTTTATTACACTTAAAACATCTTACCGCTGAATTTTCATTACCTTCTTGATCATTTTCCTTACAGTTATGAGAAATATGACCAGACTTACCACACCAAAAGCACTTTCCAGACTTGGATAAACATTATCCAGGATGCATTTTACCACACTTCTCACAGGAAGGAAATTTGGTTTTCTTACCTCCTTGTTTCTTTTATGAATTCTTCCCCTTTGCCTGCCAACTGGACCTCTTATTCTGTTGTTTGCAAAGAACACCCGATCATCGGCAAACTCCATTTCCACCTTTTACGCACATCGAACGAGTTTTTCATAACTTTTGAACTCACGAGATGATAAATCCCTTCTATACTTTGTCTTTATCCCTGAGTAAAACTGGTTGATTTTACTATCATGAACTTGTATGAAGTTTGTAGCATACCTTTCCAATCGAGTGAACTTTTCTTCATAAGCAGCCACTGAGTCATCCTCCTGCCTCAAATTTAGGAATTGTTTTTCCATCCTAAGATGAACCACCATAGGAAAATATTTCTCATGAAACATACCTTTGAATTCATCCTAGTGAAGATCATCAATCTCATCACTATCCTTGATATTTTTCACCATTGACCACAACTGATCAGCTTAACCTTCACAACAGTAAACAACAAGACTAACTTTTTGATGTTATGAACACCCCATGACATCAAATATCTTCTCCAGCACTTTAATCCACCCTTCATCTAGAACAGGGTCAGATGATCCTCTGAATGATGGGGGATGTTGCCTCATGAAATGTTCCACCACTGACATGTTCCTCTGCGGTTGATCTGGCTGATCTCATGCATGGATACCTGGTCCCTGACCTCGAACTCCAGCGGTCGTCTCTTCTGATCAGAATAAGACTTATGTGAAGGCTTCACAGAAGTCATCCACTTTTGAATCAACTCTATCTGCTATATGGTCTCCTGAACAACATGAGGTCCCATTAAAGCTGCATCTCCTACCTCCAGCCAATATAAGGGTGATCGGCATGGCCTACTGGTCTTGATATCATGACACGTCAAATTGATTATGTTTTTGAGGATGATATATATTCTAGGGAAGACCCTAGGTCGTCTCTCAATAAGCGTTGGTAGGTTTAGGGTGTGTGTTCTTAATAAAAGGGACTAAAATAAGGGTATTTTTTTTAAAACAGTTTAATGAAAATAAATTGATTTAAAGAGTTTAATAATTGAAAAATAAAAGAGGTGTTTTAAAATTATGAGATAAAGGAGATCATTTGATGTTCAATACACAACTTGGATAGTTAATTATTCTGAAAATATTGACATCGTTTTGTTTGATTGTTTGGTTGAAGGTTTTCAGGATCTTGATTCCCCTCTTGCCTCTTAGAATGTTGCGCAAAGAACCAACCCTTGACAAAACAATCATGTTGTCAAGGTTTGGGTCTCAATAACAGAGTTAAGGCTACCAAAACATACTGAAATTTTATGTATGTGTGATATTAATAGGGTTCTTGTCGTGTCCTATCGAAACAAACCAAGATCCCCACTTGAAATCTCAACCCAATTGGTGTTGAGATAAAAAGTGTTTCACTTAAATTAAACCACACAAATGAATTCAGAAGAGAAGAGCCTAGATATTAGTCATAAGTGAAATATTTAACACACAAATTATACAAAACCAGTGGAAGAAAAAGTGATGGAACTCCCTCCCATGTAAGGGTAGCTCCCTTGAAATGATTGCCCACCGTTTAACTCGCCATCGCGAGGAGGAGGAGGCTCGGGTGAAACTCCTTCTTCATCCTTGATCCCCCTATGAGGATAGGGGCCTCCAGAACTTCTTGGATTATTAAAGTACTACCTTGAATCTCCAAAATACCAAAGCTTTTCCTCCTGGTCGAACTTCCAAATGAGGAGCCCAAGGTTCCCTTTTATAGGAAATGTGGGAGGTGGTTTTGGGCACACAGATTTACTAAAACCTCTTGGAACATTTCTTTAGCCTAACAGCCAGTCTTAAAACGTTTTGTGGAAAACTATAAAGTTTTATCCCCACGTCTTGAATATCCCCACCGAATGTCTGGCATCATTTCAACATGTGGAGCACGCGATATAGACAGATCACAACACATTACTTTTGACCTCGAGCAGATTGGGTGTGTTGGACAGATCAGGTCAGATGGGCCCATTAATAGCCGAATCTCTCTTGGGTTATTAAATTAAAGTTGTATCCCAATGAGTTTTGGATAATCCCACAAAATATCAGCCCATTTGTATGCACGTTGGAGTATCAGCATGAATTTGAGTTCACTGAACTTCTTGGATCCTGCGCATTTTGGCCCATTTTTCAAGGACTTCATCATGGGCCCTCAAAATTACCTCCACCTACATTGTAATTTTCAAAAAAAAATATCATTTACCTATTTAACAGTGACAAACACAAAATTATTTAATAAAAAATGAAGCACAATTTGATAATATTTTTATAATTTTTAATACAAAATATGTTTAGCACAGCGTTGTAAGGGTGAAAATGAAACAATGAATCGTGGTACAATCACACCCCCACACCTAAACATTTGTACTCCTGGGAAAAAAACTTTTGTAAAGATTATGCATGTAGATATTCCCAACTTCATGAAGATTTAACATTCTTGAGAAATTAATATCTGATATAATTGTGATCAATGCACAAATCACATCGAGGAGTTATTCTCAGGGATCACGGAAAAAGTCGTCTCAAAAATTGTATCCAAATGAAATTCGTAGAGACTAATGATACCAATCAATGAAAATAATTCAAAAGTTAATCATGTCACCAATTCTCCACGTGTGTGTGTGACAACCATTTCATGCTATTCTTTCCGCTTTTTATTAAATAAATATATGTTATTTTAAAATTAGTCTACTGACTTGATTCTTTCCACCGAACCTTCCCTAAATCATTTGCTATCAAATTCCAAGACCCACTCAATTAAGAATTCCCAGAAGTCAAACCTAAAGCTCCCGACCTAGATATCTCCATATGCTGTAAATTTCATCACTCCCCTCAATATTTGTTTTTTTTCTTCAAAGTTTCACTTGGAACAAATCATACACTCTTATCTCAACCCATGTTTGATGTCCTCACAATACTAATTGTAATAGTTATAACAACATCAAAAGTTGAGAAAGGGTGGTTTTTGACCTCCCCAAAATACCACTCCATTTTTTTGTTTTTTAAGGGCGTACAACAGTCGGAAAACAGGTACACACGCGTAGGTCAATCTGGTACAGTAATGAAATAGATCGGATAAGGAACGAACGTATGTAACGATCATTTGGAAAGTAGAGAAAAATTAACCTAACTTATATTTACCTACAATAAAGTAATAAATATTCACACTTCATGGTGGGGTGCAAAAATTTGTGGACAGATTAAATGACACAATTTTCCCTTAAACTATTCACAAAAAAGGGTAACACTCTTCTCAATGGATTCAAAATGATACAACCATTCATATCATCGACCAATAACCAATTTTCAAGAGAAATTCACACCACAATGTTGAATTAATGCTGAAATTCACATTTCGTTAGAAATGTTTTTTGAATGTAAAAAAAACATGAAAATGGGAAATTCCCCATGTATTTTCAATAAATTCAATGATGAAACAGGAATCATTTTCCATGATAAATTAGGCATAAAAATTATCATTTTAGCACAGAAGTGAGGGGGGAAATAGGGGGAAAGTGACAACACCCTACAACAAGTGAAAAAGATAATAAAGAAGAGAGACAATGAAAAATTCCTAACAAACATAGGGATGTACCCACGAGGGGGCGGGGGGGGTGGAAGTGACAATACCATGCAACAAGAGAAAAAGAGAAGAAGAAAGAAAGATAATAAAAAATTCCAAACTAACCCAGGAATGTACCCATCCCACCACACCTAGAGAATACAGTGTCCTCACTGTAATAAAAGAGACTGTGGGAAGGAAGGATAAAATCGAGTGTGTATTATTCATAGACCGCTTCTTGAACATGGAGTTCCGCCATTGGGGACTCCAGAATGGCTTCATGGAAGTGCTTCAACTGCTACCCATTGACAGTGAAGGTGTGCTTGGTGTCTTTATTTTGAACCTGGACAACACCAAATGGAGATACATTAGTAACAATGTAAGGTTCAAACCAATGAGAACGAATCTTACTAGGGTGCAACTTCAGCCTTTCATTGTAGAGGAGGACCTTCTTCCCGATGTGGAATTGACGATGAAGGATGAGATGGTCATGGGCAGCCTTGGTTCGCTCCTTATAAACCCGGGAGTTATCATATGAATCTCTTCTCATTTCGTCCAACTCCTGAATCTACAACTTCCTTTTAATACATGCACCAGAAAGATTAGAATTGCATTGTTTAATGGCCCTGTAGGCCCAGTGCTCTTCCTCAACAGGGAGGTGACAACTCTTCCTGAAAACTAGCCTATATGGTGACATGCCAATTGGAGTATTGAATGCAGTATGGTAAGCCCATAATGAATCATAGAGTCTAAGACTCCAGTCTTTTCTATTTGGCTGAACCATTTTTTCCAGAATCTGTTTTACCTCTATATTTGACACTTTGTCTTGACCATTTGTTTGTGGGCGATAAGCAGTAGACACTCGATGCCCAACCCCATACATGCACAAAAGAGATTGCATTGTGCGGTTGCAGAAATGAGAACCCTGATCACTGATGATAAACCTAGGTAATCCAACCATACAGAATATTTGGGATCTCAAAAATTCCACAACTGTCTTAGAATCATCTGTCCTCATGGCTCGTGCCTCTACCCACTTTGAAACATAATCCACTGTCAGAAGAATGTAAAGGTTCCCAAATGAATTGGGGAATGGTCCCATAAAGTCAATGCCACAAATATAAAAAAAAGTCATGGAAGAGCCAGGTTTGTTGGGGAATCTCATTTCCATTAGAGACATTTCCCATTCATTGACAGCGAGGACAAGATTTACATAATTCATGGGCATCCCTAAACAATGTGGGCCAAAATAGACCAGAATCTAAGAACTTGTGAGCAGTCCGTTGGGGACCAAAGTGGCCCCCACAAGCAAGTATGTGGCAGAACCTAAGGACAGACTAAAACTCACTACCGGGAACACAAAGCCTAATAACTTGATCACTACACATGCTCTATAGGTAGGGGTCATCCCAAATATACCAATGGGACTCATGTTTTAGACGGTCGGCCTAGTTTTTGGTGAAATCAGCAGGAATGCAGGACGCTGCCAAATAATTTACAATTTCAGCATACCAAGGAATAACATCTTGCACTCGGTACAATTGCTCATCGGGAAACAATTCATTTATTGGAATACAGGGGGATGTGTTAATGTACGTGGATGGGAGAATACTACTAATATGGTTAGCAACCACATTCTCTGCTCCTTTTTTATCCCTAATTACTAGATCAAATTCCTGATGTAGGAGCATCCAGCGAAAGAGGCGTGGTTTGGATTTCGGTTTCTTAAGGAGATAACAGAGGGCTGCATGGTCTGAGAAGATAATGACTTTGGACCCCAGAAGGTATGACCTGAATTTATCCAAGGAAAACACAATGGCAAGAAATTCTTTTTCAGTTGTGCTATAGATTCCTTGGGCAGGGTCCAGAGTACGTGAGACATAAGCTATGACATGTGGAGCTCATTCGACCCTTTATGATAAGACTGCCCCAACTGCATAGTTAGAGGCATCACACATGAGCTCAAATGGTAAATCCCACCGAGCTGGTTGGATTATCGGGGGTGACATGAGACTCCATTTTAACTTATTCAAAGCATCCTCACATTTTTTATCAGAAAAAAATTCTTTTTCTTTTTGGAGTAATCGGGAGAGGGGGTGTGCAATTTAACTAAAGTCACGAATGAAACAACGATAAAATCCACCATGACCCAGGAAAGACCGCACATCCCGAACATTTTTAGGGAATTTTAGGGAGGAAATGATATCTACTTTTGATTTGTCCACTTGGATACCATCCCCAGAAATGACATGTCCCAAAACCTTGCCTTGTCTCACCATGAAATGGCATTTATCATAATTTAATACGAGATTATTTTCAATACAGTGACGTAGGATTGAATCAAGACTACACAAACATTCATCAAAAGAGGATCCATAAACAGTAAAATCATCCATAAAAACCTCCATTCAATTCTCCAGGTAATCCAAAAAAAATACTAACCATAAATCGTTGGAAAGTCCCTGTAGCATTACACAGAGCAAATGGAATCCTTCTATAAGAAAATGTACCAAAGGGGTAACTAAAGGTTTTATTTTCCTGATCCTCAGGGGAAATATGGATCTGAATGTATCCAGAATACCCATCAAGGAAACAGTAATGGGACTTCCCTACTAGCCTCTCTAGCATCTGGTCAATGAATGGCAGTGGGAAATGGTCTTTCCTAGTGTGTTGGTTTAGTCGAAAATAGTCTATACAGACACACCAACTATTATGTGCACGAGTTGGAACCAATTAATTGTTTTCATTTTTAAATATAGTAAGGAAAGTTATTTTAGGAACTACTTGAACGGGACTGACCCATTGGCTGTTAGATATAGGGTAAATGATTCCAGCAGCCAAAAATTTTGTTAATTCTTTTTTAACAACATCAAGTAGGTTTGGGTTCAGTCGACGTTGTGACTGCCTCACTGGTTTAGCCTCATCATTTAATAAAATATGATGTGTACAAATTGATGGGTTAATGCCAGGAATTTCAGCAAGTGTCCATCCCAAATCTTGTTTATATTTCCTCAAAAGATCAAGCAGTCGCAATTCAGGCTCAGGAGGGAGTGAACTAGCAATGATGACAGGCAACTTGTTTCCATTCTCAAGATATGAGTATTTTAAATCTTGAGGCAGTTTTTTCAGTTCCAATTCTGGGGGATTTTGGATTGACGGAAGTGTGTGTGAAAGTGTGAAGTCACTGATCTCATTTAACTGCTCAATGGTAACATCCTCAGATGAAGAATGAGATTTTACAAGCTTAATAGTATCATCGATGGTCATGTGATCCTCTGTGTTCATGAAATCATCAATTAACAAACATGCATGACATTTCTCTGGACCGCCACAACAATCAATGCATGATTCATTACCTAAAATTTCAATCAATGAAGAAAAATCAGAAAGGGGATCAGGTAAATGAAAATTAGTTGTTTCAGGGGAAGGGAGACCATCAATTGAATTGATAGAGAGAGAGAGGAGTGTTCTTCTGATGGGTGCTTCATGGAATCAATGATATTGAAGTGAATAGTATTACACCAAACTCTATAGATAATGTACCATTATGGAAATTAAATATGGTTTTGTATATTTTCATGAAATGTCTACCCAATATAATTGGGGCATGTCCATTAATCATATCATCTCCCATTTTAATCATGTAAAAATCAGCAAGAAAAATTAAATTTCGCACCCTCACAAGAACATCCTCTAACACACCAGAGGGGTGTGCTATAATCCGATTTTCTAGCTGAACGACAATACCAGTGGGGTTCAGTTCACCGACCTGCAATGAAGAGTAAATAGAGTGAGGAATCACATTAATAGAAGCACCCAAATCAAGCATAGCGTTGTAACATGAATACTCCCATATGGTGCACAGAATCGAGAATGTACCAGGATCATTGCACTTGGAGGGAAGTGATGGCTCTATCAATGCTCAAACATTCCTCCCTAGGCTCACCTTCTCATCACCCCGAAGCCTCCTTCGGTGTGTACACATCTCCGTCAGAAACATGGAATATCTTGGAATTGGCTTGACATCATCAATCAAAGGAATGTTAACCTGTACATTCTTGAATGTTTCCAAGATTTATTTATTATGTTCGTTTTCTTTTTGTTTCCTAGGTTGGACAGCCCTTTGGGGAAATGTAAGAGGAATGCTTGGGATAGGTGACTCATCAACAACCACAATCATTCCTTTGGAAGGGCCTCTCTCTGGAAAAGGGTTTTCTTCTCTTGGACCATTTTCCACAGTTGGGATGGTGGTTTCCTTTGGATGGGATGACTCTAATGAAGGTGTCATTTGTCTTTTGAGTTGTGTCCAACTCCTAAGGGTGATGACACTAACATTTCCTTTATCCCTAGGGTTTACTACTGGTTGAGATGGTAGTTTACCCAACCCATGACTTTGGATTTCCCCCACTAAGTTGGAAAGTTGGCCTAGTTGGGTATTTAGGTCTTATATGGATTCTTGGGTGGTTTATTGGAATTGGATATTATTGGCAGCCATTTTCTTCATCATATCTTCTAGGCTAGGCTCGGTTTTTTGAGGGGTGGTTGGAATGGCCTTTGGGGTGGTTGAGGATTTCTGGGTGGTGGTGGATGACTACTCTGACCCGCGTGGTTCCATTACTGTTGAGGTTGGTTTGAATACACCCCTTGCCTATTGGCTTGGATGTCCTTCCACCCATGGTTGGATGGATAGTATGGTTCTTGTCTAAAGGGTTGGTTAAAGGGGCGTCCTGGAAATATTGCCTCACAACTTTCAGAAGTTTCTCTCAATTGAGGATATTTTCCAGAATAGTGGGTGTCAGAAGAGCAGATTCAACGATGGATGGGAGGAGGAGATTTAGATTTCCCTTGGGAGAGAGCAATTTTTCGTAGAAGGGTACTTACCTCTTCGAAATTCGTGTCCACCTTCTTCTCACACTCAGTACTTTTCACCTCATGGACACCTCGAATGGGAACACTGGACCGTGTACCGAATTATTGAGTGTTCTGTGCCATGTTCTCAATGAGGGTTCTTACAGTAATTGGTGTCTTATCTACAAATGCAACACCTGTAGTAGCATCCATAATATTTTGATCAATAGGAATCAAACCTTCATAAAAATATTGAATTAAAAGTTTATCACTTATTGGGTGGTGTGGGCAACTTGAACATAACCTTTTAAAGCGTTCCCAATATTCGTTTAATGTTTCCCCTTGAGATTTTCTTATACCACATATTTCTTTCCTTATAGTTGTAGTTCAAGAGGCTGGGATGTATTTTTCATGAAAAATGCATTTCATGTCTGCCCAACCCCTATTTGGTGAATTGACATAATATAACCAATCTTTTGCAGTGTCTTCTAATGAAAATGGGAATTCCCGAAGCTTTACATGTTCTTAATCCACATTACCAGGTATTAAGGTAGAACATATAGTATGAAATTATTTTATGATCTTATGTGGGCCTTCTGCAGGCAATCCATGAAATCATGGTAATAAATGTATTAGACCGGATTTTAGTTCAAAATTTGGTGCCTCGCCTTGAATTTGGATGTAAGTGGGTTGGATATCAACCTCAGGTGAGGTTACTTCTTTTAGTGTTCGATTATTTTCTGCCATTTTATTGAAGATTAATTCAGGTTCTAATTTGGTTCTTGAAGAAGATGGGTTTAGAATAGTCTCGAGTGGCGTGTCCTCCTTCAAAAAGGGGTCTTGTGCGTCTCTGTGTCACTGACGTAGGATCCTCTCCGGCTCGGGTTCGAAAGGTGGTTATTCTCCCGAAGTAGAACGTGTCATGCACAGAACCTACAGATGATATGGATCAGAACAGAAGAAGAAATAAAAATGTAGAAAAAAAATAAAAAAATATTCACAAAATTTACAACTACTTTAACAAAAACACTCTCTATGAACCAAAGCGCTCCCCGGAAACGGTGCAAAAATTTGGTCATGATATCATGACATGTCAAATTGATTATGTTTTTGTGGATAATATATAGTCTAGGGAAGACCCTAGATCGTCTCTCAAGGAGCGTTGGTAGGTTTAGAGTGTGTGTTCTTAATAAAAGGGACTAAAAGGGGGGTATTTTTTGAAAACAGTTTAAAGAAAATGAATTGATTTAAAGAGTTTAATAATTGAAAAATAAAAGAGGTGTTTTAAAATTATGAGATAACGGTGATCATTTCAAGTTCACTACACAACCTGGATTGTTCATTGTTCTGAAAATTTTGACATGGTTTTGTTCAATTTTTTGGTTGAAGGTTGTCAAGATTTTGATTCCCCTCTTGCCTATTAGAATGTTGCGCAAAGTACCAACCCTTGACAAAACAATCATGTTGTCAAGGTTTGGGTCTCAATAAGAGAGTAAACGCTACCAAAACATACTGAAATCTTATATATGTGTAATATTAATAGGGTTCTTCTCTTTTCCTATTGGAACAAACCAAGATCCCCACTTGAAATATCATCCCAATCGGTGTTGAGATAAAATGTGTTTCACTGAAATTAAACAACAAAAATGCATTCAGAAGAGAAGATAATAGAGATTAATCATAAGTGAAATATTTAACACACATATTATACAAAACCAGTGGAAGAATAAGTTCTGGAACTCTCTCCCATTTAAGTGTAGCTCCCTTGAAATGATCGCCCATCATTTAGCTCACCATCGGGAGGAGGAGGAGGCTCGGGTGAAACTCCTTCTTCATCCTTGATCCCCCTATGAGGATAAGGGCCTCCATAATTTCATGGATGATTACATTACTCCCTTGTATCTCCAAAATACTAGAGATTTTCCTCCTGGTCGAAATTCCAAATGAGGATCCCAAGGTGCCCTTTTATAGGAAATGTGGGAGGTGGTTTTAGGCACACAGATTTACCAAAACCTCTTGGAACATTGTTTTAGCCTAACATATAGTCTTAAAACGTTTTGGAAAAAACAAAAAAGTTGTATCCTCAGGTCTTTACTATCTCCATCGACATATTGTCATCATTTCAACTAGTGGAGCGCGAGATATGGACATATCACAGCACACAACCTTTGACCTCGAGCAGATTGGGTATGCTAGACAGATTAGGTCGGATGTGCCCCTTAATGGCCTAATATTTATTGGGTTATTAAATGAAATTGGTATGCCAATGAGTTTTGGATAATCCCAAAAACTATCAGCCCATTTGGATGCACGGTGAAGTATCAGCAAGAATTTTAGTCCATTGAACTTCTTGGATCCTGCGCAGTTTGGCCCATTTTTCAAGGACTTCAACATGGTCCCTCAAAATCACCTCCACCTACATTGTAATTTTCAAAACACGTATCATTTTCCTATTTAACAGTGATAAACACAAAATTATTTAATCAAAAATGAAGCACAATGTGATAATATTTTTATAATTTTTAATACAAAATATCTTTAGCACGGCGGTGTAAGGGTGAATATGAAACAGTGAATCGTGGTACGATCAACTACAGTACAAAGCCTCATAAGGTTCCATCTGATTTTGTTTTTGAAACCCATTGTTTTATGAAAACTCCACAATATGTATGTTATTCTCATAATAACCTCCACAATCTAGGATGAATGCTCGTAGCATGTCCTTATGCATCTGAATCGTACGATCAGACTGGCGATCAGTCTGTGGGTGGTAAGTTGTACTCAAATGAACCTGTGTACCCAATGCTTTCTGTAGCCCCTGCCAGACCTGAGAAGTAAACAGATCATCTATATATGAAACAACATATTGTAGAACTCTATGAAGAAATAAAATCTCACAAATGTAGAACCTTACCATCCCATCAACAACAAATCTCTCCATGATCAGTAAAAAGTGTGAAACCTTCGTGATTTTATCAATGTCAACCAAAACTGCATCATTACTTTGAGGAAAACTCGGTCAACATCTCCTGAAATTCATTGTGGCATCATTCCACTTCCAATCAGTAATAGGAAAATATAGTAAAATCCCCACTGGTCGCTGATGCTATGCCTTCACCTGCTGATAGGTGGAACACTTCACAACAAAACCATCCACATCTCTATTCATACCTGCCCACCAATACGGATGGTGTAGATCATGATACATCTTGGTGATTCCAAGATGAACATCCCAAATAGAGGAATGAAAATCCCAGATCAGCTCCTCCCGTATGTCTATTGTCACACTTACGCGCCCTTAGAAACTGAAATTTTAAACTAAAGGACATATATAAAATGATGCATGATAAATATGTCAAGGAAACCAGGCAAACATTTCACAATGCTAGAATACCACATTGCTAAATCAATGTGCAAAAGAAAGCAGAAAAACACTTCATCATCACAAGCTATAGCTTGGTCCCATGCTCTCCATCTCCACAAAAAATCAAGTACCTGAAGTAAAAGGGTGTCTTCCCTTGTACATACCTGCAAAAATATAATCTGTTTGGGCACAAAAGCATTTCCCAAATAGGGATTGAGACTAAATCCCAGTATCCAACCCCCAGAAGATTTCTACCTAATAGTCAATGTGTATATGGAAGGTAAAAGTACAGTAAATAGAAAACATGAAAGAACTCAACATTAAACAATCCACAGTTTCAATAACAAGCAACAACTTAACAATTAGATAAACACAAACATGTAACTCTCTGGGACGTACCTACAACCTATCCCCTCTGGTCCTACCTAGCGGGTACTTGAAACCCTCTGGGCATTACACTTAGTCTAACCCCTATGGATCAACTTAAGCATACACTATCTAAGAAAGAATTCACCATCATTTCCCCTTATAGTCGCGTAACGATACTAAAGGCGCTCTGGGGAAGCACTCAACGTCTCATTCCCCATGTGGCCCACATTGACGAACTACAGACACTCTGAGGAAGCACTCATTGTCAATTTCCCATGTGGTCTAACATCAACAATAAAACAGACACTCTGGAGAAGCCCTCAACATCCATTCTCTATATGGTCTATACATTAGGTTCTCATGGACCTGTGTAAGTCAAGAAAATGTAACAGCGCATATCAGCCAAGGTAAACCTCAAGAACTATATGGCTAGAATTCTATAGCATAATAGAACAATTGCCACACCACCCTACAATACTAGGAATGTGAAAGTAAATAGCAACCTAATAGGAAAACTAGTCCCAAAGGTTAAAATAGGATAAACATGCATGGGCAACACAATGAACGCATAGAAATTCACCCTATTCATAATAAATTGGCATCTAATCAATCATACATTCATATAAGAAAAACAATAGGGCTAAAATGGTAAATACGCAATACCCAATTCAGGGGTATTGGAAAAATATTCAAATAAAACTCAAAGACATTCAACAGAAAGGCACAAAACACGTAACTCGACGTTAGGAGATGTATATATGTGAAGCTTCAGGCTTGAATTACCTTTGAAAACCAAAGATCTTTAAAAACGAATGCAATGTTTAATGGAGGATAACCTGATAAAGAAGAGGAATCATAAATTAAGGCTCAATCAGAAGAGAGGGCTTACTGAGGTGATCCCAATGCAATTGACTATAGTTGAATTGGAGATCAAATGGAGACACATGGGGATGTAGAAGAATCAATGTCGTATGGGTTCTCTCGGATGATGAAACACCTAGAAAAATATATTTCTTGCGATTAGACGTGACCCTGGTGCATTTAATGAAAAAAAGAAAGTACATGGTGTGTGCTTTTGAAGTACATGGCGTGTACTATCATATTCTCTACTTCATTTTAGGTGGCTTACATGTCTACCTGACATGTCCGTGTGCATGGCTGCAACATGGACAACACATGACTACCCACGATAAAAAAGTACATGACATGTACTCAGAATGTACATGGTGTGTACTTCGAAAATTTCCATAAATTTTTCTTTTTCTCAAAAACAACTAGAAAAGGATAAAAAACCAGAATATAAGATCTGAGTTCTTATAAGGAGGAGAATAATCTAAACCATCTACATCCCATTTGGAGGGGGAATCCTCGGCGAGAGGAGTCTCTTATGAGTTAGTAGATCCCGATGGGAGGCTGGTACCCGCCTGAGCGGCAATAGACACCGCATTAGAGTACCCCCGTGCTGCCGTAACCACAGTGGTGAAGGCTGTTGATCTGATCCAATCGGGCCTTCAGCCCAAGGGGCCCCGCTTGGTGATATCGAAGCAATAATGGTGTGTTTGATTGAGCCGTTTAATTACAGCCTGAAAGAACAAGCACGTATGACATATTTCAATTTCCATGGGGCAGACAACTGGATACCTTATGGGGGTAGGAGGCTTCGGGAACACCTGGTCCTGATTTTTATAGGAGAACGAGGTGATTTTCGTCCATCGCGTAGACTTGGGAATGTGTTACCCCCTCTTCTCACAAACAATGAATCATTGTCCCATGTCCATGGTTGTAGCCTCTAATCTGTGGATGGGAAAGATGTAGGCATCATCTAGATCTATCCTCAGGTTGCTCGCAGCTGTGGCATGCTCGAACTCATTGGTCTAAATCTGCTAGTCCTTTCTCTTGTACTAGTTAGAATCCAGATAGTGGGCCTCACAAGAATCAATGGGAAATGCATCACCTTGATGCACTCCCACTCGACTAATATGAATATAATTGAGGCACTGGTGATATGATGAGGGACCCCTTGCAGGCAGTTGGAGCCATAGCCTTCCCATCGACGCATTGTTGGCAGTGTCCTGGGAGACTACCTTAAATTCGGTGCTGGAAACTAGGCCAACATACTAGGTCTTCAAGATAATATTACTGACTACTGTCTGTTCCATCCTATCATAACCTTGGATTCATACTCCATAGTGACTTCTGTCATCTTCATACAATCCCATCTTTCATAGTGTCAGAGTTGGGAATTGATTAATTCCAGAGCCCTTGTTAACAAGACAACGACGATCCTCCATGCCATTGAACTGTTCGGTGATGTATCGTGGAAGAATGTGCCCCTATATGGGGGACCTTTTATCTTCTACATAGAATGAGATAATGCCCTGACATTCATCATTCTCGATCGCTTCAGCATGAAAACTTATACGACTTCTACTTCTGTCTCAAACTGGAGGGGGTTATTAAACCCTGTGCAGGGGCCTCATAAATATATGGAAATAGGAAAAGGGAATTAAGGATGGAGAGACTTGCTGGAATGAATGAATGATGCTTAAGAACATTGTAATTCTTGTCTATACATGAACTTGTGCTTGTAGGAGGTTTCTCTATGACAATAGGTATGGTGGGCCCTACCGAATGGACCTGCGGGTGACTAGTACCAGGAGCATCCCACTACCCATTGTTCCAGACCTATAGAGTGTCTTCCAGATGAGGTTCAGACAAATGAAAATGTCATGTAGTAGGGTGTGGCTGGTCACGACATGGTTGAGGTGGCTCTACCGGATCCAACAACACAAACATTGGCGAAGGCGGGCCGAATCCCCCCATGTGAGAAGGTTGTGTATGCTGAGTTCTAAGATGTTCTTATTACCTAGTTTCTGAATAATTCACAACCTAGATAGAAGTGCCGACTGATGCACTCTGATGGATTATAAAGCCACCTCTCCTTCGACGTCGGTGACGATTGTGGAAGTTGGGAATATTTAAATGGTGCTCCTCATCATCAGGAATCATGTAAGGATTTACTAGCTCTACGGTGTTAACTAAGGCGTACCCTTGACCATCACACGATGATTCATCCACTACTAAATTGATTCATTGAGGTATCTCCATCTCTATGGCCATGAAGTCACCGAGATTGCGGGATGATGATGGAATCGGCCAGGGAATTTGCTTTCCCTTATGTCACTGGTGTTTTCTCTCTTGGGAAGAGTATAGTTGAGACGATGATGTAGAAATGGTGGCTACATCTTCTGAAGGCTCTGTCCAATTTAAGAATGCACCGATGAAACCATTGGGATGAGTGACTATTTTGTGGGCCATCCAGTTGTCATCCTTCTGAGATCGATGACTGGAAACTTGATGCCACTCGCCCTCACTATCACAGTAGATGTCTGGCCTCACAAAGACACATGCTACCTACATAGGGGTTGGCCCTAGCCAGACTATGTATTTTTCAACCTAGTTTTGTAGCCAATCTTTGAACACATATCACTTCTTGAGAGTGTGCCCCAGGATACGATGATTAGGTAAGTAATTAGGATGATCAATTTGGTTTCCTCTTCTGATCTTCTAAAATCAGAAAAACACACAATCCATAGTTCTATGGAACTACGGAAGGAACCATGGTCCTGTGTCTTGTAGAATTAATTGGTCCGGTTTCTCCTGTCTTAAAAGGGGGACGGTGGACCCTAACCCTGATGGGGGCTGGAGGGGCCTGTCAAGGAAGTAGAACTCGGTTATCATGTTTGGGCGGTGTCAGGGCGTTGTGCAGGGGCACCTGCCGATTTTGAGGTGGCCGCTGCTGGGATGGAGTTTGCACATGTGGTGGTGGGACACTATGATGTTGCGAAGGTGGCTCCCATGGAAAAACTATAATTGTCTGGGGGCCACTATTTGGTCCACTACGGTGGGCTCGACCCTGGCGTCCCTTCTCGCAGGGATTGTCGATGGAAATAGATGTACCAGCATAACCTGGTGTAAGGCTTCCCCTAGGAACATGGTTATAACATAGAAGTATTGAAATCTCTTGGGATAGTTCCGGGTGATCAGAGAGTGGACAATATCTATCTTGAAATTTCATATACACATCATCAGCAATTACTCTTGAGTCAATGACATGTCTAAGGAATAAGTGAGTCCTTTACACTAGGTGACAATGTCAGTGTTGTGCTCAATAGTCCTCACCTTTACTTGAAGAGGGCCGAGATACTCGTTTTCCATGTGGTGGTGCTATACTAGAATAAGAATTGCCTACAAAGGCCCCCCTTGATGTTCCCTGGTCCGAAGGGGAGTCGGTTGTACCATACAAACGCTGGGCCTTATAATTTCAACACAAAACACCAGAGTTTGGTGGCTTCCTTCTACACTGGAGTTTCCAACATGGGGCCACACATTTATGTAAAGTGGTCCAAGTGATTCAAAAAGTCCCATGTCCCATTAATGGTGGAGAAGGTGGGATTTCAAAATTCCGGGGGTGCTGGCATATCATCCACCCATGCTGGATATGCCTTTTCATTAGGTAGGAGTGCCACATGTCATGTTTCCAATGCCTCAAAGAGGTAAATGAGTGTCTTCATTGGATCATATGGATGAGGTCCCTATCTTAACAGGGATCCCTAACCAGGAGTGCATTGGAAGGTTCTTCAACATGGAATGTAGACCCAGCAGCTCGTTGAGCAGCTCGTGGCATGACCCTCGGGGTAGCTAGGGAAACCGAGATGGGTCCCTTAGATTTTTGTTACATTCCATAGGGTTTGGCAAGAAATATTGCGCCCTCTTGTCATTAGTTTTGGATCCAACCATGGCTACGTGGAAAGGATGGATATGGTCTCCTAGAGGATTCTAATTGATGGGATGTTGTTCCTGCCCCTGCTGACCTAGGTAAAGATTAACGTGGTCTAGTAATCTCTCTTCATCCTATTCAGCCATAAGTTCATCGACTGACTTCTTCTATTTGTCAAGATTCTGACGTAGCGTGACTCTTGCAGGGTCTTCCTCTATCTTCTACACGGAACCAGAGAAATCAGAGGGTTTGTAATCTCTGAGATTATCATTACCCTTACCGTGATTCCATCTAAAGACTAATGCCTCGGTGGGTGAAAGTAGACCCAGCTGGCTCCTCTGTTGATGAGTAACCCTCCTCGAGGGGTCCTGTAGAGGTGTCACACCTTCAGGGGGAGCTCCCTCTCCAGGAGCTCTAACTCATTGTTCTCTTCTGATAGGGGGGCATGTCAACCGTGAATCTACCAGGATGGATGTCCTCAATGTAACCTAGTGAGTCAGGTTTCCATCGAATATGACCAGAGTGGAAGGAAAGAATATTTACTCCATCCATGGATCTGTAGGTGGGGGGGATCCTCCTTGACAAACATGTGGAGTACCGTGAAACTCTGAATTATTTTTTTAGGGACATATTGAAACCTAGTGACATGGGGCGCTGGGCCACAGGTAGTGCAGCTTAATCAACTCGAAGGCATTGCTTGAAGATGTATTCAAAATGATCTTGGCTCCTAGGGTAAGCCACTCACTGAAGATGAAGGAGAAAGTTCTTAACCCAAAGGATTTGACAGAAACACTCAACTTCCTCTAGGGTCTGGGATTCTGGTGTGCAGAAATTTGGCACTACCATAGGGAAAAACATCACAATTAAGTGGCCTGAAAAAATGATATTTCATAAGCTCTTCTGTTCAGATTTTGGTTCTGACCATTTATCAACCCACTCATCAACCGAAGGCGGATGAGGAACCGGTAGCGGTACTGAAGTAGCCAGATGGAACAGTAGGATAGTCAGTGGAGAGTTGAGAAAGAGAGTCGACATACTGCCACATCATGGACTGTCGTACGTAGAGTGTCGCGAATTTTCCACCACATCCCGGTAGGATGGAATAACGGTTGTAGTTCCTGGTGTAGGGGCTATTGCTTCTATAAATGGGTCACACTGCTGTTTTCCCACCATTGGTCCCCAAAATAGCTCTTCATGAACTCTAGTTGAGGTAGAGAGTGCTTATAGTGATGACGGAGGTGACTAGATGACCGTAACTTGTATGGTTGACAAATTTTCGTCCTCCTAGATATACCTATGGAGGGAGTATAGAATCTAATGAACCTAGAATTATAGGAGTACTAGGCAGATTTGCCTCATTCTTGCACCAGCCCTTGACCTAAATGAGCGAGGGGAGGGTTCTTGTGCTGAGTTGAACTCTGCTTCGGATTCTGAAAAGTGGACTGGTTTAATCGCTGTCCAGAAATTCCAAGAATTCTCCTTATGGTGGTGATGACCTTCCATGCTTCCCCTAGAATTCACTTCACGATAGGGTAGATTCTTGACAACAGGAGGACCTTCAGTGGTACTAGGGCTGAGGCAGAGAGGGTTTCCACCTTAGTAAGCTGGGATGCAAGGAGCACTAGGACAAATATCGAAGGGGACATGGGGAGGACCTTCGTGGGTAGTGCTAGAGTGGGTAAGACCTCTAATGGAACTAGTTGGACAATTAGGGGGGGAATATATGCTGGTTTCCCATGGTGACATCAGTGTGAGGAGGGTCCTCATAATGGTGGAGATGGACATGGGTAGGATCTCCATTCTAGGCGCTACTGAAGTGAAGCCATCCCTCACTCCTCTAATTGTTGGGGAATGGGGGTCCTTTTCTAGATGCTATGAAGGCATGGGGAGGATCTCCAAGTTGGAGAGCGACCAGATGTGAAACATCCCCATATTAACGGTCTATGGTAGGAGGAACAACCCCATATCCGGTGTAGTGGGCATGTGAGAGACTTCAGTATTGAGCATCTCCGCTGTGGGGATGACCCTCATCTGGAATGAAGGTGGAAAGGGGCGGACCTCCATCCAGAGCCTAAAAGTGGGGAAGGCCCGCATTCTCCATGGTAGCGATACGGGGAGGACCTCCGTACTAGGTGGCATCGATGCGTGTTAGTCCGTGGTGGCCACTGCCAGTGCTGGCGACCTAGAGAGTCAAGCCAACCTTCCCATGGGGTGGTTGGCGCCTCGATCTAGGTCAGGCGTACGAATGTCCCTGCTCAGCGTACACTGGGAGTTGGCGATATGAATTAGTGGTGGCTCAATCCATAGTGGACGCTGACATTTATTCCCCTTGATAGATGTCCCCATCGACTTGAGGTCGACGTTGGCGTCAGTCTAGACGGACTAGAGTGAGTGGTTTTGGTAAATGGATTACATGCTCCATGGCTAGTAAGACTAGGTGGCGGTGCCGACGTGGTCAGTTGGGAGCCGCTACTGGGATCCCCTAGAATGGGATACTAGCTAGGATGACCCGAATATCCCTGACCTCATCAGCGTAGGGTAGGGAGTTGTCGTTACGTTCCACGGAGAGTCTCCTGAAATGGTTATATGTTAATGTGGTGAGAAGTGGATCCCTACGTGGCCCTTGGTCATGTTGTTGATAAGGAGGCATAGATTCTTCTAAATCCATGCGATCTATATCCTGAGTCGAGATATTACCCTCCTCGTACCGGCATATGGGGTTATTGATCACCCTTCATTGGATAAACATTGAGGGGTAGATGGTGTGGGGGCACCCAATGGTGGTTTACGTTGAGACTGTCACAGAAGAGGTGGAATTGCACAGGACTGTGGTGCTAGTACTGTCACTGCCTCTGCATCAGTGGGTAGGTGTTGATCGAGCTCCAGGTGATGTATCTTGGTTTCCGAAAGCAAGGAGATTAAATTATCAGTGCTGAAAGAAAAAAGGGATTCGATGACCAATTCCCCAAATATATTCCGAATTAAATGTCTAGTAAGATGGATCCATGATGACAACATTGCAGACTGGCAAATCCATTGTTTTGACAGCCCCATCTTCTGGTAAGTTTCACGCTAGGCCCACTGATTTCTTGGTAGGACTCGGCACTAGATAGATGGATCTGGTGACACGCTAGTCCATAGATGTCTCGAACGCCACTAATATTCATATTGAGGAGAAGATATTCACGTCATGTTCACCATTTTGGTTTCGGACACTTTTTTCGGGGCATACAGGTCTGTCTTATTAGAGGACGGTGGCAGTGTTTATTTTCCATTATTAACACATTCCAAAGGTGGGTGAAATCTGTTCCTTTTTCAGGGACATTTTCACCTTGATTGATTTGAGATGATGAGATATCAAGTTTTCCTTCTTCGGATTCCTCCTCCGAACTTGTCACTGAGTCCTGGTCTCCCATATATTTCTAATAAATTGTTCATGAAACTCTTCCTAGTGCCATATCTTCATCGACACTGGTTAATTACTCTTCTTATGTCAGGTCATTCCAAAGGGTCCCGTCATGGAAGCAACCTTCAGTTGGGGGAGTAGTCAAGATAGACATCACTGATATGTCTGGATGCGAGGACACTCATGTTTCTAGGTTTCTTCCACTTATTACAGGTCTTCTTGAGGGTGTGGAAGCCTGAGGCATCCCACGTTGAAAATGGGGAATTTTATGCCATAGACATGTATCAGATGTTTTACACAACTTCCCATGTATATCAAATGGTATGTCGTGAGTTTAACATCTAGAAGAGATGAATCAGACTGATCAAAACTCTTATTAGAGTGGACCAGAGGGGTGAAACCCATGGAGGGAACACTGATGTTGGGGAGAAAATGTGGTTTGCTTCGCGGTTGATTTTAAAGGGAATGGGGAATGAGGTGGCATGATCCCATCGAGATGTGGTGGCCCGAGTAAGAATCAGGATGGATGGTGGAGAGTTGAATGAATTAGAGGGGGAATGAGATGGAGTCGAACCGAGGATGACAGTGATGTGAGGCTTGAGTCTCTAAGAGACATCCTACGTATCCCTGTGGTCGGGAATCAAAGTCCTCATAGTTCATCTGATGACGGATTACCGCCGATTGGAGATTTCAACGGCTTATCTACTGATGGTGGATCCAATGGATTACCACTAGATGGGGTCACAACGGCTTACCGTTGTATGGGGTCGCAACAGCTTACCATTGGATGGGGTCGCAACGGCTTACCGCTGGATGGGGTCAAACCTCAGGGAGGCTTCCTAAGTACCATACCTAGGAGACGTGGATCAATCCAATGCAGTTCCTATGGGATGGGGGTTGGTGAACCAATGTGGAGGAGGTCCTGGGTTTTAATGGTTATTGGATTGAACCTATGGGATTTTTCATATGTACCTTTCCTTGGAAAATATCAAAGTCCATGAAGTTTGGGAGGGTGCAATGGATTACCGCTTACTAGGGGAACAATAGAATTACCACTAATTGAGGTTCCCAGTTTAATGTCATTCTGGATTGGGTTGATCTAACGCGAAGGAGTACATGGGGCCTAGATAGGCGGTGGGCATGAACCTCATGAAGGTTTTCTACATACCCTACCTTTGCATGGACCAAAGTCCACATAGTTTAGGTGGAGTGGGAGAACTAAAAAGAAGGCGATCAGAGAAACTAGGTGTTGGCCTTGAACCTCAGGCAGGCTTCCTACGTACCTCACCTTGTAAAGGATCAAAGACTATATAGTTCAGGTTGAGTGGGTTTGATGAACCAACGTGATGATTTTCGGGACCAATGGAAGGTGGGATTGAACCTCAGAGAGCCTTCATATGTACCATGCATTTTTAAGGATCAATGACCTCGTAGTTTAGGTGGAGTGGGTTTGGTGAACCGATGTGAAGATGTTCGGGAACCGTTGGTGGTGTTCTTGAACCTCAGGGAGGCATCCCACATACCATGCCTTGGTAAGGATCAAATACCTCGTAGTTCATTTTGGGGTTGGGCATACACTCTAGGCTTCCTGGAGATGATGTCATGGTCGATGTTTTCTCTATACCCATGTGAGTCATGCTCGGTGTGTGAAACAATTGTCAGTAAAGACCGGACGATCAAGTTGCAGAAAGTGCGTACCTAGGAAGTGGAGTGGGGTTCATGTGAAGGTAGCCACCCAAAAAGGAAATAGGGGCTTACACGTGGTTCACATCCCAATGAGGAAACATGGGCTTATGCATGGTTAGCATGCCATGGAGGGGGGTATGGGAGTTACTCCAGGATGGGGGCCCAAGTGGTGACAATGCCCAGTGGGAGAGGTATATGGCACCCATGAATATAGGAGGTGCAGGGGTGCTGCCTCATGCAAGGAATGTTAGGGGTTACACCAGGGTTGTTTCCCTTTCCCCACAGATGAACGCTGCTCCGATAAAGAGGATTTAATTCCATGTGAGGAATGATTTCACTCTCGTGGAGACCAGTAGGTGTAGAGAACGTCCATGTTCGGGTGCCCTACATGCAAGGCACGAGGCGAGGTCACAGTTTAACATCATTTGCTGAGGATGATGGTGCTTGAAAGTTTAACGTCCTTCAGCTCGGGCGAGGTGGGTGCACTCTGCACCCCAAGGACGTACATGACTGATACCCACCCTCAATTTTTGGAAGAAATGAATCAGGAATGCCATGGTGACAGGGCATTTTGGAGCGATCCATTAGGTGGTCCACATTAGCATGACTTTGTGAATAAGAAATAGTTGTTAGTGTGACTATGCGATGAAGCATTCGGCAAAGAAATGCAATGGAAATCATCGCCCAAGGTATTTCGAAATTACACCATGAAAACATGAGGGGACACATGGGAATAGACCATGTGAAACATGTTTTTCGCGCATAAGTGATGCTCGAACCAGGGGAATCAATGTGAGGGAAACTGATAGAGCCCACATAAGAGAATGGGTAGGGGAAAGATAAATGGTCAGTATGCAGGAAAAATAGGGGTTGTCCGCGAGACAGATGGTTTTCATGCAAGTTTTCCTAATATATAGGGTACATGAGAGTAATATGGGACCCCTTGCATGTAAATATATTTAGGAAGATACAAAATTCATGAGGATAAGAGGGCCCTTCTGAAGGTTCCCCTGGGGACATATCGAACAACAACCAATACCTGAAGGCTAAGGGTTTCTCGCGCTGTCACGAATGTCAAGGTTTTCCTGCAGTAGAGCATCACTTCGTGTTCAGTTCCTCTCTAAAGGGAGGGGATACGATTCATTTTATAGTTGGTGTCCTCGATGTGGAAAAAAATAGCCTGATGCAAGAACTCTGGTCAGTCATTGACTTGTGTGCATAGAGGGGGATGGGCGCACAATTTCCCACTCAACATCTCCTGGTGTGCGGAAACAGGGTCGGGCTTGCAAAGCCTCATATGAAATTGCCTTCATCACGTAAACAAGGCTGGTCGTTCAAACCCCCATTCGACGTCACCATCAGCGCGAAAATGGGGCAGGTCGTGGCCAATCGTAGAGGATGGTGCATTGGGTGTGAAAGGGAAGGCAGGAACACAATGGTTTGCGCCCTGAAATTCCTCTTGCACGCGTGTCCCCAATCATGCATGCACTCGGCTCCCAGGCCCTGGAGACTCCTCTTTTTCATCCCAAATTCATTTATTGTTCTTTTATCCACCCGATGCGGCCTTTGTCCAAATTTCGTGTCATCAATTATTCACCTAGTTTCCTTGTTGAGAATGCCCTAGTAGAAGAGTCATGGTATTTCTAGATTCACTATGGCTAGCTCTGCTTTACTGAGGATACTGATTCTATTTTCCTCACCTTGTTGAAGCATACAATGCTTGCGTTGCCAGAGAAGTGTCTTGAGCACTAGACCGTGGAGCACTACAAAAATAGTAATGAAAGGTGTCCCTTAATATTGTAGTTGTGGCATGCTTTAAGTTGTTTCATAAACTGTCAAACTATGTCATCAAGCGAACAACATTGAAGTAACGTGATTTGTTCAAGGGTCAATGAATAAGGTTCAATGATCCAGCTATCGGATTATGATTTCCACTTCCACCGTGGAAATATGTGTCCCTTTTTGACTTGATCCTAGTGGTTGAGTTCCCACCATTTTCTATAGGTATCATCATAAATCCTCACATAGATCTAGATATATCACATTAATCCACATTCACTCTGTTAACTATCTATGTATAATCTATAATACTGAGTAGTGCAATCCCTAATTGAATCTCATATTTCAGTCTGAAAAAATCCTGCATTTTTTTGGATCAGGAATGTGTGAGGGTTGAATTGTTTGTTGAATAATTTCTTCAAAATCCTATAATTTAAGGCCTTCATCCAACATATCATGCACTGCAAAGTCCCAGCACTCTTGTGAATGATCATAGATAATATATGTTGTCTACTTGACCATTAGCTCTGCCAATGTGCTGATGAAAGAAAATATACAAATAATCTTACTTCACCACACCTCTGCCTTTTGGGTTCGTCATCTACCCAGAAGGTAGGTGGATTCATCCTCATGAACATTATGGTATGGTCCACATGAATTGGATCATTCCTATGGTTCATCATACACACATCTTCAAAATCTTGTACAATACACTGAACTAGCTATTGGTTCACCCATTGTCCTAGTACAACCACATTATCAACACTTTATTCATGTTGGCTTTGGCGACGCCTTCTGGGTTCCATTTTCTAACCCAACAATAAACTCCATCAATATCACTATGTATAGACTTATAGAAAAACATTTCAAATTTAATCACATCAACTATCACAAAATAGTTTTCCAAAAGAAACATTTCATTTCGACCCATTTTTGAAACATTCATTCTTGATTTTGAAAAAAAACCATTTACAAAATACACCAAATATACTTGTTTCAAAATATTTCATTTGAAAAAAAATTATTCATTTTATAAAATAATTACATCATGAAAAAATATAATATATCATTACTATAGGTTAAATATGCAATCCTAGTGGGAATTCATTCCTCTAAAATGCATTTCATGCTCATCTCATTAGATAAACCATGACATTAAGATTTTATGATCCAAGAAGTGTCTTCAAACACTCATTTAGCCAACTCTTTGGTAATATTAATTTCAACATAAAAGGGTTAGCTACGTCCTTTTATGATATAAATATCATGTTGCTAAAATAATAAACATATATATGATTCCATCCCCATTAATATACAAGATGGAATTTCAACTCCAAGGACAAAAACATTGATAACTACTTGTCAATAAAGGACCGAACAAGCTGATAATATTTATTCCAATAGGGAATGACCAGATTGATGCCATTAGTAATGAACCTCTAATCCCCATTTTCTTGAGAGCACAATGAGTCACTACATGGCCTTATGTGGCATCCATAAGATAAAAAAGGCTAGAAATAAATGCCTAAAATTTTCATATACAATTGGGGGACAATTTAACACTTAATAAAACAACCAATAAACAAACATACCATAAATAAAGAATTAACTAAATGATGCATGAGAAAAATGAAGAAAACTAAAATACATAATGTAGCTCAAAACTAAATTAAGGATTGAAATAGCGAATGACCAATCAACTACAAAATTAAACAGCAGATAAACAAATAAAGACACTTTTGAGACCCCAAGACTCAATGGATTAAAAGATTAAAGCTCCACAATCACTGAACATCTTACATATCATGAGGTAGTGCTAAAAATGTGGGAAGTTTTAACTTTTCCCCAGTCTCGAAAGATTAAGTCTACAAAATCACCAATGTTTCAAATCAGGGGTGAATATAAAACACAAAAGGTTTCCCGCAATGGATTCCTTACTCATTCATTTTTAATGGCCCTATAATTCTCATTGGCTTGAGAGAACGATGAGTCATTACATGGTCTTAGGTGACATCCCCACGAAGAAAATTGGTTGAAATAAATGACAAATGGTTTCAAATAGAAGTGGGGGATGATTTAACCATTTATAAATAAAGTAATAACCCAAAAATACATAACCCTTTTTTTCACTAAATGATTCTAGTACAAAAGGAATACAACTAAACAAATTCATGTATCTCAAAACAACAACCTGGAGTGCAATAATGGAAGAATAAACAAGTATCATAATAAATAATAGATAATCAACAATAGTCTGTCAAGTGTCCTAAAGTATCTATGCTCCACATGTTTTGAGCTCTACAATCACGGAACAACCTAAGTATCATGAGGTATTTCTAAAAATGTTGGAAACATTAGCTTTTCCCTTGTCTTGGAAGATCACATTTAAAAAAGCACCAATGTTCTAATGTAAGGGTGAGTCTAAAACTAATTAGTTATCCTAAAATGACTTCCCTATTCATGCCACTATGATAGAATAGTTATCTACATTTATATAAAATAGTTCATATAAAACAATTTACAAAACCAATTTAAAACCAAATATAAACAACTTCCAAAAACCATTTACAACCATGTAAAAACAAAAAGAAATGAAAAAAATTTGTTGAATGTGACATTCATATATACATAAATAATAAAATATGAAAAAAAAATTTCTTATCATTTGAAATACCCATTACATAGTTCACAACACACCCACACATACATGATTCTTTTGATTGTACCATACTCCTAAGCGGTCTCTCGTCTAATTACCATCTGTCCCAATGACGCATGCCCCTAATCCAGTGTGAATTACCTTGTTCTCCAATGCTACTTGTCCCTTAATAATGGCCCATTAAGCATAAAATCTCCCCAAGACAATTTAATCCAATTATTTCCATTACCAAAATAAACCACTTCAATCCATTCCAATAAAACAATCCTTTTCTTGAAAACCAATGATAAAAACAATATCAAAAAACAATTTCATTTTAATAATACATCGCCTCATATTGATATCATAAAATCATATCCATGTTACACCATTCTAGAGAATTGACATTTTTAAATAAATCCTTGAAATCGAATAACAAAATAACATTACTCAAAGACCCAAATTTTCTGATTTCACAAACCATCACCCATAATGGATTCCAAAAAGTGTTCAATCATACATTTCAAAATAAATTAATCAAAATGGATTCAATTGGAAATAATGACAATCATATTTACTAGGTGTATTTGAGAAATAATCCTCCTTAGTCACGAGTTTTACAAAAACCCAAACGAACAGTGAACACACAAGGAAACATTGTCGATTATCCAAGAACCCTCCGTAGACAACTTCTCCTATAATGATGAAGACAAAATCTCATAAAATTTGTCAACCACACACCTAGATATACCCATAATGGGCATAATTCTATGAAACCAAGAGAAGAGGATATGTAGATATATATAGATATATGAAACTGATCAAGAATGGAGAAGAATGATCATATAATTTAACAATCCTGCTTCAAGTCACTATGGGAATCATTCATATCGCCTCTGGATAAATGGAAGAACCTTATTTGTCTTTCAGAGATGAAAAAAACTTATTTATGGACTCTTAGGTGAATAAACGAGCCACTAAGATGCAAAAACAAATGAAATGCACATTTTTAGGATCTCACTAAAACCATCTGTACTGTTAGTTCACACAGTTAGACAAACCGTGCGCTAACCATGCATTAGCTACTAACTAGGCAGAACCTCGTATAACATCCTCACACATAATCTCTAACTGTGATACAACTATAATGATGATACTGCCTCAAGAGGACCATTTCACACTATTTGGTCGCATAATTAGAAACACCATGTGTCCGTCGCGCGACAACCATTTTTCCCCAAAACTACTTAAAAATTACACCCAATCCGCCCATCCATCACCCATAATCATTATAACAAGGAAACTATTAATGTAACGGTTACATACCAGAATCAAGGGGTACTAAAAAACTCAATGTAATAGTGTTATATCACAATCATATTATTATCTAGATTGTTAACTATTAATTTATGATGGTTAAATCATATGATAAACCAAATAATAAATGGATTTTGTTTATTTCCATATTTTTAAATCTTGAAAATTATTAGTTTCCATTCGTTTTTCATCACATTATGATCCCAATATACCCAAAACTATTTTTACAAAAAAAAATCAACTTCACATCACTCAACATTTAATGTTTCTTTCATTCTATCTCCATGTTTTTTTAAAATAGAAAATATATGTTTTTTACAATTAAAATTTTATTTTTTAATTTCACTTTTTTCTCTATATTTCATTTAACAAAACGGTATGAAAGGAATCATTTTTCCATTTTCAAAATGAGGTAATTTGTGTCTTTTTAGAACAAAATAATGAATGGATTTTTGTTATCATATATGTTTTTTAATCCTTTCCCACATTCGTGACTAATTGTTTCATTGATTGTTCACCTAAACATTTACATGGTTTTCTTAATGTATATTTTTCAATTAAATTTTATTAATATTATTAAAATTTTGATTTCAAAATAGAATGTATATTTTTCTTGAATAATGTTTTAATGATTATTGAGTTTTAATTATATTATTTAATGACAACATACCTTGATATACCATATGCACTACTAGAGATGTAAACCAATTATACCATTCTTATTCATTCTTTGTATTTTTTATTCTTGTGATGAAATTTTTTTATGAAACAAATTTATTTATTATTTGTTATGATATCGTGAAATTATTATCAAGAAAATTCCTTTTCAATGGTCCTATTATGAATCATATTTTATGATATTTTGGTACACATATATATGATTTTAATTATGTGATGGATGTGACATATATATCCCTCCAATTTATTGCGTATAAATATAAATATCATGATATAGATAAGACTGTATTGGGAAGAGAACCCGGTTCCATACGAGAATTTTTCAATAACATAATATTGATGTGAACCATGAATACAATGATTATTTTTTAGGTAAAAAAATTCCACAATGATTGTATTAGAAAATATAATTAACTACTATGGAAATGTTTTTTGTGCTATTATTTATTCCATAACATCCATGTCATATGTCAATGTTATTCACCTATGAATTTTTTTCATTATTTCACTTATGATTCATGTCTTCTGAAATTATACATATTATGTTAAAACATAATATTATTATCCTTAATATGATGTGTATGGTTTTCAATCATAATATGTATCTACTTATACAATTACTTTTATTTTTTTCTTATATGCTCATTGATAACAACCTTATTTACACATGATGGGCATTTAAGGTCACCCTATCCTTATGTTTCCATTCCAATGGTTGTGAAGAAAGTAATTATGTATGATATGTGTAATATGGGAACTAGTTGTGAAGAAATAAGCTGATGTTGATATATAACTATTATGAACCTATCATTTATGATACTACATTACTAATTATGTATTGCATATATTATTCTCGTGAGGATCAATATTTTATGTTATGAATAATAATATTATTTGATATATGATCTATATAAGAACTATATGTATAGATATAGTTAGTGTCAGAGTGAGGATTAATTATCCATTGGAACTAAGATAAGAAAAAACTAGAAATAACCTAGGGATAATTAAATATTGAGGACAAAATTGAATTTTGTTATTAATGATAATGAATTACCATAGTTAAACATAACAGTTCAAATAAAAATTTCTCATAATCAAGATACATTGTAAATGATTTTTTTTATGATTCTTTAGTTTCACGATATGATTTTTATTTCTCACACACTTATTTGGTTTTTTTCACGTGTAGGAACATAAAAGAATCATTTTAGTGATAAATTTGAAGGAAAATGAAATGATTATCCCCACAAAAAGTTGAATTATATGGTATCAAGATTGGAAAAGAATTTTTTTTTGCTAAAAAACATTGTAAAATTACAAATAATATTTATCATCCAAATGATAATATGGGGGGAAATTTTCTATTTACACCTCCATGAGGAAACATATACATTCTTTTTGTTGGTCCACTGATTCACTATTCAAGTAGTAATGGATTAGTATTATTGAAAAAAATTTAAAATTATTCTGTGTTTGGAAGAATTTGAATGTTATACTAGTTTTTTATTATTTGAAAGGAAATGTGGTCAATTGTGAACTATTATCAAGAACATGATATTGAATATATGGTGTGAAATGATTTTAAATAATCATTTTTCAAAAATAGAATCCTCGCTATTATTTTTATGAAGATGGAGAAAAAAATTTATTGGATAAAGATTAAAGATGATGAATCTATTGGTATCTATGAAGAATGATTTAACATGCTAGTATTGTACACTTTTTAATTATAATATAACCTAAAATAATGTTTGATCAATTTTTTCTTTTTCATAAAACATAATCTATGAAGGGTGTTATCTACACAGGACATCGATACATATGATAAAATATTTTAATGTGATATCACGATATATATGGAGATTCGTGTTTCTCATAATTCATATGGATTTTATATGAAAATAAGAATGAAATTCAATAGAAAATCTAAAAACCCTAGAGACAAGAGGGCCATCAGTCTTATAAGTCTCCAAATGTGGAAGGTAACATAGGGTAAATTGTCTTAAGGTAACTTGTAATCATTTCACATTTGGAGATTATGATCATTGGGAAATTTAATGATAATGTGATGGGATAAAATTATATATTGATGAGAATTAATACAATCCTCCCTAAAACTTACCACAAATAATCTAGTGTTTTAACTGAATTTTATATTCATATTATGCTAACCATTTACAAAATCTAAAGTTTAATAATGATTTTTTTTCAATGACATCTAATTCATAGAAAAAATGAATATTTCAGTCGATCACTAATTATAATGGGTGGTAGAATAATAAAGTGTTGAAAGGTGCACATATCATCATCTCTTTAACTTTTAATGTCTTATTTGATTCTGGATGAAGCCACTCTATTATTTATAGAGGGAATAACAATATCTCCTAATAAAATACATGTTCAGTTTGCTGTAAATTTCTCTAATGGTACTATTATCTCATCCAATATATGTTATTCCTCTTTGTTGGTGTTTTTTGAATATATTTCCTAAAAAAATTTCATTTTTCCTCTAATATAATTCAATGTTATATTGGGAATGTATTGACTTAGATTACTAAAATCCAAAATCATGTACCATTTAGTGAAAGTAACATTTGACATTACAAATAAACTTTTGATTTATAGTCTATGAGATGATAAAAATGAACTTCTGATGGATAGTGCATCCACCATATAAGTCATTATTTCTATTAAAATGTTGTGTTCAAAAAATAAGGTTGGGTAGAAACTCAACCTCAAATATATTTCTCTGTTGTAGGTGTTTATTTATGTATCTATGGAATATTTTTCAATTCCTCCACCAAATCAGGATGTGGAGTTTCTATTAGAACATGTATTTAGTGATAAACCCTTTTTAATGATTCCATATAGAATAGAACGAATAATGTAGCAATAATTGAAGTAGAAACACTATGAGAATCTATACAACAGATAAATCCAGCCATGTACATCTCCCAGGGGGAACTATTTTATTTTTGAGAAGATATACAGATTAATATGAATCTACATTAATTACTGTGAATTTAATACGATAAATATATAAAATAGATATCCTCTCCCATATATTGAGGTCTTTCGGGGTGAATTATCTACAGTTCAATACATTTACAAGATAGACCTTCATTCTATATAACTTCATTTGAGGGATATAAATGTAGATGCACTCAAGACAACATTATGAACAAGGTATGAATACTATGAAGTTATTTTAATTCCATTTCACATTACTAATTATCATACTATCTTCATGGATTTAATTAAAAGATACCTTAGTGACTACCATGACTAGTTTTGTGTTATTATTTATAGATTAACTTCTTATTTATTAAATAATAAATGAATAACATAAAGATAAATTTATAATTGTGATAAATAACAAGAAAATTGGAAATGTGTTTTATATAAATACCAAGTATGAGTTTTTTCTTTAGAACTTTTCAATTTTGGAAAATATATTCTCCTGTAATGAAATGTTATTAGACACTTTAATTTTAAAAGTTCATGAACATTGAATGAAACTACCCACTTTGAATAATATCCAATGTTTTTTCCTTTTTCATACATATTATCAAACCATTATAGATATTTTTTAATTTATATAAAATATACTCAACATGTTAACCAGAAAGGGATCTCTGGTCCATTGGACTGATGAATGTGAGTAATGTTTTATAGAAAAACAAATAGAAGTCAAGTTAGCACACCTATTCATACACAACCCACCAATATAGATGGGTTCGTAAAATATACTGATGAATCAATTAATTTACATGGATGATTACTCATGAATATTGACATGATTATATCTTATTATTCCCAATAATTGATGTACCATGTGTAAAATTCACAACCTCTAGATTCATTTTTATATTTTGTAACAATTTTATTTAACATTTGAAGGAATTATCAATGTGGAAAAAGTTGGGACATGAATAATTATTAATGAAATACTGAATTATATTTTCACATAAATTCATTTTAACATGATATAATGAGGAGGTTCGTATTTTATAAAAGATAATTACCACTCAATACATTACCTCATTGGGAATGTGAACAATTTGAATGATTCCATGGGTTGAAACGATCAAAAAAAAATATATTTGATGATGGTAAAAAAATATCCAATATTAATTGAACTACAAATTATGTGTCCTGAAAAATTTATGGAAGTAAAGAAATAGAATAATTCTCAAATGAGTGTTAAATCATAAATTCATGGGAAGATTAAGATCCATGTAATGAATCAATATAGCTACCAAATAATGTGATAAAATTATATTGAGTTCAAATATGATTGTTTTTAAATTATAACATTCTGAAACCATGTAAATTTCCATATTTTACCATATTTCATGATATAATTGATGCATAAATCTCATATTTCACCATTATCTTTTCAACATGGAATTCTAAATATGTATAGATATTTGAATTTGTATTTTTATTGGGATTGAATGAAGAGATGTATTGAAGTTTATGATTATCGGTGATTGTTATGTCATCATATTTAGTTTGAAAGACAAAAGTCAAATGGAATGTTATAATTATTATAGATATAAAAACAGAAACATGAAAATATCAATTGGGATTTAATCATTGGGCTCCCCCAAACATCAAAATGGCACAATGATATTCGGGTTGTAGTTGACGAAATTACAATGTCAGCTCATATTAATGACATTAGAGAAGAATTATATATCTATCAACATACTCTGTTATAAAATAATGAAGTGGTAGAATTCATGGAGTACCTTAATAAATTGAATCTGATCAGGATATGTGTATTACCATTATGTTAAGGATAATCCTTCTATAGGATATGGATAAGGAGTTATGTTATACCACTACTTATCATGATATGAAAGATAGTCAGTCTTAGAAGACCATTTATATTATATAATATGTATTGTGAGCATTACCAATGGAATTTATGGTTTACCAGGACACACACCATACTTTGGTGTAATTTTCATTTAATAAAATTATTGAAACAAAAATTCAGATACTTCATTATAAAGCCCCACTATGGTGGGAAGTGTATAAATCTATCATATTGTAGTGAAGTTTGAATAAAGATATGTATTTTTACGTGATTTATAGGAGGAAATATATTTGATGTCCAGTTAAATTTTCCAACAAAGAAAATCATGTTAGGTTCATGTAAAATAAATGCTGACACTCAAATAAATGATATATAGTATGATGCTGGTGATAATTTTTTACTAAAAATATATACCTAGAAAAGGGTAATGATATTTAGAAATAAAAGAATTCGATGAATATTTTATATCAATCCATTTGATATTCATGATCATCTCAGGTTGATGGATTATTGATTGGATGTACCACTAAATTGTTCTCAAGATAAAGATATGTCTTATGTATCTCTTGAGAAGATATAAAGATAAAATCCCTTAAATATACTAAAAATATAGGTTGTACAAATGGATCATGATATTTTATATAAGGAAATATAATTATATAATCTCGATCTTATAAATAATGTTCTACTAAAGAAGCACAGTCACATATTCAAAATTATAATGTGAAACAACCAATTTGAGGAAGCTCTGTGGGAACACATGGATGTAATGTGGATGTTATATCCATAATTCTCTATACTAGAGTGCATAATTTTGAGATATAAATGAATTTTATTGTTTTTATAGTGTAACACGTCTACGATTTATATGAAATATTTCCCCTCAAATAATTTTATTTCATTGATAATTAGTGTAACACGCAACATCGTGTTTAGATGAACTCCATTCCACTATTATCATATTATGTGTCCATTATCAAGTAGTCATTGGATATGAAGTTATGAATAATATCAAATAAATTATGAATAATATTTTATCTAAATTATTGTAAAAATAATTCATTATTTATAAATTGATTAGAAGTGAAAATGAAAATTATTTGAAAATAAATGTATTTTTTTTATGAAAATTGTTTTTATACCCATAATATGTTTTTATATCCATAAATTATATTAATAAGTTGATTATAATTAGTATAATGAAATATTTATACTTTTTACCTGATAAAATGTTTTTTTGTCAAATAATAGGATATGAATAAATTCAGTATTATAAATAATATTGTATTTAAAAAAAGTTATTTAAATTTTACAGGAATACAAAAAAATAAATATTTAAATTTATATATATTCAAAGAGAAAAAATATATTAAATATTTAAAAATCATATTTTTCAAAATTTTTAAATTGACTCCTTTTATTAGTTTTTAACATAACTAGTAATTGTGGGAAAATTTATCAACTCAATAAAGGGTAAATGAGGTTTATCTAGATTAATATTTAGTGATAAGAAAATAAATTTTAATCTTACCTAATATTGGATGAATATAACTCTACCATTATCAAAATATTCTTGAAATTTCACAATTCAAAGGACACTTTTCCATGAAAATGACATATGTATTATATAAATTGATAAAAGTCACAAAATGTCCCTCTCTCTGTTTTAATTATAGAATATGTGTTAAAAAATTAAAAAAACATTATATGAATGATTATTGATAGTTATATTGTTCATAATTTAATAAATTTATGAATTTAATTTATCTAAAATTTTTACCGATTATATAATTATATTATAATAGTAATCGATCTAAAAGATATTTATTGAATAAATTGAAAAAAAATAAATTATTTTGAAAATATTAACACTAAAATCTTTTTATAAGTGTTAAATGTATTTTATAGATTAATATATCATATGAATTTGTTTTAAAATCTTAAATTCAAGTTTAATATTTTTCATTATGTATTTTGAGTCAAATTAAATGAATATTATCTAAGTGGACAGTAATTAAATTTTATAAAAAAAATTTTATTAAATTATTTGAAAATAATAAAACTATTTAAATAAGGAAATGTTGATATGACATGGTTTATAATGTTATTAAATGTCCATTTTTCGACTAATTTCATCCTTATAATTGAAAATTATAACCCATTAGAATTGATCAATTTTTCATTGTAGTTAAAATTTATATTGTTTAACAAAGGGTTATTCAAAATTATTATCATTCAAAAGATGAAAAAATATCCACATTATTTTTTATGATGGTATTAAAATCCAACCAAACCTTAACATCGACTTTCTATCCATTTGGAGTCATTTTTCAGGAGAAATAAGTTATTATAATTTAATTTTTGGAGAAATATGATATGCGTCTCTCAACAAAATTATAAAAGGGAACATACCCTATCATTTAATTAAACATTTTATATCTATTTTGATAGAATAAAATAATAATATTTATCTCCTAAAATTATCTATATGCATTCTATATGTTCTAATCTTCCAAAAATACCAACTCTAGTGCCCTTAAATGGAGATATACATTAGTCATTTGAAAGAAGATGTTATCACCTTGAAAAATAACATTATTTTCTACTATTATTACCATTATAAATATATTATATTAATCATATAATAAATATCTTAGTATCATGAATATTTTTAATTTTTATAGTTATTATTAAAACACAATTATATAACATTTTTCTCATCAAATAAGAAGTGAAAGTGTCATTCATGCTAATTTATGAATTTCCATCTCCATCATGAAATACAATTCTTTTTTCATCACAATATTTTATTGAGGCGTATTATTATGGGTTTAATATTAACATATTTTATTTATTATTAAATTATACATATTATGGATAATATCACATCTAACTTTTTACAATTCAATCTTTTTGGGAATGATAATCCCAAACATACATACATGTGCTCTACCACCTCTACGAAGATATATGAATCATTTTTAATTTATATGTTAAATGTATTTTAATTATAAGAAACATGATGAATATATAAGATATATATTTCATTATAATTTTCAAATAAATTTGAATTTGTATTTTCCTTTATTTTTTTCACCTATTAAAATATGAAAATATTGTTCATGTGTACCTACTGCATATTGACTCGATGAACAATGTATTTCAATGTTCAATCTATAATTATTTTTTATGAATATTAATTTGTATATAATTAATATACATAATATTTATATAATTATTAAAATATAGTAGATGGTGGAACCTATATATTTTACAAGTACTGGAACTACTAAACTAATATACTCATTATAAATAAAATAGTTAACATACAGAAAGGATAAATTTAAAAATGATTTATTGATAGGATGGGGTGTAAAAACACTATAATGATATTTTATATGATATTTTATGTATTAAAATTAATATTTCAAATAATTATAAAAAATGTACAATATTATACAGGTGGTTATAGTTCTTTCATATATTATCAAACTAATGGTTATGGTACTATTTTACAATCACATTATTTATCTTGATTGATTATGATAATGTTCTAATGATGAAATATATTTATCAACCACTAATGACATTGATTTATCGTCTTGACCTACTACTATTTAATGAAAATAAATTTTTTCATTTCATTTTCCACATCCAATGTTCTCAAGATACATGAAATATGTTTTAAAGTACAAAATAACTCATTTTCCTCTTTATTCGAGTGTTATTTAATTCTATATAAATTTATTATAAAAATGATTAACTTTTTTACTATTATAAAATAAATATTTTAATTAGTTTATTAAATTGTTTAAACTATTCAATAATATTATTTATGTAATTATTTTTTATATTTTTGAAGAATTTTTATCGTGTTTTTTCTAGGGAAAGAATAGAATGAATGTTTTTTAAAAATTACACATCATGAAAGGAATTTCAAAAAATAATTTCTAATAAATTCTTTGAATAATCCTTTACAAGTTTTCATGGTTCTTTCCAAATAAAATGAATTCATTTGTAATTAAATATATTTTTAAATAATTTGATTCAAAATGAAAATGTATTTTGCTGAAGAATTATTTTTTGATAGAGTAAAGGCACTTATATTAATCAAAGAAAGAATCCCTTGATATCACTTATTATTTATTGGGTATACGATCCAATTATACCATAATTATTCAATAACTTAATGATTTTTGTTAATAGTTATTGGACGTTTATAAAACCCATGTATTTTTTATAGTTTATGAAATGTTTGAATGTTTATGAAACCCATTTATTTTCATAAATTCAAATAATTGGAATGTATTATGATATTTATGAATAGGTAGATATGGTTTTCATTATGTGACATGTGGAACCAATATCTCCCTCAACATAATTGGCTATTGAGTTATATCTCATGGGACCGATAGGATTGGAATAAGGATCAATCACATTCCGATTGTGGATTATATCCACAATGATAGTCATTGGAGTGATCCCTGACTAATATGATGTTTTGGTATGTAATCTCAATAAAATATGATATTTCATGAAAATATCCTTGAAAAACACGATATTTAATTTAATTATTTTGTAAATTCAACAATTAAATTTTTTTTGTCTATATTATGCTCTCATTGATCATTTTATTTTATTCAATTTTGATAAATATCTCAGGAATCTCCAATATATATACCATTACTTATGGTTATGATATTTTATATGTAGTTTTTGTTAATCAAATGTTATGTTCATTTTATTATACCCATATTTTCATGTTTTTCTTATATTACCATTCATATAGAATCTTTTTACCATTACTACGAATTTGAGCTCACAATTTTCTTAATTATTAATTTCCTAGGTTATGAAGAATGGTATCAAGTGACATGTGTATATGAAGGGAGGATGTTATGAAGGAGTGAGTGATAGATGATATATTACTTTTATGAAATGATTTTTTATGTTATAAGGTTTCCAATTATACTATATCTATAATTTTTTTCATGGATAATTATGTTATTTAATGAATATTCTTCTATTATGATGTAATTTCTATATTTGAACCTTATGGATATATATATTTCATATAAAAAATAATATTAAGATGAATTTTCCTTAGGCTTCTCAATAGAGGCCTAGTCAAAGAATATTATGACCTCATGCACACCTAAACTAATTTTCAATGCTTAAAACTCGCGTCAGGGGATTAAATTAATAATTTGAAAGACTCATAATTCTATATAATATACATGAATAAAAATAAAAAGCAAAAAAATATCATTCATAAAAATAATCATTTACTTAAAATAAAAGAAAATATTATGATATTAAAAGTTTACATGTTCTCACATGACTATAAATACCAATGATTGTGCATCAAGCATCTCATATATAAAAAATAAATAAAATAACGAAAATATACTCAATGATCATCTTCATTCATCAATCCTCAACTCATCTCACCACCTCCAATAGAAAATTTTTATTCCATATTGACCTATTAAAAAACCAATTCATTTACCTATAATTAAAACATATGACTTATTCCCACCGTAGAGTTCCTATGAATGTTGTGATAAATAAAACACAACATGGTCTCAAGAAAGGATTCTAATATATTCCATGATATTTTTATTAGTACATGATAAAATTAATGGAAATATAAAAATAACACCACAAAACTCAGACATATATACATTGATATTTGAGGGAAATTAGTGGACTTATAATATAGGTCCTCATCAATAGACAATGTTGGGGGATATGGTGTCTTACCATTCCATTTTTAAGATCATCCTTAAGGTGTAGTTAATATTAATACCCAAACTATCCCCATTCATTGAGTTTAAACAATGTGTACCCAAGAAAACCCCCTCAAACAAGATAAATAATTAATTTCAATATAAAATCCCTCTTAGATAAGGATCATAGTCATAATACCTTTATAAACCGAACTCAATTAGGAGATTCGAAACACATAGTACCAATCCCAGTCCATCACTAGGTCAAGTGCATATTATTGTTCCTGGATACTACCCAAAAAAGTAATGTGTGGTTTATTGTATAGTATCCAACCCAATTATATATTGGAATAGATGTCAAAATGATTTAACTATGCCCTCTTCCACTGGGAAACCATCAAATAATATCCAGTCATACACAACCATTATACAGAGATATCAAGTAGGGAGAATTACATTACACCAAACATAAACTATTTTAAAAGAGAGAAGAGTCTAATCTTACACGATCAACTATCTTCCACAATTTAATCAAGGTAAAAGTCATTCTCTTATAGGGTGTGTAGTTATAAAGGAGTCATAATAGATAATATCTTAGAAAATATAAACACTAAAATAATAGGATGGTCTGATAGATAATTCCATGTATCCAACCACAAGTAGTGATTGATACCAATCAAACAAGTGCAATATTTAATTATCATAGTACTATTCCCATGATACCATTACCTATGAATAATATCATAACTAATCATCCTTTTAACATAATGTGATACATTTGGATACATGTTTAGTAAATCATAGTAGTTCATGATATGTTTTTAACACACATATTTTCTAAATGAAAATCATCACATCCTTACCCACACACGTTACAGCATGATGATACAGTTCATGTAATATATTTTGTGAGGGCTAGTTCATTGATTTGAGACATATACTATATGGGAACTATCCCCCTCTAAGTGTGAATTTCATGTTAAGGGTACATAGGGGAAACATTTTTTAGGGTAGTGAGCCATACAGAACAATACCATGCTTAGTGGGATAGAATACTTGGAATATTTCATCAAATCCAAGGGTCGTTATATACTTAATTGGGTATCAAAAAGTGGAATATTTATATATATAGGATTTAGTGTTCCCCTATGTTAATGGAATTGGTTTATCCCCCATCCATTATGAAAAATAGGATTGACATAATCACCTGCATGTATTATGTCATGATACTAAATTACTAATCAAAAATTGGGAATAAGGGGGATTTATTTCCACCAATATATTTCATATGGTATCTCTCCCCCTAATTGAGTCCTTTCCATGTGATGGGTATGGAGCCTTAGGGGGGAAATTCTACGAGGTACTCAGCTAGGAGGATAATATCTTTTACGAAAAAAATGACATGTCCTTTTTGATATCTATATAATGATTGGAGTTGGATATTGTTTTATTTGTTTCTCATATATTTTAAAGTAAACAGGGAATCATATCATGAATGATGGAGAGTTTTTAAAACAATTATTAATAGTCTTATATAATTTTAATTTTATCATGTTTTCTGATATTAGAAATATCCCTATGTGTGGAAGAATTATATATTTGGGAATAGATTGCATGTCAAGTTAATCATTTATTCAAATTTTGAATGTAAATTTTTTCTTAATATATTTTTAATTATATAATAATTGTAAATGAAAGAGATAAACCTTGATACATAACAAATATTTTAGTATATCCACACTATTTTTTTAAATTCTGTTCTCCAAATATATTCATAAGAAATGATATTTGTGTTATATTTTTCATATATATATATTTTAATAAATGTAAATTAAAATTATAAATGGATGACTCTTGATGGTGATGCATGTAATATTTAAAATGACATGTGATATATTTTCACTATAATTTAGAATGTTTGTTTATTGAAAATGTGTAATATATTTGTGACCATGCATGTATAATATATTTACACTAGAAGTTGATCTTTATAATAATGATAAAAATGTGTAATATAACTTTCTATGATAAATTATATGTTTTTTAGGCCTAAGTATTTATTATATATAATTTTTTATACATGCATTGTATTTTAGAAGAATATATATGTTTCACATTAGGACCATTTTCTATTTTGGAAAAGAAGATATTTGTTGTATTTTCTCTATTTTATACATTCCAACTGATGTTGTAATGTAAAACATTCATAATTTTAAAATATTATTGAGAAACCTGTTAAATGGAATGGAGTGATTAATGTTGAGATTCATGGTTGGATCATTCAATGATTTTTTCATTGATTTAAATGAAATGTTTTTTTGTTTTATGAATATAAATTTTCATAATGGAATATAAAAAATGAAGCAGTTCATGTGAATAATTTGTTCAATGTTCCAGAATGAAAATATTGTCGTTTGAATATATCAATTGGAAACATAAATTATGATATTTAATTTTAATAATAATTTAAATTTGTTTATTCTGTTATATATTTGTCTAGAATAATTTTATTTTCAAAAGTGAAATACAATGTTAATTTTTGGAAATCATATTGATTTATTGATGAAATTATGAATATTATTATATATCTTTCAAATATATTAGAGAATGAGAATTGATATTCTTATGACAGTCTAAGTATAAACAGTAATTCCCAAATTATAAAACACTAATGATATATAGAATACTATTCTATGATTTAGTGAAGGAAAAATTAGATTCAAATGTGTAGATATTCTCATTGTAGATGTTATGATGGTTCCATATCTAATTATATAAAATATATCACTTAATATATTTGATTAGAATTTTAAGAACATTGTTAATATCATAATATCAAAATATTTCGATGCAATTTTATTTTTTAATATATATATCACAATCTCTATGAAAATCTAAAATAATATAGATGCTCATATCTGAAAATATTTTAGCGTTAACCATTATAATATAGTGTAACACATTGATATATAATTATGGAATTAAACGAATATAGGAAATATTCACCTCTACAAAAATGTGAATTTCTAGTGCATATTAAATTTAGTAATGTACAATGTATTCTTTGATTTTGGGGAGAAGAAGAAAAATTAAAATTTCAATGCCCCAAGCCATGTTTCCAAAAGTAAGTGGTTACTATATTTCGATGGAATTGGATTTGTGAAGTCACATCCCACAGAACTGAATGGTTAATTAGTCATGGGATTCAAGATAAAAACACGAGTCTCACAATACATTTTAATCCATAAATTACAACAAATTTAAACTTAATAAATAACATCATTTATCTCATTCAAAGATTCCTTCTTGAAATCATATGGAATATAATGAAAAGTTGAACTCAAATGAAAATAAAAGCTTTGTATATAAATGGATATCATGAATTAATAATTCAAGATAAATAATTGCATTAAAACTGTCACGACCCATACCCCGGGACCCGTATCATGACTACCCCAATCCCACCTTCCATAGGTCAGGGGTTGGCGACTAGATCCAAAGGCGTAAATCAATAAACTGGGAAGGAATTTCCATTATAAAAGGAAACAAACACAACAAAGTAATCAAATGGAAGCAAAAAATTAAGTAAAATAGTACACAAAAGAGGTGATGAAATGTAAAAGGGGCCGAAAATACAAGCCCAACAAGAAAGTAAAAGTACAACTGAAAATGGAGAAAATAGATGAAAGGTGAAGAGCAGCTCCCAGATCTTCCACCACAGATCCTACCTAAAGGGTATGTACATATAGCCTCCACAATACTCCCCATCCATCTATCTCCTATGTGCATCGTCACACCATGTTTTCCAGCTACAGGTATTGTCTTGTCCTAGTCCACTCATCCTTGGTCAGCGTTGTCCGTCGTCTGCAACCAACACAACGAGGTGCTGGTATAGCCCGTATAGGGGTGAGTATAACGATACATAGTAGGGTCCCCGAGACCACCGAGGACTCTCAAAATCCACCAAGGAAAAACTACATATTAATAAATCAATGTATAGAAATTACATAGGTATATTCCCATACATATACCTATGTTATTAAGTAACTCATCTCAATCATGTGGAAAACACAGAAGTCTCTGACATAGCTCAGAACCAGGATTTTATTCTAGGGATGATATCTTGTAACACTCCCAATATAACTTTTGAAACCTCGACGGCTGGTGTACTCCTCCACTATAGAGTACTGTTGGCCAGCCACATCACACAGAGGCTCTTCCCACTATCAGGGATTGTTTTAGTACTCCTCCTGCCGAGTACCATGGCTTTACTGCATCACACAGAGGCGCTCCCCACGGCAGGTCTATTGGGTCACAAAGAGGCGCTCCCCCTCGTAGCCTGATGAGGTACATCTCCAGTCGAGTATCGTGGGTCTGTCGCGTCACATATAGGTGCTCTCCCCTGTGTGTCTTTAGTGTCACACAAAGGAACTCCCCATTGGGCTAGTCGAAACAGTCTGACTCGAAAGGGCGGTAGTCATCAGTTATCATCCCGCTACTAGGTTCGTTACTCTGCTCGCTCATCTCCGGAAGGATCCACTCCACAATATATTGGTTGATACACCAAATATGAAGATTTCCCATGAAAAATTATCTCAATGGTCAGCCTCGTCATAGGGTTCTCAACGCAATAGACGACACGTCAATTGGACGCCCAGTCTGTGAGTTATTGACATTTCTGTTCCCGGGGACCGATTGGATTTTAGGATCAAACCAACCCGACCATACCCCAACTATGTCCAAACCTCAAGTGCATTAATCCAAAAGAGTCACCTCTCTCCATGCTTTCTGTCAACACATACAGATCATCGATCGGATAACTGTATCCCATGTTATGGGTGAAAATTTGAAAACATTCCAAAGCAGGGTCGGGTCTAGACCGGGGTCCGACCCGAGCCACGGGTCCGACCCGGTATGCGGGTCTGACTCGGTCCGCAGGTTCGACCCATCCTGTGGGGGAGGCCCAGCTTGAGGGGGTGGCTCGGCCTGAGGGCGGCCCGCCCCGAGGGGGCGGCCAAGCCACTGGGCGGCCCGACCCGCGCTGGGTCCGGCCTGACGGCCCCACGGGGGTCCGCCTTAGCCGCATCCAGGGGAAGCTGCATGCCCCTGGCTCCTGAACGGTAGATCCATTCAGATGGAGTCCCAACCATCGCCAGGTTGCACCGGTCTAGCTCACGCAGGACCCAGTGGGGTCCCTCTCCTCTCGGATGGCCGAGCGACCTAACGCTCTGCATCGCTGATGGCCGACCAGATGCCAGCCACCTCTGCTCTTCCACTGCGGTTCTTCTCCTCCATCGTGGCCCGCCCTGCCCACGGTTCAGATCCTCCATGCGGAGTGACGAAGTGACGCCCTTCCTTCATGGCTCGACCTAACCGTGGCTCTCCTCCTATGCGCTGATCGACGCCGCCACACCCTTCCATTGTGGCCCGACCTGGCCGTGGATCTCCTTTGCGTAGTGGGCGGTGCACCGCCCTTTCTCCATGGCCCGGCCTGGTTGTGGCCCCCTTTCATCCTTGAGGCATGATGGTGTCGCGCCCTTCCAGCGACTCAGTGGCCTTGCGCCACCGGTTTCCTTCGAGGTCGGCCCGTCGTCGACCGCCGTTGCCCCGCTGCGGTCCACTCTCACGATGGCGTCGTTGTGTCGACGCCGCCATCTTCAACAGGTGAGGTAAAACGATGGGGGTGGGTTGGGCCGTGTTCATTGGCCCGAGCATTCCTCATTATGATGATATCAATAGGCCTCAAAGTGCACAACTAATGATGAATACTGAATGGTAAAACTAAATAAATAAACATCCCCTACCTTGATCGTCGATGGAGGTGGCACGAGGAAGAATATGAAGTCGATGAAGGTGGTGTCATCGACGTTCGTCACCCACGCAAGATTCTCCTGATCCGGGCTTGAGCGTCATCCTCCTTCTTCGTTTGAAATTCATTCTTCGTTGGAGGATATTTCACCAAGGGTTATCCCAAGCCTCCTATCTTCTATGAATTATTTTCCCGCGAGGGATGCGGTGCCAAATTAATAATATTGCATTTATTATCATTGGGACATAGTGTTTGCTCATTAATTATGTTGGAGTTGACAAAATTAATTTGGGAGGAGAGAAACCAAGATTCATCTAACATTCAAGAGGGAGTTCAAGGGTCGGGTGGTCCCCACCACCAAAATTCAAAGAGTTTGTTTCAAATAAAATAAAATTAGAATTTTGGTCTTATTTTATTTTATTTTTAATTCTATAACTCTCTCACTAATTGTAAAAAACTAAAAAACACCCTCACCCTACTATAGTATAGGTGAAGGTCTCTTTACGCGAAAATTGGTGCTGCGAGTTCTACGGTATCCTTAGATTTCAATTCAAAACAGAGGTTCAAATGTTACAAAATGTCACTTGTGTGGTTACAGAACGTACCCAAAAAAATTCTTGTAAAATTAATAGCGGTCACCGTCGACCAATTGCCATCGAGGTTAGGCTCTGGCTAGGTAAAAAACTCCCCAACAAACCAAATGGTACTCTCAGATATTCAATCCGAGTTAGTGTTTAGATGTTATGAATTTTTCAATAAAATAATTGCCACATAATTATTTTATTTATGGCCAAAAACAGACTTTCTATAGTGGCTCTCATTGGCCAATCTTAGTATCATCATAATGAAACAATGCACTCATGAGTTCATCGGTGGTCTCTGGTTTTTAATCCGAGTTACCTTTTGTGAGTTATAGGAATGTGAAAAATAAAATAATTTATTTAATTATTTTATTTCTGATTTTTCCAGTTTTGGGTTTTCTCACAGGAGGCACGTGCCGATTAATCTTAAGTCGCCCCAAGGTTAAACCCACCATCCTAAGCGCAACAGTGCCCTCAGATTTCTGATCTGTGTTACCATTTAAGAGTTATTCCACTATTTCAGGAAAACTGCTTACACGTTTTAACTTAAGCTTAACAACAACTTTGATGGATCATTCCGGGCACTCCGGGACACGAAATCGTGCGCTGACAAATTTTAAGGACCCATAAAATTCTAATTTAATTTTAAAAAAATACATGTAAATTCCAGGTCTTTACATTCTCCCAACATTAGGGCTCTACGTTCCTGTAAGCCACAACTCACAACTAAGGGAACAAGTAAGGGTACTGAACATGCATCTGAGCCTCCTTCTCCCAAGTTCTCTCCTAGAGGTTCTCGTGCTGTAAGAGAACGCACACAAGAGGTATCAACCGTCCACGAAGGAACCGCTTTTGTCAATCCTCAATCTCTACTGGAACCTCCATAAATGTTCCTAATTGTCAGCATCCAGCTCGCCATGGTCAATAATGTGGTATGGGTCATGCATGTATCTCCTCAGCTGGGATACGTGGAAGATAAAATGCACTCGGTGCAACTGAGGTGGAAGAGATAAACAATATTCCACCTTGCCAACTCTGTTGAGGACCTGAAAAGGTTCGATGAATCTCGACGATAACTTGCCTCCATGTCCAAATCATTTTAGACCTCATCGAGGTGAGACCCATAGAAAGACGTGGTATCCATCCTTAGACTCCAAATGTCTCCATCTAATCTCAGCATATGACTTTTGCCTGCTCTGTGTAGTCTTCATTCACCCCTGGATGATCTGCACCTTATCTATGGTAGCCCATACCATCTCTGGTCTATAGCAATTCGGCCGACATGGTGAGTCCGTCGACGATCACCGAAATAGAGTCATGTCCCCTAGACGTACGAGGAAGAACCATCACGAATTCCATGGCTATCTCATCCCTCTTTCTCTATGGGACATCTAAAGGCTGAACCAAACCTGGTGGTACCTGATACTCCTCCTTCACTTGCTAATAAGTGAGGCATTGAGAGACATACTCCGCTACTGCCTTCTTCATTCCTGGCCACCAGTGCTGTTGTCTGAGGTCATGATACAACTTCTCCACACCTGGAAGTACCGCTAGAGGGGATATGTGGAACTCGCTCAATGCCTCCTCCTAAAGTGATATTGGTACCAAGGTACATCCTCTGAAGTTGATGACGTGCTCCCCAACATTAGAAAATCCATCAGGTGTCTGCCCTGTGGATATCTGAGCATGTCGTGCGTCACATTCAGTGTCTCATTGTTGTGCCTCTCTGACTCACTGAAGAAGTATTGGGGTGACAGTAAGATATTGAAGGAAGGATGCTTCATCTCTATCCACAAAGGATATCTACAAATTAGCTAGTTGTTCTGTCACCACTACTAGAAACTGTATACCAGACCTCCTACTGAGTGCATTTTCAACAACATTCTCCTTCCTAAGAGTATAGAATATCTTGAAGTCATTGTACTGGAGGAACTCAAGCCAATGACATTGTCTCAGGTTCATGTCCTTCTGAGAGAAGATATATCTGAGACTCTTGTGATCGGTTTATATGGTAAAATGTTTGACCATAAGATAGTTCTGCCTTATCTTCAAGGCATAGACCACTGCTCCTAATTCCAGGTCATGGGTAGCATAGTTCTGATCGTGCTTTTTTAGCTACCAAGAACCATATGTGTACAGTAATCTCTCTTGCATCAGGACACATCCGAGTCTGGTCCTAGATGCGTCGCAATAAACTATCTAACCTATGCCTTCCTCTGGATTCCTCAGTATTGGGGCACTATTCAGCCTATGTCTCAGCTGATGAAAGCTCTACTAGAATCTCTCTGACCACACGAAGGATTTCCCCATATTTTTCAAGGCTGATAGTGGTTTTGAAACTCGGGTGAAGTCTGGAACGATCCTCTAGTTGTATCCATCCAAAGCAGACAACCATCCTTCTATAGGGGGGGGTAATCTTAGAAACATCTTTTGAAAATATGTCTGCATGTTCTCTCACCCCTGTTTGGAACAAAAAAACTCAAAAGTCCCACTAACACGAGGGTAAGGATGGATAACTCAAGAGTGATCGATTTCACCCCCTTATGAATGAGTTTAATCTGTTCTTCCTCGGTTCCCTTTTTCGCCGACTAAGGAAAACCACATCCCAACGTTGTAGATAAACCACAATTGTTTTTCCTAATTCAATAAATATGTGTATGAACTGTGGTTTCCTAGTCCATATCTAAAATAATGTTGTAAGGGCTCAATGCTGCCACAATGATGTTCCAACTGAAAATCTCGCCTTAAGGGTTAGATCACACCGTCGACATATGTGTGATTATTGAGTCCCCTCCCAAAGGTATCACCAGATGTGAGGGTCAAGCCAACGACTTGACCAAAGTCTCTAGGTCTGGGACATGAATCGTGGAAAGAAGGAATGATTGGTACCAATGTCTATATATACGTCAGCTAGTAGTAGACAGAGTCCGTACCTCGAATCATTCCTAGAGCCCTTGGGTCACACTCCTTGACTGCATGCTACTTCTCTCTTGCCCTGCCCTCCAGCTCCATGAGCCTAGTGGGGACTACAAAGGCAGGTGGATGTAACATGTCGAATGTAAACCACCTCATACTGCTCTCCTATCTCTTCTTCCACATCTTATTCCCTACAGATTCATCTATCCTTAACACTTACTCTTCTCGTAACATTTTACACACTCAAGTATCTGATACTGGCATCAGTTTCATGCTTTCCCACTGCTAACATTAACTGGTTGTATCTTCTCATCCAAAGAACAGTCAATCAATAAATGTTCCCTCGTACATCCTAGCATATGTTTGAATGTGTATAGGAATTGTGTTGGATCTGATGTCTATTAAACACACCTCGCTTGGATGTACGACCCCAGAAGCACTGATCGTATCATATTCATCGACTACCAAGAACGATGGTTACACTACGATGAATAATAATATAACTACATGTATTCCTACTGAAGGTGTATATGCTCTAGGTAAATCTCATACACCTCCTCAAGCTAGTTATCAGCCGGTTTTGAGTGGGGCTCGCTTGTGAACCTAAAGGGAATCTGATGCTGAAACAAGTGTAAGTCCCTATGTCTATAAGTGTCCTATACCAGTACCATCGGTCATAACCACTGACCAACGGGTAGTGATATAGATATCACACTACCTATAGGTACTATCTCAGGCAATGATCCACGTACTGAAGATTCATCACTATGTGGATCATCCTCATTGGCACTTACTGAATAGAGTTGTAGTTATGTTCACCATCTACTATATGGTGTCTCAACTGGGTGGAAAATGCTATAATTCCCTCCAGCCAGCCCTCAACTGCGTGGGAATCGGTCTCACCTCGAAACCTCAGAGGCATGTACTGATGGGACTCGTGCAATTATCTAAGTCGAAGTGCACCATTGTCCAGTGCTGTTGGTGGAGTTTGCTGCCCAACGGGTGGTGGTGGTGCTGGTACACCACCCGAAGGTGCCAACATAGTAAGAGGGCCCTACACTAGAGCTTCAACACTCGGTGGGACATCATCGAGTACTATCATGGAACTCTAACATGCAGTCTTTGTGGAGGCATACTGAAGAGATGTGACACGGTCGAAGTTATACCTGGGAAGCTGACCTGGTTGAGCTAACATAATGAAAACATTTGAAAACACACATGCAATCAGTGTTTTCGTGCACTGAGTTAGAGACCATTAGTCAGGGTCCTGATGTATGGATACGTCTGCAACTGCACCAACACTGGACTCCATGAACTGAGAACCACACTCAGTACCATTAGCACTATTTCTTCATATAATAGAAAGATCAGAGTATTATGTTTTGTGGAAAAACTGACTCCTCTGATTCCAATTTTTCAGGAACCGTCCCCTGGGGCCCGTATCATGACTTCCCCAAACCTGTCTTACATAGGCCAGGGGCTGGCGACTAGCACCAAAGGCATAAATCCCTAAAATGGGAAGGCCTTTCATTTATAACTGTAAAAAAACACAATAGAGTAAAAAAGTGTAATCAAAACAATAAGTAAAACTGCACACAAAAGAGGTGTTGGAAAGTAAAAGGGGCTGGAAATAAAAGCCCAATAGGAATGTACAAGTACAACTAAAAAGGGAAAATTAGCTGAAAGGTAAAGAGCAGCTCCTTGTTCATCCACAACGGATCCTACATGAAGGGTAGGTATAGATAGAATACACAACACTCTCCGTCTGTCCGTATCCTCCTTGCACTGTCACGCCATGTGGTCTACCCCCGGGTGTTGTCCAGTCCTGGTCAACTCAGCCTCAATCAGCATTGTCCGTCATTTGTAACAAACACAATGAGGTGCAGTCATAGCCCGTGCAGGGTTGAGTATAATGATTCTCAGTAGGGACCCCGAGACCACCGAGGTCTCTCAAAACACACCAATGAAAAACTACAGAGTAAGAAATAAATGTATAGAAATTACATAGGTATATTCCCATACATATACCTATGTTATTATGTAACTCATCTCAATCACGAGGAAAACACATATGTCTCTGACTCAGCTCAGAACAAGGATTTTATTCAAGGGATGATAACATGTTACACTCCTAGTCTAACTTTTGAAACCTCAGCTGCTAGTGTTGTCCTCCTCTATAGAGTATTGTGGGCATGCCGCCTAACACGGAGGAGCTTCCCACTATCCTGAACTACTTTGGTACTCCTCCTATCGAGTACAGTGGGTCTGCTGCGTCGCACAGAGGCGCTCCCCACTATGGGTCTGCCGCGTCACACAGAGGTGCCCCCCTTTGTAGCCTGCTAAGGTACTCCTCCTGTCGAGTACCGTGGGACTTCCACATAACACAGAGGCACTCTCCAATGTGGTTCTTCCATATTACATAGAGGTGCTCCCCACTGGGCTAGTCGAAACACTCTAAGTCGAAAGGTCTGCAGTCGTCAGGTATCAGCCAACTACTAGGTTTTTGTACTCCACTCACTCATCAGTAAGAGGATATAATCCAGAAGCTTCTGTTCAATCCACCAAATATCATAAAGATCCACAAAAATTAATTTCAATGGTCGGCCATGTCCTTGGGGTCTTAATGAAATAGAAGGTGTGTCAATCGAACACCTAGTCTATGAGTTATTGGCATTTCTGTTCCATTATATGGGTTGGATTTTAGGTTCAAACCAACCCAAGCATACCCCAACTATGTCCATACCTCAAGTGATGTATGGAAAAAGAATCGTCTGACTCGATGCTTTCTTTCGCAGGAGACAGTTCGTCGATCAGACACTCGTTTCCCATGTAATGGGAAAAAAGGTAAAAAATTCCCTAGTGGGTCCGGGTTCAGTCCGACCCAGTCGGACCGACATGGCCAGACCCGGTGCGCGGGTCTGACCCGGCCAGTGGGGGTGGCCCGACCCTAGCGGGAGGCCCGACCCGCGCTGGGACCATCCTTGCGGCCCGACGGCCCCCAGGGGGTCTTCCTTAGCTGCGTCTAGGGGGAATCCACGTTCCCCATGCTCCCAAATGACAGAGCTGTTTAGGTGGAGTCCCATCTGGTGCCATGGAACACCGGTCCAGCTCATGCAGGACCTAGTGGGGTCCCGCTCCACCCAGCTGGCAGAGAGGCCGACCCAATGCCGGCCGACTCTGCTATTTTTCTGAGGCCCGCCCTGGCCGTGGTTCTGCTCCTCCACTACGGCCCACCCTGGCCGTGGTTCAAATCCTCCGCGCGACATGACAGCGCCACACCCATTCATCACGGCTCGACCTGGCCATGACTCTCCTCCTCTGCGTGACGCGAAGGTGCCACGCCCTACCGCCGCGACCCGACCTAGCCATGAATCGCCTCCTCCATGCGGTGAGAAGGTGGCATGCACTTCTGCTACGGCCAGGCATGTCCATGACCCTCCATTCTTATGCACGGCACGACGATGTCGCGCCCTTCCGGTGACACTACAACAACACCTCTATTTAGCGGCGGTTTATAATAACCCACCACGAAACATTATTTTTTTAAACAGCCCGACCCTTCCCCCCACCCCGACCCTCCTAACCCAGATTCCCCCGGTCCCCCACATCCCTGTGACCTCGTCCCCCCGCGACCCTGATGACCCCGCGACCCAATGAATCTGGCGACCCCGCGACCTCGGCGTCTCCAACCCTTCACGACCCCGGCAACCCTGCGACCCCAACGGCCCTGCTTCCCCGACATCCTATACGAAACCCTAAGGTTTTAAATTCATATATAGCACGTTATGACCATAGATATATGATGAGATGCAAATATAGTGATCTATTCCAATGGACACATGTTGAAATAATTATATATATAGTTATTCCCAATGGATGAAATGTTTATATAGAGGGATATTCCAATTTGTTTTAATTTTTACATGGTTTATTTTTATTGTTGGCATGGTTTTGTAATATGATCAGAGATAATCTGACATGGTTCTGTAATAGGATGATTCGTTTATTGTGTTGATTGATTAATTTATATTCATTCTTATCCCCTTACCGTGTACAATATATATCCTACTGTTTTTTATATGAATAATGGTTTTGACCTAATAAGTTGTACTCACAACCTACGCATCTCAACATTTTGAACCCTAGCAGATTGCATAGATGTAGGAATCAAAATGGTAAAAGACCTTTATGTTAAATTTTTTCATATAGGATGGGTTGGATTTTGGGGAAGGGATTGAAATGGGGATTGGGATAGTGGACTTTTGTGTCGCGATATGAAATAGATAGTATTTTACTCTATATTACAACCATCAATAAATTCATTTTTATTACATCATCCCATTACATTATTCCATTATTATTTATTGGATTCTTTAGTTGGATTTTTTTGTTTACATGTTTTATTATATGGTTTCCTCTATAAATATTTATTTTATTATAGTTATTTATGTTGATTTTTACTCTTCTTTATAACTACATACCAGTGGCTATGGTCTCCCCACTATAAATATCACACTCATTTCTAGTCAACGACATGTGGAATATGGGTAGGAATGCATGAGGTCCCATAAAAACCTGATTTGACCACATGAGAGAGTGATGGATTGGGGGACGTAGCAAAGTGGTATCAAAGAATCATGTTTTAATTTCTATTACATTACTAGTTGTGGAATGGTATAAGAGATACTTGGATGTGTAAATACATAGCAATAATCTTCTGAATAGGATTATCTAGCCAATGTATTGGGGAAATATGTGTTCATATGGATGAGATTTGTTCTTATTTTATTTAATTGAAAAAGATGATGTTATTTCACCTTGGGTGATTTGTATTTTGTGTGATGGTATTGTTTAGTGATGAATTTTGATTCTTGATATTTATACTCATGGCCCAGAATGGTGTCAAATGATAATTCATGCATCATGATAGGAACATAGGAATGTATATATTGACATTTGTTCTTCATAGTAGGGACATATTTATTTCATGTTCTACGTTCTTTCATTTATGATGTGTTTTGATAAACCTACTATGTCTGATAAATGATTTATTCTCCCAAGCCTTTAATGTTGGGAAATTTGTCTGTTTTTTGTGAATAAATATTATGGAACCCTTCACCTTTGTAATGATTACCGAAAGATGAATCGAGTCATAGTAAATAACAAGTTTCTATTGCCTTAGACTTGTGATATGTTTGATTAGTTGAAAGTGAATAACTGGTTCTCAAATATTTATCACCATTCTGGTTTTCAATAGCTAAGAATAATATAGTTTGATATATTGGAGATTTTCTTCCAGAGTAGGTATAGACCGTAAAAGTATATTTCAATGCCTTTTGGTCTAACAAATGATCCCATTATTTTTATAGTGTTGAACAACATAATATTCCATGATTATCCTAATTCATTTTAGTGGTATTTTAGTGTGAAATAATGTTTTAATATTAAACCGAGGAGAATCATGTGAGTCATTTGACTCTAGTTTTGGAAATTTTTAGAGATCACTCTTTTATCCCCCTATTATCCTGTTTCATATACATGTTCTCAGGTTTCAAAAATTTATTCATGGTTTGCGCCTAGACACCCATCCCACAAAGCCAATGCATTTACATCACAATTTATCCCCCTATTATCCTGTTTCAACTCCTCTCCAATCTTTATTTTCCAAATGAGGCTCACACTTATTAGAGGTGTTATTTCATAATTACTTATAAAAATGGTGGTTTAAAAAGAAAATTAATTTTGGTTTCATTAGTGTGTTCCTTGTTTAACTTATAAATTTTTTGTATTTTATTCTAACTTTCATATAGAATAATTATGGTTTATTTTGAGTATTTAATTGATATAGTTCATTTATATGTTATTGTTGTCCACTATAATTTTCCAAAAGGATTGTTTAGTTATTATTCCAACCTAGAATACATGTTGAATTGTTGATGTTAAATCATTTTCAATCTCAACCACTGTCATAGGATTTCTAAATCACTATCTTCCATCATTAAGTGTTTTTCAAGGGTCATTGGAAGCAGTTATATAGTTGGAATAAATTGAGGTGATCCTCAATTATCTTAGGGAACCTGATACTTTGAGGGTGGGAATTTTTTAGAACTACATTTATAGTTTCAGTAGAGTCTTGTGGGAGTCAGTGGTACCTTCTTAACTTCATGAATGTAAGAATTGGAATCTCATAATGATTGATTTTTTAATGGTTATTTCTTGAGGGAATGAATGTATAGAAATAGACTGAGCTCGTGAGAATTTTAAATGGGGACAGATCAGTATGGGATATGTTAATAACCATTCGAGGTTTGTTATATATTCTCCAAAGATAGGGGTCATCAATTATGAGAAAGATAATTTCTTTGGTGATGGTCTTCACCCAGACCTTGGTACATCTCTAAATTCTTTGGGCATAACATCCATTTTGGAGGTTGTCACTAGGGACATGTGAATGGATTCTAAATATTCATTGAAATCGATGGGTTTTCATTCCTTAGTTTTATCAGGTATGCATCAAATTAATAGTGGGAATGAATAGAATCCATTGTGCAAGGAGTATAGGAAGGATGAACCACAACATAATGAAAAGGCCTATTCTTATAGAAAGAGTTCATCTATTTTGTGCATCCATTTTAGGGACTTTGGGGAATTATGAGACCCATTTCTTGATATATCCTTGAATTTTTCTCTATTATTGAATTTTTTTCATCATTATACGTTTTTGATGATGGGGTTATAGAATATGTCTCATGTTTGATTCCTTGTTTTTTCTGTAGGCGCATTGTGATATACATGGATAAAAGCTGGATCACATTACTGAGAAACACACCACAATATGTTAAGGATTTGAATGAGTTTTTATATTTTGAAATTTCTAATTGATCCGTTTAAGGGATAATAAAATGTCCATGTCCTAAATATAAATTTAGAACATGGTTGAAGAGAGATGAGGTTTATAAACATTTAATGATGAAGCAATTCCCTGCTCAATATTTGTGTTGGATTTGGCATGGAGAATCGAACGTTACAAAAAGATTGAGCACTAATGTTAATCCGCAGAATGAGGTCCCAAGTTCATCGCCAATGGAAAATGAAATGAAAAACCTAATAAATGATGCATTCAGCACTGTAAGACCCCACTATCAGCATCAAAACACTTCAGAACAACCAGAAGAGGGTGCTTCAATTTGCAACATAACAAGTGATGTTTTTGAGACTATAAAACAGGAAGATCTAGATAGTCACATATCATTGGATCATCCTCTTGATTCTGTGGAGCCGAATGTAAGAGAAAAAATCACTGAGGAAAATGTGTTCCATGATTTAGTTGATGATGTAAATCAAGAGTTGTATAGCGGGTGTTTGAAATATTCAAAGCATTCGTTTCTGCTGAAGTTGTACCATATCAAATGTCTATGTGGAATTACAAATAGGAAATTTCCATGATATTGGAAATGATTCATGATGCATTTCCTGAAGAAAAAACTTCAGCATCTTTTTATGATATGAATTTTTTTTAACAAGCATGGTCAGAATTATACAAAAATACATGCGTGTCCCAATGATTGAATTCTTTATTGGGGAGAAGATTCAAGTAGACAGAATTAAAAGAAATGTTCTTCTTCTAAATGGTAGTAAAAGGGTGATTTTGGAAGTCTGAATGGACATAATTTTAGGGAGAAGAAGAAAAGGATCACACATGAAAAGGTTTTGCATTACTTTATTTTTAAGCCTCTATTGCAATGATTATTCATGTCATCGAAAACCGCCAAACACATGAAGTGTCATTCTATAGATATTAACAATGATGGGTTAATGAGACCTTCCTGAGAATCCCAATCATGGAAGACATTTGATTAATTACATCTTGATTTATCATCTGATCCTTGGAATTTTTGATTTGGATTGGGTGCCGATGGATTCAACCCATTTGGGACTTTGAGTAACAATTATAGCATTTGGCTAGTTGTTTTTATCCCTTATAATCTTCCATTGTGGATGTGTATGAAACAAACATATTTTATCCTTTCGATGATTATTCCTAGAAAAAAAATGCCTAGAAATGATATTGATGTATACTCACAGCCTTTGATTGACGAATTGCAGGAGTTATGGAGAAATGGTGTTGAGACATTTGATGCTTCTTCTAAAACAATGTTCAAAATGAATGCTGCTTTAATGTGGACCATTAGTGAATTCCCTAGGCTTTGGAATTTATCTGGTTGGAACACATACAAGGGTTTGTCTTGTACCATATGTAACTTTTATTTTGAGCCCAAACGGTTACCTCAAAGTAGAAAATGGTGCTTCTTGTGTCATCGATGATTTCTCGATGCATCTCATAGATTTCGGCTGAACAGATCAAAATTTAATGGTCCCATTGATTGTATACCACCTACAAATTTGTTAAATGGTTTTGAAATATTGACACAGTATGAAAATATTGAAATATAATTTGGGAAGTTTCATCATTTGAAAGATAGAAGAAAACGGGTCTGAAGTGCATCGTCAAGCGAAACCAGAACACAATAATGGAAGAAAAAAAGTATATTCTTCAAACATCCGTATTGGGAATTTAATTTGTTGCGGCATAATCATGATGTGATTTATATTGAGAAGAATTTCTATGAAAATTTGATTTTCACATTGCTTAATGAGCATCGAAAGTCGAAGGATCATCTCAATGCTCGCAAAGACTTACAAGAAATGAACATAAAAAGAGATCTCTGGCCAGATGAGAATGAAAAGTATCCTCTGACAATTTTTGCAATGAATAATATTGATAAAGATACATTCCTTCGAATGTTAATGAATGTTAAGATATCTGATGGGTATTAATGTAATATCTCAAGGTTTGTTGACTTGAAGAATTATAAGTTAGATGGATTGAAAGGCCATGATTCACATATTTTTTTACAACAGTTACTACCATTGGCATTGCGTACATTATTAACTGAAAACATTACTGCTGTTATACTCCTATTCTGCACATTATTCATATAACAATGTGAGTAATCACTACATCCATTTCATTTTGACATCCTCCAGGAGAGGTTTGTATTGACCATTTTCACAATGGAGATGATATTTCCACCGTCATTTTTTACTGTAATGATGCATCTAACTGTGCATTTGGTTGAGAAAACTAAATTAGGAGGCCCCGTTAATTATCTATGGGTGTATCCAATTGAGAGGTACTTTAATTATATGTTTTCCAGTTATGTAAACAATTTTTTGTACTTAAATAAATGAATAAATCTGTTTATTTTGTTTCACAAATATAATGGGAATTTGAAATCATAAGTGAGAAATAAAGCTAAACCAGAAAGCTCAATTTTTGAAGGCTATGTGGCTGAGGAGTGACCTACATTTTGTTCTCGATTCTTGGATGATATTGAGACCGGATTTAATCGATTTGGATGTGTTGACGACACATCAACTCAATCTCAAATACATCAGAAATCCAAAATATTTTCTGCTATTGGCCGATCAGTTGGGAGGATCTCAAATGTGACACTGAATGAATTGGAATTATTACAGGTACATAGATATGTGCTGCTGAATAGTTAAATTGCAGATCCATTTATTGAATAGTTGAGGATACAAGCAAAGAGACGAATAAGAGGTCGAACACGAAATGAGAAATATATTACGAAATCCATTAATAAAGATCTTGTAAAATGGTTTGCACGATGTGTAAGTTCATAAATATTACAATAAATACGATTATTATTTTGACACATACATTTTGTAAATCTAATAATGTATATTTCTTTTTTCAGATCATGAATACTGCTACTCGAGTAGAGGTGTCATAAGATTTGATGTTTCTTGCTAGAGGTCCTCTAAATGAAGATAGAAAGTTCAACGCTTATAATGTGAATGGCTATAGATTTCATACAGTCGATAGAGAAGTGGGTTTGAGAACACATAATAATGGTATATTTACATTTTCTAAAGTGGAATACTATGGAAATCTGTATGACATTATTGAATTAAACTACAACAGACTTTTTTGGGTGTTTTATTCAAATGAAAATGGGTCGATATTATCAGAGGTGTTAAAAGACATTCCTTGCAATTTACTTCTGTGAACTTTTCTCGCTTGATAGATGTTGGTGATCATGAACTACATGATCCATATAGCAAAGAATCGCAAGTAAAAATGGTATATTATTTGAATGATGTTGCCGATGAAGGGTGGATTATATTTGATCACATAATACAAAAAGATTTGTATGATATGGATGATGAAGTGGAAAATTTTCCCTCTAAAATTGAATTTAATTATCAACAGGAAGCAGAATTATTTGTCCATCATTATAATGAAAATATTAGTCTATCAAGGATGAATGAAGTGGATGATGCAATGGAGCAGGAAACCGACATGATTGAAGGCGAAAATGATTGTATGTACAGTTATTTATTTATTCAGCAACCACTTGTTTCATTTCTGTCGTCATTCATTATCATTGTTATATATATTTTGTCTGTTAGTACTCCATATATTATCATTTTTAATTTTTTCTTCATTTTTTTAAATATATATTCTGAACTTAAATTTATTTGATTAAATTACCCGAATTTCAAGGAAGAAGTGGTATATTACTTCATCCAGTTCTGTGACAGATGACGATCCATCTGGCTCCCTCCCCATGACATCTGAGGCACCCACTACCGACACCCCTGCACCATCTCCCAATGCACCATATCTCACACCATCTGTTGATGTCCCAGTAGAGGCTGAGTCATCGACCTCCCCCCCCCCCTTTAGGAGCCTCAGTAGTGGGGTAGCGATACCCCCTTCCAGTTCATCCCAGACATACTAGAGTGGCACTGTCATAGGTACAAATTTTATTTAAATAAACTTATTTCATTTTGTTTATACTAATTGTTTTCTCATTGAAGATGAAAAAAATGAAACCGTGGGGAAAAACATAAAAAGTTCATATGTATGGAATCTGAATGGAGAGAATATTTTTGTTCCATTTGATTCTTACGGGGTCCCTACAGATGACGTCGCGAGGTTACTAGGATAAATTCTAGGCCAGCTGGCAGCGGTGCCCATTTCCCTTCCCATTTCATATGACGATTGGAGACATATGCCTCCAAACTGGAAAAATGATGTGTTTGATTCTCAAGTCAAGGTAAATTTATTACATTATGGATTAATTGAATGTCATGTTACTAATATGTACAAAATGAATTTCTGTATACAGATGTTCTTCCACTTTACTATTGCTAATGTGATAGCACATAAGTGGACGTTGAAAAATCTCGGTAAGAATTGGAAAGATTTTAAATGGAGATTGTGGTGTGATTCCAATGATGCTTCATTGACCATGCTGGAAATGTATGAGAAGCTACCTAATGGAGTACCGAAAGAGCAGTGGAAAGTGTTTGTTGACAGGCATCGGGATCAGAAGCGGATGGTATTGAAATATATATATTATTATATTATCCTAATATTACATTTATACATGTATATGAAAAGGACATGAAATTTAATACATCAGTATTAAATTTCATTTTATTTAATTTTGGATCTCTCAATATAGAATGCATCAAACCGAGAAAAGCAAGTCATCCCGCACACTGCGAGCTCAAAAAGTTTTTCTAGAAGTTAAACGACATTGATAATATTTTAATTATATTAATTATTTATATGAAAATATTATCTGTTTAATATATTGAATTTTTTATTTATCTTTGATTAATGCAGTCACAAATTTAAGGGCATGAAGCATACAATACTGAAATGTGGCTGGATGTTCAGAAGAAATTGGATGGATGTTTTTTTAATGATTTTGCTAAAGAAATTGGGGTATGAAGTCAATTTTTTATCATAATAACTTATTATCAATTTTTACTGTGTTAATATATATTGATATATGATTTAGTGGTCAAAATTAAAGAACTATGGGATGCCAATCCTACGCATTCCTACTCTGTCTCCCAGGATGACCCCGTTTCTAAAGTCCTTGGGAAGGAGCATCCTGGGAGAGTGTGCGGGATGGGTTTGGGACCCATGCCATCTGAGGTTTTTAGCAGGCCTCTGGGGATAGCTGCTGCATCTACTCCTCATTTTATTCAGCCCATACCCATAGATTCTAGGAAAGAGATTGTTTCTTTAAGAAAGACAGTTCACAAGAAGGGGGATCAGATATCTGAATTGCAGAAATATTTGACTAAAATACCTCAGCAGATGAGCAGATATGCCCTCGGTGGGAGTTCATCAATTGGTGGTATGCAGGTAAATCAAAGAAAATCAAAATCATTAGTTTTCTAACTTTCATTGGTTTTATGATTTAATATAAATAGGCAACCATAATTAATTTTCAATAAAATGTTCTTACAGGTGACAACACAAAGTGGAAATGAAGGTGGAGAGGGTGACGATGCATCCTCGGACCCTGAGTAGTTTTATTGTTGATGTGTAGAACAAAAATGGAAACAATTGGTTTGTATATGTAACATTTTTGGCACCTTTTTTCCACCAAACATTCTCATGTCCTAAAATTTCCTTGATTTCTCATGTTTCTTTTTATGTATTTTATTGATTTCTGATGTTTATTTTTTATGTCTTCATTTCTCGAGTGTGGTATACATCATTCCATTTAGTTCTGTGTTTGAATTGTTAGTCGAGATTTTAGATGACTAGGATTTAAACCCATTGTTGATGTGTTGAACAAATTGGTTCATTTCATAGTGATCAAGGTGATATTGTTGTGGACACATTGGTGAGGCCCATTGTAGATGTGTTGAACAAATTGGGTCATTTCGTGTTAAATATGAAATTATAAATAGTAATGAAAGAGTTCAGGTGGTATATAGTTAGATTTGAATTTCATGTGGTGTAAAAGCCTTATATAATGTATTCCACGCTATCAATCAAAATATGGTGATAAAAAGTGACATTTGAACATATAAATTGGTATCCAATTGAGGATATGGAAGAAGATAGCTTGATGGATACCACTGGAGTTATTAACATAAGTTCTTGTTTCTTATATTAAGTTCTAGATCATTTGGTTTAAAGGATTTATTTATAACTAATTTCCATGTTGTAAATTCACTCACTAAAAATATATAATTAAATGAAGATATATGTGAAAGAGGTTTTGAGATAAAAATAAAATTTAGATTTATTAAGACAAGTGATATCAATAATGGATATATAATGAGGAGTAATGGATGAGTTTAAACTAATGTTAATAAAAGATAAAAGTTTAGTGATAAAATAAAAACATAGTAACTGAATACAACCTTCATGTGGTGAATAGAGTCGAGAAGTTTGGAGGATAGTTTACATGCAGTAGTAAGTGATCAAAGTTTCTAAAATAAAATCAACAAGATGATGAAGTTTTATGAAGAGTTCCTTCAATGAGTGGTACTTTCTTGATATGACATTGTGTTCAAAGGATGAATTTAGAGTTCTTCTAGTTGGTTATTTATGGTGTGTCTACCTCTATCATTACACAAGGACCTAAAGGACAACTTATAATGTTTCTTCCTTGGGTGACGTTATGATGTAGTTCTTTTTTCATATTGCGACCTTCCTCAATGATATTTATATAGATATTTTTAACCATGTATCAGAGGGGTTGCACATTCGATTGGATTTGGTTTTTATGGGAAACAACTATGTTTTAGGTTGATTAAGGCTCCCCTCATGTGTTTTAGGTCACCATATTATTTTTCTCCTTTATTACACAATATGCATCATATATTTTGTAGAGGTAGAATATTTCTAAACTAATCTTGTATCATTAGGAATAAATTTATTGAATAGACTTCTAAGAACATTTCCAACGGTCCTATATTATTATTTTTATATGTGTTTGGTTATAAATACTTTATTACTCATGGTTATGAGGAATGGGAACATGTGGGAACACTCTTTAAGAAGAAAAAACTAAATAAAGATATTAAACTAGTTAAGATTAAATTAGAAGGGAAAAGTGAGTCTCTTGTAATTTATGGATTTTCATGATATTACTATGCGTTGAATATTATTGATTGATAACTAATGATATGGATTACTTCTTGTTTTTATCATTTGAGAAACTCTCGACCATTATAATAAGATAATTTTTTAATGATAGTAGTAAAATGAATTTTTTTGGAAATTAGAATATAATAATTTATATTACATACCAATGAATTTCATATTTATGTATCAGTGTATAAGTATGAGACTATACGAGTTTGAGTATATAGAAATGTACATCCATGGTGGAACTTTCCCAATTGAAAGGGATGACGTACCGTAGATTTGAAAGTCATCTCATGTTTGGTTTACTACCTTTGTGGGTATGTTTTAGCTAAGCCGATCAAATTGTTTTTTATTACACTTTTATCAGAACAGTTACAGGTTGTTTGTTGGGGTGTCCTAATGAGATTATTTATCACTCTTACATGTACACCATAGTGTATGTTTAGACCTTATTTTTTCTTTTCATGTTGATCATAAGTATCATGGGGGATATGGATGAGGCCCACTGTTTCATGATTTAGCAAAGCTACATGAGTGGTTCTACTAATCGGGCTAGTGGAGTTTGAAAATGTATGGATATTAGGTATATTGTATAGAATAGAGTTTTTAGTGGATCCATGTACTTTTACATTGATTTTATTGCGTAATGTTTTATTTTTATAGTCATCCTTATGGGTCACCAGTGATGTATCGTGTTGTGTAGTTGTTCAGTATTTTACATCAATGTATTATTGAAGATTTTTATTTTTTAGTTGTGTACATCTTTTTAATTCATTTACGTTCCTTTTTTATGATAATTATATATTGTTTATTGTTTATTAATTTTATATGAGGTCATAGTTCTCCAAATATCAACACTTGGGTCATCGCTACTAGTTGGTGGCATCTGGCTTACGAGGAGGTGTGCTTGATGCCTAGTAACCCATTTGCTCAGAGCATTAGTTTAGTGGAATCCAGTTTGGGATGTTACAATGTGGTAAAAATAGAGTTTTATCTTCCTAGTATTTACTATTTAGGATATTGTATACATGATTATGTGGAATGTGTTAGAACCTTTGATGGATATCTGACTGTTGTGTTAATAATACTTTCTCTAATAGGATGCCTTATTTTCCAGGGTTTCAGATTTATGTTCTATTTTTAAATACTAATGTTGTATATTATTTCTACTTGAGAGAAAAACATGTTTTTTGGATTTCGTGATTTATTCTGGATATTCCGCTCTTGGTCATTGGTGGGAGGTCAGGGATGGTTTTTGAGTCTTGGGAGGGGAATAAAGAGGACTCTCATGCATCATATTTGGCATGTAGGATTCACATCATATATATTTTCTATTGTGTGATGTTATTGACATATTAGTCTATTGAGCCTTCATAAACAGATAATTAACATTCATGGAGGGTAATGTGGGTCTATGTTGAAACATTTTTTTTGTGAGGCTGATGACTTTGTCCTCCTACACAGGAGGTGTAGTGACCTGGTTGCTCGATATGAAATGTGATTCCTTCTTATTGATCCCCATGTTGGGTGCTATTTCTCAGGTTGTTCTCAGTTGGTTTAAATTTCTGTTTTTATTTTTTTTTCAGGGCAGTGGTGCAGCAGAAGCAAAGAATTATTATTTTTTTATTCTGGGTAGCTTTTCACGGAGGTTTTAACCGTCGTGAAATGTATATTGGCGATGGATTAAACAAACACTAAACGGTGAAAAAAGATGTTAAATGTAAAATAAAATTTATGTTTAGCGGTGGTTATAACCGCCGATAAATAAGAGCATCGTGGCTGCCACATTCTGCGGTGGTTCCCGTGACATTAGTGGTGGTTTTACGGCTACTAGAATTTGAGTTTATTAGCGGTGGTTATAACTGCCATGAATAAAGTGATATCCAGGGCTCGTAAAATCGCCGCTATATTCTGAAAAACTACCGTGAAATGAGGCAGCTACGATGCATTCCTGAAACCTCCACTAAACGCAAATAACTTCCGCTAATAGATTTGTGACGCCCAATTAGGCGGCAGTTTCTGTAAACCGCCCCCAAACAATGTAGCGACTCTTTAAATCGTCACTAAACTCAAAAAAAAACTACCGCTAAACGATGATCATGTTGTAGTGTGACCCAGTGGCCTTGTGGTTCCAATTTCTTTCACGGTTGTCCCATATGCGTTCGCCGTTTCCCCACCATGGTCCACTCTCCCAACATCTCTTTTGTGCCGTTGTCGTCGTCGTTATGAAGCGAGGTAAAACGAAGGGGGAGGGACAGGCCTTGTTCATGCGGATTGAGCCTTCCATGTTATGGTGATATCAATAGGACTCAAAGAGCATAACTAATGATGATGAATGGAGGGTAAAACTCAATAATAATACAACCCATACCTCGTTCATTGATGGAGGTGGTGCGAGGATGAAGAATAATTCAATGAAGGTGGTTTCGTCGGTGTTCGTCACACCCGCAAGATTCTCGCGATATGGGCTCAAGTGTCAACCTTGTTCTTCGTTTAGAAGTCATTATTTATTGGAGGATATTTATCCAAGGGTTCTCCCAAGCCTCCTCTCATCTGCCAATTATTTTCCTGCGATGGTTGCGGTGTGAAATTAATAATATTGAGTTTATTATCTTAACACATAGAGTTGGAATATTAATTAGGTTGGAGTTGGAACAATTAATTTAGGAGAAGAGAAACCAAGAGTCATCTCACATTCAAGAGGTAGTTCACGGTTCGGGTGGTCCCCACCACCAAAATTTAAAGAGTAGGATTCAAATAAAATAAAATAAGAAATGTTGTATTAATTTATTTTATTTTTAATTCTTTAACTGTCTCATGAAAATTCCAAAACTAAAAAAATACCCACTACCTGCTACGGTCTAGGTGAAGGTCTCTATAAGTTAAAAATGGTGTTGCGAGTTCAACGTTATAATCAGATTACAATTCGGAGCACTGGTTCAAATGTCACAAAATGCCGCTTGTGCGGTTATTGAACGTACCCAAAAAAAGTTCAGAAAATAACTAGCAGTCACCCTCGACCACCTTCCATAGAGGTTAGGCTCTGACTATGTGAAACATGTTCAAGAAAACCCAACAGTTTTCTCAGATTTTCAGTCTGAGTTACTGTTTGGAAGTTAGGAATTTTTCAATAAAATAATTTTCACTTAATTATTTTATTTATAGCCAAAAAATAACATTCTCTGGTGGCCTACGCCAGCCAAAGGTAGTATCTGATTAAAGAAACAATACACTCATCATTTCTTTGGAGGTCTCTGATTTTTAATCTGAGTTACTGTTAGTGAGTTATAAGCATTTGAAAAATAAAAAAATTTATTTAATTTTTTTATTTATGATTATTCCATTTTTCACTTTTCTTACAGGAGGCCCACGCCGACTAATCTTAAGATGTGCCAAGGGTAAACCCACCATCCTGAGCACAACGGTGCACTCAAATTTCTGATCCAAGTTACCATTTATGAGTTATTCCACTTTTTCAGGGAATCATCTTAGGTGTGTAACATAAGCTTAACAAAAACTTCGATAAATCATTCCGGGCACTCTAGGCCTCCGAATCGCGTGCCGTTAGATTTCACGGACCTGTAAAATTCCCATTTAATTTAAAAAAATTACATGGAAATTCCGGGTCTTTACAAAAACATCTATAGAAATTAAATTTAATCAATTAAATATTAAAAAATGCATCTATGTAAATCCTAATTGACATAATCACATGGATAATATTAAATGAATTTCAATGAAGGAAATGTATAACATTGGATGTCGTAATCTCAGACATCATTATATTAATACTAACAATACCATTTAGCAAGAATTTTTAAAACTATGGTTACCCTATTTAGGATATCTTATTTATTAATCTCATGAGACCTATCCATGAATCAGAGTGCAATATGATTCTGGCCACCACCCATCACATCATGTAAAAATAATTCCTCATATATATGATCAATTAAAGTCATGATCAAATTCACATTATAATAACATATCTATTTCGAATAATGATTACTAATTTATCAATATTAATTCAGTAAATCTGATAAAATTAAAAGCAAAACACTTAATGTTGAAATGATAAATTTTTTAAAAAAATAAGTATATCCATGATAAATAATATACATATTTTAGGGGAATTTTACGTACAATATTCATAAGAAGGTGATTGTTTAAATAACTTGATAAAAATGAAAAATTAATAGACAATGTGAAGGTAAATACTTTTCAAAGTGAAATTATTCCTAAACCATCCATTGATTGAATATGGTTTTTATTAATATAAAATAACTCAAGAAGAATGCATTTTTTTTTAACTTTTGAATTTAAATACCCTAAATAAATCATTAAAAATATATTATAGAAAACCACACATTCTCATTGGAAATAATATTTTAAAAATTAAATATTTCTATAATATTATATAGCATATTTTTTATGAAAACATCCCAATATACATTTAATTGAATTATTAATGATATTTTTGTTTAGGAATGTAAGAATAGTTATTCATTACCGGTATATTAAAAAAATTCATTTTATTTTTTTGAAAAAATTGAAAAAAAGTACCATGTCATGAAAATGATAGGAAACTTCCACTTTGAAAAAGTATTTAAAATAAAATCATGGGTTAAGGATAATTTAGAAAATTGTCGTGGAATATTAAAATCCAAATTTAAATCATTTTCATAAAATATTCATTTTCATGAAAATGAATTTTTGACCGAATATAGAAATAAAAAAAATTACTAATAAAATAATTCGAAATGATTTTAATATTTACATACAGGAATAAAAATATATTAAATGAAAATTTAATGATTTAAAATATGATAATAAAAATGAATTTAATTAATATAGAAATATACAATACTTATCCATTAATACTTAAACATAAACCATCCTTAATATAGATGAGAATCTGACGTAAACCATTACTACATTGGTAACTTTGGAATCACAATCCCCATGAAACAATAACATTAATGAAATATTAAAAAACATTAATATAATAATGTTCATGGTAATACATTTCAAATTATAAGTAGATACTACTCATTAATGCTTATAGGAATGAAATATGACATCTTTCCCAAAGAAGAAAAATTGAGACCATTGACTATTACCATGACCAAAAGTTTGATGTGATAATTTTTAAATGAATATTCTACATGTAAAAAAGTAAATAAAATAAAATAAAATTAATATATCATAATATAATCACAATTAATTTCAAAATTAAAATTATAATATCAAAAAATGTTAATAACTAATATTACCCTATAAATAGAAATTGCGTTATGAAATTCATTACCACTTATTAACTTAATAGTAAAATCCCCCTAGATGAAATAATTTAAATTGATAATAAAATTACAATGAATTATAAAGGATTAATGATATTAAAATATAAAATTTTTAGTATAAAAAATATAAAAAATAAATTATTTTTATGACATTAATAAATTTCTCAATAAAGATATACTAAAATAAAGTTTCTTGCCTCACATTTCTCGTTTGTTTCATGTCCATTACACACCAATATAATGGTTCTAGATATGTTGTTGGTTTATTACAGACCTATAGTGACCAAATAATTAATTATATAGATATAATATAATTTCTTTAATATTTATTACATTAGAATAAAACTATTGAGGATTGAATTATTTTAGAGCCTTTGGAATTATGGAAACATAAACAATATCCCGTAAGTGTGAAATATTATCTCCCATTGTGCTCATCATAAATGGAATCCTTCTTAAAATTATTTTATATAATACATATCTTCATATCATGGGAAATGAAAACATTAGAAATGGTGAGATCATATGGACAATAAGAGTATATAAGGAATATATATAAGCATAACATGAATATTATGGTATGAGACCCTGAGAATAAGATACTGAAAACATTCCCTGCATATCAAATATCATAATACTAAGTCATGGAATAATAATTTAATATTCAAAAGATATGAATCATAAGGGAAACAAAAAACATGATCCATTAGATCGTAACATATGCATAAGAGATGGAATTTGTGGCATAAACTTAAGAAAATAAAATCATTTCTATATTAGTTAAGGAACCCAACCCAAATCATTATAGTGGAAAAAGTAAATTAGTGAACTATATTGACACCCTATTTCATCCCTATCTTAGTTAATTGGTTTATCTCCAAATTCCATCTCTGTATTTACGAACTGTTTTCACACCTCATTTTAGTTATGTCATACTAAACTAGGTTCACCCTATCTTCTTGACATATCTCTATCATGTGAACTAAAAATTTACTAATTAATTAGAGGGACATATAACCCACACCATTAACATATTGAAAAACATATTTATGTGTTATATAAGTTCTTGAAAACTCATTATATCGTAATCCATGAATGGAATTGTGTATCATAAAACTTTCATTATATCACGACCTACGTAAAAGAAACAATTTTAATATTTACTCTCTAAATAAGATGTTTTTATAAGAATTTACCCATTGATTAACATGTGAATGATAATGGGTTTTAGTAAATATAATTCAATAAAAGAATAAAGTGTTTAGAGAATAAATATTAATGGTTTTTTTGGGTAATATCCCCAGAAATTCATAGTTATCAACATTGAATTATAACGTATAAAATATTTTTTGGACCATCTAAAACAATAATTGAGGAATGTATCCTGAATACAGAGAAAAAAAATTCAAATTAATTCTTAATTTAAAAACCTTTTTATTTTAAATTAACAGTGAAACTATATAACATATTATTTCATGTGATGATTGGTAAGAAAGTCAAAATATTACGTTGATGTATTACATGATAAATGAATATTCCTTTTTAATTTTTGTTGTATGGTAAACATGAATTGTTTTTGAAAATGACATAAATATAAAATTAAAAAATAATCGGTAAAAAGAAAAAAATTGATAAAAATGTCATTACAAATATATATATTGATAAAAAATTAAAAACATTCTATAAAACATTGTTTTGGATAATTGTTTTTCCAAATACATTAATGAAGCTAGGTATTCATAAATACATTTTCTCAATTATTTTATATATCATAGATTGAAAAAATGGTATTATTACATGAAATTTTAATTAATAAATATTGGAAAATATCATTAATTATAATCATGATATATTTATCATATTATTTTATCATCAAAAAAATAATTGTAAATAATCCTAATAAACGGAGAGATTGTAACATAAATGTTTAGCAATTTTGTGACATATAATCCTAAACCCTATGAATATATTATCTATAGTATAATATAAAATTGAATTAATAATAATTTATTCGTTATATTATATGTTACGTGGTATTTATAAACAACTCATTGAAAAATATATATTGACATTGAAACACATATTTCAAATAACTAAAATTCATAAAAATAATCTAATACTATAAGTCTTGGTTTTTGTTCCTCATGTTTGAACATACTATATAAAATATAAAATATAAATATATTATATAACCTTATTAAAATATTTTATACCATATATGATTATCTTGTGGCCTTTAATTTCATATTTATTATCAATTCAATGCATAATATGTGTTTTGATTAATAACTACTTTGTCTTTTTTTGTAGGTTTTGATTTGTTATTTTTTGGGTCCTCTAATTTTTATCATAGTTCCCTAATCTCCAAATTCATAACCCAGATATAATTATCATATAGATTCATTTTGAATGTATATATATTTACCCATAAAATTTAGTGATTGAAATTAAATACATAATTCATGGAGATGAGATGATGTACGCATACAAAAACACTATTTTTTCAAATTCCTATTTTTCTAAATTAATATATATTAAATTAAATATATTAATATTGTAGAATCCATTTAATTTAATATATATAATATTTTTTAAAACCCATATTAAATAAACTCAATGTAAAACATTAACGAATCAAAATACATTTTGAGTCTGTAGTCCATTGTAAACCCAAACAACAGTTCATTTTCCAAAAAAAATGAAAAGTACAAATATATATGGAGTATAATAATTTTATAATCATAGTGAAAACTGAAATAACATAAATATAATATTTAAACTATTAATAAATTATTATGTCTGAAAAATAGTGGTGGTACATGAATAATAATGGACATCATTTTATAGCATGATAATCATCCTTACACAAAAACAATGAATTTGTAACATATTTTATGGATGTGGAGATGGTTTTAGGCAATGAACATAAAATAAAAACATATCATTACTAGAAATATTTTGATTTTATCATATAAAAATGGCACAATATTAATTAAATGGGTTTTATAAAGAAATAAAATAGAAATCCTCATTGTTGAACTTTACATCTTCATCACGTTTCATCATTACGGTTGTAAAAGAATTTTTACTTGGAAGTGTTTATAGAAAGGATAAATCTTCTATGATGTGTGGAGGACATATTTTATATCTATTTGGAATGTATTGGATGATCCAAGAAAATTAATTTGTTATGAATAGAGGAGAGGGTGTGGCCATTTATAAGTCGGGGAGAGGACACACATGGAAATAGTTTTGAAACTAATTGAGAGCTCTATGGTTTTTCGTATGTCAGAAGGGTCGAAAATGGACCATTATATAACCTTCTAGATCTTAGGATAATAATAGGGTATCCCAATAGATTTTATTAAAATTTATATATCATCTTTATCATTATATATTTAGTTTAAACCTTCGTAAAACCAATTTATTCATAATAACAGTAATTAATTTTAAGTGAATTATCTATCAATTTTGGAAAAATAATAAGTTTCTGGTATTATATATTATATTTTATTACTTTTAAAATATTGAATTTATTTAAAAAAATATATTAATATTATATATAAATATTATTTTAAAAGTAATCCCACAAACATGATGAGAAAGTTGGTTTTTAAAAAAAATCATCTAATGTTAGCAATGATTTTATATCCAATTGCATTGTGAAATTTATTCCAATTTTATAATTTAGATTAATATATTTACAATTAATATAATTATACTTTTAAATCATTTATAATATTATATAATTTATAAATAAATAAAAAAAATTGTTTTAAATTAAAAATCATTTTTTCAATGTTTATAAAAAAATAAAAATCTCTAGAAAAATAATTACAATTCAATGTATGATAGTTTTTACATTTTGATTTATTTTTTTAAAATTAATATTCAAAATCTGTAAAAATTTATGTTTATTATTACTGAAAAAAGTAATTAAAAATTTTGATAATTTTTTTTTCGAAATATATAATGTCGTTAATATTTAATAAGAATTTTTTATCAATATTTATTATTTATATAATAAAATATACCATAATAAACTAAAAATAGTTATTACTATTCTTGTTCCTGTTATTATTATCTACTATAAAGTGGTTTTGTTTAAATATCTATATTTATAATATATCATAATTTTTTTAAAACACAGTGTTGTACATAGTGCAAGGTAGGCTAGTGCTTCATGTAGGGGACGATTTACATGGTGGTGTGTATTAGTTATGCACAACACGGTGTTTCATGAAACACATGCCATAAAATTAACTCAATTTAATTATTTAATTATTATTCATAATAATTCTGATTATTAAAGAATACCCCCTTTAAAATGAATTTCTCCTTGGAAATTAATTAATCAGATACAAACAAAAAAGGAATTGTATGCCACATTGTATCTATAAGTTCCCATAAAAAATAAAAAACATGTAAATTCCAAATAAATATTTTACAAGGCGTGTGGTCTTATTTCCTAGGACATTCCTTGTATGGTCTAGAATCACCACATATTATCCATTATATGAAAGATATTTCTCCAAAATTATGTAATATAAGTATTGAACAAGAAAAGCACCTGGAATTTAATCATCACGAGATATAAATGAAACAAATCAAAGACTTGAGAATGATTATGTGGGAGAACCTATCGATATCCAACCATCTTGATAAAATCATTAATTTCAAAGTGACAGATATTCCTATGGAATGTTTTCTCTTCTCGAATATTATAAACCTATTGAATAGATAAATTATTAGAAACACTATGTCATCGATAAAAAATTATTGATTAAAAAAATTATTATCCATATAAAAATTCTACATACACTAAGCTCAATTGATATTGTGATGCATGTATTCAACCATCTCTGCCAGTTATTAATCTATCCCAAGTCCAATAAAATTAATTATCCATCATGTTTATATCATTTTTGTGCACTAAATATCATTAAATAGAGGTCATCATTAGGAGGCATTTTAATGATTTATTAAAATTAATATTCGAAATAAAAATCAAATAGAGTATTGGGATGCTCATATCCAAATTTGAAATATATAGGCAATATGAAATCATATCTTACAATTTTTTAATTATTATTTCAAATGGAATATAAGTCTAATTATGAAACATAGTTCTGATACTCAAATATATATCATGAACTTGCTGATGTAATTCTATGAACATTGAGGTCAAACTCATAACCTGATAAAAAACTATGGAACGTGGTACTCCACCCAAAATTTCCACTTCCTCAACATAAATCCTCCAAACATGATAAAAAGAGAATCCTTAAATAAAATTTATGAAGTTTCATGTATAAATAATGAATTATACTACACCCAAAACTACATTAATAATTTTATGGTTTAATGGGAGTCCAAAACAATTCCCTGATGATTTTCCCCTTTCCATTTTTATTTGATTGATGGATTAAAATTTCCATTTATTTTTGCATTTTGCATTATCGTTTTGTAATATGATTTGTTCTGACAAAAACTCTATGATATCACTCTTAATTCTAACCAAAGATATATATTATTCCCTATATATACAAACAATCATATATCCATGATGAATAAATATGGAATAACCCTGAAATTCATCAAGAAACACATTTTTCACATTAATATGAAATGAATTCTTATAGGTTCCCAAACATTATCCTTCCATTAACAAAATGGTTAGACTTATTAACTTTTTGAAAAATATTCTTTATCTCTACATCCTCCTACTTCATCTCTTTAATCATTACATAGATATATTGATAACCATTCAGTTGGGAAAGATAAATTATATTTGTTCCATCAGGATTGTTAAATTTGATCTCTAAACATATTAGATATTTTCAAATCATCATCATGGAAAAGCTAGCAAGATTATTTTCTCTCAAAGAATTTTCAAACAAGTTCTCTTTAAAAGGAATATAATGTATTAACTATTCATAATCATTACTCAACTATAAATGTCTTCTCTAGAAAACTATCATCTCTTTATGTGTTACTATATATGTTAATCTTTTGAAATCAATATATATATGACCATTTTCTCATTAAAGATAAGTCCTATATAGGATTAATTTAAAAATTAATAATTTTAAATATAAATAATAATTTGGATATCATTATCCTAAAATTTTAATTTTCATTAGGCATAATCAATAACTATATCATTCTTAATATGAACACATCCCAGAACATTTTTTGATGAATCACTATAGAATAAAAACCCATATCCACTATAGGATAATGTAATCATAGGTTCACTGGCTAATATAATCTATATCTCATTGAAATTGTCTTAATTTTCATCTATCTAGAGTAATATGGCTCCCTTCTATGTTGACATGGTCATAATAATACATTGTCATGATATATTTTCAGCAAACCATAAATAATATTCATTTATACGAAGAAAAATTCATCTCATATTCAATGTTATTAGTCTCGTTCAATAGTTAATAGAAACTATAATTGAAGTATAAAACATTATACCTTCTCTTGATATTATATGATAACAAAATGAAGTTTTTCTAATCCAAAATATTCACTTTTAAAAATTTTAAACAATTTCTCATTCCATATACTATTTATTAAATTTATCATTAAATTTTTCTTATCTTCCAGTATATTTTAGTAGGTATAAATAACGTCTAAAAATACTACAAAAAAATTTATCAACGTAATCACAAAAGAAAAAAAATTCATAGGAAATAGTAATATCAACTTTTCTAAAAATATATTCCTATTGTCAATTCCTTGTACGGAATTCTATCATGGGTTTATCATCATTTATAACACTCGATTTATGATATCCAAATAATAGTTCAATAATTTCAATTTATTGAATACTGGGATGTTGATCAAATAATTTATAAATACTGAGAAGATGATACTTGTTCTTAATTTTAACCATCTCCATCAATTGATAATCATTTTTCTGTCTCATTGATTTTCCATTAATTATAACTAAATGAATAGATGCATGGTAGGATAAATAGATGGATAGATGAATCCCATGTCAAAGATCTCATGGACTTGCTTCTCTAGTTCATACCACTAAATTGAGGCAATTCTATATGTATTCATGGATATTGGATTGGTTATATATATGGGTTATGTTTAGAACTCAACATAAGGTTTTTTTGGATATTATTTATTTATTTAACAATGACATCCCCTATTTTCGCAAAAACTAGCATATTAATGATATTGGATGAATGAATGGCCTTATAATAGTTCTCATCCTACTTCATGAAAAATATTTTCATAAATTTCCTCCCAACATTATTCTATAATATTGTATTCCATTTTTACACATTTTTGTGCTTTAGATTTTTGACCAAGGAATCATTGTATAAAAATCTAAATGTGACATTCCATCCTAGACAATTTATTTGGGATTTATATGGAGAATCCAAATCCCTTTCTGAAATGACAATAAATTAAAAAATATGATGAATTAATGGATTTTCATTATTGTAATTACCCCCATTGTCAATTAGAGAGGAATCATAGGCATGAGATGCGATTAGCATACCGTTATGTGTTTTCACTAAAAAATCTACATCTATTTATTTTGATGAAATATTGATACCTGAAAAATTATTTAGAAATAAAAAAATGGTAATATATAGATTCAAATATGATATTATCAATTATAGAGTGGATGGTAGGTGTACTTTTCCACATGTCATTTTCTCACCCCACATCAGAAACAAGGATCACATAAGGCTTCCATATGTCCCTCATCTTAATAGGTTGCTGGCATTGATCATCATCATCAACCCACATGTGTGGGAACTAGTTATAACTATTCCTTATTATCCTTACACTTGAGTCACATAAATGTGGGAGGTTAATTATATGTATCTTTATCACTATCTGCATTAGTGAAACACTTCTTCCCTTAACATAATCCAGTAATTATATGATGAAATAACCTTCCATGCATAAATATTTTCTAGTTACTGAAAAAAACATTACTCCAGGACTGCCTTAAAAATTGAACATACAGAAAATATCGACCTTTTCTCCCCATGAATTTATGATTTTCCATTCAAATGCTTCTTTAATTTCTTTCCAAACCACTGTGATTGATATATAACACCAACTTCAATTCCAATGTTTATAGAACAAAAAAAATTTATTCCAAGATACTGAAGTCACGTATGGATAGTATACTTTAGAGATATAGTTTTATGACCTTGAGGAATAATTCGACCTTATATTTAGGTTGGATGATAATAAGAGACACGAACCTCACTAGTTTTTCATAATTTACTGATAGGTACCAATAGATTCATTATCACATTTAATTAACTCATAAAACACCTTCTCCATCCTCATATAAAGAATATGAGTATTAAACTCAATAAAAAATAAATTCATTCAATTTTTTAAATACATGGAGTCAACTTTATCAAGTTCCCTCATATTCTAGATAAGGTACTAACATTGATCTACATCACCTTCTGAATGGAAATCCACAAAAATTTACTTTATTCATGTTGAAAAGACTAGAGAATAGAAAATACCTTTTTAGTGGTACAAATCCATTTCTTAGAAAATATCAGCTGAGTGGATCCATTAATGGAAGGTGGATAATTCCTCTAAATGGTACAAGTATAATGTATTTACATTATTTTTTTCATTTGTATGTTTAGTAAGATTCATTGATTGTGGAAGTTTCATGATCAAATAAATAAGAGTTTTTACTCTATATTATAAATAATTTTTATTGTTTGGAGGGGAATCATTGAATTCGGTTTTACAAATAGTATTTATGTAGTACCTTTGAGTTCCATCAATTAATAAAAAATAAAAAACATAGTTTCATAAACAAAAATCCTAGTGGAAACCACATAGTCTTTAAAATAAATAATATGAATTCTTAATCATGACACTGTATTCATTATTATATGGAACATAAAGATTATAAAAATTTACTAATATTACTATTCAATTTAAAAACATCATGAATGTTCATTATGCTATGAAAAATATCAAAATTATATCTAATGGTTATTGAAAACTAAGTTTGCATTAAGGCCAATTGTTAAGCACTGGTTCCCAATATGGTCTTGCAAAATGAGGTGTTTTCAGGGTCATTAACCCAAGGAACATCTATACCAAATCCACATTCATATGTAGTATCACAATATAGATTTAATGATTCAAAAAAACATCATCTATATATTACCATAATTATGCAAAATTTAATTATAATTTGACTCATAATTATATTTATCAATAAAAATTTACTTAGTGATATAACAGTGGTTTTTACATTCCATTATCTGAATGATTACTAAACATATCCTCTGATAACACTCAATATATCTAACAATATAAGATATATATTTGAAAATAATTTTTATGAAAATTCATTTCATTAATTTAATGAATGCCTAAAGTCTATAATTTTTTATTTAATTTAGAAACATGGAAAAATAAAAAATGACCTATAAGTGAGCATTGTTGCCTCACTATACATTGATCATAAAAAAACACTTCCAAGAAATACCATACATAATAATTATCTTTATAACATTCATAAAGGGAACATAAGAAAGAATGATCTCAAATTCTAGGTAAATAAAAAAAAAGGGAGATACTACTTCATAACATGAACATATGTGTATGTGAACAAGATAAAAATATTTAAAAACCATACCATTCATTTCATCCTTCATAATATTGATTCATGGAATAAATATTAGTACACTAAAATTCATGAATATAATCATATAATTTGAGCTAATGAAGCATAACATTAATATAATAATTTGATTTTTTGGAATACTTATAAGAAAATAAAATCATTTCATTATTATTCGACACTCAATATTTAGGCAAACATTGTGTTTGATGTAATTTACTGAACATGGTTAACACCTTATTACATCTATATCTTTCTTAATTGGGTTAACTCCTCTTTCTATACATATGTTACTAAACATTGTTAACTACCTATTATAGATCTATCTTATTAATCTGGGATCACTCCGTATTTAAATACAATCAACATACTGAGATATAATTATTTTCACAATTCATTAGAGGGAAATATTAGTCCCACATATCACATATAGAAGGCTATATTTATGTGTAAAATAATACATTAAAAATTCATCATATCAAAACCTTCAAAATTAAATGGTTATCAAAAAAATCTAATCAATTTGTTAAAAGTAGAAAAAGAAATAGGTTTCATAATAATTATTCAAAATAAGTGTATTTCATAAGCATTTCCTTGTTGTATAAAGCGTGTAAGAGAAAACTAATTCATAAATATGATACCATAAAAATAGAAAAAATATTTTGAGAAATAATATCAATCTTATCATTGGATAAAATCTTATATAACGAATAACTATCAATGATGAATTATATTTTAGCTGGAAAATACGTTTTAATTTTCATTTAAAAAAACTCGTGGGGAAAATAACCATTCTATATAGAAAAATAATATTTTAAATATATATTATTTTGAATTCCTTTTTCATGGAATATATCGTTGGAAATATATAATGTATGCATCAATGTAATGGTTGGTCATGTTGTCATTATATTGTTTTCGTGTTGTACATAGAGAAATGGAGATTCCTTTCACATTTTCCTTAATGTGGACCATGCATTGTTTTGGAAAATGACTTGAATATTCATATAAAAAAATTATAATAAGTCAAAAAAATATAAAATATGTCTACAATAAACCATTTATAAATTTAAAAAACATTTATGAAATTTATTTTATAAAACGCGGTTTTGGAAGAAAACATAATTCAAACCAAAGGGAGAAATAATGTTGGAATTTCATAAAATCATAATCTTAATTTTTTAGACACCAATGAGTTGGAAAGTGTTAATATTACTAAAAAATGTATAATATAATTTAGTTGACTCATGAAATATGGATTATAAGAACTTATAATTATAACTATAATAATTAATAATCCCAATAAAGGGTAACATTATAACATAAAGCCATTACAACTTTGGTGACACTGAATTGAAATCCCCATGATGTAATTAAATAAAATGGAAGATAAAAACATAAATATAAATATATTATTTATATTGTATATATAATTTGATATTTATACACCTCGTAAAATAATGTAGTCACATATCATAACATACGTCTCTATGAATGGAAATTGAGACAAAAATCCATTATGTTAGGTCTTGACTTCGATATTACATGTTCCGACCTGTTGTATAGTATATATATATATATATTTATGCGTGTGCGTGTGTGTGTTTAACATTTATATATTAGATAAATACATTCATATATATATCATACCAAATATGAGTTTATTATTAATTTATGTTACCCAATTATTATAAATTCATGGTAATGATAGGTTTTGGGTAATAACTACTTTTTCATATTTGTTTCATTTTGATAAATTTGGTTTAATTGGATTGATCATGGATTCAAAATATATAAATTAGGCGTATGTTATAAATATAATATATATTAAATATAAAACTATTTATACTAATATGTAAAACATGGCGATAGGAATTGAAAAACACTATTATAGGTGATGATAGGTCATATGAACGCATGAACGGTTTTTTAAAATTTTCATGTAGGGTTTAAAGAAAAAAATTACAGGAAAGAGATTATAATTCTAGAATAATATTAGTGTAATATATATCACATATTATTAGTGAACACATCATTAATACATTCCATTTTAAATTTGAATGAATCACATCATATCATGCGGCTGTAGTGCAATGTCCAATCGAACAATGTTATCACATTCCTACAAAATAGAAATAGTTAATGTATGTATTATATAATAATTAAATATTAATAAAAAATAACATTTATTACCTAAATATAATACATATAATATAAATATCTAACTACAACTATCAATTATTTTTGGTATTGTGAAAATGAACGACATCATTTCATGAGATGGTAGTCTGTCCTATACATGAATGATGATTTTAGTATCCATTTAATGTATGTGATGATTGTTTTAACAAATTATCATATCACTAAAACATATTACCTTGTTTGATGTACAATTCATATTTTTAAATATTGTCAGGATAATAATTTATGGGCGTTGAAGAAGAAAAAACAACTTGTTTATGAACATTACATCTTCATCTGGTATCCTCCATATGATTGTAGGAAAATCATTCATATGAGGGGATTCGGAAGAATATAAGGATATTGGTATTTGAGAATTTATTTAAGGAAGTGATTTGGGAATTTATTTAATGAAATAATAGGATTTATTGTGTAATGTAGAGAGGATAGTGGATGTAATTTTATAAGTAGGGGAGATAACAAACGTGGTATTTTTAAAAATAATTGACTGCTCCCACATTATTCATATCTACCAAGTGTAAAAAAATACATAATTATCATATATTCTATGTTTATTTTTATAAATAATTCCATTAAATATTATAATACATTATCATATGTTATTTTTTGTATTAGTTTTACCCAATTGTAATCCTATTTTTACCTTAACCATGATTATTAATTTTTACTACTTTCACTATTAATTTTGGTCAAAATATATGTTAGTCTTGTTATTAATTATAAATAATATTTTTCCATATATGGAATCCTTTATTAAAACTTTTATTCATATAATTGGAATAAATAATTTAATATTTATTATATAAATTAGGTGAGAAATATTGTTTTTAAGTGAAAATGATTAACAATTTTCAATAACTATATATCCAATTTATTATGTACTTTATTAAAATGAAAAAAAATTTATAAATAGATGTATAATTTAAAAAATTATTATTTAAATAAAATAAAATATTATTTAAGGTTTTAAATAAAGTAAAAAAACATGATGTTTTTAATTAAAATTCAGTAGTTTGTCAAAAACAATCAATCAAATGATTCTTTCTTGGGAAATTATGAAAAATAAGCAGTTGATAATTTTGAAATTAATATTTTAAAAAAATAGTTTATTTTTTTAAAACGAATTATAAAATTATGATAAGTTTATTTCACTATTATTCACAATAAGAACAAAAAATTATTGTTTTGTGAAAAAATTATTTTCAAAACATATAATGACTTTATAACAAATTATGTCCTTTTTATCAATATGATATTAGTATATAAAAAATGATAAATAATATTAAAAATTTAGTTATTTAAATTCAAATTTCCATGTTTATCTGCTATTTTATAATGTTTTTCTAAATAATTATATTATAAATATTGCATGGTTTTGATAAGACCAAATGTGGCGTGTATTGTAAGCTAATAAAGTGTTGTGTGTGGAACATTCATAACATGTTGTTTCTTATAACACAAGGGTACATTTGTTTTCATGCAAAATATTCTATAAAATTTAATTTATTGATACAATATAATTTATAATAACTAGTTGTGTTTCTAGAGATATATTCATATTTATAAAATCACATGATCTTATTTTTATATCTTCTCACCCATTTCATAAAAATATTTCATTATTACAATCTTTTTGGGATTAAAATTTCACTTTTTATCCAACATTTTTTTTCACAAAAGTTTCATTTATTGTGAACGGTATATAGATCCATAATATTCATATTTATATTAATTTCAAAAATATCCTATTTATTTTTGATGTTTATTTTATAATCCTCATTTAAATTTTCCCATAGAACAGGAATCACATCACTTCATGGAGATAGTAGGTGATAGGTACACACGAGTGATTAGATAAATCCCTTAATGGGTGGAATGGAAAGGAAAACTGGTGATATATTAATTTAAAATAATTAATGGCATGTCATATGTATCATATATATTCAGAATTTTATTAATATGACATTCCATGTGAGTCAATGATGGAAGAAATTTATATCAGTTTGTGAGGTAGTAATCCTCTGTAGACATGAGTGGTGGATTTGATTCCCATTTATGTTTGAGATGGGAAATATTATTACATATATAAAATAAATACATATTTTATAAGAGATACATATGTTAGTATATTTTAATTCTTATGGCACAATAGATCATTTAATATGATGTCGAAAAAAATAAAGTTCTTATTGAAGACAATTACATTGGCTTAGATGAGCCTCATATTTATCTATTATTATAGAAAATAAGATTAGTAATTTGGGAATGCCAGTATCCCTATAATGTGTGTAAGGAAATTTTTTTATATAATTCGGTAGGTTTTGCGGTATCCAAATAGATTGATAGGTGCCACCAATTTTTTGGGATGGAGTGACCATTTAAAATTGAGGAGTGGTATTTTTGTAAATATAAAAAACTATTCAATAATGGGTAGTAACTATCACATCAAATACCCCCCAATTGATAAATAATTTATTATAGGGATTTAATGTTCTATATAATCCTCCAAAAAATAATAAACATGATTTAAAAATGTTATTGGGTATCCTATAATTTTACTTATTTTTACAATTTTATTGTTCACTATTTAAATTAGTTTATTATTTAACTGACGTAATTTGGACCTTAGTCCTATAATATAATGAACAATTTTACATAATTTGGTCCAAAATATATTATTATTAAATCCAATGTATCAAATTAATATTCCTTGTCGGCCAGATAATTAATTTTATCACAATGAATGTAATTCACAAAACCATGATTTACCCTCAATCATATTAAATAAGTTTTACTTTTTTTGTTATGATTATGAAGAAAATTATTTTCACATATGATATAAAATTATTAAGATAATTAAATATAATTAATATATTTTATAAAATTAAATTCAAAAATTTGTTAGATTTTTAATTTATAAATACAATTTAAAATCATGTATAAGAAAGGGAATTCAAGAACTGAATTTCTTAAGCACATGATTAACAATATGAGTAGTGATAATAATTATATTAATTTAAATTAATATATATATATAATATACATTTCAATTAAACATTTCATTATCATTCTTTTAAACTAATTAACATGGACGATCATTTGGAATTTAACAACGGTTCTCAGAAAAAACATGTTTTTTAAGAATAAAAAACAAGAAACAAAAACTTGTATAAATATTATTAAAATTTATTTATTTATTTTAAATAAAACTATATAATAATTTATTCATTATTTTTTTTTATATAATGCCTTTTAAATTTATTAATTTAATAAAAATAATTTTTTTTAAATAAGTATTTTCCACTACTAACTGAAAAATAAATAAAATAAATAAAACGAAAATAATTCACAAAAGATGATTTTTATATGCTAATATAAAAAATTTATTAAATATTTTAAAAAGTAATTATAATTGATTTATAAAATAATTATATTTATGAAGTTTAAAATGAAAAATAATCCATTTTCAATGAAAATGAATTTTATAGAATAAACCAACAATATCAAAAAAAATAGTAATTATTTACTAGTAATTTCTCAATGAATTTGAATTTATTAGGACCAATAAACATAAAATTAATAAATTGGATCATTCTATTCATGCTCACTAATAATAAATCTATGTTATAATTGCAACATATATATAATATATTTCATGAGTCGTTTAAGATCGATGTTTAATATCATATTTATCATCATTCAAAATAATTTTTTTAAACATCTATTTGTTACATTCTCCCCACATTAAAAAAATAGTGTACATCCAACTTCGTATTTCTCTAAAAAAATTGGCATTTTACATTTGAAAATACCTACTTGGAAAATGCATTTTTTAAAAATGACATAGTGAGACATCATATTAAAATAGGGAATGTGTAATAGGGATGTCATATTGAAAAATAAATTACATTTTTTACCAGTAGGACAATATTGACGGGAAGAGAAAATATGGAAATGGTGAAAATTGACATGTAATTAGTTATAGATATAGATATCATTGATCACAATAAATAGAATAATCATTATAAAATCAATGATGTAAATACGAAAAAACTATGATGATTTAAAAGTACATTGATTTGTAGTATATAATTGTTATAGTATATCATTTTTTTCATGATACATTTTGTACTGTTTAGGAATAATTTTAAAGCCTACTTACATAATAAAATATATTTACAGGATATTATTATATAAGAAGGATTTCATCATTTTGTTATGCTTTGTTCAATTTCTAATTTACCTCTCACAAAATGAGGTGAATATTATATATGAGTTTTTTTGGCCTGAAGCACTAAAATTATCATTTAATAGATCATAGTAATCCTTATAATGTGACACATCTTCCCATTTTCGCGAAATATTGAGCCAAACTATACAGGTTATCCATGTTAACTAGTACAACAAATTAGTCCATATAACTTACCAATAACACCTAAAATTCAACATAATCCATTCTTTATATATCATTTATTATAGTCATTTATGTAAAAAATCATACTAATAGTTACATTACATAGTTTAATGGGAGTTACTCCTCCATTTTCACCATTTACTTGTGGTACCAAGTCACGCGGCCTAAGAACATGTCATAGGATGTCACATGGTATAAAGATTATCCTTTTTCTAAAACCACATAAATACAATTCCTATAATGTTCCCAAATATCAATGAAACATAATTAATGCAACATCATACATCTGTTAAATAGAATAGGTCAAAAATACCTTTAACATTCAATCCAAAAAATTTAAATGAATTATTCCTCCAATAACATTATCATGGAAACATATGATAATCAAATGGTTTATATTGTCATAAATGTCTCCATAAATTCCTTTAACTATGATAAAATATTATAAAAAACCTAAAAGGGGATGATTACGAAATTGAACATATGATTAACAATAAAATCATAAACCCATCATGGTATCAAAAAATCATGAGTTATACATAGATTAAGATAATAATTCTTCCAAACACTATCACAATCCATCGAAGATTCCATATTCTTATTACCAAAATACAATTGTTTAAAATACTTATACAATATAATTCTTGAATCCCAATATATGTATACTCCAAGTATTTTAGTTAAAAAATGGTCCTTTTATGGTAATGTAGTTAACTTTAATGTATTTCATTATATCAAATAATTAATTTGTTCTCCATATTCAATATAACAATTTATAAATTGAACATTAAGATGAAATTTATTTCTCCACATTAAACACATCCATTTTAATCATTAATTAGTTACATTATTCACTTCTATTCCAAAAATAAAATATTTTCATATTTGAATTTTCCTTAGTATCACATCACATATTTCTATCATAATGTAAACTAAACATTATATTGGCCATGATCCCCAATACATAATCTCTTATGGATATCATCCTTCTCTTAGTAAGTGAGTCTGATGTTTTTTATGGTGTGGGTTGGTAATCATATATTAGGATAACTTATTAATAATTTCAATAATATATTTCACTCTTGTCATCATCCCAAAGGGTTTCTCAAAATCAATAAATGTTCCATCATAATAAATTTTGACATCATTTCATTAGGTTATATCCATTGACTAAAACCAAATAGAATAGTGTAAGAAATATTAATCACACTAAGAAAACAATATAATCACTTTTAGGATCTGTATATAATTAAACCTACATTTCAATATAAGTTACCAAAGGTTTTACCTACGTCATTAATATTCATCATATATTAAAATAAATAATGGTAACTAATAAAGAAAATGTGAATTAACCTCATATTATCCCTTGGGAGTGTGAAACTAGGTTCACATTAATGCCTTTTTTCATGTACCATGTGACAATCGAGTCAATTCATAATGCACCCTTTTTTGTGTAATTACCCCTTCGTACAAATACATAGTATCCATGTCTAACAAAGCTATATAAAATTGGATTTAAATTTATGAAAATAAAACAATAACTTTCTTATAATATAATTATGATGTTATTGTATAGTTATCACAAATATATACAATATTTTTTTGTTTCATAATCAATTTTTCCCAAAATATAGTCCCCAAGGATTCTATTATGCACAGTCTTAGGTCAACTAAAAAAAACCTAACAATATTATCCTGGTTTTAGTGTTTAATATTCAAAATTTAAAAAAGTAAGAAGTATTCATATAAAAAATAACCAAATTTCATAGTAGTATATGTAAACTAGATACATATATCAGTCTCACATTACATTTGATATCCTAAATTATTAAATAGTGAAAGTTAATTTAATTCATCCTTCAAGTAAGTAATGGATTAATTATAAAACTCATTGAAAAGTTAAATATTGATCAAAATTATATTAATAGATCATTTGGGGAATGCTATTTACATTATTCATAACATTATTTTTGATAACATGTTTTTGGAATAAAAAAAATGTAGACATAATGTAGAATTATTGTTGACTATTATTGGAATCATTTTATCAATCACATTGTGTAACAATGTGAATAAAATGGTACAATACATTAAAAATTACGGAATAACCATATGATAAGAAAATTGATACAGTTTAACATGAGTTTAATATGTAAATATTTATTATTTCTTCTAAAGGAGACATAAACATATACAATCATGAATAATGATATAATCGTGGAATAAACCCTAACCACTTTTCATAAATTTGATTCATAATCCCCTAGAATGAAATAGCTTCAAATTAAATATTAAACATGATAATCATATATTTAATGGTAAAATAACATATGAAATGGGATGTAGATAACCTCCAAAAATAAGTCTTCTCTAAAACAAAACATATGTCCCAAAGAGGAAAATTTTTAAAGAGAACCCACTACAATGATCATAACATTGACGTTATAATTTACCAATGAATTGATTCCATATGACAAATTTAAATCCAAATAAATTATTTATAAATTCAATATAATATAAAAAAACATTATTACAAAAATAATCAAATAATTTCATTGATAATGAAGAAAAAAATAACCTAATGAAAATAAATTGATATACATATTTCATTAAGACTAAGAAACATTTGAGTACAATTCCCATGGATGTAATAATAATAATTTATGGTTAAATAACCATGAAATATTATGGATTCCTTTTATTAAGTAATTAACATATATTATATAAAACATATAAAATATTTAGATATATAAAAATGATAAATTAATCAATGAAGAAGAATTGAGATGAACTCCCTTACCTCTTGTTTCACAGTATTATATTATTTTTTAAACTATATTATAATTAATATAAATAATCTTTTTTTATATAATAGAATAATTTTCATATTTATAATAACATATATGATCTTATTATATCATATTATAACTTATTTCATAATAATATCTCATTATTAAAAATTTTTGGGTGCTAACTACTTGGTTTTATATTTGTTTTTGTATCGAAGAAATACTAAATCTTGTTAATATTTTATAGATCCAATACCCACAAATGGATATTATATTTTAAATATTATACATATTATTTATATACCTATGTAGAATCGTTTTTTCAATGTTGCGCATGAATAATTTATACTATCCCATCATAAAGGGGGTGGTCATTAGTATGCACTATCAATGATATCATTCCCATTATGGGTTATAGTTTTCGGAATGTTATGGTATGTTAATTCAAACAGATCAATATAAGGTCATATTACCAATATATATTCATTATTTATATCATTATGACTTATCGTTTGAGTTGGAATAATATTATTCCACCCACAAAGTAACATTAATTCATGTTGAATATACTATAGTAATGATATCGTATGCTTTAATACATAATTTAATGTTGAAAAATAATGTTAATAAATAATGTTCTTAGTGAATACATTAATCATCACGTAAAAATTCCCCTTTGGTCACATATTAATAATTCTAATGATGGTTTTTGGGGAATAACAAAATCACTATAATGTGACTACTTATTTTGAGGATATATTTGTTTTTATTTTTTTTCTAGACATTTTATTTTAGAGGTTTGAATATGTGAGGGGAGTGAGTGCCCTTTTATAATTGAGGGGTGAAATTTTATTATATTCCCCTAAATATTAAAATATGGGAATTCAATATCTTCCTATGTAACTAAAAGATTTATAAATAATATATTGGATGACTTTTATGGTCAATAAACAACTAAATCTTTGAAAATAAATATTCCGTAAACTTTTTTATTTCTTATATTCAATGATTACTTTCTTTTCCCCTTATATTTTATACCAGGATAATTATTTTGTTTAACATAGGTAATATATTCATTAGTACTAAAAAATGAGAAATGTAATATAATTTGGACCTATAGTTTATTAATATTTGAAATAAATTTATCAAATATGTTTGTAATTCCTCTGGGAAAATTAATTTCGACACAAGTACATGTAAGGTGAAAATAAGTATTTTAACCATAAACACGGTGAATAAATTTACTAGATTTAAAAACATTATGAACAGAAAATTATTTTATAATATTATATAATATTAATTTTATTTACTGAAAATACAGATTAAATTATAGGGAAATAAATTTATATAATTGGAATAATTTCATTTAAAATTGTTCCCTCATTTCTTTTCAAAAACTATTTTTCTAGAAATGACTTTTTCCATGATAAATTAATTGTATGTCATGTTCTTAGAATTTAATGGATTTAAATTCAAATATTTACATATGTTACATATAAAATTAATTTAAATCAATTATTATTAGTTTTTAAATTAATTAATGAAAATAATGTCACAATATTTATTTAAAAACTATTTTTTGAGAAATTCATTCTTATTTCTAAAAATAAATATATAAAAATCATGTATAAATATTATTAAAATATAATTAATTATATTAAATATAAATAAATAAATATATTTTTCAAAAAATTTAAATCTAATTTAAATTATATTTTAATTTTTAATTTTTATAATATATTGGAAATAAATTACTGCTTTAAAAAAGTGTCTTTTTTAACTATTCACTAAAAAATCACACATTTCAAAAAATCCTATAATATCACTCAATTATAATTTAGATATTATTAATAAAAAAATTTTTTGTTATAAAAGAATATATCTAAAAACGGGATAAATTAATTTGAATTCTCAAACATAAGATGAAAAATTAAACTATTATGATGATCATGTATTTTGCACCATAAATTCACAACACTTCAAATTTGATTGATTATTTACTACTAATTTTTCAATATTTATGTATTTATTAAAACCCAGACACACACACACACATATATATATATTGGAACCTATATATATTTCATAATTTATATTATACTATTCATACCTTCTAATTAATCTGTAATGCTACAACTATTATATAAAATGTATATTTTGAGTTTAATTTAATATTAATGTTTCATAACACATAAGATATAAAACACTGTGTGAAACCACACATTTATTTCAAGATGGAAACTCTCTAAGAGTTGACCGGAGAAATCCCTAGAACCAAACAGGATGATTTTGATACAACAGGGAAGGATGAGATTGAGTTGAAATATGAAGATCTGATATGGCATCGTGATCTCTTCAGTCTCTGTGCAAAGCGGAAATTGGAGAAATTGGCCAGTCAAGATAATTTTATTAAGGGGGAAAGCTTATCTGATGTGGCCAAGAAAAATTGTGGCTTCTCCTTCATGGATTGTGATGCGGAAAATTCAGGGAGGATTGTCAGGAAAGGGCGCATCGCACACGTCGATGCGAATTGGGCCGCAGTTGACGAGCGAGTCAGGCTATGTAAATTCTCCATTATTTCCAGGGTGATTATCCCAAAAGGTGTTCGACCATGGAAATTTCATGAGCTTTCTAATAGGATTGCGGAGATATGGGGATTTAGTGACTAGAAGATGACGGCCATGGGGAAGGGGTTATATCAAATTGTCTTCCCCTCCGATAAATGAAAGCAGCGTGCATGGAGTCTGGGGCCTGTCCCTCTTAATCTAGGATTCCTTCGGATTCATGAGTGGGATCAGAACATTGACCCTAGCTCTGTGAGGAACTCCTTTGCACAGGTATTATATGTATCCATAAACTGAGTTGGTTATGTTGGCATCCACATATTCTATGGGATATTGCCTCTTCTGTAGGGAATCCTAGTAGACTGGATAAGAAGACCGATAATCCAAATTTTGGGCATTATGCTAGAATATTGTTGGAGTTTGACATGGCTAACACTTTAGTTGAGGAAGTTTTCTTCACCACCAGAGATGATAGCATCAACCTTGATATTGGTTATGAGAGGAAACCAAAATTCTGTTGCAATTGTCACATTTTTGGGAATCTCCTTGCAGAATGTAATAGGAACAAAATTTTCTCAATATGTAACATTAAGGGTCATGATGACTTACACTGCCGAAGGAAAGAAAAAGATCAGGTAATTACCTCTGAGGTGCATGTGAAGCTTGTAATGAATGTCATGCCGGAGGCTCAAGAGATCCCTTTTAAAGTTAATGTTGCTAGTGTTGGTGAGCATGGTGATAATAACGGTTTGGATTCATCCAGTGATAGGAAGGATGAGGAAGATCAGGGTAAGGCTGATATGGGGAATACTCTTAATGCTGTATAGGACTCTGGATCATCCAATAAGGATGCTGCTATGATATAAGCCTCAACAAGTGAGAATCTGTTACAGGAGACTTCTCAAGGGCCTCCATAAGGTCAGGATGATAATGAGCTACCTGGTGGCAATGAGGGATCTCCCAGTTTGCAAGAGCCAAGGAAAGAGGCTCTATAAATTCCTGACAAAATTGCACTGCATGTTGATAAACCAGTAAAGGAGGATGGTGCGATGGATGGCGATTTTTCACAGGTACAAGCTTCAATGTTTGCAAAGAGGATTCTTCATGCCACTTTGACAGGATCAATTATTTTGGAGAATAGGTTCATTTCCTTATCCACTGATGATGATTCTTGTGTATCCCCTGGAGGATATTCATCTGATACAGAAGGGGATAAAATGGCAAAATTAGAGAAATGCATAGCAACAGGCTATGTTGGCCCCTGTAATTGGCATCCGTCCTCTCATCAATGAAATTCCTATTTAGGAATTGCCAGGGCATTGGGAATTCTCCCACGATCAAAGCCCTGAAGCACATCATTTTGACCAATGAAACAATGTTAATTGGCTTTGCTGAACCCCGAATGAAATTTTCTAGGTGGATGGCCTTTAATTGGTCTGCTTTCGGGTACTCATTCATTGCAGCCAATCAAATGGATAATGAATCAGAATCCTTATGGGATCTAAAGAATAATACTGTAATAGTTGAGTCCTTCCAAAGTGATCAACAGTCTGTCACCATGATCTGCTGCTATCAATTTAATCCATGGTGTGTTACCTTTGTTTATGCTTTCAATCAGTACCCAAGAAGAAGAAGCTTGTGGAGGAACCTCATGGAAAGAGATGAGCACAATGTCATGAGGTGGACGGTTCTTGGTGATTTTAACACAGTTCTGAGGCCTAAAGAAAAAACTGGAAGTTATTTCTGTAGGGAATCAGCAAGAGAATTTTCCTTCTGTATTGACCAATGCATAATGACTGAAGTGCCTATCTCAGGTGCTTCTTTTAATTGGAGTCGATGCACCTTTAATGTAAGGAAAACGAGTAAAATTTATAGGTGCCTGGTGCAGTTGGGTGAGAAAAGTTAGGAAATGGAAATGTCTGGATGGACCCTCTCTAGATTGCACTCTGATCATCATCCCATATTAATTGATATTTGTTTTTGAAGTCTAAGATCAGCTCCACTGCCCTTTAAATTCATCAATGCATGGCTGGTTGTGCCAGGGTGTAGAGAGAATGTTGGTGAATCCTGGAAAGAGGTTTCTCAAGGAAGTGAATTGTATACCCTCACTAGTAAATTGAAATTTGTAAAAGCCAGACTAAGGGTGTGGAGTAAGATGTCTTTCTCCAACCTTGATCATGATATTAAAGAGGCTGACTCACTTTTTTCCGAGTGCCAACAACGTAACATCCTTCAAGACCTTCCATCCCAAGAGGAGATACAGGCTGCCTCAAGGCTTGATATTCTATTGTCTCTTAAAGAAAACATGGCTCGAAATCAGTTCAATGTGAGATGGCTGAAGGAAGGGGATATGAATTCCAGGTTCTTCCATTGTATGCACAGGGATATGAAGTTAATAAGGAATCTCAAGGCTTTAAAAATTGATGATATCACATTTACCTCTGAGAATGACATTTCCAACATTGTGACATGCTATTTTGAAATTATTTATTCTGATTCTGGTGTGAAAAATACAGATAAAATCATTAGATGCATTGAGCCTAGTTTGGATGATGCACAGAACAAAATACTTACTGATATCCCCTCCACATAAGAAATTCATGATGCTCTTTTCTCCTTAAACATGGATAGTGTCGCTGGGCTAGATGGATTTTCCAAAAATTTAATTATGTTTTATCAGGACATCCTTCATAAGGAAGTAACTGAAGCAGTAAGGGAAATCATTCTTCATTCTTACATGCCATTTGGGATGAACTCAACCATTATTTCTCTGATTCCCAAGAAGGATAATGCTTTGGATATTAAGGATTTCAGGCATGTTTCTATTGGAAACACTATTTGAAAACTCATTAGTAAAATCATGGAAATTAGGCTTGGTGAGATCGCAAGATCTCTTACTTCTTTTAGACAGTTGGGGTTTGTTCCTGGCTGGAATATTAAGAACATTCTATTCACTACTTCAGAGTGTGTTAAAATTATGAGGAATAAAGTGAGGGATGGGAATATGGCCCTAATGTTTGAGATATCAAAAGCCTTTGACGCCATCAGATGGGATTTTATCTTCAAATTTTTTGAGCGAGCATGGAATCTCAGGTAAATTTATTGGTATGGTGTGATGTATTTTGGAAAGTACTAGGTTATCTATTCTGGTCAATGGATCACCCAGGGGATTTATTAAATGATCTCGGTGTATTAGGCAAGGTGACCCCTTATCTGGGTTGTTGTCCTATTTGGCTGAAGACTACCTGAGTATATGCCTTCATTATCTTGTCTATATTGGGATCGATCAGAGGATGACATATAGGAGGGGTTGCTTTACCCCTTCACACCTATTCTATGATGATGATATTTTTCTCTTCTCAAAAGCTGATAGGAAAACCATATCTTTCATAAAGGTTATCTTCAATATCTATGAGGATGTGGCAGGTCAGGTTATAAGCTGGACGAAATCATTTATTGTCTTTGGGGATTTAATTCAAATAGAGAGGCAAAATAGAATAGCTAGAAGTCTTGGTGTTAAGAGAGGTTCACTGACTTTTATTTACCTTGGGCTGCCTTTGTTTTGGGGGAGAGTGAAAAGAGTCTACCTGGAGTGTATAACACTTATGATCACAAACCAGTTAACCAGTTGGAAAGGGATGAACATGTATCAAGCTAGTAGGATTTTACTTGTGAATTCTGTTATCACGTCAATGTTTGTTTACTCGTTTTCACTCTATAAATGGCTAGTTGCTCTACATAGGGAGCTGTGTGGTATGGTTAGAAATTTCATTTGGACTAGATCGATACAACATAGAAAACTTATAAATGTGGCATGGAAGTACTGCATAAGGCATGTGGCAAGGGGAGGGATGGGGGTGAAAGATGTTAGGATATTCAATGATGCATTGATCCAAAATGGCACCTGAAGACTTTTATGTGGCACTGTACCTTCTCTGGAATTTTAGTCTAGAAGATATGTTTACAGGTTACAGAAGAACTCAAATGTGTTTCTGAAATCCTCTATTTGGCCATCTGTCAGAGATGCATGCTTCTACATTATGACACAGGCTAAATGGCTGGTTTGTGAAGATTCTCAAATGAATTGCTGGAGCACGCAGTGGATGTCCTCCCCAATTAATCACTCCACTAGAATTCCTTTGTCTTTAAGGAGTCATTCCATTTCTGATTTGCAGGGGAATCAAGAGGCTTATGCCATCATATCTACTCACCTACAGATAGAGATCTCTAGGTATGAATATGTTCACTATGACATCCTCATATGGAAACCAGCGCCTAGTGTGTGCTTCTCCAACCGTGACTCATATATGCTTCAATGTGGTAACACGACTGGTGTACCTACTTGGGTGGAGGGAATGCAGATCCCTTACATTGCTCATGCTAATGCACTTCTGATTTGGTGCATTTGGAAGTAGAGGTTGCCTCTACAATCTACTTTGCAGCGAACCAGAATTAATGTTGCACTGGTATGCTTCCTTTATTTTGCTGCAGATGAGACTGTCAACCATGTGATCATTTTCTGTCCTTTTTCTATTTGGTTATGGAGCTATTTGAATGAAGTTTTCCAATGTCAATTAGCCTCTCACTCGGTTGGTGCATTGCTAACCGCGGCCATGCAAGCTGACTGCAGTGAGCAGGTCATGTCCTTGCTCATTGCAGCTATTGTTTCTCTTATTTCATTCATCTGGAAGGTCCGCAATAGTATTGTTTTAAACAATTTAAGACCCTCATTCAAGGAGGGTATTATGATGATTCACTAATACATTATGTCTGCCTCGGTAAATCAATCTGGATTAATGAATAATAATATTTCTGATTTTCTTCTTTTGAGATATCTAGGTGTAAGTGGCAGGGAGTGGAGGCCCAATGTGATGAAATATATCAGGTGGATCCCACCTATAACTGATTGGTTAAAGGTTAATGTGGATGGGGCTGCTGCCGGTATGCCTAGACCTGCTGGATGTGGTGGTGTGTTCAGTACATATAACAGATTTGTCAAAGGATGCTTCTTTCATTACATAGGTAATGGAAATGCAATTGAGGCTAAAATATGGGCAATGATAAAGGTAATTGAATATATGGCTCGTTATGGTCGGCTGAAGTTGTGGATAGAATCATACTCTTTTGTTGCAACACAGATTCTGATGGAACGTTCCCGGAATGTGCCATGGAATATGCTTGTTCTATGGGTTAATTCTCTACTTCTTGCTGAGTCTATTTCTCTGGATGTGTCTCATGTGTATAGAGAGGCAAATGAGGTGGCTGATGTCCTCTCAAAAAGGGCTATTATGGAGGCTAGATCATGTTGGCCATTTTTACTTCCTTATTACTACAATGAGCTTGTCCATAATGATTGGATTGGAACTTTGTACACAAGGCTGTCTGAGGCCCCCCTTCTCTGAGTTGTCTTGTACTGTTTTCTCTTTTTATTTATTTTTATTGGGAGTAGGTGTTCACCTGGCTCTCGGACTTTTTGGCTAAAACACTGTGTTATTATAAAATTGATGTGTGTAAAAAATTTTGGTATACCATAATTAATAGGGTATTTTAGGTTGTATGTACTAGAGATCAGATAATAAATCATTGAAATAACATAAAAATATTCTATAGAAAAAGAAGTATAATATTCCTTTATTTATAAAAAATTGGTGATGTTGTTTTCTATGGAGAAGTTCACATGTACCAGTGAAAGAGAAACATGTTCAACAATGTCTTCCATCCAACATTAATTGAAATAAATTATTGTTTATATATTTTTTTGGTTTCGTATTTATTTTGACTTATATATTTTATTTGAGCATTGAAATATGGGGAGATGTGTCAAGGATGTGATCATTGAAATACAATTAGATTATAATAGCCATTATATAGTCAGTGACCCCTTCAATTTCGTGGATCCACTACAAAGTAGTCTTTTTTGATGATTATATTTCATTATAACATTACATATTACATGATACAAAAAATATCATAATGAGGAAAAACTATGTATAAATTCCATTGTATTACATTATTTATTTATTTTAGTATGCATGACATAATTAGTTTAAGTGGGTCATGAATAATAGAATAAAATTATTAATGGGAAAATTCATGAGAAGAAAAAATTCAGTCATCATTAAAAAATAGATAAATGGTTTCCCCCCTAATTATGTTGTCCATATCTTATATGGGAATGATATTTTATATAAAAAGTCTTTTAATTAGAATTGTTTCTTATCATAATTTCCTAGTCCCAAATTTTCTATCACTAAAGTCCCATGGTAGTAAAACATGATTAATTATACAATAGTCTCTTATTGTTGGATTTATTTTTCTCTAAAGTGATATAATTAATTCCTGATGTTAAATATTATTACGCCCGTATATTATTTATGTTAAATACAAAAGGGAAAAAAGAATAATAAGAACACGAAATGGATATAAATTGAGGAATTGTTCATGAGAATAATTTAATTCATATAATATATATCAATAACTCTCAAATTAATAAAATGAATGTTTTTTATTATAAACAATTAAATTCAAAAATTGATAATGTATGATTATTTTAGTATAATGGTTTTGAAAACCTGTATTTGGATAAATTTCGTGAGGATACACCACTGTGGATATCTTATGCATATAAACAATTATTGAAAATGAATTGTAAAATGAAAAAAAAAAATTAAAACGATAAAAGAAATCACAATATTTTTTTTTTGTTTTTAAGAAGGACATTTTTAAAAATCGAACATAAAATATAATATAATTTAAACTGATGTGAATATCAGTTAATGTATGGGGAATAATTCACATGATAAATAGTTGGAGGATATTTCAACACGATTGATTAAGAATAATGATGATTCCAAGAGGATTAACATGAGAAAAATATAATATAAAAGAATTTATATGAAGAATGATAAACATTTCTGTGATAAACATAAATGGTCGTGTAAAAAATTTAGCAATAACAGAAGGAAATACTTATAGACTCTATTTCATAAATTTTCTTATTTTTAAAGAAAATAGAGATGAACCAAATAAAAAATATCATTTGTTAGATGATTAATTGTCTAGTGACAATAAACTGAAAAAATATATGGATTCTCATCTTAAGAATTAATTAAAACGGTTGGAATAATAAAAGAAGAGTTTTTATCAGTCAAGATGCAAGTGTAATTGAAAATTTTCAAGTGTAAGCCTATTCATAAAGATAATTTAAAAATATTATCATCCATTAATAGGTTATAGTGAAATTAATTATGGTTATTTTCATATAGAGAAAATAATGAAATTATTATAATGTAAAAATTGCATGTTCCATTGGTAATCCCTTCCATGGATATGTTATAACCCCTTAAAAGTAATAAGATTATTAATACTATATGATTTAGAAATAAAAAATATAGTACTGATTTTTTTTTGGTAAAACTCTAAAGAAAGCCTATATAAATATTGATAATAACTAGATGAGTTATATAAATAGGTTTCGATAGATGTTGTCTTATTTTTCGATAATGGTCTTATCTCATATTTATTATGTGTCATTGGGATATATTTATTATAGTTATTTTATGAAGAAATTTCAATAAACTTTTATCATATATATATTTATTAATATGTATAGATAATAATTATATAATTCTTGACACACTAATATTGTCCCTAAAGTCGACCATGATTTTGAGAACAACAAGAATTGATGTTGAATTGCATAAGCTAAACACATGAAAGGTGATCATAGTGGAAAAAAACTGACATTACTCAAAAAAGAAATAATGTGGAAGTAACCATGTGAAAGTAACCATATTGGGCCGCCTCCCAATGAAAATATAGAAACAACTAACAACTTATTTATTAGTTTACATTATTTTCAAAGAACCCATTAATATTACAGTAGAAAATATTTTTATGTGGTTCTATGTATTGATTTTATAGTGGTTCAATACCTTGATTAATGAAAACTATTCCACCCACCCATTAAACCAAAAATATTGTAGCATTGTATCATTAAATTCATAAAATTCTAATGGTAACAAGGGAAACCACTTTATGGAAACATGTAATCATTATGTTTCAACCCATTTCAAGGAGTAGTTATAATTCATCACATATAAATATTATAGTTCCATTTTTATGAACATAGAGAGTATTTTTAGAGAGGCACCTCAAATATAACTAAACTAATAATTCTATGAATCTCACTTTCCACAAATAATATTTATCTATCTAAGATACATAACTCTCCGAGATAAAGACAAATTTGTTAGCTCTCATAATATGCTCCTCGAAACTAGACCTTGAGAGAGTGCTCAGAAAAGAACATCTTAAATGTTATCCCATGAGGGTTGATATCACATATCAAAATCATGGAAGGTAAATCGTGATGTTTTAATCATGACTTTAAATCATGGGTCCCCTTCAATGGAATCAAGATACAATGACTTATTATGATAAAATTTTATAGGAAACGTCTTGAGGGAAACTCTATGCGATCTCCTCACAAATTAATATTCATGGGCCATCCCCTTTCCAATGGTTCTCGTATTCAAAAAAACAACTTCGTTTTTTGGATCCAAATTAAAATGATAATTTTTTTGAGATTTAAATATTTATTTTCATATATTGTGTGCACTAAATCTTTTATATAATTGATATGATTAACATCCACAATATAATTTATTTTTACACTTTATATAACATCAAATCTTATGTAATCAATGGATTAATTCAACCAATTATGAAAAAATGGATATAATGAGACCTCTTCCAATGCCTCAATACACAATTGATTTTTGCATGAACACTATTTTTCACCTATTAAATCATGAGTACCATTGATGAATAATACCTTCCACCTGTCCTACCTATGTTATATTACCCATTGGGTTTTAAAATCATGTATCCCTATAATAAATTGGACCTTAATAATAAAGAAAATTGGGAAAACTATATTGAATCGATATTCCCACTATAGATCCTGACTCAAATCGATGATTTGAGTAATATATGGTTTTTACCCCATGTATAAGAACTGAGAGGTTTCTGATTGATGATTTTATCATTTTGAGTCACCATGTTTTTATTGGAAATGAAATGGTTAGTGGGATGCATTCAAGATAGTTTCAACCAAGAACTAGAAGGGTAGAATCCCTTCATAATAAAGCATCACTCATGCCTAGAAAATTCCCATGAATAATAATGTTCCTCCACCATGATGTAATAACTTATAATGGATATATAAAATAAAATCATAAAGGTCCATCCAAGAATCCATACAACCAAATGTAATCACTAATTCATAAGCCCAAATCAATCCTTTATTTTCAGACTTTTCATTACAATGATGTCCAAATAAAACATCCTAAAACAATGTTTTTAAAATCATAATTTTAATAATTGAACTAACATGAATATTTACCCCTATAATTAAATGAAAACATGATTGAAATATCCATGTTTTATTATGAAAAACTACAAAATATAATCATTCTCACAAAGCCTTAAACTACATAGTACAGTCTAAAAATGAGAATTTAAATTGTGTAACATGTACTATTTTGGTAGTAATTCCACTCAAACACAATATGATTCCTTTAAAAGGTCAAAACCGAAACATCATCGATCCTTTAATTTCATTCTCAAGGTATTGCACACCTCATTAATCCACATGGGTCTTTACCCGATGGTCTATATTCCTTGTGAGATCAGATGTCCCTTCCACTAGGGCCATATTCCCTAGTAACTCTCAAAATTTAGATTTATTTTTATGGAAGTAACTCCCCATTAAAAGATACATAATTCTTCTATGGATCACCATATAAAATTCGTTATTCCACACTCCCAATTAATCCCTAATATTCTGAGTGGTCTATATTTTATCTTTCAAAACACCACCACACAACAATAGCCTATATTCCACAACAAAAAAAATATAACCTCATAATCCAAATTCCCTTTAAGGTAATTAATAAATGGATTTTGATGTGTATTTCCCACACAATCCATATATAAAACCCATTAACAAACATTCTATACCATATGATATTAAATTGCATGTGTTGGTCTTTACAACTTGACCATAAAAGGTATGATGTGTCCAATTAATTTCATAGAAATGTGTGAGTTCTATTTTTTTCAAGTGGATATGTAAAAATCCCATCTTGTTGGTTTAATCTTGATACCATTAAAAAATAACATATTCCATGATGGTGAAAAACTATAGAGATATATGTTTTATATATTTAATCTATAGAACCATTCAACTAAGCATTGAAAATTGAAAACAAATAATGGGGAACCTCAGATAGATGAAGTTGTTCAGATCAATTATTTCTTAATAATAAATACTCTAATATGAGTATCCATTCCCCTAATTTGATTTATGAATTATTAATTAATATTACATAAAAATATATTAATTTTCATGAGTAGAAAATAATTCCATATAAAAGATGATATGATCCTATCCTCATGGACTCTAGATCTATGTGCATTTAATGGTGAATTTTGTAAAGTCCCAACGACTTTAGTACATTATAAATTTGGTCTACTATGATAAGAATCCAAAATTCCTTTTGGTTTTGATCACTCATTGGAAGTTATCATTGAAAAATAAATTTTTGAAGTCAATGTAAATCCCTTTTCATTGATAGTGGCTTGTCCAATCTTATTTTAACATGTGATTATAAAATTAATGGTTTCATTTTGCAAGCTTTCTGGACAATATGTGACCATTAGAATAAGATACACCTTCAAAAAAACTTATCGAATCACCAAAATGAATAACATATACATAAGCTGCTGCAAAATCTGATTCTCTAATATAAAAGTTGGGGATTTCACAAATGATCTATCTCAAAAAATTAGTTAAACAAGGAATAGTTTAGGAGTATGATGTAATTGACACTATCCTAGATCTATAATCCCTTGTTAGGTCATCACATGAATCCCCACCATCCATTAATTCAATGGTGGGTGATATTGAATAAGTATGAACATGTAACCATCTCCAGCCATTTTTGGATCATTTCCCTAGAGATTAGGAAATCGTACCCCACATGTCTTATAAATAATGATTCGGATGTTGGGTACTACGTCAAAAAAGATTAGGATTCTCCTTTGAATACTCATACCAATCAAAATAATAAAATTTATCATGGTACCAAAATTATTCATTGTTAAACATTATATTTCACAGATAAGATCCTTATTATGGTCACCTTATCCCAAACACAAATATAATCACACTAGGGGAAGTGGCCTACCAATCCAAGAGAGCCGAGTCATATCACTACCTCTAATGATGATGACTATCTATAGACCTTGGTGAAAACCAATGATTATGAAAAGATTCATATTCACACTAATAAAGTCTTCCAATGAAATTTGGAAGCTCCATGGAAATAGGGATGTCATATCCCATTATCCAGTATCTGTTAATCCGAAATTAATGTGCCCAAATATGAACTATATAATATTATCCAGAATGTAAATTGTAGGAAGATACAATGTTTTTTTCACCACATATATCAAATGTGGGTCTCATATTTTCATTCTCATTTTTATATCCATATAGCCATTAAATGGAATGTTCATATCCCCACTCATACATTGAGAGAAAATTTTCATATTTTTGTTAGAACAAGTGGAATATCACCACATATATATCATAAAAATCATTAGCGAGATGTATATTGTTTTTCCCCTTCCACTATTGAAACTCATAAAAAAGAATAAAAAAATCCACAATAATAGCTTGGTATTTCTTCTCTCATCTAGTATGATCATTGTCACATTATATCAAAGAATGATAAAGAGGATATTTCTCATATACTCATTTCAACTGCACAACAATATCCCATTTCGACATCCACTTCCAGGATGTGTAATATTCCTACCAACTCTATATGAACACCCTAACATTATTTTGTAATATCATTGATGTGGTAACATAACCATACTTTCCATTTCTGTGTGGAATTCATTTATCTTATCATGATCATTACCAAGGTGTAGAACAACATTCCTAACCATTATCAATGAACCAATCAATATGTCATAATTGAAACACAAGATTTTTTTATGTGCACATCCCTATAGTTCCTACCATAAATGTCCCCCCAAGAAATTGACATTATTAATCTTGGAAAATATACTAATAGTGGTATATGTGAAAAAAATCCTTCCATCAAGAAAATTAATTTGAAAAATTCCTCCCCATTCCAATATATCATGCATTGTTCACAATGAAGGGAATACCTTGGGTATATGTTGTAGGAATCCTGAAAATAATTAGATTCTATGTCAAAATCTATGTCCTCAAAATGATAGATTATGTTTCAAATGCCAGCCCAGTAAGGAAATCTCATTTTAGTGACAAGGTCACCCCTTTGGTAAATATACTTTGAGGGGTCTCTCGCATGGGGATGCACAAGAGTGATTGATTTTGGTTACTTACATCTCCTTATCATGAAAGATATATATCCCTTATTAACTAGATTATATCCCAAAATAGAAGTCATTATATTTAACAATTTCATATGTCCCAACATTCAATAACATATAGAAATAGACAACCGGTCATGCCCACTTCGTAATGATATATGAAAATAATTGTTTTTCATTTAAAATATATAATAGTATATATAAAAATGAGTAAATTTTATAATGATGAGAAAAAAAATATCCAAATAAATCATTCCTATTATTTTTTTGTCCATAGCTAATTATCAGTATGTTATTTGGATTTATATGATTTTGAAAAAAAAAATTATTATCCTAAGAATCAATTGAAACCCACAATAATTTAATGGAAAATCATCTATATTATTTAGAGTATGGAGCCCACATTATTGAAATAGGTAACTACAACATCCATTAAATTTAGGGTTAATTCTAGTTGCATGACACCTGATGTTATGAAATTACCATAAAGATATCTATCATTCATTCATTAATTTGTTTGGCGAATCTGTGTCATTTGATTGCTAAAAATATATTTGATTTATTTTTTGAAGGATAACGTAATCAAGAAGGGAATAATTGATGATAATCCTTATTTTGATGATTTTTCATATAATGAAATCATTCAATGTCATCAATAAATTATGGGTCTTGAAATTTGGAAGTTTGAAACTAGCCATTGAGTCCAACAATTCCTTGTTATCTCTGAAAAATTTATTACAAAACATGATTTTAGAGACACAATGAAATTATTATAAATCGATCCACATGAATGATTTATTAGGCTTATCATTTTTAAAAAACAAAATAATTTAATGCAATTCAATTGGATATAATTAATACACGCTCGAAACGTGATCAACATCCATTAGATAATGAGATAATAACTGTGTAGAAATTGGATTAATGTGAACTTGGGTTGGAAAATATTATGTGACATAAAACTAAAATACTTTTATTAAACATTCTAACCATGTTTATCATCAATGAAGATACTAACATCTTTCCATCATAAATCCTCTCCCAATATCAATAATATAAAATTATTATCGAGTGTACAAACATTTCATCCATATCTTCTAAGAACTAACCATAAAATTTATACAGACCTTGTGATATGGGAATATCATAAATTCCATCTGTTGGAGTGGCATCCATAACTATGATATGTGATCAATATTAGACAAGCTCATATCAATTTCTAACCAAAATTAAGGAAAGGTTTACCATAATATGATATATTAGTTAGTTATACTATATTTTATTCTATTAATACTATACCAAAAGTGATTATGGACTCTATTAATTAATTGGATAATCTAACAGAGACAATGTAAGGCCATTGATAACTTTTTAAAACAATTAAAATACATTATCATGGGTTGGTGGACTCGAATCCTCCATTACCAAACTTTCTTAATACAACATTACATATTATTTAGAAAAATAGACCTAATGAAACCTTTGATGAACATTTAATATCTATGAATGAAAATGATATGAACCCATAAATAAGAAAAAGGAAAATGAACATCATTCTTTTGTGAAGGCATTTGAATGTCTAGATTTTTTATCAAATTACACCATATCACCCGGGTCTATCACTAATTGTAAATTTATATGTCTGCATTTTGTCCTCAAATTCGTCTAAATACTAAGAATAAAAATAACATGAACTAAAAAATTTCACAAAAAATGATAACGGGTTCTGGTCATGAACATCAATGATTAATTTAAGGGCCTGACAAAATCCATAAATTGTAATTTATCATTGGATAATCTATTCAAAAAATACAATGATAATTCCCATGATAATTTATATTGTCAATTGACACCGATAAGATACCCAATAATATTTTTTGAGTTTGAAGTATTGGTACATCGATCAGATTATGTTGATCACTGGACCAAGTATATATCTCTTCCAACACTAACAACTATGAGGGAGGAGACATGTAAATAAAAATAAAAACGATTAGCAATATTCCGTCTTGGACAACAGTTTTTTCATTGTGACCCCTGTCATATCTACAACTATCCCATCATGAATGTAAAAAATAAAAACTAAATCCATTATAATAATAGTTAATACATAAGGGTTTCATAATATATTAATATTTACTGAATTATGTTAATTATTTTATGGAAGATAATGTACATGGTTTCTTCATCCCAAATATAGAGAACAATTTTATGAATCATCCTGAGCCCAAAAATCCCCAATGAAGATTATATCAAAGATCATAATAATAACTATCCCTTCCAGAAAAATTCTAGAAACAACATTGATGATATTTTTCCTTTTTATGATATCCTCAAAATGATATTTGTATCAAAAAATTTCATGTTTGTAAATGCACTAGAACATGTGGCATTTGTGTTTTAAATCTCCTCAAAAGATGATACTAAATGAAAGGAATTAATATAAAATAATATATATATATATATTAATTAGATGAATTTAATGAAAATAAACTATAAAAACATATCTATTATGAAAAAATGAATCAACTAGTTCATACCCCAATTCCATATGTGATGATTGAGATTCCACCTCCAACACCATAGTACCCCAAGAGACGGTATTTTAGTAACATACAAAACTAGTGTTACTTGAGTATGACTAATGTAGATGAACCGGTTTTGATGGTGATGATAATTTTGGTAAATAAATATAGAATTACTTCATCATTAGAGGATGTGACCCATCTTAACTTGTGATATATTGGGAACCAACCAACAAAACAAACTTTTTGACAAATAATGTGTCGAAATATTAATCTATCATTGAAATTAAATATGAAAATACCTTCTTCATTGATAAGAATAAATATGTCCCTATGTAGAACATCCATAAATTGGTATACAAAGTTTTATATAATATATCCATATAGGGTCGAGGATGATGGTATCCACATATATCATGAATCTATTGTCATATCCCTACTAATGAAACATATTTCTATGTATATAATGGTAGACCCTCCAATGGGATGAACATAAAAACATACATTCCCTTAAATTATTCTATGATCATTCATGATCAATAATACTAGTGTTACCATTGGAATATAAATATATGCATATTAAATATCAAAATTATGTGGAGTTCATCACAATTATACCAGTAGAAGAAAAAATATTCAACCTGTTCCAAACAGGGAGTGTATCCATGGATAAAAAAACCACATACTCCAAAACACTAATAGAGGAATGCCCTCTTTTAGTAATGTGTGATATTCTATATCAAAATTTTGATATCTAAAAATAGTTGGTTATTACTCCATCAAATATTACTATTTTAATTTCCACAGAATTTTCAATGAAAACATAAGAATCTCTTATTAAGGATCTATTAATCAATCTAGAATTTGAAGATGAGCCATAAACCATTAAATATTTTCATTATTATAGAAACCTAATCTAATTTTGTGATGTCATATCATTCATAAGGAAATATAGGAAGTCCAAAAATGGATATATCAAACCCTTATACAAATCCATAAATCCAGAAAACACTGAAAAAACATGATCAACCATTGATTAAAGATAAAAATCAATATAATTGTAGACAGAAACTATCTAGAAGATTTTCTAAGGATACCAATTTTCCTACTAGTAATATGAAAATCAAATGGTATAATAAGTTAAAATAAAATACCGTAGTCGTTATTAACCTTAGAACCCATTCTGGAGATCATATATTTTATTCAATTTTCATGTATTTCAATAAATTTAGGGATCTAAACAATCCATTTTTAATACCATGTATATGTCATAACCTTGTAATTATTTAATCATACAGCCAATGTCTTATGTACTCTCCAGATAGATAGGTCAGTGTGTTGAATGGAAATGGTTCTACGTTAAATTTATTTAAATAAAAATAAATGAATACATCAGTCATTTAATGTTTTGTATTGTAGAAATGGATTTGTGATATCTTATAGACCACTACCCATAATGGTCTTGAACGATCCCCATTTAACCCATTATATGATGAAACTAATTATTATTTCATTCCCATCATTCAAATAATGGCATCCACATGTGTAGTCATTTATTAAGAACACCATGTCTATAAGAACCCAACTGATAGAATTCTTCTGAATCATGCTACCATGGAAGAATAATAAGTTTCAAAACTCATAAAATCCTACTTCATTTGTGAGATTTAGTACCCAAAATGACTTTCCATATTCAACAACATCAATAAGAAAATTAATATGACCATGGTTTTTATCAACATCAGCGATCTATTAATTATCTTTTGCAGAAAGAAATTTTTAATCATATAACAACTTTTTATGCACTATATTTATTCAATCACATCCCGAGGAAAACAATTTAGTGTTACATTGATGATCTTCAGGTCATATCAGAATATTTTAGGGATCATCGTACCGATCATGATTTTTCGTACATGCTATAACAGAATTTCCTAAAGATGATCCCTTTATAATTATATTTGAGGGAAACATCATGTTTTTTCCTTTCTATTATATTACCCCATCAAAAGATTTATTTTAAACTGTATGAGGTGAATTCTTTCCTTAATATGACAGATATTTGAAATCTCAATGAGTATAGAGGGATTCATAGATTCATTACCAATATTAGATGATTTATAGTTATTATTTCAGTTGAGATCTTTCACTTCACAAAGATATTAATGGAAGGAGTTAAATAATTATTTGAAAAATATTGTCATGACACATTTGATAATCACATGAAATACATATCTATCATGTTAGTATTGAGGTATTTATTCAATGTAAATTTACTCATACATTATCAGAAAACATTTGAATGTTCACTTAATGTCATTCTCACATATAATAATGACACTGAAAAATTAGATTGTATATACTATATCATCCAAAATATTCTATATATTGAGGATTAATATTCTAATATTATAATTAATTTTCGTGAATATATCATCTTGATTCAAATAATGAGACACATTAAAATGAAGGCAATTGTGCATTTGGTCTATTATATTGAGTCACTCAAACACATCCGTTATCAGGATTTAAATAGATTCACTAGCATAGTGGGTGGTCATCCAGAAAAATGATGGTATGTTATTCATTGCATAAAAGACAGTTAATGGGAAATAATTAAAAAACATTTTTACAACACATCAGACTTGAAAAGTAATCCAAGTGGATATTAAACATCCCGATGAGATGTTTTTATCCAGTTGTTGCATTCCCCATATATAGGGCTTGTATATTGGTAGAGCTTCGTGAGGACCATCTGGGAAAAAGGAAAGAATATCTAAAAACAAAATGAGTCTACTTAAGAATATTCCTTATCTGACCTCCAAATGTATTCCTACCCTATTCCTTATATTTATTAGATTTAATCACTTTTAATAATGTAGAATACTAAGATCTCATTTAGGATTCTGATTATCTCTTGTACTACCAATTTCAAAACATAATATTAATGGAGATTTAGAGTTGGTACTAATGAAAATTATTATTTATAATTACATTAAGAACGTGTAATGGATTCACAATATAAATTATGTATGAAGGTGGATGAATTAATTTACCTTTAAGACAATGATGTCAATTTACATATACTTCCATATTTTCATGTAGACATTCTAGCTACTCCAGTAACAATAATTGAAAATTTAGACAATGACAAGATAATCATCTATATCATAAAATATAGCATGGTTTACTAATAAATTTTGAGTGATATATATTATATTAGTGAGACAAACAATAATCCTGAGAGAGGTAATATAATAGTCTCACCAATTGATTCTACTTTTTTATGGGTGTCACTAATATTGTAATACCTCAAGAGTAGAGGTGTTCATTTAGATTGAGAAAATATATTTCATATGAGGGGAAGGGTATTAAATTTTTTTATATAAAAACATATTATTAAGTAATATATAAATGGGGTTTTAATAGATTCCTCCTTATTAAATTTATGCATAACAGATCCTCAATATTAGGAATAAAGTCCAGGCTGGCTTCGGTGCTTCTCATAAATCATGAACCATTCTCATCCAACAGATATGGAGGCTTTGAAATTTTTTGTAATCAATGTTAATATACTATTTGGAATTAAAAAAATATCTTATAACAAAAATATGTTCCAATTTCATATATAATCAATCACACTTTCTTCATACTAATAAATATTCATAGTTATTCTTCATGGGGGGAATAAAATTCTTGGGGCCATATCCCTCATATTCAACCATGTATTTCAAGAACATTATTTCATCCATTTCATTTTTATCAATTCATGTCGAGGTTATACCCCTAATTATGTTGGTAAGACCACTATCATCCACTTTGCGATGTCGAAATCACTATTAAATTTATTGTATCTCAAACTCTATTTTCATAAAATTTACATAACGTAAACTCTTCCTAGTGGATAATGTTGTATCATAAATATTTCATTTGATATAACCACTTATCCTTTTACCATACAGTTGAAAACTGATAGATAATATATTTTAATTGAACAATGTCTAATATAAATTATAGATGCAGGATAAAAATAATTAATATTATCTAGAAAAAATCATATATTATTTCTTGTATAATTTAACCACACCATGTAATTATATGATAGAAATATAATATTCTTGAATGTAAAATGTTTAGATAGTCATACACATCAATGTCTAGTGTCCATTACTCAGTATTTTGATATTTATTAGATGTTTTACCATTACCATTCATAAAAGTAGAATTATGAGATTGAATCACCCATTGATAAAAAATTTCTCACACTCGACAAAATGTAAATCAATCAAAACCGGATTTCATGATCATTTAATAATGAATTTCACATATTTTTTTCCTCCATAGAGATAAATAATTGTTTCTAAAAACTCAGACAATACCATGTATGAATCATCTAATGTTATAAACCCAATGGGAAGGAATATTTTCCCAAGAAAAGGATTATTCCAACATAGAATCGTTAAAGAACAAAATGGATCAATAAAACATCCTTCCAATCACAAATATATTATTTATTAAGAAATTAAGAATATAATTTCTTGGTGGTTCTCCATAATTCTAGCTACATTATGATAATATTATTAATAAACATCCCAATTGTGAAACTATAAACTCCATGGTCACATTCATAATCACATAATGTGAAAATGCGTGATATAATTTTTTATTAATCTGTAAGAAATAGAAAACAATAACACTGACATCCGTATCAAAATATATAAAACTACCCATGACATAGGTCCTAGTCATTGGAAATTAACGTATAGAAAAATGACCCCACCAAAATAATTATATGGCTTTTGGGACATAAAAATTATCCTAACAAGTTATGTAGTGTGTTAATATTAAAATTATATTCTCCAAAAGTTTTTTCACACCAAATATTCATCATGTGAGATTAGTATTCCTATATAATTTAACTAATTATCATCCTTGATTTCAATTGGGTAAAAAGTTTTTAGATGAAATGTATACATTTCATGGCCTTATGCTACATAAATCCACAAAAATTTTATAACAGAATTACCTTAAAAAAGTACATGATTTATATATGATTTCTGGGGGCATAAAGTTCTCTCAATGGAATCATTACCACTAAAACCAATAGTTACAATGATCATAAAAAAGGACGATGGAATTTGAACATTCCATGGTATATTCTTATCCTCATTGTATATGTAGTGGCACCATGATATCATAACCTTATCCTAGCCAATAATTTTATCAATCTAAAATAAGCTCTAAAATTTTATTTTTTCTCTCTATATATATATATTGTTTTAACATTGTAATTACTTTTAGGTAAAACCCAATTCCCATCAATATAACATTATTTAATACAATATAAAACAATCATATTGATAACTATATATTTCTCGATAAAAAATACAAATGTCATGTAGAAAAATATATAATATCATATCCTAGATTCATCCCTGAAATTTATTATTAAAATAATACCTTATCATATATGTGAGTATTTTTTATATTGGATCATCTATCATACATTTATTCATCTATAAGAATATTCTAAATAAATGATACCCCGAAAAATGATATTAATATAAATAGGTGTTCTTTAACTAACCATTGAGGTTTCAATTATTATAGAAATATTAGAATATTGTTACATAGAGGTTCACATTGATTGTGATATAATCTTCTCCCTTCCTCTATGAACTATGTGTTTCTTAGTATCTATTTTTGGACACATATTTACACCTTGATCTCATAATATATAACTAGAACTTAATTCCAATTAATTCCTAGTTTTTTCATATGTTTAAAAACATTCATTCTTGTTGATATTTTTTATGAGTTATACATTGATAAAAAGGAATAACATTTTCTCACGAGCCAACTATTTTCAAATCCCCTATACAAAGGACTTTATCATATGTCCTTAAACTATAAACAACCTAAGTCCTTTCCATATGACATTAAAATACATGATATATAGTCCTCCTTATATGACCGTAATCATTTGGAATTTATGTGTTTAAATTGCTTAATTTTAATTAATGAAATAAAAATCCATGTAGTGGTTCTTGGTGTAAGGTCAATATCCAAACATGAAATCATGATAAAATTATAACAACCCATACTTTACATACATGGTTAATACTTCAAAATTTAGGCATAATTATTACACCATATAACAAAACCATTAAAGGACCGTATAGGTATAGGGTCTTTAGAAACTCGGAAACATAAACAACTGGTTCATAAAGCATCTACACAATCTCCCATTTATTTCCTCATATCAATAGTCCCTTTTGGAATATCTTACTTAATAACCTTCTTCCGGATATGGGGAAAGAAAATATACAAAAGGGTGTACTCAAATGCTTAGAAAGTCTAAACAAAAGAAATATCAATCACATCATATTCATAAGAACATATCATTTTGGAAATCTTAACCTGCAAAAGAGATCATAATTTCATAACATGGGATAAATCATAATAATAAAATGTAATCCAAAGAATCATATCTTAAAACATGAAACTATGTGGAATACAAACATAATCATAGAGAATCATTTATTAGTAGTCAAGACTCATAGCCAAGACTATCTTAGCAGACGAAGTCCATTTCTGAACTGAGTTCACTCCTCGTTTCAGTCCTGTTTCACTGAACCGGATTAACCTGCCATTCCGGCCATGTCTATATAATAAGATATAAATCATTACCCAATGCATTAGAGGGAGATATAGGTCCCACCCATCTCATAATTACACCATTCTTATGTGTGCCATGATTTCATAAATCATACATCATTGCATAACCCATGTAATAAAAATGGGATTCTTAAACATTGTGACATCATAAAACAATTCATATAAGATAATGGAATTCATAAAAATAAGTCCATCACAATATAATAAAATCAATTTAATAATAGGGATAGAAACAGAACCCTATATTATCTTAGATGGAAAACACTTTTGATAAAACACTTGAACTCCATTCATGAGGAAAATATCCTTTCTACTTCAAAAACATTTTTCCTTTCTTAACATGCCATAAAATTTAAAACTAAAAGAAGTTGATTAAATATAAACATGAAAAATTTTAATGGAAGGTTCTTGGAAAAAAATTTTTAAAGATCCATTCCTGCCGTATAAGGTAAAAAACAATCCTCTCATACTTATGTCAGATAAGACAAAAAGTACCTCATACGAAAAATGACAAAAGATTCATTTTATATCTTTTACTAAAAACTCCCCAAATGGTAAAATTGGATTTAAAAAATTTTAGAAGGATATAAATATTAAATATTGAGGAAACATGGATGTGTATGATAAATATTCCCTAGTAAATTCTGAAGTATAAACAATCTTGGATAAAAATGAGATTGCGAGATTTTCCCTTACCTTAGGTCTGATTTGCTTCTTAAGTGTCTAAACCTCCTATATAATGATTTAAATAATGTCATTGACATATTACATAATCATACTAATTGTTATGATATCATATATGGTTATATTCTTAGCTTCTTATTAGTAATATTTCATTGCTACTTGTTATTTGGGTGTTTATTACTTTTTGTTCTTATGCGTGTTTTGTCGAATAAATTATTATTATTCTTTTTTAGGTTATAGATACCTCATTTCCAGAATAGTATTAGTGTAACATATCATATTTATTCACTCAATTAATTTATGTAATAATTATTCAATGAAAATCATGTAGAACAAGTCGCATCACATAGTGGAGACGGTATTCCGTACGTACGCAAGAGCTATGATATCGTTCCCATGATCGTGGAATTGTATTGGAGTGTATATATACTATTTCAGAATAAATATCACTTTAAAATAATCAGGTAAATTTATTATTTACACCATTATACTCATCCAAGTAAGGTGGTGGTGGAAAATAGATTACACCATGACATGGAGACGGTATTCTGTACGTACGCACGCGCGGTGTTTTCATTTTCCGTAGGATGGATAGACGGTGAAATCGGGTTGTTTCATACTTATAATAACATATCTGTATATGAGTGATACTGATTTTTATTTATTCATAATGAAAAAACTAAATAAGAAGAGTTGGAAGATGAAATAAAGTTGAACGAATCTGTAACGGACATTACCTCTTCTTTGAAGCGCCTCTTTGAGACCTCCTTTTAGGGCACTAAAATTAGTCATTGAAGAAGACCAGGATCTCTAGTATGTTTCTAGGGAAGTGTAGAGGTGAAATTTTCTGGGGTTGGCCGAGAATGAAGGCTCAAAGTGGTGTGAGGAAGAGAGGGAGGAGGTGCCCTTTTATAAGGGAGGTGAGGGGCACCTTTGGATAAAATAAAAATTTTATTTTATTAATAAGTCATATTCGGTTTTAAATAGCTCCAAAATGAATTATTTCGAAGCTATGGTGGTTATGGGTCGAAATACTATCATCCAATAGAATTTAGAAAAGTTTAGGTATCTCATTTAACCTTATCATTATGATTTAACTTTAAGTTAAATAATTTTACTTTTACCGTGTCTTCTTGTTTTCTTACACTATAAGGTTAATAAGCATACAATAACAAGAAAAACAAACCCCAAGTTGTTTATTATTAATATATATAACCTTATCTAATCTATTTGGCCGAACATTATATTTTTAGGAATAAAATAACAATTAATAATATAATATTTGTTTTAAAAACTATTTTATGTCAATTTTGACACTATTTGGTAATTTATTTTTCTGAAAATGATAACATAAATATTTGATCGAAAAAAGATAATTAAATAAATAATAACATGTCATATTAACATTGTAAATTATTTTAATTCATAAAAAGTCTCTAATTAAATTTATTTTGGTATTTATAACATCAATTATGTCAATATTTCATTATTTAGATAATTACTGCATCATCATTGTGTCATAAATAAATTAAATTATTTATTGTCTAAAAATTAAAAATAAAATACCATTATGTAGAAAATAATTTTATCTTTCTAATTAATATTTATATTCTAATTCATATTATTTATATCCCTATATTAAGAATGATTTACTTATTAAACATTGATTTTAACTATTTTTGACCCTTTTTTAAATAAATTAATAATTAATGTCCTAATCTAATCCAAGGGGGCCTAAATGGTCATATTTTATTCCTAAGTATGTCTTTGGTCTAATTACACTAATCCAATAGAAATAGGACATGCGTTAGGGTAATAATAATATCATTTTTGAGCCTTAATTACCATATTTACTTTTAACCTTGGTAAATAAAAGTAAAAAGTTACTATACACCAAAAATTATTTTCAACTCATTGAACCACATTTTACCTAATAACATCAACCGTGTCTCTCGTATTTTTTAAATTCCACTCACAGAAGTGGTAAAATTATGTTTTATGTAAATTTGCAAATTCTCATAGGAGGTGGGTAAAAGACGGTGAAAAGTTCAATAAAAATTTTATATATCTAAAATTATTATAAAATGACTCCAATGAATTGAATTGAACTTATATAGGTATTATGTATCAATTTTTACCTAAAATAAATTTAAATAAAATAAATATTTATTTAAATAAAAAGTCGGTTTTTAAAAAGTAACCCAGTGTTTTCACTATTCATCCAAAATTTAATGTTTTCATAAAAATACCAAAATTTCACCCTAGGCTAATTTAAATATTCCAAATCCAAAAATGAAGTCCATTTTGAAAAATAAAATATACAAAATTTCAAAAAGTTGGTATCACTATTCATAACGGCTAGTTTTAATAATATTTTAATAGCATATCATTGTTTAGTGAAACTCGGTATTGCGTACGATGCAAGCAATCGAGGAAGGTCGTGATTGCATGTAAAGAAATTAAAGCTAGTGTTGTTTGTAGTGAAAGTTTCATTTGATGATTTATATAAAATAAAAACAAAATATTTCTTATAAAAGACTCAGGTGTTACATTCTACCCCCTTAAAATGTATTTTTCCCTAAAAATTCGTCGCTTTGTATCAAACAGATGAGGATACATCTCCCTCATCATATCCTAAAGATCCCATGTAGCTTCTTCTAATCGGTGGTTACCCTAGAAATCTTTCACCAAGAGAGTGGTCTTGTTCCGTAGGACTTTTTTGCTACGATCCAGAATCTCTATCGACTGTTCTTCATAAGAAAGATCCTGCCCCATCGGTTCAACTTCTGAGCTGAGTACATGTGAAAGATCATGTATATACTTTCTCATGAGAGATACATGGAACACATCGTGAACTTGGGAGAGATTCTGTGGAAGTGCCAATCGGTAATATACCTTCCCAACATGATCCAGTATTTCGAAAGGACCGATATACCTAGGGCTCAGCTTTCCCTTTTTTCCAAATGTCATTACTCTCTTCCAAGGAGATATTCGTAAGAACACTTTATCACCCACTTCAAACTCTATGTATTTTCTTAGGTTGTCGGGATAACTTTTTCGTCGACTATGAGCTGCTCTTATCTGTTGTTGAATAGATCAGACCTTTTCTGCCATCTTATCAACAAGATCAGGTCCTAATAGCTTTCATTTCCCAACTTCATCCCAGTAAGTTGGAGTCCAGCATTTCTTTCCATAGAGAGCTTCATAAAGAGCCATCTGAATACTAGAGTGAAAGATATTATTATATGAAAATTCCACCAAAGGTAGGTGTTGATCCCAACCACCGTTTAAATCCATAGAGAAAGCTCTCAGCATATCTTCTAGAGTTTGAATCGTCCTCTCAGACTGACCGTCTGTCTGAGAATGATAAGCATTGCTGAAACTTAACTCTGTATCCAGAGTATGCTGAAGACTTCGCCAGAACATTGAGGTAAACCTCGGATCCCGATCAGATATAATAGAAAGTGGTACTCCATGTAATCTTATGACTTCTTTTACAAATATTCTGGCAAGCTGATCTAGAGAGAAATCCTCTCTAATAGCGATGAAGTGTGCCGACTTTGAAAGATGATCAACTATGACCCAGATAGCATTATTGACTTTGGATGTTTTAGGAAGTCCACTGACAAAGTCCATAATGATGTTTTCAATTTCCATTCTGGTATGGGTAATGGTTGTAACATCCCCTTAGAATTCTATCTCTCACCTTTAACATGCTGAAAAACCAAGCATCGAGAGACATATTCAGCAACATCTCTTTTCATGCCATCCAACCAGAAGTACTCGTTCAGGTCCCTATACATCATCGTGCTTCCAGGATGAATAGAGAATGAAGAACTATGAGCCTCATCCAGCAGCTCCTTCTTTAATTCGGGGAAGGGAGGAACACAAACCCAATTCCTGAACATTATTATCCCATCACAATCAAGGTTGAATTCAGGAACATTTCTAACCTTCTTTCGTAACTCTACATCTTCTTTCTGTGCCTCTTTAATCTTTACATGTATATATGGTTGAACATTCATTTGAGAAATATATGATTCTTCCGCTTCCATGATAATTCCAAGATCCATCCTTTGTAAATCCATAAATATTGGATCTTTTGTGATCCACATCATGGATAAGCTAGCATGGTCTTGTCGACTTAATGCATCTGCCACCTTGTTTGATTTCCCATGGTGGTAATGAATTGAGCTGTCATAGTCCATAATTAGCTCTACCATCTACTTTGGCGCATATTCAGCTCTTTTTGTGTGAAAATATAATTTAAACTTTTATGATCAGTATAAATGTCACACCTTTCTCCACAAAGATAATGCCTCCAAATATTTAATGCAACGATTACCGAAGCTAACTCCAAATCATGAGTTGGGTAATTTTGGTCATGTATTTTCAAATGTCACGAGGAATAAGCTATCACTATATCATTTTGCATAAGAACACACCCCAATCCCTTCTTTGATTCATCAATGTAGATCACAAACCATTCTCCACTACAAGCCAGTGTGAGCACAGGTGCACTAGATAACCTTATTTTCAACTCCTTGAAATTCTCTTCACATTCCTCCGTCCAAAAAAACTTAAATCCTTTCCGAGTCAACTTGGTTAGTGGATTAGATAATTGTGAAAAATCAATCAAAAATCGTCGATAATATCCAGCCAAACCAAGAAAAATTCGGACCTCAGTTACTGTTGTTAGTCTCGACCATCTTTTGATAACCTCTGTTTTTGCTGCATCTATAGATATCCCCTCTTTTGAGATTATGGGAACCAGAAATACAACTTTTGGAAGAAAAAAATCACAATTGGTATGTTTGGAAAAAATCTTCTCCTTTCTCAGGGTCTTCAATACAATTTTCAAGTGATCTTAATGTTCTTCCTTTCTCATTGAATAGACAAGAATAGCGTCTACAAAGACTACCACAAACTGATCAATATAGTATCTAAAGACTCTATTCATTAGATCCATGAAGAGAGCAGAGACATTAGTAAGACCAAATGGCATCACTATAAATTCATAGTGTCCATAACTTGTACAGAAAGCCATCTTCGGTATATCCTCCCTTTTGACCCTTAATTGAAGATACCCTAAACGAAGATCAATCTTGGAAAAGTATCGAGCTCCGTTTAGTTGTTCAAATAATTAATCAATGCGCGGGAGATGATATTTGTTCTTGATTGTGATCTTGTTAGGTTCTCGATAATCAATGCAGAGTCTCATTGATCCATCTTCCTTCTTAAAAAACCTTAATGGTACTCCCCAAGGTGATGCACTAGGGAGTATGAATCCATTATCAAGATTCTCATGGAGTTTCTTCTTCAATTCCTGCAACTCAATTGAGGCCATTCTATAAGGTGTCTTTGGAATAGGAAAAGGACCCGGCACGAGTTCAATTGAAAACTAAACTTCACTATTTGGTGGAAGACCCGACAATTCCTTCGGAAAGTCATCGTCAAAATCCCGTAAAATGGGAACATTCTTAATCGTGAGTTTCTCTCCAACCATTTGTGATAAGTAACCTTTATTTAGTAGAATCAAGACCCATATGATGGAAGAAATTTCCACTCGAAGTTTATGTTCATCCTTGCATCGATAGATGATCATAGATTGATCTAGAATATGAAATGTGACTTCCCTTATTTGGAAATTGATATGAGCTCCATATAGAGAAATCCAATCCATGCCAAGAATCACATAAAATTCCACTATAGGAAGGATCACAAGATTTTCAAGAAGAACATTCCCACAAACTTCAATCGGAGAAAAAGTATAAACTTTTGATACGACTGTTGTTCCATTAGGGGTTGTAACAGCTAACTCAACATCTAATTGTTGAGGTAATACAGTGATACACTTAGAAAATTCTTCAGAAATAAAAGAGTGGGTGGATCCAGAATCAAATAAAACATTTTCTATTTTATAGTGGATGGTAAGTGTACCTTTCACCACTTCGATATCATATTCCTCATCGCTGATAGAAAATTCATGTGACTTTCCATTTTCATTAGCCTTAAGAGTTTGTTGACGTCGATCATCATAAAAAACCCTTGGATTAGGGCATTGATTGGCATAATGCCCCATTTCCTTGCACTTGTAACATTGAAGTGTAGGAGGTGCACTCTCTGTAACCTTATCTTTGTTCGCATCACTAGATATCTTCTTACAATCATTGCGGCATTCAAATTCCCGATGACCTTCCTTTCCACATTTGAAACATTTACTTGTCCATTTCAGACAACTCCCTACATGTTTCTTTCCACACTTTGAGCATAAGGGAAAAATCATATTCCTTTCAGTGTGTTCTTTGGATTTTCCTTTGAATTCCATTTTCCTCTTCTTATCAAACCCATATGACTGATGGGTTACCTCAATCTCCATCTCAACATTGAGAGCACATCGAACTATTTCCTCGTAGCTATTGAAGTCCCTTATGGCTAACGCCCTTCGAATACTTGGTTTTAAGCCACTAAAGAATCGATCGATCATACACTCAGGTGGGATAATAATCCCAGAAGCATACCTTGCAAGTCTTGTAAAATTTGCATCGTATGTACCAACAGATTCATCATCCTTTTGCTTAAGTTCAGGAAACTCCTTCTCCATCTTTGTTTGAAAAATACGAGGGAAGTACTTATTGAAAAATAAGTTCTTGAACTCATCCCATTCCATGGACTCAATTTCACCTCTTGGCTTCGTATTCGTGATATGATTCCACCATTGATCAGCTTCACCTTCCAAATGATAATATACTAAGATGACTTTATCATGTTCAGAACATTGAAGAACTGAAAATATCATTTCTGTAGTACTGATCCATTGTTCATCAACTAATTGATCAGTAGACCCGATGAATGAAGGTTAACGTTTCCTCATGAAGGATTCAACAGAATGTTTCTCTTTACATTGCTCGTTTGGAAGTCATGCATGATTCATAGCATGAGAACGTTGTGTGAGCATGGCTACAAGATTTTTCTTCCAGCTCTCATAACGTTTGGTTGCTCAGGGGGACAATTATTGCATTTCCCATCACATTCCACATTAACACGGTTCCTTCGGGTTCTAGCAATTGACTAAAACCAAGAAGAATAGTGTGACTAACACTAATTATAATAGTAAAAACACATAATAAAGAATAAAATTTCACACTTAAGGTCTTATCATAAGTTTTTCATGGCCATTTCTAAGATTGTGTTCTATTCGTAGACATATCCTTAGGTTTCTTACTAAGGATTTCACATCATAGTTTCCAAAGGATGACTATACCTTTCCTTTGATACCAACTATAATGTCTCATACATTACATACATTGTTAATACTTCAAAATTGATGCATAATTTTTACAACATAATACAAAACAATGAAAGGACTGTATAGGTATAGTGTCTTTAGAAACTGGGAAACATAAACAACTGGTTCATAAAGCATCTACATTGTCTCCAATTTATTTCATCATATCAATAGTCCCTTTTGGCATATCTTACATAATAAACTTATTCCTGACCCGGGGGAAGAAAACATTCAAAAGGGTGAACTCAAATGCTTAGTAAGGGTAAACAAAATAAATATCAACCACATCATATTCATAAGAACATATCATTTTGGAAATCTTAACCTGCAAAAGAGATCATAATTTCAGAACATGGGATAAGTCATAGTAGTGAAATGTAATCCCAATAATAATAACATAAAACCTGAAACTTTGTGTCATACACACATAATCATAGAGAATCATTTCTTAGTAGTCAAGAATCATATCCAAGACTATCTTAGCGGACAATGTACATTTCTAAACTGAGTTCACTCCTCATTTCATTCATGTTTCACTGAAACTGTTTAACCTACTGTTCCAGCCATGTCTATCTCATGAGATATAAATCTTTACCCAATGCATTAGAGGGAGATATAGGTCCTACCCATCTCATAATGATACAATTCTTATGTGTTCCCCAAAATCATAAATCATACATCATTGCATAACCCATGTAATAAAAATGGGATTCTTAAACATCGTGACATCATAAAACAATTCATATAAGATAAAGGAATTCATAAAAATAAGTCCATCACAACATAATCAAATCAATGTTATAATAGGGATAGAAACAGAACCCTGTATTATCTTAGATGGAAAATACTTTTGATAAAACTCTTGAACTCCATTCTGGAGGAAAATATCCTTTCTACTTCAAATACATTTTTCCTTTCTTAACATGTCATACAATTTTAAACTAAAAAAAGTTGATTAAAAATAAACATGAAATCTTGTAAAGGAATCTTCATGGAAATAATGTTTTAAAAATACATTCATGTAATATAAGTTAAAAAACATTCTTCTCGTACTAATGCCGTAAAGTCAAAAAGTACCTTGTACGAAAAATGACAAAATTTTCCTTTCATATCGTTACTAAAAACTCACTGAAGGGTAAAATTGGATTTAAAATATTGTAGAATTATATAAATATTACATATAGAGGAATCATGGATGTGTATGATAAATATTCCTCAGTAAATTCTGAAGTATAAACAATCATGGATAAAAATGAGATTGCATGATTTTCCCTTACCTTAGGTTTAATTTGCTTCGTAAATGTCTGAGCCTCCTGTATAATGATTTAAATAATGTAATTGACAAATTCCATAATCATACTCATTGTTATGATATCATATATGGTCATATTCGTAGATTCATATTAGTAATATTTAATTGCAACTTGTTATTCGGGTGTTTATATCTTTTTGTTCTTATGCGTGTTTTTTCGAAAAAATTCTTATTCTTATTTTAAGGTTATAGATACCTCATTTCTAGAATGGTATTAGTGTAATATATATCATACTTATTCACTCAATTAATTTATGTAATTATTATGCACTTAAAATCATGTAGAATGAGTCACATCACATCATGGAGACGGTATTCCGTACATACGCACGAGCGATGATATTGATCCCATGATCGTGGAATTGTATTGGAGTGTATATATAATATTTCAGAATCAATATAACTTTACAATAATCATATATAGTTTTTCTTTACACCATTATACCCATCCATGAAAGGTGGTGGGGGAAAATAGATTACAGTACGGTGTGGAGACGGTATTCCGTACGTACACACGCGTGGTGATTTCATTTTCCGAAGGATGGATAGATGGTTAAAAAGGGTTGTTTCATACTTATAATAATATATCAGTATATGACTTATACTGATGTTATTAATTCATAATAAACAACTAATGAAGAAGAAGTTGAAGAAGAAATAAAGTTGAAAGAATCGGTAACGGACATTACCTCTTCTTTGAAATGCCACTTTGATACCTCCTTCTAGGGCACTAAAATTGGCCTTTGATGAAGACCAGGACCATGAGGATGTTTCTATGGAAGTGGAGAGGAGAAATTGGAAGGGTTTGTCTGAGCTTGAAGGCTCAAAGTTGTGTGAGGAAGAGAGGGATGTGGTTCCCTTTTATAAGGGAGGAGAGTGGCACCTTTGGAAAAACAAAAAATATTATTTCATTATAAAGTCATATTTGGTTTTAAATTGCTCCAAATTGATTTAATTAGATGATAAGGTGGGTATGTGTCTAAATCCTCTCATCCAATATAATTTAGACAATTTTAGGATTCTATTTTAACCTTATCATTTAGATTTAACTTTAAATTAAAAAAATTTACTTTTACTGTGTCTTCTTGTTTTCTTACACAATAAGCTTAATAAACTTATATAACAAGCCAAACGAACCCCAAGTTGTTTATTATTAATAGATATAACCATATATAGGCCATTTGGCCGAACCATAGATTTTTAGGAATAAAATAACAATTAATAATATAATATTTAAAAACAAATTCAATTTTGACACTATTTGGTAATTGATTTTTGTGAAAATCATAACAGTGAGATTAGTTCAAAAAATTTTAATTAAATAAATAATAACTTTTCTTATTAATATATAAAATTATTTTAATTCATAAAAAGCTTCAAATTAAATTTATTTCGGTATTTCTAACATAATTATGTCAATATTTCATTAATAAGATAATTACTTCCACATAATTGTGTCATAAATAAATTAAATTATTTATTTTCTAAAAATTAAAAATAAAATACCATTATGTATGAAATAATTGTAGCTTTCTAATGAATATTTATAGTCTAATTTAGCTTATGTATAACCCTATATTAAAAATTATTTACATATTAATCATTGATTTTAACTATTTTAACCCTTCTTTAAATAAATTAATAATAAATGTACTAATCTAATCCAAGTGGGCCTTAATGGTCATATGTTATTCCTAAGGTTGTTTTGGGTCAAATTAAACTTATCCAATAGAATTAGGACATGTTTTATGGTAATAATAATATCATTTTTACCCTTAATTACCCTATTAACTTTTAGCCGTGGTAAATAAAAGTAAAAACATACTATTCACCAAAAATTCTTTTCATCTCATTGAACCAAATTTTACTTACTAACATCAACTGTGTCTCTCAGATTTTTGAAATTCCACTCACAGATGTGGTAAAATTATGTTTTATGTAAATTTGAAAATTCTCCTAGGAGGTGGGTAAAAGACGGTAAAAAGTTCAATAAAATTTTTATATATCTAAAATTATTATAAAATGACTCTAATGAATTGAATTTAACTTATATAGGTATTATGTATCAATTTTGACCTAAAATAAATTTAAATAAAATAAATAATTATTTAAATAAAAAGTCAGTTTTTAAATAGTAACCCAGTGGTTTCACTATTCATCCAAAATTGAATGTTTTCAGAAAAATGCCTAAATTTCACCCTAGGATAACTTCAATATTCCGATTCCAAAAATGAAGTCCATTTTGAAAAATAAAATTTAAAAAATTTCAAAAAGTGGGTATTATGATTCATAATGGCTAGTTTTAATAATATTTTAATAGCATATCGTTGTTTAGTGAAACTCGGTATTGCGTACGACACAAGCTATCGAGGAAGGTCACGATTGTGTGTAAAGCAAGCCAAGCTAGTGTTGTGTGTAGTGAAAGATTCTTTTGATGATTTCTATAAAATAAAAACAATATATTTCTTATTAAAGTCTCAGGTGTTAAAAAAATTTCCCTTTATCAAAATTATATCATAATATTTATATCATAAAATACGATATAAGAACTATATAATCCTAGATTCCGGTTATCTCATGATATGTGGTGACATATGAATCAAATATTTGAAACCATAAAAAAGTATTGAAAATTCCATACATAATTCAAGTGAATCATATAATCCCAACCATAAAAATATTATATCTAAAATGAATATAACACACTTCTACATCATCCTTCTTCATAAATCACATTTTATAACATTGGATTGTCATAACATTATAAAATATTTATAACTATCAGAAATGAGATTATTCAACCCCAAAAGAGAAACCTATTGAAAAAACCATACACACCCTTAATATAGATTATCAAATTCTCCCCAAATATATCAAATTAATCTAGGGAATTGTTTTACAAATATGGAGTTCCTTTAATCGTAGTATAGCTTCAAAATAATGTTATAGAATCCTCCATTCGAATTTTGTATCTTGCCATCCCTTATATAAATTTTCAAATTAAAAAATTATTATCATGGAACTTTATTTTTTATTTATGATGTATTCACATCCTATTAAATGTTATTTAGATGTTATTATGCCTTGGGCCCCATTTTGATCGTTATTTACACTCTCGTGGTCCAATAACTAAAATATTAAACTATATAAATCTACCCATGTTTTGTGTATAATCACTCATTATATATATATAATCCCACATTTTGGTTTATGTATCTTGACTAGAATCATTTTGTACTATGGTAATGCTGATAAGACCATAACTTATATCCCTAAATGGACCAAATTGAATTCCCATAAACTCAAAATCAGAAGAGACAGAAATTATTTTTTATTAAAAACACATAAAGGGTAGCCTAAGAAAAATAGAAGACATCATTAACTCAGCCACCCGCATTCAAGGCATATGAAATAAAATAAGTGTCCTGATATAAAAGTTACAATGATAGTAGGGCACACCAAAAAGGTTCTAAAAATGTGATCAATGAAAACTAGAACCACTTATTCTGTTAAAATTTAGAGTGATGGAATATCGAATCTCATCACCGTAATTGTTTTTGAATACATGATGATGTATGATTTAAGGTCCCAAAACACATATTAAATATTGAATTACTTCTTAAACAATATTTGTTACATATTTTTTTGAAAACAAGAAAATCATCATGGATATTGCTAACAATAATATTCACCTCATATGAAAACACTTATTTGAATATATATATTCCCTTGACATGGATTTGTCAATAGACCCCCAATGTAGCCTATCAACTATATTAATATGCATCATAAAGTTAAGATAGTTTTATATTTTTATATTAATTTTTCATTACATTAAAAATATCATTAAATTACAAGATATCCCTTGTATATTTTTACTATCCCATCATCCCTACTCAAAATATTTTTCGTTATAATTTACAAAACCAAAAACTGACAACTCAAGTGGATTTATATCACTAATATTACCAAATGTATATCATTATAACCTTAAAAGAAATTAGTAAACAACACAATACAAAACATTTATTGGTCCACATTGTGTGACATCAAACCAAATAATGAAATTAACCAATATTTATGACCATAAACTATCATACACCTTATTGATGTAATCTAAAATGAGATTAATCCATCATTCACATCAGTTATTTTCTTCCTTGTCAATGTAGACTGATTTCATAATTCAATCTATGATGGTAATCCTAACAGTGTAAATATCCTTTGGGACAAAAAATAAAAAGTGTATTTCCTCTCTATTTCATTCAATATAGAAAACATGACAATCATATCCTCCTTCCATGATTAGAGAATCTAGATCCAAGACCCTCTCAATGAGTTAAAACCCATCATCAAAAACATTGACAGTCAGTAAAATATGGTAGATATAGTTATACATTCCAAAATTATATTGAAAATGATTTCAATATGTTTTCAAAGATGTTTATCCCATCAACATAGAAACTATTTGTTATGTATTTTTAGACATAAACTATATGAATCAGTTTATAATTTTTTTTTAAATAAGTAGACATTATATTTTCCTATTCACAATAGTTCATTATGATCCATTTTATTCTATGGTTCACCTCAATTTTTTATATAAAAATTTATTCAATATAATATATAATCATCCTTTTTCCAATCACAATGACAATCAATTATGTGTGATATTCCTAGAAATTACTATTATTCAGGATGCTATGAAATTTTTTTCACATCAGGCTATGTTTTCCCAAGTCGCATTATATTCTATATCACTATTTGGATAATGATGTTTGACCATAAAAAATAGTTACAATTGTATGACTTGCATTAACATAAAATTCCAAAATATGTAGACATGTTACACATAATTGTAAAAATCTAATATGGGAGACCTATAAAAATAACTGAATTTATTATCATTAGACATGAACAACATGTTATTATAGAAATATTTATCTTATGTTGTTTTAAAGAATCAAGACTTGTTATGTTGAAACACCATAACAGGAGTTCAAAGAAAAATAAATTTCTCTCTCCTCTAATAATACCATATATGATCCATATATTAAAGATCATACATTATAATAATTGACTCAATGTATGTGGGGTCCACTATATTACCCTAAAACAGGTCGAGATGTGTCTCTAGGTTTTTGGTATAATAAAAAGTTGTATAATTCATTATTTATTTCAACCGTATCATGTTAGTTCAAATGATACATGTAAAATAAATAAAAATATATCTTTATACAACTAAAATCCTTTTAAAATTTGGATTCATATTCAAAATTCCATTATTTTTATCCCTTCCATTTTTTGACAAATTATTTGTCGATATGGACTAAGCATTGTGTTCTAGTAGTGTAATTTCATTATGAATCAATATATGACCCATACCCTAGGGAAAAAACAACTTTTTATATTGGAAAACGATAGTTTTACAAATATTAATTGAATATATAACCACCCCTATGAATTCTATTAGAGGAAGTCATGAAATTTCAAATGGACCGACTCTATTGTAATGGTGCATGTATTTATGCTAATTCCCATCAATAATGAATGTCAAAGTGTAAATAAACTACATTTAAATAGACCAAATATAGGGATATAGTGATGGTATTTTTATATATAATGGTAAGAACAAGACTCCATTAATAACACATACACCACTTCACAACATAGTATTCTGATCCTCTCCTTCCTGGAACAACTAGCTTCCCCACAAAAAAATGGTACACACCATGTACCCCACCCATCTTCAGGAATAGGTCATCAGACTAATCAATATCCCCATTAAAAAACACAAATTCTATATAGTGTGATTGGTCCTCAGTGACACCAACCCCATTAAACATTTCATAAGATCACCCATCCTGATTACTACTCCATGCTAAGGACGATTAACTATGTAGTTATAATCATGTCGACACATGAAAATAAAGGTGAACCTTCTTAAAATGATTCATATAATATTATTCATTTAATCCTTTATAATTTTAGGAATGATATATTCAACCCACCATTAGAGCATAATTCTCATATTGCAGACCATATATCTCCACCCAGTCAGTGCACCGTACAAAATTACGGGCACCACCTATGATACCAATTGTATCAATGTGCCTTCCGAATAGCCAAAACACCACTACATAACATGATAATCAGGTTTTGACCAACAAGGTATTTTCAGTTTCCCTGAAGAAAAGTGGTCCCCACCCTGGGGCCCACCCACGTGCCCGAATGGGTCATCTGACTAATGACTAACCCCATAGAGAAAACCATGTCCTTTCCATTGTTCTTTTCCCTCACTCACACTTACCCTTGGAAACATCCTATATTTTTACCAATCTTGATTACAAATCTATGATAATCATGCATAACTATAATGTTATTATATAGTAGGTTGCTAAAAAGAATGGTGCATCTTATTTATATGGGTAATTTAATTTTAGTCATTTAACCATTTGTAATTTGGGGTGTTATAATCACCCCACCAATAGAGCACAATGTATTTATTATGGACCCTACATATCAACCCGGGTAGTGAACCATACATAAGGTTAGGGTTCCTCATCAGATACAAAATGTAACTAATATGCCCCACTGAGAGTACAAACACCCCTCCATAATGTTGTTATTGTGTCCTAGCCCGCAAGGTACAATATGTTTCCTCAAGGACAAGTGTCCCCCCTTGGGGCCCAAACACAGGACGGAATGTTTCATCTAACTCATTAACATCCCCATAAGAAAGGACATATTCTTTCACGTATGCTTTTTCAACACTCAAACATGCCTTGGGGACCATCCCATAAATTCACCAATCCTGATCAATACTCTAAGAGAAGATTGTTTAACTATGGAGTTATAATCTGGTAGGCTCCAGAAATGAATGGTTCAACTTATTAACATGAGTCTTGTCTTTTTAATCATTTATCCCATTATATCAATTTTTGGTATTATATTCACCCCCTTTAGATCATAACGCCCCCATTGTGGAACATACATGTCTACCCAATTAGTGCAGAGAACATAAGGATGGGTACCACCTCCGAAACAAAATGTAAGAACTGGTCCCCACTTACAACACAAAACCCCACCTTACTGTGTTCATTGGGTTATGGCCAACCAAGTACCACTATGTCCCCCACAGACAAGTGGTCCCAACCATAGGGCCCACCCACATGCATGAATGGACCATCTGACTAATGGAAATCCCAATATGCAATCACATTTTATTTACAATTTTATTTTTACATACTCACACACACACACACACAGGTAAACCAGCAGCAACCTCATCCATCAGGATCAATACACCTATGAATTATAAATAACAATGGGGTTCTGACCAGGTAGGGTCTTAAAAATAAAGTTACAACTTGTTGACATGATTCATGTCATTTTAGTCATTTAACACTTTGGGGTGTTACAATACATATCCATGATTCATGCGCTATGGATTCATTAATATATAAATGGAAAAAATCTAGGGTAATTGTGATGGTATTTTTTATAATACACATATGTTATCCATGATAAGGAGAAATTTTCACCCAAAAAAGTGTTTAGAAATAATGACTAACATTTATCTTTTAGTTGAATTTTTGATTAGATTGTAGTTTTACTTATTTAATCAATTAATGCTACATTGGTGAACATGATATAGAAATTAAATTTAGTATATAGTAAAATAATAATGATATATGACACATAATAATAATATATTTATTTAAAAAGGGAAAAAGCTCAAAATATCAAAGAACCTCCTACCAATTATTACAAAAAGGGGAACATAATGTCATTTGATATATTCCATAGAAGTATATATTGAATCCCATTGGAAATATACTATCTATATTGTGGTATTAATCCTTTAAAAAATTTTGGTAAACATTGTAAGTTTAATTTGTATCTTTAATTCATCCAAACCATGATAAAATACACACTATGTAACTTATTTTCACCATGTTTAGACATGTCATGAAACCAGATTATACACCATATAACTAGTTTTTGTGGCATTTATACATGTCACAATACAATATTACATGAAATTTAATATTTATTTATATATTTTAATTTCTTGATAGGATTTCATTTGGAAAAATTGAAATCTAATTTTGATATTTTACTTGATGTGAAATGGGAATTCAGGCCATGTAATTTTGATGGCCACCTAATAAAAACATGTTTCCAGAATATCATTACCCTATACACAAGCTTATCATTTCCACAGAGAATCTCTAAAAAACCTTCTTGGATCGAAGACATCCCATGCACCTCCGCATTAGACCCAAACTCCTCTATGCACCCCCATCATCTATTGAATAGCCTATACGCATATCCCTCCCATTTCTGGCTCTCTTATTGTTGATTTTGGGTTGTTTAAATAGATTTAGAAGTGATCTAGCATCGGATATTGGAAATAAGGTACTATATTCTTATGGTATGCCTTCAGGTTATTCGTCTGCTTCGATACATGTTGTTAACTGATTATCTGTTTCCTGTTGAAAGGATTCATAAAGACAATTTATATCCCTAATTTTTTTAATGTATTCTACACTTCCATGGTAGGTATTCTAAAATTAATTTCCCATAGTCATAATTTGGATTACGTATTGGAATGTTCATGATTTATGAGATATTTGTATCAACTGAATTATTAATTTGAATTAATTAATGTGGAATGTTAAGAAATTGAGATTATTGTGAAGTTATGAGATTTTGGGATTTAAAAACTTTATAGTTTATTGGTAATTTAATAATTATATTTTTTTGAATGTATGAAAAGGGATAATTAATTGATTAATTATTTATCAGTGCTTGAATAGAGAAATTGAATTTTTGATTGAACATTGGGAATTGTGGTTTTATCAAAATTAATTGATAAGTTAATTATCAAATAATGAAATGAAATTTGAGAATAAATAATTGTTTAATTAATTATTATATGTCGACTACGTGAATGTTTAATTTATTGTTCAATTGGTTAAGGGAAAAGATATGTGATTTAATAGTTAGTTGTAACTTAATGATCAGTATTGTATTAATTAATTAATTAATGGTTGTAAAAGACTCAGTGATAGAAATATCATTCTATTCCTATAATGATTTATGAATTGAAGAATTATAATAATAGTACTCAAATAAATTTCCTCACATGAGAATATATTGATCTCCAACAGGAGATGAATCAGGTGATGAGATGTCACATCACAGTTGATTTTCTGGTGATTTGGAGCTTATAAAATTATAAATTATTTTATGATATTACATAGGGAGAACTTTGGGATCTTGTATCATTTGAATCTTTTATTGATTCATGTGTTTCCTTGGGTACTATGGAGCCGATATGATTACATAAATAATAAATGATAATATGATTATTATTTAGATATGAATTGTATAAATGTATGTATGGAAGTGAATACAATATATTTGGACCAGACATGTCTGAGACATCATTAGTGGTTGCCTATTGTGTTATTATCACATTTTATTTAGGATGCATGATCATTACCCAAATAGACATTATTGTTAAAGGATATATTGAGGGAAATGACCCTATGTTTGATAGCTGATTGATGATGGAGATTCAATGAGAGAAATGGATGTGCTTTGGTACTCTCTTTGGAGTTATTGGAATCCTTACATTAGTTTTTATTATAGATACTTTGATACTTACATTAGAATAGAATGTTTCCTATTCAATTAGTATTTTATTTTCTTTTTTGGGTATCTTGTGACATTTGTATTGTTTTAGTTATATATGCTTCCTCATTAGATTATTTATTTCCACTAGTGTTCTACGTAAATAAAAGAGGGTATAATATCACCACCAAGGACATACCTGATCCTATATACTACTTAGTATCCACTGGCATAAGCATATGTGTGAATGAGGTGATGATATCGATGGGCTTGGGGCACCATTTCATGGCACCTGGGTCCGGACATCAAAAGTGGTATCAGAGGGTCTGATTTTTTTTTCTTCTTTTGTATTAATTTTTTTGGAATGTTTGGTAAAATAATATGAATATTTACATCTTGGTAATGATCTTGTTCATTAGAGATTAAAACTCATGTACGGTAGAAAACCGACGTTCTTAGTGGGTGATTATTTCTATTGTTGTTTTCTTTTATAGTTGTATATTATGTCACTATTAGTGGAACACATTTTATGTCCTGTGATTATTGTTTTTGAGATTTCCTGAGTAGTGATTCATGTGACACAATGGCATGATAGTTGAGTTTTCATTAATCATTTTTTTCACTCATGATTATTGTGACATGTATCTTTTTATGTACACATGGTAAAATGGGTTATGTGTAACATTTTTAAAATAAAATGTTTCCCTTTCTTTTGAAAATGATATAAAAATGGTTCCTAACTTATATTGAAAAAATGATTATAAAATGATACATGATGGGAATAATTGGGTATCTAAATAAAAACCATTTATGTGAAACTATGTTTACCCATTTTATCCATGTCCTTGGTATATGATTATCAAGGCTAGTGATAACACCTTAGTTAAGCATGGAATGTTTTGGTTAAAGGCTCGTTGTTAAATGATGTGATTTTCCATCTAACATATGAAAATGTGATACAATTTTTTATGAATCCTTATTCTAATTTTTGTGTTTTTAATTGTAGATATATGCCTCCACAATAATTGTTTAGAGGATTACCAGGGGTATGGAAAGCAATAGTCCTGGTATAATGGATTTTATAGAACCAATAGTACTAGGTGGGAAAAAAGGGGATACATTTAAATAGTACATAAGTAATTTCATTCAATTTATGGTAATATACACAGGGTGAGATATGAATAACATGACTTATCTAATGGGAGAGTTTCAATTGGAACACCCACCAACAGTTACTGAAGAGGGTGGAACTGAGGCAACTGATGTTTTTGATGAGTCATTTGAGTCAATACTGACCATTTGGAGACTCCTAATGAAAAGGGGGTTGATTTGTCTTTTTTACATGCAATGAGGATCAGAAAAGCACTGGTGGGATGTCCTGGTTCAGAATTGATAGACTAGTGGTATTCATTGTCGGGAATTCCTGGAGATGTCCTTTGAGAACTTTTAACTAGAGATGGTTTGGCATAAAAGAGTAGATGATTTCATGATGTTGACTAAGTGGAATATGTCTGTTATGGACTATTCTAGATGCATTAAATATTAATAGTTATTTTCTCCAACAATGGATAATGATAAGGCCACTATATCAAAATGATTTCTTGATGGAATTAGTTGTCAAACTAAGTACCATGTGAATATATTCAAGTTGAATGAGTTATCATAAGTCATGAATCATGATATCATTTTGGATAGGAATATGACAGGGGATTCTATTGGTGGAGTGGTGGTTTCTTCAAGATGATTAAGGGTGTGAATTTTGAGAGTAGGAATCATGGTTACATGAACATTAGATAGGTATGTTGTATGAAAAGTGGACTATTAGGATGATCAATCATTTAGAATCTTACTCTAGTGCTTTTCCACCAATGTGGTAAGCTAGGACACTATAGTAATGATTTTACAATACCAGCAATGTAGTGAAAATCTTGTGGATGGTTGGTACACATACAGAGGATCTGTAGGAACCCTATAGTTATTTACAGTGATGGAGTTTCTAAACAGTGTCATAGTACATGAATGGGAACTTCAAAACCATAAAATTACAAATAATTGTGTTCTACAGGCATTTGTGGTAGATATTGTGGAATGATTATTTAGGTAAAGGGTGTCAATAAAAGTAGAGTGTTACAACTCATGTGATTCAGATAGAATAATAGGGTAATGTGGTAAGGAATGTGCAGGTAGTGAATCCTACACTTTTGGAGAAAAAGATAAGGACATCAGTAGGGAGAGGTATTATTCAAGTACATTCTACTTTCGATAGTTTTTTATTGATATTCGTTCCTCTCATTACTATATATCTATACAACATGTTAACTATTTAAAAACAATAATTGAGTTTGTAAGAGGTCTAATGACTATAGGTACACAGTTTGGAGTATAGTCTAGAGAAATATCTATGTGCAAGTTGTGTTCACTAGAGATCCGGGGTGATTTATTTCTATGGGATTTCTATATTCATGTTATGACTGGCTTCGACCTAATTATGTCTCTAGACTAACTAGTCGCATACGGATACCACATTTATTTTCAGCATAAGTGTGTGGTGTTTATGTCTCTTGAGGGTACTAATTATATTCAACATTGGATGTGTGATATCCATGCCGACCAAGATGAGCCAATTACTCAAAAACTGGGAGAGCTCACAACCCAGGATTCTAGCCATCTATTGGATGATAATGGTGTTACATATACTTTTCTACCACCATGGGGAACTATTTTTAGATGACATTCTTGAAGAAGTATCTACGATTTTAGATAAGATATATTTAGAATTCATTATTTCTATTGTGATGGGGGCCAATCCAGCATCAATTAGACCATATATAATGTCACCAATTGAGCTTCAAAAGCTCAAGACTGTACATAATGATTTGTAGATAAGGGATTTCTACAACAAAGTATGTCACCTAGGGGATCACTAGTATTATTAACAAATAAGACGTGGTAGTTTTTACATTTATGTCTTAATTTTCAAAATTTGGTCATGATTATTTTTATGAACTGATATCCCCTTTTTGTGTATTGATGATCTATTTGACCAGTTGAAGGTAACTTGTTTGTTCTCAAAGATCTACATGAGATAGGGGTACCATTAGTTTAGTGTTAGGTCTTAATATATTATAAGTAATTCATTGAGATGAATTTATGGGATTTATGTGTTTTTCATAATGCTGGTTTGGTTGAAAAATACACAAGAAATGTTTATTGCCATGATGAATAGGATCTTTCATCAAAATATGGATATGATTGTGGTAGTTTTTTGGATAAAATATTGTTTTACTCTAAGACTCATTATGATCATGAACAACATATTGACATTATACTAATTACCTTGAGAATAAAATTGTTATATACCAACCTATCTGTGTTTTAGAATTGTATTTAATGTGTACACGTCATTGGGAACATCTTCTTGGAAGATGGTGTGTCAGTGGACCCAACGAAGGTTCGGGTAGTGGTTTCTTTGGTGCCCCCAATAATGTTATTGAAATTCGATGATTTCTATGATTACCTAGATATTACAAGAGATTCAGTTATGACTTTTCCTACTTAGAAGATCCACTTTTGGGATTAAACAAAAAAGGGTTTTATTTTTGGATGGTCGGAGTTTTCCAAGATAGAATTCTATGAGCTAAAGAAGAATATGACATCCGAAAAAAATTTGATCACACGAATGTTAGGTGATGAGTACACAATTTATTTTAATTCTTCAGTGATCATACTCAGAGATATGTTAACATAAGGGTATATGTTTGTTTCCTATGGGTATTATATGTTGTGTCCACTTGAATTCAATAACATTATGCTTGATCTTGAGATGGAAGCCATATATTTATGAATTGATATGTTTGTGACACTATATATTGGGTGAGAAGTTTACAGTGTTTAACGATCACATTATTTTGAGTTAAATATTCTCAAAATAAAATTTGAATCTCCAGTAGTTCATATGGGTTGAACATGTGCAATAATATGATTTTGAGTAGGAATATACACCTAGGAAGCGAAACTATGTGGACAATGCTTTGTGTAGGGAAACTCAAACTCAGGCAGTTTAGTATTCTCCTGCCGAGTGGAAAATTGTGAAACATTTAAGAAATATGCATGTTGCAGATCATGAGATTCAGGAGAAGAAGACTCTAGTTTTATTTTTAGTAAGGTGGATCAGGGATAATAAGTATAAGGATCCAGAGGGATTTCCATAGGGTAATTAGTTGATGGTTTATAGTCACCTTCACACTAGTTGATAGACGAGGACAATATCATATACATGGAGAATTCATTTCATGAGATTACAAGCATGTTAGAGGGCCTCATGCTATAATTCCATATCTCAAAGTGGAAATTACATTCTGGGGGAAGTAAACTTTATTGTGACACGTGACAACAGTTTTAGTGGCCAAGCATGAAAAAGGAGATAGTAGGGTTTGTGACATGTTGCATAAACTATGAGTAGGTGAAGGTGGATCATCAATGACATTGAGGTTTTCTGAATTCATATCCTATTTAATAATAGTAGTTGAAAAGATAATGGAATTTGTGGTGGGTCTTCCAAGAACACATGGAAGAATGATTCCATTTGGGTCATTGTAAAATACTAATAAGGGAAGAAAATTTATGACATTTATGGTATACCATTATATTAGAGAAATTGGGTGATTTTACTATTTGGGTGATAGTCCATCACCAAGGGGTTCCACATACTATATATTTATGTAGTGATTAACACTTTCATTCATGCTATTTCAATGGCTTGTAAATTTCATATGGTACAAAGCTTGTATTGAGTAAAAATTTTCTCCCGTATGTAGATGGGCAATCAGAGTGTACTATACATGGGATTGTGAATATTATAGGGGCATGTGTGCATCAATTCAGTATATCAAGGGTGAATAACCATTATTTGGAGTAATTATACTATAAAAATAGTTATTCATAAACTATACAGAAGGAAAAATAAATGTATCTTTATGACAGAGCAAATGGATCACCACAATACTGGATTTTTGTTGGTGAGTCATAGTTGTTGGGGCTGAGTCTTGTGTAGGGGAAATCATAGTAGAAGTAGTTGATTCAAAACTATAAGCATATAAATCAGTGTTGAGAAACCTAATATGATGACAGATGATGATTAACCATATATATTACATATGGTGGTCGTATATTCTTTTGGGTGTCTACAACATTGGATCATCGCAGTATACAAATTTGGGCATGTTGGCACCTAGGGGCATTGGACCCTTGGAGTTAGTGGATAGGATTTTTTTTGTGTCTTACCGAATAGATATTCCATTTAATATACTCATATTCATGATGTATTCCATGTATCACAACATTTGAGGGATCACCCAAACCCTTCTCATGTGAATCAAGGGCATGATGTAGAGCTTGAGATAGACGCATACATTGAGAAGTATATGACATTGTATTGTATTTCAGATAGATATTTTTGAGGGGAAATAATTCATAGATAGATAATTTTTTTTGGAAACATTCTAGTGTTTATGAAGATACATGGAAATTTGAGGCCTATATATGATTTTTTTCCAGATTTTTTTGACTCAAAATATTAGTGATTTATTGGACAACATATCAATGATGAGATGTTATTGTGTGGAGATTTTAAGAAACCATCTATTTTTCTAGTATTAATGATTTGAATTTTTTTTGGGGGACCATATAAATTTAATTCATTTCTTTAATTAATCCAACAATTTGAAAAAGTAAACACCATGAAAATATTTTCCACTATATTTTGATATGTCATGAATCTAGATTATACACCATTGTTTCGGTGCGGATGTGCGTCGGGTTACGCTGTTCCGCCAGGACGCGTTCGCGCGTGCACCCGTCAACCCGAGGGGATGGGCGCGCGGCTTGTGGTCCCGCAGTCCCGCTTTCCAATGGCGGGCGGCATTCGTCCCTTATTCAAGGGCGTCTGCTCCTTGATCGAAACCGGGATGATGGGATGTCGGCTCCTCCTTCCTTGGACGTCTCCTCGGAACTCGTCGCCTAATCCGGGTCTCCCTCATAGACTTAAGAATGTTCGTGAATCTCGTTCCCGGCGCCATATCTTCATGGACACCGGTTAATTACGCTGCTTCCGCCCGGACGCTCCAAGGAGTCTGGTCGGGGCAGCAACCTGCGGTGAGAAGGCCGGGTGGCTCGGGGTGCTAGGGGCGTGTCGTAGCACTGCGGCTCTGCACGTCTGTCTTCCGTCCCTAATAGGGCTTCTCGAATGCATGATGGCCTGAGGCATCCCGTACTGGGTGCGGGGAACTGTGTCACCTGAGGTTTTCCTCAGCTTCCCATGTTTAACACGGGGTATGCCGCGAGTTTAACGTCCAGCGGGGACGGCATCGGACCGATCAACACGAAAAGTGGATCAGATGACAGAACCCCTTGCGGGGAACCTCCGACGTTGGGGCCAGCACATGGGCGGCTTCCCGAATGATGTGGAGTGGAGTGAAGTGGCATGACCCCACCAGGATGTGGCGGCCCGGGTAAGGATCAGGATGGATGATGGAGTGAAGAGCTTGGACCCCGTAGAGGCTTCCTACGTACCGCGCGTTAGCACGGATCAAAGTCAACGTAGTTCGGGTATACAGTTTAACGTCATGCTGGACGTCGGCAAGCCGACTCACGAAGAGGTCTAGGCCGCCGGGCGGAGGATTGAACCGGACCACCTCGCACAGAGGGGGGTGGAACGGCCGGGTGGATCACAGTTTCACGTCATGCTGGACGATAAAAGGAGAAATGGGAAAAGGGGCTGTAGGGAGGCAGAGTGGAGATACACACGGGCAGTCTCCCACAGGGGCGGATTCATAGGTGAATCGACGCAAGCGTGAACCCTGGAGGGGTCCACTGATGGACGAACCGACGTAAATACGACCGGGACGACCAGGTGGTGGTCTTGGACCTCAGGGAGGCTTCCTACGTACCCTGTATAGAAGACAGGGATCAAAGTCCACGTAGTTCATTCTGTCAGGACTTACGCACTTGAGGCAGCCCGGATGCGACAAAACTCAGTTGGAAGGGACTTGGACCGAAAGTAGGAGACACCTCGATCCCATTCACACCCTCTACTGGCTTCGGCAGTGGGGAGGCGCAATGGAGATACACATGTGCAGCCTCCCACGAGAAACTAGGGGTTTGTAATACCCTGCCCCCGTAGGGAAAAGCCACTCCCATTAAATCGTCCCAAAAGCGGGACAATCCCGACATCCCTGCAGAGACGAGCGGGTGGGGGCCACGTCCAAACCGGGGGGAGACCCTGCGTGCAGAGCACGGGATCGGACGAAGCGGACGGTTTAGCGTCTTGCCAGACGAAGTACAGTTTAACGTCATGTGTTGAGGACGAAGCGGACGGTTTAACGTCTTGCCGGACGAAGTAAAGTTTAACGTCGTGTGTTGAGGGCGAAACACTTGGCAGTTTAACGTCTTGCAGCGCGGACGATGGGGGCTAGGCAGTTTAACGTCGTGCAGCCTGGACGTATACAGTTTAACGTCGTGCAGGACGTGGTGCAGTTTAGCGTCATGCAGGACGAATGCTGAACAGTTTAACGTCTTGTAGCTCGGACGTAGTGCAGTTTAGCGTCATGCTGGACGAATGCTGAACAATTTAACGTCTTGTAGCTCGGACGTAGTGCAGTTTAGCGTCATGCTGGACGAATGCTGAACAGTTTAACGTCTTGTAGCTCGGACGTAGTGCAGTTTAGCGTCATGCTGGACGAATGCTGAACAGTTTAACGTCTTGTAGCTCGGACGTAGTGCAGTTTAGCGTCATGCTGGACGAATGCTGAACAGTTTAACGTCTTGTAGCTCGGACGTAGTGCAGTTTAGCGTCATGCTGGACGAATGCTGAACAGTTTAACGTCTTGTAGCTCGGACGTAGTGCAGTTTAGCGTCATGCTGGACGAAAAAGCCGCCGGTAGGTCCGTGTCACTTCGCGCGAGCCTAGGGGGGGGGGGGGGCGCACGGAAAGACAACGCACAACGCGGGCACCTGCGATGAAGACCATCGGGCACCACGCAGGCGGGTACCCAAAGGGGGTCAAGGGAGGCGACCCTGGCGGATTGCGCGCAAAAGAGGAGCTTTGCGCGCAAAAGCGCGGGTCGGCGCGCAAAATGGCGGGCTGACGCGCAATTGGGCCAGCGCTTCGCGCGCGGATGATTGGGATTGCGCGCACCGGGCTTCGGGTAGCGCGCGGGGGCAACGGCTCATTCTCTAACGAATGGCCACTTTGAAGATGGGGGGTGCGCGCAATCGGGTTGGATTGCGCGCACCCGGGGGCAATTGCGCGCGAGAGGCTTCTTTTGCGCGCAAAGGCCTTCGGGTTGAAATTTATTCAAAGGGAAGGAGCCAAGGGGATTGCGCGCGAAGGCGGACCCCAAGGCTCTATTGCGCGAAAGAAAGGAGGTTACCTGAAGAGCGGCATTGCGCGCGGAAGGGGTTGAATTGCGCGCGCGGGAGACCGTTCGACTTCCAGCAACCTTTGAAACGTTGGGGGTCGTCTAGTATTTATAGGCAACCCCAGGCGCGGAATCCAAGGCGCGAGCGCGGAATTCTCCTCGCGGGCGCGTAATTCTCCTCGCGGGCACGGAATCGGGCACGGCGCGCAAGGGAGTTGCGCGCATCCCGGGGGTTTTGCGCGCGGATCATCATCTTTGCGCGCAGACCTCTGAAATTCCGCGCAAGGCCTCCGGGCCCTCCAAAACATTCTTCCGACTCCAAATATGACCTCGCTTTCCGCATCCGGAGCTTTGTTTGGGAACAACGGACTTTTCCGGCGTCTACAAAAGCCCCCCCTCGGAATCTGATCGGCGAGAGGTCGCAACGATCGGGTTCCGAGGGAGACGCCGGAATGCCGAAGTCCTGGGCGGCGCGGGACTTAGGCGCGCAAAAAGGGGCGCCGGTCGCGAAATTCGCCGCTGCGGTCGCGCAAAGCGCTTTCCGCGCAGCGCGGACCCCGGCCTCGCCTATAAATAGGGGCCCTGGGTCCCGCGTTCCGTACTCAGGCCTTCCGCGCGATAAGCTCCAACGCTCTCGTGCGCGAAATTGCCTTCTCCGGCGCGAAATTCGCCCGATCGGCGCGCAAAACCGTCCGGATTTCGCCTGTCTTTGCGTGAAAACCCGGAACTTTGCGCGACAGTCTTCCCAATTGCGCGCCGTCCACTTGGATTGCGCACCGACTCTCAAACTTTTCCACCAGCCTCGTCCGATTCCGCACACTTCATCCCTTAACCCGCACGACTCCCGAAACTTCTGAGATGGCCGCGCACAGAGGAAATGAGGGGGATGCCGCCACTCGTAGGGCTGAGATGGCGACGAACAAGGAGGTTTACGGAGCCAAGGAGATTGTTTCCAACAATTAATCCTTGTTCGACTTTCTGACGCCGGCCCAGAAGACATATCCACTGTCGGACAACCTGCCGCTCTGGAACTTCGGCATCCTAGATGAGGTTCCGGTGCCAGGGTTCGAGATTGATGCGCCGCAGACCTGGGTGACCCGGGAGGACGAGCTTCTCCGCTATAACATCACCAACAATGGGCATCCTGCCAGGGAGACCAGACACTTGGATGTCTATGTCCTGAACCCGAGAACGCGAACCATTGATGGGGGTGAGCCTACTGCGGAGAATTCTCCAGCCCTCTACTCGAGCATATATCGCCAGAGCGTCACGGACGACACCAAGGGCTGGCTGAAGGACTGGGACTTGCGGTCTGGGGGCAACTTCACCAGTGAGTGGGCCTGGGCGTTCTGGGTACGCCACACTTGCGATCACTTCGCAGAGGAGCTGCGGTACATCGGCCTGTTCGAGACGGTGTGGACGTCGCAGTTCCACTTCTACCAGCAGTCCGAGCTCGGGCCGGAGCTGTTCACCCGATGGTCTCCGGATACCAACACCTTCCATCTTCACCATGGGGAGGTCGGCATCGGCCTCTGGGACATCCACTGCATCGGAGGTATCCCGCTGGAGGGCTACCAATACGATGAGTTCCTGCCACCGAAGAACATCTGGGAGGACAGGTCACGGACTCCCATCCTGACCTGGCATCTGCTTGACCTGGCTACGCAGCGGCTCGGGATCAAAGACTTCCAGAAGGATATAGCCTACAAGGAATGGTTCGGCCAGTTCTTGGAGCATGACCCGGCGGTCAAGATGCCAGGCAGGGGGAAGCGGTGCCCGACCGCAACTCAGAGGAGCCGGAACGGGTCGTACTGGCAGGTCCTGGAGACGGGTGACTACCGCTTATGGGGGTACCGCGTCATCGAGGCCCGGGACCCAAATGTCCGGTACGCGGCGTTCCTGGACCCCTTTCTGAGTGGGTGGCTCCTGCCAGTGCGGGACGCGAGAATGGGCGTTCGCCCGGCGACACTGGCGGTGGCGGGCGCTATGGCCGCCAACAAGAGATACAACCTCGGGGTCCCAGTGCTGGCGAGGCTGTATGCCATCCTGGGACGCATCTCACGAGGGGGGTCTCCACGAAGGATCTGTGGGCCCTTTCAGTTCTTCCACGGCTGGGTGGCTGCTCACCTCGGTGGGTACACGTTTCCGAACGCCATCCTTCCTCCGGGCAACGGCCTGCGACCCTCCCTGCTGAACATCGCGGGGGTCGCTCCGATGACCCTAAGTGAGGAGGGCGTGCGGATCCGGATTGGAAATCATGCCAACTTCAACTTCAGTCCGTTCCCCACTCCCGTTGGCCAAATGATCGACAACGGGCAGGGTCCGCTGGAGCAGCATGAGTACTTCCTGAACATGCGGGGCGGGGTGCTCGTGGCTCGGATCGACGAGAAGGTGATCTGCGAGCCTTACGTGCCGACCCGTTTCGCCAGGCAGTTCGGGTGCCTTCAACGGATGCCGAAGAGGGTATTCACTGCTGTCCGGGAGGAGACGAACCCTGGCGTCCTTCGCCAGATGTGGCTGATGTTTGCCGCTTTCGGCTCTGGCGACGTCATCACTCTCCCTCCTACCAGAGTTGACTCAGGCTTGGCAACCGAGTACGCCGAACACTGGGCCATCGCGTACCCTGAGGGGCTTTTGCGGAAGCTAGTTCGGCGGCTCGAGGTCACCCGTGCGGAGACCGGGCGTCAAGGAAGGAGGCGGGGCGCCGCCACACGGGGGAGAACGGAGGCGCGCCAAGCAGCGGAGCCGGCGCGGGCAGGGACTTCGGCGGCGGGCACATCGCAGGCTGCCGCTACGACCTCGGCGCCCAGAGAGGGGGCACATGCGGCGGTCGAAGAGCGGCCCGGGAAGCAGGTGAGACGTCTGCTCGAACCCTCCCACGATGCAGTCTTCCCGGCGCTGTGGTCGGCCTGGATGACCCTGCGGCAGTCACTGGGGACCGACGCCATCTGGCGAAAGATTCTCAGAGAAGGAATCCATCTGCCAGAGGTCGGGCGCCTCCACATTGCCGACAGGGTGGACTTCAACCGGCAGTATGCGTATCTGACGGCCATGGACGAGTACGCGCGCCAACGTGGTCAGCGCGCGGAGCCATCCCTTCTGGTGAAGGTGATGCTCGGTCTCGAGCCCGCTCCGGAACAGATGCCGCCGGAAGAAGACTACAGTAGCAACGACTCCGAAGAAGAGGAGGAAATGGGGGAGGATGAAGGCTCCGAGGGAAGATCCCATCAGGGGAGCCCACGGGAGAGCGGTGAGGTGGCCGGCTCTGACAACGTTGATGTCACTGAGCTCCTCGAGGTCCGCTTCTATCCCTACTCAATCTGCTTCATCCACTCTCTTATGCAGCTTCTAACCCATTTCTCCATCTTTCTCAGGAGCGCACGGATGTTGGTCAGGTGTCCTCAGCGGGAGTAGGAGGGGCGCCAGCAGGACAAGGCGGGGGCCAGACACCTATCATTGAATTGACAAGCGCTAAGGGGTCCCCTGCTGCAACTGTTCCTGCGGCGACCGGGGTAGCGGAAGATGACGCTCCGAACTCTCGTAAGTCTCCCTACTTTACTGCTGGTTCTTTCCGTTGACGATCCGTGACTAACCATGGCATGCCCCGCGCAGTGATCTCAACATTGGAGGCTCGTCGGGTTGCCGAACCCGGGCCATCTACGAGTGGACCAGTGGTGGACATGCAGCCTGCTCCGGAACAGACTTCCCAAACCGAGCCGGCCCCACCAACTGCTGATCAAGGGGCTCCGGACATCGGCGGTGCTGACATCGGAGAGAGGTTGGGGGCTGACGAGGGTGTCAGCGTCACTGGGGAGAGAGAAGAAGGTCGCCCGGATGTTGGGGAACCTATCCCTCGTAAGGACCTCCCAGGGGCGGACCCTGCAGCAGACCTGCTGGCTGCCTTCCCTGCCTACCGGCCTGCCGATCCCGAGGAGATGGACGACTCAGACACGGAGGCGGTCGAGGAGAGCCGGATAACGCGCCGTAGGGGGTGGAAGTGCATCCAGCGCTTCCTCAAGCGAGACCCATCGGAGTGGCTGGGGCGCATGGGATCACTTCAGACCTGGCTGCGCTTCCTGTGTGCCGGGGGAGCTGATGCTCAACGCCTCCATCTGACGGTCCGTGATTTCATGGCCGAAAAGATGCGCGAGAGCTGTCGGCGTGCCGACGTCACACAAAGTTGGGACATGTCGGAGAGCACGCGAGCGCTCCTCGCGGCGGAGCAGGAAGTCCGGCGCCTCGAAGGGCAGGTGGCAGAGAAGGAGGCCTTCGTCGCAACGTGTACCGAGCTTGTGGAGCAACTAGCAGCCCAGCTGGTTGACGCCCAGGTACAGCTGACGGAGGCGGGCCAACAGATGGTCACAATTCAGGTCGAGCGGGAGCGTGCACAGGCCAGAATCGACGAACTGCGTGCTGCGACCGCCGACGAAGAGAGGGCACGCAGAGAGCGAGAAGCAGCTCTGGAGGCCACCAGCCAAAGAGTAGCGGCATTAGAAAGACTCATTCAGCACGCTAATCCTTAAGGGCTTTGTTTTGCCATTCCCAAAACATTTGCTTCCGCTACTCTGATCCATCTGTATGAATCAATATATTTATCTGCATCTTTTGGTTTAATATGCTCAACCACAATTCACTGTCTTGCGGGAGTGTTAACCAAGCATCAGACATCCATAATTGGGCCTGGATTTCTGGAGAAAAGAGGGAGGTCATTCCTAGGAAAGGAGACCTCAGACCTAATCAATGTACCATTCCCCCAACCTGTTCCAACACACGAGCGGGACAATGCTAGGGGCATTGAGATTTTATCCGAACATAGGGAAATGAGAAAGGGTGAATCGCGTGTCCCGAATCCAGACATCCACAACGGTCGGCCTTCCAGGAAATGACCAAGACGGTAGGCGGACAGTGGATCGACCATAACAACTGCAATAGACGGACCGAAAAAGGCCATCATTCATATTGCAGGAGGCGGACCACATGTCATCATGAATACCGCTTTGGGGTTCCTTCAGACACAAGGGTGGAAAATCCAGATCAACAGGGCATGCGAAGCGTGGGGCGAAGTGACGATTTGTTCGGACAGAATCCAACGCTCTCAAAATTGCGCCACCGTGGGGAAAACGTATTAGGCGGATGCACTAATCTGGCCGTGAGTCACCTCAATTCTCAGACAGCACCTCTCTGACGAGGAAACCGTCGCTTCCCATCCTTGCGATGGGGCATCCCGAGCTGAATCGGGGAGAATATCACAACTGCACCACTCTACCCGAAGTCAGGCCAGACGGACGGCGACGAGGAGGGGCGGGACTTAACGATCCCTGAGGCTGGATCCGAGTTGAGACGCACGGGCGTTCCTACGTACTCCATCAGGCTGGAGATCAAGCCACACGTAGTTCTGTGAGTGCAGTTTAACGTCATGCAGGACGTAGAATCCCGTTTAGGGGAGATCTTAGTTTAAGGTCGTAGAGCTCGGACCATAAGGGTAGATCTTATTTTAAGGTCTTAGAGCTCGGACCATAAGGGCTAGATCTTAGTTTAAAGTCTTAGAGCTCGGACCATAAGGAGAGATCTTAGTTTAAGGTCTTAGAGCTCGGACCATAAGGAGAGATCTTAGTTTAAGGTCTTAGAGCTCGGACCATAAGGAGAGATCTTAGTTTAAGGTCTTAGAGCTCGGACCATAAGGAGAGATCTTAGTTTAAGGTCTTAGAGCTCGGACCATAAGGAGAGATCTTAGTTTAAGGTCTTAGAGCTCGGACCATAAGGAGAGATCTTAGTTTAAGGACTTAGAGCTCGGACCATAAGGAGAGATCTTAGTTTAAGGTCTTAGAGCTCGGACCATAAGGAGAGATCTTAGTTTAAGGTCTTAGAGCTCGGACCATAAGGAGAGATCTTAGTTTAAGGTCTTAGAGCTCGGACCATAAGGACCTCAAAGTACGCCGCATCTGGTCATATCCCCTAGATATGCGAAGATGCACTGAGGGATAGTGTCAAGAGTGTCGAGTTTTCGCCTGGTCAGAATGGGAGGTGGGAAATGTGAATCATGCGGCCATTCACTCGAGGACCGGGAGCACCGGCGTGACGATATGAGAGTACTGCCGACCGTGGCGGAAAAGCAGCATCAACATCGCACTAACCGTTGGTGGAATGAGGCAGCAAACGAGCATCGACCGCTCAATCGCAGGATTCATATCGATTTGCTGCCCGAGGCCATTGGGGGTACCGGCCCGAGTCGGTGGGAGAGCACTGAGGCATTGTGTCCGAACCGTTCACGGGGGCTCCACCCAGGGCGTAGACGATGGGTCCGAATGAAAGGGAGCACGAAGCCTGAAAAGCGGAGGAAACCTGACCAAGCGGATCCTGACCCTCCTGGCAATAAACCAGAGTACTCTTGACACCGGTGGACCACTGCAAGGGGTCGGGGAACACGCCTTGAGGGTGACCTGAAGGCGACGGATTCCCCAGAGAAGGGGGAATCTCTAAGAGGTGGGGGGCTGGACCCGATGTTTCAAACATCCGGGCGTTCCTACGTATCCCATAAGGATGGGAATCAAGCCACACGTAGTTCTTGAAGCGCGGCGCAACACAATCGGGCACCAGCGCGGGGAAGAGTGCGGGTCTGACCCTCGCACACAGAAGGAGCGGCATTTGATATTTCTTGTTTGTCCTTAGAGATGAATGGTTTTTCTTTGTGCGGCGACATGCCTGTGATTGAGAAATCTCTGGCGTCGCCACAATAATCAAGCCATGGAAGGCATTGATGAATGGCGTAGTTATTAACCAGCGCCCAACATGAGTGTCCCCTGAGGGGAACATCACGATGCAGTGCCGTTTTCTCGTCGGGCGGCCAAGACGATCACAGTTTACGGTCGTGTGGTAGGACCAGACAACACAGTTTAAGGTCGTGTGGTTCGGACCAGACAACACAGTTTAAGGTCGTGTGGTTCGGACCAGACAACACAGTTTAAGGTCGTGTGGTTCGGACCATGGAGGAATCCGCTTACCGCGGTACGGCGGACACGGCGGAGGTGGGAGCATACCCATCCTTGCGGTCACGCACGATTCCAGGAGAAGAGTCTTGGGATAGGGGCCTGCGTATGTCCATCACCCGAGGGGCAGAGATGCTAGCCTCCAGGCATACTGGGCTCAGAACGCGATTGTTCGAGCGACTCCTCCCTCCTTATGGGGACGAGGGTCCAGCTACGCATGGCCCTTGGGGAGAACATCCGCATATATCCTTGGTGCTCAGATCATGGGAGCCTCGAACGACATCATTACCTTGGTTGGTCTGCCTAACGTGTAAAGGTGTACTGAAGGTCAGTATGAAAAGAGTGTCCAGATTCCACTACAACGCATAAAGGCGGAGTGTGATGAGGACTGCGCAACCAATGTTCAGAGCCTGAAGGAGCTGACATGGCGATCAAGGATGTTGCTGACGCATTCGCAACACAACATCCGATCGCGTCAGCCTAAGACGGGGCAAGCAAACGAGCATCAACCGCTCAATCGCAGGATTCATATCGATTTGCGGCCCAAGACCCGCCGGTAAATCGACCCGGAGCGGTGGGAGAGCACTGAGGCATCGTACCCAAACCGCTAACGAGGATCCCTTTGAGTGAAGGCTCGAATAAGAGGAAGCGCGAGGCCTGACAAGCAACACAGGACTTGTCGGGATTGAATCTGACACTACGAGTCATAGACCGAAGTACCCAAAACATGTTAACAGATCTCCGGAAAGGGTCGGAGGACTCACCCTGAGAGCAACCAAAAGAGGGCAGATTCCCGTGATCAACCAAGGGACGGGGCTGGACCTGAAACACAAGCGTCCAGGCGGTCCTACGTATCCCATAAGGATGGGAATCAAGCCATACGTAGTTCTTGAGTGGCAGTTTAACGTCATGCAGGACGATGAGAGGTGTGAGGTGGTCCCACACACGGGGGAGGCGTACGGCACGACCAGTAGACCGACGTGAATGAGGACATAATCCCCCGCTCACGCGATACGCCTCGCACAAAAAGGAGGGGAACTGGGGCCAGAGGCCCAACGCGGGATAGAGATTCCCGGGAAATGGGGCTGGGCCTGAAACATGAATGTCCAGGCGGTCCTACGTATCCCATAAGAATGGGAATCAAGCCATACGTAGTTCTTGAAGTGCAGTTTAACGTCATGCAGGACGATGAGGGGAAATGAAGGGGGGAGCAGAAGGCATCCCCAAACGTGGGGGGCGTACATCGTGACGAGCAAACCGATGTGAATGAGGGCATAGCCCCGTGCTCACACCATACGCCGCACACCCGGGGGCAACTGGGCCAAGGGCCCGAGATGGGATGGAAATTCCCGAAGGATGGGGCTGGGCCTGAAACATGAAGGTTCAGGCGGTCCTACGTATCCCATAAGGATGGGAATCAAGCCGCACGTAGTTCTTGAGGGGCAGTTTTACGTCATGCAGGATGATGTACAGTTTAACGTCATGTTGGACGGAGCACTTGGCAGTTTAACGTCTTGCAGCGCGGACGATACGCTGGGCAGTTTAACGTCGTGCAGCTTGGACGTATGCAGTTTAACGTCGTGCAGGACGTGGTGCAGTTTAACGTCATGCAGGACGAAGTGCAGTTTAGCGTCATGCGGGACGAAGTGCAGTTTAGCGTCATGCGGGACGAAGTGCAGTTTAGCGTCATGCGGGACGAATGAACACTCAGGCAAAGTATTGCATGAGGAACCTAGCGTTGGTGGGAGGAGTGACACGCTCACCATCCATAGTCGCTAGGGAGTACGCGCCATTGGGATAGACCTTGTGGACAACAAAGGGTCCCTCCCACTTGGGCTCCAACTTGGGTGGCTTCCTGCCGGGGATCATCGGTGCTCTTAGGGCTAGCACTAGATCACCCTGCAGGAAGGAGCGGAGGCGAACCTTCTTATTGAAAGCTCGAGCCATTCTGCTTTGATGCCTCTCCAAGTTGTGCAAAGCGCGAAGTCTATTCTCATCCAGTTCTTCCAACTCGACTAGACGGGCTTCAACAACTCTGTCCGGCGCTTGCTGGTCGTAGACCGCAGTGCGCAAGGACGGTAACTGGATCTCGATGGGCAGGACGGCCTCAGCTCCATACACCAGGGAATAAGGGGTCATCTGGGTGGAATTGCGAGTCGTCGTCCGATAAGCCCAAAGGGCGTTGGGGAGCTTGTCCGGCCAACTCTTCTTGTTCTGACCAACCATCTTTTGCAGAATGTTAGAGAGGGTTTTGTTAAACGCCTCGATCTGTCCATTCGCCTGCGCATGATAGCGAGATGTATGGTTCGAGCGAATGTTATACTTGGCGTACAACTTCTTCAACTCGGCTGCTCGGAAATTGGTTCTGTTATCCGTGAGGATAGCGTGAGGCACTCCAAATCGATGGACGATGTTGGAGGTCACGAAGTCAGCGATCGAACAGGATTTGACCTCTCTGAGCGGAATCGCCTCTGCCCATTTGGAGAAGAAGTCCGTAGCGGTCAGAATGAACCGGCACTGGCGAGCTGTCGCCGGTGGGTAAGGTCCCACAACGTCCAGTCCCCAGACTGCAAAGGGCCAGGAATACCTTGTGGTATGGAGAGGCTCCGGCAGCCGATGCACAAAGTTCGCATGAACCTGGCACGCATGGCACCTCCTGGCATACTCGATGCAGTCATGGATCATGGAGGGCCAGAAGTATCCTAACCTCCGAATCTGGTGGGACAGCTTCGGCCAAGTCTGGTGGGCACCGCATGAACCAGCATGAACCTCTTGCATGACTCGTGGGATCTCAACTCCCTGAAGGCAACGGAGGAGAACACCATCAAATCCGCGTTTGTAGAGGATCTGCTCCAGGCCGGGACTGCTCTGGAGGACGAACTGTGATGCGCGGCGTCGAACTCGCTCGCGCTCGGCCCGATCCGATGGAAGAATTCCATGTTGGAGGTACTCAACCAAAGGCGTCCTCCAATCAGGGGCTGATCCGACTGTCATATCTGGGGTACTCGGGGCTCCGGGCATAGGGGCAACCGTGGTGAGGTTACTTACCAACGGGCCGCGATCTTCTTCCGGGATAACGGGAGCGATGAGCCTGCGGCGCGTCACGCGGACGATCAGGTTGTCCTGTTCAGGCTCTGCAAGTGACGCAGCGAGGCTGGCCAAAGCATCTGCTCGACCGTTCTGCGACCGGGGAACATGGACAATTTCCGGCCGAGAAGGGAACCGGGCCATCAGAAGGAGGGTGCACTCCAACAATGGCACAAGTTCCGGCTTCCTGAAAACGTAGTCGCCATTGATCTGCTTAACGACCAGCTCGGAGTCCCCTTTCACGCACAGACGGGGCACGTCGATCTCGAGAGCCAACTCGAGGCCGGTGATGAGGGCATGGTATTCCGCCTCATTGTTGGTACAACCCTCTGACAACAGGAAAGAGTATGGCAGCACGGCTCGCTCCGGGGTAATGAAGACGATACCCAAGCCCACTCTGTTGAGCTTAGGATTATCGAGTCTTCTACCGGTGGGGCTCCGGGAGGCACCGTCAAAGTGCATCTGCCAGCATGGATCGGCTCGATCAACCGAGAGAATGGTCTCATCAGGAAAACCTAGATCCAGCGGCTGATCCGCGGAGGTCGGGTGAGCTGCCAGAAAGTCTGCCAATGCTTTCCCATTGATGGCCTTCTGAGACACATACCTGATGTGGAACTGCTGGAGAATCACAGCCCACCGCGCTAGGCGGCCAGTCAACATAGGTCGGCTCAGGATATATTTCAACGGGTCTACCCGAGAAACCAACTGTACCTCATGGTGCTGCAAGTAGTGCCGTAATTTCTGTACGGCAAATACGAGCGCCAGGCAGCTCTTCTCGATGGGGGAATACCTAACTTCCGCATCGAGGAGCATGCGACTGAGGTAATAGAGGCTATTCTCCGTTCCCTCGTTGTTCTTCTGGGCGAGAAGGGCACCCAGGGACCGTTCCAGGGCGGTCACATAGAGGACCAGCGGCTTCCCGGATACAAGCGGCATCAGAACCAGAGGTTGAAGCAGGTACTGCTTGATCTCCTCGAAAGCGGTCTGACACTCTTTATCCCATACATAGGTGGCACCTTTCTTCATGAGCCGAGAAAAGGGCTTACACTTGCCGGCCAGATTCGCGATGAATCGGCGTATATAGGCTAAGTGGCCTTGGAACCCTTGCAGTTCCCGGACGGTACCTGGGGGAGGCATCTGGCTAATCGCCCTGATTTTCTCTGGGTCGATCTCAATACCCCGGTATCTCACCACAAATCCAAGGAACTTTCCGGAGGTGACCCCAAAGGCACACTTCAACGGGTTCATCTTCAGGCTGCGAGACCGGAGGAAGCTGAACACTTTCTCAAGATCTTTGAGATGGTCCTGACGCTGGCGCGATTTGACAACCAAGTCGTCGACGTAGCATTCCACCAGTGTGCCGAGGATTGGCTTGAATATGCGGTGCATCGCCCGTTGATAGGTGGCACCTGCATTCTTCAGGCCGAAGGGCATGACCCGGTAGCAAAAGGTACCTTGGGGGGCCCTGAAGGCAGTGAACTCCTCATCCTCAGGGGCCATCCGAATTTGGTTGTATCCGGAGTATCCGTCCATGAAGGAGAGGGCTTGGAACCCTGTCGTGGCATCAATAAACAGCTCTGTCACTGGAAGGGGAAAATCATCCTTCGGGCAGTGGCGGTTGAGATCGCGGAAGTCGATGCAGACTCTGATCTGCCCGTTCTTCTTCCTGACCGGCACAATGTTGGCCAGCCATTTGGGGTACTGAACTTCCCTCACGAAGTTGGATTTGATAAGCTTGTCAACTTCGGCCTCAACCATGGCACCGTGGGATGGGTGCATCTTCCTGGGAGGCTGCTTGAACCCGCGATGGTTCGCCGGCAGACCAAGGCGGTGGATGGCTACCTGAGGATCCAGCCCCGGCATCTCGTCATAGCCCCAAGCGAATACATCACGGTGCTGCCTGAGAAAGTCCACGTACTGCTGCCGCTCCTCAGAGGGCATGGCGGCACTAACCAATGTGGGTCTTGGATCAGCCTCGGTTCCAAGGTTCACCTGTATTAACTCATCGACCGTGGCGGGGACGCCCTCCTCAAAGGCTGGGGGTGCATCTTCCACGTCCTCTCCTCTCGGGGAGGGATCGTCCACGGGAGAGACTGCGTTGGCAACTGCATTGGGGCTACCAGATCCTGCTGGGCCACTGGTGCGGGCGCGGGCGGTCGCGGCCATCTCATCAGGAGACTCGCGGACCGTCAAGACCATGGCGACGTCCAACCGTTGAATCGGGAGGACGTAAGCGTCATCCAGACTTGCCCAGGGATCACTTGTAACAGCGACAGGCTCAACCTCACCTGCCAGGATCTGCTTATCCTTGCTCTTGTAATAGTCCGCGTCCAGATAGCGGGCTTCACACGAGGCAAAAGGAGAGGCATCTCCTTGAAGCACGCCCACTCGACCATTAAGGGAGTATTTGAGGCATTGGTGGTATGACGACGGAACCGCCGCGTGAAGATGGAGCCATGGCCTGCCCATCAATGCGTTGTACGCAGTGTCCTGAGAGACTACCATGAATTCGGTGTTGGCAACCAAGTCACCGAACTGGGTCTTCAAACGTATCTTGCCGACCAGGGTTTGCTCGGTGCGATCGTACCCCTGGATCCAGAGGTCGGAGGGAATCAAGTCATCCTCAGACAACCCCAATCTCCGGAGCGTCCGAGTTGGAATCAGGTTAATCCCGGACCCCGTGTCGAAAAGACAGCGCCAGACTTCAAGGCCATTGAACTGGCCAGTGACATACAGCGGACGAATGTGTCCCTGTATAGGAGGGTCTTCATCCTTACCAGAGAACGAGATAACTGCCTGACATTCGGCGTCCTCGATCGTTTCGGCGTGAAAGGCCTCTGCAGCCGCAACTTCTGTCTCAAACTGGAGGGGGCTTTTCAGGGCTTCAGCGAGTGCCTCGCGCATCTCAGATGACATGCGCAGAGCCTCAAGGATGGAGAGCCTTGCTGGGATGTCGGCCAAGTGCTTCAGGACATCATACTTATTGACCAAGCGCGAGCCCCTGGTTGCAGGAGGTTGCTCTGCGGTTGGTGGCATGACGGGCCTTGCCGGTTGGATCGGCGACCGACTGGTACTTGGCGCATCTCGCTGTTCACTGGTCGCAGTCCGGGAAATGGTCACCATACTGGAGTCAGGAGGCCGGGATGGACTTGTGGAAGGGCGGAGCTGGTCGCGACGCGGCTGAGGCGGTTCTGCCTGGTCCCACACCACAAACAGTGGCGGAGGCGAATCCATCATCCCCGGATGGGGGGGCTGCGCGCGCTGAGCTCGATTTTGAGCCTGCTGCCTAGTCTCGGTGGCGTGCACGACCTGGCTGGAGGTTCCAACGGCTGTGCCCCGGCGACTCCTGTTGCTGCGGTTCTTCCGACGGTAGCGACGACCGGGGACACTAGGGAGGTCCACCTGGTGTTCTTCAACGTCGGGAACCGAAAAGGGATTTTCCAGCTCGATGGTGTTAACCGAAGCGTACCCAATACCGTCATTGGACGAATCATCCATCACCGGGCGGATCCGAGGAGGGACCCCCATCTCCGGGGGCATGAAATCGCCGAGAGTGCGAGATAGTGGCGGAACCGGCGGGGCGCACTCTTCCTTCTTGCGCTGCCGCCGTTTGCTCCTCTTGGAAGAGGCAGGCTGGGACGACGATGCCGAAGCAGCACCCGCAGGTTCTGGGGGCTCATGCTGATTCAAGCGCGCACGGATGATTCCATGGGAGCGAATGGTCGTCTTGCGGGCCATCCAGTTATTATACTTCTGGGATCCGCGGTCGGAGACCAGCTGCCATTCGTCCTCGTTGCCACTATCGTCATCTGATCCCACGAACACGCCCGCCACTTGTGCTGGAGCTGGGCCCAACCTGACTACATTGTTGTTAATCTGGTCTTGGAGCCAATCCTTAAACACATAACACCGCTGGATGGTGTGCCCCAGGGCCCGATGGTAGGGGCAGTAGCGGGGGTTATTCGTAAGATGTGCCTCCTCTGGCTTCCAACACTCAGGCAGTCGCACAATCCTCTGCTCCAGGGCGCTCCGGAAATAACCGGGGACCTGATCCTCATGGAATGAGTATGTCAGGTGTCGCGGGCCCCTGGGAGCGTGGTCTTGACGAGGGGCTGGAGGGGCCTGCCGAGGAGGTGGACCCTGATTATCTCGCCTGGGTTGCGGCGGTACATTACGCGGAGGGGCCGGCCGGTTCTGAGGCTGCCGCTGCTGGGCCGGGAACTGAGCCCGTGGAGGCGGATTCCTGTGAGGCTGTGGAGCTGGCCTCGCCGGCAGCAGCTCCAATGGCCTGGGGGCCTCTATCTGGGCAACAGCAGCGGGCTCAGCCCTGCTGACTCTCCTTGCAGGAATCATAGGAGGCAGCGGGTGTGCCTGGCTGGCCTGTTGCAGGGCTTCCTCAAGACGTTGAGCTTTGTCTGAGAAGTCCCTGAACCCTCCGGGGTAATTTTGAGTGATCAGAGAAGGGACCAGCTCGGTCTTGACGTTCCCGACGCACATTGTCAGCAACTGCTCCTGAGTCAATGGCATGTCAAGGGAATACGTGAGACCCTTCCATCGGGCGACAAAGTCCGCGACTCGCTCATCAGGCCTCTGCTTGCACTTGAAGAGGTCTGCGATACTTGTCTTCCGGGTCGTGGAACTGAACTGGTAGAGGAACTGTCTACGGAGGTCCTCCCAGCTGGTTACCGACCCGACGGGGAGCTGGCTGTACCAGACAAATGCTGGCCCTTCCAGTGTCTGAACAAAGCAGCGAAGCTTAGCGGCCTCTTGCTGCGCCGGAGTCCCCAACATAGGCCCGCACCTCGAGTTGAAGTGGGATAAATGCTGTGGCGGATCTCCAGTCCCGTTGAAGGGGGAAAAAGTGGGATTCCCGAATCCCGGAGGCGCCGGCATGTCATCCACCCATGCTGGGTAGGGCTTGCCGTCCGGTGGGATCGCCACCTGCCGAGTCTCCAAGGCTTCCAAGCGGGCAATGAGTGCCGCCATCGGATCATCCGGACATGGGTTCCAGTCCTGGCGAGGATCTCTAACCACGAGCGCATTGCATGGCCCTTCAATCGGGTCGTCGACCGGGTCGTCGAACTCGGCAGCTCGTGGGATGGCGGGCGGAGAGGCCCTTGGGGCAGCGGGAGGAATCCGAGCGGGATCTCTCAGGTAGTCACGCCGCTCGGGAGGGTGTGGCGAAACATACCGCGCCCTCTTGCCATAGGCAATGGCCTCTCTCCTGTCGGCGAACACGGCGTAATCACGGTTGCCCGGGAGAGTCTCATCGAGGAGCGGTTGTTCCGGTCCCTACTGTCCTGGCCTGGGATCACCGTAGTCAGGCCGCCGTTCTGCAGCGCGCTCGGCGAGGAGCTGGTCAACCAGCTTCTTCTGTTCGGCGAGCTGCTGACGTAGCGTAGCCTTCTCGGGATCCTCCTCTGCCCTCTGCATGGAGGCATATGGGTCGGCGGGCTTTATAGCCTCGCTGTGCTCTTTTCCTTTGCTGACGTTTCGGCTTAACGTCAGTGCTTCAGTGGGTGCGGGGAGCCCCAGGAGGTTTCTCTGATGACGAGTAACTCTCACTGATGGATCTGACGACGGCTTGTCTTCGGGGGGGAGGCCCCCGTCGAGAAGTTCCAAGTCGTTCCCCTCTCCCGACAGGTCAGCCATATTGACTGTTTCTGTCACTGGGGATATACCCTGAGGGCCACCCAGCGAATCGGGCTGTCGGCGAATCACACTGAAGCGTAGGGCAGCGTACTGCCCCCATCCACGGATATACACGTGGGGAGTGGCTTCCTCGATAACTTTGCGGAGTACTTGAAAGCACTCAACGCATCGTTGTTGGAGGGCCTCGTGGCGCTCAAATGACCCGGGGTGCCGAACCGCGGGGAGCATGGCCAGGTCAATTTGACGGCACTGCTCACCAATATCCTCCAGGTGCGCTTGACTCCCGGGGTATGGCATTTGTAGGCGGTGAAGACGGGAGTGAGTCTCCCGGAGAGTTCGGCGGAAGCATTCGAACTCATCCGGGGTGAGCGATTCGGGTGCATCAAAGCCCGGTCCTGTGACTGGCCAAAACTTCTCAGGGAAGTTGCCCTCTGCTAGGACGGTCCAGAAGCTCCACGACTCAAACTCGGGACCCAGATCTCCTTGGTCCTCTTCCATGGCTGGGAACGGACGGGGAACTGGTAGTGGTGCCGAGGCGGGCCGCCGGGCCGACGGGCTGGCCGGCGGTGAATACGGCGAACAGGCCGATTGGCCTCCATATCCCGGGCCGCCCTCTGAGGGTGGCGGTGCCCTGGCTTCCACATCACGATAGGACGGGCCGGCGAGCGAACATCCTGCCGTAGCATCGGTGCTCGCCGAGGGTGCACTAGATCGTGGTTCGACCGTCGGTCCCCAGAAAAAGTCTCCGGCTTCTCCGATCGAGACGGAAGGCACTTCCGGAGGGGCCGGTACCAACCGCAAGCTTGATTCTTGGGGGTCTACCAGGCCCTCGTTACTCCGGATATACCTTCGGAGAGACGCGGGGATCACATCGATCTCGCTCTCGGGGAGCACGAGGCTGACGTGCCGCATTCCTACCCCTTCCCTTGACTGGCGGGATTGGGGAAGGGGCTCTGTCGCCGAATCGTACTCCGCCTCTGAGTCAGAGAAGCAAACCGGTCGGATCTCTGTCCGGAATTCCGTAACATTCTTCCCTCGGCGTCGACGCCTTGCCTTCCTGCCCCTGGGTGGTTCTTCGGGGCAGGGCTGATCTCTGTCCTGGCGTCCTCCGGCCGCACTGGTGCTGGGGCCAAGAGGACTGGGAACCAAGGTGCGAGGGGCACCGGGACAGATATCAAAGGGGACGCGGGGAGAGATGATTCCGGGCAGGACTCCGGGCCGGGATCGGAAGGTGGGATGACCCATGCCTCCTGGATCGGCCACACAGAGTAGATCCTGCCGGTGAATAGCGCTACCGCGAGGTGGTCCGCGGTGGCTACTGCCAGTGCCAGCAACCGGGAGAGTCGACCCAACCTGCCTTTGGGGCGGTCGGGGCCTCGATCCAGGTCGGGCATAGGAGTTCCCCTGCTCAGGATGCGCAGAGGCCTGGCGACTGGAGCCAGCAGTGGCTTGGGCCAATGCGGCCGCTGTTGCTAGAGCCCCAAGGTGGGCATCCTCTTCCGCTCGTGCCCGACGTTGGCGTCGAGACAGACGAGTCGGGATGAGCGGCGCGGGCAGGTGGACAGCCCGCTCTTCGACTGGAGAGGCCTGGCGGCGGTGTCGCCGTGGCCTGGCGGGAGTCCTTACCGTAGATCCCTGGAGCGAATCCCGGATAGGGTGATCCCGGGCCTCTTCCACCTCATCCGCGTAGGGAAGGGAACTGTCAGAGCGCTCCGGGGATAAGCTCCCGAAGCGGTTGGACGTTGAGGTAGGCAGCGGTGCCTCCCTGCGCGGCCCTCGGGGGCGGCGGTGGTGGCGAGGCGCAGCCTCCTCAAGGTCTAGGCGAGCCATTTCCCTAGTGGGGATGACTCCCTCTTCCTCGTATCTCCGCACCAGGGTGTTGATCACCCTTCTCTGGATGACCTCTGAGGGGGAGAGAGGGCGTGGTCGTCCCGCAATTGCGGCTGCTGGGACGGCTGTGGAACGGGCGGGACCGCGCGGAGTAGCCGCGTCGGTGTTTCCCCTGTCCCTGCGCCAGTGGGCGGGTGGCGATCGGGCACTGGATCGGGCGACCTGATTTCTGAAAGCAGGGAGAATGACCCATTAACACTGACAGGAAAAAGGAATCGACAACCAACCATTAGCGCCACGACGCCTTCCGTGGGGGGAACCCAGGCCCTCGACGTTGCGAGACGGAGTGCCCGATGTCCCTTCCCCAGCCCCTGGCGGGTAAGACTGAATGCTTGGCCGGGCAACACGCCGGTCTTCCAACACCTCTGAAAGCCATCGGTCTTCGTATCGAGGAGAAGAGATTCACGTCGGGTTCACCATTTTTCTGTTTCGGTGCGGATGTGCGTCGGGTTACGCTGTTCCGCCAGGACGCGTTCGCGCGTGCACCCGTCAACCCGAGGGGATGGGCGCGCGGCTTGTGGTCCCGCAGTCCCGCTTTCCAAGGGCGGGCGGCATTCGTCCCTTATTCAGGGGCGTCTGCTCCTTGATCGAAACCGGGATGATGGGATGTCGGCTCCTCCTTCCTTGGACGTCTCCTCGGAACTCGTCGCCTAATCCGGGTCTCTCTCATAGACTTATGAATGTTCGTGAATCTCGTTCCCGGCGCCATATCTTTATGGACACCGGTTAATTACGCTGCTTCCGCCCGGACGCTCCAAGGAGTCTGGTCGGGGCAGCAACCTGCGGTGAGAAGGCCGGGTGGCTCGGGGTGCTAGGGGCGTGTCGTAGCACTGCGGCTCTGCACGTCTGTCTTCCGTCCCTAATAGGGCTTCTCGAAGGCATGATGGCCTGAGGCATCCCGTACTGGGTGCGGGGAACTGTGTCACCTGAGGTTTTCCTCAGCTTCCCATGTTTAACACGGGGTATGCCGCGAGTTTAACGTCCAGCGGGGACGGCATCAGACCAATCAACACGAAAAGTGGATCAGATGACAGAACCCCTTGCGGGGAACCTCTGACGCTGGGGCCAGCACATGGGCGGCTTCCCGAATGATGTGGAGTGGAGTGAAGTGGCATGACCCCACCGGGATTTGGCGGCCCGGGTAAGGATCAGGATGGATGATGGAGTGAAGAGCTTGGACCCCGTAGAGGCTTCCTACGTACCGCGCGTTAGCACGGATCAAAGTCAACGTAGTTTGGGTATACAGTTTAACATCATGCTGGACGTCGGCAAGCCGACTCACGAAGAGGTCTAGGCCGCCGGGCGGAGGATTGAACCGGACCACCTCGCACAGAGGGGGGTGGAACGGCCGGGTGGATCACAGTTTCACGTCATGATGGACGATAAAAGGAGAAATGGGAAAAGGGGCTGTGGGGAGGCACAGTGGAGATACACACGGGCAGTCTCCCACAGGGGCGGATTCATAGGTGAATCGACGCAAGCGTGAACCCTGGAGGGGTCCACTGATGGACGAACCGACGTAAATACAACCGGGACGACCAGGTGGTGGGCTTGGACCTCAGGGAGGCTTCCTACGTACCCTGTATAGAAGACAGGGATCAAAGTCCACGTAGTTCATTCTGTCAGGACTTACGCACTTGAGGCAGCCCGGATGCGACAAAACTCAGTTGGAAGGGACTTGGACCGAAAGTAGGAGACACCTCGATCCCAGTCACACCCTCTACTGGCTTCGGCAGTGGGGAGGCGCAATGGAGATACACATGTGCAGCCTCCCACGAGAAACTAGGGGTTTGTAATACCCTGCCCCCGTAGGGAAAAGCCACTCCCATTAAATCGTCCCAAAAGCGGGAAAATCCCGACATCCCTGCAGAGACGAGCGGGTGGGGGCCACGTCCAAACCGGGGGGAGACCCTGCGTGCAGAGCACGGGATCGGACGAAGCGGACGGTTTAGCGTCTTGCCAGACGAAGTACAATTTAACGTCATGTGTTGAGGACGAAGCGGACGGTTTAACGTCTTGCCGGACGAAGTACAGTTTAACGTCGTGTGTTGAGGACGAAACACTTGGCAGTTTAACGTCTTGCAGCGCGGACGATGGGGGCTAGGCAGTTTAACGTCGTGCAGCCTAGACGTATACAGTTTAACGTCGTGCAGGACGTGGTGCAGTTTAGCATCATGCAGGACGAATGCTGAACAGTTTAACGTCTTGTAGCTCGGACGTAGTGCAGTTTAGCGTCATGCTGGACGAATGCTGAACAGTTTAACGTCTTGTAGCTCGGACGTAGTGCAGTTTAGCGTCATGTTGGACGAATGCTGAACAGTTTAACGTCTTGTAGCTCGGACGTAGTGCAGTTTAGCATCATGCTGGACGAATGCTGAACAGTTTAACGTCTTGTAGCTCGGACGTAGTGCAGTTTAGCGTCATGCTGGACGAATGCTGAACAGTTTAACGTCTTGTAGCTCGGACGTAGTGCAGTTTAGCGTCATGCTGGACGAATGCTGAACAGTTTAACGTCTTGTAGCTCGGACGTAGTGCAGTTTAGCGTCATGCTGGACGAAAAAGCCGCCGGTAGGTCCGTGTCACTTCGCGCGAGCCTAGGGGGGGGGCCGCACGGAAAGACGACGCACAACGCGGGCACCTGCGATGAAGACCATCGGGCGCCACGCAGGCGGGTACCCAAAGGGGGTCAAGGGAGGCGACCCTGGCGGATTGCGCGCAAAAGAGGAGCTTTGCGCGCAAAACCGCGGGTCGGCGCGCAAAATGGCGGGCTGGCGCGCAATTGGGCCAGCGCTTCGCGCGCGGATGATTGGGATTGCGCGCACCGGGCTTCGGGTAGCGCGCGGGGGCAACGGCTCATTCTCTAACGAATGTCCACTTTGAAGATGGGGGGTGCGCGCAATCGGGTTGGATTGCGCGCACCCGAGGGCAATTGCGCGTGAGAGGCTACTTTTGCGCGCAAAGGCCTTCGGGTTGAAATTTATTCAAAGGGAAGGAGCCAAGGGGATTGCGCGCGAAGGCGGACCCCAAGGCTCTATTGCGCGAAAGAAAGGAGGTTACCTGAAGAGCGTCATTGCGCGCGGAAGGGGTTGAATTGCGCGCGCGGGAGACCGTTCGACTTCCAGCAACCTTTGAAACGTTGGGGGTCGCCTAGTATTTATAGGCAACCCCGGGCGCGGAATCCAAGGCGCGAGCGCGGAATTCTCCTCGCAGGCGCGGAATTCTCCTCGCGGGCGCGGAATCGGGCACGGCGCGCAAGGGAGTTGCGCGCATCCTGGGGGTTTTGCGCGCGGATCATCATCTTTGCGCGAAGACCTCTGAAATTCCGCGCAAGGCCTCCGGGCCCTCCGAAACATTCTTCCGACTCCAAATATGACCTCGCTTTCCGCATCCGGAGCTTCGTTTGGGAACAACGGACTCTTCCGGCGTCTACAACCATGTAATTATTTTTGAGGAGAGATCGACATGTCATGAAACCATTTTACATGATGTGTAATCATTAATTATTATTTATTAATGGTTTTTTATTATTAATTATGGGAAAAGTGAAATATATTTTTGTTTTTACAAAATGTGTAATGGGAAATCACATTAACTAATTTTGTCACCCAAAATATTAAATAATCATTTCCAGCATCACATAACCCTCCAATCATGCATTTCTTTTCCACAGACACTATTGGAAACACCAAAATCGACAAATGACATCTTGTAAACCATCTTCCAAGACTAAAACTCTTATACACACCAAAATTGTCGACTAAATACCCTCAGTACACCTCCATATTGGTTGTGGGTATTCTACCATTGATTTTGGGGTGTCTTCACCAATCAGGATGTGTTCTGGAATCAAATATTGGATACCCGGGACTAGATTATGCATTCTTCCTTCGGGTTTTTCATCTGATTCTATATATGTTTATATCATATTATCATGATCATGTTGAAATAAATTATTATGGTGAGTTCCATCGTAGACATAGGGTATTTTCTCTTCTTCATCCGCCTGAAATTTTGGCGTTCTAAAATTCTATTCCCATTGTCATAATTTTTATAACATATATAAATGTTGATGAATTTCTAGATCATTTTATTAGTTGAATTATTAATTTTAAATAATTAATATTTAAAATTATTTAATTAAGATTGTTTTGAAATTGTGAGATTTTTGTATTGATGAATAAGACAATTTATCAAGAATTTAATAATGGGATTTTTGGAATAGATGAATTGGGATGATTAATTAATAAATTAATTATAAATGAAAAAACTAAAAAATAGAAGTTTTGTCTGAATATTAGAAATTTTGGATTTAGGAATATTAATTGATAAGTTATTTATTATATGATGAATCATAAATGGGGAATAATTAATTGGTGAATTAATTTTTAGATGTCATGTATGTGAATGGTTAATTAATTATTGAATTAGGTGTGGGTAAAAGTGATGTTATTTATTAATTAGTTTTTCAATTAATTAATGGTTCTGTATTTATTTATTTATAAATTATTTATTATTTTTAATGGATTTGGTGATAGACATGATGTTCTAGGTTGATGATGATATATATTCATAGTTGTTGAAGGAGGCCGAGACATGATGATCTTGCCAGCGATAGATCTATCGGGGTACTGAATGAATAGGGTGTTAGACATGATGATCTACACTAGAGATAGGTGCATTGAAATGAGAATTGGTTGATAGGAAAGATGATCTATCCCAATGATATGTATGTATGTATAAAATTGGGAGGCTAAACATTATTCTCTGTGGCTATATTTATTTTTGAATTGAGAATTAATAACAATGGTACTCAATGATATAGCCCCACATAAAAATACTTTAATCTACAGAATGAGTTGAATTAGGTATTGAGATATCATAACACATTTGAATACATTGAGCTCGACATGAGTCTAAGTAGGTATCATGTTGTGATATTATCTAAGGAATAAATTGGGATCCACCATGAGCCGAAGATATTATTCAGGTACATCTGTCCTTGGGAACCTTGGAGTTAATATGGTTAAATAATAAATAAATAATAATGTGATAATAGAATATTTTTTATTTGTAATTAGTTGTTTTTAGATAAACATGCACTATCTTTTTCCTAAACTTGTTTTAGACACCATTGATGGTGGCCTACAATGTTGTACTCACACCCTATTATAGGTTCTAGAACAGTGCCCAAATATATATTATTTTTCAGGAGAGGTTATGAGAAAAGGCCCTTTGATTGATTACTGATTGGAGATGGAGTGTGGATGCGGGAATAATAAGTGGTTTAGGTTCTGTTTGGGATTCATCAGTATCATTAATTTCAGTTGCATTGTTAAAATTGTGGAACATATATTGGCATAGCATGTTTCCCAGTTATGTACAAAATTTAATTTGTTTTTTTGATTTTCTTGTGGCATTGGTATTGTTCTGATGAAATATGCTTCCATGTTTTTTTATTTATATCCAAAGCGGTTTTACTCTGATAAAAGTGGGTACAGTATCCTAATCCCTGACTTACCAAACACACATTGCTAGTTGAATGTATATAGTGTAAAAGGAGTCATTCTTGAGGTCATCTGATCGACTAGATCAAGGAATCGTGGTATGGAACCAGGATAATGATGTCACAACATTTATCACAATAACATATATCATTACATTAATTTCAACCATGACTATATTTTGGTTCTCCTTTATATCCTTCTCTATGATTCCTAGCTTATTTTGAAGAAAATATGACGTTTAGGGTTATTGGTCATAAGATACTAGTTATTCCATGATGTGATGTTGTTCTATCACAATATATTTATATGATTCATTGATTTTTGTGGAACTAAGGTGTTCAAAAATTATTGATGAATCATTGGTAGAGGGATTTAAAATTGTTTCATGTTTACACTGCTATATTAAATTTTTATTTTTTATTACTTGATAGTTCGTTAAGTAAAGAAACATGTATTTCCCAAGTGTTATAAACATGTGGAAAATTTCATGTATAATTACTTGAAATTCAAATAAAGGAGTCTATAAAATGGGATTCTAGATAAAATTACTTATATGAAAACGTTTAATTATATATTTATAGAGAACATCCTATTAATATTAAGAATATATATATAATTGTTGGATATATTCCACCATAAGATCAACCAGATAATGTCAAAGGATTAAACTAGTTAACTGAACCATCATATAGTCATCATGTGTTTCCTATAATTTAATTACATGATGAATTTTTATTATTTTGATTTAAGTATATCTTGTATGATGTGTATTATTTTAAGTTAAATACACAAAACATGTTATCAATGATAGATGATTATTCATTTGTATAAAAAAATATGATTCCTTAATCTTTGATATAGACAAATTATAATATCTTACAACTGTACTATCAAAAAAAATTAGTAGTGGAATTTTCCATAAAAATAACATATTATGATAGAGCCACCAAGCATTACAGAATTCATTATATACGTGCTTAATAAATTATTCCATACAATGATGTAAGATATATAATAGTTATTATTTCCCTAAAAAGTGGTTTCAATTTCATTTAAATATACATTAAATTTATAATATCCTTGTGTTATAAATAATTTTTCCGAAATAGAAAAATGGAATTTTACTCTATTATATTATGCATAGACCACTAAAGTATATGATTGATAAGTACTATTTCAATATTGAAGGAGGGTTCCGAGGCCTCTTGTGTTCCATATCATATCACTCCCAAAAGCATCACAACAATAGTTATCCCCACAAAAGGAATATAGATAAAATTATTAGGGTAATCTAGTTCATCAAGGTGTTAAATCCAGGAGTGAATTTCCAGATATATCAGATCTATATTTATAGTGATTGTTGACTTAACAAGGTCTCATTTTTTTCTTCGATTATACATGAGTAAAAAAAATTGACACTAGGTGGTAGGTTGACATTGAAAAACAATGGGCCTTAATTGTTTTTATACTCATAGTAGTTTATACCAACAATCATAGAGTGATATACTTATGATAATGTGATGTTATTTTACTTTTATATCCTCAAACATTATATAGATAAAACCAATGACAATTCATAGAGTTATATATTGTTAATTAAATATAATTTAATAAGTATACCAACTCAACTATTCCAGAATAATTTGATTATCCAATATATATGTCCACTTCCATTTTATGATATCTAATGGTGACAACATTATGGTAGGCATCACTGAATGTCACACTATTCCACTATGTGTATTTAAAGAAAATTAATTGCATTAATCAATTATGTTCGGAGAAACATCATCCCACCATTTGATTCTAGATGAATTCCATGACTCATCACCATGCCTCTAATAAAATATTATATGGTCAGAGTAGGTGACAAATTATCCTTAGTGTCTAAAAAATAATACTAATGTTCTCTGATTATAAAAACACTGTATATCAATAAAAATAAAATATCTATCCAGGAATACATTTTATGGATACCAGTTCTTCAATCAAATATACTTGGGGGATAGATATATCAAATAATCACTTCAAATTGCAGGCTCATTCATTATTAAACTATAATTTAGCCATTGGATCCCAAATTAAATAGTTCACATCATCAAACCAATATACCAAAAATATGATTATTTCTTTCAATATTAATACGGTATATATCATATTTCTCTCACTCATTTTCAATGAAGCCCCAGACTTTGTAAAAGACAGTCTTAATCTCCATAATTCATATTCCCTCCATGCTTGGAGGATAGTCTCAAATATGGGAAAAGATATCAGTGGAGACTATATCATCTGAGGAATCATTACATTTTTAGGGGAGGTCACTATTTTCATAAACTATTTCTTTATCATATGTAAGGATCGTCTCTATAAAATATAATACGAAAAATATTTCCTTAAATCACTTATATATTGGGTTCTTTAAATAGTTTTTTGTTCTTCTAATTCATCCATGAGATTTCTCATTTGTGTTTCATTATTCTAAAAAAATGAATTCATGGATTCCCATTAGAAATTGAGTATATACATGTTTATGTATAATTGGTCAAAATCATAATAATAGAATTAAGAGGTGGTTAAATGACCTGAATACCTATGTACATCAGTGTAATAGTCTCCCAAAAATGGTTACAAGTCATTATATGTTTTTCATATGACATATTATTGGGAGGATAAATATATTTCATAAAGGTAAATAAATTTGGAAGAGACTGAATTTAGAGAAAAAATCATAAATAATCTCCCAAATAATTTTGGTGGCAGGAAAACCATATCATTTGGATATCAAATATTCTATTTACATATTGTTACTAATTTGATTTTGTATAATAGCATAATAGTTTATTTATATGGAATGATGAGAAACATTTCTTATTGACACAATTATTCATTATTATCTCATTATATTATCATAGAGGATCTGAAACCATCCTTTAAATAGATAAAACCCATAAAATAAGTATTTGGTGATTCCTATTCAAAATTAAGTTGATAGAATCCTTTATATTTAATAATCTTAGAATGCAGAATATAAAAAAGAATAAAGGAGTAGATCACCTCCAATAAACATGTCTTAGAGGATGGTAGAACTCACCCAATATTTTTACCACTAATTTAACTCTCATACTGGTAGCCATCAGTTTCACTATAATAAATGTACAACCGCTGACTCTAATATGAGACACTCTCACCAAAATAAGATATTTTCTAATAATAATTTCATGAAACAGTTATATATGGAATACAAAATAGTCTATCATAATAAGTTCCATGCCCCATATTTAATTATTCCATTCTGAAAAAATTTTATAGTATGAGTCTGGGAGAATGTGTGACATACTGGATGGAAAAGTCCATTGTATTTTCAAATCAGGCTCTTAGAAAATTCTTTTAATAAATGTTTTATTCAATGAACCTAAAGGGTTTACAATCATATGGTGGGTCTATCAATCCATGATGTCCTATACCAATAGTAAAAAATAACATTTCCTTTAGTAGTATATTCTATCTTATACCATGCATATGAAGGAGAGAGTAATTCATCATACATCTCCCCAAATATTGTGGCTCCACTAATCATCCAGACATCCCATGGGCTTACCTAGACGACATTATTCATTAGATAAATAGTATTCTTTGTAGGATTATATGGATAAACAATTATATAATGTTTACGTCGGTTATAATATATGAATGTATATGAAATCCATTAGATTCAAATAATACAAAAAGATTGAGTTACATATATAACTCATCAATGTTATGAAACACCCCAAAGGGAGATCTGTAGTCAATGTTTAATGTTATTTCGGAATAAAAAATATTTTTTGGATCCAACAACAATATATACTAATCAATCATAAATTCCTGATTAATGTTTAGCAATGAGATTTATTCTCAAAAAAGAACCATTAATCTTAACAATACATGGGATAGTACCCTAATGTATATCCATCAGATTAATATCTATCATAGAAAAAATCACATTTAAATGAAATATTAAAATTAGGATCTTATAGATAATTAATATTCCATCTATTTGGTGTATTAGTGATCTTGGCGTAGGAATAGGTACAACCTCCAATTATCCAAATCTATATATGTGAATTTTTCCTAACATAGGATGAACTACCATTCTAGATCCCATTAGATCTGAGAGGATGTTACATATCTAGATAATATGTTATTGTTCGGAATCATCAATTCCATAAATCATATTTATGTTTTCTCCGATTAATATCATGAGGAATATTTTTTGATAAATCATAAGAAATGTAAGATATAATGGTGTTAGGTTTTCTTTTTTATTATTCTGTTTTCTCCATTAAATACTAATTAATTAGTATAATAAATTAATTTTCCCAACATAAAAATGTAGTTAATATATTAAACTAAAAATCACCATATGAACCTATTATGTAACGATTTTAAATTTATTGCCTCACAATGAATACATGATGTCCATATGAACTATAAAATCATCTATAGTGCTAGGATCATAATACTGTAATATGAATTCATTGATGAATTCCTTCCATGGTCATGTAATTCTGGGATTCAATCATATGATTATTTATGTTTTCAAATATTTTAATGTGGACATCATCATTAAAAAGGTAATTTTAAATGGGATCCTTGTTGTTTTTTATATAGTGTAATTACACTATAGAATATATATAATCAATATGTGATTTATAAAATCCTTATATTTTTCTTCTAATCATGGTTACATGAACAAATTAGAATAAAGGAATTTGTTGAGGATCATGAATTCCAAAATATGATATATAATTAAAGGAAATAACATGGAATGTGTTCATAACAGAACTAACTGGCCTTAACAAAAAAAAATTCTCTATGGATGAAACCATGCTGGAAGACCTCATATTGAAACCATCGGGGAAATTTCCTAGACTTCATTATGCTAGAAAGTTATTTTCCACGGATCCATATGGTTTATTCATTATGAGTATATATTATGAATCATTATTATATGGTCCCCTACCTCATGAGACACAAAACATCAATGAATTATTCTGATATTTTTTCGGTCACCACATGGTGAAGTCATATTTTGATGATATCATGAAGCACCAACTAGAGGTGTCATTCCTTGTGAAAAATCAAACTACATGACATTAGTGTAGAAATTTATGAAGGATCACTAGGTGTACATGCATTCTCCATTATTGAAATGTACCATATCTACATTTCCATTGATTTTGAGGATCATTTAGTATCCTTTTATTATAAATACACATATTTTATATTAGGAAACACATAGAAGGAGATATTAATTTGGAAATGTTAGATCATTAAAAGGTTGATTCGAGGAATCATCCACTCTCATTGGAATAATTAAATATATGAAATGTTAAAAATTGTAGATAATTAAAAATTTAATAATCTCATTAATATAAATCAGTGAATCAATTTTATGAGGGATCTGTTTTGATGCTAACAAGTAGAACCCAGTTTGTGAGGGGAGAGCTCAAGGAAGATACCAAGACCAAGGGAGTCTCGTGATTCATTCACATTAGACACCATTATGGGTCGTCTCTATGAGGTCACCTCGGGAGAGTCACTATTCAAGGTTACCATGTGGGGATGAATTTTTAGACATTATACATTTTCAAATGACTCACATTTAATTTTTAAGGTCCTTTATTATTCAATGAGGTGTCCATATTTTAAATTTTAGATTAAACAATTAGGTTATCATTATAATAGTTCATTATCACTGAAGAAATGAATCTAGGGTATTCATGGAATTTTTTTATCCAATATACATAATTTTATAGGAATGTGTCAAGATCATGATTTGAACAATCCCTTACAAGGAGCAATAATGGTTTTTAAAAATAGTTTGGGATTCTGCTGGGCTCCATAGATGGGAACACATGGCTTGTGCGTGGTTTGACTTAACATTAACTATTGGCCATGTTGGGTGTTATCCCTAGGGATAGGGGGTGTATGGTTTGAAAAATTATTCTCCCATAATTTTGTTTTCTACATTCATTGGACATTAGATATCATATGGTTGGGGAATAGATTAAAAAATTTGTTCTCTTTAAAAAAATGAAAAATGATTATTTACCACCTCCATTTTAAAGAAGATAACCCCATTCAATTTTAATTTCACTACCATAACCTCTCATGCATAAGAGATCACACATCCATACACATTATAATTTGAGGGCTCTTCACTATCCGGACAAAAATTTGAGTGTCATTTATCTTGTTGGATTTCCACTAATATGAACTCTGATATGCTATATACATTTATTAGTTTCTCTCACTATCCATTATGTGGTTTTCATCTAGGATCTTTTGATATATATTCATTATTTATTACTATTTATCTAATTTCTAATGATCTATGTTATACCAATCTACTATGAGCATAACATTGGTGTTCTATACTTATCCCCTCAAATATTAATTTTTTATACCCTGTTATCGTCAATCTACATGTTGGAACATCCATGTGTTTCTTTCTTAATTAATAATTCCCACAAATAAAAATTAATATTTTTATTAATGGAATTACATTACATCTTTATACAAGGATAGAGATTAGATGGCATGAACACGCCTTGGAGTGGGTTCCTCATTGTTCCCGAAGACATTTCACCTTTGGGGTGAGTTGAGCTCATTATTAATTATTTTGATTCATGTAAGAGAATAGAGTATATTGTTAATGGTTATAAAAACCATAAAACCCCATTTCATTTAAATATTAAAAGAATGAAATGGATAATAACTTTTCATGTCTATGATTATGAAGAAAATTTTTAGTTAACTGATAATGTGAATAGACGTTTATATTGTCCTTGTTCTATTATGTAAATCATGTTAATTATTAATGGAATTTTAGGACATTGATCCATAACATATGATATTTCACAGATTCTGGTCACACAATATGGATCTAATGTATGGAATCACTATATAGAATCTAAATGGGTTGTTAGATATATGGAACTGATGACTCATGTACATACCTTGGTTTTCCCATGTGACTTATCCTTCATGGAGAAACTCATACATTTTCCTTGGTATCCACACAAATCATCACCAATTTTTCTATGGATGTGATATGTGGATTCAAAGAGTAATCTAGGATCGGCGACTTTGGTTCCAAGCCCATGTATGTCAGATACATGGTTTCTTGATAATGGACACTAATGATTCTTTTTTAAATTTCATTGTAGTTATCCCTTGTTTACGGTTTCCTAGTCACATTATGCATTGGATGAAAAGAAATTATCACTTATATAAATATATTGATATTTTTATTCTAGTACATAATCGTTGTTTCACCATAAATGCATTGAATGGAATAGTTATTGACACTATTGGTGGTGGCATATTCAGTGGTATATTACACATTGTTAAGGCCACAGTTTATTTCTTGGAAAGAATTCATGGGAGAATGTAGGGATAGGGATGGAGAAAATTTGATATTTCATTATGCATTATGGTATATAAGCAAGGGATAGTAAAACTGGGATATGGATTGTGACGTAATTTATAGACAAACATTCAAGGTTTTTGAGATATTGATACATGTATTGTACGAGATACTTATTCCTATATAGTAACTATCATTCATATAAATTCAAGACATTCTAAAATTTTTTATATGGTTCTGACTTTTTCATATATTTAAATTACTATTGATTGGTTGATTTATCTACTTGTGTTTGATGATATTATGATAGCTCCTTTTTATTCATTTATGATACAAACGTTTTACTCTGATCATGTGTGTGTATTCTCTACACCATAGCATAATCAATCCTCACTACTAGTCAAAAAAACATATTTTCAGGTAGGGGGGTGCACAAGAGGCATCGAGATACACTATCTTGGTGCACCATTTAGTGGATTAAAGGTCAAGAATACATGGCTGTCCTTCATCATTTGTATAGTGTTTTTTGAAAAATAGAATTTTGTGGGGTTTCTAATGCTGACTCCATTTTTAGGAAGCAGTCAATGGGTGGGAACTATATATGCTTTAAAATGTTACATTCATAGTGTTTCCTCTCCAAACCATATAAATATAAAACACCTATATGGATTCTATTTACTATGTTTGATGTCTTAAAACGTACATGAATAATCCTACTAAAAACCACAAGAAGTATTTGATCATGGTATTCACACTAGTGTAATAAATTAAAATCGTGAATCCCCAAGATAATTGTAACCTAATAATTTTCCTCATTCACTCATGGATCCCCAATTGATTTTAAAACATGTATCACCTTGATAATTAGTTCTTCAATTATAATATTTGTGATTAAAAGTCTCGATGTTCACTGTGACAATCCTGTCCATAAATATATTTTCCTCCTACCATGGTATAAGTCCCTCTATGGATTTAATGTACAATTTCCCCACTATAAATCTCCATTAAGTTTGAGGATCTAGAATGGGAATTGCGTAACAGATATGTTAGTCATGCTTGACAACTGCCAAATCAATATACATCTATATGAACCCCCTCCCCCCATGTTATGGGATTAATATATGTATAATCACCACTCATAACATCATAAAGGTATCCCACCATAGTCCATTTAAGAATCCATGACCCCAAAATGAATCCAAAATGTGTAAGACCTAGTAAATTATCTACTGTGTCATATTTCATTGCACAATCATACCTGAAACCCAATGTTAAGATGTGTTCCATTATATGAGTTTTATGATGTTATACAAAAAGGATATTTCCTTCAGAGATGATAGTAAATTTTGTATACATCCATGTCAAATGAAATATAACTTCCTGAAAAATCATTATCACCTGATGTTAACCCATATTATATAGTCATTCCAAATTATCATAGACTGTACAACTTGAACATCATGGGAAATGATTATTGATAATAAAATATGTTATATGCCTCAAAAATTCTTAAACACTACATCAAAAACCCTCTATTATCATTTTATTTGGCCCATATTCCTCATAAGGACACATACATCCTCCCACACTATGATATATCCCCCATGAGCATGGATGTATCATCACTATGATTATTCCATTAATCTGTCTTAAATAAATATTAAATGAACTTCTCGTTTCACAATTAAAATATTAATATATTTTATTATTATAAATATTCATTTATACAAGTAAATTATTTTTTATTAACAACATAAATTATTAAGAAATTAAATTTAAAATATTCAGGTAATAAAATTACATCATTAACTACATTTCTATTTTTTTATGATATAACATTGATAGATTTTTTATAAAACATAAAATCACATTTAATATCTTACAATTTAAAAATTTATATATAACCCAATTTTGTTAAATAAAATTTATGATTAATAACATTTGGATATTATTTAAATTAAGAAAATGTAACATATAAAATTATACATAATTAATAGATAAAAATTTTAATGTAATGTTGAATATAAAAAATTATTAATATAACTATTTGGAAAATAATAGGTTAATGTAATTTAATATTTATAATATTTTATTGAATATGAATATTTGTTTATATAAAAATTTATAAAATATAATAGTTACAAGTATACACTATATAATGAGAGGAATTTATCTAAAGTTAATGTTGTATATTTCATGTTACATATGGGTATACCTTGGATGTGTAAGTGTATCCATAACTCATATAATGGAAATACACCCAATACACTTGCTATATAATCATCGAAAAGAGCTCACAAAAGGGTATTAGAAAACATATTTAACTTTATGTTTCTCCTTACATAACATGTTTATGGGTCTCCAATCACAATGTAAGGTTATTATGTATTGGAGTAAGTGTTAATTTTTTTAATACTCCAAATAATGGTAAGATCCTTTTTAAAGTAATGGTATTCTATATCTAACATCTGGGTATACACAAACTCTTATATATAAACCGGTTGTAATTTCATCTTCTCCATATCATGAAAATCATAGATATTATAAAATAATATATGTATATTTAACATGTAATATAATATTACATTATGGAAAATAAAAAAATATAAGTAATACATGGAAAAAATATTAACATCAAAATATATGAAATAACATCACCCAACATGATGTGGTAATAGTATACAGCTAGCATTGTATGATAGCCAGAACATAACCACCCCGGAAGCCTCATGATTTATGTTTAAAAAATATTTTATAAATAATTTATAATAATATATATATAGAATCTTTCTTCATTCATATCATATTATATATGGAATATTTATGTAATAATTGATCTGGGGATATGTTTTTTGAAATATAGGTTTGTTCCATGTGGAAATCCAAATATCTGTGGATGATATATTTGTTCTCAGACTAAAGTATATGATATATTATTATATGATCCTTAATTATAATTTTCCTGTGGAAAGGGATCCATTCCTTATTGTTACAGAGTCTTTATATCCTATATACACCCATGGTAATTTTTATATTGTTTATAGTGAGAGAGGAAATGTGGGAGATATAGAGAGTCTATAAAGTAGTACATCATTGAGGATAAATGGGATGATTTAGGGTAATTTGGTTTGATATAGAAACAAACCTAATGGAATATTTATAGATTAATCATCTATTTTTCAAAAAAAATAGTATTGTGGTTATTTTATATATTTTATTATATTACATTATATAATATAATTATTATATGAGATATTTTATTCTCAATTTTACAACATTAAATTGATGATAAATTCATATGGGAGTATTTTATTTTGATTACATGGAAGCTTTTTATCTATGAAAATAATTATTTGATGAATTTTAATTTTAATTAAATGGATGACTTTTAAGAATACATGTAATATATATCCATGTACATTAATTCTCATTTAATTTCCATATACTTTATGAGAATCATTTCACTCACATTAATCATGAAAAATGTAAATTAATTGTATTTCCATGAAATAATTATAAGGGATATCTGAGAAACTGGGAAAAAATAGTTCATTTTATACCAAATAATAAAATGAATTTCCCATCTAATGAAATTTGATATTGAATGAATCATTCACACTATAAAGGATCAACTAAAATTATTTTACCTTGATATATTGACCATCATCGATATTGTTTACAAAAGGACTCCCATATTGTGACAAATATAGATTTAATCGTCTTGGTTTTTTCCTTATTTGAATGCATGTGTAAATATAATATAATTCCTTATAATATAGAATATTTATTCACTTTTTAGATCAACATGAAGAATACTCATATGCATTTTATATTCCAATTATTTCGATTTATTTAAATAAATAGACTTATCCAACATTTATTCATTTTATTATATGAGTAGAACCCATTATTTTACTATTCTAACATTATCCATTCCAACTATATCTCAAACAACATTAAATAACACCCTCTATTAAAATGATTTTGGATCCTTCTTACATTGATCATATTTATACCCATTACATGGAGTGGTAGTATTATAATCAAAAATAGAAAGATTCGACATAACTTCTCATACCAATTATTATTCTACTAGGTTAGCCCCAACCCTCTATATATCTTCTTTACCAATAGTTCCGGTTTTCAATGTTTTTATTAAAATTTGAGTAGTCCCTCATCCGATTTTTTTCATTCCTTTTTCTTGTAAATTTTAATGAAATAATGAAACGTTGATTATCAATCGATGTCCTAGACCCATTACTCACAATAGTTTTGTGGACTTGATTATAGTCCATCCTTCGATGGGAGTCTGATTTTGTCTCCCTTAATTTAATATGTATATGAGAAATTAAACATGTATTATTTATTTTCATTCATATAACATATGGTTACTATCCTTTATGATCCATATTCTTCTTTTTAATCTTCTTCATATATGAAAAATGATTTTGATGCTGAATTGATATTGATTAGTCTTTTCCCTAGAAAACCTCTTCCATAAAAGATCTACTACAATATGGAAAATGGAAAATATATTGATGAGTGTTGAATTGAAATAGGCTTTGTAAAATTTCAATAAACCCCAGAACTAGTTTTTTTATCAAGATCTTTCTTAGAACCCACTCGTCCATTCTGTAGAGAATCTGAAAAATATAGAGAAACATAGGTAAGGGTGGGGAGAGAAACCCCCTATACCCATACTATCATATTTATATCTCCCAAATCACATCATATTCTAGAAAAATATTAGTATCATTTAGATTATATTTTACAGGTCTCCCAACTTTAACAAGAAGATTAGAAATGGCTATTTTATTAGTATTCAAATGAATATAATAGAGAATACTGGGAAGATCAGACACATATGAACAATGATTATTATATAATATCATTCCATGTAGTTACGTATAACCATATTGAAATGATAAAACCAAAAGAACATGGTGTTTACTAGTGGAATATATGTTCAACCAAGTCTCGAATACTACTAGTTTTTTGAAATTGATATCATCTAAAAATGTAATCAAGAAAATGTCTACTATATGTTCGAAACAAAATCATCTATGAAAATATGAATGGAAATATTGTGAATATGGTAAATTTATTCTATCAAAAAATAGAAAACATCCAACCATTATTCAACACATGAAAATTATTGAATGGTTTTGTAAAGAAATATTAGGGTCAGGTAAACATAAGCAAAATTCCATTGTTAGAGAATCTTACATCATATATATGTTCTAAGACCATATAAAGTGGTATAAATGGGATATGTTGCAGAAGTTATGATCTTTGGGAAATGGAATAATCAAGTAAAATATTAATGAAAAATTTACCACGATGTTCCAATTTTCAATAAATTTTATAGCCTCCCACTAAATTAATACGAATGATCCGAAAAAAAATCTTTCAAAGGAGTAAATACAAGGAAGATTCTATGTAAAATGAGAACCAGTGTTAGGTGTCGTTGATTTTATTTTTCAGATAACTTTTAGAAATATTTCACAATATTAGGAAATTGATCAAATTACTCCAAAACATTTGTATGAGGACAATATTAGGTAAAGAAATAATGTAATATGGGTTAGAAAATAGAAAAAATAATGGTTTTCTAGTTTTGGGGGAGGAGGATAGTGATAGAATATATCATTGGAAAAAATATTTTTTCTTACAATTTTTTATGGTATTGATTATGATAGATATACTTATATCCTCAAGAGAGCATTGTGAATAATTTAAAGTTTATCTCTCCAATATCCATAGTGATATAAGGTTTTATTTTTGCTTCCCATTTATCATTATATTACATAATGAGATATTATTCTAAACATTAATGTCTTCATATTGAAAATGATAAATAATATTTAATTTTAAAAGATATTATGTTTAGAAATAAAATTGGATTTCAAAAATTATATATTATTAATTAATGTTTTGAGAAGAATATAATATTATCGATTTTTTAATACCAAAATTATAATTTATTATTTTAAGGAAATTATGCGTTATGTCAAAATATTAGTTAGTTCAAATTATTAGTTATAAAAGTTAAAAAAATTTCAAAATAAATTATGAATCATTTTTAGTGGGATGTGATTTCTAAATTTTTCTACAAACTATTACATAAAACATTCTATGTATCACACTATTTGTAAACTATATTCATCATTTAACCAATGGTTATAATATAAATGGTTAATAACCATAATAAAGATTCAATCTCGAGGGAAGTAGGAAACGATTCATAGAATTCTTAAAAAAAATTATGCATTATGTTGACATTATTCCATTAATATATTGCCCTAAAATATAATCATGTGTTTAATGAATCATTATAAATTAATTAATTAATTTATTAATTGTTACTATTTAGTCTCCTAATTTATAGAAAAATCCAAATAACGATGATGAATTTAGTATTCAATCATGAACTGTTGGATTGGGGGTGGGTTTATATTTTGTATCAACAAAATAGTGTAGAAAAATTTCGATATTTTTGTGATACTTTTTAATATAGATTTTTCGTCATAGGATTTTACTGATAACTCTTTAACAGAAGGATAAGTTTTTATCATATAGATATCTAGTTATAATTGTTTTTATAATATTGTGACAAATATGTAAGAATATTTGATTATTTATTTTTAGTAATAATAATTTTAAAAAAATTGTGGATTTTTATAAATGTCATATGATAATTAAATAAATACAATTCTTTAAACAGATTAAAAATCATGTAATAAAAAAATATGTATTATAATTTCTAAGAATTATTAATATTAAATGTTTAGAAAACATATCAATTTTTAGGATGAAATTTATTTAAGTGTTGTCAAATGTAACATCCCAATAATTCTAGCTTTATTTTCGTTTAAATATATGTTTATTAAATTGATTGATTCAAAATTAATGAAAAATTAAAATATTTTTCCAATACGAAATCCTTTATAGAATTTAATGATTTTATATTATAATTCAAAATTTTAAAATATGTAAATATATAATAATAATGTAATAAAAATAAATTTGTAACTAAATTTGTTTCATTTTATATGAAATAATGTTGATATTTAATTTATTTTACATAATGTCACATTTAATTTGTTGACATTTCAAAATAAATCCATTATAATATTTATTTTGGTTTTAATTAGAAACGATAATTACTAACATTTGTGTACAATGTTAATCAAGTACACATATGTCAAATAATGACTATTTATTACTACATATTAATATATAATTAATTTTTAATATAAAAAATATATCAAAATGACTGATTATTAAATAATTAATTAATGAACATTTAGAATTTTTATATTTTTAAGTATTTTTATTATAGATATTAAAATTTTAATATATTTAATTTAAATTATAAATTTGTACTATATGTATAACTGCGTATTTATATCAACATAAAGGGCCATCCATGGTAACGTACGGGAAATCCTCACTCACATATGGGTTAAAAACCCAACAAAAATTATACATATGGATCAACCTGAGGACATGTAAGGTTATCATACCAAATATGTAACAGTATTCTACTCTATATATATCATTTGTAAAGAAATAAAATCATTCTATAATGGTATGATATGTGGTTGTAATGGTAATACATTTTTATAAATCACTATATAAAGATAAACACCATAATCACAATATATTGATCTTTATATAATGTAATGGGATGATCACACTCTCATAAATAATCTTATCACATTATCATAATCCTCCTCAAATTAATCTTTCAGATAAAATAAATGAATATATAAATATATATATAGTTATTTAACATATCATGTAATTTTAAATGATAAAAAAGAACAATATTTAAAAAAATGACACAAATATAAACTCAACATTTATAAAATAGTATCTCTCTACATGAACTAGAAATAGATTCCCACTCTCTTTATACACCAGTAAGAACACATCCACCAGGGAATCTTCATGATTGGTGTATACAAAATATTTTAAGGAAAAATTCAATGATCAATTATATAGAATCTCATCACAATAATTCGATTTTAACTTAATGAATAGTTAATTATTTAATAACTGGGAGATATGATTGGGAAGGTAATGTATAGTTCCACATAAATATTCACATGTTGGAAGAAGCTATATTCTATTTTAGGATTATTTTAATAGAGATATTATTATATCAAGTCGATTACAACTTATCTATATAAAGTTATATTTTCCGTAATATTAGATAATATCTATTATTAATTTAGTCCCCTCCCCCCAATTATATCCATATAGATTCGTTTTCAAGATTGAATGTTAGAAGGAATGAATGTATATATATGAGTATATATTTGATGAATGGTATTTTCCATTAGAGTACATTGAGTTGGTATAAAAAATATACTTAAGGGATTTTTTTATTAAAAATCTATTTCTAAAAAAATTATATGAGGGGTGATTATTATTAAAGATATAATTTTATTTCTTCCATTAAAATAATTTTTTTCTATATTATTTACTATTAAATATTATAATTTTAAATTTAACAAGTCCTTATACATAATTTTTGTTTTATTGATTTTATAGATGATTTTAATGTGGTGAAAATATTTTTTTTAAATTTATTTTTAATATCATTGATTTCATTATATAGTATACTCATTTTTCCATGCACTCTAATTATGATTGACATTATAAGTATGTGATGAAACATAATTTTTTATTTTCTATGTTAAGTAGTTATGTAGAATAATTTCCCCTTAATTTTATGATTTATTGTAATATTTAAGAAATCAATGATTTTCCCTCATGGATTTTTTTGATGTATATAGATATATATTTATATGAATGTATTTAAATATATTACAAATATAATAATATTTTATATTGTGATTTTATATAATTTTTCAATTGAAATGAAATATTTAAAAAATATGATATATAGAAAATTTATCATTTGAATACTGGTTATGATAGATTAACCAATAACCTTGTGATGAAATTATCCAAAAATTAAGGATTAGATCATTTATAATCCAAGGGAAAACATGTTTTCTAATTTTTTCCCACGTTTCATTAAATTCCATATTAAAATATTATTTAAAAAATTATTGTTTGGAAATTTCAAAGAAGAAATGATGTTTTATTTAAATGAAAATTAAACTGTCAAATAAAAAGAGTTTTAAAAATTAGAACATTTTTAATGATTATTTAAAAAAATACTCTATTATATAGTCTATTTTATGGAAATGGTAAAATATTTCTTGGAAAATTATATGTTTTATAAAAGAAAATAATTGAGCTCAAATTATTTATTTTTAAATAAAATTTTTAAAAAATATATAACATTTTAAAATATAAAGGATATCTTCTTTTTTTAAATAAAATAGAGAAAATTGGTCTTCAAAAACCGTTTTTTAATTATTTTGAATGGTAAATTTATGAGTATATTATCAATAGGGAATTTCCCCGTTTAATAATCTAGCTCGAGTAAAGCAAAATAAGCATGGGTACTTTTTTATTAAATATAGTACATATTAAGTTAGAATTATTATATTAGTCTATATAACTAAAATATCATTTTATATTTAAAGAATAAATAAAAATTAATAATATTAAATTATAGATTATTAATAATTATTATCTTTATAGGTATAAAAAATTTAGAAATTATTATTTTTTACATCAGATTCATGAGTCTGTCTGTCACTTTTATATTGGATTCCACATTCCCTAGGTTTATATTTTCATAGAACTCTCTTTAATTGGATAAATTTATTATGAGAATAACTACCCATAATGAGACAAAAAACCTTCTAGGTTTCACCATGTTTCCATTATAATCCAATATTATTGTGAAACTATACACTACTCTGTTTTATATATTAATATTATTCAATCCAACACCACAATTCATTGGGATATATTTTTTGTAACGCAAACCAAACACCATTGGTACTTACTGAATTTGTGGTCAACTTAAATGGATTCTCATGTAGAAGTCCCACACCAACAACCAATAAGAATCATCCTACAAAACATCATTATACCATAACATTTAAATTCATGGAATGGTCACATTCACATGATTGAAAAGGTAGGATAAATTCAATTATGTGAGTCCAAATTAAATTGTAGATTATTCATTTATAATTATGACTAGGAGTACCTTCTCATGGGATTTATATATAAATACTATATACAAATCATCATCATATAAGGTCATTAACATTAGAGTTCCTAGATAGGTTTATTTTAAAAAATATTAATCTAAATCTAACCATCATTTACTAGTTGAGAAATAAACATGGAAAACTCATGATATATATAGGTGTTATTGTAAATTAATTTTAATTTAAAACTAATTATATAGGGCTAAATATTCACATAATTTTATATGGGAATTATTTTGAAATTGGAATTAAATATATATGATAATATATGAGTAAGAATGAATCTAAAAAAAATTGTGATGGGGATGTCCCCCAACACTCACATCCTATAATCTCTCCAAGGTGTCAATGGTAAATTACCAATTAACACATTTATTTGGAAATAAAATTTACTATTACTTAATAATATAATTCCCTATTATGTGGAACACGGATCAAATGTTTCCATCATAAATTTTTTATAGTATAAATCTTTGGCTATTATTTGCTATAATTAAAGGATGAAACCAATATGTGTAAAATGATAAATATCTTCTACTGATATAAAAATTTAAATGATGGATGATGAAATTATTATTTTTAAAATAATAGTGAAAAAAATTTCCTCATAAATTATTGAAAAATAAATTCTTAGATAGAAAATAGGAATAATTAAAAATTGGAATGGAGGGTACATGATTATGAAATTGAAAATAATAATCTAATGAATGAATCCAATATAACGTTACATCTTAAAATTAAAAATGAATCTTATATGTATAGATAATATATGAATAATGTTTAGAAAATATAGATTCATATTATAAGGTTTCATTAGAACTTAGATGATATGAATATACATGGATGAAAACATTTTTACTTGTTCCATAGAGTAATGATAATCCTAATAATATCGAAAAATAGATTTTTTCTATCAAAAAGAATCTATATATAATGATATACACCAAATTACTGAAATGTTTAAAAATGGTGGTTCATCTCACTCCCCATAATCCATAACCTAAGGAAATTAGAGCCCCTATACTAGTGTTTTTAAATGTTGATCACCATTTTTATGTGTTTTTAGGGTTTTTTGTATTTAATATATATGGGGAGGTTGCAAAAAATGAAATTGGTTCTATGGTATGCTCAAGATTTTTGAAAGATGTTATATGTAGTAATTTTATTATCCTCTTGAAACTATAATTGAAATGTATTAGTATAATTAGATGAATTAGAGATGTAGCTAATGTTTTAAGAAGTAATATAATAAAATTGGTTTCATAATTGTTCTGAATCCATGAATGGGGAAGAGGACCTCCTAAAATAGGCTAAAAAAATTTATACATTATTTTTTGATTCAAAAAACGTGTTTACAATGTGATATAATATATCTATAACATTATATATAAATATAATATTATGATGTGACTATTTTTTATAATAATTTTAAATTTATGATGAAGTTGAGGAATTTAGTAGTATTCAGATAAATATTAAAATTCTCCACCATCAAATAGCATATGAATGTTTAGGGAATGAGCTTATACATATATTCGTAATAGATGTGTAGAAATCTATTATTGACTACTATAATTTTTTTTTCTTAAAGGGTAATTTATAAGTTAATAAATTGTATAAACTAGACACTAAATAATTAATGTTAGACTAAAACTTTTTTTTGAATGTGATGATGAGTTCAAAGAAGGAGTTCCTTGGTAAAAAATAAAATTTAGGACATCATGAAACATAATAAAAAACGTGACTATAATTGAAAATAATTATGTTTTTTTAATACATATTATTTCCTATAATGAGTTTTGATGTGTTAGGGTCATTTTTTATGATTGATGTGTATTGGATAACCACTCACTCATAGTATTTTATTATATAACCATAAATTATGAAAATTCAAAATTTGAAAATAAAATTCTTGATTTATATTTACCAAATGGTTAAAATTATCAAAAAGTGGATGAATTTATAAGAGTATTCAAGTATATTTAAAAGGCGGTATACATGTATCTGTATATTTTATTCAGTTTTTATTAATCTAAAAGATATGAAGAACTTAAGTATATATTGATATTCTCCAGTAAAAGATAATTCAATGAAAATAGTGGATTTAAATATGAAAATCATGTCAAATGTGGTATCAAATAATTTGAACATGTGTTATTCTACCTAAAAAATATTAGTATATCATTATAATGAATTTTAATTTTAATACAATTTTCCAACTATAAAATATTTTCCATGATCGTTAAATTGTTACATGTTGAAAATGTTTTTTCATTGACATTATGTTATACTAGTAGAATAAGAATCATGAAACTACAAAGGGGAATCATGAAAGTAAAATTTTATAAAATAATATATAATACCAAAACACATTATATGGTATAAAACTCCTTAATTGTTTTGAATATTATTCTTTATATCTTTCATAACTTGTAACACAATGCATTACGTGAAGGACAATATTATATAGAATATTATTATTTAAATGAGACCATATAGACAAATATGTTAAATTTGAAATATGAATAGGAATAACCTCATTATAAAAAAAATATACAGTAAATATAATATAATTGATGGATTAATATTTAATATATATTCAATTATCAATAATTTCCTTCTATTATTAAAATATATATTTTTATTACAAATATAGTTTATAATTTTTTTTTGAAAATTATAGTTAATTTTTACTAATTTTACAAATAGTATTTAAATAAATATTTTTTTGAAATAATTTATTCAATAATATCATTGGGTGAGTTTTTGTATTTTTTATAAAAAGAATTATTTTTCGCAAAATATTGAAAATTTATTATTTTTAACTTTTTGCATTTATTTTTAATTAAATCATGTGATTTGAAAGTACCATTTTGTTTTTAATATTATATTTCATTAAAATATGTAACGCCTATATATATAATATATTATATTACATAGTTTTCAACATTTACACTTTATTTTTATTAATAAATTTTTTTTTCTCCAAAACAAATGGGTTTTATGTCATTGTACACACTTATATTAATATTAATTTATGACACATATATAAATTGTACCTTATTAAAAACATTCAAAATTTCGAATCAAAATAATTAATATTATTTATTATGTAAAACATATTTTTTATTCATTATGAATAAAAACATTGGGAAATATTTGCTTTCCTATAAGGGGAAATATGTTTAACCTCGGGTAAAAATATGCATTGAACCATAGAGTACTATATATCACATTAACATATCATATTTTATTAGTGGTATTAGGTAAAATTTTACTATTTTTATTAAAATAATGTATATTAATGTATTTATTGAAATTGGGAAACTGAGCTTGACTGTTGTCATGATAAGTTGTATTTTTTCAAATTTGTACTATTTGTGGCTAATTTGATTCTATGGAATAGTTGGAAGAAGAAAAATATTTTTTCCATTATTAAAAGACTTAAAACCCATACATTTAATAATATCTAAAAAATTAGATTCCATATTTGTAATTAATTTCAATGGAAAATAATTTTTCTCTTTAAATCGTGTATTTACTAAATTTAATTTTGCCATTTTCAATTTCCACTTATATTTAAAAAAATTCAAGCACCTAATGAAATTGATTCTAATAAAATGGATTATTGTTTTTTAATCCATAGTTCCAATCCGAATTAATATGTTCCATTTATGTTTTTCATATAATTATTTAATTATATTAAAAAAAAAATTGTAATAGTTTTTTAACTAAGAATTAAAAATTATAATGTTTCTAAAATGTATAAAAAATTACTGGATGATCTTATATAGATTATATAAGAAATTATCATTAAATTTATTAATACATTCTTCCACATAACCGGATTATGATATATATAAATTGTTTAATATTTTAACTAATTCTGTGTGTGTACTTTTCGTCAACTTAAAATGGGGACCAATATTGTCTCTTTTGACACAAATTTCAGCCACATATATAGATGAAAAACATATAATTTATCATTAAAACATTACCAACGAGGATTTAGAGGTTTTTTAATTCTTCAAATTCTATTTTGAAGTACCATATGAAGGTATCCTGAAGATGTCTACTAAATATGAGGTAATCATCTATATTGATCCATTCAAATTTTATATACTTATACATAATATAATTTTGTTATACCCCAACTAAAATAAATAATTCAATATCTTTTTTTATCTATGATATTATTAAGATGATGTGAAATCCATTTTTATCCACCTTTCCATCTATGTATTGTCAAAATAATGTTTGTGCATATATATTTCATTTCATCCCCATGAGCCGATATAATTAGTTTTTCACCTACATTTTACATGGGAGGTTATAATTTTGGAAATAAATAATATATATGATATTTGGGGAATATTTATTACTCATTAAATTTAATATTTTATTAAACTTATTACCCTTACACTAAGTAATAACATTTAACGCCACTCATGTGTATGCATGGACTACCATTAACGTGATGTGATGTGATTCATTGGTCACGTTCAAATTTCAAATTTGAATAAAAAAAAGTAAATAATTAATTTATATAGTATTTATATCATTATTATAATTACGTATATTATGGAATAAATTTCATGATTCATTTTTGGAATTTAATAATAGGAACCTATATGAAAAATAAAATATTATAAACATAGAAATTATTTTTAAAATAATTAATTACTATTAAACTTTTATTAAAATTATACAACTACATCATACATGAGGTTATAAAAACATATATGATTTTTAATATAATTATAATAAATTTAAAATATAAAAATGGAGGAAAAAATATGTTAAAATGACACTCAATTATGAGGTAGGTGTTTGACAATTAAAAATAGTTTTCTTAAGTCATGTTTCATCCAATGCACCTAATTATTTTTACAAGGTTTAAATACTATGACATTTACTTGTTACGTCATAAAAAAATGTGTGGTAATGATATTTAATAATTTATTTTATTTTATTTTATTTCTGAGTCTAACGATTAAAAATTAACTAATTATTTAAGGGTATATTTCTCAATCTCATCATTATTCAAGGTTATTTGTGTTATATTTTTATTTTGAAAATTAATGGAAATTTATATATTAAACCTAACTTATTTTTACCATTTAGTTATTTCTAAATTCTCTAGGTTTTCATTTAATTTTCTAATTTTATAACCCAATAGGGTGAATAAATCATTTTAAGTAAAAATAAATTTGTTTGTTTGTTCAATTAAGAATCAAGGAAAAATGAATATTTTTTTCATTTTCGAAGTTAGGTAATTTTTAACAATAAAGTGAATAAAATCATGGTTTTAATAAGAACAATATGAATTTTGATTCCCATAATTAGAATAATATTTTTATTAGGTCATCATTTAATGTTTTCAATCTTTATATACAGTTAATGTTTTTTATGAATATTTTTTGATGTCTTCATATTTTAAGTAACTGATTTCCAAATTTAAATTTTATTTTACCAAGTAAATTTTTCAATTATAATTATAATTTATTTTCATTTCATTAAAAATAAATTATTAAACATTATGATATTTTATGGATGTGATATAATGATAATATATGATATATTTATCTTGATTTATTTTGATGATTTTAACATCATATGAATTTAAATTTTATGCACTTGTTATTCCAGTAATAAAGATTAATGAAATTTTCAGTATTATGATTACATTTTATTTATTTATTTATAGGATGAATGAATTAGACATATTATGTGATTAGAACAGAAAGGAATTATATATACCCTATATTACATTATATGTATGATTTAGTGAAAATATGTTATCTATATGGCCAATTAAATACCCATTTATGTTAGATGTCTTTGAAAATGTCCATGATTTTATGTTTAGGATAATATTAATTATTGATTTAATCATTAAGAAATAATTTTTTGATATCCATGTAATTATTATAATAGTTATAATATTATTATATATGTTACAAGGTCATATGATCATTTATACATCATAATTTTATCATATTTTATTACATCATATTATGTGTTCTCAATTGATTCAATGATTACTTCCTTTCTGTACAGTCCATTACAAAGCATTTAAAATCTAAATTTTTTTATTATTCAATAATTAGGATTCTAGGATGTTTATTATTATTTATCTGAAATGATATTATATTGGGAATAATAATATTATATGAGACAAATATTATATTTTATTCTATGTATTAAAATTTATTGTGATAATCAATAATATATATAGTTTTCCATGATTTCTTAATTTATTGATATTTAGTTTTGTGACCCATTGTATATACTATCAGTGTAATAAAATTACCAAAAACACTAAGATACAATTTATATGGTGTTTAGAAGTGATATAATTGAATTATTATTAAATAACACGTGAATTATTATATAAAAACGTTTACTATATAAAATAATTATATGACTATCTTTGAGGATATGTCAAATAATACAATAATATCATAATGATTTTAATAAGGTAGTTATTATATTGTTTTTTTAGAAAATCATACCTATATTTATTTTAAAATTGGACATGGATTTGGAAGTGATAAATGGTGGGTCAATTTCCCAGAAATGAGTTAGTAGAGTATATCTCAATCATCATTCTGATACACAGTTAATGGGTTGTTAACATGTACATGTTTTGGAACTATCAGACGATATAATTTTTATTAATGTTACTATGATCATGTACTACATTTCTCCCTATTATTCATTAGACATTATTCTATTTCTTAAAAATCCATATTTTGACTTCATAAAATGTTCTCTATGTATATGAACCTGATTATGTGTAACATCATATAACCCTGTGTTTCCTTCTTCCCCTTATATCAATGTTTTTTGTATGATGTGGGTTTTCAATATAAATATTTTTTAAATCATGAACCATTTTTGAAGACATTTTAAAAAATAGGAATCAATTTATTTTATTGGGTAGAATTTAACACCATTAAAATTTTGAATATTATGCTCGAAAACTCTATTTACATGAAACACTGAACATTAAGAGAACATTGAGATATAATAAAAATATTTTTATATAAATGTGAACCATATAAAATTTTATTAGATTTTTTGAATTAATATATATACATATATTTTGAAAAATAAGTATTAATGTTTTCTAAAAATATATTGATTAATAATGAATAATTACAAAACTTTCGGTAAATTCTTTTTATGCTTTAATTATATGTGTCCTGATGAAATATTTTTTTCAATTTGTCCATGTACATTACAATTAATTTCATCCAAATTTATAAAAAAAAATTACTTCCTCTAAATGAATAGAAAATTTTAAATCAGAATGTAAATATTTTTTATGGTGATAATTAAGAACTTTTCTATAAATAATTACTAATTAGTGAATAGTGAAAATTTCGGATTATTTCAAATTCTATCATTTCAATTTATAAAATAAATTTAAAAGACCCTTTTGTATTCCTTTTTTAATATATTAGAATAATCCATCATTAATTATATATTATCCATTTAATCACATATAAATATTTATTATAATTTATCATTTAATAAGTTTATTTTTCGGATTAATATAAAACTTTTGAAAAAAAATATTTTTCTTTATGATGTACACTCTTGTATTAAAAATATGTTTCCCAATTATAAAAATTGAATCTCATTAAATTAATTATATATTTATAATCAAAATAAATTTTGTTTAATAATACTTTCAGTGTAATTTCTTCGCAATGTGAAAACTGACATTGTAAAATATATGTCACCATAGTAAGGGTAAATCATATGAAATATAGTTAAAACAAAGGGGTAGACCATGAAAAATATATAAATTTCATCTGTAATTTTTTTAGTGCTTCTTGAGAAATTATATATTTATGATGTTAAATAATTTATTTTACAACCATATTTTAAAATTTAAAACACAAGAATGCCTTTTTTGAAGATGATTTATATGTTATTCAATTTAAAATCTATTTTTGGATAATTTTATTTAATATATAGGGTTTATAAATCAATATTTTTTTGTCTGTAATTAAAATAATAAAACCATACAATTTATTATTTATAAAAAATATCTATTTAAAACAAATTTTTACATGATTTTAATGTAAAATGGTTTTTGCGCTTAAATTTTTTATTTTACAAAATAATAAATTTTCATAGGTTTTTTCTAACATCCAAGGTAATCACTTTCACTAATAAAAAATTATTTCAATAAAAAAATTCCAAATATATAATTTTCACATCAAAATTTTGTTTGAATTTACCTTTTATGTTTATAATATAAATATTTCACCAATTTATTAAGTTACGATATCACAGTTAATGTTTTAATGGGTTTGAAGTAATTAGTATGATAGATAATCTCTAAAATGCATAAAAAAATTTACTAAATGATATTGTTTGAGCATATTTTTACCATATAGAATAATAAATTATATTTTTGGGTTCCTTCGATCCATGTCAAATAATTACGATAAACATATTATTTCATTATTTATTTAATTTCATGCATGTCATTTACCCAAATTTTAAAAGAAAACCCCTCCTATCCCTATTTTATGCCACATCAATCCAACTAGATCGTAAAAAAATCTAAAAAATATATTCCACACATCCATATATATAAAGTATATCTTTAATTCTTCTTAAATTTCCATTCCAAGGGCTCATAACAAGGGATATAAGGGAGTTCTACAAATGAAGTGGTAATCACATTGGCTAGTTATTTCATAATAATATCTTATTTTAATTCCAATAAATATATTGTAAATATGATAAAATGTAGAATAATGTATAAAAAATTACATTATAATGTTATTGTTATATTATGATAACCATTTTCATCAGATTTTCCATCATACAAAAAGTGAAAATGTAGCTCATGTGTACATACAACATATTCTCTCCATATAGGGATGCAATTCATTTTTCCTAAATACTTTTCATAGATAACTACAAATATGTAACAAAATATATATATAAATATATATATGATATTTAGAGATTAATCATTATTTTATAAATATGATATAACATTTACCATCTCAATCGTTAACTTGTTGAAAAAATATTACATCACCCATGTGCATGTGTAAACGCCACCTTCTCTAAGTCATGTGATTCATTTTATTATGCAAATTTCAAGGATGATTATAGGTAATTATAAATAATGAATATATAATATATTTTTATATTTTTAAAATTTTTGGAGATAATGGAACCATGAGAGATATGCAAGGACTGAAACTACAAAACAAAAACTAATATAAAAAATAAAATGGTAATAACTCAAAAACGAAGATATTTATGAAAATTTATTAATAAAATTGTGTAATAACTCAATAAGTAGAAAATATTTGAAGTAATTAGTATTTATCTAGTTCTATTTTATAATTATAATTAACTTAAATTAATTTATAGATGATAAAATAATTTACAAACTAGATGATACCTAACATAGTAGTTCTTATTATCAATGCTTTTTCATTGAGACATGTTTGATTATATAATCAAATTTATGTTTTTTTGGTATATAAACTATAACATTGAGATTTTATTTTATGATTTTCCTTATTTTCATGATACTAAAATATTCAATTCATTTTATTCTTTCAGCAGTCTTACAATTCAAATGTAACACAAAAGTTAAGGATTTATTTCAAAATATCTTTTTTATTTGGTATTATTTATGATTCAATTTATATTTTATGATTTATATAACCATTCTATCTTAAAACAAATATATATTTTTTCATCTTGCTATTTTTTGAGATTAATAGTTTTCCATACTTTTTCATCTTTATTTACTCATGATACTGAATGATTCAATTTAAAGAAATCCAACTTTTTTTCTTTTTCAGTCAATAATATTTTTCATCCATGAACTTATTTTCATTAAAATATTTTGAGGAATAATTTCACTATTTTCAAATTTTTTATTATATAAATGTTATCAGAGGTTTGAAAAAATATATAAAGGTTTAAACAGAATCATTTTTTTCATTTCCAAATGTTGTATTTTTTACTAATAGTGAGAATAAAAGCACTGTTTTAACGTTAATAATAATAAAGAATTATAATTTCATCATGAATATACATTTCATTGAAGTCAACATTAGATTATTAAAATTTCCATTCCAATTAAAAAACATTTCTTATATTTTACAAGTTTGTTGTTTTAAATAAGATAAATGAAAATGATAAGGTTATTTACGTAAAAAACATTCATTTTATTTTTAAATCATTCTCATTAATATCACAATATTATTGATAATTGTATACATTTATGAGGAAATACTATAATGATACCAGTAAAATTTTTTAGGAAGGATTATGAGAATTTTGACAGGAAATTTATTGGGAAGTTGTTTAATACTTATTCTAAAACTATCAATTATTGACTATTAAGGAATTTCGTTTAAGATTAAATTATTATTCACATAATGAATGAATTTGACTTATTATTTAATATCTGTGGAAACAATTATATAACCGATTGAGGGATTGAATATCCTTATGAGAAAAATCGGTTTTCTATTTCTCCAACACCATACCCAATTTTAGAAGATGTATAGCAATGAGGCCTCGGAATTATGTTTAATATATATAACATTATAACATCTATTATTATGAAATCAATTTTTTATTTCCTTTTGATTATCCAAGTAGTTATTATATTCATGTATATACTTCAAAATCATGTAATTATTTATATATAATAATTTTGTAATCATTTATTCAATTCATTTTATCCATTCACTGTTTATTCTTTGATTTCGTACATAATATGCATTTCTTTATTTAGCATAATGGTCTCACAATTTTTATATGTTTTCATTACCTATAATTTTATAATTTTTACTATGATTTATATTCATGGATAATATAGAGGTTATAATAATATACTCAAATAAATTACTATATTTTATTTTATATTTTCAAATGTATATGGAGAATCAATCATGTATCATTTTTTCAAATACTGCCAAAATGATCAAAAATGGGAGGCATGATTTTATGTTACTTTTGATATTATAATAATTTAACCATCAAGTCTATGAATCTATTTCCATGTAAATTACATTGGATTTTTAAGTGTCCAAAAGACAAGAAGAGGTGTTAGTTATATTTATAACTTGTTGATTTACAAAAAGGATAATGTGAGAGATTATGGGAGCACAAATAGGGATTAGTATTGGATATTATTCTATTTTTGAATAGGATATTTTTTTAATTTCATCATATATCTGGAAAAACATGTTAGTGATGAAAATATTTTTTAATGAATTCTATAAATGTATAAAATAAGTGGGAATTTTGATTTTAGAATAAGTCTCTGTGTGTTAAATATCATTATCATTACGCGTGTAATTTAGATTATACGGTAGTATACTAAATTTTTTAATATTTGAGAAATATTTAATATATTTTTAATGTAATATATTTGGTAATGAGTAGATGTGATTTGTGATATATAAAATATATTTCATAATTTGTATAAACTTTTACATTAGAGTTCTTAGAAATCATTATATTGTCTTGGTATATATAAGATTTTTTTTTTAAAAATAGTTTTTATAGTGTATCAGTAAAATTATACTATGAAGATGACATATGGTGAAACAAACCATATTTTATATGTTTAGTAATATATAATCATTTTAATCTACCAAATATGGATAAGGATGGTACCTAATATATTTGGAACCATTATTAATATATTTACCATAAATATAGAAATTATATATTTAAAAATAGAAAATAAAATATATGTTTTATTTATATATAATACATTTCAAAGTATTTTATATGTATTTTATATGTAAAAATTTATTAATTGTATTTTTTATAAACATTCATAAGAAGTTTTCATAAATATGAATATGTTTTTAGATGATATTTTTATAAGATTTTTATATAATATATTTAACCTATATGAGATAAAAATGACTTGATTAATTATATACTATTAATAATAAATTGTCTAAATAGGGATAAAGAATATTGATGTTATTAATTTCTGTATCAAACTAGGATATCACTAATGATTTGAAGGATTTTTTGGTTAAATAGATATTATATTTCTCTATGGAATATGTAGCAATGATGAGATTTACATTTTGAAAATAAGGTATCCGTAGAAAGTAATTAATTAGTTTATTAATATCATAGTAATCCATGAATATTATGATATTAATTATTAATAATTATATTTAATTTTTTATATAGTCAGATGCTATTAATGAGAGACAAAAATTTTGTGGGATGATTATGAAAATAATATTAATGTGTAAAAACAATGATTGGGGTAGGAATTTATTAATATCATTGTAAAATGCATTATTATTTTATTGTATATATACAAAGGATCCCATTGCAGGCTTAACATAAATGATCATCTTTTATTTAAATATGTGAATAATATTTGGATTTATAGTCCAATATTTTTGGAATGATTACTAATATTGAATGTTTCAATTTTCTCAATGTATCTGTGGTAAATTAATCATAATTATATATTTAATATATCTAAAATGATATTAATGAAATTTAGTCCAATAATATGGGTTTTATTTTAATATTAATATATTACCATATCATTTCTAAAATATTGTGGTATATCATAGTTTAAAAGAAAAAGGAGAATCATATATATATATTGATATCAATAAATATTGAAGAATTTATATTATTGAAAATATAGAGACAAAATGATACTAGATAAATTAAAAATAAGAATAGGAATGTTTTATATTTATTGACATAATTGAAGAACAATTACATATTTAATTAAATAATGTAATGGGTATTATAAAATATATTATAGAGAAAAAGAATTGAATTTTTCGAATGTGGTGTAGTATAGGAGAATTATAGTTCTTTGTGTTGGGAATAAGTGATGAAAATATTTTTTAGTTCATGGAGAACCTTACATAAAAGAGGATGAAAGAGTTTTCATAACATATCCAAGAAATATAAAGATATTGTTCAAGTGGTTATTTATAACCTATATCTAGGGGATGTTTATGGAAATAAAACGGAATATATATATATAATGAAATAGCAGATTGGTGAAACTAAATGGATTGGTACTGTATTTCATCATTTATCTCCTTCTATATAATTTAATTCCTATGGGAATTATGATGTATGTGATCCATGGGTGGTATTAGGATTCCACAAAATTTTTTGGGGGAGTGACAAAAAAAGTGTAAACCAACCACTTGATTGTTTATCTATAGTATATTGGTACATCATTTCCTTCCTAATTACACGCACCATGGATTATATTTGTTCGAGTGAACCAATTAAAAATTATTGTGCTCTTCATACCGAATTCTTTTAAGTCAGAGTGGCCAAATTAGGGGGATTTGGTTTACTAGATTTGAAGAAACTAACATGGAAATAATAATTACAAAGTCAATATTCGTATAATTATTAAAAATGATAAAAAATTATGATATTGTTAATTAAGAGTGAAATATTATTTAAGGAAGTGATTTTTTAATAAAAAAATGTTTTTATTGAATAATTTATAAAAACTCATTGTACAAATCACTAAAGTAGCAGGTGTGCAAAAAAAATATGTATTCTTCCAGACCTTGACATAGTCACTTTCAAAATATTTCTATGAAATCGGTGTTAAATTCATTATCCTCTTTTCCTTTTCAAAGGTCCTTTATATTTTTATAGGTCTATATACACTCGTACAAATCCAGAAAAGAAACAAAATGGGGTTCTCAAAGCATGTGTGGCCTAACATACCCTTCCCTTTAGAGGACATTCCAAAACATCATTAAAATGTTCTGTAACATATCAATCCCACAAAATTAGTTTGATCCTATGAAAAACACCTAATGGAATTTTACATTCCTACGATATGTTCGAAAAAATATTATAACCATGTATTATGTGTTATTCCACATATCCCATGGAGATATTTAATGTCCATCATCTAGAGGAATTATGTTTTATTAAACCTCATCCAATATCTCATGACCCATCCCACTCTTAGAACTCTCCTAAGATTTAGTCTACATTTGAAAGGGTTTTCCCAATCGAGGATGAGGTTCATAGTTATCTCACATATAATTCCTTGTCATAATACATATATAAATTCCCAACTGATGATAAAAAAATAAATTATTCTATTCACATAATATCTTATGAAATTAACATAATCTGGTATTTTCATAATCTCAACCATCTTCTCACCCACCCCTCAGAGACAAATACATTAAGAAACATAATATAACTCAACTGGTAAGAAACACATTCACAACTCAGGGAGTCTCAATACTATCCTCTGTATTTACCTAGGGGAATCTAAATTTTATTCTCTTTTCATTATCATGTAAATCTATGATGTCACGAGCACACATTAATACAAAACTCTACAGTTTTTAATAGGTTATACCTATATCAATCATAGAGTTACAATATTTATGATTATCTACTCATCCTTGTAAATGATCATACCAACACCGGAGCTGTTGTCTCATATAATAACTAAAAATGTAATTATTTATAACTTTTTATAAATTTTTTTCAAATAAATCGTAATGTTTTTAAATAACAAAATCTCATGTATTATTGATTTATTATTGAATCTACATAAATAATCATGTTTTAATCTTCAAATTACGTCTTATATCTTCCCCTATTAGGTTCCCCGTCTTTTCAAATGATTTCCACGACTGTTTTGTATTGTCATCCCTAAAATAAAAATAGATGACACAAGGATTGGGGGATAATGATAAAAATAAATACAAGTGATAAATGATGTAATTTATTCATTAATCAACCACTAATTCATCCAAAAATTCAAATCAACAGTTTGATCAAATTTTGGAATAAATTTATAATGATTCGATTGAAATGGCCCTTCTAATACGTCATTATAAACTATTGTTTGTGTCTGTGAGGGGTGGATCAACCAATGATATTTTGGGTCTACCCATGTTTTTTAAATTTATATACGTATAAACTATGAAATTCACCCAAGATCCATGGAATGTCATATCTTCATCAGGTACAACCCAAAACCCCATGGTCTTCCCCTCATATCTGTGTACATCATGTAATATAATTGAATAACCCTATAGGGGAGAAAAAAATTGTGCGGTATTGGAATATATTATATGGAATCTATAGTTTCATTCCTTATACATCCATTCATGTAAAATAATTATATGGTACAGAACATGAAATCCCTCCTTGAATCATCCATCATAAAATTTTCTTTGCATCATTGCAGGAAAACCATCGTCAAGATAAATCTCACCATAAGAATATATAATATTTTATAACCTATTAAAATTTCTGGTTCCCTCTTCTACAATATTTTTCATATACGGAATTTAATTTCAATTCTATAGGACCCACATAACAATTTTCCCATTCATTAAACACACATTCTATTACAAGAACCAATTCTAATAAGTCTTAGTGCTCTTTATAACCTAGAATAATACATTTTCATTGGTCCCTCATTAATGGAGTGAACTTCACCAAATTTTTTTAATGGGTCACATTAAAAATCATTAATGGTGTCACCCTAATCTAACAACCATGTTAAAGGAAAATTCTACAATGTCTCAGGATCCACAAAACACATATGAACACATCTTCAATTGATATCTTATCCGACAGAATCATGATCTGAGTCCCAATTCTAAAAATAACCCCTTCACCACATCCAATTATAAGATGTTCCAATAGATTTAATGAAATATAACACTTTATATCTTTAAAAAATACCGAAAATAATTATTCACGTCCTATAGTATCCATAATGGCCCTCCATCCATCATTATCAACCTACACTTTCCACCAATTCATAAATAACCCTCTTAATGATGTCCTAAAATGAAAAACAATGTTCCAATACCCGAAAATAAATTGTGATGCACACTAATCATTGAAATATGATATATCAACTCAACAACATCACATATATCTCAACATGGACAATGTAACTTCTTAAATCATGAGATACCAAATAATCATTAATCGATTCATTCCCAATATAATGGTTCATAAAACTATAATGATACACATGAAATGTTAGATTTTGGATCATGGTGCTTCCCACCACTAAAAAATACTAATCCAATTTCAGTTCATAAAGTCTATAGAATCTCTTAATATGTTGTCATTGATCATAATTTTGAAGAATACACCTCAAAGTCACACTCTATCTATCCTCTCTAAAAAAACTCATCCACTCCAACCGATACTCTATCACAAATCTCAGTCATGCTTCCTCAATTATTAGGGAATCACATTATATTATAAAAAATGACACCAATGTCAAAATATATAATTAAATGCAATTCCATGGATGGATCATCATCCACCCCTCCAACAATCATAGATACTCCATGATCACTTATGCACAACCCATATGTCTCCCAAACGACACTATCTCTATATCATGATCAATTCCAATATGTAGAAAATATCATCTAAATTTTAATTTTTTTTTTGTATAAAACCAAATATATTTAAATGTTCTTTTAGAATATTTTACCTATTTTATGTCAATCATCTTCTTACTATTCTAATTTAATATTGGAACCTAAAAACAAGAGGGTCGTACTGCCATGAAATATTCAACACGACACACAAAAATAGAATCTATATTGTTTATTTATAAACATATTTAAAGATATATGTGGCCCATGATCCATTCATTACTATGTATAAAAAAATTTAGGACTATATCAATCATACATGTTCTTCAATATAAAATAAAAAACTCTACTCATTCTCGGTCTGCTCGGAACATTATAATCGACATCCACCAAATCCTTCCAAAACGTGGTTCAAATAATCCAATTAATAATGGGTCACACCCAACCATATATCTTCCCTTATATTAATCATTTACTTAAATTCCTTCCAAATGTGTTTCAATCCCCTCGGGAATGCCTCTCCCATCAGGACAAGCACAATATTAGGGCCAAAATTGATAAACCATAAAAATTTTCATTATACATTTCAATTTTAATTATATTCCATATGGTAATATCTTTGATCTTGACTCAAAACACGAATCCACCATGACATTAGGTGTGTCACCAATCACATTTATTCTTGTCCAGTACATGACTGCATGTCAATCCAGAAAACAAACTAGAATGGAAGCACAAATATTCCCATACACATTGAGTATTTTATCCAAAGTACTCACAATCACTCAATATGTTTTTATGTGTATTTTTCCACTAAAAGACCATCCACTTGTTATTTATGACCATAATACTTGATCTCATATAAAAAACTATGATTCACTCTTGTATTACCCAGTTACACAACAACATTTACACTCTCATGAGATGTGTCCAATTATATATAGAAATAAAAAAACAAATGACCATTATCATCTCCCTTGTAAATCCCATTTAGATGGAATTAATCACTGATGTATTATTTATAACAAGAAATATGAATTTCACAAATGTCAAGGTAACCAACACAATCAAGTTCCACCAGAGAATCATTCCCAAAACTATAAAAAATCCAACAATTTTTTCTCTATATAACTATTAATCACATAGAGAATATATATGTTTAGGAATTTAACTAATCCTACCCTCCTAACAAATCATTATTAAATATGTTTTCATACTGTTTTTCTCAAAAAATCATAGATCATTCCAGTATAAATTTTTTTGTCACTAATAGGGGTACCAAAATCCCCATGATAAGGCATAATCACCCTCAATTCATCTCTATGGCATATAATACCAACACCATCAAAATACTGGTCACTATAAAACCCGTATATTGATCGACAATATATCTATTTCATGAAATAAATTTCCAAATAAAAAATTTACCTAACTTTAAAAAAATAGGTGGTTAAGATTATTATAATGTCATAAAAATGATTTATATTAAATGTTTATATATTTTTTTTAATAAAAATTAATAATTTGGTAATTATTATCAATGAAATTAATCTAACACAATAACAAAAATTTCCTATGAAACATTTGAGCAAAAAATTACTCATGAATAAATACATTATTTAAATATGATGTAAATGAAAAATGATCTATCTAAAATTCATAAATCAAATATTAATAAACAACACATATGTAATAGAAAATAAAATGAACACCAACCATATAACCCTAATAACCTCATATTTCAACCAAAAACATGATCATGGGTAACCAGTTTAAGTTTTATTCCAACCTCTAACATGTTCATATTCCATATATAACATATCAAAAATAGTAAGTAAGCATAAATACTCACTAAACATGATTTCTAAAACCTCAACATAAGACCACTACTTTTTTATTCCAAATTTTCATGAAACCACATGTTCAAATCCTCATATATCAGTCACCATAAATTATATTTGAGGCATACATCATATGTTAAGATGTATTCTCCCTCAATATTATAACCATTATGAAAAAAAATTATTAAACATCATTCGAATTAATCATTAGAGTATACCTACTAATATATATATATATATATATATATATATTCTATAATAAATATAAAACTTTCCATACAAGCATAAATCCAACCGCCTACCCAACATGTCCATCAGAAATAGAAAATATAAGAAAATGAAAAAAACAAATCCACCTTCCAAAGGATTCAAATCATATCACATTTTTTATTCCCAACAGAGTTTCCCTAGTACGATCCACTTCAAAAAATGATCATAGACCTATAAAAATCCATAACGTATACATGCACACTAGATAACACATGATGTGTGTGATAAGAAATATTCATAGGATATCCTCATGATGTAATAATATAATTTATCATATACATTTTAATTATATATGATCATAAATATAAAAATAATACTTGAATGTATAGTAGTCATTTTTTAATTCTCACGTCATTAATCCTGACCAAACAAACATTGAACTGTGTTGGAAATCTATCACCATATGTCGGTAGTCTAGTCCCATACTCATTGATGTATGGTAAGGTTTCATGTCATGTCATATCCTTTACACTCAACCCTAGGGTAAGGAAAATATAATTACCCAAACCATCCCACTCAAAGGTGTGCAAAGAAGAAGTAACTAATACAAATACCTTATGGAATGTTACTCATCTATGACCCAATACCATAATGCTTAGGGAAGGTCACATATCATATTACTATAGTCATCCATTCTTCATTATGATATGAAAGATAATATAAAACCCATACTATCACTTCTCACTCAAAAGATATCATACATATAATACCCTACATATACCCTCTATATTGTAGAGAATTCATTATAGTATTCAAACAAAAACTAAAAAATTTATGTTATATCACATAATATGATACCCATCCACTAACTTCTGATGCTGGGTAGGGTGAATAGAAAAATACTGAAAATGAAACCCTTTAGAATTGGCACACAAGTTACTTTATAATATCCCATATTCTGTAAGGTAATTCACCCAACAATGTCAAGTAATTCCAATACTATACTATCCAATGTAGGGTAGGTCACACGATATCATACCCAACCCAACCTATCTCATTAGATGGATCAGAATAAGCCTTAGATTCAAGCCTTCTTACTCCAGGATTTCTTGATATTTGGTTGCTATATAATATGAAATGATCATAAAAGTATATGAAAATAGAATACCTGTAATATAATCTAAACCACACCATTAATTTTAGGTTACAATTGATAATCTCATTCTGGTGACAAAAATAAAATAACAAATACGATATCTTCAGAATGTAAAATTTTTCTATAGTGTTTATTTCTTTTAATAAAGATACTCATGTCTCAATGCATGCCTCATCATCCATTTTACATCTTGTAAAACTCCACTCATGACCATATATATTTCAGATGTACAAAATACTGATCGTACAAGGATTATCATCTCACTCAATGAGGCCTCTAATAGGGCCTTTCAAACCCATATTAGACTCTTGTCCCTTACACTATGTCGTATCTACCACACAATGGTGTTATCAAAAACATTATCTACACTCGTCCCTAGATTAGATTGGTTTGTAAGAAACCTCATCAAAATATCACAAGAATGGTCAATCCTACTGACGAGGGGCCATCATACGAAACAAGCCCTATGGAATATTGAATCCAAATGAAATTTCATTTAGAAACTTTACACAAACCTCACTAATATAATTCTAATATCTCCCTCAGGTATCTCTTAATCCCTTAATATTTAAGATATATTCTATGCTTCACTACATCCTGATTTAGATCACTAACATTGATCATGGAACTTGCCAATGGTTCAAAATACAATTGGAATATTATTCCCTAAATAAAGTATGATGTACACTAAAATTGAATATACTTCATAGGCCTCTTCCACTGATACATTCCCAACTGTCTTGGGGAATCCTAACTTGATATACACATCTCATCATTATCTGAAGGATACATCACAACCCTCTCTTAATCTTTATGATCACCTTCTCCCTTTTTAGATATACAATCCAAGGGACTATAAAATTCCCAATGTGATGAGTAGAGAATATACAATTTGAGGTGGATTAGTTCATTCCAATTTCTTTACCTTGGTTAGTATCATTCATAATATACTTACCTAGTCCCATGAAAACATATGGGTAGACACTCTAATGCCGAAGAAATGATATGTATTTTATTAATGGCCCCATCTACCACAATAATGTAGAATGTATGCTCATCATTCTTTTATAATCTGTTGAAAAGCCCCCATATGCATCTTCAATCCTCATACTATCAATTTTTATCCTATATAAATCCATAAATTATAAAATAATTACATAAAATCATTTATAATTAATTTTTTAATATAAACTATATAATCGTATTCATCAATAACTCACCAAGATACCATGTACCACTGAAACCACATATAAACATGTGTGTTTTTCCTTCTAGGACATTATATATACATGAATAAAAAATACCCACAATTTTATATTTTTTTCACTGTACTATAAAAACAATCGTATCTAAAACCATAGGCAATTAAAGTAAAAATTCTGAAAAAAATATTAATGATAATGTATTTAACTAGAGGAATATAATACCTTGAGTCCATCTGAAAATCATCAATCACAATCCACTAATAATGTGGGATAAAACAAGGGATAAAGGTTGGGTGATCTAGTTGAAATAACACTCCTCACATGGATGACTGACCTGAAATTAAATGGGGTATAACCCTAAAATAACAAGCATATAACTATTTTACAAAATGGGGTATATCCCATTCATGGAATTAAATATTGGGTAATGTAATGACACATATATATTTGAAAATACAATCAACCCTATAGTCTTCCCTTCATAGTGTAACTATCTAATCATTTCATGGAACATCCCTATTGGGAAAAGGAAAAATCCAAATACCCTAGAAACCCTGGAATGGTTTCCATCCATTCACAACATGTCAACAACTTCCACAATTGACCTCATGTAATTTCATATGTGTTATAACATAACTAGATTCTTCAGGAAAAAATATACAAAAAATACATTATTCTTTATATTTTATTACATGATTGTACACCCACAACCACAATATAACACCTATACATAATATATTACCCTATTAAAAAAACATTAAGAACTATCCATCATTTCATGTTCCTCAATATTCAATGAATAACACAATGCGTAAATTTTTTAGAACCATCCATGGAATCAAGGGATCTTTTGGCACTATCTGGTTTTTAGGGAGTGATATATCACCAATTTCTATGTGACATGCCACTTGTAATTACACTTATTCAAGGGTACACCCTAACCCATATCAAGCAATTACATAATATCCCAATGTAATGACCCAATTTTGTCAATGGAATAATTTATTATAATAATGTAATTTAATATCATGGAGTCACAATAAAATGAAATACTATGTACAATGTGACCATTAAACATATGTTTTTTACTTGTGTGTTTTAAATTTTGAAAAACTGTCATCTACAATTCTGATCGGTAAGATATTTGAATTCAGATAAGACAAAAATAATTTTTTATTATTGATAACAGACCCTTATGAATAATATCATACCTTTATGAATTACATTGAATAATAATCAGCCAAAAAATTAGAAACATCTCCCATGAATAGAGAAATACAATTTTCACGTCTTAAAAGTGAAAAAACATTCATAGTATAAGAATCAGTATTTTTTTATGTAAAAAATATTTTAGTTACACTTTTATGTTCAATTTAACAATATAACATGGAAATTCATTTTTGTAAATTTTAATCATAAATTGTTACTTTATTATTTTATGGTTTAATGATTATTATATGAGGCCTTAATTAATTTTTCATGGTGTTATAAAATGAGTTATTGTTTTAATTTGACATTGATGAATAAATTATGTTTTTATTTAATTAATAAATTAAGACTATTTAGAAAAATATTTTAAAAAAATGTGCTCTTTTTTTAATTCTAATGTATGAAAAATGGTTAGGGTGAAGTTTTGAGTTTTTTCAAAAATAGTGGATATTTTTCGTCAATAGTAAAAATACAGTTTTATTTTAATGTTATATTTCATGACATCATAATGATATAAAAAATAATAAGAAATAGGGTCAGCTTGTGTGTCATACAATACATTATTTGGTGTCCCATGTGGATAATACCATGGGAAAATACCCTGGGAAAACCAAGGGTTTTACACAAAAACCGTTAATGATGTGTCTTTTTAAAATAATAAAAAATCTATATCTTTTAATATAAATACCCACTCATCCATTAATTTTCATTCATTTAAAATCCCTCATTCTTGAGGCACTTGTGGTTTATAACCAAATTTTCCCTCACAAGGTGTCCTTAAGAACCATATGTCCCAACCTTCATGTTTTAGGAGATACTCTACAAGGTAAAAGAACCTTTCATCATCCCTCATTTTTTCAATAATTTTTTTATGTTATCCATTTGAATTTCCATTATCATATGTTGGGGTTTGATATTATGTATCACTCTTACGTTCCTTTTGGTGCCCATATCATGGGATATCCTTTTCCCCTCATTAATTTGTTCTATGAAATGTTATGTGATATCGATAGATTGTCGAATATTCATAAGGGATCTCTAAATTTTTATTTCATTTTCAAGTTCATCTATTTTATTTTTCTTTCCAAATACACATTTATCCAAATTATGTAATGACTCAATTACATTACATGTACTTTATTTTTTTCAAGATAAAGGATAAATTCTTCACATATCTCCTTTATTTTTGTATATATACTAAAATGAAAATATCATCTAAGACGTGCTAATTTACCACATTCAAGGACGATGGGTTTCAAATTTATATTATTGTCATTAATTAAGGTCATGAAACATTTCGTAGGGTTTAACTAGACCATAATATATGTATTATGTTTCATCAATGGTTCTGCAAATTTTTTTCACATGGTATTTATTTATTAAACCAAATTTGTTCACTATGGTCAAAAAACCGCCAATTAACCCAAATGGTTATCATTAAATAAATTATATAATCATTCGTATTCATGCCATGTAACGAAATGGACTTTACAATTATGTAACCTCATAGATTTTCAATCATAAAATATAACTCTAAACATGGACAAACATCTCCATTTTACTCGTTTCTTTTTTAAAAGAAAAATAAGTGAACACGTCATTAGAACCATGGAAATAAACCTACCCGAACAATAAAATTGATCTTTGTAACCAATAAAAATGATACGAATGTACTCAAAAAGGTTTTACTAAATCATTTAAAGATTAAATAGGTTATTTATATTTTAATTAATGAACATTATTTGATTATTCAGGTAATTAATATCATGTGGAGAACACAATCATACTTAAGGAATGTGATTCTACACGAACCACCTTTTATCCTTTGAGTTTCTCTATCATTATTTTATCCTAAAATATGATGAATATTATTATTATTAAAAACTTATACATGAAATTAATATGAACCGAAAACTTTTTTAAAGATTCATACCTCATTCACCTTTGGGGATATACATTTTTTAAGTGATTCAATCTTTAATTCTTTCCAATAAGCAAACCGATTTTATCTTAACATCCCAAATTCTTACACAATTTTAGGTACACTATATATTTTGTATTAAGACAGAATTGTATATATAGAATAGGTCATTTTATTAGGAAGAAACACTTGGTTAACTTCTAGTTATTATAAATTACTTTTCCCTTTTCAAATTTTAATGGCTCTGTAATATTTTTCATTAAACTCCTCAAAAATGTTTTAATTGTAATTTTTCATAAATACATTTCATACATGTTTTCACATATTCTTGACATCACTAACCATGATACATGGAAACATTAACTTATGAATTCCCTTGAATATTTTAGTTTCTTTCTTTCATGGACACTTTTATGATATGCTCATCTATTATGATTTCTGGCATGGCATTGAAACCCACATTATTACATGGGTACCCTTGTATTTAAGTACAGTTTATTATTTATGATTATTTATGTATCATGCTTATTTATGAAAATGATAGGATGGGTTCTCTCAGATAGCGCTCCAATGCATTGGGTAATGATAAGTCTCATCATATGTTTTGTGCAACGGTCTTGGCTGTTAGACTCAGCTTGTTCTACTATGGGAAACGATCATGGCAGTTAGCCTTAACTCATAATAAATTAATGTGTTCTGTTACATCAATACAAATATTATTCCCTATTTATATGATCCCATGTTTATATGTTATTGTGTCATTTGTTACATGCTTTTGATATCATTATGTCATACCACTAAACTCTGTGCTTATGCATTATATTTATGTTAATTCCCTTATTGGGATCTATAGCTCATCCCTTTGTTCATGTGTTCCCTATTGTATCCTATTCAGATGAATTGGCATAATTTAATATAAGAGATCATATTGGAGTTTAAATGAAAAAATGTTTTAATAATTTTTTATTATGTTCCTAGTCCAATAAGACAATAAAATTCATGATCATTGGCATGTACTCTGATGTATAATTAAGAATAAAATCATGTAATAATATATGTGATAGGTTATGGTATCTATATATTGTATCAATATATGGTCTAGTTATGTTTGGACATTAAGAATGTAGCACTTTATTAGGAACCTTAAGGATGAGACCATGTATATGAAAACATCCCGAAATTATTGTATATATAGACTATGTGGTTTATCAACAAAATACGTCCCTATCATGATACAAACAAGTATAGGTGGCTTCTGAACAGATGTACCTAAGATTGATAAATCAAACAAGGAGTTTCAGGCTTGTCCTAAGGTATCGTGGTACACGACAACATGCTTTTCTACACTCATGGTATTGACAGTCCCATGGGATATGCTTTGGAATATTCATGAGCTTATTATAAACCATTATTGAGGGAAAAAATGCACATATGAATATATGTTCTGAAATTCATCGAGGATAACCTCAATTTAAACCTAACTAATCACAAGTTAGGATATACATATCATGTAAAATACTATCCTTTTATGTTCAAATGTTTCCTTTTGATGTTCAATAACTAACGATTAAATCCATCTAATTCTTCGTTCTTTTTCAATTTTAATTGCGGTAAATAGAAAAACATCTTCTAACAATCAATGTGAAAGGGAAGGTGAAGAATGACTAAATGATATGCCTAATATGATGGGGATGGGTGCTCAAAACAGCATGACATCACTTGCCATGCTGGATCAAGTTATGAATAATAAATTGAATCATGTGGAACACCTTCCTCCTACCAGAAGATACCTTATTTTCATGGAATCCTTCACGAGGCATAGGCCACCCATGTTTAACAGATCTTCTGATCCCCTCTTCATGGAATAGCGGATTAACTCCATTGAACAGATTTTCTATGTCCTTCAGATCTTAGAATAAGAGAAAGTGGAACTTCTAGTCTATCATTTTAATGGGGAATCTGATAAGTGGTGGACACTGATAATTAATACAATATCACAAGAGGAAATCGATTCCATATATTGGGAGGAATTCTAGAGGATGTTTTTCCAAAAATATTTTCCTCGAACCCTCTATCCCAAGATAGAAAGGGAGTTTCTCAAACTCAGGTAGAAGGAAGATGAGTCCATCGAGCTGTATGATGAAAACATAATAAGTATTTCATTGTAAGAATTAGTCTTTGTCATGAACACAAAATTTAAGGTGGATTTTTTCTTTGGTAGACTAAAGGTTAGTCTACAAAAATCATTGGCGATTCGAGACTTTGAATGTTATAAGGAGATAGATTGTTGTGACCTCAAGGTCGAAATAGAGATTGGAGACTCTTAGTGGTCTCATGGGCCCAGTGACAAGAAGCAGAAAATAGAAAACAACATGGTTTGTACAACAAAAAATATCCCATGATCGAATGAAGCTAGAATATCTGACTTTTAAACTTTGTGGGAAGATGCATCCTGAGATTTGTTTAAAGGGAACCAAGAATTCCATCAAATGTGGAAATATTGGACATATTGGTAAAAAAATTGGAGGGATTTAAAAAATCTTTCTAACGTGGATGAAGAAAGAAAGGTTTTAATCAATGTGTTGCCAATGTTGTAGTGCTACAACTTCAAGGAGCACAGGAATTATGAATACTATTGCCCTAATCCAAGAGTTTTCAGTGGAAATCAACAACAAAATACAAGGAATCAAAGAATGGGTATTTCTATCACTACTGTTGTGGTGGAGACGTAATGTTATGTGGTGACATGTGAACTAGTTATTCATTCAAGGATATCGAACATACTACTTGATTCTATTTCTACGCATTCATTCATATCATGAATGTTTAGTAGAACTATCCAACAAACTCCTCAAAATTAGGATGAAATTTTATCTGTGAGACTAGTGAATGGGGAAATTCTAGCATCCATGATTTATAAATCCTCCCCAATTAACATTTGTGGACTGAACCTACCATCAAATCATTTCATACATCTCTTATTGGAGTTCGACACTCTATTAGGCATTAATTTTCTATCATTACACAAATACAAAATCAACTATCTGGAATGTGAGATCACTCTTCACATCCCAAGGTATCCTCAAATTCTTTAAAAGTATATGGAAGAAGATTAATATCTTTTAGAATAATAATATAATGTTTGGATTTTGATGCGTTTTGAGATAGAATACCTACCTCAAATAGTTGGGAAAAATAGATAAACATGCTTGAAGGCATTCCCATCATGAGGGATTACAATGATGTATTCCATGATGTGTTTCCTGGTCTCCCTCTGAAAAAAATGTTGAGTTCTCATTGAAGTTATTCCCAGATCACTACCTATCTCATAGACACCTTCCATAATGGCCACTATTGAGCTCAAAGTGCTGAGGTAGTAGTAACAAGAGAATCTATAGAACGTGTTTATATGCCTGATTGCTTCATTTTTTGGGTGTTCCTGTCTTCGTAGTCAATAAGAATAATAGATCAATTTTCCTTTCTATTTTTTATCATGAGCTCAATAAAATAAGAATAACTAACATGTATCCCCTTCCATGTTTAGATTATTAGTTCGATCAGATTCGTGGGGCCTGTTATTTCTATAAGGTGGACCTTCATTTGGGATATCACCAATTAAAGAGAGGAAAGAAGATATTCCCATTATTGTATTTTAAACAAGGAATAAACACTATGAGTTCATATTGATGCCCTCATGTCTCACTGATTCTATAGAAATTTTCATGGATTTAATTAATAGAGTCTTTAGATATTAACTCAACAAATTTGTGGTAGTATTTATTGATGATATTCTGATATACTTCAAGAGAAAGGTGGAACATGAGGAGCAGGTGAATATTGTGTTAAAGGCATTGTGAAGGGAGAAGATGTATGAAAAGTATAGTAAATGTGAGTTCATGATGGAGTATGTATCATCCTTGGGGCATGTAATAATGAGCAAAGGGATATCTGTGGACCCTTACAAGACAAAGGAAATTGAAGAGTGGCTTCAGCCAACCTTTGTAATGGATATTTTCATATTTCTATGTCTAGCTAGTTATTATTCATGATTTGTGAATAAATTTTCAGTATTGTAAAACCTAATGACCATACTGACATGGGGTGGGGGAGTAATGTTCGTCTAGACTCAGGAATGTGATGATTGTTTTATGGAGTTGAAAAAGTGGCAATTCACTTAGCCAGTACTCACACTCCCAACAAGTGGAGAACTGTTTGTGGTATATAGTAGAGATTCATTGAATGTTTTAGGAAATGTTCTAATAAAAAATGATAACGTGATAGTATACACATCAAGGAAACTAAAATCCATCATCAAAACTATCAAACAAATGATTTGGAGTGGGTGGTTATGATCTTTACATTAAAAATCTTGCAGCATTATCTCTATGGGGAGAAGTGTGATATATATATATAGATCACAGTAGTATTAAATATATATTCACACAAAAAGATCTCAATATGAGCCTGTGAAGATGGATAGATCCCATCAATGATTATGACTACTCAATCCAATACCATCTCAGTAAGGAATATAATGTGGCAAATGCTCAAAGTATAGAGGATCATGCATCTTTAATAATAATGATAATTTAAAAGGATCCTTTCATTATAGATTTTAATAAGATGGGCATGGGAATCAGTAATGGTGGAACATAATCAATCTTTTCTCAAATGTTTTCTCAACCATCCCTCATGGAGAAAATAAAAGATGCACAATTAAAATTCGTGTACCTTCTTATAAGAATGGATGCTATGAGAAGTAAAAAATACTATGAGTTCATGATTGTTTAGGAAGGAGTTGTAAGATTTGGGTCACGATTTTGTGTACCATCTGATCCAATGATAAAGAAGAATCTTCTATGTAACGCCCCGACCCCAGTTACCCAGAGTCGGTGCATTATTACATAACATTGGCATGATCACAAGAACGATCAAATCTCGGAAGACTGATTGGTTTAGTAGCATTAGAAATACTAGATATATTCATAAGTCATACATTACATCATAAAGTGAAAAACTACTACAAAAACATATTGTATCCATATTCCACACTCATATCCCCACATAATATCCTTGCAGGTCATTCATAATTTACTTCTTCACTTCCTGGGAAAAATAAAACATAGAAAAGGGGTGAGCTCAAATGCCCAGTAAGGATAACAATATAGCCGAAACTATCATAAATGAGAATAAACATTTAAGGCAATGTATAACTAAAACAAAAGCCTTTTAAACTTGAACTTCAACATTGTATGGAAAAAGTAAAATGAAATAATTCCATTTACTTATTCACATGGATATTCTACTAATCGAATAATCACATGTAATATCAATAACCACTCTCATAATGATGGAATTCATAATGCCAGACTATCATAACCACATAGACAAGGCCTTGTGCCATGACTACAAATAAAATTTTTTCAAGGCCTTGTGCCAAGACACTAGTTTGTCTCATTAGACCTACAGATGCATCGAGGAGCTATAGCGGGCTCCATCCGTCACATATTAAGTCTAATGTATTCCCATATGAAAAGGTTTAAACATAACATAAACATTCGTATTAAAACTACCATACGAAATGTCAATACTTTCTTCATAAACTATGAATGGTATAAAAATAGCACATCCACAGTCAAACATATCAAAAAACCTTCAATACAATATAGAAGTTTTTCATCTTAATAAATCAACTACAAATAAGCATTAAATCCATCAAAGGATGTTGACATAGATGAAATCAAAACTCTTTTTAGAGAAATATCTCTTTCTATTTTGAAATCATTTAAGAGTAATATATTTATCAAATAAAACATTTTATTTAAAAATATTCTTATAAGCTTGTAAGGGAAACTTCAACGATTTTATAATGGCGGAAAATAACCTCACCTACCGTATAAGTTAAAAAAACATTCTTACCTTAATTATGTCGTAAAGGTTAAAAAGCACCTTATATGGAAAACGACGGAAAGATTCCTTTATAAACCACTTATAAAAAGTCAAACAAGGGTATAAATGAATTTAACCCATATTCATGTAAATAGTAAAAATGTTTTGAAATAAATTTTTAAGGAACATGGATGTGGATGATAAAGGGATCCCAGTAGATTATTACGTATAAACAACCTCGGATAAAGAAGAGATTGTGAAATAAACCCTTACCTTGTACTTTTCCTTGTTTGGGGTAAGTTAACCTAATGTATAATGGTGAAATAATTTTTATTAAATTATACACGAATCATATATATTAATATGATATAATATATGATATTTTAACATTGATTTGTTAATAATATATTTGAATAATCGTCGTTTCGGGTGTTAAATTACTCGTTTTATTTTATATGTTTTGTTACATAAGCCGTGTTTGTTATGGATAAGATGTTTCTTATTCACATCCAGAATGATATCAAGTCCCTAAACATAATTTTAAAATTCTCAAATGATAATTTTACTTTAATGGATACGATGGAGAATGAATCTCATCACGTTCGTGGAGACGGTAGTCCGTACGTACGCACGAGCGACAATATCATTCTTTTGATATTAAAATAATACATAAATGGATGGTATATCATATATACAGAATCATTAACATGTTATATTTATTATTTACATGAGTTACACATCATTATTATACCCATACAAATAATAATATATTGAATAACAATTACACCACGACGTGGAGACGAAAGCCGTACGTACGCACGTATGGTGACATGTTATTCAAAGGGTGGATAGAATACTAAATATGGCTGTACCATATTTATAATAACATTACAGTATATATAAGATACTAGAGTTATTATTTTATAATGGTAATAACAAAGAAAGAAGATGTGGAAGAAGAAAGGAACTTGAAAAGGGGTGGTGAAAACATTACCTCTTCTTCGGGTTCTTTCCTTTTGATTTGATCAAAAGGGCTCCTTAGGATGGCTTTCTGATCATCCTAAGGCCTCTAGGTTGTATTTAGGGATGTTGAGAGAGTATTTGGGCAGAGTTTGGCCGAACCAAATGGTTTTGGAGGTGTGAATAAATGAGAAGGAGGAGTGCCCATTTATAAGAGGGGTGAGAGGCACCTTTGGAAAAGCTTGAAATATTAATTTATAATAAATTCATATTCGGTTTCTAGTGGCTCCAAAGTTGATTATTAAAAGGTTTACGTGGGGATAGGTCGAAAACCATTCAACCAATAGAATTTAGACAGGATTGGGCTACTATATTAACCTTATCGTTTAGTTTTAACTCTTAGTTAATTAGTTTGACATTTACCATGTCACTTTGTATTTTTATAATATATAGTTAATAAACATACTATATACATCCAAGAAACCCCCAAGTGGTCCATTAATGATGAGAATATCATGATATAAGTCTCTTGGCCGAACCTTATATTTTTAGGAATTTAATTTCAATTAATAATATAATATTTTTTAAAAAAACTCTTTTTTGTTCATTTTGACACTATTCAATAATTGATTTTTTAAGAAATTATAACAGAATTATTAACTCGAACAATGTTAATTGAATCAATCCTAACATGTCATATTAATCTATAAAATTATTGTATTTCCTATAACGTCTCAAATTATATTTATTTGTGTATTTATAATATCAATTATTTTAATTTTTCACTATTATGGTAATTACTGCATCATCATTGTGTCATACGTAAATTAAATTATTTAAAGTCTAAAAATTATAAAGAAAATATCCTTATGTATAAAAGCATTTTAGCTTTCTAATGAATATTTACAATCTAATTTATCTTATGTATAACCCTATATTAAAATGTTTTATTAAATAAACTTTGATTTTAACTCTTTTAACTCTTCTTTGAATTAAATAATAATAAATGTCCTAATCTAATCCAAGTGGACCTAAATGATAATATTTTATTCCTAAGGCTTTTTAGGTCGAGATACACTTGTCCAATTAAATTAGGACATGTTTTAGGGTAATATTAATATCATTTTTACCCTTAATTACCCTATTTACTTTTAACCGTGGTAAATAAAAATAAAAAGTTACTATTCACCAAAAATTATTTTCATCTCATTGAACCACATTTTACTTCTTGATATTAACCGTGTCTCTCGGATTTTTGAAATTTCCATTCACAGAAGCGGTAATGTTAATTTTTATGAAAAATTCATTTTTTTAATTACCACTTAGTAGTTTGACTATTAATCAAAAATTGAAGTTTTTCAGAACAATGCCAAAATTTCAACATAAGCTATAATTGATATTCAAAATTCAAAAATGATATCTATTTTAAAAAATTCCAAACATATAAGTTGCATTAATTAATTTTATAATTAATTTCTGCTGTCACAACAAATAGCGTGTTTTTAAGAAACAATATATATCAAAAGATTGACAATTGTTTAGGTCCAATTTCGAAGTGAAATTAACTATAATGAACACCATTGGATAAAATGGTAAAAATATATTTTAATTATACTTTAAAACCACTCAAATTCATAATTTTTCACCATTAATTATTTTGAATAAATAGTTTTTTAAATTAAAATTTAGTAATTTTCACTATTCATAAAAATATTAAAGTTATCCGAAAAGTACCAAAATTTCACCTTAGGATAAATTCAATACTCCGAATCCAAAAATGAAGTCCATTTTGAAATATAAAATATATATAATTTCAAAGGTAGGTATTACTATTCATAACGACTAGTTTGATTGGTTGTGGTGTGTGTTAGAACTCGAAGTTGCGTACAACACATGCTACTGTATTATTCAAAGGAAAGCGTACCGTGGATGCTTGGGATGTTTCATTTTAAATTTTTTTTATGTCCCCATTTAGTCAAAAAGTTTAAAATATTGTATTTAAAAAAGGTTCACTATTAAAATTTCGTAAAAGTGCAATACAAAAAATGAATTTGTTCTTACATTATGTCTAGGAAACTCATAATATGGATTCTAAAATTATAAGATTTATATAAAGCTTAAAATTTAGTTATTACTATTCATAACCTCTTCTGAACGGCTTGTTTGGTATGTCATGGTGTGCTTGAACTCAGTGTTGCGTGTAGTGAAAGTTATTGTATTATTTTGATGAAATAACACACTATGAAATCTTGGGGTGTTACATTCTCCCCTCCTTCAATAAATTGTGTCCTTGCAATTTGTAATTGTTCTTCGAAAACAAAAGGTTGAAAGTAAAAAATATCTTTGTGGGAAAACCCACATCGGAAATTCGGTTACTAAAATTTAGTCTTAATACGAGGAAAAGAGAAATGAAAGGGTCACCACCAAATTATGATCTCGATTAGGAGAACATTGGTGGAAATTAGAGTCATATAATTGGAGGAAAAACGTAAATATTTATAGGTAGTGATTGAGGTCATCAATCACAAACAAGTTTAAAATTGAGGTCCTTAAATTAATCAATCTATGATGATTTAAAATACCATCGATTCAACAAAACATAATGTATTAGGATAACACATTTTTGACGATTCAAAATATCTTAGTTGAAATCCCACATCAAAAAATGAATTAATGAGGCCTCTTTTTAAAATAAAGAGTGAAATGTATGATGATTACCGAAAATTACACATACTAGGGTTTCATGTAGGAAAATATGGATATGGAAGTGAAATATAACCATCAATTATCTGATGGAGAGTGGTAGAGAACATGGCTATGAAAAGGCCAACAATCCCAAAGCCATAAATTAGTGATGATTTAAGGTACCATCTAGGACTGCATTTTTGTTCTAATTTCCCTTTCATAATGTTGAGGAATTTATTTATGAGATTGGATAAGATCATAAGGACATATACTTACTCTATAATTAGAGTTTTATCCATTAATAAATTTCTACCACAAACTCATCTTTCACTCGTAAAAAAAATTCTATTTATACTATTCGTACAGGGTTCCAAAATAAATGAATTTATAATTCATCTACCAGATATTTTAAAAAAAATATATTATTTAATCTAGGACATCTCATTGGCCAGTGGTAGGTGATACACCCTTGTCACTCTTCAGTTGCGGGTTCAAGTCTCGCGGCCTTGCCGGTCACGACGGGTTGCCGCCCGACCTCGGGGTTGTCCTTTTATGGCAATCAAAAATTAATCTCAAACTAGAATTTATCCAAAATTCTTCTGTCCAAACTCACAGTCCAATATTTATAAGGAAGGTAAACTTAATGTAGATCCTTTTTACCCCGTAATAGCATATGAATACCTTCATCATGTATTCTTTTAAAACAATGAAACATCCGGAATTACCATGATACTTATTGATTACATTCATGCACCCTAATTCCATATAGAATGATGGATACACTATATCAATCCAAAAATGTTTTAAACCCCAATAGTGATGGAATATACAAATCATTAATCAGTTTCAAGGTAGTTAATAATATCCAATATAATTTATCTAAATCAATCATGTATTATTCTAAAATCACTACCTCGGTATCAGAACCATATTATGCTTTATCTTTCTCTCAACCATATATTTTCCAAAAATTTAACTTGCTATTGAGTCACTTTTCCTTGTTCCACACAATCTCAAGTCCTTAATGAAATAATACTGCAGTACAATCCTTATATACCCCATAATTATTATAACAAGTACATTGTTGATACAACAATCAAATGACATAATCAACATAAGAACTCTAATCATTCCTCTTCATCTGTGGTAGTATCATAACTTGATTATTATCCAACAGCATCATTTTTGGCATAGTCTGATTACTGGGACATAGGTTCGCATAGTGTCCAAACTCCTTTCTAATGAAGCATCGTACATTTGAAACCATTTTCTTTCCCTTGTATTCATGTACTTTGTGCCCTTTTCCTCCACACTTATAACAAACTCCCATTCCTTTCAGACAAGTTCCAGGGTGTTTCTTCCCACAGTTATCACATATGGGAAAATTCGTATTTTCCCTCTTCCCTTTATCCATCGTTTTCTCTTCCATTATTTTTCTTCTCTTGCTTCCCTTCAAAGCCATAGGACTCAATAAAATCTTTACTTATCTTATCAACACATGATATTATTTCTTCATATGATGATAATACATGGGAGACTATTTCTCTTATAAATTCAGGCTTAAGACCAAGAAAGATATGATCATTCTTTCTCTTTGGATCATGTGCATTGCTGGAGTTCTCATTCCTTCTACTGGGTGCCATTTCTAAACAATGGCATACAGTAGATTAGTATATGAATAACAATACCTAATCCCAAACTTGTAAGAAACATAACATAAATTAAATAGTTTATGGATATAATCCATAATCATAAAAATTTCTCCTTTCAGGAAGTAAAACCACATAAACCCTTCATAATGGTTTGTAAAGAAAATGAGAATTATCTTAAGCATATCCCCCGGGAGTGTCGTAACCAAAAGGGAAGCAAGTCTCATTGTCGTGCACCAGTTCCTGTTGGAGTCTAGCTCAAAGCGGTGTTTTCAGGTTTTACCCCTAGGTACATCTGTGACAGAGCCGCCTCTACCTGCTCGTATCCAGACAGGGATGTATTGCTCAGAAAACTCAAAAAATCTCTACAATACCAAAATTCTAGGAAGTTCTTCTATAATAATCCTCAAATTCCATCTTAAATCTATGTGCTCTAATCAGAGTTTAGCTAAATGTAGCTTCCAATGTTTGTACTAATCTTCCTCTGATACCAACTGTAACGCCCCGACCCCAGTTACCCAGAGTCGGTGCATTATTACATAGCATTGGCATGATCACAAGAAAGATCAAATCTCGAAAGACCGATTGGTTTAGTAGCCTTAGAAACACTAGATATATTCATAAGTCTTACATTACATCATAAAGTGAAAAACTAATAAAAAAACATATTGTCTCCATATTCCACACTCATATCCCCACATAATATCCCTACAGGTCATTCATAATTTACTTCTTCACTTCTTGGAAAAAATAAAACATATAAAAGGCGTGATCTCAAATGCCCAGTAAGGATAACAATATAGCGGAAACATTCATAAATAAGAATAAACATTTAAAGCAATGTATAACTAAAACAAAAGCCTTTTAAACTTAAACTTCAACATAGTATGTAAAAAGTAAAATGAAATAATTCCATTTACTTATTCACATGGATATTCTACTAATCGAATAATCACATGTAATATCAATAACCACTTTCATAATGATGGAATGTATAATACCAGACTATCATAACCACATATCCAAGGCCTTGTGCCAATACTACAAATAATTTTTTGTCAAGGACTTGTGCCAAGACACTAGTTTGTCTCATGAGACCTACCGATTCATCGAGGAGCTATAGCGGGCTCCACCCGTCACATATTAAGTCCAATGCATTCCCATATGAAAATGTTTAAACATAACATAAACATTCGTATTAAAACTAGCATACAAAATGTCAATAATTTAATCATAAACTATGAATGGTATAAAAATAGCACATCCATAGTCAAACATATCACAGATCCTTCAATACAATATAGAAGTTTTGTATCTTAATAAATCAACTACAAATAAGCATAAAATCCATCAAAGGATGTTGACATAGATGAAATCAAAACTCTTTTTAGAGAAATATCTCTTTCTATTTTGAAATCATTTAAGAGTATTATATTTATAAAATAAAACAATTTCATTGAAAATATTCTTATAATATTTTAAGGGAAACTTCAACGATTTTATAACGGTAGAAAATAACCGCACCCGCCATATAAGTTAAAAAAACATCCTTACCTTAATTCTGTCGTAAAGGTTAAAAAGAACCTTGTTTGGAATACGACGGAATGATTCCATTATAAACCACTTATAAAAAGTCAAACAAGGGTATAAATGACATTAACCCATATTATTGTAAATAGTAAAAATGTTTTGAAATACATTTTTAAGAAACATGAATGTGGATGATAAACATATCCTAGTAGATTATTACGTATAAACAACCTCGGATAATGAAGAGATTGTGAAATAAACCCTTCCCATTTAATTTTCCTTGGTTGAGGTAGGTTAAAATCCTGTATAATGGTGAAATAATTGTTATTAAATTATACAGGAATCATATATATTAATATGATATCATATATGATCTTTTAACATTGATTTGTTAATAATATCTTTGAATAATCGACGTTTCAGGTGTTAACTTACTCATTTTATTTTATATGTTTTGTTACATAAGTCATATTTTTTATGGATATGTTTTATCTTATTCATATCTATAACGATATCAAGTCCATAAACATCATTTTTAAATCATCAAATGATAATTATACTTTAATGGATACGATGGAAAATGAATCTCATCACGTTCGTGGAGACGGTAGTCCGTACGTTCGCAAGAGCGACAATATCATTGTTTTGATATTAAAATAATATATAAATGGATGGTATATCATATATACAGAATCATTAACATGTTATATTTATTATTTACATGAGTTACACATCATTATTATACCCATCCAAATAATAATATATTGAATAAAAATTACACCACGGCGTGGAGACGGTAAGCCGTACGTACGCACATATGGTGACATGTTATTCAAAGGGTGGATAGAATACTGAATATGGTTGTACCATATTTATAATAATATCACAGTATATATAATATACTGGAGTTATTATTTTATAATGGTAATAACAAAGAAAGAAGAAGTGGAAGAAGAAAGGAACTTGAAAAGGGGTGGTGAAAACATTACCTCTTCTTCGGGTTCTTTCCTTTTTATTTGATCAAAAGGGCTCCTTAGGTTGGCTTTATGATAATCCTAAGGCCTCTAGGTTGTAGTTAGAGAAGTTGAGAGAGTATTTGGGCAGAGTTTGTCCGATCCAAAAGGTTTTGGAGGTGTGAAGAAATGATAAGGAGGAGTGCCCTTTTATAAGAGGGGTGAGAGGAACCTTTGGAGAAGCTAGAAATATTAATTTATAATAAATTCATATTAGGTTTATAATGGCTCCAAAGTTGATTATTCAAAGGTTATGGTGGGGATAGGTCAAAAACCATTCAAAAAATAGAATTTAGACAGGTTTGGGTTACTATATTAAAATTATCGTTTAGTTTTAACTCTTAGTTAATTAGTTTGACATTTACCAGGTCACTTTGTATTTTTATAATATATAGTTAATAAAATTACTATATGCATCCAAGAGACCCCCAAGTGGTCCATTAATGATGCGAATATCATGATATAAGTCTCTTGGCCGATCCTTAGATTTTTAGAAATTTAATATCAATTAATAATATAATATTTGTTTTAAAAACTCTTTTATTCCATTTTGACAGTATTCAATAATTGATTTTTGTAAAAATCATAACAGAATGATTACTTCGAAAAAAGTTAATTGAATAAATCCTTACATGTCATATTAACCTATAAAATTAGTTTAATTCCTAAAAAGTCTCAAATTATATTTATTTGTGTATTTATAATATCAAATATTTTAATTTTTCACTATTATGGTAATTACTGAATCATCATTGTGTCATAAGTAAATTAAATTATTTAAAGTCTAAAAATTATAAATAAAATATCCTTATGTAGGAAATCTTTTTATCTTTCTAATAAATATTTACAATAGAATATATATTATGTATAACGCCATATTAAAAATGTTTTATTAAATAAACATTGATTTTAACTCTTTGAACTCTTCATTGAATTAAATAATAATAAATGTCCTAATCTAATCCAAGTGGAACTATATGATAATATTTTATTCCTAAGTCTGTTTTGGTCGAGATACACTTGTCCAATAGAATTAGGACTTGTGTTAGGGTAATATTAATATCATTTTTACCCTTAATTACCCTATTTACTTTTAACTGTGGTAAATAAAAGTAAAAAGTTACTATTCACCAAAAATTATTTTCATCTCATTGAACCACATATTACTTCTTCATATTAACCGTGTCTCTCGGATTTTCTAAATTCCATTCACAGAAGCGGTAAAATTATCTTTTATGAAAAATTCAGTTTTTTTAACTACAACTTAGTAGTTTCACTATTCATCAAAAATTAAGTTTTTCAGAACAATGTCAAAACTTAACCCTAAGATATAATTGATATTACAAATTCAAAAATGATATCTATTTTAAAAAATTACAAACATATAAGTTGCATTAATTAATTTTATAATTAATTCCCACTATCACAACAAATAGCGTGTATTTAAGAAACAATATATATCAAAAGATTGACAATTGTGTAGGTCCAATTTCGTAGTGAAATTAACTATAATGAACACCATTAAATAAAATGGTAAAAATATATTCTAATTATACTTTAAAACCACTCAAATTCATAATTTATCACCATTAATTATTTTGATTAAAAAAGTTGTTTTTAATTAAAATTTAGTAATTTTCACTATTCATAAAAATATTAAAGTTATCCAAAAAGTACCAAAATTTCACCTTAGGCTAAATTCAATACTCCGAATTCTAAAATGAAGTCCATTTTGAAATATAAAATATATATAATTTCAAAAAAAATGTATTACTATTCATAACGGCTAGTTTGATTGGTTGTGGTGTGTGTTAGAACTCAAAGTTGCATACAACACACGCTACTGTATTATTCAAAGGAAAGCGTACCGTGGAAGTTTGTGATGTTTCATTTTAATTTTTTTTTGATGTCCCCATTTAGTCAAAAAGTTTTAAATATTGTATTTAAAAAGGGTTCAATATTAAATGTTGGTAAAAGTGCAATACTGAAAATGAATTTGTTCTTACATTATGTCTAAGAAACTCATAATATGGATTCTAAAATTATAATAATTATATAATGTTTATAATTTAGTTAACACTATTCATAACATCTTCTGAACGTCTTGTTTGGTAAGTCATGGTGTGCTTGAACTCGGTGTTGTGTGTAGTGCAAGTTACTGTATTATTTTGAAGAAATAACACACTATGAAATCTTGGGGTGTTACATTCTAAATGATGCACATAGCTCAACCCCCTCTATCCACACAGGGAGCACAAATATGTACCGAGATATCCTAAGGAACATATGGGGGGACCATATGAAAATGGAGATTTCTAATTATACATACAATTGCATGTTATACCAACAAGTTTTTGAATAAAGATAGATGTATAATGGGATGATTCTGCCACTATCCATACCATCATGGAAGTGGGAGATACCCACATGGATATTGTCACAGGACATCCAAGGACATCCAGAGGAAATAATCCTGTATGGGTCATTGTGGATTGTCACACGAAGACAGCTCATATTATTGAGATTCGAAAGGACATATCATTGTATCAACTTCCATTGATATATATATATACATATATATATATATATCAAATAAATGGTAAGGCTATATACAATACAACTATCTATTGTATCCATTGGTGATTCGAAATTTACTTCGATGTTCTGAAAAAGGCTTTAACATGATTTAAGCACTGAACAAACGTTAGTGCGGCCTATCATACTCAAATTGAAGGCCAGTCTGAGTGAAATATTATGAAATTGGACAATATATGGATATCGTGTTCTATGGGATTCAATGGAGTATGGGACCAACATCTTCATAGGTTGAATTCTCAGAAAAAGCAGTTTCCACTCGAGCATCTGAATGGAACCATATGAATCCCTTTATGAGAAATGGTGTAGAACACTGGTGTGTTGGGATGAATTCGGGGAGTATAAGCTGTTAGGACTGGACATGGTCAATGAAATGGTGTAAAAGGTGAAATCCATTCCTAAACTGATCATGGAAGCTGAAATTCAACACATGAGTTATGTAGAAAATCGTCAACGGGACCCTGAGTTGAAAGTGGGAGACATGGTATTTCTCACATATATCCATGGAAGATGGTCAAGAGGATTGGAAAGAATGGGAATCAATGTCCTTGGTACATTTTCCCCTTCGAGATCCCATATTTAGTTAGATATGTGGCCTATCGACTGGCACTTCCACCTTCCATGTCCAAAGTACACGATGTCTTTCATGTATCCCTCTTAAAGAAATACATACCAGATTCTTCACTTGTACTCTCTTAAGAAGTTGTATAGTTTGAGGATGATCATTCATACAAGGAGCAGCTGGTGAAGATATTGGATCATAGAGATAATGTTCTATATAATAAGACTAGTCACCTAGTAAATGAACTATGGTATAAACATATGTACGAAGAGGTAACATGGGAACTGGATGATGCAATAAATGAAAAGTACCCACACCTATTTTTGGCCTAGAATATAAACAAAAATATTGAGAGAAAAATTATTTATGGGGGGAATAATTTAATGACCCAATGTTTTCAATGGAATTAATTCTTAAAATGATGTCATATAATAACTTTGAGTCACCCCACAATGAACTACTATGTACTATGTGACCTTTAAACATAATTTTTTACTTGTGTGTTTTTTAATTCCAAAAAATTGTCATATACAATTGTGATCAGTATGTGATTTGGAGTCTAGTAAGACAAAAATAATTTTTGATGGATACTAACATACCGTTATGAATAGTAGAACACCTTTATGTATAGTAATGAATAGTAATAAGCCGAAAAATAGAAACTTCACCCTTGAATGTACAGATACAATTTTAACATCATAAAAATTAAAAAATGATTATATTATAAGAATTTGTAATTTTGTATCTAAAAAATATTTTATTCACAATTTTATGTTTAATTTAATAATTTGAAATAGAAATTCATTTTCATACAATTTATTAATAAATTTTTACGTTATTGTCTTATGGTTATATGATAATATAATGGGACCTTGATTAATTTTTCAAGGAGTTATAAAACAAGATGTTGATTTAATGTTGATTTTGTTTTATAAATTTTGTTTTTTTTAAATTAAATTAAAAATATATATAAAAATATTTTCAAAAAATGGAGTTCTTTTACTAATTATACATGTTGAAAAAATGTTTGGGTGAATTTTGACTATTTATCTAATATACATGATTTGTTCGGAATAGTAAAAATATTGTTTTCTATTTTCATTATATTTGATGAAATCATAATGATGTGATAATTAATAAAAATTTCTAGTTGAATTTTTTATAGTAAAATATGTTATAAGGAGTCTCGTGTGGCTAATACCATGGAAAAATACCATGGTATGGCACATGGTTTTACAAAAAAATACACTAATGATGTGTCATTTTAAATTATTAATTAAAATATCTATCTTTTACTGTAAATACCCACTCATCCATTTGTTTTAATCAATTCAAAATACCTCCTCCAAGAATAATAGGTTTTTTTATCTCCATAGTATCCCTGCCAAGGTGTCTTCAAGGCCCCAATGTCTCAATCATCATGTTTTAGGAGCTACTCCAATAGGTATGAGATACTTTCATCCTTCTATTTTTGTCAATACATCTTTTAGGTTATCTCTTTAAATTTATATTCCCATATAATGGGGTTTGATATATTGAATCACTCTTATGGTCCATTTTATTTCCATGTGATGTGATACACTTTTCTCACGTCAATTCATTCTATGATAATTTATGGGATGCCACCAGGCTGGCGAATTTTTATAAGGTATCTCTAAACTTTTCATTCATTTTCATGATCATCACTTTTATTTTTCTTTCCTCATCTCCTTTTATCAAAATGTTGTCATGAATCCATTAAAATAAATGTAATAGAATTTTTTAAATGATAAAGTAAAAATTCTTCATCATCTATCCTTTATCTTTTATATATATACTAAAAGGAAAATAGCATCCCATATGTGCTAATTTATGACATTCAAGGATGATGATTTTTCAATTTCTGTTATTTTCTATAATTCTATTCATGAAACCAGTCTCATGGTTGAAACGGACAATAATATATTTATTATGTTTCATCTCTGGTTATGGAATTATTTTTTAAACATGGTTTTGATTTATAAAACAAAACAAGTTCTGTGTTGTCAAAAAAGTACCAATTTACCCAAACGGTTATCAATAAATAATATAAATAATGATTCATATTCATTTCAAGTAACAAAAATTAATTTACAATCATGTCACCTCCTACATTTTCACATCTAACAGATAAATCCAATTCTGGACAACCATACCCATTTTATAGGATTCTTTGAACATGAATATAAGTGAACCGATCATTAGAACCTTGGAATCCAACAGACCCGAACAATGAAATTGAACCTCGTAACCTATCAAAAGGTTATGAATAAACTCAAAAAGGATTTCCTAAATAATTTTCATATAGAATAGGTTCTTTATGTTTTAATTAATTTATTTAAATTGATTATTCAGGTCATTAAAATCAAGTGGAGGACACCATCAGACTCAAGGTAAGAGATTCCACCAAACTACCTTTCTTCCATCGGGTTTCTCTGTCATTCTTTTTACCCAAAATAAGTTATGTTTTATTTTTTTGATAAACATATACATGTTGTGTATATGATCTATACTCATGTTTCAAAATAAACACCTCATTCACCTTTAGGGATATACAAGATATAAGTTATTCCCTCTTTAATTCATTCTGATAAGCAAATCTTTTTTAAAGGAACATCCTGAATTTATACCTGATTTCAGGTAAACAATATCTTATATTTTAATCCACCATTGTATTTTTAAATCAGTAATTTTATTGTGAAAAACATCCTGGTCCACTTATGGTATTTTAATAAAGGAATTTTCCCATTTCTATTTTAATGTATCTTTAGTATTTTCCTCAGAACAATACAAAATCGTTTTAATGCTATAGTTTGATAAGTAAATTTCTTATGTGTTCCCAATTATACTAGATATCACTAACCATGATACATGTATACCTTACCTTATGAATTTACATGTATATTTTAGTTCCTTTATTTAATTTTCACTATTATTATATGCCCACTTATTAATCATTATGACATTATTGTGATACAAACTTCTATTCATGGGTACCCTTTTGTTTATGTGTGGTTTATTATGTTTGTTTATTTATGTGGAAGGAATATTCAAGAAAATTCTAATATGGATTCACCTAGATTGAACTCCAATGCATTGGTTAATGTTATGTCTCGTGATATGTTATGTGAAATGGTCTTAGCGGTTAGCCATGTCTTATGCTACTATCGAAAATGATCTTGGTGGTTAATCGTGACTCGTACTAATGTCATGTGTGATGTTGCTACCACATTTATATGATTCCATGTTTTCATGATCCCATGTTTATATGTTATGATTCCATATGTTCCATTTTTTTTGATATCCTCATTTCATGCCTCCTAACTCAAATGCATAAGATTTATTGTTATGTTCATTCACATTCTGGGCTCTTTAGCTCATCACTTTTTTGATGTGTTCCCTAGGGTATCCTATACATATGAATGAGAACAATGGATGATATGATCAGATTTTGGAGTTTAAATAATTTTTTTAATAATGATTTATTATATACCTAGTCCTCCAAGACACTAGACTTCACGATCCTTGGATTGTACTCTGATGTATTATTATCCATAAAATAATTTAATCTTATATGTGAAAGTATAGGGTTGTTATACCAAAAAATTCCCTTGGGCCACTAAAAACAACATTGAATTTTTTTTATGATTCCACAATCTATAAAATCCAAATCTGTGTCTCAATTATTTAAGCCATACCTTCTATTGAAATATATTTTTTGATTTCATATATAACAAGTTAGATTGTACCCATGAAATTTGTAGACATATCAAAAATCAAAATCAATCAGATCATGATTATAACCCACACTCTTCAAAATATATTAAACAAAAATAAAATAGTTTGGTGATCAAATATTGGAAAATATGTCCCTACCATTAAGCTAATAATTCAATAGAATGGATTGTGAACAAAAAACCATTAAGCAATTCAAAAAATGACCTGATATATCCTATCATGAAATGATCTCATTTATGCCTCTTCCTCAATGTCTAGGTCTTCACTTAAGTCATCTTATAGAACAAAATAGTTTGTAACCATCCCTATTCAATATCATATGTGTATTAATTTCACGCTTCCCTGGAAATAATATATATATCTAATTCCTTCAAGATTCTCCTATCTTTTAGTGTCCTAGGAATATAATCAAATTTTAAAAAATTAGTGTAAAAATTCAATGAACATACCATCACATCAGTAATTAATTTTTCCAAAAAGTAGACACTCACAAAAAAAACTTCCTCTAAATTGGTTTCTTTGGGATATAATATATAAATTTAATAGTATTTATCTAAAATAATGTAGCTTTAATTCACTATCATCCCTAAAGATGGGTGGATTCTATAATTTACACTTATAGGCCATGACTATCATTTTCTACATATACTTCAGTTACCCATTCCCCATAAACTATAAGACATAATGTTAACTACATATGATATGATGATTAAAAGGATGAATTGGAATAATATGCATTTATATCTCCATTTATAGATAGCATACTCATCCCCACCAAAATGAAACATAACGAGTGGTTATCATGAGGCAATATATCTAAAATTCAATGAAAATATCATTAAACACGTTTTTATCACTAGTATTAATATAATAATCATGGTTAATAAAAATAATGTTCAAATATTTATACATAAGACAAACACACAACCATTCATGGGTTCCTCAAATCAAGGATTGAGTATATCCAAACTAACCCACTATTGGTTCTAGAAAAATCTCACAAATGGGTCACATAACAATAATATAATATCATAGTAATTGGATGTAATAATATTAATGGAATTTATATTTTTCTCAAATTTTATAATGGAAAAATCAAAATATTGGATCCTTTAAATAACATATCCCGATATAAAAAATCGAAAATTAAACTCAAGAATGTATTTAAATATATTGAAATTTATACAACCATGTATTATTGAATGAACACATGCCCTCTAGAACACGTAATTAAAGAGTAAAAACCCATAATCTATATATGAATATCAAAATGAATCATTTTTAAATGATTAAAAAACCTATAAATTTGATAACCAAGATAAATATCACATCCCATATTAAATTGAAAATCTCAAATACAGTAGTTTGATATTCCATGATAAATTTACATTCCATGATATCACACCAAATTTTTCAATTATATCATCTCATAAATTATATCGAAAAATTAGTCATGTCTCAGATTCCACTTTCTCCCATTAATGATTTCGTTCAATAGTGTTCATACCTAAATGAGTATCTATACACCATAATATTTCCTCTAAATATTCAATAGGCTACCAATGAACTATGTGGGACTACTATATTCTTAATTATATATAACTATAAATCAATATAGAATGAAGTAATGTTATCTTTATAGAAATAATACTGCAATATTAGTTAGATAACATAGATAAATTATGTCAAATGGTAAATAACAATTTCATCAAATATCAAATGAGAAATTTTACTTGTCATATAATTCAAAAACAAATGAAGTTGTATATCTTGTTTTAATACCATTATAATGTTTACAAAATGTAAAAAAAACTCAATATAACCTCTTAAATTGTCCATAGTTTAAAATAGTCCCATCTATGATCTCCAACAAACACTTACCAGAACATCAAGATAACATTGCAGTGCCCTTTCCCATTCCTGGTCATGAAATATTTGGTCTTCATAGGTTCTACGGTTCCTAGACAGGGTGTGAGGATAACCTATTGGTCCACCACCAACGGTTTCTTCAACAAGTCCAATTAATATAGACACATTCTCGATATAAAGATCTAATATAAAAATTAAATAAACAAATAGTCAAAATATTTTGTTCTAAAACTAACCCATCTGTGACTATACCAATATTAGCTAGCTACAAATTAAAAGTAATAACCATGGATTAAACACACATTAAGGTTGAACAATAGCCAACACGCCTAGGTATTAAAATAAATATTAAAATCTAAATTATTTTAATATCGTTCATTAAACATAACACCAAATCAAAATGAATCATACAAGATTATGTATCCATAAAATTATTGTGGTTGAATTGTAAGGTTAATATATTTGAAAATGTATTAAAAATATATTTATTTATCCATACAAATGTGTTTTTTTGAATACTAATGTGTTGTAAAAAATAAGTTAGTATAGGTAAATATCGTAGAAAATCATATTTTCAATAAAATTATAGTTTCTTAAGAATTATGTTTGTCATGAACAATGGTGATTCTTATATTTTGGTTATATAATATTTTAAGTGGAATTATTTATAATATATACAATTAAATAACTTGACATCCATCTAATAATAATTGTATGATAAGTATTAAATTAATGTTATGAAAAGAGGATACAAGTTTATTATAATTATTTTTATGTTTTCTACATGCATATATTAAAATTAATTTTTATATCAATTTTGATGTAAATCATAAAAAATGATTTGAATGGGGGAAATAATTTTTTTATATTATTGATTGAGGTAAATATTCACCTTCTGAATAATGTTATGGTATTTGGATCTATATTAGTTACTATGGTAAATCATTTATTTTTCAAGCAATGAGACTTTTCTAAAATATGTGATTTTAAATAATGTTATTCTATTATAATATACATAATAAAATATGTTTTTTAAAAATAGATAATAAATTAAAAACATATTTAATTGGTAATTAATTTTAATAAAACATTAAATAATTTAGGATTAAAATGATAATTTTCAAAAAAAACATTTCTACACATTATATGTTTTATTTTAATAGTTAATTTATTTCATATTTCAAAATTTAATTATATTAAATAGAGACTAAATTTAGATTAATTATTTTTATATTTGGTATAAATGATTATCATATATATTTTTTTTATAAAATAATTACCATACATAAATATCAATTAAGATAAATAAATGATAAAATGGATAATCTAATGGGGCTGAAATGATAACAAATTTATTTTTATAGTTACAACTGATAAAATATATTTTTAGGTTGAATATTCACACCAAAATGTATAACCCTCATTTATCCAACTATCCCATTAAATTATCACGATGAAAAACTAGATCGATATTCCTCTGGAATTCTACCCAAACTAATTTTTATTAATCCAATTTACACATTTTTTGGCCTCAAGTGTAAAAAAAGTTCCACTAGTCCTTTATTTCATACGGATACTTCACGGGAATTTCAAAATTATATATGTAATTATTGCTTACCATTAAACATCCTATCATTTTCCAACTCATACACCTATATAGAAATTATATATTACCATATTAATAATCATTTTATATATATATAAACCAATGAAGTGGTATTGTTTTTAGGTTATAACCATTTTCTATTCCATTCAAATTCAATCATTAAAACCTCAACATTACTCATGCGTGTGTATGGACTCTAACCTCTATGACTGAAATGATTCATTTTTCATCACCATCATTCAATTATGAATGTATAAAGGGGTCTAATAAATATATATGTTTTTTATTTAATTATTTATATTTTTTTAATATTAATATAAATAATATTTTCTATAAGAGATCATTTTTAAATTAAAAACCTAAAATGAACATACTATGATGAAGAACTAATTATTTATAATAGAAACCATATTTTAAATTTAAATTACTCTTATAACATAAAAAATTATTATTATCCAATATAATGATATATAAATAATGTCATTACACTTTTTGATAATGAAAATATTAAACAATAATATCATCAATATCTATTGTCTCCTATAGATTGTGGCATGTTATTTTTGGGTTAGTTTAACAATAATGTTAAAAATGAAATAAATTTCTATCTAGGATGGATTGGTTACCATAATATTTCATATTAAAAAATAAATAGTTATTTTTTAATGGTTACATTAGTTTTTATCTAATTAATTAAAAAGAAAACATTGATATGTTATGAATTGACCATAAGAAGATTGTCAACGACTTCGTCATCATAAAATAGAAAAATGTATAAAATGAAATCATAAGATTATAAAAAATAATAAAAAATCCGTAATAGTTACATGTATGATCATTAATTGACGAAGGTTTTGGGATTAATTAAGTACAATACCACAAATATGAAACTAGTTAAAAATGATCAAGATTACTCTGAAATCATATAAAAAGTAGATAATTACAAAGTAATATAAATGTGTTGAATAATATTAAATGAGGTTTAAAATGAATAATTAATTAAAAAATGTTATTAAAGTGGTTATTAAGATCGTTATTTTTTGGTATACATGATAGTAAAGTTCTTTACTTGGAATTAATAAATAATTTATTTTTTTTATTTTTTTGAAATGTAATTTCTCATGGAATTATTATTTTTTGAACCCTCGTATCATTATTATAATGTGATAAATAATTTAGAAATAATTTTTTTAATAATAATTTTATTAATGGGTTATGAAGAGCCATAAAATTTTTTCTCTGAAAATTGAATTTGGATGAAAATTTGAAATAGTTATCATTAGCGGAACACAAATCCATGAGTTACGATGATTCATGTTGGACTTTATTTTTTCAGTACTGGATTCATACACCCCAAATATATTATTTCATTGCAACTTTTCTTTCATCATAGTAATAATTCCTTTTAATTCCAATATTGTACTTTTATAAAAAAAGGCATTGAAATTATATTATTCTGGAGAATAAATCACATAAACATTTAAAATGATTTCCCATACTTCTATATATTTTCTTTCAAAAAATTGATCTACCTAATATTTGGAATCCAAATTATGTGTTATCTACAAATTAAATTAAATTTTATGTTCTCCAAATATAAAAAAAATTATACTTTTAAGGATGTTGGATTGCAACCATGATAATCTAAAATAATATAACAATTTTTTATCCATTATTATTGGACTTATCTTTAACTAGAGATCATATTAGGATAAAACATAAGTATATTTTATGTATAAATTATTGTATTTTATTTTTTATGTCAAATTATTCATATGATTTATGTATCCACTTTTTAAAATGAATAACAAAATTTTCTCATAACATCATCATTTTATGATAATTCTACAAATGTTTTTAAACATAACTTTTATTGTTTCCCTTCCTCACAAACCAATTTTTTTTTTATATTCCTTTCAATGACTAAATATCTATTTTTTAAAAATTTAATATCATTGATCATAAATCAAAATTATTTGATAATGAACAGGGGGATTCCCTATTATTATTGAAAAATATTTACCCAATGAACATTAAATGCATTATCATTAAATAAAACCATTTAATATTATTTCCTATTATATTATAATGACATATAATCCAAATTTTTTAAATGGATGGATTATTCTCATGTTGTTTAATATCATGTAACAAATTTTTTTCATCAGTAAAGTTTTTATACAATTATATGATATTTATTTATTTGGATTCCCAAATTTTATTCATGTGAAGGGTTCACCTAGATAGAGCTATAATGCATTGGTGGAGGAATTAAACTGAAGTGATATCTTATTCAGAATACTTTTATTTCATGTCAAAAAAAAATTTATGATACGATTCTGAATAATCATAGAAATATTAATGGATATACCAGATATCATTTCAAATCAATGAGTAAATAATTAATCACTATATATAACATGTTCTCAAGACATTAGAAATATAACATAGTAATTTTTTATGATATGTTTGTGTACAAGATATGAAATATTATTTTTGGACACTATATTGATGATCATTTTTTACAAGTTTATCGATGAATTGTTTTTATTTTCTGAACACATTAATATATTTGGACTCATGTTCTTGTGATATTATTATTCTTTATTTAATTATATTAATTTTAATATGTTAATATAATTTTATTATTCCCCATTTCATACCAATATTATTTTTAGTTTCGTTATTTATCCCTTACTAAGCATATGGTATCACTTATTTCTTATTTTTCCTTTTCCATAGGTTGTGATGATAATTAGTCAATAAAATGGGTTTAGAAAAGTATATTGAGTGAATAATTTGTTTGAGGTGTTAAATAATCATTATATATTAATAGAAAAATATATATTTGGAATAACTTATGTCAGTTTTAACCTCGCCACCTATTATTTTATGGTATTTAGATTTTTTTTAATTTTATATATTCGATAGATTATGTTTCCCACAACAATGAGCTTAATCGAACCACAATATATTATTAATATTATTATTCAAATTGAAATTTTCTACTACCCATTTAATTTGTTGTTATGTAAAGTATTAACAAAAATATGAAAACATATTATATAATTAATTGGTAACAAATTAAATATAAATAAATATACAATCCCATTTAATATAATAAAATTGTTTTATAAAAACTATTTTATTGCACAAAACCGTGTTTTAAACAAATAAAATAAATAATAAATAATTTTTTATTATACTAACAATATATATATTTAATTTACTTTTTTACATTCACCATATGTTTTTATTCATGATATTACAAAAAATCCAATTTTACACATAAAAGATGTTTCTTATATGATTAGTGTTTACCACCATTTGTTGGCACACATTTTAAAATCTAGTTTTTACCCATTTATAAATTCTATATGAAAAATTATTCATTTTATATTAAATCCGAAAATAAAAATTTTCTTTTGATTTTTTGGGTATTTTTCTTATATGATTCATGTTATTATGAATAGTGATAAATGTTTGTATATTAATAGAATCCAACTTTTCCAGATAAAATATTGACATTGTTAAATTTTTTTTTCAATTGTTTTTAATGTATAATTAGTTCAATTTTTTATTTACTATTATTTTTATCATTGGAATGAATTGAAAATGATTTTTTTTGTAAAAACATTTCAATATTATTGAATGTCTTCAATTTAAAAAGCCTTTTCTCATTCTATCGACATTGTTAATTTTAAATTAATTATTGCCAATTTTATGGTTTAAATAATTAAAAATAGATTACATATTTGATAAAATAAGATCCATATCTAGTATACCGGTGTATTTTGTTTTTGGGAATTTTGAATCGTATGTTTGGTAATTTTGTTAAATTACCACTACTAAGGGAAAATCATGTAATTAAGGATTAAAATAATATAATAATTACTATAAATTTTCACTAAAACATATCCAAATTTTATTTTATGTGTTCTTGCTGACCAAAATAATACTTGGGATGATTTTATGGCCTCTTGGAACAAAATTATTGAATTTAATTCTATTTTCATATTTATTATAAATAAAGTCCAATATTTTTTACTAATGTGTTTAAAAAGTATTATATTTTTTATATGTTGTTATTCAGAATATATCATCAAAATTAAATATTAATTGTAAATATAAAATTATTAATTTAATAATTAAAATTTAGTTACATTTTTTTGGATGTAAATATTTACTTTAAAGGATTACACAATGATGATGTTGTAACTATTTAATTACTAGAAATATCAAATATAACATATTAAAAATTTGAAACTAAATCTAATAGGAGTTAAGTAATGTCATAAAATAATTTTATATGTTACCCAATAAAATAAGTATTTATTATGATTTTTTATATTTTATTCTTTGTATTGATATCATTTAAAATTCATGTATTGAATAGTGTCAAAAATGACATTAATGATGTTATAAAATAAATAATATTTTTTATAATTATATAAAATTTATAAAAAAATTGTATTTATAAAAATAATTTGAATAATGTTTAAAATTTTATTAATTACTCATGAATAGATATTTTGAAATTTTATATTGACTATATAAATACATAAAGAGTAAAAAATAAAAGTTGTTACATTAAAAATTAAATGGTTCAACTAGGGTTTAACGACAAAAAATAATGGTATGAATGAGACCTGAAAATTTCAAAAATATATTTTATTACTGTATTTCTACCCATACTCATCTTAAATTTTAAATAACAATCTTTAGAGATATTTGAAATTGAAATTTAATTTATATTAATTTATTATTTTGAGAATTATTAAAAGCGCCCCTCACATCCATTATAAAAGGGTCCTTCCTCCATCAAAACATCACACCACATTAATAATAATAACATAAAACAACCTTCCAATTTCTCCTCCCAACAACCCTAACTTCATCCTATCATCCCTATAATGGGTAGAAATCCAACCAATGAAGTCATTTTGTTGAAATCAAAAGAAGCCAACCAAAGATAAGGTAACGTTTATCAACGTATGTTTTTTAAATTCATCCTTAAACCATTTAAATTATTTTTATTCAATAATTATAAAATAGCCTAAACATTTGGGATATATTTTTATTTTTTATATATTATGGTTTCGACCAACAGTCACACACACTTCCATCAAATGGGATACACAATCATCATTTGTGTGTACAGTCGACTACCGCCTCACAAACATATGTCAAACATTCTTCAATTTACACCATTACAGGATTGGAATAAATATTTAAATTATATTTTTATGATATGCATCATACTTATGATTTAATAATTCTTCTATAATTATTAATAAACACATACCTTCTTGATCTTCAATGTGAAAATTTGATAACTTCATTTGAGAACAAGTAGACTACCACCTCCTAATTTTAAAGTGAATATTTAACAAATTACATGGAATGTATTAAGGATAGGTTTAGTGAAATTTTATGATATTTATTAAGAAATTGGTAAAATAAAATTATATTATTTATTTCCATTATTTCATTAATAAATGAAAATTGAAATAGTGTTAATTCATATGTACAACCTACTGTTTCCCTAAAAAATTTATTTTATATTCTATTTATATCTTTTATAGATTATTATAAATACGTGTATGATGAATATGTAAGATATTTATGTCATGTCTATCATTGTCGAGTTGATTAGATTATCATATAATTAACATGAAAATGATATATCAAATCCAAAATCATGTTAAAATATAAGTTGTTATTACCAAAATGTAACATTAAATGTTATTAAATTTGTATTATAAATTCATACGTAAACAATAAATGGTATTATATATATGAATATGGTTATTTGATAGATTTTTAATAATAATTTATTTATTTTAACAGAGCTTTATAATAGTACAACGTGAATCAACACAAAAGGAAATGGATTTCTGTCTCACTTTTATTTATTTCGAACACATGCCTTATAAACTAGTTATTTCTTTTTTGTAGTGTATCTACTAACATTGAATATATTTTATAAATATTAATCTGAATATTATAGTATATAATATATAAATATTATTTTCAATAGTTCATGTGGAATTTTATTCCACTGATTCTTATTAGGTATGGGTTGTTTCACAATCTCATTGTTATTCAGGATTCTTCATTTCTATGTATTTATTGAGAAAATTATGTATTCCATGTATATGTTTTCAAAAAATGATTTCATAAATGATTTGAATATTATAATAAATTTTTTGAAATTAATTATTCCCAGTTTAAAATAATTTTAATGTGGGTTGAATGGAATATTGATGTCGTTTAAAATCGAGGTATGTTATGAATTTTAAAAAAAATATTGAATGAATATTTTTTTTAATTATGTGGTATGAGAAAATTTTCCTTAGATAATTAATAAATAATTTTTAAAGCCCTATTTTCTTTTATTTCATGGTTATTGTGAATTAATATTTTTTATTTTATAATATCGATCCCATTAAATAACGATTTGAAAGTAAATAAGGGTATTTCGGTAAAAAAAGAATTCAATAATTTTATTAATGTATTTTCATAAATGTAATGATCTATTATTGAATTTGAAACATCATTGAGGTTGAAATATTATGGATTCTTTATCCATATTTTATTAAATTATTTTTGTTGAGTTCAACTCTGGATGTGCTATTTTGATACCATTGATTATATTACTCAGAATGGTTTGTGATTATGTTTACGAATTGGGTAAATATATTTACATTTCGTATATATAAGTTATTTATATTTCAACCAATTCATATGTTGAATGCATTGGAAATTACATGAGATAGTAGGGGCCTTATATAGACCCTTGATGCATCAGTAGGTCATATGAGACAAAATATATATAGATTTGGTGAAGGTCTTATTCATTTTTTTCCATATATCTTGGTTGTGACTTTATTAATTTTATTTTTATGATTCCCATCAATATCCATTCCCTCATTATGAGAATATATATTGGTATTCCATGCCATTATTAGAATTTTATAACAAAAATGGTTATGTTTGGTTGTTCTTTTGATTATTTAAAAGGAATTTGTTTTAGTTATTTTCCTTTCTTAATTTTTTACTCCATATTTACTTATAGATTCCATTTCCCACTAACAGTTACTGGGAATTTGAATGAAAATATTTCATATGTATCAATTTTACTGATATCATCCAAAAAATTATAAAAATAATTTTTATTTTTCAAATGTTTTAATAAATTAATTAATTTATAATCAAACCAAACATTATTTTATTATATCAGTTGTATATATAAAAATTATAATATACTAATTTAAATTAACTTGTCAATTATTATTTTATTAAATTTTTATTCATCACAATTTATTTTATAATATTTTTGAACAAATTATTATAAGATTTGATATTAAATTAATATTTTCAATTTTTAACAGTACTTTTTTAAATTTGGTTTTATTTTCCTTAATATAATATTTTCTTTCATTTTGATTTATTTTTGAATTTTTGTACAAAAAATAAATATATTATTTGAAATAATAATACAATTATTTTAAAAAATATTTTATAACTAATAGAAATATGATTGAACATATAAAAATGTTTCAAAAAACTGAATTAATTATTATTGATTCATAATATTTTATTGACTAATTGAATAATGAAATAAATCATTTCAAAAATTCTTCTGATCATTAGTTTATCAAAGAAAAATTAATCATATCATATAAATACATAAATTTATATAAATTAATTATTACAAGAATATTTAAATAATTTCAAAAAAAATAATAACTTATGATTCTATCAAATATATTATAATTTATTATCAATTATTTGCAATAATTATTTTTATAATGGAATATATACTTCAAAATATAAAATATTATTTTTAATTATAAATATAATTATTATTATTATGAAATCAATATATTTAAATTTTTAAATTTAAATTGTTTTATAAATAATATATTACCTTTTTTATATATAAAAATAAATTTATATAATAATTATATGTATTATTTTATGAAAATAATTAAATGAAGAAAATGTGACGCCCCAAGCTATCACGGTACGCTTCTCTTTGAATAATGGAATAGCTTGTATTGGACGCGACTTAGAGTTTTAGCACACCACGACCTATCAAACAAGCTCTTATGAATACTAATACCTACTTATTGAAATTTGATAAATTTAATATTTTGAAATGGACTTCATTTTTTGATTCAGAATATCAAAATTGACTTAGGGTGAATTTTTGTTATTTTTCAAAAAACATTTAATTTTTGATGAATAGTGGAAAACATTGTGTTATTGTTTAAACCCTAATTTTTATTGAAATAATAATTTATTTTATTTAAATTTATTTTATGTCAAAAAATATATAAATACCTATATATGTTCAATGTAATTAATAGGAGTCATTTTATAAATAAATTAGATTTAAATTTTTTTATTGAATTTGTTAACCACTTTTACCCAACTTTTACGTAAATTTTAAAATTTTCATAAAACACAATTTTACCACTTCTAAAAATTTAATTTCAAAAATCTTAGTGAAACAATTTGAATCACTGCACAAAATGTGGTTCAATTCAATGAAAATGATTTTTAGTGAATAGTAACTTTGAATTTTATTTACAATGGTTAAAAGTAAATATGGTAATTAATGTTAAAAATGATATTATAATTACCCTAAAAATATTCTAAATCTAGTGGATAATTTTATTTCTACCAAAATAATCCTTAGGAATAAATTATGTTCTTTTTGGTCCACTTTTATTATATTAGGAAGTTTTTTATTATTTTATTTAAAGAAGAGTTAAAAGTTTTAAATTAAATGTTCAATAATAAAACCATTTTTAATATGGGGTTATACATAAGATAAATTAAACTATAAATATTCATTATAAATCTAAAAATATTTAATACATAATTTTATTTTATTTATTATTATTATACCTTAAATAATAAAATTTATTTTTGACACATTGAGGATGCAGTGATTACCATATTATAGAAATATTTAACAATAGATATTATAAATATTAATATAATTGTAAAATGAGAAATTTGATGAATTAAAATAATTTTATTGGTTAATATTACATTTTATGGTTGATTTAATAAATTTTATTCTAGGTGATAATGTTTTTATGACATTCACAAAAACAAAATACCAAACAGATTCAAAATTGACATAAATGAGTTTCTAAAATAAATACTATATTATTAATTGATATAATATTCCTAAAAATCTACGGATTAGAAAAAGGACTTATATATGGTTAGATATATCAATAATTAACCACTTGGGTTTCTTTTGGATATTTATAGTATGTCTATTAACCAATTTATATAATAATACAAGAATACATGGTAAAAGTTAAACAATTTAACTAAGAGTTAAATCAAAAAGATAAGGTTAATATAGTGACCTAAACATGTATAAAAACTACCATTTGAGAGTTTTTCAACTAAAACCCTCATTAAAATCAAAATAAATCTTTTTTGAGCCATTATAAACCTAATATTAATGAATAATAAAATAATATTTCATGATTTTCCTAATGTGACCACCAACTCTCTTGTAAAAGGGTACTTCTCCTTCACTTAAATTCACAACTCCAAATTCTTTTTGGATCGGAAAACTCCTTCTCAAATATCCTCCCTACTATCTTCAATTCAACCTAGTTGACTTACTTTAACCATAAAGCCTACCTATGGATCCTTTTTCATCAAATCAAAAGTACCCGAAGAAGAGATAATAATTTCATCAAATCTTTCAGAGTTCATTTCTTCTTCCACTTCCTCTTTGTTTTTTGTGTCCAGAACAAAATATTAATCCAGTGACTTATACATACAATGATGTTATTATATATATTGGTCAACCATATTCATTATTCTATCTATCCTATGAATGAAAAAGTCACCATATATGTGTATGTACAGCTTACTGTCCCCACATCGTGGTGTAGTTTTTTATTCCACACTTATATATTTGAATGTCTATAATAATAAGTATAATTGATGTAAATAATAAATATAACAAGTTAAATATTATGTATATATGATATACCATCAAATTATATAATATTTCTCCATCAATATAATGATATTGTCGCTCGTCGGCACGTACGAATTACCGTTTCCCCGAACACAATGAGATTCATTCCCCATCATAATCATTCAAGAATAATTTTTATTTACATGATTAAAAATAATTATTAAGAACATAATTTCATTCTGGATATGAATAAAATAACTTCTTTCCATTACAAATTTTACTTATGTAATAAAATATAAAAATGAAAATAAATTATTTAACACCTGAAATATTGATACTACTGATATATTACTAACAAAGATATATTATAAGATCATATATGATATCATATTAATGTATGTGGTTCTTGTATTTTTCAATAAAAATTATTTAGTTATTATAAAAGAGTTTAACGTACCATCGATCATGAAAAATTACATGGTAAGGGTTAATTCTGCAATCTCTTCATTATCTAAGATAGTTTATACGTGATTATCTAATGGGACCTCTTTATCATCTACATCCATGTTTCTTAAAAATGTATTTCAAAACATTTTTAATTTTTTCTATACTATGGATTAAAGTCATTTATAACATTTTTTGACTTTTAATAAAATGTTTATAATGAAATCTTTTCGCCATTTTCCAATCAAAGTCTTATATGACCCTTTCGACAAAACTACAGAAATAATGATTTTTTAACTTATACGGTGGGGGAAACTATTTTCCTCCATTATAAAACATAAATTATTCCATTAAAATATTATATTAATATTTTCAAAATAAATTTTTTATTTTATAATTTCATTATATTTAAATTATTTCAAAATAAATGGAAAAATTTCTCTCAAACGGGTTTGATTTCATCTATGTCAATATCCTTTGAAATATTTTACACTTGATTGAAGTTAATATATTATGATATAATATTACATATTGTATTAAATGTTATGTGATATGTTTGACTATAGATGTGTTATTTTTATACCAATGATGGTTTATGGTTAATGTATTAACATTTCAAATGCCAGTTTTAATACGAATAATTATGTTAGGTTTCAACCATTTCTTAAGAGGAATGCATTGGTGTAACACCCTAGGTAAATAAAGAATATGACATTCTCATATTTATCCATATTTGTGAATAAAATATTAATATTACTTTAAAGGGGATGATATGCTCGATGGCATACCCAATACGCAACAACGAGTTTCTTGGAAATCTTACGTTGCACTCTAATAATAAAAAAATATTATTTTAAATGGTAGTTAATGCCTAGCCGTTGTAATAGCGGGAATGAACCGAACTAACTAAAAAATGATTATATATGTTTGTCAAATATTTTTACTTTTTACAATAAATGTTAGAGGATTAAAAATGTGAATGAATCCAATTTTAAGCGTAAACGTTCTAATATTCTTTAAAAGGTTGATTAACTGCCTTTTGATGGCGAACCACTTTTAAATATACTTTTTGACAATTTTATGTGTTATATTTGACAAATAAAATTCTTCTTTAGAATCGGGACATCAAAACTTACTTTGTGTAAATTTTTGGTATTTTCCCAATAAAGTTCATTTTCTAATGAATAATGAAAAATTTTGTATTCTTATTCAAAACCTCTTTTTAATCTTATTTATTTATATGATTATATTATATTTGGAATGGTTTTTAAAGTGAAATTAGAATATATTTTTACCATTTAATCCAATAGTTGTCATTGGAATTAATTTCACATTGAAATTGGACTTAAACTAGTGTCAATCTTTTAATAGATATTGTTTCTTAAAAACACGACATTTGTTTTGATAGCGAGAATTAGTTATTAAATAAATTAATGCAACCTATATGTTTTTAATTTTTTAAAATAGACATCATTTTTAAATTTGGAAAATCAAATATAGCTTAGGGTAAATTTTTGGTATTTTTCTGAAAAACTTCAATTTTTGATGAATAGTGACACCACTAAGTGGTAGTTTAAAAACTATTTTTTTCGTTTAAATGAAACATTACCACTTCTGTGGTTTGAATATCAAAAATAAGAAATACATGGTTGTCATTAGGATGTAAAATGTGGTTCAATGTGATTAAAATAATTTTTTGGTGAATAGTAACTCTTAAGTTTTTAATCGCAATTAAAGGTAATTAATGTAATTTATAGTAAAGATAATGTTATAATAACATTAAATGACCTTGACACATGTTCTACCCTTATTGTATGATTCATGGCCGACCAAGACAATCCATGGGTCAACTTGGGGACCCCATGGATCCACTTTTGTTGGAAAATGACATTAATACCTTTATATTTAAAGTTAATGTTAAAATGTCACAAACATGTGTTGTTTTACTAAAAAAAATTTACATGGGGTTATACAAGTCATATTTTTGAATAAAAATATTAATTAGAAATAAAAAAATATTTCCTACATCATGTTATATTTTTTATAATTTTTAGACACTATATAAATTAAATTATTTATGACACCATGATGATGCAATGATTACCTCATTATTTAATGATTTAAATAAAATGGAATGATAATGTAAAATCTAAGACCTAAACTTGTCACAAACCTATTGGATGTGTGTATTTAGAAACCTTATCACCATATCCTTGAAATATATCTTTTTTGGACCTTTAAAATTCGAAAATCATTTTATAATAAAATAATATTATATAACTTTCCAAGAGTGCCCCTCCTCTCATCTTATAATTGGCCCCCACCTCTACCACCATACCCACACATATCCAGCCTTTTTCTCGGCCACCCCTTGCTCATTTTCTCTCTCCACATCCCTATATTACTCCTAGAAGCCTCACTTTGTACAGAAGTCTTCCCAAGGAAGCCTTTGGGCTCAAATCAAATAGAGATATCCGATTTTAAGGTAATGTCTTCACTTGTGTTCTTTTGTTTTATTTATCTTCTCCAACCCCCTAAACACTTTTTATTCATTTATTTTGTAACAAATCCAGTATCTTTAATATACTAGGATGTTTTTATAAGAAGTACTATAGCTACACTTACACACACCTACATCTAATGGTTAAAGAACATACTGTTTCTGTGGATTGTGAATTTCTGCCTCACGAAACGATGATTGTTCAATATACTTTTAACACCCTCAAAGGTGGCCATTAAGATGTCAATATATTTATATATGATATATAATATTTTTATGTTTAACTTAAGCTTCTATATTTTTCATTTATGGAGTACCTTTATGGTTTCCATTATGGTTAAATGCGATGTCTTCATTTTAGGAAGTGCGGACTACCGCCCCCTGAAAGTGATATGATTCGTTAATACCATATGTGGTACGAATAAAGGATAGATTTAATGATATTATATAGGATACCATACTGGAATTATAATACTATTATGTATCATTATGTTTTAATTCCATTAAATAAGAAATAGAAATGGAAGAAGCGTTCATGCGTACGTACGGCTTACCGTCTCCATGAACGGTGCATTTCATTTCTTACCTCTAAATTATATGTAATATTATAAATGAAAGTATATAATGTATATATAGGATATATATGATATCTGCATAATTATAATAATTCTGGATATAATATATATATTACCACATGAACAACTTGTAATTATAAAGAGTTTATTTTTGACTCAAGTAGCTATGATCTACAAAACGGCCATTATTAACATAAATAATTACATAGTGTTCATAGAATGGTAGTATGTGATATAAAAGGAATAAGGAACATGAAAAAGGTTCTTAATAAAGTAGAAATTAGCTCAAGTTTATTATTCATGATGTTAAGGAAAGATCGAGTCAAGTCATACCTGAGGTAAAAGAACCTACCCCTCTCTTTCTTTTTAAGTACACTCTTTTATTTCATTCCTTTTAAGCTCATCATTCATATGATTGGGATGTTATTTTATATTAAAATAACTGTAGTTTTTATGTTCATACTATGAGAGACCCTATTTTCTCTCATCAATCCATTTTGGATGTTTTGATTGGCGCTGTTAGGCTGCTGAATTTTCATAAGAGATCCATCCTCTCTCTTTCTTTTTAAGTACCCTCCTTTATGTCACTTTTTTTAAGCTCCACATTATTATGTTGGGGGATGTTATTTTATATTCCACTTGCTGTAAATTTTATGTTAATATGATGAGATACCCTATTTGATCTTATCAATCCATTTTTTGGAAGTTTTAAGGGGCGCTGTTAGGCTGCCGAGTTTTCGTAAGACATTTTTCATCTCACTTTTATTTCCGTGAGATTTATGCTACATTTTCCACCATTTCCGTTGACTGGTATATGTGCTTCCCATTATTCTAATAATTGTGTAATATAATTTAATTTATTATTATTTACATCAATGTTGTATTTTCCTTCATTCATGGGGTGTATGTTTCAAAAGATACCCATGTCGGTAAGGGAACTTTTCACCCTCCTCTTTTTAAAAGACATATTTTGTTGGGTCATTTAATTTACATATTGTAATGTTGGGATATGTTATTATATATACTTATTGATGTAAATTTTATGTCCAAGTGATGAGATACCATTTTTATCTCTCATCAACTCATTTTAGGAATTTTAATGTGATGCCGTTATGCTGTCGAATTTTTCAAAGGGAACTTCTTAACCCAATTTTGATTTCTTTGGGTTCAACATGTAGTTATTGAATATGTCCTTCTTTGAATATGTGTGAGTGAAAAATTATTGTTTTATAGTAAATATTCACTTATATTGGGTGTATTTATATTTTTCACACATAATTATGAGATTGATTTATCTTTAATTTAAGGGTACTTTCTTTACAGGGGATTTCATCTCAGTTTACATTTCTATTAGGACTTCATTGTTGTTATGCACCAATTCAATATTATATGGTGTATATACTGTCCCTTGGAATATTATATCATGAATTAAATTATTCTCATTATATTACAATGTTCTGATTAAATGTTATTCCTCAATTATTATATTCAAGTGTCTCTCATTTTGTTAAAAACCATTTAACTAAAATAACGTTTTAAATGTTTTAATGATTTATTCTTATAAATATTTATCGTTAATATCCATGTTTTGAAAATGGTTTTAAGGATTTTTTTATATGGATATTAATGGTTTAAAATTATTAAATCTTCAAAGTGGTATGGGAAACTTTGTTTCAATGATCTCTTTATTAAATGATTTAAATGGTTTTGAAAATGTTTTTTAGAATGGATTCATTATTTCAATATCATAAAATGTTATATGTTGGAATGTTATATTTCCTTTATGATTAAGTAACGTTATATGATTATGTTATGGTTCTTGGGCATTGTTTATGAGGACGTGTGGTTCCGTGATAAACTAAGGGCGGGTGAGCCCGAAATAACTCTCCAATGCATTGGGTAACACGAAGGAGTTAAACGTTAAGGTTTCTCCGAAGAGATTTAGGGAATATACTGTGATGGGTATTCCAAACATAACCAAGAGGGTTACTCCCTACGTAAGAATGTTATGAATTCCTCAAGTTACCTTTATGCCTTATGATTTCTATGATTTATTCATGATTTGATGAGGTAGGATAAAATTCTTATGTTTTATGAGTATTGTATGATTTCATACACGGACTAATGTTTTCTTTTAGTACTTTTAAATCCCTTACTGAGCTTTTTATGCTCATCCCAAGTTATTGACATGTTTTTCACAGTTCAAGTGAAAGGTTCATGTTATTATGATAGTGTCAAGTAAGTGTCAAGAAAGTATCCATGTTTTATTTTAAATATGTTCTCGTTGATGGGGAAAAACGAATACTATCTTTTATGTAACCACTTTGTTTAAATTTGGAATGTAATTCATGATTTATGATCTAATTCTATAAAACTCTAATACTGAAAAGATCCTCAATGTGAATTATTCATTTAATTCAATATTAAATATGGTTTAAGGCTAGGGCCTTATAGTTGGTATCAGATGATGGTTTAGATAACTTTAGAGGATAGAGTGTTGTTTAAGAAAAAGTGACAAGTTGTGTATAACCACAATGGATAGTATATTAGATGGAGTCATTATTTTTTTTAAAGTTAGAATGAGTTTGAGATAACATGGATAAGTATATCATGGTGTTTATCTTCCACTTTTTTATTTGATGATTGTAATAATATACTCACACTGACCTTTTTGGTTTTAGTAAATGGTTGGATCTAGCAGGCACCAACTTAACAGTGGATTTGAAGAAGACTGTGACAGTTTTATGAAAGAACAACTGCATGATATGGGATCTGCAATGAGAACTCTTATGGTTATCCTCAACCAACAATCTGGAGACATGATTGACCAACTGATCATTAGTGATTTTTATAAGGCATCGTATATGCGATAAACAATTCCTACAGAAGTTCATGTAATAATAATAAAAGTAAGTATGTGCAAACACCTATGTGTCAAATATGTGGAAAGAAACACATAGGAAGATGTTTCAAAGGGACAGAAAGATTCTATATATGTGTAAATGAAGGTCATAAAGCAAAAACCTGCCATGGAAAATGGAAGCATCTAGTTGACACTAGGAAAGGGACAGGAGTTCTTTCTGAAGGATCAATTGAATGTTTTAAATGTGGTGTGCATAGTCATTATTCAAACACATGTCTTACGAAGAAGTTCTGAGAATGGGGTCACCAAGATCTTACAAATATTCATTTCCCAATACCTAATTCCATTCTATTTGAGGATAAAGAAACTGACAATAAATAATGAAAGGTATGGATTATTTCTTAACATATGTTTTTATATTATTAAAATCTTAGGATCTGATTCATGATTTTGTTTGTAGGAAATAATTATTTCAGAATAAGTTGAAATGGAATGGCTAATGGATCATTAAGAATGTTTAATGAGTAAGAGTTCATCATATAAGGGATTCAAGAGCTATGGTAGATTTTAGGATGGTAAAATTATTAGATGTATTAAGTTTCTTTTGATGAGGGGGTTACATTAGAAGACTTTTTATAGTAACCATCATGTTTGATATATGAAAATTTTATTCAAAGAAGAATTATCATTTCTTTTGTGAATATAGTTATAAAGAACCATTTGGGTTTATATGATCCTTGAATTTGAGGCAATTACTGGTAAATACTTTTTGGGTTTCAATCATAGTTTGGTTTACATTGTAGAATTTTATGGATAGATGTTTATTAAATGGTCTTCGTTGAACTGTGTGTTTTGTTTGAAAAATTTTGGAGATTAAGAATAGATTTTTTTATAAAATATTATCTTTTTGGGTATTATCTGATCTCATACTAACCTTTTTGGTTTTAGTATTGGTTAATGTCTAAAGATATGGGAAGTATATTGTTCTCTTTTGTGGATTAGGTGATTCTCTAGAAGTTGATTATAGCTCTCATAATGTGAACATGTCATCCCAAATACTCGTCTTTTCGAGAAAATATGAGTTCGTGTAAGAAATCTAGTAAAAGTTGAAAGTCAACATGACAATTAAGAATGCTTCCTTATGTTTCAGTTAAGCTCATAAATAAATTCCTCTATGAAAAATAACATAAAACAAATAAAATTTCTGTTGATTTTTCCTATTGAGGAATCAAATATCATTTAACCCATCACAAGTTTGTGATATTCTTGTTGTTAACTTTCTCTTAGACATGTTTACTATCACTATCCATTAGAACATGACCCTTTTTTCCCTCCATATCCATATTTTCATACTTGGAATCCTTTTATGGGTTAACTTGGGAGACATTTGTACTTCTCTCCCATTCATTTAAAGTGATAGTTTTACTGACTCATGTTCAATATGGGATTTTCAATGAAGCTTTTAAGCCCAATTTTAAAATTGCGAGGACGTAATTCCCAAAAGGGGGGAAGAATGTAACAACCCGGGTAAAGAAATAATATGAAATTTTCATATTTATCCATATTTGTGAATAAAATATTAATATTACTTTAAAGTGGACGCTATGGTCGATGACATACCCAATACGCAACAACGAGTTTCATGGGAATCTTACGTCGTACTCTAATAATAAGAAAATACTATTTTAAATGGTAGTTAACACCTAGCCGTTGTAATGGAGGGAATGAACATAACTAACTAAAAAATGATTATACATGTTTGTCAAATAATTTTACTTTTTACAATAAATTTTAGAGGATTAAAAATGTGAATGAATCCAATTTTAATCGTAAACATTCTAATATTCTTTAAAAGGTCGATTGACTGCCTTTTGATGTTGAACCTCTTCTAAATCAACTTTTTCACAATTTAATGTGTTATATTTGACAAAATAAAATTCTTATTTAGAATCAGGACATCAAAATTTACTTTTTGTAAATATTTGGTATTTTTTCGATAAAGTTCATTTTTAATGAATAGTGAAAATTTTGTATTTTAATTCAAAACCTCTTTTTAATCTAATTTATATATATGGTTAGATTATCATTTTAATTGTTTTTATAGTGAAATTAGAATATATTTTTACCATTTAATCCAATAGTGTTCATTGGAATTAATTTCACTTTGAAATTGGACTTAAACTACTGTCAATCTTTTAATAGATATTGTATCTTAAAAATATGCTATTTGTTTTGACAGTGGGAATTAATTATTAAATTAATTAATGCAACTTATATGTTTTTATTTTTGTAAAATAGAAATCATTTTTGAATTCAGAATATCAAATATAGCTTAGGGTGAATTTTTGGTATTTTTCTGAAAAACTTCAATTTTCGATTAATTGTGAAACCACTAAGTGGTAGTTTAAAAACTATTTTTTTTCATTTAAATGATACATTACCACTTATATGGTTTGAAGTTATAAAATACTACATAAATGGTAGTCATTTAGATGTAAAATGTTGTTAAATGGGAATAAAATATTTTTTTGGTGAATAGTAACTCTTAAGTTTTTAATCGCAATTAGAGGTAATTAGAGTAATTTAAGGTAACGATATTGTTATAATAATATGAAATGACCTTGAAACATGTTCTAACATTATTGGATGATCAATGGCTGACCAAGAAAATCCATGGGTCAACTTGGGGACCCCATGGAGCCACTTGGGTTGGAAAATGACATTAATACCTTTTTATTTATAGTTAAAGTTAAAATGTCACAAACATGTGTTGTTTTACTAACACAATTTTTACTTGCGGATATACAAGTCACATTTTTGACTATAAATATTCATTATAAATATAAAAAAATTTCCTACATCGTGATATTTTTTTTATAATTTTTAGACACTAAATAATTTAAATTATTTATGACACCATGATGATGCATTGATTACCTCATTATTTAACTATTTAAATAAAATGAAATGATAATGTAACATCTAAGACCTAATATTGTCACAAAACTATTGAATGGGTGGATTTCGAAACCTTATCACCTTATCCTAGAAATATATCATTTCAGGACCTTTAATATTCGAAAAGCATTTTATAATAATGTAATATTTTATAACTTTCCAAGAGGGCCCCTTCTCTCCTCTTATAAAAGGCCCCAACCTCTACCACCTTACCCAGAACTCTCAAGCATTTGGATCGGCCAAACCCTGATCATTTTGTCTCCCCACATCCCTCTATTACTCCTAGAAGCCTCAGTTTGGGATTAAGTCTTCCAAAGGATGCCTTTGATCTCAAATCAAAGAGAGATACCTGATTTTTTGGTAATGTCTTCACTTGGGTTCTTTTGTTTTAATTTGCATCTTCAACCCCCTAAACACTTTTTATTCAATTCTTTTGTAACAACTCTAGTATCTTAAATATAATAGAATGTTTTTATAAGAAGTATTAGAGCTACACTTACACACACCTACATCTAATGGTTAAAGAACATATTGTTTTTGTGGATGGTGAATTTCTACCTCACGAAACGATGATTGTTCAATATATTCTTATAACACCCTAAAAGGTGGACATTAGGATGTCACTATATTTATATATGATATATAATATTTCTATGTTTTAATTAAGCTTCTGTATTTTTAATTTATGACATAACATTATGGTTTCCATTATGGTTAAACGTGATGTCTTCATTTTAGGAAGTGCGGACTACCGCCCCCTCAAATTGATTTTATTCGTTAATACCATTTGTGGTACGTATAAAGGATATATTTAGTGAAATTATTTATGACACCATACTGGAATTATAATACTATTATGTATCATTGTTTTTTAATTCCATTAAATAATAAATAAAAAATGGAAGTAGCGTTCATGCGTACGTATGGCTTACCGTCTCTATGAACGGTGCATTTAATTTCTTACCTCTAAATGTTTTGTAATATTATAAATGCATGTATATAATTGATATATATGATATATATGATATCTAACTAATGAATATAATTCTGGATATAATATATATTTTACCACATGAATAACATGTAATTATAAAGAGTTTATCTTTGACTCAAGTAGCAATGATATACAAAACGACCATTATTAAATTAAATAATTACATAGTGTTCATAGAATGGTAGTAAATTATATAAAAGGAATAATGAACTAGAAAAAGGTTCTTAGGGAAGTATAAATTAACTCAAGTTTATTATTCAGGTGGTTAAAGAACAATCGAGTCATGTCGGACCTGAGGTAATGGAACCTACCCCTCTCTTTCTTTTTAGGTACACTATTTTATGTCATTCCTTTTAAGCTCATCTTTCTTATGATTGAGATGTTATTTTATATTAAAATTACTTTACTTTTTATTTTCATATGATGAGAGACCCTATTTTCTCTCATCAATCCATTTTGGATGTTTTGATTGTCGCCGTTAGGCTGCCGAATTTTCGTAAGAGATCCAACCTCTCTCTTTCTTTTTAAGTACTCTCCTTTATGTAAGTTCTTTTAAGATGCTATTTGTTATGTTGGGGAATGTTCATTTATATTCCACATTCTGTAAATTTTATCTTAATATGATGAGAGACCCAATTTAATCTCATCAAACAATTTTTAGATGTTTTAAGGGGCGTCGTTAGGCTGCTGAGTTTTCGTAAGGTATTTTTCATCTCACTTTTATTTCCATGAGATCTATGCTACATTTTCCACTATATACATTGAGTGGTATATGTGCTTCCCATTATTCCAATCTTTGTGTAATATAAATTCTTTTATGAGTATTTAAATCGATGTTGTATTTTCCTTCTTTCATGGGGTGTATGTTTCGAATGATATCCAAGTCGGTAAGGGAACTTTTAACCCTCCACTTTTTAAAAGACTTATTTTGTTGGGTCTTTTAATTTACATATTGTAATGTTGGGATATGTTCATCTATATCCTTATTGATGTAAATTTTATGTCCACGTGATGAGATACTATTTTTATCTCTCATAAACTCATTTTCTGCATTTTAAAGTGATGTCGTTAGGCTGTCAAATTTTACCAAGGGAACTTCTTAACCCAATTTCGATTTATTTGAGTTCAACATGTAGTTATTGAATATGTCATCCTTTGAATATCTGTGAATGAACATTGACTATATTACACTTAATATCCACCAATATTGGGTGTATTTATATTTTTCACACATAATTATGATATTGATTTATTCTTAATTTAAGGGTACCTTCTTTACAGGGGATTTCATCTCATTTTCCATTTATATTTAGACTTCATTGATGTTATGCACCAATTCACTATTTTATGTTGTATATACTGTCATTTAAAATATTATATCATGAATTACTATATTCTCATGATATTATAATGTTCTGATTAAATGTTATTCCACAATTATTGTATTCTAGTGTCTCTCATTTGGTTAAAAACCCTTTAACTAAAATATCATTTTAAATGTTTTAATGATTTATTCTTATAAATACTTCACGTTAATATCCATGTTTTCAAAATGGTTTTAAGGATTTTTTATAGGGATATTAATGGTTTAAAATGTTAAAATCTTCAAAGTGGTATGTGACACTTTTATTCAAAGATCTCTTTATTAAATGTTTTAAATAGTTTTGAAAATGGTTTTTATAATTGATTCATTATTTCAATATCATAAAAAGTTATATGTGGGAATTTTATATTTCTTTTATGATTATGTAATGTGCTATGATTATGTTATGTTTCTTGGGCATTGTTTATGAAGACTGGTGGTTCGGTGATAAACTAAGGGTGGGTGAGCCCGTTATAGCTCTCCAATGCATTGGGTAACACGAATGAGTTAAACGTCAAGGTTTCTCCGAAGATATTTAGGGAATATACTGTTATGGGTATTCCAAATGTAACCAAGTGGATTACTCCCTACGTAAGAATGTTATGAATTCCTCAAGTAACCTTTATGCCTTATGATTTCTATGATTTATTCATGATTTGATGAGTTATGTTAAAATGATTATGTTTTATGAGTAAAGTATGATTTCATACATGGACTAATGTTTTCTTTTTGTACTTTTATTTCCCTTACTGATCTTTTTATTCTCGTCCCATGTTTATGAAATGTTTTTCATAGGTTAATGGAAAGGTGCATGTAATGATTATAGTGTTAAGGAAGTTTCAAGAAAGAATCCATGTTTTATTTTCAATATGTTTCCGTTGATGGGGAAGAACGAATACTATCTTTTATGTAACCACTTTGTTTAAATGTGGAAAGTAATTCATGACTTATGATCTAATTCTCTAAAACTCTAAACTTGAAAAGATCCTCACTCTGAATTATTCATTTAATTCAATATTAAGTAAGGTTTAAGGCCAAGGCCTTATAATTGGACATAGTAATTGATGGGTGGAGCCCACTATAACTCCTTGATGAATCTGCTGGTCTAATGAGAAAAAATAGTGTCTTGGGAAAAGGCGTTGAAAAATTATTATATTTAGTCTTAGCACAAGGCCATGAATACGTGGTTTTGATTTCTAGCATTATGGATTCCATAATTTTTAAATTGGCTACTGATATTACATGTGATTATTCAACTATAATAGTATACATGTGGATAAGTAAATGATATTATTTGAATTATAATTTCCATATAATCATGATTTTTATGATTAAAACTCTCTTGTTTTAGTGTTATACATAGCCTTAAATGTTAATGATTATTTATGAATGTTTCTTCTATATAGTTATCCTTACTGAGAAACTCAGTTCACCAATTTCTATGTAATATTTTTATAGGATGAGAAAATTAATATTATGACTGACCTACATAGATAGTATAAGAGAGATTAATGATTTAAAATGATACAAAATTTTGTAGTATTTTAATATCATAATTTAATTTAAAACTTATGGTTGTATCTAGTACATCCAAGGCTTCTAATGTGATCAATTTTTTTGGATTTGATCCCTTGTGATCATGGATATTTTATGTAACAATGCCCCGAATCTGGGTAACATGGGTCTGGGAGTTACAGTTGGTATCAGAGGAAGTTTAGTACAAACCATAGATGTTATATTTATAAAATAATTATGATTATAGAAAATAAACCTAATACATTCTTTGAGGATTATCAAAGAAAAAAATCTTAAATTTTTGATAATTTAGATATTTTGTGTATTTTTTAACAAATACATCCATGTCTAGATACGAGCAGGTAGAGGCTACTCGGAATCATATGTAACTAGGAGTGAAAACTCTGACAAGGAGTTTCGGGCTTGACCCATGGTATCCTTGTACAAGACAGTGGTCTTTGCTTCACTCTTGGTCTTGACGCTCCTGAGGGATATTCTTTTTATAATTTTCATTTTCATTACAAACCATTATGAAGGAATTATGAGTAAATACTTCCTCAAGGAAACCATTTTTTATGATTACGAATTATATACATATAATTTTAAATTTCTGTAAGTTATTTTTCTAGTATCAAATTTTGTATCACAATTCATAAACTAATCTAATGTATTCTGTTGTTTTAAAATGAGGCCTAGTGGAATGAATGAAAACCATATCAATGAAAATAATCCATGTAGGTATTTCTCTACTACTCATGATCATTATTGTGAAGCTGGTGATGCATCCAATGTTGAACAACTTATAACCATACTCAGACAACTCACTTAGATTATTAATAACAACCTTACCTGTATGGAGCACCCTGATCTATTGCGTGGAGGATAAATGTTAAACCTATTCATGAGGAAAGAACCAACAACATTCAATGGGACTAGAAATCCAATTGTAGATGAGAAATGGATAATATTCTTAGAGAATACATTTAATTCTTGGGGAGAAGCGAACGTGAAAAAGTTTTCAGGGTATTTTATCGCCTCACGGGAGACACAGATCAATAGTGTTCATTAATTCAAAACCTAAAGGAGGATGAAGAATTATTAAATATGTAATTTGGGGAGTTTAACAATATTTTCTTAGAAATATACTTTCCCCATGACCATTGGGGATATATGGAAAGAAAATTTCTAAGTTTAGTGAAATAGAGGATAAGAATGTCTCAAAGTATGAGGCTTACTTTACATGTTTAGAAATCATATAAAAGATTATATACATAACCCAAAGAGTAATATTGATTGATTCTATGATGGGTTAAAACCATTTCATTGACGAGAATTAGTTTCAAAATACCTATAATCATAAGAAGTTATTGTCTTTTGTGCTATCAAGACTGAAAATAAATTCTCTAAGTCATATGACTTTAAATAAAATATAGAGAGAAGAGATCTATTAAACACTATGAAATGGAAATAAGGGAAACAAGGGAAATTTTGAAATTCCATCAAACATTAAATGCGGGGAAAACATCCTGTTACTTGCATGAAGGGAATGAAAGTCAGTTATAAGTGTGGTGAAAAATGCCACCATTCTCTTGATTGCAATGGATAGAAAGACGCTTTCCATGTTGAATTCTACAATTGTAGAGAAATTGGGAATTATGAAAATAAATGTCCTAATATCCATGGAAACATAACTAAAAAAAGGCCAAGAGAGAAATTCCAAGATTATGTGATCACTACTGCTATGGTTGAAGCTCTGAATGAAGTGATGACAGGTTATTTAATGGTTTCCTAAAATTTTACCAATACCTCATTTAATTCTGGATCATCACATTTCTTTATATATTCACATTTTTCTAAGAAAATTTAGATATCTTCAATTTGATTTAACAAGGGGGTTGTTAGTTAAAAATCATATGGGAAGTATCATTGCAACAATGTTTTGTGAATTAGTTCCCTTTTGGGAATATAAATGTGATATATCTGCAGATCACATCACCATAACCATGATTTAATTTGATATAATCGTTATTATGGATTGGCTTTCGGACCATTATGTGAAAATTAATCGTATGAAGAAGGAGCTTACACATTTCGAAGATGGTAATGAGTACCTTTTCATTAGATAAGAAATGTCATCATCTGATTCTTATCTAGATACACCGCCATAGCTCTACTAAATTTAATTATTGTGGAGGAAGAGAATAAAATAACAATGGGTGAGGAATGGAAGGTTAAAATAGAGGGTGTACCTATTGTGAAAGAAAATGTTGATATGTTTTCATAGGATTTACCTGGACATCCTTTAGAATGAGAAATTGTGTTTTCCATTGATTTAATTAATAGTTCTATACCCATATCTAAGAACCCATATATAATGGAAAGTTTGGAATTAGAGGAATTAATGATACAACTAGAGTAATTTTGTAATACAGGATTTATTCTCCCTAGTCTTTCTCAATGGGGATCCCCTATTCTTTTTGTTAATAAGGAAGATAGATTTATGATGGCGTGCATTGACTATAGGGAGATCGATGCTATAATAATAAAGAACAAGAATACCTTACCACGCATTGATAATTTATTCAATCAACTTCATGTATATCAATATTTATCGAAGATTTCCCTTATATGTGGATATCATCAGTTGTGTGTGAAGAAGGAAGACAATACAGAGAGGTAATTTTGTACAAGTTATTGGCCAAATGAGTGTACATTAATTACTTTTTGACTGGATAATACACCCTATGTCTTCAAGGATATAATGAATAGGGTTTCAAGGAACATCATGATGGCATTGTAGCGGTATTTATTAATGATATCTTGGTTCACTCAAAAAGCTAGAACTGTCATGGAAATCAGATGAACTATATTCTAAATACTCATTGAATAGATGAATTATATAGGATGTTTAACAAGTGTGAATTCTGGGTTCAAGAGATTTCTTTTCATGGCCATATTGTCCCAACAGATGGAATCAGTATTGATCCGTCTATGACAAGAGAAATTCAAAAATGACCCGAACCAAATAGTATAACTGAGGTACACATTTGTATTGGTTTGGCAGGTTATTATCACGGTCTCATCCAAGGTTTTTTCTAATTTGCAAACCAATTAATGAAGCTACCACGTATAGGGGTTAAATTTATTTTGGACAAAAGAGTGTGAAGAACGTTTTCTTGAAATGAAGATAATATTAGTAAAAGATCCTATCATGACTCTACCATCTGGTAATGATGGGTTTGTTATTTATAGTGATGATTCAATGAATGGACTTGGTTTTCTCCTTATGTATAATGATTCATTTATTGGCAATGCATCACGATAGCTAAAAATTTATTATAAAAAATATCCCACTTGAAATCTTGAGTAAAAAACATTAATCTTTTTATTAATGATATGGAGACTCTATCGCTATTGAAAAAAATGTGAGATATATACCTTTCATAAGATTTTTATGTATATTTTCTCACAAAAAGAACTCAACATAAGGTAATGAAGATGGCTTGAACTACTCATCGGTTATATTTTCACTATACAATACCATTTGAGGATGACGAATAAGGTGTTAGATGCTTTGAGAAGAAAGGATCAACGAGTTTTGAACAATATGAGGGTTGAAAGGGATCCTATGATCATGGATATAGTACTAATAGTTATATGACTAATCATTGAAGGTTAAACCAAAATACCATTTCATGTGGTTGTAAACCCATCTTTACTATAATGGATAAAATGTTCATAGACTTATGAAGGATATTTTCAAAAGAAAATCAATGTTGTGAATGATTTGAGATTGATTGACTTCATATATGAGGATGAACTTTTGAAATTCTGAAAGTGTCTTTGTGTTAATGATATAACTGATCAAAAATTGGATTTTATAGAAGATGCACATAGCTCTAATTTATCTATACACCCTATTAGCATAATGATGCATAGAGATTTGAAGGTACATTTCTGGTGGGACAACATGAAGAGAGAAATTGATGATTATGTGTCAAGATGTATTGTTTTTCTACAGGTGAACTCTAGAAGACAACATCCTAGAGCGATTATGAATCCTCTTCCCATAAAAAATATCAAATGGGACAATATTATGATCGACATTTTCATGGGGCTACCAAAGATTTCTAGAAAGAATAATGAAATATGAGTCATTGTTGATAGTCTTACAATGAGGGAACATTTTTCTTCTATAAGAAGGAATTTACCACATTAACATTTCGGAAGACTATGTATTAATAAATTATGTAAGACTACATGGAGTACCCTTGTCGATTGATTCAGATCGGGATCCCCATTTTACATCAACATTATGAAAAATTCTTTAGAAGGTCCTTGATATTGAACCTCATTGGGCATTACCTTACACCCTCAAACTGATGGATAATAAGAAGAGACTATTCAAACCTTATAATACATGTTGACATATTACTGAAATGAAATTCAAGGAAAGTGGGATCAGTATTTACCTACATTATAATTATCCTATAATAATAACTTCCATTCAAATATTTAGATAGCAGCATATGAAGCATTATATGGAAAGAGATTTTGCACACCAACTTATTGGGATGATGTTGGTGAATGAAAAATCATAAGCATAGATCATTTTGAGGAAATAATAGAAAAGGATAAAATTATCCAACCCGACATCAATGATGCTCAATGTCGGAAAACAACACTCATGATAATCAATGGAAGGATTTGGAATTTTAACAAGGAGATCATGTTTTCTTAAAATCACTTCAAATTAAGGGTGTTTTATGATTTAGTTATAAGGTTAAATTGAGTCCTAGGGACATCGAACCATTCAAAAATCTAGAACAAATTGGAGTTGTATCTTACCATTTGGAAATAGAACCAAGTCTCTGCAAAGATCATAATGTGTTCCACATATCACTATTGAAAAAATACATTCCCAACCCAACACAAATACTCACCTATGGTGAAATAGAACTGCAACATGACCAATCTTGTTGGGAAGAGTCTATCATGATACTTGATACCAAAGAACATGTGATGATAAATAAGATGGCTCATCTGTTAAAAGTTATATGGAGAAACCATAAGATGGAAAAGGAAACGTGGAATCCAGAGGAACATATGATAAGAACAACCCATTTTATTTTATGTTGTATTATTTTAGAAATTTCAAGGATATAATTATTTGAAGGAGGGAAGAATGTAACACCCCAAACATCCATGGTATGATTCTCTTTGAATAATACAATAGTTTGCGCTGTACACAAATGTTGTTTTAGAAAACCACGACCAATCAACTAGCCATTACGAATAGTAATACCCACTTTTTGAGATTTTATAAATTTTATTTATTGATATGGACTTAATTTTAAGATTTGGAATATAAAAATTAGCATAGATGGATTTTTTTTTCATGAAAACATTCAATTTTTGAAAAATAGTTAAAAACACTGCATTATTGTTTAAATCTTTCATTTTATTTAAATAATTATTTATTTTAAATATATATTATAGTTAAAAATAGATACATAATACCTATATAAGTTCAATTTAATTCATTAGAGTCATTTTTAAATAAAATTAGATATATAAAATTTTATGGAATGTTTTAAGGTATTTTTCCCACCTTCAAGGCAAATATTAATATTTGAATAAAATGTAATTTTACCGCTTCTGTGAATTGAAATTAAAAAATATCAGAGACATAGTTGACATCAAAAATTTATATATGGTTAAATAGTATGAAAATAATTTTTTTTGAATACTAACTATTGAATTTTTTAACCAGGGTTTAAAGTAAATATGTTAATTAAACTTATAAATGATATTATAATTATCCTATCACATGTCCTAATTATATTGGATAATTATATTTCAACCCAAATCAACTACAAGAGTAAAATATGATCTTCTTGGTCCATTTGTATTAGATTACTGCGTTTATTATTATATTATTGAAAGAAGAGTTAAAAGTGTGAAAATAAATGATTAATAACTAAAAAAAATTTAATATGGTGTTATACATAAGATAAATTCAACTATTAATATTCAATAGAAACAAAAAAATATTTCCTAAATAATTGTATTTTATCTATAATATTTAGACATTAAATATTGAAATTTATTTACGACACAATGACGATGTTGTAATTACCTTATTATTGAGTGATTAAAAACATTGATATTATAAATATTAATATAATGTTAAAATGACACGTTTTCTGAATTACAATAAATTTATAGGTTAAAATGACATATTATAGTTAATGAAATATTTTTTTTGAAGTGATAAAGTTGATATAAGTTTTGGAAAATCAAAATACCAAATGGGGTCAAAATTGACATAAATTCATTTTTAAAACAAATACTAAATTATTAATTGATATAATTATACTAGTAATCTAAGGCATAGAAAAAGGTCTTATATAAGGTTATATACATCAATAATGATCCAATTTGGGTTCTCTTGGATATTTATATTATGTTTATTAACCATTTCCTATAATAATACAAAAACACATGGAAAACATTAACCAATTTATCTAAGAGTTAAATCTTAAAGGTATGGTTTATATGGCGACAAAAACATATCTAAAACCTATTGTATGATAGGTTTTAGACACATCCTCACTATATACTCAAAATAAAACCTTTTTGAGCCATTATAAACTGAATATTATTATATTATAAAATAATATTTCATTCTTTTTTTATAGTGACCCTCACCTATCTTCTAAATTGGTACTTCCCCTTATCTTAAATTCACATATCCAAATCCATTATTCTAGGACAAAACATTCTCAAATATCATACTAAATACACTCACATCATCTTATATGGATTAAATTGATCATAAATCCAATAAATTGATCCGTTTTGATCAAATAAAAAGCAAGCACCCGAAAAAGAGGTAACAATTTCATCTCCTCTTTCAATGTTCTTTTCTTATTCCACATTTTATTTAATTTTTTTCTCTATAAAAAAATAATAACTGTAATACCTTCTACACATTTTGATGTTATTATAAATATTGTACAACCCTATTCATTATTAAATCCATCCTCTAGAGGAGTAAGTCACCATTATTTTGTACGTGCAGATTACCCTCTCCACATCGTGGTGTAGTTTTTTATTCAACATTTCACTATTTTGATGGGTAAAATAATGACTATAAATGATTTAATGAATAAATAAAACATATTAATGATTATTTAAAATTTATATAACATCCAATTACATAATATTTAAATATCAATATAATGATATTGTCACTCGTGCATATGTACAGATTACCATCTCCACGAACGCGATGAGATTCAGTCCCCATCATAATCATTCCTCAATAGTAATCATTTTTATGATTAAAAATATTGTTTAAGAACTTAATAAATTTTTTTATATGAATCAAATACATCCTATCCAATAAAAGTATGACTTACTTAAAACACATATAAAGGAAAACGAATATGATAACTCTTGAAATAATGATAATACTAAAATATTATAAAAAACAATATTATAAGAACATATATGATATAATATTTATTTATGTGGTTCATGTATAAATTAATAACATTTATTTAACTATTATAAAGGATGTTAACATACCATCGATCAAGGAAAATTACAAGTTAAGGGTTATTTCGACATTCTTTTCATTATCCGAGATTGTTTATATGTGACTATCTACTTGGACCTCTTTATCATCCACATCCGTGATTTTTAAAAATGTATTTCAAAACCGTTTTATTATTTCCTAGATTATGGGTTATAGTAATTTATACCATAGTTTAACTTTTTATTAAATGTTTATAAAGGAATATTTACATCGTTTGCCTAACAATGTCTTTTACAACCCTTTCGACAAAATTATGGAAAGAATGTGTTTTTAACATATATGGCGGGTACGAATATATTCTACTGTTACAACACCGTCTAAGCTTCCCTTAAAGTATTATAAGATTATTTTCAAAATTAATTTTTTTAACTACATAAATTTTAATTGATTTCAAAATAGAAAAAGATGTTTGTCTCGGGGAGTTTTTATTTAATCTATGTCAACATCCATCAATATATTTTACACTTGTATGTTTATGTTTTGTTATGATACAATCATCCATATTGTATTTAATATTTTTTGATATGTTTGAAAGTTTTTGTGTTATTTTTATACCATTCATGGTTCATGGATAATTTATTAACATCTCCTATGCTAGTTTTAAAATGATTGTTTATGTTATGCATCAACCACTTCATATGAGGAATGCATTTGACTTAGTAAGTGATGGGGGAGCTTATTAAAAATCCACAATGAATCGGTAGGTTTAATTATACAAACTAGTGCCTTGGCACATGGCCTTGAAAAAATCTTATTTATAGTCTTCAACGAGCCCAGCACTATGTGGTTATGATGTATGATAATATGTGTTCCATCATAATAAAATTGGATATTGGTATTAAATTTGATTATTCAACTAGTATAATATACATGAGAATAATTAAATGGAATTATTTGATTTATCTTTGCCATCTTATTCTGATGTTGATGTTTAAAAGTCTTGTATTTTATTCTTATACATTTCATTAAATGTTTATACTTATTTATAAAATTTTCTGCTATATTTTTTTCCTTACTGAGCACCTGAGCTCACCCGTATCTATGTTATATTTATCCTAGGATGTGAAGAAATATATTATGACCGACCTAAAAGGATTGTCTAATGGAGATGAATGAGTTAAATGTAGAATTGTTTTTGTAGTTTTTCATTTCATAATGTAATGTGAAAATTATTTGTGTATCTAGTACTTCCAAGGCTACTAAACTGATCAGTCTTTCAGGATTTGATCCATTGTTATCATTCCATGGTTATGTAATAATTCACCGACTCGTGGAAACTAGGGTCGGGGCATTAGAAAACAATAATATAAAAAATCAAAAAAAAAATATGATATTTAAAAAGTGAAAACGTTATATTAGAAAAATAAAGCAAAATTTTGATATTTTTGGTCTATAAACATTGTAAATGAAGATAAAAAAGAAGTACCCAAATAAAAAATTGGTATAAGATGTGAAATAAGACCATAAAATAAAAAAAATATAAAAAAATATATAAAAATAAATGTTGAGATGCACTTGGGATGTGTATGCGGTTAATTCAAAAGGAACACAATTTTTTAATGTTTTATAATTTCTATAATGTTGGAATTTATAATTAAATAAATATATATATATATATATATATAATATATAGAGAAAATTTGTTTTTGTTGGGATGGATTCATAAAATTACAGAAATGTGGGTGTACTGTCCAATCTAAATGAGCTTCCTCGGTAAGACGTAATTGTGAACCATTCGTAGAGACAAAAAAGATAATATATATATATATATATATATATATATATTAAGTAGATTTATATTTATATTAAAATGTTTATTAGTGATTTTTTGTCAACTAATACAAGTTATATATTGAAATGTTTTAGATTCTGATGTTGCAGCATATGGTTTTACAAATTATTTTCAAACCAAGTAATGATTTCATTTTCAGAGTTTATATATTTAATTTTTAATAATTATAACTATGTAATTATTTGAATAGATAACCCTTATAAAGGGATTGTTTTAGATATTATTATAAATCTATCAATTATTTTTTAATTTATGTTTTCTTAATGGATAATGTTATTTTTAAAAATTTAAATATATATATACTATGATTTTTCTAAAATCATTTTAAGGGAAATAATATTTATATTTTCAAAAAAACATTCTTCATTTTAAAACAATAACCAACCATTTTTATGTGGTTTTAATTAAATGTGTAAGTTGGAATTAAATATTCAATAAAATTTCAATGTTTTAGTTATAAGATTATGTAAAATTTGGTTACCAATTTAGGTGTGATATTTATTTACAATAACATTAAAATAAAATATATTAATTTATATACAAAATGGCCATTCACATCAAAGGATTTCATTCATATATATAGATATAGTCATCATCTAAATTATTATTTACATTGCATGACCATTAATTCATTATTTACATTAATTTATTTAGTATATATTTTAATGTATTTTAAAAAGATTAGTTCTTTATAATTTTGGATTTCTCCTGATAGTTTTTAGACTTTCATAAAAAATTACTTATTCTATGGTAAAAAATATGTAATATTTATTTCTTCTAAGGAAATAATTTTATATATGGTATTTAAATGTTTTTTCTTTTGTGTGAGAATGGAAGGATCTTTAAAATATATTCTAAAATTAAATGTCTAGTTTATTAGATGATTTAATGTGCTATCGAGAGTGAAACCATGATCTCTGGGGAATGTTGTCCCTTATGAGATATGACTATGTGGAATTATGGTTATTCTTATGGCCTTCCAAGTATCTTGATTATTCCATAAATGTTTTTATTAATTTCTAAATAGTGAAATCCAAAGAAGTATATCAGGAGAATTATTATTTCAAAAATATGTTTATTTCAGGTGTTATACGCTATTGAGGATATTTAAAATATTTTTCAAAATCCTTTTTATATGTATTTATATTATCTAATGTTTTTTTAGAAAACTTATTCCATGAAATTTATATCCACATCAAATTTTATGAAACAACTAACTGATAAAATTAATACTCACCCTATGTTTTAAGTTATTTTCGGTAGGTTTTGTATAATGTTATAAAGCCATTATATTTTCATAAGGATTTATCACAAATGAATAAATTTTGATATATTTTATCTATTCATATTTGATAATTTATAATTTATATCTATAATTCTACAAAACCCAGATCGAAAAAGGTCTGATCATGTTAAATTATCGTGGTATTTTAATTTTTTATTTTATAAAAAAATACATTTAATTTTTTTACTCAATCCAAAAGTGTAGCATCATGTATTTATAGATGGTATTAATGTGATTTTCTAGTTAATATTGGAGATTACATGTTTTCGTTAGAGTATATAAGTTTAACAATTTTAGTTTTTCTAAACGCTTATGATGAAAAATAAAAATATTATTATGTTAGGAGAACTAATTTCAAGAGTGGAATTATTTTAATGGGGAATGAATGTAAAATCCCTATATTTATAAACTATTTTTTTTCTATTTTATAACTATTTTATTTAATTAATTACTTTATGATATAATAATCAATTTATTACAAAAGGTGAATATTTAGTAATTCCATAATATTATATTATATTACGTAATTTGTTATTATGTTCTGAAATATTTATTTGAAGATTTTAAAATGTTAATATTTTTTAGGAAATAGTTATAATATTTTATATTAAAATAATATTATAAATTATAGAAATTTATTTTATAAAATTATAAATATTTTATTTAATTAATATTATATTATTATCACATTCATGACTTATTTTAATGTAATATTTACCTTAATTTATATTCCTGGTTAGTTTTTGGTGTTTATAAGGAATTTTTGGTGGAAATGTGGGTATTCAAAATTTGAGCGAAACTATAAGCCCATTTTCAAATTTAAAAATAATGTTTTTATTATTTTATTAAAAATTGTTTTTTCAACATTTTACATCCATTACACTTCCCAAATTGCATCCCATGGTATATTAAAATAACTATATCAATTTGGAATCCATAGTAATCCATAATAATGACGGAATTGCTTTTTTTTATCAAGGTTTTGTGAAAGACTCAACACCCACTTCCTAAATTAACAATATTTCTTAAGTGTTTAATATATCATTTAATGGTTATGTTCATTTCAGTGATTAAAACACTGACCTTAGTCCACTTATCGAAGTCACATTCCCAGGAACTCATTCCCCTATATGGAGATCATTTGCATTGAGATTTTAGATGAAACGTCTATGGATTTCTCAAATCGCCAAGAATTTAATAGGTAAATTGATTCCGTCATAACTCCTTCATTTCTCACTATTTCCCCCCATTCCAGTTCCTACATGATCTTCTCATCCTTTTTATATCCTCCTTTGAATGTAAGGCTATTTGAAAATTTAGATACTAATGGAGTTAGGGCGATTTCTCTAAGATTCCATCATGTAAGAGTGTATACCTTATATTTCTTCCACATCTTTAGGGTTTCATCCCTCTTTATTGCCCTTCAAATGTGTCAAAAAATTTGGGCTCAAACCTAGGGTTTTACATGGTGTCTTTTTGGTGTAATCTAGTCATTTTAGGATTCTCTTTGCTTCTTTGTTGTGCGATAGTGGTTCACATGATGTTACACACCCAGATTTGATGGTTTCGACTCAAAAGGTAAGTGAATACAAAGTTAACCATTACTTTATGAGTTAGTTTTATTTATTTTCTAGTTTTTGATGTTCCTATAATTTTTTGTGGTGTGAAAACCGTTTTTGAGATATTTGGTTAAGCATTTCATTTTATAATTTCATTTATGTTGAAGTTGTGAACTTTTCGAATGTAACAAATGTTGTATCATTTGTGGTAGTTTTATAAAATATGAAAATGATTTTTTTTTGTAGAAAGGGGATGAAAAATATATTTTTAATGCTTTAGGATCATTTTGGCCATGGAAGGGTGTTTTTGGAATTGGTTTTGTGTGTAAAACATTGTTATACTTCATGAGAGAATTTTATGAAAATTGGTATTTTTATTTGTATCTTTTGTCGTATTATTGAAGGTGATTTTACAAATACTAAAAGTATTTTTGTAAATTCTTCTTGGGATTCAAATTCTATATTGGTAGTGTTTTGGTGTGGATTTTCCCGTTAAATATGGTTATGAAATGCGTTTTATGAAGAAATCTTGTTATACTCTTTTGAATTGTTTTATGAAATATTTGAATTATTCAATGTTTTTTGTAAGACTTAAAACCATATTGGAAAAATATTTTGGAGTGCGTGTATTTTGAAATGGTACATTTTAAATGTGAAAGGGGTTGTTTTTTGATTTGTTCCATCTTGGAAATGTTTTATAAAAATGTTTGAAAGATTTACTAAAGTGAGTAAGATATGTGAAATTGATGTGGGATGTTTTGTTTTAGTGTGATGTGAAAAATGGATTTTGGTTATGAATAGGGTATTATGTAACATTTGAGTGGGCTTATATGTGAGTTGGAATATCTTGGAATGGTTTTATGAATTTATTAATGGGTTTTTGGAAGAGTAAGAAAATGTGAAAAGTATTGTGGGCTATTTTGGTGTCGATCAGATTTCAAAATAAATTTGAATGAAAAGATGAAATCTATGACTTGTGTGATATACATGTGGGCTGTTTGGTGAATTTTGGACATGAAAATGATATTTTTATTTGAAAAGTATATTTCTTGGCATCTTGAACTTTTTTTGAGAATAATGGGAAAACACAGATATCTAGGTGGGTGGATGTGTACTAGAATGCTTGTGAATCTGTGGGGTTACACCTCAGTTTACATAAGATAGATTAATGCTTACAACTCAAACTAAATTGTGATGGTGATTATTGGGGACCCCTAGGTTATGGGTTCGTTCTCTACTAGAGGATCGTGCACCAGAATATATATTTGTGATGGTTACTATCAACGAGATACGAGGTACTTGAGACCCACAGATAGCTAGTGCATAGGGGTTATTTCATATTGATTGTCCTAATTAGATCATTTATACTTTCCATCGCCATACTTTATATTTGTCTAGAAAATTAAGTATCTATGAAAATTATTTTAATGGAGTTCATTCTATAAATTATCCATCTTGAAAACTGATTTTTTAAGTTTCATCATTTAGAAATTGCAACATGAAATTACATGTTTTTGAAAACATGCATGATTTTCATATTTGAATGTTTATTTCATATAATCACATATTGGAGGTATACTACTGGGCTTTGGATCACACCCTACTGAAAAATTTATGACTTAGAATATTTGGTTATTTTTATGTCTTCGGTTCAGTATAGTTTATAGTGCTAGTGGTTCAAGTATCTAGTTGGTTCTTAGAGGAAATGTCTTGTTGAGATGGCTTGAGGGAGGTACATATTTCCATGTGGGTTCATGGGATATTTCATTCTTGGTTTTTTATCATTGTTATTGTATTAGTAATTTGTTTTATACTATGTAATTTATTTCGCAATTTTTATAAAATATTTTTTGGTATGAAAAATCCAGATTCATTTTATTGGATTCATTTGTAATTTTATATTTATAAACTCAGGTAAATCATTCAAATTTTTTAGTTTATCATACCCAGGATCTTTTTCCATCCCTTGGGGATCATAAATTTTGTTTGTTCCTTATCATGTTCTGGGTCAGGTGCTGGTTTTGAAAGAGACCAGATTTGGATCAATACAAAATTATATCAAAGGAGGTTCATGTTTACTCTTTGGATCATGTTATTTGGTGAGCCGTTTGGATAGTCTAGATTTAGGATTTTTGTGACATTTAATTCTATTAATGGTTATTCCACATGATCACCACACATCATAATGGGATTCAAGTCACATGGGGATGTCTGGACTTATCCGAGTCCTTTAGTTTTCAAGGTTTGAAGATGATTAGTGTAAATGAAAAGAGAGTTGGGTTAATAGTCTGAGTGAGCTTATAGGGCCATTCAAGCCATGTGGTGCTTGAGAACTTTCCCTAGAACACTATCTGTGATGGTGATGTGATTGGACTATGTCCACCAACCATATGTCCATGTCACCCACCGAAACTAGTTTCCTCTCACATTATCTTGTGTCCTCTAGTTTTGAAATCTTAGTAGTTTTGTTTTAAAGTAAAAATGACATGGTTTTAAGAAGCATAAAATTTTTCAGAAATTATCTTTTAATAAAAATGGAAGGTTCATAATTTTGGAATGGTGGAACTCATTTTTCAGAATTGTTTGAAATGAAAAATTGAGTGATTACACCTCTTTTGAAAGGGGCAACTATGTTAACGATGTCTTTGAAAAAATGTTTCCAATAGAGTTTTCTAAACATTGGAATGGGTTTTTAATGGGATTTGATGTTTTGATGATTATGTGAATAACATAAAATTGAGTCCATATAAAAATGTTTATTACCTTCTGAAATGTTTTGGTGAGCTATAATTTGGGTTGATTTTGTGGTTAGAGGTATTGAGAAAATTTATGTATTTGTTGACTGTTTTGGTTTTGAAAAGCGGAAAGAAATTTTGCATTAACATTGGGTATTTCCTTGAGTGAACACATGCATGAGGTTATATGGGATAATGTATGGGAAATTTAATGACAATATGAGTGTTGGGATTTATATGAGGAGGGTCTATGGTGGCATAGAAACATGGATGTGTGAGGCCCATGGGGTACCACGGGTGGATATGCTAACCGTTGAAACATTAGTTTTAAAATAAATGTTTTAAAGTAAAATGTTATGTTTTTTTGGATAATTTTGAATGGTTTATTTATGTTTTTTTTTAAAATATGATCTTGTGGGATGTTTTGATTCCAAGATCCCCTCCTGATTAAATGGTGTTTTCGGTTTGTGTTCCATCGGTAAGGTGGGTAGAAGGGATGATTAGTGGTAAATTTTGATAAATATTTTGGGATGCCTTTATGGTGGTTAACGTCATGTGTTTAGATCTATTTTTTTGGAATGTACTGACCAATGGACCATCATGGTTGTTTCCTTGGGTCATATCATTGGATAAGGTACACCCCCATTATGGGTTAGAGCACAAAGGAAGTGCATCACAGATTTTTTTTCCATTGGGAAATCTAATATTTGATCAATTAATGGAATAATTTATTGAGATTTGTATAATGAGTCTAAAACCTTTCATTTTTTGGGGTTGAGGACACTCATGTAGTATGATAGTTCTCGTGGAAGTTTGAACAAAACGTTAGATTCGGCAGTTTCCTGATTCGTCAATGGTGGATGTGGTCTGTGGTTGTTAGTTTGGATAATTTTATTGATGGTTCCTAAGAGGGCCTCTAGGTCCTTCAGAGTCTCTCTAAAGATGTTGTTTGATTTAAACCACTAGTTTGGGAAATCTATTCATGAGAGGAAATTATGACCACCTTCTAGAATTGTGTTTTTTTGGGGACATGGTATAAGGCCCCTTTCAATGCACAGTTTATATCAATCACAATGGTTAAGTTTGGTGGGGCCTTGTGATGTCGTGTAATCACTTAACTTTAAGGGTGAAGGTTGTGAAATCCCTTGAAGGTATATATAATGTTGGAATTATGTATAATTTGAGAAAAAAATCAAATACACTAACTTAGAGGAAAGTGTTTATATGTTTCCTCCCCTTCTGTTGTTACTCACCCAATGAAATTAGGTGTGATGTGGGTGCATATTCTAAAACCTTTCATAAGGGATGTGTTAGGTTTTAGTAAATTGATTTCTGGATCATGTTATGTCTTGGTGAACCCATCAGGGTTTGTGGTGTAGTTGTTTGTTGCATCGAAAGAATAATTTCCATTCAGGGTTTTCCAACGCCAAACTACGACGCTGATGATGCTTCAATCTTTTGAGCTCCAGCCATATGTCCCAAAGAGATTCTGACACCTACTTAGGGGAAATACCATGGTCTATTAAACCCTTGTACAATTCCTACCATCAGTATGATTGATAAGAAGAGTTTAAACCTATGGTCTAGTCATCTTTCTTATGTTATTCATGTTCAATGGAAAGAGGTGGACAACCTCATGCCCATGTTTGACTCGTATTGCCTTTCCTCCCCCTTAGGTTTCCATTGATTTTTTTGAGAATGGATTAAAATTTGAAAAGATAGGTTGAGTGTATGGTTTTCACATGGTGAGTTGTAACTATTTCCCAAAAAGCAATGAATATATAAGTATCCACATGGTTAGCACATAGTTTACCAAACTGTGTGCACTTATCACGCGGCCATCCCAAATCATCAAGTTTTGCAGTCTTTCTATACTAGCTCATTCTGGTCAATTAAGATGGTTGGTTCTTATATTAGTCAGACCCACCATGGGAATAATGTTTGTTCTTTTGGAAATGTCTAATGGAAGTCTACCTGTTGTACAAGGGATTATGTTCGAGCATCCCGCTATTAGTGTCCTGATTCTGCCTAGGGTAAAAAATTATGTTGTCCCTTATAGTGGGGAACCCATTTGTGTTTCCTCATACCAGTAATTCAATTTTTCATGTGGTAATGGATTGGAAGTGGATAGTCTCATTCATAGCTATCTACTTACCTACATCTTCCTTGGTTAAATTTTGTTATTGGATATTACCCAATTGGTTTAGTTATATCAAGGTAAGTGTAACATTGTTCGATGTTGTTGTTTGTTTGGGTAAATTTCTTGAGACTTGTTTGGATAGTGTTTGAGGATTTTTCTTTTGGGATAAATCATGAATATGATTGATCATTTCAGTAATGTGTAGTATGTTTTGGCTATTTATTACTTCCTGAATTGGTCACAAGAGGTGTTTTGGCCTTTGGGGGCGACACATAGAGAAGGAGACCATTTCGGCCTTTCAGTTGGGATTGGAATTTTCTTTTGGCCTTGTTTTAGGTTTTTTGGGGTGAATGTTTTTATGTTGGGTATAATTGTCAGATCCATTACTTCTTTTAAAGTCATTTTTCCTTTAATTTCCATTCATGATTTGTTTTGGGGGTTTACCAGGCATTTTGGGGGGAAATAAAGGGTTTTAAAAATATGGTCCAAACCGTAACACATTTTCATATTTAAAAATATAATTTTTTTTCCTTTATAACTCAATATTTTTTCAATATTTTACACCAATTACACTACCAAAATGGAATCCCATGGTATATTAATGTCACTATATCAATTTTGAATGCATCTGAATCCATAATAATAATGGATTTGGGTTTTTTATAATAGTGTTGGGAAAGCCCGAATGCTAATTTTCTTCATTAAAAATATTTGTTAATTCTTTAATATCTAACATATTTTAAAGATTTTTTGTGATACCAAACTCTCACGCGAGTCCACATACCCATGGTGCACTGCCATGCTCTCTTACCCCTCTTTGTAGATCATTTGTATCGAGAAATTAGGCGAAACATCTCTGAATTTCACAAATCACCTAGATTTGAAGAGGTAAATTTATTCCTTCAGAACTCCTTCATTTTTACTTTTTTTCCCATTCGAGTTACTACATGATTTCCTCATCCTTTTTCATACATCCTTGAATATTTGGAAATTTGTAAATTCAGATACAGGTGGATTTATGGGGATTTCACCATGATTCTAACATGTAAGTGTTCCTCCCTTTTATTTCTTCAATTTCCTTTGGGTTTTATCCCACTAACTTGATGCTCCAATGTGTCCAAAAGTTGGAGTTCTAACATAGGGTTTGACATGGTGTTTTTTTGGTGTAATCCTGATATTTTAGGTTTCTCTTCACTTCCTTATGGTGTGGTGGGGGTGCGTTTGATTATTCGCACCACAATTTTAGGATTTCAACTCAAAAGGTAGGTGATTTAATGGTTAACCATTCCTTGATATGTAAGTTTTACATTTTACTACTTTTTAAAGTTTCTAATATTTTTTTTGTGGTTCGAAAACTGTTTTTGAGGGAATTTTTATGCATTATATTTTATAATGGAATTTTTGTTGATGTTATGAACTTTTCAAATATAACACATGTGGTATCCTTTGTGGACATTTTATAAAATATGAAATTGATTTATTAGTTGTCGAATGAGTCTGAAAATTCGGGTTTTAATGGCTTATTATCACATGGGCATTGTATGGGGGGTTTTTGGAATAGGTTTGGTGTGTAAAACTTTGTTATTCTTCTTTAGATAATTTTATGAAAATGGGTGTTTTCATTTGTATCTTTCAAGGTATTATTCAACGTGATTTTATAACTCCTGAAAGATGTTTTATAAATGTCTCTAGGGCTGAAAATTTTACTTTGTTAGTGTTTTGGTGTGGTTGTTTCCATGAAATAAGGTTTTGAAATGGGTTTTAGGAGCAAATTTTTGGTATACCCGTTAGATTTGTTTTGTAAAAGAATTAAATGATTTAATTATTTAAGTAAGAGGTGAAACCATATTAGAAAGCTATTCTGGATTGTGTATATTTTTAAATTTTAAATTTTAAATTTGAAAGGTGATCTTTTATGATGAATTCGATCATGAAAATGTTTTATAAATTTTTTTTAAAGATTTAATAAAGTTTGTAATCGATCTGGAAGTTATCTAAGATGTTTTATGTGAGTGTGTAGTGAAAAATGGATTTTGGTTATGAACAGGGTATTATGTAACAAGTGGGTGGGATATTATGTGGGTTGGAATACCATAGAATTGTTTTATAATTTTTTTAATGTATTTTTGTATGTGTTAAATAAATATGAAAAGTGTTGTCGGCTATTTTGGTGTGAGTTGGATTTTAAAATCAATTTGAATGAAAAGTAGACTTTTGTGACTTGTGTTGTATACATGTGGGATGTTTTGTGAAATTGTGATGTGGAAATGATATTTAATGTGAAAATTATTTTTCTTGAGTTGTTGAACGTGTTTGAGCATACATCGAAATCCATGGTTTCTAGATGGGTGGATGTGTACTATTATTCTAGTTAATCTGTGGGGTTTTTCATAAATAGAACTTATCAAAATTGATGCTTACAACTCTAAATAATCAATGATGATGATGATTGGGTACCACTTGGTTGTTGGTATGTTCAATAATAGTGTCTCATGAACAAGAACAAATATTTTTGAAGGTTACTCACATTGAGATATGAGGTACCTAGGACCCACAACTAGCCAATACCAAGTGGTTATTTCCTATTGCATGTGCTCTTTAGATCATTTGTACATACCATTGGAATGCATTATATTTTTCCATAAAATTATATATCATTGGAATTTATATTAAAAGTGTTTATTCGTAAAATTATCCTGCTTGAAAACTAATTTTTTTAAAGTTGCATTGTAAAGACCAGCAAATTTCAAGGAAATTTTTTCCTTAATTTTCTTTGGAATTTTACAGGAGTGCAGCTTCAGACGACACCTGATTCCGAGGCCCGGTGTGCCCGGAATCAATTTCCGAAGTTTGGCTCGGGTACGTTCAGTGAACGGACGAGCGGGTTTTTCTATCTTTTGAACCGGTGCCCGGAATCGAATTCTGAGGGCACCGATGAAATCGCAGCGCCGGTATTTGCTTAGAAACGCCTCTTCCGGAGTTGCGTTTGCTCAGACGTGGTTTTTAAATTTTGGGGCTTTAAGTCAGAAATAAAATAAAGTTTGTGCGACAACTTTATTTTATTTCACTTAAGCTGCTTGGAAGCCACTTGAAGCCACTTAAAGACGGCTTGAACTGTGTTGAACTGGATCGGATGCTATCCAGAAATATCATACCCCCTTGGTAGGATATTTGTGAGGTGGGGCCCGCACGAGCCTCGCCGTTTCTTTCGCTAAGTAACGCACCCGCGAAAACCCGTCAAAGTAACTGAAAAGTCAACCGACGCGTTTTCTTTAATTTCTTAACAGACCATTTAATTGGGCGGTTTATTTCGTGAATTAAATGGGCTGTTTCATTCGTTGAATTAATTCAACGAATTTAATGGGTCGTTACTTACGCGTTTTGCGTTTGTTGACAAAATAATAAAATAGACAAACTTGTCTATTTTTGAGGATTGCTATCGTTGTGCAATTCCTCTGAACCTCCACCTTCCCCGCGAAGAACGCGAAGAACGCGAAGAACGCAAAGAACGCCGGCGACCGGAATTCGACGACGCACACCGAGATCTGCGACGTCGACGAGCTTTACCCGCGACGTTCTTCGGCGACGCCTCTTCTTCCGCGGCCGATCCTCGTTCGGCAACTAAGGTGAGAATCGGATCGTTTAAATTCTCCCTTTTTAAATTTCATGGCAACGGATTTAATTAATTAAATCCGTTTGTTCTTGATCCGGAGATTGGCGACGCGACGCCAGATACCACGACGACGCGTCGATCCCCTTCTTCCGCGACGAGCGATTCCGCGACGACCTCTCGTCCGACGACGACGAAAAGGTAGGGGTTTATTTTTCTTGATGTTTCTTTCCCGTGTTTATTCTTTTGAAATAAAGAATCCGATCCCAGAACAATTTTAAATTATTTTAAAATTGTTGATTGGTTGTTTTTATTCCTCCTGATGTTTATGACTAACGCGGAGGGTGCGGATCTAACAAACAAGACCCGACAACCCTCCGCCGATCTTCCCTTTTTTGTGCGGATTTGGCGGATGACGACGAACCGTGCGGCAAGGGCGATCCGTTGATCCCGCAGTGAAGATCGGCCCCCGGGAGGAGCAACGGCGCAGACGGGAGGCAAAACGGGCCACCGGAGCAACTACGGCGGCCCGCGGAAGGCGGCGGCAGCGCGGGTCGCCGGCGCGGCGGCGCCGGCGACCGGAGGCGGCGGCGCCCGGCACGCCGCCGAAGGAGTCCGCCGCGGCCGAGCCGCGGCGGCGGCGAACCGCCGGACCGCGTCCGCGGTCCGGCCACCCAGCACGCGGCCCGCGCAGGCCACGTTTTCCTCCAAGCCGCGGGTCAAACCCGCGGCGGCGGCTCCTTCGGCCGCTCGCCCGAAGCCGAGCCGGCCGGCCCGATCGGCCGGGCCGCGCCCAGGCCGGACCGGACCCGGCCTAGCCGGGTCGGGCCGGGTCGGGCCGACCCGGTTCGGGCCGACCAGGTTCGGCCGACCCAGGGGGGGTTCGGGCCGGGTCGCCCCGGGCCCAGAACCCCCGTTATCGGGCCCTCTTCGGTCTTTTGCCCATATCTTGGGCCTGGGACCTCCGATTGACGAACCGTCAGCGGCTACGCGATCCTTGGATCGAGACGGTCGTTTCGGTATATTACACTCAAGGTTTCGGGAGACTTTGGGTTCGGCCGGGTTAGTTCGTACACGAAACCAACCAGGCCCTCGGAGCGGAAACACTCATAACTTGAGCTACGGACGTCCGAACGACGTACCGCCAGCTGTGGTAGTTTCCTCTAAGTGAGACGGAACTTTTGGCATACTCCGCCCGAGGATCGGACGCAGGCGGAGTACGGTCGGGTTGGTTTTGCCCTAAAAACCAACCGGGCCCCTGGGACGAAAATGCCAATAACTCTCAGACCGGGCGTCCGATTGACGCGCCGTCTGTTGCGTTGAGATCCTGTTGTCGATACGGAACTTTTGGATACATCAACTTCGGACTACGTGTCAGTTTATGTATCAGCCTCTCGGCTCGTGGAGCGGACCCTCCTAAACGAGCTCGCTAAGTGCGGGAACCCTAGCGCTGGCTGTGACTTCGACGACAGAGCAGAGATCCTCCGTGGACTGCGAGGACGGCAGAGCAGAGATCCTCCGTGGACTGCGACGACGGCAGAGCAGAGATCCTCCGTGGACTGCGGCGACGACTGTGCAGAGATCCTCAGTGGACTGCGTCGACTACTGCACTCAGCGATCCTACGTGGATCAGTGCTACAGGTTCTGTGTGAGCCCGATCCTATGTGGGTCCTTACTACCGGTTCTGTGTGAGCCACTGCCTACAGGTTCTGTGTGAGCCCGATCCTACGTGGGTCTTTGCGGGGGTTAGTACCTATCGATCCTTCGTGGGTCCGACGACTTAGATGGATCAGTGATCATCTTTGACGTCATCTGAAAAAGTATACCTGGTTGAGCTGAATCTTATGTTACTCCCCTTTGTGGATTGTGTTGAACTATCCTTTGTGGATTTACTGTTTACTCTCCTTGTGGATTTGAGTCTTGCTTTCCTTTTTGGATTGAGTTGTTCTTGAGCTCGTGAGCAGAGCTAGAATTGGGGACTTAGGTATATGTATGGGCATATACCTAAGTCGAGTCAGATGTTACTTCGTGATTGCATCTTTCTTTTGTGCTATATCCTTTGTGGATTTCGGGAGACCTTCGGGGGTCTCGGGGTCCTTACTGAGTAGCTTATACTCACCCCTGCACGGGCTATGCCTGCACCTTGTTGTGTTGGATGCAGACGACGGACAGCGCTGATCGCGGTTGGGGCGTGGAGCAGGACGGTACCTGGAGGTGGACCACGGGGCGGGACGTGCTCGGAGCGGACGTGGGACCCGAGGAGCCTGGAGGCTATCTGTACCCACCCTTCAGGTGGGATTGCCAGTGGACGACACGAGGCCGCCGTCTTTTCTTCAGTTGTTGTACTTTACTTTTCAGATGTACTTTACAGTTGGGCTTGTATTTCCTGCCCCCTTTACTTTTCTGCACTTGTAGTTACTTTCCGCTTGCTGACTCTGTGGTGGTTGTTACTTATAAAGGCAATGGCTTCCCTGTTTACTGGGAATTTACGCCTTGGTGCTAGTCGCCAGCCCCTGGCCTATGGAAGGCGGGCTTGGGGTAGTCACGGCACGGGCCCCGAGGACGGGTCGTGACATGCATCTTATAGAAAATGTAACTATAAATTACATTTTTTTGAAAAAATACATTATTTTCATATTTTAATGTTCATAACATGGAATATCTTAGGGTAGTATCTTACTGGGCATTGGATCACACCATAGTTACAACTATTTTTGTAAGTATATATGGTTTTTTAGGTTGTAGGTTGGGTATAGTTTATATTGCTAGTGGTTCTAATTACTAACAAGTTCTTAGTGGTGATTTCTTGTAGAGATGGCTTGCGGGAAGTGACTCTTGCCATAAGGGATCATGGGCTATTTATTTTTGGTTGTGTACACTATTTATAGTCTTGGTGAGTTATTTTAAACAATGTAATTCAGATCTGAATAATTGTAAAAAATTGTTTTATTTGAAAAACCCTGATTCGTTTTATTCGATTCATGTGTTGTTTTATGTTTATAAACTCAGATAAATTGATCCAATTTTTTATTTTATGATACCCACATACTTGTGCAAGCTTGTGGGTATTGGGACCATCCTTCAGGCCTAGTCACAGGCCGGGTCAGGTATCAGTTTTGATAGCGACCAGATTTGGTTTGTGACAATTAGGAACATATTTATTTAATTATTTTTGAATAAAAAATAGTTATTTTACTTGAATGAATCTTAATATAATCAAAAATATTTATTTTTAAAACAAGAGAAATACATTTTAATATAATAAAACCTTTTCAAAAAACAAAAAACAAATTTTAATTCTATTTAATATTTTTATTATAATATTTAATGATGAAATTAATTATTTTTTTAAATTAAGAAAATTTTAATTTAATAGTTAAAAATTATCCATTTCATAAAATTACTTAAAATTATTTAATTTAATTATAACTATAAAATATAAATAATATAAAACAAAAAATAATATTAAAACTTATGTTTTCTTTAGTGGTATAATAATTTATTATTATTTATAAGAAGTAGACATTTTTATAATGGAATATATATGGTTAAATATAAAATAAATTCATATAAATATAAATTAAATTATTATGATTACGAAAATATTATTATATAAAAAAATATTTGAAATTAATCTATTAAAAAAATATTAATTTAATTATATATATAAAGAGTTATATGATAATTATTTTTTTTCTTTTTTAAAAATAAAAGATTGATAAAAATTGGATATAAAAAAGAGAAAAATATGTTATTAAAAAAACATGTTAGATAAGTACATGTCTGAAAAAATCATATGTTTTGGATTAAAAATAAAATGAAAATGGTAAAAAAAAGAAGAAAAAAATAAAAAGATTAGTATAAAATGTGAAAGATGACAAACAAATAAATAATAAAAAAAATTATATTGGAGATTCACAAGGGATGTGTGTGTTGCTAATTTAAATGGCTCCCACTTTTTGTAAATTTTTTCTATACCCTATAATGTTTGATTTTTAATATATATATATATATATATCTGTGTGTGTTTGTTGTGTAAGGATTAATAAATTATATAAATGTGCATGTACATTCCGACCTGAATGAGAATGCTTAAAAAGCCATACTTGTGAACCTTTCAAAGAACCGATAAAGGCATAATTTATATATGTGTTTGTAATAGATTAAAAATTATGTTCGGGTCTTTATTTAGGTGTCCAAAAATAAATACAAGTTATATTTTTAAATGCTTTTGAGTCAGAAGTAGCAAGATAATGTTTTATGGTTTTTCTGCAAACCAGTTAAGGGATGTAATTTCAAAGTTTTTAAATTCATTTCCTTAAAATTGTTACAATGTTATTATATTTTTAGAAAACCCCTAGAAATATATATTTTTTATTTTATATCTATTAATTCTGATTAATTTTTGGTAATATAAGGGATGAAGTTTTTTATATGAATATATATATATATATATATATTTCTCTAAAAACCTGGTAAAGTAATTAGTAATTATGTTTCCAAAATTTTATATCATCTATGATGAAAGAAAATATCAAAATCATGTCAAGTTAATTTTTAACTTCATAACATAACTAATTATTTTGTTTATATTACAGTATCAATGTTATAGTTACTATTTTGTGTAAGTCAAACTTATCAGTTTATCTGTGATTTATAATTATAATAATTTTCATTTAAATTTATTATTTTATGCTCAAACTATCCATTCACATTAATTTATAACATTTAAAAATATTATTATGGGCTTCATCTAAAATATTAGTGATATTTTATGTACTTAAATTCAATCATTCAAATAATTTTTTTATAATGTGTATTTCTTCCTTTTAATAAGAACAGCTACTTCTAAGAATGAATTTCTCCAAACTGTTTTTAAGAATTATTAATAATATATTCATTCAATGTAATGAAAAATATAGAATTATTTTATTCCTATAAAATAATTTTAATTATGGTCTTAAAATGTTTTTTGGTTCTGAGTTTGAAATCTAGGACCATTGAAATGTATTCTATAATTATAACACTAGATTATAGGATGATTTAATGTAGTGTGGTTAATTAATCGATGACCTATTGGGGATGTATTAGGACAAGAGATATATTAATTTGACCTTATGGTTTTTTTAAATGGTCTTTATAGTATTATGGTTAATATAATAAAAAATTATTTTAAAAATGGTTAAATCGAAAGAAGTATTTCAAGATAACTATTATGAAGAAAATATATCATTTTCAATGTATTAAAAATTTGAATAATATTAAGAAAATATTATGATGACCATTTTATATGTATTGATTTTATTATTTTTTTATTTGATAATTTCTTTCAAATTGACTTATGTCTAAATGATTTTTAGCCCCATTGATGGAAAATTACAAATAACACTATATATAAAATGTTTTTACATAGGTTTTTTATAATTTTCCAACAACATTATCATTACATATTAAAATAGTTTACAGAATTTAATTTAGGTAATTTATTATTTTGGTACCCAAATTTGATAAATTTAATTGTTTATAACTAATTATATAATACCTAGAAAAGAAAATTTCATGTTATGTCAAATGAGTATTGTATTTTTCTTTCTACTTTATAAAATTAAACTGCAATTTTAGTACTAAATTTAGAAGCATTATTTCAGATCATTAAATTTCCACAATAATTCAATGTACTATATTATGACTGATATTCATAGTTGCACAAAGGGGAATAATTGAATACATTGTGAATTTATTTTAATGTTATGTTTTAAAATTTAATATTGATTTCATGTATGTTTCTAGTTTAACAAAACAATTACACTCTTCAGTCCTTTGATATGTGATTCCTTGTATCTTATACCAATGTAATAATGTATGTCACCAGCTCCAATTACTCGGGTCTGGTTCATTAATGCCAATATCTGAAAATGTTTAGTTTATTATTTGTGAACAATATTTAGGAATACATTGATTATGAAATAAACCCAATGAATGAAATTAAGGATAATTCAATATATATTATATCATCTTATATATATTTTAATTCCATGGATAACTGATGTTAATAATATGGAATAATATATTGAGAAGATTATGTCTTCATTTAGACATCCTATAAATGATTTTTTATTACTATATATCTCTATGATTATTGTTCTTCAAATGGTAATTTTTTAGTTTTAAGATGATTAGAATCAGTATGGTTTCTAAAAATAATGGTTATATTCATGATGATAAGGATAATACGTAATAAAAATAAAAGGGATTATTTAATATGAAATTAGATGTTGAAGTGTAGTTAATGGTATAAGAATTGTGTACAATGAATAAAATTAATGTGTATTAGGATTCAATAATTAATTCATCAATGGTTCTATAGTAATAATAATAATGATATATATAAGGGATATATTAAATTACATTTTTTATGTATTTGGAAGAAAATGAAGATTATTTCAAGTAACCAGTAGAAGTGATTTGGATGAATGATGGTCATTGGAAAACATATGATTGAGGGATTAAAACCCTTAATATATACATGTAATTGATATAATAATGATAATGAGATGTTTATGGAATTGTATCAGCGACCATGAATGTGATTAAATATTTAGTGATGTATGTTGTCTTTGTTGGGTTTGATACATGTTCAGATTTAAGGAATATATTCAACAACCTGAGATTTTATTTCTGGAAGAATGCATGTTTTCATTATGGTTATATATTTATAAATATATAAATATATTTGTTATGTTTTAATATAATCTAAATTATTTTATTTTGAAAATTTTTAGTTAATTTTTTTTTGTAAATTTAGGGTCATTATTTATAAATTTCGGTCTTTGATTTTGGACATAAATATTTGGATGATTCATTAAATTATCTTCTTATGTCATTGATTTTGTTGAACATCAGATATTGTTTTTCATGGTTATAATTGTGATTAAATATACTGGACTACATCTGACATCCATTTTAGATTACGTAAACACTTAAGAGGTTGAAGGATTGACTTTTGGATCACTAGATTCATTAATGTAATTAGGCATAAAATAATTCATCTTGAACATTAATTTCTTATTATAATTGAATGAGGCAGAACCAATGGATGGTATTATTATCATGACATGAAAAGCAATCTGTTATCATCATTATCGTAATTTATTATCTAGATTATATATGAATCACTCAACATTAAGGAAAATGATTTTATAATAACAACGTTATACATTTACTTATCATTCCGTGAAATCAATGGTCCATTACCCAATCATATATTTTTATTTCTGTAATGTTTAACTTCTTAATGACCATTTTATATATCTATATCCATCAAAAACTAATATTTATATTTTTCCAACATGATTTTTTATTCATATTCTTTTAATATTCCCATATTTGGATGATTAATTTTCTTGTGACCTTATTTACACTTTCGTGTTATTAATAAAATGTTTTATTATCCATGTTTATGATGTGTATTTCCCACTATATAATTTTCAAATATAAAAATATTATATTTTGAAATAAAATTTCATATTGTGAGGATAAATTTTATTTAAATAGTAGTTAATGTAACACCCTATTATTTTATGGTATGTATCTTTTTAAATTCAATCTATTTGATATCATATATCACATGGAAAACTATGTTTAAATTATCTTTGATATACTATGAATATTTTTATATAAATTAAATTATAACCTATCCATAAAAACAATTTTTTTAAATATGATTAAATAATATATTAAATTATAATATTCAATTAATTTGTCAGCAATTAATTAAGTAATGGAAATAAAAATCAATTAAATATCAAGAAAAAGTTTTGTTAAAAAAAATTAAATTTTCACTAGTGTGTATTATGGAAAAAAAAATTAACAAATTAGTTTTTTTGTTACATTAGTGATATATATATTTATATCATCTTTGAAAAAATATTAAATTTTTATCATGTTTGTTTTTTAGGCAATACATAAATCCAATTCCAATTTTATGCATAAAATATATATTTTTATAAAAAAAAATTTTAAAACCATTTAATGTCAAATTTCTATAAAATCTAAATTTTGAAATGTTTATAAATTATATTTGAAAATAATAATTTACTAATTTAAAATAGGAATATAAAAATTTCCTTTTTCTAAATGTTTGGTATTTTTATGATAAGTTACATGTTATGATGAATGGTGATAAAATATTACATTTTAATTAAAATTAGAATATTTATAGACATATTTTATAATGTTAAAAAAGATTTAAATAGGTTTTAAAGTATAATTAAATCACATTTTTATCAATAAATACAATTAAGGTCATTGTAAAAAGATTAATATTGAATTTGGATATAAAAACTATTCAAACCTTTAAGCTTCTTCCCATAAAAACATTTTTTTCCCATTAATGGGATTTATTTTAAATTACACTTATCCTCTTTTATATTATGAATTTCTAAAAATTCTAATCAATATTTCTAAATATATCTTAATTTTTTTAAAAAAATATTAATTTTTTCGGACCAAAATATTAGTAGTGTTTGTATTTCCTAAAATTACCATGATTATGGGTAAACTGTTTAATTAAGGTTAAATATAATATTTAAAATATTAATGAATTAACATAAAACTATTCATAATAATATTTTATGGATTATATTTATCAAAACCCATAATTTGGATCATTTTATAGAATCATCAAAGCACTGTTATGACTTTATGATTTTTAGTATCTTATTATAAGGAAGTCCAATACTTTATTCTCATGATTATAATACGTGTTACATTTTTTATATCTCGTTATTCAGAAGATATCATTGAATATAAATAGTAATTTAAAATGAATATTTATTTTATTCATCATGAAAATTAGTTTTTCCTTTTTGTGAAATAAATAATTATCTTCAATGCTTGGAAACCGAAGCTGCATTAATTGTTTAATTAATTACAATATTAGTAATGTGATATTAAAAATGAAAAGGTAAATATAATCTAAAAATAATAATTTCATCCACGAATTTTCATAATCACCTAAAAATATTAGAGACATATATGTTTTATTTTTCAATGAAATATAGTTTATTTATAATTTATAATACCCAAGTAATGAATAGTGACAAGATGGACATTAATAATATTTTAGAAATAAAAAAATTAAATGAATTAAAATTCATTAAAACCTAATACTCTTATATAATATTTTTAAAAGGGTTTAAAAAGTAATCCATTTCTCATTTCTCATTTTAATTTAATTTTATGGTAAATATATAAACCCATATAGACTAAAATAAAAAGTGGTCACCATAAGAGTTTAATGGTTTAACTAAGTGATAATTTGTAATATATGGGTAAAAATGTGATCAAAAAAAGAGTAAAACCAATTGTGTGAGAATATATAGACTCATAATATTGTAATATTTTATAAAAAAACATTTGTGAAATTTATAAATTTCAATTAATTTATATTAATTTAATATTTTCATAGATTCAAAATATTCTCCCTCCTCATCTTTAAAATAGAACCTCTTACCTTAGTTCTTCACACCAGTTTGAGTCTCATATTTCTACCAAATCCTTCTATTTTATCCTACAAACATACCTAATGTTATCTTATAACCATTACATTTGATAGAAAATGTAAAGATTCGGTAATTCCATTGAATTTTCTTTCTTATATAAAAGTGAATTTTATGAGTCCGTGAAAACTGAGGGCACGTAACTCCGAGGCCCGGTGTCCCGAAATCAATTTCTAATATTTTTTCGGGTATGTTCAGATAACGAATGAGCGAGTTTTTATAACTTTTGAACCGGTGCTCAGAATAGAAATCTGATGGCACAGTTGAACTCGCAGCTCTAGTATTCTCTTAATAAGACTACCACTTCGACGGCAGTGGGTCATTTTAAAAGATAGATTTTGTGTTTTGATAGAAAATAATAATACAAAATGATCTTCACTTGATATTTATTTGAGACTCTATTTGGGTGTTTGGTGGTTAAAACAACCTCATGGAAGTTGGAGGTGGGACAACCACACCATAACTTCCAAAGAGAGGTTATGTTGGTGGGGCCCACCCGAACCTAACCTCCCGCTAGAGGATACGACGTGGGGACCAGCCAAGACCACATAACCTCCAATTTTGAATGATAGGGGTGGGGACCACACGACCCCTATTAATGGGAGGATAGAAAAACCTATCAAATCTACATCATTAATGTAGGGGAGCCTCTTCACCTCCCTTAATTAATTCCTTGTGCCAACCCCTTGAATTAATTAAGGGGATCCTACCTGATTAATTATACCAATTTGAATATTGTGCCCAAATATTAATATGATATTACAATCTATTATTTTTATGGAATATTAATTTTGTTAGTAGCTTTGAACATAGGATTATTGGGAGAAAGCTCCCACGAAGAACCTCGTCTCCCAACGAAGAATGAAGAATGAAAAACGCCAACCTTCTTCGACTTCTTCATTGAAGCTTCAATGTTCATGAGAAGTATTCGACGACTGACTTCAGCATTATCATCAACGAGCCAACACAGCTCGGGATTGGAAGTATGTGGCCGATACGATGAACAACGAACTCCTTCGTCTTCTTCCCGCGACTTCAACGTCGATGACTGCTAATAAATGGAAGGGGATTTATTTTGTTTAACATTACTTTTCATTTTATCTTCATCAGATTGGAAAGAAATCTTTGTGTGGTTGTAAAACACTTTTTTTTCATCTTTCATACTCTTTGATAAGACAAGTGATGACACCCTTAACACGGAGGGTGTGGGAAAAAAACAACATGGCCTGACCCCTCTGTTGTTCTTGTTCATTTTGTTTCTCGTCATGGCGATTAAGTGGCATTGATGTCGATGATGGTACAAGAAAAGGCCACGCTTCCTGCGGCCTTCGCTAACTGTGCCACCCCTGTGGTGTTCTAGTTCCCCGACTGAGTTGGCTTCATGTGCCGGACCACCGTCGGCCTCCCGCGCGCCCAGCCGCACGGCCGCCGCCTTAACGCGCACCCTTGCCGAACCTCATTGGCAGGTGCCGACCCGAGCCACGTCGACCTGCACCAGCCTGAACTGCACCGCCCCGTCCTCCCGACCCCCTTCCTGTGAGGTCATGCCTTATCCGGTCATCCGCCAGCCCGCCTTGCGCCCTACACGGTTGCATGCCGACGAGGCCGCGCCCTGCCCGGCCACTCGCCAGCCTGCCTGGCACTATGCCCGGCCGCCTCCTAGCCTGGTCGCGCACTGCCCGGCGGCTAGCCAGGCACCCTGCCCAGCTTCGTGCGTGCATGGTCGTGCCCTGCCCGGCCACCTCCTGGTCGTCCGACCTCATGAACTGGCACGTAACCCCCATGTGGTGCCCCGGCCGAGCTGGCCCGGCCGCGCCCTCCAGGCCGAACTGGCCCCGAGCCCGGGCCGAACATCCCTCTCGGCCCACTGGGCTGGGCGTAGCGGGCCATGCCGAACCTAATATGATGGCATGCACAATGTGTCAGGCCAGACCTAACCAGTTTGACCGGGTCTACCTAGACCGGGTGGGGCCCATTCGGTCCGACCAGGTCAGACCAGATCAGAGCGCACTACTGACCCCTGAACATTCATTGACCATATCTTTGCCATCAGACAATTATTTAATGAACCGTCAACAGTGCTGGTTTTCATGGAGCACAACGGTTCCATTGAGTATACCCCACTGAAGTTCGAGGTAATGTTTAGATACAGTCAGGTTTGATCGTCCATGAATCCAATCGGCCCCCCACACTAAAAGGATAATAACTCACAGACCGGTCATCTGATTGATGCTCCGTCTATTGCGTTGAGACCCCAATGATGTGAGGACCATTGAGATACTTCTTCTTGGGTATTCTTGGTAATTGGTGCATCACATAGTATCTTGTCGAGTGGTTATTCTAGAGACAAGCGAGCATTCGTGTGAGGACCTAGTGGTTGGCTAAGACATGACGACTGCTGCCTGTTTGACTCAGAGTGACTCTTCTGGCCTAGTGGGGAGCGCCTTGGTGTCTCAGCAGACCCATAGTGGGGAGATACTTCATGACACAACAGACCCATGATACTCGACTAGAGAACTACCTTAGGAGGATAGGAGAGGGAGTGCCTCTATGTGATGCGGCAGACCCGCGTTTGGGAGTGCCTCTATCTGATGCGGCACACCCATGGTACACGATAGGAGGAGTACATTAGTTGTCCAAGAATAGAGGTTAGCGCCTCTGTTTGACACGACAGTCCAACTGTACTCGATAGAGGAGGATTTCTCCAACATTTGAGGGTTCAGATTTATACTATCCCTATAATACAATCTCAGGTGATCTGGGTGAGTTACTTTTTGTATTTACCCATGATTGAGATTTAATATTTGATAACGTAGGTATATGTATGGGAATAAACCTAAGTGGGGTTATCTATTTATTTAAATATATTTTTATCCTTGTTGGATTTTTTGAGACCATGAGGGTCTCAGGATCCCTATTGAGTATCGTTATACTCTCCTTTTCATGGGCTATGCCCGCACCTCGTTGGGTTGGTTGCAGACGACATACATCGCCGACAGAGGCTGTGAGTACCAGGACTGGATGGTACCCAGAGGTGGATCATATGATGTGTTAGTATGCAGAGGAGACCAACAGACGTGGACTGCTGAGGAGGCTATCTATACCTACCCATCAGGTAGGATCCGTGGAGGACGATCCATGAGCTGCTCTTCACCTTTTAGTTGTTTTACCCTTTTCATTTGTACATGTTTTTATTTGTACTTGTATTTTTTTGTTGGGCTTGTATTCTGGCCCGTCTACTTTCAGCACTCTTTGTATATAGTTTTACGTAGTGTTTTTCTTCCATCTTGTACACTATTGTGTGGGTTTTTATGTTTTAAAGGTAATTTGTTCCCAGTTTAGGGATTTATGCCTTTGGTTCTAGTCGCCAGCACCTGGCCTATAAAAGGCAGTCTTGGGGTAGCCACGACACGTGCACGGGTGATGGGTTGTGAGAAATTGGAATCAGACAAGTTGGTTCTACGGTAGAACAAAAGACTCTGATCTTTTCTGTGAAACAATAGCGTTGAGGGTACTGAGTGTGGTTTTCAGTTCAGGGAGTCTAGTGTTGGTGCGGTGACCGACATATCCATACACCAGGACCCTGACTACTGACTTCCAACTTAGTTCACGAAAACACTAATTGAGTGTGTGTTTTAAAATGTTTTCTTTATGTCAACTCAACTAGGTCAGCTCACCAGGTATAATCTTTGATCTTGACGCATCCATTTCATTCAGGATGACTCCCCACAGATGACCAGCGAGAGTCCCATGAGTTGTACGCATATATAGCACCCCAAGCATTGAGGCATCGGTGTAGGGACCTCTTCTAGTAGAGGCACTAAAGGTACCATTAACCGTTGCACCACCGATGCCACCAGCCCCAACAGAAGGTGATGCATGCTGCTTGAGTGCATTGCACAAGTTCTAACGCTAGAGAACACCCAGGATCATGGGAGAGACAGACCAACAGGTGGTTGAGGATGGGATGGAGGCTGTGGTGGGAGTTTTCTGACTGGTAAGGACACCATCCAACTTCATGGGGATTCGTGCTGCTAGCCTTCTATAAGAAGCAGTGGGCAGTTGATGGAGCTTGATGCTCCAGTTCACGAAGAGATGATGCTTCTCTGTGTAGACTTCAAGGTCAAGTTTCGGGTGGAGTTTGTTCTAGCTACTCTTCACGCAGTCCGCATACAAGAGCTACTTCATCTGCAGTAGGGAATCATGACAGTGGCACAATACTCAGCGAGGTTCACTAACCTCTCACGCTACTCCACAAATATAGTGTGGGATCCATTCTTCAAAGACCGAACCTTATAGCAGTGGATCAGGCAACAGATCTGGGATTCTATGATCTCCCTCAGCATCCCGACACATGTAGGGGTGTTGGTGTAAGCACTCTTAGTGGAGAGTTTCCTTACTGTGCAGTCTCCAACAACAAGACCCACCACTAGTCGACATGCAGCGGAGTTTTCTACAGCTGGCAGTAGGCAAATTTCACAGAGGTCCAAGAGGACCAGACCCATGGGCGGATGACCGTATGACTCAAGATCGGTTGAACTGGGCACCCGAGGTAGAGACACACATGCTAAAAGAATTAAGTGTTAATCATGTGGTTGGAAGGGTCAGATGGATCGTGACAATCCGAATCGCCATTCGAATAATCCGAAGACGATCGAAGGGATGCCCATATAGAGACAAAGATTCGATCGAGGAAGATTGTCGGGAGACGGTGGACAGGTGAGAGCCCAGCTTCAGGAAACTGAAGCATACGATCATGGAGCTTCAGATATGAATTGAGGTACAATCTATGTCTATTACACATTACCTTCTGTACTTATTGACATAGGTGTCAGTCGCTCTTACATTTCCACTGCCCTCATTCAGAGCTCGGAGATTCTGATAGATCCGTTGGCTCGATTCTTACGGCTAGAGACTACCATGGGAGAAAACATGATTATTACGCACTGGTTCCAACAATGTGAACATAATATACGAAGCTAGAGCTTCGGCTAGGATATCCTCATAGTGGCGTCGAGCCCCTACGACGTCATATTGGGTATAGACTAGTTATCTACTGTCTAGGTTTAGATTCACTGTATTAGGTGCAAATAGCAGTGTGTCCACACGGATGGGACTAGGTTTACCATCACTGGTGAGAAAAGATCCATTAAAGCACATGACGAACTTAATTTGAGTAGGGAGAATCCAATCAATCATCAGTTGTCCTGCCTTACCCTCAGATAAATTTATGTGGATAGTTCAAGCTATCCTATAGTGGTGGACCAGTACGCGGATGTTTTCACTAATTATGTTCTAGGTCTAACTCCTCATAGAGAGGTGGAATTTTACATTGACCTATACCCCTGGACATTAGTGATATCTGCAAAAGCATATCATATGGCTCCCACTGGGCTTTGTATGCTGTAGGTACAAATATAGGACTAGGAGGGGAAAAGATTCATCTTCCCCTGGGTTTCTCCCTGGGCACCCCCAATTCTGTTCACCAAGAAGGCAGATGGGAGGTTGAGGCTTTGTGCCAACTACCATTTTATAAATCAGGTGACCATGAAGAACAAGTACCCACTCCCAACGATTGACGATCTCTTTGATCAGTCGGTTGGAGAACGATGGTTCTCGAAGATAGACCTTAGATCATTCTATCACCAGCTCAATGTTCGAGATGAGGATGTGCAAAAGACGACCTTAAGATGTCAGTACAACCACTACGAGTTCTTGGTTATTCCATTTTTCATAACCAACGCTCCATAAGTATTCAAGGGACTCGTGAACCGGATTTTCTATCCATACCTCAATAGCTTTTCATAGTCTTCATCAATGTCATTTTGATCTACTCGACTACTGAGGAGGAGGATTCATAACATTTGCTGATAGTACTGGACACACTCTAAGAGCACCATCATTATGGTAAGATCTGAAAGTTATAGTTTTGATCTGAGAGGTTCACATTTTGGGACATGTCATGTCGGAGGCTGGAGGTGCAGTGGATCCGGCAATGATTGAGGCGGTACTTGATTGGGAGTGACCCAAGTGTGTAACCGAGGTATGGAGTTTCCTGGGATTGGCTAGTTTCTACCGAAGGTTCATTCAAGACTTTTCCAGAGAGGATGCACCACTATCAGCCTTGATGAAGAATGGGAAACCCATCGTATGGTCCGAAAAATGCTAGTAAAGATTTCTAGAGTTGTGGAAGAGGCTGACTAGTGCCCCCATATTGAGACTGAAATTGGGAGGCATAGGGTACATTGTCTACAACAATGCATCAGGGACCAAACTCAGGAGTGTCCTGATTCAGGATCAAGCAATGATTGTGTATGGTTCTTGGTAGCCGAGACAACAAGAGCAGAACTACGCTACCCATGACCAAGCATTAGCAATAGTGGTCATAGCCTTGATGATGTGGCGACTATATCTAATGGGAGAGAATTTTACTATGTACTCTGATCACAAGATTCTTAGTTATATCTTCAATGATAAGGAATTGAACCTGATATAGAGACGTCGGCAAGACTTCATCCATGACCCTGACTTCGAGATAGTCTACACTACTTAAAAGGGGAACGTTGTAGCAGATGCACTCAGCAGGAGATCTAGTATGCAGCTACTAGGTGAGGCGACAGAGAAGCTAGCTACATTGTAGATATCCTTTGTGGATAGAGATGGAGAATCATTTCTACAGTATCTTACAGTCACTCCCCTTCTTCATCATCGAGTCAGGGAGGCACAACATGGCGGTGCTGACATCGAGACACGACTTGATCAAATATCTACAGGGCATACACCTGATTAATTTTATGAAGGTGTGAAGTACATCATCTTCTTCAGAGGACATCCTATTTTGCCAGTGTCATTTCCGGAGGAAGCATTTATGGATTTCCACACATCACCCCTAGCGATACATCCAAGAGTGGTGAATATGTAACAGGATCTCCGACGACAGTAGTGGTGGCCTGGTATAAAGAAGGCGGTAGTAGAATTTGTATCTCGATGCCTCACTTGTCCGAAAGTGAAGGCGGAGCACCAGGTAACAGTAGGATTAGTTCATCCTTTAGTGGATCGATAGTGGATGTAGGATGGGTTATCCATAGCCTTTGCGATGAGTCTTCCTTGTACATCTAGAGGTCATGACTCTATCTGGGTGATGATCGACCGACTCACCAAGTCATCCCACTTCGTACCGATTAGAGAAATGGTTTAGTAGGGTGATTGGGACACCTCTATGTGCAGGAGATTTTGTGGCTACATGGAGTAAATTCTTCTATTGACTCTGATCATGACACACAGTTTACTTCCCGAGTTTGGAAGGGGTTGAAGGAAGCTTTTGGGACACAGCTTCGTCTGAGCTCCACCTTCTATCCTCAAACGAATGGTCAGACTGACCAGACCATACAGTCACTCAAGTACATGATACATTCTTGTTTCCATGACTTCGGTCGCATTTGGGAGGATCACATACCATTAGAGGAGTTTGTATATAACAACATCTATCACTCGACCATCGGGATGACACCTTTCGAGGCATTATATGGGTGACCTTGCAGATAACCCTTGTGTTGGATTGACCTTGTGGAGTCAGCACTATTGTGACCAGAGATGGTATGAGCTACCATGGAGAATTTTTAGATCATCCAAGAGTGGATGAAGACTACACAGAGAAGACATAAGTCATATGATGACAGGATATGGAGACCTTTAGAGTTTGAAGATGGAAACCATGTCTTTCTACAGGTCCCACCTCGATGCGGTTTATAGATATTTGGTCGAGGAAGCATGTTATCTTCGAGATTATTCGATCCATTCTGGGTCCTCAGTAGAGTAGGTGAGGTGGCAAACCTCCATTATCTTCTATCTCAATTGCACTGGGTGCATGACGTCCTCCACGTATCATAGCTGTGGAGATATTTGCACGACCCATCTAACATTATCAAGCATGGAGAGATGGACCTCGACAATGGGGTGAATTTAAAGGAGGTTCTAGTAGAGATTGAGGATTGATAGAAGAATGTCCTAAATGGATGGTCGATACCTCTGGTGCACATTCACTGGAAGAACGGGAACCTCCACAATAGCACATGGGAAAGGGAGGCTCAGATGCATGCTTAGTACCCTCACTTGTTCCAATAGTTCGAGTAGTAAATTATAGGGACGTAATTCCGTATGGTGGGGAGAATGTAATGTCCTAGAAATTATTTGGAAATATTTTTCTTAAACACATGGAAATTTTACGAGTCTGAAAAAACTGAAGGTTCATGATTCTGACGCCCTGTGTGCCCATAATCAATTTCTGATGTTTTGTTCGGGTACATTCAGTAAACGTACGAGCGAGTTTTAAAACGTTTGAACCGGTTCTCAGAATTGATATATGAGGGAACCGTTGAACTCGCAACGCCAATATTCACATAATAATACATTCACATCGATGACATTCGGTCGTGTTTAAAATATTGTTTTTGGGTTTTTGTGGAAAATAATAAAATAAATTAAGGTTCACATTATTTTCATTCGAGCCGCTTTGTGTTTGTTTGGTGGTTAAAACCTTCTCAGAAAAGTTAGAGGATAGACCGCCACACCATAACTTCCCAAGAGAGGTTATGGTGGTGGGGCCCACATGAACCTATCCTCCCGCAAGAGGTTATGACATCAAGACCACCCAAGACCAAATAACCTCCCATTTTGATTGATTGGGGTGGGTAACACCCGACCCCTATTAATGGGAGGAGAGGAAAACCACTCAACTCTTCCTCAGTAAAGAGGGAGAGCCTCTTTAACTCCATTAATTAATTATTTATGCCAACCCCTTGAATTAATTAAGGGGAACCTACCTAATTAATTAGACCAATTTCAATATTGTGCTAACAAATTAATAGGATATTACAATCTATTATTTTGTAGTCATATTCAATTTGCTGGAGGCTTTGAGAAGTGGATTATTGGGATAATTCTCCCAACGAAGAGCCTCATCTCCCAAAAAAGAATGAAGAATGAAGAACTCTGACCTTCTTCAACTTCATCCATGAAGCTTCAACTATCATGAGACGTCTTTGATGATCGACTTCCTCATCATACTCAATGAGCCATTGCAGCTCGGGATTGGATGTGTGTGGCGGACGCGATGAATGACGATCTCCTTCATCTTCTTCTCGCGAAATTAACGCCGATGACTGACAATCAATGTTAGGGGGGTTATTTTGTGCAACTTTCCTTTTATATTTTTCTTTTCAGATTGGAAAGGAATTGTTGAGTGGTTGTAAAACAATTATTGTTCATCTTTATCACTCTTTGTTGAGCCAAGTGTTACCACCCTAAATACAAATTGTGTGGGAGAAACCAACGTGGCCCGACCCCTCTTCCATTCATGTTCGTTTTGTTTCTCGACATGGCGACAAAGAGGTGTTGAAGGCGACTATGGCATAGGAAAAGGTATCCATTATCGTGGCATCCACGAACCGCACCTCCCTTACGACATTTCGGTGCCCCGACCTGGCCCACTCCGTGGGACGAACCACTGTCAGCCTCTCGTGTGCCTGTTCACACCGTTGTCGCCCTCTCGCGCGCCCTGACCGAGCCCTGACAGCCCGCACCTTCCCGAGATGCACTGAGCCGCACCAGCCCAAACTGCTCTGGTCCTGCCTCTAGGCTGCCTGCCGGCTTGGCCGCACCCTTCCTGGCTGCCTGCCAGCCTGCCAGGCGCTATGCTCGGCCACGTGCCTGCCTGGCTGCACCCTTCCAGGCAGCCTCCCAGCAGACTGACCTCCTGAACCATCCTGTGACCCTCTCGTGGCGCCCTGGCCGAATGGGCCCAGCCATTCCCTATGTGCCTAGCTTAGTTGGGATGCACCCTCGCGACGCTATGAGCCGAATCGTTCCAGATTTATGGACAAACCTCCCTTGCGGCCTGCTGGGCTAGGCCCAACATGTCGGGCCGATCCTTATAGGCTAGTCCGCCCAATGGGCTGGGCCAGACCAAACAGTTCTGACCGAGTCGGACCGGAGCTGGGCCAACTGCTGACCCCTTTACCTTCTTTGGCCATGTCTTTGGCACTGGATGACCGTTTGATAAACCATCAGCGGCGCTGGTTTTCATGTAGTGTGATGGTACCTTTGAGAATACCCCACTAGAGATCAGGGTAATGTCGATATACAATCAGTTTTGATCATACAAAAATCCAACTGGGACCTCTGGAATAAAATGTTAATAAGTCACATACCAGGCAACCAATTGATGCACCGTCTATTGCATTGAGACCCCATTGACGTGGAGGACCATATAGATACTTCTTCGTGGGACGTCGTGGATGTTGGAGGATTGAATAGTATATTGTGGATCAGAACTTCCGAAGACGAGCAAGCATTTTTGCGGGATCCTAGTAGCTGGTTGAAACCTGGCGACTACTGACTATTTGACTCAGAGTGACTTTAATGGACCAGTGGGGAGCGCCTTGGTGTCTCTATAGACCCATAGTGGGGAGAACCTTGGTGACATAGCAAACCCACGGTACTCGAGAGTAGGTTTACCTCAGTAGGCTATGAGGGGGAGTGCCTTTGTGTGACGCGACAGGCACATAGTACTCGATAGGAGGACTATCTCATCAGTCGAAGGTTAGTGAGAAGAACCTTTGTGTGATGCGGCATGCCCACTATACTCGATAGTGGAATAGTTCTCCAGCTGACGTGGGTTCAGATTGATACTATCCCGAGAATAAAATCCTTGTTGAGCTGAGTCTGTAACTTTTTGTATTTACGTCATGATTGAGATGGATTATTTGATAACATAGGTATATGTATGGTCATATATCAATGTGGGGTTATCTATTAATTTCTTACATTGTGGTTTATCCTTGTTAGATTTTGTGAGACATTGAGGGTCTCAGAGTCCTTGCTGGGTATCGTTATACTCACCCTGTATGGGCTATGCACACACCTCGTTGTGATGGTTGCACATGACAGACAACGCTGGCCGAGGCTGAGAGTACCAGGACTAGACGATTCCCAGAGGTGGACTATACGACATGTCGGTATGCAGAGAAGATCGACAGACATGGAGTGCTTGTGATGTTATCTGTACTTAACCTACAGGTAAGATCTGTGGTGGATGATCCAGGAGCTGCTCTTCACCTTTCAGCTATATTGACATTTTCTATTGTACTTGTTTCCATTTGTACTTGTATTTTCGATTTGGGATTGTATTATGACCCTTCAACTTTCATCACTATTTGTATACAATTTTATTAGTATTTTGATTCCATCTTGTACTTTGTTGTGTGCGTTTTCAAGTTTTAAAGACAATGACTTCCCAGTTTAGGGATTTATGCCTTTGGTTCTAGTCGCCAGCCTCTGGTCTATGGAAGGCGGGTTTGGGGTAGTCATGGCATGTTCCCCAAGGGACGGGTCATGATAGAAGTTCATCCAATGAATTCCTTTTATGAAAATAAAAGTAAAAACACAAAAAAGGCATAACATTTATCAATGAACATTTATCATTTATTTTTTAATTGATCCCCTTCAGTTCTATTTATTTTATTATTATATAATTTAAATAGTATCCTAAATATAATTTTATGTTTTTGTACATTGATTTAGACCTACACTCTCACACAAATCCATCAAATGGGATTCACAATCATCATTTATCTGTATGGAGAACAATTGCCTCAAGAACCATGGTTGTTTCTTATTCCACTTTACACCCTTAATGGTTAGGAATATTGATGCAAATTATTTTTTATATGATATATATTATATTTATTATTTATTTTTTCATCAGAAACTATTATATGACATATACCATCATTGAATCCATTTTCTATAAATATGATAACATCGTTTCTAGACATGTGGACCACCACCACCACAGAATGACGTAATTAGATAACACATTAACAAGAATTTATCATGTATTGGTTTGTTAAATATAATTGATATGTATGATATAATATTTCTATTGTAATATTATTATTTACTTCACTTCTTTCAATGATACTAGAAAATGTAATCAGTTTTCTTTAGTGTGTGAGGACTATCATTTTCATGTATAATGTATTTCATTTTGTACTTATATATTTTATATTTTGTTATAAAAACATATATAATGAATATATATTACATCGATATCATGGATTTAATTCTGTATACTATTATATCATGATATAAGTTAGAGGATAAGAAATATAAAAAATCAAATCCCATGGGAAAAAACCCAGAAAAGTAACAGACAAAATTAATAAACAACAAATAAAAAGTCATAAGTAAATAATATTTGTTGTTATATAATTTAATAAGGTTCTATGATTCATTTAATATAAAAATAATTTTTTTTATAATTGTGGTTTCATTGAGTACAAAGAGAATCAAGACATGTGGTAATGTATTTTTCCTCCCTTTTATTTCTTTGAGACACATGAATTATACATTAATTTTTATATTGTGTATAGTATATAATCCCCATGAATAAATTTTATGACTATTACTCTGAAGATTGTGGTATTTTAATATCAATATAATTATAATTCATAAATAGGAATACACTTATACTTATTATAAACCTGTAAGTATTATTACAGAATCTCATTATTATTTAGGATTATTTATGTTTATGTCACCACTGGGGAAATTGTTTCATACATTCCCATGTTTTCTAAATTTGTTTTTACAATTATACTAAAAATGAATAAATTATGTTTTTATGGTTTTATATTTAGAAAATATTTTCAAATTAATCATTTATTTAATTTTCAAATGTTATAGTTTATGTCTTTTTTAAAACAATTCTTACAGAATATTATTTTATCTTATACGGTGTGAGATGGATTTCACTCCATTATAACTCATCGATATAATGAAGATTCCTTTAGAAGTGTACAATAATATTTCCAATGAATTTTTTTTCTCTTAATTTCATTTGTATTTTAAATAACTGATTTCTATTTAAACAACATCATATCTACCACAAAAATTTTCAATGATTTTATATGAGTATTCTCATTAATTTCAATAGCTTTTGTTGAATTTTATACATCATTTTGGATGATATATTATGATATCTTTTACCATAATTTATTAAATGGGTTATGATTAGGTTGATTGTAGATGTTCTATTTTGATTCTATTCAATATGTTACTTTGAATGGGTTTTGATTATCCTTACTTAATGGGGAATGTTATTTACATTTCATATGTATGTGTTTTTATGTTTCACCACATTAATATGACTAATTAATTGGACATAGAATGATAAAAGAAACAATTGATATACCCCCTTGATGAATAATTAGGTCTCAAGAGAAAAATTAGATATTTATTTGACCGGTGACTTATCCATTTAGTTTTCGATGTCATTCTCTAGGCCTACATGACCTGTTAAAATGCTCATCATTATGAATTCCTTAATCATGATATTACTTATTGGCATTTCATGTGATTATTTTACTAGTATATTAGCCAAGGAAAATATTTATATATCATGTTATCATTTAAATTGAATTGGTTTCAGTTATTCACTTTTACATATTTCTTATTCCAAATATACTCATAGATTCTGCTGTAATATTATACATACAGAGCACTTGAGATCACCCATTCCACATCTTCCATTTTCCCCTAGGAATCCATGTAGAAATTTATGACTAATTTGTTGGGTTACAGAAAATGGTATTAATTATATACATAATGAAAATATATCCATATATTATGTTTTATAATGTAATTTGGATTTCGGGTATGTATTTAGTTTACTAAGATTACTAAAATATTTGGTAATTTGGGATGTTATTACTTGTATCTTATGACGATATAATAATGTTAGGCACCAAATCCAGGCTTATGGTGTTAGAGTCATTACCATAGATTAAAAAGGAAATTATTTTTTATTTAATATGATTTCTTATATATCAAAAATATAACCGCAAAAGGTATTGGGAATGAATTTAGTTACCTGTGTGTTATAGTTCATGTTATCACGAGACATTCACTTCTGTCTAACATCTTATTTGTTAAAATTATATGGATTATACAAAATTATAGTATATGATATTAGTTGAGTATAATTAATGTTTTCATATGTTATGGGTGGTAATAATTTCATTGCTGTATATAACCATTTAGGTTTATTGCGGTAATATATAATATTTTTCTAATTGGGATAAGTGAAAAATAGTGAACACCGAATGCATAAATCTACGGGATATAACTCTGTATAAAACATCATCTTGTTGTTTTGGTAATGTATATATTTGTGTGGTTATCCAATATAATACATATCTATTAATATAGTTGAAAATTCATGGGAATTTACAATAGATGCATATAGAATTAATCAGTATAATAAAATTTTCATCAACATCAACTCTATGATCATTTTAAAACACAATGATTGTGCTTAAGATTGATCCCTTAAATATTACTATTTACGGATATGAATTGGTTATTCATATTACCATTACCATCCTTGATGTGAAATTTAAAATATTTATGGAATATTTTAACAAATATTAGGTATCCAATTTAAATAAAACTATGTTGAACTAGAATTAGTTTTGGTTGAATTTAAGATTAGTTAAATAATTTTCATGATAAGGGAATATTGAGGATGAATTTTTTAATAAATTTTTGTATTTTAAGACACATATAATGTTAATTGTTCTTAATTTATCTTAATATATTTTTTATCAATAATAGATGAATCCTGAATGATTAACATTAATGTTGGGATCTATAGATACTACAGAGAGTGTCCCAAGAAATTACATAATGAGTTAAAACTAAGAAGATAAATATCTAGATTAATCCAAACTAGTTATGATGATTTAGGATTAATAATGTGGGTATAATTAAAATCCTAAATAACTAACGATGAGATGGGTAATATCTCTTGGAATTTTTGGTGATGCATAATATCATGAATGAATTTTATTTTCATATATTTTAATAATACAGGAAGAAGGCCCAGGGAAATTATCCCAAATGAATTGAATGTTTCATTATTTAGGGAAATGGTGGTTATAGAAAATAATTATATATATAGGGAAGTAATTAGATAACGTGATAATGGTAAAAATTGTATTTCATAGTCATACCTAGGTAAATAATGGAGAAACCTCATTGGAAAATATATCATGAGACATTCATATCCTTCATATTTCCATTATAATTTTTATGATTGAGTTTAAATAATATTTTATAGGATTAAATTTATATATGTGGTGGGGATTGTAACACTTAAAGAACATAATATATATATAATCCAATTTTTAGTAACTTTATTCACATGAAACAAAAAAATCATGGATCATTATGTAACCATTAAATTTTTATTATTTAATTGTTATAAAATTTAATTGTAAGAAAACTATAATATATATATATATATATATTAGTATAACTGATTTTATTTTTTATTACTAATTTATCGAAAAAATGGAAATTGTTGAAAATATTTTAAATAAATTTCCTTCCATAAAATAGCTATCAAAATTAAAGTAATAAAAAAATAGATGATATATGATTTAAAATGAATAATTGGGTGTAATATGTTTTTATATTAAAAGTGATTTATATCACAATTAGAATTTGAATAGCATAAATTTTTTTCAATATTATAAATTATTATTTTTGAATTAGGATTTGGGTACAATTTCATTTTGAGGCCTAAAATTAATTTACTAAAACAAATATTAATTACCACTTTAATATAGTATTTTTTAAAGATTGATACGTTTCTAAATATTTTTAATGTTAATTTACTTGAACTATATTTAATCAAATATAGAAGTATGATGTTTAATCATATATAAAAAATTATAACTAATTTAATTTGAAATTATTTTTATATATGATTTTAAACACTTAATGAATAAACCACCATTTTTCTACAACAACTATTATTCATCACATTGTATGTTTTAATTTAAATCTAAAATGTCTCAATAATAGATATTGAATTATATTTAATAGATTACAATTCCATATTCATCATGTTTTATTTTTTTCATGTCCCATATTATATCATTAGTAACAAAATAAAGAATGTGGGAATATATTAATCAAGATTAACAAGTGCTATATTTGATAATCTAACCAAGATTGAATTTTTACAATATTAATATGACCATTAGATATTATATAATACCATTATTTGGTTTTAAATTTTTATATTTTGGTCTCACAAAAATTTATCCACCTAAATATAATGTAATCCTACTCTTACATCTCATATAACATTATTATTCAAATACATATCTGTATTTTTCACATATAAAAGGGCCTCACTTCGACCCACTTCAATCCCCAGACAAATATCAAAATTACTATGATAGACTTACCAATTTACTTAGTCTAGATCCCCAATAAATTTTTGGTATCCTCGAGCCTCACCAATGTTCTTCAAGTTAATCATTTTCGAGAATACTACAATAGATATCAATAATATCAATTTATTAAATAAATATTTTTTTAAATTTTTATTAGTCTCATCCACCATCCCCCAAACATATTCTGAATATATGAAAATAATATCTTCAGTATAATTAATATTATTATTATTTATTTATTACCATTATGTATTCCCTTATCATTCTAAAATAACAAAATGAACAAATTACTCAGGCTTGTGTATAAACTACAGCCTCTATGAATGACATGTTACAATTTTTTATAACAAAATATATTGTAATATTATAAAAACATATATAGTGAATATATTTTTAATTTATTTTTAAAACTTATATTCTATAAATTTAAATTTTAAATTTTATATGTAATATGATGAATAAAAGATCATTTTAATACTAACTGCCTCAATGTAAAACATCAAGACATAAAAAATTAAGTGAGGAAATATTTTTCATTTACCTTATTATTATCAATATTTAAAATTATTATCCATTGCCTTAATAATATATATATAATTTAATGATAATTTATTTATAATGAAAATATAAAAAACAAACTCTTTTATGTCTATTATAACACATTTATTTTATTATGTTTTTATTTGGTTAGTTTGAAACATACAAAAACTATTATATAAATTTACCTGAAGGATGTATTATTAAAAATAATATTGCATATTGATAATTAAATAATTACTCGTTTGTTCTATTGTGGTAACAAAATCATTTAAAATATTAATTATGATGTCTCCATTCATTAATTATATATTAGAAAAAACAAGTTCGTCCTGAAATTCATTATCATAGATAATAACTATATTAATTATGAAATGAAATTATAACATAATAAATTTTTATTATACATTAATTAAAAAAAATTTATGCACTCGTATTGATGAAATTTTATAGTTGAATTATGATTAGCAACAAGATTTTTAATCCTGTTCAAATTTATCAAAATTAATCACAACCTATAATGAATATACATTATTCATAATAAATTTTAATTTATTTTATAACTATAAATGATGTTTTTAATGTTATATTTATAAATATAGTTCATAAATATTTATTCCGGTGAATATTTTTAATATTTTATGTATTATAGTTCATTAGTTGTTATCAGCGAATTAGGTAAGGGTTTCGTTATGTCTAATTTAATTTCAAGGTAATTATTTTCTATTGTGCACGATGATATCTTTTCTGCAAGGTGATTACATCCCAAGGATTTTATTTTCCAATATTCATATGATTAATGTGGTATTAAGGTACATATTGTATTCTCTCATTAAATAAGGTTTTACTACAATGATGAAATGGTTTCTGTTAACTCTACTCCTTTTGTTAAGTTATAATTATTTTTCATTAACTTATTTCACTGAATATTACTTTCTTACTACCATATGATTTTATTTCAATGTATTTTATCATCTTATGTATGGATTATATCTTTTAATTGAAATAATTTACAGAAAAAGTATTTTCTTCTAAAAAAGTATATCATTGTTGAGAATAATTATCATCCTCCATAGAAATAGTTTCCCCCTAGTCTATATTTCCCTTTCCAATAATTTTTTCAATTAAATTTTCAAAACCAATTATTTTTTATCTCAAGTGTACATAATATTTTTAATCTTCTATTTTCAAAAGGTTTTTTTACTTCTATATTAACGATTACTTATTCCATCAAATTATTATAAAATAATAAATTTTTTTCCTTCAATAATATTTTTTTATCTTCCACTCCACATTTTCATGGGAATATCATTATATAAAAATCAATGATATACTATTACTTTTTTTATATAGATGTTTCCAAAATATTTAAATTTAGTTTCTTTAAATAATTTATGAAGTAACCCATAACTTTTCTTTTTTAATACAATGTTATTAATTATCTCTTAAATGATTTTTTTTATTCTATGTAAACAAAATTTTCTTCCATTAAAACTATTACTATCAAAAAATGAGTCATTTATATTCATTAATTTTTTTTTACAATTAATAATAATTTTTAATGTTTTTAGAATGAAAAAAGTTGTTTAATCATTTTTTTAATGAGATTTACCCAATAACCTTGAAATATATTTTTTCAACATTGTCTTCATCTATTATCAATTAATATTATATAATATTATGATACCATATACATTATTTATCTTGATGGATTATGATATTATTTTTATTTATCATGTAACCCAATTTATTCTTAAGTCAATATTACATTTATTGAATTTTTTATTATCTCTATTTTTACTACATTTAATGTTATGAATATAATGGTTACCCTTGATTGTATTCCAATACATTTTATGAATAATAAATATATAGAGATGAAGTATTCATGATACATTATGTTTATTACATGCTTATGATTTACCATACCATGGTGGAGAAACATGATAGTATTATGGGTGTCCCCTTATAGTGATCTAATGAAATAGGTAAATAATTAATATCTGAAGGTAACATGTTCATCATGCATTGGTTGTATTCCTTGGTAATGTTTTTTGATATGTTGGGTAATTTTTTTGGTCTGCCACCCAATGCTGAAAACTATTATATAAATTTGGACCAATTCCCCCACAGATCATGTAGATATGGAATATTTAATCCTTAGGGTATGATATCTAACAAAATTAAAAAAAACAGGGGGATGTGATCATGTGATATTAAATGAAAGATACAGATTATCAGGATTGACCCAAGAAGCTAAAAATTTAGTGACATTTTAAACCACATTCCAAGTGTTAGGTATGTTCATTTTAATGTTTAAATAGATCGTGAATATGGAGATGTAATTTCTTATAGACAAAGAGTAACTCCTCAATTTTTTCATTTTTTTTCATTTTAGTAAATTAATTTATAAAATATATTTTGTTTCATGATTCTCTAAGTTATTTTGAAGCATGATATGGAATTATTATTGTTATTATTTAAACATGAAGATTATAACCTAGCCACTAAACATTGTGGCATGAATTGTAATTATGAAAATCAAAATTAAAGACCACAGTTTTGGGTAGATAAATTATATATATAAATATGTTCATAATTTTTTTTTAAAAATCATTATAGGCTTAAGAAAACATTTTTCTCAAAACATTAGCTATATTTCTTCTTTTAACCATCAATAAAATAAATTTTTGGACTTTTTTCTAAATATATCATAAAAACATAACATCATTTTTCAAATCATATTGTCAAAAATAACTTTTAGAATTTTTTTCATAATTTCATAAGAAAGTTATTTTTTGGTTTATTATAAAAAATATTCCAATACCACATTAATAATTTTTTATTACTATGATAACATTTCACCACTTCCCAAAAACAAGTCATGGTGGTCTAATTCAATGAAACCCAAATCATCCATCTGAACTAATTTAACACACTTGAGGGGGAAGATGGCATGTGAAACTGAAAATGGTACATTTTGGTATTCCAAGAAGCTGATGATGATAGAAAATAATAAACATTAATTCCTTTTCACTATGAATGAGTAATGATAGTGATATTAAAGATAACCCTTCTAATGTTGGAAAAAATATATGTGAAAGACTAAGGTGTAGTGTTGGTACACTAAATTGTGCTGTGAAGAATCCTGAAATTAGTTTCCACTTTTTAGAATGGGAATATATGGGATCTACATAATCCCAAACCATTTTACAACATTATTTCCTCTACTATGAGGGAGGCACATATGTCCAGCTACAAACTGAAATTGAGGTCTATAGACCCCTACTGATCATGAAGATCTCCCCCACCACTCATTGAACAATTCATATAATACTTGTAAACATTTAATTTGTATCTAAATTATGGGGGGGGGGGTTTCTAATATACCCACCATCCTTGTGAAATTGCTATGTGTGCTAAGATAAGACAACATGTGTCTACCATGAATATACAAAGGCAAATATGCATGCCTCCTCTTTTAGAAATTATATAAACACCATCTTCAGGGATCATACTTGACCATTAAAATTAGTTAATGATATGGTAATACCTTTATATTTTTCCTATTATATTCTGTTTAGTAAGGTCTAACATCCATATTCTAGCATCAATGATCTCTCTATCCACTCTTATTTGTTGTTCTATGATCTAGTGAACTAATAATGATGAAGATCATCCAAAGAGATACCCTTCACCTCCCTCCAAATGGAAAATAAATCATTAAACCATAAACATTTGGACACCATATAAATATTATTATTATCCACCCCTTCATCAATGAGAATTTAATAATTACACAAACATTCAGTAAAGAAGATAAAGTTGGTTAGGATTTCACTTCCCCAAAGAATCCATTCCCATGTGTTTAGAATATCATTTGGATGTAAAAAATCAAAATAATCTATCAATGAGAAAGAGAATGATTGATAACCCCTGAACAAAAAAATGTAAATTTCATTTTTAATACTAATATTATAGAAAAATAATAGTATTAGTTTTTACAAAACAGCTTTGGTTAATGAGGAAATATATGTCGAATGTATGAATGAAAATTTTGGATCTGTGTAGCCGAGAAATCAAATTATATTACCAGCCTAATTATCCCTCTATTATTATATCAACCCCTCTGTAACAATCCATCATTAATGTTTATGAAAAGTACTGATATGTCGGTGTTTAACTACCAAATGCTTAGATCTGACCCAACTAGAAACATCAATGTGACCCCATTATTTATAATGGAAATCCCTTCTCATATGGTCTTTCCCTTAAAAAACTCATTCTGAATTCTCTTATAAGATGTACATTGTGATAGAAACAATCCTAAAATTGATTCCCCCATTGTTAAATTCTTGAGAAATTATTTTTCATGAGGCCCAATGGTATCAACCATCCCCATGATCATCCCCAAAAAATATAACATATATTATTTCCATATTTGGAATAATCATATTTAGAATAATTGTGGTCGACAATACATGCATGAAGATACAGGTTAACACACAATTGAAATTGGTTATTCTCCACCAAAAAGAAGAATTTTTTTTCTTTTAAGTGAGGATATTGGTGGTCATTTTTTCTCAATTCCATTACAATGTAAAATATGGTTCTTAGAAGAACAAATAGGACCACAAAAAAATGGATAGTAAAATGTCTCTTGGTTATCCAAAATTTATATTCTATTATTATATCTCTATATGATAATTAACCAGGAGAAATAAACTGTATCATTCCCTCAATTTATAATATGGCCACTCAAATTAAATGGTGAAAAAAAAAGATTTATATAAAAGTATTTATTTCAATTAAATAATATTAAATGTTAAAACAAGTTAAAAAAAGTTTTCAATGTAAAATAATTTCAATTGAGTTATTATTTAAAAATATTAGGTAAATTTTTTTAAATTCATGTAGACAATTAATATTAAAATAGAATGTTCATATTAATATTTTATCTTGGGAAAATCATTTATTGTTCACGTATATTGATTGAATTTAAATTAAATAGTAAAAATAATATAAATTGAAATTATAAAAAAAGATTCCATGTATATTAAAATATTATATAATATTATATAATATGGTCAACATAATCCTTGGACAAAATAAATAGTAAAACATGAAAATTAATTTATTGCCTTTAAAGTAAATATGGTTATATAGGTGTTTAAAGTATAATGATAATAGTTAAAATGTCCTAAAAGATTCTACAATCACTATTTTATTGATATATTAATAAATTATGTCCTCTAAAATTCAAAAATGAACTATTTTTTTCCTTTTTGAATGTTTAATACAAGGGTACACATTTTCTATTAAAAAAATACATGTTTGTCATCTCTCCCACTTCTAAAAAGGAACCCCTCTCTTCCACACATTACATTTACAAAACCCATTGCATTGGCCACTATATGATGGAATATTATCATTAATTCCATCTTGAAATCATAGATTTGTTATTTTTGTTTTGATATAATTTAAATAAAGCATTATATGGAATCATAAATGTGTTATCTGAATAATATGTGTGGTCTTTAACAAATTGCTTTCATTTTTTTAATATAAAACCATAAAATATTATATTAGCTTTATGATATAAAAAATAATTATTTTACACATAAAATAATTTTATTATTTTAATATAATCAAATAAATATATATCCACTTCCATAAAGTAAGATATTAAATCATTGATCATGTGTAAGGAATACTACAGCCTCATGAACCTATGTAAATACTTTTCCATCATTAACTCTCAATATTTTATATAATTACTGATCTATTACACACACAAACACAGATATATATATATATATATATCATATTTATAATCTAATTATTCCTTTATATTAAAAATATCAAATATAAATTCTTACATTACAATATTTTGGAATATTATAACATCCCAAGTATGATTGACTATATACTGCATAATTAAGTGATGGGATTCATTTTACACATATGATATACCTGGATACTTATAATATTATACAAGATGATCATATTCCATATATATAAAATAATAATTTCAATATAAATGATATATTTTATTTACCTTACCTTCATTCCATTCTTATTGGAAATGTATATGACATTAATGTGTATAAATGATGTACCACCTCCATGAATGTTGTAATTTATTATAAAAAACTAAAATCAATGGATTACTATAAATGAAAATACCACACACACACACACACACATATATATATATATATGATGTTTATATCATTTATATTATTATATTGATCATGGACCTCTGATGAAAGTAAATTTAATAAAAATTAAAAACCAAAAAAATATAAAAAAATATATATTTTAACAAGAAAAATATATTTTCATTCCTTTTTTAATAAATATATAATAAAAGGTGATATAAATATCATATATGGTAAGATACATATTATTATTATACATTAATATATTTATAATTAACCAATATTTAGCTAATGGGATGCTGTAATATTTATGAAATAATTAGTGACTTAATGAAAACATTTTAAACTCAATGTTTTTTTTTTCGTGGGACACATTGAATATTTTTCCCTCAATTATATTATGGGGATTATATACTATCCATGAATATATATTTTTATTCTTATCCTAAAATTATTTAATCCAAATATCATTATAATGGTATTCATTTGAATGGTATTGTGATTCAACAGACACCTATGTGGTAACTGTTTATGATACAATCCAATTATTTATCAGTATTAATTTTTATTAAGTTTCTAATTGTGGAATCTTAATAAAATTTCCCAATAATCTCATATATTTTATTTTCCAATGGTTATGTAATTAAAATAAACAGGTTTATTTTTTTGTGATCTTAATGTACTCAAAAGATAAAAATAATTTTATTTTATAAAAAGTCCACTTTTTCCCACTTCGGTCAAAAAATAATTTTTCATTCAAGTCCATATTTTTAGGAAATGTTTTAATAAAATATTTTATTGTTATTAACAAAATATTTAAATAATATTTTTAACCTAGTTTTAATTTTACATAATTAGTTTAAATATTATATTCTTTTCATTTTATGAATAGGGAATATTTTATTTTTTTCTAAAATTGGTAAATGAATATTTTCATTTATGTACACAAAATTAATGAAATTTTCAGAAATCATGAAAATATAGTTATTTTAAATTACATTAAAAAAATTAATGGTTATTTTTATGTTAAATATTATCATTGCATTTTTAAAAAAATTTAGATGTTAAATAAGTGATTTCAATTCATAAGGTTTGTTTTCATAAAAAATGGTCTTATTCATCTTTAAAAATCCATATCCATTTATGATGACATCATTTTGTGTACATAATATTTAATTTTTTGTTAAAAAGATGATCACATCCTTACCCTTCTCGGTTTGTTATACCTTTATGATAAAAATATGTGTATCAAACTCGTTCCATTTTTAAGGGGATATAATGTGATGAAATGATGATATTTTTATGAAACATGTTTCTTATAAATGTTTTTTAAATTGATTTAATGATTATGAAACCCATATTTAAGTAGTATTGATATGAGGAACCTTTTATGAACGTGAGGAATATATACATAATATTAAAAACTTTATGGGTGTTTTATATTTCTTATAATATTGCATTTGGTAAAAATTGATATATCATTAGATGATTAGGACTAGAATGGGGAGTGAACCTTGTTAAAAAAGTGACTCAATACACTATGATTTTCCATGGAGTTGACCATGAATACTATTAAAATTTGGGGAGTTACCAAAATTATGATGGAAGGTTTTGGAAATTGGCGTTGAATAAGGATGAATTAATTTTCTACAATTATGTTTATGCCACAAATATATGACATATTCTAATGTTTTTCTCCCAGGGGTCATATTCATTGATTGATTTATCATTAATTTCATATGATCTACAATGATTTTAAATTTGAATCCTGTTTATGTTCAATAATATAAATGTTATGGACTTTAAAATATAATAATAATTTCTCATACATTATTCTGACATAATTATGAAATAACTAATTTTTATCTTTACTGAACCTCAATTTTCATACTTTCACATGTTTCCTTTACCAATGATATTTAGAAATATATATTTTATGATATTTATATGAAGGTTTCTAGTAATGATGATATTAGTTGGAGACTATCTAGTTCACCTATAATCATGTTTCTTCTACATCCTTGATTCAAAATACACTGGACCTATTAAATTACAACATTAATTGTTATGTAATATCATTAATATTAACTAATTAAGATTTAATATTTATCTATTATGTGTTTAGGTCATTAAAATTAGAATTATAACATGGGTTAGTTAAATATTTGTAAACTTGGATAACAGAATATTAGTAAAAATATTAAGGGTAATTTTATATACAGTTAAATATAATGGAACATTAATGAATTATAGAGAGAGTGGTTTCTGATAAATTACATCTATTTTTTTGGATACTAAAATTGAATTCATCTCCACAGTAGTTATAACTATGTTAAATAATACTAAAAATGACACATTTTTTTGGAATCAATCATTACCTGATTCTTGACAATGGGCTTTCATACACAATTGGAATGACACTCCATTTGGATATGATTTTGAAATTCCCACACATTATAATCCATCATTAATGATTATAACCATGAAAATGAATTCTATAGGATAATGTAAAAGGTTTCATAGAATTAAATTTATGTTTCTTCATTTAAACTATCTTATAATGAATTTTCATTTTTATTTGGTTACCTTTAAGGATTAGTTTTTCCTACACAATGGATTTAATTTTATTCAATAATTGAAAAATGATTTAATAAAAATAATCATGATTGCAATATGTAATGAATTTATTGTAATCTTGACAAACCAAATGATATGGGAGAAATAATGAAAAATAACATTACAATTCTCAGAAAAATTTGTTAAACTATTTATCATGATGAACATCGAAAATGAGAAAATGAGAATACATCATTATATTAATTCATTCATGCGGAAAAATACAAATTCATTCTGTGGATTTTATTATCCAATATATTGATAGAAATGGATTTGTAACTTCAAAAATTTATATTACATTCTCCAGCTTTAGGAGAGGGAAAAATTCATTTTGAATGTATATTGTTTGGAAGGAGAATAATATCAATGGTTTACACTTATAGAAAATTTTATTTAAAGAGTTGAAATTGACTCTGTGGAATGGTATTAGTTTAATAATATATGTGTCAATCAGTAATTTACACGTATTATTCATTTGAAACTAGTGAAGGAAAATATTGAAATAAAATAAATGGATGATGAATCTATTGATGCCTATAGAGAAATTTTGCAGGACATGCTATGTGATATTATAGTATAACCCTCTATCTAAAATGTTGGGTTTATCAATTATATTGCAGTTCAAAAGAAATAATTTCAAGTGAATTTTCCAAAAGATAATTAAATATCTATAATAAAATCATTTTCTATTTAGAAATATTTGAAATTGATATTGGAGTTTCCTATCAATCACCTGGTTTTTATTAGAAAATTAATCTGGAATTCTAAAGAATCATTTAGAAACTGTGTGAAAATAACATAGTGCTTCCTTCATTCTCATTGTGTGGTATGAAATATAGAGTAATTTATATTTAGGGGACCCGTAAATGTATTATTTTTAATATGTATGTTCATTGTGAAATTGATTCCAGAATTTATGGGAAGAGGTTATTTGATGACCTGAATAGATAGAAAGCTCCACCAAATACCCCACCCAATATCCAATGTTTCAAATTAACATATTATGTCTATTAGAAAAACAATTTCCCTAATAAAATTATTATGAAAAGTATCGATGTTAGAAACATCACAATAAATGAGAAAATGATCAATATCATGTGATTTCTATTTTGGATAAGGGTCATAATATTTATGTGTTCAAAGGCACACATCTCATTCAATATCATACTACATACTTTTTATTTAATTATAGATCTATCCACTCATTAATATATATATAATTATTTAGGTGTATCAAAATTACAGACTGATGATTATATATTTAATTGAAAATGAAATACAGAAATGATATAATGATCACATATCATTTCTAGGATTCTTTTGTAGTTTATATTTTAGAAATGTGATTCCTAAATACATCACTATTATCCATCGGGTTTAATTTGATATTTTGTTAGGCTTGGATTGGAGTTATCCACGATAATATTTTATAAATTCAAAAACATTGGATGTAAAATTTTATATTCAATTATAATCTATGATCATAAATAATTGATATGATAGATATCTACTTCCAATATATATCATATTTATAGCATGGGTCTTGATTCATATTAACAAATGGGAATCTTTCTTAGATGGTAAGGTAGAAAATCAACATCATTGAAATGATTATTTAATGGATGTCTAGTGAACAAGAATTGTTGTGTGATCACCCAGGTTAACCCAATGAAAAGGAAGGAACTAAATGAATTTCATGTTTAAATATATAACTCTCTTGCTCTGTGTTGGTAATATGTGTGGTTGTTTTACTAAATATTTTATTTGGTTGATATTTATGGGGATGTGATCCCCTATTGTGGTGTAGTTGTTTGTTTGTGGATCTAAGGCTATGTGGGGCCGTATGGTGGGACTTAGTTTGGTTTAAGTACTTTGAGGGATCTCACATATCCCTTTGTGGTGAAATAAAAGACAACATGATTTGAATGAATAAATTAGGGCTTTATTGTTTTTCTTTTCTTGGAATCTGGCTATGCAAGTTTGTTTCCCGATAGTGAAGAATTTTTTTAATGGATTAACATGAACATGAGAACTAGAATGGGTTCAATGGGGAATCGTTTTCTGAGAATGAGTTATGATTTGTTTTTGTGTGATTTATGAACGAATAATAATGAGGGTGTCTCTATAGGGGCTAGTGTTGGATCCCCTATGTTATGATGTATGTTTGATTACCTATATGTATAATTTAGTTTTTTTTCTTTTTCACGCCCCACAAAAGTTGAGAACTTCATTTCAAACACCCCCATTTCATGGGGAGGGTATTTTTTCCAACACTCTTATGAGTGGATGGTTATTAGCACATTTTATGCTCCATTTCGTGAGTAACACAATCTCTTCGGGAAAGATATGATAGTATGAGGTCCATTATAGACCTTGATTCTTCTGGACGAGTAGTTTTAGTGGTTGGCCCTAGTGTGTGCAGGCAGGTTGTTTCCCAAGTGTCTTTGGGATGAGGCCAAGGGGTATTTGGGTGTGGTAGTAGTTTTTTGAGCCCATGTGTATTCAGGTGTAGCAGTAGTTGTTCAGTCCTAGGTGTCTGTGAGTGTGGATACGTGTGGTTATTGTGGCCATGGTGTTTTCCAGTCGGATTTGTGGTTATGATAGCCCAAGTTTGTGCGGGTGGGGTATGGTAGTGGGACTGTTGTGAGAATGGTGGGAGTGGTCTGACGCGTAGGATATTTTTAAAAACCAGTGGGAACGTGGTGTGGGGTACCCAAACATAGATGTGTTATTACAATTACTTTACCTAACATGAATTATTTGGGGAGTGATCCTTGATTTGTTTTGGGTGGATATTTTCCCAGATAGGTCCATTGGTTAATTCCTCTTCTCACAGGGCATTAGAATGTCTGCCAAATTGTCCACAATAGATTTTTTCTTTCCCTACTATGTATGCCCATATACTTACACTATGTATATAAAACTACTTCCTAGTTTCTGAGAGGACTTCAAGGACCATTCCAGATTCTATTATCTTGGATGTCGGGACCATTGATATGGATTTATTTCTTTTCTTTTTGTACTTCCCTTTTGAGTTTTCTTGTAGTTTGTAGAAAATTATTATTGGATCATGAATATGGCAATGGATTTTTTTGGATTTACATTTAATTCTAGCCTTGCAGTTGTTTTCAATTTACTATATCATATATAATACTACATATTAAAAAGGGAAATTCATTCTGTATTACCTGCGATTCTATTCCCTTGGTGTGTGTCCACATTCCAGGGCCTATTAAAGGTGGGTCTCAGGGTCATAATCTCTCCTTCAACTTGAGGAACGATGGGTTTGGAAATATGTTGTCTCTTACCTCATCTTGGTGAAGGTGGATCATGACAATTATTATTTAACTTTTTTTTAAACATTTCCAGTTTCTTCAAATATATTTTATGTGCCTAAAATAAGAATAAATCCAATTTTAAGCATAAAAGGCATTAATATTTGTAAAAGGATTTTTTACAGCCTATTGATGGAGAACCCCATTTATTTGTTATATTTTTATGTTTTATTAATTTTTTATAATAAATTAAACATCTTATTTGGATGTAGTAATTCAATTTTTAATTTGTTTTAATTTTTTATAATTTTATGAAAATTTTCATCTTTTAATGAATAAGGAAATATACCACATTATAATTCTAAACATATTTTTTTAATATTAATTTATATATTTAAGTTACAATTTTAATTGGTTTTAACATATAATTAATTATTTTTTTAATTTAATTCAATGTATGCTATTGGAATGAATTTCCAAATTAATTTGGATATAAAAACATTGTGAACTTTTGAACATTTTTTCATTAAAAACGTGTTTCCTCAATCCATTAATTGGATTAATAGTTTAAATATTATTTTATTTAATTAGTTTAATCAAAATATAAAAAATGAACATACTTGGTTGTAATTATTATGAAAAATGTTTTATTATATGTTCAATAGAATATTTGTTGAATAATTACTGTAGCATTTTATTTACCATATTTTAAGGAAAATGAGGTAATTAATTGTAATAATAGTATTATAAGAATATAAAAAATTCCAAATGCATGTAGTAATGATATTGGATGGGTTATTTTCGACCAATACAATACATGGGCCGAAATTGTGGCCTTTGGAAGCCTCATTAGGTGGATTATTAAATTATTAATATTTTATTTAAATTTAAAAACAAAAATTTCAAAAGAATGTCTCTTATTACTAAAAGTAATTTAATAGGGTTATATATAACTAAAATCCTTGACTATAAATATTTTAAACAAATATAAAAAAAATTACCTACATCATGATAATATATATATCCATTTTAGACACTAAATATTTTAATTTAATAATGGCATAATGGTGATGCAGTTATCGATTTATTAAATGAAGAAAAAAATAAATGATATTAATAATATTAAAATAAATATATATTGAAATATTTTATTCCATAATGTAATTTTATGTGTGAAATTGACATGTTATTGATGTTTTAAATGAGTATTTTAAAATTAATAAAGTTTTTATGATTTTTTAAAAAGTCATGTAATCAAGTGTGTCAAAATTGAAAAAATTCATATTTTAAAATATACAATATTTAATTAAATTAATTAAATTTTTTAAAAATAAATGACTGGGGAAAAAAGTTTATTGAAGACTCCAAATGTAAATAACGACTCATTTAATTGATGTTTAACAAGTTATGGTGATTCTTTTAACTCTCAACATGTAAATTACATAAAAAAAATAGTAAGAGATAAATAGGTAAAACATAAAGATAGGGAATAAAAAACTTCCAAAACATGTGTAATATTTATTTGATGAATGTATCTTTACACATACTCATCCATTATTCTAACTAAATAAACATGTACTAATTTGTAATATAAAAATAATTTTTATTAATTTATCACTTTTTATATTTCCAAGAGTGCCCTTACAATCTACTATAAAATGGAACATTTCCTCTCTGTTACAAACACTTAAAAAAACATCTATATCATTTAATATATGACCAAAAAGTTTCCTATAATCAATCCCCACATTCTTGAGGAATTATTTTAGGCATAATACCCTTCATAGTGGTGTTATGATGTTAAGAAAGTCGATCATCCGAAGGAAAGGTACTGTTTTTATTTTAGTGTTTCTATTTTATTTCTTTTCAACATTCTTCTAATATCCTCCAACCAAGATTATATAATTACTAATATATCCTCAATATTATTAAATTTTATTATTTTAATTCCATCAAATAATTCTATTTCCACTTCTATCAAATGTTAACCTAATTAATCGTTCACCTTACATGTGAACTATCACCTCCACGAACCAATATAATTCATTTTCTGAAATTGTATCTCATATCTAGTTATAATGTTGAAATTAATGTTAATATGTGATTATACTGACATAATAATGATTACACGATAATAATATATCTTTTATGTTCTTACATTCCATGAGCATAAAAATTATAATAGCATTCATGTGTACATGTCTGTTATCGCCTCTTTGAAGCGATGTGATACATTTTTATTCCCTACATCATTTATATGTTATATATAAGTTTATCTAAATGATTAATATGATATTAGTTATTTATTATAATTCTATAAATAGAAATTTTAAATTACCTTATATCTATAATAATCATTGAAAAATGAAAATGCCACTCACACGTATGTATGACATACAGTCTCCATGATTATATATTTGGTCATTTTTCATAACCATTATTGATGGTTTGATTAAAAAGAATAATTAATGTAATAATGTTATATTTAAATCCTAAATAGTATTTCAGATATGATGGAATTAGGACCATTTGAAATATTTACATCATACCAGGTTTATTTTTGTCTCAATTACCTAATATCGAAATAACATTTAATTTGAACATAAATAGTTTAAAAATTATTATGACATGGTAATAACTGGTATAAGAGGATAAATAATCATGTAAAAGGTTATAACTCAACTAAAAATAACCAATGTTAGTTATTTATGAATATAAATATTGTACTTGTAGTTTTATACTCGTGGTAAGGTACTTTTAAACTGGAAACCTCATTTCCATGTTTCGAAGAACTACTCTTATAAGTATTTATATTTTATATCCATTATTTCAAATGATTTTTTTGGATGTATTTATATGGAAATTTATGATTTAGATTTTTTATTTCTTTCAAATTTTTCATGGATACTTTTTTTCAAAAATATTATTTATAAATGTATTAATTTTGTTTTAAAAATAGACTACTGATTTCAAAAAATTAGAATGTTTTTAACATCAATTCCATGAATTTAATTTCTCTCTTTCATATACCTATTATGAATTGATGTTTCCATTATATTTTTACTCATTATTTTAAAATTTTATATGTTCATTTAAGAGTGATTTACATGTAATGATGAAATTTGATTTCAAAGTGGAAATGTTATTTTTTCATTACAATTTGTTAATGTGTTATAATTATGTTATGGTTATTGGGAAATATTTATGATTACGGGTAGATTCTTGATAAACTGATGGTGGGTCATCCTTTTATATCTCTCTAATGCATTCATCCGTGAGACAGGGATAACTTGTTTGGATTTTCATAAGATATTTAGGGAATATACTATAATGGGAATTGAAATGTAACCATGAAGGTTACTCCCTATATAGATGTGAAATATACAATATAAGTATGATATATATTCCATAATTTATCATTATGATTTATTATTACGAATTATTTTATTAGGAATATAATAATTTCTTGAGGTTTGTTAAAGGGATTATGTTTTGTAGGTGAAAATTATGATTTTATGAAAAAGGATTCAAGACTATAATAAATTCATGGACTAATGATTTTTTCTCATTTCATGTATATGATTTTTTTTTCAAAATGTATAATAATTCTTAGGAGAAAGTAATAATTCCAGATGACTATGTTGAATATTTCAACAGCCAAAAAATGAAATCCTGTTTTAAAGAGATTTAATCTTGTGAAAAAAATAAAAATTTAGTATAAGAGGAAATTTTCTAATACTTGAGTTGTTTTGTAATATTTATTGACTAACTATCTTACAATATTAACCTAAAAAGATGTAAATTATGAATTCTTGACAGAAATCAATATTATGTAATATTTACAGTTGGTTCCTTATAGTTGGTATAAAGTGAAATGTTTAGACAAATTTAGGGATATGGAGTTTTGGTTAAAAATTTGGTATGGTTCATTTTTTATTGTTTTAGTTAAATTCTTGTTCAATTACATTTTTAGATCAAATAATGTCAGTTACCAATGGAAGGATGAGGATCTTAAAGAACATTTCTATCTCTTCATCAAGACTTTCTTGCAATAATTATTTAAAAGTAATGTCTGGATGATTCTAAAACTCTTTCAATCATACAAATATCATGAAAAATAGTTTATGATATATCAAAAACCACTTCTATACCTTATTTTCATCATGGATCCATGGTTGTTTTTAATCAAATCTTATTTATTAGTAATATTATATTTTCAAAAAGGTAAATTTTATCAAGGAATTTCTCGATATTTTACTATATGAAATGATTTTTATGTATATTTTTTAAAAAAAGATAATGAAGAAGGATACCCATGAACAACCAATTTATGTTTTCTTTTAACATATAGTCTTTCAACATATATTTAAGGTATTTTAAATTACCCCTTTATTGGAAGTAAAAAAAACACGGTATGAAGATTTTATAAAATTAATTTATTATATAATGTTTTGAAATTTTAGGTCATAAAATATTATCTTCCAATAAAATTTCTCTATGAACACACATATGAAAAAAGTCATACAATGCTAATTTTTAAAAAAGAATCATGTGATTTTTGCAAATCATTAAATTATTGTTATCATGTATGGACCTTCTATTGATGTGGACAAAATGATTATGAAACCATGTGGGAACCCTATTCAAGCTACGCAATTCTTTCAATTCAGAATAGTTTTCTTAAAACATATAGAGGTGAAATAAAAAAAAATATTACATAAAATATATAATGATTTAATATGATGATGTCATTATTTTATCAGATGAAAATGAGCGTTATTATAAAATCATTAAGGTTAAAATAAGTTATGAATAATTTTGAATTTTCTAAAAAGGGAAAAACTACAATATGGGGGACAACCAGTCACGTCTGTCAGGGCCTCAAGTATCAAACCCACTACTGATGGGATAAATATTTTCATTTCTTACGACATGCCTACATAAATTCGTGAGTATGTGTGAATTTTTTTCATCATGTGATTTGACAAAATAATATTATGTTTATTTTTTGATGTTATGTTTTGTTAAATCTAAATTAATGGTATTGGAAATTGATTTTGGGATTATGTGATAAATTTTATTTTTGAATATTAACACAATTTTCGGATCTTTACATGATTAGGGTAAATAGAATACTTTTTTATTTTAACTGATGAGTAATTTTTTTATTATATTTTATAGGAATATATTATTTTAATTTTGGACTTATGGGGAATTAGTTTATATATGGAAATGTTTAACCTATCATGGAGAATATTTGATTGTGTATGTTTTTTAATTGAGTGAGACATCAATAGTGGTTAATTCTATTTGGAGATAAATTTTACATATTTTCTTTGAAGACTATGTAATAAAATTCTTTTCATTTTTGGGATTCAAAATTCATTTGAATTTTATTCAGTGATTTGATGGACATTTACTTTTTGAATGATATATTGTAAAATGTTTGTATTAAAGATTAATTTTGGAGATTGAATGTAGTTTTTCTTCATGAAAAATTGTCATCTTTTAGGAAAATTGTTTTATCATTTAAAAAACATATTTTCTTTAGTTATCATTTCAGGACATAATAAATAAGTAGTTAATATTTATTGGACTCGTTAATTCTATAGATTTTCATTCTGGTATTTCAAGTGTAAAAAACATCCCTCGAATAATATTCATTTGAGAAAAAGAATATTTTGTGGTGTAAATTTTTTAAAATATAAATATATACTTTTCATGTAATTATATTTCTATATGTTCTTATACTATGTATTAAAATAATTGATCAGCTCTACAAAATGGATCATAAACCTAAAACAACTTCTTTTTAATTTTCATACTATTAAATAAAATAATTCTTATCCCATTATAAATTTCTTGATTTGTAGTTGATAACATTCCCTTAACCATGTTTTCTATCACTCTCTATCAAAACATGTTGGTTTGTTTTATCTTACATATCAATGCCTTCCGACATAGAACCAAAGTATTTGTTATCTCGGGTGACCATTCTATGTAACCATATTTATTTTAATGTGGATGTTTTACAGACTATTTTTATGATCTGCAAATTCAATGCAGTAATTTTGAAATGTGAATCATTTGTCAAATATCCAAAATTTAAAATTACAAGGATGCAATTTTCAAAATTGGGGAAGGATCTAACATCCCATGTAATTATGGAATAATTGATTTTTCAAATCTATTAATTTTTATGATGTAGATAATAATTTTACATTAATGGAGTTTCATTGTCTAATAGTGTACCCATCACACAACAATGGGTTTCTCTGAAATCTTATGTTACACACAAGACATTGTTAAATTGATAATTAATACATTATTAATATTATTATTTCAAATGGTACATGACACCTAGCCATTACATTGTCAAGAATAAAAAGATCTAATTATGTATGTTACACATAATTTTTAATTTTTTTACTTTCATCAAATAATGTTTACATGCTTTCAATAAGAATAAATTCAATTTTAAACATAAAAAAGAACTAATATTTTTAAAAGTGTGATTTTCCACCTATTAACAGAGATCCATTTTAAATTATAATTATTGAATGTTTTTTAAATTATATCTGACAAATTAGTCTTCTTATTTTCAAGAAGGACATAAACATTTACGTTGGTTGAATGTTTTCTAATAATATACATTTTTAATAAATAGTTAAAAATACGACATTTTAATACCAAACTACTTTTTTGCATCATTTATTTATATAGATAGTTCATCCATAATTTTGAAGTATGATTTAATAATGTTTTTATCATTTAATCCAATATAGTTCTTTAGAATTTATTTCAAAATGAAATTTCATGTGTAATTTTTTTGAACATTTGGGTATTTTTAAATTAAAACCCCATTTCATCAATCCGTCAATGGGATTGATTTTCTAAATTAAGTATTGTCATGCCATTCAATTGAATATTAAAAAAATGGACTATAATTGATTTAATGAGTATGAAAAGAGTGATATTATATAAGAAAAGTAATTTCTGATGAATAATAACTTTAGTAATTTATTTACCCCATATAAAGGTAAATTGGGTGATGAAATGTAAAAAACATATAATAATAATAAACTTACCAAATAATTGTCCTAATATTATTGGATGAGTTATTATCAACAGAAACAATACATGGGCCAATATTATGGCCTTTGGAGGCCACATGGGTGGATTATGATATTAATAACATTTGTTTTAAAGTAAAAACAAATATGACATAAGGATGAATTTTATTAATAAATCAGTTTAAATATGGTGTTATTTAAGATATATCTTGGACTAAAAAATATTACATAGAGAATTAAAAATATTACCTATATAATTATAACATATAGATAATTTTTATACACTAACGAATATAATTTTTGAATTAAAAAATTATGATGTAGTAATCGATTTATTAAATGTAAAATAAAATAAATGATATTAATATTATTAAAAAAAGTACATTGAAATATATGATTCAAAACAATAAATTTATGGAATCTTTATACATTTACATAATTATTTAAATTAGAATGATCTAAGGAATAGTGTTACGATGAAATTTTTAAAAACCATGTAATTAATAGTGTCAGAATTAACATAAATCATATTTTAAAAAAAATATCTAATTAAATGTATAATTTTTTTAAAAAAAATAATGATTCAGGAAACTATTTTTTGTTAGGTATCAAATTATAATTAATGAATAATTTAGTGGTGTTTTGATAGGTTATGGAAATTATTTGAACTCTCACACTATACATAACAAAATAAAATGAAAATAGTTAAAATTATTAAAACATAATGATAAAGATTAAAAAATTTTCAAAATCCATATAATTTTTATGGGGTCAATAGATTTAGTACCATATGAATCATGTATTCTATCTAAATCATCTTGTACTCATTTGGAATAAAAATAAAGTTATATTCAATCAATAGTTTTCGGAATTCCAAGAGTTCCCCTCCCCTCTTATATAAATTGGTAGATTTTATCTCTATTCCATACATAGAAAAAGCATTTTTTAGAAAATATTTGAACATAACCCTTTCTAGATTACATACCCACATTTATTAGGTCTTAATTTATCCATAACGACCTTCCTATAGGTGTTACGTAGTTACAAATGGTGATCATCTGAAAGAAATGTAATGTTTTTATTTAAGTGTTTCTATTTTATTTATTCTTTTACTTCCTTAAAATATCCCTTATCTATTATGTGATTAAATATAAAATATCGAAAATATAATTAGATGTTATTATGTTAATATAATAATCTATATCCATATCCACTTTTATCTAATGGGAACAGAAATAATCCTCCATGTGTATGTTTGAACTATCACCACCACGGACCAATATAATTCGTTTTCCATAACCATCTCTCATGACATATTATAAATATGGAATTATTGATCATATGGGATAATAATTACATATTAAACATTATAAAATAACAATTAATCACATATGTTATCACCTTCCATGAACATATAAATAATAACATCGTTCATGCTTACGTGCGAACTATCACCTCCACAAAGGGATGTGATTCATTTTTTTTCTATATCTATTTTATGATATATTATATAATATATAAAATATTAATTTTGTATTAATGGGTTTTTTATCATTTATTATTAATAAAATAATAATTACCTTGTTTCCATAATGATCAATGAAAAATGAATATGTTACTCAGACATATGAATGATGTACCGTCTCAATGATTATAATGATGTTCATATTACATAAAAATAATAATGGATCGATTAAAAATCGTAATTAATGTAATGATGTGATCAATAGATAATTAATACTATTCTTTAAATGATGAAATTATTACCTCATGGAATGCTGCCATCAAACTACATTCATTTTCAACTTGGGTACTAAATATTGAAAAAAATTCTTATATGAACAGAACTTATTATGTAATAATTCATACATAGAAATAAGATAAAAAATTAAATAATAAACTTGAGAATTTTCTCAATAAAGTATATATTAATGTATGTTTATCATTCGGAAATATAAATATGGTATGTGATGAATCACACTCATGGATCGGAACTTATTTTCTAGAAACTTAATTTTAATGTTTTGATGAATTATTCTTATAGATTTATATATTTTATGTCCTTGTTTTCGAAAATAGTAAAGAATGTACTAATCTGGATTTGAATTTTTAATAATATTAATTTTCATTCATAATATTCAACATTATCTATAACACGTTGATTCAAAAATATTTTTTTTTATCCCTCCAAATATAATTTATATTAATCCACTTTAAGGTAAAGTGGGAAACCAATGTTCGCACACAAAGAAAACTGTGTGCTGAAATAACTCATAGAATTATTAAACACATGACTAAGATTATTTGATTTATGTACTATATATAATTAATACTGTGGAGTACTAAACTGAATGTGTGGATCCTCCCTGATAAGTTCTTCAAGGTGAGAATGCATTCTTTCCATTATCTAGATGAATTGCTCCAGGGTGATTCTTCCTTGGTTAAATCCTCAGGCGATGATAAAATATTTCTTGTCTATCCATTATTCATGATCCTCTATTGTTTAAATCTGAAAGCTTCTTTACTAGATCCTCAATATCTATTCATTTGAGGAATTTGGCCGAAGGAATTTTTCTAGCACCTTTCTTGTTAGTATAAGATGAGCCCAACGAACTCCACAATCTCATCTTCTATCACTCCTGGATCTCTACACGGATCACCAATTTCACTATCTTTATGTCATGTGCTTCCCTTACAACCACATTTCCTGGATGACCTTGTTTTCACCAGTTCAGGCATGTGAGAGTAGTCTTTTCATCCCTTGGGGTTTTCCCCTATACCACAGTGCATTTTGATGAGTCGCGATTTCCTTTTTTCCCTTTCTTTCTTCTTGGGCTGTGGGGTCCATTCCCATGGAACCGGTCCAGGCTTACCACTGAGAGTTTGATAAAACTATCATCATATGAATCATTATCCTCTTGCATCAAATAATGATATTGAGCTTCCATACCTTCAAAATAGTGTTCACCTCAACCCTAAGGCCTTATTTGAGAGGCCTCTACCTACCCGAAAAGTCCAATGTACCTGATTTAACATCCAATTCATTATTCTTATTCCCCTTGCTCCCATTCATTTGAATGGAAGAGGACATAGTCTTGAGACTGTATGGGTCTATGGGTCCCAAGACACTAATCCCATCATGCCTTCCTTGACCATGGAAAGATTCTGTAGGAGCATGAAAAAAAGACTTGCCTTGTAATGACATAACAAATGGTTCGACCTCCATTTTGAGTCCACCCTTGGGGAAATAACTACAGGGTAATAGGCCTAAGAGATTCTTGTATCTTCGACCAATGAATTGAGGTTTTTTGTGAGTGTCCTCCAATTCCCTACCTTGAGGACCCCCAGAGACAGGGGCCTCGTTGACCGCCTTCGCCACACCATTGTAGATATTGCTTTCTAAGACAAGATGCTCCACCACACACACATGCCAAGATACCTCTATATCTATTCCTTCCACCAGAACTGCCTCCACTCCATTCACCTAGAAGGGTCTAGTCCATAAATCATGTGTTAGATGGGCTAGGAAATCCGTGACTCGAGGAAAGGGTGCACATGCCTCCACATCCTTCTATGCTCCAGGATACACTGAAGAAGGACACCTCATATGCTGGCCCTCTTGAGAACTTCCTTATATTTCAATCCTCAAATCCTTGATAGGACCATTATGATTCAAATATATTCTTTTTAAATGTATTAATTGTCTTCTAAAAATGGATTTATTATTTCAGTCAATTTGACTATATTTTTAAAAATATTCCTTGAATATATTTTCTTACATTCATGTAGCTACTATGTATTGATGTTTACATTAAAATTTTACTATTTTATTTTTATATAAATTCATTTCAATTATGGGCACACTACTTGTAAATATGAAATGTGATATCAAAGTGGAAATGATATTTTTCATATTATATTGTATTATGTGTTAAGATTATGTTTTGGTTTTTGAAAATTATTTATGTATACGGGGTGTTCCTTGATAAAATACAGGTGGGTCATCCCATGATAGATCTCTAATTAATTGGGTAATGAGACATTGTTAACTAGTTGGTTTTTTTTCAAATATATGTTTGGAAAATATTGTGACTGGTATTACAATATACCCAAACATTTTACTACCTCTGTGTCTGTGAAATCTATAATGTATGTAGGATATTGATTCTACGTGACACCTTTATGATTAATGATTGATAAGGCAGTTTCCCTAAATATTAGGATTTCTTTATGTTTGTTATAGATCTTATGGATTATGGGTGAAAATTATGATATTGTAAAAATATTATCATGAGATTAAAATATTAATGGACTATCCATTTCATTCTTATTTAATATCCTTACTCGAAATTTTGTATTAATACCATGTTTTTTAAATATTTCTCATAGTGTATAAGGACGGTTAAGACATATGAAGAAGTTATTATTAATTTTATTAATATTTCTATAATGAAAAAAATCATGTTTTAAAGAGTACATTCTTGTGAAAAAATGGATTTTTAATAGAAGTGTATAATTTGTAATATTTAATTTATTATGTATTGGTTAGGTAATAATTATAGAAAACTCAAAACCTAAAAATAATCTCAATATGAATTTTTGACTCAAATAAATATTATCTAACATTTAAGGATAGAGCCTCATTTATGTCACATATATGCTTCAATTTTTGTTTTTAAATTAATATATGAATTCAAATTTTTTTTTTTTTGATTTTTCATGTATGATAATTGGGATCATGCCACTGGTCATTAGAATGTTTTTGAGTTTTGTTTCAATGTATTTATGTTAATCGATGAGCTTTTAATACAACAAGAGGACCATAAAACTAACTACTGGATCAATTTGTAGTTATTATTATTTGATAAATTTTAGTCTTTGGATGAAATATATGATTTTTATAAATAATAATTGATATAAAAAATTTAAATAAATATTCAAATCACCATTATGTAATATGTCCCTTTTATTTACATTCATTTTTTATATGAATTCATATGGATTTTTTATGAAATTGTGGTTAGCCGTGCATGTCTGACTAGAAGAAGGACCAATGGGTCTTAGATAGACATTATATAATATGTGAGACCTATTTCATTCATTAAAAATATTCACATGAATTACATAAAATTATAGACACCTTTTGACTATTCTCAATGGTTATAGTTGAGAAATAACCCCATTAATGAAATCTATATGTGAGAAGTGACTCAAGTGACCCAGTGGGATCTCACATTCTATAGTATGCTCCCAATGTAGGTAGTAGTGTGTAATCATAAAATATTCTCTCATAGTATTCTCTAACCATTAGGATTGAGTCAATGATTCCATCAGAATTACCACGACCCAAATGAGTTCTTTGGAAATGAAATAGTGACTGGAACCTATGTCTATAAGTATTTTAGATAAGGTTCAGTTTAAAAAAAGTATACCTCTAATTATCTATAGAGTATAGTAGTCATACGCCTCAGGTGCCTAGATCCATGTTCATCCTTATCCTCCTGCTATATATAGTCGGGGTGGGCCACCTAGAGATGTTGGTGGTAGATCCTCAAATCACCTCCACCTCCTACTGCACGACTAGATACACTTCTATGTCTATAGCCCTATGGACCTCCTCACTCAACCCTCTACCTCATGATTAGCAGTACCTAAAATATATGCTAGTCATCCATATGACAGGTCAGGTAGTCACGATCCATGTGGCCCTTCCCGCTGTAGGAATCAAACTACCTGCTCCTCATTTGTCCTCCTATATCCTGAGAGCCCCGCACCACTGACCTCGTATCATAAGGCCTCCCACTAAAAGGTTTGGCCTGGTTGGGTACTAGCATCATTCGTCTACTCTTTTCTGCAGATGACTCCACTACCTAACTTCTAGGGGTGGCTTTCGTTATCGGTTTATAGTCATCTATGATGCTCCAAACAAAAATTGATCACTACAGTACCCTATCCTACATTTGTATACTGAGAGATATCATCGATGCTCTGATCTCCCAATGGAGACCATTCATAATGGTATGGGCCCTGAGGAACGGGTCTCGTAAAATGGTCGTGGAGTAGCGGGATAGATCAGTGAACCTCACAGAGTACTAGGCCACAGTAATTCTACCCTATTGTAAGTGGATCAACTCATCTATACCAACTAAGAGTAGTGTCCCTGTGATGAAATTTTCCTTGAAAAGGCCTTCAAAATCCACACAGGCGAGGGTCACCTCATAGTGTAACCGGAGTATCATACTCCACCATCTCTTAGCTGCTCCCTAAAAGTCACTAGCGGGTAGGATCACCATCAGATCAGCTGGGGTCCCAACTAAGTTAAAAACTCTGTCCATGGCCCCCAGCAAGTCCTGACCTGCCTGTCGATCTGTCTCTCCTTGGAACCCCAGATTCCTCTTCCACTGAATCATGTGCAACTCTCTCAGTTATTTATCACCATATACTAGTGGGGCTGGGGGAAATAGCTACCCAATGAGTAGTGGTGATGCTGGTACACCACCTGAAAGTGCTTACACCGTAAGAGGGCCCTGCACCGAGGTCGTATTGCTCAGTTAACCCTTTGGATTCCACATGATACCTTTATGATTGATGATTGATAAGATTTTTTCCCTAAATATTAGGATTTCTTTATTTTTGTTATAGATCTTATGGTTTATGGGTGAAAGGTATGATATTGTAAAAATATTTTCAATGGTTTAAAATATTAATGGACTAGAAATTTCAATCTTATTTAATATCCTTAATCGACATTTTGTATTAATCACATGTTGTTGAAATTTTTTCCATAGGGTATACGGACGGTTAAGACATATGAATAAGTTATTACTAATTTTATTAACATTTCTATAAAGAAAAATAATCATGTTTTAAAGAGTACATTTATGTGAAAAAATGGATACTAAATCGATGTTATAATTTGTAATATTTAATTTATTATGTAATGGTTAGGGAATAATTATAAAAAACTCAAAACCTAAAAATAATCTCAATATGAATTTTTGACTCAAATAAATATTATCTAACATTTAAAGATCGAGCCTTATTTATGTCTCATATATGCTTCAATTTTTGTTTTTAAATTATTATATTAATTCAAATTATTTTTTTTTTGTGATTTTTCTTATATGTTAATTCGGATCATTCTACTGGTCATTGGAATGTTTTTTATTTGGGTTTCAATGCATTTATGTTACTCGATAAGCATTTAATAAAACAAGAGGACCATAAAACTAACTATTGTATCAATTTGTAGTTATTATTATTTGATAAATTGTTGTCTTTGGATGAAATATATGAATTTTATAATTAATAATTGATAGAAAAAATTTAAACAAATATTCAAATCAACATTATGTAATATGTCCCTTTTATTTACATTCATTTTTTATATGAATTAATAGGGATTTATTATGAAATTTTGTTTAATCGTGCATGTCTAACCAGAATAAGGACCAATGGGTCTTAGATAGACAATATATTATAAGTGAGACCTATTGCATTCATGAAAAATATTCACATGAGTTAAAAAAAATTATAGACACCTTTTGAGTATTCTCAATGGTTATAGATCAGAAAAAACCCTAGGAATAAACCCCATGAATGACATCTATATATGGGAATGTAATTAATTCTCCATGTGTATGTGTGAACTATCACCACCATGAAACAATATAATTCGTTTTCCAAAACCATCTCTCATGAGTTGTAATAAAAATGGAATTATTGATTATATGGGATAATAATTACATATTAAACATTATAAACTAACAATTAATAACATATGTTATCACCTTCCACGAATATATAAATGATAACATCATTCGTGCGTACATGCGAACTGTCACCTCCACAAAGGGATGTGATTTGTGTTTTTTTTCTATATCTATTTTATGATATATTATATTATATATAAATTATTAATATGGTATTAATGATTATTTTATCATTTTGTATTAATAAAATAATAATTACCTAGATTCTATAATGATTAATGAAAAATGAATATGTTACTCAAACATAAGAACGATGTACCGTCCCAATGATTATAATGATGTTCATATTACATAAAAAAATAATAATGGATTGATTAAAAAATTTAATTAATGTAATTATGTGATCATTAAATAATTAATATTATTATTTAAATGATGGAATTGTTACCTCATGGAATGCCGACATCATACTACGTTAATTTTCAACTCAGGTACTAAATATTGAAAAACATTCTTATATGAACAGAAATTTTTATGTAATAATTCATACATAGAAATAAGTTATATAAATGTAATAATAAACTTGAGAATTTTCTCAATGAAGTTTAAATTAATGTATGTTTATCATTCGGAAATATAAATATGGTATGTGACGATTCAGACTCATGGATATGAACTTATTTTCTAAAAACCTCATTTTAATGATTTGATGAATTATTCTTATAAATTTATATATTTTATCTCCATGTTTTCATAAATAATTTGGAATGTAATATTCTGGAGATGAATGTTTAGTAATATTAATTTCTTTCACAATATCAAAAATTTTCTATAACACTTTGATTAAAAAATATTCTTTTTATCCCTCCAAATATAATTTTTATTAATCCACTTTATTGTAAAGTGGGAAACCAATGTTCAAACACAAAGAAAACTATGAGCTGAAATAACTCACAAAATTATGAAACTAATGACTATGATTATTTGATTTAGGTACTCTATATAATTAAAATTGTGGAGTACTAAACTGATTTTGTGGATCCTCCCCGATATCTTCTTCAAGGTGAGAAACCATCCTTTCCATTATCTAGATGAATTCCTCCTGGGTGATCTTCCTTGGTTAAAGCCCCAGGTGATGATACAATTTCGCTTCTCTATTCATGCTTCATGCTCCTCTATTGTTTCAATCTGAAATCTTCTTTACTATATCCCTAATATCTCTTCATTTGAGGAATTTGGCCGAAGGACTTTTTCTAGCATATCTTCCTATGAGTGGAAGATGAGCCTCAGGAACTCCACACTCTCCTCTTCTATCACTCATAGATCTCTGCATGGATCCCCAATTTCACCATCTTTATGTCATGTTCTTCACTTACTTCCACCTTTATTGGCTGACCTGGTTTCTATCGGTTCAGGCAAGTGAGAGGAATCCTTTCATCCCTTGGGTTTTCCCCTGGACCACAGTGCATTTTCATGAGTCACGATTTCCTTTTTTCCCTTTCATTCTTCTTGGGTTGTGGGGTCCGTTCCCATGGAACCGGTCTAGGCTGCCCACTACGATTTTGATAAAACTATGATCATATGAGTCATTATCCTCTTGCGTCGAATAATGATCTTGAGCTTCCATACCTTCAAAATGATTTTCACCTCAACCCTCGGGCCTACTTTGAGAGGCTATTCCTACACAAAAAGTCCAATGTGTTGGATTTAACATCCAATTCATTCTTATGATTCCCCTTGCTCCAAGTATTTTGAAAGGAAGAGGACATAGGCATGAGATTGTTTGGGTCTATGGGTCTTAATCCAAGAGACCTATTTATCTATTCCATCCACCAGCACTTCCTCCACTCCATTCACCTAGAAAGGGCTGATCCCCAAATATTGTGTTAGATGGGCTATGACATCCGTGACTCGAGGCAAGGGTGCACATTCCTCTACATCCTTCTATGCTCCATGATCCGCTAAAGAAGTCCACTTCATATGATGACCCTATTGAAAAATACCTTCTATATCAATCCTCAAATCCTTGATTGGACCGTTATGATTCAAATGTATTCTTTTTAAATGTATTAATTGTCTTATAAAAATGGATTTTTTATTTCAATCAATTGGAATAATTTTTTAGAAATATTCCTTGAATAAATTTTATTACATTCATGTAGCTACTATGTATTGATGTTTACATTAAAATATAACTATTTTATTTTAATATAAATTCTTTTCATTAATGGGCACACAACATGTAAATATAAAATGTGATATCAAAATGGAAATGATATTTTTCATATTATCTTGTATTATGTTTTAAGATTATGTTATGGTTTTGGAAAATTATTTATGTATAGACGGTGTTCCTTTATAAAATACGGGTGGGTGATCCCATGATAGAAAACTAATTAATTGGGTAATGAGACATTGCTAACTAGTTGTGATTTTCCCAATATATTTTGGGAAAATAATGTAATGGGTGTTAGAAATATAACCAAACATTTTAATACCTATGTGTTTGTGAAATCTATAATGTAAGTATGATATGGATTCCACATGATACCATTATTATTGATTATTGATAAGATGGTTTCCCTAAATATTAGGATTTCTTTATGTTTGTTATAGATCTTATGGTTTATGGGTGAAAAGTATGATATTTTAAAAATATTTTCATGAGTTTAAAATATTAATGGACTAGCAATTTCAATCTTATTTAATATCCTTACTCGACATTTTGTATTGATCCCATTTTTTTGAAATATTTTCCATAGGTTATAAGGACAGTTATGACATATCAAGAAGTTATTATTAATTTTATTAATATTCCTAGAAAGAAATAAATAATTTTTTAAAGAGTACTTTCTTGTGAAAAAATGGATTGTGAATAAAAGTGTATAATTTTTAATATTTAATTTATTACATAATGGTTGGGGAATAATTATAAAAAACTCAAAACCTAAAAATAATCTCATTATGAATTTTTGACTCAAATAAATATCATCTAACATTAAAGGATCGAGCCTTATTTATGTCTCATATATGCTTCAATTTTTTTTAAAAAAATTAATATATTAAATAAAATTATATTTTTGTGATTTTTCTTATATGATAATTGGGATCATGCCACTGGTCATTGGAATGTTTTTTATTTGGGTTTCAACGTATTTATGTTACTCGATGAGCATTTAATAAAACACGAGGACCATAAAACTAACTATTGTATCATTTTGTAGTTATTATTATTTGATAAATTGTTGTCTTTGGATGAAATATAAGATTATTATAATTAATAATTGATAGAAAAAATTTGAATATATATTCAAATCTACATTATGTAATATGTCCCTATTATTTACATTCATTTTTTATATGAATTCATATGGATTTATTATGAAATTTTGGTTAACCGTGCATGTCTTACCAGAATATGATCCAATGTGTCTTAGATAGAAATTATATAAAAAGAGAGACATATTACATTCATCAAAAATATTCACATGAATTACATAAAACTATAAACACCTTTTGACTATTCTCAGTGGTTATAGTTGATAAAAAACACCATGAATGACATCTATATGTGCGAAGTGACTCAAGTGACCCAGTGGGATCTCATTTTATAACATTTCATAAAGATACATAATATTATATAATTTAATTATAACTAAAAAATATAAATATTATAAAACTAAAAAAATATTAAAACTTATGTTTTCTTTAATGGTATAATAATTATTTATTATTTAAAGGAAATCGACATTATTATAATGGAATATATGTGGTTAAATATAAAATATATTCTTATAATTAGAAATTTAATTATTATGATTACGAAAATATTATTATATAAAAAATTAATTTGAAATTAATTTTTTAAAAATATATTAAATTATTTATATATATAATGATATATATGATAATTATTTTCATTATATTTTTAAATCAAAAGAATGATTACAATAGGATATTGAAAAGTGAAAAATATGTTATTAAAAAGAAAAAAACATGTTAGATAAGTACATGTCTGAAAAAATCTAGTTTGGGATAAAAAATAAGATAAAAATGGTAAAAAAAAGAAGAACATAATAAAAAAATTAGTATAAAATGTGAAATATTACAAACAAATAAAAACAATTATATTTGGAGATTCACAAGGGATGTGTGCGTAGATTATTTAAATGGATCCCACTTTTTTTAAATTTTTTCTATACCCTATAATGTGTGATTTTTAGTATATATATATATATATATTTGTGTGTGTCTTTGTTGTTTAAGGGTCAATATATTATATAAAAGTACATGTACATTCTGACATGAATGAGAATGATTGAAAATCCATACTTGTGAACCATTCATAGAACTGATAAAGTCAAAATTTATATATGTGTTTGGAATAGATTAAAAATTATATTTGGGTCATTATTTAGGTGTCCAATATTGAATAAAAGTTATATTTTTAAATGTATTTGTGTCAAAACTAGTAGGATAATGTTTTATGATTTCTCTACAAACCAATTAAGGGATATAATTTCACAGTTCATAAATTCATTTCCATAAAATTGTTAATATGTTTTTCTACTTTCAGAAAACCCTTAGAAATATATTTTTTATTTTATATCTATTAATTTTGTTTAAATTTGTGGTAACATAAGCGATGAAGTTTTTTATATGTATATATATATACATTTTTTTCTCTAAAAACCTGGTAAAGTAATTAGTAATTATGTTTTCAAAATTGTATATCATCTACGATGAATGACAATATAAAAATCATGTTATGTTAATTTTTAACTTCATAACATAACAAATTATTTGGTTTATATTACAGTTTCAATGTTATAGTGACCATTTTGTGTAAGACGTAGTTATCATATTGTCTGTGATTTTTATTTATAATAATTTTCATTTAAATATTTTATTTTATGTGAAAAATATCCATCCAAATCAATGTATATCATATAAAAATATTATTATGGGCATCATCTAAAATATTAGTGACATTTTATGTACATAAATTCAACAATTCGTTTAGTTTATTTATAATGGGTATTTCTTCCTTTTAATAAGAGCAGCTACTTTTATGTATGATTTTCTCCAAACTGGTTTTAAGAATGTCTAATAATATGTTCATTCAGTGTAATGAAAAATATAAAATTATTTTATTCATAAAAAATAATTTTAAATATGTTCTCAAAATGTTTTAATGTTCTTAGTTAGAAATCTAGGACAATTGAAATGTATTCTATAATTATAACACTAGATTATTGGATGATTTAATGTAGTGTGGGTAATTAACTGATGACCTCATGGGGATGTATTAAGACAAGAGATATGGTAATGTGGCCTTATTGTTTTTTAAATGGTTTTTTAGTATTATGGTTAATCTAAAAAACAATTATTTTAAAAATTGTTAAATTGAAAGAAGTATTTCAAGATAACTATTATTAAGAAAATATATCATTTTTAATGTATTAAAAAATAATACGAATATTTTTAAAATATTATGAAGACCATTTTATATTTATTGATGTTAGTTTTTTTATTTGAACATTTCCTTCAAAATGAATTATTTCCAAATGCTTTTTTGCCCCTTTGATGGAATATTACTAATAACACTATATATTAAATTATTTTACATAGGTTTTGTAGAATTTTTCAAAGGCATTATCATTAAATATTAATATAGTTCACAGAATTTAATTTATTTTTTTTATTTTTTTACCAAACATTGATAATTTTTATTGTTTATAACTAATTATATAAATCCTAATCCAGAAATGTTCATGGTATGTTAAATGATTTTTGTATTTTTCATTCCTCTTTATAAAATTACACTGAAATTTTAGTACTGAATTGAGAAGATTTTCTTCAGATCATTAAATTTCCCAAATAATTCCATGTCACATATTATGATAGATATTCATAGTTTCCCAAAGGGTAATAATTGAATACAATGTGAATTTTTTTAATGTTATGTTATAAAATATAATGTTGATTTCATGTACGTTTCTAGTTTACCAAAACTATTACACTCTTCAGTCCTTTGAGATGTGATTCCTTGTATATTATGCCAATTTAATAATGTATGTCACTGGCTCTAATTACTAGGATATGGTTCATTACAGCCAATATCTGATAATATTTAAATTATTATTTGTGAACAATATTTAAGAATACATTGATTATGAAATAAACACTATGAGTGAAGTTTAGTATAATTCCATACATATTATATCACCTTATAGATTTTTTAATTCCATGGATAACCGATGTTAACAATATGGAATAAGATATTGAAAAGATGTTGTCTTCATTTGGACATCCTACAAATGATTTTTTATTTCTATATATCGCTATGATTATGGTTCTTCAAATAAAAATATTGGAATTTTAAAATGATTAGAATCAATAAGGTTATAAAATTAATTGTTATATTTATGATGATTAGTATAATACATATTAAAAATAAAAGGGATTATTTATTATGAAATTAGATGTTGAAGTGTAGTTAATGATAAAAGAATTATGTACAATGAATAAAATTAATGTTTATTGGGATTAAAAAATTAATTTATTAATGGTTCTATAGAAAGTATAATAATGAGATATATAAGAGATATACTAAATTACTTTTTTGTTATGTATTAGGATGTAAATGATGAGTATTACTAGTAACCAGGAGAAGCGATTTGGATAAATGATAGTCATTTGGAAACATATGATTGAGGGATGAAAACCCTTAATACATTCTTAGAATTGATATAATAATGATAATGAGATGTTTACCGAATTGTATTGGTGACCATGAATGTGAATAAATATTTAGTGATTTATGTTTTCTTTGTTGGGTTTGATACATGTTCAGATTTAAGGAATATATTCAACAACCTGAGATTCTATTTCTGGAAGAATACATGTTTTCATTATAGTTATATATTTATTAATGTATTAATATATTTGTCATGTGTTAATAATATCTACATTATTTTTTTAGAAAATATGTAGTTAATTTTATTTTTGTATATTTAGGTTCATTCATTATAAATTTTGGTCTTTTATTTTGGACACACATATTTGGATGATTCATTAAATTATCTTATTATGTCAAAGATTTTGTTGAACATTAGATATTGTTTTTCAAGGTTATAATTGTGATTAAATATATTGGACATCATCTAAAAAGCATTTTATATTACGTAAACACATAAAAGGAAGAAGGAATGACTTTTGGATCACTAGATTCATTAATGTACTTTAGGCATTAAATAATTCATCTTGAACATAAATTTTCTATTATCATTGAATGATGTAGAACCAAGGGATGGTATTATTTTCATGACATGAAATGTAATCAGTAAACTTAATTATCAAAATTTATTACCTAGATTACATATGAATCACTCAACATTATGGAAAAGGATTTTAGAATAACAACGTCATACGTTTACTTATCATTATGTGAAATCAATGGTCTTTTACCCAATCATAGATTTGTATTTTTGTATTTATTAACTTCATAATGAACGTTTTATATGTCAATCTACATCAAAAATTTATATTTACATTTTTCTAACATTATTTTGTATTCATATTCTTTTAATATTCTCCTATTTGGACGATTAATTTTATTGTGACCTTATTTCCACTATCCTATTATTAATAAAATGTTTTATTATCCCTATTCCCAAGGTGTATTTCCCACAAAATAATTTTCAAATATAGAAATATTATATTTTGAACTAAAATTTCAAATTTTGAGGATACATTTTATTTAAATAGTAATTAATGTGACACCCTATTATTTTATGGTATTTATCTTTTTAAATTCAATCTATATGATATCATATATCACATGAAAAACTAAGTTTGAATAATCTTTGATATAAAATTAATATTATTATAAAAATTTAATTATAACATATCCCTAAAATTAGTTTTTATGAATAAGATTAAATAATATATTTAATTATAATATTCAATTCATTTGTCAGCAATTAATTAAGGAATGAAAATAAAAAACAATTAAATATGGAGAATTTTTTATCTAAAAAACAATTTAAATTTTCACAACTGTGTATTATGGAAATAAAATAATAAAATTAGTTTTTCGTTATATTAGTGATATATATATTTTTATCATCTTTGATAAAATATTTATAATTCATCATGTTTGTTTTTTAGGCAATACATAAATCCAATTTCATTTTTATGCATAAATTATATTTTTTATAAAAAAGAAGTTTACAACCATTTAAGGTCATATTTGTATAAAATCTATATTTTTTCATTTTTATAAATTATATTTGAAAAAAATAATCTACTAATTTTAAATAGGAATATAATTTTTTTTCTGAATGTTTGGTATTTTTATGATAAGTTAAATGTTAGGATGAATAGTGATAAAATATTACATATTAATTAAAATTAGAGTATTTATCTACATATTTTATAATGTTAAAAAATATTTAAATTGGTTTAAAGTGTAATTATATAATATTTTTATCAATAAATTTAATTAATATCATTTTGATAAGATTAACATCGAATTTGGATATAAAAACTTTTCAATCCTTTGAGCGTCTTCCCTTTAAAACATGTTTATTTCCTTTAATGGGATTGATTTTAAATTACACTGATCTTATTGTATATTATGAATTTCTAAAAAATCAAATCCCTATTTCAAAATAACTGTTAAATGTTTGTTAAAAATCATAATTTTTTTGGACCAAAATAACAGTAGTGTTTCTATTTCCCAAAATTACCATGGTTATGTGTAAATTTTTTAATTAAGGTTAAATTTAATATTTAATATATTAATGAATTTACATAAAACTATTTATTATAATATTTTATGGTTTATTTTCATCAAAACCCATAATTGGGATCATTTTATAGAATCATCGAAGCACTGGTATTACTTTATTATTTTTAGTTTGTTATTGTAAATACGTCAAATACATTATTCTCATGATTATAATATGTGTTATATTTTTTATATCTCGTTATTCAGAAGATATCATTGAATATAAAAAGTAATTTTTAATTAAAACTTATTATATTCATCATGATTTTTTTTCATTTTTGTGAAATAAATAGTTATCTTCAATGCTTACAGACAGAAGTTGCATAGATTGTTTAATTAATTAAAATATTAGTTAAGTGATATTAAAAATAAAAAAGTAAATATAATATAAAAATAATAATTTCATCCATGAATTTTCATGATCACCTAAAAATATTAAAGACATATAAGTTTTATTTTTCAATGAAATATAGTTTATCGATAATTTATAATACCCAAGTAATGAATAGTGAAAAAATGGACTTTAATAATATTTTAGAAGTAAAATAATTAAATGAATTATAATTCGTTAAAACATAATACACATAAATAATATTTTCAAATGGGTTAAAAAATTAATCCATTTCTCATTTCTCGTTTTAATTTAATTTTATAGTAAATATATTAACCCATAAAAACTAAAATACCAAGTGGTCACAAGAAGAGTTGAATGGTTTAACTAAGGGATAAGTCATAATATATGGGTAATAATGTGATCAAAAAAAGTCTAAAACCAATTGGGTGAGAATATATAGACTCATAATCTTCTAATATTTTATAAAAAAACTTTTTTGAAATTTATAAATTTCCATTAATTTATATTAATTTAATATTTTCATAGATTCCAAATATTCTCCCACCTCAGTTTTAAAATGGAACCTCCTACCTTAGTTCATCACACCAGGTTCAGTCTCATATTTCTACCAAATCCTTCCATTTTATCCTACAAACATTCCTAACTTCATCCTATAACCCTTACATTTGACAGAAATTGTAAAGACCCAGAAATTCCAATGAAATTTGATTCTTAAATAAAAGTTAGTTTTATGTGTCCGTGAAAACTGACGGCACGTGATTCTAAGGCCTGGTGTGCCCAAAATCAATTTATAATGTTTTGTTCGGGCATGTTCAGCAAATGAATGAGCTGGTTTTTATAACTTTTGAACCGGTGCTCAAAATAGAAATCTGAGGGCACCGTTGAACTCACAGCTCCAGTATTCTCTTAAGAAGACTATCACTTTGATGATAGTGGGTCAGTTTAAAAGATCTATTTTGGGTTTTTTAGAAAATAATAAAATCAAGTTAGCTTCAATTGATTTTTATTTGAGCCGCCATGTGGTTCTTTGGTGGTTAAAACATCTTCATGGAAGTTGGAGGTGGCACCACCACACCTTAACCTCCAAAGAGAGGTTATGTTGGTGGGTCCCACCCGAACCTAACCTCCCACTAGAGGTTATGATGTGGGGACTGCCCAAGACAACATAACCTCCCATTTGAATGATAGGGGTGGGGACCACTTGACCCCTATTAATTAGAGGAGAGAAAAACCTCTCAACTCTCCCCCATTAATGAAGGAGAGCCTCTTCAGCTCCCCTAATTAATTCCTTGTGCCAACCCCTTGAATTAATTAAGGGGAGCCAACCTAATTAATTAGGAAAATTTGAATATTGTGCCAAAATATTAATATCATATTACAATCTATTATTTTGTTGGAATATTCATTTTTTGGTAGCTTTGATAGAAGGATTATTGGGAGAAATCTCCAACGAAGAACCTTGTCTACCAATGAAGAACGAAGAACAAAGAACACCGACCTTCTTCGACTTCTTCATTGATGCTTCAACCGTCGTGAGACGTCTTCGACGACTAACTTCTGCATCGTCATCAACAAGCCTACATGGCTTGGGATTGGAAATCCGTGGACGACAAGACGAACTACGAACTCCTTCGTCTTCTTCCCGCGACTTCAACGTCGATGACTGACAATAAAAGGTAGGGGGTTTATTTTGTGAAACATTAAATTTCATATTATCTTCTTTGGATTGGAAAGAAATGATTGAGTCGTTGTAAAAAAATTGTTGTTTATTTTTATTACTCTTTGATGAGCCAAGTGTTAACACCCTAAACGCGGAGGGTGTGGGGAAAACCAAGATGGCTCGACCCCTCTGTCGTACTTGTTCGTTTTTTTTCTTGGCATAGCGATAAAGAGGCATTGAAATCGATGATGGCAGAGGCAAAGGCCATGCTTCCTGCGACCATCACCAACTACACTGCACCCGTGGTGTTCCAGTTCCCCGATCAAGCTGGCTTCGTGAGCTGAACCGTCGCCGGCCTCCCGTGCACCTGGACGCACCGCCGCCGCCTTCTCGCGCACCCTTGCTGAACCACACCAGCACATGCCGATCCGAGCTACGCCGACCCGCGCTAGCCCGAACTGCGATCCCCGGCCTCCCGGCGACCTGACGGTGAGGCTGCACCCTCCCCGGTCATCCACCGGCCCGCCTTGCGCCCTACCCGACTGCATGCCGGTGAGGCCGCTCCCTGCCTGGCCTCGCCGGGCCGCCCAACACTATGCCTGGCCGCCTCCCAGTCTGGCCACGCACTGCCCGACGGCCTGCCTAGCACCCGACTTGCCTTCTTTCCCGCATGGTCACGCCCTGCCCGGCCTTCTCCCGGCCTCCCGACCTCTCGAACTGGCCTACAGCCCCCTTGCGGTTCCCGGGCTGAGCCAGCTCGACCGCTCCCTCTAGGCTGAACTAGCCCCGAGGCCAAGAAGAACTGGCCTCGCGGCCCACTGGGATGGGCCCAGCGGGCCTTTCCAAACCTAATAGGCTGGCCCGCCCAATGGGTCGGGCCAGACCAAACTGGTCTGACTGGGTCTGCCCAGACTGGGTGGGGCACATTTGGTCTGACCGGGTCAGACCGGACCGGAGCCCACTACTGAACCCTGAACATTCATTGACCATATCTTTGGCATCAGACGATCGATTGAAGAACCGTCAACGGTGCTGGTTTTCATGGATCACAACGGTCCCTTTGAGTATTCCCTACTGGAGTTCCGGGTAATTTTGAGATACAGTCAGGAATGATCGTACACGAATCCAACAGGGCCCCCTGACTAAAAGGCCAATAACTCACAGACCGACCGTCTGATTGATGCACCGTCTATTGCGTAGATACCCCAATGATGTGGGGACCATTGAGATACTTCTTCCTGGGTATTCATGGTAATTGGAGCATCAAATATTATCTTTTGGAGCAGATATTCCGGAGACAAGCGAGAATTTGTGTGAGAACCTAGTGGTTGGCATAGACGTAAATACTGCTGACTGTTTGACTCAGACTGACTCTACTGGCCCAGTGGGGAGCGACATAATGTCTCAATAGACCCATAGTGGGGAGAGACTTGGTGACACAGAATACCCATGGTACTCAACAAGAGAAGTACCTTAAAAAGATAGGAGAGGGAATGCCTCTGTGTGACGTGGCAGACCCACGGTGGGGAGTGCCTTTGTGTGACGCGGCAGACCCACTGTACTCAATACGAGGAGTACATCATTAGTCCAAGAATAGAGGTAAGAACATCTGTGTGACACGGCAGGCCCACTGTATTTGATAGAGGAGGAGTTCTCTTAAAACAGAGGGTTCTTATTGATACTATCCCTAGAATTCAATCTCGGCTGAGCTGAGTCGGTAAATTTTTGTATTTACCCATGATTGAGATAGATTATTTGATAACATAGGTATATGTATGGGCATATAGCTAAGTTGTAGAGACCCAAAGCTTGACGTACATGTTCATTACATTACTTTTGTGGAATACTTAATACATAACAAAAAAACACACAAGGACCATAATAGTTCAATGTCTTTGGAAACTCGGAATATAAACAACTAGTCATGTTGAAAGATCTTCAACATCTCCCATAACGATCTTCCCTTTTTTGTTTCCTTACCTAAACCCTTACTTTATTTCCTGGGGAAAATAAAACATAAAAAGTGTTAGCTCAAATTCTCAATATGGGCAAACATAGAGAACATTAAACAATCCATAAATAATTGAAATCAAAAACTTGAACATGAAATCTAAAAATTGAAACCTTGAGCAAAGATATAAATATTGGAAGTACGTAAGGAATATAAAATAAAGGAACATCAATCAAAATAAAATAGCATGGGAATAAAACATGTAATTGTGGAATACATTAATCACTTGTTATGATTTCCATAGTAGCCAAGACATTGCTTCCAAGACCATCTTAGTGGACAAAGTCCCTTTCTGAATCGATTTCACTCCTCGTTTCAGTCCTGTAACACTGAACCAGATTAACTTACCCTTCCATCCATGTCTATCTCATCAGATATAAATCTTTACCCAATGAAATGGAGGGAGATAGAGGTCCTACCCATCTCATAATGAAATAAATCTTACTTGTTCCACAAAATAAACATTCATCATTTATAAAAGCCCAATAAATAAAATGGGTTTCATAAACATCATCCCATCATCACATAATCCATATAAAAGAAATGGATATCATTTGATAATAAGAAAAGTGAAACCATGTAATTCATAGAGACATGATACTTGAAACATACACATATGAAATAATGTCATCTTAGATGAAAAATGGTTTTGATAAAACACATGAAATGAATTCTTGAGGAAAATAACCTTTCTTCTTCAAAATCATTCTCTTTTCACAAAATGTCATGAAATTTTAAAAGAAAAGGATTTTTTTGAAAATAGTCATGAAATATTTTGGAGGAAGCTTCATGAAAATAAAGCTTTATAAAACCGTAAAAATCCGTTCTTGCTGTATAAGTTAAAAAAACCTTCTACTTGTACTTTTGTCGGAAAAGTCAAAAAGTACCTTATATGTTAACCAAAGGAAAGATTCCATTCAAACAATGTGTTAAAAAGTTGATAAAGGGTAAAAATGACTTTAAGAATTCATGTAAGAATAGTAAACATTTTATGAAAACATTTTTAGAAAATATGGTCATGGATGAAAAACATAACCCCAGTAAATACTTACGTATAAGCAATCTCATATAAAAATGAGATTGAAAATTTATCCCTTACCTTATGTCTGATATGCATCATATGTATCTAAACCTCCTGTATAATGATTTAAGTAATGTCATTGACTTAATAAAGAATCATATTCATTGTAATGATATCATATATGGTTCACTTATGACTTTATATTACCGGTTTTTTTGTAAATTCCATGTTAAAGAGCGTTTTGGGTGAAATCGTTTCATTTATCGTATGTGTTTCGACTCGTCATTGTTGATATTATTAATTATATCATGATGTAAATAATTATAGAATGTAAAACATGAGTTATATATAATATATATTCATTATATACATATATATTATATATCGATAAAAGGAATGAAATACACCGTTCTTGGAGACGGTAGGTCGTACGTACGCACGAACGCTGTTTTTGTTTCTGTTTTGAATTGAATGGAATTAAGTAGATGAAATACATATATATATATATACATAAATTCAGTATAATTATAATTTCATATATTTCATTATTATTTCTTATATATACTTTATAATCATTCTTAAATGGCTAACATGGAAAATGAATCTCATCACGTCGTGGAGACGGTAGTCCGTACATACGCACGAGCGCTGATATCGTTCCCATAATTATTGAATTGAATTGGATAGGATGATAGAATATATAATAATAATTATGATATTATAATAACTATGTATAGTTATTCTTTACACCATTATACCCATCAAAATAAGGTGGTGTTGGAAAAACAGATTACACCACGGCGTGGAGACGGTATTCCGTACGTACGCACACACCGTGATTTTGTTTTTCGTAGGATGGATAGATGGTGAAATAGGGTTGTTTCATACATATTATAAAATATCAGTATATTAGTGATACTTATGTTATTACGTCATAATGAAACAGCTAATGAATAATAAGTATAAGAAGAAATAATGTTGAAAGAATCGGTAACAGATATTACCTCTTCTTTGAAGCACCTCTTTGAGAACTCCTCTTAGGGAACTAAAATTGGTCTTTGAAGAAGACAAGGACCTCTAGGATATTTCTAGGGAAGTGGATAAGATAATTTTTCAGGGGTTGGCCGAACTTCAAGGCTCAAAATGGTGTGAGGAAGAGAGGGAGGAGGTGCCCTTTTATAAGGGAGGAGAGGGTCACCTTTGGAATAACTAAAAATATTTTTTTATTATAAAGTCAAATTCGGTTTTTAATTGCTCCAAATTGATATATTTCGAAGCTAAGGTGGGGATGGGTCGAAATACTATCATCAAAGAGAATTTAGACATGTTTAGGTCATTATATTAACCTTATCTTTTATTTTTAACTCTTAGTTAATTAGATTGACATTTACCATGTCACATTGTATTTCTATATTATATAGTTAATAAATATACCATATACATACAAGAGACCCCCAAGTGGTCCATTAATGATAGAACTATCATGATATAAGTATCTTGGCCGATACTTATATTTTTAGGAATATAATCACAATTAATAATATAATATTTGTTTTAAAAACTATTTTATGTCAATTTTGACACTATTTGTTAATTGATTTTTGTGAAAATCATAATAGAATGATTAGTTTGAAAAAAATTTAATTAAATCAATAATAACATGTCATATTAACATAGAAGATAATTGGAATTCATAAAAAGTCTCAAATTACATTTATTTGGGTATTTATAACATCAATTATGTCAATATTTCATTAATAAGATAATTACGACATCATCATTGTGTCATAAATAAATTAAATTATTTAAAGTCTAAAAATTACAAATAAAATATGTTTATGTAGGAAATATTTTTATATTTCTAATGAATATTTATAGTCGAATTTATCTTATCTATAACCCTTTATTAAAAATTATTTAATTATTAAACATTGATTTTAACTATTTTAACCCTTCATTAAATAAATTAATAATAAATGTCCTAATATAATCCAAGTGGGAATAATTGGTCATATTTTATTCCTAAGGTTGTTTTTGGTCGATTTACACTTATCCAATAATATTAGGACTTGTGATAGGGTAATAATAATATCATTTTTACCCTAAATTACCCTATTTACTTTTAACCGTTGTAAATAAAAGTAAAAAGTTATTATTCACCAAAAAATTATTTTCATCTCATTGAACCACATTTTACTTACTAACATCAACCGTGTCTCTCAGATTTTTTAAATTCCATTCACAAATGCGGTAAAATTATGTTTTCTGTAAATTTGCAAATTCTCCTAGGAGTTGGTTAATAGACGGTCAAAAGTTCAATAAATTATTTATATATCTAAAATTATTATAAATTGACTCCAATTAATTACATTGAACATATATAGAAATTATTTGTCAATTTTGACCTAAAATAAATTTAAATAAATTAAATAATTATTTAAATAAAATGTCGGTTTTTAAATAGTAACCTACTATTTTCACTATTCATCAAAAATTGAATGTTTTCATAAAAATACCAAAATTTCACCCTAGGATAATTTCGATATTCTGAATCCAAAAATGAAGTCCATATTGAATGTTGAAATTATCAAAATTTCAAAAGGTGGTTATTACTATTCATAACGGCTAGTTTTAATAATATTTTAATAGCATATCGTTGTTTAGTGGAACTCGGTATTGCGTACAACACACGCTATCGAGGAAAGTCATGATTGTGTGTAATGCATCCAAGATAGGGTTGCGTGTTGTGAAAGACTCCTTTGTTGCAGCGTACAACAAAATACATCAATAAAATTAAAAAGAATATTTGTCATAAAATCTCGGGGTGTTACATAAGTGGGGTTATCTATTAATTTCAAACATTTTGGTTTATCCTTGATGGATTTTTTGAGACCATGAGGGTCTCAGTGTCCCTACTGAGTATCATTATAATAACAATTGCATGGGCTATGCCCACACCTCGTTTTTTGGTTGCAAACAACATATAGTGCTGACAGAGTCTGAGAGTAACATGACTAGATGGTACCAGAAGGTGGAGCATATTACGTGTTGGTACGCGGAAGAGACCAACAGACGTGGAGTACTGAGGAGGCTATCTATACCTTCCCATTAGGCAGGATCCGTGGTGGACGATAGAGGAGCTTCTCTTCACCATTTAGTTGTTTTTTCCTTTTCAATTGTACTTGTTTTTAGATTTTCTTGTATTTTTTTGTTGGTCTTGTATTCCAGCCCCTCTACATTCAACACTCATTGTATAAAGTTTTACTTAGTTTTTTTCTTCCATATTTTACTCTGTTGTGTGGGTTTTAATGTTTTAAAGGCAATGCCTTCCCAATTTAGGGATTTATGCTTTTAGTGCAAGTCACTAGCCACTGTCATATAGAAGGCGGGCTTGGGGTAGTCACAACATAGGCCCTGGGTGATGGGTTGTGAGAAATTGGAATCAGAGGAGTTGGTTCTACCGTAGAACATAAGACTCTGATATTTTCTATGAAACAATAGAATTGAGGGTACTGAGTGTGGTTTTCAGTTTAGGGAGTCTAGTGTTGGTGTGGCAGCTGATGTATCCATACACCAGGACCCTGAAAACTGACTTCCGACTTAGTGCACGAAAACACTAATTGAGTGTGTGTTTTCAAAAAATTTATTTATGTCAACTCAAGCAGGTCATATCACCATGTATAATCTTTGACCTTGTCACATCTGTTTCATTTAGGATGACTCCCCCAGAAGACCAGTGAGAGTCCCAAGATTTGTACGCACAGATAGCCCCCCAAGCAATGAGGCCTTGGTGCAGGGCCCTCTTCTAGTAGTGGAACCGGAAGTACCATTAACTGTTGGGCCACCGATGCCCCCAGACCCAACAACAGATGATGCATGCTGCATAAGTGTGTTGCACGAGTTCCAGTACTAGAGTACACCTATATTCAGGGGAGAGACAGACCAACATGTGGCTGAGGATGGGCCAGAGGCTGTGGTGAGAGTTTTCCGACTGGTAGGGAAACTATCCAACATCCTGGGGATTCTTGCTTCTAGCCTTCTATAAACAACAATGGGCAGATGATAGAGCTTGATCCTCTAGGTTCACGACGATATGATGCTTCTCTGTGCTGACTTCATGATCCTGTTTTGGGTGGAGTTTGTTCTAGCTACTCTTCACACAGTCTGCATACATGAGCTACTTCATCTGCAGTAGAGCAACATGATAGTGGCACAATATTCAGTGAGGTTCACTGACCTCTCACGCTACACTACAGATATAGTGTGGGACCCATTATTCAATGCTTGAACCTTGGAGAAGTGGCTCAGGCAAGAGATCTAGTCTTCAATGATCTCCCTTAGCATCATGACGCATGTAGGGGAGTTGGTGTGAGCACTCTTATCGTAGTGTTTCCTTGCTGAGCTTTCTCTAACAGCAAGACACACCACTAGTGGAGATGCAGCGGAGTCTTCTACAGTTGGCAGTAGATAGAATTCACAGAGGTCCAAGAGGACCAGACCCACGGGGGGATGACCATATAACTCAGGATCGGTTGTACTGGGCACCCTATGTAGAGACAAACATGCCAAAAGAAGGCAGTGTTACTCATGCGGTGGGAATGGTCACATGGATCGTGACTATCTGATCCGACATTCAGATGATCCGAAGATGATCGAAGGATCGCCCATAAAGAAACAAAGATTCAATCGAGGCGGACTGCAGGGAGCCAGAGGACAGGTGTGAGCCCAACTTCAGGCAGCTGCAGCATATGACCATGGAGCATCAGATATGAATCAAGGTACGATCTATGTCTATTCCACCTTATCTGAAGTACTTAAAGACACAGGTGTCATTCACTCTTAAATTTCTAGTGCCCTCCTTCAGAGATCATAGATTCCAATAGATCAGTTGGCTCGATCCTTACAGCTAGAGACTCTCATCGGAGAAAACTCGATTATTACGCACTGGTGCCGGCAGTGTGAACTTACTCTAGGAGGATAGAGCTTCAACTGGGATCTCCTCATAGTGGCGTCGAGGCCCTACGACGTCATCATGGGTATAGACTAGTTATCTAAATTCTAGGCTCATATTGACTGTATTAGGTGGAAAGAGCGGTGTGCCCACACGGATGGGACTAGGTTTACCTTCACCGGTGAGAAGAGAGCCTTTAAAGCACATTACAAACTTAATCGGATTAGGGTGCAACCTGTCACTCGTCCGTTGTCCTGCCTTACCCTCAGAGAAATTTATGTGGATAGTACATGTAACACCCCGAGCTTCCATGATACGCTTCTCATTCAATAATGCAATAGATTGCATTGTACGCAACTTCGAGTTCTAAAACACCATGACTAATAAAAGTAGCCGTTATGAATAGTAATAACCACTTTTTAAAATTATAGAAATTTTATATTTCAAAATGGACTTCATTTTTGTATTCGGAATATCGAAATTAGCCTATGTTGAATTTTTGGTATTTTTCTGAGAACTTCGAAATTTTTATGAATAGTGAAAAATACTTAAAACAACTTTTTTAATCAAAATAATTTAGAGTGATAAGTTATACTATTGAGTGGTTTTAAAGTATAATTGGAATATATTTTTACCATTTTATCCAATGGTGGTCATTAGAATTAATTTAACATTGAAATTAGACATAAACAATTGCCAAACTTTTGATATAAATTGTTTCTTAAAAACACGCTATTTGTTGTAACAGCGGGAATTAATTATAAAATTAATTAATACAACATATATGTTTGGAATTTTGTAAAATAGACATCATTTTTGAATTCGGAATATCAATTATAGCTTAGGGTGAAATTTTGGCCTTGTCTGAAAAACTTCAATTTTTGATGAATAGTGAAACCACTAAGTGGTAATTAAATAACTGATTTTTCGTTTAAATGAAATATTACCACTTCGGTGATTTGATTTTCAAAAATCTGACATACATGGTTGTCATTAAGAAGTAAAATGTGGTTCAATGAGATCAAAATAATTTTTTGGTGAATAGTAACTTTTAAGTTCTTAATCGCGATTAGAGGTAATTAGTGTAGTTTAAGGTAAAAACAATGTTTTATTAATATGATATGAGATTGACACTTGTCCTACTCCTATTGGATGAGTCATGGCCGACCAAGACAACCCATGGGTCAACTTGGGGACCCCATGGAGCCACTTTAGTTGGAAAATGACATTAATATATATTTATTTAATGTTAAAATTAAATTGACACAAACATGAGTTGTTTTACTAAAACAGTTTTTAAGTGGGGTTACACAAGTCCAAATTTTGATTATAAATATTAATTAGAAAGCTAAAACGATTTCCTACATCATAGTATTTTTTTTTAATTTTTATACATTAAATAAATTAAATTATTTATGACATCATGATGATGTAGTGATGACCTCATTATTTAACGATTTAAATAAAATGGGAAGATAATGCAAAATCCAAGGCTTACACTTGTCCAAATCCAATTGTATGAGGAGATTTCGAACCCTTATCACCTTAGCCTCGAATTATATAAGTGTGGGACCTTTAGAATCCGAAAATCATTGTGAAATAATGTAACATTTCAATCTTTCCAAAAGTGCCCCTCCTCTCCACTTATAAAAGGCCCCCACCTCTCCCACCTCATTTACACCTTCAAGCCATTTGGCTCGGCCAACCTCTGCCCAAATACTCTCCCAACTTCCCCCTCTTTCTCTTAGAAGCCTCACTTTGGGCAGAACGCTTCCCAAGGAAGCCTTTGGCTCAAATCAAAAAGAGTTACCTGATTTTGAGGTAATGTCTTCTCTAATGTTGTTTTGGTTTATTTTTCTTCTCCAACCCCCTAAACTATTTTTATTCATTTATTTTGTAACAACACCAGTATCCTAAATATACTAGGATGTTGTTATAAGAAGGATTCGAGCTACAATTACACACACCTACATCTAATGTTTAAAGAACATACGGTTTCTGTGGATGGCGAATTTCTGCCTCACGAAATGATGATTGTTCAACACTCATATAACACCTTCAAAGGTGGCCATTAAGATGTCACTATTTTTATATGTGATATATAATATGTTTATGTTTTACTTATGCTTCTGTATTTCTCATTTATGGCATACTTTATGATTTCCATTATGGGTAAAACGTGATAATTTCATTTTAGGAAGTGCGGACTACCGCCCCCTCAAAGTGATTTGAATCGTTAATGCCATAAGTGGGATGTATAAAGGATGGAGTAAATGGTATTATAGACTATATTATACTGGAATTATATTATACATTTATATCATTATGATTTCATTCCATTAAATATGAAATTGAAATGAAAGTAGCGTTCATGCGTACGTACGGCTTACCGTCTCCATGAACGGTGCATTTCATTTCTTACCTCTAAATGTTACGTAATATTATAAATGAATGTATATACTGTATATATATGATATATATGATATCTACATAATTAATATAATTCTGGATATAATGGATATTTCACCACATGAACAACTTATAATTATAATAAGTTTATTGTTGACTCAAGTACCAAAGATCGACAAAACGACCGTTATTAACATAAATAATTACATAATGTTCATATCATTGTAATAAGTGATATAATAAGGATAATGAAATTGAAAATGGTTCTTAATAAGGTATATATTAACTCTAGTTTATTATTCAGGAGGTTAAAGAACGGTTGAGTCAAGTCACACACGATGTAAGGGAACTTCTTAACCCAACTTCCATTCTTTGGGTTAATCTCCTACTTTCAAATTATGTCATTATATTATTATGTCCTATATTTTATTTGTACTTTCTTTATGTGTACATATAGTGAATACACATAACAGATCTATTTCATTTTAAAAATGATCTTTTTAAGGACTTCGTCTTAATCTCCTTTCATTGAGGCATACTTTGTTTTATACACGAATTTATTTTATATGGTGTATAAACCCCTTTGACTTTTATGTTTATTCAAAAGGAATCTTTTTATACGAAGCGTTTACTAAACGACAAAATGGAATGTTTTGGTCGTACGTATGCGGCGACAATGACTTCTCCGCCGCCGTGACCACTATTTGAGTTTCGGCTTCCTCTAAAAGCCATCCTTTTTTTAATGAAAAATAAATACAAAGTTTTAACTTTCTTTTATTTTGGTATTGAAAATGGCTTTGAAAGAGTTTTTATCAATGTGTTGTATTGATATCTTGTGATTGAAATGTGGAAATGTTATGTTTCCTTTATGCATGTTTTATGTGATACGATTATGTTATGGTTTATGATATGTTTAAACCTATTCATATGAGGAATGTATTGGACTTAATAAGTGACGGGTGGAGCCCGCTATAGCTCCTCGATGCATCGGTAGGTCTCATGAGACAACTAGACGTGGAATTGGCCGAGGCCCTTTCCCAATTTGATTTATGGTTTTGGCCGAGGCCTTAATCATTTTAGACGTCTTGGCCGAGGCCTTGACAAAATGTTTCAGAATGTCCGGCATTATACATTCCATCATTATGAAAGCGGTTATTGATATTGCATGTGATTATTCGACCAGTAGAATATCCATGTGAAGAAGTAAATGGCATTATCTCATTTTACTTTTGCCATATTATGTTGAAGTTCATGTTTAAAAGGCTTTTGTTTTAGTTATACATTGCCTTAAATATTAATGTTCATTTATGAAAGCTTCTGCATTATTGTTATCCTTACTGAGCATCTGAGCTCACCCCTTTCAATGTTTTAATATTTTCCAGGATGTGAAGAAGTATTTTATGAATGACCTGCAGGGATAGTCAGAAGAGGATATGAGTGTGGACTATGGAGACTTTGTTATTTTAGTTTTTCACTTTATGATGTAATGTAACATTTACGAATGTATCTAGTGTTTCCAAGGCTACTAATCTAATCGGTCTTTCGAGACTTGATCTTTTTTGATCATGCCAATGTTACGAAGTAATGCACCGACTCTGGGTAGCTGGGGTCGGGGCGTTATAGTTGGTATCAGAGGCAGTTTAGTACTAACCTTGGAAGCTAGATTTAGATAAACTCTGATTAGAGCACATAGCCCGAAAATAGACTTTGAGGATTAGTATAGAAGAACTTCCTAGAATTTTGGTATTATAGAGATGTTATGAGTTTTCCGAGCAATACATCCATGTCTAGATACGAGCAGGTAGAGGTGGCTCTGGCACAGATGTACCTAGGGGTAAAACCCGAAAACACCGCTTTGAGCTAGACTCGAACGAGAACTGGTGCACGACAACGGGCCTTGCTGCACTCTTGGTTACGACACTCCCAGGGGATATGCTTAGGATAATTCTCATTTTATTTACAAACCACTATGAAGGGTTATGAGTATATACTTCCTCAAAGAAAACATTTCTTTTTATGATTATGGATTATATCCATAAATAGTTCAATTTATGTAAAGTGTTTTACAAGTATGGAATTATGTATTTTGATTCATAAACTAATCTAGTTTATGCCATTGTTTAGAAATGTCGCCTAGTGGAAGGAATGGAAACCGTATCAATGCACGAACTCCGTGTAGGGATTTCCCTCCTGATCAAGATAATTATTTTGGATCTGGAGATACAACTGGTGATGATCAACTTAATACCATACTGGGACAACTTACTCAGGTTATGAATAATAACCTTACCCGTATGGAGCACCCTGATCCACAGCGTGGAGGATCAATGTTAGATCGATTCATGAGGCAACAACCACCAACGTTCAATGGGAGTACAAATCCCTTAGTAGCCGAGCAATGGATAAATTCCCTAGAGAAAATATTTCAGGCTTTGGGGAGTAGTGAAAGGGAGAAGGTTGTCATGGCAGTTTTCCGCCTCACTGGAGATGCCGATCAGTGGTGGTCGCTGATTCGAAACACAAAGGAAGATGATGACGTATCGAATATGGAATGGAGGGAGTTCAAAGAGCTTTTCTTAGAAAAATACTTTCCTCGTGACCATCGAGCAGATATGGAAAGGCAATTTTTGAGTCTGAGGCAGAAGGAGGATGAGAATGTCGCAAAGTATGAGGCTAAATTTACAAGGTTAGCGAGGCATGCTGCCGATTATATACGTAACCCAAGGAGTAAGATTGATCGTTTCTTTGATGGGTTAAAACCATTTCTCCGTCGAGCTTTAGTATCACAATCCTTCTCATCATACGAAGATATTGTCTCGTGTGCTATCAAGACAGAAAAGGAATTCTCTAAGTCTTATGACAACAATGTAAAGCAAGAGAAGAAGAGAACGGGGGAACAAGAGACAGATAAAGGGAAAAAGGGAAAGAAGGATTTTCCATTATGTGATAATTGTGTGAAGAATCACCCTGGTACTTGCCTAAAAGGAATGGGAGTTTGTTATAAATGTGGAGAAAAGGGTCACCAGGCTCGTGATTGCAAGGGAAAGAAAGAGGCTGTCAATGTTGAATGCTACAATTGTAGAGAAATGGGTCATTATGCAAATGAATGTCCTAAGCGTCAAGGAAACTTACCTCAGAAAAGGCCAAGGTATCAAGGACAATCTTATGCTGTTACTACAGTTGAAGCAGAATAACTAATGTATTGGTGCTTTTGGACTCAAGGATTGTATTCTGGTTATAAGAATAATGTAATATATATATATGGATTGTACTGCAGTACTTTTTGATTTCAGTAAGGTTTTAATATGATTAAGGTAATCATATTTTTAGTATGTGACAATAAGAGAAACTTTACTTTGTTTGGGGAATATGAGGTTACAATTGATTTTGGAATTTAACGACCCTTTATAGAAAGTCTGGATGAAGGTATTTTGGATATCTATAAAGGTTGGAGTGGATTAAGTTGAACTTTTGATAGTATTGTTTAAGGTTAAAACATTTATGAAGATTATTTTTGGAATAGTATAGTACTATATTTTTAGGAAAAGGACAACCTGCAGGGTGGGGAATAACCCGTCGCGTCGGACAAAGCTGCAGGAATCGAACCCACAACCATAGTGCGACATGACTTTATTTCCTACCACTAGCCTACAGGAAGTCCCTAGTTATTACAAAATAGTTTTACTAATCTAAATGGTATGTGTTAACATTTTGAACCTTATACAATTAGGATAAATAGAATATTTTTGAGTTCTGTTACCATTTGGAGTAAAAGTTGGGTTTGTGGTAAAAATTTATTAACGAATGAAAGTATACATAAAAAGTATGTATATTCCCTTACGTTCTTAGTAAATCTCCTAAATAAATTCCTCAGCATTATAAAAGGTAACTTAAAACAAAAATGTTGTCAGTTAACTTTTCCAACTGGGGATTCAATGACCGTTTAACCAATCACAAGTTTGTGATTTTCTTGTGGTTAAACTTTCTCCTAATCCTGTTTTCTATAACTATCCATCAGACCTTGATGGTTTGTTTTTCTTCCATATCCATATTTTCATAGAATCCTAGAATGGGCTATATCGGGTGACCTTTGTACTTATCCTGCTTTATTTTAATGTTATATATTTATTAACCTTATTTCCGATGTGGGTTTTCCTCAAAGGTATTTTCTCTTTTCAACCTTTTATTTTCAAAGAAAAATTTCAAATTGCGAGGACGCAATTTATTGAAGGAGGGGAGAATGTAACACCCCGAGCTTCCATGATACGCTTCTCATTCAATAATGCAATAGATTGCATTGTACACAACTTCGAGTTCTAAAACACCATGACTAATCAAAGTAGCCATTATGAATAGTAATAACCACTTTTTAAAATTATAGAAATTTTATATTTCAAAATGGACTTCATTTTTGTATTCGGAATATCGAAATTAGCCTATGTTGAATTTTTGGTATTTTTCTGAGAACTTCGAAATTTTTATGAATAGTGAAAAATACTTAAAACAACTTTTTTAATCAAAATAATTTATAGTGATAAGTTATACTATTGAGTGGTTTTAAAGTATAATTGGAATATATTTTTACCATTTTATCCAATGGTGGTCATTAGAATTAATTTAACATTGAAATTAGACATAAACAATTGCCAAACTTTTGATATAAATTGTTTCTTAAAAACACGCTATTTGTTGTAACAGCGGGAATTAATTATAAAATTAATTAATACAACTTATATGTTTGGAATTTTGTAAAATAGACATCATTTTTGAATTAGGAATATCAATTATAGCTTAGGGTGAAATTTTGGCCTTGTCTGAAAAACTTCAATTTTTGATGAATAGTGAAACCACTAAGTGGTAATTAAATAACTGATTTTTCGTTTAAATGAAATATTACCACTTCTGTGATTTGATTTTCAAAAATCCGACATACATGGTTTTTATTAAGAAGTAAAATGTGGTTCAATGAGATCAAAATAATTTTTTGGTGAATAGTAACTTTTAAGTTCTTAATCGCGATTAGAGGTAATTAGTGTAGTTTAAGGTAAAAACAATGTTTTATTAATATGATATGAGCGTGACACTTGTACTACTCCTATTGGATGAGTCATGGTCGACCAAGACAACCCATGGGTCAACTTGGGGACCCCATGGAGCCACTTTAGTTGGAAAATGACATTAATATATATTTATTTAATGTTAAAATTAAATTGACACAAACAAGAGTTGTTTTACTAAAACAGTTTTTAAGTGGGGTTACACAAGTCCATATTTTGATTATAAATATTCATTAGAAAGCTAAAAATATTTCCTACATCATAGTAATTTTTTTAAATTTTTAGACATTAAATAAATTAAATTATTTATGACATCATGATGATGTAGTGATGACCTCATTATTTAACGATTTAAATAAAATGGGAAGATAATGCAAAATCCAAGGCTTACACTTGTCCAAAGCCAATTGGATGAGGAGATTTCGAACCCTTATCACCTTAGCCTCGAATTATATAAGTGTGGGACCTTTAGAATCCGAAAAGCATTGTTAAATAATGTAACATTTCAATCTTTCCAAAAGTGCCCCTCCTCTCCACTTATAAAAGGCCCCCACCTCTCCCACCTCATTTACACCTTCAAGCCATTTGGCTCGGCCAACCTCTGCCCAAATACTCTCCCAACTTCCCCCTCTTACTCCTAGAAGCCTCACTTTGGGCAGAACGCTTCCCAAGGAAGCCTTTGGCTCAAATCAAAAAGAGTTACCCGATTTTGAGGTAATGTCTTCTCTAATGTTGTTTTGGTTTATTTTTCTTCTCCAACCCCCTAAACTCTTTTTATTCAATTATTTTCTAACAACACCAGTATCCTCAATATACTAGTATGTTTTTATAAGAAGGATTCGAGCTACAATTACACACACCTACATCTAATGGTTAAAGAACATACGGTTTCTGTGGATGGCGAATTTCTGCCTCACGAAACGATGATTGTTCAACACTCATATAACACCTTCAAAGGTGGCCATTAAGATGTCACTATTTTTATATATGATATATAATATGTTTATGTTTTACATATGCTTCTGTATTTCTCATTTATGGCATACTTTATGATTTCCATTATGGGTAAAACGTGATAATTTCATTTTAGGAAGTGCGGACTACCGCCCCCTCAAAGTGATTTGAATCGTTAATGCCATAAGTGGGATGTATAAAGGATGGAGTAAATGGTATTATACACTATATTATACTGGAATTATATTATACATTTATATCATTATGATTTCATTCCATTAAATATGAAATTGAAATGAAAGTAGCGTTCATGCGTACGTACGGCTTACCGTCTCCATGAACGGTGCATTTCATTTCTTACCTCTAAATGTTACGTAATATTATAAATGAATGTATATACTGTATATATATGATATATATGATATATACATCATTAATATAATTCTGGATATAATGGATATTTCACCAAATGAACAACTTATAATTATAAGAAGTTTATTGTTGACTCAAGTACCAAAGATCGACAAAACGACCGTTATTAACATAAATAATTACATAATGTTCATATCATTGTAATAAGTGATATAATAAGGATAATGAAATTGAAAATGGTTCTTAATAAGGTATATATTAACTCTAGTTTATTATTCAGGAGGTTAAAGAACGGTTGAGTCAAGTCACACACGAGGTAAGGGAACTTCTTAACCCAACTTCCATTCTTTGGGTTAATCTCCTACTTTCAAATTATGTCATGATATTATTATGTCCTATATTGTATTTGTACTTTCTTTATGTGTACATATAGTGAATACACATAACAGATCTATTTCATTTTAAAAATGATCTTTTTAAGGACTTCGTCTTAGTCTCCTTTCATTGAGGCATACTTTGTTTTATACACGAATTTATTTTATATGGTGTATAAACCCCTTTGACTTTTACGTTTATTCAAAAGGAATCTTTTTATACGAAGCATTTACTAAACGACAAAATGGAATGTTTTGGTCATACGTATGCGGCGACAATGACTTCTCTGCCGCCGTGACCACTATTTGAGTTTCGGCTTCCTCTAAAAGACATCCTTTTTTTAATGAAAAATAAATACAAAGTTTTAACTTTCTTTTATTTTGGTATTGAAAATGGATTTGAAAGAGTTTTTATCAATGTGTTGTATTGATATCTTGTGATTGAAATGTGGAAATGTTATGTTTCCTTTATGCATGTTTTATGTGATATGATTATGTTATGGTTTATGATATGTTTAAACCTATTCATATGAGGAATGTATTGGACTTAATAAGTGACGGGTGGAGCCCGCTATAGCTCCTCGATGCATCGGTAGGTCTCATGAGACAACTAGACGTGGAATTGGCCGAGGCCCTTTCCCAATTTGATTTATGGTTTTGGCCGAGGCCTTAATCATTTTAGACGTCTTGGCCGAGGCCTTGACAAAATGTTTCAGAATGTCCGGAATTATACATTCCATCATTATGAAAGTGGTTATTGATATTGCATGTGATTATTCGACCAGTAGAATATCCATGTGAAGAAGTAAATGGCATTATATCATTTTACTTTTGCCATATTATGTTGAAGTTCATGTTTAAAAGGCTTTTGTTTTAGTTATACATTGCCTTAAATATTAATGTTCATTTATGAAAGCTTCCGCATTATTGTTATCCTTACTGAGGATCTGAGCTCACCCCTTTCAATGTTTTAATATTTTCCAGGATGTGAAGAAGTATTTTATGAATGACCTGCAGGGATAGTCCGAAGAGGATATGAGTGTGGACTATGGAGACTTTGTTATTGTAGTTTTTCACTTTATGATGTAATGTAACGTTTACGAATGTATCTAGTGTTTCCAAGGCTACTAAACTAATCGGTCTTTCGAGACTTGATCTTTTGTGATCATGCCAATGTTACGAAGTAATGCACCGACTCTGGGTAGCTGGGGTCGGGGCGTTACAGTACATGTTATCCTATAGTGGTGGACCAGTACGCGGATGTTTTCATTGATGATTTTCTAGGTCTAACTCCTCATAGATAGGTGGAATTTTACATTGACCTATACCCCGGGATGTCAGTGATATGTACAACAGCATATCATATGGCTCCCACTGAGCTTTGTGAGCTGCGGGTAGAGATTTAGTACTTGGAGGGGAAAAGATTCATCATCCACATGGTTTCTCCCTGGGCAGTCCCAATTTTCTTCGCCAAGAAGGCGGATGGGAGGTTGAGGATTAGTGTCAACTACAATTATCTAAATCAGGTGACCATGAAGAACAAGTAACCACTCCAAATGATTGACAATCTCTTTGATCATCTGAAGGGATCACGTTGGTTCTCGAAGATAGACCATAGATTAGGCTATCACCAGCTCAATGTTTGAGATGAGGATGTGCAGAAGACGACGTTCATATTTTAGTACAACCACTATGAGTTCTTCTTTTTGCAATTTTCCATAACCAACTCTCTAGTATTATTCATTGGACTCATGAACCAGATTTTCTAGCCATACCTCAATCTCTTTTTCATAGTCTTCATCGATGACATTCTGATCTACTCGACTACTGAGGACGAGGATTCATACCATTTTTTGATAGTACTGGACACTCTCTGACAGCACCATCTTTATGGTACAATGTCAAAGTTCTAGTTTTGGATTTGAGAGGTTCACTTTTTGGGACATGTCATCTCGAAGGCTGGAGGTGTAGTGGATCCAGCAACGATTGAGGAGGTACATGATTGGGAGTGACCTACGAGTGCGACCGATGTATGGAGTTTCCTAGGATTGGCTATTTACTACCAAAGGTTCATTTCAGACTTTTTCAGAGAGGCAGCAGCATTATCATCCTTGACGAAGAATGCGCAACCCTTCGTATAGTCAGAAATATGCCAACAGAGTTTTCCAGAGCTAAGGCAGAGGCTGACTGGTGCCCCAATATTGAGACTTACAGTGGAAGGCATAGGGTACGTAGTCTACAGTGTTGCATCAGGGACCAGACTCAGGTTTGTCCTGATTCAGGAGCGAGAATTGATCGCGTATGGTTCTTGGCAGCTGAGACAACATGAAAAGAACTACGCTACCCATGAACTAGAAATAGAAATAGTGGTCTCTTCCTTGATGATATGGAGAATCTATCTGATGGGAGAGAATTTTACCATGTACTCTAATCACAAGATTCTAATGTATATCTTATATTAGAAGGAATTGAACCTGATATAGCAACTTTGGCTTGAGTTCATCCAGGACTATGACTTCGAGATAGTCTACACTCCTAAAAATGGGAACATTGTAGAAGATGCACTCAGTAGAAGATCTGGTATACAAATACTATATGAGGCAACATATCAGCTAGCCACTTTACTGATATCCATTATGGATAGAGATGAAGTAGCCTTTCTAGAGTCTCTTATAGTCACTCCCCCACTTCTTCACCGAGTCAAGGAGGCACAACATGGGGGTGCTGACTATGAGACACGACATGATCAGATATCTACAGGACATGCACTTGATTAATTTTCTGAAGGTGGGGAGCATGTCATCTTCTTTAGAGGACGTACTATGGTTCCAGTGTCACTTCAGAAGGATGTTTTCAGGGATTTCCTCACATCCCCCATAGCGATACATCCAGAAGTGGTGAAGATGTACCAAGATCTCCGACGACAATAGTGGTGGCCTGGTATGAGGAAGGCGATAGTAGAATTTGTCTCTTGATGCCTCACTGGTTAGAAAGTGAAGTTGGAGCACCAGGTAACAATATGCTTAGATTATCCTTTAGAGGTTTCAGAGTGGATGTAGGATAGGATATCCATAGACTTCATGACTAGTCTTCCATGTACATCTAGAGGTCATGACTCTATCTGGGTGATCGTCGACCGACTAACCATGTCAGCCCACTACGTGACACTTGTAGAACGGGGTTCAGTAGGGATATTGGGACGCCTCTATGTGCAGGAGATTAGGTGGCTATATGGAGTACCTTATTTTATTGTCACTGATCGTGACACACAGTTTACATCCTGGGTTTGGAAGGGGTTGTAGGAGGCTTTCAGGACACAACTTCGTCTGAGCCCCACCTTCCATCCTCAGACGATTGGTCAGACTGATCAGACCATACAGACCCTCACGGACATGATACAATCTTGTTTCCCTGACTTTGGTCGCATTTGGTAGGATCACATACCTATGGAAGATTTTTCATATAACAATAAATATCACTCCACCATCGGGATGGCACCTTTAGAGGCATTATATGGGCAAATTTGCAGATAACATTTGTGTTGGACTGACCCTGGGGAGTCCACACTATAGTGACCAGAGATGGTATGAGCTACCATGGAGAAGGTGTAGATCATCCAAGAGTGGATGAAGACTGCACAGAGAAGACATGAGTCATATGATGATAGGAGACAAATACCTCTAGAGTTCGAAGATGGAAACGATTTCATTCTATATGCCCCACCTTGATGAGGTTTATGGAGATTTGGTTGATGTGGCATGTTATATCTGAGATTATTCGACCATTTCTAGGTCCTCAGTAGAGTAGGTGAGCTGGATTACCGCCAGCCTCTTCTACCTCAGTTGCACCAGGTGCATGACGTCTTCCACATATCTTAGATGATGAGATATGTGAACGACCCTTATAACATTATCAAGAATGGATAGAAGGACGTCGACAATGGAGTGAATTTAAAGCAGGTTGTAGTGGATATTGATGATTGATAGAAGAAGGTCCTACATGGATGATCGATACCTCTAGTGCGCATTCACTGGCAGAATGGGAACCTCTAGAATAGCACATGGTAGTGGGAGGCTCAGATACATGCTCAGTACCCCTACTAGTTCCAATAGTTCTATTTGTAGCTTATGGGGATGTAATTACCTGAGGCGTGGAGAATGTAATGTTCTAGAAATTAAGTGGAAATTTTTTTCTTAAACAAATGGAAATTTTACGAGTCTTCAAAAACTGACGGCGCGTGATTCTGAGGCCCTGTGTGCCCGAAATCAATTTCTAACTTTTTTCGGGTACATTCTGTTAACGTATGAGCGGGTTATAAAACATTTGAACTGGTGATCGGAATTGATATCTGAGGGAACTTTTGAACTCACATAGCCATTATTCTCTTTAGAATACTGTCACATCGATGACATTGTGTCGTGTTTAAAATATTGTTTTTGGGTTTTTGTGGAAAATAATAAAATAAATAGAGGTTCACATTATTTTTATTTGAGCTGCCATGTGGTTTTTTGGTTGTTAAAACATTCTAATGGATGTTTGAGGTTAGACCACCACACCTTAACATCCCAAGAGAGGTTATGGTGGTGGGTCCCACCTGAACATATCCTCCCGTAAGAGGTTACGACATCGAGACCACCCAAGACCAAATAACATCTCAGTTTGATTGATTGGGGTGGGGAACACCTGACCCCTATTAATGGGAGGAGAGGAAAACCACTCAACTCTCCCTCAGTAATGAGGGAGAACCTCTTTAACTCCATTAATTAATTCTTTATGCAAACCCCTTTACTTAATTGAGGGGAACCTACCTAATTAATTAGACGAATTACAATATTGTGCAAATAAATTAATAGGCTATTACAATATATTATTTTGTTGGCATATTCAATTTGTTGGTATCTTTGAGAGGTGGATTATTGGGAGAATGCTACCAAAAAAGAGTCGCGTCTCCGAATGAAGAATGTAGAAAGAAGAACATTGACCTTCTTCAACTTCTTCCATGAACCATCTACAATCATGAGACATCTTCGATGACCGAATTCCTCATCATACTCAATGAGCCAATGACTCTCGAGATTGGAAGTGTGTGGCAGACGTGGAAAATGATGAACTCCATCGTATTCTTATCGCGACATCAACGTCGACGACTAACAATCAAAGGTAGGGGGATTATTTAGTGTAACTTTCCATTTCTTTTTCTCCACTTCGAGTTGGAAAGGAATTGTTGAGTGGTTTTAAAACAATTTTTGTTCATCTTTATTACTCTTTTATGAGCCAAGTGTTACCACCCTAAATGAAAAGTGTGTGGGCCAAACCAACATGGACCGACCCCTACAGCGTTCATGTTCGTGTTGTTTCTAGGCATGGCGATGAAGCGGCGTTGAAGGTGATGAAGGTACAGGAAAAGGCCGCCCCTCCGGTGGCCTCCGCAATCCTCACCTCCCTTGCGGCGATCCAGTGCCCCGACCGGACCGACTCCATGGGACTAATCACTACCAACCTCTCGTGTGCCCATCTGCACTGTCCTCTCCCTCTCCCACACCCCGACCGAGCCCCAACAGCCCACACCATCCCGAGCTGTGTTGAGCTGCACCAGCACAAACATCTACGGTCTTGCCTCTGGGCCGCCTGTCGGCTGGGCCGCGCCCTACCCGGCTGCCTGTCCGCCTGCCTGGAACCATGGCCGGTCGCGTGCCTGCCTGGCTGTGCCCTGATAGGCCGCCTCCCGTCCACCTGACCTCCTGTACAAGCCTGCGACCCTCTCATGTCGCCCTGGCCGAATGGGCCCAGTTGTGCCCTCTGTGCCTTGCTTAGTCGGGATGCACCCTCACGCCGCTCCGGGATAAACCGGCCCGGACTCCGGGCCAAACCGCCCTCGTGGCCTGCTTGGATGGGCCCGGCATGCCGAACCGATCCTAATAGGCTAGCCCACACAATGGGCTATGCCAAACCAAACAGCTCTGACCAGGTCGGACCAGACCTGGGCCCACTAATGACCCCTTTACATTATTTGGCCATATCATTGGCACCAGACGACCGTTTGATGAACCATCAGTGGCGCTAGTATTCATGGAGGGCGATGGTCCCTTTGAGAATACCCCACTGGTGATCGGGGAAATGTTTAGATATGGTCAGTTTGGAACCTACACTAAAACAACTAGGACCCCTGGATTAAAATGCTAATAACTCACATACTAAGAAACAAATTGACGCTCCGCCTATTGCATTGAAACCCCTATGATGTGGCGGAAAATTTAGATACTTCTTCATGGGACTTCGTGGATGTTAGAGCTTCGAGTGGTAGCTTGTGGATTAGATCTTCCGAAGACGAGCAAGCATTTGTGCGGGATCCTAGTAGCTGGCTAAAACCTAATGACTGCTGATTTTTTGACTCATAGTGACTCTACTGGACTAGTGGGGAGCGCCATGGTGTTCCTGTAGACCCATAGTGGCGATAAACATAGAGACTTAGCAGACCCACAGTACTCGACAGTAGGAGTACTTCAACATGATATGAGGAGGAGCACATCTGTGTGACGTGACAGACCCACAATACTCGATAGGAGGAGTACCTCTGTAGTCGTAGGTTAGTGAGAAGCACCTATGTGTGATGCAGAAATCCCACTATACTCAATATAGGAATACTTCTCCAGTAGACAAGGGTTTTGATTGATACTATCCCTAGAAAAAAATCCTTCTTGAGCTGAGTCAGTAACTTTTTGTATTTACCTCCTGATTGAGATGGATTACATGATAACTTAGGTATATGTATGGGCACATATCAAAGTGGGGGTATCTATTAATTTCATACATTGTGGTTTATCCTAGTTCGATTTTGTGAGACCTTGAGGGTCTCAGAGTCATTTATGGGTATCATTATACTCATCCCAGTATGGGATATGCTAGCACCTCATTGTGTTGTTTGCACACGACAGACAATGATGACTGAGGCTGAGAGTACCAAGAATAGACAAGGCCCAGAGGAGGACTATACGACATTTCAGAACATAGTGGAGACCGATAGACATAGAGTGTTTGGGATGTTATCTATACCTACCCTTCAGGTAGGATCTGTGGTGGACGATCAAGGAGATGCTCTTCACCTTTCAGTTGTTTTGTCATTTTTAGTTGTACTTGTTTCCATTTGTACTTGTATATTAATGTTGGGATTGTATTTTGGCCCCTCAACATTCATAACTATTTGTATACAGTTTTATTATTATTTTGATTCCATCTTGTACATTGTTGTATGTGTTTTCATGTTTTATAGACAATCCCTTCCATGTTTAGGGATTTATGCCTTTGGTGCTAGTCGTGCATCCTCTGCCCCATGGAAGGAGTGCTTGGGGGTAGTCATTACAAGGGCTACAAGGGATGGGTCATGACAGAAATTCATCCAATGAAGTCCTTTTATGACAATAAAAAGGAAAAACACAAAAGGTATAACATTTATCAATGAACATTTATCTTTTATTTTTTAAGTGATCCCCAGAATTTCTATTTATTTTATTCTTATATAATTTAAATAGTATCCTAAATATAATTTTATGTTTTTGTACTATGATTTAGACCTACACTCTCACACAAATCCATCAAATGGGATTCACAATCGTCATTTATCTATATAGAGAGCAATCACCTCAAGAACTATGGTTGATTCTTATTCCACATTACACCCTTAATGGTTAGGAATATTGATGTAAACGATTTTTTATATGATATATATTATATTTATTATATATCTATTCATCAGAAACGATTATATGACACATACCATCATGGAATCCATTTTCTGTAAATACGATAACATCGTTTCTAGATGTGTGGACCACCACCAACACATAATGACGTAATTAGATAACACATTACCAATAATTTATCAAGTATTGGTTTATTAAACATAATTGATATTTATGAAATAATATTTCTATTTTAATATTATTATTTACTTCTCCTCCTTCAAAGATACTAGAAAATGGAATCACTGTTCTTCAGTGCGTGAGGACTATAATTTTCTTTTATAATGTATTTCAGTTTGTACTTATATATTTAATATATTATTATAAACACATATATAATAAATATATATGACATCGATATCAAGGATTTCATTTTTTATATTATAATATCATGATATATGTTAGAGGATAAAAAATATAACAAATCAAATCAGATGGTAAAAACCCAGAAAAGTTAGAGAGAAAATTATTAAACAAGAAATAAAAAGTCATAATTAAATAATATTTTTTGTTATATAATTTAATATGGTTCTATGTTGGATTTAATATAAAAATATTTTTTTTATAATTGTGGTTTTATTGAGTAAAATGAGAATCAAGACATGGGGTAAGATATTTTTGCCTCCCTTTTATATCTGTGAGACACAAGCATTATACACTAATTTTTTATATTTTGTAGAGTATATAATCCCCATGAATAAATTTTATGACTATTACTCTAATGATTGTGGTATTTAAATATCAATATAATAATAATTCATAATTAGGAATACACATATACTTATTAAAATCTTGTAAGGATTATTTCATAATCACATTATTATTTAGGATTATTTATGTTTTTGTCACCACAAGGGAAAATGTTTCTTACTTCCCATGCTTTATAAAAAAATTAATTTTTTTACAATTTTACTAAAAATGATTAAATTATGTTTATATGGTAATATATTTAGAAAATAGTTTTAAATGAATAATTTTTCTATTATTCAAATGTTGTATTTTATGACTTTTTTAAAACAATTCTTATAGAATATTATTTTATCTTATATGGTGTGAGATGGATTTCACACCATTATAACTCTTCTATATAATGAAGATTCATTTACAAGTGTACAATGATATTTTCAAGGAATATTTTTTTCTCTTAAATTTATTTTTATATTTTAAATAAGTGATTTCTAGGTAAACAACATCATATCTCCCACAAGAATTTTAAATGATTTTATATGAGTATTATCATAAATTTCAATAGCTTTTGTTGAATTTTATGCATCATGTTGGATGATATATTATGATATGTTTTACCATCTTTTATTAAATGGTTTATGATTAGGTTGATTGTGGATGTTCTATTTTGATTCCATTCACTGTGTTACTTTGAATGGGTTTTGATTATCCTTACTGATTGAGGAATGTTATTTACATTTCATATGAAGGAGTTTTTATGTTTCACCACATTAATATAACGAATTAATTGGACATATAATGATAAAAGAAACTATTTATATACCCCCTTGATGAATAATTAGGTCTGAAGAGAAAAATTAGATATTGATTTGACCGATGTCTTATCCATTTTCTTTTAGATGTCATTTTCATGGCCTAAACGACCTGCTAAAATGATCATCATTATGAATTCCCCAGTCATGAGATTAGTTATTGACATTTCATGTTATTATTTAACTAGTATATTAACCAAGGTTAATATTTATATATCATTTTATCATTTAAATTGAATTGATTTTAGTTATTTACTTTTCCATATATCTTATTCCAAATATACTCATAGATTCTACTGTAATATTATACATACAGAGCACTTGAGATCACCCATTCCACATTTTCCATTTTTCCCCAAGAATCCAAATAAAAATTTATGACTAATTTGTATGGTTACATAACATGGTAATAATGAAATACATAATGAAAATCTATCCATATTTTATGTTTTATAATGTAATTTGGGTTTCCAGTATGTATTTAGTTTACTATGATTACTAAACTATTTGGTAATTTGGGATGTTATTCCTTGAATCTTATGACGATATAATAATGTTAGGAACCACATCTAGGATAATGGTGTTAGATTAATTACCATAGTGGAAAAAGGAAATGGTTTTTTTATTTAATAATATTTTTTAGATATCAAAAATATAATCGTAAAAGGTATTGGGAATGATTTTAGTTACCTGTGTGTTATAGTTCATGTAATCATGGGACAATTACTTATATCTAATATCTTAGTTGGAATGAATATATGGCTTATATAACAATATAGGATATGATATTAGTTGAGTATAATTAAATTTTTCATATGTTAAGGATGGTAATAATTTCATTGGTGTATATAACCATTTAGGTTTATTACGGTAATATATAATATTTTTGTGATTGGGATAAGTGAAAAATAGTGAACACCTACTGCATAAATATAAGGTATATAAATCTGTATATAACATCATCCTGATGTTTTGGTAATGTATATATTTGTGTGTTTATCATGTATAATACATACCGATTAGTATAGTTGAAAATTCATAGGAATTTACAATATATTCATATAGAATTAGTCAGTATAATAAAATTTTCATCCACATCAACTCTATGATAATTTTAAAACATAATGATTCTGCTTAAGATTGTTCCCTTAAATATTAGTAACTATGGATATGAATTGATTAATTATATTACCTTTACCATCCTTGATGTCAAATTTAAATTATTTATGGAATATTTTAACGAATATAGGGTATCCAGTCAAAATAAAACTATGTTGAACTAGAATTAGATTTGTTTGAAGTTAATATTAATTATATAATTTTCATGATAAGGGAATATTGAGGATGAATTTTTTATAAAATTGTTGTTTTTAAGACACTTATAATGTTAATTGGTCTTAATATATCTTAAGATATTTTTTTTATCAATCATAGATGAATCCTGAATGAATCACATTAATGTTGGGATCCATAGATAACACAGAGAGTGTCCCAAAAAATTATATAATAAGTTAAAACTATGAAGATAAATAACTATATTAATACACACTATTTATGATGATTTATGATTAATAATGTGGGTATAGTTATATTACTAAAAAAACTGATGATGAGATGGATAGAATCACTGGGAATTTTTGGTGGTGCAGAATATCATGAATGAATTTTAATTTCATATAATTTAATAATACCAGATGATGGACCATTGAAATTATCCCAAACAGATTGAATGTTTCATTATTTAGGGAAAATGTGGTTATAGAAAAGAATTATTTTATATTGGGAAGTAATCAGATAACATGATAATGGTAAAAAATGTATTTCATATTCATACCTAGGTAAATAATAGAGAAACCTCATTAGAAAATATATCATGAGTCATTCATATCCTTCATATTTCATTTATAAATTTTATGATTGAGTTAAAATAATATTTTTTAGGATTAAATTTATATATGTGGTTGGGATTGTAACACTACAAGAACATAATATATATATAATCTTATTTTTAGTAACATTATTTACATGAAACAAAAAAAATCATGGATTATTATGTAACCATTAGTTTTTTTATTTAATTGGTACAAAATATAATTGTAAGAATATTATAATATATATATATATATATTAGTATAAATGAATTTATTTTTTATTACTAATTCATCGAAAATATGGTAATTGTTGAAAATATTGTAAATACATTTCCTTCCATAAAATAGATATCAAAATTAAAGTAATAAAAATAGATGATATATGATTTTTAAAAAAATAATTGGGTTTAATATGTGTTTATATTAAAAGTGATTTGTATCACAATTAGAATTAGAATAAAATAAATTTATTTCAATATTATAAATTATTATTTTTGAATTAGGATTTGGGTTCAATTTCATTTTGAGGTCTAAAATTAATTTACTAAAAAAATATTAATTACCACTTTAAACTAGTATATTTTAAGGATTGATACTTTTCTAAAGATTTTTAAAGTAAATTTTATTGAACTATTTTTAATAAAATATAGATGTATGATGTTTAATCATATATAAAAAATTATAAATAATTTAATTTTAAAATATTTTTATATATGATTTTAAACACTTAATGAATAAACAAACATTTTTCTATAATTAATATTATTCAACACATTGAATGTTTTGATTTAAATGTAAAATTTCTCAATAATAGATATTGAATTATATTTAATTGATTAAAATTCCCTATTCATCATGTTTTATTTTTTTCATGTCCCATATTATATAATTAGTAACAAAATAAAGAATGCAGGAATATATTAATAAAGATTAACAAGTGTTATTGTTGATAATATAACCAAGATTGAATTTTTACAAAATTAATATGACCCTTAGATATTCTATAATACCATTATTGGGTTTTAAATTTTTGTAGTTGGATATCACCAAAATTTATCCACCTAAATCTAATGTAATCCTACTCTTACATCTCATATAAAATTATTATTCAAATACTTATCAGTATTTTTCACTTATAAAAGGGTCTCACTTAGACCCACTTTAGTCCCCAGACAATTAACAAAATTACTATGATAGAATTACCAATTTACTTATTGTAGATCTCCTATAAATTTTTGGTATCCTCGAGCCTCACCAATGTTCTTTAAGATAATCATTTTCGAGAATACTACAATAGATATCAATAATATCAATGTATTAAATAAATAATTTTTAAATTTTTTATCATTCTCATCCACCATCCCCCAAACATATTCTGAATATATGAATATAATATCATCAGTATAATTAATATTATTATTATTTATATATTACCATTATGTATTCCCTTATCATTCTAAAATAACAAAATGAACAAATTACATAGGCATGTGTATAAACTACTGCCTCTCAGAATGACATGTTACAGTTTTTATAAATATATATCTTGTTAAATTATAAAAATATATATAGTGAAAATATTTTTAATTTATTTTTATAATTTATATTCTATAAATATTAATTATAAATTTTATATGTAATATTATGAATAAGAGATCATTTTAAAACTAACCACCTCAATGTAAAACATCATGACAAATAATTAAGTGAGAAAATATTTTTCATTTACCTTATTATTATCAATATTTAATATTTTTATCCATTTCCTTAATAATATATAAATAATTTAATGAATATTTATTTTTAAGGAAAATATAAAAAACAAACTCTTTTATGGCTATTATAACACATATATTTTATGATGTTTTTGTTTCGTTAGTTTAAAACATATAAAAAAATTATATAAATTTACTTGAAGTATGTATTATTAAAAATAATATTGGATATTGATAAATAAATAATTACACTTTTGTTCTATAGTGGTATCAAATTCATTTAAAACATTAGTTATGATGTCTCAATTCATTAATTGTATATTAGAAAAAACAAGTTCGTCATGGAATTCATTATCATAGATAATATCTATATTAATTATGCAACAGAATTATTACATAATAAATAATTATTATACATTAATTAAATAAATTTTATGCACTCATATTGATGAAATTTCATAGTGAAATTATGATCATCAACAACATTTTGAATCATGTTCAAATTTATCAAAATTAATCACGACCTATAATGAATATACATTATGCATAATAAATTTAAATATATTTTATAACTATAAATGATGTTTTTAATGTTATATATATATATATAAATAGGGTTCATAAATATTTATTAGGGTGAATATTTTTAATATTTTATGTATTATATTTCATTAGTTGTTATCAGCGAATTCGGTAAGGGTTTTGTTATGTCTAATTTAATTTGAAGGTTATTATTTCCAATTGTGAACGATGATATCTTTACTACTGGGTGATTACATCCTATGGATTTTATATTACCATATTCATATGATTAATGGGGTATTAAGGTAGATATTGTATTCTCTCATTAAATAAGGTTTTACTACAATGATGAAAGGGTTTCTTTTAACTCTAATTATTTTGTAAAGAAATAAATATTTTTCATTAACTTATTTCCCTGAATATTACATTTTTACTACCATATGAATATATTTCAATGTATTTTATTTTCTTATGTATGGATTATATATTTTAATTGAATTAATTTACAATAAAAATATTTCCTTCTAAAAAAGTATATCATTGTTGAGAATAATTATCATCCTCCATATCAATAGTTTTCTCCTTGTCAATATTTCCCTTTCCAATAATTTTCTCCATTATATTTTCAAACCCAATACTTTTTTATCTCAAGTGTACATCATATTTTTATTCTTCTCTTTTCAAAAGGTTTTTTTACTACTATATTAATGATTTCTTATTCCATAAATATATTATAAAATAATAAAATTGTTTTCCTTCAATAATATTTTCTTGGCTTCCACTGCACATTTTCATGGGATGATAATTATATAAAATTCAATGATATAATATTACAATTTTTATATAGATGTTTCAAAAATATTTCAGTTTAGTTTTTTTAAAAAAAATTAATGTAACTGATAACTTTTTTTTAATACAATGTTATTAATTTTCTCTTAAATGAAATTTTTTATTCTATGTAAACAAAATTTTCGTCAATTAATACCATTCCTATCAGAAAATGAGTCATTTATATTCATTAAAAGTTTTTTTTCAATTAACCATAAATTATTATGTTTTTAGAATTAAAAAAGATGTTTAATCATTTTTTTAATGTGATTTACACAATAAACATGAAATATAATTTTTCATCATTGTCGTAATCTATTATAAATTAATATCATAAAATATTATGATACCATCGACATTATTCCTCTTGATGGATTATGATATTATTTTTATTTATCATGTAACCCAATTTATTCTTAGGTCAATCTTAAATTAATTGAATTATGTATTGTCTATATTTGTACTACATTTAATGTTATGAATATAATGGTTCCCCCTGATTTTATTCCAATACATTTTATGAATAATAAATATATAGAGATAAATCATCCATGATACATTATGTTAATTACATGCTTATGATTTAGCATACCATGTTGGAGAAACATGATAGTAATATGGGTGTCCCGTTATAGTGCACCAATGAATTAGGTAAATAATTGATATCTCAAGGTACCATGTTCATCATGCATTGGTAGTATTCCTTGTTAATGTTTTTTGATATGTTGGGCAATTTTTTTGGTCTACAACTCAATGATGAAAACTATTATATAAATTTGGACCAATGCCCCTACAGATCATGGAGATATGCAATAGTTAATCCATAGGGTATGAGATCTAACAACATTAACAAAATCATGGGGATATAATCATGTGATAGTAATTGAAAGACACTAATTATCTGGATTGGCCTGAGAAGCTAAAACTTTAGTGACGTTGTTAACCACATGCCAAGTATTAGATATGTTCATTTTAATGTTTAAATACATCGCGAATATGTAGATGTAATTTGTTATAGACAATGTGTAACTCCTCAATTTTTAAATTTTTTTCATTTTAATAAATTAATTTATAAAATATATTTTGTTACATGATTCACTGAGTTATGTTGAAGAATGATATGAAATTCTTATTATTATTATTTAAACATGAATATTATAACCTATCCACTAAACATTGTATCATGAATTGTAATTAAAAAAATTAAAAATAAAGACCATGGTTTTGGATAGATAAATTATATTTATAAATATGTTCATAAGGTTTTTGTAAAATCATTATAGGATTCAAAAAACATTTTTCTCAAAACATTATATAATTTTCATTCTTTTAACTATCAATAAAATAAATTTTTAGAATTTTTATAAATATTTCAGAAAAAAATATCATCATTTTTCAAATCATATTTTCAAAAATTACTTTTAGAATTTTTTCATAATTTACTAAGAAGGGTAATTATTTGTTTATTATAAAAAACATTCCAATACTAAATTATGAATTTCTTATTACTATGATAAAATTGCACCATGGCCCAAAAACAATTCATGGTGGTCTAATTCAATGAAACCCAAATCATCCAACTAAACTAATTTAACACACTTGAGGGGGAAGATGGCATGTGAAACTGATAATTGCACATCTTGGTATTCCAAGAAGCCGATGATGATAGAAAATAATAAACATTAATACCTTTTCTCAATGAATGAGTAATTATAATGATATAAAAGACAACCCTTTTAATGTTGGAAAAAAATATGTGAAAGACTAAGGAGTAGGGTTGGTACACTGAATTGAGCTGTGAAGAATCTTGAAATCTTTATCCACTTTTTAGAACAAGAATATATGGGATCTATATAATCCCAAACCATTTTAGAACGTTGCTTCCTCTGCTATGAGGGAGGCACATATGTCCAACTACAAACTGAAAATGAAGTATAAAGACCCCTACAGATCATGAAAAGCTCCCCCACACCTCATTGAACCATTAATTTATGAGTTGTAAACATTTAATTTGTGTCTAAATTATGGGGGGGGGGTCCAATATAACCACCATCATTGTGAAACAGCAATGGGAGCTAAGATAACACAACATGTGTCTACCATGAATATACATTGGAAATGATGTAGGCCTCCTATTTTAGAAATTATATCATCTCCATCATCCGAGATCTCACTTGACTGTTGAAATTTGTTAATGATATGGGAATACCTTAATATTTTTCCTATTATATTCTGTTTAGTAAGGTACAACATCCATATTCTAGCATCAATGGTCTCTCTATCCACTCTTATATGTTGTTCTCTGATCTAGTGAACCAATAATGATGAAAATCATCCAAAGAGATGCCCTTCAACTCCATCCATATGGAAAATAAATCATTAAACCATAAACATTTGGACACCATATAAATTTTATTATTATCCACCCCTTAATCAATGAGAATTTAATAATTACACAAACATTTTGTAAAGAGGTTAAAGTTGGTTATGATTTCACTTCACCAAAGAATCCATTCCCATGTGTTTAGAACATCATTGGGATGTAAAAAATAAAAATAATCCATCATTGAGAAAGATAATGATTGAGAACCCATGAACACAAAAATGAAAATTTCATTTTTAATAATAATATTATAGAACAAAAATAGTAGTAGTTGGTACAAAATAGAATTGTTCAATGAGGAAATATATGTCGAATGTATGAATGAAAATTCCAGAACTGTGTAGCCAAGAAATAAAATTATATTACCATCCTAATTAACCCTCTATTAGTATATCAACCCCTCTGTAACAATCCATCATTGGTGCTTATGAAAAGTGATGATATGTCAGTGTGTAACCACCAAATACATAGATCTGACCCAACTAGAAAAATCAATGTGACCCTATAATTTATAATGGAAATCTCTTCTAATATGATCTTTCCCATAAAAAACTCATTCCAAATTCTCTTAGAACATCTACATTGTGACAAAAACACTCCTAAAATTGATTCCCCCATCCTAAAATTCTTGAGAAATTATTTTCCATGAGGCACAATGGTATCTACCATCCACTTGATCATCCCAAATAAATCTAACAAATATTTATTTCAATATTTGTAATAATCATATTTGGATGAATTGTTGTCGAAAATACATGCATGAGGATAGAGGTTAACACACAACTGAAATAGGTTATTCTCCCCCCAAAAAAAGAAATTTTTTTCTTCTAATTAAGGATATGGGTGGTCATTTTTTCACAATTCCATTAGAATGTAAAATATGAATCTTACAATAAGCAAATAGAACCACTAAAAAATGAATTTTAAAATGTCTTTTTGTTATACCCAATTTATATTCTATCATTAGATCCTTATATGATAATAAACTTGGAGAAATAAACAGAATCTTTCCCTCAATTTATAATATGGCCACTCAATTTAAATGTTGAAAAATACTGATTTATATAAAAATATCTATTTCAATTAAATAATATTAAATTTCAACAAAAGTTAAAAAAAGTTTTCAATGCAAAATAATTTCAATTTAGTTATTATTTAAAAATGTTTGGTCAATTTATTTAAATTCATATAAACAATTAATATTAAAATAGACTGTTCATATTAATATTTTCTCTTGGTAAAATCATTTATTATTCACATATATAGATTTAATTTAAATTAAATAGAAAAATAATATAAATTGAAATTATAAGAAAGGATTCCATATATATAGATATTAATTAATATTATATAATATTATCAACATAATTTTTTCCATAATAAATAGTAAAAGAAGAAAATTAATTTATTTCCTTTAATGTAAATATGGGTATATAGGTGTTTAAAGTATAATTATATTAGTTAAAATGTCCTAAATGATTTTACAATTAATATTTTATTTATATATTAAAAAAATTATGTCATCTAAAATTCAAAAATGAACTATTTTTGTTCCTTGCTGTATGTTTAATACAAGGGTACACCTTTTCCATTAAAAATCCATTTTTTTCATCTCTCCCACTTCTAAAAGGGAATGCCTCTCTTCCACACATTACATTTACAAAACCCATTGCATTGGCCACACTATGATGGAATATTAACATTAATTCCATCTTGAAATCAAAGATTAGTTATTTTTGTTATGATATCATTTTAATAAAGCATTATATGGAATCATAAATGGGTTATCTAAATAATATGTGTTGTATTTAACAAATTGCTTTCATTTTTTCATATAAAAACATAAAGTATTATATTAACATTATGATATAAATAATTATTATTTTACACATAAAATAATTTTATTATTTTAATATAATCAGCTAAGTATATCTCCTCTTCCATCAAGTAAATTATTAAATCATCAATCATGTGTACGGAAGAATACTGCCTCATGAACCTTTTTAAATACTTTTCCATCATTAACTCTCAATATTGTATATAATGATTGATCTATCACACACACACAGATATATATATATTTATATCATATTTATGAACTAATTATTCTTTTATATTAAAAATATCAAATATAAATTCTTACATTACAATATTTAAGAATATGATAACATCTCATGTATGATTGACTAAATACTGCATAATTATGTGATGGGATTCATTTTCCACTTATGATTTATCAGGATACTTATAATGGTATACAAGATGAACATATTTCAAATATATAAAATAATAATTTCTATATAAATGGTATATTTTATTTACCTTACATTCATTTCATTCTTATTGGAAATGTATATAACATTCGTGTGTGTAAACGATGTACCACCTCCATGAATGTTGTAATTCATTAACAAAAACTAAAACTAATGGATTACTCTAAATGAAAATACCAAATATATATATATATATAATAGTTATAGAATTTATATTATTATAGTGATCATGGACCCCTGATAAAAGTAAATTTAACAAAAATTAAATACCAAAACAAATATGAAAACAAATATTTTTTTACCGGAAAAATATATTTTCATTAATTTTTTCATAAATTTATAATATATGGTGATATGAATATAATATATGGTATGATACACATTATTATTATTCATTAATATATTTATAATTAACCAATATTTAACTAATGGGATGTTGTAATATTTATAAAATATTTACTGACTTCATTAAAGGTATTTTATACATAATTTTTCTTTTCAGGGGACACACAAAATATTTTACAGTCATTTATATTATGGGGATTATATAATATCCCTGAATGACTTTTTTATTATTATCCCGAAATTATTTAATCCAAATATCATTATAATGGTATTCATTTCAATGGTATTGTGATTCAACAGACACCTATGTGGTAACTATTTAAGTTACAATCCCATTATTTATCAGTATTATTTTTGATTAAGTTTCAAATTTTGGAATATTAATAATAATTTCCCCATAATCTCCTATATTTTAATTTCCAATAGATATGTAATTTAAATAAAAAGTTTATTTTTTTGTGATCTTAATGTACTCAAAAGTTAATAATAATTTTATTTTATAAAAAGTCCACTTTCTCCCACTTCGGTCAAAGAATAATTTTTCAATCATGTCCATATTTTTAGGAAATGTTTTAATAAAATATTTTTTTATTATTAAAAAAATATTTAAATAAAATTTTTAACCTGGTATAATTTTTAAAAAATTAGTTGAAATATAATAATCTTGTTGTTTTTTGAATAGGGAACATTTTATTTTATTTTTCTAAAATTATTAAATGAATAGTTTCATTTTTGTACACAAAATTAATGCAATTTTCGGAAATCATGAAAATTTATTTATTTTAAAATACATTAAAATATTAATGATTATTTTTATGTTAAATATTATCATTAATTTTTATAAAAAAATTAGATGTTAAATAAGTGATTTAAAATCATAAAGGATATTTTCATAAAAAATGGTCTTATTCATCTTTAAAAATCCTTATCCATTTATGATGACATCATTTTATGTATATAATATTTAATTTCTTATTAATAAAATGATTACATCCTTACCCTTCTCAGTATGTTATACCTTTATGATAAAAATATTTGTATCAAACTTTTTCCATTTTTAAGGGGATATGATGTGATGAAATGATGAAATTTTTACAAAACATGTTTCTCATAGATGTTTTTTTATTTGATTGAATGATTATAAAATCCATATTTAAGTATTATAGATATTATGACTGTTTCATGACCGTGAGGAATATATACATAATATTTAAAAATTTAATGGGTGGTTTCTATTTCTTATACTATTGCATTTGGTAAATATTGATATATAATTAGATGAGTTGGACTAGAATGGGGAGTGAAGCTTGTTTAAAAAGTGACTTAGTACACTATTATTTTCCATGGAGTTCACCATGAATACTTTGAAAATTTGGGGTGTGACCCCAATTAGGATGGAAGGTTTTGGAAATGGGATTTGAATACCTAGGAATTAAATTTCTATGATTATGTATATGCCACATATATATGACATATTCTAATGTTTTTCTCCTAGGGGTCATATTAATTGATCAATTTATCATTAATTTCATATGATATACAATGATTTTCAATTTGAATCTTGTTTATGTTCAATAATATAAAGGTTATGGTCTTTAAAATCTAATAATTATTTTTATTACTTTATTCTGACATAATTATGAAATCACAAATGTTTACCTTTACTGAACCTCAATTTCCATACTTTTACATGTTTCCTTTACCAATGTTATTTAGAAATATATATTTTATGATATTTATATGAAGGGTTATGGTAATGATGATATTAGTTGGACACTATCTCGTTCACCTATGAACTTGTTGTTTTTCTCTCCTTGATTCAAAATACACTGAACCTATTAATTTACAACATGAATTGTTATGTAATATCATGAATATTAACTAATTAAGATTTAATATTTATATATTATGTTTTTAGGTCATTAAAATTATTATTATAACATGGACTAGATAAATATTTGTAAACTAGGATTACAGAATAGTAGTAAGAATCTTAAGGGTAATTTTATATACAATTAAATATAATGGAACATTAATGATGTATAGAGAGAGTGGTTTATGAGAAATTACATCTATTTTTTTGTATACTACAAATGGATTCATCTCTACAATAGTCATAACTATGTTAAATTACACTACAAATGACACATTTTTTTTGGAATCTATCATTACCTGATGCTTGACAAGGATCCTTTATACACAATTGGATTGACACTCCATTTGGATATGTTTTAGAAATTCCAAAACTTTATAAACCATCATGAATGATTATAACCATGAAAATTAATTATATAGGAATATGTAAAAGGTTTCATAGAATTGAATTTATGTTTCTTTATTTTAAATATCATATAATTATTTTTCATTTTTATTTGGTTACCTATAAGGATTAGTTTTTTATATACAATGCATTTAATTTTATTCAATAATTGGAAAATGAATGAATAAAAATAAGCATGAATAAAATAGGTAATGAATTTATTATCATCTTGAGAAACCAAATGATATGGGAGAAATAATGGAAAATATCATTACTATTCTCAGAAAAACTGGTTAAACTATTTATCATGATGAACATCAAAATGAGAAAAAGATAACACATCGTTATATTAATTCATTTATTTGGAAAAATAAAAATTCATTTTGTGGTTTTTATTATTCAATATACTCATATAAATGGATTTGTAACTTCAAAAATTTATATTCCATTCTCCAGTTTTAGGAGAGGGAAAAATTCATTTTGAATGTATATTGTTTGTAAGGAGAATAATATCAATGGATGACACTTATAGAAAATTTTATATAATGAGTTGAAATTAAATCTATGGAATATTATGATTTTAATAATATATGTGTCAATCAGTAATTTAAATGTATTATTGATTTGAAAATAGTGAAGGAAAATAGTGATATAAAATAAATAGATGATGAATCTATCGATACCTATGGAGAAATTATACCAGACATGCTATGTAATATTATAGTATAACACTCTATCTAAAATGTAGGGTTTATCAATTATATTGTAGTTCAATAGAAAGAATGTCAAGCGCATTTTCCAAAAGGGAATTAAATATCTATGATAAAGTCATTTTCTATTCTGAAATGTTTGAAATTTATATTGGAGTTTCCTATCAGTCACATGGTTTTTAATAGATAATTAATCTAGAATTAAAAAGAATCATTTAAAAACTAGATGAAAATAACATAGTGCTCCCTTCATGCTCATTGTGTGGTATAAAATATAGAGGAAATTATATTTAGGGGACCATTAAAAGTATTAATTGTAATATGTATGTTCATTGTGAAATTGATTCCAGAAGTTATGGGAAAAGGTTAGTTAATGATGTGAATAGATAGAAAGCTCCACCAAATACCCCACCAAATATCCAATGTTTCAAATGAACATATTATGGATATTAGGAAAACAATTTCCCTAATAAAATTGTTATGAAAACTATCGATGTTAGAAACATCACAATCCAAGAGAAAATGATCAATATCATATGGTTTCTATTATGGATAAGGGTCATAATATTTATGTGTTCAAAGGCACACATACCATTATCTATCATACTACATACTTCTTATTTAATTTTATATCGATCCACTCATTAATATATAAATAATTATTTAGGGGTATCAAAATTACACACCAATGATTATATATTTAATTGATAATGAAATACACAAATGATATAATTATCACATATCATTAATATGATTCTTTGTGTAGTTTATTTTTTGGTAATGTGATTCTTAAATACATCACTATTATCCATCGGGTTTAATTTGATATTATGTTAGGCATGTATTGTAATTATCTATGAAAATATTTTATAAATTCATAGAAATGGGATGTCAAATTTTATATTCAATAGTTATCTATGATCATAAATAATTGATTTAATAGATATCTACTTCCTATATATATCATATTTATAGCATGGGTCTTGATTCATATTAAAAAATAGGAATTTCTCTAATATGGTTAGGTAAAAAATCAACATCATTGATATGTTTATTTAAAGGATGCCTACTGAAAAAGAATTCTTGTGTGATCACCTAGGGTAACCCAATGAAAAGGAAGTAACTCAATTAATGGAATGTTTAAATATATAAGTCCCTTGCGCTGTCTTGGTAATATGTGTGGTTGTTATACTAAATATTCTATTTGGGTGATATGTATGGGGATGGGATCCCCTGTTGTGGTGCAGTTGTTAGTCTGTGGATCTAAGGCTATGTGGGGCCGTATGGTGGGACTTGGTTTGGTTCTATTACTTTGAGGGATCTCACATATCCCTTTGTTGTGAAATACAATACAGCATGGTTTGAATGAATAAATTATGGATTTATTGTTTTTCCATCCATGGATTATGGATATGGATGTTAGTTTACCGATAGTGAATAATTTTTTAAATGTATTAACATGAACATGAGAACTAGAATGGGTTTATTGGGGAATCGTTTTCTGAGAATGAGTTATGAGTTGGTTCTGTGTGTTTTATGAACGAATAATAATGAGGGCATCTATGTAGGGGCCAGTTTTGTATCCCCTATGTTATGATGTTTTCTTGATTACCTATATGTATAATTTAGTTTTTTTCTTTTTCACGCCCCACCAAATTTGAGAACTTCATGCCAAACACCCCCATTTCATGGGGATATTATTTTTTCCAACACACCTATGAGTGGATGGTTATTATCACCTTTATAATCTATTTACTGAGTATCATAAGTCTCTTCGGGAATGTTTTGATAGTATGAGGTCCATTATAGCCCTTGATTCTTCTGGCCGAGTAGTTTTAGTGGTTGGCCCTGCTGTGTGCGGGCACGTTGTTTTCCAAGTGTATTTGGGATGAGGCCAAGGTGTCTTCAGGTGTGATAGTAGTTGTTCGATCCCGTGTGTCTTCAGGTGTGGCAATAGTTGTTCATTACTATGTGTTTGAGAGTGTGTATATGTGTGGTTGTTGTGGCCATGGTGTTTTCAGGCCATATTTGTCGTTATGATAGCCCAAGTTTGTGTGGGCGGGGTATAGCGGTGGGACTGTTTTGAGAATGGTGGGAGTGGTCTGACGCGTAGGATATCTTTATAAACTAGTGGGAACATGTGCGGGGTACCCAACCATAGATGTATTATTAATATTACTTTACACGACTTGCATTATTTGAAGAGTGATAGTTGGTCAGTTTTGGGTGGATATTTTCCCAGATAGGTGCATTGGTTATTTCCTATTCTCACAGGGCTTTAGAATGTCTCCCGACTTATCCAAAAGAGCGTTTTTCCCTACTATGTATCCATGTATACCTACCCTATGTATATAAAACTACTTAATAGTTTCTATGATTACTTTAATGACCATGCCATATCCTATTATCTTGGATGTCGGGATCATTGACGTTGATTTACTTCTTTTCTTTTTGCACTTCCCTTTTGAGTTTTCTTGTATTTTGTATAACATTATTTTTTGATCATGAATATGGTAATGGATTGTTTTGGATTTACATTTACTTCTAGCCTTGGTGTTGTTTATGATTTACTATATCATATAAAATAATACAAAATAAAAAGGGAAATGCCTTCTATATTACCTGCGATTCTAAACCCTTGGTGTGTGTCCACATTCTGGGGCCCATTAAAGGTGGGTCTCGGGGGGTCATAATCTCTCCTTCAACTTGAGGAAGGATGGGTTTGGCAATATTTTGTCCCTTACCTCATCTTGGTGAAGGTGGATAATGAAAATTATTGTTATACTTGTTTTCTAAACGTTTCTACTTTCTTCAAATATATTTTATGTGCCTAAAATAAGAATAAATCCAATTTTAATCATAAAAGGTATTAATATTCGTAAAAGGATATTTTATAGCCTATTGATGGAGAACCCAATTTATTTATAATTTTTTAATGTTTTATTAATTTTTTATAATAAATTAAACATCTTATTTGGATGTAGTAATTCAATAATTAATTTGTTTTATTTTTTATATTTTTATGAAACTTTTCATCTTTTAATGAAGTGGGAAAAATATCACATTATAATTATAAACTTATTTTTTTCTTATTTATTTATATATTTAGGTTACCATTTTAATTTGTTTTAACTTATAATTAAGTAATTTTTTTAATTTAATTCAATGTCTATTATTGGAAGCAATTTCAAATTTAATTTGGATATAAAAACATTGTGAACTTTTGAACATTTTTTATTTAAAAACGTGTTTCCTCAATCCTTCAATGGGATTATTAATTTAAAATGTATTTTATTTAATTAGGTCAATAAAAATATAAAAATGAACATACTTGGTTGTAATTATTATGAAAAATGTTATATTAGATGGTCAAAAAAATATTTGATGAATAATGACTTTACCATTTTATTTACCACATTTTAAGGCAAATCGGGTAATTAATGGTAATAATAGTATTATAAAAATATAAAACTACCCTAACACATGTAGTAATGTTATTGGATGAGTTATTTTCGACCAAGACATTACTTGGGCCGAAATTGTGGCCTTTGGAAGCCTTTTTAGGTGGATTTTTAAATTATTAACATTTTATTTAAATTTAAAAACACTAATTTCAAAAGAAAGTCTCTTCTTAATAAATGAAATTTTATATGGTTATATATAAATGAAATCCTTGACTATAAATATTTCAAAGAAATATAAATAAATTACCTACATAATGATAATTTATTTATCAATTTTAGACACCAAATAATTTAATTTGATTATGGAATAATGGTGACGCAATGATCGATTTATTAAATGAAGAATAAAATCAATGATATTAATAATATTAAAATAAATATATATTGAAATATTTTATTTCATAATGTAATTTAATGTGTGACCTTGACATGTTATTGAAGAGTAAAATGAGATTTTTGAAATTAATAAAGTTGTTATGATTTTTTAAAAAGTCATGTAATGAATTGTGTCAAAAATGAAAAAATTAACATTTTAAAATAAAGAATATTTATTTAAATTTTATAAAAAAACAATTAATGAGAAAAAATTGTTTTTAAGACTCCAAATGTAAATAACTACTCATTTACTTGTAGTTTAACATGTTATGGTGATTCATCTGACTCTCGATGTGTAAGTTACATAACAAAATTGTAAGAGATAAATAGTTAAAACACAATGATAAGGAATAAAAACCTTCAAAAACTTGTGTAATATTTATTTGATGAATCTATCATTACCCATACTCATCCATTATTCTATCTAAATCAACATGTATTGATTTTGAATATAAGAATAATTTTTATTAATTTATTACTTTTTATATTTCCAAGAGTGCCCCTCCACTCTACTATAAAATGAAACATTTCCTCTCTGTTACATACAATACAAAAACCATGTATATCATCCAATATATGATCAACACGTTTCCTATATTCTATACCTACATTCTTGAGGCCTTATTTTAGTCATAATACCCATCATATAGGTGTTATGATGTTAAGAAAGTCGATAATCTGAAGGAAATGTAATGTTTTTATTTTAATGTTTCTATTTTATTTCATTTCCACATACTTATAATATCCTCCGACCAATATTATATAATTAATCTTATATCCTCAATATTATGATATTTTATTATTTTAATTCCATAAAATAATTTCATTTCCACTTCTATAAAATGTGAACAGAATTAATCGTTTGGCTTACATGTGAACTATCACCTCCACGAACCAATATAATTCATTTTCCAAAATTGTATCTCATAACTAGCTATAATGTTGAAATTAATGTTAATATGTGATTATACTAACATAATAATTATTATACGATAACAATATATCTTTTATGTTCTTATTGTCCATGAACATAAAAATTATAATAGCGTTCATGTGTACATGTCTGTTATCACCTCTGTGAAGCCATGTGATATATTTTTATTTCCTACATCGTTTATATGATATATATAAGTTTATTTAAATGATTAATATGATATTATTTATTTATTATAATTTTATAAATATAAATTTGATATTACCTTATATCCATAATAATCATTGAAAAATGAAAATTAAACTCATGTGTACGTACGACATATTGTCTCCATGATTATAAATTTTGTCGTTTTTCATTACCATAATTAATGGTCTGATTAAAAAGTATAATTAATGTAATAATGCTATAGTTAAATCCTAAATATTATTTTAGATAGGATGGAATTAGTACCATTTGAAATATTTACATCATACTATGTTTATTTCTAACTCAATTACCTAATATTGAAAAAACATTCGATTAGATCTTAAATAGTTAAAAAAGTATTATAACATGGTAATAACTGATATAAGAGGATAAATAATCATGAAAAAGGTTATAACTCTACTAAAAATAACCTATGTTAGTTATTTAGGATTATAAATATTGCACATGATGTTTTAGACTTGTGGTAAAGTAATTTTAAACTGGAAACATAATTTTATTGTTTAGAAGAACTCTTCTTATATGTATTTATATTTTATATCCACGATTTTAAATAATTTTCTTGTATGTATTTATATATAGATTTATGATTTATATTCTTTATTTCTTTCGATTTTTTCATGGATACGTTGTTTCAAAAATATTCTTTATAAATGTCTTAATTTTGTTACAAAATGGACAAATGATTTCAAAAAATTGGAATGTTTTTGACATATATTTCATTAATTTAATTTCTATCTATCATATCCCTATTATTAATTGATTTTTTCATTATATTTTTACTCTATATTATAAAATTTCCTTTGTTCATTTAAGAGTGATTTACTTGTAATGATGGCATGTGATTTCAAAGTGGAAATGTAATTTTTTCATTAATCTTGGTTATTTTGTTATAATTATGTTATATTTATTGAGAATTAATTATGATTACAGGTATTTTCTTGAAAAACTGAGGCTGGGTCATCCTTTTATATCTCTCTAATGCATTCATCATTGAGACAGGGACAACTAGTTTGGATTTTCATAAGAGATTTAGGGAATATACTAGGATGGGTATTCAAATGTAACCATTAAGGTTACTACCTCTATAGATGTTAAATATACAATATAAGTATTATATATATTCCATAATTCATATTTATGATTTATTATTACTAATAATTTTCTTAGAAATCCAATAATTTCCTACAGTTTGTTAATGGAAATATGTTTTATGGGTGAAAATTATGATTTTATGAAAATGTTTTCAAAAAATTAATAAATTCATAGACTAATGCTTTTCTCTCATTTCATGTATTTGAATTTTTTTCAAAAGGTACAATAATGCGTAAGAGAATGTAATAATTCAAGATGACTATGTTGAATATTTCAACAACCAAAAAATGAAATCATGTTTTAAAGAGATTTAATCTTGCGAAAAAAAGTGAGTATAAGTGGAAAATTTATAATATTTGAGTTTTGATGAATTATTTATGGACTAACTATCTTACAATATTAACATAAAAAGATCTAAATTATGAATTCTTGACAGAAATCAATATTATGTAATATTTAGAGTTGGGTCCATATAGTTGGTATCAAATGCAATGTTTTGACAAATTTAGGGATTTAGAGTTTTGGTTAAAAATATGTTATGGTTTATTTTCTATTGTTTTAGTTAAATTCTTATTCAATTACATTTTCAGATCAGATAATGTCAGTAACAAGTGGAAGGATAAGGATCTTAAACAACATTTCTATCTCTTCATCATGACTTTTTTGCAATAATTATTTAAAAGTAACATTCAGATGATTCTAAATTTCTTTCTATCATACAAATCACATGAAAAATGGTTTATGGTATATCAAAAACCACTTCTATACCTCATTACCATCATAGATCCTTGGTTGTTTTTAAAAAAAATATTATTTTATTAGTAATATGATATTTTCAAAAAGGTAAATTTTATCAAGGAATATCTAGTTATTTTACCTTATGGAATGATTTTTATGTATATTATTATTTTTAAAAAAGATAATGATGAAGGATACCATTGAACAACCAATTTATGTTCTCTTTTAAAATATAGTCTTTTAACACATATTTAAGGTATTTTAAAATAACCCTTTAATGGATGTAAAAAACATGTTATGAATGTTTTATAAAAATAATGGCTTATATAATGTTTTGAAATTATATTTCATAAAATATTATTTTCCAACAAAATTTACCTATGGTCACACATATGACTGATGCCGTACAATGCAAATTTGTAAAAAGGAAGCATGTGATTTTGGAAAATCATTAAATTATTGTTACAATGCATGGACCTTCAATCGTCGTGGACAAAATGATGATGAAACCAAGTGGGCACCCTGGTCAAGGTATTCCATTCTTTCTTTTATAAATAGTTTTATTAAATCATATGGAGGTGAAATAAAAAAAATCAATTTATGAAATACATAATGATTTAATATGATGATGTCATTATTTTTTCAGATGAAAATGAGCGTTATTATAAAATCATTATGTTTAAAATAAGTTATGGATAATTTTTAGTATTCTAAAAAGGGACAACCTACAATATGGGGGACAACCTGTCACATCTATCAAGGCCAGGAGGATCGAACCCACTATGGATGAGTGAAAATATTTCATTTCATTCGACATTCCTTCATGAATTCCTGAGTAAGTACGAATGTTTTTCGTCATGTGAGTTTACCAAATAATATTATGTTTGTTTTTAGAAGTTATTTTCTTTCAAATGGATATTCTTGGAATTGGAAACTAATTTTGGGATTATGTGAAAAATGTTATTTTGGATTATTATCACTATGTTGGGACCTTTACATGATTAGGTTAAATAGAATAATTTTTTTTTAACTGATGAGTAATTTTTTAAATATATTTTATATGAATCTATTATTTTAATTTTGGACATATGGGGAATTAGGTTATATATAGAAATTGTTAACCTATCTTGGAGAATATCTGATTATTTATGTTTCTTAATTGAGTGAGACATTAATAGTGGTTTATGCTATATAGAGATAAATTTTACATATTTTCTTGGAAGACTATGTAATCAAATTCCTTTCATTTTTGGGATTCAAACATCATTTAAATTTTTTTGAGCAATTTGATGGACATTAAAATTTGGAATGATATATGTTAAAATTTTAGTATTAAAGATTTATTTAGGAGATTGAATGTAGTTTTTCTTCATACAAACTTATCATCTTTTTGGAATATTGTATTATCTTATCATAAACATATTGTCTTTAGTTATCATTTAAAGACGTCAAAAATAAATAATTAATATTTTTTGGACTCTTTAATTCTATAGAAGTTCGTTCTAGTATTTCAAGAGTAAAAAACACCCCATGGATAATATTCATTTTAGAAAAAAAAATATTTGGGAGAGTAAATTTTTTCAAATATAAATATATACTTTTAATGTAATTATATTTCTATATGTTCTTATACTAAGTAGTAAAATAATTACTCAGCTCTACAAAACGGATCATAAACCTAAAAGAACTTCTTTTTAATTTTCATACTCTTAAATCAAATACTTCTTATTCCATTAGAAATTACATGATTTGTGGTTGTTAACATTATCTAAACCATGTTTTCTATCACTCTCTATGAGAACATGTTGGATAGTTTTATCTTACATATCAATGCTTTCCGACATAGAACCAATGTATTTGTTATCTCGGATGACCATTCTATGTAACCATATTTATTTTTAAGTGGATGATTTACATACTATTTTTAAGATGTGGGATTTTAATGAAGTAATTTTGAAATGTGAATCCTTTGTTAAATATCCAAAATTTAAAATTATTAAGATGCAATTTTCAAAGTTGGGGAAGGATGTAACATCCCATATAATTATGGAATAATTCATTTTTCAAATATATTAATTTTTTTGAAATAGATAATAATTTTAAATTATTGGAGTTTTATTGTATAATAGTGTACCCATCACACAACAATTGGTTTCTATGAAATCTTATGTTACACACAAGACTATGTTATTTTGATCTATAATACATTATTAATATTATTATTTAAAATGGCACTTAACACCTATAAATTATATTGGAAAGAATAAACAGATCTAATTATATATTATACACATAATTATTAACTTTTTTTACTTTCTACAAATAAAATTTACATACTTTAAATAAGAATAAATTCAATTTTAAGCATAAAAAAGAACTAATATTTTTAAAAGGTATATTTTCTACATATTAATAGAGAACCCTTTTTAATTCTAATTATTTAATGATTTTAAATTATATATGAAAAATTAGTCTTCTTATTTTCAATATGGAAATACAAATTTATGTTGCTTGAAGTTTTTCTGATAATATAAATTTTTAATAAATAGTGAAAAATATTGCATTTTAATACCAAACTACATTTTTTCCTAATTTATTAATATAGTTAAGTCATCCATAATTTTGAAGTATGATTTAATAATTTTTTTATAATTTAATCCAATTTAGTTCTTTATAATCAATTTCAAAATGAAATTTAATGTGTAGACATTTTGAACATTTGGGCGTTTTTACATTACTACCCCATTTCCTCAATCCATTAAAGGGATTTATTTTTTAAATTAATTTTAGTCATGCAATTTAGTTGAATATTAAAAAAATGGACTAAAATTGATTTAATGAATATAAAAAGTGTTATCTGATAGGAGAAAAATAATTTTTGTTGAATAATAACATTATTAATTTATTTACCCCATATAAATGTAAATTGAGTAATGAAGTGTAAAAAATTTATAATAATAATAAACTAAACTAATAATTGTCCCAATATTATTGGATGAGTTATATTCGATAGAAATAATAAATTGGCAATTATGATGGCCTTTGGAGGCCACATGGGTGTGATTAGGATAAAAATAACATTTGTTTTAAAGTAAAAACAAATTAGACATAAGAATGAATTTTATTAATAAATAAGTTTAAATATAGTGTTATTTAAGTTATATATTGGACTAAAAATATTAAATAGAGAGGAAAAAATATTTCCTACATAATTATAACATACTTATAACTTTTATACACTAATGAATATAATTTTTTATGAAACAACTATGATATAGTAATAGATTAATTAAATTAAAATCAAATAAATGATATTAATATTATTAAAAAATTAAATTGAAATATGTGATTCAAAACAATAAATTTATGTATTCTTTAGAAATTTACAAAATGATTTAAATGAGTATGATCTATCGAATAATTTTACTATGAAATTTAAAAAACCCATGTTATAAATAGTGTCAGAATTAACATAAATCTTTTTTAAAAATTAAAATATCTAATTAAATGGATAAAATTTTAAAAAAAAGTGATTCAAGAAATTTTTTTGTTAAGTCTCAAAATATAATTAATGACTAATTTTGTGTTGTGTTGATAGGTTATGGAAATTATTTGAACTCTCAAACTATAAATAACATAATAAAAAGAAAAGAGTTAAAATTATTAAAACATAAAGATAAGGATTAAAAATTATTCAATATCCGTATAATTTTCATGGGGTGAATGGATTTAGTACCATATGAATCCTCTATTCTAATTAAATAATCTTGTACTCATTTGGAATAAAAAAAAAGTTATATTCAATAAATACTTTTGAGAATTCGAAGAGTTCCCCTCCCCTCTTCTATAAATGGGAACATTTCAACTCTATTCCATACATTGAAAATAAAATTTGGAAAATGTTTGAACATAACCCTTCCTAGATTCCATAACCACATTTAGTAGATCTTAATTTATCCATAAAGACCTTCCTAGAGGTGTTAAGTAGTAACGAATTGTGATCATTCGAAATAAATGTAATGTTTTTATTTAAGTGTTTCTATTTTATTTATTCTTTTACTTCCTTCAAATATCCTTTAACCATTATGTGATTAAAAATATAGTATCAAAAATATAATTAGATGTTATTATGTTAATATAATAATCTATATGTATATCCACAATTATCTAATGGGAAAGGAATTAATCCTCCATGTGTTTGTGTGAACTATCACCTCCAAGAACCAATATAAATCATTTTCCATAACCTTCTCTCATGACATGTTATAAATATGGAATTATTGATCATATGGGATAATGATTACATATTAAACATTGTAAAATAAAAATTAATCAAAAATGTTATCACCTTCCATGAATATATAAATAATAACATCATTTGTGCGTACGTGCGAACTATCACCTCCACAAAGGGATGTGATTCGTTTTTTTCTATATCTATTTTATGATATATTATATAATATATAAATTATTAATATGATATTAATTATTTTTTTATCATTTTTAATTAATAAAATAATAATTACATTGTTTCCATAATGATCAATGAAAAATGAATATGTTACTCAAACATACGAATGATGTACCATCCCAATGATTATAATGATGTTCATATTACATAAAAATAATAATTTATTGATTAAAAATTATAATTAATGTAATGATGTGATCATTAAATAATTAATATTATTCTTTATATTATGGAATTATTACCTCATGGAATGCTAACATCATATTAAGTTCATTTTCAACACAGGTACTAAATATTGAAAAAAATTCTTATATAAACAGAAATTATTATGTAATAACTCATACATAGAAATAAGTCATATAAATGGAAAAATAAACTTCATAATTTTCTCAATAAAGTATAAATTAACATATGTTAATCATTCAGAAATATAAATATGGTATGTGACGATTCCGACTCATGGATAAGAACTTATTTTCTAAAAACCTCATTTTTAATGTTTTGATGAATTATTCATAAGAATTTATATATTTTGTAACATACCAAGTAAGTAATGAATAATAGATATTTTTATCTATGTCTATTAATGAATTATATAGTGTTTTAGAGGCATAAAATAAAAATAAATCCAATCTTAAGCATGGAATACACTAATATTCTTAAAAGATTGTTTACTTCCTTTTGATGGAAAACCCTTTTTAAATATATCTTTTGACAATTTTATAATCTATGTTTGTCAAAATAAACTTATTCTTTATGATTGGTACATCAAAATTTACTTTGTGTGAATTTTTGGTATTTTTCCGATAAACTTCATTTTTTAATGAATAGTATAAAATGTTGTATTTTAATTCAAAACATCTTTTTAATCTAATTTATTTATATGATTATATTATCTTTTGAATTAGTTTTAAATTGAAATTATAAAATATTTTTACCATAAAATCCAATAGTGGTCGTTGGAATCAATTTCACTTTGAAATTGGACTTAAACTAGTGTCAATCTTTTGATACTTATTGTTTCAAAAAAACACGCTATTTGCTCTGACATCGGGAAATAATTATTAAATTAATTAATGAAACTTATATTTTGTAAATTTTGAAAAATGGATTTCATTTTTGAATTCGGAATATCAAATATATCTTAGGGTGAATTTTTGGTAATTTTCTGAAAAACTTCAATTTTTGATGAATAGTGAAACCACTAAGTGGTACTTATAAAAACTAATTTTTCCGTTTAAATGAAATTTTGCCATCATTGTGTTTTGAATTTCAAAAATCTGACATACATGGTTGTCATTAAGAAGTAAAATGTGGTTTGATGAAATTAAAATAATTTTTTTGGTGAATAGTAACTTATTAAGTTGTTAATCGCGATTAGTGGTAATTAGTGTAGATTAAGGTAAAAATAATGTTTTAGTAGTTTGAGATGAGCTTGACACATGTTCTACCCTCATTGGTTGTGTCATGGAAGACAAAGACAAGCCATGGGTCAACATGGTGACCCCATGGAGCCACTTTGTTTGGGAAATGACAAAAATAACTTTTTATTTAATGTAAAAGTAAAAATGACACAAAATTAATATGTTTTACAAAAACAATTTTTACATGGGGTTATAAAGATCCTATTATTGATTATAAATAGTCATTGGAAAGATAAAACGATTTCCTACATCATAGTATTTGTTTATAATTTTTTGACATTAAATAAATAAATGTATTTATGACATCATAATGATATAGCGATAACCTCATTATTTAACGATTTAAATTAAATGGAAAGGTAATGTAATATCTAAGACCTACACATGTCCAAAACCTATTGGATGAGTGTATTTCGAACCCTTATCTCCTTATCCTCGAAATAAAACAATGTGGGACCTCATAAATCCGAATACCATTTTAAAATAAAGTGACTTTTCTTTACTTTCCAAGAGTGCCCCTCCTCTCCTCTTATAAAAGGCCCCCACCTCTACCTCATTTCACACACTCCTCAAGCCTTTGGCTTGGACATCCCCTGCCCATTTACACTCTCCACATCCCTCTACTCATCCTAAAGGATTCCCTTTGGGCAGAATCCTTTCAAAGGATGCCTTTATTCTCAAATTAAAAGGAGTTACACTTTTAAAGGTAATTCATTCTCTCATGTTCATTTGTTTTATTTTGCTTCTCCAACCCCCTAAACTCTTTTTATTTACTTATTTTGTAACAAAACCAGAATCTTCAATATACTAGGATGTTGTTATAAGATTTATTTGAGCTACACTCTCACACAACTACATCAAATGGTTAAAGAACATACGGTTTTTGTGGTTGGAAAAATTCTGCCTCCCGAAACGATGATTGTTCAATACTCATTTAACACATTCAAAGATGGCCATTATGATGTCACTATTTTAATATATGATATATAATATGTTTATTCGTTCCTTAAGCTTCTGTATTTTTCATTTATGGCATACCATTATTGTTTCCATTATGGGTAAACACGATATCTTCATTTTAGGAAGTGCGGACTACCGCCCCCTGAAAGTGATTTGATTCGTTAATACCATATGTGGGATGTGTAAAGGATAAAGTTAATGATATTATATATGTTATTATACTGGAATTATAATATACTCTTATATCATTATGATTCCATTCCAGAAAATATGAAATAGAAATGGAAAAAGCGTTCATGTGTATGTACGGCTTACCGTCTCCATGAACGGTGCACATCATTTATTACCTCTAAATGTGATGTAATATTATAAATACATGTATATGATAAATATATATGATATATATGTTATCCAAATCATTAATATCATTCTGGAAATAACAAACCTTTGACCAAATTAACGACATGTAACTGTAAGAAGTCTATTTTTGACTTAAGTACCAAATACCGACAAAATGAACATTATAACTTAAATGATTACATGATGTTCATAACATGGAATAAAAAGAATAATGAACTTGAAAAAGATTTTTCAGCAAGTAGAGATTAACTCAAGTTTATTATTCAGGAGATTAAAGAATGGTCGGGTCAAGTCGGATACGAGGTATGGGACTTCGTCTCAATTTCCTTTCATAGAGGCATATTTTGTTTTATACACAACCTTCTTTTATATGGTGTATAAACCCCTTTGACTTTTACGTTTATTCAAAAGGAATATTTTTTATACGAAGCGTTTACTAAACGACAAAAGGGAATGTTTTTGTCGTACGTATGAGGCGACAACGACTTCTCCACCGTCGTAACCGTTATTTGAGTTTCGGCTTCCTCTACGAGCCATACATTCTTTTGAAAAGAAAAATAAATACCATGTTTTACTTTTCTTTTATTTTGGTATCGAAAATGGATTTCATAATGTTTTTATATAAATTTTTTTATTGATATCTTGTGATTGAAAGGTGGGAATGTTATGTTTCCTTTATGCATGTTTTATGTGATATGATTATGTTGAGGTTCTTGGGAATTATTATGAAAACGGGTGGTTCCGTGATAAACTAAGGGCGGGTGAGCCCAATATAGCTCTGCAATGCATTGGGTAACACGAAGGAGTGAAACGTTAAGGTTTCTCCAAAAAGATTATGGGAATATACTATGATGGGTATTCCAAACGCAACCAAGAGGGTTACTCCCTACGTAAGAATGTTATGAATGCCTCAAGTTACCTTTATGTCTTATGATTTCTATGATTTATTCATGATTTGATGAGGTATGTTAAAGTGCTAATGTTTTATGGGTAAAGTATGATCTCATCCTTATGTATATATGTACCCATGTTTCCTTTCCATATTTTTATATCCCTTACTGAGCTTTTTATGCTAATCCCAATTTTTTTTGAAATGTTTTTCACAGGTCAAGGGAAAGGTACATGATATGATGATAGTGTCAAGGAAGTGTCAAGAAAGAATCCATGTTTATTTTAAATATTTTTTCATTTATGGGAATGAAGAATACTATCTTTATGTAACCACATTGTTTATATGCGGAATGTAATGCTAGTTTTATGATCTAATTCTCTAAAACTCTAAACCCGAAAAGATCCTCAATGTGTAATCTTGTAATAACTCAAGATTTAGTAAGGTTTAAGGCTGGGGCCTTATAGTTGTTATCAGAGGTCGTTTTAGATAACTTTAGGAGTTAGAATTCTATGAAATGATTGTCCAAATGTTTTTTTTTAAATTGAAATGATATAGCATTTAAAGATTACCATGTTGCTTCATCTAAGACATGTTTGGTCAGAATGGTTTTTCGTAGAGGAAACAAAGAATAATTTTTTCTGGGATGGCATACAGAGGGAAACGTCCTTTCAAATCAGTATCCTGAGATGGTCAGAATCAGAACTATACAGTTTGTTATAGTGATTTCTCAGTTGACTCAGGTGAAAAATGTTGATTGTTATTATTGATGATATTTTGGTGTTTTCTAAAAGTAAAGAGGAGCATGGAAGACATTTAAGGATTATCTTGCAAACCTTAAAAAAAAGAAATTGTATGGGAAATTCAGCAAGTGTGAGTCTTGGTTGCAACAAATTTCTTTCCTTGGTCACATTGTTTCTAAAGATGGGATAACCGTTGATCCTGCAAAAACAAAAGTTGTGGAAGACTGGGCAAGACCCACAAATGTAACTGAGATTCTTAGCTTCCTTTTTTTGTCAGGCTATTACCGAAGGTTTGTTAGAAATTTTTCACGGTTATCTAGTCCAATTACTAAGCTAAATCGGAAGGGTGTTAAGTTTATCTGGACAAAAGAATGTGATGATTGTTTTCAGCAATTGAAAAGAAGATTGGTTAATGCTCCAGTTTTGGCACTACCTTCCAGGAATGGTGAGTTTGTTATATACAGTGATGCTTCATTGAAAGGACTTGGTTGCGTCCTAATGCAGAATGATCAGGTAATTTCTTATGCTTCGTGACAGTTGAAAACTCATGAGGTAAATTACCCTACAAATGATTTGGAATTAGCTGCTGTTGTTTTTGCTTTAAAAATTTGGAGGCATCATTTGTATGGAGTAAAGTGTGAAATATATACTGATCAAAAAAGTTTAAAGTATATATTCAATTGGAAATAATTGAACATGAGACAAAGGAGATGGCTAGAATTAATCAAGGATTATGATTGTACAATTCATTACCATCCGGGAAAATCAAATAAAGTGGCTGATGCTTTGAGTCGAAAAAGTAATGATTCTTTAGAAATGTTGCGTTGGAACGTGATCCTTTGGTTAAGGATTTGATGAACTTTGGCATAGAAGTTGTTGGTGCAGGATGTTCTTCTGTTTTGTTTCAGGTATCAGTGAGATCATCTCTATCAGATAGAATCAAGCAAGCACAGAAGCAATACAGTGAGATGCAGAAAAAGGTATAGCTGGTTCAGAAAGGAAAGTTGCCTGAATTCAACATTGATAATGATTGTGTTTTGAGATTTGGGAAGAGATTGTGTGTGCCTTGTGATTCACATTTGAAGAGAGAGTTGTTATGTGAATCTCATAGTTCTCCGTTTTCAGTTTATCCTGGCAGTACTAAGATGTATAGAGATCTGCGACAGTATTACTGGTGGGATGGAATGAAAAGAGATATTGCTGATTTTACTGTGAAGTGTTTGACTTGTCAACAGGTTAAAGTAGAGCGGCAGTTACCGAAAGGGATTCGTCAGCCTTTACCAATGCCAGAGTGTAAATGGGAGAATATATCCATGGACTTTGTTGTGGGATTACCAAAGAAATCTCGAGGTAAAAATGCAATCTGGGTTATTGTTGATCGCTTGACAAAATCTGATCATTTCCTTCCTATTCGAGATACATTCTCTCTAGATCAACTTTCTCATTTGTATCTTAAGGAGATAGTCAGGTTTCATGGAGTTCCCCTCTCCATTGTGTCTGATCGTGATCCCAGGTTCACTGCTAACTTTTGGAAAGGCCTTCAGAAGTCATTGGGTACTGAATTAAAATTTAGTACAGCTTTTCATCCTCAATAAAATGGGCAGTCAGAACGAAAAATTCAGACTTTCGAGGATATTCTATGTGATTGTTCGATGGATTATCATGGATGTTGGGACCAACATCATTCTTTGGTTGAATTTTCATATAATAACAGTTTTCATTCCAGTTTACAGATGGCTCCACTTGAGGCATTATATGGCAAACGGTGTCGAACTCATGCTTTTTGGGATGAAGTAGGGGAAAGGAAGCTGATGGGACAAGAGTTGGTAGAAGAGATGGCAGAAAAAGTTCAGTTGATTCAGAGACACATGAGAACAGCTCAGAGAAGCCATAAAAGTTATGCGAACAACAGGAGGAATGATCTCTCTTTTGAGGTAGGTGATCATGTTTTTCTCAAAGTTTCTCCATGGAAAAGTGTTACGCGATTTGGTAAGAACGAAAAGCTAAGTCCAAGGTTCATTGGACCATACGAAATTCTGGAGAGAGTTGGATCAGTTGCATACCGGGTTTCTTTACCTCCGAGTTTATCTCAGGTACACAATGTTTTTCACGTTTCGAAGTTTGAGAAAGTATATGCCAGATCCATCTCATGTTTTGAGTCCAGAGGTAGTTCAGCTGGAAGAGAACCTATCTTTTGAGGAACAACTGGTCCAGATTCTTGACCATAGGGAGCAAGTGTTACGGAATAAGGTGATTAAGGAGGTAAAGGTTTTGTGGAAAAACCACCTGATGGAAGAGGCAACATGGGAATCTGAAAATGCAATGAGGGATAAGTACCCCCATTTATTCGATAAGTAAATAAATTGCGGGGACACAATTTTCAAAAGGGGGGAAGGATGTAACATCCCAAGTAAGTAATGAGTAATATATATTTTAATCTATGTCTATTAATGAATTAGATAGTGTTTTATAGGCTTATAATGAAAATAAATCAAATCTTAAGCGTGGAATACACTAATATTCTTAAAAGATTGTTTTACTGCCTTTTGATGGCAAACCATTTTTAAATCTATCATTTGACAATTTAATAAGCTATTTTTGTCAAAATAAACTTATTCTTTATGATTGTTACATCAAAATTTACTTTGTGTGAATTTTTTGTATTTTTCCGATAAAGTTCATTTTTTAATGAATAGTGTAAAATGTTGTATTTTAATTCAAAACCTCTTTTTAATCAAATTTATTTATATCATTAGATTATCTTTTGAATTGGTTTTAAAGTGAAATTAGAAAATATTTTTACCATAAAATCTAATAGTGGTTGTCGGAATCAATTTCACTTTGAAATTGGACTTAAACTAGTGTCAATCTTTTGATACTTATTGTTTCATAAAAACACGCTATTTGCTATGACAGCGGAAATTAATTATTAAATTAATTAATGAAAATTATATGTTGTGAATTTTGTAAAATGGACTTCATTTTTGAATTCGGAATATCAAATATATCTTAGGGTGAATTTTTGGTACTTTTCTGAAAAACATCCATTTTTGATGAATAGTGAAACCACTAAGTGGTACTTATAAAAACTGATTTTTCCGTTAAATGAAATTTTTCCATCATTGTATTTTGAATTTCAAAAATCCGACATACATGGTTGTCATTAAGAAGTAAAATGAGGTTCAATGGGATTAAAATAATTTTTTGGGGAATAGTAACTTATTAATTTCTTAATCGCGATTAGTGGTAATTTGTGTAGATTAAGGTAAAAATAATGTTTTCATAGTATGAGATGAGCTTGACACATGTCCTACCTTCATTGGTAGTGTCATGGCCGACCAAGACAAGCCATGGGTCAACTTGGGGACCCCATGGAGCCACTTTGGTTGGGAAATGACATAAATAACTTTTTATTTAATGTAAAAGTAAAAATGACACAAACATAATATGTTTTACAAAAACAATTTTTACATGGAGTTATAAAGATCCTATTTTTGATTATAAATTTTCATTGGAAAGCTAAAACGATTTCCTACATCCTAGTATTTTTTTTATAATTTTTTGACATTAAATAAATAAATGTATTTATGACATCATATTGATATAGCGATGACCTCATTATTTAACGATTTAAATAAAATGGAATGATAATGTAATATCTAAGACCTACACATCTACAAAATCTATTAGATGAGTGTATTTCGAACCCTTATCACCTTATCCTCGAAATACATCAATGTGGGACCTCTTAAATCCGAATACCATTTTAAAATAAAGTGACTTTTCTTTACTTTCCAAGAGTGCCCCTCCTCTCCTCTTATAAAAGGCACCCACCCCTACCTCATTTCACACAATCCTCAAGACTTTGGCTCGGCCATCCCCTGCCCATTTAATCTCTCCACATAACTCTCCTCATCCTATAGGATTCCCTTTGGGCATAATCCTTTCAAAAGAATCCTTTAGTCTCAAATCAAAATGAGTTACACTTTTAAAGGTAATTCATTCTCTCATGTTCATTTGTTTTATTTTGATTGTCCAACCCCCTAAACTCTTTTTATTTACTTCTTTTGTAACAAAACCAGTATCTTCAATATACTAGTATGTTTTTATATGATTTATTTGAGCTACACTCTCACACAACTACATCAAATGGTTAAAGAACATACGATTTCCGTGGATGGCGAAATTCTGCCTCCCGAAACGATGATTGTTCAATACTCATTTAAAAACTTCAAAGGTGGCCATTATGATGTCACTATTTTTATATATGTTATATAATATGTTTATTATTTCCTTAAGCTTCTGTATTTTTCATTTATTGCATACCATTATTGTTTCCATTATGGGTAAACACGATATCTTCATTTTAGGAAGTGCGGACTACCGCCCCCTGAAAGTGATTTGATTCGTTAATACCATATGTGGGATGTGTAAAGGATAGAGTTAATGATATTATAAATGTTATTATACTGGAATTATAATATACTCTTATATCATTATGATTCCATTCCAGAAAATATGAAATAGAAATGGAATAAGCGTTCATGCATACGTACGAACTACCGTCTCCATGAACGGTGCATTTCATTTATTACCTCTAAATGTGATGTAATATTATAAATACATCTATATGATGAATATATATGATATATATGTTATCAAAATCATTAATATCATTCTGGATATAACGAACCTTTGACCAAATTAACAACATGTAAGTGTAAGAAGTCTATTTTTGACTTAAGAACCAAATACCGACAAAATGAAAATTATTAACTTAAATGATTACATGATGTTCATAACATGGAATAAAAGGAATAATGAACTTGAAAAAGGTTCTTAAGAAAGTAGAGATTAACTCAAGTTTATTATTCAGGAGATTAAAGAACGGTCGGGTCATGTCGGATATGAGGTATGGGACTTCATCTCAATCTCTTTTCATTGAGGCACATTTTGTTTTATACACAACCTTCTTTTATATGGTTTATAAACCCCTTTGAATTTTACGTTTATTCAAAATGAATCTTTTTTATACGAAGTGTTTACTAAACGACAAAAGGGAATGTTTTTGTCGTACGTATACGGTGACAACGACTTCTTTGCCGTCGTGACCGTTTTCTGAGTTTCGGCTTCCTCTACAAGCCATACCTTCTTTATAAAAGACAAATAAATACCATGTTTTAAATTTCTTTTATTTTGAAATCGAAAATGGTTTTCATAATGTTTTTATATCAATGTTTTTTTATTGATATCTTGTGATTGAAAGGTGGGAATGCCATGTTTCCTTTATGCATGATTTATGTGATATGATTATGTTGAGGTTCTTGGGCATTATTATGATAACGGGTGGTTCCGTGATAAACTAAGGGCGGGTGAGCCCTATATAGCTCTCCAATGCATTGGGTAACGTGAAGGAGTGAAATGTTAAGGTTTCTCCGAAGAGATTTAGGGAATATACTGTGATGGGTATTCCAAACGTAACCAAGAGGGTTACTCCCTACGTAAGAATGTTATGAATGCCTCAAGTTACCTTTATGTCTTATGATTTCTATGATTTATTCATGATTTGATGAGGTATGTTTAATTTCTTATGTTTTATGGGTAAAGTATGATCTCATCCTTATGTATATATGTACCCATGATTCCTTTCCATATTTTTATATCCCTTACTGAGCTTTTTATGCTCATCCCATGTTTTTTTGAAATGTTTTTCACAGGTCAAGGGAAAGGTACATGATATGATGATAGTGTCAAGGAAGTGTCAAGAAAGAATCCATGTTTATTTTAAATATGTTTCCGTTGATGGGAATGAAGAATACTATCTTTATGTAACCACATTGTTTATATGTGGAATGTAATGCAAGTTTTGTGATCTAATTCTCTAAAACTCTAAACCCGAAAAGATCCTCAATGTGTAATCTTGTAATAACTCAAGATTAATTAAGGTTCAAGGCTGGGGACTTATATATTTTATGTCCATGTTTTCAAAAATAATTAGGAATGTACTAATCTGGATATTAATTTTTAATAATTTTAATTTCTTTCATAATATTAAAGATTTTCTATAACAGTTTGATTCAAAAATATTCTTTTTATCCCTCCAAATATAATTTTAATTAGTCCACTTTAAGGTAAAGTGGGAAACCATTGTTCGCACACAAAGAAAACTATGTGCTGAAATAACTCACAGAATTATTAAACACACAACTGGGATTATTTGATTTAGGAACTATATATAATTAATAGGGTGGAGTACTAAACTGAATGTGTGGATCCTCCCCGATACGTTCATCAAGGTGAGAAACCATTCTTTCCATTATCTAGATGAATTCCTCTGGGGTGATTCTTCCTTGGTTAAAGCCTCAGGCAATGATACAATCTTTCTTTTCTATCCATGCTTCATGCTCCTATATTGTTTCAATCTGAAAGATTCTTTACTAGTTCCTCAATATCTCTTCATTTGAGGAATTTGGCCAAATTTCTTTTTCTATCATCTCTTCCAGTGACTGGAAGATGAGCCAAAGGAACTCCACAATCTCATCTTCTATCACTCCTAGATCTTTATATAGATCCACAATTTTACCATATTTATCTCATGTGCTTCCCTTACTTCCACATTTCTTGGATGACCTGGTTTCCATATGATCAGGAATGTGAGAGTAGTCTTTTCACCCATTGGATTTTCCCCTGGACCACAGTGCATTTTCATGAGTCACAATTTCCTTTTCTCCCTTTCTTTCTTCTTGGGTTGTGGTGTCAATTCTGATGGAACCGTTCAAGGATTCCCACTGAGAGTTTTATAAAACAATCATCATATGAATCACTACCCTCTTATATCAATAATGATCTTGAGCTTCCATACCATAAAAACGGTTTTCACCTCAACCCTCAGGCCTTCTTTGATAGGTATTATCCTACCCGAAGAGTCCAATGTGCCTGATGTAACATCCAATTCATTCTTCTTATTCCCCTTTCTCAAAGTCTTTTGAAAGGAAGAGGACATAGGTATGAAAGTGTTTGGGTATATGGGTCACAAGACACTAATCCCATCATGCCTTCCTTAACCATGGAAAGAGTCTAAAGATGCATGAAAAAAGACTTCCCTTGCAATGGCATAACAAATTGTTCGGCCTCCATTCTGATTCCACCATTAGTGAAATCATTACATGGTAATAGGCATATGGGATTCCCGTATCCACGACCAATGAATTGAGATTTTTTTAGTGTCCTCCAATTCCCTACCTTGAGGACCCACAGAGACAAGGGCCTCGTTGACTGCCTTTTCCAAACAATTATCGATATTGCTATATAAGACAAGATGCTCCACCACATAAACATTCCAAGAGAGATATTTATCTATTCCTTCCACTAGAACGGCCTCCACTCCGTTCACCTAGAAGGGGATGATCCATAAATCATGTGTTAGATGGGATACGACATCCATAACTCGAGGCAAGGGCGCACATGACTCTGCATCCTTCTATGCTCTAGGATCCACCGAAAAAGGCCACTTCATATACTGGCCCTCTTGAGAACTGCCTTCTGTTTCAATCATCAAATCCTTGATTGGACTGTTATGATTCAAATATATTCTTTTTAACTGTCTTAATTGTGTTCTAAAAATTGATTTATTATTTCTATCAGTTGGAATATTTTTTTAACAAATATTCCTTGAATAGATTTTCTTACATTCATGTAGCTACTATGTATTGATGTTTTCATTAAATTTTTACTATTTTATTTTAATATAAATTCTTTTCATTTAGTGCACACAACTTGTAAATATGGAATGCGATATCAAAGTGGAAATGATATTTTTCATATTCTCTTGTATTATATGTGAAGATTATGTTATGGTTTTTGAAAATTATTTATATATACGATGTGTTCCTTGATAATATACAGGTGGGTGATCCCATGATATATCTCTGATTAATTGGGTAATGAGACATTGTTAACTATTTGGGTTTTTCCAAATATATTTTCGTAAAATACTATGATGGGAATTAGAAATATAACCAATAATTTTATTACCTCTATGTTTGTGAAATCTATAATGTAGGTATGATATGGATTCCACATGATACCTTTATGATTGATGACTGATAAGATGGTTTCCCTAAATATTAGGATTTCATTATGTTTGTTATATATCTTATGGATTGTGGGTGAAAATAATGATATTGTAAAAATATTTTCATGAGTTAAAAATATTAATAGACTAGCAATTTCATTCTTATTTAACATCCTTACTTGACATTTTTATTAATATAATGTTTTTTTAAAGGTTTTCCATTGGGTATGAGGACGGTTAAGACATATGAAGAAGTTATTATTAATTTTATTAATATTTCTATAAAGAAAAAAAATCATGTTTTAAAGAGTACATTCTTGTGAAAAAATGGAATATGAATAGAAGTGTATAATTTGTATTATTTAATATATTATGTAATTTTTAGGGAATAATTATAAAAAACTAAAAACATAAAAATAATCTCTATATGAATTTTTGAATCAAATAAATATTAACAAACATTTAATGATCGAGCCTTATTTATGTCTCATATATGCATCAATTTTTTGTTTTCAAATTAATATATTAATTCAAATTATATTTTGTGATTTTTCTTATATGATAATTGGGATCATGCCACTTTTCATTGGAATGTTATTGAGTTGGGTTTCATTATACTTATGTTACTCGATGAGCATTTAATAAAACAAGAGGACCATAAAACTAACTATTGTATCAATTTGTTGTTATTATTATTTGATAAATTGTTGATTATGGATGAAATATACCTTTTTTATAATTAATAATTGATAGAAAAAATTTAAATAAATATTGAAATCAATATTATGAAATATGTCCCTTTTATTTACTTTCATTTTTTATGTGAATTCATAGGGATTTATTATGATATTTTGGTTAACTGTGCATGTTTAACCAGAATAAGGACTAATGGGTCTTAGATATACATTATATAATAAGTGAGACCTATTGCATTCCTGAAAAATATTCACATGAATTACATAAAATTATAGACACCTTTTGATTATTCGCAATGGTTGTATTTGAGAAAAACCCCCATGAATGACATATATATGTGGGAAGTGACTCAAGTGACCCAGTGGGATCTCATTTTATAGCATTTGACTCTATATAGAGAGTGGTGAGATATGTTTCATCTAGGTAGTTATATTTCTTATATATATTAATAGGAATTAGGAACTTTTGGAGGGGTGACCTATGAATTTTGATTAATATTGTTGTGGGAATAATTATATCAAATATTATAATAAAAGGGATTCTACATTGGGTATATTAGATGATATGATTCCTAAAGTTTGGTGGTCCTTGTGGGATCATTTATAGAGGGAGTTAGTGGAAAACATTATTCTATTAAAATAGTTTAAATTTGAAATAATTACATGGTAATTAAACCACATGATAGTTTGAACAGATATTGAACACACTGTAGTGATGTTCACTACATCATAGTTTTATTCATTAATGTAAAAAAAAATTGGTAACATGATACTCAACCACTTTATCTGAACCAAAAAATAATATATTATTCTTTTCATCATGTGATGATTTTTTAATTGATTGAAACATTAAATATATTTATTATTTGTTAAATCATCTTTATAACAATTTAAAAATATGTTTTCAGTGTTGTAATAAATTGAAACACATAAGGAGACATTTCATTAATTATAGGAAAACATTTTCGTTCCATGTATAATAATTAACATACATTAATGGAGGATTAATCCTTGTGTTATGAGTTTCATGAATATTGTACTATATTATTTTTCCTAACAATATAAAATAAATCACATTGACCATCATTTTTTCGTTAAGACATCAAATTAAATGATCTACATGATCATGTATTTTAATTATATTCCTCACTAAGTTGGGATCATTAACATATATTAAACACACATCTGGAGGATGGATTTTATTTTTCTTCATCTAAGTGACACATATCAAGTTCTTGAGCTGTCCCTTAGAAATGAAATATTCAGTAGTGTAGTTGTGTTCATTATTGGTTTATTATATTCAGACCAAAAGAATGGAATAATCATTTTATAGAAACAAAATTCTGTTATTTTAATATCTAGACAATTATATTCCTCTTTGAAAACTGCCAGGGATATTTACTCCTCTTCCACACTATTTGGAAAAATATTGTAGCATAAATGAAAAACAAAGAATATAAGATATTTTATAAACCATTATATGATTCGTTCGAATTTAGTATTATTTTATTAGGTTTTCATATCACATTATTATATGATGAGAAAATAATCATAGATTTTTTTAATTTATATAACCACATCAGTTTTTGATAAAAATATATGCAACAAAACTAATGGAAAACAAATTATTACAAATTAATTTCACAAAATATTCATTTCCCAAAAAAACACATGGTCATTATTGAAATATAATTTCAATAAGAATTTCATCACATAATTTAAGGAAACCAAATCACATTTCCTTATTTTTTAATACTAACTACCCAGATATAAAATTGAATCGTAATGAAAATCAATAGAAAATATCCCTTTAGCATGTGTTGTTATTGTGAAAAATGATCATAATTATTTAGATCAAAATTATTCAGGGTTTATTAAATTTTAAAAATATATTATTCCTTATAATGGACAAAAAACATCATTGTCCCTAGCCAAATGGGAATATTCCATGTCCTAGGATGGATTAAATCATTATCAATTTGTTTATTAATTTAATTTATTTTTTAAATAGATTTTATATTCTCATTTGAAAATGTTTTTATGAATTATAAAATAAGGAGAAATATAAAAAAATTATGGTCATTTATAAAATATTAATTAATAAAAATATCGAATATTCATAAAAATATAAAATTTTTCATAATATATTTAAAACATTATAAAATAAGTTTTAGATGGTTCTATTATTAGTAAAAAAAGTAAATCACTAATATATATTCAATTTGATTTTTTACACTAAATATGGAATTATTATATTATGATATTTATTTCTATATAATATATTATATTTCAATCACATGATGGAGTTCATGATAAATTGAAAGGAGAAAATATAAATGTGTCTATATTTCTACAAAATTTAATCATTCATGATTATTTATTGATGGAATGGCCATAAGAGTATTCATAAATTATAAATTGTTAATAATTAGATTATTTATAAATCAATAATAAATATTTATCCCATATCATAATAATTGTATTATTTAAATATTATGTTTATACATGCATTTTTTACAATGAATATAAGATTTATATTATTAATCGAACTATGATTCTGTTTATATCATTTTTCACAAAGATAATAACATTCCTCTATGGAGTGACATACATTGTATGCCATTAGATTTAGTAACATAAAAAATTAAGAAATTTTTGGGGGTTATAAACCTAAATATAATGATTTGTTAGGATTTAAGGATATTAGTAATTAAAAGTTTATCAAAATTATGCTCTCTCTTTACTTTTGATAAATGGTACTTAAAATTTCTGTTATAATTACCATAGATCTAACATCGTAGGCACTATTGATGAAAAGAGATGTTTTCCAACCCGATACACCATAGTTTCCCTTATAGGGATTTTGTTTTTATAAAATATAAATCCATTATAGAAAATCGATTCGTGTCCCTTATGCATGATATGAATTTTATTATATGAGAATATTTTTTTTTAATTTTTTAATTTTTAACACAAATCAATAATTTAATAAATTGTTAAACATTAGTATATTTTTAACATGTTAATTTGAATTAATTTGTGTGATACTAGAAGCTAAATACTTATAATAATGAATAAATTATGGGAGTAAATTAGATAATACATTGATATTTTAAAACATCTTAATGATAAAAACTTTCAAATTCCCTCTAATGAAAATTATCATCGAGTCTTCAATAAATTAATATAACTATCCTGAACTGTTAAGTTCCCTAGGATCATCTTCGGTATGTTTAGTATAATATAGATTTCCCTAATGTTTATATTCATATTCTTGGGATAGAAATTGGTTTAATAATAGTTTAAAAATTGATAAAGACACAATGCTAGAGGAATATAGTTGAGTTATATAAATGAATTATTTTTTCATTGGGTTCTCCCCTAAACTATTTATGATTTATATATGTTATAGTTGACTAGACGTTCAAGATAAATAATGATGTGACTGTTAATGAAAAATAACCAATTCCTTGTGAGCATTGAATGTAAACCACTAATGTATTAAATGTATCTCAAAATGAGTCATCAATTTAATGAGAGATTATATAAATATATTTCTTATTAAAAATATATACTAACTAAAAATTTGATTTTTTAATGTCAAAAAACATTTAAGGAAAAAGTGGTAAATCATAAGATTAAAATACTAAAGGATATGAAAAATAAATTTAAAAACAACTTAAGTTTACCAGACCAAATTTCCCTACCTAATTTCAAGGAGAGAGTCCTAACCTGAGAACCTGGATCATCCATTAAAAAGTATTCAAATATATATTCCATCTTGTCGTAAGTCTACAAGTTCTCCTCATGATTGATCTTTCCTTTATTGAATCCCCTTATCAATATAAGATCTTTTTTGTCACTCATATACTCTTCTATTAATTGGTATTCAATCTTAATCAACATTCCATCAACATTTTAGTTTCACCATTAGTATCAGTGATCACTAGAAACGTTTCAACAATTACCTCTTTCGAGTGAACTAATTAGGTCTAGTGATTTATGAGCAGCACCTTCTCCTCGCTGCAGACAAGACAGATTAGCCTTGGGGAAAACATCCCCATAAACCTCCCCATAAACCACATCCTCATCCTGAAAAGATGTTTCATGTGCTATAGAATCACTGACTGTCATTTTTTCTTTCAACTTTTTGGAAGATCTAGTTTGCTTCGGTAGTGGTAAGTGAGAGTAATCCTTTATCCCATTTTGAAAGCCTCTATAACTCTTCCTCCATCATGTAATGGGACTCCCACTATCCTAGAAGTCATAATTATTATATAATAATGAATGAGTTGAAGGATCCCCACTAGATACATAACCTGAGACCCTTTTCCCATCCTTGGGAACAACCTAAGTGGATTCCTCCTCCTAAACCGGTTCAACAATCTCGAAACCTTCAAAAGGATTACCAAGCTAAAAAATTGGAATCATTTTTCTAGGAATCATCCTCATACTTACTATATACATTAACTACATTCCACAACCTCTAATAGAACCACCTTCCTGAGAAACTTTCATGTTACGAGTGTCCTCTGCCGCCTAGCGGAAAACCGAAGGAGCTGTGTGGGATCCTTCAGCTCCAACACATATTTCAGATATATTAACCTGACTCACCACTACCCGTGGAACACAATCCCCATCTAGGTAATTTTTTAGCCTATCATATACATCATCCAATTTTGGATATGGAGTAGTAGCTGTTACCTTCTCCTCGGTATCCTAAACTACACCACACACGTTCATGGAATAAAAAACGTGTCCAAGTCGGGTCCCGGCCAACTCCCAAACCTGATGTAGTGCAATTCAATGCACATCCATGAAACTAACATGGTCAAAAGAAACTCTAGATGAATCTTGAATTACATATTTTTATCCAGAAACAGATGCAAAATTCACATAACTCATCTTTAAACCCTCGTTTATCTTGTGCTTCGACATGTCGTGCTTGTACACTGTCATCTGATTCACCATTTTCATTCACTAAGAGTATAAATAATACCATTATTCAAAAAAAAACTAGTTTTATGTCCTAAAACACCTCACTAATATCAATCAAAATAGACTCCACATGTGGCCTCGAGACATCCACTTCAACACTGACCTCAACATAAACTGGGTGGCATACAACACTTGTCCTACTTTTAGAAAAAAAGGTAACGACCTACTTATTTTCCTATCATTCAAATAAAGGTAGGTTTATCAAAAGAGAGAAAAAGTTCTTGGAATTGTACATATATAATTGTGGTTAGTGAATCACACATCATGTGACAGTTATACGACCACCTGAAGTAGAAAAACATGGATTTGTCGCAAACTCTAGGATCGCTCGACCACACCAAAAGAAAGTCACCTACTATTGAAAATCATACCCTGATGTGCTTGGCAACAAGGAATCCCAAATTAGTGCACTCTTGGATTCAAGGGTCAAAAATAGGTTATATAGGTTATACTGCTCCATTAGTTTTATAAAAGTGTTAGATTATAAAATAATAAAAGATCCTCAAGGACCAATAGTTATCTTTGGTAAATGAAATATAATGTTGGGTTTTTGATGTAGAGGCACTAAATATTTTATTTTATATAATACCTTAAGGAGTTTCAGAATAATTATGTAATGTCATTTGTACATATTTATGATATATAACCTAATTCATTAATTTTTAATGAATTATGACTTCAAAATAATTTTTATAAATTTTTTGAATATAAATTTTATAAAAATAAAATAAAAAATTCATTAGTATTTATGTTTTCATTAATGTTTTGGAAAAAATAGTTTCTATATCAATGAATAAGAAGTAAAATAAATAATATTATATCATGTTAATCTAAATAAAAGATTTTATCTTCACCATACATCAATTATATGATACGATATATTCTTTGTAAGAATACTATTACGATAAAAATATTAGATGAAGGTTTTAAAACACATAGATTATTAATAATTAAATTATATAATCTAATTGAAATAAAGATAATGATAAGATGGTAATTTTCAATGATAAAATATATTATATGATATTTTAATTGATATATGAATTGAAAGGTTCACGCCACCCTATAATGGTAAATTTTAATGTAATAAATATTATCTTTAAAAATATTCCTCTAAACACATAAAATAATATATAATATACGGGAATAAATATTAAACATGTTAAATATTCCAATAAAGATAATATCTTTTATTTTATATGACTATATAGATCATCATAGAAATATATTTTTTATAAGTTATATTTTTGAAGAGGTTAGTGAGATTATATTTTTATAATTATATAGTTTTCAAGTGTTAATAATAAATTATTTCTTCGTTATAAGTTACGAAAAGTTCCATTTCATAACCTAATTTTTTCTGTTTGTTGGTGATGAAAATACCTAATACAAAGTGTGGAATTTAGATTAGTTACCAGATTATCTCAATGAAATTTTTATGAAATAGTTTTCCAATACAATAATGATCGTAATTGGAATAATAAAATACAAGTAATTAACTTCATATTATTAGAGTTTATAATGAAAATATGTTTGAATAAATTGTTCAAATATTTGAACATGAGGAATATGAATCAGATGTCACCATTACTAAACAAATTATTTATAGAAGTTAACAAATAAAGGAGCATATTTTGGGGACTTATCAGATTACCATATGATGACATGGTTGTAATTACATAGAGATGTAATCAAATTATAAAATTTAGGAAAATGTATCTAATATATAGAATCTCTAGTGTTTCTCTCTAATTTTTATATAGATTTATCGCTAATTAATTGTCCTTATATTTAATTATTTTTATTTATGAAGATTAATGGTTTACATGGTATTAGAATTTAATAAATATGTGTAATTATCCTATAAGGGGATAATGTGTTTTGTGTGCTATATGACCCACCATGTAGACCACATTCAGTACCAAACAATGTATTTGGAATGATAGGGGTGCATATTTCATTTCTAATCCTCATACATCGTATTGAAAAAACACTTTACATGATTGACTTCATACTTAGATACCTCATTTCTACCAACTATTGGGATGATCTAATCATTGGGGTTGGGTATATTTATTATCATGTAAATATTTGAGGTTTGAAAAATAATTTTTTTTCTATTGTATGTTGATTAATAAATCTAGCTGCTCGAATGATATTGATGAACAACATTATGGGCATAAATAAATGAGTATCATGGATGTTCATATGTATTTTGGTGGTTAACATGTAATATTCTCATTAATCATGGTGAATGACATATGATGTAATCAACCATACATTCATTTCGTACCTGGTAAATAAAAAATTTATTAGAATGATACATGGTATTTGTATAATCCATGTATAATGGTCAATTTATTCTATGAACAATGGTATTACACGAATCATGATTTATCTATATGACACAATAAGTAGACACGTGACTAGAGGAATATTTTCCTAATAGTGAGTAAATAAAAACAATATATAGATTTATTAGAATTGATGTCTTAATAGGGGATTCCCTTTGAATATAATATTACATTATGGAATTAATTATTGTAATAAATTCTAAAAATTACCACAAGGTAACACATAGTGGTTGTGTGAATAAATATTACATTTTTATATAAATTATATTTATATTGATTTTAGAGACACCCCAAATGTTTTGATGGGGATATTTAAATGATTTTTTATTTTCAACAATTGTTACAAAAAATTTAACATATGGTGAAAATAAATGATATATTCTACAAATGATTTTTTGAATGATAACCACAATTATTTTTATGTCATTTGGAATATTGTAATTTATCATGAAACATTATCTAAATTTAGGATACATCTAAATTTCTATAATATAAGTGATATATTGGTAAAAATATGCACTAATGTTCAAACTATTACCGATCAATTCGACAATAAATTTCTATTTCAATTTAAAACAATACCTAGATGTGTGTCACTATGCTTGGGATTTATGAGTATTATTTTATGATTTATGTTGTAATATATTACTCAGATAATATATCTAATTATAATATATCATATTTGATGTGTTAATCATGAACTGATGATGTGATGTGTAACGTCCCAGTTCCGGGAGTCGTCCAGAGGTTCCTCGTACCTGGTTGGTCACATAGCCTCAAGAACATTTCCAAAAATGAGAAAGACTGCTAACTAGAAGTGAGGGCCTTCTGTGTGATAGTAGGGAATGTATACCCCCATTGGTTCAGTAACGCAGTGTTAATAACATATATACAATAACAGAAGATGTAAAAGCATGAAATAAATAATCAACTGAAGACTAAAGAAATAAACTATAGCACATATATATAATTTTTCATGATACATATTTCTAGGAAAAATGCCCAACAAGTAACAATAATGGATTAGAGTAGTAAACCAAAATAAAAAAGAAAATAGAAAAAATCCAGAAAAATCGCAAGCCTCAGCTTGGTCACATGCTCTCCTGCTCCACAACAATCAAGTACCTAATGTGGAAGAGAGATTTCCCATATCTATACCTGAAACATTATAATCTGTTTGGGCCTAAAATAATTACCCAATCATGGTGTGCGACAAATCCCAGTAGGAAACTACTCAATGATCTATTTCAAACAGTAAGTTAATATATATGGCATCTAAAAAGTAAAAATAAGCAGTAAGTAAGGAATTACCTAAAAGTAATCATTCTGACAATTTCATGTAAAAACATTTAATTTCATGTATTTAATCAACCAAAAACAAATACAATCAAACCTCTAGGTAGTTCTCATAGCCTCAACCATCTGGTTCTCAATATAAGAGAAGACATAACAAATACTATCTGAGGAAGCACTCACCATCAATTTCCCCTTTAGTCATGTGTGATCAACGACTCACAAAGGAAGCACTTACTTTCAATCCCCACTATAGCTTTTTATCATTAAAATATAGAAACACTAACAAAGCACTCAACATAAATTCTCCAGTGGCCTCATAATATATCGATAGACACACTATGCAATCACTCATCTTTAATCCCACCTATGGTATCATAGTGTAATAATTATAATAGACCCTCTGGGAAATCCCTTCAACATCAATTTTCCCTATGGTCACACTACACAAAGTTCATGTAGGATCGTTTAAGCAATAATGCACAAAAATTAATCAGCATCCACGGAAAACCTAAAGAAATACTTGGCTAAACAACTTAAATATATCATTTCATGTCAAATAATAATCATTCCATCCTATCAATACTAGGAATTGAATGTAAGAAGCAGCCTAATAGGAAAGGCTAGACCAAACGATCAATAAAAAGAAAACATGGGAAAAACATCAATATCATGATAAATATAACAATATTCTCAATAAATTTCCCTCTATCCAATCAAACAAGGCATATCAGGTAGAATAATTGGCTAAAGCCATATACACACAATACCCTGAATGAGGGTATTGGGTACTTTTCCATATATTACACAAAGGCTAACTATGGAAAGGCACAAACCACCAACCAAAACCTCGTGAGATCGATATACCTGATCCCCAGGCATTGAAATTCCCTAGAATTCTATAGATCTACCAAAACACAAAAAAAATCTACTTATGATAACTAATTAGAGAGTATAAATAAGGAGATGATGTTATAGAAGAAGGAATAACTCACTATGGTGATTCCAACGCATTTGACGACTATTTATTCAAAAAACGAATAGCGTTTTGGTTGACAACATTATGGACATAAATATATGAGTATCATGTGATGTTAATTTCTATTTGGGTGGTCAACATGTAATATTCTCATTAATCATTGTTAATTACATATGATGTATTCAACCATACTTTCATTCCATACATGGGAAATAATAAATTTATTAGAAGGATGCATGGTATTTGTTTAATCCATGTATTATGGTCAATTTATTCTATGAAAAATGGTTTTACATGAATCATGATACATATATATGACACAATAAGTAAACACATGACTAGAGGAAAATTTATCTAATATTGAGGACAAAAAAACCATATATAGATTTAGCAGAATTGATGTCCTAATAGGGGATTCCCTTTGAATATAATATTACATTATGGAATTAATTATTTTAATCAATGTTAAAAATTACCATGGGGTAACACATAGTGGTTATGTGAATAAGTATTACATTTTTATATAAATTATATTTATAAATATTTTACAGATACCCCAAAGGTTTTTTGGGGATATGTAATTGATTTTTTTTATTTTCAACAATTGTTACAAAAGATTTATAATGTGGTGAGAATATATGATATATTTTACAAATATATTTTTTAAAGATATCCAAAATTATTTTTATGTCATTTGGAAAATTTTAATTTATGATGAAACATTATGTCAGTTTAGGATACATCTAAATTGCTATAATATAATTGTTATATTGGTAAAAATATGCACTAATGGTCAAACTACAACCGATCAATTTGACAACATATTTTTATTTTAATTTAAAACAAAACATAGAGTTGTTCACTATGTTAGGTATTTATGAGTATTAGTTCATGCATTATGTTTCAATATTGTACCCAGATAATATCTCTAATTAAAATGTACCATATCTGATGTGGTCATCATGAACTGATGATGTGATGTGTAACGTCCCGGTTCTGGGAGTTGTCCAGAGGTGCCTCGTACCCGGTTGGTCACATGGCCTCATGAAAATTTCCAAAAATGAGAAAGTATGCTACCTAGAAGTGAGGATCTTCTGTGTGATATTGGGGAAATAATACCATCATTGGCAGACTAACGGAGTGGAAATAACATATATACAATAACAGAAGATATAAAATCATGAAATTAGTAAACAACAGAAGACTGAAGAAATAAAAAACTAGGGCAGATATATATAATTATGTATGATACATATGTCTAGGAAAGATGCCTTGCAATTCACAATCCTGGATTTGAGTAGTAAACCAAAATACAAAATAAAATAGATAAACTCTAGCAACATCGCAAGCCTCAACTTTTTCAGATGCTCTCCAGCTCCACAACAATCAAGTACCTGAAGTGGAAGAGAGCTTTATCATATCTATACCTGAAACATTATAATAATTTTGGGCCAAAAAATAATTACCTAAACATGTTGTGAGACTAATCCCAGTGGAATACCACCCAATGATCGATGTAAAACAGGTAGTTTGAACCTCGTTCGGGAGATCAAAGAGGGAATATACGATTAAGTGCTTCCCTAGTGGATCTGTTGGTTTTAGTTTCGTATGAAGGGCCTATTAGAATAAGATTTGTGATTATCAAGAGTGTTCATAGTTTACACATGTATCGAGACCATAGGAGGAATTAGACATAAGTTATTCCTCAAAGATTCTATAGCTATCATTGCAAGACCATAGGGGAATTGACGTGAGAGCTTCCCAAAGTGTTTGTGCCTTGTACGATTACTGAACTATAGGGGTATGCTAGTTTGATCCACCCAGAGATTCAGTTTGAATTTTGTTTGTTTTGTTGTGACGAGTTCACCAAGCCAAAGAACAAGCTTGGGTTTCTACTACTTGTGGGGTAAGTAGTATTTTGATTTACCTACTATGTTACTTGATTTACCATGGAATAGATAGCCTTGATAGTTTCCATGGTTGTTTAATTAAATGACCGTGAATGGTAATTGGTAGGATTTTTGCTGGTGTACTCCAAGTTCATTATTTTAATTATTCCCTTTACTTTTTCTATATTGCTCACTGATAGTATCGCACAAATCTTGTGGTGGTTGCCTACTGGGATTACTCTCACACCTTGTTTGGGTCCTATTTTTTTGGCGCAAACAGAGTATTTCGTTGCAGGTGTGGATAAGGATTGTGGCCCTTCCACCTGAGGTACGTGATGGTTGGTTTGAGCTGGGGAGCATGGGACCGTGATTTGGATCACGATGCTTCTGGAGTGGCTATTTACTTTTAGTATTTGGTTTTAGTTATATTTTTAGAACATTGATTTGTATACTAATTTCCATAGACACATGTACCATACTGCATCATTATTATATCATATGTTGCTTCTACTTATAGTTTTAATTGTTGTATGTTGTTTATTACTTCCGCTATTGTGTATGTTTGTTATTCCGCTGTATACATTACCAAATGAGGGCATAGTTTTGCCACCGACTCACCAAGGCCCTAGTTGCTATTCGGCAACCTCTGGCATTTGGGAAAACGAGCTTGAGGTCATTTGGCGAACCAGATATGGGGTACCAGTTATGTGGATTTGGATTCAGGTTGTTACAAAGTGGTATCATAGGAGGTTTTATTTATTTTTTATTGCCTTAATGCTTTGTGACAATAGATAGGGAAAGAAAGTAATGGGTATTTAGTACATAAATTTGACCGGGTATAATTAACCCATGTACAGTGAAAAACTATATTACCATGTAATTGCAATTTTTAGTTTGTTCAAGTGTTACAGTTTATTATATTTCACTGTTGGGTGATGCACGTATTTTGTGTTGTTCCAGTTTATATGATTGTGGTTCTATTTTGTTTCAACCCGATGAGATGAAGGTATTCCATCTCATGCATCATATAGGCTCAAGTTAGTAAATCACATGTCATTCCTTTTTCAATGTCATCTAGGGTGCATTAGAGATTTCATGTTGTTGTGATAGTTGTCGTGATAGATTATGCATGATGTTGTGATAGTTTTCTGTGCTAGAAATACCGCTATGTTGATAGGGTGTTGTTTATTTTCGTAGTTAATTTTTCATGGACGCCAATCTTTGGTCTTATAGGTGTTATGGGCCCCCGAGGATCAAAATTTGCCAGATCATTGGATTGTTATGTTTTTTACTTGTTTTATGAATTGTTATGATGCCAATCTTTGATTCTTGGGAATTATGGGCCCCCACGTATCGGAATTTGGCACATAGATGCTTGTTTTCCAATGTTTCTGGCGTTCGGTGCAGTTTCTGAGCTACTGTCCGGAAAAACCCCGAATACACGGCATGTACTTTCTTAATATACACTGTGTAGTTTTTTTAACTGTGTTACTGACTGTTTGAACAGAGACACGGGGTTGTAGAAAGTCTTCGCGGACATGTCGTGTACTATAAGTACAAGCCGTGTAGTCATTAGCCATATACCCACCCGTGTCACTAACAACAATGGTCGGGGAAGCTCGTGTTCCACACACCGTGTTTGGTACGAACACATCGTGTATCCTTGTTCTAAGTACCAGGTCGTGTCACGAACAACATGGTTCGTTGTAATCATTCCTTATACACGTTGTGTTTGTTTAGAACACGATGTGTAAGGGTCAGTCGTATAGCCATCCATCTAACCTGCAACACGGGTCAATGAACCTATCTAGTACACGCCGTGTACGTAGTGAATATGTCATGTAGTTTAGGACTAAGGGGACCTTGTAGGTTAGTTTTGTAAAGAGACTCGGGTAGGGGAGTGGAGTTCAAGTACACGACATGTGTTGGGATAAATCGCTGTGTAGTCTGGGGTATTACACGACCAGTCGTGGCAGAGGTACACGCCCATGTGAATGGATTTAACAAACACGCTGTGTTGTTTAAATACACACAGTGTAGTCATGTTTTTAAAACTTAAGTGTTTCTCTCTCTCTATTCCCATTTTGTACCATAGTTTTTTCTGTCCTTGTTAATCTTAAATCTGAGGTGTTCTTTTGACAATTCATGTATATGACACCAAGACGTCCTCCTGTTGCACGTTAGGAACTGGGCAGTGACCGTACGCTTGATACGGCAGACCAGGGACTACCAGTAGATCCGCCAATCATTCTGGACATGGCACCTGCAGTGATTCTAGACACTGGTGCTGACGCTCAGTTCAGAGAGGGGTTTATGACATTCATGCAGACCTTCCAGGGAGCTCAGCATCCTGCCCCGTCTATGGAAGACGTGACGTTGGTTTTTTCAGCAGCGGTATCCTCCCTCTTTTACAGGGGTTGGAGGACCTCAAGTTGTGGATTCAGGGCTAGAAACCATTCTTTCCATCATTGACCATCTAGATACACCCCCGGACAGAAGGGTGAAGCTTGCGAATTACATGCTGAGAGATTCTACCAAGATATAGTGGGATGTGTTTTCGCAGGCAGGGCGCCAACAGACTATGGATTGGGACGAGTTCCAACATAAGTTCTACGACAACTTCTATCCAGCGATGTTGAGGGCCAATAGAGCCAGAGATTCTTGAACCTGCATTAGGGTAATCTTTTGGTTATGGAGTATTCCTCCTGTTTCACTGAGTTACAGCACTTCACTCCCGTTCTGGAAAATGATGAGCTGTTTTTGGCAAGGACGTCTGAGGAAGGCCTAAAAACAGGGATCAGATCATAGGTGAACGTCTTCCAGTTGTCTTCTATTACTCTGATAGTCAACCAGGTTCTTATCACTGAAAAAAACATGAGGGTGACTAGAGATGTTGACCAGGGTGGTTCAGCATCCAAGGCTGATTCATTTCATACTGACAGCAGGAAGCGCCACCGAGAGTCTACTCAAGATGACTCGAGGAAGCAAGGTATTTCTTCTATTAGACGAGATATTCCTTTTGGAAACTATGTGGTGTTCTATCAGTGTGGTAAGAGCAGGCATAAAAAGACTCAGTTCCCGAGAGACCCAGTTGAGTGCGAATATTGCGACAAGATGGGTCATCTACAGTGTTTTTGTATGGTTCTTCTTCGAACGGCTAGTGAAGGAGGATCTGTTTATACTCCTTATACAAGAGCAGGATTAACAATTCCGTAGCAGACTAGGGGATGGAGTTAGTTAGGTCATTCAGGCCAAGGTAGAGGTTGTGGACACAGTGGACAGCCTCAGGGAGGATCATCTTAGGGATATCAGGCTCTTACATAGGGCCGCAGTACTGGCATGACATTTGCGGTAGAGAAGATTCATAACGGGCGAGTTACTGGACCATCTACAGTTCGAGGTACGATCATATTAGCCTATGTTTTATCTTCATCACTTTTCGATACCATAGCTTCTAATATCATTCTTTTTGTTCACACTGTGGAGATCATTAGACTTACTGTCTTTACGTCAGATGATCTGATGACACTAGACACTCCCTTAGGACTTTGAACTGCTAGTGTGCGTTAGTGAAAGGAGTGAACCCTTGAGGTTGGTGGGTTTCACTTCAAGTGGGATCATTATATCCTTGAGATGATGGGTTATGATTTCATTCATGGGATGGACTGGTTAGTTTGCTTCCATGTCTTTGTCAACTTCTATCGCCAAAGGGTGAGTTTCACATCACCGGAGGGAAGATCATTTCATCACAAGGGAGAATGGGATGTCCATGTGAGCATAGCTGGACTAGAGAATCATAGGTTTGGCGGTGTTACAACCTAGATTGCTTGTTATTATATGGATGGCCTGGGGACTTCTCAATTCGATTTTCCTCCAGTGGTTGATCGTTTTCTGGATGTCTTTCCATAAGGATTTTCGGAATTCCCTCTGAAGCGAGAGGTAGACTTCTATATTGAGATTCTACCAGGAGAATCACTAGTATCCATACCTCCTTCTAGGATGGCTACGCCTGAGTTGCAAGAGCTCACAAAAGATTTGGAGGAGTTGCAGGCTGAGAGTTTTATCTGACCCAGTACATCCCCTTGGGGTTTTCTGATGTTGTTTTCCAAGAAGGAAGATGGTACCTTGTGGCTATGTGTGGACTATCAGAAGTTGAACTAGTTGAAGATCAAGAATAGATACCCATTGTCGAGGATTGATGATCTTTTTGGTCAGCTTTGAGGAGATAGGGTGTCCTCGAAGATCGACATGAGATTCGGTTATTATCAGTTTCACGTCAGACCTTCAGATATACCTCTTACAGCTTTTCAGAGCAGATATGGTCTCTATGAGTACTTGGTTATGTCGTTCGGTCTCACGAACACGCCATTAGTTTTCATGGCGCTGATGAACAATTGATTTCTATCCCTTCTTGTATTCCTTCATGGTGGTTTTCATGGACCATCTCTTGGTGTACTCTCACACTCGACATGACCATGCTACCCATCTTGAGATCATATTGAGTGCACTGAGAGAGAATCAGTTATATGTTATGCTCGCAATGTGCCATTTTTGGATGGATGAGATTCACTTCCTGGGTCATGTCATCTCAGAGACAGGTGTATCAGTAGACCCCGAAAAGGTGAGAGTGATAGTTACTTGGGAGAAGCCGAAGAATTTATTCGATGTAGAGTGTTCTTGGGGATTTCTGGTTACTACATGCGGTTTATACTAGACTTTTCATGCCTAGAAGCACCGCTGATAGGTCTGACCAAGATGGGGGCAATGTTTTTATGGTCAGATTCTTGTGAGTCAGATTTTTCAGAACAGAAGGGGAGGTTGACATCAGCACCGATACAGGACTTGCCAAAGCTGGGCAAGGGCTATACATTCTTCTGTGACGCATCAGGTATCGGGCTGGGAGTTGTGCTTATGTAGGGAGATGGGGTCGTTGCTTACGGTTCTCAGCAGCTGAGGCCACACGAGAGGAACTACCTGACGCATGATCGGGAGTTGGAAGTTGTTGTTCACACCATACGGTGTTGGATACATTACCTTCTAGGAGAGCTATTTGTGGTTTTCACCGAACACAGGAGTCTAAAGTACATCTTCACCCAACGTGATCTGAATTTGAGAAGCGTAGGTAGGTCGATTATATCCAGTCCTTCGATTTTTAGCATGCCTATATGCCCGGGAAAGGCAATGCAGTGGCTGATGCATTGAGCAGGAGAACACAAATTCACACAGTTCAGGAGGCTAGCAGTGAGTGGAACCTCATGTCTCTGTTCTCCGAGATGCACATGGAGGTGCATGGAATACAGGGACAAACATTTCTCTCTTCTATGGCAGTTACCACTACTCATCTTGATCGGGTGTGGATGAGGCAGCTATCAGATTCAGAGGTCTTAGTACTGTGGGTGTGTGTGTCAGGAGAGGACCCACTTCCTAGATAGACAGTCGGCGAGGATGAGATCTTGTGTTTCTAGGGATGCGTAGGGTGCCAACAGACATACGTGAGGAGCTGATGTGGGATTTTCATTCCTTAGTTCGGGTAGTTCATCCTGGATTAACCAGGATGTGTTGTGATCTACACCGCCAGTACTTGTGGCCAGGTATGAAGAGAGATGTTGATGTTTTTGTCTTGAAGTGTTCGACTTGTCATCATGTGAAAGTAGATCATCAGCAAAAATCAGGGTTTTTACAGCAGTTACCCATTCCGGAGTGGTAGTGGAAAGATGTCGCGATAGACTTCATGACCTGTTTTCCTAGGTCGCCTTAAGGGAACCATGTTGTTTGGGTTGTCGTAGACAAGCTTATGAAGGTTTCTCACTTCTTGCTGATCAAGGAGATCTTCAGTGTTGATGATCTGGGATGACATTACATCCGAGAGACTGTACGTATTCCTGGAGTTCTACACTCCATTGTTTCAGAAAGGGATGCATGCTATACTTCTTGGTTCTGGCAGGGGCTTTAGAGGGCATTGGGTACACAGGTACTTCTGAGTACATCATACCATCCCCAGACAGATGGCCAGTCAAAGCACACGATTCAGGTGTTGGAGGACATGCTACGAGCATGAATCCTTGATTTTGGAGGTTCAAGGGGGAAACATATACTTCTAGTGGAGTTTGCCTATAATAATAGTTTTCAAGAAACTATTCAGATGACACCTTATGAAGCCTTGTACGGTAGGCCATATAGATCACCTTTATGCTGGCTGGAGGCATGAGAGGTAGCTTTGCTGGGCCATCGTCTTATTCTGGAGACTTTAGAGCAGATAGAGTTGATTCGGAATACGATGGCTACAACCTAGTCTCGAAAAAAGTCTTATGCTGATCAGCAGAGACAAACTCTGGACTTCGAGGTCAGCGATCAGGTTTTCCAGTGTGTCGCACCTAGATTGGGGCACAAGAGGATCCAGAGATAGGGTAAGCTTTCACCGCGGTACAATGGGATGTTTTAGGTGTTGGAGGGAGTTGGGTCAGTTGCCTATCGGTTTCAGTTACCTCAGAGGTACCCGGCTATGCACGACGTCTTCCACGTTTCCCAGCTCTGAAGTTACTTTTCAGACTCATCTCATGTCTTCCAACCCGAGGAGGTTGAGCTTGAAGAGAATGCATCATTTGACGAGAGTCCAATCTGGATTGTCGATAGCAGTTCGAAGGTTCTTCGTGGCCGGTGTGTTCCTATAGTATGTGTGCTATGGAATCACAGGCGAGTGTAGGATGCGACATGGGAGCTGGAGGCCGATGTACGATGGCAGTGGCTGGAGCTATTCGGGGTTTCTTCTTCTACGCATCGCTAGGGAAATTTGAGGATGAATTTCATTAAGGGGGGAATTTTGTAAGAAACATGATCTTCGTTTCAGGTTTTTTTCCCTTTCTAATAGTTTTTGGGAAAAGAGGAGTTTTTGGAAGTTTTTGAAGTACAAGACTTTTATATTCAAAGTACATACCGAGTACTTCTTTTCCACAAGAAGCCGTGTGCTGATCGTGTCCAGGACACACACACGATGTGTAGGGGTGATGAGGAGGCCGCTTAAAGTAGAGTACAGAAAAATAGAGTACACACCTTGTACCCCATAAGTACATGTCGTGTACTTCCTTTTTTCAATAAATGCACTGGGGTGATGCCTAATCGCCAGAACGACCTTCTTCTAGGTTTTATTCAGTCGAGGGCTCTCGTACGGCCATGATCCATCATCAATCCCCCGAGATTCCGTCCTATCTCTGTTTCAGCCGTCGTTGATTGTGTTGGGATCACCTCGGTATTCTCTCACTTATTCTTGAGCCTTGTTCCATGATTCCTCCTCGTTTTCAAGTTATCATGGGTTGAGTATTTTGTAAGTTTTCTCAGATATTCGACGTTCTAAGGAGAATCAATAGTTGTGGTTCAGTTATATCGATCTCCTATCATTGAGGTAGGTTCTTTGTTTCCCTGCATTGAATGTATTTGAGTTTTTGTTGCAAAAGTGTCGGATACCCATGTATCGGGTATTCCGGGTATGAGATTTTGATCTTATTGTTTGTTTTCCATAGATTTATTGTTAGATTATGATTAATTGATACTAATGTATGCTTGTTTTCATGTTCAAGGATCACCCCAGGGGAGTTTCTTTCCCTCTTTGGATGTTTATCGACATTTGGCAACATATTCCTAGGAGGCAAACCTTATTGAAATTACTAGTTTACTTGTTATAACTGATTGCATGTGTTGCCTGATGTTTAAATGCTTTTGATGCTTGCAGATATTAGTCAAGTAGTTTTTGAACTTACATAGGGCTGCTGACTGTCGATTACGCTCGACTGGACTGCTCAGGTGTATGAGAACCCGGTGCGGGAGATCAAAGAGGGAATAGACGATTAAGTTCTTCCCTAGAGGGTCTTTTGGTTTTAGTTTCGTACGCATGACCTACGGGAATAAGACATTGTGCTTCCCAAGAGTGTTCTTAGTTTACATACGTATCGAGACCACATGAGGAATTATGTAACACCCCAAGATTACACGGTATGCATCTCTTTAAATAAAACAGTAGCGTGTGTTGTACGAAACTTCGAGTTTTAACGCACACAACAACCAATCAAAGTAGTCGTTATGAATAGTAATGCCCAGTTTTTGAAATTTTATAATTTTTTACTCTAAAAATGGACTTAATTTTTGGATTTGAAATATCAAATTTAGACTAGGGTGAAATTTTTGTACTTTTCGGATAACGTTTATATTTGGATGAATAGTGAAAATTATTAAATTTTAATTAAAAACAGCATTTTTAATCAAAATAATTAATAGTGATAAATTATGAATTTGAGTGGTTTTAAATTATATTTAGAATATATTTTTACCATATAATACAATGTTGTTCATTGTACATAAATTCACAATTAAACCGGACATAAATAAGTGTTAATCTTTTGATAGTTATTATTTCTTAAAAACACACTTTTTGTTTTAACAGCAAGAATTAATTTGAAATTTATTTCTTCCACTTCTATGTTTTGAATTTATAAATATAGATTCCATATTTGTAATTACGATGTCCAAATTTTGTAAATAGGTAACTGTTTTTTTTAGACATTTTGAATAATTATTTTGGAAAAAATTTTATTTACCATGGTTAAAGGGTAAATCTGGTAAATAATGGTAAAAAATAATATTATAATAATACTAAATTACCCTAAAACATGTCCTAACCTTATTGGTGGATAACATACCGATCATTGGCATCTTTTGGTCGATTTTTGGAGCCCATGGAGCCACTTTTAGGTGATAGGGACACTTTATATTATTAAAGTTAATGTAAAAAAAAAATGATATAAAAATATATCTTTTCGAAAAACAATTTTTCATAGAGTTATATATGTTATATTTTCAACTATAAATATTAATTAGAAAGAATAAAATATTTTCTAAGTAATTTTATTTTATTTATAATTTTTAGACTTTATATAATTTAATTTATTTATGACACAATGATAATGCATTAATTAACGTATTAATGAACGATTAAGATAATTGACATTATAAATAACAAAATAAATGTAATTTTAGACATTTTATAAATTCAAATAATTTACAAGGTTAATATGACATATGAGGAATTTTTTTATAAATTTTTTTCTAATTAATAATTCTGTTATTAATTTAACAAAAAAAAAATACCCAACAGTGTCAAAATTGACATAAAAGTGTTTTTAAAACAAATATTATATTTTTAATTTATATTCAATTCTTAAAAATCTAAGGTTCGTCCAAGATACTTATATCATGATATTTTTATCATTAAAGGACAACATGGGAGATTCTTGGATGTTTATAGTATGTTTATTAACTATATAATATAAAAATACAAAGTGACATGGTAAATGTCAAACTAATTAACTAAGAGTTAAAACTAAATGATAAGGTTAATATAGTGACCCAAACCTGTCTAAAAACTATTTGTTGAGTGGTTTTCGACCTATCCCCACCTTAAACTTTAAATAATTCACTTTGGAGCTATTAGAAACTGAATATGAATTTATTATAAAATAATATTTGTAGCTTTTTCTAAGAAGCCCCTCCTCACCCTTTTAAAAGGACACAATTTATATCTAATTCTTAACACAATAAAACCCTTTTGGTTCAGCCAAACCCTAACCAAATACTCACTCAACATACCTAAATTCCACATAGAGTCCTTATTTTGATCAGAAAACCATCCTAAGGAGCCCTTTTGATCAAATCAAATGGAAGAACTCGAAAAAGAGGTAATGTTTTCACCAGCATCTTTCAAGTTCCTTTCTTCTTCAAATTCTTTATTCATTTTTAGTACCATTCTAAAATAATAACTCCAGTATCTTCTATATACTGATATGTTATTATAAATATGGTACAACCATATTCAGTATTCTATCAATCCGTTGAATGACATGCCAGCATACGTGCGTACGTACGACTTACCGTCTCCACGTTGTGGTGTAATTGTTATTCAAAATATTATTATTTGGATGGGTATAATAATGATGTGTAATTAATGAATATAATGAATATTCCATGATAATGATTCTGTATATATGGTATACCATCCAATTATATATTATTTTAATATCAAAAAAATTATATTATCGCTCGTGCGTACGTACAGACTACAGTCTCCACGAACGCGATTAGATTCATTCCCCATCATATCCATTCAAGTATAATTCCATTTTGATGATTAAAAATAATGTTAAAGGACATGATATAATTGTGTATATGAATAATATACAACCTATCCATAACAAACACGACTTATGTAACAAAACATATAAAAGAAAACCAGTAAGTTAACACATGAAACGTTGATAATACTAAGATATTATTAACAAAGCAATGTTAAAAGATCATATATGATATCATATTAATGTATATGACTCTTGTATAATTTAATAACAATTATTTCACCATTATATAGGAGGTTAATCTACCCTCAACCAAGGAAATGTATAGGTTATGGGTTATTTCACAATCACTTTATTATCCAATGTTGTTTATAGGTAATTATCTTTTGGGACCTCTTTATCATACACATCCATGTTTCATAAAAATGTATTTGAAAACATTCTTACAATTTTACAGAACATGGGTTAAAGTCATTTATACCCTTGTCTGAATTTTTATAAGAGGTTTATAATGGAATCTTTCTGTAGTTTTCCAAACAAGGTTCATTTTAACCATTTGGACATAATGAAGGTAAGAATGTCTTTTTTAACTTATACGGTGGGTGCAGCTATTTTCCGCCATTATAAAATCTTAGAATCTTCCCTTATAAGATTATAATTATATTTTCAATGTAAATGTTTTATTTTATAATTATTATACTTTTAGATGGTTTAAAAAAAGAGTTATTTCTGTAAATTAGTTTTGATTTCATCTATGTCAACATCCACTGATGGATTTTATGTTTATTTGAAGGTGAATTCTTATGATACAAAAATTCCATATTTTATTGAATGTTTTGTGATATGTTTTACTATGGATGTGTTATATTTATACCATTCATGGATTGTGGAGAAAATATTGACATTTCGTATGCTAGTTTTAATACGAATGTTTATGTTATGTTTAAACATGTTCATATGAGGAATGCATTAGACTTAATAAGTGACAGGTGAAGCCCCTTATAGCTCCTTGATGCATCGGTAGGTCTCATAAGACAAACTAGTGTCTTGGCACGAGTCCTTGACAAAATCTTATTTTTTTCATCGCACGAGGCCTTGACTATGTGGTTATGATAGTCTGGCATTATGCATTCCATCATTATGAAAGTGGTTATTGATATTGCATGTGATTGTTCAACTACTAGAATATCCATGTGAATAAGTAAATGGCATTAGTTCATTTTATCTTTTCCATGTTATGATGAAGTTAATTTTTAAAAGGCTTTTGTTTTAGTTATAAATTTCCTTAAATGTTTATGTTTATTTATGAAACTTTATGCTATATTATAATCCTTACTGAGAATCAGAGCTCACCGCTTTCAATGTTTTATTTTTCCCTTGATGTGAAGAAGTAATTTATGAATGACCTGCAGGGATAGTATGTGGGGATATGAGTGTGGACTATGGAGACTATGTTGTTTTAGTTTTCAATTTTATGATGTAATGTATGAATTTTGAATATATATAGTGTTTCCAAGGATACAAAACTAAACAATCTTTCGATATTTGATCTTTATTGTGATCATGACAATGTTTTGTAATAATGAACCGACTCTAGGTAACTGGGGTTGGGGCGTTACAGTTGGTATCATAGGAAGTTTAGTACAATCCTTGGAAGCTAGATTTAGATAAACTCTGATTAGAGCACATATACCTAAGATGAACTTTGAGGATTAGTATAGAAGAACTTCCTAGAATTTTGGTATTGTAGAGATTTTTTAAGTTTTTCTAGAAATACATCCCTATCTGTATACGAGCAAGTAGAGGCAGCTCTGGCACAGATGTACCTAGGGGTAAAACCCGAAAACACCACTTTGAGTTAGACTCGAACGGGAACTGGTGCATGACAACGGGCCTTGCTGCAGTCTTGGCAACGACACTCCCTAGGATATGTTTAGGATTATTAAAATTTTCTTTCTAAACCATTATAAAGGGTTTATGAGTATATGCTTCCTCAAAGAAAACATTTTTATGATTATGGATTATTTCTATAAACTGTTCATTCTATGTTAAGTGTTTTACAAGTATGGAATTATGTATTTTGATTCTTAAAATAATCTAGTTTATGCCATTGTTTTGAAATGGAACCTAGGGGAAGGAATATAAACCATATCAATGCATGCACTCCACGTAGGGATTTCCATCATTCTCAAGATAATTATAGTGGAGCTAGTGATGAAACTGGTGGTGAACAGTTAATCACCATACTAGGACAACTCACTCAGGTTATGATTAATAACCTTACCTGTATGGCACACCCTGATACGCAGCGTGGTGGATCAATGTTATATCACTTCATGAGGTGACAACCACCAACATTCAATGGGAGTAAAAATCCCATAGTAGCAGAGCAATGGATATATTCTTTAGGGAAAATATTTCATGCCTTGGGGAGTAGTGAGATGGAAAAAGTTTGTCATGGCAGTTTATCGCCTCACTGGAGATGCCGATCAATGGTGATCAATGATAAAAAACAGAAAGGAAGATAATGATGTATCAGATATGGAATGGAGGGAGTTCCGAGATTGGTTTTGGAAAAATACATTCCTCAAGACCATCGAGCAAATATGGAAATGCAATTTCTGAGTTTGAGTCAGAACGAGGATGCGGTTGTCGCAAAGTGTGAGGCTAACATTACAAGGATAATAAGGCATGCTGCTGATTATATACGTAACCCATGGAGTAATATTGATCGTTTCGTTGATGGGTTAAAACCATTTCTCTGTCGAGCATTAGTCTCACAATACTTATCGTCAAACGAAGATATTGTCTCGTGTGCTATCATGACGGAAAAGTAATTCTCTATGCCTTATGACATTAAAGCCAAGAAAGAGAAGAAGAGAAATTCTGATCAATATGAAAATGGAAATAAGTGGAATAAGGGAAAAGCTGAAAATCCATCTTGTAGTAAATGTGGGAAGAAACACCCCAGTACTTGCCAAAAAGGAATGAGATTCTGTTACAAGTGTGGTGAAAAAGGTCACCAATATCATGATTGCACGAGAAAGAGAGTTGTTTTCAATGTGGAATTCTATAATTTTAGAGATATGGGACATTATGAAAATGAATTTCCTAAGTGTTAGGGGAACATACCTCAGAAAAGGCCAAGGGATCAAGGCTAGGCTTATGTTATCACTACGGCTGAGTTAGAATCTTCGAACGATGTGGTGGCAGGTAATTTAATGGTTTCCTCAAGTTTAGAAAATGCATTATTTGATTCTAGATCATCGCATTGTTTCATATCTTCCTATTTTTCTATGAAAATTAGATATTTCCAATTTGATTTAGCAAGGGAATTGTCATTTAAAACTCCTAAGGGAAGTACCATTGCAATAATGTTTTGTGAATCGGTCCCCATTAGAGCACATAAATGTTCTTTATCCGCTGATCTCACCATCATACCTATGATTGAGTCTGATATAATCCTCAGTATGGATTGGATTTCAGACCATTATGTGAATATTTATTGTAAGAATAAGGAGGTTATGATTTTTGATGATGATGATAATGAACACCATATTTTAGAGTAGAATCGTCACTACCTAATTCTTATCTAGATCCACCCCTAGTAGCTTAACTAAATTCAATTATTGGGGACGATGAGAATGAAATGACTGTGGGTGAGGAACGGAATGTTCAAATAAAGGATGTACCTCTTGTTAATGATTATTTAGATGTGTTTCTGGAAGATTTTCCTGGACATCCTCCAGAACGAGAAGTGCAATTTCCCATTGATTTAATTCCAGGATCAAGGCCTATATCGAAGACCCCTTATAGAATTGCCACTATAGAATTAATGGAACTAAAGAAAAAACTAGAGTAATTGAGTAATAAGGGATTTATTTTCCCTAGTGTTTCTTCATGGGTATCCCTGTTCTTTTTGTTAAAATAAAAGATGGATCTATGAGGTTATGTGTCGATAACAGGGAGGTCAATGTTATACCAATAAAGAACAAGTATCCTCTACCTCGCATTGATGATTTATTTGACCAACTGCATGGGGATCAATACTTTTCAAATATTGACATTCGATCTGGATATCATCAGTTGTGTGTGAAGAAGTAATACATTCCGAAGATAGCATTTTGATCAAGGTACGGGCATTACGAGTTTACAGTAACATCTTTTTGGATTTACTAATGCATCCTCAGTATTCATGGATATAATGAATAGAGTTTTCAAGTAATATCTCGATGATTTTGTGGTGGTATTTATTGATGATATCTTGGTATACTCAAAATCTATGAAGATTATGAAAATCACTTGCGCATTATCCTGAAGACTCTTAGATGACATAAATTATATATGAGGTGTAGCAAGTGTGAATTCGGGATTCAAGAGATTTATTTTCAAGGCCATATTGTCTATAAGGATGGAATCTCTATTGATCCTTCTATGACCAAGGAAATCCAATAATGCCCAGCACCGACGATTATAACTGAGGTACATAGTTTTATTGGTTTGGAAGGTTATTATCAACATTTCGTCCAGAATTTTTCCCGATTAGCTAACTCATTAACAAAGCTCACATGTAAAGTGGTTAAATTTGTCTGGACAAAAGAGTGTGAAGAAATCTTTGAAGATCTGAAGAGAAGATTAGTCAATGCTCCGATATTGACTCTACCATCAGGCAATGATGGGTTCGTTATTTATAGTGATGCATCAATGAAAGGGAATGGTTGTGTCCTTTTGCAGAATGATATGGTTATTGCCTATGCATCACGATAGATAAACATTCATGAGTAGAACTATCTTACTCACGATCTTGAGTTAGGTACTATAATAATTGCTTTGATGATATGGAGACATTATCTCTATGGTGAGAAATGTTAGATTTATACTGATCACAAGAGTTTGAAGTATATTTTTTCATAGAAAAAACTCAAAATTAGGCAAAAGAGATTCCTTTAACTACTCAAGGATAATGATTGCATGATACACTACCACCCGGGGAAGGAAAATAAGGTTGCAGACACTTTGAGTAGAAAGGATCATAGAGTTTTTAACAAGATGATATTTGAAAAGGATCATATATACATGGATCTAGTAAAGATGGATATGGGAATCACCATAGAAGGTGAAACATTAATGGTTTTTCAAATGGATGCCAAACCATCTTTACTATAATGGATATAGAGTTCTCAGACTAGTGATGAAGAGTTACAAATTATGATTAAAGTTGTGAATGATGTGAAATCGAGTGACATTGTGTATGAATATGGAAGTTTGAAGTTTGTGAAGAGACTTTGTGTTCCCAATATACCTGATCTAAAAAGATAATTTTTGGATGATGCTCATAGTTCCAATTTCTCTATACACCCTGGGAGCACCAAAATGTATAGAGATTTGAAGGAACATTTTTGGTGGGACATCATGAAGAGGGATATTGCGGATTTTATGTACATATGTATAGTTTTTAAACAAGTGAAAGAAAGAAGGAAACATCCTAGAGGAGTCATGAAACCTCTCCCCATACCAGAGTGGAAATGGGTTAATATTATGATGGACTTTGTCATGGGGATACCAAGGACTCCTAGATGGAACGATGCAATATGGGTTATTGTTGATCGGCTTACTATGTCATCACATTTTCTATCTATAAGAGAAGATCTACCACCTGAACGGCAATCAAGACTATATATTAATGATGTTGTGAGACTTCATAAATTACCCCTATCGTTTGTTACGGATCATGATCCATGTTTTACTTCATGATTCTGGATGAGTCTTCAGAAGGCCTTGGATACTGAACATTGTTTCAGCACTGCCTACCACCCTCAAACAGATGGACAATAAGAATGGACTATTCAAACCATACAAGACATGTTGAGATCATTCTCACTTGACATTCAAGGTATGTGGGATAAATATTTACCTCTAGTAGAATTTTCCTATAATAATAGCTTCCATTCAAGTATTAGGATGGCACCATATGAAGCCTTATATGGAAATATATGTCGCACACCAAGCTGTTGGGATGAAGTTGTTGAAACAAAATTTCTAGGCCCAGAACTGGTGGTTGAAATAATGGAAAAGGTGAAGGTAATCCAAAACCACATCAAAGTAGCTCAAAGTATGCAGAAGAGTTATGCCGATAACCGAAGGAAGGATTTAGAATTTCAGGTAAGAGATCAGGTTTTCATGAAGGTATCTCCATGGAAGAGAGTTATACGTTTTGGTAAGAAGGGTAAATTGAGTCCCAGGTACATTCAACCTTTCGAAATTCTAGAATGAATTGGGGCTATAGCTTACCGTTTGGCAATGCCGCCAAATCTCTCCAAAGTTCACTATGTGTTCCACTTATCGATGTTAAGAAAATATATGCCTGACCCAACCCATGTAATTACCTATAAATAATTAGTATTGGAACCTGATCTATCATATTGCATAGAGCCCGTTAGGATTCGTGATACAAGAGAACAACTGCTGAGAAACCGAATGACTCGTCTAGTAAAAGTGTTATGAAGAAACCATAAGATAAAAGAGGCAACGTGGGAACCCGAGGAACTTATGATGAAGAACAACCCAAGTCTTTTCATGCGGTAGTATTCTAGAAATTTATAGAAAGATATTATTTAAGGAGGGGAGAATGTAACACCACAAGCTTCCACGGTACGCTTATCCTCGAATAATACAACAGTGTGTGTTGTATGCAATTTCGAGTTCTAACACACACCGCAACAAATGAAAGTAGTCATTATGAATATTAATACCCACAGTTTGAAATTGTATAAATTTTAACTCTCAAAATAGACATCATTTTTGGATTGGGAATATTGAATTTAGCCTTGGGTGAGATTTTGGTACTTTTCGGATAACTTTTATATTTTGATGAATAGTGAAAATTACAATATTTTAATTAAAAACAAATTTTTTAATAAAAATAATTAATATTGATTAATTATGAATTTGAGTGGTTTTAATGTTTATTTAGAATATATTTTTACCATTTAATACAATTTTGGTCATTGGACATAATTTCACAATTAAACCGGACATAAACAAGTGTAAATATTTTGATTGTTATTATTTCTTAAAAATGCGCTTGTTGTTTTGACAGCAGGAATTTATTTTAAATTAATTTCTGCCACATTTGTGTTTTTAATTTATAAAAATGGATTCCATAATTGGAATCAGGATGTCCAAATTTTGTACATAGTTAATTTTTATTTTTAGACATTTTCAATAATTACATCAGTAAATATTTTATTTACCACGGTTAAAAAGTAAATCCGGTAAATAAGGGTAAAAAATAATATTATAAGAATAATAAATTACCCTAAATCTTGTCCTAACCTTGTTAGTGGATAACCCTGCAACCATGGGCATCTTTGGGTCGATTTTGGGACCCCATGGAGTCCCTTGTAGGTGATAGGGACACTTTATATTAATTAAGTTAATGTAAATACAAAAATGACATAAACAGATATCATTTAGAAGAAAAATATAAATAGGGTTATATATGTTATATTTTAGAATATAAATATTAATTAGAAATATAAAAAGTCTTACTACATAATGGTATTTTATTAATATTTTTTTGAAATTATATAATTTAATATAATTATGACACAATGATGATGCATTAATTATCGTATTAATGAAATATTAAGATAATTGATATAATAAATACCCAAATAAATGTAATTTGAGACTTTTTATAAATTACAATGATTTTATAGGTTAATATGACATATTATTATTGTTTATATAAATTGTTTTTCGAATTAATAATGCTGTTATATATTTATCAAAAACAAAATACCCAATAGTGTCAAAATTGACATAAAAGAGTTTTTAAAACAAATATTACATTATTAATTGATATTCAATTCCTCAAAACCTAAGGTTCGGCCAAGAGACTTATATCATGATAGGTGTATCAGTAATGGACCAATTGGGGGTCACTTGGATGATTATAGTATGTTTATTGACTATATAATATAAAAGTACAATGCGACATGGTAAATGTCAAACTAATTAACCAAGAGTTAAAACTAAAAGATAAGGTTAATATAGTGACCCAAACCTATCTAAAAGATATTTGTTGAGTGATTTTCGACATGTACCCACCTTGATATTTATATAATTTACTTTGGATCTATTAGAAACCGAATATGAATTTATTATAAAATAATATTTCTATCTTTTCCTTTGATGTCCCTCCCCCACCCATTATAAAATGACACCACGTATAACCAATTATTCACACCTTCAAAGCCATTTGGATCGGCCAACCCTTGCCCAAATACTCTCTCAACATAACGAACATCAACCTAGAGGCCTTAGTTTGATTATAAAGCCATCCTAAGGAGCCCTTTTGAACAAATCAAAATGAAGAACCCGAAGAAGAGGTAATGTTTTCACCACCCTCTTTCAATTTCCTTTATACTTCAACTTCTTCTTTCACTATTATTCATATTCTAATATAATAACTACAGTATCTTATATATACTAAGATTTTATTTTAAATATGTTACAACCATATTCAGTATTCTATCCATCCTTTGAATGACATGTCACCATAGGTGTGTATGTACGGCTTAGCGTCTCCACGCTGTGGTGTAATTGTTACTCAAAATATTATTATTTGGATGGGTATAATAATGTTGTTTAATAAAATTTAAATAATAAATATAACATTATAATGATTATGTATATATGATTTACCATCCAATTATATATTATTTTAATATCAAAAGAATTATATTGTCGCTCGTGCGTACGTACGGACTACCGTCTCCATGAATGCGATGAGATTCATTCCCCATCGTATCCATTCAAGTCTAATTCTCATTTTATGATTAAATATAATGTTAAAGGACTTGATATAATTATGGATATGAATAAGATACATCCTAACCATAAAAAACATGACTTATGTAACAAAACATATAAAAGAAAACCAGTACGTTAACAACTGAAACGACGATAATACTAAGATATTATTAACAAAGCAATGTTAAAAGAGAATATATGATATCATGTTAATGTATATGACTCTTGTATAATTTAATAACAATTATTCCACCATTATACATGAGTTTAATCTACCCTCAACCAAGGAAAAGTACAAGGTAAGGGTTATTTCACACATCTTCATTATCCGAGGTTGTTTATAAGTAGTTATCTACTGGGACATCTTTATCATCTACATCCATGTTTCTTAAAAATGTATTTCAAAATATTCATAAAATTTTACAAAAAATGTGTTAAAGTCCTTTATACCATTGTTTGAATTTTTATAAGAGGTTTATAAATGAATCTTTTTGTAGTTTTCCAAACAAGGTTCTTTTTATCCTTTTCGACAGAATTATGGTAAGAATGTATTTTTTAAATAATACGGCGGGTTCAACAATTTTCCGCCATTATAAAATCTTTGAAGCATACCTTACAAGCTTATAATGATTTTTTCAATGTAAGTGTTTTATTTTATAATTGTGTGACTTTTAAATTATTTAAAAAAAGTTTTATTTCTCCCAAATATTTTTGATTTCATCTGTGTCAACATCCTTTGATGGATTTTATGTTTATTTGAAGTTGAATTATTATGATACAAAACATCCATATTGTATTGAAGTTTTTGTGATATGTTTGACCATGGATGTGTTATTTTTAACGATTCATGGTTTATAGAGAAAGTATTGACATTTCGTATGCTAGTTTTAATTCGAATGTTTATGTTATGTTTAAACCTGTTCATATGAGGAATGCATTGGACTTAATAAGTGACAGGTGGAGCCCTTTATAGCTCCTCGATGCATAGGTAGGTGTCATGATACCAACTAGTGTCTTGGAATTAGTCCTTGACAAAATCTTATTTGTAGTCATGGCACGAGGCCTTGACTATGTGGTTATTATAGTCTGGATTTATGCATTCCATCATTATGAAAGTGGTTATTGATATTGAATGTGATTATTCAACTAGTACAATATCCATGTGAATAACTAAATGTAATTAGTTCATTTTATCATTTCCATGTTATGCTGAAGTTAAAGTTTAAATGTCTTTTGTTTTAGATATACATTTCCTTAAATGTTTATGTTTATTTATGAAACTTTTTGCTATATTGTAATCTTTACTGAGCATCTTAGATCACCCCTTTCAATGGGTTATTTTTCTCAGGATGTGAAGAAGTAATTTATGAATGACCTGCAGGGATAGTACGTGGGGATATGAGTGTGGACTATGGAGACTATGTTGTTGTAGTTTTCATTTTTAGGATGTAATGTAAGACTTTTGAATATATCTAGTGTTTCCAAGGCTACTAAACTAATCGATAATTTGATATCTGATCTTTCTTGTGATCATTACAATATTATGTAATAATAAAGCGACTCTGGATAACTGGTGTTGGAGCGTTACAAATTAGACGTAGGTGCTTCCTTAGATAGTCTATAGCTATCATTGCAAGACTATAGGGGAATTGACGTGAGAGATTCCCAGAGTGTATGTGCCTTGTTCGATTACTGGAATATATGGGTCTACTAGTTTGATCAACCCATAGAATTAGTGGGAGTTTTGTTTGGTTGGTTGGGACGAGTCCACTAAGCCAATGAACAAGCTTCAGTTTGTACTGCTTGTGGGTTAGGTAGTCTTTTGAGTTACCTACTATGTTACTTGCTTTACCTTGGAATAGAGAACCCTTCTAGTTTCCCTGGTTGTTTAATTAAATTAATGTTAATGGTAATTGGTAGGAATTTTAGTGGTGTAATACTAGTTCATTGATGTATTTATTTCCTTTACTTTTTCTATATTGCTTACTGATAGTAGGGAAAAAATCTTCTGGTGGTTGCCTACTGGGATTAGTCTCACACCCTGTTTGGGTCCTACTTTCTGGCCCAAATAGTCTATTTGGTTGCAGGTGTGGATATGGATTGTGGCCCTTCCACCTGAGGTACTTGATTGTTGGTTGGAGCTGTAGAGCATGAGACCGGGTTCGAATTGCAATGCTGCTGGAGTTTCTGTTTACTTTTAGTATTTTTTTTCAATTGTATTTCAACAAGTTGATATTTTTTAATGCTTTCCATAGACACATTTACCATACTACATCATTATTATATTAGACATTTATTCTACATTTAGTTTCAGTTCTTGTATGATATTTACTACTTCTACTATTGTGTATGTTTGTTCTTCTTCTATATTCTTTACCAAATGAGGGAATAGTTTTCCAACCAACTCACCAAGGCCCTCGCTGCTAGTTGGCATCCTCTACCATTCGATAAAATGCGCATGAGGTCATGTGGTGAATCGGATACAGAGCACCCATTATGTGGCTTCGGATTCGGGTCATTACAACCCTGAATGAGGGTATTGGGTACTTTTGCACATATTACTCAAAGACATACTACAGAAAGGCACAAACCACCAACCACGACATCGTTAGATCGATATACCCAAACCACAGGCCTTGAAACGCCCTAGTATGTTGTAGATCTAACAAAATGCTTAAAAATTTTGTCTGTGGATAACTCATGAGAGAGGAGAAATCAGGAGATGAAGTTATAGAAGAAGGAATAACTCACTTGGTGATTCCAACACAATTGATGATGATTTATTCAGAAAAAAGGTGGCTTTTGAGGGCCTAATGAAGATCGGTTATTGTACGGTCACTCCTAGAAGAGACTGAAGCAGAGAAAAAGGGTTTTGTTGATTACAGAAGACCCTAGTCCAATTAATAAAAAAAAACAAAATTACACGATGTTTATTTTAAAATTACAAGGCATGTGCTTTCCTTTTCTAGCATCCTCTTTAGGTGTGCTTTAGGTCACCACACATGGCCATGTACTCGGCCGTTACCTGGCCAGTACACGGTTACCCGTGGAAACTAGGTACAAGGCGTGTACATAAAGTACACGGCGTGTACACCCGAAATTTCCAAAAACTCATTTTTTTCTCAAAAACAACCAGAAAGGAAAAACATACCTGAAAATAAGATCCATGTTCTTACAAACTCCCCACCCCGTACATAACAATATTTTTCCCCGAATTTTTCGGGAATGGTCTAATAGAAGAAGAATCCTCGAATACATGCATCCATTGTGATCATACATCGGCCTCCCTCTCCCAAATCTCGTCATGTACATTCCTGTGTTATCATAGAAATCATACCAAAGTAAGTGACATTCCATGAAGATCCTTCGCACTTTGATCAAAAATCGGGATGGGACACTCGACGAATGATGCATCCACCTCTAACTCAACCTCATCAAGTTGGAAAACGTGAGACATGTCTGAGAATTATCATCGATGATGAGAAATGTGGAAGAAATCATGCATATCCTGGTTCCATTGAGGTATCTACAACTGATAGGCTATCAGCCCAACTCTCTCCAACACCTCAAACGGTCTGACGTATCTCGGGGACAACATACGCTACCTCATTGGCCATTTGTGACCCATCCTCAGTGTGACAAGTATAAAAACATGATCTCTGAACTCAAACTGTAGAGGTCCTCTATATCGATCAGCATATGACTTCTGTTGTGAATGTGTAGTTGTTATCCTCTTCCGAATCGACTCTATCTGCTTCATGATCTCCTATACAAGATGAGGTCCTAGCATAGAAGTCTCTCTTGCCTCCAGCCAACGTAAGGGTGATCAGCATGGACTACCATACAAATCTTAAAAAGGATTCATCTGAATAGTTTATTGAAAACTATTACTGTAAGAAAACTCTACAATAGGTATGTACTTCTTCAAGAACCTCCAAAATGCGGGCTGCATGCTCGAATAATATCCTCAAGCACCTGAATTGTAAACTCATACTTGCCAACTCTCTGGGGATGGTAAGTTTTTCTCAGATGTACCTATGTACCCAAATCCCTCTGATGTCCCTTCTAGTCCTAAGTAGAAAAACATGCATCATGTCTGAAACAATGCATTGTGGGACCCCATGTAGGCATACAATCTATCTGATGTACAACCATCATAGCTCATCAACACTGAAGGTCTTCCTGATTGACAAGATGTGAGAATCCTTTGTTAGTCTACCAATGAAAACCCATACCACATCATTCCCTCAAGGTGACCTCGAAAAACCTGTCCTGAAATCCCTCCTGACATCATTCCAATTCACTCAGGAATGGTTAACTGTAGTAAATGAGATTTTTGTCACTGATGCTCTGTCTTCGCCTGCTGATAGGTTGAATAACTCATGACAAGACCAGAAACATCTCCCTTCATACCTGGCCACCAATACTGATATTGCAAATCTTGATACATCTTGCTGACAACAGGATGAATTTCCCAAGACATGTTTATTTTTATTAATTTAATTAATCTAAATTTGGAATAAAAATTGAAACCATATTGGATATTAATTAATTATTCTTATAATATAATATTGAATAGTATATTCAATTCAATTTAATGATGAATGATCAGTTATTGATCAAATATGAAAAGATGAAAGAGAAGTATTATTCTTTTAAATATAATAAAAAGATACACAATGATTATGAAATTAATATTAATAAAAACAGGACGTCGAATATACCTTGTACATGGGTCTCCTAAATCAAAGTATATGTGATTTCTATGTTACATGGGTTGGTATTGTTGTTATTTATTGTCTCAATGGTAATTGGGTTTATTTTTAACAGAAAATATGTATTTTTTAGTTGATTTATGGTTTTTTTACTCTTATAATAATGTGTTGATCAGTTTTTTTAAGAATCAATTTTTTCTTTTAGGATATAGATTACATATTTTTTTGTGTGTTTGTGGTTGAGATCACTAATTCTGATTTTCTAATAGATAATTTAGACTATAACAATAAACTCTTGTAAAATATTTATATATGATGTATGAGTGGAATTATAGTTGATCTAGTTGTGTTTTTATTTATTTTATTAATATTGTTTTACCCAATTTGTCAGCATGTTGTGTATTTTTTACCCCAATTGGTAGTATTCACAGGTTTTCAACTCAAAAGTGGTATAGGAGAGCCTTATATTATGGTGTGATTGTATTGTGTTTTGGGACATGTTTCATGTTACTGAAACTCATATTTATGACATCATGCATTGGGATATAATTTTTTTTTGAGATATATCATTGGAATTATAGTGACATGCCACCATGGCGATCAATTTTATATTTCGAAGAGGGTAGGTATGAGTATTCCCACCAATTATTGGTTGGGATCCATTAGTTTTACCAAAACCACTCATTGATAACTAACTCTGTGATAGTCTTATGGATGTTACATTCAATACAGGATAGGTATCATTGAGAGTAAGTAATTAAATTTTATACCTAACTAGGAATTTTTTTTGTATCATCTACAACTATTTTATATTAAGGGTAGAAATTAGAAGATTTTTTGTTGGTAATGTATATTTTAGTTATTTTTTAACATCTTCAAAATTATCTAGATAGGGTAATGAAATTTCAACTTCAAATTATTAAAATATAAAATAATTACTAGGTAGATGTCATTATCTAATAAGATTTTCTGGTGGGGATATCATAGAAACAAATTATAATTTTTTCTTTAAGAAGTTATTACCTAAAAATTTAATTTAGAATAGGGGATGATAGATTATCTGTTTGGTCTAAAATAATTTTCAATTGAAACACTATACTTATCATTTTTTTTCTTTTCTTTGGTTTTGAATGATGTTGAGTGGATATTATATTTAAAGGGTGTGGTGTTGGATGAAATTTTGAAATAAGTTGATATGGTTTTAGTTGAAAATTTTCTAGTAGTCATTATTTGAAAAGGTGATAATGTAGGACACCATTAGAAATATGTACATGGTAGGAGGTTTTTGATCAAGAACATTGTAGTATATTAAAAATTTAAGATTATGTTATCATGTATTATGAATTGGTGGTTTCATGATTCATGAAAAGGTGTTAATAAATAGGCTAGTCATGGGCATGGATTATCTTATTCCCATTATAAGAGGAATCCCCATATATGTTTTCAATTTTTTTAATGATGGGTATTCTCAACTATAGTTACATTGGGAATTGACTAGTGTTGATCATATGGGATGATTGGTCATCTGTTAGAATTTTCATAGAGTGAATCTCAGTAATGTTGTGCTAAAAGAAACAATATGGCTCAGGGATTCATTATTGCGTCTGGAAACTATCCACAATGAAATAACTAGAGTGACTCTAGCTATCATGTAATTGATGAGGGAATTGTTATCAGTGTTAGTTGATTTCATAGAGTATATCCCCTAAGAGTATTTATATATAAAAACAAATATTAAAATGCAAGGGTTAGTCTATATTCAAATTATTAGGTTCACTCATATATATTATAGTGGGGGATCATTGATCGTTCATGGTATGATCTTATTAGAATCTAACCTAACACCAATTTTATTTGATGTAGGTGATTAACATTCAATTATGTATACAAATGTGTTTAATGATAAAAGATTTGGTGTATTGTGTTTACTTCAGATGATGACGGTTAATACACCATAAGGGGTATGATTTTTGGGTATTATAATATTTTTAGAATCTGATATCATGATCAGTGGATACATGATTCTTTTATATTTCATTATAATAAATATGTGTAATTCCAATTTGATCTTTAATATAAATTGGTAAACTTAATATAAAACACATAGACCATTATCAACAATGGGTATCATTCATGTTAGTTTATTATGATAGTATTACCATTCATGGAGAGTTTTATTTTTAGGTAAAGAATTCAGGACCTGACTATTTCTTTTCTATGATTATTTTAGATTAGTTTTGTCGAATTTTTATTGGAGTTGAAAATACATTTCAATCAATATTAATTTATTTTTCTGATTAGTATCAAGATATATATCCTATTGTAATCTTAGGGTTTCCACCATAGAGAGACGTTGAGTTTACAATAAATACTTTTCCTTGTAAAATTTCCAAATAAATTCCACTATATGGTTGTATTCTATTGATATTAATGAGATTATTTTTTTGTAGAGGACCATGAGGATAATTTATTCATTGTCATAATCACATATCCTAAGGATATGTTTATTGTAATCATTTTGAAATGTTATATCTCATTTATAAAATATATGTATTGTCATGTGTTATACTAGGTGATAATAAAGAACTAGAATTATAATCCCTATATTGATGATAAATATGATCAATAGATGGTATCAATGTGGTTATCTGAAATCAAATTAATATTTGTTTATTTATATTTAATTTTGTGTCCTTCTAACAGTCACTGTATTTCATTCAAAATTAGGTATGGAATGTATGAGTTCCATTTGAGACGGTTTAGTTTTACAAATGTTTCAAAATTTTATTTAGACCTTATAATTTTTATCTTGCATCTATATCTACAATCATTCATGGTTATCATTTTCCATGATATTCAATATTACAATTATTCATAGGGGGTCACACCAAACATGAGGACATTATCATGTGTATACAAAGGGTGAGTCAACTATATTTCATATCTATGAAATAAAATTATAAATCCATGTGGATTTTTGTTTGGGTAAATCATAAATGGTGAAGGCATATTAGTGGCCCATGATAAGGACTTTGACAATACATGACAGGAAATACCTATGAACTATAAATTTGCCAAACTAAGAAGGGGGTGATCTTTGTGTGCTATAATACATACGAGATATCTATCAAATAGTTTATGGGATGTTTTAATTCATCTATAATTATATCGTTACATGATATATGTAATAATTATATCATATATTTTGATGCATCATGGGGAATTTCATGGATCTGTTCTACGGAATGATGGATGAGTAGTCACTTATGGTTCTTGGATGTTGATATAACGATAACAGAATTATATAATTCATGATTGAGATTTTATTGTAGTGATGAATGAATAGTGGGGTTGGGATCACTACCTTTTGGGTGGGAGATTTTTAGTTTATAGTGACCACATGATCCTGGAGATATATTTGTATCCAATGGTACAAGACCTTTTGGTACAGATGTTGGGTTATGTACCATTATTACCCCGAATTTTATATACTATATACCCCTGTGGAAGGGAACATTGGCAATGAAAGAATGGGTAAGGACAATAAATATTATTTTTTCATGATGCTATCATTGAGTGGCATATGATACATTTCTTCACCATGATGTAACTCAACATCCACACTTAGAATGGTTTTATGAATCTTATGTATTTGGATATAACCTATTTAATGCTTGATTAGGTGAAGACCAATCAGTTTCACAACACTGACTACAGGTTTATGTTGGATAGTTTATATATTGGGGATTCATCATTTGTCCCATAATGATAACTAGATCTTATATATTTGAGGCCATTTGGCAGTGCACAATAGCATACTCAAGGAGATGATGTGGTATTCCCACACCTCTACATGGGGTTTTCACCCATGTATTATCAAAATATAAGAACATTAGTTGGATTTATTGGTATCCTATGATGAAAATTGATATTTTCCAGTATATTATGTGATGACCCACATGTCCACATGTAATGGATGAGAATAAGAGATCCACAATACTGATTCATCCATTACCCCTTATTGAGTGGAAATGTTATGATCTGATTATGGATTTTGTTATTGTGTAGTTAATTTCACCATATCATATGGATGTAATGTGTGTTATTATGGACTAAAATACTCATATTGCATATTTACTATGTAAAAAACCAAAAAATTCACAAATAATAAAATGTTGTTCAATTTTGTTTGACACATGAAACATTGATTTTATCATTCAGTATATACCACACATAGTATATATTTTGATACATGAAACAACAAGTTTTTTTATCTTCTGTTATATGCATGTCTATGTTTTACCGAAAAACAATATAATAATAAATAAATAATAAAATTATTTAATATGGAAATTATCACGTAGATGTTGCAATGGATTCTATGAATAATATTAAAAATGTTAATTAAAATATTTAGTTTATACAAATATATTGGTTACCAATTGAGTATATATAATTACAACGACCAATTTAAATAAAATGAAGTATTTTTTGGAATAAATTGTATTTTTCTAATTGAGGGTATAGTCAAACTATGGAAAAATAATTTAAAATTGTTTTTTAACACATTTAGATAATAAATAGAAAAAAATATAATCCATTTTTAAATTCAAATACCTAAATTATCTAAAGGTTTATTTTTTTATTTTTCTATGGATTTTCATTTTATTTCATAATGAAAAGTAAAAAAAATCATTGAAATATGTCTTTTCTTTTTGATAATTTATAATATGAAATTATATTTTCAATTTTTTTTCAGTCATAATAGATCAATTATAAATCTATTTATCCTCAGTTGCATAATTTTATTATTGAATTCAAAAATAAATAGTTCATAATATTTTGAACATTTTCACACTAAAAAATTCTCTCCCATCAAATTTGTGGTGTAAAATTAAAATTAAATCATGCATCTTATATGAGATGAATTTTCGAAATGGATTCCATGTTTTTTATAACCCTAATTTATATTTCATAATATGGTCAAATTAATTTTTGATTGTATGGATTCGCGAAAATAGTTAATATATAATTCATTGATTATGGTAAAAACGAGTTTACATAGATGTTAAACATAAAATATATTGTGTAAAATGTCCTACCAATTTTACCAAGACCAATTATATGGAATAGTTTCATACATTAAGATCTTCATATATAATTTTAGGTCTTATTTATAAACATTCCCAATATTCATTCCAATATAACAAATTACAAAAATAAAAAAATTACCCCTTGATTTTAATATCTACAAATCTATTGGATATTATATATAACTACTTAGGTTGAGTTATAAATATTATTGTTTAATATTAATTATTTTTAGTTAACATAATAATTTTTTAATTGATTATATAATTACATAATTTTCTTATAAAACTCCAACACAATAATTATTAAGTTAATAATTATCTAAAATAAATGATATAAAATTATAACAAGTGAAGTAAATTAAATTACTTATTTCGTTAATTTTTTAGAAGAATATATCATTTTAATAATTTTTATAATAATTTTTTCGCATTATATTATTAAATTTAAATTTTTTAATTTGAAATAAATAAATAATTTCAATATTGATATTAAAGCAATATTATTATATTTGATATATTATTAAATGATTTAGTATTACTGAAAATCCTATATTATTCAAGTTAATTTTTTAATCTTAATAAACGTAAATTCTAGTCTTTTAATGGATCATTTTTTCTTTTATAATGGACATTTGAAACCAAAATAGTAAAATCATTGTTATCCGGATTAGGGTTAGAAAATTTTTTAATGCATTCCATGCACTTCAATTAAATATTAATCTCCAACACTTAATGAATTTTGAGTTGATAATTGTAATTTTTCACATAAAATTTGTTTCTAAAACAATATAATATGTTTCATGATAATTTATTATTAAATTATTAAATAATCTATTTAGAAAACTAGTTACCAAAATGAAAAAAACCAAACCGGTAAAATATGGTAACATAGGAGTAGATGAACAAAATGCTTAAAAATGTGTTCCATTTTGGGGTGGAGGGATTTATAAACCTTATAATACTTCCTTACCATTAATTATAAATCTTGTAGAATCATTATTTAAGGGTTTCCTCTTAATAGTGAATACATTATAATATTTACAATAATTCCACTCCTCCTTAATTGTTAAATTTCAATCGCAACCCAACATATCCACCCCACTAAATCCATTTATCACAACAAATGTCAACATAAATCACTCAAAAAATCTCTATAATCTTGTGAGACTACTTAGTTCTGGTATAAATAAATCCTTTTAAAGTGTATGTGAAGGCCTACAAAGGATACAAGAAAAAGGGGTATTGTTCTTCTAAAATAGTTTGTATTTAATTTCATTCTCTACATCTCTCAATTTGTATTATAAAATTATCATATAATAACCTATTTATATTAAATACATTGATAAATTTTTATATTTATGTTATTACCTAAAAATACAGACACATCCATCAAATGGGTTTTGAAATCATCGTTCTACTATATGAGGGACTACCTCCTTGTGAACCGATGATTTTATTTTTTCTATTAGCACCTATCATGGTTTTAATTAATGAAGAATTATTATTTTATATATAATATATATGATATATATGATGTCATTTTTCTTATTAAATTATAATGTCACACATACATTTTAATGACCCAGATTTTTTCAAGGTAGTTTTTTTAATTATATAAAATTATTTTGAGACCACAAAATATGATGGCATGTGATTTTGAGGCCTAGAGAGCCCAAAATGAGTCGTCAAAGTTTTGTTCAACTTTAAATAGCACGGATAAAAAGTATTCTTGAAAAAGATGAATAACTCTTAATTAGATTCCCGGATCAGAATTCTGAGTGTAATGTTACGCTCAGGATGGTGGGTTAACCATAGGCAAAACTTAAGATTAGTCGGCGTGGGCCTCCTATGAGAAAACACAAAATGGCCAAATAGTAAATTAAATAATTAAATAATTTTTATTTCAAATTCTTATAACTCATGAATGTTAACTCGGATTGAAAATCTGAGACCATCGCTAAACTTATGAGGGTAATCATTCTTTAGGATGATAATAACATTGTCATGCACGGGCCAACAGTGAATGGTTGTTTGTTCACTAAATAAAACAATTATGTTGCATTTATTTTATTGTAAAATAAATAAATTCTTAATGGTAACTCGGATTGAAAATCTGAGAGTACCGTTGGGTTTATTTGGGTGTTTTCTCCTTAGGAAGATCCTATCCACGACTGATTCGTGTCGAGGGTGAACTCTAATAATTTGTAGAAATTTTTTTGGGTATATTTAGTAAATGTGAAAGCGGCATTTTATAACTTCTAAAGCAATGCTCAGATTAAAAATCTGAGGTAACTGTTGAATCTGTAGTGTTGGGATTTTTTATGGGAGGCTTTACTTTGACCGATGTTGGTCCAAAAAAATGGTTATATTTTGCATCTTTTAAAAAGAAATGAAATAAAGTAATTTTATTATTTAATTTCATATCCTCTTACGGACATGTAAAGGGGTGGGGCCCGCGACGTGTCAGGCCCATAAATGGCTTCCCCTACCAAACCTATGTAATAAAGTATTTGGGTAATTAGGAAGCTTCTTAAATGATTATCCCCATTAAATTTTGATGTTGTTACTTACATTCATCCTCTTTTATTTATATAGAGTTTGGGGAGGGGTATCGGCACAGCATTTCAAAGAAACGATGTGAGGAAGTGGACCACGATGCCAGACCCATAGAAGAAAGAGCTGATCCCAATGAGAGGTGACGGGTGACACATAACCATGAACCAGTGGACAATGTGTGAGCGGCGTTGTCAGATGCCTGTTGCAGGAACGAAGAACACCGACCCACCTTCAAGAGCGGGAATTTCGATAACAATTCTAGGTATGGGGTTTATAAATTTAAATTTCTTTAATTTTTTTCTGATTCCCCATTCTTGAAAACTATATGAATAATTCATGTCAACCAACTAACAGGTGGATTCGTGAATCATTCCTTTTGTAGAAGGATGTTAAGGGGTATCCTTGGGGGTTTTTGTTTGTTTTTTAATAAGAGAAATTGTTAAACACAATTTATCTTCCTGATCACAGGCTAAGGTGGAGGGTGTGGGCCTAATGAAGTTGAATCAGACCCTCCGCAACCTTGTTACCATTATGCCTTCCATGTAAGACTATCAGCACAGTGAAACCAACTGGATAAGAAGGAGGCGACACGCCAATGCACACCACTAGAGGAGGCCGCAACACGAAGCCCCGATGGACATCAGAGTAGCTGGTACCATCCAACCCCAAAGTAGGTGTGGCATACCGTTGCATGATGTTGTTGTGAAAAGGGGATGTGGACTCTCAGCCATGACAGATGAATAAGGCGGATGACTCATTGGACGGTCGCGGAAGGGAAGGGAGGCACGTCGTCGTGCGCCGCCGGTTAGCGGGAGACCGCGGCCGAATCTACAATAGATGTGGTGGAATCCACTCCCCCAGTGGGATATGTGGATATCGGGCTATGCATACGTGGAACCACCACTTTGAAGGCTGAAAGTCATTTGGCCATTTAGGATCTCAGGGGAGTGACTCCCCCGGGCCGCTGACGGTAGCACTGTAGGCCATGCCATTTGTGGTCGGACCACCCTCCAACATGCCGCTGCCAGCGGGCTGGGCTGTCGGCCCAGTGGGCCACTTCCCACGAGATGGGCCACACCCCACCATAGTCCGGGATTCCCCTTTGGGGGACCCTCCCTACACGGGTCAATCTGCTCTTATGGGCCGCCTCTTTTTGTGTGTCAGGCTCGTCCAACCGGGCCAGACCAGACCCGGGCCCAACAAAGAACATAACCTCATAAAGGGCCTTATATTGGAAACCAGACATCCTTTTGATGAACCATATGTGGAATTGGGATCCTTGGAGAGAGACTGTCCTATTTACTTACTCAATGAGTCTTTAGAAAAAAACATAGATATGGCCAAGATGGATCAAACTCAAATCCAACTGGACCCTCGGTAGTAAAATACCAATAACGCATAGACCGGGTGTCTGGTTGACGCGCCTTCTATTTTCTAAGAACCCTTGTGACCTTATAGATCATCTGGTTACTTCTGTTTGAGACTTGATTCTATTTTAAATATGACTGATGGCATGGGGAGTGATTCCCCCAGTCACGCTACGTATGGAACCCTACGACTGGCTGACACTTAACAACTATTGTCTTTCAGACATGGAGTGACTTGATGGCTATGGTACATGATGGAGAGGAGTACCATGGTAGGCCAAGATGGGGAGTAGCCATATACGCGATGAGGAGGAGTACCTCATTATTCCACGGTGGGGGAGTGGCTCTGTAATGGCCCGGACCTCTCCGGTCGATTACTTTGTAAAAACGTTTTTTTAATGTGGTCAATGCGGCGAACATCAAAAATAATAATAATTATTAATAATAAATGGTGACGTGTTAATAAATTTTATTTGGGGTTTTGTTATAAGTGTTATACTAAATAATTATAATAATAATGATAAAGATTTAAAATAGGTGTGTGTCATGTGGGTTTTGATGGGAGGTGATCTTGCATGTTTTTTTAGGGAGATTCAATCATTATTATTGAAAAACGATAAATAACAATGATGGCGTAAAACTATGTGCCAGAGGTTAATGAAATTAAATGTATTAAAAAGGGGTTGAATATGTAAGTTATATTAATTTTGTTTTGTCATTTAATTTAATTAAATGGAATGGTTTTAATTTCATATAAGAATAACCATGATAAACTAATTTAATGGGATTAAATTAGAATGTTAATGATGAATGTTATTAATATTAATTTTATTAATAATGACATTGAAGTGAGATTGGAGAGAGATTACAAAGTGATGGAATAATAAAGAAAATAATAATAAAAACCACAAAGGAATGAAGGTTGGGGCGTGTTGGGCATGAATGAAGAAGGGGAGGCGCCACTTTTGGTGGAGTGAGGGGATTGTGGAAGAATTAATGAGATTGGAGAGAGAAAGAGTTAAAGGAAATAAAGATTTTGAATTTAATGTAATAAAATAAATAAGTTAAAAAAAAGGAAATCAATCAAGGGGTGGGGCGTGGTTGAAATGGATTCATAGAGGGGCCATTTGTTTTGGTGGGGCGTGGATTTTGGATATGAGGATTTAAGAAGTTAAATTAAATTAAATTAAATAATAAAATAATCATGTTATTGTTTTTGTTGATAAAAAACTTTGTCGATCGTAACTTATTCATGCGACCACGGTTTCATGAACCGTCTGCGGCAGTGTGACCCTGACTATGAGACGGAAATTATGAGTCCAATATTGGATGTCTTTTTTGGGTTTTCGGATCGGGTACCCGAAACGCTTGTGAATTAATAGATTTAATATTATTATTAAATCTTCAACCCGTCATAAGTCCCACGTGCGACGTCCGATTGACTTCTCGTCAGTGGTGATGTGATCCTATAATTAATATGATCGATTCAAGTCTAATTTTGGATATTAAATCATGGTTCGTGGCTCGGGTCCACAAAACACCCAATAATAATAATATCATTATTATTACGGGATCTTGTATCCAACGTATCTCCCTCATACGGTATCATATTGACGATCCGTCAACGACAGCATAACCCTGAAATTATGACGGTCATTTTAAGACCATTAATGATCTACTTTTATGACTCATGCCTCGGGTCAACGAAACACCACATATTGATAGAATTATCATTATTATTAAACGCGTGGAAACCGCGTGACGTGTCGTGTGTTGACCAGTCAAAACACGTAACGGGTGTACAGTCACACCGTGTATTCATCAATACACGCTGCATACTGTTTTACCTATTCGTTGGCTATATTAGAAAGGGGAACGGATTATTTCCAGACCAATCGCTTCTTCTTCGCACGACGACACTCTTGGATGATCAAGAAGTCTTCCTCCTCTAACTTCTTTGTCTGAACTCCGATCGTCGATCCGTCAGCGGCCACATGATCGTAGCGACGAGACGAAGCTTCTAAGCCCGGACTTGTCACCTTTCCTTCGGGCCTTCCTTCTCTAGATTCCATCCTAGGAGGTGTTTTTCGGGTTTGGCGAAGGCGGAGGACACCGAAGGACGTCGTCGGAAGCGACGTGATCGGGGCCTTTTAAGGTAGGGGTTTACCTTCGTCTCTCTATTTGGTGCAACATGTGGTGTGGGATATTTCTATTTTGTTCCATGGGATGCAGTTGAACATTAAATAAAGATAATAACCGGATAAAGAAGGGTTTGGGGTTTTGTGCTGTTTCTATTGCCTTCCAGTTTCTTTATCTTCTGATTGTGATTTTGGATTGAAAGGCCTTTGCCTACTGAAAATCAAGGCCATTGGTGGCCTTTGCGTGCACAATTGATATCTGAATTGTTTGTGGTTGGTTTTTTTAAAACATGGAAAATGGATAAGCACGTAAAGACTGGCTGATTAAATGAGAATGAAAACCTTGTGTGATCAACCCGGTTTAACAAAATTGGAATAATGAAGAAGTTGGTGGTTTGGTTGTTTTGCGAAGTGGTTGGTTGTGGAAAATGCCTTTATTTATAAAAAGTGTTTTAATTATGAAAAGTGTTTTGGAAGTAAAATGTGTTTTCAAATGCGGAAATGTTTTGTGTGTGGAAGGGGTTTTATGTGTGGAACTTTGAAATAAATGAATGATGGAATGTTGTATGGTTGTGATAATCTTTTGTAAATGAAATGGCATGTGGTTTCTTGCGTTTTACCTAACCTTGGTTGTGGATGGTAGGGATATGTTTGTGAAAGGTTTTGTCTGGATGATAGTTTCCAAGTAGTAATAATTTGTTAAACCATCACATGAAACATGAAAACCTAAATGGGGTTGGGGGATGATTGTTTGGTTGTTGATGCATGCTTCGTGGTAGAAGTGCTGAGGCACATGCTCATTTCCTCTTTTTAAGAAGCCATAGGTTGGGATGTGTGTTTGGTATATGTATATATATAATTGTATCTTTGTGTTTTGTCGCACCACACCCATGTCAAGAACCTAGTGCCGAACACTCCCATTTTATGGGAGAGGGTGTTCCCCCTTAGTTACTAGCTCTTTCCCGCTCCTTCTTCCATAGGCTATGAAGGCTTGAGGTGACCTTACACCCAAGACTCTTCGGGTAGGTCTCGGAGGCTGTGATGGCTTGAGGCGACCTTTAGCCCAAGACTCTTCGGGCAGGCATACCGTTCCCAAGAACCTTCGGGATGAGGCCCAGGTGTCTGCGGGCGGGTTAGTGGTTGTGGCCCAGGTGTGTGCGGGCGAGATGCGTGGTTGTGAGGCCCAGGTGTGTGTGGGCGGGATGCGTGGTTTGGCCCAGGTGTGTGCGGGTGGGAAGAGGGTGGTAGCGTCAGGAAGTTTACCGTTAGGAAGAGCAGCATCTAATTAAGTGGGAAATGGTGCGGGGTACCCAATACATTTTTTCTATATATATATACTAAACATAATTGTGTTACTTGGTGAGTGTGACCAGTGAGGCAGGGTGGATAGTTTTTCCTTCTTAGATTCTGGTTCTTCTGTTTTCTCACGGGACCTTAGGGTGTCTCCCCACTTGTGCACTAGAGCTTTAGGTTTCCCTACTGAGTATACGTGTATGCTCACCCTACGTTTACTTTCAGGTTTCCAGGAGGACTACCAGGGCCGTGCGGGACCCTACTAGTCGGGCATTTGGAGTTGTTGCAGTTGTTGTTCTCTTGTTTTCTTTGGCATTGTACTTTTGAGCTTCCTTGTACTTGTACCTTGTTATAAAAATTGTTTAAACATGCATGTGGGCTTGGTTTGGGTTTATTTATATACACTTGTTCTTTTCCCTTTTTGGTGGTTGACTTGTCCTATTTCCCGATCCAAAATAATAAAATGGGTAATGCCTCCCATATTTGTGAAAACTCATACCCTTGGTGCTAGTCGCCAACCCGGGGCCTACTGGAGGCGGGACTTGGGGTTCATTATCTCCCTTTTAGCATTGCCATCTCAAGAGGGGCATCTTTGGTGGGAGGGGGTCGTGACAGAATGCTATCAAAGGCTGATGGTTGAGAGATAGGATGGAGTCTGGAGTTAGGCACAGTGAGGATTGCATGGGATGGTAGGGTAACAGTGTTCGTTAATCTTGGTGCGTGACATAGGCCAGGGAATACCGGCTAGGACACAGGATTTTAGGGCCCCCCGTGATCTGATGCAAGGACTCTGAGCCTACCGAACGACCAAGTGAGACTATATTAATTGCAGGGTAGAGACCCTAGGGAAGGTACATGCATCATCATGTTTGTGTTTTACTTGATTTGGGTGTTCTGGGAAAGAAATTGAAATAAAATGATAATTAAAACTTTGAGTTTTTCCTTACTACTTGGGCTTAGGCGATCCTTGTTTACCGTACATCTATGACACTTGGACGTTAACAGAAATGCAGAGGAGTGGGATGCGGACAATTTCACACAACAGAAGTGGCAACCCCAGCAAGGCGAAAGATCGAGAGAGATGTTTCAGGTTTTACTTAAATGCCCTCGTTTATGTTTTGTTTAAATCCAGGAGCATCACACTCAATTGTTGAAACTCATTCTCGCCCATGCTTTGGGCCTGGACCTTGTTTTTCATGAGTCTATAATGCTATGTTGTTTCCCGCTTTTCTTTAAATGTACGTGAAGAGCCCTATCATGTGGGGAGGGGAAGACCTAATCCCTAATCGATATGCATTAATGTGGATGCGATTTAACCCGTGCAGGCGAGTCAGTGCCGCCTAAAGCGGATAATATGTCAACTTGGGAGAAAGAATTCCTCAAGCCATGTGTCCGGGCAGTGTGTGGGTTGTACGTTGTTGGGTGCAGTGTAAGTTGAAAAAAAAAACCCTAATATATGGGAAAGGAAAAACCTGATCCTTAATCAAGACGCATTAATGAGGATGTGATTAAACCCGTGCAGGCGAGTCAGTGCCGCCTAAAGAGGATAGTATCTTGACATAGGAGAGGAAATTCCTAACTCATAGAGTTGTTGGATGGTTCCTTGTCATGACGAGATCCCTGAGGGGTATCTTGTGGAGTGGTTCTTCAGATCCTTTCCTCCTTCTAGGACAATTTTTAATTCTCGAGGATGAGAATGTTTTGAGAGGTATCTAATGTAATGGCCCGGACCTCTCCGGTCGATTACTTTGTAAAAACGTTTTTTTATGTGGTCAATGCGACGAACATCAAAAATAATAATTATTATTAATAATAAATGGTGAAGTGTTAATAAATTTTATTTGGGGTTTTGTTATAAGTGTTATACTAAATAATTATAATAATAATGATAAAGATTTAAAATAGGTGTGTGTCATGTGGGTTTTGATGGGAGGTGATCTTGCATGTTTTTTTAGGGAGATTCAATCATTATTATTGAAAAACGATAAATAACAATGATGGCATAAAACTATGTGCCAGAGGATAATGAAATTAAATGTATTAAAAAGGGGTTGAATATGTAAGTTATATTAATTTTGTTTTGTCATTTAATTTAATTAAATGGAATGGTTTTAATTTCAGATAAGAATAACCATGATAAACTAATTTAATGGGATTAAATTAGAATGTTAATGATGAATGTTATTAATATTAATTTTATTAATAATGACATTAAAGTGAGATTGGAGAGAGATTACAAAGTGATGGAATAATAAAGAAAATAATAATAAAAACCACAAAGGAATGAAGGTTGGGGCGTGTTGGGCATGAATAAAGAAGGGGAGGCGCCACTTTTGGTGGAGTGAGGGGATTGTGGAAGAATTAATGAGATTGGAGAGAGAAAGAGTTAAAGGAAATAAGGATTTAGAATTTAATGTAATAAAATAAATAAGTTAAAAAAAATAAATCAATCAAGGGGTGGGGCGTGGTTGAAATGGATTCAAAGAGGGGCCTTTTGTTTTGGTGGGGCGTGGATTTTGGATATGAGGATTTGAGAAGTTAAATTAAATTAAATTAAATAATAAAATAATCATGTTATTGTTTTTGTTGATAAAACACTTTTTCGATCGTAACTTATTCATGCGACCTCGGTTTCATGAACCGTCTGCGGCAGTGTGACCCTGACTACGAGACAGAAATTATGAGTCCAATATTGGATGTCTTTTTCGGGTTTTCGGATCGGGTACTCGAAATGCTTGTGAATTAATAGATTTAATATTATTATTAAATCTTCGACCCGTCATAAGTCCCACGTGCGACGTCCGATTGACTTCTCGTCAGTGGTGATGTGATCCTATAATTAATATGATCGATTCAAGTCTAATTTTGGATATTAAATTATGGTTCGTGGCTCGGGTCCACAAAACACCCAATAATAATAATATCATTATTATTACGGGATCTTGTATCCAACATATCTCCCTCATACGGTATCGGATTGACGATCCGTCAGCGACAGCGTAACCCTGAAATTATGACCGTCATTTTAAGACCATTAATGAGATACTTTTATGACTCATGCCTCGGGTCAACGAAACACCACATATTGATAGAATTATCATTATTATTAAACGCGTGGAAACTGCGTGACGTGTCGTGTGTTGACCAGTCAAAACACGTAACAGGTGTACAGTCACACCGTGTATTCATAAATACACGCTGCATACTGTTTTACCTATTCGTTGGCTATATAAAGAAAGGGGCGCAGATTATTTCCAGACCAATCGCTTCTTCTTCGCACGACGACACTCTTGGATGATCAAGAAGTCTTCCTCCTCTAACTTCTTTGTCCGAACTCCGATCGTCGATCCGTCAGCGGCCACAGGATCGTAGCGACAAGACGAAGCTTCTAAGACCGGACTTGTCACCATTCCTTCCGGCCTTACTTCTCCAGCTTCCATCCTAGGAGGCATTTGTCGGGTTTGGCGAAGGCGGAGGACACTGAAGGACGTCGTCGGAAGCGACGTGATCGGGACCTTTTGAGGTAGGGGTTTACCTTCGTCTCTCTATTTGGTGCAACATGCGGGGTGGGATATTTCTCTTTTGTTCCATGGGATGCAGTTGAACTTTAAATAAAGATAATAACTGGATAAAGAAGGGTTTGGGGATTTGTGCTGTTTCTATTTCCTTCCAGTTTCTTTATCTTCTGATTGTGATTTTGGATTGAAAGGCATTTGCCTACTGAAAATCAAGGCCGTTGGTGGCTTTTGCGTACGCAATTGATATCTGAATTGTTTCTGGTTGTTTTTGTTAAAACATGGAAAATGGATAAGAACGTAAAGACTGGTTGATTAAATGAGAATGAAAACCTTGTGTGATCACCCCGGTTGAACAAAATTGGAATAATGAACAAGTTGGTGGTTTGGTTGTTTTGTGGGAAATGTTTTTGTAAACGATGGGGTTGAAATGGGAAGTGGTTGGTTGTGGAAAATGCCTTTATTTATGAAAAGTGTTTTAATTATGAAAAGTGTTTTGGAAGTAAAAGGTTTTTTCAAATGTAGAAATGTTTTGTGTGTGGAAAGGGTTTTATGTGTGGAACTTTGATATAAATGAATGATCGAATGTTGTATGGTTGTGATAATCGTTTGTAAATGAAATGGAATGTGGTTGCTTGAGTTTTACCTAACCTTGGTTGTGGATGGCATGGATATATTTGTGAAAGGTTTTGTCTGGATGATAGTTTCCCAGTAGTAATAATTTGTTAAACCATTGCATGAAACATGAAAACCTAAATGGGGTTGGGGGATGATTGTTTCGTTGTTGATGCATGATTCGTGGTAGCAGTGCCGAGGCACATGCTCATTTCCTCTTTTTAAGAAGCCATAGGTTGGGTTGTGTGTTTGGTATATGTATATATATAATTGTATCTTTGTGTTTTGTCGCACCACACCCATGTCAAGAACCTAGTGCCGAACACTCCCATTTTATGGGAGAGGGTGTTCCCCCTTAGTTACTAGCTCTTTCCTGCTCCTTCTTCCATAGGCTATGATGGCTTGAGGTGACCTTACACCCAAGACTCTTCAGGTAGGTGTCAGAGGCTGTGATGGCTTGAGGCGACCTTTAGCCCAAGACTCTTCGGGCAGGCTTACCGTTCCCAAGAACCTTCGGGATGAGGCCCAGGTGTCTGCGGGCGGGTTAGTGGTTGTGGCCCAGGTGTGTGTGGGCGCGATGCGTGGTTGTGAGGCCCAGGTGTGTGCGGGCGGGATGCGTGGTTTGGCCCAGGTGTGTGCGGGTGGGAAGAGTGTGGTAGCATCAGGACGTTTGCCGTTAGGAAGAGCAGTATCTAATTAAGTGGCAAATGGTGCGGGGTACCCAATACTTTTGTTCTATATATATATATACTAAACTTGTTTGTGTTACTTGGTGAGTGTGACTAGTGAGGCTGGGTGGATAGTTTTTCCTTGTTAGTTTCTGGTTCTTTTGTTTTCTCACGGGACCTTAGGGTGTCTCCCCACTTGTGCACGAGAGCTTTAGGTTTCCCTACTGAGTATACTTGTATGCTCACCCTACGTTTACTTTCAGGTTTCCAGGAGGACTACCAGGGCCGTGCGGGACCCTACTAGTCGGGAAGTTGGAGTTGTTGCAGTTGTTGTTCTCTTGTTTTCTTTGGCATTGTACTTTTGAGCTTCCTTGTACTTGTACCTTGTTATAAAAATTGTTTAAACATGCATGTGGGCTTGGTTTGGGTTTATTTATATACACTTGTTCTTTTCCCTTTTTGGTGGTTGACTTGTCCTATTTCCCGATCCAAAATAATAAAAAGGGTAATGCCTCCCTTATTTGTGAAAACTCATACCCTTGGTGCTAGTTGCCAACCTGGGGCCTACTGGAGGCGGGACTCGGGGGTCATTATCTCCCTTTCACCATTGGCAGCTCAGGAGGGGCATCTTTGGTGGGAGGGGGTCGTGACAGGCTCTTTGTGACCCGACAGACCCAAGGTATGCGATCTGGCGGAATACCTCAGCAGTTCAAGATTATTGGGAATCGCCTAGGTGTGACACAACAGACCCACTGTACTCCACAGAGAATGAGTTCTCCAAAATATGAGGTATTCGACACTGTGACTGGGAATGTTACTTTTCTTATGCCTAGAGAATCTACGGCTGGTTTTCACCATTCATTGTAATCATGTGTGGTAAGTATCATATCCTATTTCTTCGAGTTGTATACCTATTTTGAGTTTAGGAAATAATTGAGTTGTGTCTATTTCTATGTACCTTCGGTTTTAATTGTACATTCAGTTGGCTTGAATTCTAGACCCTATTACTTTCATCTCTCCTTTTTTACTACAGTAGTTTACTTCACAATTTATACTTGTGGTGTTCTCGGACTATGTGTTGGTATTGGTTTAATGGCTACACCTTCCAGTTTTAGGTAATACGCCTTTCGGTGCTAGTTTACAGCCCTTGTACAATAGAAGGATGGCATGGGGTAGTCATGACATGGGACCCGAGGGATGCGTTGTCACAATGTTGTATCAGAGGAGTTCGGTTCTACAGAAGAACTAGGGCTCTGATGTTTTCTGTGATGCAATATTGATAAGTGTTATGAGTGCGGTTTTCAGTTTGTTGAGTCTGGTTTTTGTGTGGCGACCAACATATCCATAAACCAGAACCCTGAATTCTGATTTCCGACTCTGTGCATGAAAACACTGATTGTGTGTTTTTTTGATAAGTTTTCTTTTTTATCTCTAGAGTCAGCTCACAATGTATACCTTATCGACCATGGAACACCTGTCTTCTTTTAGGAATCCACCACATAGATATCCCTCCAGGATTCCAAAGAGATTATGCGATGATGGCCCACAGATCGATAAGGCATGGTGTAGGGCCCTCTTAGAGTGTTGTCACCTTCGGGTGGTGTACCAGGAGCAGCACTACCCATTGGGAAACCGTTACCACCAGCACCACTAGTAGAGGATGCACGATGGTTTAGCATGTTTCACGTATTCCAGCGGTAGAGACCTATGAGGTTCCAAGGCCAGACGGACCCACATGTAGTTGAGAACTGGATGGAACCTGTAGCCATAGTTTTCGACTTGGTTGGGACACCTGTTGATTTTATGGTGATTCTAGAAGCTATCCTCTTTCACAAAGCGTCAAGGAGATGGTGGAGCCTGATGATCTAGATACACAATGAGGTAAACCCCATCTAGGATAACATCAAGGGCCTTTTAATGGCATATTTCATCCCAACGACCATATATTCTATGCGTATACAAGAGCTACTACAATTACTATAGGGCGGCATGACAGTGGCCCAGTACTCGGTGAGGTTCACTGATCTCTCTCGCTACACCATTGACATGGTACGACACCCCATCTTCAGGGCCCAAACCATTGGGTACGGTCTATGAAGGCAGAACAGAGCATTGATGGTATCGTTCAACATTCCGGCTTAGGATAGGATGCTAGGGAGGGCGCTATTAGTGGAGAGCTTCTTAGAAGACCAGACACCCATAGTGAGAGCCACCACCGGACGTCAGGTAATAGTGTCATCTACAGTAGGTAGCATACAGATGTCGCAGAGGTCCAAGAAGACTATACCTTCTGTTGGACAACCTTAGGTCGCAAGGTTAGAGGTGTGTGATTCATGAGGAAGATGAAGAAATGTGAGGGACATGTAGTGTTACACTTGTTGTGTGAACGGTCACATGTCTCACCACTGCCTGACTCACTATATGGAAAACCAGAAGACATGCAAGGGACCACCGAGGTAGAGGTAGAGGTTTGAGTGGGGAGGTCCACATGGTGGAAGATGTGGCAGAGGATCCGGACGTGCAGCAGGTGGGGGTGGTGTTTTGAGGTTCTACCACCACCACCGCATGGTGTTCCATCCCGACTATAGGAAGAAGGAGGACAAGGACGAGCTCATCTCTAGGAAGCTGATCCCTATGACCATGGTTCTAAGACCCGAGAATTTTATGTTATATAGATCATCAAAGGAATATTTTTCTACACAAGACTTTCTTGGCTTGTTTTACACAAAATCGTGACCTTCCTCGATAGCTTGTGTCGTACGCAATACCGAGTTTCACTAAACAACGATATGCTATTAAAATATTATTAAAACTAACCGTTATGAATAGTAATAACCACTTTATGAAATTTTATAAATTTTATTTTTCAAAATGGACTTCATTTTTGGATTCGGAATATCGAAATTATCCTAGGGTGAAATTTTGGTATTTTTCTAAGAACTTTCAATTTTTGATGAATAGTGAAACCACTAAGTGGTAGGTTAAAAACCGAATTTTGCATAAAACATAATTTTACCGCTTATGTGAATGGAATTTCAAAAATCCGGCAGACACGGTTGATATTAGTAAGTAAAATGTGGTTCAATGAGATAAAAATAATTTTTTTGGTGAATAGTAACTTTTTACTTTTTTTACCGCGGTTAATAGTAAATAAGGTAACTAAGGGTAAATATGATATTACTATTACCCTAACACATGTCTTAATTCTATTGGATAAGTGTAATTCGACCAAAAACAACCTTATGAATATAATATGACCATTTATATCCACTTGGATTAGATTATGACATTTAATATTATTTTATTTAATGAATAGTTAAAATAGTTAAAATCAAAGTTTAATAACTAAAACATTTTTAATATGGGGTTATACAAAAGATAAATTCGACTATAAATATTCATTAGAAAGATAAACAGATTTCCTACATAATGATACTTTATTTATATTTTTTATACTTTAAATAAATTAATTTATTTATGACACAACGATGATGCAGTAATTACCCTTTTAAGGAAATGTTAACATAATTGATGTTATAAATGCTCAAATAAATGTAATTTTAGACTTTTGATGAATTTAACTAATTTTCTAGGTTACTATGATATATTAGTGTTGATTTAATCAACTTGGTTCGAACATATAATTCTGTTATGACTTTCACCAAAATCATATATCAAATAGTGTCAAAATTGACACAAAATAGTTTTTAAATCAAATATTATATTATTAATTGTTATTTTATTCCTAAAAATCTATTGTTTGGACAAATGACTTAGATAAGGATATATATATTAATAATAAACAACTTGGGGTTCGTTTGGAATGTTATAGTAAGTGTATTAACCATATAGTGTAAGAAAACAAAAAGTCACGGTAAAAGTTAAATTATTTAACTTAGAGTTAAATCTAATTGATAAGGTTAAAATAATAACCTAAACTTGTCTAAATCCTATTGGTTGATAGGATTTAGACCCATCCCTACTTTACTTTCGAAATAAGACCCTTTGGAACCATTATAAACCGATTTTGACTTTAATATAAAATAATATTTTGAGATATTCCTAAGATGCCCCTCTCCTCCCTTATAAAAGGGCACCTCCTCCCCCTCCTCCTCACACCAATTTGATCACTCAAGCTCGGCCAACCCCAGACAGAATCCCTTATCCACTTTCCTAGAATAATCCTAGAGGTCCTGGTCTTCTTCAAAGACCAATCTTAGTTCCCTAAGTGGAGGATTCAAAGAGGCGTTTCAAAGAAGAGGTAATATCCATTACCGATCTTTTCAATTTCTTTCTTCTTCAACTTCTTCTTCTTTAGTTGTTTCATGATAAAGTAATTACATTAGTATTACATACATACTGATATGTTATTATAAATATTAAACAACCCTAATTCACCTTCTATCCATCATACGGAAAAATGAAATCACCGCGCGTGTGTACGTATGGAATACCGTCTCCACGCCGTGGTGTAATCTATTTTCCACCATCACCTTACAAGGATGGGTATAATGGTGTAATTATTAACTATATATGATTATTATAAAGTGATATTGATACTGAAATAGTATGAATACACTTAAATACAATTCCACGATCCTGGGAACAATATCATCACTCGTGCGTACGTACGGAATACCGTCTCCACGATGTGATGCGACTCGTTCTACATGATCATCATTACATAGTAATTATATAAATGAATTGAATAAATAAATATGATATATGTTACACTAATACCGTTCTGGATATAAGGTATCTATAACTTTAAAAGAATAATAAGAATTTATTCGGCAAAACTCGCATAAGAACAAAAGGCAATAAAGAACCGAGTAACAAGTAACAAAGAAATATTACTAATAAGAAGCTAAGAATATGACAATATATGATATCATATCAATATGTATGATTCTGGAATAAGTCAATAACATTATTTAAACCATTATACAGGAGCTTCGGAGACGTACAATGAAAATCAGACCTAACGTAAGGGAAAATATCACAATCTCACTTTTATCCGAGATTGTTATTACTTTGGTAATTAATGGGGTGTATTTTATCATCCACATCCATGTTCCCTCAATATGTAATATTATTTCCATCCTTCTACAATAGTTTATATCCAATTTTACCCTTCGGTGTGTTTTTAGTAAAATATATGAAACAATCTTTTGTAGTTTTACGTACGAGGTACTTTTTGACTTTTCCGACAAAAGTACGAAGAATGTTTTTTTAACTTATACGGCATGAATGGATTTTTAAAACATTATTTCCAAGAAGATTCCTTTACAAGTATTCAAGTTTATTTTTAATCAACTTCTTTTAGTTTAAATTTGAATGACATGTTATGAAAGGAAAAATGTTTTTGAAGAAGAAAGTATATTTTCCTCAAGAATGGAGTTCAAGTTTTTTATCAAAATTATTTTCCATCTAAGATAATAAAGGGTTCTGTTTTTATCCCTATTATTACATTGATTTGATTATGTTCTGTGGGAATTATTTTTATGAAGTCATTTACGTTATATTATTTGTTTTATGATGTCATGATGTTTCAAGAATCCCATTTTTGTTACATGTGTTATGTGATGATGTATTATTTATGATTATGTGGCACACATAAGAAAGTATTCATTATAAGATGGGTGGAACCTATATCTCCCTCCAATGCATTGGGTAAAGATTTATATCTCAAGAGATAGACATGGCTGGAATGGATGGTTATTTCGGTTCAGTGATACAGGACTGAAACGAGGAGTGAACTCGGTTCAGAAATGGACTTTGTCCGCTAAGATAGTATTGGAAATGAGAAATGACTAACAAGAAATGATTTCCATGATTATGTGTGCATGCCACAAAGTTTCAAGTTTTATGTTATGATTATGGGGATCTCATTTTCACTTCTATGATTTATTCCATGTTAAGATATTATGATCTCTTTTGCAGGTTATGATTTTCAAAATGATATGATATGATTTTTATTTCCATTATTTTTCCTTGCTGAGAATTTGAGCTCACCCTTTTTTGTATGTTTTCTTTTCCCCAGGTCAGGAAGATGGATATTAAGTAGAATATGCTAAAAGAGACCCTAGATATTATTAAATAAATGGGAGACACTGTAGAAGATTTATGAACCAGTTGTTTATGTTTCCAATTTCTAAAGACACTATACCTATACGGTCCTTTGTGGGTTTGTCATATGTTGTAATAAGTGTGCTTCAATTTTGAATTATTAACAATGTATGTAATGTATGGGTCGTTATAGTTGGTATCAGAGGAAAGGTATAGTCAACCTCTGGAAACTAGGATGTGAAATCCTTAGTAAGAACCCTAAGGATAAGTCTAAGCATAGAACACAATCCTAGTGTTTTAGAAATGGCCATGAATAACCTAGGATAAGACCTTAAGCGTGAAAATTTTATTCTTGAATTATGTGGTTTTCCTATTATAATTAGTGTTTCTCACACGATTCTTCTTGGTTTTAGTCAATGGCTGGAACCCGAAGGAACCATGTTAATGCGTAATGTGATGGGAAATGCAATGATTGTCCCCCTGAGCAACCAAACGAAATGGGAGCTGGAACGCAAAATCTTGTAGCCATGCTCACACAACTTTCCCAATCTATGAATCATGCAGGACTTCCAAAAAAGCAAAGGAAGGAGCAACATTCTGTTGAATCCATCATGAGGCAGCGTCTACCTTCTTTCAGCGGGTCTACTGATCCATTAGTTGCTGAACAATGGATTAGTACTACTGAAAAGATATATTCAGTTCTTCAATGTTCTGAACATGATAAAGTCATCCTAGCAGTGTATCTTTTGGAAGGAGATGCTGATCAATGGTGGAATCTTATTAAGAATACGAGGCAAAGGGATAAAATTGAGTCCATGGAATGGGACGAGTTCAGGAACTTATTTTTTAATAAGTACTTCCCTCGTATTCTCCAAAAAAAGATGGAGAAAGAGTTTATTGAACTGAAGCAAAGGGATGATGAATCTGTTGTTACCTATGAAGAATATTTTACATGACTTGCAAGGTATGCTTCTGGTATTATTATCCAACCTGAGAGTAAGATTGATCGATTCTTTAGTGGCTTAAAACCAACTCTTTGAAGGGAGTTAGCCATAAGGGACTTCAATAGCTACGAGGAAATCGTTCGATGTGCTCTAAAAGTCAAGATGGAGATTGGAGTAACCCATCAGTCATATGGTTTTGATAAGAAGCGGAAAATGGAATTCAAAGGAAAATCTAAAGAGCACACTGAAAAGAAGATGAGCTTTCCCTTATGCTCAATGTGTGGAAAGAAACATGGAGGGAGTTGTCTTAAAGGGACAAGTAAATGTTTCAAATGTGGAAAGGAAGGTCATCGGGCATTTTAATGCCGCGATAATGGGAAGAAGATGTCTAATGATGAAAACAAAGGAAGGGATACCTAGAATTAACCTACTACACTTCAATGTTTCAAGTGAAAGGAGATGGGGCATTATGCCAATCAATGCCCAAATCCAAGGGTTGATGATGATGGTCGACGTCAACAAACTCTTAAGGCTAAAGACAAAGGAAAGTCACATGCAATTTCTATCAGCGATGTGGAGTACGATAACGAAGTGGTGAATGGTACACTTACCATCCACTCTAAAGTGGAAAATGTTTTTATTTGATTCTGGATCCACCCACTCTTTTATTTCTGAAGAATTTTCTAAGGGTATCACCGTATTACCTCAACAATTAGATGTTGAGTTTGCTGTGACAACACCTAATGGCACATCAACCGCATCAAAAGTTTATAATTCTTCCCCAATTGACGTTTGTGGGAAAGTGCTTCCTGAAAATCTTGTGATCCTTTAGTGGAATCTGATGTGATTCTTGGCATGGATTGGCTTTCTTTATACGGAGCTCATATCAATTGCCAAAGAAGGGAAGTGACATTTCATATTCCAGATCAATCTATGATCGTCTATCAATGTAAGGATGAACATTACCTTCCAGTGGAAATTTCTTCCATTTTACGGGTATTGATTCCACTAAATTAAGGTTATTTATCTCAAATGGTTGGTGAGAAACTCGCGATTAAGAATATTCCCATCGTACAGGAGTTTGATGATGTCTTTCCAGAGGAATTACCGGGTCTTCCACCAAATCGTGAAGTTGAGTTTTCAATAGAACTCGTACCGGGTGCTTTGCCTATTTCAAAGACACCTTATAGAATAGCCCCAATTGAGTTGCAGGAATTGAAGAGGAAACTCCAAGAGAATCTTGATAAGGGATTCATATGCCCTAGTGCGTCACCTTGGGGAGCACCTGTTCTATTTATTAAGTAGAAAGATGGATCAATTAGACTCTGTATTGATTATCGATAACTTAACAAGATCACTATCAAGATAAAATATCCTCTCCCACGCATTGATGACTTATTTGACCAACTACGCGGAGCTCAATACTTTTCCATGATTGATCTTCGTTCAGGGTATCATCAATTAAGGGTCAAAAGGGAGGATATACCAAAGATGGCTTTCCGTAAACGGTATGGACACTATGAATTTATAGTGATTCCATTTGGTCTTACTAATGCCCCTGCTATATTCATGGATCTAATGAATAGAGTCTTTAGAGACTATCTTGATCAATTTGTGGTAGTCTTTATAGACGATATTCTTGTTTGTTCAAAGAGAAAGGAAGAACATGAAGATCAATTGAGAATTATATTGAAGACCCTGAGAAAGGAGAAGCTTTATGCCAAATTTACCAAGTGTGAATTTTGGCTTCAAAAAGTTGCATTTTTGGGTCACATAATCTCAAAAGAGGGGATATTCGTGGATCCAGCAAAAATAGAGGTTATTGAAAGATTGTCGAGACCAAAAACAGTAACTGAGATCCGAAGTTTTCTTGGTTTGGCTGGATATTATCGACGTTTTGTAAATGATTTTTCACGATTATCTAACCCACTCACCAAGTTGACTCGGAAAGGAGTTAAGTTTGTTTGGACAGAGGAATGTGAAGAGAATTTCACGGAGTTGAAAAAAAGGTTATCCAGTGCACCTGTGCTCACACTGCCTTGTAGTGGAGAAAGGTATGTGATCTATAGTGATGCATACAAGAAGGGATTCGGGTGTGTTCTTATGAAAAATGATATGGTGATAGCTTATGCCTCATGACAGTTGAAAAACCATGAGCAAAATTACCCAACACATGATTTGGAGTTAGCTATGGTAATCTTTGCATTAAAGATTTGGAGGCATTACCTTTATGGTGAAAGGTGTGATATTTATACCGATCATAAAATTTTAAAGTATATTTTCACACAAAAGGAGCTGAATATGCGTCAAAGAAGATGGTTGGAGCTGATTAAGGATTATGACTGCTCAATCCATTACCACCCTGGGAAAGCAAACAAGGTGGCAGATGCATTAAGTCAACAAGACCATGCTAGTTTATCCATGATGAGGATCACAAAAGATCCAATATTTATGGATTTACAAAGGATGGATCTTGGAATTATAATGGAAGGGGAAAAATATTATCTTTCTCTAATGAATGTTCAACTATCTATACATGTGAAGATTAAAGAGGCACAGAAAGAAGATGTCGAGTTACAAAAGAAGGTGAGAAATGTTCCTGAGTTCAACCTTGATTGTGATTGGATAATAATGTTCCGGAATTGGGTTTGTGTTCCTCCCATCCACGAATTAAAGAAGGAGCTGGTGGATGAGGCTCATAGTTCTTTATTCTCTATTCATCCTGGAAGCACGAAGATGTATAGGGACCTGAAAGAGTACTTCTGGTGGGATGACATGAAAAGAGATGTTGCTGAATATGTCTCTCGATGCTTGGTTTGTCAACAAGTTAAAGCTGAGAGACATAAGTCTAAGGGGATGTTACAACCATTACCCATACCCGAATGGAAATGGGAAAACATCACTATGAACTTTGTCACAGGACTTCCTAAAACATCCAAAGACAATAATGCTATCTGGGTCATAGTTGATCGTCTTACAAAGTCTGCACATTTCATTTCTATTAGAGAGGATTTCTCTCTGGATAAGCTTTCCAGGATATATGTAAATGAAGTGATAATATTTCATAGAGTACCACTTTCTATTATCTCTGATCGGGATCTGAGATTTACCTCGATGTTCTGGCGAAGTCTTTAGCATACTCTGGATACATAGTTGAGTTTCAAAACTGCTTATAATCCTCAGACTGATGGTCAGTCTGAGAGAACAATTCAAACTCTAGAAGATATGTTGAGAGATTGCTCTATGGATTTTAAAGGTGGTTGGGATCAACACCTTCCTTTGGTGGAATTTTCTTATAATAATAGCTTTCACTCCAGTATTCAGATGGCTCCTTATGAAGCTCTCCATGGAAAGAAATGCAGGACTCCAACATGCTGGGATGATGTTGGGGAAAGAATGCTATTAGGACCTGATCTTGTTGATGAAATGGCAGAAAAGGTCAGATCTATTCAACAACACATAAGAGCAGCTCAGAGTCGACAGAGAAGTTATGCCGACAACTGAAGAAAAGACCTAGAGTTTGAAGTGGGTGATAAAGTGTTCTTACGAATATCTCCCTGGAAGTGGGTTAAGAGATTTGGAAGGAAGGGGAAGTTGAGCCCTAGATATATCGGTCCTTTCGAAATACTGGATCGTGTTGGGAAGGTAGCTTACCGATTGCCGCTTCCACCGAATCTCTCTCAAGTTCACGATGTGTTCCATGTATCTCTCCTAAGAAAGTACATACCTGATCCTTCACATGTACTCTACTCAGAAGTTGTACCGCTGGAGCAAGATCTTTCTTATGAAGAACAACCGATAGAGATTCTGGATCGTAGCGAAAAAGTCCTATGAAACAAGACCACTCGATTGGTGAAAATTTTATGGAGGAACCACCAATTAGAAGAAGCTACTTGGGAGCTTGAGGATATGATGAGGGAGAGGTATCCTCATCTGTTTGTTACAAAGTGACGAATTTCGAGGGCGAAATTCATTTTAAGGGGGGTAGAATGTAACACCCGAGACTTTTATGTTATATAAATCATCAATGGAATCTTTTTCTACACAACACTTTCTTGTCTTGTTTTACACGAAATCGCGACCTTCCTCGATAGCTTGTGTCGTACGCAATACCGAGTTTCACTAAACAACGATATGCTATTAAAATAGTATTAAAATTAACCATTATGAATAGTAATAACCACTTTATGAAATTTTCTAAATTTTATTTTTCAAAATGGACTTCATTTTTGGATTCGGAATATCGAAATTAGCCTAGGGTGAAATTTTGGTATTTTTCTGAAAACTGTCAATTTTTGATGAATAGTGAAACCACTATGTGGTAGGTTAAAAACCGAATTTTGCATAAAACATAATTTTACCGCTTCTGTGAATGGAATTTCGAAAATCCGACAGACACGGTTGATATCATTAAGTAATATGTGGTTCAATGAGATAAAAATAATTTTTTGGTGAATAGTAACTTTTTACTTTTTTTACCGCGGTTAATATTAAATAGGGTAACAAAGGGTATATATGATATTACTATTACCCTAACACATGTCGTAATTCTATTGGATAAGTTTAATTCGACCAAAAACAACCATATGAATATAATATGACCATTTAGGTCCACTTGGATTAGATTATGACATTTAATATTATTTTATTTAATGAATAGTTAAAATAGTTAAAATCAAAGTTTAATAACTAAAAAAATTTTAATATGGGGTTATACATAAGATAAATTCGACTATAAATATTCATTAGAAAGATAAAAAGATTTCATACATAATGATACTTTATTTATAATTTTTAGACTTTAAATAAATTAATTTATTTATGACACAACGATGATGCAGTAATTACCCTTTTAAGAGAATGTTAACATAATTGATGTTATAAATGCTCAAATAAATGTAATTTTTTACTTTTATGAATTCCACTAATTTTCTAGGTTACTATGATATATTACTGTGGATTTAATGAACTTGGGTCGAACATATAATTCTGTTATGACTTTCACAAAAATCATATATCAAATAGTGTCAAAATTGACACAAATTAGTTTTTAAATAAAATATTATATTATTAATTGTTATTTTATTCCTAAAAATCTAAGGTTCGGCCAAATGACTTAGATAAGTATATATATATTAATAATAAACAACTTGGTGTTCGTTTGGCATTTAATAGTAAGTGTATTAACCATATAGTGTAAGAAAACAAAATGTCACAGTAAAAGTTAAATTATTTAACTTAGAGTTAAATCTAATTGATAAGGTTAAAATAATAACCTAAACTTGTCTAAATCCTATTGGTTGATAGGATTTCGACCCATCCCCACTTTAACTTCGAAATAAGACCCATTGGAACCATTATAAACCGATTTTGACTTTAATATAAAATAATATTTTGAGATATTCATAAGGTGCCCCTCTCCTCCCTTATAAAAGGGAACCTCCTCCCCCTCCTCCTCACACCAATTTGAGGACTCATGCTCGGAAAAACCCTGACAAAATCCCTTCTCCCCTTCCCTAGAATAATACTAGAGGTCCTGGTCTTCATCAAAGACCAAGCTTAGTTCCCTAAGTGGAGGATTCGAAGAGGCGTTTCAAAGAAGAGGTAATATCCATTACCGATCTTTTCAATTTCTTTCTTCTTTAACTTCTTCTTATTTAGTCGTTTCATGATAAACTAATAACATTAGTATTAATTACATTCTGATATGTTATTATAAATATGAAACAACCCTAATTCACCTTTTATCTATCCTATGAAAAAATGAAATCACCGCGCGTGCGTACGTACGGAATACCGTCTCCACGCCGTGGTGTAATCTATTTTCCACCATCACCTTACAAGGATGGGTATAATGGTGTAATTAGTAACTATATATTATTTTTATAAAGTTATATTGATACTGAAATAGTATAAATACACTTAAATACAATTCCACGATCATGGGAACAATATCAATGCTCCTGCGTACGTACGGAATACCGTCTCCACGATGTGATGCGACTCGTTCTACATGATCATCATTACATCGTAATTATATAAATTAATTGAATGAATAAATATGATATATGTTACACTAATACCATTCTGGATATAAGGTATCTATAACCTTAAAGAAGATTAAGAATTTATTCGGAAAAACTCGCATAAGAACAAAAGGAAATAAAGACCAGAGTAACAAGTAACAATGAAATATTACTAATAAGAAGCTAATAATATGACCATATATGATATCATATCAATATGTATGATTCTAGAATATGTCAATAACATTATTTAAACCATTATATAGGAGCTTCGGACACGTACAAAGAAAATAGGACCTAAGGTAAGGGAAAATATCACAATCTCACTTTTATCCGAGATTGTTTTTACTTTGGTAATTACTGGGGTGTATTTTATCATCCAAATCAATGTTCCCTCAATATGTAATATTATTTCCATCCTTATAAAATATTTTATATCCAATTTTACCCTTAGGTGTGTTTTTATTAAAAGATATGAAAGGAATCTTTTGTCGTTTTTCGTACGAGGTACTTTTTGACTTTTCCGACAAAAGTACGAAGAATGTTTTTTTTAACTTATACGGCATGAATGGATTTTTAAAACATTATTTCCAAGAAGATTCATTTTCAAGTTTTCATGTTTATTTTTAATCAACTTCTTTTAGTTTAAATTTGTATGACATGTTAAGAAAGGAAAAATGTTTTTGAAGAAGAAAGTATATTTTCCTCACGAATGGAGTTCAAGTGTTTTATCAAAATTATTTTCCATCTAAGATAATAAAGGGTTCTGTTTTTATCCCTATTATTACACTGATTTGATTATGTTTTGAGGGAATTATTTTTATTAAGTCATTTACCTTATATGATTTGTTTTATGATGTCATGATGTTTCAAGAATCCCATTTTTGTTACATGTCTTATGCGATGATGTATGATTTATGATTATGTGCCACACATAAGAAATGATTCATTATAAGATTGGTGGGACCTATATCTCCCTCCAATGCATTGGGTAAAGATTTATATCTCATGAGATAGACATGGCTGGAACGGGAGGTTATTTCAGTTCAGTGATACAGGACTGAAACGAGGAGTGAACTCGGTTCAGAAATAGACTTTGTCTGCTAAGATAGTCTTGGAAATGAGTCATGACTAACAAGAAATGATTTTCCATGATTATGTGTGCATGCCACAAAGTTTCAAGTTTTATGTTATGATTATGGGGATCTCATTTTCACTTCTATGATTAATTCCATGTTAAGATATTATGATCTATTTTGTAGGTTATGATTTTCAAAAAGATATGATATGATTTTTATTTCCTTTATTTTCCCTTGCTGAGCATTTGAGCTCACACTTTTTTGTATGTTTTCTTTTCCCCATGTCAGGAAGATGGATATTAAGTAGAATATGCTAAAAGGGACCCTAGATATGATGAAATAAGTGGGAGACACTATAGAAGATTTATAAACCAGTTGTTTATGTTTCCCAATTTTTAAAGACACTATACCTATACGGTCCTTTGTGGTTTTGTCATGTGTTGTAATAAGTGTGATTCAATTTTGAAGTATTAACAATGTATGTAAAGTATGGGTCGTTATAATGGTTATCTAGAGATCATTATAGTTATGATATGTGTCTAATCCACCTTTGTTGTAGTACTTATATACACAGGTTCTAGTCACTCTTTTAATTCCACAACCCTCATTTGGAGCTCGTCGATTTTGGTGGATCTGTTGACATGATCTTTAGGGATAGAGACTCATACAAGATCAGATTCAATGATTACACACTCATTCCATACATGTGAGCTTACTTTAAGAGGTGAGAGCTTCATCACTGATCTCCAAGTAGAGGCTTCAATTCCATACGACGTCATCTTGGGTATGGACTTTTTATCCATATTAAATGCTCAAATTGACTGTATTAGGTGAAGTGGGTGGTGTGACTGCATGGATTGGACCAGTTTTTCATTAACCAACGAGAAGATAACCTTTGTAGTAGAGGATGGGCTTACCAAGAAGATAGTGCTGCCGATTACTCATTATTTTTCTAGCCTTACCCACGTAGCAACAGATGTTGAGAGTCAAATATATCCTATAGTGGTGGACTAGTATGATGATATCTTTCTGGATGAAGTTACAGGACTACCTCCATGTAGATAGGTTGAATTTTTCATCAACATATACCCCAGGATGGCATCGATATCTTCACTAGAATATTAGATGGCTCTCGTAGAGCTTCGTGAGTTACATGTATAGTTGGAGGACTTGCAGGGAAAGGGGCTCATAAGACCCAGTGTTTCTCCGTGGGCAGTTTCATTTCGGTTCCCCATAAAGGTATATGGGATTTTGAGATTCTGTGTGGACCAACGACGCTTGAAAAAGATGACTATTATGAACAGGTAGCCACTTATATGGATTGATGATCTTTTTGATCAATAGAAGGGTGCTCATTGGTTTTCAAAGATAGACCTCAGATCATGTTATCATCAGCTCATGATACGAGACGAGGATGTGCATAAGATGAACTTTAGATGTCGGTATAACCATTATTAGTTCTTGGGTTTTCCTTTCTGCATGACCAACACCCCAGAAGTGTTCATGGGACTCATGAATAAGATCTTTTAGCCATACCTGGATCGCTTCATGGAGGTGTTCATAGATGACATCTTGGTATACTCAGCGACAGAGGAGGAGCATCCCTATAATCTTTAAGTAGTTCTAGATACACATCGAGAGCACTAACTTTACGGAAAACAATCTAAGTGCCATTTAAGGATACAAGAGTTCCACTTTTTGGGACATGTTATCTTAGAGGATGGAGTTTCATTGGATATAGTTAAGATAGAGGTTGGGCTTGATAGGGTTCCAACTAGGTGCCTGACAGAGGTGCGGAGATTCATGGGTTTGGTTGGGTACTACAATAGGTTTTTACCTGTCTTTTCCAGTGTTCTGGAACCCTAATCAGCGTTGATGAAGAATGTGTGCCCTTCGTATGGACGGAGGGTATCTAGCTGAGTTTCTAGGAGTAGAGGCATAGATTGATGAGTGCCCCCATCATGAGGCTACCAGAAGAGGGTGTTGGGTATGTATTCTTCTAAGATGCATCATGAACATGGCATGGGTGTGTCCTGATGCAGGACAGAGCAGTGTTCTTTTATTGCTCGTTATACGTAAGACAACTTTAGCAGAACTATGCCTCCCACGATCTGGAGTTAGCAGGAGGGGTCTTCACCTTGAATATGTAGAAACATTACTTGATGGGCGAACATTTTACAATATACACTGACCATAGTAGTCTCAGGTATATCTTCTCATAGAAGAACATGAACAAAAGACATCAACGATGGCTAGAGTTCATCTAGGTCATTGAATTTGAGAGAGTTTATGCTCCTGGGATGGGGAATGTGGTAGAATATGCACTTAGCTATAGGTTTTGTCTGTAGTTGCTGAGTGAGGAGACATAACATCTAGTCACCTTGAAAATATCCATCATGGATATAGATGGAGAAACATACCACAAGTATATGAAAGTCACTCCCCATCCCTTCAGGTAGTCAGGGAGGCGTAACTTGGGGATAATGACAGTCTAGCTCAATGTGCTCAGATATCCTCATGGCAGGCACTTGATGGATTTATTGATGGTGGGAAGCACATCATCCACTCTTGAGGATGTATCATGGTACCTATGGTGCAATGGGAGTAGGTTTTGAGGGAGTTCCATATGTCCCCTCTGGCGGTACATCCTAGTGTGGGGAAGATGTACCAGGACCTATAACGTCAGCACTGGTGGCCAGGAATGAAGTAGGCTATAACATAGTTTATTTTACGATGCCTCACTTTTCAGCATGTGGAGGCCAAGCATCAGGTTCTATCAGGCTTAGATCAGCCACTATAGGAGCTAGAGAGGGATTGGAATGCGATCTCCATGGATATTGTGATAGGACATCCACAAATTTCTAGGAGACATGATTCTATATGGGTGATTATCGAACGACTCGCCATGTTGGACCACTTCCTACCTATCTGATAGTAGGGATAAATAGAGGGATTGTGTTGCCTCTATGTGCAGGAGAAGGTATGACTACATGGGGTGCCATTGATGATCACCTAGGAGTGTGATGATCTTTTAAATTCTCGGTTGTGGAAGGTATTTCAAGTGGTGTTCAGGAATCAGCAGTGTTTGAGCACCGCCTTTATTCCTTAGACGGATGGTCGGACGGAGCGGAAAATTCTGACGCTGGAGGACATGCTATGTGCATGCAACCTAGATTTTGGATGTAGTTTGGAGGATCACTTTCCTGTGGTAGAGTTCTCATACAACAATAGTTAAAACTCCACTATCGGTATGACACCATTTGAGGCCATATACGGTCAACCATGCAGATCACCTCGTTGTTGGAAAGACCCAGGGGAGTCATTACATATGGGTCCAGAGTTGGTACGAACTGCCACTAAGAAGGTACAGACAACTAGAAGTGGATAAAGACAACATAGATAAGAAATAAGTCGCATGCCTATAGGAGACAAAGACCTCTATAGTTGTAGGAGGGGGACCAAATTTTCCAAGGATTCTCTCCTCGACATGGACTATGGGGATTTGGCCGAGAGAGAAAGTTATCACCGAGGATTATCAAGACATTTCTGATACATCAGAGGATTGGTGAGTTGGAATAAAACATGGAACGTTCACCGTAGTTATAGAAGCTTCATGACATCTTCCATGTATCCCAACTGAGACGATACATGAATGACCCATCTCACATCATCGAACAACTCGAGTTGGACTTAGGCGATGGGGAAACATTTACTAAGGTTCCGGTAGAGATTGAGTATCGATAGGAGTAGGCCCTTCATGGGCAGTTGATACTTTTGGTGTATGTTCACTGGGCGCATAGGAACCTTAAAGAGAGCACATGGGAGTAGGTGGCTCATATTCATAGTACCACATTTATTTTCTTAGTCTATGGTGTGGATTTCAGGGACAAAAATCCCTATGATGGGGATAATGTAAAGACCCATATTTTATCCATGTAATTTTTTTATTTCTATGGAATTATTTTGATACTGCAAAATCCGAAGATGCAAGATTCTGAGGTCTGGAGTGCCCATAATGATCGATCGATATTTTGTGCTCAGTATGGAATGTCTACCCATGGCACGACATCTGTTTAGTCAGGGTGGGATCCTATGAGAAAACCTGAAAATGGAATAACTGTAAATAAAATAACTAAATAAAATTATTTTATTTTTACAATGCTTATAACTCCCGAATGGTAACATGGATTGAAAATCTGAGGCAATCCCTGAACTCGTGAGGGTATGATTTCATTAGGCTGATACTAACATTGACCAGCGCAGGACTCCAATGAATTTTAGTTTTTGGGATTAAATAATATAATTAAGTGGATATTATTTTATTTGAAAATCAATAACATCTAAAGGGTAAATAAGATTGAATATCTGATAGATCTTCTGGGTTCGTTGGGGAGTGTTCTCCTTAGAAAGAGCCTATCCTTGATCTGTGTGGGTCGAGGGGGAATTATTATGATTTATTGAATTTTTTGGGTACTTAGAGTAAATGCCCGAGTGGCATTTTCTATATTCTGAATCGTTGCTCGGTTTAAAAATACGAGGGCACCGTTGAATTCACAGCGTCGATATTTTCTTAAGGGAGGCTTTACATTGACCAAATAGGGACCGAAGGAAAAGTTGTGTCTTGTGAATTTTAAAAAGAAAAGAAATGAAATAATTTTATTATTTTATTTCATATACTCTAACAGACAAGTAAATTGGCTGGGCCAGCGATGTTTTAAGTCAATAAATGGCTTGACCTACCAACCGTAAGAGACGATGTCATTGGTGAATTAAGAAGCTTTCTAATTTATGTTCCCCATTAAATTATAATGTAGATACTTAATCGCCTCCTATTCTATATATATGGAGCTTAGGGAGGTGTATCGTCACAACTTCACCATGTAACGAAGTGATAAAGGAGCACCGCGATGCCTAACCATTAAAATACTGATCTGATCCTAGCGGGAGGTGATGGGTGACCCCGAACCACGAACCACGTGATGACATGTGAGAAGCTTCTTTTGAAACATGTTTTGGGAATTAAAACACCAACCCACCTTTATGCATGGGCATTTCTCTGAAGATTCATGGTAGGGGGTTTATTCGTTTACATTTCCTTAAATGATTCCCTCTTCCCCATTCTTGAAAATTATAAGAATAACATGGATCAAAAAAATAATGGGTTGATCCACGAATCATTTGTTTTGTGGGTGGTTATTATGGGATATCCTTGTGGGGTTTTGTTTGATGTTAAACACAATAAATTGTTAAAACCATTTTATCTTATCTTGGATCATGAGCTAACACGGAGGGTGTGGGCCTAACGATCCCAGCCTGAACCCTCCATAACATTGTTACTCTTGCACCTACCATGGAAGACCATTGGTGTGTAGACACCAACAGGATATGAAGGAGGCATCACGCCAACACAAACCTCTAGAGGAGGTCGTGACATGAATACACGACGATTATTAGAGCGTTTGGAACCAACAGTTCGTAGAAGTGGTGTGGTGCACCGTTGTTTGCAGTCGGTGTGAAAAGGGGCTATGACTCATTAGCCACAGTAGATGGAGAAGGCCGTCAGCTCGTCAGTCGGCCACATAAGGGAAGGGTGGTGAACTTTTGAACGTCACTGGTTAGCAAGAGACCACGTCTAAAGCCATGGTAGAAGAGGCATAACCCACACCTCTATTGGGTTCTATGGCGACTAGTAGGCACCCACATGGTGTCGCCACTATAACGGTCGAACAACCTTTGGCCTTTCAGGATCATGGGGGAGCGGCTCCCCTAAGATAAATAGTGGGAGAACTATGTGTCGCACCCTTTGCGGCTGCACTGCCCTCCAACTGGCCGCAATAGGTGGGCTGGGCTGCCTGCACAGCTGGCCATACTGCCCCTTTACATGCCCCTCACTTCACGATTGTGACGACCTTGTGGGCCACCCCTTTTTGTAGGCTAGGATGGACCTTGGTCCAGTTGGATAAGTCTGCGGAAACCTAGACTAGATAGGTTCAAGTCTGGTTGGTCTGACCGGGTCAGACTAGACTCGGGCCCAACTGGGCCCCAAATCATATAAAGGGCTTTATCTAGAGAATGGGGCATTTGTTTGACGAACTGTCGATGGCGTACAGAACCTTGGAGAGAGACGGTCCTTTTGACTTACTCAATGCGATTTTTGGAGAAACATGGAGTATGGCCTGGTTAGAGCACACAGTAATCCCATCGGGCTCTTAGCACTGAAATGCCAATTACACGAAGACCATGTATCCAGTTGACGCGCTATCTATTGCGTTGGAACCCTTGTCACACATCATATCATTGGATTACTTCTTTTTGATATATCATGATTGTTGAAATATGACTGATGTATTGGGGATAAGTTCTCCAAAGCACACAACGTATGGTACCTTGCGACTTGCTGAGACATGACAACTGCTGACTTATAAACTCGGAGTGACTCAACAACAATGATACGCAATGGGGAGGAGTACCTAAACATGCCATTGTGGGGAGAGGCCACGGTACACGATGGAGAGGAGTAACTCAGTAGGCCATGGTGGGGGATCAGATCTGTGTGACCCAATAGACCCATGGTATGCGATGGGGAGGAGTAACTCAACAGTTCAAGGTTAGTAGGAAGTGCCTCCTTATGACGCAGCAGTCCCTTTTACTCAATAGAAGAGGTCTTCTACAATATCCAAGGTGTTTGACATTGGGAGTGGGAATGTTACTTGTTTTTAGGCCTAGAGAATTCATGGAAGGCTATCAGTACTCATAGTGATCATGTGTGGGTCTATATCATATCCTGTTTCTCTAAGATTTATACCTGGTTTGTGCTGAGACTCTAATAGAGCTATTTCTATTTCATTTTTAATTTTAGTTGTACAAGTACTTTCAATTGGGCTTGTATTCCAACCACTTCTACTTTTAGCACTCCTTTTTTACTACAACATTTTACTTCACAGTAGCTTATTGTTGTGTTCTCGGACTGAGTGTTTGTACAGGTTTAAAGGAAAAGCCTTCTCATTTTAGGGAATACGCCCTCTGGTGCTCGTCGCCAGCCCCTGGACTTTATGGAAGGTGGGCCCGTGGTAGTCATAGAACATGCCCCGGGGGACAGGTCATGTCATACATTCATTATTTCAATTTTGTGCGAATAATATGTCGTCACTTTTGTGTATTATAGACTACCACCTTCTTAGACGGTGTGATTCATTCATGATTTACAAGGAATCTATTAAGGATTGGTTTAACAAAAATATAATATTAAAATTACATAAAAATGAATATATATATATATGTCATTTACTTTTATTTCAGTCAATATGACATGATAATAGACACCATGTTCGTTTCTACGTGTGGCAAACTATATTCAGGATTGGTGTATTTCATTCCCAATCACATAATATAATGGATTACTCTAAATATATATATAATTAATATATATCATATTTATATCATGAATATTATTATTTATATGATATAAAAATATAATATTCACAAGAATTGGATCAGTCATGATAAATAATAGATGAATGAACAAAGTTATTAAAAAAAATAATCAACGAGTTTTAACAAAATGGTGATAAAAATTATTCGGGGATTATATATTATATTAGAAATATTGAAATGGGTTTTTTATATGTTAATAACATGTTTAAAATAATTATAAAATATTTTAATGAGCATTCAATAAACAAAAGTGTCAAAGATAATGGTTCTTATCAAAATTAACATTCTGTTGATAAATATCTGTAATTATGAAGAAATTTTATTATATATGCTGTATATACTATCAAATGACTTTTATTTTTTGATTAATTCCTTATTCATGGTATTTTATGTTTGATTTTTAATAAATTCATCCAATGGGTTTGAATTTAAAAATACTTTGAGGTAATAGTTATTGAATAATCTCAATTTCTTTTGGCATTATTATCCTTCTCTTCAAACTATCACATTCCTGTCAACATTGTTCATTGAACATTACATTTAAAAAAAAATTATATATATTTTTATTAGTGATATTATTATTTACCAAAACAAAAACCATATTTACATATGATATTTAATTAGAATAATTGTTTTTAGCTGGGGATCTATGGATAAATCTATATCTTTTAATCAGTATGGATAATTCATCATTTGGTAAACTGTTTAGGAATTAAATTGATTATTATATATATGAAGAATAATTTATAAATAATTTATAGTGTTGGTAATAGTATTTATATATCCCCTTGATACATCAAAAAGTCTCGTTAGTAAAATTTATTTGAATAATTAAACTTGTTTCTAGTTTTAGTTTTAAACCATCTTGAGAATGGTCTTGATGATATATGTTTTCATGCACCCCATAATGATGTTAAATAATTAAGAATTTCCTTCATTAGGAATTCCGGTATTATTATCCATGAGATATTCCCTATTTTATTATATTTGGATGAATTTCATTATTTGGTTAATGATTAAATGAAATGAGTGTTTTGTTATTTATCATTCAATATTGATTACGCTTATTGATTCACCATAGATTCCTCATTACATGACACTTACTGATCATTTGAACAAAACCTTATTCCTTTCATGTCTATATGTTTTGAATAAAAATATCTTTGAATGAGTAATCAATTGTTCATTTTATTAGATTTTAGTGTGAATTATCTTTTATTTTTTATTCCAAATATAAAAAGGGTATCATATATGAATATTTTTATCAAAAACTAATAAGATTGTCAGTCCATCAAGATTTATTTCCATTATTCATGCTAATATAGTAAAGTAAGGAATAATCTCTAGGATTCTTGGTGTGGGTTCATTATAGTTTGTATGAATGTTTTTAGTAGAAACTTTGGAATATTGATTTAATAAAACATAGATTCAGAAATATAACCATGTTTTTGGCTTTATTATATGTTTGAAAGAACATCAAAATGTATTTTAACTTGAATATTGTGTAGTATTCCATGAAATAAATCCATTTTTTATAAAATAGGATCATTTGTTTCTAGTATAGAAGTACCTAGGTGTAATAACACTAAAATGGGGACATTAGGCTTAACTAAAACATAAGCTGGTACATGAATATGGGTCTAAATGAACAAATTTTTGATACTACCAGGACATATGATTTGTAAAATTCATATTTTCATTAAAAAAATCATATAGGATTTCAGTAGATGATCCCAAATAATGAAATTTTTTATAACCTAATCTATGGGAAAATATACATTGAAATAAAATTGGTAATGAATATATTTCCAAGTATTTTACCAATGATTTTCTTAGTCATATCATAAATGAATCATATAGGGATTTTATTTATTTTCAGAAAAAATATTGTACTAATTAACATAAGATCTATCAATACCATAATGGGTTAATGATTTTAATATTTATCATAATATCAACATAATAAACACCTATTTATTAGTTTATTTGTAGTAAGTTTCTATTCAGATTAGTGATATTTTGAAGATATTTTGGGAATGGGTATGTTTTAGTAGAAAATTTATTTTAGAAATAAATAAATTAAATGTTATATAAATAAATTTAAAGGTATTAATATTATTTTGTGTTAATGTGGTCAATATTTTCATTATACTAACACTCATATAAAATTACCATTCGTTGTAAAAAAATTTATTGAAAACCTCAATAGAAACTTTATTTCTTTATTACATTTTTTTCCAGAATGCCCATCATATTTTATGATGAATTATTGGAATTATATTAATTTTTATTTATAGGGAACCAATGTGTGTGGGGTGAAAACCAATGATCTCTGTAAGATTATGTAACATAACCCCCTGACCAATGTATGATATGGTTTTAACCCATACCACTTGACTATGAGATATCCTCCATTACATGTCACTGTTTTTGTTTAAATAATTTTGAAATTTTATATTAATGATGGGCTAGTATTAATTATTTTTATTTTTAGAGAACAAAATATTAAATATATTTTTTTGGGAAATATATTGTGTCATATTGAATGACTTATCACCCTTTTATGGATCTTATGGCCCATTAAAAGTTAATTTTAGTTCTTCAAGAATAAAAAATTCTTTTTTATATTAATTATGTGGATTATGTGATAAAAAATAATCAAGATTAAGAAATGTTTTTTATAAAATAGAAATGTATCAAGTATGTATATTTCATTATATTCTAGGGATGTAAAAAAATTACTCTGTATTAGGAAAATGTTCAGGAATAAAAAATTTTCTCCTAATACATCCATTTATATTGAAACAATAGCCTTGTATAACATCATATATTTATGTGTTTTAACCAAATAATATAAAATTGATCACTCATTCTCTTTTTATCACTAACCTCAATCACTATATACTTTTTTATTCTTTTATTCAATGTCCATATCTTCACATTCCACTAATTTTATCATATATTGAAAAAAAATTATTTATTAATATATATAACCATTATTCAAAAAATTCTCACTATAAAATGGGTACTTTAATAAATATTTTAATTTTTTAGGTTTTTCATGAGTTGTACTTCCAATTGTCAAACCATTAATTACTAGGATCAGGTTTAATTATGAGGTCAGAATTTATTTAATGTGCGGGAATGGAATAACATGAAAATTCATAAATAATGTCACGTTATTCATTAGGTTATGTAGAAAATAACATTGTTTTTAATTTATTTCAAGGAATTATATTATTATATTTCATTTTACACAATAATTAGTTTATTCAATGTCATTTCCTAAACTCATGGTCGAGTTTTACCGAACAACAATATATTATCGATATTATTATTTTACATAAAATTTATCATATTTCCATTAGAATGATAGGTATGAATATTATTAACTAAATTATTATAAATATATAGTTTATAATCATTTTTTGATTATATATTTTGTAAAAATACTAACAATAATCATTTAAAAAAAGAATAATTTTTTAAAACATACAAATATTTTCCTAAAATAAGGATATGTCTCACATTGCTCACAAAATTTAAATTTTTTTAAAAAAATCTTCGAAAATTAATTTGACAAAATAATATCCATGTTTGAAATTATAATAATAAAATATTATTATGGTTAATGTTTTCTTTTTTTCTAAAAATATTATTTCTTTATGGATAATGAAAAAACTGAATTTTAAAATGAAGACTGCATTTTAAATTAAAAAACATTTAATTAAGAATTATATTTTTATTTGGTTACATAATAAAAATAGTTAAATAATACAAATATTAATCTAATTTTTGTCATTAGAATAATTTTCATTTTGAATTTTGATATAAAACGACTATATAGTTTTTAACATTTTCACTTAAAACTATTCTTTCTCATCGTTCTTTTGGTTTATTTTTAAAATATATCCTACCACATCATCGAGTGGAATTTCTCCAAATGGATTCAATATTTTCAATTCGAATACATTATGTTATCTGATAATTTCAACATTATTTTTGAACAAAATGATTACAGAGAATATTTAAAATTAATTATAGTGATTAAGGTAAAATTGATATAACATAATGGTCAAACATAGAATATAAGATGTAAAATGACCAACTCATTTGACTAAAAACCATTTTATAGATATATATATACATTTAAGTCATTATTATCTAATTATATGACATTATTTGATAGTTTTCTTTGGTAGTGAAACATTTAGTGATTTAATAATAGAAAAATAAAAAAATGTACCTTCCATAATTGAATTATCTAAAAAGATTTTGGAAAAAAATTAATACAGCATTGTGTTTATCATAAATATTATTTTCAAATATTAATTATCATTAGTTTTAAAAATAATTTATAATTAATTTTTAGATATGAAATAATCACATAATGTTCTTATGGAACACCATCACAATAATTATTTATTTATTAATTAAATAAAAACTGACGATAAATATATTAAAACCAAAGTAAATTAAATGAATTTTTACCATTAATTATTTTTTAGTTGAATATATCATTTTTAGAATATGTTTATTTAATATATTCGAGTAATGTTTTTTTTATATCATTAAATTTGAATAAAATAAATAATTCCAAAATTTTAATTAATGATATAAATGATATTTTTTTTAATGAGTTCAATTTACTAAAAATTTTATCTTCATACAAGTGATTTTTAAATGTTATTAAATATTTAATTTGGAAAATTGATTGATTAATTTGACTTTTATTGTGAATATATGAAGCCAGAAATATTGAAAATAATATTATCATGGTTAGGGTTGAGGAAGTTTTTTTGTACGTTACATGTGGTTCTGTTAAAAAATAATTTCGAAAAGACATATGATTCTCAATTGATGTATTTTACCTAATAAATTTAATCAGTGTTTAAAAATATCTAATTAGTCTCACTATAATTTATTATTAATCTATAAATTTATTTTGTAAGAAAACTAGTTAACATAATGAAAAAACAAAAAATGGTAAAATTAAAGAAACTATGGAGTAAACGAAAAAAATGATAAAACCATATGTTATATTGTGTGTTAGAGGATTTTCACAATTATATAGCACTTCCATTCAATTATTTATCAAACATTGATCCACAAGAAGTAATGGATTTCTCCCAATAAGGAATACTTTAACTAATTTACAAGAGTTTCACTCATCTTTATCTATAGAAGGGAAATTACTCCCCACAATTTTTCACACCTATCAAGCCATTTTAACCAATCAGTATCTACCTAAATCACTGCCCATCCAATGTTACCTCCAACTAGAATCATATTTTTTTGGCTAATGTAATTATTTTAGGGTATTAGTGAAAACAAAAGGACTATACCTAAAAAATTGTTAATATTCTGCTAAAAGAAGTTTTGTTTTATTTCATTACCCCCCTCCTTTAATTCATATAATACAATTGTTATACAAAACCAAAGTATCTTACATATAATTATATATTGTTTTTTAGTTTTAATACCTTCAAAAATACAAACTTCCATCAAATGGGTTACAAAATCATCATTTCTGTTCTTAGAGGGTTGTTGCCTCCCGAAAAAATATCATTCATCTTTCCATATCCACCTTACATGGTTGGGAATAATGATATATTTATAGTATAAATTAAATTCATATTATTTTATTTTTTTCATTATGAATTTTTAAATTTTAATTTCCCATATATCATCATGATTTCTATTTTTTGGGAATAAAATATCATCTCTCATGTGTACGGTGGACTACTGCCTCACGAACGAGGTGATTAATTCACAATTTATACGGAATGGTTTACAGATAGTTTTAATAAAAATTAGTGATATATATGAAATAAAAATGATATGATAATGATAATATATTTATATATAATTTACTTTTCTTTCATTTAATACAATAAAATTATGGAAGCAATGTTCATGTATACATATGTAATTTCTTCTCCACGAACAGTGTATTTCATTTTCAATCACTCAATAATAAGGATTACTATAAATACATATATATTGAATATATATGATAATAATATCATTAATATTATTCATGATATGATATAAATTTATAATATACACAAGAAAAAAAACATTCATGATAAATAAATAATGAGATAACAATGAATGAAATACACAAAAAATTAAAATAATCAATTTTTTTTAAAATTGGGTGATAAATTAAATTAATAGAATAATATATGATATTAGATATTTTAATATGTCTGTAGTAATATATAATAACATTTTCAATCCATTATAGACGTTTTTAAAGAGAATTACACCCTTATAAATCATAAGGTAAGGGTTTTTGTCTCAATTTACATACTATTGATACTTATTTATTATTATGAAAAATGTCAAGTTTTATATGTTGTATATGATTCCCATTAACATGATTTATTATAAATACATCATTATTCCTGAAATTTTTAGATTTACATTGAACTATTTTATCCAATGGGATTTAAATTTAAAAGTGGAATGTTGTAAACGTTATTGAATATCTCACATTATTTTGGGATTGTTAAATTTCCACTTAAAAATTCTCTTTCATCTGAATTTTTTTTATTGTACATTAAATTTTATGTCAAAAATAACAAATTTTCATGATAGATATGATTAATTACTAAAAAATATACCATTTTTTATAGTTGTTTTCTACATATGATTTTATTTCCTTAAGTAGTGAAATAATCATAAATCTGAATATTTTACTCAACATGGATATTTCATTATTAGGGGATTTTTTAATGAGATAAATAGACACCTAAATATATTATAAACTATTTGGAATGGTAGTGATTGGTTGGGCATAAATACTATAAATTCACTTAATGTATTGACATGTCTCACAATAAAAATCAATTGGTCATATTAATTGGGTTTCGACCTATAGTAGTAAACCGCCATGTGAATGGTAATGATGGATTAGGTTTTCATTTGCCTCACACATGAAATCTAATAATTAAGGATCACTTTCATTTAGAATTTAGTAAGTGTTACCTAAGATATTTTACATATAATTTTATCTATAGATGAATTCCTTTCTCAATTAAATGATAAAATGAAATCAGCTTTCAAATATTTACAATTCTATATTGATAATGATAATTGATTCATGATAGTTTCCTCATTATATAACCCTTACTAATCATTTGATCTCACCAAAATATTCTCCTTTCAACATATTATAATGAAGTTATATTCAAGTGATTTTTAAAGGATAATGTATATTATATTTTATTAATAATTATTAGTTTTTGTATACCCAACATTAAATGGTTATCTTGTATGATTCATGTTCTCTAAGCCTCTCAACAAATTTTTTCTTCTGGATTTGATTCCACGAAATCATGCTAATATAATAATGAAACGAATCATCTCTGAGCTTTTGGTGGAGGGTCAGTATCTCATAATGTCCAAGGAGACCCAATCTATTTACAAATTTTGAATTTTATAGGATTTTGTGATAATATAATTTCATGATGTGACATAAAGTATCTTTTTAGATTTGGATTCCTAAAGTGTGTCTAGATTCATTATGGGATTGTAGAAGGAACATGATATACTGGTTCATTTGACCACATCAAACCATCCTCTCACGAATGGGATGTCTGATTGTATGATCAAGATTATGGTTTATATGTTTTAGGTATGTATCTAATATTTATATTGTTCATGGTATATCAATATCTCCTTATATGAGTTCTTTATTTATAATAGTCATGATATTTTTAATTGAATACAAATTTTTTATATCTTGTATAAAACACAATATTGATGGTGATGACAGGGGTGAAGCGACGACAGTTTCTTTGATTTGGTTTGTGATGATTGAAGATGATTTTGGTGTCTGTGAATATGTTATTTTTACGGGAATAGATGTAGAGGTTCTGACAACGAGGTGGATGGTCTTCAGTGGGAGGTTCTCAATGACGCAATCGATGATGATGGGTGGTTGGGTGCGTCAGGGTCTGAGGCCCAAGACGATCGTGTGTCGATTCCCAAAGCTCACAAAGCCCGAGGATTTGGCATTCTTATTTTCAATTTAATTTTTAATTTGGAGTATCCCAACATGCTTTTGACTTTTCTAAATTCTATCTAGTGGTTTTTTGGTGTTTTAATCGATTGTTTGAAATTTCGCGGTTCCCACTTGGCCATAAAGTGGTTTTGAAAAAATAAAAAAAACAACGATTTGGAGTGATTCCTGTGATCACATATGTGTTGGATAGAGGTAGTTGATTCAAAAATTATTTTTATAAGTCAATATTAGAATAAATTATTGCATATCAAATTTTTTATGATGATTTTGGTGACCGAATTGTGAATTCTTTATTTAGAGACTAGATATATGACTATCTTATGTTTGAAGTGGGATATTGGTTTTTCTTGATAGTGAAATCTAAATTTCTATACCATAATGTTCAAGGGTATGGGAACATTATTCCTATGTATATAATCATCTTTTAGGTTATCAATGTGATCATTATCATGGACTACCAAATATCACCTAGTAAGATTTCATATGCATTTTACGATTTATTACACATATCGTAGCTTGGTAGATACAACCCCAATCCTTATCATGTGATCATTGATAATGAAATCAAGATAAATGATTATGAATATCATTACTAATGAAATGTTTTTTAAACATGAGTGAAAAATAACTTAATCTATAAAGATATTATCTTGGGTACACTTACTTGATATCATGACTATACCAATGTGAAGAGTGCGACGAATGAGGATGATATTAAAAAATAGTTTCTATAGAAATTCTTTATTTATGTTCAATTAAACATAAGGGGGATGTGTTACTATATAGTTGGTTTATTATAACACCCTATGTATTATAATCTATGATATTGTTTGATTTTTTTTCAATAACATTTCTTTTATGAAGGTTTTCGTTTGTTTTCGAAAATGGTCGATACAAGGGTTGGTGATTGCGGAATTTAAATTTGTTTTGGGAGAAAATATATTATAGTAAAATGATGATTTCATAATAGATGAAATTCTGTAAAAGTGATTGGGATATGAAATATTAGAAATATTGGTAAAAAATGGATCACTTGGTAAAAAGGTTCATTTCATTGTAATCCCCTTCCACAATATATAATCTTTTGAACATGATTTTCGGGTCCATCTCTATGACATATTATTTCACAATAAATGGAATGAAACACATCAATGTGAAACATGGTTTGTGTATTATTCTACAACATGTGTGTTCAATCCATAATGAGCTCCATATTTAGTTTTTTAATAAATGATAATAATTTTGACGTATGTGTTAAAATATAGTAAATTCGGTGACCACGTATCCCCTAAAAACCACATGACCATACTCCACCATATTTATGCACCATCACCTCACTAAGTGATTTCCCCTATATTTTTACATGAATTAAATAAATATTTCTCCCCAAATATGGTTATATTCAACTATTTCATTACTATTTAATTTATTATAAGTATCAATGGATTTTGTTGCGTTCTTCCCCAATTAAACCCTTATTTACAATTTTTAAAAAAAAAATTAAAATCCACCAATAGAGTCAGATTCATCGATGATATGTAATGATATTAATTATGATATATTATATGTCGTGGTTATTATACTTTACTATAGATTTTTAGATGTTTTTTTGGTTTGGGAATTGTTTCTACACTTATTGTGATAACATTACATAAATTTGATGTCCACTAATATTTATTTTCTCATATAAGTAGGGTATGTATATCTAGAGTCAATATAGGATATCTATGAATTTTAATTTTATTTCATAGACCCTAATTTTCATATTGTTGAGTTAATATTTGATGACTTATATACATAAAAACTAATGGAGCACTCCATGAGATATATCTTCATGTAGTGAATTGTGATAATTGTTCATTTACTAAAATTATATAGGGTTATATATTTTTCTTATAGGCATAAATGATTGATATATATAATTATATTAAATGGTTGTTTTATACACATGTTTTTATTACATGGATTGTGTAAGGGGTGAGTGAAATCATATCTTATATTAAATTGATTCTATAGAACTTCCATTAGATGAGACACTGAGAGAGGGAAGGTATGATGACTAACCTACATAATTATAGATGGTAAACAGAATTATATCTAACTTATTTATATGTTATCGTGTTCAATATTGGTTACATGAATATAACATTATAGATATTGTGATGGGGTGATTTTACATTATCTATGAAAAATATAAAAATGACCACCACTATGGTTTGTCTTCACTTTGTCATATCAATATCAATCATACATAAGGATATAATCATTATAGACATGGGGATAAATCTACCATTTTATTCATATTATTATTTTCCACATCAAGTTGTTGAGTTGAGGTAATTATAGACATGGGGCCAGCATTCCCTATTATTTATATATTATACGAGCAAAGATCAATATCCCTAGTGCCTAAAAACATTATATTCATTTTTCATGTTATCAATTTTTATTATATGGGGTATGAGATGTCTTTTAGATGATATCATTAAACAAATGGACTATATTTCCAATTTTATTATATAGGGGTTGAGATTCATGATGGCTGAGATCACTTATAACATGGAACTCCCTTCCCATTCGACAAACCAATGGTTTAGACTCCTAAGGGATGAGAATGATATACCATTTGGCCTATTACCAATATTTCTATATCATGATGAACATATAACATCCCATTTTTAGAATAGAAATACATTATATATCCTTTTATAAATAAAAAATACAATATACAAATAGATCCCCAAAGATCATACTACTATAGTTCCATCGGAAAATTGGTAATATAAACATTGGTACATCAATAAGCTACATCATCTTCCACTAGGTTCTTATTGAATATAAACATTTTAATAAATAAAAAACATAAAAATTATCATCATAACTCAGAGGAATGAATGAAAAAATGTGTCATCTCATTTGCTCGGTAAGGGTAAAAACTGGAGATACGTAAGAATAATCATTTTAATATAGGTATGGGAACATGATAATGACAACATAAGACAATACTATTTATATCAATGGTCGTAAACATTAAACATATAATGAATATTTTAAATTTATAATACCATAATCATAAGGAAATAACAAACAAAATACTTGAATGAATAACATAGTAATAATATATGGAACTTTGAAAAACACATAAGGATACTAAATACAATGTCTTCGCTACATACCATGACATCAGAAACATGCAAGGATTGGGAAAATCACTGATGTACCTACTTCATGCATTAGAATCACTCATATTTACCCTCATATTTTAGGCTATGGATTTGTTCCTATATACTCTCTTTCATCAAGCATGGGATTTCCTTTTGTTTAGCATAGTTCTTTAATATAAAATAAACTATTTTCTGTGTTGCGTTGTATGAATAATCTAAAAAAGATTAAATTAGTTCTAAAAACATAATTAACAAAATATTTAGGTGTTATAGAAATAGGAAAAAAATCCACGATAATAGATATCATTTAGGTAGAATATTCATTTCCTCTTACCCTTATATCAGTTATAGTGTATGATATGACATGGAGTTGATTTTAATATGGACACAGTTCCACCATTCCAATAATCTTAAAATAGTTATTTGAGATTCATTTTCTATGTACTATTTTATTCATTGAAACATATATACAAATTGATCATATAGTATTTTTTTGGTATGTATAAAGAGATTCCAATTATATTAACGGATGTTATGAACACTCTTTTTGTGGCTTATTTAGAACACAAGGGTGTGATATTTGTTATAGACGATTTTTAATTTTATTATCGGAATATCACTACAAGAACACACCTATATAAAATAGATATTTTTTGAAAATATCCATTGTGTCCTATTATAATTCACTCACAAAATTCATGGGAAACCCATTTCACCTAAAAGTTTCATAGTTTTTTGACACATGTTATAACAAGGTACCTATATTATATAGTTTTCCTAGTGGTTCATAGTTAGTGTTGGAAGATGGGACTCGATGGAAACTCAGTTATACTCTTTTAGTTTTATCAAGTTATTTGTTTAGTTTTGGCCATGTTTATAAATGTAACTCAATCGATATTATTATATATATATATATAACTTGTGTGGAATTAAAATAGTTCATTTTTATTGTATGGGATATGTCATCTTTTAAAAATTGTACAAAATAAGTAATTTTTTTACATTTATATTGTGATTTATAATTATCACCATCACTTCAAATGTGATTTATAGTTATTTGTACTAGACACGGTATAATCTCCATACGATAAACATAACCCCTTTCCATTATTTTTATGAATCAAATTTACGATCAAGTAAACATTATATTTGTAACATTTATGTGTGTCCATGATGAAGGTGCATCAGGTTGATGTAGTTATAAAAACGCTATCTTGAGCCATATTTCACATCAAGGGGTAATTTCATAACCATTTTTACAAAAGTGTTAGTTAATTACTCATAAAATATTTTATTCATATCTTATTAAACCTTAATAGACCCCACCATCAACCATTACCAGGATAATAAGGTGATTCCACATGTTGATGAACCATATGACGATGACTCTCACCAATATAAATAATAATCTTGTATTTCAATATAAATTAAAAAACTCTACTATTAATTTAATCCTTGATATCCTACAATAAATTAGAGAAATACATGATAAAAGATACATCTTATCTATTAACCTAAAAAAATATTATCCCCATATGATCCATATTTCTATATCATTATTTCACAATATAAATAGACGTAATACAATATTTATTGGCCTCTTACTATTGAATTTAACACCATGGTAACTGTATATATCTCCACCTTGAGTTCAAGATATTGGACTAAGGTAGGTTAAATGATGGATTGATAAATTATCATATCAAAACAATCTTATATTGGGGATAAAGATAATCAAATGGTACTATTTAATGTAATTGTTCCACCTAGTTTAACAATACCATTGGTATACACCTAACCATACCATGGCCTTCTACCTATGTTACCTCGTTAAAAACAACCTGTGTGGCCTCACTCAAGTTTCTTTCACTACGAATGTGGAAAATGATGAGGTTATCTACAATGTGATTCATATTATTATTACTGACCAAAATCTTTTCTAACATACTACTATAACTGCTATGACCTTAGAATAAACTAATGAAATAGTTTACATGAAGTGTTCCAATTTCCCTGTGTTGATTACTATGAAATTTATAAAAATAAAGCTTCATAGTTACGTATCCCAAAAAATTAAATCTATTCCTAGGATCCAAATTAAATAATATGAACTATAATATCTAATGTTTCTTAAAGGAGGTTGAGTTTAATATCCCAAAAATCAATGTAGAAACATACCATACTAGCAAGGAACTCCAACAATAGCTCTTCTAATTAGGGTGTACTGAAATATTTCATCTAGTGATGGACTAGTCAATTCCACCATCATTTAAAAAACCATTTTTATCTGTATCACATTAAATATGCAAGAAACATAATTATTATAGCCTAGTTATGTACAGGTATATGAAATTCCTCCTAAAAATATCATTCCCAATCATCCACTCTTAGAATAATATCATAACAATAATGAATAACGTCCAAAATGAAAATGATAAAACAATCACATACTAGAGTTACCCTTTCGATGAGAATAGAACTACTATAAATGCATCACTATGAAAATAAATTATAAATATTCTCCCTAAAATTGATCCTATAACTTCGTCCATTATTCATTGTACACTTCGTGACTAATAATCTAGACCCACATCAGTTCTGATGATCCTTATAATTTTTAATTGAATTTGTAATCCAATACTCTATTATAACAGGGATTATTCTCAAGAAATTCCAATTCCTCGAACCATCCCTTGATCTTCTAGTCAAAACCAAATCCCCCATTCTTCCACTAAATTTAATACTAAAACACCTGAAACATCATCCTCACTGAACAACCCTCATAAACAAAAACTCCAGGCTAATATTCTTGAACATCCTACTACACCTCAGCTTCATAAACCTCATTGGGGAATCATCAAAAATGGATCCGTACACGAACAATAATCCCTCATAATTTCATAAATACAAATTTTATTATTAACATTTAATATAATTCATTTTATCTTCCCCATGAGATTCCAAATTAAACCATATGAACAATCAACCATCATACATGTACCAATCCTTCCCTATTTGTAGTGACACCACACAAAGTTTTATTTGAAAGCATAATTTATTTACATCAAAACACTGGGGTCCTTGATCACCTATTTTCTAGATGATATCACTTTATAAAATCATATACAACGTTATGTGAGAATAATTTCCATATCCAACTCATGAAATCATTAAAAATTACAAACCATAAATTATATCTTATCACTCCTCCAAATCCATTGATACCACTATAACACTCTTCATGCCAACTTAAACCCCTCCTAGTTCAGTAATGAATACTGTGGCCACCCTCAAACACCAAATACTATATGCAATGGGTTTATAGCTACTAATGAGGTTATAGAAATTTTCATATGTTTAGAATTACCCTCCGAAGTCATATGAATAAAAGATAATCCACCAATAAACTCCTCATATAAATGAAACAATCCCAAAATACTTTAAATGGAATTCATAACAGATGAACCGAAAATATATTACTTGAACTAATCTTATAGAAGTGACTATATGAATAGTAGTTAACTCCAGTAATCTTAATGGGATAGTAATATCCTACCAATTCAATAACCTCATCCTATGCACAATATATATATATATATATATATATGATCTTAAAAGTTTATTTTGTAGGATAATCCACCAAACCAACAATGAAATTGTGGAATAATTACACAAATCGCTTAATGATTAAACTAAAAACCAACTAATTACCCAAAATAAGGTTATTTATCTTTAATACTCACAAAGTTTCACTCACCTAACATCAAACATAAAAATTATAATATAATATATTGATAAATTATAATTAAGTTATCATGTATCCTCTTACACACTAAACTAGTCACTCTAACCATCCAATGACAAGTGTCCTTATGTTACCATACCCTCTATATATATAAGGACATAAATGAAACATAAACCACAAAAACACCTATAGTAAAATCATCAAAAAATATACACATATCAAAACCACATATTGAAAGGGTAAAATAATCATGAAATAAATAGGCCCTATTCATACACCAACCATGTACTCCCTCTATTATATACCAACATCTTTACCATATCCTTGAGTCATTATAACTCTTACTATGTCTGCAAGAGTGAACTGAGAATGGGGGGGGGGGGTAATCAATCATTTATATACTATATGGAATTGATATTGGATAACTCTCCAAAAAATAAAATTATATATGTTGGTATGTTGTGTTACCCAACATTTATAGGTATTCATTAAAAATAATTGTATGAATTATGATTATATAATTATATAAAAAATCACATCCTATGGTTCTTCTACCTAAGACTACAAAAGTAAAAGTATAATCATACCTATCATATATTTGTTTCCTGATGACAATATCAAAACCCAATATAAACATATATTTAAGGAAAATTATTTCAAAAATAATGTCATTACATATTAAATAATTAAATTAATACCTTCAATTAGTGGTTTAGTATATTTTAGGATCAGTTACATCAGAAACATAAATTACACGACTTTTGATCAATTTCACTATAATCAATCCAAAATAAATCCCTCTTGGACTTCTCATATGTTAGACTCATCCTTTTAACATGGGGGTGGAAATATAAGAAAGGGTTGAGCCCATATGCTCATAAGGAGGATGAATTATTGGTCATAGTCAAAGTTCATAAGTGATCATTACATGATAATGTGGGGATAATTAAGATACAAAAGGAAATCATACCCAAAAATGTATAAAATATAAATCTTAAGTCATGGAATATATATTTTGGTAACATAAATTGTGAATCAAAATTCAATAAAAACATTATTAAACAAACAATATCTATAGGAATAAATCATAGGAATAGTGATATGAAAAATGTGTGGGATAAACATAGGCATAAGAAAATATCTTATTTTAAACATAATATAACTACCATTATGACTATGAATTGACTTTTGATAATAGATTATCTTTAATTATACTCACACACAACCTTGTGCTCAAAACTAAATATTGCATATACCAATAAAAAACCTTGTTATAATTTTTCAACAATAATTATACTCATACGCATCCTTATGATAATAGATAAACAAAAATTATACCCACATCGATCTTGTGTGAATAGATAAAACTCAATTATACTAATGCACATCCATCTGATAATATCTAAACTGAAACTATACCTAAAAAAAATTTAAATCATAATACATTCAACCTTAACTAGTGAATTATTGGTAAATATAGAACCACACCATCCATTATTCTATAAAAATGAGTTCCAATTTCAATATATCATTTTTCATACCATGTAGAATATATAAAATGAAAATCGGTTTCAAAACATTTTATAAATGTATTGTCATAAGGGATCATTGATAAATCCACCAATACTCATATTATGGTAAACCCATAAATAACATTTGATTATTCAATGACATATAATAATTTTTTACTTAAATATCATTCAATAATTATTATATGTATGAAATTTCACTATATAAATAATGCTTAAATGATCAAGTAAATATTGTCCCCAATCAATAAATGTACGGAATCTAGGTGGACGCTCTACAATCAAATGAATGAAAACAGAGTATTCAAAAAGGAAGGAAATTGGATAAAAATTAGTTGTACAAAACATCAATGATAAACAATGAAAAAGGTAGCGATAGATCATTTCTATGATATTAGTCAACAATTCATAATTCATAAAATGAAATAATGTCTATGGAATCATTTAAAGAATATGATTTATCATGAATAATATGAATCAATGGAAAATGAATTATATGAACAAAACATTTTAGAATTTTTAGACATAAACATTAAAATTAAACCATTTCATGATATTTTAAAATAATTTAAAGAAAAATAATTTATCAAAGATGGAGGTAAATAATATTATATTATTAATCATGGAAACGCATATATAATTCTTCAAATGAAATAAAAAAGGGTGTAGAATTAGTTTTACATGTATGAATGTTAATAATAATATTTTCACATTTTGATGAAAACAAACATTATGGAAATTGCTATAAATTTCAATAAAACATTTATTATTAGTTCAAGTAAAATAAAATCATCATAATCAATTATAAAATCATATATAAAAATACATTAAAAAATCCAATGAATAAATATATGTAAAATAGAATTGCATGACTGAGAAGATGAAAATGGGTTGGATTCACTTAAAAGGAACTTATTTGGTAAAATATGATTCAAGGGTTAAGGAAATATTCAGGGGATATATAAAACTGCCTGAGTATACAATGACGATGGTGAATGTTTTATGATATTATAAAAATAAACCTATTGGAATATCTTTGATAAGTAAATTATGATATGAAAATAAGACATTCAATCGATACACTTATGATTTGGGTAAAATTCACAGCCAATGCTTGTTGAACATTGTTATTATATGAAATAATTGAAATTTAAACAATGTACATGATATGGATCTTTAAACCCAATCAGGTAGATTAATATTGTAACATACATTCTTATGTTCTCAATTCTACAATGTCAAATATATCATGGTGCACTCTATGAAATATAACATAGGAAATTAAATATTAGAGAATATGACCATACCTTGTTTCCATGAATTATATATTTCACTCTAATATGATGTATAACAAATATAAATATATTAATACATTATTTTAGATTAAATTAATACACATAAAATTTTAATCTTTTCATTTATTTTCATTATATATATGAATAATGGTTTTCAACGATTTTCCCACATCCAGTGTTAATAGTTGTGACTATTTGAACTTGTTAAATAGGAGTGGTGTCAATATATGTTTATATTCCAAAGTTAATCATAATAAGTTTACTAATGTTTCTATAATTCATGACATATAATGATTTATAATTTTTCAATTTCATTTGATGTGTTTTTTAGTCATTATAGAAGAACGTATAATGCATAACGAGAACATGTCAGTTATTTTCTTAACAACTAATAGAGGTTTTCATAAATATTGAGTAAAATATTGACCTATAATTTCCATAACCAAAAACCCAAAATTAATATTTTTTTATCATATTGTAAAATAAATATTTGTTTCATTTTCATCCATATAATAATTTCATATAATTGATATATAGGTCATCAGACCAACCCCAAAATAAATATACCAGGAATAAATTTATGATTATGAGGAAATTAAATTAAAATATTCTTATATCAGTAGAATAATGATATGATTTGTTGTTCTGTTGATTGATATTTATAATTAGAAAGAAACAAGAGAAGAAGTGATGTTTTTGAATCAATTTCATAGTTTGAATATATATTTTTCCTTATTTGGTTCCATGTTTATGATGGTTAATATTATAAGGATTATTAATCATTCATAGTATAATTTCATTTCACCTCGTACACCAGATAAATGTTTAGAATAGTGAACACTTCTTGACATGAGGTTCCCCACCTCATACAATAGAGGCTATTGATTACTATTGGGGTCACAGATGGTGATAGGTGGAGAAAATACCACTTTTATAAAATTGAATGAGAACATATATTTTAAAAAATAGCAATACATCATAAATTACTAAAAGTGGAAGAATAAAATGTTAAAAATATATTTTCACTAAAATGTAGTAAGGCCCAAATAAACATGATAGAATTACATTATCTATTTCCCACTTGTCTAACCACAATTAAATATCATAAATAAATAGTTGAAACAAAACACTTGTTCTATTATATCCCCAAGATATAGCACATTTAAAAAATCCATGTACTCACCTGATCTAACCCAATCGATCATATCTGGGCCTCATGCCAACATATAATTGTAAACATGTGAGTATCTTCTTGGAAACCGAAGAGAAGGGACAGATTGACCTAGTTGGGATTACAAAACATAGTACTTCATTACCAACATAGTCTCATACTAGCTAGACTATGTCATGAACTTTGTGTGTGATATTCATAGCTAAAAAATTAACTCCCAAAAACAAACGAATAATCCAAAATCGATCCATTGGATTTGGACGTCGATCATCCTAACCTTCTCAGCCTAATGTCAAGGTGTCTCAACGAATTTCAGGATGAATGTGTATCCAAAGTAACATGTGGGGTGCATGATCTATTGAAACATCATCCTTATTCTCATGACTTATGGGACACATTCCATGGTTTTCTATGCATTTCTTCTCTTAATCCTGGGTAGCTCTAATAAATAGCTTCATGACTCTATGATATACCCCCATTGATTTCAAAATATTTGATATATTAATCCAAGGAAGATTTAAATAGTGCAAATTTTTCTCCAAATCTATATTATCCAAAATAGTTTCTCATAACACTATAGATTTATCCTATAGCAGTACAAACATATGATCATTATATCCATGTATGCTCCAAATAGTGTATCCCAAAATCCAAATATATGAAATACATAATCTTATATTGTTTTCTCTATCTATGAAATATTTAACCCTATTACAACACAATCATGTATGCCCATACATATTCATGTATCAATATCAATGATAGCCCAGCCTTTCATCTCTTCCATTAGGGTTCATGAAATAACCCACCATTATAATAGAACTCTCGAGCTTTGGTAAAACATCCATGCCCAATTCCACTATCCATAACCCATTATGCTCACTAATCATGAATGGATTCAATTGTGACACCTAATACAATTTCACATAAAAAAACTAAGATCTGGTCTATCAAAAAGGCTTCCATTAGGTCCACGTGATTTTGGTATAGAAGAGACAGCCTCACAAATACCCATGGTCTCTGTTATAGTCTTGGTTCAAAACCTAATTTTCATAGATTCCACATCCCATAATATCATAAACTGTGTATCACAACCTTGATAGCTATATATAGTCCCACCATAAGGGTTATGGTCAAGATATGGTGTTTGGGCCTTGTACATCATCAATGTCACTAAAGGATTGTCCACACATCCATCCAAATCTTTTCATATCTAATGATCTTGCACAATGTTCCATGCATATATAATAATCCACATCAATTATGGCCTCATATCTAATTAAAAATGGAGGAAACTATGTATCTCTGATGTCCTATTTTTCCCCCTTAGGTATGTCTTATCCACTCACATTTTTTGGAGTTAGTTCACTAGAACCAAAATTTGTAGTAAATTATTAATTTTTTTTATTATTATATTTGTTTTCATATCATACATTTTATGTTTTCTTATATATTATTTATATGTGATAAAGAATTTTGAGTGTGTGTTTCATGAAATTTTCTTAGAAGGTACCTAATCTGATGATAATATATAGGTAGCATGAAATTATTTTGTAACATTGATTTGTGGATGGATGATAATATCTAAAAATAAACTAAAAATATATTCATTTAGGAATAGAATGATAATAATACATTGATATTCATTCTCTTGGTGTTCTCCCTCTGTACTTTACAAGAGATTTGGTTATGATAAGATACATGTTATTATGAAATCACCATTTCTATGTGTCATTGAATCTTACTATCTATGGATATGTGTATTGATCATAAAAAAAATAAAATTATCCTTGATTTATATCTTCAATAACATACATTTATCTATTTATTAAAACCAAGACGACATATTTTTTTCGATAAGTATGATATGATGGCTGTTTCATTAATAATATATCATTAATTGATAATGCGATAAATGATATATCCATTTTGTGTCTTTATTAAAGTTAATATCCAATATCCTTTGTTGGGAATGGAACATCAAATATACATATATATATATATATATATATATATGGTCATGCGGTTTGATTGAAATTTTCATTTTCATAATATCAAAAAATATAGATCGATCATATATGATTACGGCATAAGTATCCAACATGATTGATTTGATATATTTTGATAATGGGATTATAATACATGGTATCATTAATATAATTGTGTGCATCATTTTGATGTTAAATTCATTCTCTATAGATTCCATATTGTTTTTATTCTTCCTACAACAGATGGTCAAATATAATTCCACTAATAAGGAGGGCTGTAGAGTCATAATAAAATTGTAAATGGAATATCAGGTGAATTATAGTGTTTAATTTAAGAAGATAAAATAAATATGAATTATATATTTGTTTTTTTTTTTGTGATAATATAATCTCGGAAAATTTTAACAAATGATTGACTTAAATAATAACAATAAATATATGTTTTAATGTTTGGAAAAAATAATAATTTTTATGTTTTTCATATATTAATGAAATTAATTTTATTTAATTAAGTATTTAATATTCAAGAATTGGTAAATATAGAAATGGTAATGTTGGAAGATTATAATAGTATGATTATAAATAATATATTTTGATTTTAGTTATTTATTAGTTGTGCATATCAAGTTTTTGATAGTAATATTAATACAATTAATGGGAATGGGTTCAACTAATAATAATAAAGATGAGATGGATCAAGAGATCTAGAGTACTCTTTTCCAATCATCTCTTTGAGAATGAGTGATAATCAAGAGTTTATCCTCTCTCAAGGATAATTATTCTTTGTTCATCTATGAAAAACATAAAAAATATGGTTTGGGAATGCTATATCCTAATAACTCTACCACATTATTCAAATATTGTGGGGGTATATGTGGATCAATGTCTTAGGGGTTTTCATATTGATCCAATAGAATAATGATGGTATGATATGATATTTGTAACTATGTCATCAAATTAATATAATTACATGTTGTGGTAATTCTATATCTACTGATATATTTATTTAAAAATAAATTTTAATATCCACCATCTCTAGTTTCATCATATATAATATTGTTTAGTAATATATTATGTGCACTTCACTTGATATAGTAACCATGTAAGGTAATTATTGGAGAATATTTTCATCTTATTATTGAGTTATTAATACCTTTCAAATAATATTTAATTGTTTATGGAACCTAAAAGTTATATTAGAGTAGTCTAATGTTTAATTTAAAATTATTTATTATTCATTGGTTGATTTAATGTGACATCATTTTGTTTTACTAAAATGGAATCATTTTTATGCCCGAACAACATAATATCTAAATATATTTATTTCTTTATAACACAAAAATTATCTAGTAAATGAATAAAAATGAAGAAAAATTTAATGAACATCGTCTACAGGTTTCAAAGTTTCTTCTTGGACAAAACATAATTACAGGAATCATACTTCCCATATGGATGGTGTGTGTTAAGTTTTCATTCATGTAATTTATTCAATTTTTATAGATCAAAAAATAAGATTAAATATTTGAATAAAATAGATCAGTATCGAATAATTCATAGGCAGTAAGAAAACATAATTAACTAAAAGTCATGCAATAATGGTACATTACATGTAGTATATACCTTCTCATGACTAATAACACAGGGTATCCTAGTGTTATTTTAATTAGATACACAATATTGGGATTCACATGATGTGAAACTCTTATGATAAATACTATATAATATGGAATATATTCCATGTACCTTAAGGGTGTATATGGAAGGGAACATGGTCAATACCATGGTGTGTGTTGAGGATGCTGGAATGTGAAAAGCACACATAGTGTCATTCTGTACATGCCATGTAGTCATCTTTTGTAAGTGTTCTGAAATTTTCATTGAATTAAGAATTAAATTTCTAAATAAAGATGTTGATTTTTTGTTATGTGATTATTTTAATTTATATTACATGCAATGTCATAAGATAAACTATTATATATTGAACTAATTGTCTTGAAAATATTTTGATGACCACACTTGTATTCCACCACACACACTAGTGCACTAAATTGATTTTATGAGATTTTATTTTGTAAAACAATATATAGATCATGTATATTTATGTATAATTTCATGGAATTAAACAACATGGATCATTTTGATTAATTTTTAAAATATTAGATTATTTATGGGATGAATATAAGTAATTTATAAAAATATTGAAAATATATGATTTTTTTAATGTGTGGATGATCATTAGATTAGACTATATGAACCATCCTCTTTATTACACACCGAAACATGATTTATTGTAGAACCTTTCACTTAATATAACATATATGACCAAGTGGTCTAGTGTATTTGGGGATTAGGAACATTAAATTACAACATAAAATATCAAATACATCATCTTTATTGAAAACTTCTTTTACATGTCCACTATATTCTTTCGTACATAGCATTGCATGGGATAACCTGAGGACATACATATGAAATAGGATATTGGATATTGGGGTTGGCCTACTAAGCATGACCAATTGGGCTAGCTAGACCCATCCCATAGGGAAGTTGGACCACTAGAGGTGTCGAGCAACTCTAGTCTTACCCGTACTGCTAGCAGGTTTACACCATCGGACCTAGCCCGCGATGTCAACATCCCCTAGTCCACTAGATCTATATAGATTGTGTAGATCCCATATGTCAATTGGTCAACACAACACCAATATTTATTACATGTGGCTATACTGCCTCCTTTTCAAACCCCCAAACATATATGGCGCATGTTCTTTTGATGCATCTTTGAGAGGCATCAAAGATTACTACGTCAGCCTCCTTTCGTGCCTCCTAGTCACCCTCAATGACCATTGCTTATGTGGGATCCCACCATATCCCCACCAGAAAATGTTCATCCTCTTCTGCTGGACACCCTACTATCTTCCCCATCTTTATCCCAAGGTCACCCCTGAACCAGCACATGTTCACTAGGGCATTCCCCCATACATCATCTTGCACCACCACCAGCACTGGTCGCCAGAATCCTTAGTTCTGTGGGACTCCCCTTACTTCGACACTCCTTTTTTTAAATTGTTCCCCATCTATGATCCTTGTGTGGTGACCTTCACAACCTTTTTCATTGATCCATCATTATATAAATTTGGGGTCCCAATCATGTTTAGATCCTCCAATAAAAATATGCCATGAACATGAGGGTCCAATGGTGAAGAACGCCGAGAAAAAAAATATGAATAACATATATAAGATCCAGTGAATATGTCTTAACCCTATTATAGTTGTCCTTTATTAATTCATTTTTGGATGTTTAATAATGAATAACAATGGATAATAATAAATATTTATCTCCCATTTAAATACCTATAATTATTTATCCATCCCACAACAATAGAAGAACCATGGATCAACTTGTTCATGTGATTTTCTACATTCATTGTTTGAATATATGAATGGAATGGAAATAACGAAAATGAAAAACACCCGAGCTCATGGTTAGATCATTAGTTGATGTGGAATAAAGGTTCTTCTCATCCTCGATCCTCAATCCTCTAGTGTTAGTCATCAAGTGTTTACATCTATGTCATAGGGAATTTCCAGGTTTGTGATGATAAAACTGAATTATTTACAAAGGTTTCATATAGAAGAAATATTTTTTGTTCCTAATAGTTTTTTTTAAATTAATATAATGATGGTTATGTCAAAAATAGAATATTACTAGTCGATCTGCACCGATTGATGTTAGACACAACATAAGGTAAAGTTGTTCTTATGAATACATGGTTCCCTTAGTGTTTTGTTATGGGTACCCTTTTATAAGTTATTTCAATTTTAAAGTTTTACTTTCTGCATGGATTTCTAAAAGTATAATTTTTTTATTATAATGTTCTGAGCACATCGGGCCTTAAGAATCTCATCATGTCTCAGTGCATGGTCTCATGAATTTTACATAAATATTTATAAAACTAAAACCAATGAAAACATAGTAATTTCATGGTTTAATCATAGGTTCTTTATTTTTATATTATGACACAAATGGAATGTTTACACACTAGAGTACTGACTTCCTGAGTTCATTTCAAATGATGATAACGAAGAATAAGTATCTTTCTATTTGAATAATGTAGATGATGCTATTAATGTCCAACAATTCATGAAATCCACTATGTAAAATTATCACATAAATAAATATGAGGATATGGGTGTCCATAAAATCATTTCAGAAATAAGTATCCCTATTATGATAAGGATATATTATAGAGATATAATAACGTCAATGACCTGTTCATGTATGTTCTTTGTGAGTTAGAGCAATCTAGGGATCCATTATTCATGATGATTGTCAACATTGAGAACCTAGTCCTTTTGGTATTATGATCCTATATGAACATCACAAAAATTATCTTCATTCCCTATTACCTAAAAAATATTATAGTTTTTTATGAATTGTAATATAATAAATAGTGAGAAGACACATCCATATCTTCTTACACATATTCTTTCTATTGATAATGAAATGGGTTTTGAAAATTATTGCTATCCATATATTGAATAAGAGTTGTAAGAACAATATAAATGGGTCCAAAGAATCATTCCATGTCTAAGGATCTGGAGCACCATCCTTCCTATAAGAAGAATATCAAGAGTAAATGGAAGAAACTGGATGCAATATATTTTTCTAAAGGTATGAAGGGACACTTGAAGAGAAATTTCACCCTTCCCAATAATCAAATGGAATCACTATACGTTTTAATTTCTGATTTTAATAATTATATATATTCAAATTTGGTATTAGATACTTATTTTGGTTCTATATTCTTTATCAAAATATAGAAACAAACCAGATTTTAGATGATTTCAAGAGATTATGTGGATTTATATGATTTAAATACAGTCAATATAGATTTTCTATACAATAGGTACTACCACATCAAATTCTAGATAAGATGTATTTTGGTCTTAAAAAACTAATATTATGTGCCTGTTTTACTAATTGAATAATTTCCATTTCTTGTGTTGAGATGTATGGACTTATTTTATTTTATGTAAATAAAGGATTATAATACAATAATGATTCAACATGGTATGGTATGGAATAATTGAATAAATCTATTTATGTATTAAATAATTAAATATTCATTTTCATTTGATGAATAAATAAATACATGTCACACACAGTTGTGGCATTACTATATCAGTCATGTAAATGTGAAGAAATTGAAAAATATCAATAAAAATAGTTATTTATAATATTTTGAGTTAAATAATAGTGAAATATAACAATATTAATTAAAAGAAATATTTCCAAGATACCATTATAATTTCAATGTGAAAGAGGAATAAATAATTTAATTTTTTTAACAAATTGGTTCATGGAGTTTATTTCTAGTCGTATATATAGGTAAATGATAATTATTTATTTTTTTGATGAATTTAGTTGGTATAGATATATATATAATGATGTAAAAGTCAAAATCATTTGATATATTCAAAGAGTTAAATAATTTAGATTGGATTAATCCTTGAAAAAGGATAAATATATGTCAATCAGATCATTGTGGTGAGTATCTTCAGCAAGTCTTTATCTGCATTATGCAAGAGTATGATATTTTTTTTCAAATCACTCCACATTATACAACATATATAAATAATGTTAGTGAAATAAATAATGATAAATTAGAAACTTTAGTAATATTTATAATGAGTCACACAATTATTCCATTATCATTTTTTTGACATGAATTACAAAAACAATTATATATACAAAAATGAGTACCAATGAAACTATACAATTGTATTCCCTTTTAGTTATTGAGAGGAAATATACTCATGTTGTCACATGATCAAGAAAAGGGTTATGAGTCATTTGTTATGGCTAGCACATGAATCACCATATCAGCCTTATTAATGAATTATATCTTTATAAGGAATCACAAGAAAACAAGGGGATATTACCTATACGAGCATTCAGATAAGAAAGTATTTTTTGAAAAAAAAATGAAATTTTTCTTATGGGGTGAAAATCCTCAAGGCGGTAGTGGGACTGAGATTGAAAACCATGAATTTTATTCTAAAGATACATAAGAGTAAATATAGAAACTAATAGTATATGTCCTTATGAAAAAAATGACAGTTAAACACAAGGGTTTATTTGGAGTGCTAAAAAGGTTAGAGAAAAACAGATATATTGATTTCTAGTTAGTTATTATAGTGTGTAATTATTGGTTTTAAATAATTATGAAACCAATGAAAATGAGGTAGTAGAGAAATCAAAAGATAGTTTTTTGAATGAATCGATGAATTCTTAGATGGATTCCATGTATACAAACTATCTTTGTGTTCTGATCGATCCACCAGTTGATGTAAAACTTAATTGGTATGAATCTATTTTGAAAGGAAAATTTATGTTGGAATGTAACATTAATACCAATAAATAATTTCAATTGGATAAAGGTTTTACACAATATCAAGTCATTGTATATGATAAATCCTTTAATAAAGTTTCCATGATTAAATCCCTTCATTTTTTTCATATTGTATTACCACGACTATGATAATTGGATGAGAAATATAAATTTGATTCCCAATTGATAAAATACAATATGATGTGTATATGAGATGGTAAAAATGTTTTGTGACTCCAATTATTTCTTAAAATGTTTCCAAATTGCACAGATTCATCAACGTATTAATTAAAAAATACAGATCATGGAATATTTGATTCAATGAAGCTATAATAGAATTTGGTTTCATTACAAATGAATGAGATCCATGTGTTTGGAAATATTCTAGGAGATTATTGGTTATTCTTGTATATTATGATGATATATAAATACTTTGAAAGAATATACCATCACAGTAATAGGATAAGGCATTGTAGACGATGTTCTTCACAATTAAGTATTTAGGTGAAGTAGACTATATTATAGGGGTCAATATAATTACCTCAAACACAACACCCATTATTCAGTGGTTAAATTGTTACATTTTTTCTTGATAGAAGGGACCTCCCACCAAATGAAATTATAGCTCTGTATTACTAGTATGCAGGATAAAAAAAGATTTCGATATTAAATATGAATAAAGAAATTTTTTTTTTGAGAATATCATTTTTCATTATAACATATCATTTCATATCATTATTATTACAATTCATAGATTCTAATGAAATTGATCAAAATAAGGGAGATAAAAAATTATCTATAAGGGTTTTATAAATTGAAAGATATCATGATCCACTAAAATATACATATTAATAATAATCAATATGGAATGATAAATTATTAAACACAAATGTCATTTTATGAATAAACATACAAATATATTCTTCCAGAGATAGTATCAATGAAATAATATCATGGACGATTTTAACTAAATTCTTAAAGATGCGAATACTAAATCTTAAATAACAAGATCTCATGCATCATGGAAATTAATAATAACATGATCTCATGCGAATACTAAATCTTAAATAACATGATCTCATGATCTCATGAGAATACTAAATCTTAATTGTGGGATATAGCACCTTATGATTTTCGAATATATTTTTCCTTAAATAAGTTGTTGATAGCTTTCATGACATGAAAGACAAGACTTTAAATGAACTATAACGTATTGTAACCTATCCATTAAATCTAGTCTATGGAAATTAATCACATTATAAAAACAATTAATCTATTTTTACATAATTGAAATTTATTTAATAATTAAAATAAAATTATTACTCATGTTTTAGTAAAGTATATCTATACTTCAAAAATATATTTTGTTCATAATTGGTTTATATTTCACATATTTTGTGGGAATTATAATTGTTATCAATGGTTATTAATAATTATATATATATACCATTTTTCAAATTGTAATTTCAACATTATCATATGGGGAACTTATCAAATTATTCAGAATAAAAATTTATTTTAAACTAAATAGTGAAAATTACTTAATTTTGAAGAACTGTCATTACTTATCATTAAAACAATTATCTTAAAAGTAAAATTATATTTTAATTTTAACATATCATGAATTTTTTTTTCTTTTTTTATATAATATAAATAATTACATTGTAATAAACAATGTATTTATTTTTGGTATAAGTTCATTATAGGGTTAAAAACACATCTTTATAAGAAATGTTTTTTTATGAGTTATCTTTTTATGAAAATTAATTAAATAAATATGTATTTATTTTTAATATTATTTAAATTTATAGATTTTATATATCTTCCTTATATATTTTTAATCATTTAGTAGAAATAAATTAGAAATGAATCAGGGTAAAATCTCTTTTTCGATGAAAACTAAATTTTCCTTAAAGTAGGATTCTAAATAGTTTTGTAATATTATTTTAAAATTATGTTTTAAAAAATAGAAAAATTTCATTTGATATAATGGACTCTATATTTGGAATGATTATTTCAAAATATGATAATAGGTCCACTTTCTTCTTTGGTCATAATGAATTGTTAATATACTAAAATTTATTTACCATGGTTAAAATTAAAAAAGTAATACCTTTGGCTAAACTAAGAGATAATAGTAATATTTCAACAATTTTTTTTTCTAATTATAAATTTTTGGAAAATATTTTAATCTAATATTTTATTAACCTCGAATTATATTATATTTGGAGAAACTTCTAATATAAAATTACATTATATTATTTATTTTTTATACGATTCCACATCTTTTCACTCTCTTAATTATAAAAGAGATCCAACTATCTTCAAATATTAATGATGTTGAGCATTATATAATGGGAAAAACTCTATCCAAAATCCTTATTATATTTTTTATATTTTTCCTTAATCACATTGTCTTCTCTTAATGTAAATACTAATCCTTAATTATTACAAAATATACTATTTTTTTCTATAATTACTTTTCATTCATTGCAGTATATATTTTTGGAATAGAGTTTGTATTATTTGGAAAATCTCTCATACATTACATGTGTAATATACTATAAAGTTTACATTTTTAAAAAAAATGAAATATTGTTAAATTTATAAATGATTTGTTTTCATTATAAATCATCAAATAAAATTCCCGACTTCATACTTCTTATTACACTTCAATAATTATTGTGAAAAATGTTTTAAAATATGGTATGAGAAAAAACAATTCTAAGGGACATAACAAAGAATTAATGAATTCAATAGTATATAAACAGAAATAAAATTTACATTTTTTAAAATAGAAATTACAATACCCATGAAATCAAATTTTCTACATGAAGAATTCTGTAAATACTTTTATAAGAGAATAAAATGAAAAACAATAAACTCACAAATATTCATTAAGATGATTCACAAAGCTATATTGTTCACCCATAAATTAGAAGACCATTTCATACAATACGAAACCATAAGCATCCTATATAATCCATTGCAAGAATACCAAATTCTAAAATTTTACATATGGGATCATTTTTATATCATTAATAATAATATGATATCTCTTTAATCTACACATGGATTAACCAACACAATTATATTTTGAATAACCATAAATTTATATTCCATAATCACCTCAGAAAATCCAAATCAGGTAAGCCCATCAATTTACCCAATTCATTTGAGGGATATTATCGGATCACCTGCCCATTGTTTAGAAGATAGCAAACCGTCCTCATAAAAAATTCCATAAAACCATAATATTATTATAATATATATATCTTATATAATAATTATTCATGGGGAAAATAACATTTCCATTCTGAAATCACATTTATTTTTTAAAAAATATACACATAAAAGTGAAGAAATTTTATTTTATAATAAAATTCTAAACATGTAGGGTATTATTTAAAACATTAATGAATTATTAAAGAATTAAAATATACTCATTTTGTATATGTAAAAAATTAATTACTTTTGGAAAAGACATAAAAACGTGTTTTTAATAAAATTGACCTCACATAAACCACACATTTTTCATATTGCAATCAATTCATAAAAATTAAAAATTTCTCCATTTTATGAAAATAAATTTAATATGAATAAATTCATTAAATTTATATTAAAAACATAAATAAAAAATAAAAGGATTAAGATAATAAATATATAAAATGATTATCAACTAGGTTTTCAGTAAAAGAATCCCTCTTTAATATCATATTACTGAGGGGAGTGTTAATAAAATGAATAATTATGTGTATCATATTTAAATCCACATAAAATAAGTTTTAATACATGTATGATAAATTTTATTCATTTCACATGAAATAATATCTTGAAATAATCGACGATGTTGACATTTAACCCAATGAAAGAAAATTGGGTTAAGAAAATCAATCACCTAACTCATTACATTAATTGAATGTTCTTGAACATCTTATATAATTTATTAAATAATGTTATTAGATCCTACAATAACCATATTAATATTTATGATAACATATATGATCCTAATATATAATTTAATCACCCTATTGTTAATAATATTTTGATACTATTAATGTATATGTTGTTAACTAAATTGTTTTCCAATGCATGTGTTGTCATGTGTGTCCCAGTTATTTTGCATAGGATATAGTTCCATAATAAACAAAATTATATCAAGGTCATATATATCTTATTTATGGATTATATAAAATTTTATAGTCTTTATTTATTATTGGATTGGTAAAATGAATATCTTTATGTCGTAGAGATGTATGGTCGTACATATGCATGACTGATGATATCATTCCATTAATGGGTGAAACGATAAGTTAAAAGAGGGTATATTAAATTTAAAATTTTAATATCATGATATGTTTTTCATATATATATTGACCATTACCATCATTATGACCATACATGCAATTTGTTGATGGAAAAAAATTACACCATTGCATAGAAAGGGTTAGTTGCACGAACATACATGATAATTTTTTTAATAAGAAGAATAAATGGTATAATATGGTTGTATCTCTATCATAATAAAATATCATAATATATATGATAATATATTAATAATTTCATTATTTAAACAACACATGACATCGATGTTGAAGAACAAATAAACTCCAAAATGTCGGTAATGATGATTACATCTTCTTTTGTGAAATTCCTTTTGATATCTTCTTATGGGTTATAAGCATTGTCATTTAGAAAGGGAAAACCTAAAGAAATTAATTAAGGATATTGTTATGGAAAATGGAAAGAAAATGGTCAAGCTAAATGGAACATTGTGGTGTCATGAATTGAGGTAGGAGGTTCCATTTAATAATTGAGGCGAGGGACACTTGTAATTTTTCAAAATATTAAACTATAATAATTTCATTTATCCAGAAAAGGTCTCGAAATGGAAATGGATTACAATATAAGATTGTATAGGGTTGTAATATAATTATACAGTATAATTTAGAATATTTTAGTAATCATTTTCAAGCTTATCATTTTTATTAACCCCACAGTTAAATATTTTTTACCCTAAATATGGTAACAATTATTTTAATGATAAAGAAATTATAAGGTTACAATAAATTAAATAATGAATCATAAATGAACTATTTATGACATCTTAATCAATATTCCATTTTCATGGGGGAAAATAATATATTTTATTAATTTTACAAAATTTAATGAAATATTTTTTTCATAAATTATCAGTAATGTTATATTTTGAGACTATAAATTTTATTTGACATCAAATATATAAATGAATGATTGGATATATTAGACCTGGAGTTTTACACACATTATTAAATGATTTTATTCTTAATTAGCCATCAAATTACAATCCAAGGGTAATAAATTATTGTCTCTATGGGTGATTTGGTATATAGAACTAAAAACACAAAAAATAATATAAAATATATTTATTTTAATCATCCATAAAAAACATCAAATAAACTTTGATATCTTGAATATTATTAGGATAAATAGAGGAATACATGGAAACAATTGATGAGATAAAATGTATAGTATGTTAATAGACATTGGTATTAAAGAAAAGAACATAGGATAGAAGGTAAAATGTGATGAAAAATAAAGGATATGAATATGAATTAAAAAGGAATCATATCATGTAAATAATGGAGACATGTAATCATGGAATCCATTTAATGTAGACCTATAAATAAAATATCAAAGACATGAGTCAATGATAACTCCCAAGACCATTGCCCATGGAGGAATATGAACCATAAAAGAATCATTTTCACTCTTTATCCCAACATTACGTTTCATGAAATTGAACAATACCCAATGTGTTTGAGTGATATATGGGTTCACACATCATAAAATGATCATTTTTATGTGTTCCACATGAACAATCAAGCATAGGGAATCGAGTAAAAAATCGGTCTTGTTCACTCGCAAAATTCTCATATAGAATTCAATGGTTGTGTTGATGAAGATGACATGATTGAGGTTAGTCTGGTTGGTGAAAAATACACTTGGTATAGAAGATATCTCAACTGTATGATATCTAGTAAGATGGATCGGGCCATTGTTAATATTATTGCCCTGGATAAATGAGATTCCATTTCTATTATCACTCTACCTAAAATTACCTATGACCATCATTTGATTCTTGTTAGTTTTAATGGTAGGTAATACTACATGCCTCTTCCTTTTTTTTAAAAATACTCATGGGTACTTCAAGGTGATTGTGGCATACTGATTAAAATTTCTTGTAATAGTATGAAAGGTGCATATTTTCTCTTCAAATTGAGGATGATCAGGTGTTCTTAAAAAACATTTATTAGGGAGAATTATAGTGAGCTGGACAAGGAAATATTATGTCTTGAATCTTCTCTCATGCATCTTCAAGATGAAGCCTTAAGAGTAGACCTTAATCTAGATTTTTTCCAAGAAGATATTTTGGAATCTAAATTGAGCTCTCTCTTTTAAATGAAAGTGAATAATCTTAATGAAACCTTCAAAATAAAATGTATTCAAGAAGGGGATCGAAACACTAAAATTTTACACTCTCTCTAATGAATTAGGAATGTAAGTCATCCCTTCTCCTATGTTATGGTTGGTGATCAAATTTTAGATAACAAGGATAACATATCTGATTATATTGTTGATTATTTCATTGAGATATTCAATGGGCCAACTTTGTGGGGATCCTTGATGGATGGTACCATCCCATCTTTGGTCTTTTCTGTTGATAATTGGATTCTCACTAGTTCCCCTTCGTAATTTGAGATTAAGGATGTTGTTTTTAGCCATAATTCCTCCATCTCTCTGGGTCTAGATGGTTTCAATGACATATTTTATCAGAAGTATTTGGTCATTTTTAAAGGTTGGGTTTGTAATGTTTTCTTCTCTTTCATTTCCTCAGGTTCTCTTCCACTGGGTATCAATGATCATTTTATCATCTTAATTCTTAAAGTTGAAAATGCTTATGATATTTACCTATTTCGACCCATTGCATTGGTCAATAATAGTTACAAGATAATGAGTAATATTATTTCTAACAGGCTCCCAATAATTACATCAATGATTGTTTCTTGGAATTAATTTGGATTTATTAATGGAAGGTGTATTTAGGATTGTATTTTATTAACTTCGGAATGTCTGAATATTCTCAAGAAACCTCTAAGGGAAGCCAGAATTGATATCAATATTGACATAAAAAAGGAATTTGAAACTCTGGATTGGGGCTTTAACTATAAGATTCATTAATGTTTTGGTTTCAATGATATATTTATTGGATGGATTTCCACTATTTTAGGATATGATCATGTCTCGATTTTGGATAATGGTTCCCTAAAAGGGTACTTTTATTTCTCTATAGGTGTTCTTCAGGGAGATCCTCTTTCTTCCTTACTTTTTTCTATTTCTGAAAATTATCTTAGTAGGCTAATCTCTCACATGGTCTCACAGGTTCAGCTCAAGCTGATGTTGGCTTCGAGGTCTCTTCTTGGTCCAACACGTCTTTTACTGCTGATAATATTATCATCTTCATACAGGTTAGCAATAAAATATTTGTGTCTTGAATCAAGTACTAAATTATTATGAGGGTGCTTATAGACAATGTATAAGTTGTCATAAATCCTCCATACAATTTGGGAATGGATTTTCTATCTCCTGGAAGCATTAGATTACCGCAGAGTTAGAAATCCGAGAAGGGGTCCTACCTTTTCATTATCTCGGTCTGCCATTATTTTGGGGGAATTATAGAGCATATCACTTTTCTAAAATTTTTGATAGGGTTAATGGAAAACTCTCAACCTGGAAGGGGAAGAGTCGATCTATGGCTGGGCATTTATGATTGGAGAAGTTGGTTATTGTTTCTAAATTGGTGTACTCATTCATCAAATATAAGTGGCCAAGAGGGATTCTCAAGCATCTTAATATCACTATCATGAACAATAATTGGAGTGGAATCATCCATGAGAGGATACTGTTCACAATTCCTAGGAAGGCTTGTCGTCTCCATTTGCATAATGGTGGCATGGGAATAAAAAAAATATTGCTCTTTTCATTGATTCCCTTCAAGCCTATCTTGTTTGGAAGATTATCCACAAAAATTCTGAATCAATGGGTTTTATCAATGCTCGCTTTGTTGGTAAATTGAGGCAGAGAAGAAATGCTTACATTGATTCTTCATTATGGCCATCAATTAATTCTATTTTCATGATATTTGGTCCTGCTCACGATGTATTGTGAATAGGAACTGGACATTCAAATTTTGGGTTGATAATTGGACTGGTTCCACTCTCTCTGATAATTTCCAGATTTATGTCCTTGATTTTAATGAGCATGTCACTATTAAATGGTTTTTTGATGATCCTCCATCGCCGCTCCCAGATGAGCTTCTGGATTTGGTTTACCATTATAACATTAATTTGTTCCATGATATTCTGCTTTGGAATCTGCAAGGAAAGGAATTCTTACTAGAAAATGTTTCTATCAACATGTCACTATGGGATATCATGTTGACTTCAATTGGTTACTTACTTTCAACAAAAAATGTTTCAGGTCGTCACATCTTACTTACAATAGGTTACCATATGATGATGTTATTTTACTGTTTGGTATTCACCTTTTCTCCATGTGTAATATATGTTACCAGCATAACAAGGATGCAGAGAATCTCTTTCTTAGCTATGCAACAGCCCCAACCATTTGGAAGGAGGTCATGGAGTCTTTTGAGCTGGTTGGTCTTCGATTTTCAGGTATGCAATCTCTCCTTCAGTTCCACTCTTTCATCCAGTTATCTCCGGTGGGACACGCTCTTCATTGTGTGGTTATATCTGAATTTTTTCATGCTATATGGGGGAAACGAAATGTTTCAATTTTTAGAAAAAGTCTGCTATGTGAAGCTGGTCAAGAAGATGATTTTTTTTGCTATAAGAGATATGTGCAGCACTGGCATTGGGTACTGTGACACCAGTATTCATGATTTTATTATGCTGAAAACCAGGTTTTTCATTGAACTTTCAGACACTTATTGGAGACATATGAAGTGTTTTGGTTGCCTTTTTTCTGCATTTGATTATGGTGAATATAGATAGTGCAGCAAAGGGAAATCTGGGACCAGTTGAGAGTGGTACGGTTTTCAAGATACATGATGACTCTGTTAAGGGATGTTTTTATGGAAATTGTGGTTTGACTAGCTCAATTGAGGCCTTGATGATTGTAATAATTCATGCTATTTCATTTTTTAAAAGGAATGGTTGGAAAAATATATGATTGAAAATTGACTCTAGAACTCTTGTTTAGGACATCATAAATGGTGAGCTTCATATCACTTGGAGGCTTCCTTCATAGTGGATGGAATGTATGAAGAACCTTACGAGTATTAAATTCATGATCACTCATGTTTATCAGGAGGAAAATATGGTAACAAATAGTCTCTCTAATATGGGAGTTGGTAAGCCTATTACCTAGTTAGATTCACTTCATGTGGTCCTGCTCCCTCATTATGAAGCTGATTGTAATTAGTCCCCACGTTTTTGTCTCTGGTAACATTATTTTTTATGAATTTTATCCTTGGATTCTTTGTCAATGGTCCTTTCAAAAAAATAATAAATAATGATAATTGCATATAAAATGAAGTGAAAACATGTTAAAAAAGTGATTCAGATATATTAGAAAAGAATAATTTTTGTGTTTTTTATGGAAAAATTAATGAATGTTTTAAGAGGAAAAAACACTAATATATTCGAAAAGAATGAAATCATCAAAGATAATTTTTTTTGATTACATTTGTGATTTTATAAAAATAACGATGTCTTGAAATAGATTGTGGATTTCATCAATAAATGGATGATAAAAAAACTAGTTCCTTTTAATTGCGGATCCTTATCAAGAAGTTTTGTGGAGGGATCCATTTTAAAACATTTATTTCATCAACAAAAAAGTATTAAATAACCTGGATAAATGAGTTTTGAGAGAATAAATAGTATTTATTAAATTTTTATAAATAATAAAGAAGAATTACATTGGGTTAATGGGAGGGATACTGTAACCCTAATAAAAAATGGTGGTTTGGAATGAATCCCTTGACTTATGTGAAAACATGTTATACACTTGATCTTAATATAATGGATAATATAATTAAATCCATAAAATAATTAATTGATAACTATTTTTATATTTATTTTATTTTTTTAATTTTTAATATGTTCATTGATGGTCTTTTTATGTGTTATATGATTCAATTTCATCTTTTAGTAGTGTTCACTTTCATAGTCTAAATTATTGGTTCCCTAGACTCAATGTATAAAAATTCATGTAAAATGGTTATAGATATTCAGAATTGAAGTTATATGTTAAAAATGAGCATCTAAAACATTAAATAGTTATATAATTAGTTTTTTTTTACGATGCATCATTATATAAGATGTTAGTGATTATCATTTATATTATTTTGGAAAGTTTTTTATCATCACTAATTTGATTTGCTTCATTTTTAATTATTGTTTTTAAAAGTTATTTTTAGGACATAGAAAGGGTTATAAAATAAATATTATAATCTATTCCAAGCATTATAATTATTTTATGACCATAATTATTGAATTTATTAGAAAATGAAATATTATTATCCACAATGGTGGTGAATGAGCACCTCATGGATGATGTTTTCATTTTTAGAACAAAAGGGGAGTGGAAAACAAATGATTATGCATTTAGCCATTAACACAATAAATTTATATTATATAAATGATACTAGATTTAGCATTTCACATGTATTATGTGTGGAAGGAATAAGAATATAAATTATAAGAAATTTAATAGAAATTTATAGAACATAAAGAGGATTATTTACCTTATGAGTTCTTCTCCCTGAAAAGATCCTTGAGGCACATGAGTTTTGTCATTTATTGGGACCAACAGATCATGGATGTGGGGATGAGACTTGGGGGATGTTTTGGAAGAAATTTGGTAAGCATTAATTCATAATAAGTGTGACGGGAATGAGTGGTGAGGGGTGTTATGTATTTTGTAGGAGAGGGGAGTATTTTATTAATTTGTATATTATTTTAAGTCATGTATATGAATCGTGTGGAATATTGGGAAAAATTATAGTAACTCATACGTGTGAATTATAACCAAGGGTGTGTACATCTACCAGACATCATCCATGATGTTATAATTCATGTAATTATATTATACCCTAAATTGAAGTATTTTAGTATTCACAAAAATTCCACTATTTTAGAAAAATCCCATAAATTTAAATTGATCAATTATTGACAAATAGAATTTAAAACTGAACTATATTATATAGAAATAATTTTAAAAATATTATAAATTTAATTTTAATTAAAAAATATTATTTATTTAAATAATACTAATTTTAAAATTATAACTTATTTTATATCACATTGAATGATTTATTAAGTATGAAAAAATATTCTTATATTTAGAAGAAAAACAATTTTATTTTATGATTTTATTTTATGAGAATATTTTCCCTTTTAAATCATTATATTATTATAATATTGTATATAAAAAATATGTTTCTCAAAAATTTCAAACAAAATTTTAATATTTTCAAAACATTTATTTACATATAATATGATATAATTATATCATATTTTAATTTTTAAGATAACTATATTTCATTTCAATTTAATGGGTGAGGTTATAATTCTATAGGCTAGATTACTATTCATAAGGGTTATATTACAATTGTAAACGTCATGTTACTATTCCATTGGTATTGGTTCCTCAATTTTGGAAAAATTATCCTTCCCCATTCATTCTTCATTTATAATGTGTTTTTTCATTATGATTTTTTCTGATTTATACTATATAAAATTATTATAATATGGTTAAATTTAATTGATAGAATTCTGGGTCATGACATTCTTCAACAATTATCAAAAATCACCCACAAAATCCAATTTTATAATAAATGGGAAAATAGGTGAGGTCACTACTCCTTTATCACTTCTACTAGTTCTAATGTTCCCTCTTCGCAAATATGGTTTTACTATTGTATTTTTACCAAGTGAGTGGTCTGGATTCATAAAGAATTATCTCTATAATACAATATCTTTATGGGATACTCCTCATAGGATAGATCATTTTCAATCTTTACAAACTCTGATTTAAGTACATTGAGTGATCTGGAATGTAATTCTCTGAGAGGGATTCATGGAAAGCATCATGTACTTAAGACATGGATTGTGAAAGTGCTATTCGATATGCCACAACTATAACACAATCGAGAAACATGAATGGATCAATGTACCTAGGAATCAATATTTGTTTCTTCCAAAACCTTATTATCCTCTTCCATAGAGATATGTGGTGGAATACACTGATTCCAACCATAATCTCTAGGTCATGTTATTCATTATTTTCATAGATCTTCTACAAACTGTGGGCTACCTGTTGGGAAAAAATCCCTCAAGGTATCATTGAAGTATTTTTGGGTTGATTGTGTTTGTTGACAAAGCAGGTTTCCATGGAGAATTGTCGAGTTCCCAAGAATTTTTTGACAATCCTTGTTGACAAATAACGATGACAAAGGAAAGGACAATCTGGAGGCGGTACAAAAGAGCAGTACAAGGTGACGCCTTTTCCCAGTGTTTTCCAAACTTTTGGGGTCCAAAATTTGGATTTTGGTGAGCATCGCGAAAATAGGACTTCCATGAAGATCATAATTTAATATGGAAAGGGCATGAATTTCGCGATGTGAAGCTTCATGGTTTGTAAATCATGAAGGCCAGAAAAATGGAGGCAGTGATGCTTCGTGATTACATCAAAGCTTCGCGGTTTTGAAAGAATACCAGTGGAAACTTCGGAGCTTCGTGATTTAAGATGATGTGCCGTTGACTTCGCACGGAAGGGTTGAGGGTCGGTGGAATCTCCTATAAATGGAGTCCGACCCCCTCGAGAGAAGTAGAGAGAATTTTCAGAAAAAATCATTTGCTCTCGATTTGCAAAGGTGGTTCGCGGAGCCAGTGTGCTTCGCGAAAGAGGAGCTTCGCGGTGGCTATTGTAGCTCCGTGAAACCTGCGAGCTACGCGTTTTCTTAGTATCCTTTGCGAGGGACGTTGATTTGCGACGGCTTGAGCTTCGCGAAAGTGCTTCGCGAGAGTGCTTCTCGAAAACGCAGAAGCTTCGCGAAGGCTTGTTTGAGCTTCGCGAAATTGGGAGCTTCACGAAGTAGGGTGCTTTTCCAAGTTTTTTCCCCAAAGGAGTTGCCCAGTGGTTAGAGGCAAAGAGGTATTCATCAGTGGATGAAAGTTGGACTTTAACAGAGCATCTTTCTATAGTTGAAGATGCATTATTTCATGCAAATGAAGAGACCTACCAGTCTATAAACTGTGAGTGAATCCCTTCATAGAGCAGTGAGCTTAGGAAGAGGAAGAAGGTGATCCTCTCCACCGGCAGTGAGCCAGAGAGAGAGAAACAAGGAGTGACCCTTGGAAAAGCAGTGAGCTGACCCTAAACCTTGTAAAGGTCGTGAGCCTGGGCATAGAAGTGATCTAGCCCGAACCTTGTGAACATTATTCGTAGTGAGCCTTAATAGATTTGGTACAACGGCACATCGCCGTTGTATGCTCCTTGGACATAGCCCAGTGCGGGTGAACCAAGTAAAAATCTCTGTGTCTGCCTAGTCGCTTCCCTACATTGCATTCAAAGAATCATCATCAGCCAAACCAGAAAAGAACTAATCATAATAATATCACAAGGGCAAACAATGTGACCATTGTAATAAATTGGTCAAGATCCAGTGGTGCAGGAAGAACATTGAAAAAGAATATCCATACCCTGCTTCACCCCCATCTCAGGGTATATATGCCCTTATTGTTCCTAACACTACCTATAACGTTTTTTCACCATATCAACAATAACTTCAACTATTCCAGGTCCTAGACATATACATTCATAGAGTTCATACCCACATGTTTTTGTTCTGAATATTATATTATAAATGACCTTATATGGATCCATTTTGATGCTCATGTGAAATGTATTGTTATAGGATAACTCGACCAGAGGTAGTTGTTTGTCTCATCTTCCCATTAATCCCATAGGGCATTCTCTCAAAATTATTTTTAGTGCCTGAATAGTTTCTTATTATTGTACATTATTATTATGATGATTATCTATACTGATGGTATGCTCAATGTCTAGAAAATGATATACTATTATCCAGAACATGGACTTGAAATAATCTTGGATCCCGATCTTATATAATCGATAGTTTTACTCTATATTGCCTTTCCATTTCAATGATGAATATCTATGGACGTTCTTCCCATGTTATATTCTCACAAATTTTAATAAATTGAGCTTCCTTTGTGAGATAGTACACACCAACTCATATATCATTATTTCATAATAATTTCATCACACGTCTAGTGAAAAAGTCCCTGGTGATGTTTTCCAATTTCCATGATGCTATGGGTTATAGTTTAATAAAGCTATGAGTATATGTCCATTCGTCCTACACTTTTTGACATACCATGAACTTTGATTTATATTCAATGATATCCTTATTCATATTGTCCCAACAATTGTGATCTTAAATATCGAATTACATCAATTTTATCCTTAGGTGTATAGGGATGTTTTATATATGTGCGTCACTCATATCCGTTTTATTTATCATTGGATTTGATCATACATATTTTCATTAACCAAATCACTTAACATTATCCGCATCCATTTTGAACTCAGTGAATTTCCCATGTCTCATGGATTGAACATTATTTTGGAATTTTTACATCATTTCATTGTGATTCCATTATTTTCTCCCTGAGGTATAGTTCAGATATCATTTGACAAAGGATTGATGATGTTCCTTACTTATTGATTTCCATGTCCATACTACAAATTTCAAAGAGGATTTTATCCTTCTCCATTCTCTTCATTAATAATGTTAATAGATCCTTTCTATTTAGAGCATCTTCTATTTTTTGATTTACCATGATGGTAATGGATTTAATAGACATAATTCATGACGAGGTCTAGCAATAATAATAAGATCATATTAAGCACCTTCTGTTTGAATACATATTGTATGTTCTTATGGTAAATATATATTTCACACAACTCCTCATATAGAAAATGCTTTAAAATTTTCCATGAAAATATCACATCTTTCAAATCCAGTGAATTTAGGTGGTAGCTCTGTTATGAAATTATATTTTACCATGACGTATAGGATATCATTTTATCATTCTACATTTGTACACAACCTAATACCTTCATTGAATCTTCTATGTATATGAAAAATTTTAACCAACCTATTAGTAGTGTGAGAACTGGAGCACTGATAAGCCTTTTTTAAACACTTCAAAGAAGAATTTACTTTCACTTGTCCAAAATATTCACTCCCTTATGATTTAGCTTGGTTACAGTTTTTGGAAATCAGAAGAAGTTCATCACTAATCATCTATAATATAGATATAGAAAAATGACACTATGGATCTTTTGAATATTTGTTGGCATATCCCAATCTTCAATCGCCTTTTTCATGTAATGTTCCACATATATTTCTTTATTTGTGAAATCATTCCCCAATAATGAATCTTATTCCATCAAAAACTCAAATTGGTTATACTTTTCTTAATGTTTTTACCTTCGTAAATACTTTATCATGCTATTCAAATTCCCCTCATTATCCTTTTCACTCATAGAGTATATCAAATTATCATCATTAAATAACACCGCACATTTTTTGACGTAACCTATAAAGGCAGTATTCATTATGTCCAAAAATATTTCTCAATCATTAGTTAGTACAATGGGATTCATTATTTACTCATTGTTTCCATAACAAATTTAAATGGATTTCTTGGGAATATCTACCAACTTGAGATTTAATTGGTGATATCCCAACCAAAGTTCTTAATTTGAGAAATACTTGGACCTATGTAGTCGATTGAGAATTTGATTTATTTGTTGAAGAGGATAATTTAGATTTATTGTGAATTTTATAAGCTCATTATAATCAATACATAAGTGCATAGATCCATCTTTCTTCTTAATGAATAGGAATCGTGCAGCCCATGGTTAAGCACTCAAGCATATAAACCCCTAATTAAGATTCTACTATATATACTTCTTCTATTCTTACATCTTAATAGTTTCCATTCAATATGTTGTCTTTAATATATGTTGTGATTAAGTAATAAGTACAGTTGATATCCCAAACTCTTGTTCCATAGAAAGACTGTGAAATTTTTGGGTGACACATTAGTGTAGTCCCTCAAAATGGTAATTTATTAAAGACTGATTCTATTATTTATATCAATCATTTAATTGAGATATTATTTCTTAAAAGAAAATAATATCCAATACTGAGATGATGATTCTAAATTAGATTAAACTTCTTCCTTAAACATGTATATATTTGGAGGTTTCCCCAACTTGTGTCAAGTGATCTACCAATACCAGTAATCAATTGTTTCTTTGTATAATGATATTCAATCAATGCCCAATATAGTAACAAACTACAAATGATAAAGTCAGGAAATATTTTTGGGAGGTCTTGTCCAAAAAAATGAACCAGTGTGCAATTATATACTTTGGATGCGATAATTTCCCCATTCTTGTCTTCATAGATAACTCAACCTCCTTATTTTGAGGATGTGTTTTAATATTCTTACTAAACAAGCATGATATAAAATAATTCATTAAACCAAATTCAAGTAATATGTTCTCTATTCAAAAATAAATAGCTATCATGCCTATCATGAATCAAGGCCAGGTTCCACCTTAGAATTAGTGATATTATACTACCATCCTTGTTTCCTTGGAGGTTTTCATGGTTGGTTGCCTCAAAAAACCCTTGGCTTAAGGTAAGGGCTTGAAAATTTACCATTTTCCTTGATGTAGAAACACTTCACTACATGCCGATTGTTGATATGAAACTCCCAACATTCTTCTGAATTACTGGGCTTATTCAAATCCCTTCATCATTTATTATCCACAATCCCCACTCATTCACATTTAATGAATATATTAGATCACTTTAAGAATTTTCCAGGATGCTTGTTCCCACAGTTTTGACACATGGGATGTTGGGTCATCTTTCCATTGTGTGATTTATCTGTTTATACACCCATACTAAACTCCATTTTCTTCTTTCTTTATTGGGACCATGAGATCATTGTGAGACTTCAATTTCCATTTCAACCACATGGGAACAATGTACAATCTCTTTATAACTATCAATGTCTTAAATCAGAAATGAATTTCATATACTCATCTTTAGTACACTAATTAAGTGAGCCACCATACATTATATGCGAAAGACAATTATAGAGTCATATAGGGAATACCATGTCATTTTTTCTTCATACAATCCAGCAGAATTATCTTTGTTTTTAATCATTCCATGGAACTCTCTTTCTATCCTGAGATAGATGGTTCAGGAATAATATTTATTGAAAAATATTTTTTTAATTCATCATATTCTATTTAATCATTTTCCTCACTGGAATTTGTTTTCTTGATCAGTTTCCTCCACTAAACAACATTCCAATAAAAATAATATACCTCCAACACAACTTTCTCTTTTTTCTGTGAAGTCGAGGACTGGGAATATCTTATCAATTGAGTAAATACATTATTTTATGATGATTAGAACCAAGGATCCACTAATGATGGGTGGAATTTTTTCACGATGGATTCAATCGAAACATTATCCTATTTTGTATAATTAGGTTATTTTACATGATTATAGTAATTAATTAAACATGAGACATTTGACCAAGTACTATCATGAATTTATAATCACTCATTCTGAAGATATATCTCATATCATTATGGAAATTGTCACATTTTATACCGCATTGATTATTTCATGGATTCTGCTACTTATATCCATTAACTATGAAAAATAAAGTTCAATTAGGGGGACTTAATACATCTATAGTAATCAAATAAAATTAAAACATTGACCCTATAAAAATTGTAAATAAAAAAGAATGTCTTAAATTTTGATTCCCAAAGATTCAATCAAGGTTATACATGGTGTTAGATTTATCCAAAGGGTTCTAAATATTTTTATATTGTTCTATATTAAAAAAATAACTGTATGACTATATGATACAAACATTTTTATCCCTAGCCTTTTATACATAATATTAAATGATTTTATGAAAAATTAATAATCAAATTGCAATCCAAGGATCGTAATGGATTGTGTTTTAGGATAATTATGTATATATATCATTGAAAAAATAAAAAATACCAAAAAATATTTATATTATTTATCTATAAAGAGATTATATCTTATTTTGAGATCCATAATTCTCTTAGGATATCCTTGAGAATATATGAACAAAAAGGACAAGATAAAATTCCCTGTAAGGGTATAAACATGAGAATAAAGAAAATTAAAATTGTCATAAGTTATAAATTAATGACATGTAAAGGCGTGGAACATGAATATACATATAGAGTAATAATAATTAAAAAATGGGATATATAATCATGGCATCAATGGAATGTGGAAACAAAACAAAACCTGACATAAGCATGAGTCTAGGATAGCTACCAAGATGATTACACAAGGAGAAAAAATTCTCATAATGGAATCAAGATCAATATCTCTCCCAACATGATATATCATGAGAATAAAAGTTACATAATTTATTAGAGAACTATCTGGTTTCAATTATCATATCATGTTCATTAAAATGTGTTTGACATGTTTTATCAAGCTTAAGGTTTGCACATTGCAAGAATTCTGTATCATAATAATGTCATAAGGAAAAACAAAAGGTAATGTAACTATTGTATCGATAAAATAATGGATTTAAATAATTCATATATATTAATTAATGTAAAATAGGAATAGTTCATGATTGGATTTGTCCAAATGAAATAAAAACTCAGAAAAAAATGTTTTTAGAGATATTATAAATGAAACATTTTATTGACGTTTAATTAAAATATTAAAGAGTGTATAATGAAGAAAAGTCAAAGTTTTATTCATAAAACGAAAAATTAACCATGATTTTTTATCATGATTAAATTATCAATTTTATAAAAATAATGGTGGATGAAAATACATATTGGATGTTCAGAAAAAAAATAGGTGACAAATTGTGAATTTTCCATTAATTTTTAATTCTTATTGAGAAGATTTGAGATGGGGACCATTTTAAATACACATTTATCCATAAAATTAGGATGAAATAATTTTGATACATGATATTGGAACAATAAATAGAATTTATAATAATTAAATAAATTGACTGAGTAATTACATTAGAGGAAAGAGAGAGAATGAGAAACCCAAATGGAAAAATAGATGTCCTGGTAGAATCCCTTAAATTATGATCAAATGTTTTATAAAATTGATTTTAATGTCAGGGATAATCAAACTAAATACATAAAATAATTAATTTAGAACATTTTATAAATTAATTTTATTTTATTATATTATATTACATTAATTCACTACCTTTTTATGTGTTATAAGATTCAATTTCAACATTCAGGGGTGTTATTTTCCTTGCTTTTCATGATTGGTTAACTTGTATATATGTATGAAATATCATGTAAACTGTGAATATCTATCAATAATTGAATGTATATGTTATTAATGAATATACTGAAGATAAAATAGTAATAAAATTTATGTTCGTATTTGGGGTGGGGGTGAATCATTAGGTAAATAATTAATGATAATAGTTTAAATTATTTTGGCTATTTTTTATCATCACAAATTAGTTTTCTTTTATTATAAATTTTTGTGTATAAAATTAAGTTTCAAGACATAAAAAGGGAAAAAATATATATTTTAGAGTCTATAAAAATAATTATGATGGTTTTATGACTAGCCTTGATTGTGGTATTTGAATATTAAAAGTCATCATTCATGAAGGTGGGGAATCGACACCTTACAGATGATGTTTTCATTTTTAGAACAAAAAGGGATTGGGAAAACAACTTATGATAGATTGTAACATTAACAAAATAACATTACATTATATAAAAGAATTACGTATTTATTAAGTAAATTATATAAGTGGAAGTGGGAATATGAAAAGAAAAGAACACGAATGAAATTGAATAAAATTAAATGAAAAAGAAAGATGTTTTTTAACTATTTTCTTTTTTTCTTGATAACCTCCATGATGCACTAGAGTTTGATATTTTATTGATAACAAAGGATCATAAAAAAGGGGGATATACATGGAAGGAGTATTAGAAATAAATTGGATAATCTTTAAGGCATATGACGTGTTAGTAAAAGAGGGGCTAAGGGGTGGTATTTACATTGGAGAAGAATTCTATTTTTTATTATATTATTCATTTTTTTTATTTCGGCTCATGACTATATATAGTGTGGATTCTTGTGACTAATTAGAATAATTGGTTCATATTATTTAGAAACAATCATTATTACTTCATTAAATCATCATCCACAACTCAATAAGTCATATATTTATCTTGTATTGTAAATTGGTGTCTTTCCCTATTAAAAAGACTCAATGTTTTTTGAAAAAATCAAAAAAAATTAACCTGATCATTTTTCGATGTATAAAATTAAAAAAATGATATTTATTATATGAAATATATATATATATATATGATATATTTAATTTTTAATTAAATTTTTTATTAATTCTAAAAGTACTGCTTTTAAAATTATATCTTATTTTATAACACCTTGAAAAAATCATTAAGGATGCATACAATTATATTATAACCAAAATATAACAAAATATAAATTTATGATAGTATTTTTTTTAAAATAAATTTATATTTTGAATCATTGTATTAAATATAAAAAAATTTCTAAACAATTATGTTTCACAAAATTAACAAAGACATAATTTTTCATTTTCAAAACATTTATTTACTTATACTATGATAAAATTATATCATATTTTCATTTACAAGATACCTAAATTTCATTCATACATTCATGGGTGAGGTTACTATACCATTAGTTGTTTTACTATTTAGAATAGTCATATTACTATACCAAGTTCATGTGACTATTACGGTATATATGATATTTAATTTCTAAGAAATCATCTTATTTAATTATTCATTAATTTATATAGTTTGTTTTGTGTTATTTATGTGATTTAATGTGATTTAGAAAATATTAAATAATTATTAAAGGGATTATTTCATTGAGAGAATTCAGGGTTGTTACATGGGAATTCAATTATATGATTTAAAACCTATATCATTTTTCATATAGGTATTCAAACTCATTTCACACATTAAATATTCCCAATTATAGAAAAATTTATATTTTTAAAATAATTTGATTTATTTTTCCTTGAAATAAATAAATATTGTTTTAAAATTTCTTATTCACATTAGGTAATTATATAATTTAAAAAAATTAAAAATATTATTCAAAAATCGAAAATAATTAACATAAATATAGACATTTTTGAAGTTAATATCCAGATTTCTCCCATATGTGGACACATAAAAGATATTAAATACAATCTAATGGACATTTTTTAACTATATAAGATTTAAATAATATATAAATAATTTTCATAGAATCATGACCTTTAAAAACTGAAATTGAACCTATGATGATAAGGGACAAATTATATTCGTTTCATAATTTATATGGACATGTTTTGGAAATTTTTTGAACATTATCTTTTGATTTTAACACTTATTTAATCCCATTGACTCTTACATAAACAACATGAATTTTTACTCATTTAGGGACAATATAGTTACAATAACAAGAAAAAACTACACATAAATAGATAATTGATGACATTTAAAACATTATAAAAATAATTTGTACGAATTTCATATTTTTATATTTTTTAAATCATTTAATAAAATATTATTTATTATAAAATATATATAATGTCAATTTTAATAGAAATTAAATAATTCAAATTTAATAAAAAAATCAGATAATATCTAGCTAAATAACTTAATATATCTATAATATTGATAGAAAATGTATGAAATTCATATATAACATTTTAAATTTATTATTATACTAGTTTTCATAATTTTATGTCATTTAATTGATTTTTTCCATTAATTTATTAATTATTTCACCATAATTGTGCAAGATATAAAAGTAATTATTTGTACCATACAATTTAAAAATAAATCCACAAGATTAACATATATATTTTATCTTTTAAAATACTATTTATGGTTGAAAATATATCCTGGATTACCATATATTTAAAATGTTTTACAATTTAAAAACAATAATGTGACATGTTTGACTTTTCATAAAATAATGTACTATAAGGGTCTCAATGTCATCCAAGTGCCTCCAAATAAACACAAATAGAAATTATGGATGATTTTGGTTGAAATTTAATCATCCAATAAAATTTGGTCATGAATTAAGAAAAATTTACAGTCATTATCATATTAGTTTTAGACTAAATTACATGATGTACCCTTATATGTGGTAAAAAAAATATAATGTTTGCAATTCATAATTCCCAGAAATAATAGGGACTAATTAACCTAATTTTGATGTTCTAATTCAAAATATTGTATTGGTTTTTAATTATTAAAAACACATAATTGGTATTATTTAATTTACAATTAATTAGTAAAAATTAAACAGAAAAATAGTTTTTTATAAAAACAACTCTTTAAAAATATAAATTTTTATATATTAAATTATTGTGTAAAACCCAATAAAAACAAATAATTGTAATATTTTATTTGAAAGTTAAGTTATAAAACTTTAAATATAATGAAATCCAGAATATAAATTTGTATATAATATTAATTTTTAAATACAAATCTCTCATATGCCCAATTCACTGAAAATTCAAACCATTCAGATGACTATCAAAATTTCACAATATTAGAATTTTGGTATGATTATTTCATAAATGATGTTAATTTGGTAAAATAAAAATTTTAAAGTCATAATATATTATTTATATTATTTATACATACCCAACATTAAACACAATTTTTGAATAGAACTCATTTTTAAGAATTAAATGATATTACTAAAAAATTATGTTATTATTTTATAAGACCAGACCAATAAATTAATATTTATTTGTACCATTATATTAATTTCATAAAAAAATTATTTCTATTCATAATTACAAATTTAATTGACCAGTTATAACCTTAATATTAAAATAATAATATTTAATTGTTCGTTTAAACATGAAGTAGAATAACTTGCACGATATCTATTGTAGTGATTCTACTTAAATTGTATCCTCGCAATTTTTACCTAAGACTAAAAACAATAATTTTTAGTTTTCAAATTAGATTTTCCAAAAAAAATCATTGTAAAATGGATTCATTAAAAATTAACTTGATAAGTGAGAAAATATAGTACAAATATCACCTCAGTTAACACATACATAGTTTCTATATAGATGAATGTATGTTGGATGTTAAAACATGTATATCAACTATTAAAAAAACACTCAAATAATAATAGAGAGTGATGGAGAACAAGTTTATTATAATTTTAACTATCATAAAACCATTAATCTATGATTGGACAAAATTCTAAAGATTTATCGTTATAAAATGTAAATAGAAAATGATTCTTATTTTATGATCTTATTATAGATTTGAGGAATTACTTTTATTTATGGACTAATAATATAAGTATTTATAAAACATTATAGGTATAATTTCATCCTTTAATCAATTTATTGAAAAATATAATCTTTTCTTTCAAATTATATGAATTTTACTGGATTTTTTATACCTAAATCATTATAATAATCTTTTACAAATCACAAAATCCACAAAAGGATGATAATCATTTCATATTACCATTAGAAATTAACCAAATCTAAATTTTTTTATATATAATAATATAATTACACATAAATAATAAACAATTATATGATTAAATAATATAGTAATTTCAAAAAATCACCAGTAATGCCCAAATTTCAAAATAGAACATTTGATAAATAATTGTTCGTAAAATAACACAAAATAGCTGAACAAAATATTAAATCAAATAAATCAAATGTATTTGATCACGTATTCTTCAAATATAATTTTTTTTTCTAAATATAATCAATCACCCTTAATGTATTATAAGAAATGTAATTTCCATAATTACATAATCACTAATATATGACAAAAATTTCCCTAAATAAACAGAATCACAATAAATCCATAATAAAATCAAATATGCATCCGAAATACTTTTCATCCATTATTCCAGAAATAATATCACATAGTATTCTATTTGCCTTAATCATATCGTCTTCAGAAAATCAACAAGATATTTATCAATTAGATAAATTAATAACATATAAAATTTTGTATTAACCTATATATCATGTAGTCTTGTGTTACAAATGCACCCTTATTTCCCATTGGTTGTGGGCACAAAACACAAGGAAATTTTATACATGATGGGTTATCACCCGACATGTGTGTTGTCCCATTATTTTATTTAAATCTAATTCATATAAAATTACTTGAAAATTTAGAAAAAATAAAAAATTAACCATGATATTTTCAATATTAAATACATGTTATAACCAACAATGTTATCTCATACATTTTATTTTTCAATAGAAAATTTAATATCCCATAATTTAATAAAAAATAATTGTCCCCAAATTTATGATTAGTCACCATAATATTTCATAAAATCATTCCTATAAAGGGGTTCCTTATATGTTGGTCATATGATCAAAATTAAAAATATAAAACCATGATGCTATCAATGAATCATAAAGTCACATCATAAATTTTTTTCCGAATTTCCAATGTTCTCTAAAGTATACTGAAATACCAACTATAAGAACCGAACATTATTTATTACATATTCTAGTGACTTTTCCCTATAATTTGTTTTCATTCATTACCAAATAACATTTAGTATTATTTTCATTGATATTTAGGAGAATGTCTTATACATTATAAGTGAACACTTCATTAATGATTCCACTTTTCATGAAACAAATGTCTTTTAAATAAAACATGATTTATTTGGATGGAAAAAATTAAACATTTTCTTCATGAACTCATTCCTGTTCCGACTCTCCCTAAAATGTTGTGAAAAATATTTCAATACATTGGATGAGCACAAAATATTAGTATAGGAAAAAAATGAAAGAAATTATTCACAAGTCAATAAATAGTTTGAAACAATTTCTTTTTTCAAAATAAACATTTCATAGAAAATAAATAATATTTTCTTCCTAATGAGTTCCAATAAAAATTTAATAAGATAAATAATATGTTAAAACTAAAACTCATGAGGTTTTCATTAAAACAATTCACAACATTATAACTTTCACCCATAAAACATAAGCTCTTTTATAACATTATGAAATCAAAAATCATCTAAAAAATCAACATAAACCAATCATAAATCATAAAGGTTACATGTGACATCATTTACATGTCACTATAATACAATATATGTAATTCACTACTATATAGGTAGTAACGAACATAGTTTCTTTTGAAAGAACCATCGTAGTATATTCCATAATCTCTTTTGAAAAACATAATTGGTTGACTCTACCACTTTACTCAATTAAATGTAGTGTTATAATAGGATCACTCGAAATTGTTCTATAACTGAACCACCCATCCTATAAGTTATTCGTAAGATCTATAACATAAACATAACACATAAATATTGTGTAAAAAACATTCTTGAAGAAAAATAACTTTTCCTTTAAAAAATCACTATTCTTTTTTTAATGGTGGGAACTTGTAAAAGAAAATCATTTATTTGAAAATAATCTTCTTAAGATTTATTAAATGATTAAAAACATATGCTATCATGAATGTGGGAAAATATGCTCATTCAATATAATTTAAAAATCATTCCTTTTTAAAACAACATTACAATATTATAATTTTTTTAAATAAATTCATTTACACAATACCATAAAATGATTATCTATGAAAAATTCTGAGAGAAGTTAAAAAAATTCATATTTCTAATTAATTAATTTAATTATAAATAGAATAATTAATATAATTTTCAAAAAATGGAAATGAAATATACTGATTCAGAAAATAAATCATTAAAACATATAAAAATATGATTTTTACGTAAAGAGTCCCTTACTAATATTATATCATTGAATGGAGAATTAATCAAATTAATAGATTATGTGCATCAAATATAAGTCCACTTAAAAAAATTATTAAAAAACATAAGATAATTACAATTCATTTCATAGATAATAATATCTTTAAATAATTAATGATGTAAATGTTTTACCCCATGAATAGAATTGAGTTATGAAATTCCATTACCTTGAACTATACTTCAATTGAGCCTGATTTTAATATAATATATTGGATTAAATAATTTTTTTAATTCATAAATAATCATAGTCTTATATATGATATCATATGTGATCCACTTATTTAATTTAATCAGTTTTTTGTTAATAATATTTTGTTACTACCATTGTATCATGTGTAAACTACTTCAATTGCTTATGCACATTTTATCATGTAATACCAGGTTATTGTGCATAGTTTATAGTTACATAAAATATAGAATTATAATGGGCTAATATATATCATATTTATTCAACATATATATTCTTTATCAATATTTAATGTTTTATATGGAAAATAAATCTCATCTTATCATAATTATATTAGGTCGTACGTATGCCTAATAGATGAAATCATTCCATTAATGGTTGAAATGGTAAAGAAGTGGATATTGAATTAATTTTAATTAGTTAATATCAGGTCATATATAACATATATATCCACTATTTATGTTTTTATATCCATCCTTATAATGTGTTGATGGAAAATTAATTAGACCACTGCATGGAGAGGGTAAGTTGTATATACACACGGGTGCTGATTTTGTTTTTAATAGGATGGATAAGAGGTTGAATATGGTTGTACCGTAATCATAGTAACATCTAAAAATATTTATGATTATATGATTTTTATTTTATTATGGAAAAAACATAAAAATATTGTGGATAAGTATAAATAAATGTGAAATAGTTGTTAAACATGATTACCTCTTCTTTGTCAATCATTCATTAGATCTCTTCTTAGTTGATATAGTTTTGGTGTTTTTGAAGAGAAATACCACCAGAACATAAAAAAGGATTCTTATAAGAAAATTGTTTAAGACGTGGATGGGATACATGACTAAAGGTGTTGTGAAGAATTGATAGATGAGGTTCACGTTTATAATTGAGTTGAGGGGCTCTTTTGGAATTTCTCAAAATATTAAATTATAATAAATTAATTTATCATGTAGAATTATTAATAATAAAAATTAATTATAATATAATAATTTATATTGTTCTAATATCATTATACAATATAATTTAGACATATTTAGGTTTCATTTTACACATTATGATATGTACTAACCCAATTATTATTTTCTACCCTATCTATGGTCACAATTATATTAATTATAATGGGAAAATAATGTCAACATAAATGAAAAGTGACTTATAAATTTATCATCTATGATTTTTTTTAAACACTAATCAATTAAAAAGTGTTAAGACTATATTTTTATAAATTTTAAATAATTTAATAAAACATTATTATGATAAATTATTATTAATGTCAATTTTCGACGCAATTCATTTTATTTGACTAAAAATATGCCAGGAAAAAGTGTAAATTTTAATATAATTATTCATACCCTCTATAATATTCAAAATATATCAAAAAAATTCATTTTACACAAAAAATAATTCATATTTTTTATAAATTAAAATTTGTAGAATTATTTATTTTGTTTTTATGTTAAATTAATAAATATTGTCTTATCACTTCACAAGTATTTAATGTATTTATTTAAATTAAAAATAATTAAAAATAAATTAAACTAATTGGAATTTATTCATTAATATAAAAATAGACAAGAATTTTTTATAATACATTTATATTGTCTCCATGTGGAATCATAAATGTTATTAAATAAAGAGTTAGGGACATTTCCTAAGTAGATTTGTTTTAAATATAATATTAGTCATTTTGAGAGACACGTATTTATTTAAAAATCAAATTAGAACATATGATGATAATGGTAGAATTAAATTCATCCCATTATTTATTTTCACATGTTTAGGTCATTCATATACACCTAACTTTTGATTTTAAAACTTATTTAACCCCTTTAACTCTTACCCTACTAGCATGGAATTTTACAAATTAAGGCCTAATGAATTTACTATAGCATGATAAAATATCCATAATGGATCAAAGATGATATTTAATACCTTATAAAAATAAATTAACCGAATTTTCCATTTTTTAAAATATATATCAGCTTTAAAATATTTATTTATTATAGAATGTTTACAATGTCAGATTTAATAACAACTCATTACATTGAATTTAATAAAACCAAAACGATAAGGTGAAACCAAAATAATATTTTAATATATCTTTAATATGACACGTTCATCTATAAAAATCATACATTACCTTTAAAATCTCAAGCACTATTTATTTATATAATTTTAATATAATTTTTCTCAATTTTATCATTGATTTTATAAATAATGCATCATTATTGTGAAAGAAATTGAGCTGATTGTTTTTAAGAAAAAATAAATAAATATTAAACAATGATGCAGATAAATATTTTTACATTAAAATTAAAACTGACAGTATAACATAGTTTTTGTATGACCATGAATTATAAATGATATAATTATTAAAAGGTGTAGTGTGAAAAGTTTGAATTTTCATGAAACAAAATTCTATTTGGGACATGATGTCATCCACATGGATCCATCAAGACAAAACATCAACACATGGATTATTTTGGTGAGATAATACACATTCAATAAAAATAGGAGAAGTTAGTGGGTAATTTTATTATCCTAATCATACTATTTTTACCCAAAAATACCTGATTGAACCATAACTATGTTAATAAAAATTATTATTATTAAAATTCTTATTGTTCAATCATAAATGTGAATCAATTAATAAATTTTAACAATCTAATTATAAATAGGGGATCTATTTTAAAAAAATAAATACACAAATGTGGGAGAATTAAATTTAAAATTAAGACAGAAAATGCACTAAAATATATTCTTTTCATTAAATTTCCCATTCTCAAATAAATATTTTTTCTATGCTAAATTAATGAATAGAACTAAATAAAAATTAAAAATTATAATATGTTATATCAAAAAAATCTAATTAAAATTTCTATTAAATCTAAATTATAATTTTTTCATTTTAATTAAAATAATATTTGTAATAAAAATTATATTTACAACTCTTCATTGAAAAATAAAAAATTTCAAAATATTATAAAAATTTAACCATTGTAACATTTTTATACTGTGATTTTAATTAATAATTTCATATTAGGAAAAAAATTAGATTTTATAGGGAGTAATTATATTATTTTTTTATAAAAATCAATAGAAAAATTTAATATTTTTTTGAATAAAAATATTACTTTACTAAAAATCATATCATTATTTTATAAAAACATATCAATTCATTAATTTTGAGTTGTACCAAAATATTTATTTCATCAAACTATTACTCCTATTCATACATGCTAGTTTAACAACTAGGTTATTATTGTGGTATTTAAATAATAATATTTGGTTGTTTGTTTAATGTCAATGTGTTGTAACTACTTCGCTATATTAAATATTCTCTCCATTTAAAATATCATGAGGATACCCCTAAAATCAAAAAATTACGGATTATGTTTTAGGCTATAGGATGGCTCTCAGTGATGAGGTATGGATATTAATGAATATCATTCAATTTTATTTTGTTATAATAACTTATATAATTCTATTTTATCTAGATAAAGTGATGAACATATTATCAGAAATGAAGTGATATATTATTTTTATGATGTAACAAACATTTCCCACCTCTATTCTATGACATGAGAAATGAATTTATTACACTAGTTTATGTATATAACAATTCCATCACATAGCAATATGATTCATTATCCACCATCATATTTCATGTTTGTTTATAAAAAAGGATTTACTATTTATAAATTTTATTTCTGACATAATTTTGTTTATTTATTTACATGATCATGTATACCTTCTTACCATCACATCCTTTGTAAATTGATATCATCAATTGTGTATACATGTGGATGAACACCATCATTAAGCGATGTGCTTCATTTTTAATTTTATATTTACATGGATGGATGCAAGGATAGATTTATTGAATATATGTTATATTTAAGATATACGAATGAATATGGAAATCTGAATATTAATTTACATTACCTTTTTTCGTCCATCAAAATGTGGAAGCATCACTCCTGTCTACATATAGACTACCGTCTCCATGAAGTGATGTAATTCATTTTTCATCATAAATTTACATCAATGGTTATAAAAGTGTATATAACGATTAAATTTGATTTTTATATGATTAAAATAATTCTATAGATTTTAGAACCATGGTCAATGTAAAAGGACCATAATAGGTAATCCGATAAATTAATGACTAATGTAACAATTTTCACCATGAAATGAGGATTATAAAAAAAATAAAAAATTGAGGTCAAAATATTATAAAATTAAAATATTCAACATTATAAATTTATGAATATTATGATAAAGAATATTGATAAATTTATATTTGTTATACATGAGGTTGTATAACATACATTGATATAAAAACATGATGTATGTGTTCTTCATTTTAATTTTTTGTCATTGAGGCATGATTGCTGTTACACATGTATTGATGTTTATATGGTGTATATTCTTGTTTTTTAGTACCTCGGAATGTGTGTCCGAGTTTTAGAATCACACTATCTATGCAGTTTCTATTGGATTTATTCATGGAACTTGAAATATACTATATTTCATTATCCAAAAAGGACTTACATTACAAAAGCAGGCATTCGTTATGTTTGAAATTACAATTCTTAAGAAAATACATTGGTCAAGTGGATGGGAGTTCAGACTCATCACATCCTTTTTGGGGGAATTATTGTCTTCTCCTGAACTCTCTTTGTATATTTGAGATATTTTCACTAATCCTTATTAATTCACCAAGTATAAAATAGGTTTCCCTTGGAAAATACAATCAATTATTAGCATGTATGAAATTTAGAATCATCTGTATGTATTCTAGGTTCTTCATTAATGGATAATGTAACACCCTGAGATTTTATGAAAAATATTCTTTTTAATTTCATTAATGTCTTGTGTTATACGCTACACCAAAAGGAGCTTTCACAACACACATCTCTGACGTGGATTGAATTACACGCAATCGCGACCTTCCACGATAGCTTGTGTTGTACGCAACACCGAATTTCACTAAACAACGATAAGCTATTAAGATATTGTTAAAACTAGCCATTATGAATAGTAATAACCACTTTGTGAAATTTTGAAAATTTTATTTCTCAAAATGGACTTCATTTATGGATTCGGAATATCGAAATTAGGTTAGGGTGAAATTTTGGTACTTTTCAGATATCTTTTATTTTCTGATGAATAGTGAAAATTACTAAAAACAACTTTTTTAATCGAAATAATTAATAGTGATAAATTATTAATTTGAGTGGTTTTAAAGTATATTTAGAATATATTTTTACAATTCAATACAATGTTGGTCATTGGATGTAATTTCACTTTTACACCAGACATAATCAAGTGTTAATCTTTTGATAGTTATTATCTCTTAAAAAGACGCCTTTTGTTTTGACGACGGGAATTAATTTTTAAATTAATTAATGCAACTGATATGTTTTGAATTTGGTAAAATAGAAATCATTTTTGAGTTCATAATATCAAATATATCTTAGGCCTAATTTTTGGTATTTTTCTGATAACTTTAAATTTTTGATGAATAGTGAAACCACTAAGTGGTAGTTAAAAAAATTGAATTGTTCATAAAACATAATTTTACCGCTTCTATGAGTGGAATTTCAAAAATCCGAGAGACACAGTTGATGTCAGTATGTAAAATGTGGTTCAATGAGATGAAAATAATTTTTGATGAATAGTAACTTTTTACTTTTATTTACAACGGTTAAAAGTAAATAGGGTAATTAAGGGTAAAAATGATATTATTATTACCCTCACAAATGTCCAAATTCTATTGGATAAGTGTAATTCGACCAAAAACAAGCTTAGTAATAAAATATGACCATTTAGGCCCACTTGGATTAGATTAGGACATTTATTATTATTTAATCTAAAGAAGAGTTGAAAGAGTTAAAATCAAAGTTTATTTAATAAAACATTTTTAATATAGGGTTATACATAATATAAATTCGACTATAAATATTCCTTATAACGCTAAACAGATTTCCTACATAATGATATTTTATTTATAATTTTTTGACATTAAATAAATTAATTTATTTATGACACAACGATGATGCAGTAATTACCCTTTTAAGAAAATGTTAACATAATTGATGTTATAAATAATCAAATAAATGTAATATGAGACTTTTTATGAATTCCACTAATTTTGTAGGTTACTATGATATATTATTGTTGATTTAATCAACTTGGTTTGAACATATAATTCTGTTATGACTTTAACAAAAATCATATATCAAATAGTGTCAAAATTGACACAAAATAGTTTTTAAATAAAATATTATATTATTAATTGTTTTTTTATTCCTAAAAATATAAGGTTCGGCCAAATGACTTAGATAAGGATATATATATTAATAATAAACAACTTGGGGTTCGTTTGGAATTTTATAGTATGTTTATTAACCATATAGTGTAAGAAAACAAAAAGTCACGGTAAAAGTTAAATTATTTAACTTAGAGTTAAATCTAATTGATAAGGTTAAAATAATAACCTAAACTTGTCTAAATCCTATTGGTTGATAGGATGTCGACCCATCCCCACTCTACCTTCGAAATAATACCCTTTGGAACCATTATAAACCGATTTTGTCTTTAATATCAAATAATATTTTGAGATATTCCTAAGGTGCCCCTCTCCTCCCTTATAAAAGGTCACCTCCTCCCTCTCTTCCTCACACAACTTTGAGCCTTCAGGCTCGACAAACCCCTGCCAAAATCTCTTCTCCACTTCCCTAGTATCATCCTAGAGGTCCTGGTCTTCTTCAAAGGCCATCCTTAGTTCTTTAAGTGGAGGTTAAGAAAAGGCGCGTCAAAAAGAGGTAATATCCATTATCGATCTTTTTCAATTTCTTTCTTCTTCAACTTCTTCTTCTTTAGTTGTTTCATGATAAAGTAACAACATCAGTATTACTTACATACTGATATGTTATAATAAATATGAAACAACCCTAATTCACCTTCTATCCATCCTACGGAAAAATGAAATCACCGAGCGTGTGTACGTACGGAATACCGTCTCCACGCAGTGGTGTAATCTATTTTCCACCATCACCTTACAAGGATGGGTATAATGGTGTAATGAGTAACTATATATGATTATTATAGAGTGATATTGATACTTAAATATTATACATACAATTCAACACAATTCCACGACCATGGGAACGATATCATTGCTCGTGCGTACGTACGGACTACCGTCTCCACGACGCGATGAGATTCATTCTCAATGATTAACCATTCATGAATGATTATAATGTATATATAATAATTAATAAAGAAACATATGAAATAATAATGATACTGGATTTATTTATATTTATATGTATGTCATCTACTTAATTTTATTCATTCAATAAGGAAACGAAAACAGCGTCCATGCGTACGTACGGACTACCGTCTCCATGAACGGTGTATTTCATTCCATTTACTGATTTATTATATATATGTATATCCTGAATATATATATATATATATATATATATATATATAAATCATGTTTTATGTTCTGGAATTATGTAATCATGATCTAAGTAATCATATGAATAATTAAAAGTTATAACACGAACGACAAATGAGACGATTTTACCCAAAACGCTACTTTAACATGAATTTACAAAAGAACGGGTAATATAAAGACATAAGTGAACTATATATGATATAATAACAATGAATATGATTCTGTAATAAGTCAATGACATTATTTAAATCATTATACAGGAGGTTCAGACACTTACGAAGCAAATCGGACCTAAGGTAAGGGAAAATATCACAATCTCATTTATATCCGAGATTGTTTATACTTTGGAATTTACTGGGGTGTATTTTATCATCCACATCCATGTTCCCTCAATATGTAATATTGTTTCCATCCACTTACAATAGTTTAAATCCAATTTTACCCTTCGGTGGGTTTTTAGTAAAGAATATGAAAGGAATCTTTTGACGTTTTTTTCGTACGAGGTACTTTTTTGACTTTTCCGACAAAAGTACGAAGAATGTTTTTTTATCTTATACGGAATGAATGGAATTTTAAAACATTATTTCCAAGAAGCTTCCTTTAGAAGTTTTCAAGTTTATTTTTAATCAACTTATTTTAGTTCAAAGTTTTATGACATGTTATGAAAGGAAAAATGTTTTTGAAGAAGAAAGGATATTTTCCTCAAGAATGGAGTTCAAGTGTTTTATCAAAATTATTTTCCATCTAAGATAATAAAGGGTTCTGTTTTTATCCCTATTATAACATTGATTTTTTTATTTTTTGATGGAATTATTTTTATGAAGTCATTTACCTTATATGTTTTGTTTTATAATGTCATGATGTTTCAAGAATCCCATTTTTGTTACATGTGTTATGCGATGATGTGTGGTTTATGATTATGTGGCACACATAAGAAAGGATTCATTATAAAATGGGTGGGACCTATATCTCCCTCCAATGCATTGGGTAATATTTTATATCTCATGAGATAGACATGGCTGAAATGGTAGGTTATACCGGTTCAGTGAAACAGGACTGAAACGAGGGTTACTCGATTCAGAAAGAGACTTTGTCCACTAAGATATTCTTGGAATATAGTCTTTACTAACAAGAAATGATTCTCTATGATTATATGTGTATGACACAAAGTTTCATGTTTTAAGTTATGATTATTGGGATTTCATTTCACTACTATGATTTATCCCATGTTATGAAATTATGCTCTCTTTTACAGGTTAAGATTTCCAAAAGTTATGTTCTTATGAATATGATGTGATTGATTTTTTCTTTTGTTTACCCTTACTGAGCATTTTAGCTCACCCTTTTATGTTTTCTTTTCCCCAGGATATAAAGAACGGTTTTAGGTAAAAAAAGGGAAAATCTTTATGGGAGATATTGAAGATCATTCACCACGATTAGAAGATTACGTTCCGAGTTTCCAAAGACACTAAACTATTACGATCCTTATGTGTGTGTTTTTGTTATGTACTAAGTATTCCACAAATGTAATGTAATGTCCATGTACGTCAAGATACAGGTCTCTACAGTTGGTATCAGAGGAAAGGTTTAGTAAACCTTTGGAAACTAGGATGCAAAAACCTTAGTGAGATCCCTAGAGATATTTCTAAGGTATGTCTAGGGATGTCTCTTAGGTTAAGTATATGTATAGGATATAGTCCTAGAATTTCTCTAAGGATCTTATAATTTAACCTACGATGTTAGATATTGAGGGTACTCCACGTTTACTATGTTGTTTTCTCTAGCATGATTTTGCCTCTCATAGAATTATTTTTGTGTTTTAGTTAATGGAGGGAACCAAAAGGAATTCAGTTAACATTGAATCCAATGGACAAATTGGTGACTATGAGAAATAAAATTGTGTAATGCCTAGAGAGAAAGATATTGTGATTATGCCAAATCAGTCATCACGATATATGATTAACAAGGTGAAATTTAGTGGTATGCCTAATTCGTAAAATAAGAGGAAGATAGACTATTATGCATGTTCGCATGTTGAGGAGCATAAAGAAAGGATGATTGAGATTTCTAAAGAAGGGAAGAAGAACCTTGAGGAATACCTCAAATGGAGGGACCGGTGTTATCTGTGTGGAGAAAAGGGTCATAGAGTGACAAACTGTTATGGAGTTCAATGTCTTATTTGTGGAGAACATGGGCATTACCCAACTCAATGCCCTGACCTAAAAAGTTACTTCTAAATCAAGGAAGGACTTATTCCAGGAAAATCATTAAAGTGGATGGACTGAAGTGTTTATGTATTGGTATTCAAGAATAATTTTTTGAGGTACTTTTATGGTGTATTGGAATATTTATGTATTGGTCTATTGTGGTTTTCAATAATTTTAAGGTACCGGTAACCATTAAAAGTTATTCAAATATTTTGGAAAGTAGATGATATGCGCATAATGAAGGGATTAGGAGAAAATGAAATGTTTGAAATTATTCATGAGCTCATGATTGATATAAGGACTAAGTTATATCATGGTTTGAGTATATAAAATTTTGAGGATTTTGGTATGTGGAAAGTGTTAACTTCTAACTGCATTCATGTTTTCACTAAGGTTCAATGGGTATTAAAGAGAACACATGATTAAGGACTTTGAATGTTTGGAATGTGACCAACAAGACATATCTTATGATATATGGGGATCAACAATGGTATTAAATCTCTGGTAATCGTTTTCATTATATTATGAGAGTGGACTGCAGTATTATGGATAAGCCTAAAGATTGGAATGGACTATGTTGGACATAAGTTAGTATTGTTTAAGGACAAATGTTATTTTGATATTATTGATGGGATGTTATAGAAATATAGTTTTAGAAAAAGAACAACCTGCAGGACGGGTGACAGCCCATCGCGTCGGACAAGGCCGTGGGAATCGAACCCACAACCAAAGTGCGATTGGCATTTATCGCCTACCACTGGCCTACAGGAAGTCCCTGTTTAGTAGAAACTAGTTTTATTATATTAAGCAGTATGATATATGAAGTATAAGTCCATTTTAGGAACCATATATGATTAATCTCACTAAAGAATGACTTATGTATATTTAATAACTTTTTATAACCTTTTGATTGAGACAGATGGAATGACATGTCATACTAACACTTCACAATAACAAATTCAACTTCATTTATTTAAGTGATGAAGTGGAAATTGTTCAAGGCACGAACAACAGTGAGATTGTACCAAAATAAAGTAAGTATTCTAATTCAAATTCTTCAACTTTAGGGAAACGATCTTGAAAACCAAAAATGTTGTCCTAGTGCTCTTATATCTGATTAATCATATGGTACCTTAGATCGTCACAAATTTATGGATTTGTGATTCCTAGCTTTTCCATAGCCATGTTCTCTACCACTCTCCATCAGAACATGATGGTTAGATTTCTCTTCCATATCCATATTTTCACCTATGTGGAAACCCAGTGATTAGTTTATTTGGGTAACCGTTACGTTTAATACTTTTGTTTTTAAAGATTGGTTTTGGTATTCCTTTTTACGATGTGGGTTTCGATTAAAGAAACTTTCGAATAGTAAACCATTTATATCCCCGAAGAATTTCGAGGGCGAAATTCATTTTAAGGGGGGTAGAATGTAACACTACGAGATTTTATGAAAAATATTCTTTTTAATTTCATTAATGTCTTGTGTTATACGCTACACCAAAATGAGCTTTCACAACACACATCTTTGACCTGGCTTGAATTACACGCAATCGCGACCTTCCACGATAGCATGTGTTGTACGCAACATCGAGTTTCGCTAAACGACGATATGCTATTAAGATATTATTAAAACTAGTCGTTATGAATAGTAATAACCACCCTTTGAAATTTTGAAAATTTTATTTTTCAAAATGGACTTCATTTATGGATTTGGAATATCGAAATTCTTTTAGGGTGAAATTTTGGTACTTTTCGGATAACTTTTATTTTCTTATGAATAGTGAAAATTACTAAAAACAACTTTTTTAATCGAAATAATTAATAGTGATAAATTATTAATTTGAGTGGTTTTAATGTATATTTAGAATATATTTTTACAATTCAATACAATGTTGGTCATTAAATGTAATTTCACATTTACACCAGACATAAATAAGTGTTAATCTTTTGATAGTTATTATCTCTTAAAAACACGCCTTTTGTTTTGATGACGGGAATTAATTTTTAAATTAATTAATGCAACTGATATGTTTTGAATTTGGTAAAATAGAAATCATTTTTGAGTTCGTAATATCAAATATATCTTAGGCCTAATTTTTGGTATTTTTCTGAAAACTTTCAATTTTTGATGAATAGTGAAACCACTAAGTGGTAGTTAAAAAAACTGAATTGTTCATAAAACATAATTTTACCGCTTCTGTGAGTGGAATTTCAAAAATCCAAGAGACATGGTTGATTTCAGTATGTAAAATGTGGTTCAATGAGATGAAAATAGTTTTTGGTGAATAGTAACTTTTTAATTTTATTTACAACGGTTAAAAGTAAATAGGGTAATTAAGGGTTAAAATGATATTATTATTACCCTAACACATGTCCAAATTCTATTGGATAAGTTTAATTCGATCAAAAATAAGCTTAGGAATAAAATATGACCATTTAGGCCCACATGGATTAGATTAGGACATTTATTATTATTTAATTCAAAGAAGAGTTAAAAGAGTTAAAATCAAATTTTATTTAATAAAACATTTTTAATATAGGGTTATACATAATAGAAATTCGACTATAGATATTACATTTAAATATAAAAAGATTTCCTACATAATTATATTTTATTTATTATTTTTAGACATTAAATAAATTAATTTATTTATGACACAACGATGATGCAGTAATTACCCTTTTAAGGAAATGTTAACATAATTGATGTTATAAATGCTCAAATAAATATAATTTTAGACTTTTTATGAATTCCACTAATTTTATAGGTTACTATGATATATTAGTGTTGATGTAATCAACTTGGTTCGAACATATAAGTTTGTTATGACTTTCACAAAAATCATATATCAAATAGTGTCAAAATCGACACAAAATAGTTTTCAAATCAAATATTATATTATTAATTGTTATTTTATTCCTAAAAATCTAATGTTCGGCCAAAGACGTAGATAAGGATATATATATTAATAATAAACAACTTGGGGTTCGTTTGGCATGTTATAGTAAATGTATTAACAATATAGTGTAGGAAAACAAAAAGTCACAGTAAAAGTTAAATTATTTAACTTAGAGATAAATCTCATTGATAAGGTTAAAATAATAACCTAAACTTGTCTAAATCCTATTGGTTGATAGGATTTAGACCCATCCCCACTTTACCTTAGAAATAAGACCCTTTGGAACCATTATAAACCGATTTTGACTTTAATATAAAATAATATTTTGAGATATTCCTAAGGTGTCCCTCTCCTCCCTTATAAAAAGGCACCTCCTCCATCTCTTCCTCACACAACTTTGAGCCTTCAATCTCAGCCAAACCATGAAAAACATCTCTTCCCCACTTCCCTAGTATCATCCTAGAGGTCCTGGTTTTCTTCAAAGACCATCCTTAGTTCTTTAAGTGGAGGTTAAGAAAAGGCGCGTCAAAAAGAGGTAATATCCATTACCGATCTTTTTCAATTTCTTTCTTCTTCAACTACTTCTTCTTTAGTTGTTTCATGACAAAGTAATAAAATAAGTATTACTTACATACTGATATGTTATTATAAATATGAAACAACCCTAATTCACCTTCTATCCATCCTACGAAAAAATGAAATCACCGTGTGTGCGTACGTAAGGAATACCGTCTCCATGCTGTGGTGTAATCTATTTTCCACCATCACCATACATGGATGGGTATAATGGTGTAATGAGTAACTATATATGATTATTATAGAGTGATATTGATACTGAAATATTATACATACACTTCAACACAATTCCACGACCATGGGAACGATATCACCGCTCGTGCGTACGTACGGACTACCGTCTCCATGACGCGATGAGATTCATTCTCAATGATTAACCATTCAAGAATGATTATAAAGTATATATAAGAAGTAATAATGAAATATATTACATAATAATGATACTGGATTTATTTATATATTTATGTATGTCATCTACTTAATTCCATTCAATTCAATAAGGAAACGAAAACAGCGTTCATGCGTACGTACGGACTACGGTCTCCATGAACGGTGTATTTCTTTCCATTTACGGCTTTATTATATATATGTATATCCTGAATATATATATATATATATATATATATATTTATATATCATGTTTTATGTTCTGGAATTAAGTAATCATGATCTAAGTAGTCATATGATTAATTACAAGTTAAAACATGAACGACAAATGAGACGATTTTACCCAAAACGCTACTTTAACATGAATTTACAAAAGAACAGGTAATATAAAGTCATAAGTGAACTATATATGATATAATAACAATTAATATGATTCTTTAATAAGTAAATGACATTATTTAAATCATTATAGAGGAGGTTTGGACACTTACGAAGAAAATCGGACCTAAGGTAAGGGAAAATATCACAATCTCATTTTTATCCGAGATTGTTTATACTTTGGTATTTACTGGGGTTTATTTTATCATCAATATCAATGTTCCCTCAATATGTAATATTGTTTCCATCCACTTTCAATAGTTTAAATCCAATTTTACCCTTCGGTGAGTTTTTAGTAATGAATATGAAAGGAATCTTTTGTCGTTTTTTTCGTACGAGGTACTTTTTTGACTTTTCCGACAAAAGTATGAAGAATGTTTTTTCTAACTTATACGTCATGAATGGATTTTTAAAACATTATTTCCAAGAAGCATCCTTTACAAGTTTTCAATTTTATTTTTAATCAACTACTTTTAGTTTAATGTTTTATGACATGTTATGAAAGGAAAAATGTTTTTGAAGAAGAAAGGATATTTTCCTCAATAATGGAGTTCAAGTGATTTATCAAAATTATTTTCCATCTAAGATAATAAAGGGTTCTGTTTTTATCCCTATTATAACATTGATTTGATTATTTTTTGAGGGAATTATTTTTATGAAGTCATTTACCTTATATGTTTTGTTTTATAATGTCAGGATGTTTCAAGAATCCCATTTTTGTTACATGTGTTATGCGATGATGTATGATTTATGATTATGTGGAACACATAAGAAAGGATTAATTATAAGATGGTTGGGACCTATATCTCCCTCCAATGAATTGGGTAAAGATTTTATATCTCATGAGATAGACATGGCTGAAATGGTAGGTTATACCGGTTCAGTGAAACAGGACTGAAACGAGGGATACTCGATTCAGAAAGGGACTTTGTCCACTAAGATAGTCTTGGCATTGAGTATTGACTAACAATAAATGATTCTCTATGATTATGTGTGTATGCCACAAAGTTTCATGTTTTATGTTATGATTATTGGGATTTCATTTCACTACTATGATTTATCCCATGTTATGGAATTTTTCTCTCTTTTGCAGGTTATGATTTCCAAAAGTTTTGTTCTTATGAATATGATGTGATTGATTTTTTCTTTTGTTTACCCTTACTGAGCATTTGAGCTCACCCTTTTATGTTTTCTTTTCCCCGGGATATAAAGAAATGTTTTAGGTAAAAAAGGGAAGATCTTTATGGGAGATATTGAAGATCTTTAACCACGATTAGAAGATTACGTTCCGAGTTTCCAAAGACACTAAACTATTATGATCCTTGTGTGTGTGTTTTTTTTATGTACTAAGTATTCTGAAAATGTAATGTAATGACCATGTACGTCAAGATACTGGTCTCTACAGTTGGTATCAGAGGAAAGGTTTAGTCAACCTTTGGAAACTAGGATGCGAAAATGTTAGTGATATCCCTAGAGATATTTCTAAGGTATGTCTAGGGATGTCTCTTTGGTCAAGTATACGTATAGGATATAGTCCTAGAATTTCTCTATGGATCTTATAATTTAACCTAAGATGATAGATATTGAGGGTACTCCACATTTACTATGTTGTTTTCTCTAGCATGATTTTGCCTCTCATAGAATACTTTTTGTGTTTTTGTTAATGGAGGGAACCAAAAGGAATTCAGTTAACATTGAATCCAATGGAAAAATTGGTGATTATGAGAAAAAAAATTGTGTAATGCCTAGGGAGAAAGATATTGTGATTATGCTGAATCAGTCATCATGATATATGATTAACAAGGTGAAATTTAGTGGTATGCCTAATTCGTCAAATAAGAGGAAGATAGACTATTATGCATGTTCGCATGTTGAGGAGCCTAAAGAAAGGAAGATTGATATTTCTAAAGAAGGGAAGAAGAACCTTGAGGAATACCTCAAATGGAGGGACCGGTGTTATCTGTGTGGAGAAAAGGGTCATAGAGTGACAGACTGTTATGGAGTTCAATGTCTTATTTGTGGAGAACATGGTCATTACCCAAGTCAATGCCCTGACCTAAAAAGTTACTTCTAAATCAAGGAAGGACTTATTCTAGGAAAATCATTAAAGTGAATGGACTGAGGTGTTTATGTATTGGTATTCAAGAATAATGTTGTTGAGGTACTTTTATGGTGTATTGGAATATTTATGTATTGGTCTATTGTGGTTTTCAATAATTTTAAGGTACCGGATACCATGAAAAGTGATTCAAATATTTTGGAAAGTAGATGATATGCGTATAATGAAGGGACAAGGAGAAAATGAAATGTTTGATAGTATTCATGAGCTCATGATTTATATAAGGACTAAGTGATATCATGGTTTGAGTATATAAAATTTTGAGGATTTTGGAATGTGGAAAGTGTTAACTTTTAACTGCATTCATGTTTTCACTAAGGTTCAATGGGTATTAAAGAGAACACATGATTAAGGACTTTGAATGTTTGGAATGTGACCAACAAGACATATCTTATGGTATATGGGGATCAACGATGGTATTAAATCTCTGGTAATCGTTTTCATTATATTATGAGAGTGGACTGCAGTATTATGGATAAGCCTAAAGATTGGAATGGACTATGTTGGACATAAGTTAGTATTGTTTAAGGATAAAAGTTTTTTCGATATTATTGATGGGATGTTATAGTAATATAGTTTTAGATAAAGGACAACCTGCAGGACGGGCGACATCCCATCGCGTCGGACAAGGCCGTGGGAATCGAACCCACAACCAATGTGCGACTATCCTTTATCACCTACCACTGGCCTACAGGGAGTCCATGTTTAGTAGAAACTAGTTTTATTATATTAAGCTGTATGATATATGAAGTATAAGTCCATTTTAGGAACCATATATGATTAATCTCACTAAAGAATGACTTATGTATATTTAATAAATTTTTCTAACCTTTTGTTTGAGATAGATGGAATGACCTGTCATACTAACACTTCATGAATAACAAATTCAACTTCATTTATTTAAGAGATGAAGTGGAAATTGTTCAAGGCACGAACAACAGTGAGATTGTACCAAAATAAAGTAAGTATTCTAATTCAAATTCTTCAACTTTAGGGAAACGATCTTGAAAACCAAAAATGTTGTCCTAGTGCTCTTATATCTGATTAATCAGACAGTACCTTAGATCGTCACAAATTTATGGATTTGTGATTGCTAGCTTTTCCATAGCCATGTTCTCTACCACTCTACATCAGAACATGATGGTTAGATTTCTCTTCCATATCCGTATTTTCACCTATGAGGCAACCCAGTGATTAGTTTATTTGGGTAACAGTTACGTTTAATACATTTGTTTTTAAAGATTGGTTTTGGCATTCCTTTTTATGATGTGGGTTTCGATTAGAGAAACATTAGAATAGTAAACCATTTATAACCCCGACGAATTTCGAGGGCGAAATTCTTTTTAAGGGGGGTAGAATGTAACACCCCGAGATTTTATGAAAAATATTTTTTTTATTTTCATTAATATCTTGTGTTATACGCTACACCAAAAGGATATTTCACAACAAACATCTCTGACCTGGCTTGAATTACATGCAATAACGACCTTCCACGGTAGCGTGTGTTGTACGCAACACCGAGTTTTGCTAAACAACGATATGCTATTAAGATATTATTAAAACTAGTCGTTATGAATAGTAATAACCACTTTTTGAAATTTTTTAAATTTTATTTTTCAAAATGGACTTCATTTATGGATTCGGAATATCGAAATTAGCTTAGGGTGAAATTTTGGTAATTTTCGGATAAATTTTATTTTCCGATGAATAGTGAAAATTACTAAAAACAATTTTTTTAATCGAAATAATTAACAATGATAAAATATTAATTTGAGTGGTTTTAAAGTATATTTAGAATATATTTTTACAATTCAATACAATTTTGGTCATTGTATGTAATTTGACATTTACACCAGACATAAACAAGTGTTAATCTTTTGATAGTTATTATCTCTTAAAAGCACGCCTTTTGTTTTGACGACGGGAATTAATTTTTAAATTAATTAATGCAACTGATATGTTTCTAATTTGGTAAAATAGAAATCATTTTTGTGTTCATAATATCAAATATATCTTAGGCCTAATTTTTGGTATTTTTCTGAAAACTATCAATTTTTGATAAATAGTGAAACCACTAAGTGGTAGTTAAAAAAACTGAATTGTTCATAAAACTTAATTTTACCGCTTATGTGAGGGGAATTTGAAAAATCTGAGAGACATGGTTGATGTCAGTATGTAAAATGTGGTTCAATGAAATTAAAATAATTTTTGGTGAATAATAACTTTTTAATTTTATTTACCACGGTTAAAAGTAACTAGGGTAATTAAGGGTAAAAATGATATTATTATTACCCTAACACATGTTCAAATTCTATTTGATAAGTGTAATTCGACCAAAAATAAGCTTAGTAATAAAATATGACCATTTAGGCCCACTTGGATTAGATTAGGACATTTATTATTATTTAATTCAAAGAAAAGTTAAAGAGTTAAAATCAATGTTTATTTGATAAAACATTTTTAATATAGGGTTATACATAATATAAATTCGACTATAAATATTACATAAAAAGATAAAAAGATTTCCTACATAATGATATTTTATTTATTATTTTTAGAAATTAAATTAATTAATTTATTTATGACACAACGATGATGCAGTAATTACCCTTTTAAGGAAATGTTAACATAATTGATGTTATAAATTCTCAAATAAATGTAATTTTAGACTTTTTATGAATTCCACTAATTTTATAGGTTACTATGATATATTAGTGTTGATTTAATCAACTTGGTTCGAAAATATAATTCTGTTATGAATTTCACAAAAATCATATATCAAATAGTGTCAAAATTGACACAAAATAGTTTTTAAATTAATTATTATATTATTAATTGTTATTTTTTTACTTAAAATCTATGGTTCGGCCAAATGAATTATATAAGGATATATATATTAATAATAAACAACTTGGGGTTCGTTTGGAATGTTATAGTAAGTGTATTAACCATATAGTGTAAGAAAACAAAAAGTCACGGTAAAAGTTAAATTATTTAACTTAGAGTTAAATCTAATTGATAAGGTTAAAATAATAAACTAAACTTGTCTAAATCCTATTGGTTGATATTATTTCGACCCATCCCCACTTTACCTTAGAAATAATACCCTTTGGAAGCATTATAAACTGATTTTGACTTTAATATAAAATAATATTTTGAGATATTCTTAAGGTGCCCCTCTCCTCCCATATAAAAGGGCACCTCCTCCCTCTATTCCTCACACAACTTTGAGCCTTCAAGCTCGGAAAACCCCTGACAAAATCTCTTCTCCACTTCCCTAGTATCATCCTAGAGGTCCTGGTCTTCTTCAAAGACCATCCTTAGTTCTTTAAGTGGAGGTTAAGAAAAGGCGCGTCAAAAAGAGGTAATATCCATTACCGATCTTTTTCAGTTTCTTTCTTCTTCATCTTATTCTTCTTTTGTTGTTTTAATGATAAAGTAATAACATCAGTATTACTTACATACTGATATGTTATTATAAATATGAAACAACCCTAATTCACCTTCTATCCATCCTACGAAAAAATGAAATCACCGCGCGTGCGTACGTACGGAATACCGTCTCCACACCGTGGTGTAATCTATTTTCCACCATCACCTTACAAGGATGGGTATAATGGTGTAATGAGTAAATATATATGATTATTATAGAGTGATATTGATACTGAAATAGTATACATACACTTCAACACAATTCCACGACCATGGGAACAATATCATCGCTCGTGCGTACGTACGGACTACCGTCTCCACGACGCGATGAGATTAATTCTCAATGATTAACCATTCATGAATGATTATAAATTATATATAATAAGTACTAATGAAATAAATGACATAATAATGATACTGGATTTATTTATATTTATATGTATGTCATCTACTTAATTCCATTCAATTCAATAAGGAAACGAAAACAGCGTTCATGCGTACGTACGGACTACCGTCTCCATGAACGGTGTATTTCTTTCCATTTACTGATTTATTATATATATGTATATCCTGAATATATATATATAAATCATGTCTTATGTTCTGGATTTAAGTAATCATGATCTAAGTAATCATATGAATAATTACAAGTTAAAACAAGAACGACAAATGAGACGATTTTACCCAAAACGCTACTTTAACAAGAATTTACAAATGAATGGGTAATATAAAGTCATAAGTGAACTATATTTGATATAATAACAATGAATATGATTCTGTAATAAGTCAATGACATTATTTAAATCATTATACAGGAGGTTCGGACACTTACGAAGCAAATCGGACCTAAGGTAAGGGAAAATATCACAATCTCATTTTTATCCGAGATTGTTTATACTTTGGTATTTACTGGGGTGTATTTTATCATCCACATACATGTTCCCTAAATATGTAATATTTTTTCCATCCACTTAAAATATTTTAAATCCAATTTTACCCTTCGGTGAGTTTGTAGTAAAGAATTTGAAAGGAATCTTTTGTCGTTTTTTTCGTACGAGGTACTTTTTTGACTTTTCCGACAAAAGTACGAAGAATGTTTTTTTTAACTTATGCGGCATGAATGGATTTTTAAAAAATTATTTCCAAGAAGCTTCCTTTACATGTTTTCAAGTTTATTTTTAGTCAACTTCTTTTAGTTTAATGTTTTATGACATGTTAAGAAAGGAACAATGTTTTTGAAGAAGAAAGGATATTTTCCTCAAGAATGGAGTTCAAGTGTTTTATCAAAATTATTTTCCATCTAAGATAATAAAGGGTTATATTTTTATCCCTATTATAACATTGATTTGATTATGTTTTGAGGGAATTATTTTTATGAAGTCATTTACTTTATATGTTTTCTTTTATATTGTCATGATGTTTCAAGAATCCCATTTTTGTTACATGTGTTATGCGATGATGTATGATTTATGATTATGTGGCACACATAAGAAAAGATTCATTATAAGATGGGTGGGACCTATATCTCCCTACAATGCATTGGGTAAAGATTTTATATCTCATGAGATAGACATGGATGAAATGGTAGGTTATACCGGTTCAGTGAAACAGGACTGAAACGAGGGTTACTCGATTCAGAAAGGGACTTTGTCCACTAAGATAGTCTTGGCATTGAGTCTTGACTAACAAGAAATGATTCTCTATGATTATGTGTGTATACCACAAAGTTTCATGTTTTATGTTATGATTATTGGGATTTCATTTCACTACTATGATTTATCCCATGTTATGAAATTTTTCTCTCTTTTGCAGGTTATGATTTCCAAAAGTTATGTTCTTATGAATATGATGTGATTGATTTTTTTTTGTTTACCCTTACTGAGCATTTGAGATCACCCTTTTATGTTTTCTTTTCCCCGGGATATAAAGAAATGTTTTAGGTAAAAAAGGGAAGATATTTATGGGAGATATTGAAGATCTTTAACCACGATTAGAAGATTACGTTCCGAGTTTCAAAGACACTAAACTATTACGATCCTTGTGTGTGTGTTTTTGTTATGTACTAAGTATTCTGCAAATGTAATGTAATGTCCATGTACGTCAAGATACTGGTCTCTACAGTTGGTATCAGAGGAAAGGTTTAGTCAACCTTTGGAAACTAGGATGCGAAAACGTTAGTGATATCCCTAGAGATATTTCTAAGTTATGTCTAGGGATGTCTCTTAAGTTAAGTATACGTATAGGATATAGTCCTAGAATTTCTCTAAGGATATTATAATTTAACCTAAGATGTTAGATATTGAGGGTACTCCACTTTTACTATGTTGTTTTCTCTAGAATGATTTTTCCTCTCATAGAATTCTTTTTGTGTTTTTGTTAATGGAGGGAACCAAAAGGAATTCAGTTAACATTGAATCCAATGGAAAAATTGGTGACTATGAGAAAAAAAATTGTGTAATGCCTAGGGAGGAAGATATTGTGATTATGCTGAATCAGTCATCACGATATATGATTAACAAGGTGAAATTTAGTGGTATGCCTAATTCGTCAAATAAGAGGAAGATAGACTATTATGCATGTTCGCATGTTGAGGAGCATAAAGAAAGGAAGATTGAGATTTCTAAAGAAGGGAAGAAGATCCTTGAGGAATACCTCAAATGGAGGGACCGGTGTTATCTGTGTGGAGAAAAGGGTCATAGAGTGACAGACTATTATGGAGTTCAATGTCTTATTTGTGGAGAACATGGTCATTACCCAAGTCAATGCCCTGACCTAAAAAGTTACTTCTAAATCAAGGAAGGACTTATTCCATGAAAATCATTAATGTGAATGGACTGAGGTGTTTATGTATTGGTATTCAAGAATAATGTTGTTGAGGTACTTTTATGGTGTATTGGAATATTTATGTATTGGTCTATTGTGGTTTTCAATAATTTTAAGGTTCCAGTAATCATGAAAAGTGAATCAAATATTTTGGAAAGTAGATGATATGCGCATAATGAAGGGATAAGTAGAAAATGAAATGTTTGACAGTATTCATGAGCTCATGATTGATATAAGGACTAAGTGATATCATGGTTTGAGTATATAAAATTTTGAGGATTTTGGTATGTGGAAAGTGTTAACTTTTAACTGCATTCATGTTTTCACTAAGGTTCAATGGGTATTAAAGAGAACACATGATTAAGGACTTTGAATGTTTGGAATGTGACCAACAAGACATATCTTATGATATATGGGGATCAACGATGGTATTAAATCTCTGGTAATCGTTTTCATTATATTATGAGAGTGGACTGCAGTATTATGGATAAGCCTAAAGATTGGAATGGACTATGTTGGACATAAGTTAGTATTGTTTAAGGATAAATTTTTTTTCGATATTATTGATGGGATGTTATAGTAATATAGTTTTAGAAAAAGGAAAACCTACAGGACGGGCGAAAGCCCATCGCGTCGGACAAGGCCGTGGGAATCGAACCCACAACCATAGTGCGACTGGCCTTTATCTCCTACCACTGGCCTACAGAAAGTCCCTGTTTAGTAGAAACTAGTTTTATTATATTAAGCAGTATGATATATGAAGTATAAGTCCATTTTAGGAACCATATATGATTAATCTCACTAAAGAATAACTTATGTATATTTAATAACTTTTTCTAACCTTTGTTTGAGACAGATGGAATGACCTGTCATACTAACACTTCACGAATAACAAATTCAACTTCATTTATTTAAGAGATGAAGTGGAAATTGTTCAAGGCACGAACAACAGTGAGATTGTACCAAAATAAAGTAAGTCTTCTAATTCAACTTCTTCAACATTAGGGAAACGATCTTGAAAACCAAAAATGTTGTCCTAGTTCTCTTATATCTGATTAATCAGATGGTACCTTAGATCGTCACAAATTTATGGATTTTTGATTGCTAGCTTTTCCATAGCCATGTTCTCTACCACTCTCCATCAGAACATTATGGTTAGATTTCTCTTATATATCCATATTTTCACCTTTATGGAAACCCAGTGATTAGTTTATTTGGGTAACTGTTACGTTTAATACTTTTGTTTTTAAAGATTGGTTTTGGTATTCCTTTTTATGATGTGGGTTTCGATTAGAGAAACTTTCGAATAGTAAACCATTTATAACCCCGACGAATTTTGAGGGCGAAATTCATTTTAAGGGGGGTAGAATGTAACACCCCGAGATTTTATGAAAAATATTCTTTTTAATTTCATTAATGTCTTGTGTTATACGCTGCACCAAACAGATATTTCACAACACACATCTCTGACCTGGCTTTAATTACACCCAATCGCGACCTTCCACGATAGCGTGTGTTGTACGCAACATCGAGTTTCGCTAAACAATGATATGCTATTAAGATATTATTAAAACTAGCTGTTATGAATAGTAATAACCACTTTTAGAAATTTTGTAAATTTTATTTTTCAAAATGGACTTCATTTATGGATTCAGAATATCGAGATTAGCTTAGGGTGAAATTTTGGTACTTTTCGGATAACTTTTATTTTCTGATGAATAGTGAAAATTACTAAAAACAACTTTTTTAATAGAAATAATTAATAGTGATAAATTATTAATTTGAGTGGTTTTAAAGTATATTTAGAATATATTTTTACAATTCAATACAATGTTGGTCATTGGATGTAATTTCACATTTACACCAGACATAAACAAGTGTTAATCTTTTGATAGTTATTATCTCTTAAAAACACTTCTTTTGTTTTGACGACGGGAATTAATTTTTAAATTAATTAATGCAACTGATATGTTTTGAATTTGGTAAAATAGAAATCATTTTTGAGTTCATAATATAAAATATAGCTTAGGCCTAATTTTTTGTATTTTTCTGAAAACTTACAATTTTTTATGAATAGTGAAACCACTAAGGGGTAGTTAAAAAAACTGAATTGTTCATAAAACATAATTTTACCACTTCTGTGAGAGGAATTTCAAAAATCCGAGAGACACGGTTGATGTCAGTATGTAAAATGTGGTTCAATGAGATGAAAATAATTTTTTGTGAATAGTAACTTTTTAATTTTATTTACCACGGTTAAAAGTAAATAGGGTAATTAAGGGTAAAAATGATATTATTATTATCCTAACACATGTCCAAATTCTATTGGATAAGTGTAATTCGACCAAAAATAAGCTTAGGAATAAAATATTACCATTTAGGCCCAATTGGATTAGATTAGGAAATTTATTATTATTTAATTCAAAGAAGAGTTAAAAGAGTTAAAATCAAAGTTTATTTAATAAAACATTTTTAATACAGGGTAATACATAATGTAAATTCGACTATAAATATTACATAGAAAGATAAAAAGATTTCCTACATAATGATATTTTATTTATAATTTTTAGACATTAAATAAATTAATTTATTTATGACACAACAATGATACAGTAATTACCCTTTTAAGGAAATGTTAACATAATTGATGTTATAAATTCTCAAATAAATGTAATTTAGACTTTTTATGAATTCCACTAATTTTCTAGGTTACTATGATATATTAGTGTTGATTTAATCAACTTGGTTTGAACATATAATTCTGTTATGACTTTCACAAAAATCATATATCAAATAGTGTCAAAATTGACACAAAATAGTTTTTAAATCAAATATTGTATTATTAATTGTAATTTTATTCCTAAAAATCTAAGGATCGGCCAAATGACTTAGATAAGGATATATATATTAATAATAAACAACTTGGGGTTCGTTTGGCATGTTATAGTAAGTGTATTAACCATATTGTGTAAGAAAACAAAAAGTCACGGTAAAAGTTAAATTATTTAACTTAGTGTTAAATCTAATTGATATAGTTAAAATAATAACCTAAACATGTCTAAATCCTATTGGTTGATAGTCTTTCGACCCATCCCCACTTTACCTTCAAAATAAGACCCTTTAGAACCATTATAAACCGATTGTGACTGTAATATAAAATAATATTTTGAGAAATTCCTAAGGTGCCCCTCTCCTCCCATATAAAAGGGCACCTCCTCCCTCTCTTCCTCACACAACTTTGAGCCTTCAAACTCGGCCAAACCCTGCCAAAATAACTTCTACACTTCCCTAGTATCATCCTAGTTGTCCTGGTCTTATTCCAAGACCATTCTTAGTTCATTAAGTGGAGGTTAAGAAAAGGCGCGTCAAAAAGAGGTAATATCCATTACCGATCTTTTTCAATTTATTTCTTCTTCAACTTCTTCTTCTTTAGTTGTTTCATGATAAAGTAATAACATAAGTACTACTTACATACTGATATGTTATTATAAATATTAAACAACCCTAATTCACCTTCTATATATCCTACGAAAAATGAAATCACCGTGCGTGCGTACGTACAGAATACCGTCTCCATGCCCTGGTGTAATATATTTTCCACCACCAACTTACAAAGATAGGTATAATGGTGTAATGAGTAACTATATATGATTATTATAGAGTGATATCGATACTGAAATAGTATACATACACTTCAACACAATTCCACGACCATGGGAACGATATCATCGCTCGTGCGTACGTACGGACTACCGTCTCCACGACGCGATGAGATTCATTCTCAATGATTAACCATTCATGAATGATTATAAAGTATATATAATAAGTACTAATGAAATATATGAAATAATAATGATTCTGGATTTATTTATATTTATATGTATGTCATCTACTTAATTCCATTCAATTCAATAAGGAAACGAAAACAACGTTCATGCGTACGTACGGACTACCGTCTCCATGAACGGTGTATTTCTTTCCATTTAGTGATTTATTATATATATGTATATCCTGAATATATATATATATATCATGTTTTAATGTTCTGGAATTAAGTAATCATGATCTAAGTAATCATATGAATAATTACCAGTTAAAACACGAACGTCAAATGAGACGATTTTACCCAAAACGCTACTTTAACATGAATTTACAAAATAACGGGTAATATAAAGTCATAAGTGAACTATATATGATATAATGACAATGAATATAATTCTTTAATAAGTCAATGACATTATTTAAATCATTATAAAGGAGGTTCGGACACTTACGAAGCAAATCGGACCTAAGGTAAGGGAAAATATCACAATCTCATTTTAATCCGAGATTGTTTATACTTTGGCATTTAATGGGGTGTATTTTATCATCCACATACATGTTCCCTCAATATGTAATATTTTTTCCATCCACTTACAATAGTTTAAATCCAATTTTACCCTTCGGTGAGTTTTTAGTAAAGAATATGAAAGGAATCTTTTGTCGTTTATTTCGTACGAGGTACTTTTTTGACTTTTCCGACAAAAGTACAAAGAATGTTTTTTAACTTATACGGCATGAATGGATTTTTAAAACATTATTTCCAAGAAGCATCATTTACAAGTTTTCATGTTTATTTTTAATCAACTTCTTTTAGTTTAAAGTTGTATGACATGTTAAGAAAGGAAAAATGTTTTTGTAGAAGAAAGAATATTTTCCTCAAGAATGGAGTTCAAGTGTTTTATCAAAATTATTTTCCATCTAAGATAATAAAGGGTTCTGTTTTTGTCCCTATTATTACATTGATTTGATTATGTTTTTAGGGAATTATTTTTATGAAGTCATTTACCTTATATGATTTGTTTTATAATGTCATGATGTTTCAAGAATCCCATTTTTGTTACATGTGTTATGCGATGATGTATGATTTATGATTATGTGGCACACATAAGAAAGGATTCATTATAATATTGGTGGGACATATATCTCCCTCCAAAGCATTGGGTAAAGATTTTATATCTCATGAGATAGACATGGATGAAATGGTAGGTTATACCGGTTCAGTGAAACAGGACTGAAACGAGGGTTACTCGATTCAGAAAGGGACTTTGTCCACTAAGATAGTCTTGGAATTGAGTCTTGACTAACAAGAAATGATTATCTATGATTATGTGTGTATGCCACAAAGTTTCATGTTTTATGTTATGATTATTGGGATTTCATTTCACTACTATGATTTATCCCATGTTATGAAATTATGCTCTCTTTTGCAGGTTAAGATTTCCAAAAGTTATGTTCTTATGAATATGATGTGATTGATTTTTTCTTTTGTTTACCCTTACTGAGCATTTGAGCTCACCCTTTTATGTTTTCTTTTCCCCAGGATATAAATAAAGATTTTAGGTAAAAAAGGGAAGATCTTTATGGGAGATATTGAAGATCTTTCACCACGATTAGAAGATTACGTTCCGAGTTTCCAAAGACACTAAACTATTACGATCCATATGTGTGTGTTTTTGTTATGTACTAAGTATTCTGCAAATTTAATGTAATGTCCATCTACGTCATGATATGGGTCTCTACAGATAAATCCATATGTATTTGATGTTTTACCTCAATAGTATCCTCTGATATACTATTAGGTATTCTTTTACTCATCGTCATGGTGATAATGGTTTTTAAGACACTCAGTAGGGTACTCTCAAATTTATATTACTCTAGGGAGATGAATTTTTATTTTTAAATTAAAATCTTATCCATAAAATCGGTTACCTATGTATCATTTTTTATGTAATTAGAACCCTTGATGTCTTTTTCCGCTTAATGGGACACATCAAACCTTTTAAGGTCCTGTAATAAGGACATCATCATATAGATTAATGTCATTTGTTATGGACATATAAGGAAAAGGTCCATAGTACCTAAGAATCCCTATGAACATGGAAAGAATATGCCTTCCCATGTAATATTAGATCTCATTTGGAATGCGGCCTAAGATGAACCAAGTTGATTTAGAGTGCTTGGTTTGAACCTAAGAGTAGCTTCCAATGTATCCCATTTGGATGAGAATCAAAACCCATGTAGTTCTATGAGTCTCATAAGATTATGTAATCCTTAGAGAGAAATGAGTTTGGGGTTAATTTCTAACAAGGATACCTTGGTGATTTGGGGGGTTTAATTTGGGGATTATTCATAATGAGGATTCCCAGATTAATGGAATTCGGGTTGGTCTCCAAAAGCAGATATCCAGTGAGCTTAGGCCCTGAGAAGGCTTCCTATGTATCTCATATATTGTGGGAATCGGAGTTCTCGTAGTTTATTCACCATGGGAGTTTGTGAAAATGTTTTAATCATCATGAATCTATAATACCATGAGAGTAATGATATTTGTGAGAAAAAATATGATGTGAATGATTCAAAAAATGATTCCACACTTTTCCACCTCTGCTGGTGGAAGAGGACGTGCGTACAGTAGTGAGGGTGGATGAGGTCGAGGAAACCAGGTTAGAGGGTGGGGAATTGAGCCTTTCCTCTATTCAATTTATATTAGACGAGGTTCCAATGTTAGGACGTATTGAAGGTGAAGGAATTAGATAGGAGAAAGACTGCAACCTCCAAATTGAAAGGTTATGGGCTTACTCTATGATCGATTCCCAAAACAATTAGTCCTGGTTATGGAGTGAAACTTCTCCATTGTTCAAAAGAATATTTCGGAGTGAACTATACCTTCGATACCAAGGAAATTACTTCCTGAGTTTTAGAGTTTAGAAGGGGATTTTAGAACACTAACCTTGATTATCCAAACCTAAAACCTCCTAAAATTATTCCTGAGAGAATGGTCCATGTAAATGTAGATATACAAACCCCAGACACTCCATGAATCCTAACCCCATTGGGAAAAAAATGTGGTAAACCTCTGACATCGGATATAAAAACCTAAATAAAACACACACTAATGTTCCTTTCTTGAAGGATTGATATGACTAGAGGTTTTGGTGGAGGTTATTACATAATCCCTTATAGATAATGGATCAAAGGAAGAAAAGGCCTTTCCATTACTGGATTTGAAGAAGTCTTGATGTCTTGTATACTGAAAGGAGTATGTGAATCAAAGAGGCGAGCCCATGTATGTATACGGTACGCATGTATGGGAGTGAAATTAGGCTTGGGAAACATGAGGTTCACCTAAGTGATGAACAGCCTGGATATTAATACTTGGGAGAGACTTTACTCAAGACTTCAAGAGTATTCACAGGTATTCACAGAAGTGGGGCACTCAAGTATCATAGAGAGGACTAAGTGGCGTGCTAGTGTTTTTGATCAAAGGAGGTTGGGAGATATAGGCACACAAATATTATAAATTTCAAACACTAATAGGAATTAATTCCTATAATACTCCTCCAATATCTCCTCTCTAGGTGTTAAGAAACTACCATTAATGTTTAGGAAGACTTCAACAATGTATTAGGGTTACTATAGTATAAATTATTCTTCAAGAAACTTATTCTGTACAAATAAAGGCCCCAAGGGTCTGTTTATATGAAAATAAGTGAGCCAAGGCGAAATGGTGGTGGGTTTCTCAAGTGGGACGCATGCTATAATTGCGCACAAAAGTACCTTGAACGTCATTGGATTTTTTTTTCTTAATTAAGGTGATCCAATTTTCAAGTCTTTGCACATCATGATTTTCCTCATGTGTTTTCACCACTTTTTTCAAATTAATTTACATTTTTAACTTTTTATACTCTATGATGGAATAAAGTGTCACAAAATACCCCCTCAGAATTGGATCGAAAAGGAAAAGAGAATACTATACTAAGCTAGTATTATAAACATGAAAAATAGGTTGTTGTGGAATACTAGTGGTGGAGTACAATGTAAATGGGTGTATAAGGGCCTGGTACACTAGGTAATTCGCATCTATAATATATATTAGTTTCACTTCTGTGAAGTTTCCAACGATATCCAAAAATCCAACTCTTGGCGTGAAATTACCTTTCTCTCTCACGCATCTGTTCAGTCACACATTTTTGTAAGGTTCTTATTTTCATACCATAAATACTGTGACAAACTTGTGTATTGGTTTTTTTCATATTCACCATGTTTAGACTTGCGCGCCTGAATTCCTTCGTTAAATTTTCACAATTCCATTATAAAACCATAAAAATGAATCAACCTGAAAGATTATTTTTTGTCCCTATTGCGGGTTCAATGGAACCCCAATGAACCGGTACTGCGGATGACTTATTGATAGAGCAAATATTTTCAATTAATTTATATTTAATATCATTGTTTTAAACCCACAAAATTGTTCCTCTAAGATGAATTGTTTCATTTTTTTGATAATGGTGTTATTTTGAGCTGAATAGTAAACATTGGCCATTTTGGATTTTTAACAATTTTATATTATTTTGGTAGTTTGGCCATAACATTATCTACACTGATCCAAATTGAAAAATTCTTTCTTTTCCAGATTCTACACATCCAGGTCTTCATTTAATATATTTGGACTAAAATCTGAATCGGCCATATAGAAGCACAAAAGATGCACACAATTTGGCTCAAGAAAACTGTTTTCAGTTATGCCTAGTTTTGATGTGGGATCCATAACTCATCCACTGTTCGCCCAAATCTTGTGAAATTCGGTGGGGGGACGGGCATGGAGTTTTGGGAAATATTTTATGAAGGAAGAACCGAGTGAATTGGCCATTTATGGTTCCATTAAAGCACCCTAATCAGGAGGATTTCGTTTTGGAGAGTCTGACGGGACAGAATAAATGCTAATAGTAAAACAGCCATAACTCTCGCAATACATGTCCAAATCCGCTGAAATTTTGAGGGGACACGGAAACGGGAATTATGAACAACATTCAAGAAGGGCTCAATGCGTGAAGATGTCATTTATTGGGCCTACAACGCGTCGCCATTCGGGGGAAGCATTCTGGCTAAAAAAGGAGGGGAGCTCCACCCTCTCAAAGCATCCATTCTCCACCCCATTCCTTCCGGGACACCAAGAAGGAGAACTTTTCAGCTTTCTTTTTTATTTATTTTCTTTTTCATAGTTTTTTAATGCCTTCTTCTTCCCCATTCAACTCGATTACCCTTACCATGGTGGGGTAAACTTTTGGAGTGATTGGGGAAGGGTTGGTTTTCTACATTGTAATGCTTGAGTTCTTGGACGCAATTGAATAAATTTCTTTCTTCTTCAAAGTTGTTTTCAATTTATTATAGAAGATTTTATTATCAAGTTCGATAGTTCTTGAATATTAATTCCGTTATTTATTTTTTCCTTGGTAAAATAATCAATATCTCCCTCCACTAATTTCTGGTTTATATACGATGGAATAAACCAGGAATTAGTGGTGAAGTACTCGACGATCGTCAGTACGTGTAAAATGTGTAGTGAATGTTCTTAATTTTTTGGGACAAACAAAACCCGATCGGGTATTGCCCATTTAAATTAAGGATATTCAATACAACTATTTTTCACATGGAAGGAGAGTTGACCAAACCGAGATCTTGGTAAGGTTTTCTCTCACAATAACAATTTCACCAAGGAAGTGAGAGGAAACGATTGTGGAAACTCACATTAATAAACTAAGAAGAAGAGGTTTGAATTAAATTGAACAAGGATAGAATTATAATTAGGAAACCGACCCTGACCTAATCACCCTTTTAATTTCATAGTTTTTCAATCATTTGAATTTCAAATTTTCTTTCACAACATTTTTTCCCCCGTTTTAATGTGACAACCCGTTTTGTGTGCACTCTTCTTCGGGAGACATCCTAGGTCAATCACATTACTACATTTTAACTTAGGAAATAATTGTTTTGCCATGCCCTACGACAGGCGTGCGTCAAACTTGGCGTCGTTTCCGGGGAGGTAGTGCCGCAATATTTTTGTAAATTTTTGACATTTTTTTTCTTAAAAAAAACACAAATAAAATCTTTCCATAATTAATTCAAATGATTATTATTATACAAGGAATGCCAATTACTCAAAGGTGCAAGAAGAAGTCTACACTGAGGAGGCCCTCCAACGAAGAGCTGATGCACTAATGATAATGTTCAAGCAGGTGGAAAGAGGCATAACAACATGGATCTCACCAGAAGATTTGATGGTCGTGGTCAATGAACTCCAAGTTGACTTAAAAAGATTCAAGGCCACAAATGAAGTTTCACTAGTCTTCCCAGATTTCACTGAAGACATCCATGAAGTTGAATCCAAACTCGAGGTGGAGGAGCATGACTACCTACCTCCATCCAGCGATAATCAACTCCAAGAGGCACTTTCAAATCAAGAAGAGATTCAAGCTGAACCAACTCAGGGAGATGATACATTTTTGAACTCAAATTCTTTTAATTTTGTTGAAACTAATTTGAGTATAACTCCCAATCGTTTTGAATTTTCCGAATCAGATGTCTCCTATTATGCCCTAGAGGATGAAGAGACAAAAGAAGATGCACCTGTTGAGGAACACCTGGAGCTCCCGGAAGTCATGGAATATCTACTGGAGGAGCCCAATCATAAAGAGATCCATGTTTCTAAGGCTAAGGAAATAATACAGGGGGTCGAAGCCCCCATGAAGCTAGCACTGGAAGACAAGATGGTTGCACAAGTAGAATCAAAAGAGGTGGAGGTTCTGTACTTCATCCTACCCCCACCGTGCATGGTGTACCTCATTGCGAAGGGGGTGCATCTGGTGTACTCTATCTATGGAGTCCTCATCAACGAGAACAATGAAATGAAAGCTGGGAAGAGCCACATGTGGTGGTTCAAATCAAAGAAACCTCATCCACCATCAGATTGGTGATAATCAATTAGAACTGCCCCTCTGGAGGCAGTCAAAACCCAGGGCCCACTTGGGGGGATTAAACCAAGATTTATCCTTCTTTTCTCATCCTATTTCTATTTTCATTTCTTTTAATATATTTCTTATGTTATTTTTTTACTTTTTTTAGGTTTTCAAAGAGCAACACTTAAGGTCCAAACTCAACGTTGCATTGCCAATAAGTCAGGTTGTACCTCTCCTTTATACTTACGTAGGTGTTGTGATTCAATCAGAAATCTACATGTATGTTAAATGCACTTGAATGCATCAAGGACACTACATCATTTAAGTGTGGGGGAGGTAACCTTTGTAGTATAGGATTTTCATTTGATGTTTGTTTTCACAAAAAAAACTGCGTGTTTAAAAATTTTTGTGTGTTTATTTTTCAATTTTTGGTGTGTTTCTGAAACTTTTGAGCTGAAATTATTATCAATACCATTTTTTAAACCCATGTCAATGAGTGAACCAGTCTATTTCATGAAACTGATCTTAAATGAATGCTGAAATAAAATTGTTTCAAGTTCAAATCTTTTGGAAATTCATGAAAAGTACACTGATTTTTGAATCTCATGCCATATTTCAATGTCTATATCTTTGAAATAACTTTCCTGTGAGGCTTCTGAACCATTTTTTGTCATATTCTTTTCATTCACCTCATTTCTTGAGAGAACCAGACCACGCTTGCTTTAACCAGAATTTGATTTATTCCATTCAAAACTTGAGGGTTGGGGTACGTGTGTTTTAAATGATTGAGGCATTTATTTTGTTTGAAGCCCCCTTTTCAAAATAATCCTTTTCATTATGGCCCACCTTTACATTTATCCTTCATTTTAGCCCCTAGTAGCCATGAATTGCCTGTTAGGTTAGCCACATTACAAGCAAATTTTCCCTATCATACCTGCTCTTGAAGTAAAATTGCATGATCTAGTTGAACTTAAGTGTGGGGGAAGATGTCTTGTGGTGTACTACCTCATTTTATTATACTTTGGGTGGAAAATAAATTGTGGAAGAGCTGTGTGTGATGCTGAAAAATTATTCTGTTGAAAGATGTGCCTTTTCAGGAGCTTTTATGAAAAGAGAAGTTGTGCATTTCTGGAGCTTCCAATGTAAAAAGAAAGCTGTGCCTATCTGAAGCTTTAAAAAACATTAAGTTTGAAAGGATTGAAATGTTTGCTGCTGATCTGATTTAATGATGATGGATCCTATTTTCAACAAAGGGGAAGTGAAGGAGACCATATTTGAGTGAAAACTAGAATCTTGCAATTTTGCTTCAATAAGAGCCATGCCTTCCTTTTTCGGCCTCAGATCTTTTAACATCTAAATCGTACCAACCGGAAGCCACAGAACAACCCTAAAAAGTCCTCATGAGAAACACATGTTCTTGACTCGCATCGGGTGGAGAAGTAGGAATTTATCAAACCTATGGTGACTCTTGTGTGAGTTTGGATGAGGAAAGCCTTGTTCAGCCTTTACATTTGTGAGATGAGAGAAAATTCATGTGATGTAGGTGTTTTGTGTGCATGGGATAAGAAATGAAGTGGAAATATATTAAAATCATAAATGGAGAACTTGAAATAATAGTTTTTTATGAGGCATGATATCTTTTTGTTTCTTGAAATTGATTTTATTGATCTCATTGATATGTGTTTTGGATTTGATTTGATTTGATTTTTACTTGTCCAGGAGTCCAGGTGCTAAGTGTGGGGGAATTGATAGAGAAAATATTTTCAATTAATTTATATTTAATATCATTGTTTTAAACCCACAAAATTGTTCATCTAAGATGAATTGTTTCATTTTTTTGATAATGGTGTTATTTTGAGCTGAATAGTAAAAATTGGCCATTTTGGATTTTTAACAATTTTAAATTATTTTCGTAGTTTGGCCATAACATTATCTACACTTATACAAATTGCCAAATTATTTCTTTTCCATATTCTACACATCCAGGGCTTCATTTAATATATTTGGACTATAATCTGAATCGGCCATATAGAAGCTCAAAAGATGCTCACAAGTTGGCTCAAGAAAACTGTTTTCAGTTATGCCTAGTTTTGAGGTGGGATCCATAACTCATCCCCTGTTCTCCCAACGCTTGTGAAATTCGGTGGGTAGACGCGCAAGGATGTTTGGGGAATCTTTTATGAAGGAAGAACCGAGTGAATTGGTCGTTTATGGTGCCATTAAATCACCCTAATCCGGAGGATTTCGTTTTGGGTAGTCTGACTGGACAGAATAAATGCTAATAGTAAAACTGTCATAACTCTCGGAATACATGTCCCAATCCGCTGAACTTTTGAGGGGACACGGAAAAGGGAATTATGAACAACATTCAAGAAGGGCTCAACGCGTGAAGATGTCATTTAATGGGCCTACAACACATCGCCATTCGGGGGAAGCATTCTGGCTATAAAAGGAGGAGAGCTCCACCCTCTCAAAGCATCCATTCTCCGCCCCATTCCTTCCAGGACACCAAGAAGGAGAACTTTTCAACTTTCTCTTTTATTTATTTTCTTTTTCATAGTTTGTTAATGCATTCTTATTCCCCATTCAACTCGATTATCCTTACCATGGTGGGGTAAACTTTTGGAGTGATTGGGGAAGGGTTGGTTTTCTACATTGTAATGCTTGAGTTCTTGGACGCAATTGAATAAATTTCTTTCTTCTTAAAAGTTGTTTTAAATTTATTATAGAAGATTTTATTATCAAGTTCGATCGTTCTTGAATATTAATTCCATTATTTATTTTTTCCTTGGTAAAATAATCAATATCTCCCTCCACTAATTTCTGGTTTATATACGATGGAATAAACCAGGAATTAGTGGTGAAGTACTCGACGATCGTCAGTACGTGTAAAATGTGTAGTGAATGTTCTTAATTTTTTGGGACAAACAAAACCCGATCGAGTATTGCCCATTTCAATTAAGGATATTCAATACAACTATTTTACACATGGAAGGAGAGTTGACCAAACCGAGATCTTGGTATGGTTTTCTCTCACAATAACAATTTCACCAAGGAAGTGAGTGGAAACGATTGTGGAAACTCACTTTAATAAACTAAGAAGAAGAGGTTTGAATTAAATTGAACAAGGATAGAATTATAATTAGGAAACCGACCCCGACCTAATCACCCATTTAATTTCATAGTTTTTCAATCATTTGAATTTCAAATTTCCTTTCACAACATTTTTCCCCCGTTTTAAAGTGACAACCCGTTTTGTGTGCACTCCACTTCGGGATACATCCTAGGTCAACCAAATTACTACATTTAAACTTAGGAAATAATTGTTTTGCCATGCCCTATGACAGGCATGCGTCAAACTTGGCGCCGTTGCCGGGAAGGTAGTGCCGCAATATTTTTGTAAATTTTTGACATTTTTTTTCTTAAAAAAAACACAAATAAAATCTTTCCATAATGAATTCAAATGATTATTATTATAAATGGAATGCCAATTACTCATAGGTCCAAGAATAAGTCTATAATTAGGAGGCCCTCCAACGAAGAGCTGATGCACTAATGATAATGTTCAAGCAGGTGGAAAGAGGCATAACAACATGGATCTCACCGGAAGATTTGATGGTCATGGTCAATGAACTCCAAGTTGACTTAAAAAGATTCAAGGACAAAAAATAAGTGTCACTGGTCTTCCAATATTTCACTGAAGACATCAATGAAGTTTAATCCAAACTCGAGGTGGAGGAGCATGACTACCTACCTCCATCCAGCGATAATCAACTCCAAGAGGCACTTTCAAATCAAGAAGAGATTCAAGCTGAACCAAATCAGGGAGATGATACATTTTTGAACTCAAATTCTTTTAATTTTTTTGAAACTAATTTGAGTATAACTCCCAATTGTTTTGTATTTTCAGAATCAGATGTCTCCTCTTATGCCCTAGAGGATGAAGAGACAAAAGAAGATGCACCTGTTGAGGAACACCTGGAGCTCCCGGAAGTCATGTAATATCTACTGGAGGAGCCCAATCATAAAGAGATCCAAGTTTCTAAGGCTAAGGAAATAATACAAGGGGTCGAAGCCCCCATGAATCTAGCACTGGAGGACAAGATGGTTGCACAAGTAGCAACTAAAGAGGTGGAGGTTCTGTACTTCATCCTACCCCCACCGTGCATGGTGTACCTCATTGCGAAGGGGGTGGATCTAGTGTACTCTATCTATGGAGTCCTCATCAACAAGAACAATGAAATGAAAGCTGGTAAGAGCCACATGTGGTGGTTCAAATCAAAGAAACCTCATCCACCATCAGATTGGGGATAATTGATTAGAACTGCCCCTCTGGAGGCAGTCAAAACCCAGGGCCCACTTGGGGGATTAAACCAAGATCTATCCTTCTTTTCTCATCCTATTTCTATTTTTATTTATTTTAATATATTTCTTATGTTATGTTTTTACTTTTTTTAGGTTTCCAAAGAGCAACACTTAAGGTCCAAACTCAACGTTGCATTGCCAATAAGTCAGGTTGTACCTCTACATTATACTTACTTAGGTGTTGTGATTCAATCAGAAATCTACATGTATGTTAAATCCACTTGAATGCATCGAGGACACTGCATCATTTAAGTTTGGGGGAGGTAACCTTTGTAGTATAGGATTTTCATTTGATGTTTGTTTTCACAAAAAAAATTGCGTGTTTAAAAAATTTTGTGTGTTTATTTTTCAATTTTTGGTGTGTTTCTGAAACTTTTGAGCTGAAATGATTATCAATACCATTTTTTTAACCCATGTCAATGAGTGAACCAATCTATTTCATGAAACTGATCTTAAATGAATGCTGAAATAACTTTGTTTCAAGTTCAAATATTTTGGAAATTCATGAAAAGTACACTGATTTTTGAATCTCATGCCATATTTCAATGTCTATATCTTTGAAATAACTTTCCTGTGAGGCTTCTGAACCATTTTTTGTCATATTCTTTTCATTCACCTCATTTCTTGAGAAAACCATACCAAGCTTTCTTTAACCAGAATTTGATTTATTCCTTTCAAAACTTTAGGGTTGGGGTACGAGTGTTTTAAATGATTGAGGCATTTATTTTGATTGAATCCCCCTTTTCAAAATAATCCTTTTCATTATGGCCCACCTTTACATTTATCCTTCATTTTATCCCCTAGTAGCCATGAATTTCCTGTTAGGTTAGCCACATTACAAGCAAATTTTCCCTATCATACCTGCTCTTGAAGTAAAATTGCATGATCTAGTTGAACTTAAGTGTGGGGGAAGATGTCTTGTGGTTTACTACCTCATTTGGTTATACATTGGGTGGAAAATAAATTGTGGAAGAGCTGTGTGTGATGCTGAAAAATTATTCTGTTGAAAGCTGTGCCTTTTCTGGAGCTTTTATGAAATGAGAAGTTGTGCCTTTCTGGAGCTTCCAATGTAAAAAGAATGTTGTGCCTATCTGAAGCTTTAAAAAAAATTATGTTTGAAAATATTGAAATGTTTGCTGCTGAGCTGATTGAATGATGATGGATCCTATTTTCAACAAAGGGAAAGTAAAGGAGACCATATTTGAGTGAAAACTAGAATCTTGCAATTTTGCTTCAATAAGAGCCAAGCCTTCCTTTTTCGGCCTCAGAACTATTAACATCTAAATCCTACCAACCGGAAGCCAACGAACAACCCTGAAAAGTCCTCATGAGAAACACATGTTCTTGACTCACATCGGGTGGAGAAGTAGGAATTTATCAAAACCAATGGTGACTCTTGTTTGAGTTTGGATGAGAAAAGCCTTGTTCATCCTTTACATTTGTGAGATGAGAGAAAATTCATGTGAGGTAGGTGTTTTGTGTGCATGGGATATGAAATGAAGTGGAAATATATTAAAATCTTAAATGGAGAACTTAAAATAATAGTTTTTTATGAGGCATGATATCTTTTTGTTTCTTGAAATTGATTTGATTGATCTCATTGATATGTGTTTTGGATTTGATTTGATTTGATTTTTACTTGTCCAGGAGTCCAAGTGCTAAGTGTGGGGCAATTGATAGAGCAAATATTTTCAATTAATTTATATTTAATATAATTGTTTTAATCCCACAAAATTGTTCCTCTAAGATGAATTGTTTCATTTTTTTGATAATGGTGTTATTTTGAGCTGAGTAGTAAAAATTGGCCATTTTGGATTTTTAACAATTTTAAATTATTTTTGTAGTTTGGCCATAACATTATCTACACTGATCCAAATTGAAAAATTCTTTCTTTTCCAGATTCTACACATCCAGGGATTCATTTAATATATTTGGACTAAAATCTGAATCGGCCATATAGAAGCTCAAAAGATGATCCCAATTTGGCTCAAGAAAACTGTTTTCAGTTATACCAATTTTTGGTGTGGGATCCATAACTCATCCACTGTTGGCCCAAAGCATGTGAAATTCGGTTGGTGTATGAACAAGGAGTTTTGAGGAATCTTTTATGAAGGAATCATTGAGTGAATTGGCCGTCTATGGTGCCATTAAAGCACCCTAATCCGGAGGATTTCGTTTTGGAGAGTCGGACTGGACAGAATAAATGCTCATAGTAAAACGGCCATAACTCTCGGAATACATGTCCAAATCCGCTGAAATGTTGAGGGGAAACGGAAATGGGAATTATGAACAACATATAAGAAGGGCTCAACGCATGAAGATGTCATTTAATTGGTCTACAACGCGTCGACATTCAGGGGAAGCATTCTGGCTATAAAAGGAGGAGAGCTCCACCCTCTCAAAGCATCCATTCTCCACCCCATTCCTTCCGGGACACCAAGAAGGAGAACTTTTCAGCTTTCTATTTTATTTATTTTATTTTTCATAGTTTTTTAATACCTTCTTCTTCCCCATTCAACTCGATTACCCTTACCATGGTGGGGTAAACTTTTGGAGTGATTGGGGAAGGGTTGGTTTTCTACATTGTAATGCTTGAGTTCTTGGACGCAATTGAATAAATTTCTTTCTTCTTCAAAGTTGTTTTCAATTTATTATAGAGGATTTTATTATCATGTTATATTGTTCTTGAATATTAATTCCGTTATTTATTTTTGCCTTGGTAAAATAATCAATATCTCCCTCCACTAATTTCTGGTTTATATCCGATGGAATAAACCAGGAATTAGTTGTGAAGTACTCGACGATCGTCAGTTCGTGTAAAATGAGTAGTGAATGTTCTTAATTTTTTGGGACAAAAAAAGCCCGATCGGGTATTGCCCATTTCAATTAAGGATATTCAATACAACTATTTTACACATGTAAGTAGAGTTGACCAAACCGAGATCTTGGTACGGTTTTCTCTCACAATAACAATTTCACCAAGGAAGTGAGAGGAAACGATTGTGGAAACTCACTTTAATAAACTAAGAAGAAGAGGTTTGAATTAAATTGAACAAGGATAGCATTATAATTAGGAAACCGACCCCGACCTAATCAACCTTTTAATGTCATTATTTTTCAATCATTTGAATTTCAAATTTCCTTTCACAACATTTGTTTCCCCCCGTTTTAAAGTGACAACCCGTTTTTTGTGCACTCCTCTTCGAGAGACATCCTAGGTCAACCTCATTACTACATTTTAACTTAGGAAATAATTGATTATCCATGCCCTACGACAGGCGTGCGTCACTTATCCAGTATGATAATTGATGATATGATGATGGTTTTTGGTAATGACTACTTTGATGTCTATGAAACAACACTCCTAAACACAAAGAATATCTGAATAAATATCACTTCAGTTTTTCCCAGAGCACTTATTTTCCATTTTATAGTTATGGCCCTCTATAGGATGTCAATGTTCTAGACCCAAAAAACTATATTCTACTTTCATGGTTTTCGGACAAAAGCAATTTCTTGTTTTCCAATGTTTCTGTTGGGGGATCATACGTTAATGATGTGATTACAGATAAGGCCCATTTCATGCATCACAGCCTATGTGCTCCATATTTGAAAGCACATACACCCGAGCTGAATCCACACTACAATTTTTCCATCTTTTCAAAATTCATAGATTGATCAATAAGAAGGTTGGATGTAAATATAGTATTTTTTCTTATAAGTGGGTTTAAAACATGCAATGATGTAGGAATATTGTGTGTGCAAGACATGTTGAATGTTTATGGATGACTAAAAAGGGGTTGGTATTTATGAGGTTGTATGGGTCGAGAAAACGTATGTATATAGGAATGATGATTTTGTTCCCGAGCTACTAATTTGATTGATACCATAAACTAAATCCTTACATTTGACACATAGATATGTAGGAATAACACTGCAGGATGTCTACAAGATCATTGGATGTCCACTTCTTGGATATATGTATTATGAGTTTATCCCTCCCATGGTGACACTGAATGAATTAGAAAAAAACCATCCAGGGTTTGTGAGTCGCTGACAATATTTTATAAACACATGAATACGACATCAAAAAAAATCCCACACAAGAATGAATATTCATCTAGAGGAGTGGATGGAAATATTTCTGGTAAAGAAAAAGGAAAATGGTCTCACATTCACTCATCCAACTAGTTGTCCAATGGATGAAAAAATAGGTACAACTGATTCCTTTTGTCCAACATTATTGAAAAAGGACTTTAACAAGTGGGTGTATGAAGTCAATTCAAAAATTCATGTGAAGACATGTCTTTTAGTTTTCCAAAAAATATGGATCATCTTGTATGTGTTACCATTTTATCATTCCATGGGAGGTGTAAGGCCTTGAAAAATTGTTATCGCACCCACGATTTCCATGAAGAGGATAGTAGTGTTGGCCACCCCTATTTTGGAATAGATTCATAGGATCATACTACATATTTATATAGGGAAATATTCATTCAATATAGCATGACTATTCCAATTGTTATGGGAATATATTTTCACTCATTTTAGATCTTATGTAATGAAAATTTGGGTTCAAGTCGTTAGAAGTTCTTTCCATCCATCATTTATGTATTTATCTACTATATCATGTTTGTCTATAAATTTTGATGATATCAAGTCCATGTTGAGTATGAATAACAAATTTCAAATTTTACCATATTAGAATCCACCAAAAGGGCGACTCGTTGATGATGGGACGACCATATTAGAGCTAAGGGAATATATGTTAGCTTGTAGAGATGGATTTTTGGCCACCAAGATTGATAGGGAAATCATATTTGGGGCCTATGATCCTTATAGATTCATGAGAAAATTAAAATGTCTGCAACAAATTACAGTATCCCCACCCATTCACATCATATTAGAGAAACATCTGTTGGTTTCCGAAAATAAATTGTTACTGACATTCATAGAGAAACTGGGGCATTATTTAATTGACTTATCGTTGATGTAATAAATTTATTGACTATCTAGTACAAAAAAATGGGTCACATATTACGCTATAGGGGTGTTAAAATATGTTTTCCCTCGAGAGGGGATAAAGAGAGTTAGTAGGAATTAACCATTTCATTTGGAAGGAAATTTTTTCATTATTAGGGGATGACTCATTATAGTTAGAGGAAGGAGGTGATGAGGCTCTAAATAAATTATATCAATCTCATGCAATATATAATCCACATTTCAAAGTTAATAGAGCCTCCCCAGTAATCCCTAATGAGGATATACTGAGGCTATCTATAACCATCATTTTGAAGGGCAATGAATCCTATTTTCTCATCCCCCATCTGTGACAATAAGAATTAGAGAGAAACATAAATACAAAATACATGATACTCTTCACAACCCTCTAACATGTACTCTGTATATATATGACCAAATGTTGTTTAAACATGGAAATGGTTTCATAGTGATGATGAAACCATGTGGATATATTTTGGTGAAGGGTTTTGTATCCCATGAATAGGTGATCTACTGGCCTCTTCTGATATACTATTTTAGAACAATCCTGATAAACTGGTAAATTATATCCAAGAACTTGAAATTCTCAAATATTCAACTGATGAATCAATTCCCACCACAAAGTGGGTGAATTAAATAATAGGTCATGGTACCACTAGAGGGATTGACCTTTAATTATATGAATAATTGAATGATTTTGTGGATCATGAAGATGTGAGTTTCCTTTTTCACACATTATATTCTTCATTGAAATTTTAATTTATTAAAAGCAATATAACATAGGGGAAATATCATTTTAACACGCAACTAATTAATGGAAAAGAAACTAAGATCCATTTCCTCAATATAGCCTGGGTGGTATAACTTTTAGAGCTACTAGATCACCCCGTGAATTAGTATAGTGTGTATTGGTCAATAGGACGTAGTGGATGAGATATAAATAGGCTTTCTGTATCTAATACATGTTTTTGTAGATGATGATTCATGTCTTCCAAATAAGGTGAAGAAACAAAAGCATCAATGATAGTAGACCATGGTTAAAAATGTTCTCATTAGTTGTAAGACTTCTAGACAACATGAAATTTATTCTTATTCAATAAAATGTGTTAAATCATCTTGTAATTTTTAAATATTCTTTTGATTTTTATCTTAATGAAATTATTCATAATCTTTGTGGAACTATGGTGGATTATTCTAAACACTCATAAATTTCGACTAACCTAATGGATCTTGAAGAGGAATTGAGGCCAAAGGAAGTAACTTATGTTCCCAACACTACTCTAATTCTTGCTATCATAAGACAAGAGACCACTGGTATATCAATAGTTCATCATAAGAAACAAAATTCAATAACAACTAACATTCATCCTACGATACTTTAGGATCATCACATGCACCGGAACATCCTACAAATACTAAATTTGACCCGATAACTATTGTTGTGGAAGATGTTTTGGGTCAAATGTTGTTAGAGGAAGGTTGCAAAGAAACCATGCCAATTTCTCTCATGGGTGAGAATATCATGGGATATGATATATCATAGGATTCTATGATGAACCATGGAATGTCATCTGAAGAACTATTAGAATGTGTTAATATACCAAATGCTTTAAAAGATTTTGAAGTTCCTTGTATAAAACCAATTGCATGTGAGTTTTCATATTTTTCCATATTAATATTTTGATGATTATATTTCTTTCCCTGGTTGGTTGAAATTTGTAGTTCCATATAAAGAAACTATTGAATTAAGGATTCATGTAGGAAACGTCAACATTATTGTCAATCCTACCATTGTAGATACATTAGAACATGTGAATCTTGAGATAAACAATCTTCTTGAGATTCACTCAGAGGATCCTTAGTACATTAAATAAGGCTTCCCCACCTATAGATATCAACCAAAAATCATTGAAACTGAGAATATTCGGGATGACTATTCTCAAGATTCCATTCTATTGTTGTGTTAGATATAATGATATTGTTATTGTGATCAGTCTTGAAATCCTTTGAAACTAACCATAACCATAATTTTATTCACCATATTAGGCTATCAACATCAATTTATATAACAAGAGGTGAATAGTCTACATCAGCTAAAACGGTTTTAGGAGGTGAAGAAACCACTCTTAAGGATGGAGTAGAATAGGGAACTTCTTTAAGTGCATTAATCAAAATATATGTTCCTCCTTATGATAGTGAATCTAGATTAGACCCAGAACTGAAAAAGGTCATTGGACTTGAATGCCTCAATGCTAGAAAAATATATGGAATATAATATGTTAAATTATTTTTAAGGAACTACCTTCAAGAATACCAGGAAATTCATCTCTGTTCATTATGATTGGATCTAGTAGTTCTCAATATAGTGAAATTCATAATGCAGTGAAAGAGATTATTCAAAAAAAGGGAGAATGTGTAGATGCTTCAATAAAATCTGATAATAACCAAAATTTTGATCAATACTGACGAATTCCATGAAGCGTTATCCGAAGGTGAGGGAAATCATACTGCAAAGATGGAAAAAATAAAGCATATGATTAAAGAAAATATTGTTCAGTAGCAGTTTATTCAACAAGAGATGGATATTATCATAGGAGAGCTTGATCAACATAATGATTCAATATGAGAATTCCAAAAGTATGGTCGAAAATCCAATACAGTAGCTAAGGATTCACTTCGACAAGCTGAAGAGAACGAGACTGGTTAGCTAAAAAAACATCAACAGGTAATTGACGGGTCTCAAGAGGTCATTCACCAAATGAAATGTTATGTATAAAACATCTGGTGATTTGTGATAGAAGAGAGACTCTGGTTTTTGGATACTCTATGAATTTTCATACTCAAAAATGAAAATCATTTTTTCTTTAATCATCAATGTTATCATTCTTTCTAGATTTTTTTACCTAAACCAATGGGCCTAGTGAGAGTAGTTTGATTTTTACTAGGAATATACATACATTCCTATTATCATTATATGTTTTGACTTTTTTTGCTCAATTTTACATAAACCATATGAAGATTGTACATTTAGTGATCTAGGACTCGACTTTTGTCTAGATATCCCTTTGTGGGTTTCCAATCTAGTTAGTCCTGGAACTCTTGTTGTTGGTATTTTAGAGTAATGCATGTTTGAATAGAAAGGGAATGTATTTATCGTCGAACATCTTTGACCATTAATTTTGAATTTAGATCCCAATCAAGGATCAGTGGGTAAGAATTACTCTAATATTTTTTTAATACATCATAGGGGAATATTTAGTCATTATTTTTATGGTTATCAACTTTAAAAAATGTATAATCCTAAATGAGATCTCTTCCAATAACAATGTTACCCTTATTTTACAAAACTAGTATGGGGGTTGTATTATGTAGGGATAACTAGGGAATATCTTGCATATCAAAATAGTGGCATCTTTTGACTGAAAATCCCATTATGTACAAATCTTATGCAAGGCCACATAGGGGAACATACATCATAGTCATGAAAATGAGATCTTATCAATATAACATTTTACTATTAATAGACAAGGCAAAATAAGATTTTGGTGAATCAAGACCACAGTGATGGTTTTTTCAAGGAACGAGATTTTAATAATAAAGGCTTATCAATACTAACATATTTCATTAAAAGAAAAACCACTACATAAAAAAAATATGTGTTTGAGAGAAGGTAAAAAATTAGAAATGGGAATTTCTGATATCAAGCTATTTTTTTTATGTCATGCAGTGAGGACATTGTATGGTGTAGTTTTTAGTCATGTACTGAGGAAAATCAGGGGCTTTAATTAATGGTCATTTTCTTGACCAATTGTTTGAGACTCTCAGAATTTTATGATAATTTGTTTGGAAACATACAACCATATTCAGGAATTTAAGGGAGTTATTGTAAAAATAGTTTTTGTAATTACATGATCTGATGAATGTTATGGAATAAATGACTAAGAGGAATTAGAGGAAGTCATTCTAAAGAATGAAGTTACAAATATTTGAATAACCTATTATGGGGATTTTATTCTACATGGTCGGATAGGTAATATGATTCATATCCAAATAGTGTCATCTTATGAATGACACTCATGTTATGTGATAAACTTATGTAAGGCCACCTAAGAGAACATACTGCATAGTAATGAAAAAGAACTCTCAAATGTTTAATATTTTATGGCTATGATATGATGAATGTTATGCAGATTTATATTTTCCAGAGCACATAGTTTGATTTATGAATAAAGGTACATGAATATGGAGTGAGAACTTCCATTTATGATTTCCAATGAATTAGAAGAACATGATTTCTATAATGGTCTTAACCAAACATAATAAGTATGGTGTTTGGAGTTTTAAGTCATACGACTAGGACCAAACAATGGAAATAGTTTATAATATGTGGTCAAGTTATCCATGGTTTTTTCATAGTGCTCTAAATGAATAGAGATAGAAATGGTCAATCCATGGTATTGAAGACATTGAAATTGATAGAAAGGTGATGTGACAAATATACCTGAAAACTGCATTAAAATATAGATTATTTTATATTGATACAAATGTTTGAAGGGGACAAAAGACACATTAACCAATAAGGAAATTACCATTATTTGACAAACCCATTATGGGGGAGTATTATGCATGTCCAGTGAGGGAATATTCTGCATAGATAGATAATGGTAACTTTTGACTGATAAGCCCGTTATGTAGGAAATTTATTAAATGCCACATAGGGGAGCATAGTGCATCGTTAAAAAAAGAGTTCTCTGATATCAAAGTATTTGTAACCAAAATATGTATGAAATATTATGATGATTTGAAAATATTCAAGATTAAGTGTTTGAAATATAGAACGGGGAAATTCTAAATGAATAGGGTGAATATTTGAATCAATATTGTCCATGAGTTTGTTGTCCTTTACGTAGATCTGACTCATATGTAAAATGTGGAAATTCGTGTTTCCTTGATGGTAACTCTAAAGAGAGAGCCCAAAATGAAGACTCCAGCATAAATTGTTAATTATATGTGGAAGGTAGATACAAATTATTATGTGACTAGGACTACAAGATGTGGCCAATCTTTTATAATGTATTCCAATGGGATGATAATCAATCCATACTTAGTTATTTGGTGCTTTGAATTTTAATGTCGTGTATTGAATACTTTTTGTTGTGATGTTTGGAGTCATGCAGTGAGGAAATTATGTGATTTCGATGTAAAAAAAGAATATTGTGGTTGGAAAATGTAATTAATCCAATGTTTCACTAGGTATCTTATATGGATGAGAGTATAGAAATAGGTAGTTATTTGAACATTCCCTATGCAGGTTTGATTTCTACATATGTAATAAAATGGTATTTTTATCACGGTTGGGCCCATGATTTGTGATCTATGCATATCTATATATCTCATATGGATGAGAGTCAAAACAAATGTAGTTCATGAACATTTATTTCACACACTAATTGTTTTTATTGCAAGAGTCATGTAACTTTAACACTTTATGAAAAAATACTTAATCATAAAAAAAATGAATAAATATCAATCCATGTATCTTAAAATTGCACTATTTGTAGATTTGGTTCATATACTAATGGAGAAAAGGGAAATAAAAAATTTTTGGTTGTGGATGGAGCCATGATTGGGGATCTGGGATTCTCTACAATTCTCATATGGATGGGAATTAAGCCACACGTAATTCATGAAATAAGGCCCCAATACAAATCTGATTTAGATATAGGGAGGAATAGAACTCATGTACCACTATGTATTTGGAATGATGTCAATGATTCTTATATAAGGAATCTCTTAATGTAACATATAAAATACTATAACTATATAATTTATTTTAGTGTAACAAGGACCAATGATTTCATGCAGTTTAACGTCGTACGATAAGGGCAAATATGATTCACATTTCATCATTGTGTAGCATGGTCACTTTTGGTTGTTATGCTGTTTAATGTATTTCATCTAGAAATTATTATTGTGAATTTTAGAGTCATGCAGTGAGGGCATAATGATGTGAAGTTACACAATGTACTTCTTCAAAAATCATGCATTGTTTGGAGTTGAAAGAAGTTATCTATCCAATGAGATTAGGCAATAAACTCTATTTGAGTTGACCATATGTATGGAATAAGATCCTTTCCACATTGGATCAACCCTTAGTGGTTTATTTCCTGTTATCATTTGAGCCATGAGGAGCAATAATAATCCTCCCAGATGAAATGACTGGAGGCGAACTTTCTTGTTAAATTCTTGTGAAACATTGTTCTGATAGACTTTTCAATAAAGAAAAGTATAAAATATCCTTTCACCAAATAATTAAATCTCATCATATGATTTTGATGGATTTTCAGAGGTAGATAACTATTCACATATTTCAAATCAGAGTGATGGAAATTGAATTTTAATTATAGAAAATAATTCTTAGCGGAACACCAATGAATATGGCATTTCCTGATTAGCAGTAGAGGTAGTAGTCCGATAACCCCTTAATGAGTGAAAAATATTATTAGTCCAGTATTTCTTATCATTATCCACCATCTTCAATAGTGTATTTTATAGGGTATTTATTGAAGCCTATATATATTTATTGGATGCTTCGTGATAGCGAGATGAATGGTTTAATTTAATATTGTTCCTTAGATAAAACATTTTTACCTCAATAAAAAATAAAATGGTGTTATTGTCAGTCTGTACAGTATGAGGGACACCAAATATAGTGATGATGTTTGTTTTGAAAATACTAACAATGATTCAGGAACTGAATTATTTGATATGTATTGGCTCGTCTTGATTGGAGAATAAATCAGTAGTAGTAAGAATATACTTTAACTGCTTAGATGTTGTTAGTGGATAAGGTCCTACTACATCCATTCCCCATGTAGTGAATGACCATGAGTATTTAGGTGTATGTAACAACTATGGGGGTTGATGAATAAATTTTGCATGAACATGGATGGGATGACATTTCCTCGTGAAATCTACAAAATATTGTGCCGTTCAAGGGAAAAGTAATCAATACTTCAGATTTGATTAGAATGCCTATGCCAAGACTACTGAGCACCACAAGCTCTTACATTGCCTTATTTCTTAATAGTTTTAGTTTCTTATCCATCAATACACGAGAAGAGGATTCCATTAAATCCACATTTGTAGAGGATAATTTGGTGATCTAGACTATCATAAAGAGTAAAATTGGCCACTTGTCGTCAGACCTGTTCTTTTTAATCTCTATATGGTGGAAGTACTCTATTTTGAAGGTATTCCATGATGGTTGTCATATGTCTAATTATATTACCATATGGATCTAAAATAGGGTTAACATCAATAATTTCTTCTATTATAGTTTGAACGAAATGTGAAACCACATAATGATGGGATATACTGATGATTGTTTCATCCCGATTTGGAGCTAACAAGACTATGGATGCTTTAGCCAGTGCATCATAATGGGAATTTTGTTGTTGCTGAATATTATACAATATTGGATCTGAGGGAAGTTTAGACATTAACCCTCTAACATAATTGAACAAAGGGATTGTCTCTTCTTCTCTCGTAGAATAATCCCCATTTATTTTCTTGATTTCCAACTCTGAATAACCTTTCACTTTCATGTAGTTCACTTGTACCTAGAGTGCCAAATCAAAGTCTGTAATGAGAGCTTCATATTCTACTTCATTTTTGGTCCCCCCTTCTAATAGCAGTATTGAATATGGAAACACTACCTGTTTGGGGGAGATATGTACAATTCCTAACCAACCATTGTTGAGTTCAGTGTTTTCAATTCTCTTACTTATTGGACTTAGAGAGGAAAAATTGAAGAAAATTTTCCATGTTTGGGGACTATCATGAAAAGATGTGACCAATTCATCAGAATGTTCAGTATTAAATGTTGTATATTTTCAATATGGTTGTTCAGCATAGAAATTGGCCAGGTCATGACCATTTATTGCCTTCTATGAAAAAAATAGGATATAAAACTATTGAAAAATATCCTTCCACCATAACAAACACCCAGTATGCATAGGACAATTGAGGATAAATATCAGAGGGTTATTGTGAGACCCCAATTGGGTCTCATGATGTTATAGGTAGTGCCTCAATTTCTCATCTATAATGATTAATCCCAGTCAACACTTCTCAATAATTGAATATCGAGTCTCTATGTCAATTATATTTCGACTGATATGTTAAAGGCTAATTTCATTCCCAGCATCAATCATTTAGGAAAATAAGGTACACCGAGATCACTCTAAAGTTTTCACGTAAAGAATAAGTGTCTATACTTCAACTAGTGGCATTAATACTAGTGGAATCAAGAGATACTTTTTCAGGGATTCAAATAACTCTTGATATTCTTCAATACATTGATAAGTGACTCCCTTATTCATTAATCTGGTGAAGGGTAAACACATGCCTACCAAATTGGCATTAAATATCTGAATATAGGTCATGTTTCCTTTAATTCCTCTTAATTCATTAAAATTTATAGGAGGTAAAATTCCATGGATTTCATTCGTCTTCTTAGGATCTACTTCATTTCCATGATGGTGTAGGCCTAAACTGAGGAATTTTTTAGGTAACCCTGAAAGCACATTTTAAGGGATTAATCATCAAATTATATTGTAGATTTTTATTGAATATGATCCCAAAATACAATATGTGTTCAGAACATTTTCGGTATTTAACTACCAGACCATCTACATAACATTTGACAATGTTTCCTAATAAGGGTTTGAAGATACGGTGCATGGTACGTTGATACGTTGTACCTACATTCAATAAGCTAAAGGGAATTACCTAATAGAAAAATATGCCTTAAGGGGCTCTAAATTATATATATTTTTCATCCATTGGGGTCCCGTGGATTTGATTATACCTATATTAACCATCCATGAAGGGAAGAGATTCATAGACATTTGTTGCATCTATTAAAACATCAATGATCGAAACTAAAAAGCCATCTTAAGGACAACTCTGGTTAAGATCTCTGAAATCAATGAAAACTCAGATTTTCCTATTCTTATTTTTCACTAGGACAAGGTCGGCCCACCACATGGTATATTGAACCTCCCTAAAAAAGATATCCATGAAATGCTTATTGACTTCAGCTTAAATTTTATAGGCATGAGTCGGGTGTGTTCTTCATGTATATTACATGAATCCTCGATGTAATTTTGAAAAAATCAATTGATGATTTGATACATCAGGATTATGTCCTATCATTTCTGTATTATTCAAAGAAAATATATCTAGGTGTTTCATTATAAATTAATTATATATCTCTTGCACTTCATAAGTCACGAAATCAATAATTAGAGTGGGTCATGGATCTTTTTTTTGTACATAGATTTATTTCTCTGAGATCATCCACTATTTTAGAGACACCTTCCTTAATGTTTGATGAGAGTCCCTGAGATCACCTTCTTCCTTCTTACATTTCAATTCGTTTCTTATACTTGTATTGTACGTGATGAAGAAAAACATTCAATTCTATGGGAGGAGTCTGTATTTGAACATCCTAAAGAAGAAGCAATCATTTTTGAAAAAACTAATGATGAAGGGTCTTCCGTGAGTATTAAAGAGTATATGATGGGATTTTAATCAACATCCATGTATTACTATAGTAATTAAAAAAATTCTTCTAGTGTAAATGGTGAAGTAGATACTTGTAAATGTTTAGTGGTTGAAATGAAGATATCACCAATTATGTTTTCACCGCTACTTAGTAAATCAACAATTTCTCCCATATTGTCAGTCTCAATTACTGTAATTGAAAATTTTGAAGTCATTGTATGAGTGATTGTATTTGGGTTTATATTTTAAATTTTACTGATAGGAATCACATAAAATATACTAAAATGTTTCACTGGGATATCTAGGATCTATTCTAGGCCATTTGGACCATTGATTCTGGTTTCCACATTTTTCATGGGCCTCATATCATTCGTGTGATAAAATTCTGCTTCAATATATAGATATTAAAACATTTGGAATAGAAAATTATCACCATATAATGTTCCAATTTTACCATTGAAATAGTATTTGAATCATTGATGATACGATGAATGAATGACTGTATATTGACGTATCCAGGGCCGTCCAAGCATAATGATGAAGGTGGTGTCCAGACGGATGACCATAAAATCTGAACTAGACACAAGATATCAAAAATGTGTTCTGAGTGTAATCTTGCTATAATGATAGCTCTAATTCTTATCATAACATTTCAACATAAAAGTGTAATGAGATAATTCTAATTCAGTAAGGCACAATCGACGAAATGTACAGATTGGAATGAGGTTCACTCTTTAGACATTATCAATGAAGGCTCGTCCAATGACCGTATCATTGACCCTTAAAAATGGATACATGGATTTTTGTTTCCATGTACTAAATAATATTCATTTTCATTCATAAAATATATAAAAGCATGACATTTTACATGATCTTTCCCTATACGGTAAACCTCAGTAATAGAAACTTCGGTTTTAAACTCTTGATGACTTGAAAAGAATCAATAACTACTTCTTGAAGATCTTTTGATATATTCAAGGCATCCAAAATCAAAAAATTCCCTATACATGGGATAAATATTTCAAAACATAAATCTTTTGGTCCAGAGGTCTGTGTTTTATAGCATAAAGATGTTGTTATGTAGGTGTCTTCGAAGATGATGATCCTAATGTAGATGTGTCGTGTATCAGAACTAAAGCTGAAAATATGTCAAGATTTGGTAGATTAGATTGCCTAGGACTATCTACATGCTTAGATAATGATGGTGTAACCTCAAATCGGCCCACTAAAATAATCATGCTAGTACCGATCCTATCATGTTTAGTATAATCTCCTTGTTCTTATTGAGCCCACTCAAGGGCTCTCCCATGAGTTTCCCCTGGATATACGGATTGAGTAGGTGTAGAGTTAAAATTGTTGATTTTGGAATACCCACATATTCTCATGTATCTTGGGCCATGTATTCTTCATCTAGTTCCCCAATTAGGTACAGGTAACATGGGATCATTATAACCATAATCCCTATTCGAATAGGGATCAGTTAAGTGGATAAAATTGATAAAACCAAAGATCAATTATTCAAAAAAGAGAGATTCTATGTGATAGGTCAGTTCTGGTTGTGTCAGTTGACTGGGAAGTGCCTATACTATTGAAACATATGGCATGAAATTTTATAGAGTCAAGGAAAACTTTTTCATTGACATGAGCCCATCTTCTTTTTACTTCTCTTTGTCCTTCTGATCACGTTGCTTCTTTGAGGATTGACCTTTATAGGAACAATCATTTCATGTTGGTGGTTTTTCTTTGTTGGAAGTGAAAAAAGGCACAATTGGTTGTTTAAACTATGTTCAATGAATAGTATTAGTTTGTTTTATATTTTTTCTGATCATTTATTCATCATATTTATTAGAATTTTTACATTTTATTTCCTTCTATTCACATTCTTCCCATAGATTAGTAGTAGTAACACATACTACTTGGGATGACTAATTTTAAATTTCACTTTACTATAGTCTTCCATTTTTAGGATTAGATTGAAAACAAAATTCTCAAAAATGTGATTCCATGACATTTAGTGAAAGGGAAAATAATTCAAAAGATATTCATTTCGTTCTTTTTTTGTTACATCTGGCTTAGAAATTGAACTAAATTGTTTTCCAAAGCTGAGTTGAAGTAATCGAGAACCTGTTCATTCCAAAAATAATAATCATAATTATTTAACTCCTAAAATTATCTCCAAATTTGATATTGGGGATCATTAAAATGAGGTAGTCATTGCTGATGATGCTCAAGAGGTGGATCCCTTCGATATAATGAAGGTTTTGAAATGTAAGCTGGTATAGGTGTTTTCATTAGCGTGACTATAGTAGAATTTGCTTCCTATGTTATCCTTCCCATAGATGATGGAATTACACAAGATTTAACATTAGATTCTACAATGGAATCCTCCACTTATTGGGCAATTGAAGCAAGATCTCGAAACGATCATGTGTACTTCATAGGGATTAGTGTTGTGTGTAACTCATCACATCGATTTTCCACACAATTTGGTAGAAGCTCATATTGAAGGAGATCCATATTTTACGAATATGTTAATCCTTTACATCATGACATGTCATGCGAAACTATTTTATTTTCATTTGTTTTCAATTTTTAAGATAAAAAACTCTGGTCTTTGGCAGCTTTGAGTTGAATTGAAGAAACAAATTCTGACAAAGATCTTCCGCTGTAGTAATTGATCAACATTGAAAACTAGTATACCAGGAAAAAGCTAGACCATGTAATTATTACACAAATAATATGGTCATTACTATATCATTTTGATGATGAGTCCACATCATGGGACCACAATGAGAAATTTAATGAGTTAATTGATGTTATGGATCTTCCAATCTATTAAATATTTGGAATGTAGTATTCACAAAATTTAGTGCAGAGGGATAAGATCCACCCATTCAGGGTAATCTCTATTCTCCGGCTGAACTGGTACACACTGTTCTTCCATAGAATCCAATGGATTTGTTAATTCCTCAATTGTTTTCAAAGGCATTATTGGATTATCATAGTGATTTGGGACCTGTAGAGGTAAAAAAATTGGAGTATGAACTGGCACAATGACCGTAAAACCCCCCCGGAAGTGGTGTTGCTGGTATTTGTCTTGGATAACCCATGGGGACAGTTTTATAAGGATGTTTTTTATCATTGCCGATCATTGTGCCTATTGAGGGGAATTCATTATTTGCATTTTTAGTTACAAAAAAATCAACTTTTCTGAGAAGTTCCAATAGGATATGCAGTGTGAGGATCTTCTTGGGGAGTTTGTATAGTAGAAATGGTGCATCAAAATAACAATGTATGGAGTATTTTTAACTCATTCGTCGTATCTTCTTGCTGGAAAAACCTTTCCTCATGTGAAAGAGATTTTTCTCTAGTTAAAAAGTTTTATTCTATCTAACATTAACATTTCCCCTTATTATAAGCCCTTTGAAGGGGTGGGAGTTGTTCACATTTGGGGGATATCAAGATTTGGGGTAAGACTATCATTTCGAGTGTGCACATCTCTTTAATTATCTTTATTATGTACCATATTATGTATAAAAACTTAATCTTCTTACTCCCGTAAATTAGAATCATTCTCTGGAGGATCTTTTGTAATGGTGTTAAGCAAATTCCCTGATGCATAATACATTGATGTAATTCCGTTGGTATCTTGGTAAGATCATATCCTTCTATATCATCTATGTGACTATGTTCTCCTATATTATGAATTCCCATGAACTGTTTGACAGACCCTAACCTGAAAGGGAATCTTTGGATTGTTCAATTGTGCATTCTCATTGTCTCTTCTTCCCTAATTGATATGAAACTGACTTTCATTGAGGTGGGGATTTTAGTTTCAAAAAATCCCCCAATCCTATAGGATGGAGTTGTTTAGGTTCTTATTGTTCAAACCTTTGAACATTGTTTATTGAATTAAAATATTTAATTAATAAACACCCCAACACTCTAGGATGGGGTGTCTATTGAACTACTATTGATAAGATTCGTGTAGCTTCTCTAATGATATTATTAAATTGGATCAGAAATTGACAGGGTGTATTATGTGATAACCACTAAAATCACATGTTTCGGAAGTCCATATTGATATTTCAGACATTTGTGTATCATGATGGCTAACATCCTCTATGTGGGAGGATGTCTTAAGATTCTCCAGTTCAGGATGCAAATGTATCTCAACAGCTTACTTTCATTGGGTATGACTCTGATGAAATCTAGATGAGGAATTTTCTTAAGAATATATTTTATTACAGAGATAATATATAGATTGAAGCCATCCATGGGAAATACCATTGCATGAGTCCCCATTTTACGGGCTTTACTAATTTTAGAGCGCATTGAAAGGAAATTCTATGTGTTCACCCCATCCTCTAATATGAACACAATGTGGGGTATCATAAATAAACTTATATTACCTCATTAGTACAATGAGGCAGGCATGTTGAAGGGTTCTCTATTATTTTTCATCCTTTGGATGTCGGGACACTTTGAGAGATGATGCATTTATAAGGCATTGTAACCCTTCTGTTACCTTTACCAGACATTGATATTCTTCAAATGGTAATACGTTGGTATTGAAATGAATAATAGTCTCTAATGAGTTGAGGTGAACATCATGAATGCAATATACTTACATCAAATCAAGAATTATGTATTTAGAGTTTACGAAAGGCCAGAACATGATTGGTACATCTCTATTAGCCCATTGTTTTCTTATTTTCAACATATCTTCATTATCATTTATTAGGGGTTTCTCCACATGGTTACACCAAAGTGGATGATTCTCGATATTTTTATTATAAAAATTTAATCTCTTGCTTTCACATCTGCTACATTGGATGAAAAATGACTGAGAAGAGGTATGGAGGATGATCATCCCCTTAAGATGCCTTCTGACTGAGACAGTATTTCACTAGTTAATGAAAATGAATAAGACATTAATGGCCCTGTGTTGGCATGCACCTCGAGATAGAAGGGATTTCTTATTACTACATTGTCTATTATAGTGTTATCATGACAATGTGAAACACTAATATGGAGAGAAAATTCAAAGAAAACATCATCATGGAGAGAACCATTATGGTGGATTGTAGAAAGGGATAAATCCTCTTCTTCCATTATATTCTTTCCATTCTAAGGTTTTTCATGGATCTCATCTGATTTAAGTGTCATCTAATTAACATGATTTTAATAAATAAATACATCATAATTAAGTGTTTGATAGGGAACTTCATACTTACTGTTACTAATCCCATAAATTTCTAATGAGATTGTAGGATCTGAAGTGGCAATGGATAAATGTATGAGAGCTTTGAGGACTTCATTATTAAGAGGAGCTAGATCTTAAATTGGATCTTGATTTTCCCACTATGTTTAGAGATACTTCTTATTGGATTCTCTCTTACACTTCACTGGGGAAACATGTAGGGATAAGTGGTTATCTAGGGAAGGTTTATGTACCTACCTTGGAGTGGTCATCAGAATACTCTGATTACCTTCAATTGGAATGGGTGTGTGTTCCAGATCTAGTTGACCGTGTGATATGGGGGAGTATTCTCTATAACCCTACATGACTGGAACAAAGGTATGTATCTTCTCTAATATGGCATGAGGATGTGTCATCCTTGTTTTGGGGATGGGGTTCTTTGTTTGTTCCTCTAGTACTACTGATGTTAGTGTTATGATATTTTGTCATGCTTCCAAAATATGGGCAGGAATTTGTGTCTACCCTTACATAATTTCTAAAATATTTTTGGTGACATCAGCGACTGGAAAGGTAATATACATCCTTTTTGTATCTGGAATAGTTGTATATGCCTGCTCTTTTCCTCCATTCCCTATTAGTTGATACTGATAGTACTTATGTATGAGGTAAGAGAGTTGTGTTTTCCCTAGGGTTTTGTCAATGAATTATGACTTAATTCTCCAGGTGCTTACATAAAAGATTACTGCCAGTCTTGATGAATTCTAAAATGTGTATGTTCCTTCTGGCTATTTTCTATTATGTATTTTTTGCTGACTCCTTTCAATTTTTACAAATGAGACTACTTTTAGAATTTGTGATTGTAAGCATGTTTATGTTCTTATCTACCAGTTCCCAATATATTTTCTTTGTGGGATTCCTTGAATTATGTCATACGATCCTACCAACAAGCTGGTAATTTGTAAACATGTGTATGTTCATTATCACAGAAATCCAATTTATTTACATGGTGGGATTGGTGGGTCGCTGCTAGATGAGTCTGCTGGGTAGCGGAATTAGGATGGACTGGTGTTTGTTCCTTCTCATTGATAGACATCATGTTGGATTTATAGACATATATGGAGGGGGGGAAAGATAAAACATTGATCCCTGTTGTCCAGATGTTTTCCTTGTAGGTTTGTCTTTCTTTCCCAATTATGAGATACATGGGCTGAACAACCGAAGGAATCCCCCCCATCATGTCATAAATTGTTTGTGGTATTCCTCGGGAAGGACCCCTACATCATTTATTTGAGTCTCTAAGTGACCTCTCGATACACCTCTCTATAGTATGTGAGGTAATTGTTGTTGCTTTCTACGGATAAGGACCCGAAATGGTTGAAGACGGTTGTTGGCATCAGCTACTTCTTAACCACTGGTCATCATTGACTATATGATCGAGGGATAATATTAACCTGGAGGGAATGTCGTGCAGCCTCCAATTTTTGATAGTACAATGATTACAGTATTCCCTTACCAATACATTGGAGACCCAGTGATGAAGATGTTCAGTTGGTGGTGACATACATCCAGTGGATGAGGATCCATCTTGAGTAGCTGTTGGTAAATTCATTTGTGAAAACGTGAAGGAATCCATTTAGAGTGAAGGGAGTTATAAGAAAACATAAAAACAACAATAAAATACATTATAGTAAAATCTTTTTTATGGATGCATGCATGATTTATTACTCCGTCTATTTTACTTTATCAATTTATAGGGTCCTGATAGGTTAGGATCACAATTAAATTTGGTAAGGATTCGTATTGGGATAACCATTTTTGTTATGTATTTACATGGAATGTGTGTTCTAGTTTAAGAATCACTGCATCCAAGCAGTTTCCATTGGATTTATTCATAGAATCGGAAACATCCAATAGTTCTTTAACGAAAAGGGAGCCTCTTTCCAAACACAGACATTCCTTATGTTTTAACATATGATACTTAGGAACTTACATTTGTCGAGAGGATGGGAGGTCAGACTCATCACACCCTTTCGGGGGGAATTATTTTCTAAACTCTGAATCTCTTTATATATTTGAGATATTATCATGAATACTTGTTAATTTACCATATATAATGTAGTTTTCCATTGGAATTTTCAATCAATTATTATGATTTGGGAAATTTAAATCATCTAAATGTATTGTAGGTTCATAAGTAATAGATATATCTATATGTATTTGAGGTTCTCCATAATTGGTTTCCCCTGATATGCTATTAATTGATTCTTTTAATCTTCATTATGATGAAAATGGTTTTTAAGACACTTATTGGGGCCCTATGGAATATATTTTTTCTTGGGAGATTAATGTTTGTTTGTTATTGGGATCGTACCCATTAAATGGACTTCCTATGTATCCTTATGAAAGGAAACAGAACCCTCATAGCTCAATGTACCTTAATGGAACATATCATTCCATTTATGGTCATGTGATAAGGACTTAACTGTACAGTTTAATTTCATGTGTTAAGGACATTTATGCAAAAGGTGCTTAGTTAAGGTTTGGTGTGGGACTTATGCCTATGTATCCAATGGAACATGTAAAGAATATGGGTTCCCATGTAAGATTAGACTTGTTTGGTAATATAGATAATGGATAAAGAGGATGACGGATGTGTTGGATTTGAACCTCATAGTGGATTCATATGTATCCAATTTGGATGAGAATCAAATCTCACGTAGTTTGATGTGTCTCATCAAATGCTGTAATCCATTAAGAGAAATATTTTTGGGCTTACATTTTGAAAATGATGCCTTTGTGATATGGGGGTTTCATTTGGGTCTTATTCTTATAAAGGATGCATAAATTAAGGGAATACCAGTTGGAATCTTGAAGAGGATATCACGTGATCTCGGGCCTTGAAAAGGCTTCCTAGGTTTCCCAAATATGATTGGAATCATAGTTCTTGTAGTTCATTCACCATGGGTGTTTTTGAAAATGTTTTAATTTTCATGAATCTCGAAGCCCATGCAATTCATGCTTGGAGTGGGAAACAAATGTATGGGAAAGATTCAAAAAATTCACCCACACATGTCCTCCTCTACTGGGGGAATAGAACATGCCTAAAGTTGTGCGGTTGGTCGTGGCTGAGGCGATTAGGGAAGATACAAGGGAGGAGATCCATTCCTCTATTCACATTAAATAAGAAAACAGTCTAATGTAATAAATGAGTGAAGATTAATGTTGTAGAGTGGAGCAGGTCTTCAGGTTCCTACTAGAACAGTTAGGGTATTACACCAGGATGGATGCCCTAAAATTGGTCCTATTAGGGAGACATCCTCTTTGTTCAAAAGGAAATTTAGGAGTGAATCGTAGCTTCCCTAAAAGAGATGAGGTTATGTGTTTTAGAGATGATAAGGGGAGTTTATAACTCAGAACCTAATTCTCCAAACTGGGAACATCCTAACATTATTCCTAAAAGAATAGTCAATGTGATTATGGATATAAAACCCACATACACTCTGTTAATCTTAACCCCATGTTGAAAAATATTTCAGAAACCCCGGACCATGGATATAAAAACCTAAATAAAAGAAAAAATGTTGTTCCTCTTCAAATGATTTGATATGTTATGTGGTTTTGGTGCAGTATTTAACATAATCCCTTTCAGAAATGGGAGTAAAATAAGGAGAAGTTTTCCCATTAATATCTTTGAAGAACACATGATGGCTTATATACTAAAGGGAGTAGCTGAATCGAAGAGGGGTGCCCACATATCTTTATCCAAAGTATGGGTGTGTATATATGATTGGGAGAACTGAGGATCAATTATGTGACAAACAACCCTGATGTTAATACATGGGAAAGACATAACTCAAGACTTCACGAGTATTTATATGTATTCTCAGAAGTGGGGAGGTCAAGTTCCTTTGAGAGGAATGGGTAGGGAAAAAGTGTTTCCGATCCAGAGAGGTTGGGTGCCATTGGCACACAACTGTTAAAGATTTCATGCACTAAAAGGGCTTAATTACATTTATCCTCCTTCAATTCCTCCACTATATGTGTTAAAAAACTACCTTGATTGGTTTGGAAGACTTGAGCGAAGCAGTAGGGTGACCAGAGCTGAAATTAGGTTTCATGGAAATCATTCATACAAATTAATCCTCCAAGGGTGTATTTATTGGAAAATAAGTGACCCTTGGGATAATGGTGGTGTGGTGAGAACGTGTGTTAGGTGCCGGATTTGGGCGTGCACATTCATTTCAATTAGTTTTTATAATTACTTTACTAAAGTGGTAAGGGTTTATAATCTCAAATTGTCTTCATTGGAACATATGTTATGTTATACACCCATATTTCTCTATGTGTTGTTCTAACTAAATTTTTTTTATATTGAATAAATAATATAATTATTTTATTGGAATTTAATGTTTTATTGGAATTTATAACTTTCATGGTGGTTATAATTTAATTATTAACATTTTTCTTTAGAGTTTTATATTATAATATCTTTTTTCTGTGGTCATTCATACTGAAATTTCCAATGATGAAACTATTTATATTTATATAATTTATTTCCAAATTAAATGATAATTTTCTTCAAGAAATGTTTTAGTGAACTTTTAAAAGTATTTTTTCATCTACGATAACATCAATTTATGTTACTTATTATTCAATTGAGACATAATACTTTAATACCGTCCTTATTGTTTCTCTATATGGATTATGATTTTTTTGATCAAATATTGATGAAAACAATTTTATTTTTCTAGGTTAACTGTTATGAAGAAATTATTAATGTTTTTTTATCTCGTGTAATTCATATGAATTTATTATGGTTATGTGAATGTTGGGTCCGTTTTAGACCTATAATGCATTTTGTAAATGTTAATTTCATTTGGAGTTCGAAGGCTGAACATGATTTCTTTTTACAAAATACAAAAATGATACATCACTAGAGGTTGTCCCAAGATAAAAAATAGTTTACATATGAGGCCATCCCAATATTAAAGTTTTAGGAGATTGACAATGGGTATCATTAAAAAAAAATCATTGATTATGATTATGAAACATATTATTCCACTATTTTGTGACATGATCTTATGCTAATTTTATTCCCTTGGTGATCAGGTTATTTTATTTATTTAGGATTCGTATCTAGAAAAATATGATGATTTATTCCATGACTCGTGATTATTATCTATGAATTAATGATTATGTTTTTAACATTTTAATCTCATCATATCGTAATCTTTTTCTCTTGGAATTCTTAAATTCTAATTGAAATTAACCATGGTTACCATCAATGAACATATAATATTACCATTTAATAGTTTTAATTTTCCTCAGTATATGAAGAACGTATTTACATATTATATGTATATGAAGGATAAGAGTGGTTAAAATATTATTTGTTGATGATGTATATATTTTATGTACGAATTATTTATTTATTAAAGATTCCAAAACTACCAAACCCATATGGGTGTAGATAATATCATAATCAAATGTAATGAATATTTATCTAAGAAGATATAATATATTTCCATGTCATTTTTTAGAGGATATAAGAAGAAAAAAAATATTTTAAAAAATCTAGAATAATGACCAAATAACTCAATTTAATTTTTATCAAGATTTTTTGATGATGTGGATATAATTTATATTATTTTTGGTTTAATTCATCATTACAAAAAAATTGAATGAATAATGTTGATATTTGTAAATAATAGGGTGACTAATTAAAAAATAATTAAATATGTGTTAATATCAGTAATAAATTTTCCAACTAAAAATAAATTTGAATATTTAGATGAATTATATGTTATATGGGGACAAGAGGGTCACTAAGTGGATAAATGTATCATATGACTAAATAGAGAGATTACATAACTTTAGAGTGTATATTAATTTTTAAACTGATTTAATTTCAACAATTCAGATCAAGAGGTCATCTACGATGCCTAAATATAATGAATATATCAAGATTGAGTTCATAAAAATTTGGAATTATCAATTAAAAACACCGAAGAAAAAATGGTTGATGAGATAAATATTATATAAATAAGAAGAAAGGTTTTATAGAAGATAAATTACAAGATCATAAAAATTCATCAATATATGGTGATATGAAAATATAGAAAAGCTTTAAAAAGGAGGTAAGGGGACACATTTAAAAATATTATATTACAGTATAACTATTATTAGAGGAAATGATGATGAGGATGGTAAAAATGAAAGATAATTATGTTTCTATAAAGTCTATGGAAAATAATATATAGTCAATTGAATAAAATAATTCCAAAAATAATAAGAGAAATTATCATCCAAAAATTTTAATAAAAATGGTTTGTTTCAGAAAAGTTTCAAAACAATGTTCTACCTCTAAGAATAAAATAACTCACTTGTTATTCACTATTATTTTTGGTGTTTCGATATAAAATTCATGGAATTGATAGGGAAGTTAGGGGTTTTCTTTATTATATATCATGAATATATTTTCCATTATTGAGTATAATGAATTCCATGAAATGGGAAAAAATAAGTGCATCCCTTTATGGGGAGAATAAATTGATAAGGAAGGTTTCATTATTTTATTTCATGTAAAGATAAAAAACATTTTATTGTATAAAAACTAATAGTTGAGTATATGAAATAAGATTTTCAACCATATATTAAGAACATATTAAAGAAATATATAATGTGGTTGTTTTTTATTATGATCACAAAGAAAATGTATAACTTCATGACTTGAACACAATACTTTTTACTATTTTTTTATTTTTGTGAAAGTTACACGTTTCTTGATAAATTTACATTACTCGTATCCTATTTGAGAAATGAGAGATTTATAAGAATGGATTAACATGTTTCATGTTTTTTAGATAACATCAAACCCCTTTGATATATATGTCTTATTTTCTACACTGGGATTACCCAATAAGACATATAATATAAAACCTAGAGGATCATTTACAAGAGAACATTTTTGTACAATATTTTATTATTGAATAGAGGGAAGAGTACATGTTTTCTTCAAAAGTGGCTGATGTGAAAAAAATAACCACATTCTTTTTAAATTATTTAAAATAGAAAAAATATGATATACAAAAAAATTATTAAATATTTTATATTTAGAAAATGACATTATTTAAATATGATAATGTACATAGTGGAATAGTTTAGATCAGTTCATTTTAAAAATTTAATGAAATGTTTTGAAATAAAAACTATTTTAATCTTTTTAGAAAAAAAACATCAAAATAATGAAACTAATAAAAAGTATAAAACACAATGGAATGAAAATAGAAATGATATTATATATCAATATTCATTAAATACACCATTTAAAAAAATGTAATTGAATCAATCAAAATATTTCTCTACTAAGGACGTCTTAGATGAGAAACTCTTAAAAAATGGGTAATGGTGGAATAAAAAATCAATGAATGAAGGAACATAACATGATTTTATAAAACCCCTAATATATATTAAATGATATGTTAAAACACAATTATGGGGTACTATGTACTCTATAAAATATTTAACATTGTTACTAATAATAATTCTATCCAAAGAAATGATATTTTGTCTGCGAAAACCCTTCCAACTTTTATAAAACTTTAATAAATATCTCATGAATGAGATAAATACAATTTATTTTTAAATATACTTTTAAATGTATAATTCATTATATTATATCTAAATATGTGGTTTATACACCTTTTGGAAAGAAATATACACATTTTACAAGACATGTCTGAAAGAAAAAATATTTAGAAAAATAATCCTTCCAATAGTCATCCCATTAAAGATATTATTAATCATTGAAGGGATTTTCATTAACATTTGAAAAAAGAAAAAAATAGTACATATAAAATAAAATAAATTTAGAGGTCATTGTGAATATAATATTCAGGTAAATTAGTAAATTAAGTAGGTTTTAGGTGTAGTTCTTCCAAATACACATAATTAGAATGAATTAATATTAGTGATTGTGTATTAGATTAAAAATGAATATGATTTCGTAAATATTTGAATAAAATTCATGGTTGACTAGTTGTATGAGTTTTACATATGAAAAATATCGTGTTTTATGGGGTTATAAATAATATAATTTTAAATCATTATCTTATTTTTCATTGAGATTCATGAAATTTTTTATGAATGTGTTAGGTACTAAAAAATTCATGAGTACATCTATTCACCTATATATAGAAAAGAAATTCACAACATACAATTCATGTTCTAGAGGATATGTTCCTGGAATGTGTCCTGTACATTGGTAGATCTTACGAGAAACACATAACACTCATTTATTGGTCTTATATAATAGTTATAAGGTGAATTTATTAACGGAACCATCTGCGATGCTCTATGATGTACCGCGTATATATCCATTATGTTGTATGGGTGTAAGAGAATTAGTGTTCTTGGGACTGAGTGTCTTAAATGAATCATCATAGATAATTCATTTTATTTAGAATCATATGTATATGGATAAAGTAGATAAAAATCCTATAATGATCATAATCATAAACTTATTGAGTTTATGTGGGATGACCTTGTATAACTTCATTGGTCACATATGTTGGATAGCAATCAGATTTTGAAATATGGTAAATGGTTGCATAGATATATTGGGCCATTTTAGATTGTGGACATGACTATATTGGTGGAATATCTATTTTCACGCCCATAATGGTATTTTTCTATGAATGATATTATTCATGTGTCATAGATTGGGTTGTATCACCCCAACCATCTCATAATATATATTATGGTGATGTTGACCGTGTGGGAAATGTATCCATTGAGGATCATTTTATCTATTTTTTGGAATAGAGTGAGAATGTTTTGTGTGGGTAAGACTAGTTTATTGGTCTATGTTTTGTGATATCCTGAAAAAATTACAGAGGAAACATGGGAATGTGAAGAAGATATATGTGATCAGTGGTCCATTATATTTACATTTGAAGAAAAGTGATTCTTAAGAGTATAACTCATTGACAAGCTATTATAAGGTGTGGAGGATGTAATGTCACAAACATTGGTCAAGTACATTATAATTTTATGTTTTTTAGTAACCACTTTTAAAATGGTTAATGAAATATTTCCTAAGAAAAATTGACCAATTTTATACATTCAAAACATGTGATATAAAATGGAAATATTGGATCACATACATATCCAATTACATTTAATGTTTTTATTTTTAGGGAATTAGGAAAAATACAAACAGAAATATAAAATTTCTTTCAAGTAATAATTTTTTTAGCTATGCGTAGATCATTGAATTATATATGAGGTTTTAATAATCATCCACATAATACCCCTAAAATTATATCTTACACAAAAACATTATTTATAAACATGGGAAAAGAAATATAATATGGGATCCCAAATTCTCATTAAGTGTATACATTAGAATTAAAATTAAAATGTCTTAATTGATAATAAGATGAGAATAATGGTCTAATGAAATATTCAATGTGAATTATCATAAATTAAGATAAATAGTACCCATAAAAACAATAATAATAAAACAAGATACATGGAATAAATATCTAACATATGAAAATAGTCATGTAAGTAAACAATGGTAAACTATGTGAATATAATAATTTAGATAAGGATATGATCAAAAACATGACTATAATATGAAAATTTTAAATGTACCTTGAATTATAATCACTCATTATGGAATCAAATAACCATATGATTCACATATCTCTTTGGAGTAACCTATAATTGGTAAACCGCATCATTTATTAGGATTAGCTAATAATCAGTTAAAATTTTCATCACATATGAGTTACATAACATCAGAGATTCTTACAAGTAACAACCATACAGTTCACCTCATCCCATTACACAATGAATTGGAGGGATATAACGGACCCACACAACACATATTATGTAATAGACCTTCTGTTTTTTTAGTTTATTCCCCAATTTGTTTTTCATTACTAATTTCTATGTAGTATATTATGAAACAAAACACCTCAGGGCTTTTCTTACATAAAAAATTACATAGCTTGATTTACCCATGAAAATGAAATAGTTTTTAATAATATCATTAAAATGTCATCATATACCATTCATAGAATTCATGTGAATAGTGTTATAAGAACCAGTACCAAGTGAAACATTGGTTTCATTATTGTATTTAAAAAAAGATTAAAATATATTTAAAATAATATTTAAAAAGTTTCTTGTAAAATATGGGAACTAGAATATTCTATTGATTCCTTTAAAAATAATTCAAAATATATTCTGAATGAAATATTTTTATGAAAATAACCATAGAAACATTCCAAGGATGTTTTGAATTAATGAACATAGATGATGGTAATAAATTTCATCTATATCATAAATATTAAAAGTGAACATTCTTTTCATGATATTATAAAGAGATTAAAACATGAACCATGTGGAAGAAATTATTAAAAATAATAATAAAATTTTAAAAAAAATGTAATTATAACAAAAAATAAATATATGAAATAATTTATATTTAAAAAATACAATTCATTAAAAATGGAAAACAATATAGATGAATAGTTTGGTTAAATCCCATTAAAACTGTTAAGGAGTTATTTTTAATGAATAATAATTTACAGCCTTATTTTAAAAACCCTTTAAAATGACAACATTATAAGAAATATAATATATTATTTTTATATAAAATTTCATGATATTATATTTCCAAATACATTTTATACAATATATAAATGAATTTTATTGCATCATTCAAAACATTTCTCAATGATTGAATTTTATTGTGAGAAAGCCTCACAAAATGGGAAATTCTTGAATGAAAATATAAGTGAATGATGGAAATTAGATTTATTCATTATAAAAAAAATTCAAATGGGATAATAACTAAAAATACATTTATATGTTTTTAATTTTGTGATATAAATTAAAACATGGTGAATATTAATAATTCTGTCTCCTAGAATTTAATATAATACAATGTAAACCCTTATAACTTATAAAACATTGGAATAAATTTATCATGAAATATAAAACAAAAAAGGAACCTTAAATGTTATTAAAATATAGTAATTCATGATATAATATCTCAATTTGTGATATATTCACCATATAAAATAAAATATGTTCATTTTACAAGATATTTATCAAAGAAATAATTATCATAAATAGAATCATTATAATGATCATATAATAGAAGTATTAATTAACCAATGAAGTGAATATGTGAAACAACTATAAAACTAAAAAAAAGTAAAATAAAATAATGTATAATTATAGTTCATTTCACACATAGACATGGAATCAAATTGTCAATTTCATATAATTATATCTCAATAAACCAAAATACTGTAAAGAAACCTCCTACCTCAACTCCATAAAAACTTTGTATGCCCTTAAAATGCAATATTATAAACCAGTATTATTTATCTAATTGATTATTAATCTTTTCAATGTTTATTCCCTTATAATTACAGTATTTATTTAATTTATTTATGTGAAATATTTTATTACATTATTTTCTAAATCCACATCACGTAATTTGAGGATATTGGGTTCATAATTGAAAAATCACAATAGAATTTTGATCATGGTCAAAATTTTCATCATTATATCACCCATATAATAAGTTTTTATATAAAAAACACTTTTATTTTAATCCATGAATATAATATAGGGTAATTTAATTGTATCTCTTCTTTAAGGTTGTATTCAGTTTTCCTGCGTGAGTGACATTATCATTTGCTACGAGTTTGAAATGTAAAAAAGACAAGTTATATATTATATTTATAGAATAAAAATATCATGATTATAATATATATTATTTAAATAAATTATAACAACCTAACTTGTGATGTGGTGATTAAAAATGAAACATGTCACTTCATGGAGGTTGTTGTCCACAAGTGTGATGAATGATGAATTGTCTCTATAGTTAGGTAAATGAGATGAATCAAGTAATTCAACAAGCATAATTACATCTAAATATATGTTGAATAATGATGTAATAATACTGGAATGGATTTTTTAATATTGAGGGGGTAATTGTAGTTTTAAAATTAAAGGTATCAGTTACAATCATCCCTTCAATTTGAGATACCTCCTTCTATTTTCTTCTTAATGACCCCAAGGATGGTCATTTGAAGTGGTCATATCCTATTAAAATAATCTAAGGGTGATTGTAAAATGTTTTTTACGATTGTTTAGAGCTATGTGGAATATTTTGTTGAAAATAATATAGGAGGTTATGTTCCCATTAAAAGTGATGGAATAAACACATTTACAATTAATTAAAAGATAAAAATATAATAATTTCGATTTCATATGAAATTGAAACCAAGATAAAAACATAATAAATAAATTATTAAAAATGTTTAAAGTATTTAATCCAATATAATTTTTAGGGGTTATGTTTAATTTTAGATCTTTTCATTTGGTTTGGCATGTCCATTAACTAGTATTAACCATAATTATGAAAATAACTTGTTTAGTAATAAGGGTAAAAAAATAATGTAAAAGGAAATTAATGGATCAAAAAATGATTCATAGATGAAATATTTGACAAAATTCCATCCCCATTGACATATTTCAATATTTTTTATGATATTTAAATCAATCAATAATATAATATTTAATATAAAATACAATTATAAACATTTTCATTATGATTATCAAAATTTTGACAATTAAGATATCAACAAATGTATATAATAATAATACAATATAATTTTAAATAAATTATACATTATTATTTTCTATAAATTTTTTAAAAAATAAAAAAAATTCTAGAATATATTACAATTGATATCTTTAAAATCGGTTAATTTTATTTTTGTATACATTGCACAATCATTGTGTCAGCGTTATGCCGAAATTTATGGAAACTCTACCTTTACTAGAATGTAAAAATTATTTTTAATTATTGAAATATATAATTTATGGCCAAAAATAAAATTTTAGATCAATTTAGTACATCTACTAGTCCATGTGTAATAATATAATGGAAAATAAAAGCTGGATACTGAAATTTCAGAATTTTCCATTCCTTGATATATTATAAGTATATTTATCAAATACATATAGAACAAAAATTAATTATTTTTTAATATATAAATGGGTTTCAAAATAAAATCTTCCAATTTAAATTATTCAACTGATATATATAAGTAACGCCCAAACCCCAGTTACCCAGAGTCGGTGCATTATTACATTACACTGGCATGATCACAAGAAAGATCAAATCTCGCTAGACCGATTGGTTTAGTAGCCTTGGAAACAGTAGATATATTCATAAAGTTTTACATTACATAATGAAGTGAAAAACTACTACAACAACATATTGTCTCGATAATCCACACTATTATCCCCTCATAATATCCCCACAGGTCATTCATAACATACATCTTCACATCTTAGGAAAAATAAAACATAGAAAAGGGGTCAGCTCAAATGCCCATAAAGGATAACAATATAGCGGAAACTTTCAAAAATAAGCATAAACATTTAAGGCAATGTATAACTAAAACAAAAGCCTTTTAAACTAAAACTTAAACATAATATTGAAAAAGTAAAATGAAATAATACCATTTTATTATTCACGTTGATATTCTACTAATCGAATAATCACATGCAATATCAATAACCACTTTCATAATGATGGATTGCATAATGCCAGACTATCATAACCACATAACCAAGGCCTCGTGCCAAGACTACAAGTAAAATTTTTCCACAACCTTGTGCCAAGACACTAGTTTGTCTCATGAGACCTACCGATGCATTGAGGAGCTATAGCGGGCTCCACTCGTCACATATTAAGTCAAATGCATTCCCATATGAAAAGGTTTAAACATAACATAATCATTCGTATTAAAACTAGCATATGAAATGTAAATACATCATCCATAAACCATGAATGGTATAAAAATAACACATCCACATTCAAACATATCACAAAACCTTCAATACAATATATAAGTTTTGTATCATTATAAATAAACCTCAAATAAGCGTAAAATCCATCGAAGGATGTTGACATTGATGAAATCAAAACTCTTTTTAGAGAAATATCTCTTTCTATTTTGAAATCATTTAAGAGTCATATATATATAAAATAAAACATTTCCTTTTAAAATATTCTTATAATCTTGTAAGGGAAGCTTCAATGATTTTATAATGGCATAAAATAACCGCACCTTCCGTATAAGTTAAAAAACATTCTTACCTTAATTATGTCAAAATTGTTAAAAAGCACCTTGTTTGGAAAACGACGGAAATATTCCTTTATAAAACTCTTATAAAATGTCAAACAATGGTATAAATGCATTTTAACCATATTCTTTTAAATAGTAAAAATGTTTTGAAATACATTTTTATGAAACATGGATGTGAATGATAAAGAGATCCCAGTAGATAATTGCGTATAAACAACCTCGGACAATGAATAGATTGTCAAATAAACCCTTACCTTGTACTTTTCCTTTGTTGGGGTAGGTTAACATCCTTTATAATGGTGAAATAATTGTTATTAAATTATAAAATAATCATATACACTCATATGATATCATATATGATCTTTTAACATTGCTTTGTTAATAATATCTTAGTATTATCGTCATTTTGGGTGTTAACTTACTCGTTTTCTTTTATATGTTTTGTTACATAAGCCATGTTTCTCATGGATAGGTTGTATATTATTCATATACAGAATTATATCAAGTCATTAAATATTATTTTTAAATCATCAAATGATAATTATACTTGAATGGATATAATGGAGAATGAATCTAATCGCGTTCGTGGAGACGGTAGTCCGTACGTACGCACAAGCGACAATATCATTATTTTGATATTAAAATAATATATAAATGGATGGTATATCATATATACAGAATCATTAACATGTTATATTTATTATTTAAATGAGTTAGCCATCATTATTATACCCATCCAAATAATAATATATTGAATAATAATTACACCCCGACGTGGAGACGGTAAGCCGTACATACGCACGTATGGTGACATGTTATTCAAAGGGTGTATAGAATACTGAATATGGTTGTAACATATTTATAATAACATCACAATATATATATATATGATACTGGAGTTATTATTTTATAATGGTTACAACAAAGGAAGAAGAAGTGGAAGAAGAAAGGAACATGGAAAAGGGTGGTGAAATCATTACCTCTTCTTCGGGTTCTTCATTTTGATTTGATCAAAAGGGATCCATAGGTTGGATTTCTGATCAAAATAAGGCCTCTAGGTTGTATTTAGGGATTTTGGGAGATTATTTGGGAAGTGTTTGGCCAAACCAAAAGGCATTGAAGGTGTGAAGAAATGTGAAGGAGGAGTGCCCTTTTATAAGAGGGGTGAGGGGCACCTTTGGAAAAGCCAGAAATATTAATTTATAATAAATTCATATTTGGATTCTAAAGGCTCCAAAGTGTATTATTTAAATTTTAAGGTGTGTATGGGTCTAAAAAAACTCAACTAATAGAATTTAGACAGGTTTGGGTACTTATATTAACCTTATCTCTAAGTATTAACATATAAGTTAATTAGATTCACTTTTACAATGTCTCATTGTATTTTTATATTATATTGTCAATAAACTAACTATATAAATCCAATAGACCCCCAAGTGGTACATTAATTATATAAATATCATGATATAAGTCTCTTGGACGAACCTTATATTTTTATGAATTTAATATCAATTAATAATATAATATTTGTTTTAAAAACTCTTTTACGTCAATTTTGACACTATTCAATAGTTGATTTTTTTGAAACTCATAACTGAATTATTACTTCTAAAAAATTTAATTAAATCAATCTTAATATGTCATATTATCCTATAAAATTATTTTAATTAATTAAAAGTCTCAAATTATATTTATTTGGGTATTTATAATATCAATTATTTTAAATTTTCAATATTATGGTAATTACTGCATCATAATTGTGTCATAAATAAATTAAATAATGTTATCACTAAAAATTAAAAATAAACTATAATTATGTAGGAAATCGTTTTAGCTTTATAAATAATATTTATAGTCTAAAATAAAATATATATAACCCTATATAAAAATTGTTTTTCTAAAGGATATATGCTTATGTCATTTTTGTACTTATTTTAACATAATTAAAATTAAGTGTCCCTATCACCTACAAGTGGCTCCATGGGGTCCCAAAATAGACCCAAAGTTACCTATGGTCGAACATGTATCAACCAATGAGTCTAGGACACGTTTTAGGGTAATTTATTATTATTATAATATTATTTTTAACCCTTATTTACTGGATTTACCCTTTAAAAATGGTAAATAAAATATTTACCGAAGTAATTATTCAAAATGTCTAAAAATAAAAGTTACCTATTTACATAATTGGAACATCCTGATTCCAAATATGGAATCCATTTTTTCAAATTCAACACACATAAGTGGCAGAAATTAATTTAAATTTAATTCTCGTTGTTAAAACAAAAAACGTGTTTTTAAGAGATAATAATTATCAAAAGATTGACACTTGTTTATGTCCGGTTTAATTGTAAAATTATGTCCAATGACCAGCATTGAATTAAATGGTAAAAATATATTCTGAATATACTTTAAAACCACTCAAATTCATAATTTATCACTACTAATTATTTTGATTAAAAAAGTTGTTTTTAATTAAAATTTAGTAATTTTCACTATTCATCAAAATATTAAAGTTATCCGAAAAGTACCAAAATTTCACCTTAGGCTAAATTCGATATTCCGAATCCAAAAATGAAGTCCATTTTGAAATATAAAATATATATAATTTCAAAAAGTCGTTATTACTATTCATAACAGCTAGTTTGATTGGTATGGTGTGTTAGAACTCGGTGTTGCGTACAACACACGTTATCACATTATTCAAAGAGAAGCGTACCGTAGAAGCTTGGGGTGTTACAATCTCCCCACCTTCAAATAATTTCATCCTAAAAATTTCTAGAATACTTATCACATGAAAAGACTTGGGTGGTTCTTCATCATAAGTTACTCGGGTTCCCACGTTGCCTCTTCCATCTTATGGTTTCTCCACAAAACTTTTACCAGACGCGTCCTCCGGTTTCTCAGTACTTGTTCTCTCGTATCAAGAATCCTGACGGGCTCTTCGCAATAAGACAGATCGGGTTCTGGTTCTAACGCCTCATAGGTGAGTACATGTGTTGGTTCAGGCACGTATTTCCTCAACAGAGATACGTGGAACACATCGTGAACTTTGGAGAGACTTGGCGGAATTTCCAATCGATAAGCTACAGCCCCAATTCGTTCTAGAATTTCGAAAGGTCCGATGTACCTGAGACTCAATTTACCTTTCTTACCAAGGTGTATGACTCCCTTCCATGGAGATACCTTCTGGAAAACATGATCACCGACTTGAAATTACAAATCCTTCCTTCGATTATCGGCATAGCTCTTCTTCCTACTTTGAGCTGCTTTGATGTGACTTTGGATTACCTTCACCTTTTCCATAGTTTCCTCCACCAGTTCTGGGCCTACATGTTTTATTTCACCAACGTCATCCAAACAGATTGGTGTAAGACATCTCTTTCTGTATAACTCTACATATGGTGCCATATGAATACTCGAATGGAAGCTATTGTTATAGGAAACTTCTACCAGAGGTAAATATTGATCCCACATACCCTGAAAGTCAAGTGAGCAGGATCTCATCATGTCTTCCAAGGTTTGAATAGTTCGTTCTGATTGTCCATCCGTTTGAGGGTGGTAAGCAGTGCTCAAATAAAGTTCAGTATCCAGGGATTTATGAAGACTTTTTCAGAACCTTGAAGTAAAACAGGGATCACGATCAGAAAAAATCGATATGGGTACTCCATGAAGTCTCACAACTTCATTAATATATAGTATTTCTAGACGTTACATGGGTAGATCTTATCTTGTATCAAGAAAATGTGTTTACTTGGTAAGACGATCAACAATAACCCATATTGCATCATTCCTTCTAGGAGTCTTTGGTAGTCCCATGACAAATTCCATCGTAATATTGTCCCATTTCCTCTCCGGTATGGGATGAGGTTTCATGACTCCTCTAGGCTATTGCCTTCCGGCTTTCACTTGTTGACAAACCATACATCTTGACACAAAATCAGAAATCTCCCTCTTCATATTGTCCCACAAAAAATGTTCCTTCAAATCTCTATACATTTTGGTGCTCCCAGGGTGTCTAGAGAAATTGGAACTATGAGAATCATTGAGCAATTCCATTTTTAGATTAGGTATATCGAGAACACAGAGTCTCTTCCCGAATTTCAAAATTACATCTTCATACACAAAGTCTCTCAGTCTCCCATCATTCACATATTTAATCTTCTTTTGAAATTCTTCATCATCGGTCTGAGAACTCTTAATCATTTCTAGTAAATATGGTTTGGAAACCATTTGAAAAAGCATTGATGTTTCTCCTTCCCAGGTTATTCCCATGTCCATCCTCACTAGATCCATGGAAATTGGATCCCTTTCAATTCTCATATTGTTCAATACTCCATGATCTTTTCTGCTCAAAGAATTTTCCACCTTGTTTGCCTTCCCCGGGTGGTATTGTATCGTACAATCATAATCCTTGAGCAATTCAAGCCATCTCCTTTGCCTCATTTTGAGTTCTTTTCGTGAGAAAATATACTTCAAACTCTTGTGATCAGTATAAATCTCACATTTTTCACCATAGAGGTAGTGCCTCCATATCTTCAAAGTAAATATCACAGCTGCTAATAGGAGATCATGAGTATGATAGTTTTGTTCATGAATTTTCAACTGTCGTGATGCATAGGCAATAACTCTATCATTCTGCATAAGGACACAACTAAGTCCTTTCTTCGATGCATCACTATAAATAACGAACCCATCATTCCCCGATGGTAGAGTCAATATAGGAGCATTGACTAATCCTCTCTTCAGTTCTTCGAAAAATTCTTCACACTCTTTTGTCCAAACAAATTTAACCCCTTTACGTGTGAGCTTCGTTAATGGGTTAGCCAATCGGGCAAAATTCTGGACGAAACGTCGACAATAACCTGCCAAACCAATAAAACTACATACCTTAGTTATACTCGTAGGTGCTGGCCATTCGTGGATTGCCTTGGTCTTAGAAGGATCAATAGAGATTCCATCTTTAGAGGAAATATGGCCAAGAAAAGAAATCCCATGAAGCCATAATTCACACTTTCTAAACATTCCATATAATTCATGTCTTCTGAGAGTCTTCAGGATAATGCGCAAGTGATTTTCATGATCTTCGTAGCTTTTGGAGTATACCAAGATATCATCAATAAATACCACCACAAATTCATCAAGATACTCCATGAAAACTCTATTCATCAGATCCATGAATACATAGGGTGCATTAGTTAATCCAAAAGGCATTATAGTAAACTCGTAATGTCCATACCAGGTTTGAAATGCTGTCTTTGTAATGTCTTCCTTCTTCACACACAACTGATGGTATCTAGATCGAAGGTCAATCTTTGAAAAGTATTGAGCTCCATACAGTTGGTCAAATAAATCATCAATGCGTGGTAGGGGATACTTGTTCTTTATTGTTATAGAATTGATCTCCCTGTAGTCGATACATAACCTTATAGATCTGTCTTTCTTTTTAACAAAAAGAATAGGGGCTACCCATTGGGAAACACTAGGGCGAATAAATTCCGTAATCCTCAATTCCTCTAGTTGTTTCTTTGGTTCAACTAATTCTACAGTGGCCATTTTATAAGGGGTCTTTGATATAGGTCTTGATCTAGGAATTAAATCAAGGGAAAACTCAACTTCTCGTTTTGGAGGATGTCCAGGTAAATCTTCTGGAAATAAATCTACAAATTCTTTCACAACAGGTACATCCTCTATTTGAATATTCCTTTCCTCACCTATAGTCATTTCATTCTCTTCCTCCCCAGTAATTTAATTTAGTTGAGCTACTGAAAGTGTATCTAAATAAGAATTAGGTGGTGACGATTCTGCTCTAAAGATAAGGTATTCATTATCATCATCATCAAGAATCGTAACTTATTTCTTATTACAATAAATCTTCGCATCATAGTCTGAAAGCCAGTCCATACCTAGGATTATATCAAACTCAATCATAGGTATGACGATGAGATCAGCAGATAATGAGATTTTATGTGCTCTAATGGGGACTGATTCACAAAACGTTGTTGCAATTATACTTCCCTTAGGAGTTTTGACTGAAAACTCCATTGTTAAATCAAATTGGAAATATCTAATTTTCATATCAAACTCGGAAGATATGAATCAATGAAATGATCCAGAATCAAATAATGCATTTTCTAAACTTGAGGAACCCATTAAATTACCTCCAACCACGTCTTTCGGAGCTTCTACCTCAGCAGTAGTGATAGCATAAGCTTGGCCTTGATCCCTTGTCCTTTTCTGAAGTAAGTTCTCCTGATGCTTAGGACATAAATTTGCATAATGCCCCATTTCCCTGCAATTGTAGAACCGTACATTGGTAGCTTCCTTCTTCCCCTTGCAATCACGAGCTTGGTGGACTTCTTCACCACACTTGTAACAGACATGCATTCCCTTCAAGCAAGTATCGGGGTGTTTATTACCACATTTACCACATGATGGATATTCCTCCTTTACATTATTCCCCTTATTTCTATTCCCAGATTGATCAGCATGTCTCTTCTTCTCTTGCTTTGTTTTAAAGTCATAAGACTTAGAGAATTATTTTTCGGTCTTGATAGCACATGAGACAATGTATTCGTACGATGAAAGGGATTGTGAGACTAATGATCAAAAGAGAAATGGTTTTAACCCATCATTGAAATGATCAATCATTCTTCTTGGGTTATGCATATAATACCCAACATACCTTGCTAACCTTGTAAAGTTAGCCTCATACTTTGTGACATTCTCATCCTCCTTTTGTCTCGGACTTAGAAACTGCCTTTCTATATCTGCTTGATGGTCGCGAGGAAATTATTTTTCTAAGAACAGATCTTTGAACTCCCTCCATTCCATACATTATACTTCATCATCTTCCTTCGTATTTTGAATCAATGACCACCATTGATCAGAATCTCCAGTGAGGTAGTAAACTACCATGATAACTTTTTCCCTTTCACTACTCCCCAAAGCCTCAAATATTTTTTCTATGGAAAATATCCATTGCTCAGCTACTAAGGGATTTGTAATCCCATTGAACGTTGGTGGTTGTTTCCTCATGAATCGATCTAACATTGATCCTCCATGCTGCGGATCAGGATGCTCCATACATGTAAGGTTATTATTCATAACCTGAGTGAGTTGTCATAGTATGGTGATTAGATGATCGGCACCAGTTGCATCACCAGCTCCACTATAATTATCTTGATAAGGAGGGCAATCCCTACATGGAGTGCGTGCATCGATACAGATTCCATTTCTTCCACTAAGAACCATTTCTAAACAATGTCATAAACTACATCATTTTGTGAATCAAAATACATAATCCCATACTTATAAAACACTTAACATAAATTGAACTATTTATGGATACAATCCATAATCATAAGAATGTTTTCTTTGAGAATGTATATACTCATAAACCCTTCATAATGATTTGTAATGAAAATGAGAGTTATTCTAGGCATATCCCCTGGGAGTGTTTTAACCAAGAGTGCAGCAAGGCCCGTTGCCGTGCACCAGTTCCCATTCGAGTCTAGCTCAAAGCGGTGTTTTTGGGTTTTACCCCTAGGTACATGTGTTCCAGATCCGCCTCTACCTTCTCGTATCTAGACAGGGATTTATTGCATGGAAAACTCACAAAATCTCTACAATACCAAAATTCTACGATGTTCTCATATACTAATCCTCAAAGACCATCTTAGTTCTACGTTCTCTAATCAGAGTTTATCTAAATATAGCTTCCAAGGTTTGTACTAAACTTCCTCTGATACCAACAGTAACGCCCCGACCCCAGTTACCCAGAGTCGGTGCATTATTACATTACATTGGTATGATCACAAGAAAGATCAAATCTCGAAAGACCGATTGGTTTTGTAGCCTTGGAAACACTAGATATATTCATAAAGTTTTAAATTATATAATGAAGTGAAAAACTACTACAACAACATATTGTCTCCATAATCCACACTATTATCCCCTCATAATATCCCTACAGGTCATTCATAACATACTTCATCACATCATGGGAAAAATAAAACATAGAAAAGGGGTGAGGTCAAATGCCCAGTAAGGATAACAATATAGCAGAAACGTTCAAAAATAAGAATAATCATTTAAGGTAATGTATAACTAAAACAAAAGCCTTTTAAACTTGAACTTCAACATAGTATGGAAAAAGTAAAATGAAATAATTCCATTTACTTATTCACATGGATATTCTACTAATCGAATAATCACATACAATATCAATAACCACTTTCATAGTGATGGACTGCATAATGCCAGACTGTCATAACCACATAGCCAAGGCCTCGTGCCAAGACTACAAATAATATTTTTCCAAGGCCTTGTGCCAAGACACTAGTTTGTCTCAAGAGACCTACCGATGCATCGAGGAGCTATAGCGCGCTCCACCAGTCACATATTAAGTCCAATGCATTCCCATATGAAAATGATTAAACATAACATAAACATTCGTATTAAAACTAGCATACGAAATGTAAATAATTCATCCATAAACCATGAATAGTATAAAAATAACACATCCACAGTCAAACATATCACAAAACCTTCAATACAATATAAAATTTTTGTGGCATAATAAATCAACTTCAAATAAGCGTAAAATCCATCAAAGGATGTTGACATAGATGAAATCAAAACTCTTTTTAGAGAAATATCTCTTTCTGTTTTTAAATAATTTAAGAGTCATATATTTATAAAATAAAACATTTCCTTTGAAAATATTCTTATAAGCTTGTAAGGAAAGCTTCGACTATTTTATAATGGCGAAAAATAACCGCACCCACCGTATAAGTTTAAAAAAACATTCTTACCTTAATTCTGTCGAAATGGTTAAAAAGCACCTTGTTTTGAAAACAACGGAAAGATTCCTTTATAAAACTCTTATAAAAAGTAAAACAAGGTTATAAATTACTTTTACCCGTATTCTTTTAAATAGTAAAAATGTTTTGAAATACATTTTTAATAAACATGGATGTGGATGATAAAGAGATCCCAGTAGATAATTGCGTATAAACAACCTCAGATAATGAAGTGATTTTGAAATAAAACCATACCTTGTACTTTTCCTTGGTTGGGGTAGGTTATCCTCCTGTATAATGGTTAAATACTTGTTATTAAATTATAAAAGAATCATATACATTCATATGATATCATATATGTTCTTTTAACATTGCTTTGTTAATAATATCATAGTATTATCGTCGTTTCGGGTGTTAACTTACTCGTTTTCTTTTATATGTTTTGTTACATAATCCATGTTTGTCATGGATAGGTTGTATATTATTCATATACAGAATGATATCAAGTCCTTAAATATTTTTTTTAAATTACAAAATTATAATTATACTTGAATGGATACGATGGAGAATGAATCTCATCGCGTTCGTGGAGATGGTAGTTTGTACGTACGCACGAGCGACAATATCATTCTTTTGATATTAAAATAATATATAAATGGATGGTATATCATATATAGAGAATCATTAACATGTTATATTTATTATTTACATGAGTTACACATCATTATTATACCCATCCAAATAATAATATATTGAATAACAATTACACCACGACGTGGAGACGGTAAGCCGTACGTGCGCACGTATGGTGACATGTTATTCAAAGGATGGATAGAATACTGAATATGGTTGTACCATATTTATAATAACATCACACTATATATATGATACTAGAGTTATTATTTTGGAATGGTAACAACAATGGAAGAAGAAGTGGAAGAATAAAGGAACTTGGAAAAGGGTGGTGCAATCATTACCTCTTCTTCGGGTTCTTCCATTTGATTTGATCAAAAGGGCTCCATAGGTTGGATTTCTGATAAAACTAAGGCATCTAGGATGTATTGATGGATGTTGTGAGAGTATTTTATTAGAGTTTGGCCGAACCAAAAGGCTTTGAAGGTTCGAATAAATGAGAAGGAGGAGTTCCCTTTTATAAGAGGGGTGAGGGGCACCTTTGGAAAAGCTAGAAATATTAATTTATATTAAATTCATATTTGTTTTCTAAATGCACAAAAGTGTATTACATAAATTTTAAGGTGGGGATGGGTCTAAAACTACTCAACAAATATAATATAGACAGGTTTGGGTACTTATATTAACCTTGTCTTTAATTATTAACTCTAAGTTAATTAGTTTCACTTTTACAATGTCTCTTTGTATTTTTATATTATATTGTTAATAAACTGAATATATACATCCAAGAGACCCCCCAGTGGTCCATTAATGATATAACTATCATGATATAAGTCTCTTGGCCGATCCTTAGATTTATAGGAATTTAATATCAATTAATAATATAATATTTGTTCTAAAAACTTTTTTATGTCAATTTTGACACTATTCAATAGTTGATTTTTGTGAAACTCATAACAGAATGATTACTTATAACAATGTTAATTAAATAAATCTGAATATGTCATATTATCCTATGAAATTATTGTAATTCATTAAAAGTCTCAAATTATATTTATTTGGGTATTTATAATATCAATTATTTTAAATTTTCACTATTATGGTAATTACTGCATCATTCTTGTGTCATAAATAAATTAAATTATGTAATTTTTAAAAATTACAAATAAAATATAATTATTTAGGATATATTTTTAGCTTTCTAACTAATTTTTATAGTCGAAAATCCAATATATATAACGATATATAAAATTTTGTTTCTAAAAGATATATGCTTATGTCATTTTTGTACTTATTTTAACTTAATTAAAATTAAGTGTCCCTATCACCTCCAAGTGGCTCCATGGGGTCCCAAAATCGTCCCAATGATGCCTATGATAGAACATGTATAAACCAATGAGACTAGGACATGTTTTAGGGTAATTTAGTATTATTATAATACTATTTGTTAACCCTTATTTTCCGGATTTACCCTTTAACAATGGTAAATAAAATATTTACCGAAGTAATTATTCAAAATGTCTAAAATTAGAAGTTACCTATTTACACAATTTTAACATCCTGATTCCAAATATGAAATCCATTTTTTCAAATTCAACACATAGAAGTGGCAGAAATTAATTGAAAATTAATTCCCGTTGTTAAAACAAAAAGCGTGTTTCTAAGAGATAATAACTATTAAAAGATTGACACTTGTTTATTACCGATTTAATTGTAAAATTATGTCCAATGACCAAAATTGAATTAAATGTTAAAAATATATTCTGAATATACTTTAAGACCACTCAAATTCATAATTTATCACTAATAATTATTTTGATTAAAAATGTTGTTTTTAATTAAAATTTAGTAATTTTCACTATTCATCAAGATATTAAAGTAATCTGAAAAGTATCAAAATTTCATCTTAGGTTAAATTCGATATTCCGAATCCAAAAATGAAGTCCAATTTGAAATATAAAATATATATAATTTCAAAATTTAGGTATTACTATTCATAACGGCTAGATTGATTGGTTATGGTGTGTTAGAACTCGATGTTGCGTACAACACACGCTATCACATTATTCAAAGAGAAGCGTACCGTAGAAGCTTGGGGTGTTACAATATATATTTATAAATAATTACCATGTTATTTTTAATCTTAATTACTTGATTTACTATTATTGATGTGTGAAATATTTACCACATGTATGGATCATTTATTACCAAAAATAATTTTATTGATATACCGAATTCAAAAGACCTATTTCTTAATATGAAATCATTTTTATTAAATGAAATTTCTTTTTTGGTAGAAATAAATTATAATATAATTTCATTAAATACGACTAAAAAATATGATTAGAAAAATAAAATTAAATCCAAAATATAAACAATTACAAAATAAAATATTATGTTGATTCTAACATAGTAAATTTGAATATTTTAACTAAAGGATAATATTGTTATTTTAAGATAAAACAAAAATCATAACTATAATTTTCAAAGAAAAAAATTATTATAAAATCAATCAGTGTTTTAAACAATTCCCTGAAAATAGATCTATTAAAAAAAATTCAAAATTTTACCCTCAGTTAATATTGATATTATAATTTGAAAATTTATATCCTTTTATCATAATAAATTATAAAAATATCCAATATTATTTATAAAAATTCTAATAGAAAACATTTAAATACATTTTTTTTACCAAAATGTACTTTTTAAGAATAAAATTACATTACTAAAATATTAGTTTTGTTTCTTAATAATTTATAGATAAATTCTTTTTGTACGATCATTTTAAAAATATTTAAAAATTTAATTTATTATTTTTATATCGTCTAATTCATAGGATATGTTATTTAGTGAATATGAAAATAATAATACATTTTGGTTCATTTAAACATAGTTTACCATTTCATATATGCTATCAAAAAATGTTTTATTTTAAAATCACACGGTTTTACATTCTCCCAAATATAATAAATGTGATCCTCACAATATTAGCATGATATTAGTAATCAATGTTCTATCTATTGAAAATGTATTTATTGTTAAACCCATATTGTAAAAAGGTATAATAAAACTTCCTTTTGAAAAGATTCAAATAAATATATAGTGGTAAAATTTAATAAAAAATAACATTGTTTACAAATAGAATAATAGTAGTGTGAATTGAAGATATAAAAATGGAGGAAAAATATAATTTACAAATAATTATAAAGAGTGACAGAGAACATTTTTCATAATATCACGAGAAATTAAATAACCCAAAATACATAAATTAATGAGGATTGAAAAAAAATCATCAATTCAACCATCCGAAATAAATATAATAAGATAACATTAGTATTTAAATATACTTTTTCTATAGTTTAGGAATCATATTACCATCCTGACCATGAAAATTATGTAATATACTAACATTATTTTCTAAAAATCCATAGACACAATTTCAGCCTTTGGTTTCATGTTTCAATTAGATTCTACCTCTATCTCATCTTTTAATCCAAATTATGTGTATGAAAATATAATTATTAACAAACAATAATAAACTTATTATATACGATGAATTATATAAATTGATAGAAACATTTTCTCCACTCTGTTTTTAAAACCAATATTATTAACACATGTTATGATGATTGCCAAAATAAATAGACCTTCATATGATGAAAATTTGTTTACCTCAAAATATATAAGAACATCACTCATCGTACAACATATATTATTCAAAAAAAATTAAATATATATGACAATTAAACTAAATAACCCCAAAATTAAATAGTATTTAACCTACAACACGGTTTGATACATTTCAAAATGATTCCCCAAAATTATAATAGCATTATTTCTAAATAATAATTTATGGTATACCTAAGGGTTTGATATACCTTAACCTAATAATGTGTTTCCAAAACTATCATTAATCACCTTGAAATCCCATCACATAAATCATAAAATGGGGTTCCTAAACATTTAAACATATGTTCACACTTAAAATTATAAAATAATTATTATATCAATAACACCTATGTTAATCACACATGAAAAAACCATAATATTCAAAGTTATATAAACCCTCCTTTAATAGCAACTATAGTTTCTCCAATCCCAAACATCTAGATTTGGTGAAAAAAAGATAATCATTATAATTATATATTTGGTACCGATAAGATTGGCCTAATTTTATCCATAAAAACATGAAGAATCAAATTTAAATATAAAATCTCATGCATACCAAAGGAAATTTTTTGTATTATAGTTTATATTTAGTAAAAAATCTTATATGAAAATATTTATGTCTTTTAGTCATCATTATTTCTTCTATACAAAGCTTTTCATATTAAAAATTAAGACTTCATCATCACACACATGAAACCCTTAAAAAAATATCTTACTTATAATCCTTCATTATATCCCATGTAATAGAAATATAAGAAGGTTGAACTCAAATCATAAATAAGTGTATCTATGAGAATTAACAATTTAATGTCACTTGTGTGAATAATATATGTTTAAGGATATGATGACATAATCAATGTGCATGATAATAAACTAATATAATCCATATCCTTAAAAATATGGAACATAAATCATGTTAATTGGAATTAATATTTAACATAAGACAAGCGTCATATATGTAAATAACAGTGATATTTTTTAAAATAATTCTTCATAAAAGGATCTATTATAAATCATAGAAATATAAGAAAAAATCTATATATATATTTTAATATCAAATATTCATCGTGAAATTACATAACTATATAATTCTTTTATCTATCAAGAGTACCTATAGCTAGTAAACTACATCTTCTATTAATAAAAGCTTATTATTAGTTAATTTTTTAATGGAAGTAACATTCATATAGTTCATTCTGTCATGTTACACAATACATTAGAGGACCATTATGGTCCCTCCTATAACATATCAGATAATTTCTTTTAACGATATGTTTTCACTCCCTATTCTTACATTCATCAATAATATCCGAGTACCATATCATGAATCAATAATCATGAATTCTTTCATTTTATTAAAACTATCATGACTTCACTTACCCAATAAAATCAGATAGGATACCAAAAAAATACATTAAAATATCATCATAAACCATTTCGATAAATTTTGTAAAAGGTATCAAATGATCATATCCCTTGTGAAGTATATAAATCATTATATACTTTCAACTTTAATAAAATTACATTTAAAAGAACATTTAAAATTATTCAATTAAAATATGGGAAAATCACCTTTTCTCTCAGTCCCCTAAAAAACAAAAAATTCATATAATACAGTGAAATTAAATTATATAAAAAACCCTAAAAGTTTATAAATTAATTACCATTGAAAATAATTTTCATTATGGTGGAAAAATTTATTCAATTCATATATAGAAAAAATAAACATTCTTTTCAACCATTTTAAAAAATACACAAAAGTGATCCATGTGCAAAACATTATGATATTTAGATTTAAAACATTTTAAAATAATATTGAAAATTTGAAACATCCCAAGTTAATAAAGAATAAAAAATATCATATTTATTTATATTTGTGAATTAAATACTAATTTTACTTTAAATGAGATTCTATGTTTGATAGAATACCTGATATGCAACAATATGTTTCCTTGAAATCTTATGTTGCCACAACGTTGTGTCATACTAGAAAATAATAATATAATATTATATTAAATTGAAGTTAATGCCTATCTGTTGTATTAGAGGGAATTAAAATAACTATCTAAAATATAAAAATACCTATTTGTTAAATGTTTTTACATTTATCCAATAAATTTTAGCGGATTAAAATAATAAAGAATATTCATTTAAGCATAAATACTCTAATATTCATTAAAAGGACAATTTAACTCCTTTTGATGGTGAACCCTCTATAAATATACTTTTATTCACTTTTATATTTTCTATTTGAAAATATAAAATTATACATTAGAATAGGGACATCAAAATTTACTTTGGGTATAATTTTGGATTTTTTTTGATAAAATTCATTTCTTAAGGAATAGTGAAAATAATGTGTTTTAATTCAAAACATCCTTTTATTCTAATATATTTATATGGATATATTAAATTTTTAATTTGTTTTAAAGTATATGTTGATTAGTTTTTTACCAGTTAATCCATTGTTGGTCATTGGAAGTAGTTTCACCTTGAAATTGGACATAAATAAGTGTCAATATTTTTATAGCTATTATTTCATAAAAAAACATTTTTTCTGCGGGAATTAATTTTAAATTAATTTCTACCACATCTGTGTTTTGAATTTGGAAAAATTGATTCCATAATTGGAATTAAGAGGTCCAAATTTTTTAAATAGGTAACTTTTATTTTTAGACATTATGAAGATTTACTAGACTAAAAATTTTATTTACCACGGTTAAAAGGTAAATATGGTAAATAACGGTAAAAAATATTATTATAATAATATTAAACTACCATAAAATGTGTCCTAATCCTATTTTTTTTTTAAATATTCCGACAATGGGAATCCTTGGGTCGGTTTTTGACCCCATGGAGCCACATTGGAGTGATAATGACACTTTATATTAATTAATATAAAGTAAGGAAAAAAATGAAATAAACTTAAATGTTTTAGTAAATCAACCTTTACATGGAGTTTTATATGATATCTATTCGACTATAAATATTCATTTGAGAGATTAAACAATTTACTACATCATGATATTTTTTTATAATTCTTAGACATCAAATAAATAAAATTATTTATGACAGAATAATTATGTAATGTTTACCACATTAATGAATGATTTAAATAAATTAGATTATAAATATTAAAAAATATCCAAAACATGTCTAATTATTATTGGGTGATTTTATTTCTAACATCAGGTTTCTTATCTACATCATTATTGAGTTTTGGACCTTCATAAATCAAAAATAATTATACAAGTGAATAATATTTTCAAACATTCCAAATGTGCCTCTCCTCCCCTTATAAAAAGCCATGACTTCTAAACCATTATACACCTTTCTCAATAACCATTTATCATCCATCATATACAAAATTAGTCTCCATACATCTCTATCATCCTCTTAGAAGCCTTACCCTAGGTTGAAGGCAATTCATGTAAACCATTTGTTTCATACCAAAGGGAGATGCCAGATTTAAAGGTAACATCTTCGCATAAGTTCTTTTATTTTATTTTACTTCTATAACCCCCAAAAATATTTTTATTCCTTTCTTTTCTAACAAAAATGGTAACCTAGATATACATGGTGGTTGTTACGATACATATTAAAACTACACATACACACACTTCCATCTAATGGGTAAAGAACATAATGTTTCTTTGGACAGAAAACTAACACCTCACGAAGCGATGATTGTTAAATATTATCCTACCTCCTCTTATGTTTTACATTAAAATGGGAATGTATTTATATGTGATATATATTATATTTATATTTTTATTATGGTTTTGTAGTTTTCATTTATAGAATACCTTTATGTTTTTCAATAGTTGGTAATACGATAATTTCATTTCTGGAAGTGCAAACTACCGCCCCCTGAAACTGATATGACTCTTTCATTCAATATGTGGAACATATAAAGGATGGAGTTAATGAAATAATATATTATATTATACTGTAATTATAATATACCTATTTATTATTATGTTTTTATTCCATTAAAAATAAAATAGAAATGAAAGTAGCGTTCTGGCGTATGTACGGCTTACCGTCTCCATGAATGGTGTATTTCATTTCATACCTCAAAATGTTATGTACTATTATAAATACATATATATAATAGATATATATTATATATATTATATCTAAATTATTAATATCATTCTATAGATAATAGAATTTCGATATCATGGACAATTTTATAATTATAAAAAGATCATTTTTAACTCACATTATGAACATTGAAAAAATGTCCAATATGAACTCAAATAATGAACTAATTGTTATATAAAGGTTACAATTGATATAAAAGGAATAATAAACCTGAATAAGTTTCATAAGAAGGTATAAATTAACATTAGTTTGTTATATAGTAAATTAAATAACAGTCGAGTCATGTCGGACATGTAGTAAGGGACTTCGTCTCAACCACCTTACATTGAGGCATATTTTGCATTATACATGAATTTATTTTATATGGGGTATGAAAACATTTTAATTCTCATTTCATTCCAAATTAATCATTTTCTACGAGGCGTTTTACTAAATGAAAAAAATAATGATTTTCTTAACGTAAGCGGGACAGTGACCTTTTCCATCACAGTGGGTATTATTTGATATTTGTCTTCCATAACATGTCATAATGTTTTTAAAAAAGTAAATAAATACCATATACTCTTTTACATATTTTGGTATGGAAATGGTTTTGATAAGGTATATGTTATGTCAATATATTAAAATGAAATATTATCATTGAATTGAAGAAATGTTATATTTCCTTCATGTTTTTTATGGGTTATGAATTTGTTATGGTTCATGGTCATTGTTTATGTATACAGGTGGTTCCATGATAATCCTAGGGCTGGTGAGCCTGAGATAGATCTCCAATGAATTTGGTAACATGGAAGAGGTAAATGTGAATGTTTCTCATAATACATTTAGGAAATATATTATGATGGTTATTCCATATGTAACATCAAACTTTGTAGTGAAAGATACAATGTCTGTTTTGTAACACCCCATGCTTCCACGTAATGCTTCTGTTTCAATAATGCAATATCATGCATTGCACCCATGTTCGAGATAATAACACACTGCGACCAATCAAAGTAACCGTTATGAATATTAATGCCATCTTTTTAATATTTTATAAATTTTATTATTCAATGTGGACTTCATTTTTGGATTCGGAATTCCAAAATTATCCAATGTTTATTTTTTTCGTTTTTTTCTGAGAACTTTCAATTTTTTATGAATCCTGTAAATTACTAAACATTACTTAAAAAAAACTTTTTTAATAAAAATAATTTATAGTGATAAATTATATTATTTAGTTGTTTGAAATTATAATTAGAATATATTTTTACCATTTTATCCAATGGTGGTCGTTAGAATTAATTTCACTTTGAAATATAACATAAACAATTGTCAAACTTTTGAATGATATTATTTCGTAAAAACACATGATTTGTTTTGACAAAGGGAATTAATTATAAAATTAATAAATGAAACTTATATTTTTTTAATTTGGTAAAATTTACATCATCTTTGAATTTGAAATATCAAATATATCTTAGGATTAATTTTTCGTATTTTTCTGAAAAACATCAATTTTTTTGCGAATAGTGAAACCACTAAGTGTTGGTTAAAAAACTGATTTTTCGTTTAAATGAAATTTTACCTCTTTTGTGAATTTAATTTCAAAAATACAAAATAAATGGTTGTAATTATGAATTAAAATTTGGTTCGATGGGATGAAAATAATTTCTGGTGAATAGTAGCTTTTGAGTTTTATTTACCGCGATTAGAGGTAATTAGAGTAATTTAAGGTAAAAAAATGTTATAATAATATGAAATTACCTTGATACATGTACTACTCATATTTTATGACTCATGGACGACCAAGAAAATCCATGGGTCAATTTTTGGGACAACATGGAGCCACTTGGGTAAGATAATGCCATTAATACCTTTTATTTAAAGTAAAAAAAATGTCACAAACATGTATTGTTTTACTAAAACAATTTTTACAAGGGGTTATAAAAGTTATCTACGTGACTATAAATATCCATTGAAAATATAAAAATACTTCCTACATCATGGTCATATTTATAATTTTTAGGTATTAAATAAATAAATTTATTTATCACACCATGATGATTCATCGATTACCTCATTAATTAACGATTTAAATAAAATGAAAAGATAAGGTAAAATATAAGACATACAGTTGTCTAAAGACTATTTTATGGGTGAAGTTCGAACCCGTATCACCTTATCCTTGAAAAATATCATTTTGAGACATTTAAAATCAGAAAATATTTTCATAATAATGTAACATTTCATGCCTTTCCTAGAGTGCCCCTCCTCTCCTCTTATAAAAGGCCCCACCTCTACCACCTTATTCACACCTTCAAAGCCATTTTTCTCCGCAAAACTCTTCCAAAATACTCTTTCAAATTCTCTATCTTACTCTTAGAAGCCTCACTTTGGGCAGAAGTCATCCCAAGGAAGCCTTTGGATCAAATCAAAAAGAGTTACTCGATTATAATGTAATGTCCTGTCTTATGTTCATTTGTTTTATTTTTCTTCTCCAACCCCTTAATCACTTTTTATTCCATTCTTATGTAACAACACCAATATCTTAAATATACTAGGATTTTATATGAGAAGGATTTGATTTTCACTTAGACCGATCTTCATCTAATAGTTAAAGAACATTCTATTTCTATGGGTGGCGAATTACTGCCTCACCAAACGATGATTGTTCAATATTCATTTAACACCTCTCATGGTGTCCATTAAGATGTCTCTATACTTATATATGATATATATTATGTTTATGTTTTACTTATTCTTCTGTAGTTTTTATTTATGGCATACCATTATGATTTACATTATGGGTAAATGCGATATCTTTATTTAAGGAAGTACGGACTACCGCCCCCTCAAAGTGATTTGATTCGTTAATTCCATATGTGGGATGTAAAAATAATGTAGTATATGATGTTATATATTATAGTATACTAGAATTATTATATAACTTTATATAATTATTATTTCATTCCATTAAATATGAAATAGATATGAAATTAGCATTCATACGTACGTACGACTTACCGTCTCTATGAACAGTACATTTCATTTCTTACCTCTAAATGTTATGTAATATTGTAAATTCATGTATATACTGGATATATATGATATATATAATATCTACATCATGAATATATTTCTGGAGATAATGAATATTCTACCACATAAACAACTTGTAATTATAAGAAGTTTATTGTTGACTCAAGTACCAAAGATCGACAAAACGACCGTTATTAACTAAAATGGCTACATAATTTTCATAACATGCTAATAAGTGATATAAAAGGAATAATTGACATGAAAAAGGTTCTTATGCAAGTAGAAAATTAACTCTAGTTTATTATTCAGGAGATTAAATAACGATCTAGTCAATTCGGAAACGAGGTAAGGGACTTTGTCTCAATCTCCTTTCATTGAGAAATATTTTGTTTTATACACAACGTTCTTTTATACGGTGTATGAACCCCGTTGAATTGTAATTTTATTCAAAAGTAATATTTTTATTCAAATCATTTTTACTAAACAACAAAAGGAAGGTTTTTTCATACTTATGCGGCGAAAATGAATTCTCTGCCGCCCTGAGCATTATTTGAGTTTCGGCTTCCTCTATAATCCATAACATTTTTTTAAAATGAAAAATAAATACCATGTTTAAATTTGTTTTTATTTTGGTATTGAAAATGGTTTTGATAATGTTTTTACTATATCAATGTGTTGTACTGATATCTTGTGATTGAAATGTGGAAAATTTATCTTTCCATTATTCATGTTTTATGTGATACGATTATGTTATTGTTTAAGAAATGTTTAAACATGTTCATATGAGGAATTCATTGGAATTAATAAGTGACGGGTGGAGCCGGATATAGCTCCTAGATGCATCAGAAGGTCTCCAGAGACAAACTAGTGTCTTGGAACAAGGCCTTGACAAAATCTTATTTTAGTCTCAACACAAGGCCTTGACTATGTGGTTATGATAGTCTGGCATTATGCATTCCATCATTATGAAAGTGGTTTTTGATATTTCATGGGATTATTCAACTATTAGAATATCCATGTGAATATGTAAATGGAAATATTTCATTTTATTTTTCCATATAATTATGAAGCTCAAGTTTAAAAGGCTTTGTTTCAGTTATACATTGCCTTAAATGTTTATATTTACTTATAAAATATTCCTCTATATTTTTATCCTTACTGAGCATCTGAGCTCACCCCTTTCTATGTTTTATTTTTCCCAGGATATGAATATATATTTTATGACTGACCTTCATGGATAATCTGAAGGGGATATGAGTTTGGACTACGGTGACTATGTTATTGTAGTTTTTCACTTTATGATGTAATGTACAATTTTTTAATGTATATAGTGTTTCCAAGGCTACTAAACTAATTGGCCTTTCGAGACATGATCTTTTCATATCATGCCAATGTTATGTAATAATGCATTAAAATTTGGTAACTGGGGTCGGGGCATTACAGTTGGTATCAGTGGCATTTTAGTACTAACATTGGATGCTTGATTTAGATAAACTCTGATTAGAGAACATATCCCTAATATAGACTTTGAGGGTTTGTATAGATGAATTTACTAAAATTTTGGTTTTGTAGAGATTTTGTTATTTTTCCGAGCAACACATCCATGTCTGGATATGATAATGTAGTGGTGGCCATGGAACAGATATACGTTGCGGTAAAACCCGAAAATACCACTTTGATCTAGACTCGAACGAGAACTGGTGCACGACAACGGGCCTTGTTGCACTCTTGGTTACGACACTCCCATGGGATATTCTTAGGATAATTCACAATTTCTTTACAAAACATTATGAACGGTTTTTTGAGTAAATAATTCCTAAAAGAAATTTATATTATTATTATGGATTGTATCCATAAACTGTTCAATTTATGTTAGGTGTTTGGCAAGTTTTTTATTATGTATTTCGATTCATAAACTAATCTAGTTTATGACATTGTTTAGAAATGGTGACTTGTGAAAGGAATGGAAACAATATCAGTTCACACACTCCATGTAGGGATTTCCCTCCTACTCAAGACAATTATAGTGGAGCAGGTGATACAACTGGTGCTGATCAACATATCACCATACTGGGATAACTCACTCAAGTTGTGAATAATAACCTTACTCGTATGGAGAACCCTGATCCGCAATGTGGAGGATCAATGTTAGATTGATTCATGAGGAAACAACCACCAACATTCAATAATAGTAAAAATAGTTTAGTTTCTGAGCAATGGATAAATTCCGTAGAGAGAATATTCCATGCCTTGGGGTGTATTGAAAGGGAAAAGGTTATCATGGCAGTTTACCGACTCACTGGAGATGCTGGTCAATGGTGGTCATTGATTCAAAACACAAAGGAAGATGATGAGGTATCAAATATTGAATGGAGGGTGTTAAAAGTTGTTTTAATAGAAAAATACTTTCCTCGTGACCATCGAGCAGACATGGAAAAGCAATTTCTGAGTCTGAGACAAAAGGAGGATGAGAATGTCGCAATGTATGAGGCCATCTTTACAGGGTTAGCGAGGCATGCATCTGATTATATATGTAACCCATGAAGTAAGATTTATCGTTTCTTTGATGGGACAAAACCATTTCTCCATCGAGCTATAGTATCACAATATTTCTCAACGTATGCAGATATAGTGTCGTGTGCTATCAAGACAGAAAATGATTTCTCTAAATATCATTACAATAATGTAAAGCAAGAGAGGAACAGAAAGGTGTAACAACAGACAGATAAAGGTAAAAAGGGAAAGAATGATTTTCCATTATACGATAATTGTGGGAAGAATCACCCTGATATTTGCCTAAAAGGAATGTGAGTTTTCTATATATGTGGATAAAAGGGTCAACATGCTCGTGATTTCAAGGGAAAGAAAGAGGCTATCAATATAGAATGCTACAATTGTATGGAAATGGGGCATTATGAAAATGAATGCCTTAAGAATCAGGCAAACATACATCAGAAAAGGCCAAAGGATCAAGGCCAATCTTATGTTGTTACTATAGTTGAAGTGGAATAATCAATGTATTGGTGCTTTTGGACTAAAGGATTATATTATGTTTATAAGAATAATTTGATCTATATAAATATTGTACTGCATCACTTGTGGTTTTCATTAAGGCTTTAATATGATAAAGGTAATAATATTTTTAGTATATGACAATAATAGAAACTTTACATTGTATGGGGAATCTGATGTTACAATTGATTTTGGAATTTAGATACCTTTTAGAGAATGTCTAGAGAGAGGTATTTTGGATAACTATAAAGGTTGGAATGAATTATGTTGAACATTGGATAGTATTGTTTAAGGTTAAAATTTTTCTAAAGATTATTTTTGAAATATTGTAATACTATTGTTTTAGGAATAGGACATCCTGCAGGTTGGGGGATAACCCATCGCATCAGACAAAGGTACAAAAATCGATCCCACAACCATAGTGCGATAGGCCTTTATTACCTACCACTAGCCTATAGTATGTCCCTGGTTTTTACAAAATAGTTTTACTAATCTAAATGGTATGTGTTAATATTTGGAAACATTAAAGACTAGGATAAGTATAATATTTTTGAGTTCTATTATCTTTTTAAGTGAAAGATGAGTTAGAGGTAGAAATTAGTTGAAGGACGAAACTATGCTTGTCAAGTATATATATATATATATATATATACCTCTCTCTTATTCTATTAATATATTAATTCTTAAAATTTTGGAATGGGACATGAAAAAAATTTGTTATCTTAATACCTTAGGTTTTGTTGAACTGATGATATTTTAAATAACCAATGATTGAAGCCTTTGAGGCCTTCAATTTTACACTTGGTTGTGATTGATGACCTAAATCAATACCTTAAAATATTTACATTTTTTCTTCAATTATGTGTCTTTAAGTTCCATTAATGTTCTCCTAATTGAGATCATATTATGGTGGTGACTTTTTCATTTCTCTTTCCCTCTTATTAAGACTAAATTTTATTAGCCTTTTTTCCGATGTAGGTTTTCCACAAAGTTATTTCCTATTTTCAACTTATTATTTTCAAAGAACATTTTCAAATTTTGATTACACAATTAATTCAAGGAGGTGAGAATGTATCACCCCAAGATTCCATGGTACGCTTCTCTTTCAATAATGAAATAGCTTGCATTGCACGCGAGTTTGAGATTCTAACACACTGTGACCAATCAAAGTAGAAGTTATGAATAATAATACCCACATTTTGAAATTTTATAAATTTTATTATTCAAATTGGACTTCATTTTAGGATTCTGAATATTGAAATTATCCAATGTTTAATTTTTCATTTTTTTTATGAGAACTTCCAATTTGTAATGAATAGTGTAAAATACAAAACTTTAATTAAAAACAAATTTTTTAATCAAAATAATTTATAGTGATAAATTATATTATTCAGTGGCTTTAAAGAATAATTAGAATATACTTTTACCATTTATCCTATGTTTGTCATTAGGAGTATTTTCAATTTGAAATTGGACATAAACAATTGTCAATCTTTTGATTGATATTCTTTCATTTAAATACGCTATTTGTTTTGACAATGGGAATTAATTATAAAATTAATTAATGAAACTTGTATTTTTTTAATTTGATAAAATAGACATCATCTTTTAATTTGGAATATCCAATACATCTTAGGGTGAATTTATGGTATTTTTCCGAAAAACATAAATTTTTGATGAATAGTGAAACCACTAAGTGGAAGTTAAAAAACTGATTTTTCATTTAAATGAAATTTCACTGATTTTGTGAATTTAATTTAAAAAAATCCTACATACATGGTTGTAATTAGGAAGTAAAATTTGGTTCATTGGTATGAAAATAATTTTTGCTGAATAGTAACTTTTGAGTTTTATTAACCGCGATTAGAGGTAATTAGAGCAATTTAAGGTATAAATAATGTTATAAAAATATGAAATTACCTTGAAACATGTCCTAATATTATTGGATGACTCATGGAAGAACATTAAAATCCATAGGACAATTTTCAGGACCCCGTGGAGCCACTTGGGTAAGATAATGACATTAATACCTTTTATTTAAAGTAAAAATAAAAATGTCAAAAACATTTATTATTTTAGTAAAACAATTATTACAAGGGGTTATAGAGGTTATCTTTTCAACTATAATTATCCACTGGAAATCGAAAAATATTTCCAACATCATGGTAATTTTTTTATTAATTTTATTCATTAATTAAATAAATTTATTTATCACACCATGATGATGCAGTGATTACCTCATTAATGAACGATTTAAATAAAATGAAAAGACAAGGAAAAATAAATATCTTAAACTTGTCTAAAGCCTATTGGATGGGTGGATTTCAAACCCTTATCACCTTATCCTAGAAATATATCATTTTGGTACCTTTAAAATCTGAAAATGATTTCATAATAATGTAACATTTCATGACTTTCCAAGAGTGCCCCTCCTCTCCTCTTATAAAACGCCCCACCTCTACCACCTTATTCACACCATAAAATCCATTTGGCTCGGCCAAACTCTGTCCAAATACTCTATCAAATTCCCTATATTACTCCTAGAATCCTCACTTTTGGCAGAAGTCTTCCCAAGGAAGCCTCTAGCTCAAATCAAAATGAGTTACACGATTTTAAGGTAACGTCCTCTCTTATGTTCTTTTGTTTTATTTTGCTTCACCAACCCCTTAAAATATTTTTATTCCATTATTTTTTAACAAAAACTGTATCTCAAATATACTAGGATGTTTTTATGAGATGTATTTGATTTACACAAACTCAAATCATTGTTTAATGGTTATAGAAAAAACTTTTTCTCTGGGTGGTGAATTACTGCCCCACGAAACAATGATTGTTCAATATTCTTTTAACACCTTTCATGGAGGCCATTAAGATGTAAATATACTTATATATGATATATATTATCTATATTTTTTCCTTATTTTAATTTATTTTTAATTTATGTAACACCTTTATGATTTCCATTATGGGTAAACACGATAACTTCATTTTAGGAAGTGCAGACTACCACCCCCTCAATGTGATTTGATTATTTAATGCCATATGTGGGACGTATAAAGGATGGAGTTTATGGTGTTATATATTATATTATACTGTAATTATTATATTCCTTTATATAATTATAATTTTATTCCATTAAATATGAAATAGAAATGAAAGTAGCGTTCATGCGTACGTACGGCTTACCGTCTCTATGAATGAAGCATTTCATTTCTTACCTCCAAATGTTATGTAATATTATAAATGCATGTATATATTATATATATATGATATATATGATATCAACATCATGAATATAAATCTAGAGATAATGGATATTCTACCACATAAATAACTTGTAATTATAAGAAGTTTATTGTTGACTCAAGTACCAAAGATCGACAAAATAACAGTTATTAACTTAAATAACTAGATAATTTTCATAACATGGTAATAAGTGATACAAAAAGAATAATGAACTTGAAAAGGTACATAAGAAAGTAATAATTAACTCTAGTTTATTATTCTGGAGATTAATGAACGATCGAGTCCAGTCAGACACGAGGTAAGGGACATCGTCTCAATCTCCATTCATTGAGGCATATTTTTTTATACAGAACTTTCATTTATACAGTGTATAAACCCCATTTAATTTTACTTTTATTAAAAAAGAATATTATTATATGAACAATTTTTACTAAACTACAAAAGGAATGTTTTGTCTTACGTATGCGGGGACAACGACTTCTCCACCGCCGTGACCATTATTTGAGTTTCAGCTTCCTCTACAAGCCATAACTTTTTTTTTAATATGAAAAATAAATACCAAGATTCAATTTCCTATTATTTTGGTACTAAAAATGGGTTGACAATGTTTTTATTATATCAATGTGTTTTACTAATTTCTTGTGATTGAAATATGGAAATGTTATGTTTATTTTCTGCATGTTTTATTTGATACGATTATGTTATGGTTTATGATATGTTTAAACCTGTTCATATGAGGAATGCATTGGACTTAATAAGTGACGCGTGGAGCTCGCTATAGCTCCTCGATGCATCGGTAGGTCTCATGAGAAAAACTAGTGTCTTGGCACAAGGCCTTGACAAAATCTTATTGTAGTCTTGACACAAGACCTTGACTATGTGGTTATGACAGTCTGGCATTATGCATTCCATCATTATGAAAGTGGTTATTGATATTGCATGTGTTTATTAGACTAGTGGAATATCCATGTGAATAAGTAAATGGAATTATTTTATTTTATTTTTCCATATTATGCGGAAGTTCACGTTAAAAAGGCTTTGTTTTAGTTATACATTGACATAAATATTTATGTTTATTTATAAAAGTTTCCGCTATATTTTTATCCTTACTGAACATCTGAGCTCAACCCTTTCTATGTTTTATTTTTCCCAGGATGTGAAGAAATATTTTATGACTGACCTGTATGGATAGTCTAAATGGGATATGAGTGTGGACTATGGAGACTACGTTATTGTATTTTTTCACTATATGATGTAATGTAACTTTTATGAATGTATCTACTATATCCAAGTCTACTAAACTAATCGGTCTTCCAAGTCCTAAACTTTTTTTATCATGCCAATGTTATGTATTAATGAACCGACTCTGGGTAACTGGGGTCAGGGCATTACAAGTTTGTTATGTATGCCACAAGATACCTTTATGATTTATTATTTCTATGTGTTATTCAGTAATCTGATAATATCATGATGTATGAGATTATGCTTGCAATTTATTTATGGAATAATGTTATCTTTCTATATATTATAACCATTACTAAGCATTTCTAATCATCCCGTGTTTTGAAGTGTTTTTCACAGGACATAAAGATGAATTTGGTCATTGATGGGATCAAGGGAAATTCATGCTATCTAAAACATGGAACAAGACATTACTCATTTTTTCCAGAGTTTTTATTTTCTTAAAAAATCGAAATATTGTAGAATTGAATACATTGTAATTTTTTATATGTAATTTAATACTTATGGGATAATTCACTAAAAATTTAAACCTAAAAGATCCTAAAGGTGAAATATTCATTTAATTCATGATTATGTAATGATTTAAGGCCTAGTCCGTATAATTGGTATCATAGGGGGTTTAGACAACATTAAGAGTTAAGATATTGTTAAATTAATATCCATAAATTATTTTTAGTTTAATGATATGATTTAAATGAAATATAATATATAGGTTACCATGTTGACCTGCCTATGATATTTCTATGTTCAGAATGGTTTTCTATAGAAGAAATAGAGTAGCTATGATGGGTTGACATCAAGAGAAAGACAACCTTCTAAATCAGAAAATTGATATGGCCAAAATTGCAACTAAATAGTTTGTTTCAGCGATTGAATAGTTGACTCAGGCTATAAATTGTTTTGGTATTCATGCATGAGATCAACCCGAACTACCAGAGAGGAACATGTCAGTAGTGGAGCATTTTAGGAGGCAACATCCCCCATCATTCAGAGGATCAAATGAACCTGTGCTATCTGAAGGGTGGACTAAAGAACTGGAGAATATTTTGGAGGACATGGAGTGTTCAGAAAATCAAAAGGATAGTCTCATTGTTTACTGTTTTGAAGGTGAAGATGATCAGTGGTGGTTGATGGAAAGAAATGTCAAGGATAGTGAGAAAATCGATTCTCATGATTGGGATGAATTATAAGGTATTTTTCTTGAGAAATATTTTCCTATGGTAGTTCATCTTTGGTTGGAAAGACCATTCCTAGAATTGAGGCAGGATAATGACTCAATGGCTTCTTATTAATAAAAATTCACCCGACATGCATGGTATGCACCAAATTTCATATGAGATCATGATACTATAATCAACCACTTTTTCTCAGGATTAAAGAAACAGTATCAAAGGGATTTACCTTCTCAAGAGTTAAAAAAGTTATAAAAAACATTTAGATGTGCAGATAAGTTGGAAATAGAGTTTTCTGATGATCATGTGATCTTTGAAAAACAACGGAATAAGAGGACGAGCTGGGAGACAAAAGGTAAAAACACTTCAAAAAAGTCAGTTGGTAAGAAACATACATTTACAATTATAGAAAATTATGGTAAAAAAATACAGGAGAATGTGTTCTATATTCTGGTAAGTGCAGCTAATGTGGTAAAATGGGACATTGGGCTCGTAAATGTACTGAATACGATTAGTGTAATGGTAAGAAAAAATATGATTTACAGTCAGTAAAATGTTTAAAGTGCAATAAAATGGATCATTATTCAAATGAGTGTCCAATGAAGAACTCAACAGTGGGAAACCAGCTAGTCTACATGAAGAAAGGGGTGGTGAAATCATTTGCATCTACTTCAGTAGATGTTTGGTTGTTAAATGAAGTAGTATCAGGTACATTGTTTGTTTGTTCAGATTATTCCAATGTGTTGTTTGATTTGGGGTCTATAGATTCATTCATTTCTAAGAATATTTCTAGTAAATTGGGAATTCCATCTCATGATATGAATCCTAAACATATATTAAAAACTCATGAAGGAAATTTTGAGACCAAAAGAAATTATAATATCTTTCTTATCCTTGTGTTCGGAAATAATATACCTGCAATCCGTATTGTTTTTCCTCTAGTAGAGTTTGATGTTATTTTGGTTATGGATTGGCTTTCCATTTACCATGCTATGATTGACTTCAAAGCTAATGTGTTTTCTTTTCAGACAGATTTTCGGTTTGTGTTCAATAATGAACCCTTACATTTTATAACATATAATGAAGATGATAAACTAGGAAAATATGGAAATGAATATTACCTTGCATGTATTATTGAAAACAATTTAACTCTTCAGATTAATGATATTTAAGTGGTAAATGAGTATCGTGATGTTTTCATGATGAGTTAACTAATATAATACATAATAGAAGAGTTGAAATTACTATTTACATAGTCCCTGATGTTAAGAAAACTACAAGACCCCATTATTGAATGGATGAAATTTAACTTTTAGAGTAAAAGAAGCAATTATAGGAGTTATTAAGTAAATGTTTCATTTGACCTACCATATGACAAATGGGTTCCCTTGACTTGTTTTAAAAAAAAATTGGTTCAATGAATCTTTTCTTTGATTATAAGGAATTGAATAACATCATAGTAATGAACAAGTATCCTTTAACTCATATCGATGATTTGTTTGATCAGATCAAGGTAGATCGGTATTTTTCGAAGATTGACTTGAGGTCGCGGTTCCATCAGTTGAAAGTAAAGGAAGTAGGCATTTCGAAGACCATATTTTGTATTATATATGACCATTATGAATTTGTAGTTATTCCTTTTGGGTTAACCATTTCACATATTGTATTCATGGAACATCTGAATAGAATTTTCCTTGTGTTTTTGGATATGTCTGTGATTATATTAATTGATGATATTTTGGTTTATTCTAAATGTATAGAGGAGCATGAATGTAATTTATTTGTTGTCTTGAAAAACATAACAGAAAAAACCTGTTTGGGAAATTCATCAAGTTTGAGATTTGGTTATGACAAATGTCATTCCTTGATCACATTGTTTCAAAAAAATGGCATAACTGTTGATCCTTCTAAAACAAAAGTTGTTGAAGAATGGCCGAGACGCACAAACATAATTGAAATTTGTAGTTTTCATGGATTAAAATGTTATTACCGGAGGGTTATTTAAAATTGTGCATGGTTATCTATCCCAATGACAAATTTAACTCAAAAAGGTGTTATGTTCATCTGGGAAAAGAATGGGATGATTGTTTTCAGTAATTGAAAAGAAGATTGGTGAATGCTCCTGTTTTGGTACTGCCTTCAAAAAATGGTGAGTTTGTTATCTACAATGATTCTTCATTTAATGGAATTTTGAGTGTTTTTATGAAGAATTATCAGGTAATAGCTTATTCTTCAAGTCAGGTGAAACTTAATGAGTTAAATTACCCAACACGTGATTTGGAATTAGCTGTAGTTAATTTTTCTTTAAAAATTTGGAGGAATCATCTGTATAGAGTAAAATGTGAAATATATACTGACCAAAAAATTTTTAAGTACATATAAACTCATAGATAATTAATCATTAACTAGAGTATATGGCTATAATTAATCAAGGGTTTTGATTTCACATTTCTTTACCATTCAGGAAAATCAAATAACGTGGCTGATGCATTGAGTTGAAAAAACAATGTTTCATTAACCATGCTACGATGGGAATGAGATCCTTTGGTTTTTTTTGATGAACTTGGGCATAGAAGTTGTTGGTGCAATTAATTCCTCTATTTTTATTTAGGTGTTAGTGAAATCATCTCAATCAGACAGAATTAAGAAATCTCATAATGATAATACTGTGTTGCAGAAAATGGTAGATATGGTTAGAAGGGTGGGTTTCCTGATTTTATCATGGATAATGATTTTGTTTTGAGGTTTGGGAAGAGATTATAGGTTCCTTGTGATTAATTATTGATGAAATGAGTTTCTATGTGGGGAATATAGTTGTCCATTTCCAGTTCATCCTAAAATTAATATGATACGTAGAGATCATCAATAGTATTACTAGTGGGATGGAATGAAAATAAGTATTAATGATTTTAATATGATGTTTTTGAAATGTAAACAGGTTAATGTAGAGGGACAATTATCAAAAGGGATGCTTCAGTCTTTACCAGTGCCACAGTGGAAATGGGAAAATATATCCATGGACTTTGTTGTGGGATTACCAAAGACATCTCATGGTAATAATGCTATCTGGGTTATTGTTGATCGATTGACTAAATCTTCTCATTTCCTTCTTGTTCAAGATTCATTTTTCTAGATCAAATTTCTTGATTGTATGTTAATGAAAGAGTCAGTTTACATGGTATTTGCCTCTCCATTATATCTGATCATGATCCAAGGATTACGTATAACTTTTTGAAAGGCCATCAGATGTCAATGGGTACTGAATTAAATTTTAGTACGACTTTTTATCCTCAATCAGATGGGAAGTCATAACGATCAATTCAGAACATGGAGAACATTTTACATTCTTGGTCGATGGATTAATAGGGAATTTATGACCAATATCTTTCATTGGTTTAATTTTCTTATAATAACAGTTCTCATTCTAGTATATACATTGATCCATTTTAGACATTATATGGAAAGCGGTGTCGATATATAGCTTTTTAGGATGAAGTAGGTGAATTGAAGTTGATGGTACCATAATTGGTAGAAGAGATGGCAGAAAAGGTTCAATTGATTCAAAAGAACATGAGAAAAAGTTAGAGTTGGAAGAATCATTTTGCGGATAACCGTAGGAAGGATCTTTCTTTTGAGGTACGTGATCATATATTTCTCAAACTTTCTCCATGGAAAAGTGTGTTATGTTTTGGTAATAACGTAAGGTTGTGTCCGTGGTTCATTGGTCCTTATAAAATCCTACAGAATGTTGGATCATTTGCATTCAGAGTTGATTTACCTCCATGTTTATCCCATGTACACAATGTTTTTCATGATTCAATGATGAGAAAGTATATTCTAGATCCATCTCATGTTTTGACCCCAGAGGAATTTCATTTGGAAGTGAATCTCCCTTATGAGTAACAACTAGTCCAGATTCTTGACCAAAGAGAGAAACTGTTGTGGAATAAGGTAATTCATAAGGTAATGTTTTTTTTAAAAACCCATATGGTTGATGAGGCAACATGGGAATCTGAAAATTTTATGAGGGATAAATACCCCCACTTATTTTATGAGTGAATAGAATTGCGGGGATACAATTCCCAAAAGCGGGGAAGGATGTAACATCCCATGTAATGAAAGAATATAAAATTTTCATATTTATTAATATTTTTAATTAAATATTAATTTTAAATTAAAAGAGACTATATGTTCGATAACATATTTGATACGCAACAACAGGTTTCTTTGAAATCTTATATTGCACACAACATTGGGTCATACTAAAAAATAATAATATAATATTATTTTAAATGGTAGTTTACACCAAGATGTTGTATTGGATGGAATGGATGGAACTAAATAAATTATGATTATACTTGTGTGATAAATGTTTTTAAATTTATCCAATAAATTTTATAGGCATAAAATATGAATTAATTATATTTTAAACATAAATACTCTAATATTCAATAAAAGGTCGATTTTCCACCTTTTGATGGAGTACACTCTCTAAAAATAGGTTTTTTAACATTTATATGTTTTATATGAAATAAATTAAAATACTTTTTAGAATCGGGAAATCACAATTTTCATTGGGTATATTTTTAATATTTTTATGATAAAATAAACTTCAAAATGTATAGTGTCAAATACTATATTTTAATTAAAAACTACATTTTATTAAAATTTATATATATGGTTTAGTTATATTTTTAATTGGTTTTAAAGTATAATTAGATTATATTTTTACTATTTAATCCAATTTAGGGCATTAGAATTAATTTTAATTGAAATTGGAAATAAATAAGTGTCAATCTTTTGATGGATATTATTTCTAATAAACATGCTTTTTGTTTTGATAGTGGGAATTAATTTTAAATAAATTTATACAAATACTATGTTTTGAATTTGAAAAAATGGATTCCGTATTTTGAATCAGGAAGTCCCTATTGTGTAAATAGTGAACTTTTATTTTTAGACATAATGAATATTTTTTCAGTAAAAAATTTATTTACCATGGTAAAAGGGTAAATCAGGTAAATAAGGGTAACAATATATTATTATAATAATATTAAATTACCTATCATGCATCCTAATCCTTTTGGTTGATACATTAATGACCTTGGGAATCCTTGGGACTATTTTGGGATCCCATGGATCTATTTGGGTGTGATAATGACACTCTATATTAATTAATTTTATGTAATGACCAAAATGGCATAAACATATATCTTTTAGTAAATAAATTTTTGAATAGGGTAATATAAGTTATTTCTTGACTGTAAATATTAATTTTAATTCTAAAAATATTTCCCACATCATGATAGTTTTTTTCAAATTTATAGATGTCAAACAAATAAAATTATTTTTGACACAATAAGGATGCAGTGTTTTCCTCATTAACAAACGATTTAAATAAATAATATTATAAAGATTTAAAAAATATCCAAAACCTGTCCAATTCTTCATTGATGATTATATTTCAAACATGAGTCATATTATGTTAGTCTTTAATTTTTTTGGGACCATTATAAATTGAAAATCATTATATAATAAAATAATATTTTCAAACGTTCTTAAAGAGCCCCTCCTCCCACTTATAAAAATCCCTCACTTCTAACCATTTACACACACTTATAAAGCACCTTGGATAATCCAATCTCTTCCCAATTAATCTCATGGCATCCCTCTCCTCCTCCTATAATCCTTCCTTTGATATGAAAGAATTTAATGTAATTTTTTTGGTTCAAATTAAAGGGAGATACCTGATTTAATGGTAACAACTTCTTTTAAGGTCTTTTGTTTTATTTTACAAATTCATCCCAAAAATCTATTTTTATTAATTTCATTTATAAAAAAACAAGTATCTTCAATATACTATGTTATTTTTATGTGAATAATTCGAACTACACATACACACACCTCCATATAATGGGAAAAATATATTGTTTCTCTGGATGTTAATCTAACGCCTCACGAAACGATGATTATTCAATATTCTCATACCACCTCTTATGGTGGAAATTATGATGGAATGTTTTTATATGTGATATATATTATATTTATATGGTTTTTATGCTTCTATATTTTTCATTTACATAATACCCTTATGGTTTTCTATATTGGGAAAATACAATAAATTCATTAGAGGAAGTGCGGACTACCGCCCCCTCAAACTGATATTACTCGTTCATGCCATATGTGGAATGAATAAATGAGGGAGTTATAGAAATTAAATATGATATTAAACTGGAATTATAATATATATATGTTTCATTGTGTTTTTATTCCATGAAATATGAAATATAAATAGAAGTAGCGTTCAGGTATAGGTACGACTTACCATCTCCATAAACGGTGCATTTTATTTCATACCTTCAAATGTTATGTAATATTATTGATAAATATATATATATATATACTAGAATTATATGATATATATGATATATAAATAATGAATATCATTCTGGAGATAATTTTATATCAACCATAAGGAAAATTTATAATTATAACAAATTCATTTTTAACTCATGTTCCGAACATCGACAAAATGTTCGAAATGAATTCAAATAATTAACTAATTGTTATAGCAATGTAATAATTGATATAAAAGGTATAGTAAACATGAAAAGGGTTCTTAAAAAGAATAAATTAAATTTAGTTTATTATTTAAGAGATTAAAGAATGGTCTAGTTATGTCAGACATGAGCTAAGGGACTTTGCCTCAATCTCCTTTCATTGAGGAATATTTTGTATTATACATGACTTTCTTTTATATGGTGTATAAAATATATGAATTCTCATTTAATTCAAAGGGAATATTTTTCTATTGTCTGTTTTACTAAACAACAAAAATTAATGTATCTTTTTTTAACGTAAGTAATGAAAATGACCTTTTCTTCCACATCGAGTATTATTTGATCTATGGGTTCCTTAACAAGCAGTAATGTTTTTAAATGGAAAATAAATATCATATACTCTTTTATGTATTTTTGTATTGAAAATGATTTTGATACTGTATTTATTATGTCAATATATTTAAATGATATATTTTGATTGAAATTTGGAAATTTTATCTTTCCATTATGTTTGTTTTATCTGTTTTGAGTATGTTGTGGTTCTCGAGCATTATTTACATATACGGGTGGTTTTGTGATAAACCATCAATGGGTGAGCCTGAGATATCTCTCCAATGAATCGGGTAATGTGACAGAGTTAAATTTGAATGTTTCTCCTAATAGATTTAAGGAATATACTGTGATGGTTATCCAATTATAACTCCTTACGTCGATGTGAAAATAAAAATATAAGTATGTTATGTATGCTACAAGTTACCTTTATGATTTATGATTTATATGGGATATTCATAAATATAAATATTTCATGAGGTATGAGAATATTCCTGGTATTGATTTATAGACTAATTTTATCTTTCATTATCATATAACCCTTACTGATCTTTTTATGCTCATCCTATGTTTTGAAATATTTTTCACATGACATAAAGATGAATAGGGTCAAAGAGGTGATCAATGGAAATTCATGCTGTCTAAAACATGGAACTAGACATGACTCTTTTATCAAGAAATTTTTTTTATGAAAAAGTGGATATTGAGTAGAATTGTCTACTTTGTAATTTTTGAGATTTATTGTAAAAGTTATGGACTAAATCTCTCAACCCCTAAACCTGAAAATATCTACAATGTGAATTATTATTTTAATTCAAGATTATGTAATGTTTTAAGACCTAGTCCTTATAAAACTAATGTAAAACAAATTTGGGAAATCATTTATATTTATAAATGAACATTATTGACATATGATAATGAAAATGGAGTAATATTTTTGTTAAAATACATCAAATCTTTTATTGAATCATTTTCAAATAAGTCCCTCTTTCAACATTTTAAAATAAAAAACTATTTCCATTTAACAATATAATATGAAAAAAATTAAATAAGTATAAAATGAGTGATGTTAATATATTTAAAGATCCAGTATATACACCATATAAATTAATATTGTTGCACAAAAAAATTCAAAAGAAGTCTGAGAAGACAATCCCATGCCACTTTAGTAATATATCAATGGAAATCCAATGTAATGAAAGAACATAACTAGATTATATACATCAAATAATTTCAATGAAATGAAATATAGAAACACATTCCGGGGAAAAAACTATTTAAAATAAAACATGTTGGATAAAATAAATTATTTCTGAAATTATAGAAATTGAGACCGTGAAACCCCTTGAAAATTATATGGCATTTCAATTAATAATCAAGAAATTGAGAAAATAATGGAAATATAAATATCGTAATAAAAAAATAAATCATTATATAATATCTCAATTGTTATTATATACACAATATGATTGTAATTTTGATCATATTTAAAGAAATCACTCAATGAATCAATATTGGGATGAATAAAAATTGATATATGAATTAATCAGTGAAGTGAATTTATATAAAAAAAATTAAACCACAAAAAATGTGGAAATAATAAATGATAAAAATTTGAAAATTTCATACATAACCTTGACATAAAATACAAAATGTAGTATAATTATTACCCTATGAAATAAATTTACTTAAGAAAACATTTACCTCGATTCTGAATATGACATATATATCTTTTAATCCTTTTATAATAAACCTATATTCATTTTTTTCAATTTATAAAAATATTATGTCTTTTTTACCTTCTCATTAATTCATTCATATCATTTATTTGAGTTACATATTTAAATACATAATTCACTAAATCCATGTTACATGCTTTGAGTAAATTTTGTTGATAATAGAAAAATGACATTCATAGACTGACCATTGTCATTGGTTTCATTGATACCTAATATATAGAATAAAAATATTGAAATAATTTTAATTTTTAATACGTAAAATCTATAGTTTTAATCACTCATTCACTGGGGATGTAAAAAATTACATTGGTTCATGGAGTTTGTGTTCAGAACATATTCATGAGTAGTGTATTCCTTTTATAATGAGTGGAAGTGTAAAAAGAAATGTAATATATTATATTTATAAAATCATAATAATTTTATTAGTATCAAAATTATTATTTTAATAAATCATAATATTCATCCCTATGAGTTGATGATGAAAAAAAGATCAAATCACATCATGGAGGTGGTCGTCCAAATGTATGCATGATCCATGATATTGTTCCCCATGGGATAGAAAAGAAGGTAAATAAGGTTCTGAAAATATAATTATAAAATATAATTATGTGGTAGATAATGGTTTCATTATATTTTAATTTTAATACTATTACACAAATAGGTAATAGAAGAATAAATATTAAATAGATTGCTTAAAATTAATACCACCCCTTTGAACGATTTCCTTTTGATTTATTCTTAAAGACATTATTTATGGTGTCTTGAGGAGATAATAACCAATTAATTTTGATTAATTTTGATTAAAAGAGGTATTTTCATGGTCTTTTTGATCTATATGGCTCATGGTGGTGTGAATAATATAGTATAGGTGGTGTCCTCTTATAGTGAAGAAAAAACAAACTTATAATCACTTAAATGTTTAAAATGCAATAAATTAGTTATCATATGAATGTTGAACGAAGTGGAAAAAATTAGATTATAAGATATTTTTAGTTTAAAAAAAATAAAATAATAAAACATAGAAATAGTTATTTGAAATTTTTAACCTTATCATTGGGTTTAACACCTTAATTAATCAATTTCAACCTTAATTGTGGTAACAACCATTTCATCACAAAATGGTTATAAACTTACTTTTAAGGTAATCATTTTTTTCCAAATAGGTATAATAATGAATTTTTATACCACATATCATCTCATTTATCCTATTTCTATATAATTAAGAATTTTAATTCATTTAATAATATAATATTTCATGTAAAATACTATTAAATTCATTACGATAACTATTGAAATATTTTGATAGAAAACTAAAAAATATATTAATGTAATTTAATATGTACTCATTAAAGTTAATTATTGATTATCAGTACACATAAAATTCATTTGAAATCATATATAATCCAAAAACATATTTCATCTAATATTATTAAATTTACTAATAATGATTTTTCTACTTTTTGAAGAAGCACTATGTTGGAATTTTTAATAATTAAGGTATATATAAAACAACTAAAAATTAAAAAAAAATTATCATTAAAATGAATTAATTTAGTTCTAAATTAACTATTTTATTCATTCATGAAAAATTATTATCCAATTTTTAACAATAATATATAAATTAAAATCAAGAAGGTGATATTTTTGAATTTTCTATTACATTAATAATATAATGGTATTTCTTAAAGACAAAAGGAAAAAATTACATAATTGGAAATATAATTGGAGTATTGTAAAACTATAGTTACAAAATATAAATATGGGATGTTTCATATTGATTTTAAGGTCTTGATATCCCATTTTTAACCTTAATTACCTAATTTTCCCTTACCTACGTAACATATATTTATAAAACATAGTATTCATTAAAAGAAAAAATAAAATTGATCCTTTTTAAAAAAATTGAATTTTATAATTTAAAATATGGAACCAATTTTTTTATTTTTCAACTTCTTTAATATTAATATACAAATTTTAATATGAAACAGAAAAATTTAATGAATATCTGTTTTTTAATGAGTTTTAATCCATGAAAAGAAATGTTTCAAAAATAATGTGTAAAGATTATTCCTATGTAATTAATTATATTATATATTACTAAATGATGTTTATATAGATTTTATATCTAATTAAAATCATGATGGAAATTTCTAATGAAAAATTAATGGTAGTTTTACCAATGAATATATTTTTCAAAGATAACTGAAAAATAAAACTTTTCAGAAAAAAACAAAAAAAATCTTCTATAAGAATATTTTAGTATTATGATTTCAAATATAAAACTTTATTATAAATAAAATTGAAAATTGTATGAAATTATTCATAATATTCAGTCAAAAAAGTAACAAACACAATTTTTGAAAAAATAGTATTTTTAAAGCATAAAATGAATTGGGAAAAAATTGATTTCATTTTTTCCATTGAATTAATATATATATATATTTAGTAGGATAATTTCATTTATTTTTTATAATTCATTTACTCCAACTCATATTTACTAAATTATTAACTATGTTATATTTTTTATATTTAAAGAATAATATGTGTGGTACGTTGATGCACTGTGTTTCATGATGTATATTATATGAAACTTAGTGTTCATTTAAAATATTGGGAAGTTATAGACTACATGAATAATTTGGATCAACCATTCCCAGTGAATTACTTATCTTTACCGTGAATCTATCATGCGTGTAATGATCAACTACACAAATAGCATGAGTCTAACTATGTGATTTTTTGATCTATATCAATTATATATTTTATAACACACAAATATATTTGATCCACCATGAATGAGTAGGATTGACCATGAGATCATCATGAGCTACCACATAAACAAAAACTTGGTTGCACATTCAAATTAATCATCTACGTGAAATGTTGAATCTTTCATAAATGCTGATGAAGTTGTGGGTGGTAGAAAATAAAATATACATTACATGCAAAAGAGTGCATAAAAGTGAGGTTGGATTATCAAGTAAATCATGTATATTCTTATACATACATTTTAATCATGTGATGATCATAATACACAACATTCATATGGTGACACTTCTGATATAATTAAAGCAAGATTAATAATTAATAAAGACATATTGTAAAGCCTTTAATATTGAAATATAATAGTTCTGAATAAAATGTCCATTCCAGGCCATTCAATATAAAAAAACTCAACATTATCATGGACTTCTTTATTAATAATGAAAACTGAAGAAAAATCTAATGTTTTTCTGGAATTAAACATTAATGGATTAAGTCACATGAAGGTGAATGTTTTTAATAGGTTATATGACTACATAAAATGTATAATAAATTTTGACACAATACATGGTTGGATGAGTTTATTTAAAAACAATGTGATAAAGTGTTTAATTTTTTTGATTTAGTTACGTCGATCTTTAAAGGAATAATATCTTACTATATGATCATAATTTAAGCATTTGATATGAAAAAACTAATGTGTTTTTTATATTTGTGGAATCTAATCGAGGTAAAGAAGGATAAGAAGACATGATCATGTTTTCTAATTGTGTGATAGATTATATATGAAATTATTATATTACATTTGACCTAAAATTATGTCACTAATCAATGTATTAATAATAAAATATTTAATTTAAAAATTGATATGAGGAATGCAACTAATCGTGATGATCGTGGTGTCCCCATAATTCATGGATAACTACTATAATACTAAATTTTCATTTATATATATATGATATTTTTTGTTTTTATTAATTGATTCACGTACAACTATATGAGTTATTTTGAGTCTATATTGGTTTCTAAGAATTCTATAATCCTAATACATCATGTTTTCAGAGAGAGATATGAGTTTAATGATTGGAGTTTCTGTATAAATTACATATTGTGTCACATGATTATTTCAATATAAAAAAGGATATGAGGATCACATATTCTATGTTATTTAGTTTCAATAACAATAGATATATTCATCTTGTTGATGATATTTAAAAAGTTTACATGTGTAAACAATCTAAAAAATTTACACATAGTGGTGGATCAATTGTGGAATAATGATGACTTTATATTGATATATCCTTTTTGTTGAAGAGATTTAACCTTTTAGTGGACTTAAAAATTGTTGAAACCCATTAGGCTCTATGATTTAGTGATCATTCAATAATTTTTAAATACTATTTAGTATATTTAATAATAACTAATTACTGTAAACAATACCAAGGTAACGATTTTCTATCATAGAAGAACCATTTATATAATCGGTGATGTTATCTTCCATATATTATTATTGCATGAGATCTGAGGATTTGAGAATTTATTGAGTCGATGGAGAAATATATCCAGTTTTAGAGGTTAAATTGTAGAGAATACATAAAAAAGAGATCACAAATTCAATCCTCCATTGGTATTCAATAAATTAAATGGAATATAGATTATGATTTGTAGTTATTAGTGGGATATAAACTATATATTATGTATTATTATATTAATTCCCTATATTTTCACATTCATGCAACATGTGGAACCATTAATAATTTACTAATGAAAATGTAAATCTCTCAAGCATAGAAGCTAGTAAACTTGGATTATGGTAAAAAAGTAGTTTATTTTTTGGATTATTATTTATGAACATGTTATAATGGCATGTGAATTATCCTTGGAACCTTTCTCATGTGGTTATGCCTATTTGAATACCCTTTCAGGTTCTTATTCCTTGTTTTCCATTAACTATATATATATATTGTTCATAGTCTCACTGGAATTGTAAATTGATGTACGATTTCCAACTAATTCTACATAGTTTATCATGCTAATGATATGATAATTTTTTTTGAAATTTTATTAATTAAAAACCATTTATTGTTTAAATTTCATATACTCTAGAAGTCCATGGTTCACATATAGGTCATACAGCTTATAGGTATGAACCATGTTCTGTTTATTTTATTTCCCAATTGGAAAAAAATTTCATAACACTATGTTATTACTCATCCCTATAATTTAAACTATCATTAGGTTATCTACATGTGTGTCTAATGTATTTTGATAACATTAATTGGGATTCATTTGGTTATTCCATTGAAATTTATTATAGAATGGCATTATATAGACTTATGGATTATTGGATATTATATACGAGAGTTATTAAGAGGTTTTTAAATTATGTCGTAATAGCTAGGACATAAATATAACAGATATAAATATTAATGATTTATTCTATTGTTACCAATGGTAGACAATTATATATTTTTCATTTCCCTATTTCATCCCTATGTTCTTGAGTCTCATACATCTTGTCAGTAGTTGATAAGAATGAAAACATATATTTTTATAACATTTCTCAAAGACTACCTATCTTTGTTATTATATCATTATTGGAAAGAGTTGATGATTCATATTATATAAAATTTTATCAATAAATAAATTGTTGTTCAATATATATTAATTATTAACTATTTTTTTAATGAAAATCATCATTTTATTCCTCTAGATGATATATACTTTCATTAATTTGATAGTTATAAATTTCCATTTTATACCAGATACAAGTTTATTTATTTTAAATGATATCTTGATAATGTGGTGCTGGTTATAAAATAATAATTACTTATCATTTAAAATAAATAGAATTTTAGTATTAGATTAATGTTTATAGGAACGGGGAATATAACTATATTATATATCATTGTTTTTTATGGGAAGAGAGTCATTATATTGATATCTAATTTTTTGTAGGGTATATCTCCTTGATGATCATCTCCAGCTATCTATGAAGGGATAAATTATCATGAACTACAAACCTGACTTGAAATAGATTAACAATCCTTAGAGGGGTTTTATCAATTACTCAATGATATTTCTCAAGGAGACCCTCACAATAATCCTACAGCCTCTATAATTTTTAGGGATTTTATTTTATATTATCCTATGACTATTTATGGTGGTATATCACCCACTGAAGCTGAGGAGTGGGTTAGTGACCTACATCTCATATTAAAGGTAATTAGGAAACCAAAACACCATGGAGGGTAATTATCCACCATCATGATTGAAGGGGTGGAACATATTAGGTGGGACATTATTTATGTGGGTAGAAATTAGAAGGGGGTCACCTAGTGATAATTTAAATAGATCATATTCGACTAATTTTACAATACACCCTACATATAGTGAAAGATAATGAGTTTTTATCCTTTTAATGGCTATAATATAGTTATAGAAAACACCAGTGTGTTTAATAAATATTCTCCACTACCATCTCTATTTTAGTGGATATTTGGAATCATATAAATTATGTTTATAAAATGGTTCACAAGGATCTTTTTAAAATTATTTTATTTTCATTAATTTGAAAAATTCCATAGAAATGGTCATGAAATTTTTTGGTGAAAGGATAAGTTCCAAAGGATGTTTAGATGTGTGTGGACTGCTATATTTAAATTACTTATTTGATTCCTATTAAAGGGGTCTCATGTGACAATGATTGGTGGGTAGAAAAGGTGGCTCTCTCCAAGGAATATAAGGGTGTTTTTACATCATCTCCTATCCCAAAAATATTCTATATTTAGTTCCATCACCATGGGTGATCATTCCAAATTAAACCTAATTTTACCATCACGATAATGGAATTCCTCTATTGTGGGTACCATTAACTTTTTATAAAATTATTATTTTGAGTAAAGATAGATATTATTAGGGGGAATCCTTAGCTAATCCAAGAATCGTAATAATTGTTAATAATACGGTCTACTGGTTAGAGTTGATCACTATCTAGTTGATCAATTTGTACCGTAAATCATGGAATTCAAGGTTGATTAGTTATTATGTAGTATTTTTAGTATGGATTTGTAGATTATGGTTTTTATGAGGAAGTGGGAAGTATTTATTCTTTAGAAAAACCTTAGGGTAATGTTTCAGTATCGCTTCATATAATCAGAGATACAATTATATAATCGTTTACTTTATAATATTCTTTTTATCATATGGATTTATCATATTCACTCGTTTTAGGAAAAATGAACATACTTATAAATATTATATTATAAAATATTCCTTTTTATTTGAGAATTGATACTTCTTCAAGGTATAATATTGAATAGGAACATATGTTCTCATATTTCTCTTTTCTAGGGGAATCCATTAAGAATCGTCTGAATTATATGTCTCTTAATATGAATTACTTTGATTTCATATTGTGAATATACTTTTAAAAAGATTGTGATCATGAATTGACTATTCTATTATGAGGGAATTATTCCTACCTACCCCATGTATCCAATTCACTCTTCATATATAGATAGAGTTATATGAAAAGTTATCTGGTCTTTGTAAAGGGAATGTGAGGGTGATCATTATAGATATGGATAGTTGTATCATCAGTGAATATGATGGAAAAAAGTATCATCTATTTCCCAATATATGGATTTCTATCCATATTTGTTCCTTAAAGAATTTTTTGGAATTCCTCTATATAGGATTTTAAATTCATCATTAATCTTATACCTAAAACTAATACTTTTTTATCTCCCAATATCTATGAGAACAATTGAGTTATGGTAGATAAAAATGTAGTTTATAGAGAATGAATTGAAAGGGTTTTTAGATTGTGAACTTTATATATGAATTCTATAATAATATTTAAAAAAAAGTTGACAATGATCATCATCTATGTAAATACTATTATACGATGAACCCAACATTAATAAATAACTATTATCCTCTTCCTACAATTTTTTTATATCATTTATATATTAAATGGGATGAATTACTCTAAAATTGTCATAAACTTGTATTTCGATTAGGTTCGAGTAATACCTATGGATATTCCTAATATCACTCTTTTGAAATAGATATGTTCACTTAAAATATTAGGTAATACCCTTGAAGATGTTTATTACTAATGATAAATTCATATATTTAATCAATATCGGTTTTATTGTTTTTTAGAATCTTTTATGATGCTATTTATGGATGATATCATTTTCTTTTCGAGATATCATGATGTTAATGGAGGAAATCATCATGTAACTTTAGACATGCTATGATAACAATAGTTATAAATTAATATGTCAAAATTATCATTCCAGATACTAGAAGCAATGTTCCTTTATCATGTGATCTCCAAGATACTATATCTATGGATATTGAGTAGGTGGAGTCCCAGATGTCTTGTTAAATTCTATAAAATTTGTTTGATATTAAGAGTATCCTAGGGAATTTAAAATATTATCCTTAAATTATTCAGGACATTTGTAATATTTAAAACTCATATTAAAAAGTATCTAATAAATGTATTATTTTATAGGGCATAGATCATGTGAATTGAATTTCAAGAGATTATGTATCAGTTAACCACAACTAATGTACCCATTCTATGTCATCAAGGTGTGGTATTTTAAGTTTGTTTTGCTGAATAATCAATTTAACAAAGTTTTATCCATATGATCGATCTTTATCTAGTAAAATATGATTCTAGATAGTTACTACCCCATTAAATGAACTACCATACCAATTATTTTTATTTTTTTATTGATGATTACTCTTATAAGTACGAGAGACTCTATTAACATGATCATTGGTTTTAGGTGTTCACATACCACAAGAACATGAAGTAAATATTTTATAATGTTACATTAGTAGTAAGAGATTTATATCAGTGAAAAAACGTCATTATTTTTATTTTAATATCTAATAATCTTTTGGAAAATGATGTGTAGTTTCCAACACCCTTTGTTGAAATTTTTCCCTCAAAATGTGTTGGAAGAAATATGCTAGTAATGATTTTGGATTCAAATTACTAAAATCGACTTGGTTGTGATTTAAAATTTTTTCATGTTATATTTATACCAAATATACATTATATTATTTATCAAAAAATGTTTTAGTACTAAAAAATATTTTTTTATGGATTATATCATTATTTTTCTAAAACATTAATAGTGGTGAGATCCTTAACAAATATGCTATGGTTATTCCTCATCTTTATATATACATGGAAATCAAGTTATTCTATCTATTATAAGAGAAAATGTGATAAATGAATAGAATTATTCTTTTTAACATTTGAACCATGGAATGTTAAAAAAGTGTTTCATAAAATTAATCACTATTTAATATTTCCAAGAATGAAGAAGGATATATCTGGGTTTGTTGTTTGGTTAATTGCTAATAAATATGCAATGATAATGAAATAGACACATATAGGAAAAATCTCTCTAATACCACTTATAGTTTAAAAGTGGGGTGGCATTGCCAGGTATTTCCTATGTAGTTTGATTGGATATTCAAGAATCCTTTGAATAATGTGGGAAATTCTGGATCATTATAGAAGATGTCTCACATTCTACATAATAATGAAGCATCTTTAGTTAATGAGCATAAAAAAATATGCCAAAGAGATTCGGAAACATCATTATTTATCATATAAAATCGTTTTTAATAGGTCTATGAGTTGAAAGGGCCTATCGGGAGGAACCATGGAGATCTTCTCTCCGTGACGGCGTCGACCTCTATGTCATTCCCTCCCCCATCGATGGGGGAGGGATCCTCATCACCCAACTAGAAGGAGGATTTATCTTTTACTACTTTCATGTGTCCTTCTTTCCATCCACCATTCCCTCAGGTTTTTCTCATCTCGGTGGTCCTTTTATTTTCATATGAAACATGATAATCTTACAATTGCAATGTGGGTAAGCTTTCCCAATATCCCCCTACCGTTTTATAATCTGTATGTTATGGGAATTCTTGGAAATATAATTGGAAGATATATATGCTCGGATAGTGGGACTGAGGCTCTATGTAACCTGGTTAATCTGCGTGTTTTCATGGAAATGAATGTGTCTAAAACTCTGTTTGAATCTGTGTGGATCACAATGGGTGATGAATGTCACTGCAAACAACTGGTGTTCTATGAATCATGGACTTGATTTTGTTCTTGATGTAAATTACTAGGACATTATTTTGATGTTTTTCAGAGGGGAACTTAGATGGCCGTGAGGAGGAAATGCAGTTGTCATGGAATGGATTTGAGGTCTCTGAGGGAGAGGCATTAGAGTATTGGATTATTGTTTTGGATGTTAATGGAAGAAAAGGTGAAGAGGGGGTGCCCCGTAAGCAGCCCAGGGATCGGGAATGTGTCATCTAAGGTCAAGATTGGATCAACCCGACCTATGAAGGAGGCTTTGGTACATTATAACAACTCTATGGTTTCTCTTGAGGAAGGACCTGACTGAACCATTTACCTACAACGAGTGGATCCACAGTGGTCGGGCTAGGGAAGACAATGTTGTTCTGTATAATGTGAACTGAGTGGAAATGAAGGAATATATGTCTAAAGACATGGGGTGCATATGGTTGATCAAGGGATTAAAAGTCTTGAAGGGGTTGTTCTTGGGTCAGGGGTACTGGTTGAACAGAGTCTCTTAGGATTCCATCTTATGTAGAAGTATATATGGATGGCAGTGAACTAGAGGTACATAGAAAAGGTAAAGGACCATGTAGATGAAGGGTTTACCAAGTGAAATAGTAGCATAGGGTGCACCGAGGAAGTAGAGGAAGGGTGGGGGAAGAGTTATCAGAACCTGAACCCTCCCTTGGCTAACATCTGTAACCACTTTGATGTCTTGGGATCGGACTCTATTGATCATTTGTCCAATGGGGAGGACTTCCACTTAGGGATGGAGTGTGGGGAGGGGGAATACGATGAACATCTTTCATCGGAATGCTCACATGGAGAAATAGGGCTCTACAACACAAGGAGAAATAAGTGACAGAAAAAAATAGAGATCTAGGCAGTTGTATTGTACATAAGAAGTGAAATTCTAAACGCTGCAGGGATTATTCATACCTCCCAATGCCTATGTAGACTAGATCATCTAAAAAGGGCAGGAACAAAGTACTAAATGGAAAGGCTCTTAAAAAATCATAAGAGATGAAGATTCACCTGGTGTGTGTATCTGTATCGGTTGAATATCCACGGCTAGAGAAGAAAGGACTAGATAATAAGGATGATACAACAGAAGAACAACATTGAAACCATGATATCCTAGAGTATTATGCTACATCTCGTCGTGTGAATCAGGATGTTAAGGAAGTTGAGGAGGTTGAACCGGTTATTATCATGGCTGGAACGGTGTGGGATGCTGTCATAGAGGCCACAAAGGAGGTATGCGTCCTTCTTAATAACTATGAGGATGAGATTCTTGAGATGGTCTTGTATTTTATTACTTCTAAATAGGATGTAGAAAGCTTGAATGGTGAACCAATTCTGATAGATACTAATAGTGATCAGGAAGATTGGATCGTCATGCAACATCTATTTATGACCATAGGCTTCAACAACAAAAAGATAATGGTGGAAGAGTTTGTGAAGACGTGGTCCAAGATGATCTATCAATTTGAAGAAAAAATCAATGATAACCCTGATAAAAATGTATATGAATTTTCCTGGAATTTATATAGGGAGTATGCTTCCAATATGTTGAAGTTGGTCTTCAAGGATGTCATGGAACCGAATTCTTCTGCTTGTACTTGATGGTTTCTCACATACTTCCACAAAAGTGTGCTTCTAATAAAAATGTTAATTTGGAAGAAGAATAGTGGTATGATTTATATATCATGGTTTATTTATGGTAAATTTTAGTAATTGGGTTCTCATTTCTATTAGAGTAGTTCTTTTGACATGTGAACTCTTTTCAAATCTAAATAAACCATTCACGTCCATGGAAATTTTCATTTAGATTGTATTCTGGATTTTGTGGGACCATTAGAAGATCACCAATCATTATTGAAAACTTATTGTAGTGTTAACTAAAATTTATCAATTTTTATGTTTTCATATTAGTCCTTGTATATAAGGATATCTTTTTCACCTCTCTCTTTGACAAAAATAATAGAACCATCAGTGATAGAGAATACCATAATCTACGAGACTAGAGAAAAGTAAATTGGATTTAGAAGTAGATCATAAAACTCTATAATTCATCAAAAAAATTATGTTGATAATAAAATGTTACACAATTAATTCAAAGAGGTATATAAAGTATTCAAATTGTTATAATCACTTTTGGGTCGTCATTTAAAGGGTAAATAAAGGACGTGTGCTTTGAGATATTTTGGACCATTTTAAATCCTATGAAAAATCATTCAACTTATTTCTCATCTACCCTTAACTCTAAATTTTTTGGTATTACATATCAAATTCCATTTTATTGACTTAGGAAGATGATCCATAACCCTACAATCATGATTTTTTATAATAATTTCATAGTTTTGTTTAATGTATTTTATATAGATTATATAATTTTTATCATGGATTAGAGTCATAATTTATTATAGGGGAAGTTAAATCCACTTTTATGGGACATGTTTCCTTATGAGAATTTCCAAGATAAAACATGGTTGTGGGAGCTTCAGGTGAGGATTTATTATAAGGAAATTTTCCCTTAAGTATCTTATTGATGATTCTCTTGGATGATAAGGCCATTGGTTGGGATGTCATAATGAACATGATTCATATTGGTTTTGAATTCTATAAAAGTTTAGTATAATCCATCTCATTTTTATTATATTTTGGATTTTTTTGAATTTGGGGATGTTGATGGATTATTTTATGTGGGATGGGGGTCTGGTGGAAGAGGTATTATATGGAGAAAACATCCCGCTATATGTTTAGTCATGGCACTAGGGTTCAGGTAGGAAAATTAATGGATAATTTCTCTTCCATAAGAGTTCCTATGGAGTCCATGCAAGTTATGATGGGTCACTACTTGATATTTTATTATAAAAAATATAAATTTCTAAATAAAACCTAAAAACCCATCACATAATAACCAACTCATTATTACCTCTTCATGTAATCATATTTATCCCTAATAGAGCTCTCACACTCTTCTTCACCATCATGGGAATAAGGCTTCACCCTTAAAACTAAAAACCACTTTTTTAACATATTTTTACCAAATAATTTGAGATAAAATTAAATTATCCATATTATATTGATTCATAATAAGTTGATTAATTTTTAAATTGGATATCGATTACCATTCCATATTCAAGGAATGAGATTAGTTAACAAAGAAATAATATCGTGATCAATAATGAAACAAAATCATTTATAAATATCTTAATTTCCATATCATAATGAAAAAGATGGATTTAATATGACTAATAAATACAAAACTAGTCATTTTCATTGCATCAGAAACACTAATCATCTTATAGAGAATTAGCTAATACTTATGAAATATTTTAAATGATAGAATAAATTATTTATTTAACTATGAATAACCGCACTAGTATATATAACATATCTACTTTACTCTTTATTCAAATTAATTATTGAAATATAAATTATTTTTAATATCTATATTTATTGATCCTAGAGTTACCATGATTTCAAATAGTACAAAAACTATTCTATTTACGTTATAATCACAATATCAATTATGATAGGTCATTTTAAATTATAAATTAACATTTTGGCATGTATACAACCTAGTTAAATCCCCCATAATAAAAATTCATTATATATGAATAATGAGTGACTACCACTTTACAAAATCCAAGAATAATTATACTATTGGAAGAATGAATTTCCCATTCATATAAGATAATAAAAATTTATTCATTATTATCTAACCATGTGAGATATCATTTTGAGTATTATTCATTAGAAAATCCCATATATGAAAAATGTGAGACTAAATCTCCAATATACTAAAAAATATTATCCCCCATTCAAAATGATTTACATGTAATGTTATAATATATGATTTTATTTACTTTATTTTTTATATTCAGGAAACATATTTTCAGATTATTCCTTAACATTACCCATATATGCTCAGTAAAAAACATTCTTGTGAGTGTTGTATCTAAAAAAATTATAAATCCAATGAAAGGAATATGATTCATGATATAAGATAAAAAATATTGGTATTATATTATTGAATTGAATGATTTATACATCCAATATTGAAAGTAAGTTACTTTACTAGGACTAAGTGAACCTAATATACATGCATGTGGCACATATATCTTATGCTTAATATTTGTTTCTAGATAATTGGTTTCAAGTGATCCATAGATGTGTGTATATATACATTAATACTCCTAAAATTAATTGTTTCCTTTGGATGGATATATAAAATTACTCTAAGACTACTTGAAATAATATTTTTAGTATGGGTACTACCTCATCCATTAGGAAATTAAATTTATCTTAATATATAAATGGTATATTCAATGAATATGTAATCTTCATTCAAAGGAGTTCAATGAACATGTACAATTGGAAGTATTGAAAATGTTTTCATGATCATCACAATATAAATAACATCATGTATGATATTACATATAATTGGAAGTTGATTTATTTATTTTAAGTTGTTGTATTATTTTTGTGAATTATGTTAAGGATGATAATTAGTTTCATAAAAAAACATGATGACTTTATCGATAAATTATTTCACATTTTACCAAATTCTGTTGGTGATATCATCATTTCAATGGGTGAGAATCCTGAAAATATTATCATGGATACTTCATCCATTGGATAACAAATGAAGGAAATAAACAAGTATACTAAATCAACGAATAATTTGGAATATGACTTCAGAGTTGTTTATGTATGCTATTTTTTATGTGTTATTTTCTTTCTAGGAATACATAATTCATTCTAGGTAGATTAGTACAATGTTTTTGGATTTATTTCACCGAATATAATAATTGGATGATCCCCATAATCTCATAAATGGTATCAATGCCTTCTTTTTCAATGATTCGAAATGTTTGTTAAACTATTAAACAATCAACACAGTTTTTTACATCATTAAGAGTTCAGCTTCAATTTGATCAACATCATATGATTATTTTGTGATGGTTTTTTTAATCTATATCTTGTGAAATCTTAATCTTATTGTTTGATATAGTGGGTGAGAATCAATATATGTTATTGAAAAATACATCTTCCATCACCATATGTTAAAAATAGTACATCATTATTCTCTAGGTGGAAATTAGGTTCAATGTCTACCCTATTCCATAAAAATTAATACAAATACATTTTTAGAAAATTTAATATCATTTTCTTCGACATAAAATAAATTTAGAAATATAGACGTTCATCTACAACATATAGATTTTTTGTGTAACATGAAGTCTTATTACTTGAGTGTGGTAGGTAGATATTAGGTGTGGCTTTTAGTTTTAATATTCATTCACATAAATCAATTATATAATGATCATATTAATAATGAAATACATGGAATATAATATTTTTAGTAATTAGGTGTTACATGCATAGAATGTTCTATACGAGAGAGATAAATATAATTTTTTCATGGATAAAATCCTACATCAAACCTCCTCTCAGGTGTGCTCTGCATTATTATACAATATGTATTGGAAGGCTTTCAATTGAATACCATGACTCTATACATAATTATTCTCCTACACTTCTCTTATTTTTATCCTAATTCCCCACTAACAATGCTTTTCCTGATTCTCCCTCATAATTTTTCTAATCCGTGTAGGATCACCCATCCTCTTCTCCTTCGGGATGTCCTCCATTTGAGCCAAGCTCTTATATAATGGGGAGCCATCTTCTCATGTTGTCCAACTAAGGGATGCCTAATTGTTTTGAATTATCTATATTGGTTATTGATTAAATTGATAATGTTCTTCATTGTTTTATTATATTCTATTAGTTTATAAAGTAGTTATAATAGACATATTTATGTTCTCTAAATTTTTTCACCAAAGAATAAATTAGAATATGGAATTTTTTTTAGTTAATAATTATATTATAAATGATAAGTTTTAGGCTTAGTAAAACAATGTTCTTAGAACATATATTTTCAATAAAAATTTCATATTTTTTCCCAGGATTAAATAATATATTGATTTAATATCTTGTTATTTTATATTGTTCATATTTATAAAATTTGTTACTGAATTTAATATTATAATGATTTGTTTTATGATTTAGATTTTTTTATAATCCTTTGTTGAATATTAAGATTGATATATGATTATCATATTGTATGAAATTTTTATTTAATTATTTATTCCATTATATTATCCGTGAATATAATTTTTTATAGAATATTTATAATTTTTATGATTTATTTGTATAGTAAATTATGTATAGAGGATATATCCTTGTTTAACTTGTTAGGTGTGAATCCATGAAATTTATTTTTCCATCTAACATAACATTGGAATGTTAATTGAGTTATGATATTTAGAATACTTTTTAATTATATTATCTACCTATATGGTGTAGGAAATACATTTAATTGAATTATAACATGATTGATGTCTACTCAGGAAGAGGGATTTCAGATATATTAGTCGCCAGCCTAGTGGCTTGTATCTTGTTCTAGATAAGTGGGAGGTTTACTATTTGTCACTCCAAACTTAATTATATACTTATTTTCAATTTCATATATATTTGATTCTTTACATATATATTTCAGGTAAATAATGTATAATTTGTATTAAAATATGTATAAATTACTAGGACATATATTTTTGGATCTATAACCAAAATATTTGACTTATGTAAAGAGATACAAATTAATTATGTCTAAAAAAATTATATTGGTAGCCGGAGTAGATATAAAAATATAAATCATTGGAATCATGATTTAACAAAATATTAAACAATATAAGATAAATATTTTATATGATTAAATGGTTATGAACATAACAAACATATAATGTATATGAAATTGGTATGCCTTTTAAGAAAACCATAATAAAATACAAAGTGGCAGATAGATTATAAAGAATTAAACGAAAAAATATTCATCTTTTATTATGGGTGACTCAATAATTTAGGTATCAATGGGTAATCGTGAGTAAATTGTTAGGACAGAATACACAAAGTAACACAATAGAGGGTAAATTTTGTCCTTTCAAAAATGTCCACAATTATGGATTTTTACACGCACTGTGATTTATGTGTATATATAGTGTTTTTATTATATATGAAAATATACCACTAAAAATAGATATAAAATCACATATTTGTAAAGTGGTATTGGAAAGAATGATACCCTATTCCACTCTACCAATCACACTCTCTGTGCGGTTGGTAAATTACTCTAGTATAGTCCTCTTATCACAAGACCAAGAATCCAGAACTACGTACATGATATTAAATCCTTATAAAGAAGAAAAATGAAAAATCTTTATTTTTAAATACTAGAGAACATGTTGTTCTATATCTTAGATTGAGAAGCTAAGGCACCACCACAACTGAGTAAGAGTAGTTGAAACTCTAATAAATCAAAAAAAAGTTTTATTTGAAAGGATCAGATAGATCCTCAATGTTTTTAGAAAATGAATCTAAAAAATAATTGATCTTATGCCTCAGAAAATAATATATTCAATGATGAAATAGTCGAAAGCAATCCATATTTTAAAATGATCATTGAAAAGGTAGAAAATAAAATATCATTAGAAAACATATGATAAAATAATAAATAACACGTATGTTAACAAATGGAAGTCCTCTTTCCAAGTCATTCATTATTTGGAGAACTGTAATGTATTTTCAATAATGAAGTCTTATATGTATGAATCACATATCAACACAACACACACACAAAAACACACACACACAAATATATATTTATATGATAACATTATTTGATATTCAGTATCTCAACGAATAACCTTATGGATCACGAAAATTCAAATTCCAATTGACCACGAGGGTCATAAAATCTAATAAAGATGTGAAAGAATTTCTCAGATAGACATGGTTCATTGAAAAAATCATAACCAACCATGAATCAGTATTTAATTCTAACATTATCATTTCCATAATAATTTATTGAAAATGTGGAATGAAAAAAATCTCTATTGAGAACACAATGTGGGTTTTATATGCATAACATATTATTCCATTGTAAACATATGGTTTATTAACCGTACTTATTTTTAACATAACATAGGGAACCAAAGTAGTGTAGGGATGATAATCAATACAATTATCCTCATCATCATAAAATAATGAACATATCATTTACTAACTATAGATTCAATATTTATATATTTATGATTTGAATAATAAATCAAGACTCCAACATAGGATTTCTAATCCATATGTATAAACACTCTTCAAATGTAATGATTTTATTTCAACGACAAATTGATTCAGCGTAAGATAAGGTTGATACCATATGAGAATATAAGACTTAGTATAACTTCATGTTTGATATATTGTTTCTAGATTCATTCCAATAGTGCTAAATTCATTAAGACTGAATATGAATTCATGTACAACTCGCTTAACAAAACATCTATATAAAAACAAGGTTATTTTTGAAAATCCAAATCATTATAAATTATAGAGTATTGTAAAGAAAATACATATCCCACAATATCCCCCTTTTTTACAATCACAAAAATCCTTACATAACTGCTAATAAAAATAATGAAAATATATGATTTGGTAAAAAAGATAGAAGTATATATATAATTTTTTTGAAATTTAGATTTTACATAATTATTTACATAAGGAGAATTTTCCATTTAAATTTTTTTTATTTTAAAATATTATCCACCATATATATTAATATAATTCACTTCAGTAGAGTTTCATTCTCTTATAATATTTCTTCCATTATAATTTTTATTCCAATTTTCTCCCCCTTTTGTGATTCAATAAAAGACAGGTTGAATGAATAAACAATATAAACTATGGTTAATATAGTACAAAAATATAAATGAATATCTATAAATAATAGTATAAGAAAAATTATATATGATTGGAAGTAAATTGTTGAACGTTACTAAATAAATAGAAATTTAATTAATAAACTAAAAATATAAAGAATAAAAAGAAATAAAGAAGTATATGGAAATCAAAATATATTCAACGTTTTGGAAAATATTATGTATGATCCATAATCAATGATCATCAAAATGAAAGGACTGATGTTCAATTTTGGTAGGGACAAAGGGTTCTTAAGAAGAAGGAATTGCTTGTACATCACTGTTATGATCAATGAGCTTCATCAAAAAACAATAAAAATGGTTGTTCAATACTTTTCACCATTGCTACAGAAACTTATTCGAATCATTTCCAACCTTAAAATTATCAACCATATTTATCTTTACAAACTCATTAATAGATTCCTCTAACTAGATGAATAAAGTAAAAAAATCCTTGACAATATTAATTATTAATCCTAACCATGATTCATTTGATGTTTTCTGACTCTCCATATGTCATTGATTTTTCAATAAAGGACATCATGTAATTTTTTCAAAATGAAGAGTGTTTATCCAATCATTGAAATCACCCTGTATAGTAGTGATAACATAAATTATTTTGAGCTATTTTTGAGATGTCTATTGAGAAGTGGTGGATTCTCTTTTAATTTCTTTTAGAGACTTAAATTATCTATCAATTAATATTATAAACTCATCAATCTATGTCTTATATACATACCCATCATTTAAAAAATTAATGGAAATTTTATCCATATGCTATATAAGATCTATAAAAGAAATCATATTTTCTTTAAATTCTTTTAAATTATGATTATGAACATTAAAATCTGACGATTCCAATGAAGAATCATTGTATTTTTCAAATTTCTTCATCTCAAACTCCAATTTTTTTCATAGAAATGATTTTATAGCCTCTAATAATTAAATTTTTATTAAATGGGAATCAACATGGGAATCAGAAGATTCAGGTGAATGAGCTCCTGCTTGATCAACTAAAATAACATCCTGGATTGCCTAACCATATCCCTCCAGTATATTTAATTAAGAAGATCCTCATAAAATTCCAAGAATATAGAAGTTTAGGTTCCATGATATCGAACATATTTCCAATGATGTACTTCACATTGGGCCTCCTGCTCAACTTGCTCATCTACTAGATTCTCACATCTTGCTACTCTTGGTGCTTCATCAATTGTATATATACCAACCATTTTAACCCTAATTTTTCAAACAATATATCCTTATGTATTTTAAGTGAGTATTTCATTTGGACTATGATTAAATGAACCTACTGATTGTATAATCATATCATCCCATTGAGAATCTACTAATAACTTATGTTTTTGTTTTTCAACAACTGGCAGTAAAGTGTTGCATGCTTATCTCCAAACAAATCCAAGAAATTTCACAGTCCCAACATATAAATTTTTGACATGGTGACAAGATATAAAAAAACATGTTGAATATATTTCCTTTCCATTGAAACAAATAAAATAATAAATTCTTCCATAAGGATAACATTCTATCATCACATCATCATGGTAGAAAAGGTTTATATATCTTATCATAAATTGATAGAAATTAAACATAACCTCATAGAGATTAAAAAACATAATATACATGGTATGGTAAAGGAAATAATAAATCTCATAAGTCCTAGATAAAATCCCATGTTGAATAAATGTTAGAATCAGTTGAGGGTTGGGAGCATGTTCTTTGGTCAATATAATCTTGAAAATTCTTATTCCAAAAAAATAAAACATAATACCCTCATCCAAATGTATTCCATTACCGATATTTCTTAAATAAAATTGATAACCCCGCTCATGGGTACAACGTATCATCTCATAGATTTCCATAGATGATAATGAAAACTCAGAATCAATATTCTTAGAGACAATGGTGTCTTCATCAAACCTAATACTGAACGGTGCATTTCATCAAAATTCCATTACATCTTTTTTATATGACATCTACAAGTTCTATTCCCTTAAAGCGTAAATTAAACTATTAAAATGCATTGTTTCCTTTAAGAGAATTATTTTTAGAGAATATATAAAGAAAATATTTTACCTTTACATGAAACACCATTCTAGATTTCCAAGATGGATAGACATTTTTTTCCAACTCATCATGTATGAATCAATATGAGGATTCTATCTCTAAAGATTTAGAGATTGAAATGATTGAATGTTTAGGGTTTCAGCACCTATGAATTGAAAGAGAGAGAGACTATGTAATCTGAGAGGACGTATCATAGAGGAGAATGTTAGTGAGAGAAGGAAAACTGGTTTCTCAAGCCAATTGAGGATGTAGTCACTGTGAATTTAATTTGGAAATGAAAAATATAATATAATTTTAAAAATTATAAATTAAAACAAAATTGTATAAAAATATTAAATAAGTAGAACTAAAATAAAAATAGGGAGTTCGTATAACAATTAATAAACATGAACATAAACTAAAAATATTCCTAACTCCCCCATAATAAAATTAAAACTAGTTCTGGGATGTGGTTTAGTAAAAATATCATCTAATTGATATTCAATATTAATAAATTATAATGAAATATAATTTTTAATGATAGGTTCTCTTAGAAATTGATGATTTATATCAATGTTCTTAGTCCAAGAATGACATATATGATTTTTGAAATATTTATTGCACTATTATTCTCAAATAAATTTTGAATAAAAATAATGTTTAGTCCAATGTCTATTAGAGTGTTTTCCATCGATAATAATTGTGCACAATAACTGCAACCAGACAAAAATTATGACGTAGTAGTAGATAGGGAAACAAAGTGTTGTTTCATTCTACACCATTAAACTATATATTTTCTTAACAACTGATAGGTTCCTATGTTAATTTTTCTATGTAATCTAAAACATCGAATTTAATCATTTGAATATGAAATTAAATTAAAATTAGATGTTGTGAGGTATATAAGAGATTTAAAAAAATTACTTTTAAATTACTAATAATGATTTTAACAGATGTAATATGGGATTTTTTGGGATTTGATTGAAATCATGAGAAAATCTAACTAAAAACATAATGTCTAGAATACTTGAAGTAATATATAACAAACTGCCAATCAAGCCTCCATATGAATTTTTGTCAGATGATTTTCTAGATTCAATCAAATCATGTTTTATATTTGTAAACATAAGAGATATGTATGACTTGTTTTTCTCATGTAGAAACGTTTTCAATAAATAAAATATAAATTTTCTTTTATTTGAAACATTTCAAAACTGATTTTGGTAAATATAAAATCAAATAAATAAATTCAGTTTATCCATCATAGTCATTTAAAATTAATTTTGCAATAAATTAAAAAATAAAGGTAATTTTTTTAGTTTAACAATAAATTGCATCATCAACATAAATTTTAACAAAAAAATATTGAAACAAATAGCTTTTATATATTGTTTTGGATCTTCCAATCCAACATAAAATCAATTTTCCAAAAGAAAATAGCATAGTCTTTCATACCATGTTCAAAATTTCTGTTTGAGGCTATAAAAAGATTTAGTGATATAAAAAACATAGTTGGGTTTTTAAGGATTTTTATAACCATAAGGTTTCTCAAAATATATATCCTCTATCAACGAACCATTTAAAAATGAAAATTCACATCCATCTGGTATCATTTAAAATTTATATAATATGCATAAGATAAAATTATTCTTATTGATTCAAATATAGAAATAGGGGAAAGGTATAATCTTAATCATTACCTTCTTTCATACTATATAATTTAGCTACTAATATTTCATTATTTTTTTTAATTATCCCTTGATCATTCAGTTTATTTATAAATACCCACTTTGATTCTATAACTATATAATTGGTTAGTGTCCCTACTTGTTTTGAAAATACTTTTATTTATAACTGGTTTAGATCTTATTGAATTGAGAATATCAAACACTCTAATTCTAATTATTATTTAATAACCTAAGGTTCTAACTAAGGCAGACATAATAAAATTCAAATATGTATCCTATAGTTCAACTAGTTCAAATACCTATTTCTCTATATCCAAAAATAGTTTATAAGAGATTTTATTAGGTTATTGAATGTATGGGAAAGAATTTTTTTGGTTTTATAGTATAAGGTTCTTATAAACATAACTAAAATTTGTAAATATTATTTTCAATATCACTTTTACAAGTTTCAAATCAAATGTTATCAAAAGATTTAGTGACTACCTCGATTTGACCTTTCTCATTAGTGAAAGGGTTCCTTTCATCAAAATTCACATTAACCGATACATAAAAAATCAATTACATTATATTAAACAATATATAAGCATTATTAGTATTAGAATATCTAACAAATATTCCTTCATCAGCCTTTGGATCGGACATACCAAAGTTTTCTTTAGTATTCTAGATATACACTTTGCATCCAAAAACATTAAATTAATTTTCTTTATAATATCTATTATTCCAACGTTCATAAAAACTTTTTATGAAAATATGGTTAATTAATACTCTATTTATGATATACTAGGTTGTACTTATAGATTCTTCCAAATAATAGTTAGGAAGACTATATTTATTTATCACAGGCTACACATTTCTTGAATAGTTATATTTCTTTGTTCCATATTTTTATTTTGTTGATGAGTTCTTGGTGAAGAGAAGGTGTGTTCAATACAAAAATTTGAGAAAATTTAGTAAATTTCATGACTTTGAAATTCACCATCATTATCACATATAACTGAAAATATTTTATAACCTTTATAATTTTGAATAATTTTACAAAAGATATCAATAATATAGAAAACATCACTTTTTATTTTTAAAAAAAAATCTTATGTATATATAGATTAATTATCTACTAAAACAAAAACATATAATTTACTGGCCAAAAATTCTATCATTGATAGTCCAAACAATTCCATATGGATATGTTCTAAATGGTTATATGTAGAAATTGTTTTAATTTATTTGAGAAAAGATTTTTTCTGCTTTCCAATTTTGCATGCATCAAAGATTATTTCATTATCGAACTTAAGTCTATAAAATTCAGAAACTAAAATTTTGATATATAATTTATGTAAAGAACATATATTAATGATTCTATGACAAATATTCCAAATCCATGATTCAATTGTCTTAGCCGTTAAACAATTCACCTTTTTTATATATGGAAGTCAAATCTAAAGAATAAACATTGTTAGTTCTGGTTCTCTAAATTTAAGTAACATATCATTAAACACAGAGAAAGAATTCTAAGAAAATTCAACATAAAAAACATCATCAAAATTTTGATAATATTTATAATATTTTTATTTAACCCTTTGCCATAAAAAACATTGTAGATTGATATAGTTTTTTGTTCTCGAATAGTTCCAACTGTAATTATATTCCTTTGAAATTCTCAACAAAATGGACAAATCCTCTATCAATTTGAGTCAATATATGAATGTTTGATATATCTAAAATCATATTCCTAGAACATACATTGTCCAAAACAATATGGATTTTCATTTTCTATGACCTATTTCCTAGAAAAAAAATTAAATACATATTTTGATTATACTGATATCTTATTTGGTCCAATATAGTTATCTAGCATTGATCTGGGAACCCAAAACTACATTTCATCTATAACTAATGCTATTTTCTTGAAAAGAAAATTGCGACATAAATTTTCTTTCAATACATAGAATTTGAGGATGTATCAAGTAAAAATTATTAGTGACCTGGCCTTTTGTTACATAATAATAATAGAAATTATTTTTTAAATTTGGAATGAAATAAATTTTTAAAAATTTTGAATTCACAACCTTTCCCTCTATTCCAAATCCTTAACTCTTATTGACAAAATTTCCATGAATATCATTTATGTAATAATCTATTATACTAAAATCAAGAGAATCACCCTTATAGGTTATTGCATGGTCTTTTAATTCATTGATTTTCTTTTCATGATTGATATCATTTGATGTAGAGGAAATGAATTTTTTTGGGTTACATATAAGTTTGTTTTAGTACGGTATATCATTAACTTAAATTGGCATTATAAATATATGCTAATGATTTCTGATTATTTAAAAAGGAATAAATGTTTTTTTAATAACATAGAACAATGGAAATCTTATTTTTCATTTAAGCAACTAATAATATTAGAATCAGAAGAGTAATATATTTCTACCATTTAGTCTTGAACCACAAATCTCATGTTGGCATTTATATTTTATTTCTCCTTCCCTAAATTAGATTTTGAATGGTCGTTGGAGTCTTCAGATACACTCAATGTAGCATTCAATACACTTTTCCTTTACAGACGTAATAATTATTTTTACGGTATCTCTTTTCTATCCTATTTAATTTATCATTAAATTCTTTAAAATTATGACTAATATTTCCTAATTGATTCATTAATATAATCAAACTTCTCTTGTATATATATCATCATTCATGAAGGATTTTTTGAATACTATTTTTTTCTTGTAAAACATGCTAAAATTTCATGCTAGTTGAACCAATTCCATTTCAAAATATGAGGAATCTAAATTATTTTCTTTTTTGTCTTATATTTTATTATTATATAATTAATCTAAGATGTTTCATTCATAGAAGTATTTTATTTCTGTATTATAATCTTATAATCTTATGCTTCATCATGAATCTCTTCTTCATACATCATCTATGTCCCAACTAGTTATTTCATTATCAGATCTTTGATAAGTGATTGTTCATGAATAATAGTAGATATTTCATTCCATATGAAGTGAATTACTCTTAATACATTCAATTATTGATCAGCTTTTTTTGGGTTCAAATATGACTATAATATTGGTGAAATTTTTTGTAAACCATCAATTAATTTTTTGAGGGTTTAACACTAAAAAACACTAAATATATCAAAATATAGCTTATTTGTAGTATATATCATCTGTCTGAAATTATATGTTCCATTATAATAAACTGAAATATTTTTCAACATTTTATTGGTTATAGGGCATTGAGATACATGACTGAACTCATCTTTCCTAAGACCGCAGACAATATAATTCATCTCTTTTGAATTGATATCTTATTCTGATTATGTTGCAGAGACCCATGGTTTAGGTTTATTTGAAATTGCATAGGGATTAATGTTTATTGAATACTGTCTAATTCCATGATTCTTTAGATAGATACTCATTATTGGTTTATATCATCGAAAATTTTTACCATTAAAGTATGGAGTATTTACCATTTTTATCCATTCTTTAGGTTCAGTTATTTCCATCTTTGTATAGACCTTATACATATCATCTTTCTATAGCTTAATCCAAAATCACTCCTTTGATACCAATTAATAGGATGGAATATAGAAAGGATCATAACATGGGTTGAATTGTGTCTACTAAAAAACATGCACAATTTTGGATTTTTACACTCTCTATGATTTATATGGATATAATAGTGTTTTTATTCCATATGAAACTACGCAGTAGATAAACATATAAATAGCACATTTTTATAGTGGTTTAGAGTATAATGATACCGTAGACCACTCTACAAATCACTCTCTATGAAATCCTAGTAAATTCAACTAGTATGATCTTTTTATCACAAGACTAGGAGTCCACAATAGAGTACCAGCATTTGATACCGAACAAACAAGAAAAATTACCATGCCTTTTCGTTCAATAATAGAGAACTGGTTTAATAACATCATATATTGAGAAGATGATATGTTACCACAAATGAGTTTTAGAATTTGAATCTCCAATAAATTAGTAGAGAATGATTTTGAAGGATCAGATTGATCTTTACTGATGTAGCTGTATGAAACTATGAAATTATCGAACTTGTTCGTCAGAAAATAATATCATCAATAATGAAACAGCCTAATGTGATCTATGTTACACATTGATCTTCAATAAAGTAGGAACTAAAATTAAATAAAAAAACATACAATATTATGATAAATAACATGTTTTTTATTAATATGTAGACCTCATTCCAAGAAATTTTTCATTGTAGCACAATAAAGGATATTCAATAATGCAATTTTATATGAATGAATCACATTTCAAACAAAAACATATATATAACAAAAAAATTTCATCAATATTATAGATCCAAATGAATAGCCTGATTGATCGTAGAAATTAAAATTCCAATTGACCAAGAGAGTCGGAACATCCCATAGAGATATGAGATATTTTCTGCAATGAAAAATCTTCATTAAACAATCAAAATAATACTTTAATTGGTTATTAATTTTTAAAATAACATTGTATAATTATCTAATTGAAAATAGCTCAAGAAACAAGTCATTGTTGAGAACACAATATAGGGTTGATATGCATAGTGTAGGGTTCCTTCTTGTAGCGTAGAGTTAATTTTCCAATGTACAGTTTCCTAAAAATATTTTCATCTCTACATAACATAGGGAACATAAATAGCGTAGGGATGGTAAACAATACATTTCCATACTTATAATATGAAAAATATGTCTATACTCTAATGTAGGGTTGATGATCCATACAATTGATGATTCTCTGAAATTTTTGTGTTGATCAAAATTCAAAACTATTTTAACGCAACATAAGGTTGGTACCATATGCAATAATACTTCTCATTTTAATGTCGGTTTTGAATCAATGTTTCCAAATTAATACCCATAATTATAATTTCGATAAAATAGAATATAAATTCTAGTAGATATCACTTAACAAAATATCATTAGAAATTGAACAATGATATTTTTGTACATCAAAATCATCATAAATAATAATGTATTGTTGATAAAATACATTCCCAACATAAAGAACAAATGTAAATCTAACTCTAGTTGATCAACTTGTTATTTTTGTCATTTTAAATGGTTCAAACTATATAAAAACCCTTTAAAATTAGTATACCAAAGGAATTTTGTTGAGTTAATTCATATAAGGAATTTTTATAGTTAATTTTATCCACTTGGATATCCATTGAACATATATGATACTATTGATAAATTTTTTCTACCACAAATCATCATGGATTATTTATGTAGTCAAACAAACTTAATACATTATTAAATATGGATCATGTATCACTAAATTGTTTTGATTTGTTAGGTTTTCTTTTTTAGTGGTATTTCATTCCTTAAATGTCCTACCAAAATGATCAAGAACATAACACTCTTCTAATAATATATTATTTCGTAGAAAAACAGTAACATAATTATATAACTTTCAGTTTGAACCTTGATAAGGAGATTATTAATGTATGAAAATCATTTTGCGAGTATCATAAGAGAATTTCTTTCGTTTGAAACTATATGTGGGGTAGAGAAATAAAATATTCATTAAAAACAGAATTTATATTTTTCATAATGACAATGTAGAATCTAATAAGAACTATATGATTATTTGTTTGGGTTATAAAATAATTAAATGTAAATTTAATTAACAAATATTTGTCTAATATACTCAATATATTTAATTATATCCCTGATATAAAATTTTATTGGAAATTCTAATGGATATGTGAGTAAAAATATTTATTATAAGGTGGAATAATGTCGAGGAATTTATTTTGTTTTCATTATGTGTATTTAATAAAAAAATTGATTTAATAAAAGAAAATATTCTATTCTATTCTCATAGTGTTGAGAATAAATTATTTGGACATTTTATATCTAGATTATTTTACAATATATATGGTAAATATGTGTACATAATTAAGTTAGGGGAATAAATTTTTTAGAAGTTCCAATAATGTTTCTCCATGTAGATAGTTAATGTCATTAAAAACTAATGTGTGGTCACGGAGCAGTAATGAATCCATTTTAATAAATTTACAAAAATTAAAAATACATTTTTGAACCACTATAGAATGTCAATGGTTGGAAATGGGGTTAAGTATACTTATTATTTGTTTTTGAAGGCTGTGTGATATAATGTGTATATTATAAAAATATTGAAAATATAATGAAGATCAATTCAAATAAATAATAGATTTATGTTATTGTATTCAATTATACTGATGGAGAAAAGATTTAAAACATAATGAATTTAGTAAATAATATAGGAATCAATGTTAAGGTTTTGTAACTTTACGTTATTTTTAGTATATTTTAATAGGGTTTTAAAAAAATGTAATAAATAATAATATATGAATAATTTTATACAGTTGTTTTATGAATTATAAGGATCTATAAAATGTTTTAAATTGGATATAAAATAAATTTTATTGCGGATAAGATATTTTTTCCAAATATCTATTAAAAATAGAGGGAAGAAGTTCCCACCACCAATTAATGGTATAGTTTATAGAATAAGAACTTCTTTAAAAAGGTAATTTCTCCAAAACCATATATTATTATATATTATATAGAAACAACATTTTATACATAATGTAAACCTACTATTTATGGAATAATAATTATTTACTAAAACAAGAATGGTTTTAAAAATATATATATAATTTTTAGGAAGCTAGTGCATGAAATTTTTGACTGAAAATGTTCAACATAACAAATAAACGATGATATAGGAATAAAATTGGGTTTTTTCAATTAATATTTTAAGTATTATATGATATGTGTTTGGAATGAAAAAAATAAAAACAATTATATACAGTTCCCATGATAAAATTAATATAACTATATAATTACATAAGTCAGTACATCATCCTAAAATATTTTATGATATACTATAACAAAATATTATAAATTATACCACGATATATAAAATATATTTCAATGGAATTTATTGGTGTATATGGTTCATAGTATAATGATGATAAACGTAGAATTATTTCTATGTATAAAATTTAAGTTAACATTGTATCATTTTATGTTATTGATGATAAATAGTTTTAAAATGTTCAAAAATTTAAACATTAGGAATATGGTTATTGATGTTCACAACTACTAAAAATTTATTTTTACATTAATGCTAATCCATGGTGATTTTAGTTGGATTGATTTATGAGTAGATAAAATGTATATTTAAAGGAATTAAATATGATGTAAGTCTAGATAAAAATGTAAAACATATGGATAATATGGTGTCTCATCATATATTAATTGATAAAAAAGTTTATATTTGTTTTCATTAGATATTAATGGGTTTTAATAATATACAAAATTTCATGGTTCTGTAATGAAATGACATATCCATTTAACAATCCTTCATGTATTTTATGATCTACATTTTGTTAATAGTGTATGTTTAATCAATCCTCAAAGCATGACTTTTCATTATCCCTAATCAATGATATTCATGTAGGATAATAGGTCATGATTAATTGTTAAAATTAACATGAATTGATATTTTACACAATAACAAGGTTTTTATATGAGATATAAATAATGGATTCTTGAGGTAATAAATTTAGACTTGTCACTTCAACTGACTAAAAAATATATATCTCATGAAATATCATATTGACATTGGTATAAATATAGGTGTATAATTGTTTTAGACATTTTTTTATATTATTGGATAGTTACCTAGAATGTGGACATTCATTCATTGATTCCTTTCATATAACAATCGATATGATTTATCTAATTTAGGTGTGGTTGTGTATGTCAATTATCTCATTGGATGGAGAACAAAAAAAGGGTTTTGTCAACCTGTATGATAAGTAAGATAATGTTACCCTTGATTTAATTAATCTATAGAAATACATGGAAGATTTTAGTTGAGTCACCTATGATCAGTACAATTACATGGATGGGGGACATGTGACGTAGTCATATTTTGGATGAATGTCATTTGATGCATGCATCAATCGATACATTCAATTTTATAGAATCAAGAAAATATATGAAATAATACACTATATTATTGTTGTTCCATGCATAGTTTTCAATCAATTTCATGCTAAAAGGGATTATATATGTGTATATATGATATATGGGATGCATATTATGGAATAAATGTTCCTATGGAGAAATGATAATGTTATATTTTTATTGCACGAGACCACATAGTACCTTGAGTAGCATTGAAAGAGGGTGAACATTGCTCATATCATTGGAATATGGATTCTGTAAATCTTCTCAATTCTTAAAAATTATGTAGGGTAACACATTTAGGAAATAATATGAGGTGTATATTATGGATTTTGTTAATATTCTAAAATTAATATAGCAGTGATAATTGTATCCAAATGAGTTATCATCAATTCAAAAAGAGTCTTGACGTTTAGAAGAATTTCCTTATTGGGGTTTTCATTCTAGTCAGTGATTATTGTAAATTCACTAAAATTTAATCATTATAGGAATTTAATATTATGTATGTCATAGGATATAATTTATTAGGATTATACTAAAACCTTGGATGATGTATTGTACAAATATAGTATTCTTATTATTTCATTAGTATAGAGTAAACATAAAATATATGAATGTGATGCATATGATTATCATTAATATTGTTCCCATGTTATCAGTTATCATTTTATGGATTCATGTGCATATAAATAGAACATTACTCTTACAATTCGTTATTTACTTTGGTTGTAAATTTCATATCACTCCAACATTGCATGAAATAATTAGGATGATAGGACTACAACAACATTATGTGTTGAATACATTATATATAAATCAATGATATGAATTGGTAATGGATATGTAAAATTCATTGAAAGGATATTAATTATATACTTCATTGAGAAGTAAGTAATTCAAAATCAAGCTCTTATATTCCTAATGAAAATTGGGAAGGAAACTACATATTAATGTAATGTGTTACCTTTGTTGGAAGAGGTTCTATCAGCAATGTAAATGATACTAAGGATGGTCACTAGTTTCATGCAATGATTAATGAATATCTCTTATTCATTTTTAACTATTCTCCATGTTGTGGGGGTTATTCCATCCCTTCAGTGTGAAAGAATCGTCATGATATTAATTATAGAACCTTCGACTATGGAATAACATAAGAAAGAAGTACACATTTGTTTTATAATTCTATGAACATCATCACACCTTAGTAAATCAAATTTAAATATATATGAATCCACTAGAAAACATATATTATGCTCTTCTTTTTTTTCTTACTTATATTCAATACATTTTTCATTCTATTTTGGAATATTATGCCTATTTTTTGTGTGCCTATATTTCCTAGGATCAAAAAATATTCATGTGAATTCCATCAATTTGGATATAACAAATATTTATTCCATGTATGGAATATTAGCCTATATTATAATAAAATAAAAGAATTTATTCATAAATATTAGAGCATGTATCATACCCTTTTGGGTCCCTTGTGGTCGATTCCTAGCCTCTTGGTATACACCCACACGTGAAACACAATTTAAATAATTGGAGATATTAGTTATCATATTCTTTATTCATAATAAAGGATTCCTATAAGGATTATAATCATGATTACATGTCTTCATGATAGTCAAAATAAATCCTATAAGAGTTTATAAATATGTATTGAAAATACTTATTGTGAAATAATGACAAAAATTCAAAATAAATTAGTGGCATACCTTAGTCTGACAACCCAAATCCAAATGCCAGGGATGAATCTTGAGTCCATCAAAGGAATAATTATTCAAAGAATTGTACCTAATATTATAATAAATAGTATTTTAAATAAAATTACACCTATATAGATGAAATTAAATAAAAAATAATATTTCTTAGCTTATCTATAAAATAATGATTCTACTACAACTAATAAATTATTAATTCATTGAGTATAATAGTATATGGTACAAGAGGAAGAGATGGGGGATTATAAAGAGTTTTGAAGAAGGTCAATCTACTTATGAGACATTAAGTTAGAGGAAAGAGGTATATAATTACAATAAATAAAATAAAATTCTATATAATAAAAGAAACAAACCCCCATATTTACACTTTTTTAAAACACATAAAGTCCAAAATATATATAATTTCATCTTACAATTTACCTTATACCCCATCCCCAATCATATTTTCACTAAATATTCTCACTGAATCAAATAAAAATGATATATATTAAACTGAATATTTAAAATGAAACTATTGATCATTATAATCTAAACATAATCAGTTATTTCATAATCAATAAATGACTCCATGTATCCTCAATGGACTCCATATATGATTGATGTGTCACTTTTTCTCCTCGAATAAGGACATAAATTTAAATTTTTTAATAAATTCATTGCACTCATTTCTTCAAAATTGATACAAATACATTGTAATACTCAATTCATTCCATCATTGGATTTCACCTTTATTCTGTGACCGTATACCAAAATTATGTATTGTTAACAACACCTAAAATAAATTTGGTCCCTTTATAAATCACTAGAATGGTTTAAACCACTTACGAACTCATAATCATAGTGTTCACATTAATAATTAGATTCGTAATTTCAACACATACTAAACTAATTATCACATTCACCAGAATGTCCTTTGGGTGTTACCGATCATCAAAAATATAAATAAAAACATACTCACTACCTTTACTTATAAATTGTGATACCACATATATAATAACATTTTCTTCACACTAATTATTACTCATTGATAATAAAAATCAAAAAATTATTCATACCATATAGAAATTATAAAATAATTACTTGAACATTAAAAGACCCTATGTCGTGTCAAATTGTTACCATATAGTAAGAATTATCTATACTGGAAAAAAATTATAGCAATCAAATACATAAAAGTAATCAAACTATAATTTGTTTTCCTTAGTGATGTAATGATTCCACTAAAATCATCAAACCCCATAAAATTTTCATTGAAATAAAATAACAAATTGTATATATTTAATACAAATACATATTTTAGTTTTTGTGTTATTCTTGTAATATATATGAAATTAAATAGGTATGTTTTAATTTTCATTTATGAGTTAAAATAAATTAAAATTTATAATAATGTTTTTCCAAATAATATTTGGTGTCTATGGGGGGCCTCAGTAGATCGAGAAAAAAATGGGAAGAAAAGAGGTTGTACATACAGGGCCAATTGTTGGAACTCATTTAGTACAACCCATGATCCATAATCATACCGCCTATAGAGGAGAGTCCATGGATGGAAACCCCAACAAGGGGGTGAAGAAACATAGTGTATTTGGATAGATTAAAATGCATGGTGTCTATAGGGTTTGGAAAGCTATCTAGATATCCCAGGGGATGGATTGACCCAAGACCCCTCATCGAAGGAGGGTAGAGTATGATTTTTACAATCATGAATCCAAATAGTGATCCTCATTAATTGGGGGGAATTTTAAATCCCCCCCCCTCATGATTTAAGGGTTCCTTAAAATTCCCCCATGTACCATCCAACATCCTAGGTTCTAAACCAAATCCTATAATGCTTAATAAGGATCAATCTCCTTACATTAATATCTATTTGTAGCTTCGTAGGTCGTGAATCGAATCATGGGGTGATTCAGTCACTCCTCCTGCATATTTTTTATAGATGAACCGTAATGTGATGTTTCATCTCCATTGTATTCATCAAACACCATATTTTTTAGTATATTTTATGTTTTATATTTTAAGATTGTTTGAGTATGAATCATGGTCTATGGTTGAGTGACTGTATGTCTAAAAACCTGAGGTGGGTGGTCCAAAATTTATTTTCCATGGTCGTGATGATTAGTTTTTGTGTACATAATGTGACGTTGTACCATGGTGTTTTTCGATAAAATCCTTGGTAAAAAATGAAAAAATGGATGTATAAAAAATGTGCTAGACCACTCATCCCCCATTTCATTTTTTGAGGTTGATTAGACTAGGTATGCAGTCTCTCTTGGGGTGTTCCACATCCATGATCAAGATGAATTGATGGGTTTATAACATTAAATCTATTTTAATTATATTTATAATGCTAAAATGGAATATTAATTTATTTGGATTATCATTTAGAGGATGAATAACTTATATAATGTTTATGGGTAAATGTTATCAATGGTCAAGAGGATTTTCCAAATCGGTAAAGGGTTTGAAAGGGGTGAAATATGATCTTCGTATTTTTTAAATGATTATATGGGTAGTTAGGAAATTTATTAATGGATTAAATGTGATGATCGTTAGTGATGTGATAAATGATGAGGTGAGTCATAGTTTCTATTTTTGGGTATAAATGTCATAGAAGATGAAAACTACAATGAATGATTAATGGTAGGGATATGATGATGGACTACATATCCTTTCCCTTTTTTAAGGCTAGGATGATGTAATATCCTCCACAAACGTTTTTACGGTATATGATACTTGAATAATTATATAATAATTTTTGGAATATACATGATATGGGAACCATGACTAATTCTGATATTAACAATGTTACATTATCTTTATAAATTAATCCCTTATGATGAAAATTGTTTATTTTCTTCTCTATTGTATAGACCTATAACATAGGCCAAGGTGGGATTTGTATTTGGATGTCCTACTAGAACATGAAGACTAGGATCCTATGGAAAACATTTTACTAGTATCCATTATTACATTAAAACACCAGTTTATTAATCTTGATACTTCTACATGAAAATTTTTTAGAGTAATTATTATTGTAGAAACCATTTAGAGCTATCTTAATTACGTGAAGTCACATCGAGCAATGAAGGGCATTGGTAAATTGATTAGACTTCATGGTTGTGGGATAACATACAAGAAAAGGTAATTTTCTAGAGGGAATCGATGGGAGATGGATTGTGCATGGATGCGGTAACCATAAAATATGTCATGATATAATTTGGTGATTATATTTATTATCTTATTTCCATTTTCAATTGGCACATTATAATCATAGGAGATGGTACATTTATTTTGTTTTGTATTAGCACATACCTGTTTTGGTTAATTGATTATATGATTCATGGACATTGATTATTTATATATTCTTATTATATACATTTATTTTAATTATTGTTCTACACTAATAAAGAGGGTTTAGTCTCCCAATTTGATAATTTAGACCCTCACTGGTAGTCAGTAGACTCTAACATGAGAGGAGGCACTCTTGAGGTCATGTTCTATATTGTCTCATAGAACAAGTAATAGTAGAACATGGAACATGATGATAAAATGTGGAATGAATAGTTTTTCTTTTCTATTGATTTACTTCTTGATAATGGTATACATGGTATTAGGATGTGTCAGGCCATGGTAATGGTCTCATTCATGGGAGTAGATAACACATGTATCGAGGGAAACCCATGTACCCTGTGTGGGAATATTATTATTGATGTTTCATTGTTTACAATTATATATTATTTCACCTTGTATGATCCACATATGGGGCGATGTTATTGTTATTTCTCATTCCAATACATGTGGATTTGTATGGGTAATGGTTATTGTATACATGCCATATTTTAGGCACTTAGCGATCAATATCAAATTAATCATATTTTCCAAACAAGTATGGTTTGTGGTGGTTGGGTTATGGGATTTAAAAATAAATATGGTCTCTATCAAGGTTTTAAATAATTCTTTCCAATTTAGAATGGTTAGAATTTTAAATTTAAATTGTTTTTAAATTGAAATTATTAAAATATTTAAAAATAAAGGGTTATAAATGTTTTTAATTATGAATTGTTGAATTAGAATGATAAAAATAGTGCCTAAATGATAAATATTTAGGTTTTTGGAAGTGAAATGGTTAAAAATGTATGTAATGATAGTTTGGTTATTTTATATGATTAATTTACACATTTATGACCATGGACTAGAATATTGATGTTTTAGGGTAGTTATGGTGGGGTGTCTTTACCCATTTTGATATTTTATACGTTGTATTTCTTTTGGAATAGTTTTTATCCATATTTTCCATAAAATGTTGTGAAATAATGTTATATGTTTTGATATGTGTGTTTGTAATTATTTAGAGATTCCACCACAATGATGCCAATTTGTTGAGAGATAAGAGGAAATCACTAAAAATGATCCTATAAAATTGGACAAGAATCCTTGTTTGATCTGAATAATGGGGGAGATAAATTCCATGATAACACTTGTTGTTTTATGCAGTTTATGAATCATGTATAAGGTCGAGCTATACTCAGTATGTTCAACCAAACTATATAGTTTTATCTATTGCTCACTCCAACATTTTAGAGATATATTGGAGTTCATGAATTCAATTTCTAGATTGAATATATTATTCTTTTTCTGGACTACCTATAGACTATTCCAAGGAAGATGTTTATTGTTGAAGAATATATGTTGTGACGCCCAGTAAATCACTAGTCTGATATTTTATTTCCAACTAAATAGGTGGATTATATGTTTTAGTATGATTTCTACGAACTATTTATAGAATATTAATATCTATAACCTTTGAGATATGGGAGATGTGGAATTTATGATGATGTCTTGGGAGACTATAAACCTGAATGAATATTATAGTTTCTTCACCGACATATTATGTTTTCTACTAGAATAGGTATAGGATGGGGATGTAATGATGATAATGTTTTTGGAGATACATTGAATTAAGATCAAGTCTATGGTAAATATCTTTAATTTAAATCATTATTTAGGAGGGTAGATCAGACCATCCTTTCTGAAGGGAACATAAAGAATTATTCTTGTGGTGGACATATAGATTCATTATGGTGATCTAGTTGTGCAAATTTTGATAGAAGAAAACATCATTTTCATATATTTTTGTAGTAAGGCGGTGGATGGAGTAGTCGCGTGAGATAATTGAATTATTGTTATATTTATTAGGTGTTTTGTAATGAGTTTTCAATTCTGGGACACATGTGTTGTCAATTAATGTGACCACCAATACATCGTTGGTCATGCAGCTATATGGAACATGTTCAAAAATTATTTTGAGAAAACCAATATGTGGATTGTTTTTTAGGATAAATAAAGGCATATAATATAGAAGAGGTCATGTTAACCCATACAAGGAAGGTAGTTATATTTAATTTAGTTTTAACAATCCCGGTAGATGATGAAGTAATTTAGGAATAGATCATACATATTAAATGCAACTACAACACTAAGAATATTGGCTAGAGCCTACTATAGATGGGAAGGTCAGCTCCATGTAGTTCATCCTCCATATAGAGATCAAAAGACAAGGTCAAATTGAATATTACCCTAATATACTCAGTTTCCTATCACTTTAATATGACACTTATGTCCACTATGGGGAATGAGATATCTTGGGAGGCTGTAAAGGGGTAGTTCTTCTAGAACTATGTGAACTCATATACAAATATATGAGAATTTTATTGGATGATAAGGGAATAGATCATAATGTATTCCCTTCAATATTGGAATGTCTCTACGATATTTTTATTGTGGATATGTTAGGGATTCTACCGAAGATATGTTGAATTCATGATTGATCTAATGCGTGGAATTGATCTTGTTTCGATTTCCCCTTAAAAAATGGAACCACCAGAACTCCAAAAACGTAAAATAAATACGAAGGAATTATATAGTAATGATTTTATCCATTAACGTACATCACTTTTTGGTTATCCTATTTTTACATTCTAATAAGGCTGGTGAGATATTTCAGTTGAGTTTTGACAACTGAAATTTTAATCAAATGATGATTAAGAACCAACATCCTCTTTCATGTATTAGGGATATCTTTAACCATATTAATGCTGATTTGTTTTTCTAAAATATATAATTGAGGCTAGGTTATCTTCATTTGAGGATAATACATGTTGATATTTCTTGGTATACTTTTAGTATCAGGTCTGGTTTATAAGATTTCATCATAATATTGTTCAGATTAAGGAATAAACCAGCTATTTTTATGGATTTTTTGAATTGGATATTTCATTTGTACCTGTATTAGTTCATAGTTAATTGTTATGTTGACACCATAGATACTCCTAGACTAACTATGATAATTCCCAATATCAACAATGTATCTTGAGTACTTGGAGAGTGAATCTCATATACACCAAAATATCATTGTGTAACTTCTAGAGTAAAAATATACATTTTCTAGGTCACAATATATTATTGGAAGGTCCGTCATTAGACAAAAATAAGTTTTATCAAGTAGGTTCTTGGTAATAGGCTAAAAAATTTACATTTGGAGATTTTTGGGATTTTAAGGGTACTACAGGTTGTTTATCAATGACGTTTCACCCATCAAAGCATCGCTCTCATGATATACCGATGAGAATATAAGGTGTGGGTTGTCTAAATCTTGTGATAATTTTTTTAGGAGTTCAGGAGAAACATACCCACTACACCAATCAAGACCTTTACCGGCCTGGGTAAGGAGTATACTTTTGTTCGTGAAAATGGGATCTTACATGGGTTAGTGTTGATTATAGATATCAAGTCATAGAATATGGATCATTGACGTTGTTTCCAAATGAATGGAACTATCTTACACATAATCTCGAGTTGGTTAGAGTGTATTATGTCATTAATTCTTAGTAAAATTTACTTTTAGGTGTTATGTTTATTGTTTATAAGAACCATAAAATCCGTATGTATATCTTTCCCTAGTAATATTTGATTCTTTGGAAGAAGATATGTGATGACTAAGTTGAATATTCCATATTAATTTGATTATATTCTATAAAATTGGAATAGTGTGGAATATTCCTTAAAAAAAACATAAAAATGCAGTATGGGAGTCTAGTTTTGAGTGTATGATGATGTCTTAGATTTTGGGGATGCATCATTGTTTTCAAGAGGAGTTTGGATAGATAAAACTCATGACCTTGATTATTTAATTATCTCTTATGAACTATGTTAAGGGGAGGAAATAATAGGATTCCTAAATTCTAGCTCTAAGAGATAGTTTTTAAGGAGTTGATAAACCTTTTGATTAGACTACTGAAAAATATGAGATCAAACATTTTTTAGTGTAGTTGAATAGGATGACATTATTCACATATTTTTTATTTTTTTGCCTACCTGCATGTGGTAAGAGTAGATGTGTCTTGTTCACGAAATTGAATAGACGGTGAAACAATGTTTGAACAAGATGTGCAGATTTCATTAGGGACTATTTTTTCTTAGAATAAAAAAATATATTTTAGGTTTCGTGGTGTGATGAAACACCTCTCATCAAGTGAAGGCTGTGAATTAATAGCCAACGTGATTGTTAAAACCATTTCCCTTTGCAGAATGGATGATTGGTGATGTTATATTGAATTTTGAGGTATTTATTCTAAATATTTCTTGAAACAATTACACAATTTGAGTTATTGATTATTTTTTTAAAATGGTATATAATTTGAATCTATTTCAAGGGCCTTTAACTATTGAAAATATTTGTGTCTTTTATATCTGGGAAATGATGTGTTTTCATGCAGTCAAAGTTATATATTTTAACATCATGATCCATTTCAGACGTCACACTTCTATCATGAATTTCATAAGGTATTGGGTTCTCAAGAATTTATGAGTACAATATTTTACCCATAGATAAATGGTATATCATAAGATACTATTTAGGTTCTAGAGGACATGTTTAGAGAATCTGTTTTAATGTACGGAGGATCTTGTGAAAAACCATTCCACCCATTGCATTTTCCTCTATAAAAAACTTATAAGAGAATACTCATATAGAACCATATATGGTGCACTATGGTAGTCTATGTATATCATTGTTATGTAGGATATAAGTAGGGGAATCATAGTTGTTGGAACTAATTCTCATGCTGTAGAAATCATAGTAGGTTCAACAGATTTTGGAGAATATGACTATGGAACAATGTATATAAAATATTAGGATAATCAAATTATTCATTAAATTTAGTCTTCAGTAGGTGAATGTGTAATCATTTTTAGAGTTTCCTATATTGGTTCTCCATTGGATTTGGAAATATAGAAAGGTTGAACTAAGATATGTAGTACCATTTTATATTATAGAGAGTATTGGATTGATGGTACACCAATTTCATCATACATAGTATTATTGTTCAATGTATGATTTTTTTCATTTTCCACATATTTGGAAGTATTACCTTGATCTTTCTCATGTGATCTGTGTTAGTGATGTTGAGCATGATAATAATGTTCCCATTGTGTATAATTTGGTTCATTTTGTGGATATTGGATAGAACATTTTGTGGGGTAATAATTTGTTGTCGGTCTGAGTTTTTTGGCATCATGGTATCATAAAGAAAAATTTATAATGATAGATGTATATATATAGGCCTAGTGGCCTGACCATTTTACCATTAAGGTACAATGATGCTTTATATTCAAGGTTAGCGAATTGTATTTATAAGGTGGGGTGTTTTTATGATCCCAGAATTTGATGAGGTATGCTTTCAATTAATGTTTTGATTTAAAATACATTAAATATATTAATGAAATGTTTCATAAGAATAAGGTGAAATGAGGGGGCTTTTCTTGTGGTTTATGACATGGAACATGGAATAAAATAGGCTATACTGTATAAGACATGTCATTCATTTACAATTAATACTAACTATGTGCCTTAACCAGGTATCACCTATGGTTAACATGCATAGTTGAAACCCATGAAAGGGGAGCATAGAAACTATAAGGATTTGAAAAATCCCAAATGAAAAATATCATTAGGTTTTGGAAAATCATATGTGCCTCCAAGGAGAATGTCCAGCCTAGGACCCCTCTTAGACAAAGGGTGGCACAATATTAGAACATGGTTTGGCCAACCATGGATCCCAACCATTCTACTCATTAATGTGGGGGTAATTTCTCATTTCACATCAGTATTTAGAGTTTTATAGTCAATTTTTCATCTTATTTTTTCATCTATATAAGTAGTTTATGAACAAAATCCTTCAAATAATCCCAAGTATCAAACTTAATAGATTCACATGTTTTTGAAGAAATTTTTCCTATGAATTGAACATACGATTTAGTATATCACTCCAAATTCCTCTATGTTTATGGAATAACCATGGTGACAAGTTTCTTCTCCATAAAATGCCTCTAAACCATACTTTAATATAAGAATATTTTCATTCTGTTTTAATGTTGTTTGAGTATGATGCTAATGTTCATTGTGTATTTATCTAAGACCATGATGTATGTATTCTACAGGTTATATCCCATCGTTATGAAGTTTAATTTATTTGTATGTTGTTATTCAATTGTATTATTGTGTTATGTAGTTTAATCCTTGTTAACAAATGATAAAATGTGTGTTTAAATGGTGCGAATAACCCCTCAAAAACCATGTTATAATCTATGATGTTGTTTAGACTGGGTATATGGTCACGAATGGGGTGTAACACATCCATGAACATGATGAATTGATGTGGAAATGACACTAATCCAATTATAATTGCATTTTCCATGTTAATATGTAATATGGGATAGTTTTTCAGAACTTGTAGAAGTTAAATGAGTTATAAAATTTTATCCGGAAAATGTTAAAATGGTTTAAAGAATAATTTACATATGTTTAAAGGGATTTAATCGTGTGGAAGATGGTCATAATTATGCATAAATGATGATATGGTATAATAATTTTATTGGCTTGATAGTTGACTGTTATGAACATTGGTAATGAGATAATTGAAGAGGTGTCTTATTTTTGAAATTATTTGATTAAAATATCATGAATGATGATCATTTTAATGAATGATAAATGATATTATTGGGATGTGGGAATAATTATCCTATCCACTGGGTTAGGGGAGATTGATTCTCTAGACTCCACTGATGTATTTTATTGGTAGATTGACTGAACGATTCTCAATGTTCCTATGGTATTGAAATGAGATGTGTGCTTTTCACGAAACTCCAAACTCATTTTAAAATTAGATTTATTATTGAACTCTCCTATGATATAATGTATTGAACCATTTCTTATATATTTGACTAATATCATAGGTCGAGGTGTGATTAGTATTATGTTGTCTTGATGCTACCTATGTGCCAAGAGCCTAATAAAAAATTGTTAACAAAATTCCTGATTATTATTCTAGTTTTTTTAGTATTCTTCTCACTTTTTCATACAAATATAATTCTCTAGATATTATTGTAAACATTATTAGGGGTGGCCTACTGAATTGTACTTTCACTATAATCAGGATTTTATTCAATAACCAAGAAAAAATATTATTTGTAGTTAAAAATAAAATAAAAGGACCCATACTATATAGTTGACTTGGGATATTGGGTAAATGATAGATGTGGTGATTGAACATGACATCAGGATTGGATTTGGGGATTTCATTTTGTGTCTTATTTACATTTTTCTTTGTCACATTAGAATACAATAACATGATACATTTATTATTTTTAATTAATACACAGACCTTCTCTGTTGAATTTATTATATGATTCTTATATATTTATTATTATTATTACAGGTTTATTTTTTGCAGATTTATTTTATTATTAAATTTTAATAATGAGGGTGTTTTCTTTGAACATGTTTCGTTAGACCCTCACTATTATTACTCAGCCTATGGAATAGAGGGAGGTTCATAATAGGTCACATACTTATCTTGCTCATAGAACTAGTTGTAGTGGCACCTGGTCTGGGATGTTACAATTCATATCTTCATTCACGATTAGTTTTTCTTCTTGAATATTTTTAACATTACGAGATCAATGAGATCTTTATACATTATCATAGAGAAGTAGACACCCCTCAACAGAGTGTTTTCCAATGTTAATCAATGAACAATTTCTTCCTCTTTTATGACTCATATCCCATCCTAAAGTACTCATTCGTGGATAATCATCAGCTATAAGCCAAGATTTAATTGAAAACACCATATAACTCATGCCCTCTATCAATTCAAATATTGAGTTGTTATTATATCCATCCAAATAAAAAAATAAATTATCCCACTTATCATCGAAAGAGAAAATTTTCTCCTTCAATAATTTTAATTTAGGACCTACATATAATGAATAATTAACAAAACATTACTAGAATTATGATATATATGGTTTTGGTATTTTATCCTTGGATTTAAAAACTATGGCCATATGTTACAAAGACACGTGGATCATCCAAAACATTACTATAGGTTTATCCTATAATAATAGTTTTTTAATATAATGATTATTTGTGTCATTGTTTAACCTATTGTCATGTATTTCAAAAAATTATCAAAACATAACATATAGTGTCATTTTTGGAAAAAATTTAAAATATTATGAAAAATTAATTAATGTTAATGATATTAAAAATTATATTGAACATTTAATATTATAAAAAATATTTAAAAGTATTTATACACATACATAATTTTTTAAAATAATTCTGTGTGAGATTAGTGGTAATGTATTCCATGTAATATCATTTGGGTTGACAGTTCCAAACCAAGAGCTTGATTATTACATTTTTATTATAATCCAATGGTTTTCTTGAGATTTAAAAATAGTGAAAACCCCATTATTTTAGCTAACTATAGCCACCATTGGAAAATCATGAACGTAGTTTTTTTCCAATAGCAAGGTTTTCAAACCATAATTATCGTGTTCCTACTATAATTGTTTGATCAAAATTGTAATGATAGTCCAACTATAAAGACACCTATATCCATCATTTTCAGAACTATGTTGGTAGGTTTTGTCATGGATTTTATGATATTTTAAATTTCTTGAACTGTGGAAATAAAAAATTTCATTTTTAGGAAATGAATATAATATTTATGTTATGAAAAATAATTCTAATTCAAATCATTTCTCATAACATTCACCATTGGGGATTGTAACAGTCATTGTTAATTTCACATAAAATTTTCTAGCTTTGTGACCAGCCTCTAAGACTCATTTATGTTAATTAAATTTTAATCCACATACCATTTTTAAAATAAAAATTCTTTCCACATTAAATCATAATAATACATTATATGATAGGGAATCAATAATATCAATCAAATCCTTATTTTTTTAATGAAATAACATATTGTTACAATAAATATAACATCATAAAAAAATTTCCATACTGAAATGTTTAATAGACACATATACTTATATTAATTGATTAATTGGATAATAATAGAACCTTTTTGTCATCTTTAAACTATAAATATTTACTTTTAATTGGATTAAAGCAGACCTATTTAATAATTACACATGCTATTGACTAATTATATCATTAATAATTAACGTTTTAATTTTGTCATTAAAATTTAATAATAGATATTAATAAATATAGGATCATTCACCTTATATACAGTAATCCAACTATCTATAAAATGGCAGATAACAAATATATTTATATAGAATCATGTATTTCAATTATTCAAATAAGGAAATTTTACATCATATTACCTCTAATTAACTATCTCAACATGATTTTAGTATATAAAACCAAATAATATTGTCCAGCATAATTTAATAAAATTCACTATTCTAATATCATCTTAATAAAAAAAACATATATATTACATATATAAAACATTTATATATAATATTTAACATTTTAATAAACACATTATCTTCTATATTCAATAGAAAGTAAAAAATTTTACATTTCAACTTACTTCTATGGGACATCATCAATTCATGTCATCATGTTATTAAAATTCTATAATTATTCATATTTTACATTATAAGAGTATCTAATCCTTTCTATGATATTACACACTAGTATGAAAATTTGCAAAACAATGTGTAAAAATAAAATAAAACTATTTATATAAGTAATTCCATGTCAATATTTCATGAAAATATTGGTATCCCTTAAAAAGATAATAATAATAATATATAATAAAAATGAAAATGGAATTATTATTGATCGTATTAAAATTCCTTTCAATATTATGACCCTGATTCTATACTACTCCAATGAATTGTCCATATCTCTATGATCATATATAAAGTAGTTTTTATTATTATTTTAATAAAATAACTAGTCTTATATGTGCACCAATGTTAACAATAATAGTGTTAGTAAAAACTTCATTTTTAAAGCCATAATATACCGTCAACACACATCATGATATCATATGTATGTATTCTCTCAATGAGACACAACTAACCATATAGAAAATACACCAATAAAAAAATATTTTTATTTTATAGATTTATATTTCATATTTCATACAATGTAAATTCTCTATGAGTTTAACAAGGAATTATGGTCTCTAGACGTACTTTTCATCATATATTATATCATCAAATGAATCAAAAGAGTATCATAAGTTAACATCAAAATTATTTCTAGAATATATGGAATATGAAAATATTCTATTCAATTCCTCTTTATTGGAATCCACGAAAGACATGAGTAATAAATATATAAACTCTTAATCCCATTGTATTTGATAGATAATTTCTCAAATGAAAAAAATTTCTCTTTCCCATAGACCGCAAATATAATGACATCGAATGAAATAAAATTATATTATTCTAAATATCTTTGATTGAAAATTGAAAATATATAATTTATTATTTACATTTATTTAAAATATATGAGGAATATTTGAACCATCTATAGTCTAACTTCCACCGTCCAAGTAGCTCAATGAAATAATATCATTAAATAAAATAATATACCTTGATTAATTTACATGGAAGGTATTATAGGTGTAATATCCAACATCATTGTATGATAAAATGGAATTCATAATACACTTAACAAACAATCCGGTTCTAATTTAATGAAATAGTACAACCCAATAAATGTTGAGTCAATAAGGTTTTCCTTATTACTTTTCCATTCCATCTTGTTTTGAAAATCACAAACACCTTATCTTTAAGGAAAATCGCTTTTATAAGGAAAATCTCTTTGATAAGGAAAATCGCTTTTATAAGGAAAGTCACCTTTATAAGGAAAATTGCTTTTATAAGGAAAATCGCTTTTATAAGGAAAATTATCCTTATCATATTTTCATCCATATATTTCTTATGTATAAGATTCAGATTCATTTCTATATTCTCGGAATCATTTGAAACCTTGATATGAAGCATTCTGTTTTAGGCTGCGAATTCTGGATAAAAACTGTAATGAAGTTTCATTCCGAATTCTGTATACGAACTCTTATAAAGTTCTACTCCGAATTCCGGATACGAACTCTGATAAATTACTACTCCGAAATCTGGATATGAATTCTCATGACGTTCGACATCAAATTCTCATTACGAATTCTGATGACGAATTCTCATTACGAATTCTGACGATGAATTCTCATTAATAATTCTGATGACGAATTCTCATTACGAATTATGATGAGGAATTCTCATTACGAATTCTGATGAGGATTTCTGATTACGAATTCTGACGATGAATTCTCATTACGAATTCTGATGACGAATTCTCATTATGAATTCTGATGATGAATTCTCATTACGAATTCTGATGAAGAATTCTCATTACGAATTTTGATGACGAATTCACCTATTAAACAGAATCTGATCATCTTTTCTTTATACACTCCGAATTTATTTAGACTCCGAAAATTATTTTTGGTTAGAATCCGAACTTTCATTTTTCTTACACTTTTATAATTTTTCTACTCTTTGATATTTTGTTTACACTCCGAACCTTAACTCCGAACTTTTTAGCTAGACATAAAACAATGTCGTACATTCTGTTAAACTTGTTTTTTTATAAAACGATATCATCTATTTTGTAATAAACTAACTGTTGTTTAAGTTACACGTGTACAGGTCCCTCCGATTTTTCAGGAAAATATTACCGTTGGAAAGGAGGCCGACCTTTCCTATAAATAGGAGCTCATTTGAAAGAGCTCAGAACTTTTGACAACTTGTTTGATTTTTGTTGACATGCTGTTAAAGTGATTTCTAGAGAGAGAGGCTCTTATTAACTCTCAAATCTTCGTGCGACTCCGAATGTTGGTGATTACATTCGAGAACTTCCGAGGATAGGAAGACATAGGTGTCGACTACCTTGAAGTTTGAGGGCTTCTTTACTGAGGAAGATAGAGGTTGCCAACTACCTTGAAGTTGAGGTCTTGCGGGGATAACAAGATAGAGACTCCGATATTTGTATCTATGGCTTACTCTGGTGTGGGTAAGACAGACTTTCTTGAAAGTATAAAATAAGGGACCTTCATCCAAGGTTGTTGGATACCATTCTCTTTGGGTTAAAATAATTAAATCTTGTTACTTATAGTTTTACTACTTGTTTGTTTCCTCTGTATTTTGTGTTGTAAGGAAAGTATAACTTTCTTATACCTCCTTACATGTACTCTGTTCCATTTAGATTCTATACGCTTTAAGGTAGAATCTCATATTGTAATCTTTAGTTAAGTTTCAATTTCCGGATCCATATTTCCAGAACCTACTTTAGGATTAACTAACTTTAAAGGTTCCAAATTAATTTTTAAAGTATACACTTCACCCCTATTGTATATTGAGAATCTACATCATTATTTCGATCCTACAATTGGTATCAGAGGTTTGAAACCTCATACTCTATACCAATCCTACAATTTGTATCAGAGGAGGTCTCTGAAATACTTGTACTCATGTATAAGTTTTTCTTGCTCACTTTTTCATTTTGAACATTTTCATTCCGAACATTTTCATTCCGAACTTTGTTATTACGAACCTTTTCTTCTAACAAGTTTGTGTGCCAAAAGTTATTTTATGTATGGAAAAAATTAATGTTGGTTCCATTGATAATATAAATCCTACAAGACCACCAATCTTTGATGGTAATGATTATGAGTACTGGAGAGATTGAAAGAATATTTTTGTTATCAATACTGGAGTGGACAACTTTGTTATGCCTACTGGTGATTATAAAATTCCTGATAAGGATGTTAGAACATTTACTAACCAGGAAAAGCAAGAGTATCAACTCAATTATAAGGTACGCAATACTGATTCATTGACCAATGTTTCTATAAATTCTAATGATAGTAAGTATTATAACTCTTCTGATGAAGAATCTTCAGGACAGAAGAATCTTGGTCTTATAGCCAGACTACCTATTGACAATCATTGTTTTATGGATAAGGTACGAAATTCTGATTCATTGACTAATGTTTCTTTAAATTATAATGATAGTAAGTATTATAACTCTTCTGATGAGGAATCCTCTTCTGATGAAAAAAATACTTTACCTACTTATGAAGAAGTTTCTAGGTTTTCTGAAATTATTGAGATTGAGAACTCTAAACTCAATAAGAAACATGATAAGGAAAACTCTAGGAATTATATTCTTACAAAAGAGATATAAAATACTTCTAAAGATCTTGATATGAAAAATGCTGATTTTGAAAGTATTTCAAATAAAATTTATGATGTATGTTCTGAGAAGAAAAAACTTTTTAAAGAATTAGAAAAAGTAATTTCTAAGAAAAAGGATTTCGAGCCTAGCTCTAGTACTAAAACTAATGATTTTGAGGATAAAAACATGGTTATAAAACTCAAGTCTAAAATTTTTTCCTTAAATAAGTGTTTATCAAATTTTACCCATGGTAAGGAATATTTTGATAAAATGTATTCCCAAATACAACCTTTAATAAATAAATCTGGATTTGGTTATACCCATGCAAAACCTACTTTTAGTAACAATTATTTTGTTCGTCAAAGTGCCCCATTTGGTACCAAGTGTCAATGTGGTGGTCACTGGGAAAAGTATTGTTCATTAAACAATACCCAATCTCTAGGATTTCACAAAGCTTATTTTTCTAAGAAGATGTGGGTACCTAAAATTTTGTTATCTGGAAATCTCGGATCCAAACAAGTTTGGATTCCGAAAGTCTAATTTTCTTCGTAATTTCAGGAAAATAAAGAGAGTACCAGCAACAACACATGGTACATGGATAGTGGATGTTCCCGGCATATGACTTGTAACAAAATCTATTTTGAAAAGATTATCAAAATTAAAGTAGGAAAGGTAAGTTTCGGAGATAATGCTAAGGGAGAGATTGTCGGTATTGGTAATATTGTTCTTCTAGGTAAAACTTTGATTTCAAATGTTCTTTTTCTTAATGGTCTTAAGCACAACCTCATTAGCATAAGTCAATTATGTGTTGAAGTATTCCTTGTAAATTTTAGGAATGATAAGTTCCTAGTTCACAATTCCAAGGAAGAATTTATTCTCTCAGTGAATAGGCAAGAGAATATTTACACCTTAAATTTAGAAGACCATTGGAGCCAAGATTTACCTTGACTAAGTGCAATAGAAGATCATTCCTGGTTATAGAATAGAAGATTAGGTCACTGTAACCGTAGAAACTTATGTAAACTCTCTAATAAGAAACAAGGTAAGGATCTATCAGAGCATAGATTTTATTATTCTAAAGTCTGTGATCCTTGTCAATATGGAAAGAAACATAAATCTAGTTTTAAATCAATCGGTGAAGTCTCAACAACTGATGCATTACAGTTAGTGCACATGGATCTTTTTGGTCCAACACAAACTGGATGTATTGGAGGCAAATACTCTGTGTTTGTTCTATTTGATGATTACACTAGATTTACTTGGGTCTATTTTCTAGCAAAGAAATCTGAAGCTTTTTCTTATTTCAAAAGTTTTAGAGCTCATGTTAAAAATAAGAAAAACCTTCTTTTGAAAACCATTCATAGTGATCATGGAGGAGAATTTCAAAATTCTGATTTTGAAACTTTTTGTTGTAGAGAAGGTATTTCTCACAATTTTTAATCACCTAGAACTCCTCAGCAGAATGGTGTAGTTGAAAGAAGAAATAGAATTCATCAAGAGATAACTAGAACCATGTTGAGTGAATATTCTATTGCTAGACATTTTCTAGGATGAAGTTGTAAGTATTGCTTGTTATACTATAAATCGAGTTTTGATTAGGCATTTTCTTAAAAAAACACCTTATGAGTTATGGAATGATAGAAAACCAACACAATCCTACTTCAAGGTTTTTGGTTGCAAGGTATTCATTTTAAATACTAAAGATAACTTACATAAATTCACACCAAAATCCGATGAAGGAATTTTCTTAGGTTATTCCACATCTTCCAAGGCTTATAGAGTTTTTAATAAAAATACCTGTACTGTTGAAGAAACAGTGCATGTAAAATTTGATGAGTCTGATCCTTTTGTTTTTAAAGCATCCCAGCCTACATCCTCAGATGTGTTTTCAAAAACTGATTGTCAACCATTGATAGATGAACCTTCTGATAAGTATAATGATCAAGAAGATTTTTCTGAAACATTTACCCCAGAATACTTTCTAACTTATGTTGATGAACATGATTTTCAAAGCCCAAATCAGTTGTTTCTTAAGAATCATCCTAGTGATAGTATCATTAGTGATGTAAATCAACCAGTGAAAACTATATGTTCTATAAGAAATGAAGTAGAACATCTAGAATTTCTTTCCCAATTATAACCAAAAATCACTGATGAATCTTTAGGTGATGATGATTGGATCAAATCAATGCAATAAGAAATAAATGAATTTGAAAGGACTAAAGTATGGAATTTGGTTGAAAGACCTAAGGAAACTTCTGTTATTGGAGTAAAATGGTTTTTCAAAAATAAATGTGTTGAAAATGGAGTCATAGTAAGAAATAAAGCTAGACTCGTTGCTAAAGGCTATAATCAGCAAGATGGAATAGACTATGAAGAAACCTATGCTCTAGTATCTATTCTTGAATCTATCCATATTCTATGTTCCTTTGCGTCATTCTTTAATTTTATACTTTTTTAAATGGATGTTAAATGTGCTTTTCTTAACGGTTATGTTCTTGAGGATGTTTTTGTTGAACAACCTCCTGAATTTGAAGATACAAAACATCATGATCCTGTTTTTAGACTTACCAAAGCTCTGTATGGTCTTAAACAAGCCCCATGAGCATGGTATGACAGACTTACTGGATTTTTGCTTCAAAATAACTATGTTAAGGGAAATGCAGATCCAAACCTTTTTATAAAGAAATATAAGAAAAATGTTTTGATTGTTCAAATTTATGTGGATGACATCATATTTGGTTCAACTCAGCAATCTTTAACTGACTCTTTTTCAAGTCTAATGAAATCTGAGTTTGAAATGAGTATGATGGGTGAGTTAACTTTTTTCCTTGGTTTTAAATTTTCTCAAAAACCAGAAGGAACCTATATATCTCAACTTAAGTATATTAATGATCTTCTTAAAAAGTATGGTTATGACAACACTAAGAGTATAAGTACTCCCATTGGTACCTCAAAATCTTTAGATCTTGATGATGTTGGGAAACTAGTAGATCAAACATCTTTTAGAGGTATGATAAAAAGTTTACTTTACTTAACAGCTAGTCGACCAGACATAATGTTGTCAGTATGCTTATGTGCAAGATATCAATCCAATCCTAAGGAATCTCACTTAAAGGCAGTAAAAAGATTTTTTCGCTACATAATGGGAATCATGGATCTAGGATTATTTTATAATTATGGAAATGATTTGGTTCTAAAAAGATTCTATGATGCTGAATTTGGTGGATGTAGAATGGATAGAAAGATTACATCCGGAACTTGTCATTTCTTAGGAGATTCGTTAGTTTCTTGGTCGTGCAAGAAGCAACATTCTGTAGCACTCTCCACTGCTGAAGCTGAATATGTAGTAGCTAGATGTTTTTGTGCTCAAGTGTTGTGTATGCAACACACACTCACAGAATATGTCTTGAGTTTTACTAAATCTCAAATTTTGTGTGATAACACAAGTTCCATTGCCCTATGCATGAACCATGTACATCACTCTCGTGAAAAACACATAGATATTAGGAATCACTTTCTTAGGGATCACACACAAAAAGGAGATATTATTCATCAGTTTATCAGAACGCAAGATCAACTTGCTGATATTTTCACAAAATCTTTGCCTTCTGATAGATTTGAATACATTAAACAGATGTTAGAAATGATAACTATAAGGCCCCAGCCTTAAACCTTACATAATCTTGAGTTATTACAAGATTACACATTGAGAATATTTTCGGGTTTAGAGTTTTAGAGAATTAGATCATAAAACTTGCATTACATTCCACATATAAACAAAGTGGTTACATAAGGATAGTATTCTTCATTCCCATCAATGGAAACACATTTAAAATAAAACATGGATTATTTCTTGACACATCCTTGACTCTATCATCTTATCATGTACCTTTCCCTTGACCTGTGAAAAACATTTCAAAAACATGGGATGAGCATAAAAACTCAGTATGGGTTATAAAAAAACATGGAAAGGAAACATGAGTTCATATATACATAAGAATGAAATCATACTTTACCCATAAAACATAGGCACTTTAACATACCTCATAAAATCATGAATAAATCATAAGACATAAAGGTAACTTGAGGCATTCATAACATTCTTACGTAGGGAGTAACCCTCTTGGTTACGTTTGGAATACCCATCACAGTATATTCCCTAAAATCTCTTCAGAGAAACCTTAACGTTTCACTCCTTCGCGTTACCCAATGCATTGGAGAGCTATAACGGGCTCACCCGCCCTTAGTTTATCACGGAACCACCCGTCTTCGTAATAATGCCCAGGAACCATAACATAATCATATCACATAAAACATGCATAAAGGAAACATAACATTTCCACATTTAAATCAAGAGATATCAATAAAACACATTGATATAATAAAAACATTATGAAAACCATTTTCAATACCAAAGTAAAACATGGTATTTATTTTCCGTTTTTAAAAAAACGGTATGGCTTGTAGAGGAAGCCGAAACTCAAATAACAGTCACGACGGCGGAGAAGCCGTTGTCGCCGCATACGTACGTCAAAAACATTCCCTTTTGTCGTTTAGTAAACGCTTCATATAAAAAAGATTCCTTTTTAATAAACGTAAAAGTCAAAGGGGTTTATACACCGTATAAAAGAAAGTTGTGTATAAAACAAAATGTGCCTCAATGAAAGGAGATTGAGACGAAGTCCCATACCTCGTATCTGACTTGACCCGACCGTTCTTTAATCTCCTTATTAATAAACTTGAGTTAATCTCTACTTTCTTATGAATCTTTTTCAAGTTCATTATTCCTTTTATACCATGTTATGAACATCATGTAATCAGTTAAGTTAATAATGTTCATTTTGTCGGTATTTGGTTCTTAAGTAAAAAAATAGACTTCTTACACTTACATGTTGTTAATTTGGTCAAAGTTTCATTATATCCAGAATGGTATTCATGATGTAGATATCATATATGTCATATATATCCAGTACATACATGCATTTATAATATTACATAATCATTTAGAGGTAATAAATGAAATGCACCATTCATGGAGACGGTAAGTTGTATGTACGCATGAACGCTACTTTCATTTCTATTTCGTATTTTATAGAATGGAATCATAATTATATAAAAGTATATTATAATTCCAGTATAATATCATATATAATATCATAGTTCCATCCTTTATATGTCCCACATATGGTATTTAACGAATCAAATCACTTTGAGGGGGCGGTAGTCCGCACTTCCTAAAATGAAGATATCGTGTTTACCCATAATGGAAACCATAAAGGTATGCCAAAAATGAAAAATACAGAAGCATAAAGAAAAAATAAACATATTATATATCATATATAAAAATAGTGACATCATAATGGCCACCCTTGGAGGTGTTAAATGAGTATTGAACAATCATCGTTTCGGGAGGCAGAATTTCGCCATCCACGGAAACCGTATGTTCTTTAACCATTTGATGTAGTTGTGTGAGAGTGTAGCTCAAATAAATATTATAACAACATCCTAGTATGTTGAAGATACTGGTGTTGTTACAAAAGAAGTAAATAAAAAGAGTTTAGAGGGTTGGAGAAGCAAAATAAAACAAATGAACAAGAGAGAATGAATTACCTTTAAAAGTGTAACTCCCTTTTGATTTGAGACTAAAGGCTTCCTTTGAAAGGATTCTGCCCAAAGGGAATCCGCTAGGATGAGTAGAGGGATGTGTAGAGAGTAATTGGGCAGGGGTTGGCCGAGCCAAAGGCTTGAGAAGTGTGTGAAATGGGGTATAGTTGGGGGCCTATTATAAGAGGAGAGGAGGGGCACTTTTGGAAAGTAAAGAAATATTACATTATTTGAAAATGTTTTTCGGTTTAAAAAGGTCCCACATTGATATAATTCGTGTATAAGGTGATAAGGGTTCGAAATCCACTCATCCAATTGGTTTGGTACATGTGTAGGTTTTAGATTATTCATTATCTTTCCATTTTATTTAAATCGTCAAATAATGATGTCATCGCTGCATCATTATTATGTCATATATAATTTAATTTATTTTGTGTCTCAAAATTATAAAAAAACTACTCTGATGTAGGAAATCTTGTTATCTTTCCAATTACTATTTATAATAAAAATTTGGACTTGTATAACCCCACTCAAAAATTATTTTAGTAAAACAATTTATGTTAGTGTCATTTTCACTTTAACATTAAATAAAAATATATTAATGTCATTTTCCAACTAAAGTGGCTCCATGGGGTCCCCAAGTTGGTCCACGGATTTTCTTGGTCTTCCATGACTCACCCAATAGGTGTAGGACAAGTTTATTGGTGTTTTCACATTCTTATAATACCATTTTTACCTTAAACTACACTAATTACCTCTAATCGCGATTAATGAAAAAAAGTTACTATTCACCAAAAAATTATTTTAATCTCATTGAACCACATTTTACTTCTTAATGACAACCATGTATGTAGGATTTTCAAATTTCAATACACATTAGTGGTAAACTTTCATTTAACTAAAAAATCAGTTTGCTTGATTACCACTTAGTGGTTTCACTATTCATCAAAAATTGAAGTTTTTCAGAAAATTACCAAAAATTCACCCTAAGCTATATTTGATATTCCGAATTCAAAAATGAAGTCTATTTTACAAAATTCAAATCATATAAGTCACATTAATTAATTTAATAATTAATTCCCGCTGCCAGAGCAAATAGCGTGTTTTTACAAAACAATAAGTATCAAAAGATTGACACCATTTTAAGTCTAATTTCAAAGTGAAATTGATTCCAATGACCACAATTGGATAAAATGGTAAAAATATATTCTAATTTCAATTCAAAACCAATTCAAAACATAATCTAATCATATAAATAAATTAGATTAAAAAGCAGTTTTGATGTAAAATGCAGTATTTTTCACTATTCATTAAAAAAAATGAACATTGTCAGAAAAATACCAAAAATGCACACAAGGTAAATTTTGATGTCCCAATAATAAAGAATATGTTTATTTTGACAAACATAGCTTATAAAATTGTCAAAATATAGATTTAAAAAGGGTTTTCCATCATAAGGAAGTAAAACAATCTTTTAAGAATATTACTGTATTCCATGCATAAGATTATATTTATTTTCATTTTAAGACTCAAAAACACTATCTTAATCATTAATAGATATAGATAAAAATATCTATTATTCATTACTTACTTGGGATGTTACATCCTTCCCCCCATTAGAAAATTGCATCCCCGCAATTTATTTACTTATCGAATAAATGGGGGTACTTATCCCTCATTGCATTTTCAGATTCCCATGTTGCCTCTTCAATCATGTGGTTTTTCCACAAAACCTTTACCTGCTTAATCACCTTATTCCGTAACACTTTCTCCCTGTGGTCAAGAATCTGGACCGGTTGTTCCTCATAAGATAGGTTCTCTTCCAGCTGAACTACCTCTAGACACAAAACATGAGATTGATCTGGCATATACTTTCTCAACATCGAAACGTGAAAAACATTGTGTACCAGAGATAAACTCGGAGGTAAAGCCACTCGGTATGCAAATGATCCATCTCTCTCCAGAATTTCATATGGTCCAATGAACCTTGGACTCAACTTCCCTTTCTTACCAAATCTCATCACACTTTTCCAAGGAGAAACCTTGGGAAAAACATGATCACCTACCTCGAAAGTTAGATCCTTCCTCCGGTTATCCGCATAACTCTTCTGCCTGCTCTGAGTTGTTCTCATGTGTTTTCTGAATCAACTGAACTTTTTCTGCCATCTCTTCTACCAATTCTGGTCCCATCAGCTTCCTTTCACCCACTTCATTCCAAAATACTGGTGTTCGACACTGATTCCCATATAATGCCTCAAATAGTGCCATCTGTATACTGGAATGAAATCTGTTATTATAAGAAAATTCAACCAATGAAAGATGTTGGTCCCAACATCCCTGATAATCCATAGAACAAGCTCGTAGCATATCCTCCAATGTCTGGATTGTTCGTTCTGACTGCCCATCTGATTGAGGATGAAAAGCTATACTAAAATTTTAATTTAGTACCCAACGACTTCTAAAGGCCTTTCAAAAAGTTAGAAGTAAACCTGGGTTCACGATCCGATACAATGGAGAGAGGAACTCCATGTAACCGGACTATCTCTTTAAGATACAAATGGGAAAGTTGATCTAGAGAGAAAGTATCTCGTATAGAAAGGAAAAGAGAAGATTTAGTCAAGCGATCAACAATAACCCAGATTGCATTATTACCTCGAGATGTCCTCGGTAATCCCACAACAAAGTCCATGGATATGTTTTCCCATTTCCACTCTGGAACTCGTAAAGGCTGAAGCATCCCTTTCGGTAACTGCCGCTTTGCTTTAACCTGTTGACATGTCAAACACTTCACAGTAAAATCAGCAATGTCTCTTTTCATTCCATCCCACCAGTAATACTCCCGCAGATCTCTGTACATCTTAGTACTTCCAGGATGAACTGAAAACGGGGAACTATGAGCCTCACATAACAACTCATTCTTCAACTGTGAATCACAAGGCACACATAACCTCTTCCCAAACCTCAAAACAAAAACACAAACTTATCCAAGAACTCATGGAAAATTTTATTAATAAGGTCCATGAATACAGCAGGTGCATTGGTTAACCCAAAAGGCATAACTACAAATTTATAAAGGCCATATCTAGTACGGAACGAAGTCTTCAGAACGTCTGCTTCTTTTACTTTCAACTGATGGTACCCCGACCTCAAGTCAATCTTCGAAAAATACTGAGCTCCCGGGAGCTGATACCACTTCATTCGATGGCCCAACATCTACTGAAGTTGTTGCAAAGGATTTCACCACCCCTTTCTGCTTGTAGTCTGGATGCAGTCCCCTAGTTGAGTTCTTCGTTGGACACTCGTTTGCATAATGACCCATTTCATTACACTTAAAACATCTTACCGTTGGATTTTCATTTCTTTCTTGATCATCTTCCTTACAGTTACGAGCAATATGACCAGACTTACTACACCGAAAGCACTTACCAGACTTGGATAAACATTCTACAGGATGCATTTTACCACACTTCTCACAGGATGGATATTTGGTTTTCTTACATCCTTGCTTCTTTGATGAATTATTCCCCTTTTCCTGCCAACTAGATCTCTTATTCTGTTGTTTGTCATAGAACACCTGATCATCAGAAAACTCCATTTCCACCTTCTCCGTACATCGAACAAGTTTTTCATAACTTTTGAACTCACGAGAATCTAAATCCCTTCGATAATTTGTCTTTAACCATGAGTAAAAACGGTTTATTTTACTATCAAGATCTCGTATGAAGTTTGAGGCATACCTTGCCAATCGAGTGAACTTTTCTTCATAAGCAGCCACTGAATCATCCTCCTGCCTCAATTCTAGGAACTGTTTTTCCATCCTAAGACGAACCACCTTAGGAAAATATTTCTCAAGAAACATACCTTTGAATTCGTCCCAGTGAAGATCCTCAATCTCATCACTATCCCTTATATTTTCACCATAGACCACCACTGATCAGCTTCACCTTCAAAACGGTAAACAGCAAGACTAACCTTTTGATGTTCTGAACACCCCATGACATCAAAAATCTTCTCCAGTGCTTTAATCCACCCTTCAGCTTGCACAGGGTCAGATGATCCTCTGAATGATGGGGGATGTTGCCTAATGAAATGTTCCACCACAGACATGTTCCTCTGCGGTTGATCTGGCTGATCTTGTGCATGGATACCACCACCATTTTTAGCCTGAGTCAACTGTGCCATCACTGCAACAAACTGTTCAGTTTCGATTCCGAACATTTCAGGTTGCTGATTTGGAAGGTTGTCTTCCTCATGATGTCGTCCCAACATAGCTGCTTTGTTTCCTCTACGGAAAACCATTCTGAACACAGAAATATCTTAGGCGAAGCAACATGGTAATCTGTAAATGCTATATTATTTCAATCATATCATAAATTAACTTATAATTTTACAATTATCTAACTCCTGAAGTTGTCTAAACCGACCTCTGATACCAACTATAAGGCCCCAGCCTTAAACCTTACTTAATCTTGAGTTGTTACAAGATTACACATTGAGGATCTTTTCGGGTTTAGAGTTTTAGAGAATTAGATCATAAAACTTGCATTACATTCCACATATAAACAAAGTGGTTACATAAAGATAGTATTCTTCATTCCCATCAATGGAAACACATTTAAAATAAAACATGGATTATTTCTTGACACATCCTTGACTCTATCATCTTATCATGTACCTTTCCCTTGACCTGTGAAAAACATTTCAAAAACTTGGGATGAGCATAAAAACTCAGTATGGGTTATAAAAAAACATGGAAAGGAAACATGAGTTCATATATACATAAGAATGAAATCATACTTTACCCATAAAACATAGGCACTTTAACATACCTCATAAAATCATGAATAAATCATAAGACATAAAGGTAACTTGAGGCATTCATAACATTCTTACGTAGGGAGTAACCCTCTTGGTTACGTTTGGAATACCCATCACAGTATATTCCCTAAAATCTCTTCGGAGAAACCTTAACGTTTCACTCCTTCGCGTTACCCAATGCATTGGAGAGCTATAACTGGCTCACCCGCCCTTAGTTTATCACGGAACCACACGTCTTTGTAATAATGCCCAAGAACCATAACATAATCATATCACATAAAACATGCATAAAGGAAACATAACATTTCCACATTTCAATCACGAGATATCAATACAACACATTGATATAATAAAAACATTATGAAAACCATTTTCAATACCAAAGTAAAACATGGTATTTATTTTCCGTTTTAAAAAAAGGTATGTCTTGTAGAGGAAGCCGAAACTCAAATAACGGTCACGACGGCGGAGAAGTCGTTGTCGCCGCATACGTACGACAAAAACATTCCATTTTGTCGTTTAGTAAACGCTTCGTATAAAAAATATTCCTTTTGAATAAATGTAAAAGTCAAAGGGGTTTATACACCGTATAAAAGAAAGTTGTGTATAAAACAAAATATGACTCAATGAAAGGATTTTGAGACGAAGTCCCATACCTCGTATCCGACATAACCCGACCGTTCTTTAATCTCCTGAATAATAAACTTGAGTTAATCTCTACTTTCTTATGAATCTTTTTTCATGTTCATTATTCCTTTTATACCATGTTATGAACATCATGTCATCAGTTAAGTTAATAATGTTCATTTTGTCGGTATTTGGTTCTTAAGTCAAAAATAGACTTCTTACACTTACATGTTGTTAATTTGGTCAAAGGTTCATTATATCCAGAATGGTATTCATGATGTAGATATCATATGTGTCATATATATCCAGTACATACATGCATTTATAATATTACATAATCATTTAGAGGTAAGAAATGGAATGCACCGTTCATGGAGACGGTAAGTCGTATGTACGCATGAACGCTACTTTCATTTCTATTTCGTATTTTATAGAATGGAATCATAATGATATAATGGTATATTATAATTCCAGTATAATATCATATATAATATCATAGTTCCATCCTTTATATGTCCCACATATGGTATTTAACGAATCAAATCACTTTGAGGGGGCGGTAGTCCGCACTTCCTAAAAGGAAGATATCGTGTTTACCCATAATGGAAACCATAAAGGTATGGAAAAAATGAAAAATACAGAAGCTTAAAGAAACCATAAACATATTATATATCATATATAAAAATAGTGACATCATAATGGCCACCCTTGAAGGTGTTATATGAGTATTGAACAATCATCGTTTCGGGAGGCAGAATTTCGCCATCCACGGAAACCGTATGTTCTTGAACCATTTGATGTAGTTGTGTGAGAGTGTAGCTCAAATAAATATTATAACAACATCCTAGTATGTCTAAGATACTGGTGTTGTTACAAAAGAAGTAAATAAAAAGAGTTTAGAGGGTTGGAGAAGCAAAATAAAACAAATGAACAAGAGAGAAAGAATTACCTTTAAAAGTGTAACTCCCTTTTGATTTGAGCCTAAAGGCTTCCTTTGAAAGGATTCTGCCCAAAGGGAATCCTTTAGGATTAGGAGAGGGATGTGGAGAGAGTAATTGGGCAGGGGTTGGCCGAGCCAAGGGCTTGAGAAGTGTGTGAAATGGGGTAGAGGTGGGGGCCTTTTATAAGAGGAGAGGAGTGGCACTTTTGGAATGTAAAGAAATATTACTTTATTTGAAAATGTTTTTCGGTTTCAAAAGGTCCCACATTGATATAATTCGTGGATAAGGTGATAAGGGTTCGGAATCCACTCATCCAATTGGTTTTGGACATGTGTAGGTTTTAGATTTTTCATTATCTTTCCATTTTATTTAAATCGTCAAATAATGATGTCATCGCTCTATCATTATAATGTCATATATAATTTAATTTATTTAATGTCTAAAAATTATAAAAAAAAACTACTATGATTTAGGAAATCTTTTTAGATTTTTAATGACTATTTATAATCAAAAGTTGGACTTGTATAACTCCACTAAAAAATTATTTTAGTAAAACAATTTATGTTAGTGTCATTTTCACTTTAACATTAAATAAAAATATATTAATGTCATTTTCCAACTAAAGTGGCTCCATGGGGTCCCCAAGTTGGTCCATGGCTTGTCTTGGTCGGCCATGACTCACCCAATATGTGTAGGAAATGTGTCATGGTGTTTTCACATTCTTATAATACCATTTTTACCTTAAACTACACTAATTACCTCTAATCGCGATTAATGAAAAAAAGTTACTATTCACCAAAAAATTATTTTAATCTCATTGAACCACATTTTACTTCTTAATGACAACAATGTATGTCGGATTTTCAAAATTCAATTCACATTAGTGGTAAACTTTCATTTAACTGAAAGATCAGTTTGCTTGATTACCACTTAGTGGTTTCACTATTCATCAAAAATTGAAGTTTTTCAGAAAATTACCAAAAATTCACCCTAAGCTATATTTGATATTCAGAATTCAAAAATGAAGTCTATTTTACAATATTCAAATCATATAAGTCACATTAATTAATTTAATAATTAATTCCCACTGCCATAGCAAATAGCGTGTTTTTACAAAACAATAAGTATCAAAAGTTTGACACCAGTTTAAGTCTAATTTCAAAGTGAAATTGATTCCAATGGCCACAATTGGATAAAATGGTAAAAATATATTCTAATTTCACTTCAAAACCAATTCAAAACATAATCTAATCATATAAATAAATTTGATTAAAAAGCAGTTTTGATGTAAAATGCAGTATTTTTCACTATTCATTAAAAAAATGAACATTGTCAGAAAAATACCAAAAATGCACACAAGATAAATTTTGATGTCCCAATCATAAAGAATAAGTTTATTTTGACAAACATTGCTTATAAAATTGTCAAAAGATAGATTTTAAAAAGGGTTTTCCCTCATAAGGATGTAAAACAATCTTTTAAGAATATTAGTGTATTCCATGCATAAGATTGTATTTATTTTCATTTTAAGCCTCTAAAACACTATCTTAATCATTAATAGACATAGATAAAAATATCTAATATTCATTACTTACTTTGGATGTTACAATAACCGCATGTTAATACTTCTTAATTAACTTTCGGTTAAAAAATGTCTCCTTACAGTAATAAACTCCTTTTTATAGGGGGAGTACATTTGTTTGTTAGGGTTACTAAATTTTTCAAATATAGTTTTTCAAACTTTTCGGAACTAAATTTCCGGAATGGATATTTCCAGAACTGAAATTTTCAGAATGGATAATTTCGTATAGAAAAATTCTGGAATGGAAATTTTAGTATTGAAAACTTCTGGAATGGAAAATTTCGTACCGAGTCTTTCATAACAAGATTTTCGTACTGAGTCCTTCGTATTGATTTTTTCATATTCATTTTTTTTCTCGTACTGAAATTATTATAATGTTTTTCGTACTGAGTTTTTTGTACTGAGTTTGTTTTTTGTAGTGAGTTTGGTGATTTTTTTAGTTAATTTTTCTTCAAATATTACCCATTACAAAAAATCCTCCTAAGCCAATCCGAAAGGTATGATTTCCGTACTCAATGATTTCGTAGTCATACTTTACTTGCTGGTATTTTCTTATATTTTGTTTTTGAATTTTAGTTTTCTTAAATCATTTTTTTAATAAAAACCTCAAAAGATCAGATTCAAGTTTTTCTTGAGAATTGGTTTTCAAACGTCAGATCTGATCTCAGCTTGTCACAATCAATCGATCAACCGAGGGAGTTCAATCGTTTTCTCGTTGCCTATATAAAGAGGACCCCAAATGGTTGTCCCACATCGGTTTTCAAGATCTAGTGTCCCAACGCTCTGCCAATCCATTTGAAAGCCGTTCTAAACTTCATCTTTCTCTGTTATGAACTTATCAGAGGTCTTCAGATCCGAATGTCTGTGGAAGTAGCTTCTCAAGACATGTCTTCCTCTAAGATGATTTCGAAGTGGTTAGTTTATAGAGAAAGCCTAGTTCATCCTAATTTCTTCAACAAGTATAACTCTCTTATATCCAAGAATATTAAGCTTAAGGGATGGGAAGATGTTTCTGTATCGAAACATGGGAATCAAGATGAAGTGAATTCAGATTTTCTTATAAGGTTATATGAGACTGTCTTTTTTCATAAGGAATATGGAAGGGAGAAGTTGTATTTTATGTCATATGGTAAGACTTATAAGCTTTCGTATACCAAGGCATCCATCTTGGTAGGGCTGAACAATGAAGGTGAATCTGAATTCATATCTCATGTGTTGCCGGATTCAAAGGGTATTTTCGATAATGAAAAGGAATTAGAGACTATCGGACTGGCATATGACAAGGCTCCAAAGATTGCTAGTTTGTCCATGAATTTTCGAATTCTAGAGTTATGGGTACAAGGCCTTATCATACCGAGAAAGGGTGACAAAGATAGTTTGAAGAAGAGTGAGATCTACATCCTAGATTTTCTGATAAATTTGAGGAAGTTTAATCTGATGAAACACATTTTTATTACCCTTGAGAATTTCATGAAAGGGAATCTAAGAGCTCAGATCTTAATGTATCCAACAATCATCTCAAAGTAGATAGTTCAGTGCATTGAGTCTTTCATGGAGGCTTGAAAGTCTAATCCAAGAGTTTGCAAGATTATTTTGGTGAGTGATGGTACTCTCAAAAGAATGGATGTAGTCTTCGACAAGAAGACTGGTCAGTTTGTTGATTTACTTGCTCAAGAAGAAGCGGTTCCGAAAGTTGCTGAACCTAAATCCTCTAAGCCAGTGAAGAAGAGAAAGTTGAAAGAAGTTGAAAGCGATGCAGAGAATCCCAAATCTAAGGAAGTTCATTCCGCACCTCCAAAACCAAAGAAGAAGAAAGCTTACCCTGATGAGGTAGTTGCTAAATGGAGGGAAATCAAAGAAAAGGGAGTTCAAGGGGAGCCTCAGTTTGGCTTGGATCCTGTGGAGGCTATGGCCTTGAAGGAAAGAACAACGGATGAGCTAGAAAAACAAGCAATAGAAAAGAAGCTCAAGAAGAAGATGTCTGATGCTGACATGGTTCAGTCTTTGTTAAAGGTTACTGAGATGGATTCTGGAAACATTCCAGTTCCGAGATCGTTTTCCTTGGACTCTCTACCTGAGACTCCAGGATGAAACTTTGTCGCTCCGGAAGAGGCGTTTTCTAAGCCTATTTAGGAAGTTGATCAAGTGGAAGAGGAAGAAGTTGTTTCTGAAGGTTGTGGTGAAACCAGAGATGTTTTGAAGCAAGTAGATGATTATAAGGAGACACCTTCGGAACATTTGTCGCTCCGAACATCAGATGTTGAATCATCGAAGTTAGTAACTCCAGGAAATGATGAGCATCAAGGAGAAGAAGAAGTATCTTATCATGCAGAGGAAGAAAAACTTCTACATGACATTTCTCAAATGGAGAATGTAGAGGTTGGTGCTCAAAAAGCTGCTAATGATGAAGATAATGTTGTTCAAGTGTCTGACAGTGAAAAGAGAACTCTGGAACAGGACTCCATTCTGAAAAGGGACAAGGGAAAGCAACTTGTTGTTGATAGCCCGAGTTCAGTAGTGGTAATGATAAAAGAAGTTGGTAGTTCTTCAAATAGAAAGCTTGAGCATATTGATGAAGAAAATTCTCCAAGAAAAGTCTCATATTCAGAGTCATCTTCGTTGGGGCATGATTTTGTTGTTCAGTCTTTAAAGAAGTTTGTAGGTACTATTCCGACTTTCTCAAGTATTGATTCAAGATGAAAGATGCTCCAACAGGCTATGAATCAGAAAACAGACTCTGCATCCATGGTCATGGACAAGTGTGTTGAGATAGAGGCTCAGTTCAAATCTTTCTTTGTCAGCTATGAAGCCCACAAAAGATCTTGCAAGAGGATGACCAGTTGGTCGAGGAAGACTGTAGAAGAGATGAGGCTCTTTGATGAATTTCCAAGATAATGTGAAGGATGCCTTTGAGACTGAGGATAGGAAGATAAATGCACTGACTTCTTCATTTGAAGAAATGTTGACAGATGAAAAGAATTTCTGGATTCAAGAAGTCAGAGATCTGAATGGGAAGCTGAATTCTATTTCTAAAAGCTGGAAGTATGAAAGGGATCATCGGATTGTGTTTGAAGAGAGGTTGTTAAAGCAAGAACAAATCTTGAAGGCTCAGGAAGAAAAGCTTAAATCTCAGGAAGAAAATCTTTAAGTCCAGGAAGAAAAGAATGAAGCTCAAAATGAAAGAATTGTTGTGTTAGAGAAGCAAGCCAAGGAAGACCATAAAGACTTAAGGAAGATAAAGACTATTCATAAGGGTCTCATGGAGAAAAAAAAGATCCAAAATAGACAGATCCGATCTTTTTTTGTATCTTGACTTTTTTGTTGTTGAATTTTCAAACTTAATGAAAATTGTGCTTGCTCTTTTCTTTAATTGTTGCTACTAATTTTTCAGGTACATTGTTATATTTTCCATTCCCTCGAATTCTTTTTGATAATCACAATGGGGGAGAAGGAAAAGAACCCTAATAAAGGGGAAAATGTATCTTAACAATGGATGAGAAAGAAAACATACTCTAATAGAGTTTCTCTAAGGGGGAGTTTTTTCATTAATGAATACATTCTTATTCTTAATGAGATATCTTTCCGGAAATCTAGAATACGATCCTTAGTGTTTCAAATCCTAAGGGGGAGTTAGTCGTATTCAACTACAATAAAAAAAATTCCTAAACAAAAATACTTATCAATACATTAGAAAAATATTTCTATCATAAATCTATTTTATTATCTTTATATTTATGAGAATATAGTATTTTATTAAGAAATTCATTTTACTTATTAATATTCTTAAAAGACATAATAAAACATGTTATGACCACAAAATTCATTATACCCTATCATTATGGTGGTAAATACTAAAAATATATAATAATGTCACATAAAAACAACTAAATAAATAGAATGTATAGTTTCTAATATCATAATTAACATATATTGTTTTACATAATAATATTAATCAATGAATAATAATAACAGTAATGAGTGTTGAAAAGGAATCTATGGGATATGAAAAATATTTTAACAAGTATTTTATTCTTACCATAGTAACAAAAGATGATATAAATTAATATATGTAAAACCAGTCACCCTCAAAACTCATTCAAGTGTTGTTTTAATTAATTCAACAACTGGATTCCTAAAACATTGTGTCATCAAACTATCAAGAAATTAAACTATCAGGGTAGAGTGACAACATCGGTCTTATTTGTATATATAAAAATTTATTTATTAAAATGTGGGCCACAAATTTACCCGTTCATGATTCTAATTCAATTCATATTATTTCATTATTTCATGGAAACTTGAAAAAAATAAAAACAATGGAATATTTTTAGTCCTAGTGACCTCAAATTACAATCATGAGTTTCATTGGTTGATTTCCATAGTATGATGAAAATTTTAAAAACAAAACCCAAACCAACAAAAATATATTTACAAAATATTTGTATTGATTAATATCAAAAAATGAATTGGTAAAGGAAAAAAATTACATTCATATGGATGATACAAACACGTTTTTATAGAAAACTCTCTAATGTAATACCCAATAGTTTGTTGGTGGATAATGGAAATCGAAAGAGAGTGAGAGGAATGAACATCCACTAAGAATTATAGTAAAATGAACATGAAAACTGTCCAATAGGAAGTAATTGGAAAATGATAAATTTAATCTTTTATATACTATTTAAAATCATCATTACTCTACCATGTACCCAAATCACCCCACCCAACACCTAATTGCTAAAAAAATGTTAGGTTCTAAATAAAGTGACCGAAGCCACAATCCAAACGACAAGTTACTAAGTATCCAATTACCAAGTACCTAGATGCCCCTTTTTTACACCACCTACATAATTGTTTTTTATATTCCTAAAATAAATCAACATAGTCCTACATTATCATTTATCCATACCAAACACCATTACTTCCAAACAGGTAACAATGATATCTACTTCATAATATGTAATGAAAATTTAATTTTTACATATATTTTATATATCAATAGTAATAAAATAAATAAATTAAAAAAAATAAGATGATATACATATATTATGATATATAAAATATGAATGTACATATGAAGGGTTAAAATATGGTATGGGTAAAAAAACATAGAATGATATAACAAAATAGACCAAAAAAATTACTATAAATTAATGGAGAATTCATTTACAAGTATGTAATAATGAAAAATAATAATTAAATAAATTTATTTAAAATTTATTAACTATCATGTTATGAATCCGTGTTCTTTCACTAATATTATTTTAAATGATACACAATTAGTCACAGATTTCGAAAACCATCCTAAAAAATTAATCAAATTCAACTATATTTTTTTTAATATGTACGCATCGTCAAGCTACTAGAGTTGGACACATAATTTAATAGAGTTGATTAGGATAGAAATTAATAAAAGAATATTTAAATATATTAATTTAAAAAATTAATTGTTTCAATATAGATCTTTAATCTCATGTAAGAATTCATTTTTTTGTAATTGAGTCATAGTCAAGATTAAAATAGAATTTATAATAATGTATTTTAATCAACAATAGTTGGCACAAAACAAGAATCATGGTAACTCCAATGTCATGATCAATCTAATGATCAGGCATAGAGATTATAACATGATTGAGAAGGAGTTTAGAATCCTCCCTAGTTTCAGCTACCACGATTGAACTAAAGAACCAAGATACTAGTATAATCTTTAATTGAATATATTACTATGATCAACCCATACAAATTTAAATTATATTTTAATAATAAAATAGAATATAAAGTATTTTATAAATACATGGATTAGTTTGAATATATAATCTGGACAATGTTATACCATATGAGGTTACGTCGATTAAATCATAATCTAAGAGGATAACATCAAATATGATTTTACCTCCTCTTACTCATAATCTTAGGGGATAACACAGTCAATATAAGGAATCCACATAATGAAAAATTGGTAATCATGAAAAAAAAATTCTATTCAAAATCCATTGCATTCCTCCTTAAATGGAATATATATAGAGATAAATTGAATGTTAACCTATCAAAATAAATCAGAATAATTAGTGAAATTTCTCATTCATATATCAAATTAAACACTATATTCAATTAAATGATTTTATATAAAACATCGCAAATACAGTGGTCAATATGGTAGTTATTTCACTTACTTATATCTGATTTTATATAACATTATCAAAATTAGGATTTAGTATAAAAATTATTTTAAAATTTAAAACAACACAAAAATGACATAACTTCACAACCACTAGACATACATCATCAAATTATTTAAATAAATAAAACACTAATATCACCAATCAAAAAAAAATAATAATCAACTAAGAATAATAAAATTATGTTAAATTGATCTACCATTTTTTCTATTAATTCATACTACTTTTAGATGGTTAAGATTTTCATTATTATCCCTATGTATCCATCAGTCAATGTATCATTGGATGGATAAGTAAATATATATTAGTTGTAATAATGAAAATCTTATTTATAATCAGTCATTAGAATCTATTTGTTAATTTCCACATACTAAAAATACTTGTTCAGTTTTCTCATATTAACTATTAACTGAATAAGCATACTGAGAGAATACATATTTGAATAATAAAAACTTATGAACAATTTTCTCCCCATTATATTGGGTTATACAATTTTATTCATAAATATTTTTACACCATGTTTACTGGTCTTAGTAGGAGTCTCTATAAAATACCCTAATAGAAAAAATGTACCACTCCATTGTAGGGAACTCAAAAAACTTATCATCTTGGATAAAATATTTGTTTTAATGATATTTGGATATGTTATTTTATTTATTAAATATTAGATTTATCATATAGTACTTTTAGAATAATTATTTACTAATTCTCCTTAGATACACAATATTTAGTTTTCACATTAGGAGATCCCAAAATCGTTATGGAATGGGAAAAATTTCTATCTCTATTTTAAATTTTTTGAAATAATTATAAATACATAGATATGTAATCTACATATTCCGGTAACTTTTTTCTGTTACCCAAACCCATATAAAAAATTTAAATCAAACAATTTTTATATCATATGATTTTACATGGGTCACATTCCACAAATATACTTGATACATTATATGAATGTTAAACTCATGAAATTTAATAATTTGAGAGAATCAAAATTATACTTATAAAAATACAATAATAGTTATTTATAGATATAACAATAAAAAACTGACTAAAAACTAAAATAAATATGTTCATTTACAAAGTCACGTGACTTGGATTGCAATATCATCAATGTTTACTTTTTGTCTTATTACAAATGATTTATAGAACCAAACAAAATATTATTGAATTATATTTCTAAAATAGAAAATAATAATATTGATTAAATAAAATTAAAATATTTTAAAATTAACTTTTATTGGTTCTTCAGTGTATTACACTTATCTATGAATAGATGAAATATTCTAAAAACCCAATAAACCACATGATATATCCATTCATTTTGGATTGAATAAAAATTGAATAATGACATAATATTTCTCAAATAAAGTATATATTTCCTTGTTACATGATAGAAGCTTGATATTGATATCTTAGAAGACTCCAATATGGTATTTCCTACATGTGTATCCATTTGATATGAAAAATTGTGAATTATTATTACGTATTTATATCAATTCATGGTCTACTAGAACTATCATTTTAAACTAAAAAATGTAACAATCCCTAATGTGATAATCATATTTAGGTGTGTCTCAATATTCCAAGGCATGATTCATAATTACACCCCCATAAATTATTTTCTTAATTATTTAGAACATAAATAAATGCTTCATAGAGTCTAAACATTTCTCTAATGTACGATCATCAACGAAATATTTAACAAATTTTCTTAACAATTCATCAATGATAATAAATTTTATAATGATTAAATCAATATATGTGGAATTCCATCATTTTAATATTACGAAAACATGATATTCAAATAATAATTATATGATGACTCCATAAATAAGGTTCAATCCATGCGATATTACATATGACATATACTTCCATAAAAACACCATGGTACATTGACCCACATTATGTCATATTTAAAATTTGTAATAGACCATGACATGTTATAAACTACCAATTATATGTGAATCCTTTAAATTACATTTCCATCAAACTCCCACATGCACTAAATTATCATAGGCTTAGCACACATTCCACAAATATTTCATAATATAAAACAAATTTGGATATGTTATCCAAAACCCATTTTTTGATACCTTCATATATCCATTTTGAAAAAATAAATCATCAATATTTAACATATGATACATTATATATTATAACATGGGAAAAATCAACCAAAAAATACATTTGGTAACCAATTCAATAATTTTGGGGTTGCTCTCAAGGCTTTACATAAATACTTGGTAGTGGAAAATAATATTCATTATGAAGTCAAAAAATGTTCCCCCTATAAGACTTTTTACTATTAAAAATAATTATGTATTAAACAACATAGAAATATATGGAATTAAATACCAAAAATGAACAATCAATTCTACCGAAGTAAAAATTGGATTTGGAATGATCTAAAAAAAATGTATCTTTATATAATTGATTACCAATTATATCATTATCTAGTATTTTTAACAATATAAAACCTATTCATAATATTTCGAGTGAAAATAAGAAATAGAAAATTTCAATTCAAAATATCGTACATAGATATTTTCGATTCTATGAGTATATACTGGTAAAACAAATGAATACATAACATGTGAATAACTTATGAAGTCTAGTACATGAAATTCCCCACCTTAAAATAGATAATCACATACCATACACCATATCTTGGAATGACCATTAATTTCATAAATTTTCCTCAATTGGGGGACAAAATTTCATACCATTCATATAATAAGATAGACACGGGCTTAGTTTATCCGTAATCGACAAAATGATCAGTAATTTACCTGGGAACTCCCTCGTTAACATATACTCAGAGCTAGAACACGAATTTTTTTTGTGTATAAAGACTCTCATGATACATATATTTCCAAAATTAATCATTGAGTTTTAATATGAAACATACACCCATAGAATTATAAATACATATTATGTGGGAATCCATGTACTATACAGTGTGGGTCATCAAGCTAACAAAATTCCATTTGTGTCTTGGGAGAATATTTTGTATCTATATATAAAATTAAAATCTTGAAAACAATAACATTTCATTAAAACCTATAATTAATTATTCTAAACAAAATTTATATAGAATATATTGTCTTACTTTTAGTGGTCAATTATCATTTCAATTCATGATTATATTTTTCTAGCATGAAATAATGATAATGTTGAGACTAATTTTTTCCGAACATTGAACTTTCTTTATATTTCAACTCATTTAATAGAACAAAAACCATATTTAAACACTAAAAAATTCATAACCAATATGATAAAATAGTAGTGAGGCCTTCTATTTATAACAAATTTATGGTTATACTCATTGAATTATTATGTAATTTTTTCCACACCTCTATATGATCATATTGAAATACCTCCAACTTATTTTCATATTATGTATCAAATATTAATAAGGACTATTTTTATTATGGTGTGAGTAAGATTCATATTTTTAATCATAAATTTATTTTAGTATATTATTCAAACTCTTATAATTCGTCACATCAAATGTAAATACATTCAAAACGTCTATTTTTACATATAAATATTTTACATTTCATCATTATTCTTATGTATCCATTACATTAAATCATTAAATTTGACATAAAAAATGTAACTCTTTACATAAATACTTTTTTTAATAATTTATTGAATATCCTTTTAGAATATAAATTTTATGTTACTTTCAATTAAACTGATTTATAATTTCATTTACAAATAAATTATATTTTCTATTTCCAAACATAGTCCAACCTGGCTCGTAGAAACTATAAATTTCCCTTAATTTCAGGATAATATTCACAAAATAATTTTTGTTTGAAAAAATCATATATTTTTATAAATATTAATTTTTAATAAGAAACTATTAAAACACATATATCGTATATTACGATATCTTTTTGGAGAAATATTTGAGAAAAATAATTTATTCTATAAAATACAACCCTAATGGTTTGTGGGAACTCATTACATAAAACATTTAAAAATTTAACATATAATCCATTATTAAACCTAGAAAAAATATGTTTTTACTTATCACCTTTTTAAAATGATCTATATATTTAAATTGATCATAACGACATTTATTAATGAAATAATATCATTTACTAATAAAGAATTATTTAGAGTTAAATATTTCTTATCACAAATGATAAAAAAGATAAAGAAACTACATTTTTATGATCCACTAGATATTTTAAGTGATCAACCCTACCAAACAAAATGATGTAGCATCAACATTCTCCATCAATTGAATATTCACTTTATGAAATAAGAATAAACCCTCCATCAATTTTAACCCCTGATATCTATTTATAACAATTTTTTAATGTATAGTTGGTATCATATACAAAAAAAATCTATGAATTTAATAAATAAATTACACAATTTATGTTAACTCATCATAGTGACTCCTAAACCCCTTTATATATTCTATTTAATTCATCCACTAATTAAAAAAATTTATTTGGTTAAAAAATTTCCCTTAAAAGCTTTATTTCTCAGTTTAAGAGTCTATGTGTACTCCTCAAGATAAAATATATCCTAATAAACATAAATTTTATCACATTCTTTTCGTGGCTTCAACGTTAAATTTCTTTATAGGCCAACCATTCCGTACTAAAAAATTGTTATCATGCTTAGGATATCACAGTGAATTTTTAAACCCATTCATTTTTTAATTCTTAATAAAATATTATAACATTTTAATTTTGATTAATAAATGAAATATTTTGTCTAATAAATCCTGATAAGTCACTCCACTATCTATAATTCATTTATATATTGATTCATATTAAGCACATGAGTTGATGAAAATATACCTCCATTTCTCTTATAGTGAAAATTTTATATAAATTATCATATCTCTAATGGATATCTTATTCATGATAAATAATTTTTAGGATGTATATCATCCTAAAAGAATATAAATTCTCATGTTCCAGTTTATGATTTGGATAATAAAACAAGCATCAATGTGTAGACATTAAGTGAATATTTTATATAGTTATTATAAGAATCTTTTACTTCATAATAAGAACCACTTACATGAGGTTTATTTGGATATTTTTTTCTTGAATACATAAACATTTAGTTCATTCCGGAGAAATATTTTCATGCTTCGACACATGTATAGAATATATCTTCAATTAATAATTTATTATTAAAATATTAATCTTAATTTCATGTTCAAGGATTATGATTCCATTTTATCTACAATAATAAAAATTATCATATAAGTTTCATGTTTTATATTAATTTTAAAAATATATTTATTAAATTTACTCCAATAAATATAATTACAATTAATTATATATATATATATATTCTATTAGTATACTAATAACCATATTCAATTATATATTATGTCCAATTTAGTATTTATCTCATCACATTGCAATTTTTTGTCAAAAATGATATTCATTTTAGATATGAATCATGAAAAATTGGGAATAGAACTCCATATCTAGAATACTATATAAATAAGATAAAATCTACCCAACCATTATCATATGTTATTGGGTTTACTAACTAAGTGTATCCCAAACTAGTTACCAAATATAGGCACCAAACTATTTGGGTTGCACATAACATTCTTATATTATGTAATATAATCCAAGTTCAATCAACTTTAGAATGATCCAACAAGCATAGATGATAAGTGTTTATACATATGTTTATTGGAATGGAATATAACAGTTACTATTTTTAGGTCATTTTATTTCACCAAATTATCACATTTATTCCACGTATATGTAAGCAAGAATCTAATAATTTAGTTTTTAATCTTTATTTTATTACAAAAATAAATATGTTCAGAAAATATTGATGTATAAATCTATAAATAACTCATTTCATGTGTTACTAGTAACATACTTTCACATATCACTTTGAACAGTAACCATAATGATTGTTCCATGTGAACAAGGGTGTGCCTCCTTGTAATTTTGATGATACCGACTATAAATTGGTGTATAAGGTGGTACTGTGAGAAGAAAATAACCCTGAATTATATAGCACACTCATACATATATGAAAACCATAAAAATCTATAAAAACTTCATCTTGGTAATAAGAAAAAAACAAATATGAATTATCAATAATAATATTTCATTGAATCATATAGTCATACTAAAGGACTGATCACTTTCCAGGAAGATCACATACATTGGTAGAAAATATAAATATTGAGGTTCCACTACCAAATCAATTAATGCACTATTTAGGACCTATGGATACACTGATGATTTATCCCAGTCGATCTACATGGACATTGTCCCAACCATTTCCCAAAATCATGTCATAGTCTACTCGAGTTTCCAAGTGTCATTATGGCCTGAACAAGGTATGAGTACATAACTCAGTTGTACACAACCAATGTGGTCTTATAATATACTGATAATGTAGTTATATGTACATTTTAGGATCTTTGAATTAATAAATAAAATATTTAACAATGAATAAATATGAAAATTTATAATATATGCTTTCGTATATTGTGGGAATGTGTCTGACAACATCATGTGTATTGTGACAACCAATAAACCAAGCACCTTGTCATTTTTCAATCCAAGGGATTGTGTCCTCGATCAACTATACCAAAATGACTATTGTTGTTGTTTCATTTATCATGTTATGTTTATTTATCCAACTAACAATCCCTTTTTCCCAATCACCGTGTAATATTGGGAGAACCGTATTGCCAAGGCCTATCGGGGGTAATACAACCTTCTTTGTGGTATGTATCATTAGATAACCTGGTTTAATGTACACATAACCAATGAAAAAATCAACCACTATACGAACATTACCATTCAGGAGAAAACATACATATCATTGTATTATCATGATAAAATAAGCCTACCCTGGGAAATATAGGAATCCCCATGGAATGTATGCTTCGCTTGCTAGTGGTAATATACCCATACCAATGGAATAGTCAAACATCAGGTTAATTTAACCATCCTTTAAATTAAAATAACTACAAAATAAATAAAACACTTTCCTTAGGCATCCATAATCTCAGGGATTTGTGAATTAGAATACAAATATGAAATAAGGTTCAGTTTCACACCTAACCAGCCTCAACCACTAATGCCTTCTTGACACACAATGTAACTGGGCTTCTAAAGGGACACTAATTTTTCACTACTAATAGTCATATATTTTTAAAAATGCATCAGTTATATGAACCATCTTGGGTCCTATTAAACGCATTAAATATCCATTAACCATCTCTTAAACTCTGACCATGGGGTTGTATATAACATGAAAACACTAAATTCCAATCAACTAATTCAAATAGAAGAACTCCACTTTGATTATTTAATCCTTATTCAATTTCCTGGGTTTCCATCCTTCATGAATGTACACTATATTTCTCAATTGTATCATAAATATATCACATCCTCAAGCCAGACAAAGGATATACCACATTAACAAGGATTGAAGAGATAAAACACAACTCATCTTGATGTCTATGGTCATTCTAGGTTCTTAACATTTATTCAACCCATCCCAAATATAACACATCGTTATTTTTATGATATAATTTTATTTATTTATTTATTTCATTTTTTTTAAAATATTGTCTCTATTGTTTTATATGTTACACAATGATAACCTTTTTCAACATGAATCACCATTTAAATATTCATTATACTTAATACTATTCTTTTCTTGTTTTATACACAATTTATAGTTTTTTTATTGAGTTCATTCCACAAAATACCGTGTTTAAGAAGACAAATATATATTATTATTTTCCCTTATAGCATAGCCATTATAATGTTGGGCATTAAAAATATAATCGAAATTATAAAAATATTATTCCAAGAGGATTATATAATCAATCATTGGTAAACAATTAATTATTAATTAAAATAAAACCCTTTTTAAATAAATGGAAATGTTTTCCTAAAAGACAATTTAGATACATATTTGTGTGTTTATAAAATAATAATATCAATCGTGAGGGATTTTATTAATTAAATATATATTTAATAAATATTCAATATAACATCTTATATTGGTATTTTTTATAATAAATAAATTGAATAGTGTAATAATAGAAATTGATAATTGTGTATCAAAATAATGTATTATTAAAATTATTTAATAATAATAATTTTTTAAAAAATACATATTAATAATATGGTGGAAAATGTTCTTATGTAACAATTAATAGTCTAATTAACAAAAAATAAGTAAATATTTTAACATTTTAATGTTGAAATGTTTCTTACCATAGTTAAAATTTAAAAACAATAACTATTTGTTAATAAAAATGATAAGGATTATATAGATAGAAAAACATGTTTAAAAATTTATTTGCTGATGAGATTACAAACATTTCTCATCTCATATTTTAAACAAATACATTTTGGAGTTTGTTGGATGGGATTTTATTTTATTATAAATTAATATGTTTGGAGATCCCAAATAATACCCTCACCTCCATTATAAAAGAGAAAGTTGTTCCTTACAACATCACATCCCATTGATCACTCTATATTGTCCATACCTATAAAATTTATTTTCAATACTTATATAGTTACATTCTATATGTGGTTTTATTCTATACATACCATCTCTATCTCATTTAATAGGATACTAGTGGGAGTTCATTAAAAAATAGGTAATATGGTCCACTGATACTATAATATTTATTTGTTCTTCTATATCCTATTAATTAGTTGTACACATTATATAGTATTAAAGTAAGTATAACAAATATTATGATATTTTATAATGGTTATGGAGTATCCATTTTCCACCTTCTATCCATCCTATTAAAAATTAACTCACAACACATGCGTACGTATAGCTTATCGTCTCCACACGGTGGTAAAATCTGTTTTTCACTTCCACCATACATGGATGTGTATAATGATGGAAATAATAATTATATATGATTGTTGTTATTTTTTTTGATTCATTAACAATATATATATATATAATCCACTTTCATATTATTCCACACTTATGGGAATAATATCATCACTTGTCTGTACGTATAGCCTACCATCTCCACGATGTGTTGCGATTCATTCTACAAGATCATCATTAATGAATGATTATATACATTTTTCTAATGAATAATAATGACATATTTATTATATTAATATAATTTTTGAAATGATATAATTATAAACTAATAAGAGGAAAAAAAACTTATCTTGAAAAAAATGTGAAAGTAAACAATGTAGTTAATACCTGAAGGATAAGTAATAATGTTATTAAAAAATGGGTAATAATATGATAAATTATGATATCAAAATAATGATTATTATTATGGAAAATGCTAATGACATTATTTAAAGCATTTTACATGAGTTTTAGACATGTACAATGGAACCTTGACTTAATGTAAGGGATAGTTTTTCACTCTCATTATAATATGAGATCGTTTATAAATAAATATTTAATTGGATATATTTATCATTCATGTATATGTTTCCAAATTATGTATTAAAATACATAATTTATATTAATATATAATTTTTTATGTTCAATTTTACAAATTTTTTAATGTTTATTAAATGGTATGGAAGGAATATTTTGTGGTTTTCAATACGAAGTGCATTTGAAATATCCTACAAAAGTACCCAAAGGATGATTTGTTTTTATTTATATGACATGAATTGGAAATTACATTTTCATAATGACTTATTTTAATGAATATTATTTAACATGATTTTAATGAAATATTTAAAGAAATTATTTCTTTAAAAAAAATAATGTGTATTTTAAGAAAAGAAAAAAAAATTTATGGAAAAAATTTTGTCTTCTTCAGTAATTAATTTCAACTATTCTTTTAAAATTATTTTCCATCTACAATTGAATTTTTTAATATGGTAACATTTCAAGTATATTATATCTATTATTATTTGATTTTTATTATTATATTTATGATATCCTGTTGTTTTACATGTATTAAATTTGTAATAATTGAATGATATTTAAGGAAACATATTTAATACCATGGGTGATGTCAAGATGATTGATTTTTGTTATTATAGAGAACATAATAATGATATCATTGTGAGATGGGTGGGACCTATATCTCACTCTAAAGAATTAGGTAAATATGGATATGTCATTAAGTATATACATTGTGTGTGAAACAGATTTTATGGTAACTATTTTATGACTGAACCTCACATTAATATCCATAATCTTATGTGTGAACCTGATTTTTCAAGTCTATAAGTTTATTAAATGTACTGATTTTATGTCCTATATTTAATTAGGGAACATGTTACTATTTATACATGTTCAAAAAGTTACAATTTTATATGTATTAATAAATTTAATGTCTTTTTTTAATGTTATATTCTCCAAAATTATGTTATTTTATTTCCTTGTTTCGTGTCTTAGGATCATTGAAAAGTTTATTCCATAATTTTTGATATCCAGGGAATGATCTTTAATTTTCATGATCATGTTCTCATGCAATTATTCTCACGATATGCCTATATATTTAATTTTTATAACTTCAATGAGAATCTACAATAACCTCTTTATATATTTTCATTTCTTCAGATAGATATGAATGGTTTTAGGTAGGGGTATTAAAGGGGAAGATATTTATTGGAGATGTTGAAGATCATTCACAAAATTAGAATAATATGTTCCAGGTTTCTGGAAAGAACTAAACCAATATGGCCTGTGGGAATCTATTTTTATAATGTATTATATATTCCATAAAAGTAATTTAATATTCATTAATTTCAATATTGGTTTATTATAAATGGTATCAGAGATATGGTTTACTTAACATTTAGAAACTAGGATGTGAAATATTTGGTGAGATCCAAATAGATATTTATATAAATTTTCCTAGGGATGTACCTAAGGATAATTATATGAATAAGCTACAATACTAGATGTTATTAACATGAATGGATTACCAAGGATTTAACCTAAGATGTTTCTATTTATTATGTGGTTTTCCAGTGTGATTATTGTTGTTCTCGCAATTCTTTTAAATTTTAGTCAATGGTTGGAACTCGATGGAATCGTGTTAATGATGAATGCAATGATTGTCCTTCTGAGTAACCAATGTTATTGGGGATTCAATGAAAAATATTTTCAGTATACTCACATAATATATCAATCGTGATAGATATACAACTCAGAAATGTATGGAATAATATTCTATAATGTTTTCTATGTGGAAAAACCCACCTTGATTCCAAGGTCGTTCTAGTTCACATGTTTCTTAAATATGTATATGTACTGTTGAAAATATACTTTCCATCCATTAGTGTTCTAACCATAAAAAATTTTCTTGACTATTTATAATTTGTAAGGTGAATCCGATATGTGGTGGATTCTTATTATGAACAAGATGGATTATGATGAAATTGAATTTATTGAATCGGAAGAGTTTAATGGAATATTTTTCAGTAATTACATCCCCCATATTATAAAAACAATTATGGATAATTACTTACATGAGCTTAAGAAAAAGGATAATGAATCTATTGGTACATATGAATAAAATTCTAAAAGACTTGCAAGGTATTATTTTGGGTTAATCATTGACCCTAAAAGAAAAAATGACTGATTATATTGTATCCAGAAACCAAGTCTTCAAAAGGAAATATCCATATGGTATTTGGGACTATATGAAGAGGTTTTTTTGTGGATAAATAAAATTCTAAATGGAAGTTGGTAACTCTCAATGTTCTAGTTATATGAAAAATAAGTTAGACCTTAATGGAAACTCTTGTGGTTTTCCACAAATAGGGATGAAAGGTCTCAACATACATTATGTAAAAAATTAGGAGAATATAACAAACATGAATTATTCAATGGAATAATAAGATTCATCATTGGTGGGAGCCTATCTTCCAAGGAAAAATTTGTTATAGTCATGTATAAGGACCATTCGATGGAGTGAAATCTCAATAAGATGCACCTCTCACATTACAATTCTATGTGTGAAAGGAAATGGGTAATTATGATAACTTATTCTTATACCCAAGGGTTATCCAGGATGATCGACATCAACAACCTCTAAATTCCAAAGACAAATCATAATCACATGTTATCACTATTGGCATTTTATATTATGTGAATGATGTTTTGGAATGATTATGTGTTAATATAATGGGATTATAGAATAATAATCTAGAATCACTTTTATGGAATTATGGATTAATTTTTTCATTATGGTTTTCCTTATGTATTTATGATTATATGTTTAATTTTACTAGTAAAAATTAAAATTTAATTAGATATTTTTGGAAAAACACATGAATATGGGAAGAATACGAATTTATATGTGCCTAACGTTTTGATAAGGAAATAAAGAGATGTTTTATAGTAATAATGACCTTAGTAATAATTGGGTGACATTGTAGATAGAGTTAAATTTATTTGAATTATGGAATATGGAAAAAAATCAAATGTTTAAGGCATTCACATGTTTGGAATTTTACCAAAAATATATACCATATGATATATGGGAGATAAATTTTATGATGATTTAGTTAACATCTTTCTAAAGATTTTTATTTTCAATATTTATACAGATTTTAAGGATATCAATTAATGAAGGTTTTATATTAAACATTTGATGAGTTTTTTTGAATAACGTATTATCTCACTATTGGTAGACATATGAATATTTAATAATTGTTGCTTACATTTTTTGAAACAAGTGCAGATGGAATTAACTATTATTCTATTTATCAATCTCACGATCTACTAAAAGATTGAGGAATAGAAAATTAACCAGTATTTTATTGAATAAGTGATGAAGTGGAAATTTATGAAGGCACATAAATGTATTAGATTATTCTTAATAAAGTAAGTATTTATTCCCATTATCCAACTTTGTAGAATGAATCTTGAAACAAAACATTTTATCCTAGTACCTTCATTAATAATGAATCAGAAGGTGCCTTAGATCATTAAAGATTTATGAATTTTTATAATTAACATTCACCTAATGATTTTATTTATCACTCTTCATCGGAACATGATAACTGTATTTCTTTATTGTATAGCTGTTTTCACATTCCATATATGTTCTTTTATATGGGAACCTAGTTATGAGTGACATTGTGTATCGAATATGTTTATATCATTCATTTTTAAAAATAAATTTATTAATTTTTTTTATTGTATGGGTTTCTATAGAATAACCTTTCATGTACTAATCCTGTTAAAACTTAGATAAATTTTAACCAAAATATTCATTTTAATTGGCTAGAATGTAACACCCAAATATTTTTATGATATATATATTTTTATTTTATTTTTTATAAATTCATTGATGTTTTTTTTGTAAGATACACAAATATAACTTTCTAATTAATGTGACAATAGATTTTAGTGGGGTATACACAAACCCTAGGATTCATTTTTTATAGTAGATTTAATTTTCTATTGATAGAGTTTGATTCCCCCAAGACTGAGTTGAAGCAAACAACTGAATATTACTGTGTTACCTTATATCATAGCCATTATAATTATGTGTATGAAAAATATTAAATTAATTGTTAATATATTACTAAATAATGATTATATGATCAATTATTCAGTCATAATTGTTATAAATGAAAATAAAACCCTTTCTAAATTAATGATATTATTTTTCTAAAAGAAAATTTAAATGAAAATAATTGAGTTAATAAAATAATAAAATTACTCTTGATGGATTCAATTAATGAAATATATATATATATATTATATTCAATATAATTTTCAAAAATCATCTTCTATTTTTCATGACATGATATATGAACAAATTCAAATTTTCAAATAAAAATGAATTTTTTTTAAAAAAACCAGTTCTGCTGCAATTTAATGGGGAAACAATTTTAAATCAAATTTTTCTCAAATTTATATATAATATTTTTAAAATTTAACTTTTCCTTGGAATTGTGATATATAAATTTATTGGATGAAATTTTATTATTTTCATGATATGTTTCAGGTTTTGATAAATAGTAAAAGCATAATAAATTTTATTTGTAAACCAATTTTTCCATGAATTAATTTATATAGATAAATGATATTTTTATATGGTTTTAAAATATAAATATATTATATTTTTATCATTTAATATCTTATAAGAAATTTTAATTAATCGTACATAGAATTTGGATGTAAAAAAATTTCAAATTTGTGGAATGTTACAACTTTTAAAACTCGTTTTCTCATTCCTAATAGATTTATTTTATATTAATTTTTAAAACATCTATTTTTCTAATTTTCAAAAATTTATTCAATATTTCTAATAATTAGGTCAAAATTATTTAAATATATTTCGTTTATTGTCTGCCATTATGAATAGTGACTTTTGTAATTTTTATTAATATGGTAAGAGGATGATTCATGCAGTTAAGGGTAAATATAATATGATACAATCACCCTAACTTTTGTCCTAATATGATTGGATGATTTTTTTTCAACCTAAATAATTCTTGGGTGAAATTTGTGTCCCTTGGAAGCGACATGGATTATATTACGACATTTAATTTAATTTATTTAATGAAATGTTTAATATGTATGACAAATATTTTGATAATAATATCATTTTTATATGGTTATAATAAATCCAAATATTACTATAAATACTCATTTTAATGATAAAAAAACTTTATTTACCATGGAAATTAATTTTTAATTCTTATGATATAAATAATTACATTAAAATCTTATACATTGATGCTTCATAAATTAATTAATAAATGAAAAATCGATAAAATAATTTTTTTTAAATATATAATAACCATTAAAAGGTTAAAACACTTTTCCAAATATAATTTTTCGAGTATAGATCGACCATAATCATCCAATGGTAGATTAATTCACCATTTGGATCGATAAGAAAATGATTTTGACACTTATAATATTTTATTTAATATGATGATAAAGTTGTGACTATCATGTTTTAATACATATAATGTAGGATTTTTCCGAAAAAATATTTGACTATAATAATTATTATGAAATCAAGAATAATTATATATTTTATGGTATTTTATATTACATTTTTACGAAAAATTAATTATATTAAATAATTACTCAATACAAATTTATTTTTTATTTTCTTAATGAAAATATCCAAATAATGTTATAAAAATCAAAAATAAATAGTGTCTAGTATATTTAATAAATACAACGAATTTTCAATATGAAAGTAACTTGTAGTGATATAATATAATATTTGGTTCAAGGATACCGTCTTATCATGATATTTTTTATTGATAAATAAATCGATTAGTTTTAAATTTGACATTATTGAATATTAATCAAAATAATATATTAATAACGTCTTTAAAATCAAATTTTTTGAAATATGTATATATTATTATTATAATTATTATATGGTTTAAAAGATTATATTTTTTATGGTATAATTTACATCAAATATGTTAATATCACAACCTTTAAATATTGTATTTTTTTTACCTTAGAAAAAAATCTAATAGAATAACTATCACTTAATTAAATGGTTAAAGATTAAATTTAAATAAATACTTGTCTAAAAATTTATTTTTTGATGATATTACAACCTTATCACATCTCGTCATATATACATTGAGATTCTAGAGGTTTTTTGATGAGTTTTTATTTTATTATAAATTTATATTTTTGGAGATCCCACATGTGCCCCTGACGTGAATTATAAAAGTTCATGTCCTACCTCCCAACATCACATCACATTAAGCCATAAATATTTTCCATATCCTAACTGTTTACCTTTTAAACATCCTTATTCACATTCGATAGTTGATTGACTTCTGAAAATACCAACTGTAGTGCCTTTATGTGGAGATCTATTGGAAGCTCATCGAAAAAGAGGTAATCTCCTCAGTCGATTATTTCAAACTTATATCCTATTATACTTCATCCAATTATAAATTAATATATATATATATAAAAATATATGTGGATATTTTATTATGATTATGGAACAACAAAATTCCACCTTCTACCCATCCTATGAATAATGAAATCACATTGTGTGCATGCGTACGACTTATCGTCTCCATGCCATGGTGAAATCTATTTTTCACCACTACCTTACATAGATGGGTATGATGATGGAATGAATAGTTATATATGATAACTATATCAATATTCTTTAACAATATATATACCTTCCAATTCCATAACATTCCAAAATTAAGAAAATGATATAGTCTCCTGTGCATACTTACGTCATGTTGTCTCCGTAATGCGATTTGATTCATTCTATATGATCTTCATGAAATCATGATTATATAAATTTTTATAATAATAATATATGAAATATATAAAGATTATCAAAATCAATTATTAATTTATATAAATATCACATAAGAAGAGGAATATGAACTTATCCTACAAAACATGCATATGAAAATAAAGCAGTTAATACAAAAAGGATGAGTAATAATGTAATTTATAAACGGGAAAAAATATAATCAAATGTGATATCATAAAAATAAATATAATTATGGAACATGTTAATTATAATATTTAAACACTTGTACAGGAGGTTCAAACATGCACGAAATAACCGAGACATAAGGTAATGAACAATTTTGCAATCTCATTATTATTTGAGACTATTTATACATAAGTATTTAGTGAGGTATATTTATCATCCATGTTCATGCTTCTGAAATTTATATTCCTAAAATATTAATACTATTATCATACAATTTTTTAATATCAATTTTAGCATTTTGTGATTTTTAATTAAATATTATAAATGGAATCTTTCATTATTTTTGATATGAGGTACTTTCGACTTATCTGAGAAAAGTTCATGAACGTTTTTTATTTTTTATGTAATAAAACATGGAAATATTTTTACATTTTCACAATGCCTCATTTCATTGAATCTGCCTTTTATAATATTTAGGTTCTCTTCAAATAAATTCTTTTATTTTAATATATTATATGTATTTTAATAAATGAAATCATTTTCAAAGACGAAGGGATATTTTTTCCTCAATAATTAATTTCAAGCATTTAAGGAAAAATATTTTCCATCTAAGATGGAATTATTTTATTGTGTTATACTATGACTATAGTATACATATTATTGTTTTATTATGTTTATGATTTTTATGAAAATAATTTTTACATGGTTTATTTTATGAGGGAATGATATTTAATGAAACCCATTTCATTCATTAGGTTATGATGTGATGAATGATTTATATATTTTTGAAACATACATGAATGATTTCATTATAAGATGGGTGGGACCTATATCTTTATCCACTACATTGGGTAAATATGGATAACTAATGAGGTATATATGTTATGTGTGAAACTTATTTCATGTTCACCATCCTATATGTGGAACTGGCTTTCATGTACATAATTTTATGTTTAGACCTAGTTTTTTATGACCATATGTATACGCAAGGTTCTGGTTTCATTTCATAAATTTAATGAGGGAAGCTATTATTATTTATACGTGGTCAGAAGGTTAGAATTTCATTTGTATTCTATAATATCATTTCTTATGGTAATATTTTAATCACATGGTTTTTATTCCTTGATTTTCTTATGATTCATGCCTTTTAAACATTCAAAATTTTATTCCATGATTTTTATATTCAGAGTATGATATTTTACTTTCACAATCATGTTCTCGTGATATTTATGTATATTTCTATTTTATACATGTAATGATAATTTGAGGTCATCTATTTATATGTTTCATTTTCCTCAACGTCTAGTGAATGGTTTTATGTAGGGGTATTAAAAGGGGATATCTTTTGTAACACCCCAATATTTCATAGTGCGTTATTTCTCCAAAATAATTCAACAACATTCACTACACGCAACACCGAGTTCAAGCGCACCATGACTTACCAAACTAGCCGTTCAAAAGAGGTTATGAATATTTTTAACTGAATTTTGAACTTTATATAGTCCATATAATTTTAGAATCTATATTATGAGTTTCTTAGAAATAATGTAATAACAAATTCATTTTTTTCAGATAAAAGAAGTATTTTTAAAAAATGCACTTTTACCGACTTTTAATGGTGAAGCCTTTTTAAATCCAATATTTTAAAACTTATATATATTAAATTTGACTAAATAAATATATTATTTTGAATGGGGATATCAAAAATTTACAATTTACCACCCCAATCTTCCTCATTATTCTTCTCTTTGAATAATACAGTAGTGTGTGTTTTACACAACTTCGAGTTCTAACACACACCACAACCAATAAAACTAGCCCTTATGAATTGTACTACCTAATTATTCAAATTTTATACATTTTATATTTTAAAATGGACTTTATTATTGAATTTTTAATATCAAAATTATCCTAGGATGATATTTTGGTACTTTTCATATAAATTTTATAATTTGATTATTATTGAAAATTACTACATTTTTATTAAACAAACATTTTTAATAAAAATAATTAATAGTGATAATTTATGAAGTTGAGAAGTTTTAAAGTATATTTATAATATATTTTTACCATTTAATACAATTTTGGACATTGGACACAATTTCACATTTATACCGGACATAAACAAGTGTCAATCTTTTGATAATTATTATCTCTTAAAAACACGCTTTTTGTTTTGACAGGAAGAATTAATTTTAAATTAATTTCTGAAACTAGTGTGTTTTTAATTTGGAGAAATGGAATCCATATTTGGAATCAATATGTCCAAATTGTGTAAATAGGTAAATTTTATTTCTAGACATTTTGAATAATTACTTCGGTAAATATTTTATTTACCGTGGTTAAAGGGTAAATCGGGTAAATATGGGTAAAAAATATTATAAAAATAACAAATTAACCTATAACGTGTCTTAACCCTATTGGTTGATACATGGACGACCATGGGCATATTTGGGACGATTTTGGGACCTCATGGATCCACTTGTAAGTGATTATGACACTTTATATTAATTAAGTTAAAGTAAATACAAAAAATGACATAATCGTATATTTTTTTTGGAAAACAATTTTTACATAAGGATATATATGTTATATTTTTGAATAAAAATATTAATTAGAAATATAAAAATAATTCCTACATAATTGTATTTTATTTATAATTATTAGACATTAAATAATTTAATTTATTTATGACACAATAATGATGCAGTAATTCCCTAATTAATGAAATATTAAAATAATTGATATCAAAATACCCAAATATATATAATTTGAGACTTTTATTGAATTTAACTAATTATATAGGTTAATATGACATGTTAGGATTGATTTAATTAACTCTTTTCGATGTAATCATGCTGTTGTGATTTTCACGACAATCAAATACCAAATGGTGTCGAAATTGACATAAAAGGGTTTTTAAAACAAATATTATATTATTATTTGATATTGAATTCCTAAAAATATAAGGATCGTCCCAAGGACATGTATCATGATATTATTATCATTAATGGACCACTTTGGGGACTCTTGGAGCTATATAGTATGTTTATGAACTATATAATATAAAAATACAATGTGACATGTAAAGTGTCAAACTAATTAACCAAGAGTTAAAACTAAAATATAAGGTTAATATAATGACCCAAACCTGTCTCAAATATATTTGTTGAAAGTATTTATACCCATCTCCACCATAGTATTTGAATAATCTAATTTGGAGCCATTAGAAACTGAATATGTATTTATTATAAAATAATACTTTCAGTTTTTCCTAAAGAGCCCCCTCCCCCTTATAAAATGACACAAATTCTAACCAATTCCTCAAACCTCACAAGGCTTTTTTATCGTCCAAAATCTTTCCAATTAAGCTCCCTACATCTCTATACTCCTCTTAAAAGGCTTAACATAGTCAGAAGGAACTTCAAGAGTCCATTTTGGTTCAAACCAATGAGAGTTACCCAAAATAAAGGCAATGATTTCTCTTAGCTACTTTTCATTTATTTTACTTCTCCAGCCCCTAAACTCTTCTTATTATTTTCATTTATAACAAAACCAGTATCATAAATATACTAGGATATTTTTATTAGAATTATTTGAACTACACTTACACACACCTCCATCTAATGGGTGAAGAACATACTGTTTCTGTGGATGGAAACCAAATGCCTCACGAAGCGATGATTGTTCAATTATCTCCTATCACCTCACATGGTGGCCATTATGATGGAACTATAATTAAATATGACATTAATTATATTTATTTTATATATAATCTTCTGTAATTCCATTTTATATCATACCATTATTCGTTTCAGGTTGTATATATATACGATAATTTCTTTTGAGGAAGTGCGGACTACATCCCCCTCAAAATGATATGCCTCGTTCATACCATACACGGAACATATAGAGGATGGTTTTAATGAACATAAGTAACAAATATAAGATATTATGTTATACTCGAATAATAATATACATATGTATCATTTGGTTTTGATTCCATTTAAAATGAAAAATGAAATGGAAGTTGCGTTTGTGCGTACGTACGGATTACTCTCTCCACGAACGCGATGAGATTCATTTCCCCATCATATCAATTAAAGACTATTTATAGTTTGATTATTAAGAGTAATTTTTAAGGACTTGATATCATTCTGGATATTAATAAGATAAAACCTATCCATAACAAACACAACTTACTTAACGAAGCATATAAAGGAAAATGAATCAGTTAACTCCTGAAATGACGATAATACTAAAATATTATTAACAATGAAATATTAAAAGTTCATATATGATATCATATTTATGAATTTGATTATTGTATAATTTAATAACAATTATTTAACTATTATACAGGAGTTTAACATACACACTATCAAGGAAAAATAGAAGGTAAGGGGTTTTAATCTCACTCCTTATTCCGGTGAGATTCATGCCATATTGCCACTATTACCTTTTGTGTGGTGTATGCACTGCCCATAATTGTATTATTTGTGTAATAAACTTTTATTTATGTTTATTTACATATTTATTATATGATACCTCTTTCATTGGTTGTATGTTTCGTTAGATACCAAATTGGTAAGGGGTTTTCATCTCACTCCTTATTCCTGTGAGATTCATGCCATATTGCAACTATTACCTTTTGTATGGTGTATGTACTACCCATAATTGTATTATTTGTGTAATAAACATTTATTTATGTGTATTTACATATTCATTGTATGATACCTCTTTCATGGGTTGTATGTTTCGTATGATTCTATATTGGTAAGGGGTTTTCATCTCACGCCTTATTCCCATGAGATTCATGCCATATTGACACTATTACCTTTTGCGTGGTGTATTTATTGCCTATAATTTTATTCATGGTGTAATACGATTTAATTTATTTTTATTTACATATTCATTGTATGATACCTCTTTCATGGGGTGTATGTTTCGTATGATACCAAATTGGTAAGGGTTAATTTCACAATCTATTTATTATCCGAGGGTGTTTTTACGTAAGTATCTACTGGGACATATTTATTATTCATGTCAATGTTTTATGAAAGATTTTTCAAAGGAATTATTTTTAGGGACTTTTTACTAAAACATCATTTCAAATGTTTTAAATATTTATTCTTCTAAATCTTTATCTTTAATTTCCATCTCTTAAAAATAGTTTTAAAGGAATTATTTTTATGGACATGAATGTTTTTAAAATGTTAATTCCTTAAAAACGTTTTAAAGTGGTATGGGACACTATGATTAAATAATGTCTTTGAATGAGTTCTTTTATAAATTGTGTGACATTTAAATGTTTTCATGAAAAAGTGGTATTTCTCTCCAAGAGTTTACCAAATAATTTTCATCTATGTCGAAATGAATTAATGGATTTTAAAATTTTTTTGGAGTTGATTTATCATGACACAAATCATCCATATTGTGTTGAAGGTTTTGTGATATTCTTGACTATGGAAGTTTTATTTTTATACCATTCATGGTTTATGGAGAATGAATTGTCATTTTGTATGCTAGTTTTAATAAAAATGTTTATGTTATGTTTAAACCTGTTCATATGAGTAATGCATTGGACTTAATATGTGAGGGGTGGAGCCCGATATAGCTCCCTGATGCATCGGTATGTCTCATGAGACAAACTAGTGTCTTGACACGAGGCCTTGGCAAAATCGTATTTGTAGCCTTGGCATGACGCCTTGGCTATGTGGTTATGATAGTATGGCATTATGCATTCCATCATTATGAACGTAGTTAGTGATATTGCATGTGATTATTCGACTAGTAGAATATCCATGTGAATAAGTAAATAGAATTATTAATTTTTTCCATATTATGTTTAAGTTCAATTTTAAAAGTCTTTTGGTTTAGTTATACAATACCTTAAATGTTTATGATTGTTTATTAATGTTTTCGCTATATTGTTATCCTTACTAAGCATCTGAGGTCACCCCTTTCTATATTTTATTTTTTCCTAGCATTCCAATAAGTGTATTGTGATTGACATGTAGAGTTAAGCCAAGGGAATAATGGAATTAATAAAGGATTATTTATGTTTTTTTCTATGTTATAAAGTGTAATGTAACATTCATGTATGTAATCTATTTTACAAGACTCCTAAATTGATCGATCCTTCAGGACTTGATTCCTTGTGATCATGCCAATGTTATGTATTAATTCACCGACTCTGGGTAACTTGTGTTGGGGCGTTAGAGTTGGTATCAGAGGATGTTTAGCAATAACCATGGAAGTTAGATTTAGATAAACTCTGATTTGATCACTTAGCCTTAAGACAGTCTTTGAGGATTAGTAGAGAAGAACTTCCTATAATTTTTATATTTTAGAGATTTTGTGAGTTTTCCGAGGAATACATCCCTATCTGGATACGAGGAGGTAGAGGCGGCTCTGGTACAGATGTACCTACGGGTAAAACCTGAAAACACCGCTTTGAGCAAGACTCGAACGGGAACTGGTGAACAACAAAAGGCCTTGCTGCACTTTTGGTTACCACACTCCCGGGGGATATGATTAGGATAATTCTCATTTTCATTACAAACCATTATGAAGGGTTTATGAGTCTATACTTTCTCAAAGAAGAAATTTTTATCATATGGATTATATCTATAAACTATTTAATTTATGTTATTTTTTTTACATTTTGGGATCAGGTATTTCTATTCACAAACTAATCTATTGTATTCCATTGTTTAGAAATGGTTCCCAGTAGAAGGAATGAGAACTCCAACAATACGCATAATCCAAAGAGTAAGAAACATCATATCTTTCATGGTATTAAGCAATCATTTATAAGGGAAATAGTCTCCCATGTATTATCATCATAGAAAAAAATAGTATCATGTGTAGATAAGATATGTAAAGAGTTCTCTATGTCCTATGGATTTCAAGGGAAGCATGAAAAGAAAAGTAGGGAAGATGGAAAGATGAATAAAGTGAATAGGGAGAAGAAGAATATTCCCATATGTGATAATTGTGGGAAGAAACACCCTGGAACTTGCTTGAAGGGAATCGGAGCTTGTTATAAGTGTGGACAGAAAGGACACCTTGTACGTGACTGCAAGGGTAAGAAAAAGGTTACAAATGTACAATGCTTCATCTGCAAGGAGTTGGGAAACTACACAAACCAATGTCCAAATCATCAGAGTATGCACCAAATGAGGCTATTGGATAATAATCAAGTTATGATACTACCACATATGAGGAGGAATGGTTAGAGTTCTTAAGATGTTATTAAAGAATTATGTCATTTGAGTATTATATCAACGATGTAATGGTTATAATAATTATAGAGTATAAAAGGATTGTGCTGCTGTACTATTTCATTAAGGACTTGAGATTGTGTGGAACAATGAAAATTGACTCAATAGCAGGTTAAATTTTTGGAAAATATATGGTTTACTGAATTATAAACCATAATATGGTTCAGATTCTGTGGTAGTGATTTCGGAATAATACAGGATTTATTTGGATAAATCATAATGGATATTCTTTACTACCTTGAAACTAATTAATGGTTTGTATATTCCATCATTGTTGTAGTTTACAAAATTTTATGATTGAAGTAGTATATCCCTTATTATTTAATGAATAAGGGATCATGAATGTAATCAATAAGGTTTTATGGTAATTCAGGATGTTGCATTGTTTTAAAAGAATACATGATGAAGGTGTTCACATGTTATTACGTGGAAAAAAGGATCTTCATTGTGTTTACCTTTCTTATAAATTTTGGACTGAAGTATTTTTGATAGTTCTATTTGGGATTATTTTTTTATTGCAATAAAAGGACATCCCGGAGGTCGAGCAGCAACCTGTCGCGTCCGGTAAGGCCATGAGACTTGAAACCGCAACCGATGGGCGACAAGGGTGTATCACCTACCACTGGACCATGTGATGTCCTGGATTAAATAATGTAGTTTTCTAAAAGATCTGGTAGAGAAATTATAAAATCATTTTTTGGAACCCTATAAGAGTAGGATAAATAGAATATTTTTTGACGTTTTATTATCTTTTATAGTGAAAGATGAGTTTGTGGTAGAAATTAGTGAAATGATGGAACTATACTTGTCAAGAATATATTTTTCTTCTTCTATTATTCTATAAAGAAATTAATTCTTATACTTTATTTAAGGGATCCTAAAACCAAAAATCTGATATCATAATACCTTATGTTTTGTTGAACCGATGGTATTTCAAACTATAATAGATTTATGAATTTAGGGACAATAATTTTACACATGTTTGTGATTGATGACCTCAATCACTACTTATAAATATTTACATTTTTCCTCAAATTATGTGTTTATAATTGCCACCAATGTTCTCTTAATAGAGATCATAATTTGGTGGGGACCCTTTCATTTATCTTTTCCTCTTATTAAGACTAAATTTTATTAACCCAATTTCTGATGTGGGTTTTCCTACAATGATATTTTCTATTTTGAATATTTTATTTTTTAAGAATAGTTTCAAATTGTGAGGACGTAATTTATTGAAGGAGGGGAGAATGTAACACCCCATGATTTCATATTGCATTATTTCTTCAAAATAATTCAATAACATGCACTACACGCAACATTGAGTTCAAGCACACCCTGACTTACCAAAGTTGCCATTCAAAAGAGGTTATGAGTATTATTAACTGAATTTTGAACATTATATAATCATTATAAATTTAGAATCCATATTATGAGTATCTTAGAGATAATTTAAAAAAATTAATTTTTTCAGGTAAAAGAAGTATTTTTCAAAAATGCACTTTTACCGACTTTTAATGGTGAACACTTTTTAAATCCAATATTTTAAAACATTTATATATTCAATTTAAATAAATATTTTCATTCAATAGAATGGGGACATCAAAAATTCACAGTTTAAAACCCCATTCTTCCCCTTTACGCTTCTTTTTTAATAATACAGTAGCGTGTGTTGTACGCAACTTCGAGTTCTAACACACACCACAACCAATCAAACTTGCCCTTATGAATAGTAATACCTACTTTTTGAAATTTTATATATTTTTTATCATTCAAAATGGACTTCATTTTTGGATTCGGAATATCGAAATTATCCTATCATGAAATTTTTTTACTTTTTGGATAACTTATATATTTTGATGAATAGTTAAAATTACAAAAAATTTATTAAATTTTTTTTTATTCGAAATAGTTAACAGTTATAAATTAAAATTTTAGTGGTTTTAAAGTATATTTAGAATATATTTATACTAGTTAATACACTTTTGGTCATTGGACATATTTTCACATTTAAACTGGACATAAACAATTATCAATCTTTTGATAGTTATTATCTCTTAAAAACATGCTTTTTGTTTTGACAGCAGAAATTAATTTTAAAATAATTTCTTCCACTTCTGTGTTTTGAATTTGGAAAAATTGACTCCATATTTGGAATCAATAGGTCCAAATTATGTAAATATTTAACTTTTATTTTTAGATATTTTGAATAATTACTTCGGTAAATATTTTATTTACTATGGTTAAAAGGTAAATCCGGTAAATAAGGGTAAAAAAATAATCTTATAATAATAATAAATTACCCTAAAATGTATCTTAACCATATTGTTTTATACATGTCTGACCATGGGCATCTTTGGGTCATTTTTGGTACCTCATTGATGCACTTGTAAGTGATAATGACACTTTATATTAATTAAGTTAAAGTAAATACAAAAATGACATAAGCATATATCTTTTAGACAAACAATTTTTACATAGGGATATATATGTTATATTTTAGACTATAAATATTCATTAGAAATATAAAACGATTTCCTACATAATGGTAGTTTATTTATAATTTTTAGTCATTAAATAATTTAATTTATTTATGATACAATGACGATGCAGTAATTACCTTATTAGTGAAATATTAAAATAATTGATACTATAAATATCAAAATAAATATAATTTGAGAATTTTAATAAATTGAACTAATTTTATAGGTTAATATGACATGTCAGTATTGATTTAATAAACCTTTTTCGAAGTAATAATGCTGTTATGATTTTCACAAAAATCACATACCAAATAGTGTCAAAATTGACATAAAAGAGTTTTGAAAACAAATATTATATTATTAATTGATATTAAATTCTTAAAAATATAAGGGTTGGCCAAAGGACTTGTATCATGATATTAGTATCATTATAGTACCACTTGGGGGTCCCTTGGAGGTATTTATTATGTTTATAAACTGTATAATATAACAATACAAAGTGACATGATAAGTGTCAAACTAATTAGCCAAGAGTTAAAACTAAAAGATAAGGTAAATATAATGACCCAAACCTATCTAAAATATATTGGATTAAAGTATATAGACCCATACCCACCTTAGTCTTCTAATAATACACATTGGAGCCATTAGAAACCGAATATGAATTTATTATAAAATAATTCTTTATGTTTTTTCTAAAGAGCCCCTCCCCCCTTATAAAAGGACAACACTTCCACCAATTCCTAACACAACTCAAGCCTTTTTCCTTGTCCCACCTGTGACCAGTTAAACTTCAAACATACATATACATTTCATTGAATCCTTAAATTAGTCAGAAGGCACATGAAGAGTCCTTTTTGTTTCAAACCAAATGGAGTTACCTAAATTAAAGGTAATGATTTCTCTTAGATTTTTTTCTTTTATTTTACTTCTCCAACACCTAAACTCTTCTTATTATTTTATTTTATAAAAATCACAGTATCCTAAATATACTATGATATTTTTTTTAGTAGTATTCTAACTACACTTACACACACCTCCATCTAATGGGTGCAAAACATAATGTTTCTGTGGATGGAAACCAAACGCCTCACGAAGCGATGATTGTTCAATTATCTCCCATCACCTCTCATGGTGGACATTATGATGGAACTATAAATAAATATGATATAAATGATATTTATTTTATATATAATATTCTGTAATTCCATTTTATATCATTCCATTATTCGTTTCATGTTTTATATATATACGATAATTTCATTTGACGAAGTGCGGACTACCGCCCCCTCAAAGTGATATGGCTCGTTCATACCATACATGGAATGTATAAAGGATGGTGTTAGTGAACCTAAGTAACACATATAAGATATTATATTATAAAGGAATAATAATTTATATATTTATCATTTGGTTATTATTCCTTTTAAAATGAAAAATGAAATGGAAATAGCGTTCGTGCGTACGTACGGATTACCGTCTCCACGAACACGATGAGATTCATTTCTCCATCATATCGATTAAAGACTAATTATTATTTGATGATTAAATGTAATTTTTATGTAATTTATATCATTCTGGATAGTAATATGATACAACCTATCCATAACAAACACGGCTTACATAACGAAATATATAAAGGAAAACGAATTAGTTAAAACCCGAAACGACGATAATACTAAAATATTATTAACAAAGAAATGTTAAACGATCATATATGATATAATATTTATGAATATGATTCTTGTATAATTTAATAAAAATCATTTATCTATTATATAGGAGGTTAACATACACACTATCAAGGAAAATTACAGGGTAAGGGGTTTTCTTCTCACTCCATATTTCTGTGAGTTTCATGCCATATTTCCACTATTATCTTTTGTGTAGTGTATTTACTGCCATAATTTTATTATTTGTGTAATAAAATTTTATTAATTTTTATTTACATATTCATTGTATGATTCTTCTTTCATGGGTTTTATGTTTCGCATGTTACCAAATTGGTAAGGGGTTTTCATCTCACTCTTTATTCCCGTGAGATTCATGCCATATTGCCACTATTACCTTTTGTGTGGTTTATGTACTGCCCATAATTGTATTATTTGTGTAATAAACTTTTATTTATGTTTATTTACATATTAATTGTATGATACCTCTTTCCTGGGTTGTATGTTTCGTAAGTTACCAAATTGGTAAGGGGTTTTCATCTCACTCCTTATTCTCGTGAGATTCTTGCCATATTGCCACTATTACCTTTTGTGTGGTGTATATACTGCCTATAAATGTATTATTTGGGTAATAAACATTAATTTATGTCTATTTTCATATTAATTCTATTATACATTTTTCATGGGGTGTATTTTTCGTAAGTTACCAAATTGGTATGGGTTAATTTTACAATCTCTTTATTATCCAAGGTTGTTTTTTTGTAAGTATCTACTGGGACATATTTATTATCCATGTCCATGATTTATGATAGAGTTTTCAAAGGAATTAATTTTAGGGACTTTTTACAAAAACATAATTTAAAATTTTCTAAATATTTATTCTTCTAAATCATTCTCTTTAATGTCCATGTCTTCAAAATGGGTTTTGAGGAATTATTTATATGGACATGAATGTTTTTAAAATGTTAATTCCTTTCAAAAGTAACAAAGTGGTATTGGACACATTGATTCAAAAATTTCCTTGAATGACTTCTTTTCTAAATTGTGGGACTTTTAAATGTTTTCATTAAAAAGGGGTATTTCTCTCAAAGAGTTTTAGAAATTATTTTCATCTATGTAAATATTCATTAATGGATTTTAAACTTGTTTTATGATGATATATCATGATACAAATCTTCCATATTGTGTTGAATGTTTTGTGATATGTTTGATTGTGGATGTGTAATTTTTATACCATTCATGGTTTATGGAGAAAGTATTGACATTTCGTATGTTAGTTTTACTACGAATGTTTATGTTATGTTTAAACATATTCATATGAGGAATGCATTGTACTTAATAAGTGACGGGTGGAGCCCGCTATAGCTCCTCGATGCATCAGTAGGTCTAAGGAGACAAAATAGTGTCTTGTCACAAGATATTCACAAAATCCTATTTGTAGTTTTGGCACGAGGAGTTGGCTACGTGGTTATGATAGTCTGGGATTATGCTTTCCATCATTATGAAAGTGGTTAGTGATATTGCATGCGATTATTCCACTAGTATAATATCCATGTGAATAAGTAAATGACTTTATTTTACTTTTTCCATATTTTGTTGAAGTTAATGTTTAAAAGGCTTTTGTTTTAGTTATAAATTGCCTTAAATGTTTATGATTATTTATTAAAGTTTATACTATTTTGTTATCCTTACTATGCATCTGAGCTCACCCCTTTCTATGTTTTATTTTTTCCAGGATTCCAAGATGTGTATTGTGATTGATATTAAGGGTTAATCCAAGGGAATAATGGCCTTCAGAAAGGATTATTTATGTTTTTGTGTATGTTATAAATTTTAATGTGGCATTAATGTATATAATCTATTTTCCAAGACTATTAAACTGATCGGTCTTCCGGAACATGATTCCTTCTGATCAGGCCAATATTATGTAATAATTCACCGACTATGGGTAACTAGGGTCGGGGCGTTACATCTGTATGAGGGATGTGGATGATATTTCATCAAATTATAATAATGTGGTCAAATATTCCAAATTCACTAAACCATTACATTCTTTTGGTGAATTTTTGTATAATTTATAAATTATTCTAAAAAATTAATGTAATATTCATGTACATCATGCTTGGTAATTTATAGTAGCTAACCACAAGCCTTCCCACATAGGCCATTTATATCATAATGGGGGATGATCACTCTACCCACACAAATCACAAAAATCTCAAACTAATAAATAACCCAAAAGGGGATCATCTAATGCCTTTAATAACTACGATATCTAATTCCACCAACATCTCTATATTGGACATGTCTCAAGACCCAATAACATTTCCAGGAAGTCTCATTATTTTTGGAATCACCTATTATGATATTTTTAAGGGGATGGATTAATTTAAATGTTTTATCATTTTTAACATAACTATTCCTGTAAAATTTAATGAATAGTTTTAATAGATAAAATCATTTTTAACTTATGTTTTGTTTCATACATTATGGGACTACAAGATCCAAAATCAAAATATAATTTCATGAATAAACACAATAATAGATTGTAGGAGGCTCTATAAAGGAACACTAATGACAATACAACAAATGTAGCATTCGAAAACTAAGTACCAAGTCACCAACTCACACTAAAAAACATATTAGCTTATTGGAGGCCCATAATAAACACATGACAACAAATTCATCCCCATAACAATTTAATGAAACTATTTAAATAATTATTCATTTTACATTAAAAAAACATTTAATAAATCTATGTAAGGTCATACCTTAACCCAAATTAAAATAAAGAAAACTAAGATGGTAGGTTGGGTGAACCTCATCATATGTGGAAGTATAACCCCAATGATATTTTCTTATTTCACCATGCTCTAGTGGAATAATAATTGAATCCCTTTCAAATAAATTCAAAATTAACATAAAAAAGAATAACTATGTATGTGTAGACTACTAAAAGGTGAGCCTTCCACAAAAGTTCCAAAAAATAAATGATAAATCACCAGAAACAGAGGAAAATTTATGAACGGATTCTGAGTGGTGTAGGATGGGTTTCACATGTGGAGGATAAAAATGGGGGAATCCCCTATTAAATTAGAAATGAAAAAAATTCAAAATTCCACTTCTAATAAGCTGTAGGGGTTGGCTGCATGGTTTAAAAAAATTATTCTACAATCACATGGTAATTATTATCCAATAACAACCATCTCACAAGGATATTCTTACTAGTTTTCCAATGTTCATTAAAACCATGTGACGTGTTACTTACACAATGTACAACATTTCTCATGGTTTTTCTACAAATGTGTACAAACCGTGCGATAAATCCCATGTTTATGCCAACCCATATGGGTTCCTCTGATTTTTTAAGGTATACTATAAACATTATGATTAAAATTTGAATATACCATGATCTTAACAAAATTAACAGTTAATATTATAACACTAGGGTATATCCTCTGTTTTTTCATAATGACATATCCCACACCCTGGACCCTATTCAAAATTCTCCATAAACCTATGTAATTCAAACGAAAACTCTCATGGTTTTACTTAACACTTGAGGTACCTATAAAACCCTTATTAATGTCTAAATAAATCACATTAATATGTTTTAACTCTTATAATTTCATTTTGAAACCATGAATAAAAATTAGACCCCCACATAAATTTAAAAGCACAAATTCTTTCTTGAATTTTTTCGTATCCAACTAGGAATATTTCATCACAAACTACCAACCATAAATATTTTGTATACACCAAAACAAATATTATTGTATGGGAAAATTAAATATTTTTTTAAATAAAAGAAATAAATTTTAAAATTTTTTTGAATAAAATTTCTTATTTGATAGGATCAATAACAATTTTAAACATACTTGTTCAAAATATCCCTATAATAGTGTTTTAAAATTTTCTATTACAAATAAGAATCTATAAATAATTCAATATGTAGTACTTAACATTTCCCAATATTATTATTTGTTATTTATTATAATAAGTATAATAGAAAATTTATGTACTGATAATTTTATATAAATATAGATAAGATCATTTGGGTTAAATGTGATATTTTTAAAAACATTGGTTTAAATGTATAATTTATTTCGATTATAATTTATTAAAATAATAATTAATGATGTCATAATTTAGTTAAATATATATATTACATATCTATATATATGAATTAAAATAAATAAAATGAAAATTACTAATCATATTGTTATTGTTATATCATCTTATTCTTGAAAATAAATTTTTTGAAAACTATTTTTTGACACATTTTGTTGCATTATTATAAAATTAAATTTTTTTATTCAATAAATTAAATTTAATAAAATTTATTAAATAATTTTAATCATCATTTCCAATGAAATTTAGTGATTTGAAATTCATTTTTGTTCATATTATAGAGTAAAAATGTAAAAAAAATTATCCATGATTAATGTTAAAAGGGTTTTACTGAGGGTTTACCTAAAACGGAAATGATTATAATAACATTAACACTTTATAAAACACCATTTTTTTGTTTTATTTTTACCATATACATTTCTAGAATTAATATGGTCCATTTTGAATCAATTTCTCCAATAAATTGACTTGAGTTATTATATAATATTGAAAATTAAAAGTCTCTCACTCACTGCAATTAAAAAAGTTCACTAACTCCCCACACTTATTCACACCAATAGAGCCATTAATACTAAATAAAACTCAAAATCCCTCACCAATATACCTATTATTGTTATATTGTTTTATTTATCCCCCAAAAACCCTTGTTCATTCTTTGTAAGAGATTCAAAGGATGTTATTCTATGTGATGATAATCATTTTCACCCAGCACATTCTTTTTTTACTTATTCTCTTAACACTATAGATTTTTTCTTAATTGCTTATACATAATAATACCATAATATAAAATCTTCTAATAAATTATTTTTTCCCTAAAATTTATACATCTTCTTCATAGTCAAATGTGAAACAAAACCATCATCGACGTGTAGGACGAACAACAGTCACACAGACTGATGTAAATTATTTTGCATCACTAACTGACAAGGATGGTTATAATTATGAATATAATGAATATATATGATAATTATGACATAATATGTATTCTTTGAAATTAATATCTCATCCATATCCTTTACCTTTCATCCATTAATGAAATCATAATGTCGATAGTGTGTATGTACTACTTACCATTTCCATGAAGCTATGTGATTCACTTCCAGTTTCCAAATTTCAATAATGATTCAAATGATGTATGTAATGAATAAATAGAATATTTATAACATTAATCTATTTCTTTCTATGATGGAACAATATCATATGAACAGAAACAAAAACAACCTTGATAAAACATGGATGGTAAAACATAACAGTTAACACCATAAATAATATTATAATGATATATTATAATTGAATAGGTGATAAGATGTTTTGATAGGATCATATAAGATATTATAAATAATAATATATATAAATTATAATATTATATATTGATTAAAACCATTATATAGAAGGTTAAATCCTATTCATCTATGGGGAGGCATGATGTAAGGGATTTCGTTGCAATTTCCATACCATTTATATATATTAGATATTATACACCTATATACATTTCTATGATTTATATATTCCCCGATTGATTTATTTAACATGAATTTATATTTATTCCTAATGATTAATTTTTTAGTTATATATTATTCTTTTACGGTTTTATGATTTCTAACCTATATATAATGTTATGATTTATTTTATATTTTTATTTTATAGGTATGCCTTTATTTTCATTGAATGAATCTTACAATACATCCCTTATAAAATGCCTCTATTTTATAATCTTCTATAACTTTAAGGGGTTTCTTTATATTCTTATAAATTTTTCAATTTTTTGTTCCTAAATTAATTAAATAATCTTTTGAAATAAAATATTATTTTATATAAATTTTAATCAGTTATATTTTTCTCATATGTATAATTTTTTCAAACATAAAATACTAAAGCCTTTTTAGTTTGTAGAATTATTTTATACACATTTATTGTTATCCTTTAATTATTACAATTACTGATATGAATATATCTATGGTTTTTTGAAATGTCCTTTTTCAAAATTTGTTATAAAATGTCAAAATGAATGTTTCATAACATATACAGTGTTAACTGTATTCTCCATCACCATAATAGTTTCATAATACTTAGATTATTCTACAAATTTATACTGGTTTTAAAAACATATATATTTAATGAAATATTAATCAAATATTTCATTTCAAATTTGGTTATTTTTTTCAAAATTACATTTTTTTATTAAAAAAAATATATATTCAATGAACCGTTGGTCGTCCATTATCTATTATTATTATTTTGGTTGTTAAATTTCTCTTAAAACATTAACTTTATTATGTTCATTAGAAATTACATTCCACATAAAAATATGTACTATTTTTATCATGTATATTACTATTTCCTAAATCATATTTCATTTTTATGTGTTGTGTTTTACTATGAATGCTATTTGATTTAATTGGTGAAATCTTAATAAATACATATTCATGGGTCAATAAACATATTTTTTAGTATGTAATATTATTTATGAATTTAGATAATCATTCAATATATGATCAATACATTACACATGTATTTATATGTGAGTTTGGTTATAAATATCCCCTAGATACATTGATAGGTCTCATGGGAAAAATAATTTGTCCATATTAAAGGGGGTTTTGTTTTATGACTACTAGTTTATTAAATTATCATTGTAAAAGGTCTTGATAGTATATATATCATGATTCATGAGATAAAGACATCCAATACTGAGTATTTCTCTCATTAAAAAAATCAGTTAATATAATTCATTTTATTTTTTCCTTAATATTATCCACGGATGAATTTCATGCTCATGTATTTTATAATGTTAAACATGTTTTTAGTTACTTACCTTTCTATATTCATCATCATCAATATCTACTAAAAAATAAGAAAAAATTATAAGTGAACTTAGAAAGAGAGTGACCTGGGGGTCTGAAATAATGGAGATAGAGGGAATCCCTTATACAAATGTTAACTACATCAGGATTCAAATAGTTGATGTTTTATTAAAAGGACATACTTGGACCATGCACCTTAAGATATGAAAAATGATTTTCCACCTTGTTTCCCTAACGGTATGAGTTACTCATCCAAATATTATTGAACTAAATATAATGAAACATCATGATGGGTTATGTGATGAACCAAGGAACATTTCTGTTTCCCTGAAGCACATTGAATACAATCTAAGAGTCAGCTTTTTCTTGCTCAATATCAATGTCGCCTAGACTGCATAGAGAGTGTATTGATATAAAATCAAGGGCCTCCGCCTACTAGGAGGGGACACTTCTATGGTACACCGTGAATGAAAACACAATGGTTCCACTAGAGTCACATATCATCCCAACTCCCCTCATGATTGCTACAATACATGAACTGTTGGTATTATTTTCCAGCCTTAGTGAGGTGGGTGACAAATGATCTATTGTTCATGAGAAATATATGGAGGGATATTTTTCTGGGGAGCCATTTTCATGAGAAAAAGGGAGGGGGAATATCACTATTTATCAATACACATATTCATATCGAGATTGAAACTATGAGTACAAATAATAATGGCTCTCCCAATACAAACAATTCCACCAACCTCACATTGTTCGTCACCTATTGGAGACTCCAAAAAACCTGCAAGTAAAATGATCAACATGGCCATACTTTCATCCTTAGTGTTTACCAAACCATGAAACCAGTGATCAAATAATGATACAGTAGACGTATGATGATCCTGGATATTGGTAAAGTTGTCGAAAGAGAGATAGAACTCTGAGCACATTATCCATAAATGAAGAGTTTTTCACCACTCTACTCTCAATGAACAGAGCAACGTGAGTAGTGGGATCGCAGGGAGTTTCCACATTGACAGATGTTCTCATCCGTGGAAACTAGATCATGCCAAATCCTTCAGGTGAGGATGTTGATATTTTTTTGGATACACTTGGTCTAAATTATTACATTCCATTGGTCATCATATAGATGGGAAACCAAAATATGGAACTAGTCCATACAAGAGAAGGCACTGGAGAATGATGGGAAAACACACCTATCAAGTTCCTCATTAGTGGTGATAAGGTGAAAAGAGATTTTCTGCTAATTTTTCTGAACATCATTGATAAAGGTCATAAAACTGCTAGAATCCTCATAAGTTATGTTATAGGATTGGAACCCTTGGAATTTGATAATAAATGTTCCCTAATTACCATACCAAAATAGCACTTTTCCCTCTACAGTGGTCCACCATATGTGAGGCTGGATTGTTGTGAAAAAGGGGAGAATCATGGACATGAAGGGATAAATGCGACTCTTGTCCATCAGAGTACTAGCCATCAAATTTTTTCCCATAGTATTTTCGTTGAGGGTCTGAATTTTATAGAGTTCCCAAGCCATTTTAGCATGAATTCATAGACGATTGTTAGCAAGACTATGAATTTTTATCCTGACTTCATGAATGTGCCTCTCCATGATCACCTTGGAGAATTGGGAACATTTATCCTTAGCTTGGGATCCCAAATGGGGAGGTTGAGGGTCTTGTTGATCTTAGGGATCACTCCCATTGGAACCATTACACAAGAGAGTGCATGGATGGGGGTGGCCAGATGAGCTATATTCACCAATGAAAACTATCCCGTGAAAAAGGAACTTTTTTCAACTTGAGGAATTTATCCCTAGTTAGGATAATAATGTGATCAAAATTCCGAATTTGGAGCTGCCCGGAAGAAAGTAGAGCTCCAAAAAAATCATAGGCAGGCCACCACATTGTATGCCAAAAAGGTGAAAAATATGGACAACCCAGTTGGGGGAACACTTGGTTGATATGAATAAGTTACTTTTACCCTTGTTGATGACTTTCCTACTCTTATAAATATATTCTTCCAACACCATAATGAATTGAAGGAATTATCACTTACCAGTATTCAGGAAAATAAGGTTGTCGTCAGCGAACATGAGATGGGAGATAGAGGGGACATTCCATCTTCTTTTTTAGGGGAGGATTATACCTGTGTCAATATATTTAGGAATGAGATGACTTAGGATATCATGGGATAAATGATAATGTCTTGGGGAGATGGTTTCAACATATCTTAAACATCGAGAATCCCTGGGGAATCGATGTGATTTTTCCATAAAGTGAACATCCTACCACGAAAAACAAAAGAAGTGAAAACAAATATCAGATAACCAAGGGGTAAAATCATTCCTAAAAGTAACATATGGATGAAGCCTATTCCAAATGATTAAAATCCTAATTCATTTCTAGTTTCACTACATGGTTTGATCCTTGAGATTTAGTGTTGATGTTTCAGATCATTTCTTGTGCAAAGGCGATCACACCCTGAATTGAACGACCCATGAAAAAGATATGTTTCTCTATGTAATTACACCATGAAATAAACTCCACAAGTATAGCTTTGATGGAGGTTTCACATAAATTGTAGTGGAAATTTCACTTACTGAATTGATGGTAGTGCAATATGGAAGGGGTTATTCACATTATGAATAAGAACCAATGTCATGGTACAAGCCACTCTTGGTATGTTGGAACCTAGTAAATGGTCCTCAATGGGATCTAAAAGATCATGTTTTACCACATACCATGATTTATATAAAATGATCCCAAGAAAGAATTCAAGCAGTGGAAATTTCTTCTTAGAGGTACAAAATAGATTTGTGGATTTTATATTCTTCTAGGATAACCTCTATAAGAACATTTTCTTGAGAAGAAACATGGTTGGAAATTACATCCATAAAGTCTACCACCCAACCTAGGTTACCATCTAGCATAGGAGGATTTAGTCCTTCCAATGAATCCTTGAACTAAGAATATGTGAGGTAACCCACTTTATCTCTATTATTAATGATATTCACATCCTCCATTTAAATGATGGGTTGGATAATGTGGTTCCATTCATTGATTCCTTCGTAGAAGCATACAGTATTTTTGTCACTATCAGTTATCCACCAAATCTATGACCACTCCCTCATTATGTGTTCTTTGTGAAGAATCATATCTGCAAAAATTTACTTTTTAGGGAATGATCATCAAAAAACCCCACATCCCAGTTACATTCAATACTATTCTGAAGACAATATATTTCTTTCCTAACTACATCCATATCCCTATCACTTAGTGGAAGGGGTTGTTTCCAGTCCTGAAGCCTACATTTGATCCTTCTGAACTTATTATGACGTGTGATCCATATATTACCAATGGTGGGCACATTCCATGATTCATTAACCAATTATTTTAAACCATGGATTTTTTTCCCAATGTGGGTAATATCTAAAGTATTATTGAGATTTCTATCTCATGGAAAGAGTGATAATAAGAAGAAAATGGTCAGAGTTACCACATGTCATGTGACTAATTGTAATACTAGGAAACGAGGTGGTGGACTTCATGTTGGCAATGCACCAGTTAAATAGATTCCATGAATAGTGGGTTCGACATTGGTTTTTCACCATGTAAAATGAGCATTAGTGAATCCAATATCTATGAGCTTGTTGGCCACCATGAAACAAAAAAATCCAAACTCTTATTTATGGAGAACATACCCCTTTTCTTCTTTTCCTCGGGTGTTGTAATCATGTTGGAAACCCCTCATTGAAACCAGGGAAAACATCTATGGTCTAACGATGATAATTCATGAAGCAAGACCTCTCTCTACTGGCGGTCACAAATTCTATAGTCAAACGTAACAGAGAAGGTTAATTTTTCAGGAGATTTATTGGTGGTAATATGTTGTTCAACCGATAGAACGAGTTAAACTGAGATTATATGATGCAAAAGATCCATATGTTATTTTTTAAAGTCTTAACATGCATATACTCATTCATTATTAGCATTTTGGAGAACACAACAATTATTGAAGCATTTTGATTAGACTCAAGATGGAAATGATACCTACATTATGAATACGAGCTTCCAGTGTAGGGATGTATGACTTCACATGTGGTCTGAGGCTATCATATTTAAAAATAATGAAATGAATCATTGAAAAAGGTATATCCCAACACTAGCCCTATGACACTTTTCAACTGTTGGGAAAGAGTGAGAGGACTTCTGCAATTTATGAGATTGTGTGCTCATGCATCTACCTACACTAATGTCAGAAGGTTGGAGATGAAGAAAAGGTTTCCTTAAATGGATGGGGAAACCTCATGTTATCACCACATCATGAATATGATGAAATAGGATTTAGGATGATAGCCTTGTGGGAGGGAGGCTTGATGATAAGGTAAGACATAAGAGATGGAGAAGGTTTAGGTTAATGGGGAAATCTAGGGGAAACTAGGAGATCCATTTGGAAGTTATGAGGCCTTTGGAGCATGTATAGGTAAAAAGAGGGGCTTGGGGATAAGAATTAAGGGAAAAAGGAGAAAAATAAATGGAGGGTACCTGAGGGGGATGAGAAAATATAGTAGAAATACAGCCATGAATGATTGAGGGAGCTTCAGAATCAGAGGGGAATGGGGCGCAATGGGGCTGTAAGGACTTGAATAATGGAGGGGGACTAAAGAACCCTCTTGGCTCTCAAATATAGTAGAAAAAGACACTGAGTCCACAAAAGGAGGGACATGGGCCTCTGAGGATGAGCCATGCTCAGTGCCTATGGGAAAGGCCTTGACTTCTAGAGGATGATGGGCCACTAATGGATGGATGAAATCTGAAACATCAGGAGGGGATGATGTCAGCCAATTTGAAATAATTTACGGCAATCATTAGAGGATTGAACCACAATATAGAATGAAGTGTTGTACCTTGGGTACAACAGATAGAGGATGGGATATGGCCAAGTAATGTAGACATTGACTCGTTGAGAGATGTGATCTCGGGGGGGACAAGATATGTCCATTTACACTATGATACACACTATAGATGTGTCGGAAAAATTCCTGGACATATCATCCAAAAATAATAATCCACCCAATGAATTGCTGATGATCTGGAGGAAACCATCATTTTGAAAGGGAGGTGGAATGCTCGAATGTTTAACAAAAACCATATCCAAGTAGCTTTCCTTCACCTTGTAAATATTCTGAGACCAAGAAACTTGATTTGATAGCCACATTCCAATGATTCTGGGAGCCCTACACCAAGATTTGGTAAAAGAGGCCTCTGAGCTAAAGAAAATGTAGAAGGAATTACAGTGGATCCACGAGATCTTCTCCAGATAGGGTAGACCCCATGATCTGACGAAAAATGTAAGATCAAAAATAAAGGATTCCCACCCGAACATCTTTCCACCAACATCCATTTGATGCACACTTCACCTACCCCAATGGACTCCACTGGGACCTCAATTGAGAGATGGGGGTCATCTTTCAAAATCACTGAAGGGGGAGGAGACGTCGTAGGAATTTGGGGTTGGGAGGAACCTCAAAACGGAGCATATAGAGCATCTATAAAAGCGGGATTGTGATCGGGTGAACCATGGATGGAGCTGGGATCAAAGAATGCTGGAGGAGATGACACTGACAGATGCCCATAAGAAGCAGGAGAAACAAGAAAAGAAATTTCAAAATGGGGCAGCGCTTGAGGCATGCTCAACAGATATATAAGAAAATCCCTCCCCCCTTTCCATATTAATTATGCATTATTTAATCATTATAGATTCTATTGTAAATAAATATTTCTATAAATTTTAACATGCCCCGATTTGGATTCATTTCCCTATGATATGAAGAAGAATTCTCTGAATGATTTCAAGGATGGTGACTATTTTCTGTTCCTACATTTCAAAAATTATTTTCAATGTTAAAAATGGAATCACATATGTGTATTGTTAGTATATAATAATAAAATGATCAATGATTTAGTATTATATTCCTTTCAGTTATGATAATTTATAGCGACCTAGACATTTCTTAAATTACTATTACATCATTTCAAAGATAAAAAACATAATAGTATTACACATAAAGTATCCAAAGGTTTAGTTTCATGGGAAAACTAGGACCATACATAACACATACAACTTTAAGCATAAACATTCATTTAATTTCTTCTTCTATTGCTTCTTATTGGCACTTGTAGTCTCCTTTGTACATGTATACATCTGAGGATATACATACAATGGGGTGATCTAAATTCCCAGTAAGAGGATAGATAAGAACGATATATCATGGGGTGAGCATAATCATATCATAGGAAAAAGATCATGAACATGAGAGGAGCATAAATAATAGACTTGAAATGTGGCAATGCATAAAAATAAAACATCATGGCTTCATGGTTATCTACCACACATACATGTGAACCAATCTAGCATATTTTTCACACATCATTTAACATTTATTCATGAGATTCATCACTTTACCAAATACATTGGAGCGCTATATAATTCCGGACACACCTGTCACATTTAAACATTAATATTGCGCTATATAATTTCGGGCGCACCCGTCACATCATAACATTATCATTATCATTCTGTCCACATAGAACACATATCAAACATGTACATAAATAACCTATGGAAAGGAATGCATTTCATCTCATAATAACACATTCATAAGCTTTGGGTTCCCAAAAGAAACAGGGAACAACATACTTGATACAAGAACCATCAACCTTGAATGAGAGGTAAAAGGTGAGTTCTTGAAAGAATGGTTCTTTTGGAAATCATTTTGATGGAAATAAAAACTAGTGAAAACATGTATATCCCATAAATGTGAAGGAAATGATGATGAAACGATATTTGAGGAGTAACCATATCAAAAATGGATTGAAAGAGGGAGAACCCGAAAGAAGAAAATTGGGTTCGAGATTTACCCTTACCTTGTACCCGAAAGATTACTTCTCATTAATGTCATGTATAATGAAATTATATTCATTAATTAGAAATCAAGAAACATTTTTACATTAATATTGTTCATTCTGGTTTCATTATGTCATATTATGTTCCTTTGGATGACTTATAAATATTAAAAACATTGTTCGGGGATGTGCGTTTTTATGGTTCTCTTGAGTGGTTCACTTGTATTCTTAAATTTAAGTTTGCGTAGATCTTGGGTAAACATAAAGAACTGATATTAAATGCTATTATTGATAATACATTAGATTTAACAATTTTATAATGAATTATATTATATCCATGAGGACAAATCATTAGATAAGAATTAAATGATGATTATTTGGGTTAATTTGAGCGGTTTTTGGATCACAACAAACTTGTTTTAACTTTTCCCTTAGTAATATGGCCATAGGTTATTTCCAGAACAAAAAATAGAACATACTACATATAAAAGATTCTGGTTCAACCATAAAAATGGGTTCATGACCAGATCTGAAGGTAGAAATGGAAGAAGAGAGCATGTCGTTTTTGATGGTGATAAATTAACACCTCATGAACAACGTTCTCTTTAATAAAATAAAAGGAAGAGGGAAAGGGGTTGGGGTGATATAATATCCACTTAGAATCATAAAAATACATTATATTTATAATAATGGAGTTACAAAACAATTTGGATGAATATAGGTGGGGAGAGATCAAGAAAGGTACTGGAACTTGAAAGGAAATTAAATGAGAAGAGGGAGGGAAATTACCTCTTAAATCTTCCTCTTGAGATCCACCTTAAGGAATCTAGTCATTGTATTTTGTTGGTACAAACAGATTTTTGATGTGGGGGAGGGGATAGGGAAGCTGTTTGGGCTGAGTTTAGAGAAGGCTTGGAGATTGAGAGGTGTGAGGAAATGTGGGAGTGAATGGTGGCTTTTATAGTCAAGGGGAGAGGGGTTTCCTTAATATAAAATTCATTAGTTTAATATTTCCCCACAAGACAAGGAATAGTGAGTCTTGAACGACCATTAATAGTAATTTTATAATTTAATCCCGAACCAAGTATGCTTACATCAACAGAACATCATCAATGACTCAATTAATACACTATTTATCATTTATTGTGAATTATCGGATTCAACTAGTCATCAAAAATTCATGTATCTCAGAAAAATCCCAAAAATTGACCCCAACCATTTTTATATGTGTAGAATAAAAAAATGAAGTCCATTTTAAAAAAATAATTTTCTAAATATTATTAATTTAGTATTTAAATAAAATCATAATTTACTTAAAAAACAGTTCTTAATATTAAAACTGATTTTATAGTTCTTTCAAAAATTATGTAGGGTCTTATAAAATTATCTCAAAACTATTAAAAATTGATTCAATAATTTATGAATACATTTTATGGAATTAAATATTCTTTTAAATTAATAATTAATTATAATTAATTATTTATGACTTATAAAATAATAAAAACGTTTACTAATGTCAAATTGTCACTTTCTAAGATGTCTAAATATTATTTTATTATTCATAGGTAATGATACTCTTATTTACTATTCATAAGGGCCGTATTACTATTCATAAGGGAAGGTTATTAATCACAAGGGTAGGTTACTATTCACAAAAAATTATTTTTGTTTCATTAGACTCCAAAAACCATATTGAACACAACCGTGTCTGTCAGATTTTCAAAATTCCAAACATAGGGGTGAAAAAATTATGATTAAAGGTCACTTGTCAATTATTAGTTCATTATTTTGTGTTTTTATGACATAAATAAGAAATAAATTTTCCATTGAAAAAATTTGGGTCATTACATTCTTCCCCCCTTAAGAAATTTCACCCCAGAAATTGCACTTTACAAAAACAGGTGAGGGTACTTCTCCTTCATTGCCTCTTCTGGTTCCCATGTTTCTTCCTCAAACTTATGGTTCCTCCACAACACTTTGACAAGGTGGGTTTTATTGTTGCGTATAACCTTATCACTTCGGTCTAGATTTTTTACTGGTTGCTCCACCTAGGAGAGATCATCTTCCAGCTGCACCACCTCTGAGTTTAGTACATGTGAGGGTTCTGGTATGTACTTCCTCAGTAGTGATACCTGAAACACATCATGAACATGAGCCATATTCAGTGGAAGTGTTAGATTATAGGCCACGACTCCTATATGGTCAAGGATCTCAAAGGGGCCAATGTACCTTGGGATTAGCTTCCCTTTCTTCCCGAATCGCATGACTCTTTTCCATGGAGATATTTGAAGGAAGACATTATCTCCAACATCAAACTCCATGTCCCTTCGATAGTTGTCAGCATAGATCTTTTTCCGATTTTGAGCAGCTTTGATGTGTTTCTGGTTGACTTGATCCTTCTCTGTCATTTGTTGAATAATATCAGGCCCTTGTAGCATTCTTTCTCCAACTTCATCCCAACAGGTTGGAGTTCTACATCGCTTCCCATAAAGAGCTTCATACGGATCCATCTGAATACTCGAGTGGAAGGTATTATTGTATGAGAACTCAACCAATGGGAGATGCTGATTCGAACCACATTTGAATTCAATAGAGAGGGATCTTAGCATATCTCCAAGCATCTAAATAGTCCTTTCAGACTGGTCATCAGTTTGGGGGTGATAGGCCGTGCTGAAATTTACTTCAGTACTCAAAGAATGTTGAAGGCTCCTCCAGAACATAGATGTGAACCTTGGATCATGTCCAGAGACAATTAAGAGTGGAACACCGTGCAGTCTCACCACTTCATTCACATATATATTTGCAAGTTCTCAAGCAATAGGTCTTCCTGAATAGCGATTAAATGGGCAGTCTTGGGGAGTCGGTCAACCACAACCCATATCGCATTATTCCCCATTAACATCTTCATAAGGACTGTGACAAAGTCCATAGTAACATTTTCCCATTTCCACATGGGTCTAGGCGATGGCTTCATCATACCTTTGGATATTGATCGCTCAGCTTTAACTCGCTGACATACCAAGCACCTTGATATATATTCTGCAATCTCCTTCTTCATGTTATCCCACCAGAAGTGTTCTCGAAAATCACAGAACATCATGGTACTCCCTAAATGGATAGAAAAAGTTGAGCTATGTGCATTATCCAATAGCTCCTTCTTTATCCTGGTTGATGAAGGCACAGAAATCCGCATTCCAAACCGAATCACACCATCATCGTCGATATGGAACTCTTGCAGATTCCGTTATTTTACTGCATTCACCCTCTTTTGTATCTCCAAATCATCCCTTTGTGCATCCTTAATCTTCTCTTCGATGGATGGTTGTGCAATCATTTGGGAAAGGTACGATGTATCCCCATACCTTAAGATTCCCAAATCCATCCTTTTAACATCCATGAAGATAGTGTCTTTCTCAATCTGCAACATGGATAGAGTAGCAGGTTCTTTTCTGCTTAGAGAATCAGCTACCTTTTTTGCCTTTCAGGATTATAGTGAATAGATCAATCATAATCCTTGATTAGCTCTAACCATCTACTTTGATTCATGTTGATCTCTTTTTGTGTGAATATATACTTATGCTCTTGTGGTCGGTGTATATGTCATACTTCTCACCATAAAGGTAGTGCCGCTAGATTTTTATGGAAAAAATCATGGCTGCCAAATCTAGATCATGCGTCGGGTAGTTCTGGTCATGGATCTTCAACTGTCGTGAGGCGTAGGTTATCACATTATCATTTTTCATGAGTACACAACCCAAGACTTTCTTTGAAGCATCACTGTATATCACAAAACATTCTCCACTTTTTGGTAGTGTGAGTACAGGTGCAGTGATCAGCCTTCTCTTTAGCTCCTTGAAGATTCCCTCACATTATTCCGTCCAGACATACTTTACCCCTTTCCTTGTTAACTTAGTTATCAGGCTTGACAATCATGAGAAGTTTCTCACAAAACGTTAGTAGTACCCCGCTAATCCAAGAAAACTATGGATTTCCATGACACAAGAGGGCCTGGGGAATTCCTCAATTGCCTTTGTCATTGAAGGCTCCACATAAATTCCCACACTTGTGATCACATGTACCAAGAACGTGACTTGATTCATCCAAAATTCAAACTTGCTAAACATGGTGTACAACTTCCCCTTTCTCAATGTCGCCAACACAAGTCCTAGATGTTCTTCATGTTCCTCCTTTCTCTTGGAGTAGATGATAATATCATCAATCAACACTGCCACAAATTTGTCGAGATAATATCTAAAGAATCTATTCATCAAATCCATGAAGATTCCAGGGGAATTAGTATGACTGAAGGGCATCACTAAAAAATCATAGTTCCCATACCTTGTACGGAAGTCAGTCTTCTGAATATCTTCCTTCATCACCTTTACTTGATGATATCCAGAACAAAGATCCACCTTTGAGAAGTATTGATCTCCTCTTAACTGATCGAACAAGTCACCAATCCTTGGGGGAGGATACTTGTTCTTTATGGTGATATTGTTGAGTTCCCGATAATCGATACACATCAGCATGATTCCATCCTTCTTCTTCAAAAAGAGCACTGGCGCACCCCAAGGTGATGCCCTAGTGCATATGAACCCTTTGTCCAGATGCTCTTGCAGCTTCTTATTTAACTCCTCCAGTTCGATAGGAGCCATCCTATAGGGGCACTTCGAGATAGGAGTAGCTCTGGGTATGAGTTCAATTGAGAACTCTACCTCACAATCTTGGGGAATTTCTGGTAACTCTTCAGGAAATGCATCACAATATTCCCTCACAATGGGCATTTCCTCAAGGTTGGAACTTTCCTTCGACTCAACCATTTGGGTGAGGTATGCTTCTTCATAGGGAATCAACACCCAAACCATTGAAGGATTTCTCAATGGAGATTCATGGTCTTCCTTGAATTTGTAGAGGAGCATGGGATGGTTCAGAATATGAAAAGATATTTTCCTTTCCCGACAGTTGATATGTGCTCTATATAACAAGAGCCAACCCATTCCCATTATAGCGTCGAATTCCACCAAGGAAAGTATTATGATATTTTCGGGAAGAATCATCCCACATACGTCAACATGAGAAGAGTCAAACACTTGGGTTGCAATGATTTCACCAGTTGGTGTTTTTGCAGATATCTTCACTTCAAGGTTTCGGGGCTTCGATTCTATAGTTCTAGCAAACTTGCATGATATAAAGGAATGCGTAGAACCAGAATCAAATAAGACCTTTTCCATTCTTGAGTGAATATGAAGTGTACCTTGTACGACTTCATTATCATGCTCCGCCTCTACAGTAGTGATGACATAAGCCTTCCCTTGTTCATCTGGCTTTTGTTGTTGTTGGCACTGATTTCCCTTGAGAGCTCAAGGTTTAGTGCACTGGTTTGAATGGCGCCCTATCTTCCTACAGTTTTATCATTGAACCACGATTGATTCTCTCCTTTCATCAGCTACATTCTCCTTCCTTTTCATGTCTTTTCGACACTCTTGAGTACGATGTCCTTATTTCCCACACATGAATCATTTCCCCGTCCCTTTGAGGCAGTTCCTATTGTGAAACATCCCACATTTTTGGCATATGGGTCTTTGCTTTTTCTTCCCACCATTGTCATTAGATCCACCAGCTTGAAACTGCATATTTCTTTTCTTATCCCCGTAGCCATGGGACCATTCTCCAAACTCCATCTCCACTTTGAGAGAACACTGAACAACTTCTTCATAACTCCCAAAGTCTCGAATTGAAAGGGCCTTTCAAAGGTGTGGTTTTAATCCACTAAAAAATCTATCAATTTTTCTATCATTGTTGATAACAAAACCCGAAGCGTACCTTGCAAGCCTTGTGAAATTCGCTTCATAGGTTGTGACAAATTCTCCTTATTTTTGCTTGATCTCTATGAATTATCTCTCCATTTTTGTGCGAAGATTTCATGGGAAGTACTTATTAAGAAAGATTATCTTAATGTCTTCCCATTCCATCTCTTCAATTTCCTCCATTGGCTTGGTGTTCTTGACCAAAGCACACCATTGATCGACTTCTCCATCAAGACGATAAATGGCTAGAGTCACCTTCTCCGTCTCAGAACAGTGAAGAACAGAAAAGATCTTCTCCATGGAGTTGACCCACTATTTTGCAACTAGTGGATCAAAATATCCACTAAACGTCGGTGGTCGTTGCCACATAAAACATTTGATAGCTAGTTGCCCCCTCTTTGGTGAAGGAGGATGTTGCCCATTATTATGGTTATTGGTCATAACCTGAGATAATTGTTTAAGCATCTCCATGATGTTTTAACCTCCACCTCCCAAATTATTGGGGATGTCATTCATGCAATCATCACATTGGCCCTCGCATGAGTTGTTGGCCTGATTTCACATGGTTCCCACCATTTTCTAAAATAGAAAAGGTTAGAACCAAACATAAGTAAACAAGTCATGAATAACTTATTAGTTTAAACAATTATACCAATAACATAACATATGGAATCCTTAGGTAAGTATTCTTGTGTGCATATTTGTACTTAATCTAATGCTAGAGGTTTTCTTTAGGGTTCACTAATCCTAATTCCTAAATTAAAAAAAACATTCATCTGATACCAACTATAGCGACCCGACCTTTTCGTACATTTCTATTACATCATTTCAATTATAAAAAACATAATAGTATTACACATAGAGGATCCAAAGGTTTAGTGTCTTGGGAAAACTAGGACCATACATAACACATACAACTTTAAGCAAAAATATTCATTTAATTTCTTCTTCTATTGCTTCTTATTGGCACTTATGCTCTCCTTAGTACATGTAGCCACGTGAGGATATAAATGAAAAGGGGTGAGCTAAAATCCTAGTAAGGGGATTTATAAGAACAATTTATCATGGGGTGAGCATAACCATAACATAGGAAAAAGATCATGAACATGAGAGGATCATAAATAATAGACTTGAAATGTGGCAATGCATAAAAATGAAATATCATGTCTTAGTGGTTAACTACCACACATACTTGTGAACCAGGATAGAATCTTGTTCACACATCATTTCACATTTACACATGAGATTCATCACTTTACCCAATGCATTGGAGTGCTATATAATTTCGGGTGCACCTGTCACATCATAAAATTATCATTACGATGCTTGCCACAAAGAACACATATCAAACATGTAGATAAATAACCCATGGAAAGTAATTGGTTTCATCTCATAATAACACATTCATAAGATTTGGGTTCCCAAATGAAAGAGGAAAAAACATACTTGATACAAGAAGAATCAACTATGAATGAGAGGTAAAAGGTGAGTTATTGAAAGAAGAGTAGTTTTGGAAATAATTTTGATAAACATAAAAACCAGTGAAAAAAATATATATCCCAGAACAGTAATGTAAATGAATAAAAAATGATCTTTGAGGAGTAACCATATCAAAAATGGAGTGAAAGAGGGAGAACCCGAAAGAAAAAAATTGGTTTCGAGATTTCTCCTTACCTTGTACCTGAATGATTCCTTCTCTTTAATGTCCTGTATAATGACATTATATTCATTAAATGGAAATAAAAAACCATTAAACAATAATAGGGTTCATTCTGGTTTCATTATGTCGTATTATGTTCCTTTGTATGACTTATAGAGTTTAAAAATATTGTTTGGGGATGTTCGTTTTTATGGTTTTCTTGAGTGGTTCACTTGTATTCTTAAATTTTAGTTTGGGTAGATCATGGGTAAACATCCAAAACTGATATTACATGTTATTAATGATATTAAAGTAGATTTAATAATTTTATAATGAATTATATTAGATCCATGTGGACGAATCATTAGATAAGAATTAAATGATGATTAGTTGGGTTAATTTGAGCAGTTTTTGGATCACAACGAACTTGATTAACTTTTCACTTAGTAATATGGTCATAGGTTATTTCCAGAACGTAAAATATTACATAATACATATAAAATATTCTGTTTCAACCATAAAAATGGTTTCATGACCAGATCTGAATGTAGAAATAGAAGAAGAGAGCATGTCGTTTTTGATGGTGATAAATTAACACCTCGTGAACAACGTTCTCTTTAATAAAATAAAAGGAAGAGGGAAAGGGGTGGGGTGATATAATATCCCTTTAGAATCATAACAATACAGTATATGTATAATACTGGAGTTAAAAAAACAATTTGGATGAATATAGGTGGGTTGGGATCAAGAAAGGAACATGAACTTGAATGGAAATTAAAGGAGAAGAGGGAGGGAAATTACCTCTTAAATCATCCTCTTGAGATCCTCCTTAAGGAAGCAAGTATTGGTCATTTGATGAGACCAGTAGCTTTTTGACATGGGGGAGGGGCTTTGGAAAGTGTTTGGGCAGAGTTTAGAGATGTTTTAGAGCTTGAGCGATGTGAAGAAATGAGGGAGTGAAGGGTGGGTTTTATAGTGGAGGGGAGAGGGTTTTCCTTAATATAAAATTCATTTGTTTAATATTTCCCAAAAGACAAGGAATAGTGAGTCTTGAACGACCAAGAATAGTAATTTTATAATTAAATCCCGAACCAATTTATCTTTCATCAGCAGAACATCATTGATGACTCAATTAATACATTATTTAGCATTTATTGCGAATTATCGGATTCAACTATTCATAAAAAATTCAAGTATCTCAGAAAAATACCAAGAATTTACCCAAACCATTTTTCGATGTGTAGAATCCAAAAATGAAGTCCATTTTTCAAAAATATTTTTCTATATATTATTAATTTATTAACAAATAAAATGATAATTTACTTAAAAAAACAGTTTTTAAGAAAAAACTGATTTTATAGTTCTTTCAAAAATTACGTAGTGTCATATAAAATTATCTAAAAACTATTAAACATTGATTAAATAATTTATGAATAATTATCAGGGAAATAAATACTTTTTTAAATAAATAAATTAATTATAATTATTTATTTATGACTTATAAAATACCAAAAACGTTTACTAAGGTCAAATTATCACTTTCTCAGATGTCTTAATTTTATTTTATTATTCATAGGTAATGTTACTCTTATTTACTATTTATAAGGTTCATATTACTATTCATAATGGTAGGTTACTATTCATAAGGGTAGGTTACTATTCGCCCAAAATTATTTTTGTTTCATTAAACTCCAAAAACCATCTTGAACACAACCGTGAATGTCGGATTTTTAAAATTCCAAATATAGGGGTAACCAAATTATGATTAAAGATCACTTATCACTTTTCCGTTCATTATTTTGTGTTTTTTTGACATAAATAAGATGGTAATTTTCCATTGAAAAACTTTGGTTTGTTACATAATTTAATAAAGAATGCACTGGCATGGGATTACTAGAGTTAGTGTTTTTACACTTCTTGTCCAATAAATATCCTAGTGGTGATTCACTGATAAATCCTGACATATCCTAGTCATCGATTCATCCACATCTGGCTTCATCCCAACATGAATCATCAAATCCAACAGTAATGTGAATCCCCAAATTATGAAAATTAAGACACTGAAACATTATCCAATGCTTTTAACTATTATTAAAAAAGAGGGATGGTTCTTTCACAAGCCTTTACATCTTGAGACATGAAATCATCATTGTAAAATTTATCAGTATGACTATAGTGCTTCACAATATAGTTTTTAAATTGAAAAATTCAATTTAGAAACATTGGAACCTCTATAATTAAAACATCATATTTAAACTCTATACACATTTTCTATAAATACAATAATTGTGGTTCCTAACTCATTGTACTAAAACACACATGAGGAAATTTTTCAATCACTTTAATTACCCCTTGTACTCAGTTATGAACCAAAATAAATGGGTCTCACCACCAATAAACAAGGTACATAAAAAAGTCTCCATCCCTTCAAGATAACTAGAAAAATATGAAACATTCTAGTTGAAGTTTATAGGATGTACTTGATGCATCTTTTTTCACCCCACATTTAATTTCCTGAAAAACACTATTAAAACCTCCTATTTCTATCCTTTATTGAAAAAAATATGCTTCAGAATACTATTAATCACTAATCCATATAACATGATTTCTTTATACCTGTAAGAATTTTTATTTCATCAGTGAATTACCACTATTTTTACATAAAAAATCACTGATACACCTATAATAAAAAAACACATGGTCCAAACTACACCATCCTGATCCCAACACCAATGCTCGGACTCCACATGACATGAAATCCAAATCCAAACATATATTTCATTAAGGAATCAAATTTTAATCAGGTAAATTATTCACTAGAATCAGAATACCAAGATGATCATCCAAATAATAATCCCAAACAACCATGAACATTTTCAAACGAGGGTGATTTTCTATGATAGACATCTTTCTCCCCAGCAATATAGTTCCCTTTTCATCACACTACTATGTCCAAAAAATTATAGTCAGGGACCATGCTCAATCCATAACTATAAATGAGTATTATATCGGGCCAAACCTACACACAAATAAGAAATAACATAAAACCTCACTTAACAACCTATTTACCATCTCTTGGGAACAACAACAATGGAACCCACTAATTCTAAACACATATCATGCTTAACTACCATCAATTGGTTATTTTTTCACCCCCCCCATAGACACAGTAATTACCTTTTTCTTATCCTCCAGCATAATTATCACTAGACTTGATGACCATCGCACACATACCCCTCATATTGATCAATGATCACCCTGCACATCCACTCTTGATGATTTAATCAAGGCCCAACGTAGATCTATCAACATACAATTTCTGATCCAATATTTTTTTAAACACACTATTGGGAAACCTCATATTTCACCGTAATCCCCAGCCTATTAGTCCCATAGACATTTCATCCAAACTTCTCATTCCTTACCTCATACATTACCACCCATAGATTCAAAAATAAAGTTGTACCATATATAAAAGCATGCACATCCAATTCTAATATAAAAATTATTGGGATTATGATCTCGTACTACTTGAGCCATTATCTAAATAGTTTTTATAAAGAAAATAATGTTGATCCTTGACCAGAGAATGTGAACTCATCAGATAAAGTTAATCAATATTTCTCTCACCTAAAGGCCCAATTTTCCACCAATGTTGAGGGAAACTGTATTCTTATCCACAGTCCAGTGACATTATAAGCCTCATGTGTCTACATTAACATTCACCAAATACAAAAAATCATCCATGCAAGTAGGTTCTAGAACCCTTATAATCCTAACAATCAAATATATCCCCCATTTTATACAACTCTATGTGTCTCATAATATAATATTATGGCACCCAAGTATATATAAAACCCTAAGGCATAACAATAACTGAACCATACACCTGATATTACCTTCCATTCGTAAATTTCAAACCCATTTAATCTACCCATACCATTATATCATTAATGATCTCTATAACCTATATTAACCCATCACCATGTGATCCCTCAAACAACATTACAGTCTATCCCACTAAGGTCAAAGACATGTCCAAATGTCACTATGTCTCTCAGATATCCCAAAAAGACATGTCACATGTATGTTCATAGATCATTGTACAATACACACTATACACATCTCAAAGATCACAAGATATCTCACATGCCAAATTACTTACTAAAGGGGTCTCATCCAACACATCCCAACATCACATTCCAAAACCAATCATCCATCATATGATTATTATCACCTAGGATCCAAATACCAAACTCCACATATAAGAATCACATGTCCACTTTTCATTACTTCCATGACCACTGTGTCATCCTTGATGATTTTAACCATAACAAACAATAACCACTATATCAATTATTTAGTACACCATTCCATGATATATGGAAAAAATTCCATATGCATTGTAAATAATCCATTAAATAACTAAGACCAAAATAATAACAAACTACTATATGTTTCAAAATAAGTCACAATATTTTTTACTAACCAACTAGGTCACTCAATATCCAATACACCAATTTACTTGATCATTCTATATACATCATCGATAATCCTGCTATATATCTCATGTGAACTACAATCAAAAGAAACTATATATACATGTCTTAAATAATGAGTAGAATTCCACCATGTTATTATATTATAATACTTTTTATTAGTAGTTTCTGAAACATTAAATAGTCGAACCACTCATCAATGATGAAAATCACACAATCATTACTCTACACATCTTTTTAATCCTACATGCTATGAATGAAGCATGCACATATCCTCCATTCTACTATGGGACAAGATCAAAATTCATTTCAAAATAAAAATAAAAAAACTCTATGTGAGTCACATGAGGTAAAAATAATATAATTCATAACATCATATAATAGGAACATAAATCTTATCACTAGTAACCTAGAAATTAACTAAAAAATGTGTTCATGATGAACTAGTCTGGGATTCATCACACTTTCTAACACAATCCAATGTACATGGTGTACTAAATTCGAAAATAGTAATAAAAATTTAAAAAGATATGATACCACATTATAGAATCCCATGATTGTGCACTTTGAATAGTAATTGGATGATGAAACCATTTTTTCTTAAACAGACATCCTCATATGAAATATGTCACTGACTACATGAACGGTAAAAAGATGGTACTATTTAAGACCATTCCTCCTAGATCAGATTGTAAAATCATATATAAATACCAAACCATAAACCATAAATAGAAAATATAAAGATAAATAACTAAATATAAATAAAAAAACTGTGTCACCATATCCACATTGAGCCATACCCTCACCCCAACCTCAATATACACATCAGGTCTATCCTACATGGTTAACCTAGGCAATTACATGACATATTCCTCAAACCATGTGAGGGAATTCCTGGGCTCCAAAATTCATTGGCATCCCTATCAGGGTGTAAGTATATAACTCAATAGGGATCCTCCAATATGATTCCATTCTAATTAGTAAACACAGTTATTTGTTCATGTGAAATTATAATGATAAATAAATAAACCGCTAAGAAATAAATAAATGGAACAACCCACAATACATGATTTTGAATGAGGTTGGAATGTCTTTTGAGAATATCGCATGGGCCATGAAAAAACCATATATAGAGTACCATTCCATTATTGTTATGTTGGTTTATCACCTAGAATGAATATAATTATTTCATCCAACATTGCTGTGTCTATGATCGCGTAATGGTGGTCATTACAACAATTAAACCCTCGGTCTAATTCATGTATAATCATGGGAAAATTTCATAATATATGTCTATTAAGGGTGATATACACATCCTTATGAAACACAATCTTATCCAACTTGGTTAAATATACCCATACTCATGACATAGATCAACCACCATAGGCATAATACCATATATAAGAAATCTTACCCATCCACATATCATCTAGATTGAATTGTGATACTGGGGGTAATATACTCATCCTCAAGGAATGTGTGCTCAAAATACTAGGGGGAATATATAGAAATATTCATAGGGGTTAGGATCCTTGGTTATATACCCAACCCTATGACACATTGGATCATCCATATAGTAGTAATATACTCATCTCTAGAGAATAATTGAACACTGAGGTTATATAATCATCTATGAGCTTAGAACAATGCCATAAAAAAAGAAAACACATACCCCTAGCATTCATAATCATAGGGAGTCAACCATGAGAACATAAATAAGGAATCATGGGGTTTTTAACATACTTATCACACCTCATCCATCATTACCTTCTTAGATAATAATGTGTCTAGGGTTCTAAGGTGATACTCACAGACATCTTTACTCACTGTCATCATAGATCATAACCCCATAAAGTATAATAAGTGAATAGAATCCCATAAAACACATAAAATATATATTAACCATCTAAAAAATTATTATCAGGACTGACCTATCATTTGTAGCCAACTGAGGTCCCCTTAAACCAATAAAAATGGAGGCACTACGCATTGAGTATACTATCCAAATTTGGTTTCTTGGGTCAAAACCAACAACTCGAGGTCACTATATCTCCAATAAACATCATAAGTACATCATGGAACCAATGCCTCACAATGTATGTACCATATTATCATGTATTTAATAGGTCAAATAGGTCCCATGTTGATGTCCAATGATATTCACGGTTGGTCGACTCAATCACCCCAACCAAATCACCTCAGTTATTCCCACCTAGTCAAATCATATCATAATAGAAAAGGGTCACTCACCCCACACTCATATAAATGAACTCAAGTAGTTTGAAAACCCAAAACTAGGCCCTCTAAGGCCTATATAACCTAATATATCAAAGTACATCCCTCATATCGAACAGTGACATGTCTCAATCCCCATTGCATGGGATATAGTTTTTCATTTTGTCCATCCTATCTTTCTGAGTGATCTGGATTCCACTGAATATTTTAAGATTCATCACCACATCTATTGATATTTGAGGAAACATTCTAGTAAAAAAATATTATTTCTCAACCCTAGAACTAATTCATTTTTAAGGGTATTATTTAATTATGTAAATATTTTTTTTGACATAACAATTCCTTAAAAATTAAAAAGGAGTTTAATTATTGTAATTTATTTTTTAATGACATGTTAGTCAGAAATGTGGTTTTAATTTGGTATCCACATAACATAAAATCACATTCATAAACCATATGTTATATTACACAAGACTACATACATTTTGTTAAGTAAACCACCTTTATTTCTATGGTTCAGGTTCTCTAACATGTCTCTCCTTGATTTGTACAGCTATTATTTCATCACTAACTAATTATCACAACACGGTATTACACCGAATGTAAATCCAACAGCCTATAGGTGGCACATAATAGGCCCTTATATGAAAATATTCCCAATTTATATTTTTTGATACAATTTACAAAATTATTTTAATTAAATTGAACTATAAAACATTAAATAAAAATATTATTTGAAATTACAAATCCTAAATGAGACGAGGGACATGAAAATTGAATCTTGGTATTTCCCCATTATAAAAAAAATAAAGGACCCATGAAATCCTTATATTCAACCATACATTAGTGGAAATAAAATCAAAAACCAAGTAAGCTATATCAAAATTATTTTAGATTGAAGGAGGATGTAATTGGAGATCAATGGCAGGTGGGGCATACCATAAATCTCCCAAAAATTTCTCTTGGAATCACCCCTAAAAGATGTTAATTTAATGATATAGGATGATAGGGGTCAACTAGGTCACACGAAAATAGGAGGTGGTGTAATGAGGGATACCCCCTCTTTTGATTTAAAAGGGGAAAAAGTGAAAAATAAGATTTAAATGTGATTCATTTTTTAGAATAATGGTTTTACTGACCATGGTCCATACCGATGATAGTCTCTAACATCCTGATCTTAGTACCACACACTGGTGCCAGGAGAGGGTTCGCTACATGACCTCAAGTAGGCCTCTCTATATGAAAAAGGCTATCGACTAGTACTGAGGGTCAAATATTGATCACAGGGATTCTATAACCTATTTATTATAAAAATACCATAGAAAAATTAAAAAAAAATAACCAAATGATATAACCATTACTAAAATAATAACTGTAATCCATGATTTCCAAAATATGAAATACAAAATCCAAAAATTAATAGTAGAAATGCCTTTCCAAATACATGTCATCTGTCAATATGCTCAACCCTGAAATTAATAAAGCCATTAAAAACTCCCAATCATGTTCTTAATAATGTCTGGTTCCCTCAAACAAGCTCTATCCCAACTCATCCATCTAAAAAAGGTCATTTTCTATTATACTTCCCGAAAAACATGAATATTATTTGGGTATCGATCAGGCATCCAGAGTGGGGTGTCAGTAAAACTTAGTAGGCCGCCAACAGTGGTGTCTAAAACTGTATCCATCCAATAATAGTTTATAAAGTTTTGTAGTGAATATAATAAAATAAATTACGTAAATAGTTTATATTTATTCAATAATAATTTTTTTAACCAAAAAATGACCTCATGTTAATGAGGATACCCAAACCTCAATACTATATTTATCTAGTGTTAGAGTCTGAACCATTGCACATATTCAATTAAATAAATATTATAATATAAGGGATATAATTACCCATTTTATTTCATATTATTTATATAGGAAATGGGAACTATAATTTAATTCAATCATTTTGGTCCTAGATCTCCATGCCTAGGGCCCATTGTTATCTAAAGAATAAGTATTTGACCCACAACTCATTATCAAACAGTCAAAAAGTAGTATTTTGAATCAGCAATCTGTGTCCCCGATTATGTTATCACTTTGGTATTTTTCAACAATAGGCTATGTCCCACACCCAAATAGAAATCTATTTTGGATTATGCAATTTTGATGTAGTAGACCTTGTCCCACACAAAAATATGAACACTTTATAATTTTGGGATTTGATGTAGTTGACCTTGTTCCAAACATGATTATCACACAATCCCCATCTATCATAATTTCACAAGTATTATACTATCAAATCTATGACAATATCACATCATTCATGATTTTTCAATATTAATCAAATTTCACATTTCAAAATCATGTCATTACATTAATTAATTTAAAAAACCAATCAATCCAACTCATCCAATTGAATTTCCACAAAAATTAAACTTAATTAATTCATAAATTAATTAATCATATTCAATAAATTTCATCATCAAAAGAATATATTAATTAACTCATTTGTTAAATAATTCAATCCCACCATCACAACAATATATTAATTTTTTCACAAATTAATTAGTGCAATTCTCAATTGTATCATCCCATTAATTAATTAACCAATTAATTAATCCAATTCCACAATACCAATATCCCATTAATTAATTCTACAATTACTAAATTCAATTCTATAATTTGGTTAATCCATTTTGATCTAAATTACTCACATAATGAAATTTAAAAAAAATCTTTTCAATTATCAATGAAATTTGGAATAATAAATATTTAAATCTCATATATACAAATATGTAATTGAATAAATATTATGGGATTAGAATTTTTACCTCCTAACTGAAATTTTTGATGATATATAATCCAATATAAATTTCCCAAAATGAAATGGAATGGTAAAATTCATGATCAAGATCCTGATCAGGAATCAAATATTAAAAATATGACAAAATAAATCATAATCCATAAAACCTATATATAGATATAAAATAAATAGGCTAAAAAATTCTTTTAATTTTTGGAATAAGAACAAGAAATGGATAGACAACTAGATGGGATAAGATTCACTTACTGGGAGAGGTGCATATATTTTATTCATGCGTCAAATCACTAAGAACAGTGATAAAAAGTGGTTAAAATCTACCTGAGGGGCCCAAAATGAGGTAATTAATTTTGAATCGATCTGGGGTTAGTATCGAGTGCTTGGGAATTTAAAATCAATTTTTATGGTTAATTAAATGTACATGCACTATTTTCCGGGAAGTGGCACATGGTTTTCCAATCTAGGAACCATAACTATGCAGCTCTTCTAGTAGGGGTGAAAATTTACAACTAAAATGGTGAATATTTTCAAAAACTATAAACCATCAATGTGAATCCCCGATAAATGGATTTTCATGGTTTGTAGGGCTAGTTTGGCTATTTGGATAAACCAAGCACTAGAATTCATGCTTCCAATATTATTTAATTTCATCCAAAAAAACCACTAGGAAAACCACAAAGAAAAAGACATTCAAACAATGAAAAGTTTACACATAACAAATCTCAAGAAAATATTGAAATGTTTTGGATCATATAATATCATCACCTTATAAGAGATGTTCCTCAAGTTTTTATCAAAAGAATATCTATTATTTTTATCCAAATGGTTTGTATGCTCATCCTGTATAACTTCTTCTCTCTCCCATGTTTCTTCTTAAACATGGCCTTATTTCCATGGGAATTCCCCATAACACATTCTCACTACAATAATACAAACATATCAAATAATCCTATAGATAAACATTAGTATTAAGATCAATATCACCACATCAATCACATTAGAAGAATTTTGGTGATACCGTAGATGTCCTAAAACATAAAAAACATTATGAATAAAATTTCACATATGTAGAAGATCTAATTGGAATTACACTAGCCCAATTCACTCCACAACCTAAAATATTCACATAAAAATTGGAGCCAGCTTTTCCACTCTATATCCTATGGTGACACTATCTGTGCAACACCATAAGTATTACATGATCATGATATGAAAACTCTAGGCTTCACTAACATCAATCACCATACAACTTCATTTAACTATATGATATATCCATACATGTATGAAACATAAAAATCTACACCAAATATATTTAGCACAAGAATCAGTCCCAAGAACTCTGTCTCACCTACCTTGATTCAACATTCTGGTGATCATCATGTTCAACAATAATGATCTTCATATGGTTCCATCAATTTCATTTACTAATAAATGTTTTCCATTAAATCTCCAAAAAATCTACGTGTATCTCAAAATACCCACAATATTCTTGGACATATTCCCAAAAAATATCCTTAAGCACCTTTATAGTACTTTCAAACTGTCCATTTGTCTATGGGTGGAAAGTAATACTTAGTAAAATAATTACACAAGTCGCCTTTTTCATTCCTCATCATTAGCACACAATTAACTATGATTCACAATCTAGTAAAAGACTCCATGGAAATATATTAAGATGTACTATCTCCCAAATTTTCATGTATCACAACTGGTCCAGTGAGAGTATCCCTCATATAAGCATGAAATCAACTAACATTTTCAAAGGGTCCAAAATAACCCAAATAGTGTCATTCTACAGATTTTTTCTTGGGATACATGCTTGGAAATTCTTGGTAATGACATCCCACTTATATTCATGAATGGGAAAAATTTGTACTGAACCACCACATCATTAATTCATGACCTTTACCTGTTAATAGGTGTTACATAGTTTCATGGACCCTGTTATCTATTTTTCTCAATTTGGGATACAGAAATTTTCACCTTAGGTAATGATAATTTTTCAGTACCCCAAGATGCACTAACCACTTCGAGGCATGAAATTTATGCACTCTCTCTTACTGAATGCTTGTTGGAACAACAAACATATTTCAGATAAAGATGATATCATAATTTTTTATGGTCCAATCTGAAGGTGACTTCCCACCTTTATGTATTTTCATCAAGGACAAACTTTTTTAATCCTCATTATTTGTATCATTAATCCATCTCAAAAGTGTAGACTCCATTAAAGCAGATAAGATAATCATCTACTCATGTCCCTCCTGAACCACAACATTAATGTCATCTAGAAACAAAATCTTCTTCTCAACACTAGATTACTAAACTCCCTAAGATTATGTCATTTTGATTATGGTATCAGCAACACTGTTACCCTTCTTAGGAGAATATTCCATATAGAAATCAAAATACTACATCTAATCGACCCACATTTGATGGAAACAATTCAAATTTTTTTATGAGAAGATATACATTAAACTATTTTGATTAGTATACAAAGCATTATTTTTACCCAAAATATTATTTCACATACACTTAAAATCATATACCATTATAACTAACCCACAGTTGTGTGTATGGTAATTCCATTAATGTGGAATCACCTTCTGAGATTCGTATTCCACAACCATATATCCAGACATCAACAATACTCCAAGACCGATTAGAAAATCATCACAGAATAACATAATCTCACCACTTAGATTGGGTAGGATCAATATCAGTTCCTTAGTAAAATTCTTATTCAGATCCAAAAAATAATTCTAACATGTTATAGACCATTCCAAAATTTAACCATTTTTGATCAATCATTAAAGATTTGCATCCAATTGGGAAATGTTCCTGATGAACCTCCAATAATATTCTCCCATCCCATAGAAAATTGGGATATCAAATATATTCATAGTTTTCTCCCAAGAGACCACTACAGGAAACTTCTTTGGTCCCACTAACACACATTCCCTTGAGATGTTGTGACCCAAAACATTTGCCTAATAAATCCAAAATAGAAACGTAGATAGAATGGAAGATATTCTACTATGTCTAGGTGTACTCTGAAGGATGTCAAGATGTTGGGGGTGATTATCCTTAGTGCTGGAGTACACCAGGATTTCATCCACAACCACAACCAAAAAATAAGCTAGCTAAGGATGAATGATTTTTTCATCAAGGACCAAAAAACATCTACTGCATTAGTAAACTCAAATTTAATCACCATGAATTCGTATAGTTCATACCTAATTCTTAATTCATCCCTTAGTATATCAAAAACTCATACTCTGAGTTAATGATACAGTAATATCATGTTGATCATAGAGAAGCCAAAATCTCCCCTCAACTCGTCAAATATATCATTAATACATGGAAGAGAACACCATTTCATTACATCCATATTCTTCTACAGTTTTTATTCAACACACTAGCACCATGTACAATTATCCTTATTTGCAAAAAAAACTGTAGTACCCCAATGTGACGTACATAGATGGATTATTAACATATCTTCTAAATACACTCATTGAGTATTATAGTCTTTAAAATTTTTTGTCACTTTTCGATATAGTTGAATTGATTCTCACTCATCCACAAACAGTAGCTCAATATTAAATTGTGAATATATATTAAGTGGTAGCCCGAAAATGTCTTCAGGAAACCCATCATGAAACCTACCAACTATTTGTGGAAGGACATCATAATTTACCCCCTTCATCCTACCACAAACTTCAAACCTGGCTGGAGAGCTCCGCAAGTTGCTGATAAACATTTCTTTAATGGCCTGACTTGATATCCTAATATTTAGGATGAATGTAATTTTATCCCTTATGAGACATAAAAGTCAATCCCTTTTGGTAACGATCTATTTGGGATTAGTATTCTACTAAACAGTCGATAATAAATTTAGGTCAAAACTATACATCTCATGAATGTAATGATCCCATATGAAATGATACTTACCCACCTAGAGGGAACATGACATTACAATATTGATGTGTCTAAACCATACTCCCAGTGGGTAATATATCGTCATAACCCTACTGAAGAACTCTACCTCAGGGATTAAACTATCCAAAACATGTGAATATATAAATGAATGAGAGGCACTAGTTTCAAATAATGTACAAAAAAGAATAAAATATACTATAATAGTACATCCAGTAGTTGATGGTCCAACCTTTCTATGCACAAGTATAAGATATTTTTCATTTATTTGTCATTACCCTCTTCCTTGGGATGAATTCTATGTCCCATGAGATTCACCACTCTACTAATATGGGTTACCTTTACAAAAAGTATTTTTTCCACAACATCTACCTCCACATCCAATAGAAATATAACTGCCAGATTAATATAGTGTAGATTTCTCACTTCTAACACCTTGGTTCTACCAAGAGGCTCTATCAATACCTATTTGTCATGGGTCCCAGTAAAATATCCCCAATGTCCCATCCTAATATTAACTTCATACTCTAATAGTGGTCATGGACAATATCTATGAAGGTGACAGGGCCTACCTCAATAGTGATTGGTTACTCATGCAGGGTCCTGAGTAACTAACACATCCCCTACCCACTCTACGTGCTATATCCCCAGATAACATATTCATAATGATGATTCCTTATGTGGAAAGTTTTACCTCCTTATAATCATGTAATAACCTTCCTTCTTCCACTAGATTCCTTATTTAGCTTCCCCTCATAAATGAGAGACAAATTTGCCACCTCAGAAAACTTATTCAGCAAGTAGATATTCATCGACGACTTAATTTCACATTTAAGCACATATTGGATCTTCTTTTCCACAGCATCCTCATCACTTTCTAATGCTATAATAAAGCACTAAAATTATGTAAAGTGTCGTTCATAGTCTATTATGTAAATATTCACCTAAAAAATCTCATGAACTCTGATTCTCTCTCCTTCTTGAGAATCTATATTTAAAAGTGCTCCATAAAAGTATTTGGAAGGTCCTTCTAGTCCAACTTCTCTAGATCTCCATATAGATATTGGATGTCCCATGAACATTTCTCTATACCACATAACATTTAAACAACGTATTTATATCTCTTTTCATGAGGAGTATTCATGTGTTCAAGTATCATCTGGATAAAATCAATATGAAACTCATCTTCCCCAAGACCACCTTCTCTCGTGAAATTCATGGGGTGATGCAACTTGAACTCTCGTGGCAGATCATACCTGTTTTTCACATCCCTCCCTGGATTAATTTCCTTAAATTTCATGAATCCAGCAAGGTTATTAGGAAATTTCACTCTAACTTCCTCCATTGGAACTATTGGTGCTTCATGTTCCATTGTGGGTTGAGTATTTCAATCCATAAAATCCTATCATCCTCTTAACAATAATCACCATAGAGTCATATCTCTATAATTCGAAACATATGAATTAGGATAAATAACACAACATTAATTAGATAACAATTTCAATTCACACAAATCCATATTAATCCATTATCCAAACCCCACAACACCATAAAAACTGACGTGTTATCACTACTCCTAACAATTCTATTTCTAGGTCATGGATAATAGGGGTATACTCATTATGAAATCATTGTAAACCCATTTTTCACATTTTTCATCATTTTATAATTTCTTATCGATTACAGAATAGGAACCACTTTCAATTCAATTACAAAAGAATGAGAATATATTTTAGTCTCAACAGTTACCCAAAACATGTTTCCCATGCATGAAAAGAATTATTCTAATAACAATAATTCCTGAGTGGCCTGAATGATTCAAGAGTAATAAAATCTCATAATATACAAGTCTATGATTAATTGATTAAAAAGTGTCAAAAAAACACATCACACAACCAGTGAATCAATCATGGTGATTGGGAATCAATTGTAACAACACTCATCAATAACAAAAATCTCTTTCTAAGTAAATTTCTTTTACCCTCGTACATGGGTTACCTACTCACATGAATGAGATCATAACCACAGCCCGAGTCATCCTATTGTCATTTCTATATTTCCAATATTGTAATACAATAAAAATTAAAATAACCCACCACATATACTACTATATAACGTCCCATACCATGAGTAATACACTGGTACCCATATTCGGTTATATACATGACCTTAGGTGCACCTACTCATATCCCCGAGGCTACTAAATAGAAGTTAGAGTCTAATACATATCAATAAGGTACTGTAAACGTTTTTCATACTAATAAGATTGAATAAGAAAAAAAAAACAAATTATATTAACATTAACTTAATAATAATAGTATAACATGTTGATTAAAATAGAAAATAAAAAATCAAAACTGAATAGTACATATTCCATCTCAAATATGTGTCAATTGCCAAATTGAAAACCCCTAAAATAATTAATCACAATGAAAAACCTAAAGAGGGTATTGATTAACATCGAGTTCCCTCATCCATGCAACATCCCAACTCAACCATCTAACACATGGCCCTTTCCCTAATCATATCATGCAACGAAGAAGTCTATTTGGGAACCAATCAGGAAGATAGAGTAGGGTGTGATTTTAACTTAGTAGGCCACTAACAATAATGTATATAATACGATCATGTCAATAACATTGTGTAGATTTTTGTAAAGAAAAAAAATCAATAAACAAATTATATAGAATGCATTTATTCAATTAATCTTTATTTAACAACATCACACCAGTAGTTTCTCAAGGATTCTCAGACCTCAATACCTTCTTTGGCCTTTGCGGGAGTCTGAACCATTTCACATATGCAATTCATAAATAATTATAACACATGATATTTCATTATCGATTAAATTTCAATTCATTTTTATGCTCATCTTGAATCATAATCTAATTCCAACATTATGGGCCTTGATTGCAATTTATAGGACCTCACAAGTCTTTGAAAAAAATGTCTATGACCCACAACGCATTATCAGAAAAATCAAACAACTGGTATTTTTAAGAAGCACTCCATGTCTCACACACATTTATTACTATAAGATATTCATGTTGTAGACCATGTACCACACAATAATATCAATTTGGTTATCACTATGGTATGTCGATGCAATAGACCATGTCCCACACATGAATATCACATAATTTATCATACTAGCCTTCTAATGAAGCATATAATGTCCTACATGTGAATACCACCCAATCACATGTATCATAATATTACATATATCACAATATTACATGTTTCACAATTTTTAGTCAACCCAAATTAATCAACCTTAATCCTATTTCACATTTCAAAATCATGAAATTCCATTAATTAATTCAATATTTTATTAATCCAAGTCAATAAATTGAATAATCTCAAAAATTCAAATTATTTAATTTTCCAAATTAATTAATACAATTGAATCAATTTAAAAATTCCACTAATATATTAACTAAATCATCAATTAATTAATTCAATCCAATAGTCTATGTAATATATTAATTAATTAAAAAATTAATTATTCCAAATTACATGAATTACATCCCATTAATTAATTCATCAAATAATTAATTAAATTCATTAATCCCAATACCGATTAATTAATTAAATGATTTGTTAATTTAATTACTCAATTGAATTTCCCCAATTTATCATGAATCATTATCACATAGAAATTAATAAAATGATAAAATCGATTAAAAAGGAATTTTTCCATTCATAGAAATTCAAATCTCATAAAAACATAAATATAATTAAATAAATACTATAGGATTGGAATTTATAAAACATAACTCAAATTGTTATTGACTGATCACCCAACCAGAATAACCCAAATTTAAATTGAATGGTAAAAACATTGATGAAGAAATAGATTGTGAATAAAATCATTAAAATAAGATCCAAAGGATCATGATCCATCAATCCCAGATAGAGATCAAAAATCAGAAATGGAAAAAATCAATTTAAATGATTGAATAATAATGGGAATGTGGTAGGAAATCAAATATTGTAAGATTCACTTAATGGTAGTGGTGAGAATATACCGTCTAGTCTTCGTATCTCCAATAATGAAGGTTATAAGGGAATTAAATCAGTATGTGAGGCTCTAAAAATTGGAGAATTCATTTAGTGTTGAGATATTGTTGATCTGGGGTTAATATCAAGGATTCAAGAATTTGAAATCTATTTTTTTCTTAAATAATAAATATTTCATGGATTCCTAGGAATGGGTGCATGGTATCCCAAACAATGCACCTTTTCTATGATTCGCTTCAAGGGGTGTGCATGGTTTGAAAAACAATGATCCAGTCATGTGAATCCCCTCTGTTAGAGTTCTCATGGTATGCTATTCTAGGAACAAGAATTTGGAAAACTTATGACAACAATGAATTGCCCACATCCTTAATTGTTTTTAATAAAACCCAAAAACATCCCAAAGAAAAATCAAAAGAAAATATACACAAACAAGGAAAAATAGTATCTATAACATTCCTCTAGAAAATCAAAAAATGGTTGGGATATTACATAGGATATTCTCATTCACACTCATATCGCATTTTTTAGATGCATGGCCTACCAAAAACACTGACAACCTTGTGAATTTTCATTGTCCTAGCCTACAACAGTTTTCATTATTTATCAAAAACCATGTGAAAATATTGTGTTAAGCCATAGGTTTAAGACACCCAACATGGATTATAGTAAATTTAAAATGTTTTACTCTTCGTTTTATGATAAATGTATAAATAGGTCACTTAATATTCAAAATGAATTAGAATTCCTCTAATGTATGGGTGCCCACAAATATTATTATAAAAATTATGATCTGAACCACACTCCTGGTTAGAGTTCTCAAAAAACATTTCTAATTCAACATGATACTCCTCATGGTTTACCTAGAAGATGAGGAACTATATGATCCATGAACCATGTCTAAGACATCATTGAAAAATGAATTAACTCATATGACTGAATGACTTATTACTTCAAGTATTCCCTTTATCAAATTCAACACTAATTGGAAATATATTACCTTTTATTTATAAGTCAATAATACATATTAATAGCTTCATTATCATTAATTAATATTTGAATGACATTAGAAAACAATTTCCCTTGTTATCAACTCTTTTATAGATTTATATTCAATTTTAATGGAATATATATATATATGTCCCATTTTTATCTCATTAATCAATTACCTATATACAATGCATTACATAACCATTTGTCATTATTTATAGAATGTTTACTTTACGTTATTAACATTTATCAAATTATATGTAACACCTTATACCACATTATTTTCATAAAAATTCAATAATTCACAACATTAACTTTTCTAGTTCAATAATTGTTTCTATCCCCCTTTTCTCAACTATTAACATAGATTTCACATTATATATAATATAATAATACCAAATAAAAATCACAATATACATAGTAACATGAAAAAACAACTTAGAAACACTCATATATGCTCAACATAAACTAATAAATAATTAAGTCATAGGAAACCCACTTAATGCAAATTCTAAACATAAATTCCATCCTTAGATATTTTACATTAATTACACTACTAGTGTTTGGATTCATTAAAGTATTTATATAGTTATCATCGCATTTTGTTCACATTTTTAGATAATAATTTTCATAATTTGTTTTTTCAATCACTCATTTATAATGTTCCCAAAATAAAAAAAATCACAAATGATTATTATAAAATATTATAACTATTTATTTATGTAGTTTACATCACAATAATAAATAAATCAATTTAAAAAAACATAAATAATATAAATTCGTAGGATAAATTCTATAATAAGGAAATATTTCACCTTACTCATAATATTAGAAGAGAGAATATCATAACCTAAAATCACGTAATGTGATTTTCCTTAACATAGAATCAATAAATTCTTTAATCATTTATAAATATTGATCTAATGTATCAAATGAATCATCAATCAAAGATCACATGATAGATATATCACTACTTTATAATTAAAGGAGTTAATACAGGTTTGAGAGGCTCAAAAATAATTAAATAGGAGTTATAATAAATAGAAATTCATATTAATTCACAATTCCCGGGATTTGTAAATTACAATGATACCCCCCCTTAAAAATCCAATAAGAAACAGATCACCACCAAATAGAACCTGATGGTAGTACGAGTTCTATAGGACGTCTTCTACCCTCATCAAGTACTTGATACCCTATACAAGGTATTTGGTTTCACCTACATGTGTGATTACTGTTGATTCCATATATTATCCACTCTCCTTTGTATTTCATTCTGCCAAATATTAGTAAACTAACTCTAAAATATATCAAAATACACTAAAATACCAAATATCTATATAACTGTCATACCATAAAACCAGATCCATTATGATATTCTTTAAGTACATTTATCCAAACAAATAAATATGAATATGTGACATCTATTTTAATATGATCTCATTTATATTCTTCATTCATATGGAATTCCATGAAATCTCTTTTATATTCAAAATATTGGATAACTAATAAATATTTTATAATTATATGAACATTTGTAATTTATTTCAAAATATTACATAATATTAAAATCATATATTTTCGAAAAAAAATCATTTATATATAAATATTTGGTATTATAATTTTTGATCAATTCATCAATTAATATAGAAAATTTTATATAAAATATTATTTTAAAATTTATATTAACTTCATAAATTATTCATATTGAAAATATTCTTTAATTCATGATTATATCTAAAACAATTTTGTTTTAATACCATCAATTAGTCATCTATTATGGAATGTTTTTCTAGAGAGTAACATCAAAAATTTTGTAGGTACACCAATGAATAGATAAGAATGATTAATAAATAAAAACATTATAATTTTAATATTTAAAATCCATGTTGATAGGACTATGGTATGGTGGACTTGGTTATATCCTAGAAATATTAGGGAATTATATTTCATATAAGCCACTATCAGTTTTTGTATTTCATATTACTTAATCAAATCCATTTCGAAAAAATCAATCAGTTTTATTAGTCCAAATTTTATTCCATGTTCTTAAAATAAACTATGTTTTAGTTTTTATACACTTTTTATCATTTTACAAATAGACCACAGAATACTGTAATCATATTACAATACTCTCTCTTTTCAAAAATATTTATGTGATGGTTTTTTATGATCTATACCAATGTCATATAACTTTTGTAAGACTATTGGTGTTCTCAACATCATAATATATCATATTATATAAATATTAAACAAACACATTGGTTTTGAAATTAAAATTACATATAATAAGGAATTATCATTTTCTACTTTTTTTTCTCATTCAATGAATAAAAAATTAATTGGTTTAGATATCACTGATCGGTTTTATAAGGGAAACATCATATCAAAATTTAGTTTAAAAAATATTCCAAAACCTATAAACCACAGTGATCATTCCATTAATTTTGGATTAAATAAATAAATAACGAACGATGTACCTTTTCTCTATTAATATATATCCATATATTCTTTCTCAAATTTTTGTATGATTTAGCACTAAGAAGTAAATAGTGGGATCATTAATCCAAGGGTATCCATGGGCTGTGAAAGCATCCCAATGGATGGAATGGATTTCCTCATATCAAAAAAATTATCTAATCATTGGTAATGATAATAATAAATAAAGTAATATAATAGTTTTCGTGATTAATTTCTCAGAAATCAAATAAGTAAATATTAGTTACACACTCACAAGATATGTTTGTTTTTTTAGTCAATAAAATTGCTCTCTGTGGATTCCAACCATTATCCAATTTTTCAGTATTCAAATAAACATTTCACAAACAATTTAATATTATCAAATATTTTTAATTCATTTTTTAATGTCTAAAATCATTTTAGGGATGTTTAAGCTTCTCCAAATATAATATTCCTAATAATCATGAAGAATAATAAAATAATATTAGAAATTAATGTTGAATCATGTGATATCACATATCATGAAGTCTTCTATGAAGCACCCCATGGAATAATAACCAACATTGTTTCATGGTTCACACTTGTACAAACCTAGATAATGTCTAAACCAACACACCATTGTAGATCCATTATTTCACATGTCCATCAACCATAGTACCAATCCTAGGATCCTAATTCGACCGAAATAATGAAAAGTTGTCAAGTACGAAAGGACAAAAATAAAGTGGAAGAGAAGAATGATATGATAGAATTGAGAAAGATGACTTCATACATGTGTTATATGAAGAAAGATATGCTATGTAACTTCTTCTAATAAATATAATATAATATAATTTATTACTATATTTAATTTCACCATTCCCATTTTTTAATTTATAAAATCCAATTTCCTTTTAATTAATTCCTATAATTATTATTAGTTCACATCAACCAATACTTATTTAATAATGATCACATATAATTTAAAAATAAATTTAAAAAAACAAAAAAATGGAAATTTATATTGAGTTTCATTCCGAATCGTAATATGTACCATCGTTCCATGATTCATACTAAGGTCTATAAATTTTCACTCTATAACCTGATCTATGATGATTAATATATTCAACCATTTTAAAAATTGATTCTTATTTTTAAAAATGATTGATCACAAAAACCCTTGATCAGTAGTTACGATTAGAAACAATCACCCAATAGTCCATTCAAAATAATGATTATAATCATTCACTTTGTCCCTAGGTCCATGACCATTGGTGATAATAATAAATGATTGTATTGTTCATTTGACCATAATGATGATAATAATTAGTGATCAAACTATAAATTATAGATAATGAATATAGTCTCTCACTTCATCCACATCCTCTAATGAACGTATATTTTAGTTGATCAAATTTGACCATTTTCCTGGAGGATGATGACTGTAAGATAATTAAGAGTGAGAGGAATGATTATTTCTATAGTTGAAAAAAATGAAAAATAACACCAACCACAAATATATTGATAATAAATAATGTAATCATGTATACCTTCCCCTACCATGAATATGAATTAAATTCAATGAATCAAAGTATTTAAAGTGGATATTTATTCTACCAAATATACCATTGTTGTAACAGGTGTGATTACCACCTCACATAACATATTCATGCATCCATGTTCAAATATTTAAAATCATATATAAACATTAAATCCCAAAAAAATCAATTACAAACTCATTATCACCCATTAATATATCAAAAGAATCACATTATATAAAATATAGAATTGTTAATAAACACTCATCAGAAATATATAACGACCCTAACCTCTGTAGAATATGGCTAGTGACTTTCTTAATTAAGTTGTCCGAGATATAAGAATAAAATATCAAAGGATCGAATAGTTTACCTATGTTGTAAAACTATATTACATATATAATACCAATTTTACATTGAAAATACCTAATAAACCAAAATACATAACAAATGATAATAATCGTCATCCTTGAAAACACATGCAATGATCTGTTCTTCATAAACATGGGAATGGAAAATAAGGGTGATATTAATTGCTCATTAAGGGTTAAGAGTAGTGGAATAAATAATGAATCAATGATCCTAGTTATCAGGGAAAGGTCAATAATAGAGCATGCATACCATTTAATCAATAACCTAAAAATGAAATCCATCCTTATATTTGGTCATAGTTAAAATAATGTAGTTAATAATAATTGAATAATAAAAGAAAAAATGGTTAATTATTGGATTTCATGTATCTGGAACATAAACCACTATATTCAACACCATTCACAAGAAAATTTAATCTATAAATAAAAACCTATTTAATTTGGTCAACTTTTTTGTCTCCAAAGAAATGTTGGTTCATCGAGGTATAATATAATTCTAGGAGTCACCCATATTTAAATGTACAAGTATTTATTCATATATAAAATAGTACACTTAAATTATGAATCAATATGAATTATCAATAAATATCTATATTTATTAATTTATGTGGATTTGATATTATTTCCCATGTTAATCAAATCACTTTCAAAGTAAAAACCATGTATAACATGGAATATGGGTTATAAAATACTAAATACATGATAAAATAAATATGGTTATTATTTAGAAATTACATCTACCATGATTTCTATTCATAAATAAAACAATGGGGATATATATACACAAAACAAAATAAATTAGATACATAATGAAGGGAAATTGAGATGAAGTCCCGTACATTGATCATGTCATCAATAAAATGAATTTGTTATGTGTATTTGATATAAATCCACCAAAAATAAGTGCAAATAAAAAAAGGATAAAATACTAATTTAACAAAAATCCATATGATGTTATTGGAATGAAATAGAGGTTTAGCCCATTGAATGAAGATTCGGTTAATAAATTCCTTTCCACTTGTAATTAGCTATAACGTATGACCCATAAAATTATTAATCATAAAGTTGAATCATTTTATTCTAATAGTATAGTGATATTTGTGATGTTATATAAAAAATGTTATTATAAAAACCATATATAAGAAATAAGTAGTGAATATGCAATAAATCTCAAAGAAGTAAAAGTCAGATGAGAAAACCCTCACATCACAGTTCCCATTAGTGGTCCCTAATTTATAGTCATGAATAATGGTTTAAAGAATGTCATTATCTAATTACATAGATACATTACTATTTATAATTCCTTATGTTATTATTTAATGTTATCTTATGACCCATTAAATAAGAAAATATTATTATCTTAATGGTTTTGGGTGTGTTTGTTTCATGGATTAATGATCACTTCTTTTGTGTAAAATAATGCATATTCTTGTAAAATGGATTTATAAATAATGTCTTTGAATAAAATACTATTAAAGAAAATATAGGAGTATGAATGGTCCTATATATCATTTTTCTTTATAACATGATGATGAATCATTTGATAAAATGATAATGGTAAATTATTAGTTTTTTTGTGGTTATTGGAAATACCACAGACTAGTTTTTTATTAACTATTATGATTAAATATTAGTTATAGACCATGAAATAGTATATAATGTTAATATTATAATATTATTTAACATGAAAAATATTATTATGTCTAAAAATTAAGGACGTAATGGAAATTGAAAAAATTCATTATTCATAGAGATGATTAACCAGCATAATTGGGAATATAGATACATTTCTCAAAATAAGATTACATATTAATCGGATTGTATATATTATATAACATTAGAAAAATAATATTCCAATATTTAAATTATTTTGGAATTATTATTCTTGGATGGAGGAAAGAGATGACGAGAAACAACATTTCCAAATTAAAATAAGAGAGGTGCTTTGAGAAAATTTCCTCCTGAATATCACCTCCTTAGTGGACCACATGAGGACATTAGATTTGGTATTTTGGTTATTTTTGAAGAAATTAGATATGTGGGAGTGAGGGGATAATTTTTTAAATATAATTTCATATATTCTAGTCTTTTGAGACAAAATGGGCCGGTGAGGGTGGAATTTATACTTGAGGAAATGGGGTTTATGTAATGAAATAATTATTATTTTATATTTAAATCCATCCACTATGTGGTGCAATTAAATAACATGAATTTTTAAGATCAATAATGTTTCATATATTGTAAAAATATATTAATACCTCAAATAGCCATTTAATTTTTTATTTTTTAGGCATTTTATACCATTACCTTTTACCTTTAACCCTTTTCTTTATTTGACCAATAATACGGTAAATAATTTTTTCACGACATAAAATTATATTATGTATAAAAATGAAAATGACGCAAAGACAAAATTTGGACATTGAAATTTAGAATATGGAATCAAATTTACCAAATTCAGTTCAAATATTTTTCAAAATTAGCTTTAAATTTAATCCCATAGAGGTAATGAGGAAATGGTTTTTTTATGTGTAAATGATCATTTTATTTAAAATGTTGTTATATCTATTTTTAGGTGAATTTGAACCAAATGACCTAAATATGATTTATTGATGTGTAATTGAAGACATATACATAAAACCCAACTGAAATTATAATTATATTTATGAATTATGAATATTAAAATTCTATTCTAAATTAAAATCTTTTATTTTTCAATTTTCATTAGAAAATTAAAAATATCATAAAATTACCAAAATATAAACATAAGAAAATTATTATATCCCAATTTTAAAAATTTATTATTATTATTCAAAAAAAATATATAAAATTTTTAGAATTCAGATGGATAATATTTCAATAAATAGAGGCAGAATTTCCTCTTCAAAAAATATAAAATTTATATATAAAATTGAATTTATTAATATCTATTTCCAATCAAACCTTTTGTATAAATATAGAAAAAATATTTGGAATATATAAAATATATATTTAATTAATATCTTTAAATAATAGTGATTAATTTAACATAATATGATAAAATTCTATTGTGGTCATAAATATATTTTTTTCATAGAAAATGAATACATTTTATTCAATTGGGTTTTTCCATTTCAAATTAACTGATAAATGATTAATTCATTTCAAAAAATGTGTAAACTATATTTCCATAATTTAGATAAAATCATTCATTATCACCTATACAATGAAAATTTCAATACTACTAAAATTAAATAATTTTATTAAATAATTTTGTTAATCTCAATATTCTGTATAATGTATGTTATCAATGAAATTGATTTTATTTAATTATAGACATACCATAAAATATTATGTTGTTAAGTTATCACATATTTCAATAAAATTAATCCTTAAAATTATAAATTTCACTCAAAAATAAATTTTTTATAATTCAAAATTTCTTTTTTTAACCCACATTGTATATTGGGGTTATGAAACAACAACTTAACAAAAGAGAACGTTAAAAGAAAAGGTTACCAAAAAATTTTGATTTTGAATCAGATAACATTAGTGTGAATTAACAACTGATAAATATTAATGAAATATTACCATCAGGTTCTTTGGGATAGAGATATAGGACATGGTAATTAGAAAGTTGACCATAAAAAACCATAAATCTTATGATGAGTTAAAATACCACTGATTTCATAGTAATAAAAGAAAACAGAAGGTTTTTTTGTTCCAAAATACTTTTCCTATGGTTTATAAATTATTATACTATCCAGATTATAACATGAAAAAATAAAATTACAATATTTTATTACAAGTTATAAGATAATCATAACCTTCATTTGGGTTTTAATGTATTTTATTTTCATCTCATTTTCCCAAAAATAAATATTTAAGATGACTTTTAAAAATGGATAACTTTTAATGAATCATAAAATCCCGTAGACTATTCCTCGGTCTCTAAATATTTGATAAAAAATGGTTAACAAATATTATACAATATGGTAAATCCTACATTAACCACAAATAATAAAATCCAAGGATAGACATAATCTATTCCAAAAGTAGTTAATCTTATGACTCCTCTAAAATACATCAATCAATGTTCTCTATATAATAGTTTTTAAGGAAGGTTACAAGATCTCCAAATTTAGCATTATATTCCCAAAAAACCTAATGTAACTCTTATTATCACATATAAAATACATGAAAACCATTATCATCATAAAAATTAATTGAAAACGACCATTCTTCCATAAAACTGATACATTATAGAATATATTATTTAAATCCAACATTATCATTATCCCATAAAAGATTTCATAAACCACCAAATAAATTACCAATTTCATGGTCACTAATATTATACCTTAAACATCACTTTATGTCATCATAAAAAACATATAAATGTTATCCTCCCCAAATCAGGTTTTTTAAAAATTATCAACATTCCCTTGAATTGCTTTTCTAAGTTACTGGTACTAATAGACACATACTTTTAAATACATGAAGAAAAAGTACTAAAGTACAATAACTATACATAAAAAAATACATAAATGAAAATATAATTAATAACATTAACAAATGACATTATTCAATGATCCAAATAAAAAATATAATTAATTTTTCCGCTTCAGTTATATCAATAGCATAAGCTTGATCGTGATCAATTAGATTCTTCTAAGGTATATTATATTGACCCTTAGAGATCATGTTTGTGTATAACGCCATATCCATGAAGTTATAACTTTGAATTTCATCTTTTTTGTCCTTAGAACTGCATTCAATTTCATAGTGACCCTTATATCCATAGTTATAAAAAAACCCTTTATTTATTCAAACAATCTGCATGGTGATTATTTCCACAATTATCAAATGTGGGAAAATCCTCCTTTCACATATTCACATTATCCATATTTATTTTTACACCATTCTATTCTTATATTTCTTCCAATTAAAGACATAAATCATGGAGAATAATTTAAATGTCTTTATTTCATGTAAAAATATTTCAGCATTTAAAAAAAATGTTTATGAGACAAACACCCATTTAGGAGATAGCATAATCCCATAAAAGAAATGGTCAATCATGAACTGTATGTAATGTTTGTAATTATATTCATACATAGCTAACCATGAAATCGTATCTTTGTAATTTTCCACAATTTACGATCCCTTTTTATTTGAACTAAGGATCTTTTTATTAGGATCAATTTTCTCTTTATGAGGGATATATTTTTTGAGGAGTTTTCCCTTAATAGAATTCCATTCTAGGAGTTTTATTTCATATTACTCACTGGTATACTGGATTATTGACCACCATTTCTCAACATCACCTTTGAAGAAATATTCTAAATATGTAACTTTTTTCGTTTCACCACTTCCAAATGATTGAAATATCTTATACAAAAACATAATCCAATACTCCTCTATAGCTGTAATATTATTCCCAATAAAATATATAGGATTTTTGTTCATAAATAGATCCAACATAATAATCCCTTGATGTGGAATATGTGACTCTATCATGAAAAATTAATTTTTCATAACCTGATTAAGATTCCAGAAAATAGCTATAATTTTCACTATTCAAATGCCAGTTATATTTTTTCTTTTATAAGAGTATTCCCTACATCATCAACGTGTATTGATTCCATTTTTCCTTATGGTATTTATTTCTAAGCTATGGTATATGCTGTATTATATCATATTATTCAGAATTATAATATATAATCCCATAACTAGATAAACAAAAAACATCTATTGAAAATTTATATATTGTTAATCTATAAACCACAATCATAGTTTATCTAGGAAAGTTTAAAATTTATTTTATTGGTTATCTATAACTAAACAATATTTAAATAAATCTAGTTCCATATGATTCAACTAAACTTGTTATTATTCCAACTATAATGACCAAAACCCCAATAGCATTGAATGGGTGAATTAATATTGAAAAAATTCATAGATACAAGATTTAAATCCAATTGTATGAAATATTTTATCAGTTTTGAAATACTAGATTTTAAATATGATACCCATTTAACATTGGGATTATAAAATGAACCATAATACATAGAAAAAGCTAATAAAATACATCTGTGAAAACTAATTCAAATATAACTTCTTAAAAACTATAGTAAAGGAATAATAAATTGAGATAAAGTTATATTTAAGGGTTTATCATAGTGGATATATTAATTATTCATTGAACATAGTTAACAATACGAGTTAAAAAAATTAACATGCATTCCATTTAAAAAAACTAAAAAGAAATGAATTCTTATATTTTATCATAGTTGAAATCAACTGGATAATAATAACTAAATACTAAAAGAATTCTATTCCTAATTATTAGACGTAAAGTATCACAGAAAATAAACCAATTCCTTTAATACATTTCGCAAGAAGTTTTAATCTATATGTAGAAACCCATTTAATTTGGCCAAGTGTTTTGTCTCATTACACCTTTCGAGGAATCATGGGGTTATATATTGTCAAGCCTCACTTTTCCCCACATTTCTATACAAATCATAAAATATCGAATAATTTATCGAATTTATTAATCGATAGTAATTATCAATAATTACTTATATTTATTAAAATATATGTATTTAACATTATTCCCACAGTTAATGAAATCGCATTCAAAGTAAACACCATATATAAAATGGTGTATGGGTTTGGGAATATTCATATCCTTGATAAATGAAATATGGATATTTTTGGAAATGATATATTCAATGAATAGTGATCAGGAATAAAAAATAGTAGAATTATAAACATGAACAAAAGAAATTAAGTGCCTGTTGAATTAAAATTGTAATGCAATCCCTAACAATGATCATCTCATTAGTAAAATGAATCAGTTATGTGTTTTTACAATGAAATCAAAAAACAAGTAGAAATAAAATAAAAGATAATAAAAGTCATTTCACACATAATATTATCAATAAATAACAATAAAATAGTGGTTTATCCCAATGATGGAAAATTGGGTTATGAAATCCCTTACCACTTGTAATCAGCTGAATCCTATGACCAATAAAAGTATTTATAATAAACAAAAGACATTTAATGACATGAAAATTAATATATTAATGATATTATATATCATATATAATTATATACACCATATACAAGAAATAAGTGGTGAATAAATCATAATTCCATCTTACGTAATTATGAGTGGAGAAAACCCTTAGCTCACAATAACCTAAAGTGGGGTATACTCTAAAAACATATATACTGGTTTAAATAATGATTTCAACTCATTCGATAACTATAATAAAACATATAAATGCTTATTTTATGAAATTATGAAATCTTATGACCCATTATATAATAATATTTCAATATTTACATGGTTTCAGGTGTATTCATTTAATGGTTTCATGATCTGTTCATTTGTGTAAAATTATAGATGTTCTTCTAAAATGGGAATATAACACCTAAAGTGGAAATAAACGGTAATAATGAAATAATAAGGGTATAAATGGTACCATATATAATTTTTTCTATCCTCAATGGGATTCATTTGAAAAAAATTTAATAATATATGATTAGTTTATTTTGATGGTTTTTCCGAACATTACACACTAGTTGTGTTTTTTTATTATTATGTGTATATATTAGATACATCACATGAAATTTGGTTAAAATATATTGATTATAGTATTAATTAACCATAAATTTTTTTATATGATCTTCCATTTATTATTTAATGTAAAATGAACATTTTTATTATTCATGAAGACGATTAACTGACATAATTTGGGGAATTGTTTCGTTTCATTGATTAAATTGTGGAAATAAAAGGGGTGGTAATAATAAATTATTTTAGAAGAATAAAAATATTGATGCTACATAATTGCGGAATTATTATTTTTGGGTTGATGAAATAGATGAGGAGAAAGCATAGTAAGATAATAATATAAGAGGGTTGTTTTTAAAAAGTACCTCTTGAATATCACCACCTCGGAGAACCCCTTAAGGACCATGGATTGGGTCATTTAGTTTGAAAATTATTAATTTGTATTGGTAAGTGTTGTGATTAGAGTTTTATTGATAAATTTGATGATAATAATATCTTTTTATTCAAAATGTGGTGGCAAGGGTGGTATTTATACTTGAAGAATGACGGATTTCAGTGATTAAGTAAAGATTGTTTTATTTTTAAAACCACCATCATGAAGAAGGAATTAATTTACATGATTTTACATAATAATTTTGTTTATTATTTATGTTTATGTTTCAAAATAATCCTAATTTAATATTTGTTTTAGTTAATTTAAGCCTTTACCCATTAATATCAACACATTTCATTATTTTACCTATACTATAGTAAATAATTACTTTACCAAAACAAATTTTTTTGTCGTAAAATTAAAATGACATAAGAGAATAGTTTAAAAATTGATTCAAATATTGAGTAAAATTTACCAAATTCAAATCACATAATTATAAAATTTATATTTAATATTAATATCGTAGATGAAATGGGAAAATGAGTTTTTATGGTTTAAAGGTTGAAATGATTGAAATGATTTTATATCAAATTTCAATGTCAAATAGCATATAATAAACAAAATTGGATTAATATATGTGTAATTTAATTTATTACACATTAATATCAGTTTAAAAAATAATTTATCATTGTTAATTGTTTATATGAAAATTCTGTTTTCAATTAAAATGTATTATTTTTTAAGTTTTCGTCAAAAAATGAAACTTTTCAGAAAAATTAAAAAAATTCACAATAATAAAATTTTTATTTCACAATATTAAAAATGTAGTTATTTTTAAATAAAATATTAAAAATTTTAAAAATTTATATTTAAAACTAATGCTCTAATAAAAGTCAAGAAAATTTCCTTTTAAAAAAATGTAGCTTTAATGCTTAAAATTTCATCTATTCTTATCATTAGCTGATAAAATATATTGGATTAATTTAAAAACATTTTTTAATATATATAATAAATAATACTTTAACCGCATTCAATAATAGTTATTAATTACATTTATTATCATTATATTCCATTACAGTTGTAAAAACATTTCCATAAAAACACTTCTTTTATGTTCAAATAGTTTCTATTTTCATTTATAATTAATTCTTATCAAATGGATTAATTTTATATACATGTGAAAACAATATTTCATTAATTTATTTAGTCTCATTAATTAACACCTTCTTTATTGGTGAGGTGATTAATACCACAGTTAAATAATAATATTTTATTATTTTTATAAGCTCTTTGTTTTGTGAAATGAAAGATATTGATGAAATTGAAATTATTGATGAAACATTCCATAAAATATTGGGGTGTCACAATATCAATGAATTAGTAATCCATATATCAAAAATTTTAAAAATAATTAAAATTATCCTTTGAGAAAATAAATTTGCAAATTGACATGTCACTTAGAGAGAGAAAAATTCAATCTATATGAAAATAATTAATTCACTTTTCTTTTAGAAAAATATTATCTGAGATTTAAGAGGAATTTGAAATTTGAATAATATCCACTAGTAAATGAGAATAATTTAAAATTATTCTCCATTAATTATTGAAGTAAAAACATTCATCCGATGGTTAGTAAAATTAAATGACTATGATTATAATAGTTATCTAAAAAACTATATTGTGGTTAAAATTTCTTCCTTGACATTTTAGTTGTCTTAAAAAAATATCATAAACTAAATAATCATCTATTGTAATTTTATTTCGAAAATAAATTAATGACCATGATGAAATGATGATGATAAAATGTGGAGTCCCACTCTCCCTTTCTCATTTAATATATTTTTTATTTGTTCTTTTTGGTTAATCCACTTAGCATATAGATGATTGGGATACCCAAATAAATGGTATTGGTAGTGATTCTTGTGGAGAAGGGAGGATTCCTTAGTTTTTTATTTATGTTTTTAGATATATGAGTTGTTTTTCTTTTTCTATTAGTTTTACCAAAAATTATTATGCATTGATCAACTTAAAAATAAATGATTTCAATTTTTATTTATAGATATAGTAGAGAATACCAATATCTAATGAGATCGATAAAATGAAACTATGATTTTAAAAATTATAAAATGTGATAGATTCTTTTTTATTCCAAATATATGAAAACCCCCAATAACATGTTATGAATCTATCCTTAGATAAAAAAATTAATTCTTGAACAACCATTGTCAATCTTTAATGAAAATTTTGGGTTGACAATCTACATAATTAATACAACAAAAAAGAAGAAATAATCAATAAAAATATATGATAAAAACCAAATCCACGAAATCAGGTTAGTGAAATATCATTGAAAATTTTCACTAAATAGAATGGGAAATTTTATAGGGATATAAAGAAGGAATATTTAGCAACCCACTACCCTGGACTATGAATCGATGCTTGAATCTGTGGTATCTATTATACCTCATGCATGCCTAACTTTTTTCTTGAGGTTACTTACTAGAATGGGTTGTCTATGATGGTTCCATGAAGATATAATAACCCCTTAATCAGTGTGTTTAATAATAAATAAATATCCATATATCATTCATATCATAGTGAACAATGAAATAATAAAGTCAACATGAAATATAAAATTTATTTTTTTCATACAAATAGGAACTGATGATCATACACAAGGTCAATCACCTATAAAAAAAATAAAAAAAAATTAAATGTGGATCCAATGCTATATTGATCAATATCTCATCCCAATCTCCTGGTGTCATCTGAGCTATCCCAATCGATCATAAAAATATTGGACCTCAGCCAACCTATTTCTAGAATATGGGTCGATCATCACAATTAACTGTGTTCTGTGACCATCCAAGAATTCATTGAGTAAAAAATATGTATGGAACCACAACATTGTTACCATAAATAACTTGAAATGTAGTGATTTCTTCATATTCTTTGATAAGAATAAATAAACAACTCATCAAAAATAAATATGAAAAACTACCTAAATACTTACTTTAACCTGATTCCCAAATGTCTCTATGCATGGGGCGTAGATTATGACATCCCATCTATCATGTACCAACCCATTTTCAATACGTAGATTTGTTTCATTGATCCATAAAAAATGATTCATTCAATGCTATGATTTATCTGGGCACATCCAGATAATTTCTCCCAGTAATATAAAAAATATAGAACTCTATAGTATACATATCATGTATCATTGACCTCCCCTATAGATTTTTTTAAACTGGGGAATAATCCTCTACTTATTATATGACTATGAAATTATTTTGAAATTCTATATCCTAATATATTACATCAAACCAATATCTAAATCACTAGAAGCCCCACTATTATTATCATGCACCACCTACAAGTGAGTTTTATCAATAATTAGTAACACATACCTCTACTTCATGATATTTCATAGCCATGTAAATATTACCACATTTATCATAGACTTCCCCTATGGCTGTTTTCTTCATCAATATATAGGACCTCACTAAAGGAATGTAAAAAACATAAAAATAACACCATCCTAATGGAATATACCAATTCCTTTTAAATATAAGGATGAACTAGGGTTGGTCAAACACCTAAATCTATCATTATAATTATTAACAAAGAACACCCTCTCACTAGGATCACTATATCGTTGATGAAACCACTATGGTACCCTACGTCACAGTAGGGACCATACACTACATCAATGTTCCTCAATTGAAACTCATGTCATAGGTGTAAACTTGTCACAATGGTGATGGACTCAAGATCATACTTTATTAAAAAAAATTCAGATCGACCTCTCAAATTCTCCATTAGTCTGGTGAAGGTATTCCCTACCATTTCAACACGTCTTAGTGGGGAAATAACACCCAAGAGTCATTACACTAGATCGAAGTATTAAAGGCATAAATTAGGTCTCATGTGAATAACATATTGGATATTTATATAATCCCACCATTAACATATACTTGGAGGTCTCTAGTGATTCTACTACAAGGGAATTTTTTTCTCATTTATCAATTTAAAAAAACAGCTATAATGGATCCTTAGAATTTAAGGGATACAGGGTAAATTCAACGGGTTTCTCCATCAACGGCCAAATAAATCAAGTTATTTCCAAGGACCCTTATGGCATCAACTTTTTCTGCATAATAATCAAACATTCATATTTAGTAGAATTTTTTTATTAAAATATGATAATCACACTCATTTGTGAGACATCATAACATATACCATTTTAAAACATTTATAAGTACAATATTTAATGTATATAAAACCACCCACTATATGATGATGCATTCCCTATTTAATTCCCCATGCTAGTAGTTGTCCTCCAGCGTTCACCAAGCCTATTCCAACCATCAAATCAGCACACACCCACATGAGGCCCGAATTGACATTAACAGAGACCCCATAATTTATTATAACCAAATTATAATTATTTTAAAAAAAATTATAATTTCAATCCGAATTTATTCAAATTTCCATAAATTTTTAAAGATCCCTAAATGACCTCATGGTGCAAATATAGTGACAAAACACCCAAAAATCAACTATGACCCACCAACATCAATAGGATCCAAATATATAATATAGACAAAAATTTACACCATTAAATTAGATTAATTGATTGTAAATAACAAAAAAATCCCTTGTGACGTAACTCATCAAATGAAAAATGGCGGCATTCATATGATATATCAGGATTCCACATATCTTGGAAGAAACAATGCCCCATTATACCTAGATGGTTTCACCATCCATCAGTTAAATCATTATGAAACCCTAACCCGTAGAAATGGAATTAAAATCATGAGGATCAGGGGACAGGAAGAGATCGACATAGGTTAATACTCACTTTAAATCATAGAAAAAACTTTCTTGAACAACCATTTGTAATTGGAAGAAAAAACAAGGTATTAAGACACAAACCTTTGTTCACATAACTAAGAAAATGGGAATAAGGTGGCCTACCCTTTTTAAAATGTATTGTGGATGAATTTTAATTATTCAGAAAAATTCCCCACTAGATAGTGGGTTCCTCTTGAATGGTTCTCTTTCCACTACTAGAAATCCTCGTTTAGCAGGTGTAGGTCATCCAGATAGATGGTGGCCACATACTTATTAGGTGTAATGGTTTCTAAGAAACCATATGGATGAGGGATATAGACTATAACCCACACATTCCCAACCTCCTATGACTCTTTTACACTAGTCTCCCAAGACCTTATGCCACCCATATAGATCTATTTCATGCTTAAAAATGATTTTTGGAGATTTCTGAGTTCTCATAATTTTGTTATAATGTCCAGAAAAAAAATATCCCCAACACATACTAAATAATCATACTACTTATCAAATTTATGGTACTTTTATATATATGGGGAATTATAAGCTCACCACTATAATAGTTCTTCTCCCTAATAATTCCAGGTGGTTGTCCACCCAAATATCCTAAACTACCTGATTCACAATTTCTCATTCAAAATGAATTGTTCATTCTCAGATTATCAAAATCACACTTATAGTAAAAGTCAATGAAATAGTAAATTGATATCCAAAACACCAAGATAAAAAATGTATTAATCACTAATGCAATGATATCCCTTACGCCTGCCTATCCTAAGATAAGAAGGTCTCATCATCCAATTAATAATTCGACCTATGGTGCTCCCCAAACAAAGATCTAATTAAAAGAGGCCAATATTGAGCTATGTTTCCCCCTCGCCACCACATTTTCCTTATGAATCTTTTTCTAGATGATCCATAAATCATCTTGGTATGATTTCTTGCACATCATACCTTAATAAAAGTATTTCTTATCATCGTATATTTTTTCTAATGATAAAATATTATAAAATATTATGTTATTAATATATTTCTGTTAATGTATTACATTGTGTATCAAAAACGTTTTTTATGGGTGTATCAAAAATTTGATAACACTTAATGTATTATAAATTAATAAATATATGTAGATAATATATATAAGTACCCGACATTAAACATTATATAATACTGAATTAATTTAATAATTCACATTGAAGATCTTTTAATGTTTACAGTTTTAGAGAATTAGGTCATATAAATTACATTAATCCTCAAAAATTATAAAGAAGGAACGTCTACTCTATTTCTATTTTTTTCAGAAAATAAAAACCCTTTGAGAAAAAGAGTCATATCAAGTTCCTTGTTTTAGAAAACGTGACTTTTCCTTGATCCCATCCTTGACGCTATTCATCTTTATGTCCTGTGAAAAATATTTCAAAACATGGGATGAATATAAAGATCTCGGTAAGGGATACACAAAGAAAAAAAACTATTAGGTTTTTGAAACAACATGTAAACCATTAATACCTTATCATAAGTAATAATTTTCACCTTTATGATGTAGTAAATACTTTCCACTAAATAAAATATCATTCCTTACCCTTTTTTAAGGAACATATTACCATAAATCCCATAGAAAGCAAACATAAGTTATATAGGTTACATTGGACATAAACGTACTTAAATGTAATAACCATACGGTTGACTTCCACACATATCACTAAAAGGAATAGCCATACGGCTGACTTCCATACCCAATTTGTTGGAGTTTATTATGTATCCATTCATCCGTGGTTTTCAAGGCACCTCCTGATATTTGGTTTATCATGTAACCACCCATAAAAATTCCATATACCATTATAAAATCATAAAATATAAAATATTAAAAATATAAATATTTCACTAATAACATTTCATTTTCAAAAAAATATCATTTCATTATATTGAAATAATAAATCTATATCGAAAACAATTTTTCATACCAAACCACCCAAAAATAGAATAAGGTGTTTTTTCATTATTTTAAAAATATTAAGGCTTATAGGGGAAGCCAACTAACAATTATGGTGGTAGAGAGGTAATTGTCGACACAAATGTAAGAAACATTATTTTTTCATTTAATAAATGCTTCGTAGAAAAATGATTCCAATTGAATAAAATTAAAACATAAATGGTTTTATTATATACCGTATAAAATAATGTTGGGTATAAATCCATGTATGATTCAATTAAAGGAGATTGAGACAAAGTTCCTTACCTCATGTTCGACTTGACCTGTTCATTCTTTAATCTCCTAAATAATAAACTAATGTTAATTTATAATTTCTTAAAAACCATTTTCAAGTTTATTATTCCTTTTATATAACTTATTATAATGTTATAAACAATTAGTTAATAATTTGAATTCATATCGGACATTTTGTCGATGTTCGAAACATGACTTAAAAATGAACATCTTATAATTATAAATTATTCATGTGGTAAGAATTACATTATATTAATAATAATATTCATGATTTAGATATAAAATATATCATATATATCCAGTATATATATATATTTCAAATGGTACATAACATTTGGGGATAAGAAATGAAATGCGCTATTGATGTATATGGTAAGTTGTATGTACGAAAGAATACTACTTTGAATTCTGTTTCGTATTTCAATAGAATGAAAACATAATGATACATAGAAATATTATAATTCGTGTATAATATAATATATATTTTAATTAACTCCATCCTTTATACATCCCATGTATGGTACGAACAATTCATATCCCTTTGAAGGGGCGGTAGTGCACACTTCCTTAGATGAAATTATCGTCATTATCCATTATGGAAACCATAAAGGTATGTTATTAATGAAAAATATTGAAGCATAGAAAAAATATAAATATAATATATATCACATATAAATATAGTTCTATATTAATGGCCACCGTAAGCGGCGAAATAGTTTTTTTTATTTTCCAAACACTTTTAGGAAAAGTGAGAAACCCAAGGACACAAACAAGCCCGCACAACACATCCAAAACAGATCAAACAACCAAACACCTAGATCAACCAACAATAACTAAAATCCAAAGTCTCCATACTCATCATCATAACCAACACATGAGTCCTTCTTTATAAAAAGATTTTAGGGTGTTGGAGAAGTGAAAATAAAACAATAGAACTTATGAAAAGATGTCACCTTTAAATCAGGTAACTCCCTTTAGTTTGACCCAAAATGATTCTTTAAAGTGCCTTATGCCTAAGATAAGGCTTATAGGTGAAATATATGGATGTAGGGAGATTAATTGGGTAGAGGATGGATGATACAAGGGGCGTGAGAGGTCTGAGTAATGGGTTAGAGGTGAGGGATATTTATAAGGGCGAGGGGCTCTTTTGGAATGTTTGAAAATATTATTTTATTATATAATGATTCTAAGTTTCTAAAGGTCCAAAACTAATTAATGTTAAAGTTAAGATGCTTTATGTTAGAAATAAATTCATCCAATACGTGTGTAATAGGTTTTAGATATTGTTTTAATCTTTATTATATTATTTATTTAAACCATTCATTAATGAGGTAAACACTGAATCAAAATTGTGTCATAAATAATATTATTTATTTGATGTCTAAAAATTATATTAAAACATAATGTAGGAAATATTTTTAACTATATAATGAATACATATTGTCTAGGATATAACTTATATAACCCCATATAGAAATTGATTTACTAAAAGATATAGGTTTATGTCATTTTTGTCCTTACATTAAATTAATTAATATAAAGTGTCATTATCACTCTTAAGTGGCTCCATGGGGTCCCAAAATAGACTAAAGGATGACCATGGTCGGAAATGTTTCTACCCATAGGACATGGACACATGTTATGATTAATTAACATTATAATAAAATTATATTTACCTTGAATTTCCCTATTTACCTTTAACCTTGGTAAATAAAAGTCAAAAGTTAATATTCACGAAAAATTAATTTCAACTTATTGGAACACATTATAATTTAAAAAAAAGCATGTATGTCATATTTTCAAAATTCAACTCTCAGAAGTGGTAAGATTTCATTTAAATGAAAATGCTTGTTTTTTAACTACTACTTGTTGTTTTCACTATTCATCAAAAATTGAAGGTTTTCCGAAATATACCAAAAACTCATCCTATGCTATATTTGATATTAAAAATTAAAAAATTATGTTTATTTTACTAAATTAGAAACAATGAAATTAGATTAATTAATTTAAAATTAATCCCCACTATCAAAACAAAAAACATGTTTTTAAGATGTAATAACGATCAATTGATTGAAAATTATTTATTTCCAATTTCAATGTGAAATTACATCAAATGAAAAACATTGGATTAAATGGTAAAAATATAATTTAATTAATTTTATAAATCCAATTGAAATGGAAATCTATCCATATAAATAAATTAGATTAAAAGGCAGTTTTAAATTAAGATATAGTATATTTCACTATTCATTAAAAAATTAATTTTATTATAAAAAAACAAAAAATTTACCCAAAGTAAAATTTAATGTCCTTAATATAAAGAAAATTTTTATTTTGTCAAATATAACATATAAAAGTGACAAAAACTAGATTTAAAAAGGGTTCTCCATCAAAAGGTAGTAAATCGACCTTTAAAAAAATATTAGAGTGTTTATGCTTAAAATTAGATTTACTCACATTTTATGATTATAAATTTTATTGGATAAATGTAAAAACTTTTTAAAAACTTGTATATTCATATTGTAGTTAGTTCTGTTCATTCAAACCAAAACAATGGTTATATGATAACTATCATTTAAAATAATCTTATATTTTTATTCATTTCAGTATGACTCAACATTGTGTGCAACATATGTTTTCCAAGAAACTAGTTGTTTTGTATCAGGTATGCTATAGAATATATAATCCATTTTCGATTAAAATTAATATTTAAATAAAAAATTAATTAATATTAAAATATCATATTCTTTATTTACCTGGGATGTAACATCTTTCCCTCATTTTATAAAATGTGTTCTCGCAAATTTATTTACTTATCAAATAAATGGGGGTATTTATACCCCATATAATTTTTAGATTTTCATGTATCCTATTCAACTATATGGTTTTTTCACAAAATTTTTACCTGATGAATTACCTTACTCTGCAACACATTATCTCATCGGTCAAAAAGGTGGACTGGTTGTTCCTCATAAGATAGATTCTTTTCCAACTGAACTACCTTTTGGCTCAAAACATGAGATGGATCTGGTATACAATTTTCCATCATTGAAACATAAAAAAATTGTGTACCTATTGTAAAATTGGAGGTACATCCAATCTCTACACAACTGATCCAACTTTCTATAATATTTTATAAGTTCCAATGAACATTGGACTCAACTTTCCCTTCTTACCAAGACACATCACACTTTTCCATAGAGAAATATAAAGAAATACATGATCACCTACCTCAAATGAAAGATCCTTCCTCCAGTTATCTGCATAACATTTATTCCTTCTCTCAGCTGTCCTCATGTGATTCTAAATCCAATGAACCTTTTCTGCCATCTCTTATACTAATTCTTCTCTCATTTACTTCCTATCACCTAATTTATCCCAAAAAGATGGAGTTCGACACCACTTCCCATAAAATGCATCAAATGGAGCCATATGTATACTAGAATAAAAAAATTTATAAAACGAAACATTTTCCAAATAAAGATGTTGGTCCCAACATCCCTAGTAATCTATTGAACAAGCACGTAACATATCCTTCATGACATGAATTGTTTATTCTAACTGCCCATCAGATTGAGGATAAAAAGATGTACTGAATTTTTATTCAGTACCCAAAGACTTCTAAAGGAAATTCCAGTAGTTAAAAGAAAACCTAGGATCACGATTAGTTAATATCAAGAGAGGACATCCATACAAACTGACTATCACTTTAACATACAACCGATAAAGTTGATATAGAGACAATGTATCTCGAATAAGAAAGAAATGAGTATATTTAGTCAATTGAAAAATAATAACCAAAATATCATTATTACCTTAAGATTTCATTGGTGATCCCAAAACTATTTCCATTGATATATTTTCCCATTTCCACTCTAACATTGGTAAACACTAAATCACCCCTTTTCGGTAACTACCCCTCTTCTTTAACCTGTTGACTAGTCTAACACTTCATAGTACATTTGACAATGTCTCTTTACATTTCATCCCACCAGTAATAGTCACGATAATCTCTATACATATTATTACTTCTAGGATGAACTAAAAACAGAGAACTATGAGCTAAATATAATAACTCACTCTTCAACTGCGAGTCACAAAGCAGAAATAATCTATTTCGAAGCCTTAGAACATAAACTTTATCAATATTAAATTCATGAAATTTTCCCTTTGGAACCAACTCTACCATTTTCTGTAACTCACTATCTTCCTTTTGTGCTTTCTTAATTATATCTGATAGAGATGATTTAACTGACACCTAAAACAAAAAATACGAATTTCCTATACTAACAAATTCAATGACAATGTTCATCAAGTCTTCAATCAATGGATCTTGTTATAAACTTTTCAAGGTTAATAAATCATAAAATATTCGACTCAAAGAATTAGCGACATTATTTCCTTTTCACGGATGGTAATGGATCGTGAAATCATAATCCTTGATTAGTTCAAACCATCTCCTATGTCGCATGCTTAATTTTTTGAGTGAATATATACTTTACAATTTTTTGGTCAGTATATATTTGACATTTTACTCCATAAAAATGATTCCTTCAATTTTTTAAAACAAAAAAATAGTATCTAATTCCAAATCATGTGTAGGGAAATTTATCTCGTGAGGTTTCAACTGAAGTGAAGCTTATGTAATTACCTCATCATTTTTGTGTAAGGACAAATCCATGTCCTTTCAACAAAGCATCACTATAGAAAACAAACCCACCATTTCTCGAAGGCAGTGCCAAAACTGGATCCTTCACCAATATTATTGTCCATTCCTAAAAACGATCATCACATTCATTTGTCCAAATGAACATAACCCATTTTCAAGATAACTTAGTCATTGGGTAAGATAATCGTGAAATTTTTCTACAAAACTCTGGTATACATTGGTGTAGAAAATGTTTTTTACGGAGGTTATTTTTTTTAGGTCAGATTTTTGATGACCTTATTACATGAGATGTTATAAACATTATTTCTTACGTTGGTTATATGAAAACTGACATAAAAACCAAAAATCTGAAGCATTTTTCAAATTTTTTCATCAAAAATCGATGGGGAAATGATTTAGAGTCATGATTTATTAGGGAGGTATTCGAATAACTAACATAGTATCTACTTTTTCATGTCTGTAATAGAATAACTAACGTAATACACTACTCCTATGAATAGTTTATCACGTCTGTCCTGTTCATAACCAACGTTATAAAGCAGTCTGCAAAGCATTTTTCACGTCTGTTAAATAATAACTAACGTGAAAATACATATACTACACTGGTTATCAAACAACCAACATAAATACCTATTCTATTTCATTTATTACATCAGTTATGAAATAACTCACATAAAAACCCATTCCCATGCATTTGTTACGTCGGTTTTCCAAAAACCGATGTTAAGACCCATAAACATTCATTTTTTACATAGGTAACAAAATCGTGACGTAAATTTTTCTTAATAATACCATTAAACCACAACTACTCCCTAGAACAGAAAACCTGAAACCAACGAAAAACAGACCAAAAATCAACCCAAACTACACCAAAACAAGACCAAAACGAGCCCACCCCACTGGAAATACATCCCAAACCCATGGAAACCTCCCACCCCACTGGACACCTGCCCACCCCCCTAGAGAGCCCCCACCCTCCTGGACATCCCCCACCCTCCCACCCCCATGGACAACCTGGACACCCCCTCCCCTGGATTGCCATTTCACCCTGTCGGATACCCTCCCACACCCATAGATACCATGGACACCCCCACCCCACTAGACAACCCTCCCACATCCCTAGAAACCCCCACCACATTTGACCCACCCAGACACACCCCGAGACACCAACTGGACAGCCCCCACCCTCCTTAACATCCCCCACCCCGTGGACAACCCCTAACCTCTTGAACATCCCCCACTCCCCTGGACAGCCCTACTACCCTTTTGGACACCCTGTAACCTGAATGGACTCCCTAGAACCCCCCCCCCCCTAACACTAGACACCCCCACCCACCTCCACCACCACCCTTAGAAACCCCCCAACCCACTGGACACCCCCCCCCACACCCCTAGACTCCCCCTGAAAAAACCCCCATCTTCATAGACAACTGTCACCCCCTGAATATCCCGACCACCCTCCTGGACACCCCCTCCCCCATGGAAACCCTAGAAACCCCCACCCCATTAGACGACCCTCCCATACCCCTGGAATCCCACACCCCCTATACACCCCCACACCCCTATACAGCCCCCCCCCCACTCTCCTATACATCCCCCACTCCCCTGGACATCCCTTCCACACACATGGACAACCTCATACCCCCATGGACACCCTAGTCACCCCCCCCCCCCCCCCACAGGACATCCCTCCCACACCCCTGCAAACCCCACAGCCCACTTGACACCCCCCACACCACTATGAAACCCCTGGATACCCCCCACTACCATGGACACCCCTCACCCTCCTGGACAACATCACACCCCCATGGACAACTTGGACACCCCACCCCAACTAGATAGACCCCCCCCCCCCCACACCACTGGAAACCCCCCACCCCACTGGGAACCCCCCCCCCCCCCCCCACACACACACATCCCTAGACACCCCCTTGATTGCCCCCACCCCCTGGACAGCCTTCACACCCTCCTGCACACCCCCTCCCCCATGGACACCCTTGACACCCCCACCCCACTAGACAAACCTCCTACACCCCTAGAACCCCCCCCCACCCCACCCCCTGGACACCCCTAGAGATCCCCAACCTGTTGGAGAGCCCCACACTCCCCTAGAGAGCCCTCCTACCCTCCTGGACACCCTCCCACCCCCATAGACACCCTAGGGAACCCCACCCCTCATGAAAACCCTCCCACAACCCTGAACCCCCCCCCCCACCCCACTGGACACCCCACACCCCTAGGCAACCCCTAGATAGCCCCCAAACCCTGGACTGCCCTCCCACCCTCTTAAACACCCGCCCACCCCCATGGACACCCTGGACCCCCCCCACCCAACATGACATCCCTCCTATACCCCTAGCAACCCCCACCCCACTGGACACCCACACACCCATGGAAACCACCTGGACATCCACCCACCCATTCTGAATAGCCCCTACTCCCCTGAATAGCCCTCCCACCCTCCTAGACAACCTCCCACCCCCATGGACACCCTAGACACCCCCACCCCACTACACATCCCTCCCACACCCCTAGAAACCCCACCCCACATGACACCCCCACAACACTGGACACCCCCCCCCCCCCGGATAGCCCCCTAACCCTCATGGATAGCCCCCCACCCCCTGGACAACCTGCCCACCCCTCCCAGAAACCCCATCCCTCATGGACACCCTGGACCCCCCACCCCACTGGAAATCCCTCCCACACCCCTAGAAACTCCCCACCCCACTGGACACCCCCACACAACCCTGGACACCCCTATTCATCCCCCACTCTCCTGGACACCCCCCACACTCCTGGACACCCTCACACCCCCATGGACACCCTGGACACCCCCCCACCCCTGCATTGCCCACCCACCCTCCTGGACACCCCCACCCCCATGGACACCCTGGAAACCCCCCACCCCACTGGATAGCCTTCACACACCATTTGAAACCCCTCCATCCCCATGGAAACCCCCACTACCCTAGACACCCACACCCTCTTGGACAACCGCAACTCCCCAGGACAGACCTTCCACCCTCCTGGACACCCTCTCACCCCCATTGACACCCTAGATATCCCCCACACTACAAGAAAGCCTTCCCACACCCCTACACCCACCCCCACCCCCACTAGACCCCCAACCATGGACAGCCACCACACCCTTAACCCCCCCCCCCCCCCCAGCACCTGAACAACCCCCACTCCCCTTGATTGCCCTGCCACCCATCTAGACACCCTCCCACCCCAATGGACAGCCTAGACACCCCCACCACACTGGACAACCCTCCCACACCCATGGAAATGTCCCTACCCCACTGGACAAACCACAGACCCCTAGACACCCCCTGGACATCCCACCCTCTTGGATAACCCCCACACCCTAGACAGTACACCAACCCTCCTAGACACCCCCATCCCTATGGACACCCTGGACGCCCCACCCCACTAGACATCCCTTCCACACCCTTTGAAACCCACCACCCCCTGGACTCCCACGACACCCCAAGGGACACCCCTGGACATCCCCCCACCCACCCCCACCCACCAGGAAAAACCCACTCCCCTGGATAGCCCTCCCACCCTCCTAGACACCCTCCCACCCCCATGAACACCCTAGACACCCCCCACTGGAAAGCCCTCCCACATCCCTGGAAACCCCCCACAACCCCTGGACAGCCCCCACTCCCTTGGACAGCCCTCCCACCCTCCTGGACACCCTCCCACACCCATGGAAACCATGGACACCCCCACCCCCTGGATAGCCTTCCCACACCCCTGGAAACCCCCACCCCACTAGACAACCCACACACAAATGGACCCCCCCCCCCCCCCAAGGACTAGAATCCATACCAGAAACACCATCACAACTAGACCAAAATAAGAAGTAAACCAAAATAAAACATTCAAATATATAGAATTCAAAACATTAAATGTCAACAAAAAACCTAAATCCATCCTAAAAGACTATAAAATACACAATTATAATCACAACATTCAAAATTACATTTTACCGTACAAAAAAACTAAAATCCAATCAAACCTGTATAATAATTTGACCATTCAACTTATAAGTATAAAAAATCCTTAGCATTATATGGTTGAGGCTCATCAAATAGAAAAAAGCAAAATTATTGTAGTTACCTTGTATAATGAATAAATAAAATGAAATATTATGCCAAAGTTTAAAAGGAAATCATACCAGTTCAAAGTGAACAACTGTTCCAGTTGTAATTATTTCAATCATAAATCTTAACATTTAATATCCATGTTCGACAACTCCTTGTTGTTCATGAAAATTATGTTTAAATTACTGTAAATTCTAAATAATTTTTTTATGTAATACATCTAAAAGTAAAAATTATAATTTGATATTTACCTTTACTTTTACATATTTTATGGTGAAACTCATTTTCATTGTGTTTTTTTAATGTAGACCCATACCCTATTAGATGTTAATACAAATGGGATAAATTTAAAATTTATTATAATATATACAACTATTAAGAAATTGAAACATACTTTTCCATCATATTTATAAAACATTCCCACACATCACTATGGACAGAGAATATTCAATAAAGCGTTTTCTCGCTTGAGAAAAAAATACCTAACATCTAATGAAAACTGATAAAAGAAAATTTAAGGTTAGTGGTTTTTTATATTAAAAGATAACAAACTCTTTTAAAGAGATATTTTTTATACCTCTCACAAAAAGGAATCGTTCAACATTGTGTGATTATATTCTGTTGAAATGTTTCAGAAATATAAAGCTTTCTTTGTTCATCATCTAAGGCATGTGAATTAGGGGAAATCAAATGTGGATCCATGAATCCATATACTTCAATCTGCTCATTCTTCTCACACTTGTTATGAAGATACCTAATACAAAACAGACATCAGTATACATTTTTAATAAATATAATGCAGGTAAATGGTGTTAATACATACATGGAAAATATTTTCACCATGTTGATGCCCATATTATCTCCAGTAACAAGCTCCATGATATTATTTTTCAGAATCCCCACATTTATTGCATGTCCACATACATGAAATTCCATTGCAAACTCATAATTATCTGCCAAAAAAATTGAATATCATGACAATCAATCATGACAAATATAATTTGAATATGATGTTATAGTTTTTTGTATTTGTTGTTGTGTATAATGTATTTATTTGCCTTTGAAGTATTCCTATAAAAATAAAAATAAAATATTATTTTTCATTTGTTAAAAAAAACTATTAAAAAATTAAAATTCAAGATATAACATACATACCACTATGGTAATGTGTCATGGATATTTGGATGACCAAATTGAAAAATGGTTGATACTAGGTCCAACTTTCATCACCTCATTTGTAGGTAATGGTACTCGATCTGATCTATCTATTCCATCTTGTACAGAAACCTTATAATGCTCTACCTCTAACTGTTGATGATAAACTGTATCTCTTATACAATATACCAGCCCATATGCAACTATAAGATATTGAGGATCGTCAACAAACAACTCGCAATAATTAGGAAGATGTGGCAGAGGATTTGGATAAAAAATGAGTTCTGCTAACTAAGTTGGGGGAGTGGGAGCTACTAGCGGAGGAGGAGGATAAATAATGGGGTCTGTAGGGGTATGTGGAGGAGTGGGAGACGCATTATGAAATTGTCTTTACATGTCTGGAAATGTAGAATATACAGATGCTCTAATATTTTCCTCCATCATTGAATTAATATTATTAAATTCCACCTCCAAGGATTCTATTTTTTTATAATAACCCTCAATAAATTAATTTTAAGAACGTTGCAACACTTTTCTTACTGATACACATGTCGTATATCATCGTACTCGACCAGGATGCTCCGGATTTCCCAATACTGCAAATAAAATATCTTGCCTACCAACAGCTACAAATACCCCATGTGAGCTCTACTACTCAAGAGGATCCTATATTAATTAAATGAACATTTCTATAATTATTCAAATTATTAAATAATATAGTAAACTTAAATAAATATGGTAAATATCTTACAATCCTATCAGCTAGGATTCTCGAATCTTCCAAAAGATATTGCCCCTTTTTTCCCATCTGAGCTCTCTTCCATTTTTATCATTCTTGATGGAGGGGAGGAGGGGAAACCTCTCCAGAGCATGAAGTTATATCACCCTGTTTTTGTACTTTTTCTACCATTATTAATTCATCCAATAAAGTATACCCCCCAGGATAAACTATGAGGGTATACATTTTTAGATTGGATCTCCGGATGAGTTATCCTTGTTTTCTATAAATTTAGATTAATAAATCATTAACAAAACATTAATAATATCATTTATATAAGAAATCTAATAAATGTTTACATTTCCCTTACCAAGAATTAATATTTTCTTCTAATTTAAACACACTATGACCATGTCTCTTCAACTATGATAGGATATATATGACATGGATTATCATGACTCAGATGACTAAAAATTAAATCAGATGAGTGTTGATTTGAAATCCCTCTATATATTTGGACCCATCGATATTCATTTCTTCCTCACTCCTCGAGTTTCCGGAATATCAAATGTCTTCTGATAAAGAAGAGGTAAAACATATTATACTAGAAACATTTAACGAAAAGGGAAAAAATAGTATAAGATCGTACCAAAATAGTCTCACATAACTGATATATTATTGCTTTGTCCACACTTCTTGAATAATAAAACAAACTTATTACTTTACACTTACCTGGAGTTTAAACAAAACTATGAAAATATTTTTCATTTGGAACTCTAGGAATATCATTTTCATCAAACTCAATGAGTATTCTCTAGTACAGTGTACAAGAATGTGATAATTTTGGTAAATGTGTGTGCCCACATTTACCAAATCTTGAACTCTTCTTTGTCTATATGGGGGAACATGAGGAAGATTGGGGAATATCAAGAGGAGCATGTGAATGTTCTTCACCAAAGGTATTATCATTATGCTCTTCTCCAGAATCACGTGGTTGATCAACTAGTTGATCTGTCAATATAATTCAAATAAAAAAACAAGCAAACATTATTTCAAAAATATTCAAATTCAAATACTACAAACTAATTTATACATAAAATTAAAAATTGAAATAAGTTACATAATAGTAAAATGGTAAATTTTGTATGCATGTTAAATAATGGTAAACATGATAAACATAGTAGTGTAATTTTCACTCAACAAAATAAATAAATATATAAGTTATGTAAAGGTAAACAATGGAAAACTGTGGTAAAAATGGTAAACATGGTAAACATGGTAATCATGGTAGACATGGTAGAAATGGTAAACATGGTAAATATTTTACACATGGTAAAATTAGTAAACTTGGTAAAGTAATGGTCATTCAACAAAAATAATAGATATATAATTTACTTAATATTTAAAATGATAAACTTAACTAAACAAAACTATAATATTCAAAAACTTCAACTTATTTGTTTTAATATTCATTTTAATAAAAAAAATTACAATATCAAACATTTTATGAAAATAATAAATGATATGAAGAAATAAACATATGTTACCTGTAATATTAAGAATTAACAAATGGATTGTTTTCCTAAATTCCTTCATCATGATCATTCCTTATGGAACAAACCATGTCTTCAACATGCTCATAGTTATATTCTGCTAATGTTTCCATGTATGTAGGGATATCACATAAATCATCATCTTCATCAAGTTGATCCTCAACAACATATTGTTTTTTCCCTTGTAAAAACAGAGACCATTGCATATCTGATCGATCAAATACATATAAAATCTGTTTCACAAGTGTTTCCATTATAAAATAATCTGTCGTGTATTCCAATATATTCAGATTGAAAACTGTCATTCCAAATTCATAGTGTCTGATACTATTGTTACCAATAAACCATTTTCTTTTAAAAACAGAATCATTTATTTTAAAGTAATCAACTTCCCATATTCCCTCAATGACTCTATAAAACACAGTTGATACAGAAATTGTGTTTTTGTATTTAGAACCTGAAAAATGCATCGGTTCTGCAAACACCAATACACTACTATTCTGAACTACACGTCTTTTGTCCTGAGCATTCGCACAAAATGTATATCCATTAATGGAATAACCGGACCGTGTTATCACATTTAAACATGTACCACCCACTTACCATTTTAATGCCTTTGATATATCTGATCTACAAAGAAAAATTATCATTATACTATGACAAAAATGTTTTTTTCTTCTCATTCACTATCCAGATTTCATTCATCTATGGATGACATTGTATCAACTCATTAATATGCAATGTGATATATGGTTGAGAATCATCTATGTTATTCAAGATGTATAAAACTAACTTCTTTATTTTTTAGATGGAAATGATTTTACTTCCATACCAAAAATCCCCTTTTCTTCATTATTAACTCATTCATGGATAGATAGAAAGAAGACTTTTTGATCCGTCACAGTCGAGTAGCTCTTAAAAATCTCGGACACCTCCTCAGAAATATTCTTTTTAATAATGGAGGCTTCAGGTCTATAGATATTCTTATCATGCCCCTTCAATATTTTTATATACCATTCAAAATGAAACATCCAATGAATATATACTGGTCCAAAAAGCGTTATTTCTCGAACCAGATGAAACACTAAAGAAGCCCTTATATCAAGAAATGATAGTGTAAAATACATTTCCAATTGACAAATTATAGAAATTGCATCCTTTTTCAAATTGTTCAAATCATTCACATCAATCACCTTATTACAAATTTATTGAAAATATAGCACAATTTCATTATAGTCATTCTGACACGGATGGGCAATATTCCACACAATGAAACTGGTATAAGTTATTGTATCATGACGTGACAATCACGATATTTCAAACCTATCATCTTCAAATCCTTCAAAGTGATGAACTTTTTTACATTTGAAGAAAATCCTTGAGGCTCTTTGATATCATGAAGACACTGAAAATATCAAATTTTCTCTATCTACGACAATGTATGACAATCTGGGGGGAGATATTTTTGTCTTCTATTAGAAGTGGGAGCTAACTTCAAATGTATTCCCATTGATAGTAAGTATAATCTTTCATTCAACCCGCCTTTTGTATTTCCTTTAATATATATCAATGATCCAATAAAACTATCACAGATATTCTTTTCCATGTGCATGACATAAATATTTTGTTGCACTTCATGATATCTCCAATATGGTAGCTCAAAAAATATTGACCTTTTCATCTAAATATGTATTTCATTACCAGATTTTTGTTTCTTCCCAATGTTACATCTTGGTTTTCCACCCTCTCAAAATAGTCATCATGGGATAAAGGTTTTGGAGTAATATAAAATTCTTTGTGATCCATTGAATGCCTTTTAGTCTTCTATAAGAGTGATTCATTAATTAAAACATTCGATGAACCTTGTATATTGTTTTCCTCCCATGATGTAATTGACAATATGAAGTCTATTGTTTGAAAAATGGAGATGATTTATTCCCCTTAACACTATATCCATACAAATTTCCATATACTGGGACGTAATATCTAGTTAACATAAGCACTGTAAGCAGTTGAAAATATTCCATTTTATAAGAATCATACACTCTAATACCATCCTCCCATAAAAGATTCAAATAATCAATAAATGGTTACAAGAAAACATAAATATCATTTATGGGTTGCTTCAAACTAAATATCATTATACTCGAAAAGACATATTTGTGCTTCATATAAACTTCAAGAGAGAGGTTGTAAATTACTAATAAAATAAGCTTCGAACTATGTGTTCCACTGAGGGTTCGATATGGATTCATTCCATCTGTGTACAACCCTAGTATAATATTTCTAATTTCATTTCCAAATTAATGATACTTCTCATCAATTTTTTTCAATTGTGGACAATCAACGGGATGAAATATTTTTATATCACATATCCACTCATCAGCATGAAATATTATCCTTTTTGAATCTTGTGAATTATAAAATAAACATTTCAAACAATGAATTATAGGAAGATACCACAATAACTTGGAAGGGATATTTGTAATCGCTACATTAGCCTACGATTTTTTTTCAACTTATACCATGATGTCCCACATTTTGGACACTGAGAGAAATTCATATTCCTTACAACATATCATATTGTCTTTCTGAAAGTCATGTATTTTCTTATATCCCAATCACATCGGGCATAATATTTTCTTGGCATTATAATGTGAATCTTGAAGATCGTTGTCCTTTAGAAGAATGTCTTTCAAAAATTTTATCAGCTCTATAAAACATATATCACTCCATCCATGTTTCAACTTTAGGTTAATCAATATTTACACCACTGAAAAATCCATAAAATCCGTACAACTTCAATACAATGGTTTTTCAGCATCACTATATAGACGTGCAATTGTCGATTCTATCTCAATTTTTTCTCTTAATTATGATGGTTGGTTTCTTCAATTCCATCGGAGATACCATCTTTCAAATCATAATCCTTAGTAGATCTGAAATTCTATCTATTTTTACCATGCCAAATCCAAGGGTTGTAACTCAGATTAATACCATGAAGAAACATATTATCTTTAATCTCTCTACTTTTCAACTTCTTCATATTCAATCATTTCACGCATGGACATAAAAAATTGTGAATGCTTGGAACAATTCATTTAGAAAATTCCAAAAAGGAATCAACACCTTTTTCATATTCATTACTCATTTGATGTGCCGTAATCCAACTTCAACTCATTATTACCTATAACAAATATCAATATTATACATCTTGTAATGATATGACAAATATATATTTATATAAAAAAATATTATAATTTAAAAGTAAAACAATTTTGAAATCTAAAACATATCTATGCATTTTTGAAAAATAATATGCGTGAAAATGATTTTAAATAGAAAATATATTTAGATATAATAGTTTTAAAATCATCTTGGATCCGTTCTTATTAAGGTACACAAAGAATACATCCTGGTGCAACTGGATACCAAATTCACCCTTCCGTAAAAAATAAATATGAATTATAAATATTAAAATATGTATACATTCAATACTGAAAATTACACAAATCCTAATGATTTGAAACCATTAGGATATCCCCTAAATCAGTTGGGATAGAATAACCCAACGGTTTCACACAAAATTGGCATGATGGTCATTGTAGTAGCCCTATACCAACGATTCTACATATACCGTTGGTATAGAATACCTGAAGTTAAAATATTTCAACAGTTTCACTGAAATAGTTGTAATATATATATATATATATATCAATGGGGTGTCCAAGTGGATAGGGGGATATCCAAGGGGTGGTTGGGGCTATACATGGGTGTAGGTGTTTTCCACGGGGTTAGGGGGTTGTCCAGGGTATCCAAGGGGGAAGGGGTGTCCAGGGGTAGGGGATGTCCCTTTGAATTTCATTTAAATAAGAGATTCATTTTCTACTAGTTTGAAATACGTGAAAATAAAAATCGTTTCTTCTAAAAATAATCCTCATGAAATCATTTATACCCAAACATTAAATTTTACCAAAGAGACACACCACAATTTGGAAGCATAATCAATGATGACATAATGAGGGAAATGGGTAAGGAGTATTAATGTAACCATACTAGATGAGGCACCTAGATTATCCTCCATAAATAAACAAGTTTTAGAGAACATGGTTATACCTAAGAGAATAGTGAAAAATCAAGAACATATTGTTACTTAATCCGTCCTTTTATTGTTCCTGATGCAATAAAACATCCCTAATGAACGAGGGGAATCTTTCTCAAAGTAGAGCGTGTTTAATACTAAGGGTCAATTAGCCAGAGCATAATCTTAAACTAGTGTAGAAACAATTTTTGAATAATCCACTATGAATTTTAGGTAACCATGTTATTTATAAAATGGGGGTGATCTGAGGAGTATCAAATAATCAACCATATATAAATAATAAGCAGAAAATACACATAAGCCACACACCCACAAGAATCATCCTAGAACACCACTCCACGGAATTCCACTTGCCTTAGGGACATCAACGCACAATGGAAGTCCCATACCAAGGACATTACCATTCATTTTAATAATGATATGGCAGGAGACACATTCCAAGGAGTGTTTTCCAATGAAAACCCACTTTCTGAAAGTGCCAACTAGGCCACACCCATTATTTTAACAGAAAAACATTTTCCAATGTATCCAAACACACCATTTAGGAATCCATGAAATATTTTAAACACATTTGAAAATCCACAACATAATTTGGGAACCATAAACCACTTATAAGGGCCAACCAGGATTTAAATCAATCACTTGTTGTGCAGGATACTCATAGGGTTTCATGTTCCAAATGGGGGAGAAAGACCTATTTTGATGGTAAAATTCAATAAGTGAAATGGTAAAAAATACATTTTTAATGAACTCGGGCACTACACACAGTTAGGAAACACCCCCTCCCCCTAAACAGCACCCCACCCCTCTGGACACAACCCACCCCCAAAAAGCCCCACCCCCTATATACCACTACCCCCTTAGACAGCCCACTCACCCCTTGACACCACCCACACCCCCTGAAGACCCCCACCCCTGGGACAACACCCCCACCACCAACCCACTTGGACACCCCATAGACAACCCCACCCCCTGGACACCCCCATGGACACCCTTACACCCTTGGAAAGCCCCCTCACCCCCAGGACACCACCCCCACCCCTACCCCATTGGATACCCCTGGACACCCCCACACCCCCCTTGATTCCCCCACACCATGGACAACCCCATCACCCCCATGGACACCACCCCCACCCCTATGTACACCCCTTGGACACCACTATCCCCTTGGATAAGCCCCACCTCCTAGACATTCCCCTAACACCTCTAGACAACACCACCCTCTAGTAAAACCCCCACCCCCTGGACACCCCCCTTGAAACCCCATGGACACCACCACACCCTTAGACAGCCCCCACCCCCTATATAGCCCCAACCCCTCTAGACAGCCACCCCACCCCCGGACACCACCACCCCCCCCCCCCCCGGACACCCCCTCAACCCTGGGCCCCCACTAGACACCCCTGCCCCCATAGAAATCCCCCTCACCCTCTGGAAACCACCCCACCCCCTTGGACACCCCCTGCACCCCCCCTTCCAGCCCTCCAGTCCTTGGACATCCCCCAGCCCTTCTAGACATCACCCCCACCCCCTGGAAACTCCCACCCTCAAGACACCACCCCCCACCCAAACCCCCTTGGACAACCCCACCCCTAGACAGCCCCTCACCCCCTTGACACCGCCCCCACACCCTAGAAACCCCCACCCTCTTGGAAAGCCCCATCACCCCTAGACACCAACCCCACCCCCATGGACACCCCCTGGACACCACAACCCATAGGAAAACCCCCTAGAAATCCCTTAACCCCTCTAGATAGCCCCCACCCCTGGAAACCCCCCACCCAGTAGACACCTCATACCCCCTTGGACAGCAGACTCAGTCCCCTAGAATAAACCCCTACCCCCTTGGACACCCCACCCCATAGACCCCACCTCCACCCCCTGGACAGCCCCCTCACCTCCTCGACACCCCCCCCCCACACGGCTTGGACACCCCACCCCATTAGAAAGCCCCCTCACCCCCTGAATCGCAACCCCACCCCCTTAGACACCCCCATGGACACCACTACCCTTATTGATAGCCCCCCCCCCCCCACCACCAACACCAACAACACTCTGTATAGCCTGCAACCCCCTGGACAGCCCCCAACCCCATGACAGCCCCCAACCCTCGGGACAACCCCCCACCCCTTCAACATCCCCCACCACTCTGGACAGCCCCCACCCCCCTAGACAGCCCCCCATCCCTCTGGAAACCCCCTTAACACCCCACCACCAGGACACCCTTACCCCCTTGGATAGCCCACTCACCCCCTGGACCCCACCCCCCACACCACTAGACACCCCTACCCCCTTCGAAATCCCCCTCACCCTCGGGACACCTCCCCCTAGACACCCCAAACCCTGTGGACAGCCCTCGTGCCCCTTGGAAACTACCCCCACCCTTTTTGACACCCACCTGGACTCTACCCCCAACTTATTTGACACCCCCTGAACACCCACCCTCTGGAAATACCCCCATGGACACCCCAAACCCACTTGGATAGCCCCACACCCCCTTCGACACCCCTGTACGCGGACACACACATGATAGAACACAGAATAATCGTAAACATACATGATATCACTTCCATAGGTTTATTATACAAGAAAATAATTTATCATGATAAAAATGAACACTATGAAACTTACCATGATATTATGTAAAATGATATAAAAATAACTTCTCGAAAAATTAGTTTAGGGAATCCCAAAAAATAAAACCTGAAACCGAGCCGTGTGAGGCTTACTTGAGTGTTGTGGGTTGACCTAATAGATATGAGGATAATAAAGATGATGAATGATGTTGGAAAAAAGTGGATGGAGGGAATGGCTTCGACGAATCCTTTCTAGGATTTCCACGTGAGAGAGACGACTCACATGTCACAAGATCGAAGAAAACAAAATAAATAAATACGAGGTGTGATAAATCATTTAAATTATTTATCACATCAATTATTTAATAACTGACATGGTAAACTATTTTTTATGTTTATAACGTCATTTATTTAATAACCACCATAGAAAATAATCTATCATGTTAGTTATTTTATTACCGATATTAAAAATGGTGCTTTTTCATGTCGGTTCATTTGATAACTAACGTGATAAATTGTAGATATTTTCTTATATCACGTCAGTTATGTTATAACCGACATGATATAGCACTGATATTTGATAGATCACATCAGTTATAAAATAAAATAATTAAAAATTGATTATCATAGATATATCACAGTGTTTATACAATAACTTATGTGATAGATATATTTTTATAACATTGCTCGTCAGTTATATAGAACCGATTTTAAAAATACCAACGTGTTAAACATTTTTTCCACTAGTGATAACCTATTAAACCATGAAAACTATATATCATGGTTTTATTAGTAGGTATTGGCCGTTATTCAACAACCTTTTTTAGCAGGATCAATAGTTATGACATTTTTTGAAACAATGTTACCAAGGAATGAAATTTATTATAACCAAAACTCACACTAGCTGAATTTTACATACAGTTTTATTTTCTTTAAAGGTTTGCAAGATAATCCTTAAATGACTATCATGTTCCTATTTAATTTTGGAACAATCCAAAATATCATCACTGAACACAACCACAATCATACCCAAGAACATACAAAAAAATCTATTAATACGATCCATCAATACAATAAGTGCATTAATTAACCCAAAAGGCATAACTACACATTAATAATAGCCAAATCTAGTCTGAAATGTAGTCTTTAGAATGTATGTTTCCTCTACATTCAACTGATGATACCTCAACCTCATGTCAATCTTCAATAAATACTGAGCTCCCTATATATGATCAAACAAATCATCGATATGAGGAAATGGATACTTGTTCTTAACATTGATGTTATTCAATTCACTATAATCAAGGAAAAGTCTCATCGAACAATCTTTCTTTTTAATAAACATGATAGGAGCACCCCATAGTGATGTGCTAGATCGAATTAAACCTTTATCTAATAACTCCCACAATTACTTATTTATCTCTAAAGGATCAATTTGAGCTATTCAGTAAGGTAGTTTTGAAATTGGCGTAGCATCGGGACCAATGTCAACAAGAAATTCAACTTCTCGATCAGGTATTATACCAGGAATCTCATCAGAAAAAACATCAAGATACTCATTTACCATTGGTACATCATTAATCTAAACAATTCCATTATTTTCAACAACATGTTCAAGGTAACATTCATTTCCATATTTCACTAGTTTCGCAGCTTTATATGTTATCAAAAGTAAGGGTTCATTGTTTTACACATTTTAAGAATTCGTTCTGAATAAAATTACATTAGATGTACATTTAATCCTAGTATGATAAATGGAAATCCGATGCATGCCAAAAATAACATCAAACTCTACTAGAGAAAAAATATTAAGGTTTTTGGGTAGATTCATTCCACACACAAGGACATGAAGGTTCTTATAGATATTTTGTCTCAACATTTCCTCCAGGTAATTTTACGATAATGTTAGGATTCATATCATGCAATGGAATTCCAAATTTACTAGAAATCTTCTCCGGAATGAAATAATGTGTAGAACCTGAATCAAACAACACATTTGTATAATCTGAACAAACAAATAGTGTACCTAATACTACTTCTTTTGATGGCCCAACATCAACTGAAGCAGTTGAAAATAATTTCACCACCCGTTTCTTCTTGTACTACGTCTACTTTCAGTCATCTAAGTTCTTAATTAGACCCTCGTTTTCATAATGAACCATTTCATTACACTTAAAACATCTTATCGTTGGCTTTTAATTACCCGCTTGATCATCCTCCTTACAGTTACGAGCTATATGACCAGACTGACCACACCAGAAGCACTTTCCAGACATTGATAAACATTCTCATGGATGGTTTTTAACACACTTATCACAAGATGGATATGTAATTTTCTTACCTTTATGCTTCTTTGATGAATTAATTCCCTTTTCCTACCAACCAGACCATTTCTTTTGTTTACTCTCTTTGAACACCTGATCATCTGAAAACTCAATTTCTACCTTATCGGTACATCTAACAAGTTTTTAATATATTTTGATTTCACGAGAGGCTAATGATCTTTAATATCATTGATTCAGTTCTAGGTAAAATCTATTTATCTTACTATCATGATCTCAGATTAAATTTGGAGCATAACTTTCTTGTCGACTGAATTTTTCTTCATAAGAAGCCATTGATCATCATCCTGCCACAATTTTATGAATTGTTTTTCCATCCTAAGACGAACCGCCATAGTAAAATCTTTCTCAAGAAAAATACCATTGAATTCATCCCAATCAATACTATCAATCCCATCATTATCCTAGATATTTTTCACCACCTACCACCACTGATCATATTTACCTTCAATATAGTAAACAATGAGACTAACCTTTTGATGTTCTGAACACCCCTTGACCTAAAAAATATTCTCCAGTGATTTAATCCTCCCTTCACCTAGAACAGGGTTAGATGATCCTCTAAATTATGGGGGATGTTTCCTAATGAAATACTCCATTACAGACATGTTCTTTTGTGGTTGTTCCGGTTGGTCTCTTGCATGGATACGACCACCATTTATAGTGTGAGTCAATGATACCATCACTATAACAAACTATTCAGTTCCAATTCCGACCATATCATGTTACTAATTTGGAAGGTTATTCTCCACTGTATGCCTTACCAATATAGAAACCTTGTTTCCTCTATGGAAAACCATTCAAAACACAGAAATATATATGGAAAATCAACATGGTAATCTATAAATGCTATATCATTTCAATCCGACAATAAATTAATTTTACAATATTCTAACCCATAATGTTGTCTAAACTGAACATTGAAACCAACTATAAGGCCCCTACCTTAAACATTACATAATCATGAATTAAGTTAATAATTCACATTAGTATCTTTTTTGGTTTAGTGTTTTAGAATATTATTCTATTACTATTACATTACTTCTCAAAAATAACAAGTAGACACTTCTACTCTGTTTTCATTTTTTTTATAAAATAAAAACTCTTTGAAAAAAATGATTCATGTCTACTTCCATTTTTCTGAAAGCATGACTTTTCTTTGATCCCATCCTTGACCCTATTCATTATTATGTCATGTGAAAAACATTTCAAAACCTAGTATGAGCATTAAAATAAAAGTAAGGTATACACAAAGAAGGAAAAATATTTGTTTTTCAAAACAACATGAAACCCATGAATACCTAAACATAAGTACTAATTTTACCCTTTATGAAGTACTAAATATTCATCACTGAATAAAAGATCATCGGTTACCCTTTTTAACCAAATTATTACAATAAAATACATAGAAAGAACACATAACAAATATATGTAACATGGGACATAAAAGTACATAAATGGAATAACCATACGTTCGACTTCCACATATATCACTACATGGAATTTCCATATGGCCAACATACATACCCAATGCATTGGAGGATATAACATAACCACCCATCCTGGTTTGTCACAACACCACCCATCATTTGGTTTATCACGTAACCACCCATCAAAAGTCCAAGTACCATTATAAAATCAAAACACATAAAATATTGAAAATATAAATATTTCACTAATAACATTTCATTTGCAAGATAAAAAAGTAATTTCAAGATATTAAAATAATAAATATTTTTCAAAAAAAAATTTCAGTACCATAACACCCGAAAACATAATAATAGATTCCTTTTTCATTTTAAAAACATTAAGGCTTATAGAGGAAACCAACTAACTATTACGGCAGCAAAGAGGTCATTGTTGCCGCAAACGTTAAAGTCATTCCTTTTTCAGTTTAGTAAAATGATTCATAGAATATATATTCCATTAGAATAAAAATAAAATTCTACGGGTTTTCTGATATACCATATAAAATATTGTCGTGTTTAAATCAATGTATGCCTCAATGAAAGGAGATTGAGACGAATTCCCTTACCTTGTGTCTGACTCGACCCATTCGTTATTTAATCTCCTGAATAATAAAATAAATTTAATTTATAATTTTTTAAGAACATTTTAAAGTTTATTATTCGTTTTATATCACTTATTATCATGTTATAAACAATTAGTTAATTATTTGAGTTCATATCAGACCTTTTGTTGATGTTTGGAACATGAGTTAAAAATGAACATGTTTTATTTATAAATTGTCCATGTGGTAGAAATTCCATTATCTCCAGAATGATATTCATGATTAAGATATCATTTATATCATATATATCTTGTATATATATGTATTTATAATTTTACATAACATTTGAAGTGATGAAATGATTTTCACCGTTCATGGGGACAGTAAGCCTTATGTACGCATGAACGCTAATTTCATTTCAATTTCATATTTTTATAGAATGAAAACATAATGATTCATAGGTATGTTATAATTAAAGTATAATATCATATATAATTTAATTAACTCAATCTTTTATACATCCCATTTATTGTATGAATGAATCATATCACTTTGATAGGGTGATAGTCCGCACTTCCTCAAATGAAATTATTGTGTTTACCCATTATGGAAACTATAAACGTATGATATAAATGAGAAATAAAGAAGCATAGAAAAAATAATAAATATAATATATATCACATATAAATACAGGGTTATCATAATGGCCACAATAAGAGGAGGTAAGAGATGATTGAACAATCATCATTTCGGGATGCAGTAGTTCGTCATCCACAGAAACAATAAGTTTTTTATCAATTAGTTGGAGGTGTGTGTATGGGTAGTTTGAATACATCTAATAAAATCAACCTAGTATAACGGGGATACTAGTTTTGTTATAAAATAAATTAATAAAAAGAGTTTAGGGGCCAAGTAAGTAAAAATATAAATCAAAATATCATAAGAGAAGTTGTTACCTTTAAATCAAGTAACTCCCTTAGGTTTGAACCAAAATGATTTCTTGAAGTGTCATCTGCCTTAGGTAATTCTTCTTGGTGGAAGAGAGGGGTGTATGGATATTAATATGGAAATGTATAGATGAGACAAGGGTATTGAGAGGTGTGAGTAATGGGTAAGAAGTGATGGATTTTATAAGTTGGAGGAGGGGCTATTTAAGAATGATTAAAAATATTATTTTTTTATATAATGATTTTCTGTTTCTATGTATACAAAACTCATTACATTCTAATATAATATGACTCATGTTAGATATAAAATCATCCAATAAGAATTGGATCAGTTTCTGATATTTTTTTTAATCATTATAATCATATTTATTTAAATCATTCATTAATGATGTAAACACTGAATCATTTTTCATTCATAAATAATTTTATTTATATATGGTCTAAAAATTATAAAAAATATACCATGATGTAGGAAATCATTTATATTTATATGTAATACTTATACTAGAGGATATAACATAAATAACACAATGTAAAAATTGATTTACTAAAACATATATGTTTATGTCATTTTTGCCTTTACTTTATATTAATTAATATATAGTGACATTATCACTCTTATGTGGCTCTATGGGGTCCCAAAATCAAGCAAAGGATGCCCATGGTCTAAAATGTATCAACCAATTGTATTAATGCACTTGTTAGGGTAAATTAATATTATTTAAATATTATTTTTACTTTGAATCACTCTATTTACCTTTAACCGCTGTAAATAAAATTCAAAAGTGACAATTCAGAAAAAAAATAATTTTCACCTTATTAATTCACATTTTAATTAATAATAACCACAATTTATATCTTATTTTAAAAATTAAAATCATAGAAGAGGTAAAATTTCCTTTAAATGAAAATGTCAGTTTTTTAATAACTCCTTATTATTTTCACTATTCGTCAAAAATTAAAGGTTTTCAGAAAAATACTAAAAATTCATCCTATGTTATATTTGATATTCCAAATTAAAAAATTATGTCAATTTTACCAAATTCAAAACATATAATTTTGATTAGTTAATTTAAAATTAATTCACACTGTCAAAACAAAAAGTGTGTTTTAAAAAAATAATAAATATCAAAAGATTGACGCTTTTTTATGTCCAATTTCATAGTAAAATTACATCCAATGACCAAAATTATATTAAATGGTTAAAATATAACATATTTAAATTTTAAAACAAATTAAAAATATAATTTAATTATATAAATAAATTATATTAAAAGGAAGATTTGAATTAAAATACAGTATTATTCATTTTTCATTAAAATTGAATTTTATCATAAAAATACCAAAAAATTACCCAAAGTAATTTTTGATGTCCCGGATCTAAAAAATAATTTTATTTTGTCAAAATAAACACATAAAAGTGATAAAAACTAGATTTAAATAGGGTTCACCATCAACATGTGGTAAATCGACCTTTTAAAGAATATTATAGTGTTTATGCATAAAATTAGATTCACTCATATTTTAAGCTTATAAATTATATTAGATAAATATATAAACATTTAGAAAACATGTATATTCATATTTTAGTTAGTTCTGTTCATTCCCGCCAATACCGCAATTAGATTTTAACTACCATTTAAAATAGTATTATATTATTTTTTTAGTATGTCTCCACATTGTGTGCAACATATGATTTTAAAGAAAGTCGTTGTTGTGTGTAGGGTATGCTATTAAACATAGAACCCATTTTAAATTTAAAAATAATATTTAAATAAAATATAATAATAAATATTAAAATATCATATTCTCTATTTACATGGGATGTCACAATATGTTGGAGATAATAATGGGTAGCCTCACCCATTATGATATTTTTAATTTATAGGTATACATGGAATACTATGTATAGAATATTAACCGAGATAATATCAACATAAGAAAAAGTTGTGATTGTGATATTAATTTCACTTACTTGATGGATGTGTAAATCATCTCCAAATATACTAAAAGTGGTAATATCATTTTGTATAATAATATTCCATTCGTTTTTATAATTTAATTGTGGTTTCAAAAAACAATTTTGGGTGAATATTATTAATATTCTAATTCAAATTTAATAGTTGTATTTATTTTAATATAAGAGTTTTCATATGAGTACATTACTCATAAAGTCATTAAACTAATATAGGTTAACCAATTTATTTCAATATCAAAAAGACTAAACAATATTAAATACTGTGTGTGTGTCATTGTGGGTGTTTGTTATCAAACTATATATATATAAATATCCAAAAATATAGAATGATGGTGTTTTGTATTATAAATTCATGTCTTACCATTGAAATTGTATATGTATAAGAATAAACCAAATTTTGATGAAATTTATCTAGAGATAGGATGAAGTTGAAAAAAGATAAAATTATAAAGAATTTTCAATCCACATCCCAGACAATGTAATTTTGATGGAAATGTATTTTTCAAGAGATAACACTTAAATAAAAAATTGATGTTCTGGATAAAATGGATTGAAAAAAGAAACCATGTCATAACCTATTATAAAACAGTATATATTTTATTCACATCATAGTAATGAGTTATTTTATTGGTGGTTATTGAAAAGTTATTATATTCCAATCCTTTATATGATGATTTACACAATAAATGTACTGTGTTTTTCACGGATGTTTAGACACAATCCATGTGTGACATAGTAAAACTAGAGGCAAAACATTGTGTTGTAGTAATGATATTAGAGTATTATTAATTTACTCTATGATTTTCATGTGTAGAAAAGGATAAGAAATTATTTTAAGAAGTAATTAATATATTTATAAAATGAAAACACCATATTTAGTACATGAAAAAACCTTATGATATAGTAATATAATAAATTCAATTTAAATAAACATATAAAATCTATGAAGATCATGATATTTATGTTATAATTTTGAGATTCAAACATTGACCACTCAAACAAGTCCATGTTCGATCATAGACACAAAAATCTTTAATATGTGGAATTTTAATTTTATTATTTATATCTCATTTGAAATTGGAATGTTCATAAAAACTCATCAGAAATGTGACATATGATTTTGAAATTTTTACACCCTTTAATAATTATGTTACATTTAATTAGATTTATAAGATCTTATAGGATCCCATCAATATATATTATATATGGATATATATTGTTTTGTGTTTATTATGTTTAATTGAATGGTGAAAAGAATAACCGGAGAGTAGAAAAATAGAATGAAGTGTATTATTAATTTTATTTTATAGGATTAAATTGATGACCTTGAAAAACGGGAAGATATATATATTACTCATCCATACATGGGGATGAAGTGAAATCTAATCTCTAGTATCATGTATTTAATTCAATAATAATTTAATTGTAATGTATGAATGTAAATCACCATTGGGATAATTTTCACAAATGGTGAGTATAGAAAAAATAAGGTGGAGTGATCTTTGGTATTTATAGTGATCCAAAAAAAATATTGAAACCACAGACAATGCCTTAGTGATCCATGGTATATGTTTACTTTTTTTTATACATCATACATATATCTCATTATCTGACCCAAGTAAAAAAAATATTTCCATGTGAGTTAATTTCTACGATATGTTTAGTTTTCTTTATTTATTTAATAGATTATGTTATTATTCCTCCAATAAAGGGATCCTAAATACAAGTAAAAGTGTTTTTTGAAAAAAAAACATTTTATGCTATTTCACCCCTCATAGAGTTTAGGGAAACTGTCAAAACAATTATTATTAGAGATGAGTGGTTCATTCATGGATATATTTTAAAATATATATATATATATATGACACTATTTTTTCATGTAGAATATTGTGAAATAAAATGGATATCAGCATGAATTTGGCTTCCCCAACTCACATTTGGACATAAATATTCAATCCAGATGTTTAGTGGGTGATGTGAGGTCACTATTGAAACAAAGGTAGAATTAATATACCTTATTGATTATTATGGTTGGAAGTAGACCCCTACTTATAACTAAAATGATTCATTCCTATTGTTTATGGGTCTAATAGAACCCTTTTAGTAGTGGGATTAGGATTAACAGTAATGGGTCCTTTATTTTTGGCCTCATGTTGAGGGTGGGGCTATTTCCCATGACTCAAAAGGGTCAGTTTTGGTCACCTTCAGTAACATTTGTGGCATTAAAAATTCTATCAATATATAGGAAAATTATTTTCTTAATGGTATTGAGGGTTACCTTTACAAAAATACTACATTGCACATGATTGGAACTGAATCCTCTATTATTCGTAGATCTCTTCATGTGAAAATTTCCACCCCTTAGTATATTGTGTACCACATCTTAATATGCAAGAGTCACACCAATATGGTAAACGTGATCCACAATTAGCATGATGGGAATTTTTTTAATTGTATGAATCCCAATGGTACCTAAGATAACCCATTTATGATAATTTTTTGCATCCCCCTCATTGGTGTTTCTCTTTTGATGCTGGATCATCTCAAACATCATTAATTCAGTACTCCCTAAAAATGTTTGTCCCTTTATTTCATTAATTAGTAAAATTTAGACCATTTGAATGATCTAATAATTATACGATATCATATCTAACATCTATAGTCTTGTATGTTTATTTTTTAGTTACATATGTAATACAAATATATGATATCATATAGATGCATTGCATAGAAATATATAAGAAAGTATTGATTAAATATAAAAAGTCACAAAAAAATATATTCTTCCAATATATCTAGAATCAAATATGCATAAATTTTATGAATGGGGCATCCTGAAAGAACATGTTGTATATTATTTTAAATATTGATGAAATAAATAATAACTTAATATTGTATAAAAATAATGTCTTAATAAAACATTTAAAACATTTTATGATTGGTTAAAATGAAAAAATCATTGAATTCATTAATCAAATCATTGATGTAATTAGAATCATGATAATTATTAATTTATATATTAATGATATAGATATTCTAAATAAAAAATTAAGAAGTTATTTTCCCTTTTTCAATGTAACCATTCCATCACTTGAATAATGTGAACTTATTTATGTTACTCATATTTACATTCATAGTGGTTTTCTAGAATATGTGTTGAGTGTACTGTCAAAATAAATTATAATACATTCCTCAAAATAGATAAATTTCAAGGAAATATAAAATATAATTATTTAACTTAATGAATATGATACATAAAATAGTGATTAATTTATGTTACTCATTATGATTAAATTCATAATTAGAAAGTAAATTTCAAGGTAAACACCAATTTACATGTTTAAAATGTGAAAATTTTCATCACATAATGGAAAGATGTCTATGATAAAAAAATTAAATGTTGCTGAGATTTATCACTAACAAATAGGAAAGAAGTTATTTTCCTATAGGATGAACTATAAATATAACTTTTATAAGGAAATTGGAAAATATAAAAAATTATAAGAAAATATATGAGAGTGAAGAAGAAGATAGTAATGAATTATTCATCAAAGAAGATGATTTTTAAAAAAAACAATTATCATAAAATGTTTTTTCTTTTTAAATTGTGATGAATAAAAAAGAATTATTAATATATTAAACCCAATAAGAATGTATTATTTATCAAAACAACTATCATGTGTGAGATCCTGATGTGTTTAAAAATTATTGTAATAAAATTAAGAAAATATAACTATGAAAGATACACAAATAGATAAATCGATGACTTTAGAGATAAAATATATTGACATAATCAATTGGTCAATGATAAATAATTTTCTATAGAAACATATAAAAATATTATAGTTTCAATTCAGTGATTAAAGATCAAGATAATATAATTGATGATTTTAATTATTGTATTGAAAAAATAGGTAATATGATTGAATTTATGGATGAATATTTGGTCGCAATAATTATGAAGTCAAATGGTAAATCAAAATATGGAAAGCATGAAAATAATTTAACAAATTTAAGATATCATTATGATATTGCTATAGATAAATCTAAAAAATCCTCCCATTAACTAGATTTATTATTGAATAAGAAAATATCAATTATAATAAAAAAATGTAGACATCAGTCATCCAAGGATGAAATTGTGAAGCAAAAAAATGTACAATAAATAAACAATGTGAATCAAATATTGAAAGAAAATTTCAAAAAAAATCATTCAATAAATTCCAATAATCATTGATATATTTCGACTAAATTGGGAAAATAATTTAGAATAATTTTAAAATAATTAAGTGTTAGTTTTGTGGATAATTAGGTCACACAATGACATATTTCATATTGAAAAGGTGTTATATACAAGGTGATGTAGTTAATAGAAAATTATAAATATTAATATATAACACTTGAAAATTTTGAAATTTCATTAATGGTTGTTTTTTATTATTTTAATTATAGACATGTGGTATTTGATTGAAATAATATTATAGCTAGAATGTTGTTAGTAAATAATTCAATAAAATATTAGAGAGATACCATAAATGTTATTTCATTGATTTTTTTTTATATTCATAGAGTGAAATAAAGTCCTACTAAATTTATGAAAATAATGAATTAAGACCTAATAGTGTCACTATGAATATAAGAATATCATGGGAAAATATAATTTCTTTAGGTAAACATTTAGGATGTTGCACTAAGGATAAAAAAAAAAATATTATCTGGAATCTTGATATTGGATAATAATCTCATATATCATGAAATATAATATTTCTAAACAATATCAATAATAATATAGAGATTATTGATCACATTTGTATTGATTTATTTTAATGATCTGAGTCAGCAATAAGAAAAATAACTATAAAGAAGAGTATAAAACCCCTATTTAGAAATTTATGATGGGATTCATCAAAATCTCTTAACATTGAGTTAATTATAATATTATTATATTAAATATAAATTCCAAAATAGTCGTTAATTGATCAAAATTACTAGTGGAGGTGATTTCTTTCATGGTTAATACACTAATGATAATATTTACTAAGTTAATATAAATAGGAATACATGTTTTCTTACATTTATATATGATAAAAAGTTATGGAATTTGTGAATTTAACATATTATCCTATTTAACATAGAGAATCATTTTATTCTCACACTAGAAAACGAATTATGTGTTTTAATGAGACTGGGAGGGAAGTCATCTCATCAAATAATTGAAGAATATATTGGTTTCAAGCCCTATTAGTCAGACAATAATAGATTAGTAAATCTTGTTCCCTTGATTCACATAAATGTGTATGGTTTCATGAAATAAATGGATATAAAAGGTGAAAATTATTTAATTTTTTTATTGATGAATATTTTCAAATGGATTACATCATAGACATTCACTGGATTAAGGATGTAATAAATTATATCTTGAGGCACCTTAGTCCAATTAAAAATCAATATAAAAGGATTTTTAGAAAATTACAATTATTCATTGATGTAGATTATACTTCAATTGAAATACAAATTATTTAACAAATAAAAGTAATATTGTATAATTATCATTTATGATAGATATATAATATAATATATTTTTTAAAATAATAAATTAATAATATAGAAAATATATTTCATATTGAAATATTTATATTCCAGATTAATTACAAGGAAGCAACAAAAATATGAATATTTTTTAAAATACTGATATACATAGTTTTGTAGAGAACGTGACACCATTGAAGATATAGTATAAAAAAACAAATATATAAGATTTTATTGTATTTATATAAAAGTGGTATTTCAAGAATAATGACTATACTAAAGGAAAATAAAAATATGTTGTAGATGAAATCATATTTATTGGTTATTCTACAAGGAGAAAGGCTTGGAATTTATACACAAAGGGATATCAAATTTTTAGATTTTAATTGTATTTATTTTAACATTTATAATATAAAATAATAGTAAAGTAATTTGTCTCAGTTTTATCAGAATATTATAACAATTGAAATCCCAAAACTCATTATTTGTCAATTTTAATTTTTTTACAACATTGTTGAGTGTATGATTTATTTTTAATTCCCATTATGATTTATTTAAGAAAAATTTATTACAAAAAATTATAAAACATTTATTTCAAAGGTTTTTATTTACGCAATATGGAAATTTTGTCCACGTATAAATTAAAGTGGGTTGCTTTATTGAAAATTATATATTTAATAAACTATAGTAAAATCAATATCCACTAACATTTCATTTGTAAATTCAATTCTATGTTCCCAAGATTCATATTAAACTATCGGGTGTTATGTTTTTATTATTTTAAGAAATGAATAATTAAAACATTTATTCATATTTTAATCAATGTATTGTTTTATAATTCCTCCCATAATTCTTCTATAATCCATAGGATTAGTTGAGAATATTATAGATCATCATGTTTTAAGATAATAAAAATTAAAATATTTATTTCTAATTAAAATTTAACATTATATTTTTGGACATATATTTATAATTTAATCCTTTTCCCTATTACATAGAGTAGTCATTCATTTTTAAATAGAAAATATGACATGACCAATCCCCCTGGGCCAATGTCGTGACTACCCCGGGCCCACGTTTCATTGGCCAAGGGCTAATGACTAGCACCACAAAGGTGAAACCCAATAAGTTAAGGAATTTTCATTGAACCTGTATATATATATATAGGCCAAAATACACACAATAAAAACACAACGTAAACGGAGTAGTAAAACCACCACTAAAAACTTCAACTGAGACTAAAAGTATGTAATCAAAGAAAAATGGGCATATCTAAAAGCCCAACTGAATGAATAGTACATCAAAATAATCAAGCATCTGAGATCATTCGGCAAGGATCCAACATAAAGGGTAGGTACATATCGTCATTGTATCTCACCATGTCAATCGGTCACCTCTGTGCACAATCTGGCCCTAACTCTCCAATGTCTCAGTCAAGTTGTCTCCCATCTAGACAAGACACAACAAGGTGTTGGAGAAGCCATTGCATGGGTGAGTATAACAGTACTCAACAGGGACCTTGAGTCCCCTGACGGTCTCTCAAAAATCCATAAGGGAAAAACCACCATAATTATCTCAATCACAGTGCACTAAATAAAAGATACCTCACACTATGTATAACTTAATGTACATAGTTAAGGATGAAAATTCGTAATGCCCGATCATCTTATTCAATTGAGTGGTTTTGTAACTGATATATGGAAGGTCTTTATACTTATGATCCATAAAGGGTCACTCAACTTTTTATTTGTGAAGGGTTTATCTTTTGCTGATCCAAAAATTGTAACACTGCAACTGATCCATGGTAGGATGCTCTTCGGATGATCCACATCGGGTTGTGCTACTGCTGATCCATTAAGGGTTTCTTTCATGCTGATCCATGAAGGGTCAATTTTATAATGATCCATAAAGGGTCACTTCTACATGGATCTACAAAGGATCACATCTATGCTGATCCACGAAGGGTCACTTTTGTTCTGATCCACGAAGAGTCTGTTTTATGCCGATCCACGAAGAGTCTCTCTTTATTCTTGATGTCACAACCATACACTATATTCTCTAACTTAGAAAACATGATTTTCAAGGGATCCTCTAATCAATCCACTTGTCATACCTCAACTACCATGAATTCACACTTAGAATTAACCCAAAAGATCATATTGTCATAAGGGATTCAATATGACAGACGATGCGTCAATCAGATGCCCAGTCTGTAAAATATCAGCATTATAAAAAAATTGCCCCATTGGATTCAAGTCCGATCCAACCCAACTATACACAAATCTCTGCCAAAACTCAATTAGAATATCTTCAAAGGATCACTTCATCGTAAGGATCCTTGTGCCAAAAATAGTGCGTCAATCAGACGCCCTGTCTGATAGTTATTAGCATTTTAGTGAAACGGGTCAAGTCGGGCCCGTGTCCAGTCTGACCCGGTCCGACTAGCCTGACCCAAACTAATATGACTATTCAGCATGGTTCCAGCATGGGTTCGGCCTAGACGGCCCATTGAGATCACGGGTCCTTCCCACCATGATAGCTCCGGCCTAGTGGCGGGTATGACCTGGTGAGCCGTTGGTCTGGGCCGACAGTAGGGTTCTGGTCCGGCGGTGTGGGTCCAACCCACTGTCCAACCCAGTCCGCCAGGCCAAGATGTGGATAAAACCACTTACGGCCTCCGTCCCACCCCGCAAATGATGTCGGGTGGCCCCCTTTCCATTTTCAGGCGACCACAGCATCTCTACACTGCCAGCCAGGCTGGTTGGCCATTTCGCATGCACCTGAGTGGCCCAAGAAGGACGCTCCTCTACATGGTGTCGATGGGATATATTCCCCTCACCATCGTAACCTCGCATGCCACCTTAGTGAGATGATAGGTGCGCCGCTCTAGCCTATCACCAGACGGCCAGCATCCATCGGTCCCCATTCAGCACATGGCCTATGCTGCCACCTATCACTGTCATTGCTATTAGTGCCACTACAGGCGCGATGATAGAAACTTCGATGGACAGCTGGACGCAATCTGGTGGTATGTTCTTTATGTTCCCTTCCTCTATAGAATTTCAAGTCTATCCCCATCAATGCGAAAACCTCAAACTCACTTCGCATCCATTTCACGAAATCATCCATGAAGAATGCACAATAAACAAACATGGAGAAGGGTTTGGGCCTTCTTTGGGTCATCTCGCACCCTCTGTGTTTGTGTTTATGTGTGGTGGAATGTATTGATCACATGATAAAAGTGATACCCCAATACAATCCCCACATAATTATCCACTCGCAAGAACGAGCAATCTATAGATCAACCTGTTAGTCAGTTGGTCCGCATTCATCATTAATTTTCAAGAATGAGTAAAGAACATCAAATAACACATACCCCTACATAATTTATGTCCTTTGCCGAAGAATTCACCCTTTAGGATTCAAGAAGTTGATGTCACTTCCAGCTCTATTCTATGACGTTTGTCATAGTCGATGGAGTCTCGCCGACATTCTTGATCATACTTTTTTGGAGAGTAAAATTCATCAGAGTTTCATTAGAGAATCATCCATGGTTAATTTCCAATACCCATACATTGTATTATTTAATGAAAACACAAATCTCAGCGATGTTGTGCCCATTAATAATGCTCATTAAATTAGGCTCATTTAATGATCCATTTAGTTAATATCGTATTGTTTTCAAACGAGCATTTATTGACACTCCATCAATGCCCCTTGTCACGGCCTCATTGGAGCACTGTAAAGTCACAGTCTGCCACCCAACTATGAGAAATAAATAAAATAACTCTTAAAATAAAATTTATTATTTTTCTCAAAATGTTTGGAAAATAACTATTCCCCTCTGGCCTTGTCGGCCAATACTATGTTACATCTAGGAAAATTACGGCATTCTGAATTCATTGGTGACTTTATATTTTCGACCCGAGCACTAGTTAAAAATATAGTAAATCCTAGTTGCATGTTTATTGAACATACCATATAAATAGTTCAAAAAAAATTAACAGCCACCCTAGACCAGTTCTGGTCGAGGTTAGACTTCGCCTAAGGGGGACACGCCCTCACAAGCTTAACTATACTATCATATTTTCAATCTAACTTACAATTTATGAGTTATAATAATTTTACAGTAAAATTATTATTACATAATTATTTTATTTTTAGATAAAATAACTACCATATTTGGCCAGTTACGGCCAATGTTTGGATCTACAAATGGAAAGTATACCCTCATGAGCTCAGTAGTGGTCTCAAATGTTTTATTTGGGGTCACTGTTTGTGAGTTATAAGCATTTTAAATATAAAATAATTTAAATTTAAAATTTTTATTTAGAGTTTTTCCATTTTCGGGTCTTCTCACAGGTGGGCTACGCTGACTACACTAAAGTCACACCAAGGGTAACACCGCCTTCCCAAACACAATGATGTCATCATAGTACTGATCTATGAAACCATTTAGGAGTTATTTTATTTTTCCTAAAAACCTCTCACACGTACAATTTAAATCTTAACATTTTCAACGGATCATTCTGGGCACTTTGGGCCTTGAAATCACGTGCCATCAAATTTAAGGTCTCAAAATAATTTTATATTATAAATAAATTACACGGAAATTACAAGATGTTAGATTCTCCCCACCTTTAGTAGTTATCTCCCAGAAATCCAAAACAGCATCTAAACAAAAATATGGGGTACTAAGTACAAATTTGGGCCTCTTTCTCCAAAGTGCTCCCCGATATATTCCCATGCTGCCATCATATGTGCACTAGAGGACTCAACCACTTGCACCAGACCTGGTCGTTTTGACCCTCTATCTCTACCGGGAACTCCAAAAATGTCACCTCATCATCAATGTATATCCTGTCGTAGTCGATAACGTGCAATAGATCATGCACATACCTTCTCAGCTGCGACACAATGGAAATCATTTTGCACTCGATGCATCTATCGGTGAAGAGATAGGTGGTACACCACCTCACCAACTCTTCTCAGGATTTGAAGAGGTGTGATGAACCTCGTAGATAGCATGTAGCCCAGTCAAATCTCTATAATCCTCATCGGGGTGGGACTCGAAGGAAAACATAATCTCCCTCCTCAAACTCTAATGTTCATATTCTCCTATCAGCATAAGACTTATGTCTGGTCTTTATAGTCCTCATCCACTCCTAGATAATTTTCACCCTCTCAATGGTAGACAGTACCAACTCTAGACCCATAAGTGATGACTCACATGGGTCTTTCCAACTTTTAGGTGATCTGCATGGCCACCCATACATAGCCTCAAATTGTTCCATGCCAATGGTGAAGTCATAGTTATTGTTGTTGGAAAAATCCACCAGTGGAAGGTGGTCCTTCCATCTATGACCAAAATCGTGGACCCAAGCACGAAGCATGGTCTTCGAGTTATTTATGGTCGGTTTTGTCTAACTAAACATTTGGCAGTAAAGAGATGTTCTCAAGTGTGCAAGAACCTGATTCTCATATTTAACTTGTGGACAAGTAAGGCATCATGAAAAGTACTACGCAACTGCTTTTATCATCCCTGGAAAGCAGTACTGACATTGGAGGTCCTGGTATATCTTCGCCACACAATGATGGGCCTCCAAAAGGGATGTATATAATTCCCTAATTACCTCCTCCTATAACTTCACCGGTTACATGGTACTTCTTCTGAAAAGGATGTTATTCTACCCACCGATCAAAAATCCATTAGGATCATATCTTGATGATATCTATGTATGGGGGGCCTTATAGTCATCATCCACAAGTTGTGCCGCCCTAAGTCATTGAAAGAGTGGGGGAGTGACAATCATAGACTATAGGTAAGATTCTCCATCACTATCCAGAAAAGATATCAGCATTGTGGCTAGGTGATCCATCTCCTCACTCAATAGTTGTAAACTAGACCTCTAAATGATTCTGTCTTCCACCACGTCCCCCTTCCCAAGAGTATAGACTATCTCAAACTCATAGTTCCATATGAACTCCTACCGTCGCCGCGGTCTTAATTGCTGAAAATCCTTCGGGCACCATTCCATCCATGCGAAAGGCTTCCCCCTTTTAACTGATTTATGTTCCCATCGACCCTTTGGCAGTCGGTACTCTCTCTCTCCAACAACTTGGTGAAGGTTCCAATAGTCAACACATTACCTCGAACACTAGGTCATTCTAAGACCTTCATATACAGGTCCTCCACATATGCCCCCTACTTGTGAATCTTGAAAAAATACCTCCAATATACTGATGTTGATATCTATTCCAAATCAAGGTGTAGAATGAAACATAAGTCTCTCCCCTGGTGGTGAGGTAATCCTAGAAACATATTTTGAAAGGATGTTCACACATTCTTCTACTACTGTTGTGAACTGAAAACTCAAAACATCCACTACCATGAGGGTATGCCTGGCCCACTCAATAGTGATTGGTGGAACCCTCTTATGCATGTGTTTATCTTGGGTGTTCTGGGTTTCCATTTTCATCGACCAAGGAAAACCACATTTCCAATGTTGTAGATAAACTGCATGTTTTTCCCTAAAAAAGTTTATATGATCATGAACATTGGATGACTAGTCAATACCAATACTAACATCATAAGGCCTCAACACTACCACCAAGATATTAAAACCAACCCTCTCACCTCAGGTGTGAAATCACACCATCAGTGCAAGTGTGATTATCAAGTCTTATCCCATAGGTATTTTCAGACGTGAAGACCAATTCCACAGTTTAACAAGAAAATATAGGTCTTGAACAAAATTCATGAAAAGAAGGAATAATTAGTACCTATGTATATTAATATGGAAACTAGTAGAATACACATACCATACCATGAATTATTCCTTAAGCCCATGGGTCATACTCTATGACAGCATGTAGCTACTCAATTCCCCTGTCATCCAACTCCCTAAGCATAGTGGCGACCACATTGGGGTGTTGTTTATAACATGTCAAAATTTATATCACCTCCTACTACTATCCTAGATCCACTTCCACATCTGATGCCCTACACATCCATCTATCCTTATCACTTCATCTTCATGAAACATTTTAAACATCCAAGTCTCTGAGACTGACGTCAGTTTCCTTCTTTCCCACAGCTAACATTCACATGTTATATATGATTGTTCGAATAATTTTCACCCACAATGGTTCAATCTTAAACCCTAACATATGTAGGAATTCCTAGAGGAATGGTGCTATCTCAGATGTCCATAAACACATCTATTTCAATGTTACAAGCCCTAAATCACTAGTTGTAATGTATTTATTGTGTAACTCGAATGGTCAGTACGCCTCGAAGAATACTGAGTTACCAACTTATCATCCTTCCGAAGCTATAGGTGATATTTGGAACACATACCTCTTAGATTTTTATGGGAAGTGACCCCTTCTTCGAGGAAGGTTCTCAAGATCTATCCATAGAAGAGTAACCTCATTATATGATCATGAAAATCTAAACCATATCACCACATAGTTGAGCCGCGTAGAAGGATCACCGCCATGACCACCATCTGATCTAATGGCGCCCTGGCTAGATGGAAACATTGTCACCTCCTCATGTCGGTCCTTATCCACTTGTGAGTTAGGATGGCCTCTAAACCTAAGGGGTATCTATCACTGAAACTTGTGTAAGGAACAAGGCCTATGTGTGTCCTCTACCGTTAGTGCCGGTAGTAACTACTGACCACATTGTAGTGGTATTTCAAGGACACCACCCGAAGGTACCATCTCATGGAATAGTCTATGTACTGAAGCCTCATCTCTCTATGGACCTACCTCATGATCAAAAACAAGAATCATGGATGGATGTCTAAATAGAGGCATCCTAAAAAACAATCCAAATGAACCATGATCAAAAGGTCATACCTAGTGAGATAACTCAAAATGGATCAACATAAAAACATTTAAAAAACACACGAAACATGTTTTTCATATACCATGTCAGAAAATTGAATTCAGGGTTCTATTGTATGGATACGCTGGCCACTACAACAACACTGGACACCCAGGACTAAAATCCAAACTCAAGACACATAACACTATTACCCCCACTATAATAATATAGTCTATTAGTTCTTCTAGTAGAACTGACCTCCCATTGATACCACTTTTTTCCAAACCATCCCTTGGGGGTCATGTCGTGACTACCCCTAGACCCCCTTCCATAGGCCAAGGGATGGTTACTACCAACAGAAATAAAAATCCCAAAAAGGGAAGGTATTTTCATTAAACCTCTATACACACAGATAGTTCACAATGCACACAAGAAAAACACAACAGAGAATGAGTAGTACAACCACCACTAAAAACCACCAATGAGAGTAAATGTAAATGCTGAATGAAAAAGGGGCATGAATAGAAGACCTAGTGAAACAGTAGTACAACAAAAGGGAAAAAATATTTAGAGATTATTCATCAAGGATCTTACCTGAAGATTAGGTACAACTCATAATTATGGCTCACATCATCAATTAGTCACCTTCGTGCTCCAACTGAACTTGGATCTCCAATGTCTCAGTCAAACTGTTAATATTCTGCAGAATACATAACATGGTGCAGGTGGAGCATGTGTTGGGGTGAGTATAACAATACATAGTAGGGACCCCAAGACACCTGAAGGTATTTTTGAATTCCTCAAGGGAAAACCAATGGAATGATCTCAATCACATAGCACAAAGTAAAAGACATCTCACACTAGGTAAAACATAATGTATAGAGGTAAGGATTATTAGTCAGAAAGCTACATCATCTTATTCTATTGAGAGGTCCTACTTTTGATCCATCAAGTGTCTTTGTACTACTGATCCACAAATGGTTGCTCTACTATATATCGTCGAAGTGTCTCTCTACTACTGATCCACAATGGGTCTCTTAGCTACTGACCCACAGCGGGTCACTCTCTGGCTAGTCCACATTGGGTCGTGCTACTTCTGATCCACAAATTGTCACTCCCATGATGTTCCATGAAGGGTCTCTTTTATGCTGATCCATAAGCAGTTTATTTAATTTGGATAAAAAGGGTTGATTTTATGTCAATACAGGAAGGGTTTCTTTTCATTTGGCCCAAGAAGAGTCACTTTTATGTATATCCATGAATGGTTTATCTTCATTCTTCAGGTCACAACCAGCCATTGGATTCCCTCACTTAGCGCGCTTGATTTTCTGAGAATCTTCTCCTCAAGGAACGAGTTGAATCTCTATAACCACTAAGTCCCACATAGATGTAACCCAAAATTCTATATTGTACTAAAGGTTCCAATGCGACATATGATACGTCAATTGGACGCTCGATCTATAAAATATGGGTATTTTTCTAAAAAGGGCCTGGTTGGATTTGAGTCCAACCCAACCTGGATATACGCCAATCTCCTAAAAAACACATATAGAGTACCTCCAAATGACTGCCTCATTGCAAGTGTCATTTTTTCTCATATAGTTCATCAATCGGACGCTCGGTCTGATAGTTATTCGAATTTTTGTGAAACGGGGATGGTCGAGCATAGGTCCAGCATGGTTCTTATATGGGTTCGGCCTAGCTAGACAATTGGGATTACAGGTCCATCCTGACAGGATATGTCCGACCTTGTGGCGGGTTTGTCCTAATTAGTCGTAGAAATTGCCTGATGGTGTAGGTCTGACCAGCTGTCTGACATAGTCAGCCTGGCTAGGACATGGAAGACATACGCGTCCGACGTTTGTCCCGCCTCGTGGTCAATGTGGGGCAACCTCTTCAGTACATAAATGAAACTGTGATAGCTCCACACAGTCGACTAGGCTGGCCAGCCCTTTCACATTCACCCAAGCGGCACTAGCAGGCCACTCATCCACGGGGCGCCGACAAGTACCATGCCCCCTCATCACTACGGCCCCACCTGCTGCCTTGATGTGCTGATGGGGGCACCACTCCACCCGGTCACCGGACAGCTGGCGACACATATTCCACATATGGAACATGGAAGGTTCCACCGCGTGCCACTGTCGTAGCTACCAGTGATGATGCGGACATGGCGACAGTACCTTTGGTGGACCACTAGATGTCCTCTAGTGGTCTGTTATTCATGCTACCAGCTTATATGGAATTGTTTGGCCATCACCTTTCCTGTGATGACCTCCAGATTTTTTTCTTCCATTTCAAGAAATCATCCATGAAGTATGCACAATAAAAAATCATGAAAAAGGGTCCAGTCCTGGTTCGTGTCAGCCCATGACCTCCACATTAGTGTTTAAGGAAGGGGGAATGTATTGATCACATGACAAATGTGAAACCCCAATACAATCCCCACACTATTATCCACCCACAAGAATGAGAAATTCGTGGATCAACCCAATAGTCTGTTGGTCCACGTTTTTCATTAATTTTCATGCCTGTGGAAGAAACTATAAATTACCCAAACCCCAACCCTTTTGTCATTTGGTTCCGAAACGTTCGTCCTTGAGGTTTTATGATGTTGACTTCCCTTCCTACTCCATTCTATGAGGTTCATCGAAGTCGGTGGAGGCTCTCTGGCGTTCTTCGTAATTATTTATTAGAGAAGAAAAATTACTGGAGTTTTGTCAGAAAATTCTCCAATTTTATTTCCCAAACCCCACACGTTGGGTTATTTAAAGAAAAAAAAGTGATGCGATGTTGCACCCTTTAATAATGCTCATTAAATTATCATCTTTTTAATGATCCACAATTAATGAGATATTAAGATAATAGTTTATCCCTTTCAAAGAATATATTATTGACCCTCCATTAATGTAACTCGTCACTGCCTCGTTACTGCACCGTAGCCTCATCGTCCACCACCCAACAGTGAGAAAAATTGAAATAATTCTTTTAAATTCTTTTATTATTTTACATTAAACGTTCGAAAAATAACATTTCCACTTGCACCTTTCTGGAGGATGTTATGTTATTTCAAGGTGAATCTCGGCATTCTGAATTCAACAGTGCCCTCAAATTTTCTATCCAACCACCAATTCAAAAGATTAAAAATCATGATTGCACGTTTACTCAACATAACTTATAAAACATCATAAAAAATTAAAAGTCAACCTCGGACCGCACCAGTCAAGGTTAGGATCCTCTTAAGGGAAAAATTCCCTCATGAGCTCAATCGTACTCTCGAATTTCAATCTTAGTTACCATTTAGGAGTTACAATGATTTGAAAATAACATAACTGTTATTTAATTATTTTATTTAAAGCCAAATACTAACTTCAACTCTTGGCCCTCGCTAGCCAATGTTATGATCTGCTTAAGGAAAGAATTCCCTCAAGAGATCAACATTGGTCATGGATTTTTAATCCTACCGAAAGTTCATGAGTTATAATCATTTGAAAAATAAAATAATTTTTATTTAATTATTTTATTTACAATTATGACATTTTTTTGTTTTCTCACCGGGGGCGACACCCAGTAAACATTAGTCGCACATGGGGAAAACTTGCTATCCCAAACAAAGTGGTGCCATCATATTTTTTATCTATACACCTATTTAAGGGTTATTCCACATTTTCTGGAAAACCATTCACATGCACTATTTAATTCTTATCATTTTCTTTGAATCATTCTGGGCACCTCGGGCCTAGAATCATGTGCCATCAAATTTCTCAGTCCCAAAATAAATATATATAATAAAAAAATTACATGAAAAATATGAGAAATTAAGAAATAGTAAATAATAAATAAAATATTTTAATGATAATGAATAAAAATAATAAAACAATTACTTGAAATAATAATTAACAAGAAAATATTACACGATAAAACCCATTTTAACTAAAAATATAAATCCTCAAATATATGATGTCATTGTATAAATGTGATGTACATAAACAAAAGTTTAATTCTTTTTATAAAAATCCATAAATTCAAAAATATTATACTACTCAATAATCAATGATGTGGTGATGGTCACCATGTCCTAGTGATTATATCTCCCTAACAAAGGGATTAAATTTTATCTCTCTTTATAGAATAAAATGGCTTCCAATTTAAAACATTTTTTCTTCATGGGAAACATAATGACTCGGTTTCCACATTTGGTTCATGTTATAAAAATCATAAAATAAGTTTTATGTGTTTTTCTCATTCTTCAAAATTTCCAGTCAATCATTTGTCTTGTCTTAAGTAAAAATAACTAGAAATGACATCATTTTCACTAACCAAATCATGATTTATATATAGAGTCATATTAAACATTGATTTTCATTATATCTTTTTTCATTATAGGGTTATTTAACGAGTTATTGTTTTCTTAGGACCCATAAATTAACTACGTTGTGGGGAATACTCTCTATTGATGTAATTTTATTTGTTTTAAACAGGAATCCGAATATAATAGGCACATTTAGAAAAATTCATGATGAATCTATAATTAAATAGATATGTTTTTTATCAAATCATATACATAAAGAGAACAATGGAAGTAAAATTCATGGTACTCGTCAATGATGATGTTGTTATATTTGGAATAAAAAATAAAATCATGTGAGCAGTTTGAAAAAAAAAATAATTATAGATTTATATGTTAATGATTTGTGAAATCAGACTATTTCATGGTTCACAAGTAAATAAATAGGTTAAATTCAAATTTATCTCTCTATAATAGTATTAAAATTACTTATAACATAAATTTGGAATATATTATAGAAATCTAGTTTAAACCCTCATTATGGATGACATGAAACTATTAAAGAATGGAGAATTTAATTTAACAAATCCATTATTATTCTAGAAAATAGTTGATAGATTAGTTGATAGAATAACCAACAAAAATTTTATATGAAACATGATTTAACTCACATTTATATATTTATCAGAATGGAGGAAACCTTATCTCGAGGAATTTAATAATAGGGTGTGTTAACATAATTAATAATTATGATTTTTAAGAATTCTAATTCAATAATGAATTAATTGAATCTAGTGGCATGGATTAGGATGAAAATATAGTGAAAAAATAAAATAGTTGTAGAGATTTCAGTAGTGTAAAAAAATTTATTCTTTGTCGAGTATGAAATATGGAACTATTCCTCTTAGAATAATTGAGGTGGATTTCATTTCATATTAAAAATATTGTACCCAATAAAATGAAATTAAAAAAAATAGTTTGATGACCTTTATGGGGAAGTAAATATGTCCATGGTGATCTTATTAAATGATAAAATTAGATTTATAAAAAAACTCACTTGTATAGATTATTGAGATTTTATACTCATAGTGGATGGTAATGTGAAAAATATGCTATTTCATAGGAGTATATTGGTGTAACTGATAAGGTTATGATTATATTAATAAAATGGATTATTATAAAAATATTTTAGAGACATTGGATATGTTTTTAATCTCAACTACCTCCCTCAACCAATGTAGTTTTGGTATTATACCCTATCCCCATGAGTATTAATTCATAATATGTGGTTGCCCATTTTTTTAGGATTTAGGGGTGTACATTGTGGATATATTTTAATAAGGGGGTGATGAATTGAATATTTATACAAATGAATAGAAATTAAATATGGGAAATGAATTATAGGGGGAGTACACATTCACCAATATTATGAAAACAAAATCATTGGGTAACATGTTATATATAATTGATAACATGTTGTAATACGTTTTGTATTAAAAAAATTTAAAGAAAAAATGTATATATTTGAATATTTCTTCAAAAAATATTTATTATAATGACCATGGTTAAAATAATGATAGTGTTAATGAATGATATCTCCATATCCATGATTAAAATATAAATTATTATTTGATAGAGTTATACTACATCTCTAGTTAATCTCTAGAAAACCCTTGGGTCAAATGTTGGAACAATGTGTATGTATACTAGTCCATAATGTTGGAGTTGAGTTTTCCATAAATTCATTTCTTATATTAGTGATTTTAATTAGTAAATAATTTTCCGTAAGTAGAAGAAATTATTATTGAGTAGAGTAAAAGATAAAATAACATGAAATTATAAATAATAGGTAGACCACATAATGATTAATATCACTTAAAATATGATTGTTTTATAAAAGTAATCACATGAAGGAAAAAATGATACTTTAGATAAAACAAGCTACCTCCAGAATCCATATCATAGCTTATGATAACAAATCATCGTTGTGGACTGACTCAATAGGGACCCCTCATTATTCAACAATTAAAAAACGTATTTCTCTAGAAGACTACGTCTAATAACTACAGGTTGGTGACTTTAAGTATGTGTATAAATCTAAAAATTATTAGGCAATACCTGGTAAGAGAATGTGCATGTATAGAAACTCACAATTTTCAATCAAAAATATTAATTCATTTAGATTAATAATCATTTCATTTCGCTAAAATTAACACATATGGACCATAGATGATTATTTTCAGTGGAATCATAGATATGTAATCTACTTATAGATAATCCACACATGTCATTTAACATTTATTTCAAAACAAAAATCACCATTATTTGAAATACCATTATTAAAAATTATCTTTGTAGCATAGGGAAGTGAATGAAATGTGAGGGTTATCTCAGATGCTCAGTAATGGTAAAGATAAAAGATATTAATGAATCTTCATAATTGAGAATTATATAATAATGATTTTATGATATTATGATAATGACATTAAATAATCATACCCAATTAATCAATATTCTTTAATCATGAATCTTGGAGTAATATATCATCAAACAAATGACATAATACATAGGATTGGGGAATCATTTATAACCTATACTGATCAAGGAAGACATATCATAATCATACAAAATATTTTATTGGAAAATAAATAATAATATAAAATAATTTTTTTAGGAAATGTTCACTTCTACGATGATCATAGTGGATTGGTTTCACTCCCCAATCCATAGTTTGGTAGTCAATGTTCATTCAAAGGACTATATTTTGGAAAATATGTTGCACTAAACTTGGTTCAATCCATATTTTGTTACTTCTTATATCATAATATATAAATTCATACACAATTAATTATAGATAAGTATCATTTATATCCAATCAATAACATAATTATAATGTACACATCTATGGTACAAGATCCTAAAACATTCATTTTCTCATCAAATCATAACCCATGGAAATTGTATAGTTTCCATAATAATTTATTCATTATAATTATAAACCATATCGAGAAAGAATAATTTTTTTAATAAATTTTATCATGTACATTGTAAATAATAATAAACATAAAAGGATGTTCCTATAGATAAAAATACCATTAAAATATCACTATAACATTTCGTGAGGAAAAACACGTTTTATTTAATATAAAATATTTGGAATCTAAAAATATCAAAAATATTGAGGGAAATTTATATTTTAAAAAAGGGAATAATATAACGTAATATTTAAATGAAATATTATTCATAACGAATGGTTTCATATAGTGTATGTAAAACTAAAAATTCATTTCACATTATTGATAAAAAGTTAAAAGAGCATTATTTGGAAAAAAGATAAGAATAATGAATTGAAAAATTATAGAAATTGAAAAATGTTTAAAATGGATTTAATATGTCATTATATAATAGTAAAAAAATTAAAATTATTTATTGAAAATATATAAATGGAATAAAATAATCGTGGTAGAAATGAATAATATGGCCAAATTTACATAAATGCATTCTTTCGATGTATTGTGTACATAAAATGTTGAAAATAAAATGGAATCATGAAATCTAAAATAATAAACATTATGTTATAAAATTGATAATATTTTGGACAGTTAAATCATATAACATTATTATCAAAAAAATGAGCATAAATAATCACGGTAAAAATGAGATTTTAACAGAACAGCCTTACGTCCACATCATCTTACAATAAATGAGCTCTCAGCACCTGTATAATATATTTAAATTAATTATTAACATATTGCAAATACATATTCATAACTATAATTATATTCATGGTTTACATAAAACTTTTTATTCCATACTCATTATCAATATTTATTTATAATTATCTCTTCAGGTGTTAACTACTTCATTTTTCACCTACATGTTTGTTCAGTGGTTATGGTTCTTCAATATTGATAATTGTTCCTTCATCTGCAAAAAATAAATCATGATATAAATATAATATAAATTATTTATATATTTATATTCTAATATATAAATTAGTTTTATTATCCCGTGTTTTTAAAGGAAACACTATGTCTGATAGTTTACATGATATGTCACATAGAGCATAAATGAACAACTAAATTTATTTATTTAAATGTTTTCTTTATAACATAGTATTTTTTATAAAAATAAATAAATAAAATCACTCCTTTTGGATTTTATTAATGAAATATATTTTTATAAAATATTCAATATAAATCATAAATTCAAGTTTTGGGTTTTCTATAAATTATTTAATAAAATATATAATTTTATGAATAAAAGAAGTATTTTTTGAAAAAGGGAGTTTTCCCCCTTCTAATGGATTTCGTATTTTAAATATAGTTTTTTCTATTTTCTAATTACTATTTTTATAAATATTATTCATTTTATAAATAATAATATAAATATTAATATTGGTTTAGTTTTATATATTTTTATCATAGGTTTCATTTCTTGATGAATAATTAATGATATAATTCAATTTACATGAAAACTATATATTCATAAAATTTATTTATATTGCTGAATTATATTTTTGAATGGTTATAAAGTATAATTAGATAATTTTTTTAGAAATTTCATCCAATTTAGTTCATTTTAATCAATTTCTCTTTCAATTTTTATTTAAATACATTTCAATCATTCAAATGTTTTTTACATTAAAATTTTTTTCTCATTCCATCAACAAGGATACTTTTTAATTAATTTTTACAAGTTATTTGTTTAATTTTTTGAAAATGGATTCAATATTCTTAGTCAGATTCTAAAAATTATATAAATAAGACCCTTTTGTTTTTGGACAATATTAATAGTAACTTTAGTAATTTGTTATTAACATGGTTAAAGGTAAATCATGTAATTAATGATCAATGTAATATTATAAATATTATAAAATTACAGTAACACTTGAACTAATTTCATTTTATGATTATTTACTTAAATAATTATTGGGGTGAAATTATGACACTTTTAATCCACATGGATGTGAGTGTGACATTTATAATTTTATGTTCAATGAAAAGTCAAATTTTTAACACATTTCTTTTTAACAAGTGAAGGATTTTTAATATATAGTTATATAAGGGATATTTTTTTCAATAAAAATTATTTTGTGAAACAAAATTTTTCTCTTTATCATTATAATTTATTTTAATTTTTTATATAAAAATTAATTTTATTAATTTATTTCGAAATGATGATGCAGTAATTTTTTAATTAAAGGTTATATTAAATTATATACATTTGAATACTAAAATAACTATAACCTGAAAATATTAAATGTAATAAACAAATTTTTTAATACATTGATATGTAATTCATGTTTTAGTAGTTATGTTTTGAATTTATCTTTCATTTATGATATTTTAAAAAATCCTTATCATGAATGATGTAAAAATTTCTATTATTGATATTTCTAAATAAATAATATTTTTTTGAATGATATAACATTCATAAATAAAAAACATTCTTCCAAAAAATTAGTATAAGTCTATAAATTTAATCACTAACTCATTTAATGGTCTTTTTTTCATTTTATTGTAATTATATTATCCCTCAATGACAAAATTTCAATATATCAAAGTAAGAATTAAAAAGGATAAATAATGGTTAAAAACATAAGAACTAAGAAAATCAAAACATATCTAATTTTCATTTTATGAAGGTTTTACAACCCAACATAATCATATATGCTAGATACATCTCTTTGGATCCATTATTAATAGAAAATTATTTTATATTAAATTGATATTTCGAAGAAATCTAAGAGTTCCCCAACCCTCTCTTAAAAAATTGCACTCTTCATTCTCATTTCCTAACACATGAAATATTATTTTTTATCAAATATCTACCCAAATTAATTTTTTTTGAATAAATTTCCTATTTCTAGAAGTAATATTTTAGTCATAAAACAATTTTTATACGTTTTACGGTGTTAATCGATGTAGATTATCCAAAGACGATGAATCATTTTTAATTAAATTTTTTTATTTTATTTCGTTATCCACATCCTTAAAATATTATTCCACTATTATTAATTAATAATTAAACTATAAAAACATAATTATATTTAATTTTATTTAATTTCAATATCTAAGTCCATCTCCACTTCTATCAAATGCGAAAATCATGATCGTTACTGTGTACGAAGAACTACCCCTCATGAACATATATAATTCATTTTACATCATTGTCTCTCAAGTGTGGTTATAGTAATGCAATTTATTTCTAAATATAATATTAAAGAAATATTTATCAATAATTAATAATTATATATCATTTATGTTCTAACCTTTTAATTCACATAAAAATTAAAATGTTTTTCTTGTGTATGTGTAAACTATCACCTCCACAAAGCGAAGTTATTTTTTTTCATATCCATAAAACCTGAATGATGTATATTACTATAATTAAATTAATAATATGATATTAGTTATATTATTGTAATTATTTAAATATAATAAAATACATCATGTCTTTCCATAATGATATTTTAAAAATGAAAAAGTTACTCATACCTATATACAGCTTGCCGTCTCTATGATTATAACATAGTTCATTTTTAACAACCCTACATAATGGTTACTTTAAAAAGTATAATTAATGTCAAAAAATTAAAATCATTTAATGAATATTATTATAGTGATTATATACTAATTAACACTTTGAAAATTGATATCATACTAAATTAATTTTGGACTCGTCTACCGAATATCGACCAAGCATTTGACCCAAACAAAAATAATTATATAAGTGTTATATAACTGTTAAAAAGTTATATAAAAATAATGATCAACATTAAAAAGGTTATAATGAATGTAAATAATTAACCTTTTTTATTTTGGAATATAATAAAAGTATGTGATGGGTCTATGTCATTGTAAGAGACATTTTAAAAAAAAATTCATTCATTTAAATGTAAAAAATATTATTTTATAAATAATTCTCTTTCACCTCAATTTTTTTATAAATTACATTTATGATTCTATTAAAATATATAAATTAGTGTTTTAAAATTATATGTGACAAATGTAACTCAAATTTTATAAAGAAGTGTCTTTTTTCTGTTGTGTGTTAGGGACTGCATCTCAATATCCTTTCATTGAGACATATCTTGATGTTATTCACTATATTATATTATAAGTTGTATATACAGACCATTAACATGTTATATCAATAACTTCCACCATTGTAATGATATTTAATGTTTTTTTAATATTTTTATTTAATTATTTATATGATTCATATATCCCAAATGGTTATGGAACACTTCGACCTAATAATATCATTTTAAATGTTTTATGATTTAATTTCAAAATATTTTCCACCATTTAAATATTCAACAAATTATTTTATATAAAATAAATTGTACATAAATATTTTATTTCATTCAACTGTTTTAAAAAATGAATCTTATTACGTTTTTTAAAGGAAACATTTTAACAGACAACAAAAGGAATATTCTATTCTTATCATACATTGTGACATCGACATTTCTGTCACCCTGAAAATTATTTAATTTCTAGATTTCATTAAAAGAGTACATGTTTTATTAAATAAAAAAATTATTTTTATTACATGGGTATTTTTTTATTTAAAATGGTTTTTCAATGAACATTATGTTTTGGTGTTAAAAATTTCTTTGTAAAATAATATTGTATTTGGATATCTAAATGTTTATTCTCATGTGATTAAAAGAGTATTCAAGGGTTTTACACCTTAATTGGTCCTTATAAATTATATATGAAGGTTTCAGTTCATTCTATCTCATGGTTGAACCAAATATAGCTTATATAATGGTTTGATCCCCATTATAGATCATGAGAAATAGGTGAACCAGACATAGATTATATGTTGGGTGAGACCCATTATATATTTCAATTGAATTTGGTTCTCTGGATATGGATGGTATCCTTAGTGTCATTCCATTTTTAATGGTGAATTTATGTTTGATATGGAAATGATTTCCCAAGAAACCAATATGATTTTTCTATGTTGTTGATTAGTTTTTAATAAATTGGTTTTAATGTGTTTTTATGTTTTCACTGGACTAACAATTTTCATACATTATGTCTATCATTGATATTTTTGTATTCATTAAATGTTTTAGAATTTTTTTCAGGGGTCTTGAGATTTGTAAGGAAAATAATATGCCATAATGAATGAATTGATGATGTGTCTTTATATGAAATATTTTTTTTTTAAATGTTATTTTTTTTGGAAAAAATAAATACTGAGTATAATATTACACATGTATTTTGTGGGTTAATGATGTTAGATATTTTCATAATTCTCCCAAACTATAGAAGAAAAATATCATTTTGCAAATTAATGTGTTCTCATGTTTAAAAAAAATAAACTATGTAATTTCTACGGTCGGGTCCATAGAGTTGGTATCAATGCACGATTAAGACTACATAGGATATTAGGATATTTTTATAAGAGATAGGGATATCACCATGAGTTTAAAATTTTCATTTTTATCATATGTTTAATTTTATAGAATCCATTTTTAGGATTAATTTTATTAAATTTTATGGTGACTAATGTTATTTCTGGAGACATTCAATTTTTTTTAATATGGGTTATTATTTTTTTTGATGTAAATAGAAAGATATGAGATAATCATTGAAATTAAAACTTTCTATGGTTATTTTTTTAGAATTTTTTTTCATATTTTGGGATTTTTGTAAATATTTTAATGTCTTAGACAAAGAAAACCTCACTTGATGGTTGATAACACGTCGTAATTGGAATGGTCGGGAGTTTTGAACCAATAAATGAAGGGATACAACTATGCATAAACCTACCACTTGTCCATGTAATGTACTTGATACTAAGGATCTTTCTAATTAGTTTAATGATTTTATGGATAAAGAACAAGTTGATTTTGGGAACAATAGTTTTATCAAATGGATAACCTTGGGAATGGTAAATTACTTGGAGATTAATTGAATAAACAGTTTTCCAAATATTTATTTTCATTTGGAATCCCTTTTTGATTGAATTAAATGTAAAATATTGGGATTTATCTAAGAATTAATTTTTGAATTATATTTTGGAATAATATGATATTTTATTGTGAGATAATATTGATTTGGGATATTTATAGAAATAAAATAATATCTTTTAGATTATATGATTTAGTAAACTATTTTATTGGGTTGATATATTAAGAGTTACTAATTTTATTTAGAGATAAATGTTAAAATATATCTAGTAATACTGTGGTATTACATCCTTTCGAATTTTGGAATTAAATATTAGTAAAAATATTTTCTAGGAATTTTTATTATTGTTAGTTGTTGATTAGTATATATTTAACATTTTGTATTACAGTTTTAATTTGGTGAATGAAGTGTTTTTCATCATATAAGGTTTATTATTTTTTGGAATTACCTTATCTTTTACTACCCATTTTGGTTTGGTTAAGGTATAAATTAAATAGACATAGGTTGTTAATATTTTGTGGATTATGTGAGTCTCTAGAAGTTGATTCTAGTGTTTCATGCCTGAAAAATTCATCTTAAATACTCATCATTTTGAGGGAAAATAATCTTATTATGTAAATTCCTAAAAGTATTAATCTATACCTTTCAAGATAGTATGTTTCCTTATGTTCTTATTCTAGGTACTAAAATAGTTCCTCAACTCTGTGAAAATGATCTTCCAATTAATTTGTGATCAATTAACTTTTCCTACTATGAAATCAATTACCTTTTAACACATCATAGATTAATTATTCTGTGATTGGAAACATTCTGAAAATCATGTTATTTATCACTCTCTGTCAGAATATGATAGTAATGTTTAATTTCATCTCCTTGTTTTCTTACATGGTACCCTGGTATGTGCTATCTTTAGTCACCTTCATACCGCCATTTCATTAATTTAATGTGGTTGTTTCATTAACAATTTTTTTATGTGGGATTTCAATAAATATTTTTTGATAAGTTAAACCCCTAGTTTTTTATCCAGAGATCAAATTATGATGAAAAATTTATAAAATGTGGGATAATATAACAGCTCACTTTTTTAATATGAAAGACTATATTCGACAGTGTACATGATACACCACATGAGCATAAAAAAATACTAAATATTATTTTTTAAATATCATAGTTAAAACTTAGTCTTTATAATTGAGTTTATGAAAATTATTAACAGAATTAAAAATAAGATTTATAAAAATGTATATATAATTATTTTTCTTTTAACCAATAAATTATAAATGAATGTAAAATCCATTTCTAAAATTAAAGAAAATGTTTTTCAAAATAACTATTTAAATGTGGACAAGGTTATTTTAAGACCATAAAAAACAAATCACCCTTTTTATATTTTATTAATTGAATATATATATATATATATATATATTATATCTATGATAATTTTTATCATTTATAATTTTATCTTCACATGATATAAAAACAAATCCAATTTTAAGAATCAAATATTTTTTTTTTCAAACAAGGATTTTTTCTGCCTTTTGATCGCACACTTGTTTGAAATATAATTTTTTCAATTTAATATATTCTATTTATAAAAATAATATTCTTATATGATATAATAATCTCAAAATTTTCTTTGCTTTTATTTTTTATACCATTATAATAATAATCATTTGGTGATAAATAGTGAAAAAAATAAATAATTTTATTTAAAATCAAATTTTTCCTCAAATATATTTATAGTGACAAGTAATTTTTTCCCCTTTTAGTTTTTTCAAATATTGTAGTCGGCTCTTATTCTGCAGCGACGGTTGAAACTGGCATCTATAGTTGGTCTACAGCGCATTTATAAAGCAACTTCATCTCCCAGTCTTAGTTCTTTCGGAGCCCCGTGCAATCCCATGGGTCTTGGTCTGTGACCCGTTTGAGTTCCCATGAGATGGTATCAGAACAACCATCGAAGAGGAAACATGCATGTTTTCCACCTTCCATCTAGCAAAACACCCGGAGCACATCGATGTCCTGTGTCCGGTACTAGATTCTTGCAAGTTTATAGTGATAAATTATAATTTTGAATTTGTTTAAAAAATAATTTGATCTCATTTTTATATGTTATTCCAAATTTGTTCATTGGAATAAATTTGACAGTGAGTTTGGATAAAAATACATTTCAATCATTTGAATTTTTTTACATTAAAAACATGACTTCCCATTCCATCAATGTGATTAATTTTTAATTAATTGTAACTAATTTTATGTTTTTAATTTTGAAAAATTGGATTAAATATTTGAAATTATAATTTATAAATTATCTATATTTTTCACTTTTATTTCATTAAAATATGAATTGTAACAATTAATTTCTATTGAAATGGGATTTATGGTAAATTGGGTAAATAAGGGAAAAAATATTATAAATATTATAAAATTACCCTAAAAAGTTTCTTAATTTAATTGGATGAGTTTTTTTTCAAAAAACCTATTGGACCCAAAATTATGACCCTTGTATGAAACTTGTGTGAGATTATGATATTTATATATCTATATTCAACAAAAAGTGAATTTTGTCGCACATGTTTTTAATAAGTGAAATATTTATATACATAGGGTTTTATATGAAATTGGTTCGACTATAAATAATATTTTTGAGTCTAAAGTGTTTATATTTATCATTAAAAATTATTTTTAAATATTATATAATAAATAATTTAGTTATATTCATTCACAAGGATGTTCCAGTAGTTGTTTCATTAAAGGAAATATCAAATGAATTATAAATAAAATAATAAAGTAAATATAATTTTAGATTATTTAGGTCATAGATGATTCATTATATACCGTTGATATTTTATTGTTATTTGAGATGTATTGGTTATAATTTAACTTGCCTTTTTGATTTTTTTTAAATTATAGTAATAAATATTGTTAAAATTCACAATATTTTTTTTTAAAACAAATAATAATTTATTAAATGATATAAAAGACATAAAAGTATAAAATTCATCCATCTAAATGGGATACATAAAAAAATTTAATAAATGAATCATTAATTGGTATTTTTTTATTATAATTATATTAACCCTCAATGTGTAAATTACATAATGTTAGAGTAAGAATTAAAAAAGGTAAATAACTTTTATAACACAAAGTTAATGATTAACAAAACATAAATCTTACATAATTACTTTTATTAAGGTTATGCAACCCAAAATCACAATACATTTGAAATAAATTTCTTTTTACGAATTTAAATTAGGCAATTAGTTTATATTATATTAATATTTTGATGAATTCAGTGAGTATTTCTCCCCTCTCTTATAAAAGGGAACTCATTAATCTCTATTTATAAAACATAAATTCATATATTAATTGTAATATTTCTTGTTACATTCAATTATTATGATCCCTCTTTAAATATTATTGATCTTAATTTAGGCATCACATCATCCTTAGAGGTGTTAATGTGTTAATAAAAATAGATCATCCGAAGAATAGGTGTCATTTTTAATTAGGTATTTATATCTTATTTATTATTCCACATCCATAAAATAATCTTAAACAAATATAAAGTAATAAATTCAATATATAAAATAATCATAAATGTTTGTATGTTAATTTCAATATTCAAATCAGTCCTGACATCTATCAAATGGGAAAAGAACTATCATTCATGTGTACGACGTACTACCTCCTTACTACATGACAATATTCGTCTTCCTTTACCATCAATATATAATAGTTATGGTGATGTAATTAATATTTATATAAGATATTAACGACACAAATTTATTTATTTAATAATAATATATCTTTTACATTCTTACCTTTCCAGGCAAATATAAATGATAACATCATTCGTGCAGACGTTTGAACTATAACATTCGTAAAGAGATGTGATTTTTTATTCATCACCAGAAAACATGAAAATTATATATAAGTATATTCAAAGTATAAATATGATATTAATGACATTATCAATTAATTTAATGATAAAATAATAATTACCTTTTTCCATAATGATCATTGATAAACTAAATTGTTACTCTTGTGTACGTAGGACATGTCGTCTCAATGACTATAACGTTTTTCATTTTTAATATACATACATAATATTTTGGTTAAAAATTGTCAACTATGTTTAAAAATGATAATATTTTAATGATTATTATTATGGAGATGATGTTCTATTGACCACTTTTATAATTGAGATCCAATCGAATTTATTTTAGTCTTATTTACCCAATACCGGGAAAACATCTGATGTGAACATAAATGAGTAAGTAATTGTTATATAATTGTTAATAAATGATATAAAATTAATAATAAACCTAAAAGGTTCTAATTCATGGAAATAATTAACATATTATTTTTATTTTGGAATTAAAAGAATGGTTGTGAAAATTCAGACTCAACGTAATAGACTTTTTATCTAAACTAACATTGATCTATATGTTTTATTTATTTATTTTATAAATCAATTTATTACATGTACATGTTTTAAAAATTAAATTATTTAATATTTTAATATGGAAATTAATTTTTTAAAATTTAAATTATCAAATTTCTCTCAAATTTTATAATAAAGGAATCTTGTTGAGGATACATGTAAGATTCTTCATCTCAATATCATTTTATTGAGACATATAATTATTTTATACTCATTTTTTATAAGGTTTATATATATAACATTAACATGTTATGTCTTTAATTTTACCAATTATCAGACAATTACATTTTCTTTTATATTTTATGACTTAATTAGATTTAAGATTGAAATATTTCAATATGGTAAGAGACACATTCATTTAAAAATAACATTTTAAATGTTATTATATTTCATTTAAAAATAATTTAATACATGTAAATATTCATGATTCTAATTTATATAGTGGTCATTTTATTAATATTTTTAAATTCAATATTTGTTTATAAAAATTAAATTTTTTACATTTTCTTTATTGAATGTATTTAGAAACGAAAAAAAGAATTTTCTATTCTTAACATACACAATGACAACGACATTTATGTCACTGTGAAGATTATTAAATTTATAGATTCCATTGAAATATTACATGTCTTATTAAATACAACACATTATTTTTTTTTCTTTATTTTATTATTGAATTTTTTGTTTCAATTAAAATGTTGATTTGGTGTTAAAAAGTGTTTGTGATAGAAAATAATATTTTCATTCCTGAAAGTGTTTTTCTCATGGGATTAAATGGTAATCAAGGGTTATATTCATGATTTGGAACATTAAAATGTTATTTAAAGGTTTTATCCTATTATAGATAATGGTTGAGCCCAATATAGTCTATATGAATGTTTGAACCCCATTATAGATCATAATAAATATGCAAGCCCAAGATAACTTAAAAGTCGTTTGATCCCCATTATAGATATCTAATGAATTGGATACATTAGAGATTGAAGTCTAATGTAGTGTTATTGTATTTATAATGGTGACTATAAGAGTGATACTGAAATGATATACTAATGAACCAATTATATTTTTCTAGTCTTTCTAATGAGTTTTTAGGAAATTCTATTATGTCCTTTCATGTTTCTCCTTGACTAATGATTTTTTATTTATGTTATTTACTGATATTTTTGTACTCATACCAAGTTTTTTTTAAAAATAATATGTAAAAATATTAGTATGGAAAAATAATATTTCATGAAGTTATTATTTAAAATGTTTCTTCAAAAAATAGGTTTCATTTTAAATGATTTCTTTTGCCTGAAAAAATTGATACTGAGTATAAGTGTCCACTTGTAATGAGTTGGTTTACTATATGTCTGTTTTTACTAATACTATTAAACATTAAAGGTAACAAATAATTAGGAAGATAATGAATTTTTACATTTTAAAATGACTATAATATTATCTTCTTATGGTCGGGTCCTATATTAGTAATGAAAAAATGAATTACAACACAACGTTGAGATATAAGTCTATACTTACACACGATTGGTGTTTTGATTTTTTTAAAGATTAAAAAATAATATGTAAATTTATATTTCATATCATATATACCATTATAATAACATAAATATTATATATAAACATTAAATCTATCATAACAACCGACCATGAATAATAGTGGTGGAAAGTTAATCGTATCACTACATTGAGGTGGTATTCCAAATGTATGCGTGAATGACACATTCCTATCACATTGGATTGATAAAAGGAGGAAATGGTAATTAAATCATCATAATAATATATCATTATATCAATTATAATATATTTATTACTTTTTTTAGATACATTATGTTTAGTGAATGTAGAAGAAGAAATAATATTGAAAAGTCTTGATTAAGTTATATACCTCTTCATTGAGAGACATCATTTGGATAACACATTAATCCTTGATGGATTAGTCTTAAGAGAAGAATATACATGTATGATTATGAGAATAATCCTAATATTGTTTTATTGTATGAAATTTCATTAACAAAAGGATAAAATTTTGTTTAAAAGGGATGAGAGGAGGTTCCCATTTATAAGTGAGGGGAGGGACAGTCATGGTATTTCTTAAATGAATTCATGTATATTAGGTAAGACTCATGGTAAATTGACTCTAAATGGATATATATTCATTTGTTCATTATGATATGGTAGATTAATCATTATTCAAAAAACATTATAGGTTTGGGTCGAAATCCTAATGTTATATCGTAGTATAACCCACTAGTAAATTAGTTTTAACATTAACCGTGGTAACAATATATTATTATGTATACTATTTATAATGAAAAATTAAGTTGAATATATTAAATTATAATATATATTATAATTTCAAATATTGAATCGGTATTACCAGATTCAATTTCTTGAAGTGTTATCATTAAATTTTAATTAATCAAGAAAACTACAATGAAAAAATATTTTCAAAAAATGAAATTTTAAGCATATATATTAATTTACATAAATTACATAACAAATAAAAATAATAAATATAATTTTGATATATAATATTATTTATATGATTTATACCTTTAATAAAATTCACTAATCAATATTTATTTATTTAATTAATTATAATAAAATAAATTGCAAACATAAAATAAGTTTTTTTAAGAAATAAACTTATTCCAAAACATTTACTTATACCAAGATAATTTAGAAAGATGATTACAATTTAGTTAATTTTTTTCAATGTCAAAAATGGGCATATTGTTAAATTTATTATAACATTTAAAAATTATGAAAAAAATTACTTAAATATAAATTCTAATTTAATAATAATGGTATATTTTTATATTATTTGAAAAATAAATCATCTATCAAAATTCCAAAAAATAAACCCTATCATAATGTTTACATGATTATCTAAAATAATATATAAATTTCTAAAAATATTATTTATAAAAATATATAACATAATTACAAATATTGAATTAAAATATATTTAATATTAAATTTTTTAAGAAAATATTTTTTGTAGTGTAAAATTATGTATCTGCAAATTGACTATATGTTTATTATAAATTGATCAATAAATTTGAATTAATGAAAAAATATATACATACGTTTTATAAAGTGGTTATTACTATTCAAACCTTCCAATTCTACTTATAAGTTATAATGTTAATTTATCATTGTTCATATAGACATGGGTTTTCAAGTAAGGCATGATATTGAATACTTTAATTTTTTTTTCAATTGAAATAAATATAAAATATTTTGTTGTTACATTATACCCACATAAAAAAGAAGTTGTACATTAAAATTTCATCACAATTATACAAAGATATGAGGATATATTTCCTTCCTTACATCTTTGGTTTCTATGTAGTATCCTTAATTTTGTGATTCCTCTAAACAAATTTAACTATGTGGCTAGTATTTTTCCATTAAGCATAGTCTCTTTTATCCATGATTTTAACTAGCTTTTATTCATGGTAAATTACAATTTCTATAGAATAGTCTATGAGTTCAGTATATGTGAAGGATCAGAAATGTACTTTCTTATAAGAGAAATATGGAAGAAGTCATGAGTGTAAGGGAATCTTATTGGGAGTGCCGGGAATTATTCTATAGTACATAATCGATCGAGAATCTCAATGAGAACAATATATCTATGGATAAGTTCTTCATTCATTCTGAATCTCATAAAAAACTTCTTTAAATAAATCCATTTTAAATCCTTCTCACTAAACTAGAATTATTGATATCAATTATGATTATCAATGTAAAAATTTTACTGACACTGAGTGATCTTGATATGTTGTTCAATGGATCTATCAATTTCTACCATTTCTTCAGCTAGATCAAATACAAATAGCTTTCTTTCTACAATTTAATCCTAGTATCTCGGAGTTATATACTTATTTTTATAGAAGGTTTCATAAGGATGCATCTTAATGATAATGTGAAATCTATTAATGTAAAACACTCAACTAATCGAATGTTTTCATCCAAACCACCATCAAAAGATAGAAAACATGATATGAACATATCCTATTTATTTGAAAGGTCCTCCTATACTAACTATCATTCTATGGATGATATAAAGTACTAAAATAGAATACTGTATCTATAGGTTTTTGAATATGTCTCCAAAAATTCAAGGTAATGATTTGATCTCGATCAGATACAATATATTATGGAATCCCATATAAACTAACCACTACCTTAACATATTTAATGGAAATTTGATCCAGATTTAAATCTTTTCTTAATGTAAATAAGGGTGATAACATCATAATGTGATTGAATACAATAAAAATGGAATTATAGAATACATATATTTTGAGATTTTGAAAATAAAATACATGGTGATGGTTTAACAATTCCATTATTGTATAGGTAATGGTTATAACACTCCCCATATATTTATGACCCTCAACCAATCAAGTTTACATACCATGGGTAAGGACACCATACTAGTTGCTCGGATTCGGTGCCTTATTAGATTATATTATCATAAATACAAGGAATATGAATCCCGAAGGACTGATTAGTTTAGTATTATTAGAAACAAGATACATACATAAGTTCATCATTACAACATGAAGGGATAAAACAACACTAATTTATTCCACTATCAACATCATGTCTCCTAGATGAAGCTTCCATGTCATTCATAATTTACTTTTTCATATCCTGAGAAAAATGAGACATAATAAAGGGTGAGATCAAATGCTCAGTAAGAGTATGAAATACAGCTGAAGATAATATAATCATTATTCATAGTGGATAATTGAAAACACATGCCTTTAATAATAAAATTGAAACAGATTATGGCAGGAATAATAGCTGAGTAAATAATGCCAAAATAAAACATAATAATGCGTATTCTACTAGTTGAATAACCACATGAACATTAAATTACTAGATACATAAATAGGTAAGTACATATTCCGGACATTATAAATCATTTTTTCATGGCATCGATAAAGATATCTAGAGATTAAGGCCTCGACCAAAATCCATATCACATTGGGAATGGCCTCGGCCAATTCCATGATTATTTGTCTTATGAGACCTACTGGTGCATCGAGAGGCTATAGCAGGCCCCACCCATCACATAATAAGTCCAATGCATTCCTCATATGAGAGGGGATCAACATAAACAATATATACATTCATATTTAATCTATCATATGAAATGTAACTAACTTTCCACAATCATTAAACATAAAACACTAACCATTCGAAATAATATGGTGAATGGTTTTAGGAAAGATCATCCACAATAGAGTTAGTCATAAAAAATTAAATAAATTATGGTAGATGAATTTATAAATGATTAAACCCAATCATACCATGTGATCATCAAGAGTGTTTAATTAGATGAAAACACCCTTATAAAATCTTTAAGTAATTCTGGAGATGAATACTCATTTATTTTGAAAAGAAGTGTTCTTTTGGAAAAATCTTTGTATAATACCTGAAGTTAATTAAGTTAGTATTTTCATAATAAAATTAGTTATTTAGATGAATAATGGTTTCTAAAACAGATTATATATTTCCCTTGAAAATAGATAAGAATTTGAGAAATTCCCTTGTATTGGGCTCGTATTTTTGGAAACATTTTTGAGAGCTTCTTTTAAAACATGTAAATATATATAAATTAGAGAATTATTATGGTTTCTTTGCATATATATAATAATTAAACATAATTTATGAGGAGTAAATAAGAATACATAAGAATTTAATCGATGAAATTTGACAATAAAAGTTACCCGGATGAAAATGGAAGTTCGAGTGAAAACCCCATACCTTAACTCCAAATGTGTAATTATCTTGAAAGTACGCTCATGGAATATGAAATTATATTCTTTTAATAACTTATTTCATAACCTATTACATATTTATTTAGATTACCATAATTTTGGTTAGTTCATTTATGTCTTTATTGGTACGTTATTTTATTGAATTTCGTCGTTCTGGAGTGTTTGTTTCCTTTATTTACATATTTGGTTCACTTATTTTTATGTAATGATGTTCATATGGAATGGTTATAAATCACTAGTGTTGTAATTATATATTATTTATGAACATAAATAATTGTTATTGGTCATTTATATAATTTTTTTATACGGAATGAGGATGAATCATTAGATGAGAACCACTTCAATTATTTGGCGGTATTTAGATTATTATGGACTAGTTTTGTCATATACATTAATTATTTGTTCATATTCTGGTTCTTGAATATTAATTATGTTATAATACATATATTATATTCGGGTTCAACCATAAATATGTTTTCATGACCAGTGATGAAGAAGAAATTGAAGAACGAAACTTCGTCGTCCACGAAGGCTATAAATTGGAGCCTCATAGACGTTGAATTCGTTTATAAAAATAAAAGGGAGAGAGTAAGAAATTTTTTGATGGATCTTCCATTCACATAAAATAAATCCAGTATATATTTGTTACTTGAGTTATCATGATCATTTGGAAGGATGAGGTGAGAAGAGAAAAACAAAAGTGGTGAACTTGAAAATAAAAGAAAAGTTAAAAGATCCCTTATGAAAATTTGGCAGCCTAACGACGCACATAAAATTTTATAAAATCAATTGATGAGAACAAAATGGTATCTCATAATATTAAAATCAAACCTCAATATATGATAAAGGAATTTCAAACAGATAACATAAAAGAAGTATTGATATAAAGAAGAGATTGAAGGATTCCCTTACCTTATAGAATAACTCCTAGATCTTGAAGGATGGGACCTTGGGGGCTTAGGGACACCATGGGAGGACATATAGAGAGGTAAAACCACTAGAGCTTCGAGGATGAGGGATTTGGTAGGAAATAAAACGAATGGATGAGTGGGTATTCATAGAAAAAGAGAGGTAATATTTTAATAATTTCAAAGGGACACCTCATTAGTGGTTTTTGCCAAACCATGGGCTTGCCCATTGTATTTTCCAATGGATTATGCCACTGGGGACACCTCATTTCATATTTTACTATAAAAAAGTCGACAATACTTTTATATTTAATTATTACATCATTATGATGTCATTAAACTACCGAAAACTCAAAACTATATTTTTCCTATTCATGAAAAATTCCTGTATTTTAGAAAAAAACCCAAAAATTCACCCCTAATATTTTTCTACATGTAGAATTAAAAAGTGAAATCCATTTTTCAAAAATAATTTTATAAATATTATTAATTTAATTTTTATATATGGTCAAGGTAAATTTGAAAAATAACAATCTTGAAGTGCAATTAGTTTTATGTGACATTGAAAAATTAATTAAGACCACATTATCTTATTGCATTAAGGAAATAAAATAATATTATAATTTACTATTCATAAGGGTCATATTACTATTCATATTAAAATTCACAAGGGTATGTTACTATTCACCAAAAATCTTGTTTGTTCTATCAGACTCCAAATTTCATACCGAACACAACTCTAGATGACCATTTTTTGAAATTCAAAACATAGAAGAAGAAAAGTTGTGTTTAATGGATAGATTATAAAATTTCATTCTTTATTTATTTTCAAAACCATGGGGTGTAACATTTTCCCCTCCTTACAAATATCTCATCATCTAAATTCACAAAACATTACCTAAAAATATTGGGGTATGTCTTTAACATAAGCTCCCCAGGATCCCATGTTGTTTCCCCAATCTTATGGTTCCTCTATAGAATCATTACCAGATGAGTTGTCCTATTTCTCAATACTTGTTCTCTAGTATCAGGAATCATGATAGGCTCTTTACAGTATGATAGTTCGAGCACCAGTTACACTTCTTCATAAGTGAGTACATGTGTTAGGTCTTTCATGTACTTTCTTAACATAGACACGTGGAACACATTGGGAACCTTGGAGAGACTTGGTGGCATTGACAAATGGTAAGCTATGGCTCCAATTATCTCCAAAATTTCAAAAGTTCCAATGTACCTAGGAATTAATTTTCTATTCTTACTGAATCATATAATACCCTTCCATGGAGATGCCTTTAAGAAAACATGATCACCTTCTTTAAATTATAAATCCTTCCTTCAGTTATCAGCATAGATCTTTTGTCTACATTGAGCTATTTTGATATGGTTCTGGATAATCTACACCTTTCCTATTGATTCTTCAAAAAGTTCTGGGACCATGAGCTTTCTTTCACCAACATCATCCCAGAAAGTTGGTGTACGACATCGCCTCCCATATAATGATTCACAGGTTGTCATCTGTATATTTGAATGGAAGCTATTGTTGTAGGAAAATTCTATGAGATGTAAATAATGATCTCACATGCCTCGAAAATCAAGTGAAAAAGACCTCAACATGTCTTCCAATGTTTGAATTTTCTGTTTTGATTGTCCATCAGTTTGTGGGTGGTAGGCAGTGCTCAAACGAAGATCAGTATCTAGGGACTTCTGAATAATTTTTCAGAGTCTTGATGAAAAATGTGGATCACGATCAGAAACAATCGATATAGGTACTCCATGAAGATTCACAACTTCATTAACATATAGTCTTTCTATATGTTCATATGGTAGATATTCTCTTATAGCAAGAAAATGTACGGACTTGGTAAGACGATCAACAATGACACATATTTCATCATCCCTTTTAAGGAGTCTTTGGTAGTCCCATGAAAAAGTCTATCGTGATAGTATCCCACTTCCACTCTGGTATGGGAAGAGTTTTCAATTCTCTTCCAGGCTGTTGCCTTCCATCTTTCACTTGTTGAAAAACCATACATCTTGTCACAAAATTAGCAATCTCCCTCTTCATGTTGTCCCACCAAAAATGATCCTTCAAATATCTATAAATCTTAGTGCTTCGAGGGTTTATAGATAAATTGGAACTATGAGCATCATCCAAAAATTCCCTTTTTAGATCAGGTATATTGGGAACACATAGTCTCTTCCCAAATTTCAAAATTCCATCTTTATATACATAGTCACACAATCTCCCATCATTCACAGCTTTAATCTCCTTTTGAAACTCCCCATCATCAGCCTGAGAAGTTTTTATCCTTTCTAGTAAATATGGTTTTGAAAAAATTTTAAAAATCATTGATGTTTCACCATCCATGGTTATTCCCATATCCATCTTTACTAGATCTATGAAAATAGGATCCCTTTAAACTATCAACTTGCTCAAAACTACATGATTTTTTCTGCTCAAGGCATCTTCGACCTTATTTTCCTTCCTCGGGTGGTATTGTATCGTGAAATCATAATCCTTGAGTAGTTCAGGCCATCTCCTTTTCCTCATTTTGAGTTCTTTCTGTGAGAAAATATAATTCAAACTATTGTGATCAGTATAAATCTCACATTTTTCACCATAGTGATAATGTCTCCATATCTTCAAAGAAAGGATTACAGTAGCTAACTCAAGATCAACAGTAGGATAGTTTTTCTCATGAATTTTTAGTTTTCATGATGCATAAGAAATAACTCTATCATTTTTCATAAGTAAACAAACAAGTCCTTTCTTTGAAGCATCGCTATAAATAACAAACTCGTCATTTCCCATTGGTAGAGTCAATATAGGAGCATTGACTACTCTTCTCTTCAGTTATTCAAAACATTCCTCAAATTATATTGTCCAAACAAATTTAACCCCTTTACGTGTGAGCTTCATTAGCAGGTTAGCCAGTTCGGAAAACATCTGCACGAAACGCCGGTAATAACCTGCTAAGCCAATAAAACTGCATACCTTGGTTATGTTTGTTGGTGTTGGCCAGTCTTGGATTGCCTTTGTCTTCACAGTATCAACTAGGATTCCATCCTTAGAGATAATATGGCCACGAAAATATATCTCATGCTGCCAGAATTCACACTTCCTAAACCTCCCATATAAATGATGACTTCTAAGAGTCTTCAGGATAATGCATAAGTGATTTTCAGGATCACCATAGCTTTTGGAGTATACCAAGATATCATTAATAAATAACACTACAAATTCATCGATATATTCCTTGAAAACACTTTTCATTAGATCCATGAAGACAGAGGGTGCATTAGTATATCCAAAAGGCATTACTGTAAACTCATAATTCCCATACTTGGTTTGAAACACTGTATTCAGAATGTCTTCCTTCTTCACACTCAACTAATGATATCCATATCGAAGGTCAATCTTTGAAAAGTATTGACCTCAATGCAGTTGGTCAAATAAATCATCAATGCGAGGTAGGGGATACTTGTTATTTATTGTTATAGCATCGATCTCCATGTACTCGATACATAACCTCATAGATCCATCTTTATTCTTAATAAAAAGGACAGTGGCTCCCCATGTAGAAAAAATAGGGAGAAAAAATCCCTTATTAATCAATTCCTCTTTTTGTTTCTTTAGTTTTACTAATTCCACAGTGGACATTCTATAAAGGGTCTTCAATATGGGCCATGAACTTGGAATTAAATCAATGGAAAACTCAATTTCTCGTTCTGGAGGATGTCCAGGTAAATATTCTGGAAACACATCAATATATTCTATCACAATAGTTACATCCTCTGTTATAACATTACTTTCCTCACCTACAGTTATTTCATTCTCTTCTTCCCCAATGATTAAATTTAGTTGATCTACTGGGGGTGGATCTAGATAAAAATTAAGTGGTGATTATTCTACTCTAAAGATAAGGTGTTCTTTATCATCGTCATCAAAAATCATAGCCTCCTTCTTCTTACAATAACATTTTGCATCATGGTTCGAAATCCAATCCATACAGAGGATTATATCAAATTCAATCGTGGGTATGATGAGGAGATCTGTATATAAAGAACATTTGTATTCCCTAATGGGAACTGATTCACAAAACATTGTAGCAATGATACTTCCCTTATGTGTTTTTACTGAAAAATTCCTTATTAAATCAAATTGGAAATGTCTAATTTTCTTAATAAAATGGGAAGATATGAAACAATGCAATGATCCAGAATCGTATAAAGCATTTTATAAATTTGAGGAAACAATTAAAGTACCTGCCACCACATTATTAGGAACTTCATCCTCTATAGTTGTGATTACATAAGCTTGTCCCTGATCCCTTGGCCTTTTCTGTATCATATTTCCTTGATGTTTTCAAAAATAACTAGCATAGTGTCCCATCTCTAAACAACTATAGAATTGAACATCACTAGCTTCGTTCTTCCCATTGAAATCACTAGTAAGATGGCCTTTCTGACCACATTTGTAACATACTCCTTCTCATATTAAGCATGCACCCGGGTGTTTCCTTCCACAATTGACACATGGTGGAAATTCGACTCTTCCCCTCTTCCCCATTTCCTTATTTCCTTTCCCATGGTTTTTAGCAGTCCTTTTATTTTCTTGCTTTCCCTTAAACTCATAAGTCTTAGAGAATTCATTTTTTGTCTTGATGGAACACGAAACTATATCCTCATATGATAAAAAACATTGGGAGACAAGTGCCCGCCAGAGGAATGGATTTATCCCATCAAAGAATCGATCAATTTTTCTCCTTGGATTTAATATATAGTCCACAACATGTCTTGTTAACCTTGTGAAGTTGGCTTCATACTTTGTAACATTTTCTTCCTCCTTCTGCCTCAAATTCATGAATTGTCTCTCCATATCTTCTCATTGCTCACGAGGTAAATATTTTTCTATGAATATTTCCTTAAAATCCCTCTATTCCATTTCCCCCATCTCTTCCACCTCCTTTGTGTTTTGTATTAATGACTGAAACTGATCTAAATCATTCGACAGATGATATACTGCCATGACAACCTTATCTCTTTCATTACATCCCAATGTGAGAAATATCTTCTCAAGGGAACATATCTACTGATCTGCTACAAATGGGTTTGTAGTCCCGTTGAATGATGAAGGTTGTTATCGCATAAGGTGATCAAGTATGGCTCCTCCACGTGGTGGATCTAGATGCTCGATACGGGTAAGGTTATTATTCCTAACCTGATTAAGTTGTCCCAGTATAGTTAGTAGTTGCTCAAAACCTATCACATAACCAGAGCCAACATCATTATCTTGCGTAGGAGGAAAATCCCTACAGGGGACACCTACATTCATGCGATTTTTGTTCCTTCCACTATGCGCCATATCTAGATAATGGCATACACTATATTAGGTTATGAATCATAATGTTAAATCTTAACTTAAGAATACTTTGTAAAATTATGATCATATGCATGGCTAATCCCATATTCACAAAAATGGTTTCTTTGAGGAATATTTTCATTAAACACCTTCATAATGTCTTGTAATGAAAATTTGAATTATCCTACGAATATCCTCCAGAAGTGTCATAACCATGAGTGCAGCAAGGCCCGTTTTTGTGCACCAGTTCCCGTTAGAGTCTAGCTCAAAGCGGTGTTTTTGGGTTTTAACCGTAGATATTTATGTGTCAGATCCACCTCTACCTGCTCGTATCCAAACATGGATGTATTGATTGAAAGATCCATATAATCTATTCCTTACCAAATACCAGGACGTTCATGTATGTTTATCCTCAAATAATATCTTAGAGACTCTTCCCTAATTCTTTTTTTTTTCTAAATCTAGTTTCCATGTATTCTACTAAACTTCCTCTGATACCAACTGTAAGGACCCGATACCTGTTTCCCAAAGTCGGTGCCTTATTTGATTAATTTGGAATACATATAAGGAATACGAATCCCGAAGTACCGATTAGTTTAGTATTATTGGAAACAAGATACATACATAAGTTCATCATTACAATATGAAGGGAATAAACAACGCTAATTTATTCCACTAGCAGCAGTATGTTTCCGAGATTAAGTTTGCATGTCATTCATAATTTACTTCTTCATATCCTAAGAAAAATGAGACATAAGAAAGGATGAGCTCAAATGCTCAGTTAGAGTAATCAATATAGTAGAAGATAATATAAACATTACACATGGTGAATAATTTAAAACACATGCCTTTAATAATAAACTAGAAACACATTATGGCAGGAATAAGAGCTGAGTAAATAATGCCATAATAAAACATAATCATTAGTATTATACTAGTCGAATAACCACATGAACTTTCAATTACTAGCTTTATAAAGAGAGAAGTGCATGTGCTAGACATTTTGAGTCATTTTTCATGGCCTCATCCAAGTCATCGAGAGATTAAGTCCTCGGAAAAAATCCATATCACATTGGGAATGGCCTCGGCCAATTCCACATCTTTTTGTATCATGAGACATACCGATCCATCGAGGGGCTATAGAGGTCCCCAACCATAACATAATAAGTCCAATTAATTCCTCATATGAGTGAGGATCAACATAATCAATATATAAATTAATATTGAATCTATCATATGAGATGTAACTAACTTTCCACAATAATTGAACATAAAATGATAACCATTCGGAATAATATGGTGAATGGTTTTAGGATAGATCATCCATAATAAGGTTAGTCATAAACCATTTAATAAAATATGTAAGTTGAATTCATAAATTATTAAACCTAGTAATACCATGGAATCAACAAGTGTGTTGAATTAGATGAAAACACCTTTATAAAATCATTAAGCAACTCTTGAGATGAATACTCTGTTATTTTGAAAGAAGGGTTCTTTTGGAAATATCATTGTATAAAACCAAAAGTGAATTAAGATACTATTTTCATAATAAAACTTGTTTTTATAGACGAATAAAGGTTTCTAAAAATAGATTATATATTTACCTTGAAAATAGATATGAATTTGAGAAATTCCCTTGTATCGGGCTCATATTTTCGAAAACAGTTTTGAGAGCTTCTCATAAAACATGTAACTATCCAGAAAATAGGGAATGATTATGGTTTGTGTACATATATAGAATAATCACACATAATTTATGAGGAGTACATAACAATACATAAGAATTTAATTGAAGAAATTTGACAATAAAAATAACCCAAATGAGAATGGATGTTCGGGTGAAAAACCATTACCTTATTTCCAAATGTGTTCCCCTCTTGTACTTAAGCTCCTGTAATATGAAATTATTATTTTTAATAACTTGTTTCAGAACCTTTTATACATGTATTTAGTGTACCAAAATTCTGGTTAGTTCATTTATTACTTTATTGATAAGTTATTGTATTGAATTCTGTGGTTCTGGAGTGTTTGTCTCCTTTATTTTCATATTTGGTTCACTTGTTTTTAAGTAATGAAGTTCATGTGGAATTGTTATAAATCTCCGGGATTGGAATTATATATTATTTATGAAGATAAATAATTGGTAATGGTCAGTTATATCATTTGGTTATATGATACGAGGATGAATCATTAGATGAGAACCACTTCGATTATTTGGTGGTATTTGGATTGTTATGAATTAGTTTTGTCATATACATTAATTGTATTTACATATTTTGGTTCTTGAAAATTAATTATGTTATAATACATATATTATAGTCCATTTCAACCATAAATATTGTTTCATGACCAGTAATGAAGAAGAAATTGAAGAACAAAGCTTCGTCGTCCATGAAGGCTATAAATTGGAACTTCATGGACGTTGATTTCGTTTATAAAAATAAAAGGGAGGGAGTAATAATATTTATGATGGGCCTTCCATTCACATGACATAAATGCAATATATATATATATGTTACTGGGTTTTTCATGATAATTTGGACAGAGGAGGTGAGGAGAGAAAAATAAAAGTGATGAACTTGAAAATAAAATAAAAGTTAAAAGATCCCTTATGAAAATCTGGCAGCTTAACGACATCACATAAAATTTCCTAAAATCAATTGATGAGAACAAAAGGGTATCTCATCATATTAAAATCAGAAGGATAGTATGAATAATTAATAAAATCAAACCTCAATATATGAGAATGGAATTTCAATCATATAACATAAAAGAAATATCGACTTAAAGAAGAGAATGAAGGATTCCCTTACCCTATCGAATAACTCCAAGATATTGAAGGACAAGACCTTGGGGGATTAGAGACACCATGAGAGGACTTTTAGAGAGGTAAAACCACCAGAGCATTGAGGATAATGGATTTGTAATGAATTAATACGAATTAATGAGCGGGTATTTATAGAAAAAGAGAGGTAATTTTTTAATAATTTCAAAGGGACACCTCATTATTGGTTTTTTCCAAACCATGGTCTTGACCATGATATTTACTTGTGGTTTAAGCCACCTGGGACACCTCATGACATAAGATAACATACACAAGTCGACTATACTTTTATATTTAATTATTACATCATTATGATGTCATTAAACTTCTGAAAACTCAAAATTGAATTTTTACTATTCATGAAAAATTCATGATTTTTAGAAAAATCCCAAAAAATCACCCCTACTCTTTTTCGATGTGTAGAATTCATAAGTAAAATCCATTTTTCAAAAATAATTTTATAAATATTATTAATTTAATTTTTAAAAAAGGTTGTACTAAATTCGAAATATAACAATCTTGAAGTGCAATTAGTTTTAGGTGACATTGAAAAATTAATTACGACAACATTATCTTATTGCCTTAAGAAAATAAAATATTATTATTATTTACTATTCATAGGGGTCATATTACTATTCATATTACTATTCATATGGGTATGTTACTATTCTTCAAAAATCAAGTTTGTTTTATCAGACTCCAAATGTCTTACTGAACACAACTCTAGATGACCATTTTTCGAAATTCAAAACATAGAAGAGGCAAAGTTTTGTTTAATGGCTAGATTATAAAATTGCATTCGATATTTATTTTCAAAACCATGGGGTGTTACACCGTGAACTAGGAAACATACTTAGAAATATATATATTTATGTTATCCTATTTCAAATAGACTTTTGTATCTCAATACTTATTCATACTTGTTTTATTAATATATAATGATGATCTATGATATTCTTCTGATAGTTCAATCTATAGGTCTAGTGTTTAAGGGACACATACTCGTATCATGAACCATATCATTATAACATAATAAAAAATGAAAAAAGGAACATTTGAAAGATAATTTTATATATCTATATCCTCATTCTATTCTCCATTAACAATTACATCAATAGATAGTTTAATGATAAATTGTGATATTTAATATTTCTACCCTTCCTTTAATATTTCGAGGTTCGACCATATAAAATACAAAAATAATAAATATTTTGTGATCATAATCATATAAAATCTAGAATGGTCATTTTTACTCAAATTATCATCATCCTTGTTCATATTCCTAGTGTGGCTCTGTATTGAGTACTCATAATCCTTAATGAAATTATACTATATTTTATGGAAATTATTCCACTCTTCAAGTGTGAATATATTCATTTAAATTTTATATTCCATATATATGTAACAAATTTTTAAATAATTATAATTACACTACATCTTTAATAAATTTATTATTAATGAAAAATTGAAATCATGGTATATGAATTTTTTCTCATAAACCCAAAATTGGTGTAAGGCATAATCTATCAGTATAATATTTTTATGAGAAAAATTCCTAACCCATTTTTTGATGCATCCCTATAAATAAAGATCCCATCTCTACTGTAGGGAGGATAATAGTTTCATTAAAAAACAATCTCTTCAATTTCATGACAATTTCATTACACTCATTGGCCCAAAGAACTTTCCCCAATTCTATGTTAACATTGCTAGAGATTGATAGTTTGACAAATCCTTTACAATGTTCCAAAAATATCAAACCAATCCATGAAAACTCTGCATTTTGAAAATATCCAACCAATAAAAACATGGATGTGTTTTATTAGGGAAATAATGCCCATTTATTTTTCATAACATTGGATTTAATCACATACATAGTCATATCCTATGGGATGCCACATAAGTTAAATCATTAAATACTACAAGAATAATAATAAAAATCCATTGGTGCCAATTATAGAGACCCTTACTTTTCATATATAAATATTTCATCATTCTATAAGAATATGAAATACATGGTCAAGGACTATATAAGTTATATACCTTTAATAACATGGATATGGGAACTACTTATACAAAAAAGGTAAAAATCATTTACAATTTTGTTATTCATTCCTAGAAACCTTTTCTATACATAACATAGTTAAAACCATTATCTATAACCTTGGGAATGGAAACATAAGAAATGGTTATATCCTGCCTAAAATTTATACTTTTATTATGAAGAAGTGTAAGAAAAACCATCATGTGGGATGAAAATAGTGTAAACCAATTATCCCCCCCTTTAAAAATAGCATACAATCAGCTGGAAAAGAACCAATACAAATATATATAATGTTGGGTTCATTTGGTTTCCCCTATCTATGAAACATTTTCTGTGATGAAATTACCTATCATCTATGTGTGTTTCACCTTTACTATTTGATCACTAAATATTCTTCTCTTATTTGATTATATAAACTAGATCCCAATTCATATAGGATATCCCTTGAATGAAGCTCACCAACACCATGGAGTAAGACTCCACCTCTTTGATATTAATATTTAACAACCTATAAATCATAAGTCCAATAGAAATATCTCTTGCTTTGGATTCCAAATAGGTACCTGAACCATTGATGTAGCTAAACCCGGTGATGTAAGATCATCTTCCATCTCTAACAAGTCCTCCGCCACTCATAGCACCCAAAATTCAGGATCGGTCAACACTTAATTTGATACCCTCACATGGTGGGTTCCATCTGACCCATTCCCCTTGAAACATTCATGATCTTCCATCAATCGCTAGAACAACCAATTAATATGAATTCAATGTGACATTTAATAAGATCTATTGAAAAGAAGACCACTTAATTCAGCCACATAAACTATAACATGGATTTGTATGTACTAATGAGAACATGATCAATCCATATAATAATAATACCCAATTGTTCAATGAACATTTATCATGATACATAGATTATAATTTTGTCAAAAAATGACATAATGCATAGTGAACTAGATACACTACCCATTCCATCATTATATTAATAATGTTTTGTCCATAGACTATCTATTTGGAAAAATTCCCTTACTATAATGGGATAAATATCAATTCCATTCCTTATTATATCATGATATATCCACCTTTACCCATAGCATTAGAGGGATATATTATTTCCTCCAAACCCATCACATAATGAAAACCAAATAGTTGTGTGCCATAAAATCACAAAACATTCATAATATCTTCATTTCAAAACCAAAGGAAAGGAAATGTGTTTCATAAATGTGTCATCATTATAATCATAAAACATCCATACAAATAATAAATATGGAAACAATGGAACGAATTCTTGTAAATCACAGGAAACCTGAAATGATGTTGTTTTATATAAAAATACATTTATAAGATTTGTAGAACATTTCATGGGGAAAATATACTTTTAATTTGAATTCATTTATTTATAATCCCAAAAATTATATAATATTAAGGTAAAAAATTAATTGAAATGAATTAAATATTATTATTATTAATGATTTAATAAAAATATTCATGTTAGTAGAGAAAGCTGTTCATTTAGTGTATATTAAATCATAATTTTATTTCAAATTTTCATTAAATATTCTAAAGAACCTTATTCAGAATATGTAAAGAATATTAAATTAAAATATTTTTATATAATGTAAAAAAAGTGGTTAAATATAATTTAATAGATCCGTTTTGAATTGTAAAAATATTCCTCAAATCATTTTAAATAAAATATAATAATAGAATAATATATTCCCCACCAAATAGAAAAACATGGGCAGTTTTCCTTACAAATAGTCATTTGGTTTCTTGAGTAATTAAAAAGGAATAAAATTAATGGAAAACATGAAATTGTCAGAAATAAGTAGAATATAATAAAATAAAAAATATGAATGGGAGGCATATTAAAAAAATTCATTATTTGTAAATTTTCTCATAAACAATCCCTGAAAAATGAGATTATTATATAAAACCCTTTCCTGAAATATTTAATTCTTTATATGTTATCTATGATATTTTAAAATAAATATATATTTATTATACATATATTCTGGAAAAATAATTATTATTTTAAATTCATACATTGTTTACTTATATCATTTTCTCACCTTTTCATTATTAATCACTCAATATCATTTTCATTTCATGTGTTAACTTATTTGTTTTTCATGTATGTTTATGTTTTATGGTTTTGGTCAATACTAATTGATCATATTTCCTTAATATATAAAATTTTAATCATAATATTAATATCTTATATAATTATTATATAAATATTTATAACGAATAAGATAAATAGGTGTTAAAATATTAATTACGCCACTTTTTTGAGATGGTAGCCAAAACCTATGCATGAGTAACATTTCCTTTTTTTATGGATAAAAAAGAAGGATAAATACTAATTCAACATTATATAATAATTATTCTAAAATTAATATCTTATATTAAAACAAATCTATTACTGTAACAAACCATGATTGATGTCTATCCAAAAGGATTTATATCACAAGGAGTAGGAGGTTGCCCACACACACACACAAGCGATACTTTCATCTACCAATAGATTTAGAATTCACAGTTAATGTTTGATCTGTCATCACAATAACATATAAGTATATTTACCATGTTTTATTTATAATTTAATTATTCATAAATTTTTAATGAAATTAGAAGAAGTAACAAAATTGAAAGGGTGTGTTTATGATCTATATATCTTCATTAAGAGACCTCTTTCTCCTTACTACTTAAAACCTGAAATATTGTTTTTATGAATATTATATAAGATCTACGATTTAGTGAAGGATTGTAGGATTAATTTTTAGTTGGTGTTTTATAATCTAAATATATCAAATACTGTTAATAAGGGAAAATAATCAGTTACCATTTATAAGTGATTAGAGGAACACACATGGAATTTAGTAAAAGATTTAAATGAGTTTAGATCAACATCAAGTGAAGGTGACTCAAAGAGGAAAATTCCTTGATGTTATAATAATTTATGGTTTAAATAAATTTTAAAAAAATTCATAGGTTTTTTGGCAATCCTACCATTATATCAAGGTCTAACCTTGTGGTAACTCGTTTAATGTTAACTATACAAATATTTTTTTTCTATTTTTACTATTTACTAAAAAACCATTTTATATTTTATTAATTATATTTATTAATTTTTTATTTTTTCATTTTAAATTGATTTTTGTGGTAGAATTTTATTTTAATTAAGTGCAGAATGTGTAATGAAATCCCGTTTTAAAAAAATAACAACAACCCATAATTTATGTCCATTCCAATTATTTTAAAATTAATAAAATCGACTCAATTTTTTTTATTTTACATATATTATAAAAATTTCATTGAAATATTTAAACAATAGATATTTAAATAATTTATTCCGAAAGAACACATTATTCACATAATAGTTGTTTTTTAAAATAATGTGTTTTCCCTCAAATAAATTAACTTATATCAAATTAATATATAACAGAAATTCAAGTGTTATTAATTAACTAATTTCAAATTAATTCTTTAGTTTTTTACATTAATATTAAACTGAAACATAATGGGGGTATTTAAAAGAATATAAATGACAATTTTTACAAAAGATATTATTTTTAACTATTCACGGAAAAATAATTTTCTTTTCAAAAATACCTAAAAAATTACCTAATTGTCATATTTAACTAATTATTTATAAAATGATATTAATTATCAAAAAATAAAAATTATAAAATTATAGAAATTAATTATACAATTCCCATGAAAACATGAAATAAAAACTCTTTTTGTAGAAAATATATTTTCGATGCTTAAAATGTCATTACTGAGAATTTAGTATTTATTTATTAGGAATTAATAAATACATATTCATTAATAATAAAATTTATACAAATTTCCTCATAAATTGTTTATTAATTTTGGTAACATCCTATTTATCATTTTTGTTATAACAGATTACTATATAACAATCCATCAATACTAAGGATTGTTTGTTATGCCATCTAACAGTACCTCATGTATAAATTTGATGGAATACAAATAAAATCATGGGGTTTTACCGTAATCCTATAAAATAAATACAAATTAAAAATCCCTGAATAATAAATAACTCATTATTTAAAGTTATCATACCAATGCATGATGCATGAAATTTATACATTATAATAATGTAATAAAACTAACCACAGAAGAACAACCATTAATCCTCCACATGAATAAAAAACCAACAATTCCATATAAATCAATGGTATATGAAATACTCCCCCAATACTAAGATCTTATTATCATCTATGGCGATTGAGATAACACCATCTAACAACCCTATATTGAAAATAATTTAAATCTATATATAAAAGAACTATTTTTTATATCTTTATAATCATTTGGGTATCCCCTAAAAATGAAAAACCATGTAAATATCATGAATATATATTAATAAAATTACTAATATCATAATACATTATTGTTTTTATATCAACTATAACAACCCATGGTTAATATATGTTAAAAATCAGCTAGGGAACTATCTTATCCTTTATGCCTCATAAAATATTGCAAACAATATTAGTCTACTAAAAAATTATAAATTATTATTTATAATACCATTTCAAGATATTTTTTAATTACCAAACTCTATATAAGAATCATTCATCAACTATGGTTTCAATATTAATTGGTCCTTAGTTTTGGAGGAGGCAGGGAGCATATTTTATGACGGTGGGGTTATAAGGGGGTTTATTTGTTTTAAGTTATTCCTTTACTTGATTCATATTTAAATTAAATATAGGACTATATGTTTATTTATATATGGTCTCCTTTTGGGATTCTGTTTCTAGTGTTCTTCATTGGACGATTTAAGGTTTTTTCATTGGTTATTATGATGGGATAGATCTTCCTGGGGGTTTTAGATTTAAGTGTGTGGGAATATGGGGCTGGATTTTGGTCAATGACCTAATAGGGACGGAAATTGGTTATATATCTTGGTTTTCATTCATAATGGAATCTAACTCGAGCATCTAATTTTAGATCACTCGATCCCTATTTTGAGTTTTTTATCTTTACCATTTTAATTATTATTTTTCTCATTATATTATTGGATCATTTATTGAATGTTGAATGATTAACACTTAACCAAAAAGTGATTTTTTTTAAAAATAAAAAATTTATTTTCATAGATAGAAGGTGTATGACACTATCAATTGTCATACTATAGTTTTTGTTTTTATTATTATTCTGGTCTATAATTTTTGAGATGATGGAGTTTTTCATATATAATATTTATAGTGATTCCGTATAAAATAGGTTATTATCAATCCTTTATTATTAATTTAATAGATTATGTGATTATTTATGTATAGTAATAAATAAGTGAAACCTAATTGACATGTTGGAAAGGGGTTTTTGTTAGAGAGGCCTTGAACTCATGATTTTTACAATTGAAAGACCAGTCCCTTCATGAAGCATGGGAATTGAAATTATTAAAATCCGAATATAGAAATTTCTCCATCATTATGAGTCTAGAATATCTAAATGAGAAGTTTGAGTCTTCATCGTTCTCTGTATCTATGCATACCATCTTAGTGGGGATAATAATCCATTATACCTAGATTATATGTTGTTGAATTTCCTTGTATTTTTGTTTTTAATAATTGGAGGATTTTTCACATATCAATGGGATAGTACAATGGTTTTTTTAATTTAACACTGTTTTATTTCTTAAATTGATTTTTCATTTTATAATATAAATGTGAGTTTTTTTATGATATCATCATATGATATTAATTTCAATACTCAAATACAGAATCACACCATTGCTCAAATTTTTGTGAGGATCCATTGAAATAGACTTGTATTTTTGAAACCAAAGATTCAAAAAATTATTTAATTATATATTGGGTAACCCATAAAGATGTATGATAAGAATATTAATGGAAAATTTGGATATTATTATTCGGTTTTCATAGTATTTTCTTCTATAAATAATCTTCTACAGAGAGTTACATTGATTGTTATTGGGATAGGTGTTGGAAAAAATCTATTTGGATTATTATTTGGGATGTGTTCACTAATAATTATTTGTGGAGGATGTTTGAAAGAAACATAATGTAATAAATTTATACATAAATGGGGATAACGTTTTTGAATTATGTTGGAGGATTTTTTTCGGCATGAGAGAGGCCTTTCTATAAGCCCCTAGGTTATGCAATGTTGCGATTTTCATAAGGTTCCATACATTTATATTTTTACTTGAATATAATCATGCATTATGGCAGGATTGGATATATTTTAAAGGGCCTGAAGAGAATTTTGGTGGATCAAATGAATTTGATACCTCTATGTTATGATGAAAAAATAATTTTTTAAAGGATCTATATATAGGGATTTATGTTTTTCTATCTCAGATATTTGTTTCCTGATTAGAGTATCCCGATATAAAAAGGTTATAAGGTTAGATTTCAATGGATCTCCCATTACATATATGGATATTCCATAGTATCCACCCGTACCAAAGTAGTTTTGAACAACTTTTTTTCTATAAAAAGAGGTGAATAACAACATATCATCCAGTTTTTTTATTATAATAGATTGAGATAATCCTGTGAGGATCATGTGTGAATTAAAATATAACATCTCATTAGATTGTGTGGACATGTTCTTTGACTGATCAACATTTCCCACAAAGGATACCACTCCTCAAAATGTTTTATGATTAGATATTCCACATAATGGTGAGGGGTACTATGTCATGGTCATCTTGTTTAATAAATACATCTCGAATTCTAGATTAATGAGATATGATTAAATTCCATGGTTATTACTAAAATTTTTGATCAAGTAATGGCCACTATAAAGTATATAACAAACTATGAATTAACTAAATGAATTTAAAAATTTAGAATTTATCGTATCAATATGATAGAGTTCTTATTGTCTAGGTATATTAAAAAATAGTCTATTGGTTATGAGAAAGAGAGGAATAACAAAAAAAGAAAAAAATATCTGAATGACAGGATTCCATAACAACACTATAAAAAAAGAGAAGGTGGATGATTATGATGGTGTACTAAGATACATCTTACATAATGTTGTTCAGAGTTGTTCATTTCAAAGAAGGTATAGAATACTGAAGAAAAATCATTAGTGTTATATTATTATATTTTAGGAGTATTAAATATATTATTGATTAGATATGTGGTGCATTCCATAAATGTTTGAATATAGAAAGCTTTATCCACCAACGTTGTAAACTAAGAGGGTCTGTGAAGTCTCTTTAAACATGTAACAAAGTAGTGATCTTTAGTTTTCATAATAAACGGTACAGTTTTTTGAATGCTCCTCAAGCTATCCCTGTTAAGGGGAACCATGTAATATATTATGTGTTCATAAATTAATATTTTATCACATCGCATAATTCATGAAGGAATGATAGTGGTGTTACTAATAATAATAAAACCATATTATTGGAAAGATATTATTTTATAATTTCCAATCCTTGATTCACCCCCTCCCCCAACCAGGGTATCAAACTTTTTTGGAACAATAAATTGATAACATAGCTAGGATATATATTTTCATGGCTATTATTCATGTAATTACATCTATTATGAAGATTAGATCCCTATTACATAGATATCACAAGTAAATAGAGTTTTTCACTATATAAATTAATTCACTATTGTACACTTTGACCAAACATATCAATATAAATGTGATTCCATGAAAAAACACCAACTCTATGTAGTAGAAACTAATTAATAGTTAGGAAAGTTAATCTAATGTTTGAGAACCAAATTTAAAAGTGTTGTGCAAAGAGTTTGAGGATTTTATATTGAGCCCAAAAGAGAAAATTGGTCCTTTTTGGATTGGCTAAACATTCATGGGGAATAAATGTATGGGCATAGAGATATTTTTTTTGTAATAAATTTTTTGAAATGAATATATAGAATATTTCATCAAGATTTTAATTAAAAATTATCAGTTCATGAAGAAAAATTTCTAGTGGAGGTGATATTATAACGACTGCTAAGTTATTATTATTGGTTAATTCTTTGGAGTTAGAAATAAATGTGTTGAAATAACATTCTATGAAGGTGTATCTTGATGTAAATGATTTTTATGAAGTAATATATTTCCAATACGATGCTATTAAGATAAAGAAATTGATTTTAAATGGAATTCTTTCACTTTATTTATTTGACTGTCGAAAACATTGGATTCATGTAGCTATGTTTCTTATGATATTTTGGGATAATGATGAAGAATAATACCTATAATTAAACCATTAAAAGTTAGATAGATTAATGGAATTATATTAAAACTCATAATGATGAATAATTCATTTTCTCATGAACAAAAATATTGTATAAGATTGAAGTAGAGGACATTTAATACTTTAGAGACCTCATAGAATGGGTTATTATGGTTTTTGTTTATAGGAAACCAATGGATTAAAATAGTGAGGAATGTGCTTAAGTTGACACAAGGGTTGACCTTATAGCTTAACATGAGGCTTATCTTGAAGAAAATTATATTTTAGGGTTAAAAGATTATTGAAAACAATGTAATACATGATGTTAATTTTAATATTAATAATAATTTTGAGGATAATTCCTAATTGAATGTTGATATTGAATGACTTAATACCTGATGTTCTAGAAATACAAAGATAAAAAATTTATTTTCAACTAAAAATTGGAGATTAGACATGGATTATTTTGGTCATGCAAAACATAGTTATGTGACAAGATAAATGTACAGTAGAACACTAATGTGAAGTCATGAGATTTTAATGAAAGGGTAATATTAAATTAATAACAATTATTGTTATCAAGATAATGGAAAGATTGAGTAAATCAACCACCAATGATGCATTGTATGTTTATAGTATAACACCATATAACATATTAAACCAATAATTTTATGATTAATTAAATCGTTATACATTCAATGATTTTTACGACAACTTTTGTTTATATTTTTTGAGAATTTGGAAAAAATAATTACCTAAAAAATATGACACACTCACACAAAGGAAAATTTTTATCAAAATAGTTCCATTATGTCTATACTGATGTTTCAAGGAATAAACTTTGTCTTCATTTAAGTGGATCCATGATAGAAAAAGTATTTGACGTACTAAATTCTATAACCATCCTTATATCTTTTGAAAAATATTGTAATATTTATAAGGAGAAAATGAATACCTTATATAGATATCAAATTAAATAAATCTCATTATCTTAGATTAAAACATAGAAACCCATGAAGATTTTTAAACTTTCGATTATAAAACCCATGTTTATAAATAAAACATTTCAAATATGAAATTAATCTTTTTTGTAAAAAAAACATTTAAAAAAACATTTTTAATCATTATAAAACCATAGAGGTGTCTTGAGGAATGTGTGAAATCATGAAAATATTTTAATACCATTAATCTTTATAAATTCATAAACATACCTTAAATCATGAAAATAGAAGATTTCCATAAAATCGCTTTTTGAATGAATAATATAATAATATGGTAGAATCATATTCATAACCCATTTTCACTCCTTTTAAAACCAAGTCATAATAACTAATCCCCGTTTAATTTTACAGGAGTAACATACATTGTTATCTCCGTCATTTTCTCTTTCGATGAAAAAACATTACCCAATTACTTGGAGATCTATATCTGGAACACCGTTTTCATGAGATATATGATGCACAAAATTCATCAAATATAATACTAAATTATAGAATAATTAAGATACAAAAATAATATTTTAGTTCTTTAACATAAACCCCATGAAAACACATTTGTATCCATTAGAAAAATACATTCCATTTTCACATATTCATAATGAGAAATACACTATTTCATTTAAAACACATAAAATTATAATTTCCAAGAAGGGATAAAATATTATATGCACTGAAAATAAAATAAGGATTATAGAGGAATATTTAATGTGAATTAAATATATAATATTTACAATATATTGATATGTCATAAATGATATAAATAATTCTTTTTTTGCTTTTGTAGAAAGATAAAAATCACTCATACAATGAACATAGAAAATATATATTTTTCATAAAATATTATATAAAATAAAATGTTGTTTAAAATGACTCTAAGTAATCATTGATTCAAAAATAACAACATTTTATATAAAATTAATAGAACATGGATATGAAAGGGAAATATATTTAAACATTTAAAATAATTTTTTCAATGAAAATCCCATACATCAACTTTTGACTCGTTTCATTAAAATGTATACCCTTTATAGAAATAAAATTATATTGCATTGATATATTAATAGGAACCATTTTGATGTTAATTTAATTATAAATTTTTCCACTATTTCATTTTTATCATGTTTATTTTATTTAGTAAAATATTTGGTTTCACATTTTATTTTTTGATGATGTTCAATTTATAACCACAAAATAACTAAAATACTTTAATCGTGGTCAATAGGGTTATGTTTCCATTAAATATATAATCATAAAAATTTTCTATTTATCATATTTTAATATTATATACACTTTTAAAATGAACTTTGTAAATTGCTCATGAAAAGTGGACCACATCATTTCATGGATATAGTAGTCTCTATGTATGCATGAACCTCATTTGTAATATTTTAATGGGTAAAAGATTATATGTTATTTTACTATTAAATAATAATAAATATGTTATTATTGTAATATATATTCCATAATTAGATCCTTATGTCCATCCTTATAACGAATATACGAAAAAAGAAATACATTTCTTCATGAAAGTTTTAGTTCACTTGTTTGCAAGAGTGATGTCATCTTTTTTAAAAGGATTATATGATGGGATGATAATTAATATATTATATTTAAAAATCATAATTATGTGATAAAAATAATATATATTCAATTTTTAATCATTTTATCATTTTATATAATTTGATGACAGAAAATGAAACACATTGCTCTATGGAGGTGTTACACCACCCATATGTACTAGTGATGTTTTCACTTCCAAGGGGATGGATAAGGAGAATAAATTTATTTTATCAAGAAAAGTATTTATATTTATTTATATTTACTGCACATATGTTATTATATAATTATATTTATATAATATTTAACTGATATAGAATACGAAATGAATATGAAAAAAATTGGTTATGTGTTAAAGCTCATCTTTGGGAAACCACTTTTGGATAACGCCTCCATCCTTTTTGGAGCAGCATTTTTGGGTGAAAAATACTGTCAAGATGTGAGGAAGAATTTTTTGAGATATTTTTTTTTTGTATTTTCATATATTTACTCCAAAAAATGTGTGATTAAGATATGATTGTTTATTCCCAATTATAAGTTAATGGAGGGGAAAATTAATTTTTTTTAAAAAAATTTATATATTATAGACATCATACTCATGGTAAACTGGTTAAATACATTCATGTTTGAAATATAATTATATATGGTTAAAAATAGAAATTTAATAATATTTTGGATGAATTATTTTATTGTTATCACAAAGTTGTTACCTTAATAAACCAGGTTTCCCTTTTATCGAGATGACACATTTTTACCTACGTACTATTTATAATTACAACAAAATTAAATTGAAATAATTATTAAATTTTAACCTCATGATTATAAATATGGAATAAATTTTTCATTATTTAATATGCATAAATATTATAAAAAAATTAACATAAGTGATAAAATTTCAATGAAAACCAATTTTTTAGAAAATATTATTTTAAGCATAAAAATATGCTTATATATAAATAATATATAATATTGATTACTATAAAAATATATACATTATTTAAATTGAAATTTTTGGTATGATAAATTATAAAAAAATACAAAATATAAAAGTACATTTAAAATTTCATGACTTAATGAAATGAAATGTCAATTTTGTATAAATCGATATTTACCAATATCCACTCAAAAATCATTCATTTCAAAAAAAATCATATTTATAGTATTGAATATTGAATTATATAATTAATTATATATTTCATTTATTATATATAAATGTGTAATAAATTAATTATAATATCAATATAGATTATGAAATAAAACCCATTTTTGAAGAAAATATATTTTTGAAACCTAAAATGACAATATTCTCATTTATATCATAATAAACATAATTAAATTACTATTAATTACATAATTAGAATATGTAATATATTTAATTAATTATAAATATTTATCAATATTTACTAATTTAAAGTATTAAGATGAAAACACATTACGCACATAAAAACTGTTTTATGAAAAATATTACTTTTACATTCAAATCATTTTATCTTCATTTCCATCCAATTTGAAATAAATATATGATTTAATATTCATTTTTAAAAGGAAAAATTTTCTACATAGATTATTTAATATAGTTATTTCAATTCATAACTTCCGTACGAACATCTATATAATAACACTCCTATATAAATATTAATATTTCTATAATATATCATGGTTTATTTAAGATCATTATTTCATATATCTCATGTTATAGAATACTTTATTTAATAAAAATATATCCAAAAATGATATGTTTCTATATTATACTCATCTTAAATAAATTTCAACATCACAATTTTACCCTATTTCTGATTAAAGGGATTAGAAAATTTAAAAATAATATTTCCATGGAGTGGAAGATAAAGCATACGATCATGAAAATAAAATTATTATTTAAAATATCGTGGTTGAAAATAAATATCATAAAAGGGATAATAAAAAATACCTTTTAAAAGATAAAATTGAAAATATAATATTCTTCCAGAATAAAAAATAATCATGTTCCCAAATATTAAAAATATATGGGATGTTAGAATATTGACCTAGAAGAAATAGACATTTAATTGATAAAATCTTAATTTTATAAGAAGAAAAAAACCATAAATTCATTAGAAATGATCATATAAGATTAAAATATTCATTCTAAATAATATTTCCATTAATTGTTGTTTTCATTTATATACAATATATAAAAAATTAGAAAATATGATTGATTTTTCTACCATTAAATATGAAAATTTCCATCTTTTTGTTATTCTTCAGTAATTTTTTCTATTTCAATGTTGCCTCTTACTCCATGAAATGAACATTAATGATAATTTTTCATTCCTCTAGAACTAAAATAAACCTCCAATGGATAAAATGATAAAAATTTATTAATCATATATTATGACATGACACAACGAAATATTCAGTACATTTTAAGAGTATATCCAATATAAAGAAATATTTTACTAATCTTTAAATCCTCAATAAAAACCCAAGAAAATTAATTATATTAATTCTATAAATAAATAACCATAAATATCTTAAAAAATTTCCTAACCAAATTCCAAATGAAAAAATAAGAATTATTTGATCACATATTATTCCATGAAAACATAATATTTACCTCAAATGACCATTAATCACTCATAATGTTAGATACAAAAAATTCATATTATCTTATCAAATAATCTCTAAAATATGATTATTTTTCCATAATAAAATAATATATGATTCCATAGATTTAACAAATATTTATTCATCAAATTCTACTTACCTTAACTATTTTATGTTCCCAAAATAGTGAAATTTTTAAAAAGTAATATTATTTTGATAGTCACTATATCTCATTTCAGTCATATTGTCTTCTATGTTAAAAAAATTATGTTCCTAAAATTTAATGGTAATTTTATCCCTGTTTTCTAAAATTACCTCAATTAAAATGATCATATAATTTTCATTCATTATCATTATGTTTCAATATATTTACAAAACAATTATCTTAAAATAAAATTATTTAAAACACAGGTAAATATTTGGGGTCACATTTTTCTCAAACATATATTAAAACTCAACAAAACTTATTTAGGGAAGGCATACCAAACTAGTCATTAAAGTTTTTTTTAATTCAATTAAACTCATTATCATCATAAAATTTAACATCCATTAAATTAAATTCCACTGTAAAATTACTATTTAAATCATATTGGTAGACACTTCAATCATCTATCATTATTCACAAGATTTCAACCAACATTTTTCATCATATTCTATTATATTTCCTCTCTATATCCAAAATATATAAATAATTTTATAAGATTCATCAATATCATTTTATTCATGTTTCATTTATTTTATCATAAATATCATATACCTTTGAAATATAGATCATCATTTTTGTCAATCCTATTTTTAAATTTGGATACCCCATGATCAACTATGTAAGATCCAAGTTCATGGAAAGGTATGTTTCAATTTAATTGTTGGTTTGAATCCCTTATTTTGGTTAATTATGTGCCTACCCATGTCTTTAAGAAGGCTTGGGGGTGTCCTGAGGGTCCGGGACACAAAAAATAGAGTAAATTGGGTTTTTGGAGTAAGTCGTACGGTCTTCGCACGGTTAGTACTAAGCGTGCAGACAACCCAGGAAACCGTGCAAAAGGTGGGTTTTTGGACAGTGTCCTCCTCATGGTTTGTGCACGGTTTTCTAAACCATGAGGGTAAAGTGTGTGGCCCAGTAACATTTAAAAAATTACAATTTTTACTCCAATATTTTAATACCTAACTCGGGTTTTCCTCTTTTTTATTCCCTCTTTAATATATGAACGAACCAAATATCCCAAGAGCCCCAAGAGAACATTCTCCCTAATTTTTTAAGGCGTTTTTGGTTTCCTTGGTTGTGGGTGGTTGATCTGGGTAACGCTAATCCAATATCCACTGCCCTTTTTGAGAATACTTTTTGTATCTTATTCTCTTTTATTTCTGAAGCTCTAAAGACCTAATCTTTTATTGAGATAATTTTTAATGATTTAATGGTTGGTTTAAGTTTATTATAAGGCCTCTATTAAGAGTGTGTTAAACTGTATTATCGAGGAAGGTGGTCTACTTGTTATATCCCTTGAGTTTTATGTGGAATTTTTTAGGTTTGGTTTTGTTACTGGGTGCCTCTTGGTGTATTTTGATAACCCATGGCATGTTTAGGGAAAATGGTTATTAAAAAGGTTGATGGAAACCCTCATAATCCCCATGGGATGAGTCGGGGGTGACGAGTCTAATCAAGGGACACCAATGGGGTGTGTCGACTTCCCCAGTCCTAGGTATTTTTGAAGAACAATTAGATTGTTATGTATTTTTGTAGGGCCTTGATAAACATTTTTTTGTGTTTGATTGTACTGAAGTAGAATTTATATGGTGCCCCTAGTACTAGTAATTACCTAAGGGATATTGGGTTCACATGGAAGTGATTAAAGACTATAATGAAATGGATTATGATCCCGATAATGAAGCCTAGTGAAGTAGGAATGATGAAAAAACCCTAGTGAGATAGGAATAATGATTTATTTCTTAGTGAGATAAGATTAATAAGATTGAAATCATGCTATGTGGCTAAATGATATGAAATTTGGTAATTTTATAAATGTGTTTAGGAATGGTATTAACTCTCATTTTAATGATATGACTTATGTTTTCCTTGGGAAATTGTTGTGATTTGTTTTGAAAGGTTAATGGATACAGATATATATATATATAGCATGTGCACATGGAATGGTATATTGGGGTAATAACTTGTTGTTCTATTCCCACAGGTTGAGTTGGACTGAGGCTTAAAACTCCACACCTAATGCACGGGTTAGGGAAGGGGAATAAGGTTCTTTTCCCCTACTAGTTGCATCAACCCAGACTGTGGCTTCCAAGTGAGGATACAGTTGACTTGATACAGTTATACCTAGTGAGGATGGATAACTGTGTGTTTCCTCATGCATGTGATTGGGTAATTTAAGCCCGTTTAACTTTTTGTTCTTAATGAACCCATGTTAAATGTGTTAGAAATGGTATGTAATGGGAAATGGGATGAAATAGTAAGATATAGAAATTGTAATAAATATTGGTAAAGGACCTAAACCGGCATAGAGAAAATTATATTTTCATTTTCATTTATTATTCATTTCCCTTTTTCGTGCACTATTTTTTATAATGGATATTTTTTAGACACTATGGGTTTTGGCCTACTGAGTTGTACTCATACCCTACTTACGCCGTCGTTGGGTAGCTAAGCAGACTTCATGTTTGTAGGTGAGGAGAAGTTAAAGGGACCTTTCTAGGTAGTTGGGTTTCCATAGAGGTACGTAGATTAGGACCCAGACATGCTGTCGGGGAAATTTTAGGGATTTTTAAGTTGTCTACATTTTGTGTTTTGTTCACTTTTTTCTCTTGTATCATGACATGAAATATTTACTATTGGACACAGTTGTACCCCATTTGGGGAATGTTTGATTATGCATTCTCTGGTATTATTGGTTATTATTCCTCTATTTTGTTTCCCCTATGTTGTGTCTTATTCTGATAAAAAGGGATTATAGCCTCCCCAAATATCTATTTAGACCCCCGCTGCTAGTCTGCAACTTTAGGCGTATGGGGAGGCTCGCATAAGGTCATGTAACAACCTGGATCGGAGAACCGTTTTAGTGGATTCTAGGTCAGGGACATTACAAAGTAGTATCAGAGGAGGTCATTCTTCTCCTTCTCCAGAATCTTGTTATTTTGGATGGTACCATGGAGTAAGTATTTTTCGTGCCTTGGTAATGATCTTGATCTAGGGAGTAGTTAACCCATGTATAAGGGAAATCCCAGGTCACCGAGGGTGGGAATTGTTGTCTCTAGTTTACAGTGTTACAATTGATTATATTTCACCATTAGGTGATACACATGTTGTGTGATGTTATAGTTTAATGATATTTGGCTCGTGGACTTAATGGAACGAGGTTGTTCATTCATTCATCATTATAGTCACCTAGAGAGATAAGTGACATGCATCATGGTAGGCCCATATGGGTTGGGAGTGTGAGTCATGAAAGATAGATTGAACCTCACATCATGATAAATGAAAATAGAAAATATCATAAATGAAACAATGTAAGAGGGTAATGATAGAAGAATGATAAGTGATAATTAATGAAATATGTGTAATTAAGGGTTCATAATGTATTGAGAATGTTTTTTGTAACAGGCCATGTTAGCCTTGTGAAAGTGTATGGTTGTTTATCCCTTGTGGACCATGTCCCATGAAACGTATGGTTGGGCTGATGTTCTCAAAATGTCAAAGTTCGTCGGGATGGTGTATGTATGGTGGGTTGTTGTGGTAGGTGAAGAGCCTTCTTATTATGATGTTGGGAATGTTTTATATAATTTGATCTAAACCTATTATTTGAAAATGAAGATAAAAGCCACCACGACATCGAGCACCGGTTGGGAAACAAGAGGATGTTGTTAAGAACACTCCTCTAGTATATGAGCAATAGAATGTGATGATATATGAATGTAGAGAAGAGCAGTTCTGAGAGAACTGGCTTGTTTTATAAAGATGATGGATTGGGACCCAGAATGATTTTCACCAAGTATGTTAGAGCTTACCAGAGAGTTTTAATTGGGACACCCTCCAACCTTTAGCAGAGAGCATGGGCTAGAGAAAACATAGTTCTGGATAGAGTATACCAGACGATACCTGATTATCTAGAGATTCATGTTGAAACATTAGTCAAGTTGGAAGCTTATATGTTGTGGGACCATGACAAAAATTGGTGGGACATCCGAGCTCACATAGGGTAGGCTAAGGGGATGTTGTTGAAATATTTCCAAGAAATGATTCTAGAGAATTTTTACCTAGAGACATTGAGGCAAGAGAATGATGTAGAGTTCATTTTCCTGACTTAGGGATCAATGTCAGTGATGTAGTATGATGGCCGCTTCACTGACCTGTGATGCTTTGTTCTATCATTGATGGGGGATGAGGTAGCATTTAGTAGGCATTTCCAGGATGGGATGACACATTAGATAAAATATTAGGTGAATATCATTCACTTGAAGAGGTTTATAGAGATAGTGGATAATGTGTTGATCTCAGAAGTGAACCTGAAAGTAGATTTAGGTAGTAGACTTGTCATTCTAGGTGGGAAGACCAATTGTATAGGTTCAGAGGGCAGGAAGCATAGTTTTTGAAGTTTTTCATAGGGAGTAAGTGTGAAAGGTTTTCAGAAGATAGGGTCAACCTCTCATGGTGTTGATCAGGTGTTCTTTTATCTCTCTACCACGCCAGGGCACATGTTTGGTATGTATCCTCAACTTCTTGTTGAGTACCAGTCATGCGGAATATTGGGATACATGAAGAGGTTCTGTAGAAACCCTCAACAAGTGAGCATGAATGTTGGTGAAACCATGATTCCAAGTGGAGGAAAGGGATATGCTTCTCTCTATCATGCAGGAATTTGGAGCTCCATGGGATATACTAGTTAGTGCGGTGAATGTTGATCTTTGTGGTCAGATAACCCATGTCAATAGGGTAGTACAGTACAAGGAAAACAGTTTTGATCTCATGGTAGAGTGGAAGGTCAGCTTCATTTAGTTTATTCGGCACTTGGGATGGAGAGGCTGGGTCATCGACTATATGAGGTATGATCCTTGTAGCTTCTATGCATTCTAGTGAATATTTTGACACTAGTTCCACACACTCTTTTATTTTTGTTCTCACCTTGTGTTCTATTTGGGTTTTCATGTGGAGTGTGTGTGTGGGGTTATGTCAGTAGAAACTCTACTGGGGGTGTAGAATGACAATCTCATGTAGTGTAAGGAATGTTCTCTGTAAGTTAGGGGTATAATTTCTGGTGGGACTTGTTCATTATTGGGAGTTCCGTATTTGACATGATCTTGGGTATGGACTGGTTGGTGTTGTATCGGGCATATGTAGATTGTTACTGTCATAGAGTATCATTCCTGCCACTTGAAGGTGAAGCTTATGTCCATCACGGAGAGTGGAATGTTCGAGAAGGTCGTGCGGGACCATTTTTTTACTATTTGGGTAGGCTCACTGCTCATGTATCGTGCCTTGTTCTTGATGATAAAAGTGGGGAATAACATGTCTTCCCACTAGCAGTGGATCAGTTTCAGATTGTGTTTCTTTAGGATTTCTCAGGGTTTCCACCCAAGAGGGATGTTGAGCACATGATTGTGTTGCTTCTAGGATCAGAGCTAGTTTCGATTCTGCCACACCAAAGGACACTAGTATAACTCTAGGAGTTAAAGGTTCATCTAAAGGAGTTGGATTGTAAGGGGTTCATACACCCTAGTACATATCCTTGGGTATATCTTGTGCTTTTATCAATGAAGGATGAAGGATCATTAAGGCTTTGTTGATTATCAGAAGTTAAATCAGATGATGGTGACAAATCGGTACCCTATTCCTAGAATATATGACCTTTGTGACCAGTTAAGGGTTGCATCAGTGTTTTCTAATATTTATCTGTTATCGAGTTATCACTAGTTAAGGGTGAGGCCTTTTAACATACCGCAGACAACATTCAAGAGTTAGTATGGGTTGTTTGAGTTTGCGGTGATGCCTTTCGGCTTGACAAATGCACTAGTGGTGTTCATGGTAATGATAAACCCAATATTTCATCCTTATCTATACTAGTTTGTTGTTGTCTTTGTTGATGACATCTCAGTGTACTAAAAAACTCATGACAGTCATGCCCAACAACTTGATATTGTTCTGAGTACACGAATAGAGCATCAGATATATGCCAGGATGTCAAAGTGTCAGTTTTGAATTGGAGAAGTTCATTTTCTAGGTGACATCATCTATGAGGCAGCTATGTAGTTTTATCCATAGAATATTAATGGTGTTGTGTCTTAGGAATAGCTAAAGGGTGTCTCAGATGTTTGAATTTTTCTGGGTTTGGCCAGGTATTACCAAAGGATCATCCAGGACCTCTCATGCTTGGTAGCACCACTATTGTCTTTTAAAAAGAAGGGAATATAATTTGAGTGGTCTGCAGTTATTGATAAACCCTTTCAGGAGTTGAAAAAGCAATTGATGACTACACCGATCTTGATCTTACCTGATCCTGCTAGGAAGTACGTAATATTTAGTGATGCATCCAGTATTAAGATTTGGTCTATGTTGATGTACGAAGAGTGAGTTGTGAATTATGGGTTGAGGAAATTGAGAACCCATGAGGGGAATTACCCCACTCATGATCTTGATTTTGGTGAAGTAGTGTATTCATTAATCTGATGGAGGAACTAATTTTGGGGGGAATAGTTCATGGTGTAAACCAACCACAATAGTCTAAATTATATCTTTTTATAGTAGGATTTGAATCATCGACAACAATGATGGGTTGGGTATCTAAATTCTTCCAACATTGAGATGGTATATACACCGGGGAAAGGGAACATTGTTTCTAATTATTTGAGAATGATGGCTCAAAACCAGGTGGTTCTGGAATACAACCCATAGTGGAAGGTGATGGATTTCTTCGTGGAGATTCACCTGCAGTTGCAGGAGGAAATGGTCATGTGACTCTTGCTTCTATGATGGTTGAGTCGACTTTTTTGAGTCATGTTAGGTAAAGACAACTCAGTGATCATGACTGTTTTTTCATGATGAAAAGACCTAAAGGTGTGGATCTACCTTCTGGTTGGACCATTGGTATGGATATGTTTTTTGGTGTTCACAGTCGTTTAGTCATGTTAGTATGTATGTGGGAATAGATAATGAGGGAGTTACATGAATCGAAATGGGAATTTCATCCTTGTTTGACCCAGATGTATCATGATCTTTGTAGGCAGTTTTGGTTGCTGAGAATTAAAAAAGAGGATGCAGGCTTTGTGGCACGGTGCCTTATGAGTCAGCATATGAAGGTCGAGTGTCAACACCCTAGTGGTTTGTTACATACATTTCACATTCCATAATTGTTGTAATATAATGTCATAAATTATTTTCTAGTGGGTCTTCCGGGGACGCATCCGAATAATGATCCACTTTGGGTGGTTGTGGATCTGCAAACAAAAGTGGCTCATTTAATACCAATTCAAAAGACATAAAATTTTTACTAGTTGGGTGATTTTTATGTTCCGGAAATACTACAGTTTCATGGTGTACAACAAACTATAGTTTCAGATCATGATCCTCATTTCACATCATGTTTTTGGTTAGGATTGCAGAAGGTGCTGGGTAGACATTTTATTTTATGTTTGGTTTATCACCCGCAGGCGGATGGGTAGTCGTAGCATACAATCCAAGTGTTGGAAGATATTTTGAGGCCTTGTGTGTTGGATTTTGGTGGTTTCTAGTATAATATCCATTTGATTATTTATTTTTTATACAACAATAGTTTTCAAGATACATCTCTGATGTCATGGTTTGAGGATCTACATAGAAGGTTGTATAGATCTCTGTTGTGTTGGTTGGAGGCTGGTGAATCCAAGTTATTGGGGAAGAGTCTCATGAAGAAGACTTCATAGAAATTTGAGTTGATTTAGATTTGGATGTAAGTGGAACAGATTAGCGTAATGGAATATGTGGATTAGAGGCATAGACCTCTTGAGTTTTAGGTGGGTGATAGTTTGTTCCTTCTGGTGTCGCTAAGGTTGGGTCATCGACGGATTCAGACATAAGGAAATTTGGAACCCAGGTATTAGGGTCCATTTGAGATTCTAGAGAGGATCAGACTGATGAAATATCGATTGACACTTCCACAGTGCTATAGTGGGATGCATGATGTTTTTCATGTGTCGCAGCTTCGGTAATATCACTCTGGCCCAATTCACATTGTGGATGTTAAGAATGTTGAGCATGAGGATGATATGTCCTTTGAGTCGAATCTGGTTCGTGTCACTGATCATAGTGACAAATTATGGATGGGAAAGTTGGTTCCATTATTGCAACTACTATGGAATCATGGGAATGTTCATGAAGAAACATGGGAGTAGGAATCAAATATGCGGGCTTAGTGCCCCGATATCATTTCCGTGGAAGTGTAATAAATCTTGGGATTTTGGGTCGAGGATGAGCTGGTATAAGGTGGGGAAGTTGTAAGATCCCAAACCAGGGACATGTATGCTTTCATTTATGTTTTGTATTGAATCCCTTGTTTTGGTTAAATAAGTGCTTACACAAGTCATTAAGGAGGCTTAGGGGGAGTTTTGAGGGATCAAGACACAAAAATGGAGAAAAACTTTTCTAGGTAGGTTGCATGGTCTATGCACTATTAGTGATAACCATTTGGAAAACCTAGGAAACGTTTTCATAGGTGGGTTTTTTGATAGTGGATTCCTCACGGTTTGTGCAAGGTTTTCCAAACAGTGTGCAAACCGTGCAGCCCAGATGTGTTTAAAAAATAAAAAATTTCAACTCTAGGATTTTAATAACCAACTCGGGAATTCATCCCATTTCTTCCATATTCACCCATGGAATGAACCAAATCTCCCATGGGCTCCAAGAGATTTATCTGCCTCGTCTTAAGGCATTTTTTGTGTCATTGGTTGCAGATAAATGCTTCGAGTATGGATAATCCCATCCTTGAATCTCTTGTGAGTTTAGGGTTTCTTATTTTATTCTCCTATATTTTTAAAGCTCTAAAACCTTACTCATTGGGTGATATCTTGGTTGAAGCATAATGATTTTTTTTGAAGTGGAATATAATGGCTCGATTAAGAGTGTGGTCATCCTCAAATTGAGGTATTTGGTCTTCATGTTATATCACATGATTTATTTGTGGATTTGTGCAATTGTGGTTTTGTTCATGGTAGTCTTTTATTATATTTTGATCACCCTAGGTATGTATAAGAAAAATGATTATTAATAAGGTTAATGGAAACCCTCATGATCCCCATGTGATATGTCTAGGGTGATGGGACTAATCTTGGGCCACGCATGGGGTGTGAAGACTTCTACAGACCTATGAATTTTTAAAGGACAAGTGATATTTTTGTGTATTTTTATAGATCCTTGATTGAAATGATGATGTGTTTGATTTTATTGATATAGAATCTAGGTGATGGAACGAGGCCTAGTAATAACCTATGGGATATTGGGTTAACATTGAATTGATTAATACCATAGTGAAATGGATTATGAGCCATGTAATGAATCCAAGTGAGTTAGGCATGGTAATTGAAGCCTAGTGAGATAAGCATGATGAATTATGACTTATTAATATAAACATAATAAATGGGGAATCATGATAAGTGGCTAAATTATGTGAAATGTGGTAAATTTGTAAATGGATTAAGGAATGGTATTAAATATCATGTTAATGTTATGACAAATGACTTGTATGGGAAATGTTTTTGATTTTGTGTGAATGGTTAATGGATACATATATATATAGCTTGTTCACATGGATTGGTAGAGTGGGGTATTGACATGAGTTTATATGCCCATGGATTGAGTTGGATTGAGGTTTTATACTCCACCCCTAATGCATGGGTTAGGGAAGAGGACTGAGGCTCTGTTCCCCTAACGGTTGCATCCACCCAGATTGAGATTCAAACTGAGGATATTCTTGACATGAGGAAGTTAGTCCAAGTGAGATAGGATAACTATGTGTTTCCTCATACATGTTATTGTGTAATTTATGCTTGTGTAACTTGTTTTTCCTGATAAACCCATGTTAAATGTGCTGTAAATTGTATGTAATGGGAAATGGGATGAAAGGGTAAGATATGGAAATGGTAATAAATATTGGTAATGGACCCAAATCGGCTAAGGGACATTTATATTTTTCTTTTTTCCTTTATTATTCATTTACCTTTTTCTGGAACAATTTATTATACTGTATATTTTGTGGACATTGTGGGTGGTATCCTACTAAGGTGTACTCATACCCATCTCTCTCATTAATTATGTACCAAAATAGAATTCATGTTTTCATGTAAGGAAAAGGGAAAGGGCCCTTACTATATAGTTGGGTTGGCACGGGTTTACGTGGAGTTGAAACCAAACATAGTGTCAGGACCATTTTGTGGATTTTTCAATGGTCTACATTTTTTTTTTCACTTTTTCACTTGTATCATGGAATGACATATATTTTATTATATATTGTTGTACCCCAATTGGGGAATGGTTTTTTATTCATGCTCTATTGTTATTGGTTATTATTCATCTATTTTATTATCTTCAGTTGTGGCTTACATTGATAAAAGGGGGTATAGTATCCCCATTTAACTATCTGGACCCTCGCTTCTAGTCAGAATCCTTTGGTGTATGGGGAGGCACACTTGAGTTCATGTAACTACCCAGCTAAAAGCAAAACATTAGTGGATTTTGGGTCGAGGACATTACAAAATAGGTCTAGCCCAATGATTATTATAATGCATAAAAATATTGACTTGTCCTAGTGCTTCAACATTCCTTGAATCTCTATTAATTTCTTTTTTTAATGTTTCTTTAATGAGATTCATATTTCTAAAAATTACCATTTTATCAAAACGTATATTTATGACTTCGGCTTTAATTATTTTCACAAAATAAATCAGTATGTGGTTTGATTTGAGTTTTCAAAATAACTAATAGTGCTTCAAAAACGATAATAAAGTAAGATGTATTGTTCTCAATTATTACCATCCATTGTATCCAATTAGAGGGTTATAATTCCATTTTATAAGTCATCCATTAAAAAACTCAATAATTCCCCATATGGTATTTTTCAAAACTCAAATGATGATATCTGTATGTTTTTCAAGAACTGTCAAATATGTAAGAAGTTCCTTAATGATATAAAACTGTAGAATATGACTGGGTTACAATATTACATGTTTTAAAGGATTTATTAATAATAGATAAGGATTAAAAATCACATGGAAAATATTTTTCAATTATCATTACTAGTGATTCCTTTGGAAGAGAAAGGAGTTTTTATATTTTACCCACCCATCCTGAATAATAAATTTTACCATATTGAATGAAATTTGTTAATCTATAAAAATTAATTTATATAAAAAAATTATAATAAATTAATTAATAAATTTTAATTCATTAAATTTTGATGACATATTCTAAAACAAAATTTACTTAGTATATGATAATAATGATTCATTATAGGTTCATCTAGGGTTACCATAAGTTTGTTCCCCATATAAATCATTTCCAAATCCCAAAATAATCATAATTAATCATAGTATACTAATATTTAAGCATATATAATACTTTTAACATATGATCCAAAACCAAAATATCAATCATTAATGATTTTGAAATATTTTATCAACATTGTGACCTCAAATTTTATAGGAAAATCATTATTGATACCAACTATATTGACCCCATAACATATTAAACCTGTAATTACATGATTTATAATAAGGGTTTAACATTCTAAAATTTTTATGGAAATGTATTGTTTTGAGTTTCAGTGAATTTGTAAAGTTATTACATAAAAAAATATAGTACATTATTCAGCAAAACTAGGATGTATATCTAAACGATTTTTTCTTTCAAAAAAATTTTCCTTCAATTAAGATGAGTCATCCTAGAGGAAATCATAAACATAATAAAATTTGTACTCATTTATAGATCCTATGTAAAACATTTTAAATTGTGTGACGAAAAAATCTCAATAAGAGATATAATAACACGTGAATCTTGATAAACAATTGAAAAACATGAAAACTCATGAAGGTGTTTATCTTTTTCTCAGTAAAATAAGATCACGTAAATAGAAAACATATATAAAAATAAAATATTTATCAAATGAAGCATTTGAGAACCCATTATTAATCATTGGGGAATCATGATGGAATATTGAGAAACATGGTAACTCTTGAAAACATTTAAAAAACATTCACATTTGAGAACACAAAATCATTACATACCACATTAAATTATAATATTTCCATAAAACACATTTTTGAAAGAATAATATTGGTTTCTTATAGTATTATATTCATAAATTTATTAAATTTTCTTGACCCTTTTAAAACTAATTTTATGCACTTTAATTTCATAGAAGTAACCAAACTAGTTATATTCTTCATTTTCTTCAAACAATAAATCAATAATGAATGATTTAAAGAGCTATATGATGTTCACCAATCATAGTTAGCTATTTGAGGCTAACCCATCATAATATATAACAATAATGAAATGTATCTTGAACAAAAAATTTATAATATTTCATAAAAACCATGAAAAATCATATAAAATGTTAAGAAAAACATTTTCATTTTTCACATAATCATATTGAGAAATATCATCTTTCATTGAAAAAATTTACCCTTGAAAAAATTCAATAATAGTGGGAATATAATATCATTTAAGAACCATGTCATATTTTATTGTAATAATAATAATAAATGTTTTATTTTATGGTCGGGTAATCATTCAAGTTATTTAAATTAAAAAAAAACATTTTTTGAACTTTGGCATAAAATTAAAAATAACCCATATAGAAATATTTGGAAAGATTCATTTATAAAAAATATTATATATTGTAAAATATAGATTAAATTTAAATTTATAATCCTTTTAAATATATAAATGAAATTTTTTTAAATAATTTAATGATCATGGATATGGAGGAGAAAGAGTTTAAAACTTTTAAAACATTGTGTTAATGGAAAATACCTTACATTGAGTCATGAATCATTTTATTGTTTTTTCTACTCCCATGAGTAATAATATTATATTAATTTTATAAATTATTAAGAACCATTTTTATTACTTTAATTTTCTTTATTCCCATAGTTTCATTTTTTACCATGTTTTAGTTAGTTACTAAAATTGATAAGTTCGCATTAAATGTTATGAGGAAGTTCGATCAATAACCAAAATGTCTCATCTGTGTGTTGATCATGGTAAATATTTTCAGGTTCTAGTTAACTCTATAATCCTAAATATCAAATAATTATCATATTTTTACATTATATACACTATTAAAAGAGTCTATTTATGTTTTTCATGAAAAATGAACCACATAGTTTCTTTGAGACGGTAGTTTGTACGTACACATGAATAATGATTTAATTTATTTTAATGGTCGAAAATAAATAAAATATATATTATTCTACTTTTATTTAATCATAAAAATGTTATAAATATAATATTTATTAATTCTTTTTATCCTTATGACCATCCTTGTATGGTATAGATGAAAAATATCATATCATTTTATGGTGGTGGTAGTAAACATGTACACATGAGTGGAATTATCATTTTCTAATGGATACTTGGGTAAGATGGTAGGTAAAAAATTATATTTAAGGGATCATAATTAATTTATAAATATAAAATATTTTAAATTTTATAATCATTTTATTCAACCATATGATCCAGGGATGAAAAATGAATCTCATCAATTCGTGGACGTAGTAGTCCACACACACGCATGGTTGAAGTTTTCATTTATCATAGGATGTGAAAAGAGATTAAAATGGGTTGTTCCACCAACATAAAAACATTTAAATTTATGTGAGATATTTATGTTTTTATATAATCATACATAATGAAATTTTATTGATATATAAAGGGAAATATATTTGAAAACACTTGGTTAAGATTTATAACTCTTCTTTAGGAAACCTCCATTGACTTAAACATTTAGCCTTCTTGGATTAGTATTTTTGTGATAATAGGACCTGCAGGGTGTGTATATGGATTTTAGGGATATATATTTATTGTTATTGTATAACATATAGTGATAATAATTTATGAGGGTGAGAGGATATAAGTATCCCTTTTATAAGTGATGTTAGTGGAAAACTTGTATTTTTTCTAAATAAATTATATTATAAATGTATTAATCATTGAAAAAGAGGATAAAAACAACCCAATTTCTAATATAAAGTGATAATTTTTGAAATATTTCATGAAAGAATACTTAAGAATATATTTTTGGCCGTATCCCAATGTATTTTCATTAATTAACATGATTTACACTTTACTGCGATGACACATTTTTAAAATGGTTACTATTCATAATAGATAAAAATTAAATTGAACACATTTAATATTTTTTAACCAAAAAATTATAAAAATTTAATAAATTTTAATTAATTTTTTTGTATACTTTCCATAAATTTCATTTAATATCTATGTAAAAAAGAAATGATTTTTAGATATTTTTTAATCATTAAAATAAACATTTAACCAAATAAAATGTAAGGGTTATTCCTATAAAATTATATATATTTCATTTAATATAATAGATATTGTATTACATTAAAAGATACAATATCATAGTGTTATTTTTAAATTACATTCTTTGTAGAATAGAAATTTTTTTAAAAAAAATCATCATTTAACATAATTCACTAAAAAACTATCTTTTCCAAAAAAAACTTATCCTACGCATATTAAGAAATAATAATTTTAAAAATAAATAATTTTTGAAAAAAATATTTATTTTTTATGAAAATTATAATATATATATGAAAATTTAATTAAAAACCATTTTTTGTGATAATTTATTTTTGAAGCATAAAATGACTTTATTCTCATTATTTTCTAAATAAATACAATTAAATTAGTGTTAAATAACTCAATTGAATATCTAATATAATAATTTAATTATATTTATTTATATATACTTATTAATTTAATATATTAAAAAATAAATTTGCAACATAAAAAGTCTTTTATGAAAAATTTCTCTTTTACCATCAAATGATATTATCCTCATTTCCAACCAACTAAAATTCAATTCATGATAGTTTGTTAATTAAATTACTAAAAAAGTTTCTAAATATAGTTTTATGAAATGTTTATTCATATTCATATATTATAAGTAAATTGTAATTTCATAATGGTTATATTAATATTATAATATATCTATATTATATCATGGTTCGTTTAAACTGGATATTCTATATACCGCATGCTATATAATATATTATTTAGATAAAATAAAGTATAAATTTTTGTGGAGTAAAATTTATTGAAGATAATGAAGATATTTTTCATTTCCCATAAGAAAAATGATCCAATGATAAAATATAACCTATGGGACATCATCATGAAGAAAAATCATTGTTGTCTACTGTTAAACAAGAAGCATAAACACCCAAAAAAGGATTGAATTACATGAAAAAAATTGAATAGATAATGTTAATATAGAAAAAGAACATAGGAAGATTCAATTAATAAATTTTTTTTGTTATATAAATATGATTCTAACAAAAAATGCGCGGTCTATAGAAAACAAATATTTAGGTGAGTTCGAAAAACAAAAAAAATACGAGAATTACTTACAGCCAATAGGTCTTAATTGTTATTTCTTTTTGTGTTAATTTTTTAGATATAAAAAAGAAATTGTTCTTTAATATAGATACTAAATGATACAATGGTGATTTTATGGTGTAAATGGATCTTTGATACATCATCATGAAATTAGAAAGATGAAAATAGTTATACAATCATGATTTTTTTGGATGAATTAGTGGAGATAGTGGTGGGACACATTTAACCACCACCAAAGGAAACAAATAAGACGAAATATACAATGAAATGGAAATGTGGGAAATCTAATTTAACTATTTTTTCCTTGAACGGGATAGATATATCTATAACATTCACTAGTTAAAATTGTACCTATTCGAAAGGTTTTGGCCAAACTGTTGGTAAATGTAGTTAATTTGGACCTATACCAAGGGTTTGGCCAAAACCGTTGGTATAGGTCACTTCTATGGACCTATACCAATGGTTTTAACAAAACCATTCATTAAGGTCACTGATTTGGACCTATTCAAATGGTTTGACACATTCCATTCGTATAGGTAACTTCTATATGCTTATACCAACAGTATTCCCAAAACCATTGGTATACGTCCTATATAGTGACCTTATACCAATGTATTTTTCGAAACTGTTGGTATAGGGTGGATGTATACCAAAAGTATGGAAAACCATTGGTATATCTCAAAATATCAATGAACATATACCAACGGTTCTCAAAAACATTGATATAGGTCTATACCAAAAATTTAGAGAACCATTGGTATAGGTACACACATTATTTTATGGAATCATTATTTAAATAATATTAAATAAATCAAAAGCTAAAATACTTATGAATATACATATATATATTTATGAAATTATGTTTGCTAAATTCATGTTTGGTTACTGGTTGGGTCATTGGATTATAAATGGGTGGTGTTGGGATTGAAACCAATCCACGTGTCTAATAATTACCTATACCAACTATTTTATGCAAATAGTTATATAGGTTTCTCATATGACCTATACCAATGATTTTTTCAAACTATTGGTATAGGTCTATACCAACTGTTTTTTCATAACATTTGATATTGACCTATCCCCACTCCAAACTAGTTGTTGGTCCTCCAAATCATTGGAATACCCTATTCCAGTGGTTTAGATACCTATACCAATGGTTTCAAACCATTGGTATAGGGTATTTTTCTATTACTGTATGAGTTTTTTTCTATATTCATACATTCTACAAGACAATAAATAAATATATTTTCACAAGGATAATGTATAATAATGATGTAGTAGTTTGATATGGAAATTATGATGGGTGGAAGATCATTCACCCTAGGGGTATATAAAATTTGTGTATAAGGCCGAAGTTGCATGTATTCCTTTTTTTTAAGGTGTCAGTCATAATATACATACTGTGAGTTAATAATATATCCAATGAAAAAAAATGATGGTTAATTAGAAGAAATTTCTTATCAAAGGATTATATGGACCATTTTTTTGGTTCGAAATTTATTTTTAGGGAAATATTTTTGTCAATGATGAAAAAGGTATGTACAATATAGATAAGGACGAGGGAGGTCAATTTTTATATAAATTCATTTTCCATTAGTGTAAAAATACTCAAATTTACGGTTCATAGATTCTTATTAATCATTCATGTGATCATTCTCAAAAGTGTGATTATTTTAGAAAAATAAATATTGTCTTATAATATATACAATTCAATGAAGGGTAAATAAAAAATATTGCTTGAACTTGTACTTGTGGATGTGTGTTGACCCATGAATCCCAAATCCATGGGTAGATTAATTTATAAGGTCTATTTCATTTGTGATTTATAATAGGATAGAATGGAAAATTTACATTTCTCAAAAATCATGTAAAGTTGTGACCAAGGTGTCACATACAAGTGCCCCGAGACATTTGGTCACCTGACCTCAACCACACTACCTAGTATACCAGAGGCTTCCGAAAAGCAGTGAGGGTTTAATATATAATATGGAGAGACTATACCCTTTTAATCATTTTAGAAACACAACAATTTAAATATCTAAACAATAACCATATGAAAAAAAACCATAACTAGTGTAATACTAGTATCACACATTGACTAAAATAATAATTCAATATCCATACTAAACCCATAGATATGTCATTATACATACCATTCAAGTGTCAATATGAAACCCAAAAATAAAATAAGACACTTAAAATTCACCAAGGTGTCAAATCACATCGGATTCCCTCATCTATGATCCAATACAACTCAGTAATCTAACATAGGGATTATTCCATTTCCCTATTTGGAAAACATGATTTATATTTGAGTACCGGTCATTTATATCGAGCTGTGTGTGATTAAAATAATGTTGTCCACCACCAATGATGTTTAATACCATATCCAATCAATAACAGTGTATAATTTCAAACAAAAAAAAATATAAAAAATAGTTATTACATTTCATTATTCATTAATTAACCATATAAATTACCTGGTTTCACAATGAAAATCGACCCAACAATACTTGCTTATGTCTGTGGCTGAGTTTGAACCACTTCACATAGGGAAAAATAATTCACAATACTTATGGGTTTTAATTTATCATTTCATTTCAATTCATATCACATCCATTTGGAACCAAAGTCCTAGTCCAATCTCATTAGTGTAGAACACTATGTCTAGAACCTCATGGGTATTTAGAACATCACTCCCCTTCCCACCCCACATGGTTATTTGTAGCATTGGTCTGTATCCCATACAATAATATTCACATGCATGAAATTCAGCTTACAATGTTCTCACTAGGGCCCAATGGATATTTAAAGGATTTTTCCTTATCCCACACCCCATTTTTTGATCGATCAAATATTTCAAAAAAAAAATTTAAAAAGATTAATCATAATTAAACCTTTCTCAAAATTCCAAATCATGGTAGGCCATCTCAATTATCTTCCATTAATGACTGATCACTCTAATCACATAAAATATTCTGAACAATATATGATGAACCAATTTATCAACATTAAATCAAATAACTGATTATTCATTCAAGGTTATACCAACCATTCCCTTAATTTAAATTATCAATCATTTAAATTTCCCATTAGTTTACCAATTACACAATACAATTAATTAACCAAACTCTATAACCCAATTTTATAATAATTTCATAATCACATCAATCAAACAATTAATTAAAAAAATGAATCAAATTTAATATTCAACTTCCAAGGATTAAAATTTCAATTTTACAATTCTGTAACCACAATTAGAATCAATACTATGGGAAAAGAAATTTAGTTCACCATCATCAAGGCCATTGGGACACATTTTAAAAACTATAAATTCCAAAATTGAAGTGGAACATCCAATTTCTAAATGAAGAATGAGATATATATCCAAGACCAAGATCATGGTTAGATAGAGATATATCAATTAGAACCAATATATATACACATTACAATGGTGGAAAATGATTACTTATTCATTGATAAAGAGAGATATAAGAGAGAGGAAACCACACAAGAATGAGTCACATATGAATAGAGATTTTTATCCCATAATTGAACATTTAAATAATCAAAAATATGGTTCATAGGGCCAATAAACCACTCTAGGACCACTAAAATTTGGAGATAGATTCTTATAAAAAGTGGGGGAGAATAAGGGACACATATGAGGGTTTTGGGAATTTTGAAATAAATATTCAGTGAAATAAATATTTTTTTCATAGTTTATTGGGAAACATTTCATGGTCTTCCAAATCACATGCCTCCTCTTAAGGGGTGTAAGGTTCATAGTAAGAATGAATATAGTTATACAAATTATGTTCTAACCTTGAAATACCCCCTTCATATTTTTCAATAGTTTATTGGGGTTAGGAACATAGTTTGGGAAATCCATGTGCTAACTATCCACTACCACATTTCTGTAATAAATATCTTTTATCAGACAAAATATCCCAAATATAAATCCAAAATAATATGTAATCCAAACAAGGAAAAAGAGTACTTGAAAATCGAGAATGATTCATATCTAAAAAAGGATGGATCCTACAATCTCCTAGCCATATAATAGGACATCCTAGATATATACTCACAAGCAACACAAATATTATGAAGTAAAAAACGATTGTGCCACTAATCCCGCGAATCTACATATCTCTCCCATGTTTTCTCTTAAATGTAGCCATGTGTCCACAATAGTCAAACTATTGGAAATGATATTTATCTAAAACACTTTCACACAATGATCCATAACACGTATCAGATTATACTAAATGGATGCATCATTTTCATGCTCAACATCATCCAAACTTATCACATTAGATGGTCAGGATGATATCGCTGAAGCTGTGAAAAATGAAAAAACATAATGCATTGAACCATACCATTGTAGAACAGTTAACTAGTATTCCACTGAATTGATTCTTCTTATAATATAAAGAGGTCTAATAAACATAGGAACCATCCTTCCCTCCTTTTGAATCATACGGTGACCAACTCTAGGAAAAAACTAAATAAACACATCATTACTTACTATAATCTCACGGGGAAATCGATATCTATTAGTATATGAATTTTTCATACATTAATCTGTATTCATACATTTAAAAAATAGCTACACATGACTTAATATCTCATATATATTACTCAATCCCATTAATTACGACTCACCTTTCCGTTTCCAATATAGTGGGAATCTATGTGGCCTATCATAACTACACTCATATGGTTCTGTTTGAATATTTTCTTGACTACTATTCTCAATAGTGAACACCAAAGTTACTCATTGCTACTTCTAAGACCCACCACTATCTAAGACATAGACTTATAGTATATCCCCATGTTCCTAAATAGTATGTTATGAATTCCCATGAATCTGTGGGAGGAAATCTAAACTAAACAATACCTATGTACCATGAACAATTCAAATATCTTTCCTGATGTATAAATTGAAAAGTGAGTTATAGTCTAGAACCTTTTTTATGGAAACCCATGATAAAGTAATATCTCGTAAAAATAAAATTCACTCAATTGATCTAGAAAGAAAACTCCCATATTGGAAATTAATGAGACACATAAATCAATATGTCAAAAATCACCAAAAGAGGGTCATTCTTTTGAGGTTTCCCCTAGATACTAACCACAAGGTCCATAATAACATCATCCCACTTTCATTATAGAATGGAAAAAGGATATAGTAAACTAATGGGTTGTTGATTCATATCCTTCATCTGGTGAAAGGTGTAGCATCATGTTACAAACAATGAAATCCCATTTTTCATTATCATCCACCAATATTATTGATATAGGTCATGGTATATTTTGGTTAATCCCAAATGTACATCCCACTTAGCGAAATGAAATTCTGCATCATATCCCCTTTCATGATTTTAGGCACAACTAAATGATTGTTGACAAAGTTGATATCATTCACATCTATGGTTCAATCATCATATGTATTCCCTCCTTCAAGTATATCCTTGAAGGATGAACACTTTATCTTGGTATACATAATTTCCCTAAATCGGGTTAAAGGTGTTGACCCCCCTAATAAAAATATAAAATAAATCATCACATGGACATCATGAACCACAACCTGAATCTTAACCAATGCGGTCATAATTTCATACTCTGAACTAGACTCTCAAACTGTCTAAGGCATGGTTTTTATACTGAAGGCATAAGTAACACTCTTTCTCATTATAGTGGTATATTCTTGTTTGAAAACAAATGACTACATATAATCATCCCATCATTTATGTTGTAGATTAATCTATTATGGAGAGAACGTATACATTAAACTATTATGATTATTATATACAGTAAAAAGATCACCTAATAGATAATTCCAACAAAACATAAAGTCATGAACAAATATTGTATGATCACCATCATATGTATAGTGTTTTTGATCATGTGGTCATAGATTCCTCGAACCATAAACTGCTATTTGATCTCCCAAAAACAACACTGCTCCAAATCTGATCCCAAATTCATCATAAAACACTATATAATCCTCCCCTAGATCAGGTAGAATCAAGATCAGTGTAGTACATAACCACTTCATCAAATCTAGGAATGAAATCTCAAATTATTTAACAAACTCGACCCCAGTAGCTATGAATTGTTGGTCATTTAATTATAATGGCCTTGATATAAGATATCACATCACCATGGATTAATTACTTTAGTATCGTTGAAGAAACTAGATGCATTAATGGTTCTGGTATAACATTAGCAATTAAACATAATATATCACAAAAAAATGCATTTGATCAATTATTCAAATAAATTTTCTTCATAACCTGAGGAAGGAAAACAAATAAAAGGAGAGTTCAAATTTTTAGTATGGTATATAAGAAATAATAATAACTTAATTAAATTAAATTAGTAATATTAATTATGGAAAGATAAATAATCTGAAAAACATGTTCCATAAATCCACTAAGAATGATAATATATCATGTTTATTTTCATAGTGAAAACCTCGTGGAATTTAATTACAGAATACTAATTGAAAAAAATAATTATTATTCAGAAATCATGTATTAGAAACATGAACCGTTATATAGTTATGATGGTTTCACTCTGTGGGTAAAAACCCATTTGATTATATTTATATCCTAAAATGAAGGTTTTCTCGCCACCTTATATTTCTCATTAGACCATTTGAAACATCTAGGGTTTATAAATGGCCCCAAAAATCACTTCATGTCCAAACCATTCTTTTTATTTTGATTCAATTCATGAACAATATAACTTATCAAAATATACTTATAAAGTAGGGGATACATATTCATCATTATTTGCACAAATGAAACATAATTTAATGAAACCATCATTTATTAAATTGGTAGAAGGATAAGTAAATAATATTATCTATGATACAATGAATATTTATATTTAATAAAATGAATGACGATCACAAATGAAAGGGAAGTATATATACACAACACACAGGGAATAACTGATGAAGGGCATAAACAAATAGAATATCATAATGGAGTAAATGAAAAAATTGATTTAATAATAATTTTATATTAATAACGAATAATAGGCATAGATCATGATAATTTATGTCTAACTGAAGTGAAAATTTGTAAAAATAGTGTATAAGAAACTTTATAAGTAATCTTTTTAGTGTGGATTATGGAAATTATTAATGAGTATATAAAACATAAAAAGAAATTTATGCTTGCACAAAACCAAAAAAAAACATAGAAGACAGTTTTATATAAATAAACGAGTTTTTTTAGAAAAATATTGGAAGCATAAAACAAAATATGGATGGTACATGAAAATGGATAAAAAATTGGGAAGTTCCGTTTAATCAGGCTTGCTCATCGTGAAGAATTGTAAAGGGGTCCTTATAAAACGTTTATTTCCAATCAAAGAAATGTGAACAGAGATAGGTAAATTTATTTTTAACATAATTACGAATTTAGAAATATTACATAAAAGGAATTAGGAATTAAATTTTTGTAATGATAGACAAATATTATCCTGAAGGAAAAAAGGGATGTTTGGGGATAATCCCTTACCATGTGTGTGAATGTGTTCTGAACTTGCTATTAATGTCCAGGATAATCAGATTATATCCATATATTAATTAATTAAGAAACATTTTTAAATTATTTATTTTCATAATAATTATATTAATTCAATATATGGAGATTTTGATGAGTTATAAGATATAATTTTATTATTCAAAAGCATTCGTTTTCTTGGTTTCTATAATCGGTTTCGTTATAAACATGTGTAGAAAATCATATAAAATGAGAATAGTTTTCTAGAATTTATGTTATATGTTATTAATGAACATATAAAATATTAATTGGTTATATATTTTATTTAGTAATATGTTATGAGTATGAATCATTAGTTAAAACATTAGTGATAATCATTCGGATTATTTTGGGATTTCTACAGTCATCGGGAACTAGTTTTGTTTAATTAATTCAAATTATGTATAGACACTGGTTCTAGAACATTAAATAATAAGTAATACATATATATAATTATTTTATTTGACTATATAAATTGTTTTATGACCATCATTTAATGTGGAATTAAAAAAAAATAGAAAATATCCCCTGAGAAGTCTGTAAATCAGCCCCACACAGACAATGTTTTCATTATTATAATAAAATGAAGTGGAAAATATTTATGACTGTAGCTTTTGCATTTAAAAAATAATGTTATAGTTATATAAGATATTGGATTTATCATTGATTTTTGGATAAAGTAGGTGAGAATATAACAATAAACTAAAATAAAATAAGATGAAAATTAAATATGAAAAGGGAAATGGGTTTTACCTGTTGAATTATTCTCCTTGAGAACCTCCTTAAGTGACTTTTTTGGTCTTATGATGAGCTAGATCCTATAAGAAGTTAGGAAGTCGGTTTTGAAGAGTGATCGGATGAAATTGGACAAGATTCAAGGATAAATATTTGTGAGGAGAAGAGGTGGTTAGGGTAGTATTTATAGTGGATGATACCAGTGTTTTATTATTATTTTATTCATCATGTTATTTTTTTACCAATATATGAAACAATGATGATAACATGATTAAATATAGTAAATATAGAAGCATAATTCTATAGTTTGGTGTTTACATCAGTTATGACTCATGTACAAGTGTATTTAACTTATTATTTTCATGTACAGCTAATTATTTTTTTTACTATTCACTAAAAAATCAACTATTATAGAAATATAGAAAAAAATTTACCCTAACCGTATTTTGATGTGTATAATTAAAAAATCAACTGCATTTTATGAAATCATTTTACAACTATATGAAATTTCAGTATTAATTAATATCATCATTTACATAGAAGATGCTAATTTTAAAATTTTAAGTGATTTCATAACACGTTGGAAAATTATTTAATGTCTCATAAAATTATCTTATAATTAGAAGAAAATAAAATATTAATTTTTTAATAAAGTTTATGAAAATAAATTTTAACCTAAATCATTATATTAATTATAAAATTGAGGATAATCATATAAGTTTAATAAAAATATCAACACTTAACTGAAAATTTATAAAACATTTATTTACTTATATGTTGTTGTAATTATAACATATCACCTTTATTAAAATTCCTAAATTTAATTTATTGTTTCATTTGTGAGGTTACCATTTGTATAATTAAATTATTATTTATAATGGCGACATTAATATTTAAAGGTTAATGTTAATATTTTATGGTATATTATAGATAGTTTAAACTCAGTGTTGTTTACACCATAAGCTCTCAAATGATTTTTTTAAGAATTTACATGCCAAAAAATCATGGGGTGTTACTTTCTTCCCTCCTTTGGAAATTTCAACCTTGATGATTTTCGTGAATATTTCCATTTATGTCGATGAGGGTTGTTCTTCTTTTTAATTTCTTAAGGTTCCATCATTTCTTATTCGATTTTATGGTTTACCCAATGAACATTTACTAGTCAAGTCATCATATATATCAAACATGTGCTTCTATTTGATTAATTTGGATAGAGTCATTACTGTAGGAAAAATCATGTTCCATTTTTTTCTTCATAGGTGTGTTCATGAATTTATTATGACATGTACTTATTTAACACATATATGTGAAACACATCGTGAACATTGGAGATAATTAGTAAAATTATTAATCAGTACTCTACATCTCTAATTATTTCTAGAATTTTGAATTGTCCAATATTCCTGGGGACCAGTTTCCCTTTCTTACTAAATGGTAAGACACCCTTCCATGGACATACTTTCCGAAATACATTATCTCCCAATCAAAATTACAAATCCATTATCTGGTTCCTTTTAGAACATTATTGGATACTTTGATCTAGTTTGATATGATCCAAAATAGCCTTTTCATTTATCTGTGTCTCTTTAAAAAAGCTGGTCTAATAAGATTCCTCTCACTAACATAATCCCAAAATTTTGAATTATGAAATCTCTTAGCACATAATACTTATTAAAGAGCCATTGGAATACATTAGTGGAAACTATTATTGAATAAAATATATACTAAAGTAAAATACTTACCCCAAATACCATGAATGTCAATTGAGAATGATCTCAATGTGACTTCTAATGTTTGAATAGTCTATTTAGACTATCCAACAATTTTAGGGTGATAAGAAGTACTCAAATGAACCTCAGCATTTAGATCCTTCAAAAGAAACTTCTAAATTATTTATAAAAAATGAATATCATGATTAGACACAATTTATTTATCTTTACCATGAATTATTACAAAATTATTAATATAAAGTCTTTTTTGGAACTCCACTAGAAAATCATCCCTTATAGAGAGGAAATGTTCACATTTGGTAAGTTAATCAATAATTACACTTGTTTCATCACTCCTTGGTGTCATTGGCTATCTAGTGACCATGTCCAATGTAATTTCATTCCACTTTCACATAGGAATCGATTGAGGTTTCATAAATCTTATAGGATTTTTTCTCTCAACCTTTACTTATCGACAAACTAGAAGACCTTGACATATATTCAACAACATCTTACCTCATGTTATCCCACAAAAAAAATTCTTTAAAACTCTATGAATCATAGTACTCTAAGGGTTTATAGAGATGTTAGAGCTATGTGAATAATCTAATAGTTCCATTTTTAGATCCGGTATCAATGGAACAACTAATAGCCTTCCATATTATAAAACACCATCCTCATGTATGATTTTGGCCAAGCTTCCATCCTCGACGACATTAATTTTCTTCAAATATTTTCATAATAAAATTGAGATTTTTTTATCTACACCAATAAGGATGGTTTAGAAATAATTTCAAAAAGGGGTGGTGTTTCCCATTCCTTTACAATTATCAGGAGAATTTTTACAAAATCTATGAATGTATGATCATTCTGAATTTTAAATTTTGTCAGAAGTCGATGATCATTCGTTCTTAGTGCACCTGATGTCGTATTTTTCTTTCCTGGGTGGTGGTGTATCGGGGAATCATAATATTTGATTAAATCGAGCCATCTACATTCCTTCATTCTGAGTTATTTATTTGGAAATATATATTAAAAACCCATTTTATCTATATATATATATATATATAAAATATCACTAGAGATATAGTTTCTCCATATCATCATAGATAATATTATGGATGCTATCTAAAGATCATGAGTTAGATAATTTCGTTTATATAGTGGGTTCCCTAGACCCAACTATTCAGTGCTTCTGATTACCATATCGTGTATAAAATTAGTTATATATGATGTCATCTTACCGTTATAGTGTCTAATTTTTTGTGTCCACTACTAAAATAGTAATTTTTAAATATTAATTTTCATATCGAAATTATATATGAGTTCCCAAGACATAATGAGAACCTTGAGACACTATGAGATTAATCTTAAATATATGTTGTAAGGTCTAGATATATCTTACTAATTGGACACAATATATGTTTGACTATTCGGTCGTAGGGGATCATAAATATTGAGACTTCTTCTCATGAAGTTCACACATAGTGATCTTATGTAGTGAGATCATTGGGACAGAACCACCAATAGGAAGACCACATGATTTGGATGTGATTTGATGTTACTATCTATGATCATGTGTAATGGTCTCTAAACTTGAGGTCATTGCCACTGTTTGTCATTTTATCACATCCTCTGATTCATGTCAAAATACATGATATAGAAATCATGGTGTGGTAGTTCATGTTGGGTGCATCATCGATGGCATGACATTGGTAGAATGGTAAAGAAAAGATTTGCCACTTCTAGGTCATGGAAGTAATATATCTTGGTCTATGTTAACAAGGATGGTAGTTCCTTAATTATACCATGGACATGGTAGTTGAGGTTAAGTCATTGCAGTTAGATCAACAAATAATAAAACATGAAAAGGGAGATGACATGTGAGTGCATCCTCCATTATGATATATTAATGAAAAAATAATATATTAAAAAATACATGTTTGTAGGTTGGTTGTTGCTACTGTGACATTCATTATCTGTCTAGGGGCCATGATGGGTTTATAGATCCCACTCTTGGTCATTGAATAGTATTCACTACTATTAAAATAAGGTCCTAGAGGGTCACACACAATAGCATATTCATGAATCTTACCTATTCAGTTGAATAAGCGTTTTTTACATTGTTGGCCCCACCATTGGGGATTTGGATTCTTTCAAGGAGATACGATTAGAAAGGAATAAATAATTCCATATTACTCAAGTTATGAATAATGGGAATTGAATTTATTTATTAAATTTATTTACATGTTTTAATTAAATAATGAAAAATATTATTTAAACAAATATTAAAATATTCATGGTTCATTAATTTTTATTGGAGTAAGATTTGAGTTAATGGATTAATTATTATCAGGTAATATAATTATGATATTACAGATAAGTGATAATAATAAAAACAAATTATGACTCAGTTTAATAGTCAAAATATAATTTATATATTGTGTTGATTATTTGAGGGTTGGGTTGGCATTTATAGGTAATTTTTTTACACTATAAATATAGAAGAAGATGGATTTTCTAGGAACTTTTCATGTCCTCTCTCTATCTCTCTCTACTTCTCTCTCTGAAATTCTAGAGAGACTAGTTCTGGATCCAAAGAGCTTTGATCAAGGTCTCTCTCAATCATCGCAAGCGATGCGATGTGTTGATCATCAGAGCATCGTCATATCTCCACGCTAGCACCCAGAATTTGACGATCGACACTCCCATAGATTTCACGAAGTGCGGGCAGATGATCTAGAGGAATTTAGCTTCAGATTCATCGAGCAATGATCACCAAATATGATCAGATTTCATGTCGTACATTAGATAAAACCAAGTACTTCATGGTTTTTCATGTGAATAAAACTCTTCATGAATGATTTTAGCTTAAACTAGGCCGCCAGTAGATGATATCGAAAAGATTTCATCAAAAATTAATTAATTGTTTTAAAATCTCACCTATTTGGGGTGTCTACTGCATGCCATGTTCCAAAAAGAGGTATTAGAGGAAAGATAATTTATTTTAATCCAAGAAGTAGTTATACTTGCATAAAATATCTTAGAGGGTGTCATTACAGTTCCTTCGCCACATATGGAATCAGAATCGGACATCGAATGTCCAGTTTATGGCCATCCAATGTTCTGAATTTTTATTTCCATAATCGGAAAATGTTTTTGATAAAACATTTCGATTCTGATAAATTAAGTGTGTAGGAATAGTATTTTCTAATGTTATAATTATTATTATTCTAATTACTTTATTACAGTAATAATTTTCATCAAATAATAATTTAATTATTAAAATAGATTTATCATTTTCCAAGCCTATATAGGATTTATAATGTTTTTAAAAAAAACAGGTTTGGTTGGGGTTGTAAAAAAGTAAATTAGGTCTTCCTACAAGTTATTGATAGTAAATAAAACAACAAAACAAAAAAGGAGTGGGAGTCCTAAAATGTAGGTCAAGACAAAAAAGGGGGAAGGGAGACCCCAAAGTCAGGTCTCTTTTGTGCTACAACGGCCAGCCCACATGGCCTCCTCTGTAACACCCTGATATTTTATGAATAATATTCTATTAATTTTTTTGATTCCTTGTGTTGTAGGCTACACCAGAGGGAGATTGCAGTACATGCAACCCTGACTTGGCTTGCACTACACGCAATTGTGATTTTCCTCATTAGCGTGTGTTTTATACAATATCAGGTTTCATTAAACAATGATATATGGTTATAATATTACTATGAACATGCCGTTATGAATATTATTAACTAAATTTTGATTGTTTTAACATTATTATTTCATCTTACACATTTTCTAGAACATGGTATGTGAACAAAATAAATTTTTCGGGTGAAATAAGTATTTTTGAAAAAATGAAGTTTTGCTGCCTTTTGATGGTGCACCCACATTAAATCTATTTTTTGACATGTTTATTAGCTCAATTTTACAAAATAAACTTCTTATTTTGAATCAGGATATAAAAATTTACATTCGATAAAGTTTTGATATTTTTCTGATAACTTTCATATTTTAATGAATAGTAAAAACACGCTATATTTTAATTAAAAACAACTTTTTTCATCGTAATAATTTATATGGTTAAATTATAATATTGAATGGTTTTAATGTATAAATAGAATATATTTTTACCATTTAATATAATTTATGTCATTAGCATTGATTTTACCTTGAATTCGTAGGTTAAATCAATTCAATCTTTTGCGATATTTTAAACAAAAACTCATTTTCTTTGGACGACAGGATTAATTTTAATTTCATTTATGCAACTTTTGTGTATTGAATTTGGGAAAATGGATTCCATATTTGGAATCAGTGGGTCCAAATTATGTTAATAAGCTACTTTTTATTTTTGGGCATTATGAATAGTAACTACGGTAAATTTTATTTACATTTGTTAAAGGTAAATCAGGTAATTAGGGTAAAAATAAGATTATAAAATTACCCTAATAGTTTCCAAAATATTATTGGATGAATAAAAGTAATCCCATATCACCTAAGGGTCCGACTAGATCTATTTCATGGAATTTTGACCATGAAATAATATAAATATTATTAAAACCAAAGAAAGTGACAACATGTCACTCTCTTAAATATTATAAGTATATGAATATTAATTTAGTGATAAACTTCATGAAACTTCTAACATTAATAGTCTCCAGAAATCTAATAACATTATCTACATCATATTAATTTATTTATAATTTTTAGGGATTAAATAATTATCATTAAAGGTGACGTAATAGTGATGTTGAAATTATTTTATTAAGAGAAATATCAAATAAATGGTTTTAAAAATATTAAAATAAATATTATATGAACCATTTAATGTGATACACTATTTTTCTAGATATATATGATATTTTATGAATCTATTAAACCATTTATTTGGAACATAACTTTTTTATAATTTTTATTTAAACCCGAATAAATGAATAGTGTCAAAATTGACACTATTGTTATTTTATAAAAATAACATATTATAAAATTGTTTAAAAATCAAATTTTTTTTATAAATTACAAATATAAATTTATATGGTCGAAAATTTTATAAAGTATCCAATTATGGAAAATTCAAAACAAATAAGTAATTATTTATAATAATATAAAATTTATAAGATTATTACCACAAATAAAATTAAATTGATAAATAAAGATAAATCAAGTTGATAATGTTTAAAATAAATTCCTAACATGTCTAAATTTTATTGGTCGATAATATTAAAACCCTATCTAATCTAATATGTAGATATGAGTCATTTTGGATGTTCTTAGGTGGGGTTGGTATTTAATATAAACTAATATTTCTTATATTTCCAAAGGTGCCCCTCTCCTCCCTTATAAAAGGGCACCTCCTCCCTCTCTTCCTCACACCATTTTGAGCCTTAAATCTTGTCCAACCTCTAACAATTTCACATCCCCACATCCCAAGAAACATCCTAGCGGTCCTGGTCATCTTTAAAGACCAATTTTAGTGCCCAAAGAGGAGGTTTCAAAGAGGCGCTTCAAAGAAGAGGTAATGTATGTTACCGATTTTTTCAACTTTATTTCTTCTTCTACTTATTCTTCATTAGTTTTTTCATTATTAAGTAATAAAATAAGTATAAATCATATACTTATATGTTATTATATGTATGAAACAACCCTATTTCACCATCTATCAATCCTACGGAAAACGAAATCATCACGTGTGCGTACGTACGGAATACCGTCTCCACGCCGTGGTGTAATATATATTCCACCACCACCTTACTTGGATGGGAATAATTCTGTAAATAATGACTATATATTATTATTGTAAATTGATATTGATTCTTAAATAGTATACACACACTCCAATACAATTCAACGATCGTGGGAATGATATCATCGTTCGTGCGTACGTACGGACTACCGTCTCTACGAACGCAATGAGATTCATTTTCCGTGATTAACCATTCAAGAATGATTATAAAGTATATATAATGAATAATAATGAAATATATGACATAATAATTCTACTGAATTTATGTATATATATATATATATGTATGTATGTCATCTATTTAATTCAATTCAATAAGGAAACGAAAACAGTGTTCATGCGTACATACGACCTACCGTCTCCATGAACGGTGTATTTCATTCCTTTTATTGATCTATAATATATATATATATGATGAATATATATTATATATAAATCATTTTATACATTCTGGAATTATGTAAATAAGTATATAAGTAATAATATCAGGATCAAAAAGTCGAAACACATACGATAAATGAAATGATTTTACCCAAAACGCTGCTTTTACATGGAATTTACAAAAGAACGGGTAATATAAAGTCATAAGTGAAACATATATGATATCATAACAATGAATATGATTATGTAATAAGTAAATGACATTATTTAAATCATTATACAGGAGGTTCGGATCTATACGAAGCATATCAGACCTAAGGTAAGGGATAATTTTGCAAATCTAATTTTTATCCAAGATTGCTTATACGTAAGTATTTACTGGGCTTATTGTTATCACCCATGTCCTTGTTTTCTAAATGTTTGTTATGTATTTATAATTTCCTTTTACCCATTTTGACTTTTACTACATGGTATGTACGGAATCTTTCTTTTGTTTATGTTACGAGGTTGTTTTTGACTTTTCCGACAAAAGTACGAGGAGAATGTTTTTTAAACTTATACGGAATGAAAGTATTTTTACGGTTTTATAAAGCCATATTTTCATGAAGCTTCCTCCAAAATATTTCATTAATATTTCCAAAAAAATCTCTTTCTTTCAAAATTGCATGAATTTTTGTGAAAAGAAATTGATATTGAAGAATAAAGGATATTTTCCTCAAGAATTCATTTCATGTGTTTTATCAAAACCATTTTCCATCTTAGATGACATTATTTAATATTTCTATGTTTAAATTATAATATCTTTATGATTTACATGGTTTAACTTTTCTTATTATGAAATAATATCTATTTATTTTATATGGATTATGTGATGATGTGATTATGTTTATGAAACCCATTTTATTCATTGGGTTATTATGAATTTTTTATGTTTATTTTGTGGAACAAGTAAGAATGATGTAATTATGAGATGAGTGGGACCTATATCTCCCTCCAATTCATTGGATAATGATTTATATCTCATGAGATAGACATGGATGGAAAGGTAAGTTAATCCGGTTTAGTGTTATAGGACTGAAATGAGGAGTGAGCTCGATTCAGAAAGGGGACTTTGTCCACTAAGATGGTATTGGCAGTAATGCCTTGGCTACTATGGAAATCATAACATGTGATGAATGGTTCCAAAATTACATGTTTAACTCCCATTATATTTTATCATGGTTGATGTTCCATTATGATATATTCCTTACATACTTCCACGATTTATGTCTTCGCTGAAGATTTTGTTGTTTAAATTTCATGTTCAGGTTTTTGTTTTCAAATATTTATGGATTGTTCTATGTCCTCTATGTTTTACATTACTGAGCATTTGAGCTCACCCTTTTTATGTTTTCTTTTCCCCCTGGATTAAAATAAAGGTTTTAGGTAAGGAAACAAAAAGTGGAAGATCGTTATGGGAGATGTTGAAGATCATTCACCACGATTAAAAGATTATATTCCGAGTTTCCAAAGACACTAAACTATTATGATCCTTGTGTGTATATTTTTTTATGTATTATGTATTCCGAAAATTTAATGTAATGTTTATTTACGTCAGACTTCAGGTCTCTACAATTGGTATCAGAGGCATAGGAGGCAGGAATGTATCTGATCCTTGGGAACTCTCACATGTGAGCATGGGATAAAGCATGGCTCTCCGTCCAGGGGCATCATGAGAAAATGGCTGTCACTGGGGATAGTAGTGTGTCCCACCCAGGGGGTGTAGCCTCCCATGGAGTGCCCTGATTGGTATTAATTATATTCCACTGGAAGTAATTCCAGACCTCTACAGATGGTATCAGAGGAAAGGTTTTGTCAACCTTTGGAAACTAGGATTAGAAAAATTTTAGTGAAATCCCAAGATATATTTCCAAGGTATGTCTAGGGATGTCCCTAAGGATTAGTATATGTATAGGTTATAGTCCTAGAATTGCGCTAACAATATTAGAATTAAACATAAGATGTTAGATATTGAAGTTACTCCTCCTTTATTAATATTTTCCTTAGCATGGTATTTTCCTCTCACGCTATTGTTTTTTTTGGGTTTTAGTCAATGGATTGAACCCGAAGGAACGGTGTTGATCAATGTAATGGAAAATGAAATTATTGTTCTCCTGACCAAACCAATGTCATGGGAGATGGAGAGCACAATGTTATTTTTATACTTACACAAGCTATGAATCATTCTGTACTTCAAAATGAGCAGAGAAAGGAGCAACATTCTGTTGAATCCTTCATGAGGAAGCGGACACCTTCTTGCAGTGGGTCTTCTGATCCCTTAGTGGATGAACAATGGATCAATACCACTAAAAAGATATTTTCAGTTCTACAATGTTCTGAACATGATAAAGTCATCTTTGCACAATATCTTTTGGAAGGTGATGTTGATCAATGGTGGAATCTTATCAAGAATACGAGGCAAAGAAATGAAATCGAGTCCATGGAATGGGACGAGTTCAAGAACTTGTTTTTCAGTAATTACTTCCCTCGTATTCTTTGAACAAAGATAGAAAAGGAGATTCTTGAGCTTAAGTAGAAGGATAATGAATCAGTTGGAATATACGAAGCGAATTTTACAAGACTTAAAAGGTATGCATCTGGCTGCATCATCCCACTTGAAAGTAATGTTGATCAATTTTTCAGTGGAATAAAACCAAGTCTTAGAAGGGAATTAGCTATAAGAGACATCAGTGGCTACGAAGAAATAGTGTGTTGTGCTATCAAGGTAGAACTGGATGTTGGTGTAACATATCCATCTCATGGTTTTGACAAGAAACGAAAGATGGTGTTCAAGGAGAAATCTTAGAACAATTGTGAAAAGAATATGGCTGATTCTTTATGCTCAAAGTGTGGAATAAAGTATGGTGGAGATTACCTAAAAGGTACTAGAAAATGCGTTAAGTGTGGAAAAGAAGGCCATCAAGCAGTTGATTGTCGAAGTAATGGAAAAAGGTTTCTAATGATGTGAATAGAGAAAAGACTACAGAGAACTCTCCACCAACACTTCAATGCTTCAAGTGCAAGGAAATGGGGCATTATGCTAATAAATTCCCTAATCCACGGGTTAATGATGATCAACGTGAGCAACCTCTTAATGAAAAGGATAAAGGGAAGTCTCATACGATCACTATTTGAGATGTTGAGTATGAAAATATTGTTGTGTAATTATTATGTTTTTATGTAATGGGATTTCCAAATAGTATCATAGAATCTCATTTATGGTATTGTGGAATTTTAGAATATCTGTGTTTTGGTTTTTAATTATTATATGGTACTGGTAACCATGAAAAAGTGAATGAAATATTTTTGGAAAGCAGATGAAATGTGCATATGGATGGGATAAGGCGAAAATAATATGATAGTAATTATGAGATCATGACTAAAATAAGGACAAAGTGATATCATGGTTTGAGTATATAGAAATTTTGGGATTTTGGTATGTGAAAAGAGTTAACTTTTGACAACATTCATGTTTTCAATAAGGTTAAATGGGTATTCGTTTTTCAAGAGAATACATGATTAAGGTATTCACATGATTGGAATGTGATCAACAAGATATATCGGTGATAAATGATGGTATTCACATGCTCTGTAGATGACATTTCTAGTAATTGTTTTTTATACTATAACCTTGGACAAAAGTATTGTGGATAAGACTAAATAATTGAAATGGATTATTTTTATCATAAGTTAGTTTAAGGCTAGAACTATTTTTGATATTATTGATGGAATGTCATGATGATGTAAATTTAGAAAAACAACAACCTACAGGACGGGCGACAACCCGTCGCGTCGGACAAGGCTGTGGAAATTGAACCCACAACTGAAGTGTGACTGGCCTTTATCGCATACCACTGTCCTACAGGAAGTCCCTGGTTAGTAGAAACTTGTTTTATTTTATTAAGCGGTATGATATATGATGTATAAGTTCATTTTTGGAATCATATACGATTAACCTCACCATAGATGGACTTATGTATATTTGATTACTTTTGCTAACCTTTTGTTTGAAACAGATGGAATTACCCATCATTATATAACATGATCTGTTAACACTTCACAAATAACAAATTCAACTTCATTTCTTTAAGAGATGAATCGGAAATTGTTCAAAGCACGAACAACAGTGAGATTGTACCAAAATCAAGAAAGTAATTATTTTAATTCAAAATTTTCAACTTTAGGGAAATGATATTGAAAATGAAAAATGTTGTCCTAGTGCTCTTATATGTGATGAATCAGATGGTATCTTAGAAAATCACAAATCTATGGCTTTGTGATTTTTGGCTTTTTCATATCGATGTTCTGTACCACTCTCCATCAGAACATGATGATTAGATTTGTCATCCATATCCATATTTTCACCTATGTTCTCCAATATGGAAACCCAGTGATGAGTTACTTTGGGTAATCATTACATTTCATACTTTAGTTTTTAAAATTATGTTTTAGTATTCCTTTTTACGATGTGGGTTTCTATGAATAGTAAACGATTTATAACCCCGACGAATTTTGAGGGCGAAATTCATTTTAAGGGGGGTAGAATGTCACACCCTGAGATTTTATGAAGACTATTATTTTAATTTCGTTGATGTCTTGTTTTGTACGCTACACCAAAGGGAGATTGCACTACACATAACCCTGACTTGGGTTGCATTACACGTAATCATGATTTTCCTCGACAGTGTGTGTTGTACGCAATATTAGGTTTCACTAAATAATTATATATGGTTATAATATTATTATGAACTAGCCGTTATGAGTAGTATTAACTAAATTTTGAATGTTAAAACATTATTATTTCATCTTACACATTTTCTAGAACATGGTATGTGAACAAAATAAATTTTTCTAGTAAAATAAGTATTTTTAAAAAAATGCAGTTTTGCCACCTTTTGATGGCGCACCCACATTAAATAAATTTTTTGACTAGTGTATAAGTTAAATTTTACAAAATAAACGTCCTATTTAGAATCAGTATATAAAAATTTACATTGAATAAAGTTTTTATATTTTTCTGATAACTTTCATATTTTAATGAATAGTAAAAACACGCTATATTTTAATTAAAACAACTTTTTTCATCGTAATAATTTATATGGTTAAATTATAATATTTAATGGTTTTAAAGTATAAAGAGAATATATTTTTACCATTTAATATAATGTATGTCCTTAGCATTGATTTTACCTTGAATTCCAAGGTTAAATCAATTCAATATTTTGCAATGTTTTAAACAAAAACCTGTTTTCTTTCGACAATGAGATTAATATTAATTTAATTTCTGAAAATTTTTGTATTGAATTTGGATAAATAGGTTCCATATTTGGAATCAGTGGGTCCAAATTATGTTAATAAGATACTTTTTATTTTTTGTCATTGTGAATAGTAACTATGGTAAATTTTATTTACCATAGTAAAAGGTAAATCGGGTAATTACGGAAACAATAAGATTATAAAATTATACTAACACTTTCCAAAATCTTATTGGATGAATAAAAGTCAACCCATATCACCAAAGGGTCGGACTAGATTCATTGTATTGAATTTTTACCATGAAATAATATAATTATTATTAAAACCAAGGAAAGTGACAACATGTCACTCTCTTAAATCTTATAAGTATATTAATTTTAATTTAGTGATAAACTTCATGAAACGTCAAAAATTAATTGTCTCCATAAATATAATAAAATTATATAATCATATGAATTTATTTATAATTATTAGGGATTAAATAATAATCATTAAAGGTTTCATAATAGTGATGTTGAAATTATTTTATTAAGAGGAATATCAAATAAATGGTTTTAAAAATAATAAAATAAATATTATATGAACTATTTAATGTTCTCCACTAATTTTATAGATAAATATGACATGTTATTAATCTATTAAACCTTTTAGTTAGAACATATATTCTGTATATGTTTTATTTAAATTCAAATAAATGAATAGTGTCAAAATTGACACTATTGTTATTTTATAAAAATAACATATTATAAAATTGTTTAAAAATCACAAAAATATTTTAAAATTATAAATTTAAATTTATATGGTCTAAACATTTATAATTTATCCAATTATGGAAAATTCACAACAAATAAGTAATTATTTATAATAATTTAATATTTATAATGTTATTAACAAAAATAAAATTAAATTGATAAATAAGGATAAATCAAGTTGATAATGTTTAAAATAAATTCCTAACATTTCTAAATTTTATTGGTTTATGATATTACAACCCTATATCATATATTCTTCAGATATTTTTCCTTTTGGATGTTTTTATGTTGGGTCGGGATTTAATATAATCTAATATTTCTTATATTTCCAAAGGTGTGCCTCTCCTCCCTTATAAAAGGGCACCTCCTCCCTCTCTTCCTCACACCATTTTGAGCCTTGAAGCTCGGCCAAACTCTAAAAATTTCACCTCCACACTTCCCTAGAACAATCCTAGAGTTCCTGGTCTTATTCAAAGACCAATTTTAGTGCCCTAAGAGGAGGTCTCAAAGAGGCGCTTCAAAGAAGAGGTATTGTCTGTTACCGATTATTTCAACATTATTTCTTCTTATAATTCTTCTTCACTAGTTGCTTCATTTTGAAGTAATAACATCATTATCACTAATATAATTATATGTTATTATAAGTATGAAACAACCTTATTTCACCATCTATCCATCCTACGGAAAACGAAATCACCGCGCATGAGTATGTACGAAATACCATCTCCACGCTGTGGTGTAATCTATTTTACACCACCACCATACATGGATGGATATAATGTTGTAAATAATGAGTATATATGATTATTGTAAAGTGATATTTATTCTAAAATAGTATACATACACTCCAATACAATTCCACGATCATGGGAATGATATCATCGCTCGTGCGTACGTACGGACTACCATCTCCACGAACGCGATGAGATTAATTATCCATGATTAACCATTCAAGAATGATTATAAGGTATATATAATGAATAATAATGAAATATATGACATAATAATACTACTGGATTTGTGTATATATATATGTATGTCATCTATTCAATTCAATTCAATAAGGAAACGAAAACAGCATTCATGTGTACGTACGACATACCGTCTCCATGAATGGTGTATTTCATTCCATTTATCGATCTAATATATATATATATGATGAATATATATTATATATAAATAATGTTTTACATTCTGGAATTATGTAAATCAGGATATAAGTAATAATATCAAGAACAACAAGTCGAAACACATACGATAAATGAAATGATTTTATCAACAATACTACTTTTACATGGAATTTACAAAAGAACGGGTAATATAAAGTCACAAGTGAAATATATATGATATAATTACAATGAATATGATTATTTGATAAGTCAATGGGATTATTTAAATCATTATACAGGAGGTTCGGATCCATACAAAGCATATCAGACCTAAGGTAAGGGATAATTTTGAAAATATCATTTTTTTCTGAGATTGCTTATACGCAAGTATTTACTAGGGTAATTGTTATCATCCATGTCCACGTTTTATAAATGTTTTTTTATGTATGTTTAATGTCCTTTTTATCCATTTTTTCTTTTACTACATGGTATGTAAGGAATCATTCTTTTGTTTATGTTACGAGGTACTTTTTGACTTTTTCGACAAAAGTACGAGGATAATGTTTTTTTAACTTATACAGAATGAAAGGATTTATACAGTTTTATAAAGCCTTATTTTCATGAATCTTCCTCCAATATATTTCATGAATATTTACAACAAAATCTATTTATTTCAAAATTGCATGATGGTTTGTGAAAAGAAATTGATTTTGAAAAAGAAATGATCTTTTCCTCAAGAATTCATTTCAATTGTTTTATCAAAACCATTTTACATATAAGATGAAATTATTTCATATGTGTATGTTTCAAGTATAAAGTCTCAATGATTTACATGGTTTCACTTTTCTAATTATGAGATGATATCCATTTCTTTTATATGGATTATGTGATGGTGGGATTATGTTTATGAAACCCATTTTATTCGTTGGGTTATTATGAATGATTAATGTTTATTTTGTGGAAAAAGTAAAAATGATTTCATCAAGAGATGGGTGGGACCTATATCTCCCTCCAATGCATTTGGTAAAGATTTATATCTCATGAGATAGACATGGCTGGAATGGTAAGTTAATCCGGTTCAGTGTTACAGGACCAAAATGACGAGTGAACTCGATTCAGAATGGGGACTTTGTCCACTAAGATGGTCTTGGCAGTAATGCCTTGGCTACAATGGAAATCATAACATGTGCTGAATGGTTGCCACAATTACATGTTTTATTCCCATTATATTTTTTTGTGGATGATGTTCCATTATGATATATGCCTTACGTACTTCCATGATTTATGTCTTTGCTCATGATTTTGATGTTTAAATTTCATGTTCATGTTTCTGTTTTCAAATGTTTACGGATTGTTTTATGTCCGCTATGTTTTCCCTTACTGAGCATTTGAGCTCACCATTTTAATGATTTCTTTTCCCCCAGGATTAAAACAAAGGTTTTAGGTAAGGAAACAAAAATTGGAAGATCGTTATGGGAGATGTTGAAGATCATTCATCACGATTAGAAGATAATATTCCGAGTTTCCAAAGCCACTAAACTATTACGATCCTTGTGTGTTTGTTTTTGTTATGTATTATGTATTACTAAAATGTAATGTAATGTCCATATACGTCAGGCTTCGGGTCTCTACATCCTCCCAGCTGCATGCGCAACAACCAGATGCCCTAAGGCATCCTCCACCAACAGGAGCCCATAAGACTATCCTAGCCCACACATCCAAGTTTCATTTCCCTAGATACCCTTCTCTTGGTCACCCTCCTACACATTAAGGATCCCCTCCCACCATATCCTCAACCGTGGTATGGTGCCCCTGAACCCTCCTTCATAATCCCGGAACATTCACATCACTGGATCACCTTGCCCATGCGACAGTTGGTCCGACCTCCTCGATCAAGCCACTGCCACTCTCAAGCAAGATGACACCCTCCTTCATGCTGGTCTGACGAACTGCACAACCCTAGCCAGGATCCTTTTCCATGATGATCAGCATTTCTAAGGCCCCCCTCTGTCCAACAAACTACCTTTTTCTCACTAGTGTGTCATCCACCCTGCCGCTATGACCCTAGACATGGTCCATCTCCCCTCCTCCATCTCCCCACAATGGTTGCAACCCTCACCTGGTCGGGGTCTCCCTATAATTCCCCTCTCAACTAGCCATCTACCAATGGTCATCCGACTCCTACTGAATGGACCCGACATGTTCGACTATCTCGCCAGCCAATTGGTTTATCATAGTGGTCTGATCATCCATCGGTTGGCTTCTCACCTTGCCACCCATTTGTCCAACCTGCTGGGGATGCATGGTCACCACCTCACCTTCTCAAGATTCTCATCAGGCTAGCCTGCATGTGTTGATCCGTAGTAGTGGGAAAGAGGAAACCATTCTAGGTTTAGTGCGACCCAAGTTTCCTCGAAACAAATATGAGCGGGTTTTCCCATCCCAGAACGGTCTAGGGTGGACCTTCCTTCTCCAGATCATTTTTCACGGTGCCGCCACAGCCCAGGATGGGCGGATATAGGTTTGGACTAACCCGTACAGGTCTTTCCCAGGGTTTTTAGCACTTGAGTTATTTTTAGATAATCAAAATTTATTTAAAATAATTAATTTAACATCGTTATAAAATTAAATTAACTAAAAATTATTTTTGGTTTTAATATTGTAGTGTAAATTAATTTAATTTTTGGTCATTTTAATTAATTAATTTATTTATTTTCTATTTTTAAAATTAAATTAGCTAATTTGGATTGATCGACATCATTATTGAATTAAAAATTAGAGTGAAATATTTAATTCATTTTGATTCCATAATGATTATTGATAATTCAAATTTAATTTTAATTCATAATTTAGTTAGATAATGCTATTAATGTGTATGCTAATAATCAGCTCGAGATTGACCAATGCATGTCTGATGCTTGATTATTTATTTAATTTATTTATTTAATTCTTTCATTGTTTGGTGATAATTAGTTAAATTAATTTAAAATGTTGTATGTGCATCATCACTATATAATTACATTTACAACGGCTATCACACCCATTCTCAGAGTTGAATTTTTATACCCCAGGACCCCCTCACCTGCGTGTGAGTATTATTGTATAATGACGAGATGAGGTGTGATGAAATTCATGATGGGTCATTGCGACACGTCAGAAAAAAAAGATGATGCATTAGAGTGGAATACACTGCATTTTGAGTTGCCCGGGATGCAACACAATGTATTACACATATGGTCTAGGTTGGTTTATCTTTCACTAAACGGATCGAAAAATAGTACCAGATCATGATCAGGTCATCATTTGGTTTTTTTTGGTTTGTTATTTTTGTGAATTTGTAGTTAATGTGTGGTCACATAGAATAATAATAAACAAGCATTCTATATAAAATGAACATGTGATGTGATGAAGTTTTCTATTTCTTGCATGGTAAGTTGTTAGTGAGATCACATAGGACATGATTTTAAAAATAGAAAATAATGTCTTTCATCACATTAAAATAATTAATAATACCCTAAATGATATATTAAGTCATAACAGGCTTCATTCGAATTTAGACAAAACTGGGTGTTTGGTGTGTCAGTCATTCCATAACTGAGGGTTACTCTTACTACTAGGGATTCATTATAAGGGTGACTATTTAAATTAACTAAATTTATAGTAACTATTATCCATAGATAACTAGAAATCATTTTAGAGGCACGTTTCGAGTAAATCAGGAACTGATTTAAGAAGCTGGGACTTCACTCAACAGATCAAAGAACAATGAGTTCATGTGGTTGGCCAGCCAAAAGCCTACTTTGAACCCTCCATGTAGTAATTTAGTCATATCTTCCAAACTATGAAGGGTGGTTCCAGGATCCTTTCAACATTAAAAATCTAGTGATTGAGTATTTTGATTCTAGAAAATAGGGTTCCTTGAATTGAATTAAAATAGTGTGAGACCATATATTATTTAAGTAATTAGTCAAAATATCTTAACAGGTAATCATGATAAAATAACTAATATGCAATAATTCATTTTTTGTAGAAAAATGGAAAGTAATACCAAATGTTTAAAAACTGAAATATTATCATATAAAAACTAAATGTCCACACTTTCATGAGTATCCATGAATAATAAAAGAAATTTCATATAGTATTATGATATATGAAACTCAAGGTGTCATTGTCCCCAACACTGTCAAACTACCTCAACAAGCATGTTAGAAATTTCATACAGGAGACTAATGTATGAAGCATATGATAGTTATATCATTATTATTTCATCAACATATGGTTTCAGTTGTAGTCTCTACACTATGACATGGATGATATAACATGAAGTCTCATATCAGAGATGTTTTCAAAGAAAAAGAGAATCAATGATATAAATAATGTGATGGTAACATCGGCATGTGTAAATTGAAAGATGGATCATGGTCTTTAAATGGACCCCTTTGTCATATCATTTTCACCCATTTTCTCATGTTTTATTTTATGTTATAAAAAACATGTATTAAGAAAACTCTTCATTAACTATTTTGGTAATGTTCTCCATGATAATAAGATTATCAAAGACAATTTCCTCTTTAAATCATACCATGAATAAATTAAAAGACATGGAGAAAAGACCAAAGGAATTTAATACCATGGGCACATTTGGAAACATCAATAAATAAAAGTGATAATGACAAGAGTTTATTTTCATTACATTTCATAAAACAAAACAAATGAAGTTTATAAGAAATAATTGGAATTAAAGAAGCAAGTTACTTTCTTCTTCTTAAAAAATATTCATCAATTATAATGTTTTAGTTTTTATACATATGTATTACATTAAATATGCTCGTGAAATTTTTGTATTATAATATGGTAACCACGTATGTAAAGAAACATTACTAAAGGATAGGTGTATTCTCTATGTAGCTGAAAAATGGTGATACCTTGGCCAATGGTGAGAAGTACATGACTTCTTAATTTCCAAGAGAAAAATTCATGTAGAACTATTATTAATTATTATCCAAATCATTGTACTCTTGTTTACTAGGATAAAAGGATGAATTATTCTATGTTATGGAATGAATGTGGTTTTTGGTATTTAATAATCAATCATTAGTTAAAGAATACATGAATCAGAGGAAATGTGTGATGAATACAAACATGTAAGAATTATACCTAGTTATGGAAAGATATTTCATTATCAAGAAAAAATAAAGTGGAAATCAATAATATAACCAATATGGTATTTAGGCTCGGTAAAGCTAAATACATTTGGTATTATCGATATATTTAGATTGGAAGAAGGAACCTTTAGAAATGAAGGTATGTCACAATGATTTTGGAAATTGTTCAACAAGTGAACGTTAAATATTCGAAGGGTAAAATAGATGTATAAATATACTTCATAAGATTCCATTAGGATATAAATGAATAATAAGGAGATGTATATGAAAGGTCGGAAGATATGAGTTTCTTCGAGTTAGCATACCAAAGAATATCTTGACCAAGCATTTATCGATCATGATAATGTAGAATAGAGTAACTCTTAAACGCACATTACCTTATCCACATCAGGGAATTGATGATAATGAGGGGGATCAATGATGAAATATTACAATTCAACATTGATCAATAAAAGGTAGTGTGGATCAATTCCTAAATGCACATTTTATACATCAGAGTTTTGATGTATGTAGTATCAATGTTTCAACTTGTAAAAACATCAACTATAGTTCAGGGAATGTTTCGAAAATAATGATTTAATACCATAATAATATTCCAACTAAAATGATAAATGGATATCATAAGATTCATAGTATGAAGAATAATCTATTATATAATATGAGCAACTGTTTGGATGCAAAGATTTTGTTAAGACATAAACAAACATGCATCAGGTATAAATATAATAAGCATCTATTGTGATTATCCTATAGGTTTCTAAGGATGATACAAAAATCCCTATTATAGAAAAGTAGTAGTCAAGTTATTTAATAAATTTATATAAGATTTCATATCTCCTTAGAGATAGTGGGAAAATTATTGACTTGAGCTTAGTCAATGCTTTAGTTGTACATATTTTTGTCATTGGTATTAGTTCCACTAGCGCATGTGGAATAGAGTGCGGTCTAGAGACACATACTGCATAGGAAGGATAAAATCATAGTGGTCGTATTTTATTCACTGTGAACAGTGATCAATTATTAATTGTGAATAATACTTTCTATATGTGAGAAGTATATAGTCATTAGAAAATATTGACAAGATCAATTAAAATTCCCATAAATGGATGGCACAAGTGTAGTACCGATAAGGAATGATTGGTTTTACCAAGTCAGTATGCCTAAATCCATTATAATTTTACTTTACATAGATTATTTTTATGATAATTATTTTAATCATTTGATGTCATTACCACAAATCATGGTTGGTGTCTAGATGATGCAACCAGAATGGGATGGTCAGGTCACATTATGCTAATAAAGGTTTCAAGATAATGAAATCCAGTTTATGATTGAAGTGATCAACACGATCATGGATTATTCATTTGGAATGAATGAAAACTATTTGACTACAATAGGTTACTATGAGCACTAATTTTTTCCAAGAAAATTATTTTCAACATCATATGTAAAATAGGAATTGGTCTTACTGTTAGTTAAGATCAGGATGAAATATTGTTTCTACTGATTGACTTAAAGTAACTGAATATATTCTAGGTAATTTTATCTCTTGTGGTGGATATATAAGTATCTTGAAGCTATTTAATCATACATATAGTAAAATAGTATTGAAAATTAAAAGTTGTGATAATTCATGAGAATTATTGTTTTCTATGTCACAAGGAATATTCTATAAGGTTTACATGTTCGAGACATAAGAGGAGATAAACATGATTAGTTATATATAAAATTATATGCGATGGATTAATATTGTATGAAATGATAGGTACAAGAACAAATATTTCCATGAAATATTTTATTGGAGGCAAATATCTGTTATATCTATGAGCACTTCAAGTGACGCAGTCAAAACTATTCCTTTGTACATCGACAAGTACAAAAGAAATGTACCTGGTATGTGGAGAAGAAGGATATAAGTTTTTTGTGGAAACAAACTAGTCTTATATAGATAAATGTTATCTAGTGTCATGGTTTATCTATGTTGATGATAGAGACAAGCTCTCATAAGCCAGTGGTAGTCATTCCTATAAATACTGAGTATATTGTAGCTTCTGTGGAAGCAAAGAAGCAATTATAAAATAAAATGTTATTACCCTTTCCTATATTCATACCTCTTAAGAAATGTATTATCATAATATAAATTATGATATTACTACTAGCCATGATGTCAAGTTATGATATTGGAAAAGTAAAATACACTCAGTATACAATATCTAGAGAATTTATACCCAACAAGATGTGGTTGCAATAGAAGAATAACCACGTCATGGTACCATGGAACACATAGTAAAAAATACATTACTCAGCAGAAACATGATGTTCATCATGTCAATAGCTAACTGGTTCGATTAGCAACTTAGCTCTAGTGCAAGTGGGAGTGCTGAAATAGTGGGTTCCCTAGAAACTAGTATTTAGTGCTTTTGATTACCATATCATGTATATAGTAAGTTATACATGATGCCATCATAAAATTATAGTTTGGACTTTTCTACGTCCACTATTGAAATTGTAATGTCCAAAGATTAATTGTCATATAAAAATATTTTAACAGATCCCATGTTACAAAGAGAACCTTGATATACAATGACATTAATCATAGATATATGTTTTATGGTCTAGATAGATCTTACTGAGTGGACACAATAGATGTTTGAATATCAAATGTTGGGGGATCATAGTATTGAGGCTTCTTCTCATGATGTTCATACATGGTGATCTCATATAGTGTGATCATGAGGACAAAACCACCAATAAGAACACCACATGTTTCGGGTGTCATTGAATGTTCCTATCTATGATTTTGTGTAATGGTATCCTAACATGATATCATTTAAAATGTATTTCATTTGATCACATACATTGATGTAATATGAAAACCATGATATTGAAATCATGGTGAGTTAGTTTGTGTTGGGTGCATAATTGAAGTCATGGCATTAGTTGAATGGTCAAGAAATGATTGTTCACCATCGAGTAATGGACGTAATATATCTCAGTCCATGTCGATAAGGATGGTAGTACCTTCATCAGACCTTGAACATAGCAGTCGAGGGTATGTTAGTCTAGTTAGATCAAACAATGATAAATCAAGAAAAGGGGAGATGACATGTGAGGGCACCCTTCCTTATGAGATATTAATGACAAAGAGATTATATTACATATTACATGTTCGTAGGTTGGTTTTCACAATTGTGACATTCCTTATTTATTTATGGTCCTTGATGGGTTTCTTTATCATGTTCTTGGTTTGTAAATAGTATTCACTACTATTGAGATAGTGGTCTAGAGGGTCACACACAATAGTGTATTCAAGAATATTCCCTATTCAGTTGAATATATGTTTTGGACATGGTTTGTCCCACCACTAGGGTTCGGGATTTGTTCAAAGATATATGATCACCAATGAATAAATATATTCATATCATTCATGTTATGAATAATGAAAATTGAATTTATTTGTTAAATGTATTTAGCAGATTTAATTAAATACATGAAATATTTTTTTTGAACGAATATTAAAATATTTACAGATTATTAATATTTTTGGGCGTAATAGCCGAGTTAATGGATTAATTATTATCACGTAATATATTTATTATATTATAGATAACTTTTAATAATAATAAATAATATTTATGACAAAGTTTAAATGTAAAAATATTATTTATATAGTGTGTTAATTTTTCAGGGGTCGGGTTGGCATTTTTGGGTAATTTCATTACACTATATAAATCAAAGAGAATAGGTATTTTCAAGGAACTATTCATGGACACTATCTCTATACTTCTCTCTCCCACAATCTAGAGAGGGGATCTATATCCAAGGATCTCAGATCTAGCACTCTCAAGCACCACAAGAGAAGTGGTGCTGTTATCATTAGAGCATCAAAAGCATCATCTGATCTCTATACTAGCACCCAGAATTTGATGATCAGAACTCCTACATATTTATTGAATCACATGTGGGTGTTCTAGAGGAAATCTTCTTTAGGTTCTTTGAGAAGCGATCGCTAACGATGAGAGGATGTCTTGTAGGGATCCATCTATCTTGATAACAAAAAATAGGGGATCCTCATATAGAAACTCTAGGTTGAATAAATCCCTTGTTCCCAAAATCCTTTAGTTGTTTTTTGCTCAAATAATTCCATAGTGTCCATTCTATAAGGAGTATTTTTTATTGTTCTTACACTAGGGATGAGATCAACGGTAAATTCAACTTCATGATCTGTAGGGTTTCTATGGAAATCTATATAAAATACATCATTGGATACTTATACAATTGGTACATTATCCATTTAAAGATGAATTTACTCAACCCAAGATGTTGTTTTCTCTTCCATCCCAAAAATCAAAATTCAGTATAGCTACTGGGGTGGATATAGATAAAAATCAGATGGTGAAGTTTTTTCTCTAACGATAAGGGATTTTGCATCTTCCACACAAATTACAATTTCATTCTTCTTGCAATAAATTCTCACATCATATTTTTAATGTTATTGTAGACTATGGATAATATCAATAAAATCATATGTACTATTATAAGATCAGTAACTAAATAATATTTATGTGCCATAATGTGTAATGACTGGAACATTTTTTTGCAATGAGACTTCAATTAGGTGTTTCGACTAATTACTCCATTGTTAAATCAAATGTAAAATGTTGAATTTTCAAAAAAAATTGGAAGATATAAAATATTTCCCTGATCCATAATCAAATAACTCATTAAATATATTTTAATGTAGGATTGACATACCAACCACTATATTATTGGGTACTTTAACATCAATTGTGGTGATCACATCACCTTGGCCTCTTCTGTGGAAGATACCCATGATTATTGGGAAAATGATTTTAATAATGCCCTATTTAATTACATATACTGAATTTAACATCATTGGTTAGTGTCTTACCCTTAAATTCATTATCTTGATGACCCTTTTCTAAACATCTATATAAAAATCCCATGATGTACAAACATTTTCATGGATGAATCATTCCACAAATTTCACGTAACAGAAATTACTCCATTCCCTAATTCTTTAATACTTCACCATTTCCATGGTTGACAGAAGACCTCTTATTCTCTAGGATTCCCTTATAAATATAAGATCTAGAAAATTATTTCTTCATATTAAGGATAATTAATAATATTTCAACATATGATGAAAAAATTTTAGAATCTACTTACCTTTGGACACAAGGATTACGAGAGTCAAATAAATGTTCCATCTTGTATTCTGAATCAAATGTGTAATATATAGAATATCTATATAGTCTTTTTAAGGTAGCCCCATATTCTGAAAGAATTTGGTACTCTCTTTTATTTAAGATAATATATTTTCTCTTCATTTCAGTTTACTGCTCATTGGGGAAGTATTTTTCCAATAATGTTTCCTTAAAATTTCCCTATTCCATGTAGTTTATTTCATCTTCCACCTTATTATTCTTGAACAAATACAACCACTGATCAAAATTTCCCTTGAGGAAATATACTTCTAGTACTACCTTTTCATTTTCATTAAATCCCAATGTAAAAAATTTCATTTCATGGGACATGATCCACTGCTCATATACCACTAGATAATTAGTACCAAAGAATTTAGGAGGCCTATATTTAAATAAAAAAACCAACATAGGCATAGTGTGGTTATACATCATTTCACACCAAATTGTTTTTATTTTAGAGTTTCTTCATTTTTGGTTATATTTCATGGTTAATTCTTGAAAACCAGGTGTGAAAAGTTTGAATTTTTGAGGTATTGTATTTTTAAATTCTTATTCTAGTGATTTTCATTGAGTATCCCCTTCAATGTTCAATATAATTGATAGTTTTGGGTGGAAATTTTATAGTGAACAGTTAGTACATAGTTTCTAGAAACCAAGCACCCTGATTAGGTAATTGTGTGGTAGGTTGTAAGCTTAAATAGCAGCTCCCACACAGCCAGCACATGAACATGTGCCATAGCCCAAGAACCATGCAGTAGGATGTGGTCTTGACTAGAAGCATTTACACATCTTCCACATGATATGTCATATATCCTATATTAACTATGTGGTAGGTACCCTCCTCGACCAAGATGGTTTCACAATCATTACATGGTTTGCAAAACTCTCTGGATTAATTATGCATCCTATCCATGTAACTATAATATTTGTTTCACATTTTCTCTCTCATAGATTCCTAAACCCAAAAATACCTTTCTCACCCCCACTTGGGGTTTTTCCCAAGGCGTGCCTCTCCCCTCTCTCTCCTCTCTCATGGGCTCCTTCATGGTGGATATTTGGTTAAATTTTCCTCTAGATCTTTTAGTAAGTTGTCTTCTTTTCTTTATCCTTATTTTCTAGGGTTTCCACCCTCTTTATTTTGAGTTTCGATTATCCATTGGGTTGGGTGTTTGTTTTAGGGTTATATATATTTTTTAGTTTATTATCTTGATGTATTAGGTTTAATATTTCCTTTTTGGGGTTCAATTAAGGTGATGCTGGATTTTTCCACCATTTTCTGGAAGCTTATTGTTTCAAGGTGGGTTGTTCAATGCTTTAATATTATTATATTATTTTATCTTGAATTTTTGAGTTTATAAATATATTCTATGAATGATTTTTTTTGAAATATTTGTTGGAAATTTTTTGACATGAATATATGATTATAGATGGTTTTCTACAGCAAATTGTCATGTTTTTCATGTGTGCCTTATTGTAGAAATTTTTTGAATTGTTTTATGAGTTATTTGGGGGATGGTAATTTTTTTATAGGGGAATTTAATTGTGAAAATGTTTTAAAAAATTGGTCTTTCAAATGGAATAAATTATTTTTTGGATGTATCCCTTGTTGTGAAACTTTGGTATGAATTTTTAGTGGTTTAGATAAGGGGAATAATGTATTTAATGTAAAATCATTTATGTGTGGGTTTGAAAGGGGATATACCCACTCACATGTTTGGACAAATTTGTGTTCTTCATTGTGTTTTTTTAGAAAATAATATATGAAATTTATAAGTACTGACAAACATATTTGAAAGGGGTTTTGGTGTGAGTAAAATATGAAAATGGTTTGATTTATTTTTTTTAAATGGTTATATAATTGAATTGCATGTTATTTATTTATCGAATTGGTGGTTTGTGTAGAATGTGAACATGAACTAGATCATAAGGGGAATCTTTGGTATCTAGGTGGGCTGACTAGTTCTATTATTCTAGATGATATGGTAGTGGATTATCCCAATTTCATCTTGTGAGATTGATGCTTACAACATGAACTAAACTATGATGATTATGTGATGCCACTATGCCATTGGGGTGTCCCCTCCTACTATATAATGCATGAGAAATATGTGATTTTGGATTCTATACCACCCTATACCGAGGTGCGTGGTTATAGTGCCCCGCTCGAGCTAGACTAACCCTTGGTATTTACCCATGGTTTTTGACATGACATGAGACTTATGTGATGAGGATATATCTATCTGAAAATGGTTGACATCAGGGGTATACAATTTTAAATTAAATTTATTTTATAAAAAGAATAATTTGGATATGTTACCTTTAAAATTGTTGTACTTAAAAATATTTCCTCTTATAAATGGTTCCATTTGAATTTATTTTCCTTGAGCATGGTTTTCCTTCAAAAAAAAATTCTATAGAAAGTTTTTAATATTTTTATATAAGTGAGTTTGATAAATTGCTTTTTAAAAGTTATTTCATTTAATCATTCTAATCGTGTGGCATTCTAATGGCCATTGGATCACACCCTACACACACCTCTAGGTGTATGTAGATCCTTTTTGGGTTAGACTCATGAAATCAAAAGGGATCGAGGATGGTATATTTGGTTGCATGTGGTCATCTTTTATGGGTTTTGGTGGCAGTGTGTTGATGTTGTTTCTCATCTCATTGAATTGAGGTTTTGGATCGAGTTTTTGTTCCCTTTTTTATAGTCTTATTATATTGATTAGCTATTGTAAATCATGAATAGGGAAATTAGTTATACCTGAATTAGTAGTGTATTTTTAGTTTTTGTTAATTTATCTCGTTGGTTGTTTACATGTATTTATGTTAGGTAAAATTGTTCCCATGTTTTAGTTTTGATACACTAGCACTTGTTTCTAGCCGGTGGGGGTTGATAATTCTATTCTTGCCTTGTCACAAATTGGGTCGAGCACTTTTATAGATGATTACCTGGTATGGTTTGTGAAAAAATGGTATCAAAGGTAGGAGATGCTATTTTGGGTCTTGTTCCATCGAGAAGTGTATAGGTTGACTAAAGCTTGGGTTTTTTGGACATGAAATTGTGGATATGAGTATTGTGCCTAGACAATAAAACTCATAATGAGAGACAAGTTATGAGGGGAATTTGGGTTTAATTCAGCTTGTTAGGTTATTATGGTTTTTCTATGTTTGGGAAATTAAATGGGAGTTATTCCAAATGTCTTAGTGAGATCATAGGTTCTAGAAATCCATTTGAAGATGGGGACACGGTTCGAGAACATTATATGTGATTGTGGTGTGACTGGCGTATGTCTGGAAACCATATCTCGGAGTCACCAATCGGCACAAGTTTTCACTTGAATTGTCTTTGTGTCGCCTTGTGCTTTGAAAATTATTTTGAACCCTCAATATAGAGAATTGTGAAAAAAATTATTTTAAAGTGGAAATGGTTTTTTTCAAAAGGTAGAAGAATGGGTTTTCATGATGGTTTTGAATGAGTCATTAAAATGGTATATTTTATTAAAATTATTTTGATTAAATTGGGATGAAAATAAAAAGATTATATTTTCATAATCAGAACATGTGTTTTATTGAAAATTGGTCATAGGTGAAATTGAATTTTATTCATCAAATGTTTTTGAAAACTTGTATAAAAAGATAAGAGATGTCTATTAAATAATTTTTTTTGGACGAGGTGGGTTTTCTTGTGGAACTGGTTGTGTTTTGAAATGAGATAAATGATTTTTTTAAAATTAGAATATCTTTGTTTGTCTTTTGGTATTCCCATGAGTAATAAAATTATGGGTATGAATGGAAAGGTGTATGGTCAATGGAACAAGTTGATGAGTTCTCTGATTGACATGTGGCAGGAGCCTGATGTGGAATGAGAGCATGCATGTGTGAGGACCATGATATTCTCTTTGTTAGTATGAAACCCAAAAATTAAATATTATTTTAAAAACAAATGTTTTAAAGTAAATATGTGATGTTTTAAGAACTATTTTTCATTTGGTGTGTCTTCATGGGATTTGGAATGTGTTTTGGGATGTTTTAAGATTGATACCCCTTCATCTATAATGTTTCTCTTCATGTTTGACTTCTTTTTAGTCAATTGGATTTAAAATAATGACTAGTGGGTTCATCTAAATTGTGTTTTGGGAATCCTTTTCTGTAGTCCCCATTGCATGTTTGGAGTTTGTTTGTGTAATGTGTTTTATTGTGGGTTATTTTGTTGGATCCTCAGTTTCATTGTTGTCTAGAGTACTCACACATAAAGAATCGATGCTTGTTTGACATGAATTCATGGGTAATTCACCATTAGTAGACCCAGTAGTTGATCCACATAAGGTATTTCTCCCCAGTTTTGGGTAATTGGATCCACATTAACTTTTTTGGTTAAGAGAATCCTCTTGCAGTGGGAGATAAGATGTAGAGGGGTTAATGAAGTCATAAATATTTTAGATGACTGAGTCATTAGGGGTCATGTTCTAGGCCACCAGTGTGGAAATTCTAGTCATAAGAGGATGTTATGTCCTTTTTTTGGAATCAGGAACTACCTAAGACTCGATAATGGTCCCTTTCATTGTAGGACCTCTTTAATAGTAATGGTTATTTTTGGTTGAACCTTGCAGTGTTGGGTCCTCTTTTAAATTAAAATTTTGGTTTTGTAGAACCATTATAAAGAAATCTATTTATTTGAATCTTGTTTTCCTACTGGTAATTATGAATTTATCTATTTCATATGGAAGTTACTTTCATGTTTCATTCCTTCAGATGCTCTCATTCAAAGTGGAAAGGGGAGATTCTTGTGTTCTTATAAGATTCCATAATGGTGAAGTGTTGTGTTGTGGAAATGTTAGTCTTATTGTGTGTTGGGTTCTTTTGGTGATATCAAGAATTTTAGTGGTTTTCTGTGGCACTAGGAGGTGGAGTTACGTTCAAGGGTTTTCAATCCATGTCTCTAAGGAAGCAGATGCTTCATATATTGTGATTCATCCATAGGTCCTGGAGTAAATCCGGTGTGTAGTGATAAACCCACCAGGGGTGTAAGTGATCCTGGTCTAACTTGTTACCTCGATGCAGGAATGGATAATTGTTTAATCCTTTAAGTTGTAACACTTATTATTTGAGAATGTTATATTTCATGAGTAATGGTGTGATGTATTCATTCATTATTGTGACCTGTGTGTGTGGAAGTGTTCCTCCTCAGTTATATAGAGGTGTCTCCATCATGTATTCTTAATTTTTTTTGTTGTATCTCATCAAGTGTTAATCTCTATTTGATGGTCCCTTTAATGAAAACCATATGAAATTTTATCAGTATTGGTTCGTGAATATCTAAGTATGATAATGTCATGAGGGATAAGTGAACTACATAGTTTTTTCTGTTTTGTTTGGAGGTTCTTTCATCGGGTCCTTTATAGTGGTTAATTTGGTATGTGCGGGAAGTTCTCAATTTATCCCAATGTCGGGCTTCTCATGCTGGTATGTGCTATTTGGTTAAGCAAGAAGGTTCTAAATGTGGGGATACCCACTATGGGTCTCATTGAAATTCCTCGAATGTAAATCAGTGTTAACTTGTTTCTTATGGTGGGGAGTCCATTCGGGCATCCTTGTGTTGATAATCTAGCTGAGTTTCTAGTGTAGGCTTGAAAATATACAGTCTCATTTGGATCTATCTAATTTCAAGTCCCTTCCTTGAGTAAATGTTGAGATGGGATGGTGTCGAATTATTTTATGGAGTAATGATCAGAAAGTGTTTATCTAGAAATGGATTTAATTTGTTTCCTCATATTAGGAAAGTGTCTTTGGATTTCATTGGTAATGTTTAAGGTATTTTTTCCTCGAAATGTTGGATTGTTAATTTTTATTGTTCCTTTTATTTGATCGATCAACTAGAAGTGTTAATATTTTGGGGAAGGTGGCACATAGTGTGTAATCCATTTTGGTCTCCTGATTTGAACATGTTACAATCTTTTACATCCCATAGTGTTCTTTATTTCCTTTCATTTTCCATTTTTTGGGAATCTCCTTGATCTGTAAAGGAATATTACCTTTTTTCTCAGAACATGTTGTGGGTTTCTAGGGTTGGAATGCTTTATGGTGGGGAGAATTGTGAGACCAAGGTTTTGGTTAATTTATCCTTTCATTTGGTTTGGGTCTCGTTATCAATTATTTTCTCTGAAACCCGGTGTGATGGGTTATAATTTATTAGGTGTTCCCCATGTTAATTATTAGTATAGTGCTTTTTCCAGATTCTACCCTTGATTTTTTTAATATTATTGTGAGTTTTGGGTGGACAGTATGTGGCGCACTTCTGATGCCCAATTAATATAAACTGTGTTCCCTTCTCAGGTGACTATGTGGTAGGTTGTAGGCCGAGATAGTAGCTACATCATCTCCTACACACGATAATTCACCTCATCCCAATAACCATGCAGTGGGTATTAGCCTCAGCTAGAAGTGTCCACACATCTTCCACATGGTATGTCTAACAATGTGAATTATTCATTTGGTAGGTACCCTCCATGGTAAATATGGGAACACAGTCACCTCATGATTTTACAAACCCTAAAGATTAACCATGAAACCACTCCAGGTATTTAATATTTTGGTTTCTTATTTTCACTCCCACCAATTTATAACCCCAAACATCCTGTTCTCACCACACTTGTGATTTTTTCTCTAGGTTATCCTCTAACATCCTTATCCTCCCTAGTGGGATCCTTCATGGTGTATTTTTCATGTATTTTCCCCCATAATCTTTATGTAAGTGGTATCTTCTTTTCTTTCAACTTATTTTGTAGAGTTTCTTCACTCTTTCATTTGGGTTTTGGTTTTCCAGGATGTAGGGTGATCATTTTAGGGTTAGTTCTTATCTGGTAGGGTTGTATCATGATGTGTTTGGTTGGATATTTCCTTACTAGGGTTCAATTGACGTGTGGCTGGTGTTTTATATAATTATCCCGATTCTTCATGGTTAATGGTATGTAGTTCCATGCTTTATCGTTTATAGATGATTTTAGATTTCTTATTAGAGTTTATAAATTTATTCTATGATTTATTTTTATGTTGTGAAATATGTGTTTGAAATGTTTTGACATGCATATATGATGAAAGTTTTCTTTCTAATGGAAATGCTCACATTTTTAGTGTGTTACTTGTTGTTGATATTATTAATATAATTTTATGAATTTTTGGTAGGATACAAATTGTGTTTCAAAGGGAACATGAGGTGTAAATGTATTATAAAAAATGGGGTTTTCAAATGGAATGAATTATTTGTGGCATTTTTTATTTATTATGATCCTTCGGTATGAGTTGTATTTGGTTTATGTAATGGAAATAATGTATTGAAAGCAAACACATTTTATGTGGGTGTTCTAAAGGGGCTTTACCCTTTTACTTGTTTGAAAGTAATTTTTTTCTTCATTGAGTTTTTTCAAATGGTAAATTATGAATTGTAAAAGTAATGAAAAATGTATTTGAAAGGGGTTTTGTGTGAGTAAATGGGAAATGGTTTTTTTGGAACTGGAAATTTTGAGGAATTTCTAGGAAATTATTTGTGAAAGTGATGTTATTTGTGGCATGTGAACATGTACTCGAGTACAAGGGTAATATTGGGTATCTATGTGAGCAGACTAGTTCTAGTATGCAAGATTATTTGGAAGTGGTTCATCCCGATTTCATCCAGAAGGATTGATTCTTTCAACACTAACTAAATAATTATGTTGATGTTAAACCACTAGGCTATTTCTGTGTCTCCTTTTTGTGGCTCATGTACAATAATTCTCTAATTGTTGTTTCTATACCACCCTACACTGAGGTATGAGGTTTTATTATCCCACTCGCGATTGATTAACCCCTGGTATTTACAGATGGTTCTCTACTTGACTTCATACTTAATCTATGAGGTGACATCCATTGGAAAACTGAAAACCATAAGGGTATTTCATTCATAATTATATTTATTTTAGAAAAGGTTTCATTTTGATAAATTACCTTTAAAACTATTTTACGTAAAAAAATTCCTTGTTGAAATGGTTCCCTTTGAATGAAATTTCTTTAAGAAAGGTTTTCCTTCAAATGATTTCTCTATAAAATTTTCAAATTTATTTATATTAATTTTCTGGATATTATGTTTCTTAAATGATATAGCATTGAATATTTTTATTTGTGTGGTATCCTACAGGGATTTGTCTTACACCCTACATAAACCTCTAGTTGTATGTATATCTTTGTCTATATTTGACTCGCAAAAAAAATAGATCGTTGAGGATGGATCATGTTGATAGTTTTCATCTATTGTGGGGTTTTATAAAGCTGGCTAGAGGTTGGTGGACCTCTCATTACATGGAGGTTTGGTATGGTTTTTTAGTTCAATTTTTTTATTGTCTTATGGTATTGATTAAATATTATAGATCCTAAATTTAGAAATTGGTTATACCTTATTTGTTTTTGTATTTTTAGTTTTGTTTTATTTATCTTGTCTGTTTTTTACGTGTATGTAAATCAGAAAAAATCATTTAAATGTTTTAGTTTTGATACATGGGATCTTGTTTCCATCTCATGGGGATCGAGAATGCCCTTAGAGCCTTACCATGGATAGGGTCAAGCACTGGTTGTAATTAAAACCCAACATAGATTGTGAAATGTCATAACCTGAGTAAGTTTTCATAATATTTTCACGATCTTCTCAACTCCAACACTACCTATGTTTGATTTCTTATAAGAAAAATACGTACACTATCCATGGGTATTTATTCATTTTCTTTCATTAGGCACCATATCTAAGTAATGACATACACAAAAATAGGTTATTCATCATATTGAATAACTGTGAACTAGAAAACACATAAAATAAATTAAAAATTTATGAACAGATAATATCATAATCTTAATCATGGTTTTTTAGGTACATATTCTATTTTAAATAATTTATAATGGCTTGTAAATAGAATTTAAATTCTTCTATCCATATCCCCTAAGAGTGTCAAACCAGGTGTGAAATAAGGACCATTTTTGTGTATTGGGTTACGGTGAGTTAGGCCAGATGCACCTTGTTAGATTTGTTACCCTAAGTCACATCTATTCTATAACCACATCAACTTATAGTAATCAAACTAAGATTTATTTCTTATAATACCCAAATAATCTCTACCTTACCAAAATTCTATTATATTCTTCATTGATTATCGAAAAAATATATATTAGGGTTATGTTCCCAAATCTATCTTTCAGGGTAAATAATAACATTTCTATGATAAAAATTGAAACATCCCCAACCCCATTATCCTAGATTCCACCGTTATTTTAATAAAATAGCGTAGATATAAGATTTCACATCACAAAGGATTGATCAATTTAGTATTCTTGGAGAAACTAGATGCATTCATGGTTCTATTATTACATTGGTAATTAAACATTAAATGTAACAAAATCAAATAAACTGCTTCTTGTCACATATTCAATTATTTCATCTTCACAACCTTGTGAAGGAATTTAAATAATAGGTTTTGCTCGAATTCTCATTAAGGGTTATATGAAATAATGAAAATTGAATTATTGTCAATAAGGAATAAACATTATTGTACAGAAAATAATATGAAAAACACATGACGTCTATACACTAAGAATGATAATGCATCTATAGATTTCATCATAGTAAAACCCTCAATGAATGGAATAATATAATAATTAATAAAGTAAATTCTTGTTTTTTATATGTAATGTATCAAGGACATGGACCATTATACCATCATAATAGTTTAATCATATGGTTAATAACTCATCTGATTTTATTTGTAAATAATCATGAATGGTGTTCCAATAAATATTTTGTCACACGAGACATATCGATGCATTGAGGGGATATAAAAATCCCCACCAATCACTAAAATTTCAAATCATTCATCATATATTGATTAAATTTCTGAAAAATATAACTTATCAATATATTTGCATTGAGTAGAGGATACATATTTATCAACATTTCCCTAAATAAAACCTCATTAAAAACCCATATATAAAAATGGTACATGTCTATAGAAATAATAATATTCATGATATAATAAATATGGATATTTAATGAAATTAATGATGATCAAAAATAAAATTACAGTATACATGCAACACACACATGGAATTATTGGTGAAATCCATAACCAAAAAAAATATATTAATTGAGTCCATGAAAGAATGGATTAATATAATACATCAAAATTCATAATGGATAATAATAATATATCATGATAAATGATGTCTAACAGAAGTAAAAACATGTAAATGGAGTGTTTAAGTAACTTTAGAAATAATCATTTTTAGTGCGGTTTAACAAAAATATTATAGAGTACTTAATATTGAATAATGAATTGTTGTCATTATAAAACCAAAAATTAATAAATATTTTTTTATGATAAAATGAATGGTTATAGGAAAATAATTCTAGCTTAAAATATATTATTAATGGTGGTTAATAATTGTTATAAATTTGGAACATCTATTTAATTGGGCTTGCTTATCATGAAGAATTGAAAAGGGAGACATATAAAACATGAATTTAACATCAAAGAAAGAATAATTGAGAACGTTAAATATCTTCAAAACACAACAAAATATTTTTTAAGATTAAATAATAAAAATTAATAATTATATTGGGGTAAAGAGGGATGAAGAGTAACCTAATGGAAAATATGGATGTTCAGGTAGAATCCCTTACCATAGTTCAAATGTGTTCTTAACTTTATATTAATTACCAGAATAACCATATTAATTGAATTAATTAAATAATTAATTTCATTTATATGTTAATATTATTTATTACAATTTTAATATGTTCATTTTTAGACTTTTTGATTAATTGTAAGATATACTTTTATCATTTGGGAGCATTGGATTCCTTCATTTCCATGATCAGTTTACCTGAATACAAGTGTGGAAAATCATGTAAAATGAGAATAGTTTTCCAGAATTAAAATTATATTTTATTTATGAATTTATATAATATTAAATGGTTATATATTTCATTCATTAATATGATTTGAGGATGTGTCATTAGATAAAACATTACTGATAATCATTTAGATATTTTGGTGTTTTTTGACCATCACAAACTAGTTTTGTTTTATTAATTTATATTATGTATATATATATATGTTTGAGAACATAAAATAAATTATAATACTTATATTATATTATTTTTTAACAATATAAATGGTTTTTGGACTATAAGTGAAGGCATAATTAAAAAAAAGAAATCATGTCGTCCATTAAGGTGGTAAATCGGCACCTCATGGATGATGTTTCCATTTTTAGAATAAAAGGAAGAGAAGAAGAGATGTGATGGTGGATTTTACATTTACAAAATAAAATTATAGTATATATAAAATACTTTTTCTCATTAATTTTTGGATATAGTATGTGGTGAAAATATTAGAAAAATAAATGGAAAAAAATTGAAATAAAATTAGAAGAAAAGAAAAGACGTTTTTAACTCCTGGAATCATCTACAGAAAACCCCTTTATGGGAATTAGGATTTGGACTTTTGTTGATAACAAAACATGAATGATGTGGGAAAGAGGCATTGGAACTGCATTGGGAAGAAAGTAGACATGATTCAAGGCTTAAGAGGTGTGATGAGAAGAGGTGGCGGGGAGTTGTATTTTTAGTGGATGAGAAGGGTATTTTTTATTATTTTATCATTATTTTATCATTTTGGCTATAGAAAATAAAAAATGATGATTCCATGAATAAATAAATTTAATAGAGAAGTATAATTATAGATTTTTGTCATTACATCGTCATTAACTCATGGAATATAGTATTTAATTTATAATGTATATATATCGTAAATTTATGTATTTTACTATTCCCCAAAAATTCAGCTACTTTAGAAAAATCCCAAATAAATCCCCATATTTTTTTTCAATGTGTAGAATTAAAAAATGAACATAATTTTATGAAAATAATTCTCTATATATGATAAATTTATGTTTTAATTAAAATCATCTCTTACATGGAAAATGCCAATCTTACATTTATAACTGATATTATAACACATTTAAACTTTAATTAAGGTCTCATAAAATTATATTATACTCCAATGAAAATAAAATATCAATTTTTGAATACCTTTTATGAAAATAAATATTCTTTTAAATAATTATATTAATTATAAAATTGAAAATACACTTTTATGTTTTATAAAAGTTTCAACACATAACTAATAATTTCTAAAAACATTTATTTACATATAATTTGATATAATTATATCATTTTACCTTTATTAAGAAGCCTAAATTTTATTTATACATTCATAGAGTATTTTACTATATTAAAGGTCACATTATTTTTTCTAATGGTCACATTATTATTTAAATGGTCATGGTACAATTTAATGATATATTAATATTCATTTAGGATCAGTGGTCATTACCCCAGAATCCATAAAATAAAATTATTTAAGAAGATACATACAATAAAATCTTGGGTGGCTATACATTCCATATATCATTAAAAAATAACTCACTTCTTGTCCATGCTTAAAAGTGATTCTTGAAAGAGATAGAATTTATGGATGAACCTATGATAATAACCATCTAATCCTAGAAAAATATGTATATAAAAAACATGGATTTCCACCAATAAAAAACTTTGTAACATTCTATGGGTCCATTGAAACACCTTCCAGTAATATTGCGTGACCAAATAAGTGTACCAGATCAATCTAGGATTGACCCATCTATATATATTGGTGTAATGATTATGCTATCTAATCATAATTATAATGATTGAAATATGTTTGGAATGATCATAATGAGTTATGGATTACACCAAAATGTAATGCCAAAAAACAACAACAAACTGATCCAGGCATGGATGGAAGCTTCTGTTCATCATGGACATAATCATACAAGGAACATTCCACAGCCTAAATGGTATTATTATGAACTCATAGAGCTCCTAGAAACTTGTAAAATTATTTCATGGTATTTCAGAAGGTGAACTCATAAGTAATTATACTATAATCTAATGTCAATATCTGATAACACACAATATCCTATAAAATAATCAAATAGATCATCGATACAAGGAAGTTGATATCAGTTCACGAATCTCATCTGGTTCAATTTTCAATAATAATCACAAAATCATATGGCCAAGTCAGGATTCATTCCAATCAAAACATGAGAACCCCACGTCGACATACGTGGTTGGATAAATCCCCTCCACATTAACTCTTTCAACTGGGTATTGAGCTCTCAAAGGTCTATTATTTCTATTCTATATGGTGGAATTGAAACTGGATCAACCCTACACATGAGATCAATCATGAATTCCACATCTATCTCAACTAGTAAACCTTATAAGTCCTTAAAAATGTGTCCAATACAATAACAATTACAAGTGTAAAGACATAATTCTTATCACCCCTATTATCCAGTAAAATACGTAAAACCTAGGTGGCAATCTCCCCTAGTTGCTGATAAACCAAACCTATATGACCGGCATGAATATCATTCTCTACATGATTAACATTCTTGTTTCCCTCATGATAAATAAAATTTCCTCTCCTCTGGTAACAATCAATGTGCGGTCAGTCTACTACTAACCATTTGATACGGTAGATAAATTAAATTACTAACATATCTAGGTTTTACGTATCCAAATAAAATTGAAACTTCCAAACCTCTAGAGAACACTCACTTCATAAACAGATGTTTCTCAATCGTACTCTCAATGGTGTACTGATCACCATTAACCTTTTTAAAAACTCCACTTATATACTAAAAAACCTAATAACATGCGATGATATAAAATAATTTAAGGTTAATATATCACATAAGGAACTAGAATATGTATATTATACAAGAATAGTTCCTCTAACAATTTATGGTCCTTATTTATTATCCTCTAATGGTGGATGAACTGCATACAACTATCTCACTAATCTTCCCTGTAATGTTTTCTGAGTCCCTATATTTTCACCACTCCATTGATATGGGTGCTCGTTCATATAAATACTAAATATACTACATTTACATCCACATATAGTATAACTATCACTACCGGTCTGATATGGGGTAGATGACTGCCTTTTTTACTCTAGTTCCTCCTATGACCCCTATCACAACTAACCAGTCATTTGTTCCTATAGAACTATTGAAGATGTCCCATCTAGATACAAGATTGGAACTCTAATGGTGGTCAGGGACAATTTCTTTTAATGGGACCTTTTATAGGGCATTGTTTAAAGAGTTCTTGAGTAAGGTCATGGTTAAGTGACCCTTCCCCAAGACACTCTACTTTCTATCAACCATGCATGAATTATCATAGCAATACTTCATACCCTTGAAATATGTACCTCTTGGTCATCCAGTATAAACCATGTTCCCTCCACTGGAAGCCTCAATTAGGTTCAGTTAAGATATGAGAACCTAATTCACCACCTCATATAACTTTTCAGCCAAATTATATTAACATTGGACTTAATATTACATTTTATCAAATCTTGAAACTATTTTTTGCAGTATGATAATCTGTTTACAAATATATAACAAAGATATTAAAATTAATAAGGTGACATTCATAATCTATCATGGATATACTACCCTCATACAATCTCATGAAATCAGCTTCCCCCTCTTTCCTAAGATGCTCAGGCTAATAGTGGTTTGATAACTTGTCTTGAATGTTCTTCCACTCCACATTTTCCACGAGTTTATCCCAATATAGGATGCCCCACCGATTCATTGCTTGACCACAAAACTTATAAGAATCACTTTGACACTCATGTAATCACTAATCACTATCTGGTCAGTATTCATCTAGATAGAACCCATCTAGAACTCTATTGCCTCTGGTCCACCCTCTCTGGGGAAGGTCATATTTTTTTCCAACTATAACTCCCATGCCTTGTCAGACATGCTTTTCACAACCAACCATGGGTCTCTTTTCATAAATATCATGAATTGAGAAAATTTCATATTGAACTAATTTAAGTCACCCTTATTTAGCACAATCATTTCATCTAGTGCCACTATTAGAGGGGAATTTCATTCCATGTCCTCCTATCATCCTATCAATAATCGTAAACATGGGGTCATAACACAATAATTCCAAATATACATATTCAGTAAACATAACACATCATTTATAGAATTATTGGTATTTACATAAAACCTTAACATATCATACCCTATACCCTTCCAAATGGTCAAAACAGTGGAATTATAACTAGCTTTAACCATCCTATGTCAATGTCAAGGTTAATAAATTAAAAATACATTGTTGTATTCAAGTTTCTCATTATAGACCGAGTTTCCACATTTTTCATCATTTTATAATATTTAATTTCATAGTTGGCACAATTTTCTGTTCAAGTACACCAGAAAATAAAAACATTTAATTTTTTATGTGAATGACTAATATGGTGTATGTCAAAAAAATAATTAGTGACTAAAATGATGAATGTATAAAAAACACTCATATCATACAAGGAAATGAGTTAAATAGAATGAAAAATCAGAAACAATAATCGCACCACCCAAAATGTGCATCAATTGTGGTTAAATATCATCAAACTGGAACAACAACATCAATAATAGAAATCCCTTCCATGATACATGGGTTGTACCTAGTACATGGGTTTGCTACTCCCATTCACAAGATCATGACCAAGGCCTAAATCTTTCTAGTATCCTATCTACATTTTACAAATAGTAATAAAAAATAAAGTAAAATAATATTGGGTTGTGATACCACATTGTAGCATCCCAACCAATGTGCCTTATATTGATTCCCTGAGATGGTTATTCACAAGAACTCCGGAACACCTCCCCACATAGTAGAGTCTTCCGAATAGAATCAAGGGTGTAATATATAAAATGGGTAGACTTTACCATATTAATCAGTGCAGAATCCTAATGGTGAAAATAAATAAAAATTAAACAATTAAAAATAACAATAACTATATTAATAGCAGTATCAAATTATGAGTAAAATAGAAATAAACTATGCAAACCAAAACAATAGATATGACATTCCATATAAATTTCATCAGTCTATATAAAACCCCCAAAAAATAAGACACTAAAACTCATTAAGATGTTCCCAAATCATGGTTGGTTCTCTCATCCATGATATATCCCAACTCATCCATCTAAAATAAATATCTTTCTCATATCCTTCCATGTAAATATAATATCAATTAATATAATGCTTAAGAAACATGATTAGGGTGTTGGTACAACCTGGTAGGGAACCACAAACGGTGTCTAAAATAAAATGCAGTCATTATGATTTTATGGAATGGTAAAAATAATAAAATATATTAAATTAAATAGTAATTACATTTCATTATTCTATAATTAACCACATAATTTACACAGGATAAGATGACACACGAACCCTCATTACCATCTCTGGACCATTGATGTGTCTGAACCATATCACATATAGAACAACAATTCACATAACTCTGGAGATTTAATTTATCATTTCATTTTAATTAATATCACGTCCATTTGGAACCATATTCTAGATACTATCTCATGGGAGTAGAATGTAGTGTATACCACCCCATGGGTTTTTATAGAATTAGTACATATCCCAAACCTCATGGGATTATGGAGAATTAGTCCTTTCCCCATACAGAAATATTCACATGTATGCAATTGGTCCTAGAACATCATTGCTGGCACCCCATGGGTATATGGAGATCAATCCTTTTCCCACAACCCATTTATCTGTCAATTGCATATTTTACAAACATCACATTAAACATGATTAATCATTATTAACACTTTTTTCAATATTTCGCATCATGGTATGAAACTTAAATTTCCATACCCATCAAAATTCATAACTCTAATCACATGGAATAATATGAACAGTCCATCATCAATAATTTTATAATCATTTAATAAAATAAACCATAATCCTTTCATGGTTTATCCAACCGTAACAATATTTATCATTAAAGTTAATTAATCATTCCATTAGTTGAAAATTTACATAATCCCTTTACATAACGAATATCATAACCCTAATGTTCTATCAATTTCATAATCACGTCAATAAATTAATTAATAAAACTATTATATAATAAAATTATGATGCAATTACCATTCAATGATATTTTCATTTCATTGTTACATATACAAAATTATAATCGAGTCTATAGGATTTCCAATTTACGCAGCCTACCTGATGATTGTTTGTGAGAGTTTTCTAAATAAGAAATCCCCAAATTAAAGTGGAACGTTAAATTTTAAAATAATGAATAATATCTTCATCCAATACCAAGATCAAAATAAAATTGAGTTAGATCAATCAAAATTTAGATCCAAAACCACACCAATATAGTAAATATATTCTCTCATCACCGAGAATGATTGATAGGAGCTATAGGAACCAAAAAGATAGGAATCACATATAGGGAGAGGTGTACATACTTCAATAGTATCTTCAAATAATCAAGAATGTATTTTATAGGTACTAAGAATCCTCACAGAAACATCTATATTGTATATAGAACTTCATAGGTTGAGTGTGTAGGAATGAGTGTTACAAAAAAGTGGTTTGATATTTTTTAAATAAAAAACCTAAAAAATAAATCTCGCATGCACAGTTTTCTGGGCAGGGGTACACGGTTTACCAAATTGTTCCATTTAACTATATGCCTCTAATTACAGGGTGTACTATTTCAACATAGAGGGGAAAGGTTTTAATAAACCATGTACTAACCATTCAATCCCAATCAGACTAGGGTCACACAGTTTTCTGCGGGTAGTCACATGATTTGGGAAAACTGTGTGCCAACCATGAACAACCACTTATCTTAAAAAAATATTAAATTTTACTTGAAATATACTCAAGATAATACCTATACAAGTTATACTAAATACATGATAAAAGAGTACCTGAAACAATCACATGATTCCACTCTAGAAGAGTTTTTGATCTTAAAAATATGTTGTATTCAAAGGAATTAAATGTTATCAATGGATAGTAGAGAAGCATCAGGGGTAAAAATTTATAATCATTAAACTGATAAATGAATAAAATTCCCTAAAATCCCTTGGAAATTTATCTCATGATGAACATTATTAGAAAAGTATTTTCAATTTTTTGAATTCCATGAAAAAATAGAGTTGTTTAGAGGGGGAACAAAATTATAAGAAACATGTCTTGGAAAATTATTATCAAGAAGAGTCGACTTTATAATTATTGTAATTATTTAGTGCTTAAATTCATTTATATCTCTAACAAAATATGGTTAAGTTTAAATAAAGAGAAAAAACCCTATGAACTATGGAATTGAATGAAGATAACTCTAAAATACATTTAGGTGTCCAATAGAAAATGATTTATTATAAATAAGGATAAGCATTAGATGTTTGAGTCTCATGATGCTGAAGTTATATTATGTGGATATTTATCAAAGATCGAGGTGTGAAAATTTTATTAAATGGAGTGGAATATGTTATAATAAATGGAATGGAAAATAATGGTGTTGGTTAGAGTGTACCTCTTAAGATGGTGTGAATTGAGTTTCCTATAAAATTTCTATATTAAAAAATATAAAAACTAAATCTCCCATTTTGGTAAATTTCCACAATAAGAAAAATAAAAAAATTGTATAATTTTATCTTTGTAAAAGTTTCTAAAAATATCAACCACAACTTAGATAAAATACATTATAAAATACATTGTCTATTAAAACTAATCTACTCATATCAAACATGGACTATAAGAAATCAATTTAATATTAATATCAATGTAAAATTATGATTAATAAACTAAAAACAGAATCTATTTTGATTTTAATATAATGAAAATGAAATAGATAGAAAAATAATTAACTATAACAAGGGGTTTTATATCAATCCATGATATAATCCCCTCTATTTTAAAATCATCAACTATGAGGAAGTTAGTTATTAAATAAACTTATCCACAAACTGGACCGTGTTTAATTGAAAATAGTACATAATAATTCCCAGGAATAGATCCTCTTCCATTGTAATATGAGATATAAAACAAGATACCAGGTCACACATAAACTCTTCCACTATTTTTCATGGGAATAAAAAAGAAATCATTGAGATTGTATCAAGTAATTTCCAATTTAGCATCAGAGACTATCTTTAAAAAAATACTGATTAAAAAAACAAAACAAAAACTTAAATAATAAATTGATAGAGAAAGAGATTTGAGATAAAAAAAATGTGATACATCTCAATCTAAATAAAATTGGTTTTTCAGAGTCTCTGGATTTGAATTACTTATGAGATTGAATAAGCATCGTAGAAGGTTTGGAAAAATAAATGTTTGTGATGATTTTTGACTGAGTCTTTTTTTTATTGTAGAATCATCATTTTTTCTGTATAATATATTATGTTTTACAACACTACATTTCAGGTCAGTTTTTTACTTTCCTTAGAATATATTCATCCAAAGGTATTTTATATTGAATAGTCACTTCGGTATTAAATGAACTAATGATTAAATTAATGATTCAAAACTACCCAATGTATGTTAAAAATCCTCCCATTATAAGTCATAAATAGGAATTTATCTTCAATTAAAACATGGTTAGTTGAGATCATGGTTGATTTTCCTAGTCAGTGGATTAGAGACTTCTCATGTATGGATCTATCCTTCTTGTGTTTAGTTCATTTTCTTATTAAATGGTTTTATGACTTCTTATGGTATATTATTTCCTCATGTGGTCACTATAATAAAAAACATGGTCACTATATTTCATAATGAAAATTTAACATACCAGGGAATGGTAACATGATCTCTTTAGGTGTTAGGTTCTTTACATTATAAGAACACTTCACTCATTCATCTGGTAGATTCATTTATTTTGTTATTTTGTTAATATTTACTCATGGTAGGTTCATCTCTATCACATATTAGGTTTAATGAACATGTTTTATAGAGATATTCAATGCATGGTATGTTAAAATCCACTTCATGTTATGCTCAAGAATTTGACATATTTTTTCATCTGATTCATGGAAGGATGTTTTTTATGTGTGTTCAGGTGGAGCAAAACAATGTCGATTATTACACAGTCAATTAACTTTCATGGTGTGTCCAAAGTCAACACATAATAATAGTAACAATAAGGCCAAAACCTATTCATTATCATATGATTTTTTAGAAAATAATTTACTGGCATAAAATTTGAAATTCATCAGTAACATTATGAAATTAATTTTGGATCATTACAATAAATAGGATCTAGTGGAATATTAATATACCAATTATTATGATCACAAATAATTACATTTAAATTGAAATGAATTGAATACCATAAAATTATATCATGCATGATTTTCAAATGAATTCAATTAATTGAAATTTATTACTGCTCGCCTTTTGGGAGTGTCAAGAAGTGAAAGAAAATTCTAATTAATTATAATAAAATAAAGATAATAAAATAAGATATTCCCTTAATATATCAAAATATATTACAAAAATATTATAAAAATGTAAAAAGGCCATTTCTGATATCCAAATATAAATAATAGTACGATGAATCCATTAAACTAGGATGAATGGTATGACACTTTTCCATGGATGTAGAAGAATGGGAAGATGTAGTCTAAGTAGTAGATAACGAGACAAGATCACAAATGACCACACATCTAAAAATAGGCCATAGATGCTGAACGGATTACCTTTGATTCATGTGGAAAACATTTGTGGAACAGGGGGTTGTTATTAGGGACAAAATAATGGTTGATGGATCTATCGAAGGTGTCAAAGAATTTTAAAGATAAGGTCTCTTCAACTGAGTGAAATCATTGAAAACTCATGAAAAATAATCAATATTCCATATAAAATCATTATTATTCTCTCGAAACACTACCAAAACTGGGTTCATATCCTTGATCATTTCAACTTTATACTTGAAATTTTAGTCAATGGGGGAATCATGATATCTTCAAGAATGGTTTTTAACATACCTATTAAGTTATTATTTTTAAATTTAATTATATGATAGTAATCAATATACATTTTGATTGCTTCTCTATATTACCTAGATTTCTTGGAAACATCTTTAACCACTACCAATGTTATGGATGTATATGTTTTATAACCATCAATCTCAACTTCTTGTAACAATCATAATTCATCAAACAATAACATAAACTCGTAAATAATGTGTTTTAAAATATTTAATTCATAAAACAATGATTGAACTAGATTAGATTTAGGTGTCATATTAGTAGGGTGAAATCCATCATTTAATAACATTTTGATTATTTAAATCATTTTATATGAACGATCAACCAAAAGAGCATCAACTAAAGCTCTCAAATATGAATCTCAATCTGAATCATTTCAATTATGAAATTATATATTTTTCTAGATATTTAATATTATAGATATAACCACATCATAAATGTTTTTTTATAACTCTTTCCACGTGTATATGAAAATTAACAAAAACATTATTGAATATAAGCATCATCACCAAATCAGAACCCATCAATTCCATCCTTAGTGACATGTTAGGTATAGGTTATTGGGGTAGATGGATCATATGAATGTTTCCTACTATTCAACTAAGGAATATCCTCTTCCAATTATAAAATATTAACATAAACACCATCATTTATATCAAAAACAACTTCTTATTCATGAACAAAAAGAGAACGATCCACAATAACATCACCATAAGAACTGCCCTGCTTAGATTCTTCAACAACCGCGTTGAGTGTGGGATCAAAGATGTCATAGATATTCTAATTGAATGATGGTGTCATATGAGTCGTATCAATCCTACCATGATTATATACATAAGAACCAAGAGATCCCTCTAATTCCCTCTTGCCAAAATGGATAGAAGGTTAACCATGTTTAAGTAATATTCCCCAACACCATCAAAATTTGGATAATACAGAAAAAAGGGGATTTGGGTACTTTTTCCTATTAGTAGGATTATCTAGAATAGGTTTCCTGGGATTACATCTAATTACAATTTTTCCATATGAACTTAATCACTCTCAATGCCCTATAACTCATGCCAATCACAATTATAACCACTAAGTGAAATATCTATGGCATACATATCATCATAATGATGTACTTCTTAATTTGATGGAAAGGTAAATAGAGATCTAGGTGATCCAAAAGGAATGGAAGGAGATGCTTCATTTATATCCTCATGAAAAGAACTAGTTTCTTTGTCTTAATCCATCAATTCATCTTATTCCTATACATCAATCTCACCAAAAACCACCTCATCATCTAAATACACATGTATCTCATATGGTTCACAACATTGATCGAAAATATACCTTGGTTTAACAGGAAACTTCAAAGGATAAAATTGTTTATAACTCTATTATATGTAAGAAAACCATTCCCTTATACATGGGTTATAATTTATATTAACCTTCTTTAGAATTTTGTTTGCAAGGAATAGACTATCTAATGAGGTCATTATTTCATACCCATAATGAAGTAAGACTTTATACATTAACAAATTCTAAATAAGCTATGGGTAAGGTAAGGAACTAAAATTATAGTTCGAATTACATAACTCAACTATATGTATCATGAAATATCTACAATGATAGATTTGAACACCACTCTTATTAAAAAATTATAAAAATAGATCGATATTTTTCATGATACTAAAGTATATTTTTATTATTCATATAATGATCTAGAAATAATATAACAATTATCCCACAATCACCACAAAATAAAATGCACAAAGTTGTTTTAGGTTTTTCATTCCCAATGACTTCATAAAAAGAATTTCGAAACTCATAGTTCGATGAATTACTATATATAGGCTATGGAAATATCTAAAATCTATTTTTTTGGTATACACAAACAATTTTTTCATCGCCTTGACGAGAACTCTAAAAGTCCCCCATTTATACATGTGATATCCCGCCCCATCCAATTGGTATAAGATGGAAGATTAATGAAACATGGCCTTATGAAATGTTCCCATGGTGTGAAAGGCTGAAAATAAATGCAAAAGGATTCAAGAATCATTGGGGGACCATTTTACATTATGATACAATCTTTAAACCAAATGAGTCATTATCAAAAAAACTACATGATGCATGTCAACAAACGAACCCATCCCATACATTACCAAAAGGTAGAAAACTATTCCATAATCCTTCCTGAATGCCAATAAAACGAAACAAAAAATAAAAGTACCAAGTGAAAGACTACAAAAAAACACCAAAGAACAAGGAAACTATCTATAGATCCACACCATTGTCCATGCTACAATAACCACAAAATCACCAAAGAATCATGTCGAACTGCTAGAAAAATGAGATGATTTACTCTTTCCAGTGTCCCAAAACACAACATCTATAAAAACACCAACGATCCAAAGTAGGGGGTGTGTACTAATACTCTATAAGATTTCCCAAAATGAATTCCCTACACACGACAATAGGAATGAACCGTTTGAACATTTATATAATTCCATTTATATAAAATATTAATTAGTTCAACCATTACCACAAACCAAACATACCCTTACCAGGCCATGTAAAACAAGGGAAATTCGCAAATATGGCATAATCTGTAGTACCATCACACAATAACCCAACAAATTTGACCTTGAAAAGAAACAGAAAACAAGGTAACCCAAACGGTGGAGCTTATATCCTACCCATTCACTACATTTCCAACTAGTGGTGCTTCTCTACCACTATCTATAATGGTGGATTATCCATCCATTATCAGTTACCATTTATAGTGATACTTATCACAAACACCCACACAATCAACAAAACACACAACACTTAATCACCTACCAGTATCAATAACCACGCCCACACAATAAGCACACAAACATTTCTAAAACATTCCAATTCACATCAATAAATATCCCAATTTTTGAAGATATCATTCTACCATTTTCCATGAAAAACCACATTTCAATAAAACCATATTTTTATTGAAAACCATTTTCACAAACCATTTTTATGATCCACCAAGAAATAAATTTCAAAATCTACATTTTAAAATCATACAACAAAACACCTATTTCAATAATATCACATTTCACCCAAAAATCCCCAAATATTCACACAAGGGTTTCTATCAAGAATCACACATCATATTCACAATTAATTTCACACAAAAAAAAGTATTTGCAACCAACATCACTAGTTCTTTCTAAGTGAAATCTAGAGAGAATCCACCCACCTTTAGGGTTCCAATAAAATTGACCCACTAGCAACCACACCACAAATCCGAAAAAAACACGCCACCAAAGCCACTGTAAATCTCCTTCCCTATCATAAACAAGACCTAAAATAATACCATTTGGCTAAAAAATCCCTAGATATAAATGAAACATATAAAGACCTAGAAAAACAATAAAGGTAAAAGATTATATCTAGAGAGAAACTAAAAAGGATCCAAATGAAGAGACTTACTCAGAAATAAGCTACCTTCAAACCACCTTGAAAACACTTAGAGTCACTTCCAGAATGAGTGGGAGAGCCCCTCCAACCCCTGATAATTGCTGATCCCAAGTGAGGATTGAGTGAGAGGAATTTAACAGTGAAATAGGTCAACCCTGAGTGAAGGCAGATTTTAAAATCCCCTTTTTAAAGGGTCGCACAGTTATACCACACAGTTTGGAAAATTGTACACTAACCATGTGCAGGACAATTCCTTAAGAGAGGGGTCCTGCTTGATTGTAATTCATGGTTTATAAAACTATGTGTAGACCGTGTGAAGCCCATACTCTCCCCATACACAATTACTTAGATATCCGACACTATTTTCCCTAAACGTGCTCAAATTATTAACCCTTGGAAAACCAACGAAACTTATTCAAAACCATTCCAAACTCTCCCAAAATCATCCCATATACTTTAAACACATAAAAAATTATAAAAAAAGGGCTACATACCTCTATCCAAGGGTGATAAATTCTCCCCACCATTCGAATTTCCATCCTCGTAATGTAGATAACCATCTCTAGGCCAAAAAAGATTAAGCCATTTCTTGGAAATCTCTGTCTCCTGATCCCATGTTTCCTCCTAAATCTAACCATGCTGCATAAAACAGAAACTAAACTAATGCTTTTAACATGAAAGACTCCCACTTTCTTACTGATGATCTCCATTATCAAGTTCACTAAAGAATCTTCTGATTCTCTCTCAACATGATCCAAATGAATCACATGGCCACGATTCTGCTGATACTTTTTCAACTACGACATAAGAAACACATTGTGTACTACAATACATGGTGGTGGGAAAGCCAAATGATAAGACACCTCTCCAATATTCTCATGTATCTCTAAAGGCCCAGTATACATCGTGGATAACAAACCCTGGTTTCCACAGTGATGATGTCCAAACCTAGGAGAGATTCTCAAAAAACAATGATCGACCATCTAGAATGAAAATTGTCATCAAATGTAGACTACACATGATTTATGAAAAATGTGTACCATCAAAATCATTTTTATAATCAAATTGATCTTCTATGTAGTCTCTTAGACAAGGCTTAGTACAATCATCAATGTCTCGCCCATTTCCACCCAATATAGTAGATAATGACACAGATTCCCATACAATGCCTCAAATGTAGCCATATGGGTTGAATCCTGATACCTTTTATTATAGTAAACTCTACCAATGGTAATTTATCCTCCCATTAACCAAAAAAATCCAACACACAATCCCTTATCATATACTCTTATGTTTGTATCATAATCTAGGATTGGTCATCCATCTAAGGATGATATTCCGTTCTCATCGTCAACTATGTCCCAAGGGATTGCTGCAAGGATTTCAAAAAATGAGATGTGATCCTTGGACCTCTGTCTGATACAATCGAAACTATAATTACATGCCTCTTTACCACTTACTAGATTAATATTTTTGATATATCCTCTACCGTATGAGATTCATGAATTGGGATGAAATGGGCCTACTTTGTGAGTCGTTTCATGATCTCCCATATGGAATCATGTTTCCTGAATGTTCTCAGAAGTCCTATAAAAAAAGACATCTCTATTTTCTCCCAAATCCAAATTGGAATAGGAAAATATTGAAACATCTCTACTAGCTGATGATGCTCCACCTTGACGTACTGATAAGTCAATCGTCTCAAAAGAACATAGGAAATTTCATTTTCAAAACAACCCAATTGAAATTGTGCTTTTAAAGCCTTATACATCATCTTAATACAAGGTTGGACAACCCACTTGGAATGACAATAAAATCTAAGATTTTATTCCTGAAAAGACACAGGTACCACCATCTGATTTTGAAAACACACGACTGAATACTCATTCACTTCCTATCTCTCAATAGTCTTCCTACCATTGTGTATCGACCTCATCGCCATATATTCGGAATTAGATTCATGTGCCACTTTATCCAAACTAACCATGTTAGGAATAAATGAAACTAGAATGAAGACCACTCTTTCACCCTTGTCCTCAAATTCCAATCGCATTTCAATTATGAAAAACATTAATTTCCACTGATCTTCTTCATGTTTCAACACATGAACATATGATTTTCTACTTAATGCATCTACCACCAAATTTCCCTTAATTGGTGTGCACATTAAGTCAAAATCAAACATCAAGAGATATTCCACCCATTTATTTTTCCCCATGTACAAATATCATTATGAGAAAATATGCATTATGCTCTTGTGATATGTAAACACCATGAATTTCTCACCACAGAGATAATGATGCCACATTTTTAAAGTAGGAACCACTTTTGCTAACTCCAAATCATGTTTTGTGTAGATATTCTCATCAGACATGAACTAGCTTGATCCATATGCCACAACATGATCCACCTGTATGAGAAAAAACCCCAACCCTAATCCCAATGTGTCACAATACAACACATACCCTTTCCTATGTTCCATAAAAACCAAGATTTTTTCTGATGTAAGGAGACGCTATATCCCTTCAAATCATTTATGACACTACTCATACCATTTAAATGGAATATTCTTCCTTGTAAAATATATCATTAGTGAAGACAATAATGAGGGATCATCAACAATATCGATAATAGCCAACTAGTCCAAGGAAGATACATATTTCGAAAATGTTCATTTCCAGTTTCTAGGAGATAACAGCCTCTATATTTTCTGGATCAACTAAATTAAGGAAACAAACCTCTTGTATCCAAAATTAACAATTGGACAATCTGGCATACAACCAGTGATCCATCATGATCCCCAACCCTATTTCCATGTGCTACTCATTCTCTAGCCTTGTCCTCAAATACACCAGTATATCATAAAAAATACCACCCCAAAAGAATCCATATATCTATGAAATATCAGATTCATCAATGCCATGAACTCTACATGTGAATTCGTTATACCAGAGGGAATTATCATATACTCGTAATGGCCATATCTACTATTGAATGTTTTGGGGTATATCCTCATTTATTACCCACAATTGATGATATCATGACCACAATTCAATATTGGAGAACCACTGGTCTCCCCTCAATAGGTCAAAAAATCATCAAATGTGTGGAAGTGGTTATTGGTTCATTATTTTAACCTGATTAATTTTTGGTTAATCAACACATAGGCACATACTTCTATGGAATTTTTTAACAAAATAATCTTGAGATGATCATAGATATGTGCAAGATTGATGAACCCTTTGTTCTCTAACTCTTCCAATTTCACTTTTAATTCCTGTAATTCTGCTGCTTCCATAGAGTAAAATGGATGTGAGATAGCACTGGTCCACTGAAGAAGATCAATCATAAACTCCACTTCTCTCACAAGTGTAAACCTGAAGAATTATTTTTGAAATACATCCACAAACTAATCCACAAATGCTAAAAGAACACTCTACTCAAAACCATCCACGTATTCAAAAAAACTGTTATCTAATACGAGATCATGCCAATAGATGGTGCCAAAAAAAATATTAACCCAACATTTCATTCTTCTTACACATATAGAGGTGTTTGACTCTATAATCTATCGTAAAACTAACCATTAGATCATAGAAATCTATGTTGTCTGTAAACATTGTCAACCAATATATTCCCATAATTATGTCATAGCATACATCTGAAGCACTAAGAAGTCCTTCGTCAATTAAATGCCATCCACAACTAAGATACATGATCTGTAGATTAATGTTTGACACTCTCTTTGACCTAGAAGAGTTTTTAGTTTCAAAACATAAGGAATAATTACCACATGTATACACAACAGAATAATGGGACAAGATGAAATTCAAGAATGCGATGAACTTGTATCAAACAAACCAATCATAAACATATAATTGAAAAGAACTGTATCTCATACTGTTGATGGACCATATAATCATCCATTAAAACCCTTTAAACTCCAATCAAATTATAGTTTTGAATTATTTTCTATTTATTACCCATCTAAGGTGTCATGATATTCTGAGAATCACTATTACCCTCTTTGCTTTTCTGAAAAGGCGTGTGTTGTTTCCCATGTCCCATCAAGGGATAGGATGCTTGTGACCCAAGAGGAGTGTCACGAACTCCTGACCTCGGAGCCCTGTGGAATGACCTCTGAATATTCCCCATATGCTTACAGTTATGAAATGCACGAGGTTGTTCCATAGAATACCTCTTTATGTGTCTCATAGAGCCACACAGAAAACATCATGACTTACTTTGAGTCTTTGGAGGAAGATTAATTTATCCAACTATTGGATTCGAAGCAATACTCCTACCCTGGAAATGAGTCTCCCTCTTCTTATTAAACCCATCATTCAATTTCCCACTTTTTCTGAGGTGTACGAACATCCTTCTTCCACATGTATCCCCAAAGAGATCCCACATATCTACCGTATCTCTATTCACCATATCCATGTAATTATTTATACATTGCACTGCTATTTAAGAACAAATTTCTTGGTTCAACTAAAATTCATATAATTCACACCGTCAATGATTTACTACCCGCCACCTCGAGTGAAAACCATACTATGTTCATAAACATATCCACATATTCCATTAAAAAAATATTTTTCTTCCTTATATGGAATAAATCCATTGTTCAATGAATCATTAATGTGCGTGGGTAGAGTTATTTATTAAAAAAACTCTTCAAAACCCTCCCATGTTACACCTTGGACCTTCCCATCATGGACCGCCAGCTCCCACCACTATAGGGAAAGATCTTATAACACATACATGTATATCTTCACCTTCAACTCTGTTAGTGTGCCCATGAATTCAAATATCCTATTTATTTTGTTCAACCACACATCAACCCTTTCAAGCTCTAGATCACCCCTAAATATGGTCGGATTTGGATTTGGAAACTGAACCGCATGATCCATATTCCTTAGTTCATCCGATTTATTCCCACTTTCCACATCATAGAATGATTTCACTATACTTTTTAATAGTTGTGTGTTCACATAGGGATTAGGTGAATCCGCATTTTTAGAAACTTCCTCGGGTTGGTCTCCATGATTCCTACCTTGTGCCATTTCTATCAATAAAATACAACCAAATGCCTAACTCCCTTAATAAGGAACGACATAAGATTTTCAAATTCATTACATTTCAACTATCACAACTAGGCTTTCCACAAGTTCAAATTTTTCATGTTGCACTATTTTCAAAATCAATCCATTTCAAAAATAAAAAAAATTTCCATGTTTTAAATCCTTCCATTTTGAACCCCAGTTCATATGTGTCAAAATCCCTACATTCATATCCCACCAAAAATCATTATACCCTAATGAAATATGAATCCTAGTGGGAAGTAATTTCTACCATGAATTTCATGCTCATCACATTTGATACACCCACGAAAATGAGATATCCAATGAGTATAAGTGTCTCTGAACTCTTATGTACAAAACTCCCTAGTAACTTGAAGTTAATCATAAAAAGTTTATCTATGTCCTTTTATTCTATACATTACATGTTCCCTAATTGAATGCATTGCTACAATCCAAAATAATGGAATAGACCAAGAACAAATGTTATCACCAAGACCAACAATAAACGCCAATAGACTTAACAACTACTCTCATTTGAAAACCAAGGAACGAACAAACTGATATCACTTGTAACATCCCACCCTATCACATTGGATTAAGAGGTCAGAGGAATCCATCTTGGCCTGAAGAGACATCCCCATGGGGAAAAAGGCTGGAAATAGATGCCAAGGTCATCATGAATAAGTGGGTAATGATTTCCCCTTATGATATAATCAACCAACCAAATGAGTCTATATCAACAAACTATATGATACATGTCATCAAAGATACCCAACCCATACATTACCAAAATACAACCAGCTATTAAATAACCATTCCCGAATTCCAGTACAACCAAACCAAATCATAGAGTATCAAACAAAAGAATACACAAAAAGACCCCCTAGAATAAGGAAATCATCTATATCTCATCACATAGCTCCATTCTCAAAGCACCAAAAAATCACCAATGCATCATGTCGGGCCACTAGAAAAATGAGATGCTTAACTCTTACATGGGTCCAAGAACATAACATATGAAAAATAAAAAAAAACAAAGTAGGGGGTAAGTACTAATATTGAGTATGTTTTCCCTAAATGGTATGACTACACCCTTTAATAGGAAGGAACCGTTACCACATTTATATAAAGTTGATTATATAAAACATTTAATAATTCATCTATTACCACATTCCAAACATACCATTACTAAGCCATATCAAACTATGGAAAACCAAAACTCTGCCATAATCCATAGAAATATCACATATTATCCCAATAAATTCCACCTTCCAAAGAAACACACAACAAGGAAACCAAAATAGTGGATATTCCATCCAACCCATTCACTAAATTTCCAATTAGTTGTTCTTCCCTACCACTAACCATTATGGTGGCTCTAATGTCCACTATCCATCACCATTTATAGTGAGAGATCTCGACCACTTCCAGACAATCAACACAATCCATAACACTTAATCACAAATAATTATAAATCCCCATATCCACACAATAAGAACATGAACATTTCCAACACATACCAATTCACTTTAATATATCACCCATTTATGGAAGAATTTCTTCTACCATTTTACATGCCAAACCACATTTCAATAAAATCACATTTTTATTGAAAACCATTTTCATAAACCATTTTCATGATCCACTATGAAATATATTTTAAATTCTAAATTTTAAAATAATTCAACATATCCATAGTTCAATAATATACCATTTCACCAAAAAAATCCCCAAATATTCACCAAAGGATTTCCACCAAGATTCATGCATCATATTCATAGTTAATTTCAAGATAAAAAAATTAATTTCAACATACATCACTAGCTCAAACATGTCGATTCTAGAGATTAGACACATACCTTTAGGGTCCTTGCAAAATCAATCTACGAGCAACCGTACCAGAAATATAGAAAAAATCTCCACCAAAACCACACTAGATATCATACCCAATCAAAAACAGGATATAAAATCATCACTTAAGGATAAAAACCTTATATATACATTCAATAGATGTATATCTAGAAAAATAATAAAGGTAGAAGAGTATATTGAGGGAGAAACAAAGAAGAAGCTAGTAGGGAAGACTTAACCAAGATAAACCACCTTTAAATCACCTTAAAACCCCTTCAAAATGCTTAAAAATGAGTTAGAGAGGCCCTAAAAAATCAAGAACCAAAAATACCATTTGAGGCTCCAGTGGGAGGACATTTAGAGTAAAATAGGTCAATCTCAAGTGAACCAAAATTAAAAAATCACCTTTTTAATGGGTCTCATGGTTATTCAAAACAGTTTGGAAAACAGTGCGCACACAACTTCTTCAAGAAAAGGGGTCCCACATGTTTAAAAAATTGTGTATAGACTATGTGAAGCCAACTATCTCCCCATGCACAGTTACCTAGAGAACCTGCATGGTTTTCCCTAAATGTGCTCAAACCGTTCACCCTTAGAAAAGCCTTCGAACTTATTCAAATCCATTCTAAACACTCCCAAACTCTTCCAAACTCATCCCAATCACTTTAATCACAGAAAAGGGCATAAAAATTCTACATACCACAAACTGAGGGGCACTAAAATACATTATTTAAATGTATCTATTTTCACTCTAGGAAATAATTCAAGGAGTTCATACATTCTCTAATTATCTTTGGATGAAAATTCTTACTATTTGTAATAAACCATGAATACCATCCCTATTCCTGAATCACATTCCATCCTAAGGAGATACTAAATTCCAACCAATATGTATCAATTTGATTTTATTTAGAGACATGAAGATCAATGGGTTGTTGATTATTCAGCGCTGCCACTATGATTTTGATGACATTTTATGTCATTGACTACATTAAAGTATGAAATTTAAAATGGAAAATGTTATCCAATATTTATTTCACAGTCCTTATTTTTTGTTTGTTGGGTCTTTATACAGCTTAGATATGGGATACAAAATATATAGGTTCATGTTTGAGAGAATGAGGGGTTTGAGAAAGGATAAATTGATTCATTCAAATGATTTCCCAAGGATAGTGAAGTTCCAAGGGAAAATATCGGTGTCAATTCATATTAAAATTTTAATATTACATAAATAATTGAGGGACTAAAATAATAATGATATTTAAAATACTTCTAGATATATTTTCTTTTAAAAAAATTAGTAAACTAACTTTATAGGTTTACTAATAATGGATCTGTGAGGCTAAATGTGTTATATTTATGATGATCGAGACAAGATGGTAGGGATGCTAACTACATGAATTAAAGCTTTATAGTAGGTATAGTAACCATGTGATTTAATACTCATATTAAATCTGGTGACCACATGACAAAGTTTTCATGATGGGCATGATGACTACATGAACAAAAACTCATGGTCAATATCCTGATCATGTGAAATCCACCTCATAGTTACTTCCATAATAATCCATAAAAAACAGGTTAAAACTTTTAATATATGAATTTACAGCTAAATATAAAATAACACATTTAGAAATAATTTTTAATTCTGAATTCATGTATGATATAATTTATTTTTTTTAATATTTAGGGTTTTTGTATATATATCAAATGTTTTATGTTCAGTACCAATTAAATCAAGAGTTATATCACCATTTTGAAAATTATATCTCATAAAGTGATGTCTTATATCAATTTTATTTTTTATAGAATGAGACATAATTTTCATAGAAATTTTTATCAATCTTTTATTATCATAATTTATAGGGAAATGTAGAAATTTATATCCACAGTCTAGTAAGGTTTCTTTCACCCACATAATATATGACTAGTAAATTCCAGAAGCTATGTACATAGCTTTAGTAGTTTATAATGAAAAATATTTCAATATCTTATGAAACTATGAATCTAGAGACTTTACAAAAAATTTATATTCTGTAGAAGTGATTTATCTATCTAACATATAATCATTAAAATCAAAAACTATATAACTAATTGAATCAAATGTTTCTCCTCTAAAGTAAAACTATTTTAAGTGGGATTAATTTTTTAGTTGTTTGAAAATTATTCTCATAGATATTAAATGAACATATTTTAGGTTTTCTAAAAATAAAGAATACATAAACGCACTAAGCATTATGTCAATTTAGCTAGAAGTTAAATATAGGAAATATCCAGTAATACATTTGTATGTTGTATGATCAACTAGTTTTTTAGATTCATCAATATTAATTTTATAGATGGTAGTCATATGAGTATCACTACCATTAGTTTGATCCCTGAATATTGGATTAAATGTTATTTAGTGTACATAATTTTATTTAAAATAATCTAATATTTATTATTAAAATTTTGAAAACCATGAAATAATTTAGTTCTATCAATAAAACACTTTTCTAATTCACTATGATTTTTTTAAAACTTAGTACACAATGGATTTCTTGATGATCCAAAAATAATATCATCAACATAAATTTTTAAAACATAAATATAAGTTGAATTTATTTTAATAAATAGTGTAGGGTCATTTATTCCTTTATTAAAACCTTTTGAAATCAAAATTATGTTGAGCCAATCATACCAATACTTAGGTGCTTATTTTATGCCATATAATCTTTAGGTTATACTAAAAAATGATTTGAAAAGTCAGGTTTCTTAAATATAGGGGTTATTTAGTAAGAAATTCATCAAATATATAACTATTATTGAATTCACTCTTTACAACCATTTGAAATATTTTTAAATTACAATGTGTTTCATAGGAAAAAAAACATCCACATGAATTCAATTATTACTACTAGTTCATTGGTTTCCACATGGTCAATACATTCTTCATGAAAAAAAAATTGTGCAACAAATATATCATTTTTGTATTTTTTGTTCCTCAGTCATCAACAATATTTTTATAACCCCATTTAGTTCCAATAGTTAGGTAGTCCTTTAGTCTTTAAAATAGCTCTCATACTTCAATTATTTCAAAATAATTTAGTTCTTCTTTCAAATTTGTTTCCCATAATTCATCATTAATTACATCATTGATGTTCATAGGTTCAATCTATTATAAGAAACATTAATGTTCAACCTAATTTATAATAAAATATCTTGTATTATCTCAATAATCCAATACACCTAAAATTTATTCTATGAGATTATATTTATTTGATCTATCTTGTCTAGGAATTGAAGTGTTTCATAGAACATTCTCATCTATATTTTTTGGATGAGGTTGTCCATATGAATTGAGTGTTTAGTTTTTAGAAAGTATAGAATAATTATTACTTAGTTTAGTATTAATTTCTATGTTAGAATGATAATCCTAAAGATTTTATGAAGTTTTATTAGGATAATGCTCATATATCACATAAAACATGGCATGTACATACTCTTCCACAATCATAGTTTTTTTGTTAAATACCATATTTGGTTACTAATTATAGAGGAACTAAGGAAATTTATTTCATCAATGATGGATGAAAACCAGAATAATTTAACTTTTTACTTGAGTATATATAATTTACAACAAAATACACAAGTGTTATTAAATTTTGGTTTTCTAATATTAAATAATTCAAATAGGGAATTATTTAAAATATGTCTACTTGAAAATATATTAATTAAATAGAGAAATATTTTCACAAATTATGTCTGAAAGTATATTATAAATCATACACATTGTGTATGGTCTAGGAAATTTCCTTAATTATTTTATTTCTTCACTCTACTATTTTATTTTTTGGGGTTCTACAAGATACAAATTTATGACACTAAATATTTTTTTTATCATAATGATTCAAATTTGAATTTTAAATCTCCTGGACATGATCACATATTGATGTATAAATTATATATTCATTAATATTTTTTATAGATCAAGGACAATTAAAAAATAAGATGGATATTTGGTTTTATATGAAATGAATATACACATGCGTACCTTGACTAATAATCCACTATAACGCAAGCATGATGTTTTCTTATTAAACTAGAAACACTAAAATGTCTAAAAAATCAATGTGAACTAGATCTAAATTTTGATAAATTGATACTTATTTCTTTCGTTTGAAATATATTTTATACTTTTCCTTTCTGACAAGGATTGTAGAATTTTTCTACTAGTGATTAAATATTTGGTATATACTAGACTAATACTTTTGTAGTTTTATTTCTAGCATAATGATAATTTCAATGACATGGTATTTTATTAAAAATAAATGACTCTTTTTGAAACGAACCCAAATAAAAAACAATATAACAAGATATAGAATATAAATATATTTCACAAATATTTTTATTTCTACTGTAATTAATAACCAATGCATGTTTTCCATCAAAATCATTGAAAAAATTATCTTCAAATATAAAATTTACTCCATCATCACATAGTTGTGAAATTCTATAAATATTATAATTTAAAACATCTACAAATTAATCTTTTAAAAATAAAAAATTTCTACAGTTATTGATTTTTCCAAGTCTAATAATATTACATTTTACATTAAAACAAAAAGTGATATTTCCATCATCCACCTTTAGAAGGATATGGAAACTTGAGTAGTCTCCAATCATATGTTTAGAATATCATCTTTCTAGATACTTTAATTTCTTATTGTAAATCATTAATCAGGTTTCCTATAAAAGATATTTAAACTAAAAATGATTTTGGTTCCCATATTATCTTAGGTCTTGATATTTTAGTAATAAGTTATTTAGGAAACCATAATTTATTTAAATGTTTTGTATAATCCTATTTTAATCACTGAGAAATAAAGGATTATTTTTGTTTGGTTGATTAAGAAATACTAATAGAACTAGTAGTACTAGAAAATATAAAAAACATATTTCTTATATATTTTTCTCTATTCTAGTTGGTAACCTATTCATGTTGTATATTTTTGTGAATTCTGTTTATCATGCATATGGGTATGGTTTTTTCATCTATTTTTAAATATCTTTATATCAATCGTTAGTTTTTCCTTAGAAAAATTAATAAAACTATTTTATTCAAGATATTGGTAACTCTAATATTTTCCAATTTTATTATCCTTTTGAAGATACTTATACATAAAAATTTTCTTTTTTTTTGAACTTTTATTTTAATAATTTCTTTCATTTAAAGTTTCTTCTTACATATTATGTAATTTGAGTAATTCATGAATGGACATATTCTCATCATTTTTTTCAATTTCAACAAAGAACAAATATGTAGAGGATATTTAGGAAAGTCATTTCATACCTATAATTTCTTTTTCAAAAAACATATATTATATTTTTTTATTTATCACTATTAATCTCATGATTAAACCACACGATCCATCCTCAAAAAACTCCATGTGGAGTTCGTTTTATTTTTATATTTCATTCCTTTTAAATTATATTTCACCTTATATTTTATCTATGGATAGTGATATTTGATATCTATTACATTCATTGAATGTTGGTTCATCGACTGAAAAATAATTTTTCTATTCCTTTGTCTAATTACCACTATTTTCATATCTACAATTACAGCTTTATTTCATGAAAACCCTATTTTCCTATAAAATTTCATGAAATTTTGGAAAAATTGATTCATTCCATGATCATTTACTAAGGGTGATTCCTCATCACTTGATTTTTCAGATTAAATTTTCTAAATTGGAATTATGTTAGGTATTTTTATAGTTATTGACTTCTTCATAGGTTCATCAATTACCTATATTCTACATTTAATTATTCTTCTAACATCAATAGATTTCTAGTTTTCTCTTTTACTGGTAGTTTAATAATGTCACAAGACTCTCTAATGGACATATATGTTCCTATTCATATCTCTGGTAACCATATGAGAAGTCTTAAAAATTCATCCTTTTGATCAATTTTATTTTGGAGTGTTTCCATATTATTAACAACCTTATTGAACCTGTGATTCGTATCATAAATAAATTCATTATGATTTGTCATAGAAGTTTACTACTTTAAAGTATATATAGTTAAACATATTTCATTAAAAATATATCTTCTTTCATGTTATATAGAAAGAGTATACCAAATATCATAATCAATAACATAAGAATACATTATTTTAAATTCATCTTAACGTAATGAAAAATACAAATCATTCATATCATTTTATTTATAATCATATATTTCATTTGTAACATCATTCCAATTATATCGTGAAACTTGATTTTTTTATATTTATCTTCAATGAGAGTCCATGTATCCTAGTTCATACTCTCTAAATGATTCTTCTATTTTATTATCCACTAACCTTAATTTATTTCATTAAATTGTAGAGGTTTATTAGTTATTGTTACATCATATTCTTGATTATACTTAATGAAATAAATTTAATTAGAACATGAATTTAAGATAATTAAATAAAACTATTTCACATTAAAATGGTATTTTAAAAGTCAGCTAATTCCAAATTTTGGTCAGAGTAGATATCTCATAATGGGATTAATTTAGTTCCAAATAAAATTAATGTATAAAAAGTATTTAAAAACTAAATCCCACTATACAATAAAATCAATAAATTAGCAAAAATATTAGAAATTTATCATTTGATCCTTTGAAAAGGATATCAATAGATCAATCACAACCCTGTTAAAACAATTTGGAAAATACATTATATTTTCAAACTATTATACTCATATCAAACATAGTATATAAAACCCAAATTTATGTTAACTATTATAGTATAATTTTTTAGTAGACTACAAATAGGAACTAATTATATTTATATATAATTAAAAATATATATATACTAAACAACATAAATTGAACAATGGGTTCTATATTCGGCCATGATATAATCCATTCTAGTTAAAATCACTAGATTACAAGTATTTTTTTATTAAATTAAATACTCTAAAACATTTATTGGGTATTATAGGAAAAAGTAAATAGGACTTTATAGGCACAATGCCTTTTTCATTGTTATATGTGGGATAAAGAAGTTTCCAGATTATAGGGGACCACTTCCACTATTGTTTATTAGAATAAAAATTAATTTTTTTAAATAGTATCATGTATAACCCATTTTAGCACATGATACTATGTTTTACCCATAAATGGAATAAAACAAAAAAAACTACTTGAATATCAACCATAATTATAAATAGAATGATATATGATATATTAATATTTGATATAGCTCAATCTAAATAGCTACGGTTTCATAGAGTCCTTTAATTTTTCATTAGAAGGATCTTCGAAACGTTTCCTAGTAGGTTTAGTAAAACAGAGTGTCATCGAGATTTCTAAATGAGTCTTATTTTTTGTGAAGAATCCCCTACTATGCTCTATAATAGAATATGTTGAACAAAACGAAAAAATTAGCTATTGCATTATTATGAAGATCTTCATCAAAATATATTTGTTTTAGAAAAAATAAATTCAGTTTTAAATTAACAAATACATTAATTAAAAAATAAAAAACAATATTTTTGAGATTTAAAACGGTACGCTATTATGTTAAACACTATTTGATATATTCACATAAAATATAGTTAGTTAATCTCACAATCAGTTGTCAGGTTATGTTGGCATGATACATGTCATGTTTGGTTCAATATGACATGACGTTACTTCACTTAATTATATTGTACATTCATTACTTCCTATGATATCATATTTCCTCATACTGAAAATATAATAAAATACTCGGCAAATATATTACTTAATGAAAATTATATATACCCTGGCAGGGTAAAATTATTTCTTCCTGAGGTATGTTGTTTCTTTTATACATTCAATTCACTAATTCTCAGGGTAACGTCAATTAAATTCTTGATTAGTTCATTTTTACTCCCTAGAGTTACAACCTTGTCACATAATAGTTTAAATGATCATACGATAGGGTGATCTTCAATTCATGGTATGTTCTACTCCACATCATTATCAATTCATAACTCTAAAATATTTTTTCATCTAAAAAGTTGTAATATGTGTGTATATGTTGTGATTTAATAGAAAACATATTTTAAGTTGACATAATCAATTGATATTAATATTTAATTCAATGTCTATACACGACGATGTAGCACAATACAACCCAAACGTAGCCATTTTTTGCAATTTTTCTGAAAAAATAATTTACTAATAGTAAAAAAATGATATTAATTTGTAAAATCATAAAAAAAAATATGTGGTAACATTTAAATAAGAAGGTGGTAGTATTTTATAACACATGGAAATATAATATGTAACTGTAGTTGAAAATGATTATAATTATAAACCATATGAATATATTTCATAGAAGTACAATGATGTTTTTGAAAAATAAAGATATTTTAAGGTGAAAATACCACTAGTAGAAATACGTTTATTTGGATAATTAGAAGAATAAACTAATGAACATAAAAATATTATAGACTTATCCAAAAATAATTTAGTGATATTAAGTGATAAAATCATTTATGGAGATATTATTATGCATCAAAAAGCTCTAGTTCAAATGTGGTGGATGATGAATCAGCAGAAAATCAATTTTTTATCACAATAAGAATATAAAAACATTTAATTGGATATTAAAAATTGAAATTTGAAAAAATATTTTCATGAATAACTTTAAAAAATTAAAAAAAATTCAAACAAAATAATTTATTATAAGGATTGAGTATAATAATTCCATCAGAACAAAATGGGTGTTCTGAAATAAACATAATGGAGAAGGAAATATTACATAAAACAATGCATGTTTAGTGTGAAAAGGGTATTCCCAAATTTATGGTATTGACATTACTCACACCTCAATTAGATATAACATTTTTTTGGATGTAAATGTGAAAAGGGATTCAATGTTTATCAAAGGGATATCAATTCATCATTAATCAATTGAGTGATTGAGAATAAATATTACAATGAACAACAATAAGTACTTATTATAGATTAATACGAGAGAAAATGTTTTAATTGAAGGTTGAATTATATGGATTCAAATAAGATCAAATCTATGGGTACTCTTAGGTAAACCAATATTTGAAGAATCATAGATTCTAAATAGAAGGAGTCAATTATATACTTTACATCAAGAATCAACATGATCAAAGTATGTTGATTCATTTATTTTTAGTTGAAATATTTTTAGGGTTTTTATATGAGGTATGATGATTTGTGTTTTTATAATTTATGGGTTGTTAATTCCAAATTTCTTCAATTTGATAATTACCATTTTACCTTATATCATTGGTGTCCCATATAAAAGAACGTACATTATCTCTCAAAATAAACAATCATGGGATGTGATAAAATATTGGAAAGTGTAGTATTTTAATCTAATATACCCACCTATGGATAATAGAATGATTCTAACTAAGGATGATGATGGCAGGGTGGTAGATGTGATATAGTATCAATATATTTTTTAAATTTCCATGTATCCCACTACCACAAAACCTCATATGGTTCTTTTCACAAAACATGTTGATCACTACCAACACCCTCCCATTAAGAGCCACATGAAATCATTGAAATTGAAACATTTATAATTTAATAATATATTTTATTTCATTTTATTTTACCATTGAACAACATAGTAGGATTTTTTTGTGATTCAAACATATTGATTTCAATGGTTTACCAATGATCGAAATTCATCAAGAATGTTAACATTATATTTGAGAATTTACTACACTTCATGTCTATCTAAGATGTAGGATGAATTTCCTTAGGAACCATGGAGGATGGTCACATTGAATTCAAAAATACTTATACTTAGTTGGTTTGGTTGAGACAATAGCTTGATTATTTTTTAGTTGGTGTAAAATATTCAATTTCTATAATATGAGATATCTCTAGTTCACATAGACCTAGAATAAATATCATCCAATAATTAATGAAAAGTACATCTATATAAAACATCATTTCATCATGGATATGGTTGAACAAGGAATAATGAAGTTGGAGTATGTACCATTACAAAATCTAATTGATAATATCTTCGAAAAGGAACTACCCATGGTAAATTTTTTGAGCCATAATTTTTCACTTGTAGGCTATCCAACTTGGTAAAACTAGATGAGTTGGAAAATAGACCCCCATTATCCTTTCAATGTTTCTTTTATTGAATCTTTTAGTAAATATCTCTTGTTTTAAATGTTTTAATATCTATCTATCTTTTGTTAACTTTTTGTGAAATTTTATTTAGGTCTGTTGACAAAGGGGAAGATGGTATTTAGGTGTAATGTTGGATACCTAGTCCATGGATTGTTCCTTTTTATTTATAAATATGGAGAAATGTTTTTTTTTAAAAAAATTGGGAGTGGTTATAAATTATTAATCAAGGGACATATTTTGAAAGTGATTATTAAAATGTGTGAAGACGAATGAAGTGTATAAATGATGATTTTTCACATAAATTATATTTCTCACATAAATCATGGATCATATGGGGTTAGATTTAGTTATTCGTGAATCATTGATTAACTCTATGATGAAATGAGTTCAATCTTTTGGGTCGGGTCATAGTTGACCAATTATAATATTTTCTAAGAAAAGTGGAGTTGAATCTGTTTTATAATTTTCAACAACCTAAATAGGGATATTGTTATAAAAGTTTCATTTTAATGTTTTTTGGGTCGGTTCATAGTTGATCAATTCTAATATTTTCTAAGATGTATAAATATCTAATGAAAAAAATATGGTGGGATATCTTGAATAGAGAGAGTACACGCTTTGTACCTTGACTCCGGGTATGCCAACATTCTAAGGATAAATGATAGAGGTAAAAGGGTATGAAGAAACAATTTCCCATACATATTTATAAATGAAAAAATATACCCTTTTACTTCATCATATGATATCCAAAGATCCCAATAGTGAATAATTCCACCTTGGTGATAATTTTCCGCCTTACAAATTTAATGCTTTTAATTTCTATCATGGAATATTTCATTCTTGAACAACAATCTTAGATACATTTAAGGGAAGTTGTAGTAATTAATTTAGTTAATGTCACTATTGCATCTGATCAAAATCTAAGGCATACATCAAGGTTTTGCAGAAGCCCTCAGCAAGAGTTTGATTTACAACACGGTTTCATTACTGTTTACCACCCTAAGATGGATGTTAATTATAAAAGAACCAAAAATAACTAAGGTATTTTCTAAGTCCTTTTTCAATTCATTTCCAATGATGTTGAGATCAACACCTTCCCCTTACAGATCTCTAAAAAATTGTTTCCATTATAGTATTCAAATGGTTGGTTAGGAGGATCTATATTGGAATTGGTGTGTGACATCGAAATTTTGGGATGATGTTGGAGGGAATAAGAAAATACTTCACAATAGATAATAGAGAAGGTCCAAACCATTCAGTGTCTCATGGAATACTTGAAATATTTATAGAATAGTTATAAAAAGAATCATTGCTGAGACCCGTTGTTTGACGTCAGAGAAAGGTGTTCCTCTATATTTTACCATAGAAGATATTCATGATTTTTAGTTAAAGGGAAGGATTAGTAATTTATACATTAAAATATATGATATCCTTGACTGTATTAGAGAGGCAGCATACTAACTATCACTCCCACCTAACCTATCTCAAGTAAATGATGTATTGCATGTATCCCTCTTGATGAAATACATTTCAAACACATCGCATATATTATACCCTGTGGTGTTACCATTGGAGGATGGACATTCATATGAGGAGTAACTAGTGAAGATATTGGATTGTAGAGTAAATTTTCTATGAAACACTATAATCCACCTGAAAAAATTATTTTTTCAGGATCATATGATTATTGAAGTAACTAGGGAATCAGAAGAGGGGGTGAAGCAGAAGTACGCTTTCTTGTTCTCACCTTAGCATGTAATATGAAATTTTGAGGGTACAATTATTTGTTATGGGAATAATTTAACATTACAATACATTAATATATATTTATTTTTAAATAATTTCTTTTTTTATAATAGGTTACAAGGAGCACAACATCAGGTTTAAATGAAATATGACAAACAATTTAAAAACATTAAACATGACTTCTAAAACGTAGCTCCTAAGATTATAGGTATGAATAGAACAAACTAAATTATTAAAATTATAAAGTTTATAAATGTAGAAAATAAATTAAATAGTTATATACTGATTGAAAAATAATAATATTCAATTGAAAGGAAAAATTATTTTTTTGGAAAGAAACTATTATTCTAAAATGTAGTTTAGTCTCACATTGCGTGCATAATTTAAAATTATTTTTTACTGATTTAAAAATATATATATTTTTTAGAATTAAATTTTTTTTAAATCATTATATTGATATTAAATTAAGGTTATATTTTTTAATTTTTCTGAAAATATTAATTTTTCAGTGAATAATGAAAAATAAAGTTTTTTACAAAATTTTAGTTTCACATTGAAAAAATATTTAAATTTAAGAATTTAATTTGATTTAGAATAATAATTATTATTTTTTGTTATATTAAATCATATTAATATCATTTAAATAATATTTATTAAATATTTTTTATTACATTATTTTTATGCGTTAATCACCTTCTTTTTGAAACTCGTTTTATATTGTATAATGTTTATCCCCTTTAACTTATTTAAATAACCCATATTCAAGAATTTTTTTAAATAAATTTATAGATTGTATATATAAATATTAATTTAAATATATATAATTATTATTACATTATATATATATTTTTATGAAATCATCTTTTCCATAAAAATGTACTTCTTGAAACCTGTTTTTTCAGCACATCTCTGTGTTTAAATTTAAATTTCATTCTATCACTTAAAAGAGTATAATTTGATTAAATGAATTCAATATTTTTAATTTCAAAATTTATATTATCAAATGATTTCAGATTAATTTTTTACCATAATGAACAGTGAAAACAATATGCATTATTTACCACTGTAAAGGTAAAAATGGGTTTACCAAGGGTTAAACTAAAAGGATATGGGTTAAAATTGACCAAACATGCTTAATTACTTTTATATGGTCATATTTCACCCTTATGTATTATATTTATTTTTATAAAATGGCCTATTTTGGATCCTTTTTTCATGATGAAATCCTTAGTGGAATTCTTTCTTTTCAATAATTCCATGTGTGTCCACTCCCAAACTTATAATGGTCACCCACTGTCAACTCTTGTACACACATCTAATGATTTTTGGATCAGAAAATTACTACCCATGTCACATACATAATTCCTTAAAATAATAATAGAATCATTGGGTGGGTCATAAATCTACCATAGGAAGGATTTTGGGGCAAACCCAAATAAGTAGTTTGAAGAAGAGGTAATATAGAGTTTTATATTATTTATTCCTCCACATACATAAAATATTATTAAAACATTAAAATAAAATTACATTTTATATTAGATATATTATATAGTTTTATGTTATGTTAATGAACTATAACCATATCCTCCTCTCCCAAATGGGAAAAAAGCCTTTCGATCGTCTGTAGGGTAGACTACTGCCTTTCAAACTGACATAATTCGTTTTCCACCAACACTTCTCACGGCTGTATAAAATGATGTATCTAATTTTTATATAACATATTTATAATATAATTATACTTATATAATTATAATATCACACTTAACTTCTTACTTTCCCTTCTATAGAAAATACAATAGCATCGCTTGTGTGTAAGGCGGACCGCCACCTCGCGAACCGATGTGAGTGGGTTTTCACTTATTCTTTACATGGAAGGTAATGAGGAATAATTTTATTTTTAGATATGATATTCATGATATATTAATAATTTCATAAAATAAATATCTATTATACATTATTGAATAATTATTCAATTCATAATTAATAATGTCGTCGGTGTGTACATTGGACTACTCACTCACAAAGCGATGTGATACATTTTTATTACCACATCACAAAAATTATATATATAATTTTATTAAAATATATAATTTTGTATTTATGATTTAATTATATTTATTGGAATATAAATTAAAACTTTATTTCCTTCCATCACGATAATATGAAAATGGAAATGTTACTCATGTGTATGTATAACTTATCATATCCTTGATTATAACGTAGTTCATTTGTCATAAACATATTTCATGGATGGTTTAGAATTTATAATTTATTTATAGAAATTATAGTTACTTCATTTCAACAATTCTATATATTATTATTTAATAGTATATTTAGCAAAATTCAACATATTAATGTGATTTTGGTCATATGAGATGTTTATCGTTACATCGTGTAATTTGAAATTAAATTGGTTAAGTAATTTAATATGAAATGGGAATGAATTATATAAAATGATTAATAATATTTAAAAGAGTTATAAATAAACTAAATAATAATTATTATTATTATTATTTACAGATATAATGAATACATGAGGTGAATCAGACCTAAGGTAAGGGATATTTCTATCTCACCATTTTCGTAATGTTATCTCTATTCCCTCTCTCTCCCTCCATTTCTATCACTTTAATGTTATGGAATGATTCTATATTATAAATATATATCTAAAAAGAATACAAAGTATATTATTTGTTCCTTATACTAGGTAATATAATCCTTATGCACATCAATCAAATTACTTCTTTATGTAATATGTTTTGATTAGGTTATGAGACTATATTATGTATCCCATTTTATTCCATGGGTAATTATTATATATATTCCTTACTATTTCTCTACTTAAATGGCACACATATGCATATACATGAAGTTAATATGATGTGTGGTCCCATAATTTTTTATATCTCCACTGTGTTGGATAATTTTTAGCCTCAAGAGCCATCATATATAGAATTAGGGTGTGAACCTAATCCATTATGAGAAATTATCCTCCATGCGATATTTTCTTTGTATTTATCCTTGACATATGTTTATGTCATGTTTTATGTCCTTTCCAATTTCCCAAGTTTCCATCATTTGTGATACCACAATCTTTTTCTATGCTTCCACATTATTACTCATATACCTTCTCTTTTATGATATTATGTTATAAAATTGAATCACATGTTATGTTTCCTCATCATGTTTATTCACTTACATTAACACCCCATGCTTCCATGATTCACTTCTTTTTAATAATTCAATAGTGTTCACAATACGCAATAACATGTTCAAGCACACCACGACCTATGCACCAAGAACTTAAATAAGATGTTATGAATAGTATTAATAAAATTTGGAATTGTATATATTCCATATAACATTTATATTATTTTTAAATATTATATAGACATGATATAAGAAGAAATTTTTTTTTCGGATTAAGGAATTACTTTTCCAAAACATAAGTTTTGCCGTATTTTAATGGTGAAAACATATTAAATCTAGTTTTTAATAGTTTTATATATTATATTTAAAAAACTAAAATTTTTATTTCTAATAGGGACATCAAAATTTAATTCGGTCGAATTTTTTGTATTTTTTGGATAAAATTAATATTTTAATGAATAGTAAAAAATACTGCATTTTAATTGAATACTACCTTTTCATCTAAGTTTTTTATATAGTTATATTATCATTTTTATTGGTTTTAAAGTGAAATTATATTATTATTTTATCATTTAAAAAAACTTCAGTCATTATAAGTAATATAACATTTAAATTGGACATAAACACATGTAAATCATTTCATAGTTTTTACTTCTTAAAAACCCCTTCTCTTGTTTTGACAATGAGAATTAATTTTAATTTTTTTCCAATTATATGTTATGAATATGGAAAAATGGTTCCATTTTTAGAATTATAAGGTCTAAATAATGTCAATAGGACTCTTTTATATTTTAACATTATGAATACTAACTTTAGTAATTATCTTTATTTACCACAGTTGAAGGTAAATATGGGTAATTTTAGGTAAAAATAATATTATAATAATATGAAACCACCCTAACACTTGTAAATATACTATTCAATGAGTTATGATCAACCAATTAAACACTTGGGATGCAAATTTAGCCTTTGGGAGCCACATGAGTATGATGATGACATGTTATAATAATTAATTTAATGTAAAGAGTTGTATAATATAAACACGTATCTTCTTACTAAAACAATTTTGAGGTGGGGTTATATAACTGATCTCTTTGACTATAAATAGTAATAATAATTGTAATAATATTTCTACATTATTTTATTTTATTTAATGTTTTTATATATAAAATAAAAATATTTATATATGACATAATGATGATCTAGTGATTTCCTTAATAATGAAATATTGAAATAAATGATATTATAAATATTTAAAAAATTGGAATTTATGATTTTTTATTCCATCCATTTTTTTTTGGATAAAATTTATCTTCTAAAGATTATTTATTGTTTTTTTAACTAATCAAGCATTTATGACTTACAAAGTCAATTACTAAATATTGTCAAAATTGACAAAGGATTTTTGAAAATAAATACTATTTTAACTAATGATATAAAAATCATAAAAATATATTATTCAGCCAAGAGACACAGATATTGTAAAAAAAATTAATGATCAACTTGAGGTTCTCTTGACATTTTATTATAAATATATAAACCATATATTATAAAAAACAAGATGACATGGTAAGAGTTAATTTATTTAACTAAGGGTTAAATCCAAATGATGAGGTTAAATATTTGATCCAAACATGTATAAAACCTATTTTGTTGTATTATTTTGACCCATAAACATATTGTACTCGACATATATCACTTTGGAGAAATTAAAATTCTAAAATAAATTTATAATAATATAATATTTCAAGGATTTCATAAAGAGACCCTCCTCCCTCTTATAAAATGTCAACACTTATACCCACTTACTCACACCACTAAAGCCCCTTGTATTTCCAAAATTCTCCAAAAATATGCTCCAAAAATCCCTCCATTTATCCTAGAGTCCACTATTTGTGAATAAATCTAACATAAAGATTCCTTTTTTTTCAAATCAAAAGAAGATACCTGAACTGAGGTAATCGTTCAATCAAACTCTTTCAACTTATTCTCATCTTAAACATCCACTTCCTAAGTTTTTTTGCATACTAGAATAATATCCTAAACATATAACATATTCTATGATTCTTTAATAAACACAGGTTGTCAATATTATTAATTTTATCCAACCTATGAATAATAATATCACCATGTGCGTGAACATATAGCTTACCATCTCCACGCCGTAGTGTAATTTTCTATTCAATACTAATTTATTATGATAGATATAATGATGTATATAATGAATATAAATTATGAATTAACCATGATAATTATTCATTATAATTAACATATAACCCATTTACATGAAATTTAACCCTCAAGGGAGTGATACCTTCGCTCATTCATACATACGGCTTACAGTCTCCACGACGCGAAGAGATTCATCTTCCACGTCCACCACTAAAGGAAGATTATAAACATATATATTACTAATAAGAATGAAATATATGAAAACATAATTCTATTTTAATAATATATGCATATATTTACATATATCTCATTCACTTGCATCCATTCATTATGATAAGAAACCAGAAGCATTATTCATGCATACGTATAACCTACAATCTCGATGAATTTTTTATTCCATTTTTATATCTATCTATTATATATATTTATATTATGAATATATATGACATATAAATCATTTTTTACATTTTTTAATGATGTAAATCATGATCTATGTAACATTAAGAAGATTAACAAGTCAAAACAAACATGATAAAGAAAGTGATTGTTTCCCAATATATGTTACTTGAACATGGAAATTATTAATAAACATGCAATATAAAGTCATAAATGATTCATATATGAAACCATAAATATTATTATGATTATATTACAAGATAATAAATAATTCAATAACATTATACAGTATTTTGGGACACTTATGGAGAGTATAAGACTTAAGGTAAGGGAATTCAATATGACTTTTAATTTAAATGTGATATAATCCAGGATAACCACATATTTATTGTGCATAGTGTATGTACTACCCCCATTATATTTCATATCATGAATAAATGTATCTTAATGGTATTTATATATTTATCTGAGATATCATACCTAGGAATTAAATGTTTAATTTGGTATGGGATGCTTTGAATGATTGAGGAAATAATCCTTCCTCGATTTCAATATTATTGATATTATTTTATATAATTCATTACATGGAATTAAAAGGATTATAAAGAACATTTTATGTCTATTTTGATGTTCATTCGATTTTTTTGAAAGTGAATGTTTTATGGTTTTATGAAAAGTATACTTTCACTACAACTTCCTTATAAGTGTTTTAAAGGCTTATTATTATAAATCTTTCTCATTAATGTGATTGTTTTCAAAAGGGACTTATGTATTTATTTATATAGACATAAATCTATAAAAATGATAATTTTTTTTGAATGTTTTGAAGTTCTATGGGACTCTTTGTTTCAAAAAAACACTTTTAAATGTATTCTTTTATAAAATGAGTGAAATTTAAAAGTTTGCAATGGTTAATTTCCCATAAAGATATTAAGTGGTTTATTTTTATTATTTTCATACATGTCAACATCCTTTGATGAATTTGATTCTTAATTGAGCTTGAACTACTTTGATAAATTCTACTATATTTTATTGAATGTTTTATGATATTTTTTTCTATGTTTGTGTTATTCTTATATCATTCATGCATTAAGGATAAATTATTTCGTATTCTAGTCTTAACATGAATGTCAATGTTATGTTTCAACCTTTCATAAGTGGAATACCTTGGAATTATTAAGTTATGGGAGGGTCCTTCTATAGACTCTTGATGAATCTGTAGTTCTCATGAGACAAATTAGTATCTTGGAACAAGGAATTGATGGTATATTTATCTATGGTCTTGGCACGAGGCCTTGGGTTTGTGGTTATGATGTTTTTCAATATGAATTTTCCCATTATTTGATAAGTTATTGATATCACATGTGATTATCCAACTAGTTGAATATCCATGGGAATGTATAATTGAAATGAATTGATTTGTTCTTTCAATATTATGCTAAAAATTATGTTCAAAAGGATGTTTTTTTATAAATTTCCTCAATGTATATGATTATTTATGAATGATTATACTGTATTGTATAACCTTACTGAGTATCTAATATCACCGTTCTCTTATGTTTTATTTTCATAGGATGCCTAGAAAGGTATTATGATTTCTATGAACTCTTAATCCAGGATAAAAATTTCATTATGAAATGATTATCTATGTTATATTTTATGTTTCGAATTGTAATTAAATGATTTTGTATATTATTTTTCCAATACTGGTAAACTGATTGGTCCATCAATATTTTATTCCTTATAATTATGATAATTTATTAAAATAATGCATCATCTACATGCATATGAGGTCGGGGCATTAGATTTTTTATCAAAAAGAATTTAACACCCTTATAAATTTGATATAGAAAACATAGTTTATAATACATAAACCTAATATAGACATTGTAGATAAGAATAGAATAACTTCCGAGATTTATGGTAAAATAGTGATTCTGTGTGTGTTCCCGGAAATATATCCCTATTTGGATAATGAAAGTGGAATTATATTTGGAACAGATGTACTTAGGAGTTACAACTCTGACAAGGTGTTCTGGGCTAGACTCGGGGTATCCTGGTACACGACAATGGGCCTTACTCTGCACCTTGTTTTACAATCTCTAGGGATATTCTTAGGATAATTCACACTTCCATTGCAAACCATTATGACAGATTTATGAGTACATATTTTTATTTCTATGTATTAGATAAGAATAAATTTTTCAATATATGTTAAGTATTATATTAGTTTATAAATATTTTTATGATTCATATCTTAATCTAGTGTATGACATTGTATAGAAATTTCACCTAGTGGTTGAAATGGAAATAATATCAATGCTTGTAATCCATGTATGGATTTCCCTCATATTCAAGATAATGATAGTGGTGTTGGTGATTCAACTAGGACTCAAGAGATTATAAATATACTAATAAATCTGACTCATGTTATGAATAATAACATTACTCGTATGGAGCACCTGGATCAACAACATTGAAGATAAAGGTAATAACACTTCATTTGGAAACAACCTTCAACATTCAATGTGAATAAAAATCCATTTATTGGTGAGGAATGGATATGTTTCATAGAGAAAATATTTCTTTCATTTAGAAGTAACAAAAGGGAAAATGTTGACATGGTAGTTTATTGTCTCTTCAGAGATGCATATCAATTGTGGTCATTAATTCAAAACAAAACGGATGATGAATAAGTAAAGAATATGGAATGGTGGCAGTTTAATGAACTTCTCTTGGAAAAATACTTTCCTCCTGAATAGTGAGATGATATGGAAAGGAAATTTTTTAGTCTATGGAAAAAGTGGATAGAAATGTTGAAAAGTATGAGTCTAACTTTACAATGTCATAAAGGCTTGCTTTGGACTATATATGTATCCCAAGAATTAAGTTTGATCGATTCTATGTTGGGTTAAAACCATTCCTCTGGCAGACACTAGTCTCACAATCTTTCTCATCTTATCAGATATAGTCTCACGTGATATCTAGAAGGAAATGAGATTCTCTATGTCATATGACATTGAAGTAAATAAATATAATAATAGAATGATGTTGAAAGATACAGATAAATGGAAAAATGAAATGTAGTATTTTTCATTATGTGATAATTGTGGGAAGAAGCACATTGGAACTTACTTGAAAGGAATATAAGTTTGTTACTAGTTTGGAGAAATGGTCCCCAGGATCGTGATTATAAATGAAATAAGGAATATATTAATATTATATAAATATAATTAAATGGGAAAATATGAAAATGATTCTCCAAAGAATCAAGTAAACATAGACAAGAAAAAAATGCATCATGACAAAAATTATGTTTTTACTACGCGTGACGTGGAATAATTAATGTTTTTTTATTCAGGAATAATATTCTAGTTATAAGAATAGTGATATATATATAAGGATTGTAACATATTATATTTTATTTAATTACAAGGGAGAATGAATTATTTCATTATGGTTTTAATATTATGAAGGTAATCATATATTTAGTATGTGACAATAAGAGCAACATTACATTGTTTGGAGAGCCTGATGATACGAAAGATTTTGGAAATTTAGAGACCTTTTAGACTATGACTTTGGGAAAAAGTGTATTTGATATCTCTAAAGGCTGGAATGTATTATTTTTACCATTGTATAGTGTTTTTTAACGTTAAATATTTTCTTAATATTAATTTTGGAATGTTATAATAAGAAAAAGACAACCGGAATGTCTGGTAAAAACCCTTCACTTTCGGCAAGGCATGCGAGACATGAACCTACAACCGAAGGAAAATAAGGGAGAATCACCTACCATTGGCCTCTGTGATTTCCTGGTTTGAATAATGTAGTTTTCATTAATTTAAATTTTGTGATAGATGATTTATAAGTTTGTTTTTATAACCCTATTCTATTAAGATAAATAAATTTTTTTATCTTTTAGAGAGAAAGGTGAGTTTGTGAATAAAATTGATTAAAGGAGAAAACTATAAATGTCAAGTATGTAAGTATATTTTATTATGTTCATAACCTATGAAGTAAATTAATTATCTAACTCTAGGGAAATTATCATAAAACCAAAAATGTTTTCATCGTACTTTGTTTTCGGATGAATCAAATGATCAATTAGATCATTATCGACTTCTCAGTTTGTGATTGTTAACATTGTCCTCACAATGTTCTCTCTCACTCTCTTATAGAACAATATGGTTACATTTTTCTTCCATCCCCATGTTTTATTATATGGAACCTTAGTATGTGTTGTCTCTGGTGGACTTCATACATTCCTTGCTTTATTTTAAAATGGTGGTCTCATTAATAAATTTTCGAAGTGGGATTTAAATAAAAATATTTTGAATAGTCAAATAGATAGTTTTTTATTCTGAGTTTAAATTTTGAGGACATAATTTATTGACGTAGGGGAGAATTTAAAACCCCATTATTCCACTTTATTATTCTTTTTAATAATTAAATAGGGTGTACTATATGTAATAGTGAGTTCATGAACACCATGACCTATGAAACTTGCCATTAAATTAGCAGTTATGAATAGTATTAACCAAAATTTGAATTATATATATACAATATAACATTAATATTAATTTTATATATTTTATATAGATGATATAAAAATAGATTAAATTTTATGGATAGAAGAATTATTTTTGAAAAAATATAATTTTAATGCCCTTTTATTATGCACCCATTTTAAATCTAGTTTTTCAAAATTTTATATATTTAAAAAAATGAAATTTTTCTTTGAAAGTAGGACATAAAAAATTTCTTTGGTCAAATTTTTTGAATTTTTTTGATAAAATATATATTTTATTGAATAGTAAAAAATAATGTATTTTAAATCAAAACAGCCCTATCATCTAATTTATTTATATAGATATATTATATTTTTAATAGTTTTGAAAATGTAATAAGATAATTTTTTTCATTTATTGAAATTTCAGTCATTGGAATTAATTTCTCATTTAAATTGGACAAAAACACATGTCAATATTTTGATAGTTTTTACTTTTAAAAACATGTTTTCTTATTTTTACAATGGTAATTAATATAAATTTAATTTTTTCAAATTATATGATTTCTATTAGAAAAAATGGATTCCATATTTGTAATCTGATGATCCAGGTTATGTAAAAATGTCCCTTTTATTTTTGGACATTCTAAATAGTAACATTAGTATTATTTTTATTTACCATATTTAAAGGTAAATAGGGTAATTTAAGGTAAAAAATTTATAATAATTCAAAACTACTCTAACAGATGTCCTAGTACTATTGGATGAGTTATGGTAAAACACCAAAACCCATGGTATGCATATTTGGCCTTTGGGAGCCACTTGGGTGTTGTAGTGAAATGTTATAATTATAAATTTAAAGTAAATTGAAATATAACATAAACATGTATATTTTTATTAAATCAATTTTAAGATGGGGTTATATAAATAATCTCTTTGACTATAAAAATCCATTATAAAGTTAAAAATATTTATAATAATGTATTATTTTATTTATAATTTTTAGACATTAAATAAATTAATTTATATATGACCCAATCTGAGGCAGTGATTACTTTTTTAATGAAGGACTGAAATAAATGATATTATAAATATTTAAATAAATGTTATTTTATCATTTTGATGCCATACATGAATTTTTTGGATAACATTGAGAATTTAAAGATTATTTAATTCTTTTATTATAAGGAATCATGTTTGCATGACATTAACAAAAATTGATTACTAAATAGTTTCAAAATTGACATAAATGAGTTTTTAAAACAAACATTATTTTATTAGATGATATAATTTTCATAAAAATATAATATTATTCTAACTAACATAGATAATATAAATAAATTCATTAACGATCTATTTTATTTCCTCTTTCCATTCTAGAGTAACTATATTAACCATATAGTAGAAAAATAAAAGAGTAAATGGTAATAATTGATTCATTAAACAAAGGGTTAAATGAAAAAGATAAGGTTAAATTTCTGACCTAAATTTTATAAAAGAAATAGTGTTATAGTATTTAGACCCATAATCATATTATAAATTAAATATATCAAATTTCATCTACTAAAATTCTAAAATCAATTATAATAAAATGTAATTTCATAAAATTTCCTAAAGTGCCCCTCTGCCCTCTTATAAAAAGTCACCACCTATGCCCACTTATTGAGGCCTCTCAAGCCCCTTGGCTTACCTATATTCTAATAAAATAAGCTACAAAAACATCTCCCTTCATTATAGAGGCTACAATTTAGGCATAAATCTCACATAAGGTGTCCTTTTGTGTAAATTAGAAGGAGATATCTGAAAATAGGTATTCCTTCTATCAAACCATTTCAGGTAATTTTCTTCTTATATTTACACTTCCTAAGATGTTTCCAGTATAAAATAATATCCCCAGAATATATTATATAATTATATGTTGTAATAATCACGGGATAATTGTATTATTCATTTTATCCAACTTATGAATGACAATATCACCATGTGTGGGTACGTACAACTAACCATCTCCATGTCATGGTGTAATTTATTAGTCAATACTAATTTATTTTTATGGATATAATAATGCATATAATAAATATAAAGAATGAATATAAAATGATAATTAATATTTATAGTTAACATACCACCCATTTCCTTACCATTTAACAATCAAGGGAGTGATATTGTCGCTCGTGTGTACGTACGACTTACCGTCTCTACAATGCGATGAGATTCGTCTTCCACATTAACCATTCAAGGATTATTATAAATATATTTATATATTATTAATATTTATGAAAAATATTACATAATAATTCTAATAGAATAATATACATATATACATATATGTAATTCACTTACTTCCATTCAGTATGATAAGAAAATGGAAACATTGTTCATGCGTATGTACGGCCTACCGTCTCCATGAACGGTGTATTCCAATTCATATATATATATCTATTATATATAATTATATTCTGAATATATATTATATATAAATGATGTTTTACATTCTAGAAGCAAGTAAATCATGATCTATGTAATACAATGAAGTATAACAAGTCAAAATACATATGATAAATAAAGTCATTATAATACAATATATGTTGCATTAGCATGGAAATTATTATTAAACATGTAATATAATGTCATAAATGAATCTTATATGAAGTAATACATATTTTTATGATTATATTAAAAGTTAATAATGTCTTAAAACCCAATATACATGAGTTTTGGACACGTACGAAGAGTATCCGACTTAATGTAAGGGAATTCCATCTCACATTAATTTTCGTGAGATATAATCCTAGTTCACAACCTATTTCTTGTGAATGGTGTATTTACTACCACTATTATATTTCATATCATGAATAAATTTATATTCATGGTATTTAAAGATTTATTTAAGATATCGGACCTATGAATTAGTTCTTCAATGTGTTATGGGATGCTTTGAATGTATAAAAAATTAATCCATTCTCCATTTCAATATTATTGATCTTATTCTATAAAACTATTTATATTCAATTAAAATGATTATAAAGTACATTTTATCACTTTTTTATGGTCATTAAAATATTTTCAAAAGGACTATTTTAAGGTTTTATGTAACCTTTATTTTCACTAAAACATCCTTTTAAATGTTTTAAAGACATATTCTTCTAAATCATTATCATTAATGTCCATGTTTTGAAAATGGATTTTAGGATTTATTTATATAGACATAATTTTTTAAAATGTTAATTAATTTACAATGTTTCAAAAAGGTATGTGAAACTATGATTCATAAATCCCTTTTTAATTTCTTCTTTTATAAATTGTGTGACATTTAAATGGTTTCAAAGGGATATTTCTCTCAAAGAGTTTTAATGATATTGTTAGATTATTTTCATAAATATCAACATACTATGTTTAATTTTATTAATATTTTATGTTGAATTATTATGATACAATCTTACATATTGTATTGAATGGTTTTTGATATGTTTGACTATTGATGTGTTATATTTTACCATTCAGGGGTTATAGTTAAAATATTTTTAATGATAGTTATAATATGAATGTCAATGTTATGTTTCACCCTTTCAATAGTGGAATGCATTGGACTTATTAATTGATGGGTGGGACAAGCTATATCCCCTCGATGAATCAGTATGTCTTATGAGAAAATCTAGTGTCATGGCATAAGGCCTTGATGGTATATTGGTCTATGGTCTTTGAATGCGGCCTTGATGTTGTAGTAATGATGTTTGGAATTTTGGCATTCCCCCATTATGTGATTAGTTACTAATATTACAAGTGATTATTCAACAATTAGAATTTCCTTGTGAAAGTATAATTTAACTTACTTGTTTTATTCTTAACATATTATGTAAAATATTTTGTTTAAAAGGATTGTGTTTAAGTTTCATACATTACCTTCATGTTTATGGTTATTTATTAATGTTTTTACTATATTGTATAACTGTAATGAGCATCTCAGCTCACCCATTTCTTATGTTTAATTTTCCCAGGATGCCAAGAAGTTTATTATGATTTATATTCAGGGTAAATCTAGGATAAATATGGAATTATGAAATGATTATCTATGTTGTATTATATGTTTTGAATTGTAATGAAATGTTCATTTATGTAATCTATTTTCCAAGACTGCCAAACTAATCGGTCCTTCATGATTTGATTCCTTGTAATCATGTGAATGTATTAAAATTAATGCACGAGCTCCAAGAATTTAGGGTCAGGGTATTAAACATACATGGAAATTTAACACACCCATTTAATTTATGTATTCCTTATGTTATCCCATGTCATTTTAGGATATAAAATGGATTTGGGTTCTTATAATGGAAAATAAAATAATTATTCCATATTTATGTTTCCTTCTATATATTATGAAGCAAGTATTACAAGGACACTATGACTTTACGATCCATGTGCTTCCATTATTGGTTATTTATGTTTAAGCTTCATTTAATAAAATTTGTAAAAATAATTGGTCACTATAGGAATAGTTATAATGGATACCCAATCACCTTCTATGTAGGAGCCATATCATGTTTAATCCAATTGTGGAAAGGTTAAACCAAATAATATTATTAATGTAGTAGCATCACTAACATCTATACAATATATAACATCCCCAAACTGATATACCCACAAATGTTTCTAACGGCCCGGATGCTACTTGCCTTAGGCACACCTCCTCGAACAACAAAGGATTCTGACTAGAAACAATGGTGTAAACAAGTATAGTGGGGAGGCTCTACCCTCTGGGGGAAAGATAATGTCCTTATTCGAGTATAATAATATAACACGATGTTGAAATAAATGACTCAGAAGACTTGAAATAGACCCACAGAGCGAAAGAAGAACAATATAATTAAAATTTTAAAAGAGATAAATAAAAAAAGAAACTAAAATTAAAAATAATAGAGTGCCATAAAAACACATGTAGCCACTAAAACAAACTTAACCTGAGTGAATAGAATTTCATAAATATTGATATATAAAAAGAGAACCCATGGATGAAAATTTTAGCGACATACTAAAAAATAATGATTATGCTGAAACAAAACTACAGAAAATTAAAACTCTAACTAGGGATGACCTCAGTATCTATACCAATCTCCATGAAAAATGGTACTACGATCCAACTCCTAAGGATGATCCCTTAACTATACATAAAACTGTAAATTTTAAACACATATCGAAGGTCCCATCTAGAGTGTGACATGAAACTCAGTAGGATACCACCAAAAGGTTCATAACTAGTATAATTTTTTCAGTATAAAGCCATCTCTATGTAATGTAAATAGTGAGATACAGTAAATAAACACAACCTGAACTGGTGATTAGCAGCCACCAGGGAGTGTCTCCTCATTCGGTGAATTCCATAATCTGAGAAAAAAAGTGGGTCCTTAGCTCATTGACCAAGGTACTCTTGTAGTTACAATATCTTGGTGAACCCTTAGGTTCAACCTTAGTGGCACAACCTATCACCACGTGCCTCCAGACACTACATGTCTCATGTACTAACATCCTGGATGCACACCCAAACAATTGTTTACATGTGCTATGGAATCCTTCTCATATGATCATGTCGGCCTATTCCATGAAAACTGGAGGAACATCGATGTCTATCCTCAAATAAACATATAGGCCCAACTCATCCATCACGGTGAGCATAAACCCCCAACATGTTAGGCTCTTCACTATCAACCGAAGGCTCATCACCTTTGATGTGGCTTCCCACAGAAAGAACCCACAAACCATAAAAACCAAAACCGAAACTATGAGGGGAATCTACCCACACAAGTGGTCAAAACCGCATCATCATAGATTCTACATGTGTGCACATGAATCAAGTGGCCCTTTATCCATCATGGGTGAGACAAAATCACTAAATAAAGAACATAACACACATGATCTCTAGTACCTCATTCCCCTACAAACATGTCACTCAAATCTGATGGCCATGTAATCCAAGTATCATGGTCCACGCCCAACCTGAAATCCACACTACCTCAAAACAACGTCCACGATTCCCAATCCCATGTTCAAAACCACCAAATAAAACCTGGGCGAAGCCAAACTTGTGATCAACATCACTCAATTTTTATGTCCATGCCATACCATCCTCGGGTCATGCCCGTCACAACCAAAAGGGTCACAACATATGTAATATCAAGAATTACATATATATATATATAATCACATTAGAAGAATATTAAACAAGAAATTCAATTTAAACAGTTTTAATTTCACTAGCTATTATATTTAACTTATCGGTACAGAGGTCTTGAATTCCTATAATTATCTTAATTAATCGAAATTTTTATAGACAATCAGGTTTAGAGAAAAATAAAAATAGTTATTACTATTTTGACAACCGAGGCCAAAATATACCATGTATTGATGGATTCTAACCCAAAATTGCTCACATAATTATGTTAAGGGAATTTCAAACGAAATTACAAAATGCATATGATCAATTTAATATAAAATAACTGGGGTCTTTCTCAATACCAATAATTTAAATAAAAATAATCAACCTACAAATGACAGTGAAAACTCCATATAAGGTTTGCACCACCTATCTCATTCTCGTACGACTCTCCTAGTCAAGAATCAACCCATAATTCATCCTAGAATGGAGTAGATCTACATAAGAAGCATAAACTCTCAAGGATATATAGTTATGTAAAGATGATAAATCTCAGAAAACAGATCAAGAGGAATTGAGAGCATACCGATTGGGTTCCAATGCATTCAATGTCATTTCAATTGGGGTTTAGATGATGAATCGGGAGAATGTTATTCCACTAGAGATCCTGGTTCGCGAACCTAATGACCCCTATAGCCAATTAAAGAAAACATGTCTGCTTCTCATTCTAATGAAAAAAATAAATACACAATGTTCACTTAAATAAACATGTCATGTATATGCTTGACTTTACCATCTTCCACTGGCATCCTTTCAACATCATAATATGGTCATGTTGAAATGAGTACATGAAATATACTAGTAAGTACACTTCGTGTACCTGAAAAATCCTCTCTTCCTAGCTAACACCACTACAATACTTGTATGGTCATCACACAAACATACATTCCACAATGTGTACTTTTTATTACACAGTGTGTAACCTTAGTCCTAGCCATGTAATTGTTTTACATCCACTATATGGAATTTTTTCCTCCTTCCTCAAAGAAAATCCCATAAAAAGACCCATCCCTCAAAGGAGGAACTGAATTCTTATAAACTTATCCCACTAATGAATTTAATTCCCAATTTTCCCTTAAATGGGTAGATAGGAAACACTCTAGAACAACTCCATCCAAAAGATGAAATCAAACAAATGTCCAACATCCAATTTCTAGACCAATGGTCCTCTCGCGATGCTTTGTTACCCCTGAAGCTCATCTGAGGATCTTGTGTCTCTTCTAACACCCAAATCATATCTCGCATCACATCGATGCCCAAATCGATCCCATGTCACCCATGGAACAATGAGGTCCTGCATCCCATTGATTCTAAAAAAACCTAATGCCTTGCACCTCAATCACAAATTTCATCATAAATTCCCCATTTCTAGAGGAACCTCAATTAACACACATCCCATAAATGCCCCAATTCCAACGGACCTAAACTAAACTACATCCCTCAGATTCCATGATGCCTAATCACCTCAAAATATGTATCCCATGATGCCCCTAATACATATAACCTCATATATATATATATAAACACACACCTGATATTGTTCCAACCAAATGAAAATCGTCTTATTAATCCATATACTTCATGGGAATCTTGTGCCCTCAAATCCGACATGCATTTATAGGGCACACAAAAATAGAAGCAATAGTAAATCACAGTCATGCACACAGCATACCTCTGATCATCATTGTCCCACCAACCTTCTCATCTCGTGGATGCTCCATGGCATGCACCAAGACAGACACACACTGACCTATAGCCTTTCCTCCTTGTGGTGAAGCTCCAGTCACCAACCACTGACCCCACAGTTGGGTCCCACTATCAATATTATGTCCCCAATGTGTAGCTGAACCTTGGCTACCCTCACATGGTATTAATTCTGAATCAATTTCAAAATCATGGACCTACATTGGTCCCTACTTGCTAGCTATCTGAGAAGGATTCTGGGAGAACCTCTTGAGATGACCAACCTATCCACATGCTTGACACTCCTTTGGAGGCATATACCTCTAGGTCCAGAATTCGGTGGATTCCCACAATGAATGAAAATACACAAATGAGCTACCATGAGGTGGTCTAGATGATTCTTTATCATGACCACCATACTAGAAAACACCCTGAAATTTTCTCCTACCATACGAACCATCACCTGAATCTGTCTCCCAAACCATGTGAGACATGTCCGTCACATTTCCCTCAACTATGAGTGTCTGATTCACCACCTCTAATAACGAGGCCATCCTAATGATGTTTACTTACACCCAAAGGGTATATATTAAGCCATATTCAAACTACCTCACCTTGGAGATTTCATCACATAGAATACATGGGGAAAAACAAGACATCTTAGTGAAAGTAGTTGTATAGTCTATGACAGACATGTCACATTGTTGAAGGCTCAAGAAATCCTGATCTCTCCCAACTCTCAACATCTCCATGAAAACATTATCAATGAATCTGTCATCTATGTCATTCCATTCCGGTCTATCAGGTTTCTGAGCATGCACCTTCACATCCAACAAGTGTTTCACTAGTCCCCTGAGCATATTTTTTTACAGAATGACCCTCTACCTTGGAGGTGTCTTGAGTTTCTAAAAGATCATCAGTAATCATTCTATACAGTTCTTAGATTCCATTTTACCACCCTCACCATAAAAATGTGATGATTTATGTGATTGGGACTCCAATTTATGGTATGGCATGGAGGGATCTATTCATTGGGCATCTCTATTGAACCCCTAAAAAATAAGTAACCGAAATGATTGGAGCTTCTCGTAAAACTACGGTTTAAAAAATGTCAAACGTAGTAGTTTCCCTGCCTTCACTGAATCCTTAACCTGATCATATCCCAAATACTATACCTACATCTCATTCTCTACCTAACCCATAGTGGTCTAAAACTAATCATGCTCTTGTGACACTATACCATTACTCGCTTGATACTCCTTCTGAGCCTTCTAAGAAGAACTCTCCCAATACCATAAATAGTCAGATATCCCTTATATAAAACAATATATATATATAACATAGATAGGGAACATAGTAAAGTGGAAATTCATAATAACTACCCTTATGCTCCCCCACTACAACCATACCCCACTGCATCCCCGCCCCATGGCCTCCTTACACACCCTCAACCGAGCCAAGTATCACAATATCCCTAGGCCACCCCCGTCCTCCAAAGCATCATTACCTCAATCGGATGACCTAGTCGCCCAACCCTGGTGATATCATATTTCACATTTGAAAACCCGTAATATCATATTTCTCATTTGAAAACCTGTAATATCATATTTCACATTTGAAAACCATCCAATGCATGAAAATTGATATTATTCGTATGGTATTATCAATTCAAAAAGTATACATAAATATATTAAGTTGAAATGTCCTAAAAATGTGCCTATAAAAATACAATCAACAACACCATGCCTTACTGGGCCAAGGCCTAATTTCTCCCTTACCTTATCGGGTCAAGGTTCACATATCACAACCAATAATCATCACATACCATGTCAAACACCATGGTGGTAACCATAAAAACTGTAATATAGGGAAATGGAAAATAGCATAACCCACCCAAGGTAAATTGGTCCATCGTTCATACATGGGGATTCAGGAACCCAAGAACAAACTAGATACCCAGTTCCAACCACAACCTTTCTCCAGTCTATCATATCCCAAATAGAAAGACCAACAGAAAAGAAAGGATGTATCGACTCATTAGTATCTAGTGAAACAAATCATCTAAATCACAATCAAGAACTGCTTTGATTCTATTTTGTAACATCCTTGACCCAATAGCCACTTGAACAATGCTATTGGATCAGGTGCTTGTGTCCTAAGGCAATCATCCCAGAACACCAAAGGTTTCCTACTAGCAGTGAAAGTGTAAAAAAGTATAGTGTGGAGGCTATAACATTTGTGCAAAAGATATGGTACAAGTATGAGTATAATAATATAACATGTAGGGGAAATAAATGACTCGGTATACTCGAACCAGACTTATAGAGTGGAATCTCAATAATATCATGTAAATGAAAGATGTGGTAAATAAATAGAAGCATAAAAAATTATATAGAACAACATTTCAGTAAAACGCCTATACCCACTAAAACAAAACAAGAATTAATCCATAACAGGTCATACATATTTATATACAAAATGGGTTAATATGGCTAACCACTGTAGCTACATACAAAATAATAATTTAATGAAGAAAATGAAACTATAAAGAAGTAAAACTCTATCTAGGAATGACATCATGGTCCATAACGGTCTCCATGAAAAACAATACTATGATCCTACTCTTGAGGATGATACCTTACCTATACGTAAAACCTTAAAGTCTACACGTGTCCCAAATATCCCATGTTGGGTGTGAGATGAATCTTAGTAGGATAACACCACATGGTGCGTACCTAGTATAAGTGATTAAGAAGACACAAATCTATATGTAAAGAAAACAATGCTCTAATGTAAATAAACCCAACCTCCCCAGGTGCTCAGTAGACACCAGAGAGTGTCACCTGCTTTAGACAATGTCAGAATCTCAGAATAAAAATTCATTGGCTCATGGACTAAGGTATTGTTGTCACGACCTGTCCTCGGGGCCCGTTCTATGACTACCCCAAGCCTACCTTCTATAGGCCATGGGCTGGCAACTATCACCAAAGGACTAAATTCCAAAGGTGGGAGGGCATTGCCTTTATAAATTGTAAACACACACAATCAGAGTACAACCGGAAGCAAAAACTAAGTAAAAACGTTTAACAAAAAGGAGTGCTAGAAAGTAAAAGGGGTCGGAAATACAAGCCCAACATTAAAGTACAAGGAAATGAAAAATTAATAGTACAACTGAAAGGAAGATCAATAGAAGAATATTAAATCAACTACAGAATAATCCTCTGAGGTTCCTACCTGACGGGTAGGTACATATAGCCTCCTCAGCACTCCACGTCCATCCGTCCGCTCAGTGTATCGTCATGCCGAGTGGTCCACCCTTAGGTATCATCTAGTACGGCTACTCGTTGCCTTAGTCATCATTGTTTTTCATCTAAAACCAACATAACGAGGTGTGGTAATAGCCCGTGAATGGTTGAGTATAATGATACTCAGTAGGGACCCTAAGAACCTCAAAATTACACAAAATCCAATAAGGATAAACCATAAAGTATGGATTCAATGGATAACCATTACTTAAGTATATTCCCTTACATATACCTAAGTTATCTAGTAACCCATATCAATCATGAGGAAAACACAAAAGTCATTGACTCAGCTCAATTCAGTATTTTGTTTTATGGGTAGTATCAAGTAACATTTCCAGTCACACTGTCAGAACCTCAGATGATAGTGTACTCCTCCCCTATCGAGTACAGTGAGTCTGCCACATCACACAGAGGTGCTTCCTACTATTTTGGACTGTTTTTTTACTCCTCCTGTTGAGTATCATGGATCTTCTGTGCTCACATAGAGCCGCTCCCCACTGTGGGTCTGTCGTGCTCACACAGAGGCGCTCCCCCTCATAGCCTGCTGAGGTACTCCTCCTGTCGAGTACCATAGGTATACTGCGTCACACAGAGGCACTCCCCACTTTGGTTCTGCTACATCACACAGAGGTGATCCCAACTAGACTAGTCAAAAAACTCATAGTCGAAAGATCAGCACTCGTCAGGTTTCAACCATCAACTAGGTCATCGTACTCCGCTCGCTCCTCTCTGGGAGGATTCGCTCCAGGAACTATAGGTAGATTCTCCAACTATCATGAAGTACCTAGTAGATGTATCTCAAAGGTACGCCTCGTCTTAGGGGTCTCAACTCAACAGACGATGCGTCAATCAGACATCCGCTCTGTGAGTTATTGGAATTTCCGTCCCTGGGGCCCGGGTGGAATTTAGGTTCAAAACAACCCGACTGTATCCCAACTATGTCCAAAACTCACATGGGGTGTTGCAATAGAACTGTCTCACTCTAATATTTCTGTCACCGTAGACGGTTTGTTGATCAGACACCCGTAGCCCGTGTTGTGGGTGAAAAGATGAAAATAAGCTATAGCGGGTTCGGGTCCGGTCTGACCTAGTTGGACTGACCCGGACCGACCAGGGTCTGACCCGGCCCGAGTGGTTGGCCTGGCCTGAGGGAGGCCTGGAACAAGGGCGGCTTGGCACGACAGTGGCCCCTCCCGAGCGGGCAGCCTGGCCGGGTGGCCCGGTAGCTCGCGGGGTCCGCCTAAGCCACGTCCAGGGGGAAACCATGTGCCCCCTGGGGATCACGAACGACAAAGCCATTCGAGTGGGAGAAAATCAGGCGCCAGGTGGCACCGGTCCGTGCAACATGGGACCCTGCTCCTCCTGGCTGGCCGAGCGACTAGAAACTCCGCACAACCGTCAGCCAGACTGATGTCGGCCGCCTCTGCTCTTCCGTCGCAGACCGCCCTGGACGTGGTTCTGCTCCTCCGTCGCAGCCCGCCCTGACTGTGGTTCTGATCCTCCGCGCAGTGCGACGGCGCTGCGCCCTACATCCATGGCCTAGCCTCGCAGAGGACCCCTTTCTTCCGCGCGGCATGATGGTGTCATGCCCTTCTGGCGACCTGGTGGCCTTGCGCCGCAGGTTTGTTTTGTGGTCAGCCCGTCGCCAGCCGTCGTTGCCCCGCAGCGGTCCAGTCTTCCGGTGGCGCCGTTGTGCTACCACCACTGTCGCCAACAATCGAAGTAAAACAAAGGGGAGGGTATATTCGTGTTCATCAGGCCTGAGCCTTTTACTATATGGTGATATCAATCAGAAAAAACATCCCCCATGATTGAATGACGTAGAATAGAACAATTTAGAAATCAAATCATAAAACAACACCTACCTTGTGTTGTTGTTCATTGACAATGTCACAGAAAATAAGGCGTCGATTCATCAATGTCGGAAAAATAAGAGGATATATGTCGTTGGAAGATGAGCATTTGTTGGTGATGAAGTCGAAGACAGAGTTCTTCGTGTGCGGCTCATTCACTTTTGATGCAGTTGAAGTTCGTTCTTCATTGGTGAGTTCTTTCTCTCCCATGCTCCCTCTTTCCCCATGCTCCACCCAATTGAAATTCCAACCAAAAATAATGGATTAAGATAATCCATTATTTAATTGCTGGCCCCAAAAATTCAAAATAATTCAACTGGATCCAATTAATTAATTGAATGGATTGAAATAATTAATTGAGGGGGGTTGGCACATAAGGAGGGAAGTTCAAGGGTTCTCCCCACATAAATGTAAAGATCCAAGGGTTTCAAGCCCGGGTGGTCCCCAACAAAGATACCCTCCCAATGGAGGTTATGTGCGGGTGGTCCCCACCACCATAACCTCTCATGGGAAGTTATTGTGTGGTGGCATCCCCCACTAACCACCCCTTGGTGGTTTTAACCACCATATATAAAAATAATCTTCACAATTATTTGTATTTATCTTTTTCTTAAAAACTAAAAAGCATACATTCATTCTCGACTGACTGCTATCGAGATGAAAGTCAACATAAAATAATACAGGTGCTACGAGTTCAACGATGCCCTCAGATTTCAATTCCAAGCACCGGTTCAAAAGTTATAAAATCTCACTCATACATTTACAGAACATACATGAACAAAACATCAGAAATTGATTCCGGGCACACCTGGCCAGGTAATCAAGCACTGTAAATTTTCACAGACTCGTAAAATTCCCATGTATTTAAGAAAAAAACATCCACAGAAATTTTGGGTCTTTACATTCTCCCCACCTAAGGGCTTTACATCCCCACAAGCTATAACTCAAAATAAGGAAACAAATGAGGTTACTAAGAAAGAATCTGAGCCTCCTACTCCCATGTGATCTCATGGAGGTTTCTGTGATTCCAGTGTACACGTACCAGAGATATTGACCATCCACGTAGGACCTGCTCTTGTCTGTATGAAATCGGTTATTATTTTTGAGGTATGGGTTTATTCATTTCACATTTCTTTAAGTGTTTTTGAGAAAATAAGGAAAATTGGAAAATCTTAAATTTCGGGACTCCACGATGTGTACTATTCCACACGCCTTATACTTTGGTCATTTGGGATGAGTACATAGGGTGCGTAGCCATGTCAGAAACAAAGGGTGTAAAAACCGACTACACGCTGTGTACTTGATACTTACATGCTGTGCTGTCAGTCGGTAGGAAAATATTAAGGTGGTGGAAGCTACCGTCAGCTGATCAGAAGTACATGCCATATAATACGAAATAAACGTCGTGTAATAATGTCGACATATGAACATTTCCATGATGGAGAGATACCGCCGAAAGAATAGTTAAAAAATGAGAAATACACGCAGTGTACTTGAGAAGTACACGCCGTGTAGTTTGTTTTTTTGCATAAAATGGAATGTAGCCAACCCTATTCACAGGATTGTCTTAGAACTAGAGGAAGGAGTCAGGAGAGGAGGCCAGACCTTCGAGGAACCCCAGATCGAGCATCGAGAATCCATTTTCACCTCTGATGATCTCGTAGGAACCGCAAGGGTAATCCCTCCACCCTCCTTTAGCCATTCTCTCCAATTATTCCTCTAAGGGAAGTTATTTGAGTTTTAACGGGTATTTATTTCACCTCATATCTATTTTTTTGTTGGAAGATTCAAGGATCATCATTCACGTATACCATTTAGGGGTGTTTAAGGTAGGTGGCTTAGTGTTTAATTTCCAACTTTTGTGAGTTTGTGTGAATCGCTATACTACGAACCCATGTTGGGGTATCGTGTCGCTGAGGCCTTGGATTTTTAAATTCCTAGAATTGTATAGGTAATTAAATGTGATAATAACCTACTGATTGGGATCACTTAATGGATCCAGGACCACCCCGGGGGTGCATCCTTCTTCTTAGCCACTTGGCCAGGATACCCGAGTGTATGCCATTGTAATAATTTTTGTTAAATTTCATTGAGAGAAATTTTATGTGAATTTCTTATTTACATGTTAGAAATTCCATGGTTACTTGTGTCTGAGGGCAGTGTTCATATAGCCTGAGGGAAGTGTACTATTTAGTACGGGGACAGTGTTATATTTCTCCTGAGGGAAACTTCTACCGTGCCTGAGGGTAGTAGATTCTGAGCCTGAGGGTGACACTTTGTATGCCTGGGGGAAATACTCGATAGCCTGAGGGAAAGCATGAGGGCATGGTTTTACTATATTATCCTGAGGGTAATATTCTGATTGTCCTGAGGGCTTGGTTCTGATGAGCACAGAATATTATTAATTTTAATGGTTAAAATGAAAATGGCAAAGATACTGGTAGTGATAGTTACTTTTGATTAATTACTGGTTTACTTCATTTACTTTTTCACACTGTAGTTGCATATTTTCACACAGTTGGACACGGTCCCTTAGTGGGTGCCTACTGGTATTTATTTCTCACACCCTATTTGGGTCATGTCTTCTGCCCACACAGATTAAATTGTTTGCAGGTGTGGATAAGGGAAAGGGTCCCTATACAGGTACATGATTGCTGTTGAGGAGTAGGGGAGCATGGGATCGGGCTTAGGCTCACGATGCCACCGACTTTTTGTTTTGTGTTGTTGTACTCTGTATTGTACTATATTGTATTGTTGTGTAACATGTTCTGGCTATTTTCATAGAACATGAGACATTTTTCATCATTATCTATATAACTATTTGTTATCTTTTATTGCAATTGTTTATATTAAATGTGTATGGTTTATTTCTTCTGCTATTGTTTTATGCTTTTTATTTTATTCCACTGTGCTACACATTGACAAATGAGGGAACAGTTTCCCCATTATTAGACATGGTCCCTCACTGCTAGTCGAAAGCCTCTGGTGTTTGGGGAAATGTGTTTGAGGTCATGTGACCAACTGCGTTCGGGGCACCCGTTGAGTGGCACCCGGAACTAGGACGATACAAAGTGGTATTAGAGGCATTCTTTTCATTGACTTACTATTTGGATCCTTAGTCAGGGATATGATGGATATGGTAGTTGGAAATAAGTTGTGCTCGGGAGTAGCTAACCCATGTACAGGGAAAATCCAGTCTACCTCGAATTTTTGCAAATCTTCTGATTTTGAAAATTTTATAGTCGATTTGATTTAACGGTTGGGTGATTCACTTATGATTATTCTTTTTATATTTTATCCATGGGTTCTATTTATTTACAAACCGATGAGATGAGGGTATTCCATCTCATGAATCATTTAGGTACATGCTAGAAATCACATGTCATGCATAGTTCCATTCCATGTAGGTTCATAAAAATTTCATTTTATTGTGACAGATTTTGTGCTAGAAAAGGATGTTGTTGTGATAGCTACTTTGATAAATACCTTCTATGTGATAGGGTATGTTTGTGTGAGACTGTGGAGAGAATGGACGCCAGACTTTGTTTTTTGGGGAGTATGGGCCCTCATTTACCAGAATTTGGTGGATCATTAACTGTTTATATTTTTATAACACATATAAGATGCCAACATTTGATTCAAGGGGAGTATGGTCCCTCACAGATCAAAATTTGGGACTTAGGCGTTGTTTTCAGTGTTTAATATGGGCTCCAGAGTAGTGTTTGAGACATACTATCCCGAAAAACCTAGTGTACAGGCCGTGTAGTTCTATAGAAACACACTATGTGTTCTTCTATTCAGGAAGAAAGGTAAAAAAAATTAAGTACACGCCGTGTACCCAAAGTACACGCCGTGTACCCTAAGTACACGCCGTGTTAGTCTCTTCCCTTATCACAGACCATATTGGCGGGGACACAGAGAAGGGAAATTCTTGGGGAAAACACTCCGTGTATAGGATGTACATGCCGTGTAGTGTTCACCTAGAGTCCTCCCGTGTAACTAACAACATGGATGGAGGAGACCTTAAGACATACATGTCGTGTCCACTATAGAATACGTCGTGTAGTCAGACCTAGGATCCAGCTGTGTATCTAACAACATGGGTCGGTGTAATCCTTTCGTGTACATGCCATGTGTATATTGAACACACCATTTACAGTGATCTGTGTATCCAGCCATGTAACTAACAACATGGGTCGGCGAAGATCATCTAGTACACGATGTGTACCTTAGGGACATGCCTTGTAGTCTTGTCAGAGGACAGACCGTGTGGACCTAGCCGTGTAGCAGGGGAAACAGGGTAGTGTACACGCCATTTGTGGTGGTGTAACACACAGTGTAGTAACAATCCGAGTAGTCGGTCATGTCACAAACAACACAGGTAGTTGGAAAATTACACCATACACATCATGTATGTTTGTTTAACGGGAGTCGTCTGACTTAGCTGTGTAGAAGGACCCGATAGGGGAAAAGAAGTCATGAACACACCGTGTAGTCAGTATACCCGCTGTGTAGTCTTGTTTTTCAAATCCTGAAATTCCTTCTTCCTCATGTTCCCTTTTTGGTCCCTTCTTTTTCAATCTTGATAATATAGATCTGATTTGTGCGTTTGACCATGTACAATCATGTCGCCGAGACGACCATGTGTTGTTCTCCAAGAGAGTGTCAACGATTATACTCTAGAGATTGTGGGCCATGGGCTACTAGTGGATCCTCTAGCAGAGCCAGATGTGGCGCCAGCCTTTATACCGGACACAGGCACAGAGGCGTAGTTATATTAAGGCTTTATGCGTTTCATGATGACTTTTTATGGAGAACCGCCAGCTGTCACATCTATTGCTGAGCTCACTCATATCTTCCAACAGTAGCATCCGCCTACCTTTTTAGGGGATTTCAGACCACATGCCGCGAAGTCTTGGCTGGGGTCTATGCAGACTATCGTTGAGTATCTTGAAATGTCTCCAGGGAGGTGGGTCAAACTTGCAACTTATATGTTGTGTGATTCCGCCAAGACGTGGTAGGATGTTACCACCCAGCCAGAGCAACACAGATACATGGCATGGGAACATTTTCAAGAATTCTTCTATGACTTTTTATTTCTAGTTACACTGAGGGAAGATAGAGCTCGAGAGTTCATGAACCTGCAGTAGGGAGCTATATCGGTGATGGATTATTCTACTCGTTTCACCGAGATTCAGCATTTTTCACCTGTTCTAGTGGCTGATGAGACGTTGAGATCCAGACGATTTGAGGATGGTCTTCCATATAACCTCCAATCACTAGTGAAGTTTTTTAGGTTTCATACTATACATGCTTTTGTGAACCAGGTGATTATTATAGAGAGAAACCTTTGGGAGGCTAGTGGTGCAGGACATGGTGGTTCAACACCAGTGTCTGGTACTATTTCTTCCGGTAAGAGGAAGCGATAGATGATCTTCTCTCACGGTGGTAGTACGAGCTAGATGACTTCTTCAAGTGGCCCGGTCAAGTGCTACAAGTGTGGGAAGGAGGGCCACAAGAGACCGTAGTGTCCACATGACCCAGTGGAGTGTCGAGCTTACGACAATATTGATCATCTGCAGTGCTTTTATAGGGTGTTTCCACCAGTCGCTAGTGAGAGGGGTTCTGTGCAGACTCCGCGGGCGGGAGCATGACCAGCAGCTTTTTACTAGTCAAGATACTAGAATATGTCAGGGCATGCAGGCCGAGATGGTGGTTGTGGTTGTGGTAGCCAGACACCAGGATCTTAGAGGCAGTAGGGCGGGATAGCTTAGGTGATTCCAAGCTATGTTGCAAGGCCGTGGCATTGGGCAGGCAAATGCAGTGTAACAGACCCAAAAGTAGCAGGATCCCAGACCATCTACTGTCAGATGTACTATTCCAGTAGCTTATGTTTTACCTTATGTACTTTTTTATACGGGTGATACACATAGGTTTATATCAGTACCCATTGTGGAAATCCTTGGGCTCCGTGTTTCTTCTGATTATGTTGTTATGATTCTAGGCACTCCATTGGGAATTAGAATGATTGGTGTGCATCAGTACAAGGAGTTCCCCCTGGAGGTTGGTGGGTGTAACTTTCTATGGAAAATCTACGTCATAGAGATGATGAACAATGATGTCTTTCTAGGGATAAACTGGTTGTTTCCTTTTCGAGCCTTTGTATATTTCTATCATCGCAGGGTGAGTTTCATGTCACCAGAGGGCGGAGAGATTCTATACAAATTTGAATGGGATGTTCAGGCGAGTTGAGCTAGACTAGAGCATCATGGGCGAGGTGAAGTTACAGCCCATATTGTGAGTTTATATCTGGATGATCAGGGGACTTGTTAGATGGATTTCACTCCAGTGGTTGATTTTTTCAGGTATGTCTTCCTGGAATAATTTTCAGGTCTACCTACAGAGAGTGAGGTGGATTTCTCTATTGAGCTTGTCCCAGGAGCAGCACCGGTGTCGTTTCCTCCTTATAGGATGGATACACTAGAGTTTTCGGAGATCAAGAGGCAGTTAGAGGAGTTACAGTCAAAGGGTTTTATCTGACCCAGTACTTCCCCTTGGGGTTCACCGGACCTCTTTGCGAAGAAGGTGGACGGTACCCTCAGACTCTGTGTGGATTATCGGATGTTGAACCAGTTGAATTTTAAGAATCGATATCCCTTGCCAATTATTGATGATCTTTTTGATCAACATCGTGGAGCATGAGTGTTCTCGAAGATTGACCTGAGATCAAGATATCATCAGCTATGCGTGAGACCATTATGCAAACCACTTACAGCCTTTCAGAGCTGATATGGTATGTACGGGTACTTGGTTATGCCGTTCGGACTCACAAATGCTCCAACAGTTTTTATGGCTCTGATGAATCGTGTCTTCCATCCTCATCTGGACTCTTTTGTGGTAATATTCATAGAAGACATCTTGGTGTACTTTGACACTCGACACGACCATGCCACCCATCTTGAGATCGTATTGAGTACACTTAGAGAACATCAGCTATATGCTAAGCTCTAAAAGTTCCACTTTTGGATGGACCAGATTCACTTCATGGCTCATATCATCTCAGAGGCAGGAGTTGCAGTAGACCTAGAGAAGGTGAGAGCATTAGTTTTCTGGGACCATCCTAAGAACGTGTTTGAAATACAGTGTTTCATAGGGTTTTCTGGTTACTATAGGAATTTTATATATGACTTCTCCCACTTAGCAGCACCATTGATAGGTTTGAATAAAAGGGTGTGATGTTCATTTGGTCAGAATCTTGAGAGACAACCTTCAAGGATTTGAAGGGAATGTTGACATCGGCACCAATCCTGATACTTCCAGACCAGGGAAAGAGATATAATGTATACTGTGATGCAACAAGTATTAGGATGGGAGATGTGTTGATGCAGGGTGATCGAGTTGTTGTGTAAGGTTCTATGCAGTTGAGGCCACATGAGAGGAATTACCCGATGCATGATCTTGAGCTAGCTGTAGTTGTTCATGTGTTGCGTTTTTTGGAGACATTATCTATTGAGAGAGAATTTTTTGGTTTTCATAGACCACAAAAGTCTCAAGTATATCTTTACTCAGCGTGACTTGAATCTGAGGCAGCGAAGTTGGGTTGAATACCTTTACTCCTTAGATTTTGATCTTGCCTATAAACCTGGTAAGGGTAATGCATTTGTTGATGAAATGAGTAGGAAGACTCTGATACAGGTAGTGCAGGAGGCCAGTAGTGAGTGGAAACTTATGGCTTTGTTCTCTAAGATGCATCTGGAGGTGTATGATAGTTTGGGGGAGACCTATCTTTATTCTATGGTTATGACTTCTACCCTCCTAGATAGAGTGAGGATTAGACAGCTATCTGATTCATAAGGCCTAGTTCTCTGGAAGTCGGTGGCAATTGATGACCCTCCTCCTGGGTGGATTATAGCCGATGATGATGTACTGTGTTTCCATGATCGAATATGGGTTCCAGGGGAAATACGTGGGGAGTCGATGCTTGAGTTTCATGATTCATCTTGGAAATTTCATCTCATGGTTACCAAGATGTACCGTGACTTGAGATATCAGTATTGTTCGCTGTGTATGAAGAGAGAGATAGATGGTTTTGTTACGTGATGTTCCACCTGTTAGCAGGTGAAGGCGAAGCATCAAAGGCCATCTGGACTACTACAGCAGTTACCCATCCCGGAGTGGAAATGGGATGATGTCGTGATGGAATTCGTGTCTGGGTTGCAGAGGTCACCTTGAGGCAATGATGTTGTGTGGGTTGTTGTGGATATACACACTAAGGTAGCTAACTTTTTGCCAATCAAGGATACCTACGGTGTTAACGAGCTCGGGATGTTTTATATCAGAGATGTCATACATATTCATGGGGTTCCTCATTCTATCATGTCAGATAGGGACGCCCGTTTTACATCTCGTTTTGGCAGAGTTTTTAGAGGGCACTGGGTACACAGGTTCTTTTAGGACCATCCTACCACCCTCAGACTGATGGCCAGTCTGAGCATACGATACCGGTGCTTGAGGACATGCTGTGTTCATGCATCCTAGACTTTTGGGGCTCTTTGGAGAAATATATACCCCTAGTTGAGTTTTTCAATAATAAAAGATTTCAGGAAACTATTGAGATGGAACCATACGAGGATTTATATGGTAGGCCATGTCGATCACCCTTGTACTGGTAAGAGGTAGGTGAGGCTGCTTTAATGGGACCACATCTCTTGCAGGAGACTTATGAGCAGGTCCAGTTGATTTAGAAGAGGATGGATACTGCAAAGTATCATCAGAAATCCTATACTGGTCGCCACAGACGACCATTGGAGTTCGTGGATGGGGATCATTTTTTCTTGCATGTTTCATCGAGTTTGGGACACATGAGAATTTGGAGATATGGTACACATTCACAGAGGTATGCGGGACCATTTTAGATTCTGGAGAGAGTAGGGCTGGTTAACTATCGGTTTTAGTTACCACAGAGGTACCGAGCCATGCACGACGTCTTCCATGTATCTCAGTTGTGTTGCTATCATTCATACCAGTCTCACGTCTTTCTGCCCGAGGAGGTTGAGCTCAAGGTATATGTGTTCTCTGAGAAGCGTCTGATTCGTATCGTTGAAAGGAGCACGAAAGTTCTATGAGGCCGGTCAGTTCCTCTCCTATGAGTGCTATGGCAACATGGCCGAGTGGAGGACGAAACATGGGAGTGGGAGACCGACGTACATTCTCAGTGGCAAGAGCTGTTCTGAGATTTATCTTCAACACCTTTGGGAGGGAAATTTGGTTATGAATTTCTTTAAGGGGGGATGTTTTTAAGAACCCGGTTCTTATTTTTGAGGTACGAGTTTCTTCATTTCTCTTTTCCTTAATTTTTTTGAGAAAAAAAAAGAAAATGGTAAAAATCCTAAATATCTTGACTACACTCCATGTACTATTCCACACATTGTGTACTTTGGTCATTTGGGATGTGTACATGGGGTGTGTATCCATGTCAGCGACAAAGGGTGTAAAAACTGACTACACGTCGTGTAGTGGATATTTACACGCCGTGTAGTCATTCGGCAGGAAAACAGTAATGCAGTGGAAGCAGCCGCCAGCTGAGTGATAGTACACACTGTGTAATCAGAAATACCCTTATTGTAATCATGTCGACAGATGAATAGTGTCACGTTGGTGAGATTCCGCTGAAAGAAGTGTTCAAAAATGAAAAGTACATGTCGTGTACTTGAGAAGTACACACCTTGTAGTCTGTTTTTTTTTCACTTAAAATGGGCAGTTGCCAACCTTGTTCAATGGATTGGCTTAGAACCAGAGGATGGAGTCAGGAGAGGAGTTCGGACCTTCGAGGATTTCCAGATCGAGCATCAGGAATCCGTTTTCACCTCTGATGATCTCGTTGGAACCGCACGGGTAAGCCCTCCACTCTCATTAAGACGTTATAGCCAATTCTTCCTCTAAGGGAAGTTATTTGAGTTTTAACAGTGATTTATTTTACCTCAGATCTACGTATTTCTTGGACGTTTCGAGGATCACCGTTTGTGTATACCATTCAGGGGCGTTTAAGGTAGGTGGTTTCGTGTTTAATATCCAACTATTTTGAGTTTTTGTGAATCGTTGTGCTACAAACCCATTTTGGGGTGTTGTGTGGCTGAGGCCTTGGCTGTTTAAATACCTAGAATTGTATGGTTAATTAAATGTGATAATAACCTACTATTTGGGATCGCTTCTTGGATCCTGGACCACCCCGGGGGTGCATTCCTCTGTTTAGTCATTTGGCCATGATACCCGAGGGTATGCCATTGTAATAATTTTTGTCAAATTTCCTTGAGAATAATTGTATGTGAATAGATTACTTACATGTTGGGAATGTCCCGGTTACATGTTCTTGAGGACAGTGTTCTATTTGCCTAAGGGAAATGTACTCTTTAGCCTGAGGGCATTGTTATATTTCTCCTGAGGGAAACTTCATCCATGCCTGAGGGCAATAGATTTTATGCCTGAGGGCGACACTTCATATGCCTGAGGGAAATACTCGATAGCCTGAGGGAAAGAATGAGTGTGTGGTTTTAGTATATTATCCTGAGGGTAAGACTCTGATTGGACTGAGGGCTTGGTTCTGATGAGAACGGAATATTATTAAATTAAATAGTTAAAATGAAAATGGAAAAGGAACTGTTAGTGATAGTTCTTTGATTACTTACTAGTTTACTGCATTTACTTTTTCACACTGTAGTTGCATATTTTCACACAGTTGGACAAGGGCCTTTGGTGGGTGCCTACTGAGATTTATTTTTCACACCCTGTTTGAGTCATGTCTTCAGTGAAAAAAATTAAATTTATGTAGGTGTGGATAAGGGAAAGGGTCCATATACAGGTACTTGATTGATGCTGAGGAGTTGGGGAGTATGGGACCGGGCATAGGCTCGCGATGCTACTGGTTTTTTGTTTTTTTTTTCTATACTCTGTATTGTACTATATTGTATTGTTGTGTAACATGGTCTGGATATTTTCATATAACTTGATACATGTTGCATCATTATCTATATAATTGTTGGTTATCTTTTACTGCATTTGTTTATATTAATTGTGTATGGTTTATTACTTCTGTTTTTTTTGTATGCTATTTATTTTATTCCGCTGCGCTACACTTTGAAAAATGAGGGCATAGTTTCACCACTATTAGAGCTGGGCCCTCGCTGCTAGTCGGTAGCCTCTAGTGTTTGGGGAAATGCGCTTGAGGTCATGTGACCTACCGGGTTTGGGAAACCCGTTGAGTAGCACCCGGAACCGGGACGTTACTCTGTTGATCCTAAATATCCACTAGAACCTCCGTGAATGTCACCCCGTCATTGATGTCCAGCTCCATGTGGTCGATGATGTGAGATGGGTTGTGCACGTATCTCCTCAGATGAGATACATGGTAGATGTCATGCACTCAGTGAAACTTGGGTGGAAGATATAAGTGTTAAACCACCTCGCGTACTCTGTTGAGGACCTGTAAAGGTATGATGAATCGTAGAGACAATTTGTCACCGTGGCCAAATCTCCATAGACCTCATCAATATGAGACCCGTAAAAAGACGTGGTCTCCGTCCTCAATCTCCAGAGGTCTCAGTCTCCTGTCATCATACGACTTCTTCCTACTCTTTGTAGTATTCATATGCTCCTGGATGATCTACACCTTCTCCGTGGTAGTTCGTACCATCTCTGGTCCCACCATTGCTGACTCCCCAGGGTTTGTCCTACACAATGGTGATCTGCAATGTTACCCGCAAAATGCCTTGAAAGGTGCCATCCCTATGGTGGAGTGATAGATATTTTTGTATGTAAACTCCACCAAATGTAAGTGCTCCTCCCAGTTGGGAAAAAAGTCAAGGACACATGCGTAGATCATGTCCTCGAGGGTCTGGATGGTCCGCTTGGTATGGCCATATTTCTAAGGATGGAAGGTGGTGCTCAGACATAGTTGCGTCCTGAAAACCACCTTAAACTCATTCCATAGATTGGATGTAAAACATGCATCATAGTTGGAGACAATAGAAGAAGGTATTCCATGAAAATGCACAATCTTCTGTACATAGAGGCGTTACAAGCTCTAAACTGATCCCTGCTCTCAGATCGGTAGGAAGTGGGCTGACTTTGTGAGTTGGTCAACAATCACCCAAATAGAGTCGTGACTCCTTGAAGTACATGGAATACCAATCACAAATTCCATGGATATCCCATCCCACATCCACTTTGGGACCTCTAAGGGGTGTTCCAAGAATTATGGTACATGGTTCTCCACATTCACTTGCTAACAAGTGAGGAATCATGAGACAAACTGAGCTACAACCTTCTTCATACCTAGCCACAAGTGCTGTCATTGAGGGTCCTGGTACATATTTTCCACTCCTGGATAAACCACTATAGGGGAAGTGTTGAACTCCCTCAACACCTCCTCCTAAAGTGCTACCGGTACTATAGTACAACCTCTGAAGAGAATGATGTGCTCCCCACTTTTAGAAAATTCATCAGGTGCTTGCCATGTGGATATCTGAGCAAGTTGTGTCTCACAGTCTCTGTCCCCATGCTATGCCTCCATGACTCACTGAAGAAGTGGGGGAGTTACTGTAAGATACTATAGATAGGCTGCTTCATCTCTATCCACAGAAGATATCTGTAAGGCAGCCAACTGCTTTGTCACTTCTCCTAGAATATGTATACTAGATCTCTTACTGAGTGCATCCGCAACAACGTTCCCCTTCCTAAGAGTATAGACTATCTCAAAGTCATAGTCCAGGAGGAACTCAATCCAATGTCGCTGTATCAAGTTCAGGTCTTTCTAGAGAAGATATACCTGGGACTCTTGTGATCAGAGTACATGGTAAAACGTTCCCCCATAAGATAGTGTCTCCACATCTTAAAGGAGAATACCACTACTGCTAACTCCAAGTCATGGGTGGCGTAGTTCTGCTCATGTTGTCTCAAATGCCGAGAAACATATTTGATTAATGCTCAATCCTGCATCAGGACACACCCATGTCTATTCCCTGATGTGTCGCAGTTAACTATGTACCATACGCCTTTCTCTGGAAGCCTCAAGATTGGGGAACTAGTCGTCCTCTACCTAAACTCCTGAAAGCTTTGTCGGAATCACTCCGACCACACGAAGGGTTGCCCCTTCTTCGTCAAGGTGGATAGTGGTGCTGCAACTCTGGATAAGTCTGGAATGAATCTATGATACTATCCATCCAAGCCCAAGAAACTATGCTACTCCATCACACTCCTAGGTGGCTCCCAAGTAAGTACCACCTTAATCTTTGCCGAATCTACAACAACTCCAGACTGTGAGATAACATGTCCTAAGAAGTGAACCTCTCGAATCCAAAACTGTCACTTCGAGAGCATACCATAAATTTCATTCTTTTAGATTGTGTCCAATACTACCTGAAAATGTTAGGTATTCTCCTCCTCAGTAGTCGAGTAGATCAGAATGCCGTCGATAAAGACCATGACAAATTGATCAAGGTAATCCTGGAAAATCTTATTCATGAGACACATGAATAGTGTTGGAGCATTGGTTATGCCAAAGTTCATAACCAAAAACTCTTAGTGGTCATACCGACATCTAAAGGCCGTCTTTTGCACATCCTTGTCTCAAACTCTGAGATGGTGATAGCCTTATCTAAGGTCTATCTTTGAGAACCAATGTGCTCTTTTCTACTGATCAAAGAGGTCATCAATCCTCGGGAGTGGTTACTTGTTCTTTACAATCAGCTGGTTCAGGTGACGGTAGTCGACACAGAGCCTCATGATCCCATCCGCGTTCTTGGAGAATAGAATCGGGGCTACCCAGGGAGAAAAACTAGGCTGTATAGATCCCTTTCCCTGCAAGTCCTCTAGCTTTACCCGTAGCTCATGAAGCTCAGCAGAAGCCATCTGATATGCTGGAGTAGATATATGTTCCGACTTGGGGTACATGTCAATTTAACATTCCACCTCTCTACGGGGAGGTAGTCCAAGAACATCATCAGGGAAAACATCTGTGTACTGGTCCACCACTACAGGATTAGTCAGACTCTCCACATCAACTGCTTCGAGGGTAAGGCAAAACAATTGGTTAGTGATGGGCTGCACCCTTCTCCGAGTTAGTCTGTCCTATGCTACAAAGGCCCCCTTCTCGCCGGTGAATGTGAACCTGGTCCCATCCATGCAGATTCACCACGCATTGTTCCCAATAAAGACAATTTGAGCATGGAATGTAGATAACCATTCCATACCCATGATGATGTCGTAAGGCCTCAACGCCGCAATGAGGAGATCCCTGCCGAAGCTATTGCCTCCTAGAGTAAGATCACACTACCGAAACCAGTGATTAATTATCAAGTCTACTCCTGTCATAGTCTCTAGCCGTAAGGATCGAGCCAATGACTCCGTTGGAATCTCCGAGCTCTGAACAAAGGCAGTGGCAATGAAAGTGTGACTGAAACCTGTGTCTATAAGAACTGCAGCTAAGGTGTAATAGACATAGATCATACCATGAATCATCTCCGGAGCACCATGGTCATATGCCTCGGCTGCCTGAAGCTAAGCTCTCCCCTGTCCACCTTCTCCATGTGGTCGGGGTGGACCTTTTGGTGGTGGTCGTGGTAGCACCTCCTAACGTCGTCCACCACCAGCTTCTCGACCAGCTCCTCTTCCACATTCGCCTGCGCCGTACGGACCGCCTCGATTGAATGTTTTCCTCTAACTGGTAGGTATCTCAACTGTCAAGTGACCATATTAATGGAGGGTCCGACAATCACGAGCCATATGACCCTGCCTGCTGCATGAGTAACACTGCCTGCATCTGGTAGGTAAGTCACTGCCTTGGGTGCCCTGCAGAACAGATCCGGAGTCCTGCAGTCATCCACCCTTTGGACTGGTTCTCTTGGATATATGTGTCATCGATCTACTGCCAACCACAGAAGACTCCAGAGCATGTCGACTAGTAGTGGATCTTGCTGCTGGTGACTGCTCAGCAAGGAAACTTATCACTAGGAGGGCTCTCTCTAACACCCCTACCTGTGTCGAAATATTGAGAGGGATCATTGATGCCATGATCTCTCACCTGAGGCCCTGCTCGATGGTCTGGGCCTTAAAGAATGGGTCATGCACCATATATGTGGAGTACCATGAGAGGTCGGTGAAGCTCTCTGAGTAATGAGCTACCGCCATGGTACGCTGCTGTAGATGTAGTAGCTCCTGTATCCACACCTAGAGCATCAGGAAACACTATCTGCCTGCAGCTACCTGATAGAGGCTCGTGGAAAGGATCACCATGAAGAGTACTGGTTTCCCTACTATCTTAAAGACTCTCACCATAGCCTCCATCCAATCCTCAGCCGCTTGTGGGTCCATCTCTCCCAAGAACCTAGGTGGCCTCTAGCACTAGAATTCATGCAACGTGATCAAGAGGCGTGCATCTTCTACTTCTAGGGCTAGTGGCATCGGTAGACCAATTGGAAGTGGTACTGGTGAAGCCTCCGCTGGTAAAGGTCCCTACACTAAATCCATGTCACTCGGTGGGCTGTCAGAGTGTACGACTCTCGGGGCTCTGTGGGGAGTCATCCTAAAAGAAACAGTTGAGACACAGTCAAAAGATTATACCTGGTGACCTGACCTGGTTGAGCTGACTTAAGAAAACATTTATAGATACGCACGCAATCAGTGTTTTTGTCCACTAAATCAGAAATCAGTAGTCAGGGTCCTGGTGTATGGATATGTCGGCTGCATGAACCAACACTAGACTCCCTAAACTGAAAACCACATTTAGTACATTTAAAACTATTTCTTCACCAAAAATAATGATTAGAGTCTTATGTTTTGTGGTAGATTTGACTCCTTGGATACCAATTTTTCACGACCCGTCCTCAGGGCCAATTCCGTGACTACCCCAAGCCAGCCTTCCATAGGCCGCAGGCTGGCGACATACACCAAAGGCATAAATCCCAAAGTTGGGAAGGCATTACCTTTATAAATTGTAAACACAGACAATCAGAGTACAACAGGACGAAAACACTAAGTAAAAATTCTATACAAAAATGATTGCTAGAAAGTAAAAGGGATCGGAAATACAAGTCCAACAGTAAAGTATAAGGAAATGGAAAAGTAACAGTACAACTGAAAGAAAGTACAGCTGAATAAACGTAAATAAACTATTGGGCCATCCTCTGGGGTTCCTACCTGAAGGGTAGGAATAGATGGCCTCCTCATCACTCCATGTTCGTCTGTCTGCTCCGTGTACCGTCACGCCAAGTGGTCCACCTCCAGGTACCATCTTGTCCTGCAACTCTCTACCTCAGTCTGCACTGTCCATCATCTATAACCAACATAATGAGGTTCATGCATAACCTGTGAAGGTGTGATTATAATGATACTTAGTAGGGACCCCAAGACCGTCAAGATCTCACAAAATCCAACAAGGATAATCAAAAAAGTATGGATTCAAAAGATATCCATTACTTAGGTATATGCCCATATGTATACCAAATTTGTCTAGTAACCCATCTCAATTATGAGTAAAACACAAAATTAATTGACTCAGATCAAACCAGGATTTTATTCTTGTGTTGTATCAAGTAACATACCTAGTCACATTGTTAGAACCCCGAATGATGGTGTAATCCTCCTCTATCATATAGAGTGGGCCTTCCGCGTCAAACGGAGGCGCTTCCCACTATCCTGGACTATTGTGGTACTCCTCCTGTCGTGTACCGTGGATCTGATGTGCTCACATAGAGGCCCTCCCCACTGTGCGTCTACTGGGATCACGTAGAGGCGCTTCCCCTTGTAGCCTACTGAGGTACTCCTCCGTTCGAGTATTGTTGGTCTACTACGTCACACAGAGGCACTCCCCACTATGGTTTTTCCGCATCACATAGAAGCGATCCACACTAGACTAGTCGAAACACTCCGAGTTGAAAGGTCAACAGTCATTAGGTCTCAGCCATCTACTAGGTCTCTGTACTCTGCTCGCTCTTCTCTGGGAGGATCCGCTCCATGAACTACAGTTTGATTCTCCAACTGTCACGAAGTCCCTATTAGAGGTATCTGAAAGGTCTTCCTCGTCGTAGGGGTCTCAACGCAACTAAAAGCGCATCAATAGAACGCACGGTCTGTGAGTTATTGGAATTTCTGTCCCAGGGGCCTGGTTGGATTTTAGGTTGAAACCAACCCGACCATACCCCAACTATTTCTAAACCTCAAGTGGGGTATTCCAAAAGAACCATCTCTCTCTAATATTTTTGTTGCCATATACGGTTCGCCAATCGATCCCACGTAGCCCATGTTATGAGAGAAAAGGTGAAAACATGCCATAGTAGGTCCGGGTCCGGTTTAACCAAGTCAGACTGACCGGGCCCGACCCGGGTCTTGAATGGGGCCTGACCCTGTCCGCATGTCCTACCCGGTCTGCAGGTCCAACCCGAGTGGGCGGCCCGGCCCGAGGGTGGCCCGACCCGATGGGGCGGACCAGTGGCTAATGAGGTTCGCCAAAGCCGTTTCTAGGGGGAAAACGCACACCCCCTGGAGATCCCGAATGGAAAAGCGATTTGGGTGGGAGAAAAACCGTCTCCAGGTGGCACCGATCCATGCCACACGGGATCAAGCGGGGTCCCACTCCTCCTTGATGGCTGAGTGCCCAGCCACTCTGCACCGCCGACAGCCAGCCCGATGTCGGCTGCCACTTCTCTTCCACCATGGCATCCCTTGCCGCGGTTCTGCTCCCCCCCCCCATGGCCCACCCTGGTCGTGGTTCCGCTCCTCCTCCCCACGCGATGGCTTCACACCCTTCCTCCCTGGTAAGGTCGGGCCATGACTCTCCTCCTCCGCACGACGTGATGGCTCCGCACCATTCCATTGTGGCCTGGCCTAGCCGCGAGCCCTTTCTTTCATGAGACACGCTGGTGTTGCACCCTTCCGGTGACCTAGTTTCCTAGAGCCTCCGGTTTCTTTCGCGGTCGACCCATCACCGGTCGTCGTTTCCCAACCCCTATCCACTCTTCTGGCGGCGTTGTTGCGCCGCCGTCATTGTGTCGACGCTGCTGCCATCAACAAGTGATGTAAAATGAAGGGGAGGGGTCATGTCATGTTCATGCGGCCTGAGCCTTCCAGGTTATAGTGATATCAATCAGCAGAAACATCACCCCATATTGAGTGATGTAGAACGGAACAATTTCAAACTCAAATCATAAAACAAACCCTACCTTGTATTGTTGTTCGTTGACAAAGTCGCGGAAAGGCGTGCATCGATTCATCAATGTTAGAAAAAGAATAGGATATCTATTGTTGGCAGATGAGTGTTCAGAGGTGACGAAGTTGATGACATCATTCTTGTGGTCAGATCCTTCTCTTTTGACATGGTTGAAGTTCGTTCTTCGTTGGTCAGTTATTTCTCTCCCAAGATCCCTCTTTCCCTAAGCTCCACCCAATGGAAATGCCAACAAAAAATAATGGATTAGGTTAATCCATTATTTAATTGATAGCCCCAAAAATTCAAAAGAAATCAAATGGGTCCAATTAATTAATTGAAAGGATTCATTTAATTAATTGAGGGGGGGGGTTTGCACTTAGGGAGGGAAGTACAAGGGTTCTCCCCACATAAATGGGGAGTTCCAAGGGTTACAAGCCCATGTGGTCCCCACCAAAGAAATCCTCCCAAGGGAGGTTATGTGACGGTGGGCCCCACCACCATATCCTCTCATAGGAGGTTATGGTGTTGTGTCCTTCACTTCTAACAACCCCTTGGAGGGTTTAACCACCAAGTATAAAAATAATATTCACACTCATTGTTATTTAACATTTTCTTAAAAACTCAAATCAAACATTCAGTCTCAATCGATGGTCGTCGAGGTGAAAGTCCTCTTAAGAGAATTCCAGCGCTACAAGTTCAACGGTGCCCTCAGACCTCAATTCTGAGCATCGGTTCAAAAGTTATAAAATCCCTCTCGTACGTTTACTGAACATACCCGAACAAAACATTGGAAATTGAATCCAGGCACACCGGGCCTCGGAATCAAGCTTCGTAAATTTTCACATACTCGTTAAATTCCCATGTATTTAAGGAAAAAAATTCCACTTAAATTCAGTGTCTTTACAACTATTATAGTCACAATGTTCCAATGAGCCCTCATGTTATACCTCAATGGAATAGCCTGGCACTATGTGCCTCATGAAACAATGTGTCTCAAGTACCGAAATCCCGATGGAATTCCCAAACAATGGAATCATGATCCTAAGGACCCCTCTTCATATGCTCACATCAGCCCATGGCCTGAAAACAGAAAGACTATCAATTTCTATCCTCAAATAAACATCTAATCCCACAACCGCATTCATTATGAGCCTCGTCCCCCAAACTTTTAGCCCCATAATTATGAACCAAAGGCTCATAAACATAAATGATGATATCCAAAAATGAACCCCCAAACCATAAATACCTAAATTGCATATAATGGGGGCCTCTACCCACATCAGTGGTTAAAACCCCCTAATCATGAATTCTACCTATGTGCACATGACTCAAGCGGCACTTGGACCATCATGGGTGATCATCAATCACCAAATAAAGAACCTAAGCCACAATATATATGGCACTTAATGTCCCTGTGATCAGGACTCTAATATATTAGGGCCATGCTAACCAAGTATCATATGTCATTCCCAACAAGACAGTCACAATACCTTAAACTAATGTCCATGATTTACAATCCTATAGTGAACCCCCCCCCCATGAAAATCCAGGTAGGACCAACCAATGATCATCACCACTCAATTCTGATGGCCATTCCATCCCAAACACGGTTCATGCCTTTCAAAACACCAACTATCACATCACATATAATATCAAGCATTATATATAAATAATTACATAAAAATACTTGAAGACAACCAATACAATCTATATAGATTGGATTGCACTAGATATCAATTGTAACATATCAGCACTGATGTATTCAATGCCTCTAACTAGCTTAATCAGGCTTAAACAATTTAGACATACTAGTTTAAAAACAAAAAATGCTATAATCATTTTGAAAACCTTTTCCAAAATATACCATGGAGTGATGACCTCTAACCCAAACTCACTCACATAATCAATATAAGGGATTTCCCAATGGCATCCCACTAGGTACACAAAAAATTTAATATGATATAACATTGGTCTTTCTTAAAACTCATCATTGCGCTAAAAAACTGCAAACTCCAAATGTCCACGAAAACTCAAAACAAGGTATGTATCACCATCTGCGTAATCGTATGACCCTCCCCGGCCAGCATCGACCCTTAAATCATTCTAGAATGGAGTATAAATACATAATGATAATAAATTCTCATGCATCGATAACTATGTGTAAAGATTAAATCATGAATAATGGCTCAAGATGGGTTGGGAGCCTACCAATTTGGTTTCAATGCATCCCACAACGTCTGAATCGGGGTTCGGGTGGGGAAATCTGGATGAAGGTATTCCTCTAACACTAATGTTTCACAAAAGTGGAAACCCATACTACACAATTTAACAAAAACAAGGCTACATCCCATTTTAATCAAAAAATAACAAAATACATGGCATGTACTTAAATATACACATCGTGTATAATGTTGATTTTCCCATCTTTTACTGACATCCTTTCCACATTATTAAATGGTCATGTTGATATGAGTACATGACATGTACTTGTATTTACATGTCATGTAGTTGAAAAATCATCTCTTCCTTGTCGACACCCCTTCATGCCATGTATGGCCATCACATGGCTAGAAATTGACTGAAATGTACATAGGATTACATAGAATATAACCCTAATCCATGTTGTGTAACATTATTGGTAGATACTATTTGGCATGATTTCCCCCTTTTATCAAAAAACAACCAAAAAGACCCATACCTCAAAGTAATAACCAGGTTCATACACAATCATCTAAAAAAATTAGGCTAGTGGGGTTGTCTCGTAATAATTAGTCACATTCAGGTATAAAAAGTAAAAATAAAATAATTGGAATAAATTGATCTAGTTTACTAGAATTTATAGGTGATGGATAACTCAACCATAACACATTCTCAGAAAACCCTTATTTTAAATCTAAATTCATTATTGATTTATATTTCTAAACCAGTGGAACATCGGAATTATTTTAATGAATTCAATTTTAAAGGTCTAGGATACAAATATATTTGAATTAATCAGTAAATATTTATAGTGGAACCTCTCAGGGAGCTTGTTCCCACATGATCACTTACTATTATATTACATATCTCATCCAACATATCATTACTTGTAATGTAATCCTATAGGGAAATAAATTTTTATGTTCTTTATTTTATGATCTGAATAATTTTTATGAATGATATAGTCTTTTTAAGGAAATTAAATATATTAACACACAATTAAAGGGTACTTGGATACTCACTAGATATTTCAATGTAGATAATCACATGCATAAAAAATTTAAGAATCCAATATTAAGCTATTGGTATAAGAGAATTTTGAGGGTGAATTGAAAAAAATGACTCAGTTGAAGTTTATTTTCAAGTGAAATAATCTCATACTATAGGAAATTGGTTTAAAAACATCTTGTATGAATTATATAATTTTTTTTACGTTTTCAATTGATTCATTAATTTAAAACACCATGAGATTTTGTATTATATTTTTCACTAAATTAATACTATGTTTTTTAATACCATAAATCGATTCATTGGGTTGATGCACCACATAGCCTCAGGCACAACTCCTCATATTCCATAGGCTTCTTAATCGTTGTGAGGGTCTAAAAGGAAGTTTTGAGAAAACTATAACCTCTATTAATAATCACTATTGTAGAAAAAATAATAATAATCACATGGGACAATTCATCTTACAATCACAGAGATGACATAGAAAAAGGAAAAATAACATCAGTGCCAAATTCTATAAAAATGAATAATTCCATACATTATTGAAGTGAAAACCTACAATGATAAAACATAAATATAAAATAGAAATATAATAACAAAACTAAAACAAATTAAAAATCAGTGTCTAGTCAATCCCACTCTAGACATCTATATTCTATTAAAGACATAAAAACCGAAATAAATCAACAAATATGGTGTTATACAAAACATTTCGTTTCAATTTAATAATATTATACTTCGATACACAATTTCTATGGAAGCCTAGGTAAGGTGTGATAAAAAATCATTTACTCATTAGTTATGATTTCACTAAAACCTAGTCTATAAAAAATTTTATGCATGAGTTCTATACGTAAATTTCCATACTATTTTGCCGATTAACAATTTAAAATTTTAATAATTTTAATAAAAATGTAGTAAAAATCCACCAATTTTTCGGCTCTATGGTGAATCTATAAATTGATATATATATATATATATATATATATATATAATTCAAGCCAAACAGGTGAATTCTAATCATAGTTTAAAACATGGGATAATTAGTTCAAAAGTATACAACTCTGTAAATCATGTTCATACAACTCAATGTAATCCATGTGGATCCATCAAGCATTCCCTCTCAATAAAACCCTTATGTGGTCTGTGGTATGGGTTACCCTTAGGATTCAACTAATCTAAAACACCAGTCTAAACTCATGGAACCATCATTTCGTTCAAAATCATGTCCTAATTAGAATCCTCTACTACTCATGAGTCATTCCACTCGCATATCAGGGATCAATAAAATGATATCATCCCATGACATTCACGATGGTACCACCAAGTAATCCATCAAATTAATTTATTAAATTTTATAATATGTATATATATAACCTGAATAAAAGACGAATCCCCCTGAAAGAATTTTTGTAATGAATTTATGTAGAATCCCATTGTTCTTTAGAGTCATTCCAAACCATTATACCACCACGATTCTAGTGGTTTTATCACACTATATCAATCATTCATGCCCCTTGGTGAAATCCAAGGCACCCTTATGTCACTTATAAAATGTGTAGTTCCATTCGGAATCTATGGTATCCTCCAATGGAATTAAAACTCATCATAATATTATGATACAAATATTTATCAGTTTTTTAAATATCAATACAAAACATCCTTTCAAGGAAATTATTAAATAAAAATAAAATCCATGTGGTCCATTGCATTAATAGTTATTCTAATTACCAAAAATGAAAAAAAATACAGTCACTAACCACATCCCATTATAAAATAACATCTCATTTTTTCCTATTTAAACAATTACAACTCAATAAAATAAGACAAACCATTTTAAAACCCATTTATCATTTCATAATATAAAGAATTTTTAATTATTAATTAATTTATCCATTCCAAATTTCAATTCTATTTACCAATTGGTTGGTTGTGATCTCGCATATCACAACCATCAAATTTATTCCCAGCTCAGTTTGTAACTGTTTTAACTATAATAGTATCTTTAACATATTCCAGTTATTTTTTATAAACACATTTCACCACAATTATATACCAAATCAAGGTCAATCTGATTACCTAGGTGATCGACTGCAGATCATTGTTTTTATGGATTAACGCATTTTAAAAGGCACGTTGAACATGAGAAAATGATATTTTATAATAGATAATTGAATTAGTTCAATTGTTTGAAAATTGGTATGGCCATATAACCTAATAAATAGGATAAATATGGTAGACTATGTGTTAATTTAAAGAGACGACCTAACTTTTTCCCATTGAAGACTATTCATTCTATATCTGATGTTAGTTTCGTATGTTTTATAAGAAAAGATAAAATATAAAAACACTTTGAAAAAATACATATTGGCATAATCTAGTGAGGGACATCATCGTATAGATAGAGTGTAATGCTGGAAGAAATAAGATTTATACCATTACCTATAGCATTGTGTAAAAAGTGATGAAACATGATTCTGATACTAGGTGAGGGAGATCTACCCAAGAGTAGATGAGGGGTATAGAGGCATGCACATGAAATCCTCTAGAATAATATTGTAGAAAAATCATAAATTAAAAGACATGGGTGGGAGATGTGAAATAATGAATCTTCCTTCCAATAAGTTTTATTAACATTTATGTTGGTTTGTCAGTGAATCTATAGCTCTAGATCCATATATCAAGCCCCTATAGTTCTCCCACATCTCTTTTCCCTCTCCCCTTAAATCATCATACAATGTCTAAATTCACATCTTTAAGGTTCCCGACCTCTCTAATTATCTTCCAAAATCCCCTTTCCAATATTATCCTCTATAACAAAAAAAAATCAATCTCCTCTACAAAAATTACATTCCATAATGGAAACTAGTCATTATAACAGTCCCATTAAAACACTTATCATCATCATGATTTGTTAATGGAAATTGAATTGTACTACTTGACCTGTATATATTGTTAAATTGATGGAATCATCCATGTTATACTATTGGATGTCCAATGTACTTTTAAAATGATACTCCTAAAAATGTATTATATATTTATTAAAATATTTACTACTAATTTAATACATATTTCAATCACTAAGAGGAAGCTTATCTGATCTTATATAAACCTAGAAAACCATGTTTCATTATTCAAAATATCTTGTGAAACATGGTGCTCCCTACCATAGGACATAACTCAAAAGGCCAATTTAAATCCTTGACACCGAATTTAATCAAAATTATCCTACCTAAGATTCTTTTTAGTGGACCACCAACCCACTCAGTAAGACTCCCAACACACCATAACCCAACATGCGTGAGAGAATCTGTCAGTGTTAGCGCCAAATCACTTTTTTCCATCTTCAATCCAAATGGGTATTTCTTCATTATCCATGCACAACCTATAAACACCATATTTTATATTTCCCTACATAGGACAAATCTATAACATCATTGTCACATAAATATAGACAAGCTCTACATGGTTTTCAACTCACCAAATCTAATATTTGTGCAATAGAAAAAAGAAAACCTCCTATGATCGATCTATGCCAAAATCATAGCTTCCTAAAATTTTATAACTCACATCATAATTTTAATTCCATGATCTTCATATAACCCAAAATAAACCAATCATGAACATCATAGTCCATAACCAACCCTTGATGGAATTTCGACATTAAAAACTTAGCTGACTAAACATATGAATACTCATCCTCTACCATCGACATGCCTTCAAATTACCAGATCATAATGCCATGATCACCAGAGGCATGCCATGGTAATTCAGGTAAACTAAAGACTATCTTGATCTACTATGTGATTTTTCTCCAAAGCATTAATCATATGAATTAATCCTTATTCTCTCACCAGAGAACTAGTGTTCTAACTTTTTGAACCTTATTAGGAATATTTCACTCCTTACAAAGCTCAAATTAACTACTCAAAGCCATCTAGAACAACATAATGATTATTCTCTAGTATTTCCCAAGGAATATATACTATATTTATATCCCATTTTCACCATCATCGGGTGTCATCACAACCATATAAATACTAGTTTCATCCATATGCAAACCTTCGTTCCCAAGTGTTATACACCAACTACTAAGGTGATGCTCCCAGCCATGGAAATATTGTTACCATTGTTCCTCTGGTTCAAAACCCTATTCTCTCAATAAATTTCTCTTTTGTCAACAATAATTATAGTAAAACAATTTCCAAACCTTCATATATCTAAGATCCTTTTTAACCATTGAACACTAACAACTTTTGGATCATAAAAATAATTCTCATTACTCAATAAATTTAATTTCATGTGAGGGTCACAACATATAGGTTTATGGTGTCCCACACCATATTCTCTTCAATACATTTATACATGAACACCACCCCCAGTTTAAAGTGCCCCATTTTTTAACTAGGTTAAAATATGAAGGTTCTCGAATTTTTTTTTGGTTTATCAACGAGTCAGACATTTAAAACGTGATCCAATTTTTATTCTGAGATTTTAACTCCAAAAGGTGTCTTTTGATAATTTCATTGGGTGTCCCGATGAGTCTAGGGAGAACTAGATCTGGAAAAGTCCACTTAAATGGATCTGCACAAACAATGCACGGCTGTAATCTAACCCTTGTAGTTTACCTTGTTTAATTAATTATTTAATTTAATTAAATAATATTTTTTGAGAGTTTGTGATTAATTAAAGGAAATTTTAAATAATTGTAATAATTAATTAATTATTATTATTATCACGAATTAATTAAATTAATGATAATGAATTAAATAAATGACCGTAGAATAAATTAATGTGGCTTTTGGGTTTATCAAAGAATCGATTTAATAAAATGAAGTGTTTCTTAATAATCAAATGATCATTAATTATTAAATTGAGGTTATGGGTTGGAGTTTTTATCATTAATAACATATTAATGATATTGTAAAAAATTGGTTGTTTTTTAATTAAATGATAGATTGAATAATAATGATGATGTTATTATTATTATTGTGTTTATTTAATTAAATAAATGTTAAAATATTTTAATTGAATTATTAATGGGGTGTAATCCTTATGTGAATTTAATGAGGCTATTGGTTATCTCCAAGAAATACATAATTGAATATGGAGTTTTAGATTTAATGAAAGACTGTTATTATTAAATAATGGTGTTGGGTTATATAAAAGGTTTGACTAATAATAATGATATTATTATTATTATAGTTTTATGAGGGTTATAATTAATCATATTTAAGGTTATTATTATTATAAATAATAACAGGAATTAATTGGGGAGTTTTGGTTGGAATTTAAAAAAATGAAAGTTTTAATAATAATAATAATGAGGACGTAATTATTATTATTATCATGTTAATTAATTAAATTCAAGGAAAAATGAATTTAATTAAATATGTGAAATTTATTATTTTTATTACTTTGAAGGTAGAGTGATTTTCATTTTTTTGAGGAGTAAAGGAGTGTTTGATTTTCTCAAAGAAACATTTTCTTTTAAGAATGATTACTTAGAGGTTTTGGAAATAATCAAAGAAACATTTTTTTATTCATTAAAGAGGAATTTATTTTTAGGAGAAATATATAATTATAATAATATTAATTTTACTTTTATTATTATATTTATTATTATAACTATTAATGTATATTTATTAATCTTTTATGGTTAGTATTAGTTTTAGAAAAGAATGGAGGGGTGTGACATTCTTTTTCTCCCAAGAGGCGCGACCCACACTAGTTTCTTCCCCCCTAAGAGGTGAAATGCAGTAGCTTCTCCAGCCTAATTCTCCATGATTCCCTCCTCTATCATACCTCTGGAAGTGGAGAACCCCCTAGATGACCCCCTGCAAGAGTGTGACACCTCCGAGCAGCCTCCCATGCTGCGCGTGAATCACCCCATTTCTTGGGTCCTTCGTTTGTGATATTTTTCGTTGAATTATTCCTTATATTTATTCAGAATATTCACGGTAAGATATCCTACGATGTTATCTCATCATTTCTTTTTCATTTTTATGTTCTTTCGGTACCCATTTAGGATTTTTTGAATTTAGGGTTTTTGTTGTAACCCTAATTTTTGGTGTTCTTCGGTTCTAGGGTAGTGCAATGACATTCTTAGGATTCCTTGTTCTATGTTCTGGTAACCGCCACCAATGGCAAGGCGGTTCAGAACAATTCGGTTCATCAACATTGTTCATAGGTAAAGAATTATATCTTTGTTTGGTTTTTTACCACCTAAATAAGAGTCTAATATTTTATTGGAGTCCTTTGTATATAGTGGTAGGTGCGTAGATCATAGTACATCGGATTGGGTCTTCTGAAGTTGTTTTGGTGATTTTTTTTATTTTTGTTTCAGGGTGCGCGTGCGTAAAATAAATAAATAAATATATATATATATAATGATGGTGTGTGTATGAATTTTTTTCATTTACATCAAATTTCCGCCAGGTACATTAAAGTGTTGCGTAATTAAAATTACATCACACCGAGGTAGGTTCCCAAATCCTTATCACTTTATTTAAGAATTATATGTTTTTTAAATAAATTGATAATGTGAGTTTCCTTATTTATGGAACTGCTATGTATTCTTGGAATGATGATTAAAGTTAAACTGCTGGTTAGTATTAATGTCATATCATGCTTCTTATGGTTTGGATTTTCATATGTCTTCTAGCTATAGCTAATATATGATATGTCGATGCATGCAACTTTTGATGTTACTAAATTATGACTCCCATGTGAGATAAATGATGACTTTAACATGTGTTTATTGTAATCATGTTTTTCTAATTTGGTTAAAGTGATATGATAATACAGTTAAATGATTTGAATGGGGAAGAATTGGTAATAGGGTAATTAATTTTAGAATTAATTATCAAGTCCTGAGTTTGAATAAATTCGGGCTTTTACTATTTATTAATAATATTTAATATTTATCATGTTCAGAATATAATTTGGAAATTGGTAATAATTAATGGATAGATTAATTATATTACATTTAAAATCGTAAATGATTAATTAATTGATGACTGGTTAAAGAGATATGATTTAATTAATTTATTGTTAAATAAATTAATTTGCATGCATTAAATTAAAATTGTGAATTGATTGTTTGTTATGAATGTTGGCCAAGGGTACCTTTTGATGAATGTTTGTTTTTCGTGCATTAAGTTTTCTTGTATGTAGTTTTTTAGAAATATGATATGTTGTGTGAGATGGTTGGTAAATATCTGGGCCTTGTTTATCATGCTTTTAGATGGTTATGACGTGCATGTAAATTGTTAATGTCTTGGATGAATCACTATTTTAGTGGATGGGTTCAAACATGTTATGGAATTTGGATAACTAAAAGTTGATTTGATTATTTAGTTGGCCTGGTAAGAATAATTAATTATTAGTTAATTATAAACTATTGAGATGTTCTATGTTTAATTAATTGTTTATTTTTTGATGGATGATTTCTGTTGTTAATTTGTTGTTGAATTAATTAACAGATTGGATTAATTAATTTATGAGTTAATTAATGTGTGGTTTTGGGGTGCTAGACATGGAATTATAAACCAATAATAAATATATATGTATTATTGATAAACAGGCTGTGAGATAGGGACTGATGCTCCAAATACTCATGGGGTTCTAGACATGGAATTCTTCACCCAGCTTGTATGCAAATATTCTATTATGGGACAAAGACCGATGCTTCAAATACCCATGGTTTGTGGGAAAAGAACGGACCCTCAAAATACCAACGAGGGTGCAAGACATGATGTTCTACACACATTAAATTGAAATTTGATTATGGGTACAATTGGTCGTACATGACATTAATTAATTGGTTGATGAAAACTGTTGCGCCATTTTGATTTGTGAACAAAATATGATAATGGGTTCATACTTATCAATAAATTTGGTGAATCCCTGTTATTGGACCGACCTAGGAGCGAATCACTATATTAGTGAACAGTATCAGACATAGTACACAAAAGATTAAATTGAATATTTTATGAAATGTTCTCCACGCCAAAGCACAAGCTTTGATTTGGTCTTTACTTTTATTACATAGATATTCTTTAGAGACACCTGGGGTGAGTGACATATACGGGGGATGTCAGGCATAGGCTGAATATCATGAATTTCATAATTTAATGATGTTTGAATAATTGAAAACAGAAAAATATTATGTAATGATTGTTGAGTTTTTAGGAAAATTGTGTAATACAGGTTTAGGCATCAGATGAGTATTGAAGCAGGTATTTAGATATGTATATTTACACTGTAATTCTTACATTATTTATGAATTATTTCACAATGTTTAAATTATTCAGTAAATTTCTGGATTTGGGGTCGACACCGGTGGTCCCAACCTACTGGGATTTATATCTCACACCCTACTCGGGTCGCCATTGCAATGGGTACATGAGTAGATTCTATTTTTTGTAGGTTTGTGTTGATTGAAATTACTTGGGAGATATGAGCAGAGGACTGAGCAGAATCCCAGGATGCTAGAGAAGACCTCCCTCGGAGCTTTGATTCATTGTTTATATATTTTTGCATTTGAATGTAAAGAAAGTTGTTTGGTTGAATATTTTCTATTTTTGTATCATTATAAAGTAATGCATTCATCTGCTATATAATTGTCTTTGTCCATTTGTTTTGAACACTTTTATAAAATGAGTACTATTTGTCTTCCTCTGTATTATCATTTATTCAGTTTCTTCTTCTATTTATTTCCATTTTCTATTATTAAACTCTGATATGAGGGTATAGTCTCCCCACTGACTATCCGTAGATACTCACTGCTAGTCGGGAGCCTCTGCTGTATGGGGAGACACACTTGATGTGATGTGGGGATCGGTCTAGCCACCAGTTTAGTGGAGAGTTGGGTCAGGATGTTACAAAGTATTATCAGAGGAGGATCTTTTCCTTTTTTATTTCTATTTTGGGTTGGTGGACATTATACTAGGAACGTGTTAGTTCTTTTTTTAATAGACGTGCTTGGGATTGATTACCCCATGTATGAGAAATTACCAAGTATCCAGGGATGTGATTTGGTGTTTGTAATATATGAGGTTACGGTTTATATGATTTCACCTTGAGTGACTGGTGTATTTTCCACTGCTTATTGATTTTAAGAATTTTGAAAAAAAAACTTGACCAGATAGGCAAAGAAGTTTTATAAATGCATCATCAAAGGAATGTAGAGATTCACATGAAATGGAATTAACATTCCATGTAGTTTTATTAGTTGGATCCCTACTAATATGGATTGTATTCCTTGGGTGCAATGCCATATTTTAATCTATATTAGCATGCCTATGTTGAGAGCATGTTGTTGTGATAGATTTAACATTATTGGGTGATTATATTCTATACTGTCTTAGTTATTAGCATGTTTTATTATTGTGCTACGCTTCTGTGTTATAGCATGATGTTGTGTTACTGCTATTGATAACATGCTAGAGATGTATTGATCAGTGAAAGGACTGGTAATGCTAAAATTTTAAATGAATGTTAATTGTTATAAATGGTAGAAAAATTCCAATGATAAGAATTATGGGTGCCTTATTGATTAGTATATATACACCCTTGTGTTTGAACCTTATATAACCACAGTATGTTATAAAATGGTTATAAATTTAAAATTGACGAGTTTTGATTGAAATGAACTATTGTTGGGTTTCTTTGTGAAGAACCCAGATTAAATAAATGGGGCTTTTAGAGGACGCATTTTTTCAAATAAGAATTTAGATGATAAATTTCCTAATTATATTCAGATAACATAATATTTGAAAATTTTAAAGAGGATTTTTGTTATAGCATGTCATTTTTTCCTATAAGGCATTGATTAAAATCCAAGTGTCTTGTTGAAAAAATTTAAATGTGTGTCTGTTGAAATTTATTCAATGTTAAATGTTTGAAATTATTTAATTAAAATGTAAAAAATGAAAACTGGGCTTTTGAACTTCATGATTTTCATTATGGATGATCAAGAGGGAGGGTCAACATTAATGTTTCACAGGGGATTAACTCGTTGTAGGAAGTACTCTTAGAATTTTCTATGCCATTAAAGTAAGTTCGTCTCACTGCTCAGGAGGAATTTTTTGTACTTGGGTGTTATGGTACATTGATAGGTTTATGATTCGGCTTTTGTGATCAATGTTTTACATGGTGATCTTGGTTTGAGGAACGTCACATGGATGCGTTAAGTTTTCTGAAATATCTTGTTGGTGAGTGGATGATATTTTATTTCAACATCAAGGAAAATCCTAAGGTGGGTAGTGTCGTGCCATTTTTGGTAAACGTGTCGGAAGGAGATGTCGATCATTCCAAAAAGAGTAGTCTGATAGTAGTTTGACTGAACTTTTTAATGACCATGTTTTTCTTTAGTGCACTCTTCTGAATATGACGAGCATGTCCCCTATCATGACCTCATCATAAAGACACTAAGATTATATTGGTCTTACACTGTTCTATAGATTAAATGTTTTTTTGCTTGAAGTGTAGATATAATATGAGTAGTACACGGGATTCATGGTTTCTTTGGGCTACTCCATTATTCATGTTGGGGAGCAAATTTTTTTTAAATTGCCCTATAATGGCTTGACGTAGAAAATTTTACTAGAGGTTAGTAAAGGACTTAATTATACAAGCAGATGGTTTTGGAATAGTTTTAAAGGCACATCATTAGATAAATATAGAATGTGGGTTTTGGGTCTATGATGTCTTTCGAGGAAAACATGTACAACCTATTATGTTGGTTGATCAATATTCAACCATTTTCATTGAAAAGGTCCCTATAATGGCCTCAGATATAAGCTTCATTTCTATGTTTACGTTATAAAGTGAGTTTGGGATCTGGTTTTAAAGGCATAGCCATTATTTTAGTGAAGGGTTAAAGGTTTTTTTGGTGTTGGGAACACAACACGTTAGTTCAAACGACATTAAATGACCTTGGTAGGTTGGATGTTTTAGTAGTGGTTCTCATTGGATTCTTGGGAATGAGAGGTTTTTAAGTTGGGCAGACTGTAAAGTTCCTTGTATGTCAATTGAGTAAAAATATGAAGGTATTCTAATTTTTTTCCATTTATCAACGAGTCAGTCTTTTAAACCGAGCACTGAAATTTTATTCTAAGTGTTGAAACTCCTAATGGTGTCATCTAATAATTTTAAATGGTGTCCCGATGAGTCTTTGGAGAATCGAATCTAGAAATGTCCACTTAAATGGATTTTTATAGGCAGCACATAGTTAAGGTCCAACCCGTGTAGTTAACCTCGTTTAATAAATTATTTAATTTAATTAAATAAGATACATAAGATTTTGTGGTTAATTAAAATAAAATTTTAATTATAATAATAATGTTATTATTATTGTTGCGGATTAATTAAATGAATGATAAATAATTAATTAATTGAATGTTGAATAAATTAATGTAGATTTTGGGTTTATCGAATGATTGTTTTAATTAAATGAAGAGTTTTAGAATAATTAAATGACCATTTATTATTAAACGGAGGTTATATGTTGGAGTTTTTATCATTATAAACATAATAATTTTATTTTAATAAATTGGGTTTTTTGTTTTAATTAAATGATAGTAGGAAAACTAATTATAATAAAAATGTTATTGTTGTTATTATTTTGTTTAATTAATTAAATAAATGTTAAGAAGATTTTAATTTCATTTTTAATGGGGTGAAATAGTTATTTAAATTTAATGAGGCTGTTGGGTATCTCAAAGAAATGATTAATTAATTATGGAGTTTCAGATTTAATGACAGATCATTGTTATTAAATAGAGGTGTTGGGTTATATCAATGGTTTGAGTGATAATAATGATTTTATTATTATGATGGTTTTCTGAGTGTTATAATTATTGATAATTATGGTTACTATTATTATAAATAATAAAATTTACAAATTGGGGATTTTTGTTTTGAATTAAAAAATGAATGTTTTTATAAAAATAATAATGGGGATGTAATTAATATTATTATTGTTGTATTATGTAATAAAATTTAAGAAAAATTATTTAATTTATTGTTGGAAAAGAATTATTTTTATTACATTGAAGTCAAATATATTTTAATTAAATTAAACAGTCTGGTGGTGTTTGATTTTCTCAAATAAACGTTTCCTTTTAAGAAGGATTAATTTGAGGTTTTGGATTTAATCAATGAAATGTCTTTTTATATATTTAATGAGGATGTTTTTTAAGATAATGTTATAATTATAATAATATTAATTATTCTATTATTATTATGTTTATTATTATAACTATTAATGTATATTTTTTATTCTTTTAGGGGTAGTATTATTGTTAGAAAAGAAGGGAGGGATGTGACCATCTTCTCCCAAGAGGCATTACCCCCACCAGGATGTTCTCCCCTAAGAGGTGCGATGTAGTGGCTTCTCCAACCACCCCCTATGTTTGTCCCTCCTCTTTCGGACCTCCAGCAGCACAGAACCCCCAAGACGACCCCCCTGAAGTAGCACGCCACACCCCAGCCAGACTCCGATGCAGCACGTGATGCCCCCTTTTCTCAGTTCCTTCATCTGAAATCTTTTTCATTGAAATCAACCTTCGATTAAGTCTAAATATTAATGGTAGGATCACCTATGATATTCCCCCTCATGGATTTTATGTTTTGATGTAGTTTCGGTACCCATTTAGGTTTGGCCAAATTTAGGGTTTTTGTTGTAACCCGAATTTTTGGTGTTCTTCAGTTCTAGGGTTGTGCAACGAGGTTCTTGAGATTCCTTGGTCCGTATTTTGGAATCCACAGCCAATGTCGAGGCGGTTTAGGATAATTTGGATCATCTAAATTGTTCATAGGTAAATAATTATACCATTTTTCGGGTTTTCACCACCTAAATAAGATTCTAATATTTTATCTGATTCTTTGGTATCTAGAGGTAGGTGTGTAGACCTTACTGCACTGTTTTGGGTATTCTGATGTTTTTTTGGTGATTTTTTGATTTTTTTGTAGGGTTCACAGACATGAAAATATATATTTAGATATATTTATATATATATATATATATGTGTGTATATATATATATATGTATATATATAGATAGATGTATATATAAGGGTATTGCACGTGCGACTGCATGCCATTTGCAACTAATTTCCGCTAAGTACATTAAAGTGGTGTGTAATTAAAATGACGTCACCATGAGGTAGGGTAAAAAAATTTCATCAGAAGATTTAAGAATTATAACTTCATTAAATAAATTGAGAATATGAATTTCCTTGATTATGGAACGTCTATGTTTCCTTGAAATGGGGATTAAAGAAAAACTGCTGGTTAGTGGTAATGTCATATCATGCCAGATGTGGTTTGTATTTTCATATGTCTTCTTGCTGGAGGTGATATATGATATATCTATGCATGACACATTTGTTGTTATTAAATTATGCCGCCCACATGAGATAAATGAGGACTTGAACATGTGTTGATTTTAAGAATGATTTTCTAATTTCATTAACGTGATATGATTAGATAGTTAAATGTTTTGAATGTAGAAGAATGTGTAATATGGTAATTAATTATTGAATAAATTATCATTTCAAAAGATGGAATAAATTTTTGCTTCTATGATTTATTGATAATATTGAATATTTGACATGTTTGGAATATAAATTGGAAATTGGTAATAATTACTTGATGGATTAATTATTACATATTAAATTCTAAATGGTTAATTAATAGATGATTGGTTAAAGAGAAATTATTTAATTAATTATTGTTGAATTAATTTATTATTATTAATTAAATTAAGATTGTGAATTGATTATGTTTTACGACTGTTGGCCAAGGGTACCTTTTGATGCATATTTTTTCGAGCATTTATATGTCTTGGATGTAGTTGTTTACAAATATGATATGTTGTGTGAAATTGTTGCAAAATATCCAGGCCATGTTTAACATGATTTGATATGATTATGAAGTGCATATAAATTGTTAATGTCTTGGATGAATCACTCTTTGAGTGGATAGGATCAGACTTGTTAAAGAATTTGGATAATTATATATTGAGTTAATTATTTAGTTGGATTGCTAAGAATAATTAATTTTTAATTAATTATAAAATATTGAGATGTTGAGTGGTTACATAATTATTGACTTTTTGTGGGTGATTTATGTTGTTAATTAGTTGTTGAATAAATCAATGGATTGGAATAAATAATTTACGTGTTAATTCATGGGTGGTTTTGGACTGTTAGACATGGAATTCTACAAAAATGATAAACATATATGTATGATTGATAAACAAGTTATGAGATAGGGATGGATGCTCCAAATACTCATGGGGTTCAAGACATGGTGTTCTACAAACATATTTTATGCAAATATTCTTTTATGGGATAGGGACTAATGCTCTAAATACCCATGGGTTGTGAGACAAGGACTGATGTTCCAAATACACAAGTGGGTGAAAACATGATGTTTCACACCCATTAAATTGACATTGGATTTTTGGTCCAAGTGGCCATACATGAAATGAATTAATTGGTTAATTAAAACTGTTATGACATTATGATTTTTTAATTAAATATGATAAAGGGTTTAGACTTATCAACGAATTGGGTGAATCACTGTTAGTGGACAGACCTAGGAGAAAATAACTATATTAGTGGATGAGCTCAGACATAGTATATGAATTATTAAATTGAGTATTTTATGACATGTTACCCAAGCCAAATCATAAGATTAGATTCGATTTTACTTTGATTGCTTAGATGGTCTTTAGAGACATCTGTGGTGAGTGACTTATACGGTGGATTTAGAGCTTTTGATGAATCTCAAGACTTCCATAATTTAATGAGGTTTGAATAATTGATAAATGAAAATTATTGTGTAATGATTGTTGAGTATGCATGAAAAATGTATAATGCAGGTTTAGACCCCAGATTATGGCTGAAGAAAGTACTTGGATATATAGTTACATTGTATTTCTTACTTTATTTATGCATGATTTCACACAGTTTTAAGTTTTTATTAAATGTCCGGATTTGGGGTGGACATCAGTGGTCCTGACCTAATAAAATTTATATATCACACCCTTCTCAGGCTGTCATTGCACTGGGTACCCGAGTAGATACTATTTGGTTGAAGGTTTGTATTGTTTTCATTTACTTTGGATATATGGGTAGAGGACCGAGTGGAAGGTCGGGAAGCTAGAGGAGACTACTCTAAGTTATTTGATTCATGTTTATTTATTTATGTATTTGAATGTAAAAAATGTTATTTTTTTACTATTTAATATTTTTTATCAGTAGCATTTCATTCATGCCTCTATTGTATAATTGAAATTGGCCATTTGTTTTGGCCACTTTTATAAAATGATTACTATTTGACTTCCTCTAATTTATCATTTATTATACTGCTTCCATAATTTATTGCAATTTTCAATTATTGAACTCTGATATGAGGGTATTGTCTCCACACTTACTATCAATAGACCCTAACTGCTAGTTAGTAGCTTCTGGGGTACGGGGAGACACACTTGAGGTTTTGTGGCGACTGGTCCGGCCACCGGTTTAGTGGAGAGACGAGTTGGTATATTACACCCAGCAGGTCCTGTTATTCCCACATGTATGTATTTTTACATATCCACACCCATAATCCTATCAAAACATTTCCAGTATTAATCTCTTGGATCTTCCATGTGAGGCAAATGAGATCCAAACCAACACCACTTCTCTCAACTAAGGGACTTTTCCATTTCCACCCAAACCCTGACCATCCTTTTTGAAAACATGTCACAAGGACACATAAAAATGCTTTCAGACATAGATATTAAATCTCAATAAATTAACCTTCGTTACATATGATGAGGATACATTACATAATCATTTAGATCTAGTGACTTAAGACATATGGACATATAAACAACAGGTTAATATGTGAGCTATGTCATCTACGACTAACTTGTTCTTAAAAAGCACCCATCTTAGACATATTATAAATAATTCCATTTATTTTAACATGGGAAAAATAAACATAATAATGGGTGAGGTGAGATTCCTAGTAAAGGTAAACAAGGGATATATTAACATATCATTAACATAAGGGCATGATAATATGATAATACCTTTCGAAAACCATGTCCTACCTATCCTATATCAAAAACATGAGCTATGCAATAAATTTTTGTAGTTCATAAGACAAGAATCAGGATGGAATATGAGAACATGATCTATGAGAGAATAACATTTTAATATTACATATACATGTGGCATACAAATAAGCATATTGGATCATTTAGCATGGATACCCCCTAATATTTTCATAACATGTTAGGCTTGGGATAACCAATTGTGTGCCTACTATAATATTGGGATGACCTCCCATATAACCTCTTTTGGGATTAGGATAACCTACCATGTTCCCTCTATTTTCATGCTTCAGATAACCACCATTGTACCCTCTTATTTTGGGCATGGGATAACTTCATGTGTACCGTTATATTTTGATAATTGGATAACCACTCAGGTTACCTTTGATATCATAGAACATTAATCATTATCCAATTCATTGGAGGTAGATATAGGTCCCAAACATCTTAAAATATTATTATCATAATAATTTAAAAAAATTATCTATAAAAATAATAATTATAGTACCATCTGATAATATAATTTGTAAAACATACAAAAAGTCAATTGTTTTTTTCATTGGTGAGTAGAAATTCCATATAAATTTCATTAAAACATTCATGAGGAAAATATCATTTTCTTTTTGAATTAAAATCTTCAGAATCAAAAAATTATTAAATATTAACCAAGAAAATTTATTTTAAAATAATATTGGAAACGATTAATGTAATATTAATACCATTTAGTGGTCTTGATGGATGAAAAATTGATCCTGTCGTTAAAGTTCAAAAAAATATTATATTCATATTTTTTGTAAAATTCAAAATTTCCTTGGTCATAAAATTACAAGAACATTCCCAAAAAAATTATAAAATTTTAATCATGAGTACAAATAAATTTAAATAATATTTTGAGAATATTAAAAAATATTATTGAAAACATTTTTTGAAAACATGGACATATAATAAAATTGATTTTTGATCATTAAAATAAATAAAGTCACTTTTTTTTAAAAACCTATTTTTGGTATCATTTGTTCTTAAAATGAGGAAAATGAAAGGAAAACATATATTATCCAAAAATAACTAGAGTATAAGGAAATATATTATATTATTCATTGGTATATCATAATAGTTCATCATCATAAACATAATTATAAAAAATCCCCATCAACGATAAGATTATGACATAATTCGTTTACCAGATTGATATTTTTTAAATAATAAGACTAATTAAATAGTGATCATTATAGGGATATTTATACCATACTATTTTTATTGAAATAATCACAAAAGGAGTTCATGGGAATTACATAAACCACATAATAATAATAATTAGTGAATATACCATGTGTCCCACATGAATTAAATTGAGGCAAAATTAGTATACCTCAAGTCTCAAAATTATTCATACATGTTTGAACTTCATTTATAAAAAATATATGGTTATTATAAATATATTATAGAACCATTACAATAAATATCATACAATATAATATTTACTTATAATAATTAATCATATTTTATTAATAACTATTTGTTAAAATCAAGTTTCGTGTTATAATTGTTTTGTTTTTCATGTATGTTTTGGTTTGGTAGAATCTATCATATTAAAATTTTCATGGATAAATCATATAAATAATATTAAACATTATATAATTATCATATATATTTATATATATATAGTATATGTATTTATATTAATTCATCTATGTTAGGTATATAAAATGAATTACATCATTCATGGATATAGTGGGTCATGTGTAAGCTTGAACGTTGATTCCATTTTCTCAAGGGGTGGAAGGAAATAAATACTAATAATATATCTGTAACGACCCGAATATTTTGAAAAGGTACGGATCGTTAGTTTTGCTTTAAAATATTTCCTTTAATCTTTCTTAATGTGTGTAACATCCTAAGGAAGGTACATGGAGTGTCTGGGGTTGGTTCGGAACCTGGGAGTTTGATAAATGGACTTGCTGACAGGGGTGCACGGCCTGTGCACAGTTTGCACACAGTTTGGAAAAACTGTGCGGCCTTTGGCCTGGAAGCAGGGAGGTGCACATAGTATGTGCATTGTTTGGTTAAACTGACCGCCTAACCTGTGTGACCCTTTTTCTGGAGGTAGGGGGCGCACGGTTTACGCACGGTTTGGTAAACCGTGCGACCCAGATCTGGTTAAATTTACAGTTTTTCCCTTAAATATCTTTAAGGCCATAATCTTTTCTTGTTTGATTCTAGTGGACAGAATAGAGGAAGAACTCTTCCTTGAGTTCCCAAATCCTCTCCTCTCACTTTTCCTTGTGGTTTCATCCCCTAGTGTCTATTCCTTAATGCAATGCAAGCATTGGAAAGGCCAAGGTAAGACTTACCTCATGCACCCCTTCTTCCTCAGAAAATCCTTCCTTCCATCTCACTATTTTGACGGAGGATCATATGCACTATTTTCTAGGCATTGGACTAGAACTCAGATCTCTTCGAACCTGTTGAAAATCTAAGGTCGATATCAAGTGAGCCTACATATATATCCCTAAGGTAGGTAGTCACATGGTTTTCATTTTTCGTTTTCATCTTTTTGGGTTTATACCATCATGTCGAGGTTTGCCTTTTGCCGAAACTCCTATTATTATTGACTGCTTACTATCTAAATTACCCTTGTGATAGGAGGTTGTGGGAACTACCCACATTTGGTTTTTTGGGTACCGTATAACCTCGGTATGGACACCCATAGGTGTTATACCTTGAGTTTTAGCCCTTTTTCACCTTTGGACCTTTTGGATATGTCTTGAAGGCAATTTTCCATGTGATCCAAATGGGTTGGTTTGGTTAGGGCTTGGCTAGGATGAGTTAGACTAAACCCATTTTATTATTTTAAATGCATGTTTTCTTGAAATTTGAATATGTGATATTGTGAAATGGAAATTCCATGTTTTATTGATATGAATGTTATAAGATGTGTATGCCTTATAACCTATTCTAATTAAATTATTAAGCTATGGTCTTGGGGTAGACTGTGAGAGCTCCCCTATGATACGGCTTCGGGCTAGGGGTAGACCATGAGAGCTCCCCTAATTAAATGATACAGCTTCAGGCCAGGGGTAGACCGTGAGAGCTCCCCTATGTTACGGCTTCGGGCTAAGGGTAGACTGTGAGAGCTCCCTTGAATAATTATTATGCCTTCGGGCCGAGGATAGATTATGAGAACTTCCCCAAGGTTGGGCCAGGGGTAGGATCGAGAGCGCTGCTCCTGGGTTATGGACGTCTGTGAGATCCGTCCCGGTCCTACCCAATGTATTATATATATGTATATATATATATATATATCTATGTTTAAATAAGCAGGTGACTCATTCAGACATACAATCTATGAGCTGAAGTAGGTAGACTTTCTAGGTGTCCTTCCAGAACATGGGCGGGAAGGTTGCTCTTTACTTTTCATTACTTGCTTGCAGTCTATTACACACTGTTTACTTGTGATCACCCTTTTTGGATTACACGTAGACACTGTTGGTGGTGGACTAATGAGACTTGTCTCACACACTACCTAGGCGGCCCCCTGGGCACCCTTATAGACTTTTCTGTTGTAGGTACTGGTAGGGGAAAGGGCCCTGTTTCAGGTTGCTGATGTCTATATATATTCTAGCTGGAGTTCCAGAGAAGAGGACCGAGCTTGTCTAGGGATGCTTGTGGACTACTTTTATTATCTTTTTGTATTACTGCATAGCATACTTGTCTTCTATTTCCATTGTATCAGCATTCCATGCATCCATTTTGTATCAGACACTGCCTATGACGCTTTTGTATATTTATCAGGGTTTCCTTACTTATGTTGTTTTGTTTGTATGTTTCCCCTTTTCTCCTGTTTATCCATTTTTTTTGCTTCCGCTATTCTATCACTTTATGAATTCTTGTTTTATACTCTGCAAAAGGGTTAATGTCTCCCCACCAACTTACCATTAAACCCCAGCTGCTCTTCAGTAGCCCCTGGCACATGGGGAGGTGAGCCAGGGGTCATATGGCCAACTGGGCTCGGGGCTCGGGTTCAGGGGCAGCCGGGTCCGGGACGTCACAAAGTGGTATCAGAATGTTTTATTTCATCTTTATTTACTATTTAGAGATGATAGACTTGGAGAATGGGAACGCTTAGGGACTTAGCCATGAGCCGTGCATGGGTGTCGTGAAACCATGTACGAGGTAAAGACTAAGTTTCCTAAATTATGTTGTTATTGATTTTTCTTTTTACTGTTGATACCATTTCACCATTGGGTGCCTCACATGTTTTGCGATGTTATTGACATTTTCAATGTTTGGATTTGGATTTCATGGTTTGACCCGAGGAAATAAGGGTTTTTAATTAGAACATGTATCATGATACGCACAATAATATGAGGCCATGCATATTTCCATGCCATGTTTCAATTTTCAGAGAGCATTGTCTGTTGTTTATTTCCATGCATTGTTTATATGTGGGCATTTGTGCTGTCCCTTCATGCTTGTTGTGTATTGAGAAAGTATGTGGTTTTAGTTGGTGTCACTATTTGGTTCATAAGGTTTATGGGCCCTTATGGATTGGAAAATGACATTCCAACTAAACCAATATTTTTATTTAAAGGAAATTTGTACTCATGGTTAGTGAAAGTAAATGAGAATTGAAATCCAAGTTTGTGTCATCTTTCAGTTCATGAGGAGTATGGGCCCTTATGGGTTGGTAACTGCCAAATCACAGGATTTCAAAATTTTGAATGTTTTCTTGTTTTCCTAAGAACCATTGTAGGTGAGGGTAGGTGATCTTAGAGTTAGGAAGGCGTAGTATCTGTCTTATCTTTTAGAGTTCAGCCTTTAATTTGTTGGATTCCTTTTCTGAGATGTTCATTTATCATTGTAGCGTTATGCCTACATGACTTCCTTGAGTTGTGCACGTTGAAGGCGGTGACGACCACGTTCTTGAGGTGGCGGGCCCTGATGTGCCAGTTAATCTTCTAGTCAAGCCACCAATTGATCATTTTTTTATTCATGAGATGGGTGTCGATGCCCAGATTCATGAGGGTTTCTTGAGGATGATACAGAATGTTTAAGGCGGTGAACGATATGCCTCAAGTATTGCAGAGTTGACCCACGAGTTTCAGTTACAACATCCTCAAACTTTTTCCAGAGATGGCAGACCTCTTACTACTGAGTCTTGGATGGAGGCGATCTAGACCATCTGTGAACATCTCGAGATGCCTCCAGAGTGGAGAGTCAAATTAGACATTTATATGCTATGAGATTTAGCTAGAAGGTGGTGGGACATAATCACCCAGTTTAGACAGTAGGGAGACATGGTTTGGGTAGATTTCAAGGCAGTCTTTTATGACTTTTTCTTTCCCCAGACCTTGAGAGATGACAGATCTAGGGAGTTTATGAACCTGCAGCAGGGGACTATGATATTCATGGAGTACTCGTCCCGATTCACTGAGCTGCATCATTTCACCCCATCACTAGCTGCCGATGATCTGATGGTCACAAGGCATTTTGTGGATAGACTGAGTTACGCCATCTGATCTCAGGTAAACATGTTCAGGTTGACATCTATTCCTGAGATTGTTAACCATGCTCTGATTGCTGATCGGAATCCGAGGGAAGCTGATAGAGTGAACCAGGGCAGTTCAACACCAAAAGCTTCTAGTGGGTCTTCTTCAGGGCAGAAGAGACGTTTTGAGTTTCCCCGTGGGGGAGGCACCAGTCAGGCTTCCATCACAGATAGTTTTTATATCTTCCATTAGTGCAGGAGGAAGGGACACTTCAGGGCATAGTGTCCGTGGAACCCAGTGGAATGGAGAGGTTGTGGCAGGATGTGTCACCTTCAATGTTTCTTCAGGAATTTTTCTCCAGTGCCTAGTCAGTAGGGATCTTCACCTACTCCACGATCTGGTGTTGGATTGGAAGGATCACGTTAGTCGGGCGGTTGGGATACTGCCGGCTGATCAGGTCGTGGCGGCAGTCGAGGCAGAGGTAACCAGGCATATGGCTCTCTACAGCAGCAGGGTGGGTCTGCTCAGGGTAGTCAGGCTGTGACTCAGGGTATTGGTACCAGCCAGTTATATGCAGTCGATCCTACATCATAGGAGCAGTATATCAGGCCATCTATTGTATGAGGTTCGATTTTAGTTGCCTCTACATTGGTATATACTCTGTTTCATACAGGCGCTTCTCACTCTATCATGTCGGAGGCCATCACGGAGAGTTTGGTCCTAGACATTGAGTCATATCATGGTGTGATTATGCTAGATACCCTGTTAGGTGTCCATTCAGTGGGTGTTTTCCGTTATCAGAATGGTCCCCTCGAGGTGGGCGGTTACCTTTTCGTTTGGAACTTGTATGTTCTATAGATGAAAAAAATTTATGTAATAGTTGGGATGGACTGGTTAGTTCCCTATAGAGTACGTATTGACTGCTATCGTCGTAGGGTGAAGTTTACATCACCAGAGGGAGACACACATGTTCACAAGGGAGAATGGGATCTTAGGGAGACAGTAGCAGGACCTGAACAATAGATGTTAGGTGGTGTCACAGCACAGGTTTCCAGTCATTATCTCGATGACCATGGGTTAAAACGCACTGCTCATCCTCCTATAGTGGAGCACTTTATAGATTTATTTATTGATGACTTCTCTGGTCTACCTTCAGTAAGAGAGTTGGAGTCTACCTGTGAGCTTGTACCAGGAGCAGCACCAGTGACCATTCCTCCCTATAGGATGACACCTAAGGAGCTTCTAGAGCTCAAGTGTCAGTTGGAGGACCTGGAAGAAAAAGGAATTATTTCTCCCAAAACTTCTCCTTAGGGATCACCAGTTCTCTTTTCTATGAAGGCAGATGGTAACCTTCCTCTTTGCGTGGATTACTGTAAATTAAATCAGCTAACGATTAGGAATCAGTATCATTTTCTTGGAATTGATGACCTCTTCAATCATCTCCGAGGAGTGAAGGTGTTTTCCAAGATAGATTTGAGGTTGGGCTATCACTAGGTGCATGTTAGGACTTCAGACATACCTCTTACGGAATTCAGGAATAGGTGTGGTCTCTATGAGTACCTAGTCATGTCGTTTGGGATTACGAATGCAACTGCAGTGTTTATAGATCTTTTGAATCAGATTTTTCGCCCTTACCTTGATTCTTTTGTGGTGGTATTTGTGGAAGATATATTATTCTATTCACGCTTAAGACACGACCATGAAACCCAAATTGCGATCGTTCATAATACACTAATAGAGCATCAGCTTAATGATAAGCTCAATAAATTCCACTTTTGGATAAATAAGTTTCACTTCCTAGGTTACATTGTTTCTGAGTCTGGAGTTTCAATTGACCCTGAGAAGGGGAGTGTTGTAGTCTCATGGGAGTAACCCAAGAATGTCTTCGATATCAAGAGTTTCTTGGGGATTTCTGGATATTATAGGTTATTCAATCCGGACTTTTCACACCTAGAAGGACCGCTTATATCTTTGACCAAAAAGGGGGAGAGAATCGAGTGGTCAGAACCTTGTGAAACAGCTTTTCAGGAACTGGAGGGCAGACTGAATTCAGCACCGATAATAATATTTCCAGAGCCAGGCAGGGCTTACACAGTCTATTGTGACACATCATGTATCGGTCTTGGAGCTGTATTGAGGCAGAATGAGCGAGTCGTTGCGTATGGTTCTCGTCAGTTAAATCCTTATGAATGGAATTATCAGACTCACGACCTCGAGCTCGTAGTTGTTTTTCATGCCTTACATTGTTGGAGACACTATTTGTTTGGATAGGATTTTGTGGTGTTCACTGACCACAAAATCCTCAAATATATCTTCACTCAGTGGGATCTAAATCTTAGGAAACGCAGGTGGTTTGAGTACCAGCAATCTTTTGATTTCAAATTGGCCTACACTCCTGGGAAAGTAAATTCAGTAGCCGATGCTTTGAGTCGGAAATCTCAGTCACAAGTGGTTCAGGAATCTAATAAGGGGTGGATGCTGATGGGCCTATTTTCCGAGATTCAAATTGAGGTTCATGAGGGTCCAGGTCAGACCATTCTCTCTGCCTTAGCAGTAACATCTACTCTTCTGGAACAAGTCATGGCAAGAAAGTTATCAGATCCGGAAGGCCTTGTCATACGGGGAAGGTGTCACCGATGATGCCTCTACTGATTGGACCATGGATGAGGGTGATAATTTTTTGTTCCGTAGGCATGTATGGGTCCCATCATACATCAGAGAGGAGCTGATGAGGGCTTTCCATGCCTCAGCATGAGCATATATCCTTGGAATCCTCAAAATATATCGTGATTTCGGATGACGGTATTGGTGGCCTAGCATAAAGAGAGAGGCTGATGTACGGTCTCAATGGCCATAGATTTTCACTGGTGACACCTCTTTACACTCGGAAGGCCAACTCAGGGATGAGTTTCTTTAAGGAGGGGAGGTTGTAACAACCCTACTCTTTGGAAAAGGTACGAATTGTTAGTTTTTTTTCAAATCATTCCTTTAAGGTTGCATAATGTGTGTAACATCCTATGGAAGGTCCGAGGAGTGTCTGGGGTTGGTTCGGAGCCCAGGAGTTTGAGAAATGGACTTGCAGACAGGGCCGCACGGCCTGCGCACGGCTTGCGCACAGTTTGGGTAAACCGTGCATCCTTAGGTCTGGAAGTAGGGAGGTGTGCACAGTTTGCACACAGTTTGGGTAAACCGTGCGCTTAACCCATGTGACCCTTTTTCTGGAATCAGGGAAGTGCACACGAATTGTGCATGGTTTGGTAAACCGCGCACCTAAACCGCGTGACCCAGATATGGGTAAATTTACAGTTTTTCCCCTAAATATCGTTAAGGCCTTAAGCCTTTCCTTTTTCATTCCAGCAGATAGAATAGAGTAAGAACACCTCCTTGAGCTCCCAAACCCTCCCCTCTCTCTTTTCATTGTGGTTTATTCCCCCGGTGTCTGTTCCATGATTCGACGAAAGCATTGGAAAGGAAAAGGTAAGGCTTACCTCACACACCCCTTCTTCCTCGGCAAATCTTGCCTTCCGTCATGCTATTTTGGTGCAGGCTAATATGCCCTATTTTTAAGAAGTTGGACTAGAACTCAAATCTCTCTTAACCGGTTTCAAATCTGAGGTTGATATCAAGTGAGCCTACATCTACAGGATTAAGGTAGGTAGTCAAGTGGTTTTCATATTGGGTTTTTGTCTATTTGTTTTTATACCATCATCTTGAGGTTTGACTTTCGCCTAAACACTTATCATTATTGACTTCTTACTGTCTAAATGACCCTTGTGATAGGAGGTTATGGGAACTACCCTCATTTTGGTGTTTGGGTATCGTATGACCCCGGTATGGACACCCATAGGTGTTATACCTTGAGTTTTATCCCCTTTTCACCTTTGGACCTTATAGATATTTCTTGAAATCCATTTTCCATGTGACGCAAATGGGATGGTTTGGTTTGGGCTTGGCTAGGATGAGTTAGCCTAAACCCCTTTTATTATTTCAAATGCATGTTTTGCTTGAAATGTGATTTTGTGATATTGTGAGATGGAAATGCCATGTTTTATTGATATGAATGTTTTAAGAAGGGTATTCCTTATAACCTATTCTAATTAAATGATTAAGATTCGGGCCAGGGGTAGACTGTGAGAGCTCCCCTATAATATGGCTTCGGGCTAGGGGCAGACTGTGATAGATCCCCTAATTAAATGATACTGCTTCAAGCCAGGGGTAGATCATGAGAGCTCCACTATGATATGGCTTCGGGTTAAGGTTAGACTATGAGAGCTCACTTGAATAATTATTAAGCCTTCGGGCCCGGGATAGTCTGTGAGAGCTTCCCCGTGATTGAGCCAGGGGTAGGATCGAGAGCACTTCTCATTGGGTAAGGACGCTCGTGAGTTTCGTCCCGGTCTTACCCAATGTATTATATATATGTATATATATATCTCTATCGCTAAATAAGCATGTGACTCATTCAGACATACTATATATGGGCTGATGTAGGTAGACCCACCAGGTGTCTTTCTGGAAACTAAGTGGGAAGGTTTCTCATTACATTGCATTACTTTTTTGCATTCTATTAAACATTGTTTACTTCCGATCACCCATTTTGGATTACACGTAGACACCGTTGGTGGTGGCCTACTAAGACTTGTCTAACACCTTACCCGGGCGGCCCCCTGGGCACCCGTGTAGACTTTTCTACTGCAGGTACTAGTAGGGGCTAGGGCCCTATTTCAGGTTGCTAATGTCTATATATATGTTCTAGCTGGAGTTCCATAGCATAGGACTGAGCTTGGATAGGGATGCTCGTGGACTACATTTGTTCTCTTTTTGTGTTATTGTATACCATGTTTGTCTTCTATTTCCATTGTATCAGCCTTCCATTCATCCATTTTGTATCAGACACTGCCTATATACCTTTTGTATATTTATCAGGGTTTCCTTACTTCTGTTGTTTGGTTTTTATGTTTCCACCTTTCTTCTGTTTATCCATTGTTTATGCTTCTGCTATTCTATCACTTTACTACATCCCGTTGTGTACTCTGAAAAGGGTGTAATTTCTCGCCACCGAATTATCATTAAACCTCCGCTGGTAGTCGGCATCCCCTGGAATATGGGGAGGCGAGCCAGGGGTCATATGGCCAACCGGGCTCAGGGCTTGGGTAGAGGGGCAGCTGGGTCCGGGACGTCACAATATCAATATTTAAAAATAATTTTATTTAAAAAATATAACTTATAATAATAAAATATACCATTATCACATTCCATTTCAAAAATAATGTGAAAAAATTTATCACATCGCTTCATCGTGACGGTAGTCCACATGTACGCACAAGCTACATTATTGTTTTCCAAAGGATTAAGTGGTTTAAAGGTATGTGTTACATTATAATTCAAGAAGTGTAATTTTTTCATAAATAATATATATATATATACACTTTAAATCATGCATTATATCAATATGATATAGGTTTTAATGGAAAACAAATTACATCAGTTCGCGATGAGGTAATTCGTCATATACATGATCAAATGGTTTGCTTCCCATTTGATATAATAGATATTAATAATCGATATTACATTAAAAAAATAAAATTTCAATATTTTTTTGAAAATGACGTTTTTATATAATTATATTTTAAAAATATTTCTATATGTTAAAAGAGTTAATAATATGAAAACTCGTGGTTATGGATAATTGTTGCTTAGGTTTACACATATAGCCATCATAATAGGGTTATATAACCAAAATAATTACTTTTAGACATGATTTGGGAATTAAATAAGATATTTTTTTGTAATTGCTGAACAAAAAGTCTTAGGATGTGTGAAAAAGATAAGAGGCGGGTGAAATTTTATAATAGGGGGAGAGAACACATTTGGAATTTTTGAAAAGGTAAAGTTGTAGCCACATTTTACTCATATTAAAAGTATCCAAATTATCTGATTATAAATATATATTTGATATATGGTCTAAATATTTCCATCAATAAAGATTTGGATAAGTTTTTATATCATTTTAAGCATTATCACTTTAGGTTAACCCCAAGTAAAGTTGTTTTAACCTTAACCATGGTAATTAATTTTTATAGTTTTCACTGTTAATAATGGAAAAAAGTGATGTTGTCCTTTTCATATATTTTTAATTATTATGATTATAAATATGAAATCAATATTTCCAAATTGAATTCATATATGTGGAATAATTTAATTTAAAATTAAACTTAAAGACATGACAAAACTAGGTTTTCCAAAGAGATATGTTTCAAAAATATAAAATGTATTGTTATGAAAATTAAATTATAAATTAATTACAATGACATAAATTAGATTAAATATAATATAATTTAACTAATTATACTTATAAAACCATCTTAAAATTAAATGTATCATTAAATTATGTAAATGAAAATACAATATTTTTTATAAATCAGTATTTTTACTATTTGTAAAAAGATTATAATTTCTGTAGAAATCAAGAATAATAACCCTAATATAAATTTGAAATTTTATTTACAAAAATGAACTTATTTTTTCTAATAAATTTTATAAAATTGGATTAAGAATAATTTTGATCCTTTTTTCACAAAAATTTATAAAAACCATTTTAAAAAAATGTATTATCGAGGCCCATAAAGACATTATAGAAAATAAAATTTTATTTATAATCATATTTAATTTATATAAAACCATTATACTTAATTTTAAAAATATTTTTATTCATATTCATAATTTCATGTTTAATGGATATTTTTTAATAGTTATGTCTAAACAATATTATTAAATTTATATTGCGGTTCATAAATATTTGGTGTTCCATGTAACCCCTTATTATAAATGAAATTAAATTTATTGGAAAAGTCATAAAATATTATTTTGATAAATTATAACTCCCTTAAAGTGAATTTAATTCCTAAAATTATACAACTATGATATTTAAAAATGAGGATTAATTGTTGTCCTTATATCCTCAAGTTCCCATGTTGCTTCCTCAAGTTGGTGGTTTCACCATAAAACCTTGACCATGTAGGTGGTATAATTTCATATAAATTTCCTTATACTATCTAAAATCTCACTAGTTTATTCTTCATAGAAAAAATCATGATATAGTGACATGGATTATGATTTTAGTTTTTTTAAAAGGATTAGGTATATACTTTCTTAGGAGAGATACATGGGACACATCATGGACATGAGAGAGGTTTGGTGGATGCTCCAAGAAATGAGACACTATCCCTACATGATCAATATTAAAGGAGAAAATATAAATAGGTATTATATATTATTTATTATTTAATATCATAACGTTATTACATTGATAAATTCATAGAAACTCCTTCTCGCTAACTTTAAAATGAAAATCACATAGACAATTATTTATATTAATTTTCTATCTACTATGTGGTTCCAATATATTAATGAATGGATATAACCATATATGCCATTTCATTTCCTATATTAGGTCTCAGTATGTTTCCTTCTCCGACATTATCTTAGAATGTTTGAGTTATAAACTTTATTCCCTAGAGGGATTTATATGGAGAAATCTGAATTCTCAAGTAAAAGCTATCCTATAAGAAGACTCGACCAAAGAAATGTGATGATCCCAACCACTTTTGAAATACATAAAACAATATTATCAAATATAATTTTGGAATTAAATTTTTCTCTTATGATTACCATCCGTATGAAGATGATACTTGGTACTAAAACTCAATTTTGTTTCATGAGTTTACTAAATTCATCGCCATAACATTAAGGTAAAACATAGATCCTAGAAAAACAAAATATAATATAGTACTTTATGAAACCTTAAAACTGCATTAAGGTATATCAAAACAAGCTAATCCAAAGAAAAATATTCAATGATACATATGAATTGTGTTAACTTCATAAGGAAATTTACAACCAGCAATATAGCATTATTTCCTTTAGATGTTTTGGGGAATCTGATGAGAAAATCAATAGTGATGTTTTATAATTTCTATTATGATAAGAGTATTGTTTTTAAAATCCTTTTAGACTATTATCTATTAGATTATCTTTTCGAAATACTAATAATCGAGATAAAAACTCTACAATATTTTTATTTATCACATCTATCCAGAAGTACTCTTTTAGATCTCCGAACATATTTTTACATCCAGGATGAATACAGAAAGAAGATCTATGAGCTTCCTCTATTATATCAAATTTCAAATCACATATGGATAAATAAAATACACGTTATCTAAACTTTATCATTACAATATAAATAAGGACAAATAGTGGAACATTTTCGACATTATTTTTCAAATCTATGTCCTCCTTCAATGCATATATACTAGTAACTTGGATAGATGGTTAAACACTAATTTGGGAAATATTGGATTTTCACCCCTCCTTCATTATTTCAATATTTATCAATTTAAATTCCATAAATATTGGATCTCTTTTTACCCTTATCATACATAATCTATAATTATACCTTTTACTGAAAGCACCACCCACCTTGTTCTCTTTTCTATGTTGGTAATGTATTGATTAGTCATAATCATTATTTATCTCCAACCATCATCTCTAGTAAATGTTATACTATTTTTGTGTCAATATATAAATTAATCATTTATGATCAATATACATATCACACACCATTTTCTATTATGAAAATTCTAATATATATTTTATGAAAAAAATACCACACCTAACACCAAATCATGAGTTTTGTAATTTTTCCCATGAAACATCAATTGCCCTATGCAGAAATCTATCACTATATTGTTATGCTTGAGAACACATATCAATACCTTATTCTATTCATCACTATGGATTATATATCATTCTCCATTTTTAGTTCATATAAGCGTAGGTGAATTCTATAACCTTATCTTTAGTTCCCTAAATTTTTCCTTGCATTAATCTATCTAGAGAAACTTGTCTCCCTTAAATGTTAACTCGTTGAGTGGATTGGGAAGCCAAGAAAATTCTCTCCAAACTACCAATAATATTTATCAAGACAAATAAAACTTTGGGTCTCAGTCATATTGGTTGGTTTTTCCCAATTCTTAATAATATTTTCTTTGATGGATCTACATATATACACTCTCTTGAGATTATTTTACCCAAAAATTAACTTTTTTGTTGCAAAAATTCACGGTATTATATTTTAAATGCATATTTCACTTAGGGTCATCAACAAAATTCTCAAGTGATGATCATAATAATCATTTCTCATTAAATATACAATAATTTCATATATTAAGATTACCTCAAACTAATAAATGTGACCATTGAATACTATATTCATTAAATATATGATGTAGTAGGATCATCAATAAGGCCAAATGAAATAAATATATATTCATAGTGTCAAAATCTCATATAGAATACTACCTTGGATATATCCTCATTCATGGAAATAATTTTATGATATCCAAAATGATGATCAATCATGAAAATTTATTGATCTCAACAAAGTTGATAAAATATGTCATCAATACGGGGTAGATGAAACTTTTTCTTGATTATTTTCTTGATCATCGCCTTATAATCAATGTAGATTCACATGGATCTATAAATAGTCTTGAAAAAAATGGTTCACCCCTTGGTGACACACTTATATAAAAATGTCCAATGTCATGATTCTAATGAAGTTTCATATAAAATTATTGTAACTCAAACATGGCCATTTTATAGAGTCTTTGAAGTAGGTATCACACAATGTTTGAGATCTATTGAGAACATGACTACATAATTTTTTGTATGAATAAGTAAATATTTTATAAATAAATCATCTAAATCACACAAAATAGTAATATCATTGATCTTGAGTTTCACCCCACCTATATGTGAACCCCCCCCCCCCCTTCATTGGAATCAAGACTAATATAATGGGGGCATTTTCTATTGGAAGTTCATATTTAACATCACATTGATGGATGATAATATATTTTTTTTAAATATAAAACATGATTTCTCATAAAAAAAATTATGTTTCCTTTATATAGATAAGTACAACCTGCCCCCCCCCCCAAAGATAACAAAAAATTAATCCAAAGGATGGATAACAAGATTTTCAGAAAAAATGTTCCCAGACACTTCAACTAGAGAAGAATAAAATACATAAGAAGCAATAATAGTGCTATTAGGTTTCATCACTAATAATTAAACATTAAATCATTGGGATTTTTTTGTGATACCATTATGAAATTCTACTAAATAAAATATTTGGATGTTCTAGATTCAGACAACGCAATATCAATTCAAGATTGGACAGTATGTGTACCTTTCAACATGTCGTTACAATTCCCCTCATCATAAATTGTTATAACATGATATTTATCTTTGTATCTTAACATAAGAGTTAACTAACAATGTTAATCCTCGTTAGCCTTCAAATTTTAGCACTGGTTAGTATAATTCCCAAACTCCTTGCATTTAAAACAACACTGTGTAGATAGTGTGTTTGGTGGACCATTACCATTATTAACAACATTATCTACCTTCTTTTCATCACATAAGTATTCATCTACTTGATTAAATCCTTTATTCACAATATCAATTCAAGACACTGCCTATGACGCTTTTGTATATTTATCAGGGTTTCATTACTTATGTTGTTTTGTTTGTATGTTTCCCCTTTTCTCCTGTTTATCCTTTTTTTTTTTGCTTCCGCTATTCTATCACTTTACGAATTCTTGTTTTATACTCTGCAAAAGGGTTAATGTCTCCCCACTAACTTACCATTAAACCCCAGCTGCTCGTCAGTAGCCCCTGGCACATGGGGAGGTGAGCCAGGGGTCATATGGCCAACTGGGCTCGGGGCTCGGGTTCAGGGGTAGCCGGGTCCGGGACGTCACAAAGTGGTATCAGAATGTTTTATTTCATCTTTATTTACTATTTTGAGATGATAGACTTGGAGAATGGGAACGCTTAGGGACTTAGCCATGAGCCGTGCATGGGTGTCGTGAAACCATGTACGAGGTAAAGACTAAGTTTCCTAAATTATGTTGTTATTGATTTTTCTTTTTACTGTTGATACCATTTCACCATTGGGTGCCTCACATGTTTTGCGATGTTATTGACATTTTCAATGTTTGGATTTGGATTTCATGGTTTGACCCGAGGAAATAAGGGTTTTTAATTAGAACATGTATCATGATACGCATAATATTATGAGGCCATGCATATTGCCATGCCATGTTTCAATTTTCAGAGAGCATTGTATGTTGTTTATTTCCATGCATTGTTTATATGTGGGCATTTGTGCTGTCCCTTCATGCTTGTTGTGTATTGAGAAAGTATGTGGTTTTAGTTGGTGTCACTATTTGGTTCATAAGGTTTATGGGCCCTTATGGATTGGAAAATGACATTCCAACTAAACCAATATTTTTATTTAAAGGAAATTTGTACTCATGGTTAGTGCAAGTAAATGAGAATTTAAATCCAAGTTTGTGTCATCTTTCAGTTCATGAGGAGTATGGGCCCTTATGGGTTGGTAACTGCCAAATCACAGGATTTCAAAATTTTGAATGTTTTCTTGTTTTCCTAAGAACCATTGTAGGTGAGGGTAGGTGATCTTAGAGTTAGGAAGGCGTAGTATCTGTCTTATCTTCTAGAGTTCAGCCTTTAATTTGTTGGATTCCTTTTCTGAGATGTTCATTTATCATTGTAGCGTTATGCCTACATGACTTCCTTGATTTGTGCACGTTGAAGGCGGTGACGACCACGTTCTTGAGGTGGCGGGCCCTGATGTGCCAGTTAATATTCTAGTCAAGCCACCAATTGATCATTTTGTTATTCATGAGATGGGTTTCGATGCCCAGATTCATGAGGGTTTCTTGAGGATGATACAGAATGTTTAAGGCGGTGAACGATATGCCTCAATTATTGCAGAGTTGACCCACGAGTTTCAGTTACAGCATCCTCAAACTTTTTCCAGAGATGGCAGACCTCTTACTGCTGAGTCTTGGATGGAGGCGATCTAGACCATCTGTGAACATCTCGAGATGCCTCCAGAGTGGAGAGTCAAATTAGACATTTATATGCTATGAGATTTAGCTAGAAGGTGGTGGGACATAATCACCCAGTTGAGACAGTAGGGAGACATGGTTTCGGTAGATTTCAAGGCAGTCTTTTATGACTTTTTCTTTCCCCATACCTTGAGAGATGACAGATCTAGGGAGTTTATGAACCTGCAGCAGGGGACTATGATATTCATGGAGTACTCGTCCCGATTCACTGAGCTGCATCATTTCACCCCATCACTAGCTGCCGATGATCTGATGGTCACAAGGCATTTTGTGGATAGACTGAGTTACGCCATCTGATCTCAGGTAAACATGTTCAGGTTGACATCTATTCCTGAGATTGTTAACCATGCTCTGACTGCTGATCGGAATCCGAGGGAAGCTGATAGAGCGAACCAGGGCAGTTCAACACCAAAAGCTTCCAGTGGGTCTTCTTCAGGGCAGAAGAGACGTTTTGAGTTTCCCCGTGGGGGAGGCACCAGTCAGGCTTCCATCACAGATAGTTTTTATATCTTCCATTAGTGCAGGAGGAAGGGACACTTCAGGGCATAGTGTCCATGGAACCCAGTGGAATGGAGAGGTTGTGGCAGGATGTGTCACCTTCAATGTTTCTTCATGAATTTTTCTCCAGTGCCTAGTCAGTAGGGATCTTCACCTACTCCACGATCTGGTGTTGGATTGGAAGGATCACGTTAGTCGGGCGGCTGGGATACTGCTGGCTGATCAGGCCGTGGCGGCAGTCGAGGCAGAGGTAACCAGGCATATGGCTCTCTACAGCATCAGGGTGGGTCTGCTCAGGGTAGTCAGGCTGTGACTCAGGGTATTGGTACCAGCCAGTTATATGCAGTCGATCCTACATCATAGGAGCAGTATATCAGGCCATCTATTGTATGAGGTTCGATTTTAGTTGCCTCTACATTGGTATATACTCTGTTTCATACATGCGCTTCTCACTCTATCATGTCGGAGGCCATCACGGAGAGTTTGGGCCTAGACATTGAGTCATATCATGGTGTGATTATGCTAGATACCCTGTTAGGTGTCCATTCAGTGGGAGTTTTCCGTTATCAGAATGGTCCCCTCGAGGTGGGCGGTTACCTTTTCGTTTGGAACTTGTATGTTCTAGAGATGAAAAAAATTTATGTAATAGTTGGGATGGACTGGTTAGTTCCCTATAGAGTACGTATTGACTGCTATCGTCGTAGGGTGAAGTTTACATCACCAGAGGGAGACACACATGTTCACAAGGGAGAATGGGATCTTAGGGAGACAGGAGCAGGACCTGAACAATAGATGTTAGGTGGTGTCACAGCACAGGTTTCCAGTCATTATCTCGATGACCATGGGTTAAAACGCACTGCTCATCCTCCTATAGTGGAGCACTTTATAGATTTATTTCTTGATGACTTCTCTGGTCTACCTTCAGTAAGAGAGTTGGAGTCTACCTTTGAGCTTGTACCAGGAGCAGCACCAGTGACCATTCCTCCCTAAAGGATGGCACCTAAGGAGCTTCTAGAGCTCAAGTGTCAGTTGGAGGACCTGGAAGCAAAAGGAATTATTTTTCCCAACACTTCTCCTTAGGGATCACCAGTTCTCTTTTCTATGAAGGCAGATGGTAACCTTCCTCTTTGCGTGGATTACTGTAAATTAAATCAGCTAACGATTAGGAATCAGTATCATTTTCCTGGAATTGATGACCTCTTCAATCATCTCCGAGGAGTGAAGGTGTTTTCCAAGATAGATTTGAGGTTGGGCTCTCACTAGGTGCATGTTAGGACTTCAGACATACCTCTTACGGAATTCAGGAATAGGTGTGGTCTCTATGAGTACCTAGTCATGTCGTTTGGGATTACGAATGCAACTGCAGTGTTTATAGATCTTTTGAATCCGATTTTTCGCCCTTACCTTGATTCTTTTGTGGTGGTATTTGTGGAAGATATCTTATTCTATTCATGCTTGAGACACGACCATGAAACCCATATTGCGATCTTTCATAATACACTAATAGAGCATCAGCTTAATGATAAGCTCAATAAATTCCACTTTTGGATAAATAAGTTTCACTTCCTAGGTTACATTGTTTCTGAGTCTGGAGTTTCAATTGACCCTGAGAAGGGGAGTGTTGTAGTCTCATGGGAGTAACCCAAGAATGTCTTCGATATCAAGAGTTTCTTGGGGATTTCTGGATATTATAGGTTATTCAATCCGGACTTTTCACACCTAGAAGGACCGCTTATATCTTTGACCAAAAAGGGGGAGAGATTCGAGTGGTCAGAACCTTGTGAAACAGCTTTTCAGGAACTGGAGGGCAGACTGAATTCAGCACCGATAATAATATTTCCAGAGCCAGGCAGGGCTTACACGGTCTATTGTGACACATCATGTATCGGTCTTGGAGCTGTATTGATGCAGAATGAGCGAGTCGTTGTGTATGGTTCTCGTCAGTTAAATCCTTATGAACGGAATTATCAAACTCACGACCTCGAGCTCGTAGTGGTTTTTCATGCCTTACATTGTTGGAGACACTATTTGTTGGGAGAGGATTTTGTGGTGTTCACTGACCACAAAATCCTCAAATATATCTTCACTCAGTGGGATCTAAATCTTAGGAAACACAGGTGGTTTGAGTACCAGCAATCTTTTGATTTCAAATTGGCCTACACTCCTGGGAAAGTAAATTCAGTAGCCGATGCTTTGAGTCGGAAATCTACGTCACAAGTGGTTCAGGAATCTAATAAGGGGTGGATGCTGATGGGCCTATTTTCCGAGATTCAATTTGAGGTTCATGAGGGTCCAGGTCAGACCATTCTCTCTGCCTTAGCAGTAACATCTACTCTTCTGGAACAAGTCATGGCAAGAAAGTTATCAGATCCGGAAGGCCTTGTCATACGGGGAAGGTGTCACCGATGATGCCTCTACTGATTGGACCATGGATGAGGGTGATAATTTTTTGTTCCGTAGGCATGTATGGGTCCCATCATACATCAGAGAGGAGCTGATGAGGGCTTTCCATGCCTCATATTGGGCATATATCCTTGGAATCCTCAAAATATATCGTGATTTCGGATGACAGTATTGGTGGCCTAGCATAAAGAGAGAGGCTGGTGTACGGTCTCAATGGCCATAAATTTTCACTGGTGACACCTCTTTACACTCGGAAGGCCAACTCAGGGATGAGTTTCTTTAAGGAGGGGAGGTTGTAACAACCCTACTCTTTGGAAAAGGTACGAATTGTTAGTTTTTCTTTCAAATCATTCCTTTAAGGTTGCATAATGTGTGTAACATCCTATGGAAGGTCCGAGGAGTGTCTGGGGTTGGTTCGGAGCCCAGGAGTTTGAGAAATGGACTTGCAGACAGGGCCGCACGGCCTGCGCACGGCTTGCGCACGGTTTGGGTAAACCGTGCATCCTTTGGTCTGGAAGTAGGGAGGTGTGCACAGTTTGCACACAGTTTGGGTAAACCGTGCGCTTAACCCATGTGACCCTTTTTCTGGAATCAGGGAAGTGCACACGAATTGTGCATGGTTTGGTAAACCGCGCACCTAAACCGTGTGACCCAGATATGGGTAAATTTACAATTTTTCCCCTAAATATCGTTAAGGCCTTAAGCCTTTCCTTTTTCATTCCAGCAGATAGAATAGAGTAAGAACACCTCCTTGAGCTCCCAAACCCTCCCCTCTCTCTTTTCTTTGTGGTTTATTCCCCCGGTGTCCGTTCCATGATTCGACGAAAGCATTGGAAAGGAAAAGGTAAGGCTTACCTCACGCACCCCTTCTTCCTCGGCAAATCTTGCCTTCCGTCATGCTATTTTGGTGCAGGCTAATATGCCCTATTTTTAAGAAGTTGGACTAGAAGTCAAATCTCTCTTAACCGGTTGCAAATCTGAGGTTGATATCAAGTGAGCCTACATCTACAGGATTAAGGTAGGTAGTCAAGTGGTTTTCATATTGGGTTTTTGTCTATTTGTTTTTATACCATCATCTTGAGGTTTGACTTTCGCCCAAACACTTATCATTATTGACTTCTTACTGTCTAAATGACCCTTGTGATAGGAGGTTATGGGAACTACCCTCATTTTGGTGTTTGGGTATCGTATGACCCCGGTATGGACACCCATAGGTGTTATACCTTGAGTTTTATCCCATTTTCACCTTTGGACCTTATAGATATGTCTTGAAATCCATTTTCCATGTGACGCAAATGGGATGGTTTGGTTTGGGCTTGGCTAGGATGAGTTAGCCTAAACCCCTTTTATTATTTCAAATGCATGTTTTGCTTGAAATGTGATTTTGTGATATTGTGAGATGGAAATGCCATGTTTTATTGATATGAATGTTTTAAGAAGGGTATTCCTTATAACCTATGCTAATTAAATGATTAAGATTCGGGCTAGGGGTAGACTGTGAGAGCTCCCCTATAATATGGCTTCGGGCTAGGGGCAGACTGTGATAGATCCCCTAATTAAATGATACTGCTTCAAGCCAGGGGTAGACCATGAGAGTTCCACTATGATATGGCTTCAGGTTAAGGTTAGACTGTGAGAGCTCACTTGAATAATTATTAAGCCTTCGGGCCCGGGATAGTCTGTGAGAGCTTCCCCGTGATTGAGCCAGGGGTAGGATCGAGAGCACTTCTCATTGGTTAAGGACGCTCGTGAGTTTCGTCCCGGTCTTACCCAATGTATTATATATATGTATATATATATCTCTATCGCTAAATAAGCATGTGACTCATTCAGACATACTATATATGGGCTGATGTAGGTAGACCCACCAGGTGTCTTTCTGGAAACTATGTGGGAAGGTTTCTCATTACATTGCATTACTTTTTTGCAGTCTATTAAACATTGTTTACTTCCGATCACCCATTTTGGATTACACGTAGACACCGTTGGTGGTGGCCTACTAAGACTTGTCTAACACCTTACCTGGGCGGCCCCCCTGGGCACCCGTGTAGACTTTTCTACTGCAGGTACTAGTAGGGGCTAGGGCCCTATTTCAGGTTGCTAATGTCTATATATATGTTCTAGCTGGAGTTCCATAGCATAGGACTGAGCTTGGATAGGGATGCTCGTGGACTACATTTGTTCTCTTTTTGTGTTATTGTATACCATGTTTGTCTTCTATTTCCATTGTATCAGCCTTCCATGCATCCATTTTGTATCAGACACAGCCTATATACCTTTTGTATATTTATCAGGGTTTCCTTACTTCTGTTGTTTGGTTTTTATGTTTCCCCCTTTCTTCTGTTTATCCATTGTTTATGCTTCTGCTATTCTATCACTTTACTACATCCCGTTGTGTACTCTGAAAAGGGTGTAATTTCTCGCCACCGAATTATCATTAAACCTCCGCTGGTAGTCGGCATCCCCTGGAATATGGGGAGGCGAGCCAGGGGTCATTTGGCCAACCGGGCTCAGGGCTTGGGTAGAGGGGCAGCTGGGTCCGGGACGTCACAATATCAATATTTAAAAATAATTTTATTTAAAAAATATAACTTATAATAATAAAATATACCATTATCACATTCCATTTCAAAAATAATGTGAAAAAATTTATCACATCGCTTCATCGTGATGGTAGTCCACATGTACGCACAAGCTACATTATTGTTTTCCAAAGGATTAAGTGGTTTAAAGGTATGTGTTACATTACAATTCGAGAAGTGTAATTTTTTCATAAATAATATATATATATATATATATATATACTTTAAATCATGCATTATATCAATATGATATAGGTTTTAATGGAAAACAAATTACATCAGTTCGCGATGAGGTAATTCGTCATATACATGATCAAATGGTTTGCTTCCCATTTGACATAATAGATATTAATAATGGATATTACATTAAAAAAATAAAATTTCAATATTTTTTTGAAAATGACGTTTTTATATAATTATATTTTAAAAATATATCTATATGTTAAAAGAGTTAATAATATGAAAACTCGTGGTTATGGATAATTGTTGCTTAGGTTTACACATATAGCCATCATAATTGGGATATATAACCAAAATAATTACTTTTAGACATGATTTGGGAATTAAATAAGATATTTTTTTGTAATTTCTGAACAAAAAGTCTTAGGATGTGTGAAAAAGATAAGAGGCGGGTGAAATTTTATAATAGGGGGAGAGAACACATTTGGAATTTTTGAAAAGGTAAAGTTGTAGCCACATTTTACTCATATTAAAAGTATCCAAATTATCTGATTATAAATATATATTTGATATATGGTCTAAATATTTTCATCAATAAAGATTTGGATATGTTTTTATATCATTTTAAGCATTATCACTTTAGGTTAACCCCAAGTAAAGTTGTTTTAACCTTAACCATGGTAATTAATTTTTATAGTTTTCACTGTTAATAATGGAAAAAAGTGATGTTGTCCTTTTCATATATTTTTAATTATTATGATTATAAATATGAAATCAATATTTCCAAATTGAATTCATATATGTGGAATAATTTAATTTAAAATTAAACTTAAAGACATGACAAAACTAGGTTTTCCAAAGAGATATGTTTCAAAAATATAAAATGTATTGTTATGAAAATTAAATTATAAATTAATTACAATGAAATAAATTAGATTAAATATAATATAATTTAACTAATTATACTTATAAAACCATCTTAAAATTAAATGTATCATTAAATTATGTAAATGAAAATACAATATTTTTTATAAATCAGTATTTTTACTATTTGTAAAAAGATTATAATTTCTGTAGAAATCAAGAATAATAACCCTAATATAAATTTGAAATGTTATTTACAAAAATGAACTTATTTTTTCTAATAAATTTTATAAAATTGGATTAAGAATAATTTTGATCCTTTTTTCACAAAAATTTATAAAAACCATTTTAAAAAAATGTATTATCGAGGCCCATAAAGACATTATAGAAAATAAAATTTTATTTATAATCATATTTAATTTATATAAAACCATTATACTTAATTTTAAAAATATTTTTATTCATATTTATAATTTCATGTTTAATGGATATTTTTTAATAGTTATGTCTAAACAATATTATTAAATTTATATTGCGGTTCATAAATATTTGGTGTTCCATGTAACCCCTTATTATAAATGAAATTAAATTTATTGGAAAAGTCATAAAATATTATTTTGATAAATTATAACTCCCTTAAAGTGAATGTAATTCCTAAAATTATACAACTATGATATTTAAAATTGAGGATTAATTGTTGTCCTTATATCCTCAAGTTCCCATGTTGCTTCCTCAAGTTGGTGGTTTCACCATAAAACCTTGACCATGTAGGTGGTATAATTTCATATAAATTTCCTTATACTATCTAAAATCTCACTAGTTTATTCGTCATAGAAACAATCATGATATAGTGACATGGATTATGATTTTAGTTTTTTAAAAGGATTAGGTATATACTTTCTTAGGAGATATACATGGGACACATCATGGACATGAGAGAGGTTTGGTGGATGCTCAAAGAAATGAGACACTATCCCTACATGATCAATATTAAAGGAGAAAATATAAATAGGTATTATATATTTTTTATTATTTAATATCATAACGTTATTACATTGATAAATTCATAGAAACTCCTTCTCGCTAACTTTAAAATGAAAATCACATAGACAATTATTTATATTAATTTTCTATCTACTATGTGGTTCCAATATATTAATGAATGGATATAACCATATATGCCATTTCATTTCCTATATTAGGTCTCAGTATGTTTCCTTCTCCGACATTATCTTAGAATGTTTGAGTTATAAACTTTATTCCCTAGAGGGATTTATATGGAGAAATCTGAATTCTAAAGTAAAAGCTATCCTATAAGAAGACTCGACCAAAGAAATGTGATGATCCCAACCACTTTTGAAATACATAAAACAATATTATCAAATATAATTTTGGAATTAAATTTTTCTCTTAGGATTACCATCCGTATGAAGATGATACTTGGTACTAAAACTCAATTTTGTTTCATGAGTTTACTAAATTCATCGCCATAACATTAAGGTAAAACCTAGATCCTAGAAAAACAAAATATAATATAGTACATTATGAAACCTTAAAACTGCATTAAGGTATATCAAAACAAGCTAATCCAAAGAAAAATATTCAATGATACATATGAATTGTGTTAACTTCATAAGGAAATTTACAACCAGCAATATAGCATTATTTCCTTTAGATGTTTTGGGGAATCTGATGAGAAAATCAATAGTGATGTTTTATAATTTCTATTATGATAAGAGTATTGTTTTTAAAATCCTTTTAGACTATTATCTATTAGATTATCTTTTCAAAATACTAATAATCGAGATAAAAACTCTACAATATTTTTATTTATCACATCTATCCAGAAGTACTCTTTTAGATATCCGAACATATTTTTACATCCAGGATGAATACAGAAATAAGATCTATGAGCTTCCTCTATTATATCAAATTTCAAATCACATATGGATAAATAAAATACACGTTATCTAAACTTTATCATTACAATATAAATAAGGACAAATAGAGGAACATTTTCGACATTATTTTTCAAATCTATGTTTTCCTTCAATGCCTATATACTAGTAACTTGGATAGATGGTTAAACACTAATTTGGGAAATATTGGATTTTCACCCCTCCTTCATTATTTCAATATTTATCAATTTAAATTCCATAAATATTGGATCTCTTTTTACCATTATCATACATAATCTATAATTATACCTTTTACTGAAAGCACCACCCACCTTGTTCTCGTTTCTATGTTGGTAATGTATTGATTAGTCATAATCATTATTTATCTCCAACCATCATCTCTAGTAAATGTTATACTATTTTTGTGTCAATATATAAATTAATCATTTATTATCAATATACATATCACACACCATTTTCTGTTATGACAATTCTAATATATATTTTATGAAAAAAATACCACACCTAACACCAAATCATGAGTTTTGTAATTTTTCCCATGAAACATCAATTGCCCTATGCAGAAATCTATCACTATATCATTATGCTTGAGAACACATATCAATACCTTATTCTATTCATCACTATGGATTATATATCATTCTCCATTTTTAGTTCATATAAGCGTAGGTGAATTCTATAACCTTATCTTTAGTTCCCTAAATTTTTCCTTGCATTAATCTATCTAGAGAAACTTGTCTCCCTTAAATGTTAACTCGTTGAGTGGATTGGGAAGCCAAGAAAATTCTCTCCAAACTACCAATAATATTTATCAATACAAATAAAACTTTGGGTCTCAGTCATATTGGTTGGTTTTTCCCAATTATTAATAATATTTTCTTTGATGGATCTACATATATACACTCTCTTGAGATTATTTTACCCAAAAAATAACTTTTTTGTTGTAAAAATTCACAGTATTATATTTTAAATGCATATTTCACTTAGGGTCATCAACAAAATTCTCAAGTGATGATCATAATAATCATTTCTCATTAAATATACAATAATTTCATATATTAAGATTACCTCAAACTAATAAATGTGACCATTGAATACTATATTCATTAAATATATGATGTAGTAGGATCATCAATAAGGCCAAATGAAATAAATATATATTCATAGTGTCAAAATCACATATAGAATACTACCTTGGATATATCCTCATTCATGGAAATAATTTTATGATATCCAAAATGATGATCAATCATGAAAATTTATTGATCTCAACAAAGTTGATAAAATATGTCATCAATACGGGGTAGATGAAACTTTTTCTTGATTATTTTCTTGATCATCGCCTTATAATCAATGTAGATTCACATGGATCTATAAATAGTCTTGAAAAAAATGGTTCACCCCTTGGTGACACACTAATATAAAAATGTCCAATGTCATGATTCTAATGAAGTTTCATATAAAATTTTTGTAACTCAAACATGGCCATTTTATAGAGTCTTTGAAGTAGGTATCACACAATGTTTGAGATCTATTGAGAACATGACTACATAATTTTATGTATGAATAAGTAAATATTTTATAAATAAATCATCTAAATCACACAAAATAGTTATATCATTGATCTTGAGTTTAACCCCACCTATATGTGAAACCCCCCCCCCCTTCATTGGAATCAAGACTAATATAATGGGGGCATTTTCTATTGGAAGTTCATATTTAACATCACATTGATGGATGATAATATATATTTTTTAATATAAAACATGATTTCTCATAAAAAAAATTATGTTTCCTTTATATAGATAAGTACAACCTGCCCCCCCCCCCAAAGATAACAAAAAATTAATCCAAAGGATGGATAACAAGATTTTCAGAAAAAATGTTCCCAGACACTTCAACTAGAGAAGAATAAAATACATAAGAAGCAATAATAGTGCAATTAGGTTTCATAACTAATAATTTAACATTAAATCATTGGGATTTTTTTGTGATACCATTATGAAATTCTACTAAATAAAATATTTGGATGTTCTAGATTCAGACAACGCAATATCAATTCAAGATTGGACAGTATGTGTACCTTTCAACATGTCGTTACCATTCCACTCATCATAAATTGTTATAACATGATATTTATCTTTGTATCTTAACATAAGAGTTAACTAACAATGTTAATCCTCGTTAGCCTTCAAATTTTAGCACTGGTTAGTATAATTCCCAAACTCCTTGCATTTAAAACAACACTGTGTAGATAGTGTGTTTGGTGGACCATTACCATTATTAACAACATTATCTACCTTCTTTTCATCACATAAGTATTCATCTACTTGATTAAATCCTTTATTCACATAAAAATTTTAATTACTCCCATAATATAGTTTCCTCCATGATTAAATCCTTTATTCATGATTAGTGTAATTTGATAGTTTTTACCTCTAGGTATTTCTCTTCCACAACCACATGGATGTATAGTATATAAGAAGAGATGGATTTTGTAAAAGTACTTACACTTTCCTATATAAAAATTTAAAAAGTTTTTTTATTCATTGGATTATCCTTAATCATGTCCTCAGAAATATCCAAAGGGATGTTACTAAATTTTAATCATCATAGTTTATAATTGTTAACTAAAAAACTGGTTGTATAAAAACTATAATTACCTAAAATTTTTATACATTCATATTAGATATCAATAGATAAATATTACTTACATAACATAATGATCCATTCCCTAATCTTCTAGGTCTAGTCAATTTGGAAACACGTACATATAAAAATATGGTTCATAAGTGAGAAATATTACTTCCCACTATGTTCTTCATAAATAACACCATTATTGAACATATATTACATAAAATATTTCTTCATATCCTAGAGAAAGGAATCATAATAGATGGAGAGATCATATTATCATTAAGTGGAAATAATTCACTAATCCAATGACAGTTCATGATGTTAGAAAATATTGTTCATGTAATACATGTTAACAGAAATAATCCTTTCACATTTTAGAAATAAATTAAGAATTCATTATTAAAAAATTAAAAGGAAGATTCTCTCAAAATGATTTTTCCCAATGTAAAACATGGGTAAAAATAAATTTAAAAAATATTTTATTAATAATGAAAAAATAATGAAAACATTTTCCAGAAACATGAACATTGAAGAAAAAGGATGTTCGGTTGAAGAGAGAAAAAATAATTTTTTATTAAAAACATTACGTCTCTATATTTATGTAATAAAGTGATGAAAATGAAAGGAAAACATTTATTCTATAGAAACAAATATTGGATAAGAATATAAATGAGTTTTCTAAGAGGGATATCACAATATTTAATCATTAGAGTGTTATCCATAAGCAATCCTGAAAAAAATAATGAGATTTTAACATACAACATTTAAAACATTGGTAAATTTTTAATCACAATCCCCGTGAAATAATGTGACATAGTTGGTTTTTTATATCCCATTATTTTCATGAGATTAATAATAAAATAATTTAATGGAAAGTATGTACATGAAAAAAATGAAACTGGTGTTGAATATAGCATGTGTCCTATAGAAATTAATATGAGAAAAAAATCTCATACCTTATATTGAGAATTTCATCATACACATTCAAAAATAATTTATAATATATATTTACTTATTATGAATCATTAAAATAACCATAAAAATATATAGCATACCTTATATTACTTACTCGTATACATTTATCACCTTTTTATTACCAATACTCTATTAAAATCCTATTTTCGATAAGAACTGCTTCATTTTTCATGTTTGTTTTGGTTTGGTAGTTTCAGTCCTTTTAAAATGATCATGGTTAAATATTATCTACAATGTTGGAAATAATATAAATATAATATATATTTAATATACATATTTTTATAGTAGTCCATTTCAATTATAGAAATATAATTAATTACACTGTCAATGGAGAAAGTTGGTCGTATATATGCATGAATGTGATTTACATTTTATTGATGCATGGAATAAAAGAATATCACCATTTAAGATATATATTTATTTCATAAATAACATATATTTTAATTAAATCTATAATTATTACCATATACATCAATATAAAATGAAAAACATTTCACATCGCTTTGTGGAGGCGGTAGTCAACTTGTACACACGTGCGACGTTATCATTTTTCAACAGATTGGAATGTAAGAAGGTATACATTATATTGTTAATCACTAATTATTATTTTTTAATATGTATATATATTAATTTAAATGAAAATTTGTATCCATCCATGAGATTTGGTGATTTTAAACAAAATACATCGGTTCATGAAGTGGAACTCTTCTGTACACACAATCAACGGTTTAATATACCATTTGATAGGATAAGAGATCAACATAGGTTATGAAATTATAAATACATAATATAAATATATGGAATACAGAGATGTTATTATATGAAAATATTTTATTAATATTTTATTCTTTCAGAAAAAAAAATTGATAAAACATTGTAAAGGATTATACCTCTTCTTAGGAAAAAATCTTCAGGTTTACACCTAAATATTTCTTAGTACAGTTTTCTAAGAAAAAAAATTATTATAAAACGTGGAAAGTAAATTATGAAATATATTTGGGAAGGTATTGGATGAATAAAAAGGCTTTGGATGTGTGGATACGATAAAAAAATGGTTCCATTTTATTATTGGAGGAGAGGACACATTTAGAATTTTTAAAAATAAAAAGTTATTTAAATGTTTTTTAAGCACCACATGTATCAAAAATGGTTAATTATAGAACCTTATATTAGATAAGTTATATATATGGATAAAATGGGATTTTTAGTAGTTTTTGGATCATCTTATCTCCTATCATTTTATTTTAACACATCATTAAACCCATTTAATCATTAATCATAGTAATTAATTTTTACCATTTTTACTCTTCATTTTATCCAAAATATAAGATTTATTTATTATATAAGATTTATTATTATAGTTCAAAATAAATAAACCATTTTTTAAATTTCTATTCATGAAATTGGTAGAATTTATATAAAAATATTCCCTGTAATCTTGATAAAAAATGGTTTTCAAAAGAAAACATTTTAATAATTATAAAAAGTTTTAATTTCAAAATTTAAAATAAAATTCATTATAATGGAATAAATATTACTGATTATAATATAATTTAAATAAAAATCCCATTAAAACCATCTTAAAATAAAATTCAACATGATAAATCATTAAAAGAAAATAATGTTTTTAATTAAAATCATTATTTTCGCTATTCATTACCAAACTTAATATTTTTAGATAAATCACAAAAAATTTATCCTAATATTATTTTGACCTGAAAATTCCCAAAAATGAGGTAAATTTTTTTAATTTTATTTTTTATTATTGTAAATGATTTGTTTTTTATTTATTCAATTAAATTAAAAAAATCATTTTTTGAGAAATTTTTATTTTTAAAGCATTGAAAAACATTAAAAAAAAATAAGTAAGTGGTTTTAAATATATTATATTCATCTATAATATTTATTCATAATTTTTAAAAGATGTTTCTACCAATTCATACCACAAAATTTTAATGTATTTGTTTTTTAAAGTCAAATCTAAATAATAATATTAATAGTATTTTTATGTTCATTAAAACTCAGTGTTGTACGTAATGTAACCTATCGAATAAATTACATTTATTTAAATAAATGTTTCATAAAATCCCGGGATGTTATGGGTCATCCGCCCTCAACAAAGACATTTACACTCACTAACCAAAATCATTATAGCCACTTCACTTACCATCACACATATCCTTGATACAGCAATGAAAAATAGTACAGACACCTACAATACCTAATCTCCAAGACTGAATCAGGCTCCGCAGATTCACATTACATCCAAGATATGATTTTTTTAGTCAAGTATATTCATCTGACTTTTCCATTCCTTTGATTTGAAAATAACAATCTCTTTCATAAATAAATTGATCAATTACCTCTTAATGTCCAAAATATTTTTGAGAATTGTTTTTATGAAAATAAATAAATTTTCAATAATTTTAAATTGTTCTAACATATTCAATGACATAAACTATTATTATTCACTATGATTATCATATTGAGTATAAAACCAATAATAAGTGAATCCACCTTTATCAAATCATATTGAATATTATTTTATCATAACTTCACAATAAAAATAATATTTTTAATTAGAAATGATAACAGAACTAATAAAAATCAAATTCACACCAATAGAATTTATCATAATGAAATTTTGAAAGAAAATACCTTGGATTTAATAATGTTTTAATTAAGAAAATGAAAATCTATTTTCTATTATATAGGAATATGTTTCAGAAATATAATGGGTTATAAAGAATCACAACATACATTCTATTATAATATGACTAATGAAGTGAATGGTTTCCAAGTCCTTATGAAAAACTCATTGAAAATATGACCACTATAGTATCAAGATAACTATGGGAAGATTTCATATAAATACCCAGTCATGTGATGAGTTTAGAGATGATTATTTGATTTTAAGAATAAATTTCTTAATGATGATAAAGTGTGAAAGTCTTGTTCCAAAATTCTTTTATATCATTAGATAATGTCCCTATTAAGGAAACCTTGTCCTCTTTTCTTCTTAAGAAATTATATAGTAATTTATTTGTGTGTCTGATTATGAGAATACTTTTGTGGGATTCCATGGCTTGGAAAATAGAGATATCAATCATCATTTTGATCAAGTGCATGTGGGTATATCAAGACATATTAATTTATCATATCTAGGGATCACTTGGATAGTGTGAAAAAATCATATCATCATATTGAGGGATTTTGTGGACAGTAAGACAGACCAATCATCATATCAATGGATGACCTCGGTAAGGTAAAGACACAATTTCATGAAAGTATAAGATAGGGGACCTTAATACATGGTTGTTATATATCTTACTCTTTGATTTAAAATAAGTCTATTGATTTGTATTACTTGTTTTATTGACATTATTTTATTTCCAATGCCTATAATAAAAAGTGAAACATTTATATCCCACTTTCTATTTTTATTTTTTTATCCTAATAACTTTGATTTTGATAAAATTATTTTAATCTATATTCTTTTTTGAATAAGATAATACCCTAATTATGATTCTATACTCTTTTAGATATAATAATTATTATTGTGATTTATCATAATGGTTTTTATTAATATTGTTTTTGAGTTTACTCTGATTAATTTATTTCCTAGTGTGAATACAATTAAACATTGAGTGTATTACCACTATTTATTGAATAATATTTTTGACACTATGAAAATAGAATCAATTAATCATTATGACCTATGAACACTACTACAAAAACTGGCTTCTGCGCCTCTGGGTACGGGCGACCGCCAAAGGCGGTTGCTAATACGGAAATAAATGGGCGGGATTTTTCCCGCCCCATCGTTACTCTCTTCCTCATTGCCGCGGTGGTGCCCCGCCGTCGCGCCCTGCCGTCGCGGCCCGCCGTCGCGCCCCGCCGTCGCGCCCCGCCGTCGCGCCCCGCCGTCGCGCTACCTCCCTCGGTCACCGCCTTCCAGTCACCCCTCCCTCACATGCCATCGCCCTACCACCCTCTGGCCACCCCTCCTTCATATTCCGTCACACCCGCCCCTCCCTCCGCCGCCGTAGATCCGCCATGGCCGACCACTCAAGGTCTCTGGTTCCGCCTCGTGCCCCCGCGCGTCCGGTGTCGCACCCACACTATCACGCGGACATGAAACCTGATTTTTTTAAAAGGACCTTTAGCGGCCGCCATTGGCGGTCGCTATTGGTTTTCACCGACGGAGCAATTGCGACCGCCAAAAGCAGTCGCAAGGCGGTCGCTAAAAACCTATAGCGACCACTTTTGGCGGTCGTTATTGGTGCTTAATCTAGTAGTGGAACATAAATATTGAAACATACTTGATTACGATATTCTTATTATCAGAACCAGGGGAAAGTCTGATTGCAATTTAAACACCTTAGAGGTGTCGTGAATATGATTGTTCTAACTCTATTAAACTAATTTTCTTTTATGATTAAAAATAAATTTTTTTATCATACAATTCACCCCCTCTTGTATTTATTAATATTAATATACATTATTATTATATAATTGGTATCAGAAAGAACTATTTGTAATACTAATAACTACAATTCATATCAAATGTGGTTTCTAGTGATCAAATACTCACTAAAATTTTTAACTTATGTTTACAATTATAGGTTATATAAATTTTGTTGTAATTTTTTTTTATAAATACTTGATAAAATATTGTGTATTGTGGAATATAATTTTTGTGTTTATTTTAAATATAGCAGGGTTCAATGTGAGTTTAATAGATAACCTCAATCCAAATATACACCCTATTTTTTATGGAGATATTTATCTGTATTGGAGATATAGAATGAATAAATTTTATATAAATACTATTGTTGAAAATTGGTTCATTATAATTGGTTATTTCAAGATCCCTTAAAAAAAGGGGCTACTTTTAAAAATAAAGAGAAATACTAGTATTAATTGATTTTCATAAATTGAAACATATTATTACTCAATATGATAAGAAGCATTTACATTCCAGTTTAAACATATGAATTTGTTAGTATTATCTTGAAAAAATGAGATATAACTCATTTTGAAACATCAATGGATGTTGAAACTAGAAAATAAATCCCTAGAGATAATAGTCAATCATATTTATACCGTTTTGGTGAAATTATTTTAATGGTACAACAATTGTTTATGAAATATACACTAGAAGAAATCTATGTAATATAAAGGATTAGAAGAGTAAATCCCTATTGAAATGATAATTCATATCACTCCCAATGAATGTGAATATTAGAGAATAGTTTTTGATTAATCACGGAAAATAAAAAATTCCACTCTTGAGTATTTATTGGGAACCATTTTTCAAGATGAGGGTAGGTTGAAAAAATATGCATAGAAATTAATGAAACATAACGGGGGGAGTTGTTTTACTACTACATCAAATATGATAAAAGGATATACTTCTAATAATGTTATTATGTCTACAAATAAATATAAGGTCATTATTCAATTATTTTCAAGAGATTTTAAACACTATTAGAATTAATTAGCTCTTCTTTCTCAAAGAATTAATATGGTTTTTTGAAAAATGTTCTTTAAATATTGTTATAAGAAAATTAACATGGATATGAATGAAAATAATGATTTTAATGTTACTTTTTAAGAGTGAAATAGAGCCAGACATATTAGACCTGAATGTACCAAGTTGAAAAGAAAATACACGAAGGATAGACATTTTGAAAGGAATCAATAGAAGGATTATAAGTAATAAACCATTAATTTCTTAAATATACTAAAAATTGGAGTGCAAGTGGAGGTGATTCATTAGAAAATTACTCATATAATGAAAGTTAAGATCATAGGTATGTTAGAATTATTTCCAGAATACCTATTTCAAATCAATGATTTATAGAAAAGGTGAAAAAAATCAATAACTAATATGTCATCAAATTCAAATTTCCATGATGAGAAGGACTCTATATATTTGGAAAAATAATCCACCTCAGCTAGTGATGTAAAATTCTTATCATCTTCTAAGATGTTTATCTCATTGAAAATCATTTAGAAAGTGAAAATTTTTATATTTTAATAAAACTGATAAGGTTAATGAAAAAACATGAAAAAGATGATTTAGGAATAGTTATTTTAACAAATAAAATATCTATTTAATCACAATCTATTAATAAATCAAATTCCGAAAAAGTTTTTTTTAATATATATAAATACTATTTTTTGAAAAAGATAGTTTGAAATCTAGTCTTGAGAAACTCAATTCTGAATCCAATACTCAGGAGGATAATAATTTATATTTTAAACTAAAGTCATAAATTTGTAATTTTTAATATAACTATTATCAAACATTAATTCATGTGTGGAAGGTTTTGATAAAATGTATAAGAAAATTCTCCCTCCTGATAAAATTTATAGAATATGTAATATATATTGAGACAAAAAATTTAGTAACAATTACATTATTCTAAAGAGTGAATTATTTTGTATAGAATGCAAAGGTGGTGGTAACTATAATAAAAATCTTTCTTTAAAATTTTTTAAACAACTAGTTTTTCACGATTATTATTTATCAAAAAAAAATTGAATTCCTAAAATTTTGTTTTCTAACATATATCAACCCAAAATGTTTTGGGTTCTGAAAGTCTAATTGTTTGTTTTCATGAAAATAAAGGACGTAAAACAACAATAATAAACGATACATGGATGGTGGTTGTTCCCAGAATATGAATAAGAACAAATATTCCTTTGATAATATTATCAAGAAGAAATGTTGCAATGTTAATTTTAGATATAATGATCAAGGAGATATTATTGGTAAATATAATATTGTTCTTATTAGTAAACATTTAGTTTCAAATGTTTCATTTAATAATGGTCTTATTGACAACCTTATAATAATAATACAATTATGTGGTGAAGTTTAACTTGTGGATTTTAGGAATGATAAATTTATAGTACACAATTCAAAGGATGAATTAATTCTATATTCTAATCATCATGAGAATGTATAAAAAATAATAATAAGGTACCTTAGGATCCAAGGAATGCCTTTACTTTGTACAACATAAGATCAATGTTGGATATGGCACAGAAATATAGGAAATTGTAACCATAGGAACTTATATAATCTAAATAAGAACATACTTATTGTGGATTTACTAGATCTAAGTTTTGATTCTTCAAAAGTCTGTGTCCCTTCTCAATATAGTAACCAACATAAGTAAATATTTTAATATATTATTAAATTATCAACTTTTGATGCTTTATAGTATGTGTGCATGGACTTAGTCATTTATACAAAAACTAGGAGTGTTGTGGGAAATTACTATGTTTTTTTAGTTGATGATTATACTAGATAAAAAATGGTTTATTTTCTATAAATAAATAAAACATCTTTTTTTTCAAAACATTTATACCCACTGTTACAGATTGGAAAACAATCCCTTTGACCCTCCTCGAACTCCCCTTTTTTATTTTATTTAATATAAGGATAAAACTTCAAGTGAATTTATGGGGGCCGAAAGTGGTAGAGACCCAATGCATCGCCAGAGGCTGGACCCTTACATGAGGGGGGAAAGAAATGAAAATAATGGAATGGGGTAAGGGCATCCTTAAGATCTTCACAGGTGTCCAATGCACCCACCGCTTGGTTTCCTTCCCAAAAAGTATGCCTGAACATCATATCTTATCTTATCCACTCTCTAAAATCCCTGAGGATATATGCAATGTCCCATGGTGGGGCCTTATTATTGCCAAGAAGACCACTAAGGACCTCAGAATTAGTCTCCACGCAGGCTAGCTTAAGGTTGTAGAGATAAAACAACATGATACCGCAGTGAAGGGATCTTTCCTCTGTGCTAACCACATTGTTCAGTCTAAGATAAATGTTGAAACCGAGTTGGACCATGGTGTCGCTGTCTCGGACCAGCCCACCTCCCCACATAATACCTTGTGCATAAGATCCATCCACATTCATCTTCAGACCCATCTTGGGGTCATGCCACCATACCCAGGATCCTGACTGCGAGAGGGCTGCTCCTGAAGAGCCCCTCTCTAAATCCTGTAGTAGCCAGAACAACATACCTGAGTGCCCTCACCCTCCCCTAAGTGGCTGGAGTTCATGCAGAAGTTCCAACAGGCGCACCATCGCACCAAGCCATGAAACCAGCCCTTCATTTCTGTTAGAGTTCCGAGCCTCCTAGATGAACCAACAGCCAGTGACGACCACAATGGCACAGTCCTTAGTATTCCCTTTCGTTGAAAATGATTAGTTAAAGAAAGAACCCAAAAAAGCATCCATAGAATCCCCATGCAGGGCCACTCCGAGTGGTTGCGCTACAAAGGACCATAGCTGGTGTGCCCACTCTCCACCAAAAAAAATATTCCAAATGGACTCGCTCCCTGGGTTCTCGCAACACCTCCCTTTGATAACTATTCATAGTGATCGTGGTGGATAATTGGTAAATTTTGATTTAGAAAAATTTCATTATAAAAAAGGAATTTCACATTACATTTCTACTCTAAGTACTCCTCAGAAAAATGGTGTTGTGGAAGGAAAAAATATTATTCTTAATGAAATTATAAGAACCATGATGAATGAATACTTAATTACTAAATTTTTTGGGACTAAATTTGTTAATACTTTTTGTTATACAATAAATCTAGTTTTGATTAGAAATTTTATTAATAAAACACCTTTTGAGTTATAGAATGGCCAAGAACCAAAGTTTTCATACTTAATAGTATTTGGATGCAAGTTATTAATCTTGAATCTAAAAGATAACTTACAAAAATTCAAAAAAAATGAAATTAATGTATATTTTTAGGTTATTCCATTACTTCACAGTCTTTAATAGATTTAAATAAAAATTCCAATAATCATGAGGAAATATTATATGTTAAATTTGGTGAAATTTACCCCTTTAAATTTAAAAAAATCGTACCAATAACCTTAGATGTGTTGTAAAAATTGATTTTCATCCTTTTATAGAATATGCTTATTATAAGGAAAATACACAAGAAATATTTTTTGAAGTATTTTCTTAGGAATGTTTTATATATTATGTTGATGAATAGGTTTTACAAAACCCATGTCTTTTTCTTCTTAGGAATCATCCCAGGGATAATATCATTGTTGATGTTAATCAACTAATTATGAATAGATGTTATTTGAAGAATGAAGTAGAATATCAATCTTTTGTTTCCAAATTTGAACCTATGAATATTGAATTTCCTTTAAGAGAAGACGATTGGATGAAGGCTATGGAATATTAGATAAATGAGTATAAAAATAATAATGTATGGACCGTGGATGAAATAACTAATGAAACTTCCATAATTTTAGTAAAATCGGTCTTTAAAAATAAATGTGATAAAAATTAAATAATCATTACAAAGAAAGAGAGACTCATTATTAATGGTTATGATCAATAAGAATGAATCAATAATTTAGAAACCTATAAAATGGTCGCAAGAATAAATCTATTCATATTTTATTAATCAATGTTGAATTATACAGTTTCAAAAATTTTCAAATGGATGTAACGTGTATTTTTGTTAATGGTTATGTACAAGATGATGTTTTTCTTAAACAACCTCATGGGTTTAAATATAAAATACAACCTAATTATGATTTTAAATATACAAAAGATTTATATGAACATAAACATGCCCCTAGAGCCAGATATGATAGATTAACATGACTTTTGTTACAAAACAATTATGATAATGGAAATACAGATCCCACACTTTTTATAATTATTTTAAAGAAAAAAATTATGATAGTTCAAATATATACATATGACATTATATTAGAATCAACTAAACAATTTTTAATATATTCATGTATGGATCTTATAAGATCTGAGTTTGAAATGAGTACGATGGGTGAGTTTACATTTTTTCATGGATTTAATATTACTCAAAAACTATAAAGTACATATATAACTCAACATAACTATATCAGGGATCTTGTTAAAAATTATGGATTTGATAAAACTAATATTAATAGTACGCCATCGTTACTTCAAATACACTTGATCTTGATAAAGATAGATAACTGGTTGATCAAAAAAGTTAGGTATGAAAGGAAGTTTACTTTACATAGTAGTTATTCAACATAAATTAATGGTTTATGTATTATTATATACCAGATAGAAACAAAATACATTCAACTACCCCATAAAATAAGTTAAACGAATTTTTCATTATCTAAAGTGTTCTATGGATTTAGGAAATTTCTATTCTTCGAGAAATTATTTTGAATTAAAAAAAAATTCAGATGCTGATTTTGGTGTTTGTAGAATGGATATAAAATGTACATACAAAACATTTCATTTATTAGATGAATCAATTGATTCTTTTTCTTGTAAAAAACTACACCTAGTATCACTTTACACTATTGAATCTGAATATGTGGTAGTTAGAAGTTGTTGTGATCCCATTTTGTAAATGCAGCCCACACTCACTGATTATGGAATGAGTTTAACAAAAACTCAAATACATTGTGATATTAGATGTTCAGTAATTATAAGTAAAGTCCCTACATATATATCTCATAAAAACATATATATATATTAGAAATTACATTCTTAGGTATCATACACATATAAGTGATATCATTTTACAGTTCATCAAAATTCCTAAAAAACATGATGTTTTTTTGACAAATCCTTATGTGTTGATAGATTTGAATACATTAAACAGAATATTAGAATGATAAATATCATGTAATAATTTGAAACTGATTTTTTATTTATCCATATCATTATATTAAGTTACTCATTATCAAAATATAATTTCTTATGATTATTGTTTTCCATAGAAAATATAACTTCATCATTCTGAGTTTTATAGGATCATATTTTTTCCTCTAAAAAATAATTTCTGGACACATTAATTAAAGTGTTTTCCAAGCCTCTATAATTAAATTTCTATAACCATGTTTTCATCAAATTGAAATTAAAAAATTTCCATTATCATGTTATCTTTTAAAACTTTTCAATTTCAAATTTTTAAAATTAAAACTATCATAATTTTTTATTTTATAAAAATATTAAAAATTTATAATATTGATAATTCAACTCTGAAATGTATTCCTCTTTCTTCTATACTTTAATAATAATACATAATTATTTTTATCCTTTTTTGTTTTTATTATATTATTTCAATCATAATCACTCAATATGATTAAAGTGTTTTATAAAACCTCAAAGGATGAAATTATTTAAAAAGCATTCTTCATATAATTTCTCAAATATATGACCAGCTAATTGAATCTCAGGCATCTGATATTTTTGTGAGTTCAATTATCTACTAATGAGACTATATAAGGAGGTACCCCCTCATGCCCCCATTGATTATTTCATGTATTTGTCTTCAAAGTGTTGCCTCATTTATGTATCCTACTCCATTATTTTCATGTCTGAATCTTCCATATCAAGATGCAATATGACAAAACCAGTGTAGGATTACAAGAAATGGTGTGCTTTCTAGAAAAGGCTATTAGGGAAATAATTTTATGAAAATATTGTTTTATCATTGGAGAGATTAATAGAATTCAATGTTTGTAAATCAGTATGTGTTGAAAAAAATACCAATTAAGATTTGTTATATTTGGACTTGGTAATAGATTTTTATGCATATATAACGTTTTTTGAAGAAAAAGGAAAATATTTTTTTTCTTTTTGAATAAATGATAACAATTAAAAGATGAAATATAATGATTTTTCGGGATTCCTATGTATTTTAGATGAAGGGGATGATTTTTTTCTCACATAAACTACCTGGTTCAAAGGTGACATTTTAAAAAGAAAGATCCAAAATGTATTTTATTTAAATGCCTCAAATTATGATTCAATAAAGGATACCCAAATCATTATATATCATATAAATATAGAACTTTTCATTCAATGGTTTATAAATCATAGAATGATATACATAGATACTCTATAAGTATCTGATACGTTAATTTTGGATTAATTGGTTAACATAAGAATGATTGATTGTGTTGTTTTGTTCTCCTAATAGTCAAGAATATGAAATTCCATTCAATCATGTCCCTGATTTTAATGTTTCCAACATTGATAAGCAAGATGATTGAAGATAGTATGAATCATTTCAACAAATAAAAAAATCAAAATCTATTATAGAAAACATTACGTTTATTAGTGATTACACAATAAAATATATGATGTATATCTTTGATTCCGTATCAAAAATGTTTATAAATAATTCTCATGCTTATGAATCTGAAGATGAAAATTCATCTATGTCAAAGAAAGTAGAGATAACTGAGAAAAATGGAAAATAAAAAAAATCTATTCCTCAAAAATAAAAGAAACAAAAGAGTCTCTCTAATGAAGTATCTGTAAAGTGGAGAAAGAAAATGGATAAATGAAAACAAGGTGATCCTCAATTTGGACTCAACCCTATTGAAACATTAACCATGAAAATACATGGAGTTGAAACTATTGTTAAAAAAACTAAATAAAAGAATAAAAATAAGAAACATCAAGGTAATAATGAAGTTGATTCGTTGATGGAAGGAGTAAAGGTTTCTTCTATATATGTTGTTATAAGAAATGTGGATGGTGAATTGTATTTTCAAGATACAAATATTGTCTATGAAGATGTTCCATCTTCCATAGGAAACAGAAATGAAGTTATTGTGGAAATAGAATAATTTCTTTCTTGAAAACGTAATTTAATATCAACAAAACCAATCTATGATGTGTTTTGAAATGAAATGGTGGAAGGTGATGAGGATATTGATATTCTATAAAAATAATTTTAATGTGTTAATGATGATATATTATTCATAGAAATATAATATTATGATGAATAATAAGAAGAAGTAGAATTTGAGGAGGAGTAAAATCATAATTTTGATAAAGGATATCTCCTATATGATAATATTTCATTAAGGACTTCACAATCTTCATTAAATGAATTTTATTATTGGGAAATCAAAAATGGAAATCAATAGGTCAAGAAACATAATATTTCACATATGTTCATGAAGTTCATTAATAAAAGTATAAGGATAAACAAGATCAAAACCCAATACTATAAGCTAGTAATTTTATTGATGTTGATGATATTGAAATTTCTAGTTGGAACCAGGTTGAATAGATAACTGAAAAATTAGTTTCAAATAATAAATGTGAAAAAGAGTTCAAGAAGATGTAAGAATAAAACATCATAATATTCATAAGATTGAAATATATAATTAAATGTATATGACCACATTTCATGGATTTCATTATATTGATCATGATTTATAATCTATTGAAGAATAAAATCCTTAATTTTCCAATCATAAAGAAGAGATTGATTTATTCCCAGAAAAAACATAAATTATAATTGGTTAATGATTTATCTGACATAATTATCAATAATGAGGGTGAACTAGATTTCCCTCATGAATGCTTCCATTCCCACAAGAAAGCATGAAAAAGTTTTGTAAAATGGTCACATACCATAGATGATGATACCAAAGTGATGGATCAATATTTTGTGAAATTAAATAATTATATAGATGAATATGAAAAATCCTAAAATATCTTATAAAATAATATAGAATATACAAGATTTTTTGTATAAAATTTCAATGATGCAACAAAAAATTGTTCTTAGACTGTAAATGTGTTGTGTGGAAAGATGTGTTATTTAGAGTATTAGATAAAAAGACTCTGAAATCATTATGTGGATGTCCATAACCTAAAAAATGATTTTTTTTTCAATAACTTAAGATCCATGAAGAAATTATTTAGATAAAATATGATAAAATTCATACTGAAGAGGAACAGTTATAGGATATAATAAAGAAAAATTATTCACAAAACGAGTTTATTGTAAGGATGGAGGAAGATACGAACGAGTACTTGAAATTTAAAATAATCATGAAATATTTGATTCTAATGAAATATAAAAAAATTCAATTAGAATTCTTTTGGTAGTTTCATTTTGAAAGCATTTTTCCATGATGAAATAAATTAACTATTCATGTTATTCAAATAAGATTGTATGAGTTTTTTTACCAATTTTGAATGAATTAATATTCATAAAAAAATTGACTTATTATATAATATTGTTTTTCATATTTTATTTTCTAACCCTTTTCAGGAATTACATGACTCTTTTCCTATTCCATTTTGAAAATCACAACATGGGAGAATTTTATACAAATGGGGAATTTTTTAGTAAGAGAGAGAAGTTTATTTATAGGTAAGACAAATATCATTAAAAACATAATATGATCCTTAGGGGGATCTGTTATCCTAAGGGAGAGTTACTCATATTTATCATTCATTTTATATAATTTATAAACTCAAGGAGATATAAGTATTAATATCTATGTTTTGAATATGATGTACCTAAAAGATATTGAACATAAAATTTTTAATGTTATTTAGTATTTAATAGTTGTTGTTTGTTTTTTCCAAAAAGGGGGAGATTTTGGTGTCAAAATCTTGTTTTAGACTTTTACATTCCTTTTTTTTTAAATCAGAAACACTTTCTTAAATAACTTGATTAAAAAAATTTATGTATAGTGAAATGTTTCAAATTGTTTTGATGAAAACATAAAATTTTACCATACATTCAAATAGTTCTAATGTATTCAAATACTTAAACTATATTTTCCCATTATAATTATCATATTGTGTATGAGGCTGATAATAATGGTATCTACCTTTATCAAATAAAATTGAAGAAATGTTTTACTTATCTTCTTAATTAAAATTATCTTCATAAGCATAATAGATATCAGAACAAGTAAAAATAAGATTCACACTAATATAATTTATCATAATGAAATTCTATAAGAAAATCCATCAAAATGACAATAGTTTAAATTCTAAATAAAAAACTAACTTCTGTCATATAAAAATTTATTTTTTATATAAAATTTTGTAATACAAAAGGAAGTCCAACCTTATGTTATAATATGACTATTAAACTGATATTTATCTATGTCCTTGTGAAAAAATCATATAAAATATGATCATTTGTTTATCAAGATGACTATTAGATGCTTTCTTATAAATACCTAGTCATTTTATGAGTTTAGAGCTATTGATTTGATTTCTCTCTCAAATTTTCTAATTTATACAAAGTGTGAGAAACGTGTTCATAGTCACTTGTATTGCATTAGAGAGAGTCCTTCATAAGGAAACCTTGTAAGGATGTCACCTTAACAAATTTTTTATATTTTTTTGTGAGTATCATTATTTGAATATTAATTCGGGCTTCCGAGGCTAGAAATATGGAGATACAAGTCATCATATTGATCAAGGGATTCCAGTGATAGCAAGATAGAGTTGATGATATTATCAAGGTCGCACAAGTATAGCGCAATAGAATCTGATCATCGTATTCAAGACTTTTTGGATAAAAAGATAGTTTGATCATCATATCGAGGGTGTACCTTGGTATAGGAAAGACATACATTATTTTATATATAAAAAATTGGAACTTTATCCTATGTTATTGGATACCTTACTCTTTGGGTTAAAATAAGTGTATCCATTTGTATGACTTCTTTTATTACAAGTCAATTATTTCTGTTGCATATAATAGAAAGTGTTACTTTTATATTCGAATTTTTATTTTTATTTTTATTACCATAATAACATTCATTAAGATAAAATTATTTTAATCATTATTATTCAATGAATGTGATATTACCCTGATTATGGTTTTATAAATTTTAAGATAGAATCATTACTATGTTGAATTATCAAAACCTTTTTTATAACGATTATTTTTTGAGTTTACTCATATAAATTCGTTTTCAACTATGCATGAGATTAAACTATGATTAGGTTACCAATTTTTTCATAATATGATTATATAAACTATTATGATATAACAAATTTATCATAATGTCTAATGGATATATATATTAAAATCCACTTGATTACGATATTCTTACGATCAGTACTAGGTACCATGTCCAATTGCAATTTAAATATTTAAGTGGTGTTTTGAATAGAATTTTATTGAACTTTTTAAACAAAGTAACATATAATATAAAAATAGAATGATTTTAAAAATATAATTTTCCCCTTCATTTATTTATCCATATTAATAATTATTCTGATCATACAGTTCCTCACTTAATCCACTAGACATGATCAAACGTACGACAACCTTTCATATTCAGGAGTACCCTCACTTATCCAGGTCACGATTGTAAACATCACTAATATGATAGTCCAATTCAAATATTCCCATCAACTTATTTCATATCAAAAGAAAAATAATATATTTGTTCTCTCACAAAGTAGTTGGAAATGCATCTCAAACATGATGGGGACATGAACCTAACAAATCTGACCTTATACCCCCAACCATGATAACAATAATTGACACCCAATGTGAATTATAATTAGAACTATTGATTAAATCATAATATTTATACTATACACTCAATCACATATCTTCTACATTGATCCAATCCCAAATAATTACCATGGTTTCGTCTGGAAAACATGTGCTCACTCTCTCAATATATGATATCACAGAGACCTAAGGGTTACACACTAAACTGTGACCCAATTATTAAACATGACTCATCAAACTATGATACAAGTTTCACTATATACAAAATGATCAACCACCTAAATGTGTTAGGAATAAAATGATACTTCCTGCAGAAGTCTTCCAAAATATAAGGCACTAGTATTGTGGGTGCTCAACCATACCCATGTCAAAACATGGAGGAACCAAACATGTTTCGATCACATATGTCAGAGAATATATCCAAGCCTTGCACCTCTAAAGGCATTCATAAAATTGAATTAACACACTCATGAGTCACCCTTAGGTATCCCTAGAAAAATACTCACTAAAAGTTGTGTGTCATGACAGATAATTCACAAGATTCTCTAAACTATTCCATTATTCAAGGCCCCATAAAATCCACCAATACACATCATAGTTGATCTATGAACCTAGGATCTATGTCTAGCCTCACTACCCACACTAAGCTCACTTACTAATTTACATGGTCACACAACCTCAACTACGTATATTTTAACACATCACACATAAAACAATTAACTAGGGTTTTCTTAGTACCTACCATAACCCATACATTGGGTCAAGACAGACAAATTAGGGTTCCAAATCACCTTATCTATTAATGGGTTAATAGTTTAAAAATTAAAACTATTAATCCATTATGAAAATAGAATATCTAAATTTAATGGTTGTTAAATATAATTTTATTCACAAGTTATAAGTGACATTTTTTGATAGGTTTCTTACCAACATTTTCATCCACTCAGCCCCCATTTCCCACAATAGTCACACTTTGAATGATAATTTCATGACCACAATGCATGATGTTTTCATTCTTAATCAGGTTAAATATCTTAAAATAAATATTTACAAATAAGAATTACATTATTTATCAAAAATTCCATTTATAGTTTAAATGGGTTTTTAATCAAAAGATATAATGTAATATTTCTTATAATTCACTTACTAGTACTCTATTTATCCAACAATATTTTTTACAATTCATATAAATTGTCCAAAGATTACACTTGATGAATTCATGGATATAATAAAACATGAAATATTTTAGGCATGGTTAAATAAATATTTAATCGTATTTCATGAATGAAAATGACTTATAAGAAGCTTATTAGATCTTTTTAACCAATATCATCATCTATCCATTTATATATGCCTATATATCAAGAGATCATATCTAGTTTTTTTCATGTAAGATGCAACTACATCCTTATATGGAAAACACCATTTTGATGACACGTAACTATTAAATAACCCACCTACATTTTCCTAGTAAATAATTGATAATAGGTAGACATAAATTAGATAATTATAAACCAATAAAATATAACAAGAAGATAATAATAACCACAAGTAGCAAGAAATTGACATCTAAATCCCACGTACAGAATATGATTCATGTCATGTGAATCTATAAATGTGTTAAATATTTTATTAATAAAACTAGATGTACATTTTATTATTGTAAATTCAAATAAATACTATTGAATAGTAACATAGAAAACTATTTTCCTAACCCATGGTGAAAATAAGATATAACTGTAAAGTGAAATCGAAGAACAACATGTCATATCCATGGAAACATGGGATTCCCCCTTGCATGGGTTGATCAATCCATGGAAAAAAGATCATTTTTTATTTTTTAAAAAATTCTACTTAATTTTTTACCATTATGAAATAGTAAATAACATATAACACTATTGAAACCATTTTGTAGCATCTGAAACTAGTGCCTCAAGCTTGTGTTCACCATGGATTTATGTGTGTGTCCCAAAATTCTATAGGTTTTTAAATAGTTTTGAGGGTCTAAAAGGATACCATGGAGAAACTATACTCTTTTGTTGGAGTCAAAACACTAAAAAATACCACATGGACCATATCAAATAACCATCATAGTTAATATAGATAAAACCCAAAAATAATGATAGTAGTAAATACTAAAAAATTAAAAATGAAACTTTTCATAACAGGCCCCCCATGGGGAGGATAACATATTGGGATAAAAATACAAATAAAAATACAAATTAATATTATCCCAAAACATGTTCAAGGTCCATATTGGCCTCAATCTCCACACTCCATGAAATATATAAGAACCCGATCAATCAACACATCAAATGGTTTCCCAAACATATCCTTAAAATGCAAATATCTTCTCATCGAGTTCCCATGTTCCACATAATATTGATAAGAAAAAGAGTAATACATATTATTCCACCACCAATGGATTCCCTAAAATAATAATCCTGTAAAATAATGTAATTATGAGTACTTTAAATAAATGTTAATACTTTTTAGAGGATAAATAATTTAATAGATTAATAATTTAAATAGCATTGTAGTAAACAACAACAAATTATTGGGCTCTGTGGTGACACCCAACATCATTTTATACCATTCATTGTATCAATTTGGTGTGTCTATGACCACAATGTACATCATGGAAAAAATTGATCCAACATATACAACCAATATCACCATGGAAATATAACTCGAGGGAACCCATGTGTCCACAACTTGAATTCCCACTCGACAAAACTCATATGGATTCTAGGAGAGGGGTGACCCATGGAATTACAAAAATCTGAAATCATAGTGTATCTCATGTAATATACATTATCATTTATAAGAACAACTTAATTAGAATCCATATTTTACACCCGATGCATTCCACTCACAATCCTTAAAATAATCTATGGAGCTTTTTCTATGGAATTCACCAACATACCTTTCAACATTAAATGAAATTAATTCATCAAATTTGATACAATAAATGTTAAATGGATACTTGTGGATGTCTCCCCAAGGAATTTATAGTAATGAATATATGCATAATCCAATGGTTCACTGAAGGAATTCTATAGTAATGGACCTCTATGAATCCAAGGAGTTCATCGAACTATTGAATTCATGTGAGTCTACTAGGGGGATATAACAGTCTCTCATGACATTAAACACATTCATAGGTCTATCTATAATCCATGTAATCCTCCCACGGCATTATAACCAATCATCATAACATGTAGAAAATATTTATCAATTCAATAAATATCATTCTAACACTTTCTATCAAGAAAAATAATTGATCATAATCAAATCCCTAGGGTCATCTTCATGGACTATTCTTCTAATTTCTGAAAAAAGACATTTAATAACCCCACACTATACACAATTACTTTTTAATTTTCCCATTTTAGACAAATATAACTCAGTACCATATGAAAATCCATTATGAGACTCTTTTTTCATTTTAGAAAAAGGTAATTTAGTGTTATCTATTATTTAATCAATTCCATGTTCCAATTATATTTACAATATAGATGATTATGAAATTCCATTTTATAACCACTGATTTTTATTCGAAAATCCCAATCTCACTATCTAAAAAATAAGATTCACATTAACATATTTATTGTTTTTATAAAATATTTTACCACTTTTCTAATCCAACTCAATGTCAGTGTGATTAGCTAGGTTCATTACTAGGGATAATTATTAGTAAGGTTTAATAAAAAATAAAATTATTCATTTATCATGAATGGAAGATAATTTATAAATTATTATTTTAATTAGTTCAATGATAATAATGTAAACTACAATGCACAACCAAATCACTCAAATAAAAAAGGGTGATTACATGTTATTTTTAAGATACTATCTAACTTGTGACTAGTGAGGCCCAATCATCCTATATTTGTTGACAATTCATATTGATTAATAAGAAATTGTAAATAATACAAACACCCTAAAAATATGGTACATAATATTAAATTATTGAGACACCAAATGGAATAAAATAATAATAAAACAAGGATAAATATAATTCATTGAATTGGCTATAAAACTAAATAGTATGAAATGACACTTGATTACAACATTAGATGAGGCACATCCTCTTATGAGAAGTGGAGAGAGATTGAGGAATGTATAAGTGATGAACTGGGCCAAAAGGGGTCCAAAATCCCCAATTAAATGACAAGGGTGTAGCCTAGGTGAAATGAGATGACTTATCCCCAGATAAGAATAACCACGGAGGCCACTACCTAGCCAATTTACCAAAGTAGAACATGGGGTTATATCACTATCTATTTGTTAACTGGTGCATCTACAACTTTATGATGCATGTCCAACTTTGATTCCCGAGAACCTAGTCTGCACTCATGACTCTCCACCCCCCCCCCCCCACTAAGACTCATACCAATTAAAAATTATTCTATTTCAACTTCCCAACCTCTCTAATTGTCTTATTGATTCTTAGTTCAATAATTGGCCCCTTAACCAAATCAAAATTAAAACTTCTCCACAAAAAATAAATGCATGAATGGACACCAAACATTATAGTTTGATAGATTTATCTAAATACACCACAAATCTAAAACAAGCCTTGAAATATTAAATAAATAATATAAAGACAATTTTATGAATATTAAAATATCTATTAAATAAAAATATATTACTCACATAAATTTGTTATATTTTTAGAATACATAATTAATACGATTTAATATGAAAAAGAATTATTTTTTCTTAAATAAATATATTCTAAACTATTATATCCTATTTTAGAATAAATTAAATTGATCATTTTTTAAATATTATTAAATATGGACAAATTTATTAATAATATTTAAATAATAAATAAATATTAAATCATATTAAAAATTCATAAAAATTCCAATTCAATAAAAATAATTTCTCATTATATTTTGTACATTTAATTTAAATAATATAATTTTTTGGAATTTATATTCCACAATATGATAAAAAAATTAATTCAATATTTTAAAATATCGATGGATTAATTTTAGAGAATTTTTTTGAAAGGGGATTTTGGCATAATAGTGGAAAATGTTGGTTTTTCAAATACTCTCACTTTTTTTGAATTTTCATAGTACAAGAATGATTTAAAAATATATAAATTTTTTTTATAAATAACAAAAAATATTTAAAGTGAAAAAAAAATATATTTTTTTGAATTTATAAAACCTATGTTTAAAATTTTGAAAACATAAGTAATGATTTACAATTACTGAAACTACCTTTGTTTTTTCATTTAATTAAGTATCCAAATGGTGAAATTTTTCTTCTAATTGTTTTAAAAGATACATAACTTATATATGGTTAATAATAAACCAATTAATTCAATTTAAATTACAATATTTTTTAATTATATCATTAAAATAATTTTTAATCTTAAAATATAATTTTTCTAAAACACGTTTCTACATGTTACATGAACTAATATTAAAATAATATTTTTGATGAATTAAAGCTTATTTGGAAAACCAATAATTAATATTTTTAACAATTAGTTAGAAATTATTTAAAAGGGTTCCTTTTATGTATGAATTAAAATTAAATTTCTTAAATAAAATTTCATTACCATGGTAAAAAAAAATTATAGAAGTGAAAAATATAAGAGTAAATGCGTTTGAAATATATTTAAAAATAGTTTGAAAATAAATTTATATATATTATCGACTATAAATCATCTTTAAATGCATTATATTCGGATTTTTACCCACTTTATATGTGAAACATATTCTCTCTTTTTATATAGAAGTTATATTCACAAAAATTTCATTCCCATAACCTATAAAAGGAGCTCATCTATACTCCATTTTATACCCTGACTATAAGAAATATCTCAAATAAAACATTTAATTTTTTATTCCCTAAACTCCCCCCTTTTCCCAAAAGTATTTCTTACACCAAAATACCAAGAATAGTATCCTTAAGTTATTACCAAAAGGGGAACATCCAAAGGGAGAGGTAATGTGATCAACCCGACTATCATAATTCTTTTCTTATCATTCCCTATAAAACTAATTATTCCTATGAAATTATGTTTGAAAATAATTATAATTATTCTTAAGTATTATTATTCTAATTTAATGTAATTTTTAAACCTTTTTCCAAAACATATAAAAATTTATAATGTTTTTCATACGTATATGCGGCCTACTTCCACAAATGGGCGACATGCTTTATTTTTTATCACAACCTTAAATTGATTTTAATAAAATAATTTTTAATGTATTAATATGATATTTATAACATTATGATTATTATTTACTTATAATCCATTCTCCATGATCCTCCCAATTTTATGAAAATGAATGTGTTCCTCATATATACATGTGAAGTATTGCCTCCATGAATGTGACATATTTCACTTTTCACTCTATCATTTTAATTTTAATAAAACTATAATAAAATATAATTTAACACTTTAATAACATATAAATAAGAAAATTATGTTCCATTAATAACTATATTATGAAAAAACATAACAATTTCTTAACCACACACTCCCATTGATTAGACTCTGTTCTTGTTTAGGTCTGTTTAACCCCAATATAAATAATTCTATAAATATTATCATTGATTACTATCGAAACTAATGATTTAATTAGACATGAATTATAATAAAATTTCTGTATTATGTTTTAATAAATATCATATTAATATTTATCTTATTATTATTATACCATGTTTTTTGTTCGTTAGAATTTACCAGAACATGCTTGTCACCAACATCATCATCAAGCATCATAACAAAAATACCTATGAAAAGATATTATAAAATTATAAATTATTAATAAACATATATTACATTACCTAAAATGATTTCATAATGATGAAAATTTAAACTATAAACATTAATGGATTCTACCATTGTGAAACAAGTATAAAACAAACAATTAAAGCTAATAACATCTGATGATGAAATTATAATATAGCATAATAATATATTTGTATAAAATTATTGTAAATTAAGTTTATAAATGGGATATTTGTATTAATAAGGATAAAAAATGGTTATTATGGTATTTATCATTCCTACAAAACAATTTAGAGTGCAATCATCGAAGATGGATTAAATGCGTGTATAATAGGTTTTTCTTGATTAAACTTATTTTCATGAGTCATAATCATTCCTCTTTGACCATGGGTTTACAACAAGGTTTTATTATATTATATTATAACACTATAATGAATTATCACTATGAAAATTTAAATTTTTTATTCAAATATTTAACATTAAAGAATTTCTTTCTCAAAAATTATATCTTTGTTTAGAATAATTCTATTAAAATTTAATGAATATTTCTATTTCATGTCCTTATTTTATTTTTTCAGCAATTTTACCCTATATATTTAGAAATTAATTGTTTGTTAATTTATGTCACCTTAATATTTAATTTCTCATATTTTCAAAATTTTGTATTTTTACCCTTTTTACATTATGGGATTAAAAAAAATATTTCTAAAAATTCAATTATTTAACATTTCATGATCATATGCTTTATCTTTCAATATATATTTTCACGAAAAATTATTATGTACATTTCAAGGATCTATTTCTAAAATTCCTTTTTAAAATTAACTATTTTCAGTGAAATTCACATCAACTTTTTTAAAATAAATTTTCACGGGGACCGATAACTTTTTTTTAATAATGTTTAAAAAATTTAAAAAATCTATTTTTACATATTAATAAATTAATTCATCATAATGGAATTTCTTTTCATTAGATGTTTTTATATGTTTTAAAATAGATTTCTATATAAACATTATTTTTACTGATTCTAAAACTAAGAGACAATATTTTTTCTTCTTTTTCACAGTGATTTACCCAATGATCATGCAATTATATTTTCATCTATTTCAGCATCATTACTGATCATTATACTACATTATGGTTATATTCATATAACAATATCGAAATTATTTCTTTGGATGGATTGTAAAATGGTTTAGGATTCTTTTTTATAAAACCCATCGATTTTCTATATGTTAGTTAATTTATGTTTGATGTATAAATGTTTTTATGGTTAATGGAACACATATTTATGGATGATTGTTACTTTAAATTTTTGGGTCCTATATCTCACTCTAATTAATTGTTTAATGATTCATATCTAATGAGATAATAATTGGAAATGAGTATTGATTCTCAATCCACTATGGGGAACAAGATGTAATGTCTAGTACTCTATGGGATGTGTGATTTAATTTCTGATGTGTTATTTAAAACATGATTTAATGCTTGATCCCTTAAAGGAAATATGTTTTGATTCCTGATACACAAAATAATATTGAAATTTACTCACAATCCACTATGTTATAAATCCTATTCTAATTATTAACAATATTTCAATCATATGCACTCATGAGATTACACCCCGGTTCATGTATATTATATAACTATATTTTTTTTATTTGCGATTAAATGTCCTTGTATCTTGAATTATAGAAATTTAATTTTTTTCCACTATCAATTTAATAAGATAATTATCCACTAATCATGTTTTTGGATATGCTTATGATCTAGACCTTGATGAAAAGTTGATGAGAAATTCACTTTCTAAGAGTTTGATCTCACCCCTTGTTTTCCATTACCTAGGATATATAGAATAACATTTTTTTAGGGGACTATAAAGAGGTATAATGTTGTTAAATTATATAGATAAACTCCTTGGTACTATAAAATAATCTCATTATATTGTTGATAATTAAATAAATTAATCTTTTTTCGTTAGGATTGGGTGATTATTTGTGAGACGAAATTTTTAACTTATGGAAATAATTTAAAATAATGATAGGTTTATTTAACATTTTTTATCAAAACCAGTGTTCAAATAATTTGTTTTTACAACTAGATCCAAGAATGAGTATCTAGGTTGACTAATAATGAGTAGAAATTCAATATAAAACTATATTATAGATCAACTCATATCATCAACCTATTAATAAAACATCCTCATAGTAGAAGTAAGGTTGACTTTTACCATTTTATATTAATAATACATGGGTAAAATTCCCAATTATAGGAAATTGGTACATAAATTTTCAAGAAACACAAATTGTATAAATGATCATCATGATAGAGTTAAAAATATTGTAAACCAAATTACAATATTCAAGCATAAAATATTTTTACATCACACTATATCCAATTTTCTATGAAATAGGTTGATGTGGTACTATCCTTAGGTGATGTACCCATGATACCAATTGATTTTAATAAATATGAAGCTTTCTATCAAACTATGGGGGATTATTTTCCCTAGAGAAATCAACCTATAAAAACACCATAAAAGTAAAAAATATGATGCATGATATAAAACCATAAGGACCAAAATAATATAAATTAGATGATCTTTATAGTGATAAAATAAATAACACAACATAATCGAGGATTAAAAACACGAAATCTGAAAGGCTCAAAAGCACCAAACTCACACCAAAATGAATCCACAACAAAAATTCCTCCATGAATGAACTCCAATTATTCCAACCTATAGTATCGCCACACCGCAATATGATAATAAAAAATATTTCCTTTACAATTTTATAAAAATGATCATCTTTATATACACCAATATGTATATTAAGAGGGGGAGTAAAACAACCTTGAAAGAAAACACAAGACCTCCCAATCATTCCACTAAGACAAAACCAAGTCATCTAATAGTTTTATATAAAATAAAACGATATAAAATGTGTATTTTAATGAAATTTATAGTTTTATAGGATAAGAATAAAAATTCCATTCAACATTCGATACCTTTTTCCCACCATGTTCACACAAACAATGTGTGTATCCAACAATTGAATAGTCCAAACTCATGAGTAGATAAAATATTATTCCCAAATTAATTTATCTTCTGGAAATTTAATATTTTATCTACTATAACTATACTTATGTCTAAACCTAAATTTTTTTTTCCTCATTCGGATATGAAAACATATAAATACATAGGTGAAATTTATAAAAATAATTTATTTTTATTAAATGAAAAAGAATTTTGGGGGAAAATCACAAACACCTCAGGGGATCCTCCCATGATTCATATTTTAAAAACAAAACAAAATAATATTTTTTCCAACATGATCACTTCTTTGATTTTACATTAAAATACAAGAATCATATTTATAAATTTAATCCTTCATATTCTATGGAAGGAAGATAGAGTTGAAATTCACCAAACTCTAATAATTGAATTACACTACAATTTTAGATCCATTATGATATCCTTGATTCCAATTGTTGAAATATTTAATATTCAATTCATTCAACCTATAGATTTAATAAGAGCTCCAAATTCCCTTAAACATGGGATAGAGTTTGAGGGAAATCGGAGAGGTTAAAATGACGATCGAAGGGAATAAAATTAATCAAATCTACTAAAAATAACTCGATTCATGTTGTGAATTATGGATTCCTAACATTAATCTTTGTAAAATCAAGTATTCCAATCATCATATCACCATAGTGTTAAAATTCAATAAAATAGATCATATCGTGAAAGAATTTTCACACCATGAATGACCTCAGACAATATATTCCAGGAAAACCCTGTAAGACAAAAACAAAATTCAAGGATTCTACTCAGAACCCATTCACATCTTGAATAATTATTCATGGAATTAATCACTATCTACGTCAAAATTTGGTTTTATCCTTTTTTCCTCTGAGGAACATCAATAGTTTAACCCGATCACAATATATACATAAAATAATAGCTAGAGAAAATTATGTACCTGAAACCATTAGTATCACATTTTACCATCCTTTAGGATTTCCTTCTAAAAGAAGAAAAATTACAACAATTTTTTATAAATGTTCATTCCAATACTATTTTATATGGATCTCTCATTCCAAATTATCTTCTTTAATTTTAAAATGTTTCAAAAAAATACAAAAAAAATGATTTAAATCTTCCATACAATTCCATACCTTGCCTTTACAAAATACAAACTATGTTTTTCTCAAATGTCACAATAATTTATAGAATTAAAGGAACTAAACTAAGAACATGATCAAAACTTGGTTGATACTTTTTAAATTCTGAAACATGAAGAATGTTATGTATCAAATTGAATATTGGTTATAGATAAATCTGCTAAGAAACATTTCCAATAAATATATTTATTTCAAATAGTCTAACAATCCAAGTATCTAACTTTCCATTCTTACCAAAATAAATATGGCTATGTCTATAATGGACATTCAAAAATAAATGGTATCCCACTGAAAAATATAATAGGAAAAGAGGAATATTTGAATAAAATATATAGTGATCTAGGATATAACCATTATCTTCATGATTATCTGAATATTCTTGTCATTTCAAGCACATTTATTGGGATAATTAATAATGTTTTTTTAAAATATACCCAGAAATGTTGATACTGGAATGGAACATCAAAAAATTCCTCAAAAATGGGAATATATATCATCTCTTGATAACTTTTGTAATACTAGAACTTACTAGACATAAATGGTCCTCCCATGAGATACCAAAATCCATAACATCAGTGTAGAGCATGCCTTTTAAAATCTTAATTGAAATTTCATATTTTCAATGCATTTGAGGATGATACATCAAACATATAGTAAACTAGGTTCTATGGGATTACTATATAGATCACTAAAACTACATGGTGAATCTGGGATCCATCTATGAGATAATAGACATGTGTACCCCATGAAATTTCATCACATTATAGACATACTACCTTGATAATTATTCAAACACATTTTAATCTCAAATTAGAATGATGTGCGAATTTTTTTTTGCGTTGGTCCAAAATCCCACAGATCGTATCATATTTTAGAATGGTTCTTGAAAAACTATTAATAATTTCAATACAAATATATTCCAAATTCTAAAAATGAATAGGTAACTATTGTAATAATTTTATGGTTGTTAATGGTATATCATGACATGTTGATTGGTTTTGAATTTTATAACATAATTTCTCACTCCTCATTGCATTACAAATATTCAAAAATGGTTAATCTACATATTGTTTATATTTTTTATTCCCATGTGAATTTCCCAAATAGAATTCTAATATGTTAAAAAAAATCCTCAATTGTTGGTGAAATCACTATTTGATTTTGAAAAAAGAAACATTGTGTTATCATATAATTTTCATTAATCAATATTCTCACCACCATTTTGTTTCAATGTTATAATAAGGAAATAAGGATTAGATCTCAAGAACCTTTGACCAACTCAACCAGACTCGGAATAACAGTCACTAAGAAAAATGGAAAAGCATTATACCACATAGTGAATCTAGGTTCATATTAGAAAATACTCTCATAATTGTTCAGTAATAATTAGATTCACTATACAATTGGTTATATGATTTATAGATTAAATAATAATCCCTTGAATTTCATTTTTCAAAATTCAAAGTCAAATATTTTTAGATAATATATACATTTTCATTGTTTAAGGTTTAAATATATTTTTGAAAAGAAGTGCTTCCAACATTTATGGTGAGTGAACATAGTGAACTTATATCCAAAAAAGATAATGATGCAATGTTATGAGAACATGGACCACCGTAGTTAATTTAATATCACTTTTTATGTAATTATTTTCAATAATTATACAATTTTATGTTACATAGGATACAAATTGATCTCCATTCATGATTAAAAGTCAAGAACTAGATACAAAATCATCACATAAGACTACATATATCATACATGGTTACATTATTATTATGATTGGTACTGAAATGTCTCGATATAAGAGTTCCTTGAAAGAGTATAACATTCATCACACTATTAGAATGAATTTAATTTCCTAGTAAATGATTTCCAAGAAAAATAGACATGTGAAAAATCATTAATAAAGTGAAAATAGTAACCTTACAAACCCAGAAAACCTCATATCACAAAAACATTTTTGGTGATTTTCAAGAGAAGATAACTTAAATATTTTAAGGTTCTCTTAACAGGCCCTCCTCAAATATGAAATTCTCATTAAAGAGAACTTAATATATCTAGAAGTCACACATAATGATTTTTTCCATAGAATTGGTGTTCCCATAAGGTGCTCCAAACAATCAACAAATGTTCTCTATTTTCACTATTAGTCTAGAAATACATAATAATGTCATCAATAAATACCATAAAAGGGGTTAAGTATTAACCAACTATAATTTTATTAATGTAATTTCTATTCTAGATAAATTATTGTGTCATATTAAATATTTTTTTATATAATACTCAGGCATCAAAATATAACGACCCAAACATTCATTAATGGAAATTCCTCTTGATCTAATTAAATTTCTTTTTATGGTTACATAAAATGTGAACTCAATTGGTTTTATGTATCTAGATTTTATAATACCATTATGAATTGTGACCGTCGCTAATATAGTCATTTTATAGTGATCACATGATTAGTATAAATATACGGCTGTATCAAATCCAATTTACTTAGACAATGTAAGTGATGGCCTCATCCAGCAGACATTACCCATATGAAGCCCATTTGTCAGAGATTAAGAAGGAAGTGGAATAATTGGGATTCACTCTTGACCAAGCCGAATCTGAGCTTGAACATGTCATGCACAAGCAGAACCGACTAAGGGAGAAGTGGAAGTTAATAGAGATTACCACTTGAGCGATGTTATCTGAGCCACCCCAAGAGTTTTTCACCATCACACACCTTACTATTCGATCTTATGCGGGTGTAATAAAGGGTTATGTAACAATTCCTTATCACTATTATTCTGTGCATTATTTTTTATATAATAATGAATACACATTCATTTTGTTATTGTTACATTGAAAATAGTTTTTCTAGTTATTATTCAACCAAGAAATCTATTTTGATGAATTAATGTATTTTTTAATTAAATAATATTTCAATAAAATATTATTATTATTAAATTAATTATTATTAAATATAAATGATCGTATAATTTTATGAATGCAATTGCAATTTTTATTAAGGTTTGAAATCACATTTTTTTCAAAAACCCATGAATTTTTGAAAAATGGCAGTTTTTATTTTAAAAGTAAAAATTCACATATTTAGAAAATTATTAATATAAAATGAAAATTATTTTTGGAATCAGGTCATTGAAATTATTCAACAGTTAATTTTTGATCATTTTCATAGACAGTTGAATTTTTGGGTAAAAATTAAATACCATTTAAATATATATTCTATTTTATGACATCATAATGACCCAATAGTGATGTTATAAAATAAAATAAATGCTATTTAAAGGAAATATATGTTTTACCATTAAAATAATATGATTTTAGGTTTGTTTTTTTTAATTTACAAAACATTAGTGGACCCTCCAACAGTTATAAAACATTTTCACATTTAAAAATATTTTCCTTGAGAGTGTGACTCACCTTCCCTTAAGCAACCCTATTATTTTATGAAGATCGGCCATTGGCCATATAAAATATTTTTTTCCACTCCCCTTTGTTAAAAAAAAGGAGAAATCCATGGTCTGGTTTTTGGTATTGATTTTTTTAATATGTTGTGACCCAAACCTAAATAATAAAGAATTACCTCTCATTTCCTATATAAACCCATCCAATCTACCACTTCATCTTCACTCAAAGCCTCTGGATTTCATCCAACCTATTTTATATTCTCTCTATAATCCTCCTAAGGTGCGCCAATCTCCCAAGAAGCCTCTCTCAAGCCTCTCCCAAGCTTTTGAGATTTCACTTCCAAGAAAGGGATTCCAACCTTTCTCTTTTTAACCAGGTTTCTTAATATTGTTATGCCCTTTTATTTTCAATTATATATGTTTGGGTATGATTTATCACCTCCCCCATACTTACCTCTTTATGTTTCAATGATGTTATACCCCTTTCACTCTCATTAAATTCCACCCATGTACTCCTGTTACCATGTCGTAATTCCGTAAGGAATTTCTCTCTCCTCATTCACATTCAAGTAATTCTTCTGTATCATGAATCTAAATTTCATTAAAATCGTTGGGAAATGTATCTGTGTGACCGACCTTATTTTTCATTTCATGTAAATATGATGAGACAACTCTTTCTCTCACATCATCCATTTTTTATGAGTTCTTATGTCACACTGTTATGCTGCCGAAATTGCACTATGATTTTCCAAGCCAATGTCATTATGTAGTGAATACCATGCCAATTTCCCTATCAAAGGTATTAAACAATATTCACATTTACTTTTTTTAAAGAGTTTCATGTATGAATTCCACAATGCATTATCTTGGAATAAATGATTGTGTTTAATGAATCAATGTTTTATGATCCATGTGGCACAATTATGCATGAAATGAAATAATTAAGAAGGGTGTGCCTTGATATCACTCCAATTCATTGGGGAAAGTATAGTATCATGATACGTCAAGGGAAATGTGACTCGTGCTAATTCAAGTGCAATGAGAGTTTACTCGTGCTTCATATGCCATGAGAGTTTACTCATGCTTCATGTGTAATGAGCATTGACTCATGATAATTACATGTTAAGTATTGTTTCCACATTTCTATATTATGATTATCATGCTTTATAATGCCTTTATGTTTCTATTGTGCTCAATTGATATGCCAATTGTCTAACATGTACTGTATTCATCACTTTATTAAAATTTTATTCCCTATCGGGGATTTTTAGTTCACCCTTTTCTTATTCATGTCCTAGGGTTAATTTATATAATGTTTAGTACGAGGGAATGTAGGTGTCCTGTAAAGTATGTTTTCAATAAAGATGTTGTATTTCATTTTTAAATTTGTTATGTAATGACACTAATCCCCAAAGACACATGACCTCTCGATTTTATATATAGTGTCAAGTGAAGTTTATGTAATAAATCATGTTTATGTTTGTAATAAACAACCGGGTTGTCATAGTTGGTATCAGAGGATAGGTTTAGTTATTTTTGGTATTAGGATTAGAAAACCCAAGTAAATCCTTAGAGATAAGACTATGTATAAAAACATCCCAATTTTTTGGTGAGTATTGATTAAGTTGTTTATCATGAAAATACATCCATGTGTGGATACGAATAGGTAGAGGTGGCTCTGGTACAGATGTACCTAGGGGTGAAAACCCCAACAAGGTGTTTTGGGCTTGACCTAGGATATATTGCTACACGACAATGGTCCTTGCTGCAATCTTTGTTATGAGACTCCTGAGGGATATGATTTGGTTAATTCACAGGATTAGTATGAACCCTTATTAAGGGAATTAAAAAATTACCCTAAGAATATATGTTAGAAAGTAGATCATTAATAACATTGTTTGAAGCCAATGGATTCATAAGTTAAGGATATAAAAGTTATTTATAAGTCATCAGTTTTTTCCTTGTATTATTGTTTATGTGTTACCCCTAACTTTCCTTTTATTCCAGCAAATGGCTGATAATAGGAGGAATTGAGCTAATAACTGAAGTGAAGATCAATGTGATGAATGTGCTAATGAGATTCCCATTTCATTGTGATCAAGAATTTGCGAACTTTGTCACGCTTATCTATCAGTTAACTCAAGATTTGAATAGAATCATGGATCAAGAGGAACGTTTAACCCCCCCTAAGAAAGAACAAGTTGATATCAAGAGATTCATGAGACAAAGGCCTCATACATTTAATATATCATATGATCCCTCAATCGTCGAACAATGGATCAACACTATTGAAAGGATCTTCTCCATCCATCAATGTTATGAACAACAGAAGTTTCTTCTGGTGGCTTATCATATAGAGGGTGAAGCTGATCAATGGTGGATGTTGATAAAAAAATATGAAGCATGAGGAAGAGATCGAGGTGTTCTAATGGAAGGATTTCCAAAATATGTTTTTTGATAAATATTTTATGCACACCCTCTGACATAAGATGGAAGGGACTTCCATTCCATCAAGAAAAAAGACGACGAATCTATCAGAGCATATGAGGTAAACTTTAAAAGGCTTGCATGATACGCCTCTGAGTTTGTTGTTACCCCCGAATGGATGGTTGACCGCTTCTTTAGTCGGATGAAACATAGCCTGCAGAAAGCGCTGGTGATCCAAGACTTCGACAGCTATATGGAAATTTCCTGATGTTCCCTCATGGTCAAAATGGAGATCAAATAATCTCATGGGTATCATGGGGATAAGAAGAATACGGTGGACTTCAATGCTGGCGGTCCAATGAATAAATCCAACAGTGCTAAGATGATCCACTACCCCACTTGCCAAAGGTGAAGAATGAAGCACCATGGACATTTCTTGAAGGGGACAAGGAAATTCTTTAGGTGTGGAAAATAATGGCACCTCAATATTAACATTCGGCAAGAAAAACCCACTCCTGCGACAAAGGAGAGAAACACTCTGTTTTACCCTCAACACGTTGTTCATTGCATTGACTGCAAGGAACCAGGGGGTGTTGGATTCTAGTTCCATAATACAAGTATTTTTTGAGGCAACAAACAAACTCCATGGCAGCAAGGGTGAGCTTTTTCCATCACTACTGCCGAAGTAAGCCCCGAAAATGAAGTGGTGATAGGTACTCTAGTTATTCAATAAAGAATAGCAAATGTACTTTATGATTTTGGTTCTATGCGTTCTTTTATATCCTGAAAGTTTAGTAGAACAATCCCAGAACCACTACAAATCATGTAAGTTAAGATGTCGATGAGTACGGAAAATTGGGAAATAATTTCATCCAATGAATATAACTCATCCTCTGTCATAATCTGTGGATCAAATTTCCTAGCGAACCTCTTCATACTCCCTCTGGTGGAATTTGATGAAATTCTTGGCATGGATTGAAATTCCTTATATAGATCCAACATAAATTGTCGTGAGAGGGAAATCACTCTCCATGTGGATAATTGACCCCCAATTCCATACAAGTGAAAGGAGGTAGATGAATCTTATTTAGCTCCATCATCTCAAGCATGGATATTACTACCCTATGATCACATGTATCTAACTCAGATGATTGAGTCTATGGAGGAAACCATCCATGAATACATGGCTATTGTGATGGAATCTACTAATGTTTTTCCTGAGGAATTTCCTGGTCATCCTCCTAGAAGATATGTTGAATTATTAGTTGATCTTATACCTAGGGCATTGCCAATATCCAAGACTCTGTATAGAATGGCAGTTGTGGAGCTTGACGAGCTGAAAAAAGAACTACAAGATAGTTTTGATAAAGGGTTTATATGCCCAAGTGCATCAACTTGGGGTGAACCAGTCCTCTTAGTGAAGAAGAAATATGGGTCAATGCACCTTTTCATCGATTATGAGGAGCATAACAAAATCACGATAAAGAACAAGTATTCTATCCAATGAATTGGTGACCTGTTCGATCAGATTCATGGAGCACAATACTTCCCCAAAGTTGATTTTTGGTCGGGATATTATCATTTAAGGGTGAAGAAGGAAGATATCCCCAAGGCTCCTTTTCGTATAATATATAGGCACTATAAATTCATAGTAATGCCTTTTGGACTCACTAATTCTCTAGAAATCTTCACGGATTTGATGAATAGAGTCTTTAGATATTACCTTGACAAATTTGTGGTAGTTTTTATAGAAGATATTCTATTATAATCCAAAACCATGGAGGATCATGAGGAGTATATAAGAACTGTACTAGAGACCATGCAGAAGGAGAAGCTCTATTCAATGTACAGAAAGTGTGAGTTCTGGTTTAAGGAGGTCCCATTATTGGAAAATATCATCACAAGAAAAGGGATATCTATGGATCCCTCCAAGACAGCTACAATTGAAGGATGGCCAAGGCCAACATCTGTAACAAATATCTGTAGTTTCTTGGGATTAGCTGAATATTATCGACAGTTTATGTGAAATTAATCATGATTTTCCAACCCTCTTACCAAGATAAATTGGATGTGAGTAATGTTTTCATGGAGCGATGAATGAAAATAACTATTCAATGAGTTGAAAAGGAGGCTTATCACTATGCATGTGCTCACTATACCCACAAGTGGTGAAATTTTTGTGGTATTCAGTGGTGCTTCAAAGATGGTATTGGGCTATGTGTTTATGAAAAAAGACAAATTCATTCCCTGTAATTCAAAGAAATTGAATGTTCATGAGTAGAATTATCCAAAACATGATCTGAAGTTGGCTGTGGTGATCTTCAATTTAAAATTTTAGTGGTATTATCTCTTTTGGAAGAAGTTTGAAATATATACGGACCACAAAAGTGTCAAGTATATATTCACACAGAATGAGTTGAAATTGCGCCTTAGAAAATGGTTAGAGTTGATTAAAGACTATGACTGGTCTATACATTACCACCCTGGGAAAGCGAACAAGGTGGAAAATGCTCTAAGTATAAAGGACCCAAAGATTCAATCATTGATGATAATTGTGAAGGATCCAATCTTACATTATTTGATAAAGATGGTCATAGTAATCATAAAGAAGGGAAAATCATCAATCCATTCACAAATGATTGCTCATCCAATATCTTTTAGAAAGGTTAAAGGATTCTCAAATGGATGATGTGAAAATTCAGAAGAATGTGGAAGCTATAAGAAAAGGGAAATCCTCGGAGTTTAATGTAAACGAAGAAGGAATTGTGATAATTTGGAAAAGACTATGTGTTCCATCAACTCCATAGCCAAATAAGTAGGTTTTGGATGATGCACATAGTTCAAATATCTCTATTCACCTAGGAAACACAATGATGTTTCGAGATCTCCAAGAGCATTATTGGTGGGATAATATGAAGAAGGATATTGTTGAGTATACATCAATGTGCCTGGTGTGTCAGCAAGTGAAGGCAGAGAGCCATAAGTCTAAGGGGATGAAGCTACTATTGCTTATAGAAACATAGAAATGGTCCGAACGTCACCATGGAGTTTTTTCATCGGACTTCCGTGGACATCCAAAGGAAAAAATGCAATCTAGGTTGTTGTGGATCGTCTTACAAAGTCTACCCACTTCGTTGTAATTTGGGAGGATTTCTCATTGGATCAACTGACATAGATATATATCAGGGAAGTGGTAAGGCTTCATGGAGTACCACAATCTATTGTATCTGATCGAGATCCAAGATTCACCTCTATGTTTTGGAAGAGTCTTCAACATGCTTTGGATACTGAACTAATCATCAGTACAACCAATCATCCTCAAACTGATGTCCAATCAAAGTGAACTACTCAAACACTGGAAGATATGTTAATATCATATTCAATGAACATTAAAGGAGGATGGGATCAAAATCATACTTTGGTTGGATTATCCTATATTAAAAGTTTCCACTCAAACATCTGAATGGCACCTTATGAAGCCCTATATGGGATGAGGTGCAGAACACCAGCATGTTGGGATGAATTCTGTGAGCGTAAGCGGCTAGCACAAGAAATGCTTGAAGAAGTGGTTGAGAAGGTAAAAACCATTCATCAGCATATCAAGGCAGCCTAGTGTTGGTAGAAGAGTTATACTGATAACTGTCGATGAGACCATGAGTATAAATTTGGAGACATGGTATTCTTACACATATCTACATGGAAGAAGTTCATGATGTTTGGAAAGAAAGGGAAGTTAAGTCCTAGGTACATCATCCCCTTCAAGATTCCTGATCATGTCGAGGTTTTGACCTATAGACTAGCACTCCCACCTACCATAGCCAAAGTACATGATGTCTTTCATGTATCCCTATTTAGGAAGTATATACCAGACCCTTCACCTGTACTCTCTTCAGAATTTTTACAATTAGAGGATGATCTTTCTTATGGGGAGAAACCAGTGAAGATCTAAGATTTTAGGCAAAAATTCCTGCAAAATAAGACAATGCCCCTCGTGTAGTTGTTGTAGAGAAACCACAAGTTCAAAGAACCGATGTGGGAATCAGAGGAAGTGATGAAGCATAGTTACCCTCATCTTTTTTAGTGTGGGAAAAGGAAATTTCAAGGGTGAGATTTATTAAGGGGGGAGATTGGAACGCCCCAAACATTCATTAATGAAAATTTCTATTCATCTAATTAAATGTCTTTTTATGGTTATATAAAATGTGAACATCATTGGTTTTATGTTTCTGTATTTTAAAATACCTTTACGAATTGTGACTGTTTCTAATATAGACATTGAACAGTGATCATATGATTAGTATAAATATACGGCATTAACAAATGCAATTTACTTGTAAAAAGTAAGCGATGGCCTCATCTAGTAGACTTTCCCCATAGGAAGACCATTTATTCGAGCACGAAAAGGAGGTGGCGTCATTGGGATTCACTCTTGACTAGGTCCAATCCGATCTTGAACATGTTAAGTTTGAATAGAACCGACTATGGGAGAAGTTGAAGTTAATAGAGATTACCACCCGAGCAATGTTATCTGAGCCACCCCAAGAGTTTTTCACCATATCAAACGTTAATTTTCAGTATTATGAGGGTTTTATAAGGGTTTATGTAACTATACCGTAGCACTATGATTATATGCATTATTTTTTATATAATAATGAATATACATTCATTTTATTATTGTGACTTTGTAAATAGTTTTTTCAGTTAATATTAAACCAAAAAATCTATTTTGATGAATTAATGGATTTTATAATTAAATAATATTTTAATAAAATATTATTATTATTATTATTAAATTATTTTTTATTAAATATAAATGATCGTATAATTTTATGAATGTAATTGTAATTTTTATTATGGTTTGAAAGCAGTTTTTGTCAAAACCCGTGAATTTTTTATATATGGTGGTTATTATTTTAAATGTAAAAATTCACATATTTAAAAAATTATTTAGATAAAACAAAAATTATTTTTTGAATCTCGATGTTGAAATTATCCAATGGTGATTTTTTCATAATTTTCTGAGACAGCTGATGTTTTGGGTAAAAATTAAATACTGTTTAAATATATAATGTATCTTATGACATCATAATGACCCAATAGTGTTGTAATAAAATAATATAACAGTTATTTTCATCCAATATACGTTTTATCATTAAAATAATGTGATTTCAGGTTTTTGTGATTCTTTACAGAACATTAGTGGACTCTCCAAAAGTTATAAAATGATTTCCCTTTTTAAAAGAATTTCTTTAAGAGTGTGACTCACCCCCACAAAAGAAACCCTATTATTTTAAGATGTTCGTACATTGACCTTAAAAAATATTGTTTCTCAATAACCTTTTTCAAAAACCATGGGTATAAACCATGATCTAGTTTTTGGTATAAATTAGTTTAATGTGTGTTGACTCAAACCTATATAAAAAAGAATTCCTACTCCTTTCCTATACAGACCTACCCAAGCTCCCACTTCTTCCTCACTCAAATCCCTTGGATTTTGTCCAATCTCTTACCTACTTTCTATATAATCCTCCCATGGTTCCCCAAGATCCCATGAAGCCTCTATCAATCCTCTCCCAAGCTTTATGGATCGCACTTCCACGTAAAGGATTCCTACATTTCTCTTTTTACCCAAGTTTCATAATATTGTTATGCCCTTTTATTTTAAATTATAAATGTTGGGGTATGATTTTGAACCTCCCCCATACTTCCCTATTTATGTTTGAATTATGAGATACCATTTTATCTCTCATTAAATCCCTCCCATGTACAACTCTTACCATGCTGAAATTTCGTTGGGAATTTTTCTCTCCTCATCTACGTTCATGTAATTATTTTGTATCGTGAATCCAAATTCCATTAATATTTTAGGACATGTATCTATATGTCCACCCTTACTGTCCATTTAATGTTACTATGATGAGACACATAATTCTCTCTCCTCAACCATTTTTTATGAGTTTTTATGTCACGTCGTTATGCTGTCGAAATTGCACCACGATTTTCCAAGCAAATGTCATTGTGTGGTGAATTGCATGAAAATTTATCTATCAAGGGTATTCACCTTTATGAAAATTTACATAATGTTTAAATAGTTTCATGTATGACTTCCATACTCCTTTATCATGTAATAAATGATAATGTTTATTGAATCCATGTTTTATGATCCAAGTGGTACACATTTGCATGAAATGTGTAAAGACCCGTAAAATTCAAGGAAATTTGTTTCTTAATATTCTTTGGAATTTTACAAGAACGCAATTTCTGACGGCACCTGATTCTGAGACCCGGTGTGCCCGGAATAATTTTCCGAAGTTTGGCCCGGGTACGTTCAGTGAACGAATGAGCGGGTTTTTCTAACTTTTGAACCGGTGCTCGGAAGCGAATTCTGAGGGCACCAATGGAATTGAAGTGCCGATATTTTCTTAGAAACGCCTTTTTCGGAGTTGGGTTTGCTCGGGTGTGGTTTTTAATTTTTGGGGTTAAGTTAAGAAATAAAATAAAAGTGGTGCAACACTTTATTTTATTTCACTTAAAGCCACTTAAAGCCACTTAAGCTAAGTTAAGCGGATAGGGTGGAACCCAAAATATCCTACCCACTTGGTAGGATACTTGTCAGGTGGGCCCTGCACGAGCCCCACTGTTTCTTCCCCTCTAAGTAATGCACCCATGAAAACATATTTTAAATAAAGTCAACCGGTGCATTTACTAAAATTCTAAACGCCCCTTTTAATTGGGCAGTTAAGTCGTTACAATTAATTCATCGAATTAATGGTTCGTTTCTTAACATTGAATTTCTAATTGTTGGCATGGGAATAAAATAAGACCATCACTTGTTTTACTTGAGGTGGCTTGTTGAGAGGATTTGGAGAAACTCTAAAGCTTGAAGTTCTTCATCCTCCTTTGCGAAGAACGCGATGAACGCGAAGAACGCCGGCCTCCAACGAAGGGAGACGAAAAACACCGAACCCTCAGAGATCGACGGTGTGACGCCGTGTACCGCGACGCCGACGATCCTTCTTCTGCGACGCTTCTTCCATGACGTTCCTTCACCAGAACAATCTTTGATAAACAACTGATATAGGTAGGGGATTTAGGTTCTTTTAATTCCTTTGTGAATTATATCCTCAACATGGGTTTAATTGGTGCAATTAAATCTGTGTGTTTTTAATCCTCGGTGTTTGACTACGCGACACCGTATACCACGACGACAGCGACGCCCCTTCTGCGACGCGATGATCCTCTTCTTCCGCGACGATCAATTCTGCAAAGAACTCATTTTCTACAACACAGTTGAGATGGGAGATTTTGTTTATTTTAATCTATGTGATTATATCCAAGGTTTGTTTAAATGTTTGTTGCGAGAATTTTAAAACCAGTAATGCGGTGGGTGCGGACCAAAAAACATGTCCGAACCCACCGCCCTTTTTTTCTTGGTGTGCGGATTGGTGGGTGACGAAAAATTAAGCCGTACGAGCGATGTGAGGTCCTCACAGTGAAGGACGGACCCCGAGAGGGCTATTGGCGAAGGCGGCACGAAATTTCGACCACCGGAACTTGTCCGGTGGTCCGCAGAGCAGCCCGCCGGTGCGCCTCGCCAGCATTGCGGCGCCGGCGGCAGGTGGCGGCGGCGCCCGGCGCGCCGCCAGAAGGAGTCACCGCGGCTTCATCCGCGGCGGCAGGGCGTGGTCCCGCGACCGCGCGGGACCGAAGGGGGATGGGACGCGGCAGCCGGCCGCGTCCGCTGGCAAGGGCGGCCCCACGCGGGGTCACGGCTCCTTCACGCTGGGGCACCCCCCCCCCCCCCCCCGCTTCGCTCGGCCGTAACGGATGAGCCGACTAGCTGGCCACCCAGCCAGCGCCAGCCGGGTCATGCCCAGGCCGGGCCGGGTCGCGCCCAGCCGGGTCAGTCCGGGCCCAGACCCCCCATTTTCGGACCTCTTTCGGTCTTTTGCCCATATCTTGGGCTACGGACCTCCGATCGACGCACCTTCAGTTATGATGTGATCCTTGGATCGATAAAGTCATTTCGGTATATCGCACTCAAGGATTTCGAATACTTTGGGTTCGGCCAGGTTGGTTCGTACACGAAACCAACCGGGCCCTCGGAGCAGAAACACTTATATCATGAGCTCAGGACGTCCGATTGACGTGCCATCGACTTTGATGGATTCCTCTTAGTGAGACGGATCTTTTGGCTTACTCTGCCTGAGATTTGGAAACAGGTGGAGTACTGTCAGGTTGGTTTTGACTTAAAACCCAACAGGGCCCCTGAGACGAAAAAGCCAATAACTCTCAGACCGGGCGTCCGATTGACGCGCCGTCTCCGACGTTGAGTTCATGATGATGATACGGAACTTTTGGATACATCAACTCTGGACTATGTGTCAGTTGATGTATCAGCCTCTCGGCTCGTGCAGTGGACCCTCCCGAACGAGCTTGCTCTGTGCGGGAACCATAGAGCTGGATGCGACTGCGACTGTGACGACGCCTGTGCAGAGATCCTCAGTGGATCCGACGGCGACGACTACAGAACTCAGTGATCTTACGTGGATCAGTGCTACAGATACTATCTGGGTCTGATCCTGTGTGGGTCAGTGCTCAGCGGTCCTGTGTGGGCCAACGCCTACAGATCCTCTGTGGGTCTGATCCTGTGTGGGTCATTGTGGGGGTTAGTTACATATCGATCCTATGTGGGTCAGATCCGTTGTAAGTCATTGTGGGGGTTAGTTACCTATTGATCCTTTGTGGGTCAGATCCTTTGTGGGTCATTGCGGGGGTTAGTACCTATCGATCCTTTGTGGGTCCGACGGCTTAGATGAATCAATGGCAATATCTGATCATCTCTATCGTCTTACGATGAAGTATAATTGTGTGAGATGAATCGTGTTTTTCATTCCTATGTGGATTGTATTGTGCTATCCTGTGTGGATTTACGTTTTTCTTTCCTGTGTGGACTGGTTTGTACATGGGCTCGGAGGTTGGAGGTTGGAGCGAGCTGGAATTGATGACTTAGGTATATGTATCGGCATATACCTAAGCAGTGTCGAATGTTACTTCGTGATAGTATCTTTCCTTTGTGGACTATCATTTTTGGATTCTGGGAGACCTTCGGGGGTCTCGGGGTCCCTACTGAGTAGCTTATACTCACCCATGCACGGGTTATGCCCGCACTACATTGTGTTGGCTGCAGACGATGGAAATCGCTAATCGTGGTTGAGGCTTGCGGAGCAGGATGGTACTTGGAGGTGGACCACTGGGTGGGACGTTCTCGGAGCGGACGACTAGACCCGAGGAGCTGTGGAGGCTATCTGTACTCACCCTTCAGGTGGGATTTCCAGTGGACAGCTCGACGTTGCGGCTTTACATTCAGTTGATATTTTCTCTTTCAAGTTGTACTTTAATTTCAGTTTGGGTTTGTATACTGGCCCACTTACTTTTCCGCACTTGCTGTTGTACTTAGTATTTACTTAGTGATTACTTCTTCTTCTTGCTTTCTCGGTGGTGTTTGTTTAGTTTAAAAAGGCAATGCCTTCCCTTTTTACCGGGAATTACGCCTTGGTGCTAGTCGCCAGCCCATGGCCTATGGAAGGCAGGCTTGGGGTAGTCGTGGCACGGGCCCCGAGGACGGGTCGTGACAAATTGGTATCAGAGGCTGGTACAGTTCTACCACAGAACTTTGGACTCTGATTCTATTCTATGTGAACCAATATTGTTATGCATATTGGGTGTGTTTATGAGTCCAGGGAGTCTAGTGTTGGTGCGGCGGTCGACGTATCCGTACACCAGGACCCTAACTTATGATTTACAGCTTAATGCACCCCCCCAATGGCAGCCACCTAGGGTTCAGAGAGTTGTGCGTGATGAAATCCCACCGAGCGACGAGGCCTCAGTACAGGTCCCTTGGACAGCAGAGGCACTGGTGGTACCTCTACCCGCCGAGCCACCGATTCTTCCAGCCCCAGCCGCTGACGATGCACGTCACCTTAGTGCACTGCACGAGGTACAGCGCCAGCGACCGCACAGGTTACACGGGGAGACGTACCCCCAGTCTTCCTAGGATTGGTTGTAGGCAGTGGTGCGAGTTTTCAGGTTAGTGAGGACACCAGCAGACCTAATGGTGATCCTCGCGGCGAGCCTACTCCACGTGGCAGCAGGTAGATGGTGGAGCTTGATGCTCCAGGTGCACGATGAGGCATCTCTTCTCTGGACGGACTTTGAGTGTCTTTTCCGCTTGGAGTTCGTCCCAACCACCCTCCGCGTGGTGCGCATCCAGGGGCTTCTTCAGCTGCGGTAGGGCAGCTTGATGGTCGCCCAATACTCGACGTGATTTACCGATCTCAGGCAGACGACCTCAGGACACTGGCTCAGCAGTGCAGGGCACACAGCGCGGAGCCAGACTTTCGAGAGGCAGGCAGAGCTACACGTATGGTGCATAGGGCCACATGGCTCGTGACTGCCCGACCCTCCATGCCGAGAAGCAGCGGATGGTTGAGGGGCCGCCGAGGCAGAGGCAGAGGGTCGACCGTGGTGGTCCACATGGATCAGGAGGACAAGGAAGAGGAGCTGGCCGAGCAGCAGGTGGTAGGCGATGCTTTGAGTCTCTACCACCACCACCACCAGGAGGTCCACCCTGGCCATAGGGAGCTGGCGTGCAGAGATAGGAACAACTCCAGGAAGCGGAAGCCTACAACCACGGCGCGCCCGAGATGATTCGAGATACTATCTGTGTCTATTCCACCATTGCTGCAGTTCTTATAGACAGAGGAGCGAGTCAGTCTTTCATAGCTTCTAACCTTGTTCGGAGCTCGGAGATTCCGACAGAGCTGTTGGCTCGATCCTTACGGCTAGAGACTCCTACCATAGTAGACTCGACGATTACGCACTGGTGACAGTAGTGTGAGCTTACTCTAGGATGCGAGAGCTTCGGGTGGGATCTTATTGTAGCGGTGTCGAGGCCTTATGGCTTCATCTTGGGCATGGATTGGTTATCTATAGTCCATGCACAGATTGACTGTATTAGGTGCAAGGTGCGATGTGTATGCACCGACGGGAGCAGGTTCACCTTCACCGGCGAGAAGGGATCCTTTGCAGCACAGGAGGGACTTCCGCAGAGGAGAGGACATCCCATCACTCATCAGTTGTCTAGCCTCATCCTAGGAGCAGTTGACGTGCAGATTCCCAATTTTCCTGCAGTGGTGGATCAGTATGCGGACGTCTTTCCCAACGACGTTCCAGGACTACCTCCTCACAGAGAGGAAGACTTTTATATTGATCTTTACCCAGGGACTGCCCTGATATCCACTCCAGCATATCAGATGGACCCCGACGAGCTTCGAGAGCTACAGGTACAGTTGGAGGACTAGTAGGGTAAGATATTCATCATACCCAGTGTTTCACCCTCGTCTTCCCCGATATTTTTTGCCAAGAAGGCGGACGTGAGCGTGCGACTTTGTGTCGACTATCGTCGACTGAACCAGGTGGTAGTGAGGAACAAGTATCCGCTATTTAGGATTGATGACCTCTTCGATCAGCTCAAGGGAGCATGGGGGTTCTCAAAGATAGACCTCAGGATAGGCTATCATCAGCTCAGTGTTTGGGACGAGGACGTGCCGAAGAAGACCTTCATATGTCGGTATGGCCACTATGAGTTCATGGTTATGCCCTTCGGTGTAACCAATGCTCCATCAGTGTTCATGGGACTCATTAATATGATCTTTCAGCCATACCTCGATCGATTTGTCATGGTCTTCATCGATGACATTTTGATATACTCGACGACAGAGGAGGAGCACGCCTACCACTTGCGGGTTGTACTGGACACACTCTAAGAGCACAAGCTTTATGGAAAACTCTCGAAGTTTCAGCTCTGGATACGTGAGGTCTACTTCTTCAGATAGGTCATCTCTGAGGTGGGAGTTACAGTGGATCCTGCGAAGATCGAGGCAGTGCTAGCTTGGGATCCACCCAGGGGCGTGACGGAGGTGAGGAGTTTATTGGGACTAGCTGGATACTATCAGAGATTTGTTCCAGACTTCTCTAGAGTTGCGACAACACTCTCTTCTCTTACGAAGAAGCGGATACCCTTTGTGTGGTCAGACAGATGTCAACAGAGCTTCCAGGAGCTAAGACAGAGATTAACCAGCGCACCTATCTTGAGGCTTCCGGAGGAGGGAGTAGGGTACGTAGACTACTACGATGCATCAGGGACCAGACTCAGATGTGTCGTGATGCAGGAGTGGGAGGTGATCGCTTATGGATCACGTTAGTTGAGGCCACATGAGAAGAACTATGCTACCCATGACCTAGAGTTAGCAGCAGTGGTATTCGCTCTGAAGACATGGCGGCACTACCTGATGGGCGAGCGCTTTAAGTCTTTTCTGACCATCGCAGTCTTAGGTACATCTTCTCTCAGAAGGACCTGAACCTGAGATAGCGGCGATGGCTTGAGTTCCTCCAGGTCTATGACTTTGAGTTACTCTATACTCCTGGGAAGGGGAACGTAGTAGCTGATGCTCTCAGCAGGAGGACGAGCATTCAACTACATGAGGAGGTGACAAAGCATCTAGCCGCTTTGCATATATCTTTCGTTGATAGATATGGAGCAGCTTTCCTTCAGTCTCTCACAGTCACCCCTCCACTACTACAGCGGGTCAGAGAGGCATAGTGTGGGGATGCTAACTATGAGACGCGGCATGCACAGATATCCTCAGGGCAGGCACCTGATGGTTTCTCCTTTGGAGTAGAGCACGACGTCCTTTTTAGAGGATGTACGTTGGTACCAGTTTCTTTACGGGAGGAGGTACTGAGATAGTTTCACACTTCTCCCTTGGCGGTACATCCTGGAGTGGCGTAGATGTACAAGGACCTCAGACGATAGCACTGGTGGCCGGGCATGAAGAAAGATATGGTAGATTTTATGTCTCGATGCCTCACCTGCCAGTAGGTGAAGGCAGAGCATTAGGTACCAGCAGGCATGGTACAGTCCTTGGAGGTCCCCGAGTGGAAGTGGGACGGGATATCTTTCGACTTTGTGACTGGACTTCCTCACACTTCTAGAGGTCACGACTCAATTTGGGTGATTGTCGACCGACTCACCATGTCGGCGCACTTCTTACCCATCGGAGAGCAGGGCTCAGTAGAGAGCTTGGGACGTCTCTATGTTCAGGAGATTGTACAGCTTCATGGTGTTCCATCGTCTATTGTCTCCGATTGAGATGCTCGCTTCACTTCCCGGTTTTGGAAGGGGTTGCAGGAGGATTTCGGGACACATCAACGTCTGAGCACCGCCTTTCACCCTCAAATGGATGGTCAGATGGAGAGGACCATTTAGACTCTCAAGGACATGCTCCGCGCATGTGTCCTAGACTTTAGTCGTAGCTGGGAGGACCACCTACCCTTGGTGGAGTTCGCGTACAACAACAGCTACCACTCCACCATCGGGATGGCACCATACAAGGCGTTTTACGGCCGACCTTGCAGATCTCCTTTGTGCTGGACAGAACCTGGGGAGTTAGCACTTGTGGGACTAGAGATGGTCCAAGACACGACAGAGAAGGTCCAGATCATCCAGGAGTGGATGAAGACAACTCAGAGCCGGCAGAAGTCCTATGCTGACAGGAGGCAGAGGCTACTAGAGTTCGAGGATGGAGACCACGTCTTCTTGCATGTCTGGCCTCGATGTGGATTACGGAGATTTGGCTGAGGCGGCAAGTTGTCTCCACGCTTCATCGGACCATTCCAGGTTCTCAGCAATATTGGCGAGGTGGCTTATTTCCTGGCTCTACCACCTCAGTTGCACTAGGTGCACGACGTCTTCCACGTATCTTAGCTGAGGAGATATGTGCACGACCCAATGCATATCATTGACCATGGGGAGCTGGACATTGATGATAGGGAGACGTTTGCGGAGGTCTCGGGGGAGATTGAGGATCGAAAGGAGTAGGTCCTACATGGACGGTTGATTCCTCTAGTGTGCATCAGATGACATCACGGGAACCTCCAGGAGAGCACTTGGGAGTGGGAGGCTCAGATGCGTGCTCAGTACCGACATTTGTTTCCCTAGTTTATGATGTATCTTTACGGGGACATAAAGCCCTGAGGATGGAGTGATGTAAATCCCCGTAAAATTCAAGGAATTTTTTTTCTTAATTTTCATTGAAATTTACATGAACGTAGTTTCTGACGGCACCTGATTCCGAGGCCCGGTGTGCCCGGAATCATTTTCCGGAGTTTGGCTAGGGTACGTTCAGTGAACGAACGAGTGGGTTTTTCTATCTTTTGAACCGGTTCGCAGAATCGAATTCTGAGGGCACCGATGGAATCGCAGCGCCGGTATTTGCATAGAAACGCCTTTTCCAGAGTTGCGTTTGCTCGGGTGTGGTTTTTAATTTTTTGGGTTAAGTTAAGAAATAAAATAAAAGTCGTGAAACACTTTATTTTATTTCACTTAATGCCACCTAAAGCCACGCAATCTAAGTTATGCGGATAGGGTGGAACCCAAAATATCCTACCAACTTGGTAGGATATTTGTGAGGTGGGGCCCGCATGAGCCCCACCGTTTCTTCCTCTCTAAGTAATGCACCCGCGAAAACCTCTATTAAATAATGTCAACCGGTGAGTTTACATAAATTCTAAACGCCCCTTTTAATTTTGTAGTTAGGTCGTTACAATTATTTCATCTAATTAATGATTATTTTCTTAACATTGAATTTCTAATTGTTGGCATGGGAATAAAATAAGGCCAACACTAGTTTTACATGAGGTGTCTTGTTGAGAGGATTTGGAGAAACACTAAAGCTTGAAGTTCTTCATCCTCCTTCGCGAAGAGCGCGAAGAATGCGAAGAACGCGAAGAACGCGAAGAACGCCGGCCTCTGAAGAAGGACGATGACGAACACCGAACCCTCGAAAATCGACGGCGTGACACCGTGTACCGTGATGCCGAAGATCCTTCTTCCGCGATGCTTCTTTCGTGATGTTCCTTCCCCGTGACAATCTTTGATCAACAACCGATTGAGGTAGGGGATTGCGGTTATTTTAATTCTTTGTGAATTATATTCTCAACATGGGTTTAATTAGTGCAATTAAATCTATGTGTTTTTAATCCGCAGAGTTTGACTATGAGACGTCGTGTACCGCGACGACAGTGACGCCCCTTCAGCGACGCGACGATCCTCTTCTTCTGCGATGGTCAATTCCGCGACGAACTCACGTTCGATGACAACAATGAGGTAGGAGTTTTTGTTCATTTTAATCTATGTGATTATATCCGTGGTTTGTTTAAATGTTTGTTGTGATACTTCTAAAACCACTAATGCGGTGGGTGAAGACCAACAAACAAGTTCGAACCCACCGTCCTTTCGTTCATGGTGTGCGGATTGGTGGGCGATGAAAAAGTAAGCCGCACGGGCGATGTGAGGTCCCCGCAGTGAAGGACGGACCTCAGGGAGGGCCATTGGCGAAGGCGGCACCAAATTCCGACCATCGGAACTCGACCGGAGGTCCGCGGACCAGCCCGCCAGCGCGCCTCACCGGCACGGCGGCACCGGCGGCAGGAGGCGGCTCCGCCGGGGTGCGCCGCCGGAAGGAGCCGCCATGGCTGAAGTCGCGGAGGTAGAGCACGGTACCGCGACCGCGCGGGACCGGAGGGGGACAGGACGCGGCAGACGGTCACGTCCGCTGGCAAGGGCGGCCCCACGTGGGGCCGCAGCTCCTTCACTCGAGGCACCCCCCCTCTTTGCTTGGCCGTAACGGCCGAGCCGACCTACTGGCCCCCTGGCCAGCACCAGCCGGGTCACGCCTAGGCTGGGCCACACCGGCCGGTCGGACCCGGACCCGGGTCGGACCGGGCCTAAACCCACCCGTTTTCGGACCTCTTTCGATCTTTTGCCTATATCATGGGATACGGACCTCCGATCGACGCATTTTCAGTTGTGATGCGATCCTTGGAACGAAATGGTCGTTTTGGTATATCACACTCAAGATTTCGGAATACTTTGGGTTTGGCCGGGTTGGTTCATTCACAAAACCAACCGGGCCCTCGGAGCGGAAACGCTTATAACTTGAGATCCGGACGTCCGATTGACGTGCCGTCGACATTGATGGATTCCTCTTAGTGAGATGGATCTTTTGGATTCCTCCGCCTGAGGTTTGAACGCAGGTGGAGTATGGTCGGGTTGGTTTTGACTTAAAAACCAACCGGGCCCTTGGGACGAAAAAGCCAACAACTCTCAGACCGGGCGTCCGATTGACGTGCCTTCTGCGACGTTGAGTTCATGTTGACGATACGGAACTTTTGGATACATCAACTCTGAACTATGTGTCAGTTGATGTATCAGACTCTTGGCTCATGGAGTGGACCCTCCCGAACGAGCTTGCTGTGTGTGGGAACCCTAGAGCTGGCTGCGACTGTGACTATGGAGACGAATGTGCAGAGATCCTCAGTGGATTCGATGACGTCGACTACAGCACTCAGCGAACCTACGTCGATCAGTGCTACAGATCTTGTGCGGGTCCGATCCTGTGTGGGTCAGCGCGCAGCGGTCCTGTGTGGGCCAGCGCCTACAGATCATGTGTTGGTCAGATCCAGTGTGGGTCTCTACGGGGGTTAGTTACCTATCGATCTTATGTGGGTCAAATACTTTGTGGGTCATTGCGGGGGTTAGTTACCTATCGATCCTTTGTGGGTCAGATACTTTTTGGGTCATTTCGGGGGTTTGTACCTATCGATCCTTTGTGGGTCCAACAACTTAGAAGAATCAGTGGCAATATCTGATCATCTCTATCATCTTACGAATAAGTATACCTATGTGAGCTAAATCTTGATTTTCTTTCCTATGTGGATTGTGTTGTGCTATCCTGTGTGGATTTACATTTTTCTTTCATGTGTGGATTGGGTTGTACTTGGGCTCAGAGGTTGGGGCGAGCTGGAATTGATGACTTAGGTATATGTATGTGAATATACCTAAGCAGTGTCGAATGTTACTTCATGATTGTATCTTTCCTTTGTGGATTATCCTTTGTGGATTTTGTAAGACCTTCAGGGGTCTCGGGGTCCCTACTGAGTAGCTTATACTCACCCCTGCACGGGCTATGCCCGCACTATGTTGTGTTGGTTGCAGACGAAAGACAGCACTGATCGTGGTTGAGGCTTTCGGAGCAGGACGATACTTGGAGGTGGACCACTGGGCGGGACGTTCTCGGAGCGGACGGCTGGACCCAAGCAGCTGTGGAGGCTATCTGTACTCACCTTCAGGTGGGATTTCCAGTGGACAGCTCGACGTTGCAGCTTTACTTTCAGTTTCTTTTTTCCCTTTCCAGTTGCACTTTACTTTCAGTTTGGGTTTGTATACTGGCCCACTTACTTTTCCGCAATTACTGTTGTACTCAGTTGTTACTTAGTGTTTACTTCTTCTGGTTTCTTGCTCTGTGGTGTTTGTTTACTTTACAAATGTTATGCCTTCCCTTTTTACCATGAATTACGCCTTGGTTCTAGTCACCATACCCTGGCCTATGGAAGGCGGGCTTGGGGTAGTCACGACACGGGCCCCGAGGATGGGTCGTGATAAAATGAAATGATTAAGAAGGGTGCACCATGATAGCACTCCAATGCATTGGGTAAAGTATAGTATCATGATACGTCATGTGCAATGAGTATTGAATCATGCTATTTCAAGTGAAATTAGATTTTACTCCTGCTTCATGTGAAATTAGGGTTTACTCGTGCTCCATGTGAAATGTACCTTAGCTTATGCTAATTCCATGTTAAGTGTTGTTTCCACATTTCCATATTATGATTATCATGCTTTATCATACCTTTATGTTTGTCTTGTTCTCCATTGATATTCCTATTGTCTAACACATATTTTATTCCTCTCATTATTCCATTTTTATTCCCTTATTGGGATTTTTAGCTCAACCTTTTCTTATGCATGACCTAAAGTTATAATATGCAATGCTAAGTATGAGAAAATGTAAGCGTCATGTAATGGATGTTTCCAATAAAAATGTTTTATTTTATGTTTTAATTAGTTATGTAATTATACTAATCCCCAAAGACACTAGACCTCTCGATCATCTATGTTTTATCAAGTGAATTTTATGTAATAACTCATGTTTATGTGTGTAATAAGGAGTTGGGTTGCCATACAATTGATTAAAGAAACTATGTTTCATTATATTAATTCAAATATTACGTTAGAGAATAAATTTTCAACAAGGATTAAAATTATTTAAATTTGATAAAATATATTATATATAATAATGATAATATAAAATATTGATCTATTCAATCCCATTAAATAATCACACCCATTAACAAAACTATAAAAACGAATCAGAATCTTAGTAATTTAATATGAATTTATGAATGAAAATATATAAATATTTTTTTAAAAATAGATGTTAATTAATAATGAATGAAATATAAGGTATTTAATTGAATTATGCAACCAATATGAACATTGAAAATTGGATCATTGGAATAGTATTCTAGCCATGAATATAAAAATTTGACTGTTGGAATAGTAGTCTGACCATTAGAAATATTCACTTGGCCATTAGAATAGTAACATCACCAATGGAAAATAAAAAAAAATATTTAAGTATCTTATAAAATAAGAATATAAAATATTTATATGATGAAATTGTAAAAAATTCTTTATATGATAAAATAAGCAATTATCTTTTTCCAAACCATAAATGTTTTATTTTATTTTTTGTAAAAAAGATAAAGATCTAAAATATTTTTTATTTTAATAAAATGGGTTTATAAATCAATATTAATTTCTATTATAAGGATTATATAATTTTATGAAACCAAAAATATTTTTTTAATGTAATGAAAAATAATAATAATAATAATATTTGAATTTTTTATGTAAATGATTATTTTATTTGAAAAACAATGTTATCATAGTTAGAAAATTATTTTCATAAAGGGGGTTTCATTTTTGGAATTTATGGACTGAAAAATGGTTAGGGTGATTGTTGGTATTTTTCAAAAATATTATAATTTTTAGTGAATAATGAAATATAAAAAATAAGATATTTTACATTATAAGATTAATACATTAAGTTTTTACTCATGGATGATGTAAGAACTATTGGTATTCCTATTCTATATTAATAAGTTAATGATTATAATATTCAAAGAACACCCCTCTCTTATACTTATAAATACCACCCATTCTCTTCACAACATATAAGCCTTGGAGTTTCTGAATTTCTACCCAATTACCTTCCCTATTCTATCCCCCATGTATTACAGTTTAGTATCTCAACCAATATTCATTCAATAGATTCTTAAAGGGTATCCTTACAGAGACAACAAAAGAGGTAGTTAAACTCTTAATTAGATTTATTTTAATTTTATTCTTCTTCTACCACCCCCTTATGATATTTTTTCACCAAAACATAGTTACCTTAGTGTCCTAAATATACTGATATGTTGTAATTTTTTATTTGTAATATATATCTTGTACCCTCTATTCTTTTATTTCTATAATGAACACTTTTAACAAAATATGGTCAGTTCACTACCTCCTTGAAAACCCTTCATCATTTTCCTCCACAACATTCATGGATGGTTATACAAAACTAATATTGTTAAATATTAAAAAAAATAAGCATATTTTAACTTTTCTAAAGTCCCTTAATGTTTTCATAATCAGTTATTTAAATAAAATGTATATAGTTATAATTTTTTATAAAACAACTTAAATGAATAGATGATAAAACATTAAAATTTTTACGAAGTTTACCATACCTATGTCATGACACCAATAAATACGTGAGAAGTCACAAATTTCTAGATTTAAATGAATAGATTTTGATTTCACATAATGAAATTTATTCATATTTTACAAGAACATCAACATTTATTCACAAGAGATGTGATCATGTAACCATGAAATAAATACCTTAGGAAAATTCAAACTAAACAATATATCTTTTCTAAATGGTTATAAATAATTTTTATATACTTATAATTAAAAAAATATTTATAGAAAATATTTTTAATTAATTAAATAATGAATCTATATTTATTTTCTTGAACATTATGTGATGGTGAAAAATGATTCTGGAACCTAATGTAAGGGATCTCACTGAACCACACTTTTTCTATGGGTCATGACTTTTCACTCTCTAACTAAAATAATCTTTATTTTATGTTATATAATGCTTCTAAATACATTATATATCGCTCTATGATTTATACCTAGATTATGATACCTTCTTTTTGTGGGTTATTACTTTCCTAAAGCTCATTACTCAAATTCCTTATTTAAAATCAAAATCGATTAAGGGTAACTTTTTTATCCCTTAATCCTGTTATGTAATTTTATTTAAATTATTTATTATAATTTGTGATTTCGTTAAATAATTTAATAATTTAGATATAACCATTTGGTTTTACCTATATTTTTTAATCAAAATTCCATACTTACTCTTTCTCCAAATGTCTTTAACCAATTCCTTAAAACACTATTTTGAATGATCATTTATATACCCAATTAGCTAACATTTCTAAATCTTTTTTCCCAAATGACCCCATATTTTGTGAAAAATTATACTGTAATCAGATATAAAAATATAAATTATTTATCTCATCCTACTCTTTAAAACCATCATTATATCTACTTCGATTATGATATGATGTAATATTATACAACTGATTTCATTCCATGTGTAATTATTATTTTTATTGATTATGATTTATTACCTTTTAATGGAACACATAATCATGTACATGTTATGATGGGTATAAACATATATCACTCTAGTGAATTGGGTAATTTTTTGTCTCATTAATTATTATGTATATGTTATGGAGTAAACCTAATCCATGATGGGATCCTATTCACCAGGTCACGTTGTATTGGTTGTTAGCCATGTATTTTTCATATTTCATGTTATATGTTTCTTCCAATTTACTATGTTTCCCTGATATTATGATCCATATTATTTATTATTTTATCTCAAACAATTATTCATGATCCTTTCCTTTTATGATATATTGTTATGCTTTTAGAGTCACATGCAATGCTTCATTATTATATTTATTCCCTTATTTAACATTTTATAACACCCCTTTTACCTATTTATTCCCCAATATATCCTACAAATTTTTAGGATATAAAATACATTTAGGATCTCATTTTGATGAAGAAAATAAATAATTTTTAGTTTTTTTTTTCATGTGGATGTTTTATATCCTTGTTATTCCAAATATATTATGAATCTTGATCCTTGGTTGTGTATATTATAAATTTATATTAAAACAATATTTGAATATGTGTGAAGATATTTGATAACTATAATTCATATTAGAAGAATATCTATTTTTATGGATATTAGGAATATAATAACTTAGTGGGAACCATAGTTATAAATCTATATATGTTATAATATTTTGAAATTTTTGCGATGAATAGGGTGACTGACATCCATGAAATTATGTCCAACTCTAGAAACTATAGGTATGTATGGCTGTGTCATAGTTGTACCTACGGGTAATGACAATAAATTTGAATTTTGGGAATTTACTTGATCTTCACCTACTTCCTGACAATGTGGCATTATTTCACACCTAGTTTGACACTCCAAGGTGATTGGATTAGAATATTTCACAAACTCTTTAAAAACCATTATGATGGAATAAAATATATTATGACGTTAGAAAATCTAATATTAAACATTACCTTGAATAAAATAGATTAGAACTTATGGACTCATAAGTTAGTATATACTAGTGATTTATAAATTATTCCTTCTACGTTCACAGTGATGGTTTTGGGTGTAGTGAATGTGTCAGACTAGGTGATAAATAGGAACTATTTTTTTGGGTCAATGGATCATTTTAAATATTTTTAGTGATGTGATATCCATGAAAAAACAAAAAATTTCCATCATATATTGATGTAAGAAAACTGAGAACGAAAATATAGTATCTTTAACTTTAAATTTTCAATTAATTCATTCAGATCTGGAAGAAAAGGATGCATTAACGTAAGGTCTTTCTTCAATGTAGATATTGATCATATGAATACCCTTTTCCATATTTCATTAATTTAAATATAAATATCCATGTGAAGAATTACTCTAGAGGTGATCTACAAATGATTCTTTGATATCTAAGAAATTCCAATTGGTTTATGAGTTTTAGCATGGAAAATAAATTATCTTACGTCATTTAAAATAATCGCTCATCCTTAGATCTTGAAGTAAGTTATCTTGTGTTTCTTGTTATTGATAGGAATAGAGAATAAGGAATTCAAGAGAGAAATTTTTTGAGTGAAATGATTCTTTATTTCTCTATTAACCTAATAAAATAGACATAACCATCTATTTGTAGAATTAGGTTTTATGTTAAAAAATTAGTTAATTTCATTCCAACCCTTAATAATATAATTACCTTTAATAAAACCAATTTAAAAAATTCTAATATTTTCATTATTTTATGGACTCCACTCTAACTTTCACAAAAGAAAAATATTATTTTACAGGATTATAAATTAATATTTTTCATTTTTCATTGTATTGGTCCATTTGAATTTTTAAAAATTTATTGAATACAGAAATAAATATTTAATTAAATAACTTATTCATCAATAAATATTTCTGATTTATAAATGTCAATAAAATTATTTATGGGTCATAAAAATGACATTACTTCTATAAAATCAATTCAAATAGAATTTAAGTGAAATCAATGAGAACACTTAAGAATGTGGATGTCTGTTATTTTTTATTACTAGAATTAGGTGGGACTGTTTAAAGTCTATGATCACTATCTAGTAATGGGTCAAGAAACCCAAGAGAAAGAAATTAATGTTTTAATGTTGAAAACCACATGAAAACATTAACCGGCGAATATTATTGTATTATCACAACACATCATCAAGAATGTTTCACATCAGTGTCGCCAACCTATATGCTAGATTCATCTTTATTTATCAATATGAAATAAATATAAAATTACACCATGGACATGGAATTTTACAAAAAGTTTTTATTCCAATCAAAATGGTGAGATATCATTTTTTATAAAGATGGATGTGACAAATCATTCCTCCACTTATTCATTAATAACACAACCCTCATGATGCACCTATTGGATCCAACATCTCCATGATTTGTTATCATCATTGTTTATGAAATAAATATAATTTATTGTGTTATAAAATAAATTAATAATAATTTTAAATTTTATGGACTATCACATATGATCACAGATATGGACATCTGATGACTCCAAAACATGCATAATTCATACATGTTGGTTTGTTCTCTTAATATCTCATCTTCGAGATTACTAATTTAGAAGTTCATTATAAGAATCCTCAATATATTATTATTGGGCACACCAAATAGTCACATTTTATATGTACCATTATTGAATGTTATCTTACTATAAAACTATATTTAGTACCATCATCATATCACTTCAAGTTTCTCATCATAGTGGAGAAATACTATATCAATTTCATTGTGAAAGATACCCTAGGACATTATTAAATTAAAGCCATGCATAAATGTAAAAAATATGTATTATTATGTTCTATTAATATTCAAATTATGAATTATTCATATACTCAAGGTAAAAATAGTTGATTGTAGTAAGAACCCGAGGTTTTAGAATGGGTCAAAATCCCGACCCTGTTTAAATTTTTGACTTGTTTCCAAGGAAACTGGATAAACAGAGAAGTTTCTGGAAATTTCCAGACTACACGCCGTGTATGTGTAGGCGAGTGACCGGCCATTTGCTCTCTCAGTACATGCCGTGCAGTGACCGTGTAGAGTTTTTTTACTAAACAGCGTGTAGTTCTGAACACGCCATGTAGACCCCCGACCGTGTGAGTCCATACATGGTGTGTAGGCCGTTGGCTGGGTAATAACCAGGGACACGCCGTGTTCCCTTTGGACACGCCATGTAGTCGGTCCGTGTATGAGGAATATATATGGCGTGTGGGCGAGTCGGCGAGGAAGGGAAAAAGAACCCAGTACACGCCATGTACCCAGAGGTATACGCCGTGTACTCATGTCGGTAGGTTCGGAAAGTAAGTCGGCTGAATCTTTCCGTCTTATGAACAGTTAAATGAACCATACACGGCATGTATTCCCAATGTACACGCCGTGTACTTTCTTTTTTTTTTCTCTTAAAACGGGCAGTAGCCTCGTTTTGAGGCAGAACACACCATCCTCAGCCCCAAATCGGCCGAATCATAATTTGCTTCCCGGTTCTTCATCCAAACTCTGATCTGATATCGGTTGGATGCGTTGGAACCCCCTCGGTAAGGCCTCGATTCCTCTTTGGCCATTATGTCTAATTTTATTTCTGGAATGAGTTATATCCCTTTGAGAGGTTTTGAATCTTTTGTAGATTTACCGCGTTTTAGACTGAATTGGAGGGTGTTATCGGAGGAGTAGCATCGTGCGAGTCTCATGTAGGTGGTGCATACCTCATTTTGTGTTATCGTGGTTGTTTGGGTGATGCGGCTTCAGCGTGTTTTCAGGTATTTTTGAGCGGGACTAGTTTTATCTTCTTTTTCATACTATATTTTTTATGGGACCTCTGGGATGCCTATGGGTATGCCCGGTTACCAGTTTGCGTGAGCGAGGCCGGGTGAGGGGTCGTGGCTCATCATGGCATTTTGGCCAGGGAACGCCAAAATGGATTTATTTGAAATATTATTGTGTTAAACTGTAGGTTTAAATTATTTCAGCTTGTTATAATTTTTGGAGGCTTTTAAGACCTCTGTGCTGGTATGGGACAACACCTGGTATAGTGCAATTTGACTGTTTAGTTGGTTTTTCCTGGTTACGTTTTCTGGTTAAATAAGTTATATATGCAATTGTTGAATTGCATCTTCTGGTCCCTTTTTGGGTTGTGTTGGGCTTGGCCTGGTTACGTCTGAGTCATGCTAATCACAGGTTGGGGCTTTGCCTGGGTTACTTTGGGTGGTTTTGACCACGGGATTGGGTGTCATGGACATCAGTTTGAGGCAGTATGACTGTCAGGTTGGGCATGGCCAGGGTTACATGGATGGAGAGACCATCAGACGTGAGCGACATCGTCGAAGGGACATTAGGTGTCAAATGTTTTGGTGGCCTAAGACTATTTGGGTGATTACTGCTCACCGGGAGTTGAGTAGTGTGCACATAGAGATACTCCGTGATGAGGTGGTTTTGACCAATCGTGTGGGTAGAGGCCCCCGTAGTTACAGTTAGGTATTTTTGGTTGGGGGTGATTGCTGTAGAAAGCCACGTGAGAGGTGAGGAGCCTTTAGGAAATGGGCGTGCCTTCGATACGTCGGTACTTGAGACACGAGGTGTCAGGAGGCACATGGTATCAGGTTACTATTTGTGGGCATGCCTTCGGTACGTCAGTACTTGAGACACGAGTTTTCAGGAGGCACTTGGTGTCGGGTTACTATTTGCGGCGTGCCTTCGGGACGTCGGTACTTGAGACACAAGGTGTCAGGAGGCACTTGTTGTCGGGTTACTATTTGGGATGTGCCTTCGGGACGTCGGTACTTGAGACACGAGGTGTCAGGTGGCACACGGTGTCGGGTTACACGACAGAGATTCCGGCGTTGGCCGAAGCAGGTGACACTCCATGGTGGCTGTTGAGCACCAGTGGAGTTTGTATTTATTTTTTCATTGTACTGATTACTGCTTTCCTGGTAAATGCATGACTCCTTAAACACATATATTTGGTACGCACCGTTGGGTGGTATCCTACTGAGATTTGTCTCACACCCTGCACGGGCCCTTCGGGACGCGTGCAGACTTCATGGATTTACGTGCAGGAAAGTGGCCAACTTCAGGAGATGGGTTACATTAGTTGTGGGATGGATACGGTACAGACCTTGAGTTCATGCCTAGCTGGGGTTTACTTGTGGTGTTTACTTTTTTGTATCAGCAAGCTTACTTTTTGTAGCTACTGTTGGTTAGCCATTGGCACCCTTTTGTATGTTTACCTGATTTGGAGGCATGTTTTATTGTTCAGTTGTAGTTACATGTTATCAGCATGCTATTTTGTTTATTTCCGCTTCTATTGTTATAATTATTTCTTCCGTTGTTTGTTGATTTTGGATATGCTTCCGCTCTGCGGGTCTTGTTCGAGTCTGTTGAGTCTTTCATTCCACTACATCATTACTATTATACTCGGACCAGTAGCCTTACTATGATTCTCCGAGAGGGTATAACCTCCACACTATACCTATTCAGACCCTCGCTACTAGTCGCCAGCCTTTGGCATTCCGGGGAGGTGCGCCTAAGGTAGTGACACCTGACCTGCTCGGCACTGTTCGGGTGACTGGCCGGGTCCGGGACGTTACAAAGTGGTATCAAAGGAGTTCTCGAAAGGGATTTAGTAGCAACGTTTTACTGGATACTAATGAGTTTGAGGATTCTCGTTTCTTTCTGCTGGTTTTACTATTTGGGATATGGTATACTGGAGATATGTTGTGGTTACAGGGACTGGGTGTCGAGATTGTGCTTGGGTGCCTCCAGCCCCTAGTACGAGGGATGGACCTAGTTGTTGTGTGTGGGAATTGATGTTTTCTTTTGCTCAGATAACAGTTTATATGATTTCCACCTCGGTGGCTCACTTGTTGTGTGATGTTCTTGATTGTGATATGTGACCCTTGACTCGGTGGGGTAAGGGAGAATTGGACCTTGTCCTGGTATCGAAAGGCTTGTTGCTTGGCTTTTGATAGGAACATTTTTAGGGTATTTCATTTTCATAATTTCACGTATGCTTGTGAAGTGATAATACCATGTGAATAAAATAAATCAATTTCCATTCTTTATCTACTTTGAAATGTAAAATGGTGAAATTCCTTATAGAATTACTTGTTGTTGTAATGTGTATTCCATGCTTTATATTTTTTAGAATTGCATGTTGCAAGATTTTGGGTCTGACTCTTATGAGAGCAGGCAGGTACTATGACTGAGGTAGTGTAACTGTCAGGATTGGGCGACTCGGTCGTCGGTTTGAGGCAACGTGAGTGGTTGGGATGGGCATGGCCCGAGGTACTTTGATACCTTGCTCTGTTGAGGGCGGGTAAGGAGGCCATGAGGCCGGGATGCCGTGGGGCATGGGTTGCGGTGAGGGGGAGTAAGGGTAGTTGTTATGAACTTCCTTTTACTACTTTCCTTATCTGCGTATAATATATTGTTATATATATGTGTTGTCTAACCATTTATGGTATTCGGCGGGTTACTCCTTCACGGCTCGATGGAGCGTCAGGCAGGAGATGATATAGTGCCACAGGACTAGAGTCATGCTTCGGTACAGGCAGAGCACGAGTAGCAGGTACAGGCTCAAGGAATGGAGCAGGTTCAGGATCCAGTGCAGGCAGCACAGCTGCCGAGTTTAGCATCGTTCGGGCTGTGTCTCGTCGAGCAGCTCCGAGCTAGCCTGATACGTGTCTTGAAGGGGCTTGACGGAGGCACGCAGGGTACAGAGCCTTCTATGGCTTATCTGAAGCGGGAGTTCCAGTCGCAGTACCCACCAATTTTTTAGGGTGAGGGTGGTCCATAGGCAGCTGAGAACTAGATAGAGAGCATGTATATGATCATCAAGAAGCTCGAGATGCGTCCAGGGCGGAGGGTCAAGATGGCGACATATATGCTGAGAGGACTAGCGAGGCATTGGTGGGATGTACAGGTGTAGGATCGTAGGCACGAAGGATTGTCTTGGAAGGACTTAGAGGGCAGGTTCTTTGAGCACTTCTACCCAGAGACACTGAGGGTAGAGAGAGCTCGGGAGTTCTTGAGTCTTCAGCAGGGGGACATGTCCTTCATGGACTATGCAGCTACTTTCATAGAGTTGTCTCGCTTTGCACCTGGTATGGTGAGCGATGATGCATCTAGGGTGAGGCGCTTCAAGGATGGATTGCGACACGCCATTCGGGTCCAGGTGAATATATTCTGTCTATGTTCTTTCTCTGAAGCGGTGAATCATGCACTCATAGCCGAGGGAAACGAAAGGGAGAAATCTCGCTTTTGCAGGATGGCAGCTTCTGGTGATGGTCCGGACAGTAGGAAGCGTGGATGGGATGAGTCTCCGCAGGGCAGTCAGGTTAGGGATTCAGCTAGACCACCACGTGGGAGTTCTTCGATGATTTGGTTCTAGTGTGGACAGCCGGGACATGTTCGGGCGCAGTGCGATAGGCCTCCGAAGGAGTACCGGGCACGTAGACAGGACATGAATCTGGAGAGGTTTTGCAGGAAGCCTTCTCAGATGACCAACAGACAGGGACCAAGACAAACTGCAGCGTCTGGAGTTGGTTCAGGTTCGGAACCCGGAGAGGGTAGTCGGGGTTAAGGTCTGCGCGGAGGTCATGACAGAGATAGTGGGACCCAACTGAGGGGTCAGTGGCTAGTGACTGGAGGAGCATCGCTGGGAGGTCAGGCGTTAGGAAGCCGTGTTTCAGGGCAGGTGCACGCCGTGGAGCTGTCAGAGGCTGATCAGGCTGGTGAGCTGGTGACAGTTAGAGGAACACAACGATGTGACCATGATCTCCAAGTTTCCTTTTTGGCATGACCTGTAGAGGTATGTCTATTTTGAGTGCATGTGGTGCACAGGATCTTTGTGGACTGACTAGATACTAGTCAGTGGGTTGGCACCGTATTGGGTGCGTGATATATATATATGTATGTATGTATGTATGTATGAGGTGTTGTGGGCATCGGGGCATCGTGGATGCGGGTTACTTGAGGTGCCGTGCGCATCAGGGCATCGTGGATGCGGGTTACATGAGGTGTCGTGGGCATCAGGGCATCATGGATGCGGGTTACTTGAGGTGCTCGGCACCAGGACCTCGTAGAGGAGGACCCCAATGCGGTGTGGGTTACGTTGGGTGTCGGTAGCGATACAGGAGCACCAACGAGGTGCAGGGGTGAAAATGCATCACGAGAGGATTTTGCGTCTGGATAACAGGTTAGTGAACACTTTTTGCTTTAAATTTTGGTTGGTTGAGACCGAGTAGGAAATTCCTAAGGTGGGGATCCCCTTGAGGAATTTAGACAGAACCTTGGGACCGGGGTAGTTCAGGTTGTTTAACTGGGATTGGTGTGTTCGATGCCATCTCTATGTTTCGTTTGGTAGCTCGGGGATGAGCTACGTTAAGGTGGGGAGTTTGTAAGAACCCGGGTTTTTAGAACGGGTCAAAATCCCGACCCTGTTTAAATTTTTGACTTGTTCTAAGGAAAATGGATAAACTGAGAAGTTTCTGGAAATTTCTAGACTACAGGCCATGTACTCTATGTACACGTCGTGTATGTGTAGTTGAGTGACCGGCCGTGTGCTCGCCGAGTACATGTCGTGCAGTGACCGTGTAGAGTTTTCTTACTACACGGCGTGTTGTTTTGAACACGCCGTGTAGACCCCCGAATGTGTGAGGCCATACATGTCGTGTAGGCCGATGGTCGGGTAAGAACCAGGGACACGTCGTGTTCCCTTTGGACACGTCGTGTAGTCGGGCTGTGTATGAGGAATAATAATGGCGTGTGCGCGAGTCGGCGAAGAAGGGACGAGGAACCCAGTACACGCCTTGTACCCAGAGGTATACGTCGTGTACTCATGTCGGCAGGTTCGTAAAGTAAGACGGCAGAATCTTTCTGTTTTATGAACAGTTAAATGAACCATACACAGAGTGTAGTCCCAAAGTACATGTCGTGCACTTTATTTTTTTCCGATTAAAATGGGCAGTAGCCTCGTTTTGAGGAAGAACACACCATCCTCCACCCCAAATCAGCCGAATCTTAATTTGCTTCCTCGTTCTTCGTCCGAACTCTGATCCGATCTCGGTTGGATGCGTTGGAACCCCCTCTGTAAGGCCTCGATTCCACTTTGGCCATTTTGTCTGATTTTCTTTCTAGAACGAGTTATATCCCTTTGAGCGGTTTTGAATCTTTTCTAGATTTACCGCGATTTAGACCGAATTGGTGGGTGTTATCGGAGGAGTAGCGTCGTGTGAGTCTCAGGTAGGTGGTGCATAACTCATTTTGTGTTTTCATGGTTGTTTGGGTGACGCGGCTTCGGCGCATTTTCAGGTATTTTTGAGCAGGACCCGTTTTATCTACTTTTTCATACTGTATTGTTTATGGGACCTCTGGGATGCCTTTTGGTATGCCCAGTTACAAGTTTGCGTGAGCAGGGCCGGGTGAGGGGCCATGGCTCATCGGGGCATTTTGGTCGGGGAATGCCAAAATGATTTTATTTGAAATATTATTGTGTTAAACTATTAGATTAAATTATTTCAGCCTATTATAATTGTTGGAGGATTTTAAGACCTCTGTGCTGGTATGGGATAGCACCTGGTGTAGTGCAATTCGACTGTTTAGTTGGTTTTGCCTGCTTATGTTTCTGGTTAAATTTGTTATATATGAAATTGCTGAATTGCATCTTCTGGACCCTTTTTGGGTTGTGTTGGGCTTGGCCCTGTTACGCCTGAGTGATGCTGATCACAGGTTGGGGCTTTTCCCATGATACTTTGGGTGGTTTTGACCACGGGATTGGGCGTCATGGACGTCGGTTTGAGGCAGTACGACTGTCAGGTTGGGCATGGGCCGGGTTACTTGGATGGCGAGACCATCGGACTTCAGAATCATGGTCGAAGGGACACGAGGTGTCAGATGTTTTGGTGGATTAGGACTATTTGGGTGATTACCGCTCACCGGGACTTGAGTAGTGTGCACACAGAGATACTCCGTGATGAGGTGGTTTTGACCACTCGTGTGGGTAGAGGCCCCAGTAGTTGTGGTTAGGTATTTTTTGTTGGGGGTGATGGCCGTATAAAGACACGTGGCAGGTGAGGAGCCTTCAGGAAATGGGCGTTCCTTTGGGATGTCAGTACATGAGACACGAGGTGTCAGGAGGAACATGGTGCCGGGTTACTATTTGTGGGCGTGCCTTTGGGACGTCGGTACTTGAGACACGATGTGTCAGGAGGCACTTGGTACCAGGTAACTATTTGGGGCGTGCCTTCGGGACATCAGTACTTGAGACACAAGGTGTCATGAGGCACTTGTTGCTAGGTTAATATTTGGGGCATGCCTTCGGGTTGTCGGTACGTGAGACACGAGGTGTAAGGTGGCACACGGTGCTGGGTTACATGACAGAGATTCCGGTGTTGACCAAAGCTGGTGACACTCCATGGTGGCTATTGGGCACCAGTGGAGTTTTTATTTATTTTTTCATTGTACTGATTACTGCTTTCCTGGTAAATGCATGACTACTTAAACACATTTATTTGGTACTCACCGTTGGGTGGTATCCTACTGAGATTTGTCTCACACCCTGTACGGGCCCTTCGGGACGCGTGCAGACTTCATGGATTTACATGCAGGAAAGGGGCCAGCTTTAAGAGCTGGGTTACGTTAGTTGTGGCATGGAGATGGTACAGAACTTGAGGTCATGCCTAGCTGGGGTTTAATTGTGGTGTTTACTTTTCTGTATCATCAAGCTTACTTATTGTAGCTACTGTTGGTTAGCCATTGGCGCCCTTTTGTATGTTGACCTGCTTTTCATGCATGTTTTAATGTTCAGTAATAGTTACATGTTATCAGCATGCGGTTGTGTTTATTTCCGCTGCTGTTGTTATAATTATTGCTTCCGCTATTTGTTGATATTGGATATGCTTCCGGTCTGCGGGTTTGGTTCGAGTCTGCTGAGTCTTTCTTTCCGCTGCATCTTTACTGTTATACTCGGACCAGTACCCTTACTATGATCCTCTGAGAGGGTATAGCCTCCCCACTATACCTATTCAGACCCTCACTTCTAGTCGGCAGCCTTTGCCGTTTAGGGGAGGTGCGCCTAAGGTAGTGACACCCGACCCGCTCGGCACTATTCGGGTGACTGGCCGGGTCCGGGACATTACAATTGTACTCCACCAATTCTAGTAAACTCTCACATGGACTAGAGAAAGAAACCCACTCCTTTTAGTCTGCTAGACCTCACATGATAGTATATTTTTTATTAGTTGATGATTTAGTGAAGGGTCCACCAGGTTTTATTCTATGGTAATACATGTCACTACAAACCCACATCTCATAGAATAATCCCCTAAGGTATGGTACATCAAATGAGTATGCATTTTTAGTTATGAGTCCATGGATTCGTTGTGGGAAATCTTACTATAGGATAATCACAATATAGTGTGGTGGAATATTTACTACTAGGTACCACAACATGACCATAATCTAATTTTTTTCATCAATATAGATTCTTTTTCTACCTCATAATCAACTCAATACTTGAACTATAATGTAGAATCTGTTAGCACATTCTTCTTTCATCTCTTCCAGATCACAACACCTCCATTAAAAATTAATAAGTATCTCGTTTGAGACAACATTCCATATTGATTTATTTGGGAACTAGAATCTACATATCCATTGATGACTAGGTCCAAATATCTTCTATATAATAGTAACATATCCTTATTACTCTTCAGATACAGATGGATAGTATTTAATTCCATCCAATCTTCATCGCCAAGATCAGCTTGACTTTTTCCTATAGAACTCAATGCATAGGATACATCTTATCTCGTGTATATAACATCATATTTGACGAACTAAAAAACTAACACATATTAAATCTATCAAATTTTATATCTTCGCACATGTGTATGATGAAATATTTTCCTATAATGATGAATTCCATGTTACACTATAAATAATCCCCTCTCTAGTTGTTCCATACTAATCATTTTTAGTATATTTTCATTAATGGTACCTTAACATTGGTCAAGAAATATCTTAGATCTATCATTAAGGATGTAACACCCCAAGATTTTATGAAGAATATTATTTTAATTTTGTTGATGTCTTGTGTTGTATGCTACACCAAACGGATATTTCACTACATGAAACCCTGACTTGGCTTGCATTATATGCAATCGCGACTTTCCTTGATAGCGTGTGTTGTACGCAATATCAGGTTTCACTAAACAATGATATATGGTTATAATATTATTATGAACTAGCCTTTATGAATATTATTAACAAAATTTTTCATGTTATAACATTGTTATTTCATCTTACAAATTTTCTAAAACATAGTATGTGAACAAAATAACTTTTTCGGGTAAAATATGTGTTTTTCAAAAAATGCAGTTTTGCCTCCTTTTGATGGCTTACCCACATTAAATATAATTTTTGATATGTTAATAAGTTCAACTTTAGAAAAAAAATTCTTATTTTAAATCAGGATATAAAAAGTTTCATTGGATAATGTTTTGATATTTTTCTGATAACTTTCATATTTTAATGAATAGTAAAAATGCTATATTTTAATTAAAAACAACTTTTTTTCATCGTAATAATTTATATGGTTAAATTATAATATTGAATTGTTTTAAAGTATAAATAGAATATATTTTTACCATTTAATATAATGTATGTCATTATCATTGATTTTACCTTGTATTCGTAGGTTAAATCCATTCAATCTTTTGCAATGTTTTAATCCAAAACCTATTTTCTTTTGACAACGAGATTAATTTTAATTTAATTTTTGAAACTTTTTTGTATTGAATTTGGAAAAATGGATTCCATATTTGGAATCATTGGGTCCAAATTATGTTAATAAGCTACTTTTTTTATTTTTGGGCATTATGAATAATAACTACTGTAAATTTTATTTACCATAGTTAAAGGTAAATCGGGTAATTAGAGTCAAAATAAAATTATAAAATTACCCTAACACTTTAAAAAATCCAATTGGATGAATAAAAGTCGACCCATATCACCAAAGGGTTGGACTAGATTCATTTCATGGAATTTTGACCATGAAATAATATAATTATTATTTAAACCAAAGAAAGTGACAACGTGTAACTCTCTTAAATATTATAAGTATATTAATTTTAATTTAGTGATAAACTTCATGAAACTTCAAACATGAGTAGTATATAGAAATATAATAAAATTATCTACATAATAAAAATTTATTTATAATTTTTAGGGTTTAAATTATAATCATTAAAGGTGACATAATAGTGATGTTGAAATTATTTTATTAATAGAAATATCAAATAAATGTTCTTAATAATATTAAAATAAATATTATATGAACTATTTAATGTGTTCCACTAATTTTCTAGACAAATAAGACATGTTATGAATCTATTAAACCTTCTAGTTCGAACATATATTCTGTATATGTTTTATTTAAATTCAAATAAATGAATAGTGTCAAAATTGACACTATTGTTATTTTATAGAAATAACATATTATAAAATCGTTTAAAAATCCCAAATATATTTAAAAATAATAAATTTAAATTTATATGGTCTAAAATGTTATAAAGAATCCAATTATGGACAATTCCAAACAAATAGGTAATTTTTTATTATAATTTAAAATATATAATGTTATTACCACAAATAAAATAAAATTGATAAATAAGGATAAATAAAGTTGATAATGTTTAAAATAAATTCCTAACATGTATAAACTTTATTTTTTGATGATATTACAACTCTATCTCATCTAATATTTGGATATGGGTCATTTTAGAAGTGTTTATGTGGGATTGGGATTTGAAATAAACTAATGTTTCTTATATTTCCAAAGGTGCCTCTCTCCTCCTTTATAAAAGGGAACCTCCTCCCTCTCTTCCTCAAACCATTTTCAGCCTTGAATATCGACCAACCTATGCCCATTTCACTTCCACACTTCCCTAGAAACAACCTAGAGGTCCTGGTCTTCTTCAAAGACCAATTTTAAATCCCTAAATGGAGGTCTCAATGAGGCGCTTCAAAGAAGAGGTAATGTCTGTTACCGATTCGTTCAATTTTATTTCTTCTTATACTTCTTATTCTTTAGTTTTTTCATTATGAAGTAATAACATCAGTATCAATCATATAGTGATATGTTATTATAAGTATGAAAAACCCTATTTCACCATCTATCCATCCTACAGAAAACGAAATCACCGCGCGTGTGTACGTACGGAATACCGTCTCCACACCGTGGTGTAATCTATTTTCCACCACCACCTTACTTGGATGTGTATAATGGTGTAAATAATTACTATATACGATTATTGTAAATTGATATTGATTCTCAAATATTATACATACACTCCAATACAATTCCACGATCATGGGAATGATATCATCGCTCGTGCGTACGTACGGACTACCATCTCCATGAACGTGATGAGATTCATTTTCAATGATTAACCATTAAAGAATGATTATAAAGTATATATAATGAATAATATTGAAATATATGACATAATAAATCTAATGGATTTATGTATATATATATATATATGTATGTCATCTATTTAATTTCATTCAATTCAATAAGGAAACGAAAACAGCGTTCATGCGTACGTACGGCCTACCGTCTCCATGAACGGTGTATTTCATTCCTTTTATAGATCTATAATATATATATATATGATGAATATATATTATATATAAATCATGTTTTACATTATGGAATTATGTAAATCAGGATATAAGTTATAATATCAAGGACGACAAGTCGAATCACATACGATAAATGAAATGATTTTACCCAAAACGCTACTTTTACATGGAATTTACAAAAGAACGGGAAATATAAAGTAATAATTGAAACATATATAATATCATAACAATGAATATGATTATTTATTAAGTCAATGACATTATTTAAATCATTATACAGGAGGTTCGAATCCATACGATGCATATCAGACCTAGGGTAAGGGATAATTTTGCAAATCTTATTTTTATCCGAGATTGCTTATACGTAAGTATTTACTGGGGTTATTGTTATCTTCCATGTCCATGTTTTCTAAAAGTGTTTTTATGTATGTTTAATTTCCTTTTTACCCATTTTGACTTTTACTACATGGAATATAAGGAATCTTTCTTTTGTTTACATTTTGAGGTACTTTTTGTCTTTTCCGACAAAAGTACGAGGAGAATGTTTTTTTAACTTATACGGAATAAAAGGATTTTTACAGTTTTATAAAGCCTTATTTTCATGAAGATTCCTCCAAAATAACTCATTACTATTTCCAACAAAATCTATTTCTTTCAAAATTTCATGACGTTTTGTGAAAAGAAATTTATTTTGAAAGAAGATAGGATCTTTTCCTCAAGAATTCATTTCAAGTGTTTTATCAAAACCATTTTCCATATAAGATGACATTATATCATATGTGTATGTTACAAGTATAATGTCTCTATGATTTACATGGTATCACTTTTCTTATTATGGAATGATATCCATTTCTTTTATATGTATTATGTGATGATGGGATTATGTTTATGAAACCCATTTTATTCGTTCAGTAATTATGTATAATGTATTTTTATTTTGTGGAACAAGTAAGAATGATTTAATTATGAGATGGGTGGAACCTATATATCCCTCCAATGCATTGGGTAAAGATTTATATCTTATGAGATAGACCTGGCTGGAATGGTAAGTTAATATGGTTTAGTGTTACAGGACTAAAATGAGGAGTGAAGTCGATTTAGAAAGGGGACTTTATCCACTAAGATGGTCTTGGAAGTAATGCCTTGGCTACTATGGAAGTCATAACACATGCTGAATGGTTTCCACAATTAAAAAGTTTTATTCGCATTATATTTTATCATGGGTTATGTTCCATTATGATATATGTCTTATATACTTCCACGATTTATGTCTTCTCTCAAGATTTTGAAGTTTAAATTTCATGTTCAAGTTTGTGTTTTCAAATGTTTATGGATTGTTTTATGTCCTCTATGTTTTCCCTTACTGAGCGTTTGATCTCACCCTTTTTATGTTTTATTTTCCCCTAGGATTAAAAGAAAGGTTTTAGGTAAGGAAACAAAAAGTGGAAGATCATTATGGGAGATGTTTAAGATATTTCACCACGATTAGAAGATAATATTCCGAGTTTCCAAAGACACTAAACTATTACGATCCTTGTGTGTCTTTTTTTGTTATGTATTAAGTAGTCGGAAAATGTAATGTAATTTCCATGTACGTCAGGCTTCGGGTCACTACAGCTGGTATCAGAGGAAATGTTTAGTCAACCTTTGGAAACTAGGATGTGAAAAACTTTAGTGAAATACCTAGAGATATTTCTAAGGTATGTCTAGCGATGTCCCTATGGTTAAGTATACGTATAGGTTATAGTCCTAGAATTGCTCTAAAAAACTTATAATTAAACCTAATATGTTAGATATTGAAGGAACTCTCCCTTTATTATGTTGTTTTACCTAGCATGGTATTTTCCTCTCACGCTATTATTTTTTTGGGTTTTATAGGATGGATGGAACCCGAAAGAACTATGTTGATCAATGTAATGGACAATGCAATGATTTTCCTCCTGACTAATCCAATGTCATGGGTGATGGAGTGAAAATTTTTATTTCTATACTTACACAAGCTATGAATCATTCTGTACTTCAAAATGAGCAGAGAAAGGAGCAACATTCTGTTGAATCTTTCATGACGCATCATCCACCTTCATTAGCGCGTCTTCTAATCCCTTAGTGGCTAAACAATGGATCAGTACCACTGAAAAGTTATTTTCAGTTCTACAATGTTCTGAGCAGGATAAAGTCATCTTAGTAGTATATCGTTTGTAAGGTGATGCTGATTAATGGTGGAATCTTATCAAGAATACGAGGCAATGAGATGAAATCGAGTCTATGGTATGGGACGATTTCAATAAAATGTTTTTCAGTATGTACATCCCTCATATTCTTTGAACAAAGATGGAAAAGGAGTTTCTTGAGCTTAAGCAAAAGGATGATGAATATGTTGGTATATACGAAGTGAATTTTACAAGACTTGCAAGGTACGCATCTGGCTTCATCATCCAACATGAAAGTAAAGTTGATCAATTTTTCAGTGGCTTAAAACCAAGTATTCGAAGGGAATTATCTATAAGAGACTTCAGCAGCTATGATGAAATTGTGCATTGAGCTATCAAGGTAGAACTGGAAGAAGGTGTAACATATCCATCTCATGGTTTTGACAAGAAACGAAAGATGGAGTTCAAGAAGAAATCTGAGAAAAATTGTGAAAAGAAGATGAATGATTCTTTATGCTCAAAGTGTGGAAATAAGCATGGTGGAGATTTCCTAAAAGGTACTATAAAATTCTTTAATTGTGGAAATGAAGGTCATCGAGCAGTTGATTGTCGAAGTAATGGGAAAAAGTATGCTAATGATGTGAATAGACAAAAGACTATAGATAACTCTCCACCAACACTACAATGCTTCAAGTGCAAGGAAATGGGTGCATTATGCTAATAAATGCCCTAATCCACGGGTTAATAATGATCAACGTGAGAACATCTTAAAGAAAAGGACAAAGGGAAGTCTCATGTGATCACTATTTGTAATGTTGAGTATGAAAATGATGTTGTGTAATGATTAAGTGTTTATGTAATGGGATTTCAAAATTGTATCATGAAATATCATTTATGGTATTGTGGAATTTTTGAATATCTATGTATTGGTTTTCAATTATAATATGGTACTGGTAACCATGAAAAAGTGATTGACATATTTTTGGAAAGCAGATGAAATGCACATATAGAAGGGATAAGGATAAAATAATATGATAGTAATCATGATCTCATGACTAAAATAAGGACAAAGTGATATCATGGTTTGAGTATATAGAAATTTTGGGATTTTTGTATGTGGAATGAGTTAACTTTTGACAGCATTCATGTTTTCACTAAGGTTAAATGGGTATTCATTTTTCAAGAGAATACATTATTATGGTATTCACATGATTGGAATGTGATCAACAAGATATATCGGGGATAAATGATGGTATTCACATGCTCTGTAGATGACATTTATAGTAATTGTTTTCTTTATAAAATAAGCTTGGATAGAAGTATTTTGGATAATCCTAAAGTTTTGAAATGGATTATGTTAAAGATAAGTTAGTTTAAGGCTAGAACGGTTTTCGATATTATCGATGGAATGTCATAATGATGTAATTTTAGAAAAAGGACAACCTTCAGGATGGGCGACAACCCGTCGCGTCGGACAAGGCTGTGGGAATCGAACCCACAACCGAAGTGCGACTAGCTTTTATCACATACCACTGGCCTACAAGAAGTCCCTGATTAGTAGAAACTAGTTTTATTTTATCAAGCGGTATGATATATGAAGTATAAGTTCATTTTTGGAATCGTATACGATTAACCTCACCATAGATGGACTTATGTATATTTGATAACTTTTTATAACAATTTGTTTGAAACAGATGGAATGACCCATCATTCGATCAGATGATCTGTTGACACATCACGAATAAAAAATTCAACTTCATTTATTTAAGTGATGAAGTATAAATTGTTCAAAGCACGAACAACAGTGAGATTGTACCAAAATCAAGAAAGTATTTCTTTTAATTCAAAATTTTCAACTTTAGGGAAATGATATTAAAAACCAAAAATGTTGTCCTAGTGCTCTTATATCCGATGAATCAGATGGTACCTTAGATCATCAAAAATCTATAGGTTTGTGATTTTTGGCCTTTTCATAGCCATGTTCTCTACCACTCTCTATCAGAACATGATGGTTATATTTTTCTTCCATATCCATATTTTCACCTATGTTCTCATGTATGGAAACCCAGTGATGAGTTATTTTGGGTAATCGTTACATTTCATACATTAGTTTTTAAAATTAAGTTTTACTATTCCTTTTTACGATGTGGGTTTCTATGAATAGTAAACAATTTAAAACCCCGACGAATTTTGAGGGAGAAATTAATTTTAAGGGGTGGTAGAATGCAACACCCCGAGGTTTTATTAAGAATATTCTTTTAATTTTTTTGATGTCTTGTGTTGTACGCTACACCAATGGGAGATTTCACTACACACAACCCTAACTTTGCTTGCATTACATGCAATCACGACTTTCCACGATAGCGTGTGTTGTACGCAATATCAGGTTTCACTAAACAATGATATATGGTTATAATATTATTATTAACTATTCATTATGAATAGTATTAACTAAATTTTGAATTTTATAACATTATTATTTCATCTTACACATTTTCTAGAACATGGTGTGTGAACAAAATAAATTTTTCAGGTAAAATAATTATTTTTAAAAAAATGCATTTTTGCTGCCTTTTGATGGTGAACCCACATTAAATATAGTTTTTGAAATTTTTATAAGTTCAATTTTCCAAAATAAACTTCTTCTTTTGTATCAGGATATAAAATTTTACATTGGTTAAATTTTTGATAATTTTCTGATAACTTTCATATTTTAATGAATAGTAAAAACATGCTATATTTTATTTAAAAACAGCTTCTTTCATTGTAATATGTTATATGGTTAAATTATAATATTTTATGGTTTTAAATTATACATAGAACATATTTTAACCATTTAATATAATTTATATCATTAGCATTGATTTTATCTTGAATTCGTAGGTTAAATTAATTTAATCTTTTGCATTGTTTTAAACAAAAACCCGTTTTCTATCGACAACGTGATTACTTTTAATTTAAATTCTGAAACATTTGTGTATAAAATTTGGAAAAATGGATTCCAGATTTGGAATCTTTGGGTACAAATTATGTTAATAGGCTACTTTTAATTTTGGGCATTGTGAATAGTAACTACGGTAAATTTTATTTACCATAGTTAAAGGTAAATGGGGTAATTAGGGAAAAAATAAGATAATAAAATTACCCTAACAATTGGAAAAAATTTATTGGATGAATAAAAGTCAACCCATATCACCTAAAGGTCGGACTAGATTCATTTCATGGAATTTTTACCTTGAAATAATATAATTATTATTAAAACCAAAGAAAGTGACAACATGTCACTCTCATATATCTTATAAGTATATTAATTTTAATTTAGTGATAAACTTCATGAATATTCAAACATGAATAGTCTCCAGAAATATACTGAAATTATCTACATCATATTAATTTATTTATAATTTATAGGGATTAGATAATTATCATTAAAGGTGACATAATATTGAGGTTGAAATTATTTTATTATGAGAAATACCATATAAATGGTTTTAAAAATATTAAAATAAATATTATATAAACTATTTAATGTGCTCCAATAATTTTCTAGAAATATATGACATGTTATGAATCTATTAAACCTTTTAGTTTGAACATATCTTCTGTATATTTTCTATTTAAAATCAAATAAATGAATATTGTCAAAATTGACACTATTGTTATTTTATAAAAATAAAATATTATTAAATTTTTTAAATATTACTAAAATATTTAAAAATTATAAAATTAAATTTATATGGTCGATAATGTTATAAAGTATCCACTTATGGACAATTAACAACAAATAAGTAATTATTTATAATAATTTAAAATTTATAATGTTATTACCACAAATGAAATTAAATTGATAAATAAGGATAAATTAAGTTGATAATGTCTAAAATAAATCCCCAACATGTATAAATTTTATTTTTTGATGATATTACAACACTATATCATCCAATCATTGGATATGAGTCATTTTGGATGTTTTTAGGTGGGGTTGGAATTTAATATAAACTAATATTTCTTATATTTCCAAAGGTGCCCCTCTCCTCCCTTATAAAAGGGCGCCTCCTCCCTATCTTCCTCACACCATTTTGAGCCTTGATTCTTGCCAAAATCTTCCCATTTTACTTCCCTAGTTCCCTATAAACATCCTAGAGGTCCTGGTGTTCTTTAAAGACCAATTTTAGTGCCCTGAGAGGAGGTCTCAAAGAGGCGCTTCAAAGAAGAGGTAATGTCCGTTACCGATTCATTCAACTTTATTTCTTATTCTACTTATTCATAATTAGTTTTTTCATTATGAAGTAATAAAATAAGTATTAATAATATACTGATATGTTGTTATAAGTATGAAACAACCCTATTTCACCATCTATCCATCCTACAGAAAATAAAATCACCGCGCGTGCGTACGTACGGAATACAGTTTCCACACCATGGTGTAATCTATTTCCACCACCACCATACTTGGATGGGTATAATGGTGTAAATAATGACTATATATTATTATTGTAAATTGATATTTATTCTTAAATAGTATACATACACTTCAATACAATTCCACGATCATGGGAATGATATCATCGCTCGTGCGTACGCACGGACTACTGTCTCCACGAACGCGATGAGATTCATTTTTCATGATTAACCATTCAAGAATGATTATAATGTATATATAATAAATAATAATTAAATATAAGACATAATAATGCTACTGTATTTATTTATATATGTATATATGTATTTCATCTTTTTAATTTCATTCAATTCAACAAGGAAATGAAAACAGCGTTAATGCGTACGTACGACCTACGGTCTCCATGAACAGTGTATTTCATTCCTTTTATCGATCTATAATATATATATTATGAATATATATTATTTATAAATCTTTTTTTACATTCTAGAATTATGTAAATCAAGATATAAGTAATAATATCAAGAACGACAAGTCGATACACATACGATAAATGAAATGATTTTACCCAAAATGATGCTTTAAATAGAATCTCCCAAAGAACAGGTAATATAAAGTCATAAGTGAAACATATATGACATCATAACAATTATTATTATTATTTAATAAGTCAATTAATTTCTTTAAATCATTATACAAGAGGTTCGGATCCATTCGAAGCATATCAGACCTAAGGTAAGGTGTAATTTTTCTAATCTCATTTTAATCTGAGATTGCTTATACGTAAGTATTTACTGGGGTTATTGTTATCATTCATGTATATGTTTTCTAAAAGGTTTTTTTATGTTTAATTTTCTTTTTACCCATTTTTACTTTTACTACATGGTATGTAAGGAATCATTCTATTACTTATGCTACGAGGTACTTTTAGACTTTTCCGACAAAAGTATGAGGAGAATGTTTTTTTAACTTATATGGAATGAAAGGATTGTTACGGTTTTATAAAGCCTTATTTTCGTTAAGCTTCATCCAAAATATTTCATGACTATTTCCAAAAAAATCTCTTTCTTTCAAAATTGCATGACGTTTTGTGAAAAGAAATTTATTTTGAAGAAGAAAGGATATTTTCCTCAAAAATTCATTTCAAGTGTTTTATTATAAGGCCCCAGCCTTAAAACTTACTTTATCTTGAGTTATTACAAGATTACAAATTGATTATATTTTCATTTTTATAGTTTTAGAGAATTAGATCATAAAACATTCATTACATTCCACATTTAAACAAAGTGGTTATATAAAAGATAGTATTCATTTTTCCCATCAATGGAAACATATTTTAAATAAAACATGGATTCTTTCTTGACACATCCTTGACACTATCGTCACATCATGTACCTTTCCCATGACCTGTGAAAATCATTTCAGAAACTTGGGATGAGCCTAAAAAGCTCAGTAAGGGATATGAAAATACGGAAAGGAAACATGAGTACATGTATACATAAAAATCAATGAAATCATACTTTACTCATAAAACTTAAGCACTTTAACATAACTCATCAAATCATGAATAAATCATAGAAATCATATGATATAAAGGTAACTTTAGGCATTAATAACATTCTTACGTAGGGGGAAACCCTCTTGGTTACGTTTGGAATTCCCATCATAGTATATTCCATACATCTCTTTGGAGAAACCTTAACGTTTAACTCCTTCGCATTACCCAATGCATTGGAGACATATATCGGGCTCATCCGCCCTTATTTTATCACAGAACCACCCGTCTTCATAACAATTCCCAATAACCATAGCATAATCATATCACGTAAAACATGCATAAAGAAAACATAACATTTCCACATTTCAATCACGAGATATCAATACAACACATTGATATAATAAAAAAATTATGAAAACCATTTTCAATACCAAAATAAAAGAAAGTAATAGATGGTATTTATTTTTCATTTTTTAAAAAAAAATTAGGTTATGGCTTGTAGAGGAAGGAAAAACTCAAATAATGGTCATGGCGACGGAGAAGTCATTGTCTCCGCATACGTACGACAAAAAAATTCCTTTTGTCATTTAGTAAAACGCTTGGTATAAAAAATTTTCCTTTTGAATAAGCATAAAATTAAAAGGGTTTTATACACCGTATAAAAGAATGTTGTGTATAAAATAGAATATGCCTCAATTAATGGAGATTGAGACGAAGTCTCTTACCTCGGGTCCGACTTGACTTGATCGTTCCTTAACCTCCTGAATAATAAACTTGAGTTAATTTCTGCTTTCTTGAGAACCTTTTTCAAGTTCATTATTCCTTTTATACCACTTATTATCATGTCATGAACACTATGTAATTATTTATGTTAATAACGGCCGTTTTGTCGATATTTGGTACTTGAGTCAAAAGTGAACTTCTTATATTTACAAGTTGTTCACGTAGTCAAATATCCATTATCTCAAGAATGATATTCATGATGTAGATGCCATATATATCATATATATCCAGTATATACATGCATTTATAATATTACATAATCATTTAGAAGTATGAAATGAAATGCACCGTTCATGGAGACGGCAAGCCGTACGTGCGCATGAACGCTACTTTCATTTCTATATCATATTAATGGAATTAAAACTTAATGAGAGATATGTATATTTTAATTCCAGAATTATATTGATCATTTAGATGTAACATAAATCATATATATCCATTATATATATGTACATATAATAGTACATTACATTTGGGGATAAGAAATGAAATAAACCGTTCATGGAGACGGTAAGCCGTATGTACGCATGAACGCTACTTTCATTTCAATATCATACATTAATGGAAGGAAATAATAATTATATAAAGTTATATTATAATTAAAATATAATATCATATATAATATCATTAAATATATCATTTATACATACCACATATGGTATTAACGAATCAACTCACTTTGAGGTGGCGGTAGTCCGCACTTCCTAAAATAAAGATATCGCGTATACCCATAATGGAAGCCATAAAGGTATTCCATAAATGAAAAATACATAATATTAAGGAAAACATAAACATATTATATATCATATATAAATATATTGACATCTTAATGGCCACCTTTGAAGGCGTTAGAAGAATATTGAACAATCATCGTTTCGTGAGGCAGAAATTCGCCATCCACAGAAATTGTATGTTCTTTAACCATTAGATGTAGCTGTGTGTTAGTGTAGCTCGAATTCTTCTTATAAAAAAATCCTAGTATATTCAAGATAATATAGTTTTTACAAAAGAAATGAATAAAAAGTGTTTAGGTGTTTGGAGAAGTAAAATAAAACAAAAGAAAACAAGTGAAGACATTACCTTAAAATCATGTAACTCTCTTTGATTTGAGCTCAAAGGCTTCCTTGGGAAGACTTCTTCCCAAATTGAGGCTTCTAAGAGTAATATAGGGATTTTGAGAGACAAAATGAGCATGTTTTGGTAGAGCCAAAGGCTTGAGAGTTGTGGGTAAGGAGGTAGAGGTGGGGGCCTTTTATAAGAGGAGAGGAGGGGAACTCTTGGAAAGTTACAAAATGTTACTTTATTTTCAATTGTGTTTCAGATTTTAAAGGTCCCACATTGATTTATTTCTAGGATAAGGTGATAAGGGTTCGAAATATACTCATCCTATAGGTCTTTGACAAGAGTAGGACTTAGATTTTACATTATCATTTTTTTTATTTAAATTGTTAAATAATGAGGTAATCGCTGCATCATAATGATGTCATAAATAATTTAATTTATTTAATGTATAAAAATTATGAAAAAATAATATCATGTAGGAAATAGTTTTATATTTCCAATGACTATTTATAGTCCAATATATCATTTATGTATACAAAATTAAAAATGTTTTACTTACGTGATACATTCTTTGTAATATTTAACTTTCTTTAAAAATAAAAACATAAAAAGTCATTATCACACAAAAGTAATTCCATGGGGTCCCCATGTTTTCCACAAGGCATATCATGGTTGGCCATGAAACAACTAGTAGTATTAGGACACATTTTTGGGTCATTTTTTATTATTATGATATTATTTTATTATCCTTAACTACCTGATTACTAATTAATCAAGATAATTAAAGATAATTATCGTCGTTACTATTCTTAATTTCCAAAAACAAAAGAGTATTGATTAAATAATTTGGACCTTCTGATTGCAAATATTTAATCCATTTTACCATATTCCAAACACATAAATTTAAATAATTAATGTAAAAATAATTCCCGTTGTCAAAACAAATAGCGGGTTTTTTTAAACAATATCTATGAAAAGTTTGGCATTAGTTTATGCCCAATTCCAATGTGAAATTAATCCTAATGACCACCATTGGATTAAATGGTAAAAATATATTCTAATTTCACTTTAAGAAAAATTAAAAATATAATCTTACCATATAATTAAATTATATGAAAAATCTATTTTGATGTAAAATACAGTATTTTTCACTATTCATAAAAAATGAACATTGCGAGAAAAATACCAGAAATTTATCCAATGTAAATTTAAATGTCCCAATCATAATGAATATGTTTGTTTTGAAAAATAGGGCTTATAAAATTGTCAAAAGTTTGATTTAAAAATTGTTTTCCATCAAAAGGCAGTAAAACAATCTTTTAAAAAATATTAGTGTATTCCATGTTTAAGATTGGATTTTTTCTCATTTTAAGCCTCTAAAACACTATCTAATTCATTAATAGACAAAGATAAAAATATCTATTATTCATTACTTACTTGGGATGTTACATCCTTCCCCCCTTGAGAAAATTGTGTCCCCACAATTTATTTACTTATCGAATAAGTGGGGGGTATTTATCCCTCATTGCCTTTTCAAATTCCCATGTTGCCTCTTCACTCATGTGGTTCTTCCACGAAACCTTTACTTGATGAATCACCTTATTCTTTATCACTTTCTCCCTGTGTTCAATAATCTGGATTGATTGTTCTTCATAAGAGAGATTCTCTTCCCACTGAACTACATCTAGGCTCCAAACATGAGATGGATATGACATGTACATACTTAACATTGAAACATGAAAAAAATTGTGTACCAGAGATAAGCTCAGAGGTAAATCCACTCGGTAAGCAACTGATCCAACTCTCTCTAGAATTTCATATGGTCTAATGAACATTGGACTCAGCTTTCCTTTCTTACCAAATCGCATCACACTTTTCCATGGTGATACTTTGAGAAAAACATGATCACCTACCTCAAAAGAGAGATCCTTCCTCCTGTTGTCCGCATAACTCTGCTTCCTTCTCTGAGAAGTTGTCATATGTCTCTGTATCATCTGAACTTTTTCTACCAACTCTTCTACCAATTTCGGTCCCATCAACTTCCTTTCACCCACTTCATCCCAACAAGCTGGAGTTCGACACCACTTCCCATATAATGCCTCAACTGGTGCCATCTGTATACTATAATGAATACTGTTATTATAAGAAAACTCAACCAAATAAAGATGTTGGTTCCAACTTCCCTGATAATCCATCAAACAATCACGTAGCATATCCTCCAATGTCTGGATTGTTCGTTCTGACTGCCCATCTGATTGAGGATGAAATGCTGTACTAAAATTTAATTTAGTACCCAACGACTTCTGAAGGCATTTCAAAAAGTTAGAAGTAAACTTCGGATTACGATCAAATAAAATGGATAGGGGAAGTCCATGAAACTTGACTATCCTTTTAAAAAACAATCGAGAATGTTGATCTAGGGAAAAAGTATCCTGCATAGTAAGGAAATGAGCAGATTTTGTCAAGTGATCAACAATAACCCAGATTGCATTATTACCTCGAGATGTCTTCAGTAATCTCCCAACAAAGTCAATGGATATATTTTCCCATTTCCACTATGGCACTGGTAAAGGTTGAAGCATCCCTTTAGGTAACTGCCACTATGCTTTAACCTGCTGACAAGTCAAACACTTCACAGTTAAATCAAAAATATCTCTTTTCATTCCATCCCACTAGTATACTCCCATAGATCTTTGTACATCATAGTAATACTAGGATGAACTGAAAACGGAAAACTAGGAGCTTCACATAACAAATCTCTCTTCAACTGTGAATCACATGACACCCACAATCACTTCCCAAATCTCAAAACACAATCATTATCAATTTTGAATTCAGGAAACTTACCCTTCTGAACCATCTCTCCCTTTTGATGCAACTCACTGTCTTGCTTCTATGCTTGCTTGATTCTATCTGATATAGAAGATTTCACTGATACCTGAAACAAAACAGAAGGACATCCTGCACCAACAACTTCTATGCCAATGTTCATCAAATCCATAACCAAAGGATCACTTTCCAAATGCAACATTGTTATTAAAGCATTACTTTTTCGACTCAAAGCATCAGCCACATTATTTTATTTTCCCGGATGGTAACGAATTGTACAATCATAATCCTGGATCAATTCTAGCCATATACTCTATCTCAAGTTCAATTATTTCTGAGTGAAAATATACTTTAAACTTTTATGATCGGTATATATTTCACACTTTACTCCATACAAATGATGCCTCCAAATTTTTAGAGTGAAAACAACAACAACTAATTCCAAATCATGTGTAGGGTAATTTCCCACATTAGTTTTCTGCTATCGTGAAGCATAAGAAATTACATGATCATTCGGCATTAGGACGCAACCAAGTCCTTTCAATGAAGCGTCATTGTAGATAACAAACTCACCATTCTTGGAAGTAAGTTCCAAAACTGGAGCATTCCCCAATCTTCTTTTCATCTCCTGAAAATAATCATCACATTCTTTTGTCAAGATAAACTTAACACCCTTCCGAGTTAGCTTAGTCATTGGACTACATAACCGTGAAAAAATTTCAACAAGCCTTCGGTAATATCCTGCAAAACCATGGATGCTATGAATCTTAGTAACAATTTTGGGTCTTGGCCATTCTTCAACAACCTTTGTTTTTGCAGGATCAACAGTTATCCCATCTTTAGAAACAATGTGACCAAGGAAAGAAATTTGTTGCAACCAAAACTAACACTTGCTGAATTTCCCATACAATTTCGTTTCTTTTAAGTTTTGTAAAATAACCCTTAAATGTCTTTCATGATCCTATTTACTTTTAGAAAACACCATAATATCATCAATGAAAACAACGACAATCTTATCCAAGAACTCATGGAAAATTCTATTCATTAAGTCCATGAATACAACAGGTGCATTGGTTAGCCCAAAAGGAATTACTACAAATTCATAATGTCCATATCTTGTATGAAACGCGGTCTTCAGAACATCTCCTTCCATTACCTTCAACTGATGGTACCCCAATATCAGGTCAATCTTGGAAAAAAACTGAGCTCCCTGGAGCTGATCAAACAAAACATCGATATGAGGCAAAGGATATTTGTTCTTAACAGTGATGTAATTCAAGGCTCTATAATCAATTCAAAGTCTCACAGAACCATATTTCTTTTTAACAAATAAAACAGGATCACCCCATGGTGATGTGCTAGGTCGAATGAAACCTTTCTCTAATAAATCTTGCAATTGCTCCTTCAACTCTAAAAGTTCAATTTGAGATATTCAATAAGGGGGTTTTGAAATTGTCTTAGCATTAGGAACTAAGTCAATAGTAAATTAAACTTCCTGATCTGGTATTATTCTAGGAAAATCATCAGGAAAAACATCAGGATACTCATTTACCACTGGCACATCATTAATCTGAACAGTTCTTTGTTTTCAACAATATGTACAAGGTAACATTCATTTCAATATTTTACCAGTTTCTTGGCCTATTGATATGTTATCAATAGTAAGGGTTCATTATTTCACACAAACTGAAAGTCTTTCTGAAAAAAAACTTATTTATCTCTACAGTAAATCTTAGCATGGTAAATAGAGAGCCAATCCATACCTAGGAAAAAATCAAACACTACTAGAGGTAGAACAATTATGTTTGCAAGTAGGTTCTTTCCACGGATAAGGATATGATGATTCTTATAAATTATTTTTGCCTCAAAATTTCCCCAAGGTGTTTCTACCACAAGTTCAGGTGTCATTTCGTGAGTTGGTATTCCCATTTTACTAGAAAAGTTTTGAGAGATGAAAGAGTGTGTAGACCCCGAATAAAACAACACACTGGCATAATCTGAAAAAACAAACAAAGTACCTGATAAAACTTCATTTGATGGCCCGAAATCTGCTGAAGTAGTGGAAAAGGATTTCATCGCCCCTTTTTTCTTGTAGTATAACTTCTTCCCATCACTCAAGCTCTTTGTCTGACACTCGTTTTCATAGTGAACCACCTCATTGAACTTAAAACATTTCACTAACTGTCAATCAAATTTGGACTTACCATCACCTTTATCTTTTTCAGTGCAATCACAAGCCTTATGTCCCATCATACCACATCGGTAGCACTTTCTAGAATTCATAAGACATTCCCCAGAATGCCTTTTAACACATTTATCACAAATTGGAAACTTATTTTTCTTACTGTTAGACCTTTTTGAAGAATTCTTTTCTTTCTCCTGCCACCTCGGTCTCTTCTTCTGCTGGTTGTTATAGAACACTTGATCATCGGAAAACTCCATTTACACCTTTTCAGCACATCGAACAAGATTTTATTAACTTTTTACCTCATGAGAATCTAAAGACCTTCGATATTTTGTCTTTAATCATGAGTAAAAATGATTGATTTTACTATCAAGGTCTTAGATAAAATTTGGAGCATACCATTCCAATCGAGTGAACCTTTCTTCATAGGCAGCCACTGAGTCTTCCTCTTGCCTCAATCCCAGGAATTGTTTTTCCATCCTAAGTTGAACAGGCTTAGGAAAATACTTCTCAAGAAACATACCTTTGAATTCATCCCTTTGGAGAGCATCAATCTCATTAGCTTCCCTGATATTTTTATCCATCGACCACCACTGATCTGCTTCACCCTCAAAACAGTAAATATCAAGACTAACCTTTTGATTGTCTGAACACCCCATGACATCAAAAATCTTTTCCAGTGCTTTAATCCACCCTTCAGCTAGCACAGGGTCAGATGATCCTCTGAATGATGGGGGATGTTGCCTCATGAAATGTTTTACCACTGACGTGTTCCTCTGCGGTTGATCTGGATGATCTCGTGCATGGATACCGCCACCATTTATCGCTTGAGTCAACTATGCCATTACTACAAAAAACGGTTTCGTTCCAATTCCGACCATCTCAGGATGCTGTTTCGGAAGGTTATTTCCTTTTATATACCTTCCTAGCACTGTTTCCCTATTTCCTCTATAGAAAACCATTCTGAAAAAACATGTCTTAGATGAAGCAACATGGTAATCTTCAAATTCTATATCATTTTCAATTTGAACATAGAAAATTCCGGATAATCATTTAATATAATTATAACTCCTAAAGTTATGTAAACCCACCTCTAATACCAACTATAAGGCCCCAGGCTTAATTCTAACATACTCTTGAGTTAATGCAAGATTACACATTGAGGATCTTTTCAGGTTTAGAGTTTTAGATATTTAGATCATAAAAATTGAATTACATTCCACATTTAAACAATGTGGTTACATAAAAGATAGTATTCATTTTTCCCATAAATGGAAACATATTTAAAATAAAACATGGATTCCTTGTTGACACTTCCATGACACTATCATCACATCATGTACCTTTCCCTTGAACTATGAAAATCATTTCAAAAACATGGGATGATCATAAAAAGCTCAATAAGGGATATGAAAATATGGAAAGGAAATATGAGTACATGTATACATAAGAATCAATGACATCATACTTTACTCATAAAACATAATCACTTTAACATGAATCCTCAAATAATGAATAAATAATAGAAATCATAAGACATAAAGGTAACTTGAGGCATTCATAACATTCTTACGTAGGGAGTAACACTCTTGGATATGTTTGGAATACCCATCACAGTATATTCCTTAAATCTATTCGGAGAAACCATAACGTTTTACTCCTTCACATTACCCAATGCATTGGAGAGATATATCGGGCTCACCCGCCCTTAGTTTATCATGGAACCACCCGTCTTCATAACAATTCCCAAGAACCATAACATAATAGTATCACGTAAAACATGCGTCAAGGAAACATAACATTTCCACATTTCAATCACAAGATATCAATACAACACAATGATATAATAAAAACATTATCAAAACCATTTTCAATACCAAAATAAAAGATAAGTAATACATGGTATTTATTTATCATTTTTTAAAAAAAGTTATGTTATGGCTTTTAGAGGAAGCTGAATCTCAACTAATGGTCACGGCGGCGGAGATGTCATTGTCGCCGCATACGTACGACAAAAAAACATTCCTTTTGTCATTTAGTAAAATGATTCGTATAAAAAAAAGATTCCTTTTGAATATGCATAAAATTAAAAGGGTTTTATACACCATATAGAATAAAGTTTTGTATAAAACAAAATATATCTCAATGAATGGATATTGAGACGAAGTCCCTTACCTCGAATCCAACTTGATTCGATCGTTCTTTAACCTCCTGAATAATAAACTTGACTTAATTTATACTTGATTGAGAACCTTTTTCAAGTTCATTATTCCTTGTATATCACTTATTACCATGTCATGAACACTATGTAATTATTTATGTTAATAATGGTCGTTTTGTCAATATTTGGTACTTGAGTCAAAAGTGAACTTTTTATATTTACAAGTTGTTCACCTAGTAAAATATCCATTATCTCAATAATGATATTCATGATGTAGATGCCACATATATCATATATATCCAGTATATACATGCATTTATAATATTACATAATCATTTAGAATTAAGAAATGAAATGCACCATTCATGGAGACGGTAAGCCGTACGTATGCGTGAACACTACTTTCATTTCTATGTCATATTAATGGAATTAAAACTAAATAAGAGATATGAATATTTTAATTACAGAATTATATTCATCATTTAGATGTAACATAAATCATATATATCCATTATATATATGTACTTATAATAGTACATTACATTTGGGGGTAATAAATGAAATGCACCATTCATGGAGATGGTATGTCGTACGTACGCATGAACGCTACTTTCATTTATATCGCATACTTTAATGGAAAGAAATAATATTTATATAAAGGTGTATTATAATTCCAGTATAATATCATATATAATATCATTAAATCTTTCCTTTATACGTACAACATATGGTATTAACGAATCAAATCACTTTGAGGGGGCGGTAGTCCGCACTTCCTAAAATGAAGATATCGCGTATACCCATAATGGAAGCCAAAAAGGTATGCCATAAATGAAAAATACAGAAGATTAAAGAAAACATAAACATATTATATATCATATATAAATATAGTGACATCTTAATGGCCACCATTGAAGGTGTTAGAAGAATATTGAACAATCATCATTTCGTGAGGCAGAAATTCGCCATCCACAGAAACAGTATGTTCTTTAACCATTAGATGTAGGTGTATGTAAGTGTATCTAGAATGCTTCTTATAAAAACAACCTAGTATATTAAATATACTATAATTGTTACAAAGTAAATTAATAAAAATATTTTAGGGGGTTTGAGAAGAAAAATAAAACAAAAGAACACAAGTGAAGACATTACCATAAAATCGGGTAACTCTCATTGATTTGAGATCAAAGGCTTCCTTGGGAAGACTTCTACCCAAAGAGAAGCTCCTAGGAGTAAGAGAGGGATGTGGAGAGACAAAAGGATTAGGGTTTTTCCGAGCCAAAGGCTTTATAGGTGTGGTTAAGGAGGTAGAGGTGGAGGCCTTTTATAAGATGAGAGGAGGGGCACTCTTGGAATATTAGAAAATGTTACTTTATTTTCAAATGAGTTTCATATTTTAATGGCCCCACATTGATGTATTTCGAGGATAAGGTGATAAGGGTTCGCAATATACTCATCTAATAGGGCTTTGACATGTTCAGATCTTGGATTTTACATTATCTTTTTATTTTATTTAAATCGTTAAATAATGAGGTAATCGCTACATCATCATGAGGTCATAAATAATTTAATTTATTTAATATCTAAAAATTATGAAAATAATACTATGATGTATGAAATATTTTTATATTTCAAATTACTATTTATAGTCCAATAGATCATTTATGTAGTCAAAATAAAAAATGTTTTACTTAGGTGATACATTCTTTGTTATATTTAACTTTCTTTAAAAATAAAAAGATAAAAATTCATTATCATACAAAAGTGATTCCATGGGGTACCCATGTTTGGTAAAAGGCATCCCAGGTTCGTCCAGGACACAACCATTATTATTAGGAAACATGTTGTGGTCATTTTTTATTATTATGATATTATTTTATTATCCTTAACTACCCAGTTACTAAATAATCAAGATAATTAAAGATAATTACCGTCGTTACTTTTCATAATGTCCAAAAACAAAAGTGTCTTGATTACATAATTTGGACCTTCTGATTCAAAATATGTAATCCATTTTACCAAATTCAGACACAGAAATTGAAATAATTAATTTAAAAATAATTCTCGTTGTCAAAACAAATAGTGGGTTTTTTTTGAAACATTATCTATGAAAATCTTGGCATTAGTTTATGCCCAATTAAAAATTGAAACTAATCCTAATGACCACCATTGGATTAAATGGTAAAAATATATTCTAATTACACTTTATGTCCAATTAAAAAAATAATCTAACCATATAATTAAATTAGATGAAAAAGAAGTTTTGATGTAAAATGTAGTTTTTTTCACTATTCATAAAAAAAATGGACATTGTCAGAAAAATACTAAAAATTTATCCAATGTAAATATCAATGTCAAAATAATAAAGAATATGTTTATTTTGACAAATAACTATTATAAAATTGTCAATGGTTTGATTTAAAATTGGTTTTCCATCAAAAGGTAGTAAAACAATCTTTTAAAAAATATTAGTGTATTCCATGCTTAAGATTAGATTTATTCTCATTTTAAGCCTCTAAAACACTATCTAATTCAAAAATAGACATAGATAAAAATATATATTATTCATCACTTACTTGGGATGTTACATTTATCAAAACTATTTTCCATCTAAGATGACATTATTTCATATGTGCATGTTTCAAGTATAATTTCTCTATGATTTACATGGTTTCACTTTTGTTATTATGAAATGATATCCATTTCTTTTATATGGATTATGTGATGATGGGATTATGTTTATGAAACCCATTTTATTCTCTATGTATGGATAATAATATGTTCACCTACCATTATGATTTCAAGGGTGACTAGAGGGAAGGGTCGTCCAAAGAGGAAGATCCAAACCAATGGGGAGAGAACTTGTTTTTGGGCTGTTGATTCCTAGACCCTTAAATGTGGGAGTCATAGGAAGGGTATAAGCAATGAGATTGATGCTCTTAGGTTAGAGGTTTTGGGTGGAATTCAAACCCTCTATGGTGATCTTGGGGTTTCTGGTTCAAGGCATAGGGAAGCAGATACATCACCCATATGTTTCTTATGACATTGTTTTTACAAATGACAGGTTGATTTGTGGACCGCACAAGATGATCACTACACCTAATGGGATGTGGAAATATCTCATCCCTGATTGGATATTACTCACTAGTCAGGGTCAGGTAAGGGTATGCCCTCATGTCCCCCATGTCATGGAAATGCAATATATATCATATCTAGATGTCCTAATCTAGTCTCATGGCACTACACATCCCTCGAATGACCGAGTAAAGGTTTTTTTGTGCATGTATTCCTCTTAGGTGTATCAGTGGGTCACATGGATACTAATGAAGTAGAGGGAGAAGGATCAGGAGAGTCCATGGTAAGTGATGCCTACTTGGAAATAGTTGTAGATGGACACCCTTCTATGAATTAGGTTTAGTGTCTGAACATTGTGTAACATTTGGACATCATTCATCTCTTAAATATTTTTCATAACTATTTATTTCACATTTACACGAGTTAGGGAGAATATTAGAGGGGTAGGATATGAATAACCTTATGGATTGAGAGAGGGATCACCATCCCTCATGTTGGTGAGTGTGGGGACTTTCCCTGATGTTATGGTCAAAGGAATCCAATCATTGATTTATATGGTACATACAACTGGGAAGATAAACACTGGTGAAGTTACAACACTAGGTGGACATCCCATGAATCTATTCATGATATTGACCATACTATACAATTCCTATAAGGCTTCTTTACTTTTCACCTTTCCCTATATTTTTAATCATTTTACTTTTTGATTGACTCATTCAGAAATGGGATTTTAAACTATCTTTGTGGATCATGTGCTAGTGTCAACGTCATGGTCACCTAGAAGGCAGTGGTAGTGAGTGTCAATCTCTTTGAATAAATAGTAGGGGAGGCCATGGAGGTAATAAAAACCACTATGGTTCCACCAGAAGATGATGTCAAGACCAGGTCCTTGATGGAGAGGTTCGACATAATCCTCTCAATAGGGGATTGTTGGAGAGTCTTTGTTAGATATCCCTACCTTCAGAGCATCACATGAGGTGGATACTAGAGATGGAGTCCCTAATAGAGCTAAATCCTCATTGGAGGTGCTGAAATTGTATCATAATTTTTAATGATTTAATAGGCTATGGAGACCATTCCCATATTTTAGGTGTCGTTAGTGATCATTGTTGTTGTAGAGGCCTCAAAAAAGGGGAATAATATCATTCCATCAATAGAGGTGGCTGAGGAGGCTATAATGGATAAACAGTCTTCAGAGGTTTCATATGAGTATCTTGGTACATCTGATTCGAATAAGGGGGGAGAGGATCAGATTTCTCGATAAATGGTTTTAATCCCATTTGAGGACATTTATATGAATTATTCAACCACTGATGTGTTTGTATTCATTCCTCTATATGAACCCATTTGGTTCGAGTAAATAGATGATCCAAGAATGGTGGTCACTTAGGAGAATTGATTCATTCATCATAATGTGTGGAGTTATGTGTGGAAATTCATCACCCACACTCTGATGGAAGACCTAATAAAATAGATGGGATCTTCACTCCATTATCAAGTTATCTTAGGGACTAGAAGGGTGGATTCCACTAGCCTCTATGCACATGATCATTAATGTTTTGTCTATTGGGCACATGCAGATTGGAAGATGTTTGATATCTCTTGGAAGAGGTACAAGGTAAATGGATTTTATATGGTTCAGGTATATGAAATAGTGTACTACCATTTTGGAGGGTTTGTGTAGTTCCAAACATCCATTATTTCTACTCAAAATAAGATTGTTGACCATTTAATATACCAGTTGGCAGTATGTGAGGCTAAGGATACATAGGCAACATATATTTTCACTGAGTTTTGAGATGAGTAGTACCAAATGTAGATCAACATAAAATAGGTCTTTCCCAGTGGTAAAGAAGTGGAATCCAACATGGAAGAGTAATAATAGACTCTGGTGGATACTCAGTAGAGTCTAGCTGAGCTCAAGAACTCAATCACTAGGGTAGATCCATAGGTGTATTTTTTTATTAGGATGACATAGAGGTCTCATTGTGTGGATTATTCTTATATACGTATGTTTATTTTTTAAAAACTTTTCTTATGCATTGACATGTCTTCCTTTATCGCATTTTACTTCCTCAGTTCAGTCACATTAATGAGATAACCAATGGTCAACCCTAGGCCCATGTGGATAATTAATGGTGTCTGAAATAATGTAGGATCATATGAGATCTCTTTTATATGAGTGATTCAGGGAATAGATGATCACATGGAGTCTGAATCTATTCATTGACCATCAAAAGTGTCTTGGATATGACAGGATATGTATAGAGAATGGGGTCCTTCGAAAAACTGACTTTCTTTATCAACATATACTAGTACATGAATGGGGAAATTCTACGTGTGTTTAATTAAACCCTAAAAAAGGGGATTGAAAACTATGAATTGAGATTCCCAGGATTTGGAACAAAAAGTGGGTAGTATATTATGGTGGATAACTAGTGACCATGTTCAAAACCTATCATACATTATTATTAATTTTTGGATGGGAAAAAAATTAAGATCGATCTCTGAACTTGTTTGAAACATGGTATATATCTCAAAATTTAATCTGAAGTCATTGAAGATGTGTAACAAAGGTGGTATGTGATCCAGTGTGGCTTGGGACAATCCCATCAAGGGGTGGGGGCGTTCAGTTGTGAAGGATAATGGGAATATCAGTAAAGATACATGTAAATATTGTACAGAATGTGATAGAATGTTCTAATGGAGTTCATCACTATCAAAATAATACCACTATGCCTTTTATAATATTGTGAAGTAATATTGGACTGATCATAGGTCATAATAATCGTACAAGGGGGGAACCATCTCAGAATCTATGTGACGGTTGATGAATATCGATGGTGCGGAATGTGACTGGCACAATAGGAAATGTATTCTTGTTCAATGTCCTAAGATGTTACATAGTTTACCACCATGAAACAAGGAAAATGGATACATATTTTCACAAGTTACAGTGAGGGATTTATATCTCACATTCAATAATCATGTGATTGGGAGAGTGATGTGTGCAATTTATCACCTTGTGACTATAATGGTGGGATCTTAGATTGAGTTCCCAGAGTTTGTGACATGGTTTCTTAGTTTAAAGACATGGTGTTCGAACTAAGGTATTAGTTTCTTGAACAAACATGTGTGAAATTTGAATTTTTATGTTACGTGAGTTAGGAGGGGCCTGAAAGGCCAGCCGATGCCACAAAAAATATCCTTGAGATGAATTAAAAATATTTTAGGGTAATAATGCTTAGACCATGGGGTGATTATCCAAAAAGGATATATATATATATAAAATTGACAACATGATGTGAAATGAAGGAAAATGTTTGTCATGGGCCACAAAACACACCCCTTGGTGAACTGGCTTACATTTTATATTCATGGTGCATAGAATTGCGATCCATCTTTTGGGTCATATTGTTCAGATAAGTGGGATCCCTAAAATGTTATGGAACAACACAAAAGAGTAGTAAACCAAAATGAAAGGAGGGCCAAAGAAGGCCTAGTACCATAGGAAACCTAAGGGTCATTACGAAAAACGGTTAGGACCATGATACATTGACCAAGTAACTATGTTGTGAATTAATATGTAGAGTATCAAAGGATAGTTAAATAATGTGAAGGCAGGGCCCCAAGAGGCAGCCCATTGTTTCACCAAACAACGCTGAGATAACATGCACATAATTTACATTCATGATGCATGGATCAAAGTGTGAACATACTAATGAGGAATACATGGAATGGAGTAATGAAAACTATGATTTAAATTAAGCGGGAAAAGAAGGCCCAACACCACCCAAAAAATTCCATGGGTGACATGCACAAATTTTAATGTCATGATTCTTGGAATTGGGCTCATGAATTTGGGAATATATGAATATAAACCTTACTTGAATAAAATTTACCTCCAACTCATATTCCTGCATGATTAGTTCTCTATGTGAGAAACATGGATCGGAATGGAATTATCATTTTTTTCATAGGATAACATAGTGAGGGGTAAAAGTGACTAAAAAATATTATAAGGGATATCATCATTTTTAAGTCTTGGATAGTGTAGAAGGTCATACATATAAGTAGACAATTTTTTTGAACATGTTAGAAACTTGGTTTTTATACTTTCATCAATTTAGGATGAGGTGAACAAATGGAAGATCTATCATTGGTCGAGTTAAAAATTTGGGATCTGATATTTATTACCAAAAGTAACTTATATGTGTAAGATTAGGATGTAGGTGAGAAAATATAGAATATGACCATTTCCATTTGTGAGATCATTTAGATCATAAGGAAGAAGATTAACCAAATTGAAGGAAACATGAAATATAGATGCAGATGCGTGGGTAGGTGAGAATAAACCCTAACCCATATGGGAAATACCTCGAAATGAGTTGATGGTAGGCTTAGGCCTAGGATCATATATATTGCATCATAATGTATTTCATGAGAATCATAATGAAGAAACATAGTTCTTGACCACAACATAGTAGGGGACTAACAATGGTGGGGTGTATTACTCTCTACAAAGGATATTAAAACATCCTATATAATGAGGAATCCATGTTTTCATGAGGTAATTTTTTTATCACCTCATACTTTTTGTATGAATAAATCCCAATTTTGCTGGGTAAGGATTTTTAGTTATCTCAAAATTTTCAGATGAGGATTCCTAGTTTCGTGGATGTAACATTTTTTTATCATCCCATCCATATCATATGAGGTATCTAGTTTCACTAGGTAAGTCCACAATTTAACTTTGTTTCCTAAGGATGCTTGTAGGGCTCATGGATTGAGCCTCAAATTCATTTTTCCTCATGTCGGTTCAAGATGGAGTTTCATCCCATTAATGGGTCAAGGAATATGAATGGGGAATATACCTAAATAGGATTCCCATTAGGTCATTTGGGGGTGATAACGTCATGGATATCATGTGGTTTTGAGGTGGTTTCATTTTTGGGCCTCGAGAATGGCTGTCTAGATTTTAATACATATCCCCTGAAAATGCAAATCAACCAACACAATGTTATGCAAAGGTGGGTGTATAAGCTTTCTAAAACACCAAAGAGGAATAAAAAACATGCAAATGAGGGGTTGATGAGGCTGGATGCACATTGATTAAGGTCAATCATTTTGAAGCAGGGATCCTAGTTTATGTTCATAGAGTTCAAACCAATGGATAATAGTTTAAGGTCATAATTCCTATATCATTAGTAGGTTCATTGAGGATTTTTGGATAGCATAAAAAATTTAAAATCTATGTTAATGGAGGGCTAAAAGGAACTATTCCACATGAAGTGACCCTGAAGCTAGTCACACATGGTTTTCAGTAATTAGTCTTAGACTGTGGATAATACACTAAATCTGTGATTCTTGGACTAAGGGTGTAATTTTTTTCTTTGAGGGTATCATTGTTGTATGAAAATGGTATAAAAAAATATGAATGGAAAAAAATATAATATAGTTTCATATTATAATTCATGGACCGTAAGTGGGGACAAAATTCTAAATTTTGGGGGATTTTTATAATATTATAAACTCATACACACAAGTTGACCAAAGTTAGTGGTTTCCTTTATTATATTATAATAGATATAATATTCAAATCTCAAAGGATCAATCGGTTTAGTAGCCTTGATGAACTAGATATGTACATGGTTCCCTAATTAAATTAGTAATATACTATAAAACATGGAAAAGGAATTTAATTTCACCCTTGACCTCATTCAAACATTTCATCATCATACCATGGTAAAATGGGAACAAATAAAAGGGTTAACAAAAATTCTCAACAAGGGTAAAATACAACAGAAGCATTCATGAATCAGTAAAAATTGAAACATAATAAATATATAAATGTATATATATAGATTAAATATTATCCATTTTATAAAAAATATTTCAATCATGATAGGATAAATAATAATAATTATGGAAATGTAAAAGATCAGAAAAAAATTCCATAAATCAATAATTTGAGAATAATTTGAATCCATGGATAATATCATAGTGAAGATATCCTGGATAATAATGCATGAAATCATAATGAAGCAGATTCTTACCAATTTTGATATATTATATAAGAAATCACGATACATCTACTGTCAATGCCTTCTACAAGATGGGTTAATAATTATATGTAAAAACCCATTTAATCTAGCTAACATTGTCTTCTCATGAGACTACCAATACATCGAGGGCTATCTAAAATCATGTCCCACCTATGTCTACATGTAAAAATAATTCCTCAATTATTTAAATGTTAGATTTAATTCTTGAATCAATATTCCTTTCCTAAAATATACATATTGAGTAAAATATATGGTTTTAATATTATTTCCCAAGTTAATCAAATAACTATCAACGTAAGGACCGTATGAAAATTTAGTATGTGGGTTAGGTAATAATAATGACCATTAAAAAATAAATATTGATATTTAATGAAATATTGAATGAATAATTATCAAAAATAAAAGGAAAAGTATATACATCGTATAAAATAAAATAGGTGCAAAACATCAATGATATGCCTTAATGAAAGAAAATTGAGATAAAGTCCCTTACAAGAATTATATCAATAATCAAGTAAGTAAATTATGGATATTCATTGGAATTCCACATTGAACAAGTAGAAATCCAACATAAGATATTAAAATTTCATTTTACACATAACCTTAGCATGCCATAATCAATAGAATTGATGTTTATCCCAGTGAATGAAAATTAAGTAAAGAAATCCATTACCACATTACAGTCAGTCAAATCACATAACCCATTAAAAATAATATTAAAAAATTGAAATTTTTAATACCATGAATATAAATGTATTGATGATATTTTATATCAAATGAAATTATACATACACTATACATAATAAATATGTAGTGTATGTGGAAAATATATTACATAATTAAAAGTGAGACGAGAAAACATTACCACTTTATAAATTGTTGAATCAAATGTTTATTTAAAAGAAATATTTACAAAAGGAAACATAATATACAATTATTAAAATTAAATTAAAGATATTATTTATCAAGGGGAATTTTATACACTACACACAAGAGGTATGTTGTGAATAAGACATTTATCTCGAGAAGTAAAAGTAATATGAGAAACCCTTACCTTATGTCCAAAATCATTTTTCACTTTTACTTAATGTCCTGGAAAATAAAATAAGATTAAATAATTATATAAATAATAATCTATTCAGCATTTATTTTATTTATTTTGTTTCTTATGTTTATTTATGGTCATTTTGATGAGTTATATTTTTTTATTTAGTTGTTCTGGGAGCATTCGTTCCATGGTTTCATGATCTGTTTACTCGTGTAAGTTTGAGGATGTTCATCTCCAATTGGAGTAGATATACAAATATTAAATTATATTTTATTAATTAAATTCAATAAATTTAAATGGTCTCTTATATAATTTGTGTATACGTTGACATGATAATTCATTAGATAACACATTTTTGAAAACTTTTTGTTTATTTTTATTGTGTTTTCTACCATCCCAAAATTGTATAATTTTATTTAATTTTATGTGTAAAAATTAGTTATATAATATTATAAAATTTATAATATGTATATCCTAATCTTATTTAATCATATTAATGGTTTTATGACTAATCATAATGGTGATAGTGGAAAATGAAAATTCATTGTCCATGAAGTTGGTGAATCGACATGTCACGAATAATGTTTTCATTTTTAGAATTAATGAAGTAGAGAAGAGATTTGATAACGGATATTCCATTAACACAGTAAATTTTTATTATATATATATTATACTAGAGTTATAATTATTCATTTGATAATTATATGTGAGGGTAAAATAAGAAGATAAAATAAATTGAAAGGGAAAGAAGGACGATTTTACCTCTTGAATATTTCCCCCTTGGGAACTTCCTTAAGAAATCATGGTTTGGTCTTTTGGTAGGACCAAAATATAGTGAGTTGGGGGAATAGTTTTGGTAGTGAAATTGGAAATAATTTATACAACATTCAAGGCCTATAAGGTGTGAGGATAAGGGGTGATATTTCTAGAGGAGCAGGCGAGTGTTATGTGATTATTTTTAGTCATTAGTTAATTATTTTGGATTAAGAATTTAAATATTATTATTTCTTATGACTATTTAAATTAAATAGGGCATGTGAGTTCTAAATAATGATTTCTTAAATCATTTATACATCACCCATGACTCAATAATTTATTAATTTACATGTAATGTTAAATATCATAAATTACCGTATTTCACTATTGACTAAAAATACAACCATATTACAGAAATCCAAGAAATTTACCCCACATATTTTTTCATATGTATATTTCAAAAATGCACACAATTTTATGAAAATAATTTTCTAAATATGGTAAATTTTAATTTTAATTAAATTCATCATTTATTCTAAAAATACTGATTTTAATATTATAATCAATTTTATGACACATTGAAAAATAATTATGGGCTCATAAAATTACATTATATTAATAATAAAATAAAATGTTAATTCCAAATTAAATTTTGTAAAAATATTTTTTCTTTTAATTTATTATATTATTAATAAAATTTTAAATGAAAATTTGTGTTTCACAAAAATACCCACACATAATTAATTATTTTTAAAATATTTTTTTTATATTCTTTGATAAAAATATCAAATTTTCATTTTTGAGATAGCTAAAATTTATTTATACATTAATTGTTTAGGGTATTATTATAATAGACACATTGTTATTCATAATGGTAGCAATGATATTCAAATAGTCATTTTAATATTTAATTGTATTTTAGGGTTTGTTTAAGGTCGGTGTTGCATGAAATGTAAGAAATTCGGTAAATTAAATTTATTTAATAAGATACATACCCTAAAATATTTGTGTGTTATATTCTTCCATCCATTGAAATTTTTTCCTTTAGTTTTTTCTTGAATATTTTCTTCTAAAAAAATTAGGGTGGTTCTTCTTCATAACATCCTCAGGTTCCCATGTTGCTTCTTACACATTATTTTTTCTCCAAAGAACCATTACCAAATGAATCTTCCAATTTCTCAATACATGATCTTTTGTGAAAATAATCTTAATAGGTTCTTCAGGGGAAGTCAAATCTGGTCCATGTTCTATTTAATCATAGGTGATTACACGTGTTGGGTCTGGAATGTACATCCTTAACATTTATATGTGTAAGACAACATGAACATTGGAGAGACATGGTGGAATTGTTAATAGATAATCTATAGAATCAAATATTTCTTGAAATTAAAATGTTCTGATGCACCTGGGACTATGTTTCCCTTTTTATCAAACTGTATGACACCCTACCATGGATATAATTTCAAAATAACATGATATCCCACTTGAAATTCCAAATCCTTTCTATGGTTGTTAGTATAACTCTTTTTATTATTTTTAAATGCATTAATTTGAACCTCAATAGTCATTAACTTTTTTATTGTCTCATAAATAAGTATTTAGACTATATGTTTTCTCACACTAACATTATCCCATTAAGTTGGAGTATGATATATCTTTCTATATTATTCATCATATGGAGCAATTTTTATACTTAAATGGAAACCATTATTGTATAAAAAAACTACCAAAAGTTAAATACTAATACTATATACATTGAATGTAATGTGATAATTCTATCAACATGTCTTACAATGATTGAATATTCCTTTCATAATGACCATATGTTTGAAGATTGTAAGTGGTTTTCAAATGAAGATCAATATATATGGCCTTCTAGAGACTTCCATAATTTTGGTGTAAATCTGGGTTCCTCATAAGACACAATAGATATAGGTGCACTGTTCTTTCTAGGTTCATGTTTTTATACAAACAATATGACTTACAAACACTAATTTGATTAATTAAATGTATTGATGAAAATTGGATAGTCTATCCTTTTTGTGTTGTGATAGATATACCATGTTTAAATAAGTTCACATCACTTTCACCATTTGTATTATTAGAAAAAAAATCTCAATGACTCTTATATCCATAGCTGGGTACAAACCATCTTTAAAAATGAATGTGGTAAGTTGGTGTTTCAGGCCCAATGAATCTTAGGAACTCACATTGGTGGGATGGTGGGATTTCAGGCTCATCGCACCCTTTTGGGGGAGTTTTTTTCAACTTCTAGACACTCTTATATATTTACGATATTTTCATAAATCTATTCCTAATCCAAATAAGGGACTGGTTACACAAACATAATGATTACATGTAAACCCCTTTTATGTATACAATAACTGAATCTGATTAGTAAATCCATTTGTATGTATCTATGGGTTTTCATCTATTTCCTAGTAATAGAAGTTTTCTTATGTGATGAGGTCATATAACCATGTACATTAAGATTTCCTACCATGGAGCAATGCATTTAATATTCTAAAGATGGGGTTGATCCATTATAAATCATCCAATGTATCATGATTATGGTAGGAATAAATACCCATATTGTTCATTAAAACCCATGTAGTTTGACATCATACAAAAATGATAAATGAATGGGCTCTTAGGAACTGAATATTTGGGATCTAGTCTTGAGGATATGCCCAACTATCCTAGTTATAGCAAGATTCATAGTTACAATAATTTTTTTCAGTTTCATAGTCTATTGAAAGATGAGGTAGAATGATCAACTCATAAGAATGATTAGGTCCTAACTATTGAAATGCCAGACACATGAAAGAACATAAACTGATGTGGATGCCTAATCGAGCTTGAGCCTTATGAAGGTGTCCTACATATCCTTGTTATTACATGAATCAGAGTTATCATAGTTTATTTTCATTTGTCATTCCACTAAATAATGAATTAGAATGATCATCACATGGGAATGATTAGGTACTAATAGTTTAAATGCCGTAGACATTAGGGGTATAAAATTTAGGTGAACTCATATTTGATATTGGTCAATAGAAATGTTTCCTATATATCATTTTTATTGTATAAATTATAGATCTTTTAGTTTGGTTGGTCAAGGATTACATAGTAATATTGACTTATATATGGGACATGTCATATTATGCTATTTATCGAAGCATACACACTATGGGTTCACTTTCCTCTATAGAGTCTTGTGATAAAAACCATATGATTATTGATACTCTAAATGACCATGTGAGTAATGATAATTGTGAAAAACTAGGGATATGAAATAATTTGTCTCATCACTTATATATGAAATAATTTTATACTATGAAAACCACTTGGATGTTAATATAGATATCATGCTTTAGAGAGGCTTCCTATGTTTCCTAGTTATGGACGGAATAAATATCATCATATTTCAATTTATTGGGGAATTAAAACTGAGGTATCCTTCTAGGTAATCGTTTACATGTTGAGGATGGACAAGGTTATCATGTTCTGGGATGCCCTTTTGACCATGCCAGCCTATTTTACATGTGGTGATTTTCTCCTTATCATGCCTTGATTGTCTTATTGACATGTCAGAGGGTGTCTTCTGGAAAAGTTTAAATATGATTCAGTTGACTTTTCTAAGGGATATTACATAACCTCGATGGAATTTTAGTAGGTTTTCACATGATCAAGGTTGAATTGTCTGGGGGGATCAGAAAACCCATTCAGTCTGTCCTTTAGACCATTGTATGATCTTGGAAGGGTTTCCTAGAAGGATTTTCATGATATGGGAGACATTCCCTCATGTAATCCTGAATGATGGATGAAAAATATCATAAGGAATCATGAGATTCAATTCAATATATCATGATGGTGATGCATAACCCAAGATGACAGGTCTGGATGTCATCATAGAAGCTTGTTGACATGTCTGAGGGACATTGCACGATCCAGTTGACATATTGTGGGGTTACCATGAGGCTAAACTGACATGTAGTGGTGATGCCATAGGATCTAGGTGGAATTTATATAAGACATTGTGTTACTTATATGTCTAGTCTATATTGTTTCACAAAACATGGGTGGCATTCTCGGAGGGTACCATGTGACTTGTGCTAACATGTCCAGGTGACTTATCATAATATAAATAGTATACCGAAAGAGTATTGTATGCTCTGAGAGACATGTCTTGGTGTTTTCATATAACATGGGTGGTTCTTCTGATGTTAATGAGGATCAAAATATATGTTATTATTAGATGTCTTGAATGTATTACTATTTTTTCTATCCTTTTATTAAAAATTCAATAGATTTATTCGGTGTTATATTTTTTTAAATCTCACATGATTTAGCAAATATTTTTTATTTTCATTGAACTCTCCAAATGTAGTCCCTCACGTGATATATAAGTGATCATACAATGTCCTTTTACTTATTCAATGATCACTCTAGTTTTTCACCATATATTACCTAATAGGATTTCTTTCTGGAAGTAAGATCAACCACTATGAGAAGTCCAATCTTGTGTTTGGGTGTGCCAGTGCAAGTTTTGAAGAAAACATTTATTGGAATCCTTCTTAGGCCTATCATTCTCTTGATGGGTTGGGGAGATTTATAGGCTTCTCCACCACTCATATTCAATTATTTTAACAACAAATATTTTTGGAAACCAGAATTGATTTGGGGAGGGATTCTATGTCATTCATTTCATGAGTTCCCATAGTTAGTTTCCCTCAAGGCATCACAAGATTTTCAGTGGCCGCGAGACCATCTAATCATCACCCAATTTGTTGCATTATCTCCAATTAAAGGGAATTTTATTAATCATACAAAAAATATAAATTTATTTCCATGTTTGCATGCCTACATGTCTAAGTACTTTCATGAGATGAAGATATCTATTGAAAGTTCTTCACGTGATCTTTGTTGGATATTCTAGTAATTTTCACGATATAAGGAAGGATTTCCTGGGAGTGATTCAAGACCAAAACGCATTTTCAAGGGGTCTTTTGATACCTAAATGGTGTGTCGATTTTTTTTCTTACAACAAGAGGCTCCCACCTTATCCCTTTTATTGACTTGTTTATTTTACAATGAAAATTTGGATTTTTTATGTTTTTGAGTGTTTTCAAAGAGAATCACTCTCCCCATCGGTGATGCATCATGTGGCACATAAAATGGTCATGTGGATATGAGTGAGAATTTCATTTACACTCCCATATTTTAACCCTTATGGAACCAAAGGGGATTGTGAGGTCACCTGGACATGAATGAGGATATTTGTGTGATAAGGATGGCATGCTAGCAGTCTTTCACGAGATGAGGCAGACATGTCATTGGGTTCTTGTGGTGTCCTATGGATCATCATGGGTGAATCACATGATTTTTATGACCACATTAATATTTCTTATACTCGACTTAAATTATTTTATAAATTTATTTTACTATTGTTGGGGAACTCATGAGGTTATATGAATTCTTTTGGACTAAATATTCTCCTCATCATTGATGCATCATGTGTGTTTTAAGGAAGAAAGATTCTCCATAATTTTGGTTATTTTCCTACTATTTTACCTATATTTTTTGTTGGTTCATCAAGAATACACTGGTTGACAAGCCACTTGACCTAGAAGTGGTGATCTTGCTACTGTTTCATTATCAGTGATTATCTTAGTCACATTTACAAAAAAAGAAGGACTTATTGAAGGGACTTCTTGGGGCCTTCTATAGGCTATGAAATATATGTGACCATATAATTCCCTTATTTTAACCATGAGATTGTGTGTATCCTGGGGTTTCATGTGATCTGTTTGATCATGGAAACCTTCCTATTCCATTTCCTTATAGGTAAAATAATACAGGTATTCAGGAATTACTTCATTTGTGAATTTCCCAAATCTTTTTTGACTGGTGTCAAAAAATTCACCCATTCAGATTCAACGTCCATATAGAGAACAACATAGTTATATGGAAATTAACTACCCTCCCAAGGCTTTGGAACTATCTCTAATTAATGTATTGGGTGACATGTGGTATATCGGGTGGGGTCTGGTATTCCACAAGATGCCTTATAAATAGGGGATTAGAGAGGGATTCATTCATCGATCACTCATTTCTCCAGAACTATCTCTCCCTTCTTCCATCGCATAACCACATCGTAAGACACTAGTAAAAGGTCCTATAATGAGACATTTTCATGATTCCATAATGTGAGAACTGCTTCCTAAGACCTCATTTTTTTCACGTTCGGTCTTTAAAAATTCAACATACTTATCATCAGTAAATTATGGGACTTTGGAATTGGGGATGCATGATCATCTTCAGGGTATCACTGGATTTATTGGATTGATCACATGATCCTTTGATAATCATGTGGATCATGTGACCATGTCATGGTCATGTGATCTCAAGTCTTATGACGGTTCATGTGGTTGTATGATTTCTTGAGGTTTTATACAACCCGCAAGATCTTTATGAGTTAGGTAATTCATGAATCCTTTGTATTTATTCATGAATACCTTTGCTGATTTATTTGATGAAAATGACACTGAATGAATTTTGTGGCATTCCATTGACATGTATTTATTTTAACTACCCAAAATATGACACATAATTTTGTTCATATGGATTCTGGATCTCGTCAAGGTTCCTATGATGCAGCTAATAAAAGGGATAAGATCACTAGAACACATAATGATGACCCTAAATACCATATGTATTATAATAATGAGCTTCTAAAAGATCTTCTTCAATTTGAGCTTCAAAATTAACCTATATCACACCATCTTTCTCTTTATGGGTTTGGCTTGTTAGATAATGTTTTCATTCTTCCTTCATAAGTCAATCAGTCATCTGATTTGGTGTAATATTTTCTTGAATTAATTAATATAAAAATTATCGATGATGTTAGATTGGTCATAGGGTAAATCTAGTGATTGAATTATATGTTTAAAAAACACCAATAGTTCCAGGATGGAAAGGATTTCACTCATCATCTTGTTTCTCAGATTTGTTTTGGAATATTTGTGTCTTCTTATGTATCTGGGTTGGTTGATGGATCTAAAAATGGGATCATTATCTTGGTGGTAATTATTATGATGAATGAACGTGGCCATTATGGGTCAGGTAGTGATTCTTAGAATTTTCTAGTTAGTTATATAGGGTTCATCATTGTGAACAAGTATGAATTTACCAATTTATTGTTTATCGTAATCCTAATATATTTTTAGAACTGGTTAATGGTTGGTTCCCTCAAACCAAAGTATTTAATTTATCCCATATTGAGTTGAGAATAAACCTATGGGAAATCTATGAACTATTTAGGATCCCTCCCCCACCCTCATAGAGATGTATAATAAGTTCCTCCTAGCCACAGATGTCTACAATGACTCTTTGAGGACTCTAGTCTTAGAGAGGGACATGATCACCATTGTCAAATATAAGATGATAATGGAGATGACTATACACTCATCTATTTAATTTAAATTTTAGATCAACATTTTCCTTTTTTAGCTGCATGGTCAATAAAACCACTCTACACCCCCATTGGGGCCCTTCTGAGATATTTTGGTACATTTTTCGCTCGTATTGAGCTATTCTGGAAGTTGGGGGTCATATCATGTAACACCCCATGATTTTATGAAAAATAATCTTTTTAATTTTATTGATGTCTTGTCTTGTACGCTACACCAAAAGGATCTTGCACTAGAGGCATCCTTGACAAGTCTTGCATTACACGCAATCACGACCTTCCTCGATAGCTTCCGTCGTACGCAATTCCATGTTTCGCTAAACAACGATATGTTATATAAAATAGCAGTTATGAATAGTAATACACACTTTTTGAAATTTTATAAATTTTATCATTCAAAATGGACTTCATTTTTGGATTCAGAACATTGAAATTATCCTAGGGTGAATTTTTGGTATTTTTCTGAAAACATTCAATTTTTTATTAATAGCGAAAACACTGGGTTACTATTCAAAAACCGAATTTTTATTTAAATAACTAATTATTTTATTTAAATTTATTTTAGGTAAAAATTGATACATAATACCTATATAAGTTCAATTTAAGTCATTGGAGTCATTTTATAATAATTTTAGATATATAAAAATTTTATTGAACTTTTCACCGTCTTTTACCCTCCTTTGAGAATTTGCAAATTCACATAAAACTTAATTTTACCACTTCTGTGAATGGAATTTTGAAAATACGAGAGACACGGTTAATATCAAGTACTAAAATGTGGTTCAATGAGATGAAATTTTTTTTGGTGAATAGTAACTTTTTACTTTTTTTGCCATGGTTAAAAGTAAATATGGAAATTAAGGGTAAAAATGATATTATTATTACCCTAACACATGACCTAATTCTGTTGGATAAGTTTAATTCGACCAAAAACAACCTTAGGAATAAAATATGACCATTTAGGCCCACTTGGATTAGATTAGGACATTTATTATTAATTTATTTAAAGAATGATTAAAATAGTTAAAATCAAAGTTTAATAAATAAATCATTTTTAATATAGGGTTATACATAAGATAAATTAGACTATAAATATTCATTTTAAATATAAAAAAATTTCTTACATAATGGTGTTTTATTTATAATTTTTAGACATTAAATAATTTAATTTATGTATGACACAATGATGATGTAGTAATTATCTTATTAATGAAATATTGACATAATTGATGTTATAAATACACAAATAAATGTAATTTGAGAATTTTTATGAATTCCAATCATTTTATAGGTTACTATGACATGTTAGTATTGATTTAGATTAATCTTTTAGAACTAATCATTCTGTTATGATTTTCACAAAAATCAATTTCAGAATAGTGTCAAAATTGAAATAAAATAGTTTTTAAAACAAATTTTATATTAATAATTTTTATTTTATTCCTAAAAATATATGGTTCGGCCAAATGACTTATATAAGGTTATATATATTAATAATAAACAACTTGGGGTTTTTTGGGCTTGTTATAGTAACTTTATTAACCTTATAGTGTAAGAAAACTAGAAGACATGGTAAAAGAAAAATTATTTAACTTAAAGTTAAATCTAAATGATAAAGTTAAAATAGAAACCTAAACTTTTCTAAATTCTATTTGATGATATGATTTAGACCCATCCCTACCTTAGCTTTGAAATAACGCATTTTGGAGCTATTAAAAACCGAATATGTCTTTATAATAAAATAATATTTTTAGTTATTCCAAAGGTGCCCCTCTCCTCCCTTATAAAAGGGAACCTCCTCCCTCTCTTCCTCACACCACTTTGAGCATTAAAGATCGTCCAAACCCTACCAAATTATCTTCTCCACTTCCCTATAATCATCCTAGAGGTCCTGGTCTTCTTCAAAGACCAATTTTAGTGCCCTAAGAAAATGATTAAAAGAGGCACTTTGAGAAAGAGGTAATACCTTCTACCATTTTCTTCAAGTTCCATTCTTCTTCTACTCCCTCTTATTTAGTTGTTTCCTAGTGATGTAATAACATCAGTATCCCTAATATACTGATATGTTATTATAAATATGAAACAACCCTATTTCACCTTCTATCCATACTACGGAAAACAAAATCACCGCGCGAGCGTACGTACGGAATACCGTCTCCACGCCGTGGTGCAATCTGTTTTTCCACCAACACTTTACATGGATGTGTATAATGGTGTAAAGAATAACTATATATGGTTATAATAACATCATACTGATTATGATATATTATACCATCCACTCCAATTCTATTCAATAATTATGGGAACGATATCATCGCTCATGCGTACGTACAGATTACCGTCTCCACGACGCGATGAGATTCATTCTCCATGTTAACCATACATGATTGATTATAAATATTATATAATGAATAATAATGAAATATATGAAATAATAATGCTACTGGATTTATGTAATATATATGTATATCATCTATTTAGTTTCATTCAATTCAATAAGGAAACAAAAACATCGTTCATGCGTACGTACAGCCTACAGTCTCCATTAACGGTGTATTTCATTACTTTTATAGATATATAATATATACATATATGATGAATATATATTATATATAAATCATTTTTTACATTCTAGAATTATGTAAATCAGGATATAAGTAATAATATCAAGAATGACAAGTCGAAACACATACGATAAATGAAATGATTTTACCCAAAACACTACATTAACATGGAATTTACAAAATAACGGGTAATATATAAGTCATAAGTGAAACATATATGATATCATAACAATGAATATGATTATGTAATAAGTCAATGACATTATTTAAATCATTATACAGGATGTTCGGATCCATATGAAGCATATCATACCTAAGGTAAGGGATAATTTTACAAATATCATTTTTATCCGAGATTTCTTTTACGTAAGTATTTACTGGGGTTATTGTTATCTTACATATACATGTTTTATAAAAGAGTTTTTATGTATGTTTAATTTCCTTTTTACCCATTTTGACTTTTACTATATGGTATGTAGGGAATCATTCTTTTGTTTACATTACGATGTACTTTTTGACTTTTCCGACAAAAGTACGAGGAGAATATTTTTTTAACTTATATGGCATGAAAGGATTTTTACGGTTTTATAATTCCATACTTTCATGAATCTTCCTCCAAAAGATTTTATGAATATTTTCAACAAAATAATTTTATTTTAAAACGTGTATGGAATTTTGTGAAAAGAAAATGATTTTGAAGAAGATAGGATATTTTCTCAAGAATTCATTTCAAGTGTTTTATCAAATCCATTTTCCCTTTAAGATGACATTATTTCATATGTATATGTTTCATGTATAATGTCTCTATGATTTACATGGTTTCACTTTTCTTATTATGAAAGGATATCCATTTATTTTATATGGATTATGTGATGATGATATTATTTTTATGAAACCCATTTTATTCGTTGGGTTATTATGAATGAAGTATGTTTATTTTGTGGAACAAGTAAGAATGATTTCATTATGAGATGGGTGGGACCTATATCTCCCTCCAATGCATTGGATAAAGATTTATATCTCATGAGATAAACATGGCTGGAATGGTAATATAATCTGGTTCAGTATTACAGGACTGGAACGAGGAGTGAACTCGATTCAAAAAGGGACTTTGTCCACTAAGATGGTCTTGGCAGCAATGCCTTGGCTACTATGGAAATAATTACATGTGCATAATGGTTGCCACAATTACATGTTTTATTCTCATGATATTATATCATGATTGATGTCCCTTTATGATATATGCCTTACGTACTTCCAAGATTTATGTCTTTGCTCATGGTTTTAATGTTTAGATTTCATGTTCAAGTTTTTGCTTTCAAATGTTTATGGATTGGTTTATGTTCTCTATGTTTTCCCTTACTGAGCATTTAATCTCACCCTTTTTATGTTTTCTTTTCCCGAGGAAATAAAGAATGTTTTATGTAAGGAAACAAAAAGGGGAAGATCGTTATGGGAGATGTTGAAGATCTTTCATCATGATTAGATGCTTATATTCCGAGTTTCCAAAGACACTAAACTATTACGGACCTTGTGTGTATGTTTTTATTATGTATTAAGTATTCCACAAAAGTAATGTAATGTCCATGTTTGTAAAGTATGTGTCGTTATAGTTGGTATCAGAGGAAAGGTTTAGTCAACCTTTGGAAACTAGGATGCGAAAATGTTACTGAGATCCCTAGAGATATTTCTAAGGTATGTCTAGGGATTTCCCTAAGGATATGTATACGTATAGGAAATAGTATTAGAACTACGGTAATGATCTTAGAATTTAACCTAAGATGTTATATATTGAGGTTAATACCCCTTTAATATGTTTTTTCCCTAGAATGATTTTTTCCTCTCGCACTATTCTTTTTGGGTTTCAGAAAATGGCTTGAAACAGGAAGATTCACGATAATGGAGGATATGGCGAACAATGGAATGATATTCTTCATGAGCAACCAAATGAAACGGGATTTGGAAGTCCAAACATCATTATTATGCATAATCAGAAATCTCATAATATGATCAATAATCTCAACTTTGGTAAGTTTTCCGACTCAGATAATAAGAGAAATATGGAGTTTCATGATAATCATAGAGGAAAGAAAGTTCAATTTCCCTCATGTAAATCATGTGGGAAGATGCATCGGGGAGATGGTTTCAAATGAACTGGAAGATGATTTGGGTGTGGAAAAGAAGGACACAAAGCCAGTAAGTGAAAAGGAAAAGGTTCAGTTAACACTATGGACATGGATAATGGTATTGCTATGACATCAACAATGATTAGATGTTTTAAATGTGGAATGTATGGGCATTATGAAAACCAATGCCCTAAGGGAAAATCTCATGAAGAGAATCAGCATGGTCATATGAGTATTATTTATGTCGATGATGATGAAGAGACTAAAAATGAAATATGAGATGAAAGAAATGATGAAGCTCAGTCAGTGGTTTAGGAAGTTAGTGGAATGATTGTATGTTTATAAAAAATAGTGTATGGTACTATAGAATAAAGAATCGTCTAAGGATTGTTAGACTATTGTTTTTTCTAATGTATTTGAATGTATATGTTGAATGGTACCGGTAACCATGGAAGGTTATTCAGATAGTTTTTCAAAGTAGATGATATGCGCATAATGAAGGGATTAGAATATAATGAGATGTTTGATTGTATTCATGAGGTCATGACTGATATAAGGACTAAGTGATATTATGGTTTTATTATATAGATTTTGGGAATTTTGGTATGAGGAATTATTTACCTTTTGACAGTATTCATGTTTTCACTAAGGTTCTATGGTAATTTATGTTTCAAGTGAATATATGACCAAGGTATTCATGTTTTTGGAATGCAACCAACAAGATATATCTTATGAAATATGTGAGATAAATGCTTGTATTCACATTCTTAGTAGATAACCTTTCTAGTAATTATTTTCTTTATACTATGAGCTTGGACCGAAGTATTTTAGATATGCCTAATGATTGGAATGGATTATGTTGGACATATGTTAGTATTGTTTAAGGATAGAACTTTTTCGATATTATTGATGTGATGTTATAGTAATGTAGTTTTAGAAAAAGGACAACTTGCAGGATGGGCGACAACCCATCGCGTTGGACAAGGCCGTGGGAATCGAACCCACAACAAAAGTGCGATTGGCCTTTATCACCACCACTGGCCTACATGAAGTCCCTGGTTAGTAGAACTAGTTTTATTTTATTAAGCGGTATGATATATGAAGTATAAGTTCATTTTTGGAACCATATATGATTAATCTAACCACAAGATGGACTTATAACTTTTTCTAACCTTTTGTTTGAAATAGAAGGAATGACCCATCATTCTATCACATGATCTGCTAACACATCATGAATAACAAATTCGACTGCATTTATTTAAGGGATGAAGTGGAAATTGTTCAATTCACGAACAACATTGAGATTATACCAAAATCATGTAAGTATTTCTTTTAATTCATCAAATTTAGGAAAATGATCCTAAAAACCAAAAATGTTTTCCTAGTGCCCTTATATCCGATGAATCAGATGGTGCCTTAGATCATCACAAATCTATGGATTTGTGAATAATATCTTTTTCATAGCCGTGTTCTCTACCACTCTTCATCAGAAGAAGACGGTTAGATTTCTCTTCTGTATCCATATTTTCACCTATGTTCTCCTATGTGGAAACCCATTGATTAGTTAAATTGGGTAATCGTTATGTTTCATACATTAGTTTTTAAATCCATGTTTTTGTTTTTCTTTTTACGATGTGGGTTTCTATTAATGAAACTTTCAAGTAGTAAACCATTTATAACCCCGACTAATTTTGAGGGCGAAATTCATTTTAAGGGGTGTAGAATGTAACACACACAAATTTTATGAAATATATTCTTTTTAATTTTATTGATTTCTTTTGATGTACATTACATGAAAAGGATATTGCACTATAGGCATCCTTGACTTGGCTTGCATTACACGCAATTGTGACCTTCCTCGATAGCTTGTGTCGTACGCAATACTGAGTTTCGCTAAACAACGATATATTATGTAAACTAGCTATTAAAAATAGTAATACCCACTTTTTGTAATTTTATAAATTTTATCTTTCAAAATGGACTTCATTTTTGGATTCATAATATCGAAATTATCCTAGGGTGAATTTTTGGTATTTTTCTGAAAAATTTCAATTTTTGATTAATTGTGAAAACATTGGGTTACTATTCAACCGCCTTTTTATTTAAATAATTATTTATTTTATTTAAATTTGTTTTAGGTCAAAATTGATACATAATACCTATATAAGTTCAATTTACGTCATTAGAGTCATTTTATAATAATTTTAGATATATAAAAATTTTATTGAACTTTTCACCGTCTTTTACCCACCTCCTAGGATAATTTGCAAATTCACATAAAACATAACTTTACTTCTTCTATGAATGAAATTTCAAAAATCCAAAAGACACTGTTAATATCAAGGACTAAAATGTGGTTCAATGAGATGAAAATAATTTTCGGTGAATAGTAAATTTTTACTTTTTTTACCACGGTTAAAAGTAAATAGGGAAATTAAGGGTAAAAATGATATTATTATTACCCTAAAACATGTCCTAATTCTATTGGATAAGTGTAATTCGACCAAAAACAACCTCAGGAATAAAATATGACCATTTATTCCCACTTGGATTAGATTAGGACATTTATTATTAATATATTTAAAGAAGGGTTAAAATAGTTAAAATCAAAGTTTAATAACTAAATCATTTTTAATATAGGGTTATACATATGATAAATTCGACTATAAATATTCATTATAAAGATAAAAAGATTTCCTACATAATGGTGTTTTATTTATAATTTTTAGACATTAAATAATTTAATTTATTTATGACACAATGATAATGTAGTAATTATCTTATTAATCAAATATTGACATAAGTGATGTTATAAATACCCAAATAAATTAAATTTGAGACTTTTTATGAATTACACTAATTTTATAGGTTACTATGACATGTTAGTATTGATTTAGTTTAATCTTTTCTAACTAATCATTCTGTTATGATTTTCACAAAAATCAATTACCAAATAGTGTCAAAATTGACATTAAATAGTTTTTAAAAAACATATTATATGAATAGTTGTTATATTATTCCTAATAATCTATGGTTTGGAAAAATGACTTATATAAAGATATATATATTAATAATAAAAAACTTGGGGTTTTTTGGCTTGTTATAGTATCTTTTTTAACCCTATAGTGTATGAAAACAAGAAGACACAGTAAAAGAAAAATCATTTAACATAAACTTTAATCTAAATGATAAGGTTAAAATAGACACCTCAACTTGTCTAAATTCTATTGGACGAGAAGATTTATATCCATCCCCACCTTATCTTCTAAATAACTCAATTTGGGGCTATTAAAAACCGAATATGACTTTATAATAAAATAAAATTTTTAGTTATTCCAAAGGTGCCCCTCTCCTCCCTTATAAAAGGGAACATCTTCCCTCTCTACCTCACACCACATTGAGCCTTCAAGCTCAGAAAAACCCTGCCAAATTATCTTTTGCACTTCCCTATAAACATCCTAGAGGTCCTGGTCTTCTTCAAAGAATAATTTTATTTCCCTAAGAGAAAGTTTAAAGGAGGCACTTCGACGAAGAGGTATTACCTTCTAACGTTTTCTTCAAGTTCCATTATTCTTCTACTCCATATTATTTAGTTGTTTCATAATTAATTAATAACATCAATATCCCTAATATTCTTATATGTTATTATAAAAATTAAACAACCCTATTTCACCTTCTATCCATCCTACGGAAAACAAAATCACCGCGCGTGCGTACGTACGGAATACCGTCTCCACGCCGTGGTGTAATCTGTTTTTCTACCAACACCTTACATGGATGTGTATAATGGTGTAAATAATAACTATATATGGTTATTATAACATCATACTGATTCTGATATATTATACCATCCACTATAATTCTATTCAATAATTATGGGAACGATATCATCGCTCGTGCGTACGTACGGATTACCGTCTCCACGAGGCGATGAGATTCATTTCCTTGTTAACCATATATGAATGATTATAAAGTTTATATAATGAATAATAATGAAATATATGAAATAATAATGATGTTGGATTTATTTAATATATATTTATCTCATCTATTTAGTTTCATTCAATTCAATAAGGAAACGAAAATAGCGTTCATGCGTATGTACGACCTACCGTCTCCATGAATGGTGTATTTTATTCCTTTTATCGATCTATAATATATATGTATATGATTAATATATATTATATATAAATCATGTTTTACATTCAGGAATTATCTAAATCAGGATATAAGTAATAATATCAAGAACGAAAAGTCGAAACACATACGATAAATGAAATGATTTTACCCAAAACGCTGCTTTAACATGGAATTTACAAAATAATGGGTAATATATAAGTGAAACATATATGATATCATAACAATGAATATGATTATGTAATAAGTCAATGAAATTATTTAAATCATTATATAGGAGTTTTGGTTCTATATGAAGCATATCGGACCTAAGGTAAGGGATAATTTTGCCAATCTCATTTTTATCTGAGATTTCTTTTACGTAAGTATTTACTAGTGTTATTATTATCTTCCATGTACATGTTTTCTAAAAGTGTTTTTATGTATGTTTAATTTCCCTTTTACCCATTTTGAATTTTACTACATGGTATGTACGGAATCTTTCTTTTGTTTACGTTATGAGGTACTTTTTGACTTTTCTGACAAAAGTATGAGGAGAATATTTTTTTAACTTATACGACATGAAAGGATTTTTACAGTTTTATAATGCCATATTTTCATGAAGATCCCACCAAAATATTTTATGACTATTTTCAACAAAATACTTTTATTTTAAAATGTTTATGGCATTTTGTGAAAAGAAAATGATTTTGAAGAAGAAAGGATATTTTCCTCCAGAATTCATTTCAAGTGTTTTATCAAAACCATTTTCCCTTTAAGATGAAATTATTCCATATATGTATGTTTCAATTATAATGTCTCTATGATTTAAATGGTTTCACATTTATTATTATGAAATGATGTCCATTTCTTTTATATGGATTATGTGATGATGGGATTATGTTTATGAAACCCATTTTATTTGTTGGGTTATTATGAATGAAGTATGTTTATTTTGTGGCACAAGTAAGAATGATTTCATTATGAGATGGGTGGGACCTATATCTCCCTCCAATGCATTGGGTAAAGATTTATATCTCATGATATAGAAATGGCGGGAATGGTAAGATAATCCAATTCAGTATTACAGAACTAGAACGAGGAGTGAACTCGATTCAGAAAGGGACTTTGTCCACTAAGATGGTCTTCGCAGCAATGCCTTGGCTACTATAGAAATAATTACATGTGCTTAATGGTTTGCCACAATTACATGTTTTATTCCCATGCTATTTTATCATGATTGATGTTCTTTTATGATATATTCCTTACGTACTTCCAAAATTTATGTCTTTGCTCATAGTTTTAATGTATTGATTTCATGTTCAGGTTTGGCTTTCAAATGTTTATGGACTGTTTTATGTTCCCTATGTTTGCCCTTACTGAGCATTTGAGCTCACCCTTTTTTTGTTTTATTTTCCCCATAAAATAAAGAAAGGATTTAGGTAAGGAAACAAAAAGGGGAAGATCATTATGGGAGATGTTGAAGATCTTTCAACATGATTAAATGTTTATATTCTGAGTTTCCTAAGACACTAAACTTTTACAGTCCTTATGTGTCTATTTTTGTTATGTATTATGTATTCCGAAAAAGTAATGTAATGTCCATGTATGTAAAGTATGGGTCGTTATATACATCATGGGGGATATTTATTGAATTAATAGATGTATTTGAGCCTCTCGATGTTGGTATTTATAACCATGTTCAGGAATTGATGGATTTTATCAAATAAGTATGAGCGTTCTAGAATCCATGTGAGTATGATAGTAATGTTATTGTGGATAGATGAGGGACAATGTATTCTTCTGGAGATTTCAACCCATGCATTCCATTAAAAAATCCTAGGTGATATTCAATATGGTATAATCCATAATCGGATATGTTTTCCTTTCCAATTTTTATTTGGCTGCAGAAGTGAAAATATTCATTTTTATATATACTACACTGCCACCAGGAACGCCAATGACCAATATCATCCTCGATTATTGAACATATCTTGGGTTGGGGATATTTCACTATTCTATGAAAATGGTATAAATGCATTTATTCGATAAGAAATCTTTTATTTCACCCCTATCCCCGGCCGACTAGAAAGATCATTGACAATAGTGGTGTCTCTGTTGATGAAATTCCAAACATGATATCCCTTTGGGATGGGGTTCTTATAGCTTGGATGGATGAGTTGATCTTCTAAAATGCATATACACCTTATCAATTTTCTCATTAGTTTTACTGCAAAAAAATGGTTTCCCCTCTTATATTGTCTGTTGTGAAGGTATTGAAACACCCTTGAGTCATGCATTAGTTTTAGATGATTTTAGTACCTAAAGACACAAATAATTAAATCATTCTTCCACCGGTCGAGGCTCGAATGTTTATTTTTAAGAAATATAATTGTTCATTGGTAGAATCCAACCTAAGTGGTGTGATCAGTTGACTAGTTCACCATTTTTACACTGTATTTTCTTCATTGAGCAACTTTCTATAGTAATAATGGAAATTATTCTAGACTTGGGAGAGAGATCAAGGAATCCCGATCATCATAGTAATTCATATCCTGATAGTGGGAAAAATTGATTGAGGAAATCATCCCTCTGTCACAAGCGATGGGTGATTCCTCTATAATGCTGTTAATTTTTGGTTCCTCCTCTTTGATTTCCTTGCACGCTCATCCATCTATTATAACTTCTAGAATTCTTATCCCATCATTCATAGAATCTCATAAATTTCATATGATGATCTGGAATGAGATTTTGGACATGATTACTAAGACTCATAGGATCATTTTCACTACTAAGGGGAATTCCTTCATCGACTATTTAATGAAATGGGAGAATATGGTTTTTATCTCTAATCACTATATGAAATCATGACAAAATTATCCTGACATGGAATTATTTGGACACTAAGGATAGGGGATTGAAAATTTTTGAAGATGAGGCTCCCATTGCCGGACAGATGAAGGAGGATTTGGAGGCACATGAATAGATTCTCCAGTTTAAATCTAATTCGAAATCCAATATGAATCTATTGACCATGGAAACATTGAGATATGATTACGTCATATATCTCTTGAGTTCTGATCACCCAACAACATTATCCTAATGAGAAACTGGTCAAAAGTTAGTTGAGGAGATGACTACTTTAATCTAGACATTCAATCCTAGAGAATAATTAGAAGTGGTGGGGGGAGAAGAACATCAATGTTCAATTGACGCTTCTCTACAGACTCATTCCAATTTTTCAAACTCATTTGATCTATTCTTATTGTGCCATTTTGTTCTCTATTTTTTATGTTACTATTTCGATAGGCAGTAAAATGTGGATATTCTTCTTTTTTCACATTATCAATGAATCTATTTTCAGAACCTTTCATTTCGCTATCTAGTTTTTCTTTAAATCAAGATATTACACTGATTTAACGTTATATGAATCACCAATGATACCCATAATTATTCTAATATCATGTAAACATGAATTCAGATATTTCAATGTTGAAATTATAATAGATTCTTCTTGTGAAAGTTTCATGAATTCCCACATACATGAGATTATATATTAATATATATATTCCTTATATCATGAGATCACTTATTTCACAAAAGGAAAACTAGGTAGAATATATTTCTTGGAGGGACAATGCTATTTATTTCAATGAATCGATTAGGATTGGTGAGAATAGCTTGATTGTTTCTATGTCCATATAGTCGCTCATACAAGATTTTTAATTCTTGCATACTAAATCGCTATTGTGATATAGTTTAGGGTCTTTTAGCTCATATGTTCTAAAACTATTTTCTATGGCCTTTTATTTTGGACCTTCTGTCACTGTAGTTTATGATATTTTATCCCATACCATCTATATTTTTATTATTGTTTCATGATCTTAGACCTTCTCTCATTATCATTTATGTTCATATAGATTGGACCTTCTATCAATGCAATTTATGGTATTTTATTTTGGTCCTTGGGATTCCATTATGATTTATGTCCTACTACCTGGACTTTCTCAGTGAAAATGAATATGGTTTATACTTTCCATGAATAAACCAAAATAACCTAGGATGTTGAGTTCTACCATGGTGTTGTTAAGACTAGTGAGGATTGGTTGACTTTTAATTCAATGATAGGGTGTCTTTTTATGGTGGGTGAAAGCCCTTGTGAATTAAAATCATTTACAAACAGAGGATTCTCCAATAATTTCCAAGGGGAATGAATGTTTTACAGGGTAATATTTGTTTAGGGAGAAATAAAAGGGATGCTATGACTTCCTGGACAGTTTGAATGATCGCGATTTAAATCATTTTCCCAGGATATTGAATCAACGAATAATGGAACGGGACATACATACTAGGGATGACCCATGATACGCTATGTTTCTGGGTTCTTCTATGGTGTCTTAATGGATCAAGAGTATTGGATTTACATTCCTCTATGTAGTGGATGCCTCTAGTATGTAGTTTTAATCAATTTATGTGTTCTTATCATGGTGAAATAGTGGTATACATACTCTTTTCCATGGTCCATGGAAGATTTGTGGAAACTCAATCATCTAGACAATGAAATTTTGAATGATGGAAAAGATGTCCACAAAAGGGTTCTGGTACCATGGGGAAATTTGGATCGTAATTTCTAAAACTCGTGCCCTACACCCTTTGGTTTCAAATCATGATGTGTGGTCCCTAAAAATGTTCAATGATGGGTTGTTTCATTTCTATCTTGATAAAAGTTAAAAAATAGGATGGCATAACCTCAAGGTTGTCGAAACCACATTAATAATCAAGTTTAAATGATTGTAATTCATGGACTAGGAATATATGAGTTAATTAGAGATTTTAACTTGTGGGTAAATGTAAACCATCAGATATAGTATGATCCTCTATAGTTCTATGAGGTAAAGATGATAACTCGTGGATTTAAGGGGGTGTTCATGGGATATGATGATCTATTTGGAAGATAAATTCTATCTTTTTAGTCTGTTATGCGGAGGTTGTATTAACTCATACGTCAAAGGCAAGTTGATGGTTCAAGAAATGTGTAATATTCATGAAGGGTTCGAACACCCAAAAAGTTGTGTCCCAACCTAGAGGACATGTTTTCATATAGAGGATATGTGAAAAACCATTACTCTATCATTTTCCAAGCCTAGGGGGTCTAGTGAGGATATATAATGGATTTTACTATGGCTAAAAAGTAGGGTCAATGAGATTTATTCCTTATTTATGTTTTCCGTAATTTCTTCCTAAACTCCTGAGATGAATATTTTAGTGAGCATGGACATTAATTTTTCTCAATACACCCATTAAGGGTTTTCTAGATGACCGGTTTATGTCTCTTTTTCATGATGATTATGGTCATGTGATTTGGACTATTATATGAAATGTTTTTAGGCCATAAAACATAAACCAATAATGAAGGCAGTTTAAGGTCTTGATGCACATGGACCTATTATAGTGGATGTTACACAACATCCTAATTAATTTACTCAGGGTCAAGACTACTAAAACATCCTTCTTAGTGGGATATGAATATATTGTAAATAACAACTGTGGGTTCTCAGATAATGAGTAATGATATCGGATAATCATACTAGTGATGGTCTATAACAACTTCTATGATGGGCTCCACTATTGTGACATAAGGCTCACAATTATTAAAAAACCATCCTTATAGAGCCAAATATCTTTGATCGGTAGGTCACAACCCTTATGACTCGATGAAATGGTTAAGCGATGATATTTCTATTCTTTTCCATGTTCCATGAAAGGTTTGAGGCAACTTGATTTTCTCAAGACATAATATGTGGTATATGGATTTAGGTGCTTAAAATATGGTGGAAGCACCATATAATCAGGTTTATTGGGGGTAAGTATTTTATGGTCCATTGATAAGGAATGATAATGAGTGATGGTTTTCATAGTTTAACATTGTGTAGTAGGAACACACATTCTTCAGTGTAGTTTTTACATCATGTGGTATGGATGCATTTTTATCCTTGTAGTTTAACATCATATGGTAAGGAAATTATTTCTGTGGTTTTAATTTCATTTTACTAGGAAATTTTCCCTGAATTTAAATATCATGCAGTAAGGACATTGGAAACAACACGAAAATTTATGCATGATATGTTGCATGCAGTGGTAGGCCATATGTGTATTTGAATTGAACATAAGAAAAATTTTCTTTTATGGATCATCCCCTATGCATTGTGGTGAATTTAATTATCAGTTATTGTATTTGGGGCTATGATTGTAGAAACTAGGTGTCACTATGTATCCTATAATGACATGAATTAATATACAGATAGTTCTTCAATGGGAAACTCTCTACATTGGGTTAACCTGCATGTAGAGGTGGGTATTTTTTCCATTCACTGTTGTAGTTGGGCCTAATATTTGATATCTAGACATCATAATGTATCTTTTAATGATATTAATCAAGGCACATGTAGTTCTATAATAATGTTGTGTTGTGATATCAATACACACAAAATTTTTCCTATAAGGGGAGTTCTATAGGAATGTTCAACTTTGATACATAGAAGGGACATCAACCATGTCATTTAATGTCATGTGGTGGGGACTCATGGTATGCCTTTTGAGGTAATTCATTTAAGACCAAAATGAACTTGTTATTAATTATTATACCATGTGTTTGTAGGGGACCCCTAGTTGAAATTATTAATCTCATTCGAGTTTTTCTAGATGTAGGAAATTATGAACGGAAATAGTTTCTTTCACAATGAAAATGTGGTTAATGATAAGACAAACTAATTTCATATAAAGTAGTGGTTGGACTATGTTATAGGATAGATTCATCCCTACTTATCTCATTAATATTAGAATAAATTTTTATTTAGTTCTAGACAAACATTGTTGTTTAATGTTGTGTTAAATGCAAATGAGCTATGTATTTTAATGTCTTGTGATAAGGACATAGGTTACCTAAGAAGAATTAAAATGAACCGATAAGGGAAATGTGATGATTAATGTCATACGATGAGGAAATCCACCATTTAGTTTTATGTTATATGATTTAGATAAGGATCAAAAAATATTAAATGATAGAATAATTATGGTTGGTCACATGACTAGTGGCTCATATATCACTAGATATCATATGATGGATTGAATCCATCCACATGTAGTTCTATAAATCCTTGTTGTTTAATGTCATTTAGTAATGAAATGAGATGTTTTGTGGTTTAATATCCTTTTATAAGGAAGATATTATACTATTTAAAGTCATGAAACATGGATGATAGGCACTCAATGATATCTACACAAATTATTTCATAAGAAACATAACACTAGTGGGGGTTTCACATGGTCCTCCTCCATCATGGTTAGTATGTAAGCTCCATTTTGATATACCATATATATGATGTAAGTTCTTTCCCATATGGGTCCTAGCATCAGAGTATTCATACATATATTCATTGGGGTCCTATGAGACAGCACCAGTTATCCTTGGTGGAATGAACGAAGTCAAGTCTTTTAATTAAACCCTTCTATCATTTGATATTGATGGACTTCAAGTTTTTACACTGTACACAACATATTCTCATCGAGATGCTCCAACTCGTCCAATCACTTTTTTGATTGCCCAAAATTTGAAAGATGTCCAAAAATTGATATTTGGAGCAATAGAAACTAGAATTATTTGGGTATCACTACATCAGTCCCATACACCAATGATTATGGTTTTTTGTTGTGTGGTAGTATGTGTGGTGGTATAATAGGCCTATTAATAATGAAGGAACTTTCTAGCTCAGTCTTCTTTTCCTTTCTCACCCTATTCAGATGTATATTGGACAAAGTCATATTCAAGGCCTCTATTATTCCATTTTATACTGAATTATAAAGAGATGAGGTATTAGACTAGATATTGTACACCAAGTACTATCTCTTCAACTTTTTAGAGTAGATTTTGGTGCTTTTTTTCATAAATATCATGTGATTTACCCTGAACGTTGTGATGATATGGGACTTTATGAAGTTAATGATATTATTATTCCCTAATTCATTGATGAGTATTTACATAGACTATTTGGAAAATAATTCAACGTCATTATGGATGTACATGAACTTCGTAGTTTTGGGTGGGGGATATGGGCCCATAAAAACCATTCCCTAAATAATAAATGAGAAATAATATTTAGTGGTATATAGCAACTATAGAGATTTATGGATGAATTTTAAATGTATTTGGAATGCATGAAATTTAATAGTGAACTCAACAAAGTCATATATCAATGTTTTATATTAGTCACCCAGCCTCTTAATTTGGTGGGAGAGAATTGTACCATCCATATAAGAATCACAATATCTTTCTTGGTCTTCTTCCATGATTGAGGGAATATATATTTCTATTATGAATCTGAGAAGGATTCCTTTTAAGCCTCACTTGTAGTGGGAACTTTTTTCATTTGGACTATACTATAAGGTTATTATTGTTTCACTCCATCGAATTTATTCCCTTCCATCTCAGTCTATCGATAGAGATCCATTTTGGGGAAAAAAATTGATGGATCCATCCATCTAAGTCTAGATATTAGTTAATCATACTCTGGGGTAGTTTTTAACTCATTGAATTTTTCTATATCAGAATTGTCGATTAACGAGACCATTCTTTGGTGTGTGATGCAAACGATTTCTTCCTCTAGATCAGGCTCCTCCGAGACTATGGTATCATTAACCAATGTATTAGGTCGAGAATTATATAATCACAGAAAATGATGAAATATGGCTTCAATATGGAACACTTAAATTAGTTCCTCGATGTAGCCTGTGAGGGGGTATTGTTCTTCCTTTTTAATGGAATATTTATCTTTTTTCTACTTTATACTAGTTCTGAAACCCCTTTGATATTCATGTATTCTATCTTGCATATTTAGGGATACTTCCAATCCATTGATGAGGACTTGGTATTTAGCCTCATTATTTGTGTTTCCTTTGTATAGTGAAAAAGAGTAGAGTAAAATAGATTTTTTTGGAGAGACAAACACAATCATTAAGACAATCTAATGGAGCGTTTTGTTTTCCATTATATTTATGATAAAAATCTTGGAGGGACCATCAAAATACATATCCCATGTTTGGGGAGAATCATGGGTATAGAATACATCCTCATCTAGGAGCTCGGTGTTCACTGGTGTATTCTCTTGGGTGGGATGTGTCGTGATGAAATAGACCATGGTCTTCCCTTTCACAAAATTTTGCAACCCAAACATGATTTCATATTGTTGTAGAATGACCCCCAATAGAGCCAATATCCTAGTCAACATAGGATGTTCAATGAGTTACTTGATAATATCAATATGAGAGACTAGTTGGACTTTGTGGCTCTACATGTAATGCCTCTTCTTTTTCACATTGAAGATGAGTGAAATGTAGTTCTTTCCGACATTATATTATTGGGTATCGTTAACTATAATTTTTTAACTTTGTTAGTATAGACTATTATAACACCTCACATCATATATCTATGCGAGGAGAGTGTCAGGTTTGTATTCCATGAAAGCCACATACATGATGATTGGCCTACAATCCATTAGAGAAATCAGAATCGGATGGTGTTTTATATAATGCTATATACATTCAAAGACACCCTAACAATCATCATCCCATTAATATAATATTCCCTTCTCTATTAATATACTAAAGGAGATATCATTGATGTACATGTTTTCTATGAAACACCAAATTTAGGGGAGGTAAACATGGATCCCCCTTTGTTATTTGTGATTAATGGGGGTGAAATTTCTAAAATAGAACCATTCTTATTTTGGGTGACCTTGATGTCATGTTCGTGTATTAAAAATACAAGGAACATCCCTGATGATACATTTTAAGTTCATTTCAATGGATTCTTTTTTAGACTATGTTTCCATATCCTATCGAATATTTTTTAAAGAACTTTTACATAATAAGATAATAGTTTTGATTTAACAAACAATTATTTAACATAAAATAATTTTACACTTTCCAATAATGTCTTTAAGATATGATTCATGGTTCTTTGATATGCAGTGCCAACATTCATTAAGACAAAGGGCATGACCGGATAAAAAAGATCCCCTAGGTTTCTTTGAATGTAGTGGATTTTTCATCTTCAATGGCCATGATTATTTGATTGTAACCATAATATGTGTCGATGATGGAAGGTTCTTGGAAGCAATCAGTTGCATTGATCATGAGCTCTAAGATTGTAAATAGGAAATAGTTATTTGGTAAGTGCTGATTAAGGTCTCTAAAATTGATGTAGATCCCAATATTCCCATCCATTTTATTCAAATTGATAATATTGTAAAACCACTGTGGGTAATTAACATCATAGAAAATTCATATTTTATCAATTTCTCAACTTTTTCCTCTACATTAGTGGAATTTGAGGGTTTTATCAACCTATATGACTGCGTGAAACCTCTATTCTCAATGGGTTTGCCGAGTTGACATGTAGCCACATCTGAATTCATTCCACAAATTTCAGTATATTTCCAAGATAACACATAAAATGGTTATCTTACTCTTTGATGGTAATTGGGGTACAATTTAGTGGAGCAATGGGTATTCTTTAATTCCGATATATACCTTCCTCATCTCATCAATTGTGGTGGACACACCCTCCTTGAACACAAGAGGGGCATTCCAAAAGTCTTCCTCATATTCATCAACTTCTCAGTCTATGGATACACATTCATATGACATTTTCAATATAGTAGCTTCTCTATTACTATCATCATGAGAGAGTCTATATATTATCATCCTCATATACCTATGTCATTTTAGAGAGATGTTAGAGGTTATTGTCAATTACATTTTTGATGGGGATAGAAGGATCGCGGATCTCTGGGACCAGTTATATCAACTCAACAAGATTTATGGGGAACACATAGTCATTTTCAAGCATACTCTTTTTTTTGAAGGGCTTTCCCCAATAAATTAGGTGCCAAAACCCGTATTTAGTCTTTTAAAATAGGTTTTTTCCTCCACTATTATAGAAACAAGCCATAACATATGTGGATTTCCATTCCTCGAAGGGGGACTATCACCATATAGTATACGTAATTTTCCATCGATGGTGTATTTAATACATTGATGAAATTTTGAAGCTAATTCCACCTGGATATGGAGCCCGGACCTTTTGAGAATGAAATTGAATGTTTTGTCTGATTGGATAACCCTAAAATCACTTTTAGATGTGATATCTTTGAACTATTTTTTGAGTTTAATCTTCAAGAGAGTTCTTTTCTCACACATGTCATACCCTTGAATGGTCATTTGTAAAGGACAAAAATACCCTTCCCTATATCGCAAACATCAAAGGGTTCAAATTAAAATGTGTCTGATCATCAAGCCATTTTCCTTTAGATCCCTTCAGATGTTGACATTACCGAGCCTTATCAAAAAATATAGGTGTTTGATGTGTCCTTAGATGACATCTTCCTGATCATTCTCTATGAATAAGATGATGACATGGAATTATGATGACATGATATTATGATGACATGGTCTTCATTCTGTAGACATCGACTATAGATACTTTTGTATCAAATTCCTATGGAATTTGGAGGGAATTAACAAGTGGCACATTATGACATTTTGAAAGATGGAGCACATTGAGAATTGAGAGATTGCTGGGGACAACCACCAACTACTTTAGAATGTTGTAATTTTATTTTAGAGGTTACTGCTTCCTGAGGTAGGGTTTCTCTGGGACATGTGACCCGAGAACTTCGGAATTTGAGGTAAAAGGTCATGAAACATGTTTAGAGGTTGTCAGAGAATCTTCTACCCCTGTCGTGGGTTGTGTCGGTCTTCCCTATTTCTTGGGTTGATCAAATAATCAAACCCTTAAAATCCAGTCACGCAAGATGACTGGGTGCAGATGACATCTTGGAGGTTTTTAGACACCACCATGTATTTATTTCTAGTGGAATATATTTCCTTTGTTGGGGTGAAACCAAATTATTGGGTCTAATCACTACCGTGTTGTCCCAAATATCTTTGGTTCCTGGGCTTGCAGCCTCCCATTCCCTAGAAATGTGTTGGAAACTAATATTATAAGACATATATATTATCAAATAAGGGTCCTTCCAAGTGTATCACATTGAAATTAATAAATACGATAACTTAATCCAAAGATGGTTACATTCAGTGAGGTCGTAACAGTGACTCTGATATTGTAGGGAAGAAATATACAAGAGGTAAAGAATGAATTTTTATAGAATATGAATCTTTCTCTTCTATTTATTCTTATTTCTGATGTTTGTGTCCACATTTTATAGTTGTATCTGATGTTAACCATATGGGTTGTGGATCTATTATGGTTCTACGTAGCTATGATCTTAAGGTGCCATGATCTCGATCCACAATTTTTCGAGTCATCTAGTTGTTAAACATCCATTCATGCCTCGTCGTAACATTCTTCCATGAGCCCGCTTCATCTTATTTGGAAATGTTTATGTAGGACACCTTCTTGGAGGATATCTCTATCACATCATTCCCAAAATCTACTATCTGTTAAAGGATGTTTTTAAAGATGAAGTGGTTCTATATACTATGACTCATCCTTCTATGGAAAGGGAAGTAGCCAAAATGGTTGCTGAGGTTGACCTCATAGGGCATCCTGGGATATGGAAGCTTCATCATTTTATTTTTTGTGGATGCTAGAAATAACCGAGGACTTGTTCATTTAGAATGATTTTTCTTTATTCATCTATTCTTCAAACCTTGGGTGACTCTGATATCATTGTACATCTTACCTATGGATATTTCAAGGTTTTTTCTACTCGACATGAGGTTTTGAGCGGTTCAGAATCTTCTTAGTTTCTTGGATGAGAACTACTACTGGGTCAAGAGTGGCAACTGAATCTCCTTGTATTCCAAGAAATTTCCCCAATCCTAAGGTAATGAGGAATGATTTGGATTGGGTATACATAATTGAGTATTCTAATAATTGTGTCATTTCTATAAAATAATTGAACTCAGCTAGATACATAATTGTTATCAGAGGTGTTTATATATTATACTATATATTTTTAGTAGAGATTTCCATAAATTTATCCTAAGAGTTAGGTACTATGAGTGAATAGGATAAATCCTTCCATATGGATATTATGATATACACTCTCTAATTTTCATGTGACTTATGGTTTGTTCATTTGGAGATTTTTTTCTTATTATGGAGATGAAATGATAATGGAGTTAATGGTTAAGGTCTTCTCATCCAATAATGGATCCTAATGGAAAACAATTGTACAAGAAAAAAATGATTTCCCAGTTAGATTTTTTACAAAACCCCTAATATTTTTTCCCTCCTATTGATCTCGAGGGCCCATCATAAGTCCACATCAGAAATGAATTGTGTGGGATGTAGTCCATGTTCTCTTGCACCATCAATGGTGGAAAAGGTTGGATTTACAAAATTAGTTTGGGACAATATTTCATCAATCTACTCAAGATATGATTTCCTCTCAGGATTTAACAGTGTGCATATCCATTCATTCTCTACCATTTTAGTATCCAAATACATGATGACCTTAAGAAGCTTCGGGAGTACTAATGTCTGAGTTGTGTCTCATCTACTAGGAGTGGGTGGGGGTCAATGATGTGGCATCTCCATTGTATCTCACTAAAACATGATTCATTCTACGACTTAATGATGTCCCTAAATGGAAGAGGATGTTAAATCAATAGATGGAATTCAAGACCATTTCTAACATTCTCATTTAAGTAGACTGTATTTCTCGATCTAGAGCCATTTTGAGTCTCAGATGCCACTCATTCCTGTAGATCAGAATTTTTCAAATATATGGGAGGATGAATATTTACCTCAGCCTAAAGATAGAACCCAACATGAATAATTCCCTTTATTAACTCCTCCTTGAGTTGTCTGATAGTTCATAATTCATTCTCATATTATGAATCTATTACTCTATGGAAGGAAATTCGATTCCATAGGTCATTGAATGGGATGTAGGAACACATTTACCTTTTTTATTTGGTAGTCCTCTGCCATAGAGGGGGAAAGTCAATATTCATAGGCAGCAGGTTTTGGATCCTCCTTTGGTTCCTGGTACGTGTATCCTCAATTGGTGGATCCAGATTACCCATCTCTATGGGTAGGTTTTCCATGTTTTCTTCCTATACATTTTAATCTTAATGAATAATATATATTGTGATGAAAATGATGACATTTATAGATATGTACTTGGAAATGATGATAGTTCAATTAATTTAAAATGAACATGAGGATTTTGTACTTCCTTCATCAGGTTCATTCTTTAAACCCCATCCCATATTGGTTTATTTTGGATTGTGACCCTGATGGGGTCTAATTTCATTCATCATATGTTCCCCATGATCTGGTGTATGATTAATAACATTGAGGGGGTATTGATCATGATTGAGGAATGAGACCCAAATAGTAGAGTTTTTTCATATGGTGGGAGGAACTGATTGGATACCAAATGTCGATATTTTCCTCCCAGACTAGAGAATACTAATTCTCTCTCTGACGATGATGAGGATGAAAATTCCCCCCCAACCCTATAGAATGGATCTTATCTAGGGACACACTTGTAATTTATTGATCCTATTATTGGGTATCAAATGATTCCAATTAGGGATTTGATGAATCTTAATACGAACATTGAGATATAAATTCTACCATCCCAATGGGTTTGGGTTGACCTTGAATCAAATTTGATTTCTCAAGGACCCTCATGGAGGATGATGAAATCAATGGTGTTGTTTGATATATAAGTACCCCTACCCGGTGGTAAGGGGTTTTTTTCATATATTGGGGATATGAATCAAATCCTTTTGGTAATTGATAATCCTGGAGGTGAAGGTGGTGGTAGATATTCCCCGAGACCTTTGACAAGGTTCTTCTCCTCGACATCTGCTTTGGAAGAAGCTACTATAGCCTTTTTGATTTGACATAGTTGTGATCGAAAAGGTGCTTGGTGAAATTCTACCCATGTTGAGAGGTAGTTTCTACATGATTTCATCAGGTTTATTGTAAACCTAGATTTCATTTCTGGAATTAATTCTCATTTCTTCGAGGGACCCATTTGAAATATATTTTTGATACCCCCCCTCTATTTTAGATTTTAGGGAATTATTGAAGTAGGGGTAACTCTGTTTTACTAACCAACTAGCTCACGTGTTACCTACTCCTACGATTTCATCAAAGTATATGAAAAATAAGACATTGTATATGAAGAGTTATATTATTCTAGGGACATATTAATGTGTAGTCCTTCATATTTAACCCATCACTAGATATGAATTTCTAGCAGTGCTTTAGAAATCAGTTGGTGGATAGTTGTTGTGACACATAAAAAACATTGTGTAAGATTTTTTCTTGAGATTCCTTTCTGGGGTTCCAACCTACAAAAAAGGTATCCATATCCAAATTCTAACATATTTCATTATTGAGATAAAGATGATACTTGTATCCTGGATAGGGTACTTGTATAACCTTATTTTATTCATGAGTTACCAACATATTTCGGTGTATATAATCCATTCAGTCCTTCTATAGTTTATCTGTGACATCATAGTTAGAAGTGTTGAGGGTCCAGTACATGATGGTGGGTCTAGATAACTCCCTTAATATGTTAATTTAGGAATCCTTTTCATCAAACTTACATACCTCCATATGATCAGACCACATAAGATTCTCATTGAGGTCTTATAATGACTAGAGTGGAGTGCACCTCACTAAATAAAGGCATCTAAGTTTTGAAAACATCTCTATAAGGTAGTGCCAGGAAAATGGGAGGATTTCCTTGTCTATGGGAGATATCATCAAGGAGTGGTTGACTATTGTGGATGTCCGGAGTAGATTCCATGTGATCCATATCCACACTACCTGGAGGAGGACTATGATGTTAAGGATTGTCATATTCTTTAGTTGATGAGTTAATAGACCATTTATGTGTTTTGAATGTATCTCAAACAACCTCATGGAAACTGGTGTTGATAATATTACATATATGACCCCTTTCTACATCGTGTAAAGAATATGATGACCTACCTTTTGGAATACTAAAGGGATATGACCCTAATTAATGATGGTTGTCAGACCTTGTTTATAACCTTATAGTACTACATTAATATGACCCCACTTCAGAGAAGATGTTATAGTATACCAATGATTCTCTCCATTATTTTTTGGAATATGAGTATGTACCAAGTCATTTCTCATTCTCACATGGAGATCCTTGGCTGGAGTGGGAGTATGATCCTGATCCTGAGCTTTTTTAGTATTCTAATGGTCTTTTGTGGCAGGGATATTAGTATGCTCTGAGGAATGATTCACTCCCACCTATTGAGCCTATGTTGGAACAGTAATATGAGCAAGGTCTATATATGAATTCCCCATTGTAATATGTTGATGGACCTTATAAATGGTATAAGGGTTGTGATCCTCCTATAGTATTTCCTTGGAATAATAAAGATGTAGTCGTTCTTCATTGGAGGATTGAATATTCTACTAGAATACATGATATGCTGGAATATTCCAAGAATATTCACTGAATGGAATATGAGCATATCATGAGGCATGTTCCATTCTCACTTGGTGAGCCCCATCTAGAATGGGGATGTGAGCCTGATGAATGTTCTTGTGCACACTCTCAAAATATTTGTGATTAATTTAAGTGAATCACAATGGATGACCTAGGTCATTCTCTTGAGGAGTAAGTAAATTAAACAACCCTTAATAGGAATTAATAAAACAATAAAATACATGAAAATAGATGAAAAACATTAGGGGGTTTTGAGTATGACTTCCAAATAATAAACCAAACAAACAAATGAGAAGGAACAATCTAGAACAAAATTTTTATTAAATACTAATATGATAAGACATACAAAATCTAATCCTTAATATTCACTATTAATTTTTAATTATCCCATATTATTATAATTCAATCAATTATGATCCCCTTAACTTTTTAACTCCCAAACCATATGGAAATTAACACAACCACAAAAATTAAAAAAAATTCCTAGGTTAACTTAGAGGCATCCATTCACAACACCCTACGTTGATTATGATCCAAAAGAAAACATATGGTCAATACAAAAAATTATAATCATCTAATCCATCGATTTGAGAATAAATGGATCTTTGGATGAGAATGGAATCCTAAAACTCTATCCCAAGTTGATTATAGTTTTTAATTGTAGTTTCACTTGTGAGATTCACACAAGTCCTTACTCACGATCAAGTGAAAGTCGATCAAGTTTATTATAAAACCTAACTAAAATAATTTATCACAATCTATGAGTTACTATATGTTTATAGTTTCAAAATAAATAAATTAATGGAGTAGGTATTAGATCAACTATGAATGAAATCACTCTTCAATGGGTGGATTTTTCATAATGGAGATGTTTTTCATAAGCCATGGATTGAATGAGAAATAACCAATATTGTTTCTACTCATAGATTCCAGAACCAAGAATAAAAAAAATTAAAAGAGAATAACAAAAAATATTTATTTGATAAAAAAATCATTTTACCAGCATGAAAACAAAAATCACAAAGTAGATGTTGGGGCGGGGAGCCTTATGAGAAGAGATATTTTCCAAAATCCTTACTTATTTCAAGTGGTGTGAGATTTTTCTTGGAGAAAAGTGTTATTCCAACCCTTCCCAAATCCTTGAAAAATACTCCCAAATAGTGAAAATCTAATTTAAATTGGTTTTTGGTGGGCTAGTGTTTCAAATTCAAAAAAATGTACATGGGTCATTTGGTATCTAAAAGTTACTTCATATTGACCTTCATTTTCATCTACAATCCCATGCGAAAAAATGTGTCACTTAAGTTTAATGAAATTATGTAAATTGAGTCCTTTAACACCTACCAAGGTTTCATCCATATCTAAGTAGCAATTAATAAGATATGTCCACATTATTGAGGTGGGGTCATTTCTGTTGAATTTTTTCATAACTTCATTAATTAAAACATTCGGCCCACAAAATAAGATACCCAGCTGGCATGGTCTCAATAAAAAATGTCTAAAATTTTTATCTGAATATCACTATAAAATTTTATGTTTAATTTTTTCACACATTAAATTTTATGAAAAAAATAAAAAATTTAGGTTACAAAGTTAAAAATATAATTTCTATGAAATTTCGTAATTCTAGAAAAATACACATTTTTTCTATTAAATAATACATATTATATTAATGTGAGTAAATTATATCAATTAATATAAATAAAACATTCAACAAAAACTGATATTATCTGAGCCTGAATCAGGGCCTTTCTATTTTCCCACTAGTCTTCTTCAATAGGAATATTAGCCTATCCCAACGCATCTTCCCCTATCACTTGGTGAGTCCTAACAATGAAGGTCACATGACTCTGATCTTGGAACATTGGAAAATGCATCTATAATTCTTAAATATGTATATGATCCTATCATGAGTCAGGTTATTCTCTCACCTAGCGAGACCCATTTAGAATAAAAATATGATCCTAATTTCATTGCTTGTTTATTAACATCTTATGCCTATATTACCACTAAATGGGACAAGGAATATATTCTTTCTATGGAGAACCCACTTTATAAAAATAATAAGAGTGTTTAGATTACATGTATGTATGTATAAGAATATTCACATATCCTTTTTTACTTGTTTTAGAATATGGCAGTGGTGTTCTTCAGTTGTTGATAAGATATAACATTATTTTACAAAATGATATTCAGGGATATAATCTTGCACATTTTTCATCTCAAATATGTAGTGGTATATATATTTTATTGAATTGGGTATATGATCTGACATATATGATCCTTTTTTACCAGAATATTCATTTTAGTTCATGCACGGGGGCAGGGATATTCACCTCCCCTATGTCTGCTACAGGAAATGCCTGCACACATTCTCCGTGTGAGTAGTAATATGAACCCACTCCCTGGTTACTACAAAAATATTCCCATATAATTTATCTATCAGAGTGGTTATATAATCACACACATGTTTATCTAGATCCTTCCCCGCTTGATATGTCTTCCTTGTTTCTGATTCATGGGCATCAGATCTGGTGGTGTGTCGGGTGGTACCCTCCGAAGGAGACTAATCAGTACCTATGGGATGATGATGTTGATAGTGGTTGGATGGAACCCTCTTTGATGGATCTTGAAATAGAAGAGGTCAATATTTCAATCCTTGTTCCACCTTCAACAAATACTATAGGTGGTTATTGTTGCACCATGGGGATAAGCTCTCGAACTGGTTGGATATGGCATTGAGGGCCAGTAGCTTAGATGATGATTTGCCTGGATGATGTATACTAGTTGAATTCAGTAGTTCGAGACCCTATTGGGTAACTTCAAAGGGTTGTGAATTTACCTCATTAGTGGTACTCCCTATCCATTGTGTCTGACACCTGATTTTGAATCTATCAAGAATGTGATATCATTTTTCGACCTACATGGGTTGCTCCATATAGGATTTTATCGAATGGATGTCATATGAATACATTATCTTATATCTAGACTATTTTTATGAGAGATGTATCTATAGTCATGTTGAAAAAAACAACAATTTCACTAATAAGTGTGATAAAATAGGCATAATGAACACTCAAGCAGATAAGCATGGTTTACATTATACCCCTTTTATTCCCAATCTGACCATTCTGGTCACGTGGTCCTCTCAAACAGAGGTTGGACTTATTTCATGGGATCCTCAGTTATAGAGGACCAGCTCAATGATTTATGCTAGGATTATCGGATTTGTTTGATATTCCAACAATGTTTCCAAGTGTAATGTATGGACCTAGGTTCAACACACCAGTTCCCTGAGCTGGTTCACCACATGACCTCAGGCTCACCTCCCCGTATGCCAGAGGCTGCTAACTAGTAGTGAGGGACTTATAAGTCCTTAATGGGGAGACTATACTCTCTTTCATCAGAATAATACACTTATGGAAATATAAAAACCACAAATAAGACCAATCTATCATGAAATCGAACCAGGATCACAATATCCAACTGAACAGAAACATTACATTATAGTGTATGTCTCATGTCTTAAAAATGAAGACCTAAAAAATACTCTAATGACTCCAAATGGTTCTTAAACCATGTCTGGTTCCCTCATACAATATTTATCCCCAATATATATATCTAACACAATCCTTTTATCATAACCTACCCTGCAAAATTAATATCAATTTGGGTACCAATATGAATGCCAAAGTATGGTGTAAATACAACTCAGTAGGCCACCAACAACGGTTTCTAAAAAATCTATTCAATAACATTTGAATAAATTTTTATAAATAATTAATTACAATTCATATGTAAATATTCATCAAAATATAAATGTATCATTATTTAACTACATAAACAACCGGTTTCCCAATGACACTCGTACTTCAATACCTGCATTGGTCTACACTGGTTATGAACCATGATACTTACTAAATACACAAATCATTTCAACAAATAGGCTTTCATTTACCATTTATTTTTCAATTCATTATTATGGACACTTGGAACCAAAGTACAATGTCGATGTCATGGGTATATGATTCCATGTCAAACACCCCAATTCCCAATCATACACATTTATCATTTGGTGAAGAACGTCATGTCCAACACCCCATTTTTAAATTGTACATTATTATCATTGGTATAAGACTGCATTTCTAACACCTCAAATCTCAATTATTAATTTTTATCAATGGGGTAGAATACCTTGTCTAAAAACCCAATTCCCAACAATACAGATAGATCTATTATTGGTGTTGAACCCCGTGTCTAGCATCCCTATTTCTCAAATATGCATATGACCCACTGGTTTTGAACCCCATGTCTGACACCAAAATTCCGAATCATTTATTTATATCATTATTCACTATTATTAGATCATCATTTCTAATACCACATTTCACAACCATGATTAAACACCATTAATCATCTTATCACAATAAACTACAATACTATCATTAATTAATTCAAAAGTTTATTGATCCATGTTTGTTAAATAATTAAAAAATTAATTAAATATGTCAACATTTTTTAATCAAGTCAAAGATCAACTAATCATTTCTCAATTTCAACTTCCAATAATTAATTCCCTAATTAATTATTCTTAAATACAATTCAAAAATTTTATAAATAACGCAATGATTAATTAACCAAATTTTCCAATAATTATACTGATAATTAATTCACCAATTAGTAAGCCTTGTTTGACAAATAACAACCCAATTCCACTACGTCAATTCCATCATATTTAAATTTCAAAACAACTTATAAAATCTAAAATCCCAATATCTCATAATTAATTATCGTGATAAACGATCCTGAAATCTAAAAAATTTCACAACTATCTAAATTAAGTAATTTCCCACATTAATTTAATAAATTAAGGGTTTTAGTTTCTAAATAATTATTGAAATTATAATAATTGAATATAATAAATCAAATCATATGTATTTTATTTTTAAATTAGACCATCTACCTCGATTCGTTGATGAATGATTGCCAAATGGAAATCCCATAATTGAGTAGCACAACGACGTAGATCAGATCTGGTTCAATTATCCTAAATCATGATTTAACAATTCAAAATTGCATAGACCTAGGTATATATCTACAAGACTTGATATATATTATTCAAATATTGACCTATATGTAGATAAAATATAATATTTCATCCACGAAATGAATGAGAGAACATGGGTGGATAAATGGGAGATCAAAATGATCGGATCCACATACTGGGTGATGATGAGATCTGTGATCCGGGCTTCAGATCGGGAATATAAGAGGTCAGGAGGGCATGGAATTTATCTCAAGAGCACCAAAACCATAAAGGACCATCCAGGGTCAACATGGGGTCTAAATAGGTGAGTTTTTTGGGTTGAGGGAAATTCTAATATAATTTAATATATAATTTAATTCTTTTTCATTGTTCTTGCGAAAGGGTTCATGGTTTTCCCTAACCTTGTTCCAACTATCTGCCAGCCGTGTGAACCCTCACTTCCTAGGAAACACGGTTTCATGGGCTGGGCACAAGGTTTTGTCTTAATGTGTGCCAACAAAAAACAACCCCTTTTCATCCATTTTTCTTAATTTTCATCCAAACAGACCCCAAGATAAATATCCATGTAACGATAGTTATGTAAATTTAAAAATTAATTGAATTCAATCCTAATTCAACTCAGTAAAATGGTCGGGATCATACAATCATTCTACCATATAATAGCTCTTCCTTGAGATGCACTCTTATGTTTTTCCATGATTTTGATCCAAAAAGATTAGTCCATTGAGCCCTCATATCAGTATTCCTTTCCCTATAATTCCTCCCCGATATTCCCATGATTTCATAATACACTAACTATCAGCATGATATTTCCCCACAACACATTTTCACAACGATCCAACACATATATCAGATTCTTCTTAAAGGAATAATCTACCTAATGATCATCATAATCCATATCAATGAAATGAGAAGGATTTGGGTGACACTACTAAGGATGTGATACATGGAAAACATCATACATAACAATGTATATCTATAGATGAGATAATCAGTATTCCACTAGCCCGATTCTCTCCACAACCTGTAAAGATACAATAAAACTAGAGGCCAAATTTCCTTATCCTCATATCATTTGGGGATCCATCCTAGGTGGAAACAGAAGTAAAAAAATAAAAATATCTACAAACTCTAGAAGGCATATCCATCTGTCATCATGTAAATTTTTTTCCTACTCAGAGGCATAGCCATACTTTTTGGAATCAATTTTAAATTATCTAACATATATTGTATGATACTTGGTCCCAAAAAATCTATCTCACTTCCCTTAATCCAGTATAATGGTGAACTTCATGGCCTATAATAATGTTTCTCGTATGGTTCCATCTGTAACATTTTCCAATAACTATTATTGTTGGTGAACTCCACCAAGGCCATGTTTCTCTAAAAAGATTTTCCCAATTCAATCACACAATCCCATATCATATCCTTAATAACTAGTATAGTATTCTATAATTATCCTTGTGTCTATGTGTGGAAGGCCGCATTGAATAATTCCTATCTACTAAGCGCATTCTATAATCCCTGTCAGAAGAGTGGAGAGAAATGTGAGTCATGATAACAAATTATTGTTTTTAGAACCTTTTGTAGATTTACTATCTATAGAACATAAAAATCTCTTAGTTTCCCCATTGATAAATTCTAAACAATAGCCAATAAATATTCTAGTTTCTTCAATCAATCCCAAATTATCCAAATAGCATAATTCTTCCTTGGCATATTTAGAATACATAACCCAAAATCCATTTTCATGTCATGCCACTTCTATTCCATAATGGTCAATGGATATAGTAATCCTCTTGGTTGTTAATGCTCTACCATGACCTGTATATTTTAAAAGAATCATTTCATGAACTTTGTTACCTCCTTTTTCATGTTTGACCAAAAAAATCGTCATAATAGGTCAAAGAACATTTTGTTCATCCCTGGATGTACCTCCCACTTCTAGTTATGAAATTACCAAAAGAGATCATCTCTCATTCTCGTATGTAGAACAATTAAATTCCTGAAATAGATGATCTAATCCTCATCTATACACTAATCTGAAGGTGGCCCCCACCTTCAAGGAAATCTGTCATGGTCAAACACTCTGGATACTCAAAATACCTACCTATAATTTGGATAAAAAGTGTCTAATCCACTGATACTAATACATGATTTTTCTACACCTTACTCTCCTAAACCACCACATCTATCTCATCATTAAAAGTCATCATCTTCATCTCAATACTAAATTCCTAAACTACCTGATCATGAGTTTTCCTACACAAAGAGTCTGCCACATTGTTCCCCTTTATAGGCTTATATTCTAGTTAAAATTCAAACTAATCCATATACTCAGCCCATCTCATCTTCCAAATATTTAAATATATCTTCTAAAATACACACCATAAGAATTTTTTGTACATAATCACCATAAAAATATATCCCATAAGGTATTTTCACAAACAATTTATATAATAAACTTCTTTCACTAGTTTTAGGTGGTTCAAAGGGTAGTTCTATTCATGAGTCCTTAACTATCAAGAACCATACGACACAACTCAATCGACATGGATTAACACTACCCCAAGTCTGATATTTAAATAATCACAATAAATTATGTACTTCTCACCTGTCTCAAGTTGGATAATCATTTGTGTAGAAGTCAAAGGACTCTTCAACTCCCACAATGCCTCCTCACAAGCTTCCAACTAATAAAAAATTATCCTATATTTGATCAATCACAAAAAAAGCACTATAAAACATGAGAAAACATTGATGAATCTTTAATAATATCCATATAACCCCATAAAGCTTTAGATATAAATAATGTTCTTGGGAAACCCCCAAGATTCCCCAACATGAACATTATTTGGGCTCAATAGCACACCTTCCCCTAAGATGATGTGTACCAAAAATTGTACCTAATAAATCCAAAACTAACACATATATAGCTTGGCGTATACATGATGCTCTCTTAGTGTACTCAAGACAATGTCAATATTTTGGTCATGATCGTCATGAGTCTTAGAGTACACCAAGATTTCATCTATGAATAGTACAACAAACTGATCCAGTTATGAATGATTGATTTTTTTCATCAAGTCCATAATCACTACTGGTGTGTTCAAAAAACAAAATGTGATTATGATGAACTCATAAATTTCATACCTTCTTTTGAAACAACACATAGGTATATCAAAAGTCCTAACATGCAGTTGACGATATCATGATCTCAAGACAATCATCAAGAACACCCAAGCTCCTCTCATCTAGTAATTTTTTTGATAAACATAATAAAGCATTGATTCCTCACAGTCATTCAGTTCAACTTTTTATATTTGATATACAAGCACAAACTCCTACCTACCTTCTATTCAATCAACACGGGTTATCCCCAAGGTTATTTACATGGATGAATAAATCAATAATCCTCCAAATCTTCTAGATACGTCTTGATCTCTTAAATCTCTGTCAATTCTATTCTATATGATGATATATAAACTATATCATCTCCCTAAATGAGCACAATAGTGAACTCTACATATCTCCTAAGTGGATTCCCCAAGAAGTATTCTCCAAATACATCCAGAAATTATTAGACTACTCATGTAAATATATCATGCATTACACCTCTTTCATCTAGTAAAATACTATAAACTTGGGATGTGATCTCTCCCAATTGCTGAGTAATTGGCCCTGCTCAGTGTGCATGGATATCCCACTCCCCATGGTGAATGTAATGTTCACCATTAGTAGATGATAATGTCACCCTCTTACAATGATAATAAATATAGGCTAGGTATGTGACTAGATGATCCATAACCATAATTTGGTCGAATACTAACATATCCAGGATATAGAGATCCCACAAAAAAATTATTCTCACCAACATCGAGTTAACATCCTTTCCAAAAACAGATTTCTCTAGACCATACTCCCAACAGTGTATCTATAGTTTTTATCCCACTCACAAACACCCACACTAGGCTCAAATCATTTACATATTTTGGATATAGAATGTAATGACTGGAACCATTATACAATTAGGCACTAGAAAATTTAAAATCTACAAGAATAGTACCTCTCATTGTTGACGGTTCGGCCTCACTATCCACGAGTGTAGGCTACATCGCCAGCAACAATCTTTCCCCACATCCTTTGGATGTTGTATGAATCAATTGTGATGCACCACACTGCTGATATGGGCAGTCTTTCCCAAATGCACCATGTCCACTGAATGTACGTCCTCGTCTTGTTGAAACCCAATTTTTAGACTGATATGGCGTAGATGTTCCACTTCCCACACTATGGTTTTTTCTAGGTCCTCCATCACTGACGATATTCCTCGAGTTTCTATATAACCTCTATAGAGGTCCCAAATTTCTGCAGGTTTGGAACTGCATAGACGGTGTTCATGTAAAAAGTTTTTAAAAGTGTCATAGTTAACCACAATGATGGATATGAACTTGGGTAAGAGCCCAAGTAACTGATCCCCCAGATAGGACACTCTTCATCCAACTACTCTGGAAAACATTCTCTTGACAATTCAACATACTCTCAAAATAAATACCTCTATTTTATCTAGAATAAACTACATATCCACAACTATAATCCTTCTTCAAGGTCCCCTCTAATATTATTTATTTATTCAATTCATCTTCAAACTTTGTCTTCTTGAAGATATTCACCTGGGGCATAATTTTACACGTAATTCCATCCTAAAAATATTTTGCTGAAGTCACCTCATATATAGCCAACACTGGCATAAAGTGATGAAATTCTATGAATAAACTGGTATAATCCTTCACAAACGTTTTTACCAAATTCAATCTCATGAACTCATCTACTCTCTCCAGTCTCAATGTATCTGGGTTAAAGATCTCTAACAACTAATCAAAAATGACTTTCCATAGCATACCCTCAGTCTTTCCAGTTCACGCCTGAACATCCCACCAGTGCTTTCCTTATCTTCATAGAATATAAAAAACCATCTTGACTCTCTTACAAATATTTTTCCCCAAATGATCAACTATCATCTTGTTCTACTCAACCCAAAACTCAACTCTCTGAGGTCCACCCCCTCCAGTAATAGTTGGAGGGTGCTACAATTAAAACTCCACCATCATGTCAGATATGTTCTTCTCAACCCACCCTTTTTTCTTCCAATTATTTTCTTGAAGGTAGTGAAGTTCTATTGATTAAATAACTTTCTTCCTCCCCATACACTATTAGTGCCTCAGGTTCCACCATTGTAGGATCATTCACAACATTTCCTCTAGTCTCCCTTTGAACAAACATTGTTACAGATGAATATCTCTAAAATTCCAAACACATGTCTTAGGAATCATGACACAACAGTATAATATTAACATAATAGGGAAGACAAAATAGTTAATTAAAATTAACTTCCTCAAATCACACCACGTGGTCAAAACAGAGGCATTATCACCAATCTTAAATATTTTTACACCTAGGTCTTGGTTCTCAAATGGTAATTTAAAATCAATTTTGTCATTTAGATACCAATTTATTAACATTTTCAATAATTTTACCTTTCCCAATATCATATTAGGATCCATTTTCAATTTAATTTCATAAGAAAGGAAAACAATTTAAGTTCAACAACTTTCTTGAAACCTGTTTTGCAGTGCATGCCTAAAATGATGAATGTAACAAAACAATTATTTGTGCTTATAATAGTGCATGAAGAAACAACTCTCATTTCATTTAGGGTCATGATTCAATTCTAAAAAATATATAATTTTGTTTTAGATCACACAACTAGTGTGTCACCCAATGTGAAATAATATTCAAATATAATATCAAATAACAATGACAACAATCTCACCCTTGTTACTGGGATTTTCCCTCATACATGGGTTTGGAATTCCAATGCATGTGTTCTTTACCAAGGCCCATGTATTTCTAGTATCCTATATAACATTCCCAAATAGAAACAAAATATAATTATAAAATAAAACTCCGCTGATACCACTGTGTAAAATCCCAGTGTATGTAGTTGTACAAATAAGTAATTTAATTTCATATTTAAATAGTTATCACAATATCAATTTAACTTTATTTAACTTCATAAACTTTCGATTTCATGTCGAAACTCGTACTTCAATACCTGCTCTGGTCCACAGCGGGTCTAAACCTTGCTATGTATTCAAATCACAATTCATTTCAACAAATAGTTTTTCATTTACCTATTATTTTTAAATTCATTACTATGGACACATGTAACCATCTTCCAATTCATTTTTATGGGTATAGAAAACCATGTCAAATGCCCCAATTACCAATCTTACACATTAATAATTTGGTAGAGAATTCCATTACTAACACCCCATTTATCAACTGTATAATCTTATCATTTGTGTAGAAAACCATGTCTAACATCCTAAAACTCAATTAAATATTTTTATCATCGGTGTAGAACTCTAGGTCTAACAACACAATTCTCAACAATATATATAGATCTATCATTTGTGTATAAATCCATGTCTTGTACACCATTTCTCAAAAATGAATATGCATAATTTGTGTTGAACACCTTCCCTAACACAATAATTCTCAATCATTTATTTACATCATTATTCATTAGTCCTATATCACCACATCAAATAACACCTTTTAAAACCTTGAATAAAGATAATTAATTCGCATTCCACAATATAACAGCACTACTTTCTTTAATTAATTCACAAATAAATTAATCCAAGTCTCTTAATTAAATTGACAGTTAATTAACAATTTTATCTTTTGTTGATCAATTCAACAATCAATTAGTAATTTATTAATTTTAACATCAATTAATAAATTCTCCAATTAATTATTTTTAAATAAATTTCAACAATTTGATAAATAAATCAATGATTAATTATACCACTATCCCAATAATTACATTGATAATTAATTTACTAATTAATGATTCTTGTTCAACATTTTATTACCCTATTCAACAATCTAAATTATAACATAATTAATTATAAAAATAAATTATAAAATCCAAAATCCCAATATAACATAATTAATTATACAAATAATTATCATGTTCAATGATCACTGAATCTCAAAAATTTCAATATTATATAAATTAATTAATTCCCATGAATATAATTAATTTTTGGAGGGTAGGTTATGGGGAATTTCCTTATGTTGGATATCTAGATTGGGGATGGAACCTGGAAGATGTAACCAGATCTGGCTTGGGACTCATTGGGAGTCATAAATTTCTTTCAATTGGGATTAAATTTTAGAGACATGACATGTACACTTGCATGGAATTTTTTTTCCATTTGGATACTGTGTTCCCTCATTGATTACATGAGATATTGGATTTATTTATGGGTATAGATGATTCCGCTATTGTTTCTTTTATTTCTGTTGGTTTATTAAACTCTACTAAAATTTAGAGGGTGCTGAAACTGAAACTCCCTTGTCAGGTTGGACATGTTCTCATAAACCTGCCCAAGGTATATTCCCATGATTTTCATGAAGCTAATGTTGTTCTCTTGGATCTTCTCCCCTACATCCTCACTAGGAACTATTGGTTCCTCAGGATCCACCCCTGGAGTATCATCCACAACCATTTCCTTCTACCATGCCCTCAATTAATGTCATCGTGAAAGAATAACTCTACAATTCTAAAGATAAATCTTAGGATTAATAATAAAACTTTTTCACATTTATTTAAGAGCAAAAACACAAACAATTTATAACATGTATCTTCCTCAAATCACATCACACGGTCAAAACTGAGGCACAATCACTACCCTTAACCATTCTACACCTAGGTCCTGATTCTCAAAGGGTATTGTCAAATCAATATTCTAATTTATACACCCATTTATTCATATATTTTTTTCATTTAATAGTTATCAATTTCATATAAGGAAATATTTTCAATTTAATTTCATAAGCAAGGAAAAAATTGTTCAAAAACATACCCGAAAATTTTTTCCCCTATTCATACTTAAAATGATGCTTGTCACAAAACAATCATTGTATCATTGAATGATTCATGTTTAATCAACACTCATGCCATTTTGGGATATGATCCAATTATCCTAAAATATCAAAAACAATTTTTCACATCACACATAATGTGTGTCACCCATGGTGAGATAACATTCAACCACAACAACAAACAACAATAACAAAAATCAATCCTTGGGTACTTGAAATTTTCCCCATACATGGGATTGCAACATCCATGCATGAGATCATTACCATGTACTGAAATTTCCTATTCTCTTGTCAACCATTCAAAAATAGTAAGATAAATGAAAAAAAAGAAAACTCCTTTGATACCACTTTTTAACATACCGCCATGGGTGACATAAAATGGATCCCAGATTTGTTACAATACATGACCTCATGAATTCCTCCACGTATTAAAGAGGTTTCCACCAAGTTGTGAGGGTCTAATAAGTTAGTCATGGAAAGACTAAACCCTATTTTCAAAGAGTAATACACCAAAGGATATAAATAACTATAGCAGAATCATATATGACCATAAATAAAATTAATCTCCCATGTAATCAAAGTATGAATATAATATCCAACTAAAAAAACATTCCATGCTAGATTACATGTCAAGTATGTAAAATGGAAACCCAAAAAAAGATATTGATGACTCCCAGCAGGTCCTGAACCATGTTATGTTCCCTCATACAAGCTCAATAACTAATCTTGTTATCCAACATAGGGCCTTTTACCTTAACATTTACTACAACAAAAATGTATATTTAGGTACCTATCAGGTAGGATAATTTGGGTGTGTGTACAACTCAGTTGGCCACCACCAACTCTATCTTTAAAAATACAGTCAATAACAAGTTTAGACAATTTTATAATGAAGTAATTATAATTCATAAAAATAGATATCACATTATAAATTTATTGTTATTTAACTACAAAAACCACTATGTTCCCAAGGATACACATACCTAAATACCTATTGTGGTCCACACTGGTTCTAAAACGTGCTACTTATTCAAATCACTATTCATTTCGATAAATAGGATTTCATTTTCAATTCATTATTATAGACAAGTTAAAAAATAGTCTAGTGTAGATGGTATGTGTATAGAACTACATGTCAAACAAACCAATTCCCAATCTTACACATTTACCATTTGGTTTACAATGCCATGTCTAACAACCCATTTCTCAGTTGTAAATTATTATCATTGGGGTAGAAGGCCATGGGTGAAAACATAACTATAAATTATACATTTTTATTATTGGTGTATAATTCCATGTCTAACAGCATAATCCCAAACAACATAGATATATCTATCATTGGTGTTGAAATCCATGTCTAACACCACATTTCCCAATTGTGCATATGTGTCACCGGGGTATAACTCCATGTCTAACACCCAAATTATCAAACATTTATTTATAACATTATTAATTGGGAATATATCATCATGTCTAATATCCCATTTCACAACCATGAATAAACACCATCAAACCACATATCAATGTAAACCATCACTACATTTATTAATTATTTCATTAATTAATTAATCCAAGTTTTCTAATTTATTTGGAAAATAATTAAGAACATCATCTTCCGTTAATCAATACAATAGTCAATTAATTTTTAATAAATTTCAATATACAATAATTAATACACCAATTAATATTTCTTAAATATAATTCATCAATTATATACTTAACTAAATGATTAATTATTCCCATTTCCCAATCAATACATTTATAATTAAATCACAATTTAATTATCCTTATTTCAAATTTAATTGCCCAACTCAACCGTCTCAATTCCATCATAATTAAGTTTCACAATTAATTATAAAATATAAAATCTCAATATATCATAATTATTTATAGAATTAAATATCCTATTCAGTTATCGATAAATATCACAAATATATCAATTATCTAAATTAGTTAATTTACCAAATTAATTTATTCAATTACTGATTTCGATATCTAAAATAACTCTATAAACAGTTCAAATTTCATATAAAAAATATAAAATAATGACTATGGGATTTGTAAATTTGGCCACCCACCTCTGTTCATTGAAACAAATTTACCATAAAAAATCCCTATAATTAATCAAATTAATGATGTAGTTCAGATCTATATCTATTACCCGAAATCAAGATTTAACAATTCAAAATCCCTTAGATATAGGTAAAGATCCAAAATCCTAGATCTAGATTATTTAAATATATATCAATATCTAGAATTAATAGAATATTTATTTCTCTAAATTAATGAGAGAACATAGGAGGATGGAACAAAAATCAATGGGATTGGATCCACCTATTGGGATATGTGTAGATCTTCGATTCGGGACTCGAGTCATGAAGAACATAGATCAGAAGTGCATGGAATTCATTTGGAGATATCCAAGATCATGGTAGACTTCTTAGAGTCATGTGGTGATCTAAATAATAGAGTTTTAGGGGTTGGGTATATTTAAAAATATGTTTTAGGCTAATTTAATTCCATTGATGGTTTCATGGGCAAGGGCACACAGTTTTCCCGGACTGTGTCAATTGTGCACAGGTTATTTTTAGGGTGCACACTTTTTATTTTCATGAAACACGGTTTCACATCATTTTATATCCATGTGAATCCTCATTATCCAGGGTTGCACAGTTTATTGGGATGTGCACATTTTTTTTATCCATTCGCTAATAGTTCATAAACATTTTTATCCATTTTTCCTAATTTTCACCCAAACACACCCCAAGGTAAATCCCAATCAAAATGAACATAAAGAATTTTTTTTACCTTAATTCAATCCCTAGTAAACTCTAGAAAAATATTGGGATAATACACCAGACACATGGTTAGTCACCCATCCTAAAAACTGATTGTTTCATGTCAGGATTATTTCATGTATATAATATGAAAATTAAAATGTCCTAACACATTATTAAATTTTCGTTCTATTATTATATAGATTCTTGTTGGGTTCACAGTTTTTCTAAATTAAAAATATATGACATGGAAACTCAAATTTGAAAAAACAAATGGTTTGAGGATAACTAGTTAGTATATCCTTTTTTTTGAAATATATTCAATGGTTAAATAAGTTCACCTCGGGTTCAACGTTTTCATTCATAATGGAATCTCTCAACAATTCCCACATCCATAACCTGGAATAGACATTATTTCAAATAGTAGGTGATCTTTAGGGGCTTTAAAACCAATGATGCATAGGGGAACACATTTTTCGATCAGATGGGAGGTCGGGCTCATCTCACCCTTTTTGGGGGATTTTTTTCTACTCTTATAATCTGATATATATTTATGTTATGTTGGAAAATATCTTCCTAATCATAATACAAGACCGTATACCCTAACCAAATGATCATAGGATAACTCAATTTATGTACTGAATAATGGGATATAATTATTGAATCCAACTATATATATATGAGGTTATTCATCCATTTCCACGTAATTGGAAGATTCTTATGTGTTAAAGCCATATAATAAGGTACTTTGGAATTTTGTTGTTGCAGGGAGGTGTTTAATATTTTGAGGAGAATAGTTATCAAGTATTAGAAATCCTATATATCATTTTTTTCATAGAAATAAAAAACCATGTAGTTTGTTAAAACATATTCAGTTTAACATCATGTGGATATGACATTTGTATGGGCACTTTGGAAACTATTTTTTCATATTTATTTTCAAGAAGATGTCCTATGTTTCCTAGTTATAGTATGAATAAAATTTTCCATACTTCATTTTTATTTCATATTCCACTAATGAATGATTTATAATGATCATCCCTAGGGAAGGATTAGGTCCCAATTGTCCAAATTTCATAGACATGTGGGGAATTACACCAAAGTAGATTCATCTTTGATATCTGGCCTTAAAAAGGCGTCCTACTTATCATAGTTTTTGTAATAATGATATTTCTAATAGTTTTTTTTTGTTTTTCAGTCCATGAATTGATGAGGTAGAATGATTATCCCCTGGGAATTATTTGGTTCTGATGGTTGAATTATAAATTACATAAGGGAACTTACACCGACGTGGATACATATTTTGGAGCATGCCCTAGAAAGGCATCCAACATCTCTTGGTTTTTTATGAATTAGTTTTCTCATAGTTCATTTTATTAGGTATTACACACATATGTTACCCTTATATACGAAAATAAAATATTATGCCTCTAATTATGGATTAGATGATATGGTTTCGGTTTCTTCATAGAGTCTTATGATGGGAATTGATATGATTAATACAACTCACTATTCTTGAATGATCAATGATCAGTATGAGAAATAATTGATAAAAACTCAATATCATCGCTCATAAAATGTAAGACATATTCACATGACAAAAATTTAAAGGTTTATATAGATCTAAATCCTTAGAGAGGAATCATAAGTGTCCTGTTTATGGTTGGAATTAGAGCCATCATAGTTCATATGAGTGATACATAAACACTAAGGTCTCTATTATAGTCATGACTTACATGATGAGGATGGACAGTGTTATCATGTCTGGGGATTCCAATTTTACATATCCTTCTTACATTTTTTACATGTGGTGATAGTTTGGGGGCATGCCTATATTGTATGCTAGACATGTATAAGGGTGTCTTCCTAACATGTCCATAGAATATTGAAGGATTTAGTTGACTTGTTTGAGTGACGTTTAATTTCATGGATGGAATGTATGGAGGTTGTCACATGATCATGGATGACTTGTATGTGAAACATTCATGAAACTTGGATGAAACTCTTTGGAGGGTGACACAAGATTAAATGTGACACATGTAGAGGGTATTGTGTGAAAAATGATGACATGTCTGGATGTCATCATGGAAGTTGAGTGAAAAGTCTATGGTACATCTCAAGAGATAGCTAACATACCTTGGTGCTATCATGAGTCTCAATTAACATGAACTTGTGGCTCCATATGATTTGGGTGGAATGTCTAGTTGACCCAATGAGGACTAGATTTCTTGTTTGGAGGGTTTCACAATACATGGGTGTTACTCCCAGAGGGTCCCATGTGACTTTCTCTGAAATGTCATGGGGACATCGCATAATACAAATAGTATACCAAAAGAGTATTGTGTGACCGAAGTGACATGACCTTGTGATTTTTCATGATCAGGTAGGTTCATGAGAAGATCATGTGGATCAACATATATTTTCATCAAATAATTTTCCCATCTTTCAATGTTGGTTCTATGCATTTATTGCTTGTTATTAATGTTTTTCAATGTTATATTGTTCTAAATATCATGTGATTTAGTATATATGTAGGATGTCCTTAATGTGCTCTTCCATAATAGATTCACATGATCTATAAGTGATCATAAAATGTGTATATCCATGTTACATGATCTCTCCATCTTTTAGATGGATCTTTCCTTTTGGGAGTATTTTCCGGTCATCCAATCAATTGTTCCAAGAAATCCCTTCTGGTGCTTGGGGTGCACTGGTGTGAGGTTACAGAGAAATGTCCATCTCTGTACAGCTTAGTCATGCCTTTTTTATGCCAGGGTGGGTGGTTTTTAATCCTCGCCAACCCATTTTTCCCATATTTTCATGGAACATAACAGGTGAATCTAGGATACTATCTGTGGTGGGATTCAACATCATGTTTTTTTTGAGTTCCTATTATAAGTCACCCTGGAGGAATCACATCATTCTCAATGATCATAAGGCTATCCCATAAAAATAGTATTTATTGGATTATATCTACTCAAAGGGGTTTTGATAAATTATGTATACATTCCAAAGGTCTTCATTATTGTCAATACAATATTCCCTTGTACATTTGTGAGATCAGGATGCCTACTGAAAGGCATCTGTGTGATCATTCATGTCTTTTCTAGGGATTCTTGTGAGACACGGAAGGATTTCTAGGGGAATTTGTGAGATCAAACCGTCTTGTCAAGGGATCTTGTGATCCCATGCAAGTTCCTCATATAATTTTTATGAACAAAGGAGGATCCCATCTTTTCCATTTTATTTCCTTATTAATTTTATAAGGAAATTTGAGGTTTTATGTTTTTCTTATGAGTGTTGTCGAAGATAACAGCATTAAAAATATTGATGCATTCCATGAGTAATAAAATGGTCTATGGAGATTTGTTGGCATTTCATGGTCATTCTAATATTTTTTGCATATTGAACCAGAGGGGGAGCGTGAGGTTGCCTATAAATGTTTGAGTATCTTCACATGACAAGGGTGAAATTCTAGAAGGATTTATAAATAAGGGGCAGATATTTTTTGGGTGATTTTCATGCATTTTGGATCACCTAGGGCTCATCGCATGATTTTTACGACTACAAGAAGATCCCTCCTTCACAACTTTTTTCTTTCCATTATTTATTTTAAAAAATTTGGGGATATTAGGAGGTTTTATATATATTTTTAGGGTAATTATTCTCCCCATTAGTGATGTGTCACATTAGTTTTATGATCACATATTTTTTCCACCATTGTGATATTTTACTAATATTTTCCACGGTTTTTTAATGGTTTATCAGGAATCTTCTAGATAAAAAATTGTGTGACATGGGGGAGATTATCTTGCTACTGCCCCATGGTCATAAATTGTCTTTGACACTATTTAAATAGAATAAAGAAATTTTCAAGGTACTTATCGGGGCCTTTTGTTGTCTATAAAATTTGCATTACTATCGATATGACCATCTGAAGGTCATGCTATCATGTGTCTCTTGGGAGTTCATGTGATCTGTGTGATCAAAGTCAACTTCCACTTCCTTTTCTCTAGAGAAAAAATAATACCCATATTCTGGTATTTATTCCTTTGTGAAATTTTTAATGCTACATTGGTGCGTGTCATTAATGGTGAAGAGGTTAATCTTCTATTATAGATGGAAAATATACTAATACTGTAAGATGATCACCAATAACTCATATGAAATTATTTCATCTTGGTGTCCTTGATATTACTATGAAAAATTCCATCAAATTGTAATCCCACTTACATATGAGAATGGGTAGAGAATTTATGAATCCTCTAAAATATATTCTTGTATCCTTCACTTGTTGAAAAACTAGGAAACTTTTCAAATAGTCATCAATTTCCATATTCTTATTATCCCACAAAAATGTACCTTTGGACCTCTACACATCATGGTACTACAAGGATGTATATAGAAATATAAGTTATGAGGATCATATAATAGTTCCCCTTTTAGATCAGGTATTGATAGAACTCATAACCTCTTTCAAAATTTCATAAATTGATCCTGATACAATAATTTTTCCAATATTCCATCCTTAATAGCATTAATTTTCATTTGAAAATTATTATTATCAGATTGATATATTTGTATCTTTTCCAATAAATATAGTTTCCTAATCATTTTTAATGGATTGATATTTTCTCGTCCTTACCAATAATTATACCTATCTTTAATAAATACATGAACATATGAACATTCACAATCATCATTTGGCATATAAAATTTTGTTCTTTTCTACTTAATGCATCTACTAACTTATTTTCTATTTTTTGGTAATAGTGTACTGAGAAATCATAATCATTGATTAATTAGAGCAATCTTATTTCCCTCTTGTTGAGTTCTTTATAAATAAATATTTGTTTCAAACTCTTATGATCCTTATATATCTCATGTATTTACCCATAGAGATAGTGTCACCATATATATGATGAAAATATTTCGGTTTCTAACTAAATATTGTGAGTTGGAAAATTTTATTCATGAATCTTTAACTACCTTGAAGAATATACAATAACATTTAAATCTTGAATAAGGAAAAACCCAGTCCATTTTTTAATGAATAATTGTATATAAAACCCCTTCATTTACTAATAGTAGGGTCAATATAATTTAATTATCTATTCATAACTTCAATTATTCAAAAAATCATCACATTATTTTGTTAATATGAACTTAACCCATTTATGTGTGAGCTCGTTTAACATATTAGATAATAAAAAAATATTCTGAATAAAATTCCAATAGTAACCTACTAAACAAATGAAATGATGTAACTATGTTATGTTCACTTCAGTATGCTATTCATGGATTTCCATTATCATTATACGATCAAATGAGACTCCATCCTTATAGATAATATAGCCAAGAAAATAAACTTCCTAAATCTAGAATTCACGCTTTCTAAATTTACTATATAACTGTTGCCTCTAAAGTGTCTGAAGAATTGTCTACAAGTGATTCTCATGTTCTTCATAAGTTTTATAATTGACTATAATGTCATCCCAAAATACCGAAAAAACAATCATCATGAAATTCCTAGAATGTTTTGTTCATCAGATCCATAAACATTGAGGGTTCACTAGTCAATCCAAATGGCATTATCATAAAATATTAATGTCCATACCTAATCCAAAATGTTCTATTTGGAATTTTCTTCTTCATTATTTACAATTTATGATATCCAATAATGAATGTAAATATTTTAAAAATGTTGAGATCTATGAATTTGACCGAATAATTCATCAATGTGAGGGAGTGGATAATTTTTCTTTATACTAATTTAATTGATTTCTCTATAATAAATATACAACCTCTCATATATTTCTTTCTTATTAATAATGAGATCATGTACTCCCATTGGGGAAACGAAAGAGGTAATAAATCCCTTATTACTAAACTCATATAGTTGTGTCTTCAGCAGCACTAATTCCACAAAGTCAAATATATATAGAGTCTTTGATATTGGTTTCTCATAAGGTATTAAATTAATTGTAAACCCAACCTCACCCTCTTAGGGGTGTCTAGGTAATTCCTCTGGAAATACATTAATTTATTCTTGTACAATAGGTACATACTCAATATGGATACTACTTTCTTCATCCCTATATGATGTTTTACCTTCATCCCCAAAAATTTCATTTATTGGATCTACTAGGGTAGATCAAGATAAGAATCATGAGATGATGTTTCTAATCAAAAGATAAATAATTCATCCTCATCCTTATAAATACTAATTTAATTTTTATTATCATAATTCCACATATCCTATTTTGAATTCCAATACATAATAGGGATCATATCAAATTCAGCCATAGGTGTGATGATAAGGTCATAAAATAAATCATGTCTTTGTGTCATAAAGGGGATTTATTGACGATGATATAGAATCAAATAATGCATTGGCTAAATTTAAATACATGATTAATGTAGATTCTACCATGTCATTGGAAATCTCTACCTTAGTTGTAGGGATCCCAAAATCTTGTACATATCCCCTTGGCTTAATTAGTGGTAGATTCACATGGATCATGGGACATTGATTTGAATATTACCCAATTTTTTAGTATAATTACTAGATATCATTACATTTCCTTCCCTTGCACTCCTGAGAAATTTGAATATTTTCTCTAAACTTGTATGCACTCATGTTCACTTCAGGCATTTTCCTAGATGTTTCTTCCCACACATTTCTCAAGATTGAAAATTCTTCATTCCCTTATTCTTCTTTGGAAATTTACCTTTTTCACGGTTCTCAAACACTATCTTCTTATCTTGACTTATATATAATATATAAGACCTATAAAATTACATCTCTATTTTGATGTCACATTGTACCATTTAATCATATTATGAAACTATTTGAGAAGCTAGTTCCCTTTAGAGACTTATTTTAAGACCCTTAATGAAATGATCCCTCTTGTTTTTTGAATCATATTTGTAATCTGTATAATACATGGACAGTATTTTGAAGGTGGGATAAAAATCTAGAACACACACATCATCTTTTCTCATTAAGATAACTGATGCTCACTTCATTTTAGTTTTTTTATAATTAGGTAAATATCTATTGAAGAATTCTTCTTTAAAAGTTCTATATCTCTTGTTTTCTATTTCATCTTCCATCATAGTATTCTGGATGAATGGCCACCATTGATAAGAATATCCATTGAGGTAATAAATTTCTATTACATAAATTTCCCATTAATCAAATCCCAATGATAGAAATATATTTTCAAGGTACATGATACATTTATCAGCTACCAATTTATTTGAAGTCCCACTAAAATAACGGGGCTTCTATAGTATGAAACAATCAAAAATTGATGTATTAATTTTTTTTCCTAACCTATGTAAACTATTCTAATATGGTCATTATTTTCACAGAATCAACACAAACTTTGTTGCCTTTCTTAGTTGGTAAATCCCTAAACTAACTATGAATATTAATCCATTTCCTTCCATTTGGATCCATCAGTAAATAATGGAACACTAGGTTATCCTATAGTCATCATGATAATTGGGATAAAAAATAAAAAAATGCCCAATAGTATAAGTTTTAAAACACTATAATGATTTATCAAAGTTCTCAAATTAGTTATGTTAATTTTAAAATATACTTCCCAAGGATTCTACAAAACATTCTCTGTTATCAATTGTAATGACCTATACCCTATTATCCCAGAGCTGGTGCCTTTGTTTATTACATTGGTATTGATATAAGATTAAAATCACAATGAACATATAAATTTAGTAGTCCTGAGGAACTATATATATACATCATAACCTTATTATATCAGTAATCAAATATAAAACAAAAAAAATGAGATTATTCACATCCTTTAACTCATTCAAACAATTCATCTCCATATCATGGGTAAAAGGGAAAAAAGAAAATGGTAAGATCAAATGCTAGTTAGGGGTTAAATGTAACATAATATTTCATGAATCAATAATAAATGAATCATAATCAATACGAAAAGGTATATATATAACACAAATACTTTCCATTTAACCAAAAACATTGCAATCATGAACGGATAAGTGGTAATAATTACAGAAATGTAAACGATTGGAAACAATTTCCATTTAATTGAATACTTGAGCACCATTTGGATCCACGGGTAATATCATAATGAAAATATCTTGGATAATAAATATTGAAATATTATTGAATTAAATTCGTAATAATTTGGAATCCATGATCTCAGATAATGTGGTTTCTCTACAATCAAGACCATTCATAAGACAGTTTAATCATTATGGGTAAATAACCATCTTTTTAAAAAAAAATCATATCATGAGACTATCCGTCCTTAGAGGGGATATTTATTACCAGGTCCCACAAGTGTCTTCATGTCCAAATAATTCCTCAAATATTGAAATGTTTTATTTTTTTCATGAATCAACATTAATTATAAAGAAAATTCCATATTGAGTAAAAGATAATTATATAACATTATTTATTCAGTTAATCAAAAAACCTTCCATGTATACACCGTATGAAAAGTTGGTATAGTATTATGAAATAATAATATCCATGAAACAATACATTTTTACATTCAATGGAATATTCATTGAATAACGATCAAAAATAAATGTCTAATTGTATATATCATAGAAACAAATGGGTTCAAAACATCAAAAATATGCCTCAATGAAAGAAAATTGAGATGATGTCCCTTACAAGGATCATATCATTAATCAAATGAATTGTTTATGTATCTTGACTATAAATCCTCAGATTAAAATTGTAAATACAAAATAATGTAATAAAAATTCATCTAACACATAATGGTAGAATGACATAATAAATGATATATAATTTTAACACAAAGAATGCAAATTGAGATAAGAAATCCTTTTCCACTTTATAATCAGTCGAATAATTTTCCCAATTAAATTAATAATCATAAAATGAAACATTTATTTCCATGAAGACAAATAGATTAATTATATTCTATATTAAAGTGTAGTATATATACACAACACCCATGAAATATGTGTTGAATAAGGTATATATCTCACAATAGTAAAAGTGAGATGAAAAAACCATACCACTCTGTAATTTGTCGGATTATATTCCCCATAAAAGTAATATTTATAAAATAAATCTTTCAATAGAATATATATAAAGAAAATAAATGATATGATATATCAATGGTCACTATATAAACCACCCATAATAGATAAGTGGTGAATAAGGCAGGTATCTCATAGAAGTAAATGTGAGAAGAGAAACCATTAACTTATCTATGAAATCATTCTTCACATGTACATACTGTCTTGTATAATCAAATGATATACATTAATTACATAATTAATAATCCCTTAAACATATATTTTAATTTTTATAATTTTATTAATTTCATTTATGGCCATCTTCGTGAGTTGTAATGTTTAATCTCATTGTTCTAGGAGTGCTTGTTTCATGGTTTCATGATCAGTTCCCTCGAGTATAATTATGGAGGTTTTTTTATGATTGGGAGAATTATATAGAAGTGAAATTATATGGTATTAATTAAATCCCATAAATTTAAATGGTCTCATATATCATTTGGTTATATGTTATGAGGATGACTCACCATAGGAAATGATGATGAAAATATTTTAATCTGTTTTAGCATTTTTTATGACCAACAAAAATATGTTTCATTTTATTTAATATTATGTCTATAAATAAGTTGCAGAATATTATAAACATTATCATTTTTATAATAAAATAATATTTAACCATAATAATTGTTTCCTAAACATCCTTTAATGCAGAAATGGAAAATGAAAAATCATCATATGTGAAGGTGGTGTATTGACACATCCTGAATGATGTTTTATTTATTATAATAAAAGGGGGATAGAAGAGATTTTATGAGTTATATTCCATTAAAAAAATAATATTATATAATATATATTATACAGGAGCTGTCATTCAACTTTTGACAGTAGTAGGTGAGGAGATAATAAGAAAATTTATGAAATCCAAATGGAAAAAATGAGGATTTTATCTCTTGAATATTGTCTCTTTGAGAACATTTTTAAAGAACATTGATTTGGTATTTTTGTAAGACGATAAGCTCTTGGATGTGGGAAAGAAACATGGGAATGTAATTGGGAAGAATTTAGACAATATTCATGGCTTATAAGGTGTGATGAGATGGGGTGGTTTATGGTTATATTTATAGGGGAGGAGAGTGTTTTTTTATTCATTAGTTTAGTATGTTGGATCAAGACTATAAATAATATTGATTCTTATGACTATGTAAAATAACTAGTGTTTGTGAATTTGAAATAATGTGTTATTACCTCATCCATTCATCATCCTTGAATCAATAATTAATTTATTTACTTATAATGTTAAATATAATAAATTACCATATTTCACAATTCACCAAAAATTCAACTATTTTAGGAAAATAAAAAAGATTATCCCAACATATTTTTGAATATTTAGAGTTAAAAATGGACTCTATTTTATGAAAACTATAATTTCAATATAATAAATTAATTTTTAATTAAAATCATTATTTATTTTAAAAATTCAGATTTTAATATTTTAACAAATTTTACATCAGATTGAAAAATTAATTATGGTCCTGTAAAATTATTTTATAATTAAACTAAAACAAGATATTAAATCATGAATCTACTTTATGCAAATAATTTTTCTATTAAATTATTATATTAATAATAAAATTATAAAAAAAATGTTTTTGTTTCATAAAAATAACAACACAACAGTTATCATTTATAAAACATTTATTTAATTACTCCTTGATAAATATATCATATTTTCATTTATGAGATACCCAAATTTTATTTAAAATTTCCCATGTGAGGTTATTATTCTAATGGACACATTACTATTCATCACAGGCACATTACTATTCCAATGGTCATGTTGATATTTAATAGTACATCTGGGTTCATTTAAGATTACTGTTTCATGCAATGTATTCTATCGAATTAATTGAATCTATTTATGAAAATACATACCATAGAATCATGGGGTATTATAGGTCTCATAGACAAGATTTATGGCCATCACTCTGTATCCCATGGGAGTGGGAATCAATCCACACATTTTATAGAATATAGTGTGGTAAGAGACTGATGACGATAAATGGGTAAATCCTCTCTAATGAGGGAGTCCCATTTTCACTACATGGGGTAAGGCAACTGTTTATCATCATGTGATGAGGACAATCGTTTTTTATCACATTGTATTCATCATAAGAGGAATCATAGTAATATATGGTGTAATTATTATTCATTGGACACCTATTGTATAATTCATCCTATTTTTATATGGGGTATGGATTTTTTGTTGTCTCATACTTTTTATATTAGTTATCCTAGTTTTATATGGGGTAAAAGTTTTTGGACATCTCATACATATCATGTGAGTGTCATGGTTTTTTACAAGGTAAGGCCATAGTTTATCATATGTTCTATGGATGGTGGATTTCCTTTTTAATGTCATAAAACTAGGACATTGAGGATCTAAATGGTTTATGGTCATGATTCATGGACCATGGTTGACGAGGTTTAAGGGGACATATTATTGACCTATTAAAAAAAATTGTGATCATATCCCTTGGTCCTAAGCTCCTCAGATGAAGTATTCAATGAGAAACATCGAATTAATAGGAGCATTGATATGCTGTTTTCGATGGTGATAAAAAAGTATATCCTATTAAAATAGGCCTTATATATGATGTAAATTTCTTCCCATTAGGGATCCATATTTGGTGACTTTTTTCATGTTTAATTGGAATTTTCGAAGCCATTACCATATCTCCCTAGATAAATGAGTGGAGGAAAACATTCTTATTGAATGTTCTCGATATCATATTCAGATTCCTCTCTAGGTTATGCAAGTCTAAAAGATATTTTTTTAATGTATTCCAACTCATCCAAGTAGAAATCTACCATTCATTCCAATATATATCTGTCATAGAAATTTGTTCTAAGTTACATTTTCTGAACATTAATGGGAAAAACTTCCTTTTTCATTATGACATGGAGTACGAGGTCCCCTAGGTGAAATTTGGGTTCATTGTCCAGTAATCCCTAAGCGCATTGCGGTGATTTTCAAGGAAAATCCTTTTGTCCCACCATCATCTGCAAGATAATATAGAGGACCATTTTGAATGACTCAATATACCCATTTTCATATGAGTGTTTATGATATGTATGGTCGGACTATATGTTGTACATAGCATAAAAATTCATCAATATAGAAGCTCAGAATTTGGTATCATTGTCTGTGAGAATATCACGGGGAACTCCAATTTGTTGAACAATGTGGGAGCTCAAAAACATGATCATGTGTCAGGATTTGACTTCACTAAGGGAAACTAATTTTTCCATTTTGAAAATATTTTAGTTTCCATAATGATGAACAATGAATTGAATGCCTTGGTTGCCTATCAGGGTCTCGTAACATTCAGTCCATATACTACAAAAGGACAACTATAATTTTTTGATCTAGAGAGCTCCCAAAATCAATTGTATAATTTGGAATGTATTTTACATGCATGAAACCTTTGAGAGAAATCAATATAGTTATGAATCTGGTGGTATATCTTCAATCCCACTTAATGGGAACCATTAAATCTACCATGAACCTCTTATATAACATGAGGTATCTTATATCCATGGATTCCATGGAAGATAGTTCTATTAAACACATGCATGTGGAGGGTTTGATCTAGGTTAGGGTAACTCTAGAGGTTAAATTGTTCTTCACATCGAATGATTTTCTCAAACCGATCTTGGTATTCTAAAAGGATGTCATACTGGAGATAATTTCAATTGGTATTTGTACAATAGAGTGTTTACACTTCTCTAGGGAGACCTAATGGTCCTGTTGTTGACGTATTGATAGCCAGTTGGTTTACCTAATGGTTTATATCATCTGAAGTGGTAGATTAAGTGACTGTATGATGTTCCACATGAATGAAAAGGTTATCCTGGTTAGGCTCTTCTAGATAATTAGATCATGTTTTCAAGGTGTTGGATCAACCATTCCTAGACAGAGGGGCATGAGTATCCTTTGGCTGGTAAGGGAACCAGTCAATGAGTTAGTTGGTGAATTCTTGAAGGGTAATACGCTCTTACATTATAAAAATATCTTAACCATTCAAATATTTGATTACTATCTCAGTGTCTCCCATCACATGTAGATTGTGGACATCAATGTTGAGGTATAACGTGAGACTAGTGGTGAGATCCTGATACTCTGCATTGTTTTTTGTGCATCATTCTAACAATATCAATGTCTAAGGTAAGATGTCCTATGTTAGTGTGATGATGGTGATACTTTGGACTACACTATTATGCTTGGGGATATTGATCCTTCTACCCATCGGTCTTAGATATGTACCATTTAAATGAATACAAAAACATGGAATAGCCTATTCTGTAGAGAGGATAGACTCATCTGGAAAATCAACTTACTAGGGTAGTTATTCAGGGGATGAGAGTACGGATTGAAATTATTTTAATTCCTTTCTATTTATGTGAATATATGGGATAAACCTATTGTCAAACTGTTGGATTATCATCAACCAATTTTTTAATCATCCCATTTACCATGGGAATACTGATTATACACTTCAACGGGTCTACTCAGAACACCAGATGTGTCTCCTGATTACGAAAATAGTGTTTCAACTTATGAAATGTTAATACCAGTGCAAGGAAGCTCCTCTTTATGGGATATTATCTAGTCTCTGTGTCAAGGAGCATGAAATAGATATAGTATACTATTTTTTAAATTCCCTCATTTTGTGTGTGTGTAAAGGAAACTAAGGGATCATTTTCGGTCTATCATGTAGAGGACCAAAGGATTCCTAGAGATGGGTGGCATCCGAATAATAGTTTGGAGAAATTTTATCTTGATACACTCAAATGAAATCTATATCTCGTCATTCAACATGTAAATGATGCATTTCTTTATGATTCTCAATAAGGGATTGCAATTTCTGGAAGGATTTGTTATAAATCATAGAATGTATTGTTGGTGTCTTTAGAGAGCCCGCAACACCTAGAGATTTCTCAAGGAAGGAATTTGGCTAGATTGACTTCATCATCTACATGTGGATCTCAATGCTTATATATCTTATGATAAATACAAGGAATGTCTCAAAGGGTACCCCAAATATACACTTCAAGGTGTTCATCTTCATGTGTTATTCGCAGAGGATGTTGAACAGCTTCTCTAGATCATTGAGATGGTCCTAACACTCTCAGTACTTGAACACCATGTATACTATATGTAATTATACAAAAATTATAAAAATTTTCTTAAATATGTTATGTTTAGCCCATGGATAAGTGGATCCATTATTTTAAAGGCCAAAGGGAATAACCTAACCGCGGAAATTCCAATTGGATTCCCTAAAAGAGGTAGACTCCTTATCCTTAAGATCCATCCAGGTCTAGTTTTATCTATATTATTCATCAATGATGGGGAGGTCCAAGAACCAATATATAGAATCAATCAAAACCCGTATCACTGGAATGGTAAAATCATCATTTCGATAATGGACATTTAGTTCCTAGTAGTCGCTGAAGATTTTTATCTACACATTCTTCTTGATAGATTGAATGATGGTGGCTATCACTCTGGGGTAATAGATAAACGTAATGATGTTGGATTTGATTTGATTTTCATCATCAGCCCTGACCATATCACTATGGGAATTGTTCATCTTTCTGGGATGCATCTTGAACCCTCAATAACATGTTGGGAGGCCGAGATGGTCAACAGTGACCTAGGGGTCTAGATATAACATCTCATCACTGACCCAGGATAACACATCATGGTGTTGTTTAAAAAACATCATACACTTATACTACACTTCTTTGTAAATAGTTTCACTGGTCAATTTAGTCCTATGATCTTCCTCGGCACCAAGGATCACCTAGGTTAACTCATCAATGGTGGTGGAGACACAATCATTGAATACAAGATGGGTGTCCTCAAAATATTCTTCCATATTCCATACAGAAGAACCATAGGGAGGAGTTGACTCTTCCAGACAAGTATATCCTAGGGAATCACATGTGTCTTATCTATAAGAAAATAAATCCTTTATGAGGGATTCCTACTCCACATAGACTATAACGATAGAGGCTGTCAAGATAATTCCATCCAGCCTCTAGTAATGGGGTTCTCTCTTGATTTATAATAAATGGTTATGAATCATATTCTATTTTTTAATTCATCCTCTATAAAACAAATGGGAATTCAATAATAGTTGGACAAGGGGAAAACATCTCAGTAATTCACTGGATTGGAAGATTCTTGTACTTATCAGGATTATCGAGTCTATGAGTAAGAGTTCAACTATTGGAATTCCTTTTCATTATAGATATCAAAAAATCATGTCACATATGAAATTACGGGATCCTATATGTATATTTATAGAACAAAAGAATCATCCAAATTACCCATTTATCTATTGTAGTTTCAGTCATATCATTAAGAGCATTCATGGGCTTGAACCAATCTATTTAAACCTTCTTCCATTCCCTCCTATAGTAACCAACATCTAGATATTGGGAATCATATGATTTATTGGGGGATGCATCACCCTAGATTACTGAAACATGACCATTAAGGGAGTACATGACGCACTAATGATATAAAAAAGGTAACACCATATGTAAATGAATCTAGGGTCTCTAGAGTTGTGTGTTATATATGGTTTCCTATGAGACTATCATAACTTTGGTGCTTGATAACCAACCGGAAAAGTATGTCTTCAAAAAAAAGATTCCATATGTTTTCTACTAGATATTATCATAACCCAAAATCATCTAATAAAATGGAGTCAAATATTCTTTCATTAGCCCTTCAATGTAGAGAATTCAGGTTGGTATGAGGTTGATTCTGGATCCAATATCCTTGAGGGTGTGGTAGATTTACCTGCTTTTCAACTAGATTATGATGTACAATAGGTGTATTTACCCTTGTATGATGACACTACATTCTTCCTTGGAGAACGAGATGATGGATCGATGTTCCTCTTGCTTGGCCTTCTCTACATAGGAGGACTCCGTGAAATATACATCATCATCAAACTTGAGGGGTATTTTCAAAGCATTTACTATCATCCTATGCATTTACTAGGACAAGTGGAGATCCTTGAGGATTGAAATACATAAGGTATGATGAAAATGTGATTCATCACATTGAACTACTATGATAGTGGCATGTCTTCCCCATCGAGGGTCATTCATTGGATGGGGGAATAATTGATGCTTCTTGTTGAAGCACTACTATCTAGATATAGTTGGAAATATTATGTTGTTGAATTGCCAGCTTGTTCTAGAAAACAACCATCTGACTATCAGTTGGCTATTGTCTACCTCTACTTAGAAGCAGCATGTCATTGTGTGGTTGCTACTGGGTTGCTCTGTCAACAAACATAGTTGGGTGTGGAATAATACTTTAAAGAGTTGATCGAGATGATTGTTTTTATAGAGATATATGAAAAACATTCATCCTTGTCTAAGTATCATGAATGACCTAGTTATCCTGAGCCTTTTTCTTGTTGTCATGTCCACTGCCTCTCATTCGACTGTTCTTACTAGAGGATCCCAAGAGTTTTTCATGGTGTTCAAGATCATCGAGTGTTGTAAAGTGGTTCACTAGCTCAATGGTGTTCAAGAAGGCATACTAATTCCTATCCTCAGTGGAATATTCTAGAATATAATATACTTTGGTCACATATCATTGTTTGGTAGGCATGAAGTCACCAAGGGTGGAATAAGGTTTTTGCACCAGTAGGGGAATCTTATTTCCCTTGCACCATCAGAACCTATTCATCTTTTACATTGAAGGATGAAACTTCAATATTGAAGTAGTGGTTGAAGGAGGTGCAAAAATCACAGTAGGTTTGGTCTTTATCAAGGGATCAAGGATAATTCCATGGGAATGATCAATTACCTTATGATCCAACTAGTCATTATATTTTTCACCCCGTGACTTGGAGATCATTTCCATTCACCAATGATTTGTTTTTTAAAATTAGTATTATTGGAGAAATGTGTGACCTGCATTGAAATGTTTCAAAACATGACTAGGCCATGATCCACCTGGTCTTAGAGAGAATATTTCTACATGAAGTGTTCCTTGATGGTATGTCCAATGAAATTGTGGCAGAGAAGATGGTTGGCATGGAATGTTAGTTTGGACTCTTATGGTCCCCTACAATCTATAAGATTCAGAATTTTCTTATTTAACGTGAAGATGAAGTACTCCAGTACATGTTTATCATAGAAAGAATAGGTGATGTATTTTCTATCTAGGAAATGTTCCATGGGATCCTATCCTTGATAAGGGGATGAAATAATATTTTATCATCATGGTGGGTTCTCTTTGAAAGTTGTTCCAAATGGGGTTTTTCATAGTGAGGATATTCTTGATAGGGTGAAACTATGTGTGGCCCATCCGAAAAATTTTATAGTATGTGCACCACCTCTGGAACGTCTACGTGAATGGAGGTAGACATTACTTCTTTCATAGGTATCCTTGTGGGATGTGGAAGTGGTAATGGAAGAAACTATTGATTAGTCAACATCAAGTATTATTCAAGATACTAAGCCAATTTAGAGCTTTCACATAACCCGTATTGGTAGTTCATGTAGATAAAGGTACAAACTAGATCATTCCTAAGATTATCTACACAAATCATGAACATATTTTACTAGAAAAACAATAAATTAAGTGAGTACAAGGGGCATTTACACCAAGCGACAAATTCTGCAACTCACTGATTTAGTATCTATTTTCACTTTAAGATTTTGGAAATACACTTATTGCATGTGGTGGAACAAAACATGTAAAAGAACTATCATCGTAGATCCCCTCAGCTGAAAATGAACCCTATGGGATGTTTTAAAAACTAGAGGAATGCAGACCATTCCGGAGTCTAGAAAATGTATCAGAGCATGGAAGCCTACTGTTGTTTTGGGGTTCCTAACACTAGGCCAATCATTGAGGCAAATTGTGATAGATGCTATAGAAGGTCACCCATCCCATTGAACGGGGTGAAGCTGGGATTACCAAACATTGGGGGTGCTCGTACACTTTCCCCCCATGGAGCGTATATATTCCCATCATGTAGTATTTTCAACTTGAACATTTACATGGCCCTTAGGTGAGATGTTAGAGTAGCTATCAATTGATCTTGTCATGGTTTATTTGCCACCAATTCATTGATAGGTTCGTCAACATTGATAGTTTAAAATCCTTGATCCTGAGGGGTAATATCACTACTCATGTTACAATGGAAGAGTATGAGACTAATACCTCAGTCGCATTCCATAACCCGAACATTTTCCCCCAAATAGTCATGTGTGGCCACAATTATTGAATTTGGGAATCTGAAAAAGGAGGAATTGGATCCCCACTAGTGGCATTTGGGGTCTCCTAAGGAATTTTTTTCATACCAGTTATGCTCAATAATGAAATAAATGGTATTCCATTTATATTCCTCATACTGTTTGAGCAAGGTGTCTATAGTGGGTTCCGTCAATGCCGTTGAGGAGAAACCATATGGGTCAGAGGCCTTAATATTTACCATTAATTTTCTAGTATTCTGATAGACAGGAAAAAATTCTTGGGGTATCCTTGAGGCCATGACACCATGTTTACTGATGAGTGATGACACATATCAATGGGTCTTCAAGGTAATGTGTGTCCACTTGAGGCGGGTCTCCCCCATCATGTCCTTCATCAGTGGACTTGTTCCACTGATCCTATTATTGGTTGGGGATGACCGTATTCACTTTTATAACAGTCAAAGGGGAACATTCATCATCGTAGGATAGTTTTTACTATCAGTATTGTTTTTACAAGACATGGATAAAATAGAGGGTAGCATACTACCCCCAAACTCGGATTTGTACATGAAAAGATCCCTCTTCAATAAACATGTGGAGAACATTAATTATTTTTACGCAGGTCTACAAGAGATTATAGAATAATTGATATGACTCTTTGTTTTTTTCTACTAAGAGTATGGTGATCCCAACATTTGTTCACTATTGGTTGATGACAACAAGGTGCTCATGTCTCTTAGGGTAGGTCAATTTCCATTCATATATATGGCAAGACCTCACCGAGATTATTTGGAAAAAATAAAAAACATGTTTTTTTCTAAGCGACATCAATATGAAAATGTTTGAAGTCATGTTTTTTCAAAACACCACTGATAGATGATCAATGGAAAAGACATTCCACAACCCTTTTTTGATGGAAGGGTCCTGCAGATGGTCATCCGATGCCTCATTGGCACATTCAAAGAGATGAGTAGTGGCAGAGATGTAATCCTACTATGTATCTACTATATAAAGAGGGGGATAGCCATAGCGGTAAAATGGAAAATAAAATATATAACATCCCTTGGATGAGGATCCATATTTTGACCATTTCCATGTATGATGGGATGTTCACCACCACGTCATGGGAGAGAGTGGAAGCATCCATTTGTGTCCCCGAAGAGTCCTCACCATATAATGGAATAAAACTAGACCCATACATCTCATTAAATTTTTATGTGGAGGTATAGATGATGTAAATTTCTTGTGATGAGGATGGTTTCAGTACGAGTCCCTGTAAGGGATCCAAAATGTCCTCCAAAAGAATGTATCTACAGAGGGTTCTTGGTACATTGTGTAACTCAATTTATTGGACTATAAACATCCTTTTGTGAGATTATTTACCTAAAATTGGCATCTGAGGTAAATGTACCATTATTTATTCTTCCATCACCTTAGAATCTGATGGATCAATGATTATGTGACACTTCTTAGGATTCCTCCTCTAAGAACTGGTGTTCCCCCTCCTACTCTGGGATAGTTAATCAGGATAGGGCATATATCTAGCATGGGGAGGACATCTATACTAGTTAAAAATTAATTAGGGAGGACCTCTTCAGTAGTTAACTTAGGGTTAGGGGAGGACCTTTTCTCTGGTTATTAATGGAGTGGGGAGGACCACCACTTTGGTTGGTAGTGAAATGGGGTGGACCTCCATTTTGGTATGTGGAAAAGGTGGGGGGGTCCTCTATGATCGTTGGTGGGAACATGGGGAGGACATATAGGCATGTTAGTTGGTTAATGGGTAGGTGCACCATGTTGGTTCGCAGTGGATCATGGAGGACCTTTTCTTTGGTTGATGAGGGTGCATATAGAACCTCCATACAAATCAGTGGAAAAATTAAGAGGACCTTCATGTTTATTAGTGGGAACTCATGTAAACACTCTTTTCTAGATGATGGAGGTAAGGTGAAAATATTCACCCTAATTATCCTCATTAATGGATGGCTCGTATTGACCGTTGGCGATTTTGGAGACTAGAATTAGTCAACCTAACCTACTGAAGAGGTAGATGAGACCTATATCCCAAACGGGGGAAGAGAAATCCCTATTAACATGTTACAGAGATCTAGTAGGAAATACCAATAGTATATGGGCCCGCAAGAACCATATATTATTCCTCTGTCCATGAAATATCTTGGGTCCTCCATCGACAATGGAATTGAGAGCATTGGTCAAGTGACAACAAAGCAATGGGGAACTCAACCCACACTTGTAACTATGAAGCCATTCGGTTCTCTCGCTAGTGTGGTTTAGTGGGATCCATATTTGGAAACTCATGAGTAGTAGATGTGTTAGGAATGGATCATCAATCCACTATCTCTTTAGTTTATGTGAGTGATCTATTGTAGAACATAGGGGAGATGCTCTTATATTTTTCGTCATCAAAATAGGGAGTGGTTTCCCCCAGCGCGACCCTCATGTGTGGTATTGTTAGTGAGGCACTGATCCCTCCAGATCCAAGTATGAATGAATCTATCATGTTCATAAAATCACAATATGGTATAAATAACCATCCTATATATGATCTCAATGTGTGATATAGGGTATGGTAACTTTTCATCCAATGGTATGGTGGAAACTATGGTAGGAGTGTAATTGTGAAGGATTTCTGCATCAATGTTTCACCCTATTCCGACATTTTTTGGTGTGGGGTTGCTATATTCTTATAGATTGATCTTTTAAAGAATTAAGATTCATCCATTAGTATAGGTACATGGGAAAGTGATTCCCAATGAACCAACATCATCAATTATTATTGGATTATATAGGGATACATGATGACATTGTCACTAATCAAGTATTCATAATGCTAACTTCCACAATTCACAGGTGTGTTGCATTCTTGTCCCACCATTTTTTTTGTGTGACCTAATTATGAATTTATAAATCAATTTACATAAAAATTAGTTAATTCCCAATATATTACTAGTAACCATTGTTAAGGAGTGGTTTTTCACAATAGGATCACTATTTTGGTTTCATGAATCACGATACAATGAATGTTCCAGCCCAAGGACTTCCAAATCTAATGGTGTCTAAAATTACTGATACAATTTTTATTTGAGGAGAATAGGTTCACATTGAGTTAATAATTTCTATTTCTAATTCATTCTCTATTGTGATAGTGCATCATGAGTTCTATTATGTTTCCCTATATTTCCTCTTTCCAAAGATTGGAGGATTTGATCTCTTTCATCGGTGATGTATACTCCTAAATTGAAATCGGATAATGGGATATAATTTCATCCATATATAGATTCCAACATGGAGAAAGTTTCCTAGTTTGGGTTTCCCTTTTATTTTAAGTCATGTTAATGGAACTCATTCTCGGTGCCATATCAAGGTGGACAACAGTAAATTACAATGCTTCTATCTTGTTCCGGAAAGAACCTTTTGTTAGGAGAGTAGTAACATTGGTAACTTCTTGAAATGTCAGGACATTGGGTAATTATAAATGCTTCCCCTTTTAGAGGGAATTTCATGTGTGTGGAATCATAATCACAAAACTAAAGGAATCTAGTGTTGATCATGAGTTAATTAGTTCTAGGGGTGTAACGTCTCCAATATTTATTACCTTGGTTATCCCAAGTTTTTTAAATGGGGTATGGATTATAGATTAGGGAACGAGTTTTACATATTGTGGAGACATATCAGGATGCCGTATGGGGTAGATCAAGTTATGAATTTAAATTTTTTTGGAGATTTTCATAGGGTTAATGTCACATGGGGATAATTTGGGAGTGGGTTTAAATTATTGAGGGGATAGTATGGGTGTGGTTTTAAATTCTATCATGGATAGGATAGGTATAGGTATAATGTAATTAGGTGGTGGAATAGTAATATATTTATATTTCTTCATGGAAAAGATAAGTGTTGATTTAAATTATTATGGGGACATAATGATTGTAGGTTTATAGTAATGTTGGGACACTATGGGTGAATGTTGAATGTTTTTTAGAGAAATGATTGGAATTTTTTTAGAGTCATGTAGGGATAGTATGGGTGAATATTTAATGTCTTGTAAGGATTTGGTTGGTGTATTTTTAAAGTCTTGTAGGGAAGTATGGGATCACATTCATAATTTCTTGTGGATGTAGATCATAACATCCTATTGAGAGAGATTAGTGGGGTGTGTCCCTAGGATGGAAAATTTCACACCTGAACATTGTAAACTATGGGGATTAAACCTCAAGAAGGAATCCTATGTACCATGTTTAAGAGATAGTGTTAAAAATCCACATAGTTTGATTTTATAGAATACGGTCCAATGATAGGACCAATCCATGTATTTTAACATCATGAGGTAAGGATGATCGTGTCATACATGGAGAATCTGGGAGGGATGGTGTCGGTGTAACACATGGAAGAAACACTTTGTAGGAGGATAATTTCATGGTGGTGGAAATGATGGCATCACATGATGATTGTACATGGGGTATCCTATGTTTATTACATTGGGAAAGATGTGTGGGGTAGTCCAATGAGTGGAATACAAAATAAATTTTTCATTCATCATACAAGGTAAGGCATCAGTTTTAAATCATGTTTTATGAATTTTTTCATGTAATATTAAATTATATGACTAGGATATGGGAAAATGAAGTTTTATATAATGAATCTAAGATGTTCTTGGGACTAATAACTAGTAGGGACCAAATCAAGGTGAAATGATGATCCAAAATAAGGAACCTTTACCATTATAGCTCAACGGTTTCTAATTATGATACCACCTCAAGGGCTTATATAACCATCTATCATGTTCCTCTTTGTAGGACATGGCTTTGGAATGTTGGTGGAGGAGTGTACATAAGGGTTCTTACACTTAGGGGGAATAGACATTACTATACATATTATTAGGGGATGTATATAGAATGGATTATTGGGCTACACTTGGAATATTGTGGGTGGACATTCGAGTATGTTATACCAACCATATATGGATATGAGGTGCGGCTAATCTAGTCCAAATTGGTATGGGGGCATAGGCACATGAATTTAAAAAAGTGGTAGTCTGAGAGGAGGTACCATAGAGATTATCATAGGAGGTATTTTATGAAGTTTGGGACTTCAAATAGTCTAGGGGATTCATAATTTAATGGGGTGTTAAGGAGTATGATTCATAAAATAGAGTTATCCTACCTCAGGGTAAAGTCTTTGTTCTCATGGGGTATGTTTCATAGAGGATATGTGCATCATGAAACCCCAAGTTCCAAAAAGGATTTTTTTATTCAAAAAAGGGAATAAAACATGGAAAAAGGCATCCCTTCCATATGTGAGGATCTCAATAATCCATGTGAGGACTTTTATGAACTATGGATTCTTTGGGGGATCCATCTCACTTCTTTCTTGTCAATCATCTTTGTATCATGACATCAGAGTGTTTTGAGGAAGTATAAATGAAACATCCACTTGAATGTAAATGATAGGGGTATTTATAGGCCCAATGGAGGTCAGGGTGTGGGTTTGAAGAAACCTAATTCCACACATGAATCATAATGTTCTTCGTGAATGTTCTAGGATCTGCAAACTAGAGTTACATTGTGTTGAAGTTATTTTCAATCTTTGAAATTGAAACATATTCTCGCGAATACCATGTTACATGAATCTATACATACACTATATGGAAGATAAAATAAAACTTCCAAACACCATAGGGAATCGACAAGATATATTAGTTCACAAAAGATTGTTCCTTCTTGGATCTAGTCCCATAATTAGTTTTTTGGTCCATTTTAGCCAGAATTTTGATCAGATTAGTTTTTCCTTCCTCAGCCTATATTGTGACCCAAATACTCCATCATAAATAAAAAACTAAATAAAATAATTTTCTATGGTTATTAGTCAATATCCTTACAAAGTTTTTACATTTCATTTCTATCGAGGAACATTTCTCCCTTGATCAACATGTCATGATATTTATAAGGGGAATGGTAATACTGCATGGAGTTCCACTCTCTATTGTGTCTAATCAAGAATAAATATTTACCATAATTTTTTGATTGAGCCATCATCATGATTCAAAAATAAAATTTAGATTCATCACTACTTATCACCCATTTAAATATGGTCAGTATTAAATTTACATTCAAACTCTAGAATATATTATGATCTCATTTTTTAGGGATTTCGAAGGTTGATGGGACCAACACCTCCCCCTATTTGAGATATCATATAATAATATTTTATATTCTATCATCAAAATTTATCATTATGAGGCTTTATATGGAATGATTTTTAGGAATCTGACATAATAGGATGATGTTGGAAACATTAAGTGTATGTGACTTTATCTTAACCAAGATTTGAAAAAAATGTTAAGAAAATTTATCCACATATGAAATCTACCCAAATTTGAAAAATCATTATAATAAATCATTAATGATACTTTTAGTGCGAGATAATATACAATTTTATCCTTTGTGTATAACCATGAGATAATGTCATTGGATTTTTGACAAAGGTAAAGCTTATCCTTAGATACATCGACCCCTTTGAGACAATTGATTGAATCAGAGTGGTGGTATATCAAATAAAACTCCCACTTACCACTCTCATGCACATGATGTAACACCCCAAGCTTCCACGGTACAATTCACTTTGAATAATACAGTAGCGTGTGTTGTACACAACTTCGAGTTATAACACACCACAACCAATCAAACTAGCCGTTATGAATAGTAATACCCACTTTTTGAAATTTTATAAATTTTATCTTTCAAAATAGACTTAATTTTTTGATTTGGAAGATCGAAATTATATTAGGGTAAAAATTTGGTGCTTTTCGGATAATATTCATATTTTGATAAATAGTGAAAATTTCCAAAATTTATTTAAAAACAACTTTTATAATCGAAATCATTAATAGTGATAAATTATGAATTTGAGTGGTTTTAAAGTATATTTAGAATATATTTTTATCAATTAATACAATGTTGGTCATTGGGCGTAATTTCACATTTAAACCAAGCATAAAAAAGTGGCAATCTTTTGATAATTATTATTTCTTAAAAGCATGCTATTTGTTTTGACAATGGGAATTGATTTTTAAATTAATTAATGCAACTTATATTTTTTGATTTTGGTAAAATAGACATCATTTTTGAATTCATAATATCTAATATATCTTCGGACAATTTTTTTTGTATTTTTCAGAAAACATTCAATTTTTGATGAATAGTGAAAAATACTGAGTTATAGTTTAAAACTGAATTTTTATTTAAATAATTATTTATTTTATTTAATTTTAATTTTGGTCAAAATAGATACATAATGCCTATATATGTTCAATTTAATTCATTTATGTCAATTTAGAATAATTTTAGAAATATAAAAATTTTATTGAACTTTTCACCGTCTTTTACCCACCTCCTAGGAGAATTTGGAAATTTACATAATGCTTAATTTTACCGCTTCTGTGAGTAGAATTTTGAAAATCTGAGAGACACAGTTAATATTAAGGAGTAAAATGTGGTTCAATAAGATGAAAATAAATTTTTGTGAATAGTAACTTTTTACTTTTATTTACCACGATTAAAAGTAAATAGGGTAATTAAGGGTGAAAATGATATTAATATTACCCTAAATCATGTTCTAATTATATTGGACAAGTGTAGCTTGACAAAAAACAACCTTATGATTAAAATATTATCATTTAGGTCCACTTGGATTAGATTAGGACATTTATTATTATTTAATTCAAAGAAGAGTTAAAAGAGTTAAAATCAACGTTTAATAACTAAAACATTTTTAATATAGGGTTTTACAGAAGATAAATTCGATTATAAATATTCATTATAAAAATAAAAAAATTTCATACATAATGGTATTTTATTTATAATTTTTAGACATTATATAAATAAATTTATTTTTGACACAATGATGATGCAGTAATTACCTTATTCATGAAAAATAAAATAAATGGTATTATAAATTTTAAAATAAATATAATTTCAATGTTTGTATGACATCAAAGAATTTTACAGGTGTTTATGACATGTTATGATTGATTAAATGTATTTTTAATGAAATAAACATGTTTTTATTATTTTAACAAAAAACAAATACCAAATAATGTCAAAATTGACATAACATTGTTTTTAAAACAAATATTATATTAATAATTTATATAACGGTCCTAAAAATATAATGTTCTGCCAAAAGTCATATATAATAATATATATAACATTAATGATCTAATTGGGGTTCGATTGGCAGTATATGGTTTGTTTATTAACCATATAGTGTAAGAATACATGAAGACGCGGTAAAAGTTAAATTATTTAACTTACAGTTAAATCTAAATGATAAGGTTAAAATGGTAACCTAAACTAGACTAAAACCTATTGGTTGAGTTGTTTTCTACCTATACCCATCTTAAAATTTACATAATTAACTTCATATCCTTTAGAAACTGAATATGAATTTATTATAAAATAATATTTTAAGTTTTTCCTAAGGTTCCCATCACCCCTCTTATAAAAGGGCACTCCCCTTTCTCTATAATTCACACCTTCTAAGCCATTTATATTAGACAACCCCTGCCCAAATACCCTCTAAACTATCCTCCCTTCAACCTAGAGGACATATTTTGATCAGAAATCCAACCTAATGAGTCCTTTTGATCAAATCAAAAAGAAGAACCTGAAGAAGAGGTAATGATTTCACCACCCTCTTTCAAGTTCCTTTCTTCATCCACTTCCTTTTTCTTTCTTGTTTCCATTATATAATAATATATCCTGTAGTTTATATATTTTTTGATATTATTATAGTTATGGTACAACCAAATTCATTATTCTATCAACCCTTTGAATGACATGTCACCATACGTGCGTACGTACGGCTTACCATATCAATGCTGTGGTGTAATTGTTATTCAATACATTATTATTTGGATGGGTATAAAAATGATGTTTATTTGATGTAAATAAAAAATATAACATGATAAGTATTCTGTATATATTATATACCATCCAATTATATATTATATTAATGTCAATATAATGATATTTTCACTCATGCGTAAGTACGGATTACCGTCTCCACGACGTGATGAGATTCATTTCCAAGTTCACCATTCATCGACGATTATAAAAAAATATATTACTAATAATTATGTAATATATGACATAATAATGATATTGGAGATATATATATTTATATATACAAGTATTTATTTACTTACATATATCTTATTCACTTACTTCCGTTCAATAGTATATGAAAATGGAAACAACCTTTATGCGTACGTACGGACTACCACCTCCATAAACGGTGTTTTCCATTTCATATATATACATCTATTATAAATTTTTATATTTAAATATATGTGATAAATAAATCATTTTTTATATTCAGGAAGTATTTAAATCATGATCTAAGTGATACAACCAAGAGTAAGATGTTAAAACACGTACGATAAAGAAAGCGATTATTACCCGAATTATTAATATAACAAAGAAATTATTACTAAATGGGTAGTATAAAGTCATAAATGAATAATGTATGATATCATTAATATTAATATGGGTTTTTTATAATTTAATAACATACTATAGTCTTCATGCAGGAGGTTAAACGTACCCTCGACTAAAGGAAAGTGCAACGTAATTGGTTTTCATCTCACTCCTTATTCCTATGTGATTCAAGCCATATTGCCCCTATAAACTATTTGTGTGGTGTATGTACTACACATAATTGTATTATTTATGTAATAAACTTTAATTTATGTGTATTTACATATTCATTGTATGATACCTCTTTCATTGGGTGTATGTTTCATAAGTTAGAAATTTGGTAAGGGTTAATTTCACAATCTCTTTATTATCCGAGGTTATTCTTACGTAAGTTTCTACTGGGACATTTTTATTATCCATGTCCATATTTTATGAAAGAGTTTTCAAAGGTATTATTTTAAGGGACATTTTACTAAAACATCATTTAAATTGTTTTTAATATTTATTCTTCTAAATATTTCTCATTAATGTCCATTTCTTCAAAATGGTTTTTAAGGATTTATTTATATGGACATGAATGTTTTAAAAATGTTAATTCCCTTCAAAAGTTTCAAATTTGTATGGGACACTTTGATTCAAAAATGTCTTTAAATGAATTCTTTTCCAAATTGTGTGACTTTTAAGCCCATTTGAGAAGTGATATTTGCGACGGGATCCCGTCACAAATGGGATTTTGCAACGGGGGTTCGTCGCAAATGTCCTGTTGCGGTAAATGGCGTCGCAACTAACACTATTTGCGATGGGCCCGTCACTAAAAATATTATTTGTGACGGGAATATTTCCCTTAGAAAATACTAATCGATATATATTAAAAACATTAAAAAAGGCTTTTGAGACGGGCCCATCGCAAATGTTATTTGCGACGGGCCACTAATCCCGTCGTGAAAAAGTTATTTTTTTTAAAAAAAATAATGAAATAAGGAATTGTGACAGGAACATCGCAATTGCCTATTGCGACGGGCAAATATTCTCATCGTAAAATGTTTTTAAAAAAAATTAAAAAAAATGGTTAATTGCGACGGGATCCCATCGCAATTACCTATTGCGACAAGATGATTATCCCGTCGCAAATATGTATAAAAAAATTAAAAAAATTAAAATATTTTTAAATTTTTTTTAATTAATATTATAATAGTAATAATACAATTATAATTCATTCAGATATTAAAACAAAAAATCATTCAAATATTTCAAAAATTATAATTAAATTAAAATATTTAAAAATTTAAATATATATAAAGAAATTAATATTATAAAATATGAATAATATTATTAATCATATTAATATTGTAATATAAATAATATAATATAATAGAATAATAATAATAATAATATACCGAATTCATATTATTAAAAATAATTAAAAAATTATATTTTTAATGAAATTTTTTGAAACTTTTTATGTATTAAAAATACTGAATATAATATTATTAAAATAATTAGAAAATAAGAATATGATAATTTTCAACATTTGCACCAATAAATATAAACAAATAATAAAATACTAAGAGTAATATTATTATCAATAAAGTAAACAAACATTAAAATAAATACAAATAATAAATAATAAAGTATAAAAAATAAATAGAAATTAAATAATACAATATTCACACCAGTATAAGAGGGACATAAACTTTGAATAGAAAATTGTCATATTTTAAATTTACAAACTTTATAACATCTAAACAATAACTAATCTGAAGGAGGAGGGGGAGGGGGGATCTGCTGGTGGAGGATACTCGATCCCTAAGGCATGAGTGAGTCGGCGCATGTACTCCATCTGCTCCTCCTGCTACTGCCACCGACTTATCTACTCCTCGTACTCTTGCTGCTATCGTCAGCGCTCCTCCTCATGATGTTGCTACTACCGACGCATCTCCTCCTACTCCTTTTGGAGACTCTCAATCAACTTAGTCTGAGATCACAACCTATCCTCATACTGTGTATCGGAAGAAGCTGCACGAGCTCCTCTCGAGTTGGATGCCAACATCGCAACACTGCAATAAAAATCTCCGGGAGTCCGTCGAGAGCCGATACCAACTACCTGGACCTTCTCGAAAGCATATTGGGTCTCCTGCATCCATGTCGCCTCATCAAAATGATGGCGACTGGTATGATCTGATGCCTCAGCCTGACCCTCAGGTCGGGTCTGTGACGCTGTGGTCTCATATGACTCATGTAGTTGCAATTTAAAATTAAAATTGTGAATATATTATATGCAGTTAATTTTAAACTTGAAAAAAAATTATACTGACCACGATCTGACGCTGGCGATCACCACTGAGCTCCCCAGCAGCTGGATCACTGTACATCCTCTGATATACGTCTTAATCCGTAATATCGGGGTGCTCAACAGCCTATAATAATATAAAATAAATTGTTAATATTTAAAGTTATATAAAATATTTATAAAAAATCTATGTACCAAATGTTGTCTATGAGTACTGAGAGTATGACTCCTAGCTCGATGAGTCACCTCCACTGTCCCCCGATTCTACCTCCCCATTGATGATCTCCTCTAAAAGCCACCACTCAGCCAGTGTGCACATAATCCATCTCATACGTGGGATGAAATGAACTCTGGTCGGTGTGCTCTACATGACTCGTAAAAATCTGACACTCCTGCTTTCTTCATGGAAACTCTTTTTAAATTGTGCAAAAACTGACGAAAGTGATCACGCATGGCCACCTCCCATGCCTCGTGGATGACGTTACGCATGGTATCCTCGATCGGATACCATAAACCCTTCAAATAATTCAAAATATCAAGTTATAAATGAAATAAATTTCAAAATAAAAATTGTTTATTTACGTACATACCAACCAATGGTTGAACATGGCCTGCTGCACATCAATGGGAATATGCTCCCATGTCGTCCATGGTAGAGAAAAATAGTTTCTCAAAATAGCGATGCCCTATCCAACTCTTATATGCGGAAAACAGTAAAAACAATAATAAAACATTTTTTATGTAAATATATTAATGAAATCTTAGTAATATGCACAGGTTATCACACCTCCGGGTGCGTGGATCGAACCCAAGATATTGACGTTGCTCGGGGATGGTGTCAAGAATCATCAGTCGTGCAAGACCGCGCCCCCTCTGCGTACCCCCTGAAGCACCTTCAGGTAGAGGGTCGGGTGGCAGCAACTCGTTCGCATCGATAGATAGGTTAGCATTTTCCAACTCACGAAATATTTCCTCGTCCATCTGAAACAGAAAACGAATATTGTTAGCAAATAATTGATAATTATTGTTATATATACATATATATTAGTTATGATTATATATAACTACTATTTAATTTTATCAATTTTCAGCTTCGTCATCATCTTCATATCTGTCAATGTCATCTTCATATTCCTCCTCAATATCATCAATATCCATTTGAGTTCCAGTTGCTTCATCTCTTACCATTTCAAATTCATTTGTGACGTCATTAACATCATCATCATCATCACTAACTCTTAATTGAGGGGTGTCATCATCGATACTCATGTCTCTTTGTATCAAAGATTGATTTTGAGTACTCTCTTGCAAAACATCAATTCCTTGCAATTTAGTAAAAGCACATTCACTTTGACTAAACTGATTGTCTCGAATTTTCATTTTTATTATGCTCCACAAGTCAAGTCTCTTGACGTAGCACAGTACTTTGCATAATAAACTTGATGTGCCTGTTGAGCCAGTAACAATGGTTCATTTACTGCAAGAACACTTTTAAATTTAATATCGATGATTCCATGAGTTGGATGAACACGTACACCTCTCTCAGTATCCAACCACCGATATTTGAACATCGTTATGTAATGGTGTCCTAGATAAAAGATTTCAATGATTTAATCAAGTATGCCATAAAAGTCAACTTCATTTTCTCTATAATGAGATCCTTTCAAACAAACTCCACTATTAATTTTTTTTATTCCCCATATGCATGTGTATAAAATCGAAAACTATTCACCACATATGCATTATAAGATTTCACCATTTTGGATGGTGGGTTACTCAATATAAAAATTTGTTTGTCAATTTTATCAGCATGTCGAGACACCTGAAAATTTGTGAAATAATTATCAATATAGTAAAATATAAATTGAAGGAGATGTTAAAGTATGAAAAATTTATGTTACCAGTATTTGAAACCACTGCGAAATTTTTTTTTCTCTGCGTTCTTCGAGAGCAGATGCTGTAATTTGTGGAAGTTGTTTCTTGATATGATTATCATAAAATCTATAAAAAAAGTTATTTATTGTAACGTAAATAATAGAATAAGTAATAGAATCACTTACAGTACAAATTATGTCATCTCTTCACAGTTGAGTAAAACATACGTATGAGCTCTATGATGTTCATCGTCTGAAATCCATCATTCATAAACTCCCCCAAAACCAAGCTCGTACTTGTTAAAAACAGATAATTGATTGTCAATTTCACCAATATTCCCCTCATTTCATCTCATGCGGTTTTGTTTTGATGGATACTCGGATTCAAAATAGTGGGAGGAGAAAAAAGATATCTCTTCTTGCAAATAAGCTTTAGCAATAGATCCTTCAACAGATGCTTTGTTAAGTACTTTTTTTCAATTTCATCATTCATCTTTCGACATCGAAAATGTATCATACCTCCACATTTTTCTTCATATGGAAACTCTAATATCAAATATTCTATTGAGTTGAAGAAAGACGGTGAGAATATTTTTTCCAGTTTACTTATAATTACAACAACATCTTGTTCATGTTTGCATAGAGCATCGTAATCTGTTGTCACTGCAAAAATGTCCCGAAAATTTTTTGATACGTCTGTTATGGAACACGATATCACAGAATTCAACAGACCTCTTAATCCAATGGGTATATGTCTTTCCATTATAACATGACAATCATGAATTTTTAATCCAGTAATATGACCATTATTTACACATCTACCCAAATTGGAAGCACATCCATCTGGAAGCCTCAAATCTATAATACATTGACAAAATAATAAGTGCCTTTCTTTGGACAATGTATAAGCTGATTTTGGATTCATTAACTTTTATATTCTGAAATCCTCAAACAGTTCGAGTTCTGGACGCCTGCAAATTTGAGCAAGATCTAATAGTGAATTTACATTATCTTTGCTCTTTCCTGGTGCATCCAAAACTGTATGAAAAAAATTATCAAAACAGTTCTTATCAATATGCATTACATCCAACATGTGGGGGACCAGCAAATCAGACCAATATGGAAAATCCCAAAATATGCTATGTTTTATCCAATTGTGTGTTTTTTCCCAAAACCAGAAATTTTCTATTTGTTTATTGTGGCTCAAAATGTGATGGGAGGTAATGAATATACAACTGCTTTTAACTCCATACCTGATATCATTTTTTGAGGTCCATCCCTTTCAACTATGCCTTTTCTAAAATGAGATCTATTTCTGCGAAAAGGATGATTAGCTAGAAGAAATTTGCGATGACACTCAAAATAGCAAGGTTTTTTCCATGGAAGAGTATAAATGCCTTGTTCTCTCCCATACAGTAAGGAAATGATTTTGGCCCATGTGTACTCCATCCAGATAACATGCCACATGCTGGGAAGTCACTGATTGTCCATATCAATGCTGCCCTTAGTATGAAATTCTATTTCGCAACAACATCATAAGTATTGACACCAGTACTCCACAGTATATTTAATTTATCAATAAATGGTTTCAAATAAACATCAATATTCTACTTCAGATGTCCTGGGATTAGTAAGGTCAAAAATATATAGGGCTCCTTCATCAACATCCATGGAGGTAAATTGTACGGAGTTAAAAAGGTAAGCCAACATGAATACTGACTACCATAAGATCCGAATGGACAGAAACCATCAGTGGAAAGACTCAGTCGAACATTTCAGGTTTCTAAAGAAAAAGATGGATGAACTCTATCAAAATGTTTCCATGAATCACCATCGGTCGGATGATTCAAGCTTTTACCGGTTGGAATATTCGTTTTGTGCCATGACATAATTGTCGTTGTATTCTTAGACATGAATAAACGTTGAAGCTAGGATGTATGAGGAAAGTATCTCAAATGTTTTACAGGAATCAAGCCAGACTTCCCATGTTGAGCTTCTTTATACCTCGATTTCCCACAAGTGGGACAACAATCCAACGACTCAGTTTCCCCAGAATATAAAATGCAATCATTTGAACATGCATGAATCTTCTGACAACTAAGTCCAAAATTCCGAACCAGCCTCTTACTCTCATAGTAATTTGTTGGAAAAACATTTCCTTTGGGTAACAGTGCTTTAACCAATGAAAATATTGGATCAGAACACGTGTTTGACATTATATTATCTGATTTGATAGCCATAAATTTTGCAACTGCTTCTAATTTGCTTATCTTGCAACCAGGATATAACGCATCCTCATAAGACCTCAACAACTCATAAAATTCAGATTGTTCCAACTCAGGAGTTAAATAAATATCATCTTGAGTTTCTGTATGTTGAATAGATGGACCTGCAGCATCATGTACTAAATTTTGAAACCGGGATGGATCCGGAATCAAGTTAGTATCACCTTCTATAGATTTGAGTTCACCATGTTGATACCAAAAACCATAATCCGGTTGAAAACCAAAATGCAATAGATGTCCCCCAACTTTTTCAAACGTGCCAAATGTTCTCAGTGCACATTTTATACAAGGACATTTTATTGTGCCTTCTGAAACAAATTCTGGATTTGATGCGGTAAATGCTAAAAAAATCTCCACACCCTCTATATATACAGGATTTAAACCAGAACCATTTGTATTTCTACGTTGATTTATCCATATGCGGTCATCTAATAATGACTGTTGACAACCTCGTTGTTCCATATTTTTCTATAAAATATAAAACCATTAGTGGGTTTGAATAATTTGGAAAAAAATACGCAAGAAAGGATAATTATAGAGTTTACATCAGACACGAATGATGCAAACTCTTTATTGGGATAGACCTAAAAATTGACCCTTTAAGAATTGAACATGTTAAGAATAAAGCAAAACATTTTACAAATATTGATAATTTTAATATTTTATAAATTTTTTATTATTTTAATAATACTAATATTATTTTTTCATAAATATTAATTATATAATGATAACATTAATACATTATTATTATTTTTTATTATTAATATTAAAATAATATAATTTTCTATATTATGATTCGAATCTCTTTTCATCTGTGTGTTTAACATTATGTCTCCACATGTAATATTTTCATTCACTTTCACCTCTCTATTGGTGAGTAGGTTGATAATTTTGAAAATGAATGCAAATATTACATGTGGAGACATATATTTTCTTAAAACCAATACAAAGATGAAAGGATAATTGAGAAAGATAATGATCATGCTAGTTTTTTCCAATTAGCTAATTAATACTAATTACTCTTAATTATTGGTAATTATTCCAAATTGTTGGTAATTATTACTAATTATTGATAATTATTCCAACTTATTGGTAATTATTCCTAATTATTGGTAATTATTACTAATTATTGGTAATTATTCCTAATTAATCCTAATTATTCCTAATTATTTCTATTTATTCCTAATTATTGGTAATTATTCCTAATTATTTCTAATTAATCCTAATTGTTGCTAATTATTCATAATTATTCCTAATTATTCCTAATTATTGCTAATTATTGGTAATTATTGGAAATTATTGGAAATTATTGGTAATTATAGATAATTATTGCTAATTATTGGTAATTATTGGTAATTATTGGTAATTATTGGTAATTATTGGTAATTACTGGTAATTATTACGAATTATTGGTAATTATTCGTAATTATTGGTAATTATTCCTAATTATTGGTAATTATTCCTAATTATTGGTAATTATTCCTAATTATTGCTACTTATATCTAATTATTCCTAATTATTCCTAATTATTGCGAATTATTGCTAATTATTGCTAATTATTGCTAATTATTTCTAATTATTGCTAATTATTTGCAATTATTATCAATTATTGGTAATTATTTTCAATTATTGGTAATTATTGTCAATTATTGGTAATTATTGGGAATTATTGGTAATTATAGCGATTTATTGGTAGTTATTGTCAGTTATTGCTAGTTATTGCTAATTATTGGTAGTTATTGCTAATTATTGGTAATTATTTTTAATTAGTGCTAATTATCGCTAACTAGTGGTAATTATTACTAATTACTGGAAATTATTACTAATTATGGGTAATTAATACTTATTACTGGTAATTATTACTAATTATAACTAATTATTACTAATTATTGGTAATTATTCCAGGTTATTGCTAGTTATTGCTAGTTATTGCTAGTTATTGCTAGTTATTGCTAGTTATTGCTAGTTATTGCTAGTTATTGCTAGTTATTGGTAATTATTAGTAATTATTGGTAATTATTGGAAATTATTGGCAATTATTGGTAATTATTGGTAATTATTGCTAATTATTGGTAATTATTCCTAATTATTGCGAATTATTGCTAATTATTGGTAATTAGTGCTAATTGGTGGTAATTATTGCTAATTAGTGGTAAGTATTACTAATTATTGGTAATTATTGCTAATTATTGGTAATTATTGCTAATTATTGATAATTATTAGTAATTATTGATAATTATTGGTAATTATTGATAATTATTGGTAATTATTGGTAATTATAGCTAATTATTGATAATTATTGGTAATCATTCCTAATTATTGGTAATTATTCCAAATTATTGATAATTATTCCTAATTATTGGTAATTGTTCCTAATTATTGGTAATTATTCCTAATTATTGGTAATTACTCTTAATTATTGGTAATTAGTCCTAATTATGGGTAATTATTGGAAATTATTGGTAATTATTGGCAATTATTGGTAATTATTGGCAATTATTTGTAATTATTGGCAATTATTGGTAATTATTGGAAATTATTGGTAATTATTGGCAAATTATTTGTAATTATTGGCAATTATAGGTAATTAATGGCAATTATTGGTAATTATTGGAAATTATTGGTAATTATTGGTCATTATTGGTAATTATTGGTAATTATTTGTAATTATTGATAATTATTGGTAATTATTCGTAATTATCGGTAATTATTACTAATTATTACTAATTGTTGTTACATATTACTAATTATTGTTACTTATTACTAATTGTTGTTAATTATTCCTAATTATTGGTAATTATTCCTAATTATTGGTAATTATTCCTAATTATTGGTAATAATTCTTAATTATAGGTAATTATAGGCAATTATTGGCAATTATTGGTAAATATTGGTAAATATTGGTAATTATTGGTAACTATTGGTAGTTATTACTAATTATTACGAATTATTATTAATTATTGGTAATTATTGGTAATTATTCCTAATTATCGGTAATTTATGGTAATTATTGGTAATTGTTACTAATAATTACTAATTATTACTAATTATTACTAATTATGGTTACTTATTACTAATTATTGTTAATTTTTTCTAATTATTACCATTTTTTGAATTATTCCTATTTTTTGTTAATTATTGCTAATTATTACTATTTTTTTCAATTATTCCTCTTTTTTTGTTAATAATTGATAATTATTACAAATTATATTCATTAATTACTAATTACATTCATTATGTACTAATTACATTCATTAACTACTAATTACATTCATTAACTACTAATTACATTCATTAATTACTAATTACTATCTTTTTTAAAATTACAGTTATTAATCACTAATTACAGTCATTTAATTATTAAATATTGTTAATTAATAATAATTAAATCTAACAAATCAAATTTAATACAAACTTAATACAAAATAATTATATCTATTTAGAAATAATTATAACTAATCTAAAAATATATAACAAAAACATTAAATAAATATTAAATTAAAATTCAGATAAAAACCTTAAACTAGGTTTTGAGCTTTTGATTTATTGTACTTGTTGGATGATCCCCGCAACCACCTTGAAATTGGCTTGCAAAACATAATTCCATCAACTCATATAAACTAGTAAGAAGTAGTTCAGATTCAGAAAATATGTCAAGGCTGGCTGTATTTATAGGTTAGATTATTTGCGACGGGATTTATTGCGACGGTATTCCCATCGCAATTGGTAAATTTTGCTATGGGACTGTCGCAAATAACCGCGGCTGCATTTATTATGGGCGGCAATAAAAGGGATTATTTGCGATGGGCCTCGTCGCAAATAACCCCTGCCGCCAGGTTATTTGCGACGGGAAGGCGATCCCGATGCAAATAACCTGTTATCGCCGCCGGTTATTTGCGACGGGTAGGGGATCTTGTCGCAAATATCTTTCGTACGATTTGGCGCGCAAGTCGCGCCAAACCATTTGTGACGGGTGAGAATATCCCGTCGCAAATAACCCGATCGAGGGGGTTATTTGCGACGGGAAATATTCCCGTTGCACTTAACCCATCACTAATACCACTTTTTCTCGTAGTGGGGGTATTTCTCTCAAAGAGTTTTACAAATCATTTTCATCAACGTCAAAATCCTTTAATGGATTTTAAACTTGTTTTGAAGTTTATTTGTCATGATACAAATCTTCCATATTGTGTTGAAGGTTTTGTGATATGTTTTACTGTGGATGTGTTATTTTTATAGCATTCTTGGTGTATGGGTAAATTATTGACATTTCGTATGCTATTTTTAATACGAATGTTTATGTTATGTTTAGACCTTTTCATATGAGGATTGCATTGGACATAGTAAGTGACGGGTGGAGCCCGCTATAGCTCCCCGATGCATCGGTAGGTCTCATGAGACAAAATAGTGTCTTGGAACAAGACCTTGACAAAATCTTATTTGTATTCTTGGCACGAGGCCTTGGCTACGTGGTTATGATAGTCTGAAATTATGCATTCCATCGTTATGAAAGTGGTTATTGATATTGCATGTGATTATTCGACTAGTAGAATATCCATTTGAATAAGTAAATGGCATTATATCATTTTATCTTTTCTATATTATGCTAAAGATCATGTTTAAAAGGCATTTGTTTTTGTTATACATTTCCTTAAATGTTTATGTTTCTTTATGAATGTTTCCGCTACATTATTGTCCTTACCGAGGATCTGAGATCACTGATCATACCACGATTCACTGTTTCATTTTCACCCTTACACCGTTGTGCTAAACCTATTTTGTATTAAAAATCATAAAAATATTATCAAATTGTGCTTCATGTTTGATTCAATAATTTTGTGTTTATCACTGTTAAATAGGTCAATGATACTTGTTTTGAAAATTAAAATGTAGGTGGAGGTGATTTGGAGGGCCCTTGATGAAGTGAAAGAAAAATGGGCCAAAATTGCATGGATCCATGGACATCTGTCCACTGTTTTGAATATTACACGAAATCCGTGCATCCAAATGGGCTGACATTTTGTTGACCTGTCCAAAATTCAATATTCTACCTTTCATATTAAGGAACCCAATCCTGATTCGGCTATTATGGGGCCCATCCGAACTTATCTGTCCAAGCCACCGAATTTGGACCATGTAAAATGCGATGTTCTGTATTTTATCAATATCTTGAGCTGTAGTTGTCAAAAAGGTGCCAACCTTTTGGTGGAGATAGTCAAGAGGTAGGGATACATCCTTTCTATTTTTCTAAAGCGAGATAAGACTGTCTAAAGGCCTAAACGCGTCGTTCAAGTGTATTGATGAAATCTGTGTGCCCAAAACCACCTCCCACATTTCCTATAAAAGGGCACCTTGGGATCCTAATTTTTAAGTTCGGCTAGGGAGTGAAGTTCTGCCAATTTGGAGTCCTAGAAGAGTCTCCTAATCAACTTGGAGGTTCTGGAGGCCCCTATCCTCATAGGGGGACCAACAATGAAGAAGGAGTTCAACCCGAGCTTCCTCTTCCTCCCGATGTCGAGCTAAAAGTTGGGTGTTCGTTGTGAGGGAGCTACACACATGTCATGGGAGTTACGATGCATACATTAGCTACTGGTTTGGAGTAATTTGGATATTTAAACATTTCATTCCATGTATCTTATTTTATTTCATATTTGAATGCTTTATTTGATGCATGTGAGTGTTATGCTCTTAATTTCTAACCGATCGGTGTGAGGTTTTGAGTGCATGACTTATGTTGTTCTGATTGGACATCACAAGAATCCTTTTCATACCCACCTTATTGAGATTTCAATATTATTTGGAAGCTCTTAATCCATGCATAAGTACTGGACCTTGACAATACGATTGTTACGTCAAGGTTCGGTCCTTAAAGCATTGAAATAAAAGCTTAGGAATTAATCGGGATTCCAATTAACTCCAACCAAAGAATTACTCCAAACCCAAGATGAATCTCTATTAAAAATGAACTTGATATGTGTGTAGTGAAATCACATCGACCCTTTTATCTCATATTTCTCAAAATTCACTTGGTCACTCATTTTTTAGGCTATTTCAACTAAGTCATTATTTTGAACTGTTTTCAAAACCACCCCCTCTCTTAGTCATTTTTATTAAAAATACACACTCTAAACCTACCAACACTCATTGAGAGACGACCTAGGGTCTTCCTTAGACTATAAATAAACCTTAAAAATATAATCAATTTGACGTGTCACGACAGAACGGTCAAATTTTTGCGCCGTTGCTGGGGAGCGCTTTGGTTTTTTGTGCGTTTTTTTGATAAATTTTTTTGTAATTTTTGTGAATATTTTTTTGTTTTATCTTCTACCATTGAATTTTTTTTGTGTTATAATTTATTTATTGTGTAGGTTCTTTGTATTACACGTTCTACTTTGGGAGACCTACAAACTTTCGAACCCGAACCAGGGAGGATCCTACATCAACGAAACCGAGACACACAAGACCACACTTTGAAGGAGGAGACATCAAATCTTAAAATTATTCTTGATCCTTCTTATTCTTCTGAAACCCAAGTTAAAATTGAACATAAATTGTATATCATGGCTGAAATTAATAGATAACTAAAAGAACTAACCTCACCTGATGTTGATATCCGACCCAATTACATTCAATTACAAGGTGAGACACCAAATTTTGAACTAAAATCTGGTTTAATCCATTTATTACCAAGATTTCATGGACTTCCTGGAGAAGATCCACATAATCACTTAAAAGAATTTCATACTGTGTGTTCAACCTTAAAAGCTGCTAATGTGGATGAAGAACAAGTGAAGCTTAGAGAATTCCCATTTTCATTAGAAGACACTGCAAAAGATTGGCTATACTATGTCAATTCACCAATTAGGGGCTTGGCAGACATGAAATGCCTTTTTCTTGAAAAATACATCCCAGCCTCTCGAACTGAAACTATAAAGAAATAAATATGTGGTATAAGAAAATCTCAAGGGGAAACATTACATGAATATTGGGAACGCTTTAAAAGGTTATGTTTAAGTTTCCCACACCACCAAATAAGTGATCAACTTTTAATTCAATATTTTTATGAAGGTTTGATTCCTATTGATCGAAATATGATTGATGCTGCTGCAGGTGGTGCATTGGTAGATAAGACACCAATTACTGCAAGAACCCTCATTGAGAACATGGCACAGAACACTCAACAATTCAGTACACGGTCCAGTGTTCCCATTCGAGGTGTCCATGAGGTGCAAATTACTAAGTTTGAGAAGAAGGTGGACACGATGTTCGAAGAGGTAAGTACCCTTCTACGACAACTTGCTCTCTCCCAAGGGAAATATCAATCTCCTCCTCCCATCCATTGTGGAATCTGCTCTTCTGACACCCACTGTTCTGACCAATGTCCTTAATTGAGAGAAACTTCTCTGAGTTGTGAGGCAATATTTCCAGGACGCCCCTTTAACCAACCCTTTAGGAAATAACCATACTATCCATCCAACAAAGGGTGGAAGGACAAAAAAGCCTATAGGAAAGGGGGGTATTCAAACCAACCTCAATAGCAATGGAACCAACAGGGTCAGAGTAGTCATCCACCACCACCCAGAAATCCTCAACCACCCCAAAGGCCATTCCAACCACCCCCTCCAAAAACTGAGTCTAGCCTAGAAGATATGATGAAGCAAATGGCTTCCAATAATATCCAATTCCAAAAAACCACCCAAGCAGCCATACAAGACCTAAAGACCCAACTAGGCCAACTTGCCCACTCGGTGGGGGAAATCCAATGTCATGGGTCGGGCAAACTACCGTCTCATCCAGTAGTAAACCCTAGGGATAAAGGAAATGTTAGTGCCATCACCCTTAGGACTGGGACACAACTCAAAATCCAAATGAACACTCCATTAGAGTCTTCCCATCCAATGGAAACCACCATCCCAACTGCTGAACATGGACCAAGAGAAGAAAACCCTTTTCCTAAGAGAAGCCCTTCCAAAGGAAATACTTTGGATGTTGATGAGTCACATATCCCAACCATTCCTCTTCCATTTCCAAAAAGGGCTGTCCAACCTAAGAAAATAAAAGAAAATGAAGTTGATAAAGAAATCTTGGAAACTTTCAAGAAAGTACAGGTTAACATTCCTTTGATTGATGTTGTGAAGCAAATTTCATGATATGCCAAGTTTTTGAAGGAGATGTGTACACACCGAAGGAGGCTTCGTGGTGATGAGATGGTGAGCCTGGGGAGGAATGTTTCAGCATTGATAGAGCCATCACTTCCCACCAAGTGCAATGATCCTGGGACATTCTCGATTTCAAGAACCATAGGGGATTATTCATGTTCCAACGCTATTCTTGATTTGGGTGCTTCTATTAATGTGATGCCTCACTCCATATAATCTTCTTTGCAGGTTGGTGAACTAAAGCCCACATGAATAGTTGTTCAGATAGAAAATCAAAGTACGGGACACCCCTCTGGTGTGCTAGAGGATGTTCTTGTGAGTGTGCAAAATTTAATTTTTCCTGCTGATTTTTACGTGCATAAAATGAAAGATGATAGGATGAATGGACATGCCCCAATTATATTGGGGAGACCTTTCTTGAAAACTGCCAAACCCATAATTAATGTCCATAATGGTACATTATCTATGGAGTTTGGTGGTAATACTGTCAACTTAAATATTCTTGATTCCATGAAGCACCCCTCAGAAGAACACTCCTCTCTCTCTGTCAATTCAATTGATGTTCTCCCTTCCCCCGAAACAAAATATTTTCATTCACCTGATCCCCTTTCTATGTTTTCTTCATTGATTGAAATGTTAGGTAACAAATAATGCATTGATTGTTGTAGTGGTCTAGAGAAATGTCATGCATGTTTGTTAATTGATGATTTCATGAACACAGAGGATCACATGACCATCGATGATACTTCTAAGCTTGTAAAAGCTCATTCCTCATCTGAGGATGATACCATTGAGAAGTTAGATGAGATCAGTGACTTCTCACTTTCACACACACTTCCATCAATCCAAAATCCCCCAGAATTGGAACTGAAACAACTCCCTCAAGATTTAAAATACTCATATCTTGAGAATGGAAACAAGTTTCCCATTGTCATTGCTAGTTCACTCCCTCCTGAGCATGAATTTCAACTGCTTGATCTTTTTAGGGAGTATAAACAAGCTTTGGGATGGACACTTGATGACATTCCAAGCATTAGCACATCAATTTGTACACATCATATTTTATTAAATGATGGGGCTAAACCGGTGAGGCAGTCACAATGTCGACTGAACCCAAACCTACTTGATGTTGTTAACAAATAAGTAACAAAATTGTTGGCTGCTGGAATCATTTACCCTATCTCTGACAGCCAATGGGTCAGTCCCATTCAAGTAGTTCCTAAAAAAACTGGCCTTACTATAGTTAAAAATGAAAACAATGAATTGGTTCCAACTCCTGTGCAGAATAGTTGGCGTGTCTGTATAGACTATCGCCGGCTAAACCAACACACTAGAAAGGTACATTTCCCATTGCCATTCATTGACCAGATTCTAGAGAGGCTAGCAGGGAATTCCCATTACTATTTCCTTGATGGGTATTCTGGATACTTTCAGATCCATGTTGCCCCTGAGGATCAGGAAAAGACAACCTTTACTTTCCCCATTGGTACATTTTCTTATAGAAGGATGCCATTTGGTCTGTGCAATTCTCCAGGAACTTTCCAACGATGTATGGTTAGTAATTTTTTTGGATTACCTGGAGAATTGCATAGTGGTTTTTATGGATGATTTTACTATTTATGGATCCTCTTTTGATGAATGTTTGAGTAGTCTTGCTTCTGTCCTACGTCGCTGTATTGAAAAGAATCTCGTATTAAATTATGAGAAATTCCATTTCATGGTGCGACAAGGCATAGTTATGGGACATGTCATTTCTGGGGAAGGTATCCAAGTGGACAAATCAAAAGTAGATATCATTTCCTCCCTACCATTCCCTAAAAATGTTCGGGATGTGCGGTCTTTCCTGGGTCATGCTGGATTTTATCGTCGTTTCATTCGCGACTTTAGTAAAATTGCACCCCCCCTCTCAGGATTACTCCAAAAAGAAAAAGAATTTGTTTTTGTTAAAAATGTGAGGAAGCTTTCAATAAGTTAAAATAAAGTCTCATGTCAACCACGGTAATCCAACCACCTCGGTGGGATTTACCATTTGAGCTCATGTGTGATGCCTCTAACTATGCATTTGGGGCAGTATTATCACAAAGGGTCGACCGAGCTCCACATGTCATAGCTTATGCCTCACGTACTCTGGACCCTGCCCAAGGAAACTACAGCACAAATGAAAAAGAATTTTTGCCATTGTGTTTGCCTTGGATAAATTCAGGTCATACATTCTAGGGTCCAAAGTCGTTGTGTTCTCAGACCATGCAGCCCTCCGATATCTACTAAAGAAACCAAGAGCCAAACCACGTCTCATTCGTTGGATGATCCTCCTTCAGAAATTTGATCTAGAAATTAGGGATAAAAAAGGAGCAGAGAATGTGGTTGCTGACCATATCAGTAAGATTATCCCATCCACGGACATTGACTCATCCCCCTATATTCCCATAAATGAATTGTTTCCTGATGATCAATTGTACCGAGTGCAAGATGTTATTCCTTGGTATGTTGAAATTGTAAATTATTTGGCAGCGTCTTGCATTCCTACTGATTTCACCAAAAACCAAGCAGACCGTCTAAAACATGAGTCCTGTTGGTACATTTGGGATAACCCCTACCTATGGCGCACATGTAGTGATCATGTTATTAGGATTTGTGTTCCCGATATTGAGTTTCAGTCTGTCCATAGGTTCTGCCACACAGTTGCTTGTGGGGGCCACTTTGGTCCCCAACGGACTGCTCGTAAGGTCTTAGATTCTGGTCTCTTTTGGCCCACATTGTTTAGGGATGTCCATGAATTCTATAAATCTTGTCCTCGCTGTCAAAGAATGGGGAAGGTCTCTAAAAGAAATGAGATGACCCAACAACCCTTGCTCTTCCATGACATTTTTGATGTTTGGGGCATTGACTTTATGGGACCATTCCCCAATTCATTTGGGAACCTTTACATTCTTCTGGCAGTGGATTATGTTTCAAAGTGGGTAGAGGCACGATCCACGAGGACAGATGATTCCAAGAAAGTTGTGGAATTTTTGAGAACCCAAATTTTCTGTAGGTTTGGATTACCTAGGTTTATCATCATTGATCAGGGTTCTCATTTCTGCAACCGCACAATGCAATCTCTTTTGCACAGGTATGGGGTTGGGCATCGAGTGTCTACTTCTTATCACCCACAAACAAATGGTAAAGCGTAAGTATCAAATAGAGAGGTAAAACAGATTCTTGAGAAAACGGTTCAACCAAATAGAAAAGACTGGAGTCTTAGACTCGATGATTCATTATGGGCTTACCGAACTGCATTCAAAACTCCAATTGGCATGTCACCATATCGGCTAGTTTTTGGGAAGAGTTGTCACCTTTCTGTTGAGGTAGAGCACCGGGCCTACTGGGCCATTAAATAATGCAATTCTAATCTTTCTGGTGCATGTATTCAAAGGAAGTTACAGATTCAGGAGTTGGAGGAAATGAGAAGAGATTCATATGAGAACTCCTGAATTTATAAGGAGCGATCCAAGGCTGCCCACGACCCTCTCATCCTTCATCGTCAATTCCACATCAGGCAGAAGGTCCTCCTGTACAATGCAAGGCTGAAGTTGCACCCTTGTATGATTCGTTCCCATTGGATTGGACCTTACATTGTTACTAATGTCTCTCCATTTTGTGTTGTCCAGGTTCAAAATGAAGACACCAAGCAAACCTTCACTGTCAATGGGCAGCGGCTGAAGCACTTCCATGAAGCCATTCCAAAGTCCCCAATGGAGGAACTCCATGTTCAAGAAGCGGTCTATGAATAACACTCACCAGGTTTTATCCTTCCATCCCATAGTCTCTTTTATTACAGTGATGAAACTTAATTCTCTAGGTGTGGGGGGTGGATACATTCCTGGGATAGTTAGGAATTCTCATTGTTTTCTCCTTTTGTTTTCTCTTTTTGGCCTTCTTTATGGTATTTTTATTTTTCCCCATCAACAATTTCTAAGATCCATGATTTGGCAACCATAAAGTGGGGAAAGTAAAAATACCATAACGAAGGCTAAAAAAATATTTGTATGAATTTAACATCAGGGAGTGATTTTTAGTGAATTGGTTTTCTGTCAATGATATAAATGGCCGTATCTATGTGAAACCTTTGAGATGATTGATGCCCATTGTGTGAGTAGTTTTTGGGAAAACTGTGTCACTAATATCTCCAAAACAAATTGCACCAAACCACAAAGTGTGATTATTTCTTACTTAATATAAGTTAAATATATGTTGGGTTAATATTTTTCAGCTTTAAATGATGTTTCCATACGTTCGTTCCTTATCCAATCTGTTTCATTACTGTACCAGATTGACCTATGCGTGTGTACCTAATGTCCGACTATTGTACGCCCTCAAAAAAAAATTGTGTCTTGGGCAGGTCAAAAACCACTCCTCCTAAACCTTTGATCTTGTTATAACTATTGCAATTAGTGTCGTGAGGAGATCAAACAAGGTTTGAGAGATGAGTGTGAGATTTGTTCCAATTGCAACTTCAAAAAAAATAATAAATGAGGGGAGTGATGAAATGTGCAACATATGGGGAGATCTAGGTCGGTAGCTTATGGTTAGAATTCTGGGAATTCTTAAATGAGTGGGTCTTGAAATATGATTGCAAAGGATGTAGGACAGGTTCGGTGACAAAATCATTTAAGCTGAAAAATGTTAAAATAACATATATTTATTGGATAGCAAGTGGAAAGAATAGCATGGAATGGTTTTCACACACACACATGGAGAGTTAGTGTCATGCTTTACTTCTGAATTCCCTTCTCAATTGGGTATCATGAACCTTTTTGAATTTCTCTATGATATGATTTATGAGACATCTTTATCTATTTTCACTAGGAAGAACTCCTTGGTGTGATTCGTGCATTGATCAATTTACTTTAAATAAAATTCCCTCAAATTCTAAATCTTAAGGATGTTGTAAATATATATATATATATGCATCATTGTATTTGGATATGTGACCTTGCCCAGGAGTGCAAATTTTTAGGTGTGGGGGTGTGATCGTACCACGATTCACTGATTCATTTTCACCCTTACACCGCTGTGCTAAACATATTTTTTTATTAAAAATTATAAAAATATTATCAAATTGTGTTTTATGTTTGATTCAATAATTTTGTGTTTATCACTGTTAAATAGGTCAATGATACTTGTTTTGAAAATTACAATGTAGGTGGAGGTGATTTGGAGGTCCCTTGATGACGTGAAAGAAAAAGGTCCTAAATTGCATGGATCCATGGACATATGTCCACTGTTTTGAATAATATCACTGTTAAATAGGTCACTCATTTTTTAGGCTATTTCAACTAAGTCATTGTTTTAAACTGTTTTCAAAACCACCCCCTCTCTTAGTAATTTTTATTAAAAATACACACTCTAAACCTACCAACGCTCCTTGAGAGACGACCTAGGGTCTTCCCTAGACTATAAATCAACCTTAAAAATATAATCAATTTGACGTGTCACGACAGCACGGTCAATCACCCATTTCTATGTTTCATTTTTCACAGGATTCCAAGAAGTGTATTGTGATTGATATGAAGGGTTTTGGAAAGGGAATAATGGCGTTCATAAAGGATTATTTATATTGTATTATATCTTATGAATTGTAATGTAACCTTCATGTATGTAATCTATTTTCCAAGACTGCTAAACTGATTGGTCCTTCAGAACTTGATTCCTTTTAATCATGACAATGTATTAAAATAATGCACCGACTCTGGGTAACTGGGGTCGGGGCATTACAGTTGGTATCAGAGGAAGTTTACCGATAACCTTGGAAACTAGATTTAGATAAACTCTAATTGGAGGACATTACCCTAATATAGACATTGAGGATTATTATAGAAGAACATCCTGGAATTTCGGTATTGTATAGATTTTGTGAGTTTTCCTAGAAATACATCCATGTCTGGATATGAGCAAGTAGAGGCGGCTCTGGCACAAATGTACCTAGGGGTAAAACCCGAAAACACCGCATTGAGCAAGACTCGAACGGGAACTGATGCACGACAACGGGCCTTACTGCACTCTTGGTTACAACACTCTTGGGTGATATGCTTAGGATAATTCTCATTTTCATTACAAACCGCTATGAAAGGTTTATGAGTATATACCTTTTCAAAGAAAACATTTTTGTGATTATGGATTATATCCATAAACTATTCAATTTATGTTAGGTATTTTACATGTTTAGAATTATGAATTATGATTCATAAACTGACTTAGTGTATGCCATTGTTTAGAAATGACACCCAATAGAAGGAATGAGAAATCTAGCAATACGTGTGATCCAAAGAGTAAGAAGGGTCATATCATTCATGGTATTAAGACAACATTTAGAAAGAAAATAGTCTCCCACGTATTATCATCATATGAATAAATATTATCAAAAGATCAGTAATGAACTCTTTGAATCATATGGATTTGAAGGGAAACCAGAGAAGAAAATGATGGTAGAATAAAATATGGATAAAGGTAATAAGGGAAAGAAGTATTTTCCAATATGTGATAAATGTGGAATGAATCACCTTGGTAAATGATTGAAGGGAATGGGTGTTTTTTTATAAGTGTGGAGAAAAAGGACACCAAGTACCTGATTGCAAGGGTAAGAAAATGTTTTCCAATTTATAATGCTTCATCTACAAGGAGTTGGGACACTACGCAAACTAATGTCCAAATCATTAGAGTATGCACCAAATGATGCTATTGGATAATAATAATGCTATGATACAACCACAGATGAAGAGGAATGACTAGTGTTCTTATGCTTTTATTAAATAATTATTTCATTTCAGTGTTGTATCAATGATGTACTGGTTATATGAATTATGGAGATAAATAATTATTGTATTGCAGTACTATTTTATTGAGGATTTGAGATATTATGGTACTATGAAAAGTGACACAACAACAAGTTACACATTTTTTTTTGAAAATACATGGTTGAAGGAAAGGTAATAATTAATATTGTCTTGATACTAAGGAAGTAATTTTGGAATAAGAGATGGTTGATTTGGATGAATTATATTGGATATTCTTGACTACCTTGGCACTGATTAATGGTTTCTTTTTTTCATCATTATTGTAATATTCAATGTTTTTGGATATAACGAATATATCTAATATTCTATAAGGAATAAGGGATCATGAATGTAATCAATAATGTTTTATGGTAATTCAGGGTGTTACTATATATTAAAAGAATACATGATTAAGGTGTTCACATGCTATTACTTGAAAAAAATGTATCTTTATTGTCTTTACCTACCTTATAAATTTTGGACTGTGAGTTTGGGAAGAAGTATTTTGGATAAGTCAAGTATGAGATTATTTTTGTATCTCCATAAAAAGGACAACCCGGAGGTTGGGCAGCAACCCGTCGCATCCAGGAAGGTCGCAAGACTTGAACCCCCAACTGAAGGGCGACAAGGGTGTATCATCTACCACTACCCCCCGTGATGTCCTGGATTGAATAATGTAGTTTTCAAAGGGTCTGATATGTGAAATATAAATTCATTATTTTTAGAACACTATACGATTAGGATAAATATAATATATATATATATATATATATATGTGAAATCTTTTAGAGTGAAAGATGAGTTTGTAGTAGGAATTATTTGAAGGATGAAACTCTACTTTTCAAGTATATATAAATTCATATATATATATATATATACTCTTATTTTATGGATAAATTAATAATTAAACTTTAGGGAAGGGATCTTAAAACCAAAAATTTTTTATCCTAATAACTTGTATTTTGTTGAACTGATGGTATTTTAAATCATCATAAATTTGTGGCTTTGAGGCCCACAATTCTACAATTGTTTTTGATTCATGACCTCAATCACTCCCTATAAATAATTAAATTTTTCCACCAATTATGTGTCTCTAATTTCCACCAATTTTGTCTTAATCAATATCATAATTTGGTGGTGACCCTTTCATTTCTCTTTTTCTCTTATTAACCCAATTTTCGATGTAGGTTTTCCCACAAAGAAATTTTCTATTTTCAACCGTTTATTTTCAAAGAACAATTTCAAATTTTGAGGACACAATTTAATGAATTTGGGGAGAATGTAACACCCCAAGCTTCCATGATACGCTTCACATTGAATAATACAGTAGCATGTGTTGTACGCAACTTCGAGTTATAACACACCACAACCAATCAAACTAGCCGTTATGAATAGTAATAACCACTATCTGAAATTTCATAAATTTTATCTTTCAAAATGAACTTCATTTTTGGATTTTGAATATTGAAATTAGCTTAGGCTGAAATTTTGGTGCATTTCGGATAACATTCATATTTTGATGAATAGTGAAAATTACAAATTTTTAATTAAAAACAACTTTTTTAATCGAAATAATTAATAGTTATAAATTATGAATTTGAGTGGTATTAAAGTATATTTAGAATATATTTTTATCATTTAATACAATGTTGGTTATTGGATGTAATTTCACATTTAAACCAGACATAAACAAGTGTTAATCTTTTGATAGTTATTATTTCTTAAAAACACGCTATTTGTTTTGACAACGGAAATTAATTTCTAAAATAATTAATGAAAAATATATGTTTTGAATTTGGTAAAATAGACATCATTTTTTAATTCATAATATCAAATATATCCTAGGCATAATTTTTGGTATTTTTCTGAAAACATTCAATTTGTTATGAATAGTGAAAAATACTGAGTTATAGTTTAAAACCGAATATTTATTTAAATAATTATTTATTTTATTTAAATTTAATTAAGGTCAAAATTCATATATAATACCTATAAAAGTTCAATTTAATTCATTGAAGTTAGTTTAGAATAATTTTAGATATATAAAAATTTTATTGAACTTTTCACCATCTTTTACCCACCACCTAGGAGAATTTGGAAATTTACATAAAACTTAATTTTACCACTTCCGTGAGTAGAATTTCGAAAATATGAGTGACACGGTTAATATCATGGAGTAAAATGTGGTTCAATAAGATAAAAATATTTTTCGGTGAATAGTAACTTTTTACTTTTATTTACCACGGTTATAAGTAAATAGGATAATTAAGGGTAAATATTATATTAATATTACCCTAACACATGTCCTAATTCGATTGGACAAGTTTATCACTTCCAAACACAACCTTAGAAATAATTTATTATCATTTAGGTCCACTTGGATTAGATTAGGACATTTATTATTATTTAATTCAAAGAAGAGTTAAAAGAGTTAAAATCAATGTTTAATAACTAAAAAATTTTTAATATAGGGTTTTAAATAAGATAAATTCTATTATAAATATTCATTAGAAATATAACAAGATTTCATAAATCATGGTATTTTATTTTTAATTTTTAGATATTATATAAATAAATTTATTTATGACACAATGATGATGCAGTAATTACCTTATTCATGAAGGAATCAAATAAATGGTATTATAAATATTAAAATAAATATAATTTCAAAGTTTTTATGACATCCAAGAATTTTCTAAGTGAATATAACATGTTAGTATTGATTAAATGATTTTTTTATGAAGTTATAATGTTGTTATTATTTTAACAAAAAACAAATACCAAATAGTGTCAAAATGGACATAAAATAGCTTTTAAAACAAATATTATATTATTAATTGATATAATGGTCCTAAAAATATAAGGTTCGGACAAAATACTTATCTAATAATATATATGAAATTAATGAACCAATTGGGGTTTTATTGTCAGTATATCATATGTTTATTAACCATATAGTGTATGAATACAAGAAGACAAGGTAAAAGATAAATTATTTAACTTAGAGTTAAATCTAAATGATAAGGTTAAAATGGTAACATAAACTCGTCTAAAACATATTGGTTGAGTTGTTTTCGAATTAACCATACCTTATAAGTTATATAATAAACTTTTCAGCTATTATAAACCGAATATTAATTTATTATAAAATAATATTTTATGTTTTTCCTATGGTGCCCCTCACCCCTCTTAAAAAAGGGAACTCCCCCTTCTCTCTAATTCACATCTTCTAAGCCATTTGGATGTGCCAAGCCCTGCCCAAATACCCTCTAAACTATCCTATCTTAATCCTAGAGTCCTTATTTTGATCAGAAATTCAACATATGGATCCCTTTTGATCAAATCAAAAGGAAGAACCCGAAGAAGAGGTAATTATTTCACCACCCTCTTTCAAGTTCCTTTTTTCTTCCACATCCTTTTTCTTTCTTGTTTCCATTATAAAATAATAAATCCAGTATATAACATATAATATGATTTTATTATAATTATGTTAAATCCAAATTCATTATTCTATCCACCCTTTGAATGACATGTCATCATACGTTTGTACGTACGGCTTACCATCTCCACGTCGTGGTGTAATTGTTATTCAATACATTATTATTTGGATGGGTATAATAATGGTGTTTATTTGATGTAAATAATAAATATAACAAGATAATTATTTTTTATATATTATATACCATCCAATTATGTATTATATTAGTATGAAAATAATGTTATTTTCGCTCCTGCGTACGTACGGATTACCGTCTCCACGACGCGATGAGATTCATTTCCATGTTCACCATTCATCGACGATTATAAAAATATATATTACTAATAATTATGTAATATATGTCATTATACTGCTTCTAGAGATATATATATTTATATATACAAGTATTTAGGTACTTACATATATCTTATTCACCTACTTCTATTCAATACTATATGAAAACAGAAGCAGCGTTTATGCGTACGTACGGACTACCGTCTCCATAAACAGTGTTTTCCATTTCATATATATACGTCTATTATAAATTTTTATATTCTAAATATATATGATAAATAAATCATGTTTTATATTCTAGAAGTATTTAAATCCTAATCTAAGTGATACAATCAAGAGTAACAAGTTAGAACACGTACGATAAAGAAAGCGATTATTACCCAAATTATTAATATAACATATAAATTATTATTAAATGGGTAGTATTAATTCATAAATTAATAATGTATGATATCATAAATATTAATATGGTTCTGGAATTATTTAATAACATACTATAGTCTTCATATAAGAGGCTAAATGTACCCTCGAGTAAAGGAAAGTGCAAGGTAAGGGGTTTTCATCTCGCTCATAATTCTCGTGAGATTCATTCCATATTGCCACTATTACCTTTTGTGTGGTATATTTACTTCCCATTATTGTATTAATTATGTAATACACATTACGTTATGTGTATTTACATATTAATTGTATGATACCTCTTTCATGGGGTGTATGTTTCGTAAGATACCAAACTTGTAAGGGTTAATTTCATAATCCCTTTATTATCTGAGGTTCTTCATACATAAGTATCTACTAGGACATATTTATTATCCCTGTCCATGTTTTATGCAAGAGTTTTCAAAGGGATTATTTTAAGGGATTTTTTACTAAAACATCATTTCAAATGTTTTAGATATTTATTCTTCTAAATCTTTCTCATTAATGTTCATGTCTTAGCAATGGTTTTTAAGGATTTATTTATATGGAAATGATTGTTTTTAAAATGTTAATTCATTTAAAAAGTTCCAAAGTGGTATGGGAAACATTGATTCAAAAATGTCTTTAAATGAATTATTTTCAAAAATGTGTGAGATTTAAATGTTTTCATGAAAAAGGGGTATTTCTCTCAAAAAAATTTATAAATCATTTTCATCAATGTCAAAATCCATTAATGGATTTTAAACTTGTTTTGATGTTGATTTATCATGATAAAAATATTCCATATTCTCTTAAAGGTTTTGTGATATGTTTTACTGTGGATGTGTTATTTTTATACCATTCATGGTTTTGGATAATGTATTGACATTTTGTATGCTAGTTTTAATACGACTGTTTATGTTATGTTTAGAACTTTTCATATGTGGAATTCATTGGACTTAGTAAGTGATGGGTGGAGCCCGTTGTAGCTCATCGATGCATTGGTAGGTCTCATGAGACAAACTAGGGTCTTAGCATGAGGCCTTGACAAAATGTTATTTATAGTCTTGGCACGAGGCCTTGGCTACGTGGTTATGATAGTCTTTCATTATGCATTCCATCGTTATGAAAGTGGTTATTGATATTGCATGTGATTATTCAACTAGTACAATATCCATGTGAATAAGTAAATGGAATTATTTTATTTTATATTTTCCATATTATGATGAAGTTCAAGTTTAAAAGGATTTTGTTTTATTTATACAATTCTTTTAAATTTTTATGTTTGTTTATGAAAGTTTCTGCTATATTATTATCCTTACGGAGCATCTGAGCTCACCCCTATCTATGTTTCATTTTTCACTGGATTCCAAGAGGTGTATTGTGATTGATATGCAGGGTTATGACAAGGGAATAATGGCATTCATAAAGGATTATTTATGTTGTTTTGTATGTTATGAAGTGTAATGTAGCATTCATGTATGTATTCTATTTTCCAAGACTGCTAAACCTATTGGTCCTTCGGGACTTGATTCCTTGTTATCATGCCAATGTATTAAAATAATGCACTGAATATGGGTAACTAGGGTTAGGGCGTTACACATGATGTGTTCCAAATATTCTTCATAAGGAAATTCACACAATACCCCTCACATGTAAGTAATATATAGGTGAAACCTTTTATTAATGATCTTCCATATGAGTGGAATCTGATGAAGATCTTAGATCATAGAGATTAAGTTCTATGAAACTAGAAAAATCACCTTTAAAATGCGTCGTGGGGGAACAAAAACTATTAGGAAGCTACATGGATACCAAAAGATGATATGAATCCAAAGTACCACCATCTATTTTAGTTTATTATATGATAATTTCATGGGTGAAATATCTGAAGGGGGTATAATGTAATGTCCCAAATAAATTTAAATTTAATTCCTTTTTGAACGCATAAATTCATTATCATGTAATGAAGTTATATAAAACACATGAACTACTTTGTTGATTTTTTAATGTTACATCCTATCATATTTAATATACCATTATTAATTATAACCATTTATAATATTTTTATTCAATAGTGATTTAATGATTTGTATATATAATGGGTTGGGACAAAGGACAATTGACATAGCTGAAAGAAGTTATGGCCTCAACCAGTAAATTTATATACAATGAACCCCATTTATCATATCTTCTAATAGAGATTGAATCACTATTATTTTTCCCCAACCAATACAAAACTATTAAACAATAAATAATCTAGGAATTAAACCATTTATGGGGTATGTTCAGGGTCATTGATATCACGAAACAAACAATGTTCATTGAACCACCCCATAAAAATAACACCATCACAAACCATACCCTTAGGGAAATTTTTTGTTTTATGTAAGGAAATGTATCCATACCAAAAGAGTATGAATTTTTATATTTCTATAAAATAATTATTATATTTTTCCATTTTAATTTTTATTACATTTTAAAATTATTAGATATTGATTCAGATAAAAATTTAATTTTAAAATGATGAAAAATATATTTTACTTTTGGGAAATGAGTAGTTTCAATCAAGACATTGTATTTTAATGAATTCATGATTGTTTTAAATTTTTTTTTTAAAAAATATCACTAATAAATAATTTTTATCAAATCAATATATAATTTTATGAATTCCAAAACAATTTTTGTAAATGTAAAAGAAGATTTATTCTAATTTTTTTCCAATAAATGTGTTTTTTTATTTAAAATCATAAATTATCATAAATAGAGAATTATTTTGATAAAAAATATATTTTTTGAAATAATCACATAAAAATTAGCCAATGTTATTTTTTTTCCTAATTTTTTGAGTTATTCAGATATTTGGGAGAAAATGAAATACAATATAAATATATGTTGTGTACCATGACATCATAATAATCCATAAATAATTTAATATATTCCATAAATAGTATTCATGACTAAATATATATTTCCAATTTAAAATATTGTGTTTTAGGTCATTTTATTAATTTTATATACCCTTAATGATTCCTCTAAACCCTATATTATATTTTATGGTTTTAAAATGAATTCTCTATAAATATCATGCACTTACACATCACCAAGGGTATTAATTTAATGATATCAGTTTTTAACCGTCTAAAATAATGAAAAAACATCACTATAGAATAAATAATGGGAAAACCCATAGTATGATTTCTGTTTTTGATTCAATTATCATATAGGATCCAAAACCTATGTTTGGATACTAATGAATTATTCTCCTCTCTTTTTATAAACCCACACAAAATTACATTCCTAATCACTATAAACATTTGATGAATGGAAATAATATTCAATTCCATCCTTAGAGTCCTCCCAACGTTCTAAAATGTTTCATGATGCTCCCCCCCCAATATTTTAGATGCACCCTCTCAATGTATGGGTCCTCCCCTCCTCTTTATTCAATCACATTAGTCTTCTTTTTTCCTTTTAATTCCCAATTTTACATTTTGTGTTATGTTCTTACATATCCATCACATTGTCCATGTGATGTTAATATATTTATAATCCCCTTCACTCTCATTAATACCTTATATTAATCTTTATATACCTCTATTATGCTATATAAATTATCCTATGATTTTTCATGACAACCAATTTTTTTGTGAAAGACCATCCTCATTTACACGCAGTTGTAATAAAATATATGTACATATATTTTATTTATTGTTGAATTACAATTATTTTTCTGACACTCCTTAATCATGGGAATAAAATTTATCAAATACATCCATATTTTTTTATCTATGTGGAATACTTATGCATGTACAAGATATGAATGGGATGAGTGGTCCAAGAATTATATAGCTCTATAATTCATTGGGTAATGTTTTAATATCATGAAAAACCATGTATGGTGTGTGTGAGTTTAGCCTTTTCAATAAATGATATGTTTTACTGGACGTTATCTTTGAATTATTTTTATGATGTTTTGTTTTATGTTTCTTTCACAATATTACATTTCATTTCTCTTATGATGTTATATCATGCCTTGTTATTCAAAATTATGATTCACACCCCTCTTATAATAAATTTATAACACCCTTGGTTTGAAATTACTACATCATCTTATGCTAATCTTGGTGTATTCCATTACTAGGATTAATATTGCACCCCTTTCTTGTGTATGTCCTTAGGTTATCCCAAGAAGTTTTAGATAATTGATGGAATTTTTGGATCATGTTAAGGGTGTTTTAAATAAGTTAATTGTATTCTTGTTTCATGTTTTTATTCAATATACCAAATTCCCAAATAAATTAGGCTTCTTGATATTTTGGTATTATATTATTTTTAAATTTATTTTATAAACCCTGAATTAATGTGTAGTAAAATATTGGCTTTCATAATCATTGTGGATAAGGGGAATATTTTTAATATTTTTGATATTACCTGATATATGAGAAATATGTATCTATTCATATACTATTTTTATAGGAATCATGGAATATATAGTTCTTGTTAATATTTCTCTAATGTATATTTGGATCATATGTGGGGAAAATGAAAATATTTTTCACCATAGTTTATGGCCATTTTTTACAGTGATGGAGTCCAACCCATAATGGTGAAAGGGGGATTGTCATACTTTTTTTATGATGACATATAAAATTATAAAAATAAATCAATACTCCCCTACATAGATATATATTATATTAGGTAAATAATATTTGGTATAATTATTTTAAGGACTCTGGTTGGACCTAATATGGTGAATTCAAGTGTCACTATGTATCCAGTGTGGATAAGAATCAATCAACATGTAGTGTTTGATAAAAATGTCCCCTTCACATATATGACTCTTATATCGAGAAAAGGGGAATGACTGTCCTCAAAATAGAATATATATTATATCATATGGGTGCATTATCTCCAACTATATACTATATTGTGAAGGTAAATTCTCTCTTATTGGAATAACCATTCACTAAACGGGGAATCATCACAATCACACAACCAAATTGGGGTGACTACATTTGATATGCACTAATAAAAGGGGAAGGTTATCATAATACTATATCTCTAACTTGGCCCATGAAAATATATCTGAGAGTTTCTATAAATCCTAATATGTTTGAAATCATTCAACACATAGTTTTTATAAAGAAATACATTTTCACTTATATGTCTCTTTTACAAGGGTAGAGTTTTTTTGACACTGAATCTGACCCATGATACATATCATGAATGGCCATGAATAATGCCTCAAGGTTTTCTTATAAAGATTGTTCCAATAAAAATATATGACTCATTTGTAGGGGAAGGAGAATTTTATTATGATAATAGGTCTATAAATGAGAAAACTCTTGTCAATATCTCTTGGGAAGATCCATCTCATATACAGGATGGGGCCATTTTTATATTTTTATCATAAAGATAGTGGACAAGTCCCTGGTAGAGTACATATATTTCACTATATATCCCATAGTTATGATAATCACACATCTATTTAGTTATTTATGAGGTTAATTCCTTGCATTGGATAATCTCATATGTGAGGTATAGGGGGCACAAGTTCTCTATTGCATAATCCGTCCATGTTCGACATACTTCTACATTGATCATGATCTCAGGTATATGAGAATAAGTCCATATGGAAAGGTCCTCTCTATGTAGTTTTGTGACGTGTATGTGGAAATGCCTCCTCAAAGTTTAAAGTCATGTAGTGGGGATGGTTATTGTGCATTTTTACATCATATGGTAATGATGTGTATTCTATGTAGTTTTACACATAGTCATCAATGATTTTAAATTTATATTCTTATTGCTAGGACTTGGATTCACTTCTTGAAATTATATATATTACTACTTAAGAAACCTTTAATTAATGGGGGTGTGATTCAATGTTTCCCATTGATTATATGGAGTAATTTACAATATAATAGCCTTTGTGTATGGAATTATGTCCTTCCAACATTGGTTCATACATTAATGGATTTTATCTTAGTATCATCAGTGTCTTAAGAGACAAAACTAGCTATAATTTCTAGAACATTTGGAGATAAACCATCATATTCAAGGATACCTCAATTATATTCTGAGGGACATATGCATTTTATAATACATGGAATATTTTATCTTCCAGTTGTTATAACTGATCAATATACTTATTTTATTGTTTATCTTATGATATGTGAAAAAAATAGTGATTCAATGTGAGTTAAACTAGACCTTTATGGGTAGAATTAAATTTTTTCTATAGGAAAGTGAATATGAGGTTGCCTATGTGGTGGTACAAGTTATGGAAAGATAAGGCCACAAGGTATCAATAGTTTTTTCACATGATTTATAGTGTTTATTTTATATTTACTTTTGAATAGTTGACTATGTCTTAATAAAAACTATATATTTCCATTTCCACTATGTGATAATGAGATAAAGGGTTCCGCTTAGTGCTTTACTTCTAATAAACCATTTTCATCTTGTTAGATTGGATGTTGAAGTAATTTTTTAAAAATATTTAATAAAGGACACTATATCTGATAATGATATTAGACTTCATGAATTTAGGGATGTTATTCTTCCTAACTTCCTTGTGCGGTATGGAATCATCCCATTTGGAGAAGAAGTCATTATAAGTAAGAATGCATTTGAACTAATTAATTATAGGTGAGAGATATGTGATGGACCCTAGAACACCCTAAGAAGGGAGGGGTGAATCAGTGTGTCGAATTTACTTTGTTAAGTGGAAGATTTTATTACCATGTTGGTAGGACACTTTTAAACTTTTTTGATTGGAAAATGCATAAATAAATCATATTATAGAGACAACATAGTAATCACATTCAAGAGACAACATACTCTAGGGTAGTTTTTAACTCATTGTATTCTTCTATATCAGAATCGTCAATTAACGAGACCATTCTTTGGTGTGTGATGAAAACAATTTCTTCCTCCAAATCAGGCTCCTACAAGACTATGGTTACATTAGCCAATGTATTAGGTCTATAATTATATAATCATGAAAAATGATGAAATATGGGTTCAATATGGAACACTTAAATTAGTCCCTCGATGTAGCCTGTGAGGGGGTATTGTTCTTCCTTTTTAATGGAATCTTTATCATTTTTCTACTTTATACTAGTTCAGAAACCCCTTTTATATTCATGTATTCTATCTTCTAGCATTAGGGATACTTCCAATCCATTGATGAGGGCTTGGTATTTAGCCTCATTATTTGTGTTTCCTTTGTATAGTAAAAAAGAGTAGAGTAAAACAGCTTTTTTTGGAGAGACAAATACAATCATTAAGACAATCTAATTGATCCTTTGTTTTTCCATTCAATTTACGATAAGAATCTAGGAGGCACCATCAAAATACATATCCCATGTTTGGGGAGAATCATGGATATAGAATACATTCTCACCATGGAGCTCGGTGTTCACTAGTGTATTCTCTAGGGTGGTATGTGTCGTGAAGAAATAGACCAGGGGCTTCCCTTTTACCAAATTTTGAAACCCAAACATGATTTCATATTTTTGTAGAATGACCCCAAATAGATCCAAGATCCTAGTCAACATAGGATTTCCAATTATGTACTTGATAATATCTATATGGGAGACTAGTTGGACTTCGTTTCTCTACATGTAATGCCTCATTTTTTTCACATTGAAGATGAGTGAAATGCAGTTCTTCTCGACATTATATTATTGGGTATCATTAACTATAATTGTTTAACTTTTTTAGTATTGACTATTATAAAACCTTGCATCATATCTCTATGCGAGGAGAGTGCCGAGTTTTTATTCCATGAAAGCCACATACATGATGATTGGCCTACAATCCATTAGAGGAATAAGAGTCGGTTGGTGTTTTATATAATGATATTGACATTAAATGAATCCCTAACAATCATCATCCCATTGATATAAAATTCCCTTCTCTATTAACATACTGAAGGAGATATCATTGATGTACATGTCTTCTATGAAACACCAAATTTAGGGGAGGTAACCATGGATCCCCCTATGTTATTTGAGATTAATGGGGGTGAAATTTCTAAACTAGAACCATTATTATTTTGGGTGACCTTGATGTCATGGTAATGTATTAAAAATACAAGGAATATCCTTGATGATATGTTTTAAGTTCATTTCATCAGATTCATCTTTAGACTATGTTGCCATATCTTGTTGAATATTGTTTGAAGACATTTGACATAATTAGATAATCATTTTGATTTAACAAACAAGTATTCAACATAAAATTCTTTTACACTTTCCAATAATGTCTTTAAGATATGATTCATGGTGCTTTGATATACAGCGCCAATATTCATTAAGACAAAGGGCATGATCGGATAAAAAAGACCACTTAGGTTTCTTTGAATATAGTGGATTTTTCATCTTCAGTGGCTATCATTATTTGATTGTAATCGTAATATGTGTCGATGATGGAAGGTTATTGGAAGCAATCAGTTGCATTGATCAAGAGCTCTACGATTTGAAATAGGAAATAGTTATTTGGGAAGTGCTGATTAAGGTCTCTGAAATTGATGTAGATCCCAATATTCCCATCCATTTTCTTGAAATTGATAATATTATAAAACCACTGTGGGTAATTAACGTCATAGAAAAGTAATATTTTATCAATTTCTCAACTTGTGCCTCTACATTAGTGGCATTAGAGGGTTTTATCGACCTATATGCCTGTGTGAAACCTCTATGCTCAATGGGTATGTCGAGATGACATGTATCCACATCTGAATTCATTCCACAAATTTCATTATATTCCCAAGAAAACACATAAAAATGGTTATCTTACTCTTTGATGGTAATTGGGGTACTATTTAGTGTAGCAATTGGTATTCTTCAATTCTGAGATATATCTTCCTCATCTCATCAATTTTGGTGGACACACCCTCCAGGAATACAAGAGGGGCATTCCAAAAGTCTTCTTCATATTCATCAACTTTTGAGTCTATGGATACACATTCATATGACATTTTCAATATAGTAGCTTCTATATTACTATCATCATGATAGAGTCTAGATATTATCATCCTCATCTACCCATGTCATTTTAGAGAGATGTCAGAGTTGATTGTCGATTACATTTTTAATGCAGATAGATGGATCGTGGATCTCTGGGACCAGTTATATCACCTTAACAAGATTTATGGGGAACACGTAGTCATTTTATTGCATATTACATTGTTTTTTAAGGGATTTCCCCAATAAATTAGGATCCAAAACCTTTACTTAATCTTTTAAAATAGGTTTTTTCCTCCCCTATTATACAAAAAATCCATAACATATGTAGCTTTCCATTCCTCGAAGGGGGACTATCACCTTATAGTATACGGAATTTTCCATCGATGGTGTATTTAAGAAATTGATGAAATTTTGAAGCTAATTACATGTGGATATGGAGCCAGGTCCTTTTGAGAATGAAATTGAATGTTGTGTCTGATTGGATAACCATAAAATCACTTTTAGATGTGATATCTTTGAACTAAGTTTTGAGTTTAATCTTCCTGAGAGTTATTTTCTCACACATATCATACCCTTGAATGGTAACTTGTACGGGACACAAATATCCTTCTCTATATCCCAAACATCAAAGGGTTCAAATTATAATATGACTGATCATCAATCCATTTTCCTTCAGATCCCTTCAGATGTTGATATTACCGAGCCTTATCAAAAAATATAGGGGATTGATGTGTCCCTAGATGACCTCTCCCTGATCATGCTCTATGAACGAGATGATGACATGGAATTATGATGACAAGAAATTATGATGACATGGACTTCATTCTATAGAAATCGACTATAGATACTTATATATCAAATTCATATGGGATTTGGAGGGAATTAACAAGTGTCACATTATGAAATTTTGAAAGATGGAGCACATTGAGAATTGAGAGATTGCTGGGGACAACCACCAACTACTTTAGAATGTTGTAATTTTATTTTAGAGGTTAGTGCTTCCTATGGTAGGGTTTCTCTGGGACATGTGACCCGAGAACTTCGGAATTTGAGGTAGAAGGTCATGAAACATGTGTAGAGGTTGTGAGAGAATCTTTTACCCGTGTCATGGGTTGTTTCGGTCTTCCCTATTTCTTGGGATGATCAAATAATCAAACCCCTAAAAGGTAGTCACACAAGATGACTGGGTGTGGATGACATCTTGACGGTTTTTAGACACCACCATGTATTTATTTCCAGTGGAATATATTTCCTTTGTTGGGGTGAAACCAAATTATTGGGTCTAATCACACCCATGTTGTCCCAAATATCTTTGGTTCCAGGGCTTGCAGCCTCCCGTTCCCTAGAAATGTTTGGGAAACTAATATTCTAAGACATATTTATTATCAAATAATGGACCTTCCAAGTGTATCACATTGATATTACAAAATATGAGAACTTAATCCAAATAGGGTTCCATTCAGTGAGGTGGTACATGTGATTATGATATTGTAGGGAAGAAATATACAAGAGTTAAAGAATGAATTTTATAGAATATGAATCTTTCTATTCTATTTATTCTTGTTTCTAATGTTTGTGTCCACATTTGAGAGCTATATCTGATGTTACCCACATGGGTTGTGGATATATTGTGGTTCTACATAGCCATGCTCTTAGTGTTCCATGATCTCGATCCACAATTTTTTGAGTCATCTAGTTGTTGAACTTCCATTCATGCCTATTCGAAACATTATTCCATGATCCCTCTTCATCTAATTTGGAAATGGTTATGTAGGACACATGCTTAGAGGATATCTCTAACACAACATTCCTATAATTGACCATTCGTTAAAGGATATTTTTAAAGATGAAGTGGTTCTAGATACTATGACTCATCTTTCTATGGAATGGGATGTAGCTAGGATGGTTACTGAGGTTGACCTCATTGGGCATCCTCGGATATGGAAGCTTCATCATTTTATTTTTTGTGGATGCTAGAAATAACCGAGGACTTTTTCATTTTGAAGGATTATTCATTATTCATTTATTCCTCAAACCTTGGGTGACATTGATATCATTGTGCATCGTTCCTATGGAGATTTCAAGGTTTTTTCTACTCGACATGAGGTTTTGAGCGGTTTATAATCTTCCTAGTTTCTTGGATGAGAACTACTACTGGGTCAAGAGTGGAAACAGAAGCTCCTTATATTCCTAGAAATTTCCCCAATCCTAAGGGAATGAGGAAAGATTTGGATTGGGTATTCATAAATGAGTATTCTAATAATTGTGTCATTTCTATTAAATAATAGAACTCAGCTAGATACATCATTGTGATTAGAGGTGGTTATAGTTTATACTATATATTTACAGCATAGAGTTCCATAAATTTATCCTAAGAGATAGGTATGATGAGTGAATAGGATAAATCATTCCATCTGGATATTATGTTATACACTTTATAATTTTCATGTGGCTTATGGTTTGTTCGGTTGGAGATTTTTTCCTTATTGTGGAGACGAAATGATAATGGAGTTAATGGTTAAGGTATTCTCATCCAATAATGGATCCTAATGGAAAGCAATTTTATAAGAAAAAAATTATTTCCCAGTTAGATTTTGTACAAAACCCCTCATATTTTTTTTCTTCCTATTGATCTCGAGGGCCCATCATAAGTCCATATCAGAAATGAATTGTGTGAGATGTAGTTCAGGTTCTCATGAACTATCAATGGTGGAAAAGTATGGATTTACCAAATTTTTTGGGAAAATGTTTCATCCTTCCACTCAAGATATGAATTCCTATCAGGATTTAATAGTGTGCATATCTCTTCCTTGTCTACCATTTTAGTAACCAAATACATGATGACCTTGAGAAGCTTCGGGAGTACTAATGTCCGAGCTATGTCCCATCTACTGGGAGTGGGTGGAGGTCAATGATGTGGCATCTCCATTGTATCTCACTGAAACATGATTCATTCTAAGACTGAATGATCTCCCTAGAATGGGAGGGGATGTTAAATCAATAGAGGGAATTTAAGACCATTTCTGAAATTCTCATTTAAGGAGACCGTATTTCTCAATATGGAGCAAATTTGAGGATCAGATACCACTCTTTCCTGTAGATCAGATTTTTTCAAATGTATGGGAGGATGAGTATTTACCACAGCCTAAATATAGAACCCAACAAGAATATTTCCCTTAATTAACTCCTCCTTGAGTTGTCTGAGAGTTCATAATTCATCTCATATTATGAATCTATTACTCTATGGAAGGAAATTTGATTCCATAGGTCATTCAATGGGATGTGGGAACACATTTAACTTTTTATTTGGTATTCCTCTACAATGGAGGGGGAAACTCAATATTCATAGGCAGTAGGTTTTGGAGCCTTCTTTGGTTCTTGGTACATGTATCCTCAATTGGTGGATCCAGATCACCCTTCTCTATGGGTAGGTTTTCCATGTTTTTTCCTCTACATTTTAATCTTAATGAATAATATCTATTGTGATGAAAATGAAGACATTTATAGATATGTACATGGAAATGATGATAGTTCAATTACATTAAAAAGAACATTGGGATTTTGTACTTCCTTCATTAGGGTCATTCATCGAACCCAAGCCCATATTGGTTCATTTTGTATTGTGACCCCGATGGGGTCTTATTTAATTAATCTTATGTTCCCCATGTTCTGGTGTATGGTTAATAACATTGAGGGGGTATTGATCATGATTGAGTAATAAGACCCAAATAGTAGAGTTTTTTCATATGGTTGGAGGAACTGATTGGATACCAACTGTCGATATTTTCCTCCCAGCCTAGAGAATACTAATTCTCTCTCTAACGATGATGAGGATGAAAATGCCCCCCCAACCCTATATAATGGAGCTTATCTAGGAAAAAACATGGCATTGATTGATCTTATTATTGGGTATCAAAATATTCCAATTAGGGATTTGATGAATCCTAATACGTACATTGAGATATAAATTCTACCATCCCAATGGGTTTGGGTTGACCTGGAATCAATGTTGATTTCCCAAGGACCCTCGTTGAGGATAATGAAACTGATGGTGTTGTTTGACATATAAGTACCCCTACATGGTGGTAAGGGGTTTGTTTTCATATACTAGGGATATGTCTCAAATCCTTTTGGTAATTGATAATACGGGAGGTGAAGGTGGTGGTAGATATTCCTTGAGCCCTGTGACAAGGTTTTGCTCCTCGACATATGCTTTGGAAGTAGCTACTATAGCCTTTTTGATGTGACATAGTTGTGATCGAAAAGGATCTTGGTGAAATGCTGGCCCATGTTGAGAGGTAGTTTCTACAGGATTTCATCGGGTTGATTGTAAACCTGGATTTCATTTCTGGAATTCATTCTCGTTTCTTTGAGGGACCCATTTCAAATATATTTTGTCTACCCCCCTCTATTTTTTATTTTAGGGAATTATTGAAGTAGGGTTAACTCTGTTTTACTAACCAACTAGCTCACATGTTACCTAATCCTACGATTTCATCAATGTATATGACAATATAAGACATTGTATATGAATTGTTATATTATTCTAGGGACATATTAATGTGTAGTTATCCATATTTAACCCATCATCAGATATGAATTTATTGCAGTGCTTTAGAAATCAGTTTGTGGATAGTTGTTGTGACACATAAAAAACATTATGTTAGATTTTTTCATGAGCTTCCTTTCAGGGGTTCCAAGCTACAAAAAGGGTATCCATATCCATATTCTAACATATTTCATTGATGAGATAAAGATGATACTTGTATCCTGGATAGGGTACATGTTTATCCTTCTTTTATTCATGAGTTCCCCACATATTTTGGTGCATATAAGCCATTCATTCATTCTCTAGTTTATCTGTGACATCATAGTTAGAAGTGGTGAGAGTCCAGTACATGATGGGGGTCCATATAACTCCCTTAATATGTCAATTTAGGAATCCTTTTCATCAGACATACATGCCTCCATCTGATCAGACCAAAGAAGATTCTCATTGAGGTCTTATAATGACTACAGTGGAGTGAAACTCACTATATAAAGGCATCTTAGTTTTGAAAACATCTCTATAAGGCGGTGTCTGGGAAATGGGAGGATTTTCTTGTCTATGGGAGATATCATCATGGAAAAGATGACTATTGTGGATATTCGGAGTAGATTCCATGTGGTCCATCTCCACACTACCAGGAGGAGGACTATCATGTTAAGGATTATCATATTCTTTAGTTGATGAGTTAATAGATCATTTATGTGTATTGAATGTGTCTCAAATAACCTCATGGACACTGGTGTTGATAATATTACAGATATGAACCTTTTCTACATCGTGTATAGAATATGATGACCTTCCTTTTTGAATACTAAAAGGATATGACCCTAATTAATGATGGTTGTCATACCTTGTTTATAACCTTATAGTACTACATTAATATGATCCCACTTCATAGAGGATGTTATATTATACCAAGGATTCTCTCCATTATTTATTGTAATATGAGTATGTACGAAGTCATTTCTCATTCTCACCTGGAGATCCTTGGTTCGTGTGAAAGTATGATCCTGATCCTGAGAATTTTGAGTATTCTAATGGTCTTTTGTGGCAATGATATGAGTATGCTCTGAGGCATGATTCACTCCCACCTATTGAGCATGTGTTGGAACTGTAATATGAGAAAGGTCTATATATGAATTCCTTATTGTAATATGTTGATGGACCTTCTAAATGGTAGAAGGGTTGTGATCCTCATATAGTATTTCCTTCAAATAATAATGATGCAGTCATTCTTCATTAGAGGTTTGAATATTCTACTAGAATCCATGATCTGTTGGAATATTCCAAGAAGATTCACTGAAAGGAATATGAGCATATCATGAGGCATGTTCCATTCTCACTTGGTGAGCCCCATCCAAAATGGGGATGTGAGCCTGATGAATGTTTTTGTGCACACTCTCAAAATATTTGTGATTAATTTATGTGAATCATAGTGGCTGACCTAGTTCATGCTATTGAGGAGTATGTGAATTAAAAAACCCCTAATAGGCATTAAGAAATAAATAAAATACATGAAAACAGATGAAAAATATTAGGGGGTTTTGAGTATGACTTCCAAATAATAAACCAAACAAACAAATGATAAGGAACGATCTAGAACAAAATTTCTATTAAATACTAATATGATAAGACATACAAAATATAATAAATATTATTCACCATTAATTTTTAATTATCCCATATTATTATAATTCAATCAATTTTGATCCCCTTAAATTTTTAACTCCCAAAACCTATGAAAATTAACAAAACCACAAAAATTAAAAAAAAAATTTCGTAGGTTAAATTTGAGACATCCAATCACAAAACCCTACTTTGATTATGATCCAAAAGAAAAAATATGGTCAATAAACAATATTATAATCATCTAATCTAGGGATTTGAGAATAAATGGAGCATTGGGATGCCACTAGAATCCTACAACTCTATCCCTAGTTGATTAGAGTTTCCAATTGTAGTTTCAGTTGTGAGATTCACACAAGTCCTAACACTTGATCAAGTGCAATTCAGTCGAGATTATTATAAAACCTAACAAAAATAATTTTTCACAATTAATGAGTTACAATATGTTTATGGTTTCAAAATAAATAAATTAATGGAGTAGGTATTAGATCAACTACGAATGAAATCACTCTTCAATTGGTGGAGTTTTCATCATGGAGATGTTTTTCATAAGCCATGGATTGAAAGAGAAATAACCAATCATTTATCTACTCATAGATTCCAGAACCAAGAAGAAAAATACAAAAATTAATAGGGAATAACATAAAATATTTATTTGATAAAAAATTCATGTTACCAGCATGAAAACAAAAAACGCAAAGTAGATGTTGGGGAGGAGAGCCTTATGGGAAGAGATCTTTTTTCAATTCCTTACATCTTTCAAGTGGTGTGAGATGTTTCTTGGTGAAATGTATTATTCCAATCCTTCCCAAATCCTTGAAAAAAACTCAAAAATAGTGAAAATATAATTTAAATTTGTTTTTGGTAGGCTAGTGTTTCAAATTCCAAATAAATGTACATGGGTCATTTGGTCTCTAAAAGTTACTTCATATTGGCCTTCATTTTCATCTACAATCCCATGCAAAAAAAATGTGTCACTTAAGTTAAATGAAATTATGTAAATTTATTTCTTTAACACCTACCAAGGGTTCAGCCATATCTAAGTAGTAATTAATAAGATATGTCAACATTATTGAGGTGGGGTCAATTCTGTTGAATTTTTTCCAGCCCTTCATTAATTCCAACCATTGGCCCATAAAATATGATACCTATATGCCAAGGTCTCAATAAGAAATGTTTAAAATTTTTATTTTAATGTCACTATAAAATTTCAAGTTTAATTTTATCCCATATTAAATTGTATGAAAAAAATAAAAATTTTATGTTAAAAAGTTAAAAATTGTATTTCCATGCAATTTCGTAATTCTAGAACAATACACATTTTTTCTATTAAATAATCCATATTATATTAATGTGAGTAAATTATATAAATTAATATAAACAAAACATTCAACAAAAACTAATATTATCTGAGCCTGAATCTGGGCCTTTATATTTTCCCACTAGTCTTCTTCAATAGGAATATTAACCTATCCCAACGCATCTTCCCCTATCACATGGTGAGTCCTAAAAATAAAGGGTACATGACTCGGATCCTGGAAAATTGGAATATGAATCTGTAATTTTTAAATATTTATATGATCCTATCACGAGTCAGGTTATTCTCTCACCTAGCGAGAACCACTTAGAATAAAAATATGATCCTAATTTCATTGACTGTTCAATACCAGCTTATGCCTATATTCCTCCTAAATGGGAGAAGGAATATATTCTTTCTATAGAGAACAGAATTTATCAAAATGATAAGAGTCTTTAGATTACATGTACGTATGTATAAGAATATTCACATATCCTTTTTTTACTTGTTTTAGAATATGGCAGTGGTGTTCTTCAGTTGTTGTTAAGATGTTACATTATTTTAGCAAACTGTATTCAGGGATATAAGCTTGCACGTTTTTCGTCTCAAATATGTAGTGGTATATATATTTTATTGAATTGGGTATATGATCTGACATATATGATCCTTTTTACAAGAATATTCTTTTTAGTTCATGCATGGTGGCAGGGATATTCACCTCCCCTATGTCTGCTACAGGAAATTTCTGTACACATTCTCCGAGTGAGTAGTAATATGAACAGACTCCCTGATTACTTCCAAAATATTCTAATATAATTTATCTATGGTAGTGGTTATATAATCACACACATTTTTATCTAGATCCTTCCTCGCTTGATATGTCTTCCTTGTTTCTGATTCATAGGCATCAGATTTGTTGGTGTGTCGGGTGATACCCTTCGAAGGAGACTAATCAGTACCTATGATATAATGGTGGTGATAGTGGTTGGATGGATCCCTCCTAGATGGATATTTAAATAGAAGAGGTAAATATTTCAATCCTTGGTCCACCTTCATCAAATAATAAAGGTGGTAATTGTTTCACTATGGGGATAAGCTCTCGAACTGGTTGGATGTGGCATTGAGGGCCACTAGCTTAGCTGATGCTTTCCCTGGATGATGTATACTTGTTGAATTCAGTAGTTAGAGACCCTATTGGGAAACTTCAAAGGGTTGGGATTTTACCTCATTAGTGGTACTCCCTATCTATTGTGTTTGACACCTGATGTTGATTATATCAAGATTGTGATATCATTTTTTGACCTATAGGGGTTGCATCCATATATGATTTTATCGAATGGATGTCGTATGAATACATTATCTTATATCCAGATTATATTTATGAGAGATGTATCTGTAGTCATGTAGAAAATAAGTAACAATTTCACTAATAAGTGTGATAAAATAGGCATAATGAACACTCAAACAGATAACCATGGTTAACATTATATCCATTTTATTCCCTATCCGACCATTCTAGTCACGTGGTCCTCTCAAAGAGATGTTGGACTTATTTCTTGGGATCCTCAATTATAGAGGACTAGCTGAATGATTTATTCCAGGATTATCAAATTTGTTTGATATTACAACAATGTGTCTTGATGTAATGTATGGACCTAGGTTCCACACACCAGTTCCCTGAGTCGGTTCACCACATGTCCTCAGGCTCACCTCCCCGTATTCTAGAGGATGCTGACTAGCAGTGAGGGACTTATAAGTCCTTAATGGGGAGACTATATACTCTTTGATCAGAATAGTACAGCTATGGAAATATAAAAACCAAATTGGATGCATATATAACCATAAATAAGGCCAACCTATCATGAAATCGAATCAGGATCACAATATCCAACTGAACAGAAACATTACATTATAGTGTACGTCGCATGTCTTAAAAATGAAGACCTAAAAAATACTCTAACGACTCCAAATGGTTCCTAAACCACATATGGTTCCCTCATCCAAGATTTATCCCCAATATATCTATCTAACACAATGCCTTTTATCATAACCTGTCCTATAGAAATAATGTCAATTTGGGTACCAATCTGAATGCCAAAGTATGGTGTAAATACAACTCATTAGGCCACCAACAACGGTTTCTAAAAAATCTAGTCAATAACAATTGTATAAATATTTATAAATAATTAATTTCAACTCATATGTAAATATTAATCACATTATAAATTTATCTTTATTTAACTACATAAACAATCGGGTTCCCAATGACACTCGTACTTCAATACCTATATTGGTCTACACTGGTTATGAACCATGATACTTACTAAAAACACAAATCATTTCAACAAATAGGCTTTAATTTACCATTTTTTTTTCAATTCATTATTATAGAAACTTGGAACCATAATACAATTTTGATTTCATGGGTATAGGATTCCATGTCAAACACCTGAATTCCCAATCATACACATTTATCATTTGGTGAAGAACAGAATGTCTAACACCCCATTTTTCAACTGTACATCCTTATCATTTGTATAAGACTTCATTTCTTACACCTCAAATCTCAATTATTAATTTTTATCATTGGGGTAGAATACAATGTCTAAAAACCCAATTCCCAACAATACAGATAGATCTATTATTGGTGTATAACCCCGTGTCTAGCATCCCTATTTCTCAAATATGCATATGAACCATGGGTTTTGAACTCCATGTCTAACACCCCAATTATGAATCATTTATTTATATCATTATTAAATATTATTAGATCATCATGTCTAATACCACATTTCACAACCATGATTAAACACCAATAATCCTCTTATCATAATAAACCACAATACTTTCATCAAATAATTCAAAAATTTATTGATCCATGTCTGTTAAATAATTTAAAAATTAATTAAAGATGTAAAAATTTGTTATTCAAGTCAAAAATCAACTAATCATTTCTCAATTTCAACATCCAATAAATAATTATTGTTAAATACAATTCAAATATTTTATAATTAACCCAATTATTAATTAACCCAATTTTCCAATAATTACACTGATAATTAATTCCCCAATTAGAAAGCCTTGTTTGAAAAATAACTACCCAATTCCACTATGTCAATTCCATTATATTCAAATTTCACAACTACTTATAAAATCAAAAATCCCAATATCTCATAATTAATTATCGTTTTAAACGACCATGAAATCTCAAATATTTCACAACTATCTAAATTATGTAATTTACCACATTAATTAAATTAATTAAGGATTTAAGTTTCTAAATAATTCTTGAAATTATAATAATTGAATATTATAAATCAAATCATAAGTATTTTATTTTTAAATTAGACCATCTACCTCGATTCGTTGATGAATGATTGCCCAATGGAAATCCCAAAAATTGAGTTGCACAACGATGTAGATCAGATCCAGATCAATTATACTAAATCATGATTTAACAATTCAAAATACCTTAGAACTAGGTATATATCTACAAGACATGATATATATTATTCAAATATTGATCTATATATAGAAAAAATATAATATTTCATCCACCAAAAGAATGAGATAACATGGGTGGATAAATGGGAGATCAAAATGATCGGATCCACATACTGGGTGAGGATGAGATCTATGATCTGGGCTTCAGATCGTGAATACCAGAGGTCATGAGGGCATTGAATTCATCTCAAGAGCACCAAAATCATGACGGACCATCCAGGGTCAACATGGGGTCTAAATAGGTGTGTTTTTGGGGTTTAGGGAAATTTTAATATAATTTTATATATAATTTAATTCTTGTTCATGGTTCTTGGGAAATGTTGCATTGTTTTCTCTAACCTTGTTCCAACTATCTTCCAGCCGTGTGAACCCTCACTTCCCAGGAAACACGGTTTCTTGGGCTGGGTACAAGGTTTTGTCCAACTGTGTGCCAACCAAAAACAACCCCTTTTTCATCAATGTTTCTTAATTTTCATCCAAACAGGCCCCAAGATAAATCTCCATCGAAAGATAGTTATGTAAATTTAGAAATTAATTGAATTCAATCCCGATTCAACTCAGTAAAATGGTTGGGATCATACAATCATTCTACCATATAACAGCTCTTCCTTGAGATGCACTCTTATGTTTTTCCATGATTTTGATCCAAAAAGATTAGTCCATTGAGCCCTCATATCAGCATTCCTTTCCCTATGATTCCTCCTAGATATTCCCATTATTTCATATTACACTAACTATCGGCATGTTATTTCCCCATAACAAATTTTCACTACGATCTATCACATATATGAGATTCTCCTTAAAGGAATAATCTACCTAAAGATAATCATAATCCATATCAATCACATGATAAGGATTTGGGTGACAGTACTAAGGACGTGATACATGGAAAACATGATACATAACAATGTATATCTATGGAAGAGCTAATCAGTATTCCACTAGCCCGATTATCTCCACAACCTCTAAAGTTACAATAAACCTGGAGGCCAAATTTCCTTATCTTAATATCCCTTGGGGACCCAACCTAGGTGGAAACCAAAGGGAAAAAAAGAAAAATTTCCACATACTCTAGAAGGCATATCCATCTATCATCATGTAAATTGTTTCATACTTTGAGTCATAGCCATACATTTTGGAATAAATTGTAAATTATCTAACATATATTGTATGTTACTTGGTCCCAAAAAATCTATCTCACTTCCCTTAATCTAGTATAATGGTGATCGTCATGGCCTACAATGAAGTTTATCTTATAGTTCCATCAGTAACATTTTCCAACAACTATTATTGTTGGTGAACTCCACCAAGGCCATGTTTCTCTACCAAGAACTTCCCAAGTCAATCACAAATTCCCATATCATATCCTTAATAACGAGTATAGTATTCTATAATTATTCCTGTTTTTATGGGTGGAAGGCCGTATTGAATAATTCTTATGTACTAAGCACATTCTATAATCCTTGTCAGAAGAGTGGAGAGAAATTTGAGTCATGATAACAAATTATTATTTTTGGCACCTTGTGTAGATGTACCATCTATAGAACATACAAATCTCATAGTTCCCCAATTGATAATGTATAAACAATAGGCAATAAATATTCTAGTTTCTTCAGTCAATACCAAATTACCCAAATAGTATAATTCTTCCTTGGCATATTTAGAATACCTACCCCAAAATCCATTTTCATGTCAGGCCACTTTTATTCCATAATGGTCCATGGATATAGTAATCCTCTTGGTAGCTGATACTCTAACTTGATCAGTATATTGTTAAAGCATCATGTCATGAACATTGTTATCTGCTTTTTCATGTTCGACCACAGAAATCGTCATAATAGGTCAAAGAACATTTTATTCAGCCCTGGATGTACTTCCCACTTCTAGGTATAAAATTACGAAATGAGATCATCTCTCATGCTCGTATGTAGAACAATCAAATTCCGGAAATAGATGATCTCATCCTCATCTATACACCAATCTGAAGGTGGCCCCACCTTCAAGGCATTCCTTCATGGTCAAACACTCTGGATACTCAAAATACCTACCTATAATTTGGATAAAAAAGTGTCTAATCCACTGATACTAAAACAAGATTTATCTACTCCTTACTCTCTTGAACCACCACATCCATCTCATCATTAAAAATCATTATCTTTAACTCAGTACCAAATTCCTAAACTACTTGAGCATGAGTTTTTCTACACAAAGAGTCAGCCACGTTGTTCCCCTTTATAGGCTTATATTCTAGTTAAAATTAAAACTAATCCATATAATCAACCCATCTCATCTTCCAAATATTTAAATATATCTTCTAAAATACATACCATAAGAATTTTTTGTACATAAACAGGATAAAAATATATCCTAGAAGGTATTTTCACAACCAATTTAAATAATAAACCTCTTTCACTAGTTTGAGGTGGTTCAAAGGGTAGTTCTATTCATGAGTCCTTAACTATAAAGAAACACACACCACAACTCAATCTACATGCATTAACACTACCCTAAGTCTGATATTAAATGAATCACAATACATTATGTACTTCTCACCTGTCTCGAGTAGGATAATCATTGGTGTCAAAGTCAAAGGATTCATCAACTCCCAGAAGGCCTCCTCACAAGCTTCCAACTAATAAAACATTATCCTATATTTGGTCAATCCCAAAAGAAGTACTATAAAACATGAAAAAGCATTGATTAATCTCTGATAATATCCATATAACACCATAAAGATTTATATATACATAATGTTCTTGGGAAACCCCCATGATACCCCCACTCGAACATTATATGGGCTGAATAGCACACCTTCCTCTAAGATGATGTGTACCAAAAATTGTACCTAATCAATCCAAAACCGACACATATATAGCATGGCATATATATGATTCTCTAATAGTGTACTCAAGATAATGTCAATATATTGGGCATGATCGTCATGATTCTTGGATTACACCAAGATTTCATCAATGAATAGTACAACAAACTGATCCAGTTATGGATGATTGATTTTTTTCATCAATTCCATAATCACAACTGGTGTGTTCAAAAAATTAAATAATATTATGATGAAATCATAAATTTCATACCTTCTTTTCAAACAAATCTTAGATATATCAAAATTCCTAACTTGCAGCTGATGATATCTTGATCTCAAGTTAATCATCAATAACACACAAGCTCCTCTCATCTAGTAATTTTTTTTGATAAACATAAGAAAGCATTGATTCCTCACAATCATTCAGTTCAACTTGTTATATTCGACATACAAGCGCAAACTCTTACCTACCTTCTTTTCAAACAACACCGGTGATCCCCAAGGTTATTTACATGGATGAATAAATCAATAATTTTCCAAATCTTCTAGATACGTCTTTTCCTCTTAAATCTATATCAATTATATTCTATATGATGATATAGAAACTATATCATCTCCCTAAATGAGCTCAATAGTGAACTCTGCATCTCTCATAGGTGGATTCCCTAAGAAGTATTCTCTAAACACATCCAGAAATTATTTGACAGCTCATGTAAATATATCCTGCATTACAGCTATTTCACCTAGTAAAAGACTATAAACTTGGGATGTGACCTCTCTCGATTACTGAGTAATTATCCCTGCTCAATGTGCATGGATATCCCACTCCCCATGGTGAATGTAATGTTCACCATTAGTAGATGATAATGTCACCCTCTTACAATGATAATAAGTATAGGCTAGGTATGTGACTAGATGATCCATAACCATAATTAGGTAGAATACTAACATATCCAGGATATAGAGATCCCACAAAAAATGATACTCACCAACATCGAGATAACATCCTTTCCAAAAGCAGATTTCTCTAGACCATACTCCCAATAGTGTATCTATAGGTTTTATCCCACTCACAAACACCCACACTAGGCTCAAATCATTAACATATTTTGGATATATAATGTAATGATTGGAACCATTATCCAATTAGGAACTAGAAAATTTAAAATCTACTAGAATAGTACCTCTCATTGACGATGGTTCGGCCTCACTATCCACGAGTGTAGGCTACGTCGCAGGCAACTATCTTTTTCCACATCCTTTGGATGTTGTATGAATCACTTGTGATGCACCACATTTCTTATATGGGCACTCTTTCCCAAAGCCACCATGTCCACTGAATGTATCTCCTCGTCTTGTAGAAAACCAATTTTTAGACTGATATGGTGTAGATGTTACACTTCCCAGACTATGGTTTTTTCTAGGACCTCTATCACTGACCATATTCCTTGAGTTTCTATAGAACCTCTATTGTGGTCCCGAATTTCTGCAGGTTTGGAATTTCATAACTGGTGTTCATGTAAAAAGTTTTTAAAAGTGTCCCAGTATACAACAATGATGGATATGAACTTGGGTAAGATCCCAAGTAACTGATCCCTCGGACTGGCCACTCTTCATCCAACGATATTGGAAAACATTCTCTTGACAATACAACATACTCTCAAAATAGATACCTCTATTTCTTCTAGAAGAAACTATCTATCCACCACTAGAATCCTCTTTCAAGGTCCCCTCTAATATGAGTTCTTTATTCAATATGTCTTAAAACTTTTTCTTCTTGAATATATTCACCTGGGGCGTAATTTTACACTTAATTCCATCCTAAAAATATTTTGCTGAAGTATCCTCATCTATATCCAACACTGGCGTAAATTGATGAAATTCTATTAATAAACTTGTATAATCCTTCACAAAAAATTTTCCCAAATTCAATCTCATGAACTCATCTACACTCTCCTGTCTCAATGTATCTGGGTAAAATTTATCTAGAAACTAATAAAAAAAGTTCTTCTATAGCATACCCTCATTCTGTCCAGTTCACACCTGAACATCCCACCAGTGCTTTCCTTATCTTCATAGAATATAAAAAACCATCTTGAATCTCTTCCAAAAAGTTTTCCCCAAATGATCAACTATCATCTTGTTCTACTCAACCCAAAACTCAACTCTCTGAGGTCCACCCCATCCAGTATTAGTTGGAGGGTGCTACAATTAAAACTCCCCTATTAGGTCAGATATGTTCTTCTCAACCCACCCTATTCGCTTCCCATAATTTTAATGAATGTAGTGAAGTTCTATTGAATATATACCCTTCTTCCTCCCCATACACTATCAGTGCCTCAGGATCCACCATTGCAGGATCTTCCCCAGCCATGTCCTCTGGTCTCCCTGAGAACAAACATTGTTACAGAGGCATATCTCTAAAATTCCAAACACATGTATTAGGAATCATGACACAATAGTATAATATTTACATAATAGGGAATACAAAATAGGTAATTAAAATTCACTTCCTCAAATCACACCATGTGGTCAAAACGGAGGCATTATCACCAATCTTAAATATTCCTACATCTAGGACTTAGTTCTCAAAGGGTATTTTAAAATCAATTTTCTCATTTAGATACCAATTTATTAACATTTTTATTAATTTTACCATTCACAATATCATATTCGGAAACATTTTCAATTTAATTTCATAAGCATGTAAAAAAATTTAAGTTCAACAACTTTCATGAAACCCGTTTTGTATCGCATGCCTAAAATGATGAATGTAACAAATCAATTATATGTGATTATAATAGTTCATGAAGAAATAACTCTCATTTCATTTAGGGTCATGATTCAATTCAAAAAAATATATAATTTTGTTTTATATCAGAAAACTAGTGTGTCACACAATGTGAAATAATATTCAAATATAATATCAAAAAACAATAAAAGCAATCTCACCCTGGTTCCTTGGATTTTCCCACATACATGGGTTCGGAATTACAATGCATGAGTTCTTTAGCAAGGCCCATGTCTTTCTATTATCCAATATAACTTTCCCAAATAGAAACAAAATATAACAATAAAATAAAACTCCACTAATACCACTTTGTAAAATCCCAGTGTATGTAGTTGTATAAATATGTAATTAAATTTCATATGTAAATAGTTATCAAAATATCAATTTTACTTTATTTAACTTCATAAACCGTCGAGTTCCTATGGAAACTCGTACTTCAATATGTGCTTTGGTCCAAAGAGGGTCCAAACCTTTCTATGTATTCAAATCAAAATTCAATTCAACAAATAGTTTTTCATTTAACAGTTATATTTAAATTCATTACTATGGACACATATAACCATTTTCCAATTCATTTTTATGGGTATAGAACACTATGTCAAATGCCCCAATTATTAATCATACACATTAATCATTTGTTAGAGAACGCCATTACAAACACCCCATTTATCAACTGTATAATCTTATCATTTGTGTAGAAAACCATGTCTAACATCCTAAAACTCAATTAAATATTTTTATCATTGGTGTAGAACTCCTGGTCTAACAACCCAATTCTCAACAATATATATAGATCTATCATTTGTGTAGAAATACATGTCTTTTACCCCATTTCTCATCAATGTATATGCATAATTGGTGTTGAACACCTTACCTAACACTATAATTCTCAAACATTTATTTACATCATTATTCATTGGTCTTATATCACCACATCTAATAATACATTTTAAAACCTTGAATAAAGATAATTAATTCTCATTACACAATAAAACAACACTACTTTCATTATTTAATTCACAAATAAATTAATCCAAGTCTTCTAATTAATTTGACAGTTAATTAACAATTTTATCTTCTATTGATCAATTCAACAGTCAATTAATAATTTCTTAATTTCAACATCAATTAAGAAATTATCCAATTAATTATTTTTAAAAACAATTAAAAAATTTGATAAATAAATCAATGATTAATTATACCACTATCACAATAATTACATTGATACATAATTTACAAATAAAATATTCTTGTTCAACATTTAATTACCTTATTCGACCATCTCAATTCTATCATAAATAATTATAAAAAAAATTATAAAATCCAAAATCCCAATATAACATAAGGAATTATCCAAATAATTATCCTATTCAATGATCACTAAATCTAAAAAATATCACAATTATATAAATTCTTTAATTCGCATGAATAGAATTTATTTTTGGAGGGTAGGTTATGGGGAATTGCCTATGTTAGATATCTAGATTGGGGATGGAACCTGGATTATGTAACCAGATGTGTCTTGGGACTCATTGGGAGTCATAAATTTCGTTCCGTTGGGATTAAATTTTAGACACATGACATGTACACTTGCATGGAATGTTTTTTTTTCATTTGGATATTGTGTTCCTTCATTGATTACTTGAGATATTCGATTTATTTATGGGTATAGATGATTCTGATATTTTTTTTTATTTCTATTGGTTTATTAAACTCTAGTAAAATTTAGAGGGTGATGAAACTGAAACTCCCTTGTCAGGTTGTACATGATCTCATAAACCTACCCTAGTTATATTCCCATGATTTTCATGAAGCTAATTTTGTTCTCTTGGATCTTCTCCCCTACAACCTCACTATGAACTATTGGCGCCTCAGGATCCACCCCTGGAGTATCATCCACAACCATTTCCTTCTACCATACCCTCAATAAATGTCATCATGAAAGAATAACTTTACAATTCTAAAGATAAATCTTATGAATAATAATAAAACATTATCACATTTATGTAAGAGGAAAAACACTAAAAATTTATAACATGTATCTTCCACAAATCACATCACGCGGTCAAAACCGAGGCACTATCAGTACCCTTAACCATTCTATACCTAGGTCTTGATTCTAAAAGGGTATTATCAAATCAATATTCTAATTTATACACCCATTTATTCAGATTTTTTTTCATTTAATAGTTATCAATTTCATATAAGGTACTATTCTCAATTTAATTTCATAAGCATGGAAAAAATTGTTCAAAAACATACCCAAAACGTTTTTCCTTATTCAAACCTAAAATGATGCATGTCATAAAACAATCATTGTTTCATTGAATGATTCATGTTGACTCAAAACTCATGACATTTTGGGCCATGAGCCAATTATCCTAAAATATCAAAAACAATTTTTTACATCACACATAATGTGTGTCACCCATGGTGAGATAATATTCAACCATAACAACAAACAAAAATAACCAAAATCAATCCTTGGGTACTAAAATTTTCCCCCATACATGGGATTGCAACTCCCATGCATGAGATCATTACCAAGTACTGACATTAACTACTCTCTTGTCAACCTTTCACAAATAGTAAGATAAATGAAAAAAGAAAATACCTTTGATACAACTTTTTAACATATCGCAATGGGTGAAATAAAATGGTTCTCAGATTTGTTATAATACATGACCTCAGGAATGCCTCCACATATTAAAGAGGTTTCCATCAAGTTGTGAGGGTCTGATAAGTCATTCATGGAGAGACTAAACCCTATTTTAAAATAGTAATACACCAATGGATATAAAGAACTATAGCAGAATCATATATGACCATAAATAAAATTAATATCCCATATAATCAAAGTAGGAATATAATATCCAACCAAAAGAGCATACCATGCTTGATTACATGTCAAGTATCTAAAATGGAAACCCAAAAAAGACACTGATGACTCCCAGTAGGTCCTAAACCACGTTAGGTTCCCTCATACAAGCTCAATAACTAATCTTGTTATCCAACATAGGGCCTTTTACCTTAACATTTACTACAACAAGAATGTCTATTTAGGTAACAATCAGGTATGATAATTTGGGTGTGTGTACAACTCAATGGGCCACCACCAACTCTATCTTAATAAATACAGTCAATAACAAGTTTAGACAATTTTATAATGAAGAAATTATAATTCATAAAAAATAGATATCACATTATCAATTTATTGTTATTTGACTACAAAAACCACTAAGTTCCCAAGGATACCCATACCTCAATACCTGTTATGGTCCACACTGGGTCTAAAACATGCTACTTATTCAAATCACTATTCATTTCGATAAATAGAATTTCATTTTCAATTCATTATTATAGGAAAGTTAAACCATAGTCTAGTGCAGATGTTATGTGCATAGAACTCCATGTCAAACACACCAATTCCCAATCTTACACATTTATCATTTTGTTTACAATGCCATGTTTAACAACCCATTTCACAATTTTATATTATTATCATTGGGGTTGAAGGCCATGGGTGACAACATAAATATATATTATAAATTTTTATTATTGGTGTATAATTCCATGTCTAACACCATAATCCTCAACAAGATATATATATCTACATTGGTGTTGAAATCTATGTCTAACACCCAATTTCTCAATTGTTCATATGTGTCACCGGGGTATAACTCCATGTCTAACACCCAAACTATCAAACATTTATTTATAACATTATTAACTGGGCATATATCATCATGTATAATACCCCATATCACAACCATGGTTAAACACCATCAAACCACTTATCAATATAAACCATCACTACATTTATTAATTATTTCATAAGTTAATTAATCCAAGTATTCTAAATTATTTGGAAAATAATTAATATCATCTTCTTCCGTTAATCAATTCAATAGTCAATTAATTTTTAATCAATCTCAAAATACAATAATTAATACACCTATAAAAATTTCATAAATACAATTCCTCAATTATATAATTAACTAAATGATTAATTAATCCCATTTCCCAATCACTACATTGATAATTAGCTCACAAATTCATTATCCTTATTTCACATTTAATTAACCAATTCAACCATCTCAATTCCATCATAATTAATTTTCAAAATTAATTATAAAATAAAAAATCTGAATATATCATAATTATTTATCGAATTAAATAACCTCTTTAGTTATCAGTAAATATCACAAAGATATCAATTAGATAAATTAGTTAATTTACCACATTAATTTTTTCAATTACTGATTTCAATATCTAAACAACTCTATAAACTGTTCAAATTTCATATAAAAAATAAAATAATGACTATGGGATTTGTAAATTTGACCACCCACCTCTGTTCATTGAAAAAAATTTACCATAGAGAAATCCCTATAATTCATCAAATCAATGATGTAGATCGGATCTGCTTCTATTGCCCGAAATCAAGATTTAACAATTCAAAATCCCTTAGATATAGGTAATGATCTAAAATCCTAGATCTAGATTATTTAAATATATATCTACATCTAGAAAAAATATAACATTTCTTTGTCTAAATTAATGAGAGAACATAGCAGGATGAATATGAAATCAATGGCATTGGTTCCACTTATCGGGATAGGAGTAGATCTTCGATTCAGGACTTGAGTCACAATGAACAGAGACCGAAGTGCATGGAATTAATTTATAGATATCCAAGATTATGGTAGACTTCATAGAGTCATGTGGGGATCTAAATAATTGAGTTTTAGGGGTTGGAATTATTTAAAAATATGTTTTGGGCTAATTTAATTTCATTGATGGTTTCATGGGAAAGGGCCCACAGTTTTTCCGGACAGTGTCAATTGTGCACTGGTTATTTTTTGGGTGCACACTTTTTCTTTTCATGGAACACGGTTTCACATCGTGTTATATTCATGTGAATCCTCATTATCTAGGGCTCCATGGTTTATTGGGATGGGAACATTTTTTTATCCCTGAGATAATATTGTATTACACTTTTTATCCATTTTTCCTAATTTTCACCCAAACACAGCCCGAGGTAAATCCCAATCGAAAGGTACTTAAAGAATTTTTTTACCTAAATTCAATCCCTAGTAAACTCTAGAAAACTATTTGGATAATACATCAGACACATGGTTAGCCACCCATCCTAAAATTTCATTGTTTCATGTCATCCTTCTTTCATGCATATAATATGAAAATTAAAATGTCCTAACACATTATTAATTTTTTGTTCTATTATTTTATAGATTCTTGTTGGGTTCACAATTTTTATAAATTAAAAATATATGACATGGAAACTCAAATTTGAAAAACCAAATGGTTTGAGGATAACTAGTTAGTCTATCCTTTTTGTTTTGAAATATATTCCAAGGTTAAATAAATTCACCTCGGGTTCACCGTTTTCATTCATAATAGAATCTCTAAAACATTCCCACATACATAACCTGGAATAGACATGCTTTCAAATGGTAGCTGATCTGTAGGGGCTTCAAAACCAATGATGCATAGGGGAACACATTTGTCGATCGGATTGGAGGTTGGGCTCATCTCACCCTTTTAGTGGGATTTTTTTCTACTCTTAGAATCTAATATTTATTTTAGTTATGTTGGAAAATATCTTCCTAATCATAATACAAGACCATATACCCCAACCAAATGATCATAGGATAACTCAATTTATGTATTGAATAATGGGATATAATAATTGAATCCATATATATATATATATGAGGTTCTTCATCCATTTCCACGAAATTTGAATATTCTTATGTGTTAAAGCCATATAATAAGGTACTTTGGAATTTTGTCGTTGTAGGGAGGTGTTTAATATTTTGAGGAGAATAATTATCAAGTATTATAAATCTTATATATCATTTTTTTCATAGAAATAAAAACCCATGTAGTTCGTTAAAACATGTTCAGTTTAACATCATGTGGATATGACATTTGTATGGGCACTTTGGAAACTATTTTTTCATCTTTATTGTCATGGAGATTTCCTATGTATCCTAGTTATAGTATGAATGAAATTTACCATAATTCATTATGGTTTCATTGTACACTAATGAATGATTTCTAATGATCGTCCTTGGGGAAGGATTAGGTCCCAATTGTCCAAATTTCAGAGACATGTGGTGAATTACCCCAATGTTGATTCCTCTTTGATATCTGGCCTTAAAAAGGCATCCTACTTATCATAGGTTTTGTAATAATTATATTTCTAATAGTTTATTATTGTTTTTCACTCCATGAATTGACAAGGTAGAATGATTATCCCCTGGGTATTATTTGGTTCTGATGGATGAAATATAAATGACATAATGGAAGTTACACTGAAGTGGATACATATTTTAGAGTAGGCCCTAGAAAGGCATCCAACATATCTTGGTTTTTTAGGAATCAATTTTCTCATAGTTCATTTTGTTAGGTATTACACACATATGTTACCCTTATATACGAAAATAAAATATTATGACTCTTATTATGGATTACGTGCTATGGTTTCGGTTTCTTCATAGTCTTATGATGGGAATGATATGATTAATACAACTCCCTATTCATGAATGATCCATGATCAGTATGAGAATAATGGATAAAACCTCAATATCATCGCTCATAGATGTAAGACATATTCACATGACAAACATTTAGAGGTTTATATAGATCTAAATCCATAGATAGGAATCCTATGTATCCTGTTTATGGTAGGAATTAGAGCCACCATAGTTCATATGAGCGATTCATAAACACTAAGGTCTCTATTATAGTCATGACATACATGGTGAGGATGGACAATGTTATCATGTCTGGGAATTCCAATTTTAAATATATTTCTTACATTTCTAACATGTGGTGATTGTTTGGGGGCATGCCTATATTGTATTCTAGACATGTATAACGGTGTCTTCTTAACATGTCCATATAAAATTGAAGGATTTAGTTGACTTGTCTGAGTGACGTTTCATTTCATGGATGGAATGTATGGAGGTTATCACATGATCATGGATGAATTGTATGGGGAACAATCATGAAACATGGATGAAACTCTTTGGAGGTTTTCACAAGATTAAGTGTGATTTATGTAGAGGGTAATGTGTGAAAAATGATGACATGTCTAGATTTCATCATTGAAGTCGAGTGACAAGTCTATGGGACATCTCAAGAGATAGCTAACATACCTTGGTGCTATCATGACTCTCAGTTAACATGAACTTGTGGCACCATATGATTTTGGGGAAATGTCTAGTGGACCCAATGAGGATTAGATGGCTTGTTTGGAGGGTTTCACAATACATGGGTGGTACTCCCAGAGGGTTCCATGTGACTTTCTCTGAAATGTCATGGGGACATCACATAATACAAATAGTATTCCAAAAGCGTATTGTGTGATTGAAGTGACACGACATTGTGATTTTTCATGACCAAGTAGTTTCATGAGAAGAGCATGTGGATCAATATATATTTTCATCAAACAATTTCCCCATATTTCAGTGTTTGTTCTTGGAATTTATTGCATGTTATTTATGTTTTTCAGTGTTAGATTGTTCTAAATCTCATGTGATTTAGTAGATATGTAGGATGTCCTTAATGTGCTCTTCCATAATAGATTCACATGATCTATAAGTGATCATGTAATGTGTCTATCCATGTTACATGATCTCTCCATCTTTTAGATGGATCTTACCTTTTTGGAGTTTTTTCCGGTCACCGAATCAATTGTTCCATGAAATCCCTTCTGGTGCTTGGGGTGCACTGGTGTGAGGTTACAAGGAAAATTACATCTCTTTCCAGCTTAGTCATATCATTTTTATGCCAGGGTGGGTGGTTTTTAATCCTCGCCAACCCATTTTTCTCCTCTTTTCATGGAACATAACCGGTGAATCTAGGATACTATCTTGGGTGGGTTTCAACATCATTTTTTTAAGTATCTATTATAAGTCACCATGGAGGCATCACGTCATTTTCAATGATCATAATGAAATCCCAGCAAAATAGTATTTATTGGATTATATCGACTTAAAGGGGTTTTGATTAATTAAGTATAAATTTCAAAGGTCTTCATTACTGTCAATAAAATATGCCCATGTATGTTTGTGAGATCAAGATGCCTACTGAAAGGAATCTGTGTGATCATTAATGGATTTTATGTGGATTCTTATGAGTCACAGAAGGATTCTAGGGGAATTTGTGAGATCAAACCGTCTTCTCAAGGGATCTTGTAATCCCATGCAAGTTCCTCACATAATTTTTGTGACCAAAGGAGGATCCCACCTTTTCCATTTTATTTACTTATTAATTTTATAAGGACATTTGAGGTTTTATGTTTTTTTTCATGAGTGTTGTCGAAGATAACAACATTACAAATATTGATGCATTCCATGAGTAATAAAATGGTCTATGGGGATGTGAATTTCATGGTCATTCTAATATTTTATGCATATTGAACCAGAGGGGGAGCGTGAGGTTTGCATAGAAATATTTGAGTCTCTTCACATGACAAGGGTTAATTCTAGAAGGATTTATTAATATGAGGCAGACATTTTTTTGGGTTATTTTCATGCATTTCAGATCACCTAGGGCTCATCGCATGATTTTTACGACTATGAGAAGGTCCCTCCTTCACAACTTTTTTCTTTCCATTATTTATTTTAAAAAATTTGGGGATATTAGAAGGTTGTATATATATTGTTGAGGGTAATTATTCTCCCCATTAGTGATGTGTCACATTAGTTTTATGATCACGGGTTTTTCCCACCATTGTGATATTTTCCTAATATTTTCCAAGGATTTTTAGATGGTTTATCAGGCATCTTCTAGTTAAAAAATTGGGTGACATGGGGGAGATTATCTTGCTACCGCCCCTTGATCATTAATTGTCTTCGAAACTATTTAAATGGAATAAATAATTTTTCAAGGTACTTATCGGGGCCTTTTGTGGTCTATGCAATGTGCATTACTATCGATATGACCATCTGACGGTCATGCGATCATGTGTCTCTTGGGAGTTCATGTGATCTGTGTGATCAAAGTCAACTTCCACTTTCTTTTCTCTAGAGAAAAAATATTACCCATATTCTAGTATTTATTCCTTTGTTAAAATTTTTATGCTCTTTTGGTGGGTGTCATTAGTGGTGAAGAGGTAAATCTTAAATTATAGATGAAAAATATACTAATATTTTAAGATGATCACCAATAACTCATATCACATTATTCCTTCTTCGTGTCCTTGATATTCCTATGAAAAATTTCATCAAATTATAATCCCAATTCCATATGAGAATTGGTAGAGATTTTATGAATCCTCTAAAATATATTCTCGTATCCTTCACTTGATGAAAAACTAGGAATATTTTCAAATAGTCATCAATTTCCTAATTCAAATTATCCCACAAAAAATGTACCTTTGGACCTCTACACATCTTGGTACTACAAGGATGTATAGAGAAATTTAAGTTATGAGGATCATCAAATAGTTCCCCTTTTAGATCGGGTATTGATAGAACCCATAACTACTTTCAAAATTTCATAAATTTATCCTGATACAATAATTTTTCCAATCTTCCATCCTTAATAGAATTAATTTTCATTTGAAAATTATCATTATCAGATTGATATATTTGTATCTTTTCCAATAAATGTAGTTTCCCAATCCTTTTTAATGGATAGATATTTTCTCATCCTTACCAATAATTATATCTATCTTTAATAAATACATGAACATATAAAATTTCTCAATCATCATTTGGGATATAAATTTGTGGTATTTACTACTTAATGCATCTACTAAATTATTTTATATTCTTGGGTTGTAGTGTACTGAGAAATCATAATCATTGAGTAATTAGAGCAATGTTATTTCCCTCTTGTTGAGTTCTTTCTAAATAAATATTTATTTCAAACTCTTATGATCCTTATATATCTCATGTATTTACCCATAGAGATAGTGTCACCATATATATGATGAAAATATTGCGGTTTCTAACTAAATATTGTGAGTTGGAAAATTTTATTCATGAATCTTCAACTACCTTGAAGCATATACAATAACTTTTAAATCTTGAATACGGAAACAACCCAGCCCATTTTCAATGAATAATTTTATATAAAACCCCATCATTTACTAATAATGGGGTCAATATCATTTAATTATCTAGTCATCACTTCAATTCTTCAAAAAAACATCACATTATTTTGTCTATATGAACATAACCCATTTATGTGTGAGCCCGATTAACAGAATAGATAATAAAAAAATATTCTGAATAAAATTCCAATAGTAACCTAGTAAACAAATGAAATGATGTAACTATGTTATATTCACTTCAGTAGGCTGTTAATGTATTTTCATTATCATTATAGGATCAAATTAGACTCCATCTTTATAGATAATATAGCCATGAAAACAAACTTCTTAAATCTAGAATTCAAACTTTCTAAATTTACAATATAACTCTTGCCTCTGAGGTGTCTGAAGAATGGTCTACAAGTGATTCTCATGTTCTTCATAAGTTTTAGAATTGACTATAATATCATCCCAAAATACCGCAAAAAAAACATCATGAAATTCCTAGAATGTTTTGTTCATCAGATCCATAAAAACGGAGGGTTCACTAGTCAATCCAAATGGCATTATCATAAAATATTAATGTCCCAACCTAATCCAAAATGTTCCATTTTGGAATTTTTCTCTTCTTTAGTTACAATTAATGATATCCAAAATGAATGTTAATATTTTAAAAATGTTGAGATCTATTAATTTGACCGAATAAGTCATCAATGTGAGGGAGTGGATACTTTTTCTTTATACGAATTTAATTAATATCTCTATAATCAATCTACAACCTCTTGTATCCTTCTTTCTTATTAACAATGAGAACATGGACTCCCCTTGGGGAAATGAAAGAGGTAATAAATCCCTTATTATTAAACTCATCTAGTTTTGTCTTCAGTAGCACCAATTCCACAAAGTCAAATATATATAGATTCTTTGGTATTGGTTTTTCATAAGGTCTTAAATTAATGGTAAACACAACCTCACCCTCTTAGGGGTGTCTAGGTAATTCCTCATGAAATACATTAATATATTCTTGTAAAATAGGTACATACTCAATTTGGATACTACTTTCTTCATCATTATATGTTGTTTTCCCTTCATCCCCAAAAATTTCATTTATTGGATCTACTGGGGTAGATCTAGATAAGAATCATGAGATGATGTTTCTAATCTAAAGATAAAGAATTAAACAGCATCCTTATAAATCCTAATTTATGTTTTATTATCATAATTAAACATATCCTATTTTGAATTCCAATACATTATAGGGATCATATCAAATTCAGAAATAGGTGTGATGATACGGTCATCAAATAAATCATGTTTTTGTGTTATAATGGGGATTTATTGACACATTTTTGTGGAAATGAGACTTCCCTTAGTAAATTTGACTGAAAAATCCCTTGTTAAGTTAAAATGAAAATGATTAATTTTCTTAGAAAACTAGGAAGATATAAAAGAGTGTGATGATACAGAATCAAATAAAGCATTGGCTAAATTTAAATACATGATTAGTGTAGATTCTACCATGTCATTGGAAATTTCTACCTTAGTTGTAGGGATCAAAAAAACTTTGACATAAGCCCTTGGCTTCTTTAGTGGTAGATTCACATGGATCATGGGACATTGGTTTGAATAATTACCCATTTGATTAATATAATTACTAGATATCATTAGATTTCCTTCCCTTGCACTCATGAGAAATTTGAACATTTTATCTACACTTTTATGCACTCATGATCACTTCAGACATTTTCCTAGATGTTTCTTCCGACACATTTCTCAAGATTGAAAATACTTCATTCCCTTATTCTTCTTTAGAGATTTACCTTCGTCACAGTTCTCAAATACTATATTCTTCTCTTGACATACATATAATATATGCGATCTAGAAAATTACATCTCTATTTTGATGTCACATAGTACGATTTTATTATATGCTGAAACTATTTAAGAAGTTAGTTACCTTTAGAGACTTATTTTAAGACCCTCAATGAAATTATCCCTCTTGTTTTTTAAATCATATATGTAATCTGTATAATACCTGGATAGTATTTTGAAGGTGGGCTCATACTCTAGAACACTCACATCATCTTTTTTCGTTAAGATAACTGATTCTCACTTCATTTTAGTCTTTTTATCTTTAGGTAAATATCTATTGAAGAATGCTTCTTTAAAAGTTCTATATATCTTGTTTTCTATTTCAACTTCCTCCATAGTATTCTGGATGAATGGCCTCCATTGATAAGAATATCCATTGAGGTAATCAATTTCTATTACTTACATTTCCCATTAATCAAATCCCAATGGTAGAAATATATTTTCAAGGTACATGATACATTTGTCATCTACCACTTTATTTGAAGTCCAACTAAAATATCGGGGCTTCTGTAGTATGAAACAATCAATAATAGGTGTATTTTACCCCTAACATATGTAAACTATTCTAATATAGTCAGTATTTTCTCACCTTCAACACAAACTTTGTTGACTTTCATAGTGGGTAAATCCCTAAACTATCTATGAATATTAATCCATTTCTTTCCATTTGGACCCATCACTAAATAATGGAACACTATGTTATCCTATATTCATCATGATAATTGGGATAAAAAATAAAACATTACCCAATAGTATGAGTTTTAAAACACTATAATGATTTATCAGAGTTCTCAAATTTGTATGTTAATTTTAAATTCTACTTCCCAAGGATTCTACCAAACATTCTCTGTTTTCAATTGTAATGACCTAAACCCTAGTAGCTCAGAGCTGGTGCCTTTATTTATTACATTGGTATTGATACAAGATTAAATTCCAAATAACATATCAATTTAGAAGTCCTAAAGAACTAGATATATACATCATAACCTTATTATATCAATAATCAAATATAAAACATAAAAAATGAAATTATTCACATCCTTTAACTCATTCAAACAATTCATTTTCATATCCTGGGTAAAAGGGAAAAAATAAAATGGTAAGATCAAATGATCGTTAGGGGTTAAATGTAATATAATATTTCATGAATCAATAATAAACGAATCATAATCAATACTAAGAGGTATATATATAACGTAAATACATTCCATTTAACCAAAAACGTTTTAATCATGATAGTAAAAGTGGTAATCATTACAGAAATGTTAACGATTGGAAGCAATTTTCATTCAATTAATAACTTGAGCACCATTTGGATCCATAGGTAATATCATAATGAAAATATCTTGGATAATAAATATTGAAATATTATTGATTTAAATTCACAATAATTTGGAATCTATTATCTCAGATAATGTGGTATCTCTACTATTAAGACCATTCATAAGACAGTTTAATCATTATGAGTAAACAACCATCTTTTTAAAAATTTGTCATATCATGAGACTATCAGTCCTTTGAGGGGATATTTATCACCAGGCCCCACAAGTGTATTCATGTCTGAATAATTCTTAAAATATTGAAATGATTTACTTATTGCATGAATCAAAATTCATTATAAATAAAATTCCATATTGAGTAAAAGATAATGATTTAACATTATTTCTCTAGTTAATCAAAAAACATTCCATGTAAACACCATATGATAAATTGGTATAGTATTATGAAATAATAATATCCATGAAACAATAAATTTTACATTCAAAGGAATATTCATTTAATAACGATAAAAAATAAAAGTCTAATTGTATATATCATAGAAAAAAATGGGTTCAAAACATAAAAAATATGCCTCAATGAAAGAAATTTGAGATGATGTCCCTTACAAGGATAATATCATTAATAAAATGAATTGTTTGTGTATCTTCACTATAAATACTCAAATTAAATGTGTAAATAAAAAATAATTTAATAAAAATTCATTTAACACATAATGGTAGAATGACATAATAAATTAAATATAAGTTTAACACAAATAATGAAAATTGAGATAAGAAATCCCTTTCCAGTTTATAATTAGTCGAATTCTTTTCCCAGTTAAATTAATAATCATAAAATGAAACATTTATTTCTTTGAAGAAAAATCGTTTAATTATATTCTACATTATATGGTAGTATATATACACTACACCCATGAAATAAGTGTTTAATATGGCATATATCTCACAATAGTAAAATTGAGATGAAAGAACCATACCACTTTGTAATTTATCAGATTATATTCCCCATAAAAGTAATATTTCTAAAATAAAACATTCAATGCAGTATATAAAAGGAAATAAATGATATGATATATCAATGGTCACTATATAAACCACCCATAATAGATAAGTGGTGAATAAGGCATGTATCTCACAGAAGTAAATGTGAGAAGAGAACCCATTAACTTATCTATGAAATCATTCTTCACGTGTACATAATGTCTTGAATAATCAAATTATATACATTAATTACTTAATTAATAATACCTTAAACATATATTTTACTTATTATAATTTTTTTAAGTTCATTTATGACCATCTTCGTGAGTTGTAATGTTTAATCTCATTGTTCCAAGAGTGCTTGTTTCATGGTTTCATGATCGGTTCGCTCGAGTACAATTAGGGAAGTTCATATAAGATTGGAAGAATTATATAGAAGTGAAATTATATGATATTAATTAAATCCCATAAATTTAAATAGTCTCATATATCATTTGGATATATGTTATGAGGATGATTCACTATAGGAAATGTTGATCAAAATATTTTAATCTGTTTTAGCAGTTTTTATGACCAACACTAAAATGTATCATTTTTTTTAATATTATGTCTATAAATAAGTTCAATAATATTATAAACATTATAATTTTAATAATAAAATATTATTTAACCATAATAATGGTTTCCTATCCAGCCTTTAATGCGGAAATGGAAAATGAAAAATCATCGTCTGTGATGGTGGTGAATTGACACATCATGAATGATGTTTTATTTATTTTAATAAAAGGGGAAGAGAAGGGATTTTATGAGGTATATTCCATTAAAAAATAATATTATATAATATATATTATACAAGAGTTTTCATTCCACTTTTTATAGTGGTAGGTGATGAGAGAATAAGAAAAGTCAGCAAATCCAAATGGAAAAAATGAGGATTTTATCTCTAGAATATTGTCTCTTTGAGAACCTTCTTAAAGAACATTGATTTTGTATTTTGGTAAGAAAATAAGGTCTTGGATGTGGGAAAGAAACGTGGGAATTTAATTTGTTAGAATTTAGACAATATTCATGGCTTATAAGGTCTGATGAGATGGGGTGGTGCAGGGTGATATTTATAGGGGAGGAGAGTGTATTTTTTTATTTTATTCATTAGTTTAGTATGATGGATCAAGACTATAAATAATTTTGATTCTTATGACTATGTAAAATAACTAGTGTTTTTGAATTTTAACTAATGAGTGATTATCTCATCCATTCATCATCCCTGAATCAATAATTAATTTATTTACTTATAATGTTAAATATCATAAATTGCCATATATCACAATTCACCAAAAATTCAACTATTTTAGAAAAATAAAAAAGATTATCCCAATATATTTTTGGATATTTATTGTTAAAAATGGTCTCTGTTTTATGAAAAATATTTCCTCAATATAATAAATTATTTTTTAATTAAAATCATCAATTATTTTAAAAATTAATATTTTAATATTTTAACAGATTTTACAGCAGATTGAAAAATTAATTATAGTCCCATAAAAATATATTATAATTAAACAAAAACAAGATATTAAATCATGAATATACTTTTTGAAAACAATTTTTTCTATTAAATTATAATATTAATTATACAATTATAAAAAAATGTTTGTGTTTCATAAAAATAACAACACAACAGTTATCATTTATAAAACATTTATTTAATTACACCATGATAAATATATCATATTTTCATTTATGAGAAACCTAAATTTTATTTACACTTTCACATGTGAGGTTATTATTCTAATGGACACAATACTATTCCTAATAGGCACATTACTATTCCAATGGTAAATTTGATATTTAATAGTACATCAGGGTTCATTTAAGATTAGTGTTTCATGTAATGTATTCTATCGAATTAATTGAATCTATTTAAGAAAATACATACCCTAAAATCATGGGGTGTTATAGGTCTCATAGACAAGATTTATTTCCATCACCATATATCCCATGGGAATGGGAATCAATCCACACATTGTATAGAATACAGTGTGGTAAGAGACTGATGATGATAAAGGGGGAAATCCTCTCTAATGAGGAAATCCCATTTTCACTACATGGGGTAAGGCTACTATTTATTATCATGTGATGAGGACAATCTTTTTTTATCACACTTTATTCCTCATAAGATTAATCTATGTTTTATATGGTGTAATTTTTATTCATTGGACACCTATTGTATAATTCATCCCATTTTTATATGGGGTAAGGATTTTTGGTTGTCTCATACTTATTATATTAGTTATCCAAGTTTTATATGGGGTAAAAGTTTTTGTTCATCTCATACTTATCATGTGAGGTGTCATGGTTTTTTATAGGGTAAGGCCATAGTTTATAATATGTTCTATGGATGGTGGATTTCCATTTTAATGTCATACAACTAGGACATTGAGGATCTAAATGGTTTATGGTCGTGATTCATGGACCATGGTTGACGAGGTTTAAGGGTACATATTATTGACCTATTCAAAAAAAATTATGATCATATCCCTTGGTCCTATGCTCCTCAGATGAAGTATTTCTTGAGAAACATGGAATTAATGGGAGCATTGATATGCTCTCTGTCCATTGTGATTAAAAATTATACCCTATTAAAATCGGCCTTATATATGATGTAATTTCCTTCCCATTAGGGATCCATATTTGGTGACTTTTTTCATGTTTAATTGCAATTCTCGAAGCCATTACCATGTCTCCCTAGACAAATGAGTGGAGAAAAACAATCTTATTGAATAGTCTTGATATAATATTCAGATTCCTCTATAGGTTATGCAAGTCCAAAAGCTAGTTTTTTTATTGTATTCCAACTCATCTAGGTAGAAATCTACCATTCATTCCAACATATATAGGTCATAGAAATTTTTTCTACGTTACATTTTCTGAACATTAATGTGAAAAACTTCTTTTTTCATTATGACAGGGAGTATGAGTTCCCCTAGGTGGAATTTGGGTTCATCGTCCAGTAATCCCTAAGGGCATTGCGGTGCGTTTCAAGGAAACCCCATTTTTCCCACCATTATATGCAAGATAATATAGAGGACAATTTTAAATACCTCAATATACCCATTATCTTATGAGTTTTTTTGATATGTATCTTCGGAATGGATGTTGTACATAGCATAAAAATTCATCAATATAGAAGCTCAAAATTTGGTATCATTGTCTGTGAGAATATCACGGGGAACTCCAATTCGTTGATCAATGTGGGAGCTCAAAAACATGATCATGTGTCAGGTTTTATCTTCACTAAGGGAAACTGATTTTTCCATTTTGAAAAGAAGTTAGTTTCAATAATGATTAACAATGAAGAGAAATCCTTGGTTGCATATCATGGTCTCATAACATTCATTCCCTATACTACAAAAGGACCACTATAATTTTTTGTCTTGAGAGCTCCCAAAATAAATTGATAAATTTGGAATATATTTTACATGCATGAAACATTTGGGAGAAATCAATACAGTTACGAATCTGGTGGGAGATATTCAATCCCACTTAATGGGAACCATAAAATCTAGCATGAACCTCTTATATAACATGAGGTATCTTATATCCATGGATTCAATGGAAGCTAGTTCTATTAAACAAATGAATGTGGAGGGTTTGATCAAGGTTAGGGTAACTATAGAGTTAAAATTGTTCTTCACTTCGAAGGATTATCTCAAATGAAGCTTGGTATTATGAAAGGATGTCATACTGGAGATAATATAAAAAGGTAGTTGTAAAATAGAGTGTTTACACTTCTCTAGGGAAACCTAATGGTCGTGTTGTTGACGTATTGATAGCCATTTGGATTACCTAATGGTTGATGTCATCTGAAGTGGTAGATTAAGTGACTATCTGATGTTCCACATGAATGAAAAGTTCATCCTGCTTAGGCTCTTCTAGATAATTAGATCATGTTTTCAAGGTGTTGGATCAACCATTCCTAGACAGAGGGGCATGAGTAACCTTTGGCTGGTTAGGGAACCAATCTATGAGATAGTTGGGGAATTCTAGAAGGGTAATATGCTCTTAAATTATAAAAATATATTAAACTTTCAAATATTTGATGACTATCACAGTGTCTCCCATCACATGTAGATTGTGGACATCAATGTTGAGGAATAACGTGAGACTAGTGGTGAGATCCTAATACTCTGCCTTGTTTTTTGTGCATCCTGCTTACAATATCAATGTCTAAGGTAAGATTTCCTATGTTAGTGTGATGATGGTGATCCTTTGAACTACCCTATTATGCTTGGGGATATTGATCCTTCTACCCATCATTATTAGATAGGTACCGTTTAAATGAATATAAAAACATGGAATATCCTATTCTGCAGAGAGGATAGACTCATCTGGAAAATCAACTATAGGGGTAGTTTTTCAGGGGATGAGAGTACAGATTGAAATTATTTTAATGCCTTTCTATTTAAATGACTCTATGGGATAAACCTATTGTGAAAATGTTGGATTATCATCATCCAATTTTTTAATCATCCCATTTACCATGGGAATACTGATTGTACACTTTAACGGGTCTACTCAGAACAGTAGTTGTATCTCCTGATTGCAAAAATAGTGTTCTAACTTCTGCACTGTTAATACCAGTGAAAGGAAGCTCTTCTTTATGGGATATTATCTAATCTCTGTGTTAAGGAGCATGCAATATAGATAGTATACTATTTTTTAAATTCCCTCATTTTTAGTGGGTTAAAAAGAAACTAAGGGATCATTTCAGGTCTGTCATGTAGAGGACCAAAGGATTCCTAGAGATGGGTGGCATCAGAAAAATGGGTTGGAGAAATTTCATCTTGATACACTCAAATAAAATCTAGATCTCATCATCCAACATCTAAATGATGCATTTCTTTATGATTCTCAATAAGGTATTATAATTTCTGGAAGGATTTGTTATAAATCATATAATGTATTATTGGTGTCTTTAAAGAGCCTGCAACACCTAGAGATTTCTCATGGAAGGAATTTGGATAAATTTACTTTATCATCTCCATGTGGATCTCAATGATTATATATCTTATGATAATTATAAGGAATATCCCAAAGGGTACCCCAAATGTACACTTCAAGGTGTTCATCTTCATGTGTTATTTGCGAAGGAAGTTGAACAGCTTCTCCAAATCATTGAGATGGTCCTAACACTCTCAGTACTTGAACACCAAGTAAACTATATGTAATTATACCAAAATTCTACGAATTTTCTTAAAGATGTTATGTATAGCCCATGGATAAGTGGAACCATTATTTTAAAGGCCAAAGGTCATAACCTAATAGCATAAATTCCCATTGGATTCCCTACAAAAGGTAGACTCTGTATCCTTAAGATCCATCCAGTTCTAGTTTTATCTATATTATTCATCAATGATGGGGAGGTCCAAGAACCAATATATAGAATCAATAAAAAACAGTATCACTGGAATGGTAAAATCATCATTTCGATAATGGACATTTTGTTCCTAGTATTCGTTGAAGAGTTTGATCTACATATTATTCTTCATAGATGGAATGATGGTGGCTATTAGAATGGGGTAATAGAAAAACGTAATGATGTTGGATTTGATTTGATTTTCAACCTCAGCCCTGACCGTAGCACTGTGGGAATTGTTCAGCTTTCTTGGATGCATCTTGAACCCGAAATAACGTGTTGGGAGGCCGAGATGGTCAATAGTGATCTAGGGGTCTAGATATAACATCTCATCATAGAACCAGGATAACACATCATGGTGTTGTCTAAAAAACATAATATAATTCTACTAAACTTCTTCATAAATATCTTCACTGCTCAATTTAGTCCTATGATCTTCCCTAGTACCAAGGATCACCTAGGTTAACTCATAAATGGATGTGGAGACACAATCTTTGAATACAAGATGGGTGTCCTCAAAATATTCTTCTTCATTCCGTACTGAAGAACCAGAGGGAGGAGGTGACTCCTCCAGACAAGTATATCCTAGGGAAGCACATGTGTCTTATCTATAAGAAATGAAATACTTGATGAGGGATTCCTACTCTACTTAGACTACAACGATAGAGGTTGTCAAGACAATTCCATCCAGCCTCTAGTAATGGGGTTCTCTCTGGATATAGAATAAATGGTTATGACTCATATTCCATTTTGTAATCCATGCTCTATAAAACAAATCGGAATTCAATAATTGTTGGACAAGGGGAAAACCTCTTAGTAATTCACTGGATTGGAAGATTCTTGTACTTATCAGGATTATCGAGTCTATGAGTACGAGTTCAACTATTTGAATTATTTTTCATTAGTGACATCAAAAAATCCTGCCACATATGAAATTATGGGATTCTATATGTAGATTGGTAGAAAAAAAGAATCCTTCAAATCAACCCAAGTATCTATTATATTGGCAGTCATATCATTAAGAGCATTGATGGGCTTTAACCAATCTATTTAAACCTTCTTCCATTCCCTCCTATAGTAACCAACATCCAGATATTGGGACTCATATGATTCATTGGGGGATGCATCACCCTGGATTACTCCAACATGACCATTAAGGGAGTACATGACGCACTAATGATATGATAAAGGTTCCACCATATGTAAATGAATCTAGGGTCTCTAGAGCTGTGTGTTATAGATGGTATCCCCTGATATTATCATAACATTGGTGCTTGATAACCAACCACAAAATTGTGTCTTCAGAAAAAAAGATTCCATATGTTTTCTACTAGATATTATCATAACCCAAAATCATCTAATAAAATGTAGTCAAATATTCTTCCATTATCCCTTGCATATAGAGCTTTCAGGTTCGTATGAGGTTGATCCTAGATCCATTATCCTTGAGGGTGTGGCAGATTTACATGCTTTTCAACTGGATTATGATTTATAGTAGGTGTATTTACCCTTGTATGATGACACTGCCTTCTTCCTTGGAGAACAAGATGATGGATCGATGTTCCTCTTTCTTGGCCTTCTCTACATAGCAGGACTCTATGAAATAGAAATCATCATCAAAATTTATGTGTATTTTCAAAGCATTAACAATCAACCTATGCATTTACTCGGACATGTGGAGATCCTTGAGGATTTAAATACATTGGGTATGATGAAAATGTGATTCATCACATTGAACTACTATGATAGGGGCATGTTTTCCCCATAGAGGGTCATTCTTTGGATGGGGGTATAATTGATGCTTCTTGATGAAGCACTAGTCTCTAGATAGAGTGGGAAATATTATGTTGTTGAATAGATATCTTTTTCTAGAAAACAACCATCTGACTATCAGTTGGCTACGGTCTACCTCTACATAGAAGCATCTTGTCACTGTGTGGTTGCTACTGTGTTTCTCCGTCAACAAACATAGTTGGGTGTGGAATAATACTATAAAGAGTGGATCAAAATGATTGTTTTTATATAGATCTATGAAAGACATTCATCCTTGTCTATGTATCATGAATGACCTAGTTATCGTGAGTCTTTTTCTTGTTGTCATGTCCACTTCCTCCCATTCGACTGTTCTGACGAGAGTATCCCAAGAGTTTTTAATGGTGTTCAAGATCATCGTGTGTTGTAAAGTGGTTCACTAGCTCAATGGTGTTCACAAAGCCATAATAATTCCTATCCTCAGTGGAATATTCTAGAATAGAATATACTTTGGTCAGATATCATTGTTTGGTAGGCATGAAGTCAACACTAGTGCAATAAGGTTTTTGCACTAGTAGGGGAATCTTATTTTCCTTGCACCATCGTAACCTATTCGTCTATTACATTAAAGGTTGAAACATCGATTTAGAGGTAGTGGTTGAAGGAGGTGAAAAAATCACAGTAGGTTTGGTCTTTCTCAAGAGATCAAGGATAATTCCATGGGAATGATCAATTACCTTATAATCTAACTAGTCATTATATTTTTACACCCCATGACTTGGAGATCATTTCCACTAACCAAAGATTTGTTTTTTAAAATTAGGATTACTGGAGAAATGTGTGACCTACCCTAAAATGTTTCCAAACATGACTAGGACATGATCCACCTGGTCTTAGAGAGAATATTTCTACATGAAGTCTTCCTTGATGGTATGTCCAATGAAATTGTGGCAGGGAAAATGGTTGGCATGGGATGTTAGTTTGGACTCTTATGGTCCCCTACACTCTATAAGCTTCAGAATTTGCTTATTTAACGTGAAGATAAAGTACCCTAGTACCTGTGAATGACAGATGGAATAAGTGATGATTTTCATTCTGGGAAATGTTCCATGGGATCCTATCCTTGATACGAGGATGAAATAATATTTTATCATCATGTTGGGTTTTCTTGGAAAGTGGTTCCAAATGGGGTTTTTCATAGTGAGGATATTATTGATAGGGTTATACTATGTTTGTCCCATCTGGAAAATGGTATAATATGTGCACCAGCTCTAGAACCTCCATGTGAATGGAGGTAGACATCACTTCTTTCATAGGTATCCTTGTGGGATGTGGAAGTGGTAATGGAAGAAACTATTGATTAGTCAACTTCAAGTCTTATTCAACATACTAATCCAATTTATAGCATTCATAGAACCCGTATTAGTATTTCAAGGATATAAAGGTATTAACTAGATCATTCCTAAGATTATCCACAAAAATCATGATCATATTTTACTAGAAAAACAACAAATCAAAGGAGTACAAGGGGCCTTTACACCAAGCGACAAATTCTTCAACTCGCTGATTTAGTATCTATTTTCACTTTAAGATGTTAGAAATACTCTTATTTCATGTGGTGGAACTAAACATGTAAATAAAGTATCATTGTAAATCCCCTAAACTGAAAATGAACCCTATGGGAAGTTTTAAATACTAGAATAATGTAGACCATTCCATAGACTATAAAATGTATCAGAGAATAGAAGCCTACTGTTGTTTTGGGGCTCCTAACACTAGGCCACATATTGTGGAAAATTGGGATAGATGCTCTAGTAGGTCACCCATCCCATTGAACAAGGTGAAGCTGGGATTACCAAACATTGGGGGTGCTCATAAACATTCCCCCCATGGAGCCTATATATTCCCATCACGTATTATTTTCACCTTGAACGTTTCCACAGCCCTTAGGTGATATGTTAGAGTAGCTATCAATTGATCATCTCTTGGATTATTTGCCACCAATTCATTGATAGGTTCCTCAACATTGATAGTTTAAAATCCTTGATCCTGAGGGGTAATATCACTACTCATGTCGCAATGGAAGAGTATGAAACTAATACCTCAGTCTCATTCCATAACCCCCAAATGTTTCCCCAACTAGTCATGTGTGGCCACAATGAATGAATTTGGGAATCTAAAAGGGAGGACTTGGAACCCCACTGGTGGCATTTGGGGTCTCTTAAGGAATTTTTGTCATACGAGTTATGCTCAATAATGAAATAAATGGTATTCCATTTATATTCCTCATACTGTTGGAGCAAGGTGTCTATAGTGGGTTCCATCAATTCCTTTGAGGAGAAACCATATGGGTCAGAGGCCTTAATATATCCCTTTAATTTTCTAGTATTCTGATAGACAGAAAAAAATTTCTTAGGGTATCCTTGAGGCCATGATTCCACGTTTACTGATGAATGATGACACATATCAATGGGTCTTCCAGGTAATGTGTGTCCCCTTGAGGCGGGTCTCCCCCATCATTCCCTTCATTAGAGGACTTGTTCCACTAATCCTATTATGGGTTGGGGATGAACGTATTCACTATTATACAAGTCAAATGGGAACATTCATCATCGTAGGATAGTTTGTACTATCCGTATTGTTTTTACAATACATAGATAAAATAGAGGGTAGCATACCACCCCCAAACTCTGATTTTTACATGAAAATATCCCTCTTCAATAAACTTACGGTGCCCATTAAGTATTTTTACGTGTGTATACAAGAGATTATAGAATAATTGATATGACTCTATGTCTTTGGATACAAAGAGTATGGTGATCCCAACATTTTTTCACTATTGGTTGAAGACAACAAGCTGCTCTTGTCTCTTAGGGTAGGTCAATTGCCAATCATAGATATAGAAAGACCTCACCGAGATTATTTGGAAAAAATAAAACACATGTTTTTTTCTAAGCGACATCAATATTAAAATGTTTGAAGTCATGTTTTTTCAAAACACCACTGATAGATGATCAATGGAAAAGACATACCACAACCCTTTTTTTCAAGGAAGGTTCCTGCAGATGGTCATCCCATGCCTCATTGGCACATTCAAAGAGATGAGTAGTGGAAGAGATGTAATCCTACTATGTATCGACTATACAAAGAGGGGGATAGCCGTAGTGGTAAAATGGAAAATACATTATATAACATCCCTTGAATGAGGATCCATATTTTGACCATTTCCATGTATGATGGGATGTTCACCACCACATCATGGGAGAGAGTGGAAGTATCCATTTGTGTCCCAGAAGATTTCGCACCATCTAATGGAATAAAACTAGACCCATATATCTCTTTAAATTTTTATGAGGAGGTATAGATGAGGTAAATTTCTTGTGATGAGGATGGTTGCACTATGAGTCCCTGTAAGGGATCCAAAATATCCTCCAAAAGAATATATATACATAGGGTTCTTGGTACCTTGTGAAACTCAATTTATTGGACTATGAACATCCTTTTGTGTGATTTTGTACCTGAAAATGGCATCTGAGGTAAATGTCCCATTATTGATTCTTCCATCACCTTAGAATCTGATGGATCAATGATTATGTGACACTTCTTAGGATTCTTCCTCTAAAAACTGATGTTCCCCCTCCTACTCTGGGATTGTTAATTAGGATAGGGTATATATCTAGCATGGGGAGGACATCTATACTAGTTGAAAATTAATTAGTGAGGACCTCTTCAGTAGTTAACTTGGGGTTAGGGGAGGAACTTTCCTCTAGTTATTAATGGAGTGCGGAGGACCTCCACTTTGGTTTCTAGGGAAATGGGAAGGACCTCCATGTTGGTATCTGGGAATGGGGGGTCCTCTATGATCGTTGGTGGGAACATGGGGAGGACATATATGCATGTTAGTGGGTTAATGGGTAGGTGCACCATGATGGTTGTCAATGGAGCATGGAGGACCTTTTCTTTGGTTGATGAGGGTTCATGGAGAACCTCTGTACAAATCGGTTGAAAAATAAGGAGGGACTTCATGTTTATTGGTGGGAACTCGTGTAAACTCTCTTTTCTAGACGATGGAGGTAAGATGAAAATATTCACCCTAATTATCCTCATTAATGGATGGCTCGTATTGACTGTTGTTGGTTTTGAAGACTAGAAAGAGTCAACTTGACCTACTGAAGAGGTAGATAAGGCCTATATCTCAAAAGAGGGAAGAGAAATCCCTATTAACATGTTACATAGATCTAGTAGGAAATACTAATAGTATATGGTCCCACAAGAACCATATATTATTCCTCATTCTAGGAAATATATTGGGTCCTCCATCGACAATGGAATTTAGGGCATTGGTCAAGTGACAACAGAGCAATGGGGAACTCAACCCGCCCATCGACCTATGAGGCCATTCGGTTCTCTCACTAGTGTGGTTTAGTGGGATCCATCTTTGGAAATTCATTAGTAGTAGATGTGTTAGGCATGGGTCATCCATCCTTTATCTCTTTAGTTTGTGTGACTGATCTATTATAGCACTGAGGGGAGAGGATTCTAAATTTTTCATCATCAAAATAGGGAGTGGTTTCCCCCAGCACGACCCTCATGTGTGGTATTGATAGTGAGGCACTGATCCCTCCAGATCCAAGTATGAATGAATCTATCATGTTCATAAAATCACAATATGGTGTAAATAACCATCATATGTATGATCTCAAAGGGTGATATAGGGTATGGTAACCTATCATCCAATGGTACGGTGGAACCTATGGTAGGTGTGTAATTGTGCCAGATTTCAGCATCAATGTTTCACCCTATTCTGACGTTTTTTGGTGTCGGGTTGCTATATTCTTATAGATTGAGTCTTTTCAAGAGTTAGGATTCATACATTAGTATAGTTACATCGGAAAGTTATTCCCAATGAACCAACATCATCAATTATTTCTGGATTATAGAGGGATACATGATGTCATTGTCACTAATCAAGTATTCATAATGCTAACTTCCACAATTCACGGGTGTGTTGCATTCTTGTCCCACCAATTTTTTGGTGTGACCTAATTATGAATTTATAAATCCAGTTACATTAAAATTAGTCAATTCCCAAGATATTACTTATAACCATTGTTAAGCAGCAATTTTTCACAATAGGATCACCATTTTGGTTTCATGAATCATGATGCTAAAAATGTACCGGACCAAGGATTTCCAAATATAATGGTGTCTAAAATTATTGATACAATTTTTATTTGAGGAGAATAGGTTCACATTGAGTTAATAATTTCTATTTATAATTCATTAACTGGTGTGATAGTGCATCATGAGATCTATTATGTTTCCCTATATTTCCTCTTTCCAAAGATGGGATGATTTTATCTCTTTCATCGGTGATGTATACTCCTAAATTGAAATGGGATAATGGGATATAATTTCATTCATCTATAGATTTTAACATGGAGAAAGTTTTCTAGTTTGGGTTTCTTTCATTTATTAATTCATGTAAATGGAACTCATTCTCGGTGCCATCTCAAGGTGGACAATAGTAAATTACAATGCTTCTATCTTGGTCAGGAATGAACCTTTGGTTAGGAGTGTAGTAACATTGGTAACTTCTTGAAATTTCAGGACATTGGGTAATTATAAATGCTTCCCCTTTTGGAGGTAATTTCATGTGTTAGGCATCATAATCACAAAACTGAAGGAATCTAGTGGTGATCATGAGTTATTTAGTTCTACAGGTGTAACGTCTCCAATATTTCTTACCTTGGTTATCCCATATTTTTTAAATGGTGTAGGGATTATAGATTAGGGAATGAGTTTTAAATATTGTGGAGACATATCAATATTTTGTATGGGGTAGATCAAGTTATGAATTTATCATTTTGTGGAGATGTGCATAGGGTTAATGTCACATGGGGATAATTTGGGAGTAGGTTTAAATTATAGAGGGGATAGGATGGGTGTGGTTATAAATTATATCATGGATATGATAGGTATTATTTTAATTTAATGAGGTGGTGGAATGGTTATATATTATTTTTTCTTCATGGAATAGATATGTGTTGATTTAAATTATTATGGGGACATAATGGTTTTATGTTTATAGTATTCTTGGGACACTATGGGTGAAGGTTGAATGTTTTTTAGAGAAATGATTGGAATTTTTTTAGAATCATGTAGGGATAGTATGGGTGAATATTTAATGTCTTGTAGGGATTTGGTGGGTGTATTTTTAAAGTATTTTAGGGATTTATGGGATCACATTCATAATTTCTTGTGGATGTAGATCATAACATCCTATTGATAGAGATTTGTGGGGTGTGTCCCTAGGATGGAAAATTTCACACCAGAACATTGTCAGTTGTTGGGATTAATCCTCAAGAAGGAATCCTATGTACCCTATTTAGGAGATAGTGTTAAAAATCCACGTAGTTTGATTTCATAGAATAAGGTCTAGTGATAGGACCAATCCATGTATTTTAACATCGTGAGGTAAGGATGATCATGTCATACAAGGAGAATCTGGGAGGGATGGTGTCGGTATAGCACATGGAAGAAACCCTTTGTCAGAGGATAATTTCATGGAGGTGGAAATGATAGCATCACATGATGATTGTAAATGGGGTATCCTTTGTTTAATACATTGGGAAAGATGCGTGGGGTATTCCCATGAGTAGAATACCAAAGAAATTTTTCATTCATCATACAAGGTAAGGCATCAGTTTTAAATCGTGTTTTATGGATTTTTTCATGTAATATATATTAATATGACTAGGATTTGGGAATATGTAGTTTTATATAATGCATCTCAGATGTTCTTGGGACTAATAACTAGTAGGGACGAAATCAAGGTGAAGTTATGATCCAAAATAAAGAACCTTAACATTATAGCTTAACGGTTTCTAATTATGATACCACCTTAAGGGCTTATATGACCATTGATCATGTTTCTCTTGGTAGGACATGGCATTGGAATGTTGGTGGAGGAGTGTATATAAGGGTTCCTATACTTAGGGGGAATAGACATTACTGTACATATTATTAGGAGAAGTATGTAGAATGAATTCATGGGCTACACTTGGAATAATGTGGGTGGACATTCAAGTATATGATACTAACCTTATATGGATATGAGGTGAGACTATTCTAGTCCAAATTGGTATGGGGGGCCTATGAATATGAATATAAAAAATCAGGTAATCTGAGAGGAGGCACCATAGAGATTATCAGAGGAGGTATTTTATGATGTTTGGGGATTCAAATAGTCTAGGGGATTCATAATTTAATGGGTGTCAAGGAGTATGATTCAAAAAATTGAGTTCTCCTACCTCAGGGTAAAGTCTTTGTTCCCATGGAGTTTGTTTCATAGAGGATATGTGCATCATGAAACCCCAAGTTCCACAAAGGAATTTTTTCTTCTAAAAATGAAATACAACTTGGAAAAAGGCATCCCTTACATATGCGAGGAACTCAATAATCCATGTGAGTACATTTATGAACTATGGTTTCTTTGGGGGATCCATCTCACTTCTTTATTGTCAATCATATTTGTATCATGACATTAGAGTGTTTTGAGGAAGCAGAAAGGACACATCCACTTGAATGTAAATGATAGGGGGTATTTATAGGCCCAATGGAGGACTAGGTGTGGGTTTGAAGAAACATAATTCAACACATGAATCATAATGAGCTTCATGAATGTTCGAGGATCTGCAAACTAGAGTTACATTGTGTTGAAGTTATTGTAAAACACTAAAATTGAAAGGTATTATCATGAATACCATGTTACATTAATCTATATATACACTATATTGACGATAAAATAAAACATACAAACACCATAGGGATTCTTCAAGATATATTAGTTCACAAAGGATGGTTCCTTCATGAATCTAGTCCCATAATTAATTTTTTGGGCTATTTTAGCCAGAATTTTGTTCAGATTAGTTTTTCCTTCCTCAGCCTCTATTGTGACACAAATATTCCATCATCAAAAAAAACTAAATAAAATAATTTTCTATGGGTAATAGTAAATATCCTTACTATGTTTTTACATTTCATTTCTATCGAGGAACATTTCTCTCTAGATCAACTTGTCATGATATTTATAAGGGGTGTGGTAATATTGCATGGAGTTCCACTCTCTATTGTGTCTAATTAAGGATAAATATTTGCCATAATTTTCTGAATGAGCTATCATCATGATTCAAATATAAAATTGAGATTCATCACTACTTATCACCCATTTATATATGGTCAGTATTATATTTACATTCAAAGTATTGAATATATTATGATATCATTTTTATGGATTTTGAAGAATGATGGGACCAAAACCTCCCCCTAGTTGAGATATCATATATGAATAGTTTATATTATATCATAAAAGTGTAACATTATGAGGCTTTATATGGGAAGATTTTTAGTACTCTGACATAATATGATGATGTTGGAAACTTTAAGTGTATTTGACTTTATCTTTACCAAGATTTGAAAAATAAATGTTATGAAAATTTATCCACATATGAAATCTACCCAAAGTTGAAAAAATCTATGTAAATAATCATTAATGATACTTTGAGTGTGAGATCATAGACAATTTTATCCTTTATATATCACCATGAGATAATGTCATTGGATTTTTGAAAAAGCTAAAGCTTATCCTTAATACATCGACCCCTTTGAGACCATTGATTGAATCAGAGTGGTGGTATATTGAATAACACTCCCACATACCTCTCTCATGAACATGATGTAACTCCCCATGCTCCCATGGTACGCTTCACTTTTAATAATACAGTAGCGTGTGTTGTACGCAACTTCGAGTTATAACACACCACAAGCAATCAAACTAGCCGTTATGAATAGTAATACCCACTTTCTGAAATTTTATAAATTTTATCTTTCAAAATAGACTTCATTTTTGGATTCGGAATATCAAAATTAGCTTAGGGTGAAATTTTGGTGCTTTTCGGATAACATTCATATTTTGATGAATAGTTAAAATTACCAAATTTTATTTAAAAAAACTTTTTTAATCGAAATATTTAATAGTGATAAATTATGAATTTGAGTGGTATTAAATTATATTTAGAATATATTTTTATCATTTAATACAATTTTGGTCATTGGACGTAATTCCATATTTAAACCAGACCTAAGAAATTGTCAATCTTTTGATAGTTATTATTTCTTAAAAGCACGCTATTCGTTTTGACAACGGGAATTAATTTTTAAATTATTTCATGAAACTTATATGTTTTGAATTTGGTAAAATAGACATCATTTTTGAATTCGTAATATCAAATATATATTAGGCTAAATTTTTGGTATTTTTCTGAAAAGTTTCAATTTTTGATGAATAGTGTAAAATACTGAGTTGTAGTTTAAAACCGAATTTTTATTTTAATAATTATTTATTTTATTTAATATTAATTATGATAAAAACAGATACATAATAACTATATATGTTAAATTTAATTCATTGAATATTGTTTAGAATAATTTTTGAAACATAAAAATTTAATTGAACTTGTCACGGCCATTTACCCACCTCTTAGGAGAATTTGAAAATTTACATAAAACTTAATTTTACCACATCTGTGAGTGGAGTATCAAAAATCTAAGAGAAATGGTAAATATCGAGGAGTAAAATGTGGTTCAATAAGATAAATGTAATTTTTTGTGAATAGTAACTTTTTACTTTTATTTACCACAGTTAAAAGTAAATAGTTTAATTAAGGGTAAAATGATATTAATATTACACTAAAACATGTCCTAATTCAATTGGACAAGTGTATCTCTACCAAAAACAACCTTAGGAATAAAATATTATCATTTTGGTCCACTTGGATTACATTAGGACATTTATTATTATTTAATTCAAAGAAGAGTTAAAAGTGTTAAAACCAACATTTAATAACTAAAACATTTATAATATATGGTTTTACATAAGATAAATTCGATTATAAATATTCATTAGAAAGATAAAACGATTTCCTACATAATGGTATTTTAATTAAAAAATTTAGACATTATATAAATAAATTTATTTATGACACAATGATGATGCATTAATTACCTTATTCATGAAAGAATCAAATAAATTGTATTATAAATCTTAAAATAAATATAATTTCAATGTTTTATGACATACAAGAATTTTATAGGTTCATATGGCATGTTTGGATTTATTAAATGTATTTTTTATGAAATAATCATTTTTTTATTATTTTAACAAAAAAACAAATACCAAATAGTGTGAAAATTGACATAAAAACGTTTTTAAAACAAATATTATATTATTAATTAATATAATGGACATAAAAATATACGGTTCGAAAAAAAGACTAATATGACAATATATATGACATTAATGAACCAATTGGTGTTCGATTGGCAGTATATAGTGAGTTTATTAACCATATAGTGTAAGAATACAAGAAGACATGGTAAAAGTTAATTTATTTAACTTACTGTTAAATATAAATGGTGTGGTTAAAATTGTAACCTAAACTAGTCTAAGACCTATTGGTTGAGTTGTTTTAGACCTATCCCCACCTTATACTTTACATAATAAACTTTTGAGCCATTATAAACCGAATATAAATTTATTATAAAATAATATTTTAAGTTTTTCCTAAGGTGCCCCTCACCCCTATTATAAAAGGACACTCCCCCTTCTCTCTAATTCACACCTTCTAAGGCATTTGGATCAGCCTACCCTGGCCAAATTACACTCTCAACTATCCTAACTTCAACCTAGAGGCCTTAGTTTGATCATAAAACCAACTTAATGAGCCCTTTTGATCAAATTAAAAGGAAGAACCCGAAGAAGATGTAATGATTTCACCACCATCTTTCAAGTTCCTTTCTTCTTCCACTTCCTTTTTCCTTCTTGATTCCATTATAAAATAATAAATCCAGTATATTCTATATAATGTGATGTTATTATAGTTATGGTACAAACATATTCATTATTCTATCCACCCTTTGAATGACATGTCACCATACGTGCGTACGTACGGCTTACCGTCTCCATGTCGTCGTGTAATTGTTATTCAATACATTGTTATTTTGGTGGGTATAATAATGATGTGTATTTGATGTATATAATAAATATAACATGATAAGTATTCTGTATATATTATATACCATCAAATTATGTATTATATTAATATCAAAATAATGATATTTTCGCTCATGCGTACGTACGGATTACCGTCTCCACGACGCGATGAGATTCATTTCCAAGTTCACCATTCATCGATGATTATTAGAATATATATTACTAATAAGTATGTAATATATGACATAATAATACAACTAGATAAATATATATTTATATATACAAGTATTTATTTACTTACATATATCTTATTCACTTACTTCCGTTAAATACTATATGAAAACGGAAACAACATTTATGTGTATGTATGGACTACCGTCTCCATAAACGGTGTTTTCCATTTCATATATATATACGTCTATTATAAATTTTTATATTATAAATATATATGATAAATAAATCATGTTTTATATTCATGAAGTATTTAAATCATTATCTAAGTGATACAATCAAGAGTAACATGTTAAAACGCATACGATAAAGAAAGCGATTATTACCCGAATTATAATATAATATAGAGATTATTATAAATGGGTAGTATAAAGTCATAAATTAATAATGTATGATATCATAAATATTAATATGGTTCTGTTATAATTTAATAACATACTATAGTCTTCATAAAGAATGCTAAATGTACCCTAGACTAAAGGAAAGTGCAACGTAATTGTTTTTCATCTCACTCATCATTCCTATGAGATTAATGGCATATTGACACTATTACATTTTGTGTGGTGTATGTACATCCCATAATTGTATTCCTTATGTAATACACTTTAATTTATGTGTATTTACATATTCATTGTATGATACCTCTTTCATGGTGTGTATGTTTCATAAGTTACCAAATTGGTAAGGGTTAATTTCACAATCGCTTTATTATCTGAGGTTGTTCTTACGTAAGTATCTACTGGGATATATTTATTATCCATTTTACATGTTTTATGAATGAGTTTTCAAAGGGATTCTTTTAAGGGACTTTTTATTAAAACATCTTTTCAAATGTTTTGAATATTTATTCTTCTAAATATTTCTCATTAATTTCCATGTCATCAAAATGGTTTTGAAGGATTTATTTATATGGACATGAATGTTTTTAAAATGTTAATTCCATTCAAAAGTTTCAAAGTGGTATGTGAAACTTTTATTCAAAAATATCTTTAAATGAATTCTTTTCGAAATTGTGTGACTTTTAAATGTTTTCATGAAAAGGCGGTATTTCTCTCAAAGAGTTTTACAAATCATTTTCATCAACATCAAAATCTTTTAATGGATTTTAAACTTGTTTTGAAGTTGATTTATCATGATACAAATCTTACACATTATGTTGAAGGTTTTGTGATATGTTTTACTGTGGATGTGTTATTTTTATAGCATTCATGGTTTATGGGTAAATTATTGACATTTCTTATGCTAGTTTTAATACGAATGTTTATGTTATGTTTAGACCTTTTCATATGGGGAATGCATTGGACTTATTAAGTGATGGGTGAAGCCCGATATAGCTCCTCCAAGCATCGGTAGGTCTCATGAGACCAACTAGTGTCTTGGCACGAGGCCTTGACAAAATCTTATTTTTAGTCTTGTCACGAGGCATTGGCTACGTGGTTATGATAGTCTCGAATTATGCATTACATCGTTATGAAAGTGGTTATTGATATTGAATGTGATTATTAGACTAGTAGAATATCCATGTAAAGAATTAGATGGTATTATTTAATTTTATCTTTTCCATATTATGCTGAAGTACAAGTTTAAAAGGTTTTATTTTGTTATATATTTCCTTAAATGTTTATGTTTATTTATGAATGTTTCCGCTATATTATTTTCCTTACTGAGCATCTGAGATCACCCGTTTATATGTTTTATTTTTCACAGGATTCCAAGAAGTGTACTGTGATTGATATGCAGGGTTATAACAAGGGAATAATGGCGTTCATAAAGGATTATTTATGTTTTTTTTTGTTATGAAGTGTAATGTAACATTCATGTATGTAATCAATTTTCCAATACTCCTAAGCCGATCGGTCTTTCGGGACCTGATTCCTCATAATCATGCCAATGTATTAAAATAATGCACCGACTCTGGGTAACTGGGGTCCGGGCATTACTGTTGGTATGAGAGGAATTTTAGCAATAACCTTGGAAACTAGATTTAGATAAACTATGATTGGATCACATTACCCTAAGATAAACATTGAGGATTATTATAGAAGAACATCCTAGAATTTTGGTATTGTAGAGATTTTCTGAGTTTTCCGAGCAATACATCCCTATCTGGATATGAGCAGGTAGAAGCGTCTCTGGCACATATGTTCCTAGGGGTAAAACACGAAAACACTGCTTTGAGCTAGACTCAAACTGGAACTGGTGCACGACAACGGGCCTTGCTGCACTCTTGGTTACGACACTCTCGAGGGATATTCTTATGACAATTTTCATTTTATTTACAATCTTCAATGAAGGGTTTATGAGTATATACCTCCTCAAAGAAAACATTTTTGTGATTATGGATTATATCTATAAACTATTGAATTTATGTTAGGTATTTTACATGTTTAGAATTGTGAATTATGATTCATAAACTGACTTAGTGTATGCCATTGTTTAGAAATGTCACCTAGTAGAAGGAATGAAAATTCCAGCAATACATGTGATCCAAAGAGTAAGAATGGTCATATCATTCCTGGTATTAAGAAAGCATTTAAAAAGAAAATAGTCTCCCATTTATTATCATCATATGAATAAATAGTATCAAAAGATTAGTAATGAACTCTCTGAATCCTATGGCTTTGAAGGGAATCCAGAGAAGAAAAGTATGGTAGAAAGAAATATGAATAAAGGTAATAAGGGAAGGAAGGATTTCCCAATATGTGATAAATGTGGAATGAATAACCTTGGTAAATGATTTAAGGGAATGGGATTTTTTTATAAGTGTGGAGAAAAAGGACACCAAGTACGTGATTGTAAGGGTAAGAAAAAGTTTTCAAATGTATAATGCTTCATCTGCAAGGAGTTGGGACACTACGCAAACCAATGTCCAAATCATTAGAATATGCACCAAATGATGATATTGGATAATAATAATGCTATGATACTACCACTGATAAAGAGGAATGACTAGTGTTCTTATGTTTTTATTAAAGAATTATTTCATTTGATTGTTGTATCAACAATGTACTGGTTATATGAATTATGGAGATAAATAAGGATTGTACTGTAGTACTATTTCATTGAGGATTTGAGATATTATGGTATTATGAAAAGTGACTCAACAACAAGTTAAACTTTTTTTTTCTGAAAATACATTGCTGAAGGAAAGGTAATACTTAATATGGTCTTGATACTAATGTAGTAATTTTTGAATAAGAGATGGTTGATTTGGATGAATTATATTGGATATTCTTGACTACCTTCGCACTGATTAATGCTTTTTTTATTTCATCATTGTTGGAATATTAAAAGTTTTTGTATATATGGAATATATCTAATATTATATATGGAATAAGGGAGCATGAATGTAATCAGTAACGTTTTATGGTAATTCAAGGTGTTACCATATTTTACAAGAATACATGATGAAGGTGTTCCCATACTATTATGTGAAAAAAATGGATCTTCATTGTGTTTACCTACCTTATAAATTTTGGATTGTGTGTTTGGGAAGAAATATTTTGGATATGTCTAGTTTGAGATTATTTTTGTGTTTCCATAAAAAGGACAACCCAGAGGTTGGGCGGCAATCCGTCGCATCCGGGAAGGCCGTAAGACTTGAACCCACAACTAAAGGGCGACAATGGTGTATCACCTACCACTAGACCACGTGATTTCCTGGATTGAATAATGTAGTTTTTAAAGGGTTTGATATGTGAAATATAAATTCATTATTTTTGGAACCCTATGCGATTAGGATAAATAGAATATATATCTATATATATATTAAATCTTTTAGAATGAAAGATGAGTTTGTAATAGGAAATAGTTGAAGGATGAAACTCTACTAGTCATGTATATATAAATTCATATATATATATATATTTACTCTTATTTTATGGATAAATTAATTATTAAACTTTACGGAAGGGATCTTAAAACGAAAAATTTCTTATCCTAAAACCTTACATTTTGTTGAACTAATGGTATTTTAAGTCATCATAAATTGGTGGCTTTGAGGCCCACAATTCTACACATGTTTGTGATTGATGACCTCAATCACTCCCTATAAATATTTACATTTTTACTCGAATTATATGTCTCTAATTTCCACCAATTTTCTCTTAATCAAGATGATAATTTGGTGGTTACCCTTTCATTTCTCTTTTCCTCTTATTAAGACTAAATTTTATTAACCCAATTTCTGATGTCGGTTTTTCCACAATGATATTTTCTATTTTCAACCTTTTATTATCGAATAACAACTTCAAATTGCAAGGAAACAATTTATTGAATGAGGGGATAATGTAACGCCCCAAGATTCCACTATACGCTTCACTTGGAATAATACAGTAGCGTCTGTTGTATGCAACTTCGAGTTATAACACACCACAACCAATCAAACTAGCTTTTATGAATAGTAATACCCATGTTTTGAAATTTTATAAATTTTATCATTTAAAATGGACTTCATTTTTGGATTCGGAATATCGAAATTAGCTTAGGGTGAAAATTTGGTGCTTTTCTGATAACTTTCATATTTTGATGAATAGTGAAGTGAAAATTACTAAATTTTAATTAAAAACAACTTTTTTAATCGAAATAATTAATAGTGATAAATTATGAATTTGAGTGGTATTAAAGTATATTTAGAATATATTTTTTATCATTTAATACAATTTTGGTCATTGGATGTAATTTCACATTTATACCACACATAAACAAGTGTTAATATTATGACAGTTATTATTTCTTATAAACACGCTATTTGTTTTGACAATGGGAATTAATTTTTAAATTAATTAATGATTATTATATGTTTTTAATTTTTTAAAATAGACATAATTTTGGAATTCAAAATATCAAATATATCTTAGGCTGAATATTTGGTATTTTTCTGAAAACTTTCAATTTTTGATGAATAGTGAAAAATACTGAGTTATAGTTTAAAACCGAATTTTTATTTAACTAATTATTTATTTTATTTAAATTTATTTAATGTCAAAATAGATATATAATAACTATATAAGTTCAATTTAATTCATTGAAGTTAGTTTAGAATAATTTTAGATATATAAAAATTTTATTGAACTTTCCACCGTCTTTTACCCACCTCCTAAGAGAATTTGGAAATTTACATAAAAAATATTTTTATCCCTTATGTGAGTCGAATTTCGAATATCCAAGACACATGGTTAATAAAAAGGAGTTAAATGTGGTTCAATAAGATAAAAATAAAATTTTTTGAATAGTAACGTTTTACTTTTATTTACCACGGTTAAAAGTAAATAGGTTAACTAAGGGTAAAAATTATATTAATATTACCCTTACACATGTCCTAATTCTATTGGACAAGTTTATATCTACCAAAAACAACCTAATGAATAAAATATTATCATTTAGGCCCACTTTTATTAGACTATGACATTTATTATTATTTAATTCAAAGAAGAGTCAAAAGAGTTAAAATCGATGTTTAATAACTAAACCATTTTTTATATATGGTTTTACATAAAATAAATTGGATTATAAATATTAATTATAAATATAAAAATATTTCCTAAATCATGGTATTTTATTTAAAAATTTTAGACATTATATAAATAAATTTATTTATGACACAATGATGATGCATTAATTACCTTATTCATGAAAGAATCAAATAAATGGTATTATAAATACTAAAATAAATATAATTTCAATGTTTTTATGACATCCAAAAAATTTCTACGTGAATATGACATGTTAGGACTGATTAAATGTATTTTTTATGAAGTAATAATGTTGTAATTAGTTTAACAAAATAACAAATACCGAATACTGTCAAAATTGATATAAAATAATTTTTAAAACAAATATTATATTTTTAATTGATATATTGGTCCTAAAAATCTATTGTTCAGCCAAAAGACTTATATAATAATATATATTAAATTAAAAAACCAATTGGGGATTTATTGATAGTATATAGTATGTTTATGAACCATATAGTGTAAGAATACAAGAAGACACAATAAAAGTTAAATTATTTAACTTAGAGTTAAATCAACATGATAAGGTTAAAATGGTAACCTAAACTCGTCTAAAACCTATTGGTTAAGTTGTTTTAAACTTAATCTTACCTTAGAAGTTAAATAATCAACTTTTGAGCCATTATATACCTAATAGGAATTTATTATAAAATATTATTTTAAGTTTTTCTTATGGTGCCCCTCACCCCTCTTATAAAAGGGCACTCCCGCTTCTCTCTAATTCACACCTTCTAAGACATATGGCTCGGCCAAACCCTGACCAAATACCCTCTCAAAAATCCTCCATTAAACCTAGATGCCTTAGTTTGATCATAAATCCAACTTAAGAAGGCCTTTTGATCAAATCCAAAGGAAAACTCGAAGAAGAGGTAATTATTTCACCACCCGTTTTCAAGTTCCTTTCTTCATCCAGTTCCTTTTTCTTTCTTATTTCAATTATAAAATAATAACTCCAGTATATTATATATACTTTTATGTTATTATATTTATGGTAAAACCAAATTCATTATTCTATCCACCCTCTGAGTGACATGTCACCATACGTGCGTACGTATGGCTTACTGTCTCCACGTCGTGGTGTAATTGTTATTCAATAAATTATTATTTAGATGGGTATAATAATGATGTGTATTTGATGTAAATAATATATATAAAGTGATAAATATTTTTTATATATTATATATCATTCAATTATATATTAAATGAATATCAAAATAATGATATTTTCGCTCGTGCGTATGTACAGATTACAGTCTCCACGACTCGATGAGATTCATTTCCAAGTTCACCATTCATCGACGATTATAAAAATATATATTACTAATAAGTATGTAATATATGAAATAATACTGCTTATGGAGTTATATATATTTTTATATACAAGTATTTATGTACTTACATATATCTTTCTCACTTACATCCGTTCAATACTATATGAAAATGGAAACAACGTTTATGCACACGTACAGACTACCGTCTCCATAAACGGTGTTTTCCATTTCATATGTATACATTTATTATAAATTTTTATATTCTAAATATATATGATAAATAAATCATGTTTTATATTCTGTAAGTATTTAAATCCTGATCTAAGTGATACAATAAAGAGTAAAGAGTTAAAATATGTACGATACAGAAAGCGATTATTACGAGAATTATTAATATAACATAGAAATTATTATTAAATGGGTAGTATAAAGTCATAAATGAATAATTTATGATATCATAAATATTAATATGGTTCTAGTATAATTGAATAACATACTATAGTCTTCATACAGGAGGCTAAATGTACCCTCGACTAAAGGAAAGTGCAAGGTAAGGGGTTTTCATCTCACTCCTTATTCCCATGAGATTCATGCCATATTTCCACATTTACCTTTTGTGTGGTGTATATACATCCCATGATTGTATTCATTATGTAATACACATTAATTTATGAGTATTTACATATTCATTTTATGATACCTCTTTCATGGGGTGTATGTTTCATAAGTTACCAAACTGGTAAGGGTTAATTTCCCAATCTCTTTATTATCTGAGGTTCTTCATATGTAACTATCTACAGGGACATATTTATTATCCATGTCCATGATTTATGAAATTGTTTTAAAAGGGATTATTTTAAAGCAATTTTTACTAAAACATCATTTCAAATGTTTTAAATATTTATTCTTCTAAATCATTCTCAATAATGTCCATGTTTTCAGAATGGTTTTTAAGGATTTATTTATATGGAAATTAATGTTTTTAAAATGTTAATTCCTTTCAAATGTTTAAAAGTGGTATGGGAAAATTTGATTCAAAATTTGATTTAAATTAATTCTTTTACAAATTGTTTGGATTTTAAATGTTTTCATGAAAAAGGGGTGTTTCTCTCAAAAATATTTATAAATCATTTTCATCAACGTCAAAATCCATTAATGGATTTTAAACATGTTTTGAAGTTGATTTATCACGATACAAATAATCCATATTGTTTTGAACGGTTTGTGATATTTTTTACTGTGGATGTGTTATTTTTATACCATTCATGGTTTATGGGTAATGTATTGACATTTCGTATGCTATTTTTAATACGAATGTTTATGTTATGTTTATAACTTTTCATATGAGGAATGCATTTGAATTAGTAAGTGATGGGTGGAGCCCGCTATAGCTCCTCGATGCATCGGTAGGTCTCATCAGACAAAGTAGTGTCTTGGCATTAGGCCTTGACAAAATCTTATTTGTAGTCTTGGCATGAGGCCTTGGCGATGTGGTTATGATAGTCTGGAATTATGCATTCCATCGTTATGAAAGTGGTTATTGATATTGCATATGATTATTTTACTAGTAAAATATCCATGTGAATCAGTAAATTTCATTATTTCATTTTATCTTTTCCATATTACGCTGAAGTTAAAGTTTAAAACGATTTTGTTTTAGTTATACATTTCCTTAAATGTTTATGTTTATTTATGAATGTTCTTGCTATATTATTACCCTTACTGAGCATTTGATCTCACCGCTTTCTATGTTTCATTTTTCATAGGATTCCAAGAAGTTTATTGTGATTGATATGCAGGGTTATGACAAGGGAATAATGGCGTTCATAAACGATTATTTATGTTGTTTTGTATGTTATGAAGTGTAATGTAACATTGATGTATGTATTCTATTTTCCAAGACTGCTAAACCTATCAGTCCTTCGGGACTTGATTCCTTGTAATCATGCCAATGTATTAAAATAATGCACCGAATCTGGGTAATTGGGGTCGGGGCGTTACACATGATGTGTTCGACATATCCTTCTTGAGGAAATTCAAAAAATACCCCTCACATGTAAGTAATATATAGGTGTAACCTTTTATTAATGATCTTTCATATGAGTGGAATCTGATGATGATCTTAGATCATAGAGATTAAGTTCTATGAAACTAGAAAAATCGCCATTATAAAGTGTCGTGGGGGAACAACAACTATTAGGAAGCTATATGGATACCAAAAGAGGAGATGAAACCAAAGCACCACCATTTGTTTTAGTTTATTAAATAATAATTTCATGGGTGAAATTTCTGAAGGGATATAAATGTAATGTCCCAAAAAATTCTAAATTAAATTCCTTTTTGAATGATTAAATTCATTATCATGTAATGAAGTTATATAAAACACATGAACTACTTTGTTGATTTTTTTATGATACATCCTATCATATTTAATATTCCATTTTTAATTATAACCATTTATAATATTGATATTCAATAGTTATTTAATGATTGCTATATATAATGGGTTGGGACAATGAATAATTGACACAGTTGAAAGAAGCTATGGCCTTAACCAGTATTTTTATATGCAATGAACCCCATTTATCATATCTTCTAATAGATATTGAATCACTATGATTTCCCCCAACCAATAAAAAACTATTATACAATAAATAATCTATTAATTAAACCATTTATGGGGGATGTTCATGGTCATTGATTTCACGACCCAAACCATGTTCATTGAACCACCCCATAAAAATAACACCATCACAAACCATACCGTTAGAGAAATTTTTGGTGTAATAGAAGGCAATGTATCCATACCAAAAGAGTATGAATTTTTATATTTCAATAAAATAATTATTATATTTTTCCATAATAATTATTATTACATTTTAAAATTATTATATATTGAGTCAGATAAAAATTTAATTTTAAAATGATGAAAAATAGATTGTACATTTTGGAAATGAGTAGTTTCAATCAAGACATTGTATTTTAATGAATTCATGATTTTTTTAAATAAAATAAATTTTAAAAAATATCAGTAATAAATAATTTTTATCAATTAAATATATAATTTTATGAAGTCCAAAATAATTTTTGTAAGTGTTAAAAGACATTTATTTTAATGTTTTTCCAATAAATTTGTTTTTCATTTAAAATATTAAATTATCATAAATAAAGAATTATTTTGATTAAAAAATATACTTTTTGAATTAATCACTTAAAAATTAGCCAAAATTATTTTTTTCCATAATTTTTTGAGTCATTCCGATATTTGGGTGAAAATGAAATACAATATAAATATAAGTAGTGTACCATGACATCATAATAATCCATAAATAATTTAAATTATTCCATAAAAAGTATTCATGACTAAATATATATTTCCAATTTTAAATATTCTGTTTTTAGGTCTTTTTATTAAATCTAAATACCCTTAATGAATCCTCTAAACCCTATATTATATTTTATGGTTTTAAAATGAATTCTCTATAAACATCATGCACTTAAACATCACCAAGGGTATTAATTTAAGGATATCAGTTTTTAACTGTCTATAATAATGAAAAAAACATCACTATAGAATAAATCATGGGAAAACCCATAGTACGATTTGTGTTTTTAATTCAATTATCATATAAGATCCAAAACCTATGTTTGGATACTAATGAAGTATTCTCCTCTCTTTTTATAAACCCACACAAAATTTCATTCCTATTCACTATAAACATTTTATGCATGGAAATAATATTCAATTCCATCCCTAGAGTCCTCCCAACATTATAAAATGTTTCATGATGCTCCCCCCAATATTTTAGATACACCCTCTCAATGTATGGGTCCTCCCCTCCTCTTTATTAAATCACATTAATCTTATCTTTCATTTTAATTTTCAATTTTACATTTTGTGTTATGTTCTTACATATCCATAACATTGTCCATGTGATGTTAATCTATTTATAATCCCCCTTCACTCTCATTAATAACTTATATTAATCTTTATATGCCTCTATTATGTTATAGAAATTATCCTATGATTTTTCATGAAAACCAATTTTTTCGCGAAAGACCATCCTCATTTACACGCAATTGTAATCAAATATATGAACATATATTTTATTTATTGTGTAATTACATTTATTTTTCTGACACTCCATAATCATGGGAATAAAATATATCAAATACATCCTTATATTTTTTTTATCTATGTGGAATACTTATGCATGTACAAGATATGAATGGGATGAGTGGGCCTAGAATTATATAGCTGTATATTTCATTGGGTAATGTTTTAATATCATTACATACCATGTATGGTGTGTATGAGTTTAGCCTTTTCAATCAAAGGTATGTTTTACTGGGAGTTATCTTTGAATTATTTTTATGATGTTTTGTTTTATGTTTATATCACAATCTTACATTTCATTTCTGTTATCATGTTATATCATGCCTTGTTATTCAACATTATGATTCACACCCCTCTTATAATAAATTGATAACACACTTGGTTCAAAATTAATACATCATCTTATGCTAATGTTGGTGTATTCCATTACTAGGATTAATATCACACCCCTTTCTTATGTATGTCCTTAGGTTATCCCAGGAGGTTTTAGATAATTGATGGAATTTTTGGATCACATTAAGGATGATTTTAATAAGGTAATTGTATTATAGTTTCATGTTTTTATTCAATGTACCAAATTACCAAATAAATTAGGCTTCCTGATATTTTGGTATTATATTACTTTTAAATTTATTTCATAAACCATGAATTAAAGTGTAATAAAATATTGGCTTTCATAATCACTATGGAAAAGGGGAATATTTTTAATATTTTTGATAGTCCTCGATATATTAGATTTAAGTATCCATACATATACTATTTTATAGGAAACAAGGAATATAGAGTTCTTTTTAAGATTTCTCCAATGAATATTTGGATCATATGTGGGGAAAATGAAAATATTTTTCACCATAGTTTATGGCCATTTTTTACAGTGATGGAGGCCAACCCATCAAGGTGAAAGGGGGTTGTCATACTTTTTTTATGATGACATATAAAATTAAAAAAATAATTCCATACTCCCCTACATAGATATAAATTATATTAAGTAAATAATATTTGGTAATATTATTTTAAGGACTCTGGTTGGACCTAATATTCTGAATTCAAGTGTCAATATGTATCCAGTGTGGATAAGAATCAAACCACTTGTAGTGTTTGATAAAAATGCCCCCTTTACTTATATGACTCTTATATCGACAAAAGGGGAATGTCTCTCCTCAAAATAGAATATATATTCTATCATGTGGGTGGATTATCTCCAAATATATACTATATTGTGAAGGTAATTCTCTCTTTTTGGAATAAGCATTCACTAAATGGGGAATCATCACAATCACACAACCAAATTGGGGTGAATACATTTGATATGTACTAATAACAGGGGAAGGTTATCAAAATGATATATCTCTAACTAGGCCCATGAAAATATATCTGAGAGTTTCTATAAATTCTAATATGTTTGAAATCATTCAACACATAGTTTTTATAAAGATATACCTTTTCACTTATATGTCTCTTTTACAAGGGTAGAGTTTTTTTGACACTAAATCAGACCCATGATACATATCCTGAATGGACATGAATAATGCCTCAAGTTTTCCTTATATAGATTGTTCCAATAAAAATATATGACTCATTTTTAGGTGGAGGGGAATTTTATTATGATAATGGGTCTATAAATGAGAAAACTCTTGTCAATATCTCTTGGGAAGATCCATCTCATATACAGGATGGGGTCATTTTTATATTTTTATCATAAAGAGAGTGGGTGGGTCCCTAGTAGAGTATATAAATGTCACTATATATCCCATTGTTATGATAATCACACAACTATTTAGTTATTTCTGAGGTTAATTCCTTGCATTGGATAATATCATATGTGATGTATAGGGGGAACAAGTTCTCTATTGCATAATCTGTCCATGTTCCACATACTTCTATATTGATCAAGATCTCAAGTATATGAGAATGAGACTATATGGAAAGTTCATCTCTATGTAGTTTTGTGACATGTATGTGGAAATGCCTCCTCAAAGTTTAAAGTCATGCAGTGGGTATGGTGATTGTGCATTTTAACATCATATGGTAATGATGTGTATTCTATGATGTTTTCCACATAAACATATATGATTTTAAATTTATATTCTTATTTCTAGGACTTGTATTTACTTCTTGAAATTATATATATTACTACTTAAGAAACCATGAATTAATGGGGGTGTGATTAAAAGTTTCCCATTGATTCTATGGAGTAATTTACAATAGAACAGCCTTTGTGTATGGAATTATGTCCTTCCAACATTGGTTTATACATTAATGGATTTTATCTTAGTATCATTAATGTCTTAAGATCCAATACTAGTACTAATTTCTAGAAAAAGTGGAGATAAACCATCTTATTCAAGGATACCTAAATTAAATTCTGAGGGACATATACATTTTATAATACATGGAATATTTTCTCTTTCAGAATTTATAACTGATCAATACACTTATTTGATTGTTTATCTTATAATATGTGACAAAAAATAGGGATTCAATGTGAGGTAAACTAGACCTCTATGGGTAGAATTACATTTTTTCTATAGGAATGTGAATATGGGGTCGCCTATGTGGTGGTACAAGTTATGGAATGATAAGGCCATAGGGTATCAATAGTTTTTTTCACATGATTTATAGTGTTTATTTGATATTTACTCTAGCATATTTGACTATGTCTTATTAAAAACTATACATTTCCATTTCCACTATGTGATAATGAGATAAAGGGTTCAGTTTAGTGCTTTACTTCTAATAAACCCTTTTCATCTTGTAAGATTGGAAGTTGAAGTCATTTTTTGTAAATATTTAATGAAGGACACTATATCTGATAATGATATTAGACTTCATGAAGTTAGGGATGTTCTTCTTACTAACTTCCTTGTGGGGTATGGAATCATTATATTTGGAGAAGAATTCATTGTAAGTAATAATGTATTTGAACTAATTAATTGTAGCTGAGAGATATGTGATGGACCCTGGAACACCCTAACAAGGGAGGGGTCAATCAGTGTGTCGAATTTATTTTGTTAAGTGGAAGACTATATTACGATGTTGGTAGGACCCTTTTAAACTTTTTTGATTGGAACATGCATAAATCAATCACATTTAAGAGACAACATAGTAATTTTACTTGGTTCACCTCTAACGGACAGTCCAAGGAATACACACCAACAGTGTATCAGTCATACATGAATCCACTAATCTCCACTAGTTTTAGAATAAATAAGTTCAAAAACATTCACACTATATTAAAAAACACTACATTTAAAATATTTTATTGATATATCACTACATCCTTCAGAATACTTCTGTCGACTCCCACTAGATCACTGCCTTCAATGAAGTATTACCCAGTTAATCGACATGAAAGTCACATCAATGGAATGGAATTGAAATTTTTTTCCTTGACTATCATGAGACTCTACATTCACCATAGTTCTGAGTTTATGTGATTTAAAAATACTATTCACTTAAGAACTGTTCTTCAAAATAGCCTTTCATGAAGCTCCTTCACAAGTCTCAAAGAAAACTACCTTCACAGATCAAACATCCATCGCAAATATCACTAAGGCATCATGGAATACCATATCAGCATGAATAACTAAATACATAGAAGAATTATAATCAATAAACACTAATCTAGTATTTTCATGATTCTCAAGCTCGCATAGAAAAAAAATTCACAGAGGTCCCCCACCACCATGAAATTAGAGAGATTCAAGATTTATTTATTGTATTTTTGTGTTAAAAGAAGTGGGGTGGCCACATATTTATTTCCTCAGCTATTGGTGATGCTCCACAACCTCCAACATTTTAGTTGGATCTAGAAAAAACATCTTCATGGAGCTCCTCCACTCAATAATCTCCCTTGATAGTTTCAATTTTCACTAATATCTCTTTCAAACCAATGCACACTCAAGATGAACCAATTCTCATAATTGTAATTAACACCATAAAATCATTGTGAACTCATGAAATCACCATTGAAAAACCTAATATTTATTAAACCCATGCCTTTACCATATTTATGATGAGTTGATTCCCAAAAAATAACCCTTCACATTGATATCCTCTTCTTCCATATTTTGATCCCAAAATAATTGGTAAACACTAGGAAATAGTTCCACCTTCAATAATATTATTATCCTATACTATAAGATTCGTTGTCTTGAAAAATCCTTGATCAACCAATGTATTATTAACAACGATAAAAAAGCATTATTTTGAGAAAATAAGATCCTTAGTTCCAAAAATATGGCCACATGACAACGACTACCCATTTAGAAAATGTTTAGTAGTATTTAAAAGCATGAAAAAACTATTGGAGATGGTGGATGATTTTATCATATATTTAATTGGAATTCCACTTCATGGATAATTTAACAATTTATTTTATCAATGATGGTAAGAAATAACCGTGACTTATAATTTGGTTGGACTAGATGGTTTTGTACGTTTGGGAATCTTAATATCCTTCATGTAATTACTACATTATAGTGAGGATGTGTCCTTTTTCAATTAATATTAGGAGATTTCAACCAAAGACTTTTTAATAGAGAACATTATGTTTATTCGGCTCATCATTGTGGGTAATGTTAACTACCTTGTGTCAGGGTTGTTCCCTTCTGGATTGACCTAATGCGAGCCTTCTATTTTTAATGTAGTTCTTTATGTGGATCATTTATCTTATAATGAACAATGGATAATAACACAATGGGGAAGCATAGAGATGACTGATCTCTTGCATGATGTCAATAATGACTGAGGATACTACCTATCATTGTTTTATGTGGATTATTATATCATTCTGGTCTTGGTTGGCCAGGGTCATCACTACATTGACCCATGATTTAGAACAATAATTCTATCAGTTGGGAATGTGATTCAGTGTTTGATAAAAATAGAAAAGCTCTATCATACCCCATAAAAAGTCACTGAGAGGGATTATCTCATCTTTCATAGTGGAATATTAACTATTCATATTATTAATTACAAGAATAAACTGTGAAATTTAGATGGGATATCTATAGATGAAGGGATAACACTAGACCTTTAATAAGGGATCAAACTTCCACCACATTGTTGGTGTAGTCTTTGAATAGTAGGAAGTAATGAAGGAAAATTTTTTTTGATGGGAAGATATGAAAAATCCTCAAAATATCCACATTGAACATTGGGATTTCAATTATTTTCCTATTCTTACATTGAGGGGTCCATTAATATACATCTCTCAAATTTGGGGTGTTAAATGCTTGTAAAAAACCTCTTTGTTTTTAATTTTAGTGTTTATCAATATAATTTACATTCTAGAATGTGTTGTGGGATATTTGGAAAGTGATCTCCCTTTGATTACCTCCTATAACATCAATATAATATCATTTTATTTTAGAATAACCATACATTAGGTTAGATGATCTATTAGTGTAGGGTTTATGTGAATGTACTTATGTTTCTATTCATGAGAGACCAGATGAACGTCATGGTTCTACAAGTGTTTCTCATCTTTTATAATAAAATAATGAGTGCAAGGTAGTATTTCTCGACAATGGAAGATCATGTCTTAATATTGAGAATCTTTCTACTGATATAGTATAGTTTATTTTCCTTCCATAAGTGTTTCTTTAATGTGATAAAGGTGTTGATATATTTATATATAGAGGTCATATATAGAATGTGTGGCTTCCTTTCTACTAGTAACATTAAGACTGGGGGTGAAGAAGATATTTCTTGACATTCTTGATAGCATCATGAAACTCTTCATCCCACCGATAAGTGACTCCATACACCCTTATCATTATGAATATGAGATATTTTATGGCTAAATTTTCTATGAAATACTGAATGTAAGAATGTATTACCTAAATTTCTTTTAACATTTTATGGTTTTCAAGAGGTGGCATGACATAGTTTTCAGTAGTCTTCCCAGAGTAAATTACACATTGTAGTGTTCATATTTAATTTGTGATACTATAATTTATTTAAAATTATTTAATTGTTAGTTATTTGATCACAATGATTTTTGGACTTAACCATCAGGTATTTGATATAGAACTCCATAATTCTTCCCATTTTGGGTTTGAAGATATCATGCATAGTATCCATTTATGTATCCCTAAAATTATTCCATCCAAAGGGCATGACATGGTAGAATAATAACCCTTGGGGTGCCCTTAAGGTTTAAGAATCCTCATATTTAGGGTCCAACTTGATCTAATTGTACCCCAGGTACATTTTTATAAAATAAAAGACAATAAATTTAATAGTTCCATATATAAAGAGTTCCATATTCAATACTTGGAATGTCTCTTTTATAAATTATTGGTCTAGAAACTACAATAAACACAAAACACGATCCTCTGATTATTTTTCATAATATTGATGAAGATGGAACTTTATTTTTTTCATTTAACCTCCTAAATGAAGTTGGATTAGATAATCTATTAAACCTTGAATTCCACTATGGAAGAATGTAAGAGATGAGTTCCCCTGGACACTTAATTGTAACATCCATAATCATATAAGAATACCCAGTGATGGGTATACACATTAGGATATAGCTTGGTAATATATTTTATAGTTCTGGGTGAATACATAATGGTGTTTCTTCATGATTGAGATGTTCATTTCTTTCTCATACAGGGGTATAGAAGTACTGATCAATGTAGTTTGTGGGTCCTCATTCATTCCAAAATTTTCTATCTTATAATCATATACATTGGTGGGGATTATTTCCTCAAATTTTTTATGGGATAATCTGTATTACTCCTCTCATATTCTATCTCATCATTGACAAATGCATCCTTCATACTAGAAGATAAGATAAAAAAAATATCCAAGATGAAAGACTAGGGCCATTAGGGTGCCAAGTCGTATCTATTATGATCATGAATTCTTTGGATAGTATTTATTTCCTCACTACAATCATTAATGTCCAAAATAATTGATATACGTATATTCCTAGGACATTAATGGGGAATCCTCAATTTCCCCCATTACTATAGATGAATTTTTTGTTCTAGATAGTGATGTAGGAGGACTACTCTTATTTGGGATAGTGATCTCCCTGGGTAAAGATTCTATTATAATGATAGGATCCAGTGAATCCTATATTTGGTTGATAATCCATGCATATTCACTAATGATAAAGCTATAAGGGATTGTATAGGTGATTCTTATGTTGTTGGGAGTTGCATCCCACATGATGCCCTATATCATTTTTCCTTATTTTTTTTAAGAAAATTGCTTCAACATGATGAGATTCCCAATATTCAAAGGAATAAGAATCACTGTATAAAATTACAACCATTCTTTTGATGGGGTTATTAAAGAATTGGTGGAATAATAAAGGGTGTATTGCATGTCTACGATGCCAAGGGCTTCCAAGAGGAACATTGTATGTTGTGTCCTACTAGATAACCATAATGTTAGCATTATAAAATAGGTCTCCAAATTGGCCACCAAGATTGACCTTTCCAAGAGTCTCATGCTCTCTCTTATCAAACCCTTTAATGGTAAACTATATAGGACATAAATCATCTTCAGTATATCCCAAATCATAGAGATTTCAAATTAGGATCAGATAAATCCTAGAACCCTTTCCCACAATATACCATTGAAAATTTATAGTGTATCGAGATTACTTAAAACATATAGGGATTTCATATGTCCCTAATTAGCTTCTTCATGATCCCACAATGTGAATATTAAACATGTATAAAATTCTATTCAAGATGTTTTATTCTCGATACACCTAAATTGTGGAGACTTTTTTCTCAAAAATCATATGGGCTAAATAGGGCCCTAAAAATAACCTCCCTATAATATTTTAAGACACATGAGTTTCAATATTGATAGATTTGGCAGAAAAGTCGCAAAAAATTTAAAAATGTCATAATTATACACTAGAGGTATATATTTCCCATCGTGTTGTTACTTCATGGCATGTGCCATAGGTGTCAAAGTGGTTGAGGTAGATGGATCTAGTGATTGGATAAAAGATGATGGAATTCCTATTTCTGAATGATTGAGATGACCTGGTCTATCCACTCATATAGGATAATCAGATATTATAACCACCAACATATAGTATTCCAAAAGAAATTTGTCTGGAAAACTCATGGAAGTATATTAGGTATCTCCATTCATCTTTTATGATTGTTGATTTCCCTGTTAATAGGTCCCCACAATGTATATGGTTTTTGCATTGATTTTTCTAGGATATTAGTCTCATCCATGACTAATTCTTCCCCTACCCCCTACTACAATGACCAATTCATCTAGTTCTCCATTCATTCATGGTGGAATCAGTCATGTATACATAATAATAAAAAAACTGGTCTTATAAGTGAATGAAATGAAACACATAGTATCTATTTTTCTGATGAGTTTTCTATTAGGTGTGACATTTATTATTTCCCATATGAAAAGGGAAATAAATCTGCAAGAGTTATGGATAGTTTTTAAGTCATATGGGACTCTTAATATCCTTCCTTATAATAATTATGATGGTTACATCTACCAATGGATTATGGGATTAATGGTTACCCTTTCAATAATGTATGACATTTCAAGATCATGTTTGGTTAGTGGGGTTGTGATCTAAGATAGGTTTAAACCTGGTCAAATATATTTTATTCCACCCATTCATTGATCTATTGTTCTTGCCTAGCTATATCTTATTTATAGTCAACATCCTCTTCGGATTGCATGGTGGAAACATGGGCCACTTACACTAGGTATTTACCTAGTATAACCTATCTAGAATAATTGACTCCCTAAAGGTTTTATTTGAATAAATATAATTATTGGATGCTATAACACAAATTATGGGGAAAATAGAAATAGTAAGGATAATCTATGAGGCCGACCTCTCCCAATTTCTTGGTCTGGGGTAGCTTACGTATGTTTTTTTCCAAGGTTATAAAAAATAACTAGGAACAAGTTTAATTCAAAATGAATAGATTTTGTTCACATATTCCCCAAATCATTAGGGTTTTAACGTTTCATCCAAATAAGGGATGTTTTTTTATTGATGTATTTTACCTGGAAATATCATGCAATACAGGCCTACATGGGTTCAATACCAGTCATTACAAATATCTTGTGTTTGATAGTAGAAGTTTCTAAATTTTCAAACCTCTTTCCTTTTACATAATGTAGTGTTGAAATTTATACATGGTTCACTAAATGGAATCATCTAGGTGTTGTACCATTTATACAAACTCAATGAGTACACTTTTGATATTTTAATTGAATTAGAGTTGTATATAGTTTATTATAATGGTTTTCAGTAGAATTTTCTAGAAGCTGCTCTTATAGGAGTGGATTGATAAGGGAATATGTCATGCCTTTACATCAGGTGATGAATCTAGTGGCCATTTTATTTTCATGATATTTATAGATTTTTATGATAATGGTCATTATATTCCTTAGTGTGTATCTAAATTTATAGAGTAATTGATGGGTAAGGCCTTCCCAATCTACAATAGACCCTAACAGGAGGCTACTATACAAGAAAAATGCATTCCCTGCAATATTCTTAATAAGGTGTCCTATTTTCTATACCGCATAATAGTATTTTTCTCCCATCATAAGGATTCAATAGGAAATGAAGTGTGATATACGATACTTTATATTCTTCATGATAATGAAGGTTGACCATAATATTATTAAAACTAGGTGGTGATAGAGTGGCACTAAACCATTCAAGATAAGGCTTCCTTTTATGATTAAGAGTGGAACATTACACATCCATGGATTCTATTTTTATAACATGGGAATTAGAGGTTTTGAGCAGTTATATGGGTACCACTATTTGATCCACATCTTGAGTACATGACGTAGGCGAGGCTTAACACAACCTCCCTGAATTAATCGATTTTTAGTTTACAGCTCACATTAAGATTAGATGATTATCATGATACGGTAGTGGTTGTTTCCATAATAGTGTAAAATATTGTTCTTCTTCAATTTTTATATACAGGTAGATTGGCCATCAAGATCTCAAACCAACCAGGTGTTTACCATCCACTATTACAGGAATATTAAATCCATTTTATGGGAGGGAGTAGAGGCAGTCACTTCTATTTGGATGTTATACTTAGTGGGAATATTTCCCCAAATTAATTTCTCATTGTGTCTTATAATATTTTATATAATGGCCTAATATTGTGCCAAATTATCTTTTATGAAGTTGAATTCAAGCTTTCATTATGGTTAGTGGGATGTAGCCACTCTTTTCCCTCTATCCCTAGAAAAAATGTGTTACGAGGATGTAACCACTATATTTGGATGTTCATAAATACATTTAATCCTCTGATCCAAGTGGTATACATACTCGACCAATGAATCAGTGTAACCCACCTATCGGGTTACTGTTTCCACCACACGATCCTCATTGTTCTTTTCTCCATATGTATCATTTATTTGGTTAATGATGATGATTTTCACTAAGTTATATTTAGATATGAGAATAATTTCATCATCCTATAAATAAATACCAACTCTACAATTCCCAAATTCCATTAGAGAGTAAAATTGAGGTCTTCCCCATAATTGTTTATCTCATTATTCAGTTGTGGATTTCAATATAAACAGGTTTTGATTTTATTTTCATATATTCCCCAGGTCTTATTTCATGAATAGTGACCCATAATGAGTATCCCACCATCCTTGATGAGTGATACCCTAATGAGATTGATGTGTCACAGAGTTATATGAATGGTTCAGGTGTCAGAAGTTGGTAAAAACTCTTTCCTCAAGAAGATAGATCTAACCAAGGGATGTGGTAATAATGACCCCATCCTCGAGGGTTGGGGAAGATATAATATATCCAGCAGTACTTCTTGAACTTGATTAGGATTTTTTGACTCATATGATGGTGGTACTGGTAAAAAATCCCCCATCCCTATGGTATGTTTTTGATTTGGATCCCCCATATATATTATTTAGACCCACCTAGGATTTGATGACTCCTTGGGTGAAAATGGTGGTAGTAATGCACAAAAATATATAGGATGGGATGTACATTAGATAACTTCCATTGTGGATTCCAATACGATCGTCTTCATTTAGTGGATTTCTACTTGAGTATGAGTCGAGTGTTGTGAATTCTCAAGATATGAGCTACATTCCATAATGATCTATTTTATAGTACAATATTTTATCCATATCACATGGGTTTTTTTCTTAACCTGTTGAGAGGTCTACCTCATGATCCTACTAATGACCGTCTCTCTCCACTAATTGTTTTGAAAACATGTGATTTTTTTGGATTAACCTACTACTGTAGGAATGGGTTGGACCCATAAACACTCATGTGGTTAAAAAATTGTTGGATATCATCTATAGGGGGATATGATATATTAGAGATAAATAAAATTTAAATTATATATACTAACTCTATCCTTATATGTATATATCCGAAAATTACTAAGAGATTTATTATTGTGGATACTAGGATGTTGAGGAAAGCATGTCATAGACTCGCATAGTGCGTCCTTGACCTCTGGTCTCAATCCACATAGAATGTACTTAGGTTTATTTAATAATAAAGGATTTTCATAGTCCATAGATTTTCATTTTGATGAGTTAGATTTTATCCTTTTGTTTTTGAAATGTTTCCCATAGGTTTTAGATTATATAATTCATGCAGTCTTATATTATTTCATCTTAGATATCATAGATATAAATGGAGATTGGGAAAAACATAGTGAGAAGGTAGTTCTTGTCCAAATATTTCTACATATATATGTCATCTTATTCCACATAATATGTGTATTCATCCACCAGGAATGCTCATAGTTTTTTTCATTTTCATTGACAGTGACTCAAGAATTATTGAATTAAAGGATGATGGTCATCACTTTGGGTCACATTCTAACCAAGGGGAGGTATCACTAGAAGTATATGGGGGAACCATATGTAGTTGGAACCAATTTTGTAAGAACCCCTCTATATGAAGGTTCCCTCACAAAGGAAGGATGTCATTTTGGGTGTGAAATATCACCGTTGGATGGTTTTCCAAAGTGTATTTTGGGGGTATGATCAATGTAATCCATCTCTATGCTACAATGACTAAAAATATCATGGTATGTATAACTTTATACATCATATAATGAGTCGAAAATTCCTTGAGGTGTAACATATATGTGTCTTATAACCTCAAGGATTTTATCATTGAGTATGGTAGGAATATAGGTTGTGCTCTAAAATTTAGTAAGAGAATATTATCATACCGTTTGAGGTTGAGTAGGAGTATAAGGTCTCTATCTAGAGGTAGCCATAATATACTAATAGTTGTCATTGGTTGTTGTGGGGGTATAGTCACACTACCATTAAGTCGCTACTGTATTCCTATAAGCTTCTGGATTATTAGATAAAATATGAGGCTACCACTCAGTGGATGTTGGAATATCTCAGTTATCCTTGGTCGAAACAAGAGTATATGCCTAATTACAGAAGTCGTTCCCCACTAGAATATGTCAATAGTCTTCCCAAATATGATAAGGGACACATTCCACCTATAGTATTTCCTCTGAGTGATTCTGATATGGTATTTAAATAGAATGAGTAGGAATATGCATCTAGATCCAATATTTTGTTATAATATGTGGAATATCCTATAAATTTATAATAGGGATATATGCCTTCCAAGAGTTTACATACACGAGATACCGACAAAACATAGTATAGACGAGGATATGAGATTTTTTTTGTCCCTCGTTCATTATTTAAATATGTTGAAAATACTCCCATGATGGAGAAGGAATATTTGATTCCTCTTAATTATCTATAAGGAGACACTCATTATATAATACTATGGAAGTTGGAATAGAGGTATGTCCCTTTTATTGTATGATAACTAGAACATGTTTTCGAATCTTCTCTATTGTTTCTAGGATATGTTAGTAATTAAGAAGTGTTTGTAATAGAATATGGGTTATCAAAATTTTTTTCTATAAGATATGTTGGAATACATCTTTAATTGAAATGATAGTATATTCCAAGTCATTGTCTACATTTTTCCTTTGGATATTCCAACATGATTCATATCTGGTAGTGGTGATATATATCTGCCTCTTGCTTGCTCCTATAACATGTTGGAAGTCTCGATGTTTTCAAGCAGGGATATGGGTTTGCATATTGGGTGACATCATGCTATGTTGGAAAGATTCATTAGTGGAAGATGGTATATGGGCCCACTCCCCATGGTTTTTATCTCACCAATTTTGGAGAGATAATTTAGAAACTGAAAACTACGTGTCCATGGATGCAACCCATTTATAAGAACCCTCTATAGGTTGTTGTTGGTTGGTGTTTACATGATGCTACTAGTAACAGCTGCTAGGATCCCTCTAGGATGACTGATGAACAGAGATGAAATTTTTGTTGAATCTCTAATCTTTAGTATTATGATAAGGAAACTATTGACTATCATGCTATGGGGTTAATCTCCCAATTTTGTTAGCAGCAGCGATAGGTGTATCTATATTGGTTTTGAATTTACTTAGCTAAGGTAAGATGATACGATTTATGGCATGGATGCCCTAATGCATGGACTCTAGGGATGTTATGGTACTGTGCTGATGATATTACAAAAGCATCATGTTTTTACATGGTTTTGGAGATAAATATTTTGTGGATTCATCCATTACCACACTAAATATGTAATTCTTATGTAGGTTGTGATGTGAGAAATCATGTTTTATGATTATACAATTTCATTGGAACTATAGTGAGTTTTTTAGAATTGTATTTTCTTCCATAAAAAAAATAATGAATATATTCCAATGTAGTATCACAAGTAAAAAAGAACAATTAATTATCTATAAATATGATACTGATTTGTTGTATTTATGGAAGGTATCACATTATGTTAACTATTTATTTTACAGAACATAAATATAAAAATGACTCAATGTGTGGTAAAACATTTTTTCTGTGAAATATCCCATTTCAGTTCACCATTTTTATTTTAACCAAGGATGAATTTCATGCAATGAAAAACCGTCTGATGTGTAATGGTTAGTAGTTCCCTTTTCATATATGTAAGTCTTGTAACCATTAAATGATTAACTTCGTGTTCACCAATATTCAACTTCAGTCTTCTTTTATATGAACCAAAATGACGTTACATGAAATTATTAGTTGTCCCTCTTTTATATTTGAATGTATTGAAACTATTTAAATTCTCACTATGGGTTCACCATTTTTTACCTAAGATGGGGAAACCTGATGTTAGGGTTTGTGAGGGGTTTAGTATGAAAAAACAATCCTAAAATTGGTTAACTTATATAATATCTAGTGGTTTCCAATGGGTTTTATTAATGGAATTTGAAACACCCAATGGTTCCCACATCATGGATAAACTATAAGCCAACAATATGTAGAATATGGTCATCAGGGTCTCTTACAAATAACAATTAGGAACTCATATTAGTTTAGATGATGGAAGGTTTGGCACATCACACCCAATTGGGGGAAATATTTCTTACTTTGGGGATCTTTTATAGTTTTAATTCATGTAAATGAATCTTTATTTAATCCCAATATGATACTTTTTTTACTAAAATTTAGGACTAGATATGGATACATGATATTGTTAATTATTTTATAGTTAAAAAGTTTTCTATCTATGTGAAAATATATATGTATCAGAGGTTCTCTTTTGATTTTAGAATCTTAATGTATCAGAGGTTCTTTATCTAGTAACCTATTATTAATTGGTGATGTCATTTTGGGAGTTTCTATGTTATAAATCTATAGATCTTGGAACTATATAGTTTATTACCATATAATAAGTCAATTGGTGTCCATGATACCATGATCGATCACACAAAATGGATTCCTATATATCCTTTAAAATGGAATTATAACCCATATAGTCTAGTGCCACTGAATGGGACGCGTCGTACCTTTTAAGGTCTCGTGATAAGGACCAAACCATGTAATTTAATGCCATGTGGTAAGGATGACTAGATAAAATACACCTAGAAATGATTAGTGAGGGGTTTAAACATGAGTATCCCTATATATATAACATTTCATATAATGTCTCCCTATGAGGATTAATTGATTTCATATAGATTTATGCCATGTATATATATCACCTATCAGAGGTATGGCCTAATGATGATGGTTGATGGGACCTGAAAGAAATATATCTTAGGACCTAGATGGAATATATCATCAAAATAAGGATTAATATGGCCATCTTGGTGGGGGCAGGAATCTCTTAGGAAAATGGAATAGTAATATATGGTTCCTTAGGAATATGGATCTAATGGATGTGACATCCATTATCACATTTTTCTATCTATAAAGGGGGGTGATGATGAAAATATCATGAATATTATATCCTAAAAAAAGTGAATGGAGGTATAATTATTATTGTTTTGATCCTCAGAGAGGAATCCAATGTATCCCATTAAAACATGAGACAAACCCACATGGTTTAAATGACATATTTTAAGGTCATGTGTCATGGCCATAACAAGCATTTTAACAACATGTTGTAATGATTTATGAGAAGAAATTTTAATATCTAATATGAGGTCTTGACCCATTGATGGTCATCCTACATATCTTTTCATTATAAAATTTAGGGTTTTTTTATTTCTAATGTGAAGGACATCTGTGTTGCAAATTTTGTCACAACAAAGGATTGACTAGGCCTTATTCATTTTATGATTCCCGTGTGTACTTTATTAGGAGTAAGTCCCTTTGATGGAGTATAAAATATATTTTCAAGTTACACCAAAGTAGGAGGCACATAATATAAGCATTTTTTATGATTAATTCATGATCATTATAGATATCTATTCCCACATGAATTATGAATAGTGTGGGAAAAAGAGGTAATAGTTGATCAGACACATTACATGTGAGTATAAGATAGAATTTGTGTAGATCTAACATACAAGGTATTCCCTAAGGGAAATATAGTTATGTGTCTCATGGGTAATATGGATCTATGATAGAAATAATGATCTCTCATAAGGAGTGTGGTAATTTTGAATCTACATTGGGTATTATAGTCTTCAAAGGGAACATGAACACAGAAAAGGTCGGTGGAAATATACATGATTTAGATATAGGACCTCAAAAATGTTACTTCAAAATTCTAATTATAAAAGGAATTATATTCATCATAGTTTATATATTTCTCATCTAGTTGTGGATAAGGATGAATTATAGAACTCATAATGATTATTGCCTTATTAGATTGGAAATATTTTAATATTTTGGACCTCCACCAGGGTGGATTCCCATATCATATATCAATTCATTATCCATTGATATATGAGAAAAGATAGCCACGAAATATCTATTATTATGGAATGGGGGACCTTTGAGATTATGGAACAAGAGAATATATCATTTTATCACAGGGGTAAGGTTACTAAATTTCAATGGTGGGGTTATGATGATTACATGACCATTAGTGGGACATGCACCCATATGTGGTTTCATGAATAAGGTTCGAATAATAAAGTGTTCATAACACCTACTTTATGGAAATTTTTTCCTAACAAGTCCATATTAATTTAATGGGAAATCTTAGATATTTCAGGACTAATGTACATGAACTTATACGTGAATATGGTTCACAAGTAAGAGTATCATAAAGGATTATAATTAGGATTGTATAGAAAGTGTCAGATAAAGTCATTTTATAACCACGGGATAACATTATATTGACTCACACCTTTCTTACAATGATATTACTTCTTAATAGTTAAATAATAATTAAATAAAATTAGTATCTATTCCATAATCATATAGCTTAAGTGTCATCAGAATCATGGATACATAAATGACTGGTTCATAAGAGATCTACATCATATCTCACTATGTTCTCTATAAATATTTCCCTTATTAACCATATCCTACTTAAAACCATACTTCATAACCTGGGGATATGAAACTAAATAAAGAAATATCATTATTTCTCAGTAAGGGTAAAAAAAGATATCAATGGTCACTTAAACATAACATGACACTGAGAGTATATGAAAACAAACTTGAATTTTAAAAACCATTCAAATTTTATCATAGACCATAATATTGAATCATCGAATAAATTGTTTCATTTTATAATACATGAATCATAAAAGAATTAAATAACATGATCCATGAGGTCATAAAATTGGCATAATACGTATGTTTGTGAATATAAATTAGCATGGAAACTCATTTACATAGTGGTAAATGGTCACAATAAAGACAATCATAATTTATTAGGTTTACTCCCCATTCCATCATATACAAATTCATGGTTCACTCTTAATACTATCATAGTGGAATAAAGTTCCTTACTGAACTTGGTTTGATCCCTATTCCAGTCTTTATTATCCCATGAGATATCCATATATATCAAATAAATTGTAGGATATGTAATTCGATACCCACTAAACACATTATCATAATATATTCATATGTGAACTAGAATACCATAAAAAATTATTTATATCATAACTCATGTAAAAAAATGTTTCATAAACGTTTCCACAATTCATTTTGGAATGACCCATGGAAAATAAATAAGTTTTATAAACATTTCATCATCATAATCATAATCCATATAGATAAATTTGAAGGATGTTATCATAATATAATTTCCACAAAAAATCATATGTAACATTAATGAACATTATCTTGGATGAAAAATATTTTAGAAGATCGCATTGAATATTTCATAAAGAAAATACAATTTTCATTTTGTTCTAAAATCATTAAAATAAGAAAAAATAAAAAAATATTATGGACGAAGCCTCATTTCAAAGTGACCATGGAATCATGAAAAGGATACTTCAAAAAATTGATCAATTATTTTGGTGGTAAATTTAATTCATTTTGTTTGAGTTAAAATAATTATTCTTTTCATATTTTCAGTAAAAATTCAAAAGATCCACATTTAGAATTTAAATAAGATTCCAATTATACCATTATGTACAAAATATAATATGGTAGAAAAATAAATAAAATAATAATTTTATAATTGAAAAAAACATTCTCCGAAACATTTTTAAATAACATATACATCAAAGGAAAAAATGGTTTTCGATCGAAGGGAAAAATAATATGAGATTTCATTAAGAATATTATTTCAGTCTTCTAAGTTCTTAAAAGTAATAAAAAATAAAGGAAAACTTCTAGTATCCAAAAATAATGATAGAAAGATAATATTCATTGTATTTATCTATAGGTACATCATGAAGTTTCATCATTGGAAAAATAAATATAAACATTCATGATAAACAATGATATTTTAATAAAAAAACCATTCCATGTTGGTAGCTTTTGAATCATAATCCCCCTGTAAGAAAAACACAAATTAAACAATAAATAAAATTTTCATACGTATATTATTGATATAAAAATATAAATATGGTTGTATACACACCATATAAATTAATATTGGTGCATAATATGAAATATGTCAAAATAAGACAAGTTGAGGAAATAAACCCATACCTCACGTTAAAATTTCATTGAAACAACATTAAACTAATATATAATAAGTTTAAATTGATTATAATTTTATAAAAAAATTAATTTTTATACTTATAACATCTTATATGGTCTATATAAAATATTTCAACATCCATTTATTAATAATTATTTATTAAAATCATTATTTCTAGGTGTCAACTGTTTCATTTTTCATGAGAATTTTTTTTTTCAATAGTTCATATAATTGTACATTAATATTGATTCTATAATATTCATCATTTTAATTGTGATTTAAATAAAATATATATTCAATAAATATATATTCAATCATAATGGATATAGATATAAAAAATAATTGCATAGATTATGAAGTCGGTAAGTTGTACGTAGTCATGAACATTATTTTCTTTTTTCGAGAGATGGAACAAAAGACTATTAAATTATAATTAAATTTTTCAGAATAATTATTATAAAAAATATATCATATATTTTAACTAAATCTATTAATATTACCATATATATATAGTAGAATTTAAAAATGAATCACATCGCTTCTTGGAGGTGGTGGTCTACAGATACGCCTGAGTAAAGTTGTCATTTTTCAACAGATTGGAATGTATTGATATAGATAAGATATTAAAATTATAGAAGACTAATTATTAAATAAATATAATATAAATTAATTAAATTTATCATAAAAACCATCTATGAAATATGGTGATGGAAAATGAATTGTTACATTATGTGGAGGTGGCGATCCATACATACACAAAAGCGATATTTCACATCCCATTTAATGGAATATAGGGTGGATATTAGTGCTCCAAAAATCATAATAACATCGAAGAATATTTATTATATTTAACTTATTATTTTAAGATAAATAATACATATTTATATAATTTATATGAAGAAATAAACTAAATTATTTCAAGTAAGGTGATTACTTTTCATTCGGTTAACCTCCTTTAGATCCTTTATTGAGGACCATTGGAATGATCTTTTAAGAAAATAAAACCTATAATATTTTTATAGGTCTTTTTTGATGAGAATATTATACAGTATTTTTTAGATATATGGAATTATATGGTTTAAATAATTTAATGTAAGATTTCGCTTTTTATGTTAGGGGAGGGGCACTCTTGGATTTTTCTAAAAAGATTGAAATATAATAAAGTATTCATGTAGAAAATTAATTTCAAATGGAATTAAACTTGAATATAATGTATTAATTGGTGGAAATAATATCATAATATAAAATTATGATAGGTTTAAGTGGTGTTATAATTCATATATTTGGTTTAACCCCATAGTTAACCAATTTTTACCTTATCTTCGGTGATGCCTTTTTTCACTTATAAATGATTAAACTTTTACATATACGATGATAATTTTCTCATAAATTCCAAATGAAAAATATTTTTGACCATTTATAATTTTTTTTTTAATAATATTATAATTTTTAAATAATTTAATAAATTATATTTTTTCATACAATATCATTAAATTCATTTTGATAAAATTCACATAATATGACATTGAAAAAAACATTATAGTGATATAATTTAAATAAAAACCATTAACACATATATATTATGTTATATGGATCTATAAAATTTTGGGAACACTATAAATCAACCAAAAAATATTTTCTGTAGATTTTTTAACACAATTTACTTTATTTTTTTTATTACTTTCATAAACACTATGGCGGGATTACGAAAAAAATTTATGTAATTATTTCATCATTAGAAATTAAAAATATATTTCCATGATAAAAAATTTCATCCATATTTAATATAAATATTTTCATCAAAACATATCTTCTTTTTATCCATATGTAAAAAATGGATATTAATGTCATGTTATTGATGTTTTCGAATTTTATTTCCTAAAAATAATATAAATTTCATTATAAATATAAAATAGAACCCAAATTCCTTATATTTGAATTTATGATTTATATGGTGTAATATAACTCATCAAAGGAAATCATTAATTTTTTGGGTTCATTTTGAGACCTTATCACATAAGTTGTAACAATAATTATCCTATTTTACCTTTAAAGTTGTAATTTTTTTTACTATCATTACTATTTATATTGTGCAAAAATAAAACATATTTATTAGAATGATTTTGACCTCAGGATTAAAAATATGTAATCCAATTTACGTGATACAATTTCTTGATGTCGTAGAAATTAATTTAAATAGGAACATCAAACACAAAGAAAAATAGTTTTTTTTTAAAAAATTCAGAATGAACAATTTTTAATAAAATTATTGACCATAAAATGGATTCAAATAAACGTAATTAGAATATTATTAATATATTTTAAATAATTTTAATTTTAACCATTTTAATAAAAAATAGAACATTTTAAAATCATGAAATAAAAATACCTTTTTAAATAAAAATAATTATTTTTCACTATACATAACAAAATATATATTTTTAGAAAAATACCGAAAAATCACAATAAGATATTTTTAATTTTATGATTTCAAAATTGATAAAAGTTTTATACAATAAATTTTAAAAAAATTATAATTATTTTCACTTATTACATGTCATTTTTAATCTTACCATATTTTGAATAATTAAATGGATTTATAAAAAATTAATTTCTTACTTCCTTATACTTTATCGGTACATTTTTATTGATTATGAAATTTATATATATTTAAAAATTAAGTTACATCTATAAACACCTTCCAATTCAAGGGCTATGTTATAACAGTGACACAATAATAATATTTCATGTTTTGAAAAAGGATGGTGTTGGGTGTTTTATATGATATTAAACGTAGGGTTCATTTAAAATATCATGGAGTTACATGAATGATAAGGCCAAATGATTATTTCTCACATTAAGGGGATATATGACCTAAGAGAACATCATGTGACCACATGAACATGGCCATATAACCTATCAAATTGAATGCTCAATATTGACCACATGAATGAACCATCATCGACAACTTTGTCAAACCCATAGTATTACCAAGGCCACATGAATGAGGGTGTATTATTCATAGTCATGTGACAAATTGTATATAAGATAGAGTCACATGACCACATGGTGAATCGGTATATAAATGTATTGCCTAAAGACACTTAACATGGATTCAATGTATAGGTTTTTTCAACTTAAGTGTGCAATGTGGAGGGTGGGTTGCATGGATGGTGCTACATTGAGGCATCATTTAACTGAGGTCTCATGATTTATGGTCATGTACATATATATTCATGAATTGGGTTTCATAAGTTAATTTTATGATGACTAAAGATTCATTTGATCGTGTGAGGGATAAGAGGCAATGTGATTGAGAGTTTACATAGATATTTTCTCCAAATTCATCATCATTTATTTCCCTCATATACTTCTTTGTATATACCATCATTCTAGGTCCATATATATTATCATGTACCTTTGTAATTCCTTATCTATTTTTAATGGGATACAAGGGGTTTTAATATATGTTGGGTCCCTTATATCTATTATGTTTCTCAAGGGAGTAGATCCACATGAATAGGATTGAGGTAATGGAGGTATGGAAAACAATTTGGTCCCAAGTAATGATGTTGATTGATCTCATGGTCATGTAACCTCTATGGTATCATGTTATCACATTTCATTTCCCATTTTAATTACATATCATTGATGAATCACATGATCCACAACAAGAACATAGGGTTATTCCATCGAATATCATTTTTACTCATTAAATGATTAAAGAGAATCATATTATAAATAAGGACCATGAATCCCTTCCCTCATGGGATACATATATCATTTCCATCAAATTATGATGCCTATATTAAGAGAATGTGAGCCTTAGGATAATCTCATTATGAAGAGAGAGTATAAAACTCTACGTCCATAGACATAATTTTTAATGTTTGTTGTGTGATCTCAAGGATCATCTCTCAATTGGTTGGTTGGGAAGTTTCACTTGAAAAAGTGTTATCAAATATTTATTCTATCATTAATATCCTTTTAAAAGTTTTTAGTGTTAATTTATTTCAGTTGTGTGACAACTTATCCACATTCCCTTCATATTTATCTGATGTTAACAACACATTCTTTCGAAAAATGAATTCATGCAAGACATAGAATTATTTCATGGTGGTTTTTCAATAAATCACGGCTCACTACTAGGTATGTTCATAAGATCATGTTGGGTTTCAGTCTTACAAGGAGCCTTTATTTACCAAATGGAATAGCTTTCAAGGTAGATTATTTTCTCTAATGATTGGAAGGTACATATTATATTGATCATGAAGCTAGCATTATTTATATAAATTTAATGATGGAGGAATGGGGCTTTCAATCTTTCAAGTCCCACATCAAAGTGTATATTGAACTATATATGGTTTATTAACCAATATATAAATTATACCATCCATAAGTGAGAAACCTGGTCTTCTCTAAGATTCCCATGGCACTACACCATGGGGAAACATAATATGTACTCCCAACTCATGGTGCTAATCTTCTTCCTATTTATGGGCCAATGTTATTTCACATCACCCTTACACCGTGACTAGTTAATTGTGTTGGTTACATATCATTGTCAAGGTAACATCCATATATGATGTGTCATGCTATATTGAAATTGAATGCATAGTTGGACAATTTTTTTATTAAAATACAATCAAAATAATTAGAAAAATAAGTAATATTTTTGAGAAACTTTTCATATTAAACCCATTCCATTAATCTAAAAATACATATATCTAAACATGTTCAAAAAATATCATAATCCATTATATAAAAATATTTTTTTTCATGGGATTCAACACATCATGAATATTTTATGGGAAAGAATGTGGCTCAAATTCTGTGGTTATAACACATAATAAATATCATTTTTAAGGGTTTATATAAAACTATGTGTAAAATGTTTTCCAATATGTAATCTTTGGTAATTGGGAGGATTGATTCTAGAAATTAGTTTTGTTTTTTTAATGGTTGAAAAATCCCAGGCTATCTATTTACTATTTCTACATGAATTACTTTTCTAATGAAACCATGTTGGAGTGAAATAATTTCTCTTCAATTAGATGACTTGAAAGATTTTTAAACCTTAATATTGGATTTTTGTATTGATATACATAAAAGGATAGGTTTTAATGATATTTCCATTGTTTTTATAAATATTATTTCTAGAGATAAAAACCTATCTATTTTAGAGAATGGATCCCCATAATTTTATTTTTATTATACATTTCACATAAAAAACATCTAATTTCTATTATTTATATATTAAAACTACCATAGCAGGTTGATTCTAATATTAGTAGACCAAAACACAATTATTCATATAAATGTTGAAATGGGTTTGAAATCACTATTTCACTTTTTAAATGCAGATTACCAGATCAATTTTTGTTAATAAAAAATAAAAAATATTAAATAATTGAATGATGTATTGGATCATTATGGAAATATTTTAGTTTAGTTTAATAAGTTGTACAAATTTAGTATTTTATTTAGTAACAATATCAATATCTATTGAAAAATCATATTATGATATTTTTTAATATCAAATAATGTTATATTCCCTTAAAATATTTAGTTATTAAATTGTTCGGGTTGAACCAAATATCAATCACTTTAATGAGATTTCCTACAATATTATGGAATAAACAAGTTCCTTGAAGGTTACATCACTATCTCTTACAGGTAGAATATTTATTATTAAAGGAATTATGAATCTTAAAATCAAGTACTCCTTTATAATTTAAATAATGACTTTATCACTAATCATGGTAATGAATTAATGTAACATAAAAATTTTATGTAGCATGATGATTTTTCATTAAAAAATTTACATTTTTTGGAGTACTTATTTTATAATCATCATGTATTGTTCTATGGGATTGAAAAAACTTACAATTTCTAATGAATCTATTCAATCGTAGTTTATTTGTAGGATTATTTATGATTATTCAAGGAAAATCACATATAAAAACCATTTCACTTAAAATGCTTGTCTTTGGTACGTTATTATATATGATATTCTATGTAGCCTAGTTCCAAGTAAGTTTACTTTGTTGTTATGAAACATTGAGGATGTATTGTATATTTTAATTATGAGATCTGTTATCAGAATTGTAATTTTTTCTCCATTTTCAACTAATTCTAAAGAGATATCCATTATAATCATTTACATATTGGGGTCAAGACTATATCTCCCCCAAATGATATCCCATCCTCATATAATGAGATGATATATGTATATGATTTTTCCCAAATAAGGATATTTCGGTTTGTGAGCTCAGTAGACATGGTACTCTCAACTGAAAACTATATTAATAGTTCTTGAAGGGTAGTTCATCTAAAACCTCTAAATAGATTTTTCAATCTAATAATACTTGGATTTCTCCATCAATGTTTTTATTATTTTTATAGATTTCAATTTATGACTAAATAAAGATCAGTAAGTAATGAAAATTAGAATATTTCTCTATTACATGTGGAATTTTTATAAGATATGTGATGAAACACTTGAATATAATGTCCAAAAATAATTTTTTTCCAAGACTACATTAGTCTTCTATATTCAAGGTATTTGAAATCAATTAATTTATTACACCCATAATCTCATGGGGTTTATGGGATGTAGTTAAAATATGAGAATATATATAAAAATTAAAAATAATTTTAATGTTCTAGTAACTAAATGATTCTACCTTTTTTAGAATAGATATGTTTCAAGGATTAATCGTAGGAAATACAACTTCATAAGAAACTCATTGATTTTTTTACCTATAAAAGAAAATAACTCTTTATATGATATAAAATATTTAAATTATTTATAGGATTTTTTATCATTGAAAGATACTGTATTTTGGGAACCTTTAATAAGTATCTTGGTAATATTTCTATTGTTTGGAATATTATTTGTTTGGGTTGGTTGAAACATAATACAGAAAAGGTACTTAAGGGAATACCTAGACAAGCTATTTATTTTTGTATATTTAATGACATAAAAGGTGGATTCCGATCATATTTTTATAATTATTTTTATAGGAATTTACATATGATCTTGAGATATAATAGATCATATTCATAATAAAAAATGAAATGTTAAACAAATAATCTAAAAATTGGATTGTAGTCAATTTTTCAGGTGTCACATATTTTTTGAAGATCATGTATACATCCTTTTCATAGAGTTTGTAAGCTTATTGGGTGTATTATGTAGAGTACTATATAACATTGAAATTTTGGAATATCATAATTTTGGGGAAGGAAATATGGATTTAGAATCTTATCCAACATGGTATTGGTTTCGAGTTTTTCTTCTGATGTTAATAGTGTGCTTGCTCAAATCGAGGATTGTTTAAACCTCATCATTATTAAATTTAATTTTTATCAATTTTTATAAAGATTTTATACCATATATAACACTCTCTAAGTTTATATAATTTTTAATTATAAACATTTTTACTACAAGTACATCAAATATTATTTTTATGTATACTACGACTATTATTAGTGTGACATATTTTTAATAATATACTATTACTATCTTTCCTTGATCTTCATGTTACTATGTTGTCCTTTTTATTGTGTGTATTAAATAAAACACACACTAATAATTCCTATTATTTTTATTATTAAACTTATTTTATTTATTCTCCTTCGTTTTCCCTATTTAATTTTTTTAAATTATTATACAGATATAATTTTATAATTTTATCATTTTATTTTAATTAACAAAGAATAAATGTGATACATCTTCTTCAATGTAACTTTACGTATTACCCTCTCCTTTATCTTTTCCAAGCCAAAATAATCTATTCCTATCTACCTTCTATATGATTCACATTTACACTACACATGAAAAATACCATTACTTCCTACAATCCATTCGATGACACTATTGTGACACCCCATATTTAAGTATGAATTTTCAATCAATAATTTCAATGCATTATATAACATGATTCAAATGAAATGATGTGCTAAAATGAATGAATATTTTTTATTTATGATTAAATATTACAATATATAATGAAATAAATATTAATATTAAAATAAAACTAATGGATTATTATTAAAAAAAATTATAATATGACAATAAACATAAGTAAATTAATAGAATACGAGCTTGAAATATTCATCCCTGTGATATCCTATAAACATCATAGCATTCATATAAAATGTTGAAATAATTGATAATATATGAATTATTATTAAAAAATTCTTAATGAAACGAAGGGATAAGTTGAATGATTTTTAGATAAGTACATAAGGATTTTAATAGTAATGTAAATGGGCAATATGGATATTATATGGTTATTGGGAATACATATATTCATTGAGTATACATATAGGCAATAAGTATGTTACAATTTTTATATTTGAAAAATAATTGTTTTCTAGATTTTATTAAAGTATTTTTAATCATAAATTTAAAGTGGATATTAAATAATTAACATCAACTAAATAATTTTGAAATTTTATTAAACAAATTTATAATCATTTATTAAATAAAAAAATTATCATAAATAAATGTTCCCTAACATAATATGATTTTTGGTTGAAAAGTTAAATTTCTTGTATGTACTTTTTACATTTAATAAAATGAATTTAATATTTGGTTTCAGGAATTAAAAAATATCTAATAGGGTTAATTTAATTTTTTTTTGTGAAAAAATAATTTAACAAGGTTAATATTAAAATATATTAGTAAGTAGTAAATTTTGTAAAATATCATATATAATTAAAATGGTGTATAAATTAATAAAAATAAAAAATAAATATAAATAATTTAGAGAATTAAAACAATCCTTTATTTTCTCCATTTATGGTTCACATTCAATCTTATAATGACCTTTCATAATAATTAATGAATGGGTATTTGTAAATATGTTACTCAAACTCATCTATAAAAGGATGTCTCCTCTACCCATATGAAATAAAAACTTTTATTACTCTTCATCTATAAATATTCCTAAATTTCAAAATTTAAATTACCCTCTCGTGTTTGGATGGTTTATGTCACAAAAAGTATTAAAAAATCAATCATAATAATGGAATTCATTACTAAAGAAAATGATTTCATCAAAGTAAATAATGAGTTATTCTTAATCTTTTTAACATTATTTCTCATTATCATTCGTATAAAAAATGATTTTGAAGTATAATATCATATAATTAATAACATTATGGTTATATTATTATGATACTACAATAATGTAACTATATATTATTACACATTCATTCATTATATCTTTTTTATGGGTCGGTTTAACCACTTAAATGAAAGATGATGTGTTATTTTCATCAATTTCATCATGAATGTTTACTATAAAATACCATTAGTAGATGGATTAAATGAAGATGCTATTTTTTTTGTAACAATTTAATGGTAATATTAAAATTAAATTCAATGTTAAAACAATGCATTATTATTGTACTAATATTCTTAAATGATAAAATCATTTACAGTTTACTTACTAACAATAAATAAAATAAACTTGAGGATTTATAGATAATCAAAAAAATACTATTATAGTAACTTCAAGAATCTATATATTATGGTATTATAATTAATAAATTATAATTGACCCCACTTTACAAAACAAACATAGAACAAATGGAACAAGAAACAATTGATGATCAAAATAAAATTTGACTAACTAATACATTTGTAATAAATGAATATAATTGAATAATATAAAATGTAGTTAATATAATATTGGTAATTAAATATAAAATTAATAATTATATTTTGATTATATAGGGAATTAATTCACGTTTAAAAAGTTTGGGAGTAAATTAAATAGGGCTTTTATCTCTCTTTTTAGATAGAATCTTTCTAATCCATATAAATTTTATTTATATTGTTTCTTGGTATTTATATAAATCCTTACCTTTATTAGTCAATTTCCTTAATTTTTATTTCCATCTATTTTTACTCCCTTATTATGGTGGGAAGAAATTATTTTTCTTTCTCTTTATTTATATTTCCCACATTGTCTTTTTCTCTCACCACTTCATCTTAATTCTTTAAATATATTCATTTTTATGTTTTTTTATTCCTTGGATTTTAAAATATATTATATTTGATCTATACTTAATTTTAAGTCATTAATTAATTATTTATTTTTTTGTTAAAATTTTCAAAATTTAAAACATATTTCTTCTTAATTTTTATATATTTTTTTCTTCCTCTGTATGATTTTAATCTATATAAATACACTTTATCTTATAATAACTTAATATTTCTTATGTTTTACTAGGGAAATAATATCATGGTATCATTATCTCTATTTATCTATATGATTTTTTATACCTCATGAAAATTGACTTTTAACCCATTTTATTATAATTTTTTTATTATGATGTATCTTTTGATAGATTTATTTTTGTTTTCATATTAATGTGGAACAAATATGTTAAGATATATTAATTTGATACGTGTGATGGGAATTATATGTCCCAATAATTTTTTGTGTAAATTAATATAACTCTGGAGATAAATATGATACGGGTAGTGGGTAGTGAATCTAGTCTAAAATATTATGGGACATGGGTGGTTAGATTTTTGCACTATGCTATGATGGTCTTGGTTATTATCCTTAATATATTATTATCATATACTATGATTATTTATGTTTCATATATATATATTATGACATATACTTATATTATGATTCATGTTTTTCCAATAGATCCCATATAATTGGTTAAGATATTCTTAAATTATTTTCGTGAACCTTTAACATGTTTATGTACATAATTTTTATTCTATTGTCACTAACATAGAATATTTAATATGACCACTTATGTTATTTTGATTAACATATATTATGTCATACCGTTATTGATCATATGATATAACCATTTTCTTATGTTTCACATAAATTATGGTAATGTAAAATAATATTATACATGATATGTCTGGAAAAGAATCAAATGTGATGAGTTTTTTAGAATAAATATTACACCATATTGTATAATTACATGGTTTTATAGTTAATGTTAAAATAAATTAAACCATTGGGTTATAATATTCTATTTTACTTATAAATTTTTATTTATAATCAATTAAAATAATATAAATATATGTATGTTATATTTGAGTTTTCAAAATTGGAATCAATGTTGGGTTTGATTAATTTTAGTGATTAGGATAACAAATTAACCATATAAAACTTAAGGAAACCGTAGGTTGATTTAAAGGATTCATAAGACAAGGTATTTTAGAATTATTTTTTTATTTTATTACTCTACTTAAATTTTATAGTATTATTTATGAATTATAATAAAAAAATTAAATGATGATTAGAATTTTTAGTAACCAAGTAAATAACTAATGTGATGGATAATTTAACGAATACCCTAAAAATGAAATAAATGGAATGGGATCATCTATGAAAACATTTATCACTATGCCTACCGAATTATATGATGTAATGAACAATAAATTGAAACTTGTTAAAATCCTAAATGAATAAAATAATTAACAACTAATTATTAAATCTTTCATCCTACAAAAACTGACATCCATTAGTGGGTATTCTAGAACACTAATTATTAATAAGTTGATTGGGGAAATATAAAAAATATTATTTTGTTCATAGATTTTCATAGAATGAGAAGGTGTATATAATTATTTATCCTTATATTTGGAAACTGACAACATGACACAACAACATGGAATGGATTTTTAGCATAATTTACAAATACACTGACTTAGGGTTGTGGGTTACTGACATAGAAACCAAATAAATGACATGATTATTTAAATTTTTAAATAAATATATATATATATTATTAAATGGAATATATTATTTTTACCTAATTTAGCATATATAAATTTGTGTGTATGTGTGAATTAGCTAATTAATAATTAATTACATTATAAAAATAATTTTACATAATATGATACTATAATACATATATAATATTACATATTGAATAATAAATTAAATATGTAAATAATATTTGACATAATTATTGAAACAATATCCTACATAATAAGTGTTTTGTGTTATGGTTGAGTATTTTTACTTGAATATGATAACAACTTCTACATTTGAAAATAATATTCCATTTAATGAATAAATATATTATTATATAATGTATTTGTAGAAAACTCATACACTACATTTGACTATTATAACATATAAGGTTTTAAAATTCCACTGATAATCATAGCCATTAAAAATATAGTATTTATCACTGATCATATGAAAAGTATATATAATGGGATATGGTAAATTCCAATTGACATTTACGGAAGTAGCGATGGCCTCAAATAGTTTAATCTCAGCATATGAATAGCTTTTATTAGAGTTTTTAAGGGATTTAACATCATCGGTCTTTTTCCATGACCAAGACCAAGCTGGGATACAAAATATAATTCATGAATAAAATCATTTATATGAGAAGTTAAAACTCTCCTATATCATGACTAAAATCATATACATCAAACCACCATAATAAAATCTCACAATTATGCAACTTAACATTCAGGAATTAGCTGGTGTAATAATGTTTTATGTATCTAGAAATTAATAGTATTCCTAATGATTTTTTATTATTTCAACACAATTTTTAGGAAAAAGTGATAAACCACACATAATCACAACAAAAATCAAACCACAAAAATTCATACACTATATAATATCATAGAACTATCAAAATCGGTTTTGAGTATAATAATAACATTACCTCTATATAATTTCCAATGAAGACTGTTTAATTTTGTAACTGGATCATTTTTGATAAATTATTCCAAAAATAATCCATCTCTTCCCATGTTTGAAAGAACTCCCCCAAGATTATATTTCTTTTATTTAACCTTATTTTAAAAATAAGTGTTTTCTTATTGAAGAACCCATACATCTCATTATTGGTGTTTACTAGAATCAATATCTCAACTATTTTTTCAATATCCTTTTTGGAGGCCTTAATCAGTATGTTCCCCTCCAACATTTGTTCATCAGAGTGCATGATTAGTTCTCATGTTCGTGAATTATGTTCTACCATTTTACTTGCCACTGACTATTGATCAGTCAATAAAGCCTTAGTGCAGTCATCCAAAATAGCGCTAACCACACAGTTATTATTGTGAACCACTATAGGGCATCCCTAAATTAGGGTAAGGTCTTCCATTGTACCATTAACCATATATTTATTCTCAGGACCCCTATATTTGGATTTCTGATCATTGGCTGTAAATTTAATGTTCACCTCTTTATACCTCTAATTCTATTGAAATCTTGTCTTTACTGGTTTTCATATTTAAGAGTAATCTCTAAACCCTTCTGATTTCTTCCCCTAGACCAGAATGTAATTATCCAAATACTAATTTCATTTCCACCCATTCTTCCTCTCTAGGCTATGAGGCCATCAACTGTGTCTTCCCCTATACTATTGTCTAAAATTTGACTAGATGCCTCTTCACTTTTCTCAGACCAAAATAAACTGTTACCTTCAATGGATATCTCTTCCCATAAAAGTTCACTATGTTCCAGGACCATATATTCAATATATAAGCCTTTAAATATTTTTTATAGATTTATAATAGTCATGTTCCTTCTCAGGCATGAAATATTCTTTGTCACCCCACCTTATATGAAATGCATTGTGGTCATTTCCACCATGTATCCTGATGTACCTCTGTAACATTCCACCTATATCACTACTTTTTGATAATGTTCATTTATTGGTCACACGTCCTTTTCAAAGAATGAAGAATTAAATTTGATTAAATTTTGAACCAAATAATCAACAACACACATTCCCTCTTTCAAAAGTATCCATAGTGGAGCCTACCCTTTATATTTGTGATTGAATATGTGACACCTCAAATGTTTGAATATTTCTACTATCTTTGGATTATCATCTAAGGATATTTTATCTATTTGAATGGGATAGTCAAAAATTGAACTCTCAATACCCAATTGATCCTCTAATAGTTCAATGTGATTCTTTATTCTAGGGAACTAGTCAGTTATCGAATCAAGCACCCCATGTATCTCTCTATAGTCATGATGGTTTTTGAAGGTAGATAGAACATATGATTTTATGGTTCATAAATATATGTCCAAGACTCAAATACAACATCTTTTTCATAGAAACTCTTCCCCAGATGAAATCTAATCCCACTCCACTAGTGTATTAAAGAGATCAACATCAACACATATACAAGGTAAATAATGAAAAAATTCGAAGTCATTCTGATATATAAACATAGATTTCATCCCACTAAATTTCCATGAATATTAATAAAATATGTATTTATAAATTTCAATGGAATTTTAGAGATTCTTACACAATACATTATCGTCAAAGCATCCAAATTCATGTGGAAATCGCAAGACAACCGAAATAGGTAGAAATGATTCCCATTGTAGATATGTGGAGCTATGGACTACGCCAGGATCATAATTATTGAAATAAATTATATTTTAATAAAATTTTATATTTAAATAATATTAATTAAAATATAATTGATAATATAATTTTATGAAGTGTAATGCAATTTTTATAAGGGTTAGAAAACTATTATTATGAAAAACCAATTATTTTTCAATAAATAGATATTTTTTGGTTTTAATGTTATAAATTATCATAGTTAGAGAATTATTTTTACAAAATAATTATCTTTTTTTATAAATAAACACAACTAAATTATCCATCAATGTTTTTTCCATAATATTCTAAGACACTCAAATTTTTGGGTAATAATTAAATATGGTGTAATTTTTAACTATGTATTATAGAATCATAAAATCCCCAATTTCATGCCCTAAATACTATAAAGGGTATCTATAACCAAACATTTTTTCCATTTAAGTTATTTTTTTATTTAATTATTTTTATAAATCCTTAATGAATCCACCAACACATATACTATAATTTTAGGATTTTGAAATCAATTACTTATAAAGATTATAGGATTTCACAATACCAAAGGTATTATTATAATTATATTAGATTTTAAGGAAGTAAAATAATGAAATCTAGTCCAATTGGTGTAAATAGATGAAAAAATACCTAGGATAGTTTTTTGTTATTATTATTTTTTAATATAGATTCCAAAACTTATGTTTATAAATTACTAAAGAACACTCTTCACTTTTTCAATAATAACCCACCCAACCTCCCATTTCACTTCACATAGAACTCTTGGTCATGAACATACTTTATTATTTCCTCTTTATATCTCCCCTATGGTTCCCTATAATTTCACACTAATCCGCTCATGATATTTTAGAAGTACTCTCTTAAGGGAAGGTATTCTCAACATATCCTATTTATTCAAGCACCGCCTTTAGGTAATGCCTCTTGATTACCCTTTGTTCATGTTAGGATATTTTCCCCAAAATTTCTTCCATATTAATTTAAATGTGATTAGATACCTCTTTCATTATGATTAACTTATCCCATGATAGTTTCCATACACAAATTATGATTATATAATTATCCTGTGATTTTTTAATACCAAAAAGTTTTATTTTGAATACCTGTAATTATCCAAAATCAACATTATTAACATAGATATAACCATCCTTCATTTATTCAGTACCTATATGTATATAACTAACTCTCATGGAAAATTTTATAAAATATATGAAATTCATATTTATGTTGTATGATTCATGTGACACACTTATTCATGTACATGATATGAAAACAATTGGTTTGCCCATATAGAACTCCAATTATTTGGGTAATGTTTTAGTCTCATGATATATTGTGTATCAGATTTTTAAGTAAAACTAATCAATTGAGACACTATTTCCATCATTTTATGATGGCTTGGAGGTTATCTTTGACCTATATTTATGATTCTAGGATTAATATAATAAAACATTATTGAGTTGGAAGTATTCCTCCTTAATTTTACATACCATTAGTTGTAGAAATAAAAAAAATTATGAAATCATGTTTACTAACTTTTTATGACCCAATAATTTTATTATTTGTTTTGTACAAAATATAGTATTTTACTATACATAGAATAAGTTTTAATATATTATGAATAAAACTTAAAATTCCTCATTACGATAATTCGAATTAGTATGTTTCTGATTAATAAAATTCACCATTAATCGTACATTGAGTTATAATTTTTTCATATATATCAAACTAACAAAATTCATGACCTTTGGGCTGATTATGGTATCAATACATTAGACTGTCCCCCATAATGATTTTCATATTAACAATCCTTAAGATATACCATCAGACTGAATGATGATTATAATTGGAATTCATAGACTCATTTCTATGATAAGGAATACCAATAACATTGTAATGATGTTGATCAATAAGATGTCAAAAATTTAGTTACAAATGATTCACTATATCCAAGTTGTCCGAGTTTTTTACAACAAACTCGGAAATACGATCATTGTATAATCAATTATAAATACTGAGTCATTTGAATAGTTTGGAGATTATACATCTTCACTTCGAATTATTATGAATATTACATAGCATGACCTTCCCATTAGTTGTATTTGTAATTATTTTGAGACATTTCATTCTATGAAATCATTTTCAGGGTTTTTTACCTTATAACATTTTGATTTATTATTTTATGCCTGATCATTATTACAATAGAGTGATTCCTAGGATAGAAAGATGGTGAATCTGATCCATCGGATTGATGTATTCTCATGATAGGAAGTCATACACTAATCACCATATCGTGGGATTATGGGGATAGAAACACAGATCTAATCCAATCATCATATCGAGGACTTGTCAGGTAAGTAAGGAAAGACTTCTCTATATGTATAAAATAGTGGATAGCTTTAAAAAGGATATTAAATACCTTACTCTTAATGTTAAAAGAGATATATTTTCCAATATATCATTTAAGTTGTTATTAATTTTACATAGCTCTTTTTTCTGGTTTTTACAAGTTTATATACTTTGGTGCATGTTTTAGAAAGTTATTCCTCATACACATCTTTCTATATAATTAGTTCTATCAGTATTCCTATGAATACCATAAACAAAATACTTTAACATAAATCAAACCCATTGTGATTATGAACTTTTATTATGATATAATCATTATATTTCTTGTTCCGATTTTGTAACTCTGATAATCAGACTGGGTCTGAGATTTCTAAAGTTACTTTAATAGGATTTCTATTTTTTTAGATCCAATATTTAAAACAATGTTTTTAAACTAAAATTCACCCCCTCTTATATGTATAGACGTCATAAGATAATATTATGAACCTACCTTTTCTATTATAGTAGTTTTATACTCCTTAGAGACTTTCTAAATTTTTTACATATTATGGTAATTTGTTATATTTTTTGATAAAAAACCTTTTATTTATAAACATTGATCCACTGATGTGTATATTTTTAAAATTGTATTTTTACTTGTTTTTAATATGTAAGGTCTTAAGGATGGATCCCTAGATAATCTAAACCAAATAGACCACCTACCATTGATGGTGTTTGTTATGATTAATGGGGAGATATGGTGAAAACTTTTGTCATTAATAATAGAGTTGATAATTGTTTTTATGATTATGGAAGACTACATGATTGCTAATAAGAAAGTAACATCTGTTATACATCCATAAAAACAATTGTATCTATTAATTTAAAAAGTAAGGAATACTCTATTGTGTTCCATGAAACATAGTATATACAGTCAGATTTATTCCTAAGAAGCTACATACAGTATGTCAAAGAAGCATGAAGTCAAAAAATTTAGAACTTATAATGTTGTTGATACAAGAATATCTTTTCTTAGAACAAATTATCAGGCCATTGTTTTATTACTGGAGAATCAATTTTATTGATACACTAGAGGTTAATTAAAATAATAAATATTTTACAATATATTTGTGAAAAAGTACTTTAAGATGAAATTATTATTTAAAATATTACTGATATAATCCCAAATGAGTGGGAATCCAAAATAGTAACCATGGATGAGATAAGAAATATTAATAATATTACATTTTATGGTTCAATTGGAACCATTATTTAGTAAAAAGGTAGACATAAGAGAGATACTGAGAAAGCAGCAAAAATAAATGTAGGTGTTTATTTTTCTACTACTACAATTCCTACAAAATCCAAAAAACATAAAAAATTTGTAAAATATTCATGAAAGAATAAAGTTGTTGTTCAATCTAATTCATGTAATTTATAAAATTATAAATATTAATTGTCCTCTCTCTCAAAAAGGATGAGAAACTTTATCATAAAAAATAAATTCAATGTCTTTATAAGAAATGGAATAAGGATAAAATTGATAAGTAATATTCTGAAGTCACAAGCTATGAATGAAGAAAGATGGAAATATCATAACTTATTGTATAATTATATAGAGGAGAGATATAAATGATATAAATTTATAAATACATGAAAAAATAAAATAAATATCTAAAGAAAATAAAGTCTTTAAATCTTCTAACACAAGGAGTGCATGTGGTGGTGATTTTTTAGAAAGCACTTTAGATAATGAAAGTCCCATAAAAAAAGAAATTTCTTTTTTATAAATTACCAATTTTAAATAATTGTCTCATGAGTAAGGTATATATATCATAATCTATTAAAAACATTTCATTAAATTCTAATTAAATAGATGAGAAAAATTCAACATCTTTTAATGAAGAGTCTTCCTCGTTAGAATGGAATACTCTTCCAGGTTATGACGAGGTTTCCTAATTTTAAAAATTATTATAAAATGATAATTTTATGGGTTGTAAATAAATGTATAATGATAACGACAACAATTATATGGTAGAGTAAACGATACCTATTTTAAAAAATTAAATATCATATCTTTATAATGATCTTGAAAATGAAACTATTTCAAAAGATTTTTAAAAAGTTGTTTTGGAGAAAAGCATTTTATAAATAAAACACAGTTCCAAAAATATTATAACTGATTATAAGGATATAGTTATAAAACTAAAATATGAAATTTCATCAATGAAGAAACATTTATCAAAGATTACCACTGGTATGAACATTTTTTATAGAATTTACAAAAAAACAATTCCTTTTAGTAATAATACTGGAATGGGTTATACCTACAAAAACATATTTTCCGTAGAAATTACATTATTCAAAAAAGTGAACATTTAACTACATTCCAAATTGGTGGGAACTAGAAAAATAATTATTCCCTACAGAAAATAAAATACTTACTATTTCATAAATCCTATTTCTATAATGAAAGTATATTGTCCCAAAAATATGTTCAACAACTATAGTTGCAAAAAAAAATTGTTTTCTAACAATACCGCAGCCAAATATGTTTGGGTTCTTAAATTATAATATTATATTAGTTTAAAAAATGATAGTAATGAAAATAATTTTTATTATAAATGGATAGTGGGTGTTCTAGGAACATGACTAGAAATAAAAACATCTTCAAGAATACAACCACAATGAAATTTGGAAATGTAACATTCCGAGAAAATGCTCAAGGGTATATTTTCATAATAGGTAACATTGTTCTTCTCAGAAAAGAACAATTTTCAAAAGCTTTATCTATTTTATTTCTTTATAACAGCCGTACAATCATAAGTATATTATGTGATAAATTTTACCATTTTATATTTATAAATGATAAAATTTTAATGCATAGTTCCAAGGATGATTTATTTCTTTCTTCCAATCAGCATGAAAATGTTTACATACTTAACCTAGAAGGCCTTAGAAGCCAATACATACCTTTCTTTACTACAATTGAAGGAAATTATTGGTTATAGAATATAATATTATGACATTATAACTATAGAAACATTTCTAATTTGACTATGAATGGGCTTTTTAATGATCTACCAGAATATAGGTTTGATAATTATAATGTATGTGACCCTTTTAAATATGATAAGCAGTATTTTTCATGTTTTCAATCTATTTGTGAAGTCTCAGCGATTGATGCTTTACAATTAGTACACATGTATTTATTTGGTCTTACAAAAAATTTAATTATTGGTGTAAATAATATATATGTGTGTTAGAGGATCATTACCCTATATATTCATGGGCTTTTTTATCACAATAAAATATTACGTCACTTGTTATTTTAAAACTTTTGTAGCTAGAGTAAAAAATGATAAAAATGTCTCATTGATAACTAGTCATAGTGATCATGGTGGATAAATTGAAATTTATGACTTTTTTATTTTTTAATGTAAGAATGATATAGAACATAACTTTCAAACACTAATAACCCCTTAAAAATGATGTAGTTGAAATAATAAATAGAATTATTCATGAGATTTCTAGAACCATGTTTAGTAAATACCTAGTTTTTAATTTTTTTTTGGTTGAAGCGGTTAGTACCTTCTAATAGAATAAAAACCAATTTTCAAATATACCATTTCATTACATAAAAACATTATGATTTGTGGATAGGAAGAAAACTAATAGCATATTACTTCATAGTTTCTGGTTGCAATGTATTCGTCCTTAATACTATTAATAATTTACCATACATTTCACCCAAATCTGATAATGGAAAAAATTTAGGTGATTCCACTAATTATAGGGCAAATAGAATTTATAATAAAAGGTATTGTATCATTAAATAAACAGTATGTGTTCTATTTAATGAAAATGCCAATTTTTTTGTTAAAACCCATAGTTAACATCCTTTTATGTTATTTCCAAAAATGATTTTCAACCTTTGTTAGATATTTCATCCCATAAGAAGACAACCTAATAATTAGTTTATGATGCTTTTCCATATTAATATTTTATACGTATTTTTTAATAACATGCATTGGAAAACCTAAGGATTCAATTTTTTATTAGGATTTGTCCTACTAAAATTATCCTCGGTGATGTAGATCAACCAGTTAGGGCTAGAAGATCATTAAGGAATGAAATTAAATATCTAGTGTTATTATCCCAATATGAACCTAGGAATCATGATTAAGATTTCGTTGAAGAGTGTTAGATTAAGGATATGAACTATAAAATCAATGAGTTTTAGAAGAACAAAGTGTTTAATTTAGTTGAAATACATATATAAATAACTATGATTTGAGTAAAATGGGATTTCCAGAATAAGTGTGTTAAAAATTGAATAATTATTTGAAATAAATCTTAACTTTTTGTTAATGGTTATAAATCCCATTTAAAAACTATAATTTTTTTTTACATCTTAATATAAGTATATATATTTCAAGCATTTCTATTCTTCTATAACTTTTCTGAATTACAATGTTTCAAATATTTAATTTGGTGGACATATAAGGGATATGAAAAATGCATTAGTAAATTGTATTATATTTAGATATTATTTAGTTTCTTGGTCTTGTATGAAACCATACTCAACAACACTTTCCTCTATTGAAGCCGAATATATGGCAGCTGGAAGTTGCTGTGATCAAGTGTTGTTTATGAAACATAGAAAAACTAACTTTGGAGGGAGTTTTAATAAAACTAAAATACTTTGTGATTATTCAAGTTAAATTTGTTTAACTAAACACCTAGCACAACTCATATTATATTCACATAGATATAAGATACCATTTCCTTTGTCATGACACACCTAAAGGATATATAATTATACAATTCATCAGAATGAAATAACCAATTGGGGATATTATTATAAAACCCCATAGTTCTGAGAGATTGTAATAAATTAAAGAGAAACTTGGAAAAATCAATGTTACGTTATCATTCATATCAACTTCTTGTTATCCCATCTCTTGAAATTAATATACAACAATTCATAGGGGGAATATATATTTTTTATGTTTTTCAAAAACATATAGTTTTTCAAAAATGTTTTAGTTTTCAAAATTTTTATGTTTTCCTCAAACATTTATCATAATTGGATTTTTAGAATCAAGTTAATTATAAAAAATTTCCAGAGTAAGAACTATCAAGATGTTTTCTAGAGTAAAAAACTCATATAATGTTTTAGAACTACAATTTATTTATAATGTTTTTTTTAAAATAAATCATTTTAAAAATATCATATTCAATATTTATGTTTAAAACTATCTTATTCAGTTTTAGTTTCAAAATTATGTTGATTAATTTTTATAATATGAATATTTTATATTTTATTTATGTTTTAAACTATCATAATCATTTTAAAAAAACCTAGAAGAACGTGTTATTCAGATAAATAAAACTTTTCAGTTTGAAAGGTACTCTTCTTTTCTCTTCTGTTCTTACACTTATTCTTTATTTTAAATTAAAAAATTTGTTATTATACATTTATTTTTTAATATAAATTAAAATATTTTCTATATAAAAGTTTTTTGAATTTGATTCATTCTTAATCTGAATAAAGTTTTACAAACATCGAGAGATCAAGAAATATTTTACAACATTATTCATATTGATCCTAAAAATAAGATCATAATCTCAACCATTAGATATCTTGTGGAGTAAAATAATTACTATATATCCTATATAATGGTTGTTCTCCCATTTTCCCATGTCAGTTACACAAGGGTTTTTCTCCCAACGTGATACTCCATCAAAGGATTGAGTCTAATTATATTTATTTTAATCTAATTTTTGCTTTAATATTTCTTGATCTGATGAGGACAAAAAAATATTACGCTAAATGGTTTTTCCTCAAGGAGTGGTTGGTTGACATATCATGGTATAAAAAATTAGATTTAACTTCTAATAAGATAATTTTATTTCATGGTTGAGAGTCTGTCTATGTAGAGAAACTCAATAAAGAATTTGATTTATATTATCCTAATGTACTTTATTTTTTTATCCATTTACACTTCTATGTAAGACGGTAAAGACCAGGTTTTCTTCATTGTGTATGGGAAAACATAAAAGTTTTAATATAATAAACATGTAGATTTAGTTGGTCTAACATCAGAATGAGAAGCGTAATTTCCTTCTCATAATATTCAAAATGATATCGAAATGATAAACAAGAAAAGAAAAGAAGATTAATTTTATTCATAATATAATAATTTCAGGATTTTTTCCCACCAAACACAAAACAATATAGTTATTTATTTGTGGATTCCTGGTTTTCTAATTTTATGAAAAAGATATAGAGATTATTTGAATGTATCATATGTTTTCATGATTGACTGTTTGGTAAATATAATGAATATTGACATGGTTATATTCATCCTTATCACTATAGAGAACATTGAAATAGATTATTTCAGATCAATTTTAATAATGTTATTTCATAAGTAAAATGGTTGTAAAAAATATATGGATTTTCATGGTTGAAAAAAAATTGTGCCCAATGTGGGATAAAATTTCCTTTATCAATGATGATAATATCTCTAGAATGATATATATTTATGACTATAAGATCTCAATGTTTGTTTTCAATGTTTAATGAGTTGTATTAGAGACACCTAAATCATGGAAACCTATATAGGATATGAAAAATACAATAATGATTGAGTATTCTCCTTTAAAAATCAAAAGAATGAAAAGAATATCCTTGATGAAGTTTTTGATGAAATGATGAATCCTAAGGCTCACTAGAAGCTTAGGGATCTAGAAATTATACATGATCCCATAGAAGAAAAATTCATAAAATATACTCTTATAAAACTTTAGATTTTGAAAATAATAGAAAGAAACAAAATAGGAGGTTACAAAAAGCTCAATTTGTCAAAATTTGTTGAAAGGTGTAGAAAGATCCTATGATAACGTAGTATTTCAAGTATTCCATAAGGATAAAATCATAGTTGAAGTTGTTTTAGTTCATCATGAAAATTATATTGTTTTAGTTGAAATTCCTTAGATTTTTATGAATGTAAATAAAAACATTTGAAGAAGAATTGGTCCAAGATATTCTATAAAGACATTCAGAAATGGAACCGGCTAGAAAAAGAGCGATGAGATCAGCTTGATAGTTAGAAGTAGAACTTGATAAGGCTATAAATGAAGAATATGATGGAAAATAATTAGAAGATAAAAATTAAGAATAATAATAATTATATGAATAAATTTAGGATGAATTAGAAGAATAGGTATAAGATGAAGAAAACTTTAATGAAAAGGATGATGAGAAAGAAACACAATCTTAAAAATAATCATCGGATTATTAATATTCATTAATTTTACCCGAAAAGTCCAATAAAGATGAAAAATAAATATGTTTTCAAGGGAAATATTCTTCATCAAAACAAGAAATAATAATTGTATTAAATGAAACATAAAGAAGACCAAAAATCAATTAAAAAAGCTATTGACCAATATGAGACCAATAAAGATGTAGATGTTGTTGAATTTTCAGATGAACAAAATGATTTTACAAAAGATTTTAAGGATGTATCATGTAAATATAAAAAGAATGGAAATAAAATTAAAACAATAACTAGTGGTGTTAGACTTCCAAAACTATACTTAGGTTATCATATTTGGATGCTACAATAGTACAAAAATGTGTTGGATTTATTTGTCAGTCCTAGAGAAGGATAGAATTAAAAATTCATTTTTTAAAAGCCCATAAATAAAGGATTGAATTGATTACAAACATTCTTAATTATATATTTAAATAAATAATAAATTTAATAGAGAAATTGATTAATATTAAATAAGATTTAAATGTTTTTAATCAAAATTCCTAGACATATAAAAAATCATATAATCAAATGGTGAAGTTATTGAAATAGGATGATTTGAATATCAGAATGTATGATGATAAGTTTAATGAAATAAAGAAACTTATCATAGATTATGCTACGTCTATAAACACATTATCTTCACATATGGATGATAGGGTAATGTTTGTTGAAAAATTAAGATATGATAATGATGATATGATGGGAGATATAAATATTTTGAAAGAAAATATCCAAGATATGAAACTAGAGATGAGTTGGGTGGAATATTGTAATGATAAAATGATGATATTGAAATATTAAATAAATGATATTGCAAAAGAAGTAAAAAAGGTGAAGTCTCATGACCATAATCTATAATATAAGTTTCCAAAGCCTAAGAAGGATTTACATAAGTTTAAGAATATCATATCCTTTTTTAATACTTTAATGAATAAAGACTGAACATTTTTATCATTAACTCTAAATGTATTTGTTTTGTAAAACATTTCAATCATTTGAAATGAATGAATTGTCTTTTCATCCAAATCTAATTTTTTTGAATTTATTCCAATTACAATTGGTTATATATTATTTCATATTATTCATGGATGATTAGTTAGCTTTTGATTGTTTATATTCTAAAATTTATAACTTTTCATGAAATAATGTATTCTTCTAATTTGTCATTGAAAATAAAAATGAGATAATGAATATATAAAGGGGTATAATGATATGATAAGGGGATGAATGTTTTTTAAAGTGGGGTTATTATTTTCAAATGGGATAATGTTTTACGAAAATGGGAAATAATATCCTTAGGGGGTGAATTTATAAGGCGTATAATTTTTCAGTATGGAGTAACATTGGTGAAACTCCCCATTTTATACAGAATAAATAAAAACTTATTTAAAGTTAGGTTTTAAATAATAACATGGAATATGAAGTTAATAACAGAATGAATGGGCTATAAGTTTCTCAAGCTATTTTTCATTTCTGTTTTGGGTTTGTGATTTATGAAAAGAATGAGATTATTGACTCATAAGTATTACTCCTTAAATTTCAATTCCTTTAGTTTTGGTTATTAAAAACACATTCGTAAAACATTTTTACTATCTTTTGATGTGCCAAGAATTTTAGTCAGGTTTTTTAGAAAACATTATCTTTTACCATACAACGAATAAGTTATTATGTATTATGAATATAAAATTTACATTCGTCAACATGATCATCGAAATTAGTATGTTCCTGATTGATTTTACTCAACAATAATCCAACTAAGAGTTAGACTTAACTATTTTCCTATCTTACTAACAAAATTCATAAACATCTAGTATATCCTTCTACCATTACATCAGAATAAGCCTCATAAATATTATCATTTTTAAAATCATTATGGAAGTACATCGAACTCACTCTAGATTAAAATTAGAATACATAAATGTTTTTTATCATAAAGAATAACATTAACAATGTAATGGGGTTAATTAATATGACATTGGGAATTTAGTTAAAAATGTGTTGTTTAGTGAAATATTTTGGTGGAAATTGAATCACACATGTAAATATGACGAATGGAGCCTTACCTACAAGTACCAAGTCATGTGAAATGTTTGAAGATGATAAATTATATCTCTCATGACTTATGAAGATTACTTTGTGTGACTGCTTCTTATTTTTTTTCTAATTCCTTTCATAGATTTCATTACAAGGAATACTTTCAGGGTTGTTTCCTTTAGAACATTTCCAATTCTTATTCTACTTCTGATTACTGGTAAGATCAAGGGATTATAGGGATATGAATATGGTGAAACTGATCCATTGGATCAATTAATTTTGAGGATTGGAATATAGTTACTGATCATCACACTGAGGCCTTCTGAGGATAGGAAGACGGAATATTCTGATCATCATATCTAGGGATTTCCAATTATGGAAAGAGAGACATTACTGTAATTATGAATTAGTGGATATCTTTATTCATGGTTATTTACTACCTTACTCTTAAGGATAAAGAGGTAAATTTTTCAATATATCTTGTAATTAATTCCTAATTTTAACTAGCCATTTTTCACAAATTATTACACGTTTATATTCTATTATTTATGTTTTAGAAAGATAGTAATGATACTCATATTTCAATATAATTGGTTTTATCTGTGTCACTCTAATTATTATGACAACAATACGTTGATATAAATATGAAACATTATGTTTATGTTCTTTTACTATGATATAGTCAAACAATTTCTAGTTCCAATTTTGTGACTCTTATAATCAGACTGAGTCAAAGTCTTATAATGTTATTTTAATAGGTGTTCTATTTTATTTAGTTTAAATCATTTAATCTATGTTTTCAAACTGCAATTCACCCTACACATGTAAGTGTATCCATCATAATATTTTCTTATGATCATACATACATAACTATGATGACATTATGTTATTATGTTATATCATGCTTTGTTGTTCAAGATTATGATTCTCACCCCTCTAATGTTACCTTGATATTCCATTTGGATCATATGTACCACTTTATCATATTCTATTCTTTTTTTTTACTAGGATTTATATCTCACCCCATTCTTATGTATGTCTCTAGGTTATCCAATGAAATTTTAAAAGAGCGATGAAATTTTAGGAGCAAGTTATGGATATTATCAATAATGTTGTTGTATCCAATGATATTTATTTTATTCTATGTATATATTAACTCAAAGAATATAGGTTTCAATTTCTTTCAGGTTGTATTAATTTTGATTTTATGTAATAAACTAGGAATTAAATTGTATTCATGTCAGCAGTTTTCATAGTTTGCATCGATGGAAATTAAAGTTATTTTTGGATTATACTTAGAAATATCAAGAGAAAGAGTTAGGGATAAGTATAAATATAATAAATAATCCCTAAAATTTTATAATTATATAGTAATTGGTTACCATGAAAATAAATCACTTTTTAGATTCGCCGACTAAATAAGGCTCTAGAATAAGTCCACCTAAGGGTAATATCATTGAAAACGATGCAATGAGTTGGATCGAATCATCACCTAGTTCATGAAAAAGAGACTTTTGGAATAAATGGTTTAACACACCCATGGGATATTCATTTAGAAATAAAAAATCACTTTATGAACCATTATTAATAGATCAAAAGATCCTATAAGAATTTATGATAGAAAATAGATAATGGAATACTTATAGTGAAACATATACATTCATTTTTTATGAAATATATGTCATCTATGATTTATCCCTTTATTGTTCTTGGTTAATAATTAATGGGTGTAATTGATTAAACATAATCACCCCAAACATTCCTTTTATTCTTCTCAATGTCTAGAAATAGGATAAACCGAACCAAAAACAAATGTGGGGAAAATGTTGTGACTATTAAAATGAGATGTCTAACCCAATTGAAGTAGAAATGAATAACTTTGTGATGATACATTCTCAAATAACTTATGTTTTTAACCAAAAATTAAATCATGATGAATGATCAAATTCCCCGGAGAAAGAACATGTTTTGATCAATAACATTATGTGATGATGGCCTCAAAATATCAATTTATCTTATAATACCTTAATAATATAAAAATGGATCAACTCTATTGATAATCTATTCTCAATACTTCAATGTTATATGAATGATAAGGTATTGTTGGATGTTTATCATATAGAATGGGAAGCTGATCAATAGTGGATGTTGGTCGAAAACATGTGCCTGATAGAAAATATAAAATTGATGAAGTGGTTGGAATTATGGAAAAAAAATTGACAAATATATTCCCCGCACTTTTTGACTAAAAATATAAAGGTACTTAATTACCCTTAAGCAAAAGGGTGATGAATCCATTGGGGAACATGAGGTAAACATCACAAGACTCTCCTGGTGCACCTTTATCATTGTATTTTACCCAAAATTAGATTTTAAAACATCCATGGTTTGATGAATATGAGTCTAAAAAATACTTTACAATTCATGACATTGAAAACTATGAAGAAATTTTATAGCGATCTATCAGTGTTGAAATGGAAATTGGTTAACATCAATGTTATCACAAGGATAATAATAAGAAAATAGAGTTTTATTTTAGTTGAATGATTGATAAATATATCGGTGGAAATAAATCCAAATATCACTATAGTAAAAAGTGTTGGATGACGTTTTCTAGATATTTTCTAAATGGGGTGATAAAGTTCTTTAGGTGTTGGAAGGAAGGTCTTGAAGATATTGATTGTTGATGAAAAAACACACCAATGGGATGTGGGAATGGAATGATTTTTTCAACCCTCATCTTATTTTCCCACATTTCAACAACAATAGATAGGGAAAATATAATAATTATGGCCTATGTTAAGGGTTTTTTATTATAACTGTTGACAATAACCAACACATCACATAGATGAACGGTGAGCTTATTCCCTAAAAATTACTGAGGTGGATCCAAACAATGAATTGGTGAGAGTTACATTGGTTATTCATTAAAGTATAGTGAACAGAATTTTTTATTCTCGTTCTATGCCTTATTTTATATCAACAGATCTTATTATAACCATTCAAACACCACTACAAATCATGAATGTAATGTTATCAGTGAAAATAGTAAATGAGGCAATTATCGCATCCCAAATATACAATGTCTCCCATATCAAAATATTTAGGGATGAACCTCCTAGAATTTCTTTTTATTAACTCTTTATTATAATTCAATTCTATTATAGGTATAAATTAACTATCCTTTATAATTCAAAAATTAATTTTAGAGAGAATTAAATCACCCCACCCCCACACCCCTTATTGTGAATCACCCTTTGATTCTATACATGTGCAAAGAGTATGATCAATATTATTTGGTATCATAATCTTAGAATTAATATTTTTTCCTTATGAGAAATAATATCAAGATAAAATGATTAAAAATAAGGAAAATATCATCCTTGATGACATGCCTATTGTGAGGGAATTTAGCGATGTGGTACTCAAAGAATTTTTTGGTCTTCCAGCGTGTTGTGAGGTTGGGTTCCCAATTAAGATTATTCCCAATTTATTTCATATATTCAATAAACCATATATAATGGATATTATTGAACAATATAATATAAAGAAGAAACTAATTGATAACCTAGATAAAGGTTTTATACACCCAAGTGCATCTCTATGGGGTGAACTTCTCATCTTCATCAAAAAGAAGGGTGGGTAAATGTGCCTTTGCATTGATTATGATGAGATCAACAAGATCATGATAAACAATAATTACCATATTCCATGGATTGATGAAATGTTTTATCAGCTATGTGGAGCCCATTGTTTCTATAAGATGGATCTTCATTCAAGATAATATCCACTAATGTTGAATAATGAGGATATCCCCTAGACTAATTTTCAAAAAAGATATGGGCACTATGAGTTCAGAGTGATTCCATTTAGACTCACTAATACTCCCACAATCATCATGGATTTAATGGATATAGTATTAGATATTAACTCAAAAAAAATTCCATCATTATAGATGATATTCTTATATACTCCAAGAGAAATGAGGAATATGATGGGCATTTAAGTATTATACTATTGACATTATGGAGAAATGAGTTTTATTAAAAGTACATTAAATGTGAGTTAAAGTCAGAGGATGTTTCGTTATTTGGGCATGTTATCACCAATAAATGCCTATATTTGGACCCTTCAAAAATTGAGGCAATTGAGTGATTTCCCTAAACAACATCTATGATTGAAATCTATAGATTCCATTGATTAGGTGGGTATTGTAATCAATTTGTGAAAAACTTCTCATTATTACTAATACCTCTAAACATGATTACTCATAATTGAGTCAACATTTTCCATACATGTGAATGTGAGGATAACAGTAAGGAGTTAAAGAGGAGACTAATCACTACACCTATCATCAAATTACACACCGGTGGGGAAGTATTTTTTATCTAAAATGATGTGTCCAAAAAGGGATTGGGTTTTGTACTCATATAAGATGACATAGTGATATCTTATGACTTCATAAAAATAAATATCCATGATACAAGCTACCCAACATAGGATCTAAAATTTCTTATAGTGATCCGTTCATATTAGGAGAATAGTGACATATATATGAACTAATAAATCCTCAAGTAATTATTCACCCTAAAGGATATGAATATGAACCAACGGATGATGTCAAAGTTAATTAAGGATTATTAATGTACAATACACTTCCATCCAATGAAGGAAAAAAATTGTTGACGCTTTAAGTGTTGATGATCCCTTCACCATATCCATGATGTAGAGTGAAAGGGATTCAATCATATTAAACATGGAAAGGATGTAAATGGATTTAATAAAAATATCATTATCATAAATTCTTAAAATAACAACTCAACCATATATTCTTGAAATAACCAACAAATACCAAAAAGATGACGAGGTAATACAAAATAAATGTAGTGATTATTATATAACTCAACATGAATAGTGATGGATTTATGAGGTTTGGAACCCAATTATGTGTCCCACTAAAACCATATCTAATTAGAAAAAATATATATAATGTGAATATATAAGTGTAATATAATTATTCTAGAAGCACCAACATGTATAAAGATTTGAAAAAATATTATTATTGGATAACATGAAGAGGGAGATTGTTGGGTTTGTATCGTAATGATAGGTATGCCATCAAGTTAAGGCTGAACTTCAAAAGTATAAGGTTATGATGCAACCATTTACTATATTAGTATAGAAATTGGAAAACATAACTAAGGATTTTTTTCTATGAACTCCCTTAGAAACCTTAAATCCAAAACCCCTTCTAGGCGGTAGTCGATCACCATAAAAAGTCAGTGAATTTCATTAAAATAATTGAAAATATTTCATTATCAAACAACTTTCATGGATATACATAAAGGAATTAGTAAGAATACATGGAATTCCACTCTATATTGTATATGATCGAGATACATTATTTATCTAATGGATTTGGAGAATCTCTCAGTAAGAATTCAATATCGAGCTAAGTTTCAATAATTCTTATCACCATCAGATGGATGGATAGTATGAAATGATAATTAAATATCTATCAGATATGATGAGATCATGATTAATTGATTTCCAACGATGTTGGGATCAATACCATCACATATTGGATTTCTCATATAACAATACATTCCATTTTAGCATTCAAATGGCTCCATATCAGGCTTTGAATGGGATGTTATGTTATACTATGACATGCTGGAGAGTGGATGATTATGGGACTTCATCTTATCCAATATATGATAGAAATTGTTTTATACATTCAACGTCATATGAAATCAGTAACAAGACGTTGGGAAAGATTAAAAAAATTGATTATGTGATCTTGATTTTGAGGTGGGAGACAAATAATTCCTTCATATATCTCAATGGAATAATGTTATGTGGTTTTTAAATATTGAAATTATTAATCCAAGATACATCTAACCCTTTGAGATCCTTAGTCACTTCTAAGATGAAGAATATTGACTATCACTCCCACATAGCATATTCCAGGTACCTGATGCGTTACACGTATCCATGTTGAGCCAGTACATACCAAACCCCTCACATGTACTAAATCCTAAGGTGGTTCTATTGTATAATTATCATTAATATGAGAAGTAGTCGGTGAAAATATTAGACCGGATAGATAATTTTCTACCAAAAAATACAAATCACCTGGTCAATGTGCTATGGCAGAACAACAATTTGGAGGAATCAATGTGGGAACCACAAAAGGAGATGAAACATATGTACCCTAATCTCTTTTAGTGTGTGAAATGACCATTTTGAGGATGAAATTTCTTAAGAGTGGATAAATGTAACCACACATAAATTTATAAATAAAATTAATTTTTTTAATAACATATTATTATGTAATATAGTCAGAGAAAACACAATCACTACATTGGACTGTTTTTACATGTAAGGTTTTAAAGGTCCATTAAACATCAATGACTTTTATAATATAGCTTTTTAGTAGTGATAATATCCCTGATATATATAATGGGTTTTAATAAAGACCAATTGACACATATGAATGAAGAGATGACATTGAATAGAAGGATTATACCCTATGAATCCCATTTATCAGAGATTATGATGGAGATATCATCCAACGGTTTTTGCGTGACTAACCCCAAGGAAATATTCAAAAACTAAATCATTAATGAACCCATTTATGGGAAATATTCAAGCTCATCTAAATCATGTCCCAAACCATATACACCGAACCACCCAAAAAACTCACCAATTCACACCTTACACTAAGGTCATTCACTGGTTTGATAAAGGATAATATATCTAGAACCTATTAATATGAATTTTTAATATTATTTTTTATAATTTTTTTTATATTTTTCAATTTTTTAATTTTACATTTTAAATGATTGTATAACATGTTCGATAAAGATTTAAATTGTGATATGATGAAATTGAATTTTTATTTTTGTGAGACATGATGTTTTGATCAAGAAAATCATTTTATAAATTTTATACTTTTATAAATAAATTATATTTTAATAACATATTCTTATTCATTACTATATATTTAATATAAATGAGAAAATAATTTTATGATGTGAAATATAATTTTTATAAGGGTTAGAAAACTGTTATAGTAAAAAACAGTATTTGTTCAATAATTAGGGTTTTTTTAATTTGTGGTATAAATTAAAATATTAATATAACAATATTTATCAAATAAAAATTATTTTTTAATTCAAAACATCAATTTCTTCCAATAGTTTATTTTTCATTATTTTATGAGATAGTTGAATTTTTTGATAAAAAATATAAATGGCATAATTATATGGTATATATTATGACATAATAAAATCCCAAAATTGATGAAATAAATAATATAATGGGTATGAGAAAAAAATATGTTTTATCCATTTTAAATAATTTGTTTTATAGGATATTTGATAAAAATTTTAAATCCATAATCAATACCCCAAAATCTATATTATATTTTAATTTTTCAAAATCTATTCCCTATAAACATGACTGACATACAAATCAAAAATGGTATTATTTTAATTATATTTGTCTATAAACATGTAAAATCATGAAAAAATCTCCACTTTTGGAATAAAAATTTGGCATAAACTATGTTATGTTTTTTTTGATTTTATTACTTTATCATTTAGAGCCAAAAAACAATGTTTTCAAATTAATAAAGAACTCTCATCTATTTTTATATATAAACACACCTAAACTCTAATTTCTCTTCACTAGAGAAAAATAGAGCATGGAAATACTATACCATTACATGTTTGGATCCCTCCCATGGTTTCCTTAGGTTCTCAAGAAGTCCCTCCCAATAGATTAAAAGTACCCTCTCAGGGTAAGGGATCCTCTCCTTCTCCTATTAATTAATACTCCTCCATTATGATATACACCTATTTTACATTTTTTTTATGTTAGAGTATGTTTTTACACATCCATGTTAATTCTATTTTTATTTTATTTTAGTTAGAGACTAATTTAACTCTCATTACTTCCTCTAATGAACATTTATGTTCCCCGTTATACTGTTAGAATTATCTTGCAACTTTTTCTTTCCAAAACTTTTATTCTGTGACTACCTATTCTTTTTCCACTCAATAGTATTCAACTAGATGTAAAAATCCATAATTAATTTTTTTAATTCCATGTATATAACCAAAAATTTTGATAATGGGACTAAAATTTATGAAATTTTCTCTTTATGTTGTATGATTTATGTGGAAGTCTTATACAAATATATGATATGAAAATGATGGGTCTGTCCAGATAGTGTTCTAAAACATTAGATAATGTTTTATCCTCATGGGAAATCTTGTATTTTATTAGAGAGTAAACATAATACATTGTGGGACCTTTTCCACTGTGTAATGATTTCTTAGTTGTTATCATTGACATATTTTTATGATGTAATGTTTATTGTTTTCATGTCATTTCAATGGTTTCATTATGATATCATATAATCACATGCCATGTTGTTAAAGATTATGATTCTCACGCCTCTTATTTTACATTTATATTAATCATGGATCAAATGTACTAAAATCATATATTCTATGATTTTTTTATTCCCACACTATCATTTATAGATCAACTCATTCTACTGTATGTCCTCAGGTTATCTCCTATTGTCTTAAAATAGTATGAAAATTCTTGGATAATATATAGTAAGTTTTAAATAATGTTTCTATATTTCATGTTTATGTTGTTAATTTATGTACATAATCGCCGAAATAATCTTGGATTAAAAATATTTTGGATTATATTAAATGTGTGTTTATGTAATAAATCGTGAATTTACATGCATTAAAGACATGTTTTGTCAATAATTTTAAATTGGTCATCCAAAAATGACATGAATTTCCCTAATTATTTAAAATTTATTAGTTAAAGGTGATAAATGGTGTAAAAAATCACGAATACTATGAAAAATGATGAAAATTGACTCCATGTAATGATATACGTTTTAGGAAATATATTCTAATAAATATTTTTCCCAAAATCGTGGCGTAAAAAAGGAAAAACAATTAATTTAAATAATAAAAATGATTTCATAATAAATTGGTTTTTTTAAATAAAATTTTATGAGATTTTAAATGTGAACTTATAAATTTATCATTGATCTAAAAAGATTAATTTAATTATTTCTCAGTTTCTAAAAGTAATTCTCTGAAATTCATTATCTATAAGAGACTTTTCTGGTTATAAAGAGAATTTGTGATGTGGACATAAGGTGGAAATAAAAATTAGAGACTCAATGGATGCATGAATTTTGGGATAATATAAGGATAATATAGTTTCATGGAATATTGAATGATAATGATCATAAAGGAAAGAACATTAAACATTCTATTTTCAATAAATATAGGAAGAAAATCCCAATAAATTCCCTCAATGGAACCATAAAATGATTCAAGTATAGAAAAGGAATCCATATTGAACATGATTATTTATTACATAAAAATAATCCAATTGTACCACCCCATATTCATTCATTTTTTCCAATATAGAGTTCCACATGGCCTCCTGATTAAATCCATGTATGTAAGATATTTCTATATAGAATTTAAGGCTTACACCATATATTTGGGAGACTATGATCTTGGTTTCCTAAAAAACAATAATAATAAATGTTGAAAATACTAAAAAGAAGACAAATAATTGAATGGAATTCGTATACCTATAAAATTAATAAATAAAATATCCTATAATAACTAAAATTATCCTTTATAAATATCACACATCATTAGAAAACATTATGGTCCCCACATGTGCTAAATAAAACTTGTAATAAATAAAATAAATTTATGAAATATTCTTTATTATAAAAGGATCCCAGATTCTGTTCTCATGTCACCTTTTTCACCTTTTATAGATCGTATTTCCTAAAATAAGGAACTTTTTCTTACATATATCCCTGGAATTAATGTTTATTCACCAAGTAAGGTTCATGTGTTGGTTGTAAGTATTAAACCCTATAGGACACCACTACATACCCATTGACATATGTAAAACCATATATATTTTCATGTATGTACTAAATAAAAAATACTTTTAACATATATTCACCCAATTTATGTCATTATTTGCTATCTCAACTACTATGAACCCTGGATATACCTATATTTACCAACATAATTAGAAGGAATAATGAAATACTAGTGGAATACCAACCCATAACATCATAAGAACATAATTCCAAAATTATAATAATAAGATGAGCAAACAAAAATGTATTGTTTTGATAATTTTCAAGAAGATTTTAAGAACATGAAATAAGGTTCCACAACATAATGAAAAGACTCGTCGATAAGGAAACATATCCCATGGAGATTCGTACAAATATTTTTTCTATATACTTCTGGTGAGAATAAAAAATTGGTTTCTATAAATCATGGATGATAATAATCAAGGGTACCATGGCCCTTAAATGAGAATAATAAACTGGTTTCCATATCTCCAGGATGTGAATAAACAACACACAATCCCGCAAAACCATCATATCCCATATAAATCAATCCCAACAATTTTACAATTGAAATACCACTAATCATTGAATATTTGGTTCCAAAATGAACAAACATCTAAATACCATCATTTTTTCACCCTTGGCTATAATAAAAACAATGTTATATTTCTTGTTACTAACAAAATGTTGTGCCAATAAGATAACTCATATATAACACCCCACATAACCAATTCAACACACCAAAAATTATTCTATTCCTCAATAAATGTTGAAGGAATACTCTTATATATACTAGATATTAACAAATCAATTTCCATAACCCTAGAATTTACATAGGGGCTCACATAAAAAAATTTATAGCTCGTGAATTCAACACCAAATTCCCATGAAACGCATTTTAATAAGGTGGAACATTCTCAAAATATCCACTAAAAAGTAAAACCTATACTATAAAAAATAGTAAAAATATTATTTAATATTAAGAAAAACTATACATACACTCACACAACCCACATGGAATGGATGTTATCATATGACCAGAAAAACATTAAACAATGTTAAAGATTACTTGTATGTATCCTTGGGGAGATAAATAATGGAATTGAAATGATATATTTAAGATAAATTCATTGAAATATGAATGTATTATAATAACCCTCAGGTCGATGATTTTGAGATGGGAGAGAAATAAATAGTTAATAAATAAATAATTAAGATTAGTATGGTGTTATAGGCATTGAAAATTCAATATCAAAATAAAAACACAATAGTTGGAAACCAGATGGATGAAGAAGATCATAATATGCAGATATTATTTAAGGGGAAAAACAGCTCAAGTAGCTGGTACGAAGAGGAGTAGACACAAATTTTTAAAAAGAAGATAAGGAAAAAATTACTAAAAAATAACCTTTTAATAGTGGTTCATCATTCATCCTAATGTACTTCATATAGAATCTCACCAGATCTCTTGTGGGACACCAGAAGTCTAGGGGTGTGTAGTTTGAGGTATATTGGAGGCCTAGGGGATACTCTACCCATTTCAACTCTCATTTAACTATTGTTGAGATCCTAGTAGATTCTTTGAGGGATTATTCTTCTGCAAATTAATATTCAATGGTTCTCTATCCTCAATAATATTGATCTTAATACACCTCAAAACAAAACCTAAATAAACAAAACAAAACAATTAATAGATAAAATTAAATACAATATACAGAAAAATTAATGAATTCTTTTAATCTCTCCCCCCACTCCAAAGCATTACCAACCATAATGAGAATCATACCACTCCTCTTGAATCAATTTCGGCTACTCGGATCACATATGTAACTCATGATTCCCCAAATCCTGTTGAATTTTATTATGATTCATCAAACCACATACTATATGGAATATATTTTCCGTCAATTCCTTCTCACTTATTTTAAGTATCGATATCTAATGCTCTGTAAAAAATGAACCATCCTCTAATTCGAGGTCCTATATAACAATCATGTGTGAGGTTCTATATCATAATTTCAAATCTATGACAACTAAAACACTTAATTTATTTTTTGATGACTTAGATGAACATATAAATGATAATACATGGTTTTTATTTAATCTTTAATCACTAATGTACGGATAAATCATGGAATGAGATTCCCCTACATCTTTAATTATTGATGGATTAATTGTGGAAACACATTTTAAAATACATAATCACCTATAATGAACTCCAAGGGTTATCACATTTCATCGTTATATGACCACAACATGATCTATGTGGTGGTCATCCACTTCTTTATAAACTACACCCTATTAGTGGTCTCTTATACCAATATTGGATCGAGGATCTCCAACCGAACTACCTCTAGTTAATAAAAGGTTGAGTGACATTTCAAACTAAATAAAGATATGTAACGAGTCATCAATATCAAATATTCAATGATTTTATTGGATAAATACTATATGAATTCCATATGATCATATCATCCTCCATAGAAGATTATAAAACAATATATATGCATATCCTCAAGTATGTGAATCACTCACCTAAACTACATGTTGGTTATCATGTGATAATTTATACTCAACCTCAACTAAGTGTCCATTTTCTTCTGCAACCCTTTCTAGGATTGAGATACAAAATTAGAATATCAATATAATAAAATACTCTGGTATGTCTCATTTAAATGTGAAATATCTTATATATATATATATATATATATTTCTAATATTATCCACTAATTGTGTGACCAAGATAGGTGGTAAATGAGAGAAAATGTTTATCCAATCTACCATAACCCAAAAAAATATCTTCATCCTTTGGATTACCAGGATGTCTGGAGATGATTTCTACAGTCACATAATCCTACTTCCAAGTAGACACTAGAGGTGGATGAACTAAACCTATCAATCATTATTTCTCCATATTAACACTCTAAGTGATGAGACAATGATCTACATAACATATTATCTCTTACTTAATATTAAGACATCTAAAGTGAAACATGATATCATTATACATTTTTTTCAATTCATAGTAAATATCCCATCGATTAGTGTGGAAATACCTTATTATATCCTCTTTATAAAAGTAGGAACTGCCACCCATTCATGGATGTAAATCACTCCAATATTTTCTTGGTTCCATCAAAAAATTTTATTTAAAATAAATATTTTTTTCCTAATTAAAAAATTATCCAAATTATGTTCTCTGATATATTTCACCCCAATAAAATTTATACATAAGAGGATAAATGATAATTCCCAGGTCAAAAGGATTCACCTTTATTTTTAGGAGGCTACTGGATTATAAATCCATAATTAATCAATTATGTATTGAAGTAGTGTTAATATTGAGTTACCTCCAAGGATGATTCCTAGAGAGTATATGTGTGAGGGAAATAAACATTGAAAGAACATGCTTTATCCTAGGGGGATATTCATTCGTTAGATAAGTGACCTTAGTGTGTAATTGACTGGGGTGTGCTGGGAAAGAAACAATGGTATTATAAGAGACCCATGGGGTTGGATAAACTGGTTATTTTCCCATGGACAATTGGGTCATGATAATTGGTATTAGATAAGTAACCATGTTAAATGTTCATAGGAACTTCCTAGGATTGATGTATGGGGTCCACAATGAGGGTGATGTGCTTTAATGTGGTGGAGAGTGTAACACACATGGGAAAGTGAGCTTTAAATGGATAAATAATACTAACCTTGTAACCAAGGTGCACCTTTTCATTTCATATCCAACCAGATTAAAAATATATAGTTATGCTTACCTAACTTAGATTAGTTGAAATGATGGGTGGCCTCCAAAAATGTTTCTTGTGGTTTGTGTGAATGAGGTAAAAGAACACTAAAAAATTATGGTAGACTATATGGATATTCATTATATTAATAAAGTATAATAGCTTGTGGCATGTTATGAAGGAAATCAAGGTATTACAGGTGACTCATGGGGTTAGAAAACTAGGTTCATGGACCATGGAAGGTCACTTTGTGACAACTATTTATGACATACATATTATCACTGCATTATGTTTAAATCATTTATTGATCATTTGGAGGCCTCCCCTATTGTTATATGAGTCACTTGAGGGTTTCTTAAAATTTTTTTGGGTTATATAGTTTGAGCAGGGTTTTAAAAACCATGCAATATAATCCTACAAGTTGAAAATATGTTTTAATTAGAATTATCAGGGGTCCTTCATGTATTACTAAACATTACAGTAAAACCATGCTTTCAATTAAAACATGAAAAAATTTATTTTATAAATAATATTTAAGTGATTCCACGTTTTATTTAACCTCATCATGGATGGGTATCGACCATAGGTCACCCCCTTCATTTTACAATGTTTTGGGACACTTTTTAGGTGAATACTCACTAAATATTAGTTATTATTCATGATTAATTTATCCAATAATTCCCTTTCTTATTATCCACTCTTATCATATTGGTTTCTCTCTTTAACCCCTATTTTCCACTATCACTAATGGTCATGTGGGATAATATGAATAGTAAGGGTTGTTATAAAATTATTTATTTTGATATCTAGAGGTTTTATTCCATCTCTTAAGGCCTCTTTTGGTGGTTTCTATTGAATGTGACATATTTTATTTAGGTGATGTAGGTGTTTTCATTAAATTTCCATTTTTTATGAATTACTATATTTAATATTTTTTTAATATTGTTTATCAACAAGAATATTAAAATATATGATAATAATATTGTCTTATCAAAGGTTCTCTAGGTTGTGTTTGTTTTTACATTGGAAAAATTTGAATGAAATGGTTGGTTCCAAGGCACATAAACTTTAAGTGGTGTTTTATGCATTCCAAATATTTTATAAGATTCCATTGATGTTTTTTCATGAGAAAAAAACAATTTATTATGTATAGAACAAATTAGATTTTATAATTTGGTGTGTTATTTTAATTAGTAGTCTATTTCCTTATTTTAAGTAGTTCTCAATTTTTAAAATGAAACTTCCATGTTTTGTATCTATTTTTCCTTGAGTGAAAATAGTGTGTCCCTTTAGAAAATAGATTTCCCTATATTAAAAAGGTAAGGTGAAACCATTTAGTATATTTTTTATTAATACATTAATTAATTTACCACAATGATTATTTGTTTGTGGTTTATTTGTTTCTAAAATTTTATCCATTTTTTATGATGATTTTACAAGGGAATGCCCAAAGATGGATTTTTTTGTACTTTTTTTGTGTATGATTTTCCCTTTGGAATTATTTTGTTTCCAAAATTTCATTAAAAAATATTACCAAATCATGTGGATCTTATGCATAGATCTAAGGTCTATTTGAAATTTTATATGACTTCTTAAAGTTGGATATTGTTTACACAATATATGATCTATTTGTGGTTTGTTGTTAATTCTTGTAAGAATGTTTTGTTTATGTGAATTTCAATTCATGTTTCCTTGCTTAGGTTGAGGATCAATAAAAAGGTGTTTTATTGGATGTTGTATGATTAATTTATCTTTATTTTCGTATTCCTTAGGGTGTTGTTCGTGTCACATGGTGATGTTTTCTCGATAATAAATACATTCATTTAGTCGTGAAATGAGTAGACTCTATTACTATGTGTTAAGATAATTGATGTTTCAATAATATTTGATTGTAACATAATGGATAGTAACCAATAGTTTCATATAAAACATGTGCAAGGGATATTTCCCCAATGATGATATGCGAGACTAATTTAGGTTATGACTTCATTAATCATTTACCAGTAAATAGTTGGTTCAACATTTACAGGTCGAGAATCATTTAAAATAAGATCCTTGGATGTTCACTCATGGTTTTTACTTTATTTTATTACTATTAATTATTATTTTCATATTAGTAACTTCTATTATCTTTCTACATAATTCTTTTAATTTTTAGTGAGAACCATGTGAGTGTTACACACTCAATTTTGTTATTCTAATTTATTTATGACTTGTAATGATATTTAATTATATTATGTTTTTACTTGAATATAACTATATGGGGGGGTGTTAATTTTTTAAAAATCAAAGTTTTTTTTAAATGTAACCTTTAAATAATATATTTTCTTTGAAATTGTATTTTAGACCATCTTTGTGCTATTTTTAAAGAAATATGATTTCATATAAAAAAAGTATAGCATGTTATTTTTGAAATATAATTTATTTTATGGAATGTAGTTGGATATTTAAATTGATTTACCTTGGTACATCCTCTTTGGGTAATATTTTAAAAAAAAATTCTTTTAGAAAGTATATATAGTATAACTTTTTTATTTCGATTTTGTGGAAATAAAATGAAAAATTATTTTAATGCACAATACTTTCAAACTATACTTCTTGGTCTACTTATAAATTGAATGTGAATAGAATAATGGGATTATCATATTGGTCCTTGGATCATACCAATCATGCTCTTGTTTCTGGGTATATAGTCTTCTTTTTTTCTATAGTTTTTCAGGTTATAGATTTAAATTTGGATTATTAATACTCTCTGTTGAGAATTGAGTGTTTTTCCAGTTGTGTCATTCGCTTAAGAGTAAATTGATATGTATGGGTTGGTAACCAATTTTAGTTTATCTAGTTTCAATTATTGTGTTGTATTGACCTCCTTGGTAGTTTGTTTTTGGAGTGTAACTTTTATTTCATTGTTTTCATAATTGGAAAATATTTTCATAAAAATAGTTTCTTACATGGAAAATTGTTTCTATAAGATTTTTTTATTTGGGGATTATGAATTTTTTTGTTATTTTATAAAATATTTCCTATTCATTTTATCATGGGAACCTAATTTAATGTGACCTCATGAGGGTTTCCTAGTGGGACAAATATTGATCTCGTTTTTATGATGGTTAATTTGTTCACTAGAGTTTCATTTTGATATCGTAGTGCATTCTATCTAACTAACGCTATTGGGAATGTTCCTCAGGCCATGTGGTGGACTGACCTGGGTCATGTGTCATGATATCTCAGTCTTTTTCATCAAATGTTGGTATCAAATGACCGTTTTGTTATTTTAGAGTAAATTTTTATTATAACTATGATCAGTAGAGCATAAGTTGTAGGTTTAGGGAAGTTCTTGGCCAACTTATCCTTGTTTCATATATCGAGTTTCCATGGGAGGTTGAGAGTTTTAGTTTATTTATAGATTTATGGTTTTTTACATTGAGATATTTTAAAGTATAGTTATACTACTATGAGTTTTTGTAATATCCTAAGATAAATATTATGAAAATTCTCATTTAAGAGTGAAACATTTGGTCATCTATGGGGAACAAATTTATGGAACATGGTCTGTCAATCCATGCATTTCCTCTGAAAAATGTTATGAATAATTCACGTTTCACTCTCAAAATTGGAACATGGTATGAAAAATTGTGTGTAAAAACCATTCATTGGTGAGAATGTTGTCTTTTTTCTTGTTTTCCATCAATTCACACTTTTCCCCTAAAACTGCTTTTGCTATTCTTTATGAATGTATAAGTGATCATTTTTTTATTTTGAAATTGGTTTATCCATGTTCTAAGGAAATATTTTTTTTTCTCTTTTCTAATTTTTTTTAATAAATTGTTTGGGTTTCTTATTTTTCTTTGATTAAAACTTTTTGAACTATAATTTTTTTGAGTTGAAATGGTTATCAAGGAAATAATACAATGGGTTTGAGTGATGCAATTCAAGATGTGTATTGGCGTTTGTGGTTTAAAGAAAATTTGGTAATAATGAAATTAGTTCTTTCCCTTTCTAGGTTTTAGCTATGTTATGATTTTATACCATTTTAGTTTTTTTAGAATAAAATATGGTCATATTAAGAATTATCTAAATAAGGTTTCAATGAGGGTTTGAAATATTGATTAGTTTTATTTCTTCCATTGTATTCCTTTTGTTAGAGTTATTTGTGATTTAATTAAATGTTTTATTCTGTGATATTTTAGAATGTGACTCCTATAATGGATTTATAGTTGTGGAGTAGAATAATTGTACTTATCATCCTAGTTCTCTAGAAGTATTTGTTCGTTTCTATGACTCTTCATGAACTCCCGATAGAGTAGTAGAGACAAATTATTCGTAGTTTGTAGATCAATTGTGAGAGTTTTTAGATCCTTATTTTCCTATTTTTAGTGATAATCATGTATCACATGAGTAAGTAGAGTTGATAAATATTTTAGAAGATATATTAAAGAAATTATGAACTCTATTTTCCTCTATGTTTAGGTGAACAATTCCTTTCTCTGAATGTCTATGATTAAATTGGATTAGGTGCACACTCTATAACCAAATATTTTATGTTTTATATTGGGAGTGTTTCGAGGCTACCTTCATCCAAAATTTTAATCCTAGTGAGGTAATAATTTAAAATGTGATCCAATTGATGATTGTAATTTAGGGAGATATGTCATAAAAGGATTATGTGTAATAGTTTCTTATGAAACAAACATCCTCTCATGGGTTGGTTGTAGATGATTCTATAAATGAATGGTTCTTTTTAAAAGGTCCTTCATCCAAATTTTAGTTATGTGGTGATTATTCTGGGAGGACTACATACAAGGAAGTTGAGTTAAATGTTGATGTTGAAAAATATTTTCCTTGGATAAGCCTATGACAAATGATGATGTGGCCTTATCTATTGTTGATATGTGTGTTTCGCTAGCCAAATATGAAATATGGTTGTTTGTAAATAGTTTTGGATGTCTGGGAACATTATATCATCTTTTTAATAGCTTTTAAGACTGATAATATGTGTTCCTATATTGGTCACCATCAAAGGTTTTCTCTGTTGAAAAAACATTAGAAGAATAATTCTTGGATGGAACTTCACTTTGAGCAATGATCTAAAAGTGTTACTTCTATACAGTGAGTCAGAATATATTTTTTAGTTTTGAGGAAGTTCACTTTTGTAATATTCATTTTCTTTGAATGTGATCAATCTATTTTATACAACCTATTTCTTTTGTTATAATTAATGATGACGTGTAGAATCTTGTTTTATTCTTTAGAATATTCTTTCCTCATTTTCTTCCAATCTATTCTCATTATGTATGGGGTTGACCATGGTTCGAGGGTCATTTAATTGATAACATGGGAATGCCTTGGGTGTGGGTTAGAGTATTTGGGATAGGATTTTTGTTTTAGGGATGATTGGGAGAGATACCGGGATGATTTTTCTTCCATAATTATGATGGGTATTTATTCCACCTATTGGGAGTTAATTTATCCTATTTTCATTATATTTTCTTAAATTCATTTTTTTAATTATTGAGGCATGCTCATGTTTGGGGTGTTTCTACCAGTTTAGGGGAGTGGTCTGCTAGGGTATCTTTTCCTTCTAATCTTTTCAGGCCTTGAGGATACCCCTTCTTTTGATGTGATGAGATTGTTTTTTTGTTAGTGTTTACGTGGTTTGTGAATCATTTCTATTTTGATAGGATAATAATTTTTGAGTTTGAAATTTTATGGTTCACTAGTTTAAATAAATTAAAATTAGTGGGGTAGACACTAACAAGTATCAATATGTTTTCTTCATTCTTGTAGAGTTTTATCCCTGATTCTTTGGCTTTGGATATGTCGTTGTTTGTCACATGTTAGGAATTGGTTGTTCTGAAGGTGTTGATTCATTTAATCCATTGGTTTGGTTAATAAACTGAAAATCTATTGAATGTTCGGGTTTGCGCATTTATTGGATTATATAAATTAATGTCAAACCATCAGAGTGGTTTTAACATCAATTTGTTCCATAAGAAATTAATTTTTAGGATCCTTAGGGATTTAATGGCTATGAAATATTTAGTTGTTTGGGATTTCAGAAAAGGTTGGATGTCTGGGTCCCTTATTTCTAGTTATGAGTCTGAGAGTGATATTTACCCTTAATTTCACTTAATTCATTGACTAGTTTCTGATATTTGACTATTTGGACACATAAAGTTGCATGTTTGGGAGATTTATGACACACAAAGTGTCACTATATTGGGTTTAACTCATTCTTTGGTCATTGGGTGGCCTAAACTCATGTTTAGGGTGTCATTTGAGGGGTTTGGGAAATTTTTTAGTTCACACTATTTGAGAATGGTTTCAAAGAACATAAAACACAAACATATAAGTTAAAAATATATTTCCAATATCATTCTCACAGCTTCCACATGGTTTACTAATCCTTGTAAAAAATCATATATCCCATTAAAACCCAAATAAATCTTATTTTACAGACCTTATTTATGTTATTAAAACTCAAATTTTACCCCCTCATAGGTGGGTATTAAATAGATGTCACCTCCTCCCTTTCATTCTCCTTCATCTTGATGGAAATAATGTGTGATTTCTCACTAATGGTTCGAGATTATTCCTGATTTCTTTATCAAGTATTTCCCTTTCCTCTTATCCTCTCTTCACCTCTTTATGTTTATCTCTTTATACTCTCTGTTATTCTAACCATAATGGATATGTGGGAAGATTTACAGAGTTATGGTTACTCTAAAATTGGGTATTTTAGTATTTAGGGGTTGTGAGTTGTCTCATAAAGAATATTTTGGCGGTTTTTGTAAAAGATAACAAGCTTCCAACGATTACTTTATGAGTTTCCATTAGAATACAATTTGTAAAATATTGACATGATTTATTGATCTTTTAAAATTGTTTTTGAACTATAATTGTGATATATATGAATCCTAATTTTATTTTATCAATGGATTTCAATGTTTTATATTATTTTCCTTTGAAAAAATTGGTTGAAATTCTTGAATAAAAAGAACATTGAAATTAAATGGTGTATTATGATTTCAATATATTTCATAAAATTCCATTGATGTTTTTTCATGATAAAAACTATTAATTCATATTTTTTATAACCAATACAATTTTATAAAATGAAGTGTTTTTTATGTGTAAATGAGATTCACTATTTTAAGTGGTTTCCCATTTTTTAAAAAGAAACTTCCTTGTTTCTGAATGGATTTCTATTGAGTAAAACTGTGTGTTCTTCTTTAGAAAAGTTCACTCACTATTTTTAGAGGTAGTGTTACTTATTTTTGGTTTTTTTATTTTGTACTAATATTTTCATCAATTTATTATTATATTTCGTTGTCTGTAATTTATAAGTTTCAAAAAGTATCCATTCATTTAAAGTTTATTTTTAAACAGAATGTTTAAAAATGGATTTTGGAAGTTCTGTGGGATTTTATGATTTTTAAAAGAATTTAATATTGTTTCTAAATGGTTATTAATTAGTGATTTCCAAATCATGTGATATTTATTCATAAAGAGAATTCATAGTAGTTATTTTATGTGATTATCTATTCTTGGAAATTGTTTTCTCACTAGATCATTCTGTTCTAGATATTTGTTTTTGCTTGTGATAATTTTTAATTATGTAAATTTTGATTCATGTTTTTAGGTTTGGATTGGGGTTTAATATCAAAGTGGGTGTGTTGGATGTTGGATTCTTATTTGATTGTTATTCCCTCATGCCTTGGGGTGGGGTGTATGTCAGACGATAATGTTCTCCTGATAATAACCACATTCTTTTATCAATTACACAAGGATCCTAGGTTACTAAGAGGAACGGTCGATGAAATTTCCTTACTAGTTGAGTGTGACACCCTTTATAGTAATCCCTAGTTGTATATGAAACTGTTATTTTAGATATGTCACCAATGAGGCTTTGAGAGAACAACATGGGTGATGAGTTTTGTGATGGTTAACCTATCTGCAGTTGGTTCCACCTTTTAACATTTGAGAGTCACATGGAGATGTTGGGGTTTGACACCCATTTTTGTTTCTCTAGTTTCCATCCATGTGTTGCATCAACCTCATATGATACCACTTTCTTTTTTGTGATGTTTTTATTTTATGATATTTGGATATATAAAATCTCTATTTAAAAACATTTTTTTCGGTGGAACATTTTTTGGACAATATTTTTTTATTTTTTGAAATTATGATTTACTTGTTTTTTTATTTATTTTTTTTTTATTTTTTCTAGGGTCATCCAATTTTAGGAGACCTCATAATGGGTTACTAATGAGAATGTTTTTTATCCTAGTTTAATGAAGGTGAAATCATTCCAACAATTTTAATTTATTTTCCCTAGTGATTTACACATACAAGAGGTTATTAGGAATGGACCATAGGCCATGCAGTAGACAGACTTCGGTGACATGTTAGGTTATATCTGTTCATTTTATTAAATGATAATCATTTATTATCTCATTCTCATAAAATTAGGTACTACCATATTATCATGTATTTAAATCACTCAAATCCTACCCTAAGTCAATCATATAATTGGATATACAAAAAATTGTTTATACCTCACCACAAAATAATATATTTTAGACTCATTGATATAATTCATCTAATAAAATATTGAGGAAGTGATAACTAGATGATAAAAATCAATTCTTCTTAAACATAGTTCGTATCCAATTTTATTCCCTAAAAAAGCTCATCAATTTCTATTTCTAACTAGGTTCCCCAACTACCAACATTGCATTATTTCTATTCAGATCATCATATAGGATATTCCCAATCCTTTAGTAATAATCCCTCTGAAAATAAAACTTCTACAAGTACTCAAGTTAATCCCTATATTAAATGTATAAATACCATTGTGAGAATATGTACCATAATAACTAATTATCTATGTAGACAAAAAAATCTCATCAAGGTGATAACGATGCCAAAATATATGCTCATGGACCATAAGATCTAGCTCTAAATCATGGTTTGTTTGTTCCTCTTATGGAATCATGGCTGATAAGACCCATAAACAACCACAACTACTTCTTTAATCAAAATAGTTCTGAAGATCATTCTAGAGGAATAAGAATATAGAGTATAATACATTCTATGATTTGATAGAATTTCAATCAATGAAAATGAAATATTCTATTTGAACACTTAAAACATGCCTCTAAACTATTTTTTAAACTTTAATTTCACCCTATTCATGGTCAACCCAATCTTGGTCAGTCCCAAATAAGATAAATTTTTAATAAACCATTTGTCATGTATCTTAAGTAAAACTAAACTATTGATATTAAAAATTTTATCAGTTCAATGGAAAGATTTAATTACCTCATACTTCTCTAGATCAACTAAAATCTCCACCACATAGATATAACATGAATGATAAATCATAACTCCTAATTCACGAAATGATACATTGAGATGGTATTGAATTACACCCGATATTGTTTCTAAAGGAACTCTATGAAACTCTTAGATCCATGAATATACTGAAATATCATCAATGAATATAATCACACGGAAATAAAATAATCTATAAAAACTCTAAAATTTCAATCCTGTTATATCATTTATCATGGCTCATAGATAATAATATTCTAATTACTTTTCAATCTTGGAGAACCATCAAGATACCCTAAACTTATCAAAAATATTATCTAGGGATTCTTTTTCTCTATAATATCTGATATAAATTTTTATACTCAATAAACAATCCCAAACTAATATTGCATTTATTGGGGAAAAATTTTGATCTCCCCAATGAGACATACTCATATGTAAAAATACATCACCTTATCTTAATATATCTCATTATCAATCTCTCTTAACTAATTTAGTTCCACACATTAAAAAGTTATACATATTATCTCCAAACTCAAAATGATGTCAATTTTAAACTTAATCTAACTCTCTTAAGAAGAAATACTATGAAATCATCAAGGAATAGATCTAAGAAATTGTCCTCTATCAGAGGTAAAAATAGATAAACCATTTCATGTTCAGCTAAAAACCAATCTATCAATTTGATAAATAGTGTCCACAAAATATAAAAGTTATATCCAAATCTACATTCCATGAAATTTTATTCACTTATAAAATTATTCTCATCAAACATGATATATTTGAATGAAACCCACCTCTGCTAAAAATATATGTGATCCGAACAACCTCGAATATAATCTATCCTAATGATAACATTGTATTTATTCATATTTATAATCAATAAATCCCATAAGTGACCATATACCCTACCTCTATGAAACACCTAGGGAACCTAATGTAACTGTCAAATATTTTTTCCAAGGGATTATGTATAAATTAATATACTTTTTTAAAATAATATTTTGTGTCTCTGATATGTTTTTGTTTTTTAGAGAAGGATTGAAAGTGGTTTACTATAATAAATAAGACAATTAATATAATTTTTCATATATCAAACAAGATCATATCATGATAATCAGGTGTTACAGTGTGCCAAGTTAGCCATGGGAGAAGGTTTGTTTTAGTTTAGAGTGTTGTGATATAATGTGTACGAATATGGAATAAGGTTTCACACTCTACAATGATATATATTCCATGAGATTTTAGAATTATTCTATATTTATGAGGGAATATAGTTTTGGATTATGTGATATGTTCAAGTGTTGAGGATCATAGGGTTATCCTATGATAGGTCTATTTTTTCATGGAGAGTGGTGTCGCATCATGCGATTATTGGGTGTAAAAATATTGGGTTCTTCTATTGTGGGTGTCTCTAAATTATTGTGTTTGTGGATTTTATGTGATTATGGTTTGAGGTGTGTTGGGTTTAGGGGATAATATCAAGGGTCATTTCATGATCCTAAAAAGGTTCAAGTGTTGTAGTGGGGATAACTATTTTATAAGATTTAATTTATTGATTTAATCATTTCTAAAGTAGTTTAATCTCAAACAATCAATGGATATTATAATTTGATTTCTAATTTTCTCATGTGTTTCATTGTTATGATACCTACTACTACTTGATTCTTTATTTTTTACAAAATAATTATAAATATGAGTGTTCACTTGATTGCCATCCAAAACCATCAACATATTCTAATCCATGGGCTCTTAGTGGATAATGTTTAGTGATATTTTATCATACACTAGTGTATTTAGTCCCTTGACTTAAAGAGATCAGTATAAATATGATAAAAATGATTTCATACACTTGTTTTTTATTCCATTCTTGTTCTATTACTTTTATAATTCTATGGTGGTGGTATTGATCTAGTTTTGGTTTGTGTTAGTCATGGTTTTAATGGGGTGGTCAGAATTAGGTTTTAAAAATAATTTCTATGGATTTGGTAGTGATTTAATAAATTTTTAACCAGAATATTATACAGTATTTAGTGAAAGGGACTTTTATTGGTTTTCCAATTAAAAAAACATAAAAAAGAAAATGAATTGAATAAATTAAACTGATGGGAAAATGAGATTTTAAGTGTTATATATAATTATATATTATTGATTTTGTGTTGATATTCTCAATTGATTTTTTATATTGTAGATACCATTTGTGTTGTTATTGGTATATTATCATAAGAATTCATAATGCATAAAACCCGTAATTATGGTAATAAACTTGTGTTATTGAAATCTAGAAATTATAGTGATGTTTTTTCTATATATTTTTAATTTTGAATAATGAATGGTTAAAAAAGAGTATTTATATTCATTTAAATGGTAATTAGTGTCATGTTCTCTATTTGTTCGAGGATAATATTTTATTATTTTCATAGTGTTTGTAGAGAGTAGTTATGATTAGAATTTGGGTGTTCATGTGATTTCAACTTGATAAATAAGTTATAGATGATGATATATTACCTTTATGCTTAGCCTGGTTCCCCTTATATTGGAAAGAGGTGTGTTAATATTTTGGTCATTGGTTTTGATTTTTTGTGGGGCTTGTGGGAATTTTTTGTGCAAATGTGTTGTGGATTGGCATGGTTACTATGGGTTTTTGTTATATTTTCTCAATGGAAAGGAATATGGATTGAATCAATTAAATCAAAAATGGGATAATTTTTTGGAATATTATTAATTTACGGTTTAAATAAAAATATCCTAGATTGGATGAAAGGATAATGGTATATAATGATAATTTTGTGATAAATGAATGATTTAAAAATAAATATGGATAATTTATGTTCATGCGACTAATTGTGGGAAATATATAATTTAATAATGATGTAATAAAATGGTAATTTATTTCATATTTTATGTATTTTTGGTGTGTTCATGAATATTGGTTTAATGGTTATGGATGCGATGGTTCTTATGTAGTGTAAGGGTTTATCTAGTGGTTGTTTATGATTTATGTGTGTTGAGGAAACCCTTAAGTTATTATTTTATGTTAATAGAATATTCATTATATTTATTTGTTATTTCTTATGAACCATCACCCATGTTGGGTAATTTTGTCAATTCCCATATGAAGACATGAGTTCTGAGTGTTTTCCCATAAAATATAGGTTTTAGATAGATTTAATGATTCATTACTTCCTCTTTCATGATCTCCCTTTCAAAAATGGAAAGGAAATGATATCATGAGGTTATGATCCACAGGATTTAAAATATATATATTAGAGTTTATATTATGTGATTAATTGATGATGATGTAATAGTGGTGAGGATATGATTCAAGGATAGGAAGGGGCCTGAGAGTCAGAGGTCATGATATTGAAATCTTTCATGTACATGTTAACCTACTATGATGAGGATATTATGTGTGGTTGTTATATGTTGGTATGCTTTGTGGTTGTAGCTATGTTATGATATAGTTTTGGTATGTGGTATGTGTTTTTGGTTATGATATGATTATGATGAGTTTTTTTGGTTATGTGGATGGTCTGGGAGCCCTAGAATGTATGAGGTTTGGCTATGAGAGGGACTATATTAGTAGGGAAGTGGTTCTTGGGTTCCATAATGATATATTAATTTTGATTCTATGGAACTATTTTTGGATACGATATTAGAGGAGTTATCCATATTAAGGTTGGTTCATAGTCGGCATAGGTGAAAGTTGGTACTTTTGATCATTCACTATTTTATTTCTATAGTCATTGTACATTTTAAGGAGAGGTTTTGGGGAACTAACTAATATGTATACATTTATTCACACCCCTATAGATTTATTTGTTTGTTTTTTTTTTTTCATGAGGTAATAGGTGAGTAATCTAGATAGTACTATCTCATGATTATCATGGTTATTTGTGAGTCTTTAAAATGGGAGTTCATTTTTTATTCCACTATTAGAGAAGTATTATTTTGAATAAATTTTCCTATATTATAGATTATGTTTAATTTTATATTTTATGGAGTTGCTCAGTGGTTGTATATAATGTTATAAGGCTATTTTACGGTAATTAATAACATTTTTATGTTTTATTCCCTTGGTGATAGTCATGAACTGATAGCCTATTAGTTGAGGGATTCAATAGTTACATTAAACAGCACTACGATCTTGGGAGGTTTTCCCAGTGGGGGTGGATTTTGACAATATCTATAAAAAAATCCCTGAATTATTCTCTATCACAATCCTCAAACCAGATAATAGATGTGATAACAAAAAAATATTGAGGCACCCCTATGTCAAATAAACCATTAGTTAAAGTATAACCTACTATAATCATTCCTATAAATATCAAAGGTATCATACTCCCATCATATAGATCCAACTGTAGTGAAAACAATACAAGCTTTGGAACCTTTGACCTGAACCCATGATCTATGGATACCCTAAAAAACCTACGACTACTGACCATAAGATCCATAAACATTTTCATATCCTAACCTCTTGGAAAAAGATAAACTATCATTCTCCTATATTTCATTGGTCCTTGGTTAAAAAGCTTAATTTTTAATCAATCTTATCCAGAAATAGTCTTATGGTATCCACCCACAGTAGTATTTTAAGTGTTCCATCATTCCAAATAAGAGAGAAAAATATTAAGAAAACTAAGAATAACCTACCAAACTAAACACACTTAACTCGATAATAGTTAGTTTGATGAAATTTGTAAAAAATATATGATGTTTATGTGAATACAAGTCATAAAAACAACATTTAAATTTATCTACCACATTATTAAATCACATTAAATTTGTTCTATATTTTTTTCTTGTAAATATATCAAAATAATTCAACCATATTAATATTAAATTGATCATTTTTATGTGATATAAACTCGCCTTTTTTTATCTTACCAAGGTCTCAACATTTTCTTAAATACCTACTATATAAGTTTTGGGTTTTATCCAATTTCTATAAATCACTCATACATAATGTAATTTTTTTTCAAGTTGCCTTAACTGGTCTAAATAAGTATAAACCGATATAAACCAGACTATTTGGTATATATGTATTTTATAAAAATAATATATCAATTTTTATTTTTAATTAAGGTATTTGTAAAATTCATCAATTAAAATCTACTTGCCTAACCAATTTAAGGTTCACATTCATGGCCTTGTTGTTGTAATCATATCACTTCGAGCGTCGACCCTAATAACATTTTTGATTATAAACTACCCTTGTTAATTTAAATTATGTCATTATACATTCCCCTTAAGAATGAAGGAAGGTAGCTATTCCCTTCCCAAATTTCCTCTCACCACCCTATCACATCTGGTTAACCCTCCTCTTCATAATATTTAAATAGTCACCACCATTGTATAGAACCATCCTAGGTTGATCAAAAATGTCACTTGATCATTCTCTTCATAATGCCTCAAGAATGTCTCCCCAAATTATATAGGCTACCAACTAGGACTGAAGGTATAAAAATATTGTGGGTCGGCTATACCCAATGGATAGATTTAAATAGATGTGTAAATAACCAAAAAATACACAAGTATAACTATCCTAGTGTGCATAATAAATAAACAAAAAAAGTGATTTCATAATGAATTAAATGTGGAATAGAGTCATAAGGACTCAAATTATAAAAAACATTCAACAGTTGGTTGCCCATTGGGCATACCACATATACAAAATAAGAAAACTAAAAGTAAAATACAAAAGTCTATATTACCAACATCAAGACAAACCTTATAACTAGTATCCATGAAACTCCAGATATACCATCCCAATCTTGAGTCTCAACATGAGTGGATCTACTAAATTAAGAAACATTGGGCCTCGTCCCCATCCATTGTGAAACCTGTGCTCCAACCTGAAATCAGTTATCGGGTCTACGTGCACATCGAGGATCAAGTACTAGGGGTGAGAAATAAATATCCATAGTTCACCCCCAATATTGAACTTATAATCTCATCTTATATGACTTTAATTTAATAGTGTTATTCCAAACTACGTCAATGAATAATAATAGCTTTTATAAAATAAAAAACTGTATAAAACGTTGGCTATAAAAAACAAGGAAAACAACCAACCATGGGTTCTACTCTCACACTCAATGTAAAACTACCACCACTATAACTCATGCAAGAGGATTTAAAGAACATGGATTAGCTAGCCACACAACCGGAAAAATGTCCTCTAAAGGTACATAAGATCTCCAACATTTCGTAATTAATGTTCATGAATGTTGGAAACTGGGGCATAACCATAAGTGGAAAAATGAAAAATTATATCTACCATGTTGTAGGACTAAAAAACATGATATGAGTAGGTGACAGGAACATATAAGTCGACGCAACTAGAGAACCAATCAGTCTAAAAAGTCCTACATAACAGATCAAGTACCATCAAATGAAAAATAAAGAGGTGGGATCTAAATCCCAAGATCACAAAAAATACATGTGGTTGGTAGTATAATAACATTAAAATCAGAAAAAACCCAATACATGAGTTCCACAACACATCTTGATAATTAATCTACTCTATCCAAGTCGGAAAATAAACTAGAGAGGGAGTTCCCTAATCTAGATCACCCATTTTCTGCCTATTCTCTTATAAGATTAGAAAACCAATGAAGGATAGAACCAAATAAACTCAGGTCCATCATCTGATCTAAGATAAATCAAGGGTATGCTCCTCAAACCAATTCACTAAGAACAAACTACCTCAAACATCATGACCAATGGATAGCTAAACAAGGGATGAACCAACCTTGAACCCACCATCCAAACATCTAAACTATAAGCACTAATATACTCTACCAATAAATAACATGACCTCTCCATAGCCCATTGGATAACATAATCCAATGAAACTACAACCATTGGTTCTCTATGAATCAAATTAGTTCCAAAACCAATATCAAGGCTCCCACTGTCCATAGGTTCATAAAAAAAATGAGGCATCTATCTAGGGAGTCATATGTTTCACCCATTATTTTGGTAAAAACCTGTCAAAATATTCTCAAATGCATCAAAGTACACAACAGGAGTAGAGAATTATATGAGGGGATCCTCTATTTCATCAAAAATCATGGGACCTTCCCATTATTGAATCATACCAAAAAACCCTTAGTGGATTCCACGTGATCCTCAATAAAAAATGCACCAAAATGGAACCAAAATAAAATCATTCCTATGAGGTAATTCTCAATGGTCCTTATGAATATATAAAAAGTAGAAGCCTAAAAGGGATCCTCGTAATAAGAAAAACCATTAAGTAAATACCATGAAATAAAATTTCCACTATCCTTCTTGGTAAAAATCCATCCATGGGAAACTCACCCATAAGGGCATCCAAAGATACACCCATCCACATGGGCATTCTTAAAATCCAGCTACAAAATTTATTGATCATTTTATTAGTAAACAAATCATAACGGAATCCTCTAGAGTATATTATTCTGATATCAATAGCTCAATGAAACCTAGTTTTAATTACCATACTATGATTTCAACCCACCTCGAGGGATCTAATAGCTCTAATCCAAAATCCCAAGAGCTAAATCTCAACTAATAAAACCTTGATCAAACTAGTCTCATTACTCAAGGACAATACAATATATATAAATAGATACTATATTATCCCACCTTTGAGAATAAATCAAAATAACCTAAAATAATCTCCAAGAAAAAATCATTCCATATTGATCACCGATATCACAACCCTGACCCATCCCTTGAAGATCACAACCCAATCCACTAGAGGATTCTGAAACCAAAACTCAAATAAATCACCCTATTAAACTCCATAATTCTAAAAATCAATCCAAAAATATTCTAATCATCAAATGGATTCCACCATCATGATCTATGTGTAATAATTCATAGAATGGAATACCCATAAGTCTAATTCACACTCTAATGTAAAAAATTGGAAAAAACACCAAGGGATAAAACATGCATGGTGTGTACTTTAGCTACACTGAATGTACCCCAAAAGTTTCTCCATGGTAAAGTGTCCCCAAAAACATGGAATATACTGTTACAATGTATATTGTGTGTTATCCATGTACATTATGTGTAACATACGTGGTGTACTTTACTATTTACAACATCCCACTCGTTTTGGAAACCACCGAACTAAATTGTGTGTGACACCACCTCTAGGATTTACACCCCACATGGGGTTCCCAAAAATGTAATTATACATGTACACCCACATGGGTTTAGTCCAATAACAGTACATAGCCTCTGGCCATGTACCTTGCACGAGATCTGGTCATGTACACTACATGGCCATGTGCCTTTTAGCACTCCTGGAGTGACCAATAAATTGTGTGTACCCCCCATACACAGCATGAAGTCCCGAAGAACCTGTATTTTCTATATAAGATGAAGTCACATCCTGTTTACACTGAACCACATGTCATGTACATTGTATTTCCCAAATAGAAGCCCCAAATACAGTTTAAAAACCATGAATCTCCCCAATTAATCCTAGATAGACCCTCAGGGGGTCCCCAAAAACAAAAAAAAATATTTTAAAAACACAAAAATTGGATCTAATATAGATATTTATAGATAGAACATAAAATTATCTTACCTTTAGACATAAAATGAAAACTATTCACACTAAAAATTTTACTCCGACCCACCATGCCTCGATCAACCTCCAAATGATCTCCCTAGGTGGTTTCTCATCCTCACTCTCCCTTTTCTGTCACTCTTCCTCTATCAGTCACATGGCACCAAGGCCCCCTAGGGGTGTACATGATAATTCAAAGGTGATAAAGAAAAAAATAAAGGGGAAAAATAAAAGTGAATAAAATGAAATAAAAAAATAAAAAAGGGGTATGGGCCCTGTCCTGTAGCTCAACATGAGATTATGCCTCTCCTATGACAAAAACCAAATTCTGGACTCAACTAAAAAGATTAAATCTCAATCCAAAAATCTTTTTAAAACACATTACCAAACTAATACATTTAAGTAATTTAATATTTAATTTATTAAATATTAAATATTCCATGAAAATTAAAAGGGATCATATTTTCACCAAAATCATTTATAAGGGTAAATACCATATTCAATGATTTATATAATGGTTATAAAATTTATATGATATAATAATTGATGATAAATTTCCAATTTTTCCTTGAAACACTACCTAGTGAAAAGGATCATATTTCACATGATTTTAACAACCCCTTATGAAAAGAAAAATCCTACCCTCCCTGCCAGAAATTCTTCTATCCACTAAGAAGCCTTATTATTTAACTATCATCTATGATCTCCCTAAGAACTAGCACATCTAATGCTATCTCGACTATCCAATGAACATTATTATTGTTCCGAAATACCTCTTCCAATATGAGAGACATTAAATTGTGAATTATTTGATACTCCCCACTATAAGTGTACCCTCATTGTCACCCCACAACCCAATGAAATATTACCAATCCAATGCAACATATGTCACTAACTATAATGGATATATGTAGCCAAATTTCTCAAACCCAAGATCCATCACCAGAAACAAAAACAACCTATTATCATTTATAAAACACGAGTAATAGTATCATTTGTGCTTCAAAATCCACTCAAAAAAGGATAATAACCTTCAATAGAATATGTTTTACCCCCACCATGAGAATTTACTTGAAATTATCCCAAAAGAGAACCCGGACTCATGATCACATTGGATAATTACTAACAAAGTTAGGCTAATGTTCCTAAAATCATTTATCATCCTCTTCACATAGATATGTTGAAAAAAACTAGACAACCATCATCAATCCTCTTAAAAACGAAGTTGTATCCCACAATCCATGATCAAACACATGACCACCATCCACTCAAACAACAATTCAAAGCCATAATTTTCCAGCAACACATTTTTTATGCTACCTGTCCTGTAACCAAAATTAGTAAGGATAGGAATCCAACTAAACCTACCCTCGCAATTCATCCACTATATAGAGAACAATCGTAATGATCAACTTCTAAAACACTAAGTATCATCATTTCTGAACCTATCCTACTGATAGAAGGCCTCAATGGCCCCAGACATATAGAACAGTCATGCCCACCCAATCCTGCAGTGATAACTGGAACATGGTCGACACCATAAGTCCTAGTAGACAACTCATAGAAAGAAAAAATTTCTCACAAGAAACATAAACATTTGACAATCAGGGAGCTTCCACATTAAGGAAATTCAATCCTACTCTATGGATCCCTCAAGCATCATTACACTAATTATTCCTCAAAGATGTCACTTACATCCCTTTTCTAACCCATAATGGTCTCTCTGCATCCCTCAATTTACGAGATGCGTCTCCATCACCAAATAACAACATTCCATAAGATTTAAATGACTTGTCATACAAATAATATATATATATATATATATACAGACACACACACACATGTAGTTTAGTTGAAGCAAACCATGTATTATATGGAAAAAACTGTATTAGTATTTTTTGAAACTGTAAACAAGTAAACCTCAATTATTAGTGAAAATACCACAGACATGCAATTTTAATGTAAATCCTATGTGCCTAGAATAATTATTGAACATTGGACACTTTCTCATGGTCTAAGATCCAAACAATTGAATAAACCATAAATCTATAAACCTAAGTGCATTAAACTCGGTTAAATCAAACAAGTGTACAAATAAAATCTGTGAATCATAATATTATTCCTTGGTAACTTATAAATCCTATTGAAAAAGGTGTCTGAGTTACACCAGTTCAATATAATCATAATTTCAACCACATTTCTAGACTAACTATCTACAAACTACACAAATCATAACAATAAATATCATTGATTCCATTTTATAGAAAATTGTCCTTGGTCAACCTAAAACATCACTTTATATTTCTTTCCAAAACACAAATGAATACATCCCAATACACATTAGACTACCAACTAGTTGTGAGTCTGTAGGAGATACACTAGGGAAAATATACTCCGTTTGTAGAGTGAAATGGTTGTTGGAACAACCAAAACATATGCAAAAATATCCATCACAGTATGCATAATAAATTAACTAAAATAAAATAATTTTGTAATAAATGAAATTATGCATACAATAATACAAACTCCAACAATGAAAAACATAAAACAAATAGGTTTCCACTAGTCTACAAAGATATAAAGAATAAAAAACTAAAAAATATACATCATTATCCACTAACAACACCAAGCCAAACAATATAACCAGCCTAAAAAATGCTTGAGATGCACTAGCATAATCTTAAGACTCCACAGAAGTTGATATAATTGATCAATAAACACTATAATTTTTCCACAACCATCATGAATCCCTTTCCCAAACATGAACAAATATATTAGGTATATATGCACACCATTGTGCATATACAAGGGGTGTTAAATAAATCACAGTATGCCACCCCAAAAAGTCAACCAAATTTTTTTTGTAAATATAAGTGCATGAACACATAATATTTATATCCTATAAAAAGTATAATAATAGATGGAATATAATAATTCAATTATATAGAAATGGGGGATAATAAAAAACATGGAAAATATCCAACTTTGGGTTCTAGTCTAACACCAAAGTTAAAGATACCCCAATTACGGACCATTCCCAAGGATTTGTCGCATGAGGATCACCCATCCACACAAAAAATAGTGCATATTATAGATATAAAAAAGAGAATCAACCAATTAAAATTAAATGGAGTAAATACCATACCCCATGGTATAACCATATGAATCCACCTAACAAAGAACATTAACTTTGCTATAGGAATCTAGTATTGTGATCTTAACTCAGAACAGTAATGTAATGTATCATATTTTCCCTATATTATTTTTAATTACTAAATAGAATTATCATGAGACCAATCCTTTTAAAAACATGTCATTCTGACTCCCAGAGTGCCGGGAATAGAAGGATAAAATAAATTTAATCTTTTAAACAGCGCGTGCGAGCGGTTTTACTGAAAATTTGTAATAACTTTTTAAAGGGTTCCCAAATCAGAAATAGGGGCATCATTGTGTTCAGAGTAGCTACTTCACCTTAGGCAGGGCTTAACATCGGCCAGCATGGTTCAACTGAAGAAGATATTTTTTGGACATTTTTAAAGAAAGTTAAATATATTAATATTTTATTTTATTTTTAAATGTTTCCATAACGCAATGATGATTATTTACTTTTAAATACGCATGATACCAGGGATATAATTATAACCCTAGAAAAGTCCCTAGAATCCTCTGGAGCTTTGGAGAGGAGCCACCCTTAGAGAATTTTTGACAAACTCTAATGAACGACAATGCATGGATCGTTGCGTAGTGAGATCGAATATCAGATGACGACCACACTTCCTCTACATTTATGATTTAGGTAAAGGTTTTTTATTTTGATTTATTTATTCCTAGTACTTCTATTAGTTGATAAACATTTATCAACCAACTAATAGGAGGTTATGTGGGTCATACGTTCTTGTGGGAGGGGGTTATTTTCAATTTCATTTGGGGTTTGATTCAGGAAATTGATTTGTGATAATTGTTGGATTCTATTTTGATTCATCCTATTTAATACTTCTAACAGGAGAAAATCGATGCTATGAAGAATGAAAGAGTAGGTTTTTTCTTCTTTTGTTTATTTATTTCTTCCTCTTTCTAACCCCACATTCTTCACGTTTTTTGTGGTATTATAAACAACCGATTTTTGCGTGTCCATTTCGAAATGCAAAGATCCCAAATTGCAGATCCAAAATTATGACAACTCAATAGTGGTGCGATGATGATGGTAGATGATGAATTGACACGATTTGAGATGAATTTTCCTTCAACCATTTTTTTTTGTGGATGATCGAATTGAGTTTGTGAGGTCGGTCTAACCCCCGAAAATTCCTGAAACATTTGATGGTATACTAGGGTGACCTCATATCTTGAGTATCTTGAGAATTGGATGGCTGGATCGAAAACCGGAGGAGCCCTGAGGCGCAGTGGTGAAGAGAGACGTTTCTAGAAAATTGTAATCAACACAAATTGTATTCCAAAGAACACGCTGTGTAGGGTTGGCATGGGGCAACTAGCGCTTCTGCGCAACACATAGAGAAGAAAAAGCCTTACTCCTGGGTGGACACTATGTTTGGTCCCCACCCATTAGTGGTTGAGTATGGTTATATGGGTTACCCCACATACTGGTTTAATGGGATGACCCACATGGGTTGAAGCCATGTACGGGTACACGGCCGCGTACATGGAGGGAACCCCAGTTACTCAAACACAACATGTGGTTCTTCATATGGGTCATGTACTTGCCCCCTTCAACTCAACATGTTCTTCTGACTTGGTTCATTTTACACATGATGTAATCAGAGTCAAGATACACAGTGTGTTACCCTTCTACATGCCTTATATATCCTATAACATGGATTGATCCTTTTTTCCACCATTCCTAGGATAATTTTGGTTTGTGTTAGTTCCCCTTTTTTCTCATTCCCCTAAAAGTGAGGTATCGTTTACATCCATTTGAGTATGATCCCTTCAGTAGGACTGTCTAAGATAGAGTCATTTATCCCTCCGAGAGGCCCAGATCATGATCTTATATTCATTATTGACCCTTGGTAGAGTTGGGTATCAATGTTACTAATCCTACAAGACGTCGATACACTACTTAGCTGGTGAATCCTGATGAGTTGTGGTATCCACCAAGGCCCTAGAAATGATCCTCATTTTTGTATCATGATCTTTTCCCACTCCAGAGTGTGTTCTCCTAGAATGAGTGTATATATCTATCTAGTATTTTCCCGAAGAACTGTAATTCTCAGACGGACGTTATCAGTGCTATTAGACTCATGGAGTGATTTCTCCCAGATGAGCACTACATGGAACCATCGAACGAAATCCATATCATGGGTATGCAGTCGTGTTACATGCCTCTTGACTATAGGTCTGTGGCTTGAGTATATTTAGATTATGTTTCACTTTCTATATATTAAGTGTACATATACTGTGTAGAGCTGACAATACCATTACCTTGTGTATTGATTTGTGGTTTTTCGGTCCCTCAATTGAGTAATGTTATACACACCCCTATAAAGGATTTCCCCACACGTGTCCTGTATTGTGCAGATGAGCGACATTTTGACGAGGTTTAGGGCAGACCAAGACCATACTAAGTTTTCTGAGTTCCCTACAAGATGAGGTGTTCCTACGGCTTAGAGAAGAAATCCCAATTTCTTATTGTGCTAACAGGTTGTAGATTATAGTTTGTAGGATCTTTTTTGTAACATCCCAAGTAAGTAATGAATAATAGATATTTTTATCTATGTCTATTAATGATTAAGATAGTGTTATAGCGGCTTAAAATGAAAATAAATACAATCTTATGCATGGAATACACTAATATTCTTAAAAGATTGGTTTACTGCCTTTTGATGGCAAACCATTTTTGAATCTATATTTTGAAAATTTTATAACTATTTTTGTCAAAATAAACTTATTATTTATTATTGGGACATCAAAATTTACCTTGTGTGAATTTTTGGTATTTTTTTGACAATGTTCATTTTTTAATGAATAGTGAAAAATACTGCATTTTACATCAAAACTACTTTTTAATCTAATTTATTTATATGATTAGATTATGTTTTTAATTGGTTTTGAAGTGAAATTAGAATATATTTTTACCATTTTATCCAATGGTGGTCATTGGAATCAATTTCACTTTGAAATTAGACTTAAACTGGTGTCAATCTTTTGATACTTATTGTTTTGTAAAAACACGCTATTTGCTCTGGCAGCGGGAATTAATTATTAAATTAATTAATGTGACTTATATGATTTGAATTTTGTAAAATATACTTCATTTTTGAATTCGGAATATCAAATATATCTTAGGGTGAAGTTTTGGTAATTTTCTGAAAAACTTCAATTTTTGATGAATAGTGAAACCACAAAGTGATAATCAAGCAAACTGATTTTTCAGTTAAATGAAAGTTTACCACTAATGTGTATTGAATTTTGAAAATCCGACATACATGGTTGTAATTAATATGTAAAATGTGGTTCAATTAGATTATAATAAATTTTTGGTGAATAGTAACTTATTAAGTTCTTAATCACGATTAGTGGTAATTAGGGTAGTTTAAGGTATAAATAATACTTTAATAAAATGAAATGACCTAGACACATGTCACAACCTCATTGGTTGTGTCATGGCCGACCATGACATGCCATGGGTCAACTTGGGGACCCCATGGATCCACTTTTGTTGGGAAATGACATAAATTACTTTTTATTTAATGTTAAAGTGAAAATGACACAAACATAATATGTTTTACGAAAACAATTTTTAAGTGGGGTTATACAAGTCCAAAATTTGATTATAAATAGTCATTGGAAATCTAAAAATATTTCCTATATCATAGTATTTTTTTTATAATTTTTAGACATTAAATAAATTTAATTAGTTATGACATAATAATGATGCAGCGATGACATCATTATTTGATGATTTAAATAAAATAGAAAGATAATGTAAAATCTATTAACTACACATGTCAAAAACCAATTGGATGAGTGGATTTCGAACCCTTATCACCTTATCCACAAATTCTATCAATGTGGGACCTTTTAAATCCGAAACACATTTTCAAATAAAGTAATGTTTCTTTACATTCCAAAAGTGCCCCTCCTCTCCTCTTATAAAAGGCCCCCACCTCTACCTCATTTCACACACTCCACAAGCCTTTGGATCGGCCAACCCCTGCCCATTTAATCTCTCCACATCCCTCTCCTCATCCTAGAGGATTCCCTTTGGGCATAATCCTTTCAAAGGAAGCCTTTAGGCTCAAATCAAAAGGAGTTACACTTTTTAAGGTAATTCGTTCTCTCATGTTCATTTGTTTTATTTTTCTTCTCCAACCCCCTAAACTCTTTTTATTTACTTCTTTTGTAACAAAACCAGTATCTACAATATACTAGGATGTTTTTATATGATTTATTTGAGCTACACGCTCACACAACTACATCAAATGGTTAAAGAACATACGGTTTTCGTGGATGGCGAAATTCTGCCTCCCGAAACGATGATTGTTCAACACTCATTTAACACCTTCAATGGTGGCCATTATGATGTAACTATTTTTATATATGATATATAATATGTTTATGTTTTCCTTAAGCTTCTGTTTTTTTCATTTTGAGCATACCTTTATGGTTTCCATTATGGGTAAAACACGATATCTTCATTTTAGGAAGTGCGGACTACCGCCCCCTAAAAGTGATTTGATTCGTTAATACCATATGTGGGATGTGTAAAGGATAAAATTAATGATATTATATATTTTATTATACTGGAATTATAATATACTCTTATATCATTATGATTCCATTCCATAAAATACGAAATAGAAATGAAAGTAGCGTTCATGCGTACGTACGGCTTACCGTCTCCATGAACGGTGCATTTCATTTCTTACCTCTAAATTATGTAATATTCTAAATGCATGTATGTGCTGGATATATATGACATATATTATATCTACATCATGAATACCATTCTGGATATAATGAACCTTTGACCAAATTAACAACATGTAAGTGTAAGAAGTCTATTTTTTACTTAAGAACCAAATACCGACAAAATGAACATTATTAACTTAACTGATTACATGATGTTCATAACATGGTATAAAAGGAATAATGTATATGAAAAAGATTCATAATCAAGTAGAGATTAACTCAAGTTTATTATTCAGGAGATTAAAGAACGGTCGGGTCAAGTCGGATACGAGGTATGGGACTTCGTCTCAATCTCCTTTCGTTGAGGCATATTTTACTTTATACACAACATTCTTTTATACGGTGTATAAACCCCTTTGACTTTTATGTTTATTCAAAAGGAATCTTTTTTTATACGAAGCGTTTACTAAACGACATAAGGGAATGTTTTTGTCGTACGTATGCGGCGACAACGACTTCTCCGCAGTTGTGACCGTTATTTGAGTTTCGGCTTCCTCTACAAGCCATAACTTATTTTTTTAAAAGAAAAATAAATACCATGTTTTACTTTGGTATTGAAAATGGTTTTCATAATGTTTTTATTATATCAATGTGTTGTATTGATATCTCGTGATTGAAATGTGGAAATTTTATGTTTCCTTTATACATGTTTTATGTGATATGATTATGTTATGGTTCTTGGGAATTATTATGAAGACGGGTGGTTCCGTGATAAACTAAGGGCAGGTGAGCCCGTTATAGCTCTCCAATGCATTGGGTAACGCGAAGGAGTGAAACGTTAAGGTTTCTCCGAAGAGATTTTAGGGAATATACTGTGATGGGTATTCTAAACGTAACCAAGATGGTTACTCCCTACGTAAGAATGTTATGAATGCCTCAAGTTACCTTTATGTCTTATGATTTCTATGATTTATTCATGATTTTATGAGGTATGTTAAAGTGCCTATGTTTTATGGGTAAAGTATGATTTCATTCTTATGTATATATGAACTGATGTTTCCTTTCCATGTTTTTTTTATAACCCATACTGAGTTTTTATGCTCATCCCACGTTTTTGAAATGTTTTTCACAGGTCAAGGGAAAGGTACATGATAAGATGATAGAGTCAAGGATGTGTCATGAAATAATCCATGTTTTTTTTAAATGTGTTTCCATTGATGGGAATGAATAATACTTTCTTTATGTAACCACTTTGTTTATATGTGGAATGTAATGCAAGTTTTATGATCTAATTCTCTAAAACTCTAATCCCGAAAAGATCCTCAATGTGTAATCTTGTAATAACTCAAGATTAAGTAAGGTTTAAGGCTGGGGCCTTATAGTTGGTATCAGAGGTCGGTATAGATAACTTTAGGAGTTAGAATTCTATTAAATGATTATCCAGAAATATTTTTTTCGAAATGATATAGCATTTAAAGATTACCATGTTGCTTCATATAAGACATGTTTGTTCAGAATGGTTTTCCGCAGAGGAAACAGGGAAGCAGTGCTAGGAAGGCATACAGAAGGAAATAACCTTCCGAATCAGCATCTAGAAATGGTCGGAATTGGAACTGAACAGTTTGTTGCAGTAATGGCGCAGTTGACTCAAGCGATAAATGGCGGTGGTATCCATCCACGAGATCAGCCAGACCAACCGCAGAGGAACATGTCAGTGGTGGAACATTTCATGAGGCAACATCCACCATCATTCAGAGGATCATCTGACCCTGTTCTAGCTGAAGGGTGGATTAAAGCACTGGAGAAGATTTTTGATGTCATGGGGTGTTCAGACAATCAAAAGGTTAGTCTTGCTGTTTACCGTTTGGAGGGTGAAGCAGATCAGTGGTGGTCTATGGTTAAAAATATCAGGGACGCCGATGAGATTGATGCTCTTGACTGGGATGAATTCAAAGGTATGTTTCTTGAGAAGTATTTTCCTAAGGCTGTTCGACTTAGGATGGAAAAGCAATTCTTGGAATTGAGGCAAGAGGAAGACTCAGTGGCTGCCTATGAAGAAAGGTTCACTCGATTGGCAAGGTATGCTCCAAATTTTATCCGGGACCTTGATAGTAAAATAAATCGTTTTTACTCAGGATTAAAGCCAAAATATCGAAGTGCATTAGATTCTCGTGAGTTTAAAAGTTATGAAAAGCTTGTTCGATGTGCTGAGAAGGTGGAAATGGAGTTCGCCAATGACCAAGTTTTCTATAACAACCAGCAGAAAAAGAGACCGAGGTGGCAGGAGAAAGGTAAGAATTATTCAAAAAAGTCTGATGGTAAGAGGACTAAGTTTCCAGTTTATGATAAATGTGGAAAAAGGCATGTTGGGGAATGTCTTCTGAATTCTGGAAAGTGCTACCGATGTGGTAAGATGGGACATAAGGCTCGTGATTGCACTGAAAAGGATCAAGGTGAAGGTAAGAACAAATTTGATTTACAGTTAGTGAAATGTTATAAGTGCAATGAGATGGGTCACTATGCAAACGAGTGTCCGGCAAAGAGCTTGAGTGATGGGAAGCAGTTAGACTACAAGCAGAAAGGGGTGGTGAAATCCTTTGCAACTACTTCAGCAGATGTCGGTCCATCAAATAGAGATTCGTAGTTTCCTTGGTTTGCCAGGATATTACTGAAGGTTTGTCAGAAATTTTTCACGGTTATCTAGTCCAATGACTAAGCTAACTCGGAAGGGTGTTAAGTTTATCTGGACAAAAGAATGTGATGATTGTTTTCAGGAATTGAAAAGAAGATTGGTGAATGCTCCAGTTTTGGCACTACCTTCCTGGAATGGTGAGTTTGTTATATACAGTGATGCTTCATTGAAAGGACTTGGTTGCGTCCTAATGCAGAATGATCAGGTAATTGCTTATGCTTCACGACAGTTGAAAACTCATGAGGTAAATTACCCTACACATGATTTGGAACTAGCTGCTGTTGTTTTTGCTTTAAAAATTTGGAGCATCATTTGTATGGAGTAAAGTGTGAAATATATACCGATCACAAAGGTTTAAAGTATATATTCACTCAGAAAGAGTTAAACATGAGACAAAGGAGATGGCTGGAATTAATCAAAGATTATGATTGTACAATTCATTACCATCCTGGAAAAGCAAATAAAGTGGATGATGCTTTGAGTCGAAAAAGTAATGCTTCATTAACAATGTTGCGTTTGGAACGTGATCCTTTGGTTAACGATTTGATGAACTTTGGCATAGAAGTTGTTGGTGCAGGAAGTCCTTCTGTTTTGTTTCAGGTATCAGTGAGATCTTCTCTATCAGATAGAATCAAGCAAACACAGAAGCAAGACAGTGAGTTGCAGAAAAAGGTAGAGCTGGTTCAGAAAGGTAAGTTGCCTGAATTCAACATTGATAGTGATTGTGTTTTGAGATTTGGGAAGAGAATGTCTATGCCTTGTGATTCACAGTTGAAGAGAGAGTTGTTATGTGAAGCTCATAGTTCTCCATTTTCAGTTCATCCGGGAAGTACTAAGATGTATAGAGATCTGCGGGAGTATTACTGGTGGGATGGAATGAAAAGAGACATTGCTGATTTTACTGTGAAGTGTTTGACTTGTCAGCAGGTTAAAGCAGAGCGGAAGCTACCGAAAGGGATGCTTCAGCCTTTACCAGTGCCAGAGTGGAAATGGGAGAATATATCCATGGACCTTGTTGTTAGATTACCGAAGACATCTCGAGGTAATAATGCAATCTGGGTTATTGTTGATCGCTTGACCAAATCTGCTCATTTCCATGCTATAAGAGATACTTTCTCTCTTGATCAACTTTCTCATTTGTATCTTAAAGAGATAGTCAGGTTACATGGAGTTCTTCTCTCCATTGTATCAGATCGTGATCCCAGGTTTACTTCTAACTTTTGGAAAGGCCTTCAAAAGTCATTGGGTACTGAATTAAATTTTAGTACAGCTTTTCATCCTCAATCAGATGGGCAGTCAGAACGAACAATTCGGACATTGGAGGATATGCTACGAGCTTGTTCTATGGATTATCAGGGAAGTTGGGACCAACATCTTTCTTTGGTTGAGTTTTCATATAATAACAGTTTTCATTCTAGTATATAGATGGCACCATTTCAGGCATTATATGGGAAGCGGTGTCGAACTCCAGCTTTCTGGGATGAAGTGGGTGAAAGGAAGTTGATGGGACCAAAATTGGTAGAAGAGATGGAATAAAAAGATCAGTTGATTTAGAAGCACATGAGAACATCTCAGAGCAGACAGAAGAGTTATGCAGATAACCGGAGGAAGGATCTATCTTTCGAGGTAGGTGATCATGTTTTTCTCAAGGTTTCTCCTTGGAAAAGTGTGATGAGATTTGGTAAGAAAGGAAAGTTGAGTCCAAGATTCATTGGACCATACGAAATTCTGGAGAGAGTTGGATCAGTTGCGTACCGAGTGGCTTTACCTCCGAGTTTATCTCAGGTACACAATGTTTTTCATGTTTCAATGTTGAGGAAGTATATGCCAGATCCATCTCATGTTTTGAGTCCAGAGGTAGTTCAGCTGGAAGAGAACCTATCTTATGAGGAACAACCAGTCCAGATTCTTGACCACAGGGAGAAAGTGTTACGGAATAAGGTGATTCATCAGGTAAAGGTTTTGTGAAAAAACCACATGATTGAAGAGGCAACATGAGAATCTGAAAATGCAATGAGGGATAAGTACCCCCATTTATTCGATAAGTAAATAAATTGCGGGGACACAATTTTCTAAAGGGGGGAAGGATGTAACATCCCAAGTAAGTAATGAATAATAGATATTTTTATCTATGTCTATTAATGATTAAGATAGTGTTATAGCGGCTTAAAATGAAAATAAATACAATCTTATGCATGGAATACACTAATATTCTTAAAAGATTGTTTTACTGCCTTTTGATGGCAAACCATTTTTGAATCTATATTTTGAGAATTTTATAAACTATGTTTGTCAAAATAAACTTATTATTTATTATTGGGACATCAAAATTTACCTTGTGTGAATTTTTGGTATTTTTCTGACAATGTTCATTTTTTAATGAATAGTTAAAAATACTGCATTTTACATCAAAACTACTTTTTAATCTAATTTATTTATTTGATTAGATTATGTTTTGAATTGGTTTTGAAGTAAAATTAGAATATATTTTTACCATTTTATCCAATGGTGGTCATTGGAATCAATTTCACTTTGAAATTAGACTTAAACTGGTGTCAATCTTTTGATACTTATTGTTTTGTAAAAACACGCTATTTGCTCTGGCAGTAGGAATTAATTACTAAATTAATTAATGTGATTTATATGATTTTAATTTTTTAAAATAGACTTCATTTTTGAATTCGGAATATCAAATATAGATTAGGGTGAATTTTTGGTAATTTTCTGAAAAACTTCAATTTTTGATGAATAGTGAAACCACTAAGTGATAATCAAGCAAACTGATTTTTCAGTTAAATGAAAGTTTACCACTAATGTGTATTGAATTTTTAAAATCTGACATACATGGTTGTCATTAAGAAGTAAAAAGTGGTTCAATGAGATTATAATAATTTTTTGGTGAATAGTAACTTATTAAGTTCTTAATCACGGTTAGTGGTAATTAGGGTAGTTTAAGGTATAAATAACACTTTAATAAAATGAAATGACCTAGACACATGTCCCAAACTCATTGGTTGTGTCATGGCCGACCATGAAATGTCATGGGTCAACTTGGGGACCCCATGGATCCACGTTTGTTGGGAAATGACATAAATTACTTTTTATTTAATGTTAAAGTGAAAATGACACAAACATAATATGTTTTACGAAAACAATTTTTAAGTGGGGTTATACAAGTCCAAAATTTGATTATAAATAGTCATTGGAAATATAAAAAGATTTCCTATATCATAGTATTTGTTTTATAATTTTTAGACATTAAATAAATTTAATTATTTATGACATAATAATGATGCAGCGAGGACATCATTATTTGACGATTTAAATAAAATAGAAAGATAATGTAAAATCTATGCCCTACACATGTCCAAAACCAATTGGATGAGTGGATTTCGAACCCTTATCACCTTATCCACGAATTCTATCAATGTGGGACCTTTTAAATCCGAAACTCATTTTCAAATAAAGTAATGTTTCTTTACTTTCCAAAAGTGCCCCTCCTCTCCTCTTATAAAAGGCCCCCACCTCTACCTCATTTCACACACTCCACAAGCCTTTGGCTCGGCCAACACCTGCCCATTTAATCTCTCCACATCCCTCTCCTCATCCTAGAGGATTCCCTTTGGGCATAATCCTTTCAAAGGAATCCTTTAGGCTCAAATCAAAAGGAGTTACACTTTTTAAGGTAATTCGTTCTCTCATGTTCATTTGTTTTATTTTGCTTCTCCAACCCCCTAAACTCTTTTTATTTACTTCTTTTGTAACAACACCAGTATCTACAATATACTAGGATGTTGTTATATGATTTATTTGAGCAACACGCTCACACAACTACATCAAATGGTTAAAGAACATACAGTTTCCGTGGATGGAGAAATTCTGCCTCCCGAAACGATGATTGATCAACACTCATTTAACACCTTAAAAGGTGGCCATTATGATGTCACTATTTTTATATATGATATATAATATGTTTATGTTTTCCTTAAGCTTCTGTTTTTTTCGTTTTGGGCATAACTTTATGGTTTCCATTATGGGTAAAACACGATATCTTCATTTTAGGAAGTGCGGACTACCGCCCCCTAAAAGTGATTTGATTCGTTAATACCATATGTGGGATGTGTAAAGGATAAAATTACTGATATTATATATGTTATTATACTGGAATTATAATATACTCTTATATCATTATGATTCCATTCCAGAAAATACGAAATAGAAATGAAAGTAGCGTTCATGCGTACATACGGCTTACCGTCTCCATGAACGGTGCATTTCATTTCTTACCTCTAAATTATGTAATATTATAAATGCTTGTATGTGCTGGATATATATGACATATATGATATCTACATCATGAATACCATTCTGGATATAATGAACCTTTGACCAAATTAACAACATGTAAGTGTAAGAAGTCTATTTTTGACTTAAGAACCAAATACCGACAAAATGAACATTATTAACTTAACTGATTACATGATGTTCATAACATGGTGTAAAAGGAATAATGAACTTGAAAAAGATTCATAATCCAGTAGAGATTAACTCATGTTTATTATTCAGGAGATTTAAGAACGGTCGGGTCAAGTCTGATATGAGGTATGGGACTTCGTCTCAATCTCCTTTCGTTGAGGCATATTTTACTTTATACACAACTTTCTTTTATATGGTGTATAAACCCCTTTGACTTTTACGTTTATTCAAAAGGAATCTTTTTTTATACGAATCATTTACTAAACGACAAAAGGGAATGTTTTTGTCGTACGTATGCGGCGACAACGACTTCTCTGCCGTCGTGACCGTTATTTGAGTTTCGGCTTCCTCTACAAGCCATACCTTCTTTTTTTAAAAGAAAAATAAATACCATGTTTTACTTTGGTATTGAAAATGGTTTTCATAATGTTTTTATTATATCAATGTGTTGTATTGATATCTCGTGATTGAAATGTGGAAATTTTATGTTTCCTTTATACATGTTTTATGTGATATGATTATGTTATGGTTCTTGGGCATTATTATGAAGACGGGTGGTTCCGTGATAAACTAAGGGCGGGTGAGCCCGTTATAGCTCTCCAATGCATTGGGTAACGCGAAGGAGTGAAATGTTAAGGTTTCTCCGAATATATTTTAGGGAATATACTGTGATGGGTATTCCAAACGTAACCAAGAGGGTTACTCCCTACGTAAGAATGTTATGAATGCCTCAAGTTACCTTTATGTCTTATGATTTCTATGATTTATTCATGATTTTATGAGTTATGTTAAAGTGCATATGTTTTATGGGTAAAGTATGATTTCATTCTTATGTATATATGAATTGATGTTTCATTTCCATGTTTTTTTATAACCCATACTGAGTTTTTATGCTCATCCCAAGTTTTTGAAATGTTTTTCACAGGTCAAGGGAAAGGTACATGATAAGATGATAGAGTCAAGGATGTGTCAAGAAATAATCCATGTTTTATTTTAAATGTGTTTCCATTGATGGGAATGAAGAATACTTTCTTTATGTAACCACTTTGTTTATATGTGGAATGTAATGCACGTTTTATGATCTAATTCTCTAAAACTCTAAACCCGAAAAGATCCTCAATGTGTAATCTTGTAATAACTCAAGATTAAGTAAGGTTTAAGGCTGGGGCCTTATATTGTTTTTGGTGGGCTTGTATTTTGGCCCAGTTTTACATTCTGCACTTTACTTTTATTGTACACTGTTGGTTGGTTTTAGTTGTATTCGTGTATTTTATTCCTTAGTTGTTTTTTCATTTCAACATTACTGGGCTTGGAGATGTGTGTGTGTGTGTGTGTAGTAACATAGTAAATGCCTCCCATGTTATTGATATGGATACTCAATGATAGTCACCAGCCCATTCCCTATTGGAGGTGGGCTTGGGGAGTTGTCGCACGGGCCCCACTGGGACATGTCATGAAAGAGTGGTATCAGAGGTGGTTGGTTCTACCTTAGGACCATGATTCTATGATATTGGTTTGGGGAAATAGTGTTATGTGTTTCGAGTTCGGAATTCAGGCGAGGGACTCCTATGTTGGTGTGGGAGGCCAACGTATCCATAAATTAGGACTCTGATAACCTACATTTCTACTCACTACATGAAAAAAATATTTTCGCTAAAATAAAAGAATGGTACATGCATCATATAGGAATGGGTTTAGTTTTCCATGTCCTTTGTCTCAGCTATCCATATATACTTGTTGACCATGGTATATCATGTTTTCATTGATGATGCCTCTGTGATGCATACCCTCTTGGATTCAATATATCTATCATGAGGATGACCCCCTTTAAGACGAGGCATGAATACAGGGACCCGTTCCCCATGAATTACATCAAGGTGGTGAAACTGCTATACCACCACCACTGAAGCAGCCCATGGTACCTGTAGAACCGACAGACGAGGGGAGTAGGCTAAGCGCACTACATTTTTTCTAGAGGGAGAGACCTCTTAGGTTCTGAGGCGAGCCTAACCCTCGGTCATATGAGGACTGGCTTGAGGCAGTTACTAGAAATTTCTCTCTAGTGAGGAGAACAACGGACCAAATGGTGATCCTTGGAGTGATCCTTCTTCAGGGTTCAGTGGGACGATGGTTGAGTCTGACCACACATACTCACGACGAGAAGACTCTTTCATGGAAGATGTTTTAGAGACTCTTTAGAGAGGAGTTCTGTCTGGTTATGCTAAGAGAAGTGAATATCTAGATGCATCTTTAACTACAGTAGGACGGTTTTACAGTGGAGGACTATTCATCGAGGTTCACCAACCACGCCAGTTACTTTATGGATAAGTTCAGGGTTCAGTACTTCAGAGCTCATAATTCAAGCGAGATCTACGATGGGACAACCGAGATACTATCATTCCACTAGGAATTTTGACTTATTATGGAGTGCTCGAGGGGGCCATGGTGATCGAGAGATTCTTGGAAAATTAGAGACAACTAGTGGAAGTTTGTAGTATGAAGACATGTGTAGAGACCTCGGGTGTAGGGAGCCGACGTCAGGCACAGAGGTTAGAATGTGTGAGATGTCACATAATAAATCGCAATAAGGGATTGGCAGTATACGTATCTTAGGCTAGATCCAGTCTGCCTATGGAGAGGCGATGATACTCGTGTGATAGTAGAATAAATCTCGCGAGATACATTCCAAACTGTCGAGCTATTGTTAGGGAAGCAGTGGATAGAGAAGCATGGAAGAGGCAGAGAGTGGAATAGATAGACCCTTCATGCAGCGGACCTCGAAGAGGAGAAAGGAGAGATGCGGGTGGTGGAAGACTCTTTGATCTACTTCCACCACCACCCTCAGGAGGTCCGCACCATGCTCAAGAAGCTGGGGGATAGGGGTACGGACAACTTCATGTTGTTGATTTATACTTTACAGGGACTCCAGGGATGATCTCAGGTATTCTATGTGTATTTTCTACCTAAGATACCAAACATATAGAAACATATTCAAGTCATTCCTTCCTCACCACATGCCTTGTGTGAAACCATGAGATTCCTGTAGATCCATTAACTTGACCCTTACGCTTGGAGACCCATATAAGAGGGGAATCTATGATCATGCACATTTCTAGGTTGTGTGATCTTATCCTTGGAGGTGAGAGTATTGGTTGGAATCTCTTGTTGGAAGCGTCGAGGCTTTATATTGTCATTCTCGGGATGGATTGGTTATCTTCGGTCTATGCCCAGATTGACAACTTTAGGCGAAGAGTGAGAAGTGTCTGTAGTGATGGGATGAGGTTTTCCTTTTTCAGTGAAATGAAAACCTAGGCAGCACAGAATGGGATTATGTATATGAGGGTGCAGTTGATCACTCGTGAGTTTGCAAGCCTTACCCTCAGATCAGTAGATGTTGTGAGCTTCCACTTCCTAGTTCTAGAAGCGGAGTACGAGGAAGTCTTTCCCAAAGATGTTCTAGGACAACCTCCCCTGTGGGAGATCAACTTCTAAATTGGCTTACACCCTAGGATGGAACTGACTTCCTCACCAGCATATCAGATGGGCCCAATAGAGATTTTCAAGATAACAGTGCAGTTGGAGGATTTGCAGGGTAAGGGATTCGTAAGAACCAGTGTTTCACCTTGGGCAGCCCCGGTTTTGTTTTCTAAGAAGGCGGATTGGAGTTAGAGGTTGTGTGCATATTACCGGTGCCTGAACGAAGCGATGGTGAAGAAAAATTATCCATGTTGAGGAACAAAGACCACATTGATAATCTAATAGGGGAAAATTGGTTCTCTAATGTTTTAATTTGATTAGGTTACAACCAGTTATGGGTAAGGGATGAGGATATACTGAATACAACATTCAGATGTCATTATGGTCACTCTAAGTACATAGTGATGCCTTTCGGCCTGACAAACACCCCCATAGTATTCATGGGACATATGAAATAGATCTTTGAGATGTATTTAGACAATTTCATAGTGTTCTTCATCAACAACATCATTTTTTACTCAAAATTAGAGGAGGACCATATGAGACACATGCAGATGGTTCTAGATGTACGCTAAGAGCTACACCTTTATGGGAATCTCTTGAAGTGCCAGTTCTTGATTCATGATGTCCGCCTTCTAGGAAATTTCATCTTAGATGATGGAGTAGCTATGGACCCAACCATGTTGGTGGAATTTTTATCATGGGAGCCACACCATAGCGTGAAGGGGGTGCGTAGCTTCCTTAAGTTGGAATGATATTACCTATGATTCATTCCTGATTTCTCCTAGATATCAAAACTAATGGTAGCCTTAAACAAGAAGAGAAAACCCTTCATGTGGATGGAGAAGTTTTGGTAGGATTTCATGAAGTTCAGATAGAGATTGACGAGCACTGTGATCTGGAGGTTTTCAGAGGAGGGTGTCGAGTACATATTTTATTGCGACGCATTAGGGACCGGGCTTGGCTCTACCATGATGCAAAGACAAGTGGTGATTTCTCATGTTTTGTGCTATCTTAGGCCACATGAGAATAAATATGAAACTCATGATCTCACGATGGAAGTGGTAGTATTCACATTGAAGGTGGTGACAATAACTTATGGATGAGCGGTTTATCATCTACTCAAACCACAAGAGCCTCAAATACATCTTTTTGAAGAAGGATCTAAATATGAGGTTGATTTTATTCCTACCGTTCTCCAATACTATGATTTTGAGATCATCTATACACTTGGTAAGGGGAACGAGGTGGACGATTCTCTTAGAAGTAGATCGAGCTCACAGATGATGAGTGAGGCGATATAGCAGTTGGTCTCGTTAAAGTTATCCATCGTGGTCAGAGAGGATATAACTTACCTTCAACCGATTGTTTTCACCCCTCCACTCTTACAGGGAGCTAGGGAGGCATATCATGGGGATGTAAATTGTAATCATTATGTATGTAGTTATCTATAGGATATGCACCAAATGGATATTCACATGGTGGGGGAACATCATTCTTTTCAGAAGATGTACAACTTTTATAGTGGCATTACAGGCTGATGTTCTGAGGGAGTTTCATATATCCCACTTGGTGGTACATCCTGGAGTGGAGAAAATGTACTAAGACCTATGAAAGTAGTTCTGGTGGTCAGGTATGAAGAAGGTAGTAACATAGTTCATTTCTCAATTCTTTACGTACCAGTAGGAGAATGCCAAGCACCAAGTTCTAGTAGGGTTAGCACACCCCTGGAAGTGCCAATGTGGAAGTGGGATGGAATATCGATGGACATCAGGATAGGATTTCCACAAACGTCAAAGGGGAATGATTCCATATAGATGATTTTTGATAGACTCACCATGTCATCCCACTTCCTAGCTATCAGAGAAAAATGTTCCATAGAGAGCATGGGACACAATTACATGCCGGGGATAGTTCAGTTTCATGGAGTTTGTTCGACAATAGTCTCCAATCGAGAAGCCTGCTTAGCATCACGGTTGGGAAAGGGATTGGAGGTGTCTTTTGCGACTCAGCTATGCATGAGCACACCATTCCATCACCAGACAAATGTTTATATTGAGAGGACCATTCAGGTTCTAGAGGATATGTTGTGATTATGTATCTTTGACATTGGTCGCATTTGAGTGGACACCCTACAACTGGTATAGTTTGCATAAAACAACAGCTACCACAACACCATTGGTATGGAACCATGTGAGGCTTTATATGGGAGACCATGTCAGTCACTTCTTAACTAGACTAATCTTAGAGATTCAGCATTCATGTGTCCAAAGTTTTTGCGAGCTACCACCATGATAGTGCAGGTCATCCAGGATCTGATAAAGAGAGAACATAGTTAGTATAAGTCTTATGGAGAAAGACGCTGAATAACTATTGATTTAAAGGAGGGAGACGACGCCTTCTTTCGGGTCTCACCATGATGATGGGTACATGGATTTGGCTGGGGAGACAAACTATCTTTGAGGTTCATCTGTCCATCCCAGATACTGAACAGAGTTGGAAAGGTGGAGTATTTCTTATCTCTACCGCCGTAGTGGCACTGGTTATATGATGTCCTCTAGGTTTTGCAATTGAGGTGGTATGTGCATGAATAATTGCACGTCATCGACTGGGGAGAGCTGGACATTGAGGATGGAGCGACATTTGTTGAGTAACCAGTGGTGATCAAGGATCGCCAGGAGAAGATTCTTCTTGGGTGATCAATTCCTTTAGTGCGCTTCCACTGGCATCACGGGAACCTTTAAGAGTGCACGTGGGAGTGAGAGACTCATGTAGGTGCCCAATATCCACATCTATCTGAGTATCTTGATGTTTTGGATTTCCAGGATGTAGATCCCTAAGGTGGGGAGAATGTAATGTATCAATTTTTCCATGTATTATTTTAAAATATTATATGGAATTAATAAGTGACCAATCCTTTCAAAAATTTGAGGGCACCATTACATTCATAGCAGTAAATTTACCTTAGGTCAGGCTTTACACCAACCAGCACGGGTCGACTGCAAAAGATAGTTTTTGGAGATTTTTTACGAAAATAAAATAAATTAATAATTTATTTTATTTTTAAATATTTCAATAATACAGTGACTCTTATAACTTTTTAAATAAGCATGAGCACACGGATAGAATCATAATCCTAGAAAACTCACTAATATCCTCGAGATATTTGGGGAGAAGCCAACCATGGAGTATTCTTGACAAATGCCGATGAACGATGATGCATGGATCAGTGCTCAGAATGATCTAATCTCGGATGAAGACCACTCTTCCTCTTCATTTATGATTGTGGTAAGGGTTTGTTATCTTAAATTAGTTCTTCCCTATTCTTTGATTAAACGACAAACATGGATCAACCCACAAAAATCTTGATCGACTGATCATGGTTTCTTGTGGTACATCGTTATTTTCCATGTCATTTGGGGTTTGATTCAGGAAATAGAATTGTGATAATTGTTGGATTGTATTTTTGCTCATTTTGTTTGATCCTTGTAACAGGAGTGAATCGGTGTTGTAATGAACGAAGGAGGAGGTTCATTAATATTTATTTATTTATTTATTAATCCTTTTAACCTCGCATTCTTCAAGTTATTTATGGGATTATGACCAAAAGATCGTTGGGCATCCATTTCACAATGAAATGATACCAAATTAGAGATTCGACGTCACGATGACTGGATAGAGGTGAAACAGTGATGGCAGCAGATTAATTGACATGGTTCGGTAGAAATCATCCTTCGACTATTCTTCATACAGATGATCGGATCATGTTTTTGGGGCCGATCGAACCCATTAAACCTCTCGAAATGTTGATGGTATAGCAGGGAATCCGTAGATATTGTGTATCACGATGATCAGTTGACTGGATTGAGGATCGAAGGATCCTCGAGGTTCGGAGAAGAAGAATGACATTTAATGAAATTTCAAATCAACATACATGTATCTCGATGAACCCATCATTTAGGGTTGTCCTAGTGACAACTATGGATTATGCGCTACACATGGCGAAAAACACGGCATGATCCCGAGGGGACATGATGTGTGGGTCCCACCCAGCGACGGTTGATGTTCCAGGTGATAGGAAGTAGAGACATGGCATGTGACCACTATCACATGGCATGTGCATCCCTATACCGAATCAGTGTGTAAATCAGAAGATACACAGACATGAGGTTGAGTGCACTCCATGTACTCCACTACAAGGCTAGACGAGGATGGTTACATGGGTTACCTCATGTACCAGCTACAAGGGATAGTCCACATGGTTTGAAGCCATGTACGAGCACAAAACCACATACATGGTGGGAACCTTTGTTACTATGACACGACATGTGGTCTGTCTTACATGCCATGCACTTTCCCACTTCAACACGGCATGTTATTTTAACTTAGGCCATTTTACATGGGCAGTACCCATCGTTAAGAGACATGGCCTGCTACCCTTCTACACACCGTGAATATCCTGGAACATGGTTTGATCATCTTTCCACCATTCCTTGGATAATTTTCATTTGGGTTAGTTATAATTTTTTTCTCATTCATCTGATGATCAGGAATCATTTTCATCCGTAGGAGTGTGATCCCTTCGATAGGACCTTCCACAATAGAGTTACGTGTCCCTCTAAGAGGCCCGAAGAGAGATCCTCTATCCATTCTTGACCCTAAACAGAGTTAGTTATCGACATGAAAAATCCAACAGGACACTAATCCTTTACTTAGAAGTTTAATCAGGATGAGTCGTGGTATCCACCAAGTCCCTAGAAGTGATCCACATCTGTTTATTATGGTCTTTTCCCACTCAATAGTGTGTTATTTCAGAATGATTTTATCTATCTCTCATGGCTTTTCTCGATGAACAATAATTTTTAGACAGACATCATTAGAGCTATCAGACTTTTGTAGTAAGTTATCCTAGATGAGCACTTAATTGAAACTTTGAATGGAATCCCTAGCGAGGGTATGCAGTCATGTGACTTGTCTCTAGACCAGGGGTCTAGGTTTTGAGTATATCTGAATTTTGTTTCAATTGGTATATGTTCAGTAGACTTTTAATGTGTAGAGATTATTGTACCTTTAAAATTTATATTTCTTTGTGGTTTTTGAGGTGCTCTTATGTGTATTGTTATACTCACCCCTACATAGGAATTTCCCTCACGTGTCGTGTCTTGTACAGACGAGGGACCTTTTGACGTAGTCCAGGGCAGACCAGGACCAGACTGAGCTTTTTGAGTTCTCTACTGGCTAATGTGTTCCTATGTCTTCGAGGAGCAGTCCCAGTACCTCTGTGTGCTTACTAGTTGGAAATTATAGTTTGCAGACTCTTGTTCTTAGTCGACTTGTACTCTGTTGGTTGGGTTTAGTTGTATGTGTTCATTTTCATCCTTAGTGGTTTTTACATTGGAGAATTTGTGGGCATGGATATGTGTGTGTTTTTATAGGTACATAATCATTGCCTCCAATGTTAGCGATATTCCTACTCGGTGCTAGTCACTAGCCCTTATTAGAGGCGGGCTTTGGGAGTCGCAACACGGGCCCCACTAGGATGGGTCATGACCAAGGAAATCTAGCTTTACAACTCTATATAATTTTTAAGTATCAAAAGTATTAAATAATAAATTAGTCACCAACTATGGACAAAAAAATAGGTGGTGTATATACATAAATCGAAGAGCATACCAAAATCATGGGGTTGGGAGCTCAGTAGTATCCACAAGGTTTAAAACCCACTCCATGAGTTCCTCAACGCCTCAAGAGCTAGATGATACTTGATCTAGGGACAATAAAAAACTGTAAGGGGTTTCCCACATCCAAATCACTCATTAACTCCCTATGTCCATCTAAAAACATACATATAATAGGGGAGATACCCAGATCAACTCAAGGACAATTCCTAATCCAAGATATCCCAAGGGTCACCTCCTCAAACCAATGTTTGGTGAAAAACAATTCTTTAAATTTCATGAAAAAGGTTAATCAACCATGATCAGAACAAACATCAAACCCATATATAAATAACTAAACTACTGGTGTTGATCCACTCTCATTCAAAAAGGGACGAGACCTCTCAATAGTCCCATTGATCCCAACATCCAATGAAAATTCCACCATGGGATCTCAATGATGCAATTAAGGCCCAAACCAAATCATTGGGCTTTCATGATCCCTGAGGTCACATCCTAAAGATACATTCAACTAGGGACTCCACTACTACAACCAAGATATCATAACACACTCATTAAAACATACTAAAATGGGCTGAAGGAGACCCTATGAATGGTTCCTCTAGCTCATCAAAATGTATTGGAAACACCAAGTATAAATCATACCAAACAAACCTTAATCACCTCTAACCAATCACCGATGAACAATAAACCCCAAGGCCATCCAAAAGAAAATCACTCTTGCAAGGTAATTCTCAATGGTCCTCATGACCACAAAAAAATAGGGACCCTACATGGGTCCCTCATCACAAGACAAATCGTATGAAATAATCCATGAAATAAAACATTAGCTGGACTTCCTAGGAAACAACACATCCATGGGTAACAACTTATCTTAAAGGTAATCCAATGAAAAACCCTTCCACAAGGGTATTCTCAACAATTAAATATGGAAACATAGATCACTCTCTCATTAAATAGCCTATAAAAGAATACACAAGAGTCCCTTAGTCTCATCTCAATATCACAATGTTTCCAGACTAAAAATACTATTCCATTTCATCAACTCATTCCGAAGCCTCCAACAACAAAAATCCTCTAAACCATGATCCAAACCTCAACTCATCTAACCTTGAGAAACTAGTCTCATCACTTAGGTTCAAACCAATATATCAACAGATAAACTATATTATCATACTTTCTAGAATCTATACAGAGAACCTAAAACATAATGTCAAGGCACATTCGGTATATGTTGATCACCATGATCACAACCCTTACCTAGGTCTCACAACTCACAGCCTAGCCAACTAATGTATTCTAAAATTGAACCATAATGAAATTCTCCTACTGAAATATCTCAACGTAAAAACCATCCAAATTTCCTTTAAACACTAAAATTATTCCACCATCATGATATATAAAAAATAATTTGATTGGATTACTCACAAGTCCAATTACGACTCCATGGATAAAAAAGTAAAAATGCACCATGGAAGAAAAAGTACAAGGAGGATACTTTGGGTTCACGACATGTTATCCAGAAGGTTCTCCATTATTTTTTTCCTAGGAAACTTAGTGGATGAATTACTAAATTACATGTTGTTTTGATCATATACCTTGTGTGTACCCCACACACGGTACTTATTTGTGTACCTCAGCCCACTATGTGTGTACCCCGCCCAACTACACAGTGGCTACCTCCACATACATGTAATGTAATCCACATGGGATTCCTATTCAAGAACGTAAATATGTACCCACACATGAGTTATAGATAATTACAGTTCATGTCTTCTATCCATGTACCTCACATGGGACTTGGTTAGGTACCCTACATGGCCATGTGCCCCTAGCACTCCTTGAGACTCCACTACATGGCATGTACCCATGGTACATGGTGTGTCTCCCCAAAAAACTCATTTTCCCCAAAAATGAAGATCACAAGAAGTGTTTTTTCTAATACACAAATCATGTTCATGAGTTTTCCTAAATGGAAAACCCACCAAATTGTCCTAAACACACATTTATATTTAATTATTCCTATATTAACACTAAGGGGTCCCTAAAAACCTATAAAGGCTTTAAGAACATCAAAATTGTTAAATTTTGGCACCAAAATATGTGTCCACAAGATTTTATGAATGATTACATACATGATCCATGAGAATATCTTGTTTCACAATATTTTATTTAAAAGGTCGTAAATTCCAAATGGGTTTACAGATTTATGGACATTCGAAGTTGGGCTGAGAAACTTGTTCACAGAACCCATTTGCGGAGCTCGCTCTGTGATTGCAGAGTAGAGTAACTTGACCAGAACCTCTATGAGCATCACGAAGGTCATGAAAGAATCATTTTTGACTCTGAGGAACATGACCAAAGCCTCTGCATGCACAAAAATGTTTGTGATGGTAGCCTTTGTGACTTTGAGAAACATGATGGAACTACCTCTGGTTGTGGAGCATGATTTCCTTCACTGCATCACTTTGTCTTCGCGGTGCACATTTGTTCATCATGGCCAGTTCCACTGAACTCCATCCCCTATAAACAGTCAGCTCACCCCCCACAATCCTTCATAAGGATGGTTATGTGGACCCTTCACCAGTTTATCTCCAATTTCTCGATGCTCCTGAGCACTAAAAAGGGCTCCTCCCATTTCAAATGAGGGATCCCCATTATATTTTCTCGAGGCTATGCAAAGCATTAATCATTTTTTGATAACTCTCTTAAAAATTCACCTTATACTATGGGTGATTCCATGCTCTTGGAGCACCTTTCCTTTATGAAGGTACTCTCGGAGACCCTGATCTCCCTGAAGCCCCATGCTCCATGATAACCCGAGCTCTACGAATCTATATTTTTTGCGAGACCCTAATCTATATGAACCTCATTCATTTCTTAATCTATATCCGTTGCAAAGCTCAAAACATCACACCCACTAGCCATACCATGGGGACTATGCCCCCGCACCCCTGCTCGGGATTAGTGTCAGGCTACGGTCCCTGCCCTTCGGTCTAGTCCCTTTGCTACTATCATTGACCCCCATGAAATAAAGAGTCACACCGCAATCTTTTTGTGGTGGGTCACAGATATTTTACATTATTCCTTTATGTGCATCTACCTTCCACCTATAGAATACCCTGATTTCAAATTCATATATGCCCTCCATTAAACACCTTGAGTCAATATATTCCACCTATTATGTTTTCCATGATGTGATTTTAGATTCTCATCATCAATTCCTCGAATACCTTGAGTTTAACCCCTCCAAAAGTAACTCATCCAAACCACATCACCTGACTCTTGTTCCAAGAACCACCAGAAATGGCTAATCGTGTGTAATTCCCAACACTAGCCATTTCAAGGTGCATTACGCCAAATTCTCCTCTCTACATGACTATAAACTACAGTATTCCCCATGTGAAAAACATAAGAAGACTCTTGTTATGAATAATAGATTTTTTATGTCCTAAGAATAAGATGACAATAATCCTCTCTACATGACTAAAAACTATAGTATCCCATATGTGACAAACATTGGATGCCTCTTATTCAAAACAAGAGATTCCTTATGCACCAAGCATAAGATTCCAACAGTCTGCACTACATGACTTTAAACTATAGCATTTCCTATAATTCAATAATCGGATGCCTCTTGTTCCAAATAAGTGACGTATTATGTGACAAGCATAAGATACCTCATGCTATGATGACAGTTGCAAAATTTCAGGAGATTTAGAAACCATTTGAGCATTCCGTCAATCCACCTCATGCTTTTTGTTACCTTTATTCGGATCTTCATTCTCTTAAATGTCTTAAGGGACACCTTAATGGCTTGGTCCCATGCCGCTTCAGCTCACCTACCATTCTTGGCCAACTCCCTCGAGAACATAGGATGACACTTTGAGTCTGGACCTGTGTTTTGAATATGGTCATCATTGGGCCCTTGATTGTTTGTTTCCATCTTAGGATAACACGATGTGGATTCTGTGATTCGAATATGGTCAACAGTTATCGCCCTTTATCATGTCACTCCCATTGTGTTTTGAATGTTGGACATGTGATTCACTCTTTTCATCTCCATTTGTTCAGACTGATTATAACTCCTTTGGGTTTATCCCACTTGTGCACTAGTGCATTGGTTTAGGAATCGATTATATGAATCAAACACCAATGATTTTGGATGCCCTCATGGACATACATTAAGAATAAATTACGAGAATCTTCCATGCATAATCCCCTTTCACCATTTCTACTCCATACTAGCACATAGGCTACTTCCATGAATAATCACATTTGACCATTTTTTCTCTATAAAAACACCCAGGAAGCATCCATTCATAATCTCCATCCACCATTGTTGCTCTTTAGTGGCACCTGGGCTTCTTCCAAACATAAGCCCCATCCAACACTACTACTCCTTAGTGGCACCTGGTTAGCTTTCATGCATAAGCCACATCCACCATTATGCTCCCAAGAGGCTCTCGGTTTTCTTCCATGCATAATCCACATTCATGATTTCCACTTCTTAGCACCACCTGTGATGCATCAATGTGTTATCCCCATTCACCAACATTTGTTGCTACACATTTGTGCCTTGACCGTTCAGTCTGTTGTTGCTTCTTATTTCTCAAACCGAGCATGACTCACTTGAGCTTAGGGTAAACAGTTACCATGACATCCTCTTTGGGCCACAAACCATGCATAATTCACATCCCACATATAACAAAACAAAGTTGATATTGATATAGGCCCATTCTAGGAAAGGTACCTAGGAAGGATCCATGAGATTCAATCCATCACCCATCATACCTGACCACTTAATGTTGGTTCACCCTCATCTTGTATGATGTTAAACTATATTATTACACACTATGTGGGTTTTGATCACTGTCTCCTATATAGGGTATGTAAGAATCCTTCCTAAGGATCAACCCTAAACACTGGTAAACTTTAGTGTCCCAATTTTTTGGACCACATTCTTTGTCCATCCCTTAGTGCAATCTGACCTACTCTTGGACAGCTAATCATGCATAAGTCCCACACTCAATTCATGCTTCACCAACCAAGAGTGTCCCTCTTGCAATGGGATGATAACCACATGTAAGCCCCAACATGTCTTCAGGTCGTTGTACATTGTGTAAAACCTAATCTTATCCCCCCTTCCCGAACAGTGTGTAATTTTATTCCTTGCCATGGGAATACATAGGAAACCTCCCTAAGGTTCAAACCGGTCACCCATGTCCCATCCTGATCTCTCCCTTGAGCCATTGTGTTTCGGGAAGGTCATTCACCAACCCGGAGGTTCTACTTCCTCTTGGTCCCATACATGTGTCCATTCACATGGGTAGCCTCCTAATTTGTCCCATATCCACAACAAATGACATGGACTTTGATTCATTGACACGGATATTCAAAGGAATCATCTCCGAATTTCATGCCCAAAATCTCATTCATATTCATGTCAGTTCCATCCCAAATAAATCCATCCTTCAACACTATATCCATATTAATAATGATTCTTACCCAGGACACCATATACCAGTGATGTCATTCCATCCATTCAGGCAGCTGACCATGAATAATCCTGACACAATCCCCAACCATCCAACCAAGTGGGTACCTGTTGCGATGGGCCACTGTCTATGCGTAATCCCAAGCATGTATCTAGGTCATTGTCCTTTTTCTACACCCTGATTCATCACCCATTAGAACTACATGGGTTTTGATCCATGTTGTCTATATAGGGTACATAAGAGGCTTCCATGAGGTTCAATCTCAACCAATGGTAAAACTTGGGTTCCCCTTCATAGGGATCCATGAATCCTCATATCAATACTCATTGAATGTCTTGATCCCCTCATACAGTAAACGCCCCAAGGGATCCCTCTCATGGATATACCAATTGGATCCATCTCTATGAGATTTTATGACCACTCTCATTGAATCTCTATAAGATGCTAAAATCATGGTCTTCCTAATGTTAAACATGAGATGGTTGAGGAAAACCTCGGAAGAAACGTATTTGGAATTACCATCTCTTTAAGATGTTAAACTCACGACATACCCCATCTTAAGCATTGGATGATGAAGAAAACCTCAGAGACAAGACTCTGGCATATGATACCCCATGATCATTGTGTGATGCCTTGGGATCTTCACCCTTGAGAAGCCCTCTTATGACTGAGAATACAATTGATCAATGTATATGTATCCAGATATGTGGCGACATTCCTGATGTTACAATCTACTGAGATGAAATGTTTTTCCCTATCAATACACCTTGGAATGTCTAGCCAGAAGCAACATAATTAACCATTGTCCATAAAGATATGTCACCAGAAATAAGATCCACGAACAAAGACTCAAATCTATTAGGGAGTCCCTGACTAGGTGACGAGTTCTGAGGAGGAATCAATGAAAGGAAGAACTGACATCCTATCATCTAATTTCAATCATAGAGGAAACATCCCGGAATAAGTGATAGATTCCACCCACCTTTGGAAAGAGGGAATATGGGTAAATAGTCAGCACGTCCTCGAAAGACAGGTTCACACCCTAGAGAAATCATCAGACACATTATAAATCGGGTATTCATAAAAAACATAAAACATGAATACCCCTCAGATTATAATCCTGAAGCTTCACTCTAGAACATTGAAACGCAACCACAAAGACTTGATATACCTCTGGACTAGTTCTTTGGGTGATGCCTCCTCCTACCTCTCCCACATCATTCCCTTTCCCAATCTCATCCACATTACATCAGATCCCTAAGAGAATAAATTAGAATCCAAATGGGAAAAGGATAAAATAAAAGGAAAAACATGAAAAAGGGATGAAAATGAAATCTAAAAAACTAAGAAAAGAGGCTCAAAAATTTCCAAAATTCATGAGGTGATGTTTTACCTCGCATAGAATAAACCCCCCATTAGTAATTTAAATGTGGAGATATAATCTCCATCCATAACATCATTTAAAATATTTCAACAAAAATACATGAAAAAATAAATATATATCTATTTAATTAAATTTTACATATTCCATGAAAATATGAACAACTGGTATTTCTAAAAAACACTTTTCCATGGTTAATCGCAATATTCCAAGACTAATAGTGTGATAAAAAATTATATAAGGTCATATGACATAAGAAATTTTCATTTTCTAGAAAAAACACCTAAGAAAGAAAGCAGATTAATTTCCCATCATTTTCACAACCTTTAATGACTCGAGGTGTCATAAGTATCTCCATTAAAAGGGAAACCAATTGAACCACTAAATATTGGAAATAAAACTAACATGCCACACTCCGTTAGTCTCTTTGTACCAATTAAAACCTTAAAAACAAACATTGAATAAAATGTGAGATTATAGATTCCCACATTTTTTCTTAACTCTATCTAAATGAGATCTCAGGTCAATGGGTCTGTAGGACCTCATTCCCTACTAGATTAAAAGTGAATATAAGTAGACTATAGAATCAGGTAGTATAATTGGTCACCAATAACACTCCTTTATGGTGTTATATAAACTCTTATTCTAGATCAATATTCTGGTCTTCCTGAAATAAAATGTCAAAGAATGGTTCCTTGATGAACTCCCACATTAATACTTAATCTCTCCACATATATACTAAATTACCATGCCATATCCTTGTAGTTAGGTGAAGCATAAACATATCTAACATCACTGAATTTTCCTTGGGTGTCTAAGTGATATGAAATAACCTATGGATCATATCAATTTAGTCATTTTTGTCCCAAGATAAATTAGTTATTTTGAATAATATATGACTATTTATATATAATTCTTATGTGAAGTCTACTATGGTATCTTCTTATCTCGTTATATACCTCTTTCTCCGATCAAAAATACAAGATACACTCTTTATTAAATAGATTTATCTAATTAAATACTGAAATTTTCCCATGATCATGATAAACCCATCCTTATATGTTATTATAATGTATAATTGGGTAATTTTCTACTTGGGGAACATCCATATCCTTGTCCTTGTGTGGCTCCATAAAGAATCATCATGGTTTCAATTTCTAAAATTTAATAAAATTTATTTATAATGTTTCACAAATTAAAAATACTATTATACTTAATAAATATCAGGCATACACTTTTCTAAAAAACATACTCATCCCATGACTCATCATCCCAAAACAACAAGCTCATCCATGGAGACACTTTTTAAGGGTCCGCTAGAAAGGGAACCAACATACTATAACCAACTTCTTTCCAAGGGATCAAATTTAACATACATTCACTAGAACATCTATCATAGTTTTCTCAAAGTTTAAATCCATGAAAATTATCATGTTTTAATTATATAGATGATAGAAATAATAGATTTATGATTATAATATAAAAAATTGTCAAGGATAATTAATTAAATTAAACCACTTTTCAAAATCCAATTCTAGTCACACACAACAATGTGCATGACAAGTGATCCTATGTGTCAAATATTATTCATGTAAAAATCCACTCTTTCCTCATTTTTTATATGAAAAATTAGTAAAAAACATCCATAAGAAAAAACCAAGAACCTAAAATAATAGAAGTCAATTATTTTAATTCCATTTCTCTGGTAACTTGATTGACTACTACACAAGTGTTGGACATATAATAGTATCACATATAACAAAAGTACCAACCATCATATATCTAATATAATAAGATCCAAAATAGTAACTCAATAAAAAATTGATCTAAACCAATTTTGTAGCACCCTTGATTGGTTCAGTGGTTCTGAGTTGGACTGTCACATATGAACATTAATTTATCCATATACATAAGAATTTGTCGACAAATGGTGAGTGATTATTCTATCCATTGGGATACTATTCCATTGATATAATTCCAAATAATAATAATAATATCTTATTAATCCATACAATTAAAAAATGGATAATATGGAATAATAGAAACATATTAACAATATAAGGAAAATCTCCCCAAATTATAAAAATGATCCCATTTGATGGTGACAAATCATTAATCAAAATAATGATCCCAATAGTTTGTTAATCAATTAGTGGGGTATAAACAATATAAATGCTTATAAAAACTATACTATAAAAATATTCCATGTTATGTTATGGAATCACCTATGTCACTCAACTAATATCTCTATAATAAGTGGCATGACATAAGGGTGATCCCCTAACATGGATACTAGATAGTGATGCATACATTACCACCAAGGTTCACATGTGAGATATTTCTTTAAACCCTAGTAGAGAACCTCTGATAGTCCCTTTACATAAATCAATATGTGTGTGTGTGTGTGTGAATGTACTAAATATTAATAATAAATATTCAAAAATGCACCCATGTTAGGTCATAATGTGATAACCAATCTACCATGAACCCCGACCATACCTATATGGGTCAATGAAAGTGGATTGGATCATCTTGTACCTATATAATCCTACTCATTATACCACAATAACATATTTCATGCATTATGAGTACATGGTGAAAATTAAAAAAATCCATTTCATGATCATTCCTATGAAATTTGGAAGAATAAGTAATAAGGAACCACACACTTAGGGAAAAACAAATAAAAGGGTACCATATCCTCGAGACAGATCAACCGATGGGTTACTAGGTCCCGGGGAAGAGAATGACAAAAAGGGTTCCATACCCCTAGGGTGAGAATAACCAATATGGTGCCACAACACCTGTATGAAAATATTTAATAGGGTTCTATAGCCTCTGTATAAGAATAACCAAAAGGGTTCTATATGCCTATAATGAGAACATAAAATAGGGTTCCATGTACCTAGGATTATAATAAATAATATTCAATATAATAAAATCAATATAGACATGGAACCCAAGAATAACTTTTTCCTAAACTATAATACGACAACAACCCAAGCATCTTTGATTATAAAATACCAAAACCTTTAAATCTCATCAAATTTGGACCATTTTGGATATATTGATTAAATGTACCATTTCTTATCATAAAATAAATTCAATCCTATAATATAACGCATATAATACATCCTTCCTCATCTAATTAAATCGGCCTAAAATCAAGTTTTTCCCCATTCATACTTGTATGCTGACTATAATCAATCCTAGTTGTTGAACAACCATTTACTATCCATTATTATAGCCCCCTAATATAATATTAATCTTTCTTCTTAAATCATACAGTACATGTATGTACCGAAAAATTATTATTTAAAAGTTTCTAATAATATGGAACATTCTCATACTAATACCCAAAAGGAACCCATGGTCCCAAACCATAAAATATGAACATTCTAGGATATTAGGCAGAACCAAAATACACACCCATGTGACCCATATACAAGGAACGTTCTTATATAACCATAAAAACATCACAAAATTTATTGAACACCTATATTTATATATAAATGACTAAATCCAAGAAGATCATTGCTCAGTTCATATTCAATTCCTCAAAATATGGAAATATTATAAAACTCCATATATTATTTTTCTACATCAGATAGAATTAATTAGTTAATAAAACCTTGAATAAAGGGTAGGATTGGGTTAGCCGCACTAATATTGGAAGATCCCAAACAACGACCCTCGATTTGGACACTATATGAAGGATGGATATTCAAATCGATAGAAGGAATTCAAGGGGATAGGAAGCATGGGAGGCTGACTAAGGGAGGAGGAAATAATGTGTTTTGAAAAGAGAATATTTGAAAAATAACTAAATATTCTCCCGCATAAAGTTGTGGGTTATTCATCCAATCTAAAGAATAGTGGGAACATAGGGAATCCTTTAATCTAGTGAATTTTGGTGGGATTTGACTTCCTCCCACTATGTTCTAGTAGTTCTCACTTTTTGTGTTAGTCCCAGTACCCACCAAAATTCATCCCAAGTAAAAAAATACAAAACTAAATATGTAATTTCTAATTGTAAATTTAATGTTTCTTCAATTTATAGGAATGTTACAATGATAAAAACAATAAAATATAATAATGTTAAATATAAAATAATTCCCACACATAACTATTTACAATTTAATGTTTTTGGGATTATAAAAACAAATGACCCAATCTTAGGGTTCATTAGGAAAATCAATGTCTGAATCCTCTAAAACCATGGGATAAAGTAAAATATTATAAAATTAATACCACTTAATTTGATAGGTGAAATGTGGAAATATTACTCACTTAATAGAAATCAACATAATATTTGATTTTTATTATATGAGTTGTTTTATATCTTTTATGTTTTCTATGATTATTAAATCACAACCTTAATAAAATGATATTAAAATATTCATGGAAATACATAGTGGTGTGTTTATTATATCCAAAGTCTAAAAATCTTCTATAATTAGTGTTTTGGGTACGATACATACTATAAATCAAGTTATACATTATTTGGTAAGATTTTATGTGATATTGGGAATGTAATAACTCTCTTTATATATATATCAAATGAATTTTTGGGGCAGGGAAATATCATTTCATGTCCCAAAACATCCCATGATCATATATAAATTTAAGGATTATTATGAAATTTTAATGATATTTAATTACTTAATATGGGTCATAGTACCCAATAATAAATGACATGTATCTCAAATAGTTTGGGTGAAACTCAACATTGGGGAGACACCAATTTTGTGGTAATATATTGACATTTTTCTTGAATATTTTACTAGTATTCCCCAAAATTGGTAGGATTATTTTTTTATTGAACTCATACTTGGTGATATTTCTATATCATATTGTTAATATAAAATGGACAAGAAACTAAAATGGAGTATGGTTATGTTTTTTATATACCCATGTTCTTAGATATGGTGTTTAACAGTCATATTTATTAAGAAAATGAATGTTTTAATGAATATTTGTATTTATTATTATTACATCAATTAGATCTTTATTAAAAAATATATAATCTACCACATATTGATGACTTTTTTATTAAATTCATAGGGATAAATACTTTTAAAATTTATAACTTTGATCTAGATTTCAACAAACAAGGGTGAAAAGGGTTGATGTACCCAAAAAATATCCATACATGATATGAACTCTATGTATTTATGTTTATTCCTTTCATAATTATAAATCCCCAATACATATTCATGAATTATAAAAATAGTGTCTTTAGAGATTACCAATATAAATTTATGGTAAAATTTATTGATGATATTATCACATAATCCATGAAAAAATAATAGAGAGAACAATATTTTAGGATGGGGCGGAATTCCCTTAAAAAATAAAAAATGTATTCCTAATTTATAAAGTATGAGTTTTTTCATTAGAAAGAATCATTCTTGGGTCATCTAATTATAAATGAGGATATATTTATAGATCTATTAAAGTAATAAGTGAATAAATAATGTCTCTGAGAAAAACAAATAACCATGGTACATGGTTTACATAGTTTAGTTGGATATTATTTACTCTTTGTGATAAATTTCTCATGATTATATAATCAATAAATCATGATAACTCTAAAGGGACACAAATTTCTCTAGATAAAATATCATAAATAATGATACAAGGATATTAGGAAGAGTTTATTCATTTCACCTATACTCACACTACCCTATAACATATAGGGGATTGTGATATATATTTTTTATTTATATAATGGCTTGGGTTGTGTTCATATGTAAATTAAAATTTTGGTATCATATTCTTCACATTAATTATAGGTCTATGATCAAAATTATAATTGTATATATATGTGTAACTATTTAAATTAATTATTTGGAAATATTATATTTATTTTGTAATTTTTATACATATGTGTGTAAAGACTAATATTAATATGGGTTTTTAAATTAAAAAGTAATTTAATACTTTAGTCCCATAAGAGGGGATGTTTTGAGAAATTGGATTTTGAATGGGATTCTGAGATTGAGATGTGATTAGGGACTCGAGAGGAACCATTTGAGCATGATATAGCATTAGAGTATGAATAGATTTCCATTGATATTTTTTTATTGTAGATAGATCATCACACTATGATGGATAGATTTAATTTTGTGACATGTAGATGGTGAACCGTTAAAACCATGACTAGGAAGATACCATGGAATGGGAGTAGTGGGTCATTCTATGACCATTCAGTGTAATGGAATGTTGGTACTTGTTCAGGTTGTCAATGTGAAGGTTCTGGAGATCCCCCATCATGAAAGTGTCATAGAATGGAGGCTTTTGTTGGGTTATTTTACTAAGAAAAAAATGTGTGTTTCACCATAGTAGAGGGAATCCCGCAAAGACAATCACTCTTAAAAATTGTTATGTGGACTCTTACACACTATCTTTTTCTATTTTTAATTAATAACTCGCATCATGCCATGAACACATGGGTAACACTATTATAAAAGTAGCATTGTACCATACAGTGTCAGGAAATTTCATGAAGTTGTACATGACAAAAAATATTGTTTTGGGGGATATGGTCATTTAATAATGGAAAGGTCCATTAAAAGGATTTTATTGCCTCCATTTTATGAATTTATCATCGATATTTTCACACTCGATGTCTATTGGGTCCATACTATGAGGGATATTAATGAGAACTTTGGTTCTATATGAGTGAGTTGAATCACAATGGGACCCAACAATCCATTTTATAATGGGTATCTTAAAGAGGGAATGACACTATGATCATTATGGGTCATATAGTGATGCTACCCAATTCTAATTTTTTATACAAGTGATTATTTTTTAATTTTCAATCCCCCCCACATCTGATTTTAGTTTGAACAAGTATGTGGGGAGGGAAATTTTTATAGGCTCCTTCCCCTCTTCTTCCCCTATCAATAACTCGTTGATATGGGGTGTTTATGTTAGTGATTTTTTTATTTTAGAGGAATATATCCCTCTTCTCCGCTTTATTCTTTTTCTTACTTTTCCCACTAATCTTCAAGTCTCATACCTAGGGTTTTGTGTAATGATTCCATAGGATCATAGTGGAATCATCTATAAAAATTGAGATTATTCATGTGATGCATAGAATATTTCCCAAGAGGATAAATACATAATTTTTACTTATATTTATTTTACGTTGCATATATTCATGTATTTTTGAAAGGTTTACATAATTTGATGTGTAATAGACACTTAATTAGGTAACAAATAATGGGTATTTTATTCATTTGTGCACTAGGAGAGTGCCAAAGGATGATGGAATTCTTTCCCTTTAGGTTTTAGTAATTATATACCATCTAGTGAGTTCATTGTCATTTTTCCTTTGAATTAAATTTGATAATTAATTAGTTGAATTTATGGATTGATATAGAGTCTTGGTAATAATTTTATGGGAATGAATGAGTTTAAGTGTCAGTGGTTGAGAATTTATTAGATGGAATAATGTTTTATATGTGGTAGAATGTACCTAGAAATATCTCTTTAGTTTAGGCATGGTGATTATGTAGCTTTTGATAAACAGTCTATCAAATCATTTTCAATTGACTTTGAACTTAAAAATAAATGTTTTTCATTAAAATTCAATGAAATAAAATGAACTTTTAAGGACATTGTTATATCCTTGATCACCATATCAATTCCATGATTGTTGATGGTTGATGACATAGTCATAAATGATTATCCTGTGTGTCATGAAACATATATGAGTATAGTTTCAATGAGTGGTTATAATGGACCTTCATAACTGTTTTTTTGGTCCTCCTTATATAAGGGATATTTATTGATTAAAATGGTTTCCTAAGGGTAGGCCACATGATGTTGTGGGTTTTTCCTATAGCCTTGGGACGTTTTATAGATATTGGAATGTGGGTTCCTCCACACATAGTATGACTGTTTATCTGAGTTTGATATTATGGTAAATATTTTTATGTAGGTCTAATAATAGGACCAACTTAGCTCGAATGCGGAAGTGAGATGGAATTTTTTCTATATCTCTAGTGTGATTTTTATATTGTATTTTCTATGAGGTTGGTATTTCCATGATGTAATCATGGAATTGATAGGGGACATTATGCTCTTTGGTTTATGGGTTTTACCCTATAGTCGATAATGAGATAGAGGAACTTGTATAGGGTGTCAGTGACTTAATTTGACCTTGAAAATCATAAAGGGTTCCCAAATCTGGTAATTTTCTGACAGGGGATTAGTACGTAGAGGATACTATAGAGATAGACTAGTATTTATGTAATGAGGAAAATGGGTTTTAAACCTATTAGGATATCCTTTAAAATGTATTTGGGGATTTGTTACGTATCAAACACCTTGATTGAAATAAATTCCAAAATATATATTTATAGGGTGGGTCTTTTTTCCACTAAAGTGAAATGAGATTCTAGGTAGGCAGTCTTCTCCACTAAGTGTTTAAGGCGTGATATGCTTCTTAGGTGTGATGATCTCCCCCCCCCCCCCAATGCAATAAGAGATTCTAGATTAGGACATGTTTCCCTCATGATAATTTAATGCGGATAAGTTTTTAGGGTGGGTTTCCCCCCATATGTGATATGAAATTATATCATGGGACGCTTCTCCCTATAGTTTTTGATAGATGAGATATTCATAGGGATGAAAAATTTTCACCCTAATGGGATATGAGATAATCATGTTTGTTTGTTTTCTATTTGAATTTTCGATACCTGATATGTTCATGGGTGGTCCATTTTCTACCAATTCAATGTGAAATTATATGGTGGGATACATTCCCCCTGAATGTTGATATATGAAATTTTTATTAGTTTTTATTCATTTCCCTGCAATCACACACAACATATTCAAGAGTGAATATTTATCCAACCGCTAATATGATCATGTGACATAAATATATCAATAATTTGATTAATTAGGTAAGTTCAACCAAGGTTTTCACCTAAAACCCTAAGGGTAGATGTTAATTATTTTATTTCACTATAGTAATTTATTTTAGTTATGTTGAGAATATAAAAGTATATATACATTGAATTTACTTATTATATTGGGGACAATATCAGGGGTGTCAAACTGAGTTCTACACGCACCCTTCTCAAGAAACTCAAGCACATTAATTCATGAGAAAACCACATCATAAGAAGTATAAGTATGTTTGAGGTCCCGTGTTGTTTGGTTTGGCTGGATTGCTTAGACAGAGTCAGTATATGGGACTGGGTGTCATACTCTATACCAAGTGGTTCTTATTTTTATATTTTTATTCAGTTCTAGGTTGTATATAATATGACCACAAGAGATTTTATTTTTCCCTTATGAAATCTTCTGTCATTATATCATTCATTTATTAATGCATGTGGTATATTATTGATTTTTAGTGGCTTGTATGTGATATTTATTTATATTTTTGGTATTTTGATGAATAGTTATATAATATTTACACTATTTTTATTATTAATATATGATAGTATAGGCTCCCCGGGGTAATACCATATACTCTCACTACAATTTTATGGCCTTAAGCACATAGTGTTACGTGCATGAGTCTATATAGTGACCCAATCCATTTAATGTGGAGTGATCCTAACAATGGATGTTACAATGTGGTATAAAAGTTTTTTTTATATTTTCTGTGATTTCGGATAAGGTTAAGAGAAGATAGTAATAGACATAATTTTAATGGAAATTATTTCTTGTTCTTGGTTATTACCTACAGGAGTTTAAGATCATGATACCCATGTGTCGAGATTGTTTTTCTTGATTTTTGATGTTCTAGTTGAGTTAATTAATTTCATGTATGATCTTTTAATTAATAAATTTTGGTATTTTCTCTTGTCTTGGGGTAATAAGAAGAATCATTTCATGCGTCCTATATGGAAAATGTATTAACATTGCATATCAATTCATTTTTATGATTGTAGTACCAGTTATAAAAAAATAAAGGGAATAAAAAAGGCAAAGAAACAATGTTTAGTTACTTAAAAAATTCAAAAACATCCTATATGGGTTTTTCTCATATAGATTTTTGGTGTTATTATACATAACCAAAACAATTATGAATGGTTTGAGGAAGTGACATAGAAACTAGAGATATAAATAGAAAAAGGTTTCTTAATTCATTTTCATCTGGCTAATAAAATTTTTACTGTGTAATTTTTTAAGGAGGGAATGTAATTCACTATATTTTACTTTGAGTTTTCCCTTAATAATTTTTATGTGTTGAAAAAATGTATCTCACATGTAATACAATATTAAATTGAATGATTATTCAATTAATTATGTTAAAATTTTACAACAGAAAATGTCTTAAAGATAAATATTACGAGAAATATATGTGGAATATAATTATGTAAATTTTAGGGGGACAATAAAAATGAGCAAGTAAAGAGATCATAGGCTGAAAATATTTTCCCTCATGGTATCCAATGAAAATAATATCAATGAGTATAACTCTAAAAGAATGTAAAATTAAGATTTAATAGAAATTCTAAAAAATAAAAAATCCAATTGGATAAATGATTTCCAGATAAGAATATAAGGTTATATATAATAAAGAAAAATGATAATAAAAATGTAATATTGTCATTGGGTATATATAGTTATAGGGTATACATATTGACAACAGGTATATTAAAATTCTTGTAATCATCTTATAACCCTTTTTTTAAATTGATTAATGTTTTATAAATAATACATTTAAAATCCATTAAATATACAAAGAATGATTATAATTAAAAATATGATCATTTTTTACACAATAAACTATTTATATTCTAAAAAAAACTAAAAGAATTATATATTTTTATTCAAATGTTAAATTTAAAATATTTAGAGTTTTCCTTTAATATTTTATATTTAATATTTGAAATTAGGATATTGAAATTGGGTAAGATGGCCAATTTATTTTTTTATTGAAAAATAATTGCCTAGATTAAATAGTTAAATGCTTTGATAAATTGTAATTGTAAAAATATGACTTGTATTATTAAAATTGTGTCTAAATTTATAAAATATAAAAAATATTTTTAACTATTCCACACAAATACATTTAGAAAATGTACCCACTTAAACCCATTAAAAAAATATATATCTTGTTTAGTTTCTTCTTTAATATCTTTTTGAATTTCCTCCTCTAATATCCTCTATAATTTTTTTTGATTAAATTAAAAATAAGGTGTTCTAAATCCTTCATTATGAATGATTTCATCAAGATAAGAAGTGACTCCATCAATTTAATGATTTCTTCTCTATAACTTGTATTTATCTACTAATCCACATCTATCATAAATCTGATTTTACACTTTAATATTATATAATTTATATCATTATACATCTATAAAAATGATATTATTGTAATAAAACTACATGTTATTACACATTTATTCATCGTGCCATATTCTAATTTGGATGGTTTAACTACCTACAGGAACGATACTATATTATTTTCTTAATTTTCATCATTAGTGATTATAAAAACAAAAATACCAATAATATATACTATTAGTGAGAACTTTATGATTTTTTTTGTTGAATTTGAATATTAATATACAATTAATTTTTGAAATAATACCTTTTTCTGTATAGTAAACTAAAAATGTAAAAATCATATATCATCTACTTCAGAACCATTCCAAAAAAATTAGTAAAATTATTTTGTTGTTTTATAAGTAATTGAAAATTATTTTTTCAAAATGATTAAAATTCTTGAGATAAAGTTCTTATGAAAAAGGATCAATAATATTACTACCTTATCGAAATTAACATGGAACATTCAAAATAACTAACATATGATGATTGAAATAAATCATAACAAACATATATATAAGGTATAAATTAATATAATTATTTAACATGAAAGGAAATAATTATAAATAAGGTCTTTAAATAGATTATTAAGAAGTATATATTGATTACAAATAGAATTAGTATAACGACCCATGCTTTACATACATTTTTAATACTTCAAAATTGAAGTACACTTATTAAAACATATAACAAAACCATGAAAGGACTGTAAATGTATAATGTCTTTAGAAACTGGGAAACATAAACAACTGGTTCATAAAGCATATACATTGTCTCCCATTTATTTCATCATATCTAGATTCCATTGTGGAATATCCTACTTAATAACCATCTTCCTGACCTGGGGAAAGAAAACATACAAAAGGGTGAGCTCAAATTCTTATTAAGGGTAAACAAAAGAAATATCAATCACATCATATTCATAATAACATAACATTTTGGAAATCTTAACCTGCAAAAGTGATCATAATTTCATTGCATGGGATAAATCATAGTAGTGAAATGTAATCCTAATAATCATAACATAAAACATGAATCTTTGTGGAATACACACATAATTATAGAGAATCATTTCTTAGTAGTCAAGACTCATTTCCAATACTATCTTAGCGGACAAAGTCCATTTCTGAACCGAGTTCACTCCTCGTTTCAGTCCTGTTGCACTAGACCGGATTAACCTGTCATTCCAGCCATGTCTGTCTCATGAGATATAAATCATTACCCAATGCATTGGAGGGAGATATAGGTCCCACCCTTCTCATAATGAAACCATTCTTATGTGTGCCACAAAATCATAAATCATACATCATTGCATAACCCATGTAATAAAAATGGGATTCTTATGCCATCATAACACAATCCATATAAGATAAAGGGACATCATAAAAATAATTCCATAATAACATAATCAAAACAATGTAAAAATAGGTATAGAAACAGAACCCCGTATTATATTAGATAGAAAATAATTTTGATAAAACACATGAACTCCATTCTTGAGGATAATATCCTTTCTACTTCAAAAACATTTTTCCTTTCTTAACATGTCATACAATTTTAAAATAAAAGAAGTTGATTAAACATAAACTTGAAAACTTGTAAAGGAAGCTTCATGGAAATAATGGTCTAAAATCCATTCAGTCCGTATATGTTAAAAAAACAATCTTCTCATACTTTGGCTGGAAAAGTCAAAAAGTACCTCGTACGAAAAATGACAAACGATTCCATTCATATCATTTATTAAAAACACACCATATGGTAAAATTGGATTTAAAGAATTGTAGGAGGATAGAAATAATATTACATATTGATGAAACATGTATGTGGATGATAAATATGCCCCAGTAAATTCTGAAGTATAAATAATCTCGAATAAAAATGAGATTGTGATATTTTCCCTTACCTTAGGTCTGATTTGCATCATAATTGTCCGAACCTCCTCTATTATTATTTAAATAATTTCATTGACTTATTCCATAATCATACTCATTGTTATGATATCATATAAGGTCATATTATTAGCTTCTTATTAGTAATATTTCATTCATACTTATTATTCGGGTGTTTATTACTTTTTGTTTTTATGCGTGTTTTGTCGAATAAATTCTTATTCTTAATTTTAGGTTATAGATACCTCATTTCAAGAATGGTATTAGTGTAATACATATCATATTTATTCACTCAATTCATTTATGTAATCATTATGCAATGAAAATCATGTATAATGAGTCGCATCACATCGTGGAGACGGTATTTCGTACGTACGCACGAGCGATGATATCGTTCCCATGATCATGTAATTGTATTGGAGTGTATATATACTATTTCAGAATCAATATCACTTTACAATAATCATATATAGTTATTATTTACACCATTATACCCATCCAAGTATGGTGGTGGTGGAAAATAGATTACACCACGGCGTGGAGATGGTATTCTGTACGTACGCAAGCGCGGTGATTTCGTTTTCTGTAGGATGGATAGATGGTGAAATAGGGTCGTTTCATACTTATAATAAAATATCTGTATATGAGTTATACTGATGTTATTACTTCATAATGAAACAACTAAAGAAGAATAAGTGAAAGAAGAAATAAAGTTGAAAGAATCGGTAACAGACATTACCTCTTCTTTGAAGCTCCTCTTTGAGACCTCCTCTTAGGGCACTAAAATTGGACTTTGAAAAAGACCAGAACCACTATAATGTTTCTATGGAAGTGTATATGAGAATTCGGCATGGGTTGATCGAGCTTGAAGGATCAAAGTGGTGTGAGGAGGAGAGTAAGGAGGTGCTCTTTTATAAGGGAGGAGAGGGGCACCTTTGGAAAAACTAAAAAATTTATTTTATTATAAAGTCATATTCCAATTTTAATAGCTCCAAATTGATTTATTTATAAGATAAGGTGGTTATGGGTCTAAATCCTCTCATCCAATAGAATTTAGAAAATTTTAGGTATCTAATTTAACCTTATCATTTAGATTTAACTTTAAGTTAAATAATTTTACTTTTACCGTGTCTTCTTATTTTCATAAACTATAAGTTTAATAAACTTACTATAAAAAGCCAAACGAACCCCAATTTGTTTATTATTAATATATATAACCTTATCTAAGTAATTTTTCCGATCCTTAGATTTTAAGGAATAAAATAACAATTAATAATATAATATATTTTTTAAAAAACTATATTATGTCAATTTTGACACTATTTGGTAATTGATTTTTGTAAAAATCATAACAGAACGATTAGTTCAAAAAAGTTAATAAAATCAATAATAACATGTAATATTAACCAATAAAATTATTTTAATTCCTATAAAGTTTCAAATTATATTTATCTGGGTATTTATAACATCAATTATGTCAATATTTCATTAATAAGATAATTAATGCCTCATCATTGTGTCGAAAATAAATTAAATGATATAATGTCTAAAATTTATAAAAAAAATACCATTATGTAGGAAATATTTTTAGATTTATAATGAATATTTATAGTTGAATTTATCTGATGTAAAACCCTATATTAAAAATGATTTAGTTATTAAACATTGATTTTAACTATTTTAACCCTTCTTTAAATAAATTAATATTAAATGTCCTAATCTAATCCAAGTGGACCTAAATGGTCATATTTTATTCCTAAGATTGTTTTTGGTCGAATTAAACTTATCTAATAGAATTAGGACATGTGTTAAGGTAATAATAATTACATTTTTACCCTTAACTACCCTATTTACTTTTAACCGTGGTAAGAAAAAGAAAAAAGTTACTATTCACAAAAAATTATTTTCATCTCATTGAACCACATCTTAGACCTTGATATTAACCGTGTCTCTCGGATTTTCGAAAATACACTCACAGAAGTTGTAAAATTAAGTTTTATGTGAATTTGTAAATTCTCCTAGGAGGTGGGTAAAAGACGGTGAAAAGTTCAATAAAATTTTTATATATCTAAAATGATTATAAAATGACTCCAATGAATTGAATTGAACTTATATAGGTATTGTAATGCCCCGTCCCCAGCTACCCAGATTCGGTGCATTACTTCGTAACATTGGCATGATCACAAAAGATTAAGTCTCGAAAGAACGATAAGTTCAGTAGCCTTGGAAACACTAGATACATTCATAAATGTTACATTACATCATAAAGTGAAAAACTACAATAAAATAGTATACATAGTCCACACTCATATCCTCTTCTGACTATCCCTGCAGGTCATTCATAAAATACTTCTTCACAACCTGGAAAATATTAAAACATTGAAAGGGGTGAACTCAGATGCACAGTAAGGATAACAATATAGCGGATGCTTTCATAAATAAACATAAACATTTAAGGCAATGTATAACTAAAACAAAAGCCTTTTAAACATGATCTTCAACATAATATGTCAAAAGTAAAATGAGATAATGACATTTACTTATTCACATTGATATTCTACTGGTCGAATAATCACATGCAATATCAATAACAACTTTCATAATGATGGAATGCATAATGCCAGACTATCATAACCACGTAGCCAAGGCCTCGTGCCAAGACCACAAATAAGATTTTGTCAAGGCCTCGTGCCAAGACACTAGTTTGTCTCATGATACCTACCGATGCATCGAGGAGCTATAGAGGGCTCCACCCGTCACTTATTAATTCCAATGCATTCCTCATATGAACAGGTTTAAACTTATCATAAACCATAACATAATTGTATCACATAAAACATGAATAAAGGAAACATACGATTTCCACACGTCAATCACAAGATATCAATACAGTACATTGATATAATAAAAATTTTATCAAAACCATTTCCAATACCAAAATAAAAGAAAATTAAAACTTTGTATTTATTTTTCATTTAAAAAAAGTTATGGCTTGTAGAGGAAGACGAAACTCAAATAACGGCAGCGGAGAAGTCGTTGTCGCCGTATACATATAACAAGAAAAACATTTCTTTTTGTTGTTTAGTAAAATGCTTCATGTAAAATGATTCCTTTTGAATAAACGTAAAATTCAAAGGGGTTTATACACCGTATAAAGGAAAGTTGTATATAAAACCAAATATGCCTCAATGAAAGGAGATTGAGACGAAGTACTTACAAAGATAATTTTTAAAATAAAATAGTTCTATTATGTGTATTCACTATAATTACACATAAAGAAAGTACAAATACAAGATAGGACATAATAATATCATGACATAATTTGAAAGTATGAGATTAACCCAAAGAATGGAAATTGGGTTAAGAAATTCCCTTACCTCGTGTCCGACTTGACTCGACCGTTCTTTGATCTCCTGAATAATAAACTAGAGTTAATCTCTACCTTCTTAAGAACCTTTTTAAAGTTCATTATTCCTTTTATATCACTTGTTACCATTTCATGAGAATTATGTAATTATTTAAGTTTATAACGGTCGTTTTGTCGATCTTAGGTACTTGAGTCAAAAATAAACTTATTGTAACTACAAGTTGTTCATGAGGTGAAATATACATTATATCCAGAATTATATTCATTATGTAGATATCATATATATCCAGTATATACATTCATTTATAATATTACATAACATTTAGAGGTAAGAAATGAAATGCACCGTTCATGGAGACGGTAAGCCGTACGTACGCATGAACGCTACTTTCATTTCAATTTCATATTTAATGGAATTAAGTTATAATTATATAAAGGTATAATATAATTCCAGTATAATATAATGTATAATACCATTTACTCCATCCTTTATACATCGCACATATGGCATTAAGGATTCAAATCACTTTGAGGGGGTGGTAGTCCGCACTTCCTAAAATGAAATTATCGCGTTTACCCATAATGGAAATCATAAAGGTATGCCATAAATGAAAAATAAAGAAGCTTAAGTAGAGCATTAACATATTATATATATCATATATGAAAATAGTTTCATCAAAATGGCCACCATTAGAGGTGTTAAAAGAATATTGAACAATCATCATTTCGTGAGGCAGTATTTCACCACCCATAGAAACAGTATGTTCATTAACCATTAGACGATGATGTGTGTAAGTGTAAACCAAATCCTTATCATTAAATAATCCTAGTATATTTCAGATACTTTTTTTGTTACAAAATAAAGGAATAAAAATTGTTTAAGGGGTTGGAGAAGAAAAATAAAACAAAACAACATTAGAGAAGACATTACCTTAAAATCGGGTAACTCTTTTTTATTTGAGCCAAAGGCTTCCTTGGGAAGACTTCTGCCCAATCTGAGGATTCTAGGAGTAAGGGAGGGATGTTGGGAGAGTATTTGGGCCGAGGTTGGCTGAGCCAAAAGGCTTTGAAAGTGTGAGTAAGGTGGTAGTGGTGGGGGCCTTTTATAAGTGGAGAGGAGAGGCACTCTTGGAAAGTAACAAAATGTTACTTTATTATACAATGATTTTCGGATTATAAAGGTCCCACACTTATATAATTCTAGGATAAGGTTATAAGGGTTCGAAATATTCTCATCCAATAGGCTTTGGACAAGTTTAATGTTTATATTTTACATTATCTTTTCATTTTATTTAAATCATTAATTAATGAGGTAATCGTTGCATCATCATGGTGTCAAAAATAATTTAATTTATTTAATGTCTAAAAAATATAAAAAAAATATCATGATGTAGGAAATCTTTTTATATTTCTAATAAATATTTATAGTCAAAAATCTGACTTGTATACCCCGTTTAAAAATTCTTTTAGTAAAACAACTCTTGTTTGTGACCTTTTTTATTTTAACATTAAATAAAAACATATTTATGTCCTTTTCCTACCAAAGTGGCTACATGGGGTCCCCAAGTTGACCCATGTATTTTCATGGTCGGTCATGACACATCCAATAGTGTTTGGAGAAGTGTAAATGTCATTCCATATTTTTATAATACAATTTTTACCTTAAATTTCACTAATTACCTTTAATCGCGATTAATTAATCTTAAATGTTACTATTCACCAAAAATTATTTTAATCCCATTGAACCAAATTTTACTTCCTAATGAAAACCATGTATGTCGTATTTTTGAAAATAAAATCACAGAAGTGGTAATGTTTCATTTAAACAAAAAAATCAGTTTTTTAACTACCACTTAGTGGTTTCAATATTCATAAAAAATTGATGTTTTTCAGAACAATGCCAAAAATTCACTCTAAGCTATAATTGATATTCCGAATTCAAAAATGATGTCTATTTTATGAAATTCCAAACATATAAGTTCCATTAATTAATTTCATAATTAATTCCCGCTGTCACAACAAATAGCGTGTTTTTAAGAAATAATATATATCAAAAGATTGACAATTGTTTATGTCCAATTTCAAAGTGAAATTAATTATAATAAACACCATTGGATAAAATGGTAAAAATATATTCTAATTATACTTTAAAACCACTCAATAGTATAACTTATCACTATAAATTATTTTGATTAAAAAAGTTGTTTTTAAGTAATTTTCACTATTCAAAGAAAATTGGAAGTTCTTAGAAAAATACATAAATTCAACATAGGATAATTTCAATATTCTGAATCCAAAAACAAAGTCCATTTGGCAAGATGAAATTTATAATATTTCAAAAATTAGGTATTACTATTAATAACGGCTTCTTTGATTGGTTGTGGTGTGTGTTAGAACTCAAAGTTGCGTACAACACACGCTACTGTATTATTCAAAGAGAAGTGTACCATGGAAGCTTGGGGTGTTATAGGTATTATGTATCAATTTTGACCTAAAATTAATTTAAATAAAATAAATAATTATTTAAATAAAAAGTCGGTTTTTAAATGGTAACCCAGTGTTTTCACTATTCATCAAAAATTGAAAGTTTTCAAAAAAATACCAAATTTCACCCTAAGATAATTTTGATAATCCGAATCCAAAAATGAAGTCAGTTTTGAAAAATAAAAATTAAAAAATTTCAAAAAGTGGGTATTTCTATTCATAATGGCTAGTTTTAATAATATTTTAATAGCATATCATTGTTTAGTGAAACTCGGTATTGCGTACGACGCAAGCTATCGAGGAAGGTCGCGATTGCATGTAAAGAAATCCAATCTAGTGTTGTGTGTAGTGAAAGATCCATTTGATGATTTATATAACATAAAAACAAAATATTTCTCATAAATGTCTTGGGTGTTACATTCTACCCCCCTTAAAATAAATTTCGCCCTCAAAATTCGTCACTTTGTAACAAACAGATGAGGATACCTCTCCCTCATCATATCCTCAAGCTCTCATGTAGCTTCTTCTAATTGGTAGTTCCTCCATAAAACATTCACCAAGATAGTGGTCTTGTTTCGTAGGACTTTTTCACTATGATCGAGAATCTCTATCGGCTGTTCTTCATAAGAAAGATCTTGTTCCAGCGGTACAACATCTGAGCTGAGTACATGTGAAGGATCAGGTATGTACTTTCTCAAGAGAGATACATGGAACACATCATGAACTTGAGAGTGATTTGGTGGAAGCGCCAATCAGTAAGCTACCTTCCCAACACGATCCAGTATTTCGAAAGGGCTGATATACCTAGGGCCCAACTTTCCCTTCTTTCCAAATCTCATGACCCTCTTCCAGGGAGATATTCGTAAGAACACTTTATCACCCACATCAAACTCTGGGTCTTTTATTTGGTTGTCGACATAACTTTTTTGTCGACTCTGAGCGGCTCCTATGTGTTGTTGAATAGATCTGACCATTTCTGCCATCTCATCAACAAGATCAGGTCCTAATAGCTTTCCTTCCCCAACTTCATCCCAGCAAGTTGGAGTCCTGCATTTCTTTCCATATAGAGCTTCATAAGGATCCATATGAATACTAGAGTGAAAGCTATTATTATAAGAAAATTCTACCAAAGGTAGGTGTTGATCCCAACCACCTTTGAAATCCATAGAGAAAGATCTTAACATATCTTCTAGAGTTTGAATTGTCCTCTTAGACTGACCGTCTGTCTGAAGATGATATGCAGTGCTGAAACTCAACTCCGTATCTAGAGTATGCTAAAGGCTTTGCCAGAACTTCGAGGTAAATCTCGGATCCCGATCAGATATAATGGAAAGTGGTACTCCATGCAATCTTACCACTTCCTTCACTTATATCCCGACAATCTGATCTAGAGGGAAATCCTCTATAATAGAAATGAAGTGTGCGGACTTTGTAAGACGATCAACTATGACCCAGAGAGCATTATTTCCTTTGGATGTTTTAGGAAGTCCAATGACAAAGTCCATAGTGATGTTTTCCCATTTCCATTCAGGTATGGGTAATGGTTGTAACATCAACATAGACTTCTATCTCTCAGCTTTAACTTGTTGACAAACCAAGCATCGAGAGACATATTCAGCAACATCTCTTTTTATGCCATCCCACAAGAAGTACTCTTTCAGGTCCCTATACATCTTCGTGATTCCAGGATTAACAGAGAATGAAGAACTATGAGCCTCATCCAGCAGCTCCTTATTTAATTCGGTGATGGGAGGAACACAAACCTGATTCCTGAACTTTATTATCCCATCACAATCAAGGTTTAATTCAGGAACATTTCTCACCTTCTTTTGTAACGCTACATCTTCTTTCTGTGCCTATTTAATCATTACATGTATAGATGTTTGAACATTCATTTGAGAAAGATACTATTTTCCCCTTTCATTATAATTCCAAGATCCATCCTTTGTAAATCCATAAATATTGGATCTTTTGTGATCCTCATCATGGATAAGCTAGTATGGTCTTGTCAACATAATGCATATGCCACCTTGTTTTCTTTCCCAGGGTGGTAATGAATTGAGCAGTCGTAATCCTTAATCAGCTCCAACCATCTTTTTTGGCGCATATTCAGCTCCTTTTGTGTGAAAATATACATTAAAATTTTATGATCAGTATAAATATCACACCTTTCTCCATAAAGATAAGGTCTCAAAATCATTAATGCAATGATAACCGCAGCTAACACCAAATCAGGAGTTGGGTAATTTTTCTCATGGATTTTCAACTGTCATAAGGCATAAGCTATCACCATATCATTTTTCATAATGACACACCCCAACCCCTTCTTGGATGCATCACTGTAGATCACAATCCTTTCTCCACTACAAGGAAGTGTGAGTATAGGTGTACTGGATAACCTTCTTTTCACCTCCTTGAAATTCTCTTCACATTCCTCCATCCACACAAACTTAACTCCTTTTCGAGTCAACCTGGTGAGTTGATAAGATAATCGTGAAAAATCATTAAAAAACGTCAATAATATCCATCCAAACCGAGAAAACTTTAGATCTCAGTTACTATTGTTGGCCTTGACCATCTTTGGATAACCTCTGTTTTTGTTGGATCCACAGATATCCCCTCTTTTGAGATTATGTGACCCAAAAATGAAACTTTTTGAAGCCCAAATTCTCACTTGGTAAATTTGGCAAAAAGCTTCTCCTTTCTCAGGGTCTTCAATATAATTCTCAAGTGATATTTGTGTTCTTCCTTGCTCTTTGAATAGACAAGAATATCATCTATAAAGACTACCACAAACTGATCAAGATAGTTTCTAAAGACTCTATTAATCATATCCATGAAGATTGAAGGGGCATTAGTAAGACCAAATGACATCACTATAAATTCATAGTGTCCATACCTTATACGGAAAGCCGTTTTTGGTATATCCTCCCTTTTGACCCTTAATTGATGACACCCTGAACGAAGATCAATCTTGGAAAAGTATTGAGCTCCACGTAGTTGGTCAAATAATCCATCAATGCGCGGGAGAGGATGTTTTTTCTTGATAGTGATCTTGTTAAGTTCTCGAAAATCAATGCAGATTCTCATTGATCCATCTTTCTTCTTAAGAAACAGAATAGGTTCTCCCCAAGGGGATGCACTAGGGCGTATGAATCCTTTATCAAGATTCTCTTGGAGTTGCTTCTTCAATTCCTTCACCACAATTGGGGCCATTCTATAAGGTGTCTTTGAAATAGTCAAAGCACCCAATACGAGTTCTATTGAAAACTCAACTTCATGATTTGGTGGAAGACCTGGAAAATCCTCCAGAAAGAAATCATCAAATTCCCATACAATGGGCATATTATTAATTGTGAGTTTCTCACCAACCATTTGAGATAAATAACCTTCATTTAGTGGAATCAAAACTCATAATATGGAAGAAATTTCCACTGAAACGTTATGTTCATCCTTGCATCGATAGACGATCATAGATTGATCTGGAATATAAAACATGACTTCCCTTATTTGTCTATTGATATGAGCTCCATATAGGGAAATCTAATCCATGCCAAGAATCGCATAAAATTACACTATAGTAAGGATCACAAGATTTTCAGGAAGCACTCTCCCACAAACTTGAATCAGAGAAGAATTATAAAATTTTGATGTGATTGTTGTGCCATTAGGGGCTGTCACAGCTAACTCAACATCTAATTGTTGAGGTAATATGGCGATACCCGTAGAAAATTCTTCAGAAATAAAGGAGTGGGTGGATCCAAAATCAAATAAAACACTTACTACATTAGAGTGGATGGTAAGTGTACCTTTCAACACACCGTTGTCGTACTCCACATTGATGATAGAAATTGCATGTGACATTCCTTTGTCTTTTTCCTTAAGAGTTTGTTGACGTCGATCATCATCAACAACCCTTGGATTGGGGCATTGATTAGCATAATGCCCCATTTCCTTGCACTTGTAACATTGAGGTGTAGGAGGTGCACTCTGTGTAGCCTTTTCTTTGTTCGCATCACTAGACATCTTCTTCCCATCATTGCGGCATTCAAATGCCCGATGACCTTCCTTTCCATATTTGAAACATTTACTTGTCCCTTTAAGACAACCCCCTCTATATTTCTTTCCCCACTTTGAGAATAAGGGAAAAATCATCTTCTTTTCAGTGTGCTCTTTATATTTTCCTTTGAATTCATTTTTCCTCTTCTTATAAAACCTATTTGACTGATGGGTTACTCCAATCTCCGTCTCAACCTTGAGAGCACATCGAACGATTTCCTCATAACTATTGAAGTCCCTTATGGCTAACGCCCCTCGAATACATGGTTTTAAGACACTAAAGAATCGATCGATCTTACTCTCACGTTGGATAATGATACCAGAAGCGTACCTTGAATGTCTTTTAAAATTTGTTTCATAGGTACCAACAGATTCATCATCATTTTGAATCAGTTCAAGAAACTCCTTCTCCGTCTTTGTTCAATGAATACGAGGGAAGTACTTATTGAAAAATAAGTTCTTGAACTCGTCCCATTCCATGGACTCAATTTCATCCCTTTGCCTCGTATTCTTAATAAGATTCCACCATTGATCAACATCACCTTCCAAAAAATATACTTCTAAGATGACAATATCTTGTTCAGAACATTGAAGAACTAAAAATATATTTTCAGTTGTACTACTCCATTTTTCAACAACTAATGGATCAGTAGTCCTGCTGAATGAAGGTGGACGCTGCCTCATGAAGGATTCAACAGAATGTTGCTCCTTCTTTTGCTCGTTTGGATGTCCTTCATGATTCATATCTCGAGAAAGTTGTGTGATCATGTCTATAATATTTGCCATTCCAGCTCCCATAACGTTTGTTTTCTCAGGGGGACAATCATTGCATTGCCCGTCGCATTCCGCATTAACACGGTTCCTTCGTGTTCAAGACATTGACTAAAACCAAGAAGAATAGTGTGAGCAATAGTAATTATAATTGGAAAACCACATAATCCAGAATAAATTATCACACTTAAGGACTTATCGTAGGTTGTTCATGGCCATTTTTAGAACACTAAGACCGTGTTCTATGCTTATACATATCCTTAGGGTTCTTACTAAGGCTTTCACTTCCTAGATTCCAAAGGTTGACTATACCTTTCCTCTGATACCAAATATAATGACCCATACATTACATAAATTATTAATACGTCAAAATTGAAGTAAACTTATTACAACATATAACAAAACCATGAAAGGACCGTATAGGTATAGTGTCTTTAGAAACTGGGAAACATAAACAACGGGTTCATAAAGAATCTACATTGTCTCCCATTTATTTAATCATATCTAGAGTCCCTTTTGGAATATCCTACTTAATAACCTTCTTCATGGCCTGGGGAAAGAAAACATACAAAAGGGTGAGCTCAAATGCTCAGTAAGGTTAATCAAAAGAAATATCATTCACATCATATTCATAAGAACATAACATTTTGGAAATCTTTACCAGCAAAAGAGATCATGATTTCATAACATGGGATAAATCATAGTAGTAAAATTTAATCCCAATAATCATAACATAAAACATGAAAATTTGTGGCATACACACATAATCATAGAGAATCATTTCTTAGTAGTCAAGACTCATTGCCAAGACTATCTTAGCAGACAAAGTCCATTTCTGAACTGAGTTCACTCCTCATTTCAGTCCTGTTTCACTGAACTGGATTAACCTGCCATTCCATCCATGTATATCTCATGAGATACAAATCATTACCTAATTCATTGGAGGGAGATATAGGTCACACCCATCTCATAATGAATCCATTCTTATGTGTGCCACAAAATCATAAATCATACATCATAGAATAACCCATGTAATAAAAATGGGATTCTTATGCCATCATAACACAATCCATATAAGTTAAAAGGACATCATAAAAATAATTCCATCATAACATAATCAAAATAATGTAAAAATAGGGATTGAAACAGAACCCTATATTATATTATATGGAAAGTAATTTTGATAAAACACTTAAACTCCATTCTGGAGGAAAATATCCTTTCTACTTCAAAAACATTTTTCCTTTCTTAACATGTAATACAATATTAATCTAAAAGATATTGAATAAAAATAAACTTGAAAAACATGTAAAGTAATATTCATGGAAATAATGGTCTAAAATCCATTCATTCCATATAAGTTAAAAAACAATCTTCTCGTACTTTGGCCGGAATAGTCAAAAAGTAGCTTGTACGAAAAATGACAAAAGATTCCATTCATAACTTTCACTAAAAACACACCGAAGGGTAAAATTGGATTTAAAGAATTGTAGGTGGATAGAAATAATATTACATATTTAAGAAACATGTATTTTGATGATAAATATCCCCAGTAAATTCTAAAGTATAAACAATCTCGGATAAAAATGAGATTGTGATATTTTCCCTTAACTTAGGTCTGATTTGCTTCGTAAGTGTCCGAACCTCCTGTATAATGATTTAAATAATTTCATTGACTTATTCAAGAATTATAATCATTGTTATGATATCATATATGGTCATATTCTTATCTTCTTATTTGTAATATTTCATTGCTACTTGTTATTCGGGTGTTTATTACTTTTTGTTCTTATGCGTGTTTCGTCGAATAAATTCTTATTATTATTTTTAGGTTATAGATACCTCATTTCCAGAATTGTATTAGTGTAATACATATCATATTTATTCACTCAATTCATTTATGTAATCATTATTCAATGAAAATCATCTAGAACGAGTCGAATCACTTCATGCAGATGGTATTCTGTACGTTCGCACGAGCGATGATATCATTTTCATGATCGTGGAATTGTATTGGTGTGTATATATACTATTTCAGAATCAATATCAATTTACAATAACCATATATAGTTATTATTTACACCATTATAACAATCCAAGTAAGGTGGTGGGGGAAAATAGATTACACCACGGCGTGGAGACGGTATTCCGTACGTACGCACGCGCAGTGATTTCGTTTTCCGTAGGATGGATAGATGGTGAAATATGATTGTTTAATACATATAATAACATATTAGTATATGAGTGTTACTGATGTTATTACATCATAATTAAACAACTAAATAAGAATAATTGAATGAAGAAATAAAGTTGAAAGAATCGATAACATACATTACCTCTTCTTTGAAGCGCCTCTTTGAGACCTCCTCTTAGGGAACTAAAATTGGTCTTTGAAGAATACCAGGACCTCTAGGATGTTTCTAGGGAAGTGGATAAGATAATATTTCAGGGTCTGTCCGATCATGAAGGCACAAAGTGGTGTGAGGAGGAGAGGAAGGAGGTGCCCTTTTATAAGGGAGGAGAGGGGCACCTTTGGAAAAACTAAAAATATTATTTTATTATAAAGTCATATTCGATTTTTAATAGCTCCAAATTGATTTATTTAGAAGATAAGTTGGGGATGGGTCGAAATCTTATCATCCAATATAATTTAGACAAGTTTATGTATCTATTGTAACCTTATCATTTAGATTTAAATTTAAGTTAAATAATTTTAATTTTACCGTGTCTTCTTGTTTTCTTACACTATAAGGTTAATAAACATGCTATAACAAGCCAAACGAACCCCACGTTGTTTATTATTAATATATATAACCTTATCTATGTCATTTGGTCGAGAAGTAGATTTTTAGAAATAAAATAACAATTAATAATATAATATTTGTTTTAAAATCTATTTTATGTCAATTTTGACACTATTTGGTAATTGATTTTTGTGAAAATCATAACAGAATGATTAGTTTGCAAAAAGTTAATAAACTCAATTCTAACATGTCATATTAACCTATAAAATTATTTTAATTTATAAAAAGTTTCAAATTTCATTAATTTGGGTATTTATAACATCAATTATGTCAATATTTCATTAATAAGATAATTACTACATCATCATTGTGTCATAAATAAATTAAATTATTTAATGTCTAAAATTATAAATAAAATTCCATTCTGTAGGAAATATTTTTATCTTTCTAATGAATATTAATAGTCGAATTTATCTTATTTATAACCCTATATTAAAAATGATTTAGTTATTAAACTTTGATTTTAACTATTTTAACCCTTCTTTAAATAAATTAATATTAAATGTCCTAATCGTATCCAAGTGGACCTAAATGGTCATATTTTATTCCTAAGGTTGTTTTTGGTCGAATTACACTTATCCAATATAATTAGGACATGTGTTAGGATAATAATAATAACATTGTTAGCCTTAATTACGCGATTTACATTTAACCGTGGTAAAAAAAGTAAAAAGTTACTATTCACCAAAAATTATTTTCTTCTCATTGAACCACATTTTAGTCATAGATATTAACCGTGTCTCTTTGATTTTCAAAATTCCACTCACAGAAGCGGTAAAATTATGTTTAATGTGAATTTGGAAATTCTCATAGGAGGTGGGTAAAGGACGGTGAAAAGTTAAATAAAATTTTTTATATATCTGAAATTATTATAAAATGACTTCAATGAATTGTATTGAACTTATACAGGTATTATGTATCAATTTTTACCTAAAATAAATTTAAATAAAATAAATAATTATTTAAATAAAAATTCGGTTTTTAAATGGTAACCTAGTGTTTTCACTATTCATCAAAAATTGAATGTTTTCAGAAAAATACCAAAATTTCACCCTATGCTAATTTCGATATTCTGAATCTAAAAATGAAGTCCATTTTAAAAAATAAAAATTTCAAAATTTAAAAAAGTGGGTATTACTATTCATAACGGCCAGTTTTAATAATATTTTAATAGTATATCATTGTTTAGTGAAACTCATCATTGCATACGATGCAAGCTATTGAGGAAAGTCGCGATTGCATGTAAAGCAAGCAAAGCTAGTGTTGTGTGTAGTGAAAGATCCCTTTGATGATTTATATAACTTAAACACAAAATATTTCTCATAAAAGTTTAGGGTGTTACAGTTAGAGCATGTTCCATAAATTTAGGAGTAATGGTATATGAATTTTCTTTAACTTGTATTTTAGTTGGAATATTTATCTTCCATATACATGTTCTTTATTTTGTATCATGGATGTATTATAAATCTTTTCTTCTATTCCTATTTTTATTGATGACTCATTTCATTTATTTTGAGCTAATATGAAGGTGGTAAGGAAATATTTTTTACCTTATTTATTTATATTTATAACTTGGTTTCTTTCTCTCACCCATTTCATATATTTAATAATGATTCTTCTTTAAGATGTTTTTTATTTCATGTTATTTAAAATAAATGTTAATTACTCTAACCTTGGTTTTGGAATCATTTATGTATACTTTATTTGTTTACCACGAGAATAAAAAAAAGGATGTTTATTATTAATTTTTATATAATTTCTTCTCTTCATCTGATTGATTTTCTATCTATGTTAATACACTTATGTATTATACTCAATTAAAATTTATTATTTTTTGACATGGATGTACTTTAAAGGTATCGTCCACTTTATTTCTTTGGATGGTCTATTTTTATACCTTAGGAAAACTTTAATATAATCCCTTTTATATTCAGAAGATAATTATGTCGTGTCTTTTGGTGGATATGAGATTGTTTCTATGATTATGTAGAACACATGTGTAAATATATATTTATATGTTTGGTGGAATGATAATTTTATATCCATAAAATTCATTGGGTAAAGAATTACATATTAGGGTATAAATATATTTTGGGACATTTGTTGTAAAAAAAGTCCACTATATTATAGAACATGGGTGGTAATCCTAGGTCACTGGGTTATGATGGTATTTAGTGGATAAAATTTACATATTATTTTAATATTCATCGACTGTGTATGTTCCACACACACACATATGTGTGTGTGTGTGTGTTATTCCACATCCTTATGATATAATTTATGATTGTATTTTTTGGTTCTTATTCGGTTGAATATGTTTTCCTTATGCTATTTTCTTGAACGATGACAATGTTTTCATGAATAAATATTCATTTTATGTTTAATCAATTAAAATCATCATTATGATAAATTATGTTTTTGTGATTGAAACCAAATAATTTTTACCAATACATAATGTATAATCACATCCTTCATACTTATAATTTACCCAATTAATAAATAAGATTATTGTGTATGGTATTTCTATAAGTGAATCAAGTGTGATGAATTTTATTAAATAAATATACAATATTTTATAAAATTATCTGGTAATGTTACTAATATCCAAAAGTCACTAAACCTTTGGGTTCTTGGAGCATGTTTATTTCTGAGTTTTAATGTATAATAATATAAATTTTATTACCATATATTTATTTTTTGTTTTATACATTTTATATGTTCCTAAAAAAGATCATCACCAGCAATCATTTTCATGTCACCATTATGAATATCAACAACTCTCACTACACATGATTCCTATGTTTTCATTGTATCAGGTCAATAGTGTCATTTTCACCTCTAAGGTAATCACTAAATTATCATCATTCTCTCCCAATAATATCATGAAATTATAGGACTCCTATATATATATATATATCCACATAACCTGATCACAATACCTTGAGCTACCACATAATTGTCACGTCATTCCGTCATCGAACAACTCTAATCAGTTAATTAATTCTATTCAATGTAACGTAATTTTGAGAGAAACATGTTTAAAAAATAAAATATAATTTTTTTAAATCAAATTAAATATATAGATGATATCAACATGAATATTTTTTATCCTACATTGATGGTTGTTTCCTTCATCTAATCCTATTGAGTAAACCATATAATTTCTAGTATTTAAATGAGGTTTGAAGGAGTGAAACATTATTTTTATAAATAATAGACCATGTTGTGTCTAAAGGAAAATATGAATTTATACTAGTTTTAAATTAAACACTAATTACTATGTAACGCTATACTAGTGATTTATTAATCTATGATACTACTTGTAATATATAGATGTTCTTACCTAAAAAATAAAAATATAGTGAACACGAAATTTAAATAATAAACTAAATATCAAAACACCTTTAATTGATTCTAAAATTTCACTCTAATTTAAACATCATGTACTTAGATAAGGGTAACCATCAAAAAAATTATATTTTGTAGATGGTTAAATGGAATATTTTTTCCATCAAGAGTGAAATTACAAAAATTTCCTTGAAAATTATCATACTATAAAGATAAAATTTTCAAACCTTTATAATAAAAAAACCTTTAAAAAGTTTCATCCTCAAAAGACCAATCCCATCTCTATAAACAAGAAATCCATAATTCGTGTATTTTGAAAAATGTATCACATGGACTCCTATAAAGATACATATTTAAAAGTAGAAATCCATAATTTAATATGAATGTCTTAAAAAATATATTCCTTAAAATGGTAAGAACTATAACTCTTGAAGGTAAAAACCAAATACTAAATAAAATTCATAAATTACGATTCATTAATTTATCTATAAATTCCTCCTTAATTTAAAATTTCACCAAAATAAAAATAATGAGTATAGAAATAATAGCATTTCAGACATATATATGATTTCAAATCATATATGCTATCTTTTACAAATATATATTTTCAGCACACTCAAACTAAAAAATAATCTACTTCTCACAACACATATCCATTATGGGACCACAGACTCTCGATGTGCCATACTAAAACCCAACTAGATATCTTGAAGGTTACTCTAAATAAAAATAATAAACTACATTTCCCATTGATCATATACTTCAATTGAGGAGTAAAACTATAATTTTTGAAGTTAACAAACCCTATTTAATATATATTGAAACCATCAACCGGATTATCTCATCCACCATAAAACTATTCAAGAAAATACCCAAACAAGACAACACATGATAACTAATCCTTTTATTTTGTTATATTGACCACTGGTTGAGATTACAAAGTATTTAAATAATGGGAAACATCATATCTATTTATATTTAATGTATCACTTAATGTACTCATCCTTTATTATAGATCAAGCTTTCTAGGAAATCCCTTAATGTGATACAAGAGATTTCATATACCCTTGAATTTACATTATTGAACTATTATCAATAGGAAAGAAGAAAAACTGATTATAATTTCATACATTTACATACAATAATGTTGTGTAATAATTCAATTCCATATGGTGATGATAAATAAAATAATCCTAAACAATCAGGTAGACTATTTTATCACTACCTCTTTACTTTTTAGTAAATAACTACTCATTGTATTTCATACCTCCAAATACAGAAATATATTATATTTTATTAATAGAAATAACCATCAATTTATAATTTTTCTCATTAATTTTTTTTTAAATATCCAGGAATATACTCATAACACTTGTGTGTATCACAAAAAAACATCCATATTAGTTAACTTCATTCATGTATAAAATACTTCTACTCAATATTACACTCACTTGTTACTCTAATATAGGGAATTATTAAAGGTAAATAATATTAGAATATAACTATATCATACATTTAAATTCACTATTCATTTTGACACTAATTGATAAACTATGCATATTATGCTCTAAATTATTATTCTATGAGCCACTACCTTACAACCCATATGAACACATATCATTTCATGAAAAATTATTTTTATATATTATAATACAATAAATCTCATAATAATTATGAGATAATTATTATTACTTATCTCAAAGAATTGGATTCATATAAACCACACAAACTGATAAGGATAACAATAATAATCACACCATACACAAGTGTCTAACCTCTCTAAACATGCAGAAAAATATTGATCTATACTACCACAATCAAAATACAATTCAGACTCTATTGGAACCCTAAATCCATAGATATTAGTTATTTATTGCATTTTTATAGAATAAAAATGATCAAAATATATAGGATCTAGTTGTTTGTATCCAGATGAGTCTATATACATACAAGATCAATACATTACATTTTGATAAATAATGCATATCATAATAATATATGAACATTTATTATTTAACAAAATTTATCTTTATATCACACATAAATTTAATCATGGTTTCCTAAGGAAATAAGGGAATAATATAAATTATGATTTCAAACACTCAGTATGGGATAATGTATTGTATTAGTTGATAGGGAATAACTAAGACATACATAATTATACCTGAATAAATAATAAAATTATTCAATATAATAACAATATGTTTAAAATATATTAATGCATGATATAATAAATAATAAATAAACACATTTATAGCTATAAATAATATCATGGTGATGTATTTCCTAATTCTTAGTATCATGACCCTATTTTAAAGGACTCATGATGAGACATCAGATATAAAAGGGTAGGAATACACTAAATGCCCAATCTTATTTGGGCCATAATACATGAAAATTCATTGAGGAGATATATAATTTAGGGAACTTCCCATTAAAAAATAATTCCAATTAATGCATTTTATGAAGATAATACTTAAACAATATAATATATAATGTTCTAAAAGGAACCTCTTATAAAAAATGTCTATGTAATCAATAGTTTTCTATATAAAAATAATGGATATAAGGTTTGTCAAGGTTTCCCCAATCAGTTGGATAATATATCCATCTTGGTGAATATTTGAGAATCAAATAAGAAATAATGTGATATTCCAAATCTAATGAAAGGTTCCCTTATTGATGGAAAGATAAACATGGAATCGGGTTGGTTACATCAGTTTTCTATGGATATTAATAAGGATAAATAAATAATTGAAATTATTTTAAAGTAAAGGATATCAAAGAAATAATAGAAAAACCCCAATTTAAAATTTATGAGTATGTGAAATGTATATTTGATATACATTAGGTATTTAAAATTTCCTTAAGGAGAATCATTCATGTTAGTATTCATTGACTCTATAGGTGTATGTTTTTCCAAAATTGACATTAATATAACATATATAGGATGGATGATACTCCACATACATCTTTATTATCCAAATATTAATTTCGCCCAATAAAATAATACATCTTTAATTCCGTAAATAAATGGAAAAAATTGGAATTTGGATTATGGATATAGAAATATTTTACCATTATAATGTATTAAATAGTAGGTGTAATGACTGGGAATGGAAATATCAAATTCATATTACAGGATAGAATTTATAAAAAAGAATCTTTACATCATTCGTATGGAAATATAATGTAATTGAAATGTATTACAAATGAAAAATTAAAAGAGTATATTATAAATTGTTATCTAATAAGAGATAATTGTTAAACTAGAGAAAACCCCTATTATAACATTAAAATATTATGCAAATGTCTCTTTAGAGGTAAATATATAGGTGAACCATGATTATTAATTTTGGATTGAAGATGAATGGGATGATGGGTCGGTATTTATATAATAGGGGGAGAATTATATAATAACAATGGGATTTAGGGATTGGAAATCATGGTTATGGAAAATTAAATAATCATGGATTTATTATGGTTTTCAATCAAATTATTTTACATTTAATTCATGGGTTTTGATTATTATTTGTTTACGAAACAACACCCCTATTCTAATAATTCTTTCCATGGAAATACCTTTTATTCAATCAAATTATTTTAGAAACTTTAAAATACATTTCTGAATTCGTAAACTTATTTTTATGTTCTTAAAATATATTTAAATTTTTAAAAAACTTCATTTTAATGAATTATTAGTTTTTTATTGAGTAGGAATTTATAATATTTATTACATTATTTCTACATCATATTAATGTCATAATACATACTACATAGACATAACATGTTTTAATATTTACCAAAGAAATCAATTATTTCATAAAATTATCTAAAATTCACCATTAGATAATTTTAATGTCTTGGTTTTAAAAAAAAGTTATTTTATGAAAAGATTTTCATATATACTTAATAATATTAGTTAATAAATAAAAACTATCAGTCTTTTTTTGTGGAGTAAATATATTTTAGGTGAGTTCAAATGAAATTTGAATTGGAAATGGAATTTAAATTATATGGGACCATTGTGTATTACTTGAAAAGGAATGTTAAATTAAGTTATTTAAAAATGTGTTGGAAATTAATTTAATTAAATTATAATATTTTACCATCTATACTATTTTCAAACTACCTTGCATCTAATTTTTTAAGGAAAATTGTATTAAATAAATCTTCGTCTCCAAGGGATGGTTATAACTAAGGTAAAGACAATGAAATATTTTTTCATCTAGTGATATAAACTCTTCAACATTCCTATCTTTTGGTGGTAGTTTTGGTATTTTGATTGATGGGATTTTAGGTTATAGAAATTATGTTTAAAATAAAAATGGTTTCCCATGGTCATCTGGTGGATGACTATCAGGTTTTCTAACTTCAAATGACGTGCATTTGTCTTTATTTCTTCTTAGTAATTAAATCTCATGTACTTTTCTTCATATCTCTTTAGGGAAACGTTAGGTTTTTAATTTCGATAAATTAATTTTCCATTTTTAATTTTTATTGATGACTTTATCTTCAATGTATTTAATTTTCATTGAAATTAATCCTATATCAGTGATAAAATTAATGATATTTTGGTTTCCTTAGGCTAATGTTATCAATTTGAAAAAAAAAATCTATGTGGTTTTTTTATTTTCATACTGTCATTTTCATATTATAATTTATATATTTTCAATATTGGTTTTCATATGTTAAATTTTATATGTGTAACTTTAAAATCAATGGTATAATAATTTAATGGAATATAGTTCAGTTATTATTTTATGTAACCGGTTATGTTGTAATAATACTTCATTGTATTTAAATATGATTCCGATTAATAGTCACTAGTATATATTTATTTATTTTTTCGGTATTGATATCCCTATTTTTAGAATTTCTTATACTTTCAAGTCATTTTTTTATATTATTTTTGATAAATTGGTACTGAAATTTTTTCACTGAATTATTAATTATGAAATAGAGGTTATGAATTTTTGAATATTTTATTTTTTGCAGTTTTCTTCAATAATTTTTTTAATCTCTATCAATTAAGTCATTAATTAATTATGTATACAACTATAATTGTTTTAAAAATTTATTTACTGAATTTATTTTGTTTTAATTTCTTGTTTGAAGAAATTATTTTACTTTCATGATTATATTAATTTAAGAAGTATTCATTATTCACCATTAAAAGTATTTATTAATTTTAAATCAGTTCATTAATACTGTTAATCCAGTTAATAGAGTGTAGTCTATTTTTTATAATAATGTAATTGATTGATTGTTGTGTAATTTGTTTCTTTGGGTTAATTTTTAGAAATATGATCTATAAATATTTGATTTTATTTTCAAATTTTATAGAGTTATGTAGTGTCCTTTGAAATATGATTCTCTTATGTTTTTAATTTAGATTACTTTTTTATTCAAAGTTAGTCCATTTTGATGATTCATCATTTAATATTAGTGATGTGATGTACTCAATTTGAACCTCATTCCAGTTTTTATATAATTTTTTAATCTAATGACATTTTTTTATCTCATACAAATAGAAATATATATCATTCCATTTTTTAGAATAATTTTTTGTGATAGGTAAAAATTGTTGGCTTGAAATATAAAAATGTGACATGCAACTATAATAACATAACATGTATTAATGTATCTATGATTGTATAAAATATAAATCACTTTGAGAAAATAACATGAATGTTATTAAAATTGGAGGAATAAATTTATGATGGTTTTATTGTGGATTCTAGGGAGGTAATGGAAATAATAAGTACATTAAAGAATAGATCTTTTTGGTTCCAAGGATATAGTTCCAGATGAATAAATTAATAGATATTTTATTCATGGTAATGGAATTAAAGAATTAATTCATTGGAATAAGGATAAATTTTTTTATTATTGTTGTTGTTTTTGTATTATATATATATATATATTTGGTGAAATGATATATGTTATATATTTTTGAATAATGTGATGAAAATACTTATGTGGATGAATTGTTTTTATAAAAACTGTCATGTCTAATGATTACAATTGAAGAGAAACATCCCAAATGTATTTTCAAATATTATTATTCATCCCTAAATATTTTTTGTATAAAATTGGAATGGTATTGATTCCAAAATTGAGGATTTAAAATGCATCACCAAATCAAAAATAAAATCACAAGTATTTCAAGGAATTAACCAGTTGAATATTTCAGGAAATATTTCTCTACATCCTTAAAAACTAAAAATCTTATATACGAATTGAGAATGGAATTACAAATTAATAAAATATCTTATTTATTAAATTATTTATTAATACATTTCAAATAAAATTAAATACATTAATTTATCAATTCATGTAACATAAAATGTTTATCTTCTAAACAATCAGTACATAAATTTATTAATATATCTTCAAATATTAAATTCACAATAGAAATGACGTATAAAATGTACCTATATATTTTTTTGCCAATTTATCCCTAATATTTCCATCTTATAAAAAATATTTAAATACCATTTCACATTATATTTTTCCAAATAATTTAACAGAAATTTAAATTACTGTTTTAAATATGAAACTACACTAATTTATGAGTAAAAACAAGAAAACAAAAGAAATAACATGTAAAAACCAAACTATTTAAGAACTGTTTTTTAAAAATAAATTGAATTTCATTAATATATTTTGTTACATAAAAACCCATGTTAATATTGTGCTACATGCAAAACTATTTTTTAAAAATACAGTGATATATTATTTATATAGTTATTTAAACACAGCTGTTAGAACCTAGCCATTAAACATAGCGATATGAATAGTAATACCAACTTCTGAAATTTTAATTATAATTAGTTCATATGAAGGAATTATATTGATAAAAAGTAATTGATTTTTTATAAATTCGTTATATATTTCAAAAATATAATTTTTTAAGAAAAAAATATTTTATTCCTTTCATTGAAGAGAATAAAATTAATTTTCACACCCTTAGAAAATTATTTAATATAATATATTAAATTTATGAAATAAGAATGGAAAATTCATCTTATGGTTCTTTATTATGATTTTTTTAAAAGCCTAATTTTTTAATGAATAGTTATAAATAGTAAATTTAAGATGAAAAATTCATTTTATTTTAATTTGTTGATGGAGTTAAATTATATTTTAAATTGGTTTTAATATTACATTATTTCAATTATTCATCCATTTTTTCAATTTAGGTCATTATAAATAATTTCATATTGAATTTTGATAAAAAAAATCTCAGTAAAATTTTGAACATCTTCTCTTTAAAAACAATTGTTCTCACCACATCATTGAGATTAGTTTTAAGTTAAAAAATTGCACTTATTTGAATAGAATTTAATAAAATAGAATGCATATATTTAATTAATATAATTCATATTATATAATAATCTCAAATTTGATTTGGCCAGATTTTATAGAAAATAAATAAAAATTTATTTACCACATTTAAAGTAAAAATGGGTATAGTATGTGTCATACTAAAATGATAGAGGTAAAAAATAACCCAAAACATACCCAAAAACCATTTTATGGACATATAGTGGCATTATATAATTTAGTATCTATAATTTTATATTTTTTTAACCTCTTTAAATGATAAGAACATGGTTAAACCTTTTATTTAAAAAAACTACAAATGTGCCACCCACCACACTTGTAAAAGGATACCTCATCTCTTCTCTTATTCAAACAATAAAAACATATTGGTTTTTCTAATTACTGACAAAATTGAACCCCAAATTTCCTCCTCCAATTATAGAAGACTCATTTTGGACATAAATCTATCCTAGTAAGGCTTTGTGTGAAATCCTTAGAAGGAAAATTGAAGAGGAGGTAAATTTCATCAACGAATGTTTTTAAAATATTTATTCCTCTGCCTTAGTAAATTATTATTATAAAATTATGATTAAATAAAATTATTATATTAAATATACTATTATGTTGTTTTGTTAAGATAATTACCTACAAACATCTCCACTTCCATTAAATTGTTTAGGAAAACATCATTCATGTGTATGGAACGAACCGATATCATTGAATTTTTCATTACCACCTCTCAGAGTAGGAAATAATGATGGATTTAATTTTAATATATTATATTTATGATATTATTATTATTATTATTTAATTATTATAAGACACATACCTTCATGTTTTCCATTTTTTTTGTAAGATAACATCACTAGTGCAGACGATGAACTACCATCTTGCGAAGTAATGTTATTCATTCACCCATTAAATGGAAGGTATTAAGGATGGTTTTTATGAAAATATGTGTTATATATGAAAAAAATGATTCTATAAGAATAATATATCATTTATGTTTAATTTTTTAAATCTGATAAGGTAATAGAAACAACTTTCATGTGTACGTATGGACAACTATCTCCATAAAAGGTTTATTTCATTTTCTATTACTAACTTTTATGTATTACTATAAATACATATATTTGATGAATATATATTATATTTTTATCTTTTTTAAAATTCTTGATATGATGGAACCATGATCAAATTATTAGGAGCAAAAATAAAAAATCAACACATATATAAAAAAAAGTGGTTATTAAATGAAACATAATATTAACATGGAATTGTTAATAGAAGAGTAATTCAATTCCATAAGGAAATAATATATGATATGATATATTTAAAAAAACATTCCATATATTTATAATAATGTATTATTTAATATATTTGAATTTTGAACATGTATGATGGTATTTAAGACATAAGGTAAGGGATTTCCATCTCAATTCTTTTCTGTGAGAAACATTCTATATCCCTCACATATTTATTTTATGTGCTGTATAAATCACCCATGATTGTATTTTATAATTATTATACCTAAAAATTAGATGATTTATATATCCATTTTATTATTTCTCTTTCAGGGGTTATATGGTTCATAAGTAACCAAAACGGTAAATGATTTATGTATCAATTTTCCTTTTTTTTGAAACTTGCATTATGTTATTTTCTTATATTATTTAATGTGGTGTATATAAAGTCCCTTTGATATGTAATACCATGAATTTATTATCTATGTTCCTATTTTAAGTTCCATTTTATTTTCTTCCTTCATTGGGCATATGATTTAAAGACACCAAACTAGTAATGATTTTATGTTACAATCTAATTCCATATCAGGATTTTTTATGATTATGTTTAGGATGAAAAAATAATATGATATATATCTCATGAAACCCATTAATTTTAATATTTTATGTTTATTCATGAAATTTTATTGTAATAGTAATATTTCACACTCAATGGTACTTAAAATAACTCATAAACATTTTTAATAAAATATTACTTTATTTCACTCTTTGGTCAGAAATATATTTTCCTCCAAAAGCTTGTTTTTTTTAAAATGTTTTCAAAATTTTATTATTAATATATCCAATTTTTTAAAATTATTTTTTTACCCATATTTTACTTTTTATATAAAAAATTAAAGGAATCATTATATCATTTTTCAAATAATGCATGTCAAGCTTTGGCTGAAAATGTAAAGGAAATATTTTTTTTGTTGTGTATGGTATGAAAGAAACATCCTAGTGTCATGAAAATTATTTTCATTTATTCTTCCTTTATATATTTCCAAATATATTTTCAAAGAAAAATATTTTCAATATGTTTTATCATATAAATTTTTTTGTTCGAAGCAGAAATTATATTTTCCTCAATATAAGTTTTGACTGATTGTTCCAAATCATTTTCCATATAAGATGGAATCTATTGATGTTTCCTATGACTTACTAGATTTATGATCCAAGTATATAATTCATATCAATTCTCTAAATGGTTTATTTTTATGATGAAAATATTTTTATAAAACCCATTTATCTTCCAGGGGTTATACTATGATCAAATTTATATGATACCCACTTTTTTATAGGTAATACTATGGGGAAATAATGAAACGATTATGAAAACAATATCTTTTCCATAGGTTATGATAGGATTAAATATATTTGAAATACATTTAATTTAATGGGTTATTATTTGGTGAATATTTTGTTATCTTAAGCACACAGGTGTATGCTTTTTATTATTTGATCGGTGGTACATATATCACCCTCCAATTCATTAGGAAATGATAAATGTTCTATAAGATTAGATGGTACATGGGTGGTTAGCCCGAGCCTAATAAATAGGTTACATAGGCGGTTAGTCAAATACCCAGAAATAGGGTACATGGGGTGGTAGACAAAGATGAATATAGGTATATGGGTGGTTAACCCAGGCATAACATGTTATGAATATATTTATAGTTACTATTGACATAATATTTTCGTTACTTATTTGTATAACAATATTTTATGTATTATAACAATGTTATGTTCTCATGATTCATGTTATTTGATTCCCTTATAATTCATGTCTTATGAACTACCAATATTTATCATATGACTAAATATTATGATCTTTGATATGAGTGGTATGATTTTAAAATTTCATGATCATGTAATTAAACCCGTATGTTCGTGTTATGATTACGTATCTCTACTGTTTACCCTTACTAAGCATTTGGGATCACCCTTTCTTATATAACCTTTCCATAGCTTATTAAGAAGTATATTATGTATTATAAGTTTATGAAGAGTTTTATTTATGAATATCATAGTGGGAGATAATGTAGTTTACCTTTGGGATAGTTGTTTTTGTTTTCATTTTTCTGAAGACTCCAAACTATTATGGTCCTTAGGCGTGTGCTTGTGTAATCTAATTAATATTCACAAAAATGTATTTAATATCTATATATTATAAGCCTTTATATCTATAGTTTGAATGTGAGGATAGGTGTTGTTAAAAATTTGACATTAAGATAATAAATCCTTTGTGAGATCCAAAAGGACATGTCTAAGGATAATTCTATAGATGATTCAAAGTATAGAAATTTATCATGGAATTTTGGTAAAGAATAGAATGAGTTTTTTCTATGAAATTACATCCCTCTATAGATACTAAAAGTGGTTGTAGATATATAATTGAAGTAATTATGGGTAATAACTCAAAAAGTATACATTTTCACACACATCTTCATTACCCAGTTCATTACAAGGGGCATTGTGTAAAATTATATTCTAATGTTTCAAAATTAGTCAAAAAATGGAGACAATGCATAAAACTAAATAATACTTAACATGTATTCACTATAATATTGATGATATTTATCATTTAAACTATCCCTTAAATGGAATTTTAAATAAATTCACCAAATTTAATGACTATCATAACCCAAGAATTATATAAAATATAAAATGGATTTGATATCTTATTCATAAAAATGTATGGAAAATTCATGAAGAATGACTAGAAATGAAATTGTAAAAATTTTATAAAAAATAATTATATAAAAATAATAATATTTTATAAAATAAAATATGGAATTTAGGATTTCTTGTAAAATAAAACAACTCACTTCAGGAACCAACTGAAAAAATATTAATTTAGGTGGATCTCAATCTATTGTATAAGACACACTAAAAGTTTCTTGCGGTATCAACACATTAGTTATGGAGATATGTAGTTTATGGAGTTTGTTGTTTTGTGATGGAATCATTCTTTTGGTGCTTTAGTAAAGTCCTAATAGAAATATGATGGAGTTACAAGATTGTAATACCAGAGATAGAAATAATGAGTGGTCATCCTGATTTCCATCCTATATAAATGTATCACTGTTTATTAGGGAAGTATTTATATTTATAAATATTAAACAAGGATATTTTTATCAAAAATGTGTTGTTTAAATTATTTTTAGTAGGTTTCTCCCACATATGGATGGAATCTTGGTTCTGTTATTTAAAGAAACCATTAGTTCAATTAAGGTGTACTAAATAACTATAAAAACCTAGTTTACATTCTTTTTCCCTTTCACTAGTTACCTTTCCTACTACCAAACAGATCCTTAGTTTATTTTAAAATCATATATTTGGAACCAAAAAATATAAATATTTCATTTTAATAACTATTTTTAATTATAATATATATATATATATATAATTACATTCTCATTCAGTGACCTATACATATTAATTGTATTTTTTAATTAAACTATTATCGTTTGATATTATGAATTTTATTGGAAAATTAATTATTATATATAATGATAACATTATTATTGAAATGGTAAAATTAATATTTTATTATTCCAATAGTCACCATACCATTAAAATGGTATTGTTACCCAGTATAAATACACATCATTCTAGCATACAAAATCATTCTTATCATTCTCTTAGTTTCTCTATCATATAAATTCAATTACTTATAGTTTTCTTTATAATGGAAATATATACTCTAATTTTGATATTGTTTAGAGAGTAAGTTCCCCTAAAGTTCATGATTATGGTTTTTTCATATATTTTTCTGTGTTATGTAAAAGTATTTATAATCATTCAAGAGAATATAACACTCTATTGTGTATTATTATATTATGATTAAATACAATTTTTTTAATGTGTGTTGGATATTGTAATTAAATTATTATTTATCATAGTATAATCTCAAATATAATAATATTAGTCATCCCAACAGGCTAAAAAATTTGGATTTAAACCAATGGATTATTCATGATTTTGTATAAAACTCTAATAATTACCCAAGAAATATATATTGAATTCAATCCCTCCTGATTGAAATAATTACATGGATTTCATTAGGGAAACATTTTCCCATACTTACTGATGGTAAAAGATTCACATTTTCATCCATTGTGATAACATATATGGTTAACATGATGGATTGAACTGAAAATAATCAAATATCAAAGAAACATCCCATATCATTGGTTAAGCTCAAATTCACATCATATCTACCTAATGGGTAGGTTATAATTTGAAATAATGTTTTTCATATATTTTGATCAATGAGTCCTACTATAATTTTTTTTCACATAAGAAATTTTAATCATGTTCACACATGTGTAAGGAAAATTATAATTAAGGTTATACCAAAATGATCTCAATCTAGATAAAATAGAAAGAAATCTTGAATGAAATCAAGTAATTTTATCATCACTCTAACTTATCTAGAAACTCACATCATCCTCAATTAGTATTTAGAAGGATATTACACATCATCTTTAGAAAACTAAATACACATAAATACAAAGTAAGAATCTATACTTTTCATGTATCACATTCAAAATATCATAGGTCAAATAATCTATCCATTGTTAAAATAACGAATAAACACTAATCTGAATATTCAATAGTTTATCTCCAGGTCCACCAATTCATCACATGAGCATAAAAATCATTTTTTACCACCAATCAACCATCTACAAAACCATATCATCAATAAATAAAGTAATATAAATAAAAATGTCCGCAATAGTTAAAAACATAATTTAAACCTCATATATTTATATCTTTTACTTCTAACATCAGGAACACCCAATGTATGTAGCTCTAATTGAAAAATTTCATATAATCCCTCATAAATATAAGATATATCAACCAGTATAATGAATGTAATCTTCTATATGGATACATGTGTAGATAATTCATGCTATGGTACATGGACATAGTCCAAATAACTATAATGATATAAAATTACTGGTACTTCAATTAGTGAAGACCCAGTAAAAATAAACTATTGTCCCCATAAATGTTATTTTATTGTACATTCAGATAGAATTGTATACGATATAATAGTAAATTATCTATTTTCAATCCAAGAAAAAATCCACTACGATAATAAACCATTTGCAAGAATCATATCTGTACCACAATATAATTCATGTATCAACATAATTGTACAATACAATCAATTTTCTATATACTCAATTTAGTTCATATATAATTAGATTCCTTTTGTGAGTATGCATTATCCACCACACACTATATCAGATTTTCTATTCTACCATAGTAATTCCTAATAAAACATAAATTTCATACCATGTTTTCTCATCCATCAAAAAAGCATCAAGTTATTATCTATAAACCCAAACCTAGATCTCAAATAAATTATCAGATATAAATATATAATAGACCATTTACATTAAGACCATTTCCTAGTCTATGATGAACCCACGTGAAACCCCTTAAGCTATCCTCAAATTTTCTATGGGTTGGTGACAAGATTTAATCATAAAATACTTGAAAAACGAGAGGAATAATCCTCTCTGAACACAATAGGATACTCTCAAATAAATGTAGACAAAAAAACTATAAATAATAAATAATCCATGATCTACTAATATTATTAAAATTTATATTACATTATTGTTGTATATTGTAACAATTCAATAAAATAACCAACAACAGGACAATATTTGACCTCCAATGTGTAAAATACCCCAAAAAACCAGTATACCTTATTAGTGCACAAAAAACCCAATAAACACCAAGATTAAATTATCATTCTTGATCATTGTGCTAATGTCACCCAACAACCCCACCAATAAAATCTTGTAAATTTGAATGTAATAGTATGGTTGAGTATATCTAAATAGTTAGTGGGGAATACAAAAATGATGAAGAACCAAGTAAATATAATAGATAAATAATAATTCAAGTGGTAATATCATATTATAAGTCATATATTCAATAATCATAACTTACTAGTGGTAATCTAAATCAGAATCTTCTTGTGAATTATCTTATATTATAGAACTCATATGATATTATAATGACTATTATTCAATTATATAAATCTATGTATCATTATTAGCTTCGTTTAATGATATTTTTTGTTCCCATGATCACTATAAGAATCACTCACTAAATAAAAATTTATGTATAGTATAGAATATAGTGTTAAAATAAAATAAGGAACTCATAAAGAAATACTAAACAGCTAGTATCAACATCTCTAATTAGTCAATTTCTATGAAATCCCACTATCATCAACACATATCATCTGTAACTATTGTTACATATGTAGTGAATAACCTAAATTAAATATATTACAAGGATCTCATGAGTCTCCTACGAACATCATGTGATGAAAACATTTAATGAGATTTGAGTCCAATATGGGGTATGGAGGTTGGAGTGAAACACTATATAACAAAGGTTCTCAATCCACCCAATTAGGAGGACTTTTCATATATGGGATAATAACCTTAGTATAAAATCATTGAGGGTAATTATTAGAGTGGATAATATTATGGTTAATAGAGAACTGGTGGATGACCACACTCATTATGGATATATGATGATACCTAGCTATACTGCATATAAGTTGTATAATTGTATGGTGCAGGCTTACATTGATTTAGTGAATGCACCTAGGGGTATTTTTGTTCTATAAGCAACATGTGACCTAAATTAAATTTGTGACATAACTCTAATGAGTCTCTTGTACATGGTCTGGTTTGAAAACTATTATTTATATATTATTCTCATAAAGGTTATGGATATTGAGGTGAAACTCTTGATTTCAAGGGTGTTAAATCCACTAAGTAATTATGAAATTCTAGGTGTGGGATCATACCCTAGGAATTAAACCACTAGGTGTAATATCTACTATATAAAATATAAAATTAAACGGATCACTCGTAAATGAACATGGTCATTAAGGCTATAGGGTGATACTTGTCCACACTACCTATAATGAATATATCACTTTTATCCTACTTAACTATCCTCTAAGGTTTAATATTCTCAAATTTTTTCTTTTTTTACTTATGCTCAACTTCCTTTCCTAATAATTCTATCTATTTTTGTGTTTTTTTCAAATCATAAAATCAATATTGACATGAATGGAATCTTAATATTTTATTATAGGATTTTCCACTTCAAATCCAAACATCAAATATGCACTATATGTTTTTTGAGAGATAAACATCCCTTTGATTGGATCTAAAATTTATCTTTCCCATGTTTTTTACATGAAACATATGAAGTATATATTTGTTTTACTTTTATAATACCATTATATAGAAATATAATCTATTTAAATATCTACCCAAATTTATTTATATTTTAAAACCATGATCCTTATATATAAGAAGAAAATAGATTCCAAGAAACTAAAGAATAAATATAAAGTGGAAGAGTAATCACCACTATCTAAAGGTAGTCAAAGTGTTATGTGAATTGATAAATCAATTGATATTTATTCATATCATGAATTGTTTCTAATGTGTGAAAACATGTGTTCAATGAATAACTTAGGGTTTTTTATTCTAATGTTAATGATTACTTGGAGAAATTTTCCATTTAATTTTTCACATACAAATTTTTTTGTATCTAGGGATTACATGATGAGAATCAAGAAGTGGAGTTAAATTATGATGCAATGGGAGATTTATTTTCCAAAACTTTAATTAGTTGCAACTCCATCACAATAACTTGTGAATGATTATTGTGAATATATAACACATTCAAATGACATGTTTTCTATGGTTGATAATGAATTTTAAATGGTTATTTATGTAGAAGACGTATTTTAAATCATTGTTAAAGAAATTTATCCATACATTGGATAATGTAACTAAAGGTTCAATTATTATAAAATATGATCACCTAGAGGTAAATTATTATAGGATAAGATATTCTGGTATTTATTTATAAGAGATAATTAAAATTCATTTTGATCATATACAAAAAAATCATATTAGAAGATGAAGACGGGATTAAATCAATTGAGACCATTAGTGCATGATAAATTCCTAGTGTCTAAATTTTGATGTGAGACTAAAAAATATTGACAACACCCACATTGGATCATCATAATATACTAAAAGAAAGATGAATTCTTCAACACAATATTTATAATGGATTCTTGATTCTAATATGAATCATATTTATGGAGAGAAGTTATTAGAATAATATCCTTTTCAATTCATAAACATTTCATAACAAAAGTAACACATACCCTAATTAAATTCGTTTCTACTAAATATGAAATCACTGGGATCATAAATTTTAATTAAAAAACTACAAAATTATAGAAGGTAAAAAATACATATAAATTCATAACATTTTCAAGAATAAATATATGCATTTCTTAGAAAAAAATCCCCCCAAATGGTTCCTTAAAAAATAGGGGTTTTTTCCAAAAATGGAAAGAAATAAAATCTATAAAGACTACATCAACTTGATAAGGAATGATATTCTTTGTGTAGTATTTGTGTTTCCTAAGGTTTAGACATATATAAGTTTATTACTAGAAGAATATGTCAAGAAAGGGAAGCTATATAACTACTTAAATAAGGGATAGAATATTTGAAACAATGTAAAAACATGTTGTACATGAGTAGACGTAATAAGAAAATATTAAATATAATGAGAAATAATATATTCGACTATTTTAAATAATATATGTGGTTTTAAATAAATTTTACCACTTCTATGAGAAGTTTTGGTATGTACCAATCCAATATAAATACATTACTAAGGATAGGAGCAACCCACAATAGAAAAATAAAAAGATAATAAATCAAGTTTTCTATGGGAAATAAATTAGTGAAAATAATTCTTTAAAATGTAAACCAATGAAATCGTTGAGGAAAGATGAAGTGGATTTCAATAGAATTAGTAATATATGCTTCTACTATGATAACAATATCCTCATCATAGACTATTTCAAGATGTCTAAAAATATCATGTTGAAAAGAATAAAACATGAATCATTAAGGAAAGTCTATATCTAAGAATGATATAGTATGACTGTCAAGCTTTTTGACACTCCAAATAATGAATTTTAATTTCATAAGATAATTATAAAAAAATATAACACAATGACTTCAAAAAATTTGTGTGGATGGTGAAACAATATATAAAACATGGATATTATATTTATTATATTATTCCTTTTAATAATGAAATAAAAATTAAAATCACCAATGAATCATTGTATCATAGATGTTATTAAAATAAAACAATATTCACATAATAAAATTGTTGAGAATACACCAATAGAGTGTCTGAAAATACGGAAAACCTAGTGAGAAAAGGCTATAAAATGGTGACTTATAAAAGGAATATATAAATTATATTTTCTAATGTAAGTAAAGAAAATTCCATCGGAGAAGGTAAATAAAAATAAGAATAAATCAATGTTTCCCAAATAAGAATAAATTTTGAAAATAAATAGGAGAGCTAGCATGAATATCTCTTACAATGACATTTTTTTGTATGAAAATTTTGAATATTTTAAAAAATATTTTTTGATTAAAGAATGATGTTGGCATGGAATCATATGCCTCGCAGATCTGTAGTTTATATATATGAAAAATAATAATATTTCACAAACACAATATTTTTCATAAATGAAATAATATCACCAAATATACTCTTAGATCGAAATATAATATTTTCATTAATTCCATAATGTGATTTTTACCAATGTTGCATCATAAAATTTATACATATTGGGACTCTTGTGTAAGTGCATTCACAAGTGGAATAATAGAAAATTAAATTTTAAAATTATTTTATTTCCTATTATTTTATTAAATCCCTATGTTTCCTCTATTTTAATACGGTAATATCAAAATCCTAGGTTCATCCCCATAACCTTAGATCATTGGTAGAGATCAGACATAGTGGATAACTCTTTTAGTAATAAATTGAGAGGATACATGAGGAACGATCTATGATGAATGAGTGTTGAATGCATCAACTATTGCAATGCCCCAACCCAAGATTCCTAGAGTAGGTGAATTATTTTAATACATTGGCAAGATTACAAGGAATCACATCCTGAAATTCCTATCAGTTTAGCATTCTTGGAAAATAGATTACATACGTGAATGTTAAATTGCACTTTCTAACATACAACAAAAAATATTACTTTTAGAATTCCATTTTTCTCTTAGCATAACACTACATCTCAAACATAAAACACTTCTTGGGATCATGGGAAAATAAAACACAAAAAAGGCGTGATCTCAGATGCTCAGTAAGGGTAAATAATTTAGAGGAAGTTACAAACATTTAAGGTAAGATGTGTGATAAAAACAACAGCCTTTTAAACTTATACTTGAACATAATACGGAAAAAATAAATCAAAAATTACCATATAAACATGCACATGGATATTCTACTAGTACAATAATCACATGTAATAACTAATTTCAAAATTAGAGAATGTATAGTACCCAACATTAATTTTCGTTTCAAGGCCTCGTGCCAGGACCTAGGGGATAACTATAACCGGGCCCCAACCCGGAGAGCCTCTGTACCCGGACTCCAACCTAGAGAGATGCTATAAACGGACTCTATCCCGGAGAGCCTCTGTAACAGGACACCAACCCGGAGGGTCATCTATAACTGGTTCCCAACCTAGAGGGCTTACTTTTACCAGTCCCCAACCCAGAACATACTATTCCAATACATTCATCATAACAAAAGGTTGAAATATAACATAAACATTCGTATTAAAACTAGCATATCAAATTTCAATACTTATCTATAAACCATGAATGGTATTAAAATAACACATCCACATCACAGAACATTCAATACAGTATATAATATTTGTATCATAATAAATCAACGTTAAACAAGTTTAAAATCCATTTAAGGATGTTGACATAGATGAAACTTATCAGTAAAATGATTTCAGATAAATACCACTTTTTCATGAAATCATTTAAAATTATCATAATTTATAAAGGCAATAATTTAAATTGGATTTTTGAATAAAAGCGTCCCATACTACTTTGAAACTTTTTAAAATAATTATCATTTGAAAACATTCATGTCCATATAAATAAATCCTTAAATTCATTTTGAAAACATGGACATTAATTAAAAGGGTTTAGAAAGATAAATCTATAAAACATTTAAAATGATGATCTAGTTAAATATACCCTCCCATAAAAACTTAAAATATTCCTTTTGAAATCATTTTTATAAAATATGGGTATCAATGATATGTATGTCCCAGAAAATACTTACACATGAACAATCTCAGAGAATAATGAGATTGAGGAAATAACCCATACCTCATTGTAATCAATAGATTCATATGAACAATAGTCAATAAACACCAAATAAATCATAGAATATCATGAATATAAAGAGAATAATGATAATATATTTCAAATGGCCATACATGATACACCACATGCAATAAATAAGTCGTGAACAATGGAAATCTCGTAGAATTAAAAGTGAGATATGAAACCCATTACCATGTACTTTCCTTTAGTCGAGGGTATGTTTAACCTACTGTATAAAGACCGTAGTATGTTATTAAATTATACCAGAACCATATTAGTCTCTATTATATCATACATGATTAATTTATGACTTTATACTACCCATTTAATAATAATTTTCATGTTAAATTAACATTTCGGGTAATAATCGCTTTCTTTATTGTACGTATTTTAACTTCTTATTCTTGATCGTATCATTTAGATCATGATATAAATACATCCAGAATATACACCTTGAATTATATATCACATATATTGATAATATAATTATTTATATTAGATAGATATAGGAAATGTAAAACACCATTTATGGAGATGGTAAGCCTTACGTACGCATAAACGTTGTTTCTATTTTCATATCGTATTGAACGAAAGTAAGTGAATAAGATATATGTAAGTACCTAAATACAGATATATATATATATATATATCTCCAGTATCATTATTGTGTCATATATTACATACTTATTAGTAATATATATTTTTATAATCATCAATGATAGGTTAACGTGGAATTGAATCTCATCACGTTGTGGAGATGGTAATCTGTGCGTTTGCACGAGCGACAATATCATTTCAATAATGGTGTGGAATTGGATGGTATATTTATTTTACATAGACATTAACATGTTATTATCATTATTTATATACATATTACTCATCATTATATCCATCCAAATAACACAGTGTTGAATAACAAATTACACCACGACATGGAGATGGTAAGCCGTATGTACGCATGCATGGTGTCATTATCATTGAAAAGATGGATAAAATAATGAATATGGTTGTGAAATATTTATAATAAAATCACAGTGTATATAAGGTAATGGATTTATTATTTTGGAATGGCTATAACAAAGAAAGTGTAATTGGAATAAGAAAAGAACTTGAAAGAGGGTGGTGAAATCATTACCTCTTCTACGGGTTCATCATTTTTATTTGACCAAAATGGATCCTTAGGTTAGTTTTATGACAAATTTAATGCCTCTAAGATGAATTTCGGATAGTTGGGAGGATATTTGGGTAGGGTTTTTCCCAGCCATATGGCTTTTAAGGAGTGAATTTGAGAGAAGGGAATGTGCCCTTTTATAAGAGGGGTGAGGGGCTCCTTAGGAAAAGATTGAAATATTATTTTATAATAAAATACTTTTGGGTTTCTAATGGCTTAAAAATAAAATATTTAAAGGATATGGTGGGTATGGGTATAAAACCACTCAACCAATAGGTTTTATATAGGTTTGGGTCACTGTATTAACCTTATCATTTAGATTTAACTCTTAGTTAAATAGTTTTACATTTATCAGGCCTCTTTGTATTTTTATATTATATGGTTAATAAACATACTATAAACTTACAAGAGAACCCCAAGTGGTTTATTAATGATAAAAATATCATTATATAAGTCTTTTGGATGAACCATATATTTATAGGATTATTATATCAACCAATAATATTGTATTTGTTTTAAAAACTCATTTATGTCAATTTTCATAATATTTAATAATTAATTTTTTGTAAAGTCTTAAAAACTTTATTTATTCAAAATAAAAACTTTTAATAAACACTAACATGTCATAGTAACCTATAAAAGTTTTTTATGGCATCAAAAAATTCAAATTATATTTATTGTAGTATTTATAATATCATTTATTTGATTCTTTAATTAATAAAGAAAATACAGTATCATTACTGTGTCATATATAAATATATATATATTGTGTCTAAAAATTATAAATAAAATATCCTGAGGTACTAAATCTTTTTAGATTTCTAATTAATATTTATATTATCATATATAAATGATATAACCTCATATAAAAATTGATTCATTAAAAGATATTTGCTTTTTGTTATTTTTTCATTACTTTAAATTATTTAATATAAAATGTCATTATCACTCTCTAGTGGTTCCATGGGGTCCCAAAATAGACCCAAGGATTCCCATGGTCAGACATGTATCATCCAATAGGGTTGGGACACATGTTAGTGTAATTTAATATTATTATAATATAATTGTTTAGCCTTATTTTATGGATTTACCCCTTTAACCATGAAAAAAACAATATTTACTGAAGTAAATATTCCTAATTTCGAAAAATAAAAGTTACCTATTTACATAATTTAGACCTCAGGATTCCAAATATGGAATCCATTTTTCCAAATTCAAAATACAGAAGTGGCATAAATTAATTTCAAATTAATTCCCGTTGTCAAAATAAAAAGTGTGTTTTTATAAAATAATAACTATCAAAATATTGACACTTGTTTTTGTCAAATTTAAATGTGAAATTACTTATAATGACCTAAATTGTATTAAATTATAAAAATATATTCTAATTATTTTTCCAAAACATTCAAATTCATAATTTATCACATTAATTATTTCGATTAAAAAAGTTGTTTTTAATTAAAATTTTGTAATTTTCACTAGTCATCAAAATGTGAAAGTTATTAAAAAAGTACCAAAAATTTATCCAAACTAAATTTTTATTTATAAATTATAAAGAAGAAGTTTTTTTGTCGAATTTAATATATTAAAGTGTCAAATATTGGATTTAAAAATGGTTCTCTATTAAAAGGCTGTAAAATTGCATTTTTTGAAAAATAGTACTTTTATTTGAAAAAAATTAATTTGTTCAAAAATTATGTATAAGAAACTCATAATATGGATTCTAAAATTATGAGGATTATATAAAGTTAAAAATTTAGTTAAAAATATTAATAACTGCTTTTAAAAGGCTAGTTTTGTAAGTCGGTGTGCGCTAGAACTCAGTGTTTCATGTAGTGCAAGTTATTGAATTACTTTGAAAAAATAACGTACTATGAAATATGGGGGTGTTACATTCTCCCGTACTTCAATAAATTGCATCCTCAAAATTTTAAATTGTTCTTCAAAAATTAAAGGTTAAAAATAGAAAATACATTTGTGGAAAACCAAAATCAGAAATTGGGTTAATAAAATATAGTCTTTATTAGAGGACAAGGGAAACGAAAGGGTCACCACCAAATTATGATCTCAATTAGGATAACAATGGTGGAAATTAGAGACACATAATTGGTGAAAATGTAAATATTTATAGAGATTGATTGAGCTCATCAATCACAAAAACGTGTCAAATTGATGGTGTTAATTCCATCAATCTATGATGATGTAAAATACCATCAGTTCAACAAAACATAAGGTGTTAAGATAACATATTTTTTGTTTTAAGATTCATTCTACAAAGTTTAATAATTAATTTATTCATATAATATGAGGGAAAAAATGTATATATATATATACTTAACATTTAGAGGTCCATCCTTCAACTAATTCCTACAACAAACTTATCTTTCACTCCAAAATATTTCAAAAAAATATATTCTATTTATCCTAATCTTATATTGTCCCAAAAATAATTAATTTATTATTCAACTATCAGAACCATTAAAAAACTAGATTATACTATCCATGGACACCACGTAATCCAGTGGTAAGTGATAAATCCCAATCACACTATGGTTGTGGGTTCTATTCCCACAGCTTTCTTCGACACGACGGATTGTCACACGGTCTGAGTGTTGTCCTTTTTATAAAAATACAAAAATAACCCTAACAATATTATCCAATTTCAAACTTAATCCATTCCAATCTTTAGTCTTATCCAAAATACTTCTAACCAAACTCATAGTCCAAAATTTATAAGGATGTTAAAAATAATGAAGATCCTCTTCTTCCACGTAATAACATGTGAATACCTTCATCATGTATTCTTTTAAAACATGGCAACACCCAAAATTACCGTAAAACCATATTTATTACTTTCATGCCCTCTTATTCTTTATAGAATACTGTACATACTCTTTATATCCAAAAATTTTTTAAACTCCAACAATGACGGAATATACAAACCATTAATCAATTGTAAGGTAGTCAAGAATATCCAATATAATTTATCCAAATCAATCATCTCTTATTCCAAAATTACTACTATAGTATCAAGACCATATAATATCAAGTTCTGAATGAAATTGTACTACAGTACAATCCTTATTTATTTCCATAATTCATATAACCAGTACATCATTGATAGAACACTTAAATGACATAATACGTTAACAACAACTTAAGAACTCTTAATCATTCCTCTTCATCTTTTGTAGTATCATAACTTGATTCTTATCCAAAATTAGTATTTGAGATATACTCTAATTATTTGGACATTAATTCGCATAGTGTCCCAACTCCATGCAGATGAAGCATTGTGCATTTGAAACCTTTTTCTAACCCTTGCAATCACGTACTTGGTGTCCTTTTTCTACACACCTAAAACAAACTCCCATTCCCTTTAAGATTTTACCAAGGTGATTATTTCCATAGTAATCACATATGGGAAAATCCTTCTTTTCCTTATTCCATTTATCCATCTTTATGTCTACCGCCTTTTTCTTCTCTGGCTTCCCTTCAAAGGCATAGGACTCAAAAAATTCTTTACTTATCTTATTAACACATGATACCATTTTTTCATATGATGATAATACATGGGAGACTATCTCCTTTATAAATGTTGGCTTAATACCATGAATGATGTGACCCTTCTTACTCTTTGGATCATATGTATTACTAGAGTTGTCATTACTTCTACTGGGCACCATTTTTAAACAATGGAATACACTAGGTCAGTTTATGAATCACAATTCATAATTACAAACATGTAAAATACCTAACGTAAATTGAACAGTTTATGGATATAATCCATAATCACAAAAATGTAATCATTGAGGAGGTATATACTCATAAACCCTTCATAGTGGTTTGTAAATAAAACAAGAATTATCCTAAGCATATCCCCTGGGAGTGTCGTAACCATGAGTGCAACAAGACCCGTTTACATGCACCATTTCCCGTTCTAGTCTAGCTCAAAGTGGTGTTTTTGGTTTTCAACCCTAGGTAAATATGTTCCAGAGCTGCCTCTACCTGCTCTTATCCAGAAAAGGATGTATTGCTTGGAAAACTCCCAAAATTAACACAGTACCAAAATTATAGGATGTTCTTCTATATTAATCCTCAATGTCTATCTTAGGGTAATGTGCTCTAATAAGAGTTTAACTAAATCTAGTTTCCAATGTTATTGTTAAAATTCCTCTAATACCAATAGTAACTCTCCGACCCTAGATTCCCAAAGTCATTGCATTATTTTAAAACATTGGCATGATTACAAAGAATCACATCCCAAAAGGCTAATCAGTTTAGTAGTCTTGGAAAATAGATTATATACATGGACGTTACATTACACTTTCTATCCTACAAAAAATCCTTTTATAATTCTATTGTTCCCTTAGTTTAACCCTACATCTCAAACATAAAACACTTTTTGGGATCCAGGGAAAATTAAACAAAAATATGGGGTGAGATCAGATGCTTTGTAAGTGTAAATAATTTATCGAAAGTTATAAAATCTTACGGAAAGATGTGTAATAAAAACAATAGCCTTTTAAACATAAACTTGAACATAATATGGAAAAAATAAATCAAACATTACCATATAAACATGCACATAGATATTATAATATTCTAATAATCACATGTAAAAACTAATTTCATAATGATGGAATGTATAGTACCAGACTTTAATTTTTGTGTCAAGGCCTCGTGCCAGGACCTAGGGGCTAACTATAACAAGACCCCAACCCGGAGAGCCTCTATAACTGGACTCCAACCCGGAGAGCCTCTGTAACCGGAATCCAACCTGGAGAGCCTCTATAACCAGACTCAAACTCATAGGGTCTAATATGACCAAACCCTAACCCAGAGGGCTTACTTTTACTAGTCCCTAGCCCATAACATACTAGTCCTATACATTCATCATAAGAAAAGGTTAAAATATAACATAAACATTCGTATTAAAACTAGCATATGAAATGTCAATACTTCATCCATAAAACCTGAATGGTATAAAAATAACACATCCATAATAAAACATATCACAAAACATTCAAAACAATATGAAATATTAGTATCATAACAAATCAACATCAAAAAAAGTTTAAAATCCATTGAAGGATGTTGACATAGATGAAAATGATCAGTAAAATTCATTAAGAGAAATACCCAATTTTCATGAAATCATTTAAAATTCTCAAAATTTATAAAGGTATTCATTTAAATTTTATTTTTCAATCAATTTGTCACATACCACTTTTAAACATTGTAAAATTATTATAATTTCAAAACATTCATGTCCATATAAATAAATCCTAAAAATCATTTTCAAAACATAGACATTAATTAAAAGTGTTTAGAAAGGTAAATCTTTAAAACATTTAAAATGATGATCTAGTTAAATAGAACCCACCCATAAAAAACTTAAAAGATTCCGTTTTCAATAATTTTTATAAAATATGGGTATCTATAATATGTATGTCCCAGAAAATACTTAGACATGAACAATCTCAGATAATAATGAGACTGAAGAAATAACCCTTACCTAATTGTAATCAATCGATTTGTATTACAAATAGTAAATAACTACCAAATGAATCATAGAATATTATGAATATAAATATAATAATGATAATATATATCAAATGGTAGTACACAATACACCACATGCAATAAATAAGTGGTGAACAATGGAAATATCACGTAATTAAAAGTGAGATAAGAAACCCCTTACCTTGTACTTTAATTTAGTCGAGGGTATGTTTAAACTCCTATATAAAACCCATAGTATGTTATTAAATTATACCATAACCATATTAATATTTATGATATCATACATGATTCTTTTATGACTTTACACTAACCATTTAATAATAATTTCCATGTTAAATTAACATTTCGGGTAATAATCGCTTTTTTATTGTACAAATTTTAACTTGTTATTCTTCATCGTATCATTTAGAAGATGATTTAAATACTACCAGAATATAAAAAATGATTTATATATCAGATATATTTAGAATATAATTATTTATAATAGATAGATATAAGAAATGGAAAACACTGTGTATGGAGACGGTAGGTCGTACGTAAGCATAAACGTTGTTTCTGTTTTCATATCATATTAAACGGAAGTAAGTGAATTAGATATATGTAAGTATGTAAATAAATAAATATATATATATATATATATATATATATATATATATATATCCAGTATCATTATTATGTCATATATTACATACTTATTAGTAATATAAATTTTTATAATCGTCGATGAATGGTGAACGTGGAAATGAATCTCATCACGTCGTGGAGACGGTAATCCGTACGTACGCACGAGCGACAAGATCATTTACTTAAAGGTGTGGAGTTGTATGGTATATTTATTTTACATAGACATTATAATAGTATTTTAATTATTTATATACATATTAATCATCATTATATCCATTCAAATAACATATTGTTGTATAAAAAATTACAGCACGACATGGAGACGGTAAGTCGTACGTACGCACGCATGGTGACATTATCATTAATAGGATGGATATAATAATGAATATGGTTGTTCCATATTTATAATAACATTACATCCTATATAAGGTACCAGATTTATTATTTTGGTATGATAATAATAGATAACGATTATGTTGAAAAAGAAAAGAACTTGAAAGAGGGTGGTGAAATCATTACCTCTTCTTTGGGTTCTTATTTTTCATTTGATCAAAAGGTCTCCTTAAGTTGGCTTTCTGACCAAAGAAATGACTCTAGGATGATGGTAGGATAGTTGGTAGGATATTTGGGCAGGGTTTGGCCGAGAAAATTGGCTTTGAAGGTGTGAATTTGAGAGAAGGGTAAGGTCCTTTTTATAAGAGGGGTGAGGGGCACCTTTGGAAAAAATTGAAATATTATTTTATAATAAAATAATTTTAGGTTTATAATGGCTCCAAAATAAATAATTTTAAGTATAAGGTGGGTACGGGTCGAAAAAAACTCAATAAATAGGTTTTATACAGGTTTTGGTCACTATATTAACCTTATCTTTTAGATTTAACTCTTAGTTAAACAGTTTGACATTTTCCATGCCTCTTTGAATTTTTATATTATATGGTTTATAAATTACTATAAACATTCAAGAGAACCCCAAGTGGTTAATTAATTATTCACCTATTAATATATATGTCTTTTCACTGAAACATATATTATTATTATTATTATATCAACCAATAATATTGTATTTGTTTTAAAAACTAATTTATGTCAATTATGACATTATTTAATAATTGATTTTTTTTAAGTCCTAAAAACATTATTTCTTAGAACTAAATACATTTAATAAACCCTAAAATGTCATATTAAACTATAAAAGTTGTTTATGGAATCCAAAATTTCAAATTATATTTATTTTATTATTTATAGTATCATTTATTTGTTTGTTTCATTAATAATGAAAATACTGCATCATTATTGTGTAATATATAAATATATTTATTTTATGTCTAAAAATTATAAATAAAATATCCTGAGGTATGAAATCTTCCTATATTTCTAATGATTATTTATAGACGAATTGAACAATTATATAACCTCATATATAAATTGTTTTATTAAAAGATATTTTCTTTTGATATTTTTGTCTTTACTTTAAATTATTTAATATAAAATGTCATTATCACTCCTTTGTAGCTCCATGGGGTCCCAGAATCAACACAAGGATGCCAATGGTAGGACATTTAGTAGAGAATAGTGTTAGGATATGTCTTAGGGTAATTTGATATTATTATAATATTATTTGTTAACCATATTTAATGGATTTACCCCTTTAACCACGGTAAATAAAATATTTACTGAAGTAAATATTCGTAATTTCTAAAAATAAAAGTTATTTATTTACACAATTTGGACCTTCTGATTTCAAATATGGAATCCATTTTTCCATATTTAAAACATATAAGTCGAATAAATTAATTTAAAATTAATTCCCGTTGTCAAAACAAAAGACGTGTTTTTAGGTAATAATAACCATCAAAAGATAGACACTTGTTTTTGTCAACTTTAAATGTGAAATTACTTATAATTACATTAATTGTATTAAATTATAAAAATATAATCTAATTATACTTCCAAAAAATTAAAATTCATAATTTATCACAATTAATTATTTCGATTAAAAAATTTGTTTTTAATTATAATTTAGTAATTTTCAGTATTAATCAAAATATGAAAGTTATCAGAAAAGTACAAAAAAATTATCCAAACTAAATTTTTATGCCTTGATTCTAAAGAAAAATTTTATTTTCTCAAATTTAATATGTAAAAGTGTCAAATATTGGATTTCAAAAGGGTTCACTATTAAAAGGCTGTAAAATTACATTTTTATGTAAAATACTTCTTTTATCTAAAAAAATGAATTTGTTCTTAAATGATGTCTAAGAAAAAAATAATATGGATTATAAAATTATAAGTATTATATAAGGTTTATAATTCAGTTAATACTATTCATAACCGCTTTTTAACGGCTAGTTTGGTATGTCGTTGTGTTCTTGAACTCGGTGTTGCGTGTAGTGAAAGTTATTGAATTACATTGAAGAAATTACGTACTATGAAATCTTGGGGTGTTACAACTATAATAAATGAAATCAATTCAAGTTCATTCATCACTAGTGATTATGTTTCTATCAAGTTAGAACTTGGATTTTTTTGGATTACTTACCCATTTTTGATTTTTCAAGAAAAGCGTGAAATAATTATTTTAGAAATTGATTAATTTTTATTTATTGAATTTTTATTAATTATTATTTCATTTCAAGAATTTATAATTGGTATTCCATTTGGAACTAAAATTATTCCTCACTCTCTAATTGATGGAGTTGGCCAATAATAACACATCCAAAATCAATTCCTCGCTTTTATAATTCATCCCCCCCCATTCTTCGATTGTTATTCATTAGAATTGTATTTAGTAGGTGATTTACTTATTATTAGAAACAAATTATATAGTTTCATTGATTTTATTGCTTCTATGGACCATATGGGTGGGTTTGGTTTTGGTATCTAAGATGTTGTGGAGTCATGATAAAGAGAATATAAATTTGATGGTTCGGTGGGTAATGGTGGTTCTACAAGCCTAATCATGTCGCTACTCTAGAATGGTGATGATAGACTATAAATATGTAATGGTTGTTAAAAATAAATTTAATTTTTATGATGTGGGATAGTTTGTATGGATATGAGAATTATGGGTGAGATATTTAGTGAAATCCAAGGCAATTACGGTATAGACTAATAAACATTAAGATCTGAAGTTTCTATGAAGTTATAATATACATGATGTGTAGTTAAGAAGAAAAAAATTCATTTGACCCTAACATGTGGTGATAGGGATTTCATTTAAATAAAATATCATGCCGTTATGTAAATTTATTACATTTTATGTGACCCCAAGGATGGAACCTTGGTGTGTACAATTTTTTGTACATAGGCATGAAAATAGGAAATATACCCAGGAATGGGAAGAGTTAATGGGAATAGTTAGAGTATATCAATAGAGACACTAGTATGACTAAACATAGAAGGACATGTCGTGTGTCCATTGTATTAAATTGTACTTTGCCCATGGTATGTTAGATCCCCTGAAATCTTTGATATAGATTTTATTTCAATTTTAGTAAGTCCCCTTATATAGGGGTGAGATTACTCAGTCCACCCCTATAAGGTTTTAGTGTAGTATCTAGTCTTGTGCAATAAATATAAGATCTCATTGCTATATTAGAGAGATAATACCTCTATGGGGACCAAGTATGGATCCTCAATACCATATTTCCCTTGGTCAGGTCAGGTATCACATAACCTTCATATTGAAATTTGGTCCCATATCTAGTAGTTTATTACATAAAGGTTTAGGAGTCCCTCATTATCCCAGTGAGTGATACCCTATTTTTATATCAACATCATTAATAATATTTTGATGAGGAGTAGTCTGATAGAGTGTGTGTATAGAATAAACCATCCCAATCCCATCATACTTTAACATGGTATGGCCAAATTATTATGAACTCTCATATGAGTGTTATTAGAGTTATGATTATCGATGAGTGAGATCTGTTAGATGGGTATTATCATGGATCCATTAGGATAATACCAAGGATGTTACTAAGGGTAAATCTTACTTTGATATCAATATAATTCTATAACCTTATCATGGTGACCTTGTTTATCCTCCCTTTATTTAGTTATTTAGAGTTAAATCCCTCTTTGATGCATTATGTTTGGTTATTATGGGGTATCAGCCATTTTATAGAGTTCTTTGTGGACCGGTAGTAGGTGGCTCATTGTTGGGTGAGACAAATGATGGGTGGATTTTAGAGTTCCTTTTTTTAAGATAACCACTTTTATTAAAATGTAAACATCTTTTATAGTATTTTTTGTTCTTTTAATTGGCCCATTATTTATTTCTCAACACCTTTTTCATACTCTGATGTGGGATTAAATGTTATTCATTCATTTATAGTATCAGTTATTTAAGTTCTACATTATATGGTGCATACATATATGTGCATGTGTATAGGTACTTCAGTCTAATGCCTCCCATGTGTGTGATTTGTATACTCAATACCATTCATCATCACCTAGCCTAATAAAAGTGGTATTGTAGTGTAACTCTTAGATTACTACTACCTAGGATGGCCACTATGGGTTGGTTCATGTTAGGTTGGTATTAAATCATAGGTTATATTAGGAAAATGTTTCATTAATAGTTTAACAATGATCCTCACTATGTTAAATATCCTGATAGGGGGGTGAATCAAGGTATGAAAAATTAAATCAACTTCCTCTTTAAATATGTTTTCATCTTAAAAAACACTCTTTTCTCTCCTTCTTGTACAAGAGAGTAACATGATAATGAAAACATACACAGGACATGATAATTATACATGGTTCACCCCCCCTGAACTACATTCCAGGTGAATAGAAATAAAATTTTACAATGTAATGAATCTACTAAAGCTCACTACCATTACAAGGTTCAATGTAAAATCATATTCCCTCCTTGTTTAAAACAAATAACATTTTGAAACCTTGCAAATCTCTCTACTGATTTATGCACACTCTTCCATCAAAGTAAAATTCAGTTGATCTGAAGCATCTCAGAATAGTTACACACATGAGTTTTTCATAATACTCCATTTTCTATGGTAGATAAAATAAATTTCATTTCATGAAGTTTTCCTTGTAGATATACCTTTCTTGAACTATTTATTCTCCTTCTCAAACTACTTAAGACCCTTCATGAAAACCCTTTCCCTACATAGTGCGAGCACATCACGAGTCACCTCACCTTCAAAAATGGACTTTTATTCTTGTAAAGAATATTATTTGTGGCCAAATTTCTTTTGAGAGTTATAGTTACCTGCAATCAAACCTCATTCACAAACTAGGCCATTGCAGAATCCTCCCTCATGTACCAATTTCCGCTTCACAGAATTACTCCTACCCAACCCAGTTTCAGAATCATCTAAATTCTTCCAATAATAATCCTTTATGGTAAAATTATATCTATTTAATTATGTGATTAGGTTCATTTTATAAGAAAATAAATCTAAAAAAATACTCAAATAATAATTACAGCAAACCCCATTATGAATTAGCCATAACTGAAAACTTGTTATGAGGTATGCATAGTGCATTTAAAATTTTCGATGGAAGATTTCCTCCAAAAATAGAAAACATTTGTGGAAGACTTGAATAACCACCTATACTAGTAAAATAGGATCCTCCCATTAAGTAACCTCCTCTGGAGACTGATTAATTTACTTCTTCCATCTATAAACGACAGCTTCCTTCACAGTTTCATATGCTTCCTTTATGGTTTTCATATAGTACATATGCTATTATGTGGTACACCAACTCCATGATTCATAGTCCCTCAAATATGGTATAAAAATTCTTTAGATTCATTATGGTTCACTAAAAAATTCTGTATTTAAATCCATTTTTGTAAACAAAATCCTGATTTTGAGTCCCAAAAATTTGGCAAACACTGGAAAATTGCTCCACCTTCAAAACATCTACTTTGAAAAAACCAACCATAATGTAATTAGGAAAACTAAAATTGTTAAAAAACATAAAAAATCCAAAAAAATCACACCTTAAGGTATTGTTTTATATAATATCCCCATTTTTGTTTGTTGAAAACACTTCAAAACTACTTGGATGCATTTATCGATAAACACAGAGACACTATGTGGAAAAAACCACTATTTACACTATGAGACACCAGAAAGTGATCAATGATTTACCGAACACATACATTATGCCAACACAATATATTCTCAACATGAGAAACATGTATAGAAGGAAAATTTCATCAATGAATAACATCATTCTTGATACCACTTGATAACCCTGTCTTCATTCTAATCGTAACACTACATATGGAGATCAAGAATAAACCATTTGTTATCCACATACTATAAAATACTATAATAATGAACATATCCTATGATATATATATATTGATTGATCATCTCCATCATTTTCATATTTATAAATCCCCCTATCAGCTTCTCCCCCTATCTATCAGGTTCCACCTTTCTTGATCAAGATATTTTCTCCCCCATCTTCAATACCCCAATGGCCACTCCATTGTGGCTGAAACATTGTAGAGAACATATATCAGTACAAATGAAAAAAACAACATACCTCAGGGAGAGTGTGTCCCACATCCATATCTTTTCATTCATGCATATTTGACTAAAATCCAAGAGCATGTTGATAAAACTCAAACACCTCATTGGGTAAGGCCTTTGACAGAATGTCTGTGACCTGTTATTATATAGGTACAAAGTCCAACTTCACAAGCGCATGCTCTATATTCTCCTTGTTAAAATTTCAATTTATTTCACTGTTCCTTGTCCTTTATGGTTGTACTAGATTATTTCTATGATTTATTGCACGTGAGTTATCACAATTAATTCTGATCGGAGACTTCACTTTAACTTCCATATCATCAAGATACTAAACCATTTGAAAAAACTATCTGAAATATTGAGTATCAAAAATATATATAGATTCTATGGGGATCAGTGAAATAAAATATTGTTCCATTATTAGTCAAAAAAGAGACAATCCACCAAGATATTATGCACCAAATGATGTTGATTTTTTATCAATAGTGAAACCCGCCCAATCCGTATCTGCATAGCCCAATAGCTATTGTTGTGATTTATCATTTTATAAAAAACTGAAGTACACTTTTCCCCTTGATATACTAGAATATTCTTATTTACATTAAGTATATTTCCATAGGATTAAATTGATATTGTTATTCTTTTTGTGTGGAAAAAATAATATTGTTCCTTGATGATGTTAAGTGTAACAGACTGCCAACGATCTACCTGTATTTTAAGATGTTAACCTCTTTACCTTCATCATATCTTAACAGTTTCATCTGGGTATCCAACAGAGCCACCATATCCTTGGAAATATCCATTCCAAATCTTATCAAAACACCAATGGTGTATTTTTTTTGAGAAATAAATGTTTTATTACTTTCTTGTTTCACCTGTAAAGAAAATAAAAAGGATAGTTCACCAATCATTGATATTTCAACTTCACTTTTAATGAATTCTGAAAAATAATTTCATTATGATTCATTTTATCCACCAAATATTATGTCTTCAACATATAAAAACCGCATAATCATTTTATTTCATTCATTTTAGAAAATTTATTGTAATCAATTCAACCACACTAAAAATCGAACTTTTTCAAAAACTAATTGAGCCTTAAATATCATGTTCTTGGTTCTTGTTTCAACCCACATAGTTCCTTACTCGTCCATAAAAACATGGTTACCATATTTATGAATGAAAACCACATTTATCTTCTCATGATACACTTCTTCTTCTAGAACCCCATTCTGAAATACTAACTTTACATGCATCTAGAAAATTTTGAAATCTCTTTACCCTATTATGGATAAGAATAATCGTACTGTCTCTAACCCTCCAATAAGTGAAATTTGTTTTAACATCAATACCAACTATCTTGGTGTACCATTTCACACTAGTCATTATTTATTTCTAATCATTGTGTCATCTTCATCCAGCACGTTGTAAAATACCCATTTGGTCCTGATTACATTCTTGTTTATTCATCTCAAAACAATCTCCCATGACATATTCTTCTCAATTTAATCAAGATATTAATTTATGGAGTTAACCCATCTCTCATCTCATGCTGATGCATCAAAAGATGTAATATCTACTTGATATAGGAAGGATTCATGTTGTAAATACTTCATTTTTTAAGTTGGAACTCACATTTTTTTATCATGAATGATGTTTTTCCTTTCAATTTCAACTCGATTCTTCAACTTTCTTGTAAGATTATATATTATTTCCTCCTTATTACCCTTTGTATCTTCTTATAAATCATAATTTTACACTTTCACTCCACTTGAGATACTTACCTATTCATCACTTTCATTGAGGAACTTTTTACTGTGTTTTTTATGATTCAGTTCATTCTCTTCTATAGTGATATCATTTATTACAAATAAATTTCTCAACCTCTTGTTGAAGCTTTTATATGCTTTGATTTTTCTAGAATAGACATGGAATATCACATCATATTCATGAGATTAAAATTTCTTATTTTTCTCATTATTGAGAATAAAAAAATTACTTCCAATGATTCAAATGTATTTTAATGTTGGATTTTTTTATACCACAGCTCGTTTTGTTTTTTATTCCTTTATACACAATAGATCATAGATGGATATATTGACCAATTTGACAAATGATTCCTTCCATAATTTCTTTGGTAAGTACTTTTTAATAAGCATTATTATATCCATGTTGTTAATGATATGATTCCCCCTATCAACCCCTATATTTTTTGAGGACTTCTCACTACCAAAACATGATGCCTTATCCCCTATTTCTTGAGAAAATATTACACTTGGATATTTGAGAATTTTTTACTATAATTAGTTGAAACATTAGAATTTTTTTTCCTAGAATCCATTAATATTTTCTCCAATATAGTTTTATGCAACATAACACATTGGAATATTGGGAAATCAAAAGTACCCATTCCATCCTATTGAAATAATCAATGAAAAGAAAATAATAACTCATCCTATAATGGGATCTTGTTAAGATTTTTCCATGCACATTTTCATACACATATTCAAGAACTTTGGTTCACATTAATTCTTTCTACAAGAATATATTTTTTGATAATCATCCCTTATTGAGACACATCACATGTGTGAGTACGATTACAAGATGGCTTTGTTAGATCTTGAGATTTATCATATTTTATCAGAGATTCCAGGGATGGATGGAAAAATGGCCAGGCCATTTATGCAACAATATATTTTCTTCTTCTCTGGAGAGAAAAAACAAATATTATTCTCCACTCACAAGGTAGATATTCCACTTTGTTCTATTTCACAATAAAATAATTACCATACTTTCCATTAAAGATAAATATATTCTTGTTAATTCTTATAGAATTTCATGAGTCAAGAATTTGAAAAACCCATAGAAAGTTGTGATGGAGAACTTCAATAGCTGATACATCAACACGTCTCATATTTTTTCCCAAAATCAGGATTTTTTAAGACAATATTCTCTAGGAATTCTTAATTTTAAAATTTTATGATGCCCTATTTTTCATATTTTATGCTTGTATACTTATCCTTATTTCCGTTCATATAAGATCTACATCCACTTTCAGGGATCTAGACAGTAGAATGAGCTGATGCTTTGAGATAAATCTTTACAACCAGTACCTGCTCAAAACATTTCTTTTTTATCCAAGTATTTGACTTCATAACTGTTATGGATTGATAATCTTGATCTTCATAGGGGTATATTAGACCAAATTAAACTTGAATATATACAAATAAATTCTACATATTCATCCCATTTGTGGAATATTTAGGCTACTACTTCTAACCAATTTTGGTATGCTTTAGAACATTACTCTAAATAGTTGATGAGTAATATTTTTACATGCTTCTGAATCCCTTTCCGAAAATAGTGACCATTAAAATCATTATAGAAATATTGAACTCTATGTTCTTGTCTTTGCTACTATTCTTCCCTTCTAAACCTTTTGAAAATGAAACATACATTTTGATAATGTCCATTATTTCACACATAAATAACACTTTATACATTGTGTATTCCTATAAATTATTATAGGATCATTTCTTCCTTGAATTATTTGATTCTATGGAATATGATTTGTGCCTAAATCAATTTTCAACCTCGAAGTGGGAAATTTCATTCTGACATCAATCATCATTGGTTTTTTGTTTGCGATCAATACCCATATTATCCTTTTCATTTGGATATGACTGTTTCTTCCATTCTACTAGACCTATATTCTCTACGTCCATCTTTTATTACATATGAATGTTATGCATTCCTAATTTCATTCTTGGGGTCAAGAGTTTATATTTATCATTATGTTTTTATCACTATCTGAAAAATTCCTATTTATGTTCTTCAATATGTTTTATTTGATCTTTGTTTGTGTCGTTCAAAAAATTGGTCACCCTTTTCAATTCATAAACACTGAGCTTGTACTGAGAATCTATTTCTGATTTCTATAGTATTGAAGACTAAATCCTTCCAATTTATTTTATCTGATCATTCTTCTATTCTTTCTATATATACATATATAGTTTTTCATCATGAATCAATCTATTGGATATCTTTGTTTTGGATCTCCATACATCAATCTATTCCATAGATGCATCTAATTCATCCTAAAGAACAACTCTTCCATCAACTTATTCTTCATAATTTTCTCTTTCTTCCCTTTTTTCGAAGATACCTACACCTTCAATAATAGAATTTTCTCTATGATCTTTATTATTCATCATCTCTTCAACTTCGGATTCTTCTGAACTGTCATTTTCTTCTGAAAGAAGATTATTATTTTAAAAAAAATTATGTTGAAAATTTTCTTACCATTCACTTAGGCTGAATATTTCTTCATGGGAATTTCAACTTCATCCTCATCATATTCTTGATACTTCTTGGGATACCTTGCTCTAAGATTTCAAATAATTCCACATCAAAAGCATGAATGTGAGAGTTTCCCTTTGAACATTCTTTTTTCTCTTTGAAGATCCGAGTAAAGGAATGAAATATCATCATTTGTATCTTCTTATTATTGTTTTTATTCAATGGTGAAAATCTTTATGGACTTTAATTCAAACTATTTGGACTTCTATATTTCTAAAAACGCATTATCATCATTTCTTATTTCGTATGAGTTAATTGTAATATATAAACTATCCAATTTTATCTCTTTTGGATATGTGTCTTCCAGAATAGAAACATTCAGATTGAACTAAAGTGAAAGTCGCCTCAACATGTTCTTAATTATATTAAATATTCAATAATTTATCTGAGACCATGAATGTCTTCTACAGTAACATTCACTGGTCCAAATAATAAATTTACAGACTCATTAGGTTGAATTATTAGAACCTCATACATATTACATATAACACAATGTTCATTTTTCTCTAATTTTCTAGCCTCCAAAACAAATATTTAAAAAGGTTTGACACATATTTTTTTATGATTACATGAAATAACCATGGTATAGATTTCAATGGAAAATTCACCCTCAAATACATTTATTCCTTTCACATTAGCATCCAATTATCTATATTTGGAATATAATAAAAGTTCATTATCCATACTAAATGGAATACTATAAATTTTATTATTGAACACATTAATTCATAATGATTTAAATATGTGAATAATTTGATTATTATATAGCTAAAAACTATTTCCACCAATGATTATAATTCTATTATGATATATCTCTTCTATTGATTTTGCCGAAATAGAAATTCTGACTGTATCCCTTCGATCTGATGTCAATTTCTAGACTAACAAGGATAAATACCCTGAGTGGTGGATGAATTAGACTATGGATGTTTAAAACAGATCTCCATTTATATTTGTTTCTTTTTTAAAAGGAACACTCTTCTATCTCATTACCATGGTAGAGAACAACATGACAATTAAAACAATCATATGACGCAGTCATTTTACATAGTTCAATCTCAATAGGATACATACAAGTAGTATAAAAAGGAAATGATCCTATGTACCAAATCCATTAAAGGTCACTTTTAATACAAGGTTCATAGCTAACTCGCTATCCCTCCTGGTTTACCACCAATGACAATTTGAAATCTCACTGCTCTCTCGATTGAAGTGTGCTCACTGCCCCATCAAAATAATATTCCTTTGAACTAAAACATATCAGAATAGTTATACACATGAGTGTACCATGATGTATCCATTTCACATGATAGATGAAATAAAATTCACCACATTGATTTTTCTTACGAAGAGACATTCCATGAACTATTTTTTCTCCTTCATGAACTACTTATGATCCTTCACAAAAATCCATACACTACATAGTGAGACTTCATCTAGAGTCACCTCACCATCGCTGATGGTATTCTCTTCAAACATGGATTATTTTTCAAAAAATAAATTTCCTTTACATGCTATAGTTTACTAGAATCAAACCTCCATCATGAAATATTCCCTCATGAAATCCTACCTTGCAAAAAACATTCACCTTCATGGAATTCCTTCTTTGCTAGCCACTTTTGAACTCTCCTAAATTCTACCAAAAATAATAATATCTAATAAAGGTTTCCAAACATAATGATGTGATTATGATTTTCTATATTGGAAATTAAATCCTCTAAAATATTTTAATCATAATTACCAAAAACTTCATTGTGTATTAGCAATCAAAACGAAATTTCTATGTACTATATATAGTACATTTATCATTTACAGCCACCAATTTAACAAAAAAAATTAAAACCCTTTGGGGAATCATTAAATAACCACATTTATCCATGAACTATGAGCCTCCCACGAACAGAACTATTGTACAAGATATATAATTCATGGATTACATCCCCAAATGATGGCTTCCTTGGCAGTTCTACATACCCTCTTTTCTATCGGTATAGCATAGGTGTGCTACTATATGGTCTATGAACTCCAATATTTTTGTTCCATGGATTTCCATGAACCCTATGAAATTTTTTTGGTTCTGAAATAAAAATCTGGAAGTCATTAATTTTCAATTATACAAATCCAGATTATTCAGCCTAAAATTTTTGAAAACACTGGAAAATTGTTCCACCTTCAAAACATCTGCATCAGCAACACCAACCCTAATATAATGTGTTCAACCAATTTTTTCAACAACAAAAATCCCCATAATCACTAAAAATACACCTTGGGGATTTTTATCCACAATTAACTGTGATGATTAGTTTAGTAATTGGGTAAACCGTGTTATTGTCTCTTGAGTATTGATATCAGAATAGGGAAACCATTGAAGGAGTGGTATTCAATATATCTATTCACTAATACCCAAATAAATTTATTTTTTTCATCAAAATATATAGGAATTGGTTAAGTGTTGGCTTTGGAACATGCATCATACATGAATGGGTTGTAGTTTTCATATACATCATGACTCAACTCCCCATATATGCTTGCTTAATCATGGTACATCTTCACCATTAAAGGATTCCTCCATGATGATATATATCTTGGATTGTATATTAATATCATGACGATAATTATCTTAGTAATGAGGCCTCTATCTAGGTACATACGTAGGAAGTGGATCCTCTCGGTGTATTTTCGAAAATACCTCCACACATAAAGTATTTGATTATTCTAGAAGTACTAGAAAAGTAATTTTGTATGATAATAATGATTCACGATTTTTAGAGGAAAAACTATATTTGATTCATAGAAATTCACTCCTCCATATAGTAGAAGACTGTATCAAGCTATACATTATGTTTTTCAACTTTTCAGCACCCCTACCAACCATATGGTTATCCAAGATGAGAGCCTTCTCCATGGTCCAATTGGTTGATGGTGTATCTTGATGATGTATATGCCTGAAAAATGTGACTCTAACTTGCAAAAAGTAGGAGAGACTCATTAAAGAGGATTTTTATCTAACTATATTATAGTTAGTTCATATCTATGAATTTTTTGGAGCAACAAAAATGTTGCATCATAGTCACGGAATACTCATCGAGGTTTAAAAACCAATTGTGGTGTTACATGGATAATAATTGTGATGTGAAATTTCAAGCATAAACCATTTAGTTCATCCTTCATCGAGATATCTGAGTTGGAGTGGTATCTCTCTGTATCCCTTCTAACGATGGTTTGTTAGAGTGTGACTCAGTTTTGTATATCTTTATAGATGATCGATCCATGACCATTTATTTTTACAATCAATTCATTGGATATGAGACCTCAGTAGCTTGTATTTTATGTTTCACTAAGGGATCAATGAACATTAGATCAGTTTGAATACAATCTTAGAATATAGGTTCAGCTGCTTTGGGATATCAGTGAGGTTCTAGTTAGATGAGGGAGTGGTAATTATTTCTTGTGATAGGCATGGACATATTGTGTCAGATTTCAAATCCCAATATGTAGTAGATAGGCATATACAATATGGAACAAAAAAGAGTAAATGGATTAAGAAATTAGGGTTGAAGGGTGGAGGGCATGGTAGAGGAGCTGGGAGAGCGGCATGATGTTGATAGCTATAGTTACAAGAGGTTTATAACCCAAAAGTTATGGGTATGATATGAGGTATGATTTTTGTCTTATGTAATTGTTTTATAAGTTTTTGGTGGATTAGGTATAAGGAACTCTTTCCTTACTAAATCCCATGTTCGAGATGTTAAGAATCCAGGGGATCCCATAGCTCAAACATTAAAATTAAGAACTTCTACCAATGAGGATTCTACAATCTCACACATCTTCCAATAGTGTGACATGACTCTTATAGGAGGGATATTAGTGTGGAATATCAACAAATTTATGATGAGGCCTTATTATTTCATCTTATGTATGGATTCTCTCCCATAATTAAATGCCCATATTGATCATATTATTTTGAGGATATGGAGAATTTGGGGAGAATGGAGGATATTTTCCATCATTGGTGAGATATAAATTCAAGTAGAGTTGGATTGGATCGTATATAATAGGTTTCAATTTATTTATCATCAATTACCTAGTATGAACCATGGGGAAGTATACACTATGGTTCAATAGTTTATTATAGTATAGGATGAGTATGAGGACATCTTCTCTGAGGACATGTCAGACATACATTTATATAAAGAAAAAAAATTGTGTAGCCCTACACCCAAGGACTACAATGGTTTATATTCCATCATATCATATGGAGTATATAGAGCGGTTATTTTTAAAGCTGTATTTGGAGGATCTATAGAAGAAGGGCATCATTAGATCTAGTGTGTTCCCTAGGTAGCCCCAATTTCATTATCTTAGAATGTGGATGGAATATTGAGGTTATGTATGAATTTTCATCACCCGATTCACATGAATATCATGAATACATATCCACTTTAATGATTAAATGGAAAATTTGGCCAACTGAAAGGGTGAATTGATTCTCAAAGATTGACCTCGGGTCAGGTTATCACCAGCTCCATGTTTAAAAGGAGGATGTATTGATTATGGAATTTGGGTGCCATAGTGGCCATTATGAGTACATGGTGATTACTTTTGTCATGAAGAACACCCCATCAGTGTTCATGGGACTTCTGTAACAAATATTATAGCTAATATTGGATTGGTTCATTATAGTATTAAAATATGAAATCCTCATGTAATAATCTTTAGTGGAGGATAATGGGAGAGATTTGAGGGTGGTCCTAGATATGCTCTTAATCATAAGATTTGCGGGAATATATTGAATTGTTGGTTATTTATTTTAGAGCTTCACTTATGGGGAAATTTCAGCTTAGAGGAGGGAGTGGTAGTATACCCTATAAATATAAAGGAATTTCCATCTTGGGTACCACCCAAGAGTGTGACTGAGATATAGATCTTACATGGGTAGTCATTATATTATTAGTGATTCATGAAAAATTATTGTAGGATCATAGAAACTTGGATAGATTTGAGCCATAAGGGGATGTATTTCATGTGTATGGTGATGTTTTAGTACAATTTTTAAGAGGTACGATAGAAGTTGATTACCACCCCCAAAATGAGACTATTATTATAGGGTGTTCAGTATGTGGTGTTCTACAATGGCTCTTGTGATATTCTTCAATGGACTATGACGCAAAGGTGAGTGGTGATTATCTATGGGTCCCAATAGCTAATACCCCATTATAAAAATTACAAGACCCATGATGTGTAGTTGGTTATTGTAGTTCTCACACTAGAGTCAGGGAAACCCTATTTTATGGGAGGTTGATTCATCATCTATTTTGACCACAATAGAATTAGGTAAACCCTCTCACATGTAGATCTTAACCTATGGAATAGTTATATCATATAGTTCTTAAAATACTATTATTTTTTTATAATCTATACTTCCATGGAAGGGACCATGGTGGTAGATACTCTAAGTAGGAAATCTCATTATCAGTTGCTAAATAGGGTATCATAGTATTTTTCCTCTTTACAATTAAGCCTTATGAATGATGGTGGAGTTTCATGTCTCTTGTAAATGGTTTTTACGCCACCAATTCTCAAATGCATAAAAAAATTTCAATTTGGAGATATTGATTTTGAGGTATTTCATGAATATTTATCTATATGACAAGATTCTAGTGGATCTTTTAAATATAGGGAGTTTTTATCATTTTAAGAAGATGATAGGTGGTACCATTCATTATATATGAGGAGGTGTTGAGGGAGTTTCATACAAACCCCTTAGTGGAACATCCAGTAGTGGAGAAGACGTACCCATACCTTCAGTGTTAGTTTTAGTTGATGGGGATGATATAGAGATTAGCTAAAATCATCTCTCAATGCCTCACCTTATAGTAAGTGAACTCCATGCAATAGATACAATTAGTTTTAGACCAACCGTTGGAGGTTATAGAGTGTAATTGGGATGATATCATTATAGATTTTGAGATAAAAATTTCTTGGTCAGTTATAGGTCATGACATTGTCTAGGGAATCATAAAATTACTCACCAAGTTGGCCCGCCTCCTTGAAATTAAATATTAGAGTTAACTGGAGAGATCTGGATGCCTATACATATAATATATAGTCAAAATTCATGAAGATATATTGATTATTTGTTTGGTCCATGATGCTCTATTCATATCTCAATTGTGCAGAGGATTATAGCAGTATTTTTAGGGCTTAGTTTTGGATGAGTTGGGTGTTTCTCCCCTAGAAAGATGAGTAGATAGAGTGATGTTATAGGGGAAATATTTCATGATTGTGTGATAAATTTTGGACACATTTGGGATAATCACATACCATTAGTATATTTTTTAATAGAAATAATTTCCATTCCAACATTATAATGGAACCATTCAATCCATTGAACAAGAAACTATATAGTTTTCCTCTATGGTGGATAATTCCAAGATAGGCCTTAATTAAGGGCCCATAGTTAGTTTCAGAGGCACCAATGATGTTTTGGTCATACATTAGTGGGTGAGTACTTCTTAGCATTGTCACAAGTCCAATAAAAACTGAAAATAGAGGAATTTGGAGTTTGATTATGGAGATCATGTGTTTCTAAAGGTCTCACCTAGGTCAGGACAGGAAATATTTGGCCATGGTGGAAAGCTATATTTAAAATTCATTGGCTTTAAAAATATTACACATATTTATTTGGGTGTCATACATCTTAATATTACCATAAGAGTTAGTTTGGGTACATAAAATCTTACACATGTCATGGATAGGGATATATTTTGATAATTTATTTAATTTTATTATCTAGGATTAGATTGGCATTGATGAGGGAGATATCATTTTTTGAGTACATGTGGAAATTGAGTATTTCTAAATAAGTATGCTAAATTTGATATTAAATCCCTTAATACGAGTTCATTAGCGACATAAGAATATTCTTGAGATCTCCTGGGGGTGGGAGAACTAGATGCATTCTATGTTCCCTCGTCTCTTTTTGTGTGGATTACTTTTATGATTAAAATACCTAATGATATTGAGAATTTAATGACACTACTTTTTTATAAAAATTATGAATATTTAAAATAATATTTTAATGGTAATGAATGTATTAAATGTGGATTTATGATCGCTAGGGTTACATAGTATTGATATATAGAAAAAATAAAAAATAAAATATGTCAAGCGCACATTTTTTTATCATAAATAATGAAATATCTCCCAAACAGAGTCATAAATGGGAAAACTAAGACATATATTAAATCCAAAATGTGGGTTTTACCCTAGGTGTGACATAATATTTATATGTGTAGGTGGTCCATTTATGTCTAGTCACAGGCAGAATAATAGGCAATTAAAATGACAAATTAAATTATTCTATATTAATTGATAAAAATGGTAACCTTTTTATATTTTAACATGGTGATATCCAAATACTATGGTTATCTTCATAACCCTATAGATTGTTTGGTGATTTTTCTATACGGGAGAAATTTTTTCGTGATGAATGAAGAGGAGGAACAAGGAAGGATCAGTGACCAATGGGTGACGAATGAGTGACGAACACTTCGACTCTCATTAAGGAAAATGATGTGGGAATGTTTTTTATCAATGATTTATCTAATATCAAGGTTAAACATTGTTTTTCTTGGATTATTTCCTTTCTCTTTATTATTTATGAAAAACATGAGTTAATTATTTTTTAAATTAACTCACATAATGTTTTCTTGAATTGATATTAATTATTATATTATTCAAAATATTTTGGATTATTAATCCTTTTGGAACTACAAATAATCATTTCTCTTCTATCTAGGAAATTATCCAACCTTATAGAAACCAAAATCAATTTCTCATTAATATGTTTCAAGCTTCCCCTCCCCCCATTACTTAATCATTTATAGTCAATATTCTATTTGGTCTGTTGATTCGCCTATATCAGTGATCTTGTTCCATGGTGTGATTCATTTATTGCTTTTATGGATTGTTTTTGTGGGTTTATTGGGATCGAAGACATGGTGGGGGAATGATGAAGATGATTGAAATCATATGGTGGTTCAGGTGATTTTTTCTTCATGATATGGGTCATACAGACTCTTGAAGTGTGATGAAAGACGAATTCTAAGCAATGGGTGGCTAGAATTTAGACACCGGTGATATTTTTTGTCAATAGGAATAGATTTGAGAATTATAGGAAATATTAATGATGTAATCATAAATAAAATTGTCATAGGAGTATATCCATGAATATTGAGATTTTCTATCAAATTTATATCTATGAAACAAATTGTTAAGAAGAACATAGGTATTGTGGACCACTCCATGGAGTGTTTGCGTTTCTGTTTGAGAAAAATATCACATGATAATTTATATTTCTTACATAATTTGTGATATCTAGTCCAACATCATGGATTATACTATCCAAGGTACACAAGAATGGACTTGGGAATGGTACCCATACACCGAAAGTGTACATAAACAAGGACACTGGTAGCACTTAACGTAGCAAGACACGTAGTATGTCCCTTATAAACATCATGTACTTCTTCTAGGGTAGGTTAGAGTCCTTATAATATTAGTTTCATATTCTACTTCATTAAGGGTATGTTCCCATATATTGGGTTGAGTTTACTCATCCTTCCCCTATAAGATTTTGGTATAGAATTTAGTCGTGAGTATCGAATATAAGATCCCTTAGATGTATTAGAGAAGGCATACCTCTATGATCCCTAGGGATGGATCCTCATTTCAATATTTCCATAGGTATTTTCAAGTATCATGAAGTCGTCATACTGGTGTTTTACTCCTACCTAGTGGGTTATTCTAATTAGGTTCTAGTTTCCCCCATTAGCCCTGGGTGTGATCCACAATCTATGTATCGACATCTATTATCTTCTAATGAGGCATTTTATAATTTAGTATAAATATCATATGAACCCTCTCTATTAATTCTTATTTTAACATAGAAATTACTGTATAGTTTTACCTCTTGGATTCATACCATATTTTTTATCATGACTAATGGGATAGATATCTTAGATGAGTGTTATAATGAAGAATTGAATAGAATAAATATTCTTTTTCTCACACCATAAACCCGGTTGTATTTTGATTCATTTTTTATTTCACTATGTTTGAACATTTTTTGAGGTTAAAGTTGATTTTCCAATGATATTTTTTCAGTTCTGGTTGTTTTTAGGTTATTTTTTGCCATTTTTATTGTTAGTGTGCACAAGGAAGAATTTATCTAGTGGAGCAAAAGTATGTTTCAAGTTCGTTGTTTTGTTTCCTGGTTTTATATTCTTGGTCCATGAATTTTTCACAAACCATGTGAGGAAAAGTAGTCACCGCGTGTAATTTTTGTGGAGTTTGAGACCTAGATCCTGGATTTCATACAACTAGAGGGAATAGTACAGTAAGCTTGCAAGGGAGTTTATTAATTTCACAAAGATAGTCTGCATAGTTAGGGAATAATTTCTCAAATATTGTGGCCCACCTGTGTGGGTGTATTTTTATTCTAGTAGGGTGTGAATGGTTTTAGTACGATTTTGTAAGCGTTGTAGACAAACCCAATAAATTACCCAGATTCTTAAAAACATGAAATTATTCTTTTTACCTTCTTATTTTTAAACCCCATTTTGACCCTCCACCCCGAATTATTGATTTTCATGAATGAAGGGGGTCCCAAACCCCTCTTCACATGGCTCTCCATCCTCCATTGATGCAACAACAATGTTCCAACGTTGGTTTAATTATATTTTTGCGTGCATTCCTATTATATTTTTCTCCCTCAATTGGATTCATCTTATTTTTTAGATTCTTTATGTCTTGAGTGAAATATAATGTGATGTTTGGAAAATTTTGGTTTGTTTGATGGATGTTAGGGTGTGTTTTTTTCCATTGGGACTTATTCTTCCTTCTCTTAGAGTTTCATCGCATTCACTCGTCATTGAGGTAGGTGTTTACATAAAATTTAATTCTGGATAATGTCAGTAGATTCTTGAGCTTTCCTATATAATTTATTAATGTAATATTCAGGATTTTGGTGTATTATTTATATTTTTTATGTAGTTTATATGTTTTAAATTTGATGAATATATGGTTTTTGAACTATTTATTTAGTTATGACTTTATGTATTTGTATGTAGGTTGTTTTATAAAATTCCAATTATAACATTGAAATGATTTATATTATTATTATTATGTCATGTTTCACCTTGTTTAGACCATGGTGATATTGAATGTGGTAAACATGTAATTGTCTTTTGATAAATTTTGGTGCTCATTTTATAGTTTGGTGATTATGTGTGAATCCTTATGTTTTTCTGTGATTTTTCTTATGCTAATTTTATTGGACACATTTATGATGGTGAATATCAGAATATCTATATGTGCATGAAGTATAGATATAGATATGCACATTCATGGAAATGAAAAACCCATAAAAAGTACAATTGATGGACTTGGTTTTCAAAATAATTTTCCTTAATATTCTCATTCTACTTTTTCATAGTATTTTCAAAATGGTTCTTTCCAAAATCCAAATGGATACTCACTTGTATTTTGGGTTTAAAAATGGCATCAATGGAGTTTTTAAAGTTTGTTCTCTAAAAAATGGTACATTTGGAACCTTATAATCATTAATTAATAGTCTGCATGAAATGGAAGGATAATTTGTCATCCTTTGAGTGTAAAGACTATTCCCCCTTGGTTTTGGAATATGTTTTGAAAGAAATGTGTTTTCTTTGAAAATGGTCTTTGTTTCTACATTTTAAGGCATGGTTGGAATTTGTGGTTTTATTGACTTTTTTTTAAATATAATTATGTGTAGGACATGTTTCAACCTATGAAATTTAAAATTTATTATGGTAGCCTTTATTGTTGTCCTTATATTTTTAGGGACTTTCCATTAATAGTGTCATGGAGTGGGAAAATAATGTGTGGTAGCATCTGCGGGTTAAATTTAGGGAAAATCATCTGATGACATCATGACTCTCCCTTATACTATTATCTTGGAATTTTTGGACATAATCTAGACGGTTGAGTGAGGATTTATTTCCTTTCCAAATTAGATAGATTATAAACCATTCGATAAAGGATAAGACAAGTTGTATTTTCCACAAATTTGGCAATTTTAGAGCATCCAAATTGGTTATTGAATATGGATTATTACCATACACTAGTAGCTGGGTCCGAACAAATTATGTACATGGTCTCTTCACAATATTTTTAGTAAATTACCGTGATTATACATTTGTATATTGTTATTTTATTTTACAACACTTTGGTTACCTATTCAATTAGTATTTCCTGTATACTCATGTATTATTCCCTTTATTTCTTGTTCTGTTATATAATACCTTTTATTTATACTTAGTTCAAATTTTCATTTTTTTATAAATTATTTGGTTTTTTCCTACATGGAATTCGGTTTGAAAACTAGGTTTTAAAAAGGAATTATTTTTCTAGATATCTTAAGGATATGATAAATATTTTACTAAATTTAATTAAACCTAGTGTATACTAACTATTTTAGTAAAATAAATGTGTGGATTATAGGTACTTACCTAATGAGCTATTTTATACTCTCACCCTTTATATGCCACATGGTTTTTGTATGACTAATCTATTTTAAAGTGTTTACAATTATTTTGTTATTCCAGTGGTGTGTGATTGTTATTATGGATGATGGTGACGAGGAGGTCACATTGAGATAATTTTTATTTTTAGCTTGGTTTCAGTTTTGTTTTTTATTTTCCCATTTTGTTCCAATGATGTTGTATCTTGATATGTTAATGTAATTATTAGTGTAATTTAATTATTGGATCCAATTTTTATGATATATGATTGGAATTGTTTAATTTATTTTAGTTGTTTTATTGGATAAATAATTCCAAATTGCATTATATTTTATCCTCAGCACAAGTTTACATCCTTGGAGAATTGTAAATACCAACTGGGCCTTATCATGGGCTATCTTGAGTGATATTTTTATGGTCAACTTGGGTTGGTTCATGAAAAAAGTATCAATGGGGACCTTTTTTATTTTGATATTCGAGTAGACTGGAGATATTATTCTTGGGACTCAATATGTAGGTATGGGAAGAGCTTCATGAACTCTTTCTATCTTGAGCCTTGAGTTACCATGGGTATTCTAGGATATAAACCTTTTTTGGTTTTTTGGTTTATTTCATTGGTTTTTGTTTGGTTTTTATGGTTTGGGTGATGACATCAGATGTGATCTGTTGGTATACAGTTAGATGAGATGATAGAGAGAAGCATTTGGAGTATGGATACTTGTTTTAATACACTCCCAGTGGTCAGTTCATGCTTATAAAATTTTCAACTAAACCTTTTGGTTAGGTAATGGATATCCACTAGTTATCCATTTTAGAGGAATAGATTTTGGTGATTCTTTTATTTTTATTTTGATTATTGTTAGTTCATTTTGAAATGAAAGTGATTTTTTGAAATGGATGTGGCCTTTGAAACATTGTTTATTTTTAGAATGGAAATGATATTTTGGGTATTTGAAATGGTTTTGGAACTTGGAATGGAGAAGTTTATTTTTTTTAAATAAGGATTTGTTTTTTGTGGATATTTTATTTAGGATCTTAATATTTTGGTTTTTAATGTCATTTATAGATGAATTTTGGGTCGGTGTTGATTTGGATTTTTGTTTATTATTATATTAATATAATTCCACCTAGAAATGTCCCAACGATATCTACCAAGTATCTTATAGTCATTGGACCTACCCAAACTCCTAGTGGAGTGCTGAAGTCATGTTATTTTTAGTTTTTGTCATATTTCCATGGTGATCAAGGACGATTAGAGGCTAAAAAATTATTAAGGAAGTCTAAAGTGTTTTTAAGTCATTTAGAACTTTCATAGCTGGGTGGGTGATAGCTATTCTAGGTTTGTTCAATGAATTAGTTTTTTATTATTGGATGTTGATTGTCCCAAAATCATTCTTTGTTGGTAAGTCTTGATATTTATTTATAACCACATTCACCTATTGGTTTTTCCTAAAGAATTGATGGTGAGGATAGTGGCAATGCTCATTGTTGTTCATAAAGGTCAATGTATGATGATGTCCTATATTAATCATCTTAAAGAGTTTGTTTCTTTTTCTAAAGGTATATAATCAAAGGAACAGTCTAAAGCACAACTCTTCATTTGTGGTCCTATTACAAATATTAAGTTTATATTTCTCTCATACAAGTATGTTATTTTGATAATCCAGTGGATGAGTAATTTTTACATGAGACAGTTTCCATAGGGAAGTCTGCTGAAGTTGGAGGTCCAATTTCTCTTTTTTATTGTGATAGTTCCCCGTATATTGAGATGTTTAAATAAGATGGAAGAATTCCTAAGGTGTCTCTATTTTTATTTCATACATCACATTCAATAGATCACCTACTCATGTGTTTCTAGTGTGGTCTGTTTGGGAATTAAATTCCATCTTTCAATAATCATATAAATGTTTGTCAGTGATGTATCCATTTGTGTTACATGGATAAGTTATGTATGTTTTGTTCCTAAAAGGGGATGTATCAAATGGATATTTTCAACTCCTAACTGTGGGGTAATAAATTCTTAAAGGATCCAAGTCTCCAACCATAGGCCACAAAGTTATAATTTTCATGTAGTCAGAAATATCAAGTTGTTGGAGTTGTTTTTGTGCCCATATTTTTATCTCTCACATCATTATGGGAACCATTTAGGTTTCCCTCATTATTGTTTAATTTTTTAGGAAATCAACCTTTTTTGAAGTTTATAAGTAGCCTTGTATTCCTATAAATATCTATAGTTATTCCATATGGATGTGAATCCTTAACTTTTAATTATTTTCAAGGAATTATTTTTCGTTGTGAAGTATCCTCATATAGATTTTAATGTAATAAGTAAGTGATGAGTCATGGTTTGTTTCTATGTTTTGTTTGATATTATTTCTTTTGGTTCCACTCCTGTTGGTATTTTTAGTGATGGTGTTGTTGTGATAGACTGTTTCTAAATACTGGGGAGGCCCCTCTATTTTCCCCCATGGACTTTATTATTGTGGTTTTCTCCAGATCTAGTCTAGTGTGTCTTTTATAGTTGAAATTCTTCACCAAGTATCATGTAATCATTATAACTAGATTATTTTTAGGTTCTATATTTGTTCTTAATTTGGTTGGGCAACTTTCTAGGCATTGACAGTTTATTTCATGGGGATAATTGTCACACCCAGACAAAATTTTCATCTGTTTCATTTTTTTATTTATTTCATGGTGTTTTGTATTTTCATTGAGGCTTGGGTTGTTTCTAAATGTATACTTTTTGAGTTTTTGAGGTATCGTGTGCATAAGAAAGAATTTATCTTGTGGATGAAAATGTTGTTTTGAGTTCATTGTTTTGTTTCTTATTTTTCCTTTATTTTTCCATGAATTTTTTCCCAAACCATGTGAGGAAAAGTTGTCACCATGTGGAATTTTGGTGGTGTTTGAGACCTAGATCTTGAATTTCACACAACATGAGGGAATAGTGCAGCATGCATGCAATGGAGTTTATCAATTTTACAAAGATGGTATCCACAGTTGGGGAATAATTTCTGAAACATTTTTTCCCAACTGTTTGGCTGTATTTTTGTTCTAGTAGGGTGTGCATGGCTGGAGAACGGTTTGGTAAGCCTTGTAGACAAACATTACGACAGACCCAAATTCTTAAAATCATGAAATTAATCGTTTTACCTTATTATGATTTAACCCCATTTTTACCCTCCTCCCCTCATTCTTGATTTTGATGCATGAAGGGGTCCCTAAACCCCTCTTCACAAGGCTCTCTATCCTCCAAAAATGCTCCAACAAGGTTTTAAGGTAGTTTTTATTCGATTGTTGTGTGGTTTCTCTTATATTATTTTCTCGCTCTTGGATCAATTATCATCTTTGGATTGTTTATGTCTTGAATGAATTATAATGTGATGTTTGAAAAATTTTGGTTAGTTTGTTTGATGTTAGGGTGCATGTTTTTTCCATTGGGACTTATTCATCCTTCTCTTGGAGATTCATCGCATTCACTCGTCGTCGAGGTAGGTGTTTACAAAAGAAATCTTTCTGAAGAATGTCATTAGATTCTTGGGCTTTCCTAAATGATTTCTAAATGCAATATATTATGATTGTGGTGTGTTATTTATATTTTTTATGGAATTTCTATGTTGTAAATATGATGAATATAGACTTTTTGAAGTATTTCCTTAGTTATTCCTATATGTATATGTGTGTAGGATATTTGATAACATGCAATTATAACTTTAAAATGATTTATATTATTATTATTTCATATTTTACCTTATTTAGACCTTGGTGAAATTGAGTGTGGAATATAAGTAATTATCTTCGGATAAATTCTGGTGATCCTTTTATTGTTTGGTGATTCTGTGTGAATCCTTATGTTTTGGGGTGATATTTCTTATGTTAATTTGATTGGACACATTTATTCTAGTGAATATTAGAATATCTATTTTTGTATGAATTACAAATATAGATATAAACATTCATGGAAATGAAAACCCCATAAAAATTACTAGTGATGGCCTTGGTTTTCCAAATTATTTTCATTCATATTCCCTCTCCACTTTTTCATATTTTTCAAAATTGTTCTTTCCAAAATTTTATTGGATACTCACCTATATTTTGGGTGTAAAAATGACATCAATGGAGTTTTGGAAGTATGTTCTATAAAGATTTGCCCATTTGGATCCTTAGAAGCATCAATTAATAGATTACTTGACTTGAAAGTCTCATTTTTTATCCTTTGAGTATAAAGACTATTCTCCCTTGGTTTTGGAATTTGTTTTGAATGAACTGTGATTTCTTTGATAATGGACTTTGTTTTTAAATTTTAAGGCATGGTTGGAATTTGTGGTGTTCTTGAAAAACGTTTTAGAATCACATTATGTGTAGTCCATGTTGGAACCTATAAAATTTTAATTTTATTATGGTAACCCATATAGTTTTCCTTCTATTGAGAGGGCATTGCCATTAATAGTGTCACAAAGTGGGAGAAGAATGTATAGTAGCATCTACGGGTTAAGTATAATGATTATAATGCGATGAAATCATGAATCTACCTTATACTATTATCTTGGGATTATTGAACATAATCTATAGGATTGAGTGATGATTTTTTTTTCTAATTAGATGGATTAGAACCCATTGGATAGAGGATAATACAAGTGATATTTTCTACTAAATAGGCTATTTTAGAGCATCCAACTTGGTTATTGAATATGGAATGTTACCACACACAAGTAGGTTGGTCCAAACTTAGTACGTACATGGTATCCTCTTGATATATTTAGTAAATTACCATGATTATACATTTGTACATTGTTATTTTATTTTACACCACTTTGGTTACCTGTCGTATTACTATTTTCCAGCATACACATGTACTATTTCCTTTATTTCTAGTTCTGTTATATAATACCTTTTCATTATAAATAGTTAAAATTTTATTTTCCATTATGCATTATTTGGTTTTTCCCTACACTGAATTTGGTTTTAAAACTAGGTTTTAAAAAGGAAGGCTTTTTTTAGATATGTTAAAGACATGATCCTTATTTTACTAAATTTAATTAAACCTTTTTTCTATTGAATATTTTAGTAAAACAAATGTGTGGATTCAATGTACTTACATAATGATCAATTTTATGCTCACACCCAACTTATTCCACATAGTGTATGTGTACCTAATATATTTTATAGGTTATACTATTATTTTGTTATTCTAGTGGTGTGGGATTGTTTTTATGGATGATAGTGACAAGGAGGTCACATATAGATAGTTTTAGTTATCAGTTTTGTATCAGTTTTGTTTCTTATTTTCTTATTTAATTTCCATTTAGTTATATCTTGATCTCTTCATGTAATTATTTGTGTAATTAAATTATTAGATCAACTTTTTTAGGATATGTGATCTGAATTGTTTCATTTATTTTAGTTTTTTTATAGGATAAAAAATCCAAATTCTTTTATATTTTATCCATGACGCTAGTTTACTTCATAGGAGAATTGAAAATACCAATTGGGTCTTATTGTGGGTTCTCTCGAGTGATAGGTTTAGGGTCAACTCAGGTTGGTTCACGAGAAAATGTTTCAACGGGTCCCTTTTTTATTTTGGTTTCGGAGTAGACTGGAGATGTTATTTTTTGGGTCCCAATATATAGGTATGGGAAGATCTTCATGAAATTTTTCTCATCTTGAGCTTTGAGTTACCTTGGGTATTCTAGGATATGAGCCTTTTGGTTTCTCAGGTTTCTTTGATTGGTTTTTGTATGGTTTTTTGTGGTTTGGGTGATGACATCAGATTTGATCTGGTGTTATACAGTTAGATTAGATGCAGAGAGAACCATTTGAAGTATGGTTACATGTTTTAATATACTCCCCGTGGTTTGTTCATACTTATCAATTTGTAAACTAATCCTTTTGGTCGGTTTATGGATAGCCACTAGTTCCCCATTTTAGAGGATTGGATTTTGCTGATTCTATTAGTTTTATTTTGATTATAGTTAGTTAATTTTGAAATGAATGTGATTTTTTGAAATGGGTGTGGCTTTTGAAAAGATTTCTATATTTAGAATGGAAATGAAATTTTGGGTATCTGAAATGGTTTTGGAATTTGGAATGGAAAGGATTATTTTTCAAAATAAGGTTTTGTTTTTTTTTGTGGATATTTAATTTAGATTCTTAATATTCTGGTTTTTAATGTCATTTTTAGTTGAATTTTGGGATGGTGTTGATTTGTATTTGTGTTTATTTTTCTATTTACATAATGCCACCTAGAAATGCCCCAATGATGTCTACCAAGTCTCTTATAGTCATTGGACCTACCCAAACTCCCAGTGGAGTGCTGATGTCTGGTTCCTCTTAGTTTTTTTTTTCAGATTTTCATGGTGACCTTGGAATTTTAGAGGCTACAAAAAGTATTGAGGAAGTCTAAAGAGTTTTTATGTTTTTGGGAACTCTAAAAGATGAGGGGGTGAGATCTATTATAGTTTTGTTCAATAAATTGGTTTTTTATCAGTGGAATTATATCATCCAAATTTCATTCTATGTTGGTTAGTCTTGGGAATTTTTTATAACCACATTCATCTAATGGTTGTTCCTATTGAAGTGAAGGTGAGGGTAGTGGAAATTCTCATTGGTGTTCATAAAGGTAAATTTTTTATAAAGGCCTATATTGATCATCTTAAAGAGTTTGTTTCTTTTTCTCAAGATATAGAATAAAAGGAACTGTCTAAAGAACAAATCTTCATTCTTGGTTTTATAATGAAGATTAAGTATTTATTTCTCTCATCCATGTATGTTATTTTGAGAATCCAGTGGATGAGTAATTTTTACCTAAGATGGTTTCCATAGGGAAGTCTGGAGATATTAGAGGTCCGGTTTCTCTTGGTTATTATGATGGTTCCTCATATAGGGAGAAGTTTAAATCAGATGAGAAAACTCAAAAGGAGTCTCCATTATCAAATATATATATCTCATTCAATGTACCACCTGTACATGTGTTTCTACTATGGTCAGTTTGGGAATTCAAATCAATCTTTCCATAATCAAATAAATTTTTATCAATGATGTATCCATTTGGGTTATCTGGATAATTTATTTATGTTTTGTTTCTAAAAAGGGAAGTATCCGATGGATATTTTCAGCTCCTCACTGTGAGTTAATAAATTATTAAATGAACCAAGGCTCCCACCATAGGCCACAAAGTTATAATTTTTGTGTAGTTAGAAATATCGAGTAGTGGGAGGAGTTTTTGAGCCCATATTTTTATCTCTCACATCATTGTGGGAAACATTTTGGTTTCCCTCATTATATTTTTATGTTTTCATACATCAAATTTGTTTTAAGGTTATAATTAGCTTTTTATTCCTATAAATTTTAATATTTATTCCATATGGATGTGAATCCTTGAATTGTAATTATTTTCGGGGAATTTTTTCTGCTTGTGAAGTACCCACTTATAGATACTAATGTTTTCCTTAAGTGATGAGTCATGGTTTGTTTTAATGTTTGGTTTGATATTATTTTGCTGGGTGCTACTCGTAATGGTAGTTTTAGTGATGGAGTTGTTGTGTTAGTTAGTATCTAAATGGTGGGGATCCCCCACTATTTTCCCCCATTGATTTTTTTATTGTGGTTTTCTCCAGAGCTAGTCTGTTGTGTCTTTTAGAGTTGAAATTTTTCACCAAGAATCATGGATTCATTTTAAATTATTTAGTTCTAGGTTCTTTATTTGTTCTTAATTTGGTTGGGTGAATTTTAGGGGTAGACAGTTTATTTCGTGCAGATAATTGTCACACCCAGACCCTAATTTTCATTTGTTTAATTTTTCTATTTATTTCATTGTGTTTTTTATTTTATTTGATGCATGGGATGATCTTAGGAGTATAATTTTTTTAGTTTTTGAGGTTTCTTGCTATTTTTCCATTGTGGATGCTTAGTGTGTATATTTTGGGAAGAAAAAATATAGATAGTAGTTTCAGTGGGTGGTTGAAATTCATTTTGTTCTTTAATAGTTGTTCGTTAATGGTTTTTCATGGATTGGACCAAATAGTGTGAGGAAAAGGACAAACAATGTTTCCTTTTGGTGAGACCCATTGCATAGCATGCATATGGTTACAAAGAACCATGTGGAAAGCATGAATTGGAGTCCATCATTTTTATAGAGTTGTTATTCATGCTTAGTGCATAGTTCTCAAACATTGTATCCAGCCCATGCAGGTGTCTCCTTCATAAAGTTAGGTGTGCATGGTTGTTTCATGGTTTTGTAAATTGTGTGGAAAAAGAACGTGAATCACCCATATTCATTAAAACATATAATTACTCTTTTCCCCCTTATTTTTAACATTATTTTTACCCTCCTCCCCTCTTGATCAATTTTGTCACACAAAAGGGGGTCCCACCCCCTTCTTCCCATGGATCTTCTTCCACCATAGATTCACCTTCAAGGTTCCTAGGTAAGTCTCATTGGATATTATGTGTTTTACTACTCTATTATTCTACCACTTTTGGATTCATCTTCTTTCTTGTCATTGTTCCATCTTGGTCAAACCCTAAGGTGATATTTGGATAATTTTGTTTGATATTTTGATTTTAGTGTGTTGGGTTTTCTTTCTTGGCCTTCTTCTTCTTACTCTTGATGTTTCATCACATTTTCTCATTTTGGAGGTATGTTTTTCTGTCAATTTTATTTTCAAATCATTTCACCAGATTTTTGAGATTTCATAAAGGATTTCTAAATGTGATATTCATTTTTTTGTGTTAGTATGATTATTTATTGTTTTTCTATTTTTTTAAATTTGATGAATATGGGGTTTTCAAAGGATATCCCTACTTATGATTATATAAATATGTATGTAGGGTGTTTGATAAAATGTAAATTAACTAATTAAAAATGTTTGGGGTATTTATAAGTCATTTTGACCATTTTTCACCATGGTGAAATTGGGTGGGGTATGCATACAATTATGCTCGGATTAATATTGGTGCTCTATTTATAGTTCGGTGCTTATATTTAAATATTATTTTTTTGGTGTGATGTTTCATACTATAATTTTAATGGACCCATGGAAATAATTATGGTTGTCAATTTTAATACTGGTAAATATGGACATATCCCTATATGCACGAAGTTCATATATATATATATATATATATATTCACATTCATGTAAATAGAAACGCTATAAATTTTCCACATGATGAACTTGGGTTTCAAAATTATTATCCCCTATCTTCCCTCTCCCATATCTCATATTTATTTTAAATAGTTCTTCAAAAAAATTCATAATGGATCTGCAATTGGATATTAGGTTTCTGTATGACTTCACATGAGGCTGTAAAGTAAATTATCAAAATATTGGCATACTTGGAACCTTAAAAGTGTTACATAACAATCAAATTTACATGAAATGCCCATTTGGAATCCTATGAGTGTAAATAATTTTCACCCATGGTTTAGGAATTAGTTGGGAAAAGAAGTTTTTTTATCATTGAAAATGGTCTTGGTTTGCAAACATTAAGGCATGGTAGCCACTTTTTTGCATTCCTGAAAAATGGTTTAAACTCACATTATGTGTAGGATCAGTTAGAATATGTCAAATTTCATATATTTTGTGGTAACACCTATGGTTTTCCTTATATTAATATTTCCTCCTCATATACAATGTTGGGGAGTGGGAAAGGACTGTACATTGGCATATGGGGGTTATGTTTAACGTATTGCATGTGATGACCTTCTCACCCTCCCTTATAATATTATCATGGGATTCCATTATTTTATATATAGGTTTGTGTTATGATTTATTTATAGTATTGATTAGAAATATTATAACTCTCAAAAAAGATGATAGTTTATGTGGCCTTTTCTACTATTGAGGCTAGTTTAGAGTAGCCAGATATGGACTATAGAATTTAACCACATACTAGTAGGTGAGTAAAAACTGAGTACATCCATGTTATCCTCTTGATATGTTTCAGAAGCACCCATTATTATAAATTTGTATGTCTGTATTTTATTTTTTTCACCTTGGTTACCAGTTTAATTAGTATTTTTTTCTTACAATTTTACAATTTCCTTTATTTTTAGTTCTGTTTGATATTCCATGCTGCTTGTACTTAGGCCATATTTTTCTTTTTTATGGATTATTTTGGTTGTGTTTCATAATTGGAATTTGGTTTTCAAAACATGTTTTAAAAAGAGATATGTTTTTGTACCTTTAAATGATAAAAAACTTATTTTAATTAATTCATTTTAAAATATTTTTTTCACGGTCTATTTTGGTAAAAGGAATGTATAGATTTCGTGGTTCTTACTTATTGAGATACATTATTCTTATACCTTGTGAAACTCAGTGTTGGTAGAGTTGATCTATTTTGAAGGTTATTTTTTTATTCAGGTATACTTATGGTTCCTGATGGTTTTTATGGATGGTGGTGACCAAAAAATCACATACAGATCATGTTGGTTTTTATTTTGGTTTTAGTTTTGTTTTTGGTTTTACAATTTTGTTCTAATACAATTGTATTTCAATCTATTCATGTAATTATTTATGTTATATGATTATTATATCTATCTTTTTATTCTATGTTATCTTCTAAGATTCATTTATTTTTTCTTTTTTATGTGTTAAATAATTCCCAAGTGTATTATTTTTGATACTTAACACTAGTTTCCAGCCTATGGGGATTGAGAATTCCTCTTATGACTTATCATGGGCCAACTCGGGTGACCGGTTTGGGGCCGAACTAGGTTGTTTTGTGATTGTAGTAGTAAGTAGAGTCCTCACCTGAAGACTTTAAGCCTCTTATTATTTTAACAGGGTTACCATTTTTATCCTTCCTTAGATTTGTTATTTATAGATAACTCCAACTTTGGTGAATTTTGTTTAGTGATTTTCGGGTGTCATGTTGGGTAAGTTTATACTAAATCATACATGGTATCTTCTCACATGTGTCATGTATTAAACAAATTATAGGCCTTTTAATGGTGTGCCAAGAGTATTTGGATTTAGTATAGAATAGTTGAGATTGACAGACTTTAGATGGATTTAAAAGTATATTTTTGGCATTTTTTCCCTTTTATTAGTAGGTAAAGCTACTTTTTAGTATTGTTTGGTTCATATTTGGACTCTTGTTTGTTTATATCCTCTAATGAGGGATTATATGTTTTCCATGTGTTTAAAATATCATTTATTTATCCATTTTTATTATACTAGTCTATGGTGATGTTTTTGTGTGTATAGTTTTGTACTTTAGGCAATGGCCTCCCATGTTTTTTATATGATGAAATTGTGATATTTTTTATCCCCTAGCCTATTAGAGGTGGGATTGGGGTTTTACTATCATCTTACTACTAGCTAGGTGGGCCCTAATGGTTCATGTCGTGATATCTCGGGACACTTTAGAGTATAAAAGAAATGATTCTCTCAATTAGGAGTTAAATATATACTTGGTTTCTAACATTTAACAAGAAATGGAAGATCCATATTATTTGTTTATATATTTGTTTTTGAAAAATGTAATAAGGCATTAAGGTGATGAATTAAAACAATTTTTTGAAGTATATTATTCTAAAATAACTGGTGAAATTATTCCATCATGAAGAAAATCATTAAAAACTTCTATGGTGTATAAGAATGGTGAGAATCCCTTGAATGGGATCTTATAAGTCCAGGTTTTGAAAGATTTGTCATTATTTATAAAATATTTAATTATAGATATAATTTCTTATAATTAGGGACATAGGTATTATTTTCACATTCCCACCACTATTTTGATTCGTTTTCATTATGCTTAATAAGGTAATGTGATTATCAAGACAAATTGGTGGTGTCATACTATTCCATTAAAGTTTTTTTGATGAGTTTTATGAAGATGAGTACAGATTTAATGAATTTTATGATATTTTTTTATCATCATCTAAGAAACTGAAATTGGATTTGGTATCACTTTATGGTTTTTCAATAAATATATTAATAATATAAATTTATCACTCTTATTTTCCACACCATTTTTTCTATTTAAAGCTATATTTTGTTATATGAGAGTACATTTTGATGAAAAATTTTGTTCCACACTTATCTAAAGTGTAATTTTAAAATACTCTCTCAATAATGGGGAGAAAAATGAAAAATAAGAGAATAAGTTTTTCATAAATTTATAAGATTAAAGATGTGATGGTTGTTCCCTTTAAAGGAAAATATAAAACCCTATATTGGGTGTTAGAAACCATAAATCACAATTAGACTAGATCAGATAAAATACAAGAATGATATTGATGTGAGTTTCTATGATCCTACTCTGGGTGTCCATATTCTCCTTCCAAAAATCATACGTAATCCATTGTATTTTTTCATGTATCAAAATGAGTTCTGATAGAAAATATTCACACATTTATAAAAAAATAGACCCAGATCATGTATAGATAAAACCATGAGACCAACATGTATTAATATTGGTCTTAAATTAAATTATGCGTCTAAATAAATATTACATTGAAAGGGTCTCTATTCAAGCTATGAAATATAATATGTCATTATTTTTCTCCAAAAACTAAAAAATAGTGTTTATTAAATTTAGGTAACTAAATAATTAATTATAAAATATTTTGAAATTTAAAACCAATCTGTTTTTTGTAAGACATTAACTCTAATGAAAACAACATAATCTTAAATATATTTGATCATAATTTTTTCATTTAATAGGTTAGATATTATCAATTTTTCCTTTTATGTGTGAAATTATAAAATTGTCCTTGAATATTCAAAAACTCCAAAATAACAATATTTGGACATGTACTGTTGTGGTTGATAGATTTATATCATGATATTAATAATTTTTAATGAAGTTGGATAAGAAATCCCTATATGTGTCAACTTTATAATAGAAATCGTTTTGGTGTAAAAAACATTTTTAGTAGGGTTTATCACACTATCCTTGTGTTCCGTGAGAAAATTGAAGACAACACATAGTGGTATAAGTTCTTTTCAACAAAACCATCTATATACTATCAACATGTCGTGGTGAGAACAATATATCCACACCCTTTGATAGGGATTTTGAATATTGATTCAAACTTCCACACTATGGTCAATGCATACCACACTGTTGAATTAGAATTCAAAGGAAAGTTATATAGAAAATCGAACATGGTTATATTTTTGAATTCGTGATTTTTAGAGTCAAACTATCACAACTAAACCTATTTCATAGTAGATCATGGATATACCGTGGTTTTATTTATTAAAGTTTATATTTAATATTTATATATCAATCAATTTTATAATGTTTAATAATGTTAAAGACATATGTAACATGAAATTTGTGTATTTTTTTACAAACTTTTAAGGATTATGTTACACAATACAAAATTTATGATTTCATATATGACCTTATTCATATATGGTAATTTTTTAGAATCACTAATCTTAATATATTGTCTTGTAGGATATAAAAAATATTTAAAAAGAATAATATGGATATAATAAGACATATTTCATTGATCGATGTATGATTAATCCTAATGTATGATTTTGAATTAGATATTTATAAACTATGAAGATGAACATTTTGTTTATTACTACACAGAGATAAAGTGAAACACCATTTAGGATTAGGTGTATTTTATAAATTAAAATTTTAATTATATTCAATGCATGGAAATTATATTTTCGAACCTTTACATAAATCCATGATGGGAGATAGAGAAAGATGATGGGATCCTTAGTCTCACTAGTTAACCAAGACAAATTTATTTAATCACAAATATTGTGTTAGTGATCATATGTACACTTGAACATAGTAATGTGTATGCTATTTGGATGTAACTCATTTGATGAACCAATTAAAAAATTAATGTCCATGTGATATAGTTTCTATTATATAGGCATTAGTATTGTTTGAATTATTCCAAACATTTATTGTTAATCCTATGAAGTAAAAAATATCTAATTTGAGACATTTAGAGAAAACAATTACACAAGATTCAACCCTATAAAGGTGTTTGAGAACATGGTCACAATAATATACATCCACACACTCAAAAATTCTTTTTACATAATCAATATAATATTTTTCCATGAATTATATATATTTAAATAAGTATAGAAATATTTTTTATGTGAACAATGAAAATATATATTTTTTAAAAAATACATGACACTTGTTTTGGGATTTATATAAATAAAAATATTATATTTAACACAAATAATATATTTCATTCATTATATAATTAAATATAATGCAGAAAACACTTTTCCAGTGTCATATATAAATATATATATAGGAAAAAACTTTTTTCATGAACTTTATGTATATATATTTGATATATTTTATTTACACACACAACTATAATTATAGTTTATTCCCTTGAATATATTTTTATTGTATATGAATTATAAATATAAACAGTAATTTTAATATGTTATAAAAGCTATAAAATTATAATGTATACTATTATTGTATTTAATATTGTAATAGTAGAGGCGCTACTATTGAGGTTTTTGTTTAATAGTAATACTATAATTCCAAAATTTATGGTTTTAAATAATATTATAATCAATTTAATAAAATAAACACCAAAACCCCGACCTTATCCCATTGCTTCTCTCCCCCCATATATCCACCTGCATAATCTCATCCTCCCTAATCACCTCACACACAAGTCAATATTGCATAGTTCCATAGTCACCCCCTTCATTATTAAATATTTCAAAAATAATCCCTTTATTAAGGTATTATTATTAAAATATATATTTTTTGTATGTTATTTTAAATATACGATGTAAATTATGATTTTAATAAGTATTTTTAATATTTGAGTTCTTAATTATAGTTAGGTGTACTTAAACATATGTTTATAGACCATGAGGATTCTCTTGATATCATTAATTTCAAAACCCACCTAAACTGGTACCCCTGTTGGGTCTGAAATGAATATAAGTGTGATCTTAGATTCCACCCTCTAATAGTTCATGGGTTTTTTATAGGATCCAATGATAATAAATTACACATATGGGAGAAATTACCATCATCGATACTCAGAATATAAATAACAAACAATCAATAAACTCCATGCCATAAAAAATGAAACTAATATCCCATAATTCATGTATTTTCATTCATAAATTAAACTCAAAAATAAAATAAATTCAACCCATATGACAATAACACCATAATTAGGAAATAATATATTGAGAAGCTACACCACAAAAACTTCCCCATTAAATTAGTTACCCTCAATCCCCAACAGTATACTTAAAGCTTCTCTCGTCCATTCTATATCCAACCATATGGCTATATCATACTATTACTACATATCCATGGCCACATAAAACATACCACAACAACATATCACAAAACCTAACCACAATCCATGTCACTACATAACAATCACACATCACATTCTTATCATATAAGGGTAACATGATCATAAAAAATCAACCTCATGCACTCCTCTTTCCATTCATGTCCCCCACCATGAAGCGACATCACCACATATACCACATTATCATCACCAAAACACATCAAAGTCACTCTAAACACATGATATTATATGTTTTGAATCAGAAAATTTTGAAATCAAAACCTATACTATGACTATAAGAGAGAGAAGGTAATGTGGAGTAATCAGATATCCTTGTCCCCACCACCCAAGAAGTTAGGGTGAATACCTAGAACTCATGTCCTCATATGAAAATTAATAGATTAACTGACTCAATAGGTGTTACAAAATAAATAATAAGAAAATATTAATGGTATAAGAATCTATACAAGCCTATCCAACTCATGTAGAAACAACACCACAAATAGGAAATGATATATCAAGAAGGTACCCCGCAACCACTTCCCCACTGAACTAGTCACCCTCATGCCCAAAATAGATATATATTGGTTTTCTCATCCCTTATATATCCAATAATATGGCTATATCGTACAATTAAAACATATCCATGGACATATACCACGTACCACAACCACAAAGCCCCAAACATAACTACAAGAAACATCACTACATCACAATCACACGTCACATCCTTATAACACTAGAGTAACATGCATATTAAAAAGTCAACCATATACTATAATATTTAAATTATTTTCCCCCACCAGGAAGCCAAATCAATACATCTACCACATCATCAATAATATCACATCATAGGCACTCTAACTACAAGATATTACAACTTTTACATCATTTCCTTAGACCATCATAGTGTATACTATATCTAAAAGATATATAAGGGAATGGGAAGTAATAATTAATCCATATCCTCAGTATCCCAAATTTTTGGAAAAACACTTGGAACTTATGTCCTCATATTAGAATCGAAAGATTTAACTTTCTCAAATAGTATTTCAAATGAAATAAAAAAGAAAAAATGAAGGGTATAAAAATCTACACAAGACTAGCCTATGGGTTAAATATATAACAACATCATCCCATCTATCTCCGATAAAAAACCACTTCCACAATAATAAACATAAACTAACAACAATTTCACCAACCAAATTTCCAAAAAAATCCACAAAAACATTCAATTTAATTATATAATTTACAATTTCTATTTTTACTATTTTTTAGCTATTTATGTTCATTTACATTTATTTTAACCACATAAGTGTTCATTTAATTTATATAACATCAATATTTCATTTTCCAATTTACCAAAAAACCATACCCATAAAATTTGGATAATAAATTTCCATCCCCTTTTCATCACATCATTAACTTATTTATTCGATTAAAATGTTTGGCACAATATTAACCCTTCAACTTATTCCTCTTTTAAATAGATATTCACTCTTTTATTTAGGTTCAACATCAAACCATATTATTGTTAAATTAAAACAAAAAATGCACCCACCATTCCAAATAACTAAATCCATCTACCATATTGACTTATACCAATATTCACATCATTATCCCAATATTATATTCATTGTATCTATCAATCTCTTGCTTAAAAACAACAACATTTCCATACATCATCCATTCCCAACCTAACACATAAATTGCACACCATTACCCCTAGTCCAATCATGGTTTCCTGGAATTTTCATCATCACAATATCGACAACCATATTCTATATCCAATACCACACTGATAATGATAATTATGAACATGAAAAACATTAGAAAATCACCATAATTTTGTCCATTATTCACATAAAAATCCAATCTCAAAACATTAGATTCATTTAACACTTTAGGAATGAACAAATCAAAAATAATTTATATATTTATAATAATCTACTTAATTTCCCTATTTTCATAATTATCCATCTATAAAATGGTGTAATGGATATAAAAAAAGGATAACATAGCCACACACTTTAAGCAAGAACAACAATTCATAAGTAATAACAAGAAATCATGTAAAGCACTTAAGGTCACTATTTTTTTATTCAATTTATTTTTTCTAATTCATGTCTTTTTTATTTTAATCCATATCATCCTCCCAAAAAAAGAAATGTTAATTCACATTTACACGTAATATAAGAATGAAAATTATAGAATATGGAACATCAGGAATGGTTCAACGGCCGCTGAATAAGAATAATTTTATACACAAAAAATACACCTCTTGTCCAATAAGGAAATAACATAATATGTAAGAAAACACATACTCTATCAAAACCATGACAAAATTATACTATAAATGTATCAATTTTAGTGACATGGTCTCTCTGATAAGAAAGGTTAAGAAGTGAATAAAGAGGAAGTGGAGAGGAAAAAACCTTGGAATACAAGGATTTGATATCTTGAATCAATACTATAAAACCCAATAAAGGTTAATAAAATATCTATGTATATGTTTCTTTGAGTGATTATTGTGTGGGTAATTTTTATGTGTTTATGAATAATTTGAATAAAAACTATAATTAAAATTAAAATTGTAAAAACAAAAAAATCACTATGTGATGAGGTTTGTCACTGTACGTTGAAGGCTCAATCTAAAATTAAAAACATGATATCTCATATATCTTTTTGGGAAAAAACATTTCAATTTGATAAACCCAAAGGGTTATATGATATAATTGGTCTCTATACATGAAAACAGTCGAACTAGTAAGGTTCACAATAAAAACCATATCCCCTTAACCTCAAAATGGCAACTCCCCAACCAAAACCATGGCCTAACACAAGGATAACAGCACAAATGACACCATAGACATATTACATAGAAAATAAATTACCTTGAACCCCAAGTTAGTGAAACCATATCCACAGTATACTAGAAATCACATAAAAATGATTTTAGAGTCAGCACACCATAACCCGAATCATAAAGCTACAATACACCTCTCCCGTCCAGATAGATGGATACATAAAACTCAATGATTATGCCAGATATCACAACACCACCCTAAATATACAACCTTAATAATCATAACACAACACATTAGAAATTTTCAAATTACTTTTTACAACCAATTGAACACACTATAACACACATGCTCATTGTTTGTTTGATGCTGAAAACTAGAAAACTCATCCAAAAATCCACTAATGTTCTAGAAAACACTCTCTAAAATCACCCATTATCTGAAAAACATAATTTAAATGTTTGAAAAATTATGATCCTTGAACACATACCAAATTATTCTCCACCTTGGTAAACATGACCAAACCTGGAATGAAGATAAACCACCATGAAACTCAAACCTCTCTGGGAGATACCTCTAAAATAAAAACATCACCACAACTACAATTAAAGAGATACATGATAATGAACCCACCACATTCATATAATCAGAAGATAAATAATTTTATAAAAACTCCAAGAACATTTGGATACTGAGCACACATATGTGAATTGGGTTCCCGCTTACTCTCTTAAGAACCATCGTGCTTGACCAGAACATAAAAAAAGAATAATGTGACCATAGAGAGCATTATTCTAATAATACAAAATATAAATAAAATTATACATAAATTTAAAATATTTATAAATATTAAACTAACTCTTATAATTTCCATTATGTTAATTGTGAAGTTGTTATTAAATCTATTAGACATGGAATCCTTCGTAGATCTAATCCTGATAAAAAAATATCTAACTGATACACCACCTTAGAAATATGTTCGAAGACCTCATAGAGAGAAATAAATTGAAGGTAAATCATTCCCCCCTGACTAAAACATTTCTTCACATGATAATAAGAAACCTTTTATAAAACATGATCACTACCCACAAACTCTAGAGGACTCGTCATCCAATCGTTGTATGAATTTTAATGTCTTGGAAGCAATAATCTACTCATGAATCATACCAATTTTCCCTTTCATGATCTACATTGGATATAAACCATTGACCACTGACTCACCAACATCAATCCAATAGAATATAGTTTAATATGGCCTCTTATACATAACCTCAAATACATCAATATTAATGAAAGATTGACAGTTATTATTATAATTAAACTCAACCAACAAAAATTAATTCTCCCATGAACCACAAAAATACAGAACACATGGGTGTAGCATATCCTTATGTATTTTAATGGTCTATATAGTCTGACCATTCATTTATGGATAAAAATAAGTGTCAAGGAAATTTTTGATTTCCAAAAGTACACTAAATACCACTATATATTTATGAATTTAAATTAGGATCAAGATAAAAAAAATATCATCCCTTGAACCCCCTAAAGATTCACTATCTTATCCATATACAACTTGACATAAGCATTCATGGATCTCAACATGTTGATCACTATGAAATGAGATAACTTCATCTATTGATCCATGATCACCTAGATAGCATCACATCCTACATGAGATTTGGGAAAACCAATGATGAAATCAATCAAAATTTTCTCCCATGTTTACTTGGGTATATCCAAGGGCTATAGAAAACCTCCAGGAACAAGATACTATACTTCCACCTACTAACACAATGAACACTCTGATATGAACTATTACACTAATTGTTTTATTTGTTTCCTATATAACTCACCACTCATGGAATGATAAATCTTGGAGATATGATGATGTACAATTAGAGGTAAGATATGCAAATCAAAAGTTGCACTACCCCCATCACTAACAGAATGAAAATTTTCCCATGAAACAATGTCTAGGATAATTATATTTTTACCATCCCTATAAAGAATATCCATAGATAAAAAATATCACCTCACGTTCATCTTATAATCTATAAACTAAGGATCCTCCTCCAACCTCAACAAGGACTATTACACTATCATCTGATACAAGAATCTTCTACCATTGACTTCCTCCATATCAATATATAAGGATACAAGATCATCTATCACTTCCCACACATCTATCGACTCATGAACTTCACCACTTGTGACCTCTAGCACTCAGAATCGAAAACACCATTCACATTTCATAGAGTCTTGGAGATATTGAACTAATAATCCTAGAATAAATCCATCCACCTTTTTATTTAATTTTAGATCAATCTAATAGAAGATATACCTTGATATTCAATGACTAGTGAAGGCCAAAAAGTGTTCATCAATGAGTAAATACCACGCCAGCTTTGGAGAAAACATTATTTCTACCAACATGAGGTTATGGATTGAAAAATTTTACATATATGGATATAAGTATCAAGATACATAATAGATCATTTACATCATTTATATTGGGACACAACCAAAATTGTGAATAAAATCATTATATAAAACCTCATACATCAATCCCTCTGCTGGAAACCAAATTAAAGAAACACTGATCAACTAATATTTCAAGTATTAAATGGGGACTTGGAACTAATTTTTTCACAGGATGGCCTGATCATTCTTAGTTAATGGTTTTAATGGGGTTGTGGTCAATGATTAATCAGACACAAACCTCTAATAATATAATGAATGACCTAGGAAAATGAGAGCCTTCACTAAAATAATAACTGGCTCCCACCAAAAAATTTCCTGAATAATTGATGTATCCACTTATGTACCCTCCTAAGATACAAAATTCCAATGTAAATACTCTTCAAGGGTCTAGAATGATCACATGGATAGCTTCCCATCAAGATTATTCTAACAAAGGAATCTTTAAAGGTTCTTAAGTGTGCAACATGATCCTCCATTAACATCATGAATATGAAGATATCGTCCATGAATAATACCAAAAAATAATCCATGTACTCAAAAAACAAAAATTTCATGAGTCCTATGAAAATAGTAAGGTCCTAGGTAACATAAAATAACATAACCATGAACGCAATGTTTTCATAGAGACACTTAACAGAAGTCAAACCAACTATCTACCTTTAACTAACTGAAAAATCTTCTATCCTTGGTAGAGGATATTAATTATTCACTATTACTTAGATTATCCATATATATTCAATACATAGCCTCATATTAATGTCTTTCTTCTAGGATAATGACACTCAAACACCCTAAGGAAAAAAAATGGTCCATATCAAACCATTCTAAATAAAATCATTGATCTAAACATGTAAATCCTATAACTCACAGAGTTCCCATAGACAATGATCCATTGAAATATACTATATATTGGGTTATTACACTATCTCAAACTAGACATCATAGTTAAGAGTATTTTTTTTCACAACCTCTTTTTGAATTACAAACACCACTACCTATACTTCCACCAAGTTCAAAATCAACCCCAATAATAGAGTTAAAAGTGGATATAAACACTATGGACCATATAATGATCCCTTTCACTGATGAACACTGCATTCCAACCTTCAACGTCAAGTAAAGAATCCCTCATCCAAATGAAATCATTAAAAATTAAAAAATAAAAAAACTAATCATTTCTATGAATGACATTGTAAGGATTTATCTACCACAAAGAAATAAATCAAATAATGATTAATATTTCCCCCTAAATATCTCACAAACCAAGAACACAACAAGTAAACTATATTTTACTACATGTATTGTAGTCAATGATAAAGTCACTTAATGTATCTCTAACATGAGTCACAATGATTGGACTACCATATGAAAAATGTAAAAGTGAAACTATCATGAATCAAAAAATATATAAACTAGGATAATAGAAAATCATATGATACCTTGAATGATCAACAACTCCCTTGGTGCTTCCACATTTATGGCATCCGACTAAAATTTTCTATTCATCTACCATGATTACCTCACTAATGACCTCCTCCATGAACACACTCAGCCATATATCACTAAGGTAGAATAACATAAAAGGATTTTCCTCAACCTGTTCCATATCCTCTTTAATGAATGAAATATTACTAACCATGCTACTAAATAATCCTCTAATGAAACTTTGATTGAGGTTGTATTGTAAGATGATCACATACCATATGTTGACTGTTGATATCAGTTACACACTAGAACCAAAGTTGGTATCAACCTTTATAAAAAAGTAAAAATGATCCAAAACTCTTAGTAGAGACCTGAGAACTACCAGGTCTAGTTATGAAAAAACAAAGCTAAGATAGATTGTTTTCCATTATTAATCTCAACCATGAAGAAATATAAAATCATATCTTTTCATATATGATTCTTATGAAGTATTGATGATTTTTATTAAGATTTTTTGGTTTATTCATGTATGTTTTCAATCCCATTAACCATAGAAAACACCTCTAGATATATTGGAAACTTAATTGGGGTGACCATGCACAAAATCTCCAAACACACACCTCCAAAAATTACTATGCTTTAGTGCGTAATCTAGAAAGTAATCGAGTGTATATTGGTGTGGAATCCTTGATCTGAAAGGCACTAAGAGGTGACCCAATCATGAATGGACACATGGACTAAAGAAAATATCACCGAGCACCGTAGGTTACCTTCTAGAAGCAAGGGATTCGGGTGTGTCTGTGGAGAGAATATTCCCTGATTAACAAGGTGTAGCTCAAAGAATAAATAAGATAACATGTAAATAGATGAGAGAATAAGTAATGAATATATGTAATAGGAGAAGCATAGATGAACAATATATACATTAAAAACTGATAAAAATATACAAAATATGATTATGATAAGTAATTTATCTAATAAGATAAGAAACAATGATATAAGGTAGTAGGCAGCAGTATTATACAAAAGTATTCAAATAGAATCTAAAAACTATCTCCCAGCACCATGTGATTTACCATTGTTATCTACTACCATGCTCCATCTTAATAAAAGTAAGCAATAAAGTGTCTGAATTAGTATGCTTCCATTTATCAATACATACATACATGTAATTTTCCTTAGTTTCAGTGGCGGCCCGAAAGGGTGTGAGATAAATCTCAATAGGACACCATCAATGGAATCTATAATATCTAATCCATAAAATATAAACTAAAACAGTGTGAAAGCATGCATATATAAAGTAAAGGAGTACAATATCATAAATCCCCAATACCTTCTTCATCCTAATCTGGTGTCTGAACATATAACCATTTCATTAATTACTTATATTCCAGTTTATATATGTATGTCATGTGAGGTAAAACTAGAACTAATATCCTGTAATGATCATAATAGTATAGGATAGAAGGCATAATAATCAATCTAGTAATATTATTAATTATGAATGTAACCAAATTAATCACCAGGGCATCCATGACCCCAGGGGTGGAGCCAAATAATTAGTAAAATATAGCATGTATTAGTGGTAATATAGTAATCAAAGGATCCTCATACAAGGAATTCCAATATCATCATTCTATCTAAGTCAAGGGATCTAATCCATGGTAAAATGGATAAGCAACGATTGGGATCATTGGATGTACCCATGGAACCTCATGTGGGTAGATGTCTTTCAATATCCAAGGAGTGTATCCAATGAATCCTGATATCTGAATGATAATAGAGGAATCTTATGGTGTCATACAAGGCATCCACTGATAGATGAGAATCATGTTCTAAGGTGGTTCTCACGGTTGAAAACCATCATCCTTGAATTAGAATGGAGTCCATGAGTTCTCAAGGAATTACCATAGGAATAAATATAATAACTTGAGTCTGACCACTCCGATAATGATGTCAATGTCCACATACAATTAAGCACCTTACAATTGATTCATTTAATTATTAAGAATTGTTAATATTCATACCATTTAAAAAGATGAAGGATCAATCTGTTTACTTTTAGTAGTGTAACAAGTCTGAAGGGGCATAAAACCTTTTAAAAAATTTCATATTTAATTAATTGGTTCCCTACTTAACCTTCCATAAACCAATAATGGCATGATATGATGACAAATACATGTAATTCATTTATAACTTACTTGTCCAAGTGATATTAAATATATATAATTTCCATTTATCATTTATGATTCAATGATAAATTTAAAACAGTTACTTTAAAAGGGTAAAGAGGATCTTACAAATACAATGATAGTAAAATACCAACTCAATAATCATTTAATTAAGAATGGCATACCATTAACATGGTATATCCTTATCAAAGCTAAATGGTGGCGCAAACAAACATGTCAAACCACTAAAATCTTAATTATGGAAATCACCCTATATGGGGTTGTCATTGTTGAGGTCACAACCTCCATTGAGGAATTTCATATTTTTTAGAGTCATAGAATATGGTTATAATGTCTAAAAGAAAGTAACATTAATTAAATAGGTCATGCTTGATGAACACGGCATGCACACACATTAATTTATAAAATGATGAAACTTGAGGGAAGAATTATAGGACACCGGTCTTATAATCTTTCGAATCTCCACATCCAATATCATCCCCTAGTTAGGCCTAGATTGGGAGATATCTGAAGAATAGATCAACACCCTAAAAAAGGAATATGGGCCTAAAACTAAATACCTTCATTGATAGAATGGATAACAATGAATGGATAAAAAATTAATGGATATAATACTAATGCGCGTACAATATGACTGCCAATGATTGAATTGGAAACCAAATCGAATCTATGGATATAAAACTAAAATAGAGCTTCATGGTAGCTCAAAATAGTTGAATTAGTTTTGGATTCCCACTGCATATAAAAATATAGGATATAGTGAGTTTAAATTTTCAATTTAAGTGTAATTTTATAAATTCACCCAAAAACAAGCATCAAATAGTGTGGTCGCATGGATTGAAAAATAGCGTTGCAATGGTGCAATGTCTTCTATATGAAGGGATATTTTCCATGGTTGTCTAAAATGTTATGGAAACTGTGTTACAACCCAGAAAAATACCTCTTCAAAATAATATACTCAATTTTCATAGGTGTTCATACCCTAGATCATGTTTAGGGGAAACTGTTCACCCTACTTCACCCCAATATCCAACCTTATAATGTTAAAGGATGGTTTGCAGCTTGGCCTATATGGTTTCTACTAGTTGTGAGACCATCTAATTTCTTTAAAAAAAGGTAGGTTCTGGGATCTAAACAAGTCCCAACCACCCCTATAACACTCGTAAACTCTTTATGCATTCTTATTAGGTCCAGAATAAATAATTAAACCAAAATTGAAATGATCCATAGGTCAGTGAAATACCACATTCTTATAGTCTTCCCCCCTTTAAGGAACTCATCCCTGATATCTCCTTCTAAGGGTAGTGAAATGCTATATGAGAAAAACACTTTCTTGTGGGCATGTACATCAGCCTCATTCCCCCAAGTCTCATCTTGTACATGTAATTTCTTTCAGAATCCCATACTAGAGGGATAAACCCACCTTGGAGAGACTTCAAGCTCTAGTCAATTATGCGTATAGGATACTCATAAAATTAATCATAGTAATCATGCTCAAAATCCTTGGGATCAAAATCATGAGATCAGTTGGAATGATACGAGTGAATCTTGGAACATTTGATGATGAACCACATGGAAATTTTCCTCTATAGAAGTAACAACTAATAGGATATCTGCCTAACACTCTCTAAGTACTCAAAAATCCCAAAAAATCATGGAGAAAACTTCCCTTACCTATGTATCCATTTGTATCACAGCTTGGGTAATACACACAGGAAAAAATAATCCCTAACCTCAAACTTTGATGTTCATCAACATCAATCAGCATTAGATTTTTTTTCTAAACTACATAGTTGGTATATTCTTATGTATCAACTGAACCTTTTTTGAAGTCTTCTATATGAGACGACGAACTAGTGGGGATTCCTCACATGCCTCTAGCTTTCACTAGGGTGAACAACATGGCCTACCATAAAAATATATCAATAAGATTCATCTGAATAATCTCCTAAAAATTTATTATTATCAAACTCGAGGAGAGGGATATGCTTATAGTAGGAACCATAAGAAGTAGGTGTTTACTCAAAGATCATGTCCTCTAGAAAATTTATCATCCATTCTGACTATACATTGGTTTGAGGGTGGAAGGCTTTGCGTAGAATCACTTGGGTACCCATATCCTTATGAAACCCCATCCGAAATCGTGATGTGAAGTGAGCATCCCTATCTGAAACTATAATACGAGGGACCTCATGTAGTTTAATGATCACACATACATATAGTTTTCCCATATCATGAAAATATAAATTATCATGGATAGGAATGAAGTGGGATACTTTCATTAGCCAGTCAACGATTATTCGCATAGCATTGCTGACCCTAGGTGAACTTTGTAAGATGCCTATGAAGTCTAAGGAAACAACTCCCATATCTATTATGAGACTCGAAGTGGTTGTAACAGTCCATCATGTATCTGGATCTATGCCTTCACCTACTAATAGGTGTAATAACTACTAATAAATCCTTTTATATGATGTCTCATCCCAGACTACCAATACAATCATCACATATCTCGATAGATCACTTATATTACGAGAGGAACTGGAAATTCAGAATCATGGGAATCTTTCATCGGTTCCTCTCTCAAATATATAGGAACCCAGACATGTCTATGTACACACATGATGTTGTATCTACCCACATACTAATTTGGAGGTGAGTTATCTCTTGATAAACTCTCGCAATGAACCAACTATTCAAGATCGGATAATTTTATACTCTTCACCTTCCCATGTAGGTAAGAGGTAAATGTCAAGGCTAAGAGATAGTACTACTCATTACTATTGGGAAGATATTGATTCATCTTATTAAATAGTTCCTTCAATTGGATTTCATCGTTGATTTCTGGTACGGTCTATGCTTGTGTTTTCCAACTCATTACATTAGCTACTGAATTGGCCTTTCTAGGCATTTAAGAATGATCAAAATCGAAGGAATGCAGATATTCAACTCGTATTCATTTTCTATGATTCATTTCATGATTTATAAAGATATATTTAAGTCTATTGTGTGTTGTATACTCCATAAGGTGATCACCCATCAAATATTGTCTCTATCAATGTAAGTCATGGAGAATTTATTATAACACAAGGTCATGCATCAGGTAGTTTATCTCATGAGGCCTCATCATCCGAGATCCATATGTAATGAATCTATCCTACAACCTCTTTACTAATCTTAGGATAATTCCTTATTCATCACAATACATTGTATATCCTATTTCAGGATCAATAAGAATCATAATAGTTTTAAAGACAAGAAATCCTTCCATATCCTAAAAGTATTTCTCACACTCTTTTGACCACGAGAACTTAACACCCTTATTTATAAGACCAGTAAGAGGTAATTAAATGGGTGAAAATTATTTTTTGAAGTGAATGTAATATCCATCTAGTAGTAAGAATCTTCGTATATCAAACATGTTCTTGGGATGATCCTAGGAAACCCTATCACTCTCCATCTTTAGGTCAATATAGACTCCTAATTCTAAGATAATATGACCAAATAAGTGGACCATTTTTATTCATAAGAGGAAATTATTAAGTGTGGAATAAATATAATGATCTCTCAGTGTAATCACAATGATATCAAGGTTCATATCATGGTCAACAACAATTTGATAAAACACCTAGATTTCATCCAAAAATACAACGATTAAAGAATACAGATAGGGGTGTAACACCCTATTCATCAAATCCATGAAAATAGCAGGAATATTTCTAAGACCAAACATCATAATAAGGTACTCATATATAACATACCTACTATGGATATATATATATATGTGTGTGAGGTATGCCTGATGGCCTTACTCACACCTGATGATAAGCAGATCTCAGGTCAATCTTAGAAAACACCCTAGCCCCCCAGAGCTGGTCAAAGAGATCATCTATACCTGGAAGTGGATACTATTTATCTATAGTAAGCTAGTTCAACTATCATTAATCCATGGAGAGATGAAGGGTCTCATCCTCTTTCTTGGTGAACATAATCTGTGAACCTCAAGAGGAAGTAATGGTCCATATAAAGACTTTGTCCTCTAAGTCCTCCGACTTTAACTATAACTCCTAGAGCTCAGTAGGTGAAGTCTTTTAGGTAGGAATGGAAACTTGAGTTGATCCTATAATTAGATTAGTAATAAAATTTACCACTATATCATGAGATAATTTAGAAAAATCATTTGGAAAATTTTCCTTGAAATGATATACTACTGGACGGAATTCATCCTGATATAATCCCTGATCTTCTATGAAGAGATTATTAATTTGGAATGTCACTCCACCTATCCCATGATGCTCTGGTCTAGCTCTACTAGCCTACACATCCCACTCATACTTTTATAGATAACTTCTTCCATCTTGTGATGTTAATGATACCCTATGATGATAGCAGTTTATAAAGGCATGATACAGAAACAAACAATTCATCCTGGTAATGAAATTGAATCATGTCATCAAGAGAACAATGTGGTACCACAAGAAAGGTTAACTACCTACCTCAAGGGGATAGTCCCTAAATTGGTTTGTTCCCTCTGACCATACTCTAAATAATGTATACAAGGTCATTATACCATAGTAATACATTATTTACAGCCCGAAACATTCCACGATAGATAAAGAGATGAAAGAGTGAGTAACATGTTTATTAAATAAATCAGACACTATAGTGGAGGATACTAGAATATTACCTCAAACTGTAGATAGTACAACACTCTAATAATCATGTTTTGGTCGTAAAGTATTCCATTGGCCTAATCCGCAATCATGCTCTATAGCTTGACCACCATGAGTATGACTACTCTACTAGTGCTATCGGTGATCAAGAGTTTGTCTACAATGACCATAACCACCTCCTCCACCTATTGTATTGTTTCTAATCCAACTCTCCACCTGAAGTGGCATAAATGGACCTTCCCCTGAAGGTGGAGAGAGAGTAGAACCTCTGCCACTAGAGGCTAATGGAATGGCCTGACAGCATCTCTGATGATGCCCCATAGGTCCAAAAACCCAACATTCCAGAGGGTCTCTATCACATTGAGGATTCGTATTCCCCTATCATCCACATTGATGGAATAAAATAGAGCTACTAATAGGGTTACACTAATTTCCACTACTCTGACGTGAAACATCGAGGGATCGATTCCAACTGCAAGAAGAAATATTGTTCTTTCTCATCATTGATCCTTTTTTCCTGGTACTATCATTTCCCTCATTTTTCTTTTAGTGATAAGAGCCTAACTGAATATCCAAAAAAAATTATATAGGATAAATATATTCACCTAGGTAAGGATGGAATAAACAATCCCATCCACGAATCCTCAAACATATAAAAGTTCATTGCCGAAAAGAAGAGGTTTAATGTGATATAACTCAATGAAACACATTGAATATTCCATGACTGGCATAACACCCTCCACAAGATTCATGAAATCTCTCACTCAGTCTTCTCTTAGTTCCTAAGAAAAGAACTTATCCTATAATGAATTCTAGAAATTATCCCATAACATGCCCTAATGGTGGCTAGCCTAGATAATTACATCCAACCAGTGTGTGTCCGATTCACATGGCATGTAAGAAGAAATATTGACCGATAAATCTAGAGGCATATTCAGTTTCTGAAAGATAGAAAATTTGGCCTCTATCATAGACTTAGTATCTTGTGAACCACCATCCCCCAAGAGGGTATGAGGTTGTTTCTTCTGGAACTCATGTTTCATATCAGTCATTGTAGGGGTATGTTGTGGATCACCTTTCATAGACTACATTAGACGTATGAAACTATCATGAAGATGATAATTGGTGACCAGATCATGCACAATAGGTAGTTCCTGAATTGAAACTCTATGTGTTAATATTGGTGGCTCATGGACCACTATGTATGTATCCTGATCATCACCACCATCCTGGAACATGACATGAGGACAACATGGTATAATTAGTCTACAAATTCTAAGAACACACCTCAAAGTAATATTTAATAGATAAAAATAAATTATAGAAGATTAATGATAGGAAACAGATCACTACCCATGGTATACTATGCCATCTAACCTCTTATAATGACTTCTATTGGTATGTTTTCCTGTATAAATTACAAGTTTTCTAGTAGATTACTGTTCAATTATACCTTGCCTCATCATTTACTAGCAATAAATTCATTTTATAAGTAAAGATTTACATTTTTCCATCGCATTTTCTTATTTCCATAAATTAATGTTATTTTAAAATGGACATCCAATCCTATTGAATTTGGTCCCATAAACCTTATCATAGAAATCAACACCCATTTAATTACATTCTAATGGCATGAATAAGTATATTATTCATTCCAACCCACGAGGGCCTATACTCCTCATGAATTGAAATTAGAAATCACTCAATCACAAACAAAGAGAAATAGAAAATATATATAAACAAGGATCACTCAATAATCACAGGCATATCAATAAAATTAAAGTATTGAATTGCACCTATATATCATTGAATATGCATGGATTGTGATTTCTAAGTGCCTATGATGATACATGTAACAATGATCCTTTCCTTATATCTTTATGTAAAGGATACAATAAAATCCCTGATCATTATAATTATAATAATAACCACAACATATAATGTGAATCACCTAATGGTGGAATGATGTCAATAGTAATTGGAAAAAGAAAAATAAAAATTGGAATTCATGAAACTTGACATTTACCCTAAACATGGATTAGTTATTCCCAAGCATATCTTAAAACCATGTTTTGACACATTCCTACTCTCCAGTCTATTGTATCCAAATAGTAAATAAATAAAGATACCTCTCTGATACCACATTATGACGTCTCAGTCCTAGGTTCAACTCAAAAGTGCCCTGAATCCATTTGGCCACATAGCCCCAAGTACATCTCCATGAATGCTAGAGGTTATCATCTAGTAGTGAGGTCCTAGGGTGTGTTCATGGGGATACTATGCTCTTATAACAAGAGTGTAGAAAAATGAAAAAAATTAATAACATGTAAATAGATAAAGGGAGAGGTAATTGATAGATGGAACAATAGTAGCATAATAGAACAATATATAACTTAACAACTGATAAACATATACAAAATATGATAATTATATTACTTGTATCCATGTTTTTTATCTTATTAGATGCATGATATATCATCATTATAATTATTATATGTTTATCAGTTTTTCAGTTATAAATTATTTCTGACTACTTTTGTTGTTCCATCTATTCATTACTACTTCTGCTATCTATTAAACTGGTGTTACATTTTACAATATGCTACACACACATAATAAGGTAATTGTCACCCCATGGACACACACTGGGACCTCACTTCTAGTTGTTATCCTCTAGATTATATAGATATGTGCATAATTCCGTGTGGCCAACCATCTTCATGGAACCTTTGAGTGCCACCCAGGGCTGGTACATCACAATTGGTGAATATTCTTGAACTAGAATAGAAGCTCTCATATACTCATTCCCCCTACTTAAAGGGAAAAATCTTATCACCTAGCACCCTTTTTAATCTAAGAGAGAAACCCATCCATAAATTTCTTCCATAAATAATCCCATAATACCTCATATTTCCCTTAGACAACGAGAAACAAAAACCAATACTAATGTGTATCACCCCTCAGCTGACTAATTCCCAACATGATTGAATGTTATTTTAAAGTTTTTATCAATATTAAATAGATCTAAAGGTTATCTGATCATTACTCTATTTCTTGATCAGAAAACTTTTCCTCCTGATTTTCAAAGCTCTTATGTTGGTCCTCAGGTAGTATCTCCCCCTAAGACCCAACCTCCATAATCTGGTTAATCCTCTGATGGTCAACTGAAGAATCCTATATAACCTCCCTATCCTAAATCACATAGGTAAGATTCCCTCAATTCAACTATACTAGTAAATAATCAAACTCCTATTCTCTAAAATATGGGATTAATTTAATATCATTTTCACCATAACTACCCCAATTCAAGTATAATGGAAAATATCATAATACATTAACCAAGACTACGGATCTTCTTCATAATAAATTTAATCTCCTCATGTATGTTCAGTAATTAAAGATCATTTTCAAGGAAATTTCCAAATGATGTGCGTTTTTTAGTACATTGGTGTAATAGAGTGGTTAATGTTGGTCATAATATCAAAGAGGCAGTACTTCAAAAAAATTATCACATGTATTATGGAGAAAAATCAGAATCGAAATCTAACAAGGATGATGTGACTTGTTTTATATTTATATAAAAAACATAATTATTCAATGATAAAATATTTTATAATAAGTAATAATTAATTTAACAATACAATGTTAATTATCTATTTACCATTAACCTTTTAGTTAATTTGCTTTAAATTTTAATCTCTAAATTCAACTTCTTCTGAAACCTATGAAAATCAAAATGACCATTATGATGAAAGGAATTAAATCCAAGCATGAAATGTGAAATCATAACACCCTACGTTGATTTTTATTTCTAAGATAACATATGGTTTGTGGTTAATTAAAGATTAAATTTTAAATAATGATCATTAATTGGGTGTATTTATTTTACATGAACCCAAAAAAATAAATCCCACATTTTTATGTTTTATTGATTAATATTCCACTCTTGAAAGACACAATTATCAACTTTGTATATAGAGAATTTATCATTTAAATAATTCTAATATTATAACTAAATTTAAATATTAAAATTATAAGAATTTTATTTTTTATATAGAATCAATGTGAATCATTTAAGTAGGTGAAATTTCAATTGATTACTAATGTGATACTCTTCCATGGGAAGATTTTCTTTTACTATTTATGACTTTCATGTCAGAAGATCATGAAATGGTATAAAAAAATAAATGAGGCAAAAAATGTGGAGATGAAGAATAAAGAATCATATTAGAGATTATTTCTTAAAGATTTATCCCACTTAAAATTCATAGAGAAATATAGTTCAGCAACCTCTCATCTACCCTTAATATATTAATACATGTTAAAAACAATTTAAATGAAAACACACATATATATAGAGTGAAAGAGAAAATAGGGTTATAATAGGTTACATGTGTGAATGGAAAATTTAGATAAATATTTTAATTCAAATTTCGTTGAATTTTTTACCTTTATAGTGCATAGACTACTTTCAATTCTAAAAAGAAAATATATTTTTGTATGTGAACTTCTATATTATTTTCAAAATTGATCTTAATCCATGATAGAATGAAGATGATATAACCCAAATGGTGAAGTGGTATCTATGTTGATGAGTTCAGTCTATCTTTGACTTCATGACCCATTTTCTCAAATTAAATCTTATTTTGAACAAGGATTGTCTAAATAAACATTATATTTCATAGAGAAAATAATTTTTTCATAAAAATTTATGTTGAAATAATTTTAGGAAAATTGTTTATATAAAAAATACCAGTATGGGATTTAAAACCTTGGGGAATCATATAATAAGTTAGGATGGTATAATTCAAATTCTAATATTTTACTAGTTTTCCTTTGGTCTAAAAATTGTGAACTATATACAATTGTATGATAAAAATAAAAAATAGACTCTAAATCATTATTGAAAAAATACCTTTTAATAACATGGTCATTATATATGTTCTAGAGGTGGTGATCATCCCATAAATAAAACCAAAACTAACTCTTTAGTTTTTCAAAATACTATTTAATTATATTTTATCATATTTTAGAGTTGAAATTATACTAAATAAATTAGTATACAAAGTATAATTACATGAGATTACATAAATATTCTCATCCAAAAATATATCCCAATGTGGTATCTGGTCCATTGTACATTCCTCTACTATGTGATTAATCCTGCATTCCACCATGTTCTATGAATTATTTTTTTCTTTATCTCAATATTGGACTCTTGATACATAATAGTAAAATGGATATGTATAGGATTCCCATGTGTCATCTTAAAGAGTTACATAATATTTGAAATATTAGAAAAAATTAACTACTTTAGAGCCTCATAAAAAAGAATAGAAATTACCTCAATAAATTATTATAGTAAGAAACAATTTTTCACCATTACTCATTTTCTTGTGTAGAATATAGTGGCCTCAGTTCATAGAATACCTCATTTTTTAGTACCCCAATCCTCAATAATAAGTATTCTCTATCTGCTGATTTTAAATTGTTAAATATAAACTCAAATTGAATCTCTCACTGTGGTGACTATATGATTGGGGGAGTGGTGAGATACTTCTTTTATCTCATAAAATTATACCCTGTAAGAATCATTTAAAAAATAATTGCATATGCATGAAAATTATTAAAGAGTTTATATATAATAATACATATCATTGGATCCCATAAATTAATCATGCAACCACTAAATATTTAGATATATCCAAGTCCCTACTGTCTTACATCACCTTATCGGTCATCAAAAAAGAATTAAGCATGTTTTTTATGAAATTGGGATATGTGTATGACTATCTTACTAATATTGCTGATTATGTATATATAAAAACCAGTATATACAAGGAATGATAAAACATCGTGCACACATATAGTATATGGTAATGATAAAAAAATGTCTTCCTTAGATAAATCAACCTCATTGTCATTTTTTCGATACTACATGGTCCCTGACAATGCCCTTCTCTAGCATGAAATGAAAATTTTCATAATTTTATAAAAAATTGTCAATGTATGGATTGATTTTTTACCTAAAAATTCATAAAAATATTGAATATATATCCATACATAATAAATTTATCCACAAATACCTCCATTAATGTCTCAAGTAAATCATAAATGATACTCACTATTAATTTATATATGATACATTGTGAATTACTATAACAACATCACTCCAGTGCCCCAGAGTTGGAGGTTATTTTATTATATTGGTAAAAATATATAAATTATAGGATCTAACATTTTAGCAGTCTTAGGAACAAGATAATTAAATCATCGTTACAATAGTTGAAAAACTGAAGATGCATCATATAAAAACAATAAAACATTATTATTTCCTATATAAAATGAATCCAATGTAAAGGGGTGGGATCCAAAACCCTTTAATGTATAGAGTATAGTGGATTATATCATAGATTAATAATGACATAAATAATATGGAAGGAGTAAATAATAAATCCATAAATATGGATAATATATTTATAGATATCATAAAAATATAAATGTGTAAGGGTTGAAATCACAAGGAAAATAATAATTTATTTCATTGTGATGGAATGAATCATGGAGGACATCCTAATCTTACCAAAAACACCTAAATATTATATATCATATATAAATTGGTAAGGTTTATATCAAATACCCAACCAACTTGTCTTATAAGACCTACTGATGCTTTTATGGGTTGTGTAATTCCAGGACCCACCTATTACATATTAAGTCCAATGAAACCATAATGTTTGGATAATTCTTAAAAAATACATATCATAATATACCTTATAAATAATAATTGATAATGTAATAAATAGGTAATAGTGTAGGAATGGTAGATCTACAGATTACCAATATTTCCCCATCCAATGGAATAATGTGTCTAAACAGGTGAATATCCAAATATTGGTATTTTCATAATACAAAGTAAAGTAACCTAATAAAAGGATTAATATTAAGTAGTAGAGAGGAATACTTTCATGGTTTGGGATATCAAAAGGAAATATTAGTTCATTTTTTTATTAAATAATTTACTATTTATTCAACACATATTATCTAGGAGGTTCGAGGTAGGTGTTTCGTCCTAGGCCAGCTTAATATGCACCAAGTAAAGTTCGATTTGATGCTAAATAAACATTTTTAGGGCTTATTTCACCTAGTTTAATCTTTTTTGTACCCTCATTCACTTTCTAATATACTGGTAGGGGTGTGATTTTTGGGAAATCATACCATCATTACATTACTATAATTTTCGATGTTTTATGACTATGAGGTGTTTAAGATTTATAATGGATTATGAATGTTGAATAATGATGGGAATGTTTATATATAATTTGTAATATATTAAGTAATTTATAACAATGAATCATAATAACATTTCATAGTGATAATAAAATCAATTCAAAATATTGTAGAAATAAATGAATGGAATAGGTTAGGAGCCCTTACATTGGTATAATAATGGATTATGAAAAGGGTATAATGGAAGGAGCTAATTAATTTAACAATAATAATAAATCCGTAGGATGATAATATCATTGAGTAATAATGATGAAAGTATATAAATAATAATTCAATTTGACATGTTGAAAAAGGATTGCAATTGGAAACAAAAAGTGGGAATGGGTACCCTTGCTTCTCTGGAGCTTATTAGATTTGAGTCATCCCTTTGAATGAACAAAAATATTCAAGATTCAATAAAGTTAAATAAAAGAGTTGAATTAAGAGATTTATAGAGTAATATATTTAAATTTTGTTATTGGATAATGATAAGATGGGGTGGGTATTTATACATGAGGATGGAGGTATTTAAGGGTGAAAGAATTGATTACTTTATTATTAAGGAAAAACACTTTTGGGTGACATTAGTATCAATGAATTTGGATGATAATTAATTATGAAAATTTTTATGGTCATCAAAACCCTTAAAATACTATTTAATTGAGTGTTTTCCGGTATTTTATGCCTTTTCCTATTAATTTAAACCATTTACATTCTTTTTCCATTACCAGTCGAAAACATATTATTGTGTTAAAAAAATGAAATTACCCTTATATAATTTTTATATTTTAATTAGAAATATTAAATCCATTTTAATTGATCCAATTTATAAAATTGATGAAAAATAATTCAATGTTATTAAACATATAATAAATAAATAATACTTTTCAAAAAATATGTAACTTTGGTTCCAAAATTTCATTCATAGGTTTAGAAATATAACATACTATTTTTAAATTAATTATTTAAATCAATTAATATATTTATAATCAATTAAAGGGATTTATAAATTTTAAATTATGATTATATAATTATTAGGTCATAGATGTTATTATTTCTAAAAATGGTATTCTCAAATTTATCCAAAAAATTAATATATATATATATATATATAAATCTCAAACATTAACCCTAAGAAATTTTTAATGTGCTACTTCTGAAAATGAAGTCCATTTTTTAGAAAATATTTCTCAATATATGTCAAATTAAAATATCAAACGAAAAAAACATCTGTATTTTAATGTTATGCCTTTGGTGCTGAATATTTACAAAACTGTTCATCTAGTAAATCATGTTTTTATTCTCAGATATAAGTTTTTATTTACTATTCATTGGTTAGTATAATTTTTTTATAAATAATCATTATATAACTATAGAAATATTTTAGGCGTTCTACTGGGTACTCTAATAAATAATTGTTATATTGCCTTATTTGAATCTCTGGTATTGCAGTTATAGAGGCCAAATTTAATCCATCAGTATGAAAATTTATTTAATAAAAAATAAATGTTATATTCTTATAGTCTAATAATGCAATGGGAACTAAAAAATATCTATATAAATCCTCTTGGAAACAATAGTGCCTCGTACATACAAGTTTAGAAAGATTCTAGTAATTTAATGGATAGGTAAAATGATCCATATTAGTGGATTGATTTAGTTTATTCTAGTAATAGAGAACACACAAACTATTTTTCACTCCAATGGGAACTAACTCATCATTTTCAGTTCTTATAACAGTAAAAATAGTTTTTGTTGGTACAAATAGATAGGGATAATCTACATATAGTTAGATATGGGATAAATGATACTTTATTTAGGTAATTTTTTTGTCTCAATATTTAAAAATTATAATATTTTATGGTTAATTATTCTATATGTATTGTTAATGATTTTAGCCTCATCATATAAAAAATCCTATATATGAAAATGGAGAGGATAGTACAGGGTATGCCTACTATGTTCCAACTAATTTCACTAATATTCTTCCTCAAAAGTATTAAAAAGTTTGTTTATTATTCAAAAAAAATATTAATATCAATAATTAATGATGTTTTTCATCATTTAAAAAGTATGAATAGTTCATATTTGATGGAAATGCATTGAGTTTTAGTTTGGGAAAGTGTTCTATTGATGGTAATATAGTGGGAACCAAAATATGTGAAAATAATATGCTACGATACAAATATAAATCAGAAAAAATAGGGAATAATGAATCAAATCCATCTCAAATATCTAGGTAACAATAAAAAAATTTAATTTCCTTAATCAGAATAACAATTTCTAAAATAATAAGAACTAATAGTTGTTTGATTATAAGATTTTTTTTTGAAATGTTCTGTGATATCAAACTATCCCCAATTCTAAAAATCTCCATAATCATTGAATGATACCCATTTAGAAAGTATTGAAAATAAATATTTGGATAACTATTAAATGATGGCTTATAATAAGATAATAATAGAAAAGAATGGTCTTCTTAGTTGTATATCAAAGAGTATAAAATATTAAATATTTTAATATCATCTATAAACTCCATATAAATTGTAACCTTATAGAAACTTCTGATTGTCTTGATAGTAATGAGTAAGTTACAACTAAGAACGTTTGGAGAAATAGAGCATACATAATCATTCTTTATATTCAGAATTTATAAAATAACGAGAGATATTATATCTCTCACTTGAAAAAATGTAATCCTCAAGGACTCTGACAGTGTATGTCATGGTCATATTTTCCAATTGAACTACCACCCCCATCCTCTTCAGATAGAATACACTCAAGGAACACCAAATATATTGATTCATGACATTAATGGAGGCATCCAAATCACATAAATTATCAATGAAATGAAAATAATCCATCGTTCATGGTATGGGGAACATACAAGGGTATTTTCACTTTCTAAAAATCACAAAGTTGGGTGTGATGAGTGATGAAACATTCCTCTCAATGATGGTTTACACATTTTCATTTATCACTCTTGTATTCACACAAAATTATTTTAACAACTATGAATATCTTGTATTTTTTATAATTTATTCAATAATATAGATATTAATATCAATCTTCATGGAAATATCTAAAACCACTTTTCGGAATCCTTTTCAGACATATTTTTTTGTATAATTCTATTTGTAAATGGAGAGGGTTTAGAAGGAAAACCATCAATATTTGGTTTACATTTGTGTCCCCTTATACTACTCTTCAATTTTTTATTAATGGGACTTCTCAGAAGCTATGTATATTCTTAATGGATAGATAAGAGTAGATTTATCATTAATTTACTTAACTCTTCTCTAGGTTTTAGAATTAACATTCCTCCTGGTATTGAACGTTTTTTAGAATGAATATATTTTTAGTTCTTACATTCCAGATCATGATGGGTGGTGGTAATTTAACTCATTTTCATATTCAAAACCCTCCACTTCATACCCTACCTCTTTAGATAATTATATTTATTAAAAACAATTTATTTCAAAAAATCATTAATATTAGAATATAAATTTGACTAGGATGACCATTTTTTATTTTTCTCTTGATGATTATTGTGTGTATTATTTTTTTTTGTTTTTTAAAACCCTATTGGTGAGGATGAGGTTGTGTAACATTTTTTTGAAAATTGGGGGCTCTTTTATTTCAATGTACCATACCTGAGACTCAAATTATTTTTCTATCCTTGATAATATGTAAGTGTGAAGGGATCATAATTCTTCGAGGGAGGTGTTTGTTGTTACTGATAATATGGTCTCTCTATAAAGACAATTTAAGCCTTTATTGTCTTGTGAAGATGTTTACAATAATTGGTAGGGTGGTATTGTTCAATATAATTTTTAAAATTCCTCACAGGAGTGGGTTGTGATGTATTTTGATCCAAGGAAATCTATATCATCTTATTAGTTAATTATTTTAACATATTAACCATTAAATTATTATCAATATTTGAAAGAAGAACCTTGTACAATCTACTCATAGAGGCCTACCTTGATAACAGATTTAGTGCCAGTTATTCAACATCTTCTAAATCAATGCACATACATATATTAGTTTTTTTTTACCAATGATTATCCAACCATGTATCAACTATACACTTTTATATAGTTGTGAGGCCTCTATTGAAGTACTTAATGAGGATTTTCTCACCAATTTAGTGTTATGGAATGCATTTTCACAACTACATGAATTTCTCCCAATACTTTTACTTTGAATCACACTATTATTGTTTGATCCCTAAAATATTTTTAATGGAATTGGTCTCAATGATAAAATAAATTTAAATCCATTAAAACATTTTAACTATAAATATTTTAAAAAATAAATCTAATGTTTTATGGTTCCATCATGTGAGAATGGGAATGATCCTAATTTAATTTTGAATTCATAGAAATTATTTTCTTTCATGGATGAGTGAAATAAATTTAATTATTTAATGTGTTTTTTGGGATCCTCAATATAGTGGGCATGAAATTTTAGAAGATATATTATTATTCTAAATTTTAAACCAAATTTAATTCTATAATTGGGTATACAGTACATTCTGGTTGATAATTAATGACTTCTATATCCAATTATTAAGTGATTATGTAAATTCTATTATTATAATTTGAAACTATTGTATATGGTTTTACAAAGGATTCATGTGATCGTATGATTTCAAATTTCACAGAATAGAAGAATTCCCCATTTAGGTAATTGTTGATACTGTCCATATAATGACACTACCAAATTGGATAACTAATACAATGATTAATCTCATTATGTGGAAAAAAATTATTGATGGTATGTGATCGTGTCATAAATCAGATAAATAAAAAATAAAGAAAATTATACCATAATATAATGAGAATTTTTTTGAATTGATGGTCCAAAAAAACAAAAAAAGTTTGAGGGCATATAATTAAGACTAATAAAAAATAACGAAATAAAAATAAAAAAATATCTCTAATTGACTAAATAAAATAATTTCCCTCCTTGAAAAAACAAAAATTTTAATAGAATTTTCATGGGTATAATGGCCCATGATTTTCATACATAGATATTACATCTAAAAACCCACACTATAACTGTATAGTTTTACTATCTTTGGAAACTAGGAAATAAAAAAACAGGTTTATAAAACATCGACATTGTCTCCCACTTATTACATCATAACTAGAACCCATTTTAATACATATTACATAATAAATTTCTTCATATTCTAGGTAAAATAAACAAAAGAAAGGGTGAGCTCAGATTCTTATTTAGGGTAAACAAGGAATATTTCAAACATATTATTAGCAAAAGACATAATAACATTAATGAAACATTTAAAAAATTTATCTATCATAATAAATATCTTAATATCATGTCATAGGATAAATCATATCAATTCATAAAAATAAAACAACATATTCTATGAGAGAATAATATAAGACATTGAAATATGTCATACATATTAACAATAGAAAATCATTTTCATATTATTCAAGGGTCACTGCCAATTCCAACATAGGGGAAAATTCCATTACTAAACTGGGATCACTCCCTATTCAAACCTTGTGTTACTGAAAAATGTTTACATCTCATCCCAGTATTGTATTGATGAACTGATTTCATTTCTCATTCTATTTCTGTCAATCTGAAAAGATATAAATATTTTACTAATTATTTGTACAAAGATATTGGTCCCACCCAAAACATAAGGAAACCCATACATATGTGTGCCTCGTGAGCATAAATCATTCATCACATCATAACATATATAAAAAATGGTTTCCATAAACATAATTCTATCATAACATAACCCATGAAAAATAAATGGGTGTCATAAATATAAGTCCTTCATAAACTTAAACCAATGATTGGAATAATATGGATAGTATCCCTGCAAAATATACCCATTGAGACATAACTACCATAAAATAATATTGTCTTAGACGAAAAATAATTTTTATATGTCACTTGAAAATAATTTTTTAGGAATATATCGTTTCTTCTTTCAAAATGATTACATTTCATAAAATACAACACAATTTTAAAAGAAAACAATTTCTTTAAAATTAGCCGATTAATATTTTAAGGGAAGATTTCGGGAATAAAGGAGTGTTGAAATAAGAAAAATCAATTCATTTTTTATAAGTTAAAAAAATTTCTTCTTTTACGTTAGTAAAAAAAGTGAAAAAGTACCTCATTTGGAAAACAAAAAATATATTCATTTCAAATCGTTTAATAAAAATTACTATATGGGTAAAAGTGAATTTTAAATTTTTAAAAAGACTGTAAAAATATTTTGGAATGAATTTTTAAGAAACATGGAAATGGAAGATAAATATTCCCAAATAAATACTTACATGTAATCAATCTCTGATAATAATGTGATTGTGAAATTAACCCTTACATTACATATGATTTCATTCTTATATATTAGAAACTCATTTATAATGGATTAAATATTATTATTATCATATTCAGGAACCAAATTATTATTTATGATTTCATACATGATCATATTATCAACTATTAATAATATTTTATTATTATTATTCATTCGGGTGTTAACTACTTCATTTTTTATGAATGTTTTATCGTATAACACTACTGGGATGTTGTGTCTTCCCAACACATTAATACCAATGGTTCAGCAAAGCTTTTGGTATAGGGGTCCTTTACCAACGGTTTATATAAACCGTTGGTAAAGTTTGAGTAAGTGAACTATTTCCCAATGGTTTGAAGAAAACATTGGGAAATCTAAAAAATTGTCTCCCTTTACCAGAGGATTTTATAAACTTTTGGTCAATTCATGCTTTTCCCAATGGTTTTTAAAAACTATTGGGAAATGTCCCCTCCCCCCAAATACAGCGCCTTGGCCCCCGATTACACAGAAGTAGACATTTACCTGGATTTCCAGAATCCCCCGTGCAAGTGAACCTTAACCCTAGGCCTTCCATCCGATCGATTGTAACTCCCCCATCTAGGTTAGACTCCTTCAACCTCTTCCCAAATAACGATATATAATTCCTCATTGAGGTAATTGACATGGTTGGTGTGTGGTCTTCCAAACTCTATGAGCTAACATGGTGAGTTGAGGTGTCTTCTCCGTTTCTAGTGTTGTTCATCCCAACTATTAGAGGATATCCTTCTATTCTCAACCTTTCTCCATTTATTTCACTATCTAGAAAGATCACGTCATTATTCCCTATTTCTAGGGATTTTGGAAAATTTTATGATTCACACAATTTTATATTGAATCAATGACTAATACTTTATTGGTATATGTATATGAGTTTATAGAAGATGGTTTATAAATTATCCCTTAAAAGTATCACTATTTTGTGTTCTTTATGATGTGTAGTATCGTTGACATACTTTATTATTAATCTCAAATTTAATAATAAATGGTTTTGTCTATACTTTATGAAATTGAACATCTTTATGATCCATGAATGACATTTTAGTGTAGAAGCCTAAACTTTATCCACCCATAGGGTGAGAATGACTTGTTGAACTAACTAGGTAATCAATGGTGTGACCATAGGGGTTCCAATAATGAGTTATTGAACATGATTGAATGATTTGGGATGCCTATAACACATAATTGGACTCGAGGTATGTGCCTCTTATATGAGACCTATTGAAAATGAATATAAATAAATTTTAATTTAATTTTTGATTACTTTTTCTTTGAATAATGATTTTTGAATTACCTGAAGAAACATACCAAGGATTCATGTTAAAAACATAGCTTTTAATTCCATTTCAAAACCTTCTTAAAATCATTATGATTCGGTATATAATACCTTGGGTAAATCTACCTTGGATTCATAGTGATTATCATTTTGGAAGCCTTGGGGAAGTCCCCCTTGGATTCTAAACTAGAGGCCTCTCTCTTTACATTGACTGGGAACTCCTCCTCCCAATAAATACAACAGAAGTCAATAAATTTATTAGTTCTACATTCCAAATCTGTAAGTATTAACTTAGTTTTAATGTTTTTCATCTATGATTCTTTTTTTTTATTTTGATTTGACCTAAACCAGGTGGTGAGATGTGTTAAAAGACATAACCAATAAGTGTAGTTTTTTTTAAATTTTCATTTTACAATTCAAGTGTCATGATTATATGAATCAACTTGATTTGATGTCTTCATAGCCACACCTTTTATGTAGTTAGTGGATCATATCGACTAATGGAGGTGCTGTTGAGATGTATCCCCACTCAAAGATGGTAAATGGATTTTTTAGTCATATTTTCTCAAGGTGGGTTATGGATATAAAGATGATCCATGTGAATGGATTGGGGATAGTTGGGGTAGTGGGGTAGGTGGTTTTTCTATTTTTAGTGGGGTGATATGGTACTTTCTGCGTACTTTAGTTTGGGTGTTATGAAATGTACTAGTTTTTCACAATATTTCCATTTTTTAGCATCAATATCTTATATAAAAAACTTTCATTACAGATTCTACATCTTTCATAAAAATACATCACTTGGTAATATCTTGAACAATGCTCCATTAGGTCTATGGTGTCTTCTAGTATGTGATAAATGAAAAATTTAAAAAACCCATCTCACCTCAAATTTAGGCACACATAACTAAATTAGTATATCTTTACATTTTTTTAATAATTCACTACATCAAATAGAAACACCATCCTCAATAATTTACTTAAATATATTTTCGATTAAACTTTAATCTTATTGAATTGCTTATGATGAAATTACTGATAACAATTCATTTTATAGAATGGATAGAAGTTGGATGTATTAAATCGATCGAATCTCAATTGATTTTCAAATCTATTTGGAGAGAATTTTAGATTTTTCATTTCACAATGCTCCAGATAGTGGCCGCATACACTTACCATGTTTTTATTCTGTATGTAGGCCTTCGTTGAGCTATGAAGAAGTCAGCTACCACATAACCAAATATGGTTTTCAAGAAAACTACTATGTGTGGTATCACAATGGGAAGAAAATGAAATCTAAAATTGTTGATGATCGCAATGAAAGGACTAGACTAGAGAATCTGTTATATGACTGGTTTCCATTTATTCATCATTATGAAAAAGAAATGATTTCAACTCAAGAAGACTTCAATATGAGGACAGATGATGCATCTAATGAAAATGATGATATTTTCAGGTAGAAAAAATTTAATGATGATGCCACGACCCTAGTATATAGACAATGTGATAAAATGAAAAAGTTGTAATTTTTCATCCGATTGTTTCATGGGGAAAATATGTATGGGATTTCTAATACAGCAATCGATTACATTCTTACCTTCTTGAATAATTTACTTCCAGATGATGCAGATATTACCTCAAACCTCTATATGGAATGGAAGTTAGTTGAGGAACCTAGATTTTCATGAAACAAAATTCATGCTTTCCCAAAAGATTGCAGTTTATTTTGGGAGGAAATTGCTGAATGAAATGATTGTTTAAAATGTGGAACATCCCAATGAAACTCAAAATCTGATGGAACACCATCCTGCGTTCTACGGAAAGTAATGTGGCACTTTTCATTGATCCCCAGACTCCCGAATATTTTTATGTCTGAGGAAATATAAATATAAATAAATGGCATGATACTGAGAGAAAGAAGACTAATGATGAGTTGGTTTACCCTCTAGATGGATTTTCATGGCCGATATTTGATGCTCGATATCCTAATTTTGCAGCTGACATGCATAATGTGAGGTAGGGACATTCATGCAATGGTTTTAATCTGTTTGGGAAGATTCTTATTTTTCAGAGCACATGGCCAATTTTTATATACATTTATAATGTTACCCCATGGTTGTTTATGAAAACCCTTTAAATTTCTTGAGTATACTCATATCTGTCTCTTCTGATCCCAGCATTGATATTGACGTATACATGCATCATTTAATAAAAGAGTTGAAACTTATTTGGGATGTGGGCATGTACACATACGGTGCATATTCGAAAGATGTATTTTAGATGTGTGTTGCGCTTATTTGGATGATCAATGATTTTTCAGCTTATGCAATGATGTCTGGATGGAGCATAAAGGGAAAACTGTTAGTTCCTTTTTGTATGAACAATACATGATCTAGAAGACTGAAACATCATTGTAGTTTCAATTTTATAGGACATCGAAGATTCTTTCCAATGGACCATACATATAGAAATAATCTTCAAAGATTTTATAATTCCATAGAGACTGATGATCCACCTCAATATATTTCTAGAACTGATGTGCTTAATGAATTGTAAGATTTTAGTTTTTCATTCGGGAAGGGTCAAATGAAACATGGAAAGAGAAAAAATGTTTCCACTAAAATCTGTTACAATTGGAGGAAGAGGAATATCATTTTTGATTTTACTTATTGGTCAACCAATTAGTTACATCATTACATAGACATAATACACATTGAAAAGAATATATGTGAAATGTTTCTTTTGATACTTCTAAATGATAAGGGAAAGACAAAATATGATTTATAGTCTCGGCGTGACTTGGTGGTTTGGCGCATCAGACCAGAATTCCATCATTTGCGTATCAGTGAAAATAAATGGAAACATCAATGTTCTTATTATTTGATGGAACCTACGAAAAAAAAATTCTGGAAGTATTAGAGACTGTTAGAGTTATTGATGAATATTCAAGAAACATATCTAAATGGGTCCACAGAAGACATTTGAATCTAAAATCCTTAAAGACTCTTGATTATCACGTTCTTATGCATGAGTTGATTCCAACAGCAATTCATCATCTTTATTCCAATAATGTAAGGGTGATTTTTATTTGATTGTTCCATTTGTTTAGAGATCTTTGTGCTATGAATTCTTCCAAGTATTTCTTGAAAAAAATGTTGACAGATGCCCAATTAATTTTGTGTGAATTGGTGAAAATATCTCTTCCATCATTTTTCACATGCATGATGCATATGAATTTCCATATACCCACTGAAATACTTCTTAGATGACCTATATCTTTTTGTTTTATGTATCCAACTGAAAGAAATATGTAAACATTAAAGTATTATGTCTGAAATAGGAATCATCCAGAAAGGTTCTATCGTGAATGTTTACTTGGCTCAAGAATGTACGGATTTATGCTCAATGTATTTGTCGGATCTTACCAAAAGAATGAATAGACCAATAAGAAATGAAGAAGAATAGTATGAAAAAATTGAACCCCGTTTTCCATCACTTACTCAAACAAGAGGAATTCCTAGATCATATACATTGTAGACATTAATACTTGAAGAGTGGGATATGGCACATCACACAGTTTTTTTCAACTATGATTTTATTGATGATACAATAGGTAACTAAATTAAATATGAATATCTTACATATATATCTATTAATCTATTCATATGTTTTATCTATAGGGAACAAAAAACAACAGTAAATAGAAAGCATCATTCTTTATATTTGAGTAAGAGGGATACTTTTCATAGAAAAGAGTTTTTTGCTTGGTTAAAATTGAAGGTAAAAGTATTACTGTTTTAAAAAATTAAATTAATATTTAATTAAGTTCAATATTCATTTATATTGAAGGTATTGAGTTTTCCTACTAACTCTATCTCTGAGGATATAAGAGCTTTGGCTTTTGATCCTAATATTGTGGTTCAGGACTGTAAATAAATTGTTATCAATGGGTAAAAATTTATTTTCACTGAATGAGAAAATAACAAGAGAACACAACATGATGGTGTTATGGTTACTGCCACAACATATTTTTCTACCAGTGGATCAGATAGTAGAACGCGATTTTAAAATGTGGGTTATTATGGAGCCGTTGAAAAAATAATAATATTGAATTATTACTCTCATGGAAGATTCATGATGATGAAATTACATTGTTATGATTCGATGATGAGACTTGGCACATTTATTGATGATTTTGGATTTCGAGTAATTAATATGACTCGCACTCTTGCTACAGAAGAACCATATGTATTGGCATTAATGGCTGAACATGTTTTTTATGTCAAAGACCAACTTCGACCTGAATTTGGTTTCATGGTTGAAGTAATTCCAAGACATATTTTTGATGATGGTGAGGATGGAATTGACACGTTCCCTACTACCATGGGAACCAATCCATTTATTTCTTTTGATGACTCTAATAACTCAATTTTTAGTGTTGATTGTGAACCTAATGTTGTGGTGGAAAATATATAGAATCACCTATCCATTTTCTCAATTCTTTTGGTTTACCTCGGGTTGGGTTGTTAAGGTTAGTACTATTCAAATTTATTTAATATTGATTACAAATATATTGTATCTGACTTGACCGTTATGTGAATTTTCAATTTTTTTTGTTGGAATTTTTATTTGAATTGGATTTTATAATTTGGAATTGAACTATATTTAAACCTACAAAACAAACATTTATAACTTGGTAAAAATTTCAATGTTTCAATTGTGATTTGTATAAAAATTTTATGACTCTGAGACCCCTCTTTAACATTTTACTAGGTAATGAACATGATGGGTTGTATTCTTCTGAAAAACATGTATTGAAACCTGCATCATCTACCTGAGCTAAAAAAATAAAAATTTTCCTTAATTTTGACAACCTCTGTACCACTTTTGAATCCTATAGAATCAATGTTCCATGATTTAAATAGTCTGATGACACATAGTAAATAGTCATCCTACAAAAAATTATATTTTTTTATTACATCTTGTACGATTTATTGCCTTCATTATATATTTGTTCAAGCTCTCCTAATATAATGTTTGGTAAAATTATACATGAATCCCCTTGTTCCATGTCATTTATTTGGTTTTTTGGGTTACACATGAGTTATAATTTTCTATTTACTACCATATTTGTTTTCAAATGTAGGAAAATGAAACCAATTGAAGAGAGGTGACGAAAACAGTTTATGGGAAACAATTATCGCATAACTGAGTTGGGCATTCCACCACTAGTGCCTGCAGTGAGTATTTTATTTCAAATATATTTATTTAAATAATATATAATGTCATGTGACCAATTTTTTAATACATTTTTTCATGATCCATCCATTAGGAGATAGTTATTTGATGAGCAGCCTAGTAGTGGACCCAGTTCTTGGGGTGCTTGTACGAGGGGGGTGGTATGGGAGCTAGACGATTTGGTCGGCATACCTGATTAGACCCTGCCCCTCCCACTAGAATACCATCCATACCACATTCTGATCCCAGTGTTCCATTAGGGACACATGGGTTATTTAGGCCTCCCATGTTTTTACAACCCATTACATCTGAGCCTCCTCACCTCTCTGTACCATATTCGATGATTATTATCACTCCTCATCCAACATTTGGCCAGCCATCTCTGTCATTTTCGTTTACTTATGCTTCCTTCTCTATGGACTTTTATATTCCATCTTATTCAACTCCTACTCTGCCAGAGTCTGTCCCTATGGAGCATACATTGGGACTCACTCCATCTGTATAGGGTGTTCCTTCAGTTTTTGTCAATCCAGCGGTGCCCAGTGATCAAACTACCGCAGGTATACTTATTCAACTCTAACAAATTGTTACACAATAATTTATTTTCATTATAACATTTATTAATAATATATTTTTTTCATTCATAACAGATACATTTACTGATAGGAGGTGGGGGTGGGGGTGTACATGAATGTGTACAGTGTGGAATCGCCACACGCAATTGATGGTGGAATAATATGAAGACAGTCAGATGATTGAAAAATCAGGGCAGCAATCTCAGTTTTTTTAGCGATGCTTTCAAAATACTCCAACATCATTCCTGTCAGCCCACTCTCATGGAGACAGTGCCTAAATGTAGTCAAGGATAAAGCCTGGGCAGAGATATGGGTAAAAAAATCTGTTGTATTTAATGATATATATTAATTTTTGTATTTATATGAATTTATATTTTGATTTCAGTTGCGGTTTAATTTCCCTGCTGGTGAGGGTGAATATCCAACATGTCTAAAAGATTTAGATGATTTTGGAGATATTATAAGCATGAGTTTTACATTATAATGATGTGATATAGTGGGTACAGTGTTAGAGGTGGTCCCTGTTGTGGATGATTGTCTATTATAACAGTACTGATAGATGATTACTCATTGGAAAACTAGCAAATTTATGGTATTAATCAAATTAGAGGCATTTAAATGAAAATTTTCGTGTTTTCGTTAATACTAATTATTGAATTTTATTTGGGATACATCTGGAAGAAATTAAAAAAACATTAATGTTGAGAAATACATCCACACATTGAGATGTACTATGATACCATATCATGAGAGATATCAGGTATGATATTTTATAATCGTTCTTTATGACTTTCACTTTCTATTCCATCCTCCTTAATTTATTTGATTGCTAAATTGGTTATATAATTTTAGTTATGAAATTACTATATTTTTATAGTATCCTGTTTTTAATTATGGTTTCCTACATTCAATGTCATTGTAGAGGCATAAATTGAATATAGAAGGATGTGTGCCTCGATCATAACTGTTTTGCTCGAGTAGAATGAAGAAATAAGAAAGTGCAGTCAATGAACTGACTCAGAAGCAGATTGTAAGTTTTAATTTGTATATTTAAATTTTTAATCTCTATTTTTTAACTTAATAATATATTTATATTTGTAACAGGCTTTTTTAGAGGCCCTTGATGCCCCTGAAACCTGACAATTTTGGGTCAAACGATCACTTACATTAGATGTCCGGATATGAGCACCTTGGTAGAGTACGCTTCCGACCTAGGAAGAGTATAGTCTTGAAGGGGTATTGGCCCTACTTAATTATGATTTTTAGTGCCACTGAGTTTTAGAAGGTAAAGGAACAGTCAGAACAGGCTGAAAAAAGGGCCACAAAGACAGTAGAACAGTATGATAGGGAAAAAACTACATTTATGAAACTGATGGAAGTTTTATGTCCAAGTCTTCCATCAGAGGCCATCACTACTTGTGATGAATATATTTCATCGATGAATTCTATATATGGTGCACCAGGAGGCAGTTCTAGTGTTTTTTGAGACAATGGCGAGGAAGAGGATGAGGTGGATGAGGAGGAAGGCGTTGAGGAGGCTGAGGAGGAGGAGGAGGGAGAGGAGGAGGCCAAGGTGGAGGAGGAGGGAGATGAAGAGTCCTAGGTTGAGTATGAGGGTGAGGAGGATGATAGGCACAATGATGGGGATAATGATGAGGATGAGGGTGAGGGTGATGGTTATGGTGAAGATAGTGATGGTGATGAGGGACAGATTGATCCGTTAAATTTTTTTACTAATATTAATGACCTTTGATGTTTATTGAATGGTTTCCCTTGAATATATGTGTGATTATGTAGGTCCGATTATCTTTATTTTATTATCTATAAATAATAAAACCTAACTTGATGATTTTTTGTTCCCAATTCACCCCTCCCCTAGACAGCCCCCACCCCCTAGACACCCCCACCCATGGACAACACGTACCCCCCTAGACACCCCCACCCCCTAGACAACACGTACCCCCTGGACCGCCCGCCACCCCCGTGGATAGCCCGCCCACCCCCCTGGAAATCCCCCCCCCCCCACCCTCTATTCATGGTTTGTCTATTTGTGGTTGTTGATTTGAACATTAATAAAACATCTGTGGTACCATAATATTTTTGTCCTTTAATGAAACATTAAATTTAATGACTGATAGGAAATTAGATTCTAAATGATTTAAACGATTATTTATATATTATGAATGTTTTATTTTTAAAAAGCATGGATGTTGTGAAATCCCCCTATTTTATTGAAATTGTAAATTTTTAGTGGAATTTAGATAATTGGTGGTCTGATTAGAAGTTGATATAATGATATTATTTTTTAACCTTGGAATAATTTCCTTATAAAATATGTAAATACCATCTCATGAACTCAGGACAGCCCCCCCAGACAGCCCCCCAAACAGCCCCCAGAATAGCCCCCGAACATCCCCCCCTCCCTAGACCACGGACATCCCCCCGCCCTCCTCCCTCAACCCCGGACAGCCCCCCCCCCCCCACCTCCTTTATGAACCCTTAACAACCCCCCACTCTCCTCCCTGGTCCCCAAAAATCCCCACACCCTCCTCCCTGGACCCCGTGAAGCCCCCCGGATAGCCCCCACCCTCCTCCCTAGACCTTGGACAGCCCCCCTCCTCCCTGGACCATGGATATCCCCCCCCCCCCACCACCACCTCCCCCACCCTCCTCCCTGGACCCCGAACAACACCCCCACCCCACCCCCCCCCCCTCCCTAGACCCCAGACAGCCCCCCAGATAGCCCCCCGAACATCCCCCTGGACAACCTCCCTACCCTTCTTCCTATACCCCAGACTGCCCCCAGACATCCCCATGGACAGCCCCCTACCCACCTCCCTGGACCCCAAACAACCCCTCAGACTGCCACTGGATAGCCTCCCCACGCTCCTTCCTGGACACCAGACAGCCCCCCCGGACATCCCCCCAGACAACCCCCCACCCTCCTCCCTGGACCCCGAATATCCCCCTCTCCTTTCGGGACCCTGGATAGCCCCCACCCTCTTCCCTTGACCCCAGACATTCCTCCCACCCTCCTCCTGGGACCCTGGACAGCCCCCTCCCCTCTCTCTGGACATATATGTTTTTTGTGCTTTTGAAGGTGTTTTTTATGGTGTTTGAAGTATGTTTGGATATGTTTTTTGTGTTGTTTCTATACTGGGGTGTGCAGTGAGGTGTATGTAGTGTATTATGCGGTGTGTTATGCAGTGTGTTTTTTTCCTCTTTTTATGTGTGTTTTTATGTAGGTGTATGTAGTGTATTATGTACGCTAGGCTATTTTTATGTGTCTGTTTTTTATGCAAGGTTGTTTTTAGGTGTCTTTTTTTATGCAGGTGTATCTTGAGGATGTTTGAATAGTTTTTTGTGTTTGGGAACTCCATAGAGAGCCCCCCTCCTTCATGGAAAATGGAAATATCCCCTCTTCCTTGGACCCTGGATAGCCCCCACCCTCCTTCCAAGATCCCAGATAGCCCCCCACCCTCCTCCATGGACCCTGGACAGCCCCCCAACCCAACACCCCAACATTGGGAGAGTGTTGATTCAGCATATATAAAACATCATGAAAATTCATGAATGGATAAGGACCACCTACCATGATTCCGAAGATAATTGCACTCTTAATTCGGCGTCTTGGATCCCATTCTAAGCTATCTTCATGATTCACCCTAAATCCCAGCAGAAAAGAGGGTTTTAGAGATTCTTATGAAGATGAGATAAGAGTGAAAACCCTAATCGAATAGAGGAAGAATGGAAGGGAATAGACTCACACGGATCTTCAATCCGCACTTGATGGCACACAAAACACCCAATAATTGAATGTGATACGCCCTTAAGAGTTATTGGGAGCATTAGAATGTGTTGATACTTTAGCACAAGCATCCATGGGTCATTTTTGATGTGTAGGAGTCAATCCACCACAATCCAAGGCACGGTGTGGCCGGTACCACTCAAAGTGTCTCACTTTTATTTGAATTGGACAACATTTTAAATGAAAACAGCAACTAGCATATGGAAAACTGACCAAACACATTCGAATTCTATTGATATGTTTGGAAAATGATCCATGGGTCATTAGTGATGTGTATGAGTCAACTCCGACTCAATCTGAGGCACGGTGTGGCCGGTACCTCTCAAAGTGTCTCACTTTTATTTGAAATGGACAACATTTTAAGTGAAAACCACAACTCTAATATAAAAAACTAACCAAACACATTCATATTGTTTTGATACTTTTGAACAATGATCCATGGGTCATATGTGATGTGTACAAGTCAACACCACCTCAATCCGAGGCACGGTGTGGATGGTATCACTCGAAGTGTCTTTCTTCTGTTTAAAATGGACACCCTTTTAAGTAAAAACAACTATCATGTGGAAAACTGACCAAACATATTCAGATTGTGTTGATAATTTAGCACAAGGATCCATGGTACATTTGTGACATGTACGATTCAACCCCTCCTTAATCTGAAGAATGGTGAGGTTGGTACCACTCAAAGTGTGTCACTTTTATTTGAAATGGACAACATTTTAAGTGAAAATAAAAACTGGGAAATGGAAAACGGACCCAACACATTCAGATTCAGTTTATACTTTAGTAAATAGTTCCATGGGTCAGTTTTAACGTGTACAAGTTAACCTTGCCTCAATCTGAGGCATGGTGTAGCTGGTACCACTCTAAGTGTCATTCTTTTGTTTAAAATGGACACCCTTTTAAGTAAAAACAAATGGAATAATAAAAACTAACCAAACATATTTGGATTGTGTTGATACATCACCACAAGGATCCATGGGTCATTTTTGACATTTATGATTCAGCCCCGCCTCAATACAAGGCATGGTGTGGCCGGTACCACTCAAAGTGTCTCACTTTTATTTGAAATGGACATAATTTTAAGTGGAAACAACAACTGGCATATGGAAAACTGACCAAATGCATTCATATTGTGTTTATACCTTCATAAAATGATCAATGGGTCATTTGTGACATGTACGAGCCAACCCTGCTTCAATCCGAGGCACGATGTGGCCGTTATCACTCTAAGTGTCCTTCTTTTATTTAAAATAGATATCCTTTTATGTAAAAACAACTAGCATACAGAAAACTGACCAAACAAATTCCGATTGTGTTGATACTTTAGAAAAAGGATCCATGGATCATTTGTGACATGTACGAGTCATACCTGCCTCAATCCGAAGCACGGTTGGCCGGTACCACTCAAAGGGTCTCACTCTTATTTGAGATGGACAACATTTTAAGTGAAAACAACAATTGGCATACGGAAAACTGAAAAATATTATTCATATGATATTGATAATTTAAGAAACCTATACATGGGTCATTTGTGATGTATACAAGTCCACCCCACCTCAATCCAAGGCATGGTGTGACCGGTACCACTCAAAGTTTCTTTCATTTCTTAAAATGGACACCCCTTTAAGTAAATAAAAACTAGTATATGGAAAACCAACCAAACATATTCTGATTGTTTTGATACAATAGAAAAAAGATCCACTGGTAATTTTTGACATGTACGAGTCAACCCCTCTTCAATCCGAGGCACGGTGTGGCCGGTACCACTTGAAGATTATTTCTTTTGTGGAAAACGGACACCCTTTTATTTGAAAACAACTGGCATACGGAAAACCGACCGAACGTATTTATATTGTGTTGATACTTTAGCACAAGGATCCATGGGTCATTTGGAAGGTGTACGAGTCAACCCTACCATAATACAAGGCACGGTGTGGCCAGTACCACTCATAGTGTCTCAGTTTTATTTGAAATAGACAACATTTTAAGTGAAAACAACAACTGGCTTACAGAAAACCGACCAAACGAATTCAGATTCTATTGATACTTTAGGAAAATGATCCATGGTTTATATGTGACGTGTAAAAGTAATCCACGCTTCAATCCAAGGAATGGTGTGGCTGGTATCACTTGAAGTTCCATTATTTTGTTTAAAATGGACACCCTTTTAAGTAAAAATAACTAGCATACAGAAAACCGACCAAAAATTTTATGATTGTGTCGATACATTAGCACAAGGATCCACGATTCATTTTTGGCATGTACGAGTCAACCTCGCCTCAATCTGAGGTATGGTGTGGCTGGTACCACTCAAAGTGTCTCGGTTTTATTTGAAATGGACAACATTTTAAGCGAAAACAACAACTGGGATATGGAAAACTAACCAACCACATTCCAATTCTGTTGATAATTTAGGAAAACGATCAATGGGTCATTTGTAAAGTGTATGATTCAACCCTGCCTCAAAAGAAGTCACGATGTGGCCGATATAACTCAAAGTTTCTCTTTTTTTTAAATTGGACAATATTTTAAGTAAAAACAACTGGCATATGGAAAACCGAAAATACGTATTCGGATTGTGTTGATACATTATTATAAGGATCCGTGGGTCATTTTTGATGTGTACAATTCACCCCCCCCCCCCCCTCAATCTGAGGCACAATCTTGCCAGTATCACTCGAAGTGTCTATCTTTTGATTAAAATGGACATCATTTTAAGTAAAAACAATTTTTAATTAGAAAAAAACCAAACGTATTAAGATTGTGTTGATACATCATCACAAGGATCCATGGTTCATTTCTAACATGTAATAGTTAATCCTACCTCAATATAAGGCACGGTGTGGCCGGTATCACTCAAAATGTCTTTCATTTGTTTAAAATGGACACACTTTTAAGTAAAAACAACTGGCATACGAAAAACCAACCAAATGTAATTGAATTGTGTTGATACATTAGAAAAAGGATTCATGGGTCATTTTAGAAGTGTACTAGTCAACCCCGCCTAAATCTGAGGCACGTTGTGGCTGGTACAACTCAAATTATCTCACTTTTATTTGAAATGTAAAACATTTTAAGTGAAAGCAACAAGTGGCATACGGAGAACTGAACAAATGCATTTAGATTATGTTGATACTTTTAAACAATGATACATGGGTCATATTTGAAATGTACAAGTCAACGTTGCCTCAATCTGAGTCATGGTGTGTCTGGTATCACTCGAAGTGTCTTTATTTTGTTTAAAATGGACACCCTTTTAAGTAAAAAAATGGAATACGGAAAACCAACCAAAAATATTCGGATTGTGTTGATACTTTATCACAAGGATACATTGGTCATTTTTGATGTGTAAGAGTCAACCCCACCTCAATCTGAGGCACGTTGTGGCCAGTATCACTCGAAGTGTCTTTCTTTTATTTAAAATGGACACCCTTTTATGTAAAAACAACTGGCATACAGAAAACCAACCAAACATATTTGGATTGTGTTTATACTTTAGAAAAAGGATCCATGATTCATTTTTGACGTGTAAGAGTGAATCCCATTTCAATCAGAGGCACGTTGTGGCTGGTACCACTCAAAGTATCTCACTTTTATTTAAAATGGACCACATTTTAAGTTAAAACAACAATTGGCATACAGACTACCAACCAAACGCATTAAGATTCTATTGATACTTTTAGAAAAGGATCCATGGGTTATATGTGATGTGTATGAGTCAAAACCGCCTCAATCTGAGGCACAGTGTGGTTCGTATCACACGAAGTGTCTTTCTTTTGTTTAAAATGGACACCCTTTTAAGTAAAAACAATTGGCATATGGAAAACTGACCAAACCTATTCAGATTGTGTTGATACTTTAGAACAAGGATCAATGCATCATTTGTGATGTGTATGAGTCAACCCTACTTGAATCTGAGTCATGGTGTGGCCGGTACTACTAAAAGTGTCTCACTTTTTGTTGAAATGGAAAACATTTTAAGTGAAAACAACAACTGGGATACGACAAACCAACCAAACGCATTCGGATTATGTTGATACATTAGGAATGAGATTTGTGGGTCATTTGTGATGTATAAGAGTCATACCCGACTCATTCTGAGTCATGGTGTGGCCGATACCACTCAGACTGTCTCACTTTTATTTGAAATGAAAATTATTTTATGGGAAAACACAAACTCGAAAATGGAAAACCGACCAAACGCTTTCATATTGTATTGATACTTTAGGACAACGATCCATGAGTCATTTGGGACATCTAAGAGTAAACCTCTTCTCAATCCAAGGCACAGTGTGGCCGGTATCACTATATGTGTCTCTCTTTTGTTTAAAATGGACATCATTTTAATTAAAAGAAACTAGCATAAGGAAAACTGACCAAACATATTCTGATTGTTTTGATACTTTAGCACAACAATATAGGGGTCATTTTTGACGTGTATGGGTTAACCCCACCTATATATAAGGCACGGTGTGGCCAATACCATTCAATGTTTCTCACATTTATTCGAAATCAACAACATTTTAAGTGAAAACAACAACTGGAATACCGAAAACTGACCCAACACATTCATGTTGTATTGATAATTTAAGAAAATGATCCTTCTGTCATATGTGATGTGTACGAGTCAACCCCGCCTTAATCTGAGGCACGATGTGGCCGATATCACTCGAAGTGTCTTTATTTTGATTAAAATGGACATCATTTTAGGTAAAAACAACTGTCAGATGGAAAACTGACCAAACGTATTCGGATTGTGTTGATACTTTAGCACAAGGATCTATGGGCCAACCTCACACAATCCACTTCTCATATGAGGAACTCCTACCACTATTCTAAAACACATGACATTTAATACACCAAGGTGAACCAGATTCCCTAAGTCACACAAGCTCATTGATACACACCCATTATCATCATCACTAAGTTCAAAGAAACCCGCCCCAAACTAGTGGACATTATATTTGTGTTTGTTTGAATTCATTTATCCATTTCATTATTTTGGGGTATTAGCTTCTAATTCATGAATTCAATCGTGTATGTGTTATACAAAATTAAATTTTGTATGTATTCTTCTATATAACACATATAATTACGTATTCAGTTTTTTTTATTTTATTCTTAATTGATAATTAAATTATGTATTTATTCAATTTAGTATTCAATTATGAAATGAATTCCGGATTTCACATGTAATTTTCATCTCAATTCTGAATTGAATTCTAAATCAATTATGTATATTTATAATTACCTTATTAATTGTATTTTAATTATGCATGTGTATAGTTGCAGGGTCTATTATGTGTTAAATCAATATAAATTAATTGTGTATATATGTGTGTTATATTTTTTTATTGCACATAATTGGTGTTGGGGAAGCTGGAAATGAAAAAATTGTAGCCTGCTATTGGAAATCATAGAGCATTAGGCTACTGCCTGAATTACATAGTAAAGCCTATGCCGACGGTTTATAACCGTTGGCATAGGGTTGTGAATGTGTTTTATACCAACGCTTCAAAGAGAACTGTTTGAATAAACACATTCCCAACGGTTTACAAACTGTTGGAATATAGGTGAAATGTTTAAACATAAAAACGGTTTGCGTAAAACGTTGGTAAAAACCTATACAAAAATATATTCCAATGGTTTGAAACCATTGGAATAGTATGTTTTCCAACGGATTCATACCGTTGGTGAAAATTTATACCAACGGTTTGACATATCCGTCGGTATAATATAGATTTCCTAACATATACCAATGGTTTTCCCAAAACTATTGGCATATGTTTTTTACTACGGCTTCAATCCCTATGGTTTGGATAACCATTGGTATATAGTATACCAACGGTTATCCAGTCTTTACAAATTGTTTGGAACCATTGGTAAAGGGTTCATTTTCAGCAGCGTAAGTCTATATTATTGCGAATAGGATATAGTAACATAATTTATAGAATGATATTAAGTAAATATATATTATATTTATTCATTATATACATTTATATAATCATTCTTGAATGATGAATATGGAAAATTAATCACATCACATCGAGAAAATGTTAGTCCGTACGTACGCACGAGTGATGGTATAATTCCCATAATTGTAAAATGGTATGGAAATAAATGGTATTCAATTTCTTACAAAAATAAATATCATGTTATAAATATCATATATATATATATATATATTACTTCCATCATTATATGCATCTAAATAAATTAGTGATAAAAAGTATATTTCACCACGGTGTGGAGATGGTAAGTCATACATACACACGTGTGGTGATTTTTCTTAGAGGATAGATAAAATATAGAATATGGTTGATCCATAATAAAAATAAAATCTTCAAATATATTCTATAATTTATTTATTACCTTCATATAGAGTCAAACAAGAATATGGAGTATAATATGAAATGATCTTGAAGGAATCTGCAAAGATGATTACCACTTCTTTGGAGAACATCCTTTACATCTCCTCTTAGGCAAACTAGGGTTGGTATTTTGTGAATACTAGATCCTTTCTATTGTATATAGATAGTATAGAATGAAAAATTGGTAGGTTATGGTCATTATTACAGGCTAAATGTGATTTGAGATGTGAGGGATGAGGTTCCCTTTTATAATTTAGGTGAGGGGAACTTTTGGAATTTTCTCAATATATCAATTTATAAAAAAATATATCTCAATAAAATTACCTCCAAATCACCATTAATTATAATATAAGTGGATATAAAGTAGTAATCTCATCAACTAATAGATTTTAGACATGTATTGGAATTACTGTAAACCTTATCATTTGGGTTAACCCTTAGTTAACCTATTTTAATTTTGACTATGGTAACAACTTTTTCAATATTATAAGTTGGTAAATTTTACTTCTCTGATGTCAATTAAATCATAAATGAATTTTTAATAACATTTTGTACCACTTAAGAAAAAAATTTATTTTTAAAGATGACTTATTATTTTTTAAATAATTTAATAAAATATTATTTTGAAAAAATATCATTACTGTCAATTTTTACACTATTCATTACTCAACTATTAAAATTATATTGATAAAAACTTAAAATTGAAAAATAATATTATATCCCTAAGAGGTAAATTTAGTTTAAATTTTTTTATCACATTAATTATATCAAATTAAATTTATTTAAATATTTTTATTAATGTTTATTTGATTTAAAATAATTATTACATTATTGTTGTGTAATTATTTAATATACCTATTTGTACACTAAAAATTAATAAAAATTCCATCAAGAAGAAAAATATTATATATTTCATAATAATATGTATAGTTTAATATATATTTTGTGAACCATTGTATAAAATTGATAAAATATTTAAAACATGAAGGATACATCTATAAATTATTTAAATAAAATATTATAATTACCATAATTTCATCTATGTGACCAAATAACTAAAAAATAAATTTATATCATAAAAATATGTTTATCAAGTAAAATATGTACAATTTTATTTTTTCATAACATAACTTTTTATCCAAGTGGACATATAAGGGACATTAAAGGCAATGAAAGTGACATTTTGTGACATTATTTGATTTAAATATTATATAAGTCATGTTCAAGGAAAAGTGTCCATTAAAAACATAATTTCGATACTTAGGTGCTAAGGTTCAGTGTTTCATCACCCAATAAAATTTTTTCATGTGTTAATGACATTTTATAGACTTTATAATTTAATTTTTAACCTAAATTGCTCAATTTACACTTTTTTGTGGTAATGAAATTTACAAAAAATGTTATTCATATTGGTGAAAAATAAAGGTGAAATATTAAATAAATTTGAAAATTTTGAATCAAAATTTGGAATCCATTTTTCAATATTCAAAATACATAAGTTTCAGAATTAAATTTTAAATGAAAATGAAAACTACCACAATTTTTTTTAAAAAAATTACACTTTCAAAATATAAAAATAATTATAATAAATTTGTCTATAAATACTTTAAAAAAATTGAATTTATTTAAATAAAAATTAAATAAATAAAATTTAAACCAATTTTTTCTTTATTAAAACTTTAAAATAAATTATAGTTTTCAATAAAAATTAGTATCTTTATTATTCTTTAAAAAATAAATGAGTTTCGAAAAATTATAAATAAAAATAAGATAATTTTGACATGTTGAATTAAATACTGAAATTAATTTTGTCAAATACATTTTTTGTATCTTCTAAAAATTAATAAAAACCAAGAAAATTTATTTTTGAAGAGAATTTTTTTTGAAGAATAATGTGATTTTTCTAAAAATTGTGTGACAATTTTCTAAGAACTAACCAATAATTGAATATTGTGTTAGAGAATTATACTAATTTTGTAAACATGTTATTTTATTTTTTTATGACCACTAAATAGCTAGGTTATAACAGTCATTTTATAAAAATTGTGTCTCATGATTCATTTAAACTCATGGATGCGTGAAATGAAATCTATTAAAGAATTAATAGTATTTAAAGAGAAATATTTATTAAAATATACAGTTGTTTCATTCTAACAACTTTAAAATTACGTTCACCCTCAAAATTCATCACTTGGATAAAAACATATTAGAATGCCTCTTCCTCATCACATTCGCAGGTTCCCACATAGCTTACTCAAATTGGTGGTTCCACCATAAAACATTAACCACGAGAGTGGTCTTGTTTCATAAAACATTCTCTCTAAGATACAAAATCATTATCACTTTTTCTTCCTAATAATGATCTTTCTCCAGTGGTATGACATCTGATTTTAGTACATTGGATGGATCCTGTATGTACATTCTAATGATAGATACATGGAACACATCATGAACATGAGAGAGATTCGGTGGAAGTGAAAATAGATAATATACCTTTCCAACACGATCCAAAAATTAAAAAGGAACAATAAACCTTGGAATTAGAATTCCCTTATTTAGGAATCTCTTCAATGTCTTCCATAGAGATATCCCTATAAATATCATGTCACCCACTTTAACCTTTATGTATTTTCATCTATTTTCGGCACAACTGTTTTGTAAAATCTGGGATGCTCTTATGTGTTGTTGAATAGATCTAATCTTTTTTGTCATATCTTCATCTAGATTAAATATTAATTACATTATTTCCACTACTTCATTCCATCATGTTGTTATTATTTACTTCCTACCATAGAGGGATTCATTAGGTTCCATATGAATACTGGAGTGAAAGCTATTTTTTAAGAAAATTATACCAAAGGTAGGTGTTTTTCCCAAACACCTTTTAAAACCATAGAGAAAGATCTAAAAAGTATTATAGAGATTTAATTGTCCTTTTAGATCGACCATATAACTGAGGGAGATAGGAAGGGATGAAATATAACTCTCTATCAAGAGTATGATGAATACTTCTCTAGAACATTGAGTTAAACATCAAATCCTGATTAGATATAATGGAAGGTGATACTCTTTGAAATATTACCACTTCTTTATTATATGTTCTATAAAAATGATCAAAATAGAATTCTAATTTGATATTTCTGATGTTTTATGACTTCACAAGTTGATCAAATATAACCCATATTGCATTATCGACTTTAGATGTTTTGGAATGTCCGAAAACAAAGTACATGGTGATGTTATCCCATTTCTATTATGGTATAGGTGATGGTTGTAACATCCCCTTATAATTCTTTCTCTTAGTCTTAAAATTATAATAAACCAAGCATCGAAAAAACATACTCTTCAATATATTTTTCCATTCCATATGACTAGAAATATTGTTTTAGGTCCCTATACATCTTTTTTCTTCCAGGATGAATAAAGAATGATGAACTATGATCCTCACGCAGCAGCTCCTTCTTTAATTATTGTATAGGAGGGACACAAACATGCTTACTAAACCTTATTAATCCATCATAATAAATATTGAACACAAGGACATTTCTCACCTCTTTTTCCATCTCTACATCATCTTTATGTGCCTTCTTAATATTCACATATATAGATGGTTTAACAATAATTTGAGAAATATATGATTTCTCCCCTTCCTTTATGATTACCATATCCATCCTTTGAAAATACATAAATATTAGATCTTTTGTGATCCTAATCATAGATAGGATAACATAGTCCTTTCAACTCAAAGCATATTCTACGTTGTTCTCTTTCCCAAGGTGGTAATGTATCGAGAATTTGTAATATTAAATCGACTCCAACCATATTCTTTGGCTTATATTCTACTCCATTTGAGTGAAAATATAATTTAAATTTTTATGATCCGTATATATGTTGTATATTTCTAAAAAGAATTCATTAATCCATATTATTAATTCAAAAATTACCACAGCTAACTCTAAATCATGTGTTGGGTAATTTTTATTAAGGGTTTTCAATTTTTGTTAGATATAATCTATCACCATATCATTTTTCAAGAGAACACAACCTAGTACCTTCATGGATGCATCACTGTAGATAACAAAATTTTCTCTACAACAAGGTAGTGTGAGCATAGGTGAATAGACTAACCTTCTTTTCAGCTCGTTGAAATTATTTTCGCATTATTCTATCTATATAAAATTCACTCTTTTCTGAGTCAACTTGGTAAGTGAATTAGACAATCATCATAAATCATTCACAAAAGATTGATAATATCAATCCAAATAAAGAAAGATTCATATTTCAATTAATTTTGTTAGTCTAAGGCTATGTTAAACAGCTTTTATCTTTTCTAGATCCACAAATATACCATCTCTTGATATTATTTGTTCCAATAAAAAAATTGAAGCAAACAATCACACATAGTAAATTTTTCATACAATGTATCCTTTCTCAGATTATTCAATATAATCCTCAAGTTATCTTCATGTTCTTCATTTCACATTGAATATATAATAATATCATCTATAAAGACTACCACAAACGGAAAAACATAGTATCTAAATACTCTACGCATTAAATCCATGAAGATAATAGGGGAATTTGTAAGACTAAAAGGCATTAATATAAAATCATAGTGTTCATACCTTGTACAGAATGTCTTCCTGGGTATATCCTTCATCTTGACCCTTATTTGATGATATCTAGAAGAGAGATAAATCATGGGAAAGTATTAAAATCCCCATTGGTGGGAAAATAATTCATCAATACATGGGGATGATATTTTTTCTCGATAGTGATCTTGTAAAGTTATTTATAATCAATTAAGAGACTCATTGATCCATATTTCATTGAAAAAATAGAATAGGTGTACCCCAAGGTGACACACTAGGGTGTATAAATCCCTTATCAAGATTATCTTGCAGTTTCTTCTTCAATCCATGAAACCCAAATGGGACCATTAAATATGGAGTCATTGAAATATATATAGCACCCTGTATGAGTTCTATTGAAAACTAAACATCAAGATTTACTGGGTGACCTTGAAATTATTCCTAAAAGACATAAAAAAAACTCACATACAATAGGTTTATCCCTAATGTTTACTTTCTCCCAAACCATATGAGATATATAACCTTATTTTATTGTAATTAAGACCCACAATATAGAATTATGTTCCACTAGAATTTCATATTCATCCTTGCATCGATAGATGATCAAGAATTCATTTTTCATAGGAAATGTGACATCCCTTAATCAGTATTTGGCTTGAGCCCTATATAGAGAAATCCAATCAATGCCATAAATCCTCTGAAATTAAACTAAATAAAGGTTATAATATATTCAAGATGAACTTTCAAAAAAACATAAACTGGAGAAGAGTTATAAATTTGTGATGAGATTGTTGTACCAATCAGATTTTTCACTCCTAACTAGACATCTAATTCTCAATAAATACAACAATACCATTAGAAAATCATTCCTAATTAAAATAGTTGGTGGATCCATAATCAAATAAAACATTAGCTAATTCTGTGTGGATAGTAATTATACCATCCACTGACTCATTACCATAATCCATATTACTAATTTCGACATAAGATTTGGCTTATGTAAATCATCATTCATAAACCATGGATTATAGCATTGGTTATCATAATGCCCATTTTCCTTGCACTTTTAACATTGAAGTGTGAGAGGTTCATTTTGTAGATCCTTTTTTCTATTTTCATACTTAACTATTGTTTTCCCATCAAATCAGTAGTAATTGGCCCAATGACAATTTTTCCTACACTTAAAATATTTAATGATCCCCTTAATATATTTTATTTAATGTTTCTTTCTATACATTGAGCATAGAGGAAAGATTATATTATATTATCTTAATTTTAATATTTTCCCTTGAATTCAATTTTTGTATTCTTATCAAACCCATAACATTTATTGGTGACTCCAATCCCCATATCAACCATAAGACAATAACAAATGATTTCCTCATATCTACTAAAGTCCCTTATCGACAATTCCCTTCAGATACTTGGTTTTAAGACCCTAAATAATCAACCAATATAGCTCTTAGGTTGATTAATAATTCCATAAGAATACCTAGAATGTATTTTAAAATTATCTTTATAAGTACCAAAAAATTTATCATCCTTTTTCTTAAGATCAAGGATCTCCTTCTATACTTCTTTTTAAAGAATATGTGGAAATTACATATTGAAAAATAAGTTCTTGAACTATTCCCATTCTATATTGTATATTTCATATCATTGCCTCATATTCTTGATGGGATTTCACTATTTATCTGCTTTACCTTTTAAATGATAAACTACCAAAAATAATTTCTCATGTTCTGAACAATAGAGAAATGAAAATATATTTTTGATTGAACTAATCCATTGTTCATCCACAAGTGGATTAGAAGACCCGTTGAAAGAATGTGGACACTACCACATGAAGGACTCAATTTAATTTTTCCCTCATGTTCTTGTTTGGATGTTCTACATAATTCATAGCTTGAGTAATTTGTTTGATAATATCAATAATATTTTTACTTCCAACTCCCATAACATTTAGTTCCTCAGGAGGACAATTGTTTCATTTCCCAATAAATTTAGTTTTAACATGGATCCTTAGGGTTCTATTTATTGGCTAATACCAAAAGGCATAGTGTGATTAACACTAATCATATTTGGAAAACCACATAATCATGGGAAATTACTTATAAAATTAAAATTTATAACACCATATGTTTAATTAAGAGGTTATTCATGTTTGTTATCAAACCATATGAATATATCCTATACCTAGTGTTTTCCTTAGTGTTCTTACTATGGTTTTATCATCCTAGTTTCCAATGGTTTACTAAACATTTCTATGTTACCAACTATAATGGATCGTACTTTCATACATAAGTATTAAATTTAAATAATATCATAAAACCATGCCAGAATTTTATATGTTTACTGTCTTTGGAAACTATGAAATATAATCAACTGGATCATAATACATATACATCATATCCTACAAATTCCTCCATAAATAGAACCATTTTTGAGACATATTACTTAATACCTTTATTTATACCCTAGGGAAAAGAAACATAACAAAGGGTAATATGAGATTCCTAGTAAGGTTAATCAATGAATATTTCAATCATATCATAATCATAATACATATGAACACAAATGAAACTTTTGAAAATTTTATTCTACATATGAAATATCATAATATAATGTCATGTGATAAATCATATAAGTTCCTTAATAATCAATGAACATATTCTATGGGATCATAACATAATACATGGAATTATCGCATATAAATAAGCATATAAAGTCATTTATATATTAACCAAGTCTCACAATAAAGACCAGAATAGCATAAAAAGTCCTTTACCCAATTTGGTTCACTCCTTGTTCAATACATATGTTACTAAACTGGGTTTACATCTTGTTCCAGCCTTTTATTATTGATCTGAGCTCATTTCCAATTCTATTCATGTTCACCCCGTGAGATATAAATCATTACCCAATATATTGGAGGTCTATATAGGTCCCACTCATTACATAATGAAAACCACAAAAATGTGTTCCACATGAACATAAATCAATCATCATATCAGAACCCATACATAAAATTGGTTTTATAAACATCATTCCATCATAACATAACCCATGAAAAATAAATGGGTTTTGTAAATATCATTTTATCATCATCACAATACAAAAATAAGAATAATAGGCATATTATCCTTGAAAAATATCCTTATTAAGAAATAAGTAACATCGAATAATGTTATCATATATAAAATATAATTTTGAGATATCACGTGAAGATAATTGTTGAGTAAAATATTGTTTTATCATTGAAAACATTTTATTTTCCTAAAATGTCACAAAATTTAATAAGATAAAATAATTTGACATTAACCATAAAATATTATAAAGGATGATTCAGGTATTTAAGGATTTATTAAATAAAATAATATTCATGTCATATATGTTAAATAAACATTTTTCTCATACTTTTTCTGAAAATATATAAAATAATCTCATTAGTAAAATGAAAAAAAATTCCTTTCAATATATTTAGTATAAAATCAAAAAAGGGTAAATATTAAATTATAAAATTTTAAGAGTTTGGTAAATATATTCTGAAATGAAATCATATACATTTATGGTAAATATTCCCCATAAATTCTTGTCTTTAAATATTCTTATATAATAATAAGATTGTGAAATCAACCCTTTACATAGGTTAAATTTTGTTTATATATATCAAAAACTACTGTATAATGGATTAAAAATGGTATTAACATATTCTATATCCATATTTATATTTATTATATCATATATGATCATATTATCATCTATTAATAATATTTCATTATTCTTTTTATTTCAGGTGTTCACTACATTATTTTTTTATGCATGTTTTGTCGTATAGGACCCAATTCTTGTGCATTAGATATCATTCCATAATTTCCAAATTCATATTAAAGAAATATATTTCATATTTATTCATTATAAAAATTTATATAATCATTACTTAATTATTAATGTGGAAAATTAATTGCATCGCATCGTAGAGACGGTATGTCAAACATATGCACGAGCGATGTTATCAGTGCCTTACTAGTAAAACGGTAATGAAATAGATGGTATATATTTTTCATGATAATAAATATAATTTTATAATTATAATATATATATATATATATATCACCTCCATAATTATACACATCCAAAAAAGTAGTGATGAAAAATGGATTATACCATGGCGTGTAGATAGTAAGTCGTACATACGCACACGTGGTGCTTTTGTTTTTTCATATGATGGAAAAAATATGGAATATGGATGATACATTATCAAAATAAGATATCATAATAGAGGTGATACTATATTTATTTCTTTATAATGGAAACAACACAAGAAATGAAAGTAGTAGAAGAAATGTTCTTCAAAAAATTGGTAAAGACGATTACCTCTACTTTGGGGAACTTCCTTTAGATCTCATCATAGGGACACTAGGCTTGGTCTTTTAATAAGAAAATAACCTCTATAATTTGTATAGGGATGTTTTTGAGGAATATTTTTGGCGTATAAATGATATTCAAGGATCAATGTGATGTTAAGAAGTGAGGGAGGAGGTTCACTTTTATAATTGAGGTGAGGGTCACCTTTGTAATTTCCTCAAAATATTAATTTATAAAAAATTAAATATCAATCCAAATACCTCAAAAATGTTATATATTGTAATATATGATGATATACTATTTTTTTTATCATCAATAAATATATTTTATACAATTTTTGGTATTATTTCAAGAATTCTCATTTTGATTAACCCTTAGTTAACCTATTTTAATTTTAACTAAGGAAAACAATTAAGTATTAAATGTTTCTAATATATCATTTCTATTAAATCATATATAAAAATTTTATAAAATTTTATACCACCATAATTAAAATTTATTATTTAATATTTCATAAGATTATTAAATAATTTAATAAAATATTATTTTAAGAAAAAATATAATTAATGTCAATTTTGTCACAATTCGTTACATGGACTTTTAAAAATATCAACACAACAAGATAACTTCAAACCAAATAATTTATTATAACTATAATAGGTCATTTTATTCTATAAATTTTTTAATCAAATTGATTATCTCATATTATATTTATTTTAATATTTTTAGTAACATTTATTTGATATAAAATAATTACTATATCTATGTTGTGTAATTATTTAATATACCTATTTTTTCACTAAAATTTAAAAATAAAATACCATGAAGAATAAAAATATAATATATTTAATAAGAATATATTTAGTATAATATTACAATTTTGTAACCCTATATAAAAAATTATATAATATTGTAAACATGAAGTTGAAATCTTTTAATTTTTTTTAAACATGATATTATAAATACCATAATTTCCTCTAAGTGACCAAATAAGTCAAAAATAAATTTATATCATGAAAATATGTTTATAAAAATTAAATTTTACATTTATATTCGTTCATAACAGAACTTTTTTTTCATTTCAACACATAAGGGACATTAAAGACAAACTAAGTGATATTTTGTGACATTCTTTGATTTAAATATTATATTAATCATTTTCTTGAAAAAGTGTCCATTGAACAACTTTATTTAGATCCTTAGGTGGTAAGGGTTTACATTTATTCATCCAATAAAATTTTTGGAAAATGATAGAGTCAATTTATAGTCTATATAATTTTATTTTAAACCTAAATTACTCAATTTACCCCTGTTGTGGTAACAAAAATAACAATTGTAACTATTCTTATTGGAAAAAATAAAGGGGTTATATTTATTAAATTATGAACTTATGAATCCAAATTAGGTATCAATTTTTAAAAATTATAAATATTGATTTTTAACAATTAAATTTAAAATAAAATTGGTAAACTATGATAAAAAACAATTTTTGTGAAAACTTCCCTTTTAAAAAAGAAAATGTTTTTTAATCATTTTTTCTAAAAAATCCATTCAAAAAAATTGAATAATTTTAAATAAAAAATAAATAATTAAAATTTAAAAATAATTTCTCCTAATAATGTCACTAAAAGAAAATACATAATTCGATAAAATTCGTCATTTTCACTATTATTAGCCAACAAGCCTCTACCAAAGTGGTAAAGGCTCCTCCTCGACATCCAAAAGACCTAGGATCCAATCCGAGTAGGGGAGGAATTCCTAAGTACAATAGAAACCCTGTAGTCGGGTTAGAGTAGAATTGATGCAGGGGTGGAAGGTACTATAGTTGTAACTGTAGAAGTGGTGGTACTTTAGCAGGAACTATAGAAGCATTGGTATTGTAGCATTATTATTCACCGAAGGGTTATTTGGGACAAAAAATGGGCTTTTGGGCCTTGTATTCAGACCAATTGGTCTTGTGCCTTCAAGCTATGTAATGGTTCTCCCTCTACTCTCTCAGAAAGAGGACTTTACTTTAACAATAAAATTGAGGCTTCGGCCCAAACCATTAAAAACATTATTTTCTCTATTCTTTAAAAATTAAATTTTTTTTAGAAAATTATAAAAAATAATTTCAAAAAAATAATTTCACGTTTAATTAAAAAATGAAAATCATTTTTCTCATAAAAAACTTCTAAAACATATATAAATTAATAAAAGAAAAAGAAAATATCATTTTTTTAAGGAAACATATTTTTTAAAAAAATTTAATTTTTCTAAAAATTGTGTGGTCATTTTCTAATAACATACCAAAAAATTCATATTGAGTTGGAAATTTATATTTATTTCATAAATAATTTATTCAATTTTTTCCCTCTAATCTAATAGCTCTATTATATTATTCACTTTATTATAATAGTTCCTCATGGTTCGTTTAAACACATGGTTGCGTGCAACATATGCTAATGAAGAATTAACATTATTTAAAGAATATTTTTATTTAATTACTGGGGTTTTATAATGCGTGATCTCAAATTATGTGTATCTTAAAGTACTTTTTTGGAGTTAAATGGATGACCAAGGTAATTATCTCAAGTAGGCATTACATAAACAACATATCATAGGTTTTATTAAGAAATAAAAATAGAAATAAAAGTCTATCAAAAATGAGACCTTTGTATAATGTTTATAGACAAATAATAAGTATTCAATGAAATATTTGTTTTATCTAGATAATATATTTTAAAGGTGTAGTATATCTTACTCTATAAATTTAAGTTTATATTATCTTAACCTTATATAAATTTATATATAATAACAATATGATAGGAATTAAAACTTAAGTTAACATCAAAATATTAAATCCCATAACCCTTTATTGATTATCACTCATTGGATAAATTATGGTTAGAAGTTCATTAGTTCAAGAATACACACTATAAATGAACATGAATTTTTTTGGGGATTAGACATTAAACCTAAAGATAAATCCCACTTGATTCACTTTTATCGATTATGATTTCACTCCTATAACTAAAAATTTTATTTACTTGTCTTGTAAAGTGATTATAACTTGAATTATTTTGAAATTAAAACTCAAATAGATGATTATAATTCTATAAATTATATTGTACATTTTGATTCAAAACAAATCACTAATGGAAGGGATAACTATTTTGACTATTAATGTGTTATTATTTTATGGGAGGAGTAGTCATCATATAAACAACTTACATATGAAAATATATAGAAATGTAATAACACAATAAAGTATCTAATATTGATTTATAACCCATATATGTGAATTAGAGAAGAATAAACTGAATTAAAAATAAATATTAGGGGAATAGATGATTTCATTACAAGAAATAAAACCTGCAATAAGAATTAGAGAGAAGAAGGAATTGTTGAAGAGATTATTTCATCAAAAGTTATTTCACTTCCAATTATTATTAAAATTAAATTAATAAACTTATCATCTTATATAAATCTCTTAATGTATTTAAAACCAATTAAAATGATAAAATTAAATATTTATAGTGTATGGGAGGCTATGGTTACAATATATTACAATTGTGAAAAGAAAAAATTGAAAACATTATTAATCCAACTAGTAGCAACTAGTTTACCTAAAAAACACATAAATTATATAGTAAAATAGTCCATTAATGAAAATTATTACATAATGTTGAACATAAAAATTAGGTAATTACATTCTAAAAATTGGGAGGCCTAGTGCCTTTAGAGGACTAAGTTTATAATACATTATAGGGAAAATAAAATATTATATACTTATTTTATTCTTCATAATGATCTAATAAATAAATTTGATATTCTAAAACTACATAAGATATCATGGGGAATATAAAAATAAATGGGTGAACTAAAAATTCTAGTAAAGGTATAAACATTATAAGGAATCATAACATGTGAGTCAAATGTATAGCATGATATCATCAAAGATAATAATCATGAGTAATTATGTGAAAGAATTCTTTAAGTTAAATTATTTCATAAGAAAATGATAATATAGGAAATGTGGAAAAAAAATATAACATGATATAAACATGAGTCATGGATGAATTCCTAGACATTATCACATAGAAAAAAAAGTCTCAAAATCGATTAGGTTTACTCCCTTAACCTAAAAATTAAGTCTCATGAGGCTAAAACATTAACGAATGCATTAGAGTGATATCTGGGTGAACCTATCATAATTTTCTCATGATTTATGTGTGATAGTGAAATGGATTTAATCATAAATAATATCATAATAATTAACTATGGAAATAAAATGTGTTTCACAATCATGCGTCATACCAAAATCAAAGAAAATTTCATAATGAAGGAAATTAAGAAATGTAAAAAAGATATGTATTACCCAATAAAAGGAAGGTATATTAATATAGGTATATATTTTTTATAAATATAGTCATAACTTATAAAATTTTCATAACTTTATGGAGATATGGTAATTTATAGAGAAAATCATCCCAACACGAAGAAAAGGTTGGTTTATCGAGATCCCTTAATTCATGCCTGATTTTCTACGTGCATTCTTTATATTCTAGAATAATAAAATTATGTTAATTTTTTACTATATTTATAAACTTTTTTATTTTTATTTTTACTTTTATTTTATTCATTATTATTTTATATTAAATTACGTTATCATTTAGGTTCATGTCAAATGTTTTGATGGTGTTTGGATCATTTGTCCAAAATCACCATGGAATGTTGAATATAGGTAAATATATTATTATTTAATGACATCCATAAAAATAATCAGGAAATAATTATCATTTTTATAGATAAATTACTATTATTTTATAACCATGAGTTATGTTTTGGGAAAATTAACATGGTTATAGTCATGGAAATGGCAGGTCGTACGTGTGCATGTGTAACATTTCCATTTTTCAATAATCATGATGGAAAGTTACTAATTGTTATATTATAATTAAATAATGATAAATTTATAATAAATATAATATTATTTATTTTAATAAAATTATATATATCATCCATGTGGTGCAGTAATAAAGAACATATCACAACATTTTGTGACACATTAGTCCATTATACACACGAACAATGATATCATTCTTCAATGGATGGTTAGGTAAGAATGTATATGATATATTAATTTTACATAATTTTTAATATGTCATAAATATAATATATTATCATTAAATATATCATCATTAACATTTGTTATAATATATTATGTAAAACAAGTTACATTGGTTCATGAGGCAGTAGTCCTCCATACATACGAACTATTATTTTATTTCACATTTAATAGAAGTGCAGATTTACTAAAGTTATTAAATTAATATAATAATATAATATTAAATGGTATATGCTGATTTAATAATTTCGTGATGGTTGATTATTATTTGAAGAGTTTAGAAGAATAAATAAAACAAAGATACTTGATTAACAACAATACCTCTTCTTTGGATGACCTCTAATGGATTATACTGAAATCCTTCTTACATTGGATTTATGAAAAGAAGGATTATGTAAAATCTGAAAGGAATTATGGATGATATTTCCTCTAGTAATTTCTATTTAAAAAGGCTTTATAAGTGTAAATAGGAGAGGGGAGGGGGTTCCCTTTCATATGTGGGGGAGAGGGCGCACATGAAAGCTTTTAAAATAAAAAGTTATAGCCACATATTCCACATGAAAAAATGATTATAAATGACTCATTATCATTAAATAGATGATATGGGTTTAAATATTTCCATAAAATAGTATTTTTATGTGTTTTTATGTCATTTTATCCCTTACATTTTTAGTTTAACCCCTGATAAACTTATTTTAACATTGACCATGGTAATTCATTTTTACTGCTTTTAATATTCATTATGAACATAAATTATTTTGAAATTAATATATAATTTTAATTATGATGATTAAAAATGTTGAATCCATTTTTAAAAATTCAATTCAATGAATTGGTATAATTTAATTTAAAATTAAACCCTGAAACGTGATAAAAAATTATTTTCTAAAAAATATTTTTCATAACTATAAAAAAATTATATCTAGAATCTACAATAAATTGATACTAATGAAAAAAATTGTATTAATAATATCATAATTGATATAATTTTACATTAAAAAATATTAAAATAAAATAAAACTATGTAAATGATTTTAATGAAAAGGTGGTTTTCATTAAAAACTAGTATTTTCACTATTCATTAAAAAATTAAAAAAATTATAAAATTATAAAATAATTGAGCCTAAAATAATTTTGAAATTTTTATCCAAAAAATTATATACATTTTAATGTAATTTTTCTAATAGTTTCAAAACATATTTTTGTTTTAATTTCAAAAAAGAAATAAAAATATTTTTTTGAGAAAAATATTTTTGAAAGCTATAATGATTTTTCTAAAAAGTAAATACTTATTCATCAATATATTTTATTTATCCTTCAAACATAGATTTTAAATTGATGTTATTCCAATTAATACCACCAAATTTAATGGATAAGTTATAATGTTCAGGTTTGAATATCAATAACAATAATAAATTGTGGTTCGATAAAAACAGGTGATATGTGTTTTATATTCAATCGAAAAAAACATTTTTAACTTAGGCTGTTACAATTTCCCACCATAAATAAGTTCGCCCTTTATGTTTAAAATTGTAGATCAAGGTGAATATTATTTAGTATACTTCTACTACAATGGTTCCTTCGGATCTATGTCTTCCTCTTGGTATTTATGGTTCTTCCATAGCACTTTGACCAGGTGTGTCATCTTGTTTTGTAGATCGTCATCTCTATAGTCAAAGATATTTAGTGAATTATACTTATATGTGAGTTGATTTTCTAGGTGTACCACCTCCAAATTGAGTACATGTGAAGGATCTGGTATGTACATACTCAAGAGGGCTATATGGAATATGTCATGTACTCAAGAAATGGTTAGATGGAGTACTAGTCGATAAGACACAACTCCAATGTAACGCACTGACCACAATTACCTAGAGTCGATGCATTATTACGTAACATTGGCATGATCATAAAAGATCAATTCTCGAAAGACCGATTAGTTTAGTAGCCTTGGAAACACTAGATATATTCATAAATCTTACATTACATCATAAAGTAAAAAAAAACTACAACAAAATCTTCTCTTCATATCCCCTCATACTATCCCTGCAGGTCATTCATAAAATACTTCTTCACATCCTGGAAAAATTAAAACATTGAAAGGTGTGAGTTCAGATGCTCGGTAAGGATAACAGTATAGCGGAAACATTCATAAATAAACATAAACATTTAAGGCAATGTATAACTAAAACAAAAGCCTTTTAAACTTGAACTACAGCATAATATAAAAAAAATGTAAAATGAAATAATTCAATTTAATCACTCACATGGATATTCTACTAGTCGAATAATCACATGCAATATCAATAACATCTTTCATAATGATGGAATATATAATGCCAAACTATCATAACCACATAGCCAAGCCTCGTTCCAAGACTACAAATAAGATTTTGTCAAGGCCTCGTGCTAAGAAACTAGTTTGTCTCATGAGACCTACCGATACATTGAGGAGCTATAGCGGGCGCCACCCATCACATACTAAGTCCAATGCATTCCTTATATGAAATGTTTTAAACATATCATAAACCATAACATAATCGTATCACATAAAACATGTGTAAAGGAAACATAAAATTTCAACATTTCATTCACAAGATATCAATACAATACATTGATATAATAAAAACATTATCAAAATCATTTTCAATACCAAAATAAACGAAAATTAAAACATGGTATTTATTTTTCATTTTAAAAAAAGTTATGGCTTGTAGAGGAAGCTAAAACTCAAATAATGGTCACGGAGCGGAGAAGGCGTTGTCGCCACATACGTAATACAAAACATTCCTTTTTTCGTTTAGTAAAAATGATTCCTATAAAAATATTTCTTTTTAATAAACATAAAATTCAAAGGGTTTTATAAACCGTATAAAAGAGAGTTGTGTATAAAACAAAATATGCCTCAATGAAAGGAGATTGAAACGAAGTCTCTTACCTCGTGTCCGACTTGACTCGATCATTATTTAATCTCATGAATAATAAAGTAGAGTTAATTTCTAATTTTTTAAGAACCTTTTTCAAGTTCATTATTCCTTTTTTATCAATTATTACCATGTTATGAACATTATGTAATTATTTAATTTAATAACGGTCATTTTTTCGATCTTTGGTACTTGAGTCAAAAATAAACTTCTTAAAATTACAAGTTGTTCATGTGGTAAAATATCCATTATATCCAGAATTATATTCATGATTTAGATATCATATATATCCAGTATATAAATGCATTTGTAATATTACATAACATTTAGAGGTGTGAAATGAAATGCACCGTTTATGGAGACGGTAAGCCATACGTACGCATGAACGCTACTTTCTTTTCTATTTAAAATTTAATGAAATGAAATCATAATGATATAAATTTATATTATAATTCCATTATAATATCATATATAATATCATTTACTTCATCCTTTATACGTCGCACATATGGCATTGACGATTCAAATCACTTTGAGGGGGCGGTAGTCCGCACTTCCTAAAATGAAATTATCGTGTTTACCCATAATGGAAATAATAAAGGTATTCCATAAATGAGAAATAAAGAAACATAAGGAAAAAAATAAACATAATATATATCTTATATATATATATAGTGACATCTTAATGGACACCATGAGAGGTGTTAAAAGAATATTGAACAATCATCATTTTGTGAGGCAGTAATTCGCCGCCTACAGAAACGGTATGTTCTTTAACCATTAGACGAAGGTGTGTGTAAGTTTAAATCAAATAATTCTCATAAAAACATCCTGTTATATTGAATATACTGGTTTTTTTCCAAAATAAATTAATAAAAATAGTTTAAGGGGTTGGAGAAGCAAAATAAAACAAAAGAAAATAAGAGAAGACGTTACCATAAAATCGGGTAACTCTTTTTGATTTGAGCCAAAGGCTTCCTTGGGAAGACTTATTCCCAAAGTGAGGCTTCTAGGAGTAAGATAGGGAAGTTTAGAGAGTATTTGGGCAGATTTTGGCTGATCCAAATGGATTTGATGGTGTGAATAAGGTGGTAGAGGTGGGGGCCTTTTATAAGAGGAGAGGAGGGGAACTCTTGGAATGTCATGAAATGTTACATTATTATGAAGTGATTTTAGGATTTCAAAGGTCCCAAAATTATATATTTCTAGGATAAGGTGATAAGGGTTCTAAATATACTCATCCAATAGGTTTTGGACAAGTTTAATTCCTAGATTTTAAATTACCTTTTCATTTTATTTAAATCGTTAATTAACGAGGTAATCGATGCATCATCATGGTCTCATAAATAAATTTAGTTTTATAATGTCTCAAAATTAAAAAAAATTACCATGTTATGAGAAATATTTTTATCTTTCTAATTAATATTTATAGTCAAAATTATGTCTTGTATAACCCCTTGTAAAAATTGTTTTAGTAAAATAATGCATGTTTGTTGCAATTTTATTTTTACTTTAAATAAAAAGTTATTAATGTCATTTTCTTACCCATGTGGCTCCACGGAGTCCCCAAGTTGACCCATGGATTTTCATGGTCATCAATGACTCATAAAATAATATTAATACAAGTGTAAAGGTAATTTTATATTATTATATCATTATATTTACCTTAAATTTCACTAATTACCTTTAATTGCGATTTATAAAACTTAAAAATTACTATTCACCAAAAATTATTTTAATCCCATTGAACCACATTTTACATCCTAATTAAAATAATGTATATCAGATTTTTTAAATTCAAATTACAGAGGTGGTAAAATTTATTTTAACGAAAAATTAGCTTTTTAACTACCACTTAGTGGTTTCACTATTCATCAAAAAATTGATGTTTTTCATAAAAATTACAAAAAATCACCCTAAGCTATAATTCATATTCTGAATTCAAAAATGATGTCTATTTTACAAAATACCAAACAGATAAGTTGAATTAATTAATTTTATAATTAATTTCCATTGTCATGACAAATAACGTGTTTTTAAGAAACAATATCAATCAAAAGATTGACAATTGTTTATGTCCAATTTCAAAGTAAAATTAATTATAATGACCACCATTGGATAAAATGGTAAAATTATATTCTAATAATTCCTTAAAACTAGTCAATAGTATAATTTATCATTATTAATTATTTTTATTTAAAAAGTTTTTTTAAATTTAAATTTAGTAATTTTCACTATTCATCAAAATATAAAGGTTATCTGAAAAGTTACAAAATTTCACCCTAGGTTAAATTCAATATTCAGAATCCAAAAATGAATTACATTTTGAATAATAAAATTTATAAAATTTCGAAATCTGGGTATTACTATTCATAACGTCTACTTTGATTGGTCGCAGTGTGTTAGAATCTCGAACTTGCGTACAATGCAAGCTATTGCATTATTGAAAGAGAAGCGTACCATGGATGATTGGGGTGTTACATTCTACCCTTCTTTAATAAATTGTGTCCTCTCAATTTGAAAATGTTTTCGAAAATAAAAGGTTTAAAGTAGAAAATACCTTTGTGGAAAACCCACATCGGAAATAAGGTTAATAATATTTATCTTTAATAAGAGGGAAAGGGAAATGAAAAAGTCACCACCAAATTATGATCTCGATTAGGACAACAATGGTGGAAATTTGAGACATATATTTGGAGGAAAAATGTAAATATTTGTATGGAGTGATTGAGGTCATCAATCAAAAACAAGTGTAAATTTGAGGGCCTCAAAGCCTTCAATCTATGTTGATTTAAAATATCATCAGTTCAAAAAAAACATAAGGTATTAGGATAACACATTTTTTGTTTTAATATCCCTTTACTAAAGTTTAAGAATTAATTTATTCATAGAATAAGAGATATGTATATATATATATATGCTTGACAAGTAGAGTTTCAACCATCAACTAATTTCTACCACAAACTCATCTATCACTCAAAAATATTATATTTATCCTAATTGTAAAAGGTTCCAAATATTAACACATACTATTTAGATTAGGAAAAGTATTTTTTAATAGCTAGGGACTTCCTGTAGGCTAGTGGTATGTAATAAAGGCCTGTCACACTATGGTTGTTTGTTCGATTCCTACAGCTTTGTCCGACGCGACGGGTTATCCCCCGACTTGCAGGTTGTCCTTTTTGTAAAACTATAGTATTATGATATTCAAAAAATAATCTTCGTAAATGTTTTAACTTTAAACAATACTATCCAAAGTTCAACTTAATCCTTTCCAACCATTATAGTTATCCAAAATACCTCTGTCCAGACTTTCTCTAAAAGGTCTCTAATTTCCAAAATCCATTGTAATATCATATTCCCCAAAGTAAAGTTTCTCTTATTGTCACATACTAAAAATATGATTACCTTCATCATATTAAAACCTTAATGAAAACAACAAGTACTACAGTACAATCCTTATATATATCTCATTATTCTTATAACCATAATATAGTTCTGGAGTCCAAAAACACAAATACAATATTTATTCCACTTCAACTGTAGTAACAGCATAAGATTGGCCTTTCTCCCTTGGCCTTTTCTGAGGAAAGATTCCTTGGAGCTTAGGGAATTCATTTTCATAATGCCCCATTTCTCTAAAATTGTAGCATTCAACATTAACAGCCTCTTTCTTTCCCTTGAAATCACGAGCCTGGTGACCTTTTTTTCTACATTTATAACAAACTCCCATTCCTTTTAGGCAAGTACTGGGGTGATTCTTCCCACAATTATCGCATAATGGAAAATTATTCTTTCCATTTTTCGCTTTATCTTTCTCTTGTTCCACCGTTCTCTTCTTCTCTTGATTTACTTTATTGTCATAAGATTTAGAGAATTAATTTTCTATCTTGATAGAACATGAGACTATATCTTCGTATGTTGAGAAATATTGTGATACTAATGCTCAAAGATGAAACGGTTTTAACCCATCAATGAAACGATAGATCTTACTTCGTGGGTTATGTATATAACTTACAGCATGCCTTGCTAACCTTGTAAAGTTAGCCTCATACTTTGTGTCATTCTCATCCTCCTTTTGTCTCAGACTCAGAAATTGTCATTCCATATCTGCTCGATGGTCACAAGGAAATTATTTTTCTAAGAAAATCTCTTTGAACTCCCTCCATTCCATATTTGATAATTTTTCATCTTCCTTTGTATTTTGAATCAATGGTGACCATTGATCAGCATCTCCAGTGAGGCGGTAAACTGCCATGATAACCTTTTCCCTTTCACTACTCCCCAAGACATGGAATATTTTCTCTAAGGAATTTATCCATTTCTCATATACTAAGGTATTTTTACTCCCATTGAATGTTGGTGGTTGTTGCCTCATGAAGCAGTCTAACATTGATCCTCTACATTGCGGATCGGGGTGCTCTATACGAGTAAGGTTATTATTCATAACCTGAGTGAGTTGTCCCAGTATGGTGATAAGCTGGTCCGCACCAGTTGTATCACCAGCTCCACTATAATTATCTTGAGAAGGAGGGAAATCCCTACATGGAGTGCATGAATTGATACAGTTTCCATTCCTTCCACTAGGCACCATTTATAAACAATGGTATAAACTAGATTAGTTTATGAATTGAAATACCAAATAACAAACATTCCAAACACCTAACATAAATTTAATAGTTTATGGATATAATCCATAATCATAAAAAAAATCTTTTAAGAAGTATATACTCATAAACCCTTCATAATGGTTTGTAATGAAATCATTAGTTATCCTAAACATATCCCCCGGGAGTGTCGTAACCAAGAGTGCGGCAAAGCCTGTTGTCGTGCACCAGTTCCCGTTCGAGTCTAACTCAAAACAGTACTTTCAGGTTTTACCCATAGGTACATCTGTGCCAGATCCACCTCTACCTACTCGTATCCAGACAGGGATGTATTGCTCAGAAAACTCACAAAATCTCTACAATACAAAAATTCTAGGAAGTTCTTATATACTAATCCTCAAAGTCTATCTTAGGGCTATGTTATTTAATCATATTTTATCTAAATCTAGCTTCCAAGGTTAGTACTAAACTACCTCTGATACCAACTGTAACACCCCGACCCCAGTTACCCAGAGTCGGTGAATTATTATGTAACATTGGCATGATCACAAAATATCATGTCTCGAATGACCGATTAGTTTAGTAGCCTTGGAAACACTAGATATATTCATAATTCTTACATTACATTATAAAGTAAAACAAAACTAAAACAACATCTTGTCTTCATATCCCCTCATACAATCCCTGGAGGACATTCATAAAATACTTCATCACATCCTGGAAAAATTAAAACATTGAAATGGGTGAGATCAGATACTCATAAAGGATTACAATATAGCGGAAACATTCATAAATAAACATAAACATTGAACGTAGTGTATTACTAAAACAAAATCCTTTTAAACATGAACTTCAGCATAATATAGAAAAAGTAAAATGAAATAATGTCCTTTACTTATTCACATGGATATTCTACTAGTCGAGTAATCACATGCAATATCATTAACCACTTTCATAATGATGGAATGCATAATGCTATATTATAATAACCAAGTAGCCAAGGCCTCGTGCCAAGACTACAAATAAGATTTTGTAAAGGACTCATGCCAAGACACTAGTTTGTCTCATGAGACCTACCAATTCATCGAGGAGCTATAGCGGTCTCCACCCGTCACATACTAAGTCCAATTCATTCCTTATATGAAAAGGTTTAAACATATCATAAACCATAACATAAAAGTATCACATAAAACATGCGTAAAATAAACATAACATTTACACATTTCAATCACAAGATATCAATACAACACATTGATATAATAAAAACATTATCAAAACCATTTTCAATACCAAAATAAAATAAAATTAAAACATTGTATTCATTTTTCATTTTAAAAAAAGTTGTGGCTTGTAGAGGAAGTCGAAACTCAAAAATGGTCACGGCAGCGGAGAAGTCATTGTCACCGCATACGTAATACAAAACTTTCCTTTTGTCATTTAGAAAAAATGATTTTCATAAAAAGATTCATTTTGAATAAATGTAAAAGTGAAATGGGTTTGTACACCATATAAAAGAAAGTTGTGTATAAAACAAAATATGCCTCAATAAAAGGAGATTGAGATGAAGTCCCTTACCTCGTGTCCGACATGACTCGATCATTCTTTAATCTACTGAATAATAAACTAGAGTTAATTTATTCTTTATTAAGAACCTTATTCAAGTTAATTATTCCTTTTATATCACTTATTACCATGTTATGAACATTATGTAATTATTTATGTTAATAATGGTCGTTTTTTCGATCTTTGGTACTTGAGTCAAAAATAAACTTCTTATAATTACAAGTTGTTCATGTGGTAAAATATACATTATATCCAGAATTATATTCATTATTTAGATATCATATATATAATATATATCTAGTATATAAATTCATTTATTATATTACATAACATTTAGAGGTGTGAAATGAAATGCACCATTCATGGAGACGGTAAGTCGTACGTATGTATGAACGCTACTTACATTTCTATTTCGAATTTAATGGCATGAAATCATAATGATATAAAGTTATATTATAATTCCAGTATAATATCATATATAATATCATTTACTCCATCCTTTATATGTCCCACATATGTCATTAATGATTCAAATCACTTTGAGGGGGCGGTAGTCCGCACTTCCTAAAATGAAATTATCGCGTTTACCCATAATGGAAATCATAAAGGTATGTCATAAATGAGAAATACAGAAGAATAAGGAAAACATAAACAAAATATATATCATATATAAATATAGTGACATCTTAATGGCCACCATGAGAGGTGTTAAAAAAATATTGATCAATCATCGTTTTGTGAGGCAGTAATTCGCCACCCAGAGAAACAATATGTTCATTAACCATTAGACAAAGGTGTGTGTAAGTGTAAATCAAATCCTTATCATAAAAAAATCCTAGTTTATTGAAGATACTGGTTTTGTTACAAAATAAAGGAATAAAAAGAGTTTAAGGGGTTGGAGAAGAAAAATAAAACAGAAGAACATAAGAGAAGATATTACCTTAAAATCGGGTAACTCTTTTTGATTTGAGCCAAAGGCATCCTTGGGAAGACTTCTGCCCAAAGTTAGGCTTCTAGGAGTAAGAGAGGGAATTTGATAGAGTATTTGGGAAGATTTTGGCTGAGCCAAATGGCTTTTATGGTGTGAATAAGGTGGTAGAGGTGGGGGCCTTTTATAATAGGAGAGGAGGGGCACTCTTAGAATGTCATTAAATGTTACATTATTATGAAGTTATTTTAGGATTTAAAAGGTCCCAAAATTTTATATTTCAAGGATAAGGTGATAAGGGTTCTAAATATAGTCATCTAATTGGTTTTCGACAAGTTTAAGTCCTAGATTTTACATTATCTTTTCATTTTATTTAAATCGTTTATTAATGAGGTAATCGTTGCATCATCATGGTGTCATAAATAAATTTATTTTTTTAATGTCTAAAAATTATAAAAAATTTACCATGTCGTGTGAAATCTTTTTATCTTTCTAATAAATATTTATAGTCAAAATTATGGCTTCTATAACCCCTTGTAAAAATTGTTTTAGTAAAACAATGCATGTTTGTTGCAATTTTATTTTTACTTTAAATAAAAATTTATTAATGCCATTTTCTTACCCAAGTGGCTCCATGGGGTCCCCAAGTTGACCCATGGATTGTCTGGGTCGTCCATGACTCATCCAATAAGATTAGGATAAGTGTAAAGGTAATTTTATATTATTATATCATTATATTTACCTTAAATTACACTAATTACCTTTAATCGCGATTAATAAAACATAAAAGTTACTATTCAGCAAAAATTATTTTAATCCCATTGAACCACATTTTAATTCCTAATGATAATGATGTATGTTAGATTTTTGAAATTAAAATCATAGAGGTGGTAAAATTTCATTTAAATGAAAAATTAGTTTTTTAACTACCACTTAGTGGTTTCACTATTCATCAAAAATTGATGTTTTCAAAAAAATACCAAAAATTCACCCTAAGATATAATTGATATTCTGAATTCAAAAATTATTTCTATTTTATAAAATTCCAAAAATATAAGTTGCATTGATTAATTTTATAATTAATTCACGTTGTCAAAACAAATAGCGTGTTTTTAAGAAACAATATCAATCAAAAGATTGACAATTGTGTATGCCAAATTTTGAAGTAAAATAAATTCTGATGACCACCATAAGATAAAATGGTAAAATTATATTCTAATTATACCTTAAAACCACTCAATAGTGTAATTTATCACTATTAATTATTTGATTAAAAATATTTTTTTTAATTAAAATTTAGTATTTTTCACTATTCATCAAAATATAAAAGTTATCTGAAAAGTTCAAAAATTTCACCCTAGGTTAAATTCAATATTATGAATCCAAAAATGAAGTCCATTTTGAATAATAAAATTTATAGAATTTCAAAACGTGGTTATTACTATTCAAAACGGCTACGTTGATTAGTCGCAGTGTGTTGGAATCTCGAATTTGCGTACAATGCAAGCTATTGCATTATTGAAAGAGGAGCATACCATGGAAGATTGGGGTGTTACACTAATGTGATCAAGAATATTAAAGGATATAATGTACATAGATATTATGTTTCCCTTATTTTGTAATCTCATGACTCACTTCCTTTTAGATATGCAGAGAAACACTTTATCCCCAACCTCAAACTACATGTCTTGTTGATTATTTTTAGTGTAGAATAAATTTAAACATTGATCATTCTAGATATGTTGATAAATAGTCTTGAAATTTTCTACCATTTCTTCGACTATTTAGAGTCCAAAAAAATTATGTTTTCCAAATTCATCCCAACACAAAGGTGTTATATATATCTTACCATAAAGAGATTCATAAGCATCCATTTGAGTGCTTTTCTAGAAGCTATTATTATATAAGAATTGTACTACAGGAAGAAATTGATGACATATTCTTTTAAAGTACACAAATATTCTCTCAAAATTTATTCCATTGTCTAAATAGTCCACTCATATTTGCTATCATTTTGGTGTTGATAAAAAGTACTAAAGTTCAACTCAATATTTGGACCATGTTTGAGGCTCTTCTAGAACATTAAAGTAATTCTTGAATCATGGTTATGAGAAAATTGATAGTGGTGTTCCATGAAACCTCAATACCTATCTAATTTATAACCATAAAAGATTATCTAGTGAGAAGTCCACTTTAATTTTAGTTAACTGAGAAGTATTTTTAAGATGATCCATCATAAAACAAATTGAATTGTTTCCTCTTGATTTCCCGTTAAGACTAACGAAAATGTCCATGGTGATGTTTTCCCATTTCTATATAGGTATGTCTAGTGGTTTCATCAACCACTTAGACATTTTCCTTTAATCCTTCAATCTTTGAAATACGAGACAATTTTTTGTGTATTATGTAATCTCATTTTTAATATTTCCCCACCAACAGTTATCTCCGAAATCAAAATATATCATTGTTCTCTATTGGTTTATGGAGAAATTCAAGTTATTTACATCATTCAAGAGCTTATTAATTATCTCAAGACATGATGGTACACATATTCATGGACAAAATCATACAACTTGTTCTTCATTAATTTTTAACTAAGGGGATTTTCCTTTTATTATGGCTTCCACCTTCTTCTGAATTTCAATATCATGCATTTGAGCATCATTTAATTTTTCTAAAAGTTATGCTTGATCTATAATTTGAGAATATAATAATGATGTTCCTTCCTTATTTATTGTCTTGTTCATCCTTCAGAAGCCTAAAAATATTATATCCTTCTCAATTTTTATCATTGATAATGTTATCAAATCATATCTACTTATAGAATCTTCCACTTTGATTTATTTATCAGGAATGTAGTTGATTAAGAAATAATTTTCCTTGATCATATCTAACCATATTTGCAGGTAAATATTAATCTAATTCTGTGTGAATATATATTTGAGGATCTTATGATCCTTATATATTTCATACTTCTCCACATATAGATAATTTTTCTATATTTTCAAATCTAAGATCACTATTTCCAACTCTCGATCTTGTGTGGGGTATTTAATTTCATGAAATTTCAACTACCCTAAGGCATAGGATACCACTTTCTAGTTTTCCATCAGTAAATATCCTAATCACTTCTTAGAAGCATCGTTGTATACCCTATGATGTTACTCACTTAAGGAGAGTGTGAGGAATAATTCAGTTATAAGACACTTATTTAAATATTTAAAGGCTCCTTCAAATTCTCTGGAACTATAAAACATTAATGCCTTCAATGTAAAATTGATTAGTTGGTTTTAAAAATGTGATCAGATTCTCATAAATCATCGGCAATACCCCAATAGTCTATGGAAACTATGGATATCTATTACATATTCTGGTATAGGTATATCCTCAATCACCTTTGCCCAAGAATGGTCCATATAAATCCCTTTTTTGTTGATAATATTACATTTCAATTATACTTCCTTTATCCATAACTCCGATTAAATATACTTTTCATATATATTACCCTTTATCAAAGCCTTTAACAGAGTCTTTAAATGATCCTCATGCTCCACCTTACTTTTGGAGTAAATCATAATATCATATTTAATGACTACTACAAATTTGTTGAGTTAATCATTAAATACTATTTTAATTAACAATATAATGATATTTCAAGAATTAGTGAGTTTTATAGGAATCACTATGAACTCATAGTTTCCTTACCTTATTCAAAAAGAATTTTTTGGATTGTCTTCCTTATTCATCCTTAACTAATGATATCCTGACTAAAGGTCCACATTAGAGAAATACTAGGCTCTATGTAGTGGATCAAACAAGTTGTATACCTGAGTTATGGGATAATTTTTCTTTATCATACTTTTATTTAGTTCACAATAAGCAATGAAGATTCAAATTGACCAATAATTCTTCTTGAATAAGGGAACAAGCGAACCCCACAGTGAATCACTTCAGAATACAAAAAACTTTTTTTAGATTCTATTTTAACTGGTTCTTAAACTATTTCATAATAATGGTGCCCAAAATATAATGATTCATCTATACGGGTATAGATCAAGATATAATTTCAATTAAAAACTCATGAATTCATCCAAGATAATGACCAGGAAACTCTTTGGAAAATACATCAGTATAATCCCTCACAATCGGCATGTCTTCAACCATGATTATATCTTCTGTCTAAATCATTTGGAATAGATATTATTGCTCATAAGTTAATAATATCCATGTTATAATAGATGATTCGAATGGATATTCACCATCTTCCTTATAGTTAATGGGAATTAGAGGATGACTTGGGATGTGAATAGTGACCTATTAATCTTGACTGTCGATGTTGGAATTATATAAGGATAGTTTAAGAACCCATTTTTATGAGTTGTGAGTCCTTGAAATCACAGTATAAATATTTTTTGGACCCAATATGAATGCCTAATGTTTTAAAGGGTGTAACATTGGTGTCTGGGGATTTTTTGGAGCTCGAAACCATAAATAGTGGAGAAAAGGACTAGGTAACATGGTTAGTGGAAACTGTGTGATCCTATCTACATGGTTTTCCTAAATATGTGAGGTCAAGATTGTAGGATTAAAGATGCCACGTGGTTTAAGAAAATAGTGTGACCTGAGGCACATGCCTATGTGGTGATTTTTGTAACTTTTAGTAGAGGTGTGAGCATATTTTTCCCATGGTTAGTCAAAGAATGTGCATGAAACCATGTGGAATACATCATTCAGCAACGGAAGGTATGTGTTTTCCGTATATTTTGGCCAACCGTATGGTCAAACAATGAATCCCTATTATTTTTGAAAAAAAATCATTAAATCTAATTAAATTCATCCCACCACTTTATATCTCTTATTTCCATCATGTTGTGGGTTTATTTCTCCCATTGATCTCCCACCATTGTTCTACACTAGATTCATTGATAACTCTTCTATTCAAATTCTAGTCAATATTGTTTTGGTATCATTGGATTTATCTTGGTAATATCTTAAATCCTGAACCTCAGTTCCTTATTTGTCTTTCCCTCGATGGATTTATCATGGTTCTGGACCTTATGCCATATTTTTGGGTGTTCATTGTGTTTTTAATTCTCTTTAAATCCAGGCCAAATGAGAAGTGGATACTAAATTAGAAGGGTACTATGAGCTTTATGTAGTTGGTCTTGTTTTTAAATTTTAATGTAGATACATTTTATAATTTTTATCATTGTTTTGTGCATCATATTCTCCATGCATAGCTCAAAAGTACACTTTATAAATGTTTGAATCAGTTTCCTTAATAGAATTATAATCATGATCCACTACTACAAAATAGTTATTTAACAATGCTTGAATATTCCTTTATCATCAATAAAATAATTATGACTTCCACAACATGGTTAAAAGAAAAAGGATTTTATCAGCACTAGTAAAGTAGTGATAAATGGGTAATTTATTAGCACAAGAAAGTGCGAACAAATCATACTTTTATCAGCTCTATTTTTTATGATAAAAGGCATAATTTATCAGAACATTTATCTAGAACAAATTAATGGATTCTTATTCATCTCATTTAAAATCGTGGATAAAGTCGTGATTTATCAATGCTTTTGTATGTACTGGAAAAGGCCTTCTTTATCAGTGCATTTATTAGCACTGATAAAAGGGAATTTTGTAGTGTAATGCTAAAACACACTATAAAACAAAATACTAGGCACACAGGTTGTTCTAACAATACACTGAATCACCATAATCAATTGAAAAAAAATTCAAAATTTGGAACAAATATAGAATTTAGATGAAAAATAAAATCCAACAAAAAACAAGAAAAAAAATATTATAGAGTGTGTAAGATGTTTTTTGACTAAAATTACAAACAATTTTGAATAAAAAGGAACACTTTGAGTCATACTGATCACACGATGATTTGGATTAAGATGCGACAGATTCTTACACATTAAACATGACTTATTGATCATTTTAATAAACAACCAAAACAATACATATGTTTTTTCTCAGTTTTTAGTATGTATGTTTTTTTTTCAAAATTATTATCAATTTTACATAAAAATGCACACTTGGAGTCATACATGTAACACCATGTGTTGGATTGAGGTGCAGTTGATTCTTACACATTCCAAATGACTTATGAATAATTTTACAAAAGTATCAAAACCATCTGAAATCATTTCATCAATTTTGAGTGTTCCCTATGAGTTTTTTACTGAAATATCATTTTAAACAGGAAACATAAAATTTGGTTCATACCACTGACACATGTATCATATTGAGGTGAAAATTATTCTTACATGTCACAAATGACATATAGATCATTTTACCAAAGTTTCAAAAAAATTGGAATGTTTTTTCTCATTTTTTGATTATATTAGTTTTTCACTAAAATTAATATCAAATTTCAATACAAAGAAGCACATGGAGTCGTACTGGTCACACCATGCATCAAATTTTGGTGTGACTAATTCCTATATGTTCAAATGATTTTTCTCATTTTTGAGTATGTCACTTTTGGTTTTTACTAAAATGCCATTTTAAACTAGAAAGAAGAACATTTAGTCATATAGGATGTATCATGTGTGGGTCTGACATGAGATGGATTCATATACATCAAAATATAATTGTTCTCATTGTCATAAATAATCAATAAAATCTAATCTTTTTTCTTAGTTTTCCATGAGTGACACTTTTTTGTATTAAAATGTCAAATATAAACTCATAACATACACTTTGTGTCATACAGGTCACATAGTGTATCAGATTGAGGTGTGGCTGATTCCTATATGTCACAAATGACATATGCATATTTCTTCCTAAAGTAAAAATATAATTCAAATTTTTTTACTCAGTATTGAGTATGTTAGTTGTTTTTTCACAAAAATTGATGTCAATTTGGAATAAAAAGACACACATGAAGTCATACCAGTCCACCATGCTTTGGATTAAAGAACATCCAATTCTTACATATCTAAAATGACTTATAGATTTTTTCTGATGTTTCAAAATAATACAAAATTGATTCCTAGATATTTTTTACTCCACATATTCTTTCTAATAAAATTTTATTTCAAACTAGAAACATATACTTTTAGTCATAATGGTGTCATCGTGTGTGGGAATGACTTAAGAAAAATTCCTCTAGATAAAATATTAATTATGAATCATTATACTAAATTATCAAGGAAATCCAAGTTTTTTTTCTTAATTTTCATTGAGTGAAACTTTTTGTATTAAAATGTAAATTTTAAAATGATAACTTACATTTTGAGTCATACCAAGAACATCATGTATCATATTGAGGTGAGGCTGATACCTACACATTAAAAATGACTTACGTATCATTTACATAAAGTACCAAAACCTTTCTAATGTTTTGTATTGGTTTTGAGTATTTCAGTTGTTTTTTCACAATAATTAATGGCAATTTTAAATACAAAGATGCACTTGGAGTCATGTCGGTCACACAGTGCATCGGATTGAGGTAGGGATGATTCCTACACAATTAAATGACTTATGCATACTTTTCCCTAATATATCAAAACAATCTGAATGTGTTTCCTCAGTTTTGAGTACGCCGCATTTGTTTTTTCTAAAATGAAATTTTAAATAGGAAACATGCAAATTTAGTCATACAAGTTGCATAATGTGTGGGATTGACATGATAATTATTCATACATGTCACAAATTAGTTATGAATAATTTTCCTAAATTATCAATACAATCTGAGCATATTTTCTCAGTTTTTATTGAGTGACACTTTTTATATTAAAATTTCAATTTAAAATTGATAAGGGATACTTTGACACCAAACCTCCTTGATGACCATGATATGTTAATGTTGGTTTTCCCCTAATAGTTATCTCATACACTTGATAACTTCAGTGGTTGATTATATACATATTAATTCAAACAACTTCGTTGGATTATATACATGTTTGATGATTGGGAGTTGTACAGATTTTGACTCAATAAAAATAGTGGAGAAATTAAATCTTCCAACATATAATGTTCTTAAATGTGGATTACTACCCTGTTAAAAATCACTTAAAGTTGTGGTGAAAACATTATTACAATAATCCACCTGAAACACTTGCACAACAGATCTTATCTTAAGTGACAATTTTTGTGTGCTCTTTTCAACAATTATTCTCAAATAAAATATTCTTATGATCCTTATTCTACTTTTTTTCTATCAATTTTATTGTTTTTATGCTAGCTCATCATAACCCCCTTCGAATCAGTCTTCACCTCATTATCCACCTTCACCTCCTCCTCAACATCGTTTACCGACTCTAAATCTATATCCTCCTCCACCTTAACCTCAACCTTCAGCTCCGCCTCCAGCATTGTACACCAATTTTATTGTTTGTAGGTCATCACTTCTAAACAAATTTATTATCTATATTATACATATCCATGAAAAAGAGATCCAATATAGTTTATACGAATTATGAAACAAATTCTTCACACCCCAAATATATATTTATGGCCATAAATCATACTAGATCAGAAATATAGTAGGTAAATGCCTAAATTTGTTGTTGGCATACATTTTAACAAAAAATTATGCTACCCACTCATCTCTAAACAAATATATTTAATATTTAGAGTATCTAGGTTGTAAAAAATATTAATAGTAAAAAAAATATAGCAAAACAAATGGTTTTGAAATATATTTAATTAAATTTTAATTACCTTTAGAAATTACATGTTGGGGGATGCTAGTCTTTTCATTGTTTATGATCTCCCTCATAAATTTGGAAACACAATATCAATAATCAATGACATTATCATATTTCAAAAACTGAAAAAACATTGACCAAAATAAGTAAATTATATTTAAATTTTTTTAAAGATAAATATTCCTTTATATACCTTAACATTATTCCATTTTTTAGTAATTCACAGGCTTTGTCCCTTTAGATACCGACAGCATGTCATGATTTATCCTATATTTAGTAATCACCTAATTATAAAACAATTAGGGTTAAAACACATAATAGAACGTATAATTCAATGTTTATATCTAAAATAATGATTTTAGTGTATTATATATTCACAATAAACATCATTTTTTGTAATTTTGTTGGATATTCATGCATTAGATCAAAAAATTAAATATTCGAGGTGTCCAGATTTCCTGCGATCAGCATCCAGCTCTCCATAAAAAATTGAAACAATTATGTAATGCCAAAAAATTTATATTTTATGTGATTAGATTATAGTGTTTTACTTTTTAATTTTATGAATCAAAAATATTCTTTCATATGAAACTTTTTTATTATGATCTATGAGTAAATCATCTTTTTTCCTTAATTTATTCATCATCCAAGGTAGGTTTTTCATAGAAATGATACAGCGGTAAATGAATCCAAATCAAGATTCACATGATCATCCCCTTATAAAGATGTTTGATAAATTCCTATAGAAAATATGTTGAGTTATTAACTATAATAAACATATTATAACACTATTTGGATAGATGTATTATGGAAATGTACCTTATATATGTATTCACAACAAGGACTCCCAACCATTAAGGCATGAAAATGTCATTTAGAGTCTTGATACCAAGTCATTTTATCAAGGAATTTTCATATATTTCTTTTTCATATTCAGTGTTTGTAATATATTTATCTTTAAATGTGGTCTCTATATGAAGTTGTAATGATAATAAATGTTTCCCAAAAATTGGATGGGAGAATCTACTCTCAGAAGTTCATTAGGTTATCTTGGTTGATTCACTAGATTTTATTGATTTGACCATTTTTTTCTCAACCTCTTTATCCATTTTTAATATCATACCTCACTTAATACCTTTTATCATCAACCATTATAGCTTCTTCATATGAAATAATTTGTGAAAGAAATACCTCTTGTGTCTTTATAATAATAGACTGTCAAGATATAAAATCTCCAATAACATCTTTGGCCATTTTAATATCTAGACCATCAAGTGGAAAATGTATCTAAGTAGTTGGATCATGAGATAACTCAATCTCTATTCTCATGAGATCTTTTTAGAGGTATTGATGGTATATCTTGTCTCCTGGTATATTATACACTGTACCCATTGCAACACATCGGTGTATGGGTGTTTATTGATGCAAATCACATACCACTATACCCTATAGATTTTATTAATATAAAGTTATCACATTTTTTTACTCACATTTAGGATAGAGATTAATGGAAAAATTGATTACCATATGTAAGGTATGTGGCTGGGGGTAATGACTAGACTCAAATCTAGTGTGATCATTTGGTTCATGTGGGGATCTTTTCTCCACCACCAGTTCGTTTTGATCCTTTATCATACATTAGTTTGACAAACCAGACAAAAAAATAATTTATAACATTAAGCCTATTTGTGTATTCAATTGTATCACAATGTTATATATATCTTCATGTGGTTTTATCTTCCCTAAATATGTTCGAGGAGAGACTCTAAAACCTAATCCTCTAACAAAACCATATTGTTTAGTCCACTTCAAATATAGTAAAAGAAGCATTCCTTATGGTACATTCATTATCAATTCTTATTTCTAAACCATATAAAAAAATATGAACATAAATATATATTTTTAAGTAACATTGTTATAAATAATAATAAATAGTAATTATGTAATACTTAAAAATGTTTCCCATAATTTTTTTTGTTTTCATAAAATAAATTACCCTCCCTCTTTACATGAGCCTCATTTCATATCACATGATATGGGATGAAAGTGACATATGATTTTGATTCAACGCACTGAATATACAAAATGCAACATATGTTTTTTAATATCACATAGTTAAACTTTTATTTTTTAAAAAATACATACCAATTTCTTATCTAATGATGTGTACCCCATCCTTGCTTTTCAATAGGTTTAAATTAGTTTTGATGCATGTTATTTATTTTCATCACTATATTTTGTTTCATAAATTAAATTGTTTTAATTAAGTTGGATAAAATAAATGATGTAAAATAATACAATATCAATTTTAATGCACCTCAAATGATTTCTCATTTCAAAGATTTATAAAAGAAGGCCATCTTTCCAGATATACAATGTGTTCATAACTAACTTCTTTGTGGGGCTTTTCTATCCCTCATCATCCCTAATATGTAACTACATAAAAATATTATAGAATGCTCTATGAGATTTTTCAATGTCTATTAAGAAAAGTTTCATAAGTAATTCCTATAAAAATGTACTATGTAATATGTAATGATGATTAAACTAGATTTTAATTGAATAAATTTTAGTAAAATAGAAAAATTATATTGTAACATTAGAACTATATCTTTAAAAAGGATTTTATTTTTTATAGGTTCAATGTGACACCATGAATCAATATCAATCAGCACATTCATCCTCGTTGTTGCTCCAAGATAACTAATGATTTTTGACTAATTGGGGTAAATAGGTTGGCTATTTTTATTCCAAAAAACCTAAAATATTGTACCATCACTTCCTTCCTTGAAAATTTTATTCAACATTGTGATTCTGTATTGTTGTTGTTTTTTCATCAACATGTTTCTGATCCCATGATAATTCGATATTTTCATCATCAACAGTCCATTATTTCTTCAGATTTGTAACATCATCATATGCAAAATAAATTGTCTACATGAGTAGTCAAACATTTAATTTTCCTTGAATAAAAACAACACAATACACTTCATGCATAAAAGGATACATTTTCATGAATATTTCATTAAACTTGTTAATATCTTGAAAATATATATAATAATTTAATATTCAAGTACAACTAACCTTCACTAGCATTATTTAATCCATCATCTGATTATTCATTTTCTTCTATCTCATTTTGATGGATTGGACTCTTTATTTCAATCTACCCTTCCTCCCATCATTCTATTTCTAATGTCAATTGATGACATACCTCTCAAATAGATATTATTTCATTATTTTTATAATATCCATCCCCCTCTTTTGGGTACATCCACCTATGTTTCATGAAGTACTCTAACAAAAATCCATCACATACCATGTAATGCTTACTGTTGTGGATGAATACGCCTTAGAGTAGATAAAAAAATAAAGAAGATAAAGGGATGATTCTAAATAAATAAAATAAAGTAATAACTATTTTGGGGTTAAAATTTCCTCAACACTAACATGAAAAATAAACTCATCCCCACTGAGCTACACCAACTCTAACCTATTTTTCTGGACTTTTTCCTTCATATGTATCTCAAGTATAAGATCTTTATATATAATGTTGTTTAAAAATAACCAAAATGACATTTTAATTATGGATTCTAGCATATTACATTTTATAAATGAGGGAATGAACATTTAAATATACTTGACTTCCACTCATAGGCATTTACTTCAACTCACAAACATTTGCTATTTTCCACTTCCTCGGAAATGTTTCCTTTATTTGGTAGGTATATCTGTGTGAGGAAGATGGGAGATCTTGAAAACTGGCCATTTCATCAAGCTACTAAGAGAAATTGTCTTAAAGACAAAGATGAACTCAAAGCCAATGATCTCTTCTCATTGTTGGAGGAATACCATTAAGAGCCATATTGGAACCCATTTAAATTTATCAATGTTGCAGGTGAAGAAAATCAAATGGTTCATTATGAATGTTTTTTTCACACAAAAATGTGCAGGATTTGTATTTCCAAGATGTCACACATCGTAGTATTATTATCATCCAAGTATGCTTAGTTGTAGAGTTCTAAAAGGATTCAATATTACATACCCAAAATTTAATGTAATTTTTGATTAGGTGTTTCTAAACGTTACCAAGTGGTTCGTATAAAACAATGTATATACCTAAATTAAAAAAATTCATTCATTTTGTTTTGAATAATTTTTAGGTGTCATTTTCTATATTCTCATGAATTAGTAAATGAGGAGGATGAAAGGTTGAAAGAGTTTAAAAATGAGTTTAGAGATGTAGTATTCACAATTTTAGTAGCGACTTTGATAGAGATTAATAAATATAATTTGAGTGGGAGGTATTTCATTAATGACCTTTGGAACCACAATGATGGGAGGTTAGATAGTTTGAAAGAGGGAGTCTGGTCAATCATCATGAGATGAAAGGAAATCAATCATCTGAGGAAGGAATAAATAAAGTTATTGAAGGTTTTTTGTACTGGAGTTTTGATTTATTTTTTCTCTATTCAAGATAGTAAAAAATTTCATGCAATATTCATGAAAATGTGGACATTTATGCATGAACTATATTTTATTTTATATCTAGCTTACCGAAATGAATAATTATTTACACAACCTTATTTGTGAATCTCCGGGTCCTTATTTATGAATAATTATTTATGTTACTTATGACTATTATGTGTTGTTTGCTTCATTAATTTATAATAAATTGGGAAAATTTTAATAAAATAAAAATGTGATCAATGGTTTTTCATGTGGATCAGAGTTAGGGAAAATCATTAAAGAAAACCAACCTAGTTACTTTACTTAACCACTTCACATGTAGTTGATGTTTCCTAGGGATGAAGAATGGAAGGAATGATATTTAATAAAATGGGATACAGTATCAAATGATATCTAGTGATTTTTTTCATCAATGGTAGGCTATTTATTCCTAAATGGATTTATTTTTACCTAGGATTTATCAAATTGTTGTTATGTTTGTTCCTATAGGCACTTATATTCAGGCGATTCTATTGCGTGTTATTTTCCATAGTTTCACTTATCATGTGAGTTGGTTTTTAAAACCATTTATCATGGATCATGTTGAATTTTACATATTTATTATTAATACATTGGATGTTGGATTATAGTTCCAAGGGTTCGCTAGCATTTTGATTCATTTTAGGTCAGGTTATGAATAGTAGGACTATATTGTGTTGTGATTGTTCTATAAGAGATAAATTAACTGATAAGATAACACACACACAAATAAAGAGAATAAATTTTCATAAATCATGAAATTCATTAAAATTCACTTAATTCTATGATATTGATTTATTTATAAAATTATTTGATATAAAAGTAAACTCATATACAACATATTTTATAGATGATGTCGCATATGGAAACTCTGCAACTAAAATCTGATCCCATGTGTTGTGCTATGACGTGTTTTCATTAATAAATGTAAAATAAATTAAATTAATAAAATTTATTTACCATTAGTTTATAAATGTAAAAACATTATTTTAACTAGTTATAAATTTAATGGACATGGAAAATTATTGGAAACCATTCATTGACAATGGAAATAAATGGTTTCTTCATTAATGATCTCCTTAACCCATTGAATATAATATTCTCCAATAACTGTAATTTTTTAGGTGAATATATTTTTCAATTAATGTACTAATATTAAAAACCTATCAATCAATTATAAACACACCTCTTGTTGAAAATACATCAAAACCTTTGAGTTTGGAACAAATACAAAATTGTAAAAGAATGTTTGTTTTGATTTCAATGAAAATTTATATAGTTTTTTTTCTTATTAAATTATATATATAATATATATTAATAATATTAACCAATATTAACTATAAAATTTAAACTTAACATCCATAAATTGTATTACCCCATTTTCATTAAAACAATGTGTGTATTAACCCACTTTATATAATTTATATCAAATAACATTCCCTCTAAAATTAGTCAGAAATAATGTTAAGCATTTTTCATCTTCATGTGAACTTTTTTATTTGGAAACAATATTCAAACAATGACAAAAGAAACTATCTAAAAGGTAACAGGAAATAATATAATTGACACATCAAAAAAATAACAATCAATTGTAATAGTGGATATAGATGTAGTTCGTAATCATCTCGTGTGAAGCTGGATTGAGTTTACAGAGTAGGTGTGTCGTTGTGTAGGTATAGGTAAGTGAGAGAGGGATATTAGATATAGGGTTCTTTGAGGATAAGAATATTACAAAAATACAAAGCATGGAACCTAAAAAATCAAACAATGAGAGAGTAAAAGGAGAAAATAAAATACATTAGATTCTATCCTTGATTCGTTTGAGAGAACATGGTGGATTATCATTGATAGTTGGGGTGTTATGTGAGATCCAGAGAATCACAATTGAAGGATCCATGGTTAGGGTTATTTTAAATAGATCAGGGATGCTTTTATAAGAGCTTTCAAAAAAGCGACGATAAATCGTGATCTTTATCGGTGCTAAAAAAGCACAAGTAAAAATCATTATCACCGCTAAATAAGCAATGCTAAAAAACTTTATCAGTACTAAAAGTTTTCCATTAATAATATATTTAAAATTATTATTATAAATAAGTGTAAAAAATATTTATATAATCATGCATTTTTTATTAAAATTTTATAATTATTCAAATATATAATTATTTATTTATAATTACATTGATACTTTTTAAAAATATATATATTATTTAATTTATAATTATAAAAATATAATTTTTTAAATATACTAGATATAAATTTTTAAATATATTTATAATTATTTTTTTATTACGATAAATTTATTTATATCATTATATATATTTATATAATTATATATATTTAATATATATAATATTCATTATTTAAATATATTTATTATATTTTTATAATTATAAATATATTTATATTATTATATATATTAAATATTTATATTTATATCATTATATATATTATATAATTATATTTATATCATTATATATATTTTATAATTATATATATATAATATATGAATATAACAATATTCATTATTTAAATATATTTATTATAATTTTATAATTATTTAAATATATTGTTATTTAATTATAAATATGTGAATAATAATTTTTTTTAAAAATAGTTATATATATATATATATATATCCCCCAGGGTGTAGGTGAGTAGTAGATGCCTGTATAGGTCTCGGCCAGGTCACGACTTCAGGTATTGCCGATTATATTATTTAAATAATTTTATTATAATTTTATAATTCTTTAAATATATAAGAATATTTATTTATAATTATATAAATTCTTTTTAAAAAATAATATTTATTTATTTATAATAATTATAAATTTATAAATATGTAAAATATAAATTTATAAATGTATTTATTTATAAATATTTATTCACCAATATATTTTTCTCATTATTAATGGATATGTATATTAAATACATTGTTTTCAAAAATTAGAGAAATTGAATAATTCAAAATGAGCACACTTTAAAAATATCAAAAAATATGGATAATTTTTATTAATTAAAAATAATTTATTAAAAAAATACAGATATGTATTGAAGTAAAGATTAATATATATTGATAATACTAAACCATTATATATATATATTAGAAAATGATAAAATTTGAAAATAAAACAAAAAAAATAAAAAATATATATTAAAAATGATGAAATAATACCTAAGTGTAGTAATATTTAAAATAAAAAAATAAAAAATGACCGATTAAATAAATAATATATTAAATGTATCATGTAATATTGAAATTCTTAAATATACTAATAATTTAATAAATTACATAAATATTAAGTGTGTGTGTTTATATATATAATATAAATTGCATTAATATTTATGTTTGTGTGTAGTAAATAAAAATGAATTAATTACATGCGGATTATTCTTACACATTAAAAATTACTTATTGATCATTTTACTAATGTTCTAAAACAATACATATGTGTTTTCTCAGTTTTGAGTATGTATGTTTTTTTATTAAAATTAGTATCAATTTTGCATAAAAATGCACACTTGGAGTCATACCGGTCACACCATGTGTTGGATTGAGGTTTGGTTGATTCCTAAACATACCAAATAACTTATGAATAATTATACTAAAGTATCAACACCATCTGAAATCATTTCCTTAATTTTGATTGTGCCACATGAGTTTTTTACTAAAATGTCATTTTAAACTGGAAACATGCCCTTTGGGTCATACCATTCATACATGTATCATATTGAGGTGAAGCTTATTCCTACATGTCAAAAATGACTTATAGTTTATTTTACCAAAGTAGCAAAATAATTAGAATTCTTTTTTCTCATTTTTTTATTATATAGGGTTTTCACTAAAATTAATGTCAAATTTAAATGCAAAGACACAGTTGGAGTCATATTGGTCACAGAATGCATCAGATTTAAGAGTGACTTATTCCTATATTTCCAAATTATTTTTCTCATTTTTGAGTATGTGAAACACCCCAAGCTACCATGGTACGTTTCTCTTTCAATAATGCAATAGCTTGCATTGTACGCAAGTTCAAGATTCTAACACACCGTAACAAATCAACGTAGCTGTTATTAATAGTAATACCCACCTTTTGAAATTATATAAATTTTCTATTTCAAAATAGACCTCATCTTTGGATTCGGAATATCGAAATTATCCAAATTTTAATTTTTGGTATTTTTCTGAGAACAACCAATTTTCGATAAATAGTGAAAAATACATAAAAACAACATTTTTAATAAAAATAATTTATAGTGATAAATTATACTATTGAGTGGTTTTAAAGTATAATTAAAATATAATTTTACCAAATTATCCTATGGTGGTCATTAGATTAAATTTCACTTTGAAATTGGACATAAACAATTGTCAGTCTTCTGATAGATATTGTTTCTTAATAACACTATTTGTTTTGACAGCGGGAATAATTTTTAAATTAATTACTACAATTTCTATGTTTGAAATTTTGTAAAATGGATTCCATATTTGGAATCATAAGGTACAAATTATGTTATTAAGACACGTTGTTTTCACATTATGAATAGTAATGACGGTAATTATCTTTAATTATCGTGATTAATTAGTAATCGGGTAGTTAAGGGTAATAAAATAGCATCATAATAATAACAAATGACCCCAAAATAAGTCCTAATGCTACTGGTTGTATCATGGCCGACCATGTGATGCCTTGTAACAAACTTTGGGACCCCATGAAATCACTTTTGGGTGATAGTGACATTTTATTATATTATTTTTTAAGGGGAAAGTATAACCAAAGTATGTATCAACCAGGTAAAACAATTTTAGTTTTGTATGTGTAAATTATCTCTTAGACTATAAATATTCATTGTAAAGCTAATAATATTTTCTACATCATGATATTTTTTTATAATTTTTATACATTAATTAAATTAAATCTTTTATGACACCATGATGATGCAATGATTACCACGTTAATTAATGATATAAATAAAATGAAAGGATAATGTAAAATATAAGACATAAACTTGTCTAAAGCCTAATGGATGGGTGGAGTTCGAACACTTATCACCTTATCATCAAAATATATCTTTTTGGTACCTTTAAAATCCAAAGAGCATTTCATAATAATGAAATATTTCATGTCATTCCAAGAGTGTCCCTCCTCTCCTCTTATAAAAGGCCCCCACCTATACCACCTTATTCACACCTTCAAAGCCACATGGCTCTGCCAACCTCTACCCAAATACACTCTCCACTTCCCTCTATTACTCCTAGAATCCTCAATTTGGGCATAAGTCTTCCTAAGGAATCCTTTGTCTCAAATCAAAAAGAGTTACCCGATTTTAAGGTAATGTCCTCTCTTATGTTCTTTTGTTTTATTTTTCTTATCCAACCCCTTAAACTCTTTTTATTCCTTTATTTTGTAAAAAAAACAGTATCTTAAATATACTAGGATGTTTTTATGATAATTATTTGATTTACACTTACACACACCTTCGTCTAATGGTTAGAGAACATACTATTTCGGTGGGTGGCGAATTACTATCTCATGAAACGATGATTATTCAATCTTTTTTTAACACCTCTCATGGTGGCCATTGAGATGTCACTATACTTATATATGATATATATTAGGTTTGTTTTCCTTATTCTTCTGTATTTTTCATTTATGGCATACTATTATGATTTCCATTATAGGTAAACGCGATATCTTCATTTTAGAAATTGCAGACTACCGCCCCCTCAATGTGATTTGATTCGTTAATTCCATATGTGGGACGTATAAAGGATGGATTTTATGATTTTATATATTATATAATACTGAAATTATAATATACCATTATATAATTATGATTTCATTTCATTAAATACAAAATAGAAATGAAAGTAGTGTTCATGCGTACGTACGGCTTACCGTCTCCATGAACGGTGCATTTCATTTCTTACCTCTAAATGTTATGTAATATTATAAGTGAATGTATATACTGGATATATATAATATATATGATATCTACATCATGAATATAATTCTGGAGATAATGGATATTCTACCACATAAACAACTTGTAATTATAAGAAGTTTATTGTTGACTCAAGTACCAAAGATCGACAAAACTACCGTTATTAACTTAAATGACTACATAATTTTCATAACATGGTTATAAGTGATATAAAAAGGAATAATTAACATGAAAAGGTTCTTAAACACATAGAAATTAACTATAGCTTATTATTCATGATATTAAAGAACGATCGAGTTAAGTCGAACACAAGGTAAGGGACTTCGTCTCAATCTCTTTTCATTGAGGCATATTTTGTTTTATACAGAACTTTCTTTTATCTGGTGTATAAACCCCTTTGACTTTTAATTTTATTCAAAAGGAATATGTTTATACAAATCATTTTTACTAAATGATAAAAGGAATGATTTGTCTTACGTATGCGGCAACAACGAATTCTCCACCGCCGTGACCATTATTTGAGTTTCGGTTTCCTCTACAAGACATAACTTTTTTTAAAATGAAAAATAAAGACCATGTTTTAATTTCCTTTTATTTTGGTATTGAAAATGGTTTTGATAATTTTTTTATTATATCAATGTGTTGTACTGATATCTTGTGATTTAAATGTGGAAATGTTATGTTTCCTTTATGCTTGTTTTATGTGATATGATTATGTTATGGTTTATGATTTGTTTAAACCTATTAATATGAGGAATGAATTGGACATAATAAGTGACTGGTAGAGACCGCTATAGCTCCTCAATGCACTGGTTGGTCTCATGAGACAAACTAGTATCTTGGCACAATGCCTTGAAAATATATTATTGTAGTCTCGGCACAAGGCCTTTACTATGTGGTTTTGATAGTCTGGCATTATGCATTCCGTCATTATGAAATTTGTTATTGATATTACATGTGATTATTCGACTTGTAGAATATCAATTTGAATAAGTAAATGGAATTATTTCATTTTATTTTTCCATATTTTTTCGAAGTTCATGTTTAAAAGGCTTTGTTTCAGTTATACATTTCCTAAAATGTTTATGTTTATTTATAAAAGTGTCTGCTATATTTTTATCCTTACTGAGCATCTGATCTCACCCCATTCTATGTTTTATTTTTCCTAGGATGTGAAGAAATATTTTATGACTGACCTGCAGGGATAGTCTAAAGGGGATATGAGTGTGGACTATGGAGACTATGTTATTTTAGTTTATCACTTTATGATGTAATGTAACATTTATGAACGTATCTAGTGTTTCCAAGGATACTAAACTAATCAGTCTTTCTAGACATGATCTTTTGTGATCATGCCAATGTTATGTATTAATGCACCGACTCTGGGTAACTGGGGTCGGGGTGCTAAAGTTGGTATCAGAGGTAGTTTAGTACTAACATTGGAAGCTAGATTTAGATAAACTCTAATTAGAGCACATATCCCTATGATGGACTTTGGGGATTAGTATAGAAGAACTTCCTAGAAATTTGGTATTATAGAGATTTTTTGAGTTTTCCGAACAATACATCTCTATCTGGATACGAGCAGGTAGAGGAAGCTCTGGCACAGATGTACATAGGGGTAAAACTAGAAAACACCACTTTGAGCTAGACTTGAACAAGAACTGGTGCACGACAACGGGCCTTGTTGCACTCTTAGTTACGACACTCCCAAGAGATATGCTTAGGATAATTCACAATTTTTTAACAAAACATTGTGATGGGATTAAGAATATATACTTCCTCAAAGAAAACATTTTTATGATTATGGATTATATCCATAAATTGTTCAATTTATGTTAGGTGTTTGGCAAGTTTTTTATTATGTATTTAGATTCATAAACTAATCTAGTTTATGACATTTTATAGAAATGGCGCCTAGTAGAAGGAATGGAAACCGTATCAATGCACGCACTCCATGTACGGATTTCCCTCCTACTCAAGATAATTATAGTGGAGCTAGTGATACAACTAGTGCTGATCAGCTTATCACCATACTGGGAAAACTCACTCAAGTTATGAATAATAACCTTACTCGGATGGAGCACCCTGATCCACAATGTGGAGTATCAATGTTAGATTGCTTCATGAGGAAGCAACCGCCAACATTCAATGGTAGTACAAATCCCTTAGTAGCTTAAAAATGGATAAATTCCTTAGAGAAAATATTCCATTCCTTGCGGAGTAGTGAAAGGGAAAAGGTTATCATGGCAGTTTACCACCTCACTAGAGATGCTAATCAATGGTGGTCATTGATTCAAAAAACAAAGGAAGATGATGAAGTATCAAATATGTAATGGAGGGAGTTCAAAGAGATTTTCCTAGAAAAATACTTTCCTCGTGACCATCGAGAAAATATGGAAAGGCAATTTCTAAGTCTGAGACAAAAGGAGGATGAAAATTTCACAAAGTATGAGGACAACTTTACAAGGATAGTGAGGCATGCAGCAAATTATATACATTACCCAAGAAGTAATATTGATGGTTTCTTTGATGGGTTAAAACCTTTTCTCCATCGATCTTTAGTATCACAATCTTTCTCAACGTATTAAGATATATTCTCGTGTGCTATCAAGACAAAAAAGGAATTCTTTAAATCTCATGACAATAAAGTAAAGAAAGAGAAGAAGAGAACGGTGGAACAAGACACAGATAAAGGGGAAAAGGGAAAGAAGGATTTTCCATTATGAGATAATTGTGGGAAGAATCACCCCGTTACTTGCATAAAAGGAATGGGAGTTTATTATAAATGTGGAGAAAAAGGTCAACAGGATCAAGATTTTAAGGGAAAGAAAGAGGCTATCAATGTTGAATGATACAATTGTAGGGAAATGGGTCATTACACAAATGAATGTTCTAAGAATCAGTGGGACTTACCTCAGAAAAGGCCAAGGGATCAAGGCTAATCTTATGTTGTTACTACAGTTGAAGTGGAATAATTAATGTATTGGTGCTTTTTGACTGAAGGATTATATTCTGGTTATAAGAATAATGTGATATATATAAGGATTGTACTGTAGTACTTGTTCTTTTCATTAAGGTTTTAATATGGTGAAGGTAATCATACTTTTATTGTATGACACTAAGAGAAACTTTACTTTGTTTGGGGAATCTGATGTTACAATTGATTTTGGAATTTAGAGACCTTTTAGAGAAAGACTGGACAGAGGTATTTGGGATAACTATAAAGGTTGGAATGGATTATGTTGAACTTTGGATAGTATTTTTTATGGTTAAAACATTTCTAATGATTATTTACGAAATATTATAATACAATAGTTTTAGGGAAAGGACAACCTGCAGGTTGGGGGATAACCCACTGCATCGGACAAATCTGTAGGAATTGAACCCACAACCAGAGTGTAACAGGCCTTTATTAGCTACCCCTATCCTACATGAAGTCCCTGGTTATTTCAAAAAAAAATCCTAATTTTAATGGTATGTGTTAATATTTGGAACCTTGTACGATTAGGATAAATATAATATTTTTGAGTTCTATTATCTTTTTGAGTGAAAGATGATTTTGTGGTAGAAATTAGTTAATGTTGAAACTATACCTGTCAAGTACATATATATGTACCTCTCACTTATTCTATGAATAAATTAATTCAAAAAAATTTGGAAAGGGATATTTAAAAAATGTGTTATCCTAATACCTTATGTCTTGTTGAACTGATGATATTTTATATCACCACAGATTTAATGCTTTGAGGCCCTCAATTTTACAATTTTTTATGATTGATGACCTAAATCACTCCATAAAAATAATTATGTTTTTCCTCCAATTATGTGTCCCTAATTTCCACCAATTTCCTCTTAATCGAGATCATAATTTGGTGGTGACTTTTTCATTTCCCTTTCCCTCTTATTAAGACTAAATTTTATTAACCTTATTTCCGATGTAGGTTTTCCACAAAGGTATTTTCTATTTTCAACCTTTTATTTTCCAAGAACAATTAAAAATTGTGAGGAATAAATTTATTGAATGAGGGTAGAATTAAACACCCAAGTCTTCCATGTTACACTTCTCTTTCAATAATGCAATAGCTTGCATTGTACACAAGTTCAAGATTCTAACACACCGCGACCAATCAAAGTAGCCATTATGAATAGTAATACCTAATTTTTGAAGTTATAAAAATTTTTTATTTCAAAATGGACTTCATTTTTGGATTCAGAATATTGAAATTAGCCTTAGTTGAATTTTTGGTATTTTTCTAGGAACATCCAATTTTCGATGAATAATGAAAAATACTTTGAAACAACATTTTTAATAAAAATGATTAATATTTATAAATTATAATATTGAGTGGTTTTAAAGTATAATTATAATATACTTTTACCATTCTATCACATGGTGTTCATTATAATTTATTTCACTTTGAAATTGGACATAAACAATTGTCAATATTTTGATAGATATTGTTTCTTAAAAACACTCTTTGTTTTGACAGCGGGAATAATTTTTAAATTAATTACTACAATTTATGTGTTTGAAATTTAGTAAAATTTATTCCGTATTTGGAATCATAATGTCCAAATTATGTAATTAAGACACTTTTTTTGACATTATGAATAGTAACGACGGTAATTATCTTTAATTATCGTGATTAATTAGTAATCGGGTAGTTAAGGGTAATAAAATAACATCATAATAATAAAAAATGACCCCAACTTGTGTCCTAATGCTACTGGTTGTGTAATGGCCGGCCATGTGATGCCTCTTGACAAACTTTGGGACCCCATGGAATCACTTTTGGGTGATAGTGACATTTTATTATATTATTTTTTTAAGGGGAAAGTATAACCAAAGTATGTGTCACCCAAGTAAAACAATTTTAGTTTTGTCTATGTAAATGATCTATTAGACTATAAATAGTCAATGGAAATTGAAAAATATTTCCTACATCATGATATTTTTTTATAATTTTTAGACGTTAAATAAATTAAATGTTTTATGACACCATGATGATGCAGCGATTACCTCATTAATTAACGATTTAAATAAAATGAAAAGATAATGTAACATCTAAGATATAAACTTATCTAAAGCCAATTGGATGGGTGTATTTCGAACCCGTATCATTTTATCCTAAAAATATATCATTTTGGGACCATTGAAATGCGAAAATCATTTCATAATATTGTAACATTTCATGACTTTCCAATAGTGCCCCTCCTCTCCTCTTAGAAAAGGCCCCCACCTATAACACCTTATTCACACCGTAAAAGCCATTTGGATCGTCCAACCCCTGCCCAAATACTCTCTCAAATTCCCTCTATTACTCCTAGAATCCTCACTTTGGGTAGAAGTCTTCCAAAGGAAGCCTTTGGTTCAAATCAAAAGGAGTTACCCGATTTTAATGTAATGTCCTCTCTTATGTTATTTTGTTTTATTTTGCTTCTCCAACCCCTTAAACTATTTTTATTCCATTATTTTTTAACAACACCAGTATATTTAATATACTAGGATTTTTTTATGAGAATTATTTGATTTACACTTACACACACCTTCGTCTAATGGTTAAAGAACACAATGTTTCTGTGGGTGGCAAATTATTGGCTCATGAAACGATGATTGTTCAATCTTCCTTTACCACCTGTCATGGTGGAAATTAATATGTCACTATACTTATATATGATATATATTATGTTTATGTTTTCCTTATGCTTCTTTATCTTTCATTTATGGAATACCTTTATGATTTCTATTATGTTTAAACGTGACATCTTCATTTTAGGAAGTGCGGACTACCGCCCCCTCAAAGTGATTTGATTCGTTATTGCCATATGTGGGACATATAAAGGATGGAGTTTATGATGTTATATATTATATTATAATGGAATTATAATATACCTTTATATAATTATTATTTCATTCCATTAAATACGAAATAGAAATGAAATTAGCGTTCATGCGTACGTACGGCTTACCGTCTCCATGAACGGTGCATTTCATTTCATACCTCTAAATGTTATGTAATATTCTTAATACATGTATATACTGGATATATATGATACATATGAGATCTACATCATGAATATAATTATGTAGATAATGGATATTCTACCACATAAACATCTTGTAATTATAAGAAGATTATTGTTGACTCAAGTACCAAAGATCGACAAAACGACCAATATTAACTTAAATGACTACATAATTTTCATAACATGGTAATAAGTGATAAAAAAGGAATAATGAACTTGAAAAAGGTTCTTAAGTAAATATATATTAACTATAGTTTATTATTCAGGATATTAAAGAACTATCGAGTCAAGTCGGACATGAGGTAAGGGACTTCGTCTCAATCTCTTTTCATTGAGGCATATTTTGTTTTATACACAAATTTATTTTACACTGTGTATAAACCCATTTGACTTTTACTTTTATTCAAAGGGAATATTTTTATACTAAGAATTTTTACTAAATGTAAAAAAGGAATGTTTTGTCTTACATATGCGGCGACAATGACTTCTCCGCCACCGTGACCATTATTTGAGTTTCGGCTTCCTCTACAAGCGAAAACATTTTTTTAAAATGAAAAATAATTACCAAGTTTTAATTTCCTTTTATTTTGGAATTGAGAATGGTTTTGATAATATTATTATTATATCAATGTGTTGTACTAATATCTTGTGATTGAAATGTGGAAATGTTATGTTTCCTTTATGCATGTTTTATGTGATACGATTATGTTATGGTTTATGATATGTTTAAACCTGTTCGTATGAGGAATGCATTGGACTTAATAAGTGACTGGTGGAGCCCACTATAGCTCCTCGATGCATCGGTAGGTCTCATGAGACAAACCAGTATCTTGGAATAAGGCCTTGAAAAAATATTATTGTAGTCTCAGCACAAGGCCTTGACTATGTGGTTATGATAGTCTCGCATTATGCTTTCCATCATTATGAAAGTGGTTATTGATATTTCTTTGGATTAATCGACTAGTAGAATATCCATGTGAATAAGTAAATGGAATTATTTCATTTTATTTTTCCATATTATGCTGATGTTCAAGTTTAAAAGGCTTTGTTTCTATTATACATTGCCTTAAATATTTATGTTTATTTATATAAGTTTTTGCTATATTTTTATCCTTACTGAGCATCTGATCTCACCCCTATCTATGTTTTATTTTTCCTAGGATGTGATGAAATATTTTATGACTGACCTACAGGGATAGTCTGAAAGGGATATGAGTGTGGACTATGGAGACTATGTTATTTTAGTTTTTCACTTTATGATGTAATGTAACATTTATGAATGTATCTAGTGTTTCAAAGGCTTCTAAACTAATCGTCCTTTCGATACTTGATCTTTTGTAATCATGCAAATGTTATGTATTAATGCATAGACTCTGGGTAACTGGAGTCGGGGCATTACATTATGCCACTTTTTTCTACAAAAATCCCATTTTAAACTAGATAGAATAACTTTTAGTCATACATGATGTATCATGTTTGGTATGACATGAGATTGATTCCTACACATCAAAAATAAATTGTGCATCATTTTCATAAAAAAACCATACAATATAATCTTTTTCTTAGTTTTCCGTGAGTGAAACTTTTTTGAATTAAAATGTCAATTATAAATTCATAACAAACACTTTGAGTCATAGAGGTCACATAGTGTATCGGATTGAGGTGTGGTTTATTCCTACATGTCACAAATGACCTATGTATATTTCTTCCTAAAGTAACAAAATAATTAAAATCCTTTTATTCAGTTTTTTGTTTGTTAGTTTTTTTTCACTAAAATTGATGTCAATTTTGAATACAATGACACACTTAGAGTCATACCAGTCCTCCATGCTTCCGATTAAGGGATGGTTGAATCCTACACATCTAAAATGTCTTTGGATTTTTTTCTGATGTATCAAAACAATCCAAATTTGTTTCCTAGATATTTTGTTTCCCACATATATTTTTTAATAAAATTTCATTTTAAACTAGAAACATAGAATTTAGTCATAACAGTGGCATCGTGTGTGGGTTTAACAAGAGACTGATTCTTATACATCAAATATTAATTATGAATCATTATACTAAATTATCAAGACAATCAAAGTTTTTTTTCTTAATATTCATTGATTGAAACGTTTTGTATTAAAATGTAAATTTTAAACTGATTACTTACATTTTGAGTCATAACAAGAACATCATGTATCATATTGAGGTGAGGCTGATACCTACACATTAAAAATGACCTACATATCATTTCCATAAAGTAAAAAAACATTTCTATAGTTTTTTCATAGTTATGAGTATTTCAGTTGTTTGTTTCACTAATGTTAATGTAAATTTTGAATACAAAGATGCACATGGAGTCATGTCGGTCACACTAAGCATCAGATTGAGGTAGGGATGATTCCTACACATCTAAAATTACTTATGTATAATTACCTAATATATAAAAACATTTTGAATGTGTTTCCTCGGTTTTGAGTATGCCGCATGTGTTTTTTTTACTAAAATACCATTTCAAACAGGAAACATGCACTTTTGGTCATAAAAGTTTCATAATGTGTGTTTTTGACATTAGACTGATTCATACATGTCACAAATGAATTATGAATAATTTTCCTAAATTATCAATACAATATGAGCATTTTTCTCTGTTTTTATTGAGTGACATGTTTTCTATTAAAATTTTAATTTAAAATTGATAATAAAAACATTGACACCAACTTTCCCAGATGACCAAGATATATCAATGCTGGTTTTCTTCTAATAGTTATCTTATACACTTGATGACTTAATTTTTTGATTATATACATATTTATTCAAACAATTAAGTTGGATTATATACATGTTTGATGATTGGGTGTTTTAAAGATGTTTCTTCAATAAAAATAGTGGAGAAATTCAATCTTCCAAGATAGAATGTTATTGAATGTGGATTACTACCCTGTATAAAATCACTTAAACATGTGTTGAAAACATTATTACAATAATACACCTGAAAAACTAGCACAATGGATCTTATCTTAAGTTACAATTGTTGTGTTCACTTTTCAACAATTATTCTTTAATAAAATATTTGTATGATCCTCATTCTACTTCATTTTCAAAAAAATTTATTTTTTTCATGCTATCCCATCATCTCCCCCTTCGAATCAGTCTCCACCTCATTCTCCACCTTCTCTTCCTCCTCCACATCATTATCAAACTCCAAATCTATCTCCACCTCCACCTCCACCTCAACCTTCACCTTCACCTCCAGCATTGTACACCAATTTTATTGTTTGTAGGTCATCACTTCTAAACAAATTGATTTTCTCCATTATACATATCCATGAAAAAGAGATCAAAAATATTATATAATAATTATATCACAAATGATTCATACCCAAAATATATATTTATGTCCACAAATCATACTACATCAAAAACATTGTAGGTAAACGCTTAAATTTGTTGTCGTCATACATTCAAACAAAAACTATGCTACCCACTCATCTCTAAACAAATATATTTCATCTTTTTAGTATCTAGATTATAAAAAATGATGATATTATTAAAAAATATATACAAACAAATGATTAGGTAATATATTTAATGAAATTTTAATTACCTCTATAAATTGCATGTTGGGGGCTGCTAGTCTTTTCTTTCTTTATGATCTCCCCCATAAATTTGAAAACATAATATCCACAATCGATGCATTATCTTGTTTCAAAAACTACAGAAACATTGACAAAAATTAGTAAATTTTATTTACATGTGTTGAATGATAAATCTTTAAATATATATCTTATCCTTTTCTCATTTTTCATAATTCTCAGGCTTTATCCCTTTAGACACCGACATCATTCCATGATTTATCCTAAATTTAGTAATCGCCATATTATAAAAAAATCATATTTAAAATAGAGACTAAAACATATAATACGATATCTATATCTAAAATAATTATTTTAGTGTATTATATATTCCCAATACACATAATTTGTGGTAATTATTTTGAATATACATGCATTGGATCCAAAAATTAAATATTCAGGGTTTCCATATTTCCTACGATCAGCATCCAGCGCTCCCTAAAAAATTGAAAAAATTATGTAATGCCAAAAAATATATATATTATGTGATTATATTGTAGAGTTTTACCTTTTGATTTTATACATCAAAAATATTATTTCATATGAAACTTTTTTATTATGATCATTGAGTAAATCATATTTTTTCTTTAATTTGTTCATTATCCAAAGTAGGTTTTTTCATAGAAATGATACATGGGTTAATGAATCCAAATCATGCATCGCATGATCATCCCTTTATAAAGTTCATTGATAAATTACTATAGAAAATATAATGACCTATTAACCATAATAAACCTATTATAACACTATTTGGATAAACATATTATGGAAATGTACCTTATATATGTATTCACAACAATGACACTCAACCATTCATGCTTGAGAATGTCATTTATAGTCTCGAGACCAATTCAATCTATCAAGGAATTTTAATATATTTCATTTTCATATTTAGTGTTTGTAATAGATCTATCTTTAAATTTGGTCTCTTCATGAAGATGTAATGATAATAAATGTTTCCTATGAATTAGAGGAGAGAATCTACTCTCGGATGGTCATTATGTTATTTTGATTGATTCGCTAGATTTTATTGATTCGACCATTTTTTTCTCAACCTCTTTATCCATTTGTAAGATCGTACCACACTTAATATGTTTTATCATCAACCATTATAGGTTCTTCATATGAAAAAATTTGTTAAAGGAATACCTATTGTATCATCATAATATTAGACGGTCATGCTATAAAATCTCTAATAACATCATTGGACATTTTAATATCTAGACCATCAACTGTCATAAGTCTCTAAGTAGTTAGATCATAAGATAATTCAATCTCCACTCTCATGAGATATTTTGAGAGGTATTGATGGTGTATCTTGTCTCCTAGTATATTATACAGTGTACCCATTCCAACACAGTGGTGCATGGGTTTTGATAGTTAAAAATCGCATACAACTATACCCTGTAGAATTTTTTTAATATAAAGTTATCAGATGTTTTTTGAATAACCTTTATGATAAAGATTAATGAAAAACTTTATTACCATATGTAAGTTATGTTGTTGGGTTAATGATTATACACAAATCTAGTAGGGTCATATGGTTCATGTGGGGATATTTTCTCCACCACCAGTTCGTTTTGATACATTATCACACATTAGTTTTCCAAACCAGACCACAAAATAATTTCTTACAGTAAGTCTATTTGTGTCTTCAATCATATCACCATATTATATATATCTTCATGTGGTTTTATCTTTTCTAAATATGTTCAAGATAAACTCTAAAACCTAATCCTCTAACGCAACAATATTTTTTAGTCCACTTCAAATATACTAAAAGTATATTTCCTTGTAGTACATTCATTATCAATTATTATATCTAAACCATATAAAAAATATGATCATAAATACATATTTTTATGTAATATTGTTATAAATAATAAAAAATAACAATTATTTCATACTTACACATGTTTTTCATATTTTTTTTCTGTTTTCATAAACTAAATTACCCTCCATATTTACACGAGTGTCATTTCATAGCACATGATGTGGGATCAAAGTGGAATATTTTTTTTGATTCATCACACTAAATATAAACAATGAAAAATATTTTTTTTCATACCACATAGTTGAACTTTTATTTTTTTTTTAAAAATACATACCAATTTTTTCTCTAATGATGTGTACCCCATCCTTGCTTTTCGATAAAGTTACATTAGTTTTGATGGATGTTCTTTATTTTAATCACTGTTTTTTGTTTCAAAAATTAATAAAATTGAATTCAGTTGGATAAAATAAATGATGTTAAATAATATATTATCAATTTTAATGCACCTGAAATGATTTCTCGTTTCGAATATTTATAAAAGAAGTACATCTTTCTTAATTTATAATGTGTTTATAACTAACTCCTTGGTGGGGAAATACATTCCCCTCATCATCCCAAAGATGTAACTTTATAAAAATATTATAGAATACTCTATGGGATTTTATAATGGATATTAAGAAAAAAATTATTAGGAAGTCCTCTAAAAAAATTACTAAATAATGTGAAATGAAAATTAAACTGAATTTTCATTGAATAATGTTTTAGTAAAATAGAAAAATTATATCGTAACATTAAAACTATATCTTTAAAACGGATTTTCTTTTTTAGAGTATAAATGTGACACCATGAATTAATATCAATCAGAACATTCATCCTCATTGTCACTCCAAGATAACTACTGATTTTTAACTTATTGGGGTATATAGGTTGGTCGTTTTTATTCCAAAAAACCTAAAATTTTGTACCCTGACTTCGTTCCTTGAAAAGTTTATTCAAAATCGTGATGTTGCATTGTTTTTTTCATCAACATGTTTATAATCCCCAAATAATTCGATATTTTCATCATCAACAGTCTATTATTTCTTGGGATTGGTAATATCGTCATGTGAAAAATAAATTGTCTACATGAGTAGTCAAAGATTTAATTTTCCTTGAATAACAACACCACAATACACTTAATGCATAAAAGTACACATTTTCATGAATATTTCATTATAATGTTTAATATTTTGAATAGATATATAATACTGTAATATTCATGTACAACTAACCTTTGTGGCCATTTTTTAATCCATCTTCAGATTATTCATTTTCTTCCATCTCATTTTGATAGATTGGACTCTCTCTTTCAATCTACCCTTCCCCTCGTCATTATAGTCCCAATGTTCCTTGATGACATACCTCTCAAATAGATATTATTGTATTTTTTCATAATATCCATCCCCCATATTGTGGGTACATTCACCTATTTTTCATGAGCTATTATAACAAAAATTCATCACATATTGGGTAATGGTGACTATTTCAGATGACTACTTCTCAGAGTAGATCAAATAATAACGAAGATATAGGGGTGAGTCTAAAGAAACAAAATAAAGTAATAACTATTTGTAAGATAAAACCTCCCCAACAATAACATGAAAAATCAACTCATCCCCACTGAGGTACACAAACTATAACCTATTTTACTAGTATTTTGCCCTCATTTGTATCTCAAATATAAGATTTTTATATCTAATGAGGTTAAAAAATAACCAAAATGAAATTTTAATTATAGATTCTAACATATTACATTTCAAAAATGAAAGAATGGATATTAAAATCCACTTTACTTCCACTCACTGTCATTTAATTCAACTCACAATAATTTTCTATTTTCCACTTCCTCTAAAATGATTCGATTATTTGGTAGGTGTATCGGTTTGAGGCACATGGGAGATCTTGAAAACTGACCATTTCATCAAGCTACTAAGAGAAATTTTCTTGAAGATAAAGCTAAACTCAGATTCAAAGAGCTCTTCTCATTGTTGGAGGAATACCATCGACAGTCATATTGGAACCCTTTTAAATTTATCAATGTTGAAGGGGAAGAAAATCAAATGGTTCATTTGGAATGTTTTTTTTCACACAAAAATGTGCTACATTAGTATTTCCAAGATATCACCCATCTTAGTAGTATTATCATCCAAGTATGCTTAGCTATAGAGTTCTAATAGGATCCAATGTTAGGTCACCCAAATTAAAATTAATTTTTGATTAAGTGTTGTTAAAAGTAACCAAGTGATTCATATAAAAAAATTTATATCCTTAAATGAAACAAATTCTATCATTTTTTGATTAATTTTTAGGTGTCATTTTCTTTGTTCTCAAGAATTAGTAAATGAAGAGGATGAAAGGTTGAAAGAGTTTAAAAATGAGTTTGGAGATGTAGTATTCACAATTGTGGTAGCGACTTTGATGGAGATTATTAAATATAATTTTAGTGGGAGGTATGTCATTGAGGAACTTTGGAACCACAATGATGGGAGGTTGGTTAGTTTGAAAGAGGGAGTCTAGTCCATCATCATGATATGGAAGGCAATCAAGCCTATGAGGATGGAATAAATAAAGTTATTGAAGGTTTTTTGTACTGTAGCGTTGATGTATTTTTTCTTTATTTAAGATAGCTACAAATTTCATGAAATATTCTTGAAAATGTGAACCTTTATGCATGAAATATATTTTATTTTATATCTATCTTACCAAAATGAATAATCATGTACAGAACCTTATTTGTGAAACGTGTTGTCTTTGTTTATGGATAATTATTTATGTGTTTTATGACTATTATGTGTTGTTTGCTTCCTTAATTTATCGTACATTGTGAATATTTTAATAAAATAAAAATGTTATACATTGTTTTTCATGGCGGTCAGGGTTATGGAAAATCATTAATGAAAACCTAACTACTTACTTTACATTACCTCTTTATGTTCATCTTGGTTCACATGTAGATGATGTTTCTTAGGGATAAAGAATGGAAGGATTGATTATTTATAAAATGGGATAGAGTATAAAATAATATCTAGAAGAGTTTTTGTCATCAATGGTAGGTTTTTTATTCCTTTGTGTATTTATTTTTACCTAGGATTTATCAAATTGTTGTTATGTTTATTCCTGTAGGCACTTGTATTCCTGGGATTCTATTATGTGCTATTTTATATAGTTTCACTTATCAAGTGAGCTGGTTTTTAAAACCATTTTTCATAGATCATGTTGAATTATACATATTTATTATTAATCCATTATAAATAGGATGATGGTTCCAAGGGTTCACTAACATTTTGATTTATTTTAGGTCATGTTATGAATAGTAGTACTATATTGTGTTGTTATGGTTTTGTAAAAGATAAATTTATTGATAAGATAACACACACACACACAAAATAAGGAAAATAAATTTTCCTAAATCATGAACTTCTTCAAAAATCACTTCATTATAAGATATTAATTTATTTATAAAAATATTTGATAGAAAATTAAACTCATATATAACATCTTATATAGATAACATTGCATATGGAAACTCTTCTACTAGAATCTGATCTTGTGTGCTGTATTATGAAATTTTTTAATTAATAAATGTAAAATAAATTAAATTCATAAAATATATTTTTTATTCGTTTATAAAAATAAAAACATTATCTTACCTCATTATAAATTTAAAGGACATGGGAAATTATTGGAAACCATTCATTGATAATGGAAATAAATGCCATCTTTTTTAATGATCTCCCTAACCCGTTGAATATCATCTTCTCCCATTACTATAATGTTTTAAATGAATATATTTTTCAATAAATGTACTAATATTAGGAACCTATCAGTCAATTATAAACACACCTCTTGTTGATAATATATCACAACATTTGTGTTTGGAAGAAATACAAAAATCTAAAAGTACGTTCGTTTTTTTTTCACTGAAAATTTATATAGTTTATTCCTTATTAAATTATAACTATATAATATATTGATAATGTTAACCAATATTAATAGTAAAATTTAATCTTAAATTCGCTAAATTGGATTACCCCATTCACATTAAAACAATGTGTATATTAACACTCTTTATATTATTCATATCAAATAACATTCCCCATAAAATTAGTCCAAAATAATGATAATCATTTTTTATCCTAATGTGAATTTCGTTCTATGGAAAAAAGATTAAAACAATGAAAAAAGAAACTATCTAAAAGTTAACAAGAAATAATATAATTGAAACATCAAAAAATTAACTATCAATTGCAATAGTGGAAAGAGATGAAGTTATTATTCATCTCGTATGAAGATGGAATGAGTTTACAGAGTAGGGGTGTCATTGTGTAGGTATAGGTAAGTGAGAGAGAGAGAGAGATATTATATGTAGGGTTCTTCAAGGATAAGAAATGAGAAAAAAAGAAAATCATGGAACCTAAAAAATCAAACAATGGGAGAGGAAAAGGAGAAAATAACATACATTGGATTCTATCCGTGATTCATTCGAGAGAACGTGGTGGAGTATCATTGATATTTGGGGAGTTATATAAGATCTAAAGAGTCACAACTGAAGTATCCATTGTTAGGGTTCTTTTAAATAGATTGGGTATCCTTTTAAAAGCACTTTCAAAAAAGTGATTATAAATCATGATCATTATTGGTGCTAAAAAAGCACTAATAAAAATCATTTCTACCGCTAAAAAAGCACTGCTAAAAATAGTTTTCAGTACTAAAAATTTGCCACTGATAAATGATTTATAATTATTATTATAAAAAAGTTTAAAAATATTTATATAATCATGTTTTTGTTTATTATAATTTTATAATTATTCAAATATATAATTATTTATTTATAATTACATTGATTCTTTTTTTTAAATTATATTTATTTTATTTATAATAATAAATATATTATTTTATAAATATAGTAAATATAATTTTTTAAATATATTTATAATTATTTATTTATTATTATAAATATATTTATATCATTATATATATTTATATAATTATATATATTTAATATATATAATCTTCATTATTTAAATATATTTATTATATTTTGATAATTATAATTATATTTATATCATTTTAAATATTATATAATTATATATGTAATATATAAATAAATAAATAGTATTTATTTAAATATATTTATTATAATTTCAGAATTATTTAAATATATTATTATTTAATTATAAATATGTGAATATTTTTTTTAAATAGTTATATATATATATATCCCTCATGGTGTAGTTGAGTGGTAGATGCCCTTATAGGTCTCGACCAGGTCTCAACTTCAAGTATCACCGATTGTATTATTTATATACTTTTATTATAATTTTATAATTTGTTAAATATAATTTATTATTTATTTATAATTCTATAAATACTTTTTATAAAATAATATTTATTTATTTATAATAATAATAAATTTTTAAATATAGTAAATATACATTTATAAATTTATTTATTTATAAATATTTATTCACAAATATATTTTTCTCATTATTAATGGATATATAATCTTAAATACATTCTTTTCAAAAATTAGAGATATTGAATAATTCAAAATGAGTACACATTAAAAATATCAAAAATATTGGATAAGTTTTATTAATTAAATATAAATTATTACAATTTGTATATGTATTGAATTAAGGATGAATATATATTGAAAATAATAAAAAAATAATATATATATATATATAATAAAAAATGATAAAATTCAAAAAAAAACAATTTTTAAAAATGAATAAATAATACCTAACTGTAGTAATATCTAAAATAAATAAATAAAATTGACCGATTAAATAAATAATATATTAAATGTATCATGTTATATTAAAATTCTTAAATATAGTAAAATTTTAAAAAATTACATAAATATTTGTTTTATGTGATTCTATATATAATATAAATTGCATAAATATTTATATGTGTGTGTTGTACAGAAAATTGATTTAATTACATATATGTATATGAAATCAATGTACATGCCATTTGATAAATGCTAAGTTGAAAAATCAATCTACATTAAAAATGAATAAAACGTTAATATGTTTTTAATTATTACATTTTATTCATTTTCTATATATTTATATTTAATATATATTATTTATTACTATTTATATTTAATATATATATATATATATTATACATATTCATTTTTATTAATAATTGTTTCATTAATAAATTTTTGAATTATTTGGTAATTTATTTATTATTCATTTTTTGTTTAATTATTACAATATATATATATTTAATATATATTATATATTAATATTTATAATCTAAATATATAAATATTAAATTTATTCATTCTTATAAATAAATATTTAATTAGTAACATGTTTAGTATATTTCTTAAATAACTCATTTTCAATTTTTATTTAATTAATAATTTCATTTTATTAATTTTACAAATCTATATATTTAATATATACTATTTATTAATTTTTATAATATATATATATATATTAAATTTATTCATTTTGATAAAAATTGTTTAAATAATAAATTTTTTAATATTTTTTTAATTATTTAATTCTATTATGAACATTTATCAAAGTAAATAAATAGCTAATAAGGATACCCTTTATCAGTATTAAAGATAAAGTATCAGTAAAGGGTGCCTTTTTTCAACACTAAAAGAAATGGATGGTAAAGGTGAACCTTTATCTGTGCTTTTTTGGCACTCATTAAAGGATCCCCTTATGAGAACTTCTTTTAGCGCTAGTAAATGGATCATTTATCATTGCTTTTTCCTATCGTTGATAAATGTTAGTATTATTAAATGCCTCTTCTGTAGTACCGATGACTTATTTTGGTTTGGTTAAGTCCCTTCATCCATTTCCACCATCTTAGGTAGTCCAATTGTTTTCATTGATATTATTTAATTCATAAATGGTTAAACCCTCTCTTAAATGGTTTGGGCATGAATCCAAATTGAGGGATTAATAATGAATATGAATGAAAGGAGGTGATTACATCAAACACGTCACCTAATTAAATGAAACAATGGTTACACCCTTTTTATAATGAATCATTAATAGTTGTAAATATTATTTGATTGTGGTTATATTATAAACAAAATTGGTCATAAAGACCCTTGTAAAATATGGTAAATGGGAATGATGGCCCTTATACATGTTATGTACCTATGTATGGGAATAGAGACCCTTTATAATGTGATACAGACATAACATCCCTTTATATATATGATACGGGCATGGTGACTATTTATAAATTTGATATGGGCATAGAGACCCTTTATATATGTGATACGGTCATGGGGACCCATGTAGTTATATAGATGAATAGTTACCATTTTAGTGATATGAGGCATGGTGTCCATATTTTTTGATACTAGGCATGACGTCCCTATTATTTTATATTGGGCATGATGTCCCTATACTATGATATTGGGCATGGAACACCCTACTACTGTGATACTGGGAGTTTTGACCCTATAATGTGATATTGTGCATGGTGTCGCCTACTACTATGAAATTGGTCATGGAGTCCCCTACTCTTGTGATATTGGGCATTTCATCCCTTGATACTTGTATAAAGATATTACGGTACTGGCCGAAGCAGGTAGTATCAACCTGGTTTTCAATTAAGAACCAGATATGACCCATTTAGAATTACAATTACAACTTCTCATATTATATCTACACAATTTCATATTATATACACAACTATATATTTATAGATTTCATTTGTGGTGGCCTACTAAGTTAATCAAACATGCAATCTAGGACTATATGATTGAAATAGTTGATAAGGAGAAGCATACAGTTATGAATGTGTGACTTCTTGCATGACTTAGGATAAAATCTTGGTAGTAGATATCCAGGATTGAGATCAGGATTCTTGGATATATTTTTTTCATATTTGTTATTTTTGTATACTATATGCTGTATTGAATAACTATGGACATTTATATATGTTTTCAATATTTTTTAGATCCAGGACGTCATCATATTATTTATATGATTCAGCTTAATATTTTTTTATTTTTTTGTGAATGTTTATGTCTGCATGTGCTATGGGGAGTTACTAGTCCAGTTGTCATCATGTTGGATTCCATAATTCCATCTAATAACATGTGCTTCCTCTACGTTTCTATTGATTACTATGTTTTTATACTCATACCAGATGGTATAGAATCCCCATAGACAGGCCATGGGCCCTCATTATTAGTCGAAAACCTCTATCGTATGGGGAGGTGCACTTGAGGCTATGTGGCCAACCGGGCTCGGGGAACGTCTAAGTGGAACCTGTGTTAGGGATATCACAAAGTGTTATTAGACCTCCTTATTTTATTAATTAAGTATTTTTATAAAATATTCATGATATTATAAGGGATTTTGGATTTAGTAATGAGCTTTCTGGTTAGAGTAACTAACCCATATATAGAAAAAACCAAATTTCCACAGATTAAACTTTCTCTTTTCTATATTATGCTTATTATAGTTGATTTGATTTCCTTTTTGGGTAAAGTAATTGAATTGTGATGTTAATATAATTATAATGGAGTCTTAATTTTTATCCTTTCCCCAATTAGATGATGTAAAGGAAGCATTGATCATGCATCATTTTAGGAACCCAGTAGGAAAGTCACATGCCATTCCATACAAGAGAATTGTGTTGTTTTCATTGCATGTGATTTTCAATAGTACTTTGACTGTTATAAATTAAATTTTTACTGGTTAAGGATTCTTGTAAGAGATTTAAAAACTTCATTTGTACCTAGTGCACCATCCATAACCTAATCATTTTTTTCCTTATTAGGATATAATAGACACCCTTATTAGTCAACAATGTCACATTGAATCATTGAACATTGGCCGCATGGACTCGAACGTGTTATTGTATGAATTAAGTGGAATCTACATATCAGTTCATATGGGGTATGTGTCCTTATGTATCGGAAATGGTGAACAAAATGATTCAACTATTTAGGACAGAATTGTTTTATAATCACAATTTTAAGGTGAAATTGAAATGGTAAAACATAGAGCTAGACCCAGACTAGGATTTAGTGGTGGGAAGTATGTAGAATCTATTGTCTCCTATATAATGATTTTATCTTCCATACCAGAATCTTTCAGATGGAAGATGGGTGTGACTATTTCATATAAAATAATTGTACCTATTCTATAACTACATATTTGGATTATTATATTATTGAATCTTATATATGGATTGTGTTGGGAATTTTTAGAGTAATGAAACCATGATGTCCAACATTCGTTCACCAGGTGGGTGGTGACAACCATTATTTGAAGGTGGAAGTCTCTAAGTCTCCATTGATTCCTCATATAGTGCCTCCTCTTTCACCTCTTCCTATTCTTTACATAGTGTATGATTCCTAGTTTCAAGAATATTTTTTACAATTTATGAAGACAGTTCAGGGAGCTCTACGCTCTGCCCCCTCTTATGGGAGAGTTAACTTGGGAGTTATGGTGGAAACATCAGCACCTATTTTATGGGGATAGTGAACCACATGCTACAAAATTATATCTTGATAAATTTATGTCAATATTAGAATATCAAGATACACCTCCTAATAAGAGATTGAATCTCTCTACTTTCATGCTTCGAGGATCTGCAAAACGTTGGTGAGATATCATGAACCAGGTGAGTTAGTATCGGGAAGTGACTTTGTGGGATTACCAGTCGAGCTTCTATAACTACTTTTTCCCTAATACACATAGGGCTGATCGGGAAATGGAGTTCATGAACCTAATGTAAGGTTCTATGAATATTATGGACTATTTATCATGATTTATAGTGCTTCTGTGCTTTTTCCATATCTACACGGGTGATGATCTAGTGAAAGATAGATGATATGAGGATGGCCTTTGGAATCCTATTCATTCTCAAGTAAATTATTTCATGTTAAATATCATATATTATTTATTGAACTAGGTCCTTATCACCGAGTGGAACCTTAGGGAAGAAAACGGTGTGATCCAGGGTACTTCAGAACCCAGACAAAGTAGTTTTTGGATAAGTGGTCTGAATATATACCTTGAGAACGTGTTCGTAAGCACAGGTAGCTAGATGAAACCAACTGAAAATTATGTGGTATGTGAACAGTGTGGAAATCCTGATCATAAGAAGCCCCAGTTTCTTAGAGACCTCATCAAGTGACACAACTACACTGGATTTGGGAATCTCTAGTGATTTTGCAGGACCTTTCCATATGTTCTGAGTGGGAGAGGATTCGTGAAATCTACACCATCAGGGTCATGTTCAATAGAACTTACCAGGAAGTTACCTGTAGTAATAATATCCATACAAGAGGTGTAGTAGGCCATAGTCATGGTATCCATGATTCTATTATATATCGCTAGTATATAAGACCTGCATCTAGAAGTTAGGGTGTAACGTCCCAAGAAAGTAAATAATTATGGATTTTCATATCTATGTCTATTTACGAATTAGATAGTGTTTTAGAGGCTTAAAATTAGAATAAATCCAATCTTAATCCTTGAATTCTCTAATATTTTTAAAAGATTGTTTTACCACCTTTTGATGAAGAACCATTTTTAAATCTATATTTTGAAAATTTTATAAGCTATATTTTTCAAAATAAACATATTCTTTAGTATTGGTACATTGAAATTTACTTTGGATAAATTTTTGGTACTAATTTGACAATGCTCATTTTTTAATGAATAGTGAAAAATACTGCATTTTACTTCAAAACTGCTTTTTCATCTAATTTAATTATATGGATAGATTGTCTTTTTAATTGGTATTAAAGGGTAAATAGAATATATTTTTACCATTTAATCCAATTGTGTCCATTGGAATTAATTTCACTTCGAAATTGGACATAAACAATTGTCAAACTTTTGATAGATATTGTTTCTAAAAAACCCGCTATTTGTTTTGACAACGAGAATTATTTTTAAATTAATCACTACAATTTCTGTGTTTGGAATTTGGTAAAATGGATTCAATATTTGGAATCACAAGGTCCAAATTATGTAATTAAGACTCTTGTTTTTGGACATTATGAATAGTAAGGATGGTAATATTCTTTAATTATCGCAATTAATTTGTAATCGGATAGTTAAGGGAAAAAAAATAATATCATAATAATATAAAATGACCCCAACATGTGTCTTAATGCTTCTGGTTGTGTCATGGATGACCATGGGATGCCTTGTGCCAAACTTTGGGACCCCATGGAATCACGTTTGGGTGATAGTGACATTTTATTATATTATTTTTTTAAAAGGAAAGTATAACTAAAGTATGTATCACCCAAGTAATAAAATTTTAGTTTTGTCTGTGTAAATGATCTCTTTGAATATAAATAGTCATTGGAAAGATACTAATATTTCCTACATCATAGAAGTTTTTTTATAATTTTTAGAAATTAAATAAATTAAATCATTTATGACACAATGATGATGCAGTGATTACCTCATTAATGAACTATTTAAATAAAATGAAATGATAATGTAAAATATAAGACTTACACTTCTCAAAGACCTATTTTATGGGTTTATTTCGAACCCTTATCACCTTATCCTCGAAATTTATAATTGTGGGACCTTTAAAATCCAATACTCATTATATAATAAAGTAATATTTCTTGACTTTCCAAGAGAGCCCCTCCTCCCTCTTATAAAAGGTGCCCACCTCTACCACCTTACCCACAACTCTCAAGCCATTGGCTCGGCCAATCTCTTATCGTTTTATCTCTCCACATCCATCTCTTCATCCATGAAGCCTTACATTAGGCAGAAAACTGTTCAAGAAACCCTTTTGGTTCAAGCCAAGAGGAGTTACCTGATTTAAAGGTAAAGTCTTCTCTAATGTTCTTTTGTTTTATTTTGCTTCTCCAACCCCATAAACTCTTTTTATTATTTTTTCTTGTAACAACACCAGTATATAAATTATACTAGGATGTTTTTATGATATTTATTTGATTTTCACTTACACACACCTCCGTCTAATGGTTAAAGAACATACTATTTCTATGGTTAGAGAACTTCTGCCTCACGAAACGATGATTGTTCAATATTCTTTTAACACCTTTCATAGGGGCCATTAATATGTAACTATATATATATGTGATATATATTATGTTTATGTTTTCCATATGCTTCTTTATTTTTCTTTTATGTCATACCTTTATGGTTTCCATTATGGGTAAACCAGATATCTTCATTTTAGGAAGTGTGGACTACCTCCCCCTCAAAGTGATTTGATTCATTAATACCATATGTTGGACGTATAAAGGATAAAGTTTATGATATTATATATGATATTATACCGGAATTATAATATACCTTTATATAATTATTATTTCATTCATTTAAATATGAAATAGAAATGAAAGTAGCGTTCAAGCATATATACGGCTTACCGTCTCCATGAACGATGCATTTCATTTCTTAACTCTAAATGTTATGTAATATTATAAATGCATGTATATAATAGATATATATGATATATATGATATCTAAATCATGAATATAATTCTGGAAATAATGGATATTTTACCACATGAACAACTTGTAATTATAACATGTTTATTTTTTCCTTTAGTACCAAAGATCGACAAAACGACCGTTATTAACTTATATAATTACGTAATGTTCATAACATGCTAATAAGTGATATAAAAGGAATAATGAACTTGAAAAAGGTTCTTAAGAAAGTTGAAATTAACTCTAGTTTATTATTCAGGAGATTAAAGAACTATCGAGTCAAGTCGGACACGAGGTATGGGACTTCGTCTCAATCTCCATTCATTGAGGAATATATTGTTTTATACAAAACTTTCTTTTATACTGTGTATAAACTCCTTTTAATTTTACATTTATTCAAAAGGAATATTTTTATACGAATCATTTTACTAAACGACAAAATGGAATGTTTTTTTCTTACGTATGCGGCGACAATGACTTCTCTACTGCCGTGACCATTATTTGAGTTTCGGATTCCTATATAAGACATAACTTTTTTAAATGAAAAATAAACACCATGTTTTACATTTCTTTTATTTTGGTATTGAAAATTTTTTTGATAAGGTTTTTATTATATCAATGTGTTTTTGATATCTTGTGATTAAAATGTGGAAATGTTATGTTTCCTTTATTCATGTTATATGAGATATGATTATGTTATGGTTGTTGGGAGTTGTTTATGAAGACTGGTGGTTCCGTGATAAACTATAGGTGGGTGAGCCCGATATAGCTCTCCATGGCATTCGGTAATGCGAAGGAGTTAAATGCCTAGGTTTATCTGAAGTGATTTAGGGAATGTACTGTGATGGTATTTCAAACGTAACCATAAGGGTTACTTCCTACGTAAGAATGTTATGAATACCTCAAGTTGCCTTTATGTATTCTATTTTCTATGAGTTATTCATAAATATTATTATTTCATGAGGTATGATAAAGTTCTTATGTTTTATGAGTAAAGTATGATTTCATTAATTCTTATGTATACATGGACTAATGTTTTCGTTCCGTACTTTTATATCCCTTACTGAGCTTTTTATGCTCATCCCAAGTTTTTGAAATGTTTTTCATAGGTCAAGGTAAAGGTACATGATGTGATGATAGTGTTGAGGAAGTTTCATGAAAGAATCCATGTTTTATTTTATATATGTCTCCTTTGATGGGAAAAATGAACATTTTATTTTATATAACCACCTTGTTTAAATGTGGAATGTAATGCATGATTTATGATCAAATTCTATAAAACTATAAACCTGAAAAGATCCTCAATGTGTATTCCTGAAACAACTCAGGTTTACGTAATGTTTAAGGATGGGGCCTTATAGATGGTATTATAGGTCGGTTTAGATAACATTAGGAGTTATAATTCTATTAAATGATTATCCAAATTTTTTAAAGTCAAATTGAAATCATATAGAATTTGAAGATTACCATGTTGTTTCATTTAAGACATGTTTGTTCATAATTGTTTTCAGCAGAGGAAACAGGGATGTAGTGTAAGGAAGGCATACAGAAGAAAATGACCTTCCGAATCAGAATCCTGAGATGGTCAGAATTGGAACTGAACAATTTGTTGCAGTAATGGCGCAGTTGACTCATGCGATAAATGGTAGTGGTATCCATGCACGATATCACCCAGATCAACCGCATAGGAATATGTCATTGGTGGAACATTTCATGTGGAAAAATCCCCCATTATTTAGAGGATCATCTGACCCTATGCTAGTTGAAGGGTGGATTGAAGCACTGGAGAAGATTTTTGATGTCATGGGTTGTTCAGAAAATCAAAAGGTTAGTCTTGATGTTTACCGTTTGGAGGGTGAAGCAGATCAGTGGTGGATGATGGTTAAAAATATCAGGTATACTGATGATATTGATGCTCTTGACTGGGATGAATTCAAAGGTATGTTTCTTGATAAATATTTTCCTAAGGATGTTCGACTTAGGATGGAAAACAAATTCTTAGAATTGAGGCAAGAGGATGACTTAGTGGCTTCTTATGAAGAAAGGTTCACTCGATTGGAAAGGTATGCTCCAAATTTTATCTGAGACCTTGATAGTAAAATCAATAGTTTGTACTCAGAATTAAAGCCAAAATACCGAAGGAAATTAGCTTCTCGTGAGTTCAAAAGTTATGAAAATCTTTTTCTATGTGCTGAGAAGGTGGAAATAGAGTTTTCTAATGATAAAGTGTTCTATAACAACAACCAGAAGAAGAGACCGAGGTGGCCTGAGAAAGGGAAGAATCCTTCAAAGAAGTCTAATGGTAAGAAAACTAAGTTTTCATTTTATGATAAATGTGGTAAAAGGCATGTTAGGGAATGTCTTTTGAATTCAGTAAAGTGCTACCGATGTGGTAAGATGGGACATAAGGCTCGTGATTGCACTGAAAAAGATCAGGGTAATGCTAAGACCAAATTTGATTTACAGTAAGTGAAATGTTTTAAGTGCAATGAGATGGGTCATTATGCAAACGAGTGTTCGGAAAAGAGCTCAAATGATGGGAAGCTATCAGACTACAAGCAGAAAGGTGTGGTGAAATCCTTTGCAATTACTTCAGTAGATGTTGGGCCATCAAATGAAGTGGTATCAGGTAATTTTTTTTAGATTATGCCAATGTGTTGTTTGATTCGGGGTCTACACATTATTTCATCTCTGAAAAAGATTCTAGTAAATTGGGAATTCCATCTTAAGAAATGACTCCTAAACTTGTGGTAAAAATACCTGGGTGAAATGTTGAGGCAAAAATAATTCATAATAATCTTCCTATCCTTATCAGTGGAAAGAACCTACTTGCAAACCTTATTTTTTTTATACCTCTAGTAGAGTTTGATGTTATCCTGGGTATGGATTGGCTCTCTGTTTACCATTCTAAGATTTATTGTAGAGATAAAGAAGTTTCATTTCATAAATACTTTCAGTTTGTGTACAAGAATGAACCCTTACTATTGATAACATATCAAGATGTTGAGAAACTTGTAAAAGATGGAAATGAATGTTACATTGCACATATTGTTGAAAACAAAGGAACTGTTTAGATTAATGATGTGCCAATGGTAAATGAGTATCCTAATGTCTTTCCTGACGAGTTGCCCAGAATAATAACAGATCGAGAAGTTGAATTTTCTATTGACTTAGTTCCTGATGCTAATCCAATTTCAAAACCCACTTATCGAATGGCTCAAATTGAACTTTTAGAGTTGAAGGATCAATTACAAGATTTACTAGAGAAAGGTTTCATTCGACTTAGCACATCACCATGGGGTGCTCATGTCTTATTTTTTAAATATAAAGATGGTTCAATGAGACTTTTCATTGATTATAGATCCTTGAATAAAATCACTATTAAGAACAAATATCATTTGCCTCATATCGATGATTTGTTTGATCAGCTCTAGGGAGCGTAGTATTTTTCAAAGATTGACCTGAGATCGGAGTACCATCAGTTGAAGGTAAATGAAGCATATATTCTGAAGACTGTGTTTCATAAAATCCATGACCATTAAGAATTTTTAGTAATGTCTTTTGCATTAACTAATGCACCTACTGTATTCATGGACCTTATGAACAGAATTTTCCATGAGTTCTTGGATAATTTTGTGGTTGTTTTAATTGATGATATTTTGGTGTTTTCTAAAATTAAAGAGGAGCATGAAATTAATTTAAGTGATATTTTTAAAAACTTAAAAGAAAATAAATTGTATGTGAAATTCACAAAGTGTGAGTTTTGGTTGCAAAAAAATTATTTCCTTGGTCACATTGTTTCTAAAGATGGAATAACTATTGATCCTGCAAAAACAAAGGTTGTTGAAGAATGGCCAAGACCCACAAATGTAATTGGGATTTGTAGTTTTCTTGGTTTGGCAGGCTATTACTGATGGTTTTTTAGAAATTGTTCACGGTTATCTAGTCAAATTACTAAGCTAACTCGGAAGGGTGTTATGTTTATCTAGAAAAAAGAATGTGATGATTGTTTTCAGGAGTTGAAAAGAAGATTGGTGAATGCTCCAGTTTTGGAACTACCTTCCAGGAATGGTCAGTTTTTTATCTATAGTGACACTTCATTGAAAGGACTTGGTTGCGTCCGAATGCAGAATGATCATTTAATTGCTTATGCTTCACGTCAGTTGAAAACTCATGAGGTAAATTACCCTACATATGATTTGGAATTAGCTGCTTTTTTCGATTTAAAAATATGGAGGCATCATTTGTATCTTGTAAAGTGTGAAATATATATTGATCACAAAAGTTTAAAGTATATATTAACTCAGAAAGAATTGATCATGAGACAGAGGAGATGTCTAGAATTAATCAAGGATTATGATTGTACAATTCATTACCATCCTGGAAAGGCAAATAAAGTGGTTGATGCTTTGAGTCGAAAAAGTAATTCTTCATTAACCATGTTACGTTTGGAACATGATCCTTTGGTTAAGGATTTGATGAAATTTGGAAAAGAAGTTGTTGGTACAGGATGTTCTTCTATTTTGTTCAGGTATCAGTGAAATATTCTCTATCAGACAGAATTAAGCAAGCTCAGAAGCAAGACAGTGAGTTGCAGAAAAAGGTAGAGCGGGTTTAGAAGGGTAAGTTTCCTGAATTCAACATTGATAATGATTGTGTTTTGAGATTTGGGAAGAGATTTTGTGTGCCTTCTGATTCAAAGTTGAAGAGGGAGCTGTTATGTGAAGCTAATAGTTCTCCGTTTTCAGTTCATCCAGGCAGTACTAAGATGTATAGAGATCTTCGAGAGTATTATTGGTGGGATGGAATGAAAAGAGATATTGCTGATTTTACTCTGAAGTGTTTGACTTGTCAACCAGTTAAAGAAGAGTGGTAGTTTCTGAAAGGGATGCTTCAGCCTTTACCAGTGCTAGAGTGGAAATGGGAGAATATATCCATGGACTTCATTTTCGGGTTTCCGAAGACACCTTGAGGTAATAATGCGATCAAGGTTATTATTGATCGCTTGACTAAATATACTCATTTCATTGCTATACCAGATACTTTCTCCCTACATCAACTTTATCGTTTGTATCTTAAAGAGATAGTCAGGTTACATGGAGTTCCCCTCTCCATTGTATCTGATCGTGATCCCAGGTTTACTTCTAACTTTTGGAAAGGCCTTCAGAAGTCGTTGGGTACTGCATTAAATTTTATTACAGCTTTTCATCCTCTGTCATATGGGTAGTAAAAATGAACAATTCAGACATTGGAGGATATTCTACGTTCTTGTTCGATGGATTATCATGGAATTTGTGACCAACAACTTTATTTGGTTGAGTTTTCTGATAATAACAGTTCTCATTCATGTATACAGATGGAACCATTTGAGGCATTATATGGGAAGCAGTGTTGAACACCAGCTTTTTTGGGATGAAGTGGGTGAAAGGAAGTTGATGGAAACATAGTTGGTAGAAGAGTTGGCAGAAAACGTTCAGCTGATATAGAAACACATGAGAACAGCTCAGAGCAGGAAGAAAAGTTATGTGGACAACAGGAGGAAGGATCTCTCTTTTGAGGTAGGTGATCATGTCTTCCGCAAAGTTTCACCATGGAAAAGTGTGATGAAATTTGGTAAGAAATGAAAGTTGAGTCCAAGGTTCATTGGACCATATGAAATTATGGAGTGCATTGGATCAGTTGCATACCGAGTGGCTTTATCTCCGATTTTATCTCAGGTACACAATGTTTTTCATGTTTCAATGTTAAGGATGTACATGCCAAATCCATCTCATTTTTTGAGTCCAGAGGTAGTTCAGCTGGAAGAGAACCTATCTTATGAGAAACAACCGGTCCAGATTCTTGACCACAGGGAGCAAGTATTGTGGAATAAGGTGATTTATCTAGTAAAGGTTTTTTGAAAAAACCACATGATTGGGAAGGCAACAAATGAATCTGAAAGTGCAATGAGGGATAAATACCCCCACTTATTCGATAAGTAAATAAATTGTGGGGATGTAATTTTCTAATGGGGGGAAGGATGTAACATCCCATGTAAGTAATGAATTATGGATTTTCATATCTATGTCTATTTATGAATTAGATAGTGTTTTAGAGGCTTAAAATGAGTATAAATCCAATCTTAAGCATTGAATTCTCTAATATTTAAAAAAGATTATTTTACCGCCTTTTGATGGAGAAACATTTTTAAATATATCTTTTGACTACTTTATAAGCTATATTTTCTAAATAAACTTATTATTTAGTATTGGGACATTGAAATTTACTTTGGAAAAAATTTTGGTATTTTTCTGAAATTGTTCATTTTTTTAATGAATACTGAAAAATACTGCATTTTACTTCAAAACTGCTTTTTCATCTTTTTTAATTATAGGGATATATTATATTTTTAGTTGGTTTTAAAATGTAAATAGAATATTTTTTTACAATTTAATCCATTGGTGGTCATTGGAATTAATTTCACTTTGAAATTGGACATAAACAATTGTCAAACTTTTGATAGATATTGTTTCTAAAAAACCCGCTAGTAGTTTTGACGACGGGAATTATTTTAAAATTAATTAATACAATTTATGTGTTTGTAATATGGTAAACTGGATTCCATATTTGGAATCAGAAGCTACAAATTATGTAATTAAGACTTGTTTTTGGACATTATGAATAGTAATGATGGTAATTATCATTAATTATCACGATTAATTAGTAATTGGGTAGTTAAGGGTAATAAAATAATAACATAATAATATTAAATGACCCCAACATGTGTCCTAATGCTTTGGTTTGTGTCATGGAAGACCATGGTATTCCTTGTGCCAAATGTTGGGACCCCATGGAATCAAGTTTGGGTGATAGTGACATTTTATTGTATTATTTTTTAAAGGAAAGTATAACCAACGTATATATCACCCAAGTAAAACAATTTTAGTATTGTCTGTGTAAATGATATCTTAGACTATAAATATTAATTGGAAATCTAAAAAGATTTCCTAAATCATAGTAGTTTTTTTATAATTTTTAGACATTAAATAAATTAAATTTTTTATGACAACATGATGATGCTGCGGTCACCTCATTAATGAACGATTTAAATAAAATGAAACAATAATGTAAAATCTAATACATAAACAAGTGAAATACCTATTGTATGGGTGTATTTGGAACCCTTATCACCTTATCCTCAAAATATATAATTTTGGGACCTTTAAAATCAGAAACTCATTATATAATAAAGTCACATTTCTTGACTTTCCAAAAGAGCCCCTCCTCCCTCTTATAAAAGCCCCCCCCCCCACCTCTACCACCTTACCCACACCTCTCAAGCCATTGGCACGGTCAAGCTCTGCTCCTTTTATCTCTCCACATCCCTCTCTTCATCCTAGAATCCTTACCTTAAGCAGAATGCTCTTCAAAAAACCCTTTGGTTCAAACCAAGAGGAGTTACCCGATTTAAAGGTAAAGTCTTCTCTAATGTTCTTCTGTTTTATTTTGTTTCTCCAACACCATAACCTCTTCTTATTACTTCATTTTGTAACAAAAACAGTATCTAAAATATACTAGGATGTTGTTATGAGAATTATGTTATTTAAACTTACACACACCTCCGTCTAATGGTTAAAGAACATACTATTTCTATGGTTGGTGAATTTCTGCCTCACGAAACGACGATTGTTCAATATTCTTTTAACACCTTTCATAGTGACCATTAAGATATCACTATATTTATATATGATATATATATTATGTTTATTTTTTCCATATTCTTCTGTATTTTTCTTTTATGGCATACCTTTATGGTTTCCATTATGGGTAAACATGATATCTTCATTTTAAGAAGTGCGGACTACCGCCCCCTCAAAGTTATTTGATTCATTAATTCCATATGTGGGATGTATAAAGGATGGAGTTTATGATTTTATATATGATATTGTACATGAATTATAATATACCTTTATATAATTATGATTTCAATCCATTAAATATGAAATAGAAATGAAAGTAGCATTTATGCGTATGTACGGCTTACCGTCTCCATGAACAATGAATTTCATTTCTTACCTCTAAATGTTATGTAATATTATAAATGCATGTATATACTATATATGTATGATATATATTTTATCTACATCATGAATATAATTCTAGAAATAATGGATATTTTACCACATGAACAACTTGTAATTATAGGAAGTTTATTTTTGGCTCAAGTACCAAATATCGACAAAACGACCGTTATTAACTTAAATAATTACATAATGTTCATAACATGGTAATAAGTTATATAAAAGGAATAATGAACTTGAAAAAGGTTCTTAAAAAATTATAAATTTACTCTAGTTTATTATTCATGAAATTAAAGAACGATCGAGTCAAGTCGAACAGGAGGTATGAGACTTCATCTCAATTTCCATTCATTGAGGTATATTTTGTTTTATACAAAACCTTATTTTATATGGTGTATAAACCCCTTTGACTATTACTTTTATTCAAAAGGAATATTTTTATACGAAGTGTTTTACTAAATGACAAAATGGAATGTTTTTGTCTTACGTATTCGGCGACAATGACTTCTCCACCGTCATGACCATTATTTGAGTTTCGGCTTCCTCTACAAGCCATAAATTTTTTTAAATGAAAAATAAATTCCATGTTTTAATTTTCATTTATTTTTGGTATTGAAAATGGTTTTGATAAGGTTTTTATTATATCAATGTTTTTTTGATATCTTTTATTTAAAATATAGAAATGTTATGTCTCATTTATGCACATTTTATGTGATCCGATTATGTTATGGTTCTTGGGAATTGTTTATGAAGATGGGTGGTTCCATGATAAACTATGGGCGGGTGAGCCCGATATAGCTCCTCAATGCACTGTGTAACATGAAGGTGTTAAATGCAAAGGTTTTGCAGAATAGAATTAGGGAATATACTGTGATGGGTATTCTAAACGTAACCATGAGGGTTACTCCCTACGTAAGAATGTTATGAATGCCTCAAGTTGCCTTTATGTCTTATGTTTTCTATGATTTATTCATAAATCTTATGATTTCATGAGGTATGATAAAGTGACTATGTTTTATTAGTAAAGTATGATTTCATTAATTCTTATGTATACATGGACTAATGTTTTCATTCCATACATTAATATCCCTTACTGAGCTTTTTATGCTCATCCCTTTTTTTTGAAATGTTTTTTACAGGTCAATGGAAAGGTACATGATGTGATTATAGTGTCGAGGAAGTGTCACAAAATAATACATGTTTTATTTTATATATGTCTCCATTGATTGGAAAAATGAATATTGTCTTGTATGTAACCACCATGTTTAAATGTGGAATGTAATGCATGATTTATGATCCAATTCTCTAAAACTCTAAACCTGAAAAGATCCTCAATGTGTGTTATTGAAACAACTCAAGATTAAGTAATGTGTAAGGCTGGTGACTAATAGTTGGTATCAGAGGTCGGTTAATATAACTTTAGGAGTTAGAATTCTATTAAATTATTATCCAAAAATATTTTTTTATGTTCAAATTGAAATGATATAGTATTTGAAGATTACCATGTTTCTTCATCTAAGACATGTTTGTTCATAATGGATTTCCATAGAGGAAACAGGGAATCAGTGCTAAGAAGGCATACAGAAGGAAATGACCTTCTGAATCAGCATCCTGAGATGGTCAGAATTGGAACTGAACAGTTTGTTGCAGTAATGGCGCAGTTGGATCAAGCGTTAAATCGTAGTGGTATCCATGCATGATATCAGCCAAATCAACCATAGAGGAACATGTCAGTGTTGGAACATTTCATGAGGTATCATCCCCCATCATTCAGAGGATCATATGACCCTATTCTAACTAAAGGGTTGATTAAAGCACTAGAGAAGATTTTCGATGCCATGGGGTGTTCAAAAAATAAAAAGGTTAGTCTTGTTATTTACCGTTTGGAGGATGAAGCTGATCAGTGGTTGTCGATGGTTGAAAATATCAGGGACACTAATGAGATTTATGCTCTTGACTGGGATGAATTCAATGGTATGTTTCTTGAGAAATATTTTCCTATGGTTGTTCGACTTATGATGGAAAAACAATTCTTGGAATTGATAAAAGAGGATAAATCAGTGGCTGCTTATGAAGAACGGTTCACGTGATTGGCAAGGTATGCTCCCAATTTAATCTGAGACATTGATAGTAAAATCAATCATTTTTACTCAGGATTAAAGCCAAAATACCGAAGGGCTTTAGCTTCTCGTGAGTCCAAAAGTTTTGAAAAGCTAGTTCGATATGCTGAGAAGGTGGAAATGGAGTTTAAAAATGATCAAGTGTTCTATAAAAACCAACAGAAGAAGAGAATGAGGTTGAAGGAGAAAGGGAAGAATCCTTCAAAGAAGTCTGATGGTAAGAAAACTAAGTTTTCATTTTGTGATAAATGTGGTAAAAGGAATGTTGGGGAATGTCTTCTGAATTCTAGAAAGTGTTATCGATGTGGTAATATGGGACATAAGGCTCGTGATTGCACTGAAAAAGATCAGGGTAATGGTAAGACCAAATTTGATTTATAGATACTGAAATGATTCAAGTGCAATGAGATGGGACATTATGAGAACGAGTGTTCGAAAAAGAGCTCAAATGATGGGAAGCAGTTAGACTACAAGCAGAATGGTGTGGTGAAATCCTTTGAAACTACTTCAGAAGATGTTGGGCCATCAAATGAAGTGGTATTAGGTACATTGTTTGTTTTTTTAGATTATTCCAATGTGTTGTTTCATTCGGAATCTGCACATTATTTCATCTATGAAAAATTTCCTAGAAAATTGGGAATTCCATCTCAATAATTGACTCCTGAAATTGTGGTAAAAACCCCTGGGGGAAATGTTGGGGAAAAAATAATTCATAAGAATCTTCCTATCTGTATCCGTGGAAAGAATCTACTTCCAAACCTTATTGTTTTACCTCTAGTAGAGTTTGATGTTATCCAGTGTATGGATTGGCTCTCAATTTACCATGCTAAAATTGATTATAGAGCTAAAGAAGTTTATTTTCAGAAATACTTTCAGTTTGTGTAAAAAAATGAACCCTTACTATTGATAACATATCAAGAGGCTGAGAAACTTGTAAAAGATGGAATTGAATGTTACATTGCACATATTGTTGAGAACAAAGGAACCGTTCAGATGAATGATATTCCAGTGGTAAATGAGTATCCTGATTATTTTCCTGATGAGTTCCCTGGAATAATAACAGATCAGGAAGTTGAATTTACTATTGAATTAGTTTCTAATGAAAATCCAATTTCAAAACCCCCTTATCTAATGGCTCAAATAGAACTTTTAGAGTTGAAGGAGGAATTACAAGATTTATTAGAGAACGTTTTCATTCGACCTTGCACATCACCATGGGGTGATCCTGTCTTATTTGTTAAAAATAAAGATGGTTCAATGAGAATTTTCATTGATTATAGAGCCTTAAATAAAATCACTTTTAAGAACAAATATCATTTGCCTCATATCTATGATTTTTTTGATCAGCTCTAGTGAGCTCAGTATTTTTGAAAGATTGACTTGAGATCGGGGTACCATCAGTTGAAGGTAAAAGAAGCAAATATTCTGAAGACTAGGTTTCATAAAAGATATGGCCATTATGAATTTGTAGTAATGCCTTTTGGGTTATCTAATGCACCTGCTGTATTCGTGGACCTTATGAATATAATTTTCCATGAGTTTTCGGATAATTTTGTGGTTGTTTTCATTGATGATATTTTCGTGTTTTCTAAAAGTAAAGAGCAGCATGAAAGTCATTTAAGGGTTATTTTTCAAACCTTAAAAAAAATTGTATGGGAAATTCAGCAAGTATGAGTTTTGGTTGCAACAAATTTCTTTCCTTGGTCACATTATTTCTAAAGATGGAATAATTGTTGATCCTGCAAAAACAAAGGTTGTTGTAGAATGGCCAAGACCCAAAAATGTAATTGAGATTCGTAGTTTTCTTGGTTTGGTAGGCTATTACCAAATGTTTGTTAGAAATTTTTCATGGTTATCTAGTCCAATGAATAAGCTAACTCGAAAGGGTGTTAAGTTTATCTGGATAAAATAATGGGATAATTATTTTCAGGAGATGAAAAGAAGATTGGTGAATGCTCCAGTTTTGGCACTACCTTCAAAGAATGGTTTCTTTATTTATCTACAGTGATGCTTCATTGAAAGGAATTTGTTGCATCCTAATGCATAATGATTAGGTAATTTCTTATGCTTCACATCAGTTGAAAATTCATGAGGTAAATTACCCAACACATGATTTGGAATTAAATACTGTTATTTTCGCTTTAAAAAATTGGAGGCATTATTTGTATGTTGTAAAGTGTGAAATATATACTGATCACAAATGTTTAAATTATATATTCACTCAGATATAATTGAACATGAGACAGAGGAGATGGCAAGAATTAATCAAGGATTATGATTGTATAATTCATTACAATCTGGGAAAAGCAAATAAAGAGGCTGATGCTTTGAGTCAAAAAAGTAATGCTTCATTAACCATGTTATGCTTGGAACGTGATCCTTTGGTTAAGGACTTGATGAACTTTGGCATAGAATTTGTCGGTGTAGGATGTTCTTCTATTTTTTTCAGGTATCAGTGAAATCTTCTCTATCGGACAGAATTAAGCAAGCTCAGAAGCAAGATAGTGAGTTGCAAAAAAAGGTAGAGCTGGTTCAGAAGGGTAATTTGCCTGAATTGAACATTTATAATGATTGTGTTTTGGGATTTGGGAAGAGATTATGTCTGCCTTGTGATTCACAATTGAAGAGAGTGTTGTTATGTGAAGCTCATAGTACTCCATTTTCAGTTCATCCAGGTAGTGCTATGATGTGTAGATATCTTCGGGAGTATTATTGGTGGGATGGAATGAAAATAGATATTGCAGATTTTACTGTGAAGTGTTTGAATTATCAACTGGTTAAAGAAGAGCGGCAGTTACCGAAAGGGATGCTTCATCCTTTACCTGTTCCATAGTGGAAATGGTAGAATATATCCATAGACTTCTTTGTGGGGTTTACGAAGACACCTCGAGGTAATAATGCGATCTGGGTTATTGTTGATCGCTTGACTAAATCATCTAATTTCCTTGCTATATGAGATACTTTCCCCCTAGGTCAACATTCTCATTTGTATCTTAAAGAGATAGTCAGGTTACATGGAGTTCCCCTCTCCGTTGTATCTGATCGTGATCTGAGGTTTACTTCTATCTTTTGGAAAGGCCTTCAAAAGTCGTTGGGTACTGAATTAAATTTTAGTATAGCTTTTCATCCTCTGTCAGATGGGATGTCAGAATGAAAAATTCAGACTTTGGAGGATATGCAATGTTCTTGTTCGATGGATTATCATGGAAGTTGGGACCAACATCATTATTTGGTTGAGTTTTTTTAAAATAATAGTTTTCATTCTAGTATACAGATGGCACCATTTGAGGCATTATATGGGAAGGAGTGTCGAACTCCTGCTTTTTGGGATGAAGTGGGTGAAAGGATGCTGATGGGACTATATTTGGTTGACCATTTGGCATAAAACGTTTAGGTAATATAGAAACACATGAGAACAGCTCAGAGCAGGCATAAAAGTTATGTGGACAACAGGAGGAAGGATCTCTCTTTTGAGGTAGGTGATCATGCCTTCCTCAAAGTTTCACCATGGAAAAGTGTGATGCAATTTGGTAAGAAGGTAAAGCTGAGTCCAAGGTTCATTGGACCACATAAAATTCTGGTTATAGTTGGATTAGTTGCATACCGAGTGGCTTTACCTGTGAGTTTATCTCAGGTACACAATTTTTTTCATGTTTCAATGTTAAGGAAGTACATGCCAAATCCATCTCATGTTTTGAGTCCAGAGGTAGTTCAGCTGGAAGAGAACCTATCTTATGAGGAAAAAGGGGTCCAGATTCTTTACCACAGGGAGAAAGTATTGCAGAATAAGTTGATTCATCAAGTAAAGGTTTTTTTGGAAAAACCACATGATTGAAGAGGCAACATGGGAATCTGAAAATGCAATTAGGGATAAATACCTCAACTTATTCGCTAAGTTAATAAATTGCGGGGATGCAATTTTCTAATGGGGGAAGGATGTTACATCCCAATTAAGTAAAGAATTATGGATTTTCATATCTATGTCTATTTATGAATTAGATAGTGTTTTAGAGGCTTAAAATTAGAATAAATCCAATCTTAAGCATTGAATTCTCTAATATTTTTAAAAGATTGTTTTACCACCTTTTGATGGAGAACAATTTTTAAATCTATATTTTGACAATTTTAAAATCTATATTTGTCAAAATAAACCTATTATTTAGTAATGGGACATTGAAATTTAATTTGGATAATTTTTTTGTATTTTTTTGACAATGTTCATTTTTTAATGAATAGTGAAAAATACAGCATTTTTCTTCAAAATTGTTTTTTCATCTAATTTAATTATATGGATAGATTATCTTTTTAATTGGTTTTAATGTTTTAATAGAATATATTTTTACCATTTAATCTAATGGTGTTAATTGGAAATAATTTCACTTTGAAATTTGACATAAACAATTGTCAAACTTTTGATAGATATTGTTTCTAAAAAACCCGCTATTTGTTTTGACAACAGGAATTATTTTTAAATTAATTAATACAATTTCTATGTTTGTAATTTGGTAAAATAGATTTCATATTTGGAATCATAAGGTCCAAATTATTTAATTAAGACTCTTTTGTTTATGGACATTATGAATAGTAGCGATGGTAATTATCTTTAATTATCGCGATTAATTAGTAATCAGGTAGTTAAGGGTAATAAAATAATAACATAATAATATAAAATGACCCAAACATGTGTCTTAATTCTCCTGGTTGTGTCATGGGCGACCATGGGATGCCTTGTGCCAAACTTTGGGACCCCGGGGAAACCCTTTTTGGTTATAGGGACATTTTATTATATTATTTTTTTAAAAGGAAAGTATAACCAAAGTATCTATCAACCAAGTAAAAAAAGTAGTTTTGTATGTGTAAATGATCACTTAGAATAAAAATATTAATTTTAAATCTAAAAATATTTCCTACATCATTGTATTTTTTTATAATTTGTAGACATTAAATAATTTAAATTTTTTATGACACCACGATGATGTATCGATTACCTCATTAATGAACGATTTAAATAAAATGAAAAGATAATGTAAAATATAAGAAATAAACTTGTCAAATACGTATTTTATTGGTCTATTTCGAACACTTATCACCTTATACAAGAAATATATAATTTTGGGACCTTTAAAATTAGAAACACATTATATAATAAAGTAACATTCCGTAACTTTCCAAGAGAGCCCCTCCTCCCTCTTATAAAAGGCCCCCACCTCTACCACCTTACCCACACCTCTCAAGCCATTGTATTGGCCAAGATCTACTCATTTTATCTCTCCACATCCCTCTTTTCATCCTAGAAGCCTTACCTTTGGCAGAAAGCTCTTCGAGAAACCCTTTTGGTTCAATCCAAGAGGAGTTACCTGATTTAAAGGTAAAGTCTTCTCTAATGTTCTTTTGTTTTATTTTTCTTCTCTTACCTCATAAACTCTTTTTATTCCTTTCTTTTGTAACAACATAAGTATATAAAATATAATAGTATTTTTTATCATAAGTATTTGATTTACACTTACACACACCTCCATCTAATGGTTAAAAAACATACTATTTCTGTGGTTGGCGAATTTCTGCCTCACAAAACGATGATTGTTCAATCTTTTTTAACACCTTTCAGGGTCGACATTAAGATGTAACTATATTTATATATTATATATATATTATGTTTATGTTTTCAATATGATTCTGTATTTTTCAATTATGGCATACCTTTATGGTTTCCATTATGGGTAAACACGATATCTTCATTTTAGGAAGTGCGGACTATCGCCCCCTCAAAGTGATTTGATTCGTTAATGCCATATGTGGGACGTATAAAGAATGGAGTTTATGATTTTATATATGATATTATACTGGAATTATAATATACCTTTATATCATTATGATTTCATTAAATTAAATATGAAATAGAAATGAAAGTAGTGTCCATGCGTACATACGACTTACCGTCTCCATGAATGGTGCATTTCATTTCTTACCTATAAATGTTATGTAATATTATAAATGAATGTATATAATGAATATATATTATATATATTATATCTAAATCATGAATATAATTGTGGAAATAATGGATATTTTACCACATGATCCACTTGTAATTATAAGAAGTTTATTTTTGGCTCAAGTACCAACGATCGACAAAATGACCGTTATTAACTTAAATAATTACATAATGTTCATAACATGGTAATAAGTGATATAAAAGGAATAATTAACTTGAAAAATGTTCTTAAGAAATTACAAATTAACTCTAGTTTATTATTCAGGAGATTAATGAACGATCGAGTCAATTCGGACACGAGGTATGGGACTTCGTCCCAATCTCCTTTCATTGAGGCACATTTTGTTTTAAACAAAACTTTATTTTATAAGGTGTATAAACCCCTTTGACTTTTACTTTTATTCAATATGAATCTTTTTATACTAATTTTTTTACTAAACAACAAAAGGGAATGCTTTTTTCTTACGTATGCGGTGGCAATGACTTCTCCGCCGTCGTGGCCATTATTTGAGTTTCGACTTCCTCTACAAGCCATACCTTTTTTAAAATGAAAAATAAATTCCTTGTTTTACTTTTCTTTTATTTTGGTATTGAAAATGGTTTTGATAAGGTTTTAATTATATAAATGTGTTTTTGATATCTTGTTATTCAAATGTGGAAATGTTATGTTTCCTTTATGCACGTTTTATGTGATACGATTATGTTATTGTTCTTAGGCATTGTTTATGAAGACGGGTAGTTCTATGATAAACTATGGGTGGGTGAGCCCGATATAGCTCTCCAATTCATTGGGTAAGGAAAATGAGTTAAATGCTAAGGTTTCTCCGAAGAGATTTAGGGAATATACTGTGATGGGTATTCCAAACGTAACCATGAGGGTTACTCCCTATGTAAGAATGTTTTAAATGCCTCAAGTTACCTTTATGTCTTATGTTTTCTATGAGTTATTCATAAATCTTATGTTTTCTTGAGTTATGATAAAGTGCTTATGTTTTAAGAGTAAAGTATGATTTCATTAATTCTTATGTATACATGGAATAGTGTTTTCGTTTCGTACTTTTATATCCCTTACTGAGCGTTTTATGCTCATGCCTAGTTTTTGAAATGTTTTTCACAGGTCAAGGGAAAGGTACATGATGTGATGATAGTGTCGAGGAAGTGTCATGAAAGAATCTAAGTTTTATTTTATATATGTCTTATTTTATGGGAAAATTTAATACTCACTTTTATGTAACCACCTTGTTTAAATATGGAATGTAATGCATGATTTATGATCTAATTTATATGTTATTTGATATATTTTCTTTACACTATTTCATTTTTTTCAATGTTTAGAAGAGCCTTGGGCATCATGTTTAGTACTCATGTGGAATTATGACACATGACGCCCCTTTGGATTTATGATCAGAGAGTGTACCCCACTATAGAGACTTTCCTCTTGAGCTTGGAAGCCATTGTTTCTCATGGTACCTCCTCATGCTCGCGATGATGGGTTTTTATGTAATTCTCAACATAGATCAGTTGGTTATCTATCATGCCTATTTGGATTGTTATCATTGGAGGGTGATTTTCACAACACCATGGGAGGAAATTATATCCACAAGGGAGAGTGGGAAATCTAGTATGGCAGATATGGAATAGAGAATCATGGGATAGGTGAAGGGATCGCCGAAATTTTTGTTCATTACATGAATGATCAATGACTAAAACAGAATGATTTCCCTCTTATAGTCGATCGATTCAAGTATTTTTTCCCTAAATAATTTTCTAGACTACCCTAGATAGATCAGTAGAGTTTATTATCAATCTAGTGCCTGGATATGAAAATATATCAATTTCTCCTTACATGAGGTATACTATTAAGTTATAATAGATCAAGATGCATCTATAGGATTTAGAATTCAAGGGTTTTATATGGCCTAGTATTTAGCCTTCATGTTCACTGGTCCTTTTCGCCAAGAAGGATAATGTAACCCTCAAATATTCTATAGATTAATATAAGTTAAATAATCTTATAGTGAAATAAATTTATCCCTTACATCGTATAAATGATCTATTCGACCAACTCATAGGATATAGGGTGTTTTAGTTAATCGACCTGAGATTAGGTTATCATCAGGTTCGATTCAGACCATCAGGTATTCCATGTATGACTTTTCATGGTATTTATGGATTATATGAGTATCATATGATGTAATCCACTCTTAAAAAACCACCTACCTTATTTATGGATTTTATGAGTAGGTATTTCCATCCCTGTATGGATTCCTTCATAGTTGTATTTTTAGAATACGTTTTGTTTTATTGTCATACATGAAGTGACCATGCCATGCATCTTGATACAATTTTGGAAAAATGAAATAGAATTAGTTGTATGCTATTCTCAATAAATGAATATGTTGGATAAAAAAGTTATACTTCCTATTTCATAATATCACATAAGTAGGTGTTTTAGTTGACTCAAAGGAAGGTGAGTGATCTGGTTTCCTAGGAGAACCCCAAAAATTTCCTTTACTTATGGAGTTTCTTGGGGACATCTAGTTACTACATAAATTTTATACAAGAATTATCTTGATAATAATTACATCTTACACACTTTAACAATAAGGTTTTGATGTTTATATGGTTCGAGTCCTGTGATACTACCTTTTAGGAGATGAAAGGGAGATTGACTTTAGTGCCAATCCTAACTCTACCAAAGCCAACCAGAATCTATATAGTATATTGTAATGAATTAGGTATCATTCTAGGAGAAGTTATGATGTAGAAAGACCAATTCTTTTTATATGGGTCATGGAAGTTGTAGCCTCACAGTTTAATTACCCTACACATGATCTCACCTTAGTTGTTTTTTATATGCCTTTCGTTATTAGAAGAATTTCCTTTTGAGATAGAGTTTTGTGGTGTGTATGGACAAAAACATCCTCAAATATATTTTTACACAGTGTGAATTGAATCTTAATAAATTAATATAGGTTGAATATCTATTTTTTTGAATTTGTGATAGCCTATATACCTGGGAAAGGCATTGTTATTTTTGATTCTATGAGATAAAGGACACAGACACATGAAGTTCAGGATTCTAGAATCAAGTGGTGGCTTATAGAACTACTTTCTAATATGAAAATTTAGGTTCAGAACCATCATGGATAGAATTTACTTCCATAATTTTCATTAACCTCTTCACTTCGGATGAAAGTGAATATGAGGTCATTTTTCGATCCTAAAGGCTTGTTCCTACAAGAGAGTATTTATAGTGAGGACCTAGCTTTGGATTGTTCTGTTGATGGTGACGAGATCGTACATGTTTATGGTTTTATCTAGGATCCCAAGGATATGAGATATGATATTATGCATGATTTAAATAATTCTTAGAGGGTGGTTCACCTTGGTATGTCAATGTTGTATTGTGATATTCATTGATAGTGTTGGTGGCTAGGGATAAAATGTGAGATAGCATGTTTTGTCACTATGTGATCCAACTATATGCAGGTGAAGGTGGAGAACAAGGGGCCTCATAACTTTTTATAGTTATTTTATGTCTTGGAATGGAAATGTGAAGATGTTGTAATGAATTTTATCCTTGTATTACTGAGTTCACCTTAAGGGAATGACATATATTGGATAGTCATATATCGATTGATGAAAGTAAAACACTTCTATTACATCCATGAGATAATGTCAGATGAAGAGGCAAGAATACTGTATGTATGTGAGATTTTACATCTGAACAGGGTACCTTTTACTATCACTTCAAATTGTTATTCTAACTTTACATCGAGGCTATGGAATGGGTTAAAGAAATACAGCGGTACACATGTGTTTCTAATAGAATCCTTTTACCCTAAGACCAATGGTCAACCAAAACACTCTGTACAGGTGTTAGAGGACATGATTTGAGAATACATCCATTGTTTTGGTAGTTATTGGGTAAAACATATCCCTTCCAATGATTTTCCTATATTAAAAGTTTTTAGGTGATGTTTCTGATGTCTACTTATGAGTCCCTATATGGGAGGACCTATTGTTCACCCATATGCTAGTTAAAGGAATGATAGGTAGCGCTACTAGGTCCTCGTATCATTTAAAAGGATTTGAAGTAGGTTAAGCAGATCATAAAGTGGATTTATACCGTTCAGTCTTCAAAGAAATCTTATATCAATCGTTATCGATGACCTTCGGGTTTTGAGGTTATGGATCAAGTTTTCTCATGGGTATCACCTAAACTTGTTAATATATGTATATTAACGAAATGGAAGTTTTCACCTTTATTTGTTGGGCCTTTTGAGATATTAGGGAGAGCTGGGATGGTATCCTATAGGTTGATATTACCTAAGATGTGTTGTTCTATGCTCTACACCTTCCTTATTTCATAGCTTCATCGTTATCGTGATGAGTTGAATCATAATTTTTATCCCAAGGATTTTGAGCTAGATGTTGATTATTATTTTGAGGAGTATCATATAAGCATCATTGACTGGAGCATTAAGTCTCTCTAAGTCTAGTTTTTCTCTTTATTTTGGGTTCTATGGAAGCACAGTGGGGTAGATAATGAGACTTTCAAGAGAGAGGTTGGTGTATGGGCCTAGTTTTTGTATATGATCTTAGAAAACGTTTCACTACCCTTGGAATATTATCATGCGTATGAGTTCCATTATGGAGGAAAGTGTGTAAGAACCAAATTTTATATATGATTTACAAGTCCTTCAAATCTATGTCTAAGCCTTTTTACCTAAAATGGATGCCTAATGATTTAATAGAGGATACATGGGTGTTTGGGGTTTCATTGGAGATCAAAACCTCCATTACTGAGGAAAAGGATTAGGCTGCATGGTATGTCGAAGCTATGTGAGTCATTCAGAAATAATTCCCTAACCATGAAAGGGCTAGACAATTGGATGACGGAGGTTGTACAGTTTCAGGAAAATATTTTTTCTATGGTACACACCCATGTAAGGGGGTTTTGAATCTTTTATAAGAGGTTTGAGATCAATTTTCACATGGTGAGTCAAATCATAAGTATCAAATTTTCTGAGGTCCCTCATTAAAACATGTAAGGTGCATAGTTGGAACATGGTTTGGAATACCATTCATCTAAACTATCTTCCCATCATAATTTGGGAAAATTTTCCATTATTCCATTAAATATAATAAATTTCATCTGACCACATTATTTCTCCTATTTCTATCATGTAGTGGGTTTCCTTCTCCCGTCGAGCTCCCACCAGGGTTCTAACCTATATTCTTTGATAACTCTTGCATCTAAATTTTAGTTAGTCATTCATTGGTCTCATTGGATTCTTCTAGGAAATCTCTTTAGTCCATAGGCTACGTTTGTAATTTTTCTTTCCCTATAAAAATTCTTTGAGGTTTGGGATCATATTCCCTATTTTTCAGGGCATTCATCTAGTCTCTCATTTTCTCTCAATCCAAGCCAAACGAAGGGTCATTAATCTATAGGGAGAGTTCTACACGAATTATGTGGTTAGTAAAGTATTTATCCATTAAAGATGAGATTTTTTATAGATTTTTTATTTTTCTTAATGCTAGATTGTCCATGTGTTTAAAAAAATGACATAGTAATCATGCTCAATTCAATTTCAATGATTGAATTATTCTTGTGGTCCCTTATTCAGGATGGGTTATTTCCCATCATCCATTTCTACCTTCTTTGGTGTTTTTTTATTTTCCTAGATATTATTAAATGATTAAATAAATAAACCATCTTATAAATGGTTTTGGAAAGACTCTATTGTGATGTAATTATAATGAATGGAGATAAAAGTATGACTATGGATCTACAGGATCACCTAATTAAATGAATAATGGTTACAAACTTTTTAGAATTAAAGGCTAATAGTTGTAAATACTATTTTATTGTTTTTATGTTATAAAATAAAATTGGATTGATGACCCTTGTGAAATATGTTAAATCGTCATGGGGACCCTTACACATGTTATATAATTATGTAAGGGAATGGAAACCCTTTATAAATTTGATATGGTAATGGATCAATTTATATATGTGATACGGTCATGGATACCCTTTATTAATTTGATACGAGCACATAGTCCCTTTATATATGTGATATGGTAATGGAAAATGTTTTTTATATATGATAATGATGGATTTTACTATGATATTAGGGATAGAATCCATATTCTGTGATACTAGGCATGACATTAATATTCTATGATGTTTGGCATGACATCCCTATATTGTGATACTCTCTATGAAATCCCCTACTACTATGATACCAAGCATGGTGACCCTATAGTGTGATACTAGGAATAGAATCCCCTTCCACTGTAATATTGGGCATGGTGTCCCCAACTCTTTTGATACTGGGAATTGCATCCTTGGGTACTTGTACGTAAATATTCTAGATTGGTCTGAAATAAGTAGTGTCATCATATTTTTCCTTCAGTAATTGTAGTCAACCAATTTATAGTTACTATTACTCATACTCATATTATATATGAACACATACATATTATATACATGACTATATACTTATAGACTATGTTGTGGGGTCCTAATGAGTTTATCTTACACCCTATCTAGGCCACTGATGGTACTCTGGCAGGTTATATTCTTACAAGAATATATATGTGGAATCTTGGTCTTATAAATGTTTGATTTCTTTCATGACTTAGGATGATATCTTGGTAGTAGATGACAGGGTTGGATCTCTAGATGATAGGATAGATTTTGTAATTTTTGTTCTTCTTTTCTACCATGTACTATATTGAATGTATGCTACCATGTACACTTTTTTGACTATTTTTTAGAGACATGACATCATCATATTTTGTATGTGATTCAAATTAATAATTTTGATTATTATATATTTTTTAGATGTTTATGTTTCCATTTTATTGGGTGAGTTACTAGTCTTGTTTTTACTATGTCTATTTCTATTTTTCTATATGTTTACATGTGTTTCCACTATTTATCTACTGATTACTCTGTTGTGCCACACTAACAAGCGTGAATAGTCTCCCCACAAACACACCCTAGCCCCTAACTTATTGGTGGTAGCCTATGGAATATGAAACTTTTTACTTGAAGTCATGTGTCCTACCATGCTCAAAGCACCTATGAGTGGAACCCAATTCTGGGATGTCACAAATTACCAATCCTTCCCTTAAATAGCATCAAATGCTACTGAAATAAGAAAGATGATATTTTATGGGAGATCCCATCAAAAAAATTGAATGGGTAGGATTTATATACTTGGGATACAACCATTCCTCTATTTCTTATTCTCATAGATAGCTCAACCCCCATGTTTTGAGGTGGTTCTTGAATATTTATACAAAACTTGAAATATATGATAGAAAGAATATAACCATATTCAATATGTATGTTCTCTACTATTGAATGAATAACTAGTATACCTATCACCACATCGTTGTCTGGATCTACCACAGTAGTAGTGGTAGAATTTTCTCTTCCTTTCTCTCTAAGTGTTAGATATTGTTATCGCCAATTGTCTCTGACATCCCATGGGTTAGGGATTTATCTTTCATAATGACCATGTTCTTTATTGTTGAACCACTACACTGTAAGATGAGTGTTGATCGGAAACATATTTTATTCTTCCACATTAGTGGGTTTCTTCATTTTGCTTTAGCACTGTTTAGCCTAATTACCCTTTCTTCAACATTTTATGTATATCCCAATTCCCTATAGACTATTTCTAGGATACTTATTCCCACAATTTTGAAAATTGTGATATTGGTTTTTATTTCCTCCATGGGATTTATCTATTGTTACCCTTATATAAAACATGATTGTTTTCAATTCCCATGAGACCACTGAGTTTCACTGATCTCTATCTCAACTTTTAGGTAATAATATACAATCTATTCATAACTATCACATTCTAGAATCGTCAAATATTTTCACAGAATCGGGTTTAATCCATTAAATAATAAGTCTACCTTAATTTTTATGTTCATAAAATATCCATAAGAATACTGTGAAAACATTATGATGTTTACCTCATATACCCTGGTAGACTCAATTTCATTTTTCCTTAGACTAAGGCACCCCTATCTATTTTAATATAGAGATTTTGGGGAAAATATTTATGGAAACATATTTTCCTAAAGTATTCCAATTCCATAGAATCAATATCCTCATATGAATTTATGTTCTTGATCATTGTCCATTATTAGTCGGTTTCTCCCTCAAGGCCATAAATGGTTAACACAAATTTCACTTTCTCTAAGCATTTGGTGGATAGAGATAATCTCATCAATGGATTTAATCCATTATTCCATAGTAAGGGGATTACAAGATCCACTAATGGTTGGATTACTTTATTAAATAAATTACTCAATTGCATCTTTATCTTTATTAGGAGGAGTAGGGAATTTTACATTATTCATGTTTTTATTCATTACTTGATCTAGTTGAGTTAGTAAAACTATGAATTTATCAGCTCACACTCTTATAATACTGAGAATATCATTGTGGAAATCATAACATTAAATATCATGTTAGTTTTTGGGATGGTTTATCCTATTTACCACCATTAACTAAAAGAAGAAAAACAAGATGATAATACATTAATTAAAAAACATAAAAAATTAAAACATATAAACTCGAGATGAATAAATTATAAAATGAAATGTAAATCCTAACATAAAATTCTCTATGATTTAATCTATGTTATCCATAATAATTTCACTTTTAGGTTTTCTAATATAATAATTTTTTTAAGTCTTTCCTAATGGAATATAAAGACTTTTGGAATATCCAAAACATATACCCCAAGAGTGTCAAACCAAGAGTGTATCAATTCCCATTTTAATTCACTATGTGATGATCAGGTCAATCTCAATGTGTCCTTTTAGGTTTATTACATCTAGGTATAACTATGCCAGAGCCACATCCACTTGTAGTACCTAGATTGAGATTTAGTTTCTTAGAACCCACTAAGTCTATAATTCTCTAATATTGAATGATATTTTTTTATTCTGGGTATTATCCATATAATTATCCTTAGACTTATCTCTATGTTTATCCCTAAATTTTTCTAATCATATTCTACAATGGTTTACTAAAATATTTTTTTTGATACAAAATATAGATTTCCAAGCCTTTATTAATATTATTACATTATTTTTAGCATAAATATCCATTAATTACATCCCAAAGATCATGACACCCAGTGTCTTTGGAATACTTGGTTCATATTATGTCTTAAGAAAACTAAAACATCACGTAAATATTAAATTCTCTATAAATAGCTCCAAAATCAATTTGAGCTCTAAAAATTGGATAGGATAACTCAAGAAATATATCAATGAATTTGGTGAGCTAAAAGCTCAGCATGGTCATAAAAATGATAAGGAAGCATAATATGTGAGTCAAAGGTCTAAGATGATATCATAAAAGAAAAATCACCTGAGTAATCAAATTAAATGATAGAAAAATGAATATGGTATCATAAAATCATGGTAACATAAGAAATGTGGCAGAAACATATAACATGACATAAACAGTAGTCAAGGATAACTTCCTAGAAAATAACACATAGAGTAAAATGTCCCATAATCAATTAGGTTCACTCCCTAATCCCATACATGAAGTCTCGTGAGACTAAAATATTACCAAATTAATTCGAGTGCTATCTGGGCACAATCATCATAACATTTTCGTGATTTATTTGTTTCATATAAATGTATTAAATCATAATTCCAAACATATTAATTACCCATATAAATAAAATGGGTTTCATAATCGTACCTCAAATCACAATCAAAGGAAATTTCATAATGAAGATATATGATAAATGAACACAATGCATGTATTACCCCATAAAAGAAAGTTATAATAAGAAAGGTATACATGTTAGAGACATATATATATATAGTTTAGAATCATCCAATAAATTTATATAGAGAAATATAGTGAATTAGAGAGAGAATGGTCATAACTTGAAAAAAAAAATCTATGTTTAAATAGATATCTTACCTTGAGCTTGATTTTTCATGTGCAGTCTTTATCTTTTGGAATAATAAATTTATTTTAGTTTTTATTTTTTTAATAATATTTATTTTTTTATAATTCCTTTTATTTTATTCATTATCATGTGATATTAATTTACCTAATTGTTTAGGTTCAAGTTGGGCATTTTGATGATGTTTTACTCATATATCCAAATCACCTTGTAATGTTGACTATGTTCAAAGAGATTATTATATAATCATATTCAAAATAATAATCAGGAAATAATTATTATTTTTATCGATAAATCCTACATTTTTTAAAAAATATCTATGATTTATGGTTATGAAAAATGAACTATGTTACAATCAATTCAGATGGTAGGTTGTATATACACATGTCTAGCATTTATATTTTTCAATGATCAAAATGGAAAGAAGAAAAGTGTTATTTTATTTTTATATAATGATCATTATATCATAAATATCTGGATATTTCTATAAATACACTTATATACCATCCATGTGATTTTGTATTAAAAAATTAAACATGTCACTTCGCGAGACATTAGTTTGTCATTCAGACGAACGACGTTATATTTCTTCACTGGATGGTAATGTAAGAAGGTGTATGATATATTAATTTTGTATAATAATAAATATTTCATTAATATCGTATAAAAATATTAAATATATCACTAGGAATAGACATCATATGTGATTATGGGAAATGAGTTTCATTGGTTCGTGAGACGATAGTCCACTATACATGTGAATGATGGTTTAATTTACCATTTAATTGAAGTGGATATGGATTTAAGATATTCTATTAGTCTAATAAAATATTATTAGAAGTTAGATACTTATCTAATTATATGATCATGGTTGATTAATATTTCAAGGATGTGGAAGAATAAATAAAAAAAATATTCTTGATTATGAATGATACCTCTTTTTCGAATAACCTCTTTAAGATTATAACTAAAGTCATCCGAGATATGATTTATGATAAAAAGGATTATAGACTATAGATGGAAGCAATGAAGGTTTTTTTTGAAGCTATATTTTTGAACTGTAAGGCTTCATAAGTGTGAATATAAGAGGATATGGGGTTCCCTTTTATATTTTTGCGACATGATACACTTATTTTGGTCATTTTAACTCTTATCATTTTAGTTTAACCCCCAAAATTAAATTGTTTAAACCTAAACTATGATAATTGATTTTTAATTTTTTTACTATTTTTTTAAGGTTGGGTCCCAAGTTTCATTTTATTATTAAATCAAAGAAAATAAATCTTTTAACTGGGTTGAGGGAGACCCATTACATAGCTTGAAGGCCCGGTGGGCTTGTTGCCCATTACATGGCTTATAGGACCAAATTTTTCCCAATGACAATTTTTTGAATAGTAACCCTCCCGCTACAATACCACACAGTACATCCACTACAAAATGTGTTTTTGGTTAATGGGGTATTGGGGTGGCCTCCCCGCCTACGTGTCACATGCCCCCAGTGAGCCCCAAGGTGGCCAAAACTTGGGCTTAGGCCCGTTCCCAATAGGGTAGAGGGGCATATGAGAGGTTTGTAAGCATATAGTGTGAGTTGCCTTGCGATTACTTAAACCTAGAACCTCGGGGTTAGGACGCCACTACCTTTAAGCAACTCACCCATGCCCCATGGGAAAAAACATGTTGTTGGATAACAAGTTATTGGGGAGGCCTCCCCACCCGCGCGCCGCACGTCCCCAGCAAGTCCCAAGGTGGCCAACCCTTTGGCTTAGGCCAATTCTAAATGGGGTAGAGGGGATCATGATAGGCTTGTTATCATATAGTGTGTTCTGCCTTGTGAGGACTCAAACTCATAACCTTGGGGTCAGGACACCACCACCTTTAACCAACTCACCCGTGCCCCATGGGAAAACATGTTGTTGGGTAATGAGGTATTGGGACGGCCTCCCAACAAGCATGCCGCAAATCCCCAGTGAGGCCCGAGGTGGCCAAACCTTGGGCTTAAGATAGTTCATAATTGGGTAGAGGGTCCTATGAGAGGTTTATTAGCATATAGTGTGTGTTTCCTTGTGAGGACTTGAATGCAACAACCCAAACATTCATTAATGGAAATCCCTCTTGATCTAATTAAATGTATCTTTATGTAAAAATTTTATATAAAATGTCAACTTCTTTGGTTTTATGTTATGAATTGTGATCTTTTCTAATATAGTGGTTGAGCAGTGATCACATGATTAGTATAAATATAGGGCTTTTAAAAATCCAATTTAATCAGGCATAGGAAGCGATTGCCTCATCCAGAAGATTTGCCCCATACGAAGCCCATTTTCCAGAGATCAGAAAGGAGGTTGCATCTTTGGGATTTACTCTTCACCAAGCCCAAGATGAGCTTGAATATTTTACACTCAACTGGGACCACCTATGAGAGAAATGAAAGTTGATAGATATTACCTCCCGAGAAATGTTATTTGAGCCACCCCAAGAATTTGTCACCATCGCACACCTTAATCTTTGGTCTTAAGCAGGTGTTATAACGGGTTATGTAACAAGACCATAGTACTATGGTTATATACATTATTTTTGGATATAATAATGAATATAATTTTATTTTATTATTATTACCTGTTAAATAGTTTTTAAATCAAAAATAGTATTTTTAGTTAATGTTCAACTAAGAAATCTATTTTGATGAATTAATGGATTTTTGAATTAAATAATATTTTAATAAAATATTATTATTATTATTATTAAATTAAAGTTTATTAAATATAAATGATCATATAGGTTTTTCGATTGTAATTTTTGTTAAGGTTTGAAAACCTTTTTTTTTCAAAACCCATGAATTTTCTTATAAATGTAGACTTTTATTTTAAAAGTGAAAATCAACATATTTAAAAAATTATTTAGATAAAATTAATATTCTCTATGGAATCAGGATGTCTAAATTATCCAATGGTGAATTTTTCATAATTTTGTGATAGTCAAATTTTTGGGTAAAAATTATATCTCGTTTAAATATATAATGTGTTTTATGACATCATAATGACCCAATAGTGATGTAATAAAATACTATAAGACTTTTGTTCGGCCAATGTATGTTTTACCAATAAAATAATGTGATTTTGGGTTTTTCTGACTTATTTTACAAAGCATTAATGGACCCTTCAAAACTTATTAAACATCTTGTCTTTTTAAATTGTTTTCCTTGGGAGTGTGACTCGCCTCCACATAAGCAACCCCGTTATTTTAAGAAGTTCGGACATTGGAGATATAAAATATTTTTTTAACTTCCCTTTTACAAAAACCATGGTAAAAAACCATGGGCTGGTTTTTGGTTTGGATTAGTTTAATGTGAGGTGTCCTGAACCTAAATAATAATGAATTCCCTCACCTTTTCTATATAAACCCACCGAAGATCCCACTTAATCCTCACTCAAATACTTTAGACTTTGTCCAACCTATACTCCCCTCTCTATAGAATCCACCCAAGGTGCTCCAAGCTCTCAAAAATCCCATCTCAAGTCTCTCTCAATCCTTTGGAAGCATACTTCCAAGTAAGGGTTTTTTCTTCCTTTCTCATTTTTGTCCAATGTTCTTAATGTTGTTATTCCCTTTTAATATCAATTATAAATGTTGGGGTATGGTTTCACACCTCTCCCATATTGACATATTTATGTTTGAATTATGGGACACCCCATTCTCTCTCATTAAATTCCTCCCATGTACACTCATTACAATGCCGAAATTCCTAAAGGAATTTCTCTCTCCTCATTTAAATTCAAGAAATTATTTTGTATCATAAATATAAATTCCATTACAATTGTTGGGACATGTATTTATATAAACACCTTAATTTCAATTTAATGTAAATATAATGAGACGCCCCTTTCTATCTCATCAACCATTTTTATGAATTCTTATGTCACGCCGTTATGCTGCTGAAATTGCACCGATTTTCCAAGCCAATGTCACTGTGTAGTGAATACCATGCCCATTTCCCTATCAAGGGTATTCACGTTTATGCACATTTAATTATTGATTATAAAGTTTTATATATTAATTCCACATTCCTTTATCATGGAATAAATGATGATGTTTTGTGAATCCGTGTTATATAATCCATGTGGCACACTTATGCGTGAAATGAAATGTTTAAGATGGGTGCGCCCTTATAGCGCTCCAATGCATTGGGTAAAGTATATTATCCTGATACATCATGTTCAATGGGTGTTGACTCATCCTAATTCAAGGTCAATGAGTTTTGAATCATTCCTCACGTGCAATGAAGATTTACTCATGCTCAATGTGCAATGAGCCTTGGCTCATGCTAATTCCATGTTAAGTGTTGTTGTCACATTTCCATGTTATGATTATTATGCTTTATCATGCCTTTATGTTTATGCTTATCTTATAATCTATTGATATACCTATTATCTAACATGTATTGTATTCCTCATTTATTCTGTGATTATACCCTTACTGGGCATTATAGCTGACCATTTTCTTATACATGTCCTTAGGTTATCCCTTGTAATGCTATGTACAAGGGAATGTAGTGGTCATGTAAAGGAAGTTTTCAATAAACATTTTTTATTTCAAGTTTTAAGTTGTTATTTAATGATCCTAAGACCCAAAGACACTAGACATCTCAATCTTCTATGTTGTATCAAGTGAATTTTATGTAATAAATTATGTTTAATTGTTTAATAAAGGATTAGGGTTGTCATAGTTGGTATCAGAGAATAGTTTTAGTTATTTTTGGGATTATGATTAAAAAACCATAGTAAATTCTTAGAGACAAGAATAAGTATAATAAAAACTTCCCTATGTTTTTGGTGAATATTGATTAAGTAGTTTATCAAGAAAATACATCCCCGTTTGGATACGAACAGGTAGAGGCGGCTCTAGCATAGATGTATCCTAGGGGTAAAACACGAAAACACCACTTTGAGCTAGACTCGAATGGGAACTGGTTCACAAAAACAGGCCTTGCTGCACTCTTGGTAATAAAACTCCTAGGCGATATTCTTTGGTAAATTCACAAGCTTAGTATGAACCATTATTAAGGGACAAATGACCTAAGAATATATGTTATAAAGTAGATCATGGATAACATAGACTGAAGCCAATAGATTCATATGTTAAGGAAATAAAAGTTATTTATAATTCATTAGTTTTTTTCCTTTTATTACCCTTTATGTGTTACCCCAAACATTCCTTTTATTCCAGCTAATGGCGGATAATAGGAGGACTCGGGCTAACAACCGATGTGAATATCAATGTGATGATTGTACTAATGAGATTCCCAATCCAATGGGAGCGGGAATTGTGAACTTTGTCACGCTTCTCTCTCAGCTAACTCAAGATTTGAATTGAAACATGAGTCAAGATGAATGTTTAACCCTCCCCCCCTAAGAAAAAACAAGTCACTATCGAGAGATTCATGAGACAAATGCCTCCAACTTTTAATGGATCATATGATCCCTCAATCACTGAAAAATGGATCAACTCCATTAAAAAGATCTTCTCCATCCTTCAATGTTTTGAACAAGATAAGGTTCTCCTGATTGCTTATCATATGGATGATGAAGCTGATCAATGGTGGACATTGATCAAAAATATAAAGCCTGCGGAGGAGAGCGAGTTGTTGGAATGTCTGTATTTTTGGAAGATGTTTTTCAATAAATATTTTTCGTGCACCCTCCAGCTTAAGATTGAAAGGGACTTCCTTGCCCTCAATGAAAAAGGTGATAAATCTATTAGAGTGTACGAGGAAAAATTCACAAGGCTTGCAAGATATGCTTCTAGCTTTGTCGTTACCCCAGAGTGCAAGGTTGGCTGCTTATTTGGTGGTACGAAACCTAGCATGTGGAAAGCAATTGAAATCCTTGACATCGATAGCTATGAAGAAATTGTCTGATGTGCACTCAAGGTTGAAATGGAGATCGTAGAATCTCAGGGGTATCATGGGGACAAGAAGCGTAAGGTGGAATTCAATACTGGTGGTCTGATGGATAAATACAATAGTGATAAAGAAGATCCAGCACCCCAGTTTCCAAATGTGCGAAAAGAAGCACCCTATAAATTTCGTGAAGGGGAAGAGGAAATACTTTAGATGTGGAAGAGATGGGAACCTCTCTGTTAATTGTAAGAACGAAAGACCTGCAGCTGCGACAGAGGAGAGGAACGCTCAGTTCGAACTTCAATGTGTGGTTCATTGCTATAACTGCAAAGAACCAGGGCATCTTGAAAATATGTTCCCTAAGCCAAGGTTTTGTGGAGGCAACCAACAACCTCCAAGGCAGTAAGGGTGAGCTTTTTCCATCACTACTATTAAAGTGTACCCTGACAACAAAGTGGTAACATGTATGCTAGTTATTCATTAAGAATGGAGAATTTACATTTTGATTCATGTTCTATGCATTCTTTTATATCACAAATGTTTAGTAGAACAATCCTAGCACCACCAAAAATCATTGAACTGAAGATGTTGGTGAGTACGACAAATGGGTATATCATTGCATCCCATTATTATAACTCCTCCCCTGTCATAATCTGTGGATTAAAATTTCCAGAAAACCTAGTCATACTCCCTATGGTGGAATTTGATGCAATTCATGGCATGGATTATATTTACTTATATTGATCCCACATAAATTTTCGTAAGAGAGAAATCACACTCCATATGGAGAATCGACCCCCAATTTTTTACAAGTGCAGGGAGTAAGATGAGTATTCTTTAGCTCCCTCATCTCTAGTGTGGATATTAATACCCTATGAGCACACGTATCTTTCTCAGATGATCGAGTCTAAGGAGGAAACCATCCTAGAGGACATGCCTACTATGAGGGAATTCACTGAAGTGTTTCTTGAGGAATTTTTTAGTCTTACTCCTATAAGAGATGTTGAATTCTCAATTGATCTTATACATGGTGAATTTCCAAAATCCAAGACTCTGTATAGAATGGATGTTGTGGAGCTTGAGGAGCTGAAGAGTCAACTACAAGAAAATATGGATAAAGGGTTTATATGCCCAAGTGCTTCACCATGGGGTGCACCAGTCCTGTTCGTCAAGAAGAAATATGGGTCAATGCGCCTTTGCATCGATTATCGTGAGTTTAACAAAATCAAGATAAAGAAAAAGTATCATCTCTAATGAATTGATGACTTGTTTGATCAGCTATGTGGAGAACAATACTTTTCCAAGGTGGACATGCGGTCGGGATATTATTAAGTAAGGGTGAAGAAGGATGATATCCCTTGCGTGCTCCCGACCCTGACGATGGAGACTCCTCATCAAGGCCATGACGGTGAGGGCTGTCGTGATTCTACCTCCCCATCCTTTGGGGGTGGTCTCCTCGCCTGAGGATGATTAGGACCACGTTTTCGTTACTCCTCCTGCTTCCAGTTTTCTTCCACCTTTTATAACTATTGAGTTATGTCCGAAGGTCCCTGACCTCTTTGAGGGATATCCTTAGCTTTCGCTTTCAGATTCGGAATTTCATGCAGCCTATGCGCTTCATAGGCTGACACTGATTGCCCGATTTGTGAATCGACGCCCCTCGGTGAACTCTTTCGATAACTTCATTTTCAAATCATGGACTTTAAAGGATCGCGTCACATTAGGGTTTCTTGATGGCCATCATATCATGATTATCTTCTCCTTATAGGAAGACTTGATCTGTGCATGGTCTTCGACTCCTCGCTGCATCAATTCCATCCTCGTTTCTTTGTTCAGGTGGAGTTTTGATCTTCCCATGAACCGCGACTCACTGATGTATGCTACATGGGTCAGGTTTCCTGATCTCCCACTACCATTCCAAAATCCTTCTATTATGAGTATGCTGGGAAATATTGTGGGTCATTTCCTTTTCTATGATAGAAGAACTCAAGCAATCTCCCACCCCATCGCCCCAAGGATTTGCGTCGCGGTGGATACATCTAAGGAGATGGTTGATTATGTATGGATTACTGTGGGAAAGGAATTCCGATACAAGAAATTGGTCCTTTTTGAATCATCAGTGGCTTATTGCTACTCCTGTAGGAAAATGGGTCATCTCTGGAGTGACTGTAGGCATAGGATCAGAAGATTTAAAGATCTGGGGTTGGGTCATGAAGAGGCGAGGGTGGGTCCTGCTATTTCAACGGTTGTTCATTGTACTGTTATGGCGGTTCATGATGTGAAGGAGGCTGGGGATGTTATGGTGGAGCTTTCCCAGCAGCCAGTGACTGAACAGGGTGGGGACGCTGGGGTCGGTCTGCTGCTCTCGAGGTGTGATGAGGAGTTGAAGAAGGATGATAGCAATGGAGGTGCTACTGATCAACCTGGGGCAGTAGCTGTTCATCCCATCCTGGTGGAGACTCCCTCACAGTCTTTAGGGACTGGGGGGTTGATGCCCATTGTCGATGGCATGGTGAAACCTCCATCACCTGGGGTTGTCCCTACTGTTGAGGAGGAGGCTATGGATTCCCATGAGGAAGCGCTGGCCGTTGTGCAGATGTCAGTTCTTGCTGGAGAAGGCAAATTACAAAGAGAGGCAAGGCCTTAGGATAATGCTGAACCTAGGACATAGTCCTCTATAGAGTCGGACCTAGGAGGCTTATCCACAAGCTCCAATCTGGTTGTTGCTGTTGTGAGACTGAAGCAAGACCTTACCCCGGGGGCTAATATGATTTGAAAGAATATGGCTGCTGATGACCATAGTGGAGGTATTGGGCATGTTGTTTTCCTTGATGTTTCTGATCATGTAGAGGCTCTTGGATCTCAAGAGCTTGAGCAGGATGTGGCTCAATAGGAACTAAAGGAGGTGATCAAACTGGGGGAGTCCTCTCAGTAAGGGGATCTAGCAATATAGGGATTGGTGGTATGTGCTGAAACAGAGGTGACCAATTTGGTGGTTGGAGAGACTAGTCCCGAAGGGGTGGTTGGTTAAATGCTATCGGAAATGGTCTTACTTTCATCTGGGTGGTGCTTGAGGAGAATTTTGGTAGGGATAATATGACTACGCAGGAGAGGGTGGAGGATAAGGGGTTTATATAGAACCTGGAGGAGGCCGCTGATCAGGGGGAGGGGCAAGGGATGTGGGTGTTTCCGAGCGGAGAGATGTTGTTTCTCATGTTCTTGCAGGCTGTTCAGTTAACCAGGAATCCCCCTTCATTCTTGATCAAGTCCAAGAGGATAATATTAGGATGTATCACAACATGGATATGGTCCTTAATGAGAGGTCCATGCTTGAGGAGGCCACCAGGAAGGAAAACAAGTCCGTTGGGATCCATGTTGATCCAAAAAGGAGGAATCCAAGGAAGGACTACTCATCCTTGATAAAGACTGTGTCCACAAGAGAATCCGGAAAAGTTAAGGACAATTCCTATGGAGGAGGTGAAAGGGCTGCCAAGAAACAGCTGAATGTGGAGCAGATGAGGTTAAGGGAGTACTATGCCAATTTCATGAAGTAATATGACTCTTCTGAAAGGGAAACAGTAGACTCTGATACAGCCTCTAATTATGGTGCCGAGGGAGATCCCCCTGGTGCGGATTATGATTATGATGGTGAGAAATGTAGGTAGATCATGTGAAAGGATGGGCTGCTGATGGATTCTTGGGTCTTCTTTTGGGTTTCTTTTCTGTGGTCTTTGGGTGTGTGTTTGTTAAGGGATTTTGGGTGTGGGTTGATTGACCCCGCCCCTCCCTTGTCTGAAGTGTCTTTCTTTTCTCTAATAATTTTGGGGTGAGTCAGGAATATCCTGGCCCCGAGCCTTCATTGCCAAGGAGGATCATGAGGATCATTTAAGAAATGTACTAGAGACCTTGTGGAAGGGGAAGCTTTATGCAAAGTACATCAAGTGTGAGTTCTAGTTTAAGGAGGTCTCATTCTTGGGCCATATCATCACAAGTAATAGGATATCTAAGGATTCCTCCAAAATAGATGCAATTAAGGTATGTCTGAGGCCAACATTAGTAACGGATATCCGTAGCTTCTTTGGGTTTGCTGGATATTATCGACAATTTTTGAAAAATTTCTCTTGATTTTCCAACCCTCTTACCAAGATAACTCGAAAGGGGGTAATGTTTTCTTGGAGTGATTAATGCGAAGAATGCTTCAAAAAGATGAAAAGGAGGCTTATCACTATGCCCATTCTCACTTTATCCACAAGTGGATAACTATTTGTGGTATTCAGTATTGCTTTGAAGAAAGGCATGGGATGTGTGTTGATGCAAAATGACAAAGTCATTACCTATGCTTCAAGGCAATTGAATATTTATAAACAAAACAATCTAACACATGACCTCGAGTTGGCTGCAGTGATCTTAACTTTGAAAATTTGGCAGCATTATCTCTTTGGGGAGAAGTGGGAAATATATACGGACCACAAAAACCTCAAGTATATATTCAAACAAAAATAGTTTAACATGTTCCAAAGAATATGGTTAGATCTGATCAAAGACTATGACTGCTCAATCCATTACCACCCTGGGAAAGCGAACATGGTGGTAGATGTCCTAAGTAGAAAGGACCCAACGATTCTATCATTGATGGGAATTGAAAAGGATCCAATCTTCTTAGATTTGATGAATATGGACATGGGAATAATAAATAATAGAACATCATCAAATGATTCACATATTATTTCTCAACTGTCACATTTGGAAAGGGTAAAGGATACTCAAAAGGATGATGTGGGAATTTAGGAAAAAGTGGAAGCTATCAAAAAAGGTAAATCCTTAGAGGTTAATGTTAATGAATAAGGAATTGTAAGATTTGGGAAAATACTATGTGTTCCATCAAGTCTGGAGCTGAAGAAGGAACTTTTGAATGATGCACACAGTTCAAATTTCTCTATTCACCCAAGAAACACAAAGATGTATCGAGATCTCTGAGAGCATTATTGGTGGGATAATATGATGAAGGAGATCAGCGAATATACATCAAAGTTCATGGTGTGTCAAAAAGTGAAGGTAGAGAGGTAGAATTCTGAGGGGATGATGCAACCATTTCCCAAACCATAATGGAAATGGTAGAACGTCACCATGGACTTTTTCAACAGACATCTAAAGTCACCCAAAGGAAATAATGCAATCTGGGTTGTTTTGGATCGTCTTACAAAGGTTTCTCACTTCATTTCTATTCATGAGGATTTATCATTGGATCAACTGGCATAGATATATATTATGGAAGTGGTAAGGCTGCATGGATTACCACTATCTATTGTGCCCGATCAAGATCCATGATTCACCTCTTTGTTTTAGAAGTGTCTTCAACATGCTCTGAATACTGAACTGAACTTCATTATGGGCTATCATTTGTAAACTGATGGCCAATTCGAGCAGTCTATTCAAACAATTGAGTACATGTTGATAGCATGCTCAATGGACTTTAAATAAGGATGGGATCAACATATTTTTCTGGTTGAGTTCTATTATAATAATAGTTTCCACTCAAGCATCCAAATGGCACCATAAGAAGCTCTTTATGGGAAAAGGTGTAGAACACTGGTGTGTTGGGATGAGGTTGGTGAGTGTAAGCTTCTTGGACCAGAAATGGTCGATGAAATGGTGGAGAAGGTGAAAACCATTCAGCAGCATACCAAGGCAGTCCAGATTCGACAAAAGATTAATGCAGATAACCATCGATGAGACCTTGAGTTTAAAGTTGGAGACATGGTATTTCTATGAATATCTCGATAGAAGAAGGTCATGAGGTTTGGAAAGAAAGGGAAGTTAAGTACAAGGTACATCGGCCCCTTCAAGATTCTTGATCGTGTCGGGGTTTTGGCCTATTGACTAGCACTTCCACCTACCATGGCCATAGTACAAGAGGTAGTTCATGTATCCCTCTTAAGGAAGTAAATACCAGACCCTTCACATGTAGTCTCTTCAGAGGTGGTATAGTTAGAGGATGATCTTTCTTATGAGTGGAAACTAGTGAAGATCTTAGAACGTAGTGAAAATGTTCTATGAAATAAGACAATGCCCCTCGTCAAGGTGTTTTGGAGAAACCACATGTTTGAAAAAGTGACGTGGGAATCATTGGAAATGATGAAGCAGATTTACCCACATCTGTTTTAGTGTGGGAAAAGAAATTATCGAGTGCAAAAATTTTTAATGGGGGAATATTGTAACGACCAAAACATTCATTAATGGAAATCCCTCTTGATCTAATTAAATGTCTCTTTATGTTAAATGTTTATATAAAATGTCATATTCTTTGGTTTTTTGTTAAGAATTGTGACCATTGCAAATATAGCCATTAAACAGTTATCACATGATTAGTATAAATATAGGGCTTTAACAAATCCAATTTACTCAGACAAAGGATGTGATGGCTTCATCTAGTAGACGTTCCCCATATGACGCCCATTTGTTAGAGCGTGGAAAGGAGGTTGTGTTTTTGGGATTCTATCTTAACCAAGCCCACGTCAAGACTGAATACGTTAAGCTCGAGCAGGACCACCTATGAGAGAAATGGAAGTTGATAGAGATTACCACCCGACTAATGTTATCCAAGACACCCCAAGAGTTTGTCACCATCACACACCTTACTCTTCGGTCTTATGCGAGTGTTAAAGGGGGTTATGTAACAAGACCTTAGTACTATGATTATGTACATTATTTCTGTATATAATAATGAATATACTTTCATTTTATTATTGTTACCTTGTAAATAGTTTTTAAAGCACAAATAGTATTTTTAGTTAATGTTCAACTAAAAAATCTATTTTGATGAATTAATGGATTCTTGAATTAAATAATATTTAAATAAAATATTATTATTATTTTTAAATTATTTTTTCTTAAATATAAATGATTGTATAATTTTTGCAATTGTAATTTTTATTAATGTTTGAAAGCCATTTTTGTTAAAACCCATGAATTTTCGATAAATGTCAGTTTTTATTTTAAAAGTGAAAATTAACATATTTTAAAATTTATTTATATAAAATGAATATTATTTCTGTAATTAGGATGTCAAAGTTATCCAATTATGAATTTTTCATAATTTTCTGAGACAGTCAAATTTTTGGGTAAAAATTAAATATCGTTTAAATATATAATGTGTTTTATGACATCATAATGACCCAATAGTGATGTAATAAAATACTATAATCCTTAGGATCGGCCAATATATGTTTTAGCATTAAAATAATTTGATTTTGGGTTTTTTTGACTTATTTTACAAAACATTAATGGACCCTTCAAGACTTATTAAACATCTTGTCTTTTTGAATTGTTTTCCTCGGGAGTATGACTCACCTCCACATAATAAAACCCATTATTTTAAGAAGTCAGGACTTTGGCCGTATAATATACTGTTTTCCACTTCCCTTTTACAAAAAACATGGGCAAAAAGCATGGGCTGGTTTGTGGTTTGGATTAGTTTATTGTGAGGTGTCTCAAACCTAAATAATAAAGAATTCCCTCACCTTTCCTATATAAACCCACCCAAGCTCCCACTTCCTTCTCACTCAAAGCCTTTAGAGTTCGTCCAACCTCTTCCCTCCACTCTCTAGAATCCTCCTAAGGTTCCCCAAGCTCCCAATAAGCCTCTCTCAAGCCTCTATCAAGACTTTTTAAGGACACTTCCAAGTAAGAGTTTTTTCTTCCTTTCTTAATTGTTTCCAATTTTATTAATGTTGTTATGACCTTTTAATTTCAATTATAAATTTTGAAGTGTGGTTTCTCACCTCCCGCATAATTTCCCATTTATGTTTTAATTATGTTACACCCCTTTCTCTCTCATTAAATTCCTCCCATGTACACATATTACTTTGCCGAAATTCCTAAAAGAATTTCTCACTCCTCATTTACATTCAAGAAATTATTTTGTATCATGAATCTAATTTCCATTACAATTGTTGGGACATGTATTTATATGACCCCCTTAAATTAAATTTCATGTAAATATGATGAGACACCCCTTTATCTTTCATCAAAAAAATTTATGAATTCTTACATCACGTTGTTACACTGCCGAAATTAAACCGATTTTCCACGCAAATTTCATTATGTAGTGAATACCATGCCCATTTCTCTATCAAGGGTATTCACCATTATGCACATTTAATTATTGATTATAATTTTTCATATAAGAATTACAAATTTCTTTATCATGGAATAAATTATAATGTTTTATGAATCCATGTTATATGATCCATGTGGCACATTTATGCATGAAATGAAATGTTTAAGAAGGGTGCGCCCTTATAGCGCTCCAATGCATTGGGTAAAGTATAGTATCATGATACATCATGTGCAATGGGTGTTTAATCATGCTAATTCAAGTGAAACAAGATTTTACTCGTGCCTCATGTGAAATGAGGATTTACTCATGCTCCATATGCAATGAGCATTGGCTCATGCTAATTTCATGTTAAGTGTTGTTGCCACATTTCCATGTTATGATTATCATGCTTTAACATGCCTTTATGTTTATGCTTCTCTTGTGCTCTATTGATATTCATATTGCCTAACATGTATTGTATTTCTCATTTTATTCCATGATTATTCCCTTATTGGGATTTATAGCTCACCCTTTTTTATGCATGTTCTCAGGTTATCCCATGCAATGCTAAGTATGAGGGAATGTAGTGGTCATGTAAAGGATGTTTTCAATAAAGATGTTGTATTTCATGTTTTAAGTTGTTATGTAATGATCATAAGCCCCAAATACACTAGACCTCTCGATCTTATATGTTTTATCAAGTGAATTATATGTAATAAATTATCTTTAATTCTGTAATAAAAGATCAGGGTTGTCATATTGAACTCAGAACCTCGGTGTTAGGACACCACCGCCTTTAACAAACTCACTAGTGCCCCGTAGGAATTTTTTACTGTTAATTATGAATGATGGTAAATTTTACCTTATTATATAATATTAATTATTCTGATTAGAAATATGGAATCCATATTTCTAAATTAAGTTCAAAAAATTATAATAATTTAACTTAAAATTAAACCCACAAACATGACAAAAATAGTTTTCCAAAGAAAACATTTTCATATGTATAATACATTTTTATATAAATAATCAACCAAAAAATATTTCCAATTTCCCAAATTGGATTTAAAATAACATAATTTCACAAATTTTACATTGAAATCATTTAAAAAAAAGATTTCTTAAATGATTTAAACAAAAATATAGTTTTTAATAAATACAAATATTTTTAACTATTCGTTAGAAAAATTAACTTTTCAGAAAAATCCCAAAAAATAAACCTAAGATAATTTTAAATTTTTCATTCCCAAAATGAAGTTAATTTTTCAAAATAAAATTTCAATTATTGGAAAATTTTATTTATTATTTGTTCATAAAAATAAATAAAAATTATTTTTTTAAGAAAATTTATTTTTGAATCTTATAAAGACTTGCACAAATAGTAGCTACATATTTATAAATATATGTTAATTATCCTTAATAATTAATTTTAAAAATGTAGGTATTCCTATTTAAACCACAAAATTTAACATCTAGTTTATAACATTCATGTTAAAATAATATTATTAATAGTATATTGAGACGCATTAAAACATGATGTTTCATGTCGCATATGCTATCGAACAAGAATTTATTTTTTTAATGTGGGGTGTTAGATATCATCTGTAGATATAAAATAATCATTTGGCCAGAGTTTTATTCTCTATATACTATAAAATTTAATACTAATAAAATATCTAATTATGATGATATGGTATAAATAGGGAAGTTGTGTCTATATTGATGAGTCAAACCCATCTTTAATTTCATAACCCAATTTATCCCATCAAATGTATGATCCATAAAGGATAATCCAAAAGAAAATTTTATCTAATTTAGATAATAATAAATTCATAATATTTAACATCAAAATATGGAAAAACAAATAGTTATTTAAAGAATACTAAAGTGTATTTTCAAGGATTAAAAATGAAATTTTCATTACATTTTCAAATTTATGTTCTATTCCCATATTTTCCATAAATAAACATGTTTATCACTATGTGTGGAAAATATATCTTTTATTATCAATAAAATGTTCATTAAAATGTGGTGTGTTTGTAAGATTAAGTTCCATACATCATATCATTTGGGGTTTAATCATTTGTGTCATAGTCGATCTCCCTTACTATATCACATATTATGTTCAATTAAAATGGGTTCCTTACCAAACTCTTGAAATCCTCACTAGTTCCAAACTATAAAATCTATATTATATATCATATATAAATTTTATACCCCACTATCCCAATTCAACCCCACTACTACCCCTCGTAGGTCGACATTGAAGATGAGTTTGATCCCTAATTCCCACCTCCAATAGGTTGTGGGTTGGTGACAAGCACCGTGGGTATAAAATCACACTTATGTGAGGAATTACCACCACAAATCCTAGGAATATAAAGATAAAACCCCCAAATAGGATCAATATTATATAAAATGAATCCAAAATACCATAATGAATGTAATTTTATATATAAACTAAACTCTAAAATATCAAAAATGCATCACCTAAAACAACAATTCCACAAACACCAATGACCAAGACAAGCTTGTGTTGTCCATATTGATCACCAATGTAAAATCTCGACCTGACTCACCTCTAAGACGGTGGTTGGACTAGTGCGTTACATAACCTTAAGTGCATCTCCCCGAATTCCAAAGGCTACCGACTGGCAGCAAGGGACCTTTTTGTGTCCGTAGGGGAGAATATGCCCTCATAAGTAACAGATAATATCACCGAGAAAGTAAAGAACAACAAATAATATGTAGAGGAAGAATTTGAATAAATAAACTACAGAAGAAAAAATCTAATCAATCCAAATGAATAATAAAAACAATGTGCGAAAACTCACAAAAGTGTGTCATGCCATGATATGAGTCTAAACTAAAAGTATGGAAAATATAACTCAGACACAGAGTCAACTAAAAGAAAAGACACAATCAAAAACTACATCATTATCAAGGCCCGGTCCTCTGCCCCAGTCTCCATCCTATGCAGTAATTAACAGTCAAGCCTCAGAAGCAGCACGCTTCACCTTGTCCATACTAGCGGGCATGTAATCTACTCAGGTGTTGACGATGCCTGAACAGTGTGTGAGATAAAATCCCAGTATGCTGGCACCCACAGTGCCAAAACCTTTCCATTTCATGCAAAAATAATAATGCAGTGTGCCATTACAAAACCATTTAAAATAAATTAATTGCAGTGCAATGAAATTAATAAGTTGGCCCGGGTCCCAAATGGCACCCGTGTCTGGTCACCTGCTTCAGCCTAAGCAGGTAGTCTGAAAGGGTACCTGTTAGCCGAAATGCACGAACATGAATATATACATATATATATATAACCCAAAAATCAAGGTAAAACCAGTAAAATTTATACCCCAAGTGTGTTCTCTAACTTGGGGTTCAAGTCTAGTGTCAACCAGGAACACTTCCACATATCAGGGGAAATATCTCAATTCTCAATAGACTCAATTAACAATAACATAAACCTTAAGTGAATCATTATTTTATAATCATGTTGAGAGTTGGAGTCCGAGCCCATCCTGAAGGTATCTCTATGGAACATTTGTCAATTTATCCAATTCCACTGAGCCCGTCCAAGGAAATCTTTCGAAAGACCAAGTATCGCCTGAGGCATGGCTTTACCCTGAGTCTATTCCGATCTCGCAAAAAGGGGTCGAGTGTCATATGAGGTTGGATTAGACATATTTCCAATGTATCCGTCCTGATGGGCCCTTTAGGAATCAGTATCACTCAAAAGTATTAGAATGTATGGGAAAGTCTCGGTCTGGAAAAGCCAATGACACCACCCCCGACACATAGAGGTAACCCATCAGGAAGGGAGGATCTATGCCTGGCCCTTAATACAAAACATGCCTCCTTTCCCCATCCTGAATTTAATTAATGTTTTCACAGCAGTAGATATGACTTAATCAATATGTAATGTCGCAGCTTCAGAACTAACCAGATACACCCGTGAATCACAAGGCATAAATTTAACAACACAACACAACAATTGCAAGGCAATATACATATCATATCAACCTCGGCAGATAATGTATATTTAAATAATAAATAGTTTAGAAAAACAAGTTCCAATGATCCAACAATTGATGTTCATGTTCAAGAAACTATTTATTTAATTTAATTACAAAAAAAGTTTCTTCATAACACAGGAGACTAATCAAACAATAAACTCGGCTAATGGAAGAATACACCAATCATGTCTACAGGCCCAAAGGGGTATCCAACTTTGTTGTAATAATTCAAACGACTATTCATTTAATATAAAAACAATAAAAAGGGGTTTGCAATACCCGCACTTAATTAAATTAATAACATGGCTAACAGAAAAATACCCCAACTATGTTGGAACACATAAAGGGTTGTCAGAGCTTGTGGAAACCATTCAAAAAAATTAATTTAAGATGATTAAGGATGCAATAATTAAACAGAACCACTAAAATAATTAAAATGGGTAAAATTGCACAAATCCTGTAGGCACTGACTAATGGTATAATGGTGGGTTTTTTATAAATTTAAACGAAATAGAGGGAAAGAAAATAGGCACCCTATTTTTTATTTGTGGATAACTCTAAGATCTGTAGTAGATTTTGATTTGACCTAAAACAGATGAAAACAAAGAATTTAAGAAAAACCCCAAAATAGGGTAATAATCTTCTACGATGAACTGTGCATAGAATACTCAATGGAATCAAACGCTTACACTTGTGCAATGTTATCCTTTCCCTAAGGTTTTCTTCACACCTAATGGAAATAGAATAAGACATTGGATGGAGGAGTAGCGACCTTCCAAAGGGGATGCTAGTTTGTGTGACGGAATTGAGGGGTGCGACGTGATGAGTGAGAGAGGGAGAGAGGAGAGGAAAAAAGAAAATTATGAGAAGAATGAAAAAGGAAAGAAAATAAAAATAAGAGAAAAATAAAAGATAAGGAAAAAGGAAAAAGATAAAATAAAATAAAAGAATAGAAAGGAAAACAATAAATATAATTAAAAATGGGAATCCCATATTTTAATTATTTTCATCTTTCCTATAACCCCCTCTTTATTTTATTTCATAATTTCTTTTTATCCTTTCTTGATTTATTTTAAATATTATTTAAATCTTTAATTACTCTTTTCTCATCCTTAATTAATTATTTAAAACCAAAACACCATGCCAAAGCATGACATGAAATTTTTCATGAAACGTCTGTAACTATTTAAATTAAATAAAAAGATGCACGAGACCCGCAGTGAGGTTCTCAGGCACATGCCCCGGGTTTCTTAATTAATTAGACTACAATAAAGTAAGAATAGTTCGTACTTGATTAAGGTCAGGACATTACAACCTCCCCTCTTTAAGAAAAATCGTCCCTGATTTTCCCTTTCGAAGTTAGTGGCCCGTATCTAGAGTAGAGTTCCGGCCACTACGCACGTACATCTATCTCTCAGAGTCTGCGAAAAAAAGTTATTGTAGAAGGCTGCTTGAAAATCGGCCCAAGCCATGTTACTGTCTTGCTCAACCTGAGAAAAAATGTCCCACCAGTGTTTGGTGGTGTCACGAAGCATGTAGACTGCAAGCATGACCCTTCTATCTGAAGGTGTCTCAAGGTGGTCGACGATAAACCTTACAGCTTCTATCCATGATTCTGCATCATGATGGATTCCCCTCCCCAATAAGGTGGGAGGGTGCTACTGCAGAACGTCTCGCGTAAGGTCTTCCATAGACGGTGTAGGTCTGGGAATATTATGAGCTGACTGCATAAACCTGAGGACACTATCCCTGAACCGAGCGTCAGGGTCCCTCGGAAGATCGAAAAGAGGTTGTGCCATAGGAGGCTCTACGGCAGCAAAATAAACCCTTAGACCCGGAGTAAAGAAGTTGATAAAATAAGTAGGGTGGAAAAGAGGTTAGGTACATAGCTTGCCTCTGAGCCCAAAACAATAGACAACTCGCCTCAAGAGCTGGGTTTCAATATAGAAGAGACAACTAAAAAGGGTTAACAAACAAGTTCTATAGTCCACTCCTCGGTTAATCCAGGCTAACATCTAATAGTCTATCACAAATTTATATTAAAAAAACAAGCATTTCAACATTTCACCACTAGGAATAACAATACTCACATGCAAACAGGAAAATGGACACAGAAAATAGATATGGCATGGAAATATACATGGCATTTAAATCTTATAGTTCCTATCATGATGCATGGGATGTTTTTCCCTCGTATCATCGGGCTGCAATGGTAAACCAATTATTTAAATAATACCAGCGCAATAACAATGCAATATAAGTGAGTCACCCAAGGTGAAATCATATCAACAGTAACTGGAATAATCAATAACTGCTATCCCAACCCAGGATTTTGTGTTTTCCCCTATACATGGGTTAGCTACGTCCAAGCATAGACTACATACCAAATCCCTATATCCTAGTATCTTATCTAACATAAACTGTAAGACAAAAGGAAAAACCACATTTGATGCCACTTTGTAACACCCTGACTCGGATCACCTCTAAGATAGTGGCCGGACTGGTGCATCACATAACCTCATGCACATCTCCCTAAATGCTAGAGGCTTCTGACTAGTAGGGAGATCCCTTTTGTGTCCTTAGGGAGACTATGCTTTCATAAGTAACAGATAATATCACTGCGGAAGTAAACAACAACAAAGAATAAATAGTGGAATCATGTGAATAAATAAACTATAGTAGAAGCAATGTAAATAATCCAACTGAGCAATAAAAATGAAGTGCGAAAACTCACAAAAGAGTTTCATGCCATGATATGAGTTGAAACAGAAAATAAGGAAAATATAACTCAAACACAAAATCAACAAAAAGAAAACACACAAGCAGCAACTCCATCGCGAGCAAGGACCGATCCTCTGCCTGAGCCTCCATCCTAAGCAATAATGAACAGTCAAGCATCGGAATCAGCATGCTTCCCCTTGTCAATACAAGCGAGCATGTAATCTACTCGGGTGTCGATGATGCCCGAGCTGGGTATGAGATAAAATATTAGTAGGTCGGCACCCATAGTGTCTAAACCTTTCCATTTCATTCCAAAATAAAAATGCAGTGTGAAATTACATAACCATTTCAAATAAATTATTTGAAGCGCAATGAAATAAATAAATCAAACAAATTCCCAAACAATACTTGTGCCTAGTCACCTACTTCAGCCTAAGCTGGTAGTCTGAAAGGGTACCTGTCAGAAAAAATGCACGAACACACACATATATATATAACTCAAAAATCAATGTAAAAAAAGGAAAAAAGTATACCCAAATCTTTTGCTTTATCATGGTATTCAAGTCCAGTGTCAACTAAGAACACTTCCACATATAATGGGAAATATCTCAATTCTCAATAGACTCAATTAGCAATAACATAAACCTTAAGTGCATCATTATTTATGTTTCAAGTTAAGAGTTGGAGTCTGAGCTCGTCCCGAAGGTATCACTAAAGAACATCCTTCAATTTATCCAATGCCACCGAGCCCGTCCAAGGAAATATTTTTGAAAGACCAAGTATCTCTTGAGGGATGGATTTACCCTGAGTCCATATGTATCTTGAAAAAAGGGGTAGAGTGACATCTGAGGCTAGCTTAGCCACATTGCCAACGGATCTGTCAAAATGGGCCCTTTTGGAACCAGTATCACTCAAATGTATTAGAATGTTCGGGGAAGTCTCGGTTAGGAAAAGTCAACTACACCACCCCCTGACACATGGAGGTAACCCGTAAGGAATAGAGGATCTAAGTGTGGCCCTTAATACGGGACCTACCTCCTTTCCATGCCCTGAATTTAATAAAACTTTTCACGGTAGCAGATATGACATAATCAGTATGTAATGTCGCAGCTTGAAAACTAACTAGATACACTCGTGCATCACAAGGAATAAATTTAACATTACAACGCAACAAATTGCAAGGAAATATACATATCATATCAACCTCATTGGATAGTGCATATTTAAATAATAAACAGTTTATAAAAACAAGTTCCAATGATCTAACAATTGAAGTTCATGTTCAAGAAATTATTTATTTAATTTAATTATAATAAAAAATTTCTTCAAAACACATGAAATTAATCAAACAATAAACTACGATAATGGCAGAATACACCGATCATGTCAGCACGTCCAAAGGCATGTCCAAATTTGTTGCAAAAATTCAAACAAATGTTCATTTAATTTAAAAACAATAAAAATGGGCTGCGCAATACCCACATCTAATTAAATTAATAACCCTACTAACTAAAAAATATGCCGACTATGTCGGCACACAGAAAGGTGTGTCTGATCTTGTTGAAACCGTTCAAAAAAATTAATTTAAGATGATTAAGGCTGCAATAATTAAACAGAACCATTAATGTAAATAAAATGGGTAAAATTGCACAAAGCTGGTAGGCACCGACTAATGTCACAATAGTGCGTTTTTTAGAAATCGCAACGAAACAGAGGGAAACCGATTAGGCACCCAACCTTGTAGTCATTAATGACTCTAATATCCATGGTAGATATTGATTTGACCTAAAATGGATGAAAACAAATGATTTTAGAAAAACCCCAAAATAGAGTTAATATCTTCCGTGAAAAACTGCATGTAGAATACTCAATGGAATCGAATGATTCCTCTTGCCCAATGTTAGCCATTCCCTAAGGTTTACTGCACACCTTACGATGAAGGAATCAGACATCAGACGGAGGAGAATCAACCTTCTAAAGGGGCTACTGGTTGGTGTGATGGGATTGAGGGGTGCGGCGTGATGAGTGGGAGAGGGAGAGAGGAGGGGAAAAAAGAGAGAAAATAAAGAAAAAGAAAAGAAAAATAAGAGAAAAATAAGAGAAAAATAAAAGATAAGGAAAAAATTAAATAAAATAAAAATATAAAATAAAACAAAATAATGGAAAGGAAAATAATAAAAATAATTAAAAATGGGAATCCCCCATTTTAATTATTTTCATTTCTCCCGTAACCCCCTCTTTATTTTATTTCAGAATTTCTTTTTATCCATTATTACTTTCTTTCAAATATTTTTTATTTATATTATTACTCTTTTACAATCCTTAATTAATAATTTAAAACCCAAACACCGTGCCAAAGCACGACGTAAGATTTTTTATAAAATGTCCATGATTATTTAAATTAAATAAAAAATTGCCTAGGACCCGCAGCGAGTTGTGCAGGCACGCACCCTCGGTCGCTTAATTAAATAGACTACAATAATGTAAAAACGGCTCATACCTGATTAAGGTTGGGACATTACAACCAAAACCCAACTGAAAACATAGAAACCTAGATGTATATATACAGGGGTGATCAAACATGTATACTATGAATGTTCATCCCCACAACCTCCCAGGAAAATTTGGAGAAAGCATAAAAACACCTCCATGAATAAATAGTAGGACCAAATCATTGCCTATGACAGATAATATACCACCCAAACTCGCTATGCTTACTCACCTAATATCTCATCCAAAAACAGTAAAAAAATATAAAAATAATATATCATGAAGGTGCCCTAAAACCACTTCCCTAGTGAACTAGTCTCCCTAACACCCAGCGGAAAAGGTCACAACACACCCATTCCTTCCATATCCACATAACCACATCTCCATATCATGACATCACTACATATACACAACCACATACCGAATACAACAACCAACAATCAAGAAACACAACCACATTCTATATCACCACATCACAAACACATATTACATACTTATCATAGTAGGGTAATATATACATGGAGGGAACAAACCTTATTCCCTCCTCCCTCCACTCACATCCCCAATCATGAAACCACATCACTACCTCTAACACATCATCATAAACCCATAAAATAATAATTACTCTAACTAAAACCTATTACAGATCATTCATAATAACCTTGGTTTATCACAGCCTATACAACATATATAAAAGATAGTGGAACCTGGGGAAGTCATCCTTTTGAATAACATCTATCCCAGATGTTGGGGAAAACACCCAGAACTCATGCCCTTATATAAGAATCTATGAACACCCATGTCTTTAATATACATTAATTCCTAATTTATTACATAAAGATTATCTTAATACAACACCAAATGAATTTTAAACTATGTTACTTTGAGAAATTAGGTACAAAAACCATTTACATGATACACTGGTACAACAAATTTTTTTAAAAAACTGCAAACCATTCCCTTAATATCCATTGATCTTCTAAAACTACATGGGAAACCCTATGGATATACATAAGAATAGGGGATATATAAATCCTAATAATGGAATAATAAAGCAATAACCTGATGCAATAAATACATGTTATTAAAGAGGCATATCAAATTGACATAAAAAGGATGATAATCGTAAACATGATATATGAGGATAACATAAATGTCACATATGAATGTGGAAACAACATAAAACATTAAATCATAAAAACAAGTCAATGATATCTAAAAATAAATTGCAAAAGAGTGTATGTAGCATAAAATTCAATGCACCACAATTGGAATGAGATAAAACCATTACCCAATTCATTATAGGGATATAAAATTATGATCCCACCTGTTTCATTCATATCATGTACATGAAGTTTTGTGACACATAGATCATTCAACATAAGAATGCATTTATTCACATTTTATGACATGATTTAGAATAATGGGTTATTTAAATATAACTCTATAATCAATTAAGTATAGGTGTATTTAGGATAATACCCTTAAGTGGATATAGGGATGGGTATTCGCAATAAAAAAATGGCATTGAAAATCATTGGATAATTTCGGTAGCGTGACAGGTGTATATAAATATTCATCAAAGTGGTTAATTAAAGTCAAATGTGTTATATCATTACATGGGAATAAAAAGTATAGAAAATTTAGTGTTTAATAAAACATTATAAAATGAATATTTTTGAATAAAAAGGCTTAGTAAATAGATATTACTCAAAATAAAAATTAAGAAAATGAGATCTCATACCATTAGAAGGAACTTATAAAAGATCAGAATAACATTATAAGGATTTTGGGAACACCTTGGTGTGATTTAGAGAGATATAATGATAGTAAATTCATACTCAATGTGGTTTGAGTGATGATTATTGGGAGGACGTGTGGGTATTTATTGAAAAATAGGGGGAACTCTTTATTAATTTCTAAACATAGGTTTTGGACTCTAAATGATAAAATAATCAAAACCACAAAACCTTACCATATTTTCTACCCATGGTTTCTAATAAATATTATTGGTTTTAAAAAATTAATATCGTAAATAAATTAAATAATTAAAATAAATATTTTGGGGATGTGGATGTGATCCAGTTTTATAAAGATTTTATTTTAAAACATAAAAATATAATATAGGTTTTGGGGGACTCATTAATGATTTTTAAGAATAATAGGATAACTTAATAAAAAATTTATTTTGAAGAAAAAATATATATTTGGTTGTTTATTCATTTTTTAAACATCATTACATCACTTTTGAGATATTATGATGTCATAATACATACCATGTATTTATATCTTATTAAATTTTTACCTAAAAAAATATATTATCTTGAAAAATTATAAAAAAATCATCACTGGTTAATTTTTATGTAGAAATTTTGAAAATAACATTTATTTTAAAAAAAATTCTAAACATGATATTTCTAAAATTTAAATAAAAATATTTATTTATTAAAAAATACTAGTTTTTTATGATATTATCCACTTTATAACCTTTATAAAAATATCATTGGACTTCATTAAGTCATTTTATCATTTATATTTAAATAATTATTATAAAATAATTTGTTTACTAAAATACAAATTTTTTTAAGAATTATTTTATTTATCAAAAGTGTTTCTTATTTAAAAATATATATATACGAAAAATAAAATTTTTATTTCTTCATGTCAAAATATAATTATTATCAAACCCAATATATAATCATTGATAAAGTAATAATAAAAAAAGATAAAAATAATAATTATTTTACTAAATACAATATATACAAATTCATATTACTATGTTCTAGATACATGACCAATATAATATATAAAAATCATAACTATCAATGTACAATTGTAATATTTTCAAATGTTTTGATTCTTAATGGTATATTAAACCTGATGGGAGACAACTTATAACCGTCTGAAATAACCAAAGTGGTGCATGTTTTTTCAATAACATTATTTTTAAATAAGTAATTAATTTGTTTCAAAATGGTATTTTCTTTATAAAACATTGATTTTTTTAATCAACCCATATTAAAAAAAATTACCCTTATAATTTCATTTTATACACTAAAATAGATTAGGGTACTTCTGTTTCATCGCCTCTTTCAGTTACCAAGTTCCTTCATCAGACTTATGGTTCCGCCACAACACCATGACATTATGTGATATATTTCTTCATAGAACATTTTCTCATTGATCTACGATCTTTATAATCTGTTCCTCAAATGAATGGTCGTTCTCCATGGGTACTACCTCTGGATTTAATACATGTGAGGGGTTTCGTATGTACTTCCTCAAGATGGATACATTGAACAAATCTTATAATTGTAATATGTAAGTTGGGAGTGAAAGTCGATCTGATAAAGATCTAATGAAATAATGTATCTCAAATGGGATGATATATCTTGGACTAAGAATTCCTTTCTTATCAAACCTCATGAATTTTTTCCATAGAGATATACAAAGGAACACTTTATCTCAAACCTCAAACTCCAGGTCTCATCAATTATTATCAGTATAGTTTTCTATCAAATTTTCATGTATTTCACATGGATATAAATTGTTTAAAACATTTCTATCATATATTGGATAGTATTGGGTCATATAATATTCCTCTCTCCAACTTCATCCCAAGATGTTGGAGTATGACACTTTTTTCCATATATACTGTAATAAGTTTCCATTTTATGGATATAATGGAAACTATTTTTATATGAGAACTCTATTGGGAAAGGTGTTAATAACAATATCCTTGTAAATAAATTTAACAATATCTTTATGGAATCCCGCCGTTTTATAACATAAACATTCATTACATTACACAAAACTGAGGATCTTTAAGGTCTAGTGTCTTGGAAACCAGGAACATAATACATGAAAACAACATAAAACATTCTTCTTAAACACTTGAAAGGCGTCTCCTTAAGTTAATTCTAGGTTCATTAATGCATCTCATAACCTGGGGACATACATCAAAAGAAAGGGTGAGCAGAAGGCCCAGTAAGGGAAACAAGAGGAACATTTTACATGTGAACTTGAGATACTTCAATAAGGACATGAAAAGAACTTTAAGGCATGAGAAAGAAATCATGAGGAATTTCATAATAAAAATGACATTTTTCATAACTTGAAGATGTGGCTACATCATTTAACATATAAAATCATGAACATATCACCAAGGTCCATCCCCAAGGTGTCATTTGAAAATTACCAAGGTTATTCACCAAGGTATCGTGAAAATTGTAATCTCTAGTGGTTACATCATTACCCAATGCATTGGAGCGCTATCAGGGCGCACCCTTAAATTTTCCTTTATTATCATGTGAGCCACATATATCATCATCAAACATTTCATAAATAACCCACATAGCATAAAATAAATGGGTTTCATTTCATAATCATAACGTTTTAAAAACTGCTTTAAAGACATGATCTTTACGTCACTTTAAACCCACGGAAAGGGAAAGCGGGTCTCATGTATGTAAATCCCAGAATTTAAAATGGAACATTTTGATATATATGTGAATACCCTTGTATAAATAAGAGATTTGAGTATTCACTTTATAACATAAAATAATTTTTGAGAAAAGAGAGAGGCATTTTGAGGGGAAAATTCTGCAGCATAACGGCTAAGTTTCGGGGTTTTAGAAAACATTGAAATGAGAGGGGACATGGGTCACCCACTCATAAATGATCCATAAAACAGTAGGGTGAAAGAATAAGAAGGACATATGGACATGGTAATGAAATTTTAGGGACATACCATTTGAAATAAAAAAACATGGAAGGAAAAAAAATTAGATTTCTCTTATGAAAATTCGGCAGCCTTACGGCGTCACTTAACTTCAAAAGAAAATGATTTGACAAGATCAAATAGGGTACCTCATCATATGATCATAATAGATCAGTATGATAGATATAGAGATCATTCCCCAACATAATAAAAATGAACTTGAAAGACTTGACATGAAAATTGAACATGAAAAATGAGAAGGGTGAAAGAATCCCTTAAAAATTCGGCAGCCTAACGGCGTCACTTAAACTTTCATAAAACGAAATGATGAGAGTAATAGGGGATCTCTCATCATATAAACATGAAAGGGCAGTAAGAGGAATATAAAAGAACATACTCTCACATAAAAACATGGAGCATAATCCGAATGACATAAAAGAGATTACATGAAAAGAAAGAGAGGGGTCGGATCCCTTACCTTAAAACGTGACTCTTGAAACTCAAAGGATTGGACCTTGAGGGCTTGGGGGCACCTTGGGAGGACTCTTTGGAAGGTAAGAAGACCAGAAATTCGTTGGGGGAGAGTTGTGAGTGAAAACTAAAGGAGGAAAGGGTGGGTATTTATAGGGAAAGTGAGGGGACAAAGCATTAATGGCCAAGGGACACCTCACATGTGCTTTTCTCAAACCCATGTGCTCTCCCTTGGCATTTATCATGGAGTTAGGCCACATGGGGCCCCCAAAACAATAATTCATCACCCTTGGCCGGCCAACCCTCAATGGATTTCATGACATCATCATGACACCGTTATGATGTCATTAAACATACCGAAACCCTAAAACTGTATTATTACTATTCACTGAAAATTCAACTTTCTCAGAAAAATCCCAAAATTTCACATTAACCAAATATCAATGCTATGATTTCAAAAATGAACTCCATTTTATAAAAATAATTTTCTAAATATTTTTAATTTTATTTTTAAATAAATACACTATTCACCGAAAATTTATTTTTTTAGAAAAATCCCCAAAATTTACCATAACATAATATCGATGCTCTGAGTTCAAAAATAAAGTCATTTTTATAAAAATTATTTTCCAATTATTTTTAATTAAATTTTTAATTAAAAAAACACTATTCATCCGAAAAAACTAATACTTGAATAATAATTTATTAAACCATTATTTAACCATTTTATTGAATCACATTACTTAATCAAGGTGTCTAAATTATATTAAAACTTTCTTTGAGTGAAAATTACTAATCCATTTGGTCACATTACTAATCCTAATCGTAAAATCACTATTCATAATTTACTATTCATCAAAAATTAAGTTGATCTTATTAGACTCCGAATTCCTTAATGAACACTTTTGTAGAAGACCATTTTTTGAAAATCATTATACATCATTAATTATTTAGGGTTTACATAAATATTTCAAAATATCCCTTTTTCAAAATTCATCAATAAAATACATTCTAAAATTATCTAGACATTTGAAATTTCACAAACATCACTAAAGGAAGAAATCTCAATTTATTCACCCGAAAGGATTACACAAGGAAACTAGGGTCTCATCACATAGCCCCTTATAACACTGGCATAAGACCTAAGTGTAAGGTGTGCTATGGTGAGAGAATCTGAGGGAGGATCAGATAACATTGCCCTAGTAGCAATCTCCACTAACTTGAACTTCTCCTGCAAGCATTTTCGTTCAAGCTTGACACGCTGGAGCTCGGCTTGGGCTTGGTCCAAAGAGAAGCCCACAGATGCTACCTCCTTCCCAAGCTCTGATAAGTGGGATTCGTAAGGATTGAGTCTACTGGATGAAGCCATCAACTCCCCTTTCTGAATTAACCATTAACGTCTTATTAAATCATTAAGAGTAAGTTAATATAATACTCAAAAAGATTGGGTTGTTACAATCTTAGTATATCCTTTAGAGTTTTAATGGTTATCTTGAACCAGTCATCCATTTGAGAGTGATAAGTTATGCAAAAACATAACTCTATATCCAAAACATACTGATTTCTTTTATAGAACCTCAAGGTAAACCACATGTCTCGATAAAATAAAATGTATAGTGGTACTTCATGAAATATTACAACATCCCTATATATATCATGATAAGTTTATTAATATGTAATTTTTATTTTATAGTAATGAAATGTTATGACTTTTTAAGAAGATCGACTACCACCCAGAAAGAATTTTTTCCATTAGAAGTACTGGGGAGTCCTACGATGAAATAAATTGTTATTTTTTATATTATCATATAGTTATAGGAAATAGTTGAATAATACTCTTAAAATTCTTTCATCCAAGATTGAATTTTTTTATACCAAGCATTGAGATATAAATTCTTCAACCTACATCTTCTTGTTATCCCACTAGATTTTTTTCTCTATATTTTTTCAACCTTCCTCACATTCATTGTTCCATAAAAAATTCACTCCCTTCTATGTTATCTTGATTAGTAGGCTTGAAAAATGTTAATTTTCTCACTAATCAATTATAAAACCCATCTAGTGTTAGGAAATTATGAGTCTCTATTATATTTGTTGGTCTGGTTTATCCTTCAATTGCCTTTATTTTTATAGGATACATAAATATCCTTTTACTAGTGATAAAATTCCCAAGTAAGGTTACATTATCCGTCAAAAATTCACATTTCCTATACTTCACATATAATTTTTCCTTTTATATGTTATTCATCATAACATCTAAATGCTCCTCATGTTCCTACTTTATTTTTTAATAGATACGAATATAATCTATAAATAATACCAAAAATTTATCAATATAATCCCTAAATACAATATTAATTAATTCCATGAATATATGTATATAATTAGTGAAATTAAATGTTATCACTACAAACACATAGTTCCCATAAATTGTATGAAAATAAGTCTTGGGTATATCATCCTTATTCACCTTTACTTGGTCATATCCTCAACAAATATCCACTTTAAAAAAGTACTAGGCTCCATATAGCTCATCAAATAAGTCATCAATATATGAAAGTGGATAAAATTATTTATTGTGATCCTTTTTATATTAGTAAATTAAATGTAGAGGCACATTTAACTATCCTTATTCTTAATGAAGAGGGCTGGTACACCCCATGGTGATTAACATGGGAACATAAAACGTTTATCAAAATTTTCCAGTGGTTTTTTCTTTAGCATATCATTTTCAACAATGGTAATTCTATATAGGGTCCTAGATATTGGTAAATCTCTAGGCATCAGATCAGTTGAAACCTCAAAATCATGGATTGGTATATAATTATGAAATTATTTTGGAAACACATAAATATGTTACCTTACAATGGTCATGTCATCATGGATGATCATTTCTGTAGTCTCAATCATCTAAGCTAGATACACTTCCTAATAAGGAAATAATATCCATTATTGAGATAATGACACTAATGAATATGTATCCTCTACTTCCCACTTGTATTGAATCAAAGGGTGATTCGCGATATGAAGGGTGGTTTCCTTCTCTCTGAAATTTATCAGGGCTCTATATAAAAAAAGAAAATCCTTACATATAATTTTATTGAATTCTACTAAACTTTGTATCAAGAGTTTCATTTGTAATTTTTAATTTCAAATATATATAGGGGGATTTATACACTTTGGATGCATTAATTTCCCCATTTTACATATTTATCAATATCTATACTTCCATGTTCTTATGAAGTTTTTTTTCTAGTTCTAATAAATAAATTTGACATGAAATAATGCATAAAACCACAGTGAAATAGGAAGTCTGATGTTCATGAATATAAGATAAGCTTTTCTTTCACTATTTGATTATTTTTAAAATCATTTACTTAATCCAAAATAGACTTGTGGATAATAATTTTAAAACTATTAAATATATCATGGGAAACAATTAACAATGAATATATAACTCATTAGTGGCTTAAATTCTTGAAACAATGAATTTCTAGGTTTCAATCTATATTATCAATGATCTACTTCTTAATATAAATTCTTATAGAAATTTATATTCCCTTTATAGTAGTTTTATAATGAGATTTTGAATTTATTAAATCATATCCCTCGAGAGAACTAAACCAGGTGTGCATCAAGGCAATTTTTTCATTCACTAGGTAATAATTTATTCAAATCCCAATGAACCCTTTTCAGGGTAATTTCCCCTCTGTGGAATTGTTCTAGATCAAAATCCAATTTAATTATCCAGAATGAGATTTTTTATTTGAAACCAATTTCTCTATATATTTCGATAATTTAGGGATGTTTTTCTATGTTAATTCATATCTCTAAGTCTTTCACCACGGTTTTCTAATCATAATTCCCATAAATAACTAGAAATTCTGCTTATTCCAATTATGAAAACAGATATATTTAATATGAATTAATTCATGATATAATACATCATTATTATCATAAAAATTCCCATAAGATTTTGGGGCTACGTATCTTTGGCTAATTAGGTACACAACACATTAAATTTTTAAATACTCCAGAACATTCCCTAAATATCCAAATATATTCCAAATCCACAATAGATTACTTGGGGATGTACATAAGAATGGGGTGATCTATAAAGATAAGTAAGGGAATAATAAAATTATAACAAGATGGAAGCAATAAATGTTATTCAATAAGAATATAAAGGTGACATAAAATGGGTTAGAATCATAAACATGACATCAAAGCATGATATATGACGATAAAATCATGTCAATATTGGAAGGTGGTAATAATATAAAACATTACTTCATAATCATAAGTCAAGGTTAACCACCAATACATCATTACATAGGATTATTAGGATAACCTCCCATAAACCATACATAGAATGAGATAAAAATATTAACCAGTGAATTAGAGGGCTATATAATTATAGTCCTATAACATCTACTCATTCATAATTATTCCTTAGTCGACAATTATTTATGTCAGGGGTCATTTTTTAGGTTTATGTGAAGTTGGGGTTTAAATCATATATTTTTGGGGGGAAGAAGGACATGCACATGGTTAGAATTTATGATTATTAATTACCGTGTGGAAACCATTTGTTATAGGTATGTGAGGTTATGTAGGTTTTTTTAATAATTTGAGCATGATTAGTCAAACCATGTAACTAACCATGGAGACCATTCTAGTGTTAGGGTTGTTGTCCGGGTGTGTCACGTGTCTTGATAAAAATTTTTGAAACCATGCACCATATATCCAACAAACCATGTACCATTTTTTTCAAAGAAAGAGTTTATTCACTGTCAGTGCATGGTTTGTCTAACCAAGCATCCTAAACATATTCCTCAATCCAAACCTTTAAAAAGATAGAATTTACACTTTTTTCCTTGATTTTTTTATATCTAATCACCACATAATCCCTCTTAGACTAGAAATAAACTTTCTCCAACACTCAAGAGGCTTATCCCGTTAAATACTTGATGGGATTCCATGGTTCTCAATGAATTTCTTTTTAATGTATGTTATGTTTTTGATCAAGTTTCCCCTCTCTTTCTTAGATCCCCATAAGATCTCTTCTCTTTGTGCCTAATTATAACCCAATTTGTCTTTGAATTATGGATCTATGGTGTTTGATAGAGATTTTATTTTTTTATTTGTTATATAGGTTGTTCATGACCAGATCTACTTGTTTCTAATTTTTTTGTCGAATGAGACTAGTTTCTCTTAGTTCTTTAAGTAAGTGTCCCTATAAAAAGGTTATAACTCATGAATTTCTTAAATATATTATAAATTATTTTGGTCTATTTTATGGAATGAATCGATTTAATATCTATGTAAATTTTTGTATAGAAATAAATTTTTATAAGGGGTTTTTTCTTCAAAAATAGTTTTGTACACACTATGTGTTTGATAAAATGTATAAATGGTGGTTTTGGGTCAAAAATTATTTTTAATCTTGTAAGTGGTAATGATTCACTATGAAAATTTTTATAAAAAAAATTGAGCATGGTTTTTAATTTTTTTGGAAAGTAGAGCACATTGTGAACCTTGGTTGTGTCAATAAATGGAATTCTCAATTTAGTGTCTGTAACGCCACTAGTAGTTTTTGATATCGACAGAATGTGATAAAACTCAATATTGGTTAGTCTCACATGATGTTTTATATAGTTTTTTATTTTATATTTGAAAATATATTTCAATATTATAGATCCCAAATCTCTTAATTTATCATTTATTCTAGGTTTTTTACAAGATGGTACATTTCATTGTTTGTTTCTTAGACACTTATCTTCTAGTGTATCCGTGGTTGGTTTTTCTTGTATTTAAATGCCTTCTTAAATGTACTTTTTATCATCATTTCATCATAAGAAAGGATTTTATGAAAACTAAATTGCATTTTATAAAATGATTCATCTTTAAAAATATCATTTACAACAACATATAGTTTTAAAGATGCATCTCAAATTTTTATGTTTTTAGACTTTTTAAAGTTTCATTGGTGAAATCCTTATAGGATTTGTTCTTAAAACCTATTTTTTCTTTTGGGTGGTTGAATATGAATTTTTTAGGACTAAGTGAAATGGAATGGTTTTCATGTAGTTTGTTGTTTTATCTATTTTTTCATCACCTTCAGAGTGGGATAGTTTGGTGGTGACTACTATTCACATGGCATTTCAATTTATGAATTGACTTATTTTTCATTCTAGTTTAGATTATTTTGAATGATGTTGTATGTATCATGGATATATTATTTTATTCTCCTTAGTAATCTATTTTTTTCTTGATTATGTTTGAGACTTATGTTGTTTATTTCACCTCACCATATGGTTTACCATCTTTGAGGGATTTTTATAGTTGACCCAGGTAGGTATGTAATATAATTGTTTCAAAGGGAATATCTAGTTTTAAGTTTTTATACACTTAATAGTTTTGTTTAATTTTCTTTAGTAGAATGGATATACGAACTTCAAAGTTTGGGTGGTAAGTGTGGGAGTGTTCCTGGAAATATTGTATCCATGTCTGAACTCAAGTTACCATAGTTGGTTAGGAATTTATTTCCAACACTAAGACTTAGTGTTTAAGGTTATTTTAAGGAATTGGGTTTTAATTTTATTTTAATAATACTTTTTATTTTTATATTTTGATCATAAAATCCATGAATTCATTAAATTATTGTTTTTAAATGCATTGATATAGATTCTTGATGTTGGGATTATGATTTGAAATTTCTCTCAAACTGATTGGTTATTGTATTTTGTGTTAATTAGGCAATGCCTTATATAATATCTCTTTTGAATCCCAGTAAGGAACCTATGAAGAAAATTCTCATATAATATTCCTCAAATGGAACCTTCCCTAGTGTAATATATTACTGACACTCATCATACTCTGGGTTAAGTGTGTATTAGACACCATAATTGAATAGTGTATCATGGATCAAATTTTAATAAGAACAATCTACCAGTCATTTGTGGTGGAAATTAAACCCATGAATATGAGGGATTGATTGATAGAATTGAATGGATCATTCATTTTAAAAAAATCTTGAGGACTCTAAGGTGGGTTTTAACACATAGATGCTTGAGGGGCCCAAAATGAGATGGTGGGACTCTATCAGGAAGCTAAGAAGCATGAGGATCGCACTAGAGGCTCTTTCTATAAAATCATCAACTTGTAGTTTTGTCCTTAAATGTTTTATTTGGTAAAGAAGCATGAATTTATGACCATAGGGAAAGGGGTTCATTCATTTTTATAATATTTCACAAATTTTTCTTAGTTATTTTACTTAGAACATGATGTAGTTAATAGTGATTCCCTTAAATCTTGAAGGTTTTATATGGGACTTAGGTCCGATATTTAGTCAATGATGAATATTTTTTCCATATGAACTTTTTGTTGGTGGTTGTAACTTCTTCTATGGATGAAACAAACATATTAGGAAAATGGTATTGGGTGAAGATTTTTTTGTTACATTTTTTTTTCAAGGTATTTCTCATGGAAACAAATGAAATGAAAGGATGCACAGTTTTCATCAGGACAATAGTTGGTTGTTTGTTATCAGTGTAGAAGGTCAGGTCATACCAAGACTAAATATATGGAAACACCACAAACATTTCATCAATATAGGTAGTTTGGTCATCTCATGTGTTTTTGTGGAAGGATATCCAAAGTTAATAATGTGTAATCCACTATCACCAAGGGTGTGCAGGTTTATTCTTTTGGTTCCAAGGGTGGTGGGTATTATCCTCAAGCCAAGGTGGATTTTTAGACAGCTAAGAGGGATCATGGAGGAGATGAGACTGGATTTATTTATACAATGTAGTATGCACTAGAGGAATATGAATAAAATATAACTAATATTAGAGGTATGGTTTTTATTTCATCCTCTATGGTGCAATATTTATTCTATATAGGTACTACTTGTTATTTTATATTATCAAATATAATTGATGTGTTGGGATTACATTCTAAGAGTACGTTGTTCTTATTATAATTTCTAACACCTTTAGGAAAGAGGAATGAATTAGGTTTACGATTTCCCATGTTTTGGGTGTTGTTATCCAACTTCAAAGTGATGTGGGATTTCATGGTTATTGATCCTGACATATTTGAAAAAATAATTAGAGTGGATTGGATGATTAGTGATAAGGCCCAGATAAATATTTCTCACCATTTATTTCTGTTTCTATACCATGATGGGCTCACTCATGTCATTCAGGATGAGTTTTATTCTAGATATGGTATGGTGGGGCCTATTGTTCATTTTGCTATAACGATATTATACTAGTAATCAGTGAAGTTTCTTTATGTCGTTGGCACTCTTTTTTATAGCCCACTACCTATAGTGGTGACTTTATACCCTTATGTTTTTACTAATTATTTATTTGTCTTAACACCATATATATGGGTCATGTTTACTATTGACTTAATCCTTCATATGATGCACATTTCTATTTCATTTTATTGCATGTAAGTTTCTGAGTTTATGGAACATAAAGTCCAATTTTTGGAGTCTGAGTATAAAGCATTTATTCACATTACCTTGTTACATTATGATTCACCTATCCTCTATAATAAGAAGAAAGATGGGATACATAGACATTTTACTTATTACTGAAAGCAAAATCAGGTAACAATTGATAACAAGTATCCCATTCCTGAAAATGAGGATCGCTTTGATCAATTCAATGGGGATAATTGGTTTTATAAGATTGAAATTTGTTTGGGGTACTATCAGTTAAGTTTTTTGATAATATGATGTACATAAGATAGAATTTGAAATAGAGTATGGGATTTTTTTAGTTTTTGGTTATGTAATTCAGTCTCACTAACACTCATGAAGTATATATGGAATTGATATACTAGATCTTGTATAGGTTTTTGGACTAATTCAAAGTCATCTACATGGATTATATTTTGATGTACTTATGGTAATATGAGAAGAATTGGGATCAAATGGATATAATCATTGGAATCTTGAGATAACATCATTTATTTGGTAATTTTTTCAAATGTGTATTATAGATACAATATGTGAATTTTATGAGGTATTTCATATCTGATAGGGGAATTTCTAAAGACATGAAAAGATTCAGGTGGGGATGTATTAAGAGTATCACAAAAATGACTTTGAAATTAAGCGTTTCTTGGGATTGGGGGGTTACTATAGGTAGTTTTTTATGGTTTTATATTTGAGATGAGTGAAAAATATCAGAAATCATTCGAGGAGTAGAAGAAGTTGTTAACTTAGGCTCTGGTTTTGATTATTCCAAAACTAGTTTTAGTATATTATGTTTTTTTTAAAACTTTTGGTATGGTTTTAGGGTGTGTATTGATTTGGGGAATGTAGTAATCAGAAAATGACTCCCTCCAATTATTATTTCCTGAGAATAACTACCCAAGACATGATCTTGGATTTGTAGAAGTTATTCATGCACTCAAAACATTTTTTCACTATATATTTGGGGAATGGTTTGTGTTATATTTGGATCATAAAATCATGATGTATATTTTTTTTCATAGAGGGATATGAAATCATTATATAGAGTTTGGGTTTAATATCTTCAAAATTTTGATATTGATATTTCATATAATCCTTGATAATGGTATGTGTTCATTGATACTTTGAGCAGAAAATTACTAACTCAATAATTGAAGGAATCATTAGAGGAGTATTCTCTGATGGGTTTTTTACTAAGATGATCATGGGTGATGGAATAATCTAGATAATAGGTGTTCTTAGATTCATTAAAGTCTAAGTCGTAATTTGATTATTATATTCATCATAAATAGGTAATAGATAATAATTTACAAAATTTTACTGAAATCCTAAATGGTGTGGAGATCTCAGGTGAGTGTCCTCAGTCTCCCATTGGAACCTTCTATTTCCAAGGCAATGTGGTTGTTCCTATTTCTTTGATGTAGGAATTTATGGATGATGTACATGGACCGTGATGGTATATACACCATGGGAGAACCAAGATGTATCTTGATCTAAGATGTAAATATTATTAGTTGGGGATTATGTGATTGATTTTAGATTGCATATCACAATGTCTTACTTATCTAAGAATTTAGGCATAACACTAGAGACATGCTTGTTTGTTACAACCTTTTCCCATTCCTATATGGAAATGGGATGAGATTTTCATGTAAGTTTTTGTTTGTTTACCATGGAATCCTATTGGGAGGTATATTATTTGGATGATCATTGATAAAATCATAAAATTAACTCATTTCCTCTTTACCAAGGAAACATAAAAAGTGGAGCATCATGAGTAGTTATAAGTCTGAGAGGTTGTGAGACATCATGGAGTTCCCTTGGTGATTTTTTATGGAAGGGACATATGGTTCACTTCCAGGTTTTGGATATTTTTTAATGTGGTTTGGGCATCATATTTGATATCGATCATGATATATCATCTATAGGCCAATGACCGGATAGAGAGAGCTATTTATATTCTTGAGGATATGATTTTGATCTTTTGTGCTATATTTTAGTGGTTCTGTGTAAAATTGAATTCCTCTAGATGACTTTTTTTATAAAAATAATTATCAGGGTTTGACTAAGAGAGTGACTATCGAATCATTGTATGTATGGATATTTAGATCCTCCTTGTGTTGTGTGGAGTTGGTAGAATAGTCCTCGGTTGGAACAAGCCTTGTTTTGAGATGATTGAAATGGTGCATTTGATCAAAAACAGATTGGTCAAGGAAGTGAGTCATCAAAAATCATATGTGGACCTTAATTTTCAGTAGGAAGATTTTTAGGCTAGTGATAAGGTCTTCCTATGAGTTTCACCTCACACAAGAAACAATCATTTTGATAAGAATGGTAATTTAGAACTAAGGTTTTTTGGACCCTTCAAGATCATTGAATAAATTGGAACGATGATGTATTAGTTGGAATTTACATATTTTTTATATTGATTTGTGATGTGTTTCATGTTTCTAAGCTCAGGAGGTATCAAGGGGACCATTATCATGTGACTAAATGAGAATATGTTCATCTTGATCCTCGTAATAGTATGGTTGAGCTACTAGTTTAGATTATGGATCTCCAAAATAATGTATTATGATATAAAACAATTCCCTTTCTTTATGTACTATGGATGTGTGGATAGGACATTCATGATATATGGGATTATGAATTTTTATGAGGTATTATTTTCATTATCTTTTTATGATTTTAGGATCACGATCACTTTCTTGGGATAAAATATTTTTTTTGGGAAGAATTGTAATTCCCTATGTGTCAATGGTATGCCTTAGTTGATCTTGTTTTGTTATTGGGGTTGTAAGAGAGGTTTCATAGAATTATGGGCTGAAAACATGGATTTTTGTTGGGGAAATCGATTAGGCACATGGTTTGGGAACACATTTAGTAAAAAAATAAGGAATAACAATGTGCTATAGATTTTTGAGGTTATAGAGGTGTTCTGTAAGGTTTTTGTATGATTAGTTATATTGTGCGGCTCACTAAGGAAATCAAGCTCGTGACTATGTGGTTTCCCAAGGGTGTTATTAGGCATTTGAATGTATTTAAAAACTATATGTCTTATATAAAGGAAATAATTTAACCTTTATTCAAAGGATAGAGTCTATGCATAGATGGAACACATTTTTTCAAATAGTGAGGTATAACCATGTCCTCATCCTAAACATCTAAAAATATTTAATTTTCTCTTTCTACCTTGATCATTTTTATGTATAGTCACCCCCTATCCCTTATTATTCTTGAACTAAGCCTTCCCAAATGATCAAGTGGATTACCATTTTGTATATCTCATAGAATTCCATTATTCTCAATGAATCTCTATGTTGTATGTTCCATTTTTTTATCTGGTATGCTCAATTATTCTTAGATCATCACTAGTTACCTTCTCCTCATGCCTCATTATAACCAAATTAGGATTTAGATCTTGGATATAAGTGTTTATACATAGTTTTGATGTTTTCTCTATTGTATTTAGTCTCGTGAGGACCTAATTCACTCATTTTTAATCTCATTTCTCAAGGGAGACTGATTTATCTATGTTCTTGAGATAGATCTCTCTATAAAAATGTTTTAACTCAAGACGTACTTGATTTTTATGTAAAATAATTTTTTTTATTTATATAATTTATTAAGTTTATATCAATGTGTATTTATGTAAATACGTACCTGTTTTTTAAGGGGGTTTGGTTTAAAAATGAGTTTACGCACATTGTGTAAGATGAAATGCCTTGTGGGTGGTTTTTATTAAAAATGGATTTTAAATCATGAAAGTGGTAATTATTTTCAATGAAAATGTTTTTATAAAATGTGAAAATTGTATTAAATGTTTTTTTAAAGAAAATAACTTTGTGTTCCTTGGGTACATCAGAAATGAACTGTCATTTTTATTTGTGTAACACAACTATTTTTTATGATATCGATGGACTATGAAAATTCTTGATGTCGGTTGGATTCATGTGATAACTAAGTTATTGTTTTATTTTATTTATAATCATGTATTACCAAGTATTAGATCCCAAATAGTTTTATTTTTCATTTATGATTGGTTCTTTGAATGATTCTATATTTTAGGGGTGGTTTCTCACATTCTTATATTGTGGTGTGTCTAAGGTTGGTTTTTCTTATTCTGTCATTATTTATTTCATGTACATATCATACTCTTTTATTGTGTGATTATTTTATTTTATGGAAACCAAATGTTGTTTTATAAATTAATTATCATTAAAAAGTTCTTATATAACTGGATTGGGTATTAAATCTAAAGATACTAATTTCATGTTTTTATAATTTTTATAGATTCATTGATGAAATCCTACTAGGATTTTTGATCACATCCTACTTTTTTCTGTGGTTGGTTGTGGATATTGTTTTGTAAGACCTGGGTAAAGGGAAGGGTGTTGTGATGTTCTTTATCATCGCTTTTTATCAACTTTTTTAGAGTGAGAAAATTTGGTTGTGATATATAGTCACATGGATATTAATATTATTTCTAGTATTATTTTACATTCTAGTTTATTTTTTTTTGGATTGACATTGTATATATCATGGATATGTGATCTTATGGTAATTAGTACTCTATTTTTTCCTTAGTTATACATGAGACTAATTTTTCATATTTCACCTCTCATTATGGAGGAACCTATATTTATTTGTCTATTTGACACTGGTTGCTTTGCTAGAAGTCTCTCTTGTCACATTCATATCATGAACATAAATTTATATGCAGCAAAGATCATATAAAATAAGAACATATTTTAACACTTTTATTCATATGATTATGGAGAACATGTTATATACATGGAATTACCCAATCAATAAATCTTTGGCCCATCTATGTGAATACCCTTGAGTGAAAATGGGGATGGGTATTCACAATACAAAGGTTTGGCATGGAAAATTACTGGCAATAGTAGAACATGGGTATATAATGGTTCATATAAGGGGTTAATGAGAGTTTAAAGTGTTTTATAACTGCATTGGAATAATATTTAATGTAAAAGGGGTGTTTAAAAACTAATTACAAAATGAAAAATTGGGAATCAAAACGCTTAGTACAAAGAGAGTACTCGTAATAAAAAGGTAGAGAAGGGGACCCCTTACCTTGAGAAGGAACTTCTAAAAGCATGGGAGGAGCTTCATAAGATATTTGGAACACTATTGGAGATATTTATAGAGGTATATGGAGAATACAATAACAATAAATAGGTTTAATTTTAATAGAAGTGGGAGGATGAGTAAGTATTTATATCAAAATATGGGGAATTAATTATTAATTTCTAAACATAGGTTTTTTTCTCTATAAAATAAAAAAATCAAAACCACAATCATTTACAAGGATTTGCACATGGTTTCTACCAAATATGATGGTTTTAAATGTTTTATAATAAAAATAACATTAATCCTTAAAATAATTCCTTCGGTGATGTAGAATTGATTCATGTTTATAAATAATAGATTTTAAAAACATAAAATATAATATAGGTTTATGAAGATTTATTAATGGTTTATAAATTAAAAAAATAACTTAAAACACATTATTTTAAAGAATAAATATATAATTTTTCATGGATTCCTTTTTTGGAATTTATTAAATCAATTTCGTCCAATTATGGTTTCATAATAGATAAATTATATTTGTATTATATTTAATTTTTACTGAAAAAATTAATTATCTTAGAAAATTATGAACAAAATTCCATTTGATAATTTCAATGTGATGATTTCAAAAAAAATATTTATTTTATCAAAATAGTTTTATGAATATTTTAAATTTCACTTTTAAATGAAAAATACTTGTTTGCGGAAAAATACAGGTTTTATGATATGAACCACTTTCTGACCTTTATAAAAATCACATTGGACTTAATTAAATTTTGGATCATTTATATTAAAATAAATATTTTATAATAATAATTTTATATTAAAATATTCATTTTATCAAAAAATACAAGAATTTATCAATAGAGTGTCTTATTTGAAAATATATATTTTCAAAAAAATACAATTTGATTTATTCATTTAAAAATATAATTTTTATCAAACTCATTATATTATAATTGATAATGTAATAATAAAAAAGATATAAATAAAATCCTTAGTATATAGAAAAGAAAATAAAAAATTATTATTATTAGGTTCAAGATATATAACCCAATAATATATAATAATCATAACGATCAATGTACAATGGTAATATTATCAATGATTATGATGTTTAACTATCTTTTAAATTGGATAGCATATAACTTATAACAGTCAAAAATAACCATATTAGTTCATATGTTTCCTATAAATTCATTACATAATAAGGTATTAATTTATTTTCAAACGTAATTTAATTTATAAAACGTTGGGCCATTAGGGAATCAGTATAGTTACCTAACATGAGTAGTGGCATGTATAAATAAATAAAATAAAAAAATGATATATTAATCCACACAAGATAAAAATAAGGGTTTACTCACAACACATTGCATTTATTACTATGAATTTATGTAACCACATCATCCCAACTACCTCAAACCAATAACCATTACCACACAACAAAACTCAAACTGACCTCATCATCACAATCCAATGACTCTACAATATAAAAACAAATTACCCCTTGATTACATCATTTATATTTTTTATTTTTACCATTTTACAACTACATTATGTTCAGTTACATTTATCACAACCAGAAGATTTATAATTTAATAGTTTTTATTTCTCCATTTTTCATTCCCATTTACCACACATCAACTACCCATCAATTTGGTTAATTAATTTCTAACCCATTTACCACATATCATTTACCTATTGCTTCAATTCATTATTTTTAGCATAATATTGTCCCATCAAACAATTTCACTTTCATTTAGATGTTCATTATTTAATTTAACTTCACCATAAAATCATGTTACTGAGAAACAACAACACAACCCACACTAACCATTCCCTATAATAGTATTCATCCATTATAAATAATTATACAAATAGTCAACAAACTATCCCAAAATGATATTCATAGAATCTATCCACCTATTATATTAAAAAAATATTTTCCATAAATATTTGTGCCCAACCCGCAACATCAAAAACACAATGACACCCCCAATTCCACAACCATAGTACCACACTATCACCATCTTTATAACAACCACTATATCCCACAATATATAACACACTAAAAAATAAAATCATAAATGAGAAAAAACCAAAAAAACATAAACTCAACCATGATCCACATAAAATAATCCCACTAACTCAAACCTCCTAATTAATTTAAGTATTCAAGAATGAATAAATAAATAATATTATCCAAATTTTCATTAATTTTATTTTCTAAAATATTCATGTCAATATCCAATAATAAATCGTTATAATCATATTAACAGTATAAAATGAATCCTATATCAATATCACACTTCAAATAAGAACAAAAATTCATAATAAATAATAAGAAATCTTGTGAATCACCTACAATTATCTTTAAATCTTGTAATTTTTTTTCTCTAGTTAATTATCCATATTAGGTTAATATATACCATCCAACCAAAAAACATTGATTAATACATATTCACCAATAATTTATGAATGATAATTCTTGAATCCCATTCCTCAATAATTCTTCAATAGTTTCTGTATAATGATGATCGGAAACATTGATAAAATATCTCCTAACCTAAGAGGGTCAACCACATAACCTTATAACGAAATTAAAATAGAAAAAACCTTACCTAAACATAAAAAAAATAATCAACTCTGCTATCTTAGCCTCCCTAAAATAAAGTATAAGAAGATGATGTAGAGGATGGTGAGAGTAAATACCCATCGGCCATAAAGAGTTTATATATTAAAGACGCAAGCTAAACTCCACTAAAAGATAATAAAAGATCCCCAATGATGACAATCTAAAAACCTAGGGTTTAGGTAATGTTAAAGAATTTTTAATTTTTATGAATATACACTTAAATTTATAATAAAACTATAAAAACACAAAATAAAAATGTAATACGGTTGTTCATGCTATAATGGGGGACCAGCCTAGAATTAAAAAATGAACTCCCCCATGACTCAAGGATCAAAACAATTTCAATTTGATATTAACTAAGTGGGTCAAGGTGAAACATGGTCTTATTCAATGCAACACCTGAACCTTTGAGGTTCACAGTATACTCTATGGATCATCCACCACAATTTTATAACTCTCTAGTGAAAACCATTATTCAATAAAAGATCTGTAGTGAAACTAAATCTATATAGGTAGAAATAAGTAAATCAACACTCAATACCCCCATGATGTGTAACCACCACCAGGTTGCAATAACAGTCGTGTAAGATTTTCTCTAGGATTATCACACTATAACCTGACTCCTCACACCAAAACGCAACTCTCCTAGCATGATAGAAAGATAGATTATACTCATAGCCTATGACTCATATCCCAATACCACCCTCAAACCACAACTTAAATTATTATAGAGAAACATATCTGAAAGATATAGATCCCCTTTTACACCTAACTGGCCATGCGACAACACATGTGATTGGAGCATTAATGATGTTGATAGTTGAATAACTAATCCAAAACGCCTCCAAACTTCTAAAAAACTCTCCCTTGACACCCCATCGCTTGTAAAATGCAATGTAAATGTTCGGGGAATTTCATGAATTTTTTTTCTTGTCCATAAAAAAAGTTTACATAGATGTTTATTATGCCTTGTAATATTATATACATTAAGATATATAAATAGGCATATTTTTTATCCGAAATTTTGAACTTAAAAATATGGTTTATCAAAAAAATAAAACTAATTTTATATCAATTAATAATTTAATGAAAATAAATAAGAAAACTAAATGATGTGATTTTGGGTAAAAATACTAAATATAAAACATTATATAAAAATCATTCACATAAATAAAGGAATAAATTCTAGTTAAAATATATACATAATAAATTTTAAAATGTTAATAAAAAAATTTTCCAATGGTAAATGTTTATCATCAATATATGGATATAATGACACATTTTTATAATAGATTAATTTTTTATATAAAATTTACCATTGGAATTATATGATAATATTAAAATTAAAAATATCAAAAAATAATAATGATGTAAATGAAAACATTTATTTATATAATTTCATGTTTATTAAGTTTCAACATAATTTTTACATTATTTATTCATTGATGTCGAAAGCATTTGCAAAATATTTTTCTATTTATTTTATCCAAGAATTATAATACCAATATTATAGTTCAAATATTAGAATGGTTGATCAGTTCCTATATATATAATTTGATGTAGCATAGACGAAAAAAAATTACTTTAAAAATAAATGGAAAATGGTATAAGTAGATTGAATTACAATTAAAAATCTAAAAAAAATTATCATGATTATTCCATGTAACATTACAAATGTAATTTTATTCATTTATGTTTAAATGGTGAATTTATTAAACATTCAATTGTATATAATTATATGTTAATTTTTTGTGTGTGATTGAATCCAGATGATTGAGTTGTTAAAAAACTAATTTCAAATAATTATAATATACTTCATTAGTTGTTATTGATTATATTTACTAATTTCTTAAGGAAATATTTTTAAAATTTTGATAATATATATATGAGTTTATTATTATATTAATTCTAAAATGGAATGTGAAAATTTATTTATATTAGAAAATGTTTAAAGTTATGTTTACATAAATTAATATGTGTGTGTTAATTTGAAATTGTTTTATGTTGTATTATATATGTTAAAAATTTATAATAATTTAAATGTATTGAATTTATTTAATTGTTTGAATTTTACATTATTAATGTTATTTTGGGTATAACTAAACATATGTTTTTATGCATTTCTATTACATAGGTCACATATTTAAATAAAGTAAAATATTATGTATTTATTTCATTTTATTATTATAAATTAAAATAATTTATCAAAATATATATTGTATTATTTATTTATTTTATTGCATAAAAAATTATTATTTTTTATTTCATAATGGATAGATTTTAGATATATTATCTTGATCAGGTGTCGAACGAGTTTAAGTGTAAGCATGAACTATTTTTGGATTTTGATTTCAATAATACTTCAGAGGGGTAATATTGGATGTCCTTATTATAATTTCATTAGAAAACCATGATTAACTCATGAAAAATTAAGTTATTATATCACTAGAGTAATATTTAAGACGAACTATGAGTTTTGGCACAAAAATAGATAAATAATTTATCAAGTAATAAATATTTAAAGAGCATGGATGTGTGGTTTGGAAGATATGATATTTGATATGTTTTCTTTTCATTTTCAAGAAGAGCTTGTACTGATGATAAAATTAAAAGTAATGAGTCTAAATCTAATTTCAAGTTCATTTACTAATATCTAAAACCATAACATTGATAAATTTAAGGAGTTAATAGAGGATGTTAAAGCACCTGTGTATCCTAGTTCTATCATGATAAGGAAACATGAATTTAAGATTCATTTAATATATTGCAATACCATGTATGGATTTAGTTTGAGTGGGATTGGATATTTTTTTTATTTTTGAAGTAATTTCATAAAAATGTACTAATATTACAAAAACTATTTATGAGTCATCAAAGTTAAAGCACTAGTATGTATTTTATTCCAAAAAAATCCATGTCTTCCCCAATGATATATATTATATTGGAATCATAATATATCTTTAAATAAATGTAAGAAGTGTAGTTCATGTATATATAATCTAAATAAATATTCTTTGTTGTTTATAGTTCCACATAAAGGTTATATAATACTATTAGTTGTCATAGAGACTATAGATAATGTTTTTCTAAAAAAAGAAAAATATATGAGATGACCTGTAAAAAGAAATGAAAATAGTAAGAATTTTTTTCAACAAGAAGATGGATTGGTGTGGAAGTATTTTATTAACCGATATATCAATTTTTCAACTAAATCACTTATTTTTTTATTTGGATTATCATGTGATGGTTTTGATACATTTTTTCTTTGTTATACATTGCACAACACATGGCATGTATATGTTCACACATATATATATTTCCACCTTTGATGTACATAAATAAGACATATACTTCCATAACCATATTTATTTTTGGGATGAATGATCCTAAGAATGATACAGATGTGTATTTTAACCCATGAAAGTAGAGTTGAATCTGTTATGAACTATAGGTGTTCTTAGATAGGATTCTCAATGGAGGAATCATTCCAAATGAATAATACTTGTTTATGGACAATAAATTATTTTTCTACATATAAAATTGTGTATGATTTGATCATGAAGGGGAAACAATCTTATCTAATTTTTGAAAAAATATAATTGATCAAGAAGAATGAAAATAAATAAATCTTTAGTTTGTTGGGACATCAACATTTCCTCCCAATGAGGCATCCATAAAAAAATAATAAACTCTATTTTGATAATATTATAAAGAAAGATAAACTAGCTCTGTGTATATTGATAAAATAATACTGGGAAGATATTTAAGGAATAGATTTTTATTTTTTAAGGGGTTTACTTTTTTGAGAAAGAGACGGAGTATAGATCAATACACCCACTTTAATATGAGGAAAAAATTTCATTAATTGGTTTGCTTTATCCTTCATCAAATATATTGTAAAATTATTTATACCTATTGTATATAAAAAAAATTGTTAGGCGTTACTTATTTTAATTGTGTATATCAATGGGAAAACCGTGTATAACTTAAGAGAATATCATGACTTATAGGAATTGGGTATTAACAAACAACTTTATCCTATGCTAATTGGTAAAAATAAGTGGTCGGTTCCTTATGCCAATTACATGAAGAAAAATTTAGAAATAAAATAGTTTATTCAGGTATTAGAGAGTCACAATTTTATAAATGGTTATTCAAGTTACATAAAAATTATTTAATACTAGATAGGTGTTGTAAAAAATCATTAAATTTGAATGGATAATATATATCATTACATTTTATACTTACAATAATGTTATGATGAATGTCAGAAGACAATGTCGGGGCCACTATTATTTAATTTTGAATTTAATTTAGTGATATTTTCTCGAAAATATTGACTAAAAAATATCTTAATTAAATACCAAAAACTAAATGAATCATTCTTTATGAATTAGAGAAATTATTTTCATTATTTGTCATCACATGCATATTACATCTTTCTGTATACCACCCCAAATCTGTTTTAATTGGATGAATCCTGCTAAAAGAATGATACACAACATAAGTCTTGTATAAAAAATATAAAATATCCCAATGGGTCCATTATAAATGTTTTTTTGGCCAAGTAGTTCATGAATTTTTATTATATGTATTTTAATAATGTTGATATGAGTTAGAATTGTCCAATGAGAAATGAATATGAGAAATATAATCCAATTGAGATAAAATATCCACCACTTTCACAACTAGTGTGTCTTATAGATTCATGTCCATTGAATAATTTTAGCCTTAAGGAAAAGAAGATAGAAAATTGTGTTGTTTTATATAATTATGATGTCATGGATGAATAAATCATGTAATTTTCGTCAATTATAAGTTAATTTATGTTAATTTAATATAATATTTATATTATTAATATTTTATTTCAAAATTGTACACAAAGCATAAAAAAATTATAAACAAGGCACACTGTTTAGTACCTATTCAAATTAGAGATAAGTTACATAGGTAGAATATTCTTAAATGGTAAAAATCCCACATAATCCCATAAATTTGTTAACATCTTTATGTAATGATGATGTTTCATAATATTATAAAAACTTTTTTTAGGGTATGTTGATAGCTAAGTGATTATTGAAATATAGTTTTATATAATTATACTTTAATTTAGTCAAACTATGGTGGTATATGAGTGTAAATTAATTATGGTCAACTGATAAAAGTTCATTATTAACATCTATTTCATAAACATGACCAATAAAAATTACAGTGTCCTGTTAAGTGATGAAATAGACTCTAATTCTACAACAAGTGACAAGAACCCATATTCAACTGATGTATAATATTATAGTGCAAGAGGGAAAATAATTATACCAAATTATTACCCTCAATGTCAAATTATTATAATGAAATGTAAGTAGTTTAATGTATTAAATCAATAATGAATGTGTATTAATAAATTTAGATTTACTATAGAAAACATGGATCATTATCTTTAAAATGGTGAACTTTACATATTGGTGTCTCATTAAAGACATGTTTTTTATGTAAAAGAGTCGTTAAATACTTATTTTTATGTTTTTGTTATAAAGAAACCATGAAATATTTTATATGCTAGTAAAATGATATTTCCTTATATAATGTTCCTATAGGTTATTATCTTAGGATTGGATATGATTATCAAAATATTTAAATTTTTAGGGAATATTGAAAAAAATGAATCATTATGGTAAAATTTTGAGAAATTTCAGTAATGTAACTTCATTATTTATTATCGTTGACTTTTTATGTGGACCTATAAACATGAAAAAAAATTCTCAAGTTATGGTAGATTATGAAGATTTTAGAATCTAGACAGTTTCATAGAATGATAAATATATTTGAGATAGAGAAATGGAAACAAAGATAACCCATTGGTGTATTTATTTTTTATATTCGTAACATATTTAAATAATGTGTCTATGTGTCATGATTAATATTTTTTTCAGGATTTTTTGACACAGTTGACTCTTCTACACCTACGCCTTCTATCATTTTATCAGGTATGTCTGTTGCATCACGTCCCTCAACCGGTCCACCTATATTGGAGACTATAAAAAATATCCTTTATATTATATATCCAGAAAAGTTCTTTAACAAAGTCCTAAGTTCCCTCAATATCCATGTCATATGATTTTTACATCATCATTCCATGATCCCCATACTCTTCATTTCTATGGACCTATAAAACATACCCCTCATTCGTGCTTCCTCCTCCTTTCACTACTGAGGGTACTGCAGTTCTCCATAGAATAAGGTTATAGTGGAAACTGTTTATCCTGCTAATATAGATATGAATCAACCACATGTATAAGATAAATAGTTAATTTTTATTAAAATTACTAATTAATATTCTTTGATTATTTTGTTACTAACATATTCTTATTTTTAATTTCTTTTGATATTTCTTCTTGTATGAATCACCATGGTCATACATGGATGTGGTCTTCATGTAACACCTAAACACATATCATGGTGGACTATAATGAATATCATTAAATGATTAGTTAATATGAAAAATATTGAAAAATATTTATGGGAACAATAATCATATATAGATACATAAAACTCATGTAGAAAGTCCCAAGTAAAAATGTAGGTTTTAAAATTAATGATAGTGAGTGGGTGGGGATTTCGCTATCAATATTTATTTATGTATTCTATAACATTAATAAATGTACTAATATAAAATAAATTATATATTTTATATAGAACCTTCATAATTTTCCTAATTGTAAGAATCTGAGGGAAGTATGCATTATAGACGTGCTTAGATATGGAAGCCTTATAAATATGATTTATATCAAGAATGGAAGGGGAGGGTTGGAACCCATGAGGAGAATATTCTTTATGGTAACAAATTTTTAATCAGTTATTATTTTAGAATGGCTGCATACTAGTCCAGTTCTGGATTTCATGCATATATTTCTTCTATTTATTAATTATTATAAAAAATAATTAATTTGGTTTTGAAAAAAATATTTCCTTAATTTATTTTTTAATGCAGGAATCATCACAACAGAATAAAAAATATATTGTAAATGAATCATCTTCAAACACTCAAGTTCATGAGTATACCAAACCATAAAAAAAATTAAGTACACATTTATTTAGTTTGTTTTTGAAATTTTTCTGTACATATGTCCAATATTAGTATTTATTTTCTTATGGAGTCAAATCAAATTGGTATAAAAAGGTATTGGATAAATATATTAGGTACCATGTTCCCAACTATTTTTCTCTAGTTAAAAGGGAATGCATGACAATATTTTTAATCCTGAAATAGGAAAAAATGAGATAATATTCCTATTTTTAATATACAATTCTAATTAATAACTATATTTGTTTTTTTAGTTTTTACTATTTTCACAAAAAAAAATTTGATTCAATTGATAACGATAAAGAGAAACATTTAGGTTATAATGATAATCTTATATAGGTTTCTGTCATGGGAACCTACACATGATTCGATGTATGCCTGGAATGTAATGACCTGATCCACTAGGACCTTCATGTAGAACAAAAGTTTGATCTATCATAACCGTAAGCCTGCATCCAAAAGGCCTAGGGATGACGAAGAGAACTAAGAATTCATGAATGGAATGAGAGGCCTTTTCCAATTGTACATGTATTCACACACCAAATTGTCTCTATGAAATTGTGTGGACGAATAATAATAAAAAGGCAAAAATATCTAGAGTGAAACCAGGCATGAAATAAACTATAGGGAGTAAATTTGAGTATGATAAGATAAAAACAATGTATAAAGGGTAAAAATACATGTCCACCCATAATAGAAGTGCCAACCATAAAACAATTGTAAATAAAGAAAACTGGGAGAACTCATCTCTTGATCTTCTAACTCATCAACCATACGTGGTAAATACACCCAGGTATCACTATTCTCCACCAAATTCACCACTGATTTGACCATCCTTTGAATAATACATGACACATGGGGGTAAAACCCATGAAGGGGTGAGTATATACATACCTATTATGAAACATTGAAAACAAAAAGGGATTAGTAGAAAGATATAATGATAATCAACTTGAAAAAAAGAAATATGGAAATAAAATCCAATATACACACAAAAACACACACACACACAAAGACAAACACACACACACACATATATATACTCATAAAGAAACCTAGAAGAGGGGAAAATGGGATCTAAATCTCATAGTTCATCCATAGAAGATGAGTCAGACTATAGCTCCAAAATTTCACCACTGATGCCCATCATCAATCTAAACCTTACGAGAATACATTGGGTGGCGATTAGCCATCACTATTTTGATTCATAGGTGAGGGATCCACAACACATCTAGAGGACCCACAAGCTACAATAGCATGAATATGTGGGAGTAAAACTCTGTAAATAGAGGACTCACACCATGTTTGGGTGAGTACCATCTATATCTGAATCAAGAGTATGGGGAACCCATGCCATGGTGACACAGGGGAGTATCAACCCTAAAAACACTTTGATGATCTTACCCTAAGGACATCCATAATCAATCTTATCCTATACAAGCATTAAACTCAATGAATCCCACATCATATCTCATATACCACACATAATTCCACCATCACGTTCTATATGAAAAAACACACATGATTGGATACTCATGAGAAAAAATACAAGTATAAATAAAAGATATATGAGGGGAATAAGTTTTGGAGGGATGTAAATGGTGTGTAAGGCATACACACAGAATGTGGACCCACCTAGAGAGTTTCTGGTCAAGTCTTGGAATCTATCTCACCATACATGGTGTGTAGAAGTGCCACATAGTGTGTCTCAGCCACTTGAGGCCTATATGTGTATGGTTGGTTGTCCCTATGTACTTTGGGACATGCTTGTGTACCAAGTTATGTTTGGGTATCAACTCATGCCCATGTATTCCTAGAGTACATTATGTTTCCTCCCACACTGGTTCTTAGGTTGGTGTCATCTAGCACAAAGCTTGGCCAACTAGGGAGGGTCATAGAATGTGTTTGTCGGACCACATGGTGTGTGATCTTTTATTTTTCGCAAAATATTAGCACCGTAGACAGTGGGGCTGCACGTCATGTCTTTTTCTTTAACACATGGGGTGTCTTCATGTTATTCACATAATCCTTAGATTCCTCACATGGTTTCTAGATCTGGCCACACCACCACATAATTTTCTTGTTGGCTACCAAAAATTTAAGAGGGAAGCCTTTGGCTACCGTTTCTCGGCCTCCAATGTTCAAAAAATGAAATACGGTGATCCACTCAAAGCACACTCATGTTCCATAAATGTCTCTTCACCAATTTTTGTTTGTGGATCTAAGAACCATGAAGTATCACCCACATTCCATCTTGATCTTAGTGAAAAATAATTACATATTTATCAGTTTCCAAACATCCATGAATCTTGTGGTTCAATAGTTCTTGAACCAACCATGATGATGTTGAGCAGTGACACAATGGTCCAATAGAAAATAATGAAATGAATGAGTGAGGAAAAGGAACAAGAAAAAATCTGAAAACATCTATGGAAAGCATTCTTGGATGATGATTATAATTCTTGTATATCCAAGGTGAATAGAATGTCACATCAATAATAACTAATGACAACAAAATAAATGGGTTTATGTGAATGGTGGACAAACATAGATTGAAAACAGATAAAATATACATGCTCATTATTTTAAAAAAATGGTGAAAATCCACAATTTAGGAGTATTACCTTGATTTTTGATCGATTTTTAGTGAATAGAACATTCTATAACAAATGATAAGTCTGACCGTGTTCACTACCTCTCGATCCACCTTATTCTAATCAATCACCATACCCTAATATTGATATGCTAATAAATAATGTTAGTGGTTCCATGAAAATATCCTATAGTTATTAGGATAAACTGTTATAATTTCCAAAATATTCTACTTAAAGAGAAAATTAAGGTTTTGGGTATTAAATTAATTAATTAATCTAATTAAAATTCCTATCAATGGTTGCTTCATCTGAATGTCTGGAACCAACCAGTATAAGGTCACACCTAGGGTAAACTACATATTCAATATTCAAATATGGTACCATATATTTTATATGAGTCTCTATTTATTATATATTCCATTATTTCATAAAAAACAATGTGTCTTGATAATAATATATTTTATATTTTTATAATATCAATTTAGGGCTCACTGGGCCTCAGAATCATACGTCGTCTCAATGTCTGGCTCTAAAAATATTTCTTAATATATTTCAAAGTATTAAAAAGGAAAAATAGTGTCACTAAATTCTCCCAATATTTATGTATTTTCACCCAAAAAAATCTATTCAAAAATATAGTGATACTAAACTAGTATCTGGATTTCCTGCATGCTCTTATACTGCCACAAAACATAGGCCATGCGAATGGTCTATCCTTATAAGATCGTATCCTACTGATCCTCAGTCTCCACTGGGTACTCTATGAAGGTTGATCCTCCCTCGATGATAATATCTCCCTAGTCAATGTAATACATAGAATCATGGACATATATCCTTAGCTACGACAAATAGAAGATTCCATGTACCCACTCTATTTGTGGGGGTAAGGATATGAGGTAAGTAACCTCACCAACCCACCATAGAATCTCAAATGGCTTAATGAACCTCATAGACAACTTTAATCTATATCCAAACATCTATAATCCTCATCTGGGGGGGCGGGCACTCTTAAGAAAACATTGCCTCCCAGCTTGAACTCCAAGGGCCAAGGAAGTCAATATTTATAAGATTGTTATCAGTTTTGGGCTATACTCATCCACTTATGGATCACCTAAACCTTCTCCATCATTTTTTGGACCATCACTGGCCTAAAAAAAGATGTCTCTCTAATATGATACAATCACAAGGGTGACATAAAAGGACTCATGTACAGGGCCTCGGAAGGTTCCATGATGATAGTAGATTGATAGCTTTTATTATAAGCAAAATACACTAATGGAAAGTGATGCTCCTAATTCAAAATAAAGTCTCACATGAAATATCATAGAATATCCTCTAAATAAAAGATATTTTGCTCAGTTTTCTCATCCATATGGGAGTGAAATGTTGTACTCAACCTCAATGGGGTCCCAAATGCATCATGTAGGTCCCTTCAAAATCATGATGCAAACCACCCATCACGCTCAGAGGAAATAATTGAGGGTACCTTGTGGAGTTGAATGATCTCTTGCATATATAACTACCAAAAAATATCAATCAAAATATGCTCCCTAATTGAAATAAGTGCACCGAATTGGAAATTTGTCCAACTATCACCCAATTTTCATAATGTATTATCGATGTCCATGTAATCAAAATCACAAATTCCATGGATATACTCTCCCATTTCTACTCCAGGATCTCACGAGGTTGTATCGAACCTGTTTGGACCAGGTGCCTCGCCTTCACCTACTGACATTTGGGACATCGAGATATGGACTTGACAACCCAATGCCTCATGTCATCCCTCTAGAAATAATGTTTATAGTTCGTATACATCTTCATCACTCCATAATTTATAGTCAAAGGATTAGTATTAAACTACCTTATCATGTCCACTCAAATCGATCTTAGAATCATCATCTAAACTAGTAAAATGATAAAATTATCCGCTCATTCAGAAATTCCATACGGTGAATCTCCATAGGATATCTGGTCACAAATAACCTCACATTTGATGTCACCCAAATAGGACTCTCTCTTACACTAGAGAAGTGTAGGATTCAGAATCATCGACTGAAGATTATATACACCCCAATCCTCCACAATGTTCATTTAAAATAATACAATTTCTTAAATGCCTCCTCTAACAGGTGTGAACAAGGCTTCATAATAAGGGAATCTACCAATATTTTTCTCTTACCAAGAGTATATAATATCTTGAAGTCATAGTTCAAAAGAAACACCAATTGGCGCCTCTATATTAGGTTAATATCTCTATGCATGAAAATGTACATGATAATCTAGTGGTTTGCATAAACCAAAAATGTTATCTCCCCAAAGAAAATGCATCCACATCTTAAGAATGAAGACTACCACTTCCAACTCTAGCTCATGAGTATCATATTTCTTCTCATGGGGTCTCAACTGCCTCAACCCATATTCGATCATTATCTTCCACTGCATGCAAGAATATTTGATCCCAACTCTAGATGCATTATAAAACATTGTGTACTACACTCCATCCTTTGTTAGTCTCAACATATGTACATTGGTTGACCTCATCCTAAACTTCTCAAAGTCCCCATGATAATGCATCATCTAGATAAATGGGTACCCTTTATGCATTATGGTGGTAAAAGAGGATTGTACTAATAAAATTCAGTGACAAAACTATTGAAGTACCACATCAATCCATGAAATATATACAACTCTATAAAAATCTTGATTGACTCCCATGAAATAACTACATCAACATTTTTTGGGTTTACAGCTAATACATGATCAGAAATTACATTCCTGAAAAAGGGAAACGTGTATATACAAAACTAGAACTTTGAGAGTCTATAATAATTATAGTGATCATATAGTATGTCTAAGACCTTTCTCAGATTCTCTCTATGCTCCTCCTCAAATGTGGAGTAAATGTGCATGTCATCAATGAAGAAAACCAAAAATTGGTCCAATTACAGCTGAAAGATTTAGTTTATCAAATACATAAACATGTCAGGGGATTTTTTCACACCAAAATTTGTCACTAAGAACTCATAGTGTTTGTAGTGACATCGAAATGCCCTCTTAAAAATAGCAACCTCACAAACCCACAATTGGTGGTAGAAAGACCTGATATTGATATTTGAGAACCAACTTCATCCTCATAGCTAATTAAATAGGTCATTAATACTCAACAAGGGGTAATTTTTCTTTATAATTACCTATTTTAGATTATGATTATCATTATAAATCTTCAAACAACCATTCTCCTTTTTCATGAATAAAATCATGGCCTCTAAGGGGGACACACTGGTCCAGATAAATCCTTTCTCTCAATGTTCATAAACTACATCCTCTTCTCCATTAGCTCTGTAGGGAATATCTAATATCTCATAGTATATATTAATTTTTTCTGGGGGTGTATGTTGTTACAAAACTCTGTATCCCATCTCAGTGGTACAACTGAAATATCATCAGGGAATATGTACACAAATTCCTCCACTACCGAAGGAATCCAGATGATTGAATAGACCACTTCACCATGGTCTAAACCTCCTAACTAATGGTTGATGGGCTACAACCTCCTACATGAAATGCCCCCCACTCAACCATGATATCTCTTTTATCAATGAAGGATAAAATTATCTCATCCGTCTGTAAGAATATAATCTATCTATGATTAATATGGGATTGAAAAATTGAAGACCAATCCATACCCAAGATGACATCATAAGGATTCATTGTGATGAACAAGAGGTTCCCAGAAAAACTCTTTCCCCTAATCAACCACAAGCACTGCTAACAGGAAAGCAATATTGGATAATCGCTCCCTATAAGAACCTATAACCATAGATGCTGAGATACGATCTCAAATGGATACTCTATATCTCACACTATGAATAATAACATTGATCAATAACCACAACCTATTTATAATAGTACTGATGAAGGATTATAATAAACCCTAATTGTACCTTGGATCATCTCATGTGTAGTCTAGTCATATCCTTCCAAGGCCTATAACTACCCAGAACCCTGACCACTATCTCCATGAGCCTAATGTGGGAAAATTGGTGGTGGTGGTGTTAGGATCTCATAGCATAATCCTCAATAGAACACTCCTCCCCCTAGATGATCTCTTTCTACTATTCTAGTACCACATCCATGAGGTCGACCCTAGCCACATATGGGAGATCCCTCATCATGGTGCTCTAATATCGTGGGGGTCTTTCGACTACCTATCATTCATGCTCAACACGACATGTTGGGAAATAATGATCTAATATACCTCACACATCACAATAATAGAATGAAACCTATCTGGGATAACTATATACTATCAATGATACATAAGATATATTCTCGTGTGACTAATTTTAGGCATGAGTATACCTCCTCTGCCGAGACCTCATTGTTATAAGCCTACTAGATGTTGCAGATAAATCATCCTTATTATACTTTCTAACATTATCATCCACTGGATGAATCTATTACACGAATCTCTCTTTCATCATTTCTCACTCCATGAGTCCCTCATAGGTAGGGAGACACAAGGAAACAACAATGGATCAAATGTCTCTACATAGCCCCTATTCAAATTCCCTCTCAAGGAAGAATCTATATCATACAATATCAAGGTACTATGGTGAAAGTTTAGTGGAGATCGATACATACTCAACTAATGAAATGTCACTCAACTACATATCAATATGTTCCATGATACAAACTGATCAAGAAAGGTTAATACTTCTTATGAAACATAAATTGGAAGTCAGACTGTGGGACCATCATGTCATTATAGGTCTATGTGACTAGTATCCAACAACACCCTACTAATCCAAGAAATATAATGGCTTCTACTGAAACCATATAATCTATTGGGGTTTGAACCATCCCAAAGAATCGAACCCCCAACTCAAGTCAATCCTCTGCTTCCTAGGGATCAGGATAGTTGTAGAACCTTAGTGGAATCTAATGTTGGGACTCACATGGCATGATCATATTGTGTTCATAATTATCCTTCCCTAATGGTAATATCCATTTCTCAATAGGTTTGGGTTCTTCTACCAACCCACCATGAGGAAACACCTCATGATATGCCCCCTGAAATGAGGCATGATCATTTATTGGATTGTTGTCGCAATCATTAATCAGTAACATGGCTTGTTGTATTTATAAAGGTATCATGAAAGTAATCAAGATATATCATGCTAATATGAGCATATATGTATATATATATATATATGTGTTAATCTTACTTAAGAATAAAATTGAAAGCATTCGATATTCTATGATTGGTGTACAATATTTATCTACCACCATTGTCTCAGTATTCCATGTCTACAGGCTGGTTGTTAGAGTCTTGGTGAATAGATAACTCTATCACCACACAAACACTAGGTTTCCTGGCCTAAAAGCCACACTCAAGACACTATAAATATTTTTCCCTACATCCCAACCAATACTCATAAAGGGAAAACTATAAACACCCTCTCAAGGGAAAAAACACCATTGATACCACACTGTAATGACGCGACCCACCAAGTCCTACTTGGCTAGAAGAAGTTGAATCCTTTTCAACCTTAATCCCACCTCCAATAAGCTATGAGACAGTGACAAGTATTGTGAAGGAATTAATGGAATGGGATTCCATTGAATAATGTACATTTACTCATTCACCCAACTGTCTCCATGAAATAGTTTAGAGGAATAATAATAATACTAGAACATATCAAGTAAAACCATATTGTCAATAAAATCTAGGTAATAAATCAGATTATGATATAATAAAAACAACTTATATAGGGGAAAAATACAACCAAGCTGAAATGATGGTCGAACCAAATAATTTCTGCAAATAAAGATAACTGAGAGTTCATGGATCATGATATCTATGATTGACCACTGTATGTGGTCAATGAACCCAGATATAACTACGCTCCACTAAATTCATCCATAAATATATATGTCATCTACATAAGACAAAACACGTTCCAGAAAATCCAATTCCTTAGTGATTGTATACATACACTGCAGGACACCTCAAGAATTGAAATTGGGAAATAGAAAGATACAACAATAGTCTGCACAAAACAAAGAAAAAGGGAAACACAACCATACTGATTCACACACACACACACAAACATATATATATATATATTCATTATGAAAACTAAAAGAGAGAGGGAAAATAGATCACCCTATCACATCCCATTCATAGTTTATGACTCATCATATATCTCCAAAACTATGTCTCCAATGTTGAGAATCCAACCCAACCTCACCAGAATTTGTGTGGTGGTACCACCCCTCTCTACTAAGCTCCACATATGAGGGATCCATAACACCTATGGTGGACCTGTACACCGTCGGGGCTCGAATATGTTTTAGTAACACTCTATAGATATAAGAACCAATCCTAGTGTATTGGATTACTATCTCGATATGAATAAATAGTATGGTTAATTTGTTCCCTTGTGCGATAGAGGTGTATCAACCCTTGAAACTCTATGATGACCCTACCTTGATCACTACCATTGTCAAGCTCACCTAAAAAAATTTCCTGATTGTAAGATCTCACATAATATCATTTATACCACAAAATGCCACAATAATTTTCTATATAGAAAAACACTTGTGATGGACTACTCATGGGATTAAAACTGGGTCCAAATAAAAGAGATGTGACAAAAAGAAGTTATGGAAGGAAGTGCATAGTGTTTAAGGGGTATTCATGTCATGTGACCCCACCTCACTTCCTGGACTTATACTCCTCAAGACATGTCATAGAATCCATTTCACTATACACAGTGTGTATAAATGGCACACAGTGTATCTCTACTACAAAGGGAAACCCATTGTTTGGTTGGTTATTCTTGTGTACTTTGGTCTATGGTTGTGTACTGGTTAGTACCTGGGTATTATCCCATTAACAGGTCTCTTAGAGTATAAGGTGTGACCTCCCACACTATTCCCTAGGAATGTACTAGCTGGGTAATAGCTTGGCCACCTAGGGAGGGTCACACAACATGTCGATTTAAGTATATTCCATGTGATATTTTTATTTTTTTCTCACACCCTAGAACCACAGTTAGGGGGACAACACACAATGTATTCTTCTAGGATACATGGTTTGTATTCACATTTTTCAAATAATCTATATATTCTTCACATGTGTTCCCAATGTAGTCTTTTTTCGTAGATCTCACCTTTTGACCTCTTGTAACTAGTGGGGAATACTCTAGCTGTATTTTTATAGCATTTGATGGTTGAAATTGGAATTTGGAAATTCCCTCTAAGTCGTGCACATGTATCATACATGTCCTGTCACATTTCTCCATTTTTTTGATCCTAGAACCATTATGTATCACCAACAATCCATCATGATCCACCCCCAAAAAACTGATATATTCTTCTTTTTTCAGACTTCTACAAATATTAGGCTTCAATCGCACTTTATCCTTCCATGGAAATGTCGAAAGATGACCTCATAGGATAACAGTGAATAACATGAAGAAAATGTGGTTAGAAGGTACAATAGAAAAGGTTCATACATCTATGGCCAAAAATTCTTGTTGATGATCATAAATTGGGGATATCAAGGGTATATAACATGTAATATAAACAATAACTTATATAAAAACAAAAACATTCTCATGTGAAGGGTAGATCTACACATATCAAAAAAAATCCATGCTCAATATTTAAATCCAAAGGATGAAAATCTATATTGATGAATTCTAACTCAATTTGGTATCATATATTTGTGAATTATATATTTTCCAAATAAGGAGAGGTCCTATTGGTTTTGATGCCTCTCGATCCACCTCAATTTGATCAACCATCCTCCTCCGATCTCAATTCACCAATAAGGAACATCATAGGATCTTCTCAAATCTCCCCTGATAATACAGCTAATCCTATAAAATTTTCATAATAGAAAATTTATAATGATGTTCAGTTTTTGGGTATTAAATGAATGAATTAATTAATTGATCTACTTAATATTACCTTCTAAAGGATTCTTTATCTAATGGTCTAACAAAAAAAAATTAGATCATGCCTAGGGTGAAATCCATATTGTTGATTTATGAGTGTTATTGGATTTCTGATTTGAGGCTTCATTTAATATATGTTCCACTGTTTCAAAAATAATGTGGATAAAGGATAATAATATATCTAATGTTTTTATATTAACAATTTCAAGATCACTAATGCTTAGAATGTCATACCTTATCAATGTATGGCCCCAAAAGTATTCCTTAATATATTTAAAAGTCTTACAATGAAAAATGGGTCACTACATTGAAAGAAAATTATGCCAAGAAAGTATTGGGATTCATTAAACACAAGCAGTTATTCCACTAAATCTGTTATAGAGAAGTGTTTGGTTGAAATATAGAAAAAATGGATATTATGCAATGTAAAATAGACACTATATTATAGTTTATATGATCCATGATTCTGAGAGATACTTCATCATTGTTCAACTCTTTGATGGAATTTAAACATGCCTTATTTTCTCTTAGTGTTTCACTTATTTCCACTAACCAATCAATTAGTATTGAATATTTTTTTGATGGTGACAATTATGGGTTTTTTATATATATGTAAATGATATTGTCACAAAAAATGTAGAAACTAGTGATGTTGGAGGTACTGGTGGCCGAATGACCCATCTAAATTTTTTGAGAATCCAATGTTTTTATTAGTATATTACTTTTTTATAAATATTATTACATTGGATGTTATATCTAAATTTGAAATTATATTAATTATTTTAACTATGATGTTCTCTTTTTATTGATTCATCATTTGATGTTTTATATAAGATCACCCTCTCCAAGATTCATTATTATTGAAGTTGGGTCCCAATAAAATTTTGGTATACAATAAGTATTTGTGAGTTTGATCTAAAACTATCTTGCAATTACCTTGTTCATATGATGGTCTGAATTTTGAAAAAGGAACTTTATGTTTTAATTGGTATAGTGTAAAAATCAAATTGTAACACCCAAGACTTTTATAAGAAATATTTTGTTTTTATTTTATATAAATCATCAAAGGAATATTTCACTACACACAACACTATCTTGGCTTGCTTTACACGCAATCGCGACCTTCCTTGATAGCTTGCGTCGTATGCAATACTAAGTTTCACTAAACAACGATATGCTATTAAAATATTATTAAAACTAGTCGCTATGAATAGTAATAACCACTTTTTGAAATTTTTAAAATTTTATTTTTCAAAATGGACTTCGTTTTTGGATTCGGAATATCGAAATTAGCCTAGGGTGAAATTTTGGTATTTTTCTGGAAACATTCAATTTTTCATGAATAGTGAAAACACTAGGTTACTATTTAAAAACGGACTTTTTATTTAAATAATTATTTATTTTATTTAAATTTATTTTTGGTAAAAATTGATACATAATACCTATATAACTTCAATTTAATTCATTGGAGTAATTTTATAATAATTTTAGATATATAAAAATTTTATTTAACTTTTCACCGTCTTTTACCCACATCCTATGAGAATTTGAAAATTTACATAAAAATTAATTTTAACGCCTCTGTGAGTGGAATTTAAAAACTCCTAGAGACACGGTTGATGTCAGTAAGTAAAATGTGGTTCAATGAGATGAAAATAATATTTGGGGAATGGTAACTTTTTACTTTTATTTACAACGGTTAAAAATAAATAGGGTAATTAATGAAAACAATGATATTATTATTACCCTAACACATGTCCTAATTCTATTGGATAAGTTTAATTCGACCAAAAACAACCTTAGGAATAAAATATGACCATTTAGTCCCACTTGGATTAGATTAGGACATTTATTATTAATTTATTTAAAGAAGGGTTAAAATAGTTAAAATCAAAGTTTAATAAGTAAATAATTATTAATATAGGGTTATACATAAGATAAATTTGACTATAAATATTCATTAGAAAGATAAAAATATTATCTACATAAAGATATTTTCTGTTTAATTTTTAGACATTAAATAATTTATTTTATTTATGACACAATGATGATGCAGTAATTATTTTATTAATGAAATATTGACATAATTGATGTTATAAATGCCCAAATAAATGTAATTTGAGAATTTTTATGAATTAAACTAATTTTATAGGTTACTATGACATGATAGTATTGATTTAATTAACTTTTTTCTAACTAATCATTCTGTTATGATTTTCACAAAAATCAATTACTAAATAGTGTCAAAATTGACACAAAATAGTTTTTAAAACAAATATTATATTATTAATTGTTATTTTATTCCTAAAAATCTATGGTTCGGCCAAATTACTTAGATAAGGTTATATATATTAGTAATAAACAACTTGGGGTTCGTTTGGCTTGTTATAGTAAGTTTATTAATCTTATAGTTTAAGAACACCAAAAGACACGGTAAAAGTAAAATTATCTAACTTAAAGTTAAATCTAAATGATAAGGTTAAAATAGTAAACTAAACTTGTCCAAATTCTATTGGATGAGATGATTTCGACCCCCCCCCCCAACCTTAGCTTCGAAATAAACCAATTTGGAGCTATTTAGAACCGAATATGGCTTTATAATAAACTAATATTTTTAGTTTTTTCAAAGGAGCCCCTCTCCTCCCTTTTAAAAGGGAACCTCCTCCCTCTCTTCCCCACACAACTATGATCCTTCAAGCTCGGCCAAACCCTGAAAATTTCTCCTCTACACTTCCCTAGAAACATCCTAGAGGTCCTGGTCTTCTTTAAAGACCAATTTTAGTGCCCTAAAAGGAGGTCTCAAAGAGGCGCTTCAAAGAAGGGGTAATGTCTGTTACCGATCCTTTCAACTTTATTTCTTCTTCCACTTCTTATTATTTAGTTGTTTCATTATGAAGTAATAACATCAGTATCACTAATATAATGATATGTTATTATATGTATAAAAAAACCCTATTTCACCATCTATCCACCCTACGGAAAAAGAAATCACCGCACGTGCGTACGTACGGAATATCGGCTCCACGTCGTGGTGTAATCTATTTTCCCCCACCACCATACTTGGATGATTATAATGGTGTAAAGAATGAATATATATGATTATTGTAAAGTGATATTGATTCTGAAATATTATAAATACACTCCAATACAATTCCACGATCATGAGAACGATATCATCGCTCGGGCGTACGTACGGAATACCGTCTCCACGATGTGATGTGACTCATTCTACATGATTTTCATTGCATAATGATTACATAAATGAATTGAGTGAATAAATATGATATATATTACACTAATAACATTATGGAAATGAGGTATCTATGACCTAAAAAAGTAGAATAAGAATTTATTCGACAAAACACGCATAAGAACAGAAAAAGTAATAAACACATGTATAACAAGTAGCAATGAAATATTACTAATAATAAGCTTAGAATATGAACATATATGATATCATAACAACGAGTATGATTCTGTAATAAGTCAATGACATTATTTAAATCATTATACAGGAGGTTCGGACACTTACGAAGCAAATCAGACCTATGGTAAGGGATAATTATTCTAATCTCATTATTATCTGAGATTGTTTACTCGTAAGTATTTACTGGGGGTTATGTTTATTATCCATGTCCATATGCTCTCAAAATGTTTTCATAAAATTTTTACTTTACTTACATGTATGTTTTAGGCATTTTTACCCTTTTCTTACTTTTACCACATCGTATGGAAGGAATCTTTCTTTTGTTTACCATACGAGGTACTTTTTGACTTTTCCGACAAAAGTACGACAAGAATTATTTTTTTAACTTATACGGCATGAATGGATTTTTAAAACCTTATTTCCAAGAATCTTCCTTTACAAGTTTTCACGTTTGTTTTTAATCAACATCATTTAGTTTTAAATTGAATGACATGTTAAGAAAGAAAAAAAATTGAAGTAGAAAGGACATTTTCCTCAAGAATGGAGTTCAAGTGTTGTATCAAAATTACTTTCCATTTAAGATAATATAGGGTTCTGTTTCTATACCTATTATTACACTGATTTGATTATTTTGTTAGGGAATTATTTATATGAATTCCTTTATCTTATATGAATTTTTTTTGATGTCACGATGTTTAAGAATCCCATTTTTATTAAATGGGTTACACTATGATGTATGGTTTATGATTTTGTGGCACACATAAGAATGGTATCATTATGAGATGGGTGGGACCTATATCTCCCTCCAATGCATTGGGTAAATATTCTATATCTCATGAGATAGACATGGCTGGAACATCAGGTTAAACTGGTTCAGTGAAACATGACTGAAATGAGGAATGAACTCGGTTCAGAAATGGACTTTGTCCACTAAGATAGTCTTGGAAATGAGTCTTGACTAATAAGAAATGATCCTCTATGATTATGTGTGTATGCCAAAAATCTTCATGTTTTAAGTTATGATTATTATGATTACATTTCACTTCCATGATTTATCCCATGTTATGAAATTATGATCTCCTTTACAAGGTAAGATTTCCAAAATGTTAGGTTCTTATGAATATGATGTGATTGATATTTATTTTCTTTACCCTTACTGAGCATTTGAGCTCGCCCTTTTGTTTACTGGGGGTTATGTTTATTATCCATTTACATATTCTTTCAAAAAATTTACATAAAATGTTTACTTTACTTCCATGTATGTTTAAGACATTTTTACCCTTTTCTTACTTTTACCACATCGTATGGAAGGAATATTTCTTTTGTTTACCATAAGAGGTACTTTTTGACTTTTCCAACAAAAGTACGAGAAGAATTTTTTTTTAACTTATACGGCATGAATGGATTTTTAAAACATTATTTCCAAGAAGGTTACTTTACAAGTTTTCAAGTTTATTTTTAATCAACTTCATTTAGTTTAAAATTGAATGACATGTTAAGAAAGGAAAAATATGTTTGAAGTAGAAACGATATTTTCCTCAAGAATGGAGTTCAAGTGTTGTTTCAAAATTATTTTCCATCTAAGATAATATAGGGTTTTGCTTCTATCCCTATTATTACATTGATCTGATTATGTTTTTATGGAATTATTTTTATGAATTCCTTTATCTTATATGAATTGTTTTATGATGTCACGATGTTTAAGAATCCCATTTTTATTACATGGGTTATGCTATGACGTATGGTTTATGATTTTGTGGCACACATAAGAATGGTATCATTATGAGATGCGTGGGACCTATATCTCCCTCCAATGCATTGGGTAAAGATTTTATATCTCATGAGATAGACATGGCTGTAACGGCAGGTTAAACCGGTTCATTGAAACAGGACTGAAACGAGGAATGAAATCGGTTCAGAAATGGACTTTGTCCACTAAGATAGTCTTGGAAATGAGTCCTGACTAATAATAAATGATTCTATATGATTATGTGTGTATACCACAAAGCTTCATGTTTTATGTTATGATTATTGTGATTACATTTCACTGCCATGATTTATCCCATGTTATGAAATTATAATCTCCTTTGTAGGGTAAGATTTCCAAAATGTTATGTTCTTATGAACATGATGTGATTGATATTTCTTTTTTTTACACTTACTGAGAATTTGAGCTCACCCTTTTGTATGTTTTCTTTCCCCAGGTTAGGAAGAAGGTTATTAAGTAAGATATGCCAAAAGGGACTATAGATATGATGAAATAAATGGGAGACAGTGTAGACACTTTATGAACCAGTTGATTATGTTTCCCAGTTTCCAAAGACACTATACCTATATGGTCCATTCATGGTTTTGTTATATGTTGTAATAAGTGTACTTCAATTTTGAAGTACTAACAATGTATGTAAAGTATGGGTCGTTATAGTTGGTATCAGGGGAAAAGTATAGTCAACCTTTGGAAACTAGTATGTGAAAGCCTTAGTAAGAATCCTAAGGATAAGTCTAAGCATAGAACACAAACTTAGTGTTTTAGAAATGGCCATGAATAACCTAGGATAAGACATTAAGTGTGAAATTTTATTCTTGATTATGTGGTTTTCCTATTATAATTAGTGTTTCTCACACTATTCTTCTTGGTTTTAGTCAATTTCTCAAACCCGAAGGAACCGTGTTAATGCAGAATGTGACGGGAAATGAAATGATTGTCCCCCTAAGCAACCAAACGTTATGGGAGATGGAATGAAAAATCTTTTATCCATGCTCACAGAACTTTCTCAAGCTCTGAATCATGCAGTACTTCCAAACAAGCAAATGAAGGAGCATAATTCTGTTGAATCTTTCATGAGACAGCGTCCACCTTCATTCAGCGGGTCTACTGATCCATTAGTTGCTGAACAATGGATCAATACTACTGAAAAGATATTTTCGGTTCCTCAATGTTCTGAACATGACAAAGTCATATTATCAGTGTATCATTTGGAAGGTGATGTTGATCAATGGTTTAATCTTATCAAGAATACGAGTCCAATAGATGAAATTGAGTCCATGGAATGGAACGAGTTCAAGAACTTATTTTTTAATAAGTACTTCCCTCGTATTCTCTGAACAAAGATGGAGAATGAGTTTCATGAACTAAAGCAAAAGGATGATGAATCTGTTGGTACCTATGAAGAAAATTTTACAAGACTTGCAAGGTATGCTTCTGGTATTATTATCCAACCTGAGAGTAAGATCGATCGATTTTTTAGTGGCTTAAAACCAAGTATTCGAAGGGTGTTAGCCATAAGGGTCTTCAATATCTATGAGGAAATTGTTCGATGTGCTCTCAGAGTTCAGATGGATATTGTAGTAACCCATCAGTCATATGGGATTGATAAGAAGAGGAAAATGGAATTCAAAGGAAAATCTAAAGAGCACACTGAAAAGAAGATGAGTTTTCCCTTATGATCACAGTGTGGAAACAAACATGGAGGGAGTTGTCTTAAAGGGACAAGTAAATGTTTCAAATGTGGAAAGGAAGGTCATCAGTCATTTGAATGCCGCAATGATGGGAAGAAGATGTCTAGTGATGCGAACAATGAAAAGGCTACACAGAGTGCACCTTCTACACTTTAATGTTTCAAGTGCAAGGAAATGGGGAATTTTGCCAAACAATTCCCTAATTCAGGGGTTGTTGATGATGATCAAAGTCAACCAACTCTTAAGGATAAAGACAAAGGAAAGTCACATGCAATTTCTATCAGCGATGTGAAGTACAATAACGAAGTGGTGAAAGGTACACATACCATCCACTCTAATGTAGAAAATGTTTTATTTGATTCTTGATCCACCCACTCCTTTATTTTAGAAGAATTTTCTAAGGGTATCACTGTATTACCTCAACAATTAGATGTTGAGTTAGCTGTGACAACCCCTAATGGCACAACAGTTGCATCAAAAGTTTATAATTCTTCTCCGATTGATGTTTGTGGGAAAGTGCTTCCTGCAAATCTTGTGATCCTTACTATAGTGGAATTTGATGTGATTCTTAGCATAGATTGGCTTTCTCTATATAGATCTCATATCAATTTCCAATGAAGGGAAGTCACATTTCATATTCCAGATCAATATTGGATTGTCTATTGATGCATGGATGAACATAACCTTCCAGTGGAAATTTCTTCCATCTTATGGGTCTTGATTCCACTAAATGAAGGTTATTTATGTCAAATGGTTAGTGAGAAACTCACGATTAAGAATATGCCCATTGTACAGGAGTTTGATGATGTCTTTCCGGAGGAATTACTGGGTCTTCCACCAAATTGTGAAGGTGAGTTTTCAATAGAACTCGTACCGGGTGCTTTACCTATTTCAAAGACACCTTATAGAATGGCCCCAATTGAGTTTCCGGAATTGAAGAAGCAACTCCAAGAGAATCTCGATAAGGGGTTCATACACCCTAGTGCGTCACCTTGGGGAGAACCTGTTTTGTTTGTTAAGAAGAAAGATGTATCAATGAGACTCTGCATTGATTATCGAAAACTTAAAAAGATCACTATCAAGAACAAATATCATCTCCCGCGCATTGATGACTTATTTGACCAACTACGCGGAGCTCAATACTTTTCCAAGATTGATCTTCGTTCAGGGAGGATATACCAAAGGTGGCTTTCCGTACAAGGTATGGACACTATGAATTTATAGTGATTTCATTTGGTCTTAAAAATTCCCCTGCTATCTTCATGGATCTGATGAATAGAGTCTTTAGAGACTATCTTGATCAGTTTGTGGTAGTCTTTATAGACGATATTCTTGTATATTCAAAGAGAAAGGAAGAACATGAAGATCACTTGAGAATTATATTGAAGACCCTGAGAAAGGAGAAGATTTATGCCAAATTTACCAAGTGTGAATTTTGGCTTCAAAAAGTTTCATTTTTAGGTCACATAATCTCAAAAGAGGGGATATCTGTGGATCCAGCAAAAACAAAGGTTATCAAAAGGTGGTCGAGACCAACAACAGTAACTGAGATCCAAATTTTTCTTGGTTTGGCTGGATATTATCGACGTTTTGTGTATGATTTTTCATTATTATCTAATCCACTCACCAGGTTGACTTGGAAAGAAGTTAAGTTTGTTTGGACAGAGGAATGTGAAGAGAATTTCAAGGAGTTGAAAAGAAGTTTATCCAGTGCACCTATGCTCACACTGCCTTATAGTGGAGAAAGGTTTGTGATCTACAGTGATGCATCCAAGAATGGATTGGGGTGTGTTCTTATGAAAAATTATATGGTGATAGCTTATGCCTCACGATAGTTGAAAATCCAAGAGCAAAATTACCCAACTCATGATTTGGAATTAGTTGCGGTAATCTTTGCGTTAAATATTTTGAGGCATTATCTTTATGGAGAAAGGTGTGACATTTATACTGATCATAAAAGTTTAAAGTATATTTTCACACAAAAGGATCTGAATATGCGCCAAAGAAGATGGTTGGAGCTGATTAAGGATTACGACTACTCAATTCATCACCACCCTGGGAAAGCAAACAAGGTGGAAGATGCATTAAGTCAACAAGATCATGCCAGTTTATCCATGATGAGGATCACAAAAGATCCAATATTTATGGATTTACAGTGGATGGATCTTGGAATTATAATGAAAGGGGAAAAATAGTATCTTTCTCAAATGAATGTTCAACCATCTATACATGTTATGATTAAAGAGTCACAGAAAAAAGATGTAGAGTTACAAAAGAAGGTGAGAAATGATCCTTAATTAAACCTTGATTGTGATGGAATAATAAGGTTCAGGAATTGGGTTTGTGTTCCTCCCATCCCCGAATTAAAGAAGGAGATGCTGGATGAGGCTCATATTTCTTCATTCTTTATTCATCCTGGAAGCACGAAGATGTATAGGGACCTCAAAGAGTACTTCTGGTGGGATGGGATGAAAAAAGATGTTGCTGAATATGTCTCTCGATGCTTGGTTTGTTAGCAAGTTAAAGTTGAGAGACAGAAGTATAAGGGGATGTTACAACCATTACCCATACCCAAATGGAAATGGGAAAACATCACTATGGACTTTGTCACAGGACTTCCAAAAACATCCAAAGGCAATAATGTTATATGGGTCATAGTTGATCGTCTTACAAAGTCTGCACACTTCATTGCTATGAGAGAAGATTTCTCTCTCGATCAGCTTGCGAGGATATACGTAAAGGAAGTGGTAAGATTTCATGGAGTACCACTTTCCATTATATCTGATCAGGATCCGAGGTTTACCTCAAAGTTCTGGTGATGTTTTCAGCATACTCTGGATACAGAGTTGAGTTTCAGCACTTCTTATCATCCTCAGACAGACGGTCAGTCTGAGAGGAAAATTCAAACTCTAGAAGATATGTTCAGAGCTTTCTCTATGGATTTCAAAGGTGGTTGGGATCAACACCTACCTTTGGTGGAATTTTCTTATAATAATAGCTTTCACTCCAGTATTCAGATGGCTCCTTATGAATCCCACTATGGAATGAAATGTAGGACTCCAACTTGCTGGGATGAAGTTGGGGAAAGAAAGCTATTAGGACCTGATCTTGTTGATGAGATGGCAGAAAAGGTCTGATCTATTCAACAACACATAAGAGCAGCTCAGAGTCGACAAAAGATTTATGTCGAAAACCGAAGAAAAGACTTAGAGTTTTAAGTGGGTGATAAAGTGTTCTTACGAATATCTCCTTGGAAGAGAGTAAAGAGATTTGGAAATAAGGGAAATCTGAGCCCTAGGTATATTGGTCCTTTTGAAATTCTGGATCATGTTGGGAAGGTATCTTTCCGATTGGCGCTTCCACTGAATCACTTTCAAGTTCACGATGTGTTCCATGTATCTCTCCTGAGAAAGTACATACCTGATCCTTCACATGTACTCAGCTCAGAAGTTGTACCGCTGGAACAAGATATTTCTTATGAAGAACAACCGATAGAGATTCTCGATCATAGTGAAAAAGTCCTACGGAACAAGACCACTCGCTTGGTGAATGTTTTATGTAGGAACCACAAATTATAATAAGCTACATGGGAGCTTGAGGATATAATGAGGGAGAGGTATCCTCATCTGTTTGTTACAAGTGACGAATTTCGAGGGTAAAATTCATTTTAAAGGGGGGTAGAATGTAACACCCGAGACTTTTATAAGAAATTTTTTGTTTTTATTTTATATAAATCATCAAAGGAATCTTTTACTACACACAACACTTTCTTGGCTTGCTTTACACATAATCTCGACCTTCCTTGATAGCTTGCGTCGTATGCAATACTGAGTTTCACTAAACAACGATATGCTATTAAAATATTATTAAAACTAGTCGTTATGAATATTAATAACCACTTTTTGAAGTTTTGTAAATTTTATTTTTCAAAATGGACTTCGTTTTTGGATTTAGAATATCGAAATTAGCCTAGGGTGAAATTTTGGTATTTTTCTGGAAACTTTCAATTTTTGATGAATAGTGAAAACACTAGGTTACTATTTAAAAACCGACTTTTTATTTAAATAATTATTTATTTTATTTGAATTTACTTTAGGTCAAAATTGATACATAATACCTATATAAGTTCAATTTAATTCATTGGAGTAATTTTATAATAATTTTAGATATATAAAAATTTTATTTAACTTTTCACCATCTTTTACCCACCTCCTATGAAAATTTGCAAATTTACATAAAACTTAATTTTACTGCTTATGTGAGTAGAATTTCAAAAATCCAAGAGACACGGTTTATGTCAGTAATTAAAATTTGGTTCAATGAGATGAAATTAATTTTTGGTGAATAGTAACTTTTTTCTTTTATTTACCACGGTTAAAAGTAAATTGGGTAATGAAGGGTAAAAATGATATTATTATTACCATAACACATGTCATAATTCTATTTGATAAATTTAATTAGACCAAAAACAACCTTAGGAAAAAAAATATGACCATTTAGGGCCACTTGGATTAGATTAGGACATTTATTATTAATTTATTTAAAGAAGGGTTATAATAGTTAAAATAAAAGTTTAATAAGTAAATAATTTTTAATATAGGGTTATACATAAGATAAATTAGACTATAAATATTCATTATAAAGATAAAAAGATTTCATACCTAATGATAGTTTATTTGTAATTTTTAGACATTAAATAATTTAATTTATTTATGACACATTGATGATGCAGTAATTATTTTATTAATGAAATATTGACATAATTGATGATATAAATGCCCAAATAAATGTAATTTTAGACTTTTTATGAATTCCATTAATTTTATAGGTTAATATTACTTGTTATTATTTATTTAATTAACCTTTTTTGAACTAATAATTCTGTTATGATTTTTACAAAAATCAATTACTAAATAGTGTCAAAATTGACACAAAATAGTTTTTAAAACAAATATTATATTATTAATTGTTATTTTATTCCTAAAAATCTATGCTTCGGGAAAATTACTTATATAAGGTTACATATATTAATAATAAACAACTTGGGGTTATTTTGGCTTGTTATAGTATGTTTATTAACCTTATAGAGTAAGAACACAAAAAGACACGTTATTAGTAAAATTATCTAACTTAAAGTGAAATCTAAATGATATGGTTAAAATAGTAAACTAAACATGTCCAAATTCTATTGGATGAGAGGATTTCGACCCTTCCCCACCTTATCTTCGAAATAAATCAATTTGGATCTATTTAAAACCGAATATGGCTTTATAATAAAATAATATTTTTAGTTTTTCCAAAGGAGCTCTTCTCCTCCCTTATAAAAGGGCACCTCCTCCCTCTCTTCCTCACACCACTTTGAGCCTTCAAGCTCGGAAAACCCCTGACAATTTCTCCTCTCCACTTCCATAGAAACATCCTAGAGGTCCTGGTCTTTTTCAAAGACCAATTTTAGTGCCCTAAAAGGAGGTCTCAAAGAGGCGCTTCAAAGAAGGGGTAATGTCAGTTACTGATCCTTTCAACTTTATTTCTTCTTCCACTTCTTCTTCGTTAGTTGTTTCATTATGAAGTAATAATATCAGTATAACTCATATACTTATATGTTATTATAAGTATGAAACAACCCTATTTCACCATCTATCCATCCTACGGAAAACGAAATCACCGCGTGTGCGTACGTACGGAATACCGTCTCCATGCTGTGGTGTCATCTATTTTCCACCACCACCTTACATGGATGGGTATAATGGTGTAAAGAATGAATATATATGATTATTTTAAAATTATATTGATTCTGAAATAGTATACAGACACTTCAATACAATTCCACGATCATGATAATGATATCATCGCTCGTGCGTACATACGGAATACCATCTCCACGATGTGATGTGACTCGTTCTACATGATTTTCAATGAATAATGATTACATAAATGAATTGAGTGAATAAATATGATATATATTAAAATAATACCATTCTGTAAATGAGGTATCTATAACCTAAAAATAACAATAATAATTTATTCGACAGAACACGCATAAGAACAAAAAGTAATAAACACCCGAATAATAAGTAGCAATGAAATATTACTAATAATAAGTTTAGAATATGAACATATATGATATCATAACAATGAGTATGATTCTATAATAAGTCAATGACATTATTCAAATCATTATACAGGAGGTTTGGACACTTACGAAGCAAATCGGACCTAAGGTAAGGGATAATTATTCCAATCTCATTCTTATCCGAGATTGTTTACTCGTAAATATTTACTGGGGGTTATGTTTATTATCCATGTCTATATTATCTCAAAATGTTTTCATAAAATGTTTACTTTACTTCCATGTATTTTTAAGACATTTTTACCCTTTTTTTACTTTTACCACATTGTATGGAAGGAATCTTTCTTTTTTTTACCATGCGAGGTACTTTTTGACTTTTCCAACAAAAGTACGAGAAGAATGTTTTTTTAACTTATATGACATGAATGGATTTTTAAAACATTATTTCCAAGAATCTTCCTTTACAATTTTTCAATTTTATTTTTAATCAAATTCATTTAGTTTAAAATTGAATGACATGTTAAGAAAGGAAAAATGTTTTTGAAGTAGAAAGGGTATTTTCTTAAAGAATAGAGTTCAACTGTTGTATCAAAATTATTTTCCATCTAAGTTAATATAGGGTTCTGTTTATATTCCTATTATTACATTGATTTGATTATGTTGTTATGGAATTATTTTTATGAATTCCTTTATCTCATATGAATTGTTTTATGATGTCACGATGTTTAAGAATCCCATTTTTATTTCATGGGTTATTCTATGATGTATGGTTTATGATTTTGTGGCACACATAATAATGGTGTCATTATGAGATGGGTGGGACCTATATCTCCCTCCAATGCATTGGGTAAAGATTTTATATCTCATGAGATAGACATGGCTAGAATGGCAGATTAAACCGGTTCAGTGAAATATGACTGAAACAAGGAATGAACTCGGTTCAGAAATGGACTTTGTCCACTAAGATAGTCTTGGAAATGAGTCTTGACTAATAAGAAATGATTCTCTATGATTATGTGTGTATGACACAAAGCTTCATGTTTTATGTTATGATTTTTGTGATTACATTTCACTGCCATGATTTATCCCATGTTATGAAATTATGATCTCATTTTCAGGGTAAGATTTCCAAAATTACATGTTCTTATGAATATGATGTGATTGATATTTCTTTTGTTTACCATTACTGAGAATTTGAGCTCACCCTTTTGTATGTTTTCTTTCCCCGGGTCAGGAAGAAGGTTATTAAGTAATATATGACAAAAGGAACTATAGATATGATGAAATAAATGGGAGATAGTGTAGAAGCTTTATGAACCAGTTGTTTATGTTTCCCAGTTTCTAAAGTCACTATACCTATACGGTCCTTTCATGGTTTTGTTATATGTTGTAATAAGTGTACTTCAATTTTGATGTACTAACAATGTATTTAAAGTATGGGTCGTTATACAAACCATTCTTTAGGATTATATTATAATTATATGGACATCTCAAAAGGATTTTTTTAAACTTGAAATAGAGCATGAAGGATGGTTAGAGGATTTGTGAGAGAAAATAGGGGACTCAAGACTAGTTCGGTAAGAGTTGTAGGTTACTGTTTTTATATCTTGTACATATGATCCAGACATAGGGTATCCATTTTATAATTTATTCCATACTCCCTTTTTTATAGAATTATAATTTTTTGTTTATTTTATTGGCACTTTTCAGGTCTTATCTGTGTTGTTTATTTGGCATTGTTATAAATTTTTTATTAGTACTGCTATTTTTACTCTTATATGAGGGTATAGGAAACACAAAGTATCCTCATTTTTCCTTTCAACTAGTTAGAATTTTCTGGAATATAGGGAGGTACGACTGAGGTGTGGTAGTGACCATTGGTCTGGGAATGGGTCAGTGGTCCAAGGTAGTGAGATATTTAAAAGTGTTATCACATCATGTTTTATATTGTATTTCTATTTGGGTATAGTATAAAAGAGAGTGTAAAAGTACCAAGGCTTTTTAATGATCTTGTTCCTAGGGGTGATTATCCCACACAAGGGAAAAACCCCAAGTTTTATCGAATGGGGCTTTTTGTTCTTGTATTTCACTTATTACAGTTGTATTTTTTTTACCATTATTGAGACATATTTTGTGATGTAATTAGTTGGTGGAGTTTATAATCTTGGTCCAGTTTGTAAAATGTGTGGGTGAATTCATGAATCATTTCATTAATTTAGGGATTCACATGACCTGAATCGTGTAGGTGACCTGAGATTCAAATGATGTATTCATACTATGAGTGGTTTATATCAACTTTTTTTTATTTATATCTATTTAATTTGTAACTATCTTTGGCTATTACTATCCATTGATAAAATTGGTTTGGTCATTTAATGTGTCATAAGCATCATATATGGTGTTCTTCTATATAATAATCTAGTGGAATCTTACTTGGCCAATTCATGAAATGATCAATTTATTTAATGTAATATATAAATGGTATTCTAGGTGTTGGTATTGGTTAAATAATGAACAAGTAAGAACCCTATAATGTGTTTTCTTTTATACATTTTGAATGTAATTCTATTTAACCAATCCTTAAATAGTTTTACATCTTGTTAACATATGGAATGTTTTTTGAATGTTAATATATTAAAATTATGAAGTTTTGATTATAAATCCTTTGAGACTAGTTAATTTAAAATGTGGTATTTATAAAATGAGAAGTTCGGAATGGGAGTTTTATAAAGAGGTAGTTTTTTAAAAAATATTTTGAAATTGAAATGTTTTGAAATTTATTTCTTGCTAAAAACTGACTTTTATGGATTTTTGGTAAAGATAAGTACCTTGAATAAGTTTATGAACCTCATAATTATGGTTTTTTAACTCTTGTATACATGGTTTCCTAGTTTAAGGGTTTTTAGTGTGGTTGTTAATAGTGATAGGGTTGTGATCTCTTATAATGTGCAATGAGAAAATCCCATTTTGGCATGGTGGACCTTAGGTATGTTTATTGTTTTCATAGCCTTATAAATGGATTGGGGATATACAAAGAGAGCCTAGTTTGTAAAGCCTTTCTATATTTTTGGTATATTGAATAGTTAATGTTAAACCTGTTTGATTTTTGAATTGAGCTATAACATTCTGGGTTTTTGAAAAACCATGATGAGTAGTGGTGGCCTCCCCTGACCATGTGATTTATATTTTACCTTAGAGTGTGTAGGACCATTTTCACTCAATATTAAATTTGGGGAACTTGGAGTGGTTTGTTGTCATGTATATGTCATATGAACTTAAAATGGGGGTGAACTACATCATGTAAGCTACAAATTTCATGATACCTTGGTTTATGGTATTGGTTAGAGGAACTAGGGATATATGGCATGTGTCTTAGTATTTATATTTATTCATTTCCAAATTATATTTTATAGTACCTTGAAATAATGTTTTCCCATTCTTATGAATGCCTTGGATATGTAAGTATTGTAAAAATGATTTATTTTATGTTATTACTACATGTTTGGTGTTGATGAAAGATGATGTAGTTCCAATTATGAACTCATATTGTTGGTTTTATATATCTAATCTAGTTTAAAAGGGAATGATATTTTGGATAACTGGATCTATTGGTTATGGATTCTCTTTTTTTTATAGTAATGGTATGGGTAAATTGTTGAATCCTCGAAATGACACCTGAGACGATGGGTGGTCTTGTGTATATTCATGACATGTGTGAGGTGATAGGATTGTTACACAAGGGAATTCAGAATGCCTACAGTATCATAAAAAGGCATTTCAAGAGCATTTTATGTTACTTGATTAGGCATAATAACCTAGGATCAATGATTCTTAACTCATGGGATGTTGCATTAGGTTTTTTGAATTATTCTGAGTGAAGCGTGTGACCCCTAGGTTTTAATGAAGTCATACATTATGACAGTAGACACCCATTGTTAAATGGAATTAGGGTGATTTTTGGGGATTATATCTATGCATTTGAGGTGTGACCAGGTGTACAAAATAGGCATAGTGATGTCTTGAATGGTTTTAAATGTTAAAAAACCTAGGGTGATAGTACTTGAATCAAGGTTGGAAGTTGAGGGTTGGAATTTTTAGAGCCTTATTTTTTTATGTTTATTATATGTTTCATGAAACATGTTAAAACATGGGATAGATGTTTCAATTGTAGTGTAATGAATGTTGGTGGGAGATCATGTGTTGGTTCTTTGGAAATATGGTGGTTCTTTTTTCTATATGGACTATTGAGGGTACTTCTAGTTAATCTATAGTGACTTGTGTGTGGTCATTATTAGTGGTTTTATGGAGAGATCCTAGTCTTTATGTGGTGTGAGTCACGGTATTATGATTTGGGATACATGATATGTTTGAGTGGTAGGGAGTTACCATTTGGGTTTAGTGGATTAAGTTAGTGTGTGATCGTACGTGTGGTTCCTAATGAATTTTGAATCAATGAGTGGCCATTTATGAGTAGGGACTGATGAACTTTATATAGTGTTATAATAATGGATTCCCTTTTTTTTAGAGAATAGACATGACCCTCGATTGAGTGGATGGTATTGCATTGGTCCATGATTTAGTGACAAGGTCAATCCAATAAATACATCCTAATTAGGTATTGATGAGATGATGAACATGGAATGGGAAGAGCGGAACGTGTGTGCTAAAGGTATAACCCATTGGTATTTGTGGTTATGAATTATTGTAATAAATATTACATTGTGAGGATCCATCTATATGATTTTAGAAGGTGCATCTGTCATTTCATTTGAGTTTTTATTGGCATCAAAATGCATTCCATGGGAACAGTTGAAGAAGCAGCCAGTTTAGAGAAAATCCAAGGCAAAATGGCCCCCAAGACCCCCTTGAAGCATTATTTCTATTCGGATTCTCCCACCAAGGCTATTTGTCATCCAATTGATCCTAGGATATGTGTTGAAGCTGATCTATCTATAGGCCCACTGGAAGCTATCACTATTGAGATCAAGGGCGAGCTTCGCTGGCATCAAATGGTATGTTATGACCATTGGACCACTTTCTATTTTGGATGATGTCGAATAGGACATGAGGCTTCTAGATGCCGTTATAGCCTTTCAGTTGGGTTCTAGAATATTCCCCCCTTTCTAATGAAGGGTGATGAGATTGCAGTCAGCAAGGCCACTGATGTTCAATTGGATATGGGGGAGGATGTTGCTGGATTGCAACGCAAAGTCGATACAAATACAGCTACATTGGTGGAGAACCAATGGGTAACTGCTCATTCGGCTCCCATGTGTAAGGATAAAAGTCCGAGTGACAATGAAAAGGTGGAAGGTGTTAATAATCATTTGAATCAGGACCTGGGTATACATATCCAGTTGAAGGATCCAGTTGAAAATGGGGGATAGGTCCTTGGACATCCGGGCTGCAATGTCTTAGAAATCTCAGTCAGTGCTCCCCCAGGGGAAAAGGAAGTGGACACTGGGGATGCAATCAGAGCAGAGGTTGAGTCTTCTGGAACTTCATTGCAGGAGGCACCTGTTGTAGAGACCCGAAGCTTGACGTACATTGACATTACATTACATTTGCGGAATACTTAGTACATAACAAAAACACACACACAAGGATCGTAATAGTTTATTGTCTTTGGAAACTCGGAATATAATCTTCTAATCCTGGTGAAAGATCTTCAACATCTCCCATAAAGATCTTCCTATTTTTTTATACCTAAAACCTTTATTTATATCCTGGGGAAAAGTAAACATAAAAGGGTGATATCAAATGTTCATTAAGGGTAAACAAAAGAAATATCAATCACATCGTATACACAAGCACATAACTTTTGGAAATCTTAACCTGCAAAAGAGATCATAAATTCATAACATGGGATAAATCCTTGCAGTGAAATGTAATCACAATAATCATAACTTAAAACATGAAATTTTTTGGCATACACACATAATCATAGAGAATCATTTCTTGTTAGTCAAGACTCATTGCCAAGACTATCTTAGTGGACAAAGTCCCTTTATGAACCGAGTCACCCTCGTTTCAGTCCTGTTTCACTGAACCGGTATAACCTACCATTCCAACCATGTCTATCTCATGAGATATAAAATCTTTACCCAATGCATTAGAGGGAGATATAGGTCCCACCCATCTCATAATGATACCATTCTTATGTGTGCCACAAAATCATAAATCATACATCATTTCATAACCCATGTAATACAAATGGGAATCTTAAACATCATGACATCATAAAATAATTCACATAAGATAAAGGAATTCATAAAAATAATTCCATCACAACATAATCAAATCAATGTAATAATAGGGATAAAAACAGAACCCTTTATTATCTTAGATGGAAAATAATTTTGATAAAACACTTGAACTCCATTCTTGAGGAAAATATCCTTTCTACTTCAAAAACACTTTTACTTTCTTAAAATGTCGTACAATTATAAACTAAAAGAAGTTGATTAAAAATAAACTTGAAAACTTGTAAAGGAAGCTTCTTGGAAATAATGTTTTAAAAATCCATTCATGCCGTATAATTTAAAAGAAACCATTCTTCTCGTACTTTTGTCGGAAAAGTAAAAAAAGTACCTTGTACGAAAAAGGACAAAAGATTCCTTTCATATCTTTTACTAAAAACTCACCGAAGGGTAAAATAGGATTTAAATAATTGTAGGTGAATGTAAATAATATTACATATAGAGGAAACATGGATGTGGATGATAAAATACACCCCAGTAAATACTAAAGTATAAACAATCTCGGATAAAAATGAGATTGTGATATTTCCCTTACCTTAGGTCCGACTTGCTTTGTAAGTGTACGAACCTCCTGTATAATGATTTAAATAATGTTATTGACTTATTCCAGAATCATACATATTGATATGATATCATATATGGTCATATTCTTAGCTTCTTATTAGTAATATTTCATTGTTACTTGTTACTCGGGTCTTTATTGCCTTTTGTTCTTATGCGTGTTTTGCCGAATAAATTCTTATTATTATTTTAAGGTTATAGATAACTTATATCCAGAATGGTATTAGTGTAACATATATCATATTTATTCATTCAATTAATTTATATAATTACTATGTAAGGATGATCATGTAGAACGAGTTGCATCACATCGTGGAGACGGTATTCCGTACGTACGCACGAGCGATGATATTGTTCCCATGATCGTGGAATTGTATTTAAGTGTATTTATACTATTTAAGTATCAATACCACTTTATAATAATTATATATAGTTACTCATTACACCATTATACCCATCCTTGTAAGGTGATGGTGGAAAATAGATTACACCACGGCGTGTAGACGGTATTCCGTACGTACGCACGCGCGGTGATTTCATTTTTCCGTAGGATGGATAAAAGGTGAATTAGGGTTGTTTCATATTTATAATAACATATCAGTATGTAAGTAATACTGATGTTATTACTTTATCATGAAACAACTAAAGAATAAGAAGTTGAAGAAGAAATAAATTGAAAAGATCGGTAATGGATATTACCTCTTCTTTGAAACGCCTCTTTGAATCATCCACTTAGGGAACTAAGATTGGTCTTTGAAGAAGACCCGGACCTCTATGATTATTCTAGGGAAGTGGAGAAGGTATTTTTTCAGGTTTTGGCCGAGCTTGAGTGCTCAAATTGGTGTGAGGAGGAGGGGGAGGAGGTGCCCTTTTATAAGGGAGGAGAGGGGCACCTTAGGAATATCTCAAAATATTATTTTATATTAAAGTCAAAATCGGTTTATAATGGTTCCAAAGGGTCTTATTTAGAAGGTAAAGTTGGGATGGGTCTAAATCCTATAAACCAATAGGATTTAGACAAGTTTAGGTTATTATTTTAACCTTATCAATTAGATTTAACTCTAAGTTAAATAATTTAACTTTTACCGTGACTTTTTGTTTTGTTACACTATATGGTTAATACACTTACAATAACATGCCAAACGAACCCCAAGTTGTTTATTATTAATATATATATCCTTATCGAAGTCATTTGGCCGAATCTTAGATTTTTAGGAATAAAATAACAATTAATAATATAATATTTTATTTAACAACTATTTTGTGTCAATTTTGACACTATTTGATATATGATTTTTGTGAAAGTCATAACAGAATTATATGTTCAAACCAAGTTTATTAAATCAACACTAATATATCATAGTAACCTAGAAAATTATTGGAATTCATAAAAAGTCTTAAATTACATTTACTTCGGTATTTATAACATCAATTATGTCAATATTTCATTACTAAGATAATTACTGCATCATATTTGTGTCATAAATAAATTAAATTATTTGATGTCAAAAATTAAAAAAAATAAAATTATGTAGTAAATATTTTTATCTTTCTAATGAATATTTACAATCGAATTTATCTTATGTATAACCCTATTTTAAAAATGTTTTAGTAAATAAACTTTGATTTTAACTCTTTTAACCCTTCTTTAAATAAATTAATAATAAATGTCCTAATCTAATCCAAGTGGGACTAAATGGTCATATTTTATTCCTAAGTTTGTTTTTGGTCGAATTACACTTATCCAACAGAATTAGGACATGTGTTAGGGTAATAATAATATCATTTCTACCCTTAATTACCCTATTTACTTTTAACCGTTGTAAATAAAAGTAAAAAGTTACTATTTACTAAAAATTATTTTCATCTCATTGAACCACATTTTACTTACTGACATCAACCGTGTCTCTCGGATTTTTGAAATTCCACTCACAGATGTGGTAAAATTATGTTTTATGAAAAATTCAGTTTTTTTAACCAACACTTAGTGGTTTCACTATTCATCAAAAATTGAAAGCTTTCAGAAAAATACCAAAAATTAGGCCTAAACATATTTGATATTATGAACTCAAAAATGATTTCTATTTTACCAAATTCAAAACATATCATTTTCATTAATTAATTTAAAAATTAATTCCCGTCGTCAAAACAAATAGTGTGTTCTTAAGAGATAATAACTATCAAAAGATTGACATTTGTTTATGTCTGGTTTAAATTTAAAATTACATCCAATGTCCAACATTGTATTAAATTGTAAAAATATATTCTAAATATACTTTAAAACCACTCAAATTAATAATTTATCTCTATTAATTATTTCGATTGAAAATGTTGTTTTTAATTAAAATTTAGTAATTTTCACTATTCATCAAAATATGAAAGTTATCCGAAAATCACCAAAATATCACCCTAAGCTAATTTCGATATTAAGAATCCAAAAATGAATTCCATTTTGAAAAATAAAATTACAAAATTTCAAAAGGTGGTTATTACTATTCATAACGGCTAGTTTTAATAGTATTTTAATAGTATATTGTTGTTTAGTGAAACTCGTTATTGCGTACTACACACGCTATCGAGGAAGGTCGTGATTGCGTGTAATGCAAGGAAAATCAAGGATGCGTGTTGTGCAAGCTTCTTTTGGTGTAGCGTACAACACATGACATTAGTGAAATTAAAAAAAATATTTTTCATAAAATCTCGGGGTGTTACATTCTACCCCCCTTAAAATGAATTTCGCCCTCGAAATTCGTCGGGGTTATAAATGGTTTACTATTCGAAAGTTTCTTTAATAAAAACTCACATCGTAAAAAGGAATACCAAAACCAATCTTTAAAAACGAAAGTATGAAACGTAATGGTTACCCAAATAAACTAATCACTGGGTTTCCACATAGATGAAAATATGGATATGGAAGAAAAATATAACCATCATGTTATGATGGAGAGTGGTAGAGAACATGGCTATGGAAAATCCAACAATCACAAATCCATAAATTTGTGACGATCTAAGGTATCATCCGATTAATCAGATATAAGAGTACTAGGACAACATTTTTTCGTTTTCAAGATCGTTTCCCAGAAGTTGAAGAATTTGAATTAGAATAAATACTTATTTGTTTTGATAAAATATTACTGTTGTTCATGCCTTGAACAATTTCCACTTCATCTCTTAAATAAATGAAGTTGAATTTGTTATTCGTGAAGTGTTAGCAGATCATGTGATAGAATGATGGGTCATTCCATCTGTCTCAAACAAAAGGTTAGCAAAAGTTATTAAATATACATAAGTCATTCTATAGTGAGATTAATCACATATGGTTCCTAAAATGGACTTATAATTCATATATCATACTTCTTAATATAATAAAACTAGTTTCTACTAAACAGGGACTTCCTGTAGGCCAGTGGTAGGCGATAAAGGCCAGTCGCACTTCGGTTGTGGGTTCGATTCCCACAGCTATATTACTATAACATCCCATCAATAATATCGAAAAAAGTTTTATCCTAACTTATGTCCGACATAATCCATTCTAAGCTTATCTAAAATACTTCGGTCCAAGCTCATAGTATAAAGAAAATGGTTACTTGAAATGTCACAGAATAATCAAGTGAATGCCATCATTTATCCCCCATATATCATAAGATATATCTTGCTGGTCAAATTACAAACATGTGAATACCTTAATCATGTATTCTCTTGAAGAATGAATACCCATTGAACCTTAGTGAAAACATGAATGCAGTTAAAAGATAACACTTTCCACATACCAAAATCCTCAAAATTCTATATACTCAAACCATGATATCACTTAGTCCTTATATCAATCATGAGCTCATGAATACTGTTAAACATTTCATTTTCTCGTTTTCCCTTCATTATGCGCATATCATCTTATTTCCAAAAATATCTCAATCACTTTGAATACCAAATTAGACCAATATAAATATTCCAATACTCCATGATACAACATTATTTTGGAATCCCATTACATAAACACTTAATCATTCCACAACATCGTTGTCGTATTCAACATCGCCAATAGTGATCGCATGTGACTTCCCTCTGTCCTTTTCCTTAAGCGGTTGCTCATGTCGATCATCACTAACCCTTGGATTAGGGAATTTATTAGCATAATTCCCCATTTCCTTGCACTTGAAGCATTGAAGTGTTGGTGGTGCGTTCTCTACAGTGTTTGCTTTGTTCACATCATTAGAAACCCTTTTTCTATTACTTCGACACTCAGCTGCTCGATGACCTTCTTTTCCAAACTTAAAACATTTTCTACTCCCTTTAAGACAATCTCCACCAGGCTTCTTTCCACACTTTGTGCATAAGGAAACATTCATCTTCTTTTCACCATTATTCTAAGATTTCTCCTTGAACTCCATCTTTCGTTTCTTGTCAAAACCATGAGATAGATATGTAACACCAACTTCCATTTCTACCTTGATAGCACAACGCACAATTTCTTCATAGCTACTGAAGTCTCTTATAGCTAATTCCCTTCGAAGACTTGGTTTTAAGCCACTGAAAAATCAATCAACTTTACTTTCAGGTTGGATGATAATGCCAGATTCATACCTTACAGGTCTTGTAAAATTCGCTTCGTATATACCAACAGATTCATCATCCTTCTGCTTCAGCTCAAGAAACTCCTTTTCCATCTTTGTTCGAAGAATACGAGGGAAGTACTTACTGAAATACAAGTTCTTGAACTCGTCTCATTCCATGGACTCAATTTCATCTCTTGGCCTCGTATTCTTGATAAGATTCCACCATTGATCAGCTTCACCTTCTAAACGATATACTGCTAAGATGACTTTATCATGCTCAGAACATTGAAGAACTGAAAATATCTTTTTAGTGGTACTGATCCATTGTTCATCAACAAGTGGATCAGAAGACCCACAGAAAGAAGGTGGACGTTGCCACATGAAGGACTCAATAGAATATTGTTCCCTTATCTGCTCATTTGGAAGTCCAGAATGATTCATAGCTTGTGAAAGTATAGCAATAAGATTTTGCACTCCATCTCCCAAAACATTTGTTTGTTCAGGATGGAAATCATTGCATTGTCCATTGCATTGATCAACACGGTTTCTTCGGGTTCCAGCCATCGTCTAAAACCCAAAAAGAATAGTGTGAGAGGAAAAAATCATGCTAGGGAAAACAAAATAATAAAGGGGGAGTTCCTTCAATATCTAACATCTTAGGTTTAATTCTATGATCGTTAGTGTAATTCTAGTACTATAACCTATACGTATAATTAACCTTAGGGACATCCCTAGACATACCTTAGATATATCTCTAGGGATCTCACTAACGTTTTGGCATCCTAGTTTCCAAAGGTTGACTAAACCTTTCCTCTAATACCAACTGTAGAGACCCGATGCTTGAAGTACAATGACATTACATTACATTTGTGTAATACTTAGTACATAACAAAAACACACATACAAGGATCGTAATAGTTTAGTGTCTTTGGAAAATAGGAATATAATCTTCTAATCCTGGTGAAAGATCTTCAACATCTCCCATAAATATCTTCCTCTTTTTTTATACCTAAAACCTTTCTTTATATCCTGGGGAAAATTAAACATAAAAGGGTGAGCTTAAATGCTCAGTAAGGGTAAACAAAAGAAATATCAATCACATCGTATACACAAGAACATAACTTTTGGAAATCTTAACCTGCAAAAGAGATCATAATTTCATAACATGGGATAAATCATGGCAGTGAAATGTAATCACAATAATCATAACTTAAAACATGAAACATTGTGGCATACACACATAATCATAGAGAATCATTTCTTGTTAGTCAATACTCGTTTCCAAGACTATCTTAGTGGACAAAGTCCCTTTCTGAACCGAGTCACCCTCGTTTCAGTCCTGTTTCACTGAACCGGTATAACCTACCATTCCAGCCATGACTATCTCATGAGATATAAAATCTTTACCCAATGCATTAGAGGGAGATATAGGTCCCACCCATCTCATAATGATACCATTCTTATGTGTGCCACAAAATCATAAATCATACATCATTGCATAACCCATGTAATACAAATGGGAATCTTAAACATCATGACATCATAAAATAATTCATATAAGATAAAGGAATTCATAAAAATAATTCCATCACAACATAATCAAATCAATGTAATAATAGGGATAAAAACATAACCCTTTATTATCTTAGATGGAAAATAATTTTGATAAAACACTTGAACTCCATTCTTGAGGAAAATATCCTTTCTGCTTCAAAAAAACTTTTACTTTCTTAACATGTCGTACAATTATAAACTAAAAGAAGTTGATTAAAAATAAACTTGAGAACTTTTAAAGGAAGCTTCTTGGAAATAATGTTTTAAAAATCCATTCATGCCGTATAATTTAAAAGAAAACATTCTTCTCATACTTTTGTCGGAAAAGTAAAAAAAGTACCTTGTACGAAAAACGACAAAAGATTCCTTTCATATATTTTACTAAAAGCTCACAGAAGGGTAAAATAGGATTTAAACAATTGTAGGTGAATGGAAATAATATTACATATTGAGGAAACATGGATGTGGATGATAAAATACACCCCCGTAAATACTAAAGTATAAACAATCTCGGATAAAAATGTGATTGTGATATTTCCCTTACCTTAGGTCCGACTTGCTTTGTAAGTGTCCAAACCTCCTGTATAATGATTTAAATAATGTTATTGACTTATTACAGAATCATACATATTGATATGATATCATATATGTTCATATTCTTAGCTTCTTATTAGTAATATTTCATTGTTACTTGTTACTCGGGTCTTTATTGCCTTTTGTTCTTATGCGTGTTTTGCCGAATAAATTCTTATTCTTCTTTTAAGGTTATAGATACCTTATATCCAGAATGGTTTTAGTGTAACATATATCATATTTATTCATTCAATTCATTTATATAATTACTATGTAATGATGATCATGTAGAACGAGTCGCATCACATCGTGGAGACGGTATTCCGTACGTACTTACGAGCGATGATATTTTTCCCATGATCGTGGAATTGTATTTAAGTGTATTTATACTATTTCAGTATCAATATCACTTTATAATAATAATATATAGTTACTCATTACACAATTATACCCATCCTTGTAAGGTGATGGTGGAAAATAGATTACACCACGGCGTGGAGACGGTATTCCGTACGTACGCACGCGCGGTGATTTCATTTTTCCGTAGGATGGATAGAAGGTAAATTAGGGTTGTTTCATATTTATAATAACATATCAGTATGTAAGTAATACTGATGTTATTACTTTATCATGAAACAACTAAAGAAGAAGAAGTTGAAGAAGAAAGAAAGTGAACAGATCGGTAATGGATATTACCTCTTCTTTGAAACGCCTCTTTGAATCCTCCACTTAGGGAACTAAGATTTGCCTTTGAAGAAGACCAGGACATCTTGGATTATTCTAGGGAATTGGAGAAGGGATTTTTTCAGGGTTTGGCCGAGCTTGAGTGCTCAAATTGGTGTGAGGATGAGGGGGAGGAGGTTCCCTTTTATAAGGGAGGAGAGGGGCACCAAAGGAATATCTCAAAATATTATTTTATATTAAAGTCAAAATCGATTTATAATGGTTCCAAAGGGTCTTATTTCGAAGGTAAAGTGGGGATGGGTCGAAATCCTATCAACCAATAGGATTTAGACAAGTTTATGTTATTATTTTAACCTTATCGATTAGATTTAACTCTAAGTTAAATAATTTAACTTTTACCGTGACTTTTTGTTTTCTTACACTATATGGTTAATACACTTACTATAACATGCCAAACGAACCCCAAGTTGTTTATTATTAATATATATATCCATATCTAAGTCATTTGGCCGAATCTTAGATTTTTAGGAATAAAATAACAATTAATAATATAATATTTGATTTAAAAACTATTTTGTGTCAATTTTGACACTATTTGATATATGATTTTTGTGAAAGTCATAACAGAATTATATGTTCGAACCAAGTTGATTAACTCAACACTAATATATCATAGTAACCTAGAAAATTATTGGAATTCATAAAAAGTCTTAAATTACATTTACGTCGGTATTTATAACATCGATTATGTCAATATTTCATTAATAAGATAATTACTACATCATCTTTGTGTCATAAATAAATTAAATTATTTGATGTCTAAAAATTACAAAAAATACCATTATGTAGGAAATATTTTTATCTTTCTAATGAATATTTACAATCTAATTTATCTTATGTATAACCCTATTTTAAAAATGTTTTAGTAAATAAACTTTGATTTTAATTCTTTTAACCCTTCTTTAAATAAATTAATAATAAATGTTCTAATCTAATCCAAGTGGGACTAAATGGTCATATTTTATTCCTAAGTTTGTTTTTGGTCGAATTACACTTGTCCAATAGAATTAGGACATGTGTTAGGGTAATAATAATATCATTTCTACCCTTAATTACCCTATTTACTTTTAACCGTGGTAAATAAAAGTAAACAGTTACTATTCACCAAAAATTATTTTCATCTCATTGAACCACATTTTACTTACTGACATCAACCGTGTCTCTCGGATTTTTTAAATTCCACTCACAGAAGCGGTAAAATTATGTTTTATGAAAAATTCAGTTTTTTTAACTACCACTTAGTGGTTTAACTTTTCATCAAAAATTGAAAGTTTTCAGAAAAATACCAAAAATTAGGCCTAAGCTATATTTGATATTATGAACTCAAAAATGATTTCTATTTTACCAAATTCAAAACATATCAGTTGCATTAATTAATTAAAAATTAATTCCCGTCGTCAAAACAAATAGCCTGTTCTTAAGAGATAATAACTATCAAAAGATTGACATTTGTTTATGTCTGGTTTAAATGTGAAATTACATCTAATGACCAACATTGTATTAAATTGTAAAAATTTATTTTAAATATACTTTAAAACCACTCAAATTAATAATTTATCACTATTAATTATTTCGATTGAAAAAGTGGTTTTTAATTAAAATTTAGAAATTTTCACTATTCATCAAAATATGAAAGTTATCCAAAAATCACCAAAATTTCACCCTAAGATAATTTCGATATTACGAATCCAAAAATGAATTCCATTTTGAAAAATAAAATTACAAAATTTCAAAAGGTGGTTATTACTATTCATAACTGCTTGTTTTAATAATATTTTAATAGCATATTGTTGTTTAGTGAAACTCGTTATTGCGTACTACACACGCTATCGAGGAAGGTCGTGATTGCGTGTAATGTAAGGCAAATCAAGGATGCGTGTTTTGCAATCTCCTTTTGGTGTAGCATACAACACAAGACATTAGTGAAATTAAAAAGAATATTTTTCATAAAATCTCGGGGTGTTACAACTGCTGCAATCTCATTTAGGGGACAAGGGAGGCATGGAGAGGTGAGTGTATTGGGTCCATTGGACCCAAACACTTTCACTTCAAAACCCCCTTCCCACCTAAATACTATGAGCATGGGTAAGAAGAATGGTCTGGAACCAGGAAAGGCGAAGGAGTCGGCTAGGAAGAGTCCCCCCAAAGAAGGGCCAGTAGTCGAGTTGGGCAACCGCTTTGAAGGATTGGATGTTCAAGAACCAACACTGGATCAAGAGGAAGAGGATTCAGGTGATGACAGTTATATCCAATTATCTGTGGATAGTCTGGAATGAATTCAAGGTAAAGTTCTTCATAGTTCTAGAAGAAAGAAAGGGGAAAAGGAAATAGCTACTCAGGGAAATATAGAGTGGTCAAGGGTAAAAACCAAAGGGATGCAAGGATTATTCACACTTGCCTAAACCAATGGAAACTAGGTCAGCTAAGAAAGGTGGAAACAGGGAAAGCAAGTCCTCTCAGAATGGGGATGGTGGAGAACAAATAGGGAGAACATAAATAGCTGAGGAAGAAGATGTGGAGTGCTTAAAGCTCATCCTACATTCCAAGGAATAAATTCTTGAAAATGAGGTTAGGGATAACGCTCCAAAAAAGGATATCAAAAGAATTTATGAAAGAAGGTTGTGATTTGATGCCAAGGAGGTGCAAGAGGCATGGTTAGCCAAACACGACTGAATCCTAGCTCGTGGCTTCAACCAAGGTAAAATAAACTCGTAGGAATTCATACAGACAGTGGACAGAATGACTACTCACCTTGAAGAGCTCATTAGCATGGATCCAGACACTCAGGTTAGTACATTGCAATGGTAATTATATAGACTGTCTAATTCTAATAATCTTAATATCATGTTTAATAAGTTTTTAAGCTCTTTCAGCACATAGCGGTACCCCTATTTTGTAATCCTTGGTTTCCCACTTTTTTCCTTAAAGTGGCATAATAAATATTTATATTCGAGGATGAAGCATCATCCTTCACAAAGCCCCTAACCTTCATAAAGCACATGAGCTTCATAAAGCACCTATCTATAGGGACATATTCTTTGTGAATCCTCTCTCTAGGAATTCTCTATTCCACTTCCCTTATATTGACACCTCTTCCTGATGGTTGGGTGCCCAATGCCTCCACGTGCCTTTATAATTAGGTCAGTTGCACCTCATAACCCAATGTGACTTGTTCTTCCCATTCATGCAGCCCACTCCACTTCATGTGTGGCCAAGGATTTCCTTTTTCCTTTTTCTTAGCACCATAGGTGTGCTAATGCCTCATCATAGGTATTATAACGTGGACCTCATGATCGAAAACACCTCAAAACCATTACACCTTCGAATTACCATAGTCATTCCCCAACCAAGGGTGCATGAGCTACAGTTATGTAATACCATGGGGTAAGGAGTGAGTCCCCCATGTTCACATTGCATGACATAAAACCTCCTTGCACAAACATCCTCATCACATGACATTAAAATGTAGTCTTACCTCATGAAATTTACATAGGACACCCCATGTAGGATCATCATTAGACGCCACCTTCTCCCACTAAAAAGCACAATCCTCCTATTCGGGGAATCGTACATGCATAATCCCCACACACCCACCATAGGATTATCCATTTATGGTTCACAAGGAATTTGATCATCCTCACATGGAATGAGATCCTCATAACAAAGAATAAAATCCTATTATTGAATTTTCCATTCATAAAACCCATATCATCTCTCGTTGGTGCATCATTCCCAACATGGGCATTAGGTCTACTACTTCCTCTTGTTTTTTACATCATTCATGACTCACATGGGTGTATATGTTAATAACATTTGTGAAACCCATCCACCATTACCAATGGGAATACCTAATGGAGTTAACCCCATTCTATACCTTCAAATGGGTTGTCCTATGTGTAAGCCCCAACTATATCAAATCACATGAGCCTCCATTATGGTGTAATCTCAACATACCCTTTCAAACATTGTGGACTTTGATTCCAAAACCTATGGGGATACATACGAAACCTCTCTAAGGTCAATCCCCATAAATCCATTCACTCCATTCATACCAATTTCTCCATCCACATCGATCATAATCTTCCTTGGTCCACCACATCCCAATGAGATCTTTCCACCCACCTTCAAATGGGAAACTCCTATGCATAATCCCCACACCATCTAGCCAAGATAAAACCTCTTGAGATAGGTAGATCCATGTACAATCCCCAATCATGTCCCTCAAAAAGGCAACCATATAAGTTTAATCACCAACTTCTCAAACTGCATGGTTTTTGAACCCTTCCTTATAAGCAGTGTACATTGGATGCCTCTTTGATGTTTAATACCAACCAAAGGTAAACCTTAACCCCCCCCCCCCCCCCCCTTTAGGGTTTAACCTCCCTAATCCACCAAAAAGGTTGTTCTTATCAACCATAATAGTGTGAAATATATTTTTGTGGGAAATACCTCTTTGTTCCCCCTTAATAGGCATTCTAATCTATCCATCTAGTAAACTTTCATAGTGTTCCCTCCTAGGGACACACCCCATTGATCCTACTTCATGTGGAATTATGATTAACCAGATTTCATCTCTGAAGGATGTTAAACTCATTTCCTTTTTCACTAATGATCAATCATGTTAAAATGGTATTTTTTGGGGGAAATCCTTGGAAGATATTCACCTACAATATGAGATATCTCATAATAAACATGGGATTTTTGAGGTGAAAGCCTTGTAGAATATTCCTTCGGCACTAGATTCCTTATGATTGGAATAGGATGACTTGTCTACCACACCTAATATGACACCATGAAATTAACTCCAATGAGAATTAATATAGGTGATCAATATTCCTTATGTCTATACATTCTAGTGATTCCCAATGTGACTACTCTCCTTGCCATAGGATACTACCCTGTCAAGACCCCTATGAATTTCTATACTGAAGCAGCATAATTAATCAGAATCCATAAAGAGATGGGAATTGTAATAATTTTGATGAACATAAATTAAATTTATTAGGGAGACCCTTACAATATGAAAAATCATAAGGATAAATTCATGAAAGTATTAATTAACATCATATTATCTTGTTTCTATTAAGGAGAAGAAATCATCATTGAATGTGATGAA